>OX638089.1:18221952-24035474 GCA_951804965.1 Horisme vitalbata
TTTACTTTTAAAGTGAACATAAACTAAATATTCTGTGAATATTTCAAGCGTCTACTTGTTGCCGTTCATCAAAATCAAGCAAATAACGACAAAAAAATCACTTTGTCGAATGGGAGCCCCCTTAAATATTTAGTCTATTCTTTTTTAGTATTTTGGTTATAGCGGTAACAGAAATACATCATCTGTGAAAATCTGTCTAGCTATCACCGTTCGGGACATACAGCCAGGTGACAGAAAAAAGGTAAAAAATCACGTTCTTTGTATGGGAGACCCCCATTAATATAGATTTTATTCTGTTTTTAGTATTTGTTGTCATAGAGGCAACAAAAATACATTATCTGTGAAAAAAATTCAAACTTTAACTTTCTAGCTGTCACGGTTCATGATATACAGCCTGGTCACAGACAGACAGAGATAACAGGAAGTCAAACAGACAGTTAGTCAGACAGACCGACGGACAGTTGTCTTAGTAATAGTTTTCGTTTTTACCCTTTGTACCCTTGGTACGGAACCCTAAAAAAAATACTATTCCAATGTCCTTTCAATGCACTTTAAGCCACCTACCACCGCGATTCGTTTGATCTAGGTATAATAAATAACATATTGCTAAAATTACATACCATAGCCTTATCTCCTTTTCAGTGACTGTAACAAAGAAAAAAATGATTATGTATAGCATAGGATAAAAACTTCTACTTTAATAGAATAGAGTTCTACTACAAATTTTCCAAAATATAATAACGTTTAGAGAGCTACAACGTAATAATATAAATCGGAAAATATTAAAAACACACCTTAAGATAATGTTGGGATCATTCTATTTTTTATTGGGGACCTAAAAATAAACTGCCGAGAAATTTCGCACTCGTAAGAGCGAGCGATCCTATCCGAAGGCAAAAGAAATATTTTCCAAAGGAAAATTTAATACCGCGTAAAATTGATTTACCTAGCTATCTCGGGCTCTTTTTAGATATTCGTTCCCGATAACAATCATATCGGAATCTTAAGTTTACAATTCTGTCTTTCCACTTGCCACTTAGGTCCTGAAGCTTTCCAGGTCTAACATAAAGGTTTGTATGGATCTCAATATTTTTATTTTTTATTTATTTGGAAAACAAACAGTACTTAAACTCTAAACAATATTCTATAAATGCAACTATTGACTATTTAAATGTTTCCGCATATAGAAACTATTAGAAGCTTACTTGTACAAAACAATAATACTTGTATTTCAAAGACTCAAGATTAAAAGAACATAGCTAGTACTTAGAGAAGAAACGAAATAAACAGAATCACAAAAAAAAAAAAAACAATAACTACAAAAGTTCAAATTGAGACAAGTTGCCCGCATATTAAAAGCACAGCTACGCATTCTTGTTGGTTTCTGGTCCACTAGTTTTGTCAAAGATTGGTTGTTCAAAGTTTTTGTTAAATAACCTAGTTTGAACATAAGGATATTCCTACATAATTATTATGTAACTTAGTTTCAAGGGATGGCGTTTCTAATCATATATTTCCATACATTACTAGTCTACTATTATTTATTTCTTGTCTTGGGCAGCTGTGGCGGAAGCGATATTAGGAGATCGAATATTTTATGCAAAAACATCAAAATAAGCCGATAAATTAACGCCGTGAAAGTGTTTATAAATACTGTCACCCATGATCAGCTCGTCATTACAACAGAGACCGTCGGGAAATACAACATGTTTTCTATTTTGGTCAGTTAATTATGATATTTTAATAAGGTTTTGATTTTTTTGTAAGGTTTTTTTTAAAGAAAAGTGATTAGTGTGTGATTCATGTGATAAACATTGACTTGCTTGTTTTAGGTATTATTTGCTTGGGCGATGGTATCAGAAGCCGGCGTTCTGCGACAACCTTTCCACGAAGTTAGATTTCAATACCAGTCGGCAAGTAGTCATGCAATTTTACCGTCATCTGTTAGATCTCACTCCGCTCCTCCAATACAAATCGGATCAGCATTGCATTCTCCTTTTTATTCCAACACTTTTCCCTCATCTCCTGTAGTGATTAATTCACTACCGAACAATCATGCAGCTATAGTACCTAAGCTCCATCCACAAATTAGTCTTGATTCGATAAGCCCTATTCCTGCCTTTTCTCATATACCGGCAAACACTTTATTCAGGTCAACACCTTTACAGTCTTCTCTTACCAGCAATCTAATAGCGTCTTCGACAGTGCTAAACTCTTCTCCAGTACACCAAGTAGCTCATATATCGCCACCTGTTTTTCTAAATCCAGCACCAATCAGTCATGTAGTGACAAGACCTGCTCCAACAGGCTCTCATACAGCACTTCCTACTGTGACTTCCTACTTTAAAATTATTGAACAACAAATTCCTGAAAAATCTGTGTCATACTCAATATCTGAAAACGATTATCAATATCTCAAACGACACAAAATAGAAGGCCAAGATTCACCATATAATCCTCCTGCTGGACACGATACGGCATCACACAATATAAAATATGAAAACTCACATAGTCATCACAGTGAAGATAAGTCTGTTCCAAATAAACCTTCAGGATCTGATAATGTAATAAAAAGAAGTACAGAGTCAAATGAAGGTTTTCAGGTTAATGGTAACCCAACTTTTAATAACGCTCCTGCACAATTGGTGACCAAACATGTCTACTTTCACGTGCCACCTCCAGACTTTGAAGAACCACCGCCTGTACCGATCAACTTACCACTACCAAAAAAAACTTACAACATAATGTTTATCAAGGTGCCGTCACAGGAACTTCAGAATAACGCTTACTTGCAGCAGCTTATACAAAGCAGACAGTCACAGATAGAAGACAAAACCTTGATTTATGTCTTATCAAAGAAACAAGATCCACCCCAACAAGTGGTCCTACCACCTCAGCAGATCTCTAGCCCGGAAGTATTCTTCGTTAAATACAGAACTAAGTCGGGAGATGTTACAGATATCAGTAATGAAATTGTTGAACAAAGTTTACTTGAAAATATTTCCCCACTTTTAGATGTTAAGTCAAAGCGATAATCCATTGGTTAGTTTTCCGGAAAATTAGTTTTAAACATATACTTAATGTAGTTATTTATTTTTTAAAGAAAATTACTTTATTTCTAAAACAAGATTTTGGATACTTAGTTTGATTTTTTTTGTAATATTGTGATAGTGATATAGTACATAACAATTAAATATAAATTATTGCTGAACATTTCAATTATTTTATCGATCCCTTGATTGTTTCTATATAATTATATATAATCTGGCTTTAAGACAATATTAATTAACCTTGACTAGTTCCTACAATGTAATAGGACTAAAAAAGTGTTTTAATGTCTGAAAAATGAACTTTTCTTACCTCTTTGATTGTAATGGAGGTCAGTTATATAATATTTTTTAATGTTGAAAACTTGTTGAACAGGAAGATATAATTTTGATGAAACTATGTATTTAACTGAATAAATAATACTTGCAAAAATGATATATAAATTAAAAAATGACCAAAATGTATTATTTATAGGCAGTAAGAAAAACCCTTATAAAAACCCTAGTGTGTCTAGGTTTTTCCTATGTCAAGACAATTAAATTAGGTAAGTCTGGCATGTTAAAACACCTTAATATTGGTAGATAGCTATCTAGCATTACGGGCCTATGTCCAATAGTAGACTTCTATGGGCTGATGATGATGATGATGATGATGAGATAACTATCTTTAAACAATGCCTGTTAGATGCCCTTACATAGAACATTAAAAACGTAATTTGCTCTAAATACCCTTGGTATAAAGTAATTCTTGATCAATGCTGGCAGACTGAACTAATCCTTGAGGCTTTCTAATAATGGAAAGGAAAAACCATAAAAGAGTAGAGATAAGCTGGAGGCCTCACGAAACTTCGGATATGGTGCGATAAATAAACGTAACGTAACGAGTGTCTACCATTGGAGCACGCAAGAAGTACTTAACCCAAAGATCAGATAAGGTATTATCAAAGAATTTAATCGTACATAATATACATATGATAATGGGTTTTTTGACGGGATACTCTAAATTGAAGAATCTCAAGACCCAGAGCTACAAATATATGTTATACTCGTATCATGTTACGACGCTGCCTGCAGAAAAGACGTTGCTACAAGTAGCATGCTTAAATTTGTTTAGCATGCTTGAAAATAAAATGAAAAAGGCAGAATCATTATCATCATCAGTCTATAGCAGTCCACTGCTGGACATATGCCTCCCCTAATGAGCTCCATTGCGCCCTGTTCTAAGCTCGTCGCATCCAGCTTTTACCAGCAAACTCTGGATATCATATTAAAATATCACCGTCTTCACTGACATATCCTCGAAACGTCCTACCACTGTTACTTATTTGTAAGAGGAGTCCATGTTCTGACCTTAAGGGAAATTTCTTTTGTCACCCATCTTTGTTATTGATTGAACTGATCAAAATGCGTTTATTCGTTTTCAATATGAGTGAGATCAGGTGAAGGTAATTTTCTCTAAGGTCAGAATTAACACCATTTTTAGGGGAAAAAATGCATCAAAAACGATTCCCTGAAATCTGTGGAAAGGCAAACAAAATCAACGAACACGGACTTCCAATGCGAGTTACAAATCAGTATTGAGTTCTCTGATTATTTGTCCACAAATCATCAGAAATTATTTAATACTTCAACATATAATACAAACGTAGAATATCGAGCCTCAGCCCGGTAGGTCGAGTCGATAGAAAGCGATCAATCCATAACACTGCGGCAACATATGGCTCGAGTCTCGGTTAGTTTTCCAATAAAAACGACGATGGACTTGCAACCAAGTCAAATTAAATGTTAACTGCTTGCAAAAAATGTGCATGTACAGAATGTAAAGCTTAGGCTTCACTCTGACTAACCCCCCCTGTATTGAATACTCAGTAGATTTTTGTGTCGAAAAACCTGGAGTTATTTTTTCCATCGACGAAATGGGTGTAATGCAACGAAATTAACGGTGTGGTTCCAGATATGTGATTCTAAAAACGTTGCCTATGTTGGATGGGTAAAATGCGGATCCGTGGAATAATCAAAATGTCCCTACATACTAATATTGTAAATGCAAAAGTAATTAATTGTATGTATGTTTTTTTTAAGTCATGACTGCTATACTGCTATACCGCTAATTCGATAATGTTATATTATGATACTTATGACAATATATTTTACACAACTTTTCCACCTCAAATTGACATCCCAAAAGAGGTTACTACAATTAGACATGCCAGTGAAATCACGCGCTTAACTTAATAGGTTTTTTTATAAATATCAATAAGTAGCAGAGTAACTTGGAAGTAGTTGATATCCAGGCTCTTTACCACTGCCTCAGGAGTGCGTTTATTTGTGCATATAAGTGAATGGCATTGTGTTGAAATTTTTACTTACCTACACAATCACATTTTATGATTAGACTGTAATCTTCGGTTGAACTTTCATAATAGCTATTTCAACTCTATTGGTAATTCACTATATCGTAAAGCGAAAATATAATATTTCGTTTGTGAGGTATTTCTTTCTAGTCCGTCAAATACCTTAAACAGACCTTTATTATTATAGTTGTGTCTCGGTTCGTTCGTAACCCTAAAGGGTTCAAGGTTTTAGACAAACTTTTAGATTGTAAAATATACATTTAATTTTTTAATTGTACAAGTGTTATCTAACATTGAAACAATGGTTTTTATGTGATGCTCAAACAAATTATTTCTATATTATCCTTTTTGTCATTCAGAATTAATTAAATTGTAGTTTTATAATAGTAAAAAATATATTGTATAAATACGAGTAGATAAATAGATAGACACACTCAATATTCAATATGTTTATTGTTTCCATAAGTAAGTAGGCATACTGATGATAAGGTATAGAGGTTGTTCTTATGGAACCTGATGGGCACTAAAATAGGATTATCATCGGCAATGTTGGTTGTAAAAAAAAACTCAAATTTCAAGGTTAAAAATTAGCTTAGAAAGCTTTTTTTTCTAACTTTGGTACAGCTGCTATTATAAATATTGCAGGCGATAACGGATACAAATCATTGGTCTGAAAATTATTTATTTATTCAATTGCTTGTTTTGTGTTATAAATTCATGAGCTTCCAATTTGCATCCCAAATTACGAACAGGGTAAGTCCTTTTTTAAGTAATTCGTGTGTTTGGGTTTGAATACAAACAAAAGTCAACCTGGCTTGCATGTTGAACTTGCATAAGTTTTATAAATATATAAAACTGTTATGAAACTGACACACTGACTGTCGAACTGATTGACAATTAACGCACAACCTAAGCCGGGGAAGGTTCCTTGCATAGAGTGCAATTCCTTGCTTCTTTCGAAACAATGATTCAACCTATTTTTAGTTACTTATTCGTAGCCAATAAGTAGGAGAGGGAAAGAAAATTCAACCCCTGAAGAGGTGCAGTGAATGAATTCTATGTGGACGATGTCGCGGGGCGCCCATTAGAAACATATAAGATGAGGGTGAGGGGATATGTCAGAGTTATACGACACGAGAGAGACACTGTAGGAGACGCTGTAGAGCGTAGAGACGCTGTACGTCGTGGGTATGATTATACAAATTTAAAAAAACTTTAAGTACGCAGCCCTAAGCAAGCAGATCTAGGTTATAAGTTAATATTCAATTTTCTTTTAGTTTACATGTACATTGTATTAAGTTCTCGATTGATCTCTACAAAATGTCTGAAAAAGGATGTCCTTGATAGGATAGGATCTTCCACTCGGTCACAAATTTATTTACCTGTGTTTATTTAGTCAATAATATTGATCGTGTACGGGCAATAGATTTAGTAGTCTATAGTTTTACCGTCCTATTTATGACAGTTCATCAGATACCAAAAATGGCGTTAAAATATCATGTCACCTCTGTTTACTTCCTCACTGCGCGTGATCTGCCCTCTATCTCGAAAATGGTTCCAGATATTAAAAAAAATGTGTTAACAAAAGTTGTAGCGAATTTAATGCTCTACAATATTTATTATAGATGCAAATAGCATAAAACCCATCGGAAACAAGATATTTGCAATAAATCGATTTTTCCGATCGATTTGACCTTTGACCTTGGAATAACTGTAGTCTCCAACACCCTTCGATAAGTAGGTTTTAAGGCAAGTTTTAGGGTGCCAAAATAAAGGTTTATACAAGTTTACGGCCAAATAATGTTCATTCTGAGATTCTTGCCCTCATTTGACTAATATTCTTGGACTATTTCCCCAAAGAATTTTACAAATTACAGAAGCGCTCGTTGCGTGGTTAACTTCGGTGTTCTTAGCAGAGCACCTTGGTTAAGCAACACTCCGCCTGGTCATTACTTGGATGGGTGGCCGTTTAGTGACATTTAGATTTGAGCGCTTCCGTGCTTCGGAAGGCACGTTAAGATGTTGGTCCCGGCTTTTCAGTCGTCTAGCCATGTCGGAGGCCTTCGGGCGGCCTAAAAACGCCGACACCAGAGTTGGTCACTGGCTCATACGAAGAAGAATTTTAAAAATTGCGCTACGTGATACAATAGTTGCTATCGCGATTTTTAATTACGAATTTCAAAATACTTTCCCCAAAGAATTTTACGAATTGCACTACGTCTACAATAGTTGTTATCGCGATTTTTAAGTAAAAAATCTATGAAAATAGCATTTTTAATTTGCTCATTTTCAACTTCCAGTACAAATTCACTTTTTCCTTTCTAATTGAACTTTGAAGTATTCTGATACCATCCAGTGATTTGTAAAATTAAGGTACTACAACCTACCTAACTACTTAGGTTCAATTACCTATACAAACATGTAGAGAAAACCCAATCGGTCTACCTGATAACTGCAGGAGTGATTCAACAGCCAATAGTTATAAATCTTTACTGAAACCATTAAAAATAATTGTGATTTGCAATTTATATCTTGTTGCATAGATAGCAACATTTCACTAGTCAAAAACAGTTATAACTGTTTCCATTTTAACAGATGACAATATTGAAAATGGAGCTTTATAAATAAATTGCTTTCCTCTCTCGCCTGTCTCAAATTTAGTGGCTGCCAAATAGTTTAGTTTTATTTGAGCGAGAAGAGCAAATTTACTGAAACCTTGGCAAATTTAGCAATTTTTCAATAAAATAAATTAAAAGTATATCAGCTAGCATCTTCATCTTCAACGTCATAAACTACTGCACAGAGATAGGTAATAAACATGTCACCAGCGTTAACTTGTAACAAATTTCCAAGGTAAATACGTTAGGGGTATTATTGGTTTTCCATAAATCTTGCTATTTGAGTTGCAATATACTACGGGATTGAATACGGCTAGGCAGATGTCTCTCAACATACAAGCGTAAACGTGATTTGAATACTTTAAATAGGTTCAATTTCATGTATAATAGTATTGTTCGCCATATTTCTTGGAAGTTTGCATATTAATGCTATTTCATGAAGTGTGTGTTAAAAGACACATAACGAGATTTTTTTCATTCTCGCACTTAAAAATATACTGTCACGTTAGGCGGGAATAAAAATCAAGTTAAGAAAACTTAAGCTTTATAGTAGTTAGCTTTGCTCTCGTGGTACCAGGATAAATAATAGCATTTATTATTATTATTAATTATTTATTTATTTATTCAGATCATACACTGGATTAGTAAAAACTTATCATTAAGGGTTAATACTTATTTAATAACAAGAAGATATTTAGTTCTTGGTGCGAGTTTCCACATTAGAAGAGAATCAGGTGTATGGGAGGTTTTATTCAGGATACAGTTGCTGCTCGTGCGCACTGTGCGTAGCAGAGAAAATGTATTTTTGCGCCAGATTGCGTCAAAGGTGTAGACGCGCGCCTCAGCCAACGTACCTGAGGCGCTACAGAAACACGGGAGCCGCAACAATGCCTTGAATGCATTATGAAACTGGAGCTGCTGAGCATTGTAAGCCCTTTGAGCAACGCTTTTAATTTTTTTTGTAACTTTGACCGCGTCTGTGCATCGCGCGAATCTGCGGGCCAGCATCTTCGCTCGGACTGACAGTGCTCTGCGATCCCTCTCCATATGGGCTTTGACCTTCAAATCTTCGGTTACCAAGTGGCCAAGATACCTGAATAGATGAACCCTTTTGATTGAAACACTATTTAGTGTCACAGATGTCAAGCAAATGTCGAGCACTTGGTACCTGCTTTGGAGATCATGTACTCTGATTTTTTGTACATTATAAATTAAGCCATGAGAAGACGCATAAGACTCGCATACTGCCAATAATTTACGGAGCGCGCTGACCATGTCATCGGCATAGCTGAGGTTGTTAACGCAGACGCTATCTATGTAGCAGCCCACTTGTAAGCTGCTGATTATCTCGATCAGCTCGTTCATGTACAGGATAAAAAGAATGGACGAGCTCAACCCTCCCCTCCCTGCCTCCCCTCACACTCCACTCAAGCCTACATAGCTTTGACAGGTCGCCTGCCCATTCTACGCGGTTCTCTTAGGTAAGGTAGAAATACCTTAAGATTGAGACCAACTCCGGCGGTAATCCCATATCCCAAAGTTTTTCCCACAAAGTGTCGTTAAAGTCAAAAGCTCGGGAGAAATCCAGGAAGCAATCATACATATGGCAGGCATTTATGTCCTTTCCGAAGTCGTATCTTCGTACCAAATTTCATCTCAATTGGTTCAGCGGGGAGATGAGGTGTGAGAGCTGCAGAGAGAGCAATCGTGCAGGAGAGTTGCTGTCTGTGTCTGACTCTTAATCCAGCTGCCCGCAAGAGCCTTTTAAAATATTGGCCAAGGCTCTTTCTCACTGTACCATTCACTGACACGACTATTGAACGAAAATGTTGAGTCCACATCCCACATAGCGGTAATCATTGGCCCATGGCCAAGTCAAGCTTGTCCTTTTCGGCCTTCAGGAGATTAGCATTATGCGGGATGGTGATGTCAACAAAAGATGTCAACAAAATGCCTAAGCATAGCCTAAGAGTATATGCCTGAGGGAAGCACCTGGTTGGTAACAAGCTGTGCAAATATCAACGTATCCATCCCTTATGATACAGTCAAAACTATAAAAAAAACATTAAATGATTTACGATTTTAGAAATATTTGTTTTAATTTTAAAGTTTTTTTTAGTTTTAATTATTTCACCAAAATGTTTAATGTAGAGAAAATAATATCATACATGCTATACTTTATAAAGTATGTTAAATAAATGAGTCTGACTGAACATGGTGATTTAGATTTATGGATTTCATTTTAAAAATTTACGGTTCGATCGTACCTACTATCTACATATCACGAGTTTTATGTGGTCGTAGAATTTTTATTATTTTGTATGAGTGTATAAAGTGTTTATTAAAAAAAATATTTCAGTATAGAACCCAGTGCAATCTGTTTAACTCAATGTAATGGCAACAATGAACTCATTCTCGATAATAGCTACTCATAGTTATATCCAATTCATGCAAGTGATATTATGTAAACGTCAAGTAAGAAATGGTGTTTGTCTTCAGTAGCTTTGAATTCACTTAAACATCCTCATTGTCTAGTTGTTTTACAAAACACAAAGAACAATGATTGTGGTATTAGTACGAGGTTTATTATCAGTTTACGTCTAGATTTGAAAGCGATAGTGTTAGCAACTCACAGTTAGTGATTTTTTAAAGTGTAAAAATAGCTTATTAGTACTTTTTTAGTACTTTTTTCCACCTAATAAAACAAAAATTGAACTAAACATATTACCTATTAAAGATAAGCAGTTTGTCAATTATTATTGTTCTACAGCCAAGTGAAACCCTTGATTTTAAGTGAGAAAGTCCTTGCCATGCCTCACTAAAACAACGAATTGGCTACCTAATGAATCTCGAATAATGATGAGGTTTCAGGTGATGTACATAATATAAAATAACAAATATTATAAACGTATTTTATTAAAATAAAACTTTACATACCTCAATTTGAATTCATTTTTATTTACTGACGTATTAAACTGTGCGTATTTTTTCAGATTACGTCTCTCCTTATGATCGTGTCTGTGAACCAAGTTACTATAAGCAAGCCTATAAACAATGGATATACATTGAAATTGAATCCAGTTTCAGTTAAAGAAGTTAAACCCAAGACATTCGGTGCATTATTTGCAAAAATTCCTCAAGACACGATGTATGACGCTAACCAACAGCGAGAAATCCTTTCTGAAGCTTATTTTTCGCATTCCTCAGAACTTGGCACTGGCTGTTCAAACCAAATAGCAAAAATATTATTCCCTTATAGGAGCATCAACGGAAATAACTCAAAGCTTCTAGACACTAACTACATAAATATTCCAATAGTACAACAACCGTTCAAAGACTATAAAATTCTAGTCGCCACAGCTCCATCAAACATCAAAATATCTGGATCTGAAGCGAAACCACTCGTTGTGTATGTTGTATTTCCAGAAGACGAAGCTAGCGAATCGAATCCAATATCAATACCTTCTATTTATTTTTTAAGTAAACCTATCGGATTACCGGATCTTAAGAAACAGGAAAAAGTGGATCCAGTCCTTATTATAGACAGCAACCGCACTGTGACAGGACTGAAAAGTAAAGAAGTGGCTAAATTCGTTAAGTTTAAAAGTAAGCTGATAAATAGTTTTGTTTCAGCAACAAAACGATAAGATGCGAAAACATTCACCATGTACTCGTAGGCAAGTTTGTACGTACGTAGTAAATTCCATGTAGATTTGTTAACTTAAAAAAATAATTATTTGTAAAATATTTTTTTTAAATAATACTATTCCTACTTGTATGACTAAACAGTAATTTTCACGAAACTCACCACTAAAAAGATTTTGGAAAAATCTTAACAATAAATATTAGTTTTATTTGTAGCCACCGTAGAGGGAAGTTGTTTGCGTCAAGCAATTTGATTAGAAGCCATTTAATTATCTTCAATTTCATTTGTTTCTGCTCGAATATAATTTTTTTTTTGTTTTAATAAAACCATCGGCACAATAAGATATTATAATAAGAGAAACCATAAAATTACCAACGATCAGTAATTTGAAAAAAGACAACATAATTAATTTTTTCTTAGGTAATTACAGATATGAAAGGGCACATAAATACGGACAGTAGTAATTCAACAAGATTAGCTTAGTCACTACTATTTTTTTTCACAGTCTTTATTTTTATAAGGATTTATATTATATAAATTTAGTTACGTAAATTATACCTACTACCTGTTTGCCATCTGTGCTATTTGCCCGTGTTTACAAACAAATACATAAAAGTGTATTTAAAAATGCGTGCCATTTTGCTAAAACAGACACGCCATTTTACACCTAAGGGGACTTTGACATGCGAAAGGTTGACTGAGTAATAAACTCGATCATCTTAATTTTTGAACTACTCGCACTTACTTCGCACAATTTTCTATTACAAAGGCTTCTTTTGCTTGACGAGACAAAAACATACTGCTCTGTATTTTTGGATTATGTGCACTTCATTTTATAAAGAAAAATATGTCGCGTAAGTAATGTTTTGTTTGAATTATCTCAGCTAATGCTGCTGATCAAGACCTTACCTTTGTATTTATAATGTGACCTAAAAGAAAAATCTTTTTGATCTTGTACTACCGTCCTTATTTATGTCCACGACCATTTATTATATAAATAATTAAAAGAAATTAATATAAACAATATCTAAAGACGTACATAATGTGAATTCGTAAAAAAAATGATTGTTTTTTTATCTGTGTGTACTTCTGATATTTGTGTATATCCGCTAAAACACAATGATGTATTCAATAGTTTGTTTAACTAAATACAAATCTTATTATGTTTCAGTGTGATGTTGGTATGGTATGATTGTCACAACATACGCAAGCCGACCCTTTCCTTCTTTATGTATTTTACGAGTATAATTGATAATAAGAACGATATTTAGTTATAATAAAACATTGTCAACTTTTTTAATTATTTACCTAATCAGTGTCATTAATTTACAAAATCAGTGTCATTAATTTATAAAATCAGAATTGATGCGATACAAAAAAAAAGAAAAAGTTAAATGTGTTTTGCGAAATTATTTAATAATATTCTTAAGTATAATAATGTCTTTGAATATTTTTTTTATATCTTCCTGAGTACCAGACATCGTTTTTTTGGAGTTTCTTTCTGAAGCTATTGAATTGCACTGTTAGGTGACCAAGGAGCATGAAAAAATTATAGAAAAAAATAATGAACAGGAAAAACTGTTTTTTCATTATTGTCCTACACACAGCACAAGGGATCTAAACTATCATGTGATTTATAAAGGATATTAAATATTTCTGTCTTAGATTTATGGCGTATGGAGGAGAAAATTAAAAAAAATAGATTTCAAATATGTTGTAGTAAGTATTATTGTATTTTTCAAAATCAACATAAATTATACTTTTTTCTAAACATATTCCCAAAAATACTAAAAACACGTAAAAACTGAGTAGGTGATTCAAATGTAGGAATTTTAGAGATCAATCAGATTATTATACCTAAAGAACTAAGGGTTCCGCAAAAAAAAAAATGCATAATGAATCGGCCCTACACACCTTGATGGAAATCAAATAAGTATATAAAATGAGACGCCCTCAACACATTTCATATTAATTTACTACTCCTTTCTAGTTAGTTTAGTCGCCGTATTCATAAAATGTAATTCCGTTAAAATTCGCAATAATAAATGCAACAGAATCCAATATATTTTAGAACCTGATTTTCACAAACATCCACGACGTATTCTACTAATATTCTAAATGCCGCGACGGGAATAAAATCCACAGCAAAAATTTCCGCTGTTGAATTTCGATGAACATTTGTTGGAATTCATCTTTAGTCGTCAGCGCTACATCATTCAGGATTTTTTCCTGTCAACGGCTATTTATTAGGTGTGGATTACCTCAACACACTAAATGTAAAACAGCTTATAAACTCTGTATTAATTAGCATATTAATAAAGAAAAGTTCTACAAAAACTTTTTAAAATAAGTTTTGCTTTTGTTCCATAACAATAATGATTATTTACCTACCGTTTAGCATGATTTGTAAATATTTCCATATAATTTATAATTTTGTTAGTTGATTTTTCATTGTCAAGTGAAAACAGAATGCTTTAGGTATCAGAGTAGAAGCAATAACTTAAATGTTCCGAAAATAAGTGCTAATGAGATTGTCAGTAATGGCCCAACTTTTCCTCTCTGCTCTCAAAAGGCTTTATATTTTTGCTACCAGTGAAACCTTGTCAAAGTTTTGTAGAGTATTTAATATATATTTATTATTGTATAGACGGCATGCAAGAATATTATTAAAAACATCTAACTTATTTATGAATATATCTAAAAGTGATGTCCCTCCACATACTTCTTATACGTACGTAAGGGATTAAAAAATCTGTGGACTTGATTTTAATTGCCAGCTCCAAAATATTTATCTAGGGATAAACTGTGATTTCTTGGCTTCCGTAAAAAGAATACCGTCAAAATATTCATTCATTCATTTTAAAATGGCGTCAGAAGGTGATTCCACGAGCATGAATTTGCGTAAAAGTAATTTAATCTATATTAATTAGTAATTATTTTGCGATTTTTTTCTTTTTTTGTGTAAAACAACGTAATTGTTGTTCAAACTAATGGTAATGGTATAATATTATTTTCATAAATTTTCAAATATTGGTCCTGTAACATTGATATATTTTTTTATGTCCTTTGCATAGTACTAAAGTATGCAATCAATATTTTTACAGCTGTCTTACCAAGTACTATGTAAAGTACATTGACGTTTTCATGAAGTTGTATTGTTTTTTTAGCGTTAACAAACTATTACATTATCGATGCTTTGGATGAGTCTGTTTTCGAATACTTCGGAGATGATCCAGACGAAAATTCGGGGTTCGTTCCACCGCAATTCAACCAAATAGCTCGTGATCACCGTAAAGCGTGATCAGTAGCTCAGTGTAGATCGGAATGAATTGGTTACCCCCGTAGCTTCTACTGCAATTTTAAGACGACTCAAACTTTACACTTTCAATTTAGTCATGACAACCACGAGCAAAAGGACATGCAAGAACAACATTAGGCGGGAGTGGTGGTACAGATGATACTCTTAATCATTATCAACTCGAAAGATTGATATTAGAAATCAACAAACTAATGCTGGCATTCAAATAGATTCAGAAATCATAAGTAAACTATTGATTTCTGCAACCTGCCTACATCCAGCAAAATAATGAAGAATAGAAATGGTACTAATTTTATAATCGATGATATTCTAAGCCAGATGGTACGCACGACTAGAACAAACATTTTGGAGTCTGGTAAATCTATGGGACCTGGCACATAGACATATACATACATTATGATACATTGATATTATCATGATTATGGCCACGGATAATAGGGCTTTCCATCCAGGGCTCGTAACAGATATTTTTCAATAGACTGGGACTGAAATGCATCTATTACCCCGAAAAGAAATTACGAAAAAAATCGAACACAAGAAATATGTATAGGCGAAATGTTAATACCGTTTACTGGGAAACCAATGCGACAGCACTGACCTAACTAACCCATCCCAGCAAACCTCCAATGTTTTGTCTTTTATTAGAACTTTTATATAATATTACCTATAGTAGTATATATATACACATATATACATAGTAGTACATAGTATATATATATATATATATATATATATATATATAGTAGTATATATATACTTACATGGCTATATTACTAGTTAGATATGGTATCGAACTGTCTTATTAATGTGTATAGCTAGTAAACATAAGGCCTAACCTACCTACTATGGCATTTTTTTCGAGTCCATAGAGAAGAAATTAGTCGTTATCCACCATTTGTTTCCATTGAAAAGTCAGCATTGTGATCACAACAACAAGAAAGTGCTATAGGATTTTGTTTACCCTTCTTGGGCCCAGTGAATGTTCTGCTTCTAGCCAAATACACACCAAAAAGCAGATTTTTTAGTAAAAACAAAACCTGAACAAGCTTATACAAAATGATAAAATAAATGTTTGATGAAAGTCGGTCCAAGATGGCCGCCGCCACAAAACGGCGGATTTAATTTTTTCCCAACTCCCTAAATATGGGTATCAAATGAAAGGACTGTAATACTATACACTATGACAAATCTACCCACCACAAAATGGTGAAATTTATATTTTTTTCACAACTCCCTCAATATGAGTATCAAATGAAAGGGCTTGACTAGTGGAATACTAAACTAAAAAACTATGATAAATTTCAAAACCAAGATGGCCGTCACCACAAAACGGCGAATTAAGTACCTAGGTATATTTTTTTCACAACTGCCTCAATATGGGTACTTATCAAATGAAAGGAGTTGACAAGAAGAATAATGTATACTATAATGAAAGGGAATGAGGAATATAACCGAAATGAAAATAAAAAGATTTGTACGTATGGATATGGTATGTTATGATCAGTGTTTCTCAGTTATGATCAGATTCTACAAAGAATGCAATAGTGGCAAAACAATGAGCTGTCGCTGCTGGCAGTAAATACACACATAGAGTAGGTACATTGTTAAAAAACGGAAAATAAAAATTAAATAACCAATTTAAATAACCCCTGACTCAAAAAGCAAAAATTTAAAAAGTCTCAAATAATACCATCTTTGAGCCATCAAAGGTTGAGTAATTTGTGTCGGGGTACCGCTAAGTTAAGTAATAAATAGCTAAAATAAGGAGATTACACACTCATAGTGCTCCAAGACTTAGGTTGTAAATGCTAGTAAATTAATAAATAGTCAATCAAATAAAGGGTCTGATTTACAATGCGGTACCCCGACGCAAACTACTCAATCTTTGATGGCTCAGCGATGGTATTTATTACTCTAAAACTTTTTAAATGTTTGCTTTTTGAGTGGGAGGTTTTTAAAATTTTTAGTTGATGGAAGAACTTTCTCTGGAAATTTGAGATACCCTGTGAACTCTCTCAGTACGTTTTTCGGCCTACTTTTAATTGTTTTCGGTATAAAAAATAAACCAAATGCTTACGACAAAAATGCATTCTAAGTAAATTTTGTTTTGTCTTAGACTAGCGCAGGATCGAGACGAGTGGCATAATCAATATGCCCAGCAGCGGGCCGAAAATGGCTAAAATTATGATAATGATGATTGTATTTATTACGCCAGAAGGAGGGTAATGTTTTTTGAGCGTATGTGTGTATGTATGTATGTATGTGACTATGTATGTCCATTTCTTTATCACGCCCTAAGCCCAAACCGCGCAACGGATTTTGACATATGAGGTGTCGTTGTATTCATCACAATTGTTGTAGTGACATAGACTATAAAAATTATCAAAATGGCACGAGCAAATAACATGAATGTCAAAAGAAAGATCGTAAACATAATTGCAAAAATATATATATCATGTCACGTTTGTATTACTGTTTTAACACAAATTATCAATAATAAAACTAAAAAATCCGGGAAAAAAATATTATTATAAAAACGAAAAACCCTACTGCAATAAAATTTATGAACTGAACAGAGAAAACAAGTCTCACAATATCAAAGTATATTCAAATTAGTCTAAACTAAATACTTTATGATGCTGCAGGCGGGGACAGACGTAGTTTTGATAGATCTTTCACGCAGGCAGCAAAGTATTGTCCTCGCCAAAAAAACACACTCAAAACAATATCACAACCTTGTCTTCCTTTCTTGAGATGTTTATGTTTAATAATTTAATACATCTCGCGATCGCTAGTTTCAAGGCAGTAGTAAAATTGTCATGTCTACATCCAAATGTCATTTTTATAGGCTTCGGGAGACAAAACATTTTACGGTTGTTATTTACTTATACTTCGTACAAAAGATGTACAACACAAGTCTTCTTTTTTTCAGAAATTGTGTAAGTCTGAGAAATCAAATGTAATTGTGAAGCTCATGTAATTACGTTGTCTTAGCTTCTGCTGTAATACCCAGGAATAAATAATATTCTTCAGGAATATGTGAACTTAGAAACATGATATCAGCACAACCACCGTAGGTAGGTTCACACATGAAAACTAATCCATAATAATTTTATAATTTTTAACTATCTGAACATAGTTTTTAGAGTTTGGGTTTTTTAAATGTTGTGTAGGGTAGGCATGTATAGCATGAAGAAGTGATGTAAAAACACATTGCAGTGGTGGTATAAAGTGTCGGTATCCTCTGTTAGATAACCTTAACAGGCAGGTTTGCAAAAAAAGACATAATTATTTCATAAGCATAACAACCTATGGCTTGTTTCTGCCGCGAGCAGAATTGCTGTGCTTCGGTTTGAAGGGTGGTGCCGGTAATCAAAGTCAAAATCTCCCCAACAGATCCGTAGTCACACCAGTTTACCACACCAGTGTGACTATGGTTCACTTTATTTATCCGTAGTCACACCGGTTCAATAAGATCATAGTAGCACTTCGAGCCGTCGGTAAGGCTTTTATTGTATTTCGCTACTGAATTTATATGGTCTCCACCGGAACCAAGGGCAAATTATAGGCTTATCACCTTCATGTCTCAAGTTAATGGACAAAGCGTATAAAATAAAAATATATAAAAATGTATATATACATAAATCGTACAGCACGTTCCAAATATTCATGACCTACGATGCAATACTTTGTTGTAGGTAGGTAATGGGTACTACTAAACATCATTGCACCCTGAGCATGTTGCATCTTCAAGTATTAAAAATAATAAAGTGGTTTCCTTCGTCAATGTGTTCCTAGTGTCGATGTAATTTCAAATCGAATTTATTTAATTTTTAATCGAATTTATTTCGAACTCAGGACAGGGCGCAATGGCGCTCATTAGGGGAGGCCTATGTCCAGCAGTGGACTGCTATAGGCTGATGATGATGATGAATCGAATTTAGTCGGGAGAAGGCGATTGTAAAAAGGAATATCGTATAGGTTGATTATGTATTTTTGGAAGGGGCTCATCGGCTATTATATATCACCTTGAAGCAATTTTCTACATAAATTTGAAAAAAAATCCACTATTCCTAGAGCAATAAACAAAAACTTCATTAAAGCACTGATTAGATGACATAATCTAGCATGGTAATCACCTGAGTTCTATCTATTTTTTTCCCTCTGAAATGCATGTAGTTTGGATTCGCCACATACAATCGTCCTCGAGGGAAGCCCCTACCTTGACAATGAATTCCTATGTAAGTAAGCACTGCACAAAAACTTCCAAACATCAAGAAAGTTGCACTGAGGGATCTTAAATGAGCACAATTATCTAGAGAAGCTGCCGGAATAAGGTCACCTCGTTGGTTGTTCCTCATTTTACGGCCATTGTGTGAAGTTAGATAACTCGTAAAATCCTTCGTGTGCTTCTACCTCTAAAAGGCATTAAAACAAATTACGAGCTCTCTTGCTAATTGTAGCTTTGTATGTTGAGTCACCAGATGCTGGCTTATCGATTTAAGCACCAATCCAACGTGAGCACTCATGGCTCTCAGCGTCTTTGGAAGCACTCGTGGCGTAGTTGCCGAGATAGACGTCTTAAAAAACCTATTTTATGTTTGTTTGATGTTTGCGTCATTTTTTTTCAGGTATCTGTGGATTTTCATTCTTAAATGTCTATTCCAGACTTGTTAATAATAATAATCGTAATTTTGAGCCATTTACGACCCACTGCTGGGCATAAGGCCTTTTTCTTGATTTTGCCTCTGGACTCGATCCTAGACCAGACAGCCCACGTTAATAATAATAAAGAAGAAAAGCTCATGGACATTTTCACATAACCACATATACATAGGTAACTCCAAATTCAGCTCATACTATTTTTGTAAATACTTCCATTATATAATACTTAAAAAAACAAAGTAGACAAATATTTGCCGATTACAAACAGTTGTCTCACGGTGGGATTTGAACGCAATATGAAAATATTAGATTATGTCATAGTTGGTTCCACAATTTATCTTACATCAAGATCAAAATAATATTATGACTGATACTAACCTCCTTTTCTACCTATACAAAACTGCTTATCACTTCGTGTTTTAGTGAAATGATTAATCAATTGGTGACCTCCATCGCGCAGTGAATAAAGAATCGCCTAAGGCGCAGAAGGTAGCGGAATCTATTTCCGCCACGAGACGACAAATGTTTGTATGTTCTGCAAATATTTGTCTCGGGTCTGGGGGTTTGCTTTGTATAAAAAGTACAAAATAGCAAAAACATATGTTTCTATTTACAAATACCAAAACAAACCACTTTGCCATTAAAATATACAGAGGCAATGTTGCAGCGAAAGATTTTCATCATCGTAAGTCAAGTCTTATTTTAGTGGCTGACATTGGCACGATTGCACTAGTTAATCCACTTGTTCGTAACAAACATTTCGGCCAACATTAAAGCAAATAATTTTGAAATGCAGACAAGTACCTACCTTGACTTGAATTTAAGATCAACTTGAAACACGGTCTCGGTAATATCGTTGAAGTGTAATTTTATAGATTTTGACAATAGTTTGTGCCACTGCAACTACACAACATTTTAAAATTTTCCGTCGCTTATCATTCAATAGTGACTATTAATTTATTAAGGCGAAAGTAGATAAAATTTTGAACTAGTGAAATGTTAAATGTTGCTCCTCCTTCACACCAAAACTACTTAACGAATTGAGCTGAAAGTTTGTACATTATGTAGTTCTAGACCAAAAATAACAGCAGAAGCTAGTAATGACATGTTACCAGTACCCGTTTATATGTTAATCAAGATAAATCGGAAGACCGCGATAATGATTGTCACATTCACTTTCACCTTTTGGTCCAAACTCTTCGAAACAATCTTTTATTGAATTTTAAATTCAATTCCGCCAATGCGACGACCTGCTCGATAAGCAAGGCATTAACAAGGTATTAACATTTTTACGATTATAATAACTTTAACGTTAGTACGTTATGATCTCGCGACTTACAACGCAGAAGGCAGTGTTTGACGTGCTTTTGTTTAGAAATATGTTTTTATTTTAACGAATGGTTACTCCAACAGAATGTACTTAGTACCTACTAGTGTTGCAATATTAGCGATTTTGTCGCCAGATCTTGTACCTATTTTGCTTGTTTACTGATTCAGCAACATTTATATTTGAGTTAGCGATCTAGCAACTTCTAGAGACGTTATTAAAATTAATGTTATTTATTTTTTTAAAGTTATGTTATGGTTCAATTTAGTTTTATTACAGAAGTTTGTATGGTAAATGTAAATGGTTTGTGAATATATGAAGATGTGAAAATGCTCTCTTTTTATGAGAACAAAGCAGAACAAAACTGACAGTGTTATGTATTCCGAGAAGGTGACAAAATCACAAGGGCGTAGAGGTACCGTTTAAAACAAAGGCACCATTCACTTCCACTCCGTTTTGCTTCGTGTATTAAGTTCACTGTGTATGTAGTGTACAGAGATATATAATAAAATGTTGATATTCTAGATACCGGTTTTAGAGCGCTTTCACATTTGGCGATTCAGTCGCGCGGCTGCCGCGCTGCAGCAGGAAGATGCTTTCACATTGTCGCGGTTGCAGCGCTACTTAGTCGCTTTGCGACCAATCGGGATAAACGCGCAGCAATGTCGCGGTGCGTAAATGCGTTGGTGTGGGTGTGAAAGTGAAAGCTATCATTTTAAATATGGTTATTAATGTAGAAACACTATGTTATCTGTTACGTCGCATGATTTTTTCTGTATCGAAAAAGGTTCGTTCGTGAGCTTGCAACACTTATTAATCGTCGACTGGCCGCACGCGGCTACGTTGCGACCATTCGCAGCAGCATACTCCCGTGCGGCTGTCGCTAAGTCGCAGATGTGAAATCACTCTTAAAGTGAAGAGAGGGAAATACTTATTATGTATTAGAGAACCGGTATCTTCCAATCGCCAGGAACTGGTCTGATGCTTCCGATTTCCGAGTAGCACACATCGCAAGTGATACCTCATTATTCAATGAATGTGATGTAATTTATAGCAGCTAGTATCAAATTCTTAGGATTGCATTCAACATTTTGAGTCAGGTTACCCTAGAAGAAACTAAGCTACTTGCAGGGCGACTGCGGCACTCGAAATTGGTGCGAAATATTTTCATGGGAGCTTACCGCATTATTCAATGACTGTGATGTAATTTATAGCAGCTAGTATCAAATTCTTAGGATTACATTCAACGTATTGAGTTACCCTTAGAAACTAAGCTACTTGCAGGGCTTCTACTGCGTTGGAAACGGCTCTCGAAATTGGTGCGAAATATTATTTTGTTTCATAATTCAGTATATAATTACACAGGAGAGAATCCGTGTTTACGGCTATGTATGTGACTGATGGTTCGGTGATGTACGTACTTATGTAGTATTTATGCTTTACCAACGTGCCAATAAATCACAAATTGATCCTATAACAGGACGACTTCTACTAGGTTGTCGTCGGAAGACCTTCATGCTTATAACTTAATAATATAGAAGATACTCATAATCAAGATTATTATGTCTAATCGGAAGTTCTACCTTTTACACAGTTCAATTAAGTACAGTTTAACCCGTGCTCGTAATTAAATCAAATTAGCTAAGCCCTTACCTGCATTACCCACGAGCTCTTTCTAGAATGCGATAATGGTAGCTTGAACTTAATCAATAGTCTATTACCGTGTGAACTCTGGGCCATAGTGCAGATGTAGGCTCAATGGGTTTTAAATTACTTATAACGTATGTTATAACACACATTATACAACACTTGTTAGCATACCGCAGTATAAAGACCTAATTTACCTACAGTAGTTCGACGCCTTTGATCTGTTGGTAAATGCCATGTGTTGCGAATGTGAAGGAAGACAAGGGTTGTCAAAAGAAGTTGATTTTAGTAAATTGTTTTTGATTTACAAATAAAAAAAAATTTTGTTCATCGTTTTGTGTTATCTATCCTATGTTCGCTGTTCTTTGTGCTTTGACAATATTCAACTGCGTTAACAAAACTTTCCTTCGACAGATCACAGTTTTATTTCAAAATATGGCATTTGGTACAAAGTGCTAAACGAACTTATCAATGAAATTAATGTTATTTTTTTTAATGTACACGTAAATGTGTTTGCAGCTTTTGAAAGGTACGATTCAAAGCTGGATTCTATTGTTCTGTTCGAATGAGTTAGAAAATCAAGAGCGCTTCAAGCCATCATAAGTTTTCTTCGATTTATCAAACGCTAAAATAAAAAATAAATAATTCTGATGCTTAATACTAAAATTGTTCAACAATATAACAAGAGCATTTAATCAATGTTTTGCAATTATTTTAACATCGGATAATATCATTGCTCTGTGTAAAGAGAACGATAAATAAATAATTTTGGAGTATTGCACGAACTCTGCAATCACCATATCCAAGATATCGTTTATTTTATAACCAAGAGTGAGCATAACGTGTCTAGAATATTCAGAGCATGAAACAAACAACACCAGTCGAGAGAGACATGATTTTTGTTATGAAACCGATGACAAAATACATAAGTTTTAATTAAGAGCAAATTAATATTATGATAATGCATGCATCCATAGCACATCAGGAAGTGAATGGGCTGATAAAAAAGATTGCAAATGGGTACAAAAATTAAAATAATCCGTATCCACACTTAAAAATGAAGCCCAGTCGTGAAAGTCGGTCCTGGATGGAATACGTAGAGATGATGCATATAATATACTTGTATACAGAGTGGAAAAAATCAATGGGCCCTGAAGGAAAACCACTTTAAATCCTTAAGATACATTATTTTATTTAATAGAAACATTCCTTTATTTATAAAAAGAAACAAAACTGCATTTAATGATTTTCTAAATTCGCGTGCCTCACCCGGGAATCGAACTAGCTAAAAATTCAAAAATTAAACCACTAGTCCACTAGTCGATACAGTCAAAGTCCTCGTTTATCGTACAAGATATCCATGAAATTACCTAGACTAGAACAGTTTTCTACAAATACTTCAACAAGTATTAGACACGTTATAATTTTCTTACTCTAACATCCGAAAACGTTCTATGGAGTACAAGCTTGCCAATTTATCTTTAAATTTAAGTATCTTGTTGATGGCTTGGATTTGAAAATAGTTTCATTGGTAATGATTCTACCTGCAAATATCCTTCTTAGTAAGCGCGAGCGTTCTGACGAAAAGTTTTAAAATGGAACGACATAGAATAAAATAAATAAGCTTAATTATTAAAGGAAGAGGAACGAATTATTATCATTTTTAACAAGACAGTGCTCTTACTCACAATAGTAGAATTTCACAGGGCTTGTCTCAATAAAAAAAATATATCTAGATAAGAACAAACATGACGTTTAGATGGCCTGCAAGAAGTCCAGACCTGCCTCACATTTATGGGGCCATGTAAAATTGTTATTCAAAAAAGCCCTATGAGACTAGAACAGCTAAGGTTTTAGGTAGAAAATATTATTAGGAGCATTCACCACAATACTGCAGAAGTCTAGATGACTTGAATTTTTAAAAAGATTAAATTTGTGTATCCTGAACGACAGATCTTATTTTGAACAATTTATCAGTTAAAAGTAAAAAGTTTATTTATTGAAGCCATAGTTAGGTACATGACACTTAAAGTTACATGTTTATAAAAATGTGTAATAAAATTAATATGCATATATATGACTTAGTTATAATAGGTAATTACGTAAAAGTATAAATAATATAACAGTAGTACACTAACTCCCACCCTAGGATAATCCTGTGTTGTGGGTAGTTAGTCTCTTTCGTCGATGATAATGATTGACACAAGTATTGAATGGAATGCTGATCGTACGGTAAGTAAAGGTGAAACAGTTTGTTCAAATAAGATTACTTATTCTAATACAGTTAAATGATTAAAGTGTAAATTGTAATTGTTCGAGTATCAATGTAATAGGTAATAATTTTCTTTCATGTTTACGTGTCCATCGTATTATAATTGATAATAAAAAGAAAATAATGCTGGATTTCTTGATCTTTTTTGTTTCTAAAAACAAATGTTTATTAGAGATATAACATTGATCCTATCGATTAGTAGAATAAAATAGCAAGGTTCATTTTTTAAATTTTTAGCTTGTTCGATTCCCGGGTCAGGCAAGCGAATTTTAGACAATATTTGAATGCAGTTTTGTTTCATTTAGAAAATAAAATAATGTTTCCTTTAAGTAAAATACTCTATCTTAAGGATTTAAAGTAATTTTCCACCCTGTATATAGGTTTATTTGGTGCCGTAAGAATGAACTCTTTAAATGTTGTTGTTACGAAATCATTTTATGTATGTGTTTTGATAATTATAACTGAGTTGATTTTGCGGGCTCATCCTTATTTCGATGGAGAAAGGGTAGGTAATAGAACAAAGAAATTACAATAAACTAACCTGACACCTTATCAGTAGGGCGATCACAAATATTACACACTGACGTATAGTAAGAGTAAACGAAATTGGCCAAAGCGTTATTTTGAATCTACACTGTCTCGTTGTCCAAAAGGAGAATGCCGAGAACCCGTACCAATTGCGTCAAAACCGAACGTATCCCATAAAAAGTATTATTTTTATAAAAGACATTAACATTTTTTTTAGTTTTACACACCGACGGGATTAATAATCAAGTAAAAAATATTTTGTTGATTTAGTTTCCACCACACGCCGCCATTAGACTGCAACAACCATTGATATATACGTTACTATGGCAATCAACATTGATGTAAAGTGTTACTATGGCAATAGCCTCATTTTTAATTATTTTGACAGTAGAATAGACAAAAAACTTAGTGGAGATTCTTTTGACGCACTCACTTTAGTCTTGGTACCGAGCGCCATACATCAGACGGCATTCTACTTTTACGTCTACGATAAGAGTATTTTATCAATAGATCTTATGATCGAGCATCAGTTATTTATACAGTTTTTGTTGAGTCCAAATATATGCTGCTTTTTTTCTTAATATACAAAGCTTGAAAACATAATAAACTTAAATTAAATATAAGAAAGCTTAAAATGTAATCAACATTATTGTGTGCAGCAACACAGAAGCATGTCATCTGTTAAGTATAGTACTGTTAATATAGTTAAATTTAAATTGTAACAGAAATACATTAGTCAAGTGAGATTAACGCAGTAATTCATAATAGTAGGGGAGCCCACGAGGCTAAATGGGGATTTACTCGAGCGTCGTAGAGACCTATTGGGATGCAAAGCTTAGATGATAAGAAGAAAAAATTTTTATATGATATATACCTTTACATCGGTGGGGGAAGCGGCTATAGATTTTTAAATATGTAAAAAAAAACTGTTGCATGGACATCCTCGAGCGCATCAGATATTGATAGCATCAATGCCCTACGTATTTTTAATAATGTACGTATGTTAATCTGATCGTTTGCATGATGCGGGTGGTTGTATTTAAGGGTTGAAAATGAAAAAAAAAAAAAAATTATCGAGCGCGTCAGATTTTCTAAGGGAGTGTTAAGTACACCAAAAAAAAGCTCTCATTGACGATTTCGATGGGACGCAAACTCGCGGCCATTTTCATAATGTGCAAAAAAAAAAACTCCATTTTGAAATACTCAAGCGCGTCAGATTAAGATATATATGGTTCATCTTTATGTTCTAAACGTACTGTCTCATAATCTGACGATTATCTAGAGGGATTCGCCTGATCTGACAAAAAAAAATTAGAAAAACGGTTCACTTTAAAGGCCATCCCTGCAACTTCCCGCTAATTCCATTCCTGGGCGCTTTAAATTGTACTTATGACATTTTTGAGCTCAAAATATAATTTATGTGATATTTTGAGCTCGCTGAGCTTCTGATTTCAAGCAGATTTCATGTAGGTATGATACTATAAATAGTTTTATAGTAAAATATAAAGTAATTATTAATTATATATTACAAGGGGGGCCCGGACCACCCACGATGGCCGACGGGGGGCGGGGCCCCGCAGATTTCCCATTTTCCATTTTCTTTTCGACGCAGATGAAGGGTTATAATAGCAAAAAAAGCCAAAACGTTGGAAACACGTTGTAAACAGTATGCCACGAACGAGTCTTTATGATCAGCTGTGCTGTGATGGCGTCATGGCAACAGAAACCAGAGTGGGGACGGAGTGAGAGAGTAATAGATAGAGAAAGAGAGAGAGGAATAGAAACGCGGAGAAGGAAATGTAGGCATCACGCATTTAACTTTATCGACGAATTTTTGTTATTTCGGCTTGCGGAAATCGTCAGATTATATATTTTTCATTATTCTTGAATTATTTCCTTCAAAATAAAAAAAATTTAGCTACGCTCGAGAATGTCGAGATGACGTTTTTTTTTACAACTTTGTTGCCCTCCCCTTTTTTTCCGTCACTCTCAAATTGTCAGATTAGTGGAATATACATTTTGTAGGATGTAATTAACTCACCCTACCTTAATCTGACGCGCTCGAGAATTTCTGATGGTCAATTTTTTTTTACTAATCTGATCCTGTATCCTTCACGGGCGGCCTTATATATGGGCCTCATGTTTTGTGGAGGTACTTAACCGGGTACAAGGTATCCCCCTGTATATTAATCTGCCGCGCTTTAGTAAATCCCGAAATCCCCGCTTGGGCTCCCCTACTATAAGTGAAAGGCATCAACGAAGTCACTCAAACGTAGATAATGTGATTGGTCATTCAAACATTCCACTCAATTTTATTGACCATTAATGTTGTAGTATGTATGATTAAGAAATTGCTTACATTAAACTTTAGACTCCAGAAAAAATCAGACTGACAGAAATGCAATCACATTTTTTTTATTTTTTTTGAAAATAATTACTTAGTTCAGTTATAAGTTGTTTGTATGTTGTCTCTTTTGATGTTATTAGTTTTGCATAACCGAGATAATCTGCTTGGAATTCGAAGTAAATCACACCACGAGCGCTTAGCACCTCTACTTTTTTAAAATGATAGATGTTAAGTTATTATCAAAATTTAAAGTTCTTTGAACAGCATTAGCATCTCTGCTTTTTTATGATAGAGATTACATGTCTTTATGATAAATATAATTTTAGACAAGTTTAAGTCAAGTTTAGTTTATGACTACTCTTTCTTTGCTCAATAATAGGTATAGCTTATTGTGATGAAAGACTGTATTCTTATAACTAATTAGAAGCCTTATTTAAAGTTATTAATGCACTATCTGGTATTTTACAATGCACAAAAGGAAAACCAGTACTAAAAGAAAAAAACAACTTTTTATGATAACTTAAAAATCTTGATACTTTTCAGAATAGCATATGTTGTTTAAAATGATTACATGGGTACCCTTGATCAGCTCCTTCAATCCCTATATAGTTCCACCAAACACCCTGTACTTTCGAATCATACATTATTCAAAATCTAAGCGTATTCGGGACAGAGTTTTGAAACTGCTGATACGTCAAGTTGAAATCTTTTTTACCTTATTCTTCCGATAGGTGAGTTCCTAACTTAGCGAGTGCTGATATCTATGTAGAGCTCAGCTGAGCTTATGCCAGTGACGCGCAAAACTGGTTCTCGGGATTTTCAATCCAACTATTGCTAATAAAAAATAAATATAGGGATTTGTGTTATCATTATTTGCTGGCAATTTTTTGAAAGATAACTCATTGAATAGTTGATAGATTTAAGAAATTTAATGATGTTTTTATATAAACCACGCCATAGTGATGATAACATAATCTATTTAGTATACTTATTTATGTTGATTGCAAAAAGTACGTTGGATTTTTTTAGACATTATTTGATTTTATTCAATAAGCTTGCTAGCGACGTATACCAGATAAAGTAGATAATGGCCCCAATTTGGCTGTTTAGTAATGCTTAAATTTAGGTTTTTTTTTAAATTTAAAAGCTATTCTGCTGTTACCTCAAACATTTTGTTTGCGTAGCTTAGCTAGGTATTTACATGTTTCACCCAAACTCACACATTTTTCAAACTGATCGTACGTGGAAAACTGATTAAAAATTTACCACTTTTCTCGCTTTCTAGCACTAGGTGGCGTAGTGTAAAAGTATTTAATCCTAAATCGCGGTGACGAATACGCACGGCATTCCAATAATAAATAAGTTAAATAAATAAATAAATAAAGCACTTGGATCAATAAATATAATATATAATATCAAAAACTGTGATTTTAATGAATGTTTTTTATTTTTTTATTCAAAGAGTTGGTAGTTTAGGCTAGGTACAATAAAGCGTTTAATTTTAGGTCTAAAATCAACATTTCGTGGTATTTTTATCAACACCTTTTTAGGTGTTGACTAAATTGTATGATTTTACATTCGAATGAATAAATTTAAGGATAAAACTTCTAAAATTTTTCATAACAAACACGTAAAATAAATTATATTAGCCTTTCTAATTTAGTGATAGAATTTTAGAAAATTTTAAGAACATTTATCTTAAATTTTCGCTAATTTGGCAACAACCGAATAGGAATTAGGGTTTCAGTTAGTTATAGACCGATTTTTAGTAACTAATTTACTAATTATTTAAATTTAGGTTTTTTTTTTAATTTAAAAGCTATTCTGCTGTTACCTCAAACATTTTGTTTGCGTAGCTTAGCTAGGTATTTACATGTTTCACCCAAACTCACACATTTTTCAAACTGATCGTACGTGGAAAACTGATTAAAAATTTACCACTTTTCTCGCTTTCTAGCACTAGGTGGCGTAGTGTAAAAGTATTTAATCCTAAATCGCGGTGACGAATACGCACGGCATTCCAATAATAAATAAGTTAAATAAATAAATAAATAAAGCACTTGGATCAATAAATATAATATATAATATCAAAAACTGTGATTTTAATGAATTTTTTTTTTTTATTCAAAGAGTTGGTAGTTTAGGCTAGGTACAATAAAGCGTTTAATTTTAGGTCTAAAATCAACATTTCGTGGTATTTTTATCAACACCTTTTTAGGTGTTGACTAAATTGTATGATTGTACATTCGAATGAATAAATTTAAGGATAAAACTTCTAAAATTTTTCATAACAAACACGTAAAATAAATTATATTAGCCTTTCTAATTTAGTGATAGAATTTTAGAAAATTTTAAGAACATTTATCTTAAATTTACGCTAATTTGGCAACAACCGAATAGGAATTAGGGTTTCAGTTAGTTATAGACCGATTTTTAGTAAATTAGTTGCTAAGCGAATTGCCACGAATGTTACTTTAATATTAATTTTATATGCGAGTATATAAGGAAGAATATATTGAATTATATGACCAAATATATTTGTTTTTATAGGCCATTTTCTTAATATATATCGGTGGCTTTTACACAAAATACTGGCTGCTTTGTTACATTGAAGACGTGGATACCAGTATCTATTATGTAACTAGCCCACTCCGCTACGCCCTTTACAAGGTCATTGATGGCGCTGTAAAAGGTGGCCCACTAGAACGTGTGTTTTCACACCGGTACAAGAGAATAATATATAAATTATCAATAGGGACTCGAACATAATGCAGATGCTCGTAAATAGATATAATAAAATATTTAACAACTTGTGGAGCAATATTACAAATAAAAAATAAAAACACAATTTTTTGTAAATCTTGATCCTGGTCCTCTTGTGCTTCGTTGTAATTGAAGATGCTTTTAGATATTGCTTAGTATGGAAATCTATTATCTTCGAATGAATTTGCTTACTGCCTGTCTCCTTTAAGCTCAATCTACCTTAAAGGGAGACAGGCAGTAAGGAATATGCTAGGTAATTTAATTGGATCAATGTGTGGACATTACTATTATAGGAATAACTAGCCTTAGTATCTAAACCACCGCAGGTAAAAATATGTTCCAGACTAGACATGAACATATTTTTTACCTAATTTTATATTATAACATATCTTACATAAATTGTATTATCTAAGACACTGATCTTTTATGATACCGATTAGTTCGGATTTGGAATGCAACCAAATAGAGATACGAATTATATTCGCGGTCACGTAGATGAGTGTTACATAAACACTCATCCCAGTTGCTAATCCGGTTAGTGAATTAATCGATCTTTTCGGCGCAAATATTATTCGATTTTGCAACCAATTTTTAGATCGACAGGTCCCTTGTAGATTTTCGCATGCTCTTTCTGTTAGTTCGTACTTTTAAGTTTTAATATCATTATCATCATTATCATCAGCGTGCGTACATCCATTCTTATCCCAGTTGCTAATCCGTTTAGTGAATTATCGATATTTTTGGCGCTATATAAGTTTCGAGGCAGACCGTCTACTCGATGGTCTGAGGACATTGTGAAGGCAGTAGGAGAGCAGGGGATCCGGCTGGCACAATATCGTCAGGAGTGGCTTGATAGACAAGAGGAGGATTGTTTTCATTTGATTTGATTTGATTTTCAGATTGACTGCTATATTACCAAATGTTATTGAACAAGTTAAACCTAACATTAAAATAAAATATTGAAATCATGTAAATACTAAAGTATTTTCAGGCATAACTTCAGATATTAAGCTTTAATGAGGCGCTCACATAGATGGATTGTCGAACAGACTCATTTAATGATCATCATCATTATCAGACATCATCATTTCGACCCACAGCTGGGCATTGGCCTTCTTTTGTTAATGGCACTCGCTTCGATCCTGCGCTAGTCTGTACCAGGTGCCGCCCACGCATAATGATAATAATCAATAAATTAATCAAAGGTCCGTACTAATTAAACAATCTCTACTCTGAGTAGCGTGAGAACTATTGTTTGTTTAATTCAAACAAAGAACAATAAATATTATAATGTCCCTTGCCTAATCGGAGCTTGTATTATGGCAACCACATGATTAAAATAACTACCGATATATACAGTTTATTTTGTAAATACGTACTAATTATAAATGTCAAACATCCAGACCCAAGACAAATATTTGCAGATAATACAAACATTTTTCTCGCGGAATCGAACCCGTAACCATCTGCATCTCAGGTGGGTCTTACCACATCTCCACAGAGGTAATCAAACGACACTGTTTTCTAGAAAATATCGATTTAGACTACTCTCAAGCTGGCTTTCTAGTTCAGATCGGTCTAATAATACACCCTGGCTATAGTGGTCTATATTTAGTCGATACGCTTTGTTTCTGTCTGGTCAAGGCCCAGAAGGGAGGGGCAAATTTACGACCAGCACCGATGTGGCGATAATCCTAAATGATTAAAAACTAACTATTAGCTATGATTTGTTTATAAGTTAATATATGTGTAGGTAATTAATTTTTTAAACTGATTAAATCATAAGATGACGTAACAACTTTAAATAGAAGGAAACTTTTTGCTTTAATTTGGCTTAATTGTTGCTATTTTATTTTATATATACGAGTGTATGTGTGAAAAGTGAATTGTGGACAAAGTTCGATTACCGCCCGAGTTTTTATGAGAGCGAAAGTAGTCTACAGTTTTTGGCCTGCCAACGTTATTGGCATTGGAACTACCTACTCCATTCTTAGCATAACGTGCTTTCCTTTAAATATTGCTTTGAGTAAGGATAACCTGATTTTGGAACTGTTGTGAAATTTCTGTCGTCGTGCCATGTGAGGACTGAACCGCAAAGTCACCAATTCTATATACTTTTGTGGTTGCTCTATTTTTATTGATATTGGTATACACAGTGCTTGGTGGAACGATGTAGGGATTGAAAAAGCTGATAAAGGGTTCTTATGTAATAATTATAAACCACATGTTATTATGAAAAGTGTCACGGTTTTTAAGTTAGTCCAGGTAAAATCTCATAGGTATACGAAAACCAATTGCCGTGCGTTTATCTCGCTTGAAAACGGCTCGACCGATTTAAATAACTTTCTTTTTATTGTTTTTGCCTTGATTCAGGTTGGTTTAGAAATAAACTTAACTAAAATAAAATATGAAAAACGGAAAATTCTTTTTTTCTATGGGATTTTTATATACAAATTAGAATTCTGACATGATATGGTCAGTCGGGTGAGCGTTACTAAGTTTCGTCTGCGATTTTGCTCGCATTAAAGTTATTTTTCTATCCCTCGGGCTCGTTTTTTCTGGAAGAAAGGTACCCTATGACCCTTTTTGCATCTCGGACAACGTCATGATCTCATGATCTCTCTGATGAGTATTGAAGTTGAGTAGATATGGCGTTAGCGCTCAACAAACAAATAAACAAGCAACCATATAAATCTACTCAATTTCGCATTATTATGCTATTAGTTAGGATTTACAATATAACAGTGTATTCCAAAGAACAGCCTCGTTTATACGTAATATGAACAAATATATTTGGAAAACGCGTTGTTTTAATAATATTGGCAACTATTGTGGCACTCATCAGACACTTGTATTTACGGGTCGTAAATTTTAATTAATTAAAGTTGGTTGACACAGACAAAACGACGTTTAATTAATTTTGATATCTCTAACCAGCATAATAGGCATTCATCTGTGATATTACGAGTAATTTGTATGAAAATAATAATAATATACAGTCGTGGATACATAAGGTACAACATCACCAACATTTTTATTTTGGGCTTGGTAATTACGCATTTTCGGAGAGTTTATTTTGATAAGTTTTACAGAAATTTAGCAATACTAATATTCTGACTATGCGTTAAGTCAATTATAACATTTGACTCATATTTTGTGGAATCTTTGCAGCACTTATCTATGTATAGCTAATTTGGAACACATACAAATCTATGAATTTATGAAGTAATCTACTGATAATATCTATCTTTACGTGTGCAGGGCGCTTATGGATGAATGTTTGTTACTCAATCACGCAAAAACTACTGCACGGATTTGGATGAAACTTGGAATCGGTATCTGTATGCAAAATTATGTACTCATAAATAAATATAAATAAATAATCCTGGACGTTATCACACAGCATCATGTAGCCCCAAACTAAGCAGAGCTTGTATTATGGGAACCACATGATTGAATTACTACATAGATACATTTTTTTTTTGTAAATAAATACATATCATACATAGAAAATACCCAGACCCGAGACAAATATCTGCAGAACATGCAAACATTTGTCCCACGGCGGGAATCGAACCCGCAACCTTCTGCGTCACAGGCGGACCTTCGCCCACTGCGCCACAGAGGTCGTCATGGATGTATGGAATCTCGTACTATGCTGCATCAAAGTCAAACTTGTTTTTTATAGGCTGCACATATCATTTTTACTCCTATAAAAGTTGTTTTTGTAAACAAAACGCGGGGTTCGGAGTTGTTATAAAAAATCAGAATAACCTAAAATAGGTACTTTTGTCCCTATATTCATCAAAAAGCGGTTCTATTGCATTCTACATTTCTATGACGGTGTCGACGGTGGCCTCGTATAGTGTCAAAACTAAGTCCGGTTATTTCACATCCCGATTTTGTACAGTCCGATCATCCATGTACAAACACTAAAAAGCAAAAAGTCCACCATATCCTGGCTGTAAATAATTGTCACGTGACGATTGTATTCACCCCGTTTAAACACACCCTGATCATTAGTCGGTTTTCTTGGAAACCACTCGTTTGAAAGCTACAAGTAAAAACATCCATAGACTATAGATCAGTAAACTAAGATATACCAAAGGTAAGCCAGAAATTACGCTATTTTATTGCTCACGAATAATATTGCACTTTTTACAACAAAAATTTACGGCTACAACAGAAAGAACAAAATAGCTTGCGCAAGAGTGGGCACCTGTCCCAAAGTGTTGCTAAAGATGCAAATGAATAGAGTTTGAGACCTAACTATATTTTGTATTCACTTGCTTGCGGCCGAAGAGGATAAGTTAAACACTTTTAAAAATCGTCTGTAAAAGATAGACGATTTTTAATGAAAATCTCTGCTGTGCTCCTTAAAAAATCTTCCTACTTATGTAAAGTAGAAAATAAAGATGTTTCAACTATCATATAATTCTAAAAATATTAAAATTAATTATTTATTTTTCGGTTAATTATTTGTTTAATTAATTTAGAAGAAACAAAAATCTTTGACGACCGCGTTGGCGCCATGGGTGCAACTTTTGCTGAGTTCGCGGAGTCGTTCCCGCTGCGTGACTAACGTTTCCACGACCTGCAGATATTAATTAAGATAACATATATATATTTTTATTTATTCATCACAGACAATTATAGCCCAGATAATCTATAATAGAAGTTTCTTCCACTGATCAGTACCTATACCTATTTACTCGTATTTACCTACCTACCTCCAGAATAAATAAATCTTTTTGTTTTTGTTTTCTTTTGTTTAAAGTGTCATTATACCTAGTTGCTATATGAGCCCTCTAATGCGTAGGTAGATTTTTAATGCTTTGTACGTAAATTAAAACAACAAGCATGGTTACAACAAACATGATGAAAAACGATGATACCCATAGGAGTAAAAATACTTTGTCATAGATATCAACTCTCCTCCATAAATCAAGGTTCAAAAGAAACAATCCTATCAAATAAGACAAGATTTGTTTTGGATCAGGGTGTTGTGGTAGGTACCCCAAGATACTCCAAGTACTTATAATTCCTGATGCCCTCGTGGGTGTTATAATGTCGTCACAAGAGATAATTATTCTAGTGTGCGTTCAAGACAAGGCTTGGTATGTCATCATCATGATCAGCCTATACCGGTCCACTGCTGGACATAGGCCTCCCCTAATGAGCGCCATTGCGCTCTGTTCTGAGCTCGACTCATCTGGCTTCTACCAGCAGCAGCGCAGCAAATCGGCACTCCTCCTTAGTATGTGCGTTGGGTTATTAAATGAAATCTACAGTACTTATACTTACTAATATGTTAACTAAAAAAAAAACTAAAAATGTGTATGATATATATAAAAATGTTAACTGTTTTTTTTTAATCCCTGGTGTACCTAAATAACGTAAATAATGTGCAAAATAAAGAAGGCAACGATTTCTAAACAAGTACAGAAGAAATAATAATAGTACTTATACCTAACTTCAACTGTTACAGCATTGGTATAATTACAATGCACGTCGCGTACACTTTTGCAGTTGCCTCAAAGCGAGGATTTAGTTCATCTGCCCACAATGTGTGAGATATGTAAATTTGTATGCAGACTATGCAGTGTTGCATATATTATGGCAACACTTAATATTGGAGTGTTGAGTGTTAGCGAGGCAGATGTTTTACTAAAACTTTTCCTACCACAAAAAAGTTTAAAAGTCCGGCATCGTTATATATCAGACCGGATTCTCATCGATCCGGCCGGATCTGGCCGCATCCGACCGGATTGATCAAATCAGGGTGATTGTTAATGGCTAATCTTTTCACACCACTTGCACAAAAAATGTCACATTATAGGTCATGCAACCTTCGCGGAAAGTAGGTAAGTCATATCTCCCAAGGAAAATAATGTTTTACGGGGCCGTGCGTTCGTTTGTAGTGTTCACTTGGTATACGCCGTTGATGTTACATGCCGTTTATGCCGCACTCATGTTGCACTGCTACCACGACGGATCTCGTATTCCATCATTACTCTTATTTTTAATTTATCCATGACGACGAAAAAGTTTCGCTGCGATAAAAACTCATACAAATGACTGAATTTGTAAATAGAATTCCATGGTTTTGACATTAAGTTTGAACTCTTCGCCAATTAAGTAAATTTAATTTCAAATGGCCTGTACTATTATGCGAATAGAACGGTAATTTCATAGGTATTAACATAATCGGACGTTCTAGCGGATATAACTTTTTGCTTAATCAACTTAAAATCATTAATTTTTTAAAGTTTATACTATCAAATAATCTATTTTGGTTTTTATTAAAAGATCGTAGAAAACAAATAGTGTTAATTGTGTCATCTGCCAATCGACTACTAATAGAGCTACATATATATCCTAGCGGTCGAGAAGGCCCTTTCAGCTTCGACACTTATCTATAGTGTCAACAAATATTCACGGTGTGTAGGGGGGGCGGCACAGCGTCGGACCCGCACGCACAAGCAACACCTTGAAGCACCTATCAAAGAAGAGCGCGATTATTTTGCCAATAATTGCTATCACCAGATCCAGTATATTAAATCCAGATACAGCAAACGTTTAGTGATGCCGGATCCACCGTAACACCGTATCCAAATTTCTTGGATTGCCATCCTTATAATACTGTGCTTCTTATATGCTGTCGGTCGCGCATGCAATTCCAACCAGGAATCGTGCGGCTAAAACACGTTTATTCTGTGTCAAGGTTTAAAAAAAACAATTCCTTCCTTCAAGGAACTTAAATAATTTATGTTTATCATCACTCTTCATCATTATCATCAGACTACAGCAGTCCACTGCTGGACATATTCCTCACCTAATGAGCACCATTGCGCGCTGTCCTGAGCTCAACGCAACCAGCTTCTACCTGCACAAATCGTCTTGCCATGCGCAAATCGTCAGTCCACATAGTCGGAGGGCGTCCAACACTACGTTTGCCGAGCCGCGGTCTTCACTCAAGAAATCGTTAACCCCATCGGTGGTCGGTTCTTCGGCAGATATGGCCAGCCCACTCCCACTTCGCTCATTATTCAGAATTCACTCTCTTACATTAGGTAATATACGCTTTGCTTAGTTTGGATTATGTTGATCATGTTATAAACATGATCAACATATTGGATTCTAATTCTTGGAAAATTTTATTTTTTGAATTCATACTTATTAAAATATTAATGAAACTTCTACTTATGATAGATACAGCAAGCTAGGAACTGTGAGACAAGCACATATATATAATAGAAAGTCTTGTTAGTTACACTATTTATCACTCAAGAACGGCTGAACCGATTTGGCTGAAAATTGGTGGGGAGGTAGCTTAGAACCAGGAGAAGGACATAGGATACTTTTTATCCCGTTAATATTTATTTTTTAATATTATAATCTTTAAGGGCAGGGTAGGGGTAAGGTAGGGTTGTTGTTGTTGTTTTATCCTCATTGATTGCTTTTTCGATTTCGATTCTTTTTAACTTCGATACCATCTTTGAGACAGGACAACGTCTGTCGGGTCAGCTATTATATAATAGTCTAAGGTATTCTTCAATTATCAGATAATCTAGTTTGACCGATAGAAAATGTTGCTAACAATTTACATTGTGTTATATTTGCAAAGAAGATGTTTATATTTTTAATTATATTTATATTGTTCCTTCTTCACGCCAAACCTGAACATATTGAGCTGAAATTTTGCACAGACTTATAGGTATGTATAGTTTTAGACCCGTAATAATGTATAAGGTACTTTTTATTCGGGTAACACGCGAGCGAAGCCCCGGGCTTAAAGCTATTAAATAAATAATCTAATAAATAGTAAATCGCATATCCATTCAATAAATGTGAAATATTTTATAAAATTCTCGTGGTAACTGACGATGGAAATATCGGCCATAGTAAAACACCGACGATAAAACGTGACCCTGTTAGGTACGGTACCAAAATCTTTTTTTTTTAAATTGACGGGGTTAGCCTGTTTTTTCTTGCTGATTTTGTATTTTGAGGTCATGTCTTGTCTTCCTTGACTCGTCCTCGGTCATTAATGGATAAAGTAATATCGACGAGTAGAAGTAGTTTTTTTTTTTACATTTTTTTAGATCTAGACTCGGTCGCGTGTCAAAGCCAAGTTCAAGCTAAAAGAACTGGCGAGCAGCACACTTTTTAACCAGCCTAAAACTAACTGATGGGACTGAATTATTTTTCAAACCAAACTTCTAGTATTTCTAGCCGTTATCTGTTAAAAATAGTTGTTATGCCGCGTACTGGGTTTCTAAAAGATTTTTTAAGCTGCGTACGGATAGCGTGTGTACGCGTAATCGGTTTACACTGTCCACGCGTACATTGGATACGTGTACAGTTAATGTGGACCGCCACTGAACGCGAGGTCAATCAATCCATAGCGCTACGCGAGCCGAAACCGACTGACCACGACTACGCGTACCAATGTACGTGCTAACCGTACACAGCTTAGTTTTTTTGGACTTCCTATTATCCAGAGCTCTTGCTCTGTGTGGTATTTTACAGTTGTAAGTACGTTAATCTGTACGTTAATCTTCATTATAGCATATATTATATGCTATGGTAAGAATTAATATGGAGTTATAAAGCCGCATATAGGTAAAATGTCGTATCAACTTGTAAGCCGAAAGTAAAATGGGTAAACGTTGTTAATGTGGTACTGTAGTACTTGTATGAACCGTAAGTACGAAGTTTTCATTAGGCAAATGTTTGCACATTAAGTCTATGTACATTATCATCTCGTATCACACTGCTAACAAAACCTTGACTTGGGGTAGCGTTAAACATAACTGAGGTTTTTATTATTATTACGAGATAGAACTATCCTAATTTCAGCTTGCATTTTATGTTGCAAAGTGTTTTGAGACAACCGTCAAAGACAATTTTTTAATTCAAATGCAAATTATTATTATTTATTTTGATAGCGTTGTAATTTTTTTATTTTCTAAATGAGAATGTTGCATTGCACGTCGGATGACATCGATTGAGAAGCTTTAGATTCCTGCCTTATTTTCTTACTTCCTCTTATTTTTCATCATCATCAGCCTATAGCAGTCCACTGCTGGACATAGGCCTCCTCTCTTATTTTTCATAGGATAAGTTAACTTTGAAGAAGAGGATCATAAATCTTTCTCATCTTTTAAAATCCGTTGCACAGTTCTTACTGTAACACCCATAGCTTCAGCTGTACACTGGGTAATGTTTCAGAGGTGAGGATAATCACAGTTAGGCTCTGCGTGTAATAGGGTAAATTAAGATAGTTTTTTTTCAAAAATGGTAAACGTTAGGCTTATGATCGCAAGTTCATTAATAAGTTTAATAAAAAAAATCATGACAACGAACAACTTTATGCTGACTTCCCATGCTGACGGTACCTGCCGTAAATTTTTGGCACGGTAAAAATAAGCCCTGGTGACTCGGACCATAACCTGGCCGAGACTGAGAGCTCCTGACAGCTTCTGAGCTAACGCACACTAAAACAATGTGCATGTACTACAACAAACAGAAAAACGATGTCGTGAGATAGAACAACATTTACTTTTTCTAGTAACTTTTTGATTGGTTATGTCAATGGGAATGCATATGCGAGTTCAAGGTCTCGGTCCTCTGATGACATTCATACGACCACGTTGAGAAATAACTTAGGAAAGGTATTAATTTAGACCTTTGCAATACTTTGCATACCCAGACTGTCAAGCAAACATTAAAAATAGCGTGCTAATAGATTACAAAAAAAGTAATAAATAACTTTTTTTTGTTTTCTCTGCCAATTTTCAGGTAATATTTCAAAGTTCAAAGTTTAAAGTCATTTATTTTAATAGCCTTATTGAAATAAGTTTAGCTGTTTATTATTTGTATGCTATATGCTATATTAAATTCGGTATCGCAATTTTAGGGTTCCGTACCCAAAGGTTAAAAATGGGAACATAATACTAAGACTCCTGTGTTCGTCTGTCTGTCGTGTCACCTGGCTGAATCACATGAAGCGTGATAACTAGACTGTTAAAATTTTCAGAGATGATGTACCAATTTTGTTGCTGGTATAGCAACAAGTGTTATAAACAGAATAAAATAAATACTCAAAGAGGGCTCCCATACAACAAACGTGATTTGTTTGCCGTTTTTTGCACACCAAATATTTAGTTGTATATTTACTGCAAATATAAATATTTGAAATCAATAAAAATTAATTAAGGTGGGCTCCCATACGTGTATAGATAATGGTATGGAACCCTTCGTGTGTGAGTCCGACTTGCACTTGACTAGTTTTTTATATTTATTTTGTAGCAGCCGCGCCTTGGGTGTTATCCGGATAAAAAATAGCCTACGGCTTTCCTAAAACTTTTAGGTTTCTCTATTTATACCGTGCCATATTTGTATCAGCCAGAGGTTTGGCCGTGAATGATTGACCTATGAACTCCTTTATTTGACATGCAGTACTCTTATATGCTGTGTTCATGTTTAGTAAAATTTTAACACGTTGTATGTGGGCCTCGTCCAAGTCGCTACGCTATACCCGCGACGTTGTGTTTTCAGCACTTCTGCGATTCTGTCCTGCATTTTCCTTAAACAAACTTTATTTAAAGACTGAACAAGCTTGTAGATGTGGTCTGCGCAGATTAGTGCCGAGTATAACAACCATTTGCCTAAAGCACACTCAAAATCATTATGTTATCTTGTTTGTTGTCTTATGTTTGACAATAAATATATTTTTATTGTATTTTATGGGTCCCTGTTATCCCTATTTATAAGAAAACGACAGCAGAAGTTTAAGTATGTCAAATTCAGCTTAGTGTAAGCAAATTCAAAATTGTGACGAATTTTATAATATTATTTTCATCTGGTCTACACCCACATAATTAAGAAATTTACTGTGGTCGTATGAAATGGTACAAAAAATGGTGAGGCAACAGTGACCTTAGATCAATGGTCAGAGAAGCTCACTCATTACTTACTCTGTGGGTAATAGTTCAAGGAAGCTGCCACTTCACTAATTGCTCATCTTGATTCAGAAATATCTGACTCAATGTCAAACTTTTTTCCCAGTGATTGATGAAAATGTTAACAATTTTCATATGGACGGCCTCTGTGGCGCAGTGGGCGAAGGTCCGCCTGAGACGCAGAAGGTTGCGGGTTCGATTCCCGCCACGGGACAAATGTTTGCATGTTCTGCAGGTATTTGTCTCGGGTCTGGGTGTTTTCTATGTATGATAAGTATAAAAAACTGTATATATGTAGTATATAAATCATGTGGTGGTTATCGTAATACAAGCTCTACTTAGTTTGGGGTTACATGATGCTGTGTGATACCGTCCAGCATTATTTATTTATTTATATTTATCTAGTTTTTTTACCACACATTCTTATATCATCATAGCCATAAATTGCGAAACCACGCATTGGGTCGCATGACACGTATTCCACCGTTTTATCAACAAAAATTGTTAATTGTATTTATTTATTTATACAGAGTGTAACTGGAGGTATGAATGAATGGTGACAAAGTGTTTGCGGACCTCAATGAATATCGATGTAACCCCTATGTATGTTCTCGATATTCAGTCGTTCAAAAGTAATTCAAGCTTTAAATAAATTTTACTTTATATCTGTTTTTTGTATTTATGCTGGATTTTGCAAGTACAGGCAAAGTATTGTTTCCTTATTATCTCCCTTCCACCGTTTATCCATACCTCCCGCTACACACTGTATGTTGAAGAAAACCAACAGCGGTAAAAAAATACAATAAAAAATCTTATTAAAATATTTGCACAATTATATAGGTTTCCGCTAATATGCGTTCATTAAAATATTTACAAGGTAAATAAAAACACAATAAAAAAAATGAATTCCTTCTAAGTCTCGTTTCAAACGTATAGACGAAATGCAATTCACTATTCACACAGACGCCACTGAAGACGCGCTGGCATTTTGTTTAAGTATTTTAGGATCTTCCATTTAATGAGAAAAGTCTTCTAAGATAAACTAAGAAACTTTAGAGTGGTTTTTGGCTCACCGCGCTTGCCGCTTAACCTATGTTAACTGAAAAACACTTTGCAATTAAATAAATAAATAATGCTGGATACCACACAACGTCATCTAGCCCCAAACTAAACTTGTATTATGGGAACTACTTTTTTGTAAAACATAAAATATAATATATATATAATATAAATAAATATTTACAGATCATACGAACATTTCTCTCGCGGACATAGACCTTACCACACATAACTTGAGAAGTAGTAGAGTTTTTTGTGAAGAGATCATCCGAGGAAATAGTACTATGCCTATTTCTGCCGTGAAGCAGCATTGCTGAGTTTCGGTTTGATGGGTAGAGTGTCTGTGTTATCACAGAAGGACTTTAGGGGAGGCCTATGTCCAGAAGTAGACTGCTACAGGCTGGTGATGATGATGATGATTATGATGATGATGATGATGATGATGAGGCTTAACACCTCAATGCCTGTAACCATTTAACTAATAACAAGTATGCTATGTGCTAGTTCCTCATGGTATCATAAAAAACGCTTCAACAAAAAAGCTTTCAAGTCGTCGTATACTTAAACAAGGTAGTTAGTAGGTAATTTAACACCTAACTGTAGTTATGAATAACAACAGAAGTATGTAATACAGAAAATCTATATATATAAAAGAAAGTCGTGTTAGTTACACTATTTATAACACAAGAACGGCTGAACCGATTTTGCTGAAAATTGATGGAGCTTAGAATCAGGAGCTGGACATAGGATACTTTTTATGCCGTCAATATTAAAAGTAGGGGTAGGGTTAGGGATAGGGTGGGCGTAGGGTAGGGGTAGGTAGGGTAGTTGTTGTTGTTAATGTTGTTTTATCCTCATTGATTGCTTTTTCCATTTCGACATCTTTTTTGAATTTTTCTTTAATTTGGATACCCTCTTTGAGACAGCACAACGTCTTTCTGGTCAGCTAGTATTTTATAAACAAATAAGTATTCATATAATTAGCAGTTTATTTTTGTAATGTTTGTTTATCAATCATACTTTGAAATGGAAGGTTAGTTATTACATGTCTCTTGACCCTGATTAAAATCCGCCCAGGTTTACATTCGGAGGTAGAAGTGGCTTCCATATAATTCGTTCTTTTACTATTAGGTTCTTTCCTTCCTTCTTGGTATGAGCCTTCAGGCGGCCTAAAAACTCTGCACCAGGGTAAGCCTCAACTCTGGTGTCGGTTTTTTAGGCCGCCCGAAGGCCTCCGACATGGCTTTACTACTGAAGAAGCTGAGACCAACTTCTTAACGTGCCTTCCGAAGCAAGCGTTTAGATCTAATTATTTTTTATTAGGTAGTAAAATAGTATATTTTATTTGAATCGAGCAGATAAAATGGATACTTTAGCTGTTGCAGAGGCAGATCAGTTTTAAACCATTATCGTATTAAAACTTATTAAAATGTTAAAATGTTTTTTGCTATTTTCCAAACAGACTGACCGCAAACATTTGCGGTTTCCACTTCTCCGTTTGTCTTTGATATTGCCAAGGATTAGTAAAACTAGAGAGAACGTAGAGATATTTTATTTTAAGGTCGGAGTTTATCAACAGACAAATTTTGCATTGCATAACATGGAGAGCATTTGTTATTTTTGAGATAGATAGATTGAACTATTGTTTAGGGATTTAAGAGGGGAAATAGGTATGTATCAAAACTTGACTCTCTAAAATGATGATAGAATATTTGCAATTGTTATGGTAAGGAGGGATCAAGCATAAAAACCAGTTCCAAGATTTAATCAAACCGAAGTAACATGTAAATGTGTAGTACGGCTTCGGCAATGGATTTATAAGCAGAAGATGATTATGATGATGATAGTGATGTTTACCGTTAAGTCTGTGACTATTCTACAATCATTTTTCTGTAACGCCCGCATATAGATCAAGAAAGTGCGGGCAACATTGCTTATTAGTTTTACCACACTATATTCGTTTCTAATTAATATCATTACTATATATTGCCGTAATAAAACATATACATTGCAGGACAATTATAGTTATTTTTGGTGATTGGGCAATGTCGCCCGCAAAGTTACCCTGGTTACCGTACCTTACAAAGTTATGAAAATGAGGAATTCGTATTCCCATGTTTCCTCCGCTAAAATTTAATATTTTTCAATAATAGAATACAGTATTTTTTAAATGTCGGTGTATATACAAATTGTTGCACAAGTGACCATTCGACAATAATAGAGACTCGTCTTGGCTTCGCACGGGTATATTATCACTAATCTAGCATCAAAAACACCAAGGCAAGAAACAGAAAAAAAGCTTTTAGGTTATGTAGGTACTTGCTTAAATTATACTGGAGAGAAAACAATAAGACTGACCTTTACATCGCTTTAATCTTACTTCTCAATCCTTCTCAATAGTTACTATAATCAAATTTTATGGAGTAAGTTCTATTAAAATATTTTAAATTTCTTTTTTAATTAGAAAGGAATGTCATTTTGGTTACTTGGTGATGTTACGATCGATAACAAAGCAAAAGTAGATATAATTCCATTGAGAATAACATTGTAAATAGGTAAATTAATTATATACTTAGATTTATCTTTTAATTGGCTGTCTAAACCTTTTTTACTATTCGTAGCTGTAAGTTTTTCTCTGAGAGTAAAATAAAATACTCGAAAATTGAAAAATAATATTTTTATTTTGTTACTTTAAGCATTAGAGTAATCGTCTTAAAAATTGACTCGTCTGTAATAATTGTAAAAGTAGTCTATTTAGAGTTCAGTCAGGCAGGCAAAAGTGATCTGTATGGTTTCGATGTGTCGAAAGCTTGAAACATGGAGGTGAGCGGTGGTCGCTAAAGCAGCGTATCGAATGCGCTCTGCGTCAGCGGTAGACCTCGCCGAAAAGAAAGGACTGTATACTTGTTAAATAATGACGATAGTTGCACGTTACATAGTGAAATGCTCGTAGGGATGGAGTGTTCTGACGAGATGAGCACTTTGGTATTTAAGAGCGGTGTGGCATAGCGAATGCCATCAGTTAGCACAAGCTCACCGGTACAGGAACATCTCCTAAGGAGTTTTTCTAGTCGGTACAACACAAACTCAGGCAGCAAGGTCCTAAGAAAGCAGAGCCGACTCCCCCAAGCACATTATGCGAACATTCGTGGTAAGGATCTTTGTGGCTCACATGGCTTAAGGTGGACTAATTATTTGCTATTCAGCACATGCGATTTTAATGTTATTTAATGTTGTACTTTGAAAATTCGATAAGTGTTATATATTCACAATGGATCAAGTGAAGTGATAAGTGCACTACCATGTGCCAAATAGTGAAACCCAATTTTTCCGGATCAAAGTGACGGTGCGCAATTCATAAATTTCAGTGATGCAGTAAAACTTATATAGTTTCCAAATTGGATTTGTACGAATAGGTTTTACGGAGATATTAAAGTTTAAAATCTAATGATACTTAAGTGATGGAATTCTTGGGAATGTTTAAACTTGAGAAATACTATAACACAAAAAATATCGTAAGGAATTGGAAATCCAAACCTAAAGTTAAAATATAGACTGCAACAATAATTTTGAATATTGGTGCATAATGTGAAACATGATTTATCATACCTTGTCCAAGTTTTCGAAAAGTGTGCTCGATCATTAATACACGTGCGATGTTTATCCCGTCGCCGCGTTGAAGAACCCGATATAAAGTTAGCCATTTGAGAAATATTTTTGGAATTTAAAATAAACGTCATTGCCTTTTAACATTCATTAAATTATTGGTCTTATCATTAACATTTCGACCATATGCAGTTGATTAAAACAAAGTTTATTCGTTCATTGCCACTTATTGTTAAAGATCCCTGGAACAAGATATCGACAACCGAATCGTATGCCTAGCGAATTAATATTGCCGTGCCACTTTTTAAAATAAATTTCAGCTGTGTACATACGTAGTCACTATGATAGTAACAGTCTTTTAAATTAATTAGCTGGGATCTAAAGAAAATTAAATGTGTACACATTATGATGAACGTTTATAATTATAAGATAAACCCATTTAGAAAAAAAACCGTTCACAACAAAACAGTTTGATTTTACTGTTTTGTCGTAAACTGTCTAAAGGTCGAAGATTGTTGTAATTAGAGCTGTCTTTATTTTTTTTTGCAGTTACTCGCCTGCGTGGCGTTGGCCTACGGTCGTCCTGAGCCCCCAGTAGGCTACAGCTACTCCGCACCCAGCACGAGGTATTCATCCGCATCTCTGGGAGGCGGACACGGGGGCTCCCAAGATGGTCTATCTGGCGGTGGTCTCTCCTTAAGTGGTGGCCACTCATCTGGCGGGCTCTCCGGAGGCGGCCTCTCCTTAAGTGGTGGCCACTCATCTGGCGGGCTCTCCGGAGGCGGCCTCTCTTTTGGCGGTTCATCTGGAGGATTCGGTGGTTCTGGATCAGGAGGGCTAAGTCTGGGCGGTGATTCTGGATTTGGAGGCGGATACGCTGGTGGATACTCTGGTGCTCCTCTAGTCCAGAAACACATCTACGTTCACGTTCCACCCCCAGAACCAGAGCAGCAGAGACTTCCTAACATTCCCGCCGTCGCTCCTCCTCAGAAGCATTACAAAATTATCTTCATCAAGGCCCCGGCACCTCCAGCACCTGTTGCCCCCATCATCCCTGTCCAGCCCCAGAACGAAGAGAAGACCCTCGTCTATGTGCTCGTCAAGAAACCCGAAGAACAGGCTGACATTGTCATCCCCACCCCCGCACCTACTCAACCCTCCAAACCCGAAGTCTACTTTATCAAGTACCAGACCCAGAAGGAAGGTGGCGCTATCGGAGGCGGTGCTATTGGCGGCGGTGCTATTGGCGGCGGTGCTATTGGTGGCGGTATCAGCGGTGGATCCATTGGTGGCGGATCTATCGGCGGAGGTGACGAGTTGGGCGCTATTGCTCTCGGAGGAGGTTCTGGTATTGGCGGCAGTGCTGGCGGACACGGTGGAGCTGAGATCAGCGCTGACTTTGGAACCAGTGTTGGCGATGAAGGCTCGAGCTCCAGCCACGGAGGTGCCACTAGCTCTCAGTACGGTCCTCCTGGACATGTTGCGGGTCCCCTTCATTAAATCATTCCATAATTGAGTTTAGATGGCAGGGCATCGGATATACTGAAATTATTTATTAATAACTCCATAGGAGATTGATAACAGTTAACTTTATTAAGTCAAAAGCATGTCCGAGCCCTTCCACCTGGCAGCAGCTCGCGGTCGAACGCCCTGCACATAGTCATCGCTGCGCGTTCGCCTGCGGGCTCTCAATGCGGCAACATGCCACTAATCATTTTAGTGTACCATCATCATCATCGCCACACATCTGTACTCGTTATTAGTGCACTGTGTTAATGTTGTACGAAAGGAGGTATTTTATTTACTGCGACTGTTATGTTATGTATTTTAATATAGCTTTTTTATTTTTATAATAAAACCAAATGTGATGCTTACGTTGTTCATTTTAGTGTCAGTGTGTTCGAGCATTCGAAATGGAAAATTACGTCATTGCCGAAAGTAGTCGTGAAAGGTTGTCCCCGTTCAGCATCGTGACCGAGAGGGCGTCGACGGTGGCGATCCAGTTTTATAAGCGAGCGTGTCCTTTCTCGCTCGGATTGCGATTAGCTTGTTAATCGGTGAACAATCCCAGGCTCGCTCTTATGTAATAGAAGTGTGCGGCGGCAGTAGCGCGGCCAGCCCGTCACATGACCGCACTTGGCTATACTCTCAGACCACGCTCTCATTACTGCCGGCTGGCCTTAATGGATCAAACCTATAATTATACTTGTATACCTAATTAATATGTAGTCTGTGACGAGACGATTACATAAAACTTCGGACGTCCTTTTCATCGTAGACGCATCATTACTGTTTCTTACTTTTGTTCATACTATTGCATTCCATTGATAATGCCCATCTGCCAGAAATTCCATCATTTCGTTGTAAATTCTGAGTCTGTCCGCGCGATCGATGGTTTTCATGGTTTCTAGGAGACGAGGTCTTTCATCAAGATAAGAAATGACCTGTTCTAAACGTTTATTCAGGATGGGTGATAGTCAATGTTCCAAAAGCACAAGTGTATGTTCCAGGGGATTCTAGTCTTTCTATGGGGGTCTCCCTGGAGCGAGCATGCATAGAGAAAATTGATCTGGGAGTCGAGGCTGGAACATGAATCATCTTAGATTGTACATCTTGGATGGTAAAGAGAAGAGTCTCAGCATCAGTGGTGCACTTCTGAAAGAGTTCTGTAGATCGGTTGAAGCTAGCTGTCAGATCATTGAGACTTGCAGTGGAAGCCACTTGTTGTTGCTGAGTTTGTGCTTCCCGTTGAGCTAGATTGTCTATCATATCAGCAAGGCCCCCTAATAAGGAGCTGGTATTGATTGCAGACACTACATTTAGAACAGTTTCCATCCCAACCAAACACCCCAAGAAGGGACCAGGTCCTCTTTTCACAATTCTAGATAAACAGTAAGCTATCTGAGTATTTTCGGATCCAGCTCTTGTCTCTAAGCTCTTTAGAATGAGATCAGGATGAGTTGCTATGACTCCTTCTGGTGAAGAGCTTATGATTTCAAGTGCTGACAGAATCTGTTGACTTATAAGGACACCTTTGTCAAATTCCAAAAAAAAATATTTATGGATTAAGTGATACGACTCAGGTCCCCCATCCCTCTAAGGCCTTCGTTTACGACACAATTTTATGTCTCATTTTAAAACATACTTTGCTTTCACTCTAAAGTTAATTAATGCTGTAAGAAAAAGATGAGGTAGCAGATGGTAACGGACTGTAGGCATAAGATCCAACGACTTATTCACCATTTTCTTTATTACTGGTTGTTTTTTCCATGGCAGTTTTTGCGCCGTATTTTTGAGTAGCTTCTGTGTCTGGGTTCGCTCACGTAGTATTTGGATAGAAGAGCTTTAACGAGTATTTGAAAAAAAATCCGCTCAATCCAGTAGTTTTGGCGTAATAAAGTACGTCTTCCTTTATTGTACATTTCTAAGAAAAATAATAGACCTATTCGGATTATATGTCTAAAATATAAGTAATCTCTTTCAAGGTTATTGAAATTGGAATAGTGTACGCCTGCAGTATACAAGGTAGTATCGAATTCCGGATAAAAGAAGTGATTTCCAATAAATCTGTGAATGCAGCTATATCAAATATTATATGAAGGTTTCCTTATTTATCTTAAATTGTTTTGGTACTTTCCCTTCAAGACAAAAAGATTCTAACCACCCTGTATAGGGTACATGATAAAACTAAATTACGTTCCTTAGAACTAGCTTTGCTGAGACCATTGTTATACACTTAAAAAGTTTTACAAAAAAATCAGTAAAATCCGCCGATAATAAGAACATAAAATAGTAATTTGTTAACAAAAATGTGCTTAGTATTTTTTTTTTACTATAACTCTCTTTTTTGACATGAGTCCTCAAAAGATTAGTTGAATGTCGTTCAAAGTCACAAGTTCAAGTACATTAATTGATTCCAGCGAATAAAATATACTGACTTGCATTATTTAGATAAAACCGTCGTTGGCGTAGGACGTCCTGCTCTCCCTTGGCCAGCAAGAAATGTCACTGTGTTGGCATCGTGCCTAAAAAAATACCCGATTTCATTGGCTGTAGCTTACTCACCCGCTCGATATTCTCGTTTCGATGTAGAGATCTTCATAGTACCGTGTATTGCCATGTTATGTAAAAGAATTGAAGGTCGTACTGATTTGATTCTACCGATATGAAATCGTTTAAGGTGCAGTTGCCCTGTATTGTGTGGATTTCAATGAAAGCATACCTATGCAGCAATTTCTATATCTAACGGTTATGTTTTATTTACAAGTGTTGTATTGTAATGGTGTTAATCTGAAAATCAGTGTTGTTTAAATTTTAGGCCATAGCAGAAACAGAGAAACTGGTTCTTAGGCAGAGTTCCCATCTGTATGTTAGCCAAAAATTATTGTTACTAATTTCAAACTTATATAAAATACGAGTAATGTCTTATCCTACTCCTACTAATATTATAAATGCAAACGTTTGTGTGTATGGATGTATGGATGGATGGATGAATGGATGAATGTTTGTCACTCTTGCACGCAAAAACTACTGAATGGATTTAGATGAAACTTGGAATATAGGTACACAGTTTATGACCTGGATTAACACATAGGCTACTTTTTATCTCGGTACCACGCGAGCGAAGCCGCGGGCGGAAGCTAGTTAAAAATATTTTGAGGCCTTATTAAAAATAGTACGGTATGGACCATTCTTTATCAAAAGTTACCTTCTTGATCAATCACAATAGACCAATTCACCAGTTGCAACCATGCAAGCGATTTAATTGTACAATCTAGAGCATGACATAACGAATAACAAAAAGCTTACTACACTGCTGACCGCAATTTAGTATACATATGGATATTTCAACTGTTACGTATTGAATTTGTTTTTAGTGAGAGTGTAGAGATGTTACTAGAGAGTCAGCTCACGTTAAACAGTATAATGCTACGAGTAGCAAAGTATTCCGAAAGTGTAAAGTATTATGAATAATTTATAAAGAAACAGTAAACGAAGTAGTGTTACGAAATAATGGATTCGTACACAATGACCCACGTGATGTTCTGCATTCAAATCTGTTTTGCATAATATAACTAACAGTAAAATGTTTTATTGGTTTACGGCAAGAACTTTTGAAAGTCTTTCGATGAAGGTTATGAGCGCTGTTACGTATAAATTGATGCATTTTTTAACGTACTGTCATATCGAACGATATTCATACCGGTCCGGTGATTTGCCCATCGGCTGTACATTAGTTATTATATATTAGTAGTATTATTGCTTATTTTAATTGGTACGAGAAATCATATGATAATCACGGATTAGCTAATGTTTGCACTCCCACCCTAAAAAATTAACCATAGCGACGAAACCCTTCATCTAAGTTGATGAATGATTCATGTTACTTGAAATACATATTCCAATGATCCAGACGAATCCAATGACACTTTATTTGTGGAAATCGATCAGTTTTGATGCCTTTTTAGTTCATCGTAAATTGAAAATGGCTTCGTAGAGTCGCCTTGTTGGATTTATTGACATATTTTACAACCCAATTCATTAAAAACAAATAAAGTAGTATCATCATCACTTTTTATAAAAAATAAACCGACTTCAAATAAATCACTTCTTACTTTTTGCCCTAAAGAATTTTTAAAATCGGTTCACAATTGACGGAGATATTGGTTATCATAGGGCGAAAATTACAAGTGAGGATGAGGTTTTTATGAGTTTTCCGGGAAAAGTACAAATTCCTTAGGAATAAAATGTATATGGGACCACCTGTGAAGTATACTCTTTTAAACAAAAAAGAAACTTACATAAATAAAAAGGTTCCGTCGCATTGAGAACCTCCTCCTTTTTGAAGTCTGTTAAAAGCATCACATACTAGTCACTTTTATTAGAATAAACATCTAGTTTCTTACCTATCCTGGCCAAATCAATCATAAGGTCAATTTTAAGCGTGGAACTTGACATTCCACTAACGCTAGTGTTCTAATTTATTAAAAACAAATAAAGTAGTATCTTCATTATATTAGTACTAGCGGCCCGTCCCGGCTTCGCACGGGTGGACATTAGATTTTTTTTATATTTTTACCTTTTAATATACTCAGGGTGAATGTAGCTTTCCAATGGTGAAATTTTTGAAATCGGCACAGTAGTTTTTGGTTTTGTTCATTACAAACATACACACACATACACAACACACACACACACACACACAAAAGTATATTTTTTCCTCTTTGTAATATTATTAGTGTAGATTAACGCAGTTTGAACCAGCTTTTATTGCTTGGAATGGAATAATGTACAAGAGGTTAAATCGCTACGCAACTGTAATTGATTACCTATTCGAAGAGCAGGCCATTTCATTTTCTTTACGCCATTTACGAGCTCATCGAATACGGAAATGTTATGTCTGAGTACTTGATCATAACTTGTGAATCGACACCTAGCCTTTTATTTGATAAGACGCCACCTTAGTTTTAATGTCTTCTTTAGCAATGACAGCTACTACCTCATGAGGTTCGTTCACATAATTTATTGTATATGCTTAGACTTTTAACCATGTCCCAGGCACTACATCGGCCCTGTCAGTGAGTGAAAGTTACCACTTCATGCTGTATAAATAATCTAGAATATCTATTCCATATGCATTTGCAAAGGCCTAAGTTTTTAGTGCAACCTATATCGGCTGAGCTAAATCTCCTGGCCCTCAATGGGCAGCAGAGTCAGCGGCACGAAAAGCTGTGCCTTGCAATCCCCAACACTGCATGCCCGCGTGAGGATTATGGGCATAAGGGCATATGTCTTGGATTGATATAGACTGGTGTTATTCAGGAGGTACCTATGTAAAAACTAAAACACCAGATTTGACCACAAGCTAATATCAAGTAGGTAATAGCTAAGAGAGTGCCTAGCCTAGAGTCAGTTAGAGCTTATCTTCAAAATTGCGACGCATTATGCTGAGTCATATTCCATTTTGTGACTATACTACCTGCATTTATGTTTTATGGTAGAGCTTCCGGCGCTAAAGTAGCACGTTGTTATTTTTATTTTATTATTTCTGTGAAGATAGTTTTTTTCATCTACCTCAATAATAAATAACTCAGGATCGAATGTAACTAATTCGCCTAAAACACTTATTAAAAAAATAAAAATACAACTAGTGAAATTGGTAAATATATAGTTAAGTATAGTGGACCTCTTTCTTTCTCTTAACTCATATATTGCGGGAAGTAAACTTTTCTCTTATGAATATCTAGAAGCGGTAGTATGACAATGACAGAGGTTGAGCCTTTATTTTTCGACCCGAGGGAATCCAAGTTACGTTACGCATTCCCCCCTTTCCTGGGCGTGGGACTTGAAACATTTAATTTGGGGGCCATAGGCTCGTTGAGCATTCTTCCGTGATGCCCAGCAGGATCTGTCCTGTACGGTAAAAAATGATACCGCGGTTATCAGTGTACGCAATTTTTTATCGGTAACTAATTTACCCGGTGACCAATCACCCATCCTTCAATTCAGTAGAAAACTGCAAGAGTTTTATACGTGATTGTCTCATGTCATCTTTTGTGAGGTTGCTATTTGTGAAATTGCCTTACATAAATTGAAATGTTTATGCCCGTCAGATCTTATACCATTTTATAGAATACGAATTTAGAATTATATTATTGCTTTAGAATTCCCTAAGTTGATTTCATTTGAAAAAACAAAAATGTATTTTGCTTAAATAGCATCACTCGTTTTTTCTGGTAAAAAATGCAGGGTTTAATAAAACGGGAATGGCTCAGCGATAATCAGTGGTTCGAAAGTTATTTGCATTCTCATAAAATTTTCATGAAAATCGGATTGTTGGCAAAGTTTTGAAATTGCAGCCAAACTATTAAATCCGTTTAGGGTCGTCGTGATTATTTTCTCGAAGTAGCTAAATAATACCACAATGTTAAAAGGGTGGTATTTCATGGGATGCACCTATTTAATATATATCGAACTGAACATTGATTTTCAGATTTAGCGATTCTTAAGATCTGTTCTTGCCGTAGAATACCTCTTGAGTTTCATTTCAGTTTCTGAGAAAGTAGTCTGGTCTCAATCCTTCTGTCCGGGCGGTTCGATTCGATATATATATATTCGATATATTCGATATATATATATAAAATGCACAGTATATTAACAATACTTGACCAATTATATTTTATTGATAGATCATATCCTAAGCTGGACATTACTCAAGGCGAGAATCGAACCGCCCGGACAGAAGGATTGAAGAAGGATTTAGACCAGAGTACTTTAGAGCCTTCTCAGAAACTGAAATGAAACTCAAGAGGTATTTTATATATAACCTACATATATATATATAAAAATATATAAATATATAAATATAGGTATACTGCCCCATTAGAAAAATATATTCTACCTACATGCTACTATGAGAAAATAAAAAGCTCAATGCTTCCTATTCGCATTGAACAGACTGTTAACAAAGGGTACTGTTACCGTAGGTAGACCTTGTGAAAACTGCGCTCAAAGGGTTTTGTTTAGAAACTACTTCACCTGTCCTTTGTGAATGAAGAACCTGATGCTCGGCCACGAGGACAGCGAAAAAGTATTCGTTTCAGAGATGTAAATTTTGTCCATTAAGAAAGCGTAGATTCAAAGTAACGCTTTGTCATTTAAGAAAAAAATATTACCTACGATACGTCAGGTTGACATATTTGTGATTGCCCTAGAATTGCTCAACAGCCGAATAAACAGTTCCGCACAGGTACTACGGGGCAACATGAAACTGTGTCTAATTTAAGTAAACAGTAAAGTAAATAATTCGAGTAATTGAGACAAACGCACTTGATTGACGCTTTTGTAATGAAACAAATAAATCACACTATCACTCTTATATTATAAATGCAAAAGTTTGTGTGTGTTTGAGTATGTTTGTGGTCGCGTCACTCTGTAACAGATTTAACACAACAGAACACATATATATATATATATTTGGCTGGCAAATATATATATATTTGCCAGCCCTTGACCTCGAGGCTATATATATATATATATATATATATTTGCCAGCCCTTGACCTCGAGGCTTGCATAGGCAAGGATGAGGTCGACGATGGGGCGAGCTTTCCCAGAAGATGCCTGTTAACTCTGTTTTTGAAGCCGTTAGGGTCGTATGTCAATGGAAAAACAGACGCTGGCAGCTGATTTCATATTTTAGTATTCAGTATTATATTATTTAATATACATAGTTTATGACCTGGATTAACACAGGCTACATTATATCTATTTTATCTAGTTATAAAATATTACACAAGACCATCTGTCCCGCCCGCAACTAAGTTTGCGTGTTTACTTGTGAAACTCGGAATAAAGAGTAGTCCTGTATTATTATAATATTTTTCATAGAACAGTTGGATTAACCTAAATCGTAATGCATTATGTTTTTTTATTTCAATCATCATCATCATCATCATCGGCCTATAGAGTCCACTGCTGGACATAAGAGTCCCCAAATGAGCGCCATTGCGCTCTTTCCTGAGCTCGACAAGTCCAGCTTCTACCTACCTTCTAGCTACCTTTCACAAATCGTCACTCCACCTGGCCGGAGGATTCCAACACTACATTTTCCAAGCCACGGTCTCCACTCAAGAACTCGTTTACCCCAACAGTTATCAGTTCTTCGGCAGATATGGCCAGCTCACTGCCACTTCAACTTACTAATTAACTAACTCTGAGCTATGTCCAATAACTTTAGTTATATGTCAGATAGTCTTGTTGCGGAACCAGGCCTGCTCCGGTGACTGGAACTTTCGTAATAACCCTTGAGAACAAATTATGGACGTAGCTCAAGAGCGAGATAAGTCTGTAGACCACCAAGCTCATGTTCCACGCCTTAGGAGAGGAGCCAGAGAAGTGGTTCTTCAGCAAGTAACTCCGTCTTCACTCGAGGCTTTTCTATTTTTAAGCTGTCTCAGGCCCAATACGATCTCTTCTTGGCTGATTTCTGGCAGGTCGACGATGTAGTGGTGGGTAGGGGTGGCTCTGGATTCGTGGGTGTCACGTTGGGGGCAAGGAGTATGTGCCGCTAACGATCGGCCATTCTTTCTTCTTTCTTTCCAAGAGAATTCTTTAGACCCTCGGTTTCGCTCTATTGCCTCTTCAATGAGACCTGTGTTGGAGCTCCGAAGGTCGCGCCGTATCATCGTCGCAATTTGCTTGTCCAGGTCTGACCTCTCTGACGAAGTGGCCTGAGTGGTTTTTTTTGTCGTGAGCCGTAGAGTCAGAGAGTTTAGACTTCTTACCTTTATTTCAATATTATATTATAATAAATCCTAAAGCACGATTGCAACGTCACCTTCTCCGCCCAATTGTGAATAAAATTCTTGCCTCTATTTCAATATTATATTATAATAAATCCTAAAGCACGACTGCAACGTCAAATTCTCCGTCCAATTGTGAATAAAATCCATCCAAGGACCCACTTGTCACACATTTTTTTTTAAATTAAAATCGGTCTAGCGTCTTAGGAGGGACACAGTTACACACGTACAGAAGGAGTATACAATTGCAGCGCCACTTACCGGGTCCAATTGTGAATCATAACCATCTAAAAACCAACTAAAACACACACACACAAATTCATCAAATTGGTCCTGCTGTTTAGGGGATCAGTTCAGTGACTGAAGACACGAAAAGAATAATTATAATATAGATACGGGATTTTGGTTGCAGGTTTTTCATATCTTAACTTTCGATAAGACTTACATACAGGGTGGTGCTGTAATGGCGATTTTAAATGAACACACGGGTAGTGCTACTTGTCAGAAATCATAAAAAATTGAATCCTAAAACTAAATTCCATTTTTCATAACTTTATTTTTTAACAAACTATATCACAAATAAGGTAAGAAAATTTGAATCATGCTGTGTACCATACGCGCGCTTCTAAACAGAATTGCGCGACGTTGGCAATGGTAAATATAGCCCTTTCGCCATTACAGTACCACCCTGTATATTAAGTAGAAAATATATTATGCTTCAAATGGAGGATTTCGGGGGACGCCTTTGCTCAGAAGTGGGATAGCCTAGGCTAATAAAAAAATATGACGAGTTATAAAATTTAACAAAGTGTCATGATAATAATAATGCTTCAAGAAAACAATGTTTTATATATTTATCGGCTCGAAAAAATACATTTTCGTCTCATTATACCATTGTGAAGCCACCCAAGTACAGACATTGATGATTCATTGACAAAATCGTAACATGGCTCACGTATTATCAGCACGCGACTCACGGAAGCGAGGGTGCGTAAGTGCGTGTTGGCAAATTTGTTTTCTTCTAATTCGACGACTACATTTTGTGTGGTGGATTATTTACATGAAGGCTGCAATAACATGTGAGTGAGAGTGCTTTATGTCGTCGTTACGTGACAGGAACGCAAATGTTTATAGAAATTGAACAGGATAAAGGCGCCTCATCTTCACGTTGTCAAGGGTCATTTTGTCAACGGCTTTGCTACTTGTATCACAGAATACATACATAACGCCCAACATTCGAAAACATAGCCCTCACATCACACTTGGGTTCTCTCCTGTGAAGTCCCATGGTACATACACAGAGTAGAATTGTTTGAGTAATTTTCATATTAATTAAGTTCCACTTTGCGCCTTCCGTTCTTTCATTCTTGGGTTGTAAGGGTTTCTATCTTCCATTTTCGGAACCCAAGGCAGCCTTATATGCCCTGATCAGGGCTTTGGCGATTGGCTGATTACTGCGATCCGCATACCCAGCGTAAGTATTATGGGCATATCCCCCATAGAAGGGCCTACGTTCAGCAGTGCCTGGTGTTGTTTTTGTTGTTCGTATTCCGTTCTCGAAGCCACGTTGAGGAGTTAGTGATACCTACTCCCAGGATAGGCGCAAATTCCCACTAGGTTGCACCTCTTGGCTAGTCTAGATCACATGTAAAAGTCACCCTCGCTATAAGTTTTAATTCTGATCCATAATAATTACCCCACGATTTAAATAGGCCAACCTGCGCACTGATTTTTATCAATGAAAACCCAAACAATGTTATCACGCAAACAAAAGTGTGTAATAAAATTACCGAAATCGCTTTGTCACGTTAGTTTCTGATTCTTACTAAAGTGCTCTCCTAAGTAAATAAAGTAATTTGATTATTTATAATCACGATCTTTATTGGTGAAATAGAATGGGTTGAAAGTATAATTTTACCCTTATCCCTCCACTGAACTTGGCTCTTTAGGAGACAGCTCCCACTGAGTTTAACTGGCCTTAAATTCACTTTGTGCCGATTGTTTACTTCCAAACGATATCATTTGGTTGAAGTGTTGGTTTATTTTATTGTTCATAAAATGATAGTAACTTGTAGGCGAATTACGTTCAAAGGATTTTAACTTATCAATGCACTATAGCGTATATAGTTTTAAATTTGAAGAATTACACATGTATTCTGCGTATGCAAGATTCTTCCCACTAATATTATAAAGACGAAAGTATACGAAATGTGTTTTTTTAATTTACGGGACATCTCACGTAGTGCCAACTGATCCCAATCTAGGCAGAGCTTGTACTATGTGTAACATAGACTTATAAATATAAATATGTTCTCTTATAACACACAGACACAGAATAAGACAACCATCAAAATTATTGTTCTGGGCGGAAATTGAACCCACAACATGCAGGTCAGAAGGCAGAGCTACTAACCGAGCTATAAAGCCGCCAGAGGGCCAGTGAAATGTGTACATTTGATATGTTTCCCCTTCACTCCAAACCTACTGAACGGATTGAATTGAAATTTTGCACTTGCATGGCGTACTTTTTATCCGGTATTACGCGAGGTAAGCTCCTTGTCCTATAACTTGTATAATGCTATCAGTCTCATAGGTTAATTTAGAGTCGTTACCTAATCGTAATCGATCAAATATCTGAATCGACTGATATATAAATAGAGCAAAGTCGTGAGTGGGTTCTAGTAGTTCTTTACTATACATAATACATATTACATTGCCCTTTTATTCCACAGGAAAAAAATTGCTGCCCGCCCATCCCATTACCACTAAATATCCGAACAAAAGCACCCCTTGTAATGGATGGTGGCTAATGTCACCCGCGTGAAAAGAGGAAATTTCATTCCATTTCTTTCCTATGAGGCTGCAGTTAAACGTAGTTCTCTATGATCTTTTGTCACGTGAGCTTATAGGAACTCTTTATTCGTCCGTCTGATTCAGTTTCTGTAAATGTATGATCAAGGGGTGATAAGAATGTTTTGTCGAATGAATGTTACTTGTTATTGAATGTTGAATACTGTATATGTGGAAGGTCATTTTGATCATAAAATATTATAATGGAGATATGTCCATAAATCATTTGCTTGCGAAAATAAACTTTTGATTGTTCGTCCTTCTTCGTATGGGCTAGGCCAACTCTGGTGTCGAGTTTTAAGGCCGCCTGAAGGCTATCCGGCATAGCTTACCGACTGAAAAGGCAGAAACCAACATCTTAACGTGCCTTCCGAAGCGCTTAGATCTACATGCCACTAAACGGTCACTCATTCAAGTAGTGACCGGACGGAGTGTTGCTTAAACAAGGTGATCTTCTCAGACACCGAAATAAACCACGATACCAGCGCTTCGTAGGCTTGTTCGCGCGATTGTTCGTAGGCTTTTTGACTTCACACGCATGACTTTCTTAGTGTATCGACTAGGATAAAAACGGGTTAAGTTCTTAAAGTATGCATTGTAAAATGTCTGCGTTGATAAAACTCTGTATAGACACAAAATCTTGATTGTAAAATAAATGGAGGCAAAACGTCGTGAATGCAAAGAAGTAAGCAAAATGCGTTGATTGTGACTCGCTAGTACTTTCTCAATCAATATTTCAGATGTAAAATTTATTGTGTTATACCAATGTGATCAATTTTGGAGCTAATTTTTTGGTAAGAAAACGTGTTGGGTTCAACATGATATTCTTGCTGAACCTTTGTATTGTTATTTTCTAGACCGTGAAGGTTTGCTTTTTTGCATAACTACATTCAGTGATTTTATATCTTAAAAAATATTGAATAGTGCGAGAGAGAGGGAGGTTTGACATGTATCGTCGCCTTAAGATGAGAAAAATTGGCAGGTATCCCGATCATTTCAGCTTGATTATATTTTAAAATAAAAGATGATTTTATGAAAATATATATATTCTTAAAATAAAACTTAACGGATACTACGAGTAACTCAGTGATACTGAACTCACTCTACAATAATTGTAACCGAAAAACTCTTTTAATTCCTATATTATTATAATATATTTAAACAAGCTGTTTTTTCTAAAAATATACTATTGAGCATCTTCCATCATTAAATTTTTCTAATTCTTATCTGCTTTTTTGTGATTTCATAGAAACCTGTTATCTCCTTTAATGTTGTAAAGAAATTGAAGTGAGGTGGGCTTACGTGGCATACGTGTCAAGCTTCTTAAGTATTATTTATTTTGTACGATGCCGTTAATTTTTATCTACGTCGTCAGTAGTTTTTTACCATCATATTTCAACTTAAGTTTTTATTTTCCAATTCATTCACTTCTGCCGCTGTTTACGCCTAGATGAAGATGACGTAGCGACGCTTTTCTGTGACATATTAGTCATGCGATCAATGTCTTCATTTACTTTAGCGTCATCACCTTCATCGTTTCTGTTGCCGATTTAATTCTCTCCAGTTGATTCTGGTATTACTTCATTGTTTAAGAATGTCATCAATTCGTACCTACTTAGTACCAAGAAGATCGCCTTTTATTCCAGTTCCATTCTAAAATCTTCAGCTTTTTCAAACTTTCTTTTTATAATGGTCTTTAAAAATTATCTTTTTTAAGACCATTGTACATTATTACCTCTTGCACATAAGTACCTCTACCTACCTATTTGAATCGCGGCGCTCTGCAGATCCACTGTACAATCACCATAAATCCATAATCTTTCGTGTCGTGATTGTAGCTCGAAGTAGGCAAAGTTGTGCTTACTCGGTGTAACCAGGTCCCGCCTACATGCTACTTATATCTAGCATTCTTTTGTATTCTGTGGATCTGTCGCGCGCCGCACCGCCCTGTGACTGAGGTCTCTTGTATTAACGCCCTGGGTTGGAATTGCTCGCGCAAACTACACCCTGTTACGCCCGCGCCCAACGGTATCTGTGAACTCTGTGATGAAATTTCAAGATACGCTTACGATATGGTATGACATTGCAAAATATTCATGCATCGGCTTCTGAGCGCATTAGTTTTGTTAGCTGCGTAGGTACAAGACTTTCAGGTTGCTTGAAAACTTCAACACTTGCTCGAGTAATCCACTAGTTCTTAAAATGTATTACAAAATTGAAAGTCCTATTGATGAATCCGTTTAACGTCTTAAACGGACAAATATAAAACATTCAATTTTTTTTTAACCTTTCTTGTGCATAATCGCCACATTTTTTGCTTGCTTTTTACCATGTCAACCAAATTCTTATGAAAATAGCGGGGCATATAGCAATAAAGAAGTTTTATGCTGAATAGTAAGAAGGTAGGGTCCATGTTTTAGGACAGGGAGACATCGTAAAGTTTGTTTTATCCATGGTTTGTAACTTTGTATTAAGATTGGGTTGCGACCTTTACAGAAGTCGATATGTTTATTACCTTTATTTCTTCTTTTGTTCATAAAGAGTTCGCATAAAGCTCATAGTAAGTAGTCATATGAAAAGATGATATTAATTCAATTGAAAAGCAATGTCAATCGAATTTGATAAAATTAAAAAATCTACATCTTAACACCGTTTTATTTAGTACGTAGCGTTAGTAGGTTAGGTATTGCAATATTGGGTCCTTACATATGAAATTGGCGTTTTGTATGGAAAATTTCGTGAAAATTGATTTCGCAATATATACATTTTTCTACTTTTTTCTAAAAATTACAAATCCTATTCCCCTAAAACCGTGTGTATAATTGGACCACATTGTGAAAAATAGGCGTAGCCTTTATTTTAAAAAGAAACACACACCACATTATAACACATCATTATGGATCATGAGGTTTTAGAAGCTAAATGTTCTTGGGTGCACATTGACTGTAATAAAATGCTCTGAGAGCAAAACATCCTCAATTTAAAATGACTGACTTTCAAAACATATAGTCCCTATTACAGAATATTCGCAATGTAAACGTCATGAGAGTAAAATAGATAGAGAGTAAAATGTCCGCAATTTGAATTGTACCTAAGTCATATTTTATATTTTTAAATTCTGTCTGCCTAAACCCTCTTTTTAGAATACGTGATACTGAAGCTATGAAAAAGATTCAATACATATTTTCTACCTTTAAGTAAGACGACTTGCTCCTTGGTTGTTTTTCCGTAATGGTCAAATTGATTCAAAAACATCAAACGTCCTCAATTTAAAATGGTTTTGGAAGCTAGCGGCCTTTCCGATAGTTAATCCTCTAGACATAATATCTTTGAATCAATTTTCCTATTACGGAAAAACAACCAAGGAGCAAGTCATCCTACTTAATTTCAGAAAGTATTTATTTATTAACACAAACATTGTGAAAAGTATGTGCAGCCTTCATTTAAAAAAGGAAGCTAACAATTCAACGAATTCAAAGCAGTGACAACACATGAAATGAACTGTTTTTATTTTTTATTGAATATAATCTTTGTAATAATATTACGCTCAGAATAAAAATACTTTTGTAAATGACTATTGAAATAAAAAAATATGTACAAAATAAAATGGAGTATAACATTTTTAGAACCTACTTACATATTTTTTGTATGGTTTAGTCTAAAGCTTATTACACTACTTACCCAATATTTTTTACATGAACGTCAAGATAAAAACTGAAACAGGAAATCGAATCTTTTAGTAAAAACTACCAAATGAGTCTGGACCATCATAGCAATGACCTAGCCGCTCAACCAAGGCACAGGTAGTTTACATATTTTACATAGATTGACCCATGATACCATTATTATTATCGCCTTCCTGCACATAAACTTGTTCTGAGTTATCTTGTTTAAGATAAACATGTGTGGAGTAAGATGAACCAAATCAAATAAAAATGATCCTTAAAAATATGGCACACTAAGCTACGATAAAGAAGATTTAAGTGGAATCGTTTCCTTCCAAATCGATAAAAGGAAACCGACTTGAGGTCGCCGGTAATGGAATCGAACGCTTAGGATCTACCGACGTTCTACTAAAAATAAAATGAAAAAAAGGCTATCTAGGCTAGGCCTTTGATAAAAATGGCAAAATGTTTTCTTTTTAATCCATATTATAGGTACAACAAATGTGAAAGACTTGTTTGGATGTATGAATATCGCTTACGAAAGTAATGAGCGGAATGTGCTAAAACCACAACAACAACACTGGCCTTTATAGTCCACTGCTGGGCATAGGCCTCCCGTAATAATAATAATAAGAAGAGGTATATATACCCATACCGCACGCTGGGCATGCGGGTTAGGGGTCGCAGAGCACAGCTTCTCGCACCACCGTTCGTGTAAATTGGTTCAAATATGACGATAATTATTGAGAATGTCGGAGCCGCTTTAACTCAAGAACCGATTTTCATAATATTTTTTCTGGATTTGTCTCCGCCCCGAATAGTGGAATAACTATAAAAAAAACGGAAACATTGACGAAAAAACATTTATGAAGAAAATTCTAATTTCTCATACATTTAGTTTGGAACATCTATTTCTATAATATCTCGAGACCGGTTTGACTGATTTCGATGAATTTATTTTAGAAACTGGAATGGTAACGGGGAACGGGAGTGGAAGCTGGAGCTATTAACAATAAAACAAAATATTATAATAATAAAAAAGGCGGTACGAAATATGAAAAAATGAAAAGTTGTTAGCTGGGCCCATTAACATATCGAAACCTATCAGTATATTTAAATGAACAAAGTAATCAAAATATTTAAAACGTGTCACGTCGCAGCAATTATTTAGTAATTCAGGAATATTTAAAATATGCATATCATTTTCTGGCCTCTGGTTCAAAATGTATTTTCAATATAGAAATATTTTTATTAACAAAATACTAACAGCTTTAAAATTTCATTTTTTGTTGTTTGGTGCTGTTTAACAAAACAGCACGATATTTCTTTAAACTATGTCAAATAACTCCAAATTACTCGTAAGTTAAAGTAGCCCCAAAATATGTCAAAGTAACCCATAATGTCAAAATTAGTAGTCAAAGCCCCGGTTTACGGTACTGTCCCTTCACGTCTCAAACCTTATGTAGAAACTCATAGGTACTTATTATTGCCGTTCCGCTGAATATAGTGAGAATAAATTATAATTACTACAGCTCAACTTGATAGTGCTCTTTGGTTTTATAAAAAAAAACAAAATAGAAATATTCTAAACTGAATTCAGGAACGTAAACGCCATTGTTTGTGCGTAATCATAATAAACTCCCGGGCGGGTGCACATAATTACAACGCGAAGGACGCACATTTGTCGCAAACTTCGTTTGGGCGTGTGTCACTTCAAGTTTACTTACCAAGTAAAATAAGCCTTATAAGACCTACCTTAGATTCAATTTAAGCTGGATCCAAGAAAGTCCAGAAAATAACGTGGTAGGATTCTGATTACCAAGCCGTCACGCGCAAAGTTTCAATAACTCGGGCACGTGCCGCAGATTTAAGCTCGCCGAATAAAATAAAGCTAGACTCGGAAATAATAGTCCTCGCACTACAACTACGACGCATACAACGTCTCTACTGCGAACGACCGCAAAAAATTGCGAGCAACAAAGGATTGCTACATATTCATACACAAGTACTCGGATTTTTAATTCTTCTTTTTTACCTTCAGCTTGTATTGCATTTATTTAGATATTAAAATACTCTGCAAATCAGTCTAGTCTTGAACTTAGATTATGATATTACTACACACACATAATAATAACAATTTACAAAATGTATGTAAGGTGATATAAACGACTAAAAGAGTGGTGTGTGTTGCAATGTGACTTAAAATTCATAACTCAACGCATAATTAAAATAAATAAATAATAATCACTGATTTTCAGTTTTAACTTTATAACAAACCTAAGTAACAAGAATAACGAGATGTATGTCCTATTTTTATTTTCAATTTTTAAAATAATTTACAATTTGTTATCTTTAGCTTTAAGTGTTTCTGGTAATTGATTATAAATTTTACAGCCACCGGAATTTTCATCTTCTTAGGGCTCTTTCACATCTAAATAAAAGCTTAGGTATTCTAACATGAAGAATGTCAACACCTTAGGGCCGAAAGTTGGCACGCAACCCATTAGCCGACCCCTAGCGGTTATACCCATATTGGCTTATGAGAATTGCTGGTCCATGCAATCCAGAAAGTCTACCTACAAAATAAATCACAAGGGGTAGGGCGGTCGTGACGCACAGCAGTGACCAGAAGACAGGTCATATATTTTTAGATTTTTCCTTTGTTTATTTTATACCTCTTTGTACTTTATATAGGTATCTTATTAGATCAGTGCTTGCTTTACTTAATTATTTTAATATAATATCGCGTCTCACAAGTTCTCCATTTCTAACTTTTTTGATAATATTGTGTTTGTATTTGGAAGCCCGCAACACTGGCTATCCATAGTGCGGGGTACACCGAATGTTATGTATTGTATTTACATCCAAAACTATTATCATTCTTAGTATTTGATCATATTTCAAACTAAAGTAATTCAGATTTATTATTCAGATTAATTAGATTCAAATATGCACCAGTATTAGCTTCTTCTGTAAAACGATTTTATAAATTTTTAAAAACCATTAACGACCAGAGTAAAGTTAAATTTTATCCAGGATATTCTGTGCTCTGTTTGCGCTAAATCTTATAAATGAAATCTGCCAAAATATGAAAGCTACATAATTTGGGTGTACAAACTTCCCTCTATCATAAATGAACAAATTGTTTGCATAAAAGATGAATGATGATAGTGCACTGGGATTTGAAACCGCAATGCAGATAGTTCACAGGAAAATGTATCAATGGCCAGGTAAAAATGTTTCTACAACATTTTGGAGCTAAAACTTGTCAGTCTCTTCGATTGATTCTCTATGGCCGACATGATGTATAGGGTATCTCAGGAAGTAGTCTTAGATTAAAACTATCACTGGTGTAGTAGGCTAAGGTTTACCTGAAAGGGAGATCTACAAATATTTGTCTACGGTCTGGGTGTTTTTATGTATGTATTTGCAACAAAAAAAAAACAGTAATATTGTTCCCATAGTTAAAAGTGAAGGTAGGTAATTTCGATTTGAAATACATAGCAACATATTTTGCGAGTCTTCCAAATTCTGAAAAGTCGTCATTTCACATCTTAACCAACGGCTCTCAGAATTTCAGCAGGCGCTTTGTAATTTTTTTTATAGCTAAACTTAACTAACATAGTCCACCTGTAGCAGGACGGATCGCACTTTATAAATGCGAAAGACGGCAGAACGGATTTGGAGGAAATTTTAAATATTACATAGTTTGTCACCTGGATTAACACTTATTAGACTTTTGATCATTTATCCAAGTATCACTAGACTCTTATTCTATCTCTGAGTAATAAATTGAGCTGAGATTTGTATTTAAATTAGTAATTTAGAATTTTTTTTTTCGGGCGTTAATTTGATGTTTTCCTAATTTTTTCCAAAACCAAGAAAGTGTTAAGGCAACTAAATCAAAAAACAGTTCAGTCGAGCTTTTTTACGAGTTTTTGCAAGACACCCATTTTATAATATCAGGAATAGTCAGAAAATCTATGCTTAAGTCACGTTTCGGGTTTGAAATTCGTTCTAACATACCTACGTGCTTTACATGCGTGTGTCTCCCGGAAAGTGGTTCTGTTATTTACCAATATATTTTTCTTAACGGCTCTTTAATAAATGTTCCCAGCTTCAAGTCACATGTCAAATAAGGCGCTTATGACTTTTTCTCTTAACACTGAAAACTGTGCTTAGATGACTGATTTTTCATTTCTTCAGCGTGAGTTACATTATGATGTGGAACGGTACGCTTGGTTACACACCAAGTTGCAGCCTTCCTGGCGCCGCCGGTCAAACTTCCTCTCTTAACTTAGCCATAAAGCCAAGTTCGCCTCTTATTCGCGGAGTCCGCAATTACAGCCCGAACTGACTAAGGGCGGATAAAGCCTGTTACTACTAAGATATTAAATTGCGGCAGAAAATGTTTTCGGTGTTTTTTAGTGTAAAAACGGAACCCTACTATTGAGTCTCCACTGTCTGTCTGTCTGTCTGTTTTTCTATCTGTCTTTCACCAGGCTGTATCTTATGAATCGTGATAGCTAGACAGTTGAAATTTTCACAGATGTTTTGCCACTATAACAACAAATTATACTAAAAACAGAACAAAATAAATATTTAAGTGGGGCACCCTAGGCATACAAGAAACAAGTTTTTTTTAAAATTAGTAACGGCAACTGGCTGACGCTTGAAATATCCTCAGAATATTTATGTACTTTAACTTTGAAAATTAAATTAAAATCAATATTTAAGGGGGCTCCCATATAACAAACGTGCGCAAGTCTGACCGGTATTTTTAGATTTTAGCGAGGAGCTTACTCTGAATTAAAATTCGAACATGGAGATTCAGGATACCACTTCAATTGTTGATAGGTTCTCGATAACTACAAATTTATTGTTTTATGTAAAGTAAATAATTCTCTAAAGCAGACAACGTACAGGACGTGATTTATGATTTTATGTTCACGCTTCTATAACTTATTAAAGTTATCTGTAACTGTCAAAATAATTTTCAGCAAGTATAATGTAAGAAAGTGTTTACGGGAGGGCTGAACAACGGCGAAAAGCGAGAAAACTCGGGCTGTAAGAGGAAATGAAGGCAAATCGATCGAGCAAAACTGTGCTTCGGAGACAATGGAGTCTTTGTTATAAAATGGCGTGTGATGAGAATCTGCTACGTAGGAACAAGATCAAGGTAAAATGCTAGTGTCACTATAAAATATAAAAGAGATTGAGTTTTATTTTTCTAGAGCGAATAGGCTTAATGCTGCGTGTTTTAAATATCTACTAAAATTATGCTGTATCTACGCCGTGAAAGCATAAATATAAAGTAAAAAAGCCCAGTTTCTACCAAAACAGAGACGAGACGAGAAGCGGGTAGGATCGTTTCCACCAATGCGGAGCGGAGATTTGAGCAGGCTCAAGAGGAGCAGTGCTGTTTACAAGTGTTGTAGTAAGATAACATAAGTTCACATACCGGCTCCGCTGCACATGTGCTAAGAATATACATCTTTTCTCTTCTCCACTTAAATGGTATCCAGTCTACCGCAGCTACGAGGAGAGATGTGGAAATAACGGTGCCCAATTAGATAATTAAAATGTATCTCTATTCTTTGCTATTCTCCGCTTTGGTAGAAACGAGACCTAAGCATATAAAACAAAATATAAAAGAAAAATATAGATTTGTTTTCTAGCTATCATTTATTATTTAGTCAGTGGTGATATTCATTACTTGGTTATTTTCCACAATGATTATGAAAACTGCTTAATGATCTGGTAATTGGATCTTTCATTTACAATATTACCCGAAAGAGATAATTTTCACCTCCAATTAATGAGATATTAACGAAATCCTTGACCCGAATGGTTTAACGAGAATCCGCTTAGTGATTACGAGGGCCCTAGAGACGCCCGATCCAGCTTCATGGTTTATTATCACGCACACTTGATCTTAACCAAAAAGCCCAGTGTAAAGAAAATCAGCCTTTTGTTTTCCTAAAAAGTAAGCTAGTACTAGTACTAAATGATAAAATTTTAGCTTTCGGCCGTGGCTTCGCTGACGTTAATGTTAATTTTGTCAAATATTTTACTTGAAGCTCTCGGAAAAAGTACTTTTTCCGGATGAAAAATACTCAATGTTAGTACCCCTTTTTTAACCCTGACAACGTGTATGCGAAATCACAGCGTAACAAACAAACTTTCGCAATTTTAATTAGTTATGTTATTTGCCACACGTAGTCAAAACAAGGTTCTTTATTTTCTAAGCAACACGCTTTCCTGCTGCCTCTTCCTTCCTTCGTTCTCATTCAAGTTCAAAAAATATTTGAGGCGGATTCCTAAGGACATGAAAATTGGTAAGGGAATTTCTTGAGTTAGAAATGGTGTAACTAACCCGACTTTTTTTTAATATACAGGGTGTCCCCCGCTTGTGGACACTACACCTTTATTAGGGTATTTTTGACCAATATGAAAGAATTAAAACAGTCGGTCTAGTATTTACCGAGTAAACAATGGTTTTAAAATTTTAGCCTTCTATTTACATTGTGTTGATTAAAACGCATTTATGGGACATATGCAATCCCTTTTGAAGAGTTTGAAGTACTGTAATAACTATTTTCAAGCGAAAATTTTTTAGACGTGCATGATAACTCTGTGGTAACTGATTGATTTTCTTTTAAAAAGTTTAATACGACATCTATTGTTATCTTATTCGTGTCAATAATGATACAGTATGCACCTTTTTCCCGTCGATTATCTGGAATTAAATTTGTTAGAATATTATGATTTTTAATTTTACTACTAATTACAACCAAAACTGTTTCACAGCATTTGTGAGTAGTAGTATTACGAGGGTGTTTATTCTTTGTCCACAGGCTGGGAACACGTTGTATAGATATGAATAATGAATTGATTAATAACTTACATTAAGAAACAGCAACATTATCTTTTTGGGGTAGCCGTTTTATGAATCGCAGCCCATAAGCGAAAAAAAACATACACTTGGTAAAGTCGATTTATTGTGAGTACCTATTAGTTATCTTACGTTTCATTATTCTAGTCTATACGTCAGGCAGTCGTGCAGGAAATATTTCTGTTGGAGTGAAGCAAGCGTAAATGTTTTCTCTCGGTACCCGCCAAAAAAAGCTCACCACATATCATGACGGCGTGAAAGCTCTCAAACTTTTCAAAATTAGAACTTTTACCGTCACGTCTGTTTTAATTTTTGTTAAGTGAGAAGTTTCAAATCATGTGATTAAAAAAAACGAAGTTTAGTTTATTTTAATGTTGTTGTTGACAAAAACAATCCCAATTGAAATAAAGGCCTCCCACTCATTATTTTTTACAGCCACTTCGATCCTGCGCTATATTTTTCCAGTCTGTTTTGAAGAGGTCTAGTTCATAAATTTAATGTCATGTAATGAATTACTCGATTTAACATCAAATCCACTTTCAAAAGTAGGTATCTCTTCCAATAAATGCGTCGATTGTGGCCTACCTCGCTCATACGCTAGGTTAGGTACGACTACTGTTAGGAGTGGAAGTTCCCGCATCAATCATTTATAAAATAGTAGTGCAAGCAATTAGTGTGACTATTTAATTTGATTGAACGTTATTAATTAATAATTATGATTGTTTTTAATTGTTGGACAACAATTACGGCGCAGTGGGCGAAGGCCCATCTCAGACGCAAAAGGTTGCGTTTTCGATTTCCGCCGCGAGACAAATGTTTGCTTGACCTGCAAATGTTGGTCTATTCATTTATAATAATAAAATGATGTATAAATTTACAAAAAAATATTAGTATATCAGATATGTAGTTGTCGAACATCATTTCCCTGACCTTATCCCACCTGCTGTGGGATAAGGTCAGGGAAATGATGATGATCATAGTTCCAATAATATACCTCTGCTTAGTGTGGGTTTGGTAGATGATGCTGTGAGGTACTGTCCAGCATTATTAGTCCATTGTTGAGTTTGGACTGTGTATAGATTAATAGCTTTCAGTTTATTAATAACAACCTTCAGTAGACTGACTGGTATTTCCGATGAACTTATGTGACCTTTACAATGTCCACGCAATGACTAATTCAATTAATAGCTAGTAGTTGCGTGCACCTACTGGTCTGTTTGAATGTAGATAACCTTATACAAAAAAATTAAGAAAATAATCGTAATTAAACAAATAATAGCTATTTCTTAAGAAAAATTAAAACTCACACTGTTACTGTTATATATGAAGAAAACAATTTGAATTAAAACCTGCCTTGTTTTATGCCTTTAGGCAAATATTTTTTTCATTCGTAGCAGGAAGTATCATTTAAATCCATGCCAAAGGAGAATGCCGTCTGATGTATGGCGCTCGGTACCAAGACTAAAGTGAGTGCGTCAAAACAATCTCCATAATTTTTTAGTTGATTCTACTGTCAAAATGAGGGTTATTGCCATAGAAACACTTTACATCAATGTTTGTTGCCATAGCAACGTATATCATCGGTTGATGCAGTCTAATGGCGGCGTGCAGCGGAAACCAAACCAACAAAATATTTTTTTACTTGATTAATAATCCCGTCGGTGTGTAAAACTAAAGAAAATGTTAATGTCATTTATAATAAATTTTATGGGATACGTTCGGTTTCGACGCAATTGGTACGAGTTCTCGGCATTCTCCTTTAAATAATAGTCGATATCATAATTAATTGCTGAAATAATAACAGTGACGGACGGACGGACAAAGTCGCTATCAGGGTTTGTTTTCCCAGTTTGGAAGGTGCCATAAACATACCATCTTATTTAAGCTTCTCTCGGCAACCTCGTAATAATAAAGATTAAATGAATCAAAACAACATTTCGTTATGAATGACCCTCGACCGTTCACATTCCACTTCTAACCCACTTGATACAAGACGCAGTTGGCCGTCAAGAGCTTTCTGATTGAAAACGACCAGATAACACCCATAAAGTGGGGGATAGAGACAAGAGATGAATCTTATGTTGGTTATCGCTGAAGTACCTACCCTTTTATTTAATTGGTACTATATTTTTAAGATAAAAACGAGATTTTTCATATTTTATTTTTTATGGGAACTAAAAATAAAATATAGTATATTTTGCTGATAACGTCGGCACTCACCTGCTTAAACGTATTTTATAATGAACTAGCTGACCCGCTTGCAACTTCGTTTACGTGTTGAATTTTCCTTAACCGAATAACGAACAAATGGTTCTTTGGCGGCCTACTGATTACGGCATAGCGTAGCTTGACGCCGGCACAGGTTAATCTCCTGACCGCCCCCACAGCAGCAACGGTCTTGCGAGAAGCTATACCATGGGATCCTCATCCCGCATGCCTAGTGTGGGGATTACGGGCATTTCCCCCTTCTTATAGAGGAGGCATGTATCCAAGAGTGGGCTGAAAAGGCACGCAACAACACTGTTGTGTGCGTGTGTGAATGAAGGTCTCTCACTCATGTGGATGTGGGAAAACTGTGATATCGAAATGAAATGAAATTTATTCAATTGGAACTTAAATACACTTTGAATCGTAATTTTTTTAATCTACACCAATTCGCAACGCGATCATACAGAGAAGAATTGGCAAGAAACTCTGCTTGGCTTCTATTTTTTTAAACTCATTGTTACAATTTGTATTCTTAACTATTACATTGTTTATTACGTTATCAAAAAAACAACCAATGTTGACGGTAGCAGCGTGTCCTACGATCCCCAACCTGTATGCCTGGCGTAGGGATTATGGGCATAACCCTCTTTTTATGTGGCCTATGGCCTATCTTGGGCTATGTCCAGCAGTGGATTGTTGTTGTACAATAGAAGAAAACCATTAAAAAGCGCAATGCCACCAAATACAATAGCAAAATTCAAATGACAACCCGTCACGTCTCTGTACCGGTCGTCATGTCACATGTTGACTGGTCTTTGTAAAGAGTTTTGAAAGTGTGGCGAGGAGGTCCGCGATATGAATCTTTAAAGTGTTTTCGATCGATACGTCTTTCGTTTTTTTTTTTTCTAAACCTAATAACAGATGAATCTTTTGATGTTTTGCCTCCATACTTACGTTTTCGATCGATACGTCTTTCGTTTTTTTTTTTTCTAAACCTAATTACAGATAAATCTTTTGATGTTTTGCCTCCATACTTATGAACCAGCATCCGCTGATTGCTGAGTAGTTTCATTACTCTCTGGGCTTCTCTGTACAGGTCGTCAACACTCTCTCCTACAATTTTTCTAAGTTCCTCTTTGGAACTGATATCTGTCCTTGTTGTGACCAGAGTTTGCTGAGTTCGAAGAAATTGTCTGAGTTGGGTTTCATTGATTTTGACTCTGTCTCTTTTTGTTTGGCAATCTGCCAATGTTCTATTGCTTGGATTGTTGATTTCTTCGATTACCCCAGCAGTAAAAGCCAGATCAGCATAATCTGCTGACTTGAATTTTCGGAGCTCGGGTCTGATCAAGTGCAAATATATGATGTCCTCTTTCGGTACTCCATTTTCTTCTAGGAGGGCGTTGACTTCTTCCTTCTCTCTTCCGTAACTGATGACTTGGCTAGTGTAAGTGGCTCAAGTGTAATTACTGCCCCTCCTTGCGTAATGACTTTTTGGATAAGGGAGTATGTTGTCATTTCTGACAAAGCGGTCAACATCTTCACATGATCTTTAACGGCTGCTGCTTTACTATCCTCTAAATTCGATGAGATCAAACGGTACTGTATCATTAACCAGGTTCCCTCCTTGCAGCAATGAGAGATGGGTAACGTTATCCGATCCTTGTTGGATGGATGCCATGAACGCATTATAACGCTTAGAGATCCATTTTGAGAACTCTTTTTTTGCTGCAACTGCTCGACACCTTACAAAGGCTCCGTAAAGGGCATGAAACGCAATCATTGAATGGACCGTTCATCAAGCTTCCGAGAAACATAGTCGCGACGAACTTTCTCATTCACAAGGGAATTGTCGTCTATGATTATCTCTACATCTTCTACTCCGATTTGGATTAAATCTGAATACTGAATATCTGTAATGTACTTTATGCAGCTGAGGTAGTAAGATATTAAGGCTCTTCCAATTGAGGGCCGCATATCTTCCTTGTTCCCATATACTCCAGAAACGCGATCAACAGGGTCGCCTCCATCATTATAAAATGCAAGGATGATCCCTGCAGCGGTCGACCGATTGATCCTCCCTTGACCTTGGAAATCATTGATAGCCTTTTCAATAGCCGGACATTTCTCACAGCTAAGAGAGCTTATCGATTGATCGGAGAAGCATTGGAGTTGAGATGTACTGACGTATATCGTGTTTTTGGTGGTATCAATGATAACCGTGAGAACTGTCGTTTGTATGATCTCATTATATTCAAATTGTATGGTTAATTTCTTCTGTTATAACTCTGTAGAGAAATAAAATGTAGCCTATCTGGTAAGCTATCTGATTTTACAACATTCATCAAAATCCTTTTAGTGTCAATTTTTGACACTGTACAAACATACAGATTACAGACAGACAAAATTCGTCCAATCGAAAAAAAATGTTGATTATAGCTTTTTTATGCTTTACTGAATACACTTTTACGAAAAAAAAACATATGTTCAGATTTCTTTAGATCTACTCTTTTATTTTATGTATAAACTAGCGGCCCGCCCCGGCTGCGCACGGTAGTTAATAAAAATTTCGAAAATTATAAATTTTAACACACACACACAAACACACACACACACACACACACACACACACACACACACACACACACACACACACATACACCCATTGTTTCTTGATATTGACTTCCCTTCCGGACTTTTTCTTGACTTTCTGACTTCCCCAGTGTCGCCTAAATCGCTTTATATGTACTACCTAGCTAGCCAAGCGGGGTAAGCAGTGACCACGCGAACTTTTTCTCAAATACTTACATTTTTTTACTCGTGATATCTTTCGAATGGAATGTCCGAATTGAATAATTCAAATCATAATATAAAGTTATTGCAACTGTCTTGAAGTTGAATATAATTTATTTTGGTAAAGATAAATACCAAGCGACAAATAAAGAGCCTTTTCGAGGGCCGGCTTTTTTATTAGTTTAGAAAAATAAAAAAAAGAACACTTATTGTAACATAACTACAATAGCTAAACATATTCTGTTGCGACACTTTTTGTAGATAATGATGTGTTCTGCAAAGTCGTAGTACATTATTTTGTTCTATCATCAATAGTTTTCGCAGCGCACGCGATGTGAGGTAATTTTTAGGTAATTTTTTATACCTCGGGTTACATAATTGAAGTTTTAGTAAGGATCCTTAATTTTTTTTAAATATAATGTTGCCTGAGAGTCTTGCTATTAAGCGGTAAAAAAAATTTAATTGGTCCAATGCAAACAAACAAACAATCAAATCTTTCCTCTTTATAATATTAGTGTAGATCTACATAATATGAGTAAAGTTGTTATTCCGATAAAAAATATGGTACAAAATAGTAAGCATGCTGCAGAATTAATTGTTTTATCATTGACACAAAACACACAATGCAATAGAATTGTCAGTATTTCCACAAAAACCATAGTAGGTACTTGTAGCAGCGAGATTATAATTTGCTTGACTTATTTCTAGGCAATGTTTGTTTGATGACTCGATGACAATGAATTATCTGTTTGACTGACGCAATTGTTCCGAACTAGTACCCAAATCATTCATCCAATACGTCCAATAGCAGATTTACTGGGAATTCAGGTATATATTGCTTTCAGTTCAGTTGCGCAATTTGCTTTCATGTTTAACTTGTAGATTACTGGTGTACGTAGTATAACTACATAGTCAATGTTTGCATTCCTATGTTCTAATATGCTATGAAATATTAATTAAAGTACTTACAGTAGGTTGCGGTGGTCAGCCGGTCGATGGTATCTTGTTTTAGTTTTGAGTTTTTCTTTCCCATTTTTGCTTTGCTCGCAGGCGCTGTTTGTTTACAATCACTTGTCGAAAAACGTCTGCACGGCTACACGCAGTGGCCTTTACATATTACTAGTGGGACAGCGACTCGTCACTCCACCTGCAAAAACAATATTTACGTAAGCTTCAAATATTTCCAAATCATTAAGGACAATGACGCTCGATTGGACCGATATTTCCTTCATTAGAGACAGTAATAATATGGTCACGTAGAGTTACAATTTGTACGAAGTTACGTCAACAGTCCCTTGCGCTTACATCTATCCCTGTCCTATGCTTCTAGTCTTCCTATGTGTATCTCTTTCCTTTAAATTTATGGCTGTTTTCCTTCTTCTGAATATTGTAGGGCGAGCAGCAACCGGGCGCTGAGACGTATACGAAATACTTATTTTGGCGTATCTTCGGCGAAAACAAGCCATTTATAAGATGGTGATAAATCAAAGTGTTCTTCGCTATTCGATATAGGCCTTTAATTTCATTGTGTGCTTAAGCGAAATAGCGACGATAAATGGGACCATTAATTTTTCAGCTTACGCTTAATTAAATTTAAGTTATACTCAAAAAGCTATTATGATAGTTACTGGATTAACAGATAGACTGGGATGAGTAAAAAATAATATGGTTTTTTAGATGTAGTTTATGTTATAAATAATAAAAAAAAATTAAAAAAAAAGATCTAAGAGCTTGGAATTTCAGTACGAATAGTTTTATTTTTGTCATTTGGCATCGTAAGTCAAAATCTAATCTTGTTTTTAGTGAATTCCTTCCTACCTTTTAATGTAATTTTGTGTCTATCCTCCACGAATAAGGGACACGATCCTCCATCACTCTTTCATATACACTACGAAGTTTCACACAAACACGTTTAAAAGCTCTATGCGTTTTTTTGAAGGTATCTGAAACGAGGAAAAATTCTCGTTATAAGGCGAAGGTCTCAATCGCTTAATTTGAACATTCGCTTAGGATCTAGCATAGGCAATATTTGTAACTGGCAAGTTATTGTTCCAGAAGTAGGATTAAATATTTTTAATTATTTTAAAATCTATGATTCTATCGATGTAGATCCAGTGGCTTAGAGGGGGATTCGTATGATTTTTAGCATCTTTAATCATAAAGTTGTGCCTTAATCAAGGAATTTTAAGCGCTTCATAAAGTTAGTCTGTCCATGCCATTCAGTTTTCATTCAATAGCAACAACACATTTCAGAAGCATTTTAAATTCATACATAAAATAACTGAGTAACGCCTACTATTTTTTTTTAAATATTATATATTTTGTTTATTTTCTTTATGTATATTGGTTTTTTTACCTTGCATTATAATATATTATTCAGTATTTATTTTTTGTTATTTTTAAGGAATGAAATCTGGCCCCATTGTTTGCATTTGCATTGGCCCCAATGGGCTCACATAGGCCATAGGGTCTCAAAACATTTCACACGTAATTTTCTGCGTTAATTTTATATTTATAAAATGGAGCTCGGTCTTTCGTTCTTTAGCTATCCTCCGACCAAAACCCTTACATTCGAACCGCGTTGCCCTGGACACATATTAAACGTTCGGTGTTTCCTTGGCGACGATATACCCTCACTTTTCTAATACCAGGCTTTAAAACGTATTGAGTAGTATTCGCAGAAATGAAATGAAAATGTGATTCCAACGTTCTTGCGGCCATAGCACGTGTGGTCTGCCTACACCACTAGAACTCGATGAGCTCCAGCACCAATCATTTAAACCTGTTTCGTAAAATTGGAGATAAACAGCAGTACCATCGGTATTTTGTAGCCTTTATCCAATCTTTCGGGCGGTCAATCGACGTTGGTTCTTAAGCCAACTTGACAAGTGGTACTACGCCATCGGCCTGGGTGCTTTTTGAACATATCACGGGTGCCACTATAATGTCTCCAGAGCCTTCAAACTCCTATGGCTTCAATCACATTTAGAACATTCCTACTGCTCTTTGAACCTCTTCCTCGCTAAAATTTTGACGCTCCATTACTTAACGTAAACGTACACCTATGTTACTCAAGTTTTAACGAGTTAAAACAAGTTAAAAACCATGAACTGAAAACGAAAAGAAGGAATGTTTAAACGATGTTTTAAGAATGTTTACAAAGATACAAGAACATGTTATTGTTTTAAGGTATATTTATTCATAAACAGACAGAAACAGCAGTTATTTAAGTGTATCTTGGCTCTCTGGCACATAATTTTAATTATCTACACTAATATAATTTTAATTATCTACACTAATATAATTTTAATTATCTACACTAATAGTTAATTGATATTTTCATTCACTCAACTAAACCTTTACAATAATCAGCTTGCTATGCAGTTCACTCAGATATGTAGAAGTTATATAAACAAGGTGAGTTTGATTTCATATGTTATCCCGAAAAGAGGTGATTTGGACCATGGCTGTACGAGTAGTGTGAATCTCAGTTAAAAATAGCCATTTATTTCCTTATTTGTTTAACATGGTTTGTGTCTTAGTACAATGATTGTTCAAAATACATGATTCTAATTTTGTTCCGTGACTTTACAAGCTAGTTCTTCAATGATAAACTAAAAAAATGCTAAAAGTCTGAACAAATTTTGTTGACATTCGGGAGAAGATTTACCCCTTTTCGGGATAACATAAGAACAAACTCATATTTTTAAATATAAATGTCTCCCGTATTCACACGGGTTGAGATCAATTATTGCAGCTTCATGCAGTATTGAAATTTAGACGGTGAGCTCCCTTTTATCAAACAATATGACACTCCTTCTTCTCCTGTTGCGGTCATGTAAGCCAGTATTACTAAATAGGATTTTTGTTTTCCAATTAGGTGTTGTGCGAAGAAAATAACAAGAACCTACCTACGCCACAATAAATGAGTCACAATTGCGACGCACTAATGGCTATTATTATTACGGTATTCCAAAGATGAAGCGCTTGTGCACTACAAGGAATTTTACTGGCTGGCATTCCAATTTTTACAGTCATATGGCACGCCATACAATTGTATACTAGCTTGTGCACTACACGTAATTTTACCGTCCGACATTTTACTTTTCCCTATTCCGGGCTGTTTCTTTTCAGTCCGAGATGACAGCTATGAAAAACGTGCATATGCTTGTGCACTGAGTTCGTGAAAATCATGAGCGAGCACGGCGGGTGCTGGGGAAGGGGGTGCGAGTAGTGTCAGTGTCTCCAGGCAACCATAATTACGGTAGGACTACCGTAATTCTTACTAATCAAAACCTGCGCGTCATTGCCTTCTTCCGTTCGCCTTTTCAACGATACAATAAATTAAAGAACATTCAAAGCCAAGATAGGATATATCAGTCACATAAGGGCAAAGCATCCAAACACTGAGGACAAAACGTAAAAGCCAGTCAGCGAAGACGAAAACGGCTAGGTTAATTATTATTATTATTACGCGTGCGTGACGCGTTGTTTCAAAGAGAGCTAAACTGCACCGCACCTGGGAGTAAAGACGGACGGTGCACACAAATTGGACTTCCGGACAGTAAAACTCCTTGTGAGGCACAAGCCAATCATCCGTTTTTTTAATACCACACCGAACCATAAAAAATTGGACTGCTAGACGGTAAAATTCAAAAAGTGCACAAGTGCCCTTATAATTGTCGGACGGATGGTCTGACCAGACTGATGGACAGCTTAGGTGACAGATAAAGATTAAGATCATTGTTTAAAAGTACCGAAACCCTACAAAATACAATTTCGCTAGGCATTTCGCATTTGCATGTTTTATGAATATCATAATATAACATATTTTTCTCCTCACACTAACTTCATTCATTTCATTTCCCTGCCCTGCACTCTAGGTGGGGTCGGCACAACATGTTTTCTTTCCCCATTCAATCCTATCGGCTGTCAACTCTGTACTCACTTCTTTCACTCTCATATCCTCTTTCACACTAACTTGTTTCCAATAATATTTTTAGTGCAAAATTTTAATAGTACTACTCCGTCTACGCATAAAACTTCAGTAATTACATTATTATACTAGAGACAGTGAAAGATCAGTTGAATTAACTCCACGCTTTAAAAAATGTACGTGTATTTAATTAAGCTACAACTTTTTAAGAGATATCATAGAGATCATAGCCGACGCTGCTGCGTCATTTCTCATATGTAATACCACACTTTTTGTCAATTACAAAATCTACCGTTAATATTCTGTAATCTTAAACTTGCATGTTACCCTAAAAGGGGGTAAATCCATTTCCGAAAGTAAACATTATTTTATTCACATAAAATTTGTAGTTTCAATATGTCTTGATAAGTTACGGATTTGGCTCAAACTCTTTTGGGAGCAGCCCTCGCACAACTGATTTTGTTGAACTTTGTCCTTAGCTAAATTATGATGATGAAGATAGTATCAACCTCGGAATGAAAAAATTGAGAACGGGACAAGATGACTTTGAATTTAAGCGTTATCAATCATTATCAACCATTATCGACCCACTGCTGGGCATAGGCTGTCTTTTGATTATGCCATTTGCCTCGATTCTGCGCTAGTCTCAACCAGGTACCAAATCTACCAACTATATTTAATTTGACGTTCTTTCAAAGTACCTATTTTTTATTACATAATTTTAATACAACTTTTATATTTTCATTGAAAACATATCAAATTGAAAATACAAAAGAATATTCAAGATTCTTCGTTTTATGTATCTCCAAAGTTAACGGTTCGCGGTGTAACAAGCGTTGGACGATTAATTATTCAGCTAAGGGATACAATTAGATCTTCTTGTAAGTCCTCCTTGTTAAGACGTTAGGGTGATGCCGCAGAAATAAAAAAAGATGTGGAATTTTATAAAAATATTATCGCATTTAAAATTCGCAGTATATTATTATTATACAGGTTGGTCCAAGACGATGCAATAGGTATCTCCATTATTTGTTATGTCGGGTCAATTCCCGGGTCATGCACCTGGTTTCCAAATTTCTATTAATTCCATTTTAGACATAAAATAAATTAGTTTCTTTTAAATGATATTCTTAATCTACAATATTTTCCTTACCTCTAAGGGGCATTGGTTTGGTCCATTTAGATTAATAAAAATAATAATATAACCCTCTTCCTGTATGAAGAGGGTTATATTATTATTTTTATTAATTGACAAATCGGTTAACTCGTCACTTCAGCACTAGCTCTAAAATTTGTATTCAAACTCGAACTCACTTAAGTGGCCGCTACACTTGTCAGTGCAGACAACTTCAACGTTGGAGATTCGAAATGAGTTTTCAGAATAAGCCTGCAGTTTTCATTTTCAGAACAATGATGAATCCCAAGTCCTTTCTGCCAAGCAAATTGTATTTCAAACGACTGTAGAACCATAAATTCGCTGTAAATTTATACAGCGAGGTTTCATTTCACTCGCTATAATAAAGAAAGCCAGCGGCTAATATCACGGGCCTTTGCATATTACGTCCCGCGTTTCAGGAGTGTTAGTGTCATCTGAGATCCTTTCATATTCAAATGTTACCCTCTTTCTATCCAAATCATGCTTGGAACTTTTGAAGTTCGATATTGACCAGACGTGTCCGGGCGCCAAATAAGTTCACCTGAATGAACAATTTACTTGAATCGGTGGACGTTTTCGAAAAGCCCAAAACAAATCTCGTTTGCTAATGTAGCTGGAAAATTTAACAAAAGATTTGTACCCCTGCTACATATATGTAACGCCAACCGGTTTGTATAGCTACCCTGACAAGTCATTGTCTGACTTCGATATCTGGCGAACAATTCATACAAAATGTTCGGCAGATAAACTGTTGAACCTTATAGCAAATGGACTTTCGCAATCCCATTCGTCAGTCGTTTCGGCAGAACACCATACATCAAGGTAGAATTATGTTTTTCTAAGTAATTTTAATTCTATAAAAGAACCTACTGAGGATTAGTAATAGGAATAAGAACTGAACTTCTCTGACTGAACTCATGTTCAACTGATCATCTAAAACCGGTAGAACGTTAAGTATACTGTTATTATTATCGTGAGTTATGCTATCTTAAAAGAAGTATTTCATACATCAAAGTATAAAATTTACTTAACAAATTTCATAATTATGTGCAACCTTACCTAGCCTTTAATGGTGGTTAGCCAAGAGTGGGTACGTAGCATAGTTAGTGTTAAATTTAAATTCGATTTCATTCAGATTGAAGAAAAAAAATCTACAGATCCCACATTACGCGCAACTATCAAAGGCATTGAAAATGTTATGAAAAAAAGCAAACCAAAAATTTGACCTTATCGTACTGACGATAAAGTGAACTGCTGTAAAGTGAGTCTGCTCGACTGACCTCGCGCGTTAGGGACCCGCTACTGCCTACAGTTTTTGTCCGCCTGCCTACTAAGCTGGCTCAACTCAATGTATTGACTGTAGCTTAACTCAATCCCAAATAAAAGAAGATACCCTATCTTCTTTTTTTCTTGAATAGAGAATTAAAAACAGTTTTTGGGAAATGCTCTTCATACAATACATTTTTAAGTCTGTGCCAGCCGTTTTAAAAAGTACCTACCTAGGTCAAATAAAACAAGAAAATCCGAAATATCAATAAAAAAAAGCACAAAGAGAAAAAATCTAGTACTGCTATTGTAAAAATATACTGGTACTACTTAGGTATGCACGTTAGTACATTCAGTAATTATAGACTATAAGTAAGAAACGCATTCGGTTTTTGATTCGGAGACTATACTGGCGTCTGGCACAGACCAGAGACCCCATTTACCGGCACCGGACCTTTATTTGCAAACTTTGACATTTCATACGTCAATTGACAAACTGTCAAAGTTTGTAAAAACAGGACCGGGGCTTATAATTTCGGAGTGCAACTGAGTTAGTAAATGAGACCTCTCTGATTGACGTGTAAATATTCTTGACCAAATAAATGATTATTGATTATTATTATTAATGACCTCATATAACATTGTAGGCCCCTAATTTGAGGAAATGAAATACCAGACTTTTGAAGGACCCTATGTTGTAGTTCTGAGGGAAAACAGCAGAAGGGAGCTCGTTCCACAACTTGCACGTACGTGGCAGAAAAGATCGTGCAAAACGAACAGTTGTAGAACCAGCCACGTAGTGTGGATGAAATTTTTTTTTGCGGCGTGTGGTGCGATGGTGGAAAGCGGCCGCGTGCACCAAACTAAACAACTCTTCAGAACACTCCCCATAGTACAGACGATAGAACACACACAGACACGTCTCTCCGCAAAATTAACGGCTCTAGATCGCCTGTGACTGTCGACATGTCGTGGGATTGTCGACAATACGAGCTGCCCTACGCTGTATCCGGTCAAGAGGAAGGAATTGGTATTGGGGAGCTCCAGCCCAGAGATGGGAGCGGTACTCCGCATGGGGACAGACTTGTGCTTTAATAAGATTTCTTTATTAGTCTTTGGCCCGGCATAAAGTACCAGCTCTCTCTGTTGAGAACGGCAAGTTTCTTACAGGCCAGTTTGGCCTTACCTTCCAAGTGACTACGGAATTGAACTTCAATCGATATGTCGACACCGAGGAATCCTATGCTCTTAGTGATATTAGTATTCTGGAATTATTGAGCTACAACAAATCGAGCTTTTTTAGCGGTAAACGTACAAACTTGACAACAACAAGATTTTGTTCACCACAATCTGCTCCAGAGATTTCAGATTCAGACACAAGTTTAATTCTCGAGCCAAGTCAGCGAAATAATTTTGAAATTTTGACGAATTTTGTAAAATCTCATTAAGTTACCGACCGATTTTAAGAATTGAAATTGCACTTTGAAGCCCCTCCTGCAGACGCACATTTTGACGTGCAAGCCTATCCATGTACCTCTCATATCTGCGAAACTACAGGCAAATGTCACAGTTTCATAAATCGGGGTACTCTACTCGATCAGGAAAACATAAACATTTTCAATGTTAAAATATTCAACTCATTCATGGGGTGGGTTGCTAAAGTAATCGTAGTGTGTAATGCCGTTTGTAAAGGTATTATTAGTTCCATAATATCATTTAATTGTCGGTGCAATTAGTTTTGCAGATAGATAGCGATGGTCCCTTCGGCCAATCCAGGGTCTTAAGCGAGCCAAGATATTACATATTTATTTATGTATGTATCTCTAAACTCATTTACCTAAATTGACTCTGTATATTTCATATTTTATCTGCTTTCTATGTTGTTCCAAAGTACTAATGTTTAATTCAGTAGGATTACTAACTCTAACTGTTCGAGTATTAAGGTTGGGTTTTGTTAATTTATTGCCTTTGGGTCCCGCCACCCGGGCGGCGAGGGTATAAGTGGCCTAAGTACATTACATACACAACCATCAGGCCGAATAGCTAAAAGACGTCAGCGCCAGTCTGTGAATACAGCTTTAAACTTAGCTTACTACTTATACTAAGCAAAATGGGAGACTCCAGCAGTAAGCAGTAGGCGTCCTAAACAAAAAATCTTTAAGCGAATAGTGGTTCCTGTACAATTTTTAAATAGCGGCAAGATAGTAAAAGTTTATGATTTTGATTAAAGTCCAGTATAGAATAATGTAGGTCATCATATTTGAGTAAGAATAATCTTAAAAAACCAAATAATTCTCAGATATTTTTTTGTGTCTTAAAGTATTTTATTAATTTTCTGAAAATTATTTGCCATCCCACAGACAATTGGTATATCTACACCATTTTGCTGCTATGAGTATTATTATAGTTATCAATTGTATTACTAAGTAAGTAGGTAAAGAAAACTGAAACTTTACGAACTTCATTATCCAGGCCAGCGAATTCCGGACGCAGGCTCTCACTTTAGGAATGTCTATATCTTAAGCACCATAGCTTTTGTGGCGATGATCAACAAATAAGAATGCAATACGACTTTTGACAAATTTAAAAACGACCTCGTTGGCACAATTGGCCGTCTGAAGCATAAGAGGTCGCAGGCTCGATTCCTGCTGTGGAACAATTTTTTTATGATCTGCTGATATCTGGTCCGTCCGTGTTGTGGTGTACTCATGGTTCCTGATGCATGCGACACAGGAGAGCATCCTGGTGTGCGGTCAAAGTTACGTGTTATGTTATATGAAGGACCTTAAAAGCTTACTATTGTGAGGAGCAATGTAATAATTATTCATTTGTGTGAAAATAAAACATTGAAGCTACGCGACGTAGCTATTAATGCAGGTGACCTATACGTAACAATGCATACGAATCACAGCAATCGACGTGTTAATGCGGAAATTGAACGGAGATGCAGTTTTGCTAGGAAATTGGGATCGCAGACCAATCAGACAGAGCTTAAAGAACTGAGACTCAATCACAAAGACTAGCGAAAAAGTATTCGTATCGTAGACGTAAAATTTTGGCCAATGAGGTAGCGTATATTTGCTTTGTCATTTGCCATCATTTTTCTGATACTTCAGGTTGAAATATTCATGATCACCCTACGGAACTCGCTCTTCACGAAAATATATTGACTCATTTTGAACAAGATTATTGGTAAAAATTTAAAAATGAATAAAACATAAGAAACACTCCTATGTTTAGTAGACACGAATGGTGGGTATGGGTTCTATAAATCCTACGCTACGAAACGATTATGATGATGATGGTGACGTATCTACGAGTAAATATTCTAAGGCTTTGAAAAACCCACGCCTGTCTTTAACCCACGCTTCTTTGTATCGTGTAAGTGGAGCAGCAATGTCTATACAGTTCTGACATTATGACATACGTAGATGAGACAGAAGTAAACATAAGACACTTTTCTTTTGTAGTAAAGGTTGTTTTTCTTTTGCGTTAGATTATTGTTATTATTTTGTCCATTGTAGCTAGTCTCAATCGTAGTGCTAATCATTGTGGTACCTAATTACCTACAGACTACAATGTTATCTAATTTATAACAAAAGCTGGGTAATGATTTTAGATGTTAATTTAAAACTTCTTTTCTAACATAAAGGTTTTAGACACTTGACAGATAACAGATAGTAAGTTTAACAGAATACTAAAACGCTTCTCAATTTTTTACAGCTTGCGATGCTTAATGTTTACCAAAACTGCATAATGATTTGTGATACAGTCGAAATATTCCAGATCCATTCCATTTAATATTATGTCCTTACAATGGGCGTTTTTTGTACCCATATTTTATTTTGTAATTTTTTTTTTTATTCAATAGTCATTCATATACACAATTAATTTATATTCTGATCGTAACATTATTGCAAAGATATAAAATTCAATAATTACTACTGGGGAAGTACATTCCCTAAAAATAAAACTTAGAAACAGTTCATTTAATGTATTATCGCTTTCAATGTATAAATTAGTTGTATTTTATCGTATTAGTTTTCTTTTTAAATAAGGCTACGTATACTTTTCACAATGTTGTCCTCAAAACACACAAAATTATATCACTATTATACACACAAAATTTTAGGAGAAAAGGATTTGTAGATCCAAAAAAATATGTATTGAGAAATCATTTTTCTCGAAAGTCTCCATACAAAACGCCAATTCCTAATATGTAAGGTAAAGGACCTAGGGACCTAATAGCAGCAAGACTCGTTCAAAATTGGGTCTGCGAAGGCGAGCAAAAATCTTACTTTTTTCATTCACACAGTGTAGGTGTACCAATATGCCTTCGAATTTGCGGGAAATTTAAGGAGGGCGATATTGCCCACACTTTCTTGATCTATATGATCATGAAAGAGTGGGCAATATGACTTCACCGCAGGTGTCTAAACTCTAATGTTCTCCTAGTCACACTTTTATGTAGGTTATTTACTATTATTTATTTAAAATTATAAGTTAAGTTTGATTTGATTTTATGTAATAACTTGATTTTATTGTATAATTTGATTTGATTGGTTGTATGAAATGCAATATTTGAAATTGATTATATTGAAATTGCATTATTTAATTGTAAATAACTAAACTTTAAATTCATACTTTGTAAAATTAAGTCTATAGGTACAAACTGTAAAATCTCGTAGCGTGTAGGTACTCTAGCTGTGGCTACCTTAAAAGAGTAAGCACAGGAAAGGAATATTAAATATTAAGAATTTTTGTGATATAAAAATAATAGTTATTAAAAAAAATTGTAAGAGTTCTGTAATTACTCATTGGAAGCCCTAAATAAATAAACAAAAAATATGTGGCAACATTGCCCACAGAAACATGGTTATAGAGCTCACACAGTTAATGATAGTCATCATCATCGGATTGATAAATGTATTGCTAAAAATTGGTAGTGAGCCTATTGTTTACAATTGGATTTTACACTTGATCCTTCATCTTTAAAAGTAACTTTTACTATCCGAAAAATAAAAGGCAAAAAAGGAACGTAGAACATTTAGCATTCCTAATAACTAAAAAACCATCAGCGCTCATTAGGGCAGGCCCATGGCCAATAGTGGACTGCTATTGACTGATGATGATGTTGATGGAAAAATAATGCTGCAAGGGAGAGAGAGATAAATAATAATTTGAAAGGAAGAAATAAGTGTCTTGTGAACCCCAGTAATATAATTAATTGGCTTTCTCGCTTACTGCACAAACTTTAGCTACAACCTCTAATTAGCACACGAAGTTACGATCGTTGCAACTGCTGCGAAGAATTGCTATACATAGTGGGATATTTCCGTTTCGTTGATATATATCTGTAAAAAGTTCCTGAAATGTTTTTCTACGTTAACCTAGTTGGTAGGTCCATTTAACTGATGCAATCTTTAAAAATATTTTTATACACATATAAAAGATTGAAATAGTTAAATTCGAAACCACTTTCATGTTTTAGAATTGTTTCTGAAAAAACATTGTATTTTGTTTACACACGAACGTATGAAGGAACGATGAAAGGGCACAAACATGGGTAACGATGTAAAGCCAAGTGTATTTGAGCTTACAAATAATACCTAAGAATTTCTCTAATGTCTTAGAGAAATTCTTAGGTATTATTTGTAAGACTTCTTAAAACATAGGTTTTCAAAACGAATGTTGACCGTCTACTTTAGTTCTCTCGGGCGAAACCGTGGAAGCTGTATTTCTCTCTTTTCCTTCGAGGGAACCCCTCGGTCGATACCTTTTTGAGTTATTGTTAAAAAATACGGTATAAACTGAACAATCGATTTTTAAAGGTTATGGTTATAAGTATATCCTCAGGCAAGCTACATGTAATTTACATGTCGCTTGCCCATCCTATTATTTACGCCTAGCCTGAAATTACATGATGTCAATGTATTAATTATAGGTTGGGTCGCTCACTCATACTTACGTATATAAGTACATGCTGAACGCGTCCTGTGTGTAATTATTTAGGTAGATACTGCGGCGTGTTCACAATAGATGACGGCATTATAGCCATCGGGGTGCCTAGTGCGAGTTTTTTTACCAGCTCGATCGCGCATGCGATTACGCAAATTGGTATGGAAATGAGTCAGTACTACGCGTCTCTCACTAGATGGCGCTACCTCGATTCCATATAAATTTGCGGAAACGTAAACGCGATCGAGCTGGTAAAAAAATCGCACTATGCACTCTGTTCCAACAACATTCAACACATCTACAGCAGCATCAGTCCTGGACGCGTCTTGTAAGTGTATGTAAAAAAAACAATATAATTCAATAAATATATCACCTATTTTCTTAAAATAACTTTAACAAAATAAGTATTTTACGGTATGCTCACGACGACAGTCTGTCTGTCTGCTATACTATACTACTTCCATTCAACAAGGTTTTTATTCTGCTTCGAACGAATTACTATTATATTGTATTATTATCAGTGATCGGAATTAGGTGAGCTAAAATACCTAAAGTTCGAAAAATAACAGAGACTAAGTGGAGACGCCTTGCGACTAAATATTTTTCCGGGAAAATTTTCCCGGGTTTCGAGAAATTACTTAGGTCCATCTAAAATTAATACAGTAAAATAACAATCGAATTAATTTCCTCTTCTTATTATTGATAACAAGAAGAGGAAACGAATTCGATTGTTGTAAAAAACGGTAAGCACGATTTTTATTGTTTTCAACAAATAAAATGAACGATGTAAGTAAGCGCGGAAGCTAATGTGATTTATAAACCAGCTTTAGTAAATAGCTATAGTAATAAAAACATTTATTTAAGCAAGGGAATAAAAAAGCCATTTTATAGTTTTTGTACCATTTATTCATTTTGTACAGATAATGGAACTCAAAATCAATAATTAAGAAAGTAACCAGTCCTACCTAAGATACACAGTCGGAACTCTAAACATTATTTCCATTGATGTTGAATTTGTCCCTTAATCTGAATCGCTAACGTTTTCATCATGGACGGAGTATAAAGAAATATCTTCGTCCGGAGAATTAAAGAAAATCATTAGGAGTTTTTCCATATTATCTATTTTCAAACGATTTCTTTTTGTACTTAAAATCCATTTATACGTAGAGAAGGACCTTTCAACATCAACTGAAGTTACAGGTACATATTTATAGAATGACAATAATTCATTTTCATTATCTAATCCTTTATCTATATTTTCACAAATGTCTCTTAATGCATCTAGATCGGGATTTCTGTCCATAACGTTTTCTAATTTTTGTTTTACTGGTTCAGAAGAACACCAGCTTAGAACAATTCTTGCTTCATCAAAAATATGGAAAGATTCCGTCAACAATAAGTTAGACTTTTGCAATTTTTTTAATGAAATTTGAATTATTTTAAAATATTCGTCAATGTAATCTAAATCAGTTTTTAAACTTTCTTTTCCTAGGACAGTTTTAGCATGCCTGATAGACAAAGAATCAGAACTTCTTAGAAGTCTTACAATAGTTTTTATTTCTTCGTAATATTCAGCATAATACGAAGCTGCTTCTAGCCATGTACCCCACCTTGTTATGACAGGTTCAGGTGGCAATGGCAGGCTCGGAAATTTTTCCCTTAACAATTTTACTCTATTAGGAGCCTTTAAAAATATTTTTTTTACATTTGAAATTAAAGTATCCACATCCGCATATTGTGTCCGTATTTTTTCTGCAACGCGGTTAAGAGCGTGTGCTAAACAGGTAACATGTATCATATTTGGCAAGGAGTTCTTTAACATTCTTCCTGCTTTTAACATATATGCTACGCTATCAGAACATAAAACTAAAACATCTCCTACTTTGTCTTCATACGAGTCTCCCCACATATTTTCTAGGCATCCAATCACAAAATGAGCTATTGTCTCTCCATTTACTTTTTCTAACATTTTGCAAGCTATTAAAAATGGTTTGTTTGTTGCGAGATTTAAAGGTTTTACAAGAAAATTTACAATATAACGACCTAAATAGTCGGTAGTTTCATCTAGAGATATCCAAAGTTTCTGATTAAGAACATGGTCATGGATTAATGCAATTTTTTTTTTAAAAACTACGTCTAAATAAACCTTTCTCAATAACGATTCATCGGGAATCCTTTTAACATTTGTACATTTACAACACATATATTTCATTAAAAAAGTTTTAAACTCTGGTCGATTTACTCGTGACCAGGGTATGTTACACAATATAAGAAATTGTATTAAATCTAAATAAAATTCTTCGTTCACTTGCCTAGCAGTACCTTGATGTTTTGGTCCGTCAATATGCCTCTGTATATTGCTTTTTTTGCATACAATAGAATTCTCACATTTAGAACAAAATATCGTGTTGCTAGCGGGGTCGTGGTACAATTCGGGGTGATCTCTAATCCACGACTGTACAATCCCGTCGGTAGGTTTGGTCGCCATTTATTTGCTAGTTGCGTTGAGGCAGAAAAATTACTGAAAACAATGAGACAAATATATAGTTTCTACACTTTTCCAGGGACGTCTTCGCGTAAAATATAGTTTGATGATAGAATTGCCAGTAGCTCCAACATTTGTGCACGAACTCAAATATAAAACACTGAATAAAATTCCATAAATAAATAGTTGCATAAAATTGTTTGAATTTGGTAAATTTATCAAAAGCAGTCTAATATTTAGAATGTTTTAAAAGTGTAGTACAAATCAAAGACTTACCAAGTAATTTGATTGCCGTAAAGCGCAGTAAATTTCTGGTTGCAGTAAATCGTAGTCCGTAAATTCAAGCCAAGGTAGATAGGTACAAGTAGTGATATGGTTGCAATAAATCGCAGTCCGTAAATTCAAGCCAAGGTAGTTATGTGAAGCAGATCCAATAATCGATACGAAAACAGGTTAATAAAATATTCACGAGTCTAAGATACACACGCTGCCGAGGTAACTACAGAAGTGATGCACGCACGCATACAAGTTATGACGCCGTTTGGATGCAAAACACCCTCACCCTTCAACCCTTTTGTCATTGTTTACTTAAACAATGATTCGTTTCCCAGAATAGCCAAAGCATGCTGTCCCTTTCTTAGCGTTTGTTGTTGTTGTTTATCACTGGTTTGCTGTGTATTGCTACAAACACTTAAAGGGACAGCATGATTTGGCTATTCTGGGAAACGAAAACATAGGCGAATCCAGTTTTTTACCTGAGTTAATAACAAAATAAATCTTATTGAAGTTTGTTAAAAAGGAAAATTAATTCAGTTAGTTTTCTGTATGAATAACATTAATATTAAATGTACTTAACTGATATCCTAAAACTTGGAACAAATTCCCAATTTCCGGGAAAGATTTCCCGGAAAAAAATGTTAATGGTAAGGAAGTCTCCATTTTTTTTGACTCTATTCTTTGAACTTTAGGTAAATTAGCTCACCTAATTCCGATCACTGATTATTATACAATATACAGACATGTCAAAAATTAGGACTTTGTCATTCTAATTTTTATTTAATTAATTTAATTATCCAATTTTTATTAATTATTTCCTTTTTCTTTCATTCTAGGTTATTAATCAAAAACAGCTTTAAATGAAGAAATATAGTTAATTTAAGTACAGACAGGTATAACGTATCCTGCCATGTTTATCAAAATTTTTGGAAAAACAACTGATTGTGTACATTTAACGGACTACCTTGAAAAAATCATATACACCCTGAGGAACAGCCAGGCTTTTGAAAAGGACGGAGCACAGTGAAGGCTCTTCTCGATGTTACAGATAACATACTTTGTGCTCAGGATGAAGGCATGTGTGCGCTGCTAGTAATTCTGGATTTTTCGAGGGCTTTGATTCAATAGATACTAAGGTTTTTACGGCCAAATGGATTCCATAACGAGGCTTTGCAATGGTTAAAAGCTGTCTTACTAATCTTTGTCAGTATGTTAGCCTTACGTCATGTTCTTCTACAAAGCTTTCCAGTAAAGTACCTATCGAAAGGGAAGTACCTCAGGGGTATATTTTAGAGTTTTTTTTATTCAGCTTGATTTAAGGCAGCATTTAGAATATTGTCAATATCATTTCCATGTAGACGAAATTCAAGTTTATATATCTTGCAAACCGTCGGAAATTAATAAAGCAATTCGTAAAATAAATGCTGAATTGGAAAACATAACCATTTGGTCAAAAAATAACAGCCTTTTACTAAAACCTACCAAGACTAAATGACCTTATCTTTAGGGAGTCGAAATCTTCTGGCTGGCCTGAATCCATCGATAAACGTGATGGTTATGTGTGAGTAAATAAAGTCGCCTATTGTACCATAATTTTTAATGCCTTTTTGATTATTTTGTAATTCTTTGTATGGTGTGCAATAAAGTAATATCTATCTATCTAAATAAAACGCGCGTACTAAGCTCGTAAGCTTGGCCTTCAAATGGACTGCACCTAAGATTTGAGGAGCTTATTGCTGAGTCAGTTATGAACTGTTTTATAGGATAAAGGTGCTGTACAAAATGAGATTTCTATTTTCCATTTCTATTAGAAACGTTGCGTAACAGATTGGTTGATTCACTGCTTTTATCTAAATTAAACTTTACGGATGGTGTTTTCGGACCGCGTATTTTAGCCAGGACGAAAAGACTTATGCAGCGAGTCCAGAATATCTGTGCTCGTTTCTATTTCAACATCCTATTTAGAAGCCACGTAAGCCCATTCTTGAATGAATCACTCATCCTAAAAATGAAGCATCGACAAAAACTCTACCTGGCTTGCCTTCTATTTCGCGTAATGAGGCACAAATCGCCGAAATGCCTACATAAAATAATAGGGATGGTGACCAACATGAGATCCTGCGAACCTCGCCAATGCTCGATGCACACGTCTGCCAAACGGAATTGGTCCTAATGAAAGATCAGCTTGGGTTGTTTGTTTACTTACAACTCGCATAATGCTGAGTTATGGTCCATTTTGTAGCACATAACATACAATGTACTGCCTTAATAATAATTATTGATAATCATTATTATTATGTACCATGCTACCTAATGCATAACTGAGTACTGATGTTGTGGAAAATAAGTGCTTGTGTTAATTTACGCAAGAATTTCTAGTAATTTTGTGTTCCAGCCTCTGGTTGTAAAATTCTGACCGATGAAAACCAAAATGCTCATTAAATTCCTACAATCTCCGTTCCCAACTTTGTCATTTTCCAATTATAAGGAATCACTTTGCCAAAATGAAAAATGAATAAAATTTTAGCTCAGTAACTGCTGAGATTTTGTGGAATTTAACTTCGTAATGCTTTGTGGTATTTTATGTCAGAATTTCCTTAGATTGAGCGAGCCACCATACTCTTACGCTGTAATAAAACTTAGTACGACTCGTGTCAGTCGTCAATTATTGTTTGAAGTTAGGTTAGGTTTGTATTATCAATAGCTTGTCAACTTATACAAACAGGTCAAGTCGCAAGAGACTGTGCTGACTCTACTCTCTGTTTCTAAAGGAGTTTTGTCTTTATTTTGTTAAACAATATTGTTTTTACTATTAAATGAACCATTCCAATATTTTTTCAAAGACAAAGGATCAAAAACATTTTATTGCCAACTATAAAGTTTTAATTGAAATTGGTTTCCATTTTGTTTTTTTCTCGGTCGATACCGTTGAAGTCACGGTTTCTGTGGAAGCCGTAGTTCCCTCGGCCGATATAGTTTTCGTGGTTTCCGTAGAAGCTTGGTTCTCTCGATCGATACCGTTTAAGTCGTGATTTCCCTGGAAGCCCTGGTTCCCTCGCCTCAGTCAATACCGTTTAAGTCGTGGATTTCGTGAAGGACGTGGTTCTATTGGTCGATACCGTGGAAATCGTGGTTCTCTCAAAATGGTCGATATAAATAGAAATAGAATACATTTTTTGACAACACACAATAACAAATCGAAGTAAAAACTACTAAGGTAGGAAAATAGACACAAAAGAAGGCATATTAATACAAACATGAGAAAACAATGCCCGCCAGAGTCCGCTCGGAACCGGGTGCAGCCAAACAGGCTCAGTCTCAGCTTTTTGCTGTTTTAGCACCTGCTTAGTGAAAAAACAGAGCTGATTTTCAGACTGACTGAATCACGCCGCTTAACATTTCAATAATCATTTCATTTTCCTGCCCTTATCCCATGCTAGGTGGGGTCGGCACATGTTTTTTTCTTCCACTCACTTCTATCAGACGTCAAATCTGTATCCACTCCTTTCATTTTCATTTCCTCTTTCACACACTCCATCCATCTCTTCTTCGGTCTCCCTCTATTTGTGCATCCATGCACCTTCATATTCATCACTCTTTTAGTCACATGACTTCCATACCTCCTCATGACAAACCCATACCATGCCAGTCTACCACTCCTCACCTTATCTGCCACAGGTGCTACTTTCTAACTTCCCCTGATATACTTGTTCCTTATCTTATCCATTCTCGTCACATCGCACATCCATCTCAACATTCACATCTCAGTTGCATGCAATCTTCTTTCGTCCATCGTTTTCATTGCCCAACACTCCCATCCATACAATGCCACAGGTCTGATGACTGTCTTGTAGATTTTCCCCTTATGTTTAAGGGGCATTCGAGGGTTCGCTAGTTGTTCCTGAGACCTGTCGCCATTTCATCCATCCCGCATAATGAATGCGGGATGGATGAAATGCTATTATTCACATCTCGGTCAATATTGCCATAATTTAACATTAACATTTCAATAATAACTAAAATTTAAATTATTTTTGTACACTATACGTAAACTAGTTGACCCGCTCTCAACTTCGTTTGCATTTATACTCTTTTTTTACATATGTCCTTTCATGTGAAATGTTTCCCAAGCCCGGTAATTTGACACGGAACCCTTGATATGAATTGAATAAAAAGTTGTTCCTGCCGCTCTCACTCCTTTTTTCGTTCCTGTTTCCGTTGGCAACCCGTCGCCAAGTTAACAGCCGGTATAGGTATGATGAATTGTAATATGCCTAACTCTTGATATGATTGGTTACCCATGCAAACTTTCATCACATAAATTACCCTCTTTAAGTTTCATTTTCGCTACAAAAAGCAGCAAGTCCTTCTCCAAGGTCCCGCCCATGGTTAAGCGTTTTAGATGTTTATTTACTTTTAATACAGTTGCTCAAAAAGTGGCGTATTGCAGGGGCGTATAGCGTTCGGGATGTGGGCTATTACTTACTCGAGCTTTTTTTTTTACCTTTTTCCGAACTCGTGCGTTCTCTTTCCCAACTGTCAAAATAATGTCTATTGAAAAGAAAAAATCAACCACGAAGTTTTTACTAAATAAAATTCATAGAGGTTTTTATGATTCATGCAAATATTTCTAAAAAGAAGCTCCTAATTTGGTTCAATATCAGATTTAATGATTTGATTCAATGAGTTGGGTTCGGTTTCATTTTATTATTATTTCATTTTTATCTGGGATACAGTCACATCGATGTTCTTTTGTTTTCAAATTTTTTTTACCGCTCTGAAATTTTTTAAATAAATCTAATTAAAATAAAATATAGGGTGGGGCAAAATTTTACCTCATTGAGGGCAGCTACCTTTTCTTTTTTACTTAGAAGGTTTTGTTCTGAGTAAACTGTATATTTATTTTGAAGAAAAAAATAATGGATTTTTTGTATTTTTAAAAAAATGTACATTCAGCCTAGAAAATGACATTTGTTATAAAAAAAACAAGTTGGTCTCAATCGACTCTATTTCCCAACAGGCACACTTTTCCCTTCCCAACAGGCACACTTTTCCCAAAGTAACATACCACATCAAATAAAAAAGTTTTCCTTACAATTTCTATGAAGCGCCATTTGCCACAACATTGTTGAGTCTATGAATGCAATCGAACACTTGTTCTTATTTGAAAGGACAATGGGCAAAAGTGGTCCAAATTTCCACCACTATTGAGAGTTAAGTAAGCTTAAAGTCCACTAAATACCAAACAATTTTCATTACTAGGCGAAAACATATATTCACTCAGTAACAAGTTATGACTATTTTAAAAACTCGTTTATTTTTTCTTAACTATTTAACTGTTTGTTTTTAACTATTTAACTGTTTGTTTTTAAATTTTTCGCAAATAGCCACTATTTAAGCAGTAAGAACATAGTAGCAACGATGGCTCATTCCTCCTGTCTCATAATGTGCTCGAATCGTCCACAAAGTCCACAATGATAACGTGAGCGCGCTTGCCCATACAAAAATGTAATACGGAACGGGTCGATGTCGCGCTAAAAAGATTTTTTTAAATAGGTATTTCTGCAGCCACCATCTTTAGGACCCAGGCCAATGTCACCTGCACGCGGTGCACCCTGCTGTCTAAAAGACGGGGCAATGGCGGCCGGCTGATTGCGGCATAGCGCAGCCTAATTCGGCATCGGCACAGCTAAATTCTCTGGCCGTCGATGGGCAGTAGCGTCAGCGGTGCGATAAACTGTGTCCTGCGATTATCAACCCGCATGCCCAGCGTGAGGTTTATGGGCATATCGCCCTATGACAGATACAACAAAAAGATGGCACCCGGTTCCCGGCCGCCCTGCTATTACTGGCCATGGTAGCGGCCATGGTAACGGCAAGGTTAGGAGGTACTAGTAATCCCCAGGCTACCGTAGGTGACCTACAACACCTGACCCTGGCTACGTATAACGAACGAACTCTGAAGCTCGACGAAAATCAAACAGGTTCAATACTGAATCTGATCACAGACTTGTCCAAGGCTCTCTGAATATCAATCTCAAGCTTGAAAGAAACTGTCTGATGAAGTCCACGCTCCGACCCAATCATGGCGGGCACCGAGAAGGTTCAGAAGCTTCTCGATGATAGATTGTTGGCTGTGGAACCCACCGATGACGTTGATGAGGCATTACTAAACGTGGTTGGAACGTTAAAAGAGGAGGGCATCAAATTCCAGGCCGCTTAAAGGCAAAAAGTCCAAACTCTCGGATAATACTCTTCTGCTCATGATGAAAAGACGGGAAACCACTCAGGCCACTTCGTCAGGTCAGGTCAGACCTGAACAAGCGAATTGCGACGATAATACGGCACGACCTTCGGAGCTCCAACACACGCCTCATTGAAGAGGCAATAGAGCGACCCCGAGGGTCATAAAGTATTCACTCAGCAGCTTGGCAGGAGCCACCTGACGAAGTTAAACAATACACGATGGCCTAGCCGTATTGTCAAAGCAGGAGATATTACGATGCTGATGATTTTTGCAGGTCGTATCAGATAGGTAGAAAGGGCTTGATAAGACCTTTCATTTAATACCCCAAATTATAGGATTTGATTTTTCTTACATAACTAGGTAGCTACCGTGGCAGCCATATTGTTTTTATTTTGACGTCATATACCCACCATGTCACCCAGGATAACGTATTGATTACAACAATAAATAAAATAATAATAAATGAATAATGCTGGACTATCACACAGCGGAATTGGGCGGGTCACGTGAGCCGTATGCACCCTGATAGATGGGCATCGATCGTCACCCAATGGTTACCTGCAGATGGGCGAAGGCGCCGGGGCAGGCCTCGGAAGCGCTGGCGTGACGACATCGATGCCTTTCGTGCTAACTGGTGGGAAGCAGCAAGCGATCATAAGTCTTGGAAGGAGATGGGGGAGACCTTTGCCCAGCAGTGGGACAGTATAGGTTAATAAAAAAAATAAAAAAAAAAAAAAAAATCACACAGCATCATGTAGCCCCAAACTAAGCAGAGCTTGTATTATGGGAACCACGTTATTGATATACTACATAAATACATTTTTTTTAAATACGACACCGCATACATCTTTAATTGGTTTTCATGATTTAATTGGTTTAATTGGTTAGTAGTTTATAAGATGTATGGAATAAAGAATCATACATAAGTACAAGAAAAATGTTAAAATTTTAATTTTTTGAATTGTTCCCAACTTTTTACTGAGTGGATTTTTTTGGTTGCGGTCTTCTTATAACGATTCAGTACGCAGTGATCTATTATATGGCATGGGTCTTATTGGTGGTGGAAATTTGGACCAAACTCCATACATCATTGCCCATTGTCCTTTATCTTTCATTATGTTTTGGCAGAATTATGATACCACCGATTACCAGTTTGCGTCGAATTGAATGCATGAACGCAATGATAAGGCGAATGAAGTTTCATAGAAATTGTATGGAAGTTTTTTTAGTTTTTGCGAAATCTTACGATTTAATTTGGTAAGTTATTTTGAAAAAAGTCTTCCAGTTGGGAAATAGAGTCTATTGAGACCAACTTGTTTTTTTTGACAAATGTCATTTTCTAGGCTGACTAAATTTTTCAAAATTACGAAAATGCTATGTGTTTTTCTTCAAAATAAACCTCTAGTTTTCTCATAAAAAAACCTTCTTACTACAAAAGAAAAAATGGCTGCCCTCAATGAGGTAGAATTTTTCCCAACCCTGTATAAGGGTGTTACCAGACTACTTCCGAAAACTTCAGGGGGTTAAATTACCCATTAATATAAACAACTTTTTCCAAGAAACAAAAACAGCTGTTTCATACATTTTAGTCAAGTAGGTATTGAACTTTTGCATGGCACAGCTGCTTTTTTTTGCGCTCACAGAGTTGGTTTCTTAGAAAAAGTTGTTTATATTGATGGGTACTTGAACCCCCTGAAGTTTTCAGACGTAGTCTGGTAGCAACCTGTATATCATAGAAAATAAAACTTCAGTAACTGTAAATCGACGGGTAAAAAAGTCTAAAGCAAAGTATGTAGGCAACTCACAAAAGACACAGTCACACTGCCGAAACATTTATTACTTTTATATATAGCACATCGCCATATAGTGTATCCGGATTTATAAGTTATTTGTTTGTAATACACATATTTATCCAATTCCAAAATGTTACCACGTCCAATTTTACGTAATAAGATGTCTTCCAACTTATAAGGCTTATTTTTACAGTATTTAAATTTTTAAGTTACGTGTTCAAAATAATTTCATTATTATAAAACAAACCATTTATTTTATTTGCCACTTGTCAGGCAATATATTATTTGTTTTATAAATACCTATTTGAGATAAAAATAAAAAGGTCCACTTAGTGCAACAAATAGGTTGATTACACAGTCTCATCTTAGAACAAGAATGACAACAATATCTTAACAGTTCAATCGCTTAGTCCTACGGGGAAGCCGTGGTTCCCTGGGTCGAAACTGTTGGTCATGGTTTCTATGGTCTGAATCATTGAAGTCATGGTTCCCGTGAAAGCCGTGGCTTCCTCGGTCGATACCGTGGAAGCCGTAGTTCCCTGGGTCGATACCGTTGAAGTCGTTGTTTCCACGGTCGTATCCGTTGAAGTCATGGTTCCCGTGGCTTCCTCGGTCGATACCGTTGAAGTCGTTGTTTCCTCGGTCGCTACCGTTGAAGTCATGGTTCCCGTGGAAGCCGTGGCTTCCTCGGTCTATACCGTGGAAGCCGTAGTTCCCGGGGTCGATACCGTTGTAGTCGTTGTTTTCACGGTCGTAACCGTTGAAGTCGTTGTTTTCACGGTCGTAACCGTTGAAGTCATGGTTCCCGTGGCTTCCTCGGTCGATACCGTTGAAGTCGTTGTTTCCTCGGTCGATACCGTTGAAGTCGTTGTTTCCTCGGTCGCTACCGTGGAAGTCGTAGTTTCCTCGGTCGATACTGTGGAAGCCATGTTTCCCTGGGTCGATACCGTGGAAGCCGTGGTGTCTATGGTATGATTCATTGAAGTCTCGGTTCCCGTGGAAGCCGTGGCTCCCTCGATCCATACCGTGGAAGCCGTGGTTCTCTGGGTCGATACCATGGTTGAAGGCATGGTTCCCGTGGCTTCCTCGGTCGATACCGTTGAAGTCGTTGTTTGTTGAAGTCATGATTTCCGTGGAAGTCTTAGCTTCCTCGGTCGATACTGTGAAAGCCGTGGCTCCCTCGACCGATACCGTGGAAGCCGTGGTTCCCATGGTCGGACTCATTGAAGTCATGGTTCCCGTGAAAACCGTGGCTTCGGTCGATACTGTGGAAGCCGTGGCTCCCTCGATCGATACCGTGGCTCCCTCGATCGATACCGTGGCTCCCTCGATCGATACCGTGGCTCCCTCGATCGATACCGTGGCTCCCTCGATCGATACCGTTGAAGCCGTGGTTCCCATGGTCGGACTCATTGAAGTCATGGTTCCCGTGACAGCCGTGGCTTCGGTCGATACTGTAGAAGCCGTGGCTCCCTCGATCGATACCGTGGCTCCCTCGATCGATACCGTGAAAGAAAGAAAGAAAAGAAAGAAAGAAAATATATTTATTTCACCCGAAATTTTATACAATGTACCTGCTTAACAATAACAAAACAACAAATACAAATACAAATAACTAGATATATAAGTAGGTAATGCACTTGAACAGTGGGTGAAATAGGACCCTCACTCAGCATATGCAGCATGTGAGACAAAGCTCAGATGCTGCGCTGATTTTCAGTAAGGGCCCTTTACAAGTGACATTTACAAGAGAACAGACAGTAAAAATGAATAATATTAGAATCTACTTTTTAAAGTAGGTAGATACTTGCTGTACCTACCTACTTACTTGAAAAACTTTAAAGTTAAACTATATCTATAAATAAACAATTAAAAAGGAATAGGTAGGATTATAAAGGTTTATAAATACATACAAATAATAATTACAATATATTAGTTAATTAATAATACATACAAATAAAGGTGTAAAGTTATAAATACGGCAACACAAGGAACAAAACAAAATACTTTTTTTACAAAGTAGAATTGTCTATGACAGCCTTACTTGCAGCTCGTTTGCTATTGGTTGAGACATCAGTTGATAATGGCGGACGGAAATCTGAGATGGCTGGCTGACCGACTGACTGACTTGACAACTACAAAGCGAACAGAAGTGGGTGATTTGACAAATTATTTAAACTCCCAAAAGTTTTTTAAAACATCGCAGAACGTTGTCGAAGTACCTGCGTGAACGGTTGGGTCATGTGGATACCTAAAATATGGTTGAGGTTTGAGGTGCAAGAAGCGAAGTGAAGAAGAAATATGCTACATGGCGAAAAAACAGATCACGAGTTCACGACCGATCGAGATAAAACTGAGAAGCTTGGAAAGACACTACTACGTGGCTGGCACTACACCTCGATCGAAGGTTTGCTCCTACAGGGCATCACGTGCATTCCCAATGGGTAAGTAAGTTTGGAGGATTCAGGGATGGTGTTTGCGTTTGTGCACTGCATTAAATCGGTAGGCATTTTTGTTCAGTAAGGAGATGCTTTTTGAGGTGTACTTTAAAGATATTTACCGATTTCAGAGCACGCACTGGCGGTGGCAAATCATTCCAGCACCGCGAGGCAGCGAATTTAAAAGACCCACGGAATGCCATTGATTTGTGCGTCGGAGTGGAGAAGATAGAAGTGCATGATCTACTCGGATATCTAGACTGGGCATTAGCCCAGATGAGTTTATTAAAAAGGTATTTAGGATATTGATTATTTACTACACCGAAAAGAAGAACTGCAAGATGAAGCTTTCTTCGAGCTGTCATTTTAAGAAGGTTAAATGAGTTTAAATATGGAGTAACATGAGTGCGCGGTGGGATATGGAAACAGAACCGCGCACAGGCATTTTGCACCCGCTGAATTAACTTTACTGTTCTAGCAAGTAGGCACGGCCCATAGACCGTGTCACAATAATTAAGTTTTGATAAGATGAGAGATTCACATAAATTGATTCGCACTGCTTCACTAATGTAAGGGCAGATTTATAAAGCAATTTTAAACGATAGAAACAGTTACGTACACACTCTGCAACATGTGTCTCAAAATGTAGCTTACTATCCATGATGATCCCAAGGTTTCTGGCTTCAGCAACACATTCAACCGACACATTGTCTATTAAAATATCCAGAGGTGTTCCTTGAATAGCTAGAACCTTTTGCTTAGTACCAATGAGCATGAATTTTGATTTTGTGGGATTAATTACTAGTGAGTTTAGCTTTGACCATTTAGATATTTCAGTTAAATCAACATTAATTTTGTTTACAGCATCAGCAAGCTCATTCCGAGCAAATGAAAAGTAGAGCTGCAAATCATCAGCGTAGAGGTGATGTCTACAAAATTTGAGGGTCTTGGTGATGTCAGCACAATAAAGAACATAGAGGATTGGTCCTAGTATGGAGCCTTGAGGGACACCTCTCTGCACAGGACGAATGGCTGATTTTAGTGTGGTCCCATTTGGCATAGTCAACTCGACGAATTGTTGCCTGTTGCTGAGGTAGCTGTGGAACCAGCGGATTGTGCGGGCATCAAATCCATAGAAAGAAAGTTTTGATAGAAGAAGGGAAATATTTAAGCAATCAAATGCACGGGAATAATCAAGGAGAATTAGAATGCTGACCATGCCTTGATCCTGAGCACCAAGTAAATTGTCGACAACGTCTAGTAGAGCAGTTGCAGTGCTGTGACCTTTACGGAAACCAGACTGAGCAGGCGGAAGGATATTGTTGTCTTCAAGATACTTGGTGAGTTGCATGGAGACAGCTTTTTCCAAAACTTTGGAGAGGCAGGGAAGGAGACTTATAGGCCTTAGATCTTTATATGTTGTCGGGTTATTATTTTTTTGAATAGGTCTCACCTTAGCTACCTTCAAGTTGTTTGGGAAAATGCCACTCTGAATTGACATATTGACTATACTTGTTATGGTTTCTAAGGACTCTGGCAATGTCATTAGTATCATATCTAGAGATATATTATCCACACCTTGTGCATTAGACTGAAGTCTACGGATAATTTTTAAGACTGTGTCCTGGCTTACTGGACTGAGGGAAAAAATCTCCGAGTTAAATTTATGGTGCTCAAAGTATGTTAAATGAGAGATTGCAACAGAGTCTTCCCCAGGTATATCAAGGAAGTGGTTGTTAATTAAATCAGGATTATTGAATTGTAGGGGTAGTTCCATGTCCTTTAGTTTATGAGGGAGTATTGTGGTTTTCAGATTTTTCCATAATTTTTTTGAGTTATTAATATTATTGTTTATATTTTCTGTGAAATAAGCCTTTTTTTCACTATCAATTGCAGTCAAAACTATGTGCTTCATATCTTTGTAACAATTTTTGAGTGCTGTTGTGCGTTGTGTACGATATTTACTGTGATAATCATCGCGGATACGCATCATAGTTTTAACGGTGTCCGTTATCCAAGGGTTCTTTAAATCGAGTGGTTTTAGTTGGAGCATGTAGATTGAATAAGGTAGTTATTACTAAATTAAAAGATAAAACAAGTTCATTTATGTCGGACATAGAAGTAAAATAGTTCCAATTAATATTGTTAATGTCATTATTAAAAAGTTCTGGGAGAATGTTTTTTAAGGGTCTATAAGTTACTATACGAGGAAGTGGCTTCTCTTTTTTTATATTAAGTTCTACTAGGATCATTCCATGATGTCCAAGATCAGGGCTATATTTAACCATACTTTTGCGAACCATGGCGTCAGTACATGCTATGTCGATGAGAGTAGCACTATGGTCAGTGAAGTGCGTTGGCTCCGAAATTACCTGTTTCAAGTTAAGACTATATGTAAATTCATTAAGAAGTTTCGTTTTCCACTCATTAGGAGTGAGAACGTCTATGTTAAGATCACCTAGCAATATCAATTTATTATAGTTCGTAAAGGATGTGATGGATTCAGTTAATGCCTCGAAGACAGAATTAGGGTTCTGCTGAGGTGGCTTATAGGCGGTGCCAATTATTACTTTCTCTCCATTTACCTTAACGCTTATCCACATCTGTTCTACATCTGGTGCTGGAGGGTGAGGGCACACACGGGTGTAAATAGTTTTCTTAATATAAAAGCCAACCCCCCCTCCGCGGCCGTGCTTGATGTGTGAAGGTCTAGGAATAAAGCGAAAGCGATAGCCTGGCACCAGTGGTCTCGAACCTACCGATTTTTCGGTATTTCTACCGATATGGGCTCTGTCCTACCGAAATACCGAAATGGATCGATTTTTCCACGATTTCAGAGAATACGTGGAAATTATACCGATTTTTCTACCGATTGTACATTTTTAAGTTGGCAGCCCTCTTCATTTATGGTTTATGTTATGGGAAATCCCTTAGAGAATTTAGGGAAATCCCTAAATAGTATTATAGATGTAAAGTAGTATAGTATGTTATTTAAGGATCACAGTACATATTCAAGGAAAACTACAACTGGATGTTATTAAGGGTTTCCCGCTCGAAAATTCATTGCCATTCAATATAGAAACAGGAATTCAGATTTTATTTTTCATAAATTTTCTTAAATTCGAAGAGAAAGATTCCTAATCTTAATATAGAAAAAATATAATATTATTAAGTTAATAGTAAGTCGTCTGACGAGGAACCGTGTACAAGAATAAAATTTCTACAATATTGAAAAGAATGGGAAGAAAAATTTTCAGTCTGACTGCAAGATAGTCGTAAAGGCGTAAGCTTTGCCTATTGTAAGAGTTGAAATAACATTACATCAGGGAAAGACGCTCTTAAGAAACTTAGTTCTTCACAAGCACACTCGGTTTTAAACAAATTTGATTGAATATTGTATATTTTTTGTCATATACCGATTTTGGGTACAAATATACCGATTTTTGTGGACAGTTCTACCGATATCGCACTTTGACGTTCGAGAACACTGCCTGGCACTTTAGGTGCTTTCTCTGCTTCATTGTGACTTACCCATGTTTCGTTTATGGCAATTATATCAGGTTGTAATTCCTCCATGGCCACTATAAATTCCTCATGTCCTGTATTTAATGAACCAGCGTTAAAAAGCCCAACTTTAAGGTATTTTGTACTAAAAATAAATTATTGGAATTCGTATTGGATATAAGTGGCCATTGTGTGTGTGTAAGATGTTAATATGATGGTAAACGAACATAAAGTAAATGATCTTAGTTATAAGTTTTTTAAGTATAAAGACCGTACAAGTAAACATTCTGCTGTTCAATAAATAAATAGTTATATTGTAAATAATGTAGATAGTAAATAGTGTATGTAAAAGAGTAAATAAATATCTGATATTAATCTGAATAATATTTTTTTTACATAGGAGATACATAGATATTATTAATATGATAGACATATAGTTAATACAATTTAGAAAGTTTAGAAGTGATAAGAATGTGACTCTTTCCGTACCGAAAACAAAACACAAATAATTAAGACCTATAAAAATTAATTTACATGTAGAATAGAGTCCACGGGCACAGAACCAAAAACCCGGTCGAAGTCTGCCTGGCAACGGATGGGGTACGGTTGTTTGCCGTCCGCTTGCCTCACGTAGATGCGCCCTCGCTTCGTCCAAGCGAAGCGCCACTGATGCCTGCGGGTTTCTTCTCGCGCCCGGGCGAACAGCACACGATTAGCCCGCGACAGGCGCTCGTTGACAAAAATGCGGGCGTGCGCGCCGGCGGCGGGGGCGCGCCCAGCATCGGCGGTGGTGAGCGTGCGGCGCACCCGGGCGGCCGCCAGCAGGCTGTCGCGCAGGTCGCGGCGCGCAAGGCGCACCACCAGGCGGCGCGCGCGTGGCAGCTCGCCCCCGGCCCCCGCGCCCTGCGCCACGCCCACGCGCTCCGCGAACACCACGTCGCGCTCCTCCAGCACCACGCCCAGCTTGGCCGCCAGTACGGTGATCGCCTGCTGTGCGCTCTCGCCGCGCTCCTCCGGCAGGTGCCCTATTTCCAAGTCCGAGCCGAGCGCCTCCTGGTCTCGGTCGTTGAGCTCCTGCTGGAGCCGCACCACGGTGGACTGCAGGTCCGAGATGACGGCGGCGGCGACGCGCTCCTGCTCGACGACGTCGAGGCGTCGCTCCAGCCCGTCCACACGCGCCGTAACGCCGGCGAGGGAGACTCGAAACTCTGCCACCTCAATCCTGACTTCCTTGAGCTCGGAGCACAGACTCTTAATGTCCGCCCTTAACGCCCCGACCTCCGCGCGCATATCCTCCCGCATCTCACGAAACTCTTTTAGTAGCTCCTCTGAGAAGGGTTTTGCGGCCAATTGGAGTTCCATATCGCAGAACTCGGCCGTGATATCGTGCGCCGTCTGGTCCAGCACCATGGCCTCCACGCTGGCCGGCCTCGGCAGCGGCTCCGGCGGCGGCGCGTGCAGGCAGAGCGCGGCACGCTCCTCGCTCCTGGATCTCGACGGGACTTCGGAGTACAGCTGCGAGACGCGTACCGGAGTCAAAGGGTATCTTCCTTTCGGAGTCCTCATTTGGCAGTCGCCGCAGCGCCAGGAGTTTGGCACCTCAGTTCCCACAGGGATTCTTACGCATTCATGATGCGAGCGGGATGCAAATTGGGGACAGGTGATACCTCCTTTTAGAAATTTCCCACATGCTGCGCACTTCAGTACCATTTTGTTTCGGAGTTCAGATTTGTGGTTCTGTTCAAAGATAGTTCCGCTACTACGCAACAGATAGCGCTGATGGAAACAATTTAATGGGGCTCAAATTAATTAAAACCCCCTTATGTGATGATGTAGTTTCCAAATCGCCGAGACTACGACAACGCACCGCACAACACAGGTTTATCAAGAATGTTTTCCACTAATTGTACTGATGAAATATGAATTTATTGGTTGCCAAAAAGTTTAGGGTACTTTTGTATGGTATAATTTCACTGATTATTAAACTTGTCGATATTACTTAGTAGAATGTTTGTATTTTTATTACCAAATGAGTAATTAAGCACAGCACTAAAAGGTGTTCTTCTAAGTAAACACTTTATCTCTGGGAGTTGTTTAGACTTTTTCGTGAATTAAAATCGTACGCTCAGCTGTTCTCTTGTCAGCAGTCGTAACGTCACTCGACGTTATTACCGTGGAAGCCGTGGTTTCCCTGGGTCGATACCGTTGAAGTCGTTGTTCCCTCGATCGGACTCATTGAAGTCATGGTTCCCGTGGAAGCCGTGGCTTCGGTCGATACTGTGGAAGCCGTGGTTCCCTCGATCGATACCATGGAAGCCGTGGTTCTCTGGGTCGATACCGTTGAAGTCGTTGTTGTCATGGTCGTATCCGTTGAAGTCGTTGTTTCCACGGTCGTATCCGTTGAAGTCATGGTTCCCGTGGAAGCCGTGGCTTCCTCGGTCGACACTGTGGAAGCCTTGGCTACCTCGATCGATATCGTGGAAGCCGTGGTTCCCTGGGTCGATCCGTTGAAGTCGTTTTTTCCACGTTCGTGTCCGTTGAAGTCATGGTTCCCGTGGAAGCCGTGGCTTGCTCGGTCGATACTGTGGAAGCTGTGGCGTCCTCGATCGATACTAAGAAGCGGTGGTTCCCTGGGTCGTTACCGTTTTAGTCGTTGTTTTCACGGTCGTAACCGTTGAAGTCATGGTTCCCGTAGCTTCCTCGGTCGATACCGTTGAAGTCGTAGTTTCCTCGGTCGATACCGTTGAAGTCGTAGTTTCCTCGGTCGATACTGTGGAAGCCATGGTTCCCTGGGTCGATACCGTGGAAGCCGTGGTGTCTTTGGTATGATTCATTGAAGTCTCGGTTCCCGTGGAAGCCGTGGCTCCCTCGATCCATACCGTGGAAGCCGTGGTTCTCTGGGTCGATACCGTTGAAGTCGTTGTTTCCACGGTTGTTGTTTCAACGGATACGCCGTTGAAGCATGGTTCCCGTGGCTTCTTCGGTCGATACCGTTGAAGTCGTTGTTTCCTCGGTCGATACTTAGGAAGCCATGGTTCCCTGGGTCGATACTGTGGAAGCCGTGGTGTCTATGGTATGATTCATTGAAGTCTCGGTTCCCGTGGAAGCCGTGGCTCCCTCGATCCATACCGTGGAAGCCGTGGTTCCCTGGGTCGATACTGTGGAAGCCGTGGTGTCTATGGTATGATTCATTGAAGTCTCGGTTCCCGTGGAAGCCGTGGCTCCCTCGATCCATACCGTGGAAGCCGTGGTTCTCTGGGTCGATACCGTTGAATCGTTGTTTCCACGGTTGTTGTTTCAACGGATACGCCGTTGAAGGCATGGTTCCCGTGGCTTCCTCGGTCGATACCGTTGAAGTCGTTGTTTGTTGAAGTCATGATTTCCGTGGAAGTCGTAGCTTCATCGGTCGATACTGTGAAAGCCGTGGCTCCCTCGACCGATACCGTGGAAGCCGTGGTTCCCATGGTCGGACTCATTGAAGTCATGGTTCCCGTGAAAGCCGTGGCTTCGGTCGATACTGTGGAAGCCGTGGCTCCCTCGATCGATACCGTGGAAGCCGCGGTTTCCCTGGGTCGATACCGTTGAAGTCGTTGTTCCCTCGATCGGACTCATTGAAGTCATGGTTCCCGTGGAAGCCGTGGCTTCGGTCGCTACTGTGGAAGCCGTGGTTCCCTCGATCGATACCATGGAAGCCGTGGTTCTCTGGGTCGATACCGTTGAAGTCGTTGTTGTCATGGTCGTATCCGTTGAAGTCGTTGTTGTCATGGTCGTATCCGTTGAAGTCGTTGTTGTCATGGTAGTATCCGTTGAAGTCGTTGTTTCCACGGTCGTATCCGTTGAAGTCATGGTTCTCTCAATCGTATCCGTTGAAATCATGGTTCCCTCGGACGTACTCATTGAAGTTATGGTTACAGTGGAAGCCATGGCTTCCTCGGTCGTTTCTGTAGAAGCCGTGGCTCCCTTGATTGATACCGTGGAAGCCGTGGTTCCCTGGGTCGATCCGTTGAAGTCGTTTTTTCCACGTTCGTATCCGTTGAAGTCATGGTTCCCGTGGAAGCCGTGGCTTCCTCGGTCGATACTGTGGAAGCCGTGGCTACCTCAATTGATATCGTGGAAGCCGTGGTTCCCTGGGTCGATCCGTTGAAGTCGTTTTTTCCACTTTCGTATCCGTTGAAGTCATGGTTCCCGTGGAAGCCGTGGCTTGCTCGGTCGATACTGTGGAAGCTGTGGCTTCCTCGATCGATACTAAGAAGCGGTGGTTCCCTGGGTCGTTACCGTTTTAGTCGTTGTTTTCTCGGACAATACCCTTGAAGTCATGGTTTCCTTGGATGCCAGGGTTCCCTCGATCGATGCCATGGTATCCGTACCTTTATTCAATCCAGTCCTACCAGTAGCTGTCTTCTGTCGAACTGTTTGGATGTTTTTTTTCCAAATTGTTATACTGACGGATCGAACTATTTGGAAACATGGATGTTATTCCAAATAGAACTATTAACTCCGGAGTACAGTCATCGATTTACGATGTGCAAAGATGTCGCATCAGCCGGCCAAAAGTGGAAAAAGTTGATTGTGTCCGCTTTATTTTTTTGGGCAAAATTTCCACGAACCAACTGCTTCATAACAATAAACAACAAATTTCGGATAATAGCTGTCAAACTGGAAATGGTCATATCTCGGAAACTACTGATCCTAGACCACTAGTTTTTATGGAGATATGACAGCTCTTGACGAGATCTTCATTTCGGATGACAGCTGTCAAACTGGAAACGGTCATATCTCGGAAACTACAGATCCTAGACCACTGGTTTGTATGGAGATGTGACAGCTCTCGGTGAGATCTTCATTTCAGATGACAGCTGTCAAACTAAAAACTGTCATATCTCGGAAACTACTGATCCTAGACCACTGGTCTGTATGGAAAAAAAAACAAAAAAACAACAGAACTACTTATAATGTACTATGCGAGATATTTTTTGAATGTATTTACGAAGTAACCATATTTTTGGCCTTTTTCCTTCTAAACTCATTGTTAATTTTCACATGCCAACCTAACTCCAACCATCATGTAACTCCATCCCGACTCTATTTTATCCCTCGGAAGTAAAGGTCAAACTGCACACAATGCAATAATCCGTCGAGTGCTTTTATTCTTTAAAAGCTGTGGATTTTTACACCGATGAACTACCGTTATCACCATGCAAAGTGTAAATATGCCCCTCACGTTATCAGCCAATGAATACATCCTATGTATTAGTAATAATAGTTATTAATCTGCCAAGTTTTATGTCATAATTATTGACAGTTTCCTTGCAATGTCACTTGAAAGTTTTTTTATTTTTCTAAATATATTGAAAACTACTGATCCGTTTCTTTTGTGATTAACGTATGTTGTTAATGGCTTGAAGAGAAATAAATTCGCAAAAAACAAGGCGTCTCTAGGTCAACATTAACTTGGTCATTTTTGATGTCAAATATTTAAACTTTGTTTTTGACACTTGTGACTCAGCGACACCCACCATTTTTTTTACACTGATGTGACGACATCTCTTTCGTACAAATATATATTGGTCTGAAATCAATCGGCTTGGAGCAACATGGTGATTTTTTAAATAAACTTTAGGTGCCCAATCATAATAAGAGCAGTATTGAAAGAGGTTTCAATAAAAATATGATTGGTAGATTATTGAAAGAGGTTTGTTGCCTGTACCTTTGATGAATTAATGCTGGCAGGTTATTACGGACATTTATAACAATTTTAGCATTTAAAGAAATTAATAAACGCACGAAAAAACAAGTTTCCCGCCGCTTTATTTTGTTAAAATCTTACGACATTGATATTAGGCTTGGGCTGCAGACCTGAGGGCTTACCACGAGTTTTGATAGTTTTCGAAAACTTTATAAGTTTCGGTATCTTTCCCAGTGTTGCTGTTTTAGCATTTTTAATGCTAAATTTAGCATATTTTCGGGTCTGTTAGCTTGAAAAATTCGCATTTAGCATATTTTTATGATTACCATTTTTTTGTACGTTACCTAAAAATTCAAAATTGCTATGGAATTCAAAAGAAAAATATAGATTTTAGCATTTTATTTAGCATTTTTAAAAGTTATTTAGCATTTTTTGCAACATGTTTTAGCATTTTCTCCAAATAAAAAACGGCAACACTGATCTTTCCATACATTTTCGTAGTTCATGCACGTTTCCTAAAAAATTAAATTTTACTATATTTTATGTCTTAAAAAACACATAAGGCAAATAAATTAAAGTAAATATTATAAAATAACAAATTCTATCTATGAACTTCTTAATGTGTTGGGTGTATGGCTCATTTTCTGTACCTTAATATAGATACATTTATGAGTAGATATTTTAATGCACTTGTGCACAATATTCAATTTTGTGCAGCCTATATCCTGCACAAATAAGTACTTTCAGATAAAGATAAAGATAAGGATAAAGATTAATTTATTTGCTTCAACATAATGTAGGTTACAGTTGTAGGTCTTAATTATATTTCTTGTTTCAATTATGTTCTACCTTTAAATTAGACATGCAAATATTTAAATTTAGAATTATACAATTGACATGCAAATACCCTCGAGAGCAATGAATCCGGGTCACTCAAAGAATCCAAAAAATCTCGGAAAGTAAGAATGCTAGGTTAATGCAATAAATTGTATTTAATAGACAATTTAATACTCCTTAAATGAAAGTATTAAAACTTCTTAGTTATTGTAAAGTTATATCATAAAAAAATCAAATTTGAAAAGGGAACACTGTCGAAGATGGATCTACGAAATTACAGGATTTGTTTTTGCTTTTGTTTGTAATCTGTCATTTATGTTGGTACATAAACCAGGTTGATAGTGCTCAATATTCATTATTCAAGCTGAAATCATGTCGCTTACACTTGAAGAATGCACCAGAATACTTACATTGGTGGAAACCGGCCGGAGTCAGCGCGATACAGCCAGGACTGTCGGTGTGTCGCTGTCAACAGTACAAAGAGTTCTCCGACGTTACGAAGAAACTGGTTCTAACCTACGCAGACCAGGAACGGGCAGAACTAGGTGTACCACAGCACGAGAAGACCGATACTTGGTGAACACCATGCTTCGAAATCGCTTTCTCACAGGAACTGAACTCACAAATCAGTTTCGACGCCTCGGAGGAAGTAACCCAAGTGCATGGACAGTAAGACGTCGGCTTGCTGAATCTAATTTAAAACCCCTTAGACCTGCAAACGGCCCTAAACTGGAGCGTGGCCATCGTATTTCAAGACTAAGATATGCCCAGAACCACGTAAATTGGAGTATTGAAGATTGGTCGAAAGTTATGTTCTCCGACGAATCAAAATTTATGCTCTACAAGCACGATGGAAGACACAGAGTGTATAGAAGACCAGGGGAAAGATTCAAGCAAGCATGCATCGAAGAAAAAGTAGCCTACGGTGGTGGGTCTGTACTTGTGTGGGCCGGAATTTCCTCTGAAAGTCGCACAGAGCTGGTGATCATAGAAAACGGCTCTTTAACTAGCGTAAGATATGTGGAAGAAATCCTCAACGAACACGTTGGTCCATTTATGGTCAATTTGGGTGAGGATGCTATATTTATGCATGACAATGCCCGACCTCATACAGGTAGGATTGTGAATGACTACCTTCAAGAGATGAACATTACTTGTATGGAGTGGCCAGCGCGCAGCCCGGATATCAACCCGATCGAGCATGCTTGGGACGAGCTAGGGAGATGCGTAAAACAACGAAACCCTCCCCCAATCACGCTTCCTGAGCTCAAAATTGCTCTCACAGAGGAATGGGAGAATATTCCCCAAAATCGTATAAGGAACTTGGTGTACAGCATGCCAAACCGCGTAAACGCAGTAATGGAAGCACGAGGAGGTAATACGAAGTATTGAAATTCAAGAAAATCGTCATAAAGTTCAAAAATTTCATGTTTCCTATTTTTGTTTTAAGGAGAGATCAGCAGTTTTTTTTTCTTTATGTAATTTTGTGTAAATAAAATGTATGGTGACTCATATTTTTTTAACTTTCATTTAAGGAGTATTAAATTGTCTATTAAATACAATTTATTGCATTAACCTAGCATTCTTACTTTCCGAGATTTTTTGGATTCTTTGAGTGACCCGGATTCATTGCTCTCGAGTGTATTTAAGATTATCTAACAGGAATATGAATTATATTGTTGCGTAAAATGTCAATAAAAATTATATGGTCAATGTTTCAGATCGTCAACTAAAAAGTCATTAACACTATAGTAGCACTTACTTACTAATAATTGTTTTAATTTAGCTTTAAACATATTTTCACTAAAATTTAAAAAAGTCTTAGGTATCTTATTATAAATTTTTGGTGCCATACATAGAATGCTTTTTTGCAACAGTGTAGTTTTGCAACTATGCATACAGAGCCTGTTGTTATCACGTCTGTTACGTACCGAATTGTCAGCCATTTTTACAAAGAGATGACGGTTTTTCCTTACAAATAAAGCAACTTCGAAAATGTAAAGTGATGGAAGTGTAAGAATTTTATGCTTGATAAATAATGGTTTGCAACTGCTAGTCATAGGTATCAGAGCATGAGAAGTGAAAAAATATTAATAACAAATTCCGCTAAATTTCTCTGACGAGTTCCACATAATGCACACAAAAATGTAGGTATCTAAGTACCTAATGTGTAAGTATACAAAAATTTGACTGCGTACAAGTTACTTTTACACAAAAGTAAATTGTTAGGTATATAGGTAACAGAAAACCAAACTTTCCCAACATATTAATGTTTCTGTAGTTGAGAAGGTTTCAATGGGAGATAAGTGTTTGTGTGGATGTGGAGGAGGTTAATGGAAACTGTCTTTGTATGTGTAAACAAAATATTCTATCTTCTTTTGGATAAACTGCAATAAAAAAAATGTTAGGTTGGAGGATTATAGCTACGTGCGGAGAAGACATGCGGGGCGTAGAACGTGAAAAGACTGTACCAAAGAAAAAGATATGATTCGGATATTGAATCACCGTCCCTTTAAATATCTATAAATAAAAATTAGGTTTTTTTTCTGATCCTAAATTTGTTGGGCTGTAGACAAACAACATACATTTTGCGAACAAGAGGCAGAACAGTGTTCAATATAGATTTTGAACATTGTTTTGTTCTTTTAGTATAGAAAATAGAAATCGAATTGTAGAAAAATTTGCAAAATTTACTGGTACTATGATTGGAAATGATATACTGAGCAAAATGTTCCTTTTTGTTGTATTATCCATCTTTACAGTCAAACGCATTTTACCGTTGAAACCTACAGTTATCTGGATTATGGTAATGTGTATTTACACTTACACTTTTGAACAGAACATGAGACCATGATGACTCCACTCTATTATGTATATATAATTGAAACTATAATAAAATATCATAAACATAAAAAAGCAACATACAGTCGAATTGAAGAACCTCCTCATTTTTGAAGTCGGTTAAAAATGAGTTAAATTTGTTTGTTTTAGTTGGTAAAATCAGTGACCACTGATAATTTGACAAAGTGCTGTCGAATTTCTAAATCCAAATCGTTTATACGCCCGGCCATACACGAGCAGCTTGAAGAAGCCAGTATCGACTGCTATGTACATACACAAACCGCTCGAGCAGTTGCACCTGCTTCGGGCGGTTGGCATTTCATCGTGCGGTCAAGCAGTCACCAGACATACACTGTCTGCTCGAGCTGTCGACTGCTCTCGCGCAGGTGATGTCAATCAAATCCATGATGCTGATTTGAACTATAAAAGAAATTACTAACTGCTCCAGCAGTTATTAATGGCAGCTTCAAGCTGTTGACCTTGACTGCAAGAGCGGCCCGTGTTTGTTGATAACGGGGTAACTGGTCGAGCAGTCGGTGTACGGCGGCACATTGTTTTTCTCTTTTCCACTCATGAATGATTCTTAATAGCCATCCTTATTTGTATCTTTATATGACAAAAAAAATCCAATCTCTGGGTAATAGTGAATAATTTGCTATGTGCTCAGCTATATTTAAGGTTTATTTTAGTCTAAAAAGTAATTGTAATTGTACTAAATCTAAACTATGAGGTGATTTCGAAATACTGATAGTTTAGACTATCAGTCGTCAGTATCAGGTTGGACCAGTGGTTAGAATTCTCGACACTAAAGTTACGGTACCTACTACGATTCCTGACTATGATTCGTTTTTACTTATATTTTTACCGACGACGTAACGGAGAGACGTATAGGGTATACTAGTATGTGTTTGGGGTGCGAGGATGTTTGTTTATGCAAATCCATGTTGTCATTTTTTTCCAAAACTACTAGTCCGATTTTGATGCCATTTTCAGGGAGTATTCCCTTTTCAGCACCAATTTTTTGAGCACCTATTTTTTAGCACAAAAGGTATTCCCATTTGAGCACCAATAAATATTTTGACATGGTCATATCATAATCATAATCATAATTTATTGGTGTAAAATAAAATAACATTGCAGGACATGTCACTTTTATTTAAATTAAAGCGACGGCAGACCAATTTTGACGACGTGAACAATGCAATAGCGAAAGTTGTTAACTGGTTCGATGTAAATATTTTATTACTGAACGAGACTAAAACAAAATGTATGAGATTTATATTACCAAATGTTAAGTAAGTTAAACCTAACATTAAAATAAAAGATAAAGATCTAAATCTTGTGGACAGTACTGTTTTTTTAGGCATAACTTTAGATAATAAGCTTCAATGGGGCGCTCACATAGATGGGTTGTCGAACAGACTCAGTTCTGCAGCATACGCAGTCAAAAGAATCCGTCAACTTACTGACGTAGAAACGGCTAGACTAGTTTGTTTCAGCTACTTCCATAGCATTATGTCGTACGGCATTTTTTTGTGGGGGAATGCTGCAGATATCAACACCATATTTGTGTTGCAGAAGAGGGCTGTTCGTGCAATTTATAATATGGGCCCCAGAGAATCACTTAGAACTAAGTTTAAAGAAATAAATGTTATGACAGTGCCGTGCCAATATATATATGAAAACTTAATGTATGTCCGAAAACATATTAACATGTTCAAGAAAAATAGCCACTATCATAATGTTAACACTAGAAATAAAGATAAACTAGCTGTTCCCACTTTAAGGCTCCTTAAAGTTAGTCAATCTTTTAAAGGAAATCTATCTGTAAATAAATTCAAAAATGTTGTTAAACGTAATCTATGTAATAAAGCTTATTATAAAATATCTGATTATTTATATGACAAAAAAGCTTGGGATGAAACTGCCTCCAACTCCATCAAAAACAATGTAATAGATATTAAGTACGACGTTAAAAAAATATAAGCCAAGCAGAGTTTCTTGCCAATTCTTCTCTGTTTGGTCACGTTACGAATTGGTGGTAAATTTAAAAAAAATGACGTTTTAAAGTTTACTATACAGTTCCTACTGAATAAATGAATTTTGCCTTTGCCTTTGCCATTGGTTCACATTTACAATAGGGTCTAATATTAGTGTAATGGGTCCTGACTTAATAATGAAAGCTTCAGCTGCCTATACTAGACTAAAAAGCCTGTACTATAGGCAGCTGTGCTCCCCCGGATTCATAAAATCAAATTAAATACATTACATTTCATAAGGTAAATGTAATAAGATGTAGGTACAATAAAAAATGTGTTATTAAAATAGGTACTTAAATCGAGAAAAAAAAAAATTTAAACATCCTGTTCCCCCCAGTCTCATAAGAGTCTGGTTATCACAGGATAACCCACGGTGTATAATGTGTGTTGGTGTAGTGTACATAGATGCGAGAGTGTTAGGAGGGTAGAGCTGTAAGGAGAAATGTATTTTTTCGTATGTTGAGAGCGCAGCATTGGGAAGTTATAAATATAACATATAACCCAATGCTGCGCGCCCAATGATATTTTGGTGGTTAAACTGTTACTGTGAGACTGTAAAAAGGTTTTCAGTATCCTCGTAAGAATAACTAAGTAATGTTTTGGTAATTATGGATTTTACTTGGAAGGAGTTTAAAGGTTGAAGGGAAATTCCTTTAGATATCTTATTGTAAATGAAACCGCCCAAGAAGCAAGAAAAGTGATGGATAAAACAGGTCTTGAAACGAACATTTGGGAATACAATATCAGTGCGGCGTTTGTTTACAGCAGGCGGGCGAAATTTAAGTTGTTTCATTATTAGTCGCTGAACGAACAACTACCTCACGGTCAGCACTTCAACTTCTTTATAAAGTAGATTAGTTGGGTGTCTATATGGTAAAAAGTTGCTTACTTTTAGCACGGCACGTTGTGCCCTTTCCAATGGATGAATAAAAGGACTGATTTAGGAGCTCCGCCCCAAGTATCAACGCAATACATGAGTAAACTTTGACAGAGAGCTAAATAGACCGACTTAATAGTGCTCCTCCAATCTGCAACATGGCGTATGTATTTGAATATGGCAATTATTTTTCTAATTCTGCTAGTAAGAGTACTTATATGAGATTTAAATGACAGATGAGAGTCAAGTATGATTCCCAAGTACGTACCGTAGATTGGCTGTTCTTTCCAATAGCACACAGTCATCAGAACAAGAGCAATTAGTGTCATAGTATTTGCAATTATTAGAATGTACTGCAATATTGTATTTATCTTTTGTAGGTTGAGTCATGTTAAGAATAGAAAATGTAATGTATTTGGTTTTATTAGCGTTCAGTTTTAATAAGTTTTGCGATAACCAGCGGTTTGTTTCATCAAAACCAGCCTGAGCATCAAGATAAGCACTGTCCCAGGTGTTTCCACGAAACACAAGAGCTGTATCATCCGCATATGAATAAATTCTACCATTGCGTAGTTGTAAGTCGCAGAGTTCGTTAATATAAACGAGAAAGAGAGTTGGACCCAGTATACTTCCTTGTGGTACTCCATGAGTAACGGGAAGAGCACTACTAATCATGTGGCCAATTTTAACTGTTTGAGTTCTGTCCGTGAGGTAGTTTTAAAAAAGTTTTAGTTGAGTGCCACGTATTCCCAGTGACTCAAGCTTTACTAGAAGATGAGAAATGGACACGGTATCAAATGCCTTAGCTAAATCAATGAGTATGCCCAGGCATTTGTCACCAGCGTCAAGGCCTTTAGCAATGTAGTTGGTCAGATCACTAACCACATCAGCCGTAGATACGTTTTGACGGAAACCATATTGGGCATCTGATAGCAAGCCGGAGCTCTCAAGATAATGAATTAGCTATTTATTAATTATACGCTCCAAAATTTTTGAGAATGTAGGTAAAATCGAAATGGGACGGTAATTACTAATTTGGTCTTTAGGCCCATTTTTATAAACAGGGATGATAACGGACTTTTTAAACACTTCTGGAAAGCAACCTTGGTTGATAGCTAGGTTACATATATGGGTTAGAAGACCTGCTAGTATATTTTTATTTTCTTTTAGAATGCGCGCAGATATGCCATCGTAACCTGCTGTGCATGTATTCTTCAAAGAGTTAATTATAGTAACAACTTCAGAAAGGTCAGTGTCCAACAGAGAAAACGAATATAAGGGTGGTTTAGTTTTACGTTGAATAATCTTATACTGACATGGTGATCTGATGCCAAGAGCATCAGTTTCACCAACGTTGGCATAATAGTGATTGGCTTTGTTAATAGCGTCTTGCGAGTCTATCTGGGTGGCCAATAATTCGGAGGTGTGTGTCTTCTTGAGTTTGTAGCCAGTTACAGTGTTAATCACCTGCCACATTTGCTTAATCGAATTAGCTTGTTGGATTTGGGAACGTTTGTATGCTAGTTTTAGTTTGCGAAGTAGATGTGTAAGAAAGTTTCGATATCTATTGTAGGTAATTTTTAGTATGTTATTATTAGGTGACTTCCGGAGTTTCTTGTGCAGAATGTCTCTATTTTTCATACATCTTATTAGCCCAGTCGTTATCCAAGGCTTTATTGGTGTCTTCCGTTTAATAGACTTACTTTTAATGGTATTTTTTTTCAATAATATCTGTTATTTTATCAGTTAGCATAGCAGCAGCAGCATGACAGTCATAACATTCCAGAATGCGCATAAAGTCCTCATTACAAATATCTGAACGAATACCCTGGTAATTTATTTTACTAATAGTAGTTGGTGAATAACGTGGGGCAAGATCCTTAAGAGCAAGTGATAGAAGCAGCGTAAAATGATCAGTAACTGTATTTTCAACGACTAGAGTCTTTGAGGATAGTCTGCTCTTAATCATAACATGGTCTAGACAACTTAGATTGCGCGTATAGAGTATATGACCTGGCAGCAAGCCATGTGAGGCGGCAAGGTTTAAGTACTCAGATGCATGACTGTCTGAAGAGTTGGGCATAATATCAATATTAATATCTCCTACAATAATGACGGAGTTAAACTTTTCAAGCGATTTTAGAGTAAGATCTAATGAATGTAAAAAGTTAAAAATGTTATGGAATGACGGAGGTCTGTAAATGGCAATAATGGCGATATCATTATTTATTGTTGTGACCAAACAGTTGGCATCAGCAAAAACAGGTTCGTATATATAACAATCCAGTTCAGATTTTGTGTAGATGATTAAGCCGTCGTTCTGATTAAAGAGTTTTGTAGACGTGGTAGAGTTATAATTCATCAAATAAGGTACTATGTGGTTTTTAGAAAGCCACGACTCAGTCAGTACAATAATATCCTGCTCTACCATAATCCTGCTTAGCAAAACACGAAAACCATCAATGTTATAGCCAACGCTTCGTATATTCTGAACAATAATATTAAGACTGCTAGATTTAGGATAGGTTAGATGTGTACGACATTTTTCAGGGGTACAAGAAAATCAAGCGGAAACATTAATGCTGTCAATATGGTCTACAATACCTGATACGATGTTATCCATAAAGTTTCGATATAAAACACAGAAGACAGAATTGAGTGCAATTTACTGCAAGAGTAGTTTTAAGTTTTGACATTTTGAAACTACGCAGTTTTATGTTAGCAACTAGTAAGTAGTTCCTGAAAGATTGACAATATTTAAAAGTAGGCAGCTTTTTGTAGAGTTCTATGTAAACAGTGGCAATAGAGTACAGTTAGTGTAGTAAGGTTTTATGTGTGAGTGTGTGTATATAATAAATCGGTTGAATAAAATTATTACATCATTTAAATATAGGCAGGTAATACAATAACTAGACAAGCATGCAAGTGCCATAGGCAGATTAAGTGCGATATATACAATAAGTCATTTAGAGACTTCCAACTTAGTGAGGTCCGACTCTTCGGAGATACGAATCTGTGGAGTATTCTCCTTTTTGCGAAGGTAAACTGTACCATTTGAAGTTCAACAGTAAGAGAACCCATGTGATTTAGCGCTTTCAGGCGCCATGTAGAATAGCTTTTTGGTTTTAAAAGTAAGCGATTCCGACACATATATCGGTTTATTAGGTCCTTTCATATGCAGGTGGCTGGTATTCAACTTGTCTCCTCCCTTTCTGCCCTTGTTGAATTTTTTGATAGCACTAAGGACAGATTCCTTTCTTAATACCGTAGTAAATTCTACGATGATGGGTTTCATGGCGTCTTTTTTTGACTGTTGCCTGTAAACGTCCTTTATTTCCGCTACCTCAATGCTACTATTGATGGTTTTGCCGAAGCTAATGACCATTTCCCGGAGCTGTGTTTTTGTTTCCGTTAATCCGGTAGAACCATCAACTTTGGGCATATTTCTCATTTCAATGCAAGTACTGCGAGACTTGCGTTCCAGATACTCAACAGTTTTCTCTAGCGACTGAATATATTGAATGTCATCGTTTCGCTCCTTTTCAAGTTTATTTATGGTTTTTGCCGACTCTTCTTGTTTAGTAGATAAGAAGTCGAAGGATTTGGTGAGCTCTGTGAGCTCGGAGCTTAGGACGGCGATCGATTCGTTTCACTTTCGTTGTCACTTTTCAATGGACGTCTGGAGAGTTGCTAGTTTTTTTTCTTGTTGATCTATAAAGTTGCTGAACAGTACACGCATTTCAGCAATAACAGAGCGTTTATCACTTTCGTCCAAGCCAGCAAATTTCCTCTTGCCGCGGTGCGTCATTGCATCCATAGTCAAGTCATGCTCCTGTGCCTTATTTGCATATATATATAGGGAACAGAGGGGGATTTGTCCCGCAGCCGGCAGCGGTATCTTCTATTGGCAACTGTGACGTGCAGGAAGGCGCCGGAGTGGTTGGTGGTGTCCGATTGAGAGGCATTTCTTATAGCCAAATTTGAACAGTATCTACTTATGTAATTTGTATGCAAAGATTTGTATGCAACTTGCTTTTGAAAAGACTGCAGGCGCTTTTTTAATAATTCGAGGTGGGTAGTAGAGATGCGCACTATAGTGAATATTTATGATATTAAACTTAGATTTGTATTATAACTTGGGTATTGAGATCGTACCAATATAACTTCGGTTGATGCAGTGCGTCAGCAGTATCTCGAAAGATCTTTTGTTTTGAGTTTACATCACTTTTTATTGTAGAAAACAATTAATATTGAGGAGCAGAGATGAAACACGTCCTACTGTAATGACCTTGCGGGGGGGGGGGATGGTGCTCAAATGGGAACAAAAAATGAAATTTGATTTTACTCCCCATTGACTGCTAGTGATGGGGTGTACAATAAAACATATCAATTAAAATTGAAAGTACTTTATTAAACATAGACATTAGAGGAAACTAAGTAATTATTATTGATATCACAGTCAGCCTTAAATATTATTTTCTAGTTACTTCACTTCCACACAACAACACCACATATAATTATATCATACAAGTAAAGTTTTTCGTTCGCTTAGAAACGAAAAATATGAACTATTTATCAGGTATAGAAACTTTTGGTAGTAGGAAGTAAAAGGTTAAAATTTAAATTATCACCATTTAAGGTGACGGATATAGTATAATGAAAGACATTTTGTGATTTAAGTTCATGAATAAGCAAAATAGCGCCATCTACACAGCAAGGCTGTGATATCAATAATAATTAATCAATAATAACCTCCTCAGTGATCGACAATACGGATTCCGCCGAAATCGGTCTACTGGGGATCTTCTCGTGTATGCCACTCACATATAGAGCGAAGCAATTGAGATGCATGGAGAAGCCCTCGCCGTGTCACTCGACATCTCGAAAGCTTTTGACAGGGTCTGGCACGACAGCCTTATAAGCAAGCTTCCATCCTATGGTTTACAACTCGCCTGTGTAACTGGTTATCTGACTTTCTGAGGGAAAGGTCGATACGAGTACTCCTTGATGGATGGTAATATTCCATTTTCAGTAATGGGTTTGGGTTTTCATTGGTGCATGTTCATACATAGGTGTTACGGTGACCACACACCAGGGAGCGCTGCTGTAAACAGTTGTTTGTGCAAAACCAAAACTACTAGTTCGGTTTTGATGTAGTTTGTGGTTGATTAGTGAGGTTTCTTAAATAGATGTTACGGTAATAACTCATTAGAGGGTGCTGCAGTAATATATTTTCTATTAGCTACTACATAAAATATTAGTTCTGCGTAATGATATCGAGTTGAGTTACAACAAAGCCCTGGCCAAAGTTTATTTGCAAATATTTATCTAATGTTACCGACATACTACTGCAGCGGAGGCGTATCTTCCATAGGGTCATTCGGGCGGTATGCACATAATATCAATGGTCTCTAAGAAGTTTAACATAAAAAGCAAAATTCAAAATTTTGGAAAAACTCATGATGGTTAAAAAGTAATTTTAAAAGATAAAATAATTTAAAAACTCCCGACTTAAAAAATAAATGTAATGCAAATACTAAGTAAGCAAGCAGGCATACGGTCCTCTGATGGTAAACGGTTCCCGTAGCCAATGAACGTATTTAGAACCAAGTGTTGCTAAATGAGCATTGCTGACCCTTTTAAAAATAAATGTACGCCCTTTTTGAAACGCTGCATATTGTAGTTTCTGGGGAAAACCTCAGCAGGGCGACTATTCAACAGCTTAATTGTTTGTGGATTGACTTATTTCCTACAGTTGGAAGCGACCTCGACCTCTTCTAGAACAACGATTGGAATCAACGCAGCGACCTCCTCTGCCTCGAGCTTTTTGCTCCATGATTGGTAGCCAGCTATCAGTGCCTCGGCTGAGTCTTGAGGCACAGATAGCTGACTAGGAGCGATCGGAGCTATCTCCGCAACCACATCATGTTGCGCCGCGGTTGGGGTGCCCCTAGTATACTCTTTGGTCACATTTTGGCGGAGGTCAAGGGTTTGAATCAGTCGTGCCGAGATGTGTTTATTTCTGTCGACTTTATTTGTGAAGGTCTTTTACGACCTTCACAAATTCGACAGAATTATCCCATTATTATTCCCATTATTATTGATGATCCCACAGACATAAAAATCTGCGGGAATGCATCTATATGCCGTATAACGAACGACTTCACCTCCACCATAGTTATTGCACTTAGAGGCACAACGGAACTGGCAAACGTAGTTAGCAGTGTCGCCGGTCCGAGGACTATATCCACCACCTCGGACACGGCGACCTGTTTGTTGATAACTTTGTTCGTGGTAACTTTATAGTACTCCTCGGGGTTGAAGTTGTTAGCGCTTATTATCCGCCCCTGCACCGCATACTCGCGGGCGGCGGCTAGGAGGCGGAAAAGAAACACTACATTGGCTTCACCCTCCCTTCTGCTATCAATTTGATAATAGCAGAAGGTGAGACTCTGCGATAAAGTGGATTATTGGATTAAAGTGGAAGCACCGAAAATTTCATCCTGCTCTAGCAGGGTATTTATATTAGTATTATATTCATTACCGCATTACGGACCACGACCGGGTCGTATCTCTGAGGGTTACCCTCCATCCAGCAATACAGAAGGTTTTCGTTAACGTAAACCTTTTTTGTTGTGGACTTTGTCATGGAATCAAGGTTTATGATATTTTCAATAGCATTCAATAACCTGTCGGCCGTCTGGCCTACATAAGTCCCCCAATTCTCTACCTCCACTAGGAGCTGCTGCGCTATGATTGCATGCACAACAGCCCCAATTAATGGGCAATGTAGTACGCTGTCAATGAGCGCCTGTCCCCTTGATTGACGAGATGGGCACAAGTTTCATACGCCTGCCATAACGCGGAAATGCAAAATCATCGAAGTTCTTAAAGTCACGTCTGCAGATCGTGGATGTGAAAATATTTGAATTCAAATTACGTTCGCCACACTCGTGGAATCTAATAAGGTAGAGAAGGCAAATTATGTCCCTGAGTAACAATTTTCTCAACGCTCTGTTTTATTCACGTTTAAAATTACATGCGATTGATTTTAAACATAGCAGTGGTATTATAATTCTATGTCCAGGGTTTGTCTATAATAATATAATATATACAAAAGAAAGTCGTGTTATAACTCAAGAACGGCTGAACCGAATTGGCTGAAAATTGGTGGGGAGGTAGCTTAGAACCAGGAATCTGACATAGGATATGTATCCCGTTAGTATGTATTATTTAATAAAATATTTTTTAGGGGAGGGTTAGGGGTAGGGTAAGGGTAGGGTAGGGTAAGGGTAGGGTAGGGTAGTAGTAGGGGTAGGGTAGGGCAGGTAAGTTATTGTTGTTTTATCCTCATTGATTAGGTTTAAAGACATTTTTTTCTCATACAAACATTGATGTTCTCTTACAATGAGATATAAAAATTGCTAATATAAGATTATATTATATTTGCCTCTGGCGCCGTTCATATCTTATAACTAATAGATAGACGTAGGTATATTTCTAAAGTTACGTAGGAAGGGTATATACATTCTGCATACATGTTTTTTTAACTTAGCTTTGAAAGTGTTAATGTTATTGCATTCCTAAATGTCGTTAGGCAATTGATTAAAAAGCTGCACGCCTTCAAATAATATTGTTTTCTTTCCGAAATTTGTTCTTACTTTGGCTAGATCAAGTTTATATTTGTTTCGTAGATTGTGCTTGTTTACTTTTTTATGTAGCTGTATATTTGATTGTATTGAATTACTCGTAATGTTTTTAATTAGGACACTGGTTGAATAAATATATAGTTGGTGGAGATTTAGTACTTTAGTTTTTTCATATAAAAGTTTAGTTGGTGTAAGGTAATGATAACGGTGTAGTACTTTAATTATTTTATTTTGGGTTCTTTGTAACGGATTAAAGATTGCTTTTTCCATTTCGATACCTTTTTTGAATGTTTCTTTAACTTCGATACCCTGTTTGAGACAGGACAACGTCTGTCGGGTCAGCTAATAAATAAATAAAATATTACCTATACTTTATAATTAACAAACTTCCACCCGAGGCTTCGCTCGCGTGGTACCCGGATTAAAAGTAGCTTAAGTGATTAGCACTTATTCTACGAGGTCTTAAACTATAACTATGTATATTCTAAGTTTTATCACAACCCATTTATAATTTTAGTGTTAAGTGATGGTAGAATTACCGACATAAAAAAAATATATATATCATCAAGTCATCTCCATGCATGTTATGGTCTCATTAGGCACCCTTAAAGGCACAATTTAAAGTACCTGATTGTCAAATTACACTGTACATAATACTAGCTTCCGCCCGCGGCTTTGCACGTGTGGTAAAAAGTAGCCTGTGTTAATCCAGGTCACACTATGTATGTTTTAAGTTTCATCCAAATTTTCAGTAGGTTTTGCGTGAACGAGAAACAAACATTCATCCATCTATCCATACACACAAACTTTCGCATTTATAATTATAATTAGTAGGATATAATAAATGCGAAAGTTTGTGAGAATGGATGAATGTTTGTTACTCTTTCACGAGAAAACTACTGTACGGAATGGGAAGAAACATAGAACATACATAGTTTGTGGCCTGGATTAACACATAGGCTACTTTTTATCCCGGTGCCACGCGTAAATTATTTAAAAAACCGGTGTAGCCCGTAGCACTAACGGAGGGAATGACGATCTCTAAAACCTAGTTAATGTTGACTGTACGAGTGTACGTCTCTTGGATTTTATATTAATTCAGAAGACTTGAATGGAAGGTGTAGAGAGGCGGTGGGAATAAAATATTGGATGTCAGGGGATACACAAAGCTTCTGATAGTGATGTGACATGACAAATTATGTTCAACGGGTCCAAGATACTTTTTTAAATGTGTAAACGCCGTGGAAGTCTGGGAATAAGCCCTTACAATACGAAGGTACATTTTTCTTTTGTGAGGCGTTTTACAGCAATATTTTTTATCAAATTCATGTTAGTTACTTATCTGGAAAATTGTTTAAATAATACTGATTTCACGATGTGATGATTATTTAAAATATTAAGATTTTTATCCTATAAAATATTCCTGAAATACAATGATAATTTACTAAGAAGACGGCTTTAATTTATGTCGGCTCTTTCGAACCAAAAGTACTTGACACTTGAAACTTTGAAACCAGTGGAATGCGGTTTTCTGACGAACTTTTCCAAACAGAGTAGAGAAGGGGTGACTGGCTACATAGATAAACTTATTGAAGTGTTTTCTTTGAACTAAAGACTTCATCAATAACTAAACTTTGAATTTAATCTACTTCAAAGATTAATTAAATAGATTTTAAGAAACTTAGAGGTTGTAAAACAATAATAGCGACGGGGAAAATTTCTACATTTCTAATTGATAAACATAATCACGTATCATATGGGTTAATAAGGATATTATAATATATAAAATAAAAAAACCTAAGCTTTTTAAATATTTCCCCGAATAAAAGTTTTTAATTTTAGTGCGAAATTCCGTGTCTTTTTCACAACATATTTAGTTTATCTACTTTAAAGAACTCCTTGGAGTCCATGCTGGGTCAAGGCGGGAAGGCTTTCTTTCCATACATTCCTATCGAGGGTTTCAGACTGCTAGATATGAGAGAGTAGGCATCGAGTTCGTTATGTGTTATGTGGACCTATTTGTAGTTGTAGATTCTTTTCAATAAAACAGTATATAAAATTCGTACTGTGTGCATTTTCTAGCAACTTCTCATAAAGTACAAATTGGAATGAACAACTCCTGAAGAGGAATGTAAGGAGTTCCACTGCCATCTCGGGAACCCAAAAAAAAGTCACATGCACGTTAAAGTTTTTTTTTTTAAATTTACGTAAAATCTCGCTTTAAAATAAACAATGCTGCTGCGGGACAAATGTTTGCATGTTCTGTAGATATTTGTCTCGGGTCTGGGTGTTTTCTATGTTTATAATATGAATATATTTACAACAAAAAATTATATGTGTAGTATATCAGTCATGTGGTTCCCATAATACAAGTTCTGCTTAGTTTGGGGCTACATGATGCTTAGTGATTACGTCCCGCATTATTTCATTTATTTATTTTAAAACCTTTTCATTAAAATATCATTTCTGCGGTAGCCTTTGTAGTCCGCCTAAGAAGCAGAAGGTTGCGGGTTCGATTCCCGCCGCTTGACTCGTTTGAATCTTCTGTAAATATTTGTTTCTCGTATGGGTGTTTTTTATGTATAAAATGTATGTATTTACAAAAAAAATGTATATACATATATCAGTCATGTGATTCCCATACTACAAGCTCTTTTATGTTTCGGGCTACATGATGCTGTGTGATACTGTCCAGTATTATGTATAGATAACTGACTACTCGAGCAGCCATCATGGGCAGAATTTATTCATTGTTATCATCGACCGGACCTATTATTTACATCATAAAAGAACGTGAAAACTGGAACGTGGAACATAGATTAGTCTCATAATTCTCATTGGAATTATATATATATATATATATATGAGACTTGGAGTTATATATAAATATATAATACCAATGAGAAATAAGAGACTAATCTATCACTTTCATCAATATATTAATTTTAAACGAATTTGCATCTTAGCATTTTTTCCTCTCAGAACCATCTATCTCAATGACCACATCATAACATCTGATTTTTACAGTTCAATTAACGTTTTGTTTTCCTTACAAAAACCAAATAAAATTCTACTCATTCCTAAATTATTCGACATATTTAAATAGAAGAATACTTAAGTAGGCCACGAATAAAACGCATTGATGAACCTGCCTCCCCTTTTAGATTTTATCTTTTTTGCCTAACAAGATAAGTAGATAACCCTTCTAATCCTTTCGAGTTAATGTAATATCTCTGTCATAAACCTTAGTAATCTGTCAGTCGTTTTGTATTCAAAAGGAATAATAATTTCCTACTCTTACAAGATAATCTACCGGTATATTCTGCTAATCCTGGGTTTCTATTCAATTTATTTACTGAAGACTATTTTGGCATTTGTTTTCCTATGTTTTATAACGAAGCTGCTCATATCATATCAGCTGTTCTTTTAATGTAGATAACGCTGTTCACAGTTAATGAAGACAGCAATCGTACTGCCACCCAAACATGTATATGTAAAGCGTTGCCTGTACATGAATGATATTCCATCAAATTTGATGTTCCGTAATTGGGACTCATTTCAAATCTAGGTAAGTAAATATTAGATCCTCAATATTAGATTCATATGTAATGAAAATGGCTTTATTTCACTCTATTTTATTTGGTACATATTTTTTTTTATTCACGGTCATATACAAAATTAATTTATATTCTAAACGTAACATTATTTTAAAGAGAATAAATTAATTAAAAATTAATTAAATACTACTTTTGGGGAACTTTATCCCCAAAAAATTTAACTTAAAAGCAGTTCACCAGTTCACAGTGCCTTAATTCGTTGTATTTTTTATTTGTTTATTTAATTTTTTGAATAAACTTTTTACAATGTTGTCCAATTATTCACACAAAATTTTAGGCCACATTTATATGGCGTTAGGCCAGGACACGGCGCGGACATGACGTGACTCAGGTAGAGCAGTCTGTGGTCCGGCATCGATATGTCAGTATGTCATCTTCAGAAGACGAAGATGCTCTAGCTCTCGTACAATTAATTAATATGTATACAGATGCTAGACATGCGCAAAACATGTCTGAGAGGATTGAACACGGAACGATTCCTTTTAATTGCGGAACTATGTCCGGGAAACATGTCCGCGGAACGATGTCGTTCCGCCAGTTCACATGTCATATTTCTCTCAGTCCCATCACATTTAATTGCACCGATAGGTCCGCGGACATGTTTCCCGAACATGGCTATGACAAATGCATAGTTCAAACAGGTTTTTATAGTTCCTCGTTCACATTTATTTTATTTAATTAATCGGACATGGCGGATATGATATTTTATTACAACACGAAAGGAGAGAAAGAAACATTGTTTTCATATTTTTTTTTTAAATTATGGGCGTTATAAGCTAGTTTCTTACTCTTATTTTCTTATTTAAAAATAATTTCCATACTGGATTTTTATATTATAGGTAGTAAATATGTAGGTAGTTAGGTAGGTTACCAATCTGTCTCACCTCACACTGAAACCACACCAAGAAATCACATTCCATACAATGAAATTGTGGACATGTTGAACATGGACATGTTCACACTTCGGATTGGACCGACATTGTTCCAGGAGAGGACATAGTTCCTGGAACGATTTCAATCTCAATCCGGAACTACCCATCTCTAATAGATGCATAGTCGATTTTGGGTGCATTCTGTGTGGCAATCAGGACAGGGGCCCGACCGCGCTTTTTTCAAAAAACAACGGTGCGTTTCTAATTACGCTACGAGTCAGTAACGACTACGTTCCAATATTTCGGAATTCGGTACCGCGCCAACGTATAAACGCCAATGTACCATCAACCAAAGCTGAGTCGTAGCGTGAACGCTGCGTATAATCGTCGTTATGGATTTTATTTTAGTCTGTGCTCAGTCTGTGTAAAAACGATTGTCGATTGGCTTTTATAGGCTAATGCAACTCTAGTTTTGGCCTACGTAGTATTGTATACTCATTGGTTTCCGACAGTTCACAATGTCATGATATCGAATGTCGAGAGAAAATTTGCTAATTAATTACATAATTTGGAAACCACCGCCGATAAAATGATTAAATTTACGAAGCGCTCATATATAATATGCTTATTGCAAGTCATAAGAGATGGAACGAAATGGTGGCCAAAAAAGCGCGACCAGCAAGTGCAAGTAAATGCAACTTTAATAATAACTTTTATGAGATTATATTTTAATGAAGATACATTTTATTTTATTTTATTCTACACCCAGCAGTCACATAGTTTGTATATAGGTAACAAGCTACCTTGGTTACATTAACATTCAACTTTGGCGCTAATATTTGTAGAAATAACTAGGATAGGATAGTAGGAAGATTCATTGCATTTATAAATAAATTTGATATGCATTTGCACTATTATTTCAAGAAAACGATTACAATGCTGTTCTGTAAAAGTACCTCCGGAGCAACTTTATCAAAACCGCTTATTTGAGTGCTCTTACGATCACGCTGCGCCTCAACTTTCTGTCAAATAACTTAAAACGGTACGAAACTATGAAAAATTGTGATGCGGTAGGTTTCCGCTAAAATGTTCCAGCGGAACATCTACGGAAAAAATCTATGTTTCAACTTTCTGTCATAAAGGGTCGGGCCCCAGGATTCCGGACTATTGACAGCAATGCGAACCTTGAGGCACTATACTCATCGTTTATGACGTATATAAAATGGTTCCGCAATTATTCCAATATATATATAGAATAAAACTATACTGCTATAACTACAATTGAGGGGGGGGGGGGGGGGACGTGATATAGAAAATACACGTAAACGAAGTTGCACAAGGGTCAGCTAGTATTTCGTAAAAAAACTTAGTACCAGTTTAATTTAATCTCTTCCCGATTTCCAGCCACAATTTATGTCCGTTACAATAATCGAAACGATAATGATCATAAAGCGCTGGATATTTTTCAATCAATTCACAAAATTAGAGCTGGCGGCCATCTGGGCGCGGGCGGCATAATGGCGCGTCATAACCACGAACTAAATATCGTGTCCGAAATTGTGCTGCTATATTATTTCCATGCATTTTGTATATCATTTGAATGGAAAAGTAAACCGCCCGTGCCATGTCTGCGCCCAACCCCATTTATGTACGGCATGCACCTTAGGAAAATAGTATTTATAGTTCCAGAAAATAATACAAAAATGTATGTTCAAAATCAATTTTCTCGAAATTCTCCATACAAAACGCCATTTTCATATGTAAGGACCTAATATTATCATGGCACGAGTACGTAATTTTTTATGCAGAAAGAATACATGTTTTATAAATAAAACCATATTTTTTTCTGAATTTTTCTGAATTCCTGTTTGTAAAATAATTTTAGATTGTTTTGTGTAGCTTTAATAATTTTATCGCACAGAGTGTGTTTAATTAATCTGCGTAACGTTAATATGTTTAAGTAAAATATTACAGAATATTACAGGGTTGATGAGCTACTTACTAATAATGAACCTATGCCGAGGAATTTTGTCATGCCTGCGGCATCATGTTTGCGTCGCCTATTTACCACTTTCTATATTAATAATAGCACTTAATTGTTTCTTACATATAATTCCGGTAGTATCTGGTTATAGAAATCGAATACATCAATACACTCTTTCACCCTACACTCACACATCTCATACTTTCAATCTCACAGCTCCAGTACAAAATTCAATTTTTAATAAAAAATATCTATATATGATTTGTATTTATTTATGAAAAAGAGGCCTTTTTCTGGAATCAACGCACAGCCTAAACCACTGAAGATAAGTGGCAAAGTGTATGTAGGGGACGAAACAATTGACTTGAAATTTTTAACAGTGATTATAATGAAAATAAATAAAGATCTGTGTCAGCATTTTTGCAAATCAACCCTTAGTGAGTAAACGGGGGTGGCAAACTTTGTATGGGGGACAAAAAAACTTTATCTATCGACTTGAAATTTTGCACAGAGACTCTCCAATGAAAATAAATAAACACCTATTTCAGCATTTTTTTCAGTTCAACTCCTAAAATAGTTAACGGGGGTGGCAAAGTTGATGAAAGCGGAAAATTTGGAGTATAGCTTCGTTTTTATAGCAAAAATATCATCAAAGAAGGGATTATTGAAAATTCATCCTGTAAAAAAGGGTAAAAGTTGTTGTATGAAAAATTGTTTGGAACCTTTTAACGCGGAGTGCGATTTGCTTGAAACTTGATCTGGACACTTCACATAGATTATTACATTAATAGTAAGTAAGTATTACATACAATACATTTAGAATTATTAGTATTTCAGGATTTAAAAATACCTTTAATAGTTCTATTTTTTTTTTGTGATTTTTACAAGTAACGATCGATTGCAAACTTGGGTGAATTTATTTGAGAAGGGTGTTGGTCAGTAGGTTTAGTAAGTTTATATTATATATTATATAAAACTGGCTTCAAGCTTATGTCAAATATTTTTTTGTAAAATTTGTTACCTACCTTTATTAAAGAATTCTTTATTCTTCTCTATTCATTATTAAAGAAATGGGTACCTACCCGGTTTTATGAAAATCATCCAGAAAATCTATAAGCTTGACGCGATCACCTCCAAAGATGAGAACTCTGCATAGAAAACACAATGTGTTTCCGAATTTTCCAAATCCAAACTCGCTCATTCACCGGAGTTTGGATTGACAGTGACAAAATAAAGAAACACGGGTATCAGGTTTTTTCAAATATTTTATCCTCTTTGACTCCCTTTGACACCCAGTAACACCCCCATTTGGGTGTAACGGGATGTCAAAATTTTAAGATAATAATTCTGAGAATCCTAACGCAACTGAAATTTTGCATATGTAGTTTTAGATCAGGAATAACATATAGGCTACTTTTTATCCGGGTAACACGCGTGCGAATCCGCGAGCGGAAGCTAGTGGATAGTTTTATACACATTTTGTCTTTTTTATATGTAGAAATTATTAAATTAAAACCCTAGTTCAAAAATTTATTAAACATTTGAAAAAATTACAAAATAGTAAAAAAATAATTATATTAATGGAAGTTGCAAACTTAATCATCTTGAGTCCACTCCTTCAGATTATTTATAACCGGCATAGCAGTCACTTGGTTCTCATTTGGGTTGTTATGCAGGCACATTCGATGTGTCAACATATTTTTCATCCAACAATATATTATCATCGTCATCAACCAAACAAAGTAATTTTCTGGCACGTCTAACAGCAATTCTTTGAGAACGAATCTTTGTGAAAACTTCTTGTTGTAGCTTGTGTTGGTTTCACAAAAAAATAGACCAAAGATGCCTCGTAACCGCTTAAACAAGTATGCCTTGATACTGGGGCAATACCTATCTCCCCAGTATCAAGATATATTTGAAGCAGACTCCGTATGAGTCTGCTTCAAATGTGGTGGCCAAAGCAAAGGCTGGGTACGCGCACCACAACACGGGACAACCTCGCATTTTACTATTTGTATTTGTTATATATTAAATATTGTGATTCAAGCACATGATTTGTATACCTAGTCACATATTTTGTCCCAAATTCGGCATTTTAACAATTAGATGCATTCGATTTTGAAATATGACGTCAAGAAACTAAGAACCCCTCCCAGCCCTTGTCACTTAATGTCACACTTCGTCGACCCCCTCCCTCCCCCTTACCGAGTGACGTACTTTATGGATGGTCCCTTTTCATAACACTCAATTTGCTTCTACTCGTTATTAAACTTAGATCTTGTCTTTCTCGTATGTATCTATAAACTTAGCAGAACTTTACGTCAAGGAGACGTCAAGTGCGCTGAGGCTACGACGCAGTTTTTTAACTTTTGTGGTCTCACTGTTCAATTGTTATCGGTTCTCAATGTATTTATTCTGAATAAATAATTTATAGTAAATGTTTTATGATTTATTAAAAATGAATTAAGTTTTATATTTAGAACTAAACCAGGAGTATTAGATAAAATACAATGCGAGCAAAATACCACAGGTGTGCGCTAACATGATACTATATTATTAGACTATTACATGATTGTATCGCATATAACTACGGAACAATTGTAGTGTAATAATATTACCCTGCTAATTCAGAAACACTATCGAGGAATCGAAAAGATTAATTCAACTATTGCATGTTAACTAAAAAGCTGAGTTTCTTATTTATAACTTTCCTTTGTTACGTTTTAAAATAGGAAAGGGTCCAACTTCATTAAGTATTTAGGTAGGGGGAGGGCGTTATCCTTAATGATTATTGATAACATTTCATGAGTAACATTAACAATTTATTGACCGAGTGACCGATGTCAGCACGATCTAAAATATAAGATAATATACCAGGATTCCTGCCTTCTTCGTATCGTAGGCAACTCTGGTGTCGGGAGATTTTAGGCCGCCCGAAGGCCTCCGACATGGCTTATCGATTTAAAAAGCCTGTCAATCAATCAGATCATATTTATTTGCGAATAATGTGCTTACAGGTTCGTCATAATTAAAATTAGATCGGCACATTAATATTCCTAGCATATTTAAATTATTATATAGTTTATGCTTTAAATTATCTCTTTAAACACAACACAATTTATTAAGAATTATCAATTTAACATAAAATAATAAATACACTACCTAAAATTTGGGATTCGTATGACTAATCTTAGTCACATTATATGTCTAAAAAATTATTTAAAAAAAAAGCAATAATACCTAATAATATGTAATGTCAAAATACCAAAAAATGTCAAGAATATATTTATGAACATTACTAATCACTAATTCTTGTCAAAAAATTATTTCATTGAATAAAAACAATTCTCAGTTAACCATTTAAAATAACTTGGTTTTAAATTGTTTTGGTGGTAAGCTTGTCATTAAGTAATCAAAGTTAAAATAATTACTCGTAGACATCGAGATATATAAATAATCCTGGACGTTATCACACAGCTTCATGTAGCCCCAAACTAAGCAGAGCTTGTATTATGGGAACCACATGATTGAAATACTACATAGATACATTTTTTTTTTAAATACATACATATCATACATAGAATATATATTTGTAGCTAGACGTATGTACGGACGTAATAAGAACTTTTCTATTCTAGTAAGTGCTTTAATAATTTGATTTTAAACATGTTCCCAACTTGTTTTTTTTCAAAGGCTATTATTTCTACAGGAAGAGAATTAAATTGTTTTATTGCTTGAAACCTAGAGCATTGCTTTCCTACACTGATCCTCGGATATAGCTCAGTATTTTTCCTTCTCCTATTTTCCTATTTAATCTCGTAATTTTTTGTTCAATTGTTTTATATTTTTAGCATGTTTGACAATATCCATCAGTATAATTCGCACAAAAGCTTGAAAAAATTCGGTTTTTAGATTTTGGAAATGGTGCGGTTCGTACATTGGTACGACTAAATATTGATTTTTGTAAAACAACATCCCTATTGATATTATATTTAAAGCAGTTTACACTTTATTTCAGTCAGCAAGTAGTCCATCATTGATCATTGTACTAATTTTCTGAAAGGTTATCGCATTTGCGGACTAACCAATTTTTCTGGTGACCAAATAGCAAAATTGACGGTTTGTTATCACTAGCTAGTCCTGCACCTGGATATATTATTAAAGTATATAAAATACTTATTCATCCCCCATCTCGGAAAGAGTATTTTTGCTCTTTTATATTTGAGTGCAAAAGCCGTTTTTATCCACTGGAGTGCTCCTGATGATGAAGATGTTTGTTATTTGTAAAGAGCTTAGAATATAGACCGTACATTCCAAAGACATTTTATTATCAGCTCAGGTGGTAAAGTCACTATTAACATAGAGTTGATCAACTTGCAGTTCCCTTAAAAAAATATTTGAAATCTTTATCGAAACCTGTACATATTTATTTTTAATCTTTCAGGAATCGTAAACTATAAGCTCAGTGGTGAAGAACTTCTAATTAACTCATTTTTCTACCGTCCAAACTATTGATCTTTTTCAATTATATGACTCCATGCCTTTCGGCGTCCAAAATACAAAATAGAATGTATAAAAAATACTTGTTATTTTTATTATTTATAGATACTGATACCAATATCAAGTGAAAGTGCTTCATATACATTCCAGCTTTTCCGATGTCCTACTTTGCGGACCAGTCACACAAACAAAATATCAACGCTTAATGTGCGCGCAAACGAGCCACACGCGAGGGCCACAAACGCCCCGACGAGAAGCTAGAAGCCGCGACAATAGTGGCATAAGCGCGCGACAACCTTGTGGCGAATGGTCGACACGGTTATTGGCCTTTTTTAACCTATGCGCTCAGTATCATAATGGTCTCTAACGAAGAAGGTTTAATAGCACTGGTTCTGAAAAAAAATGTCGTCGTAGAAGACGAAACCGTAGTTACTGGATACATCCAATTTTAACAAACGTACAAAAAGTCTTGTGGCGAGTGGTCGACTCTGTTATTGGCTGCTACTTTTTTTAACCTATGCGCTCAGTATCATAATGGTCTCTGACGAAGAAGGTTTAATAGCACTGGTTCTGAAAAAAAAATGTCGACGATACCGTAGTTACTGGATACATCTAATTTTAGCAAACGTACAAAAATGTAACGAGCATTAAGATAATCTTTTAAACCATCCAAATAAGTTTTTCAATCCTATTTGGATAAGCATAGGTACGTTAAAAAGCGGAAAGTCGTGCGGAAAGTCTAGCTATCACCTTATGGTAAGTAGAAATAATCACCAGCCTAAAACTCCGTAAAACCAAGGTCGTATTTGTTCATAATCCGTAATCCATTTGACGACCTCTTTGGCGCAGTGGGCGAAGGTACGCCTGAGACGCAGAAGGTTGCGAATACGATTCCCGCTGCGGGACAAATGTTTGCATGTTCTGCAGATATTTGTCTCGGGTCTGGGCTTTTTCTATGTATGATATGTATGTATTTACAAAAAAAATGTAGTATATAAATCTTGTGGTTCCCATAAAACAAGCTGTGCTTAGTTTGGGCCTACATGATGCTGTGTGATTCCGTCCAGCATTATTTATTTATTTATAGGTGAAATAATGCGGGAATCCTCAATAGCAGGACGGAATTAATATCTCTGATATAAATTATTCTATATCCATATCTATTTCAATCAACTACAGTCTACGTGCGTCGGCTTTGACTCTAACTGTCTTATTCCAAAACGAAGACTAAAGATAGTCTAGGTTTACAACTGGTATTTTGTATACAAAATGTCAGATTTAAACTAAGACTATTTATAGTCTTCGTTTTGGAATAAAACATACAGTTTATCTGAGGTAAGGGAGAGAGGGGTGAGGAATCGCACAAGTGGCTTGTGGCGGCGTTTTGTATCGGCGTTTAGTGGTCGCTGCGGGCCACAAGACACAAGAAGCGGCGATTTGTAGCGTGTGGCGGCTTCCGGCGTCAACCGTGTGCGCAGAGTACTTATAAAATGTATAGAAACTACAGGAAATATGGCAGTGGCCGCCTTTTGTAGTTGTAGCGTGTGGCTCGTGTGCGACAATCAATTGGAGCACAAACTTTAATTAATAAGTTCTTTCAAGAGTGTAACAATGTAGTCATTTTTATCTGTCTCATAATATCTATACTGTAGTATGATCACATAATATTTCTTATATAAAATTCAAGATACTAAGTGTTTTTGTGCAAACTGTGTAAACTTTGTATCTTCTTTAATAAATCTACTGTTAAATTCCAAAACATAGTTTTTTGATATTATTACTAAGTTCTTAAAATCAACAACAAAAACAGTAAAATAAGAAAATCCATGCCATTGGGATGGGGGTTCCTTTTTCTATTTTTATAAAATTGTAAAAGCTGGCAGGATACTGAAATACTGGCAGTAGTAGTACACAGTCAGTGCCAGTAGGTATTCAGTATCCTGCCTAATACATCTACAGATGCCAGTTTATCTCTTGGGCACAATTTAAAAGGAGAACTTTCTGACAAAAAAGCCTTTTCTAATATGAACGATATACGTCGTCATCCGCGATATTGTTATAAAATGCAGTTTCCTTTTGATACAGCGGCCGTGGCGATACTTCCATTGTTGTCAACACTTTTCGCTACCTACCGACAGCGAAATAAAGCTTTGAACGGTGCTTGTGGTAAATATAATATTGTAGAACGGGTCCCTTCCGGTTCATACGAGGATTGATGAGTACGTATTGAGTACTCAAAAGTCTTAAAACTCCTTAGTGCTCTGCTCAGGCAAAAGTGGTCGCCTCTTATTTATATTCCAAAGAAATTGTTATGATGCCTCGTCTATCCTAGATTAGGGTTCCACCAATAGGGAAAAAGCTTATTTCGCGAAATACTGAAATGATTGCTTAAACTGTGATTGCCCACCTGAGCATGTGCGCATAAACGACCAGCGCTTCCACGTAGAATTTAGCCTGAGTTTACGCGAGAGCGTCAAGATGGCGGATCGAGGTCAAAATGTAACAAGATTTTTCTTCAATGCAATAATTGCAGAACACTAGTTTGTCACTCATTTTAATTGATATTGCGATTGGTTTTTGAACTTATGACTTCCTGTTTTATTATGCACATAAATACTTATTTACCACTTTATTTCTAAAACGGCTAACGGAGGCTGTTGTTATTTAATTTCGCATTTTCAGTATCATTAAATGTGCATCGTACACACCGAGTAAAATTTATGTAAGTAATTTGGTATGTTTAAGAGATGCGTCGAGCTTAGGACAGGGCGCAATGGCGCTCATTAGGGGAGGCCTATATCCAGCAGTGGACTGCTATAGGCTGATGATGATGATGATGATGAAGAGATGACGGCTGATAGAATTTTACGCATGTTAGTGTCGTGGTGCAACCTCCTCCTTTTTTTGAAGTCGGTTAATAATTACATTTGACCAGCATTTGAAGAGAATATGACATTTTTAGGGTCATGTACCGTACCGTACCCACCGCACAGCTAGTACTTGAATATGTGACAAATTCATCTCAATAACAATACGTACACAGGTAAATATATTAAAAGTTCCACCCATAAATAATTTCTACAAAACTACTCTTCAATCTAGTTATATTTTCAAATACTTATTCCAAAACTCTTTCACTCTTATTCATCTAGCCTTACTCTGTGGTGTGCGGGGATTCCTTTTAAATATTTGCCCGCTCTGTCGCGAAGTAGGTACCTACTAGAGGAAAGCTTTTTGTGGGACATGGAGAAAAGTAAACATAAGTAAGTAGTCTCTTGTGAATAGATTGTTCTAATACTTTCGTATTACCACATACTGCAAGCGGCTTTGCTTACAGTGTTATCGAGTGACCTTTGTTAGGAGATATGTTAGGAACTACATAATATGTATATACTCGTGTTCACCTTCCTACGATTGATGATCTGTAGTACCTAAACTATAACTCCGTGTTTGCACATTTATGTACGTGCGAGTGACGAGGTGAATGACGAGGCGTGCGACGAGCCGTATGTGTTGAAGGGGACGCTCGTAACTAACCTTTTTTCGGGTGTGAGTCAAATGCCTGTACTTAATACTAATGTCACACTGTCCAATAATATTTGACGACTGTACTAATAAACCGTACTACTCATATTATTATGAACAATTAATTATACTTGATACTGGCGAAATTGTGGAAAACTATCCTAGATGCAATTTAATAAAGAAGTGAAGTTATAGATTGTACTGTCCTATAATGTGAATTGTCGTTGGTGTTTCTTACAATAAATAAACAAAATAATAAATGTATTAATTATTTATTATGTACACGAGTACAGAGATGCTAACTGACTGAACACTCAACTATTGAATTTTTAATTATAGATAAAATACCAGACTAAGTATTTGTGAGTGATCTAAATTGTTTATTGGGTTTTATACGGCAAGTATAACCTGTTCCAATGTTAACATGTTTGTTCGTTCACTCGTTAATCTTATAAGGGCAAATTAAGTATTATTCTATCATTTAAAACATTATTGAAAGTTCTAAAAAAAGTAACCATCTATATTGTGATAGGTTAAATGGTGTTTTAATATATTTGTCATAACTTTTGAAAATTGTTTTATTTTACCTGAATTTAAATAATTAGGTAAGTTGTCTACTACACTTACAACGTAGTTCATTGTGTTACTAATAAAAATAAAAATAAACAAAAATAAATACAGGTACTGGGGGATTTGAATCCAGTACTCTTATAGCGTTTAGATTAATGTCGGGTGTTGTTTCAGCCACTCCATCGTCTCGTATAGCTAAATGGGTGAAATTAAATATGCCTAAGCAAGGAGGAGAAGTTTAATAAAACACACATTGTGTTAACACAATTGTGCAGCAAGTTCGAGATCAACGACTGACGGTTTGAACCTACTTACGTTAACTACCGGGGGTTACCAGACTCTGACGCTTTCTGTACATAAAGGAGCCCCAATGCAAAATAGTAACAGTAGAACACATACTACAATATAATTGAATCAATAGCTCTCCGTGCGTTTTTGGAAAGTCTGACGCATGTTTTTAAATAGCGAAAAGAAAATTAATGTAGTTTGAGTGTGCACAACACACTCAAACTACATTAATTTTCTTATACGCAAATATTATGAGAAGTATCGTTGATTGACAGAACGTGCGCAGGTCTCTCTTTATAAAAAAAGATTCTTCGCTACAGAGGTTTTGGGATAAGTTGTTTTAAAAAGTTGGAATGCTTCACGAATGCTCATAATCATAGATCTTTTCTGAATGTTCCTGTATTTGACTTGATCGATTTCACATCTTTTATCCCAGGCACTTGCCTGCTTATATCGTCCCTACCATAGAAATCACAGATCTGTTTTTTGACTTACATTGTCAGTTTCCAAGTATTGCTTTAGTTGAATGATTTTTGTAGAATACAGCAACTTGATAATCATTCTAGCCTGTACTTTCAAATCCAAAAAATAGTTTTATTATGAAATATAGATCTTCTTCTTTATATTGGCATCATATACCCAAATATTGTTTCCTTATGACAAGTGACAACCCTTATTTTCTTTAACTTTCACGCCACTTGTCAGCATTTACCGCGAGATTAAAGGCGTCGCACTACTGTATGAAAGTAGGTCTTTATATTGTGTGTGTAGTCAATATAAATAACAGAACTATTTATTACTTTTTCAACAATTATTTTCATTGCGTATGTACACCAGAGTTGGCTACTCTAGCTCATACGAAGAAGAAGAATGAGGATAGTATTACATTTTGACTTAGTTATCTCGACATATCTACGTAGCTTGCGTTCAAACCTTGTTGGATTTAAACAAGTTCCAATCAAACTGCTGAAAAGTTAAAATTAGTTGTAAGTTCCCAAGGGCTGTGTACTAAGTAAACAAGGCACTGAAGTCTGCTCACCGACTATAAACTTAATTAAGCGATAAGATTTATAATTACTCAATAATTTATTGCGATCCATAAAATAAATATTCAGGTGTTTACCATTTTTAAGATCATTATATATCCTGTTGGGCACAATAATAATAATAATATATAGGAGAGAGAAGGACGTCATAGTTATAGTCATACGATAGTTATTATAGGTAAATCAAATTTTAATAGATAAGTAAATGTCAATATTTACTTATAAAATTATTGTCAGAAAAACACTGCCGCCATTTGAAAACTCAAAAGACAAATGGTAACTCATATTTGTCTCGGGACTTTTCTATATATGTAGGTATTAGTAGGTAAAAAAATGTATATGTAATTTATTTATTTATATTCATATTTATTTATTTCATAAATAAATATTTATATTTATTTGTCATAAATATAAAATCATAACGCTGAAACGTAATATGTCAATCATGTGGTTCCCATAACACAAGGTCTGCTTAGTTTGGGGCTACATGATGCTGTGTGATAGTCCAGCATTATTTATTAATTATTATTTATTTATTTATAAAAAAATGTGTTTAAGTAGTATTTGGTTCCCACAATATAAGATCTGCTTAGTTTGGGCTACATGGGCATACTATAAGTAATGCTGGACATTATCACACAGCATTACGTAGCCTTAAACTAAGCAGAGTATACAATGTACAGTATTACGGGAACCACGTATTTGATAGGGTTAGTATACATATATTGGTCGTCGTTTCGTTATGAATAGCTAGCCGGTACGACCAATTCGCAGTTTGACTAATCCTCGATTGGACTAGATCGTTATTTGCACAGATCTTATTACTAGATAGCATTATAACTACTCTGAGTATTAGTTTGTAGGGGTACAGTTGTATCCAAAATATGTATTTATATACATTAATTGAATAATAATAAATAAATAATAAATAATGCTGGACGCTATCACTCAGCATCATGTAGCCCCAAACTAAGCAGAGCTTGTATTATGGGAACCACATGATTGATATTTTTTTGTTGTAAATACATACCTATATATCATACATAGAAATCACCCAGACCCGAGACAAATATCTGTAGAATATGCATAAATTTGTCCCGCAACAAAACTAAAACTATACTTCTTATTTTCTTAATTTAATCGAAATACTATTATTATATCGAACTCCTCTAAACTTCACTGATATGCTGCAAAAATTCGATGGTCACTATTTTTTCCATCTCAAGCCTGTTAACTAATTGTGCACATTTGCAATCTAATTTTTCTTTCAATTTAGTATTTTTTTACGTCTAACACTTGAATGGACTTTTATTTTAAAACCTTGCTAGTTTGCCTCTTTTTTCAAATGGAACATGTACAAAATCAATGTTGGTTTATGTTTCATACGAACATTCAGGCGACGATGCCATGTCTCTAACCCGTTATTTGTTCGATGACTTTCCTTTGATCATGAAATCAAATTAGGTTTCGTTAGCCACTATCGTTTGAAGTATATTTTAAACGCTTCCATTTCTGCAGAAGGTTCAGTCCTTGTCACGATTGCTTGCCATGCATTCGTAATATAATATGAGACTGGTAGAAGAGGTAAATTTGCTGTCATTCTGGTTATTCCTCTTCCTTTATTCGTCAAAAAGTCTTCAAGTAACCGCGCGTTCCGTGCATGCATACCCTGGAAGGTGTTGCGCAGGCCTGGCTCTAATTCATCAGCCGTCAATTTTTAAGTTGCGTTCTGTAACTCTAAAGGAAAAAATCTGGAAACGACGTTACCTATTCTAACAATATATAACTATAACTTGAAATTTAGTTCACAAAATATAAAGGTATTGTGAGTATCGTGTGAGTGAGTAAGAGTGAGGTCCTGAAAAACATGAGTTTCTAACTTGATGCATTAAAAATAGACAAGTCCTTATAAAATAAGCTCAGAACTCGATGCATTAAAAATATTATAATGTCTTATTTTACATAACAATGGCAAACATGAAAAATCTCTAGCATAGTTTAATAAGAAAATTCTCAACTTTACGAATTTTACTAAACTAAATTATTTTTCTTCCTTAATACTGATAATGAAGTTGGTAGGTTAAAGTACAAAAAACTCGAAAACAAATCTCACCAATTTGAATTCATCTACACAGGTTTTTTCGGTTAAAAAATATATAATATAGTCTCATTCAAAATATGTTTAAATGGCATCATGATAAGTAACGTTTTCGTAAAAAGCACAAACGGAAACGGGCTCTGATTGTGGCAAGTTACATTTACATTTAAAAAACCCCCCACTGACTGAAAAAACGTTTGAAAAAAGTCATAGCTTTAGTATACTAAAACCTGTTCATCGTATGCTGGTCGTAACATAACTTAACAACTTTCCTTAAAAGTCCTTCAACTGTATGCTGGTGGATATAGGGCGCAAGTCTCGCTTGCTCTTGTCAGTTTATTTCGTTACGATATCACCAAGACGTGTACTTGACTCATTGGATAACAAATTATCAAACGCGTTTCCGCCGGCTTTCGGACAATGAAAATTGCATATTAATTTGATACAACTGTATGAGACAGGTGGATCGTTTCAAGTGATGTACGCGTATCCATCTATAAGTGTGAGTAAAAGAGAAAAAGAATATCCGTACCTACACTTGAACGCGTCCGTAACTCGTTTAACAGCAGTGTAGGTCGTAACTCAACCAGACAAATAATTTCCAACGCGCTTGATAGTATATTATGTAAATATACTCCAAATAATAGATAAATATGTGTATATGACCACGTGGGATATGATTTTGTTACAACACACAAGCTTGTATTATAACGAAGTACTGTTAAGTATACCTATGATAGATTATTTTAAAGAAATACTCCAATTAATAAAGGTACAGGTACTGGTAATGTAATATAAATATAATCACTTAAGAGAAGGGCTTGTGTTATAAAATGTTCGAAGTTAGTTATTATATAGGATCTGTTTATGTATTAAGCTTAAATACCATTCAGTGTTGTAAACAACATTGAATGGTAAAGGTATTTATAACCTTAAAACACTGCCTATTGTAATCCTAACCTATATAACTATGTGATTCTTAGTACATAGGTACGTTTCAGTGTTTGTAAGTCGACATTTACCCATGTGTCAAGCTAATTATGGAGAAATAATGGTCGGGACTCATCCCTTTTCATTTTTGTAAAACACGTGGTTGCTAAAGCACGTGGTCGACCGACTTGTTTACTCATTGCTATAAAAGCACTGCCGCCCTGGTAGCGGGACTCATTCTGTTGTCGACTGTCGGACCGGACGGAGCTCTGGCACCTCTATAGCAATAAAAGCTAAGTACCTAATCGTTAAGTCCTGATCAATGACGTTGTGTATTCCTAGGTTGTATGTTGTGTATTATGTAATACATAACGTTATATATTATATACTTTATAAGTAAATGGAATACACAACGTAATGTTTGTTATGTATAACGTTATATACCTTATATATTACCTAAAAAATAAGTATATAAGTAAATTTAATACGTAATGTAAGTGTTTGTTACATGGTCAAACATTTACATTATATACTTATGTGTTAACGATTGAATTTGTTATTTTATATAAGAAACTGTAATGAAGACGTTGAAAAGAATATACCGGGCAGAGTTTCTTGCCAATTCTTCTCTGCCTGGCCACGTTCCGAATTGGCGGTAAATTAAAGAATATTGACGTATCAAGGTTTTCTTATTTAATGAGGTTATCCTTCTCCTTTCAGTTCCAGTGTTATATATAAGTGAGCTGGTGGAAAGTATATGAGTTTCAAATACCTGGCTACACGTTTAAGTAGAGTTTCAGTTACTTGCTTTGCTAAATATATATTTACCTAACGCCCCAAGCTATATTTATAGGTTTTAGTGTAGTGCTAGTTAAGCTATATTAACACTGAATCGCTAAAGATGGCCTATTAGTTTCCCTTCAAAGCTTATATACAATGATTGGTACCTTTTATGTTTTCTATTATATATATAAATGTGAAAATGCTAACATCAGAAGTGGGATTCGAGACCGGTTCTAATACATTTTGTGTAAGTTTCAGATTGAATCCCACCAAGCCGTCCTGGAAAGCCACGTGGGACTGCTGATTCACTCCACGTCACCATGATCACTACGCTGCTACACTCTACCAGCTGGACCATCATAGTGACATCGTGCTACGACATCAAGATTACAAGGCCCTGCAGGGGTACCCTACCTAACAACGAAAACCGCAAGTTTTTATACGTTTGATATAATTGTCTTTGTACACAACCTTTGTAACACAACGATAAATGTTGAAGTAATATAAGGTTGTTGGTATGTACCTACAAAAACAAAATGGGCTATGGTAAGATAAGTTTTAAAAATTTACAAGCAAACTCTGCGTAATGACCTTATAACTAGGTTTTATTAAATTATAAGCCTTTTATTCCATTGGTTACAAATGACAAATAAGGTCCATATTAACTATAAATTTAAACGTTGCCAGTATTGTTTTTACGCCAGGCCCCATTTCGGGTATAGGCCTCCTCTCAAAAGTCTCCAACCACCCCTATCACCTTTCTCCTTCTAATAACTAAGATGGTAATGCATAAATAAAAACAATATATTTTACTAAAATAAATAAATGTGTGCTATTTGTGGTTGTGGGTTCGATCTCCGCCCATTTGTGCGGTGAATATGGATGTTTGTTCTGTGACAGACTGTTCATGATAATAATCTTTACTTGTTTCATGTGGTACATTTTATTTCATCGTCTACGTACCTATGGCAGTTTTTAGTAACAATGATAAGGGCTGAGCCTATTTTGGGATCGGCTTACTATGTGCAAGATATTCCATATATTTTTTTATTTATTTATAATAACCAAAATATTGCGTTATACGAAATTGAGTCTTAAGATAGTTTTATTTCCTCTTTCATCGATGTAAAGTAAAGTCACTCTACTAAAATATTAATCTCACAGTCCGACTTCATCATCATCATGTGCCAATCTACACATTGCAAAGCTTGTCTCATTATATTTACTTTAAAATAAAGTGGCTAGTTAACCCTACGATAATAATGCTTATTGAGGGGTTTCTGATTATTTTTATGAGGAGAAAGGCTTTGGAGGAAAATCTTCAACTCCCTCAAAAACGATGTTGTTAGTTATAAATATCACAAAGACCTGTAAAATGTTTGTGTTATGTATGTATTGTATAATTATTTTGTTGGATTGCCATAACTTTTATTATTATTATCAGCCTTCAATGTCCCACTCTTGGACAAAAGGCTCCCGTCCACTCTCTCTATTAATTTCAATTTGTATTACGAACAATGCTAAATGGATTTGTAGCAAGGTTATCTGCGACATCTAAAACTATTTTAGGTTCGTTAGAAATTCGTCAAATAGCTGAAATGTCAAAAAAAACAATTTCCCTAAATTTTTCAAAACGATAACATTGATTTGGTTAAAATCTGAAAAACGAACCCTCATAAATATTTATAAAGGGGTGTCCAATTACAATGATTTGGTTAAAATCTGAAACGAATCCTCATAAATAATCTGTCTCGCTATATGTACATAATAATTAAATTTGTATAAAGTATAAACTCTATTTTCAATCTCGCCATTTGTGTCTGGATATTTTCTTTTTGTTTTCTCTGTTTTTACATAACGATCCAATGAAATTTTAGTTAAAAAAAATATCGTTATCGAAACCAAATTGAAGCTTAAGGAAGTTTGAATTTTTTTTTTTATTTGCGATAATTGGGCTGCTAAATTTAGTTATCTTAGATTTAGTTTTGAAATTCATAAATTCATATAATGAAAAAAAAAATATAAAGATTATTTTATTTTCAGATTGCATGATTACATGTTAAATAAAGATTTATTCTATTCTATTCTATTCTATGGTACAAATTCTTTGTAACCAAGCGAAGCAATACAGGCCCCCACTTACTAGGCCCCTTTTATCAAAGTTGAAAAAGTTTGACTGTTGTCTATGGGACGAAACGTTGACTTTCATAATAGGTAGTCTGTAAAACCTTAACCTCCGTGCAAGATTTACCTAACTGTTACGGCAGCAGGGTACGTAACGTACTTCAATCTCCTGCGCAGTAGTTATTTCATGTCGAACAGTCGAGCACCAATTACTAGAACAAATAAAAATACTATTTCCATTAATAACATAGGTTATTAATGTATGTTAGGTATGTTTGATCTATTACATTGAAGGAAGAACTTTAACTAGAAAATAAACTAAGATTGACGTAGTTCGTTATATTTAAGAACAAATACTGAAAAACATGGGTAAAATGCACATGTGCTGCCTACGTACACATAAATGTCTTGTCTGGCCTTAGCCAGACTTGAAGCTATACAAGGTGGCCTAGAATATATCTACTAATTCTTATACACTCGAGAGCAATGAATCCGGGTCACTCAAAGAATCCAAAAAATCTCGGAAAGTAAGAATGCTAGGTTAATGCAATAAATTGTATTTAATAGACAATTTAATACTCCTTAAATGAAAGTTAAAAAAATATGAGTCACCATACATTTTATTTACACAAAATTACATAAAGAAAAAAAACTGCTGATCTCTCCTTAAAACAAAAATAGGAAACATGAAATTTTTGAACTTTATGACGATTTTCTTGAATTTCAATACTTCGTATTACCTCCTCGTGCTTCCATTACTGCGTTTACGCGGTTTGGCATGCTGTACACCAAGTTCCTTATACGATTTTGGGGAATATTCTCCCATTCCTCTGTGAGAGCAATTTTGAGCTCAGGAAGCGTGATTGGGGGAGGGTTTCGTTGTTTTACGCATCTCCCTAGCTCGTCCCAAGCATGCTCGATCGGGTTGATATCCGGGCTGCGCGCTGGCCACTCCATACAAGTAATGTTCATCTCTTGAAGGTAGTCATTCACAATCCTACCTGTATGAGGTCGGGCATTGTCATGCATAAATATAGCATCCTCACCCAAATTGACCATAAATGGACCAACGTGTTCGTTGAGGATTTCTTCCACATATCTTACGCTAGTTAAAGAGCCGTTTTCTATGATCACCAGCTCTGTGCGACTTTCAGAGGAAATTCCGGCCCACACAAGTACAGACCCACCACCGTAGGCTACTTTTTCTTCGATGCATGCTTGCTTGAATCTTTCCCCTGGTCTTCTATACACTCTGTGTCTTCCATCGTGCTTGTAGAGCATAAATTTTGATTCGTCGGAGAACATAACTTTCGACCAATCTTCAATACTCCAATTTACGTGGTTCTGGGCATATCTTAGTCTTGAAATACGATGGCCACGCTCCAGTTTAGGGCCGTTTGCAGGTCTAAGGGGTTTTAAGTTAGATTCAGCAAGCCGACGTCTTACTGTCCATGCACTTGGGTTACTTCCTCCGAGGCGTCGAAACTGATTTGTGAGTTCAGTTCCTGTGAGAAAGCGATTTCGAAGCATGGTGTTCACCAAGTATCGGTCTTCTCGTGCTGTGGTACACCTAGTTCTGCCCGTTCCTGGTCTGCGTAGGTTAGAACCAGTTTCTTCGTAACGTCGGAGAACTCTTTGTACTGTTGACAGCGACACACCGACAGTCCTGGCTGTATCGCGCTGACTCCGGCCGGTTTCCACCAATGTAAGTATTCTGGTGCATTCTTCAAGTGTAAGCGACATGATTTCAGCTTGAATAATGAATATTGAGCACTATCAACCTGGTTTATGTACCAACATAAATGACAGATTACAAACAAAAGCAAAAACAAATCCTGTAATTTCGTAGTTCCATCTTCGACAGTGTTCCCTTTTCAAATTTGATTTTTTTATGATATAACTTTACAATAACTAAGAAGTTTTAATACTTTCATTTAAGGAATATTAAATTGTCTATTAAATACAATTTATTGCATTAACCTAGCATTCTTACTTTCCGAGATTTTTTGGATTCTTTGAGTGACCCGGATTCATTGCTCTCGAGGGTATTATACTTTATAAAATAGAACGGAACCAATACCTACTTTTGAACAATAGCATAACATGATTCCAAATGAAAAAAAATATACCCAATATAATGGTGAAGCCAAACTACTACTACTACTTTACAAAATTACACATAACATTTTTTTTAATTTCCCTAATTTTTGTCATTTTAATACCTATATAGATTTATGTCTTTTTTATGATAAACGTAAACAAATTGTTTTTATTTGATATTCGTTTTAGTGTTTGTTTTTTTAAAAAGTGCTTTCCCGAGACCTTGTGTGTTCAGTTTTGTCTACATAATTATAAGTATTACACTATAAACATTTAACTATGATACTATATCTATAGGAAAAGGTTTATATACCTCGCACAGAAAGGTAAAAGGGTGTTTTAACTTCTACTTCGTAGGTAGGACATTACATTCCATACTGTGTTCTACTTTATATTATTTTCAAATAATGATAATGACGAGAAAGTAGATAGGCATTTACATCATAATAAGTATTAGTACTTACTGGTGAATGTGAAATCCAAGCTAAGATCCAAGATTCACATTCACATTCACATTCACACATTCATCACAACCACGAAAAGGCCATGGATGCCTCTTCCAAACTATGCTGGTTTCGCGTCACCGGTTATTAGCAAACAGTTGATGCCACGATTGTTTATCGTACATTATTGTGATGATGTCTAATAAAATATCTATTTACAGAATAAACACTGCTACACAATGCCACAGAACACTCTAGTAATACATAAAGATAGGAGATAGTTTAGTAGAGCCACAAAAAAGTTTCTGATCCAACCTCTTTGATTAAACAAAGTCAAAAAACCTCCAATGATTTCAGTAAATTCTACTGTCATAAAATTATAAGTGAGGGTAGTTGCAATGTCATGGCTCGTGCGTCGGAAACCAAATAAACGAAAGAATTTTTTAGGTGATTATTAATCGAGTCGGTGTGTAAGACTAAAAAAAAATGTTAATGTTATTTATACAATAAAGGCAATTCTATGGGATACTTTTGGTTTTGACGCAATTGGTACGGGTTATCGGCATTCTCCTTTGTCATGCGCCGCTACACGTGAAATAATTACTTACATGTTTAAATAATTAGATAGATTATAACTTTAAATAATTAGTTGAACACCTAACAGCCGTTATTCAGAGAATTGTTTCTAATAGAAGACTCATACCTATTCATAAAACTGTTTCCTGCATTTTTACTGACAACAAAGTTTACAAGAAAATGTCAGCATGACCAAGCGATGCAAAACTCGTTAAATTGTTTTATAAACCAATTCCAGACATTTTCCAGTGATCTTTCTATACTGTATCAACGAAACTAATTCAGGGTTAAAATAAAACACATTATTGTCATTACTGGATTAAAAATCTATAAAGTAAATGTAGGTTATACTTTAAAATAATAATAGTGATTTGGGACAAAGTCGAGCTATATTTTACAACAATTCAAACGAGTCGATAATATTCTTTTTTTTTATTGTAGTTAAGTAGGTACACCTACTGGCGATTCCCTAACAAACTATCTACCGTAGTTTAGAAAGTACCTACTTTTCTTATCCTACCATATCCATATCTGGCTTTATATCGCAATGAATAAGCTGTGCAAACGTTTATAATATAATAAGTTAGTACCATTCATTTAGAATGGTATAATTGTAAGATTATACAAATGGTCTAATGATATATTTTGTACCCATGTTACTTAAGAATATTTTATTTTATGACATTGTGTGAATTTAAATGAATGAACTAAACGAATTTGCAGCATACTGCAATAATTTTGAGTTTGACAACCTCTACCATACTATGAAGAAAGTGAATATGTTGCGTACTGCAATTACTTTGTGGACAAAATGAATATGCAGCGTACTGCAATTATTTTGTGTTTGACGACCTCTGCAATATAATGGAGAAAGTAAATATGCAGGTTGCTGCAATTACTTTGTTTGACAACCAGCCTACCGACTTTGACTCGACCTTTAAACATTTTACTAGACTTTGACTTTGACATGGACAAAAGAAATATGCAGCTTACTGCAATTATTTTGTTTGACGACCTGTCTACCGACTTTGACTCGACCTTCAAACATTTGACTTGACTTTGACCTTAACATGGACAAAATAAGTATGCAGCTTACTGCAATTATTTTGTGTTTGACGACTTCTGTAATGACTTTTTGACTCGACAACTTGACTTTGATGTTGAAATATGCAAGTCGCTGGTATGAAATAAATACGCAGGTTGCTGCGTCCTAATACTATTTTATTTTCAAGTATATGTGTAGTACATTTATTATTTTATTATTACGTATTTATCCTGAGTCCCTTTCCTGGGCAATGTTTTCTGCAAGCATCCGTTCCGGGACTGGGTATTCATTATCTATAATACCTATATACATATTTACGTATATGTTAAGTAGTATATCATGGTTGTCATTGTGTCTTAGCATAGTGATAGCGATGAGTACTGCGAGTTCCTTTCCCGGGCAATGCTTTCTGCAAGCATCTGCCCGCCCGGGTCTGGGTGTTCATTATTTATCATATTTATATTCGTATTTATGTAAATATATATTAAGTAGTATATCATGGTTATCACCGTGTATTAACATGGTGATGATTATGAGTACTGGCTCATTATTTATAATACCTATATACATATTTACGTATTTATTAAGTAGTATATCATGGTTATCATTGTGTATTAACATATTGATAGCGATGAGTACTGCGAGTTCCTTTCCCGGGCAATGCTTTCTGCAAGCATCTGCCCGCCCGGGTCTGGGTGTTCATTATTTATAATACGTATATATTAAGTAGTTTATCATATATATACTTATTAACCAAATCTTATTCTGTGCTGAGAGAGATCAGAAATGTGATCGTACTGCAAGAAATTTGAGAGGTGTTCGTACTTCGAGAGCGAAGTACGTGTCAGTCTGGCCGTGATAGTATATTATGTAAATATACTCCAAATAATAGATAAATATGTGTATATGACCACGTGGGATATGATTTTGTTACAACACACAAGCTTGTATTATAACGAAGTACTGTTAAGTATACCTATGATAGATTATTTTAAAGAAATACTCCAATTAATAAAGGTACAGGTACTGGTAATGTAATATAAATATAATCACTTAAGAGAAGGGCTTGTGTTATAAAATGTTCGAAGTTAGTTATTATATAGGATCTGTTTATGTATTAAGCTTAAATACCATTCAGTGTTGTAAACAACATTGAATGGTAAAGGTATTTATAACCTTAAAACACTGCCTATTGTAATCCTAACCTATATAACTATGTGATTCTTAGTACATAGGTACGTTTCAGTGTTTGTAAGTCGACATTTACCCATGTGTCAAGCTAATTATGGAGAAATAATGGTCGGGACTCATCCCTTTTCATTTTTGTAAAACACGTGGTTGCTAAAGCACGTGGTCGACCGACTTGTTTACTCATTGCTATAAAAGCACTGCCGCCCTGGTAGCGGGACTCATTCTGTTGTCGACTGTCGGACCGGACGGAGCTCTGGCACCTCTATAGCAATAAAAGCTAAGTACCTAATCGTTAAGTCCTGATCAATGACGTTGTGTATTCCTAGGTTGTATGTTGTGTATTATGTAATACATAACGTTATATATTATATACTTTATAAGTAAATGGAATACACAACGTAATGTTTGTTATGTATAACGTTATATACCTTATATATTACCTAAAAAATAAGTATATAAGTAAATTTAATACGTAATGTAAGTGTTTGTTACATGGTCAAACATTTACATTATATACTTATGTGTTAACGATTGAATTTGTTATTTTATATAAGAAACTGTAATGAAGACGTTGAAAAGAATATACCGGGCAGAGTTTCTTGCCAATTCTTCTCTGCCTGGCCACGTTCCGAATTGGCGGTAAATTAAAGAATATTGACGTATCAAGGTTTTCTTATTTAATGAGGTTATCCTTCTCCTTTCAGTTCCAGTGTTATATATAAGTGAGCTGGTGGAAAGTATATGAGTTTCAAATACCTGGCTACACGTTTAAGTAGAGTTTCAGTTACTTGCTTTGCTAAATATATATTTACCTAACGCCCCAAGCTATATTTATAGGTTTTAGTGTAGTGCTAGTTAAGCTATATTAACACTGAATCGCTAAAGATGGCCTATTAGTTTCCCTTCAAAGCTTATATACAATGATTGGTACCTTTTATGTTTTCTATTATATATATAAATGTGAAAATGCTAACACGCTCGTACGAAGGTGTCCCCTCAGGAGCATCCAGTACTCGTAAACATGTTATTGGTCGCCATTGAAGATAAATTGCAATAACGTGCAGTAGTTAGATTGAATTGCCGTTTTGAATTTTATTTAGTAGAAAGTTTTTTTTAAAACCGTTCTCTGAATTTTTGCACTTATTTTAAAAGTAAATCTTAAAATTTGAGTCATCATATGCCCCTTTAAAAATTGAGATGAACTTGATATTTGGTTGTTTGTTTCGCTTATATAGTTGGTTGTTTGTTGTAGTACTATCCATAATACCTGCACTTGCTTGCCATTATTGCGCATTCTTGAGCTTATGTTGATCGGATTTCATAATAACTCTTTTTTTGCTTATATTTTCTATTTATTTATAGGATAGTTTTATCGACAAAGGACTCGTACCGTGGAATTGTCTTAGCTACCATCTGTGGTAATGCGAATAAAACGTGTTTGGTAAACTGACTGTCTTGATGTAGATTGTTATCACCGGTGTGTAAACCTTAGCAAAATTCGAGCCACTTGATAAATGTGTACAACAATTTATTTTAATGAAATATTACAACGGCAGTGCACAACACAATGATTCAGAACGATCGGAAACACCTTGAAATATAGAATAGCAATTATTAAGACAAGTTTGCTATTCGTTTACTTTGTGTCCTTAATCCAAAAAAACGGCTTGAACTTTTTTCATTAATTTTCAAACGATTTGTTTGAAAATTACTTCGACTTATTGGACTTCCATCTTATCTCTTACGTATAAAGCTTTCAAGATCTCGTAGTATTTTTTTGTATGCTTACGAACGAAAAGCAGCGTCCTTATTTCTAACGAAACTACTTGAACTTTTTTCATTAACGTTCAAACAAATCTACTTCGACTTATTGGGCTTCCATCTCATTTCTTAAGTAAAAAAATGTCAATGTCATCTACTGTAACTGTTCATCAAAGTTAATTTGGTATTTACCTGTCTGCGGAAACTTATAATTGGCCTTCCCGTATGTGTAGCTTTAAGTACCTGCATATACCTATTTAACTACTTTTAGTATGTATCTAGGCTGTTAGTTTTCCCAAAATTGAATAAATAAATAAATAAATAAAAAGTCTTCAAAACTCGTAGCAATTTTCTACATACTTATATGAACGAATAGCTGAGGTGAGAAGTATGGCACAAAACTTTTTTATAATATAATTTGGTATATTATTTAGTAACAAATAATACTGCAAGGGCGTCTTATTCTCCAAACAATATGTTTGCACCATCGGCGGCAAATTCTGTAAGCTTTGCCTTAAATAGGAAAGCTACAAACTACCTTTTATTCATAAGCAAATGTCATTTTATAACGCTCGATAAAGTAAGATTGTCCCTGTCATTTAAATCTAATTAAAAAGAGGTAACAAAATTTAACGCTATTTTAGCTATCTGAGGTTAATATAGTTTTCAGATATTGACTTACGATTATACATAATGCAACGCAAATACATGATTTGAAATGGTCTAAACTAGGATAATTATAGACGGCTTCGGGCTACAAAACAGTTTCAGTGCATTTGTCTAGTTGGCTCTGGTTCAGGCTATTAAGCAGGGATATTGCATCGATTTCACTAGTGGGCGAGATGAAACAAGATACAAAATTCGCTTTATTAGACTTTGTTTAACATACCGCGTCTTTTGATAGAGCAAATTAGAATCTATCGGTACGAAAAGGTAGTCCTATAGATTATACAAAAGGTACCTACTTGGTTACCTTCTGTATAATCCAGCTCCTCTCTAAAAGCCGTGGTTGCCTGGTGGGATTTATCCCGAACTCCAATTTATAGGTTGAGGCTCTAAATTTCGAAACATTTACGTGCGCTTTACGTGTGCATTAGGTACAGAATACGTCGAGAAGAAACCGGCAAACCTTATACCTTAAAATACGGAAGGCATGTGCTAGGTACGTGTTCCAACAAAAGCGACGGTGGACTTACAACTTTATACGGAATGCTAACTGCTTACAAAGTGTGGTCATGAATGTTTGGACTTGCCTCTAACAACTACATCTTATTAGTTATCCTAATAAGAGGGAGAAGTCATGATGATGTTTGATTGTTGTTTCTATTTTTTTGATAATGTGGAAATACACAATAATATCATAAATATAATTAATGAAAGAAACCGCACCGCTTGTGTAATAAACCTTGTATATTTGGTTAAAACTTGCGGACAGAGCCAACACGAAAAACTCCAGCATCGATTTCGCAAAGACGACGCAGCTTTTGAAAGCACGCGTCACTGAGACGCATCTCTCTTTCTCTTTTCAACCTTTGGCTTTAAATGCCAAGAACAGGCACCTGCTCCCCAAATCAACGTTGTAGGGGTGTAAAGTTCCGCTCCGAGGCCTATTATCGAGTTAATGTTTTTGTTTCGGCTCAAAAGGCGGGTAATGACAACAGATAGCCAGCGTTAGTATTCTACCTGACGATTGTTTTGCTGGGGCTTGCTGCTTATATCACATTTCGTCTTTGTTCGGGATTGACTTGCCAGCCTCGTATTTAAAAAATATACTAAGCAGGATGACGTTGGCATAAAAAGCTAATAGCGGACTAAGACGCATGAGTTGGATCGATTCCTGCTAAGGGAAAAATGTTAGCATGTTTCCAGACCCGGAACAAACATGTGCAGAACATGCAAATATCGGGTCTGGATATTGTGGTGGACGGCTTAAACACACGATACAAGATATAAACTTTGTAGGGTCAAGGCTGAGTGCGGTCAAGTGACTGTTTGGTGATAAAACAAGACCGGTAAAGTGCGAGTTAACTCGCCCACCGCGGGTGACGTCAATTACGTGTAAATCATACATTCAGTATTGTATTCTCGTGAATATCATACCTAAGAAGAGACGGAACTAGGGCTTGTCCCTATCAACATGTCACGATGACGGCAACTTGGAACGTTGCGGTGCATAGAGAAATTAAACGCTACGCTTCAGCCCTAGAATTGAATTTTCATATCAGAAACTAAGCTGTGTAGAAATAATATTCCCTTCTGGTGCTGTCACGACCATAGTGCCAACATGCCCAATGAAATAGCGTTGCGCTTGTTGCTTTTATCTATACTTACACGATTACACTCCTAATCTAAATTCATAGCTATCTGTTTAAATAATTAAACATATTGATGACAATATAAAATAAGATATTCTACAAGAAAAAATATTTCGTACAAATTCCGCTAACTTTCTCTGACAAGTTCCACAAAATGCATACGCATGCACCGCCCTCCCGCCCGCAAATTCACATGCAAATCAGAGAAAGAACAAGCAAACATGCAATCATTAATAAATGCAACCGTCTACTTACTCTTCCACCAAATAAAAACAACACGTTAACCTGCAATTAGCTTTAACAGAAATTCGACAATGATTCGTCTTCCCCATAAGGCATCCTCAGGAATGATCGACTCGCTGTCCACCAACGTCGACGTCGCTAAAAAAACAACAACGACGCAGAACTCCGCAGACGTGTTGCTCCGAGCCGCGCCGAGCGCTAAACAGAAAGTGAGTCAACCGCGAAAAAGATGATAAGTCTTTGGCCATTTTGACTTCCGATAAAACCTTAACCATTTCGAAAGTCAAACTTTTCGATAGGATTTTTTTAATAAATCGTGTGAATAGAAAAAAAAAAAGGAATAGAAACTCTGAAAAATAACTTTCTAACAAAATATTACTTTATTTAGTGGAGATTTGTAGAACTACCGACAGGTCTTCGCATATTTAATTTAATCTCTTAGGTTCGAAAGGTGTAATTTTGTCATAGCTTAAGTTATTACATATTATTATTCCCATTGCACGCGTATCCACCGGATTCCATCCCTAAACAAAACTTTTCTTTATTTAGGTCATTTCTTTGATATAATAAAATTCGAGGTAAGTTTTTCCTGAACGTTTATTTTACGAAAGTGGTCCGTCTGTCGTATCAATCACAGTATTGTTTCGTGTAACATGTAGCTTTGTATTTTATGCCCATGTATTGATAACAATCTTTGGACTTTGCTTTATGAAATTATTATCACTTTTTGTGCGAAACACAATCCAAAAAAGATTTTCTGATTTAACTTGAATTAAAATAATGGCGTTTCAACCATGCTATAATATGTAGTAATATGACATAGTGAAACGTAATAAACGTGTTCCTGGACTGAAATTATCGGCTCAAGAAAATTGTTTACTGATATGTTTTATATTGAACTATCTTCCAGCTAGAGCTTCGCTTGCGTGTTACCCAGCTGACCTGCTTGTAAATTCGTTTGCGTATTTACGTATTTTCGTTACGCTTTCTATATTTATGTATGTGATTTCACGTAAAATATTTTCCACGGAACCCTAAATATATACGGAATAAAAAGTACCCACATATTACATTACATTACATTACATACCTGTTACCGTTGGTCGCTAAGTCAACAGCCGGTAAAAAATATATATGATAATTTTTGATATGCCTAATTTCCATGCAAAAAGGTTCCCCGAGGTTCCTCATGCAAACTTTCATCCCCTATCTCACCCTGTTCCACTTTTATTTTCGTTACACAAATATCCTTCACCAAGGTCCCTCCTATCTATGGCCAAAATTCATTAAAATTGGTTCAGTGCTTTGTGCAAAAAATAACACGTATTTATTTGTTTTCATTAGAGCCTCTGAAAAAATTTGAAGTCTAGGTAAATAATTTTTTGTCCCCAATTTAAACTCGGCCATCCCTTCAGGGGTTGAATTGCAGAAATTTGCTACCACCGTTTACCCTGCCAGGGGTCGAATTTTGAAAAATGCTGAAATAGCTGTACTTATTTAGACTCAAGAGTCTCTGTGCAAAATTGCAAGTCGATAGCTAAAGATCTTGTTGTTGAACCCTTTAGGGGTGAGAAATGCTGAAATCGGTATTTATTTATTTTTATTGGTGTTTCTGTGCGTTAATACCAGAAAAAGGTCTTCTCTTTAAAAATTTTACCTCATTCAGGGTAGCTTATTATTCTTTTGTAGTTTTATGGTTTTATTCTGTGAAAACTATATGTTAATTTTTAAGGAAAATTAATGGCATTTTCGGATTTTCGAAAAAATTTATAGGCAGCCTCAATCGACTATTTTCCAACCGGAACACTTTTCCCAAAGTAATCAAATCAAATCATTCGCCATAACATAATAATATTTCAAATTATATATAATACAATTTGCAATATTTCCAGGCAAGTTTTCGAATTTTATACATAGACTTTGCGTTTCATAGAATAACTGGATAAAAACTTCAAACATATGTTTTTTCCAGTTATTTTATCATAAAATACATATCACAAGGCATTAAACACTAGCCATGTCACAAATTTTCTGGTTAGCTAACTGCGTTGTGCCTTTTAGATCAGTAGGGCAATTACGAATATATCAAGCATAAAATCATCAAATCGAAAATTCTTTGCCTATGAAAAAGCGTAGTTAGGGCTCTTTATCACTGGTAAAAATTGTATTGAAAAGTCATATTCTTAATTTGCACTTCGAAAGTATTTTCGTACGTTGATGCTTTGAAAGACAGTCGCGGCTTTTTCAGTTTAGTGCCTTGGAGAACTGAAAAACCTCTTACGCCGACAATATTGCTCGCTACTAGTTCACACTAAAAAAAAAGAGGAACCATATTTAAAAGTTACGAATGATTGCAAAGTTTCATTACTGTTGTGATTAAACAATGGTAGGAGTGCTACAGTAGTGAACTGAACCGTTAGACTATCGCACCGATTGCTCTTTTGTTCACCCTCGCTGGCATTTGTTATCCACTCATTGAAGGTATGCTGGTTGCAGGTACTAGATATCAGTACTAGGGCCTTAGCTTTGTGTGATATCAATTTATCCTAATAGGCGAATTACTGCTGTTTGAACTTAAGCTTTGTCCTCTTTAGTGACAAACAGGACAATAAAATCCTTTTCAGATAGTTTATTCCTTTTACTATTATAATCATGTTACATAGCTGGGCCTAGGCCTCCCCTTTTGCAGCTTTCCTTACCACATGATAGTGAGGTTGCGTTCTTTATATATAAAATACTGGGTTCTGCCCGCGGTATCGCTCGCGTGGTACCCGGATAATAATCTATTCCTGGTTCTAGAACTATTAATTATGTGCAACATTTTAGCTCAATCAGTCGCATACAGATTCTTTAATTCTTCCTCTTCTTGAGTATATATTTTTTTAAAAAACCTGAAACCGTATTAGTTTATTTGGTGATAGAGAGTATTTCACTGGAGTTATAAGTTGGTACCTCTGCAAACTTTGACTACCTATTTTTTCACCTTTTATCTATTGAAAATCCGGAAACACGTGTTTTATTATTCTATGCAGAGTATTTAATTCATCGTTAGAGGTATCTCTTCAAGCGTTAAGTTTTCCTGGAAAATTGTTTAAAACTGTCTGAAAAATGCTGAATACAGTATTTCCTTATTTTTTATGACGAGTTTTTAACAAACCTCTCCTCCAAACTTTTCCGCACGTCCTTGTTTTTGGCCATCTCTAATAATATTCGCTTGAGGCCATGATTTCACAAACCCAACCACAAGTTCCATATTTGAGGATATCATCAGAGTATGCTTCTATTTTGGGATATGCCAATCCGGATGCATTGCAAGATAATACTTGCATGTTGCCCCATAGACGAACTACGTAAGTGACAATATCTGAGATTTGTATACATTCCAAAAATTTAGACTCAGGCGGAACTTAAACCCGCGACCTTCCCATATCTGATAATATCTGATCTGATACGATATGCGGAAATGATATTACCATGAATATCATAGCTCAGGAAATGAATTAAACACGCGTCGTCTACGGGCATTGACACGATTTGATGAGCGCATACCATGTCATTATTGAGCTTTAAAATTTCCATTGCGACTACTTTGAAAACATTTAATTTTATTTCTATCATGGGTTTTTTTGTACTGCACATGGAAAAAATACAAATACAGGAGCTGGATTTGTCATAGAAAAAAGATGTTTCAAGCTGTTTGAGTTGTATGTCAGGAGCAGCTTGGGGTCAGAGTTGCGATCTGGAAGATGGTATTTGGGTCGTCGCCAGAGGTTGCAATATGTTGATTTCCTAGAACCATGAAGGTGCAGGATCTAGTATTGATAAATATGAGTTTTCGAGCTGTTTGCATACCATACCACGGTTTTACTTTGAAATATTCATTACGACTACCTGGGTGCTTTGAAAACATTTCATTTTATTTCTATCATGTATTGTGTTCTATAAATTAACCATGCAGGTGCTGTATGTGGTATTCAAAATTATAAGTGTTCGACATACTACATTCCTATCCCAAAAATAGGAATGTAGTATGTCAGAAACCACTCAGGCTCTTATGTTACGACGGTAACCTGGTTATTGGTTATAATAAACCTGAAATATAATTTACTCAGACGAATAAAATTGACGTAGAAATGTATTGTTTTCGATTATTTTCTTAGTTGTGGTGGGAGCACATAATTCTTATATGCCTTCTTTAATTCATGTTCTAAAAAAATAACGTTATATGTGCACCTATACGAATATAACAATAATAAAACACTATTTTTAATCGACTTCAAAAAAGGAGGAGTGTTTAATCTTTATAATAAATATGGAAATACACATACATTAACATACATTACACTATAATTTACTTATATTAGTTTATTTTATTCCTCTTTGTCAAACTGGGGCATCGGACTGCTAAGTGAGGGTAAGAGCACTAGGCAGAATGCACGCGCGACACGTGACCCAAAATAATTAAAAAAAAAGGACCTTGCGGAAAAAGATGGTGGGCCGGCCCTTGTAAAAGTGTGTAACACTTATTTTATATTCAATAAAAGACTGAAAGTGCAGTGCATAATTACCAGGAGTTGTGGCAGTGGGGTGAGTTTAGGTCGATATAAGTTATTATATGTACTATCATCTATTTAGCTGTTCTACACCCTAGCACGTGGACCGGCGATCGAACCTCACAAACGGCTTCGGAGCCAGCGGTATTGTTCTTGATCGTACAGATCAAACATTGGTCCTTCGAGCCGGATTCGTTTAATTCCGAAGTCCTGTGTGGTTTTATCGCCATTCCCGGGTTGGGCACACGAAACACGCGTGTTGGTTTCTTGTCGAAGCGCTCTGGCGGTGTATGAGTAGCTTCGGCAGGGTAATCTTTCATTGCCAATAAAACTCCTGGTTGGTCGCGGCGACGGGAATACCCGGCGGTATACGGTATTTCCAGTCAACATTTTCATACTGGTTGGCGGTTTGGTACCGAGAGGTTAGGTGCCGGCCGGCCAAACTTACACTGCACAGAGAAACTCAAACTATAAATTATTGCGGTAGGGCTACACATAAGTTTATGTAGTGTCCCCTTACGATATATATATAAACAAACATAACACAACATACCTATTCATTATACCAAGGTTTCATACTGTTTGAGTGATCCTTTTGTTTCATGGTGTTTTCTCTGCCTAGCGGATCTAGGTATAACGGCTTTAGGTAATTAAATTACATAACTAATTAGTGTATTTTTCGTGTAAAAAACTGTGAATTTTGGTGTAAATAACCTATCTAGAGGTAGCATCAGTGTTAAATTTAAAAGTAGAATTTGTAGTGCCGGACCTACAACGTGACAAGCTTACAACTTATAATTTTGAATTTAATAATAGACATCTAGGCAGTCTAAATATTGCCTTATCTGTAATATAGTTTTATTGGTTTACAGATCAAGCAGGTTAATTATTAATTTGAGTTTTTCATTGATTTCTTGAGTTTATTTTGTAAATATAATTAGACTAAGTGTCTGAAATAGTCTTCAGCTTGTGAATATTCTGTGTTAGTTTTAGTGTAAATAAATAATCAAAATGCCTTCTAAAAGTCAGACACAACTTTTAAAGGTGCGGCATGATATGGCTATGTTGAACTTGGACATGTTGTATGATCTCTCACAATCAGGGCTAAATTCTGAAAATGAAAGGTCTGAGTTCAAGCTGAGGTATGGGGATGTAGAGACCACATATTCAGAGTTTACATCATCTCATCTGGAGCTTCAGGCCGGCCTGGAGGAAGATGAAGAAATAGAAAATTTTAGGAAAAAGTATGTGGCTTATAATCAAAAGTATTATAATATAAAGAGGAAATATCTAGAATTATATCCAGGGACTAGTAATAAGTCATCTGAGCATGGTACTGCATGTTCATCAGAAGGAACAAGTAAAAACCTGCGGGCGTTTTTACCAGGGGTACAGTTACCCACATTCTCGGGTAAAATAGAATAGTTTGTGTCATTCATGGACTTGTTTGAGTCACTGATAGGGCAAGACTTGTCGCTGAGCAATACAGAAAAACTGTATTACCTGGTGGGTTCTTTGTCCGGAGAACCTAAAATATTAACCCAACATCTGTCTGTCACCGGTGACAACTACTCTATAGCTTTAGAGTTATTAAATAATAGGTATAACAATAAGCGGTTACTTGCGGACAAGTTATTACACAACTTATTAGGAACAGCACATGTAAATAAGAATTTGAACTCGTTAAAGCCGTTCCTCAACACATTGCTGGAGAGCACTAAGGCTCTAGAAAAAATGAGATTTCCTGTGGCTGAGTGGTCATACCTGCTCTTCTTCATAAATTTCCAAAAATTAGAAAGCGGTTTAAAGAAGCATTTTGAGGATAAAATTACTGATAAAGAATTGCCCAGTTTTGGGGATCTAATTAAATTTTTGGAAAATGAAGTGAGGATTTTAGAATCAAGCGGGGAAAGCCACAGTAGTAGGGGTGGTATTTCCACACACCATGTAACGTCTCAGGGTGGGACAAGCGGTTGCAAGTTATGCAAAAGGGGTAACCACAGTTTAGCTAAGTGTGAACAGTTTTTGGCACTGAAGCCTCGCCAGCGGAAAGAGCGAGTTAGAGAGTTTAGGCTCTGCTTTAGATGTCTAGGGGAACATAATTTTACCCAGTGCACATCAGGATGGTCATGTTATAAATGCAGGTCAACCAAACATCACAATCTCATTCACTTTGATTTACCACAGCCGCCGGCGGCTATGACTGGAGGAGTCACGGGGAGGCCACCAGCCGGGGGTGGACCTCGTACTCCTAATGCAGAACCAAGTCGTTCGAGCGCACCCGGACTGGATAGGACAGACGCGTCGAACCCATCGTTTAATAGGGCAGACCAACCAAATAGGGTGAATGGGGCTAATGTGGACACAGGGGCAGTTTTAACATCTTGTAATAAAATTATAGATCAGAATGCGTGCCATCAGACAACAGTGTTGCTTGCGACTGCCGTAGTGCGTGTGATGGATATATGCGGTGAATATCAGGAAGTTCGCGCACTACTGGACGGAGGGAGTCAGAGTACCTTTGTTACTGAGGGATGTGCTAGTAGGCTAGGCTTGAGGCGGTTTCGGTCGGATATCGTTACTGTCACCGGATTAGGGGGATTACCGGTTAGTGACTGTAGAGGGGGGGTAAATTTAACCATTAGTCCAAGGTTCGCGGACCACCCTCGACTTGTAGCTACCGCCACGGTATTGAGTAACATTACCCACAGCCTACCTAGTGCGAACTTGTCTCCTAACATTGCCGAATGGTACAGGGGTATCTACCTGGCAGATGAACGGTTTTATGTCAGCCGGCCTATTGACATATTAATCGGGGCGGATTTAATGGGGGATATTATAATAGGCGGTGTGGTTAAGGTCAACGATTACCTACCATGTGCGATGAACACGGTGTTCGGGCATGTACTTATGGGTCCGGTTACCTACGCGGTACCGCGGAATGATAGTGCGGTTCATTTCTCGCGTTCAGTTTTTTCGGCGCATGTTACAACCGATCAGATTCTGGAGAGGTTCTGGGAGGTAGAAGATATACCGGATTCGATAGTAGTTGACCCTAAAGACGCGGAGTGCGAAAAGTTTTATCGGGAAACCCATCGACGGGATGAGACGGGTAGGTATATTGTCAGGTTACCTTTTTTAGACGATAAGCCTGAGCTGGGCGATTCGGTACAGTTGGCCAAGAAGCGGTTTTTGGCCATGGAAAGGCGGCTTACTTCAAATGAGCTATTACGTGAAAAGTACGTTAAGTTCATGCGGGAATATGAGCAAATGGGGCATATGTCGGTCTGTGATCGGGACCCGGCCGACTATGCCGGCGGAATGGGGTACGTCATACCCCACCACGGAATCTTTAAAGCGGAATCAGATAAAATTCGTGTGGTTTTCGATGCCAGTTGCGGGACGACCACGGGGTTGTCGCTTAATGATACATTACATGCGGGGCCGAAATTACAGCGGGACGTAATGGAGATAGTTTGCCGGTTTCGGATGTCGGAGTTCGTCTTTACTACCGACATTAAAATGATGTTTCGACAGATTTTATCTCACGAAGATGATCGGCGGTATCAGCTCATCTTCTGGAGGGAGGCTGCGGATCAGCCTTTGCTCCTGTATACTTTAAATACAGTTACATACGGAATGAAGTCCAGTCCGTACCTAGCTATCAGAACACTGCGGCAACTCGCAGACGATGGTGAGGCGGATTATCCAGCGGCGGCTAACCTTTTGCGGTCTTCAGTATTCATGGATGACATTTTAGGTGGGGCTGATTCCGAGGATGAGGCACAACAATTAAAGGAGGACCTAACAGACTTGCTTCGCTCTGGCGGTTTTGAGTTGAGCAAGTGGGTTTCCAATAGCAAGCGGTTGCTAGAAAATATTCCTGCGGAGGATTTAGAAAAACCTAGGACATTTGACAAAGTAGATGGCCCTGGCTTTTTCAAAATTTTGGGGGTTGAATGGGACCCCAACCGAGATTGCTTTTCGTACCATTGCAAGTTAAAGGACAACTATAATTGTACCAAGCGGATTATTCTGTCAACCTTAGCGAGAACCTTTGACCCATTAGGTTGAATAGCACCGGTGCTTTTTCAGGGCAAAGTTCTCATGCAGCGGCTTTGGAGGTTAAATTTGTCATGGGATGAAACTCCACCACCGGATGTGGTAGCGGAATGGAGTGAAATCATTGCGGATTTGCCTAATATTGAGAAAATAAATATGAAGCGTTTTGCTTTAGGCGGTTATAATAAGGTTTGTTCCCTTCATGGTTTCTCGGACGCGTCTGAAAGCGGGAACAGCGCGGTGGTTTATCTGAGAACCATGAACAAAAGTGGCGGAGCACAGGTCTCCCTTATGATGGGAAAATCGCGCGTGGCCCCATCTAAGGTTAAGGTGATTATTCCTAAACTGGAATTATTAGGCGCAGTTTTACTGACAAGACTCATGAGATATGTAGCCGAATCTATTCGGGATAAAGTAGGGGTAGAAGAAATGGTTTGTTGGTCGGACAGCACCATTGTACTTTCATGGTTGCGGATGCCTCCCCATACTCTACAAACATTTGAAGGGAACCGGGTCTCTCAAATTGTTAATTGCGGTTTAAGTTTAAATTGGCGACATGTACCATCTGAAATGAATCCTGCCGACGTCGCAAGTCGAGGTTGTCGAGTCTCGGACTTGCTCGGACATACCTTGTGGTGGGAACCGCGATGGCTTCGAGGCGAAGCGGTGACGTGGCCAGTGGATAGGTTTTGGCAGGAAAAGGATCTACCAGGTATACGGAAGAACTCAGCACAAGTCCAGGTTCATGTAGGGACCACAGAACCGGATCCAATCTTTACTAGATATAGTTCGCTAGTAATGCTACAGTCGGTCGTAGCTTACTGTATTCGATTTGTAAATAATGCTAGAAATCCTTTAAACAAAATTTTAGGCGTTCTGACGGTTCAAGAACGCAACTCTGCTATAGATCGGCTAGTGAAATTAGTTCAGCAATCTGAATTCGCGGACGATTTAGACTGCTTAAAGCGGAACAAGCAGTGCTCCACGAGGTTAAGGCGGTTGTTTCCCTTCGTAGATGACGCGGGTCTCTTACGGGTAGGGGGACGCTTAGAGCATTCTAGCCTTCCGTTCCAGGTGAAACATCCGGTTGTTTTACCAAAAGACCATCCTCTTACGAATTTAGTGATTGACAATGCACACCGGGTTCATTGTCATGTAGGTCCAACAGCCCTTCAGGCTATTTTACAAAAGGATTTCTGGATCCTGTCAGCTCGGCAAGCCATTAGAAGTCGCGTATTCAAATGTATTTCGTGCTTTAGGACTAGAGCCAAACCTGTAGAACCCATGATGTCTGCGCTTCCGAGCGACAGAGTCAATGCGACTGGGGTATTTCACACAGTACAAACTGATTTTGCGGGACCTTTCTCAATCAAGGCTTCGCGCCTTCGGAATGCCAAGGTGCTGAAGGCATACTTGTGTGTATTTATTTGTTCTTCGTCGAAAGCGGTACACTTAGAGGTCGTTAGTGATCTATCGACAGAGGCATTCTCAGCGGCATTATCGCGATTCGTAGCTCGGCGCGGTCTCCCGAAGTTTATACGGTCCGATAATGGCACAAACTATGTAGGTACTAATAGGCATTTAAACGAGGTTGCTAAATATCTACGGAACAAGGAAGTTGAGAAAACTCTGGGGGACGTTGCAGCTAAGAGCGGGATAACTTGGTTGTTTAACGTACCAGGGGCACCTCACTTTGGGGGTCTTTTTGAAGCGGCTGTCAAATCTGCTAAAACTCTGTTGAAACGGATGATCGGAGAGCAGATTTTGACGTTTGAGGAACTGACAACGGTATTCGCCAGAGTTGAAGCGGTTCTCAACTCTCGGCCACTTTGTCCGCTAACACACGATCCTCAAGACCTCGAAGTGCTTACACCGGCACATTTCTTAGTAGGTAAACCACTACTTTCGGTGCCAGAGTATAATTTAGAAGATGTTCCCGACACGCGGCTAGGTCGGTTCAGATTAGTTCAAGCTATATCTCAAAGATTTTGGAGGCAATGGAGTGACCGGTACCTGCATTGTCTCCAAAACCGGAACAAGTGGACGACACCGACGAATCCACCTAAAGTAGGGGATCTCGTATTAATTAAAGAAGAAAATATTCCTTCTCTTAAATGGAAACGCGGTAGAAGTTCTTCTGCCTGGAAGGGATGGGGTCATTAGGTCTGTAAAACTGAAGACTCTTTCAGGATATTTTATGAGGCCTGTTGTAAAAATTTGTAGATTGCCACTGGACTAAGTTTCGGCACTGCATCTCTATATTTAAGTTATTTAGGTATTAAATATTTGGTTTAGTTATGTAAGTTAATTGCGGATTTTGAGTACATAAAATTTTGTATTTTAAGATTAGCGGATCTAATCAAGTTGATAAAGACTTTTCAGTCTTTCTCGGGCGGGGGGATGTTTAATCTTTATAATAAATATGGAAATACAACTACATTAACATACATTACACTATAATTTACTTATATTAGTTTATTTTATTCCTCTTTGTCAAACTGGGGCATCGGACTGCTAAGTGAGGGTAAGAGCACTAGGCAGAATGCACGCGCGACACGTGACCCAAAACAATAAAAAAAAAAAGGACCTTGCGGAAAAAGATGGTGGGCCGGCCCTTGTAAAAGTGTGTAACACTTATTTTATATTCAATAAAAGACTGAAAGTGCAGTGCATAATTACCAGGAGTTGTGGCAGTGGGGTGAGTTTAGGTCGATATAAGTTATTATATGTACTATCATCTATTTAGCTGTTCTACACCCTAGCACGTGGACCGGCGATCGAACCTCACAAACGGCTTCGGAGCCAGCGGCATTGTTCTTGATCGTACAGATCAAACAAGGAGGTTCTCAATTAGACTGTATTTTGGTATTTTTGTTTAGTTATAATCACTAGAAAAATCACGAGGTAAACAAAAAACTAAAGGAGGTGCTACCGCGTATTTCTTCCTTTGTTTGGAATATAACTTACTTAAACATTATTTTATAAAGCTAAATAATAATGAAGAGGCAAGAAGAAAATGAAAGAAGAGTCTTAGAGATATTAATTGAAAAGCTTTGACAGGAACAGGTACTATTAAGCAATAGAAGTTTTAGGTTTGCCAGAGTAAAACCTATCAAACGAGCACCTAATACGTAATGAACTCCCTCTATTGTAGGTTATGTTTATTCATTCATAATATCAGTTCTGATATTACTGAATGAATGTTGTTAATTGAACCAATTACATGCATTTTAACCTGGCAGGACGTGCATAAACAATGACCTTACTTATAAAAATTTGTCAAAGGATAAGCAATGCTTACGCGGCGTCCTACGTGAGCGATCTGGACCCGAACGCGGAGCGACGCGGTTCGGCGCCGAAAAAACAAACAGTCGATAACTATTGAAGTGTCCTACGGACCAAACGCACGTAAGGTGCGATGCGGCGCAGGGCGGCGGTGATATAGGACGATTCGTGTGCACGCAGGACAGAGTCGCCGCGTCGCTTCGCCTCGCGTTGAATTGTCGACCTCTGTGGCGCACTGGGCGAAAGCCCGCCTCAGACGCAGAAGGTTGCGGGTTCGTTTCCCGTTACGGGACAAATGTTTGCATGTTTTGCAGATATTTGTCTCGGATCTGGATGCTTTCTATGTAGGTATTTACAAAAAAATTGGTTGCCTGTAAAGTCGGTATACGGGCGAAAGTTTTACGTGACAACGACTTTGACTTTTTATGTCTGTCTCTCTCGCTCTTAGGCGGGCTAACCATGCCCGAGTGGAAGGCACGCGTGCCTCTCACTCGCTCTCATTGTGAGCGCATAACGTGAGCGGAGCGTAACGCAGTTTCTTGAAGTGTCACCCGGCAAACCAATTTATAAGACGTTGTCACGTCAAAAAATGTATCTATGTAGTATATCAATCATGTGGTTCCCATAATACAAGCTCTGCTTAGTTTATGGCTACATGATGCTGTGTGATAACGTCCAGGATTAATTGTTATTTATAAGATAAAAAAAGCACGTCAAAGCGTCGGATCGCTTCGCAATTACGTTCGCTTTGAATCGCCCACGCAGGTCGCCGCGTTAAAGCCTGCGCAGACCGGGACGGCATGGCAAGGGATTTCAAGTTTTACCAATGAACATTTTGAACCTATTATAATAGAAATACGATACAAATTCCTATGCTTTAAAATAATGCCGTGACGTCTCTTTCGATGCCGCGGGATTATTTTAAAGCATAGGAATTTGTATCATATTTCTATTTCGATAGGTTTGAATGTCCATTGGTAAAAAAATGAAATCCCTTGCCATGCCGTCCCGGTCTGCGCAGGCCATTAAAGTATTGCCATCTCTGACTCAATGACAAATAGAGACGGGCTCACTATACTATACTATAAACTATACACTATACGGGCTCACTCAATAGTTCGCAATGCCTCATTTGCACTAATCGTTTTAATTTGCAACGTTATGTCGCTTGAATTTTGTTTAAATGTCAGCGCAATATGCAGCGTGCGCCGAGATTTGTTGCGAACATTTTTCCCAAATTTTGAAACAGAGCAAAAGTTATGATATGTCTACTTTACAGCCTGCGCATATTGGACGACAAACGTCACCGATTAGACGCTACGACAAGCAGCGGGGGACAATTTTTATACATTTTGTTCAAAGCTCCGCACACACGGCGACAATCGCGGCAGTAAGATATGACAGACGCTCGCGACTAAGCCCGACGAAAAAGCGTCGTGTTTGCGAGGTCTGTTGTACCCATGATTCCCAGTCTCAGCAATTTTGAACTCTAGCTCATCATAGCCGAAAAATTGATTTATGGTGACGGTAGTGGTGGGAGGCGTTCACCTACGTGAACACTATTCCACAAATTATTTGTTTGGGCTAAGTGCCAATTTCATAGTTGCGTCACTAAAATTTTATATCATCATCATCAACAACAACAACCTATAGAAGTCCAGATGGACCGACGACATTGTCAAGATTGCAAATTATCGGTGGGTGTAGAGGGCTCAAGACAGTTCTTCGTGAAACTTCATCTATTTTCATGAAATTTAAATCGAGTTGGTTTGGGTTAAATTTTGGTTATGAGGTGATTGGTAAACCTTCCCAAATACTTTGCGCATATTCTTGTTCCTATCCGTTCTCACGGGACACATCCGTAGCTTTTCCTAACAGGAACAGTAAATTCGCTTACATAACAGAGTGAAGTTTTGCTAAAATAATATTAATGGAAATCTCAGCTTACGTACGAGAAACTGTATTTTGACGGTACATTTCACACAACAGTTTATTGGTTTGTGGTGGATTTGATATGATCTAAGGTAAAAGTGGATCTCGTTGTCATTTCTGATAGAACAAGATCAGTATGACGAAATTCACTAAAATTACATTTAACTTAGCGAAACCATTATTTTGACCAGACTTTGATACATCGTATCCAAGTTGCAACCAAGTTTCCTATGGCTTTTGGGTTTAAGGGGTTCCAACATTTATCTTCAGTGCCCTAGCCAACCTCACCTGCACATGGTGCACCCTGCTAAATAACGAACGGGGCTGTGGCAGCCGGCTGATTGCTGCATAGCGTAGCTTACATCGGCACAGCTAAATTCCTTGGCCACCGACGGGCAGCAACGTCAGTGGTTGCGAGAACCTGTGCCCTGGAATCCCCAACCGTGGGGATTATGGGCATATCCTTTTTTATTAGGGGAGGTCTGTGTCCAGCAGTGAACTGATAAAAGCTGGTGGGGTTCCACGGGCTTATTATTTAAAACAATTCATAAAGGCACCTGTTTTTAACTGAGCTGAGCTAAGCCGGTCCATATATCGATCTGCTATTTTGGCTATCTGATTCCATCAGTGTTGTACTCGTATTTGGTGTTTTTGCTGTACTCTTCGTCTTCCAGAATGTTTTGCCAATGGTAAACATGATTCTTCAACGGTTATCGGTACTATAGAGCTAGGCATAGATCCATTTTTCTGCTCGTTTCTTAAATTTTTAATCACTCTTGTTTTTTTAAACGTTTCCCATTAGTTTTATCACTGCGGCCTTGACTTTTTTAATGAGTATAATATGTCTAAAGTCGAATATTGTGTTTTTATTTATGAAACTACCACATCATTACACCTAGGCTCCTTTGGTGCAGTAAAACTTGTAAGTAGTCTCCACTACAATATTTTTTTTAGTTTTGCTATAATGTTGTTAAATACTTCACTTTATAGCACCCCTTATAGCATGTCACAAGTATCAAGTTGCGTGTAGAAAATCTGACAAGCTCTTCGTTATCAACTCGATTGTATGATGAAATAACTTTTTCAATATTGTTTTCTGTGCTGGCTAATCAACGCTTTTGACAGGACAAACAAAAACTGGAACAACAGGTAAAAAATACAGCCGAGGAGCCGCTAGAATGTCAATTAGGCATGAATATCGATTTTATTCACTTAAATGTAACGCCTTCACGAATAATACCGGCTGTTGTGAAAGCACTTACCCAAATTACCTTGAAGAAAGTATAAAGTAGCCCATAATATCATGGTAGGTACGGATACGTAAAAACGGGTTTTTTGATTCTATGAGTAATAGGAACTTCATGATAAGAATAAACCGATGATACGCACATATGAACAGTATGTGTTGAAGTAGCTAAGGTCATCAGGATGACATACCAGGCGCATACTGTGGTATAAGGTACTGTATAAGTACCAAAAATTACTAATAAAATATTATTTGAGTTACAAAAAAATATCTACTACATATATAGATTTCCTTTCTTTTTTTTCTCTCTTTCAGTATGCTTTCGTGAATTCAAAATAAATGTAATCATGACAAATGGAATTCGGCTTCCTATCACATTAATGTAAGTAGGCTTTTTAAAATGCGGAAGATAAATTATTCGATGAGCGTCATGTCATGATGGACGTTATTATAATTTTGTTGTAAATAGGTACCTATGTATTTACCATTATCGCGTCCATCGAGAGTCAAAACTGGATGAGACAATTATAGGACCGTCGGGATTGGCACACACAAAGGCTTATGACCCAGCCGTGGGTGAAGTCAGGCTGCGGACGACGATGAGATAACTGTTCGTAGAACACAGTAAAGTCGTGATAAAGGTTGCGTATTATTTCATCATCATCATCAAAATATACCAGTCGGCACTCGACGTAAAGCACCATCTATCACTTCCAACTGATGCAGTTCCTTCCATCTGACTCCCTCCGAAGCTTTATGAGTATATAAGTAAGCTAATAATAGCCCTGAGGTTTTTAGTATACTCTGTTCAAATATTATACTGATACTCATTTATTTCACCATAGGAACGCTATGACATTTTTTATTAAATTCGGCAACAATAAGTTCCAACCTACTTCTGGAATGATCGTAAGACAGACAAACCAATAGTTGTCTATCTAAAAACAAGCGTCCAGGCATAACTTCTTATACGGAAATTAGATTGTATGATGGGTGAGAAGTTCGCGGCCATTGTTTGAAAAATGGTTTTTATTGTTCAATTATGGCGAAAAATAAAAATAAACGCAATTTTTATTTTTCGCCATAATCAATCATTTGAGGTCAAGAGTTGATCAATTACATGTTACAATAAAATCTTTGTGCGACTCTAAATACTTCTTCCATCTGTTTTCTGTCTCAAAACTTCAATACGGTATGCAAGGTACCAGAAGCTCCGTGGGTATACATTTATGGTGGATCCTTGGGGACTAACCAGGGACCGAACGCCCAACCCAACTGGCACGGAGAGTCTTGACAAGACGATTCACCATAAAATTTGCAAGAACGTATCGAGGTAAAATTTGGGTCAAAGAATTCAAATTGCATTTTGATGGATGGGGGCGTCAGCAAAGTACCTTCAGTGGCGCAACCGGCGTTAATAGCCGGTTTCAGACTTAAGCTTGTAGTAGCACTTATAGTCAGCTCTTTTTTATTATGTTATGATGGTACACCAAAGAACCGATATATTGATCGCAAATACTTGTGAAATTTGTAACAATATGAATATGGAAATATTTATGTAAATACATTCAACTATTTTTAAATGACAAACTGTATGGGACCTCCTTTATTAAAAGGCGTGTGATATATATTTGATAGCCTTCTCGCCGGGTTGCTTTTTAGCTATCAATGCGAACATAGGTACCTAGTAGAAAATCAATAGACATTCTCATTTCAAATATAAAATTATTGTCGGTCATTACTAAGCAATTATGACCCCAATATCCGCCCGCCGCATGGCATGGCTTGCGGCGTTCATCCATTTGCCAATAATGTTCTCGTAATACGGTACATACCATACCTAGTCTACCTACACTGTCTTATACCCTAGTCTAGACTAGCCTGAAGGAAACCAGTCAACTAAAATGATTCAAACCAAAGTTAGACGCTTAAAACAAAATCAAGATAAAATAACGAAATTGTATTTGGGTAAAAGCTCCTCCAGTGCCTTTTGCAACGATTCAGTTACGCCCACGATAGACCTGCTGGTCAAAAGGGTATCTCAATTTTATTTCATGATCGTGCTTTTTCCGTCCGGTATCTGCTTCTGTTACGTAAGGTTTAATTTTCAGCTACAATGCGAATACGGACATTGATTAAAGTTGAACAAATAAACTTTTAGAATGTACCGTAAAACCCAGCCAAGACTGCAAATAATATGGGCTTCTCTTTTTCCTATCTTGGAAGCCGTACCTATGAATAAGGGATTTTACCAGGGGATAGATAGCAGTTTCAATCTGTTTAGGTAGGTACCTACTCAATTCCAATACTGTGACCACTAACATAACAGAGGCTGGAAAAATAGAAGCAGACTATTTTATTTTGACAAAAAGATGAAAGTTTGACGTGCTTATTGATTTTGATTGCATTTCTGTTTTCACACCTTGCAATTGGATTTTGAGGGTAGGGCAATACGATTAATAAATGGCGCTGCTAAATACGCATCGATCCTTAAAACGCGTTCTAAGACTAGAAAATCTACAATTACATTGATTAAAAAAATGTTGCATCTACTGTACCTAGGCCTACCTAATTCAAAAAGGAGTCCACTTTTCTCTACAATCAAGTTTTTCCTTTGAGCAATATTTTTCAATCTAGCCTTTTAGGGTTTTTAATTACCGCAGCTTGTGAGAGTATGCCTCTTTTATGTTTTAATTAAATCAAATGTAAAAAAATATGACAGAATCACTTGAGCATAGTGAAACCAGGCCAATGTTTATCAATGTTATTGTGATTGTACTTATTCTCACATTTCCTTATCGTATTTCACCATAAGAACAATGTAATTGGTTACTTGTTGTAGAAAAAGAATCCTTAATGGTCCGGCAATTAAATATTTGTTTAAGTTACTATGAAAGGAAAATCATAAGAAAAAAAAATGAAAGTGGACCAAAGGTTGAAATTATGAATGACAATGGCAGTAAAAATGTCACCCCTTGTATGATTATGAATCACCTCAGAGGATTTGTAGCACTGTTTACTGTTTTACAGTATCAATGGTGCTTTTGTAAAAGTTATTTCACACTGGACGGGGCCATATAATGCTACCAGCTCTCCTTTGAAAAAGTTTTATGAATGGGATATAGAAATATGTGTAGACTGGCCTTTTGAATACTGCCCTCACATAGCTAAGCTCGACAATAAGGTCAGCTGCAGACGATCAATAATGTCCTAATAATATAAATGCAGAACTTATTGTTAGTTTGTTATATCCGTTATACTTGCCTGTTCTATCTGAATCTCTCAATAATGAAGAAACGTAGGTATAAGCTAGCGTAGCTAGTTGTTGCTATACTAGGGCTTGTAAATAGTATGTTTTATAAGAAAAAGTAATATAATTTTATGATACAAAATATAACATCTCAAAAATAATATCTTGCAAAAGTATGTTAAATGCCTACTTAAAGGATAATAACAAACTATTCAAGTTGATGATGCTTCAACTTGAATCAGAGGTTGAATGATTTTTCTTCATATTCTTTATCACTAATCTAAAAATTTTAATTACATCACATTAAATATGTAATGCCAAAATATTTGAAATTGACATCATTGATTTCCCACTGACCATTTCGATGCGGAATGATCTTTTTCATCTTAAGGATGCAGTCTCTTTTTTTCAGCATCGTCTTCCTTTAGCCTGGTAATGCATGAATGTAGTCCTGTAATAAAGGAATGGACTACATCGAGATCGAATTGAAAATAATGTTCCATATTTTGAACCCATTTCTACGTCATTAAAAAATTGAAACATTTTATATTCGTTCGTGTGTATGTGTGTGTATAACAGTATTGTTATGCGTACAATCCTAGATTATGTTACCTCTACATTACTCCTGCAGGTTTTTCCGAATGCCAGATCCAAAGATGGTTGTGGAGCTCGTGGTATTTTTAAGGGCACTTCTAACCGAGGATTATTGAGTATGTCTGGGAGTGGACTGTTCAAGGATAAGTTTCTCAAGAACCTCATTTTATGCGGCCAACTCTAATAAAGCATTTATAGGATCAATGCTAAGCTTAACGATCGGTTAGGTTTGTATTGTTATGACATCTTATAAAATATATTTGTGCAAATAAGCGTCAATGTATAAATGATGTTTATAATCAAACATTGTCTCCAAATTTTCACGGTTTGGGTAATGTGATTACATTATCGATCGAGATAGAATCTCTTATCAAAGGTTCCGCAATCTATTATAATGACGGTGTAGGAGATGTCTTGGGGGCCACATTGCCGTTCGCTCATGAACCGTGTAATTAGAGTACTTGCGGAGTCGGCAGCCGAATGTACAATCTGCCATTTTATAAAAAAGCCTAGAATGGAATGCCCAGTGCTTTTTCGTAAGTAGGCGAATTGCTTATCCATAAACCAGTTGTTTAAATGCACGCAAACCAAACGGATGACCCGATGAGAAGAAAACCTTTGTCATTATTCCGTTCCTGCTGAATATTTCCAGGCGATTTATATAATTGTTGGATTGACCACATAGGCCAATAAAGTTGTTAAAGATACTTTATTTTTATGGACGAATTAAGGTTAATAACATGGAACTAAATTAGAGTATTGTGAAAAATTTGCTCTACAATCGTGTCTGTTTATACAGAAGCAACTTATTAATACCATCCGGCCTGAGCAAATCGGCGGACGGCAGGGGAAGGTATTTTAATTTTTCCAATCTAAATTCGTATGTAGCTAATAGTAGCAAGATATTGATTATGAAGCTCGGAGACCGACGACTGAGCAGCAAAAGGGATTTTTATCTGCGGTATTGAAGAAGCGCTGAAAAAGAAGCGGTGGGACCGCGGCGGGATGCGACGGTATGCTCCGGAATCCGCTAGCGACGCGAGGGCGAGGGAGTGTAAGCGGAGATACGCCCCCCATAATTTAGAACGCCACCAGCGGTATCGCGGCATCGCAAATTAGATACATAGATAACACTTTATTGCCACATTCATACAGGAAAAAGTAAAAGTAACTTAGTGTAAGCAATATTTATATAACATAACATGGTTGGTGGCCCGCTGATCGCTAGGGTATCGCTGAAAGCGATCTCTGAAAAAAAAACTCGTACTTATTACTGAACTCGAAAACCTATACACAGACAACTATAGCGCAGGATCGAAGTGGCTGTAAAAATGGAGGGAGGCCTTGGCCCTGCAATGGGATTGCTCAGGCTGACAACAACAACAACACCTATACACAAATAAAATATAAATTGGCCGAGGCTGCCACTCCTCGTCAAGACCCTGCCCCCACCGTTCGCCGGTGTTCACTGACCATTTTTGAGGACGGAACGTCTCGCAGGAAAACCATTGATGAAGCTTCGATCGACGACTTGTCTCTACTGTAAGCTGGACAACAGCCTTCGACCCATTTCTTTTTGGTTGTGCAACTTGGTATAAATGGTACGTCCATTATTTATTGAGATGTGATAGATTAAGATGACTATAAAACAATATGAATAGGGCTTTTGTTTTACAAAAACGAGCTATTCGTACATTGGTGCGGATCCCCCCGTGGGAATCATGTAGAGATCATTTCAAGGCTCTAAAAATTATGACTCTTCAAAGCCTCTTTGTTCTAGTTATCCTTATGGATATTGTCAAAGATCCTAGAAAATATGAAACAACGTAACAAAAAATAACGAGATTAAATACGAGAAGAAAATACCTCGAGACTCAGTTGTGTCCGAGGATTAATGTAGCAAAGCATGGCTCTAGGTTTCAAGCAGTGAAATTATTTAACTCTCTTCCTGTGGACATGAAAGCCATTGATAGTCCCAACAAGTTTAAAAATAAATTAAGAAAGTTTTTACTCGAGAAGTGCTTATATTCAATTGACGACTTTATATGAGGAAATTTACCCTTAGTATTAATTTTTAATTATTTTGTGACTTAGTTATTTACCAGGTTGACATATTTATACATTACTTTTTTATCTGTGTGTAATTTTTAACAGTACTATTTTAGCAAACTCCGACAAGTGTTGGTCACTAGCTCATACGAAGAAGAAGAAGCATTAATGTTATTTATTATTTATTAATTACCTATGTGTCTGTGTGTAATTTTTAACCTATTTGTGTGTGTTTTTTTAAGCCAATATTCAAATACAATTGTAAATTGTTTATGAATAAATGAAATGATCTGCGATCAATCTCATACATACACATACATACGTCACCTTACGTTCGTCCATAAGATCAACGCCACCAATGATTTTACTATACCTAGTTTGATACTCTTCCTGGGCACCTCACGTCGATTTTATCTACTTACTGCACCAGCTTGGCGTCGTTTGATTGTGTCAGTTTCTACAAGTTATAGGAAGTTTTTTAGTAAGTTCATTGATAGAATTGGTTTTCGTATTATTCAGGGCTTTTTCAAACGCATCATTAAGATGGTGCATTTCTGGCTCTAGCTCGACGCATCCAGCTTCTGCCAGCCTTTCGCAAATCGTCACTGGGCTACGTCCTAAACTACGTTTGCCGAGCCGCGGTCTCCATTCAAAAACTCTTTTAGCTACCCCAACGGTTATCGGTTCTTCGGCAGATATGGCCAGCCCACTGCCACTTCAGCATGCTGATTCTCTAAGCTAATTCGACAACTTTAGTTCTATGTCGGATGGTCTCGTTGAAAGCTGTTCGCTGTAAGTTGAAGTCTTCTGTGTCGAGCAATAAAGCGTCTTCGTCATCGCTTCATCCTTGCCCACGCAAGTTTCGAGGTCAAGAGCTGGCCCATAATAAATATTTTTTTTAAATTGCTGTTATTGCCCATCAAAATTTGTTGAACTTGGTTTTCACTAAGTTCGAATATTCTTCCTCTGTTACGAGACATAATCTGTAACAAAAATAGTAAAAAAACTGTACAAAACTCTCATAACATAATATATAATATCATATCAAATCATAACATAATATAACTCATAACATAATATACAAATATTTTACAAAACATGATAGAAAGTATCTCTCTACGTCCACAGGGACAGTGGTGTCCCTTTGCATTTATGAGTATTTATTAACAACACTATCATATTTCCGGAGTATCTAGTAAAATAAAATAATAGTTTACTTACCAGGCAATCGATTTTTCACGAAATAAATTTGTGATCCTCACTTTCATAGTTTGGGGCTACATGATGCTGTGTAATGACGTCCAGGATTATTTATTTATTTATTTCACTCCTCATAAAATCTTGTAAAAACTAGAGACAGAGTAGTTTTTGCTTACACAGTGCTGTCACTGATATAATAGTTAAAAAATGTCATTACAATATTAGAAAACAATAAAAATACTGTTGGCTTAGATTTTATATTTTTTTTGCTGGGGACACTCATGTCCCCGTAGTTGTGAAAGGGTTAATAGACGAATTAATGTATAATGCTTTGATTGCTAAAAAAAAACGTTCTCTAGCCGGGCTGCTGCTGCTCCGAGTTTTGCAGTCAATGTCTTCCCGTATCATCAAAATACATAAGACTTGTACGAACCGCCTGAGAATGGTAAAAATGTGCTCCACGATCGTGTCAGTTTATACAAAAGCAACTTTACTTATTATTAATACCACCTGGGAGGCCTTAAATCTTTATCGCAGCCGGCCGGGTCTCCTCAGGCCATGAATCTAAGCATTAAATTAATTCAGAGGTTCCATAAACCGTATAGCAGGTTCAACTTGTGTTTAGCGTAAGTCGGGTTGGAAGTTAAAACTTAAAGTGATTTATGGTAAGCTTAATACCCGCCCGGGGTATCGTGATTTCATGAGGCGAGGCAAATAAATATCGCACTTTATGCATCTCGGTTGACACAACCTTTTACTCTGATAGGTTCTCGTTATGAAAATCACTGAGGTTGATTGCTGCATTGTTTCTTTATAGAGGCCTCTTTTTTTCTAGACTTACTTTCGCTCTCATTGTTTGCTTTCATTGTTTCTTCATAGAGGCCTCTTTTTTTCTAGACTTACTTTCGCTCTCATTGTTTGCTTTCATTGTTTCGTCATAGAGGCCTCTTTTTTCTAGACTTACTTTCGCTCGCGGCTTCGCTCGCGTGATACCTGTTTAAACTAACCAGTTATTCTTGGTCTAGATCTACACATGACAAAATTTCAGCTCGATCCGTTCAGTAGTTTAGTGAAAAGGACATACTTTTCATATGTGCAAATTCCACTTGTGTACAAGCGAAGCGGTCGCTGTGTCACTTATTTTGGCGTTCTTAGCAGATCATATTAGTTCGAGCAACACTCCGCCCGATCAGTAATTGGATGGGTGACCGTTTAGCGGCGTTTAGACCTGCGGGGTGCGGGGTTCCAAACAGAAGTTATTGACACCGATCCTGTTTTTACAAACGACATTTCATCCGCCGAAATTCAATGAACGTCAATTGAAAAACTGTCACAGTTTGTTAAAACAGGATCGGTGTCATTCATTTCTGTTTGCAACAGATTTAGCCGATCAACCCGCTGAACGCTTCCGTGCTTCGGAAAGCACGTTAAGGCGACTAACCTCCTTCCTCTCGCCCGCACTATTTAACATTTTTGAAGATATAAAATCACTGACTATTTTGCAAAATAGCAAATCTTCACATTCTAGAAAATGACAATACAAATGTTCAGCAATAATATCATTTTGATTCTATCACGTTTTCTTACCGAAAAACTTGTACCAATGTGATCAATTTTGGTACAAATTTTTTGATAGGAAAACGTGTTGGGTTCAACATGATACTCTTGCTGAATCTTTGTATTGTTATTTTTTAGGCCGTGAAGGTTTTCTATTTTGCGTAACTACATTCAGTGATTTTATATCTTTTAAAATTTTGAATTGTGTTAGCGAGAGGGGGGAGGTTTGACATGTATCGTCACCTTAAACTCAAACTCATTTATTCAGTAGGAACTGTATAGTAACCCTTAAGATGTTGGTCCCGGCTTTTTCAGCCGATAGGCCCTGAGGATGGCTTTTGGGCGGCGTACAACTGTAACACCAGTGTTAGCACCTAAATTGAAGAATATATAATATTATTTTCTTGCATTGAAACATTAACACTTTTATCTTATTAAAGCATGTCATAAAGTACAATTTCCGGAAAGTCTGATTTATTAGTATATTGAATTGAGTACTCAGGCGGATACCGATGTCCATTTGAAGTAATATTAATGTTGAATTATAAAATACACCTTCGTTGGTATTCCTAAACCGAATAAAAAGACTGTGCATGTCTATCTAAAATAAATATACATACATATAATACAATTGCCGCGATGTTAATTAGGCACAAGTCCATACAGACCAACAGAAACCGGAGCGGAAGCTAAAACAAAGAAAAATATACAAAGGCAGGACGGACAGCTTAATTATACCTACAAGCGAGACCTGCGCCTATTATCTATAGCTGCTGCTGAAGGGTAATCAACATGATGGTCCACACCGGATTTACCCATTTTACGATCTTGGATTTTGAGGCTCCTAAGGCTAATAGTTTTACAGATATTTTACATCTTTCAAAACTGAAAATTTTAATATTAACCCTCATAGTTTTTACCCTCCTTCTTTGTATGAGCTAATAGCAAACTCTGGTGCAGAGTTTTTAAGCCGCCTGAAGGCCTCCGACATGGCTTAACACCTTACAAAGCCGGGGGCAACATCTTAACGTGCCTTCCGAGGCACTGAAAAGCTCAGATCTTAGTGCCACTAAACGGTCTCCCATCCAAGTAGTGGCCAGGCGGAGTGTTGCTTAACTGATCTGCTAAGGACACTGAAATAAATCACGCCATGAGCCTTCCACGAATTTCCCTTTGAGGAATTCTCAAGCGAGGTACCTCGAATTGTCGCTGTTGACAGGTCCTTGACTAAGGTAATATTTTGCGGTATCCTTGACAAACAAAGAAACAACCTGTCTAAAACAATTTCAAGGTTAGAGAGAGTAAGGGCCTCGTTCACAGATCCTTAAGTAACATCATAGTAAGATAAATGTAGTTAAATTAACAAGTTCGCTCGAGATTTGTTATTTTACAGCTTACCTTGACGTCACTTGAGGATGGTAAAGAGGCCCTATCTCTTTTGAAAATACAATTAAAATTAAGTACACTAATTATGTTCAACGTGGTCCGACATTGATCGCAACTTAACATATCTGATTAGCATAAATCGATAATTCCAAGAGTCTCAACACAAACTGTTTGATTTTAGAAAGCAGAGGTTAACTAAGCGGATGTGGTCTTACTGATATTGTTTTCCTGTTTAATGTGATTGCTCTTTATACCCAGTAATGTTTAAACCTGAGTTTGTGACCTGCTTTTTGAGTGCTGCATTGCCCAAAATATATTACACGTTTTCCGTATGTCGAGATGTTGGCTTGGGGCGTCGTCGTGCAGTGCTCAAATTCGGTGATTTGTATGCAAGTAGGTATGTTTGTTTTCGTAACCCTCCCTTACCAACCTCATCCCAGTGCGCCTCCCGCCTTATTGCGTATGTAGAAAATGCCCCCTCACAACCCCCTTGTAAACGCAAATTCAGTGATTTCAATTTTTTGTTTTAAATTAAACGTCGCTTAGTTTTATTTTATTATTCATAAAATATTTTTGAAATATTGATAGAGATTGAATAAACTCGATTATTAGGGTTCCATACCTCAAAAAAAGGAATCCATTATAAGATCACTTTTTTGTCCGTCTATCTGTCTGTAAGCCTTTCCAAAAAAATCTCGATAACGTATCGACTTGCTATGTACCAAATGTAAAGATTTGCAAGTTATGGTAAAACAAATCAAGCTCAATATGTATAATATTTTTTTTGCAATTAATGCTTAATTTTTGTTTGAAAATGGCATAAATTAAGATCTCTAAGATACTTCCACTGGCGTCACATTCGCAATTCTGAAATTTATAATATCAGACTCAAATGAGGGAAAAGTCAAAGATTCAACTTTTTTACCAAAAGCAGTTACGAGAAAGAGAAGAAGAAAAAAAGTGGCTGATCCTTGAAATGGGGCTCTCACAATCTTGAGTTTTTTTTTAATTTGGAGTTTTATGCGACTAATAATTTAAGCAGTCTCTTATATTATCCAAATATACCCTCGAGAGCAATGAATCCGGGTCACTCAAAGAATCCAAAAAATCTCGGAAAGTAAGAATGCTAGGTTAATGCAATAAATTGTATTTAATAGACAATTTAATACTCCTTAAATGAAAGTATTAAAACTTCTTAGTTATTGTAAAGTTATATCATAAAAAAATCAAATTTGAAAAGGGAACACTGTCGAAGATGGAACTACGAAATTACAGGATTTGTTTTTGCTTTTGTTTGTAATCTGTCATTTATGTTGGTACATAAACCAGGTTGATAGTGCTCAATATTCATTATTCAAGCTGAAATCATGTCGCTTACACTTGAAGAATGCACCAGAATACTTTTATTGGTGGAAACCGGCCGGAGTCAGCGCGATACAGCCAGGACTGTCGGTGTGTCACTGTCAACAGTACAAAGAGTTCTCCGACGTTACGAAGAAACTGGTTCTAACCTACGCAGACCAGGAACGGGCAGAACTAGGTGTACCACAGCACGAGAAGACCGATACTTGGTGAACACCATGCTTCGAAATCGCTTTCTCACAGGAACTGAACTCACAAATCAGTTTCGACGCCTCGGAGGAAGTAACCCAAGTGCATGGACAGTAAGACGTCGGCTTGCTGAATCTAACTTAAAACCCCTTAGACCTGCAAACGGCCCTAAACTGGAGCGTGGCCATCGTATTTCAAGACTAAGATATGCCCAGAACCACGTAAATTGGAGTATTGAAGATTGGTCGAAAGTTATGTTCTCCGACGAATCAAAATTTATGCTCTACAAGCACGATGGAAGACACAGAGTGTATAGAAGACCAGGGGATAGATTCAAGCAAGCATGCATCGAAGAAAAAGTAGCCTACGGTGGTGGGTCTGTACTTGTGTGGGCCGGAATTTCCTCTGAAAGTCGCACAGAGCTGGTGATCATAGAAAACGGCTCTTTAACTAGCGTAAGATATGTGGAAGAAATCCTCAACGAACACGTTGGTCCATTTATGGTCAATTTGGGTGAGGATGCTATATTTATACATGACAATGCCCGACCTCATACAGGTAGGATTGTGAATGACTACCTTCAAGAGATGAACATTACTTGTATGGAGTGGCCAGCGCGCAGCCCGGATATCAACCCGATCGAGCATGCTTGGGACGAGCTAGGGAGATGCGTAAAACAACGAAACCCTCCCCCAATCACGCTTCCTGAGCTCAAAATTGCTCTCACAGAGGAATGGGAGAATATACCCCAAAATCGTATAAGGAACTTGGTGTACAGCATGCCAAACCGCGTAAACGCAGTAATGGAAGCACGAGGAGGTAATACGAAGTATTGAAATTCAAGAAAATCGTCATAAAGTTCAAAAATTTCATGTTTCCTATTTTTGTTTTAAGGAGAGATCAGCAGTTTTTTTTCTTTATGTAATTTTGTGTAAATAAAATGTATGGTGACTCATATTTTTTTAACTTTCATTTAAGGAGTATTAAATTGTCTATTAAATACAATTTATTGCATTAACCTAGCATTCTTACTTTCCGAGATTTTTTGGATTCTTTGAGTGACCCGGATTCATTGCTCTCGAGTGTATTATAAATAGTGCCTTTTTAATATTTTCTAAATATCTGAACAAGTATCACCGTCTTAACAAAAATGGGTAATACTAAAACAGGTTCTGAGTTTTAGATATCGATCTAGCTTTACAACATTATTCGAGTTATTTTAACATAAGGACATCATCAGACTCTGGCTATGAACTGTTGGTTTGATGGTCATAGATAGGGAATGTTTGTACAAAAACCTTCAATTAGAACATAGAGCTCTAGTGCACCTACCTATCCTGAAATCTTTCTTGCTAAACTGGTCATATTATAACTTAGCAACTTTCAGTTATACCCTTTAGCTATGTGCTGGTACTTCCGTACCAGCTTTGGGGCATGAGTCTCATTCTCACTTGTCAGTTTATCTTATCATCACCGCTATCGGTAAAATTATTTGAAAATATAGCGGCAGATTTTGTGCATTTTCCAATTCGTGGCTTACAAAATTACCAAGATACTTTTCTATAATTGAATAAATATTTTTTGTTGGTTACCACTTTTTTGGCAAGCAAACAATAATGTTGAAACATTATTTATAATAGACCGTCATTTTATTTGTCCTAGCAAAGCCTTTACACCAGCTTAGACAATAGTTTGTGTGTTCAGTGCGTGACGTAAATAATGCTTATTTATTTATGGTTTGCCTACAACAGAAAACAAAGTTTTCCCTTCTATCTTTTATTGTTATATCGTTACATAAATTATGTGTTCAAGAACGTTCAGTTGGTATATTTTTGTAATTTAGGTTAGGTTCTTTATAGCAGAATAATTATCGGTAGGTGCAAATACTTAGCAAGAATTGTGTAGATAACTCTCTCTAGAGGACTGGCTTGGAATTTTAGGTAAATGGATAGAGGGTACAACAATGGGTACGTTTTTCGTTTCATGACTTGGCTTGACTGCCCAGAATCCTGAATGTATATTTTTCTCTTCAATTTTCTCTTTGATGTGTCTCCCGGGCACTTATTGGATGATGTATTATTGGTGTCCGGATCTGAATTTTTTATTTCCAAATTGCCTAAAAAGTGATGCACGGGTAATATAGGCTATATTCGATATTTTATTATTACCTTTTATTATTAAATTGCATAATGTAGGTAACTTAATAATATTATTTCATTTATTTACAGCAAAACGCAAACAGTAATACAATTTACATATTAGATAAATACCGTATGAAATACTAAGACGCAATGTAGAGTAAGTAAGACGTAAAAGTAACAAATTAAAACTGTTACTATCATAAGTCAATACAGCCTCTCAGTTGCAAACTTATTACCAACTTCAAAAATGGAGGTTATCGATTCAACATGTAGGTATGTAATATCGGATCTGCAAAATATTAACTTAATGATAATATGTATGGGCTTCAAAACAAATATACAAAATGTTATGAATGTATGAATGTATTTAATGTATGTATGTTTGTCCACGCATATCTCCGAAACTACTAATCCGATATTGATCAAATGGTAATTTTTTTTATAGTTTTCATGATATGGACTAAATTCGTATCAGTAAGTGTGACGGCCTGGAGATACAGGCGCGGAGTCAAAGAGAAAATCTCTCAAAACCTTGTTCAAATTCTAGTACATGTTAGAAAAATGGAAATGGGAGTGGTAGTGGAGTTAAAATGTTTAACATGAAAATCGTTATTTTGGCTCAACTGCTATGCTGGCCTTTGGTATATGTTGTAAACCCACAACTGGATTTTCTATCGGAATCTAATTAGGTAGTACTTAGGTAGTGCTTACTTCTCCACACATACAGATTTTTTTATGATTTGCATAGGTACCTAACTATACCTACCTACCTTTTAACGGTATGCAGAAGAAGTCTAATTGAGTTGAGGGGCGTATAGCTATTAGCTGTAACGTACCAGGGAGGTACTAGATGGTAGGTAAGGTACTTACAAGGTGGTAGGTATGTTATACATAATAGTTTGTCCATTTCGACCATTCGTCAAAGTCAAAGTCGTAACCGTAACCGAAGCAGCCTCAGTTAGGCGACTACCTCATTATAATTTAATACAAATAAGAATTCCAGTTTTTACTTAAAACTAAGTATTACGAAATAAAAAAGTCTAAAACAAAATAATGGACAAAAATAAATTAACTCAAAATTAAGAAATAATATTTTGATATTATACACGAGAATTTATTTTTATTTTATTTAACAAATTTTAGGAAAACTTACAATATGATCTTTGCTTATGATAACATGCATGTACATGCATGATACGCTACTGAGGGCTAATTACAAGTTTCCACGTATATGGTACTTGGTAAAACACTAATTTAAAAAATCAATAGACCAAGAAAACTCAATAGAACAAAATAACCAACAAAAACGCAAACAGTAGTTAAGAAACAATAGGCCCCTACCTACAATGTTTTTTGAGGTCTGCTAGCCCTTATGGAAAAGCACCTACCTAGGTCAAATATAAAACAAGAAAAAAGTACAAAAAGTGACAAATTCTAGTACAAATACTATTATAGTACAAATATACAAGTACGTAGGTATGCACGTTAGTACATTCATTAACAATAAACTATAACTAAGAAACGCATTCATTTTTTGATTTGGAGGCTATACTGGCGTCTGGCACAGACCTCAACGGACATTGTAAGCTCCTAATTTAGTTTTAGTTGGTTAATTTCGTTTACAATATAAAAGGGCGATTCTACGCATTAGCCAAATTTTTAGTTTTAGGTGGCAGATTTTTTATGTCTTGTATTTTAAGTTTTGTGTCAGAAATCTAAAAGAAGATGGCTTTCTGAATGTAATGGTTTAAAATAGGAACTTGACATACTCGATTTTGTAAAAAAAATGATTTTTATTTTTAACCCACCGAATTGAGAAATGGCTCCACTGTTTTAAGAATTTTGTATAAAAAAATCTCTTATAAGCTCAAAAATATTATTTATTTTCTTTTCGTAGTCAATTAATCTTTATGAAGTTACTTTTTTATATGTTAATGTTTTCCTGATCGAGTAAATATAGTGCCCCCATTTATGAAATTGTGACATTTCCCTGTAGTTTCCTAAATAAGGTACGTGAATGTGCTATCCCAAAATCGGTCGGCAACTTTTTGAGATTTTCCGAAATTTGACAAATTTTCAAAAAAATTTCACTGTGATGGAACGGGAAATTCCCGATAATTTTGTTTTTTACTCCCTCTCTTTTATTCAAGAAACGGATTTTTTATTCGGGGCTGAGTTCAGTTACAGTTTGAGCCAGCTTAGTAGGCGGGCGGGCAAAAAGTGTAGACAGTTGCGGGTCACTCTTCGCTCCGATCACTTTATTGTCAGCACGATAAAGCCAAATTGGCTTTTTTATAAATTATATTTTCAATGCCTTTGATAGTTAGATAGATATCGGTAGTATATTTTAAACCCTAAGTTTATTTATAAAGCTTCGATCTGTTTGCATACTTACTTAATTACGAGTAAGAAGTGGATACTAAGACACTCTCCATTTTGCAGGGACCTAAAGTAACATGTTTTAGCGCCGATCCTTTAGTGCGGTTACACATGAAAGGACCCATCACGATGAATGTTCGCATCTTACTAACAGTTACAACAGTTACTAGCGTATCAAAATATACATTTTTTTTTAAAACACAGTTTTCACATGCTTGTACATGTTTAGAATATTGAATTATGAATAAATAAATACGAATAAATATATCTTAAGTTTCCCTTGAGGGCCTTTGATTTTTTCACCCTATATGCAAATATATAAAAAATATATATTGACGGCCTCTGTGGCGCAGTGGGCGAAGGTCCGCCTGTGACGCAGAAGGTTGCGGGTTCGATTCCCGCTGCGGGACAAATGTTTGCATGTTTTGCAGATATTTGTCTCGGGTCTGGGTGTTTTCTATGTATGATATGTATGTATTTACAAAAAAAAAATGTATCTATGTAGTATATCAATCATGTGGTTCCCATAATACAAGCTCTGCTTAGTTTGGGGCTACATGGTGCTGTGTGATAACGTCCAGGATTATTTATTTTTATTTATTTATTTATATATTCTGGGTTTTTCTGAGTATAATAGGAACTTTACAAAAAAAATTATATAATAAATAGATCAGTAATCTGGTTTCTATAACACAAGCTTTGCTTATTTTGTTGTGTGAATATGTCCTTACTTACTTCAAATCAGAACTTGCCAAGAATAATTAGTTTGTATGGCAAAACGAATATAAACATGCTGGTATGAATGATGATATTATAATCGAAAAGTAGAAACTCTTTAATAGCTACCAGAAAAACCCCTTGAGTTTTAAGCTTATTTTAAGTTTTTAACATAATAAATCTCATAAATTAAACCTGTTTTGGATACATAACATAAATTCGCACATGCTCATAAATAAATCTAATGCTTTTTACCTGTAAAATTTGTCTGACTGTCAAAATTTTATTCATCCCAAAAACGGCACAAATTCTTTCTCTTTTTAATTCATAATTCATAAAATTCAAAAAGGACTGCTTCTTTTTGCGCCTCTATCAGAAATGGAAAATACAATAAATCTAAACTGATCGAATGGATAATAATTTTATCAGCGTTTAATGCAGCTTGAGGTTTTGTATCCAAATAGTAAATTATTAGTAAGAAGAATTTTTAAGCCAAAAAGGCTTTCAAAAATACTATAAGGATTCTTCTCCACTTTATAATAATAAATTTATTATACTTATTATCTAACTCAACATAATTATGCTAGTAACAATAAGTAACAGTGATTTTTTTCGATTTGATGTCATTATTTGCTGGCTGTTTTCATCACCGCGTTCCAGGATCGGTTCAAATTTGATCACGCCATCTAGTCCCGAGTCTCCTAAATTATTTTGCAAACTGACCTATATTACACGTGTGTGTAAGTATAGTTATAGGTAGTAGCCATAGGTCACCCCTCTGTATAAGCGAGTCGCTCCCCTCAATCACTTCTGGTACAGGGGATATCAAGGTCAAGGTATAATACAAACTAAATTCAAAATAGACAAATCGTTTTTAGGTTGCTCTGCAAAAACTTTCTTTAGTAGTCTTTTTAGTTCTATTTTTTGATGGTAGTCTTCTTTAGTCATAGTCCGGTATGCTTTATTAAAGAGGTAAAATTCAAAACAAGACGACGCATCCGCAACTTCGTTTAGTAATACATAGATAGATTTTCAAAAACTAGATAAAACATGATTAAATATCGGCTATCATGCCCTAAAATTAAAATGATTATAAGGTGAGAAAACTAATCACTCGAAAATAAAATGACAAAAAGAATAATTAGTAAATTGAAATAGTTGTTCCTAACTGTAATTAGAGAGTCACCGCCCTGGTATTTTCCGCCTGGTGCCGCACCAACTTTTGCAAATAAATATTAATAACTTGCTTTAGCGTTTTGTCAGTGTTTCCGATGTTATTGTTATTTATAGCTTTAATTCTAACCAGCCAAAGTACATTACTTTGTTCTATAATGATAATTAGAATGTGTTATTTACGAGCCCGGTAAATCATAAAACCATTACAAAAAACAATATGGAGATTACATTTACCTGAATCCGTTTTTAGTTCCTCATGCCTAACAGCCCTTAACGAGGTTTTAAGTTTGGTAAATAAAAAGCATTTCGGAACAGGAGGATTTGGAAGCTAAATGTTCTTGGGTGCAACTCAGCAGTAATTTAAAATGATCTAAGAGCAAAACGTCCTCAATAGTTTTGGAAGCTTAATATACCTTCCGATAGTTAGTCCTCTAGTCATAATGTCTTTGAATCAATTTAACCATTACGGAAAACCGACCAAGCAGCAAGTCATAAAATATTTTTTATATTTTTGTTTATTTTTTTTTATTTACAGGTAGAAAATATGTATCTTTTTCATACCTTCAGTATCACGTATTTTCAAAAGATAATTTAGGCAGGTACTCATTTAGGCATAGGTACATTTCAAATTGCGGACATTTAACTCTCATGACGTTTTACATTGAGAATATTCTGAAATAAGGACTTTGTGCTCTGAAAACTAACAGTCATTTTAAATTGAAGACGTTTTGACCTCAGAGCATTTTATATTATTACATTCGATGTGCACTCAAGAACATTTACCTTCCAAAACCTCCTGATCCGAAATGATAAAAAGCTCCATTCGAATATTTCTGGCGAAGGTGAAAAATTTCACATTGTCACCAACATGCCAACGTTGATTGGAAATGGTAGTATCGTGTTGGCAGCAGTACCTGCGGTAAATTAGTATTGGCTATTTATTTGGTATTGTATTGGTTGTTGTAGGTGAGGTACCAATATCTACACTTTCAGATATGTTTGATATTAATTTACGCTCATTCTTTGGTAGGCCTGGATATAGCGCTTACTTAACTAATACACATTCAGAACGAAATGACGAAATCAAGAAAAAGGAGAGCTACGTTTACGTTACAGCTTAAACATGAAGTCTTGATACTCTTTTAGCCATCGAAATGTGACTGTGCATCGATTAGAAAAATTAAAATCTAATTTGTTAAATAGATCACCCTTTTCATATCAAAATAATAATCCAAATTATTTATATAATTCTTTTTTTAATAATTTTATCAAAGAATTTAGCTCAATATTTAAACCTAAATCGATCATGGTCTCTGACAGTCCTACATTCTGTGAGTGGGCAACAGTAGGAATTCACATAAGCAGACAAAGAATGTATGAGCTTTACAGTGAAAAACAGTATAATTTTAGTGAAGAGTTTAAAGATAAAGTTAGAAATTACTCAAACATTTTTTAAAATGTATGTCGCGCGGCTAAGTCTAATTGTATTAGTTCAAAAATTAGAAGCAGTAGTAATAAAATTAAAACCACTTGGAAAATAATAAACAGTGAGACTGGAAAAGTCAAACATGACATTAAGGAGTATAAATTAAATATTGGTAATACCATCATCAAACAAGATGGTGATGTTGCCAAAGCATTCGAATCCTTTTTTACAGACATTCCAGTTTCTACCACAAGATCCTTAAACTCTTCTCCTATAATTGCGGATTCATTACTAAATAAAAATGTACCAAAATGTGAAATACCGTTTTATTTTAAATATGTAAACTGAATGAAAAATGTTTTAATAATATCATTACTATATTATTAAAACATTCAAACTGATAAATGTCAAAAAAACTACGGATCTCTGGGGCATTTCTGTTAGCGTTGTAACATCGTTGATTGACATTGTCGCACCAGAACTAGCGTTTATATTTAACGAATGTATTGACTGTGGTGAGTTTCCTGATTTAATGAAACATCGTAAAATAACACCTGTATTTAAATCCGGTAGTAGTTCTGACCCTACTAACTTTAGACCGATATCAGTACTGCCAACATTTAGTAAAATTTTTGAAAAGCTTATTCTCAGTCAACTGCAAAGCCATTTTAACTTTAACTACTTACTAGATGTCAAACAATTCGGATTTACGCGGGGCAGATCAACAACTGATGCCGGTGTTGAGTTGGTATCGCATATCTACGATGCCTGGGAGGACTCACATGATGCTTTAGGCACCTTTTGTGATTTGTCTAAGGCATTTGACTGCGTACACCATGAAACATTAATCAGGAAATTAGATCACTATGGCGTCAGGGGTATGGCTTTAGCCCTTCTCACTTCTTACCTATCTGACAGAATACAGAAAGTAGACGTAAATGGAAAAAGTTCTCCGGGATCTGTAGTAAAGATGGGTGTTCCGCAAGGGTCAATACTTGGACCATTTTTATTTTTAATTTACATCAATGACCTTCCTCAACTTGTGAGAGACAACCACGAAATTGTATTGTTTGCGGATGATACGTCACTTTTATTTAAATTAAAGCGACGGCAGACCAATTTTGACGACGTGAACAATGCAATAGCGAAAGTTGTTAACTGGTTCGATGTAAATAATTTATTACTGAACGAGACTAAAACAAAATGTATGAGATTTATATTACCAAATGTTAAGCAAGTTAAACCTAACATTAAAATAAAAGATGAAGATCTAAATCTTGTGGACAGTACTGTATTTTTAGGCATAACTTTAGATAATAAGCTTCAATGGGGTGCTCACATAGATGGGTTGTCGAACAGACTCAGTTCTGCAGCATACGCAGTCAAAAGAATCCGTCAACTTACTGACGTAGAAACGGCTAGACTAGTTTATTTCAGCTACTTCCATAGCATTATGTCGTACGGCATTTTGTTGTGGGGGAATGCTGCAGATATCAACACCATATTTGTGTTGCAGAAGAGGGCTGTTCGTGCAATTTATAATATGGGCCCCAGAGAATCACTTAGAACTAAGTTTAAAGAAATAAATGTTATGACAGTGCCGTGCCAATATATATATATGAAAACTTAATGTATGTCCGAAAACATATTAACATGTTCAAGAAAAATAGCGACTATCATAATGTTAACACTAGAAATAAAGATAAACTAGCTGTTCCCACTGTAAGGCTCCATAAAGTTAGTCGATCTTTTAAAGGGATGTCTGTACGATTTTTTAACAAAATCCCAAATGATGTGATTAATCTATCTGTAAATAAATTCAAAAATGTTGTTAAACGTAATCTATGTAATAAAGCTTATTATAAAATATCTGATTATTTAGATGACAAAAAAGCTTGGGATGAAACTGCCTCCAACTCCATCAAAAACAATGTAATAGATATTAAGTACAATGAAGTAAAAAAATATAAGCCAAGCAGAGTTTCTTGCCAATTCTTCTCTGTTTGGTCACGTTACGAATTGGTGGTAAATTAAAAAAATGACGTTTCAAAGTGTACTATACAGTTCCTACTGAATAAATGAATTTTGACTTTTGACTTTTGAAAAAATAGTATACTCTTAGAGCCACAAAGGTTGAAAAATAATTCTCACCAGAACACGATCCACGCTGCGTATTGCGCCGACATTGAACACTTTTCAAGCGATATGAGATCTAAATTAGTGCAAAATGTTTTCTGGAAATTTGATCTAAACATCAAAATATATCAACGACTTTTGACAGTTTTCACTTGGAGACTGTGATCGACGGACGATTTTTGACAGTTTGGAGTTGGAGACTGTGACTTTCTAGAATACTATCTTGATGTTTTAACTTATCATTTTTGGTTTGGTTAATACGGTCTTAATACACTATCACGGATCCAAACGTCTGACAAGATCGCCCTACTTTATTTAGATAGAGAGTCATTCGAGTAGGTTTGTGGCAAAGTAAACACTTCCGGTGCCCTTTCATAAATGACTCAGAAATGGCAGCAATTCAAAGTTATTTTTCCTTATGACTGCCATTGAGTTTGAATATAAAATTGTGCATAATTTTTGCAGAAATAACTTTTCTCAGTAAGTTATTAACGTGATCTGGTTCTAAAATACGATTAAAAAATTAAATGTTGGATTTGAAATTATGCTTCGAAAGTTTTCTATTGATATTATGATTGATTCAGTAATTATTGTTATTAGATTTTAGCCTGTGGCTTGAGTGTGTAAAACATTTCATGCTAAAAAAATTGCGTGAACTATATTTTGTATGGAAATGGACCAGCGCCCCTAGTGGGAAGTTTGTAAGACTCTGAAATCTCCATACAAAAATAAAATAAACGCAAACAATGCAGTAAGGAATGTTTATCACACTAAAGCAAATGTATTCAATAATAGTAATTAAAAATAAGCTCAGAATACTATTTAAGGATTCCTTCACAACGACAGGCCTTTAAGTATTTATTTGCTGGCATACGGTAAACTAAAGCCGTTTTGGTTTTACAGTAGGTTATCCTATAATTTGGTGTCTAACATGTTCATGGTGTGTTGTTTTTCTGTATATGTTATTCCCGAATCTGCAACAACAGCATCATACGCAACCACATCAATGACGTAACACAAATACGTACTTGTACACTGCTTTTTTTACTGATAATGTATGGGTTAATCCGGAATCATAGCAGATTCTGAAAAACTGAGGAACCAGTTACTTTAAAAAACCGTATAAATAAACAGCAAGCAGTAGGTAACGTTATATACAAGCAATTATTTTAATAAATACACCGCCCCTTATTTATTTTAACATAAAAATTCAAACCAACCACTCGTAAATAAAAACTTTCGAACTATGTTTATTTTAACTGAATCTAGATGGTTTTTTATGACCGTTTGCAAATGGATTTGCTAAAATCCGTTGCCATTGTTCGAACCGGGAAATTCGGGGAAACTCGGTCAATTCGAAAAGGTCCATTAAGGTTTAGCCACGCCATATACGTGTAGCTACACGGAATATACCTACCGCAGATAAACATACAACATACCAACATTATTACGTAGGCGAGAATTCAGCATTAACACTTTGAGTGCTGGCATGGTGCGGAGCGTTAATTGTGAGGCTAAACCCCGTGGCGCGTTGTGTGCCTCCACAGTAAATATGTAAGTATTAAACATTTTAAAATAAATAATTATTGTACTGAATTCACTACCTACCTCTTCGTATTTGGTTTTAGTAATATTAAACTTATCAAAGAACATTATTTTAGAAGAAGCAATATCGTTTCAAAATGGTTTACTTAGTAACTTGAGACCAGCGCAGTGACAAATACAGAGGTTGAATTGGAAATATAAAGTATCGAAAGCTTTTAGATGGCTTGAATGAAAAGAAAATATATTTGCTCTTGAAGAGGTGTTTCTAGAAAATGTAGTGGCATGCACCATTTAAATGGTTTGTAAAATGAATTCAGCATTCATTTTTGCCTTCGGTCACTTTCGAAACCAAAGGTTCGAATAATTAATGCTTTTACTTTGAGTTGGCTATATAACTCGTAAGCCTTTGAAGTACAATATCTCATCTTTTAGTACAAACAGTACAATATGGGTACATATTTTTAAAAAAGACCTTATTCTGATAACATTCAATGGTTTCTGTTAGATGAGCATGGGAAATGTGTTTACTTTGAGTCATTAAATGTCAATTATTTTATGGTCTTACCATATTGTTGATTATTATTAGAAATCGGGTTATTCGATGTGAAATTATCATTACTTGTGAACAACCATGGTGCAAATCAGCCCTTTTTGGGACGAATTACGAATTCAAACTCACCCGGTACAAAAAACCATACTACGTTTGTATGGGAGGCATCTGGAAGGTTTTCGCAACATATCGTCTTAATATCGCGCCTTGGTTGAGTAGATATAGACCTTGAATAGTAAAATAGACCTCCATTTGCCTAAATAAACTCGTACGCTCAAAGACAGAGTAATTTCTAACAATATAGATAATGAAAGCATCAACCGCTGAGTACTCCGGCGTTATTATAATAACCTTCGTACAATGATTCATCCCGATTATTCATCCTGAAGGTAGCATTATGTAAAAGTGTTGGCAGAGTTCTGTTGCTGATTTACCGTAGAGTAAACAAGAGGTTATATCGGCTGCTGATGGATCTGCCCAATCACATAAACGGCCTAGTAGGCTCTCTTCCATTAATCCGTTCCTTTGTTATTATAGGACGGGAACCAATTACAATTTTCTTATAGCTTTGTAAAACTGTGATAAATTCTGGGCACTGACAAATTCTAAGAGGTATTTTCAGTTTTAAAGAAATCACGATGTTTTCCTTAACCGTTTTGAGCTGCTGTTAAAATCAAATCTATATGATTTTGCGTGAAATGAAAAGAGAAGACGAGCCTTTTTCAAAAATATTAAAATAACTACAGTTGTTAAATATACGCTGATAGGCGGGACATTGACATTTACATACACATAGTGATAACGACGACGAAAAGTAAAATATCAACCTGTAATTAACAATCTGTAGATGACCCGGTAATCTACGGAGTTTACCCGGGTCATCTACACACCAAAGTAGCCAAGTTGGCCCTACAAAATACCAATTTAGTTTTTTTTGTCTTTCAAATGTTACTTTTGGTTGTTTTTCGAGTTTTTGCGAGATTTAACGCAGGTTATAAATTTTATGCTTTATACGTACGCAAAATGACTGCAAGAGTATGGTCAACGTGTACGTCGTCCAATCAGGGTGCCTAGTGCGAGTTTTTTACCAGCTCGATCGCGTTTGCGTTTACGCAAATTTATATGGAATCGAGGTAGCGCCATCTAGTGAAAAACGTGTGGCACTGACTCCTTTCCATACAAATTTGCGTAAACGCAAACGCGATCGAGCTGGTAAAAATACTCGCACTAGGCACCCAGATGCCCACAGATCCGTCACGGAAATCGAGCTCGTCGTATTCAATGATGCAGACCATGCGCGCAAGAACGATGGGACCAAATTTTTAGATAGGTAGAGTGTGTATTTAATTGAGTCAACGTAATAAAAATATCCTTTCTTTTAACATTTATATTTGCTTGAAATCAAATGTTTGCCTGATTATTCTCAATTATCAATTATTATTCTTGAGCTGAGGACGACGCAATAGCGCTCACTAGGGGAGGCACACCTGCTGTGGACAGCTACAGGCCGATGATTATGATGAGGATTCACAATAAAATGCCCGAAAAGTTCAGTGTTACATGTAACACAATATCTTTGAGGGCACAGTATTTTTTTTTTCAAAGCGCATATTCTCTTGTTCCTTAATGCTAGTAGTAATTAAATTTTCTGCACATACTATTTATAAAATACAGGTGCACAATATTTTATCCAAATCGCTTTCGAACCTGTTGACATAACTTTAATAACTGTAGAAAATGAAAAGTTAAGGTTAAAAAAATCCCTTTAAGGTATTTACAGAGCGCTTAGTTCTTAAATTGACTATTTTATCATGCAAATTATTAACGTCGTGTGTGTGAAACGAATATTTTATCTTTCATCCTAAATTATATGAAATTTATTCATTATGTATTTACAAAAAAAAATGTATCTATGTAGTATATCAATCATGTGGTTCCCATAGTACAAGCTCTGCTTAGTTTGGGGCTACATGATGCTGTGTGATAACGTCCAGGATTATTTATTTATTTATTTATTATAATATTATTGGTAAAACTGTAAAGACGAATCTCATGTATGTTTTATTTCTGGTATGACTACATACTTTAAAAGATCTGGTATGTTTAAACCGCTTGCTATCTATCACCTACTCCTAAAAACGTCAAAAGGATTTTGCGCTCCATTTATCCTTTCCCGTTTGGTGGTAGAAAGAAAATCACCATTGTCTCTTGAGCTATATAATTTATACGTAGTAGGCCAATACCAATTCTATTAAGATACTGAAACGTCTGAGAAATTATACCAGAGGAATCTATCCAAAATATCATCACGACGAACATAACTAATCGATTATAAACGATTTTTAGATGACTGTTATAACTTCCAAAGATACGTATATACGTTATAGTTAAATATTTTATAACTAATATCATTGATATATTTAATAAATAGTATAAAATAAGATATTCCAATTATGAGCCCGTTTCTCACTGCTCAAGTTTTTCGGTTCAGTAAAGCGGAACTGAAGGGCGCGGATCAAAACATAAAGTAAGTTATATAACAGCACGCCACGCGCCGCCGCCGCTGCTAGGTTGGGACCGAGACCCTAAAAACATTAATCATGAAGGCGGCCCTCGGAAGCGTCAGGATCATCGGCGCTTTATTACAGGCCTACGCGGCAGCTACGCTGCTACGCGTCAACTACGCGCTACGAAAATGCGTAGCACCCGTCATTCACTAACCATTGCTACATCATACCAGATGTATTATAGAGCTACATGTAAATTGAAAAGCACGTTTTTCACTGATGTTAGTAGTTCTCGTTAATTTATAATAAACATCGAGACGCGGAACACACTGTCATTGTTGCGTGTTTGAACCTCGTAAACGTTACGCCTAGAGGCGGCAAAGTGTTTTACGGGATTGCTATTCTAAGACGTAACAATGCCAATAAGTTGAAGCGTTTTCAGTTTTATATACGTGCTTTTGACTTTCCACCTGAAATTCTTCATTTACTGCTTATGCAATTAAATCTAAAAGTTTGTTTTACATCAACGTCGCGATGCTAGGCGCGCACAGCATCACCTATTAAAAAAGCAAACGGTAAAAAGATAAGCAGAAAAATTAAATGTTGTGTAACTCAAAACTTTCCCTACGAATGCAAACAAGTAGAGAAATATCGTTAGTAAACAAATGGCTTACCGCCTCGGGTAGTAGAGGATGTTGAAGTGAGTAGCAAAGTTTAGCGGGATTGTGGCGAGTCGCGCGGGTGTCCGGTACTAGCGGTCGCGGGAGAGTGCGAGTCGGCGAACGCGCGGCGGGAGGCGGCGCGGTGTGCGCTCGCGAGGACGGCCCGACTCCAAGTCAGCGGCGCTCAGCTCGGTTACATAACGGCAGGGTAGCGCAACGCCAGCCCCGCTCCCCGCTTTTGGGGAAAAGATGAATGAGCAAAGTTTCCTAACGGACGTTAGTCCATGGATCGCTACGTTTGGAGCGCTCCCGTTACATAAAACCCTTCGCATGCGCGAGGAGCTTTCGGGCCGCATCTTCGACAGCGCGGCGCGGGCGTCCCAGTCCTTAGTCCTACAGAGCCTTCACGATTAGCTAATTATCCACGCATTCTGCTGTTATCAGTTTCTTTATAGCCTTTTCTTAATGCCGTTCTTTTAAGATCCACAAGCAGTAAGAACAAATTAGCACTTTATATCTACTGCTGCAGACCTCGTATAAACAGATGGGATTGGATTAAACACAATACACATGCGGTGTGCGATCGAGCCGAGTCCCATTTACTTTCGTGTAGCCACCGCAACGCATAGTGTATTTTGTCTACATACAATAAAATAAAATAGCATACGAGCCGAGGCAGAGCATGTTGAAATAAAAATGTGGAGACGAGTTTGTTTAATGGGTTTCATCTGCCGATAACGCAGCATGATACGGCTAACGCAGTTTGCGTTTTATCTGTTAAAAGGTTTTTTTAACCAATAAATAGCAAAATTCATATTACGGATTTGTAGGTAGGAAGAACCTACCTAACTAAGAACCTATCTTATGCACTATACTCATTACGTTGTGTCTTTCCGAATATTTTTTTTCTATTTGGGAAAGAAGAATATTTCACTTACTTAAAATACCTTACAAGGGACTATGATATCTTGCTTTTTAGTGTTCCGTACCTCAAAAGGAAAAAGGAATCTTTTTAGGATCATTTTTCTGAGTAGTAGAGCTCTTTGTGGAGGGCTCGTCCGGGGAAGTACTGCCACCATGCCTATTTCTGCCGTAAACCAGCGTTGCTGTGTTTCGGTTTGAAGGGTGCCGGTGAAATTACAGGCACAACAGGCTAATCATCTTCATGCCTCAAGTTGTTGGACGCAGGGCGTTGCATCGTGGAGCACGTTCCCAAAATAACGTGATTTACGTTGCAATTCTTTGTAATAGGTAATGGTTATCACTTAACATCAGGTGGGCCATTTGCTTGTTCCCTCTCCCTCATATACCATAAAAAAATAAAAATAAACTTTGATGTTCTTAACTGATCATCTTGGTTATGCAACTATACTTGAATGGGTGACCGTTTAGTGGTATTTAGATCCGAGTGCTTTCGTGCTTCGAAAGGTACGTTAAGATGTTGTTCCTTTTTTAGTCGCTAAGCCATGCCGAGGCTTTCGGGCGCTCTAAAACCCACTATAAATAAAATTCATAGTTGGTAGGGATGTTTCTATTCGTTAATCCTTAACGCCAGAATAAGGTACTGAAGGGAGAGCTGAAAATAAGCAAACAATTTGATTTGTAGTACTGTACCAGGTACAACATATAAATTGGTGAATTTTATCTAGATAACATCCGGGCGGTAGTTATCATTGTATCACCACCATAGCTGGTGTGGGGATTATGAAACACACCCGGTAATTATATGAGTTTATTTAAATCAGTCCCTGCCCGTGGTCCAGCTACATATTACACCTGGCTGTACCAGGGGCATTCTTTTTTTTATATTTGACGTGAATAAGTTTAAAAATCCCGAATATTTGCACGCGAACATTATATTTGGTAATGAGAATAAAAATTTGAGATCCATAAGGTCAGCACTCCTATATCATGGCCATAAAACTGCGGCATTCACTGGCAGCTTCCGATATCTGGCAACGAAGTGTTGGAATAACATCCCTCCACCCATAAGAAACCTTGGTTTTAAATACACCTTTAAATTAAATTAAAATTTTATCTTTTAGAAAACAAAAACAAGGTACTCCCAAACACTTCGTCCGTACGTGTATGCATGTACGGGCATATGCTTGTGTACATGTGTGTGTATGTGTCCATATATACACATACTAGCTTCCGCCAACGGCTTCGCTCGCGCGGTGCCCGGATAAAAAGTAACCTTTGTGTTAATCCAAGTTATAAACTATGTATATTCCAAGTTACATCGAAATACGTTTAGTAGTTTTTGCTTGAAAGTGTAACAAACATCAACAACATCTATACATCCATACTCACTGACATTCGCATTTATAACATTACTAGGATTTATCCACACGAGATACACATCTATATTTACTACTGTATAAAGAGGTAGAATTGTAAGTTTGTATTTATGTTTGTCCGAGCATAACTCTCGAACCGGTGATCCAATCTGCATGAAATTTGGTGGGTGGTGGAAAACTTGTATTTGAAATTTTTGCTAGGAAGCATTTGAGTTAAATCCGACAGGGGGCCATTAAGGTATGGGGTTCCAAAAGGGGCCAAAATTAAACACACATAAACATATTGAGTGGGGTATCATGAGAAAGGGTTTTGTTTGTACATTCAAAAGTGGTTTTTATTTTAGTTCTAGAATGTATAGTTTTTGAAACATGCCAAAAAGTATTGGTATATGTATGTTTGTTCGAGCATAAATCTCGAACCGTTGATCCAATCTGCATACAATTTGGTGGTTCGATAAGTTGTATATGAAATTTTTGCTGGGAAGTAACTTATATAAAGTTACATCAGACAGGGGGTCATCAAGGTATGGAGTCCCAAAATGGGCCAAAAAAAAACTTATGCAAATATATTGAGTGAGGTGTCATATGAATGTGTTTTGTTTGTAAATTCCAAAATAGTTTTTATTTTAATTCTAGAAAAAAAAAGAATGAACAAGAAAATTTCTTTTTCAAATAGGTCAAAAATAGAAAAATTAAATAACCATTACAACATGACCTTCCATTTCTTAGAGTTTCGTTGACATCGTAGTTCAGTAAGTTAAAAACGTGGTCAAATAACTTTTGTATTTAGTGGACAGCCCAGGTTAGCCTTATGCGGGCGACGAGGTTATTGGATCGCGGTATCAATGCCAGCTGACCCGCCCGCAACTTTGCTTGCCTTTATTTGTTGCGCGGAAGCCTTAATATTTTTAGAATAAAACGTACATCATAGACTTCGCTATCCAAACTATCCTAACTAATGTTATAAATGCGGAAGTAAATCTGTTTGTATGTCTGTTTATTACGTTTTCATGCCTAACCCGCTGAACCGATTTTAATAAATTTTGGTATAGAGATAAATTGATAGGAAGGGTTATGGGAAGGGTAGTTTTGTATGGTGAACCAACCATTTCTCAAGTTAGGGATATAAAAACGTATCATACCTACTCATAGTTTTGGTATGATGTAAAGAATTTTTCTGCATTTTTGACCTATTATCACCAGCAGCCCGACTTTACACACTGCTGGGTTTAGGCCTAGCGTGGCCTAGCTATACTATCGTATATTATGGTAAGAATGATAGAAGGTTTCGTTGACGTCGTAGTTCAGATCAGATTGGATAAAATAGATCGCGCTATCAATGCGAATACTAGTGTTTCTGCTTGAGGCAAGTATTTTTGCTTTTTGTTTTTAGGCACAGGTACGTAACCCTACTAAGTTAGTCGGGGGTAGTCAGAAGCAAGTACAATCGAACATTGTGTTTGGCACACATTCCTGCTCACAGATGAGCTAAAGCATTAGTACCTAAGATATACGTAAGAACATAACCAACCATAACAAGTTCATTGGTCAAGGCAAGCTCAAATATTGTTTTTGGTACACATGCCTGCTCAGGTGCACAGTGGTCACAGTTAGAACAGAAAAAAAAATAAGATATACATGATTAGGGCAAAAGTAACTACATTATATGCCTGCTCACAGTAAGTGACGGTCTGTCTGTCTTTTACGTTTTCACGCCTAAAAGCCTTAACAATGTGAGTTTTCAGCACTCAGTGTTATACATTATACAATAGCGCGTTGACTGCAAGCTTCAGCGAGCAGCAGCGGGTCGAGCAGCTCGCGCCCCAGAACGAGAGTGTTAGTGTTACTAGAGTAAGATGGGAAGGACAGATAGGGGATCAAAGTTTGCACGGGGTACCAATAATTTCTTAAGTAAGGGATACAAAAACTCATGATACCTATACTTTTTAACTGGTCGTGACTTGGAGACGGGTCGCTAACGGAAAAGTGAGTGATAACGGTCCCGAAAAAGGCAGCGGAAGCGAAAGCGAGAACGGGAACGGGAACGGGGACGAGCCCGGGTATCTCTCCGTACCTAACCTGGTAATGCAGGTAATGTAGGTTGGTACTTTTTATTCCGTACATATTTAGGGTTACGTGTAAAATAACCATATTCAGGAAACATTTTACATGAAAACGGACTATACAAAAGTATACACGCAAACGAAGTTGCGGGCAGGTCAGCTAGTATTTTATATTTTATAAAGTAATGTTACTACGTAGGTACCTCAAAGCTAGTGCTTTGAAGTACCTAACTACTTTATTGGGTACTCTCTACGTAGTTTGCATTACGCTGGTCTCGACTTTCCACATTTTGGGTAATAGCTGAAAATCAGTGTTTGCTCAATGAGCAATATCATCGCTGAGCTTTAAACCTATTTGTTATGCTGCAACACATACGTGCTTTTAGCAGTGGGTCATTATTATTGTTGTTTTGTCTTGTACCTACAATAAGTAAGTGCTAACTTTAAAATACCTATCTTAAACCAAACCACATGTTTATATTTTTTTTGTTGTGAGGTCAATAATCTTGTTATTATCTCTTTGGTGAGAACCTCTCACAAATTACGTTTGGATCTGATTCCGATATTCGGACTACTGGAAGTACCTACAGGCTGAGGCTGCCTCCGTCAAAACCGTCGTAGTCGTTGAAGCCACGACACCACGGAAGTCACAACTTCCACAAGTTTGACCACGGAAGCCACGACTTCCAAAAGTTTGACCACGGAAGCCGTGACTTCTATGGTCTCGACCGAGGAAGCCGAGGCCAAGAACTGAGCCTATATGCCTGGTTAATTATAACTCTGCGTTGTGGTGATCTTCTTTGCAATTGCCATTATGAGTGATAATCATTGTACGAAAATAATTTTTGATTAATTTTGTTCGACCCCAGATATAGTTGCCAGTACTGCCACATCGCATCACGTTGCTTCTACTGATGGATACCGCTCGTCCGTGCGAGTGCGCCAGTGACGTTCAGCATAGAATTACTCTACAACAAAAATCTAATTAAGTAAATATAAAATGGTAAACTGCCTGACTGGGTCAGCAAACAGACTTGTTTTGCACATAGATACCTATAAATAAAGTGTTGGCATCCACAAAGGAAGGATATTTAGAAATTAACTTATAAGGGGGTAACATAGGGGAGGATAGTTTGTATGAAAGTCCGTCAAGGATTTTCAAATTATGTATTTACCTACCAAGTATTTTGGTGTAAGTTGTGTAAACTTTGCATCTTTCTTTAATAAATCTATTAAAATTAAATCTATACTATACATGTATGGAATCCCCCTTATGTTATTTCATTTTAATTAAATTATTTACATACAACTAAATAATAAATGAATATTTCACACGTCTACCTGTTGCCGATGTTAATATCGAGCAAAAAAATCACGTTTGTTGTATTGTCCCCCCTTGTACAAGTCAGAACTGTGTTATGGACTGAACTGGCCTAGATAAGGAGAGGGGTGTCCAAGAAAACACCACCTTGAGCTCTAGTAAAATATATACCCATTCGTTCATTCCTGAGAGATTTTTGGTTATCCAGGCATCATTCTTCATTATTTTATTTAAGTACTCGGGTATTGATTTTGCATATAGAAATGGACAAGACTTCACTTCTATGATAAGCACTTCAGAATCTACAATCCACGACATCGTAAGTATGTAAAACACGTAAGTATCGACTCGACGTTCTGATGACGCAACGCTGGGCAGGCGTATTTTTACCGCTCGTGTGAACAGCAACGCGAAGATTCGTATGGTCTATTTTTTTCATAACCCAACGCCCAACGCTGAAAATAGAGCACTGCGCGATAAAAATACGTCGCGCTTGGTTTAATGCGCTGACGTGCGAACAGCCACTTCAAAATACATTTGTTCTATTCGAGCGGATTTTTAACGCGCGTTAAAAATACGCCCGTGCGAACGAGCTCTCAGTGAAAAAAACTGATATATCTGTAAATTGTGGATTTTGGCTCTTCCGCCTCAAAAGCTTGCCGATCCCTGGTCTAGAGGATAGTAAAATACCAGATAATTCATTAATTAATTTTATTATGGCTTATAATTAGTCACAACAATACAATCTTTCATCACAATAAGATATACCAAACATTGAGCAGGCAATTTTTTTTTTCATGAAAACAAAAAATAGATCTGCTTATGCAGATCCGATCACTTTAAAAATTTCATTAACTTAAGAACCATGCCCTTTTCACAATCGTTTATGTGGTTTAAATGACCACATGGGTAACCTTGATCAGCTCCTTCAATCCCTTCATCGTTCCACCGAACACCCTGAATATATATGTCCTCCGATTCAATTTTGATGACGACGACCCTAGTTATTTTTTGAGTGTAACGTGGACCCTGATGTTGCTGGCCAGATCATTTTTTTTTATTTGATTTGAATTCACGTGCAGTTTTGTAGGTATAGGACAGATAAACAGACGGACAACGTTACTACAAATAAATTGACAACCCCTATGGCGCATGGGCAAACGTCCGCCTGAGACGCAGCTAAACTTGCGGGTGCGATTCCCGGCACGAGACAAATGTTTGTAGGTTCTGCAAATATATGCCTCGGGTCTGGGTGTTTTCTATGTATGATATGCATGACGTATGTATTTACAAATGCATGTAAGTAGTATATCAGTCATGTGGTTCTCATAATACAAGCTTTGCTAAATTTAGGGCTAGATGATGCTGAGTAATAGTGTCCAATATTATTAATATAATAATATTAATAATAAAATTTAAACCCTAACTGTTCTTATTCCAAAACGAAGCCTAAAGATAGTCTAGGTTTAAAACTGGTATTTTGTATACAAAATGTCAGATTTAAACTCAAACTATCTTTAGTTTTCGTTTTGGAATAAGACAGTAATGGTTTAGTACCCATATAAATACTTAAGAAAGCATAAATTGTTATTTCAACTACTTTCATGTAAATGTCTTCAAATAATTTATGTTCTTAAGATAAATCACATGAAATATAATATTTTATTGGTATAAAGATAAAAACAATCTCACAATTGACCTCTAGCTACGAAGCTCTACGGATTGCTACGAGCAATCGACAAGGTTATTCATCACAAGCTAAAACTTACTTGTGAGTTTCTTATACTATAGTTTGCTCTCGACGTGACCTCATTGACCTATGAATACTATTTATCTTAAAAAAATAGACTCAGTACCATGAAAACCTTGGTAGACAACCTCTAGGCATAATAGTAGTATTCTTTGCTCTTGGTAGGACGTTGCACCTAAGTATATCTTAATATAGATTAATTTAGTCAGTGTTTTTTGTTGCTTTAGAACTTTTGAATGAACTACTGAGACCTATTTTAAGAAAGGATTTTTATTCAAGTGTAGCCTGATATAAATGTATTATTATTATTTCGTTATCTTCTGTATCTGATATTTGATTCAACTGCCAAGCCAGAGCCTTTCAGACCTATCAGACCGTTCACTAATACAACTATCAGAATGATAAGTCGTTGAGCCCACATCCCACATAAGCGGCTCCGCAGTTAAGGATAGAATCAGTATCGGCTAATCCTTTGCTTTCTCTAGTTACGAAACCAATAAAGAATTCAAGGCCTCCATTACATGTAAGTTTATTCTGTGAGTGGGCAAGCGAGGCTGACGCGGTCTCATCGAGAAGTGCAAACTTGTGTGACAAAATTGCATCCTTCAAAGTCCTCACCAATTGCTCTTCTCCCTGGTACCTGGTACTCTCATGCTGGTATTCTTATAATTACGAACTTGCGAACTTGCTGGTGGCGGGGTTCGGACGCGGGACAGTGTCCCATAGACCCCAAACCGGCCATCAGCGATTGAGGCGACCTGCTCTCGTCGCTCGACGCGCTGATTCTTGAGGAGGCTGAGGAGGATGAATACCTTATCCTCCATCCGACGACGTAGAACTTGGTGGAGCAGGGCGGAGCCGAGGTGGTTTTGGGTGTGCTTTTTGTTACGCTTCCCGGGTTCTTTTTGTTGTTAACATATTTTCAATTTGATTCAGTACACATTCACAATATTGTACATGAAGCATTTCAAAAAAATTAATCACATTTGAATTGACAACTATTTACAACCATGATGTTTTCACATGCGCATTCTGTGATGCACTAGTGAAGTTTTATTTTTATATCGACTTTCATTATTCTCATTTTTTTATGTCCTACGGATTTTCGACTTGTGGTTGGGTAACTGATATGTTATAATAATAATAAAGTTCAACTTCATTTTGTTGACCGAGAAAAAATGGTGTCAATCTATTTACAGTACCTACCTACTTTTGCATAGTAAAATCTTGAAGATTTACATTGTTTAATAGAGATTTGATTTGAAATAGAAATGATTCAGATATAGAATAACCGTCCCTTCATGTATCTTTAGGTATAAGATTTGTTTTTCTAATCCAATTTCATTTCGCACAAAAATCATTTATTTTTCTCATTATATTTTTTAACCTATGTCAAAGCTAGCATAATGAGCAGACCAGCCACCCGTTGGGTCATGGCGCGTTAAGACAACGAAAATTTGAGAGGCAATGAAGACGCACTACATAAACATGAGGCAATACAAGTGGTAAATATATATTTGGAACATTCTGTCTTTGTTTGAAATGATTCACTCATACTGAAAACTGAAAACGTGCAGTGTAGTACTAACACAAAAATAGCAAAATAGGGGGCTGCATGTCCCATGCAAGTTGCCAAATAAAATTACTTATCGGCTTTATATACCTAACTGAAACGAAACATTAATTATCTGATATTCCCATGAATTCAGAAATTAAAGGTAGATACCGGTCTAATAATTGTTTTCTGTCGCAATTCACGACTTTTTGTTTTTTTTTGTCCAAGTTCCATACGATGTCATTGTTGAAAAAGAGTTGCTTATGAGGATAAGGGTGCATACGTTCACACACACACAAGCTTTCGCATTTATAATGCTCATCACCAATTTACATAAAAATCCAGCTGGCGTGCCGCAAAAAGCTTCGAATAATGCAAAAAGCTGTGAATGTAACGAGGCCACTACGCAGCGCCATCTAGGGAGAGTTTTCCGGCTGCTTGAGATAGTCGCAAGGTATAATCGTGACTTGTGCTGTGTTCATACTGGCCGAGTTAAAGGCCAGGAAAACGTTACGCTACGTTAGCGGTACTCACTAAAAGATGTATTTTTAGTGACTGAATTATATAAAACTTATCTATTTTATTTATTTACTAGCTGACCCACCCGCAACTTTGTTTGCGTGTATACTTGTCTATCACAATCTGATCTGAATGGTTTCGGAACGCATAGGGGGTTAACTTACAAATATTAATTTTTATTTGTTTAGATTTTGGCCAGAAACACTTGCGGGCGTCCCCAGAATACCCTACCAAAGTTCCATCACAATCTGATCAATAGTTTCGGAATGCATAGAGGACAAACATATAAACATCGATTTTTAATTATATAGATTTATTTGAGAAATCAACAGCGATATATTATAAGTATGATTTGACCTTACTTAAAACTGAATTTATAACCATTAATGGGCTCATTTGTATCAAAGAGTCATGCATAATGAGAAGAATAAAAATAGGTATAAAATTACTCTACACTTGAAAGTATTTGTCACTGTAAAGTGCATGTCTTTAAAATTTAAAATCTAAAAGTATTATTGATCATCCATCCATAATGGTGCTGATAACATAGTTTTATAAGCCTACATTCACTCTCTGAATTTTCAAAACTGAAGACGGTGGTTTGCACTTCTTTCAAATCTTGCTCAGCTTATTTATACAAATCCATCCAAATTGAGAATCATCTCCGACTAACTGCGGGCATTAAACCCAGACTAAATCTATTTTTTTATGTAAAAATATTTTGTTATGTAAGGGTGCAATAGAATTATGTCGAATCACAGGCTAAAAAAAGGACTTATTTGGGGTATCTAGATACCCCCTCCGCGCCGTCCAAAAGTAACTGTTAAAATGAAAGTTCTACGGATAGGTACCTAATTTAACCTCACTTCCACCCTGTATGTAACTAACGTTGCAACGATTAATTTTAGTTGAAATGTTTATCTGAGTTTGATCAAATCGACACTATTATCTGAGTTTGATCAAATCGACACTAACCAGGCTACTCCCCTGGTGCAAACAGGGTATTATTGATCGTGGCAGCCAAGCGGCGACACTGGGGTGATGACATGTAATACCAATGTAAGTGGACCTTTTGTGCTTTTTATACAAAAGTATAGTATATAGTATGGTCAGTAGTAAGTGCCTATTTGCAGAATCTTAGATTATTGGTACAAGTACTAACTACACTTTTTTATAATATGGGACGTATTACACACGGTCGATTGATCCCAAAGCCTTGTAACTACGGGTATCAGATAATGACAAACACATCAGATAGTAACCGGACCGGAGATAGAACCGGCGACCTACAGCGCACAGAAAGCAGTTTTACTACCAACTTACCTACTAAAAAGAAAGTCGATTATTTTACGTATAATAAATGGCCGAGTAGAGCCAGTAGCTCCATACAGAGAGTTGTGTTTTCAGAGGTTCGATCGGGAATAACTACTAGCTAAAGAATATCGTATCGTAGACAAAACGAGATGCAAATATCCTTAACAGGCGTCTAAATACTGAAACCATTTTTGATGGCGACGGTGTAGCTTTGAAACGAATAGCCATTTTAACCTTTTCACCGCCAACAACTTCTATAAAAGTTCGAGATTTCTGTGCCCTCAACGCCACTACTTCGATAGAAGTACTACATTGTACCTACGATGAAAAAATAATAAAACATTTGTTTCTTTTGTAATTTTGTAAGATAGACACGACTGAAGCCCTGTTCTTTATTTTTCCAGGTAAAACAGGCTTTTTTTGAGATTGAAAATGGATGAAAACAAAAGCGCCTCAAATATTTTCATGTCACGCACGCCAACTACTTCATATCAAGTAGGCCAGTGATCTGACGCGTAAGTTGCTTTCATTACAATCCTTTAAATTTACTTTGTGTTGATCCATGCAAAAGTTCATAAATTCTATGATTGACAATACATTCTGGTCAGTAAATAATGTATTACATAATACATTCTAAAATTCATTTACGTATCAAATCACTTCATTATAATTAATTAAGTTTACAGAGGATTATCGTTATCGCAACACCCATCCCAACGGAATGGCAAGATTTCAGTGCTACCAGTGCCGAGCGCTGTAAACGTGTGCGCGCCGCGGCTTTTTTCTTACCTACCTAGCCTATCTTTACTAACTAACTTTACAATACCTACCTGAGTAAATTAGGGAGACATAAGATAAAAAAAATATATTTGTGTAAATACCTACCTAACTACTTACCTATCGGTATGCATACTAACTTACCACTTCTACTTATCTTCTTTATACCTAATATCCCACCCACTGAACTGCACAGCAAACTGGCTGTTTTGCCTACCCGACGACTGTTTTCAAGTAGATATATACCTACTTACACTTAAAGCTAAGTCAAATAAAAAAGTATATAGGTCTCATTATCAAAATCAAAATTAATAAGGAGGTACTGCCTTGCTAAGCAGGTACCAATGGCAGAAAATATGTGTATACTATAATTAAAGACGTTGTTGTTATATAGGTACCTACATTTGAACAGAACTTGTACTTAACTAACTACCTACCTACGTAAGTAAACACGGGCGATATTGATATCCAATTAACCCAACAGTTGGTAGAAAACCTTTCATATTCTGTACCTACTATTGGTAATAATAAGTATTCACATTTTTCAAACGTGAGACTCTTAAGCAACCAAATGCACTACAATACTTTTTACTTTCATTTTGGCGAAAAATATTTACTACTACTTAGGTAGGTTTGTTTTAATACCTAGTTTGTGGAGTGAAACAGGTGCTTATGGTGGAAATCAGTAAGCTACCTTCCATCTCTTCTTAAACACGTAAGTAAGGTAGTCACTTTGAAACACACTAAAAATAGCGCTGCTCGCGCGTCAATAAATTTTGTAAGGCTATTAAAGGCTTTTGAAAGGCTCGAAAAATGAAGGTGGCAATGAATCGGTAAGCAATATACGTTCAATGGTTCATCATGCTCATCATCTCAACCTATCGCAGTCCACTGCTGGACGTAGGTCTCTCCCAAGGTTCGCCACTATCAGTTCAATGGTTGATTGAGGTTATTTAATGCATAGACCAACAAAAAAAAAGAAAAAAAACATAGACAACCCTTTTCCTTAAGAAATGTATCGTGCTACGAACGCCAACGACTTGATATGAAGGAAACGGACTACGTTATGAAATAAATAGTGAAGTGTCTAATATAAATATATCTCTTTCAAGTTTATGCATGTATCTTTGTCTCTGATAATGGATACTCATTTTTCTTACTAAAAATGTTCATAAACGAAAACAAAATAACATTAAAATGTAGCAGTGTTTATTTATATTTGAAAATTTACAAATCTATTTTTTTATCGATATGACGGTACCCCATCCTTGCTTCGTACTATAGAATCTGTTATACATTTATACGTTGGCGTACAGCGTGACATCGCTTAGGATAGTTGGGCGGTGAAAAGGTTAAGTGAACATTTATATCTCTTTTATTTTAACTAGCCTGCTTCGAGAATGACAGTTGATATTATAGAGATAGCCCATCGAGATAATTATGTAGAACTCTAAATATCTCGATGAGATAGCCCCTTCTTAACCGTGGAATGGTTGTGTAGTCCGGCCAGCCGGACCATGTAAAATTTGTTTTATCGATTGCCCGAAAACGATACCGTTTGGTCAATTGTACATCAGTAAACTCTGTACCTTGGTCGCTCGTAATTCAATGTCTCTATCCATGACTAACCGTTTATTAAGTATTAGTTCGTGCTCTGTAATTTAGCGGAGTTCGAGTACAATTTAATATGAGCTACTTATCTAACCTACCAACGAGGTAGTCAATCAAGAATTTATATAAAGGTCGCTCGCGACCTAACACGATTTCAACGCTGAGGAATTGCAGTTATATGTTGCGTATCGCATCATCCTTTTTTATGTCATCCTTTCTGCGTTTATTGGATGTTTTTGGGGAGTTCTTATCCATTTACTCTAAATAATTAAAAAGTCTGAATAAGTTAACGGTGTTTTATCAGTCATTCTACGCCGATTAACTGAACGGAACAACTATGTACCTAGTTGTGCAAAATTCAATGACCGGCTTATTTTTTAATTCTGTTTTCTACTGTTGTTCGTTCGATGTCGTTCTCCAAACACGCTGATAAATAGACTTTATGAAGTGTAGACCCAGGTTCTTTTCAAAATAATTGAAAAACGCATCCATGTCGCTCAACAATGTTTCTTTAACGTAAAGCCATGTCTAGTTGATTGCCTCATAAGGTAAAACAGGTAATTTTGCACTTAAAGCTACACACTATTCGTCTTTGTAGGTACTGCTAGTTTTGTAGTACCTACTGTGGTACTTTTCGCTTTTCGCCATACATATCTTGACCAGTAATAGTAACATCCTACTGTTTCCTTTTTTTATTTATTTCAGCAGTTGCTCTTTCTTACTTTGAAGCGTTCCCAAGTCAGAGGGCACGTAATCACCTATTTTTCTAATTCTGAAATGTATAGGTACGAGTATATACTTGTAATGAAGGTCTGAGTTATACGTCCTTCATGTTTTAAAAGTAATGTTAACTTGCGGTGGCTCTGCTTGTTTGTGGCATGCATCATCGTCATAAATAGGGCGGTTTTAAGGGTACAAAACCGGAAACCGGTGATAGATTTGCCACCAGGGAGTCATAACGTTCTTTGTTGTGATATGATAAATTAAGCAACTCATCCATGGCCAGTGAGTACTCTCATAGTACATCCTGAGACTTCTCATAGCGGGTAGTGATGAACCTCAATAAGTCTGCAACGCTGGCAAGTTCTGATTGAAGCTGATGTATGTCAGTTTCGTATTTACGTTTTGTGCTTTCTAACCGCACGGTACACAATTTTAATTATTCTACAATTTCAAATTTTTTCCTCTTTTTTTATATCTATTTACCACTCTTTTTTGGTTTTTGAACCGTTTACTGTTTTTTTAATATACCTCGTTAGTTTAGCATAAATTCTTAAATTTATTCTTTCTTACTTTGCTTCAGTTGCATGCCACAGAGTTTACCACTGAGTCATCATTTGTCAGGTCAATTGTTACAGTAGGCAACCTGCCACATGTGACAGAAACTTGGCCGGGTGCCCTATCAGCTGTTATAAGTTCACTAAATAAGTTTTGTGTTTCCGCGGTGGCAGAGCACTGAGCTGTTTCTTCCAATAGTGTAATTTGTTGGTGAGCATCACACAATTCGTTCTCAAGGGCAGACTAATGAAAAAAATGTTTATTTAGCAACATAGAGTTTTTATAATTTAGGTAATACGCAGTATGCTGTACGCTTTTGCCACCTTTCTTAGTGAGGTATGTGTATGATATTATTTATGTACAGTTGTGGTCATACAATTAGGAACAATTGATACTGAAGTCACTTTTGGAAATCAAGTTACTTTTACTTTTGTATTAACATATTGATATCAACTTCGAACTACATAAAATAATAGCTTTATTTGTAGGTTTTAATGTGTCATACTAATTAAGGCGACTAGTAGGGTCAAACCTCCCTCTCGCTCGCACTATTCAACATTTTTGAAGATATAAAATCACTGAATGTAGTAATGCAAAATAGCAAACCTTCACGGCCTAGAAAATAACAATACAAAGGTTCAGTAAGAATATCATTTTGAACCCAACACGTTTTCCTACAAAAAAATTGGCACCAAAATTCATCACATTGGTACCAGTTTTTTGTTAAGAAAACGTGAAAGAATCAAAATGAGATCATTGCTGAACCTTTGTATTGTTATTTTCTAGCCCGTGAAGGTTTGCTATTTTGCATAACTACATTCAGTGATTTTATATCTTCAAAAATGTTGAATAGTGCGAGCGAGAGGGAGGTTTGACCCTACTAGTCGTCTTAAGCAAAACAATTGTAATTCCTCATAAAAATCTTTAAATCGTAGATTGACAATGTATTTTAAAAATATTGGCCGCTGGACAAATAATTAAGGACGAAAATAAAATGAGTTCTAAAGATTGAATATAAAAAAAAACGAAGAATGCTTTTTATTTACCGCCTTTTCTGTGGTTACTGTCTCTTACGTTTTCAGACGAAAGTGCATATGAATTATTTGAAAATCATCGGTACAAAGGAAAACTGTGACCCATCAACGCGAAAAACGATTTTGGCACTGTATGAACGAGGTTGGTCTTATAAAAAGATAGCAGATCATTTGAAGTGCTTTAAAACTAAGGTATTTAACGCCGTTAATCACTTCAAGAAATTCAAAACCATCAATAATGTTCCTAGAAAACCGAAATCTAGAAAAACGACGCCGCGTGAAGATGCTTTAATTGTTCGTTCAGCGAAGGCTGACCCTTTTAAGGGATCGGAAATAATAAGAAGGGAAGTTTTTGGCAGTGGAGGAGCGTGAGCGCGTACAGTACGAAGAAGTCTAACGGACGCAAAGCTATTGGACAGATCACCCGGAGAGTACCTCTTCTCAAGAGAATGCATCGATAAATGAACGCAAGACGAAAAGCAAGATTAGATTTCGCTAGAAAGTATGGTGTCTGGACGGTAAGTCAATGGAAAAACGTTTTATTTTCTGATGAAACGCAGATAAATCGGCTAGGCTCTGACGGTAAGCAGTATCTACGTCGACCGGCTAAGCAGGCATTGAATCCCAAGTACACGAAAAAGATAGTAAAGCATGGAGGCGGAAATATAAAAGTTTGGGGATGTTTCTCAGGACATGGCGTTGGGCCGGTTAACAAGATTGAAGGCATGTTAGACCAATTTCAATACAAGCAAATATTGGAAGAAACTATAATTCCCTATGCTGAGGAGACGTTGCCTGTAGTCTAAATAGCTCTGATCTTAATCATTATTTTTTTCATTATTAAATTATTATTTTACGTATTTTGTATGTTGTATTAAAGCCTATTAAACTAGTTGTAAAACCATGTTTTTCAATTATATTATCAAAAGTTTGATTCATGAGTTACAGCAACTTGTTAATACAGAAGTGATTTTAACACCAGCCGTTCCTAATTATATGACCATAACTGTAGCTATTCTCGTATGTACACCGACTTCTTTTCTACATAGGCTTCGTGTCAATTCAAAAGTTGTTTTTTTATGTTACTTGAGGATGGAACAAGCACATGACCCACCTGCAGGGGTATTTTAAAACGTTCGAAATGTTTCAGAGTCGAATCCGACAGTGACGTTTGAACCAAAATTACATTATTATGTGGGGGTGTATTTAGTTGTGATGCGAAATCGTATCGTAGTGTTCATCAGAAACACCATGAGCAACTTTTGAGATCCTTTAAATCAATCGCAATAGAAATACAACTGAATAAAAATTTACGGATTCGATTCGGAAACTTTTCGAATAAAATACCCCTGCTGATGTAGAGTGGTAACCATTACCCATCACAAAGCATTGCAACATAGATCACTTTTTTGGAACGTGCTCTACGATGCCAACGCCCTGCGTCCACCTACCTGAGGCATGATGATGATAAGCCTCTTGTGCCTGTAATTTCACCGGCACCCACACTCTTCAAATCGAAACACAGCACAGCTGCTTGACGGCAGAAAAAGGCATGGTGGCAGCAGGTTCCCGGACGAGCCCTCCACAAAGAACTCTACTACTACTACTACTATTACTATACTATATTGTCTGGAAGAGATCGCTTTTAGCGATAAGACCGTCCATGTTACTTTTATTTTATTGTAAACTAGCTCCCACCCGCGGCTTCGCTCGCGTGGTATCGGGATAAAAAGTAGCCTATATTAATCCAGGTCATAAACTATGTATATTCCAAGTTTCATCTAAATCCGTTCAGGAGTTTTCGCGTGAAAGAGGAACAAACATTCATCCATACATCCACACATACAAACTTTCGCATTTTTAATATTAGTGTGTTGTGATATAAGTAGGATTAGTAGGAAGTAGGATTTTCCTGAAAATTATTGAACTGTTTGGTGTACCTACCTACAATAAAGAATTTATTTATCTATCTACGCTTGGTCGGACTCGGGTGGACCAACTTGAACTAAATCCGCTAATAGCCGATTCCTATAACATACCGTTACCGATAACGCTTCGTTTTCCCTTGAAAACCTGTCAAAAATTAACAACGAGGCGTTGAAAATTTGACAGTTTTTCATGGGAAAACGAGGCGTCATCGGTAATGGTATATTATAGGAACCGGCCGTAAGTAGCTAAGGTATATATCAATATCAGTATATCAGTATCACACATTTATAAAATCTTTACACCGTTTATAGGTACTCCGTTATATGCCTACCTCAATAAAATCGAGGACATGTACTTATAATTAAGAAGAACATAGTCCTCAAAACCGACCGTTTTAAATCTAAAAAAATACTTATTTCAGTTTTAAACGGTTTTTTCGTTTTAAACGGATTGGTTTTAAACCGGCCTTACATCTATAAGAGGAATTTAAAAACGATCGAATAAAAAAAACTGCGACTGATGATGAGAACGTTTTTTAAATTTAGCGGTATGAATTTGAGTAAACTAACTACTAACTAAATAAACTAACGACGAATATTAAATAATAATAAAATACAAAACGTGCTTATAAAAAGTGAATTGTGAATAATCCATTTTAGATATTAAAATTATAGGCATGCGTGCGACTAAATTACTAAGTGAGCGACTAGAAATACAGAGAACGCAACTTTAATATGGACGATTATTTCCAATTGAGGATTTTCCTAACGATCTAATAAAAAGTTTACTTTGAGCAACGTTTGTGAGCTGCTTTTTTAATAATTATTGGTTACTGATATTGAAAGTGAAAGTGAAAATTTCTTTATTCAGTAACGCACATTACAGTACACTTTGAATGGTATTTTTTTTAATTTACACCAATTCGAAACGCGACCAGACAGAGAAGAATTGGCAAGAAACTCTGCTAGGCCCCAATGCCACCTAGTGTTGTGGTCCCTACCCCTAGCTAGAGTGTATATAAAAAATGCAGAGCCAGAAGCTCGCGTGGTAAATCCTGAGTGGAGCTAGCTCGTGAGGACGAGTAGAGCGAAGGACGAGTGGACGAAGCGAAACTCAGGGGCGACCTCGCGAGAGTTCTGGCGAGAGCCCATACCCGAGTTAAATATCCATTTTTATGATCTGACACAGATAGGCTATTAGGTTTTTAAGAGTAGTCATAGGTTCCCCCACCCTAGTACTCCCACATCCCCACTCTCCCGATTTTGGGTTTTGGCGTATATTTTTTCATTTATTCCTTACTTATCCTCAAAACTGAATTATTATTTTTCTCAGAAACTATCAATATAACGTCCCCTTAGCTAGTAATAATGTTTTCACAAATAGTTATTCAATAGTTATAAAATTTTCAATAATATGTGAGTTCATAGTACCTACTCTGCTCATTATAGTATTTTTCAAAGTGGGTTTTCTATTGGAAGCACTTCTATTAAGATAAAACGCCGCACAGTACAAATAAAAAAATTGCCAAATATTGAAAAAAATGCAGAACGTAACCCGACGTAGCCCGGGGATTCTTAGCACCCCCTGCCCCACCCGCCGTTACCAAGGCCAGGAACAGCGGGGTGGCCATTTCGGGAACTGGGGGCCATTTCTTTTTCATGTCCATCATTTAGGGGGTTTATGTCCATAATCCTCACGCTGGGCATGTGGGATGGGGATCGCAGGACACTGCTTTTCGTACCGCCGATGCTGCTGCCCATCGGCGGTCAGGGAATTTAGCAGTGTCGATGTAGGCTGCGCTATGCCGCAATCAGCCGGCCGCAAGAGCCTCGTTCTTTAATTAGCAGGGTGTATCGCGTGTAGGTGAAGTATGCTTTGGTCACGAAGTTGGTGGTTGGAACTCCTTACACCCTCTAACTTGTTTCTTTTAACTGGACACGGATCGGTATTCTGGCATAGGAACGGTGTCTTGTGGGACAGGGCGAGCGCGGAGAGCTTAAAGAGAACCGGAAGGGGCATCGCATTCAAGATACTTACTTGGATAAAGAGATAATGAGACCATGCCAAAATGAGCGTAAAATCATATTTTTTATTGTAAGAACAAATGTGACGCTAACAAAAAAAACCCGGGACAGAACTTAATGGCCTTTTGTCAGAACCATACAACGACTATACGCCCTTTAATTTCCTGAAAATCTCATCAGTGGAGGGCTCTTGGACCAATTTTGCCTATTGTCCTTTTTTATATAGGTACTCATGTTTGGATCGATTAGTAAGATAGGGTTTATTTTAGGACGTTAAGTTTCTTTTTGTAAATAGGTTCAGATGCAAAACACTAAATATATTCTCTATAAATCTTTTTGGTACTTTCCCTCCCGGTCCCATCAAATTGAATAGACCAGTTAGACCACCCTGTATTTCCTTATAATACATTCATGTTATTGTTTAAATAACGGCATCTGTGGCGCAGTGGGCGAAGGTCCGCCTGGGACACAGAAGGTTGCGGGTTCGATTCCCGCTGCGGGACAAATGTTTGCATGTTCTACAGACATTTGTCTCGGGCCTGGGTGTTTTCTATGTATGTATTTACAAAATAATAATAATAGGTAATGGTTACCACTTAACATCAGGTGGGCCATGTGCTTGTTCCATCTTCAAGTGTGTGTTTCAAGTGTGTTAATTGTGTGTGTGTAATATATCAACCATGTGGTTCCCATAACACAAGCTCTGCTTAGTTTGGGGCTACATGATGCTGTGTAATAGTCCAGCATTATTTAAATATTTATTTGTATAAAATGATGTTAATAACATACAAGTTATCCAAGAAAATGTTGTAAATTATACCTAATGGAGAATCAATAAGTTGATTGCGCAGTTTTTCGGGTGCGACTATGCCCTACGGATAGGCTACTGTCGTGACTAACAATAATTTAGCACCCGAGATGGCTGAGAACTGGGCTGGGTCCACTAAACTGAATGAAACGAGGCCAAATAATAATTAAGTAGGTTTGTTATTGGGTAAGTATGTATTCGAATGTAAAAAATTATAGTGCTTGTAGGTGCCGGTTATTGTGTCCAGTCAACTTCACAAATAGCAATTGAAATGGACTGAAATTACCACAATGAAGCAGCAAGGCGAAATGATATTAAATAATTCATTATGTGAAAAATACTAGGAATGTGAAACTTTAACTAACCAAATAAAAGAAGGTAATTTGATTTCAAGTTTCTTTATTTTAGGTATATTTAATAATTTACGCAATTCACTAAACAATGTTTGCAACTCTGCTTTGTAACGAAAAGCAAATACATTTTACTTATAATTATTCTTAAAATAAACATAATAATACCTGTGTGATATAATGCTGTACGAGACAGAAACTTTTAAAGAAAAAGATTACATACGTAACTTATACGTCTGCGTAACTTTTATTGTTGTTGTGTATATATTTCTTATCTAACATTACCTATACAAATTGACATATGCAGTGACCCTGATCCTGTTTATTGAAGTTCAGTGAATCATCGCTCTCATTCTTGCTTTATAGGAAAATAATTTGATTACCAATGTATTTGCAGCGCGTATAATTTCGTATCTACAGCATAAGCTGATTCGGCAACACTCGAACTGATGAGTTTACGTCGACCACTGAACCATAATTAATAGCCTTAAATCAGGGTCATTAACTGATGAGCGTTGTAATTTTTTTTACAATCTAATTTTGTACATTAAGGCACAAGCTTACAATTTAAGTTTAAGAGCGAACCCGCGTCTTATTTTAGTGTTCATAAGCAAGTAGAATATTGATTAATAATGGACAAATCGAATTGTCTAAGACTCGTCTAGATACATTACATAAAATTAAAGCTAAAATTATGACTACCGCGATCTTCTGCTAATTTAAACGCAAATGAAAAGAACTTTCCTTTAAATAAACCGAAGTTTTCCTTACTTTGAATACTCAAGGGTGATCTCCTTTTGTTAAAAGTGATGTTACGCAAAATCAAATCGGTACACGGGTTTGTTCTGTGTCTGGTTTATTCTGTTTGTGTGTGTCTTGTATCATTATTACTTAAAGCCTTACACCTTGTACATGCTTTTGTATAACATTATTGGGAAACCTAAAAAACTTGCCAAGTGTCAGGTTCTGGAGCTTCAACCCTCAACACAACAACCCCTGGAGCAGATACAACAACAAATTCCTGACTGGAACGGCACAGGCCTTGGTTTTATCAATTCAACGCGATAGTGGACCCGTAAAAAGCAAAGGCAACCTCACAAAATAGGTTGATTTCAGTTTATGAAGAGTCAGAGACTAGGCAATTTAACCAAATTACTGAATGAGATCGAATTAGGGGATCAAAAGCCTTCGCAATTATTACGACGTATGGGAAGAGCCGAGTTCCCGAGGAAACATTAAGTCGGAACTCGAAATCCTACACCATAGATTACAACGGTAAACAAGTCACTGTCACTTGATCGTCTCTTACCAGCTTATCTTTTAAGGGTATACATACGGGTATCACCATAACAGTTCACCCGAATCACTTAAGCGAATCATGAATCACCTCCAGCTGTAACAAGATTTGGTCGCACGGTCAAGAAGACTGAAATTCGACATGAGTATTGTCATACAACAGTCAACATCGAATCACAGACGTCATATAAGCCGCACTTCACACCTGACGCTCATCTCAGCCGCACTTATTTATTTATTTTAATTTAAACAAGGATTCACAGTTTTACAACGTTAAATTATAGGCTAGTTAAACATAATTTGTACATAAACCAATTTGAATCCACATTTTGTAAACAGCTCGTAATATGCGTTAGGACTAACGAAAACATGGGACAGTGCAACCGCTGCAAACAATGCAAAACTGCAAGCATAAATCGCAAACTCCCACAAGATATCTCTAGCAGCGGTGAACACCGTCAGCGCAGTCATGACCCTTCACACTCTACCTCTTTTACGAGTTACTGCAAACGTCGCATCGTAGCAACAGGGTGCCTAGTGCGAGTTTTTTACCAGCTCGATCGCGTTTGCGTTTACGCAAATTTATATGGAATCGAGGTAGCGCCATCTAGTGAGAAACGCCTGGCACTGACTCCTTTCCATACAAATTTGCGTAAACGCAAACGCGATCGAGCTGGTAAAAAAACTCGCACCAGGCACCAGTAGACAATCGCGTCAACCGTGAGGCGTTTCGAATGACACCTAATTTGTACGAGTGTTAATGGCATAATAAGTACTAAAACAGTTCAGAAGCAACAACTTCGAAGAAAGTTGACCCTCAGGTATAATATTCTTTATAATTTGAAAATGAAGAGGTAACCTATGTTTTAGTTGTTTTATATGAGATAATAGGCGTTATTTAAAGAAGAAAAAAGCAAAATCAAACCTTCCATAGTAAAAAAAAAATATTATTTAGAATTGTTCGCATGCGTGCAGTGTTTTCCCGCGATTTTATTTTCGCGGCAAACATTTTTTTAATACAAATCCAACTGGTATATTTAAAATATTGGTATTTTCTGAAAGCTTGAGGGCTGTAACCCTGAAGCTGAGTTATGATGGTGATAATCATAATTAATAAATACATGAAAATCTGGAAAAGTAAACGTATGACGTCATAATGCGTACTTGCGTGAACAACATTTTTTTAAATCTAAATTACAATGAATTAAATCATTTTCAATGCTAAAATAGAGAGTCTAATGTTTAAAGATATTTATTCTCAAAAAAGACATTACATATCACTTATATGAGAAGAGAACTAATAGGTAAATTTTAAAAGTAGTCGTCCAATCATTATTAATAGGTAGGTAACTAGGTAGACATAGGAAAGTAGTCTTCAATTTAGTAAGTAAATGGTAGGTATGTATTACCTTCTGCATATTTCTTTAATTCATACAAGTCAAAAATAAAAAACACATTAAAAATTTACTAGGTATACAAAAGGTAGGTAGGTAGGTAAAAGAAGTTTTCAAAAACATGTTTTCGTAGTTTTGACTTGAATGAATTATACGAGTTAGCATTTTTAATTAGTGCGGGTAGTTGGTTATAAAGCTGTGCGCCTTCATAAGTGAACATTTTTTTACCATAGTTGGTGCGTATCTTTGGTACAACCAGAAAGCTGGCACGGCGGGTATTGCGTTTGGTTATTTGTCGCGATGTAGTAAATGCTAAGTTACTATGGAGAGAGCCTTTTAGTATCTTTCGGACTAGTATGCAGGTATTGAAAATGTATAACTGTTTAATATTCATTAATTTGGTTTCATTATAAATTTTTTCATTTATTTTGAGTAGTTTGAAGTTGAGCTATTTTGGTTTTTGTAGCGCTGCCCCAGATTTCTATTAAGTATTGTAAGTGTGGTTTTACTAGAGAGTTGTAGATGGTCTAGATAGATAGATTCGATTGTCCTGAAATAAATTAAGTTCCGTGAACAGGCCTTCTCATTTGCCGTCCTTCTGAGACCACTAATCAGCAAATACGCTTTACTAAACAAAACAACCTAAGTTTTTTCAATATTTTCAATAATACAAATGTTTTAGATATGTTCCCAATAAGCACTGCGGTTACAACTACTTTTCAATATTTAAATACTTTGACACACACACACTTTCACGTTTATAATATTAGTGTAATGTGATGTGATATTAAACGCTCTTAGCACCGCTAAAGTACAATTATAAGCGCCCCTAATTATACTTTATTTTAATGGGCGGATAGCATAGAGAACAAATCGGGCCATTGCTCAAAAGGCCGTCGTGAGAGTGAGACAGCAATGATCATTAATAGAACTGACTACCTAGGTAATAATATATAAAGGCACAGCCCAAAACGCTGGACTTAGAGACTTGACATTTTTCACATAATATGTATTATAGGCATCCTATTCATCCATCATCACTAAAGGATTTTTAGAAATTCCACCGCTAAGCGTGTAAAATAGGGAACGAAACTTTGTATGCAACCCCGTTAGTTTCGAAGTTAGGATCTTGAATTTTAGTATTTAGACTGACGATTGAATTAATTAGTCTCAGCTTTCTTTATAATTTCACCCCCGTAGGGATGAAAGATGAAATTGTGTATGGAAAGTCTTTCATTTTCAAAGAAAACATCACAAAATGGAAATAAATTCTCCAGAACGCGGACGAAGTCGCGGGCATAAGCTAGTTAAAAAAAAAGAAAAGCTTTATATATAAATATGTCATGTGACAAAAAGCTTGCAACGACAGATTTCTTTATGGCAACCAACGATGTGCAAGCGTTGCTAGTTTTTTTATCCCACAATATCCTATTGACGTGGCCCTATTATTTCTCTTTTTATTTTATTAATAAGAAAATTCGATAAATACGCATTGAGGTAGGTAAAACAACAATCGTTAGTTAATTTTGACAGCTATTTTTAACTACATTGGACATGCATGTACGGAATTATGCTGCTGGTATGCTACTCAAAATATTTTTGAAATTTACAGTTATTGATTATTCCAGACATAATACTATTGAATATACTGATTTAAAGAGAAAAGAGTATTTTTGATTAAGCTGTAAATAATATTAAAAAAATATTATTTAAATGCATGAATGCATGATGGCGTTCGCACGCGTCTTCTAGTCTAACACGCGTGCGAACGCCAAATGGCATCGATTGCCAGTAACTAGTAAACAAGGCCTAGGGCCCTGATTATCAGGAATACAGATATGTCACATCAAACATAATATCGCTCTTAAATTTTGATAGAATTTTGCAACGCAAGAACTGTCAAATTTCCTTACAGTTTTCGCGATTTATATCTAACGTGACGTTAATATTTATTCCTAAGAATAAGGACCCTAACATATGACACGATAAATGTAAAATTTCCATTCAGTTTTGTCAAAATTCTATGTAAATTTGGCAGTTCTTGCGATATGTCTATTCCTGTGAATCGGGGCCCAAGTGTTGGTTGTTGTGTGTATACATAAATCGGACGGCTAATAGTTATGCATAAAGCGTGAAAATTTGTTGTTACTAATACCACAGAATAATATAATTAATAGTTACTTATACTAACACACTTGGTCTTCAGATACTGCTTTAGTTATTGCGAATATTAAATAACAAGCAAAATTGTATTGTCATCACCACGAATTGGTTACTCAGCCATCATTATACTTTTAATCAAGATTAAAAGTATTTGAATCTTAGTTTTATTTAACCTAGTGTGTGTAGTAATCCATAAATTGCGGTAGTAACCAATTCGATCTGCAAACTACAGAGTAAATCATCGAGATACGAGTAAATATATAGATTATTAGAGCACACAGTAAGATATGTTCGGATATCATAAATGCGGTAATTTCCCTAAAGTATAAAGTACCTGTAGTATAGCGGTATAATTTCATATTTTTTTTATTTAAATGCATTTGTGCAATTCATTAATATATAGTATCAAAATTGCTTTAAAATATTATAAAAAAACTTATGCCAAATTGTTAATCATAATAATGGGTGCTCTAATTCAAATATTAGTAAAATCGTCGTTATCAGTGGGGAAACATAGAAAAATATCGTAAAATGTTTGTCTGGACATCCTTTTAGCTTCAAATATTAAGTTTTATCAAAACTCGAAAGAGGGCACATTAAAATATTCAATAAGACTTATTTCATAATGACAAAGTGATTTGTGTGCTAGGTGAGCTTAAGAAGAGGCGTAATCCAAATGTAGCACATAAGACATGATTCTGTAACACAAAACCTTGCGATGACTTCAATGTTATTGGCTAATAATTATTCTGAAATGTGATAATAAGCTCTCTAGTTTGCTAGCTTTGTTCTTATCGCCGATAGTAATTATGAAACAAGCCAAATGTACTGCGCTGCACTATTTTGGTCACAAAAGCACAAAGAGGTTGTGTCCTTAAGTTTTTTTTATATTACAGACATGCTATGAAGTCTTATATTTTTTCTATATAGGACCAAGTTATGTGCGATTTCTTAACATATAAAAAAAATATTATTTATTTTCTATTTAACAATTATATATTTAATGGCCGGTTTAGTGTGATTTCTTATATATGCAGCATTGTTGATCATGTTTATGTATGCCTTCAATAGGCAAAATAAGATAGAAAACACTCTCACGAACTAGGTATGTTTTGTATTAGTGGCTTTAAAACAAAATTTGCGCCGTTTTTGTGGAACTCAAGCGATAACTTAAAATATGTTTTATAAAAGCTACGACATATTCATAGGTAAATTTCAGGTATAAATTACAGATTTAAATATATACAAGAAACAGTAATGAAGTACATTTAGGGAGTACCTAGATTAAGTTAATGACTAATGCCAAAATAAATTTCAGAATACTGAATAGGACTGAATGATTATCTAAATGGTAACAAACAATATTATAATTACAAATTAATGTAGTAAGGTCAATAGTTATTTTACGAGTACAATTGCAGTTAAAATAATTAAAACACTAAAATAAATGGTGATAAGTTTAAGTACAATCAATAAAACAAAACATATAAAACTTAAAATTATTAAAATCGTGTTTTAAAACAGTATTGTTTTAAAATACTCAATAGCAATCATCGATCCATACTACATGCAAAGATAGCATCTAAGAAATATAAATAATATAGAGTAAACAAAAAATAATAATATTATATTAAGTAATGTCAAATAATGAGCAATATTGCTTGTCAATAAATCTGGCTAGGAGGGAATACTGTTTGTAGAATACTTTGAAACCATGAAAAATGGTTTTACGTAGATAATGAGTATGGATGTACGGGGTTGCCAACCCCAACTGCACGTGGTGCACCCTGCTAAACAACGGGGCTCTGGCGGCCGGCTGACTGCGGCATAACACAGCCTACATCGGCACAGCAAAATGGGCATTTTGCAAAATGCAAAATGCAAATGGGCAAAATGCCCATTTTGCTTTAGTTGGGGTTGGCCACCGATGGGCAGCAGCGTCGGTGGTGCGAGAAGCTGTGCCCTGCGATCCCCAACCCACTTGCCCAGCGTGGGGATTATGGGCATATCCCCCTTTATTAGGGCAGGCCTATATCCAACAGTGGACTGATATAGGCTGGTGTAGTGTGTGGTGTGAGTATAGGTTTAAAATCGTCTGATCTGCGCGCACGGCTAAGAAGAATTGTTTTTTTCATAGTCCACAATATCGAGCGTGACGAGTTTGTTATCAACTGTGTGCGATTACTTTTTGTAATGTACTCACTTGTCTAACAGCATTGCCATGAGAAACTCAAAGCTTACAGGAACTCTAGCAAGTCTAGAATTTAACTAGTCTTCCGATCGATTAAGGTTGTGTCCCCAGTAAGGAAACTGTTAGGGGCCGACTGAGTTTGCGGCGTATCGGTTTAGTACGTCCTTCCATATATTTGAAATGGAGTGTTCACAGTGTGCTAGTTCACTTCACACAGTTTGCAGCGTTACGTGCGCCGATTGTCTCGGTTAGTGGCCGACTCGGAGCAAAACCGGTTCCAGTCGGCGGTGGCGATATGGTTGTTCGCCGGGTGAAGTGAGTCCATCATCATCATCAGCCTATAGCAGTCCACAGCTGGACATAGGCCTCCCCTAATGAGCGCCATTGCGCCCTATCCTGAGCTCGACGCATCCAGCTTCTACCAGCAGCCTTTCGCAGATCGTCACCCCGACTGGCCGGAGGGCGTCCTACACTTTGCCGAGCCGCGGTCTCCACTCAAGAATTCGTTTACCACATCGGTTATCGGTTCTTCGGCAGATATGGCCAGCCCATTGCCACTTCAGCTTGCTAATTCCCTGAGCTATGTCGACAACTTTAGTTCTATGTCGGATAAACTCGTTACGGATTTTATCCTTTAGAGAAACCCCGAGCATAGCTCGTTCCATAGCTCGCTGAGCTACTTTAAACTGGTGGACTAGCCGTACTGTGAGTGTCCACGTTTCGGCTCCGTATGTCATGACTGGTAGGACGCACTGATTGAAAACTTTTGTTTTCAAACATTGCGGTATGGGTGACGAGAAAACTTGACGTAGTTTTCCAAATGCTGCCCAACCCAGCTGAAGTAGTGAGTCCGTTTGCCGCAAACTGTTCATGCAGACAGTTGGAAAGGAGTTATTACTATAAAAAACGCCCAAATTACATAATTTGTATCTTAGAGGCGTAAAGTGAGCGCAAAACTAGCAAACTGTGGACACTCAAAAGTGAAAATTCAGTCGGTCGACCTAAATAAGCGGCTAACTCATAACAGTTTGCTTGCGACGCACGTAAATTAATCTGAGTTTGCAGCTAACTCGAATTTCAGTTCGCCACAAATTTGCGGCTCACTCAATAGGCCGCTCACAGTTTGCCTACTGGGGACACGGCCTAAAAGTTTACTTGATGATAATTGTCATCACCGTCATCAAACTTATATAGTTTCAATTAAGTAGTTAATAAAGATCAAACTTCATTATTGAAATATTAGAATAGTCCAGATTTATGTGCAGGTTTTAGTTCATGCTATATGCATTAGTGATTCTACTTCATAGAGACGGAATTATAAAACGTGATGCATTTACATACTTATAAATATGGCGCAAGATAAATTGTTTGTGTTAAAAAATTGTAAGTAATTCGACGCATTTCCCGGTCTTAGTCCATAGAGAGATAAATATACGAAAGAAATAATTTTGACGAAAATACAATATCCACAAATCGTACGCTTAAGGAAACAGCTGAACCACATATTAGCTTGGAAAGTCAATGCTCGACTTGAATTAGATCGAGCCTCTGTTGTAACTAAATATGAAGAAATGTAGTAACAGTTTTGTTTTTACAAAAGCCAACCGAAGTGACCTTAAGTTTTTATGAAAATACCTACATAGTTGAAGAAACTTAATATGAGACTAAAATCGCATGTGACATCGTAAACTAGTCTTGAAATGTCTTACAATTATATATTCTAGATCCTAGATTTCAAAACCTCAGGCTCCTAATGATGTATGTTTCTGGATGCTTCCGCGTCTTGGCGTGTGATGTTGAACGCCTCAGTCTTGAGGAAGTCTACGGTCTTGTAGGCGGAGTCAGCTTCCGCGGCGGAGAGAGACTTGCCGTGAGCAATGTCAATCCTCAAGCGAGGAGCCTCAGGCGCCTGGAAGATAAATAAATAATGCGGGGCATTATCACACAGCATCATCTAGCCCCAAAGCAAAGCAAAGCTTGTATTTTGGGAGCCACATGACTGATATACTAGAGTCCGACAAACGAAAGTAGACACTCGAATTTTTCGAAACTTTTTACATGACATTTACACATTTTTACGAAGGGTTTCCACCGACGGCGCTATGCTCTACAGCAAGGTAAATTCAGTGTGATATAAAATTATATATTATGTAATTGCTCGTAATAACTATAATAACAACGAATTGTAACTCTGGGCAAGTTATATAGGAACTACACTCACTTCCAATTAATAATTTTGTTAATATATATGTATAATAGATTTTTTTATTCTGAATCCGAAAAGTAGGCAATTAATGCCTGTTTCCCGGAGAAGTAAAATCCACGGATCACCATTTCAGAAATGGACCAGTATGAAGAATATTATGAGAGATTAATATTCTTCATACTGATCGTCATTTTAGGTAGGTACTCTTGACTATTTATTTCCAGGGAAAACCATAAAGGTAGTTTGCCGTGGTTTTTCAGTCTCTTCTTTTCATTTGAGAGACTACTTACATAATTTTTTTTATAATTACGTACACATTTATACATATAAAGCACCTAGGCCCGAGACTTATATTTTTAAATTTATATTTGCAAATCATACAAACATTTGGCGAGACAAATTTTCAGGCGAGACTTCACCCACAGTGCAAAAGAAGTCGTCAATAGTTAGTTTTATTAAACTTAGCACTCGGCTGAAATATGCCTTCATATAAAGTTTTCTCCAGTGAAACTATTAAAAAAGATATTAGTGCATATCATGCATAAGCCTAAACAAGTATGGATGGTTTGTTTAGGTTTTTCGTATTATAAAGATATTTAGGCTAATAAGAAACCATATCTGTTACTAACTAGCCTAAATAATTTATAGTAATTACTTGTGTTAACTACAGTTTAATCAGTTTATGTAAAATAGGTGAGAACTAAGTGCTTAGATTAACCTAACATAGGCTTTAATGCTCTGTTAACCAAATTATATAACCTATGTTTATTGAATAATGCTATATCTATCTATCTAAGTGATGATAATACCTATACATCGGTACCACAACACCTTATCGGAACAAGGATTTCCAGATCATGCAAACATTTGTCTCGCAGCTGGGATCGAGCCCACACTTCAGCAACCTTGGCAGCGAGAAGGGTTGAGTATGATGTCTTTGGAATTTTTCTTTAATTTGTGCCACCCCCTGGGTCCGCCAAAATATCGATAGCGATCATTCAAATGCGCAAAGAAATAAACTTGACATCAATAACTATTTTATAATCCTAATATCCAATGTTCACTCCAATGGGACCTGCAGGGACATTTTAATTCCTGCAAGTAGTTAAGTGGAGGTGAAAGTGATAAAAATATTGAATACAGAGAATTTAATTCAGATAGATTTAAAATTTCACTTGCTTGACAGACTTTACTATTTATTTATTACTTATTGCAGGTTACTAATGCACACACATTCTAATGCACTACGATGTGTACATATTAGGACCTTGTCGCTGGTAAGTAGAAAAATTCGACAAGCGCGTTGGCATTTGTGAGCAAGCGGTTTCTAGTTTGACATGGTACTAAATTGTCTTACAGCATGTGACTACGAATGTACGTACGTGGCCTAAATTGTGACGTTTTAACTCACCTTTGTCGGAACAGGCTTGGAGGTATGCAGGTCTAGATCGAGATATTGAAGGGCGTCTGCTTTCATATCGTCGTGGATTTGGAGACCAGACTGTTGAATAAAATAGTTTTACTTATTAAATTCATAAAATGAACTGAACAAAACTTGTTTTTAAGCTCATCTATCATTTTGTCGAATATGTGCGTGGAAAAACACAAATATATATATATATATATATATATATATATATTATATATGTAGTTGACCATTTGATTCTAGTGTCAAGTGTGTTTGCCAAAACTGTTCATCGTAACTGTTTTTCATTCGGAACTTGGCACACGGGCAAAAGCATAGAATAGAGACACCGAGATATAAAGTATATTTGGACTTGACTCTGATGATCCCTTAGAATTCAAAAGAATTTCTGAGTGAATATCAGTAGCCAAAGTCTTGATGCTTAGTTTCTTTTAATTGCGTCTAATAAACTTACAAAGTTGAGAGACAGCTGCGCTGGCACGGTCAAATTACATTTAGTCAAAGTAGCTTTGGTCATTAAATCTACTTTGCCAAAGTGTAGTTTGATCGTGTCAACGCGATAGGAGCATAGCTTACCAGTCCAATAAGGTGATTTATATGTCCTATACTGTGGCTGGAATGGCGTGGCTTTAGAGCTCGGTCGACTATGGGCGGCAACGAAGGTAGATTAGAGTATTGCATTGACTGAAAACAAGAGGAAAAATTCAAGACCCGTATTTGTATAACTGTTGCAGGGCGACCACGAATATTTAAACTTGACGTATAGTAAGTATAACGAAAAATGTTGGCCCGTGATCGAGCCTTATTTTGAATCTACGCTTTCTCATTTGGCCAAAATTTTACATCGTCGCGACGATGGCACAGACATACACACAGATTGACACGCTAAACATAATACCCCTGTATTGCGACGAGGCCATTTTTTTAAATTCTAGAACGGTCTTTCGCTGTTGTTGTTTGGTTTTCTCAAAACCAATACTACTATTAGAAAATATCCGGGATCTTTTCTAATAGGAAACGTGTATGTAATTAAGACAACGCTCCTATGGGAGAGACAGCAGTATTGGTTTAGTGTCTTTGCCAAAACAGTTTATCAGCACCGTTCGGAACATGGCAGACGGGCAAAACAATAGAATAGAAGAAACCGAGTTATAAAGTATGCTTGGACTTGACTCTGATTGTCCCTTAGAATTCAAAAGCATTTCGTTAAATCAAACAACAACATCGAAAGAAAGGTCCAGTATTTAAAAAAAAAATGCCCCTGCGCAAAAGAGGGGTGTTATGTTTAACGTGTGTATTTGTGTATATATCTGTGCCATCGTAGCTCCGAAATGGGTGAAACGATTTTGATTTAAGGTCGATCAGACCTCTAGAGTTGCTTAGATCCCTACATCAACAAGAAAACAGAGCTGATGATCTTCAAACGGCTAAAATCATAACAGTATTAAGAACAATCTCGATCAAATCTGTTCATGCCACAGACAGACACAAAGATACACACGTCAAACTTAAAACACCCCTCTTTTTGTGTCAATTATGAATTAATTATAATATTGTCCTTGTCTATACAAGTAGTAAGGAATTGGCTAGATTGGGAGTAGAACTATGATAAATTATTATATTTTTTTTCTTTACTGGAAAATAGCTTTTACTCGCTGCAAGAGGTTTTTGATTAGGAAATAATACTAAAAGGAGATGACCCACTTTCCATACATTGCTTGCCCCACAAACAAACATGCATGCATCACAATCATTTTTAAATTTCTGGATGTGGTTTTTATTTTTATTTAAAATCCCATTGAATTTTTTCCTATAGATAGAGGGATTTAAACTTTTGTCATGTGAGGCGCAGCGCTTACCTAAGTCAAACAACAGAGCCACTATCTCAAAAACCTAAGTTCCACTCACTAAATATTATGATGCAAACTTGAAAGTACTATAGAGGACCATCTAATGATCGACTCAAAGCAAACCTAATAAGAATAAAATACCATACAAACAAAGAAAACCACGAAAGCGCAAGCTGAAATACCTTCAAATAGTAACTAAAAATCCTTGTCTTGATCAGGTAGGGATGAAAATCGATATTAAAACATCGATGTTAGAACCTCTAGCGTGTAAGGGGTTCCAACCTCCATCCTAAGAACCTAAGCCAACCTCACCTGCCCTTGGTGCACCCTGCTAATTAATTAACAAATGAGGCTCTGACGGCCGGCCGACTGCGGCACAGCGCAGCCTTATATTGGCACAGCTAAATCCCCTAGCACCGATGGGCAGCACCGTCGGTGGTGCAAGAAGCTGTGTCCTGCGATCCCCAACCTGCAGGACCAGCGTGGGGATTATCCACCCTCTTATAGGGGTGGCCTATGTCCAGCAGTGTACTGAATAGGCTGGTGTTGTGTTAAAACCTCTAATCGACGATACATCGCTATTTAAGACCGATGTTTTATGTTTTTTTATGAGCGACATTTTGTCATACTAGTCGCCTAGCGCCGTCGTTTTTGTATTTTCGCTGCTCGTTCGCTTTTTCAGCCAAAGGCACTATATTGTCAGTGTTGTTTTTAAATCTATTTTGAGAAATAAATGACGAATAAATATTTTAAAAGACATAAAAAAAAACGATGCAATGTTCAAGATCGATGTTTCCGACGTTGATATTTCATTTCGTTTTGACATCAAGTTTTTTTATGAGCGATATTACATCCCTAGTGAAACCTCAAAGGTGACAGCAACTGACATTTTTTCCCAAGAATGATCAAACAAGGAGTTTTACTACGTAAGTATAATTTATTCTATTTTTCATCCCAGAGCGCGTTCAAGCAGAGTATTTACAAAAATAATTAGCAAAGCTTTTTCTGCATTGGTGCATTCTTCAAAGGTAAAAAGTAGCATTTTGATTAAATTAAATAAATCAATATTATATATTTCGACCATTAAAAAAAACACAAACTCCTTGGTTTCCACACGCACCGGAAAACCACAACGGACGGATATGAATAAGCTATTACAATATCAAAAGAATATTAAACTCCCGCTAAGTGAGATTTATAAAATACCCTCGAGAGCAATGAATCCGGGTCACTCAAAGAATCCAAAAAATCTCGGAAAGTAAGAATGCTAGGTTAATGCAATAAATTGTATTTAATAGACAATTTAATACTCCTTAAATGAAAGTATTAAAACTTCTTAGTTATTGTAAAGTTATATCATAAAAAAATCAAATTTGAAAAGGGAACACTGTCGAAGATGGAACTACGAAATTACAGGATTTGTTTTTGCTTTTGTTTGTAATCTGTCATTTATGTTGGTACATAAACCAGGTTGATAGTGCTCAATATTCATTATTCAAGCTGAAATCATGTCGCTTACACTTGAAGAATGCACCAGAATACTTACATTGGTGGAAACCGGCCGGAGTCAGCGCGATACAGCCAGGACTGTCGGTGTGTCGCTGTCAACAGTACAAAGAGTTCTCCGACGTTACGAAGAAACTGGTTCTAACCTACGCAGACCAGGAACGGGCAGAACTAGGTGTACCACAGCACGAGAAGACCGATACTTGGTGAACACCATGCTTCGAAATCGCTTTCTCACAGGAACTGAACTCACAAATCAGTTTCGACGCCTCGGAGGAAGTAACCCAAGTGCATGGACAGTAAGACGTCGGCTTGCTGAATCTAACTTAAAACCCCTTAGACCTGCAAACGGCCCTAAACTGGAGCGTGGCCATCGTATTTAAAGACTAAGATATGTCCAGAACCACGTAAATTGGAGTATTGAAGATTGGTCGAAAGTTATGTTCTCCGACGAATCAAAATTTATGCTCTACAAGCACGATGGAAGACACAGAGTGTATAGAAGACCAGGGGAAAGATTCAAGCAAGCATGCATCGAAGAAAAAGTAGCCTACGGTGGTGGGTCTGTACTTGTGTGGGCTGGAATTTCCTCTGAAAGTCGCACAGAGCTGGTGATCATAGAAAACGGCTCTTTAACTAGCGTAAGATATGTGGAAGAAATCCTCAACGAACAAGTTGGTCCATTTATGGTCAATTTGGGTGAGGATGCTATATTTATGCATGACAATGCCCGACCTCATACAGGTAGGATTGTGAATGACTACCTTCAAGAGATGAACATTACTTGTATGGAGTGGCCAGCGCGCAGCCCGGATATCAACCCGATCGAGCATGCTTGGGACGAGCTAGGGAGATGCGTAAAACAACGAAACCCTCCCCCAATCACGCTTCCTGAGCTCAAAATTGCTCTCACAGAGGAATGGGAGAATATTCCCCAAAATCGTATAAGGAACTTGGTGTACAGCATGCCAAACCGCGTAAACGCAGTAATGGAAGCACGAGGAGGTAATACGAAGTATTGAAATTCAAGAAAATCGTCATAAAGTTCAAAATTTTCATGTTTCCTATTTTTGTTTTAAGGAGAGATCAGCAGTTTTTTTTCTTTATGTAATTTTGTGTAAATAAAATGTATAGTGACTCATATTTTTTTAACTTTCATTTAAGGAGTATTAAATTGTCTATTAAATACAATTTATTGCATTAACCTAGCATTCTTACTTTCCGAGATTTTTTGGATTCTTTGAGTGACCCGGATTCATTGCTCTCGAGTGTATATATTTACAACTAGTTAAATAAGTGACATTTTATGACAATAATTTTGGTGAAGACCCCAATGTTTTTTAAAAATTCAAGCACGAAACTACTTGGGGCCGAAATGGGCCGTCTCCCTTACTTACCAACTTATTTTGAATTTTTTTGTTCAATTTTAGATACATAAATTATTTTAGTCTGTTAAAAAAATATTAGGTTTAAAATAGACCTATTTTTTTTTCATCCATCTAGCCATCTAGCAAGATGCCTAAAATTTAAAATGCTCTAAAATGGATCATGTTCTTCTTTTTCTCCTTCTTCGTAAGAGCTAGTGGCCAACTCTGATGTCGGAGTTTTTAGGCCGCCCGAAGGCCTCCGACATGGCTTAACGACTGTAAAAGCCGGGACCAACATCTTAACGTAGCTTGTTGAGGATCATGTTGAAACTTTATAATACTTAGAATTTAAGACCTTTATAAACAACTTGTATGCAATAAACTATTTGAAATTTGAAACTCATTGCACATAACATAGAATAGCTACTCATAATACTGCCAGCTATTATTATTCTTTGCCAATGAGCACGATTGTTTCACTTTCACGTCTCACTTTTCAACTTCACTTTGCATCGTGCACTGTGGTCTGTCTAAAAGTTAAGACAGACCACAGTGCACGATGCATGATTAATTTGTTTGGGGGATTAAACTAACATTCGCTTGCCTGGTTTAAACCAAGTTTAAACCCAAGACAAGAGTTGGAGTGCCAGCTCTTGACCTCGGGGCTTGTGTGGGCAAGGATGAGGTCGACGATGGGGCAAACTTTCCCAGAAGATGCCAATGAACTCTCTTTTTAAACCGTAAGCCGTAGTCGTTAAGGTCGTAAGTCAATGGAAAAACAGACGCTGGCAGCTGATTCCATATTTTAGCAGTGCTCATTATAAATGATGTTTGGAAGCGCTTAGTCTTTTAAATGGAATATCAATTTAATGTGGATAGTAGTTAGCAGTGCGTCTGATGTTCCTATGGAAGAAAGGTGAAAGCGGAATAAGGTCATGTAGCTCATGCGCACACTTGTAAGGGATTCCATTTACATCTTCGGAACCCAAGCCAACCGGCCGATGGTGCTAATTCAAACGGGTCTCTGGCGACCGGCTGAGAGTGGCACAGATTTACAAAGCACCGGTTAGGCTAAATCCCCAGGCCCAGAGAGAGTAGCGTCGGCGTTGCGAGAAACGAGAAAACGGTACTGTGCCCTGCGATTCCCAACGCGTCGTTCTTGGGTGAGGCTTATGTGGATCGATATAGGTGTTGTTGTTATACCACGTGTCCAGGTGAGTAGTCGTCTTCGTCGTCGGTATAGCGCGGGGCGGAGAGTGGGGCGAGCAGCGCGCGGGCTGGCGACGTCGGCGCGCCTTGCGACATCCGCCGGGGCACTCGCGCCCACACCAACGACTGCGGCTGAGGACAAATACATCTCTCCAGTACCACAAGAATAAGTTGGCGTTGGCGTTGGCGTTTTTACGAACTAAATCTGGAACTGTGTGTTTTACGCGTGGTTGTTAACAGAAAACAACATTGTATTGTGTTGTTGCAACAAAAATTATATTGTTGCCTCGGGTTCAGATAAAAGAAACAAGTGATACAGTATGCTACTTTTTTCTGTCGATTATCTGGAATTACATTTGTTAGAATATTTTGATTTTTATGTTTACTACTAATTAAAACCAAAACTGTTTCGCATTTGTGAGAAGTAGTATTATGAGGGTATTCATTCTTTGTCCACGCGCTGGGGACACGTTGTATAGTACGAGTCCTGGCTTAACACTTAAGCTTCTTTTTCCCGTTACCACGTGAAGCCGCGGGCGGAAGTTAGTAGTTACATTTTACACGTAAATCTCAGCGAATACCCATTATCGTGATTCCGATGACAGCTAACGACCGATGACGTGTCAATAAGAGTGAGTACTAACCACCAAGGAAGAGCATCGGAGATGCACAAGTTCATTTTTCAACGAGTTTTACTTTTTTATTATACCTCTCCCCTCGTTCATTGATGGATATTGGGGCTTGCCCTGGCGATGAAGTCACAGGTATCGCGCAAGTATACAGTCCAATTATAAAAAGTTCGCACTTACAGATACATTTTCTTGCGTTTCTATTGGTTCTTGTACTTTTGGACCTTGATATGTTTCTTTTTGTACTGCTTCTTTGCTCATAGCAAATGTTTTTGGTGGCCTGGGAGGAACTGGAGGCCCTGAAAATACGTTAGGTAATAATTTTCCATATACTGCGACAAAATTTGATCCTAGCAAAGATATGTACATGAATGAATAGAGAGAATGAGAACGGGATTTTTTAAGTACCGCTACAGCGGTGATGGCACCGTTCGCCGGGGTGAGTAAAAGAGTCGAAAAGGCGTCGGTGACTCCAACGATTTAACGGTAAGTGCAAACGAGGAAATTCACGTTAGTTTCATGAGTAAAATGGCTAAATACTTAATTAATCAAATGTAAGATGAAATAGTAGATCTTTGCTTATAGTAAAATAAAGTATCTAATCAAATAATCTTAAAAACAGACTTGGAATAGTGAATAAATATATATTTTTTTTACATACCATCTTCAGAGACACCATTTCTTTTTGAACTTATAGCTAACTTTGTAAACGACTTCCCAACAGGCCAGTCTCCTGAAATATGAATGACAATTATTGTTATCTCATAAAATAAACAATAAAACAACCAAATCTGCAGAAAAAAATTTTACAAGCTTAGTAGTAATTACTGATTAGTTGCTAAGAAAGATAGAAGCTTAGCCTGCTTGCCTAAAGAAAAACCAGATTTTTATTTTTTAAGTACTTCAAAAATTATTTAACTATTGTAAGATGCACCTACTTATATTTGATTGACTAGCGTTAAGCGATTTGCACTCTTCGTCGCTTAAATTAGACTCATTCTCAGAAAAATCTGTGTTATTCAGCCTTATGTGCGGTTGACTTGTGTACATTTGGTGAGCTCTGTTGTCTGTTACTCTGTCAAATGGCATTCTAGTACTTCTCACAATGTTCTTTGGGTCAAATGTAAACGCCCTCTGCTCATCCTGAAATCAGAAGAAAAAAATAGTCATGTTTTAGAAAAAAAGTAGGCAGTGCGATCCAGAATATGGAGACTAGTACAGATTGAGTTATGGAAATGAACGAATGAAAGCTTCATGCCATCATTTCGAAGTATTTTTCCAGAATAAAATAGATACAAGATTAGTATATAATATTAATATATAATTATGTATCTTAATAAGTCGTAAAAATTACAAAATAACTTTTTGAAAGATTATAACTTCTTTCTGAGGTTTTCCCTCACCGTTTTGATTCAACATCGGACTGGACAAGACAGTGATGAAATAGGTACGTTACCTGAGCCCTTACTCCTGTGATACACTCTGAGATGGGTATGTAAGGCCCGGTGCCATCAGCGCACTCGTAGTGCTCATTCATCGCAGACATTGTAGACAAACTGTTTTGATATCTGGCAGAAATACTATTCTGGTATGTGTCTGAAAAACAGATTAAAAATAATATATTTAAAAAAAACACTTCTTCATGTTCTGCACCTCCGGCATGGCTCGGAGCGTTATACCATAGGCCAGTCATCGGAGCTGGTTCGTACAATAGTTTTTCTGTGTTTATGTAGGGTTTGGGATTTTCCATACAGGTAAAAAAACACTATACATTTGTTGAAATTCATACAATTGAATAATGGATCGATTAGTCAAAGCATTGGTCTCATAGATACAAAGGATAAAAAATGGATTTGTTTCCATAAAACTTTTCTAACCAGATACTATAGTTAAGATTACCTACATAGAGTTAACATTTTTTGCAATGAAAAGATGGAAGCATTACTACCATGATCTATTTTTAAAACTATTTTCTATCTAGAGGTGGACTTAAAAGGCATGTTGAGGTTTGATAAAGAAAGCGCCATAACGCCGCGTATAGTTAAGCCAGGTTATCGCAGAACTCAGAAATGGGCACAAAGTGAGAATCTAATGATGGAAACACCTCAAGCTGATTGTTTCCTTCTTTTAGTTTTAGTCATTTCGTACATATCTATTTTGAAAAAAAGTAGAACGAAACGGGAGAGAAATAGTTTCGTTGGGTATTAATAAGAATTGTCGGACTAGTCGGGAATACTTAAATTTCGTTCATATTCATAGTCATTCATAGTCCTGAGTTGACTAACACATTATTGGGCCATGTTTATTACTAACTAATATGACTCAATTATTTAGTGATTACGAATTTTAATGACTGTACCAAAGTTTCTCACAACCTTATCTACATACCTACTAAAATTAACTTGTACATGTTAGTACACTGTCAACAATATTTATTTTTAAAAAACCCGACAGAATATTGTGGACAAACAGGAAGTTCAAGGTACTTAGCGTTTTTCCCCATATAAAAATCAGGAATTTTGGATAGTCTAAGCTTAGGTTTGCAGATTATTCAGAAGTTATTCAAATAAGGACTCAAAAGTGGTAATGTAGGCCTTTCGCGACTTTATCCATTATTACCTGACAGCGTTTCTTCAAAATCTGTATAACATTTTGAAGGACTGAATATCAGGGAACATTCGTGGGGGTTAAATCGATGGGCATTGAGGTCCCCCATCAACTTCATACTTCCAGTTACATAGTATATTGGAAATTTTCACAATTACACATTAATCAAAATTGTTCAAAATTGAATGGTACCAAAGAAAATTGAATTATTAGCATACTGGCGTATTACCAATTTCCTGCATTGGCTTGTTACAATATTATTTTGGGCACCATGTATACAAATATAAGTTTATGCACATAGGTTACTTGTTTAATCATTTACATACCAAGAACTTCCGAAGACTCATCTGTAGCACGTAGTCCGCACACCCTGCAGATTGCATCCACCCATTTCTCCATCTCTGACTCACAGTCTGCTTCCAGATGATATATCCTCGACTGAGTTTGGATTGTGAAAACTGAACCCCGAAGCTTTGGATCTAAAGATCCATTGCCGCTGCGTTCCATATGAAGACCAGCATCCACCTGTAAAGAAAATAAGTAATCATTAAATATCTACACTAGATGCACTGTAAAACATTTCCTATTTATAGAATTTATATAAGCTGAAACTCCATAAAATAACGCTTTAGCATGAAGTGCCAGGCCCAAACTAGCATATTCTTGAAGAAAATACATTGGATGACACTTTAAATTCTTCACTTAAGTATTTAGAAGCAAAAAAACAACTGTTATAAATATCTTATCTTCAAGGTTTTGACCACAAAAAGGTTAGGTATTATTTAATAATAAAAGCAATGTAGTTCTGTGGTTTGAAATGGAGTGCAAAATGACAGGAAAATTCTGATCGAACAGGAAACTCTGGAGTATGTAATTCCAAAATAAAACTATTATTACATAACATAGTATTACTTTAAAAATAATTGTTGTTCTTTTAATTTGATTAAATTGAGTTAAAGATAAATTAAGTTGTATTCAACTAAGTGCACCTACTTAAACATAATTATTTTTAAAACTATTGTAAGATACTATTGTAACAACTTTATTAATCAGCGAATAAATGTTAGATTACAATTTTGTGGGATTTGTATAAGTTTAGTAATAATTCAATAACTTTTTTGGATGTAGAAAACTGTCAAGGTGAAACAAGGGATAAATTAAAATAGTTCAATAGCGTATCGCACAGCTTGTTCTCACAGATTCAGAGTAAATGAGATCAAAACACAAGCTCCTTATAGATGAGAAAGCAAATGTGGTTTTTTCATCTATTCCGTAGGTAATGTAATTTAAATAGCATATCGCATGGGCATACTTATAGTATAACAACATCGGATTTGAAAACTGGGTATGCAAAGCAATACAACTCTGTGGTAAATCTATTAGAACAATACATTATCAATTACTTACTTCAATTTATGTTTTCTGTCCGGCATATATTTGAACCCTAACATAGAGCTCAAATTTAGACCATTGTTAATATTATGAATGCATTGGCATAGGCTAGTCAAATGCTTATATTTTACAAAGTGTTTGGTTGAAGCTTAACTTTAATACTGATTAGTTTATGAGGATTACCTATTTTACACTAAACATTACAAAAATATTTTTTACGTGACATAAGCTAGAGTTTTGCTATAGTTTATCATATTACAATAATAGGTATCTGCTTTTGAAATCAGAATCTTTGAAATTTACCGACATATTTCAGTTTCCGATTTCAAAAGCACTTTAGCGTTTAGGTAACTAGGTCTAGGCACAGAATACATAATAGCACTATGCATAGTCTAGGTAACAGGTGTGCCAGGTTGGTTGGATCTTGGATCAACGTAAGTACCTTCTATGTATGTTACGTGCAGGGTGATCGGCTAACTCTGTTGCAAACAGAAATTATTGACACCGATCCTGTTTATCAATTGATGTTCACTCAATTTCGACGGATGAAATGTGAAAGTTTGTAAAATCGGATCTTTGTCAATCATTTCTGTTCGCAACAGAGTTAGCGGATCACCCCGCAGATTTCAAACAAGTGCAACTGGCCAAAATCTGGTGTCATAGATTATGTACCAATAGTGACTGGTATGTTTTTGGAAAAACAATCTGTTGAATACAAAGCTCTTACAACAACTCTTTTATAACTCGGAGGCTATCGTTTTGCAGCACTACTCAGGTAATTTTTTAAAGGGTACCTGCATGCTGGGTGCCCAGAAACATCACATTATAATTGTCACAATGTATCTATGTCCCTCTTCGATCAGGGATGTAGTTCCTATGTTTTAGTCAGATTGTACTAAGATTGGTTGAATTGTTTGCTGAGCCTTAATTCATTTGTTGTGTCTATTGTATTAGGTAAGGACTTGCTTGAGAGACAAAATTTCTTTCTTAAACTTTTACTTTGCTAATTACTTACTTGTTCTTTTTCTTACAAGTAATTGTAAGTTTTGAAGTTTTTTGATATGTAGGTTAATAATAAATAACTCAAATGAGCCTTCTTATGAATTGAACATTGAGCACAATGGTTAAAGGTTTGTCACAACTGATTTTACAAATATACAAGCAAATTTATGTATCCTTTGTATATTGTAACGCTTGTATTATGAGAACCACATGACTGATATACTACTTATATACATTAAAAAATACATAGACAACACACGAGACAAATATTTGCAGAATGTACAAACATCTGTCTCGCAGCAGACCTGCAAATTTAATTTCTGCATTACTGCTTCTCAGGCTTGCCTTTGCCCTAACGAAAAGGTGAAAATAGAAAGGCATATTACAGGTAAATGCATACTTGATTTTACCATTACGTCAAACACAGCATCAAGCATTTACAGGAATATGCTTTATAATTTTGAGTATAAGCTTGTATCATACACTTCATAAGAAAGTTACATTACATAGAATTGCCCAAGACAATGTTTTGAGTCTCTACTCACTTTTAAGCACTTATAGGCCAGAACACAGATCTATGTGACAATATATTTATTATTGTGACCAGTAATCAGGCATACCAGAGGTTGGCGAGATGGAGCCTCCTTATGATATGTTCAAATCAAGGGCATATAAAGTTGAATATACTACCTACTATTTTGACTTACTAAATTAGAATTCTATAATGATTACGTAGGTACTTAAACTTGTGTAATGTCTAGACAGTAGCTTGTTATTGGTTTCTTAGAAACATGTGACTTGACCTTGTCCCATACAAACTTTCTGATCACTCAGCAAGTTATTTTAGGCAATAGGCATTTTTAGAGCTGTATGTAGGTAAGTAAACAAGTCAATTATGAAAAGAGTTCCATTTTATAGGTCTGTGAAGTCTCAGACCATAACTCTTGATCTTCTTATTCCAACAACTTGAACAAGCACAGCTGTTACATACCTGTTCACATAAATCCAAATTGATAGTGCCCTTGAGCCGTCTGCAGTTCCGGTCCGCGTAGTAGTCTAAGAAGTATTGTCCAGGGAGCTCGCCCGACTGGCGCAAGGCAAACCACCTTCTCCGCCATTTCTGTGTATCAGAATTTTATCCACGTTAGCAACTTAAGTGACTGTCGCAGACGACTATCACGAAAGAACCAACCTCTTTTCACATAGGGATTATTAGGCTGTGATTTCGGACTCGCTCTTTTAGCCACGCACGAGCATAGAATACATTCAAAGGTCCAAATTATATCAACAAAGACAAAAACTTCGAAAGAATCAAAGTAGGTACTTACTGTGCGCCAGATACGCTTTGTTGGTGGAGATTTCGTTAACCACCCCTCAAAAACAATATTCCTTGACATTTTCCAATAAACACTTCAAACTTTTCGATGAAAATGAGTCACTATTTTAACAAAAATGCACTTTGTTCATCCTTACTCAAATCGCCATTCTATTCGGCCCTTGCTTGCTTGCTTCAAAAAAAACTTGCTTGCTTACAGCCTGCGCTTGATTCCGATCCTGCGGGTTTAGGTATTTGCTCAGTCAGTCAGTTGCAACCGAAATTACCGAAATGATTAGCACCGGGACAATGCTACAACAAAATAGTTGTTGAATGATTATTGTCATTAACATTGGCTTACGTTTGTTTATAAACCGATAAATATTGAGTTTTTTTTGATCGAATAAAAAATGGCCAAGTTAAAAGATTTTGTGCAATAATATCGTAATAAATATCGACGTAAAGATGAGTAGGTAGATGACAGATGACGAGTCGCCAGCTCAGTAAGCTGTTGGTGCAACGACCTTGTGTGTTATTTTCTGTCTGTCTCAAGCACGTTTTATTTGATAATAAATTGTAGTTGGGTAGGTACACCTTTAACTTTACTGGAAAAAATTACGGCTCGCTCCACTCGTCTATTTACTTCATTTTTCAGTGGCCCACTCACTAGGGCTGCAAACCGGCATAATAGTCGGTGGTCGTATTAAACAGTGTTCTACAGTGTGTGTACATTCTGTGCTACAGTGTACAATTTGAGCTGTCAAATTGCCTATTTAGGGAAGCTGAACAGCCGGAGCCAGTGTTCTCGAACGTCAAAGTGCGATATCGGTAGAACTGTCCACAAAAATCGGTATATTTGTACCCAAAATCGGTATATGACAAAAAATATACAATATTCAATCAAATTTGTTTAAAACCGAGTGTGCTTGTGAAGAACTAAGTTTCTTAAGAGCGTCTTTCCCTGACGTAATGTTATTTCAACTCTTACAATAGGCAAAGCTTATGCCTTTACGACTATCTTGCAGTCAGACTGAAAATTTTTCTTCCCATTCTTTTCAATATTGTAGAAATTTTATTCTTGTACACGGTTCCTCGTCAGACGACTTACTATTAACTTAATAATATTATATTTTTTCTATATTAAGATAAGGAATCTTTCTCTTCGAATTTAAGAAAATTTATGAAAAAATAAAATCTGAATTCCTGTTTCTATATTGAATGGCAATGAATTTTCGAGCGGGAAACCCTTAATAACATCCAGTTGTAGTTTTCCTTGAATATGTACTGTGATCCTTAAATAACATACTATACTACTTTACATCTATAATACTATTTAGGGATTTCCCTAAATTCTCAAAGGGATTTCCCATAACATAAACCATAAATGAAGAGGGCTGCCAACTTAAAAATGTACAATCGGTAGAAAAATCGGTATAATTTCCACGTATTCTCTGAAATCGTGGAAAAATCGATCCATTTCGGTATTTCGGTAGGACAGAGCCCATATCGGTAGAAATACCGAAAAATCGGTAGGTTCGAGACCACTGGCCGGAGCAGCAATCAACTTGCTTGCTTCGTCTGTGCGTGTTGTCTGTGAGTAAACCAAGGCATGTGGGTCAGACAAGGAGTTTTTTTACTACTTAATATTTCCATGGTTTGCGCTTTGTACGAAAATCTGTGCCTGAATAAACTTAATCCATCCTAAATGTATTTTTGATAGATGTCAAAGTCCAGAACTAGTGATTGCAGTGACATAACATTGAACGATTTTTGAATCGATTATTGACACCATCATCGAATAAAAAAACTGTTATTTGTCATTATTATTGTTGGGTCTTAATATTTCAACAAATTAATTATTTCATCAAGAACTTTATTTATTTTTATTTTTATTACAATTTGGTATTCTCCAAATTATAATGCTAATATTGTAGAAGAAAATGATATAATTAAATGGCGTAAAAAGTTTTGAATGAAAAAGACATGAAAACGCTTTTGTCAAATAACTTAGGTTTGAACATAGGTACATACGTCAAAATGATGTTCCTGAAAACAGTGACAAGCATGCGTCAAAGGAAAAATGCTTTTCACGATTGCTTTTTCACGTGAACACAGGAGGTTGTAATTATTAATATAGCTGGTATTATTTACGTATAACAGAAGAAAACAAAGATCAAACATGGTCATGAATTTTCCCAATATGAATATCCACAGATATTGCGTAATACGTCAATATCTTATATCAATTAGTTAGCATCATGGATAACGCACCATATCACTCTCACCAGTTGAATAAAATGCCAACACAAGCCAACAAAAAGTCAGATATCATAAACTGGCTTTGCGATAATGGTGAAAACGTAGGTGAATCTATGTTGAAGTGTGAACTGGTAAAATTTTTAAAAACTAAAAAACAGAAACCTCTGTACTACGTTGTGGATGAAATCGCAGCTGAACACGGTCACACAGTTCTCAGACTTCCGCCATACCACTGCCAATATAACGCCATAGAACTTATTTGGGCACAAGTGAAAGGATATGCTGCCAGAAATAACACGAGCCACCATTACCACCATTTACAGCCAAAAAAATGCTCGAATTGCTAAACAATGCCTGCAATCAAGTGACACCTGAAAATTGGGCAAGTGTGGTGGAAAAGACTAAACGATTAATATTATCGGATTGGGAAAGGGATGTGACTTTCGAAAACATAAGAGAGCAAGAACCAATCCTAATAAATTTAGGCGAAGACTCACCATCTGACGACAGTTTGATGTCGGTCGACGATTAATAAATTTTATTAATATAGGTAGCTAGCTGGTACTATTTACGTATAAAATAAGAAAACAAAGATCAAACATCATCATGAATTTTCCCAATATGAATATCCTCAGATATTGCTTAGGACACCAATCTATATGGGAATAAATTATAATAGATTGAGGAATCCGTAAAATGAAGTAGTCAGAGGGAAGTCCAATGATTATATTTGACAGACGATCTCTTTTTGCAAGCAGTTACTATGCCACGCGACATACCTGCTATGTAAATCCCACTATATTGTAGATACCTATTTTTAAATATAATAGTAACATACAATTGAATATACCTATTTTATGTCAAACAACTAAAACCGAGAAGTCTGCAATCACTACTTCCATCAGTGTTTCTGAATTGAGACTTTTGGTCCGTTTTCGGACTTCATTTGATTTCGGCGGACTTTTTATCCTCTTATATTCGTAACGTTTTTATACAAAATATTAATGTATTTAGGATAATTTTTCTATTCATCCTGTCATATTATTAAAAAGTGTTGTTTGATATGCAAATAATACAATTAACTTATTTTTGTCATCCATCTGTATGATACTCCTTATCTATTAGGGCATCATAGCTAATTATGAAAAGTCATTAATTTTTAACAAATTATATTTATTAAAAAAAATCGTATTGCAAAACGAACCTTTTTAGCTTTGGGTTCGGATTGTTTCAGACGTTCTTAACGTTGGCAGCATTGAGTTAAAAAAGTCAAAAAACCTTAACCAACTAGACTATAAATCTGTGACCATAACCACAGAATACAGAAAGGATATTATATGTTATGCCATAACTAAGATGGAAAAACTTTAAATTGAATATGATCTATTGACTATTATTCTATATTAATAAAAGAGGACTGATTACAAGTTTTTTTAAATTTGTTTGGCTCTCCGCAGACGACCAACAATCGGTGGGCGACTTTTTGTAGGACGAAAATGGAACGTACTGACTGCCATATTGCAATGCACACGTCCTAATGAAAGTAGGATAGAAATAAAGTCGGTGGATCCTCCCGACGCCCGACCTATCCGATTGTCGGTGGAAAATGGAAAATGGAACGTATGACGCACACGACCGACTTGACAGTCGGCCGCGTCGGCCGCATGCACTTGATAGGGAAGGGCGTGTGTTGCTCACTTGCTTAGCGATGGATGGAGGTTCGATGGTATGAGGTTGCAGGTTCGATCCCACCGCGGGACAAATGTTTGTATGAGGTTGCAGGTTCGATTCCCGCCACGGGACACATTTTTGTATGAGCTTCAGTTAAGTAGGTATGATAAAATATGACGAGGTAATAAACGAAGGTATGAGGTTGTGTGTTCAATTCTCGCCTTGTGGGATAAATGTTTGTATGAGCTTCAGATAAGTATAAATTAGACCACAAAATACAGACAGGACTTAGTTAACAAAGCCTCCCATATATTTACATAAGTAGATAGGTACTTAGGTATAGGTTCGATTTGAATGCGGTACTTTTACAAACATAATTATGATTTAGGTATTTTTTCATTGAATTTTTGTCTACCTTAGGTAGGTACAGCTACCTACATAGCTAGGCATAGGCAGCACCTATTATTATTTGATGAAAGTAAGGCCTTAAGAGCTAAAATGGTTGGAATTAGATTCTACGTATAGATATAGGTGTGTTTTATAATCTATAACTTTTTTCGTAAAGTGCATAGTTTTGGACTTTGAAATATGTATGAAAATTTCGTTTTCTGGATTCAGAAGGTAAGGCCTCATGGGCTAAAATGGTTGTAATTGGATTCTACGTATTGATATAAGTACCTATTTTAATTCTATTACTTTTTTTCTTAAGGTTCATTGGTTCAGGCCGTAATACAAGAATGATAAAATGATGACATTATAATATTTTGTTAATTTCTGTTGGTTTAAACATAGGTTCTAATAATAAACTTGAGCTTGATATTATAATGTTATATTGCGCTACATTGTGCTGGTCACATTCTGGCGAATGCTGGCCACCGAACCTTCAAATGCATTGGTAGGTAGGTACTACACATTCGGTAGGTATTTTTGTAACTTTTGAAGTCAACTGCTGCCATCATCTGATACCATTAATAAAGTATTTAAAAATAAATATATGTGTGTATGTTTCTAAAGACAGTTAAATATTAGTAATTTAAGTAAGTACAGATATATTTCTTAACTATAATAATGTACCTATAAGCTCTCTAGTAAAAAACGCACACATAATTTGTTTGTTTTATTTAATATCTGAGGGCACAGCCTAATGCGCTGTCAAGTCTAGCTAAATAATTAAGTCTTTCTTAATTAGTTTATTTATGTCAATGGTCTTTCTATAAAAAATATCCTGCTCAAGCAAAGCCACGGGCAAGAACTATATAAATAATGAGGTATATAGAAATCAAGGTTTGTCTGTCATGTCACCATGGTATTATTACATGTCACTTTTTCAGTGACATTTCGTGCTTACATTTTTTGCAGGATTTAAAAATACAGAGTTTATGTCGATTTTATTAGGCATTCTGCCATTTTGACTAACGATTAGGTAGGTAATTAGTAAGGTAGGATAGGTAGGTACCCTACTTACACCTGTGTATGGGCAGTGGGCACATAGCATCGAGATAACTAAATAGAATCTCGATGGCACATAGGCACATAGTAACACTTGCATGAAGACTATTTTTGAAACCCTGTAGGATTCAATGGTCGAATGGAAGTCCTATGATGTGTAGGTAGGTTTCCTTCTTTATTTCTATAACTCCCAATCAAATCTTCCTTGTTCTCTATGTAAGTTGACCTCCTTAGCTAATTGTTACAAAGAAAAATAAAAGCATTGCTCTTCTTTTGTTCTGTCGCGCTTTTTTAATTCATTTATGTCAAAATTCTCAGCATGAAAATAGCAGAAAAAATATAAAAAATAAAAACTGAAAAAAATCCCATCCCCGAGAAAAGCAAACAATGGCGAAGCAAGACGATGGCCTATTTCTTCTGGAAGTACTTATCGACAAGATAGTTTTTGCTAAAAGTCCTTGTTTCTCCGATAAGGATTTTAGAACTTGCGTGAACATTAATTGTCCCAATGTCGAACCCCTAGAAATTTGTGATGATGATCCTGGGGCATGTGTTGCCAAAAGCGGCGGACCTTTTGTAAAAACTTTCAACAATGGCAAGTCCTGTTTATTCTCACTAAAAGAAGCTGACATTAGCAGTGCCATGAGCAAGTTTCCTATCAAAGTATCTGTTTATAAATCGCTACCATGCGGCTGTTTACCTACTAAAATAGTCATGGGAGAGGCAACAATAGACATGACCAAAGAATTTGTTCAAGCGCGCAAAAAGTTTTTAGAAGATCCAAACAGTGTAAGCTGTCAAGCTTTGAAGGATTCTTTTCGGATCGTTGGAGCAGATGGAGCTGAAACTGGAGAAATCGTTATGTTTTTGAGAATATCCTGCTTTGGCAAGTTGATCATAACGAGATTTCAAGGTGCAGGTGCTCCACCGAGTATAGGAGCTGGAGGTGCAAGTTCTGCCATTGTAGATCGGTCTTGTAATCCGCGAAGAGAATTCCAAAGTACCGACGACCCATGCGCTTGTGGAGCAGCCAGAGGCGCCGGTGCGAGCGGTGCTGGAGGCCAGTCTGGTGGAGGTGGATTCGGATCCTGTCCTACAGGTACCTCTCATTTATTAACCCTTGCCTACTTATTGACGACCCGAAACGAAATCTTAGTAGGTACATAATCTAGGTATCGGCTGTTTAATATAAGTCTAACTAAATCATATTACTTTTTATAGCTCGTGACCCGTACAACAGTATGCCGTGTGAAGATCCCGATGATCCATGCTTTTGCTCAGGTCCAAAGCCTGCCGCCAAGCAACAAATGGAGTGCAGGAATACAGACCAATACTGCCTTCATGTTCCAAAAGGTAGAGATCCTAGTTCACCATACTTTTAGACAATTGTATTTGCAATAACGTTATACATATCTTACTTAGTAGTTTTGGTACATTAAGTAGAGCCATCTATAAATATTATTTTAAAGCGAAAGATACTGGGTAGGTAAGAATCACCTGAGCTTTTACATTTTCAACGAAAAGTTGCATCAGGCATAACATTACCCACATTAGAATTTTTTTGCATTCTGGACAAATTAGGTAAATTCAAGCCTTTCTTAGTAATGCATTAAGCAAAAATTATCTATAAGCACATAAATTTTATTGATGGCCAGGTCGCAGCAAACAATTCGAAGAGATAGGAACAAACTTGGGTGGCAATGAATTAAAGATCAAAGTGCCTGCCTCCGCATCTATCATCAAGAAAATAAGCCAAACCCATTGTGCCATGCAATGCCCTTTTACGAAAGGAACAGATGGCGGGCCTTGTGCGGCCCCTTGTGGAAAAAATCAAATAAGCTTAGCTTTACCTAGTGAAGCTACGTGTTGTAAAGGAGCCCAGCCAGCTGGAACACAGTTTACTTGCACAACTGAGGGCTGTACTCAGGCTTCTAAGCATGGCCAACAAGCAGCACTTGCTCGGGGTGACACAAAACAAGACATTCCGAACGTAGAAGTTTTTGTTTTAAAAGTAGCTAAGACTGCTATGCAGGGCGACAGAAAATGTAAATTGGAACTTGAGCTGGTTACTCCTAGTGGCCCGGAGAAAAAACCAGTTGTTAAAAAAGTAAACACAAGAATGCAATCTGATCCTGATTGCGAATGTTGTATTAGAAGAACTAAAAAGCCCAAAGGCAAAAAGAGGCGTTAATTATGGAAGATAATATTTCATTACACGTTGTTGCTTGCTATGTAGTCTACACACAAACAGTAGAAAATAAAAATGCAAATTTAATTTGAATGATGACAAAATTGTGCAGATTGCTGCCCGACGGGAAACAAGGTGATATTCCAATTGCCATCGGACTCCTGTGGCATGGGCCATAAGCAACGAGCCTATTTTAACTTCTCATCTGACGGAGTGGGGGACGTAACGCGAGATGAGCCAGGTCAACTGCTGGCTACCACCGCTGAGAACTATCCCGGGGTCGTTTATGACTTTCCAAAACAAGTCATCAAACTGCGAATAGGCAAGACGGTAGAGATGCCAGGCCGAAAGTCTAAGCTGGAATACCAATTTGTTACTCCAGCAATAACTCATGATCGAGTAATTCCAGTTAGAGAAGCGCGGACTGCGCAGTGCGTTCCCTGCTGCCCAGATTGTTGCCCAAATAAATTTTCTAAGCGTAACTAATTCTACCATATTAATTGTGACATTTTTGTTTATTAAATGTTTGTTTTGTCCAGAACGCATTTTTTATTCCACCAGTTCATTCATACTAAGTCAGACCAAGTTCAATTTGCTAGACACTAATATGCTTATGCTAGATAGGTAACTAAGTAGGTATACTAACTATACAATGATGTCATTTCTGTGCAGAATTTTCTAAACACTCATTATTATAGAGCTGTCATTTGGAGAATGCTATACAGTAAGGACACCACTTAACGAGTGAATATGGTCGTAGGTACATCGCTGGGCTTGCCGTTCTGCCAGTTACTTACTGAAGATCAAAAAAAGGACATAATAGCTACCTGGAAGGAAGTAGAAGACTGCAAAGACTGTCTTCCAAAAAGTGTTATCAGGAAACCTAAACCCTCCCAAGCGACTATAATAGTCAAAGAATGCTTGCACATCTTTATAGAAAATATAAAACTTCCAGTTAAATCTCTCAGAAGAGATTCTATTTTATCAGAATGTCTATCATCGACATCTGTATATACCTTGAGGTCAAAAAAACGTAGCGTTTCTTTTTCAAATACTGTTGATTGTATGTCCAACAGTCAAAGCTCGATGGAAGGAAGTCTAAATCATTGTTTATTCGGAAACCAAGAGACTACTGTTTTTATGACATTATTTGATGATATTTCCCAGAAGCGCACGTCTTCGACTCAAGCAACAGCATCAATAAATAAATGTCTACAAGCTGTAATGTGTGATTATGAAGATATAAATTTTCCGAATGCAAATTTTGAGCTAAATTCAAACTATTGTTCCTCATCTACTTTTCCTTCCGTGCCACAAAGATACTATAGAAAAAGAGTTGACGGAAATGTACATTATTCAGATGTATATTTCTTTGGAAGAAAAAAAGAAGAACCGAAATCGGGGATGGGAAGTTCAGGTTCTAAAACTAAGCTTCAGAGATCTGGAAACGTAACAGCTGCACCTGTAAAGAGTGAAAAAGGCAAATCCAACGTTAAAAGTACAGCTTCCATTCAAGCTCAATCACAGAGTAGTACAGCATCTGCCCAAACAAAAAAAGCACGTGGTTCTTCAGCAGGAACATGCACTGGAAAAGCAGTGTCAATCAAAGATAGTAAAACTGAAAAGGGACCTTGTCCTGCAGCAGGAGGAACGAAGGGTGATATGGTCGCAACAGTTTCACACATTCGCATCGGACCTAGAGAACCATGCCCAGTGCATGGGAAAGATCCATGTCAAGGTCCAAAATGTATCGTTGCGTCATCAGGAGAAGAACAGGCTCCAGTTAAAGTATCGACAGTAACCAATCCACGTCGGGGAGTTTTCGAGTTAGTTATACGCCGAATAACTGGAGCTCCACTTGCAAAAAACGAATTAATGTTAGAATGGACACCTCCACCTACGAGACCACCTCCCTGTGGCGGTCCTTGTCCGTCGCCATGTTCGCCGCCAGTTCCTTGCCGTGCACCAAAATGCAAAATGATAGTATGTCGACCATCACCTTGTAAACCTAAATGCTGTAAAAAAGGGTGCAAAAAGCCGTGCGGTCCGATGCCATGTCGTTCTGTGCCATGCAAAAAGTGCTGTAAATCATCGTGTTGCGGCAAACCGTGTCGACCGTGTAAACCATGTCCACCTCTACCTAAATGCAGGCCTTGCCCACCCTCGCCCTGCAAATCTCCTTGCGGTCCTCCTTGTGCTCCTCCGTGCTGCAAGTATCCGTGCACATCACCATGCAAAAGCTCACCTTGTCTGCGACCGTGTCCTATTGGACGCCGAAAACCCCGCAAAATTAGAAGTCAACCTCGCATTAGATCACACAGAAAACGTATATCTCCTTGCTCCAATCGCTCGAAGACTTGCCCTGTTGTACGCTGTCGAAGTGTACCTGGACCTTGCTTCGGTTGTTGTGCACCACCTTCTTGCCCTCCAAGAAAATGCTGTTCAGTGGCTCCTTGCAAACCCCCCAAGTGTTGCAAGAGTAGCTGCTCAACTTGCTGCGGCTAAAACTACCTACTTATGATATTAACATAGAAACAAATAATAAACGGTCACACAAAGATAGTTCTTGTTTTTGTAAAACGCAACTTTTCTATACTTTATGACTAGACATGGCAAGGACGGCTTTTTGCACCTATTTTAATGAAAACAAAGAATTGCGTGTTCATTATGGATTGCGGTCCGCGCGCGCGTATTACAATCTCTTGTACTTCCTTTATTATAGTTTATGATGACCAGGTTATTGCAGGACCGTGTTACAAGTGGAGACCAAAGGGACTATAGCTTAGCAGTGGGTGAGGTCGGGTTACAGGTGATGATGACCTAGTTCCATTCTAATCTGCTTAAAACGAGCTTACAACATAGGAATTTCACGATTAATGTTTCCAAATAATATGTACCAACCTAACTTTTTAGCGAGTGCATACATAGGTAAGTACCTACTTAATTTATTTTTATTATCTTGGGCTTGCTAAGGGCACCTAGCAAATGTTTTTTTGTAAAAACGTTACACATAGGTAGGTACATAAATTACCGAAATTATTTCGTATTATGACACGCAGTTCTTGTTTCCTCCAAAATTTCCATACTTTTTTGATTTTCTAACAGCCCATTATTTTTTAGTTTCTATATTTTTTTTATTGATCCTGCTACACCTGCGTCTTAACGCGTAAATTAGCGCGCTAAATATGGCATTACGTAGATGTGGCCAACATTTTTACGCGTTAATTTACTAACGGCATTACTAACGTTTAACGATAAGCGATAGCTCGGGTGTCGATTTTTTGGACACATCAAAGAGTTTTAGCGCGTAGTTCAGCGCACTAAGCGGTGTTGGCAACATTAAGGCTGTGTTCCCAGTAGGCAAAATGTGAGCGGCCGACCTAGTGAGCGTGAATTTGTGGCGAAATGAAATTCGAATTAGCAGCAAACTCAGATCAATTTGCGTGCGTCGCAAAAGCAAACTGGTATGAGTTAGCCGCTTATTGAGGTCGACCGACTGAATTTCACTATACTATTGTTGTACGAAGCAAGTGGTTATGTTGGTCACGATGGCGTTTTTTATAGTAATGACTTCTTTCCAACTGTCCGCATGAACAGTTTGCGGCAAACGGACTCACTACACCCGGCGAACAACCATATCGCCACCGCCGACTGGAACCGGTTTTGCTGCGACTCGGCCACTAACCGAGACAGTCGCCGCACGTAACACTGCAAACTGCGTAAAGTGAGCTCAAAACAAGCACACTGTGGACACTCCATTTCAATTATATGGAAGGGCGTACTAAACCAATACGCCGCAAACTCGTCGGCCGCTAACATTTTGCCTACTGGGGACACAGCCTAACATCGTCTCATTCAGCGGGGCGCACGCCCGGAGCAAGGACGTATTTACTTTGTTTTGACGGGAACTATAAAATTACGACTTAAATGACAAAGGAATGGTGTAATGAAAAAGCGTTGGGAGTTTTTAGAGTTGTAGTAAAGTTGAATCAGAACCTTGTATTTGGAATCCAATGCTCGGCAGTTAGTGATGCGTGGCGCCATATCATCCAGTCTTTATCATTACATAAGAATTTAAAAAAAAAGACTTGCTAATGGGATATTATCGTAGTCACCTAAATAAACGTGCTATGTCTCATCCTCAGCTATGTGTTAACGCGTTATTTCACTAGGAATTAACGCCGTTATTTCACTAGGAATTAACGCTTGACGGCGTTGCAACCAAAATGTAGCCAAAGCGTATTTTTAATGCCGAAATCAACGCGTAGTTGGACATTAACATCAACGTTAACGTTAACGCAGGTGGTGCAGTAGTATAGGACATAGCTTTAGCACTCTTTAGGGCCAAGACGCCTAATATTCACTCTACCTGGATCAATATTTCCTATCCTGGTGTTAAAATACTTTTTAATCAGAGTTTAGCGAGAGTGCCCTGGTATACAATAGTAATAGTATATAGCTGTCTGGCCGTTTGTAGGGCTAGGATTTAATATCTCTTCGTACCAAATTTCGTCCAAATTCGTTCAGCCGTTACGGAGATCAGTAGGAACGAACGTAGACGCACATACACCCCTACAAACTTTCGATTTGATAATACAGAGTGGACCAGTAACCCTGTTTAAAAAAAGGCTATAACAAATAAACATGCGCGGTGTGATAAGGATCAAAAACGTAGCGGGCTTTTCACGTGTTAAGAGGTCCACCCTGTATGAGTAATGGCCCACCACGATTCGAGAAATCGTTACTATCGCACTGTACCGTGATGATAACTTAGTTTTCTACTCGGTTTTCATCACACACACATTACGATTAATCGGTGTAATTTAAACGGTACAGTGCGATCGTAACTATTTATAACGTGTGTACCACCCATAAGAAGTAGAGGGAAGAAATAGGAAGTAGGATTAGTGAACTTAATTATCTACTATAACTGTAGGTACTCATTGAGTACTTAACTGCACTCAACGGGATCTTCCAATGTTAGATGTTAGAAAAACGCACGGATCATAAACATCGGAAGGCATGTTAAGATGTTGGTCCCGGCTTTTCAGTAGTTAAGCCAAATCGGAGGCCTCCAGGCGGTCTAAAAACTCCGAAACTAGAGTTGGCCACTTGCTCATACGAAGAAAAAGAAGAAGAAAGTAAAAAAACCTGGGCCCTGATTCTCGGTAATAGATATGATTAGCACGTTACACAAATATCGCTATAGAGTTTTAAATGTGACATTGACCTGTAATGAAAATTAGGGCCCCAGGTAGGTCAGGTATTTCATAATAAAATCAGAATTAGTAGGGGTATCCCTGGTGCTGGTCTCACAATAGATTCGGTTTTACATAGCTGTCTGACATTATAGATCTCCTTTGATTTTTATTGCAGAATTAAGAAGCCCAGCTGTAGTGAAAAGTGTAGAACTTTTATTAAGCATGAAGTGTACAGTGATGAAATTGATGAATCTACTCTTGGCGTCCTTGTTACCAATAAATAATTTTACTGCTACTATCATGAAGCTATTGATTTAGCTGCATTATGAAGCGAGCACCTGCCTTTCCCGCTTCGAGTAACCTCCATCTCACACAGTGTTGTTTAAGTGCTGCTTAATAAAGATGAGAACCTAACTAAAAACTATTTGAACTTTGGTAGGTACCTCTTTGAACTGCTGGAAGTAGTTTGGAATAAACCCAACATTCTGCCTTATTTTATTTGGCCGAGATTTGTAGGTAAATACAATACGTACAGCCTCTAATAGAATTGATAACCAAAATGTCTTATTCTTGGGTGTGTACTTCGCAAAAATATATCTTATTGAACCATACTCCAAGCCTACTTCCTGAGTATCGGCACGATCGCCTACTAGATTCTATCAGCTAGGTACCTACTCCCAAAAAATATTCGGGGCACTAAGTATTTGTATCATTCTGAAATATCGAAATCGTTTTGCGGAGTACCTACCTAGATCCCCTCTTAGCTACGGCACAACAGCGGTCTTGAATATGACGGTCGGTTCACTGCACAGATTCACTGTAATGGCGGTTTACATCGGTCGATTTAAGCCGTGCGGCAAGTCTCCAGTTAAATCGCTTGTGAAACAATCGCCACTCCATATCATCATCATCATCATCATCATCATCATCATCATCATCATCATCATCAGCAGTCCACTGCTGGACATAGGTCTCCCCTAATGAGCGCCATTGCGCCCTGTCCTGAGCTCGACGCATCCAGCTTCTACCAGCAGCTTCTACCAGCAGCTTTTCGCAGATCGTCACTCCACCTGGCCGGAGGGCGTCCTACACTACGTTTGCTGAGCCGCGGTCTCCACTCAAGAACTCGTTTACCCCAACGGTTATCGGTTCTTCGGCAGATATGGCCAGCCCACTACCACTTCAGCTTGCTAATTCTCTGAGCTATGTCAACCACTTTAGTTCTATGTCGGATAAACTCGTTTCGGATTCTGTCCTACACTACGTTTGCTGAGCCGCGGTCTCCACTCAAGAACTCGTTTACCCTAACGGTTATCGGTTCTTCGGCAGATATGGCCAGCCCACTGCCACTTCAGCTTGCTAATTCTCTGAGCTATGTCAACCACTTTAGTTCTATGTCGGATAAACTCGTTTCGGATTCTATCCTTTAGAGAAACTCCGAGCATAGCTCGTTCCATAGCTCGCTGAGCGACTTTAAACTGGTGGACTAGCCGTACTGTGAGTTTCGGCTCCGTATGTCATGACGGGTAGGATGCACTGATTGAAAACTTTCGTTTTCAAACATTGCGGTATGGGTGACGAGAAAACTCGACGTAGTTTTCCAAATGCTGCCCAACCCAGCTGAATCCTCCTCTTGGCCTCCTTCTCGAAGTTGTTTCTACCCAACTGCAATATCTGCCCGAGGTATGTATACTCCAAAACAACTTCAAGAAGGTGTCCATTAACGACGACAGGACTCGGATCAATTCGGTCATTGACCATAACTTTGGTCTTGTCCAAATTCATGCCGAGACCTATCTTTCGCGAGGCTGATGCTAGGCCGTCCAGCATCTATTGCAGCTCCTAAAGCGACTCCGCCATTAGGACTATGTCATCAGCGAATCGCAAGTGTGAGATGTGCTCGCCGTTTATGTTTATGCCCATACCTTTCCAGTCCAGCGTCTTAAACATATCCTCCAACGCGCTTGTGAACAGTTTTCCACTCCTAATAATAAAAATATCCTCGATAATAAAAATCGCCGTTTTTTACCCGTGCAAAGCCATATGCGTGTCTTATGTTTCTTATAGTTCAAGTTCAAGTTCATTTATTGGTAACAAAATGTGGTTATATGTCAATGGGTAACTATGTAGTAGATACATGAGCATTTTACACTATATAATAAAATATAGCTAAGTACTGTAAGTAATTTACATTGTTTTAACGATAATAAAATAAATTAATCGTTTATAATTCAATAAAAAAAAATTAAAAAAATAAATTAAACAAATGTCATCTCAGTAAAAAAAAAACGAAATAAATAAAATTCAAATATTAAATGTCCAGTTATACACACGCAGGTATATCAACTCAAAGTCAATTCAATTGGATCAGCCTAAAAACTCATCGATCCTATAAAAGGATTGTTCGATGAGCCAGTTCTTTAATTTTAGTTTAAAGGATTGCGTTGACAGAGCTTCGGTAATAGTGTCTGGAAGGCGGTTGTAGACCGCGGGCCCCATCACATGAATCAGCTTCGACGATTTGGTCAGACGCCGAGACAAGGCCTTCAGCTTCTGTCTATTCCTCGTTGAGTATGAGTGACTATCACCAAACTTAGCGTACTCACTAAGGTGGTTTCGTGCATACAAAGCCACATGCAGTATTAATAAGCCCGGGACTGTAATAATCTTGAGCGATTGAAATATAGGACGAGCGGGCGTGTCCCACGGAACTCGCGCTATTGCTCGTACAGCTTTCTTCTGCATTCTGAACGCTCGCTCCCAGTCAGCAGCTCTTCCCCAGAGTTCTACACCATACTGAAGGAGCGAGTGAACAGACGCGAAATAGCAACTCCTGGTCATGTTCTGCTCCAAGGTTGCCGACAAATATACTGTGATGATCGCGATGAGTACATTATAAATAGGTACTTACATTTTCGATATTTTATTGTTCCTATCGTTTTCAATGCACCGGTTTCGTTTTGGTTATTATACCTGCTTATATTTTTACCTGCGATATTATGATTTGATCTGTAAAAGTCTTGCTATCAAACTCCAACATAGGGCGTTTTTCACTGGCCGACCCGGCCCGGCATGATCAGCATCGACATCGGCCTGTGTCATAGAGAAATAAAGCTACGCTAGAAGAGCCGCGACAGCCCTAGAATTGAAAAACAAACGAAATGTATGAAAGTGCAGATTGCACCATTAACATAATATTGTCTTAATATTATATTATAAAATAGTAAATGACGTACTGACTACGTATGATTGTTCACTGACATGCAACGCAGAGTATAAACCGCTGGACATAGAAACTGAAATTTGGAGGGTGTTTTTTTAGTTTGTGTTTACCTCTCAAGGGGGGTGCAATTGGGGGTTAAAGTTTGGATGGGAAAATTTTATAACGTAGTGCAATTTGCTTGAAACTTCGTCAAAATACTTTAAATATAAAATAATAAATGACCACATACCAGGTTTTTAAAAAAACCGGGGATAAAAACCCCGCTCCAGGGTTGAAGTGTTGAAGGTTTTAGTGGGAGAATTTTAATGATCGGTTAGAATCTCTTAAAAGTTTTCTGTCTTGTAAATTGTAAAATTTTGTAAAATTGCACGCTAAAGCGAACGCCGCTTGTCAGAAACTACGCAGATTCGTAGAAACTCATACTCTACGTGCATAGCTATTATAAATAAATTATTAAACAACATAAAATACACTTTATTTCCAAAAAATATTTAAAATAACACACATTATATTTTAATTGAGCACGTACAACATCTTTGTGGCAGTAACAGCATATCTGAATGCTCGGGTATGTGAGAGGATTTATGGCTCCACCATTCTCACATCGCAATGTATGTATTTATAAATTGAGTCCGGTTCGGGTTCAGACACTTTTGTAGTTTTTTGACATTCTAGGTATTTTGAGCCTTTTAAATAACTTTAGCCAAATAACCCCACACATAGACAGTAAACAGTCGGCTGTTTACTGATAATTTTTAAAGTTATTGCACTGCTCAGTTGCAGTTTCTGTGTCGTCATAGTCATATATGTGCAAAACCGGCAGGTCTTCATTTAATAAACTCGCAAAATCTATCTGACAGTCTTCTTTAGGCACTTGCTAATTGTTATCGAATTTTATATTCTGAATCATCATGAAAATCAAATAGTATTTAGCTATATAGCATCAGCTTCATTATTTGAACCTCTACTTGTAGGTGTACAATAGGATGAAGTTAGAGACAAACTAGTATGATAATGAGAAAACAGCGGCGTATTCAGGCGAGTTAAAGTTGTAAAAAGAAGATTCAAAATGATGTAAGTTGAATTGTTGTGGTGTTGTCTAATTATTCCAAAAATATTTTCAAGAGATTTGGTGAAGTTATTTAAAGTTTTTACATTCTACGTGTTTCAAAATATCCAAGTGATGATAGACAGATATAATAGATCTAATAATGATATCTGCTGATACATCTAACATTTTTTAATGTTATGGGTGGCAAACATTTTACGAGAACTCAGATAACATCATCACACACACGTTTCGATTAATCCGTACAGTGCGATCGTAACGATTTCTCGTAACGTGTGTGCCATCTATTATATTAGTGGCAGATTTAAAAAAAATGTGTTTTTTTATTTTCTTTTTTGATTTATGACCCAAAGCCCTGTTTTTCTTTACATTTTCTCATACTTATGTTTTTTTTATATATTTTCCAGACGTGGGCCTATTACTCCTTCTGAATATTTAAGTTTAAGCCGGAGTTCGACCCACTTGTGAGATTACCCCCTTGAATTTTATGCGGTTGCAGTGCGCTTCTACCCTTATCTATACTCTAAACCTAAACGTGATCACGTGACTTTGCAAAGAGCCGTCGCTGTCATTGCTGACTAGTCGGATATTCTTTAGTACTCACACAAGCCGACAAGGAATGCAAATTTAGTGGATCGAACTAATATTCGTTTTCTTCTCTTCGGGGGGAAAGCGGTTTTATTTAGGTGTAAGAGCCTTCGTTCAACCCACTTGTAAGAGATGTTTATATTCTGCCGGCGATGAAGCGGCGTACTGTGATTAGGTTTCATTAAGGTGAATAAAGGAAACAGGGTTTGTTTCCAACAAAATCAATATTTACAGGTACGTATATGTATTGAATTAGTTTAAATAAATAACTCAAATATTACATTATGGAAATAAATCAACAGTATTTTTATATTATAAAGGTGTGAATAATTCACATAAACCAAGTTGACTCTGTCGTGTATCTTAAAATAATGTTTCAAAAAAATATCTTTTCTTCTCCAAATTCAGCGACAAAGAATTTAATTTTTAACAGGGTTAAGTTTTTTTGACCAATCATCGATAGAGGATTCGAATAGATTTCGAATTCAGCCGGCAATAACTGTCCTCGGAGCAACTTTCACTTGCTGGTGGTAATATAAAGTCTGGATGTTTTATTGGCTCGTCGAACTTCGCCTATGTGTATTAACTTAATAATCCAAATTATGTTCAATCTAGAGTTTCCAGTCTGATTGTCTGAAGCTGGTTGAATCTTCGAACCAATCATAGGCCAGAATATTATATACTCATCATGTAATTCATGGTTGTTAGAGCCAATGTCAAGAAGCGTGAGGTCATGTTCTCTTCGCCTTGACGCTCGGAGTAGAAACGCGGATAGGTACATGGCGGAATACTTAAAATAAACTGTTCTGATCTATATAATAGTTATTTAAGTAGTCTATCAGCTGGCCAACTTCGCAAGTAAGGGCCTTACTTATAAAAATCTGTCAAATGATAAACGAAAAAAACTATTAAACTATTGCTATCTCTTACCGTTGGTTATTGACAAACACTGACAGGGATAACTTTAAGCAATAGTTAAATTTAAGTAGCGTTTTTATGTAAGGGAGTTAGTGGCTTTGTAGGCAGTGTTTTACTTGCAAAGACCGCTTTTCATGTCCGTTTTACTAATGAGTGATTACCTACTTAGCTTTTCACAGTTTTCAGATGCCAGTTTGACTTCCCTATGAAAGTGACAAACAAAATTTGCAACTTCTCTTTGGTTGTCCACTTGGATGTTTTTTCTTTTGCTCAAGATTTCCAACGTAACCAGGCTGAACTGTATATTTTTAGGGATGATTCGCCACGACGATGATTCGTCTCTAGAAGGTTATGGTTAACTTCTGGCCAGGTTTCTATGTACAGGGTCCAGCTTGTACCTTTTTTTTATACGAATCCTTTGACTTAATCAGAGCCTTTTTCTACTCCAGTAGCCTGTACCGTTGAAACCGGCAAACATTTATCTTATTGCCGGAGATGGTTTCCTGGTTCTGAGATAAATCAGATTCTTCTGTAGGTTGAGGATTGTGAACGGAAAACCTGAGGTTCTCTGGCTCAATTCTGCATTCCAGAATGACCTCACCCATTTTGGTGCTACTAGACTACTACCAAGCGGTATGTTTCCGAGTAATGTGTAAGGTGTCTCAGTACCCGTGGTATGAATGCTGCTGGAGGAAATACCCAACTTAGTTTGAAATTCCACTGGCAACTGAATGCGTTGACAAATTGACACTTTCGATCTCTCGCTTCGCTTACATAACTGGAAACAATGGTTGGTCAAGCACTAGCGACAAGGATATTTGGTATTCCCACCTTCTTTAAAATAATTTTAGTAATTTCTTGATTCTCGTCCATTCCGGGACATCCGTCGATCGTTATAACCTATCTGCAGTATCGTGCATCGAGGAGGACCGAGTGAGGTTTTGTAGCCACCAAAGCTTTTCTACCATGTTGGTTGGTATCTTTTCAATTTCAATTACAATTTAATTATTAAAACCATAGGAACATAATATAACACTCTTAGTCACGTCGATTTTCTCATCAAAACATAACATTTTCATAAGGTTCTTTGATAGTATATGCAATTATGCACGCACCACCTCACCTTTAAAAGGTGGTTTTGAACATATTGATGTAGTCGTGATAGTATGTTTGGATTTGAGAGTAGCAGGAGAAATTTGTCTAGATATACGACGGCTTTTATTCCCTTTTCTCTGCCCCGCTAGAAATATGCCGGGCTATCTACAAATCCTCAAAACATTACATTAGAGTTAATAAAACCACTGTATATTATTTTCTAATCAACATTTATTAATTAATAAAAATACACAACTTATAAAATCATAATTATATTTTTAGTTTAAAATATCAAAAACTCTTTCATAAAATCGGCAGAACCTTCTGGTATAATTTGAGAAAAGTTTTAGGCTATGGGTCAATGTAGCGTTAAAATTCTTCAGCACTACATATTGACCGTGCTAATGGATTGTGATTGGGTTATGGATGGTTATGTGATAATGGACGTTTATGTGGCAACTTATTTAGTGGTGAAACTGACGGATGACGGATGATGTGTGGTGATGGTGAAGAATAATGAGCGGGCTGATTGTAGTGTGGTGACGAGGAAGAAGGCTGTGTTTAGCATGGAATTCATACATACTTGGTAGTAAACCTCCTTGGTTTTTAGCCTTCAGAGTCTTCAGAAAGTCGATCTACCTTGGAGATATATTTTTGAGTGTGAAAACTAGTTGCCTTTCATTTATATCTTTAATTTGAATGCCAGCAGACATATACTTCCCAATCTTTTTCTTCAATTGGAAAGCAATGCTTCTGCTTATATTTTCTTGTTTTTGTAGAAGTATTTCTCTTCTTTTTATTGGCGGAGGTCCCCTACACGTTGGTGCCACCGATTATTTTTGTGCCTGTGGACAGATCATCTTTTGCGTCTCAAATATAATATACAGGGTGGGGTAAAATTTTTGAAAAAATAATGGCATTTTAGGACTTTTGAAACAGGCAGCCCAGAAAATTACATATGAAAAAAAAACTTGAGAGGTGACAAGGGTCACCCGGATGGAACGAAGTAGCTTTCTATGAGAGAGAGAGAGAGAGAGAGAGAGAGGGACAGAGAAACACGCGCACGCCGCACGGCTTCAATGAAATACAACAGATCATATTACATAAATTCAAATTAAAACATGCAAAAAGACATAATCAGCACAGCCGCGGCGCGACACCCCAAGCCTATACGGCGAGGCTAACGAGCCTTAGTATAAACGGTTGAAATAAGCACATAAGTTTTTATACCATGACGTCATCAGCCCAACCATTTGATAATTACAAAGTGTCGTTACAACATTTTTATTTTCCGTGAAAATTTTTACATACAAAATCTATGAAGCGTCATTCGAACACTTGCCAGGAAATACTCTGTTCTTATTTTAAATTGACTTTTCACAATATTTGGCAGAATGATGATACCCCCTATTAACACTATATGTCGAATGGCATGCATGAACTCAATGTTATGGCGAATGATGTTTCATAGAAATTGTATGGAAAACATTTTTGTGAATTTTCGAGAAAAGTTAGGATTTTATTAGGTAAGTTACTTGGGGAAAAGTGTTCCTGTTAGGAAATAGAGCCGATTGAGACCCGCCGGTTTTTTTGACAAATTTCATTTTCTAGGATGACTGTACATTTTTTCAAAAATACAAAAATGCCATTATTTTTTCCTTCAAAATAAACCTATAGTTTTCTCCATACATCTTTTATTTTTATCAGAACAAAACATTGTAACTACAAAAGAAAAAGTAGTTGCCCTCAATGAGGTAAAATTTTGCCCCACCTGTATAGGTACATCAACTAAAGTTAAAGTAGTCTGCCATGATGATCTGCCCGCATTAAGCTATTGAGAAAATGGCAGCATCGGAACTATTTTGTGGGAAGTTATGTGAAAACAGCACATGGTGTCGGCTATCATCGTTCGACACTGATATCGGATCGTTTAATGTAGAAACGCTCTAGCAAAATGCTAAAAAACGAAAAATTCTAATCTAACCTCTTTGGCCTGGGTACATATAGCTGTACTATTTCGTAAAGAGAAATAAAGCGAACGCTACACTCTAGGATTTAGGATCTGCATGGTCTATATTGTTTTACTCTATGATCGGCATCTCCTGGATCTGTGAACCACTGTCACAGACTACTAGGATGCTAACGCATCACCACTGTGAACGTCAAGACTTATAAATCTGTGGTGAACGTTGCCCATCATTGCCCATTTTTAGCATGTTTTGAGCAACGAATTATAAAATATTAAAAAATTCCAGTAGTATAAATTTAAAATGTCTGGCGCTGATAAAAAGACAGCTAAAGGTACCCAAGTTCAAGGAAAATCTGGAAAATCTGGGCAAAAATCTGGGCCTTGTCCGTGGCTGTGTAATTTAGTCCCTACAAATGTTCCTGGCCCCGGAGCAGCACAACAGGTTTTACATCCTCAGAAAGACGTCTTCGTCCTAAAGGTGAGTGTATAAAGAGAGATTAAGAAGTCTAGGTACTTCCTACTTATTTTCTAGGTAGAAACGGAGACTTCTCTGGAGTGTGGAATTCTATTTAGATATTGTTCATCCTTCACACTAAAACTAAACGTGTTAAGTAAGCTGAAATAAAAGTTTGCACAAATACGGTTGGTCATATAAAAGTAGTGGCCGGATAAAAAGTAGTCTACATTTTATTACAAGGAGTTACTTTTCATCCGGGTACTACGTCACGCGAGCGAAGCCACAGGCTGAAGCTAGGTTTATAATATTTAAAAAGCTTTTGTAAATTGTAACATAAGGCCGCCATTACACTTGTCAGTTGCTTCCGTAAAAATGTAACTTACAACTGCATTTACACTAATAAATTACAGTAAATAATGCTTACATAAGTTTTGTGAGTCTTACTTGCGTTAAATATTACAAGCCCATTTACATTTACTTACAAAAATTAGAAGCGAAAATGATCATTTCAAATAAAAAACGAAAGCATAAAAAATGTATAAACCCTTTGACCTGCTAAAGTCGCGGCACGTAATTTATTCGTACCATCATTGTTATTAAATTGTCATTAATTGATGTATTTTAACTCATTCAAATAAGATTAAAATTTAAAAATTCGCAATTGGGACGAGAGGCCCGTTACCGAGCTGACGGAACGTTTACGTTTGGGACTAGAGTAACATTACATACTCTTGGGGTTAATATGAACTTTTCAAGTGCACTACTTCCACTCTTCTTTTTTGTGATTTTTGCAACATTGCCCTTTCAAATTATGCAATTTTCTAACTTTTTTCTCTGGCGTTGTATTGAACTTTTCACTTAGTTCACTATAGACTAAAGGCGGGGATACACATGCCAGTAAATCGGGAAAGTAGCTGGTATGAAAGTTACTGACATGTACAAGAACTAGCACACTGCTGATACATTTGCAAGTAATACTGGCATGAAAGTTGTGCCCTCGCATGCCAGTATAACCTACCATCGTGTATAGACAGGACAGTTCGTGAGAGTCACTCGTACCTATTCTTGCGCGCCAAAAACGTATAACAATTAAAGTGAATTAAACAAAATTGTTATTACTAGCAATTGAATGTGTAGCTAAATTAATGAGAGATAAAAAGAAAAAAAATCGAAGACGGGTGTGGGTAAGAGATTGGATTAGTAGAAGGGAAGATTTTGGAGCAAGCTGTTTTCTGCTTAAAGAAATACGTCAAGAAGAGTAACTTGAAAAAACTTACTTTCGAAACAAAAAACAAAAAACGTGCGCCTACGACCACAACTAGTCAGCTACTGGCAGGTATGTTCATAGCTATCGCGTCTGTTCACACGTGCCAGTTTGACAACCCCCGCTTCCCCTCCCTCAACTGGCATGCAAGTAAATCAAATGTTGTGCTAGGTACATATATGCCAGTTACAGGCATGCCAGTTAGCGTATACACATAACTAGCTAGTACGTGCGAGGAGCTGGTATGCTAATGTGCAAGCTATGGGCACGTGTATCCTCAGGTTTAATTTGTGTTTACGCTGTTTTTCTGCTCTTTATTTTTGTAGTCCCAAAAGATATGATTCAAATGCAGTTTTCAACCTCAGGTGACAAGTTTTTTGATGGTTTTGCTATTGTGTCTCATTGTAAGCTCTATAATTATGAATTGCTTCGATAAGTTATGAGACGATTCCGAGACGAGTCCTCTAAATGAAAACAAAATAAAGACTTGCCTGTCGAAAATGTGTACTTTTTTTAAATTATTAGCGCAACTTGTTCCAATAGAAATTGAAGACTTGTAGCATTCATTCTTATAAAATTGAAAAATCCATGTCAATCTTCCATTCTCAACTCTTTCAAAAGATTTTCAAACGGACCAAGGTTTTACCCAGCATTTTCCTTTAGCATTATTTTTCTGTCGCCTTTTATTATATAAAATTATACATGCAGCAGCCGCTTGAACGTGGCGTCTATGAAATGGCATTTTTATTACTGATGTAAATGGGCGTGTTATAATTTATGCAATTTTAAACTCACAAAAATTACTTAAGCATTATTTACTGTAAGTTTATTTTGAGTGTAAATGCAACTGTAAGTATGTCACTTATTATTATTATTATTACTATTACGAAAGTAAGTTACAGATGTAAAGGTGGCCTTATACAAGTAGTAAGAAATAACGATAAGCGACTTACAAAGAGTGTTTTTACATTTGCAAATTTATCGTAAGTTAATTACGTAAGTTACTTAGGTGAGTAACACTTACAAGTGTAATGGCGGCCTAAGGCTGGCAAGTCATCTTTTAAGTTTTTGCAGGTCGCTAAAGTTGGTGCAACCGGAGATCGGCGCTGTAAAATGGAATTGGAGCTTGTGACCCCTAAAGGTCCTGAAACAAAAGCACCCTGCCGCATTGATACCAGGGAGACCCAGTGTGAACCAGAACCACCACCGTGCTGCTGCATGAAACCAAGTAGAAAAAAAAGAAAATAAACTAACTCTTTTTAAGAAATTTCATGAAAAAAATATAAACACCAAAGGTACCAAATCATCGCCTAAATGTTTTCTTACATATGTTTATATTTCGTGAATCAATAATGGAATCTTTTGACAAGAAAAATGAGTTTTTATTACCTAGTAACTTATGAGATGGATTCTGCGAAAGATACCTAGTAACTGATTAGTTTTGCTTACTTACCGGATTTATTCCCTTGTTATAAAAGCTCCGATTACTCTTGCTACTAGTAAAATATGTTTAGAAGTTATGTTTTTTAGTATAGACATGCAGTTAGGGTATCCAGATAGAAAATTTAAAAGTCCGGAGAAAGCTTGAATGAAAAGGAGAGCTGGAGAGCTTGATTTCTATTGTAAAATCCTGAGATTTACAGGATTTTTTCTGATTCTCGCGAAAACTTAACTTACAGCTTTGTAGCCCACGGCACGACGCGTAGTCCACGCGTTGTGTTTCAAGAGTTTATTAACGTGCGAAGCATTTTATATTAGTAAAAGTCAAAAGTTTACTTAAAAAGGTATCGCATATTAAAGATGATTTCAACAGGTATAAGTGTTGGTTTTATTTGTGCAATTGACATGACTAAAGTTGGTTTTTAAATTAGTCTCTAATTCTCTATTTAAAGAAACTTATTACTCGTTTTTTAACATCTCAAAAATCTACTCTATTTTATTGAAAATTCCAAACCTAAGATTTTCAAAATCCAGCCTCAATCCTAAGAAGACAAATCCTGAGATATGGCAACCCTACATGCAGTAGCCTTAAAGATGGAGCGTGGAGCATTGTTTTGATTTACGTTGTATGCTATTCATTATATTTTGGGCCCCATTTTAGGGTTCCGAACCTCAATAGGAAAAACGAACCATTTAGATCTGTTTTATGTCTATCAAGTCCCTTTTCTTAGTAAAACGTGGAGGTACTATGTTGAATTTAATATCAAATATTTTTACAATGCCTTTAGTGCTTTAAAAAAACTAACTTTTATGAGAGTTCTAAGTCAACGCAATCAAAAGATAAGGCCATTTAATAATTTTTTAATCATTTCTATAATTTAATAAATACATTATTATAATATTTGAAAAAGGAATAAGGCATAATACATTTTTATCTTATAAAAATATTATGATTAAATTAATAAATACATTTAACATTGCATGTAATTTATTTATTATGTGCTATGGTTAATTACAGTAATGGCAGATTCCAAAATTCAGTCAATAACCTAGGTGGTCTAACCATCTATTTAACACATCAAGATGTATAGGTGTCCATCTAGAAAAAATGTAAGAAATATATTTGGTCACTGGCCCCCGCACTAGGATTTCCTGTGTTGCGGGAATTTGCCGTGTGCCGCATATTTTGACACTCGCAAGGAAATCAAAACCGGTATCACTTATAGGATACTTTTCATGCTTACATATACTTCCTACCTTTTTATTTATATAATATATATTTAGAAAACACACAATAACAATTTATTCATAGGAAATCTAGTATATCGTATATATATTATATTATAAAAAAGGTAGGAAGTATTAAAACATGAAAAGTAGATAACAAAGATAAGGATCGAAAATAGGTACATAGATAAATTATGACATTGCATACATGTATTATAAAAAAATATAGAAAGTTCAAAATATAGTAGGTAAAATATTGATTTACTGTGTAGTAGTTCTTTTAGCTGTTTCTTGAATATCAATAGTGGATCAGTTATGTCCAATTGGCTAGATTTTGATAGAGAATTATAAAGCCTACAGACTCAGCATAACTGAGTGATGAGTGATTTATCTATGATTACTTGAACCATACTTGAACGCACAGGAGCAGAAAGAGGTAGTTGTAGCTACCTACCTTCTTTCTATAGCCATATTTAAAAATAATAACTGACAGAAGTTTGGACGCCGTATCTTCAGCCTTGCTTCTGCCATTTTTCTGTCAAAAGAATCTTCACTGAAAACAAACTCAAAATACGCAAATGATTTGATTTGCAATTTAAGATAAACAAAAATATGCAAAATTGCATTTATTAATTCAAACCATTTCTTAGGCATTTTAGTCAAATTATAAGTTTACTTTTCGACAAACAATGGGAAAAGATTCTAAAAGTCGAAAGCCGTACGAAGAAATTGGTGCTATCTTCAATGGAAATGAGGTATGTAATCCTGCGATGCTTCAGCATGGAACTCCTGTACTATTACCAATAATGTACATAGTCTTATCAACCAATAAGAAAATGTTTGTCCCGGTGCGGGTACATATATAATCCACTCCAGTGGACTCTGGTACAAAGCGCTACCGGGCCAGTCAAGGCCAGCGACAATTCCCAGATTTCTATGCCTTATGCACTTCTCTCCTAGGTCAAAATAAGGGTTCCTAAGAGCACCTCGAAGCCGCCCAAGCTGACCCCGTCCCAGTTGAAGCTGCAACAGCAGTGTACTTGCGATGACGATGAATCCGTGTGCTCGGAGACCTGCGGCCTACCCGGGGAAGACGATGGTGGGGCTAACCGGCTCAATTTCCAGGTTTGAACACATCAAAATCATCATCATCATCAGCTTATAGCAGTTCACTGCTGAACATAGGCCTCCCGCAATGAACGCCATTGCTTCCTGTCCTCAGCTCGACGGCTTGGACACACTTTATCAAATATAATCTTTTCATCATTTCAAAACAGATACTTAGTACTATGAATGTCCTGAGGAAGTATTTTCGTATTTCTCCCCATTATTACAATGATGATGCAATTTTATTTCTATTTAAACCTAAAGATTTAAAATATTTAGTGTGTATGTGTAGCAACCATAACTGTATAAAGATGGGTCCTAGGTTGTATTCTTTGTGAGGTTAACTGCCGTGGTCCTGATCCTAGCTAAATAAACAATAAAAATTCATTTTTCTTTTCATTCAACTTTGTATGGCATTAACCCTATAAGGCTCCACCAGAGATGTGCTATGCTACGTTGCTATGAATGCGTTTGATATCCACCAATCATATTCATTGGTGCACATAGCTTGGCACTGGTGGAAACTAATTCAACTAAGATATATGTGTTATAAATGGAAGGATGCGTGCTATGGGTGTGAGCTATGGATGTGTGATATGGATGTGTACTATGGATGTGTGCTATGGGTGTGTGCTATGGATGTGTGATATGGATGTGTACTATGGATGTGTGCTATGGGTGTGTGCTATGGGTGTGTGCTATGGATGTGTGCTATGGATGCGTGCTATGGATGCGTGCTACGGATGACTTCGCCCTCGCCGCTTCCCTACTATTGATACATCGCATAGCTCGAGCTGCGCATCTCCCTCGCGCAGATACTTTGCGGCGGCGCATCTTCATAGCGCATCTCCCACGCGCAGATACTTTGCGGCGGCGCATCTTCATAGCGCATCTTACTCGCACCGCTACATAGCTTAGCATCAGTAGAAACGGTCACAAAGTTTCGTAGCTTAGCTTTTACATTCTCGCAGCATAGCTGCATAGCACATCTCTGGTGGAAAGGCACTCTTAGAGTATCTAATATCACGCTAGTCCCACACGCGAAACGTTCCGCCGGCTTGCTAACGGGCCGCTCGTCCCACTCACAAAATTTCATATAATTTGTTGTCTGTGGAAATTAAACGTGACACTAGGTTTTGCGACTTTAGCAGGCCAAAGGGTTAAATAAATTTTGAATTTTCACTAAAAATTCAAAATTTATTTAAAGTTTTATTGAAAAACTTCAAGTCTCATCAAAAATCAAAATATACTCGGGGGAAGTGATTGAAATAATTATGACGACCTCTGAGGTGTAGTAGGCAAAGGTCTGCCTGAGACGCAGTAGGTAGCGGGTTCGATTCCTGCTACGGGACAAATGTTTGCAATAACTGCAGATATTTGTCTCAGGTCTAGGTGTTTTTCAAAAAATATAATTTTACCTAGTATATCAGTCATGTGATCATAATACAAGCTCTGTATAGTTTGAGGATATATGATGCTGTGGGACAACATTTTTTTATGTATATTCGATCAAAAATCGTAGCGCTTGTGTCTAATTCCAGGGATGTACATAATTTGAAAATAGGTACGTTTTTATGGATGAAATGCCTCTCCGGTATCCTGATAAAGCATTTTATGACTACTACTTAGATGGATAAATTCATAATTATACGCAAAAAATTACAAACATTTAAATGAACAATCTAATCTATAATACCACGGTTGTTCAATGTTGTTCAATAGGCGGACTTATCGCTCTACTTAGTTCCGATTATAAATAAAGGTTGTTTTCGCAGATTCCAGACGACATTTGCGAAGCCCTTACCAACCGGACGCAGCTGAACTCCGAACTGGTGTACAGCAAGAAGGAGGCTCATGATACGCTCTGCAGTGTCTGCAACGTCACCCCTAAGGATGCCCCTAAGGGCGTCCAGGCGCAGAAAGTCCTACACCCGGACAAAGATGTCTTTATTTTAAAAATAGGAAAGCAAACCGATGAGCCTAATCGCACAGGGAATATTGAAGTAAGTGTTGCTGATTTAACAACTTTGGAAATAGGAAACTACAAAAACATAACAGTTGCTATGTAGAACACGGAGGCCCGTGTCTAGTAATCAAATAAAAAGGTACATGCAATACAATATAAAACCTAGGTATTTGCTAAATCTAGATCCGAGCTCGAATTCATAATATTATGGGACATAACTCGCTTGTCAATGCGTAGGTTCAAGGTTCATTTGCAATAGTATTGTATGTATTCAGGAATGCGAATTCAGCTTTCGAGATTCTAAATATTTGTAAAGCAAATACTTGAAGGATATATGTAGGTATTAACGCACCGTTAATAACAGATTGAGTATGTAGTCGTTAATTGCCTTGAACGTTGTCAAAATAGAGATTAGATATATTTATTTTTTACTATCTTCGCTTACCAGGAGAAAAAGTAAGTAAAGTATTATTCCTCCACGCCTAAACTACTCAACAGATGCAGATGAACTATTTGCAAAAATTCAGCTTCACCATGAAAGTTTTCAAATTTCACAAGCCTTCGCCTTTGTTATAATTTAGTAGGATATCAATAATCTCTCCATTTATCCCGTTCAGGGCGAACATTTATGATGATAAATGAGTATTTGTTCTATGTCTGGGTTTTATAAAAGTATATAAAACCAGTTATGTATGTAGGTATGTTTATCATTAGAATTAAGAACTATTTTGATGACTACACTGTTGACCGTAATAATAGTTGTAATGTTTCGAATAAATGCAAATACAAATTATTCTCAGATACCCATGGCACAGTTTCTGCCTAGTTTGGGATCAGTTGATCTTGTGCGAGATGTCCTATGTATTATTAAAGATAGTGAAATCAAGTGCGTTGAACAGTTTAAAATATAGTTGATTATATAGTTGATTCTTAATCAAGCAAATTGATGAATGAGTGTTAAGAGCTTATTTAGATTACCGCCGAATAACAGGATTAGAACAACATTTTGTGTGTAAGATCGCTTAGTGTAGATAAGCTGACTGCTGGTTGCAGTATTGGATTGTAAGCCTTCGATGAAATCACTCAAATATTTCCCATAATATTTATTTATTCCTTAATTTATACATAGTAATGTCCTCCTAATCGTTTTCGATTATGATAAACCCTTACATACTTAGTCCTTATCATGAGCCCTAATGTGGCTCGTTAGGACGTATTTGGTTTTAAAAATTATGTTGCATAACAAACAGTAAAACCACCATAGCTATTGTTTATTAGGGATGACGAAAATGACGAAAAAGTCATCAGACTGCGTAAAAAATAATAATTCTAATCGCCCGTCAGATAGATCAATAAAACATATTGGACACGTATTTATCAAATAAATGTACATTGAAATTTGACAAAAGTCAAAATACCGAAATACCGTTTTAGTCGAACTTTACGCGGACTTAGTAAATAAACTATTGCATTGAAACTACGGTACAGTTTAGCCTTGTGCGGATTTAGGACATGTGATTTTAACTTGGTTTTCAAGACACAAAACGAATCGGAATTCATCACTTGTTGGGCAATATATTGTAGAGTTGTACAGTTCACCTTCTTTTGTCTTTTCTTTCCTTGGTATGTTTGAAAGGAGTTTATTAATTTATTATACAGCATCATGTAGCCCCAAACTAAGCAGAGCTTGTATTATAGGGACCACATTTTTAATATATACCACGTATATATTTTCTTTGTAAATACATACATATTATACATAGAAAATACCCATTTTTCATTTCGAAACACAAGTGCGGTAGGTATGTGTGGAGTTGCTTTATATTAATAGCCCCAACCTAAGCAGAGCTTAGCTTATATTATGGGAACCACATGACGGATATACTACTTATATACATTTTTGTTTGTAAATACATAAATTATTATACATAGAAAACACCCATTTTTATTATCGATATACAAGTCCGGTATGTGTAAAGTTGCTTATTCATGATTTGTGTTTTCTTTGATTGTAGCTGTTAGATGTTTGCATTTGAATAACATTTTATCATTCATATTGAAAAACAAAACGTTACCTCGGGGAAGGCACCGACATGGCATTTCGACTCGTTATGAGAGTCTCAGGGTGAGTGAACGCGACGCTCTCCCTCCGCGGCACTATGGTACGTGAAAATTGCCGCTTTTCGATATGAATGAGTTATTTCACGTTAGTTTGTAATTTTATTATATTTAGTCAGTCTGCACATATAAAAATATATCATATTCCTGTGCTAAAGCTGTTCATTCGTGAGCCTTGTTAATCTCGTTTAATGCTACTTACTAATATTAAAAATTTATGAATAATGTTGTCATGGTACGCTGATTTTGGTTACCTCATTCTGGTCCCTTACCTTGGTAGGTTGGTAGTTGGTTAATATAGAACCTACCTAGGCTGTCTCGACTCTCTTTACCTACGTCGGACACTGACAGTAACGACTGCCTAGCGCTAAGTTACGATTTGTTTGTTAAGGTGGAGCTGGTCACCCCCCGAGCGCCCGCTAAACTAAAGCCAGCTACCCACTCATGTAAACAAATCCAGTGCGAGGAAGAAGATATACCTTGTTGCATGCCCTGCCGCACTTGTCGCGGAGCAGTGCCCAAGAAACGAAAAGGCAAGAAGCCACGGTGTTGTACTTGATGTTATTCAGTGCTTTTAGTGTAACTAGTAAAAATTGCAAAATAAATTTGTTTTCTCCTTGTATTTTTGTACTTATTTACGTTTTTGTAGAAGATGCTTTTACTCGTTGCAAGAATTCTTTGCCCATTCTTGCCCGCCGTACCAATTTAGGAACACTTAATTAATGAGGGAGAAAAAAACGTGTTGAGACAATTTGAAATACTATAACATTATTGAGTAGTCAAAAGTACAGGCATTTAATACACCATAATATAATTTAAAAACTATAAGTGATCTCATGATAATCATTGCTGAATTACAGTATCAAAACACACATCGAGGTATGTATTGTTTTATAATTATTATTATAAGTGGATAAAATTTACTATGGTGATTTCTTATGCTTTATCAAATCCAATAACTAACTAATCATTTACAACAATTTACAGCTTTATAAAGTAAGAGTGAGCGATTTGGGTACAGCGGCAACAAGTATACTAACTTCTCAGACTAAGGGACTAACTTAACCAATTTTTTTCAGAGTTTGTAAAAGAGTAGTAGGAGAAGATTGGGTGCTTGCCATAACTTTAAAGGTTTGCAAGAGGCCATAAATTCCATGGCAGAAGACAGTGAAGGCAGGTTGGAGTATGTGGGAGCTATAATGCCACCAGAGACCAGAATTGTTACTAATGAAGAGGGTGTTGATGACGACACTGATGTAGATGATCTGCGGGGGTATTTTAAAACATTCGAAATGTTTCCGAGGCGCATCCGACAGTGACAATTGAACTAGAATTACTTTATTATGTGGGGGTGTATTGTTTTGTGATGCGAAATCGTATCGTAGTGTTCTTCAGAATCACCATGAGCAGCTTTTGAGATCCTAAAAATCCGTCAGAATAGAAATACATCTGAATAAAAATTGACGGATTCGATTCGGAATGTTTTAAAATACCCCTGCTGAAGATAGATAGAGATCTAACTTGCAGAATGAAGTCCCTGGAAATATTGGGGTATTTTCTTGCAATTTCGGTGCACTTACGCCTTCAGAAAATAGCAGAAATGATGATCCATTGTCTGCCAAGTGGACCCGAATCAGATTCAATGTACCACAAAAATAATACTGATTCGCTCTAAAGACAACAGCATTTGCACAATGGCCATGAGATTCTTATGAGATGGTATAAATTGTAAAAAGATGGTCATCAGAAAGAAGATCCCGCATTTATTCCAAAATTATATTACAGGCATGGGTGTTATTGATGAAAGGAATCAGTTCATTTCATTAAATGCCATCTTGAATGCCATCCCAAATTGGCATTCATGACAAAAGATGGTGCTGGGTATTGTTTACTTTCATGGTTAGGACTGTAACAAATTCGTTGCGATTGCATGTGCACTCCAGAGAAGAAATCATTGAAAACATAGTCAGTTTCTTTCTGAAGCCTCACCCCAAAGATACTGCTCATCCTACATCATCCAATAGAGACCTACTTTACGTTACATACCAGAAAAGCTTTCGAAGCGAGTATTTTGTGTTTGGACCATAACAGAAGCTGCTTGAGCTAAATAACTAAAATATGCAAAAATAAACATTTTCACCAAATATCCTTGTTTGAAAGAAATGCTCTTATATGGCCATTGTGTCAATTTGGTTACACCCCTGTAAACTACTGAAAAATACTTATTTTCATTTTTTTTCTTGTCTACTCCATTTCTTGTATTCCTAATTATCGCTCAACTAGCGGCCCGTCCCGGCTTCTCACGGGTTAGGGCACTTTTATTACACCTTGGGTTACGTTACTTAAGTTTTAGTAAGGATCCTTAATCTTTTCTAGCAATAAATATAGCCTATAATGTTACTCAGGTTGAATGTAGCTTTCCAATGGTGAAATAATTTTTGAAATCGGCACAGTAGTCTTTGAGTTTATTCATTACAAACATACACACACACAAAAATACAAATTTTTCCGCTTTATAATATTATTGTAGAACGGTATCTTAACATATATTTATTTCTTTATGTTTGTGTTAAATATAGTGCCTATAGGGGCCCTACAGACTTTCTCTATCATTATATCATGTAACATATAGGTATCTACGCAATAAGCGATTTCATATTTGAAACAGTATAAAATCTTCATTCATGTAACGAAATGGGGCTTTGTAAATCGCCAAAAACAGACAGTTCGATGTACGATAAACTATAAATTACTAGCTTCCGCTCGTGGCTTCACTCGTGTGGTACCTTATATGTACGGAATAAAAAGTATAGAAAAATAGAATACCAACCGAAAGTAGAGTTCTTCGGATTTACACCTAATTATGAAGATAATTAAACCGCCTGCAGAAAATGTCACAGCAGTCTCAAATTAGCCATTTCAGAAGAATATTAGGCGTTTCTTGGGGATGATTACCTTCTACCGTGAACACATTCCTAAGGCCGCTGAGATCCAAGCTCCACTACATGCATAGCAAACACAAAACAAAAAGAACAAAAAGCTTATCGAATGGAACGAAGCACCAATCCTTTGAAGTATGTAAAACCCCAATACAATATGCCACTTTACTCGTTCACACGACGCACCACCACTGCTATCTTCAGTAACACATCTGACCTGTCAGCAGAAGCCGTACTTCAACAATACATCAACGAATATTTGCCACCACGGCTACTTCTCGAAGACCTACATATGACCGCGAACTACGCTACTATAGCTATCTAGACAATCGAGCACTTTAGAAATATTCGATAGAAGAAATCTCATCGTGTTCACCGACCACAAACGTCTAAACATCTACGTCCACCTACGTTCTCCAAAAACTCCCTTCAGCGTCACGTCCTGCTGCTGCTGCCTGCAGTCGGCTACGAAAACCTTTAGACTACGTAAACCATGTACGAAAATCAATCAACAACTTGAAACCGCAGCAACCAACATTATCACACGGATGTAAGCGACCAAGCTTCGTGCACAAAAATCTACAAACTTGGAAAAAGTTTACATAAGGAATGACGAAATGGTAATTTTATGACTCCCCGTAAAAATGCCACTTCAAAGTTCAACCTATCTACAAAGCTTCATACAAAGTTCTAGAACGAGGCCGGATAACCTTAAAACTTCAGCAGCTACCGGCCAGAACATCACCAGTCAAATTGAAAGTTAAACTCAAGTACGAAGTACCTACTAATGATAATTCCATGGTGAGGCTTGCACTGTCAGCGGTTTACCTACGACGACAACCTACCTCGACGTAGTTTTCCAAATTCTGCCCAACCCAGCTGAATCCTCCTCTTGGCCTCCTTCTCGAAGTTGTTCCTACCCAACTGCAATATTTGCCCGAGGTACGTGTCATCTTCATCTTCAGCCTATATCAGTCCACAGCTGGACGTAGGCCTCCCCCAATGAGCGCCATTGCGCCCTGTCCTGAGCTCGAAGCATCCAGCAGCCTTTCGCAGATCGTCACTCCATCTGGCCGGAGGGCGTCCTACACTTCGTTTGCCGAGCCGCGGTCTCCAATCAAGAACTCGTTTACCCCAACGGTTATCGGTTCTTCGGCAAATATGGCCAGCCAAATTTTCCAAATGCTGCCCAACCCAGCTGAATCCTCCAATTGGCCTCCTTCTCGAAGTTGTTTCTACCCAACTGCAGTATCTGCCCGAGGTATGTATACTCCGAAACAAACTCTTCAAGAAGGTGTCCATTAACGACGCTCCTCTAGCGACTCCGCCAGTAGGACTATGTAATCTGCGGATCGTAAGTGTGAAATGTACTCGCCGTTAATGTTTATGCCCATACCTTTCCAGTCCAGTGTCTTAAACATATCCTTAAAAGCGCTCGTGAACAGTTTCGGAGACATTACTTCTCCCTGTCTCACCCCGATATAACGAAAGTCCACTTGGCATTGCTGTAAGAGGTACGTGAATTCCGAAACAATTTCGAGAAGGTGTCGACGACAGGTTTTGGATCAATTCGGTCATTGACCATGACTTTGTTCTTGTCCAAATTCAAGCCAAGATCTATCTTTAGTGAGGCTGATGCCAGGCCATCCAGCATCTGTTGCAGCTCTTCCAGCGACTCCGCCAGACATATCCTCCAACGCGCTAGTAAAAAGTTTCGGAGATATGACATCTCCCTGTCTCACTCCGCGGCGCAGTTGGATGGGTTTAGAGGTTTAGACTGCTGGTCCTGTACTCGGACACTCATAGTGGCGGCTTCGTACAAACATCTCAGCACTTCGATAATGTGGGACGGGACGTAACTAATCACACAGCATCATTTAGCCCCAAACTAAGCAGAGCTTGTATTATGGAAACCACATGATTGATATACTACACATATTTTTTTGTAAATACTTACATATCATACATAGAAAACACCCAGAACCGAGACAAATATCTACGGAACATGTAAACATTTGTCCCGCAGCGGGAATCGAACCCGGAACCTTCTGCGTCTCAGGCGGATCTTCGCCCACTGGGCCACAGAGGCCGTCTAACGTTGAAACTTCGATATAACGATAGTCCACTTGGCATCGCTGCAAGGAATCCAGGACAGCCCAGGTTTCGACAGAGACAAAGGCCTTCTCATAGTCCACAAAAGCCAGACACAGGGGCTGATTATACTCTTCAGACTTCTGTATAATCTGCCTCACTGTGTGAATGTGGTCGATGGTGCAATATCCTCCGCGAGACCCAGCCTGCTCCGGTGGCTGAAACTCGTCGAGTCTTCTGGCGAGACGATTCGTAATAACTATAGCTTATAGATGTGGCTCAAGAGGGAAATAGGTCTGTAGTTTTCAAGAAGGGTTTTATCTCCCTTCTTAAAAAAACAGTACCACCAAGCTCTCGTTCCACGCCTTTGGAGTTCCCCACAGTCAAGGACGGAGGGACGGAGTTGAAGAGGTTCTACAGCTCCTGCACAACAGGAGCTCATCCAGCCTTCAAAAGTTCTGAAGTAACCTCGTCTTCACCGGGGGCTTTACCATTTTTTACCTATCTCAGGGAAAAGAGGTTCTGCAACTCCTGCACAACAGGAGCTCATCCAGCGTTCAGAAGTTCTGAAGTAACCCCGTCTTCACCGGGGGCTTTTCCATTTATATGCTGTTTCAGGGCCAATACGATCTCGTCTTGGCTGATTTCTGGCAGTTCGTTGGTGTAGCGGCGGGTGAGGGTGGCTCTAGAAACGTGGTTGTTACGTTTCGGGCAAGGAGCATGTGCCGCGTACAGTCGGCCATAGAAGTCCATATCTCCATATCTCCTTCCGGCTTTGACAAGACGGTTCGGCCATCGTGTGTTGTTAACTTCGTCAGGTGGTTCTTGCCAAGCTGCTGAGTGAATACTTTGGACCCTCGGTTTCGCTCTATTGATTCTTAAATGAGGCGTGTGTGGAGCTCCGAAGGTCGCGCCGTATCATCTTCGCAATTTGCTTGTTCAGGTCTGAACTCTCTGAGAAAGTGACCTGGTGGAGTGGTTTCCCGTCTTGGTGGGTTCCTCAGCAACGAATCTATCACCGAGAAGCTTCTGAAACTTCTCGATGCCCGCCATAATCTGGAGTACATTGGGTCGTAGCGTGGACTTCATCAGACGGTGTCTTTCAAGCTTTAGATTGATATTCAGAGAGCCTCGGACAAGTCTGTGATCAGATCCGGTATTGAACCTGTTGATCACGGAGACGTCTCTGAATATGTGCCTTTTATCCGTTATGATGAAGTCGATCTCATTTTTGGTCACAGTGTCGGGGCTACGCCATGTCGACTTCCTGTGGGGCTTCTTCTCGAAGAACGAGTTCATCAATAAGAGCCCCTCCTTCTCTAGGAAGTTGACCAGCATTTGCCCCCTATGATTTCTACACCCAAAACCATGCAGGCCCCACTCTGGATTCGTCGCCAATTCGGACTCCCACTTTGCCGTTAAAGTCCCCCATAACAACGTTGAAGTGAGCCTTCGTGGTGTTGTGCAAGGCTTTGGATATTTCCTCGTACATATCCTCCACTTCATCATCCAAGTGTGCCGAGGTCGGTACGTAATCCTGAATAATTTTCATGCTATATCGCGTCCGTTGTACGTAGCCAGGGTCAGGTTTTGTAGGTAGCCAGAGGTATCCCGGAGATTGTTAGCACCCCTTGCCCCGCCGTTACCATGGCCGCTACCTGTATGGCCAGGAATAGCGAGGCGGCCGGGAACGGGGGGCCATTTCGTTTTAGCGTAATTCATTGGGGGAATATTCCCCGACTCGCATGCCCAGCGTAGGGATTTTGGGCATATGCCCATAATCCCTACGTGCGCGGGTTGGAGATCGCAGGACACACCTTCACGCACCGCCGATGCTACTTCCCGTCGGCGGCCAGGGAATTTAGCTGTGCCGGTGTAGGCTGCGCTATGCCGCTATCAGCCGGCCGCCAGAGCCTCGTTCTTTAGTTAATTGTACAGGTATCGCGAGAACATCTGCAAAACCTTATTTTAAAAAACTAATTATAATGACTTTCCCATCCATTGCCATATTGCAGGTAGCAACCCATGTTAACCAAAACTTAGAATCGTTTCCCAAGCAAGCAGGGGCACACGGGTACTACAATACACGCAGAGCCGCGAGCGGCTGACTCGCGGCGGCGACGAGGAGACTAGCGAAGTCAGACAAGCTGTCGCACATAATGGGTAGTGCGGTATACAACAAACTTCCTATAAAAAAATATAGATACATTAAAAAAAAACCGAGTTCCGATAACTTTAAATTGAAATTAAAAAATTGGATCGTAGAAAAGGCGTTCTACAGCTATGAGGAATTTATTAATGATAAGGCTGAAAATAGTTGTGCCCCGAGTGGCAAACTTATTAATAATTGAAATTGATTTTAATTTTAATTCTATGAATTTAAATATTTATTTTATTGTATATTAAATTGAATTGATGACTTATAATAATTGGAAATAATTATGAATAAAATGTTTATATCTGATAAATCTTTGAAACTTGAACACTAAATCATTTCGTAATAACGTTTTAACTAAGTAAGAAAACGAAACGAACGAATTTATAAAACATTTTATCATCATCATCTTCAGTTTAGCAGTCCACTGCTGGACAAAGGCCTCCCCTAATGAGCGCCATTGTGCCCTATTCTCGGCTCGACGTATCCTGCTTCTACCAGCAGCCCGCTTAATACAAAATATACCTATCGGTGAAAAAACTGGCCGAATCTACAAGAGAATTACTAGCAATTATAAAATAGGTACCAAGTTATAGTTGGATTAGATCACTACAGGTGCCTGCCTTTCTAATTCTCACTCAATAATCATCGTTAGTAACCTTGCACATTCAGTCACCTGTCAATAATGAAATTTGAACTTTATAGGTAAATCTACTTTGCCTTCCTTCGTTTTCAGTTATATTGTTCCTGTGTATTAAGGTGTGTCAGTCATAAGTTGTATTTTTGGGTTCTTTTAATGCTATTTGTCTTATTTTGTCTACTTTACTAGGCAGTACGAACCTAACCGTCTCATTCATAACAGTTTTATAAACCTCAGATAGTTAGAAAAGGATACTAAGTTTTCTAGGAGAAAAACTATTATAGGTACTAAATTATAATCAGTCCGTATTTGATTGTTTCTGGGGTACCTACAGACGGTAATCAATGTGGTGAAGATCATATTTTCCATTATGGATATCTTCAGATATGGCTCAGTACGCAAGTCTATTGAGGATACCTTAACGGGGGTAGTCAGAGGCAAGTCCAACATTAAGTTCGATACATGCCCACTTTTTGCAAGCTGCTAGCATTCCACGTGACAGGTTGCAAGCCCATCGCCGCTTTTTATTGGAACACTAACCTAGCACATACCTTTCGAACTTTTTAGTTCGAGGGCATGCTGGTTTCCTCACGATGTTTTCCTTCACCGTTTCACTGAATAACGCTCATATGAAAAATAAATATTTTTATCTTTATCTTAACAATAACTTTGCTCAGAATAAGGAAAAGTTTTCTAATTCTAAGCATTGATTCTAAGTAGGTACCGTTTCGCCTTACCGTGTATGTAACTGTCGGTTAAAACCATCTGTCACCTAATTTGAAAATAGAATAAAAAGGACAATGCCGTATAATGTATGGCGCTCGGTACCAATGCTAAAGTGATTGCGTCAAAACAAAACCTATTTTTTTGAAAGATATTATACTATACTTCATGGAATACTAAGGTCCAGTTTCACCATACTCTGTTAGTTAATTAAATGCCCTGTTAATAGGTTTAACAGATTGTTAAGGTTAACGAGTGTTCCACAATGTGCTAACGATTGATTAGTTTTCTTGATCAGTTGTTAAACTTAACGGCTGCCCCACAGGTCCGTTAAATTGTTAACAGACGATTATTATTACAGTAAGAATTCAAGATGGACATGGCGTATAATTTTATTTTCGAAAACGAAGATATTTTAGACAATTTAGATGATTTGGACAATTTAGTAAAACGTCCTAGAATTTACAAAGAACGGCGAATGTATTTCGAAGAATACGATGACATTGATTTTTGCACGAGGTTTCGTTTATCGAAAGAATCTGTTTTGGATGTATTAAAATTAATTGAAGACAAGCTTGAATACCCATCAGATCGGTAAGTTCCTAATTTGCTTTACCTATGTAGGTAGGTACTTTGTAAAGGTACCTAGGTATATGACATTATACACTAACTTATTTTACTATTTTCACCTACATAAATATTGAACATAACCTCTATTTATTTACAGGAATGAATCTATTTCACCTATAAATCAATTGCTTTTGACATTAAGATACTATGCAACTGGTTCGCAGCAAATAACTGTAGGAGACTATTGTGGAACAAGCAAGTCTACATCTCACAGAATTATACATAAAGTAACAGATATATATAGACAGTAGTGGATATATGAATCGACCATATATAATGATGCCATTAGAAGACCCAAGGACACCAGAGGAGATACTCTACAACGAGTCTCAAATAAGGAGTAGAAACCCAATTGAACGTTTGTTTGGAGTATGGAAACGTCGATTCCCTGTGCTAGCTTTGGGTATGCAAATACATATAAAAAATTGTCTGCCTATTATCGTCGCCACTGGTGTCCTACATAATATTATGATAAGGGCAAAAGAAGAATTACCACTAGATGATCCTGATATTGAATTTCCTGCACCATGGGAAGAATTGTTATTACAAGGTAATATCAGAGAACAGAGAAATCATGAAAATATAAGAGATATCAATCCTGTGCGCAGAAGGTTCATAAACAATTATTTTAAAAGTTTGCATGAAACTGCATTACCCAATATGTAACAAATATACAATCACAACAAATTACAGTGGTATTATGTGTATTTTCAGAATATAATGGAATAAAAAATAAGAAACTAATTAGCAAATATATTTATTTTTATTTCTCATATTGGATATAAGTAGCTACTACGAATTATTTAGAAGTTTATTATATTGTAGTTGCAGTGTTTCAGTTTTGATTTTTTCTTGTTTTAGTTGCTCTTTTAAAATCTCCTGTTTCATGCCAGCCTCTGTCTCAGCATGTTTTTTCATCATTTCAACCAGTTCTAATTTGCTTTGCACCAATTTGTCTTGAATAGAAGACTTTGGCCGTCTTCTGTGTAGCCATGATGATGTATCTTCTTTTCTTTTTACTAAAAGAGTGTCCGACACTTTTGTTTTTAATGCAGCTGGTGACCAGCCATTCCATACTTTATTTTCCTTATCCTGAAATAAATAAAAATACACAAGTTACACATAAACATTATTATTACTGAAAATAATATGTTACTGACTGACAGGTATAGTTACCTCTTGTACTAAGCAGTGGTCGGACGGTGCAGCTTGTGTGGGTGCAGTAGTGACATTCTTGAACAAATTGATGAAACTATTAATCAATCTATCAACTATAACCTAAACTTAGGTATAAAAAATACATCACTGTCAAAAAATATCCTACTTTCTACTAATATAATAAAAAGCTATTTAAAATAATATCAGTAGAAGCAAAACCAGTATAAACATGCAATGCTTATTATATGAATCTACCTATATGCTTGGCCAGCTCTTAGTATTTCCATGGATATCCCATGTGTACATTACAGTACTAAATAAAAACAAGCTAACATTGGACTCTTCTATAACTTCAATTTCTGCCTCAATATGTTGCACATTCATATTTGCTTGTTCCGCAAACTGGGCATCAGAATCAAACTGATTGGCCATTCCATCTAGTGTTGGACCGAGTAATAGTTCCACTTGGTTTTGGAGTGGTCCTGGTGGTGGAAGTTCAGGCCTGCCTCCTCCTGAAAATAAAGAGAAAAGTAGTATGTCATTTATGTAATAACCACTTGTTAAAATTACATGAACCAAACAATAAAGAATAATTTAGTCCCTACCTGTTAAACAAATTTGTTTCTTTGTGGACGCCTTCTCTTTTCTTGTGTTGCGTTTTATATTATCCCAGCACGTTTTGAGTTGTTCAGTATTTCGGACGCTGAAAGAGCTTAATGAATTAAACTCTTCCGTCAATTTTCTCCAGCCTTCGTTCTTAGCAGCGGTGGTTACAGCATCAGTTTTTTTATTTTCCACTAAATCTTTGTGTTCTGCTATAAGATGGACCAGAATTTCTTTTTCGTTTGTAGAAAAATTCGGCCCCCGTGTTTTTTTCGACATGACTAATAGAAGATTACTACTTAGGTTTATTTATTGAACACCAACATAAAAATTAAATCACCACACTAAACAACCAAAAAACGAAAGTAACCTCTAAACAAAACATTATTTGACAATTCAAATTGGCAAAATGTAAGATAACCCGCTTGCATGTTAAATGCAGAGAGTCAACAATATTTCAATTTGGTCACATCACATAGCCCGTGACGTATTAAACAACTAGCTGAAATAGTGCACATGTTTGCGTCAAAGAAATAACAAATAATGACATTTTGTATTGGTCGTTTTAGAAAGTGAGTGAATGATAATTGAGTCATTCGGTTAGATGCTAGATTTAGTAACGGTCTGTTAGATTATCACAGTGGGACAAGAAATGTTTTAACAGCGTTGTTAATTTTAAACACTAATTAGCTAATCACTGATTAAAAAGAATTTGGTGAAACTGGGCCTAAGTCTTTTTTAAGATAAACATAAACAAATTGTTTTTATTTGATATTAGTTTTAGAGTTTGTTTTTGAAATAATGCTTTCCCGAGACCTTGTGTGTTCAGTTTTGTCTACATAATTATAAGTATTACACTATAAATATTTAAATATGGTACTATATCTATAAGAAAAGGTGTTTAGACCTCACACAGATAGGTAAAACGGTATTTTAACTTCTACTTCGTAGGTAGGACATTACATACATTACTACTGTGTTCTACTTTATATTATTTTCAAATAATGATAGTGACGAGAAAGTAGATAGGCATTTACATCATTATAATAGGTTTTAGTACTTACTGGTGAAGGTGATATCCAAGTTAAGATCCAAGATCTTAACACATTCATCACAACCACGAAAAGGCCATGGATGCCTCTTCCAAACTATGCTGGTTTCGCGTCACCGGTTATTAGAAAACAGTTGATGCCACGATTGTTTATCGTACATTATTGTGATGATGTCTAGTAAAATATCTATTTACAGAATAAACACTGCTCACAATGCCACAGAACACTCTTAGTAATACATAAAGATAGGAGATCGTTTAGTAGTACCACAAAGAAGTTTCTGATCCAACCTCTTTGATTATACAAAGTGAAAAAACCTCCAATGTTTTCAGTAAATTCTACTGTCTCAAAATTAAAAGTGAGGGTGGTTGCAATGTCATGGCGCCGTGCGCCGGAAACCAAATAAATGAAAGAATTTTTTAAGTGATTATTAATCGAGTCGGTCTGTAAGACTAAAAAAAATGTTAATGTTAATTATAAAATACAGGCAATTTTATGGGATACGTTTAGTTTTTGGTACGCAATTGGTACGGGTTATCGGCATTCTCCACTTTCAATATTATAAATGTGAAAGTTGTGTGTTTGTGTGAGAGAGAGTATGCTTGTGGTAGCTTCACTGAACGGCTGAATCGATTTGGCTGAAACTTGGAATATACATACATACATACATACCTACATAGTTTATGGCTACTTTTTTCTGGGTAATAAGCGAGCGAAGCCGCGGGTGGAAGCTAGTATAAAATATAATAGAACGCGTAATCTTACATGAATATATTTGTAGGGTGCTTGCCTACTTTTTTTACGAAGGTATTAGGTTTAGAAACCTATTGGGTTACGCCTGCAAACGTAGTTGCGGGAGGGCAGCAGCAGACATTGATAAAATACGGATGAGTCCTGCTTCCCTCCGCACTGAGACGGTCATGCTTGTGTTGAAAAACTGACCAATAGGCTTCAAGAGACTTACCTACGATTGGTGGAATCCTTCTTCAGGCTGGTGGTTATTTTGACCACAGCCCCATACAGCTCCTGTTGACTCTCGATGATTGTCGCTTGTTTATTAAGAAAGCGAAAATTAAACGATCTTACTTGTTATCTCGTTGATTTCTGCTTACTCCCTCCTTTCACACTGCAATCCTGTTATTGGTTCACTCACTTAAGTTATGATGACACTTAGCTTTAATATCCAGTGATAAACTTGATAGTCACTTGTTTAGCACACGTGGTCAAAGCTTAAACTATTTGGTAATTACGACGCGTATCAAAATACCAATTATAAGTACATCATGATCATCGGCCTATAGCAGTCCACTGCTGGACGTAGGCGTTAGATGTACGGTATTTTGATAACCAGTAGAACTATATTGCTAAATGATAATACGTCTATTTTAGCAATAAATCTAAACTGAGTGAACTGTTATTTTGACGATAATCATGATGGCGAGAACGCGAGCCCTTGATGGCTAAATGCGGACTGATTGATTTGATAATAATTTCTATAAAATTTTATGTTTTAATCGATTGAAACTGGGTCGCACGCGCTGCGCCTTTCTGCTGACCCAGGAAGGTGCACGGTTGCTTGTACCGTAGGTACATTACCTAGTATACCTAAATACTTTAGTTCAATTGGATTTCGTTGCGCCATCCACTATGAAAGTTTTGTTTACGTTCATGGACATTGCAAATAGTTGTCCATCATGAGCGAGTGTTTATTAGTCATCTGAAGCTATTGATTTACTTTCTAACAGACCATGAGGAGTATTTCAAAATATTCAAAAAGTTTCCGAATCGAACAAGTAAATTTTTGTTCGATCGTATTTCTACTCTGATGGATTTCACGGACATTAAAAGCTGCTTATGGTGATTCTGAATAATGCGATACGATGGCGCATCACAACACAAAACACCCTGATAATAAAGTAATTCTGGCTTAATAGTCACTATCGGATTCGAGTCGGAAACGTTTTGAACGTTTTCTCGAGCGTGGATAGTTTTCTCGAACGTTATTTATAAAATATTAATATAGTGCGAAAAACCTTGCAGGCAAGCAATGCCAATGTGGCGGTGTGCGCTCACCGCCCGCCCCGAGATATTAGGTACGGCATGATGCAACATTGTCAGAAACTTTCAAATTCTACTTTCAGTTTTAACGACCTCCGTGGCGCAGTGGGCGAAGATCCGTCTGAGACGCAGACGTTGGCTGGTATGATTCCCGCCATGGGACAAATGTTTGCATTATCAACAGATATTTGTCCTCGGTCTGGGTGTTTTCTATGTATTATAATAATTATGTATTTATAAAAAATATATATTTATGTAGTATATCAGTCATGAAGTCCATAAAAAATGCTCTGTTTAATTTGGGGCTACATGATGCTGTATGATTGTTTCCAGCATTATTATTATTACTTATTTAGTTTGTTTTGTGTTTTCTAATATTTTGGTGAAAGGAGAAGATACTACAAGTAGGTACCTATACTGAAATATTGGAGCGTTTGAGTAGTGGTCAAATTGAGGTTACAGATTCCGAAACCACAGGTTGCGACGATCTCAAATGGTTAAGCTTCAGAACTTGGGGTTCTCAGGATCTAAGGGTTATAATTTCTTTTTATACTTCTATTACTTAGCAAAATAATTCAGGCCGCCTGAAGACCTCCGACATGACCTAACTGTTTTATAGGTACCAGAGACTGATAAACATACATAAATACTTATAAAACATCCAAACACAGAACAAACATCCATGTTCACCACACAAATGTTTTTGGGGGCGGGGACATGATATAGAAGTACACTGCTCACTCCCCTAATGAGCGTCATTGCGCCCTGTCTTCAGCTCGACGCATCCAGCTACTCCAGTAGGTAGAATCTCGTTACAATAAATGAAATTTATTTATTTATTTATTCTTCTTCTTTGATATTGGCCAACTCTAGTGTTGGAGTTTTTAGGCTTCCGATATACCGCCGTAAACAACATACTGTGCCTTCAGAAGCAAGAAAGCGCTCTAACCACCTAAATGACACAAAACGGTCACCCATCCAAGTAGTAACCGAGCGGAGTTTTGCTAACCAAGATCTGCTAGGTACATCGTAGTAAGCCCCGCCACGTCTTCATTGATTTATAGGTACCTGTAAGTATTATACCTAGTTGTATCACAGAATAGTAGCATGTATATAGTGCACACACACACACACACACCAGCCTATATCAGTCCACTGCTGGACATAGGCCTCCCCTAATAAAGGGGGATATGCCCATAATCCCCACGCTGGGCATGCGGGTTTAGGATCGCAGGGCACAGCTTCTCGCACCACCGGCGCTGCTTCCCGTCGGTGGCCAGGGGATTTAGCTGTGCTGATGTAGGCTGTGCTATGCCGCAATCAGCCGGCCGCCAGAACCCCGTTCGTTGTTTAGCAGGGTGCACCACGTGCAGGTGGGGTTGGCTTGGGTTCCGAAGATAAGGGTTGGAACCCCTTACACCCCCCGTATATAGTAAGTATACTCTTAACTGTATAAACTATTAATATGTTAATATGTGTATACCTATTTAGAAGTATTCTTTTTCTAAAAGCAAACTAACTATTCTAAAATTCACTCACATTAAACATTGGTAAGTAGGTACCAATATATACCTAGGTTGTTTAGAGGGATTGTCTAAAAAGGTTGTGTATTTTATATTGTTATTTAGAACGCGATTACGCAATCGTTCATATTATGTAAGGTAGGTGCCTACATTTATCAAATACACTCTATAGGTATACTTCATAATATACGTACATACTATTTAATAAATAACCTAAAGATATACCAAACAGGCTAGATGCCTGAAAAATTCTAATTAGTCCGTCATTTACATTATCAAAAAATATTGGACACGAATTTTTTCTTTTGTCAATTAAACTAAAAATAATAAAGATATAGTGCGTTGAAGTTCCGCGTGACGTCACGGGTAAGTACACTTTATACATACAAGTGACGTCACGAGCCCCCACTCCCGAACTTTGACGCTCTATAACTTTGTCGATTTCCATGGATTTTAAAAATAACAAAATAAGTGTCTAATATTTTTTGATAATCTAATTGACGGACTAATTAGAATAATTATTTTTCTATCATCCCTAATAGGGATGATGCCTGGTTCATCTTTACAATTACAATTTCAATTTTTAGTTATTTACAATTTACAATTTGTAAATAAATAACTAAAAATTGTAGGTAAAAAATACAAAGCTCCTTAGTACATAAGCCGACTTTACTTGGAAGTTTCTTTTTTCGAACTTCAAGTTATAATATCAATAAGATAAGAATGAGATAAGACTAAGTAGGGTGGTAGGTACACAATTACACTAATGCATGAAGATGATGAAGTTGAAAGTAAGAATGAGCTCCCGCCCACTGCTTTGCGTAAAACAGTGCTGCAGTCTCGTCACGCCCTGAACTATCTATATTCCAAGTTTCATCGAAATCCGTTAAGTCGTTACGGAGTTGAGTGGGGTCAAACATAGGTTAGTATTTTTGATCCCATTCACGCTGTGCTCACGCACACACACTTTTATTATTTTGATGTGATGTGCTGAAAACTAAGTACCTAGGTACTATGTACACATAACACAACAACATTTTGCGATTGAAAACATGATAATATTATCAGTGTTTTTACCACCGCAGACAACCGAGTACAATAGTTACAATTGGTGGGTAGGTTTTTTTTTATTATATTATCATATAAACTATTTACAATATTATTTATTTAGAATAGCATCTAAAAACCACTGAGGTTTGAGCTGGTGCTATCGAGAGTTTACATCTTTTAGTTACAATTAGGATACCTAGATAGGTACATTATTATGTAAATTTCTAGTGTAGGTACACAGATTAAGTTGTAAAATAAAGTAAAGGATTCATAAATTTTTACAATATTTTCAAAATAAAAATATGGTATTATATAAGAGATATATTATAAGAGCCAAATTATAATAGTAGGCCTCTCTACACTATCATGGTTACACGTAATTTATTGCCAAAAGCACATTTCATTTAGTGTAAAAAAACATTCCGTAGGATATTTAAGTAAGTTTGAACACTATCGTACATCTAAATAGTTAGCTATGATGACGATCTAAAATTACGCAGAGTCATTCACCGCAGATAAATTTGGAGTAATACCTACTAAAACAGTGCCAAGTGTGTTAGCTTTATGATTCATCGTCAATTAGTAGGATCTACCGGTCCCACACCCTGTATCGTCAACGTTCCCATGACTACCTGAAGCCACACAACAGCATTGAGTCTGCTAGATAAAAAAAAGTGTTATAAAAACACTAGCAACGATATAATTCAATGTAAACGTATCGATGTTTCGCTGTGTTCCCTACCTCTACTCTACATCTACGTTATACTAGTAAAGAAAGTGCGTTCGCATTTGGCATTGGCAGTAGAGTAGCAAATAATATACGAGTACCTACGTAGACTGTGTTTGACGTGTATGACGCAACAATGATGAAGCTTGCCTTTAGCACTCGTATTCCATACATTTTGCTTCGTTCGTCGTCGCTCACTACTCAGTTCATTCCGTTTTTATCAAGCGGGCGAGACGCTCGCCTGCCGCGCTCAGTTGCCGACATCTAAAGCACGTGGCTAGGTGCTTCGGTGTCACTGTCTAACCTCTCATCGGCCGCCAGGAAGTCCGACGAACAGTACTCAAGTAAGTCCCAGTTTAGTATAAAAAAGTATCGATCGTAACTCTGATAGCAATGATAATTAATTGGTAGGAGCGAAAGCTTTTCTTATACTAAAATTACCAAGAGGTGATTTTCCAATTGATATTACTTATAGTAATTAAAGTAGTAGGTAAATTAAAACACAAATAATCGTTCAATAGCGCTTTTACATTTACGGATTAGTTCGTGACTTTAGCTCGCAAACTGCAGTAGGGAAATAGGTCAGTTGTCGTCAGTTATTTTCATTATACAGCCAAGCCATTAAAAACTTAACTGTTATTATTTATATTCGATTGAACGCTAGACTAAAACGTGAACGATCAACAGGTTATCTGCTAACTTTAGAATGTGCATTATATTTTAAGCGAATTTAATTAAGTATTATTTGTATGTCTACCCCACTGCTCTACATATTCTTATCACTATTATTATCTCTGCAATAACTTTAAAATTAGAGATGGTTGATATAAATGTTGAACATTCCGATGTTGGGCTGACATTCAGCGCGGAACCGGTTGCGAGTGGTGGTGTGCCGAGCCCACCAGACTACGTAGCAGCTCATGTCTGCTTATGCGTCTGGCGTGCCATATGGCAGTTCTTTAATACTATCAATACAACTATTTACATAAAATACTAAACTCGTAAAAATCTGAGTGACGTTTATGTATCTTATAAACTTATTGCCACAAGATTGCCACGTTCACTTTTACGCCTACTTCTGCATATTTGCAAAATAGCATAAGTACCGAAAACCGTAAGCAATGTCATTAACGGTTACAAGGGGATCATAATGTTTTTGTTATTTGGAATAGAAAAGTAGCTATTATTATTGCAATAGTAATTAGTTAAGTTACCACTGTTTCTGTGTTCAAGGATTTCAATAATAATTATATTTCCCTAATAGGTAATCATTAAGGCAAAAGTTGAACAAAACCCATTGATTCTTTTGTTTTGACGCATTTTACACCTCATGTGCCACTCAAAACATGCACACGGATGAAACGAACGACTAAAAGCTCAATTTTGATATTTTCTATAAACATTGTAGCTTGGCCTTGGTGAAAGAATTTTCTGAATTTCATCAGTAGACACACCGGTTCCAAGTTATTACCCTCAACAACGTTATTTTATGTTATTTGTATTTAATTTAATTTTTATGTACTCACGCTTGCATCTATTGTCTGATTGCCATCGTGAAACCCGTAAAATGAGTAAAGATAGTCACTGTCATTTATTTTATTAATATTCACCCATGCACGCAAACTCCGTTTGCGAGGTTTGTAGTCTTACCGGTCTGTCAAAAATATACGTACCTTTGTAAGACCTACCTATGGGTGTTGTATATATTTATATTTATAAAAAAAACTAGCTTTTGCATGCGGCATTGCTCGCGATATACCCGAAAAAAAGTTATGCTTGATCTATCTACACGTACAAAGTCTCAGTTCAATCCAGTAGTTTCAGCGTGAAGGAGGAGTATTTCACATATGAATCTCACATTTATCTTTCAACAACTTTCGTAGTTTTTAATATAGCATTATTTATGAACAACGGGATAATATAGTATGTTCAAATATTTTTTCCAGCTAAGTAGATCCGCATATCTGATAAACATCTATTAGTTCTGAGTAAGTTTCAAGGTGCTAGGTTCTATATAAATAAATATATTAAGCACGACTAATTATATGGAATTCAGTAACTTTTTGAAGCTCCGCGGTCGGGTTAACTTTAGTTAAATTAACTGTCACTTACTAAGAACTAGAGCTGCAACACACAAAAAACACCCAACAATCAAATAAGGTTATTTGACCCAACAGCAACACCAAGATTTTCTCTTGTGTCGTGGGTACTAGGAGCTATGAGTGTAACCTACACCTTGGTGTGATAAATAAATACGTCTAGGACTCGGAAAACCAGCAAACATTTGTTACGCAGTGGAAATCACTTCATTTCATTTCTCTTTTAATTGGCTTCTGGGATAGTTTCCACAATTTCGCTGGTATCAAGTATAATGTTCATAATAATATGAGGCAACGTAGTACGGTTTATAACTCCAGTCGTCTTCTATGTCTTCAGTCAGGTCCTGTTTTCTGCTATAGCAATGGCGACTATGACAAAAATCGATCGGGGAACAATTTTCTTCAATTGTCGGCCAGATCTTGACCCACTGTGCCGACGAGATAGTCAAAGACGAAGGCTATAAAGAAGCATTTTATTTATGTTAAGATATAAGCTTCTATGCTTTAGTCCTATTTCTTTGAGCGCCTTGGTACGATTAACTTTTTGAAGTCGCATTGATATATGTATGCATCCCTTTCTAACTGATGATATTGGACATAAGAAAGTAGAGATCAGCCGTATTGAATTTTATGACTTTATCTAGTTTAAGTACCTAGAAAGTAGAGATCAGCCGTATGAGTTAATGTTCAGAGCATATATGAATTTTAAGGCTTCTTGCTTATATATATCTGTGCTACTTAATTATTTTTTATGAAAAGAGTTCCCTTTGCCGCATCCCGGAGAACAAAGATACTCCGTCTTAAAGATTAATTTCAGTATTTATAGACTCAAGGATTTAATTATATTTAGAATAAATAAATTTGTTTCTTATTACTTATATTATTAAATGATAAGTACGATTACATACCAGCTTAGTATTTTAATATGGTAAGCGACAAACTTTGCAAAAATTGAAAAATTGACAATAAAAATTGTTTCAGTGGGTTCCAACTAAACAAATTTCTCTGTTTCGTTACCTAGGGTAAAAACTTAAATGGGTTAAACCAAAACGTTGAGGTTTATTATGTGCCTACAATGTATGTACACCTAAAAAACGACCATTATTTTAAAGTGTTTTGAAGTGTCGATAAAAAATAACCTTACCTACGAACACCTAATATGTATTCGATTCTAGCATTGATTCCCACGGCTCTAGTAGTGTAAGGGTTTTAAACAGAGGGTGCAGCAAACAAATATATATTTTTTTATATGGTAGCCTTGCTTTAATTGACTCAAGTTATGACATCTCACTTTTTTCTAATGGGCATAAAAATCCCGTTCTGTTACATTAGGTTTGCATTATTTTCACATGTGATTGTCAAATAATCAGTAAAACAAATACCTATTCAAGGTATAACCCTGGCCCTTTTAAAATGCAAGCATCGATAAGATTGATTTGCCCTAGTTTCTTTCAGCATATTCACTTCACAAGCAAATTATATAAAACCAATACGTTCGTTGAAGCTTTACGTCACAAAGATTGCGATCGATATTATAAAAACATACATAATCCATTTTTAAAGTTCCGTAACTCAAAAGAATAAAAGAAACCATTACATGATTTTTTTTTCTGTCTTTTTTTTCTCTGACTTCTTTGTTGTCCGTCTATACTTTTCTGTCTGTCAAGAGAAGACCCTTTTCACAGGAATGCGTGGAAGTCAAGTTGAAAAAAGTAATTATCAAATACTCAAGTCTTCAATCTCTTGTAGCTGTGGAAAAATTTAACTTCTAAGTCAACGCAATTAAAAGAAACGGCCGTTTATGCCGCATATTTTGACACTCGCAAGGGAATCAAAACCTATGGAGAACTGTCTTCCTGTTGACCAAGAACCATAAAATTTGGCAAGAAGCCCATGTCTTACCAAATTAACTACCAAGTAAAGGAATAATCCCGAAAACGGTAAATTGTTATTCAAAAAGTAGTTACATCCTTAATTTTTTCATAAATACTAGTTTGTACGGAACCCTCGGGGCTCGAATTAACTCGCACTTGGTTGGTTTTTACGGTACTAAAACTAAACTGGTTATCGTACGGTGTTAATTCCATTGGGTATCGCCCTTGACCATGGAATAAAAGTGTCAGAGAGTGACTGGTATAATGCAAAGATGCCAAATAGCGTTTATTTATCATAATTTGAACATACATATTAATATTTTTATAGTGCTATTAATTTTTTATAGTACTGCTATTGGCTGTTACCGTTATTTATTCCTTTAAACAACTTTATTAAGGCCCGATTGTCAAACGTCAGTTAGCAATCTGTTAGATATTTTTAAAATAGAACGCATTATTTCTCATATAACGCATTAGATTTTATTTTATTAATTATAAAAAAAAAACAAAGTTACACTTAACTATTATAATATGCGAAATATTAGTATTTGTACATAATAGTTCCTTCAGAGTGAAACACACGCCGTTGTCCATGAGTTAAGTGATAGGGTAAGGGCGGTGCTGAGTATAAAAGTTTTAGATTTGTTATACACTAGACACTAGAGAAAGGTAAGTTAAGTACCTGCTTAATTTAGCTACCTACTTATCATACTAATACTAATATCCGATAAAGATAGATTAGCTATTTATTAGGATTATCGGACAAATTGAAAAAAATTCTGTGAAAAGGTTTCTATTAGGTAAAAAAGTAAATACCTATTTCTTTGTGTGGAAGTTAATTATTTATTTTATTATCATTATATTAGATAGCCTTACATAATTATAACTTTGTACATTTGAATAGTTATCTAATTGCATCGACGATTCCACATCCGATACATTACTATATTTTTAGAAAAATAATAACATTATGAAGAACCAAAATGGCAAGCGTTGTTTGATAAAACGGAATGGCTATAACATTATTTGGTGGTCCGGTTCAACATAAAGCAGATTTAATCAAAACAATTAAACAAACTAAAGAAAAAGTGTAACTAAAAAATATCTTTAATTATTTAGCACTTCAAATACACTTTGAATCGTATATTTTTTTTATTTAAACCAATTCGTAACTCGACAGAGAAGAGTTGGCAAGAAACTCTGCATGGCTTATATTTTTTAACGTCGTTGTTCTTATTAATTATTACATTTTTTATAAGGAAGTTGGAGGCAGTTTCTCCCCAAGCTTTTTTGTCATCTATTAATCAGATATTTTATAATAGGCTTTTTTATGTACAGAGATTACGTTTAACAACTTTTTTTAATATATTAAGTAACTTTATGGAGCCTTACAGTAGGAACAGCTAGTTTAGAAGTGTCATCATAAGTGTATGTTTATAAGTATGTGTATGTGTATGTGTGTTTATAAGTGTCATAGACCTGTGCATTGACCTGTGGATAACGATGGATCAAGTTGCATAACAATAACAGGCTATATCTAAAAGGTACTCATGTTGTGACTTATTACACAGTAGACATTTTTTTGCGACGTTTTTATGCAATTATGAAACTTTGAAGGCCATGGATTACTTGATATAGGTATAGGTTGCATCGTGAAGTCAAGGTCTAACTATTTACGTTCAAAATAACTACCTTAGTCGTATCAACATCGAAGGTATCCATTCATTCTAGAGTTTTCTGTTCTCAATCATACATACATATAGTTAGCTCATCAATATTACTTACATGCCAGAAAATCATACAACAGTTCACACATACAATCCCTAATTGAAGACCTAAAAACCCAGTCCAATAAGTCTCTACACATCAGTATGCATTACTGTCATACACCATAGTGGCAATGGCGCTCATTGGGAAGGCCTATGTCCAGCAGTGGACTTGTTTATTTGTTTATTTGATATATGGCACAAAACAGAATATAATCAGATAAAAACAATACTTAATCATTAAAATTATTAGAGCTAGATGATGTTCCTAAATATGTGTACACAGCATGATTACAACGGTAATAGCAAGCAGTGAAGAAATGAAAGAAATTAACACAAAACTAGCAATTTACTGACAAATTACATTTTAGCTCTCACTCAAGTGAGAGCAGCTAAAATGCATTTCTTAAACCTAGACAATCTGTTATCAAAAAACCGACTGAATCGCTATTGTCAATCAATGACTCGTAAAGACGGCAAAAAAACTAAACTTACTATAAAAAAATAGAGTATTAAAATAGGATGTGTTGTTCGTGTAAACTTGAAGGGCGAAGGTGTTTGTGAAGGGATTACGAGATCTTGGTTTGGTATTAAAGTTTATTAAAGAAATCAGTGTAGGTGAATCAAGAAGGGCATGAATTCTTTTAAAAAGACAGTTTTATTCCTGTACCTTTCTTAGTGTGTCGAGGGATTCTAGCTGAAATGTTATGAGTCGATTCTTGTAAGAAGGTAATCCTCTGCCAAATCCAGTATGATAGCAAATGATACTCAAGAACTTGCGTTAGATTCTCTGAATACGATCAACGTGAACATTATAGAAAGGGTCCCATATGATTGAGTTGTATTCAAGTGTGCTACGAATAAAGGAAAAATATAAGTATTTAATACTCAATGGGTTTCTGAAATTCCTTGTTATTCTTGAGATAAATCCCAGCTGCTGAATTCCCTTAGTTATAATTTTGTCATAGTGTTCATGAAAAGTTAGCTTATCATCAAAAATAACTCCAAGATCCTTGGCAGAACTGTTTCCTTCAAGTCTTTGCCCTTGTAAATGATAATCATAACAATGTTTGTCTTTTTTTATTACTAAATGATATGACAAAACATTTACTGGTGTTTAGGAACATTTTATTATCATCACACCACCTCTGCAAAGTGTTTAGATCAGCTTGAAGGACCAAAGAGTCACCAATATTATTGATAGTTGAGTAGATTTTCAAGTCGTCTGCATAGAGCAAACATGGGCAAGTAAGTTTTTCAATAAGGTCATTAATAAAAGTAATAAAGACCAATGGACCCAAATGTGATCCTTGTGGCACACCTGACGTTACACAAGCAGGAGATGACACAAAACCCTTAAAAATGATCAGTTGGCTTCTTTTATAGAGAAAGGATTCAACCCACCTTAGCAGACTACCGTGAATACCGTACGAATACAACTTAGCGCCTAAGATAGAATGGACTGCTATAGACTGATGATGATGATTATAGTGGCAATAGTTTTCCTGGAAATTTCACTCTACCTACATCAATACTTCCCCCTCTGACGGCGGCGGTCAGGTCGGACTCGAAGCAGGGGGTCTACTACAATTCACCGAATTACGAAGTTTCGTGTTTCGTTTCGTGCGATTGGTCGTATTTCATACTGTTAATTCCAATTTTGCGGTCAAAAGAGTAGGAAGCGCAACGTTCAGACTGTTACATTACAAAATTCGTGCCGAAATTTCGGTTTTCGTTTGATTATGGGTACCAATCGCAAGAAACGAAACACGTAATTTCGTACTTCGGTGAATTGTAGTAGACTATCAGGTCCCCGAGGACCTACGGCAGCAAGCAGGACTAGTGAGTGTCGTCCAAAACCAATGCATGTTTAGTCAGTTGATTTCGAGCATAGATAAAGCCACATTCACTCCAAAAGTAGTTTCGCGATTAAATATCCCTTTAAATATAATACATACATTATGTTATTGGGAGTGGGATAGGCTCTCCCTATCCCACTGAAATTCTTTGGATTGGGAATGACAGGGAGTAGGTGTGGAAGTGGAGTGGGATTTGTAGCGGGAGAGGGAACCGCAAATGGATTTACGTTGCTAACTTTATGCAAACTGTAGGTCGTGGGTTCGAAGTATATTTCATACAAAAATATTTTTTTTTCACAACTGTTACTTTTTTTTTATACTACTAAATTAGCAAACAGGCATACGGTCCTCCTGATGGTAAGCGGTTCCCGTAGCCTATGGATGCCTGTAACATCAAGAGGTATTACATGCGCGTTGCTGAACCTTTTAAAAATTTTAAAACGCCCTTTTTGAAACGCTGCACTTACTGAACAGGATTTTCATTGGTAAGGTAGGTGCGTATATATTTAGGGTTCCGCGAAACATAACTATATTCGAAAATCATTTCATGTGAAAGCACAAGTAATCGCACACGAAGTTGCAGGCGGGTCAGCTAGTTATTCTATACAATTTCAATGTAGTTTTGCGTTTAGATGTTTACATTTTTCTAGTTTGGTTTTAAATTGTTTTGTTTTACGTTAATTTGCTTTTCCTTCTTTTATTTGAGTGGTAAGGGTGTACAACGAAGCATCGTCTAATAATTATTTGACCTAGTGTTAGGTGCAGACTCAACATTTCGTGGTCGCTCAATGTTGACCAAAATTTTAGTTTACACGTTTATAATTTTACTCAATAAAGTTAGTTGCGAATCAGAACTTGAGATCAGAATTTTGAACATGGGTTTGATACATTCACATTCTCTAACAGACGCGTAAAGCAAATTACTCCAACATTCCATTCCACATGAATTACTCTTGCTAAAATCATTAAATAGTAAATACTTATTACTACCCAGGTAATTGCTTTGGATAGCTAGTAATTTTTGCCGTGTTCTAACAGGCGCATTCGCTTACGGAATGGCATAATAATGGTAGAGACAAACTGAGCCCACGTACGCAACGTTTGCAACGCATTATGATATCTGAACTCTTGGTTTTATATCAAAAACTATGCAATAGACAAACACTTATCATATACAACGCAATCACACGCGCCTTTTGCAGCTAATGCGCTGGTAGGTACGTCGACCAGCGATGCCCAGATCGGCATAGGAAGGTGGAAGGGATGTTCGTATGCTATATACCACGCGTGTGACCATCAGTGTGTTTCTAACTACGTTCGCAACGCATCTGACGCGAATAGAACGTGTACTAGAAGTAAGTACCTGAGAATGAGAAATGACAACAGCGTCTGATGCGTTGATGCGTGCGGGACAAGTGCGCACATCATTTCTCCCACGTTGCATCGCAAACGTTGCGTACGTAAGACCACTCTGTCTTTAGCTTAGGAGTTTTACATCAATCATCATCGTCAACGTGGATGGAAAGGACTCAAAACAGTTGTTCGTGAAATGAATTCATTGTGGGAGAATAAGCTCAGCAGTGGATTTTATGATTAATTTTGTTGGGAGTTTTGTTAATGTAATGATGCACCACAAAATAACCACCATTTCAGTGTAATAATTTTTTAGGTACCTAATAACTTTTATAACTTGATCTTTGATCTATTGCCTATTCAATTGTAGGCAATTTTATGACATAGGAACATACGATTTGATCAATTTGAAAGGTCTTACCTACAAAAATGTATATTTTTGCATTGCGAGGTTGGTTTGGGTTTCGTTCGAATATGGCGGTCGGTACTCTAACAATATTCATAACGTGTCGTTAAGTTTTTCAGAATTTTCTTTAGATCCTAAAAATAAGTCTGATTCGATTCAGATTTATTTCAAGTATCAAACCAAAACTGACTGGATTTGACTTGAGACATTTTCTGACGTTCGAAAATACCTTCTGTGTCCAACTTACCTCGAAATAAATTTGCAGCTACGCATTACCACGTGCTCAAAACAGTAAAGGGAACACCCTGATGATACCCTGATATGTGCTAGGTTAGAGTATCAATAAATGTGGCAAATTACTATCCCGTAAGGTATACCAAAGGTTTATATAGGTATAATTTTTTTATAAACTAATTTGTTGTGGGATCTCGAGGATTATTCATCTTTGACGCCTTCGAGCGAATACCATGCTTAGCTGCGGAAACATTGGCGTAAAAATTTGATAATATCGTTTTAAATCTTAAGTAACTTACTATATCCGAAAATAAGTGGTATCTACCAACCTAGACTCTACCACGCATTAGAAGAGGCAAGATGAGTGCCTATTTCAAACTGACAAAGTCAATTTGCTTTACTCAGTAATAAAAACCTTTTAAAACAATTAAAACAATTTTATTTAAAAAACTATGAAGAAATTGACTCTTATGATTGCTTTTTTTTCTTCGAACGGAAGTAGGTATATCCTGCCAAACGGAAATGGCATTTTCCAAATCGTTCATGAATCAAAATGACAGAGTTATGATGTAATAAAAAAAATATAACCGAATCTCATTAGGTTGTATTTTTGTGATACCTTCTCCTTTTTTTTAAGTCGTTCGTTTGTTTCTATCGATATTAACCAGCGACGGAACAAAACATTGACCGACTGGCCGAAATGAGCCTGTTTATTTTAACCGAGTTTGAAAAAAATCGTATTTATCCAACGGATACTGGCTTATCTGACGATTGGAGAATTAGCCCAAAGTCGATTAAATTATTAACTCCAGTTACTTAACAAGCGCCATTTTGGTGGTAACCGAATATGACCAAGTACGAATATGGCTTATTCGCAGCATCCGCTGTAAGGCTAATCAAATAACCGAACACAAATTTCGTTGTTTAGTTGTTCAGAGCCAATTCCCTCATCATACCATGTTGTTTCATAGTAAAGGAATAATTTCGCTGAATATAGCAACAGTCAGTACACAGTTTAAATATTTAGAAGTTTTCTAACATCTTACATGTATTAAATAAATAGCACACGCACCAATTTATTTTTATTCTTTTTCTTCGTTGGTGGTCAACTCTCCCGTCGGAGTAAACGTTCTTAGTTTTTAGGCCGCCCCAAGGCCTCCGCAATGGCTTAGCGACTGAACACCGAATAATTGGCCGATACCAACATTGTGCCTTTCGAAGCACGAAAGCGCTCAGATCTAAATGCCACTAAACGGTCACCCATCCAAGTAGTAACTGGGATAAGTGTTGCTTGACCAAGATGATCTTCGCAGAACAACGAAGTACATCACGTCAGGAGTTATCTCATGTAGGGAAAACAGAGTAGATTCTCTGATGTGGAAACAAACAAAGGTTATAAGTACTATTCAGTTATCAGCGATTATGTATTTAAACAATAAAGCTATAATTATGTTTAGCCAGTTATCAATATCCGCCGAGAGAAGAAAACTGTGTTATAATCTGTGGTTTTTATGAGATGTCGCAGTCTTCAACTTTATAAATAAAAGATAAACTGGGTTTTATTTTAACTGACTGTATTGTTAGGTGTAGAGAATTCGAAGAAGGATGCTTTTTGTTTTATTAGTAATACAATGAAGATTTTGTTTCATCTTTAGGCAAACTTAACGCCTTTTAATCTTTTGTTCTTTGTGCATTTCAAGAAGCATTGCCGTTGCGACCGACCATTCATTATATTCATCGTGGTTCCTTCGCATAACTAAAATTTACACTTACATAATTTTTTTATCACTAGTTTTTGCCCATAGCTCCGCTTGCGTGGTACCGGGACAAAAAAAATAGCCGATATAAATTATGTAATTTTATATTGACGTGGAAAACGGATAAACGAAACGGACTCGTATTCAGGCATATTTTTTGCCTGATATAAAGACAAGACTATCATTTCAGTACAACTGCCTTCGTGAAGGGGTATCTTAAAATAATGGCTAATATTAATATATACTTCAGTTTTAGAGGCAAACCTATTATTATCTGACACAAAGCGTCAGATTTAATGAGTGTAGCGGTACAGAGAGCAAAAAAATAAACTTGTACTCGTTCCAAAAGTAACGGGATCGCGCGTGGACTGAGGAACGTGTAATCATTTGCGCGGCTCATTCCCAAGTGCTTCAAAACAAACCGGTTTCTGTCGATTATTCTGGCTTAGAGTATGTGCTGGGCAAACCTACTCAATCTATAATTCAATTTTTTTTTAATAGTTCCAATAGTAACGGGATCGCGCGTGGACTGAGAACGTGGAGTTATTTGCGCGACTCGTTCCCGAAGAAGTATGTTGCATGCATATGAATGTAGAAGGGTGTATGTACTTACTGGCCGAAGGAATGGTACATGGATTGTGTGAAAGTTATTATGAGTAAGGAAGGAGTGTTCTATCAGCCATGATGTCAACAGATGACGGCTGTTAGAAAGAAATGGAAGAGGACAATATGTTGTACCGTCCCAATTAAGCTCAGGGAGATGATTATGATTCCTATCCTATGCATCCAATCGGTTTTAGTCGGTTATAGTCGAGAGGATAGCAAGTGTCAAACCTACTCAATCTTAATTATCATCTCCTATTTCTTCGCTCAGTTCTCTGAAGTTAATAGTAAAACCTAACATATTGTTACCACATAATTATATAGGAACTAGGTACGTAGTTGAATAGAAGTTCGGTGCTTGTAGGAATAAAACTTTAGTTAAACATTAGTTTCCCCCTATTACTGAAAGTCACGAAGTTCATTGGTTCGTTATTGGGGTCTCGCTATATCAATAACCTACAATGCATTTCAATAAACTCTGATGCAGGCGTTGCAGCTGCCTTCGAGTCAATAACCACCGATCAGGGATCCAATTCAGCCTTCAAGTGATGTAATGGGCCTAAATTGACACAGTTAACATAATTGGTTTGCATCTAGGCAATAAATTAAAACCTAGTTATGATAGGATGTATGTTTGATAAAGCTCTATTTATATCAATAATTTAGCTTAATCAAATAGGTCTATTTAATAGATTTTAAAGAAATTGGACATTACGCCTATCTATATTTTAGAAAAAAAAAAGGTCTTCGATACGTATGTCAACCACAGCGGTCCGTGGTGCACCCTGGTCCCTGGTAGTTACTACTCGCATTTTTTTAGATATCGAACGGGGCTCTTCGCCTATACGGAACTTTTCGTAAGCGAGTCTGAGTTCCACTTCACAGGTTTTTAAATCGTGTAGCGAAAACCCCTCATCATGATAATTATATAGACCAAAAAATAGCCCTAGAAAACTACCATTTTTTTCACCTTGAATGACGGTCGTGTCATTTTTGTTTCATTTAATTTAACAGTGTATTTTTTTCTGGTTTATAATTAGAAACCGTACTACGTTACCTCACAATTTTATGAATAATATTCTTGATTCTGACTAACAGACCTCGCAAACACGGCGCTTTGTCGTCGCGCTTAGTCGCGAGCGTCTGTCATATGCTGTCGCGATTGTCGCCGTGTGTGCGGAGCTTTGAACAAAATGTATGAAAATTGTCCCCCGCAGCTTGTCGTAGTGTCTAATCGCTGACGTTTGTCGTCCAATGTGCGGAGGACATTAATGTTAATTAACATTAACATTTTTGTTAATTGTGGAAAATTATGAAAATAGCCTATGCATTGCATGAATTAAAAAATATATTCTTTGCGAGTTCTATTTTCAAATTAGGTATCAAACAGGCATCTGACAATGGAACAATCGGCCCGTAAGATGTAAAGGCTAAAGTTGTACAAAATAATACTTTGTCTCTACCTTCTAAAGGTTTCAGTAACTACAGTGAGTTATATGCCGGCGGATGTACGTCGATCTCGAACAGACATAATAGGTTTTCTATTGTCTGGTATCTTGGCACATCACCGGATCCATTCCGGACGGTAAAAGTCGATTGGTCTTTGTTGAAGGTATTCTCGTTGAGGGATGAAAACAACTTCCGAAAGAACTGAACTACTCTATGACATTCCTCAACCTTTTTGTATAGATTTTATTTCAAAATGTACTGAAATAAAAGTGTTGCGTCGTCACAGAGAAAGTCAAGTTCAAAAGTTGTAACAATTTTTCAGTTGAAAACAGGGTAACGTATTTTTTTTCACACATTTTGTATGTACAGTGGTAGGTACATTTTAAAGATAAAAGGTTTAGTAATATCAAAGAGTTGTTCAGTTGTTTCGGAAATTTTCAACCCTCAACGAGAATACCATCGGAAAAGACCAATCAATTCTTACCGTCCGGAATGCATCCGGTTATGTACCAAAATTAATGGCGGCTTTTTAAGACAATATTTACTGAGATAATAAATACAGACGAGACGAAGGAACAAAGAATGATTTTGTTAGGTTTTTCCTTTTCAGATACTACATAAACTTAAAAACAGATTTAATTTAAAAATAACCCCCATTATTTTTAGCCGGGGACATACGTGAAAGAAACGCATTTGTGCGTTTGGTTTTTCTAAATGAATACGGTTGTTTCTTATTTACTCGCATAGTATATCAATCATGTGGTTACCATAATTCAAGCTCTGCTTGGTTTGGGGCTACATGATGCTGTGTGATTACGTCCCGCATTATTTATTTATTTATTTTATATCTCGTTCACTCAATCGGCACTCAATCTCTTACCGTCATTCTAGAAAATCATTTATCATCACTATCATCATCCACAGCCCGACTTTATCCAATGCTGGATATAGGCCTGCCGAACTTAGTGCCATCCACCACGGTCTTGTGCTAGTCGCATTCTCAAACGCCCGGTGGCGACGCGTCCCTACCCTCCTATCTCACCTTTTCTCCTTACTTTTTCTCCCTACCCTCGTGGTGATGACAGGTGGAGAGAAAACAATAAACTTACCATTTTATTTCAATGATACAACAAAAGAAACCTCGTGGATACGCTCAGTAACAATATATTTATGTGATGGCCGTGATTTTGTTTTGATTATATTGTTATCTCATTATCAGACTGACTTTTGATAATCGAATATTTATCACTCAATATCAAAGACAAATACTGATTATCTTGATATTTTCATATTGCAGGGGCTAATTACGTAATAGTAGAAATGTTTACAAAGCAGAACATTTTTCTTTATCCGTTATAAAATGATTTTACATAATGTATATAGACCTTGTTTGACATATATATTAGGGTGCTCTGCCGTACAGTAATAATGATTTCCGTTTTTATTAGTGGACTTCTTAGAAGTATTAGAGTTTTTTGTGAACGGCTCGTCCGGGGAAGCATTGCTGTGTTTCGGTTTGAAGGGGGTGCCGGTGTATCTACAGGCATTCTTCTTCGTCACAAGTTAATAGACGCAGGACGTTCCATCGTTGGGCACGTCCTAAACATGCGTGAACTACAAAGCAATACTTTGTTATAAGGAACTGGTTATATTCAGGTATCATAAAACATTCTCAAAAAGTCCCGCCCCTCTCCGCGGAGGCGTAACTAGAATTTTATTAGTCATCCAGACCTCAAAAGAGCGTGACGTTCCATTTTGTGACAGTTAGATGACCAATAGAAAACTAGACCCAACAACAACAACAACAGCCTATTCAGCTGGACAAAGGCCTCCCCTATGAGAAGGTGGATATGCCCATAATCCCCACGCTGGGCATGCGGGTTGGGGATCGCAGGGTACAGCTTCTCACACCGCCGACGCTGCTGCCCGTCGGCGGCCAGGGGATTTAGCTATGCCGGTGTTAGGCTGCGCTATGCCGCAATCAGCCGGCCGCCAGAGCCCCGTTTGTTAGTTAGCAGGGTGTACAACGTGCAGGTAAGGTTGGCTTGGGTTCCGGAGATGGGGCTTGGAGCCCCTTACACCCTACAATAGAAAACTAGACCCACCTCCGTGGAAAAACGTCCGCGGACGCGTCCGCTTAATGTGAGGAGAGCTTTATCAGGGACTTTCACCGGTGCCGGCTTATTTTTTAATCCATACATACTTATTTATAGTTCTGCATAAAATAACCATAGGTAATCAAGTAAGCAAATACACGCAAACGAAGTCAAAGAAAGAAGGGCAATACATAATTAGTTCCAAGTTAGTGCCTTATTTCAGTTTCCAAAGCTGGAAACAATCAATGTTTTTCATTTTAGTCGGCAAGTTCTAACTCGCCATTTCTATGAAATACATAATTGACGTCATACGCCAACGGGTCAGGCTAGTCGCACACGAGCCATTCAAGATAGCCATCATTGACCACTATTTTCCACACATTCTTATATAGATAGCCAGATAACACTTTATAGATCACCAAATAAATACAAAAAAAGGAAAAGTAACTTTGTGTAAGCAATATGAAGGTACACCAATATACATACATCATTCCATATATATAACTATGGACTAGAGGCGCATACGGCGGCTACTCGCAATTGGCACACGGTCAAATGTTATAATGACTGTAATTCCCGTGGTAATTCCCACTACATATTAAATAAATAAATAATTCTGGAAGTTATCACACAGCATCCTGTAGCCCCAAACTAAGCAGATCTTGTATTATGGGCACCACATGACTGATATACTACATATTTTTTTTTTTGTAAATACATACATATCATAGATAGAAAGCACCCAGACCCGAGACCAATATCTGCAGAACCTGCAAACATTTATCCCGCTATTATAATAACAAATTAACTTCATGTGATGTTCAGCACAAGGAGCGCTTCTAGGAGTCTAGTTCTAGTCTAGTCTAGTTTTGAGTTCGAAGCAGTCAGTGATGACACGTTGACAGTCGAGTAACAGTAGCTAAACACCACCGCCCGCGCCGTCGGCTGCCGTTGCCGTAGCTATTGACTGGACAAAGTTCACCAATATAATTACACATAGATACACATCGATATATACCTACTGTTACTATCGTAACGTCTTAATCTAGATACAATATTTGATTTGTCACACCATATAGAATATGGTAGTGAATGGATTTATTATCGATTTATTTATGTTATAAAAACAGAACGATAAAAAATTGTATGTACAACAGCTGCAAAAGTGTCTCTACTTTGTATTGCCTATTATCTTCTATAATTTTAACATTAGGAGCTGTTATTCTGACATGGTCTCAGTGAGTCTTTTTTATGATTATCTGACTTATTGTACATTTGCCACAAAGTTAATTCGTTACGGAAAAAAGTATGTGTAAATTCGCCACAATTCTATATTTCATAATTCTATATTAATGTTGACTACCCATTATAAGTTCGTCACATTGCTTTTTTCCACACAGACAGCAGACAAATCAATCAATATATAGGACATCATTTAAAAAAAATGTAAACGTTATTTCTTTTTCATAATCATTTCAAGAATTTAACCTTACATATAAAAATCCCAGTTTACAAGAGGCTAATTTATCAGCATTAACAAAATATATTTAAAAATTATTAAAACATAGATTAACAATATATATTATAAAATTACCAAATCACATTTTTTATTAAAACGTTACATTTTCGTATAAATCATGGTCTCAAGTGGCTGATTGGCCATAACATTCTACATAATTAAATAACATTCATGATCAATATTTATAATGTAACGTTACAGTTAATAAAAATGTCAATTCTCAAGTGGCTAATTTGTCTAAATAAATAAACTAAAAAAAAATAGCTATTTCCATTGGTCACGTTATTTTACAATTTTCTAAAATGCTGCCCTACAGAAATTGTCTGAAATAATTCTTCTTTGCAATATTGACGTGTTCTCAAAGTAAGGGATATACCAAATCTGAAATTCTTATACTCTGATAAACAATTGAGACACAAAAAATGAGCGAGATCGTGATAGCGTGTGCGTGTAAGCTACATTTCCCTATTCTGTGCTGTTTGTTATTTTGATAAAAAAATAGATTATCTTATAGAGTCGGTACATATTCACAAATATTTTTTCAATAAACCTTTCTTTCATTTCAAGCGCTAAACGCCATTAACTTTTGTTTTTTGCTAACCCTACTTAATTTAAAATGAGAGTGTGATGAATTTAAAACAACTTTATTCACCTGCACATCTTTTTTAATGCATCTGATGAATTTACTTGCAATGTATGGAGTTTCAAAAATGTGACGATCTTACTTTGTGGCAAATACAAAGGTACAGATTACCCATGTCCTATCTGAACCGTGTAGTTTGCGGTGCGCCTAACGGTTGCCATGGTGTGTTAGAACGCTGTATATCAAAATTCATTGGGTGTCCTATGTATGTATGGTATGCGCACATGTAAGAAGGTATAATTTTGTATGCGGTAGCACGGGTGGTAGGTAGGGACTAGTGAGTCCGTTTGTATTTGATAATGTATGAAGTAGTTCAAAGGCGCATGTTAAAACATCATCATCATCAGTCCACTGCTGGACATAGGCCTCCTCTAATGAGTGTCATTGCACCCTATTCTGAGCTCGGGGTATCCAGCTTCTACCAGCAGCCTTTCGCAGATCGTCACTCCACCTGGCTAACATTTATAATCGTCTTCCATACTTTTGCGCTCTGAGTAAAAATATCTGACGATAATCTTTAATAGTAAAAACTGAAACTTCAAGGAAAATATTTTTATACTACTTCATGGATTTTCTTCCAAAACTTTTGCTTACTATGATATAACTATCTGAAGATATTAGTGAACAATCAAAATCACATAATGAAAAATAATTAACGTATTATATGATCATATGATGATGCCTAATGTGAACATCATACAAGAAGTGTGCATGTGCAGTTATATACATTAAGATGTATACAATTGAGTGCTTTGTCAAACTACATATAAGACGCTTGCTAACAGATGAAAACGCGCTCGCAACAATGACCTAAAATGTGTGCAATGTACAATTGTACATGTTATTGCATCAACCGTATATTATATTATAATACGATCGGTAAGTAAATTTCCATGGTGCCCAACTTCGCTAATCATTTTTTGAAACAAACTGTCTCAAAACAATTTCGACGAAATGACACTTTTCTTTAGAAGACTTGAAAATGCTAAACTCTGAAAGCAATTAGCAATTTTTTTGTAACTTTTACTTTTCTTTCATGCACAAGAATCCCTAAAAACAAAACCAATTAAAAAACTTTTTGAAAAAACTTTACGAAAAGTTTTTTAATTGGTTTTGTTTTTAGGGATTCTTGTGCATGAAAGATTTCCGCAAACAAGAATCCCTAAAAACAAAACCAATTAAAAAACTTTTCGTAAAGTAGTTGAGTGTTTAAATAACTTTTTTTGTGAAGTAGGTTAATGTGAACACTACATTCACTTACTTTACGAAAAGTTTTTTAATTGGTTTTGTTTTTAAGGATTCTTGTTTGCGGAAATCTTAAAAAGTGGTTTCAATATGTATTTCAAAGACTCAGAAGTTCTTGTTTGCGTAAAAAATAAAAATATTTAGGTAAAATAACTGTGTAATCAGGTGGATAGTATTTTAAAGGTACCGGTATGAAAAGTAATGGGTGTTAATCAAGGTCACAAAATATGTATATTCCAAGTTTCATTCCAATCTTGTCAGACGTTACGGAGTTGAATGGGACCCAAACATAAGAACTAACGCTCAAACATACACTCACTAACAAACAAACTTTCGCATTTAACATTGTGTTTATCAAGTTAAGTTATTATCTATGTTATACGAAGAAAGTCTTATTAGTACGCACAAAAACGCCATATACGTACTACGTATGATAGCTATCACCGATTCTAAGACTCCACTCTTGAACCACTTATACTAACATATCAGGCTTTCATATTTTACATATATATAATATATAATTAAGTATGTATTCGTTATCAACAATTGGAATGACCTACAACTTTGAACTCTTATCAAACGCCTGTATTACAAAAACAATTATGTGTTTATTATGCTATTTGCTTTTATTCATATTAAAAGGTGGAATTTCCAAGTACCCTTAAAACGGTTAAAGCACCGATGGCGTTTCTTCCTCCACGTCTCGTCTAGCTCACACCCTGATGAAGACTCTCTTAACGAGTCGAAACGCCTTCGGTGCTTTATCCGATTTACAGTACGTGAATATTCCCGTTTTTGAATGTGAATTTTCTTTTAGTTCTTATTTATTTATGGAAAACCCAACAGCACTTCATCAAGCATTCACTTACACCAGCAACTCTTTTAAAAAACTAGCTGAACCGCCCGCAAATTCGTTTGCAGTACTTGCACAGTTACTTGTACAGTTACTTGCAGTATGAAATATACTATACGACCTATTCTCATATCTACTAACTACATCAAAAATTTCATAAAAATCGGTTGACGCGTTTCGGCGGAGTGCGACCACAAACACCGTGACCTATATGTGTATATATACACATTATATCTATATATGGCCATCTTTCTATATATGTTAGTTGGTTTTTTTCTCAGTGAATATAGAATGTTTTAGTTTTGTTGCATCCTGAAAGTCATCCAATTATAATATTTTATCTTGGTTGGCGCTCCGCCCAAGATGACTTTAAATTTTAAACAAAGCCCTCTTTGTGATATTGCCATTGTGAAGCCGACTTATCCAATTTCTTGTTTGGCCTTGATAAAAAGGAATTTAGTCTTTCATTCAAAAACAACTGGGTACGGACCTGTTCTCATATCATGTCTCGTGTTATACAAGGTTTGTTTGTATTCGTATGCTATCCCGAAAGGGGGTGGGTGATTAAGACCATGACTGTGTACAAGTCGCGAAAGTATAATAATGATTACATTTTGTTGTGTTTAAAAATTGGTATTTATTTTAGATTTGTTTCTTTTGTTTTTTTATTAATTTTTTAACAAGCTTATTTCGTCCCACTGCTGGGCAAATTTTTTTTTTATTATAAAGTTTAATGATATATGTTACATTTCTATGCTATCATGCTTTGATTTTTTAAGGTAAATAATTGAGTTTATTGAAGCATTTGTAATTATTCAACATGTTTTCATTTATACTTTTTCTTATATGGTTTACAAAAATAACATTATTATAATACATTTTATTTATTTTATTCTCTAGGGTATCTATTCTTTTTAAACCCAAGCCAACCTTACTTGACCGAGGTACTGAACCCTGCTGAATAACAGCTCCAGCGGCTGGCTAATCGGCATCACTCAAGCATCAAGCATCATCATCATCAAGCTGTGCCCTACGATCCCCACCGCATGCCCTTGGGATTATATGCATTTCCTCCTTCTTATAGGGGATACCCATGTCCAGCAGAAGACTGAATAGGCTGGTGCTGTTGTTGTTGATTATGATAGAATTTTTCAATCAGTAACAAGGCTTAAAATAAAGTTATTCTTCTTCGTTTGGTGGTGAACACTGAAAGCGCTATATCCTACTAATATACTCCTATCATATCCTACTTCCTACTTCTACTATCTACTAATAGCTACTAATCCTAATAATATCATAAATGTGAAAGTGTGTGAGAATGTTTGTTACCACATATCTCCGTACCTTCTTAACTTATTCAGATGAAATTTGGTATGTAGGTAGCTTGTTTCAAAGAAGAGCTACGAGACTTGTCGACGATCCCATACTCACAAGTGGTATTGAACCTTTAAGTCTCAGGAGAGACTCTCCTCCCTGTGTGTGTTCTACCGCTTGTTTATAGGGGAGTGTTCTGAATAATTGTTTGAGACGGTGTCTGCTGCTTCTGTTCTGCTCTTCTTCGCACCGCTCGACATCGACAGAGAGAGGTATCATCAACATACATAGCCATCTATATCTTCTCGTACTGTGAGGTTCCAGGGGAATTTCCTCCACCGAACGATCAAGCTATGGAATGGTCTCCCTGCCGCGGTTTTCCCCAGAGATTACAATTTGCAGCGTATCAAAAAAACGTTTTTAAATTTTCAAGAGGGTCAGCAACGACATGATTACCTCTTGATGTTACAGGCGTCCACAGGCTACGGAAAACGCTTACCAACAGGAGGACCGTATGCCTGTTTGTTAACTTAGTAGTATAAAAAAAGGTTCTTGAATACATATGATAATCTTAATTTGAAAAATGGTAAAATTTCTATGGAAAATTATTATTTCTTGTGTCGATTCACTCAAAACTCGGTATACAAAAACTAGACTTACTGCAGTAAATTTCTGAAATTTGTATGAAGTAACGAAAATTCTTTGGATTGCACATTCGCTCAAAACATGGTTAACAATAAACCTTTATGTAAATAATGAAACACGTTTTTAACCTTTATGTAAATAATGACACACAAATTTCCAAGCGGCCGAAGCCGCGGGCGCAGCTTATAAACAATATAGCGGTTTATTCCAGCTACACAGGTAGATTCACAAGTACCCGCACGGCACGGCATGGCTTCATATCTATAGGGCGTAATACGAAACAGGCTTCACCTTTCGTTTGTAAACAGAGCCCACGTGTAACATAATACCTGCAGCTACTTTCACAATGTTGGTTAAAGATAAACTGATACAAAGATAACGATAAATGCATCAATATGTACTGGGCGTTATATCACTAAGGCCATCTTTCTCCATCCTCAAGTGACGTTCGCTCGCAGATTTGTCACTTGTACCAGTATAATATAGCTTACTTTGATATACTTATACATGGTGAAATAGACCGTAAGTGAACAATGAATGGAATTAAAATGTGTGGCTCAGAAATAAAGTAGGAAGTGACTGAACCTAATCATAGATTAGCTACTGCTCGGGATACAGTAGGAAACGTAACGTATAGATAGGAATTACCATTTTTAGGGTTCCGTATCCGAAGAGTGCCCGGTCTCCTATTACCAAGCCTCCGCTCTGTCCGGTCCGATTGTCTATCAGAGGGCTTACCACAGGTTTTTATAGTTTACGAAAACTTTATAAGTTAAGATTATTATATATCCCCAAAAATTTGGACTGAGGCGGGACAACTTTATAAGTTTCCATACATTAGTTATCTTTCCATACATTTTCAGTACAGCGCCTCTAGGGAAATGTGCATGAACTACGAAAATGTATGGAAAGATACCGAAACTTATAAAGATTTCGAAAACTATCAAAACCTGTGGTAAGCCCTCAGACCTCGCAAACACGACGCTTTGTCGTCGCGCTTAGTCGCGAGCGTCTGTCATATCTTGCTGTCGCGATTGTCGCCGTGTGTGCGGAGCTTTGAACAAAATATATGAAAATTGTCCCCCGCTGCTTCTCATAGCGTCTAATCGCTGACGTTTGTCGTCCAATATGCGCAGGCTGTATCTGTCAACGGACTGTGTCATAAACCTAAGAAATGGGAGCTGAAATTTTCAGTGTGTTATTGACTATTGTTAGTGACTATTGCTGCTAAAATAACAAAAAGTATTAAAAAAATAAATATTGTTTTAACTTGTACGGAACCAACTTGGCCGGTTTTAATTGACATTAACATAAGTGCTAAATGGGATGCACATTAAATACGCGTACAGGGAAATTTAATTATTAATGAGCACGTGGCTACACGTGACCCTGTTTTAATAGTGATGAGTACCTACCTGAGTACATAAATCAACTGTGAGGTATTTACTTCTGTTTTTATTTTCTTATGCTTGCGAGAAACTAAGAATAAGTTTATGACCTCGAACATAGAGGATACTTTTATACAGGTAGCGCGCAAGCGAAGCCGTGGGCTTAAACTAGTTTTGAAAAATATTCAAATCAATATACCTACCGCGAACGCTTGCTAAGTATAGAGTACACAAACTAGATTTTCGCTTATTATAATTTGTATTGTTCTATTCTTATAATTTTTTAAACATGATAAACTGAAGAAATAAAAATGTTATTTTAAATTTAAAATATAAAAAAAAACTCAGATGTTTAAACTTTATTAGAAAATTATGGTTTTTACCATATGAAATTATGGTTTTATGAGGCAACGTAGTACCTAATTTTATACAAGGTTAGGTTAATCGACCTATTCCTGCTAGGAGATTGTAGAGGAGATTATTTCCATTGAATTTTTTCAATGGAAATAATCTCCTCTACAATCTCCTAGCAGGAATAGGTCGATTAACCTAACCTTGTATAAAATTAGGTACTACGTTGCCTCATATTATTATGAACAATTAAATATACTTGATACTGGTAAAATTGTGGAAATTGTGTGTGGAAAAATATCCCACATGCCATTGGATAAATAAATAGTGTTTGAGTAAATGTTTCTTTAAGATAATCAACGCATGCAAATAGCGTTATTATTGTAGGGTTCCATTATTTTTATCAGTTAGGGTGCATTACTCGATTTTTGTTATCACTAGGGATTCACTTCTCGATCTTTGACTTTGAGCATTGTTTGTAAAACTTTTATCAAGCTGTTCAAATAACTAAATATATAAACTGAAGTGATAAAGGCTCTATTTTTTTAATACTCGCATTACACTATTAACATTACAAAAAAAGTGTATTTTCATAATCATACTTCTTATATTTTACGTAATGGGTACATAGGTACCTATGTAAAAATGATATTTTTCAACATAGAAAAATTTTTCCTTGGTAGTATTTTAATCTAATAAAAAAAAATTGTCTCTACCTACCTTTATCATTTAAAGGTTTTAAAACTATCCTACCAATGTGTCCCAAACCAGTTTCATTAGAAAGGCAATAATGCGAAGATGGTTTCAAATCACTAAAATAAGGAAAACTAGTTGCGAGCGGGTCAGCTAGTACAAGATAAAATATCTACTCATCCTTCGCCCTAGGGACGAGATAAGGCCCCTCTAGTAAATTAGGATAATTACATACATATTTCTATCATTACATAATATTTCTAGTGACGTAATATACTGTAATCATAATCAATCACACCTCAATCGATTACACATTTATGAAAACGTTCAATGCAATAAATCATGATTTTTCGACATCAAATAGAGCAAGTTCGTAAAAATATATACCAACTATAGTTATAAAAACTAATGGTCGTGGCGATAATGTTGAAAGTAGGAAACTCAAGATAAAGAACCACGTACAGAAATATCAGAGCGTAAAGAATTTGTGTAACTCTTACCCTAAGATAGATAAGTAGAAAACTATTTATTGTACTAACACCAACGAAACATAAAAGAACAAATACAATATCAATAATGAAAGTACAATGGGTGGTCTTCGCTTAGAACGATTTCTTCCATACCTTTGGAACCTTATGGTTCAACTAAAGACCATGTCAACAGGTCTGTTGACATGTTAACCAACATTGTTAACCGATAAGTTTTGCGACTTCATATTTTTTTTGTTTATTAAACGTGACTTAATGAATAACAAATAATAAAATCTAACCTAAATTTTCACGCTGATAACAAAATGTATTTATGGGTCAATAGCCAAGAGACTGTTTCGGGCGAAGATTCTCTAGATCGGGATCGCTTCAAGGTTCTGCGTACGAATCGATAGTTAGCGACTTTAAATGATTTCGATTAACTGGTTTAATGAACTTATACATATTAAACAGCTGGCAGACAGTGGATTAGAAGAGCTGAGGATCGGGTTTAGTGACGAACCTTGAGTTGGGAGAGACTTAAGTGCCGCCGTACACAGACTTTTCGAGCAGTTAGGTAACTGCTCGACCAGGTATAATGAGGTCATTATCAACATACACGGACCGCTCTTGCAGTCAGAGTTCAATTGTTCTCAATAAACAAACGAAGCGTACAGGCAGGAAGCGTGCGCGACGTGGAATGAAGAGCGCGGGCGGTGGTAACTGCGCCAGAGCAGTCGACAGCTCAGTCAGTGTATGCCTGGCGAAATTTCACCGTGCTGCCAACCGGCCGAAGCAGTTGCAACTGCTCGAGCGGTTCGTGCATGTACGTGCGTAGAAGTCTGATGTTCACTATGCAGTCGCAGTTTAAAGCAGTCTATACTGGCCGCTTGAAGCTGCCCGTGTATGACCGGCCTAAGTCCAGCAGTGGACTGCTATAGGTTGATAATGTTGATTGATATGCTAGATTTGTTTATTACTTACATTTTAAAACTATGTTTAGGCAACATTGTTTAGTGACTAATGGAAACGCACGTTAATGGAAAAATCAACACCATCAGCCTATAGTAGTCTACGGCTGGACCTAGGCGTTGTTATAATATTTTATTCGGCTTATTGGCTGCATAGCATAGCTCAAAGAAATTGGATCAGAAAATTTATTAAATATCTATGATAAAAGTTGCAGGACCCAACGATAAAAGATAAAAAAGTATTTGTGATTAAGTACCTACAATACGTGGTACAAAATAATCAGTGGGATTTTTTTATAATGTGTGAAAAATTCATGTATAAAAAGTACACCCCAATTGTCACTCATTTGGTGTCACAGAAAAGGCTCTCTGCCGAAGCACATGCTGAATGGCGACCATTTACAAGGTCTTTTGAAGCCCACTTCTAAGTTGTTTATTTCGTATTTGCACGAGATGTTGAAATACATTTTTATTTTATTTTTCACGCACTGTAGTACTGCCACCATGCGTATTTCTGCCGTGGTGAAATTACATGCACACCTTCATGCCTCAAGTTGATGGACGTTGCACTGTATTGTAGGGCACGTTCCAAAAAAGCGTGACGATGCAATGTTTTGTGATAGGTAAAGGTTACTACTTAACATCAGATGGGTCATGTGCTTGTTCCATCTTCAAATACCACTAAAATGCTAGAATACTACTAAATAATACTTAATATTATACTATTTATTGCTACTTTAATACTAATGAAAATGAAAATTGAAATGATTTTATTTCAGCAATAACAAAAGTAAAGTATACAATATGTTTCTTAGAGGTACCTTCTTAACGATGATTGCTGTTTAATTTCGACAGAACAAAATTACTTATTATTACACTAGGCAGACCTATAATACAACAATTTAATAAAAGTTATGGTCAAATTATAAGTAACATAAAATTATATAACATATCCTCAGAAAATATCGAAATTATTTTCAAAAACTAACTAACTATGAAATTTTGTGAAGATAAGTATTCACTTTGATTTTGATCTTCAATTTGCATCATAACAAGGAAGAGGAACAAAGTAGATATGAGGCCTACTTATCTGTGAAATCAGAGGGGTCAAACTACAAAACATATTATTTTTAGTACAGACCTATCCACGTGATTGTGAATTACTGTTCTGCCAACCAGATATCACATATTTTAAAAAAAATTACCACCTAACCAACCCTTCACTGTCCCTTTCATTGCTTGCATGCTTCGGAAGGCATGTTAAGACGTTGGTCCTGGCTTTTCAGTCGGAGGCCTTCGAGCGACCTTCGACACCAGAGTTGGCCACTATCACACGAAGAAGGAAGGAATGTCGCACTGATTTACATGGTCTTTCCATTTCGCCCGTTGAAGAGTCGAAGAACACTTCATCAAGGTCAAATCAAGCCATTAACGGTTATGCCCCCGATTTTGTATGAAAAAAATAGTTTAGCATAAGCATTGTTCATAACAAATGTAATTTTATAACAGTTCGATAAAGTGTCATTTATATGTAAATAAAAAGAGGTGTCATGATATTTTAACGCCATTTTTGCTATCTGAGGTTATGAATAGGACGGTTATTTTTCAAACTGTAGGGCCCAGGTCACACATATCGGGCAAGGACATGGCGCGGACATGGCGCGGACGTGGCACGGACGTGGCGAGGACATGGCACGGGCATGGCGCGGACATGGCTCGGACAAGACGCAGAAATGACGTGACAGAGGCACAAGTGTAGTGCAGTCTGTTGTCCGGTATCGATGTGTCAGCATGTCATCCTCAGAAGACGAAGATGCTCTTGCTCTCGTGCATACAATTAATAAATATACAGATCAGGGCCCGTACAACCCCGATTTCGAGTTAGTTGCTTCGAAAGTGAAACCCCTTCATTGGGTTATACAGTTGACGGGATTACCCTTTCGTTTGGGTATTCTCCTCCTAACACAAGCGAAAGTGTAACCCGTTCCTTTTGGTTTTCAGTCGATAGGGTTAACCTCTTATGAGGTTAAACGAATGAATGGAGTTACCTCTTGATAGGTTTTTTTGAATGTTACACAATGGTTATCATTACGCCTGACACTGGGTGGGGGAATTTAGATTTTGACTCTTGATTTATGTCGTCAATCATTAGGTATAAGTTCGGATCGCTTTATTTGGTTGAAGGAAGAGCATCACTGCATTAAAGAAAAGTTTTGAAAACATAAGGAAAGTGCTGTGTTTCAGTCAGTTTTCATTGGTCATCATCGCAGAGTATGCGTTATCATATACGAGACCCGCAGTCAACAAATTAAAAAGAAAAAAAATGGTGTTTCAGTTTTCATAAGTCATCAGTTATGTCATATGACTGAGGCCTGCAGCCAACATGTTAAAAAGAAAAAAATGTGTTTCAGTCAGTTTTCATAGGGCATCATCGCAGAGTACTCTGCGTAGCGTTATTTTTTATTTTTATTGTATTTATTAGGCAAAGCCGACAGTACACATAATGAGTATTTTGTAAAGCGTTATGTCCGAGACCCGCAGTCAACGTGTTAAAAAGAAAAATATGACCTCTAAACTATTTTGAATAATAATTTTTGATTGTCACTGTCACTGTCACTCTAAAACTCAAACTCAAAACTCAACTCAAAGCTCCACTCGAAACTCATTCTACAAATTCATCTATAAATGGTTATATCTCAGGAACTACTCATCCTAGACTAGCCGTTAATTGCTCAAAAGATAGCTATTGACAAGATCTTTATTTTCAATGACATATGTCAAACTTGAATTTGCCATATCTCGAGAAGTACTCATCCTAGACTTGCCGTTACTAGCTCAAATGAGAGCTACTAATAAAATCTTAATTTTCGATGACAGCTGTCAAACTAAAAACTGTCATCGAAAATTAAGATCTTAACAATAGCTATCATGTAAGCTAGTAACGGCAAGTAAAGGATGAGTAGTTCTCGAGATATGGTCGATTTAAGTTTGACAGCTGTCATCGAAAATTAAGGTCTTGTCAATAGCTATCATTTGAGCTACTAAAGGCAAGTCTAAGATGAGTAGTTATCGAGATATGGTCGATTTAAGTTTGACAGCTGTCATTGAAAATTAAGGTCTTGTCAATAGCTATCATTTGAGCTACTAAAGGCAAGTCTAAGATGAGTAGTTATCGAGATATGGTTGATTTAAGTTTGACAGCTGTCATCGAAAATTAAGGTCTTGTCAATAGCTATCATTTGAGCTAGTAAAAGCAAGTCTAAGATAAGTAGTTCTCGAGATATGGTCGATTTAAGTTTGACAGCTGTCATCGAAAATTAAGTTCATGTCAATAGCAATAATTTGAGCTAGTAAAAGCAAGTCTAGGATGAGTAGTTCTCGAGATATGGTCGATTTAAGTTTGACAGCTGTCATTGAAAATTAAGGTCTTGTCAATAGCTATCATTTGAGCTAGTAAAAGCAAGTCTAGGATGAGTAGTTCTCGAGATATGGTCGATTTAAGTTTGACAGCTGTCATCGAAAATTAAGGTCTTGTCAATAGCTATCATTTGAGCTACTAAAGGCAAGTCTAAGATGAGTAGTTATCAAGATATGGTTGATTTAAGTTTGACAGCTGTCATTGAAAATTAAGGTCTTGTCAATAGCTATCATTTGAGCTAGTAAAAGCAAGTCTAAGATAAGTAGTTCTCGAGATATGGTCGATTTAAGTTTGACAGCTGTCATCGAAAATTAAGTTCATGTCAATAGCAATAATTTGAGCTAGTAAAAGCAAGTCTAAGATGAGTAGTTCTCGAGATATGGTCGATTTAAGTTTGACAGCTGTCATTGAAAATTAAGGTCTTGTCAATAGCTATCATTTGAGCTAGTAAAAGCAAGTCTAGGATGAGTAGTTCTCGAGATATGGTCGATTTAAGTTTGACAGCTGTCATCGAAAATTAAGGTCTTGTCAATAGCTATCATTTGAGCTACTAAAGGCAAGTCTAAGATGAGTAGTTATCGAGATATGGTCGATTTAAGTTTGACAGCTGTCATCGAAAATTAAGGTCTTGTCAATAGCTATAATTTGAGCTAGTAAAGGCAAGTCTAAGATGAGTAGTTCTCGAGATATGGTCGATTTAAGTTTGACAGCTGTCATCGAAAATTAAGGTCTTGTCAATAGCTATCATTTGAGCTAGTAAAAGCAAGTCTAAGATAAGTAGTTCTCGAGATATGGTCGATTTAAGTTTGACAGCTGTCATTGAAAATTTATTCCAATTTTATTATAATATAATTATTATTGCGTAAAATAAACAATTAGTAGTCTGCATTTCCACCCTTAATGCTTAGAACACAATTACCGCAATTATTTTTAATCTTTTGACCGAAATTCTTTTCTCCATTATCTCCTATAACCCACTTATAACCCGTGTTACAATGATAAAAAGGGTAACCCTAAGGAATGGGTTTTGGAATAATACCAAAACCCAATACTATTGATAACCCTCATGATCAGATAACCTAATCAAAAGGGTTTTGAATTGTTTAACCTATCAAATAATAGTGTAAACCATACGGAGAGGGTTAACTAAACTTTTGGAAAAACCCTGCCGAAAACCTCTTCATCGGGTTACCAAATCGGGCCCTGATACAGTTGAAGAAAATACGCGCAAACGAATTTGCACAAGGATCAGCTAGTATTACCATGGGTATTACATAAAAAAAATTTAATACCGGTTTAGTTTAATCTCTTTCCGATTTCCAGCCACAATTTATCTTGAACATTTCAGTTACAATAATGGAACGACAATGATCATAAAGCGTTGCATATTTTACAATCAATTCAAAAAATTCAATATTAAATTCGATATCGTCATTCGTCACGCATTTTTACATCACTAACGGACATATGTCGCAAGCAAGTACATACTACGAACTGGCGGCCATCTGACGCCCATCTGGCGGCGATCGGGCGCGGGCGCCGAAATGGCGCGTCATACGTCCGATCAACGACATACCGTGTGTCCTAAATTGTGCTTTATTTCCATGCATTTTGTATGAAATTTGAATGGAATAGGAAACCGCCTGTGCCATGTCTGCGCCATGTCCGTGCCCGATGAATGTGACCTCGTCGGACGCAGACAAGGCACTGGCGGTTTCTTATTCCATTCAAATTTCATACAAAATGCATGGAAATAAAGCACAATTTAGGACACACGGTATGTCGTTGATCGGACGTGCTTATGACGCGAAGTCGTCCGAGCTAAATTGTGCTTTATTTCCATGAATTTTGTATTAAATTTGAATGGAATAGGAAGGCGCCCGTGCCATGCCCGCGCCAGGTCAGACAAGTGGGGCCTATACCTAAGGCTCAGGCCTCACCTGTCTGACCTGGCGCGGACATGGCGCGGGCGCTTTCCTATTCCATTCAAGTTTAATACAAAATGCACGGAAATAAAGCACAATTTAGCTCGACGACTTCGCGTCATAACCACGTCCGATCAACGACATACCGTGTGTCCTAAATTATACTTTATTTCCATGCATTTTGTATGAAATTTGATTGGAATAAGAAACCGCCAGTGCCATGTCTGCGCCCGACGCTAGTCACATTCATCGGGCACGGACATGACACGGACATGGCACAGGTGGTTTCCTATTCCATTCAAATTTCATACAAAATGCATGGAAATAAAGCACAATTTAGGGCACATAGTATGTCGTTGATCGGACGTATGACGCGCCTTTTCGGCGCCCGCGCCCGATCGCCGCCAGATGAGCGTCAGATGGCCGCCAGTTCGTAGTATGTACTTGCTTGCGACATACGTCTGTTAGTGATGTAAAAATGCGTGACGAATGACGATATCGAATTTAATATTGAATTTTGTGAATTGATTGTAAAATATGCAACGCTTTATGATCATTGTCGTTCCAATTATTGTAACTGAAATGTTCAAGATAAATTGTGGCTGGAAATCGGAAAGAGATTAAACCGGTACTAAGATTTTTTATGTAATACCCATGGTAATACTAGCTGATCCTTGTGCAAATTCGTTTGCGCGTATTTTCTTCATCTGTATCAGGGCCCGATTTGGTAACCTGATGAAGAGGTTTTCGGCAGGGTTTTTTCAAAAGCTTAGTAATTTAGTAATTTCAAAAGCTTAGTTAACCCTCTCCGAATGGGTTACACTATTATTTTATGGGTTAAACCATTCAAAACCCTTTTGATTAGGTTACCTGATCATGAGGGTTATCAATAGTATTGGGTTTTGGTATTATTCCAAAACCCATTCCTTAGGGTTACCCTTTTTATCATTGTAACACGGGTTATACGTGGGTTATAGGAGATAAAGGAGAAAAAAAAATCGGTCAAAAGATGAAAATTAATTGCGGTAATTGTGTTCTAAGCATTAAGGGCGGAAATACAGACTACTAATTGTTTATTTTACGCAATAATAATTATATTATAGTAAAATTGGAATAAATTTTCAATAACAGATGTCAAACCTAAATTGTCCATATCTCGAGAACTACTTATCTTAGACTTGCCTTTACTAGCTCAAATGATAGCTATTGACAAGACCTTAATTTTCGATGACAGCTGTCAAACTTAAATCGACCATATCTCGAGAACTACTTATCTTAGACTTGCCTTTACTAGCTCAAATGATAGCTATTGACGAGACCTTAATTTTCGATGACAGCTGTCAAACTTAAATCGACCATATCTCGAGAACTACTCATCCTAGACTTGCTTTTACTAGTTCAAATGATTGATATTGACATGAACTTAATTTTCGATGACAGCTGTCAAACTTAAATCGACCATATCTCGGGAACTACTTATCTTAGACTTGCTTTTACTAGCTCAAATGATTGCTATTGACATGAACTTAATTTTCGATGACAGCTGTCAAACTTAAATCGACCATATCTCGGGAACTACTTATCTTAGACTTGCCTTTACTAGCTCAAATGATTGCTATTGACATGAACTTAATTTTCGATGACAGCTGTCAAATTTAAATCGACCATATCTCGAGAACTACTTATCTTAGACTTGCCTTTACTAGCTCAAATGATAGCTATTGACAAGACCTTAATTTTCGATGACAGCTGTCAAACTTAAAACAACCATATCTCGAGAGCTACTCATCCTAGGCTTGCCGTTACTAGCTCACATGATAGCTATTGTTAAGATCTTAATTTTCGAAGACAGTTTTTAGTTTGACAGCTGTCATCGAAAATTAAGATTTTATTAGTAGCTCTCATTTGAGCTAACGGCAAGTCTAGGATGAGTACTTCTCGAGATATGGCAAATTCAATTTTGACATATGTCATTGAAAATAAAGATCTTGTCGATAGCTATCTTTTGAGCAATTAACAGCTATTCTAGGATGAGTAGTTCCAGAGATATAACCATTTACAGATGAATTTGTAGAATGAGTCGAGTGGAGCTTTGAGTTGAGTTTTAGAGTGACAGTGACAGTGACAATCCGAAATTATTATTAATTAATAAATATTAGTAATGATAACCATTGTGTAACATTCAAAAAAACCTATCAAGAGGTAACTCCATTCATTCGTTTAACCTCATAAGAGGGTAACCCTATCGACTGAAAACCAAAAGGAACGGGTTACACTTTCGCTTGTGTTAGGAGGAAAATATCCAAATGAAAAGGGTAATCCCGTCAACTGTATAACCCAATGAAGGGGTTTCACTTTCGAAGCAACTAACTCGAAATCGGGGTTGTACGGGCCCTGATCTGTATATTAATTAATTGTATGCACGAGAGCAAGAGCACCTTCGTTTTCTGAGGAAGACATGCTGACACATCGATACCGGACAACAGACTGCACTACACTTGTGCCTCTGTCGCGTCATTTCTGCGTCATGTCCGAGCCATGTCCGCGCCATGCCCGCGCCATGTCCTCGCCACGTCCGTGCCACGTCCGCGCCATGTCCGCACCATGTCCTTGCCCGATATGTGTGACCTGTGCCTAAGCCTCATTCAAAATTGACCTAGAACTGCCAGCACCTAGGTACATAAGTTTTTACTGATAATGTATTTCTTTAATCAATTTCAATCGTCCACTGTTGGGCAAAGGTCTCCCCCAAATCCCGCCAACCATCTCTATCCTGTGAGATATTCCAATATGGTAATCCTAACGGAAAAACATAAACATTTTGTTTTTTCTTCAATATGCACTTATTATTATTGTATATTCTGTGACAATTCCTAGAAGGTAAAGTAAAACTGATCCAGCAAGACACTAAGGAATCAAAATCGATACAGACAAAAAAAACAATAAAACAAATCAAACATCAAAGAAAATATGTCTTGTATGACCATGATCACGTGTATGTAACTTGTTCAACCATTCAAACCACTAACGCCAGACAATCGGATACCATGTTTTGAATAACAAAATGAAGTTCAAGAAAGGTGATTGGCACTATGATACTTACCTACTTATTAATCAAATGATTAATTTATTGAAAACGAATATGCCTTTAACTAATTGTCAATTTTATTTAGAATACAAACTATAATAAATTAAAAATTAATAATACTGGGCACTATAACAGAACAGCAACATGTAGCCCCAAACTACGAAGAGTTGTATTATGGGACCCACAAGACAATTAATATATATACAGGGTAGAGCAAAATTTTACCCCATTCAGAGCAGCGACCTTGTCTTTTGTTTTTAGGAAACTATACGTTTATTTTGAAAGTTCAATTTGAAATTAGAACAGAGTATTTCCTGGCAAGTGTTCGAATTGCATACACATAGACTCAATGTTGTCGGCGCTCTATAGAAATTGAATGGAAATATTTTTTTTTTTGTATTTTCGCGAAATCTTACGATTCGATTTGGTAGTTCCTGTTGCGAAGTAGAGTCGATCGAGACTAACTTGTTTTTTTGATAAATGTCATTTTTTGGGCTGACTGTAAATTTGTTAAAAATTTCGAAAATGCAATTGTTTTTTTCTTCAAAATAAACCTATACTTTCCTAAGAACAAAACCTTCTAACTACAAAATAAAAGGTCTGCCCTCAGTGAGGTAAAATTTTGCCCCAGCCTGTATATTAAGAAATACTTATTTTTTTTTATAAAAACGTAAATATTATAAGCAGAAAACACCCAAACCCGAAACAAAAATTCACAGATCATACAAACATTTGTCTCGCGGCGAGAATCGAACCAACCTACTCAGGCAGGCCGTCGCCCACTGCGCACACAAACCTCTGTGTCTCTCGATTTCATAAAATTAAACAGCATACAAAATATGTAGCAAATTACATTTAAATAATTATGATTCATAACTGACGCCACAAAGATCATGATTATATTATCATGATCTTTGTGGCGTCAGTTAAGAAAAAACCTTTTTTGATCTGACCTTAGTAGTCTGATTACCTGATGAACATAAATTAAACAACCGAATTGTAGACCTTCTCATGTTTGAAGTCGGTTAAAAATAGGTAGGCAACACGACACGCAGATTGTTCTAATGATGCCATTATTCTCAAGTTGCCGAATTTTGTTCAATCATCCATTCTTGACTCTTGAGTCGAGAGTCCTTCAATCAGTCGTGACCAGCCAATAGACGCGGCAAGACATCTAGAGTCAACATTACTTCGAAGCTACTTAGATTTATGTAAGTTAAATTAATTTCTTATACCAATATTGCTTAAGCTTTATGTTCAGAAATAGATTACACGATCCCATACCACCTATAAAAAAAAAAAAATTACGAATATTAGTAATACATGAAATAGGTATTTAATAATTAAATTAAACAGGACTGGCCAAGTGAGAGTTGACTCGCCTTGCGTCATGTGAGAATGATAAAGTAAGTGAAAGAATTATGAAGGAGCTACATAATAATAAATAAATGATGATTAAATTAAAACTATATATTTTAGCTGGAGATGAATGTTTTCCCGTCGTTTTTTTTTGTTGGTATAAATTATTTTAATGAGTAACATAAACTCTATTAATATAGTCAAATAAAGGCAGAAATGAGATTAGTTAAACTTTTTTCGATTGATTAAAACTAAACCTACATACTTTTTTTTTTTTTATTAGAAATTAAGTTTAAATTATTACTAGCTTCAGCCCGCGGCTTCACTCGCGTAATACTGGAATAAAAAGTAGCCTATGTGTTAATCTAGGTCTTAAACTATGTATATTCCAAGTTTCATCCAAATCCGTTCAACCGTTACGGAGTTGAAGCGACCACAAACATACTCACACCCACACAAACTTACCGCATTTATATATATAGTGTGATCTGTAACAGTAAATTTTTAAACAACTTGTGAGCTATCATACTAGTTAGTCTAATAAAAAACAGAATTTGTTCTACTTGATAGTTTCGGAGATATTGTAAGAAAAACTTTTTTTACTTTTATTGAATTTGGTGCGGCGTCAATATCATGTCGCGTTCTTTTCTTTGGTTTTGCTCCCGTATTCATCATCATGTGTTAAGTAGTACTAGCTGAAATAATCAGCCATAGTAGCCATCGTGGACTTCTAACTAGGTAAACTCCAAATACCTTTTCCGAATGTCTGAATTCAATATCAGCCGCCAAGTCAACATTCTATTCGGAGCCGATATTAACTCTTTGATTTTATTAGAAATATTGAAATGAGATGACCCATTGCCCGAGGACCTTTTAATCTATCAAAAACATAAATCAATTACTACAAGTACCTAGGTGGATATCAACAAACGAATGCGACGTCAACGAGTTATAATTATGGCTTAAAAGATGCGTCGACAAAAGCTTACGCGTGTTTTATTTATTATACCTAAATCTCAATGACGTCATTATAGCAGTACCTTAGCAAAGGATCCTGGTAGAGGAACAATTACATAGGTTCGGAATATAAGCGAAGAATGTAAGAAATATTGGTCCCGGCTATTTCAGTTGTTATGCCAAGCCGGAGGCACCTACCTAATTCATACGAAGGAAATAGCATATTCAGAGTTTATGCTCACAAAACGCAATCAAACTGATCGCAATCGGATATATGAAAGGCTTTGAGTAGGTATAGTGGGTAAACATTCCAAAAGTTAAAAAAAATCTATAACATTTAATTTTTTCTAGCATGTATAGTTTTTGTTATAGACTTTCGACGTACCTACAATAAAAAAAGACCAATGTAACTTGAGCAGCTCCCGTTTATCGGAGCTACCATAATATGGCTTCGTAGTTCATATTACACCTGACCTGATCTTTCAAAAGCCGCGTCTCCATCGGGCGAATGGGCTCGCGAGCCACATTCGGGCGAGCGGTTCGTCCGAGGCTGGCTTACGAGGCAGCCTCGTAGTTTACCGGAAACATCGAGGCGGGGCTCGCGAGGCAAGCCGAGCCATCCATCCACTGAACTATCTAAAATGGATAGTCGTGTTATTGCTGCTGCAGCTATCTTAGTAGTAGTGAAGACCGTGCGTTGATTTCAGTTAAAGGGCTTAGCTTTTTTATATACTATAGATTAGCTTCCACCCGCGGCTTCACTCGCGTGGTACTCTGATAAAAAGAAGCCTATGTGTTAATCCAAGATACCTAATTCAAGTTTCATCTAAAGCCGTTAAGGCGTTACGGAGTTGAATGGGAACAAAGTACAAACGTACTCTCACACACTCCAACATTCGCATTTATAATATAGTAACTAGCTTCGAACCGCGGCTTCGCTCGCGTGGTATCCGGATTAAAAGTAGCGTGTTAATCCAGGTCACAATGTATATTATATGACATATATAATATAGTAGTATAGGTACCTACTTATTCCAAGTTTCATCCAAAGCCGTTCAGCCGTTTCGGAGTTGTGTGGAAACTTTTTTCTAATAATATACTACAAACATACTAACAAAAATACTCACACTCACACAAACTTTCGCATTTATAATAAGTGAAGTGTGATAGTGTTTATTAGAAGTTTATTAGTACCTATAGAAACTTCTTGTACCTACACTAAACTCATTTTATTCGCACAATGCAATGAGGTTGCAATAGACCCCGGGTAAATACATAACATTACATACACTATAGTCGAGGCGGGAATTTTTTTCACCTAGAAAAACGTGTTATTTTAATTCTTTGCGTAAAGTTTATGGCGCTTTTACCAACCTACGTTAGCAAGAAGACACAAATTTATTGAAATGAAATAAGTGTTAAACTGGACTTCTCAGATGAAGGATTTTTTTAGTGTTACACTTATGTGTAACAAACAAGGTTTCTACGGTGGTTTGAGTTTATTTTTTGTACTTTTTTTATGTACATATACTGTTAAGTAGGTAATAATTGAGCAGCATATTCGCTAAGCAAAAAAGCTTCAATAAAGAAAAAAAAAAGAGACGGGCATTTTTATTGCAAATAATCAGACACATTTTTTTTTCATAGTGCGAACTCCTTAATTAAATCTCCTTGGTGGCGATATGTTGCGATCACATACTTTATGTAACTACGTTGCGATCATTGATGCATTGATTGATTGTGATTATTTGATTTTTTTATAGAGGAAAGCGCGAACATATTGAACACAAAACTATGCCTGATTTTTCTCAATAAAAATGGCCAAAGTTGTCTCGGCTTTCATGTTATACTAAAGAGGAGTCGAGTCACAACCCTTTTGGGGGAAAGCAATGTACCAAGCGCTCATTCCCTTGTACATCATTAATAGTAGTAATTCCCAAAGATCCAACCTCTTTCAGAATCTTTTTTGGAAGGACTTTCCTTTATGTGTAGTGAGCTTTTGGGGGGTAAGGGGGTGGGAGGGGTGGGGGAGGGGGGAGGACCCTCCCCCTAAAAGGGTGAAGTGCGGAAACTCATAGTTTCCGAGAAAAATAATAATTTAGTTTTGAGGTTAAGTATGGAAAAAACGTAAACAATGTACACCAAAACACACTATCGGGAGAGGGGGGGATGCGGTAGTGTTAGGGAAGGGGAACCTAGGATCTATGAGCACTCTAAAAACCCGTTTCAAATCATAAAAATGGATATTTGACTCCGGTATGGGCTCTCGCCAGAACTCTCACTCACGCATTTTTTATACACACTCTAGGGGTAGGGACCACAACACTAGGTAGCATCGGGGTGCTCTGTGTCGGTTCTGTGTTAGATTTCGAACCTAATCTACTCAAGTCGGGGTGTCCTAGAACCTACTTTTGCGAGAAGGATTTCCGGGTGATTATAAAAAAAAACCAAATAACCTACTGTTTATCTGAGTATTTTTTTACAATTCAATTCAATCAATCAAACAATCAACAAAAACCGGCGGGAAAACAAAAAAGATGTCATTGTCATCGTCAGATTACCAAAAAATTGCCGCAAAAAACACGAGAAATGTCATTGTCATTGTCAGATTACCAAATAATTTGCAATCAATAGCAAACAACAACATCAAGTTTGACGAAATTACGAGAAAAATTGGAATTTTCAAAAATTCATATCTCAAAAACTATTCGTTTCCGCACTACGCCATTTCAGATTTAGGCTTCCTAGGTGTAACCCTACCTGTGACAAAAGTTTCAGCCGCCTAGCTCACTACACATAAAGGAAAGCTGAGCCTCTTTTTTTTTTCTGGTAAATATTTAATTCCTTTATGGTCTATTACTCTGCTCTTTGGGTAAATAATTTCATGGATTATCGTACATCGGTAGTGAAAATTTATCTCTGTTTTAATCAAGGAGGTGGGATTTTTTTCATTTAATTTTATGGTTTATGTTGCGTAAAGTTTATGGCGCTTAACCCAACCTACGTTAGTAAGAAGACACAAGTGTAGTGAAATGAAATAAAAGTATTGAACTGGACTTCTCTGATGAAGGAATTTATTGCTGATTGTTTTCATATAGCCGCCATAGTTATAACATCACCCCGCAGAACATGATATGACCGAAGAATAACGACTTGACTAAAACACGGAAGAAATGGAATAGAGGTAGAAATAAACCGGTCAAGTGCGAGTCGGAATCGCGCACCGAGGGTTCCGTATAAACTTGAACAGTAAATAGTTCACCCATCACGGAAATCGAGTATCAAAATGTTTTTCCGCATTTTCAGAGTAGCTATGTTTTAGGTTTCCCCCAAAATCAGTTCTAAAAGGGTATAATATTGAACCAAATTTGAAAAAGTGCAAAAGTGATGACTGAAAAAGGAATGAATAGTACCACATTGTACATCGAAATTGGAAAAAACGTTGTCTATAATTGTGTTATTTCTTGTAGTATTTGTACTTATTAAGGGTAACATGTCTATTGCAAAATGTAAAATGTATCTATGTAGTTTATCAGTCATGTGGTTCCCATAATACAAGCTCTGCTTAGTTTGGGGTTACATGCTGTGTGATAGTGTCCAGCATTATTTATTTATTTAGCATTATTTCATTATTTATTTGATGATAAGCACCGGTCCTGGTTTTACAAACTTTGTCAGTTTTTCATTTGACGTTCTTTGAATTTCGACAGATGAAATGTCAATGTTTGCAAATAAAGTACCGGTGCTTGGCCTCTGAACTTGTCTTAGTTGTCGCCTATTTTGTTAGATGGCGTCACTTGTCCATAAATGTTGAAAAAATATAAATAATTAATATTTTTTATTAATTGTTAGTTACTACAAATTCACAGTTTTTGGGCTACTTCCATAACTTGTGCTATATGGCATTGCTTCTTATCCGGGAGCTACCGGGAAGTAGTAAAATGCTCTGAACCTCTTTTAGTTTTTGCCTATTTTATTCATTAGATGACGTGACTTGTTCATAAAAATGTTTGAAAAAATTTAATAGGTACCTAAATGAAAAAATTAAATACTACAAATTTAAGCATCAACGCCATCTATTGGCGCCTAAACAATGGCGCTGACCACAAGCAATCTCCATTGAGAAATTAGATTCGATTTGAAATATGCGACATAAACGGCTTTATCTTTTGATTGCGTTATTTTAGAAGCATAGTTTTTTGACAGGCCTCAGGGGATGGCAGAGCTGCGTATTTGATATTAATTTTAACTTAATACCTCCACGCGTTCCTGAGAAAAAGGTCTTGACAGACAGACAGACAGCCAGCCAGCCAGCCAGACAGACAGACAGACAGACGGACAACAAAGTGATCCTATAAGGGTTCCTTTTTTTTCCTCTTGAGGAACGGAACCCTAAAAAACACTAACTGCAATAGTAAAATAAAACGAAAGACTTGGCAGTACGATCAAAAGACTTTCTGCCCAAATTGGGCTAACAAACAAAAAAAGGGGTTAAAATTATAGGTATCACTTGATGGTATGGTCAATAGACTATATAATAGACTATATACTATAGAAAAAAAGCTTATGTGCTTTAGTCATAGTCAAAGAAATAGGACTAAAGCCTATAAGAAGTCTTAAAATTCATATTTTATGCCCTGAACATTAACTCATACGGCTGATCTCTACTTTCTTATGTCCATGTTAGCTAGAAAGAGATGCATACTTTATCTCAATGCGATTTCTGCGACTTCGTACCAGGGCATTTGTATGAACCTGTGGTCATAGTTTAAGTATAATATTAGTACGTCAATGACAAAACAACGTTTATCATTGTTGGTCGAAACGTACGTGGGTCACTCGTGTCAATTTATTGTGCTAAGAAATTGAAAACACTCACTGTAGATACATTGTTATAATAAGTACCCACCAAATATATGAAATACCATTATTTTTTGCACGTATTTCCTGATATTCGGGCAGTTTGTTACCGAACACTTTGGCTCACGCCGTGTTCACAGAACACTATTACTCCTGTCGGAGGCTGCGTTCTAGTCGGATCGGGGTTGCGAGACAAGTGACAACTAACCATAAAGTCAGCGCAATAGGCAGAATGCGCCGAGTTTTGGTGCAGACGTATTTTAATGACGTTCGGGACTCTATAGTTTATAGTAGCTCAATGCAAAAATGTGTAGGTACTATAAACTTCTAAATCTGTGGTTTTTCTGCAAACTCACAGACTAGTATATGTAACCTAGCGTAGCGTTTAATTTCTCTATGTATGTACCATGCAAACTTTTCAATAGTTGATCGTTCAATTTCTATGGCAAGATTTTTGTTCACGAGTTGTTCGTCTGATGCGTTAGCATCCTAGTAGTCTGTGGTATGTACCTTGCAAACTCTTTGGTTCGAAGTATCTACTAAAAATAATATTATTTCTAAAGGTTTATTTGGATATTATACCTAGTATTATTTCTCAAAAGAATAAATCATAAAATTATGACCTTGTATTATACTAACGTACATGTATAAATTAAGTTACTTGAGGTATAAGTGTTAATTTTATATGCTCCTACTATGTATGTTCTCAGTGACCCTATGATATTAAATTATAAATTTATAATTCATAAATAATAACACAATTGATACCTATGATTAATGTCTATCTAGATGTAAATCTATGACAATTAATATTGGTGCTGCACAGCAGCATGTAAATAAAGCTACTTCTTCTTCGTATGAGTTCATGGCCAATTCTGGTGTCAAAGTTTCACACGCCCGGAGGCCTCCGCGAATGAGAAAGCCTGCACTGCATGGTACTAGAATAAAAAGAAGTCAATGTGTTAATCCAGGCTACAATCTATGTATGTTCGAAGTTTCATTCAAATCCATTCTGGCGTGAAAGAGTTAACAAACATCCACCATACATCCTTACAAACATTCACGTTTGTAATATCATAATTTATAGTATCATCTACACTAATATTATAAAGAGGAAAAATTTGTATTATTGTGTGTGTGTATGTTTGTAATGTATAAACTCAAAAACTACTGTGCCGATTTCATAAATTATTTCACCATTTCAAAGCTACATTTACCCTGAGTAACATAAGCTATATTTCTTGCTAGAAAAGATTAGAGATCCTTACTAAAACTTAAGTAACGTTACCCAAGGTATAAAAAAGTGCCCTTAAACGTCTTTTGTCGCATGCGCTGCGGAAACTATTGATGATAGAACAAAAGTATCCACACTATATGTACCTACAATAATATTAAAAGAGGATTTTTTTATTTAAACTCAAAAACTACTGTGTCGATTTCAAAAATTCTTTCACCATTGGAAAGCTACATTCACCCTGAGTAACATAAATTATATTTTTTTCTAGAAAAGATTAGGGATCCTTACTAAAACTTAAGTAACGTAACCCAAGGTGTAAAAAAAGTGCTGTAAAACGTCTTTCGTCGCATGCGTTGCGGAAACTATTGATGAAAGCACAAAAGTATGTTCTACAATACTAAAGAACATAACAATATCTATCTTATGTCCACCCGTGCGAAGCCGGGACGGGCCGCTAGTTAATCTATATATCTAACGCTTTGAGTGCTAAAAACACACTACAGGAAGGTCATGCTCCTCGGGCATTCATGTCCGAGGCCCGCAGTCAACGTGTTAAGAGAAAATAACACTATTTAAGGATATTAAGTCTACTGAATTACGTAACGTTACGCTACGTATGTGACACTAATAGGGATACCAATTATGCATTCATTCTATAGCTGCGTAAGTAGAAGTTTAATAGTTAGTAGTCAGGTCAGTACTATAAGTACTTATGTACGTACGTAGGTGTGACACTATTTAGGTATATTATCCATTCATTCAACAGTCAGGTATAAGCTACGTAAGTATAAGTTACTAAATAATTTCACTAGTTAAGTAGTAAAAATGTCCGGATACTTAATGGGCATGAAATTCACAACAAAGGTACAATAAAATAACACAAAAAGGCAATATACCCACCCGTAAACGTAGGAAAATACAGTAGATTAAAAAAAACCATTTGGTATGAATTTTATTATAAATAAGTATCTGTACAAAAAATTATGATATCCCAACAAAAACATAAATGTGAAATGAGAGCCAAGTTCAGTATTAAGATATATGCCTTGACCAAGGCCCATTTAGATCCCACTTATACATTTTTTATAACAACTTAAAATATCATTTCTTCTTATAACTTAGGATAATATATTGAAGCCTAAGATCTGGCTTGAAATATTTTATGTTGTTATAAATAAATTTCAGGACTGACATTGAACTTGGCTCTCATTTCACATTTATGTTTTTGATAGGATTACTTGAAGTAAGTAGTTATGTAGTATGTCAGTAGTAATATTTATCTCAAACCTAATGACAGCTTATTTCTTTGTTTATAGATAATCAATCCCCGGGCACTAGCAGGAGGCAGATAAAGGCAAAAATGGTTAACGTAAGTTTTTTTACTTGGAACTATAGTCAAATATAATTGGGATAAAACCAACGTTCCAGGCTACTTCGCATGGTTCGACCTCTGAGACACAGTGGGTAAAAACCCGCCCGAGACGCAGTAGGTTCGGGTTCGATTCCCGCCGTGAATTATAGTTTTTTATGATTTGCAAATGAAAATTTGGTGAAACATGATTCCCAAGACATTGAAAACCTACCTCTTATCAGATGTTTTTAATGGAACACTACCGTCTACTACCTCCTTAGGCACCTACTTTATGCAATTTAAATGGAGGACAATTAATCTAAGCCCACACCACACCAGTCTGTACCAGTCCACTGCTGGACATAGGGCTTCTCTAATAAAGAAGGATATACTCATAATCTCCACGCTGGGTATGCGGGGTGGAAATCGCAGGGCACTGCTTGTCGCATTGCTGACGCTGCTGCCCGGCAGTGTGGGCATTTAGCTGTGCCGGTATTAGACTACGCCATGCCGCATTCGGCCAGCCGCCAAAGCCGTCATTTGTTATACAGCAGGGAGCACCACGGGCATGTTAGGGTGGCTTAGATTCCAAAGATGGAGATTGGAACCCCTCACACCCCCAATTCCTTGCTTTAACTGAATGAATACCAATCAAATATTATTTGATCTGATCACACTTGTTTTACAGGAAACCAACGGCAGTATACCTGCTGCGCAGGAATTGGAGACGTTCCTCTCGCCTGATGAGAAGAAGAATGAAAAAATTGTTAACAAGTACGTACTTGAAGGCGCGTGCCTATCAAATAAATATTCTGAATATAGTGCCACAAGTAGGTATAAGTTGGCGGTGGCGTTATTAGGAACTAAAACTGAAACTGGAACTGCGTGTTTGACGCGTAGAAGTTTACGGACAACAACTATTGTGATAAATCTGTGAATCATTTGGGTTTTAAAAATCCGCAAGGTACATTAAGATAATTTGTATTAGATTAGGTAACAGTGTTTCAAGAGAAACCGTTATCAAAGTTCATTCATTTTCTGGTTTGCACCACATTGGCGCACTGTCTCGTCAAGTGGCACTGTGAGCGTGTCTACACATAGACGAATAGCTTCTGCCTACGAATACGGTTAGAAAGTTTTTTTTTGTATCCCTCAAGACCGATACTTTTTTCAAGGAAATACGCTCCATGTGAATCTTTTGCAAGCCGGGTTTATACATTCGTCGATGGCACCACGTTCGACTAACATTGCACAGAATAAATAATAGTTTTGCTTAATTTTTTGGTTGACATTGATGCAAGTTTATTGGTAAGAAAACGTGATAGAATCAAAATTATATTATTGCTGAACCTTTGTATTGTTACTTTCTAGGCCGTGAAGGTTTGCTATTTTGCATAACTACATTCAGTGACTTTATATCTTCAAAAATGTTGTATAGGGCGAGCGAGGAAGGTTTGCCCTGTATAGTCGCCATAAACACACAAAAATTTAGGAGAATAGGATTTGTAGTTCCAAAATAAAATACAAAAATTTATGTAATGAGAAGTAAATTTTCTCGAAATTCACCATACAAGACGACAATTTCATATGTAAGGACCTAATAATACCCTTTAACTCGCGCCCGTAAACTGCCTTGGAACACAAGCACGCAAGACGAGGCGAACGAATTCGAACGACGACGAGGCGAGCATCCGTTCACATAGTACGAGCTCGTCACTCGCCTCGCGTGATCGGAGCATGTGTAAACCGGGAGTCATTCTAATTTTTTTCTAAAAGTTTACTACGGGTACCCCCATTAATTTTTAAATCGAACGTCGCGCCGCTGTAGAACCATCATTGCAATAAATAAAAATAATTACCATAAAAATATTTTGTTTCGGAGAACTAAAATCCAATGTCAATGTAAATCCAACTAAATTCAGAAACCTCTAAATGAGTTTAAAGTGGGTATTTCTTTACATGCTTTTTTAGTTAGGAAATGTTTCAGAGTTTAAAGTGGGTATTTCTTTAGATGTTTTTTGAGTTTCAGTGATTAAAGGGCCATCTTTCTGAGAAATTATTGAAATACATTGTTTTGGTAAACAGATACAATATCGGAAAGGATGCTGAGTCAGCGGAATTCGACCCTTTCTCCGAAAGAAAACTGGAAAACCCTACGTCGTAAGTACATCATTATACTCACAATTATTAACCTCTCATGCTTTATTAGTTGTTAGTTTCCGTTCTGTGGCTCAGATGAAGTATTATTCAAGAATAACTATTATCTATCCTGACCTGATCCTAATCATATCTGTCGATTAGGATTAGGATCAGGTTACAATATTATAATTTAATATCTCAGTCCAAAAATTTAAACAAAAATTGTAGTGTAGTGGGCGCTAAACATTTTTCAAGTTAGATCAAAATACGTGTGCTTCTGCCAATTTTACTATAATTTGGCTACCTTAAATGAAACCCTCCATTTGTCGTATACCTTTAAACATTACGTATTAACACTTATATGTTTACTAATTTCTAAATTAGTAGGTTTTAGTTTTGTAATGAAAATTGGTTTTTATCGTCGTGTCAACATTGGTTTGCATTTCAAACACTTTAAATCTTGCTCAACGTAAATAAAACACATTACGCGAAATTAGTTTCGCGTCGTATTTACTCCATGAAAACGAAAAACATCGCGATTTAAGAAAAACAACTTCGAGTACATCACTATCGTGAGTTCGTAAAAAAAATGATCCAAATGTTTCAGATCTATTTTTAGTTACTGTACGAATACGAAAATAAAATTAAAAACTACTCGTACCCACGCCAAAATAAATATCTACTTTGTTAACATTTTTGGACTGAGATATAAAATCAGAGTAAGTTTTGCATTAGCGCAGCCGTTAGCGTGATTAATATGCGTGCAGTGCGATTTTACACAATTAATAATCATCATCATCATCAGTATCATCATCTACAGCCTGATTTCAACCCCTTCTGGGGTATAGACCTCTCTCAAATTGTGCCATCCACCACGATCCTTCGCTAATCTAACACATGTACAGCCAGCGACTTTGACAATCGTCTGCCCATCTTGCAGCCAACACAAAAATACTTAACTTTTTTTTCGTGTAAATAAAAAAAGTTCGCTAGATATTGAAAATTATGTGAGTAAGTACCCGTATTAATTAAAGAATGATACAAACACAACGACGAATCGCTACAATGGCACAGTTTCTAGCGGTATAGGTTACATTATATAAAATCAAACACAAACATTTATATCTTCTTTGAACATGGAAGCAAAACAGTAGATCGTCGCTGAAAAAAAGGTTTTTGTTTGATCGTAGATTCGTTGCGTATAGCGTCGATTTGAGTGTGTGAAATGCACTGTGGAAGTTATGATAAATATAAGTGTTTCGTTACAGATAACCTAAACGCTTACGTTAGTCCTTAGTCCGTAGAACTAGTGAAGCCTGCTGAAGCGCTCATCGCGTGACTTACTTCGGCGGTCTTCGTAGCTTCTTGGTTAAACCGCCCGGACACTACTTAGATGGGTTACCGTTTAGTGTCATTTAGATCTGGGGGGTGATCGGCTAACTCGGTTGCAAAAAGAAATTATTGACACCGATCCTGTTTTTACAAAGTCATTTGATCCGTCGAAATTCAATGAATTAATTGACAAACTGTTACAGTTTGTTAAAACCATAAAACAGGATCGGTGTCAATCATTTCTATTTACAACAGAGTTAGCCGATCACCCCGCTGAGCGCTTCCGTGCACGTTCAGATGTTGGTCCTGGTTTTTCAGTCGTTAAGACATGTCGGAGGCCTTCGTGCTGTTCTGTGTCAGAGTTGGCCTCATACGAAGAAGAAGAAGTAAATAGAACGTTTTCTTAAACTTTTCGATCTTCTAAGTTTTAACTAAACTGTATGTAACTAAATTATTTATAGGTACTTCTGCAAATGCTCTAATTACTCATCGTTGCTTGTGCGAATAAGACGATGCGATTTTTTTTCGTAATATAGGTTTATTTTTGTATTGAATAAGCTGAAAGTATGTCCTGGTAGAGGTCAGCTGAAGAAAAGATGGATAGAGTGGATGAAAGATGATGTGAGTAAGAAAGGAGTGATTGTTGATGATGGCTGATAGATAAAAAAGGGAGAAGGATGTGATGATCATGTTGTGAAGAACCCACTTAGAGTGGGATTAAGACATTATGAATGAGGAAAAGATGACGTTTTCTAATAACTGTATTTTAAAACCTTCTGAAACGTTTTCGAGTCGAATCAGAGTGAGGTTTGAGCCAGAATTACATAATCACCACCAGCTTGAGATCCTAAAAACCGTCGGAATATAATTACAACTGAATAAAAATTTACGGATTCGATTCGGAAACTTTCCGAATGTTTTATAATACCCCAGCAGGTATGGTCTTACATGAAAAAAAGAAATAAAGTTACTGTATTAATATGCCTAGTAGCAGGTACTTATTTACTTCGTCTATGTACCGCTTTGCGACTTGTCCTTTTACCTTTTCTGCTGGAGGTTTCTTAATCATAAATTAAGTTATACAGATTTTATACGGGAGGTTTCTTAGGGTTCCTCGCTCATAAATTAAGTTATACAGGTTTTCTGATGAACATTTCATTCTCATAAATTAAGTTAGAATACAGGTTTTCTGCTGATGGTTTCTTACTCATAAATTAAGTTATACAGGTTTTCTTTGCAGGTTTCTTACTCATGAATTAGGTTACACAGGGTGTTCGGTAGAACGTTTTCAAAACAAAACAGGCGAGCCGAGGAGACCTTTGGCTACTGCTGGCACATTTTATTATTTCAATGTAAAGTTTAGGTGGTAAGATTTATTTTTCATTTATTTTTTTCTGAAACTACTTTCAATACCTATTTTATTTAACACCACAACAAACAACATTATAAGAAAATTACTTGTTTGCAAACACACCAAACAGTTTTTTTCATAGAGTATAAAGTTCGAATTTCAGGTATTATGTTCAAAAAAAGTTCGTTCCTAAACTGGCCCTTAAGCAAAATGGTCAATGTGCCTGAAATAAATAGCCAACCAAGGGTCTGTTCGGCTTGTTTGTTTCGTTTTGACAACGCCTTGCCGAATAACCTTTATGTATTTACCTTTATGCCTTACAATTGCGAAAATTATAAATACTTAGATATTATTAACGATTTGCTTTGTAACATGCGGTCAACGCCTTAAAATTAATTTACGTACCTTCTATAATCAATTGGTTTCTCATAGTTGCTAGTGGGAATAGTGACCTTCGTACTATTTTAGTTTTTTATTTTAGGGGTGTAAGGGGTTCGGAATTCAAGCCAACCTCGCTTGCCTGTGGTGCACCCACAGACTAATACCACCACACACACCACACCAGCCTATATCAGTCCACTGCTGGACATAGGCCTCCCCTAATATAGGGAGATATGCCCATAATCCCCACACTGGGCATGCGGGTTGGGGATCGCAGAGCACAGCTTCTCGTACCACCGACGCTGCTGCCCGTCGGTGGCCAGGGGATTTAGCTGTGCTGATGTAGGCTGTGCTATGCCGCAATCAGCCGGCTACCAGAGCCCCGTTCGTTGTTTAGCAGGGTACACCACGTGCAGGTGAGGTTGGCTTGGGTTCCGAAGATGGGGGTTGGAACCCCATAAGACTAATACTGGCACAGCTAAATGCCCTGACCGCCGATGGACCGGCGGTGCGAGCATCTCTGTCCTACGATGCCCAACCCGCATGCCCATAGCGTGGGGATTATGCTCATATTACCCATTATTATCGAAGGCCTATATCCAGCTGTGGACTAATATAGGCTGTGTGGTGGTGATACAAATTTTAAGGTGTAAGCTGGTCCTTAGAAAATGATTTAGATTTGTTTCAAACTGTGATTAATATTTCAGAAACAATGACACGCTGACCCATCTACTGAAGGCATCCTTAGGCACCGGCATCCTTGCTATGCCAAAAGCCTTCAAATGCGCGGGGCTCGTCAATGGCATTCTGTTTACCGTGCTCGTGGCCGTGATTTGCACTCACTGCTCTTACATTCTGGTAAGTAGAAAAAGTACTAACTAATTCGTACCTTTATAATAATAAAATCTAGTCACGGCGCGGCGCGGCGCGGCGCTTTCAAGGGAAAAACACCCCGAGCGCTTTTGGGTCTTGCCTGTCATTAGCTTTGTTTTATGAATTTTGAAGGTGTTTATTGAGTATATAATAGGTAGCTAATGATAAAAATGAAGTAAGTTTATAACAAAATATAGGCTATCTCTTGTTTACGGCCGTGAGCCCGATAACAGTAAGTTAATGTAGCAATCATATGACATTTGCAAATTGCAAGCAACCGCATACTGCAATTGTAAAAATAAGTACTTTAGGTACATATTTACTTAGTTATCTACTTGATGTATTTTTGTAAGTTGATGATAGAATTGTACATGAAACATTAAGCTAGTTATTAAACAACAATCGCAAAAATACTTGCAAGATTTTTAAGTTCAACTTGGGCGGACAACCATGATTTCATCTTGTGAAATGACATGACCGATTTGAAATTCTAGTACTACCTACTCACGGCTGAATAGTGAAATAAACATACCCATTTCAATAAATAATTCTCATCGAGATAGGTACAATACTCTGCAGAGCCACAATCTCCAAGTGAAATCCGTCAAAAATCGCACGAGCGCCTCGACATACCTAAATGACATACCTATACATCCAATAACTCACATTTGTACAGTGACAGAAGACATTAGGTACTATTCAATTTGCACAAATTTAGAAGTTAATCGCTTAAATAGTGTTCAATGTCGGCGCAATAGGCAGCCGTGCACCGACTTTTGGTGCATTCATTTTTTGCCACATAAGTAACTATAGAGTATAATATTTCGATGATAATTCTTAAGTGGTTTATTTTCTGTTTCCAGATCAAATGCGCGCATGTGCTTTACAAGAAAACGAGAAGAACAAACATGACTTTTCCGGAAGTAGGCGAGGCTGCGCTGGAAAACGGACCTCAAGCTTTACGGGGATGGGCAAATTTTTTTAGGTAGATAACCAAAGAGTTTCATCGGATGCAATAGTACTACTTGTAGGTGTTGTACTAGTAGTTGAAGTACTTAACTGTATCCTACTACCTTATGTTATAAAGGCTGAAGTTGGTGAAATGTGAAAAAGTGAAGTGAAAGTAAAGATGTACGTTTGTTCCTACTCCTTTACGCCAAAACTACTGAACGGATTGATCAAAAATTTTGCACATAATTATGTACCTACGTAGTTCTAGATAAGGAACAACAACTAGGGTTTTTACGTACGTAGTAACGAATTTACAAGCAAGGCAAGTGATACTTGCAAGAAACAATAAGAAACTAAAGCTGTCTGTTCAGTTTCTTTGCCTAGTATACAACTTCTGCAACTAATTCGGTTGTCAGTTGCCAAAACTCGGATCTACGTCCATCATACGTCATCATCCACACAGCAGTTACGTTTTGTGGAGCAACATAATGCAACACGATGAGATAAGGCATAGATAGATATTAGGCTATCAAGGTAAGGTATTAAGGCTTTGCTTCTTGACATCTCTTTATTAGTACCTTACAGCAGCACTGTATAACTATCACCATGCACAACGTACTGATGTACGTGTCGACTTGGATGGAGGATCATTATATAGAGACTACACCAAAACAAAGGTAGACCCTATCAAAAACCTGCACTCAATGTACAAGCATCTTTCACAAAATATCTTTAGAACGCGTAGACACTTTCTCACTACTTAGAATCAATATTGACACTCACTTTAACTACAAACACCACATCCAAAAAAAATCTTTATTGGCGAGCTTTGCGTATGTACTGCGCGAAAAAAAATAGAAAACTGATGTACCTACACGTGGGTTATTGTACTACGTCTATTACACTCTCTGATCTAACCTATAGAATTATAATATGGTGAACCAGTACCAACGCACAAGACCTGTTTGTTCAACACTAAAAATGTCCGAAGATATAGATGAAATATTATATTTTGTACTCACTCCTTGGACCAGGCCAAGTCCTTGACCCAGACGAAGCTCAAAAAGTTTTTTTTTATAATAAACTTTTTAGGAAGATCTAAAAACAAATGGGCGAACAACAAATTCAAATGTTTGACAGGAAGGAAATGTTTAGGGAAAATAAAATGGTGGTTTTTACTATTTTCCTCGCAATTTCTCCATATTATCCTTCACGCTTTGAACCTTCCCTCGACTTCAACAAATATTTCAAAACCATGGCCTTACTTATGAACATCTTTGAAAAGATAAACGATGCTTAAACTATTGGCATATCTTACCATTGGATAATGACAAACAGTGACTGGGCTAACTTTGAACATTGATTAACTTTAAGTATCGTTCATAAGTAAGGGGGCCAATGTGTATGTAGTTTGAGTTGACGTTCAGAGCATAGTAAATTTAAAGACTTCATCTAGTTTTCTTCTATATCTGTGATATAGAAGACAATCCTAGGCTTAAATAATTCAACAAAAACATGACAATTCAATAATAAATCAATTCTCAACACTGACTTTGTTGACTTCTATGACTACCTAGCTACCCAGTCAAACGATACCTAATATTAAACAATGTAAACAATTGACAATAATACATATCTACTCGCATAAGTTACAAACCTACTCGTAGGTATAGTCATTTTCAATCATTGACAGTATTCTCATAATACTTACCTTACCTTATTAACTTATCTTAAAATAATAATATTCATACAACAATATATCAACTATAACAATAAATCAATAATATCAACGCAATGATAATTTGATACCTAAGTACGCCTAGGTACACCTACGAAGCCTCGGTCTGCCTACCATATTGCTATACCTACCCATAGAATACCTATCATGTGAGATACCTATAACCTGGGGCCTGATTCTAACGATTCGATATTTATATCTCGAAAACTGTCAATTTTCATACAGTTTTGACAGTTTCCGCGATATATATCTAATAAAATCTTAAGAATGAGGCCCCTGTAACATGCAATTTAACAATAAGTGAAAGTAATAAATGTATTGTATCTTCACCACATCTTCACTATTTTATTATCGATTGCCGCCACAAGTTGACTGTTTTCAAAAGTTAAGTACCTAACGTTATTGAACACGGCAACATAACTAACTAATAAGTTCTTGGTATCGGATTTTGCCTACAAATACTTCGAAACGTTGCTGCACAAAAAGTAACTGCGATGTGAATGCACGAGCGAATTTAAAAAGATTCCGACGAATCGAGAACATCCTCCTTTTTTAAGTCGGTTAAAAATAAAGGAGGTGTGTGTTGGTGTGTGTGAAGCTATCGATACATTTTTTATAGAAACTTACATATTTTCATTTTTCTTTCAGAATCTTCATACTCGTGAGTCTCTTTTTGACATACTTCGGTACCTGCTCCGTTTATACGGTCCTCATCGCAAAAAATATATTACAAGTAAGTTTATTTTTTTTGGTTATTATTAGGTTTATTTAAGGATTAATATTTTAATAGCCCATAACGAAAACGGGGTAATTCGAATACATGGTACCTACTACTATATACTATTAAGTTCCTACAAATGCGGAAGTTGCTCGAATCATAATCTGAAGGCGAGTAAAGTACCAACACTTTTGTATTAAATAAAGTAAATTATTATCTATGTTTCCCCATCTGCACAGGTCGCAGCGGTCCACATGGGCGTCAAGTCAGAGGAAGATGTAGAAATAAGATTATTTATTATCTGTCTGCTGCTGCCTCTTATATTCATGTCTTGGGTTCGGAACCTAAAGTACTTGGCTCCCGTGTCCATGATCGCAAACTTCTTCATGGGACTTGGCCTCGGCATTACATTCTACTACCTCGTCGGAACCAACGAGCTGAAGACGAATGAAATAAAGGATATGTTGTTTAAAATGCCCCATGAATGGCCTGAGTTCTTCTCGCTAAGTATATTTGCAATGGAAGCTATCGGCGTGGTTATGCCTCTGGAGAATGCGATGAAGACGCCTCGGTCGATGCTTGGTCTATGCGGTGTGCTGAACAAGGGCATGTCAGGTGTGACACTCGTCTATATCCTGCTCGGCTTCCTCGGGTACCTGCGGTACGGCGAAAATGTGGCGGACTCTATCACGCTCAGTCTCCCACAAAAAGATATGTAAGTTAACATAAAATAATGCGACACAATCACACAACATCATGTAGCTCTAAACTAAGCAGAGCTTGTAATAAGAGCAGCATGACTGATATACTACTTACATACTTTTTTTTGTAAATACATACAGATTATACAGTAGAAAACACTCAGACCCGATACAAATAATGAGCGCTTCCGTGCTTCAGATGGCATGTTAAGTGGTACCGGCTTTTTCAATAGTTAGGGTATGTCGGAGGTATCGGGCATCGAGAAGCCAAAATAAAACTCCAACAACAAAGTTGGTATTGGAACTCTAACCTACCACATAACCTTTCGAACTTTTTAGTTCGACGGCATGCCGGTTTCCTTACGATGTTTTCTTTCACCGTTTCGAGCTCGTGATAATGCGCACATAAATTTTTCGAAACGAAAAATCTCGATTCGAACCCACGACCTCCAGCAAGGGTATTTTAAAACGTTCGAAATGTTTCCGAGTCGAATCCGACAGTGACGTTTGAACCAAAATTACATTATTATGTGGGTGTGTATTGTCTTGTGGTGCGGAATCGTATCGTAGTATTCATCAGAAACACCATGAGCAGCTTTTGAGATCATTAAAATCCAATCACAATAGAAATACAACTGAATGAAAATTGACGGATTCGATTCGGAAACTTTTAGAATGTTTTAAAATACCCCTGCAGATCTTAAGTTGGGGTACATCGTACTAGGCCACCACGGCCTCAAAATATAAGATTTATTTAAAAAAACTATAGATTTAATACTACTTTATTACTTATCTGTAAGGAGTTGGCACAGTCACTCGAACCCTCTGTTTCCACTAGCTGAATAATAAACAATTCGGACTAAGGTCTCTGTCAACATGAAAAATAAACCGTCTGTATCCACGAATTAACATGTCAATCCGACTCGTTGACGTAGTGTGAAGAGTCGTGTTCTCACTTATCTATGAAGGAAGTAGGTAGACGCATATCACAGTTGAGGGAGTAATCGATTAAATAAATGATTAGTTTATTTACAAACTGACATTTTTTTATCAACATCGTCTGGGTTGATGATTTTTAAGGGTTTAGGCGCTTATGTTCCCACTCGCAAAACGTCCCTCTACAAAAATTACGTCCCATTCACCACCAAAAACACGTCTTCTTTGCAAATCGTCCCTTGTGCAAAAAACCCCTTTCTCAAAACGTCCCTTTCTGAAAAGGTCCCGTACCTTTCGCAAAATGTCCCTTCTATGAATGCCCGTTTCGCTGAACGTCCCTGCTGCACAGCGGCCCATTCTGAAAAAGTCGTCTGCGAAATGACCCAATCTCAAAATGTCCCGTTTGAAAGTGCTTGTAAACGAGTGGGACCATAAGTGACCGGTAAGTATTGCGAGCGGAACATTTTACGAAAGGAGCAAACGGTACATTTGGCGAAATTAATATTTTGCGAAGGGACATATTGAGAAAGGAACGTTCTGCGAAAGGGACGTAATTTATGTAAATGGACCTTTTGAGAAAGGTATATATTTTGCAGAAGGGACGTTTTGGGAAAGGGACATTTAGAAAAGGGACCTTTTGCGAAAGGGACAAAGAGACGTTTTGCAAGTGGGACCTTATGCGCCTAAACCTTTTTAAGGCTTTGAGTCATTGATATAATACTGTTACTATAATTTATCTCAATGCTTTGAGTGCTCTAAACGAACTCTCGGTATGTCAGCTGGTTCGGTGCCCGCAGTCAACCTGTTAAATCATTGACTCGTCCTAAGACTGTTTAATTAACAGTAGCAGCAAACGTAGTGTAGGACACCCTTCGGTTAGATGGAATGATGATCTGGAAAAAGCTATTGGTAGGTACAAGCTGGATTTATTAAGCTGAAAACAAGGCCCATTGGTGCAAGCAGTGGACTGCTATAGACTGATGATGATCAGGGATGGATTTACCAATAGGCCAAGTAGGCCCGGGCCTAGGGCGGCAAAATATAGGGGGCGGCCAAAAAATTTTAGGATTTTTTTTATAGTCGCGTCTTACACTTCTTGCTCCGTCGCGTAGACGATATTCCGTAAAAAATATCATAAAACAAGCAGCCCATATATTACCACCGCGCCTCCTAAAAAACTTCTTCAATTTGTTAATTTTTAAAATCATTTCTACTTGTTTCTCAACATTTTTTTGGCTTTGTTTCTGTAATTTTTCTGAACGGTCATCTTCGTAATATCAAATACGTAACAATATAGTTTAAATTGTAATATAGCCAAGGGCAAAAAGCAGGCCAGAGGGTTTTTTTAATTTTTCGTGCTTTACAGTGTGTATAGGGGCGGCAATCTTTCATATGCCAAGGGCACATAACGGATCAAATCCGCCCCTGATGATGACGATGGTTGGCTTGAGGAAACGCAGTGTGCCCTTGACCGATCGATGAAATTTTTCGCCAACCTAAAGTCTGCGACGCGTCGGTGTTTAGCGCTAAACAAATATTGCATATTATCGATCAACGCCGACAACCAACCTGATTATTGAATTAGACAAGGTTAACATTTACAACATAAAAAAAATTATCTAGCATGTACCTAGCATAACTGTAATTTGTTTTCCTATTTTAAGTAATAGATGTAAACCTTTCTGAACATAAATAAATGTTTTATTATTTCATTATTAAACTTCTAAACTAAAATATATTTTTTTAATATTAATCTGATATGTGCATATATTTTTTTGTTTATTATTTATAATGGGCTAGCTCGTGACCTCGAGGCTTGCATAGGCAAGGATGAGGTCGACGATGGGGCGTGCCTTCCCAGAAATAATATCAAAGACAGTAGTAAAAATAGATCATAATCGAAAAACGACCGATCGCGGGTCAGGGCCCAAAAGGTCAGTGGCTCGGGCTACAGAGAGAGACCATTGTTATTGTTAATAAGTATTTTTTAGACATCATTTTTTTTGTTTTCAGCTTGGCCCAAACCGTGAAAATATCGATCGCCATTGCCGTATACTGCACTTTCGGTCTTCAATTCTACGTGTGCATAGAGATAGTATGGAACACGATCAAAGATAAGTTCACGAAGCGACCGGACCTCGCCGACTACATAGTGAGGACGATCATGGTGACGATCTGCGTGCTCCTCGCCGTCGCTGTCCCAACCATCGCTCCTTTAATGGGAGTTATCGGAGCTTTCTGCTTTTCAATCCTCGGTCTCATCGCTCCCGCTTTCATCGAAGTCATCACCTTCTGGGACATCGGATTCGGGCGCACTTATTACATCATCTGGAAGAACATTCTTGTACTCATTTTTGGTATGTTCGCGCTTGTTTTCGGCACCAAGGATGCCGTTGTCAGCATAATGCGTGAATATCAGAAAGCATAAGATAAAACGGTCTCGGAGAACTCTGACTCGACAGAAGTCTGAGTTAACGTAACGTGATAGTTAATGTGTAGGCTAATTGAGTAATTTTTGTCTCTTTCACGAGAGTAGATAAACATAGAACATAGTGTTCGTCGTAGCTCTGTTTGGTTTGTTACTTACATAATCACCTGATCAAACATTTACAGTCCGCTCAAGTTGAACTTAACAGTTGTATACACAGTACGTGCCTATGTAATAGTCTGATAGCTCCGTATTAGACATACCTTGTTTTATATACTGCCCCAATATCGTGTGCATGGAACATGTTTTACATATAATTAAAACCATTAAGTATAATAATATGTCAACTATTGTATTACGCGATGTGTTCGCTGTTAAGACAATGGTGCTATATTGCGTCAATATTTGCTATGCATCTTGAGAGTTTTATTTTCTAAGATAGAATAAATATTTACTGCGACTTTGTAGGTATTCTGGGTGCATGCTTAAGAGTCATTTAGGCACGTGTCAGGAAATGGGGACTGAATGTAGGAAGATTCGTAAAGTTCGCGACTGAAGCCTCAAGTTAAACATTCGATGTCCTTGATCTGAATGACTCGGGCCAAAATTTTAATAAATTTACATTCCCCGCCCAGAATGTTAGTGTTGGAATGAGGTAATCAGAGGTCTAAAACAATACAACGTGATTCCACGTTTTATAGGTAATTACGAGATTGAGTTTAGGTGTACAATCGCTGAATACCTACATGTGTGATAGTTTTATATGTGGTTTTATATAAATAGAACTAATAACCTTTACCAATTAATTGGATTATTGTAAACAATGTGATAAAACGGTATTAACCTCGACCAAAAATATATTGTTAGCTAGACAATGTACAATGGTTGGCGAGATATGTGACATTGGACATGCCTACCTAATCAGATTTGAACTTTTTTGAAAAAACAAATCCTTTGTTACTATCAGCCGGAACTAAATCCACGTAACATTAAATTAATTTACGACCTACAGGAATTATAAGTACTATTATAAGTTAAAAAATAACTTTTTAGTTAGTTGCGTTGCATTTAGTGGATGTAAGCTAAGCTTTTATAATATTTACCTATTTATCAGCTATTTGTCTGCGCAAAAAGATTTTTTAAATTTATAACAGTTTATCAGATTATACCTACAATATAAGTATGTACTTGAATAGCCTATCATTTTTTGTGATAGTAAATAATCGAAATATATCAGAAAGGGTGCCTTTATCAGGTACAAATGAATTTATGACCAAAGTTTATATTCATACAAACTATTTCTTAGTAAAGTAGGTATATGAACTATTTTAAAATATTTAATGAAAGTCCATCCCCATTAAAGTGATTTTAAATACAAACTTACTTATGTTCCCTAGTTATCGTCTATGAGAAACTTAACACCCAGACTAAAATAGAAAAAAGCTTATTTGCAGATTATCTTAATCACCCGTTGCACTACTGATTTACACACTAGTGATACCAATGGATACATTTTCATTACCCATTGCACTAATTGCAGTACTATAAAAGTACATTTTATTCCCGACACTCTTATAAAACTCTGACACTTCATAATCCACTGTAACAAGACTGCTTGATACGGGCGGGTCTTCGTGGACATGGTGGCTTGACCTTTATATGATTACTTGAAAATTAGAATTAAGTCAATTCTTTAAAATCCTCACTATTAATGTTTTGTGATTTTAAGATCTACCAATAAGAAATCAAAATATTCCGTCTTTTTCGAATGTACGCCATGTTTGAACCTAACCTATCCCTCTTGCAATTTATGTTACTGAGCCACCGTGGTTGTCGATTAAGTCTAAAAAAAAGGGTGAAATTAAAGTATCTTTGTATTTCAACATTTGCTAGTACAATGCATAATAGTTAAGCCCAAACAATTTACAAATTGTGCATTATTTAAAATTATCGACAAGTTCCTAAATCTATGATGCGTCCACCCCGGATTGCTGCAGTATGGGTCCTAAAATTATATCTATAACTATTTGTTTTTATGGTGTGGACGCACCATATTAATTATAATTAGTTTTAATTAAATTCAAATTTATTTGCGTTGCACCGAAATGTTATCAGTTCAATGGTATTATATTAAATGAGTAATTTATCGTGTCGATTAAAATATGTACAATCTCTCTAATTTGTTTCATTTTTAATTATGTGTATCTCCTCTTTAGGAAATTAATTTATCTAACCTAAACTACTGCATAATCGCTGATATTGAAACAACCGCCAGATTTTTTGTTTACTTTGCCTAAGGTAACTTCTCCTCTATTCCAATCTACTTACTTAGAGGCGAAGCTTCATTGCGAGGAAGCTTCGCAAAAACGACGCGCACCAATGTGACACTTCGAAGCAACCAGAAATATCATCGCATAGGTACGAACGCAGTAGGTATATGTGGCCTTGTCGTAAGGCTTCCCTACTAACTGGAAAACCTTGCTAATAAACTTATATTATAAATGCAAAAGTTTGTGTATGTGTGAGAGGGTATGTTGGTTCCCAATACATACTTTATAACCTGGCTTAACACATACATGGGTTATTTATCCACGTAACACGCGAGCGAACCCGCGTACTAAAGCTAGTAAATTAATTAATAATACCGGACACCACGAAAAATCATGTAATAGACTGTAGGTAAATAAAATTGTACTTACTAAGTAGGACCCCCAAACACGGTCGATGACCGGTTAAGTTTCTAATGGCCGGTTCCTATATTATACCGTTACCGATTACGCCTCGTTTTCCCCTGAAAAACTGTCAAATTTTCGACGCCTCGTTGTTAATTTTTGACAGTTTTTCAGGGGAAAACGAGGCGTAATCGGTTACGGTATAATATAGAAACCGGCCATAAAGGGCATATAGGTACTCTTATGTGAGAAAAATAAAAGAACAACGGAAATAATTACAAGTAATTTATTACAATCCGTATAATATGGTATAATCAGAATCTACCCGTCTTTAACGGACAAGATAGCAGACTATTTATATACAACAAATAAAAATACATTTATATTAAAACCTACTTTTACAAATGCTGATAAGAATGGATTTTGAGTTGTTGTGATTCTAAATTCAATAAGTAGGTCAGTATTCCCATCTGGGGAACCATCGTACAGGGTGCAACATGAAAAGTTAAGCTTTATTTTTACTTGAAGTCTTTTTGTCCCATAGTCCTATTCATATATGAGCGATATCCGCGATCACGCGTGGTATTGAAAATGCCGTTTTATTCAGTTCATGCGGCACCCGCAATACTTCCACTGAAAAGAGGCTCAATCACGAAGCTTAGCGAAAAAGTATCGTAGACGTAATGGCCAATGAGAAAGCGAAGATTCGAAAAAACGCTTTTTCATAGGCCAAAATGTATCTTTACGCTTACGATACATAAGATTGAAATATAGCGATCGCTCTAAACTTACAGAGGTTTTCTATTTAGTGGATGTAACTGAAGGCGTGGCGCGGTTACGAATATCGCGTAGATCAGAACCAGTTCTTATCGGTATAAGACCTGCAGGGACATTTCAAACGTTTGAAATGTTACCGAGTCGAATCCGATAGTGTCAATTGAGCCTGAATTATATTATTATGTCGGGTTGTGATTCAACACAGAACTCACATCAGAAGCTTTTGCAAAAATTCATTGAAATAGAACTGAGGAATAGAAGTAATAAACTGACAGATTCTATAGTCTGACTGGAATTGGAAACTTTTCAGTCGGCGTCAAGTACAACGTTAGCGTAGCGTATATAATGATAGAGGAAGCCCTATAAAACCACTGTTTACCGCAAACATGAAAATATAAATATATGTTAAGATACGATGCCCATAGCTTAGGCCTTGGTGATTTATCTATCATCATTTTCCAGAGAGCGCTATCATGTTTGTAACAAGTTCCTACATACAATTTACAGCTAGAGTTTATACGGTCCCCAACCTACAACGAATAAAAAACCAACATAGGAAGGTAGGTTCTAGTAAGTAAAATATTCTTTCGAAGGATGTATTCAATTGTACTAAGCTTTTTATATAACCAGCCAGAGGTGGCCGGAGTTAAATCTACGAACCTTCAATGCAGAGTCAAAAAATACAGAAAAGTACTTACTACAAAACTCTTACACAATAAAATCATGTAATTAATTTATTTATAATTACAGCTAATGTCAGCAATCAGTAGACTATAGGTATTTTTCTATAGGTCAACGGATGTTTATCCCGCTGAAGGTAGGCTCAGCAAACGATTCGACCAATCCTAGGACTAGGACAGACCGACCCGAGAAAAAATATGAACTACGTAGCTACTTGCAGCCAACTTCAGAAGGGTAAAAATCCAGTCTGACAATTCAAATCTTGATCTAAAGCATGCTTTTTACGCTGTTACACCAGGTTACACCAATAGTAGGGGTTATTATCCCTGCAAGCTTTTAAGATTACCTTCAAAGATTATTAAAAAACCTTTAGCATATATTATTATAAATAGTAGTTACCAAAAAAAATATGTAAAAGTCCACAAGGGATACTCTGTATTAGTTTACATTCAATTTAAGTAAATTATTTTAGTTCTAGTTTTAGGATTGGGTACACTAAGATTAGGATATCTGCCAAATCGAACGAGTTGCACAATGCGGAAACGTTCCTAATTACCTTTTTCGAGCTAATTTTATTAGATGTTTTTGGAAATGACTGAACTGGGTGCCTAGTGCGAGTTTCTTACCAGCTCGATTGCGTTTACGTTTACGAAATTTATATGGAATCGAGGTAGCGCCATCTAGTGAGAGACGCGTGGTATTGATTCCTTTACATACTTTGCATTAATGCAAACGCGATCGACCTGGTAAAAAAACTCGCACTAGGCACCCTGATCGAACGAGATAATTATTTAATGTAATCTTCTTGAAGGTTACATTTTTTTTCAGGCAATTGATTGATTCAAAAAAAGAGTTTTCTTTAAAAAAATTCTCGAAAATGAAAAATATGAAAGTTTACGTAATATGCAACTCGGACCTAAGGTTCAAAACGGTACCAGACCACCAAAAAATGTTGTGACCGGAACTTTCACTGGGAGTCTGTGACCAGAATAAATAACTGCAGATGCATATGAGAAACTTAAAGCTTTTGATATCTTGATCAGAACACATTAGCGAGTTTTGATCCGTATCTCTCCATTACTACTTTTTACCAACGTCATACAGCTCCTTTAAATAATGCAAAGCGTCTGCTGCCTTTAAAATCCCATCTCAATAATAATATATTATAATAAATCTGGGACATTTTGTCTGTACATACTTTCTATCTTTATACGAGAAAAATATTTTATTTTTAATTAGGCCGATCGATGTGGTGAAAATGATTGACGGTATATCAGGATGATTAAAATATTACATATACAGGGTCATCCAAATCAATGCTTTCTGCGTCATGTGCGAGGCTCGCAGACAACGTGCTAGTGTTTGACTAGCTTCTGGACGTAATGAACCCTCTTTTTTTTTCGGTACAATGTTCCACAATGTGTATGCGAAATTTCATTATGATCGATTGAATAGTTAAGGCGTTAAAGCGTAACAAACATATAAACAGGTGTGATACTGCCCAGCACGACCATGAAAGCTTTTCACTCTATCGCATTTATAATATTAATATAATATTAGGATTAGAATAAGATTCAAAATGACGCAAAAGTAGAAACTTTGTATTAATGTATAATTTTCACCACACGTAGGTATATCGGTGCGATTCCTGGGGCCTGATTCTGACGATTCGATATATTTGATTCTATTAGATATATATCGCGAGAACTGTCAAATTTCATACAGTTTATATAGTTTCCGCGATATATATCTAATACAATCAAATATAACGAATAGTCAGAATCAGGCACCAGTACCCAAACGCGTACAAAAAAAAATCTTTGAATGTATTATTCTACCTATGTAAAATTTAATATCATCAATGTTTTGGCAATTTTCACAGACTAATGATTTGGACTACCCTGTATGATGTGCTATTTAATTTGAATGTGCATTAGGCCAAAAGAAAATTAAGTAAATTAAAGTATTACAGATACCCAAACCCCCCAAAAAAATTGTCGACTTAATTCGATTGCACCTCTATATATTAACCAGCAATAGCGACACTAACACACTCCTGAGTATTTTGTATACAATCTATATATTGCAAGTTTTCTATTATAATTATTTTCATTTTATAACTATCAATTAAAGTATTTGGAATAATGTATGTACTTTTAGGTGTACCTATAATTTAAATTTAAGTAAACAATCTATTTACCTAAAAGGCATGATATGATATTAATAAACAGATAATGGTATAACGCGCGAAGAAAAATCCTAAATTGGAGTCAATAGTTTGAATAAGAACTAAAAAAATTGACTAATTTATAAAAGCTTATATATGCTATATTCAATGTATAAATAGGTATAGGCTATATGTATTTGAGTTATTGTATTCAACAAAAATATTACCCTCCTTCTGGCGCAGTCGGGTAACAATTAGAATTTACTATAAAGTTTTAATCATGTATAAAATTCATGCTTCGGTAGCTGTCGATCCAATATTTTATTTTTATGTTCATCACTTTGGGCCGCACTTATAAAAATCTTTCAAAAGATAAACGATGCTTAAACTATTGCTATCTTTTACTGTTGGATATTGAACAACAGTGACAAGAATAACTTTAAGCAATGGCTAAATTTAGGTAGCGTTTATAACTATTGGGGCTTATCTTTAAATGCTTTGGTGTAACGTCTTGGTTTCCCTGAGAAAAAATTGTATAAGGCTACTAAATTTATTCTGTGGGTTTATCCGAGGCGTTATTACCGCGAACTATTGTGACCGTCTATTTTGACCGGACTATTATTAGTACATATACGGGCTATAATTATTTCACATACGTTGCAATCGGCCGAATTCGACGACGCCCGAGCGTACTTGCGCGTCCAGCTCAGGACAGGGCGCAATGGTGCTTATTAGGGGAGGCCTATGTCCAGCAGTGGAATGCTATGGGCCGATAATGGTGATGAGCATACATCGACTGATAGCACGACCCAAAAAATACACTGGCATGATATTTAATAAAATTAACTTTTATACTTGGTCGTCACTAATATTCCCGTTATCGCTTGCATATGGTATATTTATCAAATTAAATAATCCGCGCGACTAAACTGCGCACTTCGCTGGAATGCGACCCCTCTCCCGCTATACCGCGCGGCACCCCGCGCTCGCCTCGTGCGTCTATTCGTCTCTCATCTTTGTGACCATTGCAAAAGGGACGAATCTGACCGTCGGAATGACTTCATAGCGTGAGTTCGCGGGTTGTATGTATTAGAAAAAACCTCGTAACGACGAACTTTTGTGAATTTCAATATGTGAGTGCACGTAAAATAATAGTTTAAGTATAGATTAATGATAGTAGATAATGATAATTATAATACCAAATATTGCTATAGGCATACCAAATGACTGTGGAATTTAATGTCACGAAGCAATACATATTTATTCATTTTTACATTTTTTGTTAAACTATTGAACACAGTTTTCCCTATACGATTGCATTATTCAATAGCTATGAGTAATGAAGTGAGATTTAGATTGTATGATGTATATATGTTACGGGCAACTTGAGAAGTGTGGTCACTATGAATAATGACCGGTATGTTTATATATCGCCCGCATCTAGTGGGCAATGTAGGTGGGTAAATAAAACTGCATGAACTTTACCCGGTTATTATTTATAATGAATACACTATCTATACAAAGGTTATCTGGGAGAAAATAATTATATAATTAGCATTAAGTTCGCCTGTCTACTTGTTTAATCTTGTATAATAAAGAATTTTCTATCTATCTTGGGCAAAATAGTAAAACAGATGGCTCAACTTTCCGGGGCATAGACAGTAAGTTATTAGGTTCTTTTTTTTATAACCAGCCGGAAATCCTTCCCGCAGCAGTAGAATCTAGGACACCCCGACTTGAGTAGATTAGGTTCTAAATATATCACAGAACCGACACAGAGCACCATTATTATAGATAGTATGTAGATAAATCCGGCTAGAAGTATGAACGTTTTTATACTGCCCGGCCTTTGTGATAAATTCTAGCTATCTCAAACCTTGATTTATTAAATGGACCGTCGGGCATTATTGATATGGGCCGGGCAAAGTAAAAAAAAAACAATTTGACTGATGCTCTTCGTCATTATTTATAACTAGCTTCCGCCCGAGAAAGTATCATCCAAACCCGTTTAGCCGTTACGATGTGAAGCGTCCACAAACATACAGACACATCATCATCATCATCATCAACCTATAGCAGTCCACTGCTGGACATAGGCCTACCCCAATGAGCGCCATTGCGCCCTGTCTTGAGTTCGACGCATCCAATTTCTACCAGCAGCCTTTCGCAAATCGTCACTCCGCCTCGCCGGAGGGTGTCCTACACTACGTTTGAGGAGCCACGGTCTCCATTCAAGAACTCGTTTACCGCAACGGTTAGTTCTTCGGCAAATATGGCCAGCCCACTACCACTACAGCTTGCTAATTCTCTGAGCTATGTCGACAACTTTAGTTCTATGTCGGATATACTCGTTACGGATAACAGACACATAAACTTTCGCATGTATAATATTAGTGGAATGGGATTGGATGGGATGACTGGTCCATATTAATACTTTTCGAATAATCAAGCTGCAGTCCGTAACATATATACTTCTACGTGATTTGTATCAAGAACTACTAGTGCTAAGCATGGCGTAACATGTACTGGATCAAAAAAACCGGCGGGAGATTGGATAGAACCCGTCACGTAACTGGATAGAACTCTCGCGTTACACCCAACCACTCGTACCATTACCATTAGTATTAATAAATATAGATTACATACATTAAGCATTTATAAAGCCAACTGAAAAGGCTATGAAAGTATTTTTTTGTTTGAGTAGTAGAGAGAGTAGGCCGTGTTGGCTACTAACTCATACGAAGAAGTTCATCAGTGGACGGAGGAGTACCACGCGTCATGAACACCATATCAGTTACATATTAGCATAATATAAGTGCACGTTTAAAAAAATATAAAACTTTGCCTACTATTAAAATCCACACTTATGTAATTAAAATGTCTTTTAAATCATCAATTACAAATACGTATAACACATTCAATGAACAGGTAAGTTCATTTAATGCATTTGTCCTTATTGACCATTTTTTACAACATCTAAATGATTTATAATTTAAAAAATGGCTATGTTACAGCGCATAATATCCATGTAAAATCAGCCACAAAATTAAAAGGCAATATTAAGTTCATTATAATACAACAAAACACATCCATTAATTGACTTGTTGCTGACTGTGCTTACAAAAAAATATAAAATGAACGTTTACTTAATTTAAATAAAATGGCACAGATTTTGTAGAACACTAGCTTGGACGTGTAAATTATTAAATAAATAAATGACGATAAAATTGTGCTTACAAAACGAATTTAAACAGTGCTTTTTAATAAAATCTAGCCAAATGCAAGTGGGTACTGTCGTGTAGTGTTCCTAAAATCAGTGTCTACCTTGCCTCAGTACCACACTACGTTTATACCTAGTAGTACACAGACCGAGCCTGCGCTTTCAATACAAACATATTCGAGTCAGCGATTTCAATTACAAATTTTAACATACCTTGTTATCTAAATTACTCACACATATTTATTGACCTAAACTAGAAACCGTAATAATCGATGAAATACGTCAGTAGGTAACCAGAAATTTTAATATTGTAACAGTTATAAAAATCATATTGTTTATAATAATTATACTTTATGTACTTTCTAGATGAACTTCTTTACCCACTAGGCTATTATACCTACTCACGAATGATCAAAGAATCAATTTTACACCTTAAAAACGTTTCCCATCGAATCAGTGAGTACAACAACGCAGTAGTTAAGTAGATAAGTACCTAATTTTTTTAAACGGGGTATACAATGTTCTAATGGAATAATAACTGCTTAGATTTTCTTTTCGATACCTATATTTAACACATATACTCATTCTACACTGCGCTAGAGCTGCATTCAGACAAACTCCCTGCAGCTCAGTTTCTTATACAAAAATCACAGGTCAACCAATTTGCAGATTTAATTATAATTAATCAAGTACCTACCTACATAAAATATGCAGGGAGGTAATTTAGCTGAACGATCATCGAAAGTCAATCATCTGCAGGCCGATCACGTTATTCTGATGTTATCAAATGTTTGATACTAACAAATAAATGATATTATCAAGGTACAGCGATCAGGTAACTTGTTGCTATAATTTTTCGACCGCTAGCTATCCAACATTACAACATTACATCTTGTTGCAATTGTTCCTTGTCAAAGATGTAGTTTTCATGCTATCCGGTTTTTATTGCAATCGAAGCTATTACGTGATCGCAAAGCTGCCAAAATTGACAGGTGCTACTAGGTTTTGATTGCAACAAAAGTACGCGATTGACCTATGATTTCCGTGGGGCTATTTACTTAGACGAATTAATTCTCAATCATTTTTCTATATTGAAATTTTAAATTATCAACTCTTCAAGGTAATATAGGTACCTACTAATTTACATATTTTAAAGTGTGCAAACACCCTACAGCTTAGCTCTAACGCCTATAAATTTAATAATTCAGACAGTTTAACTGGCATTATTGCAATTCTCACTGTAATTTTGAAACTTATTCAAAATTTTTATTAGTTATTAATTTTAATAGTCTTAAAAATTACACACAAAGGTTCATAAACAATCCACACTACAACAGGCAATTTATTCATTACATTTTCAAATACCAATACTATTATTTCAGATATTTTCTATGGCCAGATAGAATTTGTTTTTATTTAATTATTATATATTTATTTATTACCTTTGAACGAGGGCATTTATTAATCATTTTCTAACCAACGTATCCTATTCATAAACTGCCATATTCCGAGACCAGATTATTTATACTTTCAAATTTTAAATACTCCTACTTACTAAAAATAAAACGAACGAAATAAACGAAATCTTAAACTTCTTAGAATAATTTACGACAATTCTACAAAACTTCGTTACTCAAATAACCCACCGCATTACGGTTACGCACAAAGAACCAGTAACGTAAAAACGCAACTTATAAAATTGCAGTCGTGGCTATCCAGTAAGTACGTAGGTCAGTCAGTTTATCTATATTTAATGAAATTATACCATTTTTTTTAAAAACTTATTTGTCCTGATATGATATTTTACCAATAAATTATTATTACAATAATGCTATTTAGAAAAGGCTGATAATAAAATAGATTAAAAATATCTATTACTAAGGACATCACCGCCTTAACTATTATTGCCAGAAATTTATAAAATAAAGGACACCTAGCGTGGACTATAACAAGACCAAAACATATACTTTACAATAAGTTACACATTCAAAAAACGAGATTCAAATACAAAGTCTATCCGAGTTATTCAATAATACTATAACGAGTATAAATTATTGCTTATATTTCACTTTGTTGAAACAAACGAGGTAAAGGCAACGCGTCAAATGTACGGTGGCTTGAGTGCGAAGAATGCTATGTCAGAGGCCTCATTTACTAACTCGGTTGAACACTGAAATGATAAGCACCGGTTCTGTTTTTACAAATTCTGACAGTTTGTCAAATTGACGTTCTTTGAATTTCAAAAAATGTATGTTTACAAATAAAGGTCCGGTGCCGATCATTTCGGTGTGAAACTGAGTTAGCTGGTACGATTAACTTTTTGATCTATTTTGAAGTCGCATTGATATATGTATGCGACCCTTTCTAACTGATGATATTCGACATAAGAAAGTAAAGATCAGCCGGATGAGTTGATGTTCAGAACATAGCGAATTTTAAGGCCCTTTCTAGTTCTCTTCTATATCTGTGCTTTGACGTTAGGTATTTTCTTCGCACTCAGGCCACAGATAATTTATTACGTAGTTTAACTTTCTGGAAGTTACAGTCCTATTTGTTTCAATAGCATAATACCGTTTAAGTATATAAAAAGTAAATTTTGTTACACAAAGACGTAGTCTTAAGTTTTAGTTTATACAACAATAATAAATATTGAAGTCGATCGACTCACTTACCCTGTCTTTACACTGGCCATATACAGTAGGTGAACGCACTTGTATAGGCGCCGAACGAATGACAAACGAATCGAATGAATAAATCGTTTACTATCTACATTGAACGCGGCGAATCACCAGCAAAATTCAGAATCCTACTATTATTTCAAAATATTCTTCTGACCTTTTCGCAACCAAATACAACCTTTTGAAAAGTGCGCGAGCCCTTCAATTCAATAAATAACGCTCGTTCGTCACCTACAGATACGTGATAACTTACAGAATTTATAATCTGTATTTTCACTATATATTTTAGTCAAAATCCAGTGTTGTGAAGACGCTTGCATAATTTACAACTACCATACGCTCCAATGGACGTAATAAATACTGTACGGATCCGTAAAAACAGGAACACCGTATCAGTGAATATAGAGTGATTCTGGCAACAAATCTCCCTCTAATACAGAGGAAGTTATAAAAAAACGGTACGGCCCAACAAAAGGAATGTGGCTAGACAACAACTTTAAAATTAACATAGGTACCCAACTTTAACATTTTCTTTGAGATTCTAGCTATCCAACAGCAGTTGTTTTCAATAAACATTTTGCTTCATACAAGTTTACATGGCATTCGTAAAAGTATTCCGTTCTAACACCCACATAACAAGTCCATCGACTTTAGATTCAATTAATACAGAGCGTTTGAGCAATTTCAAATAATTTGGTAGGCAATATTGCTCTATGGCGCTCCGCCAGTATATGAAAACTATTTACATTCAAAATATAAATTTCTTAGGTACTATTATTTAAGTTATAACAAGATATAGAATGGAAAATATTTTTTTAAATGTCTATTAACTTAAGCCATAACGCTGATTCTAAATTGAGTGTTTTAACATGCTAAACTTAATAAATAACTTTAAATTGCTCATTTCAAGTAACTTGACGGTGCTTGTTGATTTTGAGAAATTATTTGAGAACACCAAATCAGCGATGGATGCTATTGGGCACTGTCAAGAAAACGGGAACAGCGTCAACTCATTCAGCAAGATAAATAGCTATATTACAAAATGGAATTAAATTAAATCATGTAAACTTAAGTAAATTAGCATACAAATTATTTCAAATCTAACATTTCCGTGCGAGATTCTATATATCGTGGAGAAATGATTCTTCCCGAATCAACTACAGGGGTTAGAAGCTCTTCCGATGGCACTTGGATCCTGATCCTGTTATCCGATGGCAGGTTGGTACCGTTAGTGGTGTAGAAACCTAGCGAGCCTGGTTTGTGCTGGTGATCCTCGTAGCTTTTGTACTTTGACGGTGCTAACACGCCGAGGTGAGAGGGACTAGCAGCCAGGGGGTTGTAAGTCACGTGGATACGAACTACGTCATCGGACAGAGGGGAGACTGAAGGGGGGTGTGGCGTGTTGCGCGGGGTAGAATGCGCAGTAGACGGAGCTCGTTGTATACTCAGCCCGCATATACCAGAACTGTAATGAAAATGTTTTTGTAAGTAAAGTGCTGTTGCGTATTCTTCAGGGTCAAAGCAAATCAGTGGCAGAGCAAGCGCAAGTTACCAGAATTAGCGTAGAATTTCTAATGGCTAGACTCAAGCGCTCTTTGTAAAACTTTTATGTTTATAGTTTGTGCGATTATAAAATACCATAGGGTCACTAGCGAAAAATAATTCTACGAGGCTTTAAATTTTGGCCAATGAGAGAGCGTAGATACAAAATAACGCTTTGTCATTGGCAAAAATTTTCGTCACGCTTACGATAAATCAGGATGAAATATTCGTGATCGCTCTACAAATCTATTAAACTCTATATTTTAGTTATAATTGTTATTACTTTTTTATCAGATTTACATCATAATTAAGTTAGATAGTAAATTGTTATATTTTTTGTATCACCATCTCATGAAATGTACAAATGGACTCTGAATCACGACTTAGATTGTTTTTTTAAGTAAAAGAGCGCTTAAATCTTTTAGGTCACGTTTAGTATGCCTAAAAATTCGATTTAGTGGTAAATCGAACAAAGCCAAATATATTATATACTACTAGATTAAGTTTAATTGACCTCTAACTGCTACGGTTCCAGACACAATAGGAAATGTCTAGTTCAGGTCTGTGTTAATTCATACAAGAAGTTAAAGTTGTACAATATATGTATTTCACTTTTACTATGTACCACCTCAGAATATAACAGATAAATAAATAATGCTGAACATTATCACACAGCATCATCTGCCCCATGCTAAGCAGGCTTGTTTTATGGCAACCACAGTACCGATATACTTTTTATATGCCTACTTTTTACTATAAATATTCGAGAGAAATAAAAATACAAGAGACAAATATTCGCAAATCATACAAACACTTGACTCGCAACCTTCTGCGTCTCAGGCACTGAGCCACAGAGGTCACTATACTACGATAGTACTATTTAACATTTGCAAAAGTTATCATATCATTTTAGTGTGATTAGTAACGTAGGATATTACACCGCTGTGACATACTAAACGCGCCAAGCCGCTACGAAAACATCTCACCCATCTGACCCAGTGCCATCGGACACGTTGCTGTGAGTGTCAAGCGAGTTGTCCGGTGCGTGTGACCGTCCGCTGGAGAAGACGCTGAGGTCGGCAGTGCTGGTCACACTCGTGTCCGCCAGTGACCGCCGCGAGCCCAGAGCGGACACTGAGTCGTCGCATCGGACGCCGGCCACCCCGCTATGATCTGCCGACGTTTCCAAATCTATCAAGGTTGGAATTTCCGTAAAGGTTATGCATATTTTGAGTTGAAGATTGTTTTTTATATTAGAATTATTGGGATTACGGTAAATTCAAGGAACCAAATAAATATATTGTTTTGGAAAGACCTAGATCTTTAGGTTGAGGGTGCCGGATATGAAAGCCAATGGTGTTTCATCCGACATGTTATCTAGAATATTTTTCTTAGGTCCTTTTTATAATAGGGATAACATTAATTATAGTCCAAGAAAATTAGTCAAATGAGGGCAAGAATCTCGGAATGAGAGATAGTCGGCTATAAACTTGTATAAACCTTTATTTGAGCACCCTAAAACCTAACCTAAGCTTCTACAGATATTCCAAGGTCAAAGGTCTAAAAATAGATCTATTGCAAATATCATGTTTCCTATGGGTTTTATGCTTTTAATATCTTAATAAATACCTACTGTAGAACAAACAAAAAACATATTTTTAATATCTTGAACCATTTTCGAGATAGAAACACACGATGCGCGCGCAGTGTACTACTATTTGGAGTACAGTTAAACACTCCGCGCACTCTGCCATCTATATCAAAATGGTTCAAGTTTTGAAAATTGTTTAAACAAAAGGTGTAGAGAATTTAATGTTCTACAATATTCATCTATACTAATATTACTGTTTAATATGTTTTTAATGAATAAACTCAACACTGTGCCAATTTCAAAACTTCTTTCACCATTGGGGAGCTACATTCACCCTGAGTAACATAGGCTATATTTATTGCTAGAAAAGATTAAAGATCCTTACTAAAACTTAAGTAACGTAACCCAAGATGTTAAAAAAGTGCCCTAACCCGTGCGAAGCCGGGAAGGGCCGCTAGTTACGATATAAATTGCATAAGATATTAGCATTAAATCGATTTTTTTACCTTTGACCTTGGATTATCTGTAGAAGCTAACACCTACGATAAGTAGGTTTTGAGACAGGTTTTAGAGTGCTCAAATAAAGGTCTATATGAGTTTATAGCCGATCTCTCATTCCGCGATAAACCCCCTAATTTTCCTGGACTATAACCACAAGGCCGTGAACAATTTAAAACTACACCTCTTTTAGACAATGACTAGCTTGAGATAATTATTAATAAAGAATAATACAGTGTTGGGTTACTTGGATTATTGGTTTCTGTTAACATTAAAGGCACTTTATATTCAGTTGGTAGCACAAATGAAATGCAACAAACACATGCAAAATAATACGAACACGTTAAAATTAGGTACTCACCATGACAAAAATCATAAAAAAAAAACACTCCAAGCAAACTTTATAGCCACAAAACTCATGCGTCAAAACAAATCTCTGCCCATAGTTCAGTGAAACACGCACTATTCTTAAAAGTTTATTTACAGTTCAATGTATTCGTTTTCTTATTCTTCTAGAAGGTTTGTTCATAAGGTAGGTCGGGCTGGGCTTGGGGGCAGGGATGATATGGATAGGAGCTTCCAGATGGATGTCGACGGAGGCTTGGGACGTGTGCAGGGGAACGTTGGCATCAAGTGATTGCACATCTGAGGAGAGAGAAATCGACACAAGCTTCTATTACATCGAAACTATTGTGATCCGCTAAGCTGATAGGAAATATCGCGTGCTCGTCTACGGAATGTGATGACATGTTACAGCTAAACGTACCATTGTATGTTACGGTTTTGGCACGTCATATCGTTAAATTACATTGGTGTCCCTCAGACCACCACAGGAGGCAAAACTAAAAATAAATGAAGATTACTTTAATGTTGCAAATACTAAATTATGCACTCAACGGTACAATAAAAAATTACTCGGTTGAAATAGTATGGATTTATTAATTAATCGATGGTAGCCCAAATTCTTATCGAATGTTCAGGCGTTTCAGTCCTTATATTAAATCTTAAGTCTAAAAATATTTCTAGTCAAACAATAAGAAATAGATGATATAGGGGTGGGTTTATGCAATAAACTTTTCACTTAATCTATTGAGCAGAGATTCATTTTAGAGGTAAATAAATAACTATTAGACATCAGTAAAAGATACAAACGAAACGTACGTATGTGTTAAGCTTAAATCATAAATTAAAAAATGCAATCAGTATATGCAGTCTTAGGATCACTAAAATTAGCACAATGCCAAGCTGAGAATTAAATCATAAGTTTCAAGGAGCAATAGGTCATGTTTTATTAAACAAAATAACCGTCCAGGATGAATTTATTTTAATGGGTGGATTTGAAATCATCTTACTAACCAACGCTCCACCACGTTTCCAGTTGGATGGGTGATCACTTAGTGTCATTTAGAACAGAGCGTTGCCGTACTTCTGAAGGAATAGTACGATATTCGTCTCAATTTTTTTGTCTTTAATAGTTAAATTTGATGGCCCTTAGATGATGGCTCATACGAAAAAAAGAAAGGAATTTAAAAAAAGAACATATTTTTTTAAATATCATCCGAACGGAGTTTAGGCTCGTAAAGAAATTTTGCCCTGAGTTATTCACGGTTTATCCCCGCGATAAAGAGCGAGCGAATAAAATTATGAATAAATTAACAATATATTGATGTAAGAGCCACCATATAAAGCCTCGCGAATATACACAATCGGAAATTAGGTAGGAACTGCGGCGGTAGAATTATGTCAAGGGATTAGCCAGCCTGAGTCACTTATTGCTCATGGCTTTACATTTTGCTACAGTAATGCCCAACTGTTAATATACCCATCTGGTATAAACTGTTCTTTGTACATGCAGAGAAATATTAGAATAAATAGAGATAGCAAACAAAAAGTTAATAGTTTCACGTTACGTTGATTAAAAACTCCTTAAATCTTACGAATGCGCGTGTTAAGGCAAGTCCACTCCTTGTGTTAATGACATAAACCCACCTCCATACCACCACATCATGCTAGTGCAGGAAAACTTAATATGAGGTACCAACGTACCTGTTTTTACTATGAATCTATGAAAACACATCAATATAATGATTCCGAATGATATCTTTATAAAAGGTCAAACAAATAACATTATATGGACGTGATTTACGCATGGTGAATTACTTAAGTTGGTAGTAGTTATAGAGTCTATTTCTCAAAATGTACAAGTTTCAAATACGAGTGTATGCTAGTTTAAATACTGTTAAATGCATGTAGCGTGAAACATGCGTACATATAAACAATCGTATGAAGTTTGTATCTTTCAAGAAACATTCGAGGGGTGTTTTATTCAGCGTTCTAAGGTGATATTTGCCATCAGTCTTATGTGTAACCAGCGAAATCAACAAAGGCACCAATTGATTTAAAAAAATCAATCGTATATAAAAAAAACATTCGTTATAGTTGGCAGTGTCATAAAAAACTATGCACCAAATTGTCGTTTATATTCATTAAATAATTACTTAAAATCATAATAGAACTTTTTTATGACAGTGCCAAATTCGGATATTTTTTAAATCGTATATTATAAACTCGTTAAGTACAATTATTAATCATTGTACGCTGACAAACCGAGCACTTCTTTAATAGTTTAAATACAATTATAATTTTATAATATTCAAATAATGTGCTATAAATAGTAGATCCTTGTGGCAATTGAATTGAATTTTCATTAGATTATCAGTTAGATTGATGTTTATTATATAAGAAACTAATGGCACGACAAATGAACGAAAGCGTCTATGTTCAACTCATTATTGATAAAGCTACAAAAAAACTGAACTTTTTTTAAATCTAGCATCTATGACGATTGACTTAGGTTCATTTTGTGACATCGTATAAACAAAGTAAGCGTCTCTCTGTTTTGATTTGTACTTAAAAAGGCCAGTATGCATACGGAGAAGAGATGCGTTAAAAACCAAATGATTCTTGTGAAATCGGCATCACTTATTTTCCCTACTACCTTCTACCTATTTTTAGATAGCCGGCCTATGTCTGAGAACTAGGATAATTGTTTCTTTTTAGCTATTAAATAGCTAACGGATTACTTATAAAAAGTTATTGGAATGATACCATAACTTATATAAATATTGATTTGTCTTGTTATAAAATAAAAAGAGTACCTACTATAATAATATATTATATGGAAAGCACCATTTCAAATTTACGATATTCATTCTGATAAAATAATAAAATTAAGTACCGATATAATGTTCTTTACCACTAGGTACTAACCTAGTGGCAAGACTACGGCATACACGAAACAGTTACAGATTAAATTAAAGCCTATTTGTAAGCTACATGAATGTCGATACTTAAATTTAAATAACTTCAAAATAGGTAAGGCCGCAAATTACAGAGTGAACTAGTATAAAATGCATAGAAATTAAAATTATTATCTCTATAATACTATCAGAATATATGCAGAGGTATGCATACGATTTACTAATATGAAACTGTAAATAATACGTTTATGTTTGATTTTAGAATGTTTACATTAAGCGATCACTATCATAAATTATATTAATACTAAAGTTTCATATTTAGCAAAACATATGAAACCTTGCGAGCGGTTTTTACGTAATCCGATCCTGTAGTTTCAAAGCTAAGTGATAAAATTTAAATAAATTCGAATCAGATGACTTCAAAATTCTTTTTCACTTCACACAATTCACACGACAACAACTTTTAAAACTCATGCACGTAAGTTCACCATGCATTATGGTACTCGTTTGTCAGAAACCAAGTAAACATCTCATTATACGAAAACGTAGCCAATAATTAATTAAGTCTGTCCAAAATTTATAAATAAAATTGAAAATTGAAAACAAATTCTAAACTTAATCAGGAAACAGACAAAAAATCTAAACTTAGTCAGAAAACCGACGCAATATACAATCTTAAGTCACTTGGAAACCGTAGGTCAAGCTTCGAGCAAAACAGTATCTCGATGAGGTCAAGCACGAATATTTCACACTACGTATCGAACGTTATTGCGCAGAAGTCAAAAGTAAGGTATCATATGGAGCTTCCAGGAGAGGCGAGAGGACGAGAGACCCATGCCCATGCGCAGACGTTTCGTTCAGCGCTAGACTTACGTACCGCTAGCTATATCCTAATCCCCCTTGAGTTTACGGTGCAATTAGTTCGGAGGCCCGTTTTTTAATACGTGTCTCAGCGTTTTAGAAAATTTCATCCCCGAAGGGATGTAAAGGGGGATTAAGTTCTTTATGGAAAGTCATTTAATTTCAATGTAAAATAAAAATCTCTAAATAGAAAGATATACTCCACGAGGACGAAGTCGCGAGCATAAGCTAGTTAATTACATATGCCCTTATTCTCACCGGGGTTTGCGATGAGTGCCAATGACCGAATTATTTTCCCTTTTACTCTACTTTATTTCTTTTTATTGTCTGGACCTTTCGCGAGTAAAGTGGATGCGTCATCTATGTTTCAAGAGAGCTTGCCGCCACTCAAGCTTAATAAATACTAACGAAACGTTAAAGGGCCTCCGACGGACGAATTGCCCATACAAACATAATACCAAAATGATTTCTAATTCAAGCATCATCATCATCATCATCATCATCATCATCAGCCTATAGCAGTCCACTGCTGGACATAGGCCTCCCCTAATGAGCGCCATTGCGCCCTGTCCTGAGCTCGACGCATCCAGCTTCTACCAGCAGCCTTTCGCAGATCGTCACCCCACCTGGCCGGAGGGCGTCCTACACTACGTTTGCCGAGCCGCGGTCTCCACTCAAGAACTCGTTTACCCCAACGGTTATCGGTTCTTCGGCAGATATGGCCAGCCCACTGCCACTTCAGCTTGCTAATTCTCTGAGCTATGTCGACAACTTTAGTTCTATGTCGGATAAACTCGTTACGGATTTTATCCTTCAGAGAAACCCCGAGCATAGCTCGTTCCATAGCTCGCTGAGCGACTTTAAACTGGTGGACTAGCCGTACTGTGAGTGTCCACGTTTCGGCTCCGTATGTCATGACGGGTAGGACGCACTGATTGAAAACTTTTGTTTTCAAACATTGCGGTATGGGTGACGAGAAAACTCGACGTAGTTTTCCAAATGCTGCCCAGCCCAACTGAATCCTCCTCTTGGCCTCCTTCTCGAAGTTGTTTCTACCCAACTGCAATATCTGCCCGAGGTATGTATACTCCGAAACAATTTCAAGAAGGTGTCCATTAACGACGACGAATTCAAGCATATTTTCACTATATTGTTAAATTATTTGTATTCCAATAGTATTTATCCATATTCGTGGAATGTTTTTTTTTTACAAAATACTTATCTAAAATGAAATAAAAACCAATAGCATTTTGTACATTATATGCCAAAATTGACCACTTTTCTCCCTCGTTGTTTCGTATTAAAAACAACAATATCTTACGTATTGTTTGTTAAGGAACATAGCTTATATTATATAGTTACAGAATAACAATACTATGTAAAGAATACATCTTTTTCAATATTACGGAACAACCAAATTCATATAACATTTTGAATGGCTAATATTGCTATCGCGCACGGCAAAATCATCCATTATCTAAACAGAGATAGCTATATCCGGAGCGATCCTTTGCACGCGCCTCGAATTGAAATTGTGAGCGAGGGTCGCCGCATTTCTTATAAAACGTTAGTTTTATCCTTATGTCAGCTAAGCATTGGAATCTTTTAGCGTCAGTTTTTCCCGATCGCGCCGACTTAGGGGTCCTAAAGCGAAGATTATATAGGAATATTCTGAACAAGTGCGCATCACCGCATCATCAGTTACCAACAGGTGAGATGGCGATCACACGTATGCCTATAAACTATAAAAAAAGTTTCTAGTTAGACATCAAATTCTTGCTTATGTATATTTTGATAATGTTGTTTTTATTCGCCAACACTGCGATGTGTTATTATTTCCGACCGATAAAGTTTTATCTACTCGTACTCTACGTTTCGTATAATGAGCATTTTAGATTTCAGATTCTAACATCAGTTAATACGCCACCGTGACACAAACTTGATAACTTTTGGAGTATGCATAAATATTATTAATGTAATTACTATTAATGTAATTATTATTCAAATTAAGCTCATGTCGGTGTAGTGATCAAATTCTTTCCATTTTGCACTTTCCATTGCGGTCTTTTTCACATCCTTATACGATTGACGGCGACCTTTAGTAGGTAGGTGACTGTATGCTTAATATTTTAGCATAATCTTGGCTAAAAGTTTTGTTGCTATGTACGGTATGTGAATGGCTTCTACATCTACACGCCTATATAGCACCAAAACGCAGCTAGCGTAGCGTCACTGCAATTATACGAGTTAAACGCCCAGTAACACCTTATTATCCGAGAACTGCCAAGAAAGGAGTGAATAAGCAAGTTCTTTCACGGAGCAAAACAACTGTTTTTCTCTTAGTTGTTTTTATATTAAAGAAACAGATTATTACAGTTATCCCCATTGACTATGCCCCATAGAATGTGGATCGCGTTTCTATTAATATTAACATTTTGTATTTATTAAGTCCATAGCAGACCCAGTATAAAATATAGACTTCATTTTCTATCGTGGAAGTCATAAGATGTGCAAAAAATAAAATAAAAAAATTGTGCTGCCAGCCGTGACCACCAGTAACTAATACTGTGGTCACCCACCCTGTCGAGCGTGGTGATTATGGAAAACTTCCCCAAATAAGGGGAGGACTATATCCTAAACTCTTAATAGTTTTAAGAAGAAATATAATATCATGACAACAACACGTTAGTTCGTCAAAAAATGATCTAATAAAAAAGCATACAACCAACCAAGAACCAAGTCCTTTTTTGAAATCTGTTAAAAATTGCTTATTGTTGTGTCACAGTGGCGTATTGAGCTCTATAAATGCGTGAAGTGATCAGAGCCAAAACTCTCGTTAGAGCTGGTACGGGAACTGATAGTGGTGTCCATGTTACCTGAGACTGTGTCGCTTTGGGAGACACGTAGCTCTTGCAATTCCACTGCAGCTTTCTCTCTTCTGAAATAAACCGTAAATCTGTTTTAAATTCGTATTGTGGTTGGGATACAGCGTTCCATTTTCCTAATCATGGCTCCCCAATATTGTGTAAAAAAAAAACACATTTCGGCATGATTGAGCAACATACATCTGATCTAATATAGCTTTCTATTCTAGCTAAAGTACCTCGTTCCTCATAAAGTAAAATGTAGCACATAGACAGCTTAAAGTTTCGAATGTCTGGATTTATATTATTCGTAGAATAGAACATATAATCACCTTAATATCACAGTAGCTCTGGCTTGTTTCTCAGTCTCTGAGAAATTTTCCGCACGCTGTCCAATTTTAGATTTCTTGTCTGGTTCCACAAACGTACCCAACTTACGCTGCGGTAGCTCATTGGGGGGCGGGGGACCGGGGTAGTCCAGCTTAGCACGTTTCAACTCATCCATGGCCTTTTCTAAATGGTAAATGACTATGTCGTCTTCATAACCAAAGTCTTTGTGTAGTTTAACCTGAAAAACACAATGAAATACATGGACTGCCGAAACATTTTATTTCTAATGCACGTAAGTTCCTAACTTACCTGAATATAATTAACAATAAGATCCATATCATTCAATTTCATAATAGCTTTCTTATGCAGCTTGAGTATTGTATAGGCCATTCCGGTAATAACTCGTTCTCCAATCATCAAATAAATATCCCACACTCTCAGACAGAGGCTGAAAGGCACTCTTTCCACGAAACAGACGAAGAACCACTTGAGAGAATAAAGTATTGCGTCTAGACCGAACTTGTCGAAGTGAAGTTTTAATTTCGGCATAAATTTTGTGAGTATTTTATCATGGTGTTCCAGGAACCTCGTCAGCTTCGGGAACCCTTCGACGTAGAGGCCGTGCATGTAATACTTGTTTTCTGAGAGTAGGATCGCCAGGGCCCAGAATGCATCTTCTTCGTCCATGTACATGAGCAACACTCCCGCCAGACCGGACATGCCCTGGCAGTAACCAACTTCGGAGTTATATATGCTGTAAGCGCAGAGAACGTTGAAGAGTGAGCACTGCTTCTCAGAGTATCTTTCTCTATAGAACTGATGTTCGCGGAACTGTCGATTCACATCAGAATCGATCTGCCGCACGTCTGTGGACCAGAGTTTGGCCATTTTCAGCATTTCTTGATACTTGCCGGGATTCTCCGACTTCATTTTGTTGACGTCAAGTAGTTTACACCAAACTTTAATTCGGAGTGAATCTGGAATGCCTTTGAATATCCGCCTTTGTAGTTTCTCCTTGGTTGCGGGGGAGTCCCATAAGCCTAGCATTTTGACCCATTTCTTTTCCCGTTCAACTTCGACGTTGATCTTTTGCGGCGCCGTCTTTTGCGGCAGCCGCTCATCGTGAATGAAACCATATCTGGAATGTTAAGTTTATCTTCTATATTACATGGAATTAGTAAATGTTGTTATTTTTATGCCAACCATCAATCATTATATGAAACGGAAACATGAATACAGTGTACCGTAACGTAACGAGAAAATTTAGCAATTTATGGCCTGTATTTATGATCCATGATTAGAGGCCGTTCTATCTCCAAGCAGTAATCTCAGTTTATTGGAACCTGTAAGTAAACTCTCACCAGCACAGGTTTTTGATTGCTGAAATGAGGCGGGAGGCGCGGGTTCGATTGCGAGCGCGCATAAACAATTGTTTGGTCTGGAATCTACATTCTTATTCTTATTAGCTAGTGGCCAACTCTGGTGTCGGCTGAACAAGCCGGGACCATCATCTTAACGTGCCCTCTGAGACAAGGAAGCGCTCAAGATATAAATGACACTAAACGGTCACCCACCCAAGTAGTGACCAGGAGGAGTGTTGATTAACCAAGCCGATCTGCTAAGAACAACGAAGTAAGGGCTATATTGCACCGGGACACCATGGCGGCGCAACCAGTTGCCGCTACCAACAAAATGTATACAGCTCTAAAGCGAGTTACCCACCTGGTGTCCGTTTGGTTGTGCAACCAAACAGACACTAGCATACATTTTGTTGGTAGCAGTGACTATTTGCGCCGCCATAGCCCTAAGCCACACCATGAGCATTGAGCGCTTTATCTACATGGGAATCTATATTCACATTTTGCTTGGCCAACAGTTGCTTTATATAATTTGTAACAAAAAACATCGCAATAGATAAAATAATTTAGATGCGAGGCATTTCATTCACGATGAACTAGTTATGTAGCCCTACATCTAGTTGCAAGACCACCTTCGATTCAATGTTGATTATAATAAAAGTCCTAATATTTTATCATATTAGGAGTTTAATTAATTGCTCAAGAAAGTGCTCATCATATGATCAATAAATCATACGCCAGCATGTTTGAACTAATCATAGTAGACTAGCTTCCGCTCGCGGCTTCGCCCGCGTGGGACCCGGATAAAAAGTAGTATGGTGACACCATTCATACAAAAAGTCGCGAATAATACACAACTGCCTGACAATGGCCTGTGTCTTCTATAATGGATGGATCTTCCTTGAGGCAGCCGAGCTATTCTTACTCCTTTAGTTTTCTATAGAATACGCTAACACACAACATACAGTCTTGATCCTTGACCCTACACTATTTAAGGCCTGCTATTTTAGGCTAATTCTATTCCATGTTGTAACTACATCATGGCACCACCATCATGGCCCAAATCAAATTGTAATGGGTATATATATTCATACACACCATCGTCTCGCCTTAAACTAAGCAAAGACTGACTGAAACCACTTAATCACGAATGAAGAACATACAATTTTTGTCTATTAGGAATTGAGATCCTGCAACTCAGCTTTCCCGTTTTGCCTAAGAGAGATGATTTGGATTATCAGTTTGACTGTATACCAAAATTACAATAATAACAACACCATCTTATGTAGTTCACTGCTGGACATAGGCCTCCCTGTATAAGAAGGGAATTATGCTCATAATCCTCACACTAGGCATGGGGATTGCAGGGCATGGTGGTAAGGAAATTTAGCTGTGCCCATATTAGGCTATAGCTCAGCTACAATTAGTCGGCTGATTTAGCTCCGTTAGTTAGCAGAGTGCACCACAATCTGATGAGGATGGCTTGAGTTCCGAACATAGAGTTTGCAACCCGTTACACCCAAAAGATTGCAAGCTCAGCTCAAATACTTACATAAATAATATAACAACAACTGTAACATGCATTGCCTATGATGCATATATCCACATGAATACACACTCATGTATAGTGGGTTTTAGATAAGATTACACATTAGGTGCTGTGGTAGTCCAGCAACCAAGCCTGGAACTTATATCTACAGATCATGCAAACATTTGCAGCAAGGCGGTAATTGTCAGCAATTTTTATGACTCACTGGCATGGTGCACCAACAAGATTTTTGGTATCCTAACTAATACAAAAAAATCCAAGGGGTGTATATTTGTTTGTTACAATTTCATGCCTTAACTGCTCAACCGATCATCATGAAATTTCGCATATTCATTGTCAGTGATACAGAAAGATACTTAAGGCACTTTTCATTTACAAAAAAGTTGGCAAGGTAAATAAAAATAAAGTTTGGCGCAAGCGAAGCCATGGGCAGAAGCTAGTAAAATAATAAAATCAAAATATAAATGCATTTGCAAACAATCGCAGTGTATATAGAATATTACCAACGAAAACAAGGAGAGATAACTGAAGCATGCTTTTTTGTTCCATTCAATCCAATGTTTTCTCATTTTTCATTAGGTGCCAATTGATGCTGAGCTGATGCATCTTGGTTATATAGGCCTAAGGATATTGCTAATCCACACAAAAATACATAGAGAAGTACTCATTTTTTCAAAATATATAACAAGACATCTCAGACATGGTCAACTGATCCCGAACTAAGCCGGGCCTATACTATGGTTGACTGCAACCTTTAGACAAGAGTGAAGGAAGATAAAGCAGGGCTGATGAGCCATGTGGCCAATTACTTGTGCACTCATTTCATACTTTTACAATAGAGGTAAAAATGTAGAATATTTCTTACTCCTCCACTCCAAAACGAGATTGAGCTGAAATCTTATGTAATTTTAAAGCTAAGCTACTTTTTATCTTGTTACCATAATGAGCCCGATAGGAGAGAAGTTCACCATCAAGTTGTATACTGATGTGATGGGAGACCACAATGGAAAGAACTAATGGATAGAATTGCATCACTACAGCGATCAGAGCTAGACTCGCACACTGTATGTATATAATAACCACATGAGAAAGGCCTCAGATAAAATCTAAATTTATAAATTCACGCTGCAACTACAGAACGAGTTTTAAATAAATTTGATACAATTGTAAATAATAGCCTGGATTAACTGCTAGGCTACTTATTATCTTGGTAATACGCAAGCCAAGCCATGATCAGAAGCAACAAAACAAATACTTGGCTTTAGCAAATAGACAGTTTAACTTACGCCTTAAGAGAATAATATAACTTGCTGAAAGTATGGCTTAGATACAAACCTGTCAGTTTTGTGGTACTCCTCGAACTCGGGGTCTTCCCAGGGATCGATCTGGCCTGCGAGGTTTTCGCGACCTCTTTCGTACCGCTGGAAGATGCGCTCCCTCTCCTCGGCAGCACGTGCCAACAAGGCTTCCTCATTCATAACACTGCTTGGTTGTACCACATTCCGAACTTACGAACTACTCTCACTGTTGAATCGAACTCTACTCGTCTCGTTACAGAGAGTGCTGACCCATTTTTGTAAAGACAAATCCGAGGAATGTTACCACTACTGTAAACATCACGCCCCTGCCGTAAATTAATCAGGGATGACGCGACGTGATGTCATGACTTTTTGCTTGGTTTTTAGTATCACTGTAGAACTCGTACCCGTACCTACACACCTACGTAATCAAATCAGTAAAGCCCTAGGAAATTACGTCGAGTTTGTACCTTCATTCACCGAACTTTTTCAGCCAACCAACCACATTTCATTTCAGTTCAGCTGGGACTTGAGTAGGGAAGATCGATATGCATCGATGTTCGCTAAAATCGATGTTTTTATATCGATGTTAAATCCTCGAAAACATCGACACATTGATATTACGAGAATCATATCGCTATATCGACGTTATACTCAAGAGGCCATCAGGCCTAGGATGTACCTATCCAAAGTTGAAGAAAATCGTTTTTAACATATTTGCTGCATTGCTACTTCGACGACTTCAAAAAGACTATTACAAACTGTTCAACATCAGTACCAACAAAGGACTTTACTAAAAGCTAAACTACATACAAAGTTACTATGTTTTACTGAGTGTACCCTCTGTTGTCAACACGATTTTTGGAATTGATTAAAAAAAAAACTGCCTTTTTATTCTGTTACCTAAAACATCGATGTTTTCGAACTTCAATGACCTAGTTTCTTTCCTTTCGACATATTTTATCGGTTTTGGTCAACATAGATGATTTTTAATATCGAGGTCCCCCTTTAATCCCTAGGCTGGGGGATATTTTTTAATAGTGATCGATTTTATGTATGAGTTATATAGTAATGAGATAGTTCGATTATGAAAATATCTCGTGTGAGATAAAACAAATTATCACACTAGTAATTCTTCTAAAAGGCATAATACACCACGCGGTATTCAGTCTGTCTTAGAAGACTGTCTTACTGACTAACTAGATTTACTATGAACGACTTACCGACGAATCCTATAATATACCGTAACCGATAACGCTTCGTTTTCCTTTGAAAAACTGTCAAATATTAACGAGGCGTCGAAAATTTGACAGTTTTTCAAGGGAAAACGAAGCGTCATGTCGGTAACGGTATAATATAGGAACCGGCCGTTAGTGGATTACTCTTATTACACTACGCTAGGTGTCAGACAGTCTTACTAAGACACTGAATACCGCGTGGTGTAATAAGCCTTTAAATCATCTATGATATTGTCTCTTTCTAAATCCGAAAGAAAGAAAGAGTTTGTATATTCGTCACGCTTTCACAACTTCACTTCAATTTTTAACGCGAGTGAAGCCATGGGTAAAAAGCCGTGGCTAGTGAATAAATAAATCGCAGTTTTAACTTCTAGAAATAGATATATTTATTTAAAACGCTAGTTTCAAAAAATACCAGTTAAAAAGAAGTAAAGAATCTAGATAACTTACTATGTATGTTCCAAGGTTCATCCATATCCGTTCAGTATATTTATACTACCTATTACATAATTAGGTAGGATTAATCGCAAATACCTCATTTACAGACATGCACTAACTAACTCAACTCGAGTGAAAATTGATTAGTTCAATGTCATTAGTTTTTTTTTCTCAATATTGGAGTTTTTTTATAAGGCACTGAATTATTATATATTATATCATTATTTCATTTCAGTTCAGTATAGTACTGAACTCCTAAGGCTAAGAGCGTCTGCAGCCACCGGAGCAGGCTAGGTTTAGCGAAGGTTAAGGCACCATAGACCACATTCACACAGTGAGGCAGATTATACAGAAGTCCGAAGAGTATAATCAGCCCTTGTGTCGGCCTTTTGTGGACTATGTGAAGGCTTTCGACTCTGTTGAAACCTGGGTTGTCCTGGAATCCTTGCAGCGATGCCAAGTGGACTATCTTTATATCGAAGTGTTGAGATGTATCTACGAAGCTGCCACTATGAGTATCCGATTACAAGACTAGCTGTCTAAACCCATGCAACTACGCCGCAGAGTGAGACTGGGAGATGTCATATCTCCAAAACTGTACACAAGCGCGAGGGAGGATTTATATAAGACGCTTGACTGGAAACACACAACACCACGAAACAAATACAAAAAAAATAGAAGACCCGAAAAATAAAAAAAAATAAAGCCATACCTACCTATCTTTTAATACCTACCTTTCTTTTAAACGGCGAGCAAATCTCACACTTACAAATTGAATAAAATTTCGCTGATGATATATGGTCCAACTAATAGAATCACTGGAGGAGCTGCAACAAATGGAGGCTTAGCATCAGCCTCGCGAAAGATAGGTCTGCATGAATTTGGACAAGACCAAAGTCATGGTCAAAGACCGAATTGATCCGAGGCCTGTCGTTGTTAATGGATATCTTCTTGAAGTTGTTTCGGAGTATACTTGTACTCATAACTTGGGCAGATTTTACAGTTAGGTAGAAATGACTTTGGGAAAGAGGCCAAGAGAAGGAGCCACCTGGGTTGGGCAGCATTTGGAAAACAACGTCGAATTTTTTCGTCACCTATAGGTTGTTTGAATGTTCGAAAACGAAAATTTTCAATAAGTGGGTCCTACCCGTAACATACGGAGCCGAAACGTCGACACTCACAATCCGGGTAGTCAACCAGTTTAAAGTGGCTCAGCGAAATATGGAGCGAGCTACTACTCTCGGAGTTTCTCTTTAGGACATAATCCGCAACGAGACTATCTGACACAGAACTAAAATTGTCGACATATCTCAGAGAATTAGCAAGCTGAAGTGGAGGTGGGCTTGTCATATTTGCCGAAAAACCGATAACCGATGGTAATAAGAGCCTTTTTTTTTTAAAGTAAAAAAAGTCGGAACTCCTTTAGCACCACCCAGCCGAAGGTGGCGCGCTTCCACGCAAGTTCATTACTTTAGAGCTAATAATTTGCAATGTAGGTAGCAACTAATGGGCTTATTGTAAAACATCGGGTATGGAAGGGTTGTAAATCTGTTCGGATGCAAGGTTTGTATAATTATGGTCAAACGTCACAAGGTAAGTTTGTTTAACCATCAAATATACGACACCTTGCATCCTCCAGATTTTATGTAAGTAATATTAAATAAGTAGGATGTTTAGAGCACATTGCCAAATTATTAAGTATGTAACAAGGTATGACTATCTGAATAAATAAGATATCAGTTGTAAACGAGTTATTGAGAAGAGATACTGGCTCGGCAAACGCAGTGGAGTGCTGATTTGTGAAAGACTACTGGTAAATGCTGGATGAGTCGAGCTCATGATAGGGTGCAATAGCGCCCATTACGGGAGGCATATGTTCAGCAGTGGACTGCTATATGCCAATGACGATGATGATGATGAAAATATAATATACTTAGTTAGCTAAATAACCATAACCACCTAGACATAGAAAAACATAAATTTTCACCAGAAAAACGTTTGGCCTGGGCGAGGATCGAACACAAGACGCGATAACAAGAAGTAGAAAAAACCTCCACCCCCGCTTTGACGTATCAATCAAGTCAGTACAGTATGAACTCATTTAGTGATGATCGTAATTTTTTTTTACATAGTCCCGACTCTTAAAGATTACGCGTTTTGTTTTCTGTAATCAGCGCTGCCGCCGCGGACCGTTTTTGGTCCGTTTTCGGACTTTTTTTGGTCTCAGCGGATCTTTTTCGTATCATGACGTCTACCGGACTTTTTAACTTTATTTACATTTTTGTATTTTAACAAGACGAAATTCAACATTACCTACCAAAAAAAATCGTGGCTCGCTCCACTCACCGATTTTTAATACCTACTATTGTATTGTAGTATTATGTAAGTTTATCTCTAAATAAAGGGTTCCAACCCTTATCTTCGGAACCCAAGCCAACCCCACCTGCACGTGGTGCACCCTGCTAAACAACGAACGGGGCTCTGGCGGCCGGCTGATTGCGGCATAGCACAGCCTCCATCGGCACAGCTAAATCCCCTGGCCACCGACGGGCAGCAGCGTTGGTGGTGCGAGAAGCTGTGCCGTGCGATCCCCAACTCGCATGCCCAGCGTGGGGATTATGGGCATATCCCCCTTTATTAGGGGAGGCCTATGTCCAGCAGTGGACTGATATAGGCTGATGTGGTTGGTAAGTTTATCTCTAATTAAATAAGGTTCTTACAAAAAAATGTTGGTGGCCGACTAAGTTTGTTGATAATGTCCCTCACATTGTGCCTGTGTGTGAAAAATACCAATTATGATCAAATACAAAGTTTGCAAAATATTTTTTATGAGAATGGAAAAGCTGCCCTAGGCGGAAGTTTGTGAAACGTCGTTCGTTTGACGTCTCGATAAAAAAATATATAGTGGTTCGCAAATTTTTCCACACTCATGCCGCTGATCTATATCGTCCCTAGACGCATTTGAGGTTTATTATTCATAAAATGGAAAACATTTTTCATTGAAATTGTTGAGATTATTATTTATAAACATTTATAGGAATTAATGAAATCCTTGAATAAGTGCATTAATTAGTAATATTATGTTATATTGTTTGATCTCAAAATTTGGTCCGTATGTAGTTTGGTAAGTAGAATGACGTTTAAATTCACTTTTGTTGGACAGGTTGCACCCGCGATGATCGAAAGTTGCAAAAAAAAAAAATTATTTACGTTTTTTACAACATTCCTGAAATAACTTATATTAATAAATGATGAGAACGTGATTCATAGCTAACAGACTTTCGCGTTTTGAGCACATCGATCTGGAAAGGCAGTGCCATTTAGTTGCACCCGCAATAGCTGCCGAAGCTTTATAACGGAATTACCGATTGCCAGATCAGGTGACCTGATGCTGTAGCATTATCTGGAATCTGTAAGATAACTTACTCTTCACGAACTTACAGTAGAGGTATCGTGTGTGGGTGTAGGTTTATTGTAATAATCTCAATGAATCCTATCCTAACTATTTTTATTAATGTGAAAGCAAGTAGGTATGTATTTCACGCTTTCACGCCTTAACTACTATATTTATCATTCTACTGCTTCAGGGGCGTATTTATTTATTTATTTATTTTAATAGGAACGCCAACAGCTTAAATATCAATACATTGTAGAGTTACACTGACAAAGTTTTCATTCTGATATAGAAACCAATTACAGGCGTATTTACCCAAGAGGGCCATAGCCTGGGGTGGTAGGCTGCGAGAGGCCACGCAAGCCTTATTTTGCGCTCAGTTTTGCGCAGTTCGCAGTTTTCTTTTTGAATACTTATCAATCAGTCAGTGGTTACAAACAAATGATTTTATTATAACAAGTAGTTTGAAACTTATTTTTTAACTCGTAGTACTGTCTTAGTTTACTGCAGAGCCGTAAATAGAGCGGTGCCACCGGTGCCCGGGTACAGGGCACAGACCCTAGGAGCCGCAGAAATTACCAGGGGGGTGGGGGGGGGGGGGCACATAAATGAGGGACATGCATGGTTGTATAAATCGATTTGTAATTCGATAATTATAACCTAATAATTGGTTGAATATAAGATACAAAAATCTTAGTTTGTTTTTTCATATTTTGTATGCACATCTTTGCTAGTAAAATTTCGTGGCTCGCTCCACTCGCAGATTTTGTTGTCAGCTTTTTTTCTTATTAGCACAAAACTACGCACTAAAATATTGACTAATAAGGTTGATATGGCCAAAACTACCGTAACCAACCCTAAAAAGTTAACAACAATGACTAATTAGAGCGTAACACCTTTCGTTAGATATAATGAAAATAAGGCGTCTAAAAATTGCCATCGTCTTCTTTGTATTGTTTGTTTCTATTGAACACCAAAAAAATTTGCGGCTCGCTACCCTTGCTGATCTCGCTACTTTTGTTTCCTGGCTCAGTCGATTATAAAGGCGAAAACATTATTATTACTATTTATTATTATGAATTCTTTGACCCGGGGCGCCGAAGCTCAAAAAAAAAACGCCACTGTAGGGCCTCACCTTTCAACCAGAAAAAAAAACTTTAGTTCCAGAGGAATATGAAAATAACTTATAATGCGAGCGAAGCTGCGGGCAAAAGCTAGTTATATAGAAAATACGGTTAGCAGGGTCTGATTATAAGGCAGGAAAGAGAAATTAGGAGTTTTGATGGTTGCTTTTGGACATACCCATTGAAATTACAAAACGGATTATTTTGACATTTTTCTGACGTTTTTGACCTTCAATTCTGATCTTTTCCTGTTTGACTGCCGGCAACACTGGTAATCTGTCTGCGGCGCGGTGTGCTTGTGGAAGGGGTACATAGAAAATTGCAGAAATATTCCTTTGCCGTAGCAATATTTGGACGTGTCCGTAAATAATTACATTTCGTAGGGTTTTCCTTTTACTTTTTGTAAGCAGAAAAGGATCATTTGCCAGCTTGCCATCAAAATGAATCCCGTTAGCCACGTAAGTTCTTTTGCTAAACACTTAACTTTTTGACAATTTTTTTTAGAAACTTGGGGCTAGTTTACTGACTTTCTATTCTAGCCTAGTTCTAACAGAGATATTCAACTTTTGTCTAGAAATCTGTGCATCGAAGTAATAAAATGAAACCTTAAACATGAAATGGACCAGTGTATTTGCTCGATAGGATCCAAAGTCCAAAGTCTATCTCTAAGCGAGATTACTGTCGTAAGCGTGATTTCTGAGGGTCACTACATAGTTTAAAATTCTATTATTATTACCATACTTATTCTATGTTTAATATAAGTACCAACCATGTATTATAAAAAAGCAGTTCCAGTGAAGTTCCCCTAGCAAAGTTCAAAGTTCTGCTTGCTTGCTTGGGCTTATTGTGTGAAAAATTACCAGTTTTAATAATTGATTTAGTAATAAATAAATAAATAATGCTGGACACTATCACACAGCATCATGTAGCCCCAAACTAAGCAGAGCTTGTATTATGGGAACCACATGATTGATATATTACATATATACATTTAGTAAATAGGTACATATTTGCAAGCTCTGCAGGAGAGCAAATAGACTGGTTAGTTTATGGCTGTCACTTCAATAATGCTACATTTCATGGCTCTCTGGCAGCAAAATGCACATATTGATAAGTTTGAGCCCCACCATCCCCAAAGTCCCACCAAATCTCGTTAAAAGTCAGTTACTAACATAATACAAGTAAATTTTTAGGTGAAACATAGAAACTGTTGTTTTTTTCAGATTTCTCGTGTTACCCGCCCCATATACCGCAAACTTTCTACAGCTGTACCTCTTGCCTCAGCTGCTAGACCTATTCCTACCACTGGATATTGCTTTGGTATGTATTTTGAAGCCCCTTAAATTAGACATGCAATTAGTTCGATGGTTTAGTCGAGCCATTTGGCCTTGTGCAAGCCAAGTCATTTAGCTTAATTTATAAATCTGATTCCACAAGTCAATTAATAAGTAGTAATAACATGTAGTAGTAAGGAAAGACTTCTGAGGTGCAGTAGGCAAAGGACCCTCTGAGATGCAAGGTTGCAGGTTCGATCTCGTTGCAAGATGAATTTATTTTCATATCATACAAATGTTTGGTAAAAAAAATGTTTGTAAGGTGTTTTCTATGTTTATTAGATACTTATATATTTAAAAAATATAAATGTTTATGTTGTACTAGTGACCTGTCCTGGCTTGGCACTGGTGCTAGTCATACATTTTAACCTTCCTCTTGAATCCCTCAATCTATTTAAAAACCGCATCAAAATCCGTTGCATAGTTTTAAAGATCTAAGCATACAAGGGACGGGACAGACAAAGAGCAGGAAATGACTTTGTTTTATATATATGTTTATGTTGTATATCACTCATTTGGTTCCCATTACTGCAGAGCCTGCATAGTTTGGAACTAGATTATAAATAAATAAATCCTGGACGTTATCACACAGCATCATGTAGCCCCAAACTAAGCAGAGCTTGTATTATGGGAACCACATGATTGATATACTACATAGATACATTTTTTTTGTAAATACATACATATCATACATAGAAAACACCCAGACCAGAGACAAATATCTGCAGAACATGCAAATATTTGTCCCGTAGCGGGAATCGAACCCGCAACCTTCTGCATCACAAGCGGACCTTCGCCCACTGCGCCACAGAGGTCGTCAAATTATGTTATGTAATTATGTATGGATTATGTTGTGTAATATGATAATGTACATGTACAGCATTATTTATTATTATGCATATTATTTTGTAATAACTTGGTACTTCGGTTCAACTTGGGTGTAAAGAGTACCAACCTCCATCTTCGGAACCCAAACCAACCTCACCTGCCGGTGGTGCACCCTGCTAAATAACAAACGGGGCTCTGGCGGCCTGCTGATTGCGGCATAGCGCAGCATTACACAGGCACAGGTACATTCTGGCCTCCGACGGGCAGCAGCGTCGGTGGTACGAGAAGCTATGCCCTGTGATCCCCAACCCGCATGCCCAGCGTGGGGATTATGGGTATATCCCCCTTCTTATTAGAGGAGGCCTATGTCCAGCAGTGGACTGATATAGGCTGGTGTTATTGTTGTTGTTTTTGGTTCAACTTTAACTTAAGTTTAATAATCAAATCAACATGTAGTATAAATGTATAATTATTCAAGTTGATAATAAAAATGTTATGTTATTGCAATCATTTCATATTTATGTATGTTATGAGATCCCCTTGGCACTAGTGAAGCATCTACTAGATTTTAACATCCTTTTCATTTTCCTTTTGTTTGAATAATTATACAATATTATCACTTTGATAATATTCAGAATTGCTTGCATAATTATTCAGTCAGTTGATCTTGACCATACCTAGTACCTACTACCTACCTATCATATAAAATATGATAAAATATATTGTTCATTTATCTAGCTAGCAACAGATTATAGTAATTGATAGCAGCTTCTATCATACTTGCTGTCTTGAATTCAACTTATCCTTATTCATAGTTATATTATGTATTCTGTAATACATACATGATACATGTCAAGGCTCAAAGAATTTGGGACTTGACAATCTTAAATACAAGATTAATGACACTGTTATTATAAGTAGGTACTTATACTTACAAGCCCTGCTTAGTTTGGGGCTAGCTAGATAATGTCCAGCATTATTTATTTATTGAATAAAATTGTTTAAGCACTGTGCTACACAAGCCTACATGAGCCCACCTAAGTAGGTACCTTATAATGTAAAATTATCTAACAATTTAGACGCGACCCCAAAAGATAACCTAGGTTCGTCTGGATTATCAGACTGTTTTTATTATCTTAGTTATTCTTCTTCTGCTTATTTTTCTTCTATATTAGTTTACTTCGCGAAGGTAATTGTAGTCTTTGATAGTCCGGACTTAGGTTATCTTATCAGTTACTTTATTTGCCTACTCAATCATTTTAAAACGCTCGGTAACCAACCTAAATACGAAAAGTTAATCAATCCCCAGGTAGGACATACCTAGAGGGCAATTCTCAAGCCAGAGACATTGACTTCTACTAGACTTAGGTAGAGTGATCCGCCATTTTGTCTCTAAAGCAGAAAAACAGTATTCTCGTGAAATCACCAACAGACAAAAGTCGACTCAAATTAAGAGACATGCAACGAGTGGTCCCGAGCACACGACATGGCTTGTCGTAGGATTTGTCGATGATAAAGTTGATGAAAGCCGCCATATTTACATCGATGTTTCCAACATTGATATTTAATTTCGATATAACATATTTTTTTTAAATATGGGTGTTAATGAATATGTTTCGAAATAACCACCGAATACAACTTAGGCAAGAATTAACAACGAGTAGATATACAGCAGACTAATTTGAAATATATCTACGTTTTATTGTTGTTGGTACGTACCACAAGAACTGACATAAACAAGGACATAGGTCATGTTATGTGTATTATTAATAAACCAATATACCGAGGTATATATTTTCTTCTTATTTTTATTTAAGTTTATTAAAAGTGTAGGTAGGTATGTATTTGAATAATGCTTATCTAAGTTGTATTCAGTCATGTAGTAGGTACTAAACCTACCTAACCTTAGCACAAGCTCTTAGCTGATTAATAAACTAGGTAATATTTAGTACTAGTACAAGTTCTGATTACTTTTGGAACTTTTAGGCTAAGATGTGTAAAAACGTCCGGCATTATCTACTTTTAAAGATTGACTCCGACTTAGTACCTACATACCTATTAATAAGTATTTGTTTAAGTAGTATTTGTATAATATTTTATCATATCATTGGCATATTATGCAATGTGTACTTTTTTATGTAATACCTATGTACCTACCTTCCTGTCTAAATACTGAGCTACGCCTACATCCATATATATAGGTATTCGTTTGCTTACAATAATGCGCGGCGATCGTGAGGTCGCCACCTCTGGTTTTCTCTGAAAAACAGCGTTGCTACGCACGCTGAGTAGCATTAAGCTGAGAGAAAACCTAATTTGGCCTACACTTCTCAGCATGGATAAAATCAGCTCCATAGCATGAGGCATGAGCATGAGCGTGTGTTTGTGTTTTTTTTTTTCACTGGTACTTAGATTTTCGTCAGTTCGAATATTCATTCAGAAACAGTATTACAATCGATACCTAATTATTATTCCTGATAAATTGATTAAATCTAAAGAATCGGCATCAACGCAGAAATAATTTATTTTTTGGGCAATGTAAAGTTTTTACTACATTTATAAAAAAATAAGTTTTTACCGACCACCGGCAACCCCCGCTTTGACTGACACTTGCTTGAGAGCTCGTAAACAAACAAACCAAGCATTTACGTTTCGTTTCAAGCTTATAAACTTGTCTTAGTACCTACCTAAAATATTTTTTTTTTCTATCAGTAAGCCCCAATAGTTGCATTTTTAGCATACTATGGTTAATATAAATAAAATACATTTTTAATTACTATTTTTGCATGGTTTTAAGCCTAAAATTATGATGTACGAAATCGGCCTATTTTACCCCAACTACTGTAAATTTACCCGCGTAAAACGAAACGTATTTTAGCCATGTCACGGAAATGTCGCATCGACTTCAGTCGAGTGACCTTAAGAATAGCTATTTTTATGAATCGTGACTTTAGAGTAGACACAAACCATCGACCCAAGTTGGGAGACTCATAGTCGATACGACTCTGTATCGAGTAAACCCGTGAATTGCCCTCCTACACACTTGTGTAGGCTTCCTGGTACTCACCAGTATGGAGATTCTTCATGAGGAGCGCGCGCGCGCGCGCGCACACACACACACACACACACACACACACACACACACACACACACACACACACACACACACACACACAATTATTGCTAAACAATATTATAGATTTTACTTTTCCCCCTTTTTTGGTTTAATAAATCGTTATTTCTATTCTTATTCTTCTGATCTGTTCTTGTCATTCGATTAATACCTACGTAAATCATCATCGATATTATGTATACCGTGACTATTGTAACTCTCATTGATAAATCATGGAATTACTATTATTACCTTTTACTATTGAGGTTAACACATTGAGCGTGGGCCTAGCTTACGGGTTGACGCTCCGCGCAATGCCCGAGAAGCTCGGTCAGCTGCCGCAACGCAGTTGTTTCAGCACTCGAAGCGTTAATAGCAACAGAGGCTCGATCACGAACCGAAAACTTATTCGTATCGTAGACACATCATCATCGACATCAAAATTCTGGCCAATGAGTAAGGGTAGATGCAATATAACGGTTTGACTTAAATGTTTCTTTCCGCTTTTACGATACGCTTTTACGTCAGGTTGAAATGTTCGTGATAGCTTTACAGATCATTAATAGCATTTTTTATCGTGATACTATGCTCACAGTACACTAACGGTAACATGTAAATCGCCCACTAAATTGGACTCCGTCACCTCTGCCTCTCTGTCCTCCAAATGTTAATAAAAAGACAGAATCATTGTTTTAGTAGTTATGTTCGCCGGGGTGCACGCCGAGGTGCACCCCGGCGAACATGTTCTCACGTGTCCGGCAGTCAAAGCATTACATATGAATGCTATTGGATTTTAAGATGAATATGACTATAGATGCACGTATATATATGAAAACTTAATATATGTCCGGAAACATATTAACATGTTCAAGAAAAATAGCGACTATCATAATGTTAACACTAGAAATAAAGATAAACTAGCTGTTCCTACGGTAAGGCTCCATAAAGTTAGTCAATCTTTTAAAGGGAGGTGTGTACGTACGATTTTTTAACAAAATCCCAAATGACGTGATTAATCTGTAAATAAATTCAAAAATGTTGTTAAACGGAATCTATGTAATAAAGCTTATTATAAAATATCTGATTATTTAGATGACAAAAAAGCTTGGGATGAAACTGCCTCCAACTCCATCAAAAACAATGTAATAGTTATTAAGAACAATGACATTAAAAAAATATAAGCCAAGCAGAGTTTCTTGCCAATTCTTCTCTGTTTGGTCACGTTACGAATTGGTGGTAAATTAAAAAAAAATTACGTTTCAAAGTGTACTATACAGTTCCTACTAAATAAATGAATTTTGAGTTTGAGTTTGAGTTTGAGTTTCAATAGAGGGAGACCGAAGAAGAGATGAATGGAGTGTGTGAAAGAGGATATGAGAATGAAATGAGTGGATACAGATTTGACGGCTGATAGAAGTGAGTAGAAGAAAAACACATTTTGTGCCGACCCCACCTAGCGTGGGGAAAATTATGATGATGGATATAATTTGACGCATTCGCTGCGGGCAACCCTGCTAAGTGCTAGTGTTTATTCGATAATAATCGTTTCAGAACTCACCGATGAGCAGAAAGCCCTACAGGACATGGCAAGGAAATTCACCCGAGAAGAGATCATCCCTGTAGCGGCACACTACGATAAGACTGGAGAGTTCCCGTGGCCGATTGTCAAGAAGGCGTGGGAGGTCGGCCTCATGAATGGACACATCCCCGAGCATTGCGGTAATGTCTTTTATTACTAAACATAAGTTTAGGCTTGAAGCTGTGGCTTCTTATTTTTCATCGCTATCGGTTCTTCAGTTTGGCCGTGGAAACGCATTTGAATTGACTGCACGCACGTGTACTACACACTGTAAACAGTACTAGAACTAGACGTTACTGCTGCGGTCACGAAGACAGCGGCGGCGGCGCGGGGAGCGGCGCGCCAACGCAAATCTATGCATTGAAACGCGCCATTCCTTGCGCCGCCACGCCCCGCTCCCGCTGACTTCGTGTCCGTAGCGTTACGATCGCGATTTTAAACAAATATTGATCAAAGTATCATCATCAGCCCATAGAGTCCACTGCTGGATATAGGTCTCCCCCAATGAGCGCCATTGTGCCGTGTCCTTAGCTCGACGCATCCAGCTTCTACCAGCAGATAAAAGGATAAGAATTGTGAATATGGTTATCCACGCAAGTCTCGAAGTGAATACCTAGCGCATTACAAATAATAAAAAATCTATATGCAAAGAAAAACAAAAAAGCCTCGCTAATAATAACTGTTGTAATAATAGCCATTAAGTTAACAAACGCTCTGCTATTGCCATACCACGTAGATTTCGATACTGATGTATTTACATAGAAAGTTATCCGTTTAAATGTAAAAATGTCCTAATAAATCTCAATGGAATAAAATCGAAAACATACAACGCACAAGCGTGACTTAAAAAATGTGGCATGATATGATAATTGATAAGATCATTATATAAGAGCATTACTTTCATTTTAAATTGTTCAAACATGACAATAGATAGTGACATAACATAATTTAGTTGGTTTAAAATAAAATATATGTCAGCGTTTTTCAAGGTGTTCACTCTGATAATAAAAATGCTGACACAAGACTGGTGTCATTCGTTGTCAGCAATACAATACCTGTTTTGTGTGGATAATGAGCGAGCCTGTACGCCTAAGCTTAGTGGCTCGACCCATTATTGTACCTCCTGCTGATTTCCGACTGCCTAGTATAGACCTGTATGACAGGTGGGGAAAAATCTTACCTCATTGGGCAGCTATCTTTAATTTTTCTAGTATGGAGCTTTTAATCAGCATCAGCATCAGCCTATAGCAGTCCACTGCTGGTCATAGGCCTCCCCTAATGAGCGCCATTGCGCCCTGTCCTGACCGCATCCAGCTTCTACCAGCAGCCTTTCGCAGATCGTCACTCCACCTGAGTTTTCTCGTCACCTAAACCGCAATGTTTAAAAACGAAAGTTTTCAATCAGTGCGTCCTACCCGTCATGACGTACGGAGCCAAAACGTGGGCACTCACTGTACGGCTAGTTCACCAGTTTAGAGTCACTCAGCGAGTTAAGGAGGTTTTATTATTAGGAAATGTTTTTTTTTTTAAAGACTAAATCATAAGCATTTTAAAAAATTGCTACGTTCAATTGTGCAGTGGTGAATGGAGCTTCATAGTGGAAAACTGTTTTAACGATTAGATTTGTTAAGTTACTTTGGGATAAGTGTTCCTGCTGGAAAATAAGATTGCAATTTTCTTAAAAAAAAAAAAAAACTTATAGTTTAAATAAAAGGTAGCTGCCCTGAATGAGGTAAAATTTTGCCCCACCCTAGTAGACATTTCTATAAAAAAAGAACTATAGGTAGAGTAGTAGTATGTGCTGGTTTAAAACTGCGTCTGTCTTTGCGTAAGTTTTTGACGTGTAATCGAATGAAAATACCTACACTGCTTAGTTATTGTTATACACACTTATTTCTGTGTTTAGTGAGCTGAAAAATATGGCCTAACTACATATTTTGTAAATATTTCATTCTTTCAACAATATTAACTAAGTACGAGTCCATTATGTCATGTAGCTGCTTCATACAATGGTTAACATATTACATTTATTAGTTTTAAATTGCTATTTCCAACTTATTACTTAAGGGGCTACAGAAAATGCGATCTACATAAACAGGAAAAACAGATACAATGTAGATTATATTATGTTATGTATATTATATTATTAAATTCTTTGGGTGATTAGTTATAACGAGTTACGAACGTTAGTTATAACGAGTTACGAACATAGTATACATTATATACATTGTAAGATACGATACAATATCTTTTCTGGATCCCTATGACCGTATTGTGGAACGAGAAAAAACCGGTCAAGCGCAAGTCAGACTCGGAAACCGAGAGTTCCATACAAACTTGCAGGTATACTTTGATTTGTGATGTATCTGTATCTACATGTTAACAGCATTCGAATTCGAATGTTTCCCTTTAATTGTGCTGTACGAAATTGCTTCTTGTCAAATTTCCTAATTCTAAGTCAACAGGAAGTACCCTATTGGTGTTAATTTTTTCACAGCGTTGCAGACTTGAGTATTTGATATTAATTTCAACATGATCTGCGTGCAGATTATGTCAACGCGTTCCTGAGTTATGTGTCTTAACAGACATACAGACAGAGAGATGGACAACGAAGTTTTTCTATTAGGGTTCCTTTTTTTCCTTAAAGGTACAGAATGCTAAAAATGACACAGTTTGTTCTTTAGACTTCGTAATTTGTTCAGTCGTTGATCATGTGACTCAATCTTAATTATGTATTATTTAAAGTAGATAATTCAAAAGTAGTAATAAAGATAATTGTGGGATAATGATAAAAGATGAAACCTTGAACCTTCCGTTTAGTTAGTTATAAAACTACAAATTGTTTACTTATTTGTTCACATTAATTTATCATCAACATCATAATTATGCTTGTCTTAAATCGATGCAGGACATCAGCATCGCCTCTTGAATGTTGTTGGTCGGTGCGGTGACTATAAGTGCGGACCACAAAAACATTTGCGAGCCGGTTCTGACGATCTGTCGGAGTGTTCTTCAGAAGCTCCAATAAACCATCATTAGCTAGATCCTAGAAATCCGTCTAAATCAAAGATGGAGGGTCGAAGAAAAACTGACTGAATCCTTTCTTCTTCGTGTGAGCTAGTAGCCAACCCTGGTCTCGGAGCTTTTAGGCCACCCGAAGGCTTCCGACATGACATTACGACTGAAAAATCCGAGATCCGTGCCTTCCGAAGCACGAAAGCCCTCTTAACTTTCCCATTTTCAAATAGTTACCGGGCGGAGTGTAACTTAACCAAGATGAGCTAAGAACATCGAAGTAAGACACGCCACGAGCGGGCTCTTAAAGATTTTAATGTACATATTTTACGATGATAAAAATAAGATATTAGTGTTAGCTATTACGATGATTTCACAGGAGGTCTAGGGCTAGGCGTGCTCGAGGGTAGCCTCACCTGCGAAGAGTTGGCTTTTGGCTGCTCCGGCATTATGGCAGCGCTGTTTATCACCGACGTTGGTGTGAGCATATCCTTGGTTTCTACGTGTAAAGGAGCATGATTAATAAAAAAGGTTGTAGGTGCTACTTCTAGAAGAGTGTTGCTTTCGGCATTTCGGACCCTCATATTCTTAGTTTTTACTTTGATTTTTTTCCTTGAGGAACACTCAAGGTACGTAGCGAAGTACCTTGTGTTGATTGTTGACGGGGCCTGAGGTAATATTATCCTTAACAGACTATAAAGCACTATTTCATGGTTGATTTGAAGTGAGGAATTTTCGAGATGACGTCTTAGAATATGAGGGTTAGTATCTGCATGCTATTAAGGTAGTATTTACCCTAGGATTCTATTACATAATTTATTAATGTTAAAATGTTGCTTCGTTCCGAATAGGTAAAAATCATAAATTTAGAATTAGAAAAAATTCAAACTCTCTGGTACGTTATAATATTATGTTCATCGTCGCCAAAATATGGTTTCGCTTGATTCTAGTCAAAAAAACCAACTCGCTAATATTTAAAGAACCTATTATTATTATCATTACTTGGTATATATTTAATATTTTATTTTTAAAATAGATACATACTGTTCATCTTTTATTCTTCATTTTTGTGTGTTCTTTTGACTAACAAGAATAAGGCTTCACATATTGGTATATAATTTTTTTTGAACACGCTGTTTGAGCTTGAAGGTATTTCAGGGGGCCTGGAACAGGGAGTGTTTGAGGAGTGTATCATTGGCGAGGAGACTGCCTTCGGATGTTCAGGCGTTAGCACCGCCATCGGAACGACGTCCTTAGGAGTGAGTTTACTCATGGATACTTGCATTGTCAATGCTTCGGTGCCTATGATCTTCTGTGATCAGATATTTGGCCTTACGCTTTGTTATGTCAATTTCATTGCGAACCTTCAAATACCATTGTATTAAAACATTTTTAATTATTTAAAGTACCTCTTGTTACTAAGAATATAACACAAAACAACTACGTACAATGAGATGTAGTTAATCGCTTAATAATGCGACATAAAGTCTTTCCTATTTATTATTTACTACTACCGAGTATGTACTTCAGAGATGTGGAGTTTATTTTGATGAAGATACCAAATTTAAATCATACGCTTATCACAAAGAATATTTTTCGTCTCGCATTTATTTAGCGTTAAAAACTCGATTGTTCAGTTTGACGGCGATTGCCAAGGTTTTTTAAGCGCCATAAATACTAATGGGTGATTTTTAATTCACTTTACTTCGGTACATGTGCTGGGCAAGCCTAGTTCTTCGTTAAATCGTGTCCTAGACACTAAGATGCAAAACTTTCCCGCTGGTCGTTCCCAATATATGAACACTATAATATATATACAATATAAACACTAATTTCATTGATGACATTGAATATGGTGTTATCGCATATCAGTTTTGTAAGCAAGCATGTTCGTGCAACTCTCTGATTCCAATATTCACAAGGGAAATAAACGCTTTTAATTTCGTAAACCACTTTAATATATTTTATTCATTCATTCAACAAAACCATTCATGCCCTCCATTTCAAGATAAACCTTTATCGCAGTCATTATCTATCACAGGCCTCAAAATCCGTGCTTACTTGTCAACAATTTCGTACATAAAACTATCGTTGTATTTTGTCCCGCATATCTATCACAGTATCAAAATCCTCGTGGTTATGGGTCAACAATTTCGCACATAAACCTATCTTTGTATTTTGTCTACCACAAAGGTTTTATCAGAAAAAAAGAGATCCTTTGGGTTATTAGTGATATAATGTTATTTTTACGATGTACTTTTACGTTTTGTATCGTCACGTACCTTACATATTTGTATAGTTAAAACACATGGTGTAGGTTCACCTGTTTTATCTCCAGTTTTTTTTGTCTTATAGGCACTTAAAGCTGAAGCTAAACAGTGTTCAATATTAACGTGGTTAAAAAAGTCATTTGCGCCTGCCACACGTAGAGTCAGGGACAGCGCGTCTAGAACTCGTTCCAAACAAGACAGAACCGCGCAGATCCGACTGCCGGTGAAACTGTCTTGCTATAAAATATAGTTTACGCTCTTATTGTGACCACAGTTTGAATTGCTAGCAACTAGCCTACCCTACAGTCTGAACTGTGCATATAAACGATTTTTAACAGTTTTAACCGTAATTCGGACCGGCGCGGCGCGTGAAACATTTAGATCGAATTGCCATTGCCGCGTTTAAGTTCGTCTCGGAGCGAGGGTTTCAATGTCGCGCGATCCAACTGTACGTGTGGCGAGCGCATTGTGAGCTAAGGTTTTTTTATTACTATATATATTTAATTTTTGTTTTAATATTTATTATCACGTTATGTCCTTCAGTATGAATCAAATAATCAATTCAGACTTCAATCAAGTAAATTTGTAAAAACTTATGATACCTAAGCCCACAGATCACGCATTTATCCATCTTATCAGCACTAGGGAAAGCAACCGAAGTGCACGTTTCGACGTTACATTCTATCAATACCATTGATCACTTCACAGGTGGCTTGGATATGGGTGTCTATGACGGGTGTATGGTGGCAGAGGAGTTAGCCTTTGGATGCACTGGTATCATGACGGCTATGGAAGCTAGTGGTCTCGGCGTGAGTTGCTTGTCCTGTTTGAATAGTACTCACAACGGACCTTTGTACCTCTGAAGGCTCAGCAGACGTTTCGACCAATGCTAGTACAATCTGATCCAAACAGGCACTAGGTCGCTACTTGCAGCCTGCTTCATGAACAAAGATTCGCTGTGACTATAGTAAATGCTTCTACTCTTGTAGACTCACCCTATCCGATGGTTACGGTAGTCTAGGACCTAGGGTACCTACTACCTTATAATATCAAAAACTTGTTTCTCTGTTTTTGATTCGTTATGCTTGGCTTCGTATGCATTGTTAATCTGTATTAAAATGTTGCTTGCTATATCCTCCCATCCATAAATTGATATGCAAGCCGGAACAAAGTTTGCAACATGCTAGAATGATCTGTGCTGTCATAAAAATAACTCAAATACCTCACTAATAAAAACTTTAATACATTCTAAAGTCAAGTTTGCTTCGAGGAAAGCTTATTCATTCGCGTTTTTGTTGACTTAAACATTTATTATAAGTAGATTAACACAATATTTGGTACTACTTAACTTATAAAATATTAACTCTCATTATTGTTGTGTTTAACAATCTACTGAATGTGAATCACACATTTTGGGTACCTTTGAACCTGTAAACAAATATTCTTGTTTTTTTACAAATGCTTTATTAGTCGTGTTTTTTTTAACTGGGACAGTGTGGGGGAATTCTAAAAGCATTCACTGTCTTAGGAACCATTATTTATTTAGGTTCGCACGCGAAGGGTTCTGTGCAAGATACATCGTGGTCACTTATATGGAGACGGTAGTACAACATCACCAAGATTTTTCATTTAAAATCCTTTATAAAATCTAAGGTAAGGTTTGATCAGCATCATTAGCCGAGAGAATTAGAACACAACATTTATCTACTGGCCTACCTAAAAGATATAATTCCTTTTGAGTGAATTTTTATTATATAATCGGCCCCTATACAGGGTGGGGCAAAATTTTACCTCATTGAGGGCGGCTACCTTTTCTTTTGAAGCTAGATGGTTTTGTTCTGAGGAAACCATAGAATTAATTTGAAGCAATAAATTATGGCATTTTTGGATTTATGAAAAAATTTACAGTCAGCCCAGAAAATGACATTTGTTGAAAAAAACAAGTTAATGTACTTTTAAATCATTTATATCATTTTTTGTTATAGGGAAATAGAAACACATACTGAAAATTTCAACTCTGTGCCTATTAGGGTTCATGAGATTCTAATCATTTCAACTCCATACCTGTTAGTGTTTATGGGATTACAGCTCCCGGACGACAACCAGACGGATAGACAGCGGAGGCTTAGTAATAGGGTCCCATTGGGTATGGAACCCTAAAGAGAGCAAACGGTTCCTAAGATAATATCTCTGTATCTGCTGTTTTTTGATTTCCATAACATACCGTCCCAGAATGCAATTGCTTAAAGTACATGATTAAAATTTTCAACCAAATTATATATTATATAAAACAATAAAGTTTCCTATTTATTGAACAGTTAAGAAAGACATACCTACTGAACGTATTTACAGCGGAACAATATTATGTTTCAGCAAACCCCAGTCATCATTGCTGGTACCAAGGAGCAGCAGAAGAAATACCTCGGAAGGCTGATTGACGAGCCTATTGTGGCTGTAAGTATATTTCATAATTATACACGGTGAGTTTGTACTCGCGACAATCCCGCTACAAGATCCGCGCGAAAATCGCAAGCATGACGTCCCATTCGACGTGACATTCAGCAAGCCTGGGGCCTGATTCTGGAGATTCCATATATTTGATTCTATTAGATATATATCGCGGACACTGTCAAAATTGTATGAAAATTGACAGTTCTCTCTAATAGAATCAAATATATCAAATCGTCAGAATCAGGCCCCTGATTGACCAACTCGCGCGAGCAAATCGCTCATCTGGGAAGACTCTCAGGCTTGCTGAAAAACACGTGAATGTGTAGTGCGTGCATATACCACGTGACATTCAGCAAGCCTGATTGTATACGCATGTCAATCGCGCGACCAACTCGCGTGAGCAAAATGGCCATCTGAGAAGGGTCTAAATCGCCCCATATGGAACGGCCCCAGATAAATATAGTACCTAGTGTGGGAGTATATTTGTGCGTGAATAAAACATGTTTGTTATGATGCTTGCCGTGAGGTGGCCCTGCAAAAGTAAGTTTAGGTACGTACGTCAATACATAGATGGCGATGTATGCTCCTTTGAGTTCCCTTCATAGTTTAGTAGGTTCTCTGATACTTAGATGGCGCTGTACGATCCTTTGAATTCTCTTTATGGTTTTAGTATGTTGTCTGATACCTACCTAGATGACGTTGTATGTTCCTTTGAATTCCCTTCATGGTTTTAGGTTTAGGAGCTTTCTGAAGCTCTAAAATAACTTAACACCTTTTTTTGGTTTTCAACAGACTTCAAAAAGGATAAAGTTATCGTTTCGGTGAATAATTTTTGTAAGTACTTGTCCATTACATCGTGGTAGCTTAGATCTAGAAGTATTTTGTTTTGTTGTAGGTAGCTGTAAGTTGAAATAGGTAATACATAAAACATACCGGTATCCCTACAAATGTATCAAATTCCTGACGAACAAACTTGGCGGATGCAGATTTAGAGTAAAAAAAGATGAACTGTTAAAAAAATATAAATAAATAAACCATGTGAAAAATAAAAATACTTTCGTAAAACCAAGCAAGCAGTAGTGTCTAAAAAGAAATAAGAATGTAAATGTTAATCATTTGTTTCTTTTAAAAGATAAAGAACAGTACAAAGAAAAGAATTAAGTAAGAAGAAGTAGTAAAGAATAGTTACTGCAGAGGCCAGCAAAAGAAGCATTGATGGACGAACGTGTAAATGTGGACCGAGGCGAAGCCGAAGCACACATACGTGAGTCCATCAATGCCTAGTTGTGGCCAAGGCTTGTATAGTATTTTTCTCAAATAATGCGCCAAAATTAAAACAACATAGTTCCTAGACAGAATTTGTACATTTTTCAATAAACAGCATTCTATTTGCGAGCCAGTTAGCCAGCCGCGAAATTTAAATAAACCCTTTGATTAGTTACCTCCTTGGTTGCCATGTTTCGGAGTAAAAGATCTTTCCATTTTTAAATAACACGACAGATATAGTTTTCATTGTAATTTATTTGGCCGCTAAACATGACAGATATGAATTTTCATACAACTTTTGCCGGCCGCTGCTCGGATGTATTAGGCCGGTACAGCAATTTCGATTTATCTCGAGGAAGGAATTACGTTTTCAAGAATACCAGCTTATTCAATCCACTGCTGGCCTCCCCTATAAGAAGGGGATATGCACATAATTCCCCACGGCATGCGGTTTGGAGATCACAGGGCACAGCTTCTCGCACCACCGACGCTGCTGCCCGTCGGCGACGGCTAGGGGGTTTAGCTGTGCCAGTGTTAGGCGGCGCTACGCCGCAATCAGCCGGTTAAACATAATATCAAGATACGAGTCAATATTGTTAAACTATACGATGTATCAACGGTAGACGATGTGGCATCAAGCATATAGGCCGTATTCCTAACGTCGAGATCCGAAGTCTAACAAAGGTCAAAGACGTTAGGAACCGCATAACGGAAGTAAAATGGAGTTGGGCAGGACACCTGCTGCTAGATGGGCTGACGATATTGCAGCAATCGTGGGCCGAAACTGATGAGACGAGCTTTGAACCGTGAGGATTGGCACATACAAAGGGAGGCCTATACCCAGTGGGTGAAGTCAGGCTGTGGATGATGATGATGAGACGATGTTGGTAAACAAATCCAGTCTGTGTTTATGTTAAAACAATGTAGTCGCAGTAGAGTAGTAGAGATCCTATTATGTAGCACAGCTTATTGGTTAACAATGTTGGTAAACATGTTCTGGTCTTTGTTGATTCGTGAAACAATAGTAGATTAATAGCCAAGGGCTGTAAGGCATCAATTGCAGCCCGAGATATTTAGGCGCACGAGCGCAGCGAGGGTGCCTATAGTTCGAGGGTGCAATTGGTGCTTACACCCGAGCTAACTATTCTACTTTACATCTCGATTATGAGGTAAGTAGAAAAAAACCGGCATTACAAAAATAAAACATTTTTAATTTTTTTTTCAAGAACGAAATTGAGCTTCGCCGTTCGATATTTAAAATTGATGACCATTATACTCACACGAAGACAAGGCTGAATAGCAAAGCGACCTCTTTGGTCATTGGGCTGAATGCATGATGTCTATTGCCAGTATGATGGTTAGATGTATGCGAACTTTTTGAAAGAAAGAAGTGTTTTTTTTTAAATTACTTACCGCCCTAGGGCTTTTCTAGCTACATTATTACCCTAGAGCGCTAATTAGTCACCTACAAGCTCCATTAGAAGGTAATAAGAACCTACTTACCGAACATGAGAGATGTAAATTCTCATGGTAATCAAATAGGCATGTATCTAGCTTAAAAAATAAGGTTTTGTTCCGCGTTGCACTACAGATTTGTACAGTTCTTACACTTGTTACACTATCAGTATTGCCAATAAAGTTTTTTTATTTGCCATTATATCACTTAGTAAACATCATCATCATCAGCCTATAGCAGGCCACTGTTGTAAAAAGTATTTTGTATTGATGTAGGCGGCTGTAAGTTGAAGTTCAAACATAAAAATACTTTCGAAATAAAATCGGGCAAGCGCGAATCGGCATCGAGCACCGAGAGGTCCGTTACAACAGGAGTATTAAACTTTCAGTGTTGCAAAAGTATTATATATTTATATATTAGCCTGACTTCGTTTTAGGTAACTAGTAACTCCTAAGTTTTACACATTTAGAGGCGACACTTAACAACTAGTAGGTACACAGACGGCCTCTGTGGTGGGTTAGTTTCCCACCACGGGACAAATGTTTGCATGTTCTGCAGATATTTGCCTTGGGTACGGGTGTTTTCTATGTATGATATGTATGTATTTACAAAAAAAAACTATATTTGTAATATATCAATCATGTGGTTCCCATAATACAAGCCCTGCTTAGTTTGGGGCTTTATGCTGTGTGATAACGTCCAGCATTATTTATTTATTTACACAAACATGGATAAGCACAAAAAAGCGGTTAGATCAGAAAATGTCTTTGTATGCAGTTATTAAACATCATCATCATTCAGCTTGTAGCAGTCCACTGCTAGACATAGGCCTTCTTCAATGAGCGCCATTGCGCCCTGACTTCAGATATAATTTAATACCGTCTTGTATTTTTATTATACTTACGGGTCATCAAACAAACCACCCAAATGATGCCAAACTAGGCAGAGCCGGTACTATTGGTACCAGATATTGATAACATACATAATAGTCCTTATCCATGTTCACCAGCGACGGAACAAATACTCCCCATTCACAATTTTTTTTATCTCGAACCCGCGACTTTTGTAGCTCGAAATGCAGGGATAGATTTTTTTTTCCAACAACGTATTACACGTATTACCATACTGCTAACTTGATATGGATTATAAAGTATCAAAAAATTATACGTAATATTGTATAAATTAATAAATCATTTATTTCCAGGAATGTAGATACATTAGGTCTTAATAATAAAGTAATGACACCAATAAATTCTGCCTCTTCTTCTGTAATCTTTTACAATCTCGCGAGAACAGAAGCAATATTTTTTTCACCTATGTACATAATTTTAATAATTTTTTCTAGTTACATACACCTATTACAAAGGAATAACATCATATCTAACTAGCAATATTTGCATGCAGAAAGCAGTCCGCCCGTACAGTTTCGAAATCTTTAAACATTGTTTTCTACGGTTATATTTTTTTTTTCGACTTTTGGAGTGTATCACCTTTAGTTTCTTTTTACACCCGATATAGTAACGATGTTCACAATTATACGGTGATTTGAGTTATGAAGCCAGTCAGTATTATACTCATGTTATTATTTCCTTAGGGTTACTGTGTAACGGAGCCAGGGGCAGGGTCTGACGTCGCTGGTATCAAGACTAAAGCCGAAAAGAAAGGGGACGAATGGATCCTCAACGGGCAGAAGATGTGGATCACCAACGGTGGAGTTGCCAACTGGTAAATAGCGCTCCAAGTTTCCAATATGAATTCACTCACGGACAACTGATCCCAAATAGACAGATCCTATTGGTTAATTGTCGCATCAATGTTATTAGCTTCTTTATCAGAACGAAAGTCTATCGATATAACCCTGCAATGTAAATATATTTAAAACGTTGGCGTTCCTGCTTCAATAAATAAATCATCCTGATAGATCATACTAATACATAAGCATCAGACAACACCTGATCAGTACAGATTAAAAAGGTCGGCAGTTGAGGCACCTACTCACTATCCATCAGCTCATGTGGGCTATCAACGATCCGTCCCCATTTATTGTGACGTTTCGCTGTACCAGCAACGGGAGCTAAAATTACTTTTTAATACAGTAGCTCAAAAAGTGGCGTATTGCAGGGACGTATAGCGTCCGGTATGAGGGCTATTACATACTCGAGCTTTTTTTTTACCTTTTCCGAACTCGTGAGTTCTCTTCCCCAACTGTCAAAATAATGTATATTAAAAATAAAAAACCAACCACGAAGTTTTTACTAAAATTCAAAAATTAAATGTTTTTATGATTCAGCAAATATTTATAATGATTTGATTCAATGAGTTAGGTGAGGGGTCATTTCATTTCATCTCATTAAATTTCATTTTCATTTCAAATCAATAAAAAAAATCTACTGAAGACTTGGCTGTATGGGCATAGTTCCCTTTGCCTACCCAGAATGGGTGAAGAAAACAAAAAAAGTTTGTTGAGTTTATTTTTATTTTTATTTTTATTAAATTGCTTCATTTTTTCGCACCTTTATTAAAAATAGTTGTTCAGTACACGTGCGGAGCCGTCATTGCAACTTGTTCCGACTGTCAACCCTCACCTTCGGCTGCGCCTCGGCTCGGGTAGACATATGTCGGAACTCTTTGCAATGACAGACTTTCCGCACTCGTAATGAAATATACTATTTCGGGCGTCGCGCGTCGGTCGCTGTCAATAGCGGCCACACGTACAGTTCGAATACAGGACAGCACGCGCCATTCCAACACTCGCTCCGAAACGAACATGTAAATGCGGAATGACAGTTCGATCTAACAGTTCCACGCGCCAAACAAAACTGCGGTTCAAACTGGTAAAAACACATGCACAGTTCGTATTGCAGGTAGGCTAGTTGACTGACAGCGATCCACACTGTGGTCGCAATTAAAACAAATAGCAAGACAGTTTCAACTACGTGTGGCACGCGCTAACGAATGGCCCGCATTTCCTGCTATTTTTCTCATCAATTGGGATGACTACTAAAAAATTCTAATTCGTCCGTCATTTACAGTATCAAAATATATTAGACACGTATTTTTTTCTTTTGTCAATTAAACAAAAAATGACAAAGATATAGTGAGTTTCGTGTGAACTCACGGCTTAGTACACTTTTTACCTAGCCGTGATGTCACGAGCACCCACTCCCAAACTTTGACGCTCTTTATCTCCGTCAATTTTTATTTATGTGATAAATAAAAAATATTGTTCCAATATTTTATGTTGATCTGACGGACTAATTAGAATTATTATTATTTTTTTATCCAGTCGCCATCTCTATTGCTATAATGTTTTTTTTCTTATCAATTCTATTAATTTTATAAAGGCTAATATTGTAAAAAATATGAGAGATGTGAAATATTTGTTCCTCCTTCACTGCTACAGAACGGATTGAGATGAAATTTTGAACAGCAATGTAGTTTTAGACCAGGAATAAAGGATTTTTATTCAGGAACTAAGCGAACTTAGCGACTGTAGGAACATAGTTTGAAATATAGTGTGTATCAACATAGCTCCAGTTGTTCAATATGAGCCGAGGTCTGATGTCGAGGCGTCTAATGTGATTATTTCAATTGAGTTCACCCCATTGGGGATTTAAAGCTACCGCCTAGATAATTGAAAAAAAAATATCAAGAAATTCCCGATTGGATTACGCGAGCTTTGCAATTCTTGCACGGCTGTGGCCTATAAAGCATTCATAGTCAAAGAGGATTATTCATTGCAGGTACTTTGTGCTGGCTCGCACGAACCCTGACCCCAAATGCCCCGCCGGCAAAGCCTTTACCGGATTTATTGTGGAGCGTAGCTGGCCAGGTGTAAACCCAGGTCGTAAGGTAAATAATGGATTTTTTAGAACAATCTATAGCTGTTTTTTAGACATCTATAAAAGGAGGCGATTCTAAGTTATGTATGTAATACCCAACTGATGTTAATTGATAACGATTACTTTTAACAAAGTATTGTTTCTTAGAACACGCATATTTGTACCGTGCCCTTACGATGCAACGTCCTGCATGAGGCATATGCTTGTTATTTCGCGCGCACCCACACCCTTCAAACCGAAACACAGCAATGCTGCTTCACGGCAGAAATAGAAGGGTGCTAGCACTTCCCTTGATAACTTGATGCCCTTCACAAAGAACTCTACTACTTCTAAAAGGTTGCAATTAATATTATTATTTTTACTCTTTAAATAGGAACAAAATATGGGACAACGTGCTTCCGACACACGTGGCATTACATTTGAAGACGTGCGCATTCCCAAAGAGAACGTTCTACTTGGAGAAGGTGCTGGTTTCAAAATCGCAATGGGTGCTTTCGACAAGACTCGCCCGCCGGTATGTAGCTGACAATTTTCCGTATTTCAGTGCTCTGTCTTGTTTTTATGACTCGAAAAAAAACCTTTTGGTTGAGATATTGTACATTTGTTAGCATAGGTGTAAGATTGGGCTTATAGGCAAGTAACATGTGCCCTATAAGGGCGCTGCAATATTAGATTAGAGCATGCATTTGCAATACATAATACTAATACAAAAGTATAATGTCGTTGAAGTAAGTACAATATCAATTAGAAGAAATGTCAAACATACATGTTTGAATAAAGCGGTAATGTCAATAGAATCGGCAAGAATTAGTACGGTGATTCTTATTTTTTTTTTATTCATAGGCACTTCTTTCCCGGCTGTTACTTTTTTCATCTGTATTTATCTGAATTATTTCTTCTCTCATGAAGGTTTACATCTTGCCTACAACTACGAATAATATGAAAACTATTCTGGTACTTCTTTGCCATGAAATATCGAATGGCATTTACGTCATCCATAAATTATTACCTTGACCCCATTCTTGACGTTGAAGACCTAACTTAATAGCTAGGGTAATTTTCCACTTGAATCGATCGTTCATGAAAGGCTAATATTCTCAATAAATTGCAGTCAGTTCCATTTCCATTTCCAATTGACTCCGCCTCCCTGCCATGGTCAAAGTAATGGGGAAGGCCCAGCCCAATTTAAATAAATGACAAGGGGGGTTATGCACTTATTGATCGAAGGAGGGGGTTTAATTACTTTGGCCGCTAGCGCGGCAACTGGGCTGTGTTCATTATTGCTGAGGGTGACACAAAATGACAATCCAAATGAAAGTTCTAGCCCTCTTTATCAAATGTTTCGAACAAAACTGAAACGGGCTGTATAATAAAAGATGTAAACAAAGCGTTGCCCCCATTTCCATAAAATACAAATGTAACGTACCTACGTATTATGTCTGGCAGGCGTCGTTCACCTGTGAGGCAAGACAACACAACATTTCCGCCTTCCAGGGTTATGAGTCAGACAGGATACGTTTATTTTTGAAGCCATGGTTCACTGAATCTATTAAAAATAAATAGAGCATGATTTAAAATAATTTAATCGGATTTTACGTTACAGGCTAGCTTCTTAATTTTTTGGGAAATATTTTTTGCCCTCTTGGTTTTATTATGCGTTTACACTTAAGTAGACTAGACTTCAGACAAAGGCAGTGCTCATCAACATTTGGACTGCAGGACTTGGACGCTGCCATACAGGAGGCAAATCCTGTCCAAAACGCGGAGTGCTTTCAGTCAAAGCGCTAACGAAGTTCGTCAGCTAATTCGAGTTATAAATAGCTTAAAAGATTGAACATCTACACCTTTCTTAGGATTTAGTCCAAATAAACAATGACCAAATGTGCGTGGTAGTGACGTTATTATTATTTGTAGAATGTTATTCTGAATTGATTATGTAAAATCCGGGATTACACTGTTAAATCGGGACGTTGGCAACGCTACTTGCGACCCAGTTGAATAAATTGCATGATCATTGCTTAAATAGTGTTAGGATTTCGAAAAATATTATTCTGGGTCACACATTCTCATACTGTATTCACATTTTAGAGTTTACTTTAATATTTGATACATGAGGTATGAAGATTATTTTTTTCTGGTATGCCCACCATCTTTTAGTAAGATACTTTGTTAAATTAGGTTGCCTCGTTCACTAGTTCACTGTTCTAGTCTGGTTTTAAGGCAAGAAAAACAGGTGTTCTATCATAATGTTTCGTCCCTTTTCGACAAGTTTATAACAGAAAAACGTCAGCCAAAACTATCGAACTTCCCCTTTTTGATTATAGGTAGCTGCTGGCGCCACTGGTCTGGCCAATCGTGCTCTTTACGAGGCCACGAAATACTCCCTAGAAAGGAAGGCTTTCGGAGTACCGATTGCAAAACATCAGGCTGTCGCTTTCATGTTAGCTGACATGGCTATCGGAGTGGAGACCGCCAGACTCGCATGGCAAAAAGCCGCCTGGATGGTTGATCATGGTAAGACTTCATTATTCAGTGTAGCGCCATTTACATCAACTTGATCTACGTTGTAGATGCCGGATCGAATCTTTAAAACAAGTACTACTTATAAAAAACAAGCATAACAGTGGGCGCCACGGATGGGCAATGGGCATGCCGCAGACTCTAGAAGTCAGCGCTCGAAAATTGAGAGCATCCGCACTTAAGTTTGGCAAAGGATGGCAAATGTTATATCCAAAACCCGATAACATTAACATCAATATTCATGTCACTTCAAAATATTGACGAAGCCGCTTAGCTTATGAATTTATTCTTTTTTTTTTTCAGGTCAAAGGAACACTGTACTGGCGTCAGTTGCGAAATGCCACGCCTCGGAAATCGCCAACAAAGCTGCGTCAGATGCCGTCCAAATATTTGGTGGCAACGGGTTTAATACTGATTACCCTGTCGAAAAACTAATGAGGGACGCTAAGATCTACCAGATATATGAAGGAACATCGCAAATTCAGAGAATTATCATTTCTAGGGAGCTTCTAAACGAAGCAAAACAGTCATAATTTTTTTTTAACTTTTCATTGGGTTTGTATGCAATACCCTAATATGTAATAACACCCTTTACACATCATACAAAGAACATACGAAATCTTTTAAATTATCTTAAAGTATGTATCCCAGGTATTTTAAGTTCGAAGTTGTTGTCTATTGTTAATAAATATAGGTATTAGGAAAATCTATTTATCGTTGATAGGTATACATATATTTGCCTGTCCAACTTCGAGAGGGAACCCGTGCATTAACTTTTAGATTTCTACAAAAATAAACTGTAATGGTAAAAAATCTAGTTTTAATTTCCTTTTGAATATAGATTTTTTACATGCTATGGGTCAGCGAGGCTGGCGTGGCAAGAATTATGCTGTATACTCACTGCTAAGCATGGTGCAACGTTATCTGTCCATACATGATCATTCAAAGTCACCATGTCGCCTAAGAACCTAATGTTGATGATCTCAGCTTGTCTCCACTGTGGTTTGCAGTTTATGGTGTTTTCCTTTGGCTGCCGCTGTCGCCAAAATGATTGTACATTTTGACAAGGAATCCAAAGACACATCTTTAGTCCAAGAAAATTAGTCAAATTAGGGCAAGAATCTCGGAATGAGAGATAGGCTATAAACTTGTATAAACCTTTATTTGAGCACCCTAAAACTTCTCTCAAAACCTACTTATCGTAGGATGTAAGCTTCTACAGATATTCAAAGGTGTTCAAAGGTCAAAAAATCGATTTATTGCAAATATATTGTTTCCTATTTGTTTTATGCTATTTGTATCTCAATAAGTATCGTAGAACATTAAATTCTCTACAACTTTTGTTTATTTTTTTTTAATATCTTGAACCATTTTGGAGATAGAAGGCAGAGTGGGCGCAGTGTTTATCTATAGTAGTTAAACACCGCGCGTGCTGTGCCCTCTATCTCCAAAATGGTTCGAGATATTAAAAAAAAATTAAACAAAAGTTTTAGAGAATTTAATGTACGACGATATTTATTGAGAAATGTGGGAAATGTGATCGAACCAGAAATGTAATGAATCCGGAAAAAGGCACAACATGATCCTGGAAGATTTCTTCTATGTAGGTATTGTGCTGCATTTAGTCAATTATCGATTTTCACCAACTACGTACGAGCTTCCGAACTTACTACTCCCCAAACCATTAAAACTCACTGTTTAAATGGTTTTTTTCTCACTCACTCCTTGAAAAATCACTATTTGTGTGAGGCAATGGGTAGATAACGCTCTCCTCTTCTCCACACTCTTTACCATCTGGAGCACGTAAATCGAGCGAACTGTCGTCGAGCTATTCGGTGCTGTCTGAAGAGTTTTGGGCCTCGTGCTGGTCTACGTGCTTTTAAATTTACTTCCTCAATTTGTCTTTTCACCGTGCGCTCACTAACATTGATGTCTCTGACGTTCTAGAGCCGCTTTCGTATCTCAACAGCATTAAGGAAGCACACATACACACACCAGCCTATATCAGTCCACTGCTGGACATAGGCCTCCCCTAATAAAGGGGGTCATGCCCATAATCCCCACGCTGGGCATGCGGGTTGGGGATCGCAGGACACAGCTTATCGCACCACCCTAGCTGCTGCCCGTCGGTGGCCAGGGGATTTAGCTGTGCCGATGTAGGCTGTGCTATGCCGCAATCAGCCGGCCGCCAGAGCCCCGTACGTTGTTTTAGCAGGGTGCACCACGTGCAGGTTACGATCCACGTGCAGCACCACGTTAAGGAAGCGATTTCTTAAAATTTCGACTATTTAGCAGTAGTCTCTTGCTGATGTGCATCTAACTTATCCACTGCCTGATCTGCGGATGTAGCTTCCAGTCTAATGGTGTCGTTTCAAGGCAAACTGCATTGATGTACGTGACACATTAAACACAATAGCCATTTCACGTTGTGTCAGCCCTCGTTATACCTGTAAAATAATGTGATAATTTGAAATTTAAAAAATATGGATTATGAAATAAGGATTGGCTAATTTATGGATTCTTAAGTACGATTCACACTTACCGGCGCGCGTCGGAGAGCATCGGCGCGCATTTTAAAAGTTGCTAGAGGAAATTGAAACATCCACAAAGCAGTTAAGTTCCTTATTTGCATGCAATTTACCCAGCTTAGAGCTTTACTTTTACTGACATAACATATGACATAGATCCGCTGTTAATTGCATGCAAATAAGGAACTTAACTGCTTTGTGGATGTTTCAATTTCCTCTAGCATGTTTTAAAATGCGCTCCGACGCGCTCCGACGCCGACGCCCGCTGGTAGGTGAGAATCGTTTAATAAAGTGAATATCTATGGTCAAAAAATGTTTTATCTGATTGTTTCTTTGTTCGAAAATCAAGCGCAAACTGCTGGTTCATTTTACACTCTTAGGGCCTCTTTCATCATCCTCAAGTAACGTCAAAGTACATACTCGTAATATAATTTCCGGTCTTGGATGGCTCTATAAATCTCTCACCCAAATTCGGATATTCCTTACGCACTAGTCCGATCCGATTCGGATCGGATTCGGATCGGACGTAAGGGGAAAACGCCCTAACAAGTTATTGTAGAGATTTGCATGGAATTAATAGTAGTACTTCGTACTTGGGCATTGCGCACTTTGATTAAAAATCTGTGCCCGATTTTTCTTAATAAAAATTCTTCATAAAATTAGGGTCGTGTCTCGTTTCCAATTTAGTGTTTCCCATAAAAGGAAACGAGACACTACCCTAATTTGCAAGAATAGGTCGACGGACACAACATACGGATTCTCTCAGACAGCGCAGCAACACTCAGAGCATTGGAGAGCCACAGCTGTAACTCTAAGCTACAACATAAGGAAACATGCCAAAAGATCTCCTAAAATAAAAGGAATAGGTAAGGTCATAAAACTATTGCGCATACTCCGAAGAGAAAGGATTATATGTAAAATACCAAAATTCCAAATTCTCTTTCTTTAGTTAAAACTATAAGGAACCTATTCGTAACGGCGGCGAACAACCTCGAGCTTTACTTAAGCAAGATATTCTTCACCAATGAGGTCACAACATTGGTTGTCCAGGGCTATGAGGCTCATTGGCCTCACGTGAAATAGACAGAAAGAGTTTAGGGCGGTAATTTGGTACTTCGGTTGAGCCATCCGAAACTAGTCTATACAGAATCAAAATTATGCTATATCGAGTCAAAAGCTGTCAAGTGTAAAGTGTAGTGTAAGAGCCTTCCCAGATAGACGATTTACGCGCGACTGGAGTAGCGCTACTGACATGCGTATCCAATCAGGCTTGCTGAATGTCATGTGGTATGTGCACACACTTCACATACCACGTGACATTCAGCAAGCCTGGGGCCTGAATCTGACGATTCGATATATTTGATTCTATTATATATATATCGCGGAAACTGTCAAAACTGTATGAAAATTTACAGTTCTCGCGATAAATATCTAATAGAATCTCATATATCGAATCGTCAGAATTAAGCCCCTGATTGGATACGCATGTCAATCGCGCGTAAATCGCCTACCTGGGAAGGCTCTTTGCCTGTAGGTGGATTTAGCTGTGGTGTTAGGCGCTATACTGCAATCAGCCGGTCACCACGGGCAAGTGAGGTACGCTTGTGTCCCAAAGTTTAGGAACCCCTTACACCCCTAGAAAATTAACCCCTTTCCCAAATAATATGAAAACAAGAGGATTTCTTATCTGATTTCTAAATCATTATCATATATCTACATGAGCATGAATTATTCTCCTTCGTTTGAGATGCTTGTATTGACTACTTCCTGCTCCCAGTACAAGCCGGATCTTACATGCTTGCATAGATTATGTACTGCATAGGGCCACACCAGAGTTGAGCTCTTGTGCCAGAAAAAAAACGTACTCTAGAATGTATAACACTAGAATTTTATTTCACTAGATGGAGTTAGCGGTTCAGAGATGAAAAAATATTTGTTTGCAGATGGTCTAACATGCAAGTAAAATATACATTTGCATCTAAAATAATACTTAAATTTAAGATAATTGGTATTTAAAATAAATATTTTCAAAAGTTACATACTAATCATAGTAGTAACCCATTATTTTTAATTAGCATAATCATAGTTGAGGAAATCATACATTCAGGAAAACGCCATCTAGTAGAACTGCATAAATATGGAGGCGATATACTAGAGGGCGTTACGATCAACGGAAGTCGTTGAAGTAACTTCTTTACTTGAAATGATTTAAAATATGATAACTTTTAAGATAGCTGTTGGTAGGAAATGTATTTTATCCCAGTTTTATAATTTTTTATCCATTTGAGGTCCTATAGCTTAGGTTAGTTGCGAATAAAACTCTAGACTCATACACATAATGATTGACCTACATTCGAAGCCCTTGTGAAAGGATTGTGCAATAGAAACGGTCATTTATTACCCAACACAGTGTATTCATAAGCAAACGTAGTCATTTTGCATCATTTACATGATTTTTTTTCAAGATTACATATATCCTTTAAAATAAAGATGAAAAGATACTTTCGAGTTGTTTTCTTCAAATTTCGACAATTTCGCTGATTCCAAGCTTTAATAATATTTGATATGCATGATATTTCATGAATGTTTGTATAGATTTAGCATTCATTTGTTTGTTAAATAGGTCATGACACAGATTTTTTCGAAATAGGTTATATCTTACTGCCCTTTACCGACTTATTTCAATGTCAGTCATGAACACAGTGGCTTCACTGAACCCAGTAGTTAGGTATGTCGGTCGGAATATCAAAGTGTATGTGAAGTGGCCTAGAGACCTACATTTTGTTAATAAAGCGTATTTCTGCTCTAGAAGTGTGATTTTTGAAATAATAATCTGTCCAAAAACTTTATACTCGTATAGAAGCTACTGAAGGTCGTATTTCTTGGTCGCCTTGTCGTTTTATCGTTTGATATTTGTGTGTGATGCACGAAGACGCTCCGAAAATGAGTGTAGCACATAGTTTGACTGCCTCAACAAGCGAGCCGAAAAGTGATATCTTGACTGAAGTACCAAATGAATACGACATGAGCTCTACTGAAGAGAAGCCGCCAGAAAGTATTAACTTAGACCTGAAGATAGCCTACGTAGATCCCGCCAGTGGTAAGTGATTATTAGAACCTGAGATTAGAACATTCAATTTTGAATAGGTATGATGTTACGCATAATTGAGCCTAACTCATTAATAACCTGGTAGAGCCAGAGTATGTTTTTTTTAAATTGTATATATAAATATGAAGCTAATTGTTGATATTATTGAAGATATTATTAATCATGTTTGTTTTCAGCTATTAATAGTACTTGCAAACTTACTTTGGTATTCAAATTGGTCTCCTGTTAGACTGATTTGGTTTTCTTATGGGACATGAGGTTTGTCGGCCGATTTTTTTATCATTTTGTTAGCATTATTACAGTATAGATAACTTACATTATTAATGAAATATTAACATACATGCTGATTGTTCGTTCGTTGTATGCATCGCAGAGGCTACCTGCTGCTCGTACGCTCGGCTGCACGGTGTGGCAACGCCGCATTGGTTTTTTTTTCGCGCTATCCTGCGATAGTCTCTACGACTAGCTGTGTGAAACTGTATTCTGAGAGAACTATGTACCTACCTACCTACTGAATAATAGTGGCCCCGAACGTGCTTCGAGAATAGTTTGATTGTATAATTAGACGCCACATTGCGGTGAATGAGTGTACCTACTTGTGTTATTGTCAAATAGCAATGTTATTTCGTATTCAGTGGGTGGCGAGACGTCGCATTTTGATTTCATTCGGTGTCAGTAGGGCACGTTTGCTCGGCTGCGGGCTGCAGTGAGTACCTAAGGACTGCGATGTCATAAACGGTTACACCATATTAAATAACACTATATTACACTTTTAGAATGGTTAAAACTAGAAATGAAGTAGATCCACTACCTACCTAACTTTCTTACCAGCGTGGTTGCGGTGTTATTACATCAAGCTTAAACACGTTTGATATTTCACACATTGCCTCAGTCATAATAGCGCGGATTTTCTACAGTAGCGATTAGTTTTATGAGAAGACAAGAGTTTCTGTTTAAATTTTAATAAGATCTATCTAGCTTGTAAAAATCCTACGTTATTACTGGACAGGACTGATATGTATCAGCTCTCAAGCAGCACCTAATTAAATGATCAAACTCAGTACCTAGCTAACTAGTGCCTTGCATACCCAGCACGTAGAGCAGGAAGCTCTACACATTTATAGAAAATAAATCTATGAAAAAATATAATTTATAGACCGTGTATGAATCCCGCAAAAGGCGGGTCACCCCGTATAGATAGTTACAAAAATAGCTACAAAATGCAAACAAACGAACAGAAGTAGGAGCGACATCCACGCCTCTGCTGGAATCATGTCACGACAAAACGGATGACTGAAAGAAAATAATGCTGCTGTCCGGCCGGACCAAAGAACTATGACTAAAGCATAGAAGAAGTCTTAAAATTCATTTATGCTCTGAACATCAACCAGGGTGCTCGAATAAAATGCCATGCATGAAGTCGCAGCAATCACATTGAGATAAAGTATGCATCCCTTCGTAGCAAATGATATAGGTATGAATAAGAAAGTAGAGATCAGCCGTATGAGTTGACGTCGACTTCCTCTAGTTCTCTTATAATATCTGTGGGCCGGACGCAGTTTGACAAGACAGGGTTAATCATGTGCATTCGAAAAAAGTTTCATCATCAATTTTCATCTTACCAAAAACATATCCTGTAGTAAGTATAAAGTAACCCACCCACTAAAATATGTACCTACTGACGCCGCTCAGTTGCCCACTGAACTGATGGGCATGTTATTACAAACTTTGACAGTTTTTGAATTGACGTACTTTTAATTTTCAGATGAAATGTTAATTTGCAAATAAAGGTCCGGTGCCAACCATTTCGGTGTTCAACTAGTTTAGTAAATGAGGCCTCGGCATGTGCTCGTATCTAATGTAAAGAAAACCAGCCAACCAACCCATTTTTATTCCAAGAAGTATGATCTGATTTGCTTCATGACAAAATCAACAAGACAGGTTATGTTAGGTTGCTCACTCAACTCGTCAATGGCACTTTTTACTTGACAAAACCATCGAGAGATACGTTAGTAGTAACAGTAACATTATCGATAGACAAGACCCTAAAATCAGACTATGACAATAAGTGTCATAGTCAATAAGTCTGTGATTTTAGGCTCTGGGTAGATAGATCTGTGATTATATACTACATGTCTTATCGTCTCCAATGTAACACTGATCTATCCTGTGCTTGACCAAACTTGGCAGAGTGGGTTGCTTCACCAGAGCTGCGCAAGGCTGCTGGGTGCCTGATTGAAGCTCCATTTTGCTAGCCATAAAAAATATTTCTTCGCTTACGATGATCAGCTCTTTCTAGATTCTAGATCCTAGCGCTGGTCTGGTCCAATCTAAAAAAGCAGGATCTCTCGTCATTCCGAAACTTTTTGTTTTTATTCAAAACTCGTCCCGATATATAAAATTTTGAGGCACTTTTAGTTTTTCCTGATTTTCTTATTTCTAATTTCCTTAATTCCTAAAAACCAACTCAGTATTAAAGCAAAGAAATGGGAAATTAAAATCTGTCGAGGCATTTTCGAGTTTTTGCGAATCTAAAATCGACTTCTCGAACGACGAAGGTTGTAATTTTTGTTTTATTTTGTTTATAACTAGCCGCCTACTATAAAAAGTAGCTTATATGTTAATCCAGGTCACAAACTATGTGTATTCCTAGTTTCATCCAAAACCGTACAGTAGTTTTTGCGTGAAAGAGTAACAAACATTCATCCATACGTCCATCCATACTCACAAACTTTCGCATTTATAATATTAGTAGGATGTTTTTCTGATTTATGTTGTTTATAAGTTTTGACATTTTAATCGATATCCTTTAGTAATAATAAGACACAAATGAAGTGAAATAGAATAAAAGTGAAGTTGGACTGGAATTCTCTGACGAAGAAAATTGTTAGCCGATCCTTAGTCGCTATTGCTATTGCAGAAAACCGAACCTGACTAAAGACTGGAGACTGGACATAGGTATAAACCTTACTACGTAGCCTCATATTATTATGAACCTACTTGATACTGGCGAAATTTTGAAAAACTATATCAGAAGCCATTGAATGAAGCGAAGTGAAGTTTTGTTATCATGGCTGAATCGTTGGTAGACCTTGGCACAATGCTCAGAAATCTCAAAATGAAGCTGGTCGAAACGTAGATTATGTCGAGCCTAAACCGGTTCATGTTTGGAATGATAATATCATCGAAGTTGTTGACCAATAATATGTCTGTCTTGGTCAGACAATTCAACTGAATAGGTCCAACTTCGATAAAGACCACCGACGATTCCAACTCATATTTTCAGCGTTCGGAAAATTGTTACATATCTTCTAGTCACAAAGCCTCCAGACGAAACTCTGAATTAGTACGTTTCCAGTAATGACATACACAATATAACACAACGGTACTGGAAAGCTAAAGGCGGAGTTTTCCTACGCGACTAAAATTCGTAATGAAGAAATTATTACAATACTACACCAATAAGCTACAAAAGCCTATAAATAGTTTATATATACTGCTCATATTTTTTATTGAAATCATACAGAATATTAGTACGTAAGATCAGAGATTTTAACATACTTTTAGTACGTATTACTTACACTAGTATTTTTTGTAAACTACTCATTTTATTGCTGTATCCCGAAATTACTAAAAGAAACGAGATTTAGTCTAAAGATTCCCGGTTCCTAAAAATTCTGAAAGTCCCGAGAACTCCTGGGAATTTCGGTTCCGGAATATATACAGTTACATACCTTTGTCGACTTAAAACTTTTGCCAATAGGTAAACTAGTAAGTACTGCAAGATTCATGACCTGTAAACAGTCTGGCAGGCCAACATTAAAGGTCCATGTTACAGGCCCCGTTTACAGTCTGGGTAGGCTACCCTTATCCCTATATCTACCAAACCTATGTTTATAATGAATGACTCGTGCTTGACTGGTTTGTTTAATTGTATTCTTCAATGTAGAGCAAGGTGAGTATGTTCGACTAACATTAAAATAGAACAAATAACATGATACACGTACATATAAGTGTAATGTTACTTAAGTTTCGAGTTAGTAATTACTCTCACGGAATTGATGTGAGTAGTGTATCACTACATACACTACGGCGTCGAACATAAGCTTAGACACCGCCATCTCCGTAGGTAGGGTTGCCATTGCCATCCGAGAAATCAATTAACCAGCAGCTTAGTAGGCACCTGCATTACATACGTAGATACCAACACCTACTTTAAAGAAGCCTGACCTTGACTGACTTTACCAAGACTTCTCGGTACCTATCTAGGTAACTACCTGATTGCTGAAAATGAATATTAGTAACCTTAAGTATCTTTTAGACAATAGAATTAAGATTGATGAATATTTAAAGTTATAAGAGTTTGACAGGAGATTAAAAGGTTTTCTTAAGTTTGATCAACGTTCGCACTATTTGAGCAACAGCTTTTATTACTTAATATTGCCCTACCTACGGAATTAGATTTTTACAACCTCTTAGAAACGAAATTGTAGTTCAGACCAAGCATTCACTCGCCTAGTATTATGAATTTTGAAATAATAGATTTGACCCTACAAATTTGAACCTGTGTTCGCAATGGTAGCCGGTGTTTCAGGAACAACTTGTCTAGTAAGTATGCATCAGTAGACGATGCGTCAGCTTGCAGTATTGCCACGGGTGTGTTGCATGTGTCCATGAGTGATGTATACGCATCATTCTCAATCAGAGACATTACGATACGTCCGGTGGAAATATTCGTGATTGCCCTACAGGTGACCCGTCTCTAGTTGTAGGTAACATACATAATTCAAATACACCTGAATGGCCTGAGAATAGCGTCAGATTTATTTAAACTTTGTCTGTTTTAAATTTTAAAATAGCTCATAAATATCTTCCTGTAAGCTGTACGAGTATTTTTTTTACCTACAACTGTTTTAATGACGCAGTTTGTAGTGTAGAGCCATGGGAACCCATGGTTTCTTTACCCAATATTGTTGGTTTCTTTGTAACTACCTTCCTAAGTAGGTACGTCAGCTATCTTACTTAATGTTAGTGTAGTAGTGGCGGACAGTAACACAAAGAAGTGTAGGAGTATTTACGAGTCGCTCACCTGACCAACAATTTGGTTTTTAGATTTGACATCTTCGTATATTGAATGTAATATGGGTATGGGTCAGCCTTATCTGAAAGTATAGGTACTACCGTAGGTTAATGCTAGCATAACTGTGTATAAAATTTTATGTTTATCTAGCTAATGCCCGCGACTTCGTCCGCATTGAGTATTTCTTTCTATTTAGTGATTTTTCATTGAAATTGAAGGAATTTCCATGCAGAACTTCATCCCCCTTTTGCACCTCTTCGGAGGTGGCTTTATCAGAAATGCAGCACGCATAAATACATTTTTAATTTCTAATACAAAATTTAGAGATACTTCTAAACTGACGGACTTTCATACAAACTTTCATCACCTATTGACCCCTTTAGGGGTGGAATTTCTAAAAATGTTTCCTTTGCACATAATTATTCTCGTATCTATGTGCAAAATTTCTCTAGGTCCAGCGATTTGGGCTGTCCGTTGATATATATATATATGTACGAGTATGTATATAACCTAGCCAGTCAGTTTACCATTTAACATAATATTTAAAGAGAGGTATTATTTTTGCTTCATATTAATAGGTAATAAGTAGGTGGATGAAGTTTGATTTAGACATGTCAGCAAGAAAGAATGTTTGTATTTGCACAATACTATTTTGCGAATTAAGAGTAAGAAATCGCAAGCAATTATTCAACTTATTTTTTTTATTCTTAGTTGACATAGTTTTTTAGAGAATCTATGTATTTTATGATATTTATAAACTAATTTTAGTTACCTAGTTATTTATAGTAAGTATAAGTATGAATTGCTTAAATAGAACTTGTCAATGTAGATTTATGTTTCATCATCAGCCTATAGCAGTCCACTGCTGGACGTAGGCCTCCCCTAATGAGCGCCATTGCGCCCTGTTCTGAGCAATCGACGCATCCACCTTCTACCAGCAGCCTTTCGCAGATCGTCACTCCACCTCGCCAGAGGGCGTCCTACACTACGTTTCCCGAGCCGTAGTCTCCAATCAAGAATTCGTATACCCCAGCGATTATCGGTTCTTCGACAGATATGGCCAGCCCACTGCCACTTCAGCTTAAATTAGCAAGCTCTGAGCTATATCAACCACTTTAGCTCTATGTCGGATATACTCGTTACGGATTTTATCCTTCAGAGAAACTCCGAGCATAGTTCGGTGAGCGACTTTAAACTGGTGGACTAGCCGTACTGTGAGTGTCCACGTTTCGGCTTCGTATGTCATGACAAGTTGGACGCACTGATTGAAAACTTTCGTTTTCAAACATTGCAGTGTGGGTGACGTGAAAACTCTACGTAGTTTTCCAAATACTGCCTAACCCAGCTGAATCCTCCTCTTGGCCTCCTTCTCGAAGTTGTTTCTACCCAACTGCAATATTTGCCCGAGGATATCATCATCATCATCATCCTCAGCCCGATTTCACCCAATGCTGAATATAGGCCTCCCTTTTTCTCCTGCCCCTTACCACAGTATGTAAGAAAGTGTCAAATAACGTAATTTATGTTTTGTATTATTATATTAATTATGGTATACATTTATCCTAGTCTGTAATGGATGGATTTGTGTTTATTGATAATTCACCATCATTTGTTAGTCTTTTTAAATTTGGACTAGATTTATAACCTGCCCCAGGGCTCTGGTGGCCGGCTGATTGCAGCATAGCGTAACCTAACGATGACACAGCGAAATTCCAACGGGCAGCAACGTCGGTGGTCCCAGAAGGTGTGTCCAAATCCGCAGTGGATTATAGGCATGTCCCCCTTCTTATTGGGGGAGCCTATCTCCAGCAGTGGATTGATATAGAATGGTGGTGTTGTACAGGATACTTTTCTCTAGGAAGTTAACGTAAGTACCATAGGTTAACTACCTAGAGAATAATAATTAATTAATTATTCCCACGTGCACGGAGTCCAAATATGATAATAACGAAGCATCCAGTAAAATTACCGTTTCTGTCAGTTAAAATGTTATAAAGGTATGCGTATGAGTGTGCTTCAGTTATTTTTAAAGGCTCATATAAATCCGTTATACTGTATCTGATAGGGTTACCTAACGGGTTTGAGGAAAGCAAAAAAAGTATTACTTAGCTAGTTAATTGAAGTGCGAATCCAGATGTTCACTGCCCCTCATGGTCAGCACAAAGCCTGTGGCAAACAATAAACCTGTCCAGTGAGTATGGTAATATTTTTACTTACGTATATCCCACCTAATCCTTTATTACATAGAAATAAGCAAATCGATTAAGTTCAGGAATCCTTCCTTCGTCCCTTCGTATGAGACCGCCCGAAGAACTCCGACATGGCTTGACTGGGACCAATATCTTAACATCCTTTCCAATCCAAAGAACGGAAGCGCTTGGATCTAAATACCACTAAACGTTCCCCCATCCAATTAGTGACCGGGCTGTTGTTAACAAAGATGAAAGCTTCTTAGGTCTACTAAGAAAATATGTCCTGAAGTTCAAAAAAAAAATAAAAAGTTCAGAAAAAAAACTTCCGCGGACGAAACCATGGAAATCGCACTCAATAAAACCTGTCTAGCATTAAAATTATCAACTGGCTGACCCGGCAGACGTCCTAATCCCGTTCAAAAATTGGACTTAGTAAATAAATAATATATGCTATGCGGGGTCCAATCAGGCTGCGCCACAGAGGCCGTCATTATATAAAATACAACGGCCCGTCCCGGCTTCGCACGGCTTAGGGCACTTTTTTACACCTTGGGTTACGTTACTTAAGTTCTAGTAAGGATCCCTAATTTCTAGCAATAAATATAGCCTATATTACTCAAGGTGAACATAGATTTCCAATGGTGAAATAATTTTTGAAATCGGCGTAGTCGTTTTTGAGTTTATTCATTGTAACATACATACTATTCTACTACTACAACTTTTTTCTACTACTACTTATTTCTACTCTACTACTTCTACTATTCATACACACACACGCACAAAAATACAAATTTTTCCTCCTTATAATATTAGTGCAGATAGTTCATAATAAAATCCCAAAAAAATCGGATTCGTCAAATATTTCCGCCGTTTCTTTTGGCTTTTCTTTATTTTCTTTTTCCCCTAACCACACCTGACTAACGAACAAAACAAATTCAAATCAGATTCAAGGCGTTAAAACCATTTTCGAGTTTTTGACACTCGCACGGCAATCGATTTTTATATTTATAGATCATGAGGGAGAAGCATGAGACAATCATAGAATAACTCTTAGGGCTATTATTACCTTAGCATATTTATACTGTTAAACCTTCCTAAATTTTGATTCATATAGTACCTAAGTATAGTTTGGGAAACAACAACTGTTACTATCAGCGGACCTCGTCTGTGACCTAGTGACCTAGTTACGCGGCAGAGTAATCGCTTTGTATCGTTTACAAGTAGGCATTATAATACCTACCTACATATTACTATTTATAAACACACAAACAGGCAATCCTTTAATAAAATAGTGTTTATTCACACGATTCGTGTTTTTTGACGAATAGTCTTTAATCACGATTCGTTTTTTCTTTGGCGGCAATCATTGAGATATTATATCTACTACTATACAGTCACAGTCTTCACAGTGAAAACTGTCAAAAATCGTCCAAGCGTATTTGACTATAAACTTCAAAATTCAAAATTTGCGTAAATTTTGACCTTATGTCGTGTCGTTTGAAAGTTGTTTAAAGTCCACGCAATTGACAGCGTGCGCGGAGTTTTGGTGGAGACACTTTTTTCCACGTTTTTCACTCTAGAATAAACAATATCTCAATGGCGGCAATGCTTTTTAAATACCAGTGGCCTGAGTGCGAAAAAAATACCTAACGTCAAAGTTTGCGTTAACTATGTTTTGTTTTGGAGATGTCAAGGTTTTACAAACTTCCCGCTTGGGGCGCTACTCCATTTTCATACAAAAATAATAAATTGCGTTAAATTGCAAACTTTGACGTTAGGTATTTTCTTCGCACTCAAGCCACAGTACCCCTAGCACGAAATGCACAATTCGAAAAATACAATAAATTTCTAAACTATTTATAATATACCTACGTACAGGGTGGGGATAGGTATGGATTAGTAGGTGGAGTAAAAACATCAATAAATGAAAGTTGAAATAAAAATGGAACTTCACTAGTTCATCAGAAATGTGCATGTGCGAACAATAAAACTGTCAATACAAAAGTTGTTAATTTTTGAGATGCCTCAGGTCATGTAATAGTAATATAATAAATTTATTAGGTTATGTTTTCGAGCTCAATTTTAAAGTACATTTTTCGTGAATTACCCAACTCTTATGAGTGATTACATTACCAACGTTGCTCAGTTTTTGGTCAGTTTTTATTTCAAACCAGTTGCGTAATTTACAAAAATCGAACATTATAATTGAGCTCAAAAACGAAAACTATTAACGTTTGCGTATTGTGCCACTCGTAATATGGGTACTGTGTTTACACGCATCACGAATCGTGACAAATGACGGACACATCTTAAATCACCTTAGTATCGTCTTCTAAAAATCACGTCAAAAAACGTGAATCGTTAATGTTTTGTGACGGATCACATCCATAATGTTTAATAGTTCATACAAAACTGAACTCTGAATCACGAAACGAATGTGAACATTAATTCAGATATTTTAACGAATCGTCAAAAAATACGATTCCGAATGATATGTATGTCGATAAACGTCCATCCGTCTTGAATGACGTATCGTGTATTTTGAAGAATCGTCAGTGACGGATCCCGTATGAATGAGCCCTTACAGATTCTTTAGACGTATTCAAATTCTGAAAAACGTTATTCAGAATCCAAAAACATTATTTTGGTCGTAGTGGTACAAAATGGAAATAAGTTCAAATTATATTCATGAAATCCGTATTGCATAACATTTATTGTTCATTATTATTATTATTCAACGTCGCATAAATATTGTGGATGTGGGTATGTGGATTGCTAAGCTGAAGTGAAAATGGGCAGGACACTTGGCTAGAAGTGAAGACGGGAGATGGACGAGGAAAGTGACAGAGCGGTGGCCTAGAGATGGTCGAAGGCCAAGACGAAGGTGGTCGAATGACATGGAGGACCTAGCTGGGAACCTGTGGATGGGGCCTGCAAAGGACCTAAGGGAATTGCGTGATAGAGACGAGGCCTATACTTACCAGTAGATGTTAATGATAATGATTATTATTATATACATTATGTGTTCATCATCATCATTATCGGTCTATAGCAGTCCACTGCTAGACAACGGCCTCCCCTAAAGAGCGCCATTGCGCCCTGTCTTGAGCTCGACGCTTATGTATTGTCAACCTTATTACAAGTATAGAGGCTGGGACAAAATTTTACCTCATTGAGGGCAACATTGAGTTCGTGCATTTAAATCGACGCAAAGTGGTAATCGGTTGTATCATCATTTTGCCAACGCATTATGAAAAATCAGTTTGAAATAAGAACCGTGTACCCCCTTTAAGTATACGCCCTTTTCAGGCGATGCCGCTTCGTAGAAATTGTATGGAAAAGTTTTTTAAAATCTCACGATTTGAATTGGTAGGTAAGTTATTTTGGAAAAAGTGTTCCTGTTGGGATGAGACGATTGAGTCGATTGAGACCAACTTGTATTTTTTGACAAATTAAATTTTCTAGGCTGAATGTACGTTTTTTCAAAAATATATATAATTGAATATGTAATAGATTGTTTCTTCAAAATAAACCTTTAGTTTCCTGAGAGCAAAAATTTCTAACTACAAAAGAAAAGGTGGCTGCTCTCAATGAGGTAAGATTTTGCCCTATCCTGTATAATAACTACGTTAGGTGTGTTATTTTATTACATTTTGTAGGTATATATTATAATTTAGGTATTCAAAGTAGGTATATTACATTTTATCAAAATAAATCTGGCCGATATGTCATGTAAGTTCTACAAGAATCTACTATTCTCATCTAAATAAATCACATCTAGATTTGAATAATATGTACATGTAAATAGGTTTTTCAAATTAATTTACTTAACCTTCTAAGTAAATCAATTTAAAATACACAGAAACGTTAAGAATTACCTAGGTACTTTGAGACGTGAGAGAGAAGAGGGTTTCCTGTTGTGATCCCCCAAAAAACTAAAGTACTCTTTATTGTTCTCATACCACCTACCTAGGTGAAAATCCTTACGTGAAATCTAAATGCAGATTTAGAGGTCCCATCATTTCTGAGAAATATCTGGTGGACAGATAAGTCGAAATTTGATAAAGACGGTATAACCAATTACCACAACGCTCATTATTGGGCCTTGAAAGGACAAGGAAATCCCAATAAAAAGCGGACAAAGGGATCACAAAGACGATTCAGTTTGAACGTGTGGATGGGAATTATATCCAACCATTTGATTGGGCCTTACTTTCTTCCTGAAAATTTAAATGGAGAACGTTATGAAAACTTTTTAATAGAAGATTTACCGCTCAATCTTATTCGTGACATGACGTTTCAGCATGACGGTTGCCCTGCACACTACAAGAGGAGTGTCAGAGAGTGGCTAGACACTAATTACCCCAATAAGTGGATCGGGAGAGGTGGACCCATACCGTGGACAGCTAAAAGTCCAGACTTGACCCCGATGGATTTTTATGTGTGGGGGCACATGAAGAGCTTAGTGTACAACTTTTAAAATATTTGTGAGAGAAAGAAATATTTTTTACGAATTTATTTCAATTTATAACAATCAATCGTCTACTGCAACCCAATTGGTTCAATTAACTGCAATTTTAGTGTTAGGAATAAGAAAAAAATCGCAAACACAAATAAGTTAGATGCCAACAAACCCAAAATAATAGACCGATAGACAAAAATATCGGTGTTTTTAAAAAAACTTAAATGTCCAATATCGTGAATACGGTTAAGTTTGGGGTAAGGTGTTCCATAGTCAAATCAGTCAGGAATTATGGAAGTTACAACCCCCTCCAGGGTCTAGGTCGACTTAACCTATAACCCTGTATATCCAGAACAATTATATTCAAAATCTAAAAATTACTTTGCTACCACTTAAAACATTACACCATTATCCCAAGCCGATTTTATTTAAGTTCATCATGTATTATGAAATTCAAGTTATTATCGCGTAGCAAAAATAGAACCGTTAGTCCGCTAAAAGGCATTTTAGTTCACGATGTTGATAAAACTTTATCAATAGCTGAAACTAAAACTACCTACCTACTTTGTTTATGAAATGTAATTCATTTTTTATTCAAATTATGGCGGGCTTTCCATCTCTTCCCACTCAATTTATCCTCAAGAAAATCCCTTCTTGCCATCATCGTCATCACCTGCAGCCTATATCAGTCCTATTTTTGGCTCTGGCTCTCCGTATCCACCTTCTGCCAGCCACCTTCCGCAAGTCATCGCTCCATTTGATTTACGGGTCTAATTTGTCCAATTAAATTTTTTGTGCTTTGATACATTTATTAATATGTATATTTCAAAGCGAGAGTATTGTAAGTCCCTCTACTTTAAGTACTTTTTTATTAGTTTTTTACAGATCATGCCATTGAGTTACGATAGTAACAATATATATAATCGACGGCCTCTGTGGCGCAGTGGGCGAAAGTCCGCCTGAGACGCAGAGGGTTGCGGGTTCGATTCCCGCTGCGGGACAAATGTTTGCATGTTCTGTAGATATTTGTCTCGGGTCTGGGTGTTTCTATGTATGATATGTATATATTTACAAAAAAAAAAATTATATGTGTAGTATATCAATCATGTGGTTCCCATAATACAAGCTCTGCTTTGTTTGGGGCTACATGATGCTGTGTGATTAAGTCCCGCATTATTATTTTTTTTTTTTATTATATATCAATGGATCATGCATATATATCATCATCATGCACCATAGCCATGGCTATATGGTAAGGGAAGGTACCTTGTTATATTAAGTATGGTGCAGTTTAGCTCATTCTATAAAATATGTATACAGTAATGACCCATCGAGATAATTATATATAGAACACTATAGAGTAACTGTCTTCAGGTGAAATTTAATAAAAATCTTCCAATCGTGTTTGACATAAATAAACTTCAAAATGCCAAATTTGCATTAATTTAGACCTTATGTTATGTCGCTTGAAAAGTGTTCAAACAAAAACTCCGCGCAACGTGCGCGGAGTTTTGGTGCAGACACTTTTTTCCACGTTTTCCACTCTGAGTTTAAATATCTCGTTATTAACACCATACAATAATACTTAAATTCTATTATGTGATTTTATATATTAGGCAAATCACACAATACTGTAAGTAGAATTATTAGTTATAATATGTCAGAATGATACTTCTAGGATAAAAACGGTATAGTAGTGAATTCAGAATTTTTTTGACAAACTTTAATTACCTATTAAAAATAACCGTCCCTTTGTTGTAGATGGAGATAGCAGGGTGAAATAACTTAGTCCGAAAACAGGCGGTAACTGGTGTATATTACCCAAATCAGATGTCTCAAATTTTTTGTACAAATATATGCATGCAGCCACAGTAGGCTGAAGATTGCCTAGAACTATTACATAATACTGCAATAATAGCTTAGCATGCCCTAGTTACCCGACTCGAGACTGATTTATCTGATAGGTTATCGGTTCGTGTGAGCAGGCACTTCAATATTTTAGTACCCCTTTAGCTCTAGCTCTAATCGCCACATACGTCACAACACAAGAAACATATTTATTCCACCCAGGTGTAGCACACCCCCTGACCTGACTATTGGAATAGAAAAAGTTGAAGTTAGCATAACAAATAAATAATGAAAACGCAACGAGGGGAGATATTTTTAGTCAGATGAGTTTTATATTCTGAAGGCCCAATAAAAATAATTCGTATAACGCCCAGCCCCCGTGACCTGGCATACATCAGCTGGTGCCAACAACAGCGGCATACTTTCAAGCCGAAAACCTAATTTACCCGAAACACGGAAACACTCGCTTCATCCCAGCCTCTCTTTCCAATCAAGGATTCACTAAGTCTGTAGTGTTTGCGTTTACCATATGGGTTATACTCGTAAATTCAAATTATAGTTTTTTTACACGTTGCGAGTTCTCACTTCAAAATGCAATTATAGAAATAATATAAAAATCTCTACATCAAACGCATAAGCGTTATCCGCAAATCGCCTTACATGTAAAGTAATGATTGATTATCACAATTACCAAGGGTTATTACAATTACTAAGGTGAGATAATATTGCAATTGTTTGCAGACAGATGCATGCATGAGTTGAGAGCATGCATGCTATGTTCTTCTTCGATTGACGCATAAAGTTCTCATTACCAAGCATGCGAGGAACTTTATGCATATAAATGAAACTTCGGAAAAAAATACATGAAAAATACTGAAGGTAATCTTGCAAAGCTGTAATGTCTATTTGCTGGTTTGTCGATTGTCAATTTTCGTTGAATATCTGGTCATATAGGGTGGTCATTTGGTGAGACTTTCGAGACTTTCAGTTTGTCCGGTTTCATGTTCGTAAGTACTTACTAATATGAAACCGGACAAACTGATCTCGAAAGTTTCAGCCAGCGTGGGCGGACCTCGTGCCGCTACAACCTTCGGAACTTAAATCAACCATTCAACTCGTAACTTAATCCATAAATGTTATATTATGATAGGTACCTCTTTCACTTTACTTCTATATTTATTGGCTTCTAGGATAATTTTCCACAATTATTTCGTCAAATTCTGTCAAAATTCTAGACTTCATACAAAAATTCTGTGGAACCAAGCACCCACTTTTAGTTTTGGCTGTATTTTCCAATTTCATTTAAGTTTTTCCTATATACGAGACACACGCACGTCACACTTAATTTATTTATTTTTTGTTAAGAAATGTACCTATTAAAGTTTATTAGAAAATGTATTGTTCTTATTAACCTAAATCAACAATATAGGGTGGTATATACCTATTTCTTATAGAACCTAAACCAGAAATAAATAAGCTACACAATTCAAAGATAATCTTACTTTTTGCACAACAACAACACCAGCCTATATCAGTCCACTGCTGGACATAGGCCTCCTCTTATAAGAAGGGTGTGTGTAATTCCACACACTGGGCATGCGGGTTGGGAATCGCAGAGAACAGCTTCTCGCAACGCCGGATGCGAATACACAAGTACTGCCATCTAAATACGTTTTTAATTCTGTAAATGAAGGCAATGAAGGAAATTCTAGAAAATACTATTTTAGTATAATCAGTTTCTAAATGTTTACGCTTTACAGTAAATTGGATCGATACCGCAACGCCATCGCGCTACGGCCGGTCAGCCGACATCAAACATCACTTTTTCGCCTATGTGTAACGTTCATACTTTACAACAGTTTGAGTTCCATATATGTTTTGTATCATCATCATCAGCCTATAGCAGTCCTGCTGGACATAGGTCTCCACCAATGAGCGCCATTTTGTATTTTTTGTATGGAAGTTATCAAAGTTTTACAAACTTCTCATGCATTATTCCGATGCAAAATGTATCATCATCATCATCATCATCGACTCTGCAAACGTAGTTTTGGTCACCCTCCGGCCAAGTGGAGTGATAATCTGCGTAAAGCTGCTGGTGATGGATGCGTTGAGTTGAGGAGAGGGCGCAATGGCGCTCATTAGGGGAGGCCTATAGGCTGATAATGAAGATGATGATGACAACATTACTACATTTGACTCCATGTGTAAAGCCATGTCAAATGTCAAATTTAATTCTTTTCCTTTTAATTAGTTACGAAGTATTTAGTATAAATAAGAAAGGAATTATAAATTAATTAAAGTAAATTCTCAATAACTTTTGTTTAAACGTTTTTTTTAATATCTCGAAAATTGTTCAAGATATTAAAAAAATGTTCAAACTAAAGATGTAGAGAACTTAATGTTCTACAATATTTATTAAGATATAAATAGCATAAAACCCATAGGAAACATGATATTTGCAATAAATAGATTTTTCTAAATTTGACCTTGAAATATATGTGGAAGCTAACACCCTACGATAAGTAGGTTTTGAGACAAGTTTTAGGGTGCTCAAATAAAGGTTTTTACAAGTTTATTGCCGACTATCTCTCATTCCGAGGTTGAACCCCTAATTTTCCTGGACTAATGGTGCTGGCATGGAGAAGGTTTCGCATCGAGGCTGCTCGTTTCCTCAGGATAGAATATGACAGATTATGCCTTACATAAATAACAAACCATGAATCACATAATTTAATTTAACAATCTCTTTTTTTTTCGCGCTGCATTTTAAGAAACAAACTTGCCAAAATAGCGAAGCTAATTAAGAAATACGAAGGCAAAGTATTTAATACTCAAACAGCATTTGATTACTTCACTCGTAAAGTAAATTGAGGTTGGCGATGTTATCACAATTTTTGAGGCGTTTAATTAGTTAATCCTATTTACAGACGGCGACATTTTATACGTTTTTTAAAGACAGCTGTCACTTTCAATTTCAATAAACGTAACACGTTTTTGCAATAATAGGTAGGTACGTATTATTATATTATATATAGCTCGATTACCACTGACTCACTCACTGACTGATTGACATGATTGTTCTCCCAGATGCAACCTCGTAGGGTTGAAATTTTTGGTGGATTCGTATAGAGGGAGTGGGGGCGACCTCAGGAAAAATCTGACATTTCCCCTTTTCACCCCCTTTCACCCCCACCCCCCATGTATCTCGGAAACTATAGGTCGTAGAGGGTTCGCGCTCAAACTAATGTTGCTCAGGGTTTATTTTTATGTAAGGATCCGTAAAAAAAAATTAGGGTTCCATACAAAAAAAATATTATCCCATACAAAATTTTCACCCGTTCATACAAAACTTTTTTTTTCTTTTGTTTTGTGGAATCGTATAGATATTTAGTGTAGGTTAGGTGAAGCTGTAGGTGTAGGGTAGTTGTAGGGTAGTTGTAGGGTAGTTGTAGGGTAGTTGTAGGGAAGTTGTAGGGTAGGTGTAGGGTAGGTGTAGGGTAGTTGTAGGGTAGGTGTAGGGTAGGTGTAGGGTAGTTGTAGGGTAGTTGTAGGGTAGGTGTAGGGTAGGTGTAGGGTAGTTGTAGGGTAGGTGTAGGGTAGTTGTAGAATAGGTGTAGGGTAGTTGTAGGTGTTGGGTAGGTGTAGGGTAGTTGTAGGGTTTATTTTTATGTAAGGATCCGTAAAAAAAAATTAGGGTTCCATACAAAAAAAATATTATCCCATACAAAATTTTCACCCCTTCATACAAAACTTTTTTTTTCTTTTGTTTTGTGGAATCGTATAGATATTTAGTGTAGGTTAGGTGAAGCTGTAGGTGTAGGGTAGTTGTAGGGTAGTTGTAGGGTAGTTGTAGGGTAGTTGTAGGGTAGGTGTAGGGTAGGTGTAGGGTAGGTGTAGGGAAGTTGTAGGGTAGGTGTAGGGTAGGTGTAGGGTAGTTGTAGGGTAGGTGTAGGGTAGGTGTAGGGTAGTTGTAGGGTAGGTGTAGGGTAGTTGTAGAATAGGTGTAGGGTAGTTGTAGGTGTTGGGTAGGTGTAGGGTAGTTGTAGGGTAGTTGTAGGGTAGGTGTAGGGTAGTTGTAGGGTGGTTGTAGGGTAGTTGTAGGGTAGTTGTAGGGTAGGTGTAGGGTAGTTGTAGCGTAGTTGTAGGGTAGGTGTAGGGGAGGTGTAGGGTAGGTGTAGGGTAGTTGTAGGGTAGTTGTAGGGTAGATGTAGGGTAGTTGTAGGGTAGGTATAGGGTAGGTGTAGGGTAGGTGTAGGATAGATGTGTAGGGTAGGTGTAGGATAGATGTGTAGGGTAGGTGTAGGGTAGTTGTAGGGTAGTTGTAGGGTAGTTGTAGGGTAGGTGTAGGGTAATTGTAGGGTAGTTGTAGGGTAGGTGTAGGGTAGTTGTAGGGTAGTTGTAGTGTAGGTGTAGGGTAGGTGTAGAGTAGTTGTAGGGTAGGTGTAGGGTAGTTGTAGGGTAGTTGTAGGGTAGTTGTAGTGTAGGTGTAGGGTAGGTGTAGGGTAGTTGTAGGGTAGGTATAGGGTAGGTGTATGGTAGGTGTAGGGTAGGTGTAGGGTAGTTGTAGCGTAGCTGTAGCGTAGCTGTAGAGTAGTTGCAGGGTAGGTGTAGGGTAGTTGTAGGGTAGTTGTAGGGTAGTTGTAGTGTAGGTGTAGGGTAGGTGTAGAGTAGTTGTAGGGTAGTTGTTTTTCGATTTCGATTTCGATTTCGATTTCGATTTCGATTTCGGTTTCGGTTTCGGTTTCGGTTTCGGTTTCGGTTTCGGTTTCGGTTTCGGTTTCGATTTCGATTTCGATTTCGATTTCGATTTCGATTTCGATTTCGATTTCGATTTCGATTTCGATTTCGATTTCGATTTCGATTTCGATTTCGATTGCTTCTTCTTCTTCTATGATATCATCGTTGATTGCATCTTTCTCTTCGATATCATCGTTGATTGCTTCTTCCTTTTCGAAACCCTCTCTGATTGCTTTACAATCGAAAACATAAACCGCGAGCTGCGTGCAGCTCGCGCACCACCCAACCTCTAGTTATATTATATATAGCTAAACTACCACTGACTCACTGATTCACTGACTGATTGACATGATTGTTCTCCCAGATGCCACCTCGAAGGGTTAAAATTTTTGATAGATTCGTATAGAGGGAGTGGGGGCGACCTCAGGAAAAATCCGACTTTTCCCCTTTTCACCCCCTTTCACCCCCACCCCCCATGTATCTCGGAAACTATAGGTCGTAGAGGGTTGGCGCTCAAACTAATGTTGCTCAAGATTTATTTTAATTAAAGGATCCGTAAAAAAAAATTAGGGTTCCATACAAAAAAAATATTATCCCATACAAAATTTTCACCCCTTCATACAAAACTTTTTTTTTCTTTTGTTTTGTGGAATCTTATAGATATTTAGTGTAGGTTAGGTGAAACTGTAGGTGTAGGGTAGTTGTAGGGTAGTTGTAGGGTAGTTGTAGGGTAGTTGTAGGGTAGTTGTAGGGTAGTTGTAGGGAAGTTGTAGGGTAGGTGTAGGGTAGTTGTAGGGTAGGTGTAGGGTAGGTGTAGGGTAGGTGTAGGGTAGTTGTAGGGTAGGTGTAGGGTAGGTGTAGGGTAGTTGTAGGGTAGTTGTAGGGTAGGTGTAGGGTAGGTGTAGGGTAGTTGTAGGGTAGGTGTAGGGTAGTTGTAGAATAGGTGTAGGGTAGTTGTAGGGTAGTTGTAGGTGTTGGGTAGGTGTAGGGTAGTTGTAGAGTAGTTGTAGGGTAGGTGTAGGGTAGTTGTAGGGTAGGTGTAGGGTAGGTGTATGGTAGGTGTAGGGTAGGTGTAGGGTAGGTGTAGGGTAGGTGTAGGGTGGTTGTAGGGTAGTTGTAGGGTAGTTGTAGGGTAGGTGTAGGGTAGTTGTAGCGTAGTTGTAGGGTAGGTGTAGGGGAGGTGTAGGGTAGGTGTAGGGTAGTTGTAGGGTAGTTGTAGGGTAGATGTAGGGTAGTTGTAGGGTAGGCATAGGGTAGGTGTAGGGTAGTTGTAGGGTAGTTGTAGGGTAGGTGTAGGGTAGTTGTTGGTCGATTTCGATTTCGATTTCGTTTTTATTGCTTTTTTTACATCGATATCCTCTTTTATAGCAATTACCACTTCAATATCTTCTTTATTGCTTCTTTAACATCAATATCATCTCTCAAAGCATCATCCTCTTGGTTATTCTTTTTGTTTCTTCCACATCAGTAAACATTTTTGATAGCTTCTTCAACTTCGGTATCCTCTTTGATTGCTTCTTCCACTTCGATATCCTTATTAATTGCTTCTTTCACTTCAAAATCCTGCCTTATAGCTTTACAATGCAAGCCAAAACCGCGAGCTGCGTGCAGCTCGCGCACCACCCAACCTCTAGTTATCTTATACAAGTATATCAACGTGCACGTTTATATAGTACAAATACTCTCGTGTAGGGCCTATTAATGATTTTCAAGATGCTTATCACTAGCTTTCACTCGCGGCTCCAGACGTGTTGGGTCGTATACCCCATTTAACCTGGGTAAAATTTTGAATAGATATGTTATCACCGGTATAGCACCATATAACGCAATATCTGTTCAAATTCTTATTGATCCGTTCATTCGTAGGTCAGTATTTTTTGTGTGAAGGAGCAATAAAAAACACTGCATCAAAGTTAATAAAAATATATTTGATTTTACTAGTTATGCGGGCTTTACACGGGTGACTAAAGGGCTCCTTTACGCCAGATCAACATCGTGATACAGTGCGGCAAGCTACAAATTGTGGCATGCGGCTCCTCGTTACATGCTACAGTCGCCAACATCTTACTGCAGTCTATTTCACGCCGAGGCAACATCGTGAGATCATTTAGATCATTTTCAAAGCATGGTGCTATTTTTGGAGTGTTTTTGTGGATAGGCACCGTAGAATATGGCTGATTGAGCATCTTTAGCAGCAGATTATTTAGTACTAAGCCATGCAGCTAGACAACGGAAGAAGAAACGTTGGTGGAAAAGAACATTACGTGAGAATGGCCCACGGAGTAGTTTACTCCACTCCATGACCGATAATCTTTACTATAATTCAATTTCTTGATGTGATTTTGCCAAAATATTTACTTTCCAATACAAATACAAACAAAACATAATCTAGATACTATTTTTTATCGGCTAGGGGATAGAGTGAATATAATCATAAATACCAAAGAAGACTGCCAGTCTGCCATCCGACTATACCCGTGCGGCGCGGAGGCGTAGCGGTGGCAGCTGGTGAACAAAATCGACCATGTAAATGTTCTGTCGCAGGCGATTGCTGCGATCAATCTTATATTTTCTTCCAAAATTCCATGACGATTCGACTGGTTACTTAGTCGATCCGTATAAATCTGTCATTAATATTTATTGTTCCAAATTCAACTCAGGTCATCAAATCTATCGAGAAAAGTTTAACTCATCTTGTTTCTGTTTTAATAAAATTTATTTCGATCCTGGGGCCTGATTCTGACGATTCGATATATTTGATTCTATTAGATTTATATTCACGAGAACTGTCAAATTTCATACAGTTTTGACACCTTCCGCGATATATATCTAATAGAATCAAATATCGAATCGTCAGAATCAGGCCCCTGAAGTTATCTTAAACATTACAATAATGAAAACAACGACAAAAGCCTATTCAGCCTACCGCTGAAAGTAGGCCTCCCCCCTACAAGAAATGGGATATGCCCATAATCCCCACTCTAGGCTGGGGTTGGGATCGCAGAGCACAGCTTCTGGCACTGGCGACGGTGCTGCCCGTCGGCAGCCAGGGGATTAAGCTGTGCCAGTGTTAGGATGCGCTATGCTGCTATGAGCCTGCCTCCAGAGCCCCATTAGTTAGCAGGGTGCACTTTTAGTTAACCTCACCTGCCTGTTGTGCAGCATTCCGGGCTGGTGAGTTTGGCTTGGATTCCAAAGATAATATATAAACCCCCTTATAATCATTAAAATCAAAACAATACGTATTGTAACCATTGAGAGAAAACGTCGTAAAAATCCGTTTATCCTCATAATCCACACAAACTTTTATATTTGAACTTCAAAACAAATCCAACGGCCTTGAACTCTTTTATAAACTTAAATAATGATATGAACAAACCTTTACATCCCTAAAAGCAAAAGTAAAGTTTGATTGAGGAAAAGTTACGACAATGTACGAAAAGAACGTAATTTTAAAAATTAAAGCAATGGAAATAAGTTTTTATTAAGTTTGAATGCTTATTATTAATAGTCAGGCTGTTTATTTAGATTTGAAGAAAAAAAAACATGCTAATTTTAGGGACTTACCTATTTATATGGTAGCCAAAATTACCTACGTTAAAGTTTTCCATTTAGGAAGCCATTACAGCCCAAGTTTAGTACAAACTTTAGTCGCCTCCACGAAGGTTATTTAAAACATAATAATTAAGGTCGAGATGGTTGACATAATTATTTGGGTATAAAGATTTTAGAGCTACTGTTATATAACGGTACTTCCATGTTTTTCTCTATTATGTTATGGTTTCTATGGATCCTCCCTCTATTTGGGACTATCAGGACATGGAATATCATATCCTACTAATATTATAAATGGAAAAGTTTATGAGTATGTATGTATGGATGGATGAAAAGATGAATGTTTGTTACTCTTTCACGCAAAAACTACAGAACGGATTTGGATGAAACTTGGAATATACATAGTTTGTGACCTGAATTAACACATAGGCTACTTTTTATCCCAGAACTACGCGAGCAAAGCCGAGGGATGAGAATGATGGAGTTACAACATTATGAATGAATTTAAACTGTAACACAATCTATAGGTACTTTAAAAATATCGGGTATTTTTTTTAAGTACCTATAAATAGATAGAGATACAGTTGATACTAGATTGTGTTACAGTTTAAATTCATTCATAATGTTTTAACTCCATCGTTCTCAGACATCGGCTTTGCTCGCGTGGTTTTGGGATAAAAAGTAGTCTATATGTTAATCCGAGATAATAATTTTTGTACAAATATTATTATAATTTGCATAAACATAAAAAACAAAATCATATGTAACTAAAGGGATGGTTCCCAGACCTCAACCCATAGTCCATACTTACTTCCTGTGTCGCTACAACCCATTCATGGTCTCCTCAACAATTTTCCTCCATTTCGTTCTATCATACCTTTTCTAAATTCTTAAACTTTTTATCCTATTTCTGCGCAGTGGTCACCGTGGGTAAATCGATCCGGTTTTCTTTATTGTTGTCTTTATTCTTTATTCTCAACCAGGGTTTTTATCGTGATGGGCGGTTAAACCGTGATGAAACCTCCTCTTTTATCCGGGCTTGGGACAGGCAGTGTAGACTGGTCCACACAAGCAAAGTTATAAAAAGCTTGGGATAAAATTGCCCCCAACTCCCTCAAAAACAATGTAATAATTATAAAGAACTATGACGTTAAAAAAAATAAGCCAAGCAGAGTTTCTTGCTAATTTCTCTCTGTTTGGTCGCGTTACGAATTAATGGTAAATTACACAAAATGACGATTCAAAGCGTACTTTAAGTGCGTGTGAATAGTGAATAAAGAGATTTTTACTTTTACTTTACTTTTATACCAATAGTCCCTACATCAGCATAATGTAATTTCCTCTTGATGTGTTTTGTGTTCAAATTGTCCGCGGTAAAGCGTTTTGTGATAGATACACACTTCTAAAATTATAAATCATTTATTTTTCTGTTTGGCGCTCGGCAAAGCAAAAAGTCTGCGAAGTTCTGCGGAGTGCCTGGCTCTGTAAGGCGTACTGCGAGTCAATCATTTCTTCATGAAGCCATGGGGAAGGCGAAACATTGTCAAAATTCTGTTGTGTTTTTGTGAAACTCGTCAGAGAAAGTTAACGGAATGTGTAGTAAATATTTACTGGCAATACTGGGGGTGTACGGGGTTCCAACTCTTATCTTCAGAACCCAAGCCAACCCCACCTGCACGTGGTGCACCCTGCTAAACAACGAACGGGGCTCTGGCGGCCGGCTGATTGCGGCATAGCACAGCCTACATCGGCACAGCTAAATCCCCTGGCCACTGACGGGCAGCAGCGTCGGTGGTGCGAGAAGCTGTGCCCTGCGATCCCCAACCCGCATGCCCAGCTTGGGGATTATGGACATATCCCCCTTTATTAGGGGAGGCCTACGTCCAGCAGTGGACTGATATAGGCTGATGTGGTGTGGTGTGGTAGTAAATATTTGTCTTTTGAAAATTTTATATTTAGGAATACTAGATAGATCCGACATTGCCTAGGCAGGCATCATCGTCTTACGACTGGTAAAATCGACAGAAAGTCACAGAATAAAATAATAATACAGTTTCTGTGAAGTATTCAATAACCGTATCACTATAATGAACTCCTAAATAAAGAAATAATGCTGACATCTATCACGTAGCATCATGTAGCATCATCATCACCCCAAACTAAGCAGAGCTTGTTTTATGAGAGCCACATGACAGTTTTAATAGGTAGATACATAAGTAAATACATTTTTGCCGCTGTAAGTAAATTATACAGAGAAAGAACCCGCAACTTTCTGCGTCACAGAGGTCATCGATGTATCAATTGGGACAGTGTACTGAGGGCTGCAGTCGCTAGATCCGATCATCAAATCAAAATAATAAAGAGCATCCCTATGATTTGTGGGCACGTTGTATCTGCCAGCATTGTGTGCTTGTGAAGAACAATTTCCACAAAAGTACTATGTATATTTTTGTGTTAACTAACTTCCTATTCAACCACAACTCTCGCACGATATCCAAACCGAAAAATATTGTTGTTTGATTTTTTTAAAAACTTGTTCGATTTTGTTAAGGATCCCAGTGCTTGATCTCACATCCTTGTGCTCAAATTCTCCTATGCTATTTTTTTTTTTACTAGATAACCATTTCACATTATTGGGGTTTACGAGAACTAGTGGTAGGAGGATGCTTGTTTTCGTCATCATCATTCATCATCAGCCAATAGCAGTCCACTACTCGACATAGACCACTGGTACTAACTAAAATGGGGTAACAAATGAAAAGACTTAGGTATTTTCCTCAGACTAACATAGAGGTATTTTCATACGTATATAGGTTTTTTTTATTTAACATTTAAACAAAAGTTTCAAGTTATAAATGTAATTAGTGGTTTTTAGGTGCTATTACCTAAAAACCACTAAGGTTTGTACTTGTGTTATGATTATATGAGTCTTAACAACATCTACAGCAATCGTACCTACCTACCTAAAATTAAATCTGAAAAGTATTTTTTTAGCTTACACCTAATATTTTTAGGAGTTACGCTGCCGCGTAAATCATGAGGCAATCTGTTAATATATAAATAATAAGTAGGACTTTAAAAAAAAACGACTTCAAATAAATCACTTCTTACTTCTTGCCCTAAAGAAATTTGAAAATCGGTTCACAATTGACGGAGATATTGGTTATCATAGGGTGAAAATTACAAGTGATGATGAGGTTTTTTGAGTTTTCCGGGTAAAGTACCAATCCCATAAGTTCCTACCCCATTCGACCTGGCAAAACCCTATTTTATTTTTCAACCCCCCACCCCCATTTTTGGAAGATTTCTAAACTGTTTTAGGTTTATATATATGTACTTGGGGATGAAAACGAAAATATTTTTTCACTTGCAATCTTATTCAATTAGTTCTTTTTAAATCTATACCGAATTTCAAGTCGGTAGCTTTTGTAGTTCCTGAAATAATCAGGTGTGACAGACGAACGAACGGACGGACAAAGCGCCGGATCAGTAACGTCACCCTAAAAATATAAAATATAATAAAGGTAAATGAAAAATGGAACGAAATGGACACCTTGCGGACGGCGACATTTTGGTCGGCCGAGAAAGTGTTGGCGGAACGGTCTTGATGCATTTGAAAAGGAATGGTGGGAGACCGCCAAAGACAGGGATGTGTGGAAGAGTTTGGGGGAGGCTTTTGCCCAGCAGTGGGACGAAATAGGCTAGTTAAAAAAATAAAATAAAAATAAATAAAGGTAAATAAAGGTAATTTGTGTTGTAGTATACTTATGTGCCGTTTTGTGGAAACAAACTACATACATATATTTGTATATAAATAGGCTTGTGTTGTTGTTGTTGTAATTACGCGTAAGCTAAGAACCGGCCACGTAATCTTATCCAGTCACTGCACGATTGTTATCGCCCTCTAATTTAGATCAGATGCACTTTTTATTGATATGGCATCTAGTGTGTAATAAACACACAACGTGTGGTCATTTAGTTTTTATTCATTCCAATTGTCTTCATTGCTACGCCCTAGCGTGTCTGTCTACGGCGTAGAATAGGGACAAATAAGAAACAAGACCGGTCAAGTGCGAGTTGAATCGCCCACCGCGGGTTACGTCAATGGCGTGCGATAAAAATTAGTAAGGTTTCTTCGTAATTAAAATGTGTACGTCCTATAGAAAAATAAAAACCGCTTTTAGAATGCGCAAATGAGGGCCTTTCAGATAACACCATATTTGACCGTGTAATTTGCTTTATAGTATATTTGCTATATATATATTATGGTCATTTGGACAATTTTGATCACAAAATTAAAACCAAGCATCGTATAAAAAATATTTTTATTTTTACTGGCAATCTTATTCTGTCAGTGCATTTTAAATCTACACCAAAGGAGATTACCCACTTTCCGTACATCGTTTGCCCCACAAACAAACACGCATGCATCACAATCATTTTTGGATTTCTGGATGGGGTTTTTATTTTTATATAAAATCCCAATGATTTTTTTCCTATTAATAGAGGGACATAAAATTTTTGCTATGTGAGGCGCAGCGCCAAACAACAGATCCACTATCTCAAAAACCTAAGTTCTATTCACTAAATATTATGTGCAAAATTGAAAGTACTACGGAGGACCAACAAGTGATTGACTCAAACCAAAGCTTTTAGTCGAATCACACCATAAAAAACGAAGAAAATCACGAAAGCGCAAGCAGTACTTCAGCTTGCGCTTTCAAATAGTAAGCGATATTTCTTATGATGATTTCAATGTATGAGGGATGAAAACGATACCTGCTTTAAATAATGATGTATCGTTAATAAACATCGATATCAAAACATCGATGGAGAACTTCTGGGGGTGTAAGGGTTTCCAACCTCCATATTTAGAATCCAAACAACCTCACCTGCCCGTGGTGCACCCTGCTTATGCTGCTTGCATCATGAGGAACGGCATTCCACAATCTTACTGCTTCAACAGTGAAAAAATTACCGTACCTGCTAGAGGAGTGCGCGGGAGTTTTAAGAAGGAGGGAGACTATCGACCTACATGGTTTAGCACTTGGTACAAGAAATTGAAAACGCTCACGGAGGTATTTTGGAGAAAAACTTTACTGTCCGACATTGCAATTCTTGTGCACTGTCAGTTGCAGTTTAGTTGGAGACACTGACATTACACGCGCCCCCTCCCCCGCGGCCGTCTTGCTTGAAAAAACAAGTGTACAAGCGCCCTGAGGCCAAAGGCCTAATAAAAATTACATGTCGTGCACAGGTTTTAACATAACTAAAATGTTGGAACTGCAACATAATGCATGGTAATTTAGCCCACGTAACGCGAATATAATTTAACGCTTTGAATGCTGAAAACACAACTCTCGGTATAGAGCGGCTGTGTGGCCCGCAGTCAACGTTTAACACGTTGACAACGAAAGGATAAGACGCTCAAAGGATATTTTAGCCAACATACCAATACATAGAGAACATACATAGAGTAAGTAGTGCTCAGTCTAATCGAGCTGAATATGAATGATGATTTTCGGAACTAGACATTATTGTACACTTCTTAGAGTACATGTCTAAGGCCTTTCCTGCACTGCGTACACCATGAAACATTTATCAGGTAACTACATCACTATGGTATCAGGGGTATGGCTTTCGCCCTTCTCACTTCTTATCTATGTAACAGAATACAAACATTTTACGTAAAAACACATACATGCTAAAGCGTATACATGCAAACGAAGTTGCGTGTGGGTCAGCTTGTCAGTAAAGAAATAAAAAAAATGTACTCAAACATAATCTCTGTATTTAAGCATTTATTATAAAACTTCTGATTATTTAGATAACAAAAAAGCATTGAATCTGTCTCCAACACGCTCAAAAACAATGTAAGCATAGAAAAGTTCCTTGCTAATTATTTTTTGTTTGGCCGCGCAAAAAATTGTTGTAAATTAAAAAAGCCAACGGTCCTAATTAAATAAAAAAATTGTTTGAAGTTGAAAGACTTTGTGTTTTGAATAAAGTTCTAGCTCCTTTCGTATCACTCTTGAAACAAATATAGTGTGAGGGTTCTATGTCAACCTTACTTTTGATTTGATTATTTTTCATTAAATGGACGTGATTTTCTAATCTCCCCTCAGTTTTATTTCCACCACCTTTACCGGTTATCAGGTATTTTCTATCTTTCAACCCATATAAAATCGATGAAATCTCAAGTATATAAATGAATAAATTATAAAATAAGTAAATACCAAAATAACCAGCTTAGAAAATTTCATTTGTCAAAAAAAAACAAGTAGTTCTCGATCGACTCTATCTCCTAACAGGAACACTTTTCAAAAAGTAACTTACCAAATCAAAGAAAAGATTGCTATACAATTTTCTATGCAACGTCATTCGCCATAACATTGAGTACAGTCAACATCAATAGTTAACATATTAACTGAATTTTTCAAAAGAACCGTATTGTAAAACATGTCACAATAATCTGACAAAATTTCTTCGCTAAATTGTAATAAATTAATATTACCTAAAAAAAATGCCTGTCTACAGTAAAGCTGTATTTAAATTATCAATTGTATTATAATGTATATTTTAATTTAAACATGTGTTCTGCATTTGTTTTGTAGCAATTGACATTGTCATCAAGTGGTTATTACTGATGAATATAATTTGATTATTGATTACTAGCTTTCGCGTTTTTGCTTGCGTGGTAAAGGAAAAACAAATATTTGTTTGTTTGTTATATTACCCAGTAAATCACCACCAGTTAATAGTAAACAGTGGAAAACGATGATGCCTGCAGTACCTGGTATTGGTATAGGTGTAAAAACTGAGATGCTCTCTTTCAGGATATCGATCTCAATCTGAATTAGCTCTTAATTTTAGAAAAATAATGCGTTCTATTTTCAAATTACGTGTCAATAAGGACATATAGGGCCATATTTTTGATACATGGGTCACATTATTGCAATTATCGTAGGGATATACAAAATATAACATTATAGATTAATCCAATGCGTTACATGTCTCTATACATATAATAAAAGAGCAGAGCAAAAAATCTCTACGTGTTTTTTTAGCAAAAGTGTATTCGGTAAAGTTAAAGCATAAAAACGCAAAAACCGAAAAAAATTGCATTATAAGACTTTTTATTTCTAGATGTTTGTTACCATTTGGCTCGAAAAATACTGAACGGATTTTGGTGAATGTTGTAAAATCAAATAGCTTACCATCCAACTTACCACTTTAGCTACATTTATTCCTCTTCAATGTCTAGAAGTAGAGTTATAAACGAAAAAAAAAACAAATCTTTCGCGTATCCTTCATACATTCTTATGGCGGACCTCCTTACCACACTTTCAGAACTCTTTGTTAGGACGTGATTAACTTCTCTATGGGACGTCACAGGTTGCGCAGCTGGATAATTTTTGTATGTCACTTTTGCCACTTTTGATTCTGCCAGATTCAGCTATCTACATGGACAATTTATGTTTTTCTTATAATATACAATAACAACAACAACACCAGCCTTTAACAGGCTACTGTATACGTCTTAGATAAGAAGCCAGGCATGCGGGTTGGGGATCACAGAACAAATCAAATCAAATCAAATTGTTTATTTGCAACCAACAAAAACATTTAACACACAAGGTAGGTAACAAATTATAATTAACATAGTTGCAAAAGGTCCCAACTCAGCATATGCAGGCTAGGCTAGCCTGCGCTGGTCTTCCGTTGAGGCCGTTGGAGACCAAATAAAATAAGAAAAATGATTAAAAAAAATTAGAGCCACGATTAAACCTTAGAACACAACTTCTCGCACCGACAAAATTGGTGTTCGTCAGCGGTCAGGGAATTCAGCTGTGCCCATGTCCCGCTGTGCTAAGCCAAAATAAGCCGGCCGAAAAAGCCACGTTTTTTGAAAGCAGAGTGCACGGGCCGTTGGGGCCGGCTTGGGTTCCAAAGATAAAAGAAACTACAATTTTATTTGACATTATTTAAATTGAAGGGAGAAAACGTAAAGGAAAATAAACCTAAACGAAGTTGCACGCGGGTCAGCTAGTACAGTATATAATTTAGCAAAATAAAAATATACTTATTCTAAGCAACAGTTACGTAAACTTCAAAATAAGCAAATAGAAAAAAAGATAAAACGTAACATGCTGGCAATCAATAGCCAGTTCAAGTATGGCTTAATCATTAAGTTCTTTTATAGCGCTAACATAAAGTACAGCCTATGTATAACGCTGATAGAGGTATGTTAAATGATAGGTAGGTAAAAAATATTTTTTCACTTCTCTTGCTCAAAAAGTGTATCATAATAGTGTAGCTTAGCGGGCGTAAAACTCGAGTTTAATACCTCGGGCTAAAAAGTATTTTTTCTTTTTAATTTTTATCTAAAATCATCAGCCCGTACAAAGCATTCGTTCTCTTACATGAAAACTCGACTTCTTGGTGCTCCGTCAATCTTTTTTTTGAAAATAGAACCGTCTTGGTGATGTTTTATGAAGGTTGATTAATTTTTTCACTTCTCTTGCTCAAAAAGTGTGTCATAATAGTGTAGCTTAGCGGGCCTAAAACTCGAGTCTAATACCTCGGGCTAAAAAGTATTATTTCTTTTTAATTTTTGTCTTAAATCATCAGCCCGTACAAGGCATTCGTTCTCTTACATAAAAACTCGACTTCTTGGTGCTCCGTCAATCTTTTTTTTTGAAAATAGAACCGTCTTGGTGATGTTTTATGAAGGTTGATTAATTTTTAATAAAATTTCTGAAAATTGTCTAATTTTGAATTGTTTTATTTTCTCGCAATCGAAGTGAAAAGTAGAGTGTTTTACTCGGGCCAAAACCACCCATTATAACTCGGTCTTGTCATCCTCCCTCGCTACACTCGGGAGTATAACAACCTCGTATATAATGGGATGGTTTAGTCCCTTGTAAAACAATCTACTATTAATAAAGTTTCTGAAAATTGACTAATTTTGAATTGTTTTATTTTCTCGCAATCGAAGTGAAAAGTAGAGTGTTTTACTCGGGTCAAAACCACCCATTATAACTCGGTCTTGTCATCCTCCCTCGCTACGCTCGGGAGTATAACAACCTCGTATATAATGGGATGGTTTAGTCCCTTGTAAAACAATCTACTATTAAATCGGTTATATAGTTTTTGAGTCGTACAAAAAAACAAATAAACGTACAAAAATTCCAATATCTCCTCTTTAGACCGTTGCATATTTGATACACAAAATAAGAGTTTAGATTTTCTATTTCTTTTTGCAATTAATGTCATAATAATTTGAAAAAGATTTTTTTTTTGCTATACTATACTATATTACATTACGGCTAAAAATAAATAGGACAGTCCCAATCAAATCTACGAAAATGTTTAACGTCCCCTTACCAACCGGTGGGTTATGAAGCAGACGATTAAACTGGCAAATACCAGGACCTGCGAACAGTAGGTCTTGCTGCCGAGATGCAAAATGCACCCCGGTACTCAGGTGAGTTACTCGTGCGCTAAGGACGCACTACCATTTGTCCATGAATGGTACCGGAGCTGTTATGTCGCTCACTACCCGCTAGGCAGCTTAGGTCGTCAGTGAAGCCGACTACTATTTTTCCATGAATAGTACCGGAGCTGTAAAGCACGCTCACTTCTCGGTACACATATGCGCACCTCCCCAAAGTGCTCAGCTGGGTAGGCCGGTTCATATGTCTAGCAGCATGAACTACTTGCTATCCAGGCAAGTACCGGAGTACCGCAACAAGTTACAAGTAACGAGTCACGTATAAGGATCACTCACCGACCCCGCTGTTAGCCATGTTTGACCCTTTCGCCCTGGGTTCATGAAACTAACAGCTAGTTGCGCGCGAAGAGTGACGCCCGGCATCCACCATCCGCCGAGCAGGCGAACGTGCCACTCCTCTGCAACTGACCACATACCCCCACGAGTCCATACCCAAGTCAAGACCAATGGCCGAAGCCAATGGCGGGCAAACCTTGACGCCCGTGGTACCCTGGTTAAGTAACGGGACCCGTAGTTCCCGTTACAACTCCCACCGCTCGGGTCTGTCGGGAAATAAATAGGACAGCTTATTGTGAAATATAGATGAGTTCGTACTTATTGAAGTTTGTTTTTGATCAGCAGCTTTGGTTTACGCTCGCCGAAAGAAAAGGCTGCCCTTATTGAGGTCAAATTTTGCCCCACCCTGTCTGTGACTAACTTATGCTTTTGCATCTAGTCTAGAACTCCAGATGGTTTGTACAGAGTCAAGTGTTAACTTTTACTTACTGACCGAGACACTGTAGTGCATGGGACAGGGTTAGATGGAGTAGGCTTGCCCAACACCTATATATACCATCCTCACAACCAAGTCGACCTACCCACGGGATATGTGTGAAACTGACTAAGGCGCAGGTTTTAAATATTTATTTATTTTATTTTATTTTTTAAGTCACAAATGGTTTACAAAATAATCACATATAAGTATTACAAAATACGTTCTTACACCAATAGAGGCTGCCACTAATAGTTACTTTATATACCTAATTAACAATACGGTACCTTTATCAATAATAGGGAAAGACTTAAAAATAATAATTATGATAAATACTGAATGAATAATATCTAAATGAGGGTTAACTGTTTCTTATAAGTATTTGTGGAAAGCAAAAATATGTCTAATTCAGAGAACCGCTCATTGTATAACTTACAAGCTCGACAAACAAACGAATTGCTAGCATAGTTAGTCCTTATACAACGTAAATTAAATAAATTATTAATATTACGGGTGTTTATTCGAGGGCACTTAAGACTAATTTGAGCTAAAAGGTATGGAGAGTCAACAATACTTCTCATAATCTTATATAATAAACATTTGATCTTTGATGGTGCGTGGTTTGTAAGGTTGGTAAGAGTTATTAATTTTAAAGTTAAGATGCTTTAAGAATTTATTATGTATGCGCTCCAAACTGTTAATATACATTTGGTATTGTGGATTCCAGGTACTAGAAGCATATTCTAAGACAGATCGGACTAATGAATTTAAAATTATGGAGGGTTTGATCAAGTGACGCTTAATTGCACCCTTAGTTAGTTTAAATAGCAATCTAGCATCCTCTAAAACATTATTACATTCTTCACAATTTGGTGATGTAAACTCTCGATGAGTCTTACTTCAACGTTTTTGTACATACACGTACAGGTTTCCACTAGGCCACCACGACTCACTTGTGACTAGGTTAAACAGTAATTCAAAGTTATTTTGTGAGCCTGATCATGTCAACCTAATACAATGAAGATATTTCTTACGATGCAATTGCAAGCTGTATCAGAGCAATAGTGTTCTGATTGTTATTGACTGAAAATCATAGCATGGGGTAGTTGATTATGCCAATTACTTTCATCTGAGGTAGATAAGCACGTTGGTAGTTTAATATAATTTTGATTTGAATAAGTTCATTTGATTAGCTATTCATTTGATTCGTATGTTAAAATAATTAGATTATAATAAAATTTACACTGACGCGACGTCCCCTTGTATTATATCAAATTAATTATAATGACATGTTTTCTTCAAAAATAAGTAAATAGATAAAACTCTATTAAATATATATTTAAAATAGTGGTGTCTGCGTCCGGTTTGTGTATTCAAAACGACAGTTGAGTTGTATCTGTGTCAAGGTTCGGATCGACTGTTGCGCAAACCGTTTTTTAATACTACGCCCAGTTGCGAGGTAATTAATTCGACTCAGTGTGTCGCAATGATTCTCGTGCTTTTAGTAGATTTAAATCATCATTTTTATATTGTATAAATATTACGAGCTCGCTACGCTCGCAACTTCTTTTGCGTGTATTTGCTTACTTGAAATTGTTATTTTACGCGGAACCCTTATTATAGGTGCGGAGGTTGCACATAGGTACCTTATCAAGTGTAATCATGCACTAAGGAAGGCTTTTTAGACATTCCATCCCTATAGGGGTAAAATGGGGGATGAAAGTTTGTATGAAAATTCGTCAGTTTCGAAGTAAGGATTTTCACATTTTGTATTTAGGCTTAAGATTGAAAATATTTTTTTCTGTGACTCAGCTTTTTTGGTAATTCCAAATCGAAATGGGGATTAAATCCTTCATTTTCAATTTAAAAATCAATAAATAGAAAGAAATACTCTACGCGGACGATGTCACGGGAATAAGCTAGTATTCTACAAATAATTACACTGCCTACTTGGGATACCATGATAAAAAAACACGCCGGTTACTCTACCTCAAGGTGGTGTGGAATTAGTATTTTGTAAAACCACGTGAGGAAGTACACATTGCGGCGCTCGTACGCCAAAACTATTGAATTTACTAAAAAAAAGGTTCACACATATATTGTAGGCAATATCCTCTTGTTTCATTTTGTATATAAGTTTTAATATTGAAATGATAGTGTCCAGCAATGAGAGGGAAAGGAGGTATTATATATACATTACGGCCGCGCGTACGACAAAAATACGAAGTAGCAAAGTTGAAATTCAGAAAGAGCACACCAAAATCTATAGAATTACAAAATTTTCAAAACTGCCGGAAAACTTTCCAGGCAACTCATTTTTTAAACCCAATGACGACTAGGTCTACAATATTGCAATAATGTTATTAACTCTAATCTTTATGAAATTAAAGATAGTCTATGTTAAACGCTGATAATGAAGCTTTCTATAGGTGAAAGATTTTTACTAACAAAGAATCTTACTAAACATCAAATATTTCCTCTTTATAATATTAGTGTAAAAGTGTTGATGTGTTCAGAATACCGAACAATAGCTTATTTCTCTGGAAAATATAGTTCTCGGAAACGCGTGGGCGGCGTAATATTGAGCCCAAATAATGTCAATTCTGTGGGCGAAGGATGCCTGCTGTCCTTCATCCATCATCAATCGGAATTTATCCATCCTTAACTAATCCATGGGTAGAAAAACACTATAGAAAAGAAAATAAAACAAAAATGACACAACCGTCGTTCAAGATGAAAAAAGTGGTCCCATTCTCTGTAACGTGTGGAGGAATGTTACGTTATGATGACTAAACAATTGAAACCAATTTCGAAGAAATTTGGTATGGAGCTAAAACTTTCGAAAAGGACATAGGAATTACGTCATACGAAACCAATCCTGAAGAAAGGTATGGAGCTTAAACTTTGTAGAAAGCCAGGCTATTTTCTATCCTTGTACCACGCGAGCAAAGCTGCGAAGAAGCAAGTAATTTTATAAAATACCTCTAAAAAACAAACAGACACGTATTATTACACAAGTATTTAAACACCTATATATTTAATTTAGCAAAATAAACATTTAGGTTATAACTATACAGGTACCGCAACAAATAGTTTCTAGTCTATTAGGGGAGTTTTGAGACAGACCACACAAGTACTTGAATAAATAAAAAATACGGAACCCTAAAAATATTTTTCTTTTCGTGTTAGTACCTAATAAAAACCTATATTGATACGGAGAATTGTAATTTTCTTTTTTAATTAGACGGTTAACGGAAGGACTTAAGGCCAGCATACACCAGCGGATATCGGGGCCGGGTATCGAGGAGGATTTTATCTTAGCTTTAAAGTGTAATTAATATATTGTTATCATTACATTCGTATGAATTCATTGAGCCGTTTGTAAATCTAAAACACCCTTGCTATTCGCTTATTTGCGCTGGCCTTCAGGTTTAATTTTATGTAATCTGTTGATTTTAAGACGAAATCGTTTCATTATTAACGTACCTATATCTTATTTTACGTAGCATAAATTATCATAAAAGATTATTGGTAATTAATATTAATGCTTATTAATTTTATGATAATTCATAGTGTGCCTGATATATCCTACTGCTGGGCAAAGGCCTCCTCCCTCCTGGGGATCCAGACTGACAGTGACGTAGAGTCATACTCTATCAAAGGTGTTAACTATGGGATCTCGCCCGGAGATTTTTGGTATAGAGATATATAGAGATTTCATATAATTCATAGGAATTATATGGAATCTATATTACCTACTATAGACGTAGGTATGTATATTTCAGCGAGTTTAAAATAAAAATATTTTACATAAATAAATACAGTAAACAATGTCCCCTTAAGAGCTCGGTGGCCCTGCTCTCGATAGCTCTCCTTAGATGGCTCAGCAGCAGACTAGGTCGAGGAAAACAACCACGCTGTCAGTGTCACAACTGATTCTCGGCTACATTACCTGGCTCGCATCATACTGCTGGTTTGGTATAATTATTTTTTTTCCACAAAACGCATATACAGCAATGTAAAGCGAACTGCTTTAATCAATTGCCAATTGTAGTACGGACGAATCGATCGGTGGTGTTGGTCGCTGTGTGGTCACTGGTCAACCAAACATAGTTATAAGTAGGTATGTTCCATTGCTCGCACACATGCATATTCACTATTCATTTTTTTCGACAACGACCTTAACTTTCAAGGTATTCAAAAATAAAATGCTAGAAGTTGACTACGCATGAAGCCTTTCAAAAGTACACGCTAGTTTGTGTTTTAAAACCAGTTTAAGGAACGATTACTTTTTGTTGGTTTCAGTTCAAACTATCCTTTCACTGTGACGTGTTGCGTGGGAGCGCACTAACCAAAGTTAGTTACCTACGTTTCGAGTGTACTGATGTGGGTGCAGTGTCATTGTCATGCACTAAAACTTACTTTAAGCGTGTGCGTTTACTGCGAGCCAAATGATAATAAACAGAAATCAAAAAATCAACTAGGCCGACATATGTGTTTATCGATTTAGGTATATCATTCCATCAAATGAAAGATGACAGTAGCCTGTTTCTTAAAAGTAGTAGTTGGTTGCAGTAAAAAAAAAACTAGCTCTTGGGTAGTAATAAAAAAGATACGCCGTATTCCATACTGGCTATGACATTTTTTTTTTTGAGGAATGTTTGATCAACATCAACACAAACGTTGAATTTGCCAAGTGTGAGTAAAGCTAACGCACCGAGGCTTCCATTTCCAAAAATATTCTTGGTAAAGGAGAATGCCGAAAACCCGTACCAATTGCGTCAAAACCTAACGTATCCCATAAAATTTATTATATTTTATAAATGACATTTACATTTTCTTTAGTTTTACACACCAATGGGCTTAATAATCAAGTAAAAAAATATTATGTTGATTTGGTTTCCGTTGCACGCCGCCATTAGACTACAACAATCAATGATATATACGTTGCTATGGCAATAAACATTGATGTAAAGTGTTACTATGGCAATAACCCTCATTTTTAATTATTTTGACAGTAGAATCGACTAAAAACTTATTGGATATTTTTTGACGCACTCACTTTAGTCTTGGTACCGAGCGCCATACATCAGACGGCATTCTCCTTTTACTAAATTTTCTTTCATTATTATTGTACTTATACTTTGAAAAAGAAACCTAAGTTATAAACTAAAAACATAATATTCCCTTCTAAGGGAAGCTCATGTGGATGATAATAATATTTAAAAAAAACCGCCCTTATAATAAGAATAGCATCCTATTTATTAGGTATATACAATAGATGCACGATCAATTTCAAGCTTATCAGCGTCGTACATTTTCATCTAGCGTTAGATTTTACCTAGAAAGTATTCAAAACTGATAAATTATGATGCAGAGGTACAGCAAAACTGTAGTTGGATAAAACGTATTCAGAAGGCAATAACGTTGTGGTCGATCAACTCAAAAAAATTGTAGCCATAATAATTCCGACCGATTCCGATACCCTAAACTTCTAAGGGGGTGATGTGCCCTGTAATATTAATGCTTCGACTCCTGTTTGGACTCAGGTTCAAAGCGATGAACCCAAATTCTATCTCCAGTAAAATCCGCTCCAAAATAGGGGTAGATTTTCCAAAAAGTACTTGGTCGCTTCGATTCTTTTGTTGCTTTTGAAGCGGCGTGAGCATTATTGAAAACCATTTCAATGACATTCGGTGTGGCGACCTTAGCCGGCCTTCCTAGGCGGGTGTCGTTTTCAATCCACTCTCTGCCTTGTTTAAAAATACCATGCCACTTCTAAATCAGTCAAAAGGCTTTAAATTTACAGATATGCCCCTAACGAGTACGCAATTAACGACATACCAAACAAGTGTAGCTACCTGCATACCCTCCCCCCTCCCCCACCCCGTTCCGCGGACTGGTCCTCCTCTCGTATAAGCCAAGCAGAGTTTCATGTCAATTCTTCTGTGTTTGAACTATCTCTGCTTGTAATTGAAAAGGACGATGAACATATTATGTTCCATAGAGTTCCTTTAAATAAATGTTGTATTTGTATTTATAAACACAATAATGTACGATTCACACCTACCGGCGCGCGTCGGAGAAATGCTCTCCATCATATTTTAAAACATGCTAGAGGAAATTGAAACATCTACAAAGCAGTTAAGTTCTTTATTTGGAGATCCTCATATTTAAGAAGAGGAGAAGCAGGGAGCATACTCTTTTGGAATCATAAAGAAAAGTAGAACTTATTCACTTCTACCCAGCACGTAACGTTACAGATACGGCATTATTATTTTGTTTGTTCGTAATCTACAGACAGCAGACATACATTGCATGCATCCCAGTATAATTTCCGAAAGAGCGTAATAATGTTGCGAAGAACTTCATCTAAACAAACCCCCAGGGTAGGTATAGTTAGAAGTTGAAAATTAATTGTTATCATTACCCACTAATTAAACTTAAAAAAAAAGTAGTTCTTTTATTGATTCCCATAAATATTTATGTACTAATTGAACTGCGTTTATGTACTACACATACCTACGTGGCTACAAAATCTAGGTTTATTTTTTATTTTTTTTAAAGTGGTAAAGTTATAATTGTGTTTCAAACTAAAGCCATACAAATTTATTGCTTGCAACTTTTTCTCAGGTATAATTAATTTCAATTAAAACTTCGTGAAACCAAAAAAATGCTTAACTGTATTTTTAAATCACTACGTATTATTTAAAGGCACACAATGAAACATGGGCATGGTCACCGTTATTTTTTTAACATAGAAAAGACGTTTATTTTATAGGAATTTTTCCCTCCCACATGTATGAAAAAAATCCTAGAAACTTCCACGTGGAATAGAAAAATCATTGAAGGTTTTATATTCGTCTTTTCATTATTTAAGAAATTGTTACCATGACCATGTTTCTTTGAGGACCTTCTAAGAATCCTTATACAAAACCAAGTAGGTGTTATCTATTGAAATTTATCGTTTGTGATTTTAGCTCTCTATTGAGTTGACGACGGAGGCTGCCATGGCTACAGTACACACACGTCTGTTACCTACTACAACACGTCACCATATTCACGCTGACTACAATGGCGCCTGACCTTCGCCTACTTATCCGCTCGTTTGAATCGAGCTGCTCAGCGAATCTTTTCAAAACACTAAGCCGTCTCACTCGCAACTTTTAACATTAGATCTTAGTTACTTAAAAATATATTTGTCTCAGCTTAAATTAAGTAGTAAGTAATCCCAAGTTTCATAAAAAAAGCTTTAGCAAAAACTAAAACCTATCATATATTCTTAGTTTTGTTAAACAACCAATGTATTTGTTCCAGTTTCATAGAGTAAATGCCTACCACTTATTCAGAGATGTCGAAATCGAAACAGACTTGACGTGTTATTTTGCAACTTGGTTCGTTACTTATTCGCATTCGTATGTCAACATCATGACAACTGCTGGATCGATTTCACTAAAATACTGTGCATTCTAAGACGCTTCTGGGTAAAACTGGTCACCCTGGAGGAAGCCCAGCCCTGGAGTGTGTCATACTTATGTTGGTAATGAATATCTTATATTGTAAATTGTTACGTGAAAAGCTTCTAGTTTCAGTTTATTATTTTATTAAGACAAGTAAAGCAATACAAATAATGGAAGCGATAGATAAGACCATGATTTCTCATAAATCTAAGTGCATCAGCTTAAGTCTTCTATAAAGATTCATATTAAATTAAAAACTGTTCGGTGGCAAGCTTATCATTTATAAAAGCTGCACTAATGGCTAACTTTTTTAAAAATATTTTTAATAGTCCGAATAATGTTTATAGAGTAAGATTAATTGGAAAAGTTGCCAGGTAAATACGATAAAATTAAGTGCTTATTTCCATGGGATTTTTGTATGAACTCATGTATATGCACTGGACATTGTCTGTTGAGCCAGCTAGTTTCTAATTATATTAATGACTATGAGAAACAATCATTGGCAGTGGCAAGGAATAGCTGTGTAAGAACAAGTAATGGGTATTTGTATACCCGTATATAATTTATATACAGCCCAATTTAATCTGTGACATGGGTGTGACAGTGCACTATTACCTACATACTTACAAGTATCGTAGCCATTTGTTCTATTTTCCAATCACAGAAGCCATATTGCCTACTGTGCCAGTGAGACTAGTGAGGTTGCGTTAAACGATACATCATTACAATGTTGTTGCTTTGCAAAGTGGTCATCTTCTATTTTCTGTTTGCTAACAGAATATCGACTCATACTTTAATTATACTACTAATACTAAACTATAATTTATAGTAACAGATATATCAATGGTTAAAGTCCTATTGGGTTTCCCATGTTCTCCAACTCTACAATTTGTAACATTGTGTTTGTTCGGTTGCCCGCAATAGGGGCGCTGGATATTGTTATTCAACATTCGTTTTCGGAAAATATATTATTTGAATTTACATTTGTATACAAATTAGTTAACACGAACTTAGTTTACGAGAATGTTCTAAATGCATATCAGAAAAAAATACGTATTCTAAGAGATACGCGGGTAATACCGTCTTGCCCCGTTTTGTTATAACTTAATATTGCCTACTTCAGCTGGCGGCTTCGCTCACGTGTTATGATTGACGTGCTGTTACTGCTGGTCTAGAACCTATAGAGATTTTTAAAGATTGCCCGGGACTCAGCATGTCTCACAGGAACAGGCAAGTCATTCTAAAGTCGGAGAGCAGAGACAGTAAAAGGTTTGCTGAAGAATCTTGTTTTATGTGTTGGAGTCATTTATTGAAGAGCAGTGGACGAGCGCAGATTACGGGAATTCGACTGGTGTAAAAATTCAAAACAATCCGGAATGTTTTGCTCTCAGAGCATTTTATATTATAGTTGATGTGCACCCAAGAACATTTAGCTTCCAAAACCGCCTGATCCGAAATGTTTATAAGATAAGAAAACAAGATCGTGAAAAAAGGTGCTGAGCACTGCCCATGTTTAACAACACTATTTGGAGATGATACAATTATTAAATCAAGAAGTGAAGGAATACAATTTGGTAACGCCAAGAGGAAGAATAGTTTTATTATAAGGTTTTCAAAAGCAGAAGAACGATTATCTCGTTTGAGGAGACATGTTGGTTTAAAATCACCCTTATTTATGGCGTGACTATACAAAGGTATAAAGACTTCCAGAAATTCTCCAAACAAGATAAGAAATTGATACTATATAATGTGCAGCAGCTCAATCTATTTAGTACCTAATATTGGCGTTAAAAAGTAACTAACATTCCTACATCTATAAAACGTGCGTTACGATTTTGCAATCCAAGAATGATAAATGAAATAAATAAATAATGCTCTAAGTTATCACACAGCATCATGTAGCCCCAAACTAAGCAGAGCTTGTATTATGGGAACCACATGATTGATATACTACATTTTTATTTATTTTATTTTATTTTATTTTATTTATTAGGTTTACCAACGACTGTTACAACGATACAACATATAGGTAGGTACATAATTCAGTAGTATACATAAAGTATAGTTACAAGGTAATTGCACAATCACTTAAAGGTAAACACTGCTTGCATAAAAAAAAAAGTACGGAGAAGTAAAATATGAAATGTTACATACTAAATGTTATTTAAAAATGAATATAAAGATAGAAGGGTAACTTAATTTTTTTTAAGGAAAATGTTAACTAGGTAAGCACTCGATCAACTGTCGACGGAACTTAACCAAGCTAATGGAAAAAATGTCAATATGCTTGCAATCGTTTAACCCTCGGCAGAGTCTTGGAACTGGCGAATTACTACCAAGGACTGTGGAACGGGATGGTGGTACAAGCGGGGCGACTGGCTGACGAGATGGTGTTCTAATCGGGACTCTGAAGTTAAATAAACGTAAAAGCTGAGGGCAATCCAGATGATAATTTAAAATTTTATAGAGGAATATTAAATCGAGCTGTTGTCTACGTTTCTCTAAGGAACAGATTTTAAAGTACTTCATCCTCTCGGCATAGGACACTTTTACTTTAGCAATTTTAGCCGCGTACGACAAATGCCACAGAAACCGCTTTTGTAGACGCTCGATTCTTAGTATATGGCATGCATAGTGAGGTCTCCACACAACAGGACAATATTCCAGTATACTACGAACTAATGTGTTGTAAAGGAGTATTTTGGTGCGTGGTTTTTTAAATAATTTACCATTCCGTATGATGAATCCCAGCATTTTCGATGATCGTTTAATAATATTCTCAATATGAGGGACAAACGTCAATTTCTTGTCTAAAGTTATACCTAAGTCCCTTATGCAATCCACTTCACGTATGGGCGTTTATTGTAAATATGTATTTACAATAAAAATGGGTCTGGGTGTTTTCTATGATATGTATGTACATATCATAGAAAACACCCAGACCCGATACAAATATCTGCAGAACCTGCAAACATTTGTTCCGCAGCGAGAATCAAACGCCACTGCGCCACAGAAGTCGTCGATAGCATGTTAGTTTTTGACCACTTCGTCTATCTTGCCCAGACAATTAAATTATGTACGGTTTACTTCAGCAAAGAGGTCAACCGGCGAATCCTACTCGAATGAGCAGCGTTTGGGGCGTATCGTCTCTCCACAGATAGCACAAAGCCTCAAGTTGTGCCTTTTTATCAGTACGCGTTGCCAGTGATGACTTTTATCTAAAAGCACGCTTTCCAATGTTTTTCCATACAAACGTTGTGGGAGGCCTACTCCACCGTTTAACTACGTACATCATTACGTAGATATTATAGCATATTAAAGTATATAGTAACACATTATATCGAATTATCTCGTCGTTAATATCTTTTTGTATAATACCCTCGAGAGCAATGAATCCGGGTCACTCAAAGAATCCAAAAAATCTCGGAAAGTAAGAATGCTAGGTTAATGCAATAAATTGTATTTAATAGACAATTTAATACTCCTTAAATGAAAGTATTAAAACTTCTTAGTCATTGTAAAGTTATATCATAAAAAAATCAAATTTGAAAAGGGAACACTGTCGAAGATTTTTGTTTGTGTGTTTACTTTTGTTTGTAATCTGTCATTTATGTTGGTACATAAACCAGGTTGATAGTGCTCAATATTCATTATTCAAGCTGAAATCATGTCGCTTACACTTGAAGAATGCACCAGAATACTTACATTGGTGGAAACCGGCCGGAGTCAGCGCGATACAGCCAGGACTGTCGGTGTGTCGCTGTCAACAGTACAAAGAGTTCTCCGACGTTACGAAGAAACTGGTTCTAACCTACGCAGACCAGGAACGGGCAGAACTAGGTGTACCACAGCACGAGAAGACCGATACTTGGTGAACACCATGCTTCGAAATCGCTTTCTCACAGGAACTGAACTCACAAATCAGTTTCGACGCCTCGGAGGAAGTAACCCAAGTGCATGGACAGTAAGACGTCGGCTTGCTGAATCTAACTTAAAACCCCTTAGACCTGCAAACGGCCCTAAACTGGAGCGTGGCCATCGTATTTCAAGACTAAGATATGCCCAGAACCACGTAAATTGGAGTATTGAAGATTGGTCGAAAGTTATGTTCTCCGACGAATCAAAATTTATGCTCTACAAGCACGATGGAAGACACAGAGTGTATAGAAGACCAGGGGAAAGATTCAAGCAAGCATGCATCGAAGAAAAAGTAGCCTACGGTGGTGGGTCTGTACTTGTGTGGGCCGGAATTTCCTCTGAAAGTCGCACAGAGCTGGTGATCATAGAAAACGGCTCTTTAACTAGCGTAAGATATGTGGAAGAAATCCTCAACGAACACGTTGGTCCATTTATGGTCAATTTGGGTGAGGATGCTATATTTATGCATGACAATGCCCGACCTCATACAGGTAGGATTGTGAATGACTACCTTCAAGAGATGAACATTACTTGTATGGAGTGGCCAGCACGCAGCCCGGATATCAACCCGATCGAGCATGCTTGGGACGAGCTAGGGAGATGCGTAAAACAACGAAACCCTCCCCCAAAAACGCTTCCTGAGCTCAAAATTGCTCTCACAGAGGAATGGGAGAATATTCCCCAAAATCGTATAAGGAACTTGGTGTACAGCATGCCAAACCGCGTAAACGCAGTAATGGAAGCACGAGGAGGTAATACGAAGTATTAAAATTCAAGAAAATCGTCATAAAGTTCAAAAATTTCATGTTTCCTATTTTTGTTTTAAGGAGAGATCAGCAGTTTTTTTTCTTTATGTAATTTTGTGTAAATAAAATGTATGGTGACTCATATTTTTTTAACTTTCATTTAAGGAGTATTAAATTGTCTATTAAATACAATTTATTGCATTAACCTAGCATTCTTACTTTCCGAGATTTTTTGGATTCTTTGAGTGACCCGGATTCATTGCTCTCGAGTGTATATAATAATTTTTAACCCACAAAAAAGACCATTATACTGAAACTTTAGGCGTAAATTAATACAGCAAAGGTATGAACTATCCAAAACAAAATAGGAACCGGTATAAATTATTTATTTAAATTAATATATACGGTATACATACAGTAGTTTTTTCCATGAAAACATCTCCCAAAAGCCTACTACTAATTAATTAATTGCGCGTTAGTGCAGCACAAAAAGGCGCTACACTGCACTGAAGTGTTAATTTGTGCTTCTTATAGCTCATCGCTGACTCGGAAAAGTTGCATTTAGGCCTCCATATCATCAGTGGCATTACTATTGGCCTCTCTTGTACTGCAAATGCTAAAACCCGCATGGCGTATAGCGGTCAGTAGTTGCCGAGTCTGCTGTTAAAGACTTTCCTACTTAACTAAAGGTCTCTCTCAAAGTACAACTTATTTTCTGATCAAGTATGTAGGGTAGTTACTACCTACGTGATATCAACTCCCATCAGTCTTCAGTACCTAGAATATAAGAATTTATGTGGGCAGAAAAGATCGCGCGAAGTAGGTCGCGCAATAAATATCCATATATCTCTCTGGCAATGCCACTTCAGTACTTACATTATGCAGCAGGCCTTAGCTTCCTTACGTCATCATTTACATACCTACTGCACCTATTTCGTGTCGTAGCTATCAGGTTCATTCTTCAATACAACTATGCTTAATACTAAATGAACTAACTAATCAAAACATATAAATTTACTTGGAAACATCAACGCTTATAATAAGAAGAAAGTTATGAATTTTCAAATGAAGGAGTAGGTACAGAATAATCGTAGTCAGGATTACCTTAAGAAATAATAAGGTAAAAATTGTTTTAAGAGGGCTACCTTTTCTTACTTAACAAACTACATTATTCTTTTGTAAATACATAGAAGGTTTTGTTCTTTGGAAACTACAAGTTTATTTTTACGAAATAAACAATCTCATTTTCAGATTTTAGAATAGAATAGAAAAAAGTTTATTTGAAACAACAGTTTACAAGTAGTAAGAGTTCAGATAGTTATATTTAAACAACATCGCAGTTGCAAAAAGCCCTAACTCACCATATTGCTAGTTGTAGTCGAATACAAGAGCCCTTTTGGTGACGTCACGAGCGGACGTACATACTAGACATAAACTATAATATATATATATATATATATATTAGCATTTTTACAAACGAAGAACAAAAAATAAATATAGAGGCAAATAAATTTTAAATGGCTCATAGAAAATTTAGTGAAAAAAAACAACTTACAGCAAAAAGGAGAAACCACGAAAAAATTTACAGTCTAGAAAATGACAATGTCAAAAAACAAGTTAGAAAAACGTATGAGAAGTTAAACTTAATTTTTAATAGATATATATTTAAATATACATTTATGACTTTTTGCCATGGAAGCCAAATGGCAGATTAAACACTAGCATGTTGACTGCTGGACCTGAGGCCTATCTTCAGGGCGCAATGGCGCTCATAAGGGGAGGCCAGTCCAGCATTAAGATTGTGGTTGGTTTCAGCATTGCCATGTCGCAGGCCTTTGCGCGGCCCAAAAATCCGACACGATAGTCGGCAACTTGCTTACAGACAAAGCCACGTTATCCTGTACAATCGTATTCTCATGTAACAAACTACGCAATTATATTGCAGATCGGATTGTCTAAAGTAGGTCATGCGATACCCGTGTCTCTAGTTGTACTGTGCTATCTAGATATAGACTTTATGGCATGTCTGCGCGGATGCAGACTCAAAGCGACACGGATGAGCCTCCTTCCGCTGGTCGGAAGTTGATAAAACGGGAGTTGCATGCTGGAGTTTGCCACGAAGGGAACTGAATAATCCTATTAATATTTTACACGAACTGACCCGCCCGCTACTACGTTTGTGTGTTATATAATTGTTATTGTTGACGTATCATTATTGTAAAATTAATAATCACTTCTAACATACATAATGGTAATTGACATACCGAATAATAATCTAACGAACACACTCACATTTGCAGTCTTACCTATCGATAAGTACCTTCTGTATCACTACCAATTAATACAAAGCTGTACTCTGTAGGTACATAAACAAATGAATGCCTATGGTTATTTTATCATCATCATCATCATCATCATCAGCCTATAGCAGTCCACTGCTGGACATAAGCCTCCCCTAATGAGCGCCATTGCGCCCTGTCCTGAGTTCGACGCATCCAGCTTCTTATTATGCGGTTATTTTATGCGGCACCGTAAATAGGTACATATGTACGAAATGAAAAGTAGGCAGACACATGCATGCACGCCAAATAATGACCTTTAGGGCCTAAAGTTTAGGCAGTACTCCCACTTGCAAAGCGTCCCGTGTGCGCGGTGCACTTTCGTATGTGTTTTCTATAAAAATAGAGATACTTGCATACAATGTCAAAATCTGCAGCCCCGCGCTTCGCGTTGGAGTGCGGTGCAGTGTGGCCTTATAGGCAAATTTTCATACCCTGGTTGATACCTGATGCAAATATCTTAAGAATCTCTATTTTTTAAATAAAGACAAGCCTATGTTTAACGCTAGCTTTAAATAGGTGAAAAAAATTCAAATTCGGTTAAGTAGTTTTTGAGTTTATCCATTTCGAACAAAGGTACAAAAAATCAAACAGAAGTGTAAATGAAGAAGTGTAGGTGTGGAACTTTGTTTGGATGTTTATTTTGTTACCCCTCGACACTTTATCTACATACTTCTAGTTGACCCGCCCGCAACCTAAATATGCTTTCGGTAGGTATGTATGTCCTTTCGCGTAAAATATTTCCCGAGCATGGTAATTTTACCCGGGAACCCATATTTGAACGAAATAAAAAGTACTAACCTATACCTACATTACCTACCTCCCTGTACCAGTTCCTGTTCCTGTTGGCAACCCGTCACCAAATTAAAACATTAACAACAACTTTCGAACAAAAAGCATTTTTTTAATCGATTTTCAATTGGCGAAAACAATGCACATACAAAAAAAAATACATACAGACGAACATATAATCCCCTCCTTTTTGGAAGTCGGTTAAAAATTATTGAATGTTTAACTATTGTGCAACTCGTACTAGGGTACTGAAAGACCACTTTGACGAGCGGGAAAGGAAGGGCACGATAGCGAAGTTGCGTTGCAAACAATTTTTTTCGGTGGAATCGAGTAATTGTTGTTGGAATATTGCTACGTGCGCGTAGCGGGATTGCTACGAGTTTTTGGTTGGTCCTGCTACGTGGATGCTTACGACCATCAGTTCTTGTTTAGATTACTAATCATTGTTTTAAGTTAACTAAGAAACCCTTTCAATAGTGGTTTGAGGCTAGATAATGCTGAGTGATAATGCTGAACGGTTCGCAACTTCGTTTGCGTGAAATTAAATATAAAAAAAACATTTTTTCGATCTTATCTCTTATCTAGTTTTAAAGTTTTACGAGACTAACGCACGGAAATTGATTTAATAATAAATATATATATATATATATACATAATGTATATAAATATTAAAGCCATTGCAATCTTTGGCAAATGTTTATAATTTCCTAAAACTCCGCCAAAAGTAATAAAAAAGGGTAAAACGTTTCTATGAATAATCCTATTCCTTGAACTTGGCAATAATATTCTACAATGCAATTAATATGAGAAAAACCTAAAACTCCTCTTTGCAATGGGAACTTTAAATCGCCTTGCACGATCGGGTTTAAACTTTGTAAAAATATTGGTGACTCACTACAAATTAAAGATTAAACGGAGCCCTTAAACGGGGTGCAATCGGTTATTCCGTTGCACGCCGCCATTAGACTACAACAACCAAACATTGATGTAAAGTGTTGCTATGGCGACAACCCTCATTTTAAATTATTTTGACAGTAGAATCGACTAAAAACTTATTGGATATTTTTTTGACGCACTCACTTTAGTATTGGTACCGAGCGCCATACATCAGACGGCATTCTCCATACTTCGCTTTTTAGAGCAGTAAGTGTTTATTTATTGAAGTCGGTTTAATATTTTTTTTAATAGTTTGTTTATTTCAAATTTGTTTTGTATGTAAGTAACATGATAGATACACTATTCAAGATTTGAAAACTATTAACTGACATTATGATCCATAGTTTTAAAAGAAAATGTTGGTAGTTTTAGGTGTCATGCGAAATTTTTTGAGGTGTTTAGGCAATTATCGATTGTTTTGAGCGAAAAACATTACAACCTTCAAGAACATTACATTACCTATGCCAGTTTATATTTGAATCCAATTCAGTAATTTCCATATAACATACATTTAAATTGAGCTCGAAAACGAAAACCATTGAACGTTTACGTATTGTGCAACTCGTAATAGGGTACTGAAAGACAACTTTAACGAGCGGGAAAGAAAGGGCACGATAACAAAGGTGCGTTGAGAAAAATTTATTTCGGCAGAATCGAGTAATTGTTGGAATATTGCTACGAGTTTTTGGTTGGTCCTGCTACGTGGACGCTAACGACGATAGTACTCTTGATAAGATTACTAATCATTTTTTTAAGTTTACTTAGAAACCCTGACAATAGTGGTTTGAGACTAGATGGTAGTAGGTACTTTATCTTGTTTACTCGTTTTTTTTCTTCAAGCTTTCTATTTAGCTTAAGTTTTTTGTCCTTTTGTACAAACTTATACCATATAAAATAGACATGTACTAAATAGTACGAATAAATGAATCCGAATCTGAATCCACTTAGCACTAATATATTGTTTTTAAAGTGCGCACTTAAGTTATGTTTCAAGCCAGATCAAAACCGTTCTATTTAATAAGATAATTACTTTTTTTGCTTGTAATGTGTAATATGTCCTTAAATAAATAAAATAAAATAAATAGGTGTACTTCATGAAGTATAATCAAACGGAAGTCCAGGGATGTTCGAATCAGTGCCTACAGTGTACAAGATTTCTCTCAAGATTCAATTAGTTCTTCAAAATGACTCATTTTCTTTGTTATCCATTATTCCAGTCATCCAAGCATATATACATTGGATTATCCTACCTGAACAAACTTAATTATTGTCTCACAATGGCTGCTAGGCAACGGGAAAGATGGATGAAAGTCCTAATAAAAAGGTAATGTGACTGTGTTTGACTGCTAGTCGCTATACATATTGACGCGCCGTAAACAAAATAATTATATGATATTTCGTCGATAATTGCGTGTCTTTGTTTGAAGATTATTTCCGTTTACAACCTGCACTGTAATTCATGTTACCACAAATGTATTCTAGCGAGTTAGTGGGTGTTTATTCTAATTGTTTCATGTAACATCTACCCAGAGTTACAATCAACTTCACTCGATCATGGAGTAGGTTCTGGAACAGAACCCAACATACAATTAGATGCTTTTTGGTTGACAACAAACGTTTTTCTATGCAATGAAAGTCAAAAATATTTTTAAAAAAATCCCAAAGGGTGTGAAAAAGGAGTAAAACTATTCGTTAAGAGGGTTGGGTTATACAAATCAAGTAAAAGGAGATGATATGAAAAAAAACCAACTACACCTTGAAGTGTTAAAGTATGTAAGAACTTTTAAACGCGTATTGTGATCGATTTAAAACTTTTTACAAATATTATTCATTAGAGATGGTTAAGGATCACCTTTTAAACGGGGCGCAATGAGGTGTCGGAAAGTAAATTTTAAAAGCGTAGTTGGATGGATTAGAAACTTAGTGCAAATATTCTTCAGAAGAAGAATCTACCCCTTAATTAAATGGTGCGATAGGGTGTTATAACGAAACTTTAAAAAGCATTTTTCATTTGGATTGAAACTTTGTACTCTTCTCTACTTTCTACTCTAAGTCTTCACTACAAATGGCTACAGATGTATTTATTTCTTAAACAGGGTACAACGGGGTGTTATATGTGAATGTCTAAATGCGCCGTGTGATTGGTTTGAATCTTTGTATAGAATATTCTTCGCTGCAAATGGTTAAACATCTACATAGAGTGTTATAAGGGTGCAGTCAAAAGAACTGAAATTCGTTGATACTTAAACCTCCATTTTTAGAAATTCCCCCCCCCCCCCTTAAATAAGGAGTGGAACGTTTGTATGAAAAACCATATTCCTTGAACTTACAAACTTTAAACATTTATGCAAAAATCAAAACTAATATTATAAATGCGAAAATAACTCCGTCTGTCTCTCTGTTACGTCTTCCACCTAAAACGCAGAACCAATTTTAATCAATTTTGGCATAGAGATAGATGAGATATTGGAAAAAACCTACTTTTTGTCGCAAAAATAAATTTTGAAGCGGGTGAACAAGAGACAAAATTTTACCTTGGGAACCACAATCCATTTTCAAGTTAGGGATATAAAAATTCATCGTACCTATACTGTTTTAACCGGCTGTAGTCTTAATGACGGGTCGCCAACGAGAGCGGGACCGGGAACGGGAACGGAAAAGGGAGCGGGTGCGGTAGCAGAAACGGGTACGCATATGTAGCTAACGTATAGTTTGGTACTTTTCAATCCGTATATATTTTGAGATCCATGTTAAATTACCATGTTCGGTAAACATTTATCGTGAAAGTACATACACATACAAAAAGCGTGTACACGCAAACGAAGTTGCGGGCGGGTCAGCTGGTATTCTATGAAAAAACCTCTCACCCTAAAGGCATACCTATACCTCTGTCGTGGGTAAAAATGGGAGACAAAAAAACTGTTTCTACTTATTCAGACTGTGACTTACACACTACCAGGCCACACCTTATTTAATAGTGTCAAATGGATAGGTACTCGTATGTTTCCTCTGAGCTGGTTTTTACAAACTTGACCTACTGGTTGCAATATTATGGGAGTGTAAATTATATAAATTGCCTATATGAATGCACTATATTATGTGGTAAAGCACGATTATGCGTATGCTGTCGGTGTTCAAGTCACACGTTCATGGTTGCACCAAGGGTAAAGCAGAAAATACATTTGTTTCTTGCACCTTACATTCGAGATATTTATTATCACTAGCTATAAATGGGCCCTACCGTTCAATTTATCTCTGTAGCTAAAAATAAGTGAATACGTCGCTTGCTGGTTTATCGTTTATGTTCAGTAGGTACTAATCCAATCAACCGATTGGTATAATATATATTGGGTTGATTATTTTATTTTGTCCTAAATTAATTTAAATGCGAGCCTTAGATATTGCAGTACTATGCAATCTAAACGGACCTGAAACCTCAAAACGTTCTTTGTAATAAAAAGAATGGAATAAAAAGAAAACTCAAACCTGACGGGTGTATTTTTATTTCATTCACCACATTCGCATTAACCTCTCTCTCTCTATCGATTTTTGTTATATTCTAGCCCCCTGGAATGTAGGAGCAAGGGCACGTCAAGGTAGGTAGGGCCCGTCACCTCACACCCATACTATGCAACGGGGGGGCATGAATGCGATTCCTACTGACCTACTTTTGAGCTTGATCTTGACCCGCTGTCCTAGTTTCAGCGCCACGTCACACATTATAAATGATGAATGTGCACAAACATTTCTTTTATAAATAACTTATTTGTAATGGGTTCGTACTTGGAAAATTGACACGCTGTTATGTACTCTGTATGTATCACTTCTGCCAAAACCTTGTTTTAATTAGGTGTACACATTATCCTCTTTGGGTCAACTTTACATTGTAGTACAAAATGTTGATAAATTTATCTTTAACAACATTCGAATACATAATCTTTCGAAATATCTACGCAGTACAAAAATATCCGTGCGAGAATGATCGCTAACTCCCAGTTGTTTAAATCCCCCTGACCTACTTTTGTATAAACTTGGCCCACATTCTTGACTACTAACGACACCAGACGATCTTCATACTGATTTATATTAAACTACCTTATATAACGCGTCGATGATGCCATGCGTGCTCTAAACTATGCGTACCACCTACCTATTGACGACCTCTGTGGCGCAGTGCGCGGAAGCCCGCCTGAGATGCGGAAGGCCGCGGGTTCGATTGCCGGCGCGAGATAAATATTTGTATGATTAGGAAATATTTAACTCTGTTAAAAAATGTGTATTAGTAGTATATTGGGTCAGTCATTATATATTGCTTATACACGCTCAGCTTAGTTTGGGCCTAGATTGCCGTGGGAAAATGCCCGGCATTATTCATCATCATCATCATCATCATCATCATCATCATCATCATGCGCAGCCCGATTTCACCCACTGCTGGGTATAGGCCTCTATAGGCGCTAGCCTGATCCCATGACGCTGACTTTGTCGTCAACCCATTGTGCCACTGGACGAGCGACACTTCTCTTCCCATTATTTATCATAAATGTAATTCCCTTACCTAACATAAACTATATGAATTCACATTATATTAGTTTTAAAACTGATAAAGTTTTGGCAAAATAAATAGTTGCTATTAAATTCTGCGATCTCCAGCTTAAACTATAGTTATTAACAATAGGAAAGAACAATGAAACCTTTGAAAGGCCATTCTAAAACAATAGTAAATACCGAAGAATATTGTTGAACAAGTATTTATTTGCTTCATGGGGATTTAACGAGTATAATTGCCCCTGACCCAGTAGACTTCTAATCAGAATTCAAAGGAAGCGCTATCAAGGAAATTTTAATTTACAATGGAAAACAATATACATAGAACCTTGCGGGAAAATAAGACCATAGCCTTGGAGTTAATAATTAACAGATCTACTAAGATTGAATGCTGTTTTCTAATATCATACGACTATTAAATGAAAAATTTGAAATGATTGTTTCGGTGCTTTAACGTGTGATAATAATGTCACAGGCAACAGGTGTGAAGTAAGCAATTTAAGGTATCCGTCAATGAAAATCTATGCGCATCACCCTTGACCTAGGGTCTTGAAAATACTTATTCCACAGGTTTGTAAAGTAAATAAACTGAGAAGTGCGAAGGAGACTCGCGCCTGAGACTTCTGTATTCCGTACAACTGAACAAAGTTGCTAAAAGTAGCAATGTTATCTTACGACTAGCATAGATAGGATGGACAGGATATAGATCCAGGATACTAGTTTCAAAGGACGCGAACAATCGAATTAGGGTTTCTAAACGTTTGTAAAATTCATTTGCTGTCTGATAATCAGAGCCTTGTTTCTGTTTTTGCCGTTTTTCATAAGACCGACGTTATCTACTTATCTATAAAAATTGTTTTGTACTCCATTAAACATTACCCTCCTCAATCGGCTAAAAAAACTATATGCTGTCACATTTGTTTTTTCATTAATAGTGGAAAGTTGATAGAAAGGTTTTTACACAACTTTCTTGGTTTTACCAGATTTACTTCTCAAATCTCTATCATGTCAAGGCCGACCTTGTGCGTCAGATTGGCTCGAGGGATTATTACTTCAATATAAGTAGCATTTACTTAAATGTATTTCGAAGATAATACCATCCCCCATGGAGGATAATATGATTGATTCATTATAGCCAGATTATTTACCATCTCGTGTTTATTGCCTGTCGGCCTGCTTTCACCCTGGACTTATGAAGACTAAGTATAACATTTTAGTAGCAAACTAGCTGACCGGCTTACAACTTCGTTTGCGCTTATACTTTTTTATGTATGTCCTTTCACGTGAAAAGTATCCCAAACATAGTAATTTGATACGAAACCCTAAAATATGAACGGAATAAAAAGTACTACATATTACTACATTACCCACCCATATCCGCTTTAGTTCCTGTGTCACTCACTTTTTCGTTCCCGGAAACGGGAAGGCTCCTTTTTCCTTTGGCGACCCGTCGCCAGTAAACAGCCGGTTAAAAATGTATGGGTATGATGAATTTTTATATGTCTAACTTGAGATAATGATGGGTTACCTATGCAAACCTTCATCCTCTATATCACCCTCTCTATGTTATATTTTTGGTACAAAAAGCAGCAAGTCCTCCTCCAAGGTCCGACCTATCCATCTATGGTCAAAATTCATTAAAATTCAAGCGCTTAGGCGTTTATTATGAAAATGTCATCCTTGTGGTATACCTAAGGTAAGACTTTCATTCAAATATCCATGAACAAATAAAGTTGAAATTTTGGATTCTAATTATTCTTTTATATTTGACATTCCAATTTTTTGTTTGTCAAAGTGAAAGTGAAAAATTATAAAAGTTACCGACCTATTTTGGAAATTAAAATTACACTTTGAAAGCCCTCCGGCAGACGCACATTTTGACATAATTATGGCCAATCTACGTACCTCTCATATCTGCGAAACTACAGGCAAATGTATAATTTCATTAATCAAGGTACTATACTCGATTCAGGAATAAATAAAAATGTTCAATGTTAAAACCAATATTGCAATAACGCTTGCGTTATTATGGCTGATAATAACGCACCTGGTTGGGGGTAGCCTTTAGGTGAGTTCAAAGTTTTTGAATAAATTCGGATTGAGTTTTCAAGCATGTGTCAAAATAAAATGGCATAGCATGTGTCACTAAGAGTAAGGAATATTGATACCAACTTCCAAACCCAAAATAACTTTCTACCCCTTTTTAACCCCGGCCATAAATTTCAATAAAATACGAAACAATGTTTACGCTAAATTTCAAGTCATTTACGCTAACGCAAAATTTCAAGTAGATTGGACTCACGTTGACCCATATAAACTTTAACACCGTTTTTCACCACCTTAGGGGTAGAATTTTGGAAAATCCTTTCTTATCGGATGCCTACGTCTTATAAAGAACACACCCTACAAGTTTTATAAGATCAACGGTTTATGCTGTGCGTTGATCTGCCAGTCATTCAGGACAAAGGATTTTATAAGTATAGAAGATAGATATATAATACATCAAAGTTGGTAGGTACCCAGTATTTTTGACGGACTAAAGATAGTCCGTCAAAAATTATAAAGAAATAAAATATAACTAACAATAACAAAAAGTTCTGAATAATCTGAAACACCCAAAAGTCTATATTTTTTTCGAATATCATTAACGAAATACTTGTTGCTGTTTTTTTGTTATTCCAAACACAAATCTACCCCTTAAACCCTTACCCCACGTTGAGTGCTCCACTTCAACTTGTCCTCACTATGAGAAGTGTCCTCTGAGAAGTTCATCTGACAATACCACCTAGAAAAGGGATGAAGGACGTATTTCAGAGATTTCAGACTGGGCACATAAAAATATTTCTAAATTATGTCTGAATATACGGCGACCTATCTTCTACTTAACCTTTCATTTTTATTCCAAATAAGAAACAAGAAACGTCAATAAACCTGAAAATCGCATAGATGAAATAGCAGTTAAAATCTCTATTGCGGCTACATAGTTGGTATTGTGTGTTGTCCACATGACTGAATTTATTCACTTAATTGCTAAATACATATTCAGCAAGGTTGAAATAACTATGTAGATTTTACCTTTCAACTTTATGCAAGACATCTTACCTTGACCCAAAAGTGTTTCGTCAATTAATAGAAATTGATATTTATTTTCGGCGGTGGGTTAAATCAAACAGTAAAATATAAATTGATTACATGTCGAAGGTTACTTACAAAAAATATTCAATGCAATAAAATCGTGATTGTCTTGAATAATTGAGTTATATTGCCACATAATGGATATCTGGGCATATGATAATATCTGGGCGAAAATGTATATTCAAAAAATCTTACCATTCCTGCAATGAAAACTTGTGACAAGTTTAGCAATTTGTACCGACTCTTTTCTGATTTACAGAATAGTTATACAAACAAAAACAACACCAGCCAATATCAGTGCATACAAAAACACACAAAAACATAGGCCTTTCTTAATATGAATTGGGATATGCCGGTAATGCCCACGCTGGGGAAGTGGGATGGGGATCACCGCCGACTCTGTTGACCGTCGCGTCGTTGGTGGTCAGGGAAGATTTAGGTTGCGCTTTGCTGCAATCAGTCGGCCGCGCCGAAGCCCCTTTTGTTAATTAGCAGGGTGTCCCTCTTACTGGTGAGGTTGGGATGGGTTTCTAAGATGGCGCTTGAAACCCCTTACGAATAACGACGATGGTCATTAACGAATGCTCCAAGAAGGGACAGTGTTAAAAATATTATGTGTTATTTTTGGTTTATAGAAAATTTATTCTCAGTTTCAAAATTTATAAAATCACTTAGGCAGGGAATATTTTTTAACTGCAGATGGTTAGAAAATTCGTTATAGATCACGTGGTTATTCCCGCCACACACGACAACGATATATCGTAGCGATAATTCGCTTGATAAATCTGTGCAATCCGTTAGCACAGTTTTATCGTGTGTGATATATCGTTGCTGTTTCTTACGTTTGCACAGTTGATCGGTGGCAGTTGCATTTCCTATTCGACAAATCGTTGACTATTGCGTTTTCACGGTTTAATCATATCGTGTGGATGATGGTATTGATCTACGTATCGCTCAATTCTTGGACAATAAGTCCATGGATTTAGTGATAGGTATCGATTACCATTGCCTATGAACAGTTGAAAAACGGTCTGATATATTCAGGATATCTTATTACTTTTGAACGTTTTTGAGCATTAAACATAATTATTATTGACACGTTACTTTCTATATTTCTTTTAAATATCTCTGATATCTCAGAATAATATCTTAAATGTACGAAACATTTCTGGAAATACACAAATGCTTATACGTTATTATTTTCTGTAACGCAATGTCATAATAACTAAAAACTACATAATCATAACTACATAAAAATAAAATAGAATCATCGGTCTGTGTGCTATTTAAAATAACATTAGATATAATTTTTGTAAATATAAATGTACGTACCGTCATAGAAGTTTAGCTCTCGGGGGCTCTTACAGCAGGCGAGATCACAAGATGCCTCAGACAGAGCTCTACTTACAACTTACGTGCCAATGCCTATAAATTGGTTTATTCATAATGATTTATTACGCTCTAAAGAAAACCAAATGTATTGGATTTGTACTTTCAAATGTCGATCAATTAAAATGTGATCATAATGAATAAATAATGTTTTATATTTGAGTTTTTATTTTATGCGGTTCTTTTATAAGTATTTTTTAATAAAACCATTGCTGGAATGGAGGTGAATAGGAAAACTTTAACAAACCAAAAAAATATTGCAAGTAAAAATGTATAAGCAGGCGATAGTATATAAATTTGTTAGTCCGGAAGCGGTGCAATGTAGACAATAGACATCGTGATTGCTACAGCTAAAGAAATGGTTAGTTCTGAGAATAGACTCTTAGATAGTTTGCTAATCGCAAATCTTTTATCGCGTATTTAAAATTAGAATTTTAACTCATTTAGATAATTTTAGGATGACGTTACCGAACTGGTGAAACGTACCCTTATGGTGCCGCTTTGTCCGTCTGTCCGGCCGTCTGTCACAGGTGATTATTTCATGAACTATATGAGCTACCGTCTTGAAATTTGGTGTGTGCGCCAATAGGTCGAGTGGCCTATCGTTTTTGATTGAAGTCTCTAACTAAACCAGTTTTTTTGAAATCTACCAAAGGCTTAAATTTAACAGCTTAACACATTTTTTTTATATCATGTACCGTTTTGGATTTATGATGAAAAACGTCAAAAAAACGACCGCTCGCTCCCCCTTAACACCAAAGTTTGCAAAGTGAGAAACCCAAAATTTTTATATAATTTTACAGGAAAATTATAGCGAAGTCTCTTTAATAAATGTAAGGAAAACGGTGGTCAAGCTATATGGTGAATTACACGGGTAAATAGGGTGCTACCTAAAAGACCTTGATTTGCCTATTCTACACAGGGTTTTATTTTTATGTAAGACGTACAGTTTTTAAATTACGAAAAAAACTTACAAATAACAAAAATACAACGGAATTGAGAACCTCCTTTTTAAAGTCGGTTTAAAAACTACTATATAATTCCTTCACTGTTTCCAATTATGGTGGTCAAGCACGTGGATGAACCTTTAAAAAAGCGAAGTATAAAGAGGGGTAGAAAAAGTCCTACCCCTCTTCTTACATCGAGTGTGAGTGAGAAAAACTATATATATATCCCTCACTCTAACTGACTTTCTGAATCTATCTCGTTCTTCATAAACCTGTCATGTCCCTTTGTAGTTTGTTTGTTTACTTACCTCGTGGATTTGTATAAAGAGTATTTTTTGGGGACAAGCCCTAGTTTCATCTCTTACTTAAGATATCCGAGATAAACCAATACTGAATGTATGAATAAGACTTAACTGACGTCACCCGCGGTGGGCGAGTTAACTCGCACTTAACGATCCTGTTTAATGAAATAACTTAAAATTATAAAGTCCTAAAATGAAAGTGCTTCTTCATTATTTTCCCTGTTCTCGATGGCATGTTTCACACGCGAGCTTTTGCGGAGAGCTACATTTTAGGTACATATGAAATTGGCGTTTTGTTTGGAGAAATTCGAGAAAATTGATTTGTCAATGCTATTTCTGTATATTTTCTGGCACTACAAACTCTATTCCCCTAAAATTTTGTGTGTATAACAGGACGGCAAAATCCGGGTCGGCCGAGAAAACGTTGGCGGGATGGTCTTGATGCATTTGAAAAGGAATGGTGGGAGACCGCCAAAGACAAGGACGTGTGGAAGCGTTTGGGGGAGGACTTTGCCCAGCAGTAGGACGAAATACGATAATAAGAAAAATATAACAAAATTGTGAAAGGTCTGTATGCGTAGCCTTTTTTATGAAAAAACACTAAGAAATAAAAAATTATACGAATTAAAGCATCGAAAGCGACAACACATGAAATGAACTGTTTCTGAGTTTTAATTTTTGGGGATGAACTTTCCCCACATTATTAGTATTTATTGAATTTTTTATCTTGGCAATAATGTTACGTTCAGAATATAAATATTTTTTTATAAGAATATTGTTGAATAAAAAAACTATGTACAACATCAAAATGAGTGGAAAACGCCAATGTCATAAGTAAGGACCTATAGATAGATATACATTATCTATAGATAGATAGATATAACTTATAAAAATAAACCAACACATGTTTCAGCATTTTTCGTAAATAAACTAAAAAGTTCAAAACGGGTGGCAAAGTTTGTATTGTTATCAAAAACAATGTTCACCTATAATTGAAATCTTGCACAGAGACTTAAAATATAAATAAACACTATTTCAGAATTATTCAAACAAAAATATTTACCCATCAACTTGAACTTTTGCACAGGACTCCCTTACAAAAACAAATAAACAACTATTTTAGCGTTTTTCTAAATTCAACTCCTAAGAAGGTAAGCGGGGACGGCCAAATTTGTATGTGAGACGTAAAAAATCTTTACTAATTGACTTAAAATTTTGCACAGAGACTTCCTAACAAAAATAAATAAAATATTTACCTTAACGACGTGAAATTTTGCACAGAGACTCTAATAAAAATAAATAAACAACTATTTCAGAATTTTTAAAAATTCAACCCCTAAAGGGGTGAACGGCTTAGTATTTTTCGCAATTCAACCTATATGAGGGTTGGCAAAGATTGTTTGCACAAAAAATCGTTACCTATTGATTCCAACTTTTTCAAAAAGACCAATTAAAATAATCAAACACCTATTTCAGCATTTATGGCAATTCAACCTCAAAAGGTCTTTGGGGGTGGCAGAGTTTGTATGGTACAAAAAAATATTGATCTATTAACTTGAAATTTTGCACAGAGACTATAGTAAAAACAAATAAACACCTATATCAGCATTTTTTGCAATTCAACATGTAAGGGGGTAAATGGGATCGGCAAAGATTGTATGGGGGACGAAAAACATCTTTACCTACCAACTTGAAATTTTGCACAGACTCTCTAATAAAAATAAATAATTACCTGTTTTAGCATTTTTCGCTATTCAGACCCTAAGGGGTAAACGGGGATTGCAACATTTGTATGAGGAACAAAAACAATCTTCACCTGACTTAAAATTCTGCACAGAGACACTAAAAAAAATATAAATAAACACTTATTTTAGCATTTTTTGCAATACAACATCGAAGGGGGTTAACCGCGGTGGCAAAATTTTTATGGGGGACGATACGGGTTTCAGTTTTTATTCAAATATTATATATCCTTACAAAACCGGGTGTAACGGGCGTCAAAAATTACGCAATAAATCTGAGCATCTAATCGCAACTGATTGAGCTGAAGTTTTGCGCTTTATTGTAGTTCTAGACCAGGAATAACATAATAGGCTACTTTTTATCCAGCTTCCACGCGTGCGAAGCTGCGGGCGAAAGCTAGTACGATATATCTTTGCTCAGCGATTAGCAATGAGAAGCCTGATAAACACATACATGTGAAATTCATTGAAATAATAGGCTTTTAGGAGGGGTATTGTAAAATCTGTGTGGTGGAATCTACTGAATGTAAAACCTAATTCAAAATATATTTTTTAAAACTAGGATAAAAACAGAATAAATAATAATCGATGCCTGTTCCTATTTTGTTTAAGAGATTTCATGATCTTTATGTTATTTTCGACTAGCCTCATAGCTCAGTACGGTCACGGGACCTGTAGCTCAGGAGGTAGAGTAGGTTCGATTCCCGCCCCGAACAAACATTTGTGTGATACACATGGATGTTTGTTCTATATGGGCGTTTTTTATTTATGTATGTATATATGTTTATCAGTCTCTAATACCCATAGTAGGTACAGGTTCTGCCTAGTTTGGAATCAGTTGACCGTTTGTGAGATGTTCCATATTTATTTAATTTGAGGCTCATCATTCAAAATATATATATATATTTCTACTTCTTTCTTTTTTTTACAACTTCTGACCGCAGATACGCTCGCGTCTCCGGACAAAAAGCCTATATGTTAATTTAGATCTCAATCGCTGTAAGTATATTCCAAGTTTCACCCAAATCCCTTCAGCTGTTACTAAGTTGAGTGGGAACGAACATAACAAACATAGACAACGATGAGAATATTCGATGTCATGCTTAACTTTGGACGTGCGTGTTCAAACAGTGAAGAACCTAATTACCTCACAAAAAATGTTTAATTAAATATTTAAAAGTGTGGGTAAGCGAAACTAAGAAGAAAAATGAGTTTGGTGGTATGATGTTGACGCTGCACCACATTCAATAAAAACTATGAATCAAAACCAATTATGTATTTAATTTGACTCTATTAGATTATTAGATCGTGTAGTTATATTAGTCATTAAAATATAAACCATATATTTTGGGACCAACGAGAAAAAATCTCGGAAAAATCAGTAAGCGGTGTAAAAATTATCACCTGAGTCTACACTTATCTTAACACTAGTTGTAGGCGACACGTGCCTGTATCACCCTCACTAGTCTTCACTAATATTATAAAAAAGATTATTTTTTGTGTTTGTAGTAGAACTCAAAAACTACTTAACCGATCTTAAAAAATCCTTATACGGTATAACGCTACATTATCAGCGAGCAAAATAAATTTGCCTATACTTTATTTAAAAAAAAATAGAGATCCCTAGGATAATTGCAATATGTGAAGTAACCATAACCACCAGTATCAAAAATGTGCCTGTAAAAGTAATAAGCCTGTAAAAAATTGACAGACATAATTTGGAATTGAACGCGTAATCTTGTGTCTTATGTCTACCTACTTATTCTCATAGATTTACAGGCTTACATAAAAACACCTTTTTAGTTTATACCGTGCTTAGCTAAACAATGAATAGTGCCATAGGTAATGTTTAAATTTCTTACTTATAAACCATTTTAGGCATTACTTAACTAGTCATTGGTTTGTCTATGAAAATTAGGTAATCATTACACTTAACTATTCTATCATTTTCCAAGAGATTGTGACCACATTCTGCAGAAAAAAAGCCTGACTCTGACTTATCTAATGTCCATGACATCAGTCGGATATTTCAACAAATACGGTACCTACGGAGAACGATGGTGCTTTTCTACGTTTTACAAAAAAATTAGGGGCAAAAAAATTAAAATTACAACAGTCCCAGATCGATTTAAGAGAAAACGAACTCGAACAAGCAATTGGGACGACCAGGAGAAGGTAAATACAGTGGTTTTAAAAATACGAAGATAACTACGTAAGACTATTTGTAGGTATCTACAGGATATTTGTTCTTGGCTCATTTACCTGCCTCATTGGTCTACTTACCTATACTGATGTGCTGATACTGCCGACTGGTTCCATACTTTGCTGCGCAGACTGGTGTTGGCTAAAATTGATAGGTACAATTAAAAACAAAGACACAACACCAACCAATCTAAAAAAAATATTCAAATTGATGAGTTATTTGTGCTTTCCTTACCCTATTATTTTTAAGATTCTTATGAACTGTGTGCAGGTACACCCACTTATTTATTTCGAGTAGCTTGAATCTATTGAAAAACAAAGGCTCATTTTACTCGCTAATATACAAAGCCAGCTTGTAAAATATATTTGGAAAAAAGATTTTGAACTTACTATAATTATGAGACAGAAGATGGGCCAGACTTCATGACGGACCTCATGCAAAAAAATTAATTATTTTTTTACCGGCACCACCATCTCGAAATGGCAGTAAGTAGCAGAATAACCCTCTGTTATAATTAGCCTTTTTCTTCTAATTGTTTTGATTTCTAGCTCAGACCACTTATTCAGTTACCTGTTTACAATCTAAGAAGTTTGAAAATATTGGATCTAGAAGCTAAATATTTATAAATGATACAAAAACCAATAATTTAATGCTCACTGTGAATATAGTTTAAAGGTTGAGTTATTCCATTTATTTGAATCTTATATTCAATTGTAATAATCATACTGAATAACCTGCTGTTTTCCCTCAGAGCTACGACATGGGGTCCTTCAAAAGGCGGGTATTTCATTACCTCAAGGGCCGGCAGCGCATCAGTATCGCCTCTGGTGATGCAGGTGTCCATGGGCGACGGTGACCACTTTCCATCAGGTGGCCCGTCTGTTCGTCTGTCAGCTTTGGCATAAAAAAAATAACCTTCTCACACACACAAGACTTTGTCGGATACAATAACTCAACCGAGCATAGTTTTTGAATAAAATACCGATATAAGTATTCACTATTATTTTTATTTATTTATTTACAGTACCACAAATCTGTATATTAAATAAAAATATACCAGGTATTATAAAAATAAGTACATTACTTATACCTGTTTTTCGGAACATAATAAACTATTAGCCTATCAGAAATATACATATTTACACGTTACGCGTCTAATTGCACATAAAAAAAAGAGATTTCCTAAAATGCAGCATTTCTCATGGGTGGCTATTTGGTAGCTATCAGTAGGTACGCCATTTTCACGCCAAGGCGTGATATGATTTGTTGACTCATGCCATGGATATCAGCGCAGTCTTCTTTATCTAAAGCAAAATGTAAAAAGTAAAAAGATTGTTAATCCAGAAAACAATCACAACCAGCTGCTTGCTTAGTCAGCTCCGAGCTATATTTTCTGTGTAATCACGTGACGACTTCGCTGGTGCAATAAGCGTATTGGCCGGCTGAGACACAAGAGGTCGCGGGTTCGATTCCTCTTGATTGCGGGACTAATGTTCGCATGATCTGCAGGCATTTTTTCCGGGTCTGGGTGTTGCGGTTACTATGTAGGGTAGTCACAGTTCCAATTAGCTACGACCCAGGAGAGAATTATAGCGTGGAGTCGAGGCATGTATGTGGCTGTTGTCTGTTACATTATGTTCTTCTTCTTCTTCGTATAAGTTAGTGGCCAACTCTGATGAGTTTTTAATCCGCCTGAAGGTCTTCACGACTAAAAAAGCCAGCCTACCTTAACGTGCCTTGCCTTCCGAAGCAAGGAAGCGCTCAGATCTAAATGCCACTAAACGGTCACTCACCCATCCAAGTAGTGACCGGACGCAGTGTGGATTAACCAAGATAATCTGCGAAGCACACCGAAGTAATCCGCGCCATGAGCGCTTCCTATTATTGTTTCGCTGCACATTGTTTGATGTTACATGATTAATGAATTACCTACCTCATGTCGATCCCAGCATCTTATTACTGCCATGCATGACCTGTATTTCCACAGTATAGCTCCACCTTTTCTACTTTGGGTCAGGTCAGGACAGAGAAGATCAATGGTTTTACGCAATTTTTTATGGAAAAACCAGAAGCGTTGTTTGAACTTTAAATCAAGGGATTCCTTCTTTCCCTCTAGTTCATCGCTGTCGGGCCAGTATCATAAATTTGCTACGCCTCGTCCCGAAAAGTAGTATTTCGTTTTCCATTTGAATTTATTTCTTATAATTTAATGACAATAGTGACACTTCAAAATATATCATAGGTAAAATATCGTTAGCTCGCTAAACAAGGGGGCTAGGTTGTTTAATTGTTGCTGTTTAGGCATCAGTTTAATCAGTACTTTAGCACTAAGTAACCTTTTTAAGTATGCCTGTTAGTATATTACCAGTAGATGACCTGAGGGATCTCAAAAATTAAACAACTTTTGGTTTTACAATTTATTGTTCGCATATGCGCATCTGTGATAGATAAATTAGTGAAGTTTAGTTGATAGTTGGTTGGTAATCAGGGGCCTAATCAGCGGCATCATATATAGTTTGACAAAGCGCTTGTCAAATTTTCAAATCCAAAACTATAGCCATCCTTGTTTGTACCTTAAATAAAAATCAAACTCTGCTTACTCTACATTCAAAATAAAGAAACATGACATTGTGTTTCAGGATTCACGTCACGGTCCATGAGCCTCATTTACTAACTCAGTTGCACATGGAAATGATAAGCACCGGTCCTGTTTTTACAAACTTTGACAGTTTGTCAATTTAAATTCTTTGAATTTCGACAGATGAAATGTCAAAGTTTGCAAATAGAGGTCCGGTGCCGACCATTTCGGTGTGCAACTTAGTTTGCAAATGAGGCCTCAGATAGCAGTTCCAGAAGACTAATCAGTGACTCTCACTGGTAGGCTGCTGCCTACGTTTCATTCGGTACATAATACCTTTTTAGGATTTCGCATAAAACAACCATATTCAAGTACACGCAAACGAAGTTGAGGGCGGGTCAGATCGTACACAATATAGAACGCTTTCCATGCATTTTTCTTATTTTTCATTAGATAGGCTATAAAGTATAAGTATTTACTGTATTATATTTTGACAATTGAAAAACGCCGCCCGCCAGATTCTCGCACCGTGTCGCCGACGCGACGTGACGCCCAGCATGCGCAGCGTTGGCATTATGAGCATATCGCCTTTCTTCTTATGGGTTGCAGTAGTGTACTGATATAGGCTGGTAGTGGTGATGTTGCTATTGAAAAACTATCCCTAGAAATACAAACACCATTCATTGACCAATATGCTCCAAAAAAAATATACTGTGTATGTTATGTATGTCAAATTTGATGTCATTGGATTTGACATTATTCCTTTGTAACTGGAGCAAACAGTTTATAAAACCAGATTGACATGAAAAATTGATATCGCGTATGTATTCTGAATATTTCATGATCTCAGTTTTTTTTTAGAACAGAAAACGAATTTATACGTTATTCATAACCACTTACTGCGACTGAGAAAAAGTGATACTAAACAAAAATATATGGTACCTATTCTGTTTTTTCGGACCTAAATGACACTGTCATCGCTGTTACGGAAGGTTCGGGTCTGTCACACTAATATTATAAATGCGAAAGTTTGTGCGTGTGAGTATGATTGTCCCCACTCAACAACGTATTGGGATGAAACTTGGGATATACATAATTTGTGACCTGGATTAACACGTACGCTACTTTTTATCACGGAACCAACAAGCGAAGCCGCGGGCAGAAGATAGTGTACAATTAATGACATACGTAACACGAGAAATTGCCTCAATCATGCAGTATACTTGTAGGCGCTTGAAGGCAGGTCATGGTTATACCTTGGGTATAAAGGTATTATCGATTTCAAAAAGTGCTAACCACATGTTTCATAAATAATGAGTTAAAATTGTTTCATGTGAGGATTTTTTACAAACCAAATCAGCTTTAAATGTAAAAGTTTGTGTGTAAGCATGTTTGTTACTCACTCAACTCTGTAACGGGTGAACGGATTTGGATTAAACTACGATTATACATAGTTTGTGACGTGACGTGAAATAACGTGCTACGACGTCATCTTAGAGTCATCATAGAGGTTTTTACCCGTTGCACTTTTCAGCGGCAAAATTTCAGGAGACCTTTTCTTAGGACACTCTTTCATTATGAGTATAACATACAGCGTAGGCTGTGCGTTCATTGTCAGTCAGCCAGTCGTAAGTAGATTGTACTAACTTTTATTTTGATGGTGTAAAAATGCGTTTCTCATATCCTTCAATTGGAGAGAGCTTGAGGGGTCTTTCGCACTCTCCACCAGCGACTAGATCTCGCTAGCTAACCTAATATAATTTCATAAATCTTATCAAACAGCTTTCTGTGCCATGCAGGTACCTACCTATACTACCAGTACTATTTATTTGGTAAGGTTTTAATTATATCCGCTTCGATACTTTCGAATACCCTCTATACGTCCTACCTAATTTACCACACATATTTTTTTAAACACCGAAAATATTAATTTCGAAAATATTAATTTTTAAAACGACGTGTGACGTACATTTATATTAAGTAACTACCTAGTTTGTTATGATGAGCGACTCTACTTCTAGCTTTCCATAGTCTATCGAGCGTTGTTTACACGCGTTAGTAAGTACACACATTTAATCTTAGTGTCGTAGGTACGTACAACGCATCGTGTTGACCTCGACGAACCAAAAGCAGTACCACTGTCACTGGGTAAGTGTGTCAGTGTGCCAGTAGGGCGCGCGTCATCTGCGACCATGCCCCCCACCCCCTTCGTTTCCCCCTTCTCCCACAGCACCAAGGTCCTGCCGCTTCAGAAACTGCAGCTGATTTTATATCATAAAATAACAAGCTACATGCCTTAAAATATTAGTCTTCATAATTATTATTAGAATGCTAAAAGGGAACTTCATTCATAATTCAAGTTTGTTTTTTAAATAGCGTTAAAAAAGTTCACCCCAAGTTTTCTATTATTATGTCATTCAAACAGTTACGAATTATGGAAAAGTGTGAACGGCCAACTTGTGAAGTTTTTTAGCTGTTTTGGATATTTTTTAAGGTTAAAGAGATTTGAACCTTCTAGTACGAGAGGCTGGCATTGAACCTAGTGATTTGTTTTCCTCAAGCAAATACTTATACTTATTGGGAATATTAAGTTTTATTGTGTAAGAAAAAAGAAATAATTTAATATGAATGTTAAATATTCAATGTTAGACATTACAATATATCATGTAGGAACTTTTATTTCATAACGTTGGGATGGACAATTTTTTTTTGTAATATCTTATGTCAATTCTTCTTAGTGCATTTAACTTCTGTCGCTTGGGTCATAATTTTATTAAATCTGCTCGCACTTGACCATTTTAATTATGTTTATTTTTCGTTTTATAGACTGCTACCACCTGCGACCACCCCCGCCATCACTATTATCGATCGATACATTGACTTCTGGTGGAGTAAACATAACAGAAATCTGACCGTATGCTACCAAACTTCGCAGGATTACCCGGCTAAGCTGCCTGAGTCTAGCCTAATAAATTCATCAAAATCGGTCCATCCGTTTTGAAGTCCATAGGGCACATAATACTCACATATTTTTTTTTATATATAGATCGATTATACTTATTCATTATTATACGCATGAGGTAGCTCTGCTCAGGTTTATAGTGACTAGACTAGACTACCAAATATTTTATTTTATTTTATTTTTATTTTATTTTCTTTGTTTATAATTTATATGTACTTACTTATACTTTACTCACTAGATCAATGAAATTATCAGAATAAGTATGAGCCAAGATACTATCGTTATGAGTAAAGATTTATATCTTATCGGCGAAAGCATTGAAATAGGCCAAGGTTAGATTATGTTGTCAACACTATTAACTTATTCAAACATCGGTGATTTGACTGATCAGAATAATGAACGAACTCCAACCTCCGTGCCCAAAGTGGGGATTATGGGCCCTCTTGTAAAAGGAGGCCATGTCTAGTAGCGGTCTGGATGTAGGCTGGTGAACAAAAAGTCATAGGCTAGTGAACAAAAAGTCCCTTAGATTTGTCCTTTGTGTCCATTATTATAATAAAAATTCTATGAGAATTAATAAGTCTAATTTGAAAGAGCTCAGCATCAAAAGGCTTGTCAAAATATTCTAGAAGGGCCTAAGCTTTTTCGGGCAATTTATGTGATCTCCTGGACATATGTAGTCGAGTAATATATCTATTGATACTGGGTCAGATGAAGCGAATTCAAGGCACTTGCAAGATAGTAGGTAAGATGCAGTGAACAAGGTTGTTGACGGCAGCTGCACATAACACTAAAGTTCAGAATATAAGTACATACGTATACGGAATCCACACAGAATAAGTAATGCTATAATGCTGGACACTAGCATCATGTAGCCCCAAACTAAGCAGAGCTTGTATTATGGGAACCACATGACTGATATACTACATATGTATACATTTTTTTTGTAAATATTAATATAGGTTTTATATACATAGATATAGATAAATAGAAAATACCCAGACCCGAAACAAATATTGGTCTTGGGACTATTTACAAATAAAATGTATATAAGTACATAATCATGTGGTTCCCATAATACAAACTCTGCTTAATTTGGGGCGCTATAATATGTATAAATAGTGTCTAGATATATTAGATATATTGTTTTATTTAATTTTAATAAAAATAATGCTACTGCTTCAAATAAAGTATTAACCGTTTCCAAATATCGTGGTCGGATCTCAGCAAAGCGACGTGGGCAGCGCGTTTCTTTTCCATTTCGAAGGTTACACAGTTGTGTAATAGTTGACTCGGATGTGCAACCAGAATATCTGAGGAACAAAGGATTTTGTAAATGGCTACGCGTCCTCGTTCACAAAAACACTAACGCAATGTTAAAAAAATAGACGCATACGCATACTTTTACCGAACAAAGTAAATTTTATGCTGTTTTCAATAATTATCTTTAATATTTTAAATAAAATGAATAATCAAATTAGAAATAATAACATGCTCATAATTTTCTAATTGTTATTAAGAAAATGTTTTAATATATTATAAACGTAAAACTTAAACAACAGCTTTGCAGCTCTGCTTTAGTGCATACAAATAGTTGCCCTTTGGCGAAATTGAATTTCAATATATCTTGGTAAGTGGGACACGACGAGCATGTCGCAATACGCGTACCAATGAATATGTTTCGCGGATACAGCTCCGCTGTTTCGAGTGAAGAAAATCCTTTGTTCTTTTCTTTTACACAACAATGATATGTAGGTACTTACCTAGTTAGGCTAAGTTAGCTTTATGAAACATTATTTTTCTTTTATGCCTAGATATTCTATTAGTGTAAACAGTTTTACTCATACACAACATAGTAATGTTCTAAATAACGTACCCATTAAATAAAAGGCTGGTTTATTAATAAAAGTATTAAAAAATATGAACTAACGTACTCTCAAAACTACAAATTTAAGTGTAATTTCAGCGCTAAATCGTTGTCGTAGAATGCGGGTTCTGTATAAAAACAGTTAAAAGTTTATATTGTAGGACAAAATTTTAATTTAAATTAATGATAATAATAACAAAACGTTAAAAACCCTAACGTGACGTTCGTAAATAAACTGGGTGCCTAGTGCGAGTTTTTTACCAGCTCAATTGTGTTTGCGCCATCGAGGTAGCGCCATCTATGAAACGCAATCGAGCTGGTAAAAACACTCGCACTAGGCACCCCGGTCCGGTACACTGCGGATGACGTCATAAGAGTGAGTTACCATTTTATGACGTCATCTCTGGTGACAAGATCGATAGTGCCGTGCTATGAGAGTGGGAGTAACATTTCGGCGTAATTCAAAAACTATACGTCCTACATGAAAATAAAATCTGTAATATGTATAAAAACAAATCATGCCCTTTCAATGACAACTTATTTGACTTTATAACTAAACCGTATGAGCGAGAGACTTCTATATTATTTTCCTGTAAAATATAAAGCCAAAGCCAAGATATATGCCGATGATTCATTTTTTCACTTGCAGTCTTATTCAATGAGTAAAATTTACATGTATACCACATTTTAAACTCATAGCTTAAGTAGTTCCTGAAGAAACCAGCCAGACCAAACCAGTGACAGACGGACGCACGGGCAAAGTCGCTCCATAAAGATTCGTTTTACCGGTTCGGAAACCTCACACTAAAAAGCGCAAAAAAAAAGGTTGCTCCATCGCATAATTGCCACAAAAGCATTTTATCCTTTTCAACTTACACTATTTTCAGCTTGGTAATAAAAACCGTAAGTAACATTAATGGAGCAAGTTAACATCATGAATGTATCGAATATGCCTTAAAAATATTATGAGTGTAAACGAAACTTTTCGCCAATTTAAATCTAAAGACCTAGATAACTAGAAGTCTTCAATTATTTTAGATAGTATTCATTTAAATTTATATAAATCCCTAAAATATAAAATAATATCCCTGACCCTAAGAAAAATAAGGAAAGTTTCCAGTTAAATGACTACTAGCTTCAAGAAAAATAAACCTTTACTTTCGATTAAATGTTTTATATAATATTTCCGTTGTGCGTGTATTTAATCTATATTTTAAAGATATATAGATTGAATTAACGCTTAAACTTTAGCTCGAACTTATTATTGTGACTTGTATAATTTTAGAAATATAATGAAAATAATTGTCTTGAATATTCCCACAAATACTTTTGAAATCACTTAATATTTCTTATCCCCTTTTTTCTTTTCCCCAGAATTTTAACAGCTTTTCCTTTACTAGCTAATCTTGTAAGGACCGCTCGACCTACTAAAGAGTTCGAAAGTTTGTTCAAGCGTAAATTTATGCTTGAATAAACATATTATGCAAAATGGCATCGAGTTCGCTTCGCTCACTCCACAAAAAAATAGCTTAAAACTCAATAGTAAAGACACCAACGGGTTTGACAGTATCAGCGCCGCAGGCTTAGTAGAGATTGCGATTCGTGCAATGACTATGTTTGCGCATAAAAAACACTGTGCATATAATGTCTTTTACTACTAATGTAATTTTCTTTTGATACGGAACCCGAATATACACCTACTAACATAAATACAATTCTGGACTAGCGTTTCATTGCACAACCACTTCTCATTATGACCTTGCTGAATTAGGCAATGTTTCCATACCTACAACTGGTTGCTTCAGCATTCGCTTTGTATTATTTTATTTTTTATGATTTTAAAGATAAATAAATGTTTTATCGGGTACTAGCCAGGAAAAGAGAAACCATAACTTATCTGAATAATGTTTCAATGAAGCCATATGAATATCCGGATAATCGTTGGTTTATATTCTTAAAACTATTATTAATATTGTGAAATATTCGTCAGGTTCTGATCCTCTACAGATAGTACCCAGCACAGATTGATTAACAGTAAAAAAATCATCTGAATGCTTTATAGGTGTGTGAATAAAAAAAAAATATGATGAGTAATTTATCAGTCCTACGGTTTGCAAAATAGATGTTATATAGCTAGATGATGTTGTGTGAAATGTATATTTCTCCGACTTAGGTATTAATGCAAAAATTTAAGCTATTGCCATCTCTTACCATTGAATAGCGACCAATAGTGACAGGGCTTATATTAAGCAGTATGCTTTGTGTAGCTTTTATAAGCATGACCATAAAATATTTGAAATGATTATCCATCAAATGAATTATTATTTTGAAAATATATACCTACATACATTGTAAATATTGCGTTTAATATGAGCAATATTAGCAAGCGCATATTATGAATCGTATCGCGCGCGTTTCTACCATCGAGTCTCGGGCAGCCGCGCATCATTCGAGTATTATTTTGTAATACCGCTAAAATCGTGGTAACCAGGCCAAGGCTCGACTTATTTACATGTACGTGAGAAATAGCAGTCTAACTACATATAAATGTATGGATGAATAATGTTCCACGAGATAACAACTCATTACTTTTAACATTTTATACATTTTAATTAATGACAACGATTAATTGGGTGAGAAGGGATAATTAATAATCGGTCCCTTGAAAATACGAATAAAACAGATAGAAATGTAAATTTTGCGACAAAGAAATCTGTTACATAAAAAAACCGGCCAAGTGAGAGTAGAAATCGCGTTCTGAGGGTTCGTTTATCCTTACAAAAAATAATTTCATGAAATATTTTTTTGTGATGTGGCAATTTTACGGATTCGTATTTTTACTTGTGTTGTATGATGATATTGCTTTTTGCCAAATTTCATGGTGAACAGGAAGTACCCTATTTTACAGGTTTTGGTGCCCTTGCGAGTGTCAAAATATGCTGCATAAATAAATGGCCGTATCATTTGATTGCGTTGATTTTGAAGTTTAATTTTTTTCACTGCTCCAAGGGATTGCAGACTTGGGTGTTAATTTTAATTTGATACCTCCCACCCGTTCCTGAGAAAAAAGTCTTGACAGACAGTCACACAGGTAGACGGACAACGTAGTGATCCTATAGGGGTTCCTTTTTCTTTTTGTGGTACGGAACTCTTTCAAAATTAAAGAATGAGTGTGATCAAATTATCATCTGTAAGACATCAAAATCGTAGCACCAAGGCGTTTTTTTAAACATTTTTTTTTATAAGGCGTGTTCCTTACCTACTGCTTATTCAACAATTGTGTTGCTGAGTAGCGCGAGCGATGGCTGCCACATGCGCCCGCGTCATCTATCTCCACAAACCTTTGATAAAAAAGTAGGTCATCGCCTTATTATGCTTAATGTTGTGCCAAGTTATGCATTCTGTTCCAGATGGATTTATATGCAGAATAAATGCATCGTACCTATATACATACATAAATATATAAAGTCACGCATATCGGCAGATATCGGCACGGCTACAATCCTGGCCGTTAGCTTTTTTCACTATCATCACATTCTTCATCGTCGGTTTAGGGTAATCTTGACCTGGCCTCTGACCAGCGCGTCTCCGATTTGATCGGAGAACGTACGTGGCCCTTCCAATAGGCCCATTCACATTCGCCTCATATTCTTTAGTCGACTATCTTCTTTCATTCATCCTTTCTACATGCCCAAACCATACTTTTCTCAATCTCTGTCACTATATCTTCATTCATTCCACACCGCTCTCTTACACACTATTCCGCACACTATCTTTCAATGCCACCTACTTCTCAGAGCTTTATTCTACTCTGATGTTTCTTCTGCCTTATCCAACTTTCAGTACCATACATCAATGTCGGGACTAACTCTCCTCTAGGTATGTGCAACCAGTCGCGCCTTTTCAGACATTTTCCAGCTGCTCATCATAAAATGTTCCATCCAATTCAAAATACGAGTATCTTATTGGCAAATCTTTACGGGGTTTCCGATAAAGATTAATTCCCCGAAGAATTATCCTAGGGGTCTTCTTAAATAAAAGATGAGACAGTTGCTGCTTGAATGCCTGATTCTCAGATATGCAAATTATGTAGCATATAAAGAAACGCTATTTTGCTAAAGTATTCACTATATAAACACATACAAAACAAGTATTTACAAACAATGTAAAGAAAGACCCCTCATATTTCATAGCTGCAGAGACAAGACATCGTGGTGTTAGCTTCTCAGATTTTCAACTCTGATTTTTACAATATTCCGCTATCCCGCTTTCCCGTATAAATTGTTCGAAAGGAACAAATAGGATTTGAGCTTGACTTAAAATAAATATGAAATCGAAGTGTCGTATTCCTGATTTTACTAATTATTTCACATAAAAAATTAAAAAAACATGTACTAAACGTTCATGTTTTTTTGGAAAAAAGCATACAACTGCAACTAAAATAGATAACAACTTAGAGTAAACTTGAAATTTAAACTGTTTTCATTCATAAATCCTGAAATTCCTGACATAAAACATACCATAAACAGCTTAGCTAAAGCTTAATATGTAGCTTTAGAAATATTTTAGATACTTTACAATAACATATAGTCATCAGATACTCTTGGATCCTTCTACATTGTGCCATTACCTATTACCTATTTGTAAGATAGGTAGTTAGGTATTATTTTAATTTTAATCTAGTCACCTCACACGTAAGTTTAAAAAATTACATACATTGCATTTCGAAAATTTGGCCCAGTAGGTACTAAAAAGGAATATGACACGTATTAACAATAGAATAAGAGAACCGCTTCTCGTTTCAAAATCAGTCAAACAGATAGATTGATTTTGAAAGCAGAATAAATCGATGCAAAATATTTTAATGGTGAAGCAATAGACCAGCAATCCAGTTCTACAGAAATCAATACCTATTGGCTCACTTACACCAGCCGCACTCCTTCCCACCACTAACAGCAGCCTTCGCGAAGCAATTTCGGTTTGTCAAAGACGACGCCTTCTGCAACGAACTTCAGAAAATATTTTCTCGTATTTGACTCAACTCGTGGTCAACTCGTTGGCAAATATTTTCTTTATTAGACAATTAAATAAATAAATAAATAATGATGCGGGACGTAATAATAACACAGCATCACGTAGCCCCAAACTATGCAGAGCTTGTATTATGGGAACCACATGATTGATATAATATACATATTTTTTTTTGTAAATACTTACATAAATAAAAGTACAAAATACCTTTACGAGAACCTGGCTCTTTCTGAATTACTCATGAGTGAATAAAAGAAAGATTTCATATATAGAAAATAAACTCACAGCATCATAAAACTTTGACAGTCTTGGCTAACTGTAGGTGCTACTTTAACAATTTACTGTGAGTATCTGGTCAAAGTTAACAAGGTTTTAATGTGCAGTAATTATAAAATATATGTATGTTTCTGTGTTTGTAAATAGATAAAATAGAATAAAAGAAAACTTGATGGCAAACAATTTAGATTTACACGGGGCAAATCAACAACTGATGTCGTTGTTGAGTTAGTATCGGATTTTTACGGAGCATGGGAGGATTCACATGATGCTTTAGGCATCTTTTGTGATTTGAAGGCCTTTAACTGCCACCATGAAACATTAATTAGGAAACTAGATCACTATGGTATCAGGGGTTCGGTGTTCTCCGGGGTCTGTAGTTAAGATGGGTGAACCTAAAGGGTCAATACTTGGACCATTGTTATTTTAAATTTACATCAAAGACCTTTCTCAACTTGTGAGAAATAACCACAAAATTGTGTTGTTTGCGGATAACGCATCTCTTTTATTTAAATCAATGCGACGGCAAATCAATTTTGACAACGTAAGCTATGCAATAGAGAAAATTGTTACTGGTTCATTGTGAATAAGTTATTACTTATTATTACGCAAGGCTCGAGATCAAGAACTGGCCCATAGTAAATAAAAAAAAAAGTGTTAGATGTATATTACCAAATGTTAAACAAGTTAAACCTAACGTTAAATTAAAAGATGATGGTTTAAATCTTGTGGATACTACCTACTGTATTTTTAAGGAGCTTAACCTTAGATAATAAGCTTCAATGGGGCGCTCACATAGATGGGTTTTCGAACAGACTCAGTACTGCAGCATCATTTAAGTGCAGGGAAATCTGTCCGAGGCTGTTTGTGCGCCCCATTGAAGTTTATTATCTAAGGTTAAGCTCCTTAAATAATAAGCTGCAATGGGACGCTCAGACTCAGTAAGAAAGAAAGAAAGAAAGAAAAGTTTTTATTTAGCACTGCAGCATACGCAGTCAAAATAATCTGTTAACTTACCTACTGACGTAGAACGGCTAGACTAGTTTATTTCACTTACGTCGACGGCATTATGTCGTATCTAATTTTAAAGCTGCAGATATTAACACCATATTTTTGCTGCAGAAGGGGCTGTTCGTGCAATTTATAATAGGGCTCCAGAGAATCACGTGGAACTAAGTTTAAATAAATAAATATTATGATAGTTCCGTGCCACTACATATATGATGATAACTTAATGTTTGTCCGAAAGAATATCAATATGCTCAAGAAAAATAGCGACAATCATAATATTAACACTAGAAATGAAGATAAACTCACTGTTCCTACTGTAAGGCTCCATTACCAATCTTTTAAAGGGCACTGTGTGCATTTTTTTATCACAAACTCAAAAATTACCTGTTTAATTTATCTATAAATAAATTCAAAAATGTTGTTAAACGTTATCTCTATTATTTAGATGACAAACAATGTAACAGTTAAGAATGTGTAATTGTACTACAGACTATAAAAAAATATAAGCCAGCAGAGTTTCTTGCCAATTCTTCTCTGTCCGCGATTCAAAGTGAACTTTATGATTCCTGAATAAAAGAGATTATTACTACTTTACTTTAACTCATTATTGATGCGCTTTATCAAACATACGTTTACGTTGTCAATCCAAAAGTAGTTTTGTTTTGAGATTTCTTTTGTCTTCTATTGGTCTGACTTTCTATGGTTTTCACCAGCTGGTTGCCAGGTGTAAGCGAGCCATTATTAGCGGCTAGCTAACACCGGCGGTTCTGTATTTGAATTCTTCGGAGAATCAGAATGTATTAGCCGGGATTAAATAAATGGATTGGCTGAGTACCTACCTATGCTAATACGAAAGGGTAGGAAATAAATCAATTAATTGTAGTACCTTACCTAGATATGTAGCCTGGATACAAAGGCACTCAAGTCTTACTGGAAAATGAGTTGTACCACACTTTATATTATTGAATTTTGTTATGCTACTGACACGGTACTAATAGGTAGGTAATATAAACGCAAAAGTTTGTATGTATATTTATCTAAAGATGCTGCTTATTAGTCCTTCACGAAAAAATTGACTTCTTTAAGTTTGCACATAATGAATATAAAATATAGGCTAAACCTAAGGCAAAGCCGTGGGCGGAAGCTAGTAACACAATTATAATGACGTAAGTAAAAATAATATAAAATATTCGTTTGTTAAGCAAATGGAAAATCATCATATTCATCAGCCTATATAAGTCCACTGCTGGACATAGGCCTCCCCATTGTGTCCTGAGCTCGACGCAACTAGCTTCCACCAGCAGCCTTTCGTAAATCCACCTACATATCCCACCTGGCTGGAGGGCGTCCTACATTATGTTTGCGGAGCCGCAGTCTGCATTCAAGAACTCGTTTTCCTAAACGGTTAGGTCTTTCGGCAGATATAGTCAGCCTACTGCCCTGCCTGCCACTTCAACTTGATAATTTTCTGAGCTATGTCGAGAACTTTAGCTACGTCGGATAGTCTCGTTACGGATTCTATCCTTGAGAGAAACTCCAAGCATAGCTCGTTCCATAGCTTGCTGGGCTATGGAAGCTCGCTGAACTTTAAACTGGTTGACCAGCCATACCGTGAGTGTCCACGTTGCAGGTTTTCATTATTGCTGTATGGATCTCAAAGTTGTTTCCATCTAACTGCAAAATCTGCCCGAAGTATGTGTACTCCGAAACAATTTCAAGGTGTCCATTAACGACGACAGGTCTCGGATCAATTCGGTGACTGATCATGACTTTGGTCTTGTTCAAATTCATGCCGAGACCTATCTTTCGCAAGACTGTTGCTAAGCCGCAGCCAAGAAGCTTGTGAAACTCTTCGGTACCCGGCAAGAAAAGTAGATTGGTAGAGTCCCTCATTACAACGTTGAAGGGAGCCTTCGTTGTGTTGTGCTAGGCTTTTGATATATCCTCGTCTTCCACTTCATCATCCAGGTGTGCCGAAATCGGTGCTTAAACCTGAATGATCTTCATACTATACCGTTTGGATAGGATAGATACCCAGACGCAGTTGCATGCCGTGTATACTGATTTTAGCTCCGCGTTTGATAAGGTAAATCACAATATATTAGTAAGTAAATTAGAAAAATATGGTATACATGGTATTCTTCTGCGCTGGCTAGATTCATACTTGAGAAACCGTGTTCTACGAGTAGTTGCTCATGGGTTTACATCTTCCATGTTTACGGCCACCTCTGGTGTGCCCCAAGGGTCACCTCTGGGACCAGTTTTATTTACACTTTTTATAAATGACATAATTGGCCATATAAAACATAGTAAACGTTTAGGTTTTGCAGATGATCTCAAAATTTATAGACCTATTAAAAATAGCACTGATGCTGCTTTACTACAAGAGGATTTAAATGCAATACATGTATGGTACAAAGATAATGCAATGCTTTTGAATGCCAGTAAATGTTCACATATAAAATTCACAAGAAATAACGGAATTATAGAAAAAGCTATGAAATTAACAAAGAAGTTCTAATAGAGGTGACAGAAGTAAAAGACAGGGATAATTATAGATAACAAATTAACATGTAGACATCATATTGATAAAACTTGTAATAAAGCTTGGAAAATGATGGGGTTTGTAAAACGGGTCTGTAAAGATTGCACAAATACAAAAAGCGTTATGGTTTTATATAACACACTAACTAATACGTAGTGTATTGGATTACTGTACACCTGTTTGGAACCCTCATTACAAAGTTCATAATGACAGAATAGAACGCTTACAAAAGAAATAAATAATACAGATATTGATATCTTCCATGATTCCCTCCTAAGTTTTAAGAAGAAAATTAAAACAAGCCATGAGTTAGTCTCAGCTGAATAGTATTAAGTTGCCTTGATCTCATCTAGTAATTAAGTGCCTAATTTCTTGCTATGTTTGCAATGCTAATTTGTATGCTAGTTAGTAAATATCTAAAGCACTTGAGTATTTTTAAACTTACATAAATAGATATTATTAAAAATATTTTGTAAACGCCTGTAATGGCAATGTCACACTGTCGAATATAAATACATAAATAAATAATGCTGGACACTATCACACAGCATCATGTAGCCCCAAACTAAGCAGAGCTTGTATTATGGGAACCACATGATTGATATATTACATATATACATTTTTTATTTGTTATAGATTTTAGATATTATTGATATTATTTGTTATAGATTTTAGATTTTACTGTTCTGTAATGTGAATTGTCGTTGGTGTATCTAACAATAAATAAATAATAGATAAGTAGATCAATTAGGTAAAACACATGAATTTATGTGACCCAAATATCCATGTTTGGGTTACAGAAATAGTTTAAGTAAGTTAAATGCATTATTGAATTTTAAATAAGGGTTTAGAGGGCGAATTAGAAAACTTAAAAAAAAACAAGTCTTGCCATCTGTACCTACTACGTAAAATATCAAAAGAAAGGGCTTGTTGTGAGAGTCTGAAATACATATATTGAATGTTTTAAAATGTATAATTTTGAATATGTATGATAACTGACTTTCCCCCCTTTTACCACGAAACTTCTGAGCAAAATTGAGAAAAAAAAACAGAAATCGTTATTATTATTTATCCATCCATATGGATAAATAAGTGAATGGTGTTAAAATAACATGGAAATTTGAATATATTTAAATATTTTATGTGCGTTTTAAATTACCACAAACAAATTTGGGATCTCGATACGAGTTCACTTCGCACTTATCCAATACTTAGGTATATTCCCGCCCCAGTTTCGTAAGAGTGCAATGTACTGTGTACAAAAAGACGAACGCAAATACACATTTTGTTTTGAACGTTAGTAACTGTATATTCGATAATATAAAGACATTAAAAGAATAATGGATTTCTCATACAAATAAAACAATATTACTTTATGTAGAACATACTCTAAACGATATTATAGCATGTATGTATTATCCCCTTAACTAGGTCAGTTCAACAAGGCCACACTATATCAACAATAAATAAAATAATAGTTTGTACGATGAAATATTAGTTAGTACAGTTTAGTTTACGAGCAAGTAAATTAAACAAGTAATAGTAATATTAAAAATGTATTAAACCCTTCACCATAGAAGTCTCATTTCTCAAGTCACATTCCAAACAAAACTAGACCGGTTAAGTGCGAGTTGACTCGTCCACCGCGGGTGACGTCAATGGCGTGCGGTACTAATTAGTAAGTTTTCTTCGTAATTAATAACTGTACGTCCTTTAGTAAAATAGAAATTTATATTACCAAATGTTAAACAAGTTAAACCTAACATTAAAATAAAAGATGAAGATCTAAATCTTGTGGACAGTGCTGTATTTTTAGGCATAACTTTAGATAATAAGCTTCAATGGGGCGCTCACATAGATGGGTTGTCGAACAGACTCAGTTCTGCAGCATACGCAGTCAAAAGAATCCGTCAACTTACTGACGTAGAAACGGCTAGACTAGTTTATTTCAGCTACTTCCATAGCATTATGTCGTACGGCATTTTGTTGTGGGGGAATGCTGCAGATATCAACACCATATTTGTGTTGCAGAAGAGGGCTGTTCGTGCAATTTATAATATGGGCCCCAGAGAATCACTTAGAACTAAGTTTAAAGAAATAAATGTTATGAGAGTGCCGTCCCAATATATATATGAAAACTTAATGTATGTCCGAAAACATATTAACATGTTCAAGAAAAATAGCGACTATCATAATGTTAACACTAGAAATAAAGATAAACTAGCTGTTCCTACTGTAAGGCTCCATAAAGTTAGTCAATCTTTTAAAGGGATGTCTGTACGATTTTTTAACAAAATCCCAGATGTGAATATTAATCTATCTGTAAATAAATTCAAAAATGTTGTTAAACGTAATCTATGTAATAAAGCTTATTATAAAATATCTGATTATTTAGATGACAAAAAAGCTTGGGATGAAACTGCCTCCAACTCCATCAAAAACAATGTAATAGTTATTAAGAACAATGACGTTAAAAAAATATAAGCCAAGCAGAGTTTCTTGCCAATTCTTCTCTGTTTGGTCACGTTACGAATTCGTGGTAAATTAAAAAATGACGTTTCAAAGTGTACTATACAGTTCCTACTGAATAAATTAATTTTGACTTGACTTGACATGATATTTGAGCGTGTAATTTGCTTTATAGCGCTAATTTGCGCTATGATTTTCCTGTAAAATATAGATACTTCTATAATATGTATAAATTTCAAGTTTCTCACTTCGCAAACTTTGGAGATAAGGGGGGTGGTTAGGGTCATTTTTTGGACAGTTTTGATCATAAAATGAAAAGCATGCGTTGTATAAAAAAATAAAAACCTGCTTTAAACTGGGCTAATTGACTCCTTTCATATGATATACCACATGATCTATTGGCACCACTTTGAAATTTTGACATTACTTATTTTGGACCTTTTGGGGATGGTAACCAAAATATATTTTTGCCAAATATCAAGCTAAAGGGCTAATGTAGTTCCTGAAATAATCAGCTTGTCACAGCTGACGAATGGACGGACAAAGCGACACCATAAGGGTTCGTTTGACCGGTTCGGTAACGTCACCCTAAAATCAATCCGAATCGGGTTTTTTTTGGCGACGCACGGTTTGTGCATGTGCCATTTTATGTTTTTTGTTTATTTTACTTTTTTATTTAAAAAAAAAACTAGGTAAATAATATTTACAAAACAAAATCAGCTTACGAAATTTTGAAAAGGGTCTAGAGAGCCAAATCGGTTCATCGTTTGGGATCTAGGATGCCAAAGTCAGACACAGTCAAAATCAAACACAATATTCGAAAATATGTATGTTAAGAAAAGCATCTCATGCATCTCATCGAATGCGATTGGAAGCGACAGCATTAGTAAAAAAATGATTATCCCTATCCTTGATGACATAGTCCACGTCCTTACCTACCTGCTGAATTTTTCCATCGAAACTGGATCATTTCCAAGAGCTTGGAAAGAGGCTCAAGTGACTCCTTTACCTAAAAAACCTAATCCATCCACTTTTTCTGATTTCCGTCCTATCTCTATTCTCCCATTCCTTTCCAAGGTCCTTGAGCGTCTAGTGCATCAGCAACTCAATATGCTGAGTTGCTGATGCACTTAACACAAACCATCTCCTGAATCCATATCAGTCTAGTTTCCGTCCAGGCCATAGCACATCCACCACTCTTATCAAAATTACTGATGATATCAGGCATGGTATGGAAAACAGAAATTGTACTGTACTGACGCTGCTGGATTTCAGTAATGCGTTTAATAATGTAGACTTCGATGTGCTGTTAGCTCTACTCGGCTCTCTTAACATATCTCCAACAGTAATTTATTGGTTTCGTAGTTACCTGTTTGGGCGCCGGCAACGTATCCGTATTGACGATACTTATTCCACTTGGTGTCAATTGGGTAACCTTGAGGTGACCAACACCATTTTGTCTCCTCTTCTTTTTGCGATTTTCATAAATACAATTTCCAATAAACTATCTTCTTCCTACCACCTTTATGCAGATGATTTGCAAATCTACACGCAGGCTCCGGTGGAGCGGTTAGGTGAAGCCATATTACGCACTAATGACAACTTGCAAATCATCCTCGAGTGGAGTAAATCCTTTGGTTTAAAAGTAAATCCAGCAAAAACACAAGTGATAGTCGTAGGAAGCTCGAGGATGATTACTAAGATTGATTGGCTCCTCCTTCCGCAAGTTGTCTTTGATGGGACTGTCATCAAAATTAGTGAGGTCGTTAAAAATTTAGGCTTGCTCATAGACAAAGATCTCTCGTGGCGACGTCAGTTAACAGCACTTAGTCAAAAGACCTTTGCTTCAGCTGCCTCCCTTAGACGGTTGCGTAATTTCCTTCCGACATCCACTAAAGTTGCGCTTACTCAATCACTGTTACTTCCCATTCTTGCTTCAGCTGCCTCCCTTAGACGGTTGCGTAATTTCCTTCCGACATCCACTAAAGTTGCGCTTACTCAATCACTGTTACTTCCCATTCTGGACTATGCTGACGCCAGCTACCCTGACTTAACTGAAGACCAACTAAATAAACTTGAGCGGCTCCAAAATTTCTCCATCCGCTTTATATTTGGCCTGCGGAAATATGACCATGTCTCCGAATATCGCAATAAGCTCAAGTGGTTGCCTATTCGCCTTCGCCGGAACGCTCATATCCTTTCTCTCCTCTACGGAATACTTTTTAATCCCACTACTCCCTCATACCTTAAGGAACGTTTTGAGTTCCTTTACCTCTCCAATTCCCGGTCCTTGCGCTCCTCTGAAACCCTTCAATTAAAGACTCCGGTCCATTTCACATGTTTTTATAGCAACTCGTTTACGCTGCAGGCTATAAAACTGTGGAATGCTCTTCCTGTTAATATCCGTCATGCAAAGTCTCTGCCTATTTTTAAAAACTTAGTAGCCAATCACTATCTTTCAACGCCTTCTACAATTTAAGTAAACTATCCAAATAAGTATATTGTTTATTAATGCTTATGACTTTTGTTGATCGTTTGTACATATTTATATTTATTATTTAAAATTATATTTCTTTATATAATTTATATATATTATTTCATTAATATTATTTATTTCTTTATTAGTATATCATATATTAAGTTATTTTTATAGTAAGTAAATATTAGTATGTATTTGGATGTAGTCTATTGTATTGTTTTTATTTTTTATTTTTATTTAATTTGGACTAGGCACACCGCCGTTCCTGTTTGTTATGAAACTATCTCTCCATAAAAAGGTTGCCTGGAAGAGATCGCTTTAAGCGATAAGGTCGCCCATTGTACCATAATTTTTAGTGCCTGTTTCAATAATTTGTAATTCTTTGTATGGTGTGCAATAAAGCAATATCTATCTATCTATCTATCTATCTATTCGAATAACTGAGAAAGTAACAATAATAAAATAAAAAGACCAGCCAAATCTTGGAAAGTTTTCTATCAAAATAAGTAACTTTAAAATGCAAATATTTTGGGCACTGATGGAAACAGCAGCTTTTAGCACATAAAAACAGTTGGTTGCATGTAACCAACTGTGGTCAATGACGCAGTCGTTAAATATAAGCAAGTTTTCCATCGAAACCAGGCTCTATAGAATACAAGCAAATAATCAAACTTAACTCTTTGGTTTATACTGTACATGTACAAGAAACCTTACGTATAAGTTACAATTCAACGGTGAGGAATAGATTTCTAATTAAAAGAAAAATTGAATCTTAAAATAACATTTTCTTTTCAACTGCATTAACTTTTACTATCCTATTTTTTATGTTATTCGTTGTTTAACGAATAACGTTCCTAGTAATATATTTATTGTCTGTTAAAATGCTTATTTGTAAACAATCACCAGCATCTTAATCATTTTGATTAAACACACATATAGGTTCAACTGTCCCCAATTAAAAGAGGTCACTCGCCATGAATTTCCTGAAATGAGAATGCTATCACTGACCCAGTGACCCACTGCTCTTGACTCACAAACCTGAAATTCACCCCCGCCTCTCGGCTTTGCCTCCCTCTGGCGGGCAGCTGCCTACCGCATACGTATCAGCGTCTCGGATATAATTATAATGAAATCTTTATGATAATCACCATAACAACCAGATCATCTGACGCAAAGATTACCTGTTGCCAACGGTAATATTGGTTTGTTGTACCTATAATAATGGTAATAATACGAAGAAATTAAGAAGTTTACGTTTTTGTAATTTGTTTATTTTAGTTTTAATTTCAACCTACGACATCAAGAGAAAACAGTTATTTTAACATAAAACGATAAAACCCGAACTTGAGTCATGAGTTAACAAAGGCTTGCTCGCGGTAGATTGTTCAAATATATTTTGATTTCAGTTTTTTACAGAAGAAAAGATTCATGTGCAATGATGGTGATAAAAAGTGACTAGGTAATGGATTATACGGAAGAATGGGCGGACAGTTTATAGCATTCAACTAAGTACCTAGGACCTAGGTACTCAATGCCAATACTGTGACTTCCTATGCGACTGTAAAGTCTCCACATAATGTACTTACGACTCAAACTTACCGGCGCGCGTCGGAGAGTATCGAAGAGCATTTTATAACATGCTTAAAGGAAATTGAAACATCCTGCAATTTACGCAGCTTTGAGTTTTGTCAAACACTGACATAAATAGATCCGTAAGCAGATATTGCATGCAAATAAAGAACTTAACTGCTTTGTGGATGTTTCAATTTCCTCTAGCATGTTTTAAAATGCGCTTCGATGCTCTACAACGCGCGCCGGTAGGTGTGAATCGTAAATTAAGAAGATCAACCAGTGGAATTTTACAAGCTAAAGGAAACATATGAAGGAGGATAATTAAGGAGCTAGGTACATACTTCATAACAAAAGAGAAACAAAGAACACCTAACATGAAATCTTGTTTTTTTTATCCAACTGAGGAAAGCCTCAGTCAGGTAAAAAAATTGTCTTCTAGGAAATAGAGAGGAGGGTAAAATTTAAAATATAATATATAATATTTTTAGGGAATTTTATGTTCCATTATATGAGTTCTTTGACTGTCGACGTAGCCCAAACAGAGACGACGGATTTTGACTTTTTTAATAAGGCCAGGTTGGATTCGTCTGGATCACGAGAGTGACATACGCTAATGTAATCGAATATTGTGACTGTTAAATGTCCACAACCACCACAATCCACAAGATTTGCATTCGCACCTGCAGACTTTAAAAAAAATCGCAAACGTGTAACAATTTAGCCAAAGACGACATCCTCCTTAACGATGATTATGATGATGATTATGTTATTATTTAAACACCACTACATGTGACTACAGAATCGCCACAACTCAATTGAGTATTTTGAGGAGGAATATGTAAAACCAGAACAAAACAACATATAAAGATGAAAAATAGAAAAACAACTTATAAAGAAGAAAAATCTTTTTTAATTTTGTTTTTTTTACGACGAAAAATACTTTACATTCATAAAATTTTATGTCACCCTTTAATTTATTTTATTTTTTAAATTGTACTACCACAATTTCCTCAATCCCATAAAACAAATTAATACAACCGTGCGAGCTACAAAATAAAAACATGCACGGAACTGCCGACTTTAGAAGCGTTAAAAGTTGTAATTTTTGTCCAACAATAAAAAACAAATTGTAGGTATGCATGCTCTACAATTTGTCATTTATCATTTTTTTTATATCTAGCACGAGAAATAAGAAAACGGCGAAAAATAAGGTTGACTTCCTCAATTTTGCAATATCTTAAAAATTATGAACGGTACAAGTAAGTGAAACATGCTTCGGGCAATATTGTAGAGAATAAAAAGAGCACCAAATAAGTTTTTAAATTAATTTTCGTATCTCGACAGACAAGTTATAGCGAAAAAACCAAATTTCATGGATTTTTCAAATGACGGAAATTGCACGTAATGAAATCTTGGTCGACAATTTAAAGTTAAGGTTTAGCCTTTTGGGGGGAGGGGGGAGGGGGGGGAGTGGGGTGCCCTTCACATCATATCGAAAATCAGACGGTTGATATTTTCACAGACGATATATTTCTGTTGCCGTTCAAACAACACATACTAAAAATAAAATAATTATTTAAGGGGGGTTCCCATACAAAAAACGTAATTTTTTGCCGTTTTTTCTGCCACCGTGAACCGTGATAGCTAGACAGTTTCAATTTTCACAGATGATGTATTTCTTTTTCCGTAATAACAACAAAGGGGGAATCCGATACAACAGTCGTGATTTTTTTGCCGTATTTTGCTCAATATGAATAACGGCAACAAGTAGATGCTTAAAACATTCACAGAATATTTAATGTATATTCACTTCAAAAATAAATGATAAAATAAATTCAGGGGGCCTGCCATACCATACCATGTATAGATGATAGTACGGAGCCCTTCGTGCACGAGTCCGACTCGCACTTGGCCGGTTTTTTTATGACAGCCTTCAAACTTGAATAAATATGGCTGTTTGAGCCATATTGACATCCCATGATTAATTATACTTGTTGAAAGTTTAATAATATTGAATTATCATTGTCATTTAACTTTTATTTTATAAAACAGATTGAATTTAACAATAATCCACATTATTTTTACCTACTTGGCATAAACGCTAATTAATACTTTTCCTTTGTCTCTGTATGGGAAAGTAATGCAGTAGGTTTTTTTAGACAAATACTTGCCATCCCAAATCTTAGCTCTGACAAAGTCACGTAAGTATCTAGCTAGACATACGAACTTTCGAATGGGTACGAATTAACATCAACATCCCGTTTCTTTGTATAGGCTCAAGCGATAAGAACTAACTGACCTTTGTATAGTCCCTTTTGATAAAGCAAGAATGTATCCCCTTACAAATGCCGATTCAATAAACATCGTGGTGTTGGCTGGAAGAGTTTAATATCTAAAAGTAAATTGGCTCATGTTATAAAATCTCCGCACAATTTTTAAAATCCAACTTCAACATGTTCAAATGAGCCAAAATATGTTCAAAATCTTCAATTTTCATAATCATGAAATATTAAACTGGAAGCCCGAAATTGTCGATAGCACAACTTCTCTTTTCTGGCCGTCACACCCCTTTCTTTGACGGCTAGTAGAGTTTCCATTTACAAGCAAACCGGTATATATTTGCCGTTAATTTGCATAACAGTAATTGAATTGATTATTGTGACTAAGGTTGCCAAGGTTAAAGTTCATAAGAAAGAGGTGTCTTAATTCTATATTTATTATGATCCATTGTGAATTCCCGAACCTGCTTTGACTGTGAAAACAGCCGCAGACTCTATAATATTCATTGAAATCAAGCTGCGCCTCAATGAATCATCCATGAGAACTACTTATAATATTACGGTGCTAAGTAGTATTACATGAACGCACGTCACTAGCAGCATGGTATCGAGGAGAAAGTATGACGTCAGATGCGAACATGCAAAGAAAGCATAGCTGCGCGTGCGACTTCGTGAGCACTCTTGCTTTCGTTCGAGGCCGCGGCGTCTGAGCGATAGCGAAAATGACACACTTTGTGTGGTATACCCAGTACCCACGATTACTGTCACTTTTTCATCCGGTATTCAGGTCTCGATTATGTTAATGATGAGTAAATATTGTATAAGTATTATGTAGGTATGTCTTGTGTGTTGTTTTACTTTATTTCTCAAAATTATTAGGGCATGGAGATTTATATCGTAATTTTGGTGTTTGGAGGGATAAACTCAAAAGGTTACTGTTAGGATTCCGTATTGAAACTTCAAACTGGTGTAATACTGGGTACTCTGAATTGTTCCGAAATTCGCATCGGCGCGGCGCCGTCCGTTTTTCCGTTTGTCAGAGAGTTTCAAATTGAGCTTCAAAAAATAGTTTAAGTACCTACTACGCACAATACACAAAGTAACATAATGAGATCCTTGTTTTTATCTATATCACCAACACAACAAAAACAATATTATTTAAAACATTTAAAAAGTCATATTCAAATAGCAAAACCGATTCCAGGTGATTTCCATCATCTTGCTGCTTTGGCTCAGTGACGTAATAACAGTTTAGGTACCTAGATACTAGATAGTATTGTAACAAGTTTGTTAGAATTGTGGCCTTACATAGACTTATTTGAATTCAGATAGTCACACAACCCTCACAGCTGAGATGTACCTACATTGGATACTGATTGTGATGTGTTTAGCGCTTGAGATCACGTCGAATCATATTACGTTGCTAATACAAGGCTGTCACCGACAGTCACTCGTTCGTGACCTGTTGACTGATTTAACAAAATCCAGGTCAAGATCTTTATTTCGCTTTAATATTGAATAGCTCGTTATAAGAATGAATTATGTCAAAAATAGTCTTAAGACGGATTAGGTTTACTAAAATATGTATAGCACTGAAATTAATTTGCGGCAAGCAAGATTATCAGTGTATACTATGACTATGAGATTCCGAATTTAGATCAGAATGGGTGACATAACATAACTCATTAAATCCATTTAATTTAGTACAAACAAAACTAATGTTATCCTAGGTCATCATCATCATCATCATCAGCCTATAGCAGTCCACTGCTGGACATAGGCCTCCCCTAATGAGCGCCATTGCGCCCTGTTCTGAGCTCGACGCATCCAGCTTCTACCAGCAGCCTTTCGCAAATCGTCACTCCACCTGGCCGGAGGGCGTCCTACACTACGCTTGCCTAGCCGCGGTCTCCACTCAAGAACTCGTTTGCCCCAGCGGTTGTCGGTTCTTCGGCAGATATGGCCAGCCCACTGCCACTTCAGCTTACTTATTCTCTGAGCTATGTCGACAACTTTAGTTCTATGTCGGATAGTCTCGTTGCTGATTCTATCCTTCAGAGAAACTCCGAGCATAGCTCGTTCCATAGCTCGCTGAGCGACTTTAAACTGGTGGACTAGCCGTACTGTGAGTGTCCACGTTTCGGCTCCGTATGTCATGACGGGTAGGATGCACTGATTGAAAACTTTTGTTTTCAAACATTGCGGTATGGGTGACGAGAAAACTCGACGTAGTTTTCCAAATGCTGCCCAACCCAGCTGAATCCTCCTCTTGGCCTCCTTCTCGAAGTTGTTTCTACCCAACTGCAATATCTGCCCGAGGTATGTATACTCCGAAACAACTTCAAGAAGGTGTTCATTAACGACGACAGGACTCGGATCAATTCGGTCATTGACCATAACTTTGGTCTTGTCCAAATTCATGCCGAGACCTATCTTTCGCGAGGCTGATGCTAGGCCGTCCAGCATCTGTTGCAGCTCCTCCAGCGACTCCGCCATTAGGACTATGTCATCAGCGAATCGCAAGTGTGAGATGTGCTCGCCGTTTATGTTAATGCCCATACCTTTCCAGTCCAGCGTCTTAAACATATCCTCCAACGCGCTTGTGAACAGTTTCGGAGATATGACATCTCCCTGTCTCACTCCGCGGCGCAGTTGGATGGGTTTAGACTGCTGGTCCTGTACTCGGACACTCATAGTGGCGGCTTCGTACAGACATCTCAGCACTTCGATATAACGATAGTCCACTTGGCATCGCTGCAAGGATTCCAGGACAGCCCAGGTTTCGACAGAGTCAAAGGCCTTCTCATTGTCCACAAAAGCCAGACACAGGGGCTGATTATACTCTTCGGACTTCTGTATAATCTGCCTTACTGTGTGAATGTGGTCTATGGTGCCATATCCTCCGCGAAACCCAGCCTGCTCCGGTGGCTGGAACTCGTCGAGTCTTCTGGCGAGACGATTCGTAATAACCCTTGAGAACAGTTTATACAGGTGGCTCAGGAGCGAGATAGGTCTGTAGTATCCTAGGTCATATAAATTTGAATCTCCCTAACAACATTGAGTGCGGACTAATACATCACATTACGCACATCCATCTTGCTGCAACTCCTTATGAGCATGATGCGATGATGAATAAACCATAATGAGAAGCAACAGTGAGTGTTGATGGTTTTTAAAGTTCAGAATCTGACAGGAACCTTTATAGTTTTGTCATGTCCGAGTCTATCCGTTTTGAGTCGATGCCATTTAACTCACAGACTAGTGTATAAGTACTATAATTTTATTAAGCTATACATAGTAAGAGCTACCTATGAAATCAAAATTACGAAAAGGATTTTTGGGGAAGGTTAGCTCTACATCCCTTTAACTTATATCAATAAGGGAAAAAAAATAAAATCATCCCTTCTTCATACGAGTTCAAGGGATGTGGAATTAAGAATGTATACCTGTATACATTTTTAATTAGTTGTTGACTGCCTGCTGATGATCACGCCTTCACCGCCCTTGTCATCCGCTAGGTACAATTATGGCGAGGCGTACCCAACTCTGGCAGACCGGTGGCAATCAAAGTGTTAAATAGATGCCAAATATTTAATGAAATTATGAATAATGAATAATGTTTTATCAGGAGTCACGACTAGACAGCTTTAGCTAGTTTTGTATAAGAATCGACTGCTATATTGAATATGTATGGTAGTTAAAATTATCGCCGTAGTTTGGGGCTCACAGAAACTCTTTTAAAACTCTAAACGAATTAACTGCTAAAATTAATTCATATGTTAGTTAAAATTTTTGCCGTATTTGGGTGCTTACAGAAACTCTATTAGAACTCTATATGAATCGATTGCTAAAATTACTTTGTATGTTAGTTATTTTCGCCTTAGTTGAGGCTAGAATTCTTTAATATAATTGACAGCTAAAATGAATAAGTATGTTAAAATTTTAAACGTTGTTTTCGGCTTACAGACACTGTCTTAGAATTCTATATAAATTTGGTTGCTAAGATGAATTTGTATAGTAGTTAAAAATTGCGCCGTAGTTGAGGGCATACAGGAACTATTTAACTCAAAATGAATCGACTTCAAAAATGAATTCGTCAAATGAGTTTTGTATATACTTAATGTAATTTGCGCAGCAGTGGGACCAAAAGAGATTTTCTTATCGAAATGACCCAAAGCCTTCACAGTTCGTGAATTGACTTTACACCCACTTAGCCGCTTTTATTTAAAAGAATAATTTTGCTGTCTAGAGAAGCACAGTACGCGGCACAAACCACCCACCCCTCTTGAGGGTTGTCACGAACCCCTGGTGAGGGTTGTCATGAAACTGAAGAAAAATAAAAAAATATTTGTTGTGAATAGGATAGGTTAATTAGGTAGGTAGGACGTATCTATATTTGCAATAGACATAGGTAAATAAAAGTGCTAGGTATGAAATTATCTTTGCCCCCGTTGTGTCAAAGAACGCCGTCGCAGCCGTAGCACAAATGGAATTTACATTAGGACTCTTGATATATAGTGCAGTACTGTTACTGGAGAAGAGAAAATGACCTGTTTTAATAGAGAATGGGAAATTAAGGGGTTAGTGAAACAATTTGTCATAGTGACGAAAAGATGCATAAGCAATTCGTGTCGAAAACATTATTTACACGACACGAACGGCATCGTAGATGAATGCCAAGCGAACGTAAACATAAGCTCGCTTGGTCGCGGCAACCCTGCCCTGCTGCGGCACTGCGCGCAACTGGGTCAGTGGGCCGCCCCCCGCACCGTCCTCCGCCCGCGCGGTGGCGCAACCGCGCGAACGCGCACTAACATAGACCTGGATCGCGGGAAAGTAGGTCACCGACTCACTTTCACTTATTACATGGGCTCCTAATCGTTTTCCATTGTGCGAGCGAGCGGGGTCTTGCGGGTAGCGGCGGGGCGCGCATGCGGGAGGCGCCGGCACGCGCGCCGCTGTCGCCGGCCGGCCGCCAGTCGATCGCGGAACGTCTACCCAGCGGCACGCGGGCCCGGGTTGCCGCCTCTGACAGTTAAACTAAACGCGATCGTAATAGTCTGCGCGGGATTCACATTCGGTCGAACTTTCCCGGTGGAGAGACATACCAACCAACACTGGTGTTTGGATCCGCCTGCTACTCTCCAAACTAGTGTAGAACAAAATGTGCTGGATTTGTGTGCCTCCATCTAAAGTGCTAGAACAGGTGCAACCTGCGAGCGTTGGTTAAGTGTTGCGGCCAGACCGCTAGTGAACTCGGTGACTGTGTGAACGTTGTTGCGGTTGAACGCCGCTGTAGGGATTTATAAAAACCAGCCGCCCAGTGCGGCCGAGCATGACGATGGATCAGCAGACAGGCCTCATGTCCCTCAACATGTCCCCGTTCGATCTGAGTCCTGGTCCGGAAGGATCGGGCTCCGGCGGTGGACCGTCAGGACCTTCCCAACAATACGTGCCTCAGGGTGCTGCATACCAATGCCAACCCGAGCAACAGTCATTTGGCTACGCCAACTTGGACCCTACGTATCTATTTCCAACAGGCGCTGGCGGTGAATCTGGTGCTTACTTGCCAGCAGCAGCTACAGTTTGTGACCAAACCGACACCAAGGATGTAATCGAAGAGCTATGTCCAGTATGCGGTGACAAAGTTAGCGGATACCATTATGGACTTCTCACGTGCGAATCATGCAAAGGATTTTTCAAGAGGACCGTTCAGAACAAGAAGGTTTACACATGCGTTGCAGAACGGGCCTGTCACATTGACAAAACGCAACGGAAACGATGCCCATTTTGTCGTTTTCAGAAATGTCTCGATGTCGGCATGAAACTTGAAGGTGAGTCTTATACATTAAGATAATATCTTAAAAATTGCATTTATTTGCATGCCATATGATTTCATACAAAACTCATTTATCTATAGCAAAGGTCCTGTATTTTTTCCAAATCATAAATGCAGTCCTTATTCTCTACTGATACCGATTGTACCTATAGGTATATTGATTGATATCAAAGATATTTTAAAACTCGGAACTCCTACGAAACTTCCATTAGAAATTTATCGCATGTAACTAATCCTTATTGGAAACGGGAATTTGTACGTACCGTCACATCAGTGAAGGCACCGACACCGTTTCGACTTTTCGGTGAGGTAATGCGACAATCTTCCTCCATGTCTCGTCTAGCACGTATACTAAATAATGGTACGTATAAATTCCCGTGTTTTCAATATGTAAATTATAAAGTTCCATTATAAGACAATTCGGTAGGTAGACCCCACAAACTCGTTAATTAACAAAAGCACACGCAATTATCTAAAGCTTTTCATTCGTTAGATCGTCTAACTATAGTGATCTATGATGCTTATCATATATTTTGTGTGAGTTATTATCCAGCATTGGACTGCTTTATGCTATTGATGATGATGATGATGATGATTCAATGTGTAATATTCCATATTATATGTTTCGTACAATTTACTAAATGTATTAGTTCTGACAAAAGAACTTAGTAAGATATGAATCTATTATTATTGTTTTTAAGTATCAATTCAACATATAGAACATTTAAAGTTAAAGTTATTTATATTATATTCCTGGAATAAACACGGAATTTATCATCAGTCATCAATCTTCACCATGGTCAATACCTTTATAATTAATTAATCCTCTTCAAGAGGATTTCAAAAATATATATTTTTAATTATACGTCCACATAAGCACAAAAGATAACTTAAACCGTACATATTCTCCTTTCTTACTGATCTGTCTTTCAATTCTTAACTGACTTTGTATATTCTAAGTTTAATATAATTCCATTCAGCCGTTTGTAATTGAGTGGAAACAAACACACTGACATTCAAACTTTCGCGTTTTTATTTCATCATCATCATTTATTTAAGAGCTGTGCTCTTGTCGGCGTAACTGATGCAGCTCCTTCCATCTGCCTTTCTAAAAGCAGCCTCCTTTACTTAATATATGTATAAATATAATATACATTTTTATAATAATAAATAAATAATGCGGGACGTAATCACACAGCATCATGTAGCCCCTAACTAAGCAGAGCATGTATTATGGGAACCACATGATTGATATACTACACATATATTATTTTTTTAATACACACATCTTTCATAGAAAACACCCAAACCCGAGACAAATATCTACAGAACATGCAAACATTTGTCCCGCAGCGGGGGAATCGAACCCGCAAACTGTATAAGTATACATAAAGTGTGACTAAATTATGTTTCCCCGGGATGTTTTAATATACTTACCTAAAGTGTTAAGGTTTTCCTGTTGTCCTCCTATTCTATCAATATCTTATCAATTTCTCAGTTTTCTCATTCGAATCGTTTATTTCATTATTATTTTAGGTACTAACTACTTGGTAAGGTACTTGAATCAAATTGTAATTTCACTACAGAAATTTTGACCCTACTTTTTGATCTTTGCTTTTATAACTGTTAACTACCTACTCGTACAATAAGACTGAACCAAACCCCATCAAAGTTCATCAAGAAATCATGCATCTAATAATTTACTGTTCACCCATAATATTCTATACCATAAAATAAACGCAATATTCTATGTATACGTACTTTATGACCTAAGTATAACATAAGTTGCGACTTGTTTTGCAACAATCTAGATAACTACACAGATAGTTATTTACCAACTTGTATTAACTAATAAGTAGATAATAACACTGCACTAACGAATTGAATGTACGAACCATAGTTTTCTACCAAACCGAATGTTTAAAACGATGACCATAATATTGCCTGGTAAGAATTCCTGGTTTGGTTCTAGCTTCTGATGAACAGATTCATGGTCATCAGTTAAGATCTTATTGGTTTGGTTCTGTGCTTCGAATAGAAGTACCTAGTATTTTTCTTCTTAGATATGATAAATCATTTATCCTATACTTATAGGGTAATGGGAAATGATGCATAGCGAGGGTGTGGTCGGCAAGTGAATCTTTTGAAGGTTTCACACTTTATCTTGTAGTTAGGAGATCGCGTGGGGCGGAGCTTGAAGTGCGGATCGTTCTAAATTTAAAACGCGCGCGGCCGCAGAGCGCCCTGACCTACTTGCGAGCGGGGCCGCGATGCGGCGCAAGCGCTGCTTGTTTGTGCGTGCATGTGCGATCACTACACGTCGGTAGTGTGCGTGAGTTGCTCGCCATTTCGCGTTTTGCCAGATGCTCAGTCAGAGTGAATGCAAAAATGCTCTGTCAAATTTGTGGTTAAAAGCTGAAGTTAGAGGTGTAACCTTCATAAATGCTTCTAGACGTATTTAACTAATTGGTTAAAAGCTCAAACTAACTAAACTCATTGGGATCAAAGTTGGTAATTAAATAAATTTTCGTAAATCGCACTTTCTTATAATTATTTATAAATTGGGTCTTTCGTTGATGGAGGAGGGATACTGAAAAACTATCCTTTCATACTTGAGAAATTGTCATCAAGTTAATGCCTAAGCCTTAAATTCTAGAGAATTCAAATTTGGAGGGTACCTAGATGTTCCTTGTATAGTATAGGGTTCACTGAGAAAGGTAGAGAGAAAAAACCTGTACGCGACCAAAATCGCAGGGTTCCCACTAGTACACATTTCTAGAGCTTGATATTTACTAACTTGATTGCTAATCTTTCGATGATACAATTTAATCTAGCGTTTTGAGTGCTATATCTACTGACTCAAACTATTCACAAACAGCTTTGTCCATATTGTGGCTGTGCAGCAAACAGTGGTTAGTTAAATTTAAATTAATTCATATTAATTAATCAATAAATAAAACCTTGAAATACACATTTGGTGCATCAACATAAAAATAATCTCCAAATGTAATAATAATTCGATTCATATAGTAAAATATAAACAGTTTTTGTAAGATCAAAAAGTCCTTATTTAATACTAATTTTATTTTATCCAGTCATCTTCTGTCTCTAGGTGTTCTATCATATAGGTATTTTTGACCAGCAAGCTTATTGCGTGATTTTATATCGATTTTCAGAGAACTTGAAACTTATGTATCAGTCAAGTAAAGCTAAGTTGTTCTTATTGGAGGAATATGACATCACCAGCAAATACAAACAGCTCATTCTAAGATTCGAGTGTCAAAAGAACCGATGTTTATTAACAGTTGACTTACGCAATAAGGCCGCAGCCTATATATTTTTATATAGGCTCTCAGATGAGAGTGCTTGCTAGACAAGTTAGACATCCAAAATAACAATTCTTACATTTCATACGAAATTAATTTGACAAAATCATGATTTTGGGTCGAATAAGAAAATTCTTGAAAAGAACATACAACAAAAACTACAAGACCAAAGATTTAAAAAATAAAACGCAACACACAATAATAATACTTACATTGTTCTCTTAAAATTTGATATGAACCCCAAGGAAACAAAACAAAACTTAATTATCTATACTTTTGAGACACAATTTTTGTGTACTTGGACTGAGAATATGTTTTTGTTATTTCTGACTGAAAAAAATACATGAATAGCTTTTCGTAATAGTTTAAAATAAAAAGCTTACTGTCTGATTTTATGCGCTAACAATGAATTTAAGTTAAAGTCAATATTCAATTAAATTAAATTCTTATTCATCTTTATGGCGCTCATTAGAGGAGACCTATTTCCAGCAGCATCAGCCTATAGCAATGCAGGATTGCTATAGGCCAATGATAATTACTTTAATGTCATCTGGGATAATCTTACCATCATTGTCGGCCTATCCAGACCAGTCCACGGCTGAACATAGGCCTCCCATAATGAGCGCCTGGTTTATGCAGTTTTATGGGGTAATAATTTCCACAGTTCTTTTTATATTGATATAAAGCAGTTATAAGCAGTTTACAAAAGTCCATCAATAACGTAAAATAAGTGTGCTGATCAAAGTTGACTCTGGACTTGAGTCCTTAAATATTCAAGGCCAAGGCCATAATACAACGCTTTCTCGTATATCCTTTTCTATTTATCATAAGTTTGGTATAAAATGTATGTTTATACAAAAACTGTGATACACATGGAATATGTTTAAATAAATTTAAATTTATAGTGAAATATGAAGGCAATAATAAATTTAGATAGCTGGATAGTAGCTATCAGAAATTAAATTAAATACATTGTGTATTGCTGGATATTTTGAATATAAAATAAGTCTGGTTTTAAAAATACTGAGATACACAAAGTGGTGGAAGTTAAGACAGTATATTGAAATTCAAAACTGTTGCAGTTTCAGAGAAACTAACGCAGAGAAATAATACAGATAATTTGTGGTTTTTAAGGAGATTTTTGGCATTGTGACAAATTTTAAGGTAAAGCATGAGTTTACCTTAAACAGAGTGACAGTCACCTTAATTCTACGCCTCAACCCTGGAGGAAATACTTCTTCATGGCGACCTTCAAACCCTTCCAAGAAGTGGGTGTTTTCTATGTATGATATGTATGTATTTGTAAAAAAGTGTATATATGTAATTATTTTATTTATTTATTTATAAACACACAGAATACATTTTTTCTAAATATCTATCTTGTGGTTAACATAACACAAGCTCTGCTTAGTTTGGGGCTACATGATGCTGTGTGATAGTCCAGCATTATTTATTTATTTATAAGTTGTTACGCTTTCAACATAAAACTTAATAGTCCTTACTCGTACATAGGTCGTAGTTAATTTAAAGTAAAATTCCCAGTTCCGTTAAGTTGCGTCCACTATAAGCATCGCACGCTACGGATTTTTGTGGTATTTGTTACCGCCCTGCAATCGGATTACCGATGCAATAGACGCAGAAAGCAGATCTGCTTGTCGTGTTTGTTTATTTGTTTGTTGACAGACGAAGGTAACGAAAGATAAAGAATGAAACAAAATAATAATATAGTGTATCGGTGTACTTTGCAAACTTAAAAATACAGATTTTATTTTAAATTAACGAATAAATTTTAGTTAAAGGGAATGATTTTTTTTACTGATTTCTCTATCTATGTTACCATCATCTTGCTATCTAGAAACGTAAATAAGAACATTTTAAATGTTACTAACCTACTCATTGTTGCAAGGAACAGTCGCCAAGAAAGTACTGTAGTTTTGATTCAGTTTCCTAGTTATTGTAAATATCAGTCAGATTGGGTATCATAAAAAGAGATAACTATGATGATTATGACGTCACATAATATTGACGTCAACTATTTAAAGGATTTTTTTTAGCTTTATTATCCATTAGTATTCAGTACTATCCTTAAAATTAAAAGTGAGCAAAAACCAATAAAGACCGCAATATTAACTTTCAGACTGACGATCGAAATTAGTCTATAATAATATGAGTATAATATAATTGCAAATAACTTGCAACCATATTGTGGTAAACCAATTTCTTGGCTGACCGTACCTCCCGAATGGACATAAATTGCCGTTTCTGTTTAAATAAAAATAATTTGTACATTTTTCAATATAATACGCCTTATTTAATTTCCATTAAACTACAGGGCACATGCACTTAAATTAAGACACCCAAGCCACCCAAATTCACAACGCAATAAATATAAATAATAAATCTGTCAAAATGGCGTACGTACATAGGCTACGAGAATCGCTTACTCAGGTGGTTATCAGGACTGTGTAGGCATGTTTGCTAACTTAGTAGTATAAAAAAACGTAAGAATACAAATCTTGTCAAACATTCATCTATACATCCTTACTCACAAACTTTCGCATTTATAATATTAGTAGGTTTATAAAAATAGCGTATTCGTTGAATTTGGCACAGGGTTAAATTTTTCTTGTGCTGCTCTCTTATTTTAAATATCACTCACTGTATCTCGTGTAAATTGGGCCTTAATGAGAACAAGACGAGTTCAAAAGGCGTGATGTCTATGACAATAACTAAAACACTGATATATTCGTTAAAAGTTAAAGAATGTATTTTAGGTTCTAGAAAGTGCATTATTATATATGCGAGATAGTAGTTTACAAAACTATTATAGTAAATCATGTCACTATATTGAGTGGAATGCCCCAACTCGAACCACAAGAAATATGACGTCACTGTAAGAGTTACTTCACCGGGACACCATGGCGGCGCAACCAGTCGTTGCAACCACCAAAATGTATGGTGGTGTCTGTTGGTTGCGCAACCAAACGAACACCAGGTGAATAACTCTCTATAAGAGCTGCATACATTTTGTTGGTAGCGGCGACTGGTTGCGCTTCCATGGTGTCACGGTGAGATACAGCCCTTGCACTAAATCATTAGAACTCCTTGCATTAAACAAGGTGGGGAAAAATTTTACCACATTGAGGGTAGCCACCTTTTTTGTAGATAAAATGTTTTGTGCTGAGGAAACTAGTTTTATTTTGATGGAAAAAACAATTGCATTAAAAAAAACAAGTTGGACTCAATCGACTCTATTTCGCAACAGAAAAACTTTTCCCAATCAAATTGTAAGATTTCGCGAAAATTAAAAAAAGTGTTCCATGCAAATATCTATGAAGTGCCATTCGCCACAACATTGAGTCGAAGTGTTCCATTCGGACATTTGCCGGGAATTACTCTGTTCTTATTTCAAATTACCTGTCCTACCTGTCATGACATACGGAGCCGAAACGTGGACATTCACAGTACGGCTAATCCACCACTCTAAAGTCGCTCAGCGAGCCATGGAATGAGCAATGCTCAGAGTTTTTCTGAAGGATAGAATCAGAAACGAGATCATCCGACATAGAACTAAAGTTTTCGACATAGCTCAGAGAGATTAGCAAGCTGAAGTGACAGTTGGCTGGCCATATTTGCCGAAGAACGGATAACCGTTGGGGTAAACAAGTTCTTGAGTGGAGACCGCGGCTCGGCAAATGTAGTGTAGGACTCTGGTCTGATCTTGCCAGGTGGAGTGACGATCTGCGAAAGGCAGAAGCTGGATGCGTCGAGCTCAGGACAGGGCGCAATGGCGATTATTAGGGGAAGCCTATGTCCAGCTGTGGACTGCCTATAGGCTGATGATGATGATTATGCTGATTACAAATTGATCTATCATAATGTTTCCAGAACGATGATACCATTGATTACCATTTTGTGTCGAATTGCATATATATACTCAATGTTGTGGCGAATGGTATTTCATAGAAATTGAATGGAAAACTTTTTTAAATTTTCGCGAAATCTTACGATTTGATTTTTTAAGTTACTTTGGGAAATAGTATCGATTGAGACCAACTTGTTTTTAATGACAAATGATATTTTCTAGGCTGGCTGTACATTTTATAAAAAATCCGAAAATGCAATTGTTTTTCTCCAAAATAAACCTATAGTTTCCTCAGAACAAAACCCTCTAACTACAAAAGAAAAGGTAGCTGCCCTCAACGAGGGAAAATTTTGCCCCATCCTGTATAATATTCTGACACTGTCAAATTACTGAAGTGCTTAAAGTTTATTGGAAAAGGTTTTACATTTAGGGCTATATTTCACCGGGACACCATGGCGGCGCAACCAGTCGCCGCTACCAACAAAATGTATATAGCTCTAAAGAGAGTTACTCACCTGGTGTCCGTTTGGTTGCGTAACCAAACGGACACCACCATACATTTTGTTGGTAGCGGCGACTGGTTGCGCTGCTATGGTGTCCCGGTGAAATATAACCCTTACACACAACAGACGCACCGTGGCACCAAGGCGCGTTTTGGGCTTGAAATTCAAAACTATATTTTGTAAAGACCACATACAAAATTCTATTATAGAATATATTTTTACAAATACATATTACCATGCGTAAACAGATGAATCAGATAACTACAGAGTAGTATGATGTCTTTTTGCAATTACATTTTGTACCTTCATGTAATACGTTAACAACGATCATTTATTGCAAGCATAATATATCAGATGACACAATTCACACAAATCGCTGGCTGACCCGAATAGCAGCGTTATTGCGAGAGGCTCGCACCGCCCGACCGACCTGCCTGCAAGCCTTGTGTAATGCCACCACTAAAGTGCTGACTCCACTGATACAGTCAACATTTCCTAGCATTACAGATTTTGCTTCGCTGTTCATAAACAAGTTAATCTAGGTTTTTGAAGTAGGTCAATATTTGCTTTGTTTAAATAATGCTACACTTAATTGATGATGTCTGCTAATTCAATGTATCTACGTATGTGAGTAATAAAGGTTTATCACGGGATACCTCTACTGTACCTATTTAAAATTACCCATTTATTAGGTAAATTACTGCTGGCAATGCTGGCATGACAAACAAACTGGATAGAACAAAAAGTTAGGTTAAGCCGGTGTTAGTAATGGAGAATTTAACTCGAGATAGTGAATTCAATATTTAAAACAAGTAAACCCTATTGTACAATGGTAAACTGCAGACTTTTTGTAGATTTATTCGTTTTATCAGTTATGTGTCAGTCAATATTTCAACGAAATTTAACTAATCGCTTTAAAACATTCACATTGTAATGTAGTATTCACACGATAATATTATTAATTTATATTAATTGGCCATATCTGCCGAAGAACCAATAACCAACCGTTGGGGTAAACGAGTTCTTGAGTGGAGACCGCGACTCGGCAAACGTAGTGTAGGACGCCCTCCGGCGACGACGATCTGCGAAAGCCGGCTGGTCGAAATTGGAGGCGTCGAGGTCAGGATGGGCGCAATGGCGCTCATTAGATAAAAATAAATAAAATAAAATAAATAAAATAGTATTGATTGTTTAACATTCACAAATATTATGCATACTCGAACTTTTTTAAATACTTTGATCTTTATTGAAAATTTTCCCTCATTAAATTACGAATCGTATTCGTATGTTTCATCATTTCCCTGCCCTTATCCCACTCTAGGTGGGGTCGGCACAACATGTTTTCTTTCTCCATACACTCCTATCGGCTGTCAACTCTGTACTCACTTCTTTCACACAATCCATCCATCTCTTCTTCGGCCTGCCTCAACTCGTACATCAAATTAAATTCATATCATACTCATCACTCTTTTAGTCACATGGTTTCCATCCCTTTTTTCATCGTTTTCGTATGTTTAACCTATTTTATATTAAATATATTTTAAATCTCAAACAAATACAAATTTGGTTCGTCTTAGTTAGATACAATGATTTTCATATAGTTTTCATATCAAATAGTAATATTTTTTTGCTGGGCTTCTGAGTCTGACTACCTTGACCTGGTCCCATTACGATTTATACCTATATACCAAGGTTATAGACCTTAACTACCTCCTTTAATATATTCTTTATAATTATTATATTAACAGGCTCAGGCTTAAGTCAAATCAAACAATGATAAAGACAAGATTTGGATAGAATGAACTGGAGGATTGTGTATCAGGCGTGCGTCAGTGACTGTTTCGTGTGTTTCGACACAATCGGCCGTCGTCGGTGGAGTACGCTGCGCAAGCGCCGTTTCACAAGACGCTCGGTCGACCTGTCGCAACGGACTACCCAAATGTGACCTGAACACGTATCACATTTTCTTATCCATTCCGAATGTATGTCAGTGAGTACACTTAATGAATTACATTAATAGCACAAAGAAACAAGATTACTAGGTAGTGGTCTATAGTGGTCCATAGTGGTCCATAGTGGTGCATAGGGTATTTTCGTGATAGCTACGAATTCACAGAACTCTTAAGTTAGATTACATGAGTTCTGAGTTTTAATTAACATATATTATAAATTACGGAATTATTTCTGATCCAGTTCAGAATAATAAAATATTGACGAGATGTGCGGGGCGGTGGTCCTTGCGACTTTTGTTGGAGTTGTAATGATGCGATCCGTAAATCCATATTTTGCTCTTTCATGACATTATACAAAGCAATGCAGCAGTAGCATGACTCAAAATGATGGTAACTTCACGGATCGCAGCGCACAGAGTGCACGCAACCTTACGTAATTTAACGCCATGTGCTATACCTATACCAATACCTACTCACTCAGTAAACTATGCAAATTATGTCCGCTTGACATAAAATTATCATAACATACTTACTGAAAATAAAGTTAGGTATTTATTCATCTCTGTCCGCATAGGCGAGGTAAATTTGCAAATACAATCTCATATGAAGATACCTTAGTTAAATTAGTTACTTTACTCAAGTTAAAACCAGTGCTGATAAATGGATAGGCACTGTACTATCCATAACTAAACTTGAAAATTCCAATTAGATTCTAACTTGACTGAGATATTTTCTTAGTGGGTTCCTCATAGGGAGAACCATTCTTAACCAGTTGATGATATTTTATTCTGCATGCAGTTTTAACGGAGCAAGATATTCAATTAATATACATACATTGTGATGTTTTGTATGTAAGGTTGATTCACATAGTTGAATCAGGCGCGTATGCCGCCTGAGCCGCGGGCGACAGATGTTAGATCACAATAAAAACGCGCGCGCCAGCCGACTATTTCGGCGCGCTGCCTTGACCCGAATCGAGTGTTTCGACAGAGCGGCCTCGCACACCGGGCCTTTCTATTTTTTAGGCATTACCTGTCGTATTATTACGACACTACTATGAGCTCAGCCATATTACAAGGATTTTTATGCACGGGGCTCTTCAATCAAACAAAAGGGCCCGAGGAGAACCAAGTTGCAGTTGCATGCAATGCATTGTGAACCGACGCTAAATTATGAATACTGTTAGTTTTATCCCGATAAAACGGGTACCTTTATTACAAAAACATAAGGTAGGCTTTTAGAGAATAAGATCAATTAAAAGATTTTACAGCGTGCTTATCTCGTACATACATTTTACAGACATCGAATTTTTAAGAGATCTTGACACCATTACGAGGATGATGACGAAAGCAAGTGATGATGACTGAGTACCTAAATAGTTTATCTGAGTTGTATGACAACACGGTCGCTGTCGTCGCTATCTAACTTGGCGCACGATTTCGTTGGAGTTGCCGCACGCGTTCGTTTACACTCGGTAGTAGTCGGCCTCGTTCGTACCTGGGGGGGAGGGCGGCAGGGCACAACCAGCCTTGACCAAGTTTCACCGACTCGTCGGACGGTCGGTACAAGGATCGATCCCCACCTCTTCCCGTCCTTTCGGTAAATACCTTTTTATCTCGTTGACATGATAATTTCATACAATGGCCCCGATGTGTTGACCAAGGTCGAAAAATCAGGCAAGGTTTTGTTTTTATGTAATTATAGTGCATCTTCTCTGTGCATGAAAGAGATTAGAGATGTGCAACAACGCGACCTTGTTTCCAAGGTCGACCTTGACCTATCTGCAATAGTGGGCCGCGTAGCCGCAAATAATATCAGAAGCAGAATAGACTTACTCGTATGTATCTATTTCGATACTGTCTATTTGTCTCCGAGAACGTAGGTAATATATTTTTGATTTGTAAAAATGACCTTGACCTTGATCCACTTAGACTTGTAATAATAAACGAGTGACCTCGTTTACCGCATTATCGGCTGCTATAGTAATAGCGTGTCTAATTAGATGGCTATCAGATGCCTACTTAATTAAAATCTAAACACTGCTTTGATAAAAATATTGCCCTTTTTCTGTATTATCAACGTGGATCTCTATTTTAACTGTAAGCAATTAAGCATGGTATGGAATGGAGACTCCCACCAATAGTTAAAATAATCAATTCATTTAAACTTTTTGTGAAGTTGGGGAGTCCTTTTAGGGTATTGAGAGGCGATCTGCATATTACTCAAACAAGCATGAGATAGAAAAAACCAAGCCTTTTTAAAGTATTTAAACATTATTGTTAAAATTATTCTGGCTTAATGGAATAGTCTTGAACAAAGCAAAGTAGGTATCAGAAATCAATATGTGTATAATTATTCACAATAGAAGTATATTATACAATACATACGTAAACCTGAGGCTTTATATTTATGTAGAAACGAAGCCTTATCGAGTTGTCAGTATGAGCAGCAACCATGATCCACAAAGCGAAACATGCTAAAAACTATTAGGTAAACTAATGGGTAGGTATACCCTGTGCAATGTATATCAATAACACCTATCAATAATACGTAATGTAACAGTTTTACGTGTCCCTACAAATAATTGATGTTTTTTTACTATTCTCTAATAAAATATTAAAATTACTTTTTAATTTTTACCCTGAATGCGACCTAAACCAAACAAATATAATATTTGTATAATTATATTATGTAGGTTATCAACTAGTGTGGGGTTAGACTTGTTTAATACTAGTACAGGGCCCGCAACTCTGTTCGCGTCTTAGAAAACTAGGGTGTAGTAGGTACGATGTTTTATAAAAATATAACATCTTACCTACTTACACCCTTTACTAAAGACCTTCAATTTTCAAGGAATATGTTACATACTGTTATTCAAGTTTGTCTATAACTTACGGTTTAGAATCTGCGTTGATTATTAATAGTAACAAAACACAAAAAGTGACACCCTTTCCAGGGTAGTACCTAGTTATTTTAATAAACCTTGAAATAAGTGTTCAATCATTTTGTATATCTCAATCCACCAAAAATTGCAAAACTCATTAAAAAATTTCCAACTTTCATGCCGTCGTGCTGCAATGCCTTTTCTTGATCAATAACATAATCTGTAGTACTAAAGTATATTCAACCCAAGTTTCAAGGAAATCGCACAACATGTTTACCTATAAATTTCCATTAAAACACAACATAACACCCCATTGCACTCATTGCAGGGTTTCGAAAACAATTTATTATCTACTTTTACCAAGTTCATTAAAAACCAATATTTTGAACCTTGTAGACTATTCTATACACCCTCAAAATTTCAAGTTTCTTACCGAGTCAGCCAGGGCTGATCATAGATAACGCACAGCCTAAACCACTGGATGTACTACCACAGTACTTGGTACGTAAATATCACAAATAATGTAATGATATTTTCAAACATTATAAGTATGTCAAAATTGCACTCTCAGATACTATTTCCTACCTTTTACCTAGATAATAATAAATATATATAGGCCCGAGCAAGCTATTTATAATTGTAAGAAAATTATTATTATCATATGAGAATGAAGTTTTTAAACCAGAATGCATAAATACGTTACGCTCTTCGTCTCTGTTAAACCCTTTACGAAGCCCTATAACTCTATCTTTATCGCTCAGAGGCGCGTCGGTTGGCTATAATAAAAACTGGTTGTTATTTTTAACTCATGGGTTGGGCGAATCGACAACACACTGAAAGTCTCCTTCCGTTCCCGGTTCGGAGCATTACTATAGTACCAAACAGAACATGTAATGATAATGACATATGTTATGTACGAGATACACAATATGCGAATGCGAACAGTGAATACACGAATTATTTATATATTTTTTGCCACTAAACTGGTTTTTAACTATTCCAATTAAATGCAATTGTAGTAGATACAACATTTTTATTTTATGACATAAAAAAAATGGAACGTACATAAATTGTTGTTATCACGAAGAGTGCTTCGTTTGGAATTTGGAATACAGCCAGAATCATAAAGAACGTCTAAGTCCGTGTGCGTTATGTTATGAGGCCGCTGCCCTAAATTTCAAACCCAAGTTATTAAATATTTATTGAATGTTCCCAACAGTTAACCTACTAACTCATACTCTCTTATATCACATCAATAAAATCAAGAAATTTATTAGCTTCGCATTTTGTGCATTGCCTTTTGTTTCAGGGAAAAGCATTTCTACATATACACGTATACGAACACATAAAACTGAAAACACCAGTGCCACTATTTCCATTTTACTATTGCTGTGATATATAAACTATATTTATATAAATATTTACTCTTAAATTTACTTAGACACATGCATTTCATCCCATTAATACACAATTTGTCCGGCTCTCGGTGTCGGAGCATTTAAGAGTATATACAATATGATGATAAATTATATCGACAATGTTTTTTCCCAACCATAATAAAATGGCAGCCAATTAAATTTGTATGTTACCGCGTATATTAATTTAGCAATATCTACAATATGTACGTCTGCGCTGTGTCTTACAAATACAAAGTCATTAGATAGCCAAAGATGTCAGCAATAAATTGGTGTCATAAATCTTAGTAAAATGGTTAAGATGTTTCGTAAAATCAGACCTACATTTTTTTTATGTTTTTTGGGGAGGGCTCGTCCCAGGCAAGGTTGTGGGTGCCGCAGCCGGTGCAGGTGAAATTACAGACACAAGAGGCATATCGCCTTCATGTCTATGTTGATGAAGGCAAGGACAATGAATCATAGGGTACATTCCAAACATGCTTGACTTACGATGAAAAGCTTTGTTGTTGTCGTTGATAGGTAATAGTTACCAATTAACATCAGATGGGCCATGAGAAGTTTCATATTCAAGTAGGTACCATAAAAAAACAATATATGAAAAAATATAAAATTTGCCACAAAGGCATTCAAATATTTGTCCTCATCACAGTCACAGAAGTTGTAAAAGTTTGAATACTACTTTTTATCCATTAATTAAGAATTTAAATATGAAGTTGGAAAAAGATCAAATGTGGGGTTGGTTTGTCGATAAAATTCATAGATTCGCATCTCATATCGTTCGCATTGCATACTATTTCTCTCGATGGTCACAAAACGAAGTGTTTTGATTTTAATGACTAAAATAACTTCAAGATCTCAACGTAAAATTTAATGTGAAATAAGCTTTTGTTATGCAAAAACAAGAAGTGAAGGAAGTGAGTACAGAGTTGACAGCCGATAGGAGTGAATGGAGAAAAAAAAACATGTTGTGCCGACCCCACCTAGAGTAGGATAAGGGCAGGGAAATGATGATGAAGCTTTTGTTATGCAGAAAAAAATCATTCAATATCTTGGATTCCTCCGTCGGAATAGTGTAGGGGTGGTCCTAATAGATGTTATCAAGCATCGTTATAATTATAAAATAATCTTCGAAAACAGATACTAGAACAAGAATTGAGAGGTTGCCCTATAGCCAAGATGAAGCATGGCTCTAGAGACATGTTTGATACATAGGTACCCAGCGGTTAAACTCTTAAATTCTCTTCCAATTGATCAAGAGCATTGATAATCCGACCCTCTTTAAAGGTAAATAAAAAATAATTTGCTGGAAAATTTCCTAAATTCCTTGGATGACAGAATAAATGTGAAAATTTATGTTAATTTTAATTATATTGACATAGGTTTACATAGGTTTTAATATTATTGACACATTTTTTTGACTTGGTATATATTACATAGGCCTTTTTGCATTTGTAGGTAAAATTAGTTATTTGTGTTTGTTAGGTTTTTTTTTTGTACACAATTAATAATTTTTGATTTTAATTATATAGTATTTAATTGAGTATTTCAAATACCATCTGTATTTTGTTATAAATAAAAACAGGAACACAATTGGTTAAACTACCTAAACTCTATAATATACTAATACAACTAGTTGGGTAATCATAGAGTAACTAGTCAAATTAAATAAATATAATTAGTTTTATTTTGATACTTTCAGAGATAATATTATAAATATCGCCTATTGAATTCGGTGCAGCATCAGCATCATGCCGCGCTCTTTTTTCGCGTATTTTACATTTCGTTCACCCAATTTTTTCGTTCATACTCTTAAAAAACTTAAGGCTCCGACAACGGTAGTCAGACACATTGTACATATACATATTTTCTTTTTTAGGAACTAAGATAATTCCCACTCATTCAACTCAGGGTACAGTTTGTGAAAAGGCTGAAATAATATATATTTATTGAAATTAAACGTCTTATGTGCGTCTTTTTTATACGTTATCGAATATTTTAAACAAATATTTGTACCTGTAAGCTTTTATTCATTTTCGTATGGTGAGGTAATCCGCGTCTAAGTCAGCTACGCGTTTTGATTGACCATTTTTTTCTGTGGATAACGTTGACTAGGCTGACTAGTTGCGTGGTTTGCATGAAGGGTAAACCTACTCTATCTAAAATAATGTCCTAGCCACTTAAGTGTCCCGGTCAGTGTCTAAGACTAGATGCAAAGGCCTAAGTTTATAACTTTTCGAGAGGGCCAAATATCGACATCATTACTCAGCTTATTTGTACATCATAACTTTTTTTGTAATACATATATAACGTTTTTGCTACTACTACAATTTGCTCATTAAAAATATTAATATTTATTGTTTCAGCCGTGCGAGCAGACCGAATGCGTGGGGGCAGAAATAAATTTGGTCCCATGTACAAGAGAGACAGAGCTCGTAAGTTGCAAATGATGAGGCAAAGGCAAATCGCCGTCCAAACACTTCGAGGGTCCCTCGGGGACGGAGGACTTGTACTGGGATTCGGCCCACCCTACGCGGCAGTGCCAGTGAAGCAAGAGATCCAGATACCGCAGGTGTCTTCGCTGACCTCATCACCGGAGTCATCACCGGGGCCTGCTATGTTGGCCGCGCAGTCGCAGCCGCCACAACCTCCACCTCCTCCGTCCCACGACAAGTGGGAAGCGCACTCGCCCCACTCGGCCTCTCCGGATGCCTTCGCGTTCGATGCCCCTACCAACGCCGCGGCGACTCCATCTAGCACGGCCGAGGCCACGAGCACGGAAACCCTCCGAGTCTCCCCAATGATTCGAGAATTCGTGCAAACTATCGATGATCGCGAGTGGCAGAATTCCCTTTTCGGACTCTTGCAGAGCCAAACTTATAATCAGTGTGAGGTCGATCTCTTCGAATTAATGTGCAAAGTGCTGGACCAAAATTTATTCTCACAAGTGGATTGGGCGAGAAACACCGTTTTCTTTAAGTATTTAAAGGTGAATTGACGAGATAAGTATAAGAATTCCCGTCCCGAATCCTCCAACCCCTTCCTGGTGTACACCACTGTCTTGCGAATGTGATGTGATGCATTGCATTGCTGTGCTTTTTCATTTTTCATTTATGCATTGCGAATTGTTTATTATTGTTGGCACCATATGGTTGGTACCAACTTATGTACTCCGTTGTGGTGTGATAGTGTGAGTAAGGGCGCGTGTGACGCAGTGGGCGACCCGGTGCCTCTCGCAATCGATACGCCGCGCCGCCCGCGCTGCCACCGCACCGCACCAACTAGGTCAAGTTCCCACGACAAGCATGCCGGTGCTCGCTGCCGCGCCGGCTGCCGACTATAAAATCTAATAAGTTTTCAGGAAAATCAAAATTAAGACTGACTAAATTATTACAATTAAATTGAAAACATTTTCTTTTCAAATAATTTATTTTTAACATGTTGGTTTAGAATCTTTGATCTAAGAATCAATATTGAAATTACAATTTGTTAAGCGCCTGTGTAATTAACATAACGGAACTTTTAATAGGGTGGGTTCGGGATACCAGTAGAGGGAAAAAGCAGGAGTCGACCAAGAACGAGCGTGTATAGTATTGAGGCGCGGTGGTGGCCGCCGCGCGCCGCACCGTGGTCGACGTACGCTTACGCAAGAGCCGCAGTCAGTCAGTCACGTGGTGATGCGACGTTGCCACACCGTGCATATAGCCTATCTCTGTTCCGCCCGCTGCCTACTCCACAACTAACAATAATTTTTGTTTGTGCTAAAATGACGTGACTTATTTACGATTCATTCTAGGAATTAGGACGACAATGATCATAGAAAGATCTCATTCGATGATAGTCGTTCAAAATGTATTTTTACTAGAATTAGGGCAAACAGTTTAGTTCAATTAAGAAGTCTATAGAATCAAAAAGTTGTGATCAAATTGTAGCGGTAATAGGTCGGTGCATGACATCTTTATACATAATATATGTAAGGGCTGAGAGCAGCAATGGTTGATGACCTGAGCTTTCTCCGAGCGGATGTGACGTAACGGTGCGAGCACGCGGGACGGCAACGCTGCACTTTCCGCGCACTTGACACACTGGCCGTGGCCGAGTTGCCGCGAGAAAGCACTTTTTACCGCGGCGCGTAATCGGCCGCACCACGCCGCCGCGCCGCCCCACCGCCAAGCGTGCCGCGCCGCGCCCGCTGCCGGCCGTTAGCGGGGACTCCGGACGTAACGATGCGGCCTTTCTTCGCTTTCTCTTACGTAATATCTTACCAACTACGATTAGTCACATCACATAACAGCGCACGATGAACTTGAGCGGTCGATGACGTTGAGGCGCTATAATCAAAAATTCCACTATTGATTTTGGGTGACCGTTACTATGCTATATATTTTTTATACGAGCTTGTTCGACATACATTAGAATTAAACTTTGTGCCTATTGTAGTGAGCCGATTAAATATATTTTATGAAAAATCGTATCAAGGATAGGTTTATGGGGGATTACGCTGTTCATTAAAAATGTATACTTTTTTCTCCGAACTGTAAATTAGTTAAGTTCACACAATAAATTTGTTATTTTATGCCGCATGAGGCATACCTAACCCAGGCTAACATGCAATCAGTTTTTTTTTCATATATATCTAAATCTATAGTTATATGTAGTGCCGAAATGATAAAAAATATATATGTAGATAGAAAACTCTATATTGTACTCAGACGATCGATCGTGCGATCAAATAGATCGATGTGATACGAAAAAAGCTTCAAATGAATCACATACCTTCATGCAGATGGTTGTAAGAAATGCAATGAACTTAATTTCATGATATAGTTACTAATTTAATTAATTGTTGACGGCAACATTGTGCTTCTAGCGAGTCTGTAATTTGCAGAAGAAATAATTAATGAATGCAGATGAATATGGTAAAATGATGCCGGTATTCTATTCCACTCACTTATTTTGGACTGCATGTCATTGGAATTAAAAAATAAAACTATAATTTGAGCTCATTCTTGAAACTTGTTTTATTATAAGATAAAACAACAACAAAAAAATTATGGACCATGCAATTTCTTGAATTTGACCAACTTCTGCCGTCGCAATATTTTAGATTAAAATTATTGTGACATAAAACAAAGTCGATTTTTTAAAAAAATTGTGATTTTTATATTTTTTTAGAAAAAACTCATGCTCGAATAAATAGTTGAATATACCAAAATAATCCCCTTATAAAGGAGCAAAACTGGTTCCGCTGGAAGCAAAACATTCCTAAGACAGTTTTTTCTGTAAAATAATCTGTTAATGAATAATCGATCGAAACTGAAAGTGATCATAATTGTTTATATGGAAAAAAATTGAAAACTCAATAATCCCAACTCGGAGTTGACGTTCTTATTCGTTATCTAATACCAGCTCCTGACTGAGACCTGATTTTTGGACAGTTTTGAAATGAGGTATGAATATAAACAGAGTCATAAGCACATAATTCAATTTGAGAAAGTTAATTATTTTATAATTCTCGATCTAGAATATAGGACAAGAGCAAGGTAAGAACTATAGCAAATTGGTTAGATTTAATCAAGATTCAAATATTTATTAGTTGAAAATTATATCGAAATTACTTATTTCATCACATTTAGCAATCAATGCGCGTGTGGTAACAGCTCTCCGAGCTCTAAAATTCAGTTGTAACATTTCGTAAACGGCAAATTTTACGCGCTCGTGCACCGCCCCTTATTTTCTAATGCAACTCTGCAGAATGTAGGTCAGCATCAACGTCTCTGATCCGCCGTATAGCTCAAAAAATAACAAGTACCTAACCTATTATTAAGAAAAACTAGTAGGATTATCAACCTTGTTAATATTGATAAAATTATGAGGAAATAGGAAAGGGTTACAGGATACTCACACTTCTTGCACCACACGGAGGGTACTCATCCAAATATAATTACATGCCGCCATTAAGGCAGTTTTGTTTTGCCAAAAGAATAATTGGAATTCGCATTATTTTGTTGATTATCAAAATGACGAAGCATTTGTTAGATACCTAAACGAGATTTGCTGGCGACTAACATTATTTTCTAATTTAGACCATAGCTGACTATTAAGTTTATCATCGATCGAGGTTAGTAGTTTTGCTGATAGACAATGTTCTAAATGATTACAACTAACATGTACGAAACAATTGCTTCGTTATTAGTTTACGCCTCTATGGCAGCACCTACTTTTCTTGAATACTCATTTAACCTTAGCGAATATAATATGAGCTATGCATTTGTAGCAACGCATATTCAATTTGTTTTAGGTTGACGATCAAATGAAACTGCTGCAACATTCTTGGTCTGACATGCTGGTGTTGGACCATCTCCACCAGAGGATGCACAACGGCTTACCGGACGAGACCACGCTTCACAACGGACAGAAGTTCGACCTTCTTTGTCTGGGACTCCTCGGCGTGCCCTCTCTAGCGGAACATTTCAATGAGCTGCAAAACAAGTTGGCGGAGCTGAAATTTGATGTCCCAGATTACATTTGCGTGAAATTCTTGCTGCTCCTCAATCCTGGTTAGTATTTTTAGTTACTTTAAACTTTTATATTTTATTTTGAATGTGTGTTTTGTTTCTGTGTTACTTACTTTGCGAATGTTTTTTAATTTTTCTTTTTTATTTCATATACATATCTTGTTTTGTTACTGGCAGCAATATTGACCTCCTTGTAATTATTTGAAGAGTATTCTTGGCGTTTCAGAGGTGAGAGGCATCGTGAATGTGAAGTGTGTCCGAGACGGTTACCAGACGGTGCAAGCAGCCCTGCTCGACTACACACTCACATGCTATCCTACGATACAGGTTAGTCCTTGCATACTGTAGTAAGTAGGTGCATAGAAATCATAGACAGGCCTCTAATTAAGAAAGCATAGAAAGCAAAGATAGGCGTTTTATAATTTCTAAAAGGGTCAGCAACGCGCATGTAATACTACTTGATGTTACAGGCGTCCATAGGCTACGGGAACCGCTTACCATCAGGAGGACCGTATGCCTGTTTGCTAACTTAGTAGTATAAAAAAGAGGGGTATACGGCAGGATCGAAATTAGAAAAACTACGTGGAAAAGTTGAATGATAGATTCAGTTATTTCGAAGTTACACTACTTATATTTTATTTATAAAAATATATTTAAATCATTTTATAATTTTGTAAAAAAATAATAACATGTATATTGTAGGTACAGTAAAAAGCTTTCACTTTTTGAATGCAAATAGAACGAATTAACGATTTTTAAACTTTGAAGATTGAACCATTGTATAGATAAATCTAATTAATAAATTTAAATTAGAGACAACAACAACACCATTTCAATTCACTGCTGGACTTTGGATATAAGGGCCCCATATAAGGCGGTATGCCCATAATCACCACGCTGGGTATGCGGGTTGGGGATCACAGGACACAGTTTCTTGCACCGGTGACGCTGCTGCTCGTCGGCGGTCAAGGGTTCTTTAGCTGTACCGGTGTTAGGCTGCGTTCGTTATTCAGCAGGATGCAACACGGGCTGGTGAGTTGGGCTTGGGTTCCAAAAATAAAGGTTAAGAACCCCATCATCAGATTGAAAACATTTCAGAAATCGAGGTGTTACGAGTAAGTAAACAAAAATAAATTAAATAAGTGGTAACTTTATAATTTCCAGGACAAATTCGGCAAACTGGTGATGGTGGTACCTGAAATACACGCTCTAGCGGCGCGGGGCGAGGAACACCTTTACCAGCGGCACTGCGCCGGCCAGGCCCCAACACAGACCCTGCTCATGGAAATGCTGCATGCTAAACGCAAGTGAGTACTCATATTGACAAATCATATTCTATTGTTCCATATAAGGGTTTTACCAGACAGAAAGCGGTCACGCGTTCGAGAGTTCCGCGTTCGCGTTGCATTATATTACGTTACATAGACATGCAAAAACAGTAGGCGTTCGGTACCACGCGAATTCGTACTTGAATTCCATGGCATAGAACGTAAAACGCGCATGCGGAACGCTTGAACGCGTGACCGCTTCTGTCTGATAGGACCCTTAGGACAAGTTTGTAAAAGCATTTATAACTTATATGAAAATGAATAAATTCTTTCATATTGAAAAACGGGAATTTTCACGTACCGTTACATCGGTGAAGGCACCGACGGCGTTTCGACTCGTTAAGAGAGTCTTCATCAGGGTGAGTGAACGCGACGCTCTCCCTCCGCGTCCCGTCTTGCACTGCGTGCGGCAGCTCTCTTAACGAGTCGAAACGCCGTCGGTGCCTTCACCGATGTAACGGTACGTGAAAATTCCCGTTTTTCAATATGAATGAGTTAATTCACGTTAGTTTCATGAATAAATTCTGTTTCTAAATGTGATATGAATATGTAACTGAGCAATTTAATTGTAGAATTATTACAAATTTCAATATAATAGATTATAATACTAATATTATTTTAAAGTGAATGCTTTCATCGTTCGATCGTTGAGACCAATGAATGCCTAATCTCCTTCTAGGCCGAACGGAGGCGAAATGGTTAACCGGAGTGCCGACCACACGTCGACCCTTGACAGATTGTATGTTATCCTATATTTATTATGTTTATATTTTTATTTTATATACTAGCTTCCGCCCGTGGCTCTGCTCGCGTAGTACCGGGATAATAAGCCTATGTGTTAATCCAGGTCACTACTATGTATATACCAAAATTTACTCCAAATCCGTCCAGTCGTTACTGAGTTGGGTGGGAACAAACATACTAACACACTCAAGAATTATAATATTATTGTGATTCATCAACTTGTAACAATCACTTTTACCGCACGAATCCCTTCCATTTTTTAAGAGTTGCCAGGGGGTTGGTTGTGGTTTGAATATTTTATTCATTTCAGACTCCTAAAAAATACTCATTTGTACACTAACAATATTACAATCATGCTTATGATTATAATAAGATTTGACTATTTTTACAGCATCAGTAATTAATAATACAGTTCAATTAAAAACTTAATCAGCTATATCAGGCATTGGCTTTACGTCAAGAAATAATTAAGATAAAGTGGAAAATATTCACACATAGCGAAAATATAAAATAAAACTAAATTTTCGGATTTTGTCTATTGGTCAAAATTATAGTTATTTCTTTTTTTTTTTATAGATTATATCTTGAAATTTTGGTATATTTTTCGTAAATAAATCAGTTATTATGAACGCTAACCTTACTTACTGAATTAGGATAATAGGAGTATGAATTCAGACATGGCCTTAACGAAATCTTTGGAATATACATGAATTATTTTTTGGGTCCCGTACCTCAAGAAGAAAAAAGTAACCCTTCTAGGATTGCTTTGTTGCCCGACTGTTTGATTTTAGTTCAGTTCATTTATTGAAGAATAATTATAGACAATCGTCTTTGAAATAAAATATTAAATAAAAATAAAAATATTCTGATTAAAATTAAATAAAAAGAATTAAAATAAAAATGTCCACAAAAATAACATCAAATGAAACTATATGTAGGTAATATTCCAAATTATTACATGTCAAAAATTCATTAACCGAGTAGAAACATCCCTTCAAAACTTATTCAAGAGCAAGTTCTAAGTTCTAGTTTTTACTAAATATAAGGTCTGTATGTGAAACACGCTGTAAATCAAGAACTCAATGTATTAAAATTATATCTACTAGATGTATGCAAATTGCAAAAATGAAAACCTACTATGGATACTTCCAGTAGCATCAAAATTCAAATACTAATAAAAAATTAGTATACTAGGACTTATTTGTGTCATAAACAAATGGGATACCTAAGTAAGTAGTCTGTAAATTTCTAATTCCATTTTTTTTACCACTGCAAGATTATTTTTTTTAAAGATTGGAGGTTTTGCAATAAAAAATATAAGTATGGCCTTATTTTCTACTAACAATTTTTTAAATGTATTTATAATATACTAGCTGACCCGACGAATTTCGTACCGCCTTAGCGTAGCAATGATACACTACTTTATTTTTTTGTGATGTAATTTTCTTAATATTTTTTCCGTAAGAACCTTCTCCTAATAATAACAAATACAACAAAAAAAGAATTAGTGAAATCGGTCCAGCCATTCACGCGTGATGCCGTGACCAAGGAAAACGGGTTTCATTTTTATATATATAGATTTATGGACAAATAACGTCCTCTAACAAATATGACAAAAAAAAGAGGCTGATTTTAAGATAGCAAGTTATCTTTAAAAACCCCTGGTTTTTCCATAATTTGAGATAAGAAAACGATAACATTTCAGAAAGTGCTGCTCGTTATCATCAGACGTTGGCTAAGAATTCCAGTTCGATGGCCATAGGTTGAAGTTCATTGATTTTTTGAAGAAACCTTTAAAGAGGAAGATATAGTTCTAGAAGTATGTAGAATCCATTCATCCATTACCCTAAAATTCGTTCATGAATGCTGATTGCTGGTACGGAAGCCTCAAAGTGCAAGTCTCGCTCGCGCTATTTTATGTATCTTTAAAACTGGAGTTATTGATTTTCAACTGACATTTTTATCAAATAGGTATTTCCCGCTAATTTGTAAATATGAGTTCACTTTTAGACTTAATATGCCAAAAGTAGTTGTAATATCAGATCAAAATTAGACTATTGACTTTGTATATCTATCTCAAATGCAATTAATGAGACGTTTTATATGTAGACAGATATAACTCATCAGAACGGATGATCAGTACACCAATACCTACTTCTTTCTGTACTTACGTACGTTGGTTTTTATCGTCGGTATGACGAACTATTTCCGCAGATCTTTTTAATCGGTCCCGGAGCGGGAATCATAATTGATACCTCTTTACTCTCCTATCACAAGATCTACACAGATAAAGATAATCAATAATTATTTATTTTTAGTTTGGCTTTCAATAAATGTACAATACGTCCATGTTTTCATTCAAACTGAAATTATTATGTGACCTAAGGCTATTATTTATTAAACTACCACAAAACTAATGTAAAAGTAGAACCAATCACAACCTTAATTACTTATTGCCTATAGTATCGCACGCCACTTGACCTGTATATAATTAAAAAACTTACCTCATATAATTGATTGATAGATTAGAATTTATAATGTTTCACTTTTGAAGGAATAAAGTGAAAGCATGAATCTAGACATGTTTGTAAGTGAATCTCTTTGTGTCAGGTGCGGATTCCTGCCAAGCGACACGATTGAGCCTCATTCGCCAATATAGAGTAAGAATTCTAAATGAATATATATGCACGCCTTTCTCGCACTCTTGTAAGTGAACCTGCTTACAACCAACATACATATATAGTGGCACTTTCTCACAATTTACCCTTTACTGATAAACTTTGGTCGTCATGTATAAGCTTTATAGACTAATCTTTTTCTATCATAACATTTGATGGTGTAGAAAAAGACTCAACTGTACCGTCTTATCATGGCTATCCAATGTTTACTAGTAAGAATGTTAGATTACTGAACCCTCCAGTTTTAACTTAACATAATTAGTGGGTAGTGGGTATGAGTACATATTTATCGAAACGATAGTACTAGAGGTAGAAAGAGTGAGACGTTAGTTTAATAGGCGTGTCAATGTGTTCAAAATTCAAATTGAAGAATGTGGCTTGATCGGTCCAAATTGTTTAGTTTAGTATATTTGTTTCGAAATCGACAAGTTCCTAATCGGACTCGCGATTAAACTACGTACCTAAGCATAACAATTGCTGTTGTGAAGAATTGAAGAATTTTTTAATGCTTTTTATCGGTTAAAATGTAGGCTGTAATGTAGGCGGATGAAGTAATCATTATTTATCGGTTTGTGCAGTAACTGGGGCACCAGGTGAGTGATCGTGCGATCATTTCCACATTTTACTTAGAATCAACTATAGCATTTTTATGATGGCGTGGCCAATGATCAATAATAACAGTTTTAATATTTTATTACTTAGATGGCCTAATATCAACAGGGACGCTTGTTATTATATTGATTATAAGACTTTTTTTTTTCACAAATTAAATTTTTCTGTTTTTGGTATATTGGACTGTAACATTTTGTACCTACAGTTTAGAACTAAACTATCGCATAAAAAGATATTTTTGACGAACAAATTAGCACTCAGTATGAAGTAAAATTATACAGTGATCATTCGATTGCACGCGCCTAAGATACGACTTTGTATTCGTATTGGAGATAGATTAAGACTGATGGGGATGTAAAGGACCCTCATTTGAAATTACAGCACTAGCTATAAATTCAATCTTTTTTTTTACATTTCTTTTGATCACGAACCCTGATGTTAAGCAACGTTGTGGTCTAAGATTAGAGGGATGGTGCTTGTTTGGCTGTCGGTATCCTCTACCTACATTTACTCTACAATAGTTTGTGTTTAATTATTTCAGTGTTATCCGCTTCGTACCTTATTATAAATATACCTACTTCACACCCCCATCTTATTATTAGCATATTAAACCATATTGACGTAAATAGTTGATGGTGGACATAAATATCTTGCACTCATGTGGTTTCTGGGTTATTTTTATCACATCGGTAAAATGTTATTAAAAGAGAATGCCGAGAACTAATACCCATTGCGTGAAAACCAAACTTATCCAAAAAAATTGCCTATATTTTATAAATAACATTAAAATTTTCTTTAGTACCTAGCAACCGGGAATTAATAATCAAGTTATAAAGTCTTTCGTTGATTTAGTTTTTCAGCCGCGCGCTGCTATTACACTGGAACAACTTTCTTTTAAAAATAAACAATAGAATCGACTAAGATAATAATAAATAATAATAATAATGCTGTACGTTATCACACAGCATGATGTAGCCCTGCTCTGCTTAGTTAGGGGGGTAATATATATATATTTTTTAAATACATACATATCATACATAGAAAACACCCAGACCCGAGAAAAATATCTGCAGAACATGCAAACATTTGTCCCGCAGCGGGAATCGAACATGAAACCTTCAGCGTCTCAGGCGGGCCTTCGGTTGCGCCACAGAGGCCGTCGAAACTTATTGGAGATTTTATAATGTTTGTATGCTCTCGCTAGAGTTTGTGTACTGTGGCATTAGTATGTAGCAGTGCTTTTCCTGTAAATTGTTATTTTACTAAACAACATTACAATAATGATGAACAATCGCTCCATCAACTGTTTGATAATACCTTTTGACGCGAAAACAACAAAGTTTGGAAGAGGCATCAGTGGCCTTTCCGTGGCTCTAATGAATGTGTTAAAATCTTGTAATGTCATATAAGTATTAATACCTAATAAAATATGTAACCATTCGTGTGAAAAAATATACATAGGTATAGAACAATATCTCACCATTAATATCGGACCAAAAATAAAGTAGAAGTTAAAACACACTTTTACCTATCTATGTGAGGTAAATAAACTTTTTTCTAATAAATATAATACGTTAGTGAAATGGTTATTGTCTAATACTAGACAAAGCAGAAGATCCGTCCCAGGTAAGCATTTTTTTAAACCAACTTTATTTTAAATAAAAACAATTTGCCGAAGTTTATCTTAAAAAGAATCAACGTTCCATGTTAAAAAAAACTTCAGTTTAATATCTTCTGAAAAAACTGGGTTTGGTTTTGACGCAATCACTTTAACCTTGGTACAGAGCACAATACTTCAATCGGCATTGTCCTTTAATAAAACTATCACGGGACATGTTTAACAATTAAAGCACCTTATCATTTCTGTTCAAACTACGTTCGTAAAGCATTAATACTATTATTCTCGTATTTCAAGAGAATAAATAGATATCAAAAGATGTTGTATATTCATAAAAAAGAAACAATACTGGCTTGTTGTAGGAAAAAGCCCGCTCGCCACTTAATTTATAAGTCCTTATGCACGGCTAATAGCGCTGCCACATATACAAACATACGCGTTATGAGCACATCTTGACTGTCAAGTGCATTACTCGTGCTTGTTTTCATAAGTACACGCTGATTATATGTACAGTACAAGCTACGTACACGACATATTTTACAGTCTGGAGTTCAATTTTGTGTACCCAATAGTTGACGACGAACTTTAAACTTTGTTCTTTGTGTTTCCAGATCTTGAATCCCAATGCCGAGTTACCTGGAGAACGCGTACGCGCGAAGCGCCTCTGACACCACATAAGATCGAACTATAAGTTATACAAAATATTACATACTTATTAGTTTTAGTTAATTACTTGGTGTGTGATTTTGTTAAGTTATTGCGCCGAGCGCTGGCGGTGCCGCGCGTGCCTAGTCCGTATACAGATAAACAATATTTATCTACCTTAAATCGTAACATAATATACAAACATATTATGCACCAGTTTTGTGTAGCTACAGTTAATTTATTTTGCAGTCTAATCGTTTTACGTCAAAAGCTTAAGTACATAATAATATTATATTTAGGATTTCTTTAGCTCCGGTGCGTAAGCAGAAGAAATTATATTACTATTACATATTTTAGGGAAGCGTCTGTGATTATAAACGAAGAAATTTGATGGAAACTGTTTTTAATGTTAGTCGTGGTGATCATTATTATTATTATGTAGATTAATAATTTTACAGTGATTGTTAGTTTTATCTGTGTATACCTCTGTATGAAGCGTGTCCAGCTCCGGCGCGCTTTTGTCTTTGCTTAGGTAGGTATGTATACTTATTGAGGTCCTTCTTTTATATTTTAAAGCACTTACGATCGAAAGTTATGTACTGTCTTCACTATTGTAGGAGTTGTGTCCGAGGCTTCTGTGTACTGCTGTGTTAGTGGTTCGTTTGTGAGGCATGATTGACAGGTCGCACTTGCGGCTGTGTATGAATAGACTAGTTTTATTGGCTTTCATCATTCAAGTTTCAAAATTTTATTACGAGTTAATATTTGAAAATTAAATTATACCTAATATTAAACGTTGTAATGTTATATCCATTAATTCTTATTCAAATCGAAGAATCTACGTTATATTATTCCATAAGATAAACTGAGTGTTTCAAACAAATATTGGGGTAATTTAATCGGCCATACCAGTACAAAATAAAAATATTAATAATTGTAAATAACATTATTATTACATATACAGTGATTTAATCTACTTAAAAGTGTAATTATGTAAAATATTTCTGGAAATACGTGGGAGAAGCCTTAAAAATCCTAGATTTTTAAAGAGATGGATAAGTACTAGCGTCTACAGGCAGAAAGCCGAGGACGATGTATTTTTATATAAAGCATATTTGTCTTTATTAACATATATAATATGTTAACTGAAAGCACATTGTTTCATATTTTTCTAAAAAAAGAGAAATAAATATAGTAGCTTATATATTTAATGAGAATAATAATCTACTTTTAAAGTGGCAAAAATCATAAATCAATATATATATTGAAATTAACGATCATTATAACTATATATATATGAGATATATATTATATTGTTGATCACTAAATATTTCAGCGTTGCAAATTTAATTTGAAAACGTTTTGGTTTGTATTAAGCGTCTAAATGATATATCAAATCTGTTCAGAGCAATTGTAACGTTGTTATCGCTTCAGTAATAAAGACAAACTATTTCGGTAAAAAAAGAGATCCTTAGCTTTTATCTCAAAGACACCTTAGGAAATTGACTCGTATTTCAAGAAAGTACCTAAATGATCTATATATAAATAAATTATAATGTGATTGTGGGTTTGTGTTTAAATTGAATGATTAATTTTTTTATCATAATATCATTGCACCAAGTGCATATATTTAGATATGTAGGCTGCATCAACGAGTAGATTGTAATGATGACGATGGAATAGTGTTTTTCAATACATTTCTCTTAGTTTTAAAAGGCACCGTGTTTATTCTATAATACCGTCCAGTGAACACACAGTAATTTTATTATGCATGACATATAATATGTTGAGAAATTATAACAAACAAAATCAATTTAATTAAATTTATTTTGAAAAAAAATATTTTATCTATTGACGAGCTGTAGACGTAAATTTAAGTAGGAGTATGACCAATTGATTCGATCTGGAGTTATCAAATCATGCTTCACTAATAGAATTGAAGATTAAAGTTCCTCAAAATATTGTTGTGGTACAATTTTTAAGAAATTATACTGTATATTCATACATAGAACTCGTTCGTTTGGTACACACACGGTCAACGTATTAAAACTGTTTACTTACCTAGTATTTTGAATGTGACATTGAGTGTACGATGTATCTTACATTTTTAGCATTAATCTTCAGAAGTATATTTTAACGTAAACTAGATTTTAAATAGATATTTCAATATTGAGTGGTGACGAAATAGAACTTGTATATAATGCAATTTATAGTGAAGCCAATAGTATCTCTCAAAGATGAGGCAGTGGATTTTGAATCCGGCAAACACTGCACTGCTACAAGTATACCACAAGCACTCTTGCATAGCAAAAGTTTGAGATCAAAAGAATAATTCAAGATTCAAAAACTGCAACTTCATGTTCGGACGTTTTTAAGAAAGCAAAGTTGATCTGTGATGATGTAACATAGTTAGGAACATACGGCTGTATGAGTCACAATGAAATTTTGACAGTTGTGGGACATCAGCAATAGGTCCTTTTAGACAGAAAGGAATCTGTGTGAGACCGTCCTAAAGGACGGTTTAACCAGACAGCGAGAGTTAAATTGTTAGCACCCTGTGTGAATAACTCAATAAGCATCATTTGGAAAGCCGTTTTACCTCAACTTAAGAGTCCTTTAGTAATTTTATGATTTGAGTTTACCGAACCTGTTACCATATTATATAACTTGTATTTTGTACCATTACACGAATAATAGTTTAAAATACAGTATTATTATATATTCAGTAAAAACCAATCGATCAACAGGGGCCCGAGTGATTTCTTTTTATACCATTTTCTAAAGAGCCTAAATGCACTTTTATTGTTGAGCTAATATCCACTGTGCTTGAGAATAACTTTTAATGTTACTGTTACTGTTACAGTAACAGTAATGTACGGTCCTTAAAATATTTATTTTATCTTTTTAATCGTTTTTAATTAACTTGCATTGTGTACATATGAAACCATTTTGTACATCCTTTAATCCGATGTTTAGGTGTTGTTTTAGCAAGAAGGTAAGAACGAGTTGATTATGATGCCAGAACTGATGGAACTTCTCAAACGAATAGCTGGCAAATTGACAGTGTGGGCTTATTGCAATCAGCTTAGAGTTCCTATAAAATCATTTCAAATAAAAATTAATCAAATATATAAATTATATTAGTATTGTGTTCCAATCAATAATTTGTACTTAAATTTTACCCATCAATATATGTGGTAATGTGTGAATGAATTTGATTAATTTGACACGTCAGCCCCATGTTAGTGTTCACACAGTCAGTCAGATACCTAAATATTTAATTTTATAGTCATGCTATTCACATATAAATAAGCTAAGTTGGAATCTTTACTGGTGTTTAAATAAGAAAACAGTTCAGATTATTATTAAGTAAAAATTGCAAAATCTCTAATAATTAAATTCAGATATTAATCGGTCTACTGCAGGTGCCTGTGTTCATACATATATAACTTTCAGCGATTTTTCCTTATATAGTTTAACTTTTATATATTTAATTAACAACCACATTCATTTCGTATAAGACCATTATTCAATTAACTATTCATATAAAATAAAACCCTACTATTTACGTCTAAGGTTAGGTTGTATTGTAACGTACGGCGATGCTGTAAGTTAATGTTTCATGTTAGTACTATCTATATTTATAAATTCAAATTATAAGTATTTTTAACTATTAAGATACACATGAGTGTTCTATATAAATGTACATTTTGAGTTCAATTAGATAGTAAGTGATAATTATGTAGAGTTTATAACAAGTGCGTGGATAGAAGGGGGTGCGCGCACTTCGAGGCTGAGCGCTCGTTGTGCGCGCACTTCGAGGCTGAGCGCTCGTTGCGCGCGCACTTCCGTTTCGAGTTAGGCGCTGTTCATTCGCTCAGATTCGCTCACGCGGCATTCGCATCTCAGTCTATTTTAATCCTACCTCTAACCCAAGAATCGCCTGCACTGACTTGCTTCCAATGAGTCTTCATCACGCTTCGCAGTACATGTAATTATTAGTTTTCAAGTGTTATTTTAGGTAATCGGTTTCGGGCGGGGGACACGCGCCGCACACATTCCAAAATAACGTTAAATCTTAACGCCAAGCGGCGCGCGTCGTCGAGTTTGCGTTATGTTAACCACTGTTGTTCATTAACGATAAGCTAGGTTTAATCTCAATCGATGTTGTCTGAATATTATTCTTTAATTTACGAAAGGGTGTGAATTTGAGCGAACCGACAGGCGTCTGCCTGAGAGTTCATACTAGTTTTAAATCTTACACTTGTAAGCTATTGTTTCGAAGTTATTTTATTTCGCGAGCCGTGTTAGTTCTATTTTATCAATTGTACATATAGATAGGGCGAGGCATACATGGTTTTCATCTTAAAGGTACATAATTAAAACTGATAATGTGGGCTGGCAAATACCAATGCAATGTCGCATTTCGACTTTGATAAATGATAATATTATGATGTTATCTGATACCATAGAATAAATGGCTATTGATGTGTTACTGTAAATAGTGTGACGACAGTGAGGTCGCGACTCGGAAGGCGAGATTGCAAGGCAAGTGAGCGCAGAGGAACCTACCCTCGTATCTCGTTACTTAATCTTATTATAATTCAGTAAGCAGACATCCAAAAAATTACCCGTTTAGAAAGGTTGGCCGCTCCCGTCTCAACTGAACGCAAACTTTACATCGCAGAATTATTAGAATGCACTTAATGTTATCTTCACATCACGAATGACATCACTATTCAGAAGTACCTGTTATTTATTTTTGATTCCTTTCACTATTCGTACATTTCTGTCTGAACATAGGTCACTCTAGTTCAGCGCTTAGTGCGCAATAATTAAATTTTTTCGTAGCAAATTGGCTACGTGAGAGTTACCTTGGTATAGGCGAACTTGTACAGTAGGTACCACTGTAAAGGACATGAGCAAGCGCGTTCAAGAGAGGCTCGAGCGGCACGCGCAGCCGCAATTTCACCGACTCATTACCTCACATTACGTCTTTATTATAATGTAACGTTATTGTTGTCGCTAAATCTTTAAACTTAATTTTAATGTGAACCTTATTGTTTAGAGGTGTGATTAAGTTTTTATTCTGTAAACACAATGATCTATTTTTAGATGGCAACATAGATACATGTTCGGCGGTGTAAGATGTCTGTGCATCGTCATTGTATTTATTTTCTTGGTGATTACTGATTAATAAATATTGTGAGAAGCACCACGCGGGTGGCGGCAGAGCGTGCGCTAGGCCGCTGTCCCGTAAATCTAGAAATAAATGATATTTTCGTTTAATATTGTGTCTTTATTTCAAGTATTTACTCACCCGACTCAATTATTATAAGACATTTTTTAAATCAATAAATGGTTCATATCATAAAAAATAGAAGTTCTTATTATAGCCGAGACCGGAGGTGCTGCACACGGACGGTTGTGTTATTCTGCACTCAAAGCAATAGATATAAAAATGCGAACAAAACAAAAAAGAGCACGACATGATGTTGACGTTGCACCATGTTCAATAAAAATAAGTTATTTTTATATCTCTTAAATTATTAAACTAAAACGAATTCTGTGTTTGATGTGAATAGCTAAGTGTCCAAGTTGGATAAGCCTGCCCACCCACGACCGATAATCGGTGACCGATTTTTTGTAGGATAAAAATGAAACTTTCTGATAGCAATAGTGCAACGCACACGTCATACAAAAAGTCGATCCGAAATACTATGTCTCTTAGCGGCCCTGAGAGCCGCAAACGTAAAAGGAGTGAGAGGCGTAAGCTGAATCTCCAAATTATGAATAAAATCAGACTGGAGAGCAGAGCTTCTCTCACTCCCACCGGCGTGTCGGATGTAGCTCCGGCCGTCGGAACAGTCATGGCTCGTAGGACAACCGAGTTGAGACCCCCAACCAAGACGGCAGGGGACCGACCTGACCCATATCGTCGAACGGACTTGACGCAGAAGAGGGAAGGACCCCACAGCTGTAAGGGCCCCGGCGGGCTCACTCGGTAACACAACATACTGGCACTTTGCCAGAAACCTCAAAGCCGAAGGCAGTAGAGAAGACGCAAGGGAAGGATCATCCGTTCCGAGTACGGAGCCCAAACCTATGCCTCACAAGGGCAAGGGTGAAGGCAGCACGGACGCGGAGCGGGATCATTACTCCCCCGAACGCTGGACTACCGCCTGCGACAAAGGGTGAAGGCACTCAGGCACTAGACCCGCGAAGCGGCAAAGGAGCTCGGACTTGGCCTCGCTCTCTTCTGCCGCAATTCAGAAGAAGGCGTGTCTGTCCAACAGCACCCAAGCCGCCGACGCAGGCAAGACCGCCGACACCCAAAGCTATCAAGAAGGTGACGCAGGTGATGCTCTTTCGTACGCCAGGACGGCCAGATCCCATCTACAGGTGGTAATTCTGGATAAGTCCGGAGAGCACATGGACATCGAACGCGCTACCATCCTTAGAGACGTAATAGAACAGCACTCCATAGAAAACTTTGCGCAAAACGATAACGGGTGCTATTCTCAACTTTGAGACGATGCCCAGATTAGCCCACTGGGGGACTGAGGTTGGGCCAAGCGACGACTACTCTCTGTCGTGGCTCCACTCCACCGTCGAGAACCTGGCGGGCCTCAGGTTGGTCTCGAAAGGGTACAATGTAGCACCAGAGCACGAGCTGCCGAGGTACTATAAGGGGGTAGTCTTCGTGCCTGATTACGAGGGTGACGGAGAGAAGATACGGAAGTACCTCGCGCACACTAATTGCCGCCACCTCAATATGGGAGCTGGCCAATCTTTGCCCACAAGCCACCCAGACCAGGACCATAACCAACCACGTCCTGGTCTTGGTGAACGAAATGGCCGCCCTAGAAAGCAGGAAATACCGTCTCTACTACAAGTTAGCGACGGTATTCATCCATGTCATATGACAATGTTAATCTTAATATTCTGACCTTTGTATTGTTTTTCTTAATTTTAGTTTTTATAATCTTTGCATGTTAAATTTTAATGTAATAATTAGTGTAATTGGTTTATATGAAAACCGTTCTACTTATTAATAATAATAAAATAAATAAAAATCATGTCAGGAAACCCAAGGCCGACGATATCAGGAGAACCGTCGTGGCCCCCGTCGCTGATGTGCCCAGCACCAGCTGCAACGCAGTCGGGGACGTTGCGGGCCTCCCCGTCCCCGTGCCTCGCCGGGACACAGCAGAGAGGGAGTTCTCGCAGGAGGAAAACGACATGTTCCTGGGCGGCGACGATGATGAGTTAGGAGCGGGCATTTCAGCCCTTAACCTGCTCTCGGTGCTGTTAATGGACTTGGCTGCTTCTCTTGCGGGGTCTCCCCGGAAATAGGCTAGCTAGAAGCCAATCACCCCAAAAAAACAACCCCCCCTTTTCTAGTCGTTTTTAGTTCGTTAACGTGGGCTCGCAAAAATACCCCTAACACTCCCGGTTCTTCTAGACTAGCTGGAGAAACCCATAGGTCTGACATATATTTTAGTATAAATATCATTCAAGCCAACATTCAACATTGCGTCACTGGTTTCGCCGCCCTAAGAATCCTTGACAAGCAACCAAACACGATAGCACTGGTCCAGGAGCCTTATATCTTCCGAGGAAAGGTTTCACTGCTCTTAAAGGTAATGTATACTCTCCACCAGTGCAAAACAAAAAACGCACCCTCATCTACGTACCGAAGACACTTAAATCATCGCTGGTAACACATCTGTGTACAGATGTTAAGGTGGTAAAAATCGAAACAGGCCTAGAAGATACTATCATCATAGTATCCGCATACATGGACAGCAACAGAGAATCTCCTCCACAAGAACTCGACGAACTTCTTCTCCATTGCAACAAACACAACATTAAATGAATTGTAGGCAGGGACGCCCACAGCACAGTATGGGGAAGCCCAAATACGAATGAAAGAGGCAACGAGCTTCTGGACTTCGTATTATTGCATAACCTCAACATTCTAAACCGAGGCGCAGAACCAACATTTGTTACGTCCTGAGCCCGAACCATTATAGACATCACGTTAGCAACGAATTAAATAGCAGAACACGTAGGTAAATGGCCTCCACCACTGAAACGTCATTTGCGGATCATAGGTGGATCAGATTTAGCCTGAAATCGGGGGAATTTAAGCCCCGCACACAAAATAACCAACACCCTGTTAAAAAAAAATGAAGCGAATGAGGACCTACGCATACTGGCTGGGGTTATTACAGGCAACTGTGACCTGAACCACCACCTAGTAAAGTCAGGAGCTACGGACAGCGGCAACTGTCGGGGTTGCTTTCAAGCTGAAGAAACAGTGGAGCATGTCATTTTACACTGCACTGCCACAAACGAAGCCAGAACAAAATCCGGGTTACAAAAACTGCTTGATCAAGGCTCACAAACGCAGGCAGTATCGGGAATCCTAGAGCAATGTTGCCACCAACCCAGAGTCCTTCTCCGTTATTTTAAGGAGTTGGGCTGGCTGGGTCAGGTTTGCAGGGGGTAATGCACATTACACCCCAATGCGAGACGTCAGTGCAGAACTTTTCCCCCTCACTTCAAATTAGAATACTATGCAGGAAAATCGGCCCGATTATCGGTCTTACAAAAAGTCTGACGTGGGCGGGCACCCTAAAACTTTATGATCTTATTTAAAAATCTGTCAAAAGTTAAACAAAGCGTAGCGTATTGCCATCTCTCTCTGTTGATTAATGAATAATGTCAAACAGTGACAAGCAGGGCTAACTTTAAGCAATGGTTAAATTTAAGAAGCGTTTATAAATATGGGGGTTAGTGTTAAAGTAATTATATAGTAAAGAGTTTAGGAAGAGCAAAACTTTGAACAGTTAATCTATCGAGAAAAGATTAACCAATAGTGATTCTGTCTTTGATTTGACTCTATGAGATCCGTCATTAGAATCAAAATACGTTTTGTGAAAAACCGAGAGAAAACGTCGATGAAATCAGTAAAAAAAAAATATTTGGTAATCTCAGTTCTTGATGTTTAGAGGTAAGAAATTGATGAGGAACTTCGCTACTAGGTACTAAGTAGGTACCTAAGTATCAATAGAACAATGAACAAAATCAAAATACTAACGAAATATGCTACTATCTAAAGTAGGAACAGGAAAAGGCTGAAAAGGTAAACCAAAACTACATACTCTACCATTTTATAAACAACTAGTTGACCCGCTCGCAACTTCGTTTGCGTTTATAAACTTTTTTTACATATGTCCTTTCATGTGAAATGCTTCCCAGGCCCGGTAATTTGACATATGAATGGATTAAAAAGTACCTACATATTACTACATTACCTACCCCATAATGTTCTCACTCCTTTTTTCGTTCCTGTTTCCGTTGGCAACCCGTCGCCAAGTTAACAGCCGGTATAGGTATGATGAATTTTTATATGCCTCACTCTTGATTATGATTGGTTACCCATGCAAACTTTCATCACATAAATCACCCTCTTTAAGTTTCATTTTCGCTACCAAAAGCAGCAAGTCCTTCTCCAAGGTCCCACCCATGGTTCAGCGTTTTAGGTGTTTATTTATTTTCGTTAGTCTCTGTGAAAAATCTCAAGTCTTTATGTAAAAAAAAAAACTTGCTATCCCCGTGGTATTCAAATAGCCAAGAACAAATGAATGAAATTTAAATTTAGAATTCTAATCCGATTTAAATATTATTTTCTATTTGACATTCCAATTTTAAAGAGTATCGCATTGCACCAAGCTTTTAAGGCTCCCCCACACAGGTGTGTTATTATCGGCGATAATATCGCATGCGTTATTGCGATAATGCGTCCCAATTCCTTGCACATAATTGCGTTTTCACGGCAGTATGTAACTTTTTAGCCATCCTAATACATAATGTACTAAATCTCTACACATCTCACATTACGCGCAACTATCAAAGGCATTGAAAATGTAATTTATAAATAAAGCACACGATAAAATTTGACTATAATGTACTGACGAATAAGTGAACGGAGCGCAGAATGGCTTAGCGCGTAAAAGCCCTTCTACTGCCTACAGTTTTTGTCCGTCTGCCTCCTAAGATGGCTCAAGCTGTAGCTTAATTCAATCTCGAGATATCATTTTTTCCGTTTCTTGAATAGCGAGCTCAAAAAAAAATTGGGAAATTCTCGATCCAGAAAATTGTTAAATTTTGACAAATTTTGGAAAATCTCAAAAAGTTACCACCCGATTTTGGAAATTTAAATTGCACTTCGAAGCCCTCCGGCAGACGCAAATATTGAATAATTGTGACCGATCACTTTATTCAATGCCACATCTTTTTTTAATGCATGTGACGAATTTACTTTTAATGTATGGTGTTTCAAAAATGTGAAGAAAAGAAATATCTGTGAAACTACAGGCAAATGTCAGAATTTCATGAATCGGGCACTATACTCGATCAGAAAAACTTAAATATTTTTAATATTTGCGCATGCGATATTGCGATATATTCTGTTATATTGTCTGATATTATCGCCAATAATAACGTACCTATGCCCACGCACCTGTGTGTAGGAGCCTTTATATGAGAATATAGGTTTTTGAATAAATTTGGAATGAGTTTTCAAACATGACATAGTGTCAAAATAAAATGGCATAACATGTGTCACTAAGGAGTATTGATATCAACTTCGATGCAAATCACCCCTATAAAACTTTCTACCACTTTTTAACCCCGTTAGGCGATAAATTTCAATAATATACGAAAAACGTCTTTCATCCATTTTGTTAAAGAATGTTTATGCAAAATTTGAAGTAGATTGGACCAAGGAATCACGTTGTTCCATACAAACTTTGCCCACGTTTTTCATCCCTTTAGGGGTAGAATCTCGAAAAATCCTTTCTTATCGGATGTCTACTTCATACAAAGAACACGCCCTCCAAGTTTCAGGTCTCTACGATCAACGGTTTAGGCTGTGCGTTGATCCGTCAGTCATTCAGGACAAAGGATTTTATAAGTATAGATTACCCTCCATTAAGGTATTTTTTTCAAAAACCTGGTATGCGGTCTTTTATTATTTAATATTCAAAGTGTTCTGACGAAGTTTAAAAAAAATCACATCACGCGTTAAGATTTTCCCATACAAACTTTACCACCCCATTGCAACCCCCTCAAGGACTATTTCAAATTTTCAATTACACAGGTTTGTTGACAGGGTTTTCAATGATACATGTCTCAGGTTTCAAGTTTCTAAGTTCAAGGAATACGATTTTTCATACAAACATTTTTACCCCTTTTCACCCTCTTAGGGGTTGAATTTCCAAAAACCGTTTCTTAGTGAGCGTTCACACTTTTTAAAGACTACCTGTACCAAATTTCAAACCTCTAGGCCCTGTAGTTTCTGAGATTTCGTGATGAGTGTGTCAGTGAGTGAGTGAGGATAGTTCTCTTTTATATATATAGATTTATTCAAATTGTACTTTAAAAAATCAACAATATAAATCTTTGGGCATTCCACTTTACATACAACTTTGCACATATCACTGCGGGTGTTAATCTAACCGTGCGCTGAATCAACATGTTAATCCGACTTGTTGATCATTTATGTTTTGACAAGGGTTGTGTTCTCATCCATCTCAAAGGATTCCATCCTCCATCTTCGGAATCCAAGCCAACCTCACCTGCTCGTGCACCCTGCTGTATAACAAACCGGGGCTGTTGTGAACAAAAGTATACGGGTGAAACTTCGAGCAAAATAAATAATATTGTAAATGCGAAATTTTGTGTTTATCGTACCTACTCATAAGTTTGTTACCAAATTGTTCGATTTGTACGTTAATACAAAAACTTTCACATTTATTACCTATATATTAGCTTATCTATTATTGATATATTTATAAAATAACTATTTACTAATTTGGTATACATATACTTACATAATATGTATATAAAATTAGTACCAAACTCATAATTTGTAGAAGCTTTGTTAAATTCTACCATCTACTTTGTTACGCAAAATATCTCAACATGTCTTGGTATATTATACATAACAATGTACATAAAAATCTGTTGTAAACTTTGTAAAACATAATGTGCTTAAAACACTTTATACTTATTCACCTAAGCTTACTTAAAGAAAAAATTGACGCAACGTGTGGAAAAATAACGATACTGCCTATACTGCTTTTTTTAACACCCACAAAGATAGTGCATTTAATCTATTATTCTAATATACATGTATACTACTACACTAAAACCCATATCATAAAACTGAATCAGTATAAAGTATAGATTTTTTTGCGATTGTCAAAAAATCTCTTAGTTATATTGATCCCGATTTATTTTACAATGTTCCCATTACAATACAACTCTACTTAGAATTAGCCATCTCACTGCATGTTTAGTTTGAATACAGTGCACACATTATAACTAGATAGACCTGGGAGTCAAAAAAAAAAAAGATCAATTTCTGTAAACGTTTATGCCCACAGAGACCACTATTATCTGTACCCACGAAAATAGAAAATTATATGAAAATATCTTAAGAGATATTTTTCTGAGGCTTGTACCATTCCATACGAATATTTTCGTAGGCAGGCATGACCGTTTAAATAGGAATGAGCGCAAGCTCGTTGGAACGGTTCGGCAACGGAAACGTGCCTAGTGCGAGTTTTTTACCAGCTCGATCTCGTTTGCGTTTACGCAAATTTATATGGAATCGAGGTAGCGCCATCTAGTGAAAAACGCGTGGCACTGACTCCTTTCCATACAAATTTCCGTAAACGCAAACGCGATCGAGCTGGTAAAAAAACTCGCACTAGGCACCCTGAAGACGTCGGCGATAACTCTAAAAACGTCAACGAAATAAAACAAAAAACACGGAATGTACGGCTCGCTCTGAAAGAGAGCTCGCAAGGCACGCGGTGAATGCTCATAGTAAGCACCATAAGGCCACAAAGCCAGAGGATTGTGTGACGAACCGTTCACAGCCCACGCTTCGCGACGTCTATGCGACATAGAGTCATCACCTTGCTGTGAACGAACAATTCTAATAGGAACACACATAATTTTTGGATCGTACCTACAGGGCCAATTTACTGCGCAAGATTCTTAAAATAGGCTTGGCGCTGACTAAGCAAAAACAAAACCAAGTTATAATTGTGTCACTGTCACAAATAATAAACATGCTAAAGTTCGCATTACACTGAGGCAACATTATCATATTCTTAATAAAAAATCATATAAGTAAGTAATAATATTATAGTCTGACCAGGCTCTTTGTAACACTCAGAAATGTTGATAAAATTAAAATTGATTAGTGTAAAACCTCCTGCAGTTTAAAATGTTAAAGTGTTAAAGTGTTAAAGTTCCACATTATTTGTAATAATCGCTATAAAACTTCTTCATTTCTGAGTTCTACAGAGTTAACCTGGCCGGACTATTGCACTAACCTTCCGATTTATGGACATATACACGATCGACAGGACATTATCGGTCATCATTGAAAAGGATACTGCCACAGTTGTAATACTAGCTGTAGTAAAACGCGCACTGGTAAAATATATCTAAACCAATTGGAAGACCTGGGCCTTAATTCTCGGGAATAGACATAATTATCACATGAAATATACAGGATGGGGCCAAATTTTACCTTTTCTTTTTCTAAGCTGACTGTAAAATGCGTTTGTTTTTTCCTTCAAATTAAACCTAGCTGATGAGGTAAAATTTTGCCCTACCCTGCATATTGCGAGAACTGACAATATTCTATTTAAATTTAACAGTGTTTAATAAATATCTAAAGTGACAATCATTTCTAATCCTGAGCATCAGGCCCTGACCAGACTTTGTATGACTTTACAGACCAAGTTTAAAATTAAACTGCTTAATTCACGTATTTTTAGTCCCAATAATATTAATTTATACGCCTGTGTATAATGTATAAGTGCCAATGCTTTTTATTAATTTGAATGTGGGCTCAATGTTTTCAACTATCAAAGACGTGAAGTAAAACCTCGTCAACAGCGTACAGTAGGGATTGTATGGACAATCAATCTAAAATTAATGGGAGGCAAACAGCAACAAATTAAATGCTTAATAGATCCGCAGGCTTGAAGAAATGCATCATAAACGGTTACAAATATTGACCAGCGCGCTATCGCAGTGTGGCTAATTTGAGAATGTCAGTTCACTCACTCAAGGCTGCATTCTCAGCGATCCGTCGAGGCGGATCGTCTCTCCATTGAGCATTCTGTTCTGGATAATGCTCTGAACTAGCTGAGCAAACTCTTGGGGGTCGCCAAGCCGTGAGGGGAATGGTACGGTTGCTTCCAGGCTCTTGATCGCAGGCTCAGGTAACATTTCCATCATAGGAGTCCTGAACAATCCTGCGAGAGAGCGGAATTTTGGCGATTTAATAAGTGGTGTAGGTACATACATTGTTTGCTAATACTACAAAAAATTATTCTTTATTTTTTTTCTTATACACAGAAACATAGTACAGAAATAAATTTACTTAAATGCCTTTACAAAGGCGAGCTTAACCCTGAAAGAGTTTTCTTACAGCAAACCATAAAAAAATACTTATATTTTAAAGTGGGTATCTAACTGTTTGGACTTGCGTCCTTGCACCGTCCCTACATCGGTGTGATCGATAAATTTTCATTCAGAAGAATGTTGGATAAAATCACTACATAGTATAAAAAAAGTCGTTTCCTGCTGTCTGTCTGTCCCTATGTTTTTCTTAGATCTTTTAAACTACGCAACGGATTTTAATGCGGTTTTTTTAATAGATTCAAGAGGAAGGCGCTAGTAAAAAATATTTCGAAAAAATGGTATGGTGTTTTTTTTTTGTTTTTGTATTTGAAGTGGACTACAGGAATAAGATTAATGGAGATACTAGATAGTTGGGGAGGCCATTGCCCAGCGTCGAAGCAATGAGACATGTAAGTCTGATAATAACAACAATTTGAATTGAAATAAATCACTTGATTATTCCGAGACGCCAATAATTGGCGCCTTCCTTTCCTACTGTGGATGAACATTTTAACTATGGGATGGCTGCAGAAAATGGGACACAAAGACATGCAGCAAAATACCTACATTTAGCTCATATCAATTCGTATGTCATGATTAGTGATATGTGATATGATAACATAACGGTCTTTACGAAATTGTGTATAATAGTGATTTCAAATGGAATTTCATAGCTTAAGAACCTCACGAACCAACCTGATGCAGAGCCGTGGTAGCTTAGTGGGATGTACCCTGCCTAACTTCAGAACCCGGAGGTTGTGCGTTCGAATCTCGGTCGCGCTTTTGGATTTCTTTAATTTATAGTGCTCAAAACGGTGAAGGAACACACACACTGCGAGAAAACCCACGGCTTAAGCGGGGAATTCACTAGACGGACATGCCCGCGGGCAAGTCTGCAGACATGCCCACCGGACCTCGCTACTATAGGTCTGTGCAATTGCATTCGCCGCTTACACTAAAAAACATTGCACAGACCTATAGTAGCGAGGTACGGCGGGCATGTCTGCAGACTTGCCCGCGGGCATGTCTGTCTAGTGAATTCCTCGCTCCACACGTATCGACCATGTCTTTCCAGTGGGAGGTGTGGGGAGCCGACTAGGCTGAGAGAATGGTATAGATGCTGGGCAAGCCCACTCCATCTAATAACCATGACCCTAGTACCCACGCATCAACAAAGCGTCCCGGACAGTGAGCAAAAGATGACTACTTGACGCTGTATAAATCATATAGAATATATACCTAGATTAGATGCAAAAATTCCTAGGTAATAGTAGAAACCTATTGAAAGCGCTCATTGGTCTTATTTGAGTTTTACGATTTACCTGGAGCGATGGTGACGACTCTTATGCCCTGCTTCGCTAGGTCCCGGGCGATAGGCAGCGTCATACCAACGACGCCTGCTTTCGACGCTGAATACGCCGCTTGGCCGATCTGCAAGCGAAAATGTACTTTCATAGTTTTATATTTACCTTCTAAATACCGTAATCTCCCTTTTGTACATTATTTTACGCCCGTATGGCCCACAGTCAACGTGCAAATTAATAAAATAATAACCGGCCAAGTGAGTCGGACTCGCGCACAACGGGTTTCGTACCGTTGTTGTATAGTAGCCCCACTTAAATATTTATTTTATTCTGTTTTATGTTATAGCGGCAACAGAATTACATCATCTGTAAAAATTTCAACTGTGTATTAGCTATCACGGTTCATGAGATACCGCCTGGTGACAGACAGATAGACGGACAGTGAAGTATTAGTAATAGGGTCCCGTTTTTACCCTTGGGTACGGAACCCTAAAAAGGAGAATGCCGACAACCCGTACCAGTTGCGTCAAAACCAAACGTATCCCATAAAATTGTCTTTATTTTATAAATAACATTAATATTTTCTTTAGTTTTACACACCGACTCGATTAATAATCACATAAAAAAATATTTCGTTTATTTGGTTTCCTGTGCACGGCGCGCCATGACACTGCAACAACCCTCAATTTTTATTTTATACAGTAGAATCGACTAAAAACATTGGAGATTTTTTCACTTTGATAATCAAAGAGGTTGGGTCAGAAACTTTTTTGTGGTACTGTGTGTTCTGTGGCATTGTGTATCAGTGTTTATTCTGTAAATAGATATTTAATTAGACATCATCACAATAATGTACGATAAACAATCGCTGCATCAAGTATTTGCTAATAACCGGTGACGCGAAATTAGGCTAGTTTGGCACCGGTGACGCGAAGAGGCATCCATTGCCTTTTCGTGGTTGTGATGAATGTGTTAGGATCTTAGCTTGGATTTCACCTTCACCAGTAAGTACTAATACGTATTATAACCATAAATGATGTAAATGCCTATTTACTTTCTCGTCACTGTCATTATATAAAGTAGAATACAGTAGTAATGTATGTAATGTCCTACCTACGAAGTAGAAGTAAAAACACCCTTTTACCTATCTGTGTGAGGTATAAAAACCTTTTCTTATAGATATAGTATCATATTCAAATGTTTATAGTGTAATACTTATAATTATGTAGACAAAACTGAACACACAGGGTCTCGGGAAAGCTTATTTTCAAAAACAAACTCTAAAACTAATATCAAATATAAACAATTTGTTTACGTTTATCTTAAACAAGACTTAGTATTCCATGAATAACAGTTTAATATCTTTCGAAAAAGTTAGGTTTCGTTTTGACGCAATCACTTTAGCATTGGTACCGAGCGCCATACATCAGACAGCATTGTCCTTTACATGACTGGCATCATAGCTAGGTTTGTAGTCTACCTTCTGCCCTATAGGTCACAGGTTTGAATGCAACCAAACATTTGTGTGGTGGGCATAGATGTTTGTTCTGTGCATGGGTATTATATAAGTATCGAGGTATGTTTATCGGCCTGGTACCCATAATAAAGGCTCTGCCGAGTTTCGAATCAGTCGACGTAGTGTGAGATGTTCTGTATTTATTATTTACTAGCGATCCGCCTCGTCTTCGCAAGGGTATTATTATTATATAGTTTATTATCTACAGCCAGATGACTTTTGGTGAAGGAAAAATAACGAAATAAACTGTCCAATTGCTATCAAAATTCACATAATTTCTCGCTAGGCTAATCTGAAGATTGCCTGAGAGTTTCATCAAAATGGATTATTATTATGAACAGGTAGGGTTCTCCAAACGCGGAAGTATATGCGCACATACTATAAATCGATACAGTCGTTCGACGAAGGCGTCGGGGTGACAGGGGCGAGACTGAGTTGCATACATTATACAAATGTATGCAACTCGGGACATAACTTTCAGGGCTAGCACGGCTCGTTACGCACGTACTGCATCGACCCGCCCCGTCTCACAGTACCAAGAACCAGTGCGGAAGGATAGTTGCCGTGGCAGAATGGCACGGTAATACGACTACCCCGAAAATATTTCCCGAAAAAAAGATCCTCGGAATGTTATTTTTAGACTTTTATATTAATAAAAAGATAATACATTTTATTGAAAATAGCGCATACGACGTGTGCTGTAAGCGATTGCACATCATCATCGCGCACAAACAAACAACTACTACGACTACATCTATTTCCACACGCGGAAGAAAGATAAATATAATATGTAGTATAAATATATTTATTTATTTCATTTTTATTTACGTATTCATTATTTAGGTAATAATATTGATGATTAAGTTGATCCCAAAACTATAAATAAATGATTAAATATTGTCTCCTTGTGACAACTCTTGCTTTCTTTCACTTTTGCACCAATTATCGGCATTCACGGCGAGATCAAAGGCGTCGGACTACTGTATGAAAGTAGGTATTTATACTGTGGTATAAATGTAGTTGCAAGGGAAGAAGATAGAAGAATAGTTGCAAAAGATAGAAAGCAATGGAAAGCGTCAGAAGAGGCCTTTGCGAAGAGGCACACTGAACTGCGAGATATACTAGGTATAACTCAGGAAGAAAAACAACAAAGGGCTAGTGAAATTTAAATTGAAGTGTAGTTACCTGTCCGTCGAAGGCCGCTACACTGGCTGTGTTGACGATGACTCCTCGCTGTCCATCCGCATCCGGAGCGTTCTTGCCAATCAGACCGGCCGCAAGCCGGATCACGTTGAACGTACCAATCAGATTCACCTGAAAACAAATTACAAAATATGTTTTTTTTAAACCGTTCTCGTTCCACAGCTGGGCGAAGGTCTTCTATACCTCTGGCCCGAGCTACCGTCCTCTTTTGAAGGTATCGAGCTGGTCCCGCCAATGCATCGTCGGCCATCATCTCATAAATGTTTATTGCACCACAAAAATGATACATAATTTAAAAAACAACCCAATCAAATCTACGAAATATTTAACGTCCCCTTACCAACCAATAGGTTATAAAGCAGACGATTAAACTGGCAAATACCAGGACCTCCGTGCAGTAGGTCTTGCTGCCGAGATGCAAAGTGCACCCCGGTACTCAGGTGAGTTACTCGTGCGCTAAGGACGCACTACCATTTGTCCATGAATGGTACCGGAGCTGTTATGTCGCTCACTACCCGCTAACCACTGAAGGATAGCTAACTTGTAACCGAGCTTAGGCCGTCAGTGAAGCCGACGGCGACTACTATTTTTCCATGAATAGTACCGGAGCTGTAAAGCACGCTCACCTCTCGGTACACATATGCGCACCTCCCCAAACTGCTCAGCTGGGTAGGCCGGTTCATATGTCTAGCAGCATGAACTACTTGCTATCCAGGCCAGTACCGGAGTACCGTAACAAGTTACAAGTAACGAGTTACGTATAAGGATCACCGACCCCGCTGTTAGCCATAATACATAATTTGAAACAATGATAAAATCTCCTTGCATGTAAAATATACTTGTCATAGAAGTTTTCGCTTTTCCTTAGGTGTATTAAAACTTTAAGTATGCAGCCGTAAATTACTTACATTAAATTTTACGAATGCAACAAGAAGTGTATAGGCGGCCTAAGGTTATAATTGTAAGTTGATAATAAAAAAATCCTATCATGTGTTTATCTACAGCTTTTTTACCTTCGATAGAGCGTGCGTGGATACAAATATGTTAAGATCGAGATGACTGGGGGGATCAGGAAGGCCTTTGCCCAGCAGTGGGACATATCAAGCGAATCTTTCATAAAAAGCTTCATCATCATCATCATCATCATCATCAGCCTATAGCAGTCCACTGCTGGACATAGGCCTCCCCTAATGAGCGCCATTGCGCCCTGTCCTGAGCTCGACGCATCCAGCTTCTACCAGCAGCCTTTCGCAGATCGTCACCCCACCTGGCCGGAGGGCGTCCTACACTACGTTTGCCAAGCCGCGGTCTCCACTCAAGAACTCGTTAAAAAGCTTAGCTACTATTATTTATTCTTTCTAATACTGAAGTGATGAGGTCCTTGGTGTAGTCTGATGTTAACTAAAAAACAACTGAGCAAACGGGGCTCTGGCGGCAGTATGATTGTGGTATAGCGCAGCCTAACCTGGCACAGCCACATTCCCTGGCCACTGACTCCGTACCGCGGACAGCAGCGTCGGGAGTGCGAGAAGCTATGCCATGCGATCTAACCCCAACCCGCATGCCTAGCGTGGGGATCATTGGCATGTCCCCCTTCTTATTAGGGGAGGCCTAACGCCCAGCAGTGGACAGTGATTTGGCTTGTGTGGTGTTGTGTGAAGTTATAACTCAAGAAGGCATAAGTAAAGGGTACATACCTCCACAGTTTTTTGAAAAAGTTTCAAGTCAAATGGCTGGTTCTTTTTGAAATTATAGATTCTGGAAGCAGAAGCAACCCCAGCGCAGTTGACGGTCACATCTAAGCGGCCAAACTTATCACATGTTGTTTGCAATGCCTTCTTTACATCCTGCTCTGAAGTTACCTGTTTAAAATAATACAAAAAACTTCCTATTGTACACCATAACAATGAAAACATTAAGCAAGAAAATTACGTAATATTAAAGGTACAATGGTCAAACTTAATCACATATTTTATTAATACTAATTTAAAAAGAAAAAAATATTTATCAGATCTTGAATGTTATTTGGTATGGGAAAAAAAGGAAAGACACATGTTGCTAAAGTTTATATGTGCAAAAGCTAGTATTTTATAGTACCATAAGAAACATTGCTTAATACAAACGCTGGTGAACTTGAAATCTTACATCAATAGGCACAAAGGCTACATTCTCTCCAAGTTGCTTAGCTGTGTCCTGGCCAGAGCTGGAAGGTAGGTCGCAGATGACCACCCGACCACCTTGCTTCACCAGCAGCTCGGCCGTTGCACGACCCAGTCCAGATGCTCCACCAGTAACAAGGCCGACTAGTCCCTATAAATAAATATTGAAAGTATTTAAGATATACTTTACCATGATTTAAAAAGGCTAATAATATGTGCCATGCACCATATAAGTATAACACAAATACTGTTGAAACACTTCCTCAGTAAAAGAGTGGTCCACAACTTTTTGTTTTTTATAAATAAATTAATAAATATATGGGACAACTTGCTCACAATAGGTTTTCATGACCAGTGATATGACAGCCCCGCAATCAAAAATAATAATGGGACAACTCACACACTGTCAACTGATCCCAAACCAGGCAGAGCCTGTACTATGGGTAGGTTCACCAGAGACTGATGAACATACATGGATACTAATTAAACACCCAGACACAGAACAAACATCCATGTTCAACACACAAATGCTTGTCCTGGGTGGAAATCGATCCCGCGACCTGCAGCTCAGAAGGCAGAGCTACTACCAACTGAACTATGAGGCCAGTCTGGAACCATCAACTGGAATCATTGTCACTGTTTCCTCTATAAACTAATTCAAGAAAAAGCTAGATAACTGGTTACGAACTCACAAACTGTGACTAAATTAATTAAATCAGTGCTAAAAAGTTATACCATTTGTAGAGTACATGAAATGTATACTAAGGGTGGTTGAATGACAATGCACAAAATTATATCGCTATAGCAAGTCCGCTCGCCTCGACTGCTGCGTCCAGAGTGAGACGAGCGTGTTGACTACACTTTATTATTTATCAGTACACTACACCATTAAAACATTTCAACACATCAGCGAAATCTGCTTGTCTATGAATAAATAAATAAATAGGTTTACCAACAGGTTTGGCTGGTAGAAAATGCTCGTAGCATTAAGCCCACCTTTTGGTACATTCATTGTGTATTTATTATAATAATAAAAATAATAAAATCATTTATTTTCTATGGTTATAGTACCTTACAAAGCTAGAAACAGTAATGCAGTAAACTACTATAATAGAACCTACTTTGTGTGAGCCTGGTGCCTACGATATGAAAAATGATATGCTTTATGAAAAACCTGTGTTACAGGTCACCAGGCCCTCACTCCGCGCTAATAATGCACTATAGAAACTAGTGCAGATAATTTTCAAAGAAAAAACAAAAGGAATAATAATGAAAATGATTAAAACTATGTAAAAGTATATAAGGTAAATACATTAAACGGAGCATAATTTCAATGTGGGTTTATGTGTGTTTGTGTGTGTGTGGTAATAGTCACTGATAAGTGCGAATTAATATGGAGAACTAGGACGAGATTCGGGTTATTTATTTGTTTAATAGGCAAGCAGCTTTTGCTGATGTGTCTACATCACAATGTGGAAATGTTTTAAATTGTATACCTTTTTATCACTGATTTAATTAATTTAGTAACGGTTCATGAGTTTGTAAATAGTTATCCAGCTTATTCATGAAAGAGTTTATAGAGAAAGCAGTAACAACTTCGTCTGACAAATGATTCCAGTTATGGACCACTCTGTTGATGAGGAAGTATTTCGCAGTATTAGCTTATTTTACAGTTGTGGCCTTTAAGATTAAATTTCAAGTTTTCTTTCATTATAAAAATGTTGTGCACCTATTTCATGCCGGAAAGGATTTTGAAAGTCTCGATGAGGTTTTGGAGAAGTTTTTTCTCTAGCTGGGGTAGTGAGGGAGGCGTAGTGCGCATAGACTTTCTGGGTAGGGCAAACGAAGAAGGGCTTGTGGAATTTTAATTATTTTTCTTTGAACACTGTTGAATGACAGTCAAGGACTTAACGTACATGCATACCATTGTAAGCGCTGTCCATACGCAGCTCATTTTAATATGCATGTTAATCTGTAAGCTATATATACTATGGGCCGTAGACTACGTTAAAACATTTGTACAATAGAAACTTTCACTTGAATTAAAGTTTTATTGAATCGTAAACTCGTTTTAAAATATTATGGGCATATCTCCCTTATAAAAAGGTTAACAATTGCAGAGCACAGCTTTACAACTGGTTTGCTGGAAATTCAGCTGCCTGTTGGTGGCCATGGGATGTAACTGTACCAGTGTGAGGCTGTGCTATGCCGCAATCAGCCTGCCACCAGAGCCCTAAACTAAAAAAAATTAGCTAAAATTACACCAATAACAATGTATGTCATGTATTTTGTATTATCTAAAAATATGTTAAAACCTTAGATTAACTATGAGGTTAAAACTTATTGGTGTACTTTCATATGTGTACCAAATATAATTAAACTTTTTTTTGGATGTTGGATTATGTTGATACAAAATAACTTTAAATCTACTTAGCCACAGCTGTCAGTCTTGTTAAAAAAGCAAGGACCGGCATGTCCTGTTAGGTACAATAGGTTATAAAGGTACCTATCTTACTCTGATAATGGTAAGCGTATAATTTTCTTGCCTAGATAGAGTTTTGTTTGAAACATACCTTAAACATTATGTTCTTGGCTGGTTGGTTTTGGAAAATAAAATAAAGTAATTAAGGTAAGAAATCCTGGAAATTAAACGAACACACTGAATGATTTAGAATGAACTTTACCACTTCACTTCCGTGCGCTAGTCATAAAGTTGGACTTTATCCCTAGATAAAAACCGAAGTCAACAAAACAAAAACTATCGTCTGTTTACAACAGCTCCACAGATTTTTAAGAATATTATTATAACCAAGCGTGAACAGCTCTTTCGGCAGGTTTACACACAGAACACTATTACTCCACAGGGGAGAAGAATATCGACACAGTACAAAAAAAAGGGACTGCTTTATTTTAGCTTTGACTTGAATTGGGGCCAGATGATAGATGGCGCTAATGTCAAAGGCGGGAATATTCAAACTATAGTAGTGTCGTTCACTTAGCTTTTTATTTGGACCTAGAAAACTATAGTAGTATCGTTAACTTAGCTTTTTATTTGGACCTAGATTATTTAAGTAAAATACTCCTAAATAAATAGGCCCTAATAAAAATAAAAGTAATTTTGCAAAGTAGTCTAATTGCTATGAATAAAAGGAAAGGTTGAAAGTAAAATGACAGCATTCATGTGAATATTTTGCTTTTATTTAATAAAAAAATTGATCACCATTACCTCAATTAAACGTATCGTTACAATAGTAAATATAGATAGTGAATAGGTGATATGCATACTTATAAATGAATGAATCATCGAATTGTAACCAAAATGTAAATGGGACCACTACTGAGTGAATTGGTCTTGACAATTGCAAAGGAATTAATAGTTTTAAGTAGTTGAATAAACCTCGTAAAGAGAGTTTGAAAACAACTTTAACGTTAATTGATTGATAATAATATGATAACTAACATAATAACTACTGTTGATTTGGTTTTTGTTGGTTTATTTTGTGTATAATATAAAAATATTATTTCTTAGTTTTGAGTTAAATTTATTTTAGAATTGATACAATTTTTAATTAGGTAATTTTTTAGTATAGTCATAACACATTAACTGAAGAAAACACAGCGTGACTTGGTATGGTCCCACGCACCATGTACGAGTCAAAGACAAACTTTTCTAAAAGTACCTACTACGTAGTTAAGTTAGGTAGATAAAGATACCTACAAGCTCTCACACTAAGTTGCGAGTCACCTAGCTAACTTAGTAACTTTCAGGTCAATTTGGATCATAACAAAATAGTCTATTATTTATTGTAGCTATGCGTATTTATGGATCGTTCAATCAAGTCATCGATTAAACATTCTAATTGAATCAAGATCAGCAAAAATGCAATGATTTATGTAGAATCAACAGAAAACGTGTATTAAATTATAACCTTTAAACTTAAAGTAATGAGTCCACTTGAATAAGTCTACAATTTAATTTAAAGCAAATTTAATAATAAGCTTACAATTTAATTGTAGACTCTCTCGTAGCTCGTGAGGCTCGTGGCATGTTTTCGGTGTCTTTAGCAAGAGGTAGTTACTCTGTGTACTAGTTAAGCTGTGTATCACGCTATGACAGTCAATGAAAAATAAATGAGAATGTAAGTAAAAAACAATAAACTACTTACAAAATCTCGATTATTATCAGTCAAAGTTTTACTCGCTACTCAGATATAAACGCTGAGTCCTGGACTTGGCATGTTGACTGCGGATATTGTGCATGATGCTATGCTCCATGTTCGTGGCAAAGCAGCTGCATATCATACTCGCATACATACATTACGAGGGGTGATCCAAAACTAATGATAATCAGATATTTCTAGACCGTATTAAAATAAAAAAAAATTTTTTTTGGTTGCTCATACATCCACTAGGTGCGCGTGAAAAAATCGTATAAATAGACCATGATTCCAGGGAGATACATTCATTTGAATACTGACAACTGGAATGATAACATCAAAATGGAGAAAAACGAAACAGAGCTGTCAACAAATATCTCTGTCTGAAAAAAATGTCTACAAAAGGCATACACAACGACTTGGTGCAAACATTGGGGGACTCTGCCACTACATATTCCACGGTTGCACGCTGGGCCAAGGAGTTTAAGCTGGGTAGAACATCCAGGGAAGATGAACATCGCGAAGGCCCATCCACGTCTACCACTGAGGACAATGTCAAAAAGATAGAGGATATCGTGATGGCAGATCGAAGAGTGACCATCAGGCACGTAGCTGAGATGACAGGGATCTCTTATGGCAGCGTTCAAAAATTTGACCAATGATCATGTGCAACATGAAGAAGGTCTCTGCCCGTTGGGTACCGAGAATGTTAACAGACGAGCAAAAGTAAAAACGAGTTGACAATTCAAATCTCAAGAAGTTCCAAGCCGATAAAGAATTTTTTTTGTCACGTTTCGTGACTATGGACGAGACCTGGGTCCACCATTTTGACACGGAAACTAAAAAGCAGTCGATGTCTTGGAAACGAGCCTCCTCACCGACGCCGAAAAAATTCAAAGTCTAAAGTTCGGCGGGAAAGGTTATGGCGTCCGTTTTTTTTGACGCTGAAGCAATTATTATGCTCAAATACTTGGAAAAGGGAGCTTCTATTGCGGGCTCTTACTACGCAGAACAAATAAGAAGATTACGGGAGGCCATTAAAGAAAAAAGGCGCGGCAAACTGCGAGCTGGAGTGCTGTGTCACCAAGACCACCGGCTCAAAAAGCCGCAGTTGCGATGGCTGCCATTCAAGAAACAGTGTTCGAACTGCTCGAACACCCACCCTATTTGCCAGATCTAGCCCCCAGTGACTTCTACCTCTTTCCTTGGCTCAAAGAACATCTCCGAGGCCAGAAATTTGAAGATGATAGCGAAGTGATGGCACCTGTCGAGGCATTTTGGGAGAGTCAAGAAATATTTTTTTTTCTAACGGAATCCTAGGTTTAGAGAAACGTTAAACTAAATGTTTTGACTTGTTACGAGACTATGTAGAAAAATAAATTATTATTGTAACTTTAACCACCAAGTATTATTTTGATTATCATTACTTTTGGATCACCCCTATTTACACACTCAAATATATCTAAGCATTTAAAATTATATAACTATTAGAGATACAACAATGACTTCAAAAGGTTTATATTTAAATCATATACATAACCTCATTTATGTTATGTTTAGTATTATTGTAGGTATTTAAGTTAGGTTAGTTTAAACAAAAATAGTGGAAACTATAATTAGATGCAAAAACATAGCTACTGTGCCAAAGTATTTGTAAGTAGCTGAAGCCAAAATCCATCGCGTTTAAATACAAGTGTAACTTAAAGTGAGGAGTCAAAGTTTTGACTCCCCAAGGTTTATAAGGTTGCAAGTTGATTATTAAGATTTTTTCTTTAAAAGTATTAGTAGTATAGTTACTACCTACTACTAAAATATTTATTTGTAGGAAAGAAAAAAATCTTAATAATCAACTTGCACCTTGCTTATAAACCTTGTGGAGTCAAAACTTTGACTCCTCACTCTACTCTAAGTTTTCACTTGTATTTAGACGCTTAAACGCCAGGGATCTAGAGGCTTTTAGGCTCGTGGCATGACTTTGGTGTCAGTCATGCCACGAGCCTGACAAGCCACGAGAGAGATAAATCAACAATTTAATTTTAATAATATAAATAATAATAATAGAAGTACTTTAAAAAAAAAACAGATTTACATGGTGGACTACTACTATGTAGTCTACCTTGTTATCGTGTTTTTTTTAAATAACTACTACTATTTATATGATTAATTCGATAAAACCTTTCAAAACTTATGCTCGTACATAATAACATACAATAGTCGATTCTTTGTCATAATTTCCTGAGATGATATATTTATTCTGCATAATTCGGTATTCATTGATGTAGCTGGATCACCTTGTATGGTATTTAGCGCTTTCAATGGTTTATTACTGATAATCTCCAATGTTTAACAGGCATCTAAAATAAAAAAATATATGTTATAACACTTTATAATGATAATATTTGTTGGATTAAAATAAAATAAATAAATAAATAATTAATGCGGGACTAATCACACTGCATCATGTAGCCTCAAACTAAGCAAAGCTTGTGTTATGTGTGGTTCCCCACATGATTGATATATTACATTTTTTTTTTGTAAATTTATACATATCATACATAGAAAACACCCAGACCCGAGACAAATATCTACAGAACATGCAAACATTTGTCCCGCAACGGACAAATTAGTCTTATTAAAAACTAGCATTCCTTTGCTCGCCTGGTGCCTGGATAAGAAGTAGCCCACTATGAATATTTATTTTATAGGTTACATATACATGATGCAGTGTGATTACGTCCCGCATTATTACTATTATTATTATATTACTTGAAATTCTAAAAATCACTATGCATTATATTAGTTATAATTTCATCTGAATCCATTCACCACACATCACATCAGCCTATATCAGTCCACTGCTGGACATAGGCCTCCCCTAATAAAGGGGGATATACATAATTCCCACGCTGGGCATGCGGGTTGGGGATCGCAGGGCACAGCTTCTCGCACCACCAACGCTGCTGCCCGTCAGTGGCCAGGGGATTCAGCTGTGCCGATGTAGGCTGTGCTATGCTGCAATCAGCCGGCCGCCAGAGCCCCGTTCGTTGTTTAGCAGGTTGCACCACGTGCAGGTGGGGTTGGCTTGGGTTCCGAAGATAGGGGGTTGGAACCCTGTACACCCCCTGGTAGTTTTGGTCACCCTACAATATTTACAACAATTATTTTGTTTTGTTTGTAAAATATGAAAATATGTATCAGAGAATGCCGGCAGAAACATAAAATGTAAATATTATCAAAACAGAGGGGCAGAGGTTGTAATAACGGCATTTATACTTGAAAAATATAGAAAATAACAAAAATATGAAAAAGTGATGAAATTATCTGAAATTTGACTTACCTATGGACAGAAACACCACTTCCAGGGTAATTTTTACGTCTGATATCTTGTTCACCATACGATATCACCATTTTTACAAGAAAAACCCAAAATTTGTGCAATAATAAATATTTCAAAACCTATTTTGACATTTTATCAAAGTCACGGTCGGTGATCTGTGAACTGAGAACCTAGCCTATTTTTATTCTGTGCTCACATATCTTTCATGACGTTTCGGTGCTGTCAAGCAGGCAAAATTCTAACCGCCATTGCAGATTCAAAATAGAAATTATGAAAAATTCGAGTGAAGTTTACGTTGATATTTATTTCAGTAACATATATCCTCTAATTCCGGAAGTTGTATTTTCATCTCGCAATATGTACAAGTGCTGTGTTGTGAGCTGTGATAGTAGACGCAAGGACGTCAGATTACCTACATAAGTTTCCAAAAAGTGAGATAGGACTCCAAAAGTGGCTAGAGATCATAAATTGTGCAAGATTTCGAGACCTGAGCTTCCATAATTCTCGCAGGCAATTTGTGTGTCACAAGCATGAGAAAAACTTTCGCGCATCAACGCGCGATAGAGCTCGTCTTCGCATTAGCCTAGCGAACGATAGGTAGGTCTTGGCATGAATTTGGATAAGCAAAAGTTATGGTCAATGACCGAATTGATCCGAGACCTGTCGTCGTTAACGGAACATGGACACTCACGGCACGGCTAGTCCACCAGTTTAAAGTCGCTCAACGAGCTATGGAACGAGCTATGTTTGGAGTTTCTCTGAAGGATAGAATCCGCAATGAGACTAACCAACTTAGAACTAAAGTTGACATAGCTCAGAGAATCTGCAAGCTGAAGTGGCAGTGGGCTGGCCATATCTGCCAAAGGACCGACAACCATTGGGGTAAACGAGTTCTTGAGTGGAGACTGCGGCTCCACTGATGATATGATATCGTCTTACAATTACGCGAGGTACTCATGTTACTATGCGGGACATTGTATGAACCCGAACCTCGCTCTACAATAGTATAAGTAAATACGTCTTCAATATCTTACATCATACAAACATTTTTCCCACGGCGAGAATCGAACCCGCACGAGGGAAATGATTTCAAAATATTGGTATTGTTCTTATATTATGTAAACACTGAAGAGTGCAGAACACTAAGTAGCGTGCCTCTGGCTCGGGAGCTACGGGAGTGCTCGCTTTTAACAAAAAAGTGTGCCTTTTTTTTGTTAATAGCGAGCACTCCCGTAATAAGCCTCCTTGATATGTTCAATCAGTCAAAAATCAAAGCAAACATGATAAGAAGAGGAAACACTCTTCTCTTATCTCGTTCTGTTGTAACACCAGTAGGTATTCTCCGCGTTCCGACCAATGTTGGCCAGGCCTGGGTTTACAGAAAATAATTGTTTTTTTAGGTAGTTTTTTTTTCACTTCACTTCACTTCTTTATTAAATGGCTTCTGAGATAGTTATCCACAATTTCGCCAGTATCAAGTATAATAATTGTTAATAATAATATGAGGCAACGTAGTACGGTTTATAAGTCCAGTCGTCCAGTCTTCGGTCAGGTCCTGTTTTCTGCTATAGCCATGGCGACTATAACAAAAGACGATCGGCGCACAATTTTCTTCATCAGAGAATTCCCGTTCAATCTTCTTTTATTCCATTTCACTAATACTTGTGTCTTTTAACTAACATTTATCGGTTATAATACCATGAATATTAAACGACATACATTAGAAAAACACTAGAAAATAAAATTTAATAAAATTGACAACCGTCATTCAAGGTGAAAAAAATGGTGTCCGTTTTTTTTTTTCAATGGCAATCGTCCTACCTGGACATATCTGCCAGTGTCACGTCATAATAAAAACAATTATGGCGTATGTAAAAGCAAATTGATTAAAAACCAATAAAAACAGACCAGAATAGGATTTAAACAAAATAATGAATAAATAAATATAAATATGAATAAGAATAATAAGAATTTATAAACCTCGACAACCCGAAAATATAAGGTGGTAACCTTATAATTTCAGGTTGTGAGATTTATGAATTGGATTTAAGTTTTGTTAGTTTTGTAGACATTTGGATCTTTAGAATTTAGAAGTTCCGGAACATAAGTGCGGAGGGAAATTTTAGTGAGACAAATGAATCTAAGAATTTAGAGTGATTCAGAAGAGGGCAAGGGAAAAAATATGGTTTAGGTCGCCTTCATCAAGGCCACATTCACATAAAGAGGAGTCTTTTATATAAATTTTGTGCAGATGATTCATACACAGTGATACAGCAGTGATTCATTCTCATACAAATACGTCGATACGACGTAAGGCGTTTCCTCATTCTTAACTTTGAGAACCAGGGTTTACAAGGAATATCAGGTTGAATTCTAGCAAGAAAGGATCCTTTAGTTTTGGATGAATTTCTCCAGTAGGACGCCCAACATAGCCAACATACCAACTAGAAAGGCGAGATTTGGGAAAAGGGAGGTCATGGCAGGAATTTTTGAAAGGAACTTTATCCCCACATACAACTGCATCTTTTGCAACTTGGTCAACTCTTTCATTGCTAACAATGTCCGTGTGTCCAGGGATCCAAGCTAAAACAACTTCAAAACCTTTAACATTGCATTGTAAGATGGTTTGCTTAATATGAAAAATTATTGGGTTATGATTTCTGGATGAGAAAGGATTGTAGAGCACTGCGAATAACTCGATAATTCCTAGATGCACAAATAAGATCGGCCAATTTCATACAAACTGTGACCTGAATATAAAATGTCGCGACTAGAAATGACCTATATCTTAATTGATAAGTCTTAATGCAGGATATCATGTGCAATTAATATTTTTTTTATTAAAGCCGGAGAATTTTGCAGAATATTTATTTTATACTTTTAGGTTAGGATCGATAAGGACAGTCTCAGTTACTTAATTATTCTAAAGTCACAAGTCACTACGTATTATATACTGGTCGTTACTATATGAAAACTATTTATCTAAAATATAGACGTCACCAATAACATCTAAGTGTCTCTTTAGGTAAAACTGAAAATAGTACTAGAATTGTCCTAAAAATGGCAGCACCACGAATAAAAGCGTGCTTTGTTATGGCAGTTTTGTTTTTGACAGTTGACATTGACATAATGAGGGATGCACAATGTTGATAGGCCATAATTAAAAGAAAAAGAAGAAGAGAGTGCGTTCAATAACTGATACGTTCTGGTAGGGCGTATTGCGATCAATATTTAATATTAATTTACCGAGTATTCCGGCTTTAATAAATATAGATATTAGTTATAATTTCAATACTTCATTATCAAGAATATTTTTAGAGAAATCTCATTTTAGTCGTTTCCATTTAGGTCTAAAATGACCGGCCTCCTTTAAAATTCTCGGCACATTTACACGAGACGGAACACTAATTATTGGCATTTACCAAATATCAATCAGCGACAACAATCCGTTGTGGTAATGCACACCTCCGAGTGTGCACAGGAGCTGGCGGTAAGTTGGGAACGACTGTCATCGCATCGCCCGTGACGTGCAAATACCCAGCGCCAGAATTCATTTAGGGCGATCTCTACCTAGACACCATTTTTTTTGTCTTGAACGACGGCTGTGTCATTTTTATTAAATTTTATTTTCTAGTGTATTTCTAATGTATATCGATTTTTATTAATGGTATTTTAACCGTTATACGTTAGTAATATGACACAAGTATAAGTGAAATGGATTATAGTAGATTTGGACGGAAACTATCTGATGAAGAAAATTGTGCACCGCTCGTTTTTTGTTATAGTCGCCATTGCTATAGCAGAAAACAGGACCTGACTGAAGACTGGACGACTGGACTTAAACCGTACTACGTTGCCTCATATTATTATTACTTGATACTACCGAAATTGTGGAAACTATCCCAGAAGCCATATAATAAAGAAGTGAAGTGATCTCTACCTACCCAATGAGGTTTTAATGTACGCAGTTGGTTTAGGTACCTACGGTATTAATCAGAGTTTGGATTATTGTATTGATATTAATTCCATGCCTACTGAGCATAATAATATCTGAAGTTATCCGGTTTCCAGTATCCGTGGTTTCTATGTGGCAGGCAAGGTCCGCTTGAGACGCAGAAGATTGCGGGTTCGACTCCCGCCGCGGGACAAATGTTTATCTGCAGATATTTGCCTCAGGTCTGGGTGTTTTCTATGTCTATAAATTATTTACTAATAAATCTCTCTATGTAGAACATCAGTACCTAATGTGGGTTCCAATAATACTAACTCTGCTTAGTTTGCCTATTATTAATTGATTTATGCATGATAGGGGTAAAATAAAAAAACTAGATCACTATGGCGTCAGGGGTATGGCTTTAGCCCTTCTCACTTCTTACCTATCTGACAGAATACAGAAAGTAGACGTAAATGGAAAATGTTCTCCGGGATCTGTAGTAAAGATGGGTGTTTCGCAAGGGTCAATACTTGGACCATTTTTATCTTTAATTTACATCAACGACCTACCTCAACTTGTGAGAGACAACCACGAAATTGTATTGTTTGCGGATGACACGTCACTTTTATTTAAATTAAAGCGACGGCAGACCAATTTTGACGACGTGAATAATGCAATAGCGAAAGTTGTTAACTGGTTCGATGTAAATAATTTATTACTGAACGAGACTAAAACAAAATGTATAAGATTTATATTACCAAATGTTAAACAAGTTAAACCTAACATTAAAATAAAAGATGAAGATCTAAATCTTGTGGACAGTACTGTATTTTTAGGCATAACTTTAGATAATAAGCTTCAATGGGGCGCTCACATAGATGGGTTGTCGAACAGACTCAGTTCTGCAGCATACGCAGTCAAAAGAATCCGTCAACTTACTGACGTAGAAACGGCTAGACTAGTTTATTTCAGCTACTTCCATAGCATTATGTCGTACGGCATTTTATTGTGGGGGAATGCTGCAGATATCAACACCATATTTGTGTTGCAGAAGAGGGCTGTTCGTGCAATTTATAATATGGGCCGAGAATCACTTAGAAAGTTTAAAGAAATAAATGTTATGACAGTGCCGTGCCAATATATATATATATATGAAAACTCAATGTATGTCCGAAAACATATTAACATGTTCAAGAAAAAATAGCGACTATCATAATGTTAACACTAGAAATAAAGATAAACTAGCTGTTCCTACTGTAAGGCTCCATAAAGTTAGTCAATCTTTTAAAGGGATGTTTGCACGATTTTTTAACAAAATCCCAAATGATGTGATTAAATCTATCTGTAAATAAATTCAAAAATGTTGTTAAACGTAATCTATGTAATAAAGCTTATTATAAAATATCTGATTATTTAGATGACAAAAAAGCTTGGGATGAAACTGCCTCCAACTCCATCAAAAACAATGTAATATATATTAAGTACAATGACGTTAAAAAAATATAAGCCAAGCAGAGTTTCTTGCCAATTCTTCTCTGTTTGGTCACGTTACGAATTGGTGGTAAATTAAAAAATGACGTTTCAAAGTGTACTATACAGTTCCTACTGAATAAATTAATTTTGACTTTGACTTTGACTTTAAATGGGGATAAGTCCGGTTTGTTTACTGTTCGTACCTAACATATTTTCGTCTTTGCAGATCACAAAAAGTCATCTATTTAGCTGGGACAGTTTAGAGGCTTCCTAGTGGTTCCCCCATGAGATTGTGGAAGTCCACTGACATCTAATGCCCTTAAAGTGACAAAGTCCAAAACAGATTTCTATCAATATGACTCAAACTCGGACGAGCGAGAAGTTAATGATTGCAGACTATTTTATTCACTATTTCGTTATTTAGTTTAGGTAGAATGTGGAATACATGACAATCACTGTTCGCATGTCATTTTCTAGCCAGCCAACAAAAAAATATCCGAATTAATTTTTATAGAAAAACAAAACAAGAAAGTTTTTGCACTCTTTGAGAAAAACGAAAAGTATAACGATCGTGGTCGTGGTAGTAATGGGAAATTCTTACTACTTACAGATTATATAGGATATACCTTTTATTAATGATGGTAGTAAAGCGTAGTTCTAGGGGAATTTAGTTAGTAATTAATTTAATTTGTAAAAAATCTTGTAAACTGATGTTAGTCTATTAATTGGGTATGGATGAATTATCCCATAATCATAAACAATGTTGGGTATTGTGATGTTAATAAAAAAGGTAATAAAATGCATGTTTTCTATTTAGTTATTACATACTACAGATACAATACATTGCAATACATTAATGATACAAAGCATGTCGATGTCGTATCGTCTACAATAAATATATGACCAGGCTGAGACTTAGTAAGCTGCGTCGTACCGTGGCGTAGCCCTACAAGTTGCACGATACAAAAATTTTCATAGTTTTCGTTTTCAAGAAAAATGTTAATGTTTTTCTGGAAATTATTTCCTTCCTTCATTATTCGTATAAGCTGGTGGTCAACTCGTGGTTTTGGAGTTTTTAAACCGCCCGAGGGTCTCCGACATGCCTTAACTGAAATAGCCGGGATCAACATCATAATGCGTCTTTCGAAGCACGGATGCGCTTTTACTGTTTCAAATATAAACTGATTGAACGACATTAATGGTAATGCAATCTTCCTTCAGATTTCGGTTTTCACTCAAAACAGTCTGGTAATTTAACTTTAAAATTAGCTCAAAAAGTAAAAAATTGAAATAGGTTTTCGTATTTTACTCATGAAACTAACGTGAATTAACTCATTCATATTGAAAAACATATTGGAGGGAGAGCGTCGCGTTCACTCACCCTGATGAAGACTCTCTTAACGAGTCGAAACGCCGTCGGTGCCTTCACCGATGTAACGGTACGTGAAAATTCCCGTTTTTCAATATGAAGGTTTTCGTATTATGCAACTCGTACTACTCGTATGGGCGACATTCTGTCAACAATTATTCGATATTGAGATCTAAAACTTACGATACTTAATAAATAAAAATATTATTCTTAATTAGGATATTAGGTTCAAAGGCGGTATAAAAGAGCCTTAAATAATAGACTAGAAAAACTAATAACTTAGTTCATTTAAAAGCGAAGCCACAACTTACTGTGGAATGCAACGCCGCATAAGTACTAGTACGATTCCTTTTGTGATTACATTTCTACGCTGCGATTATAGGCAAATGCCCCTTATTTTCTATATTAAGCAGTGGAATGATTAAGCTGATATAATATTGGCTAGTAATATTATAATCAGTGGTAAACCTGACGACCTCTGTGGCGCAGTGGGCGAAGGCCTTTGTTTAGATTCTTGCCGCGATTGGTATGATCTTCTGTCGCGGGTATATTTTTAAAAGGTAATAAAATGCATATGTTTTGTATTTAGTTATTACATACAACAGATACAATTCATTGCAATACATTAATGATAAAAAGCATGTCGATGTCTTATAGTCTACAATAAATATATGACCACTGATTGGCTGAGACTTAGTAAGCTGCGTCGTACCGTGGCGTAGCCCTACAAGTTGCACGATACAAAAATTTTCGTAGATTTCGTTTTCGAGCAAAATTTTAATGTTTTTCTGGAAATTATTTCCTTCCTTCATTCTTCATATGAGTTGGTGGCCAGCTATAGTTTTGGAGTATTTAGACCGGCCGAGGGTCTCCGACATGCCTTAACTGAAAAGGCCGGCCGGGACCAACATCATAATGCGTCTTTCGAAGCACGGAGGCGCGTTTACTGAACTGGTTTCAAATATAAACTGATCGAACGACATTGGTAATGCAATCCTCCTTCAGATTTCGGTTTTCACTCAAAATTTAACTTTAAAATTAGCTCAAAAAGTAAAAAATAGAAATAGGTTTTCGTATTATGCAACTCGTACTACTCGTATGGGCGACATTCTGTCAACACTTATTCGATATTGAGATCTAAAACTTACGATACTTAATAGATAAAAATATTATTCTAAATTAGGATATTAGGTTCAAAGGCGGTATAATAAAGCCTTAAATAATAGACTAGAAACATGAATAACTTAGTTCATTTAAAAGCGAAGCCACAACTTACTGTGGAATGCAACGCCGCATAAGTACTAGTACGATTCCTTTTGCGATTACATTTCTACGCTGCGATTATAGGCAAATGCCCCTTATTTTCTATATTAAGCAGTGGAATGATTAAGCTGATATAATATTGGCTAGTAATATTATAATCAGTGGTTAACCTGACGACCTCTGTGGCGTAGTGGGCGAAGGCCTTTGTTTAGATTCTTGCCGCGATTGGTATGATCTTCTGTCGCGGGTATTTTCTATGCATACTTTTATGTTTCTACAATTTTTTTTTTGTTATTGGTGACCACACCTCATCAGCTACTGAACATAGGCATATAAAGGAGGATATGACCATAATCCCTACGCTGGACATGCAGGTTGGGGATAGCCAAGCACAACTTCTTGCACCGCCGACGCTACTGCCCGTCGGCGGCCAGGTGATTTAGCTGTGCCAGGGTTAGGCTGCGCTATGCTGCAATCAGCCGGCTACCAGAGCCCCGTCTGTTAGCTAACAGGGTGCACCACGTGCTGGAGGTTAGCTTGGGTTCCGAAGATGGGGGTTGGAATCCCTTACACCCCCACTCCCGCTTCGCTGACGAGGTACCCGAATAAAAATCTAATCTAGAACTAGGAATATACTTTTTCCGTTATTAGTTTTGGCGTGAAGGAGAAACGGGAGTGTTAAGGGTTCCAACCGCCACCTTCGGAACTCTAGTCAACCCCAGCTGCCCGTGGTGCACCCTGCTAACTAACAAACGGGGCTCTGGTGGCCGGTTGATTGCGGCATAGCGCAGCCTAACGCCGGCACAGCTAAATTCCCTGACCGCTGACGGGCAGCAGCATCAGCAGTGCGAGAAGCTGTGTTCTGCGATCTCCAAAACGCATGCCCAGCGTGGGGATTATGGGCATATCTCCCTTCCTATTAGGGATGGCCTATGTCCAGCAGTAGAATGATATAGGTTGGTATTGTTGAAGGAGGAACCATCATTTCACATCCGTTACAAACTTTTGCCTTCATAATTGATAGTAAGATTTAAATACGCACACAGACACAGTAAAAAGATGGACAAATATGTTACCAATAAAAGTATTTGAAACACTAAAGAAAGCTAATAAATTATTGTAAGCAATACCTATAACACTACAGCACGTCTAAATGCAACTAACCAAACACGACGTGATCGCGAGCACTTTAAAATACAATATCTCTAAGACAGGGGGTGAGTTTGAAATCGTATGTTATCCCAAAAGGGGGTCTTTTGGACCAAGGATGTGTACAACTTAGAAAAACCGCACTTAAAATACGCTATTCAAATATTTTTTCCCATCGTTTATTCATCTATTTACTAAAAATGATTGGATATAATAGTTACCCGTTGTATGGCCGGAAAACGGAGCTATAATTACCTTCATCATTATGTCAAAGACAAAGATTAACTTGTAACTTGTAAATAAGAGTTGATCTGAGGCTGGAAGCTTTGGAATCAATTTATGTTGTAATTTTAAAACGCATTTTATCAATGGAAATCTAAAAAAATCGAAAAGTCATATAACAAATGCTGTTGGCCTTCGGGAGTAGGTTTACACCCTTTTGGGATGACAATCGACGAATTATTAAAACTTTCTAATACATATTTTATGATGTCTTATGAAGTCTTAATATTGGCCCGTATTCTGGAACGAAATATAAAGATTCTACATACTATAGGTAAGGTAAGGTTGAATTACATTTTATAAAATCAAAGTTGGGTTATAGTGTAAGAACTATTTGGCTTCCTAGGCGTAATTACATTAGGTTTAGTAATTTCTTAACTCACGCTAGGCGAATTGACTTTGGGTGTTGCATATTTATTCTTCTTTAGGACACCAACAACTGAGTTAAGGAAATTCGAAGGCACAGACACCGGTACTAAGTTACCGGGACCTTTAGCTATGTATGTCTGTAATATTTTTCTGGACGGCGCCTGTGGGTCGTTTACCGTCAATACAACTAGCGAACCTTTTTCTATGTTAGGAGGCATTGTAGGTAAAGGAGCCTCTTTAGTGATTGTTGCCTTTTCGGTTACTGGTATAGGTTTCTTAATAGCCATTTCCCGTTTAGTTTGCTGGTCTACCAGCGTGTGGGTGGCGAGTCGTGGATTTGCCGCTCGAACAGGCTTAGAAACAGCTTTAGTTTTGTTAATTGAGTTTGAGTTTCTCTTTTTAGAAAGCCTCTGCTTTTTCTGGCGGTATTCTTGGAATTTCACATATTCGTCCAGTGTGCATGGAGTTTTGTTAAGTCCTCTTCGGTTAGGCATTGCGGAATCTTCCAGTGATTTGGCACATTTACCTATAAATGAAAGGATTATTTTAGATTTTTTTAGTTAATGATTAGTTTGTAACTAGCTTATGCTTGCGGTTTCGCTATAAAATTCATGCGTCTGTAATTTGCGGCGGCGGCACCAACATCCTTCGAATCTCAACTTTGCTTTCCCAATCTCAAGAAGCAGAAATAGGCATAAATATACAGGTCCTAAACTATTCAGCCTGTATTATAGGTACTTATAAAACACCCAGGCAGAACAAAATTCCAATGTTCAACATAAACATTTGTCCTGGGCGGGCATCGAATTGTGGGCAAATCTCCCTTTTTATAAGAGGAGCATATCCCCACTCAGCTATATCCAGCAGTGGACTGAATAGGCTCAAGCTGTCTGTGTGTGTTGGTCATGGAAACAGCGACCTGCAGCTCAGAAGGCAGAGCTACTACCAATTTGAGCTATGAGGCCAGTCAATGGAGGTTTATTTCCCTGGACAAGCCCTTTAAAAAGTAGTTTAGTAGTTTAGAGTATTCAAAAGTTGTTGGTTTTGGCAGTGGACGTAATGCCGTGCTGGATGGTTTGAACTTTTAATATCACAACTGTGGGGCAGCGCTTTGTTTAATGCAAGCTCCTAGAACATAAAAACAGATGAGCTGAGAGGATATAACTTACTCCTTCGCAATCCATGGCCCCTTTTATTGCGTTCTTTCTCCTCTTCCTTAGCTCGCAACAGGCGTTCCTTAGCTTTCCTGAGGGCGTCCTCTTCGGCCTGCCTTTCCTGCACGAAAACCGTTTCAAGCTTCGCCGGGTCCCATTCAGAACGGGAACGAAGCGCCATATCTACTTGAGATAAGTTCACACGCTCTTCTTTTTTGAACTGAAAATATAAATCTATTTTAAATACTGTAACAGGAGAGAAATAATATGAATAGATTACTATAAAGCATAATAATCAAGATCAATATTGAAAAGTTATTGTAAAATTGTTTTTTTAATTATTTGTTTTAGCCACATGTTTGTTATATTTATACAATCATCAACAGCCACAACAAACACAATTAATGTATTCTCCAATTTCCACACGAAAAAAACCTATGTCCTTCCACCGACTTCATGCACTCGATACTGGGCATACAAATGTGGTAAGATTATCTTGGGCGATACGCGGATTTTGTTTCTGCTTCTATCTGTTATTTGTAGGAGCTCTTACTACAATCAAGGAGTATTCACCATCAGTTTGAGGTCCCGTCTGGTCTTCGTGAAGAACAGAGGCTGCATCAGCGTAACATCCGTGACCATAGCCGCCAGTGCTCTGTAGAAACTGACTACTACCTGACCTGTTGACCGTTTGACCTGTTTGGCCTTGAATGCGCAGAACAAATTTTAACAATTTTGTATGGACTGTTTGATCTACTTGTTCTGCGTAGTATCCCCACTGTTTTAGCTCAAGCCTATAAACTCGTGCCGGGACCTATATTTGTAGGCTCCACAATAATTACGGAGCATTCACCTTCAGTTTGAGATCCAGTCTAGTCCTCGTGGGGAATAGCGGCTGCATCAGTGAAAAGTCCGTGCCCAAAGCTACCAGCGCTCTGTAGAACCTGACAGTCTCCGCGTCCGTCCAACCGGCGGTGCGAGGTTTTCGGCGATACGCGCGACTGCCTGTCCCGCCCCAAGCCCCTTCGTGGACCACTGACGACTCTATCTTACGCTGGTCGGATTGGTTCACTACCTGGAAGTAACGGAACAAACATATACCATTGATATATCTTAACTAATATGGTAAAGTGCGAGTTGAACTCGCTCACGGAACGTTCCATACAAACTAGGTAGGTATGTTTTTTTTGTGATGCAACAATTTTACAGTTTTCAAATTTTTCCCTTTACATGTGCTATAAGAAAGACTTAATTAAATTTTTTTAAATTTAATTTTTCGGCAAATTTCAAAATTTCAATGAACTAGGGCGGGCCGCTAGTTATAACTAAACTTGTTTTAACTATTTTCGAAATAAATACGGTCATAAGTTAAAATACCTACAGATCGTTTAACAGAATTTTGTTATTACTAATGAACGATGTACATAAAGTAGAATTTACATAATGGTTTATTCACCTATGGTTTGAACTTGAACCACTACAATGAAGAAATCTTAAGATTTATTGAAATAACGGACGACTTACCTACTGATCTGTGGTCAATATTGGTTTAAATATCTACAATATGGTATTATTTAAGGCGACGATACAGGTCAGACCTCCCTCTCGCTAGCACTATTCAACATTTTTGAAGATATAAAATCACTGAATGTCGTTATGCAAAAAAGCAAACCTTCACGGCCTAGAAAATAACAATAACAAACAAGTTCAGCAATAACATTATGTTGAACCTAACACGTTTCCCTACCAAAAAATTTGCACCAAAATTGATCACATTGGTGCAAGTTTTTTGGTAAGAAAACGTGATAGAATCAAAATGATATTATTGCTGAACATTTCTTTTTTTATTTTCTAGGCCGTGAAGGTTTGCTATTTTGCATAACTACATTCAGTGATTTTATATCTTCAAAAATGTTGAATAGAGCGAGCGAGAGGGAGGTCTGACCTGTATAGTCACCTTAAGTATACCTACTATATTTCTCACGCTTCGGTGGCCGCTACCACGAGACCCTCGCAACGCTCGCTCGCCTTGCTCCATGTGTAATCATCACACTTCAAACCTAACCTAATCAACAGATTGCGAACCATTCAAGCTTCGTCCAAGCTACATCCGAGCTGCATCCAAGCTGCATACTTAATTAAGATAAGCGCCATCTGCTTAGATCGACTGCAAATTAGCACATTTGCTTTAGAGTTCTTCTTATTCCTAACTTACCAAACTCTGTTCATCAAGAATTATTTCGCCAACGGGCCCTAGTTTGATCTGCGGCACAGCAGCAGGCGCGGCTTCGGGTGTCGGTTCTATTTTGGTGTTCGCCTTTTTCTTGGCCTTCGCTTGGCGTTTTTTATCTTCTTTCTTGTTGGCTTCCCTTGCTTTTATCTCGTCTTGGTCTGGGCTGAAAGTCAAAGAAAAAAATAGGTAAGTACGTAATAGCTAGATGTAGTCTGTCACCTAGCAAAACTTAGTTTGTTAAGGCGACTATACATCTCAAATCTCCCTCTCGCTTGCACTATTCAATATTTTTGAAGATACAAAATCACTGAATGTAGTTATGCAAAATAGCAAACCTTCGCTTTCTAGAGAATAACAATTCAAAGGTTCAGCAATAATATCATTTTGATTCTATGACGTTTTCTTACCAATAAACTTGTACCAATTTCATCAATTTTGGTAGTACAATTTTTTTGGTAGGAAAACGTGTTGGGTTCGACATGATATTCTTGCTGAACCTTTATATTGTTATTTTCTAGGCCATTCACATTCAGTGATTTTATATCTTCTAAAATGTTGAATTGTGCGAGCGAGAGAGAGGTTTGACATGTATAGTCGCCTTAAATAAAGGTTGATACGCGGGACATTGACCTTGAGATACACAAGTCATGACGACGGACAATAATAACGATGACGAAAACCAATTTGGTTTGACAAACCAATGAAAAGCCATTTACTGAACTGACTAAAATAATCACACACAATAATCTTCACTTGCTACAATCCTGGCTCTTGCATCTTTCCTTTATATCACATTTTTGATACATGCTCGTCGCTTTAAGTAAGTAACTAAGACTTCCAAAGCCTTTAATTTGGAACTGTTTGAGATATTAGTTGGTTGAATACTAACGGAGATAAATAACTTAAATTTTCTAAAATAACTCAGTCTGTGACATACTAAATAGGATTGTGTGTGTGTGTGTGTGTGTGTGTGTGTGTGTGTGTGTGTGTGTGTGGTGCCAACCGCCGTGTTGGCCTTATGTCTCTGTCCCATTACATTACACCGACTTCCGATTCGGAGGTCGTGGGTTCAAATGTCGCCAGTACACCAATATTTTTTTGATTCTAAAAATTAATTTTTGCGCATTACCACGCGCTCAACACGGTCAAGAAAAACATCGTGAGGAAACCTGCGGCCTAGTCAGCTCCACAGTCCATACGTATCGACCTTGACTTTCCTGGGGGTGGGGGTCCTGGGATCCTGTGGTGTGGGGCTGAGAGGATGGTATAGCTGCTGAGCAAGCCTACTCTATCTCACCATGTCCCGGGCACTAAAGCGTCCCGTAAGTAAAAAGTTACCACTAGACGCTGTACAAATCATCTAGAATAGCCAAGGTAATGGCCTAAGTTGAGTAGAGTTGGTGCCAACCCCAGATGGCAGGAAATATTTTTTTTTCTTAGTCTTTACTGTTTCACTAGGTCAGCTTCTATTTCGTCTGCGTAAGAATCATCAATCTAATTTTATAAATGCGAAATTTTGTATTTCTGAGGGTATTTATTATGTTTAGTTATTTATTCCACTAAACTTCGTGACGGCTGACTGGGTTTAAATTAAAACGTTAACAATAATTACAATGCACATACGTCGAGTTTTCTCGTCATCCATACCGCAATGTTTGAAAACGAAAGTTTTCAATCAGTGCGTCCTACCCGTCATGACATACGGAGCCGAAACCTGGACACTCACAGTACGGCTAGTCCACCAGTTTAAAGTCGCTCAGCGAGCTATGGAGCTATGCTCGGAGTTTCTCTAAAGGATAAAATCCGTAAGAGTATATCCGACATAGAAGTGGAGTGACGATCCGCGAAAGGCTGCTGGTAGAAGCTGGATGCGTCAAGCTCAGAACAGGGCGCAATGGCGCTCTTTAGGGGAGGCCTATGTCCAGCAGTGGACTGCAATAGACTGATGATGATGATGATGATTAGCCGCGTACTGACCGAGCGGCCTCGCAAGGCAAATCTTCGGTCGGTCAGGACGTGGCTCGCCCGAGGCAAACGCATGCGTTGCCTCACCCGAGCGTGCCGCGGCCCGAGCCGATCGTAGTCAGCTTGTGACGATGCTCAAAGGCGCCTCGGAGGGCCTAGTACGAGTTGCACAATTCGAAAACTTTTATAGTATATTTTATTGTGGTCAATTTTGAAGTACATTTTTTCGTTAATTACCTCACCGTTTTGAGTGATAATTATTTCAATATGCTAGAAGATTACATTACCTCGATCAGTTTCTACTTAAAACCAGTTGCGTAATTTCCAAAAACTTGCATTAAAATTGAGCTCGATATAGTATACTATAAAAGTTTTCGAATTGTGCAACTCGTACTAGACCCTAAGTAGGTTTGCCGCGCGAACTCAAGTCGGTTATGTTTTGCCTCGCTTGTTCGACGAACGACGGAATCATTTATGTTGGCCGAATTTTTTCGTTACGCTTACGTAAGCTTGAAATATTCGTGATCGCCCTTCGGATTGGTTTTTGTTTATGTATAGAAGTAAACGCACTTACATGATAGGATTTGCCGTTGGGTTGTTAAATATCAAGTCGTACATAGTGAGCTTATCGCGTTCCACTTCCAATTGGCGCCTGTTTCCACGTTGAGATCTGGAATAAAAAAATACTGTTTATGAAACCGGCCAAGTGCGAGTTGGACTCACGCACCGAGGGGGATTCCGTACAAACTTGTAGGCATGAAATGTTTTTTTTGGAATGTAGATAGACATTTAGTTTGTAAGGATTTTTTCCTTTGATCGGAAACGGAAAGTACCTTTCTTTCTTTTCACTCGCAAGGGCAAAACCTTTCAGGTTTTGATTTGATTGCGAGGGTTAAAATATACAGCATAAACGGCCGTATCTTTTAATTGAGTTGAGTTAGAGTTTTAAAGAACTCAGGTCTACAATCCCTTGGAGCTCCACTTGACTATTTGATATAAATTTCAACTTCGCTATACAGAATTTTATTATTAAAATAACCTTACAGTTCACTTAAATGAACAAACAGGTTGGAATATTCAAGTAAAATAATTTAAGTACTTCGATCTAGATAGTACACAACATTTAGAAAAATAAAATAAGTCAGTAAACACCAAAAAAGTAAAACAATAAAAGAGGGTAGGCAAGCAAAAAGGCAGATAGGGCGAGTGGCGAACGAGCTAATACAAATTGTGTTGCATAGAGTTAAAAAGTAACAAGTAACAGATAAGACAGTTTTCGTTTTATTTTTTTCAAATGTGTTAGTTTTAAATTTTGTGGATGGAATAAAAATCATTACCTTTCCTTTTGGCCGTGCCGTGGTCGGGTACCCTTATTCGGTTTTCGCATGGCTCCACTAAGCACTTACCTATGATTTTTCACTCGTTCCCGTAAAGGCGATCCGATAGCGGGTTGCGAGGGCGCGTTGCTAACAATCGAACATACAGAGTCGTCTCTCACGCGCGCAACATACCTGAAACAACTCGAATAAGCTGAGTACGTACACGCCCATGTGATCTGTTTACGCTATTGAAGTGTTTGTTAGTGAAGTTACCAAGTTTAGAGATGGCGCGTTCAGTTTTAGATTAACCAGTCAGTCAAAAAGCGAACACTTTTTCAGAGCGTTTATATAACTGGATGCGTGTTCGGTTTTAGGTGGTGCACCACGGACAGGTGACGTTGGCTTGGCCAAAAACCCAAGATGGAGGTTGGAACCCCTAAGGCCCTTATCTCACGAAGCGACTCTCAAGCGATTTGTGTACACAACTGAACCACCCTAACCCACGGTCTATATTATGCTAAGTTATGCAGTTCCGCATCAACTCTGGTGTTACTGCTTTTTTGAAAGCTTAGATACAAAAAAGGTATAGGCCTGTCCTGCTCGGTGTTCTAGACAGTAGAATGCAAATGATAGACCGTATAACCTAAAATTGAACGCCCCTAGTGAAGTGTTTGTTAATATAGTTGCCAATTTTAGTGAGCGTTCAGTTTTAGATCAAGTCTAAAATCGAACGCTACTTCAATATGGTAACGCGACTGGAGTTACATTTAGTGTAAGCGCCGTTCCATTTTAGATTAGTCCTAAAACATAACGCCCCTCCAATGCGAGGCTATAGGCGGTATGTAGGCTGGGACTAGATTGGATTGCGAATCCGAAATCACGGGAATATATATTCATAGCAACTATACTTTTGTTAGTAACGATAGTTATTAGTTTTTTCTACTGTCATTCCGGATGCAATAAAGCACGAGTCATAGTGTACGCGCGTTCAATGTTAGACAGACTAAATTTTTTATACAATGTTACCTAGGGACGATGGATTGAGCTGTTGCGTGTGATGTATGCGAGTCATGACGCTGCCTTGACTTCCCCGGGGTGGCCGGTGTCGCTGGTAGACCCAGCAAGCGATTCAATCGATTTTCGTCTTCAGATTCACTCGCAATGCCCTGCGGATACAACATTGATTACTCGGTGGTTTGTATTAATGTGTTTTAACACGTGCTCAAAACGGTTAAGGAAAACATCGTGAGGAAACCCGCGTCTTAGTCAGTCGACGCGTATTGATAATGTTTTTCTCTTCTTTGTCTTCCGGCCAGGTGGAGTGACGATTAGCAAAGGACCGGATGATGGATAGAATGATCCAGCTGATCAGCAGCCTGCTGTCAAAATGATTTATAATCTTCGAAATATGACTTCGAACGCCAATGGGCTCACAGACCGTAAACAAGTACTAGAAACGTTCTTTACTACCGAAAAAATAGATATAGCCCTAATCTCAGAATCAAGGTTGACTGCAAAAGGCCATATTGAAATCAAAAATTATAATACATCCACCACGAACCACCCATCAAAGGCAAAGCCCATGGAGGGGCAGCAATTATAATAAAATCAAAACTAAAGCACTACCCACTTGAACCCTTTTTTTTATTCAGAGAAAATTCAGGCGTCACAGATAAAAGTCACCGACAATTCCTTGGATATCACAGTATCCGCTATCTACTGCCCTCCTAGGCACACTATAACGGCCAAATTTCAAACAATATCTGTCATTTTTAGATAATCGCTTTATTAACGGTGGAGACTGGAACGCCAAACACGTTCACTGGGGCTCTTGACTCATCAACAGTGATCGGAATTAGGTGAGCTAAAATACCTAAAGTTCGAAAAATAACAGAGACTAAGTGGAGACGCCTTGCGACTAAATATTTTTCCGGGAAAATTTTCCCGGGTTTCGAGAAATTACTTAGGTCCATCTAAAATTAATACAGTAAAATAACAATCGAATTAATTTCCTCTTCTTATTATTGATAACAAGAAGAGGAAACGAATTCGATTGTTGTAAAAAACGGTAAGCACGATTTTTATTGTTTTCAACAAATAAAATGAACGATGTAAGTAAGCGCGGAAGCTAATGTGATTTATAAACCAGCTTTAGTAAATAGCTATAGTAATAAAAACATTTATTTAAGCAAGGGAATAAAAAAGCCATTTTATAGTTTTTGTACCATTTATTCATTTTGTACAGATAATGGAACTCAAAATCAATAATTAAGAAAGTAACCAGTCCTACCTAAGATACACAGTCGGAACTCTAAACATTATTTCCATTGATGTTGAATTTGTCCCTTAATCTGAATCGCTAACGTTTTCATCATGGACGGAGTATAAAGAAATATCTTCGTCCGGAGAATTAAAGAAAATCATTAGGAGTTTTTCCATATTATCTATTTTCAAACGATTTCTTTTTGTACTTAAAATCCATTTATACGTAGAGAAGGACCTTTCAACATCAACTGAAGTTACAGGTACATATTTATAGAATGACAATAATTCATTTTCATTATCTAATCCTTTATCTATATTTTCACAAATGTCTCTTAATGCATCTAGATCGGGATTTCTGTCCATAACGTTTTCTAATTTTTGTTTTACTGGTTCAGAAGAACACCAGCTTAGAACAATTCTTGCTTCATCAAAAATATGGAAAGATTCCGTCAACAATAAGTTAGACTTTTGCAATTTTTTTAATGAAATTTGAATTATTTTAAAATATTCGTCAATGTAATCTAAATCAGTTTTTAAACTTTCTTTTCCTAGGACAGTTTTAGCATGCCTGATAGACAAAGAATCAGAACTTCTTAGAAGTCTTACAATAGTTTTTATTTCTTCGTAATATTCAGCATAATACGAAGCTGCTTCTAGCCATGTACCCCACCTTGTTATGACAGGTTCAGGTGGCAATGGCAGGCTCGGAAATTTTTCCCTTAACAATTTTACTCTATTAGGAGCCTTTAAAAATATTTTTTTTACATTTGAAATTAAAGTATCCACATCCGCATATTGTGTCCGTATTTTTTCTGCAACGCGGTTAAGAGCGTGTGCTAAACAGGTAACATGTATCATATTTGGCAAGGAGTTCTTTAACATTCTTCCTGCTTTTAACATATATGCTACGCTATCAGAACATAAAACTAAAACATCTCCTACTTTGTCTTCATACGAGTCTCCCCACATATTTTCTAGGCATCCAATCACAAAATGAGCTATTGTCTCTCCATTTACTTTTTCTAACATTTTGCAAGCTATTAAAAATGGTTTGTTTGTTGCGAGATTTAAAGGTTTTACAAGAAAATTTACAATATAACGACCTAAATAGTCGGTAGTTTCATCTAGAGATATCCAAAGTTTCTGATTAAGAACATGGTCATGGATAATGCAATTTTTTTTTTAAAAACTACGTCTAAATAAACCTTTCTCAATAACGATTCATCGGGAATCCTTTTAACATTTGTACATTTACAACACATATATTTCATTAAAAAAGTTTTAAACTCTGGTCGATTTACTCGTGACCAGGGTATGTTACACAATATAAGAAATTGTATTAAATCTAAATAAAATTCTTCGTTCACTTGCCTAGCAGTACCTTGATGTTTTGGTCCGTCAATATGCCTCTGTATATTGCTTTTTTTGCATACAATAGAATTCTCACATTTAGAACAAAATATCGTGTTGCTAGCGGGGTCGTGGTACAATTCGGGGTGATCTCTAATCCACGACTGTACAATCCCGTCGGTAGGTTTGGTCGCCATTTATTTGCTAGTTGCGTTGAGGCAGAAAAATTACTGAAAACAATGAGACAAATATATAGTTTCTACACTTTTCCAGGGACGTCTTCGCGTAAAATATAGTTTGATGATAGAATTGCCAGTAGCTCCAACATTTGTGCACGAACTCAAATATAAAACACTGAATAAAATTCCATAAATAAATAGTTGCATAAAATTGTTTGAATTTGGTAAATTTATCAAAAGCAGTCTAATATTTAGAATGTTTTAAAAGTGTAGTACAAATCAAAGACTTACCAAGTAATTTGATTGCCGTAAAGCGCAGTAAATTTCTGGTTGCAGTAAATCGTAGTCCGTAAATTCAAGCCAAGGTAGATAGGTACAAGTAGTGATATGGTTGCAATAAATCGCAGTCCGTAAATTCAAGCCAAGGTAGTTATGTGAAGCAGATCCAATAATCGATACGAAAACAGGTTAATAAAATATTCACGAGTCTAAGATACACACGCTGCCGAGGTAACTACAGAAGTGATGCACGCACGCATACAAGTTATGACGCCGTTTGGATGCAAAACACCCTCACCCTTCAACCCTTTTGTCATTGTTTACTTAAACAATGATTCGTTTCCCAGAATAGCCAAAGCATGCTGTCCCTTTCTTAGCGTTTGTTGTTGTTGTTTATCACTGGTTTGCTGTGTATTGCTACAAACACTTAAAGGGACAGCATGATTTGGCTATTCTGGGAAACGAAAACATAGGCGAATCCAGTTTTTTACCTGAGTTAATAACAAAATAAATCTTATTGAAGTTTGTTAAAAAGGAAAATTAATTCAGTTAGTTTTCTGTATGAATAACATTAATATTAAATGTACTTAACTGATATCCTAAAACTTGGAACAAATTCCCAATTTCCGGGAAAGATTTCCCGGAAAAAAATGTTAATGGTAAGGAAGTCTCCATTTTTTTTGACTCTATTCTTTGAACTTTAGGTAAATTAGCTCACCTAATTCCGATCACTGCTCATCAACCCAAGAAGGGAAAGGGAAGATAGCTGTACCGAGCGCTGGGAGACCTCAACCTTGAATGTCTCTCTACAGACGAGCCTACCTATTGGCCAACCGACAACACAACAAAACCCGACTTAATTGTTTTTTTGTAATAAAAAACCTATCTCTCAACAATATGAGTACTGAACAAATAACAGAAACTCTCCTCTGACCATACACCAATTATACTCAACGTTGATTGCAAAATACTACTTCAAGAAGCACCACCACAAATCCATAATCGTAGTACAAACTGGGAAATGTACAGACAGCGTCAGAGTCTGGTAACCCCCCTAGTTAACGTTAGTAGGTTCAAACCGTCGCGGTGTCGGTCGTGGATCTCGAACTTTTTGCACAAATGTGTGTTTTATAAACCTTCTCCTCCTTGCTTAAGCATATTTAATTTCGTCCTTATATCTATATGAGACGATGGAGTGGCGGTTACAACACTCGACATTGATCTATACGTTATAAGAGTACTGGGTTCAAATCCCTTAATGCCTAAATATATTTTAGTTTTTTTTAAATTTCGTTACTAACACAATGGACTACATTTTAAGTGTAGTAGGTAAGTTACCTAATTATTTAAGGTAATATAATAAAACAATTTTCAAAATTTATAACAAATTTATTAAAACATCATTTAACATAACACAATATAGATAGTTATTACTTATTTTTTTGAATTTTCAATAATGTTTTAAATGATAGAATAATACTTAATTTACCCATATAAGATTAAAAACGAGTGAACAAACATGTTAACATTGGAACATACCGAATGGGATGGATGTCTTTCACTTAAAATAATTTGTTGAAGCCTTCTTTTCATTTGGGTAACCAAAGTCCGCCCAAAACCACTACGACGCATCAGTTCCCAGGTTCTTAGGACCTCCTGTTGCAGGTGGACAACACTTCACTCGTGTCCCAATTAGGACAAATTGACCCCACATATGCTCACACATTCTCCACATATTTAAATCTGGACTTTTAGACAGCATTATTTCTTGCAAAACTGGCCAATTATGCGTCCACTCACTTCAACAATTTCTCCTGGTCCCGTTGATGACATCCATCACCAATAACCTGAAAATAAAAACACAATATTATAAACGTATGACTATGTTTATATAATATAAAAGGGAATAGGTTTACTAAGCACATTGCTTATGATAATCCTACTTATAATTGTCATACCACTTACCTAATGTTATTCTGCCATTTCCTCTTACATTTGATGGGTTGTAGCGTTCCGAAATGTTATTTTGCAAAACCCACTCTTTAACTCAATTTTTCGGCTGTTATATATGCACAATTATTTTTCATAAACAAAATCAATGACACACACCCAAGACGAAACAAGTAACCTTTTGTTCTGAACAATCATTTAATACACAACTACCCTCAATAGTCCAGTGCTGCACAGAATAGTTTTAAGTAGTTGCGCACTACCGTGATAAACAAATGAAAAAGTTACTAGCTGACGCATCCATTCATACCTAGACAAAATAATAAACGTATACTGTAACTTAAAATTTCGTCATACTTGCCAACTGCTACGATAGCTCAGTTGGTTAGAGCGTCTCATTCATAAACTGGTGTGAATAAATTGGTGGTTCGATTCCCCAGCCAAGTATAAATATTTTTGTATAAGATTTTGGCCATTTGAATATGGTAGCCTCCACGGCAGCAGTTTAAATTTATACTTGAAAGGGGTACCTATACCAGATCGTGACGCTGTGTGTACCAGAACATCGTCACCTCAAACATTGACTTCAAAATATCACTTAAAACCCCAGAAATGGAATTAGCGATTGAAAACCTAAACAGAATAATACACGTAGCAGCACACGAGTCAACGCCGAAGAGTAAAGTATTCTTTCCTAAGGAACATGTATACTCGACCTTTATAAAAGACAAAATCTTTGAACGGCGCAGACTGCGTAAAGTTTGGCACAACACAACACAACACAATGTACCCTGGAGATAAAGCTGCATTCAACAGAGCCTCAAGAGAACTGAAAAGACTGATCAGCGATCTGAACAATGAAAACCCCCAAGAATATCTTAGCAAATTCACGCCAACAAGCGGCACAAACTATTCATTGTGGAAAGCCACTTCGAAACATAAACGCCCAAAAACTCAAACAGCACTTATAAAGACTCAGTCAGGTAGGTGGGCTCGCTCCGACATTGAAAAGGCAAATACCTTTGCAAATCACCTAAAGAGTGTATTCCAACCACTGCCTAGCTCCAACCTGGATCACAACGAGGAAATCAAACATTCTCTTCTCTCACATATACAAATGTGCTTCCCTCTAAAAAGTGTTTCACCAAGGGAATTATCAGAGAAATCAGCACCCTGGAAGACAGCAAAGCACCAGGTTGCGACCATAGATGCAACTCTCCTAAAAAAGCTTCCAAAGAAAGGGATACTCCTGCTAGTTGCAATCATTAATGCATGCTTCAGGCTATTTAAATTCCCAAGTCAATGGAAAATAGCGCAGGTTGTTATGATCCTGAAACCGGGCAAGCCAGCACAAGATGTGTCCTCGTACAGACCCATAAGCCTTCTCCCGATTGGAAAACTATTTGAAAAAGTTTGTGTTTATTTAAAATTGATCTAAAACCTGTATCAGTAAACTGCTGGGCATAGGCCTATGCCATCTACACGCACAACATCTATTATTTCTTAGCAGGAGTCATACAAATAGAAGCTAATCAGAAATAAATCATTACCTGCTGAAAACTAGTTCTCCCAGGCCCTAATCTAGGCATTGGGCGTAGCTTCGGCCGTAATTTACTTGGTGATGGCAGCGGCACAATCGGATCAAACAGTACTTCAGCATTCTCCGATATTATTTCATTCTTCAACAATTCCAATGGCTTTGGTGCTTTACTGACTGGTTGGAGTGGTACGATGCCATCCATCACTGTTGATGGTTTAGCTGGTTTGACGACATAATCTGAAATTAAAATAATCAAACTGCAGCACAGCAGTGCTGCTTTACACTTATTTTTTAGGTAATAATTTTATTTTATATTAAGTAGTAACACTGTAATACTCACAGAGGTATGCGTGGATTAGGGGTTATTAGCACAGATCAGTAACTATCTACAAGATAAAATATTTAATGTAAAAACCCACGAACAAAGTTTGGTAGGAAAACTTTTAACATAATGGGACCACAGCTGTATAATAGAATAAGCAAAACTACTAATATTAGTAACGCTAACTACAACAAGCTTAAAAAAATCCTAAATAATTATTTACAAAATCTCACTTATACAGACACTGAGGATCTCTTAAAAATTATTGAATAATTAAATATTTGGAACAAATCAAGCAAATCTAATGCCTACACTAAGTATACAATACCATACACACATTTTCTCTCTCTCTCTCTCTCTCTCTCTCTCTCACATACACACACACACACACACACACACACACACACACACACACACACACACACACACACACGCACACACACACGCAAGTTCAGAATCACATGGTGGGTTATCTCTGTGATAACCAGACTCTTAAGAGACTGGGGGGAACAGAATAGCCCACTTACACTTAGGTACACACCCTTACATACACACATAATAACTATACACAATGGGTAACACAAGAACTACCATCATATTTCTGGCTTTATATTTATTTTTATTCTTTTTTCTTTCTTTTTATTGTTAAATTATTTTATTGCGTTGTTTTTATTCCGATAAGGATTTAGATAAATTAAGTCTAAGTACGTACTACGCTGGCAGAAATGTTAAAGGTACATGATGAGAAGTAGACCGTCCGGCGAGTCGCTGTGACCCCGCTATACAGGCTTTTAAGATCTAGTGCGGGGAACAGAGCTTACCTATGGTACATTTCAACGATAACTTACCTTGTTTATATTGTAGTAACCATGTACCAGATGCTTTTATTTGACAATAAAACTATTTACTCCAGGTAAACTATAATCTTTTAATCATCCCATCCCTTGCTACACTTTGGATTCTACTCTAGAACCCATCGCTACGATTGGGATTCTACTCTAGAATCCTTTGCTTCGCTCTGGATACAAACAACCGCTCTCGTCTTCTATACATTATTTTGGTTCCTTATTACACAATCTACTATTCGTTTTGTTTTCTTTAATCTTAAGTGTCAATATATACCCAGTTGTTAGACGAGCACATTTATGCTTAGGTTGTTTAAGCTTAGTAAATAAGTATACTTAGTCTATTACAATCTCATTTATGTGTCCATGTAAGTTCTTTTGAGAATAAATAATGTTTAAACCGAAATATGTTGGCATGTTGGTGGTTTTCTTTAAGTAAGTAGGCTGGGGGTGTAAGGGGCTCCAACGTCTAATCTTTCGAACCCAAGCCACACCGGCCTATGATCCACCCTGCTAACTAATGAGCAAGGCTCTGGAGGCCGGCTGATTGTGGCAAAGCACAGCCTAATGCGGGCACTAAATTTCCTGACCACAGCACAGGTTATAGGTATATCCCCTTCTTATAAGGGGAGGCCTATGTCTAGCAGTGGACTTGTGGCTGGTGCTGTTGTTGGTAGTTCTATACAAAAGGTAAAACCAGTATAATATATATATATATATATATATATATATATATATATATATATATATAGATATATATATATACTCACCATCAATAATCTTAATTGTTTCGTTTGTTTTCTTATTCAGAGCCTCATCCAACATTTTAACTTCATCTAGAACAACTGATTTCTCTACTATTGCTTCAAATTCAGGACTTGTTCTTACTTCTATGATAGTGGTGCTGACTATCGGTGAGAGCTGTGAACTTGAACCATCACCATCAATAACCTTAATTGTTTCGTTTGTTTTCTTATTCAGAGCCTCATCCAACATTTTAACTTCATCTAGAACAACTGATTTCTCTACTATTGCTTCAAATTCAGGACTTGTTCTTACTTCTATGATTGTGGTGCTGACTATCGGTGAGAGCTGTGAACTTGACCGAACTTGTGGTGACATAAAAGAAGCAACTGCTCTTGGTTTCTTAGTTTCATTCTCACTTTGGTTTCTTTCTTTATTTTTAGAAGGTGTTTCTTGTGAAAGAGGACTGATACTTGATTCTGATGTTCTTTGTAGAGTGTTACATGGTGAAAACTGATGTTGGTATTTGGATCGCTTTTGAGCTGCGTTTAGAAGACCTTTTAATATTTTGTTACTGGAATACCCACATTTATCTTCTGTAGATTTGTCAGGCTCTGTTGAGTTTTTTATACATTCCTCAGGGGGAATGGTGATGTCATTAGGATTTTCGGCTGAATTTGTTTGAGGGTTCTGGGATGACTTGTCCGGTGAGTTGATAATTTTGCAAGTGTTTTCAGCTAACACAGACTCGGTACCAGTTTTATTAACCAGTAAAGATTCGGCCACAGTTTCATTAACTGGTAACGACTTGGTAACCATTTTATTGACCGGTAATTGTACCTGGTCCGCCACTTCAGTTAAGGATTTATTCGGTGTTTTGTCAATGCATTCTTCATATGGACTTTCGTCGATCGACATGTATTTTGGAGTTTTCTGGATCGGTGACCGACAAGTTCTCTCTTCATATCCCTCTTGATCAGTTTTGTTGACGGATAGCCGGCGCTTCGTTGGCGATATTTGTATTTCGGGCCCATCATTTTTTTGTTGTGCTTCGATTGATAACGGTTTTTGTTTTGGACTTATATCCAGAGAATGTTCCTGATCTTCCTGTTTTTTCTTGTCTGTATTACCTACGTTTCTTCTTCTGGGTGGCAAAGTAGCAATAGCTTTGATCCGGGGTCGTCTGGTCGACATAGTAAATAATTCGTCTAGATTTGCAACGTAGTTACAAAAGAAAGACTAGAAAAGTTGATCCATTTCTGTAACAAGTACAACACAAATGACACACACAAATAGATACTTAGATATACTTAGTTATATAGACAATATACATATTATACCGAAAAATACGATACTAAAAAACAATGTACATAACATATTTACAGTTTTATTTTATTTACATGTAAAAATTTACATAAAATTTTAATAAAGGGAGCAAGGTGAACTGGTGTGCAGACATGACCTAGGCGGAGTGAACAAATGGTTGAGGTGGTTGATTTGTCCGCTGAACGGAACTTAAAAAACCATGGTCGAGATGGAATCTTGAGTTGAATTTCGCCATAGTGTTTGCCTTTTAAAGTCTTGGCCAAATGAGAATTTGGGACTAAGCAAAGGTTACAGGAGTACATTTTTAAATGATCATGAGAACCTGTGTGTAGTGCCTGTTTTGCGTAGAAATCGGCTTTTTCATATCCAGGTATTCCAGAATGACCAGGGATCCATGCTAAAGCAATATTTATTCCAAGTTCTTGGCATCTGAGTAGCGATTCACGAATCTTGATGATTATAGGGAAATTAGAAATTAGACTTCGAGCGAAAAAGGGTTGGGTAGTATAGATAGGAGAGAGCTTTTTGAATCTGAAAATATTATTGAATTGTTTAGATTATGAGATTTAATGTACAAGATGCTTTCAAGTATGGTAATTGCCAGTGACTGAAGGGCATTTATAAGTCAAAATTATTTTGGAGGAGGGGATCCAAACTGCTACCCCAACAGGACTAGAATCACTTAGTTTGGATGCATTTGTATAAATACTACCCATACTTTGACCTTACATTTATGTACACTAACGTATGCTCACTTTCACCAAAATTTGACCTTTTCCTGCAGTATGTAAACACATCAAAACCATAAAAAATATGTTGTTTAACGGCCGGTTTCTATATTATAACGTTACCGATAACGCCTCGTTTTTCCTTGAAAAACTGTCAAAAATTAACAACGAGGCGTCGAAAATTTGACAGTTTTTCAGGGGAAAACGAGGCGTAATCGGTAACGGTATAATATAGGAACCGGCCATTAGTGGAAAATAACAAACCTAGCTGTTCCTTGTAAGTGGCACACTCGCTAATAAATCAATATAGAAGAAAGTCTCGGGCGCCAAGCGAGGAGCCAAGGAAACAGCTATATAAAAAAATCAATGTCTCGGATAACTAGTTGCAGAGCACCAACCTTTAATCTCTCGGGAGGGGTGGCTTGGCCTAATAGGTAGTGCCTAAAGAGTTACATGAAATTTAGAATTTTGTTCGACGTAGAACTTTCCTATAATCACTGTGAATAAAAGAATTTTTATAGTTTAAACATTTATTTTATGATCTTGGTTTAGAAATCATCTGCATCTAAATGAAGTTAAAGAGCTATCCTGTTATTATTGCATTTCATACCGAATAAAGTTAAATTTTAAACATTTTTTATGAAACCTGAAGCTCGGCGTCAAACCGAGTGAAGCCGGGGCTCCAACCAAAGCTGCCAACAACCGGTCTCCATTTGTAAGACGAGTACAACGGTGAAAACAAAAGGGTTTCACTGAGGGTTGAGAGTTAAAGAATTTCTAATTTCCAAACAAAAAGTTAACATAGAGGCCAAGGGAAAAAGGCCTAAACAAAAGCGGAATTAAAATTTTAAGTTAAAAAAGAAGAAGGAAAAGAAAAAGAAAAAGAAAAAGAGAAAGGGGAATGTCCCAGTAGTAGGCTACAATCCCCTTCTCAAAACAATCAATTTAATTTTCACTTCTCTTGCTCTAAAAGTGTATCATAATAGTGTAGCTTAGCGGGCCTAAAACTCGAGTTTAATACCTCGGGCTAAAAAGTATTTTTTCTTTTTAATTTTTGTCTAAAATCATCAGCCCGTACAAAGCATTCGTTCTCTTACATAAAAACTCGACTTCCTGGTGCTCCGTCAATCTTTTTTTTTGAAAATAGAACCGTCTTGTTGATGTTTTATGAAGGTTGATTAAAATCTGAAAATTGTCTAATTTTGAATTGTTTTATTTTCTCGCAATCGAAGTGAAAAGTAGAGTGTTTTACTCGGGCCAAAACCACCCATTATAACTCGGTCTTGTCATCCTCCCTCGCTACGCTCGGGAGTATAACAACCTCGTATATAATGGAATGGTTTAGTCCCTTGTAAAACAATCTACTATTTGTACAAAATTGGCGGACATCATTGTAAATGATTTCAATGGGCTTTTCGATTGCCAAAACTCCAGAAACACAAAAATCCAAGATCCTGGGGGCAGGATTTACAATAAATGATAAAACAATAGCATCTTGGGAATTAAAATACTCCGATTTCCATGATGTTTTACGATGAAATAAAAATGAATTAATGGCAGGATTCTTCTATTCATTCATATTTCATACTTCATTCAGTCTTCTGAATGGGTGAACAGCCAAAATCGAGAAGCCAATTTTATTTTATTTATGGTAGAAAAAATGTAAACAAACTTTTATACTCTTAGAATGTGAAATTTCTTACAAAACTTACCAAAATCGGAAAATAATACAAGTGTGGTGTTCTAAACACTACAACATTTACAGTAAGGACCGTAACAGTACATTCAACATACCTGACTATACTTTATTCAGACTAGATTGCAAGGATATGAAAATCAGAAGGCAAAACAAGGGGTGGAGGTGTGGCAATGTATATCAGAAACAGTCTATATGGAATTCCAATAGTGGCCCAATGAAACCAGAGATACCTGTGTAATGATGTAGAAGCCTTGACGACCTTGTACAATGGCTTGGGTAGGGATGCATGAGTTTTTACATTCGTCAATCAACTTAGTATTCAGTCTGCAAGCTTTGACTACAAAGCCGCAGCAATTGAGGACTTATATGTTTTCGGCAAATTCTTGCATCAAAATATCTATAGGGACATTCCTGACAAGACCCATTCAAGTTATGTTGAAGGTAGGGATTCAAGCAACATACTTGTATTGACTTAGGAGGGTGGTTCAGTACAAGAATTTGTTGGCTGTGTTGGCTGTGTGAAATTCAACAGAGGCTCTGTTTCGACGAACTGATTTGATGCCATCCTCACATATATTTGTAAGATGATGGTTTGTTAAGCATTGAACAAAATTAATTGGTCGGATGGTCGTTCCTGCTGATGGTTCAGGGGATTCACGTGACATTTGAATGATAAACGGACCTTTGTCAACCATAGAGTATTTTTTCACTCCAATTACTAAGGTGTAGTGTAACCATGTATTTTGGACGGATGGTTGAGTCAGAGCTGCATCTATATCTGCTGCTATAGCAGGCCTTTTACTGTTAACAGCACCGGACTCCTCCGTTCCCACTTGTTTCCTGTGTTTAGAGCCCAGGCGGGTTTCGGGATTAGGATCAGGATCCGCAGAAGTCGGGTCAGGGGGGTCCGGTGGGAGAGGAAGCAGATCGGAATTGAAGGCGACGCTACCTCTACCTCCACCTTCCCGGTCAGCGGCAAAAGTTTTAGACAAATATGTTAGTTTACATAACATAAAATAAACCTTACCCACACCTATAAACCTTATAAACCTATTCCACCACCACTAAATATTAACAAATCAACTTAAAAATATGTGAAATAATACAATTTCATGTGAAAAACTCAGAAGATCTCACTTAAACTCTGTTTCCATAAATAAGAGAGAAATTAAACGCTACGCTGCTTCCCCGCCGAATTCCCAATTTAGTTTTCTATTCACCAATAGAAATCAATCAATAATGCAATCAGTGTTGCCACCTTGGTTTTTTTAAAAGGGCATTTTGACCAACTAGAAAGGGCTAGATAGTTATTTATGTCATCAAAAGGGCTAAAAATCGGATTCTTAATCGGAATTTTCCAAAATCATAAATAATTTATTTTATTTTTTATTTTTCTTGTTCTTTGTATTATTTTGACGACGTTTTGGGTTCTTTACTTCTCTCTCTGATCTTGTTTTATATTTTATTCTAGTTACTGGATCTAGTGTTTTGGTTTTTTCTTGATTTACTTTGTTTCTTTCCTTGAAATTCCCTGTTACTTCCTGAGATATAGCTAATTTTGTCATCAAAATTCATTAGAGTGTGACTGACGAAATCTATGCTACGTGGCGCGCATTTTTACATAACTGGGTAGGCATGGTGGAGTTCTTGAAGTTTTGTATCGCAATACAAAAAAGGGCTAGGTTGCTCTTTCCAGGCTAGATGATCAAAAAAAGAGTTCACCTAAGGTAAATAAGGCTAGATTTAGCCCGAAAAGGGCTAAGGTGACAACGCTGACTGCAATTCAGTAGGGATGAGACGGACGCAGGACGGACGTAGCAGTAGCATCCTAGTAGTCTGTGGACGGACGTATTACGCCACTGACGCGATCAGACCAGGTTTTTATACCTGGTATTTGCTTGCAAGTACGGAAACCTGGCATGAGCTTTACCCGTTCTTCACATAGTATAATCACGCAATATGAACTATGCCGTGAACCAATCCCTCGATGCTACTCAGTAAGGGATCTAGGCGTAGACTTTGACACGGAGCTTAATTTTCACGATCATATACGCTCTCTTACCGCCACATGCTTTAAAAGGCTGGGCTTTGTATCTCGTAACTGTAAAAATTTCTACAATATGGACGCTATCAAACTTTTATATACATCCCTAATCCGATCAAAAATTGAGTCTAGCGATTGTGTTTGGAACCCGTACGAAGTTACATACGCGCTAATGATAGAGAAGGTGCATTTTTTAGGATTTTTATACAAGAAACAGTATGGATACTATCCATTTATGTACCCTACAAAATTCCTTCAAGGTGTATTAGGATTAAACTCCCTTGAAACAAGACGATTATGTGACCAAATGTTGACCCTTTGCCTTATTCTTCGTGATATAATCAACTGTCCTATGCTGGTGGGCGAAGCCAGTCGACTCTGTGTACCAGAGAGACGTGCAAGATTCCGCCCTGGGCGCGTGCCTCTGTTTGAACCAATGCGAGCACGTACGTTGTACCGCCAACAGTCACCTATTTCGCGGGCGCAACGTCATCTCACTACGCTCATTGCCAAGTATCCTCAGTTTGATGTGTTTGCGGATGGATAGACGACGATCGAACATAAGTGTCTCAGTTATTGCGAAGGCTTGTAAATTAGATTACATTTTTAATTATATTGTAGTCATCCTGGTACCTACAAAAAGTATTTAGATGTTACCATTATAAAGTTTTAATTAATGTTTATGCTTAGAATATAATATGATGTATAATTATGAACGATTAGATTATACATTGATTGCCAGCATGTTACGTTTTATATTTATTTAAATATTGTTTAGTTTATTTAACTGTTGCAAATTTAGATAGGTATAGCGCATTGGATAAATCTGTAATGTTATATCTTGTATTAATAAACGAATTGAATTGAATTGAATTGAATGCGTAGAAATACGTAAGAGGCCTCCGGAGGACGAATTGCCCATGCAAACGTAATACCAAAATGATTTCTCGATCGTTAATATTTCCGCTATATTGTTGTATTATTTGTATTCCAATAGTATTTATCTAGGTTCCTAGATAGTTTTTTTTACAAAATACTTACTTACCTGAAATGAAATAAAAGAAAATAGCATTTTGCACATTTTTATGCCAAAATTGACCACTTTTATTTCTCTTTGTTTCGTATTAAAAACAACAATATCTTAAGTGTCATTTGTTTAGGAACATAGCATATAATATCTGGTTACAGAATAACAATACTTTGTTATGAATACATAAAGTTTTCATTCATTATTATTGGTATTACGGAACACAACCAAATTCATATAAAATTTTGAATTGTTGATATTGCTATTGCGCATGTGGGGCTAAATCCACAGAAATAATATCCAGATAGAAGAAAAGAGTGCATGTACCTCGTGGGGAAAAAAGTAAAAAATGGACCGCTCCATTGCTCGCTACGCATTGACGTCAGGCTTTAAAAACAAAATGACTTGTAACGATAGTTAACTGTGCAAACGCCACCAATAAAGTTTGTGCGGTTAATCGAGGTATTTCCTTTCATCGGTAAGTACTATTTATTTTGTCCTAAAATATCTGTTATTAATTTAAAAACAAAAACTTTTCTTATTTCCATCAAAAAAGAAGCGGGGGATTGTGTCAAATGGATTTCCATTGCGGCTTTATTTGACGAGCCAGGCTTGGCGTGCGTTTAAAACCAGCAATATAAAAATATTATTCAAACTGTCGAGTCGTATTCCAGGCCAATTTTTGTCTGTGTACACTGCAACCTTCTTACTCGTCGATTTTGAATGCAGAAGGAATTTTAAGCAACTCCTCTCGTCAATGTTCTAAACTATTGTCTGAACGGACGAGGCTCTGGCGGCCGGCTGATTGCGGCATAGCGCAGCCTACATCGGCACAGATAAATCCCCTGGCCGCTGACGGGCAGCAGCGTTGGCAGTGCGAGAAGCTGTGCCCTGCGATCCCCAACCCGCTTGCCCAGCGTGGGGATTATGGGCATAAACCCCCTAATGAATTATACAAAAAAGAAATGGCCCCCAGTTCCCGGCCGCCCCGCTATTCCTGGTCATACAGGTAGCGGCCATGGTAACGGCGGGGCAAGGGGTGCGAACAATCACCGGGCTACCTCTGGCTACCTGACCCTAGCTACGTTCAACGGACGCACTCTGAGGCTCGATGAACATCTAACGCAGTTGGAAGTGGAGCTGGAAAACATTAGGTGGCTGTTCTGGGGTTATGTGAAGTCCGTAGAGAGGGAGAGGACACCATTACCCTAGACTCGAGCCATCTAATGTACTTCCGCGAGGGTGACCAAACATCACAGGGTGGCGTAGGGTTTCTCGTCAATAAGGCCCTCTGTCACAACGTTCAGGAAATCTCCAGTGAGTCGACCAGGGTAGCGTACCTGATCCTTCGACTATCCAAGCGGTATAGTATGAAGATCATTCAGGTTTACGCACCGACCTCGGCACACTTGGATGATGAAGTGGAGGATATGTACGAGGGCATATCCAAAGCCTTGCACAACACCACGAAGGCTCACTTCAACGTTGTTATGGGGGACTTTAACGGCAAAGTGGGAGTCCGGATTGGCGACGAATCTAGAGTGGGCCCGCATGGTCATGGAAGTAGAAAGCACAGAGGGCAAATGCTCGTCAACTTCCTAGAGAAGGAGGGGCGTGGCTCTTTTTGATGAATTCGTTCTTTAAGAAGAAGCCCCACAGGAAGTGGACGTGGCGAAGCCCCGACGCTGTGACCAAAAATGAGATCGACTTCATCATGACGGATAAAAAGCACATATTCAGAGACGTCTCTGTGATCAACAGGTTCAACACCGGATCTGATCACAGACTTGTCCGAGGCTCTCTGAATATCAATCTTCAGCTGGAAAGAAACCGTCTGATGAAGTCCACGCTCCGACCCAATCTACTCCAGATCATGGGTACCGAGAAGTTTCAGAAGCTTCTCGGTGATAGATTCGTTGCCGTGGAACCCACCGATGACGTTGATGAGGCCCTACAGAACGTGGTTGGAACGTTAAGGAACGAGGGCATCCAGGTATCCTGTATCCTGGATGCCAAGTGGACTATCGTTATATCGAAGTGTTAAGATTCTGTACGAAGCCGCCACTATGAGTGTCCGAGTACAGGACCAGCAGTCTAAACCCATCCAACTGCGCCGCGGAGTGAGACAGGGAGATGTCATATCTCCGAAACTGTTCACGAGCGCGTTGGAGGATATGTTTAAGACACTGGACTGGAAAGGTATGGGCATAAAGATAAACGGCGAGCACATCTCACACTTGCGATTCGCTGATGACATAGTCCTACTGGCGGAGTCGCTGGAGGAGCTGCAACAAATGCTGGACGGCCTAGCATCAGCCTCGCGAAAGATAGGTCTCGGCATGAATTTGGACAAGACCAAAGTCATGGTCAATGACCGAATTGATCCGAGTCCTGTCGACATAGAACTAAAGTTGTCGACATAGCTCAGAGAATTAGCAAGCTGAAGTGGCAATGGGCTGGCCATATCTGCCGAAGAACCGATAACCGTTGGGGTAAACGTGTTCTTGAGTGGAGACCGCGGCTCGGCAAACGCAGTGTAGGACACCCTCCGGCCAGGTGGAGTGACGATCTGCGAAAGGCTGCTGGTAAGAGCTGGATGAATCGAGCTCAGGATAGGGCGCAATGGCGCTCATTAGGGGAGGCCTATGTCCAGCAGTGGACTGCTATAGGCTGATGATGATGATGATGATGATGAGAATGTTTCAAACGTCTAGCCTATTGCATTTATGCCTGTAATAAAAGAAGCAAAATGCAAACTACCATGCACGCAAACAGTAAACAAATTGGTGAGGGAAGTGAGCCGCGAATCGAGAACTATAAAAAAAGGCGGCGAGCAGGGCAAGCCGCAAATTATTTTTATCTAGATACTTCAAAAATATTAAAAGTAAGGTGAAGTTCTCATTTAGGTAAATTTAAATTACTACGATCAATTTATCTTGTTATGATATATATTATTTTTATTATATTATATTTACGACGATATAAATATAATGAACGTAAAAACACCTTTTACCGTCCATAATTTGGTAAGAATAATTGTTTGAAATTGATTATTTGAGACTTTATGCCCTACTACTTTAGTTAAATTACGTCCCGTATTATTTATTTATTTATAAATTTGACAGTGTAACTGTAGAATGTAATGGGTAATTAAGCAGCGCGTTTTGTTGCAGTGCAGCACACTAGAGAAACCAACATGATGAAAAGCTACGTGAAGGTACGGTCGGCTGATCGCCTGATATAAGGTACGGAAAACCGTACCTTTTAGTATTGTATGTTCTGGTAACGCTGAGTTTATGTCCTAGATGATTAAGCATAGATAAGGCATAGATCGGCTTCATGTTTTTTTTTTCTTAGCCTAATTTGGGCAGGCTGAAGTCTTTTGACCATACTGCAATTCTTCCGTATTTTTATTTCTTCCTTATTAGTTTTTTAAGTTTCAAGTATTCCGTTTTATTTTGTGAGTGTTTTTCTTCCTCTATTCCATTTCTTCCGTCTTTTAGTCCAGTCGTCAGTCATGCTCTGTTATAACTATGGCGGCTATAACAAAACAATCAGCAAAAAATTTCTTCTTCTGAGAAGTCCAGTTTATAACTTTTATTTCACTTCACTACACTTATGTCTTCTTACTAACGTAGGTTGGTTAAAGCCCCATAAACTTTACGCAACATAAATCAGAAAAACAATAGAAAATAAAAAAAAAAACAAAAATAACACTTGTTCTAGATGAAAAAAATTCCCGCCTACCTACGGCTTGATGAAGTGGCGTTCAATTGGTTCAATTTCTATGTTGATGAATGCCACAGACTCACAGACTAGTGCAGAGGCCTCATTTACTAACTCAGTTGCACACCGAAATGATCGGCACCGGACCTTTATTTGCAAACTTTGATATTTCATCTGTCGAAATTCAAAGAACGTCAATTGACATATTGTCAAAGTTTGTAAAAAGAGGACCGGTGCTTATCATTTCGGTGTGCAACCGAGTTAGTAAATGAGGCCTCAGGTCTACAAAGAGTAATATAGTCTATGGCAATTGCATTTGTCGGAACTCTTTGCAATGACAGGCTTTCCACACTCGTAATGAAATATACTATTCCATGTCTATCCCTCTTGTATAAAATCTCTTTGATTCTAGCATTTTATTTACTCAAAAGTTATTTAGTATTTGCAGTACTGAATGACTTGATCACAATCCTGACATGACATAAACCATAGATTAATATTCTATAAATTAAAATTTCCATAGATTTGGGTAAAATATACTGATAATACGCCCTCCGGCCAGGTGGTAACGATCTGCGAAATGCTGCTGGTAGAAGCTGAATGCGTCGAGCTCAGAACATGAACTCAGGCGCTCATTAGGGGAGGCCTATGTCCAGCAGTGGACTGCTATAGGCTGATGATGATAATGGGTAAAATATTTGCATATTGCACAAGGAATTCAAAGACAAACAAATACCTATAACAAGAAATTATTGTCATGCAGGTAAACGATTAATCTATCAATTTATACTGCAGGTAAAGTATTAATCTATTGATTAATACTTTACCTGCATGACGAAAATTTTTTTCATTTATAATCTGCTTCACTAACAAGTTATAATGACTTTTGATAATATGTAAGGGAAGGAAGGATGTTTAGCAAATTTGATTGAATGCACCACCTATATAATTTTCAAATCAAATTATATTTAATTGCATAAAAGTATGATAAATCACCATCATACAGACCTAGAAGGCTGCGAAAAAATTTTCGTTGGACTGCAAAGCTATTAGAAGATACGCGAAAAACTGCGAGCAGAATTACAAAGGAAAGGATCTTAAAGGCTATGTGGATCGCATACTTATACTTCATTACAGAAGCGTGCAAATATTAAATTGTTATATGTATATATGTCATTAATTATCATTGATATCGGTTAATTTTAATTAACAATAATTAAGTTGACAATCAAGATTACTCAATAAATATATGTCAAAATGAAAACTAACCATTCAAAAGAAGAAATAAAAATAGTAAATTATTATTTCGTTTGATTGTATAAAAGCATTTATCTACAAGCCATTACAAGCAATTACAAAGGAAAGGATCTTAAAGGCTATGTGGATCGCATACTTATACTTCATTACAGAAGCGTGCAAATATTAAATTGTTATATGTTTATATGTCATTACATTAATTATCATTGATATCGGTTAATTTTAATTAACAATAATTAAGTTGACAATCAAGATTACTTAATAAATATATGTCAAAATGAAAACTAACCATTCAAAAGAAGAAATAAAAATAGTAAATTATTATTTAGTTTTAATAAATTCGTTTGATCGTATAAAAGCATTTATCTACAAGCCATTTGTGAAGTCTTATTTTAAAAAGGCTAAGTGTCAAATCTTTCATGTCTTCGGGGAGACTATTGAATATTTTAACGGACATGAATAAAGATATCTTTTGCATTGATTTTTTACAGAACGGCAAAAATATCCTATTATTTATTTGTGTCCTAAGTTGTCGTTCACGCATGTCTTTATGTTTCTTGTATAAGCTTTCAAAATTCCTACATGCAAAAAAGAATACAATCATAGGAAATATATTTTTATTTCTCAAAAACTTCAACATTTAGAAAATTATGCTTTCGATTCTGCAATCATATTTTCTAAATTCGCTACTCTTTTATTAAAAACCAACTTTTTTACCCAAGAGCTCGCAGTTTTTCGCGTATCTTCTAATAGCTCAGCAGTCCAACGCAAATTTTTTCGCAGCCTTCTAGGTGTGTATGATGGTGATTTACCCTATAAACAGTAATCAAAAATTAATTCCAGTATTTAAACATAACAAATGTAATCTGTAGAAAATGCGTACATAAAAGGCTAGCAATTCTACTAATATAATAAAGGCGAAAGGTATTGAGTATTGTTTATTTCTCCCTCACGCAAAATTTAGATACAAAATACAATACAATACAATAAATTTATTTCTTTTACAAGTTACACACGTACATCGTTCTGGCTGGGAAAAATAACAAGCTATTAATGGCGCTGCTGATGATGATGATGAAACATATGAATTGAGGCATGGAATATATTGGTCTTCTTCTTCTTCGTATGAAATAGTGGCCAACTCTGATGTCGGAATTTTTAGGCCACCGGAAGGCCTCCGACATGGCTAACAACTGAAAAAGCCGGGAAGAACATCTTAACGTGCCTTCCGAAGGACGGAAGCGCTCAGATCTAAATGCCATCCAGATCACCCATATAAGTAGTGTCCGGGCGAAGTGTTCCTTAACCAAGATGATCTGCGAAGATCACCGGAGTAAATTATTTACATGGTGTCAAATTGCATTATGTTACAGGTATCTCACATAAACCCTGTCTAAGGGTAAATTTAGCAATATGGTTATATAGTAGGCAGACCGAGGCTTTGTAGGTAGTTAACTAGGTGTACCTATATAACAAATTGTCATTGCACATTATGTAGAGCTACACCAGCTGTGTGAGAAGCCGCGGGCAGAAGCTAGTATAAAATCTTAGTGAAAACTTTTTGAAAAATGGAGCTAACATTAAAGTATTTCTTTCCTGTCAGTCAAAGTCCATTGTAAATAAATAAATAAATAAATAATGCGGGACGTAATCACACAACATCATGTAGCCCCAAACAGAACATGCAACATTTGCCCCGCAGTGGGAATTGAACCCACAACTAGCTAATTTAATTTGCGGGTACTTCGGAGAAGGCAAGCAGTATCTTGGGTTTCACTTACCCGGTTTTGATAAAATATAGCTTAGGCTTTTTGATACTTACTTACTGTGGCAGATTTAAATAATTGGGGGCATATAGGTGTATTGTCAAAAAATGCTGTCAGTTGTGACTGACGAATCCCGAATCCGTTTTAAATCTGAATGATCCGTTGATTTAACGTAGCCTCTGGTTCTCTAGTCTGAAATAAAAAAACAGTTCTAAACCAAAACAAAAATGAACGAATTCTATCATTGTAGGTATGATAATAATAATAATAACAATAACCTAACATTAAATAGCACAACATATATAAAAATAATGAATTCTTTGGTTTTCGTGGTCTTTTTTCCTATACATTCATTAAAACTTCGGTTTGTCAAGGTTGACCAAATATAGCACATGGCTTTTAAACGATAAAATCAGTATCAAAATAGATTAAAGATTAAAGATTTTATACATACTGTGGAAGATTCACATAACTGGAGACATAAAGTTGTATTTTCAGTTACCATCCATTAAATTACGTGGCCTTTGGTTTTTTATCCTGAAATTAAAACGTCATCTTTAAACTGGGCTATGCAAATAATAATGAACCAAAGAAATTATATTATTTAAAGTTCTAATAAAAAATGAAACGACTTTTCTTTATATGCTTATAGTTTATAGCTTATAGCTTATGGGGTGGGGAAGGGCAGGGAGGGAGTGAGGACCCTCCCTCTAAAAGGGGGAAACTCACAGTTTCCGAGAAAAAATGAAGTACGTTTTGAGGTTAACGAGAGAAAAAAAATGTAACAATATACGCCAAAACACACTACCGGACTACTACGGACCTATGACCTATGATCAGTTTAAAAACAGTTTCAAATCATAAAAATGGATATTTGATTCGGGTATTTGACCTCGTCGGCCCTGAGTGTCGCTTCGTCCACTCGTCCTCGCGGGCTAGCTCCACTCAGGATCTTCCACGGGAATTTCTGGTTCCATATTTTTTATATCCAATCTACACATAGGGACCACAAGACTACGTGGCATCGGGGTGATCTGCGTCAGTTCTGTGATATTGTTACTCAAGTTGGGGTGTCCTAGAACCTACTGCTGCGAGAAGGATTTCCAGGTGGTTGTAAAAAATCTAATAACCGACTGTCTATTCAACAAATTACATTAACAACGAGAAATATCATTGTCAATGTCGAATCACCAAAAAATACCACAGAGGCCATAAATAAAAAGAAGATGAATTTTCAAATAATCATATCTCAAAAACTATTTGGTTCCGCACTACGCCATTTTAGATTTAGGCTTCCTTGATATAGACCTATCTGTGACAAAAGTTCCAGCCGCCTAGCTCACTACAAATAAATGAAAGTTGAGCCAAAAATTAATGTGCAGTGGGCAAAATTCATTTCAAATGCCGGCAACACCAAACAAAACAAAACAAAATTGAATTTCACTTTTTGGCTTATTTTCTTACAGAGTTCTGCTCTAAATGTTGTTATTTATTGTGGAAGTCTAGTTAATAATCCATTTTTGAATAAATACCTCGTCAAAAGTACGATACTTACGCTTGAAAAGACAAATCCGGAATGTTTTGATCACTGCCACTTTTGCACCAAAATACACTACACCGATCCATTTTGATAGAGAAATCCATAACATTCATTTGTTATTATTGATTTACAATAGATGAAACATAATTTTTCCAGGTAATAATTTAGTTTCAAGCAAGTTTTTCACAAAATCTTCCGAAACTGCTGCTAGCTGCCAAAGTTAGTTTTCGTTGTTTAGCGCAATGTTGCGCTAAACAACGAAAAAACCGGCACGCGATAAGGGACAGCAAATCTATAGTGCGGTCTCCCTTATTTGCATGAAGCACGCATAAGTAGTTCTCTTTCTTGAAAGAATGAGATGAATTATCTCGTCGTCTATAGCTTTCTCTGTCTAGGTACTTAATCTATGCCGTAGCGTTTAATTTCTCTATGGCCACAGATTTATGTCTAATATTAGATCTATGGCATTCAGTACCCAAGGAAATTCAAAGTTTACTAATGTAAGTCTTCTTTCTGTGAATACCTACTACATCCACGTTTACAGGTGTAATTTATTAAATAATCCTGTAATTTTCAGTCATGGGACTTCTTCGTTATCACTGGCAGTAGCAGAAAACAACCACAGCAAGTGTAACTCGATTCACCGATATGGATAGATCTGCTGGCGATCGAGCAGATGAAGATGACGAGATCGAATGGTTTACTCCGCAAACAAAAAACAAATATGTGGGTTCCCTTGTATAACTAAGTTTATTATGTATGTAGGTACTTAATTTATAGGTATGTGCCTACCTACCTCTGACTCATAATAATAATAATAATAATAGGGTATTACATCATCATAATGTAGTCATCTTGTGTATCGGTGGATGGAGAGGGCTCAAGACCGTTCTTCATGGAATTCCTCTGGGGAGGCTTATGTTCAGCAGTGGACTATAGGTTGTTGACGATGATGATGGTGATGTAGTCAAAAACAAGTATCTATCTAATCAAACAGATCTAAGGCTTTTCATGTACTTAGGGAAAACTAGGTAGGTGGTAAACCTGGGTATGTGAAAACAGTAGATACCAGAAGATACCATCTTCTGTCACTGTACTAAAACCCAAAATGGGTCCCAGTCTGCTACTGTTTTATTAACAGGTTCGCTGTGGCTTAAGATTGAATCTTCTTTCCTGCCATGAATGGGCTTAAACTGGGCTCGGGCTTCCTAGTACTTCGGCATCAGGAAACTGTTCTGGGTTGTCTAGATGTGATGTTAAGAGCTTTCTTTTAGAATCAACCTGATGCAAGACTTTCACCGGATGTGGTATGAGAAATCTTCCTGAGAGGTCCAATCATTGTTAGTGCATGTGAAGGAGTAAAACAAAGATAAATATTGTTTTATTGTCTTTATGAATACCTCATTGAAATGGATATAAGAATATTACCATGGGTTGATTGAACTTGATACTGATGGGTTCCCTCTCATCAGATGCTGATACCCATATCAGCATCTAACTTCAGACCTTTCTGCATCAAGTATTTTAGATCTAAATCTAAATACCTGATGCCCAATGGTCTGGCACTGGATTTCATGTCTTTTTTCCCCACATCAAATTAGAATTAGACACCGCAATAATGATGCACCTAAGATAAGATCATCTTCTATTTTTATTATTATTTATATTATTCTTCTTCATATGAGTTAGTGGCCAATTCTGGTGTCGGAGTTTTTAGGCCGCCTTAAGGCCTCCCACATCTTATGTTATTGAATATGTCTTCTCTCTCACTGTATATTGTTCAACGTAGTACACGTGCGGTCACGACGAAAATATATTATCTTCGTCGTCTGTGATGGCCTTATATACAGGGTTATTGGTTAAGTCGACCTAAATCCTGGAGGGGGTTGTAGCTTCCATAATTCCTGACTGATTTGACTATGGAACACCCTACCCTAAACTTAACCATATTCACGATATTGGACTTTTAAGTTTTAAAAATTAAAATATAAAATAATGGTACTTCAGTCAGAAAACAATAAAACAATCCAAACAGGTACAAAATGACGTTTATAAAGTGGATTAAGACACAGAATGAGAGTTTGTGTGCGGATATGTAGAACAAGAACTAACTAATAAAAATATTGGTATGTTTTTTAAAAAAACTTAAAAGTCCTCTATCGTTATATGTTCCATAGTCAAATCAGTCAGGAATTATGGAAGCTACAACCCCCTCCAGGATCTAGGTCCACTTAACCTATAACCCTGTATATTAATACACCGTTGGTATCTCCCTTTAGAATGCAACCATTGATATAATTGTAACTATGGCAACAACCAACAACCCTCATTTTTTTATTATTAACTGACTTAAAAAAGGAGGAGGTTCTCAATACATCGGATTCTTTTTTTCTACTTTTTTTGTACAAAATCATTATGTTGTTCTCCGATATCTGTGTCAATCGTGGACGGATTATCAAAATATTTTTTTTGTTTTAAAGGGTAGGTATTTCACAGATGGTCCCATATAAATTTTATTCCTGAGAGATTGGTACTTTACCTGCAAAACTCAAAAAACCTCATCCTCAATTGTAATATTTTTTTTTTTTATCTTTTTTATTTTCGCCCTATGTTCCCCGATACCTCAGTCAAATTGTGAACCGATTTTCAAAACTCTTATTTTGTTTGAAAGAGTATACTCTACAGGTAGTTCAATATTAATTTGGTTCCTGAGATATAGGTACTTTTCCCGCAACACAAAAACTTAATCCACAATAATTGTAATTTTCACCCTGAGTCGTCCCTTATGAGGGCGGCTCGTTTAGTTGGTCTGCCCATGATTTTAGTTTACTTAAGAATAATAGTATTATTTAAGTAATTACACTAAAAATGAAAAATAAATAAACTTAAAAAACAAAACAACAGACTTAAAAAAACACTTCTTGCTGCCCTAAAAAGCGAAAAATAAACTTAATTAGATAATTAATTCAACGAAGAAAATATGTAGCTACATCTGTTGCAAGTCGGTGCTAAGGCATTTAAATAGGTGATAGGCTACATACTTCCGCTCCCACCACATCACATCACCCAACGTTTTTATTGAAGTCGGTTTTTTTAAACTTTTGTTTATTTATCAAATCAAATCAAAATACGTTTATTTTGTTACACGAAATTAGACAGTAGAATCGACTAAAAACTTAATGGCTTGGTTATGCCGCACTCACTTAAGTTTTGATACCGAGCCCCATACATCAGACGGCATTGTCTTTTAAATAGGTTAATAGGCGGTCTTATCGTTCAAAGCGATCTCTTCCAGACAACCTTTGGATGATGAGCTTAACTTTTGACTTACCAAATGATTAATTATAATGTTTCCTCATGAAATTTAGATGTTATTACTTCACTCCAAAACTGAGAGCCTTCATACATAAGCACCATGCATCGCACTGGTTGAAAGTCATCTAAAAAACTGCAATGAATATGTAGGCGCTTATACCCTAAACAAACAGTGCTGACTCACTCTCCTTACTATGAAGGTTGAAGATTGATATTCAACTGCATATGTACTTAAAGTTATAATATATTGTTCCAGGACAATGGTTTGATATCTTCATCTCTTCAATGCCAAACAAATACATCTACACATTTGTGCATTCATTCACCATCTGATAAATTTAATTGTGAAATGGATTATTCAATTGGGGGCACATACAATAAGGAAAAAGAAGAGTTCTGGTTCTTCATCAGCACATCGGTATGTCATGGCAATACCTATTTATTAAAATTATTTGTAGTAACACGAAGGGAAGTTAGATTTTCCCTACATTTACCAAAAGTTGGCCACAATCTAACAAATCGACTCTTTCAAAATGAAAATGGTAATTATACCCTGATAACTGGTCCAACAATGGAGTATCATTTTGCAACATCAAAGAGAGATGAAATTGTATTTGTCAAGGCATATTGCTTTACAAGCAGCCAATTAGAAGAATTTGAGAATTACCCTTTATTATTGCCATGTGGCATAGAAATCCATACATCTTACAAGGTCCACCCTGAGATGGTCAACAGGATCAAACTTAAGTACACAGTCCAATTGAATGAGGCACTGTACAGAACTAGAAATGAAGGAGACTTTATTATTGAATCAGCAAATAACAATAAATATCCCGTGCACCTGTTTGTAGCAGCAGCACATTCACCTATCCTAAGGGAAACCATAAAAAGCAATCAAAAATCATGTCTCACAGAGTTGAATGATGAAGATGTTGAAATGCTGGTTAAGTTTCTGTACATTGGATCTGTTGACAATCTTTCGGCAGACAAAGCACCAAACATACTAATGTTGGCTGATAAGATGGGGCTACCAGGATTATTACAACTTGGGAAAATTGCTCTCAGTTCGAACATTAATGCAGACAATGCTGTGGACATAGCGATACTTGCAAAGAAATACAAGTTGGAGGATCTTACATTGAAAGTGTTTAATTATATCAAAAAGAATCCTAAAATGTTGTTGGGCAGCAGTATTGAAAATTTAAATGATATTGACTTGATGAGGAGCATGCTCAGATATGTAGGAAATCCAGAGTGTACATGTGAACAGAGAACATTTTTATACGAACACAATTATTGTGGTCATTACAAAAATGTATAGGTCTCAAAATCCCGTGTAGACGATGACTCAAAAATTCTAATCAGTCCGTCATTTACATTAGCAAAAAATATTGGACACGTATTTTTTAATTCATAAATTAAACAAAAAATGACAAAGATATTGCCCGTTGAAGTTCCGCGTGACGTCACGGCTTAGTACACTTTTTACCTAGCCGTGACGTCATGAGTCACCACTCCCGAACTTTGACGCTCTTAATTTCCACCAATTTCCAAAAAAATGCGAGTCCAATATTGTTTGTTGATCTATCTGGCGAACTAATTAGATTTTGTTTTTTACCATTATTGCCGTTGCTGCCATTGTAAAGCTCTCTGCCCTCACCCTGTACCGTACTATGATAACCCAGACCAACTAGCAAGTGAGGTTGCCAAACCGCGTTGTGTATAGAACTTGGCCACTTTTTGTAATCTGGTTGTGCTTCACACGTGGTTGAACCCCTTATTATCCAAAAGAATGGCAATTATTCTCTGACTATCGCAAAACTGCCAATGATTTTATAACTCAGTATTAGCTATGCCTTCCGAGTTAAATGGCTCTATTCCCTATTATTCTTTTAATATAAGTTAATTGTGTGTTTATCCATTGCAAACAAACATACAAAAAAAATATTTTCTCTTTGTAATTGTAGTGTCGATTATCATTTTTCACGACGACGTCTCTGACGCATCCGTGAAAACGTAAAATAAACTACAACCGATGTAATGGACACCGCACGCCCATTGAATATAGCAACAACACATTGTATTATGTCTGATTTGATATCAGACACGAATAATAATAAACAGACTGATATATTCATATCTCGTTCGTTGTATGGACGTTATGGGTATGTAGTGAGCAGAGAGCTATATACACATTTAAAATGCTAGAGTAAAACCACATCTTCATTATAGGCGAGAAATGACACGCCGTTTGTTCCATATTCTTGATCAGGGCCCTGATTCTCGGAAATAGATATAAGTATCACATTCGATATAATTATATCGCCAGAACTGTCAAAACTCTATGTAAATTTGTCAGATCTCGCGAAATATATTTTTTATAATGTTGTGATAATATGAGAATCAGACCCAGAGGTGCGATCACGAAGACGCCAAAAGTATTCGTATCGTAGACATAAAGTTTTGGCCAATGAGAGAGCGTAGTTTCAAAATAACGTTTTATGATTGGCTAAAGTTTATCATTACCCTTACGATACCTGGTTGAAATATTCGTGATCGCCCTTCAGAACTCACGCATGATTGTGTCCCAAAAACTGATTATTTAATTTTTCAAATGAAAATATTTCAAACTAAGCTCTAATCTTAACTCATTTAGACTATTGTAGTTTTTGGCCATTTTAGTGCCATGTTATTGAAAAAATCCCGTTTTTATACAGAATAGGCCGCGTCACGTAAAAAAACGCTGGCGGTCAAGCTGCGCATTAGGCGATTTATCGGTCTATTTGATGGTATGAGGTGTGTCTCGGGGCGGGAGAGTCAAGCGCCACATGCTTGACGGTGCTGTATTGTGCTGTCTATCAAACTTTGCTCTCCGCACCATCGCGCACTGAAGTTTCTAATTACGAAATGGTTTTACATAGAAGTGAGAAAAAATATTTATGACGTATATTGTTTTGTGAAGGGAGAGGCTGTAAATAATGCAGTTGATAAATTAAAAAGAATAACATTATTTTAATTTCTTTGTAATTAGATTGAACATTCTATACTGAATCAAACATGTTTTTAAATCTATTGAATGATAATTATATCTAACTGGCTTCGCTCGCGTGGTACCGGGGTGAAAAGTAACATATGTGTTAATCCAGGTCACAAACTATGTATATTCCAAGTTTCATCCAAATCCGTTCAGTAGTTTTTGAGTGAAAGAGTAACAAACATTCATCCATACATCCATACTCACAAACTTTCGCATTTTTAATATTAATAGGATATATTTTTGAATGAAGGTACCAATAACCAATTTACGAAGCCGCGAGCAAAAGGCTAGTTCAACAATAAAACAGTAGGCCTACTTTACTACTTAGTGTACCCATGCGCAAACACGCCCCGCTTCCCTTCCAGCGTTCTTTTACGTGACGCGACCTTTAATGAACAGTTGTACTTGAGGGTTGTGTTTCAATAGATATACTTCCAGTAGCAATACTTAGGTTGGTATAGGTATATTTTAAACAATTTGAACTTGTGTTAAAACACTAAAGCCTTATACAAAAATTGTCGTTCTACACCAAGTTAATGTTATTATGTTATGTTAATGTTATTATGTGTATTAACAGAGTTTTTCATGTTGGTCGTGCTGTAGGCTATATTTAAAAATCTTGTTCAGAAACATTATTATGTTATGGTAATGTTATTGTGTGTAATGAACAGAGTTTTACTTGTAAGTCTTATTCAAAAATCCTCGTTCGTTACGCGTCTCGACATTTTCGTGTTTACTGATATGATGTTGATCGACGCCAAGTTCAGAGATATGTTGACCGGGTTGTATTTAGCAGAGTTTTATTCGTAGGTTGTGTTTAAATGAATATTATGTATGTCCATGTAATTAAAGTACAAAAAAAATGTTATGTCCAGGCACTCCCATAATGTTAGAAGAACATTAAGAAAAATGTTTACATACACATATTTAACAACATATTTACATATACTATAGATTAAAATCACAATGAGATGAGAGCTTTATTTCACATTAAGTAGATGTGGTAGAACCTATCCCGGTCCCTGATTTTTTCAGGAATAGAGATTATTTACACATCAGCCAAATATATATATATATAAATATATATATATATATATATATATATATATATATATATAAATTTTGTTAAAATGATACATTTTAGCCAATTATTATATTAGTATTTTATTATTATAATATTTTAATTAAAGGGATATACTTAAATTTGAATTACACGACAGTGTAATGAAGCATTGTGCAGACTTTTTATACAAATAATTTTTATATAGTAGGAACAGATATGTATATTTTCAAACTTTAGAAAAATTAATACTAATATTAATCGTTCTGAAGTTTCTAAGCACCTTGTATTGGTTCTAAACATTAGTGTCGATTCTGTTGTTTACTTTTCTAAACTTAACTAAATTTGTCAGCTTTAAAGTTATAGCTATCCTTGTCATTTACACCTAAAAGAAAGGGATAGCATCACTTTTAGGAATGTCAAATTAAGTTTAGTTTAGGAAAATGCACAACAGAATCGACATCATTATGATTATGATTTAACACATTATTTAGCGAGATCCATTTCATCCAAAATTTTCATAGAGTTTCACATTTCTCGCGATATATTTCTAACGTGACAATTATCTCTATTTACGAGAACCAACCAGCCCCTGGGGCCTGGTTCTCGGTACATAATTATTTACGACATATATTATATCACAAAAACCGTCAAATTTGCATAGAATTTGGACAGATCTCGCGATATATATCTAATGTAATAAATTGTTACCATTCCTGAGAATCAGGTACTTGGTTCCATGTACCATGTAGTCTATTCGAGTTTTGGCCTCAATATACAGCAGTTTTTTTCAATTTACTTACTTACTCGACGAGTCACTGTATCTGTGGATAGGGGAAACAGTTATTATTTAAATTAACAATATTAATATTTAAATATTTGTAACTGGATTAAAATATAAATATTCCGTAAGTTAATGAACCTCAGAGTGAGTGAAAGAACGCACAAAAATCATTGTATTATAGTTAGATAAAGGTTTTGAATCATGAAATGTATAAGCAATAACTGGCCTATACCTGGCTAAAACCTGTTATAACAAATAGTTCTATTTTATATGTATTAATCATTAGATTTTTTAAACTTCCATTGTTTTTATATAGTTATTAAAATAATGAATAAGAGATAATTTAAAATAATTAAACCTAAGTCTAGAGATTATTATGCATCTACTATAAAATAGTGGTAATAATTTTAATAAATAATTATATATTATCAAATGATGTTTAGTTTCAATTATATGCTATGGTTTCGGATTTCCCCATATTGTCAAAGTTTAAACAGAAACTAGAGGTCCTAAGGGTACATACTTTATGATCTCGATTCTTTCGTAGCGAGTGCAATATATATCATCTTGTTTTTACCTGCCCGCTTTTTCTTTAACCCTTAGTTACTCGCATGAAGAAAATCACACAACTGCTCGCATGGGGTCTCCACTGACCCCAATTTATGAGGAATATTTCTGCTTAACTAATAATGGCATTAAATAAAAGGCTCAATATTACGAAAATACTATATTTTTATTAAAACTTCTAATGAACGACATTCGTAAAAACTAATAGGAACATCATCAAAATAATGAAAATAAAATAATTCTCTAAAATTGTACTTTTGAGGCACCATGAGATCAAAGTTCAAACTATGTCTATGCTTACAAACTAATCGGAATCACTTTCAGCACAGGTTTGACATAAGACCCTAGAGTGGTCATTGCATATAAATTTTGTGCATTTTATGCATTTGGTAGGCACTTTTTTATCCACGCGCCTAGGGCAAATATTGCATCGACCACGCTTGGCTGTCGATGGGCCTGGTTGGTTCTGCAGATCATGGACCTCCACTAGTAGTTTTTTTATTAGTTTTGTAGTTGAATTTATGTCCAAAATGCTGTTCTTCGTCTGACACTTCCGCTAGCCATCGAGAAACAGTCTCATGTTGTTTATCCATGACGTAAAACTGAAAAAAATCATAAAAGTATTAGTAAATATTACATAAAAACCAGTATTTTTTATGCAAAATACAATTCAAATATTTTATATTACAATTAAAAAACAAAATGCTACAAAATATTATGCAAAACCACAAAAAAAATAAAAATAGATTCACTTACCTCGAACGAAAAAAGTTACGTAACTACTCGCACGGGGTCACGCACTAAGAGTGCAGCGACGCGTGCGTACCCTCTGACGTCCTGCTTGTCAATAATACATAAATTTTGGCTCGAACTAGGAAGCTACTGTTGGTGGGAGCGCGTTCTGACCGACCGAAGTATTACTTTTCAGCGCGCAAAGTTGCGTTGACCCCATGCGAGTACTTAAGGGTTAAATGGCAAGTTGATAACTAAAAAGATATCAACTATGTACTATGTATGATAGTAACTTTAATAGTCCGCACCTACAGCGTTCATTCATAAGGTACCGTAACATTAATATAATATAGTATATGTGCACTGCAGCTGATATTAAATTTTAAAACACGACATTGTTATCTTAGCATACAATAGAAATATCAAATATACAATCTACTTATGGTCCAATGTTTTAACATGGCCATAAGTTACCTAAACATTTCGGCGTGGTAACTGTCATTGTGATTCCTTTTCTGGTAGTTAACGGTTGTTTCCGGAATGATTTCGCTTAAAGGAATATTGGTTTTGACAGCTATAGTAGCATCATTAGTGTCTGGAAGAAAAGGGGATGAGCCACCACTTCGTAACAAGAATAGGACTCCAACGACGACGGGGCGTACGGCCGCAGCAGATGTGGTAGTTGAGAAATTTGTTGAAACTCTGATGACCAGTGAGGAGAAGTACATGAAACAGATAGACACAGTAGGCCGAAAGCTGAACCACCTGGACGCCAACTTCCACGAGAAAAGTAACAGAATTTTGAAGTATGCGTCCGAAATACTGCGGATAGTAAAGTCGTCGCCTGCTGAAATGTTAGAAAAGGCCTTGATAGATATGAAGGCTGACTTAGACCGATTGAAGGATTCTGTTACAACAAGGCTGGGTGACCATCCCAGCATGCGTAGTAAGTACCATTTTTCGCCAACTTATAACTTCATCACTTTATAAGTTCAACACAACTTACAACTTCGAGTTTTCAACTTAAAAATGCCGTGGTGCGTGGTACTAAACATCTAACTGATCGACATTAATTAAATTTCAATGCATCATGAAACGGGGCTGGTCCTACACGAAAAGGTATCAGAAATTAGTTGCAATACATAAGGCACTGCCTCAACGTGCCCCATGCATGCCCAAGCAAGTGCACGCTATGTTCATCAAGGATTCAGAGAGCCTCGGACAAGTCTGTGATCAGATCCGGTATTGAACCTGTTGATCACGGAGACGTCTCTGAATATGTGCTTTTTATCCGTCATGATGAAGTCGATCTCATTTTTGGTCACAGCGTCGGGGCTTTACCACGTCCACTTCCTGTGGGGTTTCTTCTTAAAGAACGAATTCATCAAAAAGAGCCCCTCCTTTTCTAGGAAGTTGACGAGCATTTGCCCCCTGTGATTGCTACTTCCATGACCATGTGGGCCCACTCTGGATTCGTTACCAACCTGGACTCCCACTTTGCCGTTAAAGTCCCCCATAACAACCTTGAAGTGAGCATTCGTGGTGTTGTGCATGGCTTTGTATATGTCCTCGTACATATCCTTCACTTCATCATCCAAGTGTGCCGAGGTCGGTGCGTAAACCTGAACGATCTTCATACTATACCGCTTGGATAGTCGAAGGATCAGGTACGCTACCCTGGTCGACACTCTGGAGATTTCTAGAACGTTGTAACAGAGGGCCTTATTGACGAGAAACCGTACGCCACCCTGTGATGTCTGGTCACCCTCGCGGAAGTACAGTAGGTGGCCCGAGTCTAGGGTGATGGTGTCCTCTCCCTCTCTACGGACTTCACACAACCCCAGCTGCGCTACATGATCGTCAACCCTCAGAGTGCGTCCGTTAAACGTTGCCAGGGTCAGTTGTTTCAGGTAGCCAACGGTAGCCCGGTGATTGTTCGCACCCCCTGCCCCGCCGTTACCATGGTCGCTACTTGAATGGCCAGGAATAGCGGGGCGGCCGGGAACTGGGGGCCATTTCCGTGTCGTGTTCTTCATAGAGGGGTTTTGCCCATAATCCCCACGCTGGGCAAGCGGGTTGGGGATCGCAGGGCAAAGCTTCTCGCACTGCCGACGCTGCTGCCCGTCAGCTGCCAGGGGATTTAGCTGTGCCGATGTAGGCTGCGCTATGCCGCCATCAGCCGGCCACCAGAGCCTCGTCCGTTATTTAGCAGGGTGCACCACGTGCAGGTGAGGTTGGCTTGGGTACCGAAGATTAATGTTGGAACCCCGTACACCCTAATTTCATTTTCATAGTCCTCTAACTAACTATAAGTGGCTGACACGATATGACTGTGAACTACTCCTACTTCAATCCAAGGTTGCAGTAGGCTAGTATGGTAACCCGTGAATTTAATATAATTAGGGGTGAAGGGTTCGCCTACCTACGCATAAGTACTTTATTATTCCAGCTCTTTTGTGAGCAAATATCATCTGGTGTCTAAATATAACCACGATTTCATTCAGAACGAGGACTCATAGTCGTCCTTGAACCACGTTGGAGTACTTCACCTTGTGCCTCTACTGTCATCTATGTCCAAGTATATACCTCTTGTGCTCGTCTTAGAAATGCTAAAAATAATAGATTGTTTTACAAGGGACTAAACCATCCCATTATATACGAGGTTGTTATAGGATAACAAGACCGAGTTATAATGGGTGGTTTTGGCCCGAGTAAAACACTCTACTTTTCACTTCGATTGCGATAAAACAATTCAAATTTAGTCAATTTTCAGAAATTTTATTAAAAATTAATCGACCTTCATAAAACATAACCAAGACGGTTCTATTTTCAAAAAAATGATTGACGGAGCACCAAGAAGTCGAGTTTTTATGTAAGAGAACGAATGCTTTGTACGGGCTGATGATTTTAGACAAAAATTAAAAAGAAAAATACTTTTTAGCCCGAGGTATTAAACTCGAGTTTTAGGCCCGCTAAGCTACACTATTATGATATACTTTTTGAGCAAGAGAAGTGAAAAAAGTATTTCTCTGCATAGTACGATCAATTTTCTTTAGGAAATGTAAAGATGAAACCAGAAAAAATTTTGGTTATTTTTAGGTAGTATTTTAAACTAGTATTCGAAAATAGGTATAACTCTACCTAAACTTGACCGGAAGTGCCAGTTAACTAGATCACCAAATTTTGGTGACCTTGTTAACTGACACTTCCTGTGTTTCCGGAATTTCGATTATTACAAGATTGCCAAACATTAATTTTGTATGTAACTTTGAAAACCTCTGGGTGTGATTATCCGGTTGAAACGCGATAGATTCAGCTTCAATTCGCGCAGCAGAATATTTATTAGTACTAATGTTTTTTGTATAGTTTAATGCAATATAATTGAAGTTATTAACATATTTTGGTTTATTATTTCGTTAGATTTAATCGGGCTCCATACTGCAGGGTCTGACTACTCGCAAAATGCAATATCGACAAAAGACCTACTAAAAATTTTTATTCGACTATGATTAGGTAGAGGCCTGGCGGTGAGAAAGTATATGCTACCTACCTATCCCGAATAGATTGGCGTACCTAGTGTACCTACTTATTACGAATTGATAAGTCCCTAAATTGTTTTTGATGTGGTCTCTATGTAACCAAGGCCGACAATGACTAGTTCTGTGATGTGATGATGCATGACGTTAAATTTGACATTAGCGAGCAGGTGGTGTCGAAGAAGGTGAAGAATTAGTCTCGGAGCCATTGATATATATTGTTACTATGTACGGGGTTCTAACCCCCATCTTCGGAACCCAAGCCAACCCCACCTGCACGTGGTGCACCCTGCTAAACAACGAACTGGGCTCTGGCGGCCGGCTGATTGCGGCATAGCACAGCCTACATCGGCACAGCTAAATCCCCTGGCCACTGACGGGCAGCAGCGTCGCGTCGGTGGTGCGAGAAGCCGTGCCCTGCGATCCCCAACCCGCATGCCCAGCGTGGGGATTATGGGTATATCCCCCTTTATTAGGGGAGGCCTATGTCCAGCAGTGGACTGTTATAGGCTGATGTGGTGTGGTGTGGATATGCATAAGCGTAATAAGCTGATATCGCAGTTTTTAGCTCAGTAGTTTTTCTTACCTCCCTCAAGGCGTAGGTGAAGCTTGATAACTTGGACTTGATAACTTTTCTATATGACTTTTCCAGTTTACATTTGAGTCAATATTTAAGCCCAGTAATGAAAAAAGTTTACACATGCTAGTCTAGTGTTGTTATAAATAAAATTTATCTCAAGAGGAGTTTTTTTGATATGGTCTAAATGGTATTATTTTAGTTTTTGAATAATATATGTCAAGATTTTGATTAGTCATCCAGTTTTCTATTAAATAAAATATGTTGGTTAGTTTATTATATCAATTTGTCATTTTTTATGCCCATAAAGATATGTCGTCATATATACTACAGGCTATATATTTTTCACACATCGACATTTGGAACGAGATAATCGGTTTATTTTGGCTTCGTAGAGCGTTATCTCTGTCAAGCAATATTGTCGTTTTTAAAATCATATCCGAGTGCTTCAACTAAATTTACTAATAGTACGCCAATGGCTTCAACTCGTGAAGCAGAAACGGACCTGCACGAAACTGGAGCACCATTTATGCAGTTCTTCAAAAACATAAATACAATTGCTATCGTTATGGATGAGTTGTTCAAACCTTTCATCCAGGTGATAATGAAAGGCGCCTACAGTTTTGCCACTGGCTTAGGGAAGAAATGGATAGGCATAACAAACTTCTCAAATAAAGGAATGTACAATCGGAAAAACGAACATTACTGGTCTTTAAAGAATTCATTGCGATCACGTGAAGGATATCCCCAGATTAAATTTTCGTTTAACTGTTGGTCTGGAATGCAAGGAAGCAAGATTTTTTTCATAAAAATTTACAACGGCACTTTAAATGCTACGATGTATGTCAAAATTTAAAACAACGTGTTCGAAAAATGGAGAATTTGCCAATAGTCAAGATACGGGATCTATATTTCCAGCAAGATGGGGTCCCAGCTCATGACAGTCGTGGGGTTAGAGATATGCTGAATGAACATTTTGGGGATAAATGCATTGGCAGTGCCACTCATGGTCCGGTGAGATGACCAGCAAGATCACCCGATCTTACACCACTTGATTGTTTCCTATGTCGTCAAGAACGAACTTTACAAAATCGTTACGAAACAGTTGAGAGCTTACATACCTAGAAATACAAGAGAGCTTGATATTTTATCGAGGATAAATCCTGTCATGATATCAAATGCAGTAAAGTCTCTAGAGAGACGTATAAACTTATGTATTGGAGTCAATGGAAACCATTTTGAGCAACTTATTATTTGGGTAAAATTGAGATACTAAGTAAATAGTAAAAAATTTGCTATTTCCTTTCATTTTTAGTAAAACATTTAGTTGCAAATATTGATCTTTATCAGCAACAGAATCCATTGGTTCAATAATACAGGTCTATTTCCGTGAAAAGTAATAGATTTAAAAAAAAAAAATAAGTATGCAGTTAATATTTTCTTAAAAATTGAGGGAGGGTATGAATCCTTTGACGACTTTTCCCTAAATCTCGTAGTTTCGGACTTGGCAATCACCGCCCTTCTCAAAACACTACCCTGTATGTAGATAGGTAGTTACTTTTATACAGCGCCCACATAACACTATTGCTATTACCACTATTATTACTCCTAAGTCCTATCGGAGACAGCGCCCCTATCAGAGTTACTCGAAAGTTTTACAAACACATACATAAGTCAGGAGTTGCAGCACAGATGGCGCTGCAACAGGCACTGTTTGACATTTAAATGGGGTATTACATTTAATAACATCGAGATTATTTATACTCTAGAGTGGAAAACGTGGAAAAAAAGTGTCTGCACCAAAACTCTGCGCACACTGTCAATTGCGTGGACTTTGAAATACTTTTCAAGCTACATAAGGTCTAAATTAGTGCAAATTTGGCATTTTGATGTTTATTTATGTCAAATACTCTTGGACGATTTTTGTCAGTTTTCACTTGAGATTTATACTTACTTAGTAATACTTACTGCCTTTTTATTGGTTTTTGCGAACGACAATTACCAAAATCAAGTCACCGGCTTACATGAAAATTACATTTTAAAAAATTGCAGCGTGCTTCTCGTTGGAAAGTTCTTTTTAAATTTGTAGAATTTTATCAAAGTATTTTTTATTGATTATGTACATACATGATATTCACCTGAAACTTGGCACAAAGATACCTAATAAAGCTTGAAATTTGTGACTTTATTGAATCCTATCCTAATAATAATTATAAATGCGAAAGTCTGTGTGAATGTTTGTTACCACTTAGCTCCGTAACCACTGAATAAATTTAGATGAAATTTGGTATGTAGATAGTTTAAGTTTTAGAATATTATAGGCGTATTTTATTTTGAAAAATTAACCTTTAAGGTGGTAAACTGGGGTGGTAAAGTTTGCATGGTGAACAATAAAAATCTTTACCAATCGACTTGCAATTTTGCATAAAAACTCTCTACTGAAAATAAATGAATACGTGTTTCGCAATTGAACCCCTAAGGTGGTTAACAGGGGTGGCAAAGTTTGTATGGGGAACAAAAGTCTGTGTGAATGTTTGTTACCACGTATCTCCGTAACCACTGAACATATTTACATGAAATATGGTATGTAGATAGTTTAGCTAACAGAATAATACAAAGGCTAATTTAATTTAAAAAAAATTATATCTAAAGTGATAAACGGGGCGACAAAGTTTGTATGGGGAACAAAAAAAAACTTTACCAATCGACTTGAAATATTGCACAGAATCTCTCCTCTAGAAATAAATGACCTGTTGAAGGATATTTTGCAATTCAACTCCTAAGCCGGTTAAAGGTAATCAATTTTAATGAATATTGCAGACGAGACCCAAAAAAGTACATTTGCTACTTTTTGTAGCCAAAATAAAACTTTAACAGGGTATGATAGGGGATGAAAGTTTGTATGGGGAACCAATCATTTCTCAAGTTAGGTAAGTTTATTAAAATTTATCATACTTAAGCGGCTGTTGAATTGGTGATCAACGCGAACAGGACCGGGAACGGGAACAAAAAAGGGAGTGAGGGTGGGAACGGGAACGGGAACGGGTACGGGTATGCTAGGTAATGCATAAATAATATGTTAGTACTTTTTATTCCGCGCAAAACGTGGTAAAAATAAACCTTTATGTAAATAATGAAACACGATTTGACACAAATAAATAAAATGATTGATACGACGTGTGCTGTGACAGATTGCAAATCGTCATATGCATACTAACAAAAATCTGCGACCTGATCAATTTCCACACGCAGAAAAAATGTAGGTGAATATCATTGATAACTTAAACTAACAATTAAATAAATTAATAAACCAATTACAATTATGAAATTATACTAAGTCAGAGATTGATAATAATGACTTCTATAATTAAATAAATAAAACGAACGTTACTAAATTAAGTCACAAAACAATAATGCATTATCATCATCATCATCAGCCTATAGCTGCTGGACATAGACCTCCCCTAAGGAGAAGATAATAATAATAGGATAATTTATCAGAAGCTGGATACTTCGAGGTGAGGAGGGGGCGCAATCGCGTTGATAAAACGTACAAAGTAAAATACAAAGGCCTACAGGTAACACCCACAATTCTACAAGTTTCTGTTTAGTAAAATGGCTGTGCACAAAGGAGATGGCCTATTCCTGTCCCAGAGTACAAAACAAAATTGTTTTCATAAAATCACACCTATTTAAGTAGTTGAAATATATTTCATTATTCTCGTCCTAGCGGGAATTTTATATTCTTTTGATATTAATAACTTATTCGTATCCCTTCGTTGTGGTTTGCTAGTGCGTTTCGAGACATACAATATTGATTTGTTTCATTTTATCAAAATGCTACTTTTTTTTCTTTTGGATCATAATACACCACTAATATTTAGAATAACGTTTTGCTAATTATTTATGTAAATACTCGCTCTTGGACGAAAAAGATTTAGTGATTTGATCATTCTTGGAAAAAAGGGTCATTTTATGTCACTTGGCTGTCACCTGTAACTAAACTAGGACTGCAATATCGCTCATAAAAAACTTCAATGTTAGAAAGAAGTGAAAATACGTACGTTATAAAATAATGTTTATTTTTAAAGTTTTGAAAAACTATTAACACAGGAATGTTGAAAACGTTTATTAGTTATTTAATAACTTCCTTTTTGACGCCTTTGTGGTGCAGTGCTCGAAGGACCACCTGAGACAGAGAAGGCTTATGGTTCAATTCCCGCCGCGGGACAAATGTTTGGAGTATCTTCAGATATTTTTCTCAGATCAGAGTGTTCTCTATTTGATTTATTTTTATTTTATTTTATTTATTTCAACACACCAACATCAGATCCATATCTACCTATTTATTCAGCCGGTAGCACCCACTGCTGAGTAAAGGCTTCTTCTCTATCACGCCACTCCTGGCGATCTTGTGCCAGCCGGATCCACTGCTCTCCTACTGCCTTCACAATATCCTCCGACCATCTGGCAGGTGGTCTGCCTCGTGGCCGCCGCACATCTCTTAGCCACCATTCGGTAACTGCTTTGGTCCATCGTTGGTCGTCCCGTCGGAAAATGTCCCGCCCATCTCCACTTCAGCCTCGCGATCCGTATACCTACATCTTCGTTTGATACATATAACAATAATATATTCTATGTATAATATGTATGTATTTAAAAAAAATGTATTTAAGTAGTACGTATATCAGTCATGTGGAAACCACATAATACAAGATCTGCTTAGTTTGTGGCTACATGATGATGTGAGATAGTGAGCATTATTTATTTATTAATTTATTATTTAATTCGCTAAATAGAATTTTGACAATCTTGTGCCTTTGGCTGAAAAACGAACGAGCAGCGATTATAATACCAAACTAAAATTGCTCTTGTAGTGGCTTATATTGCCAAAAATAATAGGTATTCTTATAGGAGCCGCATTATGATGCGGCACAATTGATAAAGACAATAACCTTATACCCCCCTTATAGTTGCTCTGAACTCGGCCTCATTGGCCGCTTTTTTTAACCGAGTTCAGTTAAGTTCAAAAAGGAGGAGTTTCTCAATTCGTCGGAATCTTTTTTTTTTATGTATATTCACCGATATCTCCGTCAATTGTAAGCCAATTTTCAAAATCTTTTTTTTGTCTGAAAGAGTATCACAGGGGGTCCCATATAAATTATTCCTGAGGAATTGGTACTTTTTCCGCAAAACAAAACAAAAAAATGTTTAAACTCTTTCAGGGTTAAGCTCGCCTTTGTACATAGCATTCAAGTAAATTTATTCCTGTATTATGTTTCTGTGTACAATAATGAATTAAAGAAGAAATAATTAAAACCCAAAAAACCTCATCCTCACTTGTAATTTTCGCCCTAAGTTCATCGATATATCTTCAATCATTTTCAATATCAATATAATATTCAATTATGAACTGATTTTCAATATTCTTTTTTTTTGAACGAATATATTTCACAGGTAGTCCCATATAATTTTTATCCTTGAGGGATTGGTACTTTTCCCGCAAAATTAAAAAAACTTCATCCTCACTTGTAATTTTCGCCCTGAGTCGTCCCTTATGCGGGCGGTACCTTTAGTTGGTCCACTCATGGTGCTAGTTCACTTAAAAATAATAATAATGTTTAATTCAGTTCTAGATCAGCAAAAAATTAAAAATAACTAAACTAAAAAAAAAATAAAGCCGGCCAAAAAAATGAAAAAATTTAATTAATTAAAATATATTTCATTTCATTTGTAGCATCATAGGTGGTGGGTGGTGGGTGTAATGCTCACAACCATGTTTTCGTAGACCTTTTTTTACCTTTCTTCTGTAACCACCGCTCCCTTTAAACTTCTTCCAGTGTTTTGAATCATTTTTTTATGTAGGTAAATTCCGCTCCGTATTAAATTCACACAATCTGCTGTACTTTCAAAATGGTGAATCTAGTTATGTAAAGTATTTTAATGTAATATAAACAGAATAATATATTTATTATCACTGAATAAGGGAGTGTGGATTGCTTTTATCAATGTTAAGATCACATAAAATGTAAGAATTCGTTTGTTGTATAGAAGTCAAATCAAATACTCCCAAAAGAACTCTCCCAGATGGGCAATTTAGTCGTGCGATTCGATCGCGCGAATTTCGTGTGCAGAACGGAGGCGCGATTTAAGGATGATATGATGCCACCAGTCTTAATATGTGTATTACTAAGTACCTAAGTACTGAAATCATCATGCGATATTTTTCATATATGAGTTTGAGTAGGTACCTACTTTAAAATTATATAAATTTACTCGTATCATTAATTTTTATTTAATGTTTATTTAAAACAATGACATTTTCAATGTTAAAATCCACTAGTCACACTGGATAATGAAATATTGAATTTTGAAAAAATACTTTTATTTTATAAATATTATGTTATAAATAAAATACAATAAGTAATTTAGAAGGATCAAATGAACATAAATTTACATTCCCACACATACATTTTATTAGCTTTGCCGTTGTAGGAAATAATATATATACTAAGTACGTCCTCTCGCTGCAACTATCGCGCGTGTGCTGGACTCGACTCGCGCTAGTCGGCATTGACGCGATCTGCACTAATGGAATGCTTTGTTAACTGTTCAATTATTTAATTTGTAAGTACAGTCAGCGTCAAAAGATGCTGATCAAAAACGAACTTCCACAAGTTGACGGCCTCTGTGGCGCAGTGGGCGAAGGCCCGCCTGAAGCGCAGGTTGCGGGTTCGGGTGATTTCTATCTACAATATGTATGTATTAAAAAAATATAGAAGGAATATATCAATCATGTGGTTTCTATAACACAAGCTCTGCTTAGTTTGGGGTTACATGATGTTGTGTGATAGTCCTGCATTTTATATTTATTTATTATTTATAGTATGTACGAACTCATCTTAATTTCACAATAACCTGTCCTATTTATTTTTAATAATAAAAACTCGCGTCGAAGTTTCAAAATAGTAAAAAAAACGTTATCTGAATTATATATAATTTACCATACCCTCTATCAGAGTTACTCATAGGCGCAGGCCTCACCTGTCTGACCTGGCGCGGGCATGGCGCGGGCGCTTTCCTATTCCATTCAAGTTTAATACAAAATGCACGGAAATAAAGCACAATTTAGCTCGACGACTTCGCGTCATAACCACGTCCGATCAACGACATACCGTGTGTCCTAAATTATACTTTATTTCCATGCATTTTGTATGAAATTTGAATGGAATAAGAAACCGCCAGTGCCATGTCCGCGCCCGACGCTAGTCACATTCATCGGGCACGGACATGACACGGACATGGCACAGGTGGTTTCCTATTACATTCAAATTTCATACAAAATGCATGGAAATAAAGCACAATTTAGGGCACATCGTATGTCGTTGCTCGGACGTATGACGCGCCTTTTCGGCGCCCGCGCCCGATCGCCGCCAGATGAGCGTCAGATGGCCGCCAGTTCGTAGTATGTACTTGCTTGCGACATACGTCTGTTAGTGATGTAAAAATGCGTGACGAATGACGATATCGAATTTAATATTGAATTTTGTGAATTGATTGTAAAATATGCAACGCTTTATGATCATTGTCGTTCCGATTATTGTAACTGAAATGTTCAAGATAAATTGTGGCTGGAAATCGGAAAGAGATTAAACCGGTACTAAGATTTTTTTATGTAATACCCATGGTAATACTAGCTGATCCTTGTGCAAATTCGTTTGCGCGTATTTTCTTCATCTGTATCAGGGCCCGATTTGGTAACCCGATGAAGAGGTTTTCGGCAGGGTTTTTTCAAAAGCTTAGTAATTTAGTAATTTCAAAAGCTTAGTTAACCCTCTCCGTATGGGTTACACTATTATTTCATGGGTCTAAACCATTCAAAACCCTTTTCATTAGGTTACCTGATCATGAGGGTTATCAATAGTATTGGGTTTTGGTATTATTCCAAAACCCATTCCTTAGGGTTACCCTTTTTATCATTGTAACACGGGTTATACGCGGGTTATAGGAGATAAAGGAGAAAAAAAAATCGGTCAAAAGATGAAAATTAATTGCGGTAATTGTGTTCTAAGCATTAAGGGCGGAAATACAGACTACTAATTGTTTATTTTACGCAATAATAATTATATTATAATAAAATTGGAATAAATTTTCAATAACAGCTGTCAAACCTAAATCGACCATATCTCGAGAACTACTTATCTTAGACTTGCCTTTACTAGCTCAAATGATAGCTATTGACAAGACCTTAATTTTCGATGACAGCTGTCAAACTTAAATCGACCATATCTCGAGAACTACTTATCTTAGACTTGCCTTTACTAGCTCAAATGATAGCTATTGACAAGACCTTAATTTTCGATGACAGCTGTCAAACTTAAATCGACCATATCTCAAGAACTACTCATCCTAGTTTTGCTTTTACTAGTTCAAATGATTGCTATTGACATGAACTTAATTTTCGATGACAGCTGTCAAACTTAAATCGACCATATCTCGAGAACTACTCATCTTAGACTTGCTTTTACTAGCTCAAATGATTGCTAATGACAAGACCTTAATTTTTGATGACAGATGTCAAACTTAAATCGACCATATCTCGAGAACTACTCATCTTAGACATGCTTTTTCTAGCCCAAATGATAGCTATTGACTAGACCTTAATTTTCGATGACAGCTGTCAAACTTAAATCGACCATATCTCGAGAACTACTCATCCTAGACTTGCTTTTACTAGCTCAAATGATTGCTATTGACATGAACTTAGTTTTCGATGACAGCTGTCAAACATAAAACAACCATATCTCGAGAGCTACTCATCCTAGGATTGCCGTTACTAGCTCACATGATAGCTATTGTTAAGATCTTAATTTTCGATGACAGTTTTTAGTTTGACAGCTGTCATCGAAAATTAAGATTTTATTAGTAGCTATCATTTGAGCTAGTAACGGCAAGTCTAGGATGAGTACTTCTCGAGATATGGCAAATCCAATTTTGACATATGTCATTGAAAATACAGATCTTGTCGATAGCTATCTTTTGAGCAATTAACAGCTATTCTAGGATGAGTTGTTCCAGAGATATAACCATTTACAGATGAATTTGTAGAATGAGTTTCGAGTGGAGCTTTGAGTTGAGTTTTGAGTTTGAGTTTTAGAGTGACAGTGACAGTGACAATCCGAAATTATTATTAATTAATAAATATTAGTAATGATAACCATTGTGTAACATTCAAAAAAACCTATCAAGAGGTAACTCCATTCATTCGTTTAACCTCATAAGAGGGTAACCCTATCGACTGAAAGCCAAAAGGAACGGGTTACACTTTCGCTTGTGTTATGAGGAGAATAGCCAAACGAAAGGGTAATCCCGTCAACTGTATAACCCAATGAAGGGGTTTCACTTTCGAAGCAACTAACTCGAAATCGGGGTTGTACGGGCCCTGATCTGTATATTAATTAATTGTATGCACGAGAGCAAGAGCATCTTCGTCTTCTGAGGATGACATGCTGACACATCGATACCGGACAACAGACTGCACTACACTTGTGCCTCTGTCACGTCATTTCTGCGTCATGTCCGAGCCATGTCTGTGCCATGCCCGTGCCATGTCCTCGCCACGACCGTGCCACGTCTGCGCCATGTCCGCGCCATGTCCTTGCCCGATATGTGTGACCTGTGCCATAGGCTGTAATTTACTTTCAAAAAATTAGAGAGCCCTACGATAATTGTAATAATGTAACACAGGTATCAAAAATTTGCCTTTAAAAGTCATTATGTATTTGGCCTGCATGAAATTGTCAGGAAATTCTGTCTATCAGATACGTAATTTGAAAAAAGAATGCATTCAAATTGAAAATTCGTTTATTATTAATACAAGATATAACATTACAGATTAATCCAATTCGCTATACCTATCTAAATTTGTTTACATATATTAAAAGTTAATCAAGACTGGGCGATATCCTGAAGTATATTATATATATTTTGATGACCCTAATAAAATAATTGCGCATTTTTTAAATATTCCTGGAAATAATATAGTAAACCCTACAGATCTTTCATTTTACACGGATAATAAGTACACGAGCGAGACATTACAACTAAAACCCGTCACGCCGACTGAGGTATCTAAAATTATCATGTCAATAACGTCGAACGCTCTCGGTGATGATGGTGTTAGTAGGGAAATGATTATGTTCTCGCTTCCTTGTACCTTGGACGCCATTACATCTATCATAAATAAATCCATTACAACAGGCACAGTTCCAAGTCAATGGAAAACTTCTATCGTGACACCTATCCCAAAAATTAACACCCCAGTCGAGCTTAAGGATCTTCGGCCAATAAGCATTCCGCCCTTCCTGTCGAAACTCCTTGAGAAAGTCATCAGTGACCTACTTTCTAGGTATGTAGAATCCAATAACATCCTGCCTTCTCTGCAGTCTGGATTTCGTAAAGGTCGTGGAACTGTGACTTCCCTTCTGGATGTGACAGATAATATTCTGACAGAGCAGGATAGAGGGCGCTGCACATTGCTAGCTTTGCTTGATTATTCGCGTGCATTTGACTGCCTCAACATACCACTCCTTCTCGCCAAACTTTCATACTATGGTTTGAGTCAATTATCTTTAATGTGGTTCCATAGCTATCTAAGCTCTCGGTCACAAACAGTAAAATTGACAAAAAACGATGGATCAACTTTATTATCACAACCAATGCCTATTATTCGTGGTGTCCCGCAAGGCTCACCACGAATAATAGGCATTGTAAATTGTGTGCCTGTAGTAACAAATAAATGATTTATCTATCTATCTATCTATAATAAGTAGGGCATTGGTATCTGCGACTCAGTTTCTACACCTACACTTGCTAGTGCAGGTATCATCGTTTCCCACTGTTTACACTGGTTATAATAGCATCCAAACAAATATACTTTTTCATGTACCACGCCAGCATAGCTGCGGGCGAAAGCTGGTTATTAATAAAAAAAAATATAATTTATCATTATGTACTATACTTGATGACAATGTCAATTCTACGAAACAAATGTAGAACATAAAGTTTTAATTGAAATAAACATTACACTTAACTAGCTGTGCCCCGCGGCTTCACCCGCGTGGAAGTTTATGTGTCAAAGCGTGTTTCATTATTTACATAAAGGTTTATTTTTACCTCGTTCTGCGCGGAATAAAAAGTACTAACATATTCTTAATGCATTACCTAGCCGTACCAGTACCCGTTCTGTTCCCGTTCCCACTCTCAGTACCTTTTTCGTTCCAATTCAACAGCCGGTTAAGTATGATGATTTTTTATAAACTTACCTAACTTGAGAAATGATTGGTTCCCCATTTCATTACCTATCATACCCTGTTCAAGTTTTATTTTCGCTACACAAAGTAGCATATGTACTTTTTAGGGCCCCGTCTGCAAAGTTCATTAAAATTGATTACCTTTAACCACTTTAGGAATTGAATTGCGAAAAATCCTGAAACACGTGTTTGTTCATTTATTTTCAGTAGAGAGTCTCTGGGCAAAATTTCAAGTTGTTTGGTAAAGATTTTTTTTGTTAGTTTTACACACCGACTCGATTAACAATCACGTCAAAAATTCTTTCGTTGAATTGGTTTCCGGCGCACGGCGCCATGACACTGCAACAACCCTCACTTTTAATTATTTAGACAGTAGAATCTTAAAACTTATTGGATATTTTTTCACTCTGTATAATCAAAGACGTTGGATCAGAAACTTTTTTGTGGTACTACTAAACTATCTCTCCTACCTATCTACCTACCTACCTTTATGTATATAATATGCTCTCGCTAGAGTGTTCTGTGGCATTGTGTAGCAGTGTTTATTTTGTAAACAGATATTTTATTAAACATCATTACAATAATGTACGATAAACAAACATTGCATCAACTGTTTGCTAATATCCGGTGACGCGAAACCAGCATAGTTTGGAGGCATCCATGGCCTTTTCGTGGTTATGATGAATGTGTTAAGATCTTGGATCTTAACTTGTATTTCACCTTCACCAGTAAGTAATAATACCGATTATAACCATAAATGATGTAAATGCGTATCTACTTTCTCGTCACTATCATTATTTGAAAATAATATAAAGTAGAACACAGTAGTAATGTATGTAATGAATGACCTACCTACGAAGTAGAAGTTAAAACACCCTTTTACCTTTATGTGTGAGGTATACTTATGAACCTTTTCTTATAGATATAGTATCATAGTTAAATGTTTATAGTGTAATACCTGCTTATAATTATGTAGACAAAACTGGTCACGGAAAGCATTTTTGAAAAAACGAACTCTAAAACTAATATCAATTAAAAACAATTTGTTGACGTTTATCTTAAAAAAATATCGCTTCGGTGGTGCGAGAAGCTGTGCCCTGCAATCCCCAACCGTGGGGATTATGGGTATATCCCCCTTTATTAGGGGAGGCCTATGTCCAGCAGTGGACTGATATAGGCTGATGTGGATGGATGGATCTTCAAAAAGACTTACTATTCCATGAATATCAGTTTAATATGTATCGAAAAAATTTAGTTTCGTTTTAACGCAATCACTTCGGCATCGGTACCTAGCGCCATACATTAGACGACAATGTTTTTGACAGATAAGGTTATGAAATAAAGAGTTGACAGCCGATAGGATTGAATGGAGAAAGAAAACATGTTGTGCCGACCCCACCTAGAGTGGGATAAGGGCAGGGAAATGAAGGTTATGAAATATTAATTTATCGTACACTTTTGAGAAGAGATTTTTTCAGATTATTGTGACATATTTTACAATGCGGTTCTTTTGAAAAATTCAGATAGTTAGCTACCATTGATGTTGATTTTTAGGGTGACGTTACCGAACCGGTCAAACGAGCTCTCGGTGCCGCTTTGTCCGTCCGTCCGTCCGTCTGTTACACCTGATTATTTCAGGAACTACATAAGCTACCGACTTGAAATTTGGAATGCACCAATTGAATGAGATTGCAAGTGAAAACATACAAAATATTTTCGTTTTCATCCCCAAAGGGTTCAAAATAAGATATGTCAAAAGTACAAACTGGTGTCACCCTAATAATTTAACCCTAAAACAAGGATTAACTCAACAACAACAGCCTATATCAGTCCACTGCTGGACATAGGCCTCCCCTAATAAGAAGGGGGATATGCCCATAATCCCCACGCTGGGCATGCGGGTTGGGGATCGCAGAGCACAGCTTCTCGCACCACCGACGCTGCTGCCCGTTGGCAGTCAGGGAATTTAGCTGTGCCAGTATGCCGCAATCAGCCGACCGCCAGAGCCTCGTTTGTTAGTTAGCAGGGTGCACCACGGGCAGGTGAGGTTGGCTTGAGTTCCGAAGGTGGAGGTTGGAACCCCTTACACCCCCTCGATAGGATAGGATATATAGATATAGGATAGGATTGACTCAATCTGTGCCTAATGTAGATGAATAAGGCCCGGCGCGACGTCATCGCCCTGTGCCTGGGCACCACTCTGTGATCTGTTTGATTTGGACAGTAAGAAAAAATAATAAATAAGCAAAATTTTGTTTGATGTTAAAGTATTTGTGTTGGCTTATCTATTACATATTTGAACCCTAAAACTCTACCATTGATGGGTCTACCTTTGGATGGACTGGATTTAAAAAGACTAGCAATCGATGGTTAAATATCAATAATAACAAACCTAATCATTGCGGACTAGGAATAACGAACACCGTAATGAATATAAAAATAAATATACATAAAAGTAAGTACAGTAAATCCGGGCATCTTGGCCTAGGTTTTTAATATATTTTTATGATTGTAGTAAACTCAAATTATCCGGAGGTTGGTTGAACCATTGTTTAGGTTTCTTTCTTCATATGTAAATCTTGACCCTAAAGTTAAGACGATAGAATCCAATTTTTTTGCATATTAAAAGCCGGGCCAAAGTACCCGGGGAAAAGTAAAAGCACATCGGGCAACATAACATTCCCTACATTAAAAACCTTAAAATATTTAAAATCCTATGAGCCTTAAAAATAAAATAATACCTTTGCCAATGATGTAAGGTCCCATACCTACCAATCCAAGTTTTAGTGATATTGTGCTTATTTTTTCGAGGTGGTAATATTGCCTGCATATTTTGTGAAATTACAGCCGTGTCCTCGACTCAGATCATGTAGCAGGTCATGGGTTTGAATCTCCATGCACCAACAAATTTTTTGTTTGGAAAAATAGTGCACATAATGTACCTATCGCGTTCTCAATGCGGTAAAAAAAATCGCGAAAATACCTGCGGCTTATCAGCTCCATATGCATTGATCATGACCAAGTTTTCCTGTGCCTATGGAAGAATAGAATGGGAAACCTCAATGGGTGCTGGCTGGGCAAGCTTAATCTAACTATATCCCAGGCACTACAGCATCCTGGTCAGACAGGAAAAAGTTACCAGTTAGCGCTGTATGAATTATCTATTATCTAGACTAGATGCAAAATGTATGTGTTCACATAAATTGTCTTCGATCTCCGCGATAAAAAATGGAACCTGTTTATAAATTAAAGTTATGTAAAATACCTCGATTCGTTCCATCTGTGAAGCAACTGCATTATTTAATAAGCAATTAATTGAATTTACAATACGAAACTTCCTCAGTTTGTAAATATTATCATTCAATAGAAATAAAATAACAACATTACCGCTTTATTAAACAACCACGAGAAAGATCTGTGCGAATCACCCACGGTCAGTCACTGCACAGGCATTCTTTAATGTTTGTTTAGGCAACTCTTTGTAAACTGAAGCGCGATGATCTTATCCCAGCGGCCAGTCGCTTCCTGCCTGACACACTGACCGTACACTACTCGAAATGGTACCGAATCTCTTCCTGCTGCAAGTTATAGTGACCCTTTCGGCCATATCCTGCGAGCTACACAGGGATAAAAGAGCAAGGCGGAAGAACGACCACTCAGACAAATCACTCTGGAAGAAGGAATATGAGGATGAGTTGACTGATGCCATGCTATCCACCAGGAAGAAGGAAAACATCACGCGAGTGGTTCAGTCAACGATGAGCGACAGCGAAGCTGTGATAGAAAAGCTGATGGACTCCATCACCGCTAGTGAAAAAACCTTTAAAAAAATAGACAGCATAGATTTCCGAATAAATCGGTTGGACATTGAGGTTCATGAAAAAACGAATAGTATTAATAAGCGATTGACAGAAATTCTTAAAGCGATTCGTGAGAATGCTCTTGCGGATAAATTGGAAACGGTGCTGGATACCCTGAAGACTGACGTCGCTCAAGTAAAGTTAATTTTGGAGACGAAACCTCGAGCCAACGGACCTGGTAAATTGAAAGTGATTTTGTGCTTTTTAGCAGATGTGTTTTATCGTTGTACTGTTGTGCCCCGGAATAACTTTAAATATATGTTCAATAATTAGTGATGGGATTGGATTAGACATTGCTATTTGCTACGGCGTGGTACACATCGCAGTGCTACACAGAGTTTAGATGAAATAATATTTTCAAATAATAAATGCATATTTAGTCGATTCAATGATAATAACGTCTTCGGTTTTCTGCAAGCCGTGCGATCAGTAGAAGAAACTGTAGCAGTGGCTAAAACTAAGACATATTGTGCTTTCGATCATGAAATTTAATATTTCTGTTCCAGCCGAAGGTGTGGAGTTTAACATAGAAAATTTGGTGGGGAAACGGCTGTCATCGATCGAGTCTAACGTCAAAACCATCATGACTGGACTCGACTCCATCGTCACTACCATGGCTGAGGTCAAGAGCAGGCAGTATACTAGTAGGACAAACGCCGCCAAGTAAGTCCGTTTTTTATTATTTCTGATTTAGATATGGTAGATAACCAGATACTGGAGTAAATTATATAAGAAAGTTACCCAATAGGTGCCTAGGTGCCTATCTATAGGTAATATAAGAATTTAGTATTCATAATTAGGTGGATCAACAGGGATCAACTTTATTTGTGATAATGCTCAACTCTACAGAGCAGTGAACTTTTTGTGTTTTCCTTACACACTGGAAAAGGTTATATTATTGAACATTTTATTATTCTATTCTATTCTATTCGTATGTGTAGTTTGACGGAGTCTTACTCTCCGATTTTGCATTAATAAATACTTTTTAGATTAATTAAGTAATATGACTGCGATTTTTATTAAATAGGGTATTTTTTTTTATTTATTAAATAGGTAGTAGGTATGCGCTGGATTTTTCCCTTTATTAATTCTAACATAAAAATATGAAAATAAAATGTTTATTGCGTAAAATAAACAATTCTTTTCTAGTCTCTATTTCTCCCGTTAACGCGTATAGTAGGTACAATCGCAACGTTCCTGCATGCCCAGTGGCTTCTGGCGTAGGCGTCTTGTTTTTGTTTTGTTCGGCAGGTAATAAATTGTTAGGCCCATTGTATTATAAGCATGCGGCACACACATATCGAACACAGTCTTACTTCAGCTTGACTGCTTTTTAGATGATATCGACGATTTGACATTGTAGCGTTTCATCGCTCTGCGAGTCTTATTGTTGTAACCTCTTATTGTTATAATGAGATCCATTGCCTTCTTAAAAACCTACTTAGGTACAGTATGTGAGTGTGTTACTGTCGTAAAAGTCCCGTCAAAAGTCAGAGGCCCGTGGCAAAATCAATGGATGGGGCCCTCCCTCAATGTAAAGATGTCAAAAAAACGTCGCAGGTTCTTTTTGATACAACAATACTTAATTTTTTTAAATATTATTTTTTAAGAACTTTTGATAAAGAACGAATTGGAATGAAGAGCTCGTGAAAAATAATGAAGGCCTCTCATGGTTCTGGGAAAACAGTGATATCGAAAAACCAACCAATTCTCATAACAATCAATGATGTATGCTTATGGGAGTAAGGTATATCAGATCAAACAATGAAATTTCTCGACAATGTCCCTGACTTTTCAGAAAATTTCCTTAAACAATCTGAATATCAATAAACTGTTTATAGCAAGACCCAACTGCTGCCAGCCGCTTTCTCATGACTATGTTTAAAATTCACCGGCGTTTAATGGGCTAAAAACAAGACAAGTAGTCGGCGCAGCTTGTGCGATTTTTAAATGACAATCATAAGAATTTAAATAACCTACCTACCCTGTTAGTAACACCACAGTGAATTACAAACTATTCGCGCGAACAGAACATAATGTTAGTCACTTAGTTAGGAACACGAAAGCAAGAGGCTAATGATATACCATATTTTAGAGAACACGAAATTTTTTCAATAAATAATTGACCCATTTGCCCACCTATAATTGTTACATCACGGGTTTTGCTTTTTAGAAACTGTTATTAGGTAAATATTTGTATCAATAGGATCAATTTTAACCGCATATTTGTTTTTACCACAGCAGACATGTTGAAGCACCAGTGGACAACACCATGTCCATAATAAACGAGTTTAGAAAAATGTTGCACGAACAGAGGCAGAAGAAGTGCGAGTGCAAGTAAGTGCTATAAACTGATTAAGTATATTTATCTGAAGTAGTTAAACATGTTGACTGTGGGGTCTGGGACATGACGCTAAGCGCCGTGCCCGCGCACATCCTGTAGCATACGGCACAGTGCGTTATTATTATTATTACAGCACTAATATTTTAATGGTTCTCCAATTTAATTAAGTAGCCAAAACACGAAGTCAAAGTTCTAAGCGTCTAAACATACTATAGCCGAAATTACGCGACGTAAGTTCCGCAGCTGATTTTGACAAGTTCGGCTGTACGCCATAACGCAACGTTATTTCAGCATAATGTGTCATCTGTAATTCAAATAGCATTGCAGGCGTAATCATGCCTAGCTTTCTTTCGCGTAACTTCAGCATAGTATGTTTCGACCCTAACAAATCCATACACATAATTTGAATGAATATTCACCCCACATTGTTTTGAATTTCATCATTTGCATCATCGCCTATTTAGTAGTCTACTGCTGCACATAGGCCTCCCCCAATGAGTTGTGTTTTGAATTTAAGCACCTATTAGGTACTGTGTTTTATTTCACTTCAAACTATTTTCTGCCAGCGGCTGGAAGAAAAAAGTTTTAAGTAGGCACTTTGTACATAATATTCTAGTTGGAAGTTAAAATGCGCATGTGCAACAAAATATGTATCGCTAGTATAGATTTTAGCCGCCAAAGTACCAGGCGAACAGCTACGGCCAAGAGTTTATTCTAGCAACTCCCATCCCCGCTGCTAGGTGGTATGGGTGTGGGGGATGGGGGATCTAGGGTTGTAATGCAAGAGAAGGGTGGCGTTCTTGTGCATGCATCCATGCCAGATTTTAACATATTTGTTGATACACTGTCAGTAAGGGAAGACATATATCAATTTCGTGATTTAATGTATGGATATGCAATATGTCTGGTTACCGGTGTCGGAGACCTTGAGGCCGTGAAATACGGTATAAATCACAATCCCAATTTTTTTTTAAATGGCAGCCATTTTGTCTGGTCAATTAGCCCAGTTTAAAGCAGTTTTTTATTTTTTTATACGATGCATGGTTTTCATTTTATGATCAAAACTGTCCAAAATATTACCATTAATTTGTATGAGAAAAAACCTGTTCTTCTTCTTCTTCTTCGTATGAGCTAGTGACCAACTCAGGTGTCAGAGTTTCTCACCTGTTTATTTGATATTATGATGAAACTAAAATAACAAGACAAGAGATTTATCGGAGTAAACTTCAGATAATATTATAGTAAACAAATTCAATCGTCCTAAAGTTAGTTGTGAATCTATAGGTAGGTACCTATCCATTCTTTGTAAATAGTTTGAATTTGAATCATGGTCTAGACTAGAAGAACAACACTAAACATAAAGGGGGGTTATTTCAGTGACGTATGTCTGCTAGAAAGGGACAGAATTTAGTTGGATCTCTATCGGATGCAGTCGGTGTGTTTCATAGTGTAATCCAGGCATACAGATCACTCGTTATACTGGTGTACCTAGTACCTACCCTACCTACCTATAGGCAGAAAAAGACTTCTCACAAATACTTAGTTATAAATGTACCTACCTATTTAAACAATTGCATATTTATGATCGCATTAATTTGCGTTTTATGTATTAAATAACTTTACTATATATGTTATATAATATATATTATATATTTAAAAAAAGTTATACCTCGTCGGGAATCGAACCCACACAACCTTTTGCCGGCAGATAGTTGCAATAGAAAGCAATCCAAAAGTAAAGGATGTTAAATTTAAGAGAGAAAATACCAAACAATGAATAAAGAAAGAAAATAATTAATATTGTCTGAAAATCCAGAGTTTACTGGTTCAGCTTGAATTAGGTTCGGTTGGGTATAAAGCAATATCTATCGGTTGAACCACACGTGCGTTCAAGCTTTCTGCGCATGACTCGTAGTATTGAGCCGAAACAGGTGTTTTGGCACCATGTTTACCAGGAGAGCAGAATCATGAAAAGTTGTCGTAGTGCGCCAGGCGGGACGCCTCAGCGGCTATGCGCTCGAAGTTACGTTCACGAACGAGTTCATGATCGCATGGCTTTGCTGGACATTACGTTGCCAGGGTGGATTTGCTTAAGCACCTTGAAGATGATAAATAAATAATGCTGAAAACTAGCACACAGCATCATGTGCCTGTATCTGCCTGCAGATAACGCAAACGTTTGTCCCGCGGCGGGAAACGATTCTGCCTTCTGCGTCTCAGGTCACCTTCTCCCACCAGGCCACTTGTAGGACGCACCATACACGTACTGAGTAAAGTTATGAAAAAGAAAACAACACCGGTAAAGTGCGAGTTAACTCGCCCACCGCGGGTGACGTCAATTACGTCTAATTCATTCGTTCAGTATTGTATTCTCTTGGATATCATGAGTAGTACCTATAGTAGTGAGTTCTAGTGAGGGAAATATAAAGTTTCTCTCACTCACACTCGATGTATGAAGAGAGGTAGGACTTTTTGTGAAAATATCTAGTAGTTTTTTTAACCGACTTCAAAAAAGGAGGAGGTTCTCAATTCCGTTGTATTCTTGATAATAGTAAATAGTAAATATAGTCCGTAATTTAAAAAACTGTACGTCTTATATAAAAATAAAAACCTGTAATAGAATAGGCAAATCAAGGCCTTTCAGATAACACCCTATTAACCGTGTAACTTTTCTTATAGCACCGTTTTTCTTACATTTATTATTTTTCTACAAACCGTTTGAAATACAGACTTCACTACAATTTTCCTGTAAAATATAAATATCTTTCCACAACATATACAAAAATCAGGTTTCTCACTTTGCAAACTTCGGAGATAAGGAGGGAGGGGGAACGGTAATTTTTTCTCTTTATCAAAAACTGTGCATGATATAAATAAATAAAAAACTGTTTAGAGCAGTAAAAATTAAGCCCTTTGATATATTTTTGATACCCCGCTCGACCTGGTGGTCCCAGTTAAAAATGTTTTGTTTTTATTTTGGACCCTTTTGAGTAGAAAACGAAATTATTTTTTTATTATTTTTACTGGAAATCTTATTCAGTTAGTGCATTTTAAATCTATACCAAATTTCAAGTTGATAGCTTATGTAGTTCTTGAATTAATCAGGTGTGACAGACGGACGGACAAAGCGGCACGATAAGGGTTCGTTTCACAGGTTCGGTAACGTCACCCTAAAAAGAGCCGAAATTGGTATGGAATGAAAATTCTAAGTTTATAGTTCAATTGGGAGTAAAGCTCTGGGTTAAATTACGTGAGTTCATGCTTTCTGCGCATGAACCGTAGTATTGAACCGAAACAGGTGTTTTTGCACAATATTTACCAGGAGAGCACAAGCATCAAAGTTAGTGCGCTCTCTGTTGACTTGTATGATGTATGTACCTACTACCACTACTACTTTCCTTTCTATTCTGTGCTTCTACTGGCTAAGCAAGCAAGCAAGCTTCATCCAGTAACTTCACATCAGTAGATAAGCAGACAGGGTGTTTTTCAATTGAAAGAACCCTGTTTTGCCTGTCTAGAAATGAAGCCTTCTCAATTCTGAGTCATAAAACTAGTTATAACTAACTAAAAGACATTTTATCTCTGTTCTTCATCTATAAAAAATGGACAGCTCCATTAGGTATAACGAATGAATTCTGAAAAAAATCACTAATAAGTTTAGTGATTTTTTTCAGAATAAAAAAAATCTAATATTGGCAATGAAAGTTATGGGTATTTTTTAAATTCGGTAATTAGCTAAAATTCCCCACATTCTATATTCATCAAAAAAAAAATGTAAATACCTAATGTTACCAGTCTCAGTCTCTGCTATGTACCTATTCAGTATTTATTTAAAGCTTAATAAGTCGAAGTAATAGTACCTACCTACTTAGCAAAAAAGGCGGCAAAGGAATTTTCCTGTCACGTAAAATACAAGGAATTTTGCCTTAGAGCAGACCTCGCAAACACGACGCTTTGTCGTCGCGCTTAGTCGCGAGTGTCTGTCATATCTTGCTGTTATTGTCGCCGTCTGTGCGGAGCTTTGAAAATGTAAGAAAATTGTCCCCCGCAGCTTGTCGTAGCGTCTAATCGCTGACGTTTGTCGTCCAATGTGCGGAGGCTGTTAATGATTAAAAAAATTGGACATGAACCGATTGCAATGTTTGGACTTCCCGCTGACTACCGCCTGTATGGTCCCAATAGACTATCGTACTGAGTAATATCTGAATATATCTATGTTGAGGAAATAGTCCTGTAATATCGTCCTCCAGCGAGATGGGCTGACGATATTAGAAAGACCGTCGGCGGCACCTGGTTCAGAATAGCGCAGGATCGAGGCAAGTGGCAAAATCAAAGGAAGGCCTATGCCCAGCAGTGGGTCGATAAAGGTTGTAATGATGATGATGATGATGATGATGAGGAAATAGTAGGAAGCTGTCTACACGCCGGGCGTGAACCCGCAGGGTTCGTACCGGCTGGCGGCGGGTGGAGCGGCTTTAGAAGTTGTCAATATCGCGGCATGTCGCGTTCACAATTATTATTGAGTGATTACCATGTGCCCGGAGAGAAGCAGGCGGGTAACTGTGCCCTTAGTACGAGTTGCACAATTCGAAAACTTTCTTGGTTTACCATATCGAGCTCAATTTTAATGTACGTTTTTTGGAAATTACGAAACTGGTTTTAAGTAAAAACTGATATAACGACGTAGGTAATGTAATCTTCCTGTAGATTTTAACAATTATCACTCAAAACGGTGAGGTAATTAACGAAAAAAGGTACTTCAAAATTGAGCTCGATATGGTATACTATAAAAGTTTTCGAATGTTTTTGCAACTCGTACTAGGCCCTCTGAATGAGCAGGCGTGCCGCTGTGTTAAACGCGCGGCCTTAAGCCGCCGGCAAGATCATTTCAAAGTAAGGCTTGCCAGACGGGTTGGGCCACCGAGCTGGCGGCTTAGGTGTGTAGACAGCTCGTTTGGTTTTTTATTTTCCTCTATGCAATAAACAGGGGGATCCGAGTAGACCGGAGTGAGCGCTACCCGACGGATTGTCACGAGATTCAAATGCAAGGTTTTAACGTATCTGGCATTTACAAGATCCGTCCAGACGATATGGAGCCGTTCTACATCCTCTGCGACCTGACCACTGCGGGTGGCGGATGGACCGTGAGTGACACATTTAAATTGTATCTTTGTAAATATATGAGGTATGTAAACATCATCATAGAAGTAGCAGAGTTTTTTCTGAAGGGCTCATCTGAGGAAGAAATATAATATATAACAAAATTCTGCTCGAAAACGAAAACTATGAACATTTCCTTATTATGCAATTCGTACTAAGGGTACCGAACGTAGAAAAGTGAGCGTTGAAGTCTTTGTTAACAGAGACTTTTTCGTAGACATTTCTAATTAGAATTAAAGATATTTCTAATTAGAATTAATCGTATGAGGTTGTCTTTAGAGCCTTCCCAGATGCGCGTTTTGCTCAAGTCGCGCGAGTAAATCGCCCATCTCGGAAGGAAGGAAGGAAGGAAGAAGAAGAACCAATCTTATACGAATACTTAGTTCAAATACAATTGAAAGACAAATTTAATTTAATTTAATCAGATTCAAAATATTTTCTCATCGTTAAAAACTGTTGTTATATAACAATGTATATTTTGTATTTTTTTCTCATCCAACCTTTTTGTTTGTACTGTCGAATTATTGACCCAGGAGTTTACATAGACGAGTGCGCGTTTTGAACAAAAATCTGTCTCTGACTTTTCTCAATAAAAATGCTTATAAGGAGTTGTTTTTCGTTTCCTCTTTTGTGTAATACTAAAGAGGAAACAAAACACACAACCTCTTTTCAGGAGAATATATTTTGCCACGGATATGTATCCATTCAAAGCGCGCATTTGCTTGTACGTTAGTAATAGTACTTGGTAGGTGATTTCATGCCTCCGCGGTCACGAATTCAGCGGCGGCGGCGGCGCAAGGAATGGCGCGTTTCAACGCATAAATTTGCGTTGGCGCGCCGCTTCCCGCGCCGCCGCCACTGTCTTCGTGACCGAGGCCTAATACAAGGTTCCGCAAAGTGATCACCCAACTTTAATATCGTTACAGGTCTTCCAGAACCGCTACGATGGTTCGCAAGACTTTTACAAAACGTGGTCTGACTACAAGTATGGATTCGGAAACCTAGCTGGGGAGTTCTGGCTTGGACTAGATAAGCTGAACTATTTGACCAATCAGAAACTTTACGAGCTGAGGGTAGAGGTGGAAACGCAGCATGGACAGGTACTTATATGCTAAGTAGGTACTTATTTGATATGACCTCAATGTACCGCTGTAGAGAGCCGTGGTGACATAGTGCGATGTACCCCGACTTGGGAGGCCTCATGCCAGCCACTCACGATCAAGTTCACCGTCAAATTTGCAGCCGACTTGATGCAGCACACCGAAATGATAACCACCGGTCATCGAGATAATGATATAGAACACTATAGAGTGACAGTCTTCAAGTGAAATTTAACAAAAATCGTCCAAGCGTGTTTGTACATAAATAAACTTTGAAATGCAATTTAGACTTTCGTCGCTTGAGAAGTGTTCAAAGACCGTGCAATTGACAGCGTGCACGGAAATTTGGTGCAGACTCTTTTTTCCCCGCGTTTTCCACTCTAGAGTATAAATATCTCGATGCCACCGATTCTCTTTTTACAAACTTTGTCAGTTTGTCAAATGACGTTCTTGAATTTCGACAGGTAAAATGTCAAAGTTTGCAAATAAAGGTTTTCCTTTTCGGTGTCAGGCCTCTGATGCGGAGTTCGAATGTCAACCGAGCAAAAATAGATCTTTTTGTAAGTTCGTTCGTTCGAATGTACCAAAAAAATGATGTGCGCTTTATCACGTGCTCAAAACGGTGAAGGAAAACATCGTGAGAAAACCCACTTCACACTACTTAGTCAGCTTGACCATGTCTTTCACGTTGCCGACTAGGCTGAGAGGATGGTGAAGGATGGCCTACTTCATTCATTTAATCATGTCCAAAGCTCGACAACGTCCCAGTCAGTGAGTAAAAAGTTATTAGGCGCTGTATAAACCATCTAGAATGCCAAGGTGTACTGACAGTCGGTCGAGAAGAAAGAGTTTTGATTTCGACTGGTATGTAGGGCAAATAATTGCATGATCTACATATATAATAATGATAAAGATCCGGATCGCAAGTCGTGATAATCCACCATTTGAACTAGCTCAACCATAATAAACACAGACATTTTAGTTAGAACATAGACCGTATCCACGAAGGAGGTTTACTACGAACTACGAAGTACTAATAATAATTCCATGCTATCCACTGAACAGTATCTGGCCCCTTATTCTCTATGACACAAAAGATATCTCCGCTAGGCCACATCTTAAGGAACTGCGTATACTAACGCTGCCCAGCATTGTAATAATGAAAGTGGCAGTTTATGTACGGCTGAATTTGCGTGAGTTTACAAAGCTCGGAGACTCCCGATTCAAGAAACGCGGAACGCTGACAAGCAACGCTCCCTGATCAAGTCCTCCAAGCTGACTCATGTCATGGGGCCGACAGTATACAATAAACTACCAGAATCCGTCAAATTGGCAGACAGTTTAACTGCATTTAAAGCCAGATTAAAACGTTGGCTGATTGAGCAAACCTTCTATAGTTACGAGGAATTTGTAGCATATAAAATGATTTTGACATAGTTAAAACAAATTTTACAAGCTTTAAATTGTATTTCGTGATACTAAGTATCTAATATTTTGTTACTATAAACTATAAAGTATTGACATGTAAAATATCTTTTACGAATAAATTCTTGTTTTATGTCTTTTTCCTTGCCGATAACGTGTGACGTCATGACATGTTTCAAACACAAACGCTTTTCCAAAACACGCCATGACGTCATGTTAAGAAATTTGACATGGGCATGGAGAATACGATTACACGCAGATATCGTAACGAGGCGCGTTACGTTTACGTTTGGTCATAAGGAATAAGGGCCCTGTGGCTTGAGTGCGAAGAAAATACCTAACGTCAAAGTTTGCGTTAACTTTATTTTTGTATGAAAATGGAGCAACGCTCCTAGCGGGAAATACGTAAAACCTTGACATTTCCATACAAAAATATAGTTAACGCAAACTTTAACGTTAGGTATTTTCTTCGCACCAGTATGCTGGAGACGTATTATTTTAAAATTTTGAAGTTTAAGGATATGATTGTTGGTTCAATTGCTCGATTGACTAGTTGATTAGCTTGTCCATTTACTAGCTGGCATTAATGGACGGTAAAGCCCGGTACTCATTGTATACATTTGTTTATAAACATTGTTTAATCAAGCCGAGTTGCTGTCAACATGTTGCTGGCGAACTGCATGTTGCAGAGTTGATCATTGCATGTTGAAAAGGTTTCACTCGACGAGCGGCAACATTAGGTCAACAATGTTGATCAACTAATGTTTACGAAGAATATGGAGCTTGTGGCCTACTCGATGGGCATGGATCGTCACAAAATGGGTACCTGCAGATGGGCGTAAGCGTCGGGGCAGGCCTCGGAAACGTGCGTGATGATATTGATGAATTTCGTACTAGCTGGTGGGAGGCAGCAAGCGATCGTAAGTCGTGGAACGAAATGGGGGAGACCTTTGCCCAGCAGTGGGACAGCATAGGATAAATAAAAAAAGGTTTACTTCCAGTTTCTAATTAATGACACAGAATGTGGTGGGGACAAGGCTTTTTAAACGTGTTTTCTTATCACTTTTGAACACTTGAGCGCTGACTGACACACTCACTTAAACACCACATTAAGGCTAGGGATGACGACTGGGTAAAAAAATAATAATTCTTATTAGTCCGTCAGTTAGATCAACAAAAAATACTGGACACGTATTTTTTTATTTATCGAATCAATAGAAGTTGACGGAGATAGAACGTGAAAGTTCGGGAGTGGGGGCTCGTGACGTCCGGCTAGGTAAAAAATGTACTATAACGTGACGTCACGCGGAACCTTAACGCACTATGTATTTGTTATTTTTTGTGTAATTGACAAAAGAAAAAATACGTGTTCAATTTTCGATATGTAAAAAAACGGACTAATTAGAATTTTTCAGGCGTCTAGCCTAATCAATCCCAAAAGCATCATATTTGATTTTTTTTATAGTTGTATAAGCACGTTACTGCGGGTACGTGAACTGCGTCCTGCAGCAGATAAGTTATTCAGCACTCAAAGCGTAACTCGGCAACGTTACCTACTTAGGATACATAGGGTCAGTAGATCCAAGGACAGACAGACTGACAGACACCAGGCACTTTTACGTGCCAGCGACAGAAATAGGTAAATACTAACTTAGATTTTTTTTAGATAGATACCATTTTTACAAGAATTTATATTTCAGGAGGCTTACGCAGGCTACTCAGTATTCACACTGGGCCCTGAGCACGAGGGATTCAGAATAAGCACGTTAGGAACATACTACGGCACCGCAGGTTTGTTAAAAGGATCAAGCCTCCCTCTCGCTCGCACTATTCAACATTTTTGAAGATACAAAATCACTGAATGTAGTTATGCAAAATAGCAAACCTTCACGGCCTAGAAAATAACAATACAAAGGTTCAGCAAGAATATCATGTTGAACCCAACACGTTTTCCTGCTAACAAATTTGCACCAAAATTGATCACATCGGTACTAGTTTTTTGGTAAGAAAACGTGATAGAATCAAAATTATATTATTGCTGAACCTTTGAATTGTTATTTTCTAGGCCGTGAAGGTTTGCTATTTTGCATAACAACATTCAGTGATTATAAATCTTCAAAAATGTTGAATAGTGCGAGCGAGAGAGCGAGCGGTTTGACATGTATCGCCTCCTGAAGCACTTGAAATGATTACGTTTTAATTTATTTATTTATTTGTTTTCTCTCACAAGTTAGTTAGAAATCTACATAAGTTTTACAACTAGGTGGTACAAGATACGTTAAAACTAACATTGTGAGAGACTGTTGCTTGAAGTAGGTTCTTATGAACCTGTATTACCTGCAGGTCACCAGGATTGTTGTACTTAGATCCTGTTATCCAAGATGTAGGAGAAAAAAAACTTTCTTCTCTGGAAATTTACAATGTTTCCTCTTTGGAAAGCTGGTATAATATCAGACCAATTGTTACATCATAATTATATAATAATAATGATTTAGACTGACAAACAGTAACATAATATTGAACTTCGAGGATCTGATGACACACCTAGTGTTACGAGCGTGTTCACATATAAACGACACTCGTCAGTCGGACCTATAGCGAGAGCTAAACGTAGGTATAACAATGAGAGCATCCTAACGGAACCGGAACCCGCATACCCGGCGTGGGAATTATGGGGTACTGATTTCTGTTGAGAATTTTGTTTTTATTTAGTTGTCAACCAATTTAGAATGACATAATCCTTTGTTTTCTTCTATAACTCAAAAGAAGAAAACAAAAAATTATAGCAATCGATATAGAAAACAATATATTGTTTAAATTGGTACATTGTTTTCTGTATCGATTGATATAATACATACAGAAAACAATACATTGTTTAAAGTTATTTTGAGTTATAGAAGAAAACAAAGGATTATGTCATTCTAAATTGGTTGACAACTAAATAAAAACAAAATTCTCAACAGAAATCAGTACCCCATAATTCCCCGAATCAAATATTAGACAACTTATTATGATACCTAGTACAGTGACAACGTTTTGCATGTTGTTACCATCCTTGCATTAGGTACATGCCGTGTGTGGAACGTTCTTGATGTAAAACAATAATCCTCGACACCCTGTACTACTATGCAACTCAAAAAGATGCTGTTTCTGTTACACCCCGTGAGCGTATTTACATATGGACGACGCTATCGTATGTAGCAAGACCTTAGAAACCTTTATAACATGAATCACAATAACACGTTGAGAGAACACGCGCTAAAATTGGTAAATTTATCAGAGACAAGTAATGCCAAAATAATTCTTGCCTAACAATGATATATGTGTAAACTACCTGAAACAGTGATTTATGAGACAATTGTTCATCATTAGGTGACTCTTTGTCGTACCATGCTGGACAGAAATTCTCTACCCCTGACGTGGATAACGATGAGTGGAGAGATGGCTCCTGCGCGTCTGAGCATGGCGGCGCCTGGTGGTACAAGGAGTGTGATAAAAGGTATACTATAAGAGCCTCCTTTCTATTGCGTAGATACTATTTTCTATCAATCGAAATATTTTTTAAATCACTTAAGCAAATACCTGTTATTTGAAAAAATATTGCATACTTAAAGTTTCGACTCTCTAGGAAAATCCTCGGGATGTTATTCAATGCATATTTTGTGTAAAGCAGCTCTAAATACAGAATTCTCACCATAAACCGCTGTCTTACCATTATACATATAAAATATATTTAACTAAATTATAATATACACTTACCTTTACATCTACTTACTTACGTATATTACGTGTGTTTCAGCAATCTTAATGGAAAGTACACAACTGCTGTCGACGAGAACAAAGCCCAGACCATGTACTGGATATCGTTCAAAGGACCCAACTCGCCTCTCACTAAGACCAAGATGATGATTCGGCCACTACCAGCTTCGAGACCCGTCGACTTCGGCGAGTCTAATAGGGTAACCGAGAACGTAGACAAACTAGCTTAGACTACTAGATTGCGCGCGTGGCACCCTAACTCCATTCAAAAAGTTCTATGAACCAAACTTCATATGGTGGAGCATTACAATGAGCTGTTATTAACCATCATGTACTCTTCAAAAGTGAAGAAATAAATAATTAATTATACTGGACGCTACATCACATAGCATCATGTAGCCCCAAACTAAACAGATGGTTTCAATATTACATTTGTCCCGCGGCGGGAATCGAACCCGTAACCTTCTACGTCTCAGGCGGACCTTCGCCCACTAAGCCACAGAGGCTGTTGAATTTAAGATCAAACTATTTAAAATCGTCACTCTTCTGGATGTGTTTGCTGTAATCACCAACGGGTGGTAAGCGCAGTATTGGCAACAAGTTCCAACCTTCATCTTTGGAAACCAAGCCATCCTCACCCTGCCCGTGGTCCAACCCGTTAAATATCACATGGAGCTCTGAAGATCGGCTGACTGCAGATCAGCCCAGCTTAACACCAGCATAGATAAATCCCCTTGCGATAGACGATAGCAGCGTCGTTTGTGCGAGAAGCAGTGCCTTGTGATCCCTGCATACCCAGCGTGGGTATTACGGGCATACCCCGCCTAGGGGAGGGCTACACCTAGCAGTGGACTGATATAGCAGTGGGCTTATGTTGTAGATGTTACCATCCCAAGAACGAACCACTAATGTTGTTTCAGAAATCTATAGAAAGCCCTAAAGTAAGGCCCATCCCTGAGAAGGAGCATGTTGTTCGGACGAAAGACATGAAGATTAACTACGATGTCGGCCACAACCATCCGCAGTACCGATACGAGGACGCTGGCCACGCCGACGCGTTTTTCCCCAGCTACGCAAGATAGTACCGCACACACGTCAAAAACTACAATGCATATTAGTATCATAGATAAAGTAATATATGCATATTAAACATAATATTATGTATCCTAGCCGTAAACAAAGCGTAGAAGTTGCTTTTGCATATTCGCCAGTTCGGTTTGATATAATTTGCCAAGTCGCTAGGCTATATTTTTATCTTTGAAATTGGCATACAGTAAATTGACTCAGTGACAGAATAGGCTTAAAAAATATTGAGCTAGAAACCAGTAGGGTAGTTCAGATTATTGTTTGTGATTAGAGTTAGGATTGACATTATATGTATACCGGTTTTCGCATTATTGTAGTGTTAAGTGTCTCGTATTTTCATAATATACCACAGTAGCGTAGGAAAAATTACATTGTTTTTTATTTAAAACCTATTAGAATCTTTGGGTAACTACCTACCTTTCAAATGTTGCTGATATACAGCCACGCTGTCCCTGACCCTCTTTGATTAACGTCATGGTTCAAATAAAACACATATCAGTCTCATTTGCTTTATTTCCATCGGTATACATGGACCATGCATCGGTTTGAGCAAATTGAGTCTCACAAAAATTACATACACTACAATCAGATTTGAGTATCGATAACACAACATCGAACAGTTAACATCAAATGACACAGAGAACATCAATTACTTAAATACCTACAGTGTAATTACTACACCAACTAAAGGTTTCAGATAAATCAAAATAATTTTAATCTTGACAATGTTCAGTGGCAGTGCTGAAGCGGTTGTGTTACTAAAATTAAACATAGGCTTCTTCGATGTAGTACCACATCCGGCGGTCTTTCGTTGATGGACCAACACCAAGTCGGATCAGTTGAAACTATCGTGTTTGATAATCATTTCATTGCCGCGCCTTCTTAGTGAAATCTCAGGCAATTACCGCGAAGTACATCAAGTGACTCGAATATTAGCATTCAGATGAAAAACACTGCTTATTAGCATTTTATTTTGTCTACCATTATGCGAAAGAATATCAAGCTTGATGTGGTTCTACATTTGACAGTGGCGCCACATCAGTCAGTTGACCCGACTTCCGATCACCAAACGTCTGCAAGAATTTCTGATAAGGTACAAGATACAGTTAACAAATCGCTAACATTAACACAAAATACAACGCTGTAATACCGAATACTTAATTAAATCTAAATTCTATTCATTTAAACACCTACAACGATAAAACATCGTGTGACCATCAAATATGCTAAAATGTGGTGGATTAAACATTTATAATATCATTAAACGTGGTTAGATAGACACAGAAAGCTTTTATCATTATACATGTACATACTTTTCCTTTTCCCTCGGATGTTTACTGACCGTTTTTAGTATAAAACAATGCAACAAATGTTTATGTACATTCATCCTACCGCAAGTATGATGAACCTAATGATTATTTACATCGTATATTAATTAATCTAGAGATTCTAATATAAAACTAGAAAAGTATTTGCATTGAAAAATTATATTTTTTTATATGAAAAAAATAAATCAAAAATAGTACTTAATCTTATAATAGTTAGGTATTTACAAAAAAACGTTAAATGCCACATAATCATAACAGAGCACCATACATTAAATATTTTTTGAGTAAATCTTTATCAAATTATAAACCGACCATACGGTGTAACATTCCATGGGACCATACGGTGTAACATTCCATGGACCATACGGTGTAATATTCCATGGACCATACGGTGTAACATTCCATGGACCATACGGTGTAATATTCCATGGACCATACGGTGTAACATTCCATGGACCATACGGTGTAACATTCCATGGACCATACGGTGTAATATTCCATGGACCATACGGTGTAACATTCCATGGACCATACGGTGTAATATTCCATGGACCATACGGTGTAACATTCCATGGACCATACGGTGTTCCGTACAGTCGGTGTCCTTTGTAATTCTTTAAATTAAATTGCACGAATAGTCCTCACGCTTGCAACAATTTAGAAAACAACTTTTAAACTTAATTAGTACATAATAATCATTTTACGGTTGTAAAATGATTATTATGTACTTGTGTTTATAATAAATCATTATATGTACCCAAGTAAAACATTAAAAAAGTTGATAGGCACGGTTGAAAATGCCAGGAGAAAAAAAATCAAGTCTTGATATTAAATTATCGTTAAACTGAAGGGTATGGTAGGTAGTTCTCATAAACACAAAATCTATACGTAACTAGTGTCCAATACAGCGAAGCTGTCATACATTATCATATAATTCTACTACGCGGCGTCCTACGTGGGCGATCTGGACGCGAACTGAATGGCGGAGGGCGCAGGGCGCTGATGCTGTAGTACGATTCGCGTGCACGCAGGACAGAGTCGCCGCGTCGCACCGCATCGCGTGAATTCGCGTGTCACCGCGTCGCTTCGCTTCGGAATCGCGTTCGCTTTGAATCGCCCACGTAGGACGCCGCGTTACATTCACCTATTGTAAACTTGAATTGATATCTTTAATGTACAACGTTTTACTGTTCAAACTTTATTCCCTCATAATATATGATAAATAGATAATGCTCGACCATTCCTATTGTCCAACCCAATAGTTAGACTTTATAACTTGGGTCTACTTAAGGAAGTCGACATTTCAAACGTCCGTCCCTGTCAGGTGTCAACAATAAGACTTGTATCTCGATGGCTTTAACACCATTTTAGCGAAAGGAGGCTGACCATAACGGTCATGAAACAGACGGTAAATCTTTAATAGTATTCATGTATTAGCTACTCGTATATCAGAGAATAATAAATATTTTGAGCTCAATACAGAGAGATAGCTCTGTATTGAGCTCATAATGTATATAATAATATAATAATTTAATTAGGATATCCTTAAGATTTATCGTTAATACATTGCCTCTATTGAATATGACTAAAAGCATCGATGCTATGAAAACCTATTTTATTTAGTAAATCGTATCAATCATGCTCTATCAGCATATTCCGTTTAAGTACATAATTATTACTAATAAGTTCTACTTGTATGACAAAGTTCGCTCTATAGGACATGGCTGAATATAAAAAATATAGTAAAGATTGTGAGAGAGAAGCAAAATTATTACTAAACGGACAAAATTAAATAAGTTTAAAGCTAACTCTAAATAGGCGGATCATTCGACAATTGTCCTCGGTCACCGTAACATTAAGTCGAATTAAAAACAAAATGCTAACTAAAGGTGAACCAAATCATTGCACTCAAAAGCAAAGAAATAAATCGATAGAAAACCTTTCTGAGTCCCGTCTGTCAATCTCTACCAAACCGATTTCAATTGGAGCCGTGCTGGCCTTGCTTGTAGGATGTATCTCGACTTCCGATCCGGTGGTCGTGGTTACGAATCCCGGCTGTGCACCAATGAATTTGTCGTTTCGTTTTTTAATACCACGTGCTCCAAACAGTAAGTTAAAACATCGTGAGGAAACAGGGATCCCCAAGAACTAAAATGCGGAAGGCATGTGCTAAGTTTGTGTTTCAGAGCTGCGATGGACTTGCAACCTATCTCGTAGAATGCTAACTAACTGCTTGCAAAAAGTGCATGTACCGAATGTAATACTCGGACTAGCTCTGACCACCCCCTGTATCTTAAACGGATTTGCGTAATGAGCATCGTTGCGTCGATGGGCGTCGTTGATTTTCAGAAATTGTAGCGAAATATCGACTCATATTTTCGGGTTCAGGGGTGATCTAGCGATATAAGTCTTTGCTCGAAAGAGTGCCTAACGGAATCTAGCTACTTCACAGAACTCAGGGTCACTATCCTAAAACACTATTTCTTATCATATACCTCTACGGAACATAATAGTTTGCGGAAACACTAAGCATACTAAAACCAGTTCGATAATATTTATGGATTCGAGATATTTTGATATGAGTAATGATTCGATGTATATTTAAACACACACTACTTTATCGCTACGACTAAAATATAACTGTAAATACTGTCATACAATATTATAACATTAAAAACTACGTGTAGTCAAGAGACAATAAGTGAACGTTATAACATTAATCTAGTAATGAAATTTCTTTTCAAGAAAAAAAAATATAACTTTATGAAATAACTTGTATAATATAGTATTCACTTCAGTTAATATTTAACCTATAAATTGACCAAGTACAAAATGGTCTACCAGTTTGTTCTTAAACTGGTCTGCGGTCCCCTTGAGAGATATCCCGTAACACAAGGCCTCAGATAAGAGCGATATCCGCCGTCACGCGCGGTATTGGCGCATGCCGTGATGTTTCAATCCATTTTTACTGTACTTTTCGTTACACGCGCGGCGGTAGCGTTTACCGCTATTTCTGAATAAGCCTTTATTCTATCCTTTTATCTAGACCTTTCAACAAAAGGATCCGAACGCATGTACGCCGCGTACGCCGGGACGCAAGGTTCACGTTTATATTTCTGTAAACACAAACGGACGTTCCAAATGCGCTTGCGCACATAAGTCATAAAACTCATTGCTGCGCGCTCGACTAGGTTCAACTAGTCACACCTTGGATGACGCGGTGGTTGCTAATGAGCTGCCGCGGCTTTGTATGCGACATTACAACATCCTGATGTTATAAGGTCTTGTCTTGACAAGGAATTCTTAACACGGTCAGAAATAATTCAAGTAACCGTACTTTTGTTCGTCTGTCCAACTTTACCAAAACCGTCTATACGTTAAATTAATAAATTATTTCAACATACAAATTATTTAAATAATTTCAACAACATATTTTAGAATGAGAGCAACACAATCTTTTTTGCAGAGCGTACTAAAAGTTCGGTATATTTGTATTTTTCACTGATGTAATAAGCTTATCTTTTTGGGGTCCGCAGGTAGACGGTCTAATAAATGCCGGTCTATAGTTATAAATAGCGTACAGAAATACATGAAATATAGAATTCGACGAAGTGTAAGCCGTAAACAAATCCTGCTCTCCCGTAAATAATAATTGTTGTCCTCGATTATATCTGAAAGAGAACAACTTATTTGTTAAAAAGATAGTTCTTTTATAAAATACAATACTGCTCCGCTCGTATTTTTGAGTGATTGGTTGAACATGACAAGAAAACAGTTACATTTTATAGTAATCATTTACAAATAGCTTTACAACAGACAGAATCAGCTCGATTTGCTCAAAGAATAAATATAATTTGCATAAGTAACTAAACATCTTTTGATGACCTAAATCTCTCGTAAAATTTTATGAGGATTGTTAAGCGAACCGAGCATTATTCGACAATCGAGCCGCTATTTTGATTTAATTTCAATAGCCAGGCGCAGAAATTGCAGGGGCAGAAATCGCAGTGTACGCCTCAAATATTCGCAAAGCACACATGACACCAGTTTCACACAAGACAGGTAAAGCAAAAAGCTTACCTTTTCTGCCGGATACGCCTTCATAGAGACGTCTATTCAACCACTCTAGTCGACATCGTTTTGGTTTTGCTCGTGCTCTGGCCGTAGAGCGTCTATGCAAGCGACGATCTTGAGCGCCGGTCCCAGCTTCATAGACAGGGCCATCACAAGATGCTCTGGCTTGATAAGGAGCAACGCTTCGCCATCTACCTCCTGCATCAGGAAATCATCTGCGTAGCTGGCACAGCCGGGGATCCCGCGGATGAAGTCGCAAACATCCGAAACCTGGAATGTAGTTTGTGGTTAAGAAAAATGTTGTAAATAAAACTGATACCAAGCCGATGGAAATAAATAAATAAGGGGAACTACCGAATTAGCCGATAAGCTAAGGTTGAGTAATGAAATTGATAGTAGATTGCCGATTCTTAGACTACCAAGCAAAGCCGGACTGAATCGGAGTAGGCTTTGTCATAATGACCAAGACTTTATTGCCGCTAGTACAGGCATTGGAGAAGTCAAAGGCGATGCAAGAAACTGCAGCCATGGCCATCCATAAATAAGGGATTGTGGGCACCCTCTTAAAAACCGGCCAAGTGCGAGTCGGACTCGCGCATGAAGGGTTCCGTACCGTTGTATTGGAGTCTATGTTGATATTAATTTTTCGTTTTTCGTATTTGTTGTTATACCGGCAACATCATTTGTGAAAATGTCAACTGTCTAGCTATCACGGTTCACAAGATACAGCCTGGTGACAGACAGACAGACAGACGGAGAGTGGAGTCTTAGTAATCGGGTCCCGTTTTTACCCTTTGCGTACGGAACCCTACAAAGGTCAATGTCCAGCAGTGGATATATATAGTCATATTGTTGTTGTATCCTGAAGTCTACAGGAAATTACCATATCTTATGAAAAAGTCGTCGTAAATAAAACATGAGAGTGATTCGGTCGCTCCTTGTTGTTTGTCCACGACCTCGGTGGCGCAGTGGGCAAAGGCCCGCCTGAGACGCAGAAAGAAGCGGGTTCGATTCCCGCCACGAGGCAAATGTTCTGCAAATATTCGTTGAGTCTGGGTGTTTTCTAAGTAAAATAATTTATGTATGTAGCATATCAGTCATGTGGTTCCCATAATACTAGCTCTGCTTAGTCTGTGGCTACATGATGCTGTGTGATAGTGTCCAGCATTATTTTTTTACTAGATTTCGCCCGCGGCTTCGATCGCGTGGTACCCGGGTAAAAAGATGCTATGTGTTGATCCAGGTCATAAACTATGTATATTCCAAGTTTCATCCAAATCCGTTAAGTAGTCTTTGAGTGAAAAAGTAACATCCATTCACCAACTTTCGCATAGTAGGATCTATACGACAGAAGCACAGAATAGAAAAAGGAACAGAAGTTTCACTCCGTAAAAACGTTTAAACAAATAGCGACTTTAGCTGCGACGCAATAAAGTGTTATCCAGCTCGTACCTAACATTTTATATTCACCTATACCTTGCAGCCCTTTCTATACGTAACTCTCTCTTCTGACGCGTTCTAAGGTACGGAGCCCCGCAGTCGGGGCCCGCCGATGTACTTATAGCTTCGTACCTAAAGTGCGGAGTGAGACTGGACTGACAGAAGTTATACTCACGCTCCACTTGTGAGCGACTGATTCCTCCTGGTCCTCCGTTTCCTCCGGTTCCTCCGGCTCCTCTGGCGGCTGGTTTCGGCAACTCTTGGAAGTGCTCGCCTCGGCCTCGTCGCGGCTTGAAGAAGTGATGCGGTACGCACTGGAGCTATCCAACATTTGCTTCTTACCTGCACAACGAAAGTCTGACGCTATAAAAATAAGACACGAATCTGTCCGAATCAATAATTGGCAGTGGAACCCATTGATTTACTATTCGTAGTAATTCTAATGTACGCTTTAAACAAAAATCTGTGCTTTATTGTTTCCAGCCAAAAGGCATTATTTCGTTTCTTATCAGTATCACCGTCTCAAGAAAATGCACAGGTTTATGGAGGAGGGTGATGATTTGATACCCGCGACACATATCATAGATTTTCACTGTTTGCTGTAACCGTGTTCGTTGTTCCAAATAATAAGTTATATAAGTTTATTTTTAAAAAAGCACAGCTTTTCGTTCAAAGCGAGCACTCCCATGATAAGAACTCCTTGAGAGAGCCTCGCTTTCTCTTCTGGTTTCTGGTATATGTTGGTTGAAAAAATACCTCCACGTTGCACTTGAATTGATAAAACTTGGTTTCATTGGTATGAAGATGAATGTTTGTGTGAGCAGATACTATTTGCGTAGGCTATAGAAATACTGTTCGTTTTGTAAATTCTGCGTATTTACTTAAAACGTTGACTGCAGGCCTAGGATATGAACCTACGCGCCATGTCCGAGCAGCAGCTGGCCGGCTAGTGCAAGTATATTTTCAACGCTCAAAGCGATATAAACTAGTTCGTTATGTTCGATGAAATATTATGCACAATTGCTGTTCGATGTAAACTGAAACAGGTAGTATTGATATTGAGTAGGTAGTTGTGCAACGTAACTGGGAGGCAAGGTGTTCTAACGGCCCGCGACGCACCCTTGTAAATAACAAATAGGGCTCTGGCAGCCGGCGCGTAGGGATCAAGGTCATGCCTCTTATTATGGGAGCCCATGTCACAAATGGACTGTTAAAGGTTGATGTTTCCTTGTTGTCTGGTTCAATCATATCGGCAGAACGGGCAGAACTTATTTGAAATGCTACACAGGATTATAACCTCAAATAGCGTAAAAGTACCCTTTTTATCCATGTGTAATGTGTCCTTTATATCCATTCCAGCCGAGGCTTGAAGCCACGGGTGGAATGAATAACACAATGAATACTTACGTGGAGGCTGCTCTTCTTGCACCGGCGCTGGGTAATTGTTCTCCTTTTCGTTGCCTTCGCGCGTGTCTCTCGGGTCGCGATGAGCTTCGCGAGTGTCGCGAGTGTCCCGAGTTTCACGAGCCTCGCGAGCCTCGCGAGTCTCACGATAATCGCGACTCTCGCGATAATCGCGAGTGTTGCGTGAGTCACGTATGTCGCGTGAGTCGCGAGTGTCACGGGACTCACGAGTCTCGCGGGATTCGCGAGTGTCACGGGATTCACGAGCGTCACGGGATTCGCGAGCATCACGGGATTCGCGGGACTCGCGAGCGTCACGGGATTGGCGAGCGTCGCGCGATTCGCGGGATTCACGAGCGTCGCGGGATTCACGAGTGTCGCGGGATTCGCGAGTGTCGCGGGATTCGCGAGTCTCACGGGATTCGCGAATATCACGGGATTCGCGAATGTCGCGGGGTTCGCGAGCGTCACGAGTGTCCCGAGTTTCACGCGTCTCCCGCGACTCGCGAGCTTCTCTCTCCTGCCGCTCGGCAGCCGCGGCGCTAGTGGCAGCGGCGGCTGCGGCAGCGGTGGCTGCGTTAGATGTGCTCCATTCACGCAGAGGCCGATTCACCTGGAAATTGACTAGGGATTACGATAGGTACGATTCCTACCAGTTTACTTTTTGCCCAAGGCAACATATTTTATCTTAGCAATGTAACATAGTATATAAATATGTAAGCTACTCTCACAAAACAAAGCAAATGTCTTATAATGCTTATTATCCTTATCTGCGTAGAACGCGTACCACAGGACAAAGTTAAAGCTAAGTTTGAATTTTTTCTTAAAGATTTTTTTTGTATATTTAATCAAGTAACGACTTAGAGTGGCATTGTAGAACAAAGACTGTAAGAAATAGACTAAGAATCGGCAATCAACTGTAAATACTAAAATTAAACTTGCGGCAACCAGCCTAAAATCGGATTTAATCGAAGGTTTCAAACTAAATCCGAATAACAGTGTCCAGTGTTATTATATTATGTCTGGAAGACATCGCTTTTCGATAAGACCGCCGATTGTAGGCCCTTCTGTAGGTAGGTACTTTATGATTCAGGTATCATGTATCATTGTATCGTTGATATTTTTAAATACCTGTATGTAATCTGTATGGTCCTCAAAAACGTTATTATTTATTATTATATATCTATGGGCATTGAGGCAAGCTATCATCTTGGCCCGTAGATCCATGCCTCCAGTTACACTGCAGTTTCTGCAGATTACTGCTCACGACTGTTTATAGGTACTTACAGCAAACGGTTCAGAGGCCTCCTGGATAACGTATCCCTCAATAACGTGGGTCAGGATGTTGGGTTTCACCATAGCCTTTGGCAGTCCCTTATCTGAGGATAGATGCACACATCAAAAAATCATAAACAAAAGGCTAGATGCCTGAAAAATTCTATTCAGTTCGTCCTTACACTAACGAAAAATATTGGACACGAATTTTTTCTTTTGTCAATTAAACAAAAACTTACAAAGAAATAGTGCGTTGAAGTTTCGCGTGACGTCACGGTTTAGTATACTTTTTACTTGCCGTGACGTCACGAGCTCCCACTTCCGAACTTTGACGCTCTTTATTCTTGACAATATTTATTAAATTGATAAATGAAAAATACGTGTCCAATATTTTTTTGTTAATCTAACTGACGGACTAATTAGATTTTTTTTTTACCCAGGCATCACCCCTATTCAGTATACCATCACCACCAACTGAACACGTGAAGCAAAACCATGGCTCACTTAAACACCATCACCGAATGGAATATGAGCACCGATTGAGCTTCGGGCCGATTTTAAAAACCAATTTAATAAGGCCGCATTTAAAACGCGGTTTCAGAATGAGGTATCCACATGCCTATGATTCAAAATGGTCGCAATCTGAATAATACTACTTTTACATACTCAAGTTGATAAAGCATTCATTCAAGCACTTGAACTCACCTACTTACGTAATTATGAGTTCAATATATTTTTTTCCAGAATACTTTTAAACACCCATTCAAGCGTTTGATAGTCAATTCATGCGCATAAGTATTTGGTAAGCGCCAGATGATAGGATTTGTATTAGACTACGCTTCCACACTGGGCATTTGCTGAATAATGTATTGCGAAAACAATGTTTTATAAAATTATTGTAATGATCAGTAGACTAAAATAAGTCTTACATGATCAGATTAGAATTTGTGTTGAAACGTTGTTTTACTATTTTTCGTCTCTGACATAAGTTTGCCGTTGTAAATTGGCAATTTATTGGAAACGACGCTGCTCGTAATATTTTATAGGTACAGATACGATTTTAAAATAAAAGCTATTACTACTAAAATAAGTACCATTGTTCTATTTTTTGTATATCGATGTTACCTGTTATTGTGATTTCTATGCATGCCTGTTATTGACGTATTCAAAAGTAATTTTTGTTAGGCCTTTTGTTTTGAGTTTATGGCGTTACCGCATGAAAAAATGTTATTATGACAAATCGCTCAATAAAAAGATCACACGCAAGCATTCCTGAAGAGACCCATTTAGAAAGATAGCGGAAAACAGAGTTCATTTTAAGTAACCTACAATAAATGTTCTCTAGAGCTCCTTTTGTCCCAAGCTCTGATGCCGGCAGCTGCGACACAGTTTTTACTTCTGAAATTCATTGTTTATATTTGTATTTATCACGTTCAAAAATAATTAAACAAAATATAAAAATAAAGATGGTGATCTAACCACATTGGCGATATCGGTTGCATAAAATAATTCCCAATTTAAATGTTACAGTACGATGCAGAACAGATGGGTAATATTTTTTATTTTTATTTATTGCAACATTTAAAGTGGCCTTAGAATATGCAACCTTTGTCAGTGTGGGAACAAAGCACTACTAAAACTGAAACAGTAAGCCGTTTTTTTTCCCACTTTGCTATTAATTATTATTGAGTTTCCTGCGTTTTACAGACTTAACTCTGCAAAAATATCATATAATAAAAAAATGGCGGCTACACATAACAATACGCTACATTCCATTTTATCAGTAAAAGCTGTTTCGTATCAAAACTTTGGGATAATATCTAATCATTATTTCTAGTTCTGAGCGCTTCTATACTTCGGAAGGCACGTTAAGATGCAGATCCCGGTCATTTCAGTCGCTAAACCATGTCTGAGATGTTCAGGCAGCCTAAAAACTCCTACACTAGAGCTGGCCACGAGCTCATACGAAAGAAGAAGAGTATTTCTAGATATACACCAACCGAGGGTGCGGTATGTACAAACATTACTATACCTCTTGTTGTAATAATAATCAAAAAAAAATTACCATGTGAAGTAGTTTGGCTGTTGCGAGAAGAGCTTTGGCTGCTCTTAAACATGGTCGATCCAGAGGATACCGGTGCGGAGACTGCTGCGGTGCTGGTGGAAACCGATGTTGATGACGCCAATGTTGTCACCACCTTCCGCGACAAATACTTCTACATTTAATAGAGTTAAATCTGCACTCGTTAACCACTTTTGAAGATGGAATGATATATTGGGACTTTTTGTGGAAATTATTAGTCTTAAAAGCGGCTATGGGCTTGCAATCTGTCACGTGGAATGCTAATGCTTGCAAAAACTATCATGTACTCTTGAACCGAAGTTAATTTAAGGACTTCCTTTGACCTTATTGCTTGATGGTATCAAAAGATTTGTGTTCATAAAAACATCTGAAGATATTCATATTGAGGAAAAAGTAGTGATGTTTGGTTTTTAGTTTATTCATTAGTTGTTAAATATTGAAATTGACAAATGACACCTGTATTCTAGGAATAAATACAAGCACCAAGAAATTATTTTATTCTATGCAAGTTAAGTTATCGAAGTTTTGTCATATCGCCTCTGTGCAATGATTATCTTACAGAAATCGTTAGTAAGTTTCAGAAATTACGCGAAGTATGAGTTTGAGGTGTTAGATACGAGTGGTTAAATTTATATTCCTTGAGCTTTTATAAAACATTTAGGTAGTTCGTTGACCCGCATTCGGTTCATCTACTCCTAAAGTTTAGTCGTTTAGTCAGTATTGAGTCCGTTACAGATAAATTTGTCCCTATTTGATAGAATTTAGGTAACTGGTTGGCTTGCATTTGGACTTGCCAAATCGAGAATAAATTCAGTCAGTGAGTTATTAGAGTATTGAGTCGTAAGGGATGGGTTAGTCCAACACCAGTCTACATAATATAGGGTAGTAAGTCACCTGTGGAGCGACCGAGGTCGTTTGCTGACCGCTCGGCACCGGCGTGGAGGCAGATTCAGCAGTGCTTCCCTTCAGAGGACTGGTCTTACTCTCGGCCTGGGTGCCTGTTCAATTATCATTATTATATTATGCACATACAAGTTTTCAGACGAACCACGTGACTAAGATGCGCAGAATGCAATTCAAAGGCCAATTGCGCACAACGCAATTCTAAGGCCAATAATTGCGTTCTGCGCAACTTTGTCACGTGGTTCATATGAGGACAGCTTGTTCGTCACCAATAAATAGCACTTGCGATCAAACTTCAATCAGGAAGTGACATAAAGCTATCCCGTCGCTCGTTCTACGAAAGTTTAGTTGCAACTTTTTTTTGTAAAGTACAAACAGCTTTAAATTTAAATGTTTTTTTATATTTATAGCGAAAAAGCTTTATTTGATTATGTTTGACTAGCTGACCCGACAGACGTTGTCTTGTACCAATTCTAAATTTCATACAAAAACCCATAGAAAATTACCAGTGTTTTTTTTTTAAATTTTCGGCTGTTCCTTTGAGTTTTCTCTTATTTTTTTCTCCTAAAACACTCCTGAATCAAGGCAAACAAAACAAAAAAGGTATAAATCGGTCAAGCAAACCGTTTATAACTTTTGCGAGACGCACCGTAATCGATTTTAAGTGTTTTTTTTTAACTGGGATAGTACGGGGAAATTCGAAACCAAAGCAGAATATATAAAGAAACTGTCTCCATAACCTCTTTTTTATATAATTGTTAAGGTATAGTTACATTTATGGTTAAGCGTGACATTTCTCTACAAAAAAAATGAAATATGACGTGTAGAGTATTTGTTCTTCATTTTTGTTTTACTCTATTTTCTCTGTTCATTTGGTTATAACAGAGTTGTTGAGATTTTCTCTTGGTTGAGCCTCCGTATGTCGTTTTTTTTTTGGAGACCTCTTAAATATTCAATATTAATCGCTGAAAGGGTATAAGGGTTGTCAGTGGCTATCGGAAGCTCTGCTCCAACTACTTCGCGCACTGTACCAGCAGGTTAGGTATGTAGGATATAACGTTATAACATGAAACCAAATGTCATAAAACCTAACTGTCACAGTATTGTGTTCTTTTATTAGGGTTTAGTATTACTGTGGTACGAAGCTGTTAGCACGCTAGTTATTTTGATTGTATTAATTAGCTCGCTGACCCGCCCGCAACTTAATTTGCGAGTAATTTCATAAGCGTAAAAGTCCCCCTATTCTTTTTACATTAAAGCGCAGTACCCTAAATATTTTTAGAATACTAGACTTGAACATAGTAAACATACCTTGTGTGGTCGAGCTAGCGGTGTCCGCTACGGGAGTGGCGCTCACGACGGTAGCGGACACAGTGGCGGTCACTGTGGCCGTGTTAGCGGACGAGAAGATAGGCCCAGTAGTAGCGGCATCGGCTTCCGCTGTCACCACATGTGGCGCGATCTGCTGGATGATCGGGGCCGGCTGTGATTGGTATATTGAATATAAAAATAACTTTTCATTGTACAAAAAAAAACACTAACTAAACTAGGTTGTACAATGGGCGGCTTTCCGTCCACCAATCTCCGCCCAGGCAACCTTTGGATGGACTGGATTGTATAGAACGATACATTTTATTTTATTCGGTTCTTTTGGGTATTGGGTTATATAACGCACTAACCCCTTGTCTACATCTGCACCCTCTGTGCTCGGCTCGGCTCGGCTATATCAAAAACCTATCTTATGAACTTTCAAACAAATGCTCACCGCACTTGGTACAGTACCACTCTTGCACATAAAATATCTAGATAAAGAGATAAATTGTGTTGAAACCACTAGGTTTTTAGGCCTACAGATAGACAGTGGATTGAATTGGTGAAATTCATTCAGAAACACTTAAAACTTAGGAGGAAACTTTGTTGTTGGATCGGTAGTACCCGAGGAATTTCACGAATTTAAATATGTGTACTGATTATTTTACGGCCCGTATTCACGCTCCAATATCAAAGGGCCAATATATCCCTGAACAGTACTAATCATCTGGACGTATTCCATCTGAACTGTCGCAAGCCAGATTGGCTACGTGCGATTGGACTCTTGCGTGAATCGCTTATCTTTACAGGCTGTAATACTTTTAGAGGCTTAAAGGAGAAAAACATTGTGTGCAACAGTATATTGTGCATTTTATTACCGGCGGTGGCATCTTGTCCTCCTCGCTCTTGACGTGAGCGACGAGTGTTTGCTGCATAGGCAGCACCGAGCCCTGCATCGGGGTCGCGATCAAACCCACTCCGCCCTGGGCCTGGAGCGTCAGCTGAGGAGAACTCAGAGTGTTACCCGCGACCTGTGCGCAGATCTACACGTCAGTCAGTTACAGCAGAGCATGCGCAAATGTGAAAGAATACGATCCCTTTTCAGTCGCCTATTATTTAATATGGTATGTTGTTTTTTTTTAGGTAACATTAAGAATTACTAACCAGGATCTGAAAGGTACTGTGACATGTGACAGAGGAAATAAACGATTCTTTTACATTTTCTGAGTAAATAAAGCAACATGTAATAAATGAAACATTCGCCAACATTCCCACACACTCACAAACCAAAACAAAGCATATTCAAGCGTTCAATTTTTTTAAAATGCCATTCTCAAAAAATTAATATGTTCTCGAAGTCACCATAGCATCTTTAATTTGATCCTTCTTTGCATGCCACTTACTACAGACCCCAAGTAAGCCCATGCATTAACTATGATACACCTGCCTAAATTTTAATGAGTCCTTTTTAACTATATCTTGTTTATAAATATGATAATGAATACAGTACATGCAAAATACATAAAATTGAATATAATAATACCTGGACAGACAATAACATAGAGATCTTTCAATATACAATGATAATTTGCTGACGGACAAAATTTTGTATATGCGCGGGGGAATCGGATCCAAAGAATTCATTTGTGTAAAATAATGGAACCCTAATAACTTTATAAAACGAACCTAGCATAAGGTCAGCCGCAAACATTCGGTACAGCCTAAGTTTTTATCACGCTGCATATGCTTCAAGTGTAGACCAAAAATATATATTAAAGTAATGTAACTATATTTACAGTTGTCAATGGATGCCACAGTGGCTCGTGTAGCCTTATCATTTATTTATGAGCTGCGCAACTTATGCAGCTCTTTGCATCTTCCTTTCTACAAAGCAGCCTGCTTTAATTCTCTCTAAATGACAGCGTCTTTCTCCAGTTAAATTGAGTACTCACATTAACTTGAATTATCATATTGTTAATAACAATTATCACTATACCTATTACTTGTAAATATTCCCACTGTTACCTTTTCTTTTACCTATATTTACCAATCTAGTTTAAAAATTTACTCATAGAATATTATTTTTCTATATTGTATCTATATATCTAGATACTACCTATATTGTATCTTGTCATCAAATTCAAGTGTTCGTTGCGACCACAGATACGAAGGGTCTCTTCAAACACCGGTTTATTAAACTTAAAGAGATCTTTATCAAAACAATTTTACGACTTTTTATAATGATTAAAGTATTTTGTATTTTGTGATCTCCTCCCACCCCTTTTTCCTTCTACTTTACCCTCTGTGATGTTGCGTATGAAACTGCCATGTCGTATAAGATGCCCCATCATCTTCCCTCGTCTGCTTCTTCACAGATATTTCATTTTCAACATAGACTGAGCCTAAGGTGTCAAACATTTGTGGCCAAAAATCTTGATCGTGCGAACGCCGTACAAGGTCTAAGACGGTGATGATATTGATCATTGTATATTGAAAGTTTTGCTACCTCAGCATGGGCCATGTTGTACGGAATAGTCGGGACTTGCAAAATCGGCGACATCACTGAAGCGCCCTCAATTGTGATGGATGGCTGTTACCAATTGCACACCAGAATTTGAGATATTACTAATTATGGAATTATTATATCTAATATAATTTATTTCAGTGATAATTTAAAATTGTTTGAAGATATATATATGAATTTAATATAAAATATGTATATAATATCAGGACTATAATTTCAGAAAATGCATTTTAAATTTAAAATGAATAAATACATATTATAATTGCCACCGGAGTTGGCCACTAACTCATACGAAGAAGAAGAATTATAATTATAATAACGTTATGGCACAGCGAACAACAGCGTTCACAATACACATAAGTGCTTACTGTAAGTTATTTTTTTCAGCAATGGAACACACTATTGCTTGCCATAAGCATCTCCTGATTATGTATCTCGAACATAATGTTGAGGTTAGAGTTAGCTCACAATCACACATACACTGTTAGCCTCACACGTTTAAATCACTGTATTACGAACCAAACCAAACCTAAGGTTAGTACCTACTTTCTTAAGAAAGCTTTAAAGCGCATCGTTGATTTGACAAAATTGTGGATATCCTCAGTTATTGCTCAGACGCAAATTGAGGATACTTTAAAATGGTCAACATATAACTAATATCATTCATTGTTCATAATCGTATAAAAAGGCACGGAGACCGCTACTATTGTATTATTTGTCTTGTAGTAAGCACGATTGACCGAGCAGTGAACTGGTGGACGGCAAACGCGCTCTATAGCTTTCTTAATCTCTCACCCTAATACTTCTAAAGTAATGTCAAGTGTGTAAGAAACAAACATACCGTTTGCATTGGAGCAGAGTGGCTCAATCCTGGCTGTTGGACAGCCATGCCCACTGATGTCTGAACCATGCCAGCACCAACCAGCGTCTGTGAAACATACATAAATTACGACCCGTCTTCTAAGGCCCGTTATAGGCCTAAAAACAAAGCAGATTCGATATGTAAACAGCACAGTACAGATCAATGTTTGATTCTACAATGAACTAGCAGCGTAATCATAATCATTTAACTTTAAATTAGACGATAAAAAATTATAACGAGGCACAAGCCAAAATAATAAACGAAATACAGCATTCAAAGTGATGTAAGTAGGTATTGAAAAATGAAAAAAGGAACAAGAGTTTATGATGTGCAATTGGTGTGATTTTTAATTTAAAGATATCCAAATATTAAAGTTCTTGTGTTGTTGTTCTATGTGTTTTTATTTATAGTCATACGGTACAGATGAGCAGGTAGAGTGTGTTAGTAAAATTATCCTGATCCACATTAAAATAGGAGTGTTTCCGAATGTTACCTGCTGCTGTTGTTGCATAGCCTGCACCTGTGATATCTGATTCTGCGATTGTGCGTTCAATTGTCCCACCAGGGTACCTTGTTGTGACATTCCGCCGAGCTATGGTCAGAAATTCATGTTTTTTACCAACTTCTCAACATCGTTTTCAATCTTTCGCTATCGTCTAGATGTGTTTGTGTCATGATTGTGTATTGGTGAAAACAAATACAAACAATCACAATATAAATTTGAATAACCAAAATGAATCAAACAATGAGTTTTCTACGCAAGAATTTAGGTAAATCAAAGCTAAATTTTGTGTCTTCAAAATTAAATTATAATGTTGTAGGAAAGCTTTGAAATTAGATAACAAAATTATAAACACAGCAAACAGATTACAATAGATCTTAATATGGTGAGCTACTTACAGGATGTATCTGCTGCACCATGGATATAGTCTGTGGCATGCCCGTCATGGGTTGTGCGACAGAACCCACCGGCAGTCCGCCTTGTTGCATCATCTGCATACCTGTTAATATATACATGCGTAACCGTTCCTACTCTGCATTCATTTCTATTGTTCAGCCTAGAATTTATTGGTCAGTCTATCAAAAAAGGTCGCTAGCGCAAACAGTGGGTTATTACCAGACATTATATGGCCTTACTTATGAACATCTTTCAAAAGATAAACGATGATTAGACTGTTGCCATCTCTTACTCACTGTTTGTCATTTTTGGATAATGACAAACAGTGACAAACTTTGAGCATTGGTTAACTTTGATTAGCGTTCATAAGTAAGGGGGATGTTTTGGACCTTTAAATTATACCAACTTAGTGTTGTTATTTGAACCGGCCGATGAGAAGTCAAGATCTCAAACTCGACGTCCTTGATGTCAACAAAAAGGTTATTTGGCTGAAAATCAGCGCTGTTTGGTTCATAACTCACGCAGCACATGCTGAGCCAACCCACTTTTCGGCACATGTCATGTAGCGAATCATTCGTTCCTTTATTATGATAATGTTGAGTAGGTACGTAGTAGCTTTAAATTTAGCTAGCTGTTTCTCAGTTTTGTTCCCAAATTGTCAATATTATATGTTCCAAAATAAATGTTTTCATCTATCTATCAATCTATGTGTTTTTAAATTATAATCCCATTGTAACATGAAAGTCAACCTTGAACTTGAAATGCATTGACCTTTATGAATTCAGAAGCATCGCTTCTGGATTCCGGAAGTTCAAAAAGAGGGTCGAATGAACAAAGCTTTGGGTGGTTTAAAACGTTTTTAGGCCCATAATTCAGCAACAACATACTTGCGAGCCTACCTATGTTCACATTTTTTATCGCCGCAAGCATGTAAGAAAAGCTTACATGACTTCTATTGACGTTTCTTTAAAAAGTTCGCTTATTTGCTGCCATTAGCCGCCATTTTGTGATGTTGTCATACCTTGCTGTTGATAGTGCTGGACCATCTGCTGTGCCTGCTGCTGATGCATCAGCTGTTGTTGCTGTTGCTGTAAATACAAGTCAAACTAAGCCGATTAAACTCAAAGATATAAGTTAATGTTTACTTTACACCTGAGTATTTTATATTAATTTTAATTAAATACCTCCACGCGTTCCTAAGAAAAGGGTCTTGAGAGACAGACCGACAGACAGACAGACAGACGGACAATCAAGTGAGGTAACGAAACAAAAGCAAAACAAGTAGTTCTATATCATAACAAGTGCAAACCTGTAGCCTCTACCTTGATCTTCGAGAATCAGGCTTCACTTTACTTTTTAAAAAAGCCGAGCTGAGTTTGCACATTCTTCACTGTTTGGTCACGTTACGAATTGTGGAGTTAATTTAAAAAAAAAACACAAGTTATAGTATTCCTTGTGATTGCAACTAAATAAACTAATTTTACTTTGACTTTGACTTAGCCCTAAGTTATATTTTTACCTGATCTTTTCTAATCATTTTATAAAATCTATTCAATATTATTTGTTATGAAATTTAATTTGTAAGTTTAGTTTGAGCTAATTATTACATTATTCTGTTATTTAGGACATGATCTTTGTTATATTTTACGGGAGAAGCCATGGACTATTTAAATACAATTAACACTAGTTTGAGTCTATGGATCTAATATAAATTGTGCCATTTATGTCAATAAATGATTTTGTATTTGTAGTATTTGTTCCTTTGTCCTTAGTTACCTGTAATTGTTGCTGCATCATCGCTTGTTGCTGCATATTCTTGCTCAAGTTCTGTTTGTCTTGCACGCTGGTGATCTGCGTCATTTGGCCGTTCGAGTTCATCACCAGCAACCTGCAATATTTAAACATTCTACAAAAAAAATACAGTGCCATAATAGTTTCACGAACGGTCACCTATAAGAGGACGTAGTGACTATAGTGTTGGTTTTGACAAGAATATGATCGAAAGTCAATATATAAAACTATTATTAACATATTGCAAAAATAGCTATAGCATTAGTGACGATACAATTTTATATTTATGTTTTTTTTTTATGATACTTGAAGAAGGAACAAGCACATGGCCCACCTGGTGTTGAGTGGTAACCATTACCTATCACAAAGCATTGCAACATAGATCACGTTTATACGATGCAACGCCCTGCGTCCATCAACTTGAGGCATGATGATGATAAGCCCCTTGTGCCTGTAATTTCACCGGCACCAACACCCTTCAAACCGAAACACAGCACAGCTGCTTTACGGCAGAAATAGGCATGGTGGCAGTACTACCCCGGACGATACCTGAAGATGGAATTAGCACATAGCCCACCTGATGTTAAATGGTTACCGTCATTTATAACAAAGTATTGCTTGGAAGGTCACGCATGTTTGGAACGATGCAACGCCCTACATCAATCAACTTGAAGCACGATGGTTTTAAGCCTTATGAGCCTGTAATTTCTTAAAAATAATGTACATATGTTTTAAAAAAGCTACATGTATAAACATTTTATAACAAATAAACCGACTTCAAATAAATCACTTTTTACTTCTTGCCCTAAAGAATTTTGAAAATCGGTTCACAATCGACGGAGATATTGGTGATCATAGGGCGAAAATTACAAGTGAGGATGAGGTTTTTTGAGTTTTCCGGGAAAAGTACCAATCCCTCAGGAATAAAATTAATATGGGACCACCTGTGAAGTTATACTCTTTTAAACAAAACAACAATTTTGAAAATCGGTTTACAATTGAAAGAGATATCGGTGAACATACAAAAAGTCGATAAAAGGTTCCAACGAATTGAGAACCTCCTCCTTTTTGAAGTCGGTTAAAAAGAAAAACATACTTTTTTTTTACTTATTAGCCAGGTTTAGTGTTTTTACTTTTATTTCATTTACTTACTATTTTTTAGTTGGATTGTAACTGTGACGTGTAATGTGGAATGCCTACTGCAAAATTGCAATCAATCAAGTTATGTATTAGTTCTGATTTCTTAAATTTAAATTCTAATTGAATTAAATTCTTAAAACACTAAAGATCACCTCTTTAGTGTTTTTTTGTACATAATTTAAGTTACCGGTCCCAATAGATGGCACTAGCAATATTCATAAACGCTGAATTGGTACACTTCACCATGCATTATGTAACTTGGTATTTTTATTTGTAATTAATATTGTACTACTTATATGAATTCAAGTACAACTCCTCTTTCACTTATAATCCGCACGCTCGCTTTTTTGGATGTAGCATCTGTCATATTGATTTTATCTTTTTATATTTATTTTTTATGGGCCAGCTCTTGACCTCGAGGCTTGCATAGGCAAGGATGAGGTCGACGATGGAGCTAGGTCTTAAGTCAATGGAAAAACAGACGCTGGCAGCTGATTCCATATATTAGCAGTGCGCATTATAAAAGATGTTTGGAAGCGCTTAGTCCTGTTAAATGGAAAATCAACTTGATGCGGATGGTAGTTAGCAGTGCGTCTGAAGTTACTATGGAAGAAAGGTGAAGGCGGAATAAGGTCATGTAACTCCTGAGCACACTCTCCGTAGTACAATCTATAAAAGACCGACAAACACGCAACCTCGCGACGATGGCTCAAGCTCTAGAGCCTTGCTTTAGCAAGATACTCATGACCAATGAGCCTCTTAGCCCTGCATTCAAGTTAATTAATTAATCATCTGTATTAAGAAATCGATTTCTACAACATGGACATTCAATAAACTATCACATTAAAAGAGAAAATAAATAAAGTCCTAAGTAGAACCTATAAAATGCATTTACGAGTAAGTTTCATTAAATGGTTATCAGGATAACAGTTATCGTAAATACGAACATTTTACTCGTTTTATTCTCTTAACGTAGTTTATTTTAATTTGCAACCTATCACGCGCAATGCTAATGCGAAATTATCTGTTAAATTCGACGACCTTTAAGGCGAGGCGGGCGAAGGTCCGCCAGAAATGCAGGAGGTTGGTGGGGTCGATTCCTTATTTTCTTTGATGATACATGGCCTCACAACCCTCAGCCCCGAGGAGAACGATATACGATGAGGAGGAAATCAATTGTCGCGCCGGAGGCATGTTTGCAAACGTGCGCATCGATGTACCGATTATATAGATTAACTTTAATTAATGATGATCAACAACGCAAGCTTTATTCTGGGTTGCACTATGACTCATGTAATGATTTGTTTTAGAGATTTTAAAATTGTCAATACAGTTTACGAATCCAGATGGCTATCAATTGAAGAGAAACTATTTAATACTAGTTTCCGCCCGCGGCTTCGCTCGCGTGGTACCTGGACAGGTACTGTTTTCCAAAACTTTTTATAAAAAAACTTGCCTATGTGTCATAAAATATGTATATTCCAAGTTTCATCCAAATCAGTTCAGTAGTTTTGGCGTAACAAACATACATCCATGCTCACAAACTTTCACATTTATAATATTAGTAGGAAGATGAAACGCAATTTGAAACCAATCATGGATTCAACAGATACGCTGAATTTGGAAGTTTCATAGACAGAGATAATCTTAAGCCTGGAGACTGCCAAGGCAAAATTATTTCAGGTAATCACCGGTATTTTGCAATATCTCATGGTCTGGTTCCTAGAATAATGATCAAATGTACTCACTGCTGCTTCGGCTGCTGCATCTGATGTTGCATCTTATTGGTCTGATTAGCGGCATCTTGCTTTGCCGCCGGCGCTGGGGATCGTACACCCATCTTTCCGCGCATTTTGCCCTGTGACCACCAGATTGTGTCAGATAAAGGTCATTGCGTGTTATGTTAAACATTATCAAAGCTCATCACATGTTACGTTCAAGCGGCCTAAAACTCCGACAGCAGAGTTTGCTACTTTTTAATTTCAGAAGATGTTTATGTTGTAATAAATATACATAATACTGTAAGATTATTCACGATTTCAGTACTGAATAACTCAACCAATGTATAGCCCCAACGCCACCTCTGTCGAGATGATATTGTATTTTGTGAAAACTAGTTAATGTCATGTCGAATACGTTTCATGTAATTCATTTTATTAAAATAGTATTAACACAAAAGTCATATTCATTAAAGTAAAATTAGTAACATTTATTAACATGGTCAATAGAAGTGCGTACGGCGTGCCCGATGTCATTATGAATGCCATTGCTTCTCATTTGGAATCACAGCTGTCATTCAAGGTTTTACGAAATTGTGTCAGTTTCAGTCCTTTTCGAATAAATGGATTTTACCAGACCTCCTGATCAAAAGTTCAAGTCAAGGTCTTCGAGGTGTAGCGTCAAGGCCACTGCAGGTCGTGAATCATGACTCATGACTCCGATCATGGTCAGTTTTAGCAAGGCTATTGTTTTTTTACTCATCGTGATTTGACTTTAACTATCAATGAATATTGCAAGAATATTTATATTATTTATCCCATCTAATCTGGTTGCACACATACATACTCAGCTTCGCTCTTCAAACTTTTAGTACAATAATTAAGGGATAAACAATTTAAAGCAAAATATCAATTTTTAGTCTACGAGGGCGGGACATCATATAATAACTTAGTTATCTGACCAAGGATTTGGCATGCATCGACAGGCATCATCATACAACTTTTAAGTCCTACCAATAAGGTTCATATATTCAGAATCTACCTGCTATGAAAATTGTGATATTCACAGCAGGTTGGACTCTTATAGAAATCTTATGTTGATACATTATTTTGATAGGTATGCGTACTCGCTTATACAGCCAATTATTTACTTCGTGCAACATCAAAACGACACGAACATATATAAAAATCAGCCAAGCCATAAAAATTTCGAGCGATGCCTGTACAGAGGTATTTTCAAACGTTCGAAACGAGTCGAATCCGACGTTGACGATTGAGCCAGAATTACATTATTGTGACGGGGTGTATCTTGTGATGCTTAGTGTTTTTCATAATCATCATCATCAGCAGATTTTAAGATTCTAGAATACAGTCTGATTAGAAATACAACAATTTATGGATTCAATACAAACTTTTCGAATGTTTTAATAATACAGGTCTTTTAAAAAATAAACAAACAGTTATCATAAGTCTAAAACATTCCACTGCTATTAACAATAAACACTCTGTTTCTTCTCTGCAGCGTGAGTACGCTAGACGCTAGTCACTTTTACGGGCTCTTAATGAGAGAACTGAGCCACTCTCTATTTTACTGTTGAACCAACTCAGCGCAGCGCTGAACAAATAAGACAGAAAAACAGTTCCAGCAGCGCTAGAAATTTTCGCGTACTCTCGTTTCGGAATTCCAAGTCAAAAACCAAAAATGCAATACGGAACAGAATGTCTTCAGCAGTGAAGTGAGTAGACTGATAATTACCATTATGATGAATGATTCACATAAGGTAAAGCTTGCATGCAAATCGGCCAACGGCTTAGCGCAAAGGACTGCTACTACACTTTTGCCAAAAGGTCGAGAATTTAATTCCTCAACAGCCAGCAAACGGCAGAAAATTTTGTGATTTAACGACAAACTAACGGCTGCTTAAAGCTCATGGACCATTTTATTATTTTAATAAAAATGAAATGGTTTATTTACATTTAATATATCCAATGAGCTATCAAAGGCAAACCCCGAGAGGAATATTGCTTCTCTTAGAGGCTCCTCTATTGTTAGAGGTTGTGCCAGTAAACTGCAGCACTGTAACAAAGATGAACAAAACACTTGGGTATCCAATTGTTTCAAGGACATCAACCTAGTCCAGACAATATGAGTATAACCATATCCTCGAGGGCTCATTAGGCCAAATATTCAGCAATAAAATACACCTCTCACCTAAGAGCCTATTCACACATTTTTATTATTGTGTGGACTTTCGAATTGGTTATCGCTCTGTACTACTACTAGTACGTTTATGTTCATATTTCGTTTTAAAATACAATTTTTTTGTTTTCCAAAACTTTGTACGACGCGAGAAAAAAACTTAATAAATCTATGCTGAGATGATTATCAGTTTTTACGAAACAAAATACGTACAATTTGGCAATTAAGTAAAGTTTTGTAAAAGATAACCACGCGTCAAGTATACGAGGTTTTAAAATTGGCCTATCAACGCCTCGAAAATATTTTAACTCAAACGAGAATTAGAAATAGATTTTATTTATACCAATCACTTTTCTTCTAGATGTCATAGGATCTGGCTAACTCGAGTCATAATAAAGTACGGATAAGACTATGATCATGCTAATATTATAAAGGAGAAAGTTTAATTAATGTGACATTTTTGTTCCACTTTACCCCTAAACTACTGAATGGATTCTGTTAAATTACACGTAAGTATGTAGTTCATATAGGTTACTTTTTATCCGAGTACCAAGCGAGAGCAAGCGGGATCTACCCGCTTGCTAATAGCTGTAATTGATAATTCAAGAACCTTCGTTACTCATAACCATCACGATCATCAGTCAGTAGCAGTCTATTGATGGGCATAAGCCTCCCCCATTACGCTCAGTATTTGCGTGTGAAAAATGTTTGGCATTATTTATTGGAACAGGGGAATTTTAGGGTTAGACTCGAATAAGCGAGACCTATGAAAACTAGCTAAGAACTGTCTTCATGGTAGAAATAAAGGAACCGCGAACCAGTTGCGAAGGGTTTCCAGTAATTTATAAAAAAGAAACTTTAACAATCAATATTAATGAGAACTTGTCTCTTACATAGAATAGATTCAGATAACCCGACTGTTCTATGATCAATATTCATAAAGAAACACTTTACAATCATGTGTAAGCAGAAGTTCATTAAAGGCGGCAAATTATATCAATTAATTATCCACTTTGGAAAAGTAGCATGAAAACCTACTCTTTAAAAATGGACCCTTCGCCACTGCAACACGTGAACAAAATAATTTCCAAAGTGTGCGTACTTTGTCTACGCGTTGCCGTGGTTCAGTTTCTTTAGTTCGGAATCTGACCCGATTTTCATTTCTGAGCTTTGCTAGATTTCTCTTAGCAAGACTGCGCTTGTACAAAAGCAATTCAAGTAGCTCGTCCTCCTCCTGGAGTACACAAAATAATAGAATTGAGAAGAGTCGAATGGCAACGTAATACACAAGACACAATGGCAGGACCTTCAAATCTAGAGATTAATTTAAGGCGAAATGGGAGCAAAACTTCGATGAAAGGAATTTTAGGGCTATAAAAACTAAGAATTCGTTTACCGATTATAAAAGTTGAAAATTTTTCCTATACAATTATTGGAGCCGAAACCTCACTCTTAATTTTTCAACTGTTTTTGTCATTTGATACTAGAGATATTTTTTGTGTTCCTTGATAGGTATGTTAGTCATTAGATCACTTTATTATATACAAAATAAATTGTTGAAGTTTAAAAGGTAAAAGTTTCAAGAATATAAAGTGCAGGCCAGCAAATCTTCTGCTTCTGCTTAGGCACCTCAAAATTATTTATTATTATATTAATAATACTCCTAAAATTACGATCCCATTGCGCCTTAAACTGTTGTGTAAAATTCAATCATAAAAAGACATTACTTTCCAAGTCTACATGACGCTGTAAACAAATTGTAATTCTATAGCTATGATGAGGCAGTATTCCTTCTGGTTCAGGTCTTCAGCTGGTAAATGCGGCAGCGTGCCGCTACTTGTAATACCGCCCCCATTCAGAAGCTTTCAGGGCTATTGCGCTAGCCCTGACGTGATGTCTATTAGTGAGGTGAGCTGCACTTATAATAATATTAGTAAAAGTGAAGCATAAGTTTAACAGCATTACGCGCATGTAGTTTTAATTGAAATCACCTGGGCAGTCTGTGCTTGGCTGGTCTGTGTGGAGACGGAGGAGGCCGGTCTTATGGCCCCCGATGGTAGAATGTTAGGTAGGGTCCGCGGGCCCTTGGACATGCCTTCGGCAGAGGCCCTTGGCTTAGAGGTTGTAGCCGTAGCGCATCCGATACTCGTATCTAAAAGGAAAATAAGTTCGTATGAGCTGATTGACTAAATGTGTCCCGTAAAACGCCTGGCCAGCAATCATTCTTTCAGATTCATTGATCTTCCAGATGCATGAATAAGACTAATAAATGACTTCGCGTTTCAATCAAAAAATGTACATATAGAGATGGGTGATTAGTAGGACATTTAGACAAATCGAATGTACTGGGTAGGATAAATAGAAGTATGATGGAGGTCAGATTATGATGACAAAAAGTAGATTATTGAGAAACAGTATAGTTCGGGTTATCTGAAAGGCTTAGTGCTTTCGCATAAGCTAAGGAGAGTATCATTGGCACAGTTACATAGACTACTGTACAAGTAGGCAATCACAGAAAATCAATCGCATGATAATAACATAATATACTGCTAAGATATCGCTACAGGCAAGTTAAAACAATCTGATTTTCCTTATTTAAATGAAATTTCATAAGCCTGGATTACCATAAGCTCAGAAGGCTAAATGCTAATAGAGAGAATACTGGAAATATGTTTTCAACTTTCCATAAATTTTTAAATATTGACAAATTTTATCAGCAAAAAACAATACGGAAACCCAAAAGAAGGTCACATACATAATCAATCCTCTTTCATACAAAATCTTTCCAGAATAACATACCTAAGGGTATGTTCAGATGTTTTGCTATAGGACTGCATGGAAACATGAATGCAAGCACAATTTACTTGCAGCCAGCGTGTATTCACAACAGTGAGGACTTTTTTAATTTCATTTTTTAACTGTTGGACCTTAAAAGAACACTTAATGGACTTTGATGAAGTATAGATACAGTTTACATAAACTATACTAAACACGCATTCAGCTTTTTAAGGGCAGTATACTAGATGAGTTTTCATTCGTATGATATCCCGAAGAGTTCAGTCTACTTCCGAAGTCAATAACATTGTTCAAGGAATTTTCGAATTTTGTAGTTTTTTGAAGAAATGGCTTGTAGAGTTCAACCTATTTTACTCAAAAACTTGTAAAGCATCTTTAGAACTGCTTATTGTTTTGAACTGCCTAAACTTATTGATGACAATAATTGTAGCACTGCCTTAATTTTAGGGCTGTCACACAACAAGTTTACATCTAATACAGCGTTTTTAATTATATTGGCCAGCTCTTTAACTCGAACTATACTATAAGGACGCTACTGCTAATATAAAGCTGTCATTTAGTCTAGAGACCGATTGACTCACTGACAGCCTAACTGACTGACTAACCGATCCACTGACTGACTGACGTCAAAGCACAACCTCCATAAGTAGCGTAGTATAAGGGGTGCACTAATAAAGAATATCCTGAAATTCAGCTATTAAATTGCCTAAGCTCCTAAGGTGCTCCTAAGGTGCCGTCGGGAAAAAATTCGAGACAAGTCGTAGAGCACCTATTAGTAATACATGGCGTAACCATAGTAGAATAGGTATAAATAAAACGTTTCACATTTGAAGTGAAAATTCAGTCATTGAGAGATTTTAATCATGACCAATTTATGCTTCGAATTTCAAGAATAGTAAACAGGTAAATCAATACAGTACTTGCAAACAATTTAATTTTTACCGAGGCATGATTATGTTATTGGCAGTTTGTATAGTGAAAGCAGATAAAATTTATCATTGAAGAACATTTTCTGACCACTGCAAAATGCATAACTGCCTTTGGTTTATGAAAGCAGTTCCATCCATATTTTTGAAACTAAAATAGTCTATAGACCGTGATATTCACAAAAGAAGGGCGATGTTATTTCTATATTTTGGTAATGTATGGTGCCAGTGAAATTGCCGACACAAGAGTTATTAACACCTGCATTCTGCAATTTTAACGAGCATCAGCAACCTTCAGAGTTTCAGATACTAACTAGCATACAACTTAGCATTGCGGACAAATGAAGAAATTGGGCACTTAATAACTAGACAAGATCAAGGCAAATTAATGTTATTCGACGATTAGAGAATAGCTCATAGCTAGTTTTAATTTTCTTTTAAAACTAAGGAGGGAATCATGGAAGATATCAGTATCAGTAATGTTTCTGCTATAAGTGATTTTAATAAACGGTTGAGGGGAGAAAATTCACCAAGATTTGTTCTTCATATTTTTAAAGTAAAGCTGTTCGCCAGCTATGCTTTGTTACATATTATATAGGTTTCTGAGTGAAGTGTGAAGATGTGTGTTCTTGTTCTCTCTCTTCAAACGGATTGAGACGTTGGCACATATTTTGTTCTAGACCTGGAATAACATGAGCTATTTTTGACGGTACTACGCGAGCGAGTATAAACGTGGTAACTTACTTTGCACATTATTCTGCGGCGAGTGCTGTATAAACATCGAATGCGGCTGATCCGGCTGGTTGCCTCTGATGAACAGCGTCGGATTAGGGGCTAGGAGGCCCCCTGCGGGTATAGTCCCGGCCTGCAGTCCCCCAGTCCACACTTGAGGTAGGGCTCCGGAGATCTGCCATGGTGCGAACTGCATTGGTTGCCCACCCGCCTGAACAAAAACTCAATGTTCAGTAAATTTATTGCTTGTAACACCGCGCACCGGTACCTGCCGTGGTCGGAAGGCCGACAAGTAGACGCAAACCTTGAACTAATACTTTTGTTCTCTCCTGCATCGTGGGTATCAGAAGGTACGATCATACCATACACACAGGATACAGTTAAAACACCACGATCCAAAAAGAAAGCATGCCAGAGAGACAGAAATGACAAGATAATTTTAGTAGAACCGAGTGTCCCCAAAGTATTCGTAACACTATACAAGTTGAATTGTAATACGTATTTATAATATTCAGATTTTTTCAGGTAGGATTTGAATCCATCATCTTGCCATCGATACCGGGACGCGATGCGCTGCCGTAAATTAGTGTGGATTCGGAAACAAAAATTATCAATGTATTAGAACTCCGAGTATCGCAACAGGACAACAAGAAACTAAGGCTTTGCTTTGCAGATAAGGTCCCAAAACATTGTGTAACTAATAAACCGAAGAATTATTTTGAAAAATTCATGTAGATACAGTGGAATGGGAGTAGTGAAACGAAAAAGCTGGGCATTTGAACTAGTTTCACGATATGCGTTATATTGAAACCAGTTGTGTCGATTATAAGTTTTTAAGATCACAAAGTTTAGCGATATAGTATTTGTATCGTAGACGTGAAATTTGGCCAATAAGAAAGCGTAAATTTAAAATGACGCTATGTCATTGGCCACATTTTTTTGTTACGCATATACGTTTGGTTGAAATATTCGTGATCTCCTATAGTTACATTTTATGATTTAGTGGTATTTTAATAACTCAATGTTTAGGTTATTTTGATAGCGAGCACAATATAAAAGATAAAATTGGTAAAACAGAGTGGGGACTCTGTTATGATATTATGAGAATTGGTTTGGCCCCGCACTGGGCCTTGACTGACGGCTTTATTGAACCTAACTTGAATGCAATATGATAATGCGACTTCCAATTAACTTGATTGATTTGCGTGCATGTTGCATTTTTATGGAATTTTTAAGTATCATATCACAAATAATTAAACTGTAATGTGATGTTCGGTGCTGTTATGCGGGTTCAGTGTAATCGGAGTAATAGCAAACAGCTTCAAAAAATATGCCTTTGTTTTCAGTGATAATTAAATAATTAAAAGTTACGCTGTAATTAAAGTACCTAAGTGTTAATTTGAAACACGATACCGTCCACTAGACGTGCATCAAAGATCCGTGGACATAAACTCTACAAATTCTTCCCATTCATGGTGTATCCCCTACAACTAATTCGGTGTCTCGGGGGTAACCATGGTTACATAATAACAGGAGGAAATCCTAGATTGACACGTTGGCTGCGGACTGCGCCAGGAGCACGCTTGTCTTTTCTGCACTCAATGTGTCATGCATTGTACTTATTAGTCTTATCTTTTAGTGGCCAACACCGATGTCGGAGTTTTTAGGCACTCGAAGGTAAAACATTCCGAAGCACGGAAGCGATCCGAACTTAACGCCACTAAAAAGGCACTGATCTAATTTTGTATCAGTCGGAGTGTCTCAAAGAACACAAAGTTTAGCCACGCCACGAGCGCTATGTTGTGCTATGTTTTATTAACTCACTTGCAGCGGGCTGATAATCTGCGTCTGCGTCGGCTGCTGCGTCCCCATCACAGGTTGGGAGACTTGCACGCATTGAGCTTGGACGGTTTGCCCTCCACTGCTGGTGTTACCAACTTTACCGCCTGTCACCTTAGCGCCGCACTGGAAACCGTGCAACTATTGAACATTGTGATCGTTCTTTACTAATAAGAAGAATAAGGAGAAAAATATTAAGGACAGCAACTGATATAGCTGCGGCTAAGTCCCGTCTCCTGCTACGTGAAACATTGAACATTTAACAGAAACGCCATATGAACAGGACATGTTATTTGAATTAGCTTTTGATGTATTGCGTGTTAATTTTGCTTTCAGCGCCGACGCAAACAGACTACTTATATAATGTTTTACGTATGTATCTGTGTAACTGTATGTCTGTCCGTGTTATCGTAGCTCGTAACAGATGAACCGATTTTGATTAAGTATTATTTTTATTCGAATGGTGGCGTAATCGTGAGTGTTCTCAGCTATAATTTAAGAAAGCCCTTCATCAGCTCTTTTCTGGTTGATGAAGGGATGCAACTATCCCAGCGCTCAACAATCCGGTTATTTCAAGAACATGACCTAATCATACAGATTCCAAATTATGCTCTCTGATATCTGAAGGATATCCAACTCATCACAAACTTAAAGCAGAGCTATCGTGTTTGGGCTCATTGGTATGGGCTCAATGAGTATATAGGTAATTGATAGAACGATATTAGGGTTTGCTGATGAAGCAGAAAAGAGGAATAAGGATTCAGTAGTGGTTTCATTTTATTTTTGTTTCCACTTATAACAAAAGCAATATCAACAAGTCAGTCATCAAAATAAATTGTTATCATCATGTCAGCCCTTCCCGTAAAGTTTATAATGTCTTTATTTAGCGAAAGGCGAGGCTTGTTAGTGTGCCTTGTGAAGCATACACTAGCAAGCACTAAAAGGAAGCAGGAAAGTTTATATGAACTCTTTAGCGCTTCCACCGTGGACTTACAACTACTTGGCATTCGTATACATAATATACGTTGCTTAACCTCGTATTTACATTAGAAAGACAAAACTATGGCACTTTTCCAATTCTTTCTCGATTGAAGATCGAATTCGAAATTATAGGTTACCAAAACTGTTGGTATAATTCATATATAAGTAAAGTATTTTGGTCATTTGTAATTGAAATCAACCGTGTTTGATGATTTTGAACCTTGATGCAGGTCACTTTCATAAATTCGAGGGCAATAGATCAAGAAATAATAGGAATCCAGGAGTTATAGTGCCGGTGCAATTATTTCGATGAAGTCCGGGCCTTCGGCGAGCCAAGTTACATATCTAATAAGTTAAGGAACGGTTTCACGAATATACATGACAGTTAGGAAAGTTTATGTACGGATCTATTTCGTGCTTCGGTCTGTTAAGCTGTCTACTACGGCTACATCAGTCGCTACGCCAATTCAAAGCATTCGAGCGAGGATTAACTCCAACACCAGGATCGTCACTAACTTGAAGCAAAATAAAGAGGGTGTAAAGTAGACCATAATAACATAAGCGGCTGAAAAAGAAATAAACTTAACAGAAACAAAGTTGGTACACGAAGAAAGTTATTCTGAAATAACAGTGAATAATTATTTAATAAAAATATCACAGAGAATGTTTTCAAGAGTTCAGATACCTACTAACCGGTTCAATGGCCTTGACTTTGACGACCTTAAACTCGCACGTTAACTTTTGAAACAAACTTAACCCTCCTCAAACTTTACAACTTCGGAAACCCTTCTTTACCTGCCTAGCCCCAAGCTTGCAGGACGCTTCACATTTTTCCCCTTGTATTATCTTGTGCGGAAATGAGATGGAGATACGATTATGCCCGCGCGGGAGGAAGACAGATCATGCGACGGCAAAATTATGTTAGGTTGGCCATGACTATTTTATGCTCACCCTAATTATAGCAACAAATTTTGTTTTAAAACAAAGTTTGTTTACAGCCGTACCTGGAAGGGCCATTCAATAGGTTTCATAGGAGAAGGGAAGCTATGGAAAGATTATGAACGAAAAAGTTTCTAAGATCTTTAAGATCAGATTATCAAGATCAGTATTAGGTTTAACTTTATTCAATAACCCTAGTAAGAGGTACAACTAAGTAAGTATTAACAGCTTTTCTTTCTCTAAATTCTGGATGGAGTTATTGATTGAACTGAGACAGCTACTCCATAATTGGCGAAACGGAAAGACACTACTATGCTATTTGGCCTTCGTATCAGAAATGCTTCCGTGATATATTCATTATCGCCAAGCGAAAAAGCTCGAATAAAGATTTAAGCTTCTATAATACACCTACTGAATTCATCACTACTATGGGAGCTATTTCAAGGATACCATACCTCAACTTGGACAAAAAAAGAACTAAAGAATGTAGGTACTATTATTTGTGTGACTGTCGATATCCATTTCATGTCTAGCGACTCTAAAAAGAAAGCACAAAGTTCCCTCCCAATAAACAGCACTAGCGTCATTGTTTTAGTTTTGATTATTAAGCAAGATTTTTTTTATATATCTTTAATATTTTCTTATGTGCTCATTGCAAATTATCGACTAGCGACCAGGGATCAGGTGACAAAGCAAGCTGCGATCCCCCAGAACTTACGTAGTTTTTTAAAATTAACGGAAGTATTTCCGTCGCCTGGTTTTACAAACTCAATTGTAATTCTTCCTTATTCAAAGAAAAGATTTGAGAAAGCCATCATTTATTTCAATTTTGTTTGATGATATTTCCACTTAATTTTTCAGACTAAAAAAAATATGATATATTTCTCCGTGAGTATTATGAGCATATCCCTCTTCTCATATTAGGGGAGGCCGATGGCCAGCAGTAGACTAATATAATCTAGTGGTGGTGGTGGTGGTGGTTTAATTTCATATCCTGGATAATTCAGTTGAAACGTTATTACATAAAAGCCTTTTGTACCCCTTTGATATTGGTATATTTTTTTTATCTACAAGTACATCTATACCGAATAAACTATTTACAAAAAAATTATATAAGGCACATATGCACCATTCGATAGTGCACGGAGCTTACAAACAAAAAACATATTCTGAGCAAAAAAACGTAGACTAACAAAGCCACTTTTTGTCGAAAAGGAATAATGGATTTCTATTAATACAGCAAGGAGCGCTTGTGGCTTATTGTAAACTTCCCCTAAGCCATAGATGCAGTGGCAGTTACCATTGCAAAATTTTACTTATATGTCACCTTTAACTATTTTTCTATATATATAGTCATACGTTAGACTGGGCGCTGGTTTATAAATCACATTTTAGTTAACTGTCTTATTTTAGCAGCTGACTGGAAATTGTCAAATATTATTGAAAAAAAAACTTTATTTTGAGTTGCTGTCAAACTTCTTTCTCACCATTATTTTTACTATATCAAATTTAATGACGGACACCATTTTTTTCATCTTGAACGACGGTTGTCAATTTTATTAAATTTTATTTTCTAGTGTTTTTCTAATGTATATCGTTTAATATTCATGGTATTATAACCGATAAATGTTATATAAAAGTCACAAGTATTAGTGAAATGGAATAAAAGAAGATTGAACGGGAATTCTCTGATGAAGAAAATTGTGCGCCGATCGTTTTTTGTTATAGCCGCCATGGCTATAACAGAAAACAGGACCTGACCGAAGACTGGACGACTGGACTTATAAACCGTACTACGTTGCCTCATATTATTATGAACAATTATTATACTTGATACTGGCGAAATTGTGGATAACTATCCCAGAAGCCATTTAATAAAGAAGTGAAATTTAATTACAGAAAAGTATAATAGGTACTCAGTAGAGCTTTATAAGTCATGTGCTAGCATATAATGAGGATAAATATGTTAAGATTACTTACTTTGTGCATTTCCCCTTGCTTCTGCTGTCCGATCCCAGAAACAGTCGGCTGGGAGTGCGTCGGCAGTATGTTCGGCTGCGAGTTAATGACGCTCAGTGGACTAAACACGAACGTTTGGTTTTGCGTGGTCGGTATAGCTGGTATCGTGGTGTATCCAGGAAACGGAGCTGTCAGGGAATAAGCGGTTACATGACATCTAGACGGCCCTTTCAGACGAGCAGCAATGCTGTAGCGGTACTCGCATATATTTTGTAACAGGCGCACTATCTCAAACAATGTATGAAACAAGGAAACTGATAAATAAAGGAGCGCCCCGTAAAATCATGGAGTACTATCGTATTAAAATGGCATGACGTCAGTACTCGTGATTTTATTGGTTATGGTTATTCTTTGTTTTTTTCATCTTCGGTATTTATAATAGCTGGCAGTGGTACAGTACTAACGGATTCTAACATAATTTATATAGAGCTTAGCTAGCTAATAGAGACAGCTTAATTCGAATTCTTGTTTAGAGCTCGAGAAGAATAGACTTTATTTTGTATGATAAATAATAAGTATAATAATATTACTATACTACTACTATTTATTATTTCCAATCATTATAATTTTATGTTTTGGTTATTTAATAATAAGCACCCAAATTAACTGTGGTATGATGTCTCATCTGCAAAATGGCAACTGAATATTTAATCTTAACATGATTATTTCGTTCAATACGATTATTTAGTTAATAAACTGTGTCTATTTGATAAAATTCTATCGTATTGGGCCTAAATAGATAAACTTCTGAGGTTTACATTTTTGAAGGGAAAAAGTGTCTCATCTTACTTTTATGGGTACAGGGGCAATAAAGTTGAAAGAACAGATATAAATTAATTTACAGAGACTGTGACAAGAATTCATTGTTGCTTACATTTGAGGAAGAACCTGCTAGCGCCTACTTTAGAATTACTAACGGTACAGCTTTGATTGCGAAGCACGCTAACTTATAAGTCACAATACATACTCATCCATTTATCAGTATGTAAATAGAGCAACTTCCCGCAGAAAAAGTACAATTCATCATCAGCAAAATAACTGAATACTTTCATTAAGTAGTTAGGTATTGTGACATACATGGCTTTCACTCGTCTAGAAGGGCATAGTTTTAATACAATAATGCTTAAATGTTTTTTGCCGTTTTGAGAGCAAACGAAAGTGAAAGTAACAAATTACGTTTTGCAATGCAATAAACTTAATTAGTTAATAGAAAGCAAGAATCGTAAAGCTTTGTTAATAAACTTACTATTGCCAAGAAATTCAATTCTAACTTCGAGAAAGTCTAACTTTAATAGCATTATGAAGTTTTACAATTTATTTTATTTTAATAATTAATCTTTCGATGTCTCTCAAACCGGCAATATATTAAAACTATTAATTTTGTAAATAAATGTTACGTTTGATCGCAATCAATCCAAAACTTGTAATAAGCAAAAAAAGGCACAACGGAATCTCGACGTAACAAGCTAATTTACAGCGACCGAGATAAAATTGCATTTGACATTATCGAAATTCAAGCAACACACTCCATAGATCCGACGAAAAGCCAATTAAAAACGGTACGGCTCAAAATAAAAGTAATTAAACAATCAACAAACGTTTGTTCTTAATTAACACATTCACAATTCAAAACACGAGACTCGACAAATCAAACATTATAAACCTTGATCCGGATAGGAGAGACCTGTAAAATTTACTGAAAAACTAAATAATGTGATAGTTTAGTTCTCTGTCGATATAGCATTACACTAACATATGTATAAGCATTTAAAAAAGATTGTGATTAGAAATCAATGAATGTAGTCAAATTATTTATGGACAGCAAAGCCAATAATAATAAGTACACGACTATAGGCAAGCATAGCACGACTTAGCACCCATATCTGCTGAGAGAAAAAATGATGCGAAACGTAACGTTATTTTTCAAGGCGTATATTGCAAAGCAGATAAAGGTGTTGTAAAATTGTAGCACGAATGATTTTGTGACGATGCGATTACGAGCACTAAATAAACGATACTAAAAGTGATGGTATTTTCTCTACGCCAGAAGAAAAGCTAGCGCATGATAACGATAACTAATCACTTGTTCCTGTCTGGATGCTAGTACACGACGACAAAACCCACGAAACAGTAATTTAAAAGTATTTAAATGCCTGTAAAACGAGCAGAATTTGAGCAATCCCATGCAGTGGAAAAGATCAGCAAAGAAGAAAAAGGTATATCATGTTAGTTAGTATCCTAATGAAAGTAGTGGATATAAAAACCAAGTATAGACTGAAAAAAATCCAGCAAAAATAAAATCCGTTCGTGGTTTACCACGGAACGGATTTTTTATAATCTGTGACCTGAAGACAGTTTTATTTCAGATCAATGTATTTGTGACTGATAAAATAGTCCGACTTAATGATGAAACCATGAGTCATTCAAGTTTTTAACATAAGCCGCAAGTTATTCCGTGTCGAAAGTCCTCATCAACACGTGAAATCGACGAATACCGGTCCAATTCTCAAGCCGAGGCCGGCATAACGCGAATAAATAATTACGAGTTGGGGAATACGACCGATTTCGTATAAAAAGTTTCGCCCCGTCCACATGGGAGACCCCTAAAACTCCACGGACAAATGACTTCCCAACTCTAAGAGCAAACAAAGACAACAATAAACGTTTCGCCGAAACTTGCCAGTCAAATTGCAACCTGTTTTGAAATGAACAATACACACACTTGCCCGAGTATGATTTCTAAAGAAGTTCAGCGAATATTCGTCAGCGCTTTCGAACCAAAGGAGTAGCCTGAGTTAATGAAGGTCTCATTATTTTCTTCTTAGTGACATACAAAGGAATGATGTTGTGTAAAATAAATGCTAAGCATTGGTAATAAATAAGAGAAACTATAAGTTCTGTATTCTGATTTCGGCCTTGAACAGGAAATGGTAACATAGAATTGATTAGTCAGCATTTGCTAAGTCTTAAGATGCCTTATCATAGTCTGACAACAGTACAATTACAATTGCCAGAGTGTGGCAGGACGTGACGACTAGTGTGAGAATAACAATGAAATTCTAGCTCGAATCTAGCTTACCTTTGTTCGCTTTGTTCGAATAAGCGGAACACATATTATGACAACAAGAAATTGTATAACTCACCGGCTTGCCCCTGCAGGACCTGTTTCCCTTGCGTTAGCATGTGCGGCGCCAGCTGACTGCCTTGGAACGGTTTCCCGGCCGCGATCACCTGTGTATAAAGCATTCCTTATAAAAGTTCGCCGTAAATGCCACGGCTCATTTGCGGTTTTGATAAGCCCAAGAAGCCCTTGCAAAAAGCTGAAACGCGTTCGTGGCGACGAGATATAATCATACGTGGTTATATAGTATGAATGGAAGTAATGAATTGAGTAGTTGATTGAATTCGGCGCGAACTTCTACTTGCTTGCATATTGCTGCCAATTTGCTGCCCCTGCACGCACCGCTCCGTCTCGGTCGGAGAGTTGTGGAGACTTATTCAAAGGACGTTTTAATCAAAACTTGACGCGCAGTTCTTTACGCTATATTTTCTATGCATAACGGTTAATTAAAAGTTTATATGAAAAAATAAAAAGAACTTAAATAAAAGTTAAAACTCAACGATAGCTGTTCAAGGCCTCTTCATCATCATCATCAGACTATAGAAGTCCATTGCTGGACTTCCTAATTGTCTTGCCTAACTAGCGCCATTGTGCCCTGTCCACAGATTGACTTTATCATACATGTACTATCATCAATCATCCATCATAATATATCTAATAATGCGATATTTTATCAGACCGTTATTTTGGCTAAAATGTGTAAGAAGAAAAAACATTTATTTATTTTGATACTTTTTATTATCATGACCGAAACCGCAATCAAGCTAGTATTTGACTAGCAGCTCCGCGTGGAAAAAACAGTAGTCCTTATCAAACTTCATATTATTAACGTGTGTACCTACCTGTTAGTGGTAATTCCCGATTAACTCCTAAAAGGCTGAAAAGATTTGGATGAAACCAGAATTAACACATAGGTTTTTTATCCAGGTACCACGCGAGTAAAGCCGCGGGCGGAAGCTAGTAGAGAATATATAATCCGAAAACACCAAATAAGAAATTTCAATAATTTACTAAATTCTACCTAGTTTATAGATGCTTTTATAAAAACTATCGTGATCCAAAGGTTTTTTCACTTCTCTTGCTCAAAAAGTGTATCATAATAGTGTAGCTTAGCGGGCCTAAAACTCGAGTTTAATACCTCGGGCTAAAAAGTATTATTTCTTTTTAATTTTTGTCTAAAATCATCAGCCCGTACAAAGCATTCGTTCTTTTACATAAAAACTCGACTTCTTGGTGCTCCGTCAATCTTTTTTTTAAAAATAGAACCGTCTTGGTGATGTTTTATGAAGGTTGATTAATTTTTAATAAAATTCCTGAAAATTGTCTAATTTTGAATTATTTTATTTTCTCGCAATCGAAGTGAAAAGTAGAGTGTTTTACTCGGGCTAAAACCACCCAATATAACTCGGTCTTGTCATCCTCCCTCGCTACGTATATAATGGGATGGTTTAGTCCCTTGTAAAACAATCTACTATTACTTAGATCTAACCCCGCTAGATCTATTTGTCTCCCTGCTTCGTTGCTTTAGGAACAGGTGTAAATTCAAAACAAATATGTATGAAAGTGTTTCCTTTATTTATTTAGAAACAACATAACATCATAACAGGTTATGACAAAGTGAGCACTGTGTAACTAACTGTACAACTTTAACTTCGATTTTTAAAACGCGATAAAAAAAACAGGACAATTTAGCAGTAACCAAAGTGAGCTTAATGAATTTAGCATGTTTTAATGCGATATCCTTATGACTCCATCCATTCAAACAGCCATTGAATAAGAGGTCGTGTAATAAATTTGTCCTAGGCTGTGTGATACCCTATCGATGCGATCTGGCTGGCTTTAGCCAGCCTAAAGCCATACATTGCAAGAAGCCAGTACTGCCGACCAGTACTTCCGGCCTCATTAGCGCTAGCGATGCGTTATAAACGCTTATTTTTGGCTGACAATGTTTACTGTAAAAAATTGGATGCATAAAAGTAAGAGGAGTGAAATAATGATTATTGTTCACTTTGATGTAATTTTAATACAACGTAATATTTGAGAACATTATTAATTGAATCTTTTAGAGTGAACGGCATGATCTAAGCTAGTCTATTTAAATTTTCGATAAAATCTATCAATCTTCGGAACGAAACCGTTTTTATCGTTGATTGTAAAAAAAGTCAAGAGTTCGTCAGACGCGGACCCAGGTATGTTTATTGTTATCAGGCATAGCAATTTAGACCTTACCTGTATCTGCTGAGAGTTGATTCCAGGGTGCAAAGCGATGTTCCCCGGCATGATGAGAGGTCCCTGAGTATTGTACAGCTGTTGCAAGTAAGCATTGTTCGGAAGCGGCTGCTGGATCACTTGCACTCGGCTGTGGCCCCATTCCGTACTATAAAACACCCCGATTTAGATCTTAGGTTGTAAGAATGAGGCGCTAATTAGAACGTACATTTTATCCTTATAGTAGAGACTAGTATATCCAGCTAATAATCTCTACTTAAAGAAATTGATAGCTTGAGGCCATAAGGTTTTGAATGGCATTTAGATCTTAGCTTTAAGCAAAATGTGCTTATTATATAAGAACGGATGTTTTGTCTTTAGGATCCATAAATTCAAGCTAATATACACAACTAAGACATACTGAGACTCAGCTATAAAGTTTTGAATGGACATGAAATCAAATCATTTTATGTTAGCATCCTTCCTTCCTACCCATATTTTCAATGGACTGCATTGTGATCCCTGGAGCCTTTTTAAAAGCTGGTAAAAGCAACATGAAACGTCTGGGAAACATATTTAAAGTTTTGAGATGTGTCGAAATGGAGTGACTGAGACCTTTAATGAAGAAGCGGAGTATACCTATGGTTTTTATCTAGGATGAAACTAGGCCTTAGGTCCAGCATAATACATGGTGCGATTCAGGAAAAGTTTAATTTCAAACAGTTTTTACTTCTACCCTCATTTCGGCAACAAACATCACCCGTGCATATTCATAATCCTACTTCCTGCTGCCTGTCCTACTAATCCTACTAATATTATAACTGCGAAAGTTTTTCAGTATGAATGTATGGATGGATGTTTGTTACTCTTTCAAGCAAAAACTAATTTAAAAAAAAGGACGGCTTTTGATGTAATTGGGAATATACATAGTTTGTGACTTGGATTAACATAGAGTCTACTTTTTATACGGGTACCACGCCGGTTTTTACGCGGGTGAGCTAAGCCGCGGCCGGACGCTAGTAAATTTATTTATTTAAATTTCAGGAGCTCGAGAAAGTAAGCTTTACTTTATCGAGCGTTACACATAATGACATTTATTTATAAATAAGGAGCTATATATATGATAGTGATAAGTTATTTTTTTGTTGATCCCAGAAAAATACACAATGTTAAAACATTTTTTTTTAAATAAAAGTATGTTTCAATCGCCTACTAAACTAATTTAACTAATAATCCTCTGAGCTGTTGATGCTGATGATTAAAGAGCTTTTGTCAGTAAAGTAGACGGAAGTCGTCAATAACAACACAAAGAAATAGTGTTTTAGCTCCATTCCACAAAAATAAACGAATTTAACTAACATTTGTATATGACTTGTGCTATGTTGAACCTTTTCTACTTGGTACATAGATAATTTATTTTCCCTTTTATAGATTAATAGATGGTTTGTCAATTTGAACTGAAAATTTGAAAAAGTAGGTAGTAATAAAAAGCTAATTCTGTGCGGTTTATAAAATTACAATGATCAATAACGGGAGGCGGTTATGGCGGTTCTTTCCCAGACATAAAAGGGTTACTTAACGACTTCCAAGCACGCTACAGGCTAAGGGGACCACATTATGCAATAATGCAAGATGCATCGATCCACACGCTAAAAATATTCAGTTCTTATGTCAGCCATTTTGAATATTATAAGCTGGTCAGATAGGGAAACAACATAATAATCCAACTACCTTTGTTATAGCTGTTATAGCACACGAAGTAGGTAAGGTACTAATGATCTCGCTAGAATTATTCGCTACAGCCCTGTGAAAGCAAGCGTGGGGATTCATTGAACTCAATTATCGGATGTGCGCACACATACACGGAAGGCGGGGGTGGAGGAATATTGATTTACTGTCTCACGTAATGATTGTCAGGTTTCATGACAACTTTTTTGCGCTTCGCTGATTTTATTTTACGACTTGCAAAACGCCCCATCTGAGCGTCTAATTGTTTTCATAAAATATTAATATCACACACTAAAACAATAACTTCTCGTAACCCGAAAGAGACAACCTTATTCTAGGAGGTCGTTTCTTAAATATTGTACATTTGGTATTGAAGACACCTGTTGCTTCGGGCACAGCTAGCGATGAAAGATTGTATGATTTCCGCTCCTTTAAAATGGTATACAATGAAGTAAACGGGTGCGTATGTATTACCTGATCTGCGGAGGCTGTTGCGTATTTTGCGGAAGGCTGTGAAGCGGCGGCATGCTGGGCAGCTGTCCCGCCTGCTGCTGGATCCCTCCTCCCGCCTGCTGTTGTTGCTGCACCTACAAACACCTGTAGTTATAGCGGCCGCTAATCCCAGAGGGTTTCTTAAAATCCGGTCATCAGCAATCTGATAGGTCACAATCGTAAGCGGTGGTGAGCTTTTCTTGACAATCTATCATGTAAAAACTGTCCATAGATTTGTCTTTATTGATAGAGAAAGCGTCATTTACGTAAGGAACTCAGCCGCGGTCTATTGGAGTTTCACAATCCGAAATGTGGTACAATTCAGCACCAAGGAAGCCTGTTAAACGTTTAAGTATCACTTGAAGAGTTTCAAAACACTGTGTAAGTAATTTATCATCACTATCAATCAGTAACCTATCGATCCTTCTCAACGAATGGTCCATCCAGCTAAACTTGGAATGGACATGCGCAGTCAGACGTGAACTTAGCTAGCAATATATTTATTTCCGCCGGGCCCGGATGAGCTATCTGTGAGATTGAGGCAGTACTCGTAGAATCAAAAATCAACAAATCAGAAATCAACATTCAGCCTGGGCACGGTCTTATAGCATTTTCTTGATAGCCACTAATTAAACGAAAACTACATTAAAATTATGAAAAGTACCTACATGTACTACTTCAACAAATAGAAAGACGAGAGCTGAACAACAGCTGGTTGGTCATACGATGATGAAATTCAAATTTAAAACCTATTTCCAATAAGCGAACGGCCGAACTAAGATAAAAGTTCAACGACACATTTCATTTTATGACCTCTGAATAAAAATCAATAACAGGTCCCGGGATAGCTAGCTAGGCGCGCGGCGAAGGGCTGGAATATCGTGCGAGCTTACCCTTAAAGTAATATCGAATTCGAAGCGGGTCCGAACTTGCGATGACTTCCACGACAACTTTGGCATTACGGTGTCTTCCTAGTTCATTGTTATGTGTTACGGTAGCGCGCGAACTCGGAGCGGTATTCCCGCGGACAGTATTGCCTTTTATGACGCATCTAACGCGAGCTTCTGATGCAACTGGCTCTGGACGACGAGCTTGCGCTCTCGCTTTTACGCGCCGAAGCTTACAGCAGCTTTCTCACTCGGCAGCACAATTCAACCAGGTATCATTCTCAGTAATTACGCTGCTAAATATAAATCATTGATTCGGACGGTAGGTAACCCAAAGTGCAACCCCCTTTCGCCCCTACTGCCGGAAAACCTCACGGTACGAAGCCTCCTTGGAAGAGGCACCCAACGGCGTATCTTAAATCTTAAAAGCTTATAAATCTTAGATGTTTAGACTACTAAGGCAATCGTTTTAATGGCTTGACCTTCCGGCCCTTAAAAACTATAGTACTTATATAGGTAGGCCCGGCAAACGCACAAAAAGAGTTTTATTTAACTGGCTATTACGTAGACTGCTGGTTTTTTTTTAGAAACCTCAGTGGAGGAATATTGGCAAAAATTTTCAGACGTGTCTTTGATTTCGGCACATCAACAATTTGTAAAACATACGATTTTGATTACATGAAAGTGTCATAATGCGTTTACGGTCACATTCAACCACCTACTTTATAATGTCACATTATAAGGTCAACCTTCACGGTATCACAAAGTAAGTCATTAGCTCCCAAGGGAAATAATGTTTTACTGGATTTCATAACATAATTCCTATTCGAATTAGCCTTGGAGGCTGCAGAGTTTCCGAGGGCAGAATAAGTTCTACCATAAAGGTCACATCAAAAAAAATTTACTAATTCGAATCAATTTAGTCGACGCTCAAATAAAATTTTCTTTTCGTGTGAGCTAGTGGTCAACTAAATGATACACTATTCTAAATAACCCATTGCATTCGATGTATGAATGAGAAGGTAATTTCTCAAACTTACAAATCATCACATGATTTTTTACGTTGGTTGGTTGGTGGTTGTTGTTTACGGCAAGAACGCTTGTAAGTAAAAATTTTATGGACACAAGTTATACCAAAAAAATGTATTAAATTTTATTTTTTTGAAATTTCGTATTTGCATTGCAGAAATCGAAGGCCTCTATAAACGCAGGTACATACTTAACCTTCTTTTTTTGAAGTCGGTAAAAACAACGTCTCATTTACTCAGAAGAATGCTAAAAAGTAATAAAAAATTAATTAATTCAGAGCTCCAGTCCTGTTAATGTTTTCGGGAGTCATCATCATCATCAGCATATATCTGTCCACTGCTGGACATAGGCCTCCCCTAATGAGGGGGCCCTGTTCTGAGCTCAACGCATCCAGCTTCTACGGGCAGCCTTTCGCAGATCGTCGTTATTTGTAAAACCTGTAGTGTAAATGAAAAAATAATATTTTGATCCACCGGCATCGAGATAAATGGCAGTAACAATACATATCCATGCCTACCAGTGGTCTACCAATTCATAAGAAAAAAAAGTGAAGTGTAGTCATGAAATTACCTGATGGGCCATTGAGTTGGGCATCGATGAGACAACAGTCACCGTCTGGTGATGCTGTTGCGACGAGTCGTGTTGAGACATATTCATTTGTTGCTGAACTTGCGATTGGCCGTCAATCTGAACAAAAAACAAACAACTTGTAATTTCAAGGGTACATCCTTGTCTACTTTCTCCCTGCCCATTTTACGAATAATAATGAACAAGATTACCCGGCGCAGCGGATTTACTTTCGCAAAAATCACGGTCTGACCAAATTTTATTCGTTGAGATGGTAGCATACCTATGGTGTTAAGTTACCATGCATGAAGTTCACATGACCGGTTCTAGAGACCGTTACTTTTTACGTCGCTTTAATAGTAGCGTTTAGTAATTTGGAAACATAATTTCTGTGTTTTGCCGTAAGGCTATATGTAAAAATTTGCAATTTTCTATTAAAATCTTATGATAGAGAAAGATACTATTTCTTAGCTCATTTGTTTTATGTAGTGTTACGAAAAGGTTCGCTAGGGGCGCTTTTTAAATGACACACTAAACACTCATTTAGTAACTCTCTTTGTAAGTGGTTACTGTAAAGGAAAGGATCAACAGTTAGAATCGTACTCGAGGTCTAGGGATAAGCCTCTTCTTCAATAATATTTAAAACTCAACTTTATACGCAGCAACATACGGCTTAAAATGGGACAGATTTTGTAACAAAGTCGTCAATCAATCCACACTGTTATTGAGCTTGGAAATGGCTCATTCGTGTCGTGTCAGAGCTAATTCTTATTTCGATGTCTTTAGTGAAAAAGTTATGTCAATTATTAATTCAAATCATATGGTTGACAGATTTATTTAATAGGGTCGTAGATATCACGCAAAAAATATTAATTTTATATTTCTTCTATAGATATAAAAAATTGTGTATGTATTACACAATTTTTAACCATTCGTTCTGAACTAGTTTCTGTAGAATTACGAAGCGAATGCTCGGTGAATAAGCAAAGCAATATAATAAATAATGCTTATAAGGCTGGGTTTATATGAGAAAATCCTTTGGGACCGCGGAATATAGATAACATTATTATATTATATACTAGCTTCCGCCCGCGGCATCGCGATAAAAAGTAGCCTATGTGTGATAACGTTCAGTTAGAATAAATAATACATAGATTGTAACCTGGATTAATACATAGGCTACTTTTTATCCGGGTACCGTACGAGCGAAGAATGAATTAGCTATCCTGCAATAATAAATTGTATTTACAAATAAAAAATATCAGGCATTTTAGCTATTAGTCATTATGTAATATATAGTCTTTCTACCATAGGAGCTTCAGACGCACTGCTTACCCTAACGGCTTCAAAAAGAGAGTTAATAGGCATCTTCTGGGAAAGCTCGTCCCATCGTCGACCTCATCCTTGCCCACGCAAGCCTCGAAGTCAAGAGCTGGCCCATAGTAAATTAAAAAAAATATCTCTTCTTAGTTCGGGGCTCATGATGATGTGTGATAGTGTAGGTAGTTATTTATTAACAATTTAATGCATAAAAACAAGGAGTACTTAATGCTAACGCATCAGTCCAGCATTATTTATTTATTTATATTTACCATCATATATGTATATTTTTATTATGGTCTATATTTTGTTAACTCGGGTCTTGTTTGAGCCGGAAAATAACTAGTCTAGGACAAGTGTTAAATGTTAACTGTTGACATACTTACTTGTTGTGTCTTGATCTCTGCGCTCATGCCTGATTTCTGATTCTTGTCGAACACCAGATTCACATTGCTCTGTGGTGACGCCAGAAAACTTAGATTGATCTCGCCGATTCCAGGAACGTTGAACTGCTGAGTGTGCAAGGGCTAAAAACGGGCAAATTTTACAGACAGGTACAGTAAGAGGTATTGCATCAACCACGGTTGGCATTTAACTCAGGTAATTTAAAGATTTCACTCATTGCCGCTATGGTTGAGTTGAATCTTTAACCTCTGTTAGGAATGCTAACCTTAATTGGTGTATAAGGGACTATACCTTCCTTATTGTTACTATACACAAAACAATTTAATTTGGTAGGTACCAATGTTAGTAAAAATTAATATTAGGGACATCTAGTTTTATTATTTCTTTGCATAACATGGTACCTTATTCATCCCGACTACACGTTAACGAATAATTGACTCTAAATATTAAACGAATGCACCGCTGAAATGAGCATTTTTAAATGAGTTTATAGAAGTAAATCTCCCATTTGAATTTTGTGACGTTCAACAAAAGGTCAGGCACTTTCAGCCTCAGGGCAAGGCACTGCGTTGCAACGACGCATCACAAAAACGACACCCCAACGCAACAGAACGCAAAAAATTCATAGCATACGGCATCGGTTGAGAAAACTTTGACCATCAGTTAAGTTAGCGCGTCGTCGCATCGCAGATTTCTGCGGTGCTCCATCGCATGGGAAATTAGCACGATGCATTGTGTGTGGATTTTTTTTTAGTGTTATGTTGTGTTGGCTTATAAGTGGTGGTTTGGTCAGGTATAGAAATTAGAATAACATTATTCAGATGATTGTGATTACATGAAGATCATGCACGCACCTGCAAAAATTTCTGCTGACCGTCAGTTGATTGTGTAACTTGCAATAACTCTGGCTTTTGCTGCTGCTGCTGCTGCTGCTGCTGCTGCTGCTGTTGTTGTTGTTGCTGTTGCTGAAATTGTTTCTGCAACTACGACCGACATGGAAACACCAAAACCCACCTTTAGTAAGTCCCTTCAAAATTCCTTGTTAGCTCCACAGATCTTTGAAAAGTAAGTAGATTGAATTGATATTGATTTGGTGCAAAAATTTATAGAAAGCAAGTTGTTTTTTTTTAACACAGCAAAGGCATATTGATGATATCATTATATCAATATTTGAACCTTTTTCTGGATTTTTTTCCATACTGGTACAAAAATTTGTAAAGTCAAGTTAGCATTAAGATGACCTAGGCTTCATATACTCACCAACTCCTGTTGATCCTGTTGGTTTTTGATGTGTTGCTGTAATACCTGCTGGTGCTGTCGTTGTAAAGCCTGCTGTTGCAAATGCTGCAGTTGCTGCTGCTGCAATTGCTGCAGTTGCTGCAACTGCTGTTGCTGCTGCTGCTGGATTATTTGCTGCTGAATCTAATGAAATTGATGGAATGTCAAAATAAAAAATGAATAATTTAAGTAGTAGATTTATTTTCTTAAGAAAATAAATCATTATTTAAATGAAAGATGCAACAGGTTAAATGTTTATGAAATGCCTCAGACCTGTAACTTGTCATCCTCTTCTTTTTGGTTACGATATCTGTTGAATTCGTCCCCTTGGTTGTGGTTTTCTGGCTCAGTCTTTGGCTGTTTTAACTCAGGTGGCCTTCGATTCACATTGTTTTGTTTATCTAGAGCTAGGAGGGTATTAGCAGCCTCGTATTTGTCTTCGAAAGTGATGCCTGCTTTTTCAGCAAGTGTCTCTAAATACTGTAATGGCCTTTTGACTGATTTGGCCTGGCCCTTAGACTTGTCAATGTGACCGCTCGGTGATGGTTTTGGCACTGTCTTTGTTATGGTGATGCTGTTCTTGCCGCCGTCATCTTTTTTGTCTATTTTGGATTCTAAGGTGAAATAGTTTTTTGGGTAGTCTTTATCTTTGTCACCGTTGAGTGTACCGTTTTCAATGAGAGTTATTGTTGTTGAGTTGGCAACTTTTAGCAGAGTCTTGTCCTTTGAATCTTCTTTAGATGGAAGAGGCTGCGAATTGTGAGTGGGCGACAGCAGTTGTTGGGCGGGCACATGCTGACTCACTGGTACATTATTGTTTTGGTTTTCGTTGTTGTGTTGTTTATCGGCAGGCTTGGATAGCTGTTGGTAGCTGGGACTCTGAGGCTCCTTATCCTGATCCTTTTTCTTTTGGGCGTTATCTATGGGTTCAGTTCTGCAGACAAAAAGAAACATCAAAAAACATCTATTTAAGAATTTTACTATGTATGTCTTGTTAATAGGTACAGTCAGCATCAAAAGTAGATGATGAGTTTCAGAAATTCAATACAGCTGATAGAAATTTGCGTCAGAATTAGATAGCACTAAAGTGTTCCATAAATAGGTGATTGAAAAATATGCCAACAATAAGCTGATGACACAAACCACCACATGTACCTGATGACTTTAAGGTTCAAAAGTATCTGATGTAAAATAGTTTTATAAATATATGAATTATGTTACTTTGCAATATTTTGGCAATAAAGTTAAAGGTTCAAAAGTAACTGACTATCTATCATAGCAAAAATAACTGATTATCTATTTTAACTGGCCTTTTAGCTCAGTTCTTTTTTATTTTTATTTTTATTTTTATTTTTATTTTTATTTTTATTTTTATTTTTATTTTTATTTTTATTTTTATTTTTATTTTTATTTTTATTTTTATTTTTATTTTTATTTTTATTTTTATTTTTATTTTTATTTTTATTTTTATTTTTATTTTTATTTTTATTTTTATTTTTATTTTTATTTTTATTTTTATTTTTAGATAATATTTTATATTAAAATAAAAAAACTATCAACTGACCTAAGAGGCCAGTTAAAATAGATAATCAGTTATTTTTGCTATGATAGATAATAAGATATTTTTAAGACTATTAACAGGAGGGGCAAAGTTTTTAGGGGGAACAAAATTTGTGTAAATGTTTGTTAGTTTAGCTTAGTGAATAATACAAAGGCTTATCTAATTTTGAAAAATGTATCTCTAAAGTTGTAAACGGGGTGGCAAAGTTTGTATGGGGAACAAAAAAAATCATTACCAATCGACTTGAAATATTGCACAGAATCTCTCCTCTAGAAATAAATGTCCTGTTTCAGGATTTTTCGCACTTCAACCCCTAAGGCAGTTAAAGGTAATCAATTTTTATTAATGAACTTTGATTAAATAAAATGGATTCCTAAAAAGTACATTAAGAAAATAAAACTTGAACAGGGTATGAAAGGGGATGGAAGTTTGTATGTACCATTCATTTCTCAAGTTAGGTAAGTTTCACGGCCTCTGTGGCGCAGTGGGCGAAGGTCCGCCTGAGACGCAGAAGGTTGCGGGTTCGATTCCCGCTGCGGGACAAATGTTTGCATGTTCTGTAGATATTTGTCTCGGGTCTGGGTGTTTTCTATGTATGTACTTACGAAACAAAAATTATATGTGTATTATATCAATTATGTGGTTCCCATAATACAAGCCCTGCTTAGTTTGGGGCTACATGATGCTGTGTGATTACGTCCAGGATTATTATTATTATGACACTTTATTTAATTGTAAACTCGTTTAAAATAAATTTTTTACTATAATTATACTTAATGTACAGAAAGCGTCAGAGTCTGGTAACCCCCCTAGTTAACGTTAGTAGGTTCAAACCGTCGCGGTGTCGGTCGTGGATCTCGAGTTTTTTGCACAAATGTGTTTTATAAACCTTCTCCTCTTTACTTAGGGATATTTAATTTCACCCGTATAACTATACGAGACGATGGAGTGGCGGTTACAAGACTCGACATTAATCTATTACGTTTTAAGAGTACTGGGTTCGAACCCCTCATTACCTGAATGTATTTTGTTTTTTTTTGTTTTCGTTACCAACACAATGGACTATGTTTTAAGTGTAGTATGTAAGTTACCTAATTATTTAAATTCAGGTAAAATAATAAAACATTTTTTAAAAGTTATAACAAATTTATTAAAACACCATTTAACATAACACAATATACTATATATAGATAGTTATTACTTATTTTTTAGAATTTTCAATAATGTTTTAAAAGATAAAATAATACTTAATTTACCCATATAAGATTAACGAGTGAACAAACATGTTAACATTGGAACAGGTTATACTTGCAGTATAAAATCCAATAAACAATTTAGATCACTCGCAAATACTTAGTCTGGTATTTTATCTATTATTGAAAACATATATATCTAAATATTTATTAATACCGAATGGGATGGATGTCTTTCACTTAAAATAATTTGTTGAAGCCTTCTTTTCATTTGGGTAACCAAAGTCCGCCCAAAACCACTACAAAGCATCAGTTCCCAGGTTCTAATATAGGACCTCCTGTTGCAGGTGGACAACACTTCACTCGTGTCCCACATAGGACAAATTGACTCCACATAATGCTCACACATTCTCCACATATTTAAATCTGACTTTTAGATGACCATGCTGTGGTGATTATGCCCGTCTGAGAAGCGAGCCAATTGGTCAGTATTCGCCAACGATGAACCACGCAGTTATCATGAACTAAATACACTGTTCCTTCTGGATGCTTATCCACTGCTTGCACTGGTAACAGCATTATTTATTGCAAAGCTGGCCAATTATGCGTCCGCTCACTTCAACCATTTCTCCTGGTCCCATTAATGATTTCCATCACCAATAACCTGAAAATAAAAACATAATATTATAAACTTATGACTGTGTTTATATAATATAAAAGGGAGTAGGTTTACCAAGCTCATTGTTTATGATAATCCTACTTATAAATTGTCATACCACTTACCTAATGTTATTCTCCCATTTCCTCTTACATTTGATGGGTTGTGGCGTTCCGAAATGTTATTTTGCAAAACCCACTCTTTAGCTCAATTCGGCTGTTATATATGCACACTTATTTTGTATAAACAAAATCAATGACACACACCCAAGACGAAACAAGTAACCTTTTGTTCTGAACTATCATTTAATACACAACTACCCTCAATAGTCCAGTGCTGCACAAAATAATTTTAAGTAGTTGGGCACTACCGTGTTAAACAAATGAAGAAGTTACTAGCTGACGCATCCATGAATACCTAGACAAAATAATAAACGTATACTGTAACTTATAATTTCATCGTTAATGCCAACCGCTACGATAGCTCAGTTGGTTAGAGCGTCTGATTCATAGACTGGTGTGAATGAATTGCTAGTTCGATCCCCCAGCCAAGTATAAATATTTTTGTATAAGATTTTGGCCATTTGAATATGGTAGCCTCCACGGCAGCAGTTTAAATTTATACTTGAAAGGGGTATACCAGATCGTGACGCTGTGTGTACATAAATAAATATCAAAAACTATTATTATTATTATTATTAGTTTATTAAAATTTATCATACTTAACCGGCTGTTGAATTGGTGATCAACGTGAACAGGAGCGTGAACGGGAACGAAAAAGGGAGTGAGAGTGGGAACTAGAACGGAACGTGTACGGGTATGCTAGGTAATGCATTAATAATATGTTAGTACTTTTTATTCCTCGCAAAACGTGGTAAAAATAAACCTTTATGTAAATAATGAAACACATTTTGACACATACATTTCCACGCGGGCGAAGCCGCGGGGTGCAGCTAGTATATATATAAAACTATTTTACATCAGATACTTTTGAACCTTAAAGTCATCAGGTACATGTGGTGGTTAGTGTCATCAGCTTATTGTTGGAATATTTTTCAATCACCTATTTATGGAACACTTTAGTGCTATCTAATTCTGACGCAAATTTCTATCAGCTGTATTGAATTTCTGAAACTCATCATCTACTTTTGATGCTGACTGTACAACATGAATTGTCAGTGAGAAAGCAATTTACGTTTGTTTGAATTAGTAAGTACTCATTGTTTAAGCGGAACCATCCAGCCAGATTAATAATGCTAGGAGACTAGAAGTGGAGAGAGAAAGTTGTTATCAAAATATTTTTCATGTGGAATGAAGTGAGAAAACAATTTTGATTAATGTAGTGTGTTATCCATCTCAACCTTTTCAAACCTCCAAATTCAAAATGCTAGTAATATTAAAAGGCAATAAGTTTAGATGTGAGGGTGTGAAGCAGAAATGTATACTTGTTACTAATTCTACATCAAAACAGCTGAATAGATTGAGTTGTGAAAACATACAATGGAACAGTGCCCCTAGCAGGAAGTTTGTGAAACCTTTAGATCTCAATACAAAAATATAGTTATAAAAAGTTGTAGTTAGGTATAATATTTTAAATTAAGTTCTAAACAGGAATGTCAAATAGATATTGTTGGATACACATGCAGTTGTATTCACGGACATTTATGACTTTTCTTATTAAAATCTATCAAAAGATTAACAATCAAGTATTGCCATCTCTCACCATAGGTTATTGACAAAGAGTGACAGGATTAAAGGAGAATGCCAGGAACCCGTACCAATTGCGTCAAAACCGAACGTATCCCATAAAATTTATTATATTTTATAAATTACATTAACATTTTCTTTAGTTTTACACACCCACGGGATTAATAATTAAGTAAAAAAATATTTTGTTGGTTTGGTTTCCGCCGCACGCCACCATTAGACTGCAACCACCAATGATATATACGTTACTATGGCAACAAACATTGATGTAAAGGGTTACTATGGCAATAACACTAATTTTTAATTATTTTGACTGTAGAATCGACTAAAAACTTATTGGAGATTTTTTTGACGCACTCACTTTAGTCTTGGACCGAGCGCCATACATCAAACGGTATTCTCGTTTGGGTAATGGATAAATTTAAGTATAGTTTTTATGCATGGGGGGTTCAATGATAAGGACTAACTTTCTTTATTGTTTTAAAAATCTATATAAATAAAAGAGAACTATAATCACTCACTCACTCACTGACGGACACATTCATCACGAAATCTCAGAAACTACAGGGCCTAGAGGTTTGAAATTTTGTACAGGTAGTCTTAAAAGAGTGTGAGCGCTCACTAAGAAACAGTTTTTGGAAATTCAACCCCTAAGAGGGTGAATAGGGGTAAAAATGTTTGTATGAAAAATTGTATTCCTTGAACTTAGAAACTTGAAACCTGGGACATGTATTATTAAATGACATCAATAAATGAAGATTGGTGTCAATGAAACTTTGAAATAGTCCTCGAGGGGGCTGCAATGGGATGGTAAAGTTTGTAATTTGTTGGTAAAGTTTGGGAAAATCTTAACATGTGGTGTGATTTTCTTGAAACTTCATCAGAACACTTTGAATATGAAATAATAAAATACCAAATACCAGGTTTTTTTAAAAAGTACCTTAATGGAGGTTAATCTATACATATAAAATCCTTCGGATCAACGCACTAGCAGCCTAAACCGCTGATCGTAGAAACCTGAAACTTGGAGGGTGTGTTCTTTGTATGATGTAGGCATCCAATAAGAATGATAAGGATTTTCCGAAGTTCCACACCCCAGGGGGTGAAAAACGGCGGCGAAGTTTTTATGGGACAACGTGATTCCTTAGTCCAATCTATTTCAAATTTTGCATAAACATTCTTTAACAGAATCGATGGAAGACTGTTTCGTATTATATTGAAACGCATCGCCTAACGGGGGTTTAAAAGAGGTAGAGAAAGTTATTTTGGGGGTGATTTGCAGCGAAGTTGATATCAATCCTCCTTAGTGCTATTGATTTAAATAAAATTTTAGATTTGACAACATGTTTGAAACCTCAATCCGATCTCTTTAAAATTGGAATTTCAAATTATCGATATTATACACTAGAGCCACAAACGTGGAAAAAAAGTATCTGAACCAAAACTCGGCGCACGAGGTAAAAAGTCAAAATTATTGCAAATTTGGCATTTTGAAGTTTATTTATATCAAATACGCTACGACTTTTTGTCAGTTTTCACTTGAAAACTGTAACTCTGTAGAGTGCTTTCTTATTTCGTGTCAAATATTAAGTCTTTACCTATGAAATTGGCATTTTGTATGGAGGATTTCGAGAAAATTGATTTCTCAATACATACATTTTAGAATTTTTTTCTGGAACTACAAATCCTATTCCCCTAAAATTTTGTGCGTAATAATTGGACAACATTGTGAAAAGTATGCGTAGACTTATTTAATAAAGAAAACACAAAAAAATACTAGGAATTTAAGCATTGAAAGCGACAACACATGAAGTAAACAGTTTCTAAGTTTAATTTTTTGGGGATGAATTTCCTTGAAAATAGTATGTATTGAATTTTCAATCTTTGGAATAATGTTACATTCAGAATATAAATTAATTTTGTCTAAGACTGTTGAATTTAAAATAATGTGTACTAAATAAAATAAATTGATAAAGCGCCATTTTCGTAGGTAAGGATCTAATATAAAAGAATAGTCAAATCAAAAGCACTAAGAGTAATAATATCAACATGAACTCCCATTTGTTATTGAGATTGTAGTTCAGTGGTATTAGTTGTAAGATCGTCTGTATATTTGTTCGAGCATAACTCTCAAACCGTTGATCCAATCTCCATAGAATTTAGTAGATCGATAGGTAGTATTTGAAATTTTCGTTGGGAAGTATTATGAGTTATATCAGACAGGGGGTCATCAATACATGGAGTCCCAAAAGGAGCCAAAAAAATTAACCATAATGTAAATATATTGAGTAATGAACTGTGATATGAATGGGTTTTGTTTGTTCATTCCAAATTAATTTTAATTTTAATTCAGGAATGTAGAGATCATTAGATATGTTAATCAGTGGTGGTCAGAGGCAAGTCCAAATATTGTGTTTGGCAACATGCCTCCTCACTAAGTGCACAGTGCTCACAGTCAGAACACATAAAAAACCCCTCGCTCCCTAGAACAAGTGTGTTTTCAGCACTCATACATTAGACATTACTGAATTTTAGCATATTACCTATATGCCATGTGGGAAGGACAGATAGGAGATGAAAGTTTGCACGGAGAGGTACCAATCATTTCTCAAAATATTATATATGTATATACATTGACGTTGAGTCGCCAACGGAAAAGGGAGCGGAAGTGGGAGTGGGAACGGGAACTGGAATGCGAACTGGTACCGACCCGGGCCTAACCTGGTAATGTAGGTTGGTACTTTTTATTCCATACATAGTTAGGGTTACGCGTAACTTAAAAAGCGTTTACACGCGGGCGGGTCAGCTAGTCACATTATAAGGTCAATATTATCATTAGTTAGATAATCTTGACTTGAATCTTGATTAAGGTTACAGATCAGTAGGTAATAATGTTGTCATGTTTTTGAGGAAACATATTTTTCTACTGAAATTGTTTTAATGTCTACACCTATATTCATTTTATATCATTATATATTTCATATCAGGATTTATTTTATTCTTTAGTCATTTTCAGTTTATAATCAGCTCGGCACGATTGCAATCCTACCTACCTACCTACCAAAAGTAGAGGTCAGTAAGAGAAAGGAATGGAGAAAGAGCTACCTATGTCAATATGTTATAGAGTATAGAATATAAGAAGTTTTAGTGGTGTTGATTGAATACTTAACTCTGCATTTTACTGATAAAATCACAAATTTGCAGCAATTATTGTTAAATAAACACCAAAATTCGTAATAAAATACGTACAAACAAGCACGTTTCAACTTCTAGGATTTATGAAAGGCACGTTTTACAATACAATTTACAAACAACAACAACAAACCAAAACAAACAAAAAATTTATGTAGAAAATTACTTCGTCTAGACATTGACACTGACAACAACAGTGACAAATGACAGACAAATCAGCGCACGTGAGTAAGTGAAGTGAACATCATACTTGATAGTAGCGATAGTGTTGATAGTGGAAACTATCCCAGAAGCTAATTAATAAAGAAGTGAAGTGAGTATAACCGTTCAATGGTTGGACATTATTTTTTCATCTTGAACGATGGTTGTCATTTATAATATTCTATAATATGTCGTCTATTATTAATGGTATTTTAGCCTTATACGTTGTTTTTAGTTATAGTCGCCATTGCTATAGCAGAAAATAGGACATGACTGAATATTGGACGACTGGACTTATAAACCGTACTACGTTGCCTCATAATATCCTAAACAATTATTATACTTGATACTAAAAGAATTGTGGAGGACTGTCCCAGAAGCCATTTTAATAAAGAGGTGAAGTATGGGTGAAGTGAGTTTTACCGTTGGCTCCTCAGTTTGGCTGTATGATTGATAAATTAGTAGACACCATTTTTTTCATCTTGAACGACGGTTGTCATTTTTATTAAATTTTATTTTCTAGTGTTTTTCTAATGTATATCGTTTAATATTCATGGTATTATAACCGATAAATGTTAGATAAAAGATACAAGTATTAGTGAAATGGAATAAAAGAAGATTGAACGGGAATTCTCTGATGAAGAAAATTGTTCGCCGATCGTTTTTTGTTATAGTCGCCATGGCTATAGCAGAAAACAGGACCGAAGACTGGACGACTGGACTTATAAACCGTACTACGTTGCCTCTTATATTATGAACAATTATTATACTTGATACTAGCGAAATTGTGGATAACTATCCCAGAAGCCATTTAATAAAGAAGTGAAGTGATAAATTAGTGTTGTTATTCGTGAATAGGTATTGAATGTCCGGAAGATGTCCGGATTTTTGTATAATTTGAAGTACATTTAGTAAGTAATTTCCAAAATAGTTATTTGAAAAAAAAAAACAGAACATTTGACTTTAAGCATTGTAGTGTCATAGTTATACTATTAACTCTCTTTTTGAAATTTTTTAATTACTTCATTCCTTGCAGTCACTATTTCAGTAAACATTATTTTATCATTATAATTATTTACTATTGTTTAATCAACAAACATTTAAAATTATTATATACATGTCAAATTTTAGGATTTTACATCCAACGGCTAATAGTTTGTGTCGACCACCCTCGTTGATATTTAGATTTGAAAGAGCAAAAGGGATCCTATCCCTGATTGTTTTTTAAATTAAATAATGAAAATAAATATCAAACATTTAATTTCTAATAGGTACATATTAAACAAAAGTAAAATAATCTACCGACGAAAACATAAATAAAGCGTAAACCCATCAACGTTCGGTTCTGAGATCAAACCTCTAACAAAATTAATGTGAGCGCACCATAGAGTGCACTCATCCGTCTTGAAACAATAAAATCGGTTAAATAAGTGAACACTAACTGCCTCATCATTGATAGGTATGTGCAGTAGGTACATAATAAATAAATAAATAAATAATGCTAGACTATCACACCACATCATGTAGCCCCAAACTGTTCAGAGCTTGTATTATGGGAACCACATGATTGATATACTACATATATACATTTTTTTGGTAAATACATACATAACCTACATAGAAAACACCCAGAACCGAGACAAATATCTGCAGAACATGCAAACATTTGTCCCACGGCGGGAATCGAACCCGCCACCTCCTGCGTCTCAGGCAGACCTTCGCCCACTGCACCACAGAGGTCGTCAATAATATGGTTCATTTTGCCTTAAAAAAACTTAACGGCCTATCGTAATGTAATTTTTTTCTATTATTTTACTTTTTAAGGTTACTTGTTTATAATGTTAGTTGTTGTATGTTTTTTATGTTTAATTTTTCTTTTATTGTTCATTGATATGTTTATGCACGCCAACTACAACTTTTTACCTGTCATGGTTGACTGGCAGAAAATGTTTTCTAGCATTATGTCCACCAATTGAACATTTTCTAAGTGCATTATAGAAATAAATAAATTATTAATTGTACACAATTCATTATTTATTTATAGGTATAATTTAGTGGCAGACTTTTGGTAGATTCAATACAAAATAGTTGGAGATGCGGCTTTTCAAAAATTATTATACCTATCCAAAGAGGAACAATAAATTCACCAGATCTAATAGTGGTTCTGACGTGAAAAACCGAACATTTGATTTGATACGCTGGTGCAGCAGAGCAGACACAGCGTTGTGTTTTTAACAGTTAATGCGCAAACTTAGTAGGTAGTGTAGTGACTAACCTACGTATGTAAACAAAATAAATTCATTTTAATCCAATTTTTATTGTCTGTTTTTTAATAATTGTGTAATTATAATTATGATTTGTAAGGAAGTTGTTATGAATAAATAAATTAAATGATAGAGTATTAATTTAATCATTATCATCAGCATTATCAGCCCATAGCTTAGTCCACTGCTGGACATAGGCCTCCCCTAATGAGCACCTTTGCGCCCTGAGCTCAGCTCGACGTAATTAATTTAATGATAGATTTTTTATAATACCTTTTAGTATTTGGTATAAATAATAAGGTGAAAGTGGCAACAGTGGCTAATGTAGGCACACTAAACTATTTTATCATAATTACTCAAAAGTGAATTGGAACCCAAGAAAAAGCCAGCAGCTATTGAAAAAGCAAAGCCTGTTGAACCGCCAATGGCCAGACTAGGAGTCACTATCGCACCATGATGACTTTGGTTTTTTGTCCGATAGTCTCATTGCAGAACCTATTCTAACGTTCAGTGAAACTCAGAACATAGATAATTAGGGAACTAGCCGTTATTGTGCGTGAGCAGAGTGCACAATTCAGCTTTGTAGCTATGTCATGAAGGACAGGTAGGTAGGACGCACTAATCAGAACTTTCGTTTTAAGGCTATGCGCCTACCTATGAGAGACCAGCGGGGTGATCGGCTAACTCTGTTGCAAACAGAAATGATTGAGACCGATCCTGTTTTAACAAACTGTGACTGTTTGTCAATTGACGTTCATTGAATTTCGACAGATGAAATGTCAAAGTTTGTAAAAACAGGATCGGTGTCAATCATTTCTATTTGCAACAGAGTTACCGAATCACCCCGCAGAAAACTCCACGTAGTTTTCCAAATGTTACCCAACCCAGCTGAATCCTCCTTTCATCTAATAGTTGTTTCTACCTAACTGCCAAAATCTACCCCAGGTACCAACGAGGTTAACGACACCGGGCCTCGGATCAATGTGGTTATTGAATATGACTTTGGTGTACAAACCACACTAACTTTGCGACCCCGTTTACAACTTTAGGGGTTGAATATTCAAAAATCTCTTCATGTTAGGTTGTTTTGCTATAAAAGGAAGCTTCAACTTTGTATCTTTAGAGGTAAGGCTGTGCGTTGATTCCAGGAAAAGGCTTTGTCTGTTATAAATATTTACGTTGGTATTTTCTAAATTCATGCCCAGACTTATCTCGGCAAGAGCCGTTATGGATAGCCATTGCCCGCAAGGCTGATGCTAGTCCGACCGGCATTTAATGCAACTCCTCTAGCGAATAATCAGCAAGACTATGTCATCTGCGAATCGTAGGAAAGTAGCAAATGTTAGAATAGTGGGCTCACTGTTTATTTTCCAGCCCAGCGCTTACCCTCTTATGAACAGTTTCAAAAACATGATACCTCCCTGTCTTACTACTGTCTTACTATGCGCTGATGGGTTTAGATAAATAGCTCAGGGTTAGATTCAAACACTTAAAAAATATGCTACAGAGAGTATAAAATTATACTATTTGTCCAAAATTATACTACGTTTGAAGTTTTTCCTTTTATCCCATGAGCCGGGGTATATGCGTCATGCATCTAGCGTTTGGTTTTTCGACGTTGTTGTTTTAAATTGAAGTAAAAACGCATCCTTAAGTAACATTTTGTTTTCAGTTCATACTACCTACCTACCTACAGTTATTAGACTTACTTTCTTTCTCAGCTTCACAAGAAATTATCAATTTTTTTTTATAGAAATAATCACTCGCGAGTTCCAAGTTTGGTTTTTGCCAAGTTTACTTTGATGAAAACTCTTTCATATTCAGCGTTTGCGTCAGATAAAACCAGGCAATCAAGTGCTACTTTGGCAATTGTAGGGTAAAATATTAAGTACATACTTACATACTACCACCATAGGATCCACGTAGGTACTTCATACTCAGACACTATGAAATGACGGTACGACTATTAAAATTGAAATTGCTGGTACAGTATTCACTTGGACACTTATAGTGGCGGCTTGGTGAAGACACTGGACACCGTTGTAGAGGTTTTTTCAAGGGAGTCAAAGGCCTTCAAATAACCCATAAAAACCAGATATGGTGTGATTTGATTAGGTATACTCTGGCGATTATAGTATTAGGTATTTTAGACTCACCTATAATTTATGAGAAAATACTAAATACTCCTTGTATGAAACCATAAAAATGTGCTGATCTGGGGGCACGGTAGTGCCCCCGATAAGTCGAGTACCATCAGGATTAAAAATTTAAAAAGTGTCCTAAAGTTGATGTGATAACTAAGAGACCGCTATATAACGCCTGCCTATATTCTCTCTTTTGCCTGGGGTTAATGTATTATGTTCTAGTTAGACATTTGTAGTACCTAGGTAGGCTTATTATTATCATATCAATAGTTCGATACTTTAATTCCTAGTAAAATATCTCGTAAACCATAACCTACTTATGTCATTGTTATTTGAGTTACTGTAGGCTAATATTATTTTTAAAAACATCAGTTGAAGCCATAAATGTGCAGGTAGGTACCTATATTTGTGTTCATATCATTAATACTTACCATCTCATAAGATAAAGGAAACAGTTCTAATCGCTTATACATTTAGTAGGGATAAAACCAAAATAAAAACGGCCCGTCTGGCATTTTTTCACAGGGGGAAGCAAAAAAATAATGAAAACGTACGACAGAGAGGGCTATATGCGAACGCGTGTGGTAAACTGAAAGAGAATAACGAAACTCACTAGGGGAGTCGGAGCGCAAACCGGTTCTGCATGTGTGCAGACAGACCGTGTTCTCCCTCCCCTCGACTGGCGACCCTCAAGTGCGAGGGCCCCACATTGTCGGCTTTTCCCCGAAGCAATGCAATAATTATACCGACAGAGCCTCTATCATCAGTTTATTGATTTAGTTAGTGACTTCACATTATACCTATGTAGGTATATATTTTTACATATTATATAAATAGATTATTTATATGTAAAATTGGTTCGATTGGTTACCCAGTAGAGTAAAGAAGTAAGTAACCTGCCAACCTAATTAGTGATTCTTAATTAAGATAATTTAGATAGTATACCAGGTAAGGTATTGTTTCACAATTCAATAAGTCGCAGTCGCAGTGGAATAGTGATATTAACATGTACCTACCCATTTACAATGTGTGGGTAGACACCAAAAATTTACATAAAACAAGCGACATATACCTATTATTTTATTGATTATCTGAGATCAGATCTTAATGTCCACTCAACGTAACAATGCCATTGATATTATGAAGTTTTGCCACACGTGATGCATTTACCCACATCATATCGCAACCAGAAAGTAAAAAATAACATAAAATACCTTTTAGTGTAAAAACCATAAGAACAACGTTCCATCGTTTCAAAATAAAAGGTTAACTGAAACGTAAGTGCCGCCGTCCCATGTGGCGGTGATTAAAAAGAAAAAACAAACGGAAATGTGAGGATCGAGACATTCGCACGGGTGAAAGTAAACACAACACTTATTATCGACGAAAACGACATACAAACACACTTTATCGATAGTCCGGTGCCCGTGTCATTGTAACAATAACCTTCTTTCCGAATGGCGAAACAAGACTGTTTGGATTGCCGGGGCGCGCTACCGACTCGCCGCACCCATGCCCCGCAAGCCCGCAAGCGACACTACACCCCAATATTGCTTTCTCCCTCTACTCTATCGCCAATGGTACGCCTGCTGAAAATCGAGGCACTTTATTGGTGGATTCAATTTACGACCATTCCAAAAACAAAACCGGTTGCCAAGAACAGCAGGAAAGGGCGCGAGGGACGAAATTAGCGTTTAGCGATATTATTATTACTTTTCTTTCCTTCTCTTTCGTTATAAAGGCTTCACGCCATGCGCTGATGCGCCATATCGCTATGCTATATAGGATTGATTTTATATATGTAGGTATATAATTTATAAAGCAAGTATTACATTTTAAGTTTTTGTTTATAATGATTATTAGGTTTAGTATAAGTTTACTTGATAGCTAGTGGGATATATTTGTAAAATAGTCATTGATAGATTAAAATATGATAACCAGTTTAATTAAATAACTTAACTTACTTAAATCATAACAAGAACATACCTACCATATTTAAGTACCTATAATTTATCCGGTGAAATGCTTTGTCGACTTCACGTCACTAAAGCCGCAACTTATTGTCTAGGTAATAAAAAATCAATCTTGTGAATCGTGGCTTGTGGATTGTTTCGAGAGAGAGAAATATAATAGGTACCTACTAACCAAAAGACTATATGGGCCTACTCAGAGATTGGATATCAAGTAAATAATTTATATTTACTGTTTTTGGGTTTTCCTTGGTTCATTGGCATCTGGGAAAACATTCCCACAACTTCGAGCATATCACTTGGATATGAAGTATTGCCCGCATAATACTATACCGGTTCGTTCAAGAAATATTTAAATTTAAAAGATTAGATTTAGAACAGTCAACTGACTCTGTCCACAAAAAAAACAAACTTGGATAGAATATAACCAAGAGCCGCAAAAGTCCTATCTATATTAAAGGCCGCCATCGACGCCATCTGTTGAGTAACTTTGAAGTGTAATCTCTGCCATGCCAGCGCCATCTTGCGTCTGTTAACGCCTGTCCTCCTCCTTTCTCAAATCTCCTCGGACAACGACGGGGCGGACCATCATCTTTGCAAAATTGCAGGTTTGATTCTTCGAGCAAATGTTGATGTAATTAGGGCTTTTCCTGTAACTAGGGTTGAATTAAAAAAAAACCTTTGTACCTAACAACCTTTGTAACAGTTGGAAGGTTGTTAGGTACAAAAGTTTTTTTTTCCTTTGCCCAGTGCGAACTTTTTTATATTTTAAAAGGGTGTTTTTAGATAAAATATCCTAAATCACACGAGACCAACCTAACATGTATCTAACTCTGATTATCTGGTATTCTCTGTCTGCCTGCATTCCACATACCAGATCGTTTATTGAGTTCGTAGGTAGGTAACTTAAATAGGTGATGATTCTGAGATTTTTTTACAATTGTATGCATTCTATCCCTTTCTTATCTAGATAACCTTAAAAGTATATTACCAGAAAATCCAAACTCTTTGGAGATAACAGGGATAGCTAATTAAGTTTAGTTTTAGAAAATAAACAACAGAATTGAAACCACTGAATAGTTTAAATTATGCAATTGTTTTTTTTTTTTACAAAAGATAGCCAAGCGCTTGACCGCTAACAAACCTGAAACAGGTGAAGATGGAGGGCGCTTGCCTAGAACGAACAGATTCACTATGAATTTGAAGACTCCCAAGGTTATACTGGCCCGGGAAAACAGGCGCCGGGAGCAAGTTCCACTCCTTGCTAGTACCTACTAACAATAAACGTGGTAGCGAATCGTTTGGTACGACAAGGTGGAATGTCGACCAGGTATGGGTGGTATTTTGCTGTACGCCTGCTTGTCCGGTGATAAAAGGGGGAAGGTGGGATCAGGGGCCTGATTCTGACAATTCGATATATTTGATTCTATTAGATATATATCGCGGAAACTGGCAAAATTGTATGAAAATTGACAGTTCTCTCGATATATCTAATAGAATCAAATATATCGAATCGTCAGAATCAGGCCCCAGGTCGTGAACATCTTGGGCACATTCACCAAAGTAGAAAACTGACAGCCTGGAAACTCGACGTCTGTGTTCGAAGCTCTGCGGATTTGCTTTCACCAACGAATCATCGCCGATGAGCCTGGCAGCTCGCCGCTCAATCCAGTCCAGGGCCTCAGGCTGGTACTTTGCCGTGCCATCCTATTTACAGGTTGATTCTTTAGGATTCCGTAAACAAAGGGTAATAACGGGACCCCATTACCCAAGACTCCACTGTCTGTCTGTCTGTCTGTATGTCACCAGGCTGTATCTCATGAACAGTGATAGCTAGAAAGTTGAAAGTTTCTCAGATGTATCCCTGTAGAATGTAGATACACGTTAGTCGCAGACTCTATCTACGTATTATTAGATACTAAATAGTTTTAAGGTTTTATATTTGTATGTATGTTATGTATGTATGTAAGTTACCTATATATATTTCTAAGCGCGGTAGGTGTAGTACTTAATTAACACCTTGTTCTATTTCTGTTGCCTGAAATAATGGTTATTTTATTTTTATAAGTTCCAGAAGTAGGTATATGTAAGTAGGTACTAGAATAGGTCCTGGATCCTGTTCAACCTATGCCGGACATAAGCTTATATTGGCAAGTTTCAGTAATTTTATATTTAAATAATAAAATAAATGTAGTATGTAGCAGTCAGGTACCTACCGATTACTTGCCTAGCTAACTTGGTACTACCTACTATATCTACGTAAGTTTATGTAATGAGACCGTAGGGTGCGTTAGGCAAGTAGGTAGGTATAATATCAGAGCAAAAAACAACAAACTAGGTGGTACCTAATCATCCGCATCGTCATCATAATCATCAATGGCCTACACCAGTCCACTGCTGGACATAGGCCTCCCCTAATGAGCGCCATTGCGCCCTGTCATGAGCTTGTACCTAATACTAAAACATAAAAGTCAATAAATTATTTTGGTTTAGAAAATGGATTCAAGGACTCTATGACATAGCAACCCCCGATATCTTTTTAGCCACTTGAGCCCCGATTTCGGATGAGAGGTCGAGGGATGTTGTTGTTCTCTTTCATTTTCGCGTTCTGGCTCCCTCACTCGTTTTCTATGAACCGGATTTTGAAGGCCTCGCTTCTAACTACGTAGATAACAATGGACCAGCATCTGTCTCCTTCTAAGGATGTATTATGGCGGCGCGCGCACCCCGCGTACCCGTGGGCGAATTGCACCCCTACGTTATCCTCTTTTTTGCTGTCCATAATTTTATCCCTATGCCGTAAAGTTTTTGAAAAGCATAGTACCTATAGTTAGCCGAGATGGACCATTTTTGTCATCTTGAATGACGGTTGTGTCATTTTTGTTTTAATTTATTTTCTAGTGTTTCTGATTTATATATTGTTTAAAAACGTTTGGAAATTTTAACAATCCACGTTATTAATTAGACTCAAGTGTAGGAAATGTAATAAAAGTGAATATGGCCGGAATTCTGATGAAGAAAATGGTTCGTCGATCGTTTTTGGTTGATTGGTATAGCAGACAGAACAGGACCTGACTGAAGACTGGAGGACTGGACAGGACTATAAACCGTACTACGTTGCCTCATATTATTATGAACTATCTGGGATCCATGCCAAGTCAAGCTTAGTATACCTTTACCTGAACCAACTCGGGCATTTTTCAGCCCCCTGTAACACGATACAGCACGATGCTGGAAATTATGCATACGGACTTAACCCCAATTGCAAAATTTCGCGTCTGCTGCTCTATTAGTTTTCAAGATATAGTTACGTCATCAAAATCCATATTTTGTGAAATTTTGCCACACTCATTCATGATCATCAAAAGTCAAAAGCGATGTATTCACATGCGAACTTTTTATTCTTTATTCAAATTCAACATAATTGGCCCGGCTTTATAACTATTAGCTCGGCTTTAAAGGTTAGTCAATGAAGGTTTTAGTATAATGTTAGTCTATTCCTTGTTGTAGGAGTGGTTCGCTTAACCACTCCAACAACAAGAAGTACCTACTTGGCTATTTTAGCAACATTTATATTAAAATTATAAATATTTATTAGCCTCTTATCAATGATTTGCAGTAAAATAGCCAAGAAAAAAATTATAATGGTTCAATTAATTGTTTTAAGGAAGGTTTATTGAGAATGTCTGACTTGGTAGTACACCAGATCTCATAACTTTTTTGTGCGGTAGCAGAAGTACTCCGCGAAGAGTTGGCATAATTTTTGCATTTGTTAAAATGTTTTTGTATGGATTAATTATACTTGATACTGGCAAAATTGTGGAAATTTTGATATCCCAGATGCCATTAAATAGATAAATGCAATACCTAACCTACCTACCTAGGTAATAATTAAAGAAAGTAGGTAGGTATACCTAGATAAGTTACGTATTAGGTAGACCTAATTACGAGTACTTTGGTTGATAGAATTATTGCTGATTTTTTAAAGACTTTGTGGGGCTACCATCTTCATCTTCAGCATCCAAGCAAACCTCACCTGCCCGTGGTGCAGGTGCATCCTCCTGTTTAACGGCCGGCGGCGCGCGGTTTATTAATCAGCACTCAAAGCGTTATACCTAAATACCTACTTATCTAGTACCCTACCCTACATACCTACTTAGGTACAGCGGGTTATTTTTACTTTTAATAAATTGTACTTAATATTTTTCACTTTACCTAGACTTTGAAATGACTTGCCAGTTCCTGTGAGACATGCAAAATCCCTGGAAATCTTTAAAAATGAGGTCTACAAAATATACTGCGCAAGATCGCTCAAACGATACGTTCTCATGTCCTTGTAGGTATTAACAGATTCAATCCTATTTATGTATTTACCTAGTGGTTTATTTAGCATAATTTTATTAATACATTAATTTAATTTAGTTTATGATCATATATAGTATGTATGTATATATAGACACATCATGTAATTAATTATTTATTTTATTATATTGTAACACTGTTTCCCGTCTCGTTCTATACAATCCAATCCAAAGGTTGCCTGGAAGAGATCGCTTTTAGCGATGAGGCCGCCCGTTGTATTACCGCGGATTAGTTTTATAGATTTGTTTGTTTATTTAAATTTTGTAATTGTTGGTGTACAATAAATAGTTTTCTATCTATCTAAGACATAAAATTCTACGAAAACAAAAACAAAATCGTATTTGTCGTCGTTTTAGTCACTGCTTGCTAAAGAGGCTAGCTATGTTCACGGCACGTCTTGTACAAAGGGCATCCTCGACTCGACTCATTACATAATCTTTGCTTTGTTATTCCACACCACAACATCACTGAGTTTAAGTTCCATTCGCACCCTAACAATGCCGTCTCATCGCATCTTCTGAGAGATCAATCCATCTATCTCTGTCTTACACGTGTGGGTGTGTGCTCCTCGGACACTGACCCAAACGCTACAGCTGTTTTGGAAAAGAAAAATAATAATTAGGAAGGTCGAATTATTCGAATATCTTTTGGTTTTACCAGGCCTCTTTCACTCCGCAGAATAGGTATAAAAATATACCTACGCATCGCCGGCCTTGCGAGCGTGGTTCGTTACGTCGGTTGCCGCGTTCTGCCCGGAACGAAAGTGTCCTTGAGCAGCCGCGGCATTTTAGTTTGTTTTTGTTAATGTACCTATATTTTTCGCCAAATGAAGGCAAAAAAATACTACACAGCATTTGGTTGCCTGAATAATAATAAGAAAATGTAAATAATACCAATAGTAGGTACAGAACTGAAAGTTTTTCTACCAAATAATGCGTTGTTTAGATATCAAAGTCTCCCGTATTTACTTAAGTAGGTAGGTACTTAGGTACAAGTTCTATTTGAATGCGGTACCTACATACATAAATAAACGTAATATTATTATGTAGGTAATTTTCATAGAAAATTTTTGTGCCATTGGTAGGTATAGGTAGGCCTACATAGTGCTTTAGTAAGTAAGTATTATGATTTTGATTATGTAGACTGAGAGCAAGATTAGAAACCCAAGCTAGGTACATTTTTATTTGGTTTAACTTTAAGTAGGCAGTGTAGGTTATCTACTTAAAAACAGTCGGGTAGGTAGGTGTAGGTAGACAAATCGATGTAGTAAGTTACCCAAAGGTAGGTGTACTAACAACTAAAACTAGATACCTAGGTTACCTACAAACTAAATGTTGTTTTTTTCTCTTGCAAATATCTAGGTAGGTACCTACCTACTAAAATTTCTCTTAAGATTTAGCATGATGTACCTACCTTAAACAGTGATTATTCAGTTTTCGTACACAAGACACCTAAACACTTAAGTAAGTGTTAAGGACCCAAGTACCTACCTAGCTGCTAGCTCAGAAAATAGGCATACCTATATGCCTATTTTCTGAGCTCTTAATGCAGCCAGCCAGTGTAAAATAGTTTTCTGATCAAATACTAGGTAGGTAGATATTATTTGAATTATCATTGTTCCTAAAAAGAAATAGGTGGCTAGGTAACTGGATAGTAAAATGTTCAACAACAACAGCCTATAGGGGATGCCAATGTCCAGCAGTGGACATAGGCCTCCCCTATAAGAAGGGGGATATGCCCATAATCCCCACGCTGGGCATGCGGGTTGGGGATCGCAGGATACAGCTTCTCGCACCGCCGACGCTGCTGCCCGTCGGCGGCCAGGTTATTATTATTCGTCACAGAATAATTCTCAAGACAACCCTAACGTTACACGTGCCACGTCAGTAGAGATAGAGCTATACGATAGAAAGGGATGCAAGGTGTAGGTTAATATAAATGTTAGGCACTGAGTTCGGTGCGAGCTGAATAGCACTTTATTGCGTAGCAGCTAAAGTCGCTATTTATTTAAATGATTGCGCGGAGTGAAGCTTCTGTCCTCTCTGTATTCTGTGGTTTTACTTAAAAAAAAAACTCTGGTTTGTAGCCCTTTAACTAAGCAGAGCTTGTATGCCAACCACATGACTGATATTACTACGTACTTAGGTATCACTTTTTTGTATCATATATTGAAAACACCCAGTCCTGAGACCAATATCTGCAAATAATGCAAACAATTGTCCCGCGGGGAATCAAACCCGCAACCCTCTGCGTCTCAGGCTGACCATCGCCCACTGCGCCACAGAGGCCGTCACTTATCCACAGACTTAACATAGGCAGCATCTATAGGTAGGTATTACCACGCGATACTCGAAGGGGTAAAAAGAGGGATGATTATTGACAAAAAAGGTAGTCAAAAATGCCTTTTTGAAAAATAAACTTCCGGGACAAGACCAGGAGGGAGGTGACTTGACAATGTTACCCGCAGTGGGCAAAGTTGCCCGGTTTAGGCTGCCCGCCCACGACCGACTTTTTGTAGGGCCGATAATCGGACCGATTTATCCACAGACTTTTATCACTGATTTTATGACCGACTCAACGAACACATGTTTGTATGAGCTTCAGATAAGTATGTCTTAAACGTACGTATGAGGTTGTGGGTTCAATTCCCGCCGTGTCGCTTAATGTCGAAGTGTTGAAGTGTTAAAGTTTTGAAATGTTAAAGTGCTGAAATGTTGAAGTATTAAAGTGTTGAATTTCGAAGTGTTAAAGCGTTGAAATGTTAAAGTTTTGAAGTGTTAAAGTGTTGAAATGTTGAAATGTTGAAGTGTGGAAGTGTTAAAGTGTTGTAATTTTGAATTGTTGAAGTTTTAAAGCCTTGAAATGTTGAAGTGTCGAAATGTTGAAATGTTGAAGTGGTAAAGTGTTGAAACGTTCAAATCTTAATGTGTTAAAGTGTTGAAACGTTCAAATGTTGAAGTGTTGAAGTGATAATGTGGTTTAAAGTTTCCTCTGTAAATCCAACCTGGTACGCTCTGTCCATAACATTCCTGTCCTCTCTCGATAGCCACCGCCAAAAAGTCGGACGTGTCCGTTGAGTCGGTCATAAATTCGGTGATAAAAGTCGGTGGAAAAATCGGTCCTACAAAAAGTCGGTCGTGGGCGGGCAGCATTAAGCATACATTTCCATACGTTCCTTTTTTCAGCGACAATTGGATTAGTCGGGATCCAGCGACACACGCATTGCAGTATTGCAATCAGTACATTCCATTTTTCTCCTACAAAAAGTCGGTCACCGATTGTCGGCTGTGGGCGGACACACTTAATTACACTTGTAATTACAATTGTCATTTTTTATAACATAATATAATGATAATTCCATATCGATATACCTGCACTCGATAAATTAAGCTTGTCCCTGTCATTTAACAACTCGTGATATTTTAACGCCATTTTAGTTATCTGAGGCGCAGACCACATTTATATGGCGTCGGGTACGGACATGGCACGGGCGGTTTCCTATTCCATTCAAATTTCATACAAAATGCATGGAAACAAAGCACAATTTAGGACCGTGATTCTGAACATATTTAGCCAAAAAAAACAAACATATTAAGACCTATGTATGTCATTTTAATTATTTTTCTGGTTACATACTTATAGTACAACATGATAACATAACTACCTAACTATCTCATTTAAATATGCAATAAACAAATAAAATAAAATAAACCAGCAATTGCATACATTGCTGCAATGCACAATACTGCAGCAAGCAGTCCGATCGTACAGTTTTGAAATCACATTTTTTTTTCTCCGGTTATGATGACTTTATATGAACTTTCGTTTTCGGTAGACGTCTTTTTACACCCCATATAGGTTGCCTGAAATTCAGATATCAATCGTAGTTTTCTATAAGACATTTTGTATGCACACCCGTCCTGGAAAAATTTCGCGGCTCGCCGATTTCGGTATCAGCTTTTGTTTTTTAATGCTACATAACTACGCACAAAAAAATTTAACCATTGAAGCCCTCGCAAACACGACGCTTTGTCGTCGAGCTTAGTCGCGAGCGTCTGTCATATCTTGCTGTCGCGATTGTCGCCGTGTGTGCGGAGCTTTGAACAAAATGTATGAAAATTGTCCCCCGCAGCTTGTCGTAGCGTCTAATCGCCGTTTGTCGTCCAATGTGCGCAGGCTGTTTTTCAATTTGTTAGTTTTTAACCCTTATTAGTGTAATGGTCAAAAATACCCAAACTAATCCTAAAAAGTTTGCAACAATGAATAACAAAAGCGCTAGTTGGTTACAAAAACATTGGCATCTCTCTCCGCTCGAAGCTTTTTTTAATTTGGCTATTTGAGCAGCATTTATACTTATTTAAAATTCAATTTATTAGCCTGTTATCAATGATTTGCTGCAAAATAGTCAAGTACTTAAAAATCAAAATGATGAATTCTGAGTCCGCCTGTAATTGGTTTCTATATCAGAATGAAAACTTTGTCAGTGTAACTCTACAATGTATTGATATTTAAGCTGTTGGCGTTCCTATTAAATAAATAAATAAATAATGGTTTCAAGATAATTAGTTATGGAATATGGTTTATTGAGAATGTCTGACTTGGTAGTTCACCAGATCTCAGAACTTTTTTGTGCGGTAGCGGTAGCAGAAGTACTCCGCGAAGAGTTGGCATAATTTTTGCATTTGTTAAAATGGTTTTGTATGGATACGGTTCTATCACAGAACAAAGTATGCCTAACGTAGAAAGAAACTGTATGTGGTCCTGAGGCCTCATTTACTAACTCAGTTGCACACCGAAATGATCGGCACCGGACCTTTATTTACAAACTTTGACATTTCATCTGTCGAAATTCAAAGAACGTCAATTCACATATTGTCAAAGTTTGTAAAAAGAGGACCGGTGCTTATCATTTCGGTGTGCAACTGAGTAAGTAAATGAGGCCTCTGGTCATCAAACTAACTTAACTACTAGCAGGCGCGGATTTACCAATAGGCCAAGTAGGCCCGGGCCTAGGGCGGCAAAATTTAGGGGGCGGAAAAACTTGGTGAAATAATTAATAAAAAAAACTTTAAGACTACCAAAATATGAGTAGATCAAGCATATCATGAAATTAATATAACTATTTTAGCAAATCATCTTCATCTACTTGTATTCGCACTGAATACCGGTTTTTTCACTTACAGAGTGGATTTAAATCGAATCACGATTTTCGAAGAGCTAAAGACAAAGAGCAGCCTTGAGGGTTTTTTTAAATTTTTCGCTTTACAGCGAGTAAGGGGGCGGCAAACTTTAATATGCCTAGGGCGACGAACGGATCAAATCCGCCCCTGACTACTAGGTACTTTTTTTAAATTATCTGGAAACAGGTTAAAAATCATCTAATCCTCGATTATATATCATCATCTACATGGAGGCATGACTATTAGGTAAGTTAGTAGGTACCTACTGTGGTAGGTGTACTCTACCCACAGTAGCATAGACACTGATCATTATTAAGCAGACAGTAGTACGAAATGATAGTACCTGGGGATCTACTACAATTCACCGAAGTACGAAATTACGTGTTTCGTTGTTTGCGATTGGTACCCATAATCGAAACGAAAACCGAAATTTCGGCACGAAGTTAGTAATGGAACAGTCCGAACGTTGTGCATCCTACTTTAGTTCACGACCGCAATATTGGAATTGACCGTATGAAATACGACCAATCGCACGAAACGAAACACGAAATTTCGTACTTCGGTGAATTGTAGTATTCGGCCTCTATGGTGCAGTCGGCGAAAGTCTGCCCGAGACGCAGGAAGTTGCGGGTTTGATTCCCGTCGCGGGATAAATGTTTACATTATTTGCAGATTTTCGTCTCGGGTCTGGTCTGGGTGTTTTCTATGTTTATTATGAATGTATTTACAAAAAAAACTTCTAAGTAGTATTTCAGTCATGTGGTTCCCATAATACAAGCTCTACTTAGTTTGGGGCTACATGATGCTGTGTGATAGTGTGCAGCATTAACTATACAGTACCTAATGTTATAAATATATGTCTAAACCTATATTACACGATATTTATAAGTAGGTTTTACAGAATTTAATTAACCGTTGTCAGTGTAGAACTTGAAAATAAAACTTACAGAAGAACAGATGTTTGAGTATGAGGTTTAGATAGATAGTTACGGCGTTGCTGATAGCTCTTTGAGATAGACATATAGTTTGTAAAGCCTATTTGATTCCATCATCCTGTCGTCCTAGTGGAATTATTCACTGAATATTGCCACCTCCCCGGCCTGGGTCGGCAGCCGGATCGATCGAGGCACCCCTCCGCCCCTCGGCACTCAGCAGCCGCACCTAACATGCGCAATGTTGATCTCGGATTCTAAAACTATCCTCCATGGTTGGTACTGGTACAAACCGTTCTAACAGATACCTATTTATTATACAAAAAATAGCCAAGCGTTTGAACACTATCACACCTGAAAATGGTGAAGATGTGGTCTAGGAATAAGATGGAACCCAATTATTCTTTAGCGGGTTTTTAGTGAACCCTAAGGTCATCGACATGATGCTCTGGGAGAGCTCGGAACTGAATATCAGTGAGCGGTCAGCCGGTCACCCACCCAAATGGTGGCACGGCCAGGGGTGCTGATATTGCTTACCTAGATCATAGGTGATCTGGTAGGAACGAACAAACGCTCTACTATAAAATTTGTATAACAGAAACTATGTGTTGTTGTGAATTTTGTTCATACCAGATCAAGTATGATGTTAGCAATATAACCGTGCCATTTTTGGATGGATGATCGGCTGACAACTTTAAAAGTTCAGAAGTAAAACTCTCAGCCTAGTTAGGAAAGCTCGCCCCATCATCAGTCGACCTCATCCATACCTAATACCCATGCAAGCCTCGAGGTTAAGAGCTGACCCAAATAACTATAGCAATGCAATGGTAGGGATTCTGAGTTATTTTTTTTGACTCTAAAACAAATTATAACTAAGTAACGAAGTAATTTCGTCTCTATCTACTATTTTCATCTTTAAGAAAGAGACTTGACTTGACATCATGATTTTGGCTTGTCAAAGTATGTAAAAACAAGACCGGTGCATAACATTTCAGTGGCCAATTCGGTATTAAATGTTGACGCATTCGTAGGCGTGTTGGTGCTGTAACCCGTAACGTAACGTCAACACATTTTTGCTTTGTACCTACTCATATTCCTTTCTAATTCTCACATTGTCGAATGCAACTATAAACCGTACTACGTTGCCTGATTGCCTCATATTACTACCAACAATTATTATGTTAATTGATAATTGTGGAATTGTGAAAAACTATCTCGAAGCCATTGAATAAAGAATGAGAGAGCTTACCACAGGTTTTTATAGTTTACGAAAACTTTATAAGTTTCGGTATAATTCCATACATTTTCAGTACAGCGCCTTTAGGGAAACGTGCATGAACTACGAAAATGAATGAAAAGATACCGAAACTTATAAAGTTTTCGAAAACTATCAAAACCTGTGGTAAGCCCTCTGAATCTGAATAGAGGATCACTTGGTTCAGTACATAACAAAGGACTAAACAGCTTGACTTGAAAGTAATAGTACTTATATTATCAATTACTCATTTCTTAACACTTTGAGTGAAACTGAAAGCACAACGGCGCGCACCTAACGATAATCTAGCTTCTCGGGCATGCATGCGCAGTGTGTGTAGCGATGTCCGCCTATATCCGACGCCCGCAGTCAACGTGTTTAAAGACAGTGTCTATAATCCACTACCCACTACGCACTATCCTACCGCTACCTACCTTAGCTTAGTTCACTTACGCATACTCACACTAAGCAATGGTAGGTAGCTAGGTAGGTGTAAGTTCCCAATTATTAATGGCTCTCTCTCGCTAGATCCATTTTTTTAAGTTTTCTTTGTTTTTTTATTTTGTAACACGGGGAGTGAAATGGATACTTCAAAAAAGTTTTTATTTCAGTTACCAACTGTTCATATTTCTTCAGGGTGGGGGTGTTGTAGAAGTGTAATAGGTAAGGTAGGTACAATAGCGTAGAAATAGGTACATATAGGTACCTAGATCGCCAAAGGAAAGAATACTAGTGTATTTATATTCCTAGGTTCGATAACCGAGTGATAAATACAAAAAAGTTCCTTTCAGTGAAATTCTAGATATAGCACAGAATACAGAAGGGACAGAAGCTTCACTCCGCGCAATCATTTAAATAAATAGCGACTTTAGCTGCTACGCAATAAAGTGCTATTCAGCTCGTACCGAACTCAGCGCCTAACATTTATATTAACCTACACCTTACATCCCTTTCTATCGTATAGCTCTATCTCTACTGACGTGGCACGTGTAACGTTAGGGTTGTCTTGAGAATTATTCTGTGACGAATAATAAGAACCTGGCCGCCGACGGGCAGCAGCGTCGGCGGTGCGAGAAGCTGTACCCTGCGATCCCCAACCCGCATGCCCAGCCTGGCCAAAATTTTAGTAGGTAGGTACCTACCTAGATATTTGCAAGAGAAAAAAACAACATTTGGTTTGTAGGTAACCTAGTTATCTAGTTTTAGTTGTTAGTACGCCTACCTTTAGGTAACTTACCACATCGATTTGTCTATCTACACCTACCTACCCGACTGTTTTTAAGTAGGTAACCTACACTGCGTACTTAAAGTTAAATCAAATAAAAATGTACCTAGGTTGGGTTTCTAATCTTGCTCTCAGTCTACATAATCAAAATCATAATACCTACTTACTACAGCACTATGTAGGTAGATACCTACCAATGGCACAAAAATTGTCTACGAAAAAATACCTACATTATAATATTACGTTTAGTTATGTAGGTAGGTAACGCATTCAAATAGAACTTGTACTTAGGTACCTATCTACTTAAGTAAATACGGGAGACTTTGATATCTAAACAACGCATTATTTGGTAGAAAAACTTTCAGTTCTGTACCTACTATTGGTATTATTTACATTTTCTTATTATTATTCAGGCAACCAAATGCTATGCAGTATTTTTTTGCCTTCATTTGGCGTAAAATATAGATACATTAAGAAAAACAAAGTAAAATGCCGCGGCTGCTCAAAGACACTTTCGTTCCGGGCAGAACTCGGCAACCGACGTAACGAACCATGCTAGGAGGGCCGGCGATGCGTAGGTATATTTTTATACCTATTCTGCGGAGTGAAAGAGGCCTGGATATAGTAATTTCAATAGGTAGGTATTTTTGAAGGTCCTTCAGTTAGGTAGGTACCTCTACTTAGGTACAGCTACATATGATTAGTTTGGTTGGACCACCCTGTACATTTTATTTCCGTTACCTTCCTAATTAGCTGTGGGTACTTGTTCGTAGTTTGTTACCTACGTATGTAAGTAGGTAGGTACCTACCTACTTATAAGTAAATAAATAAGTAAATATTGCGGGACGTAATCACACAGCATCATGTAGCCCCAAACTAAGCAGAGCTTGTATTATGGGAACCACATGATTGATATACTACACATATTTTTTTACACCCAGACCCGAGACAAATATCTACAGAACATGCAAACATTTATCCTGCAGCGGGAATCGAACCCGTAACCTTCTGCGTCTCAAGCGGACCTTCGCCCACTGCGCCACATAGGCCGTCAACTTAAAAACTACTTGATTTAAGTCCCTCATAACTACCTAGGTACGAGTAGGTAACATAAATATCTTGAACAGGCGAAAACGCTTAAAAACAATTTGCTATTCGTTTCACAAAAGGTGAAGCAGGTAAAATAGGAGCCTTTTATTCTGACTCTACTGCTTTAGTCTAGTTAGAGGAGCTCACGAATTATTTGGTGCGATTTGGCAACGTCGCAGTCAAGGGGATGCTAGGGGATTGCTCTGGATTTTGAACATCCAATGTTCTAGAGTTGGCAACGTCGCGTCGCAAAACTTGGGATTTTGGAAGTTCGGACGGATGAATATGAATACCTACATACTCGTTGTTTGCTGTTCAAGTGGATTGCTACAACTCGAATACCTAGGTACCTACTTCAAACTTTTTTCATAGCCCATCGAGTGACTTAAATTCTTCAAACTTTTTTCATAGCCCATCAAGTGACTTCATTCTTCAAACTTTTTTCATAACCCATCGAGTGAATACCATAAGTCACTCGATCCATCTTATAAATGTGTATGTAACTTACCTATGAAGAATTAGAAAAGTTTGTAGGTAGGTAGGTACTATTATTTAATATGAGCTATTCTATTACGCAGGCGCGGTGCTGGTGTCTACAATCGATTGCGACGATGATCTCTACTAAGCGATGCGACATCACTTCACTTCACTTTTTTATTAAATGGCTTCTGGGATAGTTATCCACAATTTCGCCAGTATCAAGTATAATAATTGTTCATAATAATATGAGGCAACGTAGTACGGTTTATAAGTCCAGTCGTCCAGTCTTCGGTCAGGTCCTGTTTTCTGCTATAGCCATGGTGACTATAACAAAAAACGATCGGCGCACAATTTTCTTCATCAGAGAATTCCCGTTCAATCTTCTTTTATTCCATTTCACTAATACTTGTGTCTTTTATCTAACATTTATCGGTTATAATACCATGAATATTAAACGATATACATTACAAAAACACTAGTAAATAAAATTTAATAAAATTGACAACCGTCGTTCAAGATGAAAAAAATGGTGTCCTCTATCGATGCGACATCATAGAGATAATTTTGTGTATGGCGTTTAAAAACTTGGTTGCGAGCAAACATGAAAGAGAGGCTGACAGACGTCTCAACTGTTATCAACTGATTTAACAATCATAGATATTATCTATGATGAAGCCTTCCATTTGTTGTACCTATAATGTGTGGAATAAAATTGTGTATTGTGCAATAAAGTCTAATTTACTCGACATATTATTATTAGTGAACCCCTCAAAAAGGGGGCTGCGACCGCGCCTGCTATTACGTTATACTAAATAGGTATTACGCAGTAACAATGTGGTCGGTAACAGTATACCTAGGTCCCTGTCACGTGTTCGATTCCCATCCGGGATATCTAAGGTTATTTTTTTATGTGTTGGGTGTTATAGGAAAGAGTCTGTGTATTATACGTGTATCTCTGGTAGGTACTAGCTACACATTAGCCGCCTAAATGATAGTAGGGATTAAAGTTGTAGATAAAATGATCCCCCGAAGAACATTTTCATATAAAGTAACGCCAAGACAAGTAGTAGCGACGCTTGCATTGTAAAAAAAAAGACCGAAGTGCGAGTTTACTCGCCCACCGCGAATGACGTCAATTAAGTCTAATTCATACATTCAGTATTAATTTCGGGGATATCATATTGAGAAAGTGAGTTAGAGTGTGGGAAATATAGTTTTTAAAGATAAAAATAAAGACAAAGATATTTATTTGCCAAAAAACATGATGATAAATTAACAGGTAATAAATATATATAAGAAATAAATATAAGAAACAACATGCTTGACCGGTTGCGGATTTTTCACTCACACTCGATGTATGAAGAGGGGTAGGATTTTTTCTACCCCTCTTCATACTTCGCTTTTTTATAGGTAGTTGAATCCACGTGGCTGACCATAATAATTTGAAACAGTAAGTGAAGGAATTATCTAGTAGTTTCTTTTAACCGACTTCAAAAAAGGAGGAGGTTCTCAATTCCGTTGTAGGTATTTTTGTTATTAGTAATTTTTTTTTGTAATTTAAAAGCTGTACGTCTTAAAAATAAAATCCTGTTATAGAATAGGCAAATCAAAGCCTATCAGATAACACCCTATTTACCCTTGTAACTCTCCATATAGCTTGATATGATACCACTCGACCTGTTGGTCCCAGTTTGTTTTTTTATTTTGACCTCTTTTGGGTGGAATATAAAATATTTTTTACTGGCAATCTTATTCAATTAGTGCATTTTAAATCCATACAAAATTTCAAGTCGATAGCTTATGTAGTTCCTGAAATAAACAGGTGTGACGGACGGACGGACAAAGCGGCACCATATGGGTTCGTTTCACCGGTTCGGTAACGTCACCCTAAAAATTATCAGATCGTAGAGTTAATCTCCTAGTTAGATGCCCTAGATGCCCTACTAACCTAACACTAATGGCACAAATATAAATAAATAAATAAATAATAATAATAAGTCTAAGTAATCAGTTCATAAGCCATACGAGTGTCTACGTATGGGCATAGCCAAAGTTGGAAAGAAATTGCATTATGTATATTATATCAGGAGGAGTGTGGTACGAAGTACCGAACAAGGAATTTTACTGTCCGGCAATCCGATTTTTTACGGTCCGGTGTGACAGTAAAAAAACGGATCATTGGCTTGTGCACTACAAGGAATGGTACTGTCAGGCACAGTGAGGTCGTAGTCAAAAAGAAAAAGATCCGAACTCGAGCTCCAAATAGGAGGATAAATCTATTAAAAAAAAACATGTTAGATATTTCGCGGCACTTGACACACTAACAAGCAATCTGAAACATTTGGATTGTTTGTATAAAACATTTTGAATACATGGTGGCGCTGCAATGGCGACACTTTTTTGGGAGAGGCGAAATGATGACGGTAGATTAAGCAACCGAAATAACTAATAACATACGTAAAACCGTAATAGCAACGGTAGATTTTTGATTAGTAAGAATTACGATCATCATCATCATCAACAAAATTCCACGAAGAACGGATCCCAAAGGAATTCCACGAAGAACGGTCTTGAGCCCTCTCCATCCACCGATTATTTGCATTCTTGAAGATGTCGTCGGTCCATCTGGTGGGGGGTCTCCCTACACATCGTCTTGCAGATCGCGGTCGCCATTCGAGAACCTTTATTCCCCAACGGTTATCGGTTCTACGGGCTGTATGGCCTGCCCACTGCCACTAGAACTTGCCGATTCTGAGAGCTATGTCGGTTACTTTGGTTACGATAGTTCTACCATAACTGCGGTGTAGTTGGAGACACTGACACTACACGTATATTGCCCCAGCCCCTCCCTCCCCCCCATATGAAAAACAAACGGTGGTGCAGAACTTAGGTGGAGACTTTGCTATAATTTTCCTGTTAAAAATAGATATCCTTCTTAAAATATTTTAAGTAGTATAAGTTTTGTGTTTCCTTATTCCCTCACTACATTTAAATGATGTTGTATTTTATAACAACAGTGAAGTATTATCATAATAAAAACATATTTTAGGTAAATTATATTATAGGTTATATTGTAGTGCCTCTACTGAGGCTCTCTACTGTGAGGCTCATGTTGCGGACCTCAATAATTTTAAGACCTAAATGTACCTACCACATGAAACAAAGATTTATGATTACGTAGCCACGAGCCCCCCTCCCGAACTTTGACGCTCCTTATCTCCATAACTTTTTTATTATGGTAAATAAATTGTCATCATCTTCAGCCTATAGCAGTCCACTGCTGGACATAGGCCTCCCCTAATGAGCGCCATAAGGGGGTTCATGCCCATAGTCCTTACGCTGGGCATGCGGGTTGGGGATCCGAGGACACAGCTTCTCGCACTGCCCGTCGGTGGCCAGGAAACTTAGCTGTGCCGGTGCTAGGCTGCGCTATGCCGCTATCAGCCGGCCGCCAGATCCTCGTTCGTTAGTTAGCAGGGTGCACCACGTGCAGGTGAGGTTGGCTTTCGTCCGGAAGTTGGATGTTAGAACCCCTTACAGCCCAAATAATTGTATACAGGGTGAATTTGTGTATTCGTATCGTAGACGTATATAATCTCGAAAAGTAGTTTACTAGTCATATGGTACCCATAGTAGTACAACAAGCTCTGCTTAGTTTGGGGCTACATGATGCTGTGTGATAGTGTCCACCATTATCCTCTATACCTACCTACTTATAAAATCCTTTGTCCTGAATGACTGACTGACAGATCAACGCACAGCCTAAACCGCTGATCGTAGAGATATGAAACTTGGAGAGTGTGTTCTTTTTATGACGTAGGCATCCGATAAGAAAGGATTTTCCGATATTCTACCTAAAAGGGTAAAAAACGAGGGGCAATGTTTGTATAGAACAACGCGATTCCTGAAATTTTTGTATAAATATTCTTTCACAGAAGTGATGGAAGTTGTGTTTCGTATTTTATTGAAACACAACTTGCTGAGTGATAGTCCAGCATTTTTTTTTTTTATATTTGTCATTGACTGAAAATCAATCCGAATTTATTAAAAAAACTTTTTTATTTTGGGGGTGATTTGCATCGAAGTTGATATCAATATTACTTAGTGACACATGATGCCATTTTATATTTGTCATTGACTGGACACTGAAAATCAATCCGAATTTATTAAAAAACGTTGAACTCACACAATATTATCGCCGATAATAACGCACCTGTGTGGGGCAGCCTTAAAACCTTGGTGCATTGCAATCATTATACGGTAGTAGTATCTAAACCTTAATCTATGATTTAAACGGATAAGAATACGAAATAGCATTTTTTTTTATATTTGAATGAAAAACTTGCCTTATACCATGGGGATGTCAGTTTTTTTTAACATAATGACTTGAAATTTTTAATAGAGAATATATTCATCCTAATCCTAATCCTAATAATATTATAAATGCGAAAGTCTGTGTGAATGTTTGTTAACACGTATCACTTTACCACTTAACCAATTTAGATGAAAGGACAGTGCCGTCTGATGTATGGCGCTCGGTACCAATGCTAAAGTGATTGCGTCAAAACGAAACCTAATTTTTTTGAAAGATAATATACTGTTATTCATGGAATACTAAGTATTTTTTAAGATAAACGTAAACAATGATATAAGTTTTAGAGTTTGTTTTTGAAAAAATGCTTTCCCGAGACCTTGTGTGTTCAGTTTTATCTACATAATTATAAGTATTACATTATAAACATTTAAATATGATACTATATCTGTAAGAAAAGGTTTATATACCTCACACAGATAGGTAAAAGGGTGTTTTAACTTCTACTTCGTAGGTAGGACATTACATACATTACTACTGTGTTCTACTTTATATTATTTTCAAATAATGGTAGTGACGAGAAAGTAGATAGGCATTTACATCATTATAATAGGTATTATTACTTACTGGTGAAGGTGAAATCCAAGCTAAGATCCAAGATCTTAACACATTCATCACAACCACGAAAAGGCCATGGATGCCTCATCCAAACTATACTGGTTTCGCGTCACCGGTTATTAGCAAACAGTTGATGCCACGATTGTTTATCGTTCATTATTGTGATGATGTCTAATAAAATATCTATTTACAGAATAAACACTGCTACACAATGCCACAGAACACTCTAGTAATACATAAAGATAGGAGATAGTTTAGTAGTACCACAAAAAAGTTTCTGATCCAACCTCTTTGATTATACAAAGTGAAAAAACCTCCAATGTTTTCAGTAAATTCTACTGTCTAAAATTAAAAGTGAGGGTGGTTGCAATGTCATGGCGCCGTGCGCCGGAAACCAAATAAACGAAAGAATTTTTAACGTGATTATTAATCGAGTCGGTCTGTAAGACTAAAAAAATATTAATGTTATTAATAAAATATAGGGAATTTTACAGGATACGTTTGGTTTTGACGCAATTGGTACGGGTTATCGGCATTCTCATTTGGTACGTAGATATTTAGGTGGCAGAATAAAACATAGGCTAATCAAATTTTGAAAATTTACCTCTAAGGTGGTAAACTGGGGTTGCTAAGTTTGTATGGAGAATTAAAAAAATCTTTACCAATCGACTTGAAATTTTGCACAGAGAGGATTTATCGCAATTCATCCCCTAAGACGGTTAACGGGAGTGGCAAAGTTTGTACGGGGAACAAAAGTCTGTGTGAATGTTTGTTACCACGTATCTCCGTAACCACTGAACTTTAGATGAAATTTGGTACATAGATAGTTTAGGTGCCATTTTAACACACACGCTATTTAGGTGGCAGAATAACACATAGGCTAATCAAATTTAGAAAAATTAACCTCTAAGGTTGTAAACTGGGGTGGCAAAGTTTGTATGGGGAACAAAAAAATCTTGACTAATCGACTTGAAGTTTTGCACAGAGACTCTACTAAAAATAAATGAACACGTGTTTCAAGATTTTTCGCAAATCAACCCCTAAGACGGTTATCGGGAGTGGCAAAGTTTGTACGACGAACAAGTCTGTGTGAATATTAGTTAGTACATTTGCTACTTTTTGTAGCAAAAATAAAACTTGAACAAGGCATGATCCATCAAAAACAATGTAATAGGTATTAAGTACAATGACGTTAAAAAAATATAAGCCAAGCAGAGTTTCTTGCCAATTCTTCTCTGTTTGGTCACGTTACGAATTGGTGGTAAATTAAAAAAATGACGTTTCAAATTGTACTATACAGTTCCTACTGAATAAATGAATTTTGACTTTTGACTTTGATAGGGGATGAAAGTTTGTATGGGGAACCAATCATTTCTCAAGTTAGGTAAGTTTATTAAAATTCATCATACTTAACCGGCTGTTGAATTGATGATCAACGCGAACAGGAGAAGGAACGGGAACGAAAAAAGGAATGAGAGTGGGAACGTGAACGGGAACGGGTACGGGTACGGCTAGGTAATGCAGTAATAAACTAATAATATTAAGTTTTTATTCGGCGCAAAACGTGTTAAAATAAACCTTTATACGAAATAATGAAACACATTTTGACACATAAATTTCGAAGCGGGCGAAGCCGCGGGGCGCAGCTAGTATTAAATAAACGCCTAAAGCACTGAACCAATTTTAATAAATTTTGGCCCTATAGATGGGTGGGTGGGACCTTGGAGAAGGACTTGCTGCTTTTTGTAGCCAAATAAAACTTAAAGAGGGTAATATAGGGGATGAAAGTTTACATGGGGGTAACCAATCATACCTCAAGTTAGGATAAAAATCCAACATACCTAATATACATTTTTAACTGACTGTTAACTTGGCCACGGGTCGCCAACGGAAGCAGCAGCCATTCCCGTTCCCGGGAACGAAAAAGGGAGTGGGAACGGAAACGGTTACGGGTACGGGTAGGTAATTTAGTAATATGTAGTTATTTTTGATTGCCTTAATATTTTGAATTCCGTGTCAAATTACCATTTTACATGAAAGGACATACGTACAGAAAGAGTATAAACCCAAACGAAGTTGCAAGGGGGTCAGCTAGTTTATTATATCATTGTTATGAACTGACAACGGGTGAAGTAGGTAGGCCAGAGAAGGATGGCAGGTAGGGTAGGGGGTAGGTGTAGGGTAGGTATGCTTTCGCCAACTTTTCTTCAACAAGATCAATGTTCAGTTTCATTTTCAAAAGCAGAAATGGCTGGGAAAACGGGAGTGCCGGACTGAAGATCAGCAGACTAAGTATTTGTTCTGTGAATTCAGTGATCCATCCAGTTTTTCCCGTAGCGGAATGTAAAGAAAAGAAAATGTTAGGGAATAATGGGCAAAACAAAACGATCATAATGACCTGTATTGATCTGAGTATTGGCACAGAATACAGAAGGGACAGAAGCTTCACTCCGCGCAATCATTTAAATAAATAGCGACTTTAGCTGCTACGCAATAAAGTGCTATTCAGCTCGTACCGAACTCAGTGCCTAACATTTATATTAACCTACACCTTGCATCCCTTTCTATCGTATAGCTCTATCTCTACTGACGTGGCACGTGTAACGTTAGGGTTGTCTTGAGAATTATTCTGTGACGAATAATAAGAACCTGGCCGCCGACGGGCAGCAGCGTCGGCGGTGCGAGAAGCTGTACCCTGCGATCCCCAACCCGCATGCCCAGCGTGGCCAAAATTTTAGTAGGTAGGTACCTACCTAGATATTTGCAAGAGAAAAAAACAACATTTGGTTTGTAGGTAACCTAGTTATCTAGTTTTAGTTGTTAGTACGCCTACCTTTAGGTAACTTACCACATCGATTTGTCTACCTACACCTACCTACCCGACTGTTTTTAAGTAGGTAACCTACACTGCCTACTTAAAGTTAAATCAAATAAAAATGTACCTAGGTTGGGTTTCTAATCTTGCTCTCAGTCTACATAATCAAAATCATAATACCTACTTACTACAGCACTATGTAGGTAGATACCTACCAATGGCACAAAAATTGTCTATGAAAAAATACCTACATTATAATATTACGTTTATTTATGTAGGTAGGTAACGCATTCAAATAGAACTTGTACCTAAGTACCTATCTACTTAAGTAAATACGGGAGACTTTGATATCTAAACAACGCATTATTTGGTAGAAAAACTTTCAGTTCTGTACCTACTATTGGTATTATTTACATTTTCTTATTATTATTCAGGCAACCAAATGCTATGCAGTATTTTTTTGCCTTCATTTGGCGTAAAATATAGGTACATTAACAAAAACAAAGTAAAATGCCGCGGCTGCTCAAAGACACTTTCGTTCCGGGCAGAACTCGGCAACCGACGTAACGAACCATGCTAGGAGGGCCGGCGATGCGTAGGTATATTTTTATACCTATTCTGCGGAGTGAAAGAGGCCTGGTATTGGTGGTATTGGGCAACCGAAGGGACGGGTGAAAGAAGATTATAAGCCACGCCGCATATAAGAGGAGGAATATGCGGAGTATGCGAATGCGGGCTGCTAGCTGAATGTTTCAGTTTCAGTTTATTTATTGCAACATAAACTTAATAACTAGTACATTGACAGTGTTCAGTTATATGCACCCTGTTTATAGAATGTGCAAATACTTATCCTAAATTAATCTTTATAATCTAGGCAGTTACTTATAGTACAACAATTAGGGACAAAGTGCTAAACCTATAAAAATACATTTATAGATTTGTTTGTTTATTTATAGGAGAATGCCGTCTGATGCATGGCGCTCGGTACCAAGACTAAAGAGAGTGCGTCAAAAAAAATTCCAATAAGTTTTTAATCGATTCTATTGTCAAAATAATTAAAAATGAGGGTTATTTCCGTAGTAACATTCTACATCAATGTTTGTTGCCATAGTAACGTATATATCATTGGTCGTTGCAGTCTAATGGCGGAAACCAAATCAACAAAATATTTTTTCACTTGATTATTAATTTAGTCGGTGTGTAAAACTAAAGAAAATGTTTATGTCATTTATAAAATATAATAAATTTTATGGGATACGTTCGGTTTTGACGCAATTGGTACGGGTTCTCGGCATTCTCCTTTTGTTATTTTGTAATTAAATAGTTTTCTATCTATCTATCTAAGTAGAATTTCGACTTCACATCCATGTCACGTGGTCACGTGTCGATATCGTCTCGTTTCCAATTATCTCTGTCCCGGTAATAGTACCTAATAGTTCCGAATAGCTTCATAGCTCAGTTGGTAGTAACTCTGCCTTCTGAGGCGCAGATTGCGGGTTCGATTCCCGTCCAGGACAAACATTAGTTGTGTTGTGTTAGATGTTTGTTCTGTGTCTAGTTGTGAAGTAATCTTTCTGTTTATCAATCCGGTAGTGGTATGGTAGTACAGGCTCTGCCTAGTTTGGTTGGGATCAGTTGACCGTGTAGATACGAGATGTCCCGTACGTACCTATATTTATTTTTAATTGGGTTACGTCACCCTAAAAATAATATAACTAGGTACCGAGCACATTTAAAAGTAATGACGCCCACACGTTGTAACGTTATTTTCAAAAATACAAACCCACAATTTCACAATAGCGCCTTTAGTAACAACATCGAAAGAAATCCGATCGTGTTTTGTCTTGTATTCACGTTCCAACAACAATACCTCCAGCAACGCCAGCAACCATTCAACATTAGCACCGCAACCACTTGGACCGAGATTTTCACTGATGGTTTTGTACGGGGCGATTCAATATGAATCTAACTAGAACACCGATGTACTTTGAAATGGTTTAGTCTTCGTTTCTTGTTCGACGCAAATGGTCCCTTTCCATTGAAGAGTTTTTGTGTTCGGTGTATCCAAGGTTCTTATTGGGCTGTCAATGTACATTTATTATACTTATTAGCCGTTTTGCACTGGACTTTGGTTTGTAGCGGGAATAGGAACTACGATTGCGCTACGATACGACTTAAATTCCGTTCCGGCTGGCTAGGTAGGTTAGGCACTTTAGCGTTCCGTGTCCCTCTAATTTCATTTTTTTTATTTTTGGTTCCAGTTAGACTATAGCTGATAGTGTAGGTATCTATTTAGGTATTATTTTATTGGCTATGGAATGTGAGTGCGCCTTATTCATAATCTCATTTTCTCTCACGCGATTAAGCTAAGCTAGTTCTATACAAGGAATAACCAGGCTTTTATTTCATTCGGGTACAACGCGAGCGTGGGTGGAAGTGGGAGCTTCAAGCTAGTTAACGATGATGATAGGTCTAGCAATAGCGGCTGTTTTTCGCACAGTCAGACGAAAACAGTTTTCGTAAAATCATTCACACGACTAATAAAGTGAAAGTGAAAGTGAAAATTTATTTATTCAGTACGCACATTACAGTACACTTTGAATCGTATTTTTTTTTAATTTACACCAATTCGTAACGTGACCAAACAGAGAAGAATCGGCAAGAAACTCTGAAATAGAGAAATTAGTACCTAATATAATTATATTGCACCTAAAATGAAACCCTGATTCATTATCAATTTGTCTAATTACCTTTGTAATGTCACATTTTTTTTTACAAATTTTGAAAACGTTAAGATTTTTAATAGGTTTTGCTTTATATGCTAATTTTTAAACTAATATGGTTGTGATGTGAACTTGTAATTATTAGAATCAATACAGGGTGGGGCAAAATTTCAGATCATTGAGGGCAGCTACCTTTTTTTGAAAAAAAAAAATACATTTACATTTGTCAAATGAAACAAGTTAGTTTCAATCGACTCTATTACCCACGAGAACCATTTCCCAAAGTAACCTACCAGATCAAATCGTAAAATTCAACGAAATTTAAAAAAAATAAAGATTTCCATACAATTTCTATGCAAATTAATTCCCAAAGTTGTTACATAAATTTGTTAAAACCGCCTACTTTTTTTTATTCCGGTTTAGGTCAAGAATGTAATTTATTTAGAGTAGTTTATTAGGAATTTAGGTTTTAAGTTATGAGTAGGTAAAGTAAGGTAAGTAGGTAAGGTTAAAATTGCCTTTATTTGTCTAATTCGCGTTATAGTAAATAAGCACCATGTTTTTGCTGTAATAAACAGGTTTCATATTTATGTTTTTTTTTAGTTTTAATACCTGGGTGAGGACTTTAATTAGAACATGTGCCTACAAGTTCCCTCCTCTAGGGGGGCTGTAACGACGTTTACCTTGAGGCCTAGTGGGTAATACCTGACTATAATTCAACACCTTTAATTCTACTTTGAACGCCTACTTAATTATAGCTTCAGATGAGGTAATGATGATAATGATAAACGAACGAGTTATTCAATTAGTCTTCGTCTTATTGGAGATTGAATCTTATTGTCATACCTTTATGGTTTCTTGGTTCGGTCGGCTGGCACCAAACTTAATAAAATACGGTATAAACCTAATTAATTGAATCAAGCGTGACTTTGCGGAAATCCATTACAAGATATTATAAAAGGCAAAATATTTAGTACAAATTCCGCTAACTTTCTCTGATTAGGTGGTTAACGTGTTTGTTTTTATTTGGTGGATGAGTAAGTAGACGGTTGCATTTTTTAATAATTGATTGTTTGCTTGTTCTTTCTCTGATTTGCATGAGAATCTGTGGGCTCGGAGGGCGGTGCACGCGTATGCGTTTTGTGAACTCGTCAGTGAAAGTTAGCGGAATTTGTACTAAATATTTTGCCTTGTAGAATATCGGTATAAATCTTACTAAAACCTTTATTCCTATTGGGTTGTTGCCAAATTAGCCTACAATAAGATAATAATTTATTAAATTTTCTTAAATTCTGTGACTAAATAAAAAAGGATAGGTATCATATTTTTTACGATATTGTGCATTATTATAGAACTTTATTTCAGAAATTTGACCATTTCAATTCAAAATTCTTTAATTTAGTCAGCACTAAAGATGTGCATTATTTTAGAACTTTAATTTCAGAAATTTAACCATTTCAATTCAAAATTCTTTAATTTAGTCAGCACTAAAGATGTGCATTATTATAGAACTTTAATTTCATAAAATTAACCATTTCAATTCAAAATTCTTTAATTTAGTCTGCACTAAAGATGTGCATTATTATAGAACTTTTTTTCAGAAATTTAACCATTTCAATTCAAAATTCTTTAATTTAGTCAGCACTAAAAAAATGCTGGTGAAAATCACAAGAATTGCTGATTATTTGTTCAAGATTATGCGTTTTATCGTGCCGTAGTCCACTCTTGGAATGCAAAATAATTCCAATCAGATACATCACTTCGCTGTGGTTTTACAACCATCGGATTAGATACATTAGGTAGAAATGAAACTTCCTGACCCACTGAGGTCTGATCTCGTGGATTTTCACTGTGATCTAGGATTGTACAGTGTTAAATAAAATAATAATCCTGGACACAATCATGCAGCATCATGTAGCTCCAAACTAAGCTGTATTTGTATTATGGGAACCACGTGACTGATTTACTACTTATATATATATGTATATTTTTTGTAAAACCATTCATATTATACATAGAAATCACCCAGACTGAAACAAATATTTGCAAATAATTAAAAAATAAAACCTACGGCGGGAATAGAAACCGAAACTTTCTGCGACTCGGGCGAACCTTCGCCCACTACGCCACAGGCCACAGATGTCATCTACTTTTACAACGGCTATGCATCGGCTATGGGGTATGGCTTTGGCCCTTCTTACTTCTTACTTATCTGACAGAATACAGAAAGTATACGTGTATGGAAAACGTTCTCAGCAAAGATGAGTGTACCGCAAGGGTCAATACTTGGACCATTTTTATTTTTAATTTACATCAACAACCTATCTCAACTTGTGAGAGACAACCACGGAATTGTATTGTATGTGGATGACACGTCTCTTTTATTTGAATTAAAGCGACGGCAGACCAATTTTGACGACGTGAACAATGCAATAGCGCTAAATTGTTAACTGGTTCGATGTAAATCATTTATTAATGAACGAGACTAAAACAAAGTGTATAAGATTTATATTACCAAATGTTAAACAAGTTAAGTCTAAAATTAAAATAAAACATGAAGATTTAAATCTTGTGGACACTACATACTACTGTATTTTTAGGCATAACTTTAGATAATAAGCTTCAATGGGGCGCTCACATAGATGGGTTGTCGAACAGACTCAGTTCTGCAGCAAACGCAGTCAAAATAATCCGTCAACTTACTGACGTAGAAACGGCTAGACTGGTTTATTTCAGCTACTTCCACGTATTGTATCGTATGGCATTTTGTTGTGGGGGAATACTGCAGATATCAACACCATAATTATTTGTGCTGCAGAACAGGGCTATTCGTGCAATTTCTAATATGGGTCCAAAAAATTACTTCGACCTAAGTTTATACAAATAAATATTATGGCAGTTCCGTGCCAATACATATTATATAAATGACAACTTAATGTATGTCCGAAAAAATATCTAATTGTTTAAAAAAAAATAGCGACAATCATAATGTTAACATTAGAAATAAAGATAAACTAGATGTTCCAGTTCAAGTTCAATTATGTAGGATTTTTTATCAAAATCCCAAATGATATGCTAAATTGATCTGTAAATAAATTCATGAATGTTGTTAAACGTAACCTCTGTAATAAGGCTTATTATAAAATTTCTAATTATTTAGATGAAAAAAAAAAGCTTGGGATGAAACTGTCTCCAACTCCCTCAAAAACAATGTAATAGTTAAGAATAGAAATAGTAACATGGACTTTAAAAAAATATAAGCCAAGCAGTGTCTTGCTTGTTTGGTTGCGTTGGGAACTAAAAAAAATTACGATCCCAAGTGTAATTTACAGTTCTTATTGAATAAAAAAATATGACTTTGACTACGCCATCTAGTGCTAGGAAGTGAGAAGCGTGGTGAAATTTTTGTTGGTTTTCCACGTACGATTAATTTCAAAAAAGTGTGAATATTTGGCAAAAAAATGTAGGTAAATATGCTTGATTATAATAACCAAGTGAAGACATTTTTTTTGCTGTGTTTGGTGCGCATGCTGGCGCAATTAGAATGTTAGCGACATTTGAGGTCACAATAATAGTGTGTAAATATAGCTCTTAAATAAAAAAAACTAAATTTACAAAATTTAAACATGACGCATGACTAAACCACCAGATTGCCACCCACTATAAAGGTTTGGAGCATTGTTAGTGATTGATAGCTAATCTATATTCCAAGTATTGGTACTTATATCAGTACCTTCCTCCCTACTTTATTTTTTGGCCTAAATACCTACATTAATAGATACCTCCTACCTAATTATATGGGCATCCTATGCATGCATTGCACTTCTCCTTCACATAAAATGTTTTCCGAAAATGTTTATTTTACGCGGAACCCTAAATATGTAGACCGTACAGAATTAAAGGTACCTTACTAATGAAACTGCCCAATAAGTCGAGTAACAATTGTGAAACATCGAAACTATTTTGTATAGAAAATACCTACTTTAAACCCCTTACCTACTCCCGCCAATCTAAATGCATAAGTCAATCCCACTTCCCCTCCCGTTATAGTGAACGTCAACAGCATAATAGATGATTGATGTGATGATTCACAACAAAAAAAAAAATATCCCGTATTCTAAATTTATTGGAAAAAATCCCCACTGTTTGAGCAGAAACGTGGTGGTTTCGTATAAATGAAGACATTATCATAATCTTATCTTTATTAATGTCGTTTACCGCGTTTACAAACCTAGTTTATAAAAAAATATTTTAGAAATAGTTTTACCGTACAATCATTTTGTCCATATTCATATTCTTAGTCTTTATTATTTCATGTGGTTACAGTACAAGGTTTTCTTAAATAAAGTTTGGTCCGCAACATTGATGACGAATGTTTCTTCTCCTTTTTTGGCGTTTACAAGGGTCGGTAACTCTATGCTCGTAAGTATTAAATATTAATTCCATGGTACATATATAATCATCCGAGTGCCAGCTTCTGTGTGCGTTGCATGAATCAAGTGTCAGCTGTCAAAAGTGACAGACGACTGATCACAGTGGTTTGTCACGGAGGCTCAGAGATGGCGCTGTCTGTCGAACCCTCCGAATCTAAATCCTAGATCCGCCACTGGTAGCACTTACTTTGTGACCTAGGTACCTAGGTTACATATCTAGGTCATTCTGGCTTATTACCAACACGCCAGTAAGAGAATATACATAATAGGCAGATTTATGCAAGGATATGCTATGCTATTAGGAAATTGCTATGCTATTAGGAATTAGCTGTGCTATTAGGAAATAGCTATGCTATTAGGAAATAAATGTTATTCAAATAGGATATCAAATTAAGTACCTACCTACCTACCTACCTAGACCTACTTGCTATTATCATTTTGTTATCAACAGGGCGGACTGTGACCCTGATGGCAATGACAATCACTTTAGATTGAACAGAATCAGTACAGAAGTGATGCACCTTGATAAAAGTTGTGTCTAATCATAGTTAACATAGCGGACATCAAACGCAGTTCAATGACACGGGCCTCTATTCAGACAAGTAGCGCCATCTCTTATCAGCCGGAGGAAACAACAATATACGCGTTAAATTGCCATTACTCACGTGAGAATTAGCCCGCGGGATCAATAGACGCAGCTAAGAAATCCATCAGTGAACCAAGTAGCACAATAGCACTTCTAATTGTTCAACTATTAATGACACATTCAAATCGCAGTTGAGACGCGATCCTTTGCAAGGGCCCGAGTTGGACTGTCCAAGCGTCTCGCTGCGGTCCCTTGCTTGTGCGTAGGGCAGGCAACCGGCGCGCGCATTGGCTGCGCCGTTCGCCAATCGCGCAGCCCCCTCCGCTACCTCGCCACTGGCCCGGAGCGTCTACGGAAAAAGCGGAGGGGAAAACAACCTGACGAATTCGACTCTGCCAATTCTTCTTACGCTATTCGTTTCTCATATAAATTGACTTGGGAGGCCACACCGCTCTACACAAGACACCAATGGGCTGAGGCGATTAGTTCTCAGTCGTTGAATCTCTCACGCAAAATCTGTGATTAGCCGAGCAATCAGCATGAAAATGGCCAAATAGCAGAGCAAACATAATTATGAGGGCATGCCTACATTTATAGTTGCGCAACGTAATTCATCCATCAATCCTCATCATCACATATATTATTTATGACAACACAGACCGATTATGCATATCGGCAACCAAACTACAACACATGGTTTTTTAGATCTATTAGACATGTACATAATAAGCGATTCACATTATTAAACATACCTACCTATCTAAATGATTAGGTAGGGAAGTACCTACCTACCTGACTATTTGAGTACATCACTCATTTTCATTATTGATGATGAACTGAGAACTTTTCAATTATATTTAGTATGCTGTAAGAAGGTTTTTACATAAGTATAAGGATATAAAAGGAATCGCTATTTTGACGGTGAAGTGTCAATATATCCTCACTAACATTTTTGCGATGCATAAGCGCATGTGCCGGTAAAGACATGGGACCTGAATTCCGCTTTGGAAGTCTAACGAAGCCTGCAAAGTTTTGACAAAGTCTGGCAGTAAGGCAGTCAGGTGGTAAGCCAGCCATAGGAAAACTTTGAAAACGCACTGGTTGAAAACTTTCGTTTTCAGGCCATTGTGGCGTGAGTGACGAAAAACTAGACGTAGTTTTCCCAATAATTTTGCAACTGTCCGGCTACCCTATCTAAAATTATGGTTAGTTTTGGAAAATACACCATGGAAGATTTTCAGGATCTTCCCGAACGATCTGGTGTAGCTAATTCCCGTACCTAAGTGTTCGAGTTTACATTACGTTGAACACTGAAATTCTGTATACATATTTGTCCTACAAGCAAATACGCAGAATTTCCAAAGCAATCCGTATCTACTTCTATAGCCGCCGGAAAAGCGGCACGTACTGAATCATCATTATTAACAAGTAAAACATAACCTTCAAGAATAAATACCATAAATATCCTATCACTTAGTTTTACCAGTTTAACCCTGATTTACCATAAAACTATTTCCATTATCGTGTCCGATTGTGTAAACCAATAAACAAACATTCAAATGCAACGTGGACATATCAATGATATGGTATCATTTCATCAACCATCTACAACTAACGGATGGAAGGGCGAGGGTCAAATTAGAACCCTTTGCTGCTTCTTTTTTCATGGTCCTTCGAGCCAGATCCTTTTTTTTTTGTCTAGTGGTCATCCGCGTGCCCATCTCGAAAATCTAGTTTAGGACGATAGTGGAAACTCCAAATCCAGAATTAACTGCTAAAAATATAAGTAGATCTACTTATAGTTTGAAATATCTTATTTGTAGGATAGGTAGGTACTTAGTTATTGAATCAACAATCTCATTAAATCCTAGGTTACTTACACCTATCAACTTCTATGTTATTATATTACCTAATCACCTATGTAGGTGTAGGTTAGGTATGTACCTAAGTACGTGGAATGTAACAAAATACCCAATGACCAAAGCAGTTTCAAATAACGCTGATGAATCGCGAAAAGATACCGCTGGTTACATAACTTTGCACGTATTGCTGTTGCCTGAGTATTCATAGAATAAATTATGATCTATTATTTTAAGGTAGACTATATATGTAGCTATCTTTTTGTGTTAATACTAATATTATAAATGCGAACGTTTGTGTGTGTGTGTATGTTTGTAGGTACCTACTTACCAATATTTATTTGTGATATTCCCCTCAATACTGGGGTGGTTCATTTTTAAAAAGCTACCTCTACCGCTACATCTCCAGGTCATAAACTACCTATGTATAATATTTCAAGTTTCATCAAAATCCGTTCAGCCGTCGCGGAATTGAGTGGGAACAAACAAACTTTCTCATTTATAATATTGGTGTAGGTAATAACGGTTTTTTCCGAACCCAGTGCCTTCACTTTGAAATGATACCTTAGGTAGGTAAGTAGGTATAGGTTGGACTTGGTACCTACTACAAAAAAATTGCGTTTCTTTATTTTTAGATATCAAATTTTGCTAAGTTTCTGCTATCAGGGGCTCTTTTACATTTTCCATACAATTTAAATTGAGGTGTGAAATACCTATATCACGGCTTTGTTTTAAAACTTTAACGCTTTGAATGCTCAAAACACAACGGGCGCTCCTGCTGGACGTCGCCGGTTCGCCCTCCTTGAGTATGGCGCGTAGTCAACGTATTAAATTGTCCATGGAACCATGAATGTGAGAAGCCACCACGAGAGGGTCCACGAAGAAATGCCACATGATTTTGGAGTAGGCTTGCCCCACACCTAAAGTTTGAACCGAGTCAATCTTATCAATAGGAAAGATCTTGTAAAATACGTGTGGATGTTGGAGCTGATTAGGACGCGAGTTTAATGACGGTGTTTCCTTCTCTGTGATGAGCACGTGGTAATCATAATAAGCATCACACCAACCTTATAGCAGTCCACAGCTGCAAGTAGGTCAAAGTACGCCACGAGCCTCATCCTCGGCTCTACTCATCCACAATCTGCCGCTAGGTATACATGACGTGGTAATCGAAAAGCAAATATCAGTTTTTACCATGATTTGAACCAATGACTATCGAATCCGAAGTAGGATAGGAAGGTAGATATTCCAAGCGAATGTGTAGATTATTTGTATCATTATCATTAGCATATATCAGCTGGACATAGGCCTCCCCTAACGAGCTACGAGCGCAGGACAGGGCGCAATGGCGCTCATTTGGGGAGGCCTATGTCCAGCAGAGGCCAGCTATAGGCCGATGAAGATGGTGATGATGAAGTTACTAAGGTGTATAAATAGGTAGGTACTAGTTACAATATTAACATCGAAAACAAAGGTTTGTTGCCCTATCCTAACACGAGCTTGCGCCTGCGGCTTGCCCATAATATGTTACTCTTGGTTAAGAACTACAATAAGGGGCAATTTCAGCCAAATGCGGTCAATACTTTTGGCGTGAAAGAATAACAAACATCTTTTTACAAACTGTTCTTTATAATATTAGTAGAATCATCATCATCAGCATGTAGCAGTCCACAGCTGGACGGGCGGCCTCTCCTGATGAGCGCGATTGCGCCGTCCTCAGCTCGGCGCATTCAGCTTCTACCAGCAGCCTTTCATAGTAGGATTATGTCTTGAATACCTACACTTGAATATTCTTTTATGAAAGAAAACAAATGACTGTCAAAATTAAACATTATACCTACCTACTTAGATTGTCTGAAGCTGTACATTGGCAAGCGTAGTCGATTACGCGTGTCTTGGAACGCATGTCTGTAGGTGCAGCTACGCGTACACTTTGAGGTTTGGGGAACGCATGCCGTGGTCAGTCGGTTTCGGCTAGCGCAGCGCTATGGATCGATTGACCTCGCGTTCAGGTCCGCGGCGGTCCACATTAACTGTACGCGTAGCCAATATTCGCATGGACAGCGTACCAACACTACGCGTGCACAGGAACGCGCTATGCACACGCACAGACCGCCGCGAACTTGAACGCGAGGTCAATCGATCCACAGCGCTGCGCGAGCCGAAACCGACTGACCACGGCTCGCGCGGCACGCGTTGCCTGTCTGATCCCACTGCAGGGCAAAAGCCTTCCTTCCCTTTTTCCACACTTTCCGATCTTGGAAATCCGCTCGCCAGAATACCTATAAAAGTTCCTGAGGGTCTAGCCAAACAGCATTTGCTACGAAGCGACCGTCGTCATCGTTCGGGAGCGAATAAAACACATCCAAATATTGTACAGCCCAATAATCCTATATCTAGTTGTAGTCACTTGTACGAGTACATTCTGGGGTGGACTTTTCTTGGTTGTGTGTGTGTGTGTGTGTGTGTGTGTGTGTGTGTGTGTGTGTGTGTGTGTGTGTGTGTGTGTGTGTGTGTGTGCTCACGCCATTTCTCCGTCTGGGTTGGTCAAGCGGCCGCGTTACGCCATGTGGCGATCTTATCCCGCTGGTCCGGCATTCAGAATCATCAAACAAAATTATGTTTTCATATCAATTTATTTCAGAAAAACTAGCTAAACAATAATGACATCGTCAAATAAGTGATAATACTAATTATCTTTATTTTAAGACGAATCTGCTTCACTGACTGACAAATCTCACGGGAGGAGAGTATTATTTTGGGACCCGTACCTGAAACTTAAAGATATTTTCAATAATTTAAATCGGTAAATAAAATGATGACTGACTGGGTCTATCTATGCACAGCCCAAACCACTGGACCTAAATTTTGCCCATGGATTACATGGATTTTATGGGAAAATAAATATATATCTAGTGTAGGCATCTACTAAGGAAGCGTTTTTAGAAATTCCACCCCTAAGGCTGCTTATCCACCAGAGATGTGCTATGCTACGTTGCTATGGATGCGTTTGATATCCACCAATCATATTCATTGGTGCACATACCTTAGCACTGGTGGAAACGGATTCAACTAAGATATGTTTTTATTATGGAAGGATGCGTGCTTTGGATGCATGCTGTGGATGTGTGCTATGGATGTGTGCTATGGAAGCGTGCTATGGATACGTGCTATGGGTCGTCGCGAACTCGTGAGTGGTGTAGCTCACCACTCGCGACGACCCATAGCTCGAGCTGCGCATCTTCTTCGCGCCGCTACATAGCTTAGCATCAGTGGAAACGGTCACAAAGTTTCGTAGCTTAGCTTTTACATTCTCGCAGCATAACTGCATAGCACATCTCTGCTGGAAAGGCACCCTAAAGGGGCAAAATGGGGGATTAAAGTTAGTCCCTCAGTTGCGAAGTTAGGTTCTTCAAATTTTGGATTTAGTCTGGCGATTGCAAATTCCTTTATTATTATTTTTGTAAATATGTACATACATACTTTTCTATGTATGTATGTACATATTTACAAAAAAAATGTATATAGTATGTAGTATATCAATCATATGGTTCCCATAATACAAGCTCTGCTTAGTTTGGGGCTACATGATGCTGTGTGATAACGTCCTGCATATTTTATTATTATTTTTTATTTATATTGAAAAGGAGGTCGCTAGACGGTTTCTACAGCAGCCTTGCGTAGATCGTCATTCCAGCTGGGGAGAGGGCGTCCTACACTACGTTTGCCGAGCCGAGGTCTCCCTACAACAACACGTAAGTATACCCTATACCCCAACGGTTAGGCATCCGTTCTTCGGCAGATATGGCCAGCACACTGCCACTTCAGCTTGCTAATTCTCAGAGCTATGTCGACAACTTTAGTTCTATGTCGGATAGTCTCGTTGAGGATTCCATTAATTTGTGTCCTGTAGAGAAACTCTGAGCATAGGTCGTTCCATAGCTCGGTGGACTAACTGTACTTTTTCCAACGTAATTTCCGTCGTTTAGTGAATTAGCAAGCTGAAGTGGCAGTGGGTTGGCCATATCTGCCGAAGAACCGATAACCGGTAAACGAGTTCTTGAGTGGAGACCGCGGCTCGGCAAACGTAGTGTAGGACGCCCTCCGGCCAGGTGGGGTGACGATCTGCGAAAGGCTGCTGGTAGAAGCTGGATGCGTCGGTCAGGACAGGGCGAAATGGCGGTCATTAGGGGAGGCCTATGTCCAGCAGTGGACTGCTATAGGCTGATGATGATGATGATGAATTTCCGACGTTTAAAATGGTAACATGATATAAATACGAAAGAGACAAAAAAATACCAACAGCTGAGCATCAAAAAGCCCACCATTTGTTACATTAAAATTTATTGTGTGAATAACGTATAAATAAATCAATAAAAAACGAATTGAGAACCTCCTCGTTTTTTTTGAAATCGGTTAAAAAGGATGGCCCTTGATGAAAAGTTGTCGGTATCCGAGCTTTGGAATTACCTAATATCTTGTTACCATTTTTAGATATGTTGGTGTATTCGGCGGTTGGTGTAGATAAGCGGGACATTGACATTGACACGTAGTGATAATGATGAACTATGACGAAAATCAAAATGGCTTTTCATTGGTTTGACCAAAGAAATAGGACTAAAGCATAGAAGAAGTCTTAAAATTCATTTATGCTCTGAACATTAACTCATACGGCTGATCTCTACTTTCTTATGTCCATATATGTTAGCTAGAAAGAGATGCATACTTTATCTCAATGGGATTTCTGCGACTTCGTACGACTTCGTACCAGGGCATTTGTATGAACCTGCATAGAAATTTACTGGAGCGCCCTGGTACTTACGATTAACTTTTTGAAGTCGCATTGATATATGCATGCATCCCTTTCTAACTGATGATATTGGACATAAGCAATTAGATATCAGCCGTATTGAATTTTAAGACTTTATCTAGTTGTCTTCCTATATCTGTGGGTTTGACAAACCAAATCGGTTTTCGACATTGTCCATCATTGGTCGTATGGTCGTCGTCATCACTAGCTATGTCAAAGTCAATGTCCCGCGTATCAAACTTCATTTAACAACGTATAATTTGCCTTATTCACTTACTTATAGTAGCTACATATAAGGCTCTGGGTCCACTGACTGTGCTTCATTAGCGCAGATACATTTCATCTTGTTACGTTCAGCTTTGGTGACGGCATCACCGGCCGCGTGGTTCATCTCCCACCAGATCGCGCCGCCGAGAACGTTGCGAAAATATGGCGGGACGCTGCCTTCCCGGAGAAGGCACCTGTGTACATGGCAAAAGTAAACTAGGCTCGGCTCGCCTGAGACGCAGGTTGCGGGTTGAATTCCCGCCGCGTCAAATGTTTGTATGATTTACAAATATTTGTCTGGATTATGTATGTATTTATAAAAAAATAATATTATGTAGTATAATCAGGCATCTGGTTCCCTTAATACAAGCTCTGCTTACTTTGGGGCTAGATGTTGTGTGATATGTAATGCCCAGCATTATTTATTTGTAGAATTAATCCTTTTTGAACACCTCGCCGAGCGCGGCGTCCCGGTCGCCAGTGGCCTACTTATTTTGTGTGTGGGTCAATAAATAGATTTCTTTCTTCTTGAGTAGTAGTACCTACCAGTGCAGGTTGGTGGGGCTCATATCCTTGGCAGTCACTTACCTCAATCACGAGCTCTCACGCTCTTCCAACGTTTCCAGTTGATGTCACCTGGTTTAAAGGGATAGTAAGGGAATGATTATCTCACTGGTAGAATTGCTCCTCTTTGAGCTCCTCGGCGCGGCGTCGCCAGTACCGGCGCAGGTTAGGACTCATTTCCTCAGCCGCTTCCACTTGCCTCACGACGCTTTCTCGCTCCTCTTCTAGAGCTCTCATTTCGTCTGTCACCTCTGTTCACACAAAGCCACTGTTGACACTTTAGAGTACACAGTACTGATGTGATGGGGCGTAGCGTCATGTGCTTGGCCCGCAGTTAACGTGTTAAGTAGTACATGTATGTAAGTACTTAGTATATCAGTCATGTCACCATAATACGATCTCTACTTAAACTAATAATAAATGTCACAGCATCATAGATGATGATTTAATGTCATTATCTATACTTATAAAATCCTTTGTCCTGAATGACTGACGGATCAACGCACAACCTAAACCGCTGGTTGTAGAGACCTGAAAGTTGGAGGGTGTGTTCTTTGTTTGACGTAGGCATCCGATAAGAAAGGATTTTCCAAAATTCTACCCCTAAGGGGGTGAAAGACTGACTTGGCGCAGGGTCGCCAACGGAAAATGTAACGGAAGTGGGGGAGGGAACGGGAACGGGTACTGACTCGGACCTGACCTGGTATTTTAGGTGGGTACTTTTTCTTCCATACATAATTAGGGTTACACGCAACATAGAAAGTGTATACACGCAAACAAAGTTGCGGGCGGGTCAGCTAGTTTATTTAGACAAGAGTGTCGATTTTGTAGTTCACTTTTCTAAACTAACTAAATTTGGCAGCTTTAAAGTTTTAGCTATACTTGTCATTTACACCTAAAAGAAAAGGATAGTATCACTTTTAGGAATGTCAAATTAAGTTTAGTTTCACAACAGAATCGACATCAATGTCATTGTGTACCATCTTATGTAGGCACCTACTTATTTATTTATTTCGATTAAAAAAGAAAAGTAAAGATGCAGTAGAAGTAGGGCTGTAAGGACTTGCGTAGGAAGAAGTTGCCATCATACCTATGTGAACCATACCTAAAGAAAGTGCTGTATTTCGGTTGGAAAGGTGTGGGTGTCGAATTGTCGGTGATAAACAGGCATTTAGATATCATTTAGTATGCCTTAGTTAGACCTTAGTTCATCACTGTTTAATTGGCAAGAAGTAAGAAGTGGTTTTTAATAAGTCGGTTTTTTTTTTAAAGTCCAACTTGTTTCTGATAATGACAACCTAATGGTCTGCGCACACTGGCGGACGGCGGGGGAGAGCATCAAGGAGAATTCCTCTATCCTTTTATTTAAATAAATCCTCTGCAATACCGCGAGCGTCTGACAGCTTGCCGGAGCATCTGCCGGTATGCGGCGGTATCAACCGAGTAGCCACCGTTTGCCGGGATTTGATTATTTCATTTATTCCACTAGCGACAACGCAGTCGAAAAGTTGCTTTTGAAAGAATGTGTTGTAGGTTTCATTTCATAATGGAGGATTGAAATTTTCACGGAAGACGCGAGCGGCATCTCCTGTGCTACCCCCGCGTTCGCCGCGCATACCTACATTCAGTCTTGCTGAAATGGCGACATTAAATGAACACACGGGTAGTGCTACTTGTCAGTAATAAAAACTTTGAATTTGAATTAAATTCAATGAATAAATATGAAATTCTGTGCCAGTCCGCCCGCCAATGTGCGCAGGCCTTTATTTACCTTTGTTCAGTACGCTATACATAGTGTCCGGAGTAAAATATCCGCAGCAGTCAATAATTAAAAAAATTAAATTTGTCCCTAAGTAGCCGTGCCACATGCCGCCGCCCCACAGGTACCTGCAGGATATCCATTACTTACCGGACACTCTGTAAGTATATATTATTTGTGGGGCGAGAAAATTGTATGGTAGGTAATGCACATTTTAAGGCTTCACCCTATGTCTAGATAGCTATGGGGCTTAGGGAGAGGGACTAACCGCCCCCTGTCTGGGGTTAATGGGCTTTGCGGGGCTTTGCCCTTTGTATGCGCTAACAAGACCGCTTCATTGAGGGGAGATCAGAGATCGTTCAAATGATGTTCATGAAAGACACCCTTGTTTATGTATTTATAAATTCAGTTTCTCTTAGGCTTTTTGATATTCCTTCTTATGTTACGGCTACTTTTTCTGAATAACCGAAAAATTAAGATACCTACTTTTTTTTTATAAAGATTTTGATGGCCTCTGTGGCGCAGTGGGCGAAGGTCCGTCTGAGACGCAGGATGTTGCGGGTTCGATTCCCGGTGGGGGTACAAATGTTTGAATGTTCTGTAGATATTTGTCTCTGGTCTGGGTGTTTTCTATGTATGATATGTATGTATTTAAAAAAAAATTATATGTGTAGTATATCAATCATGTGGTTCACATAATACAAGCTCTGCTTAGTTTGAGGCTACATGATGCTGTCTGATTACGACCCGCATTATTTATTTATTTTATTTACTTTTAATTCCGGATACCTAAATATTTCAATAGCTAAAATTTTCAGTCCTAGTTTTACATAGTGCTAAACTGATAACACTTTATTTATTGCAGACTTCTGTCTATGCTTAGATACCCGTTCCCATAAAATCAGCTAAAACAAACACTGCAATCCGATAAAAATACGGTTTACTAGCTTCTACCCGCAGTAGTAAAGTAGCCTGTGTTAATCCAGGTCATAAACTATGTATACTCCAAGTTTCATCCAAATCCGTTCCGTAGTTTTTGCGTGATATAATAACAAAAATCCATCCATCCATTCTCACAAACTAACATATTTGTATCAAAGCGCTAACCTTCTTCTATTTCGCCTTCTATAGACATTTCTTCAGGCTGCGGGGCAGGCTTTGTGGTAATATCCGCTTTGGCGCGACTTCTGACGTCATCTGCCAAACGGACCTTTAGATCTTCGTATATCCTGTAGAGCAGAAGCCATATGTTAATTTTGAATCCTAGCTGCCACCAGGCCGATTTGCTACCGTGCTAAAAAAAAGTAGAATTTGTAGAATAAAGGCTAATTTTATTTATTTTATCTGAAGCTTTTTTGCAAAAAATCAAGTGAGCGGGATCATCGGTGGCTGGGGGTAGACGACCTCAATACCTATCCATTTAGTGATCCCTAGGTATAATCGGCAACAACACCGGCACAGCAAATCCCCTGCAGCGTCTGGCTGAATGTAATCGAAGGGCATCGAAGGGAAGGGCTGAATGTAATGGAAGCAGCGTGACTATGGCGAGAAGTTATGCCTACATTCTCAAAGTGGGTATTATGGGCATATCTTATTCTTATTAGAGGAGGCCTTTGTCCTGCTGGTCTGACTCCTATGTTGATGTTGTTTTTTGATGTTGTTTTTTTATGTATCACAGATATGGGCAGTTGCTCTGTGATATGTAGGTATAATCAGCAAAGTTAGAAAGTTCAGAAGTAGTTACCTACGCATTGTGTGTTTCGGAAATATCCTTACCTGTGAGCCAATGCCTGTATGACGTCATCGATCCGCCTCTCGTCTTCAGGACGTAGGTCCACAATAGGCACGTGTAGAAGTGTTTCAGAATCCGACTCCATGACACGTCTGTACTTAAGTATTGCATTCAACAGCTCTTTAGCACCTTTGAATTTATCCCTGTGAGTTTCTTTCCATTGTTGCTCCAGGGTCCTAACGGTCAGTAAGGAGTTTAGTCGAATTTAGGGAGATAGAACATGGATAGACAAAACTATCATCTTGCTACAGTGTCGATGGGAATGACAGCAAGTAACTTCGATGCGTTGTTCGTTGTGCGTTGTAATTATTCCGTTTTCTTGGGGAAATATTGTATCTTTCTCTCTCATCATCTCTTCTTTCTATATTTATAATCACCTATGTGATAGGTAGATAGATAGATTCTTCGATTACTTCGTGTTCTTCCTCGTTTTGATAAGTACGACCGCAATGTGTTTATGGGTTCCTACCTACTAGTCACATTTACAGCCAAGTTACACTCGTGAGCTCACGATTCTACCCGTTTTTCCGCTGCTGGGCATAGAACTTATTTTGAGTAAGCTTGGCAACGCTTGAACTTTTGATCTTGCTTAAAATTTGCCCCTAGCCTCAATCCTGCGCTAGTCTTAGCCAGGTGCCGCCCACAGTCCTTCAAATATCGGAGATATAAATCTTCAAATATAAAGTGGCGGCGGAGAATTAGAAACAAGAATAGAGGTTCCTCCAGCGAAATGGGTCGACAATTGAGACTACTAGAAAAATGTTATTACCTTAGCACAAAAGCCCTAGGCAGCCTTGGAGGTAGAACATTTGCCGGTTTCATTGGAGTCGGCTCGAAGCGTTCATGGGGCCTCATCCAATGGTAGAAACCTTTACCACAGTCTTTCTTCAAATCTTTATACGTCAGGTACTTAGGCTTGCCAGCAAGTTTAGAGTCCATAAGCCATTTCTATAATAGACACGGAAACCAAACTCGCAATTATTCCTAAAGTGTATTCTTAGCTTGTTTATTATTGCTGCTTGTCTTTTTTGTGCTCAAATTAGGTTTCAGCTACTTCTATATGAAATCGAATTCCTACAGTCACATAAGCCTACTAATGTTTCTACGGGTAAGTACCTACCCAAATACCTGTAACTATCTACAATTACAAAACATATTTAGCAACATAAATGTTAGATATCAACTAGGTACCTTACATTCTATAACCTTCAATACGACTACGAGTAGGTACCGCTAAGGGTGGACGGATGTATAAAATAAAAAAACCACCTCAGTTTCAGTAACATGCACAGGTGTCAACAAAGACAGAAGATTTCGGTTATCACCAAAAGTGTCGTATTGGCTAATGGAACACCACGGCTGCCATCGACACTCAGTTTTGTACTGTTCAAGTAAAGAGCGATGCACCAACTCAGCGCAGGATAATTCTCTGTGGAAAACGTAAGTAGCTAGTATAGGTTTAACTGGCCTATATTATTAACATTGTAAAAAGGTAAAAGTTGTTCAACTAAATAGAAAAATAGACAGGACAGTTAATATAACCTCTGCGTATAAACTGGTAGTAATCCTGAAAATTTCTGCACAGTGGACTTGCTCCATTGAATTTAACAAGATTTACCTACTAGCTGACCCGACTGACGTTGTTCGAAGTTAAAGAAACATTCAAAAAATATATCGAAATGTAAAACGCTTTCAAAAATGATGTTTAAGTGGATTAAGCAATCAATGAGGACACAACAACAACTACCCTACGCTACCGTACCCTACCCCTACCCTACCGTACCCTACCCTACCTCTAACCCAAGCCCTACCCCGACCCCTAACGATTATAATAGTAAAAAATAAATATTAACAGGATAAAAAGTATCCTTTGTCCGTCTCCTGCTTCTAAGCTACTTCCCCACCAATTTTCAGCCAAATCGGTTCTGCCGTTCTTCAGTTATAAATATTGTAACTAATACGACTTTCTTTTATATTATAGATATATATTACAGCGCTAACAATGTAGCTAAGGCAGAGACTGCATCATTAAGCGCAAAGTTAAGATAGTGAAAGAGCAATAACTTACCGTTGCAAGACGAAAAACCGCACTGTTTTGGCAAGATATATTTCTCTACACTTGCCATGGGACATGACAGAGCTCTCGGACTTTCCATCAATAGGTTTGTCATCTGGAACTTCTATGGACTCTTCAACCGTTGCTGCTTCCTCCGTCACATGCAAAGCGTCCTCTGAGCCAGCTTCATCAGTTAAATAAATGCTACCCTCTTCATTTACAATAATTTTCTTGCAGAATGAATCTCTCATCTTCATCCAATTTTGGTGTATTTTAGTAACACTGCTCATTTCATCTGCTTTAATTTTTATATCACAAGTTGTAAATGATTGGCACTCGGGACACGCTTCGTAGTTAATACGTAAATTTTCGCCATTGAACGTAGCATGAGTTACACTGTCTAAAGTTATATCGTAAACATTTTCAGTATCAACTACAACTTTACTTTCGTTCGGAGAATCAACTGATATCTTATTATTACCTTTGTTGATAGTAACAGTAGTAAAATTTGTATGTTCTACCGTAAATATGATTTGTACAGATACGTAACCATCGGTTCTTGCAGATTTTTTTTCTTCTTCTTCTTCTTCTTCAGCTTCAACTTTTTTTGAGGTAGAGCTAACAGCGCTTGTACTATATGTATATGTGCCAATGTAGCTTTTCTGTGACATGGATCGATTAGACTTTGTGTCTGTCTCTATTACGTCTGAATCAAACATATCAAAGTATTCCTTTTCATCTTCTGTCCATTCAGGAAATATTTCCAAATCTTCTACTATAAACTGAGTTATGATTCTAGTTTTATTTGGGAATGTCACTATTTGAACGCCATCTTTGTTGAGTAGTACATTTGTACCATCCATGCGCCTGGAAAATACTTCACCTAAACAAAAATCTGTAGCCGTACGAATTAGCAACTTTTCTATATCGATGGAGTTATCGTTTATCCAAAGCTGTCGCAAACCTGATGTTTCTATTATTTCAAATTCTTCAATTATAAATTCGTATTCTGGTGGTTTTTCTTCAGAGATTTTATCGTCATCACCTAAAGCATTTCTTGAAGGTTTTGTTGATGTTTTGCTAGGTTTCTCTTTGGGCTTATCTTTTCCTTTGCCTTTTTTACTTTTGTCTGAACTTGTATCACTAATTCCTTCATCAGCTAAATCAGGAACGATAATCTTCTTTGCATATTTAATTATTTTAATGTAAGTTCCATCAGGTTTTAAAACTTCAACATCCCCATTTGTTTTAAAAATCACAACTTCGCCGTTCAAACTAATACAACGCATTTCTTCATCTGGATTCGGCGGAGAAGAAACATGATATTGTTTTATATGAGATATATCTGGCGAATTGTTTTCATGCACAGTTTCTGTAATAAGACCATTAGGCCAAGTCACAAACAAGGAATGAAAACTCTTTGTTTCGAATATTTGCATCGAAAGAGCAAGTTTTGTTGTAAGACTCTCTTTTGGTTTAGCATCGTCTATAGATGAAGTTGCCATGATGGGAACTGGTAACTGATATGTTTGTTTTTTTATATTTACCATTATCTGATCTTTGCAACTTATTCTAAACGATTCGCAAGTATCGATTATCTCTTGAGACACAATTTCTCCTAACGCTCTGTGCATCCAAAATTCATTGAAGCTGTTCCCTGGTATTACGTTCATCACAATGTACTCTACATTCATTGGTATGACTAAAGTGTACATGCTTGTTACACGAGTTCCATCTTTTGAGAAATAAGTAGCATCCTTTCCAAAAACCTCAACTCGTCTATCACCCAAGTCGTAACCAAAGAAGGGCTTCTTCGGCAAAAAAATAGAACTTTCTGATCCTGTCCTGGGAGCCATGAAAGATTGCCTTAAATTTTTTGGAGTTGAAGGCAGCGGAGATTTGCCTTTTCTGCTACTTCTAGTATCGGCTTCAGTCGCCGATGGTGATAAAGTAGTTTTTTTTGAAGACATAGCTCTAAGATCAGTCTCTTCGGGAGTTTGTTCTTCCATTTCAGCTATCTCTTGAAACTTCAAAGAGCCTTCCATTAGAAGTTCTAAATCCACTTCGTTGTTTTCCACACATGATTTGGCTGCAAATGGATCAAATACATCTTTGCATTCGGATTGAGATTTTAGAATATTATGTTCATCGTAGATTTTTTCTTCGTTTTGAATCCAATCATAGTGTTCTTCAAGAACAAAATCAAAAAAGTCTTGTAAGCATAGTGGTGTCGCCAAATGACAGCGCCATTCTTCACGGGATATACCCTCTTCGTTATGGCTATTGAAGAACATCAGCACAAAACAATCTGTAACCTCGCAGTACTTGTAGTCAACACAATTAAACTTACTAAATGCATCGGCCATAATTTGATATGCGCTTATTCCGGAAAAATCTTCAAAGTATTCAAAGTCATCTATAAGATGATTCAGAGGTTTTTCATTTGCGATTTCGGCAGCCGATACAAGCTCGCTAATGTCAGGGCAGTCAAAAAGGAATTTAATGCGCCGAGTCTCTGGGTCATCCTCGTAAGTCAAATCGGAAGCATTTTCACTTTTTGTCATCGAAGGAAAAGACGGTGATGTAGAGCTGCCACTTCGATATAAAGAAGGGCATTTAGGAAGGGGTTCAGCGAGAACGCTTCGCTTTAAATAAACCTTCTTGAAATCAGATATTGTTGAAGGCTGCAGGTGGCGTTTCTTAAGGGAGCTTCTGTTATTGAAGAGTTTACGGCATGACAAAATATGAATCAATCGTTTGAGTTCTGCTGTTTCAACGTCTTCTCTCTCAAAGCACGATAGCAAAACATTTACATGGAAGTTTAATTTTGCTTCTAGTTCTCCGTGTGGTCGTTGTTGGTGTTGCCACAACTTGTGGATGGGCATACAGTACAACGAAGACTCGACAATATTGTCCAAATTTATATTACCCAGATGAAAAGTATTATTTTTAGCAAAATCTCCGTAATTTAAAACAATTGGATCTTTATGGGTTTCATATTCTTCGCCGTATGTCAGTCGGTATGCTTTCATACTCGCTTCCGTTTTACACAAGACTCCGAAAACGTCTTTTACTAGGTTCTCAGCTTTTTCGATTTTCTCTTCATCAGCTATACTTTTCTGAGGTTGATTTAAAGTAACAGCTGCCGATAAAGATGTATCACTACTTTGTTCGTCTAATTCCTGGCTTTTGCAGACAGTTTGTAGTATACTGTCGAGCATTGAATATAATGTTACACATTCTAATGGCAAATCGGCAATTAGCTGATTGTAATGTTTTTTATACAACTCTTCCCCCACCTCTTCAGGGATATTTATAATATCCAGATTTTCCAAGTAGTGTGTGTGTTGCCTAGTCAGATCTTGTACATCATACATAAGAAAACATAGTTCATCATAAATTTTATCTGGGTTGCCAGACAAACTTTCCGAATCCCAATACGGCGGTGCAAACACTACAAAAGCAGTATTTTTAAAATCATCTGCAGTTTCTTGGTTGATGCGCAGCAACTGCAGGTCTTCCCAAAATTTAAGGGACTTCTCAGTCAGTATTTCGGTTTGACTTTGGCCTCTTTTTGTTGCTCTGAACAATGTCGAAGGCACTTGTGTTGTGGATGGATCAATCCTAACTTGTACTAAAGCAGTCAACGGTATTCCTATTTTAACAAGACAGCTTGCTAGAAGGGGCTCCACAAATCCCGTTACAGCCACGTATAAGTTTGGACCGTCTGTAGGGAAGTCATCTACGTATACTTTGTCTCTCCATTCTTCACCTCTCACTCTGAGTAGGGTGTTATATTTTTTTCCATCTGTAGGTTCGGGAATTTGAGATTCTGGTTCTGGTTCGTCTTTTTTGCCTTTCCCTTTAGGAGGCGGGGGAGGAGGCTCTTCAGGCTCCGGAGGTTTGACGCTTACAGTTCCTCTTACTTCGGTCCGATCGATCATGGTTGACGACTCACGTCTCATACCCTGCCTAACCTCCAGCCTTTGCCTTTTTATAAACAGGTACTCATCTTTCATTTTTAAAATCAGGTGCTTGATGATCAATGCTAGTATCTCAGGAGGAATATCTAGTTTATCTTTCAGATAAGATTGTCCTTCTTCAAATACTCTGAGGTTGTCGTCTTTTACCTTTTTTTCCCCTCCGAGTTGGTTGACCATGAATATTGTTTCCGTCTTGCATATATTTTTAATAACAAAACGTTTTTCTTCCGCGGCAAAAATTTCGAACTTATTCAAGTAGATTCTATCTTGATCACTGCCTGCGGCTTCTATAATGACTACCTTCACCTTCCACGTTTCTTCATCTAAAGAAGCTTCCTCAATTATCGTACGCCAGGTGTTTTCATCTGTAACACTTTCTTTTCCAGGTTTTTTTGGACCCATCACGGCTAATTACTCTTTATAAAGTGTATTAATCGTAAAAATACGAATTGAACTTATCGCCAATAGTTTTTTCTAGGTCATAGACACAGACTACGCAGACTACCATAGATAAATCACAGAACACTATTACTCCACAGGAGATAAATTGAACGCCTAGGATGCTAACGCATGTCATAGAGAAATTAAACGCTACGCTTGAAATAGGTAGGTGGTAGGGGTAGGTAACGCAGAGTAAAGTAATAGACCTTATAAGGTAACGATAGTGAGTTTAAAAAATTACCATTGAGCGATAGTAACAATATATATCAATGAAAATTACCAAAAAATTGGAAAACATGAAACCAATACAGGAAAGTTCGGAAACACCACAGATTATATTATTGTCAAAAATGGTAATTTATTGACGTATTGACAATAATTATGTAGCCTAAAAAAAGTATCTATGCAACCTCTTATGCCTTTATGTAGCAAACTGAAAACAATATTGCAAAACAGTGACAGAAGATACAAAATGCAAGTACCTATTGAAGACAAATGGTTTTGCTGCCAAATGAATGAATGGTTAGTGAAAGGTTGAATTAAAAATATTAGAGGTACTACAATAATTTGATATGATGTAGTGTTTTTTTTGTGTAATTCAATACTAACCGCGTTTTTAACCAAACTCAGTAATTATCTATCTACTAGGCTTAAACAATCAAAAGACATATTTTAGAAATAACAGATCAATTTTATTACATTATTACGATAACATATCTACAGCATTAACAACTATTTTGTACCTCAGTAGTATCACCATGTAAAATGCATGTAAAATTATAATTTCCATAAGTTACAATAATATTGGCAGTCTTTGTATATTTTAACACATGAAGACCATCGAAGCACAAAAAAGTACTTATGCCATTTTTTTAATAAAACGTGTTTTGGTTTAATAATCACTTTCAGTTACCATAATATCACTGTCAACTACAAACTATAGGTATCTATAAAACAGATACAAAAAGTATGATCACGATTACGACCATCGTTCTCCCTGCATCAAATTTCAGGCAAAAGCTTCTCGATAAATTCTTTAATGAGCATCATCCCTGGTCTATTGATGGCATGTTTCAGTTTTTTTTGAACGTGAAACTCCCCTTTTACGCCAAGTTCTTTCAGTTGCTCGAATGTATCCTGCGCCCACTTTAAATCCACCAAATCGTCTATGTCACCGTGTATTTGAAGAAGCAACGGCACTGCAAAAGAAATAATCATTTAATAGACACAACCAAGGAAAATAACACAGGTTTGTAGTTTGTGCACCAGCCGCGAAGTAACATTTTGTCTCATGGGAATCATGGAATCCCATTTTTATATTTATATTATTTTTTAACTTTAGTAGAAGTCTACAATACTTACATTACGATACATTAAAATTACATAATAAAGGAGGTAGATAACAATATTGCACTAAACTAACGTAACGTATAAGTGATTCAAAGAATCTAATGCTCGTATTCAAGAGCCATGCTCTGGGGCCTATACTCCTCGAGCAGGTAGTAATCTTAGCTGAGTAACAACTCAGACTCTCAGCACAGTCTAACTTCGGCACAGCTGGATTCCCTGACCGCCGACGGGAATCTGCCCTGCGATACCCAACCTGCATGCCCAGTGTGGGGATTATGGGCATATCAACCTTGTCATCAGGGGAGGCTTAAGTCCAGCAGTTGACTGAATAAGCTGGTGTTGTTGTGTCAATATCGGTCGTTGGTCGCGGTCGTCACTTTAGCCCGTCCTTTAGCGTTTGGATGCTAGATAGAACTTTGGCAGACTTGATGCACATTTCTCAAGGGGCGTGAGGCCGCGGTCACGAAGTCAGCGGGAGCGGGGCGGCAGCGGCGGCGGCGTCGTAATGAATAGCGCGTTTCAATGCATAGATAGAATGCGCCGCTCCCCGCGCCGCCGCCGCTGTCTTCGACACCGCGGCCTACGGGCGCGTAAGAGGTTCTAACATCCAACTTCCGGACCCAAGCCAAACTCACCTGCACGTGGTGCACCCTGCTGACTAACGAACGAGGATCTGGCGGCCGGCTGGTAGCGGCATAGCGCAGCCTAGCACCAGCACAGCTAAGTTCCCTGGCCAACGACGGGCAGCAGCGTCGGCGGTGAAAGAAGCTGTATTCTGCGATCCCCACCCCGCATGCCCAGCGTGGGGATTATGGGCATAAACCCACTAATGACAGACACGAGAAGGAAATGTCCCGCTATTCCTGGCCATAGAGGTAGCGGCCATGGTAACGGCGGGACAGGGGGTGCTAACAATCACCGGACTACCTCTCCTCGGCCAAGCATCAGCCTCGCGAAAGATAGGTTTTGGCATAAATTTGAACATGGTCAATGACCGAATTGATCCGAGACCTGTCATTAATGGACACCTTCTCGAAATTGTTTCGGTGTACACATACCTCGGGCAGATATTGCAGTTGGGTAGGATAGGAACAACTTCGAGAAGGAGGCGGATTGAGCTGGGTTGGGCAGCATTTGGAAAGTCGATTCTTCTCGTCACCCATACCGCAATGTTTGAAAACGAAAGTTTTCAATCAGTGCGTCCTACCCTATCAGTGCGTCATGACATACGAAGCCGAAACGTGGACACTCACAGTACAGTTAATCCACAAGTTAAAAGTCGCTCAGCGAACTATGGAACGAGTCATGCTTGGAGTTTATCTGAAGGATAGAATCCGCAACGAGACTATCCGACATAGAACTAAAAATGTCGACATAGCTCAGAGAATTAGCAAGCTCAAGTAGCAGTGGGCTGACCATATCTGCCAAAGAACGGACAACCGTTGGGGTAAACGAGTTCTTGAGTGGAGACCGCGGCTCGTTAAACGTAGTGTAGGTCATCCTCCGGCCAGGTGGAGAGACGACTGCTGGTAGAAGCTGGATGTGTCGAGCTCAGAACAGGGCGCAATGGCGCTCATTACGGGAGGCCTATGTCCAGCAGTGGACTGCTATAGGCTGATCATCATCATCATCATCATCATCAGCCTATAGCAGTCCACTGCTGGACATAGGCCTTCCCTAATGAGCGCCATTGCGCCCTGTCCTGAGCTCGACGCATCCAGCTTCTACCAGCAGCCTTTCGCAGATCGTCACCCCACCTGGCCGGAGGGCGTCCTACACTACGTTTGCCGAGCCGCGGTCTCCACTCAAGAACTCGTTTACCCCAACGGTTATCGGTTCTTCAACAGATAGGGCCAGCCCACTGCTACTTCAGCTTGCTAATTCTCTGAGCTATGTCGACAACTTTAGTTCTATATCGGATAGTCTCGAAACCTCGAGCATAGCTCGTTCCATTGCTCGCTGAGCGACTTGTAAGCTGGTGGATTAGCGGTCTGTGAGTGTCCACGTTTCGGCTCCGTATGTCATAGGCTGATGATGATGCACATTCCTCAGTTGCGTCCGTCAGCCGGTCAGAAGCTTACTGACGCGTTCGATAATGTGTAACCATTCGGTGGTTTAAACGCGCCGCTGCTCGGGTCTTATGTAAAGTTATTAAAATTTTATAATTAATTAATGAAACTTACATTGTTTGCCGGCAGAATCTTTCAATTCCTGATATACAATTGACTTGCTGTAGAGAAAGGAACTGAACACAAAAGCGCCGGCGAGATTCTGATCCCAGCGGAATGCAGTGTGAAAGGATAGTGCGCCTCCCATTGAGAAACCACCTGAAACATTAATTATTACAACTAAGTAAGTTAGATAACATTACATTACATGGTCATCTACTGAGAGCTTCATGTAATTTCGATTTAGATACATCAAAAATGTTTACCAATTATAATCCTGCTACTGGGTATTCCAGCATCATTTTCTTTTTTAATAAGATTTTTCACCTCAACTTCAATTTTGGCTATAGAGTCAAGTTTATCTGCAGCGCTCTGGGAAATGCCTCCGCGGTCAAACCAGACGTTACTCATTGCCCCTCCCGCAGGTGTGTATGGTTGTAATGGGGCAGTGGGATACATAACTTTGATATGAGGAAATGAAAAGTTTTTCACCATAGTTTTTACCCATTCCATCATATCAGAACCTGATGAACCTGAAATAATTAAAGAAAACTTTCTCACAACTTGGTTACAAGAATGTAGTCTTTTTGATCATGTTTTGACCAAAAGTAACTTATTAGAATTAAGTATGTAGTGTGCTGTGAATATAAAAGGTTTGATTTGTATGTTATCCCGAAGAAGAGTAAAATATAACCTTAAAAATCAACAATATTTGTTCAGTATTTTGAAGAAATGGCTTATGAAGTTACACCATAATTTGATTCCCAAACTTTGAGGCAGTCAAAACAGCTGATTTTGCACTATGGTTTGACAAATTAAATGATGCATACTAAATTAAAATCCATCATTAATCAAGATCATTGTGATAAATTTGTACAATATTTGCATCATATCTATGTCCCTCTGTAATAGGCTGCAAGTAGGGCAGTAGTTCCAATATTTGGATCAGAATGTATCTGATTGATTGGTCGAACCAGGTTGAACCGTTTGCTTAGCCTTACTTCAGAGGAGAATAGATCCATTGCGACTACTGTATAGACATTGATCTTGCATGATTGAATCATCATCATCATTAGCCTGTGGCAGTCCGTTAATAAGCTCCATTGCACATCATTGAATGTCGATTGATAATGTAGAGCATTGTAATGTAGACATTCACACTAAGGAAGTCACTTAAAGCACATAAACCAAGCCCACTGATGTTAGTTACAGTTAGCCCATTATTAGTTTTAGCCTGTTTTGTTCAAGCAAAATACATCAGCAACAATAACACCAGCCTATATCTGTCCACTGCTGGACATAGGTCTATTTTAATAAGAAGGGAGATACTCCCATAATTCCCAAACTGGGCTTGTAGGTTGAGGATCGCAGGACACATCTTGCACCACCAACGCTGCTGCCAGTTGGTGGGAACTGTATGCAAGCCTTGCCAATGTTAGGCTGCACAATTCCATGATCAGTCGGTCACCAGAGCCTCGATTGTCAGTAAGCAAGGTGCACCATGGGCAGGTGAGGTTGGCTTGGGTTCGGAAGATGGAGGTTGGGACACCCTCCACCCCACAAACCCTGTACATAAATATTGATTAATAACTAAATAAATAATAATGGACGTTATCACACAGCATCATGTAGCCCCAAACTAAGCAGAGCTTGTATTATGGGAACCATACGATTGATATACTACATAGAATTAGATTCTAATAATGACACTTTTTTTATTAGAATCATGTTATTGGACTAAGGGCTTTTTTATTGTCTTGCGTACATCGAGATAAAACTCTTAAATATCTTGGTGCATGAGTGTTCGAGTCCGTGTGCAGGTATACTTCATATTGTAATAGCACCGGCTAACTTATACTGAAGTGAGAATCAATTAAACAAGTACAGTGGATTTCATTAATAACGACCTCGGTTATAGCAACCTTAAACTTGTCCCTTGAATTTAAAGCATACTTTCATAGAAAAACATTTGGCAATAGCAACATCGGATATAGTGTCAATTTCAGGTTCATAATTCATAAAACTATGCTTTCTTATCCTTTGTTTACATTCATAGATGGTCAAATGCTTTGTTTGTTGTGTAGGACTACTTAGCATGTGTAATATCTCGTAAGAATCAGTTATGTAGCAATTTTCAATGAGTGAACAGTGTTTCTTATGCTTGTGAATATGGCTCCTAGACGTAAATTTACTGTTATAAAAAAGTGGACATCATTTCGAGACTGAAAAATGGTGAAAAGTATATTGATCAGTGCAAATGGATATAGCGACAAATGAAAGTGGTCTCATAGCCGTCGTTATATCCGAAATCCACGGCATATGAGTTATACAGTATAAATATCAGTAGGTAATATTCATGACTAGCTTCCCCCAGCACCTTAACTGGTATAAATAGCCTTTAAACTTGTTTTTTGTGGTACCCAGATTAAAAGTTTAGTTTTAGTCGTTTTTGTCTACGCTGGAACAAACATACCTACTTACCTGATTAAAGATTTTTGCAAATTAGGGAATGATATTTTATTCGTTGACTAATATCATTGAAGAATAGCATGAAATCCAGATCAGGTCATGAGAATCTAAAACTTACCAGAACCATGAAATATAAAAACAGTTGCACTGTGTTTCGGTCCAGTGTGTTTGGTTAGGTGTAGCGCCCCTAATTTAGACATTTTCTGTGCGATATATTGTAATAGCGAACTGATTACCTAAACATAATGAGTTGAAGATAATTTTTCATGATCGTAGAAAATTTGAAAATAAAAGCAAAGAGTAAATCAGACCACAAAGTGTAAAGTAATAGACCTGAAGGCCTAGTACGAGTTGCACTATTCGAAAACTTTTAAAGTATACTTTAGTTGAGCTCAATTTTATTGTACGTTTTTTGGAAATTAAGCAACTGGTTTCAAGTAGAAACTGATCTAACAACGTGGGTAATGTAATTTTATTGCAGATTGCAATATAATTATCACTCAAAACGGTGTTGTAATTAACGAAAAAAGGTAACTTCAAAATTGAGCTCGATACAATAAAATTAAACTATAAAATTTTCGAATTGTGCAACTCGTACTAGGCCCTCTGAAAAGAGAGGTTATAGAGCCAATGAGGATTGATGAGGCTATGACCACTATGACAGAACTTTTTCTCTGTCTCGGATGAAGGATGATAACGTAACGCAGTGTTGCCACAGTCAAACAAAAAAAGATCCGAATTTAAGGTCAAAATATTCATAGTCCGAAATATGACAAAATAATCCGTTTTATAAATTCAATAGGTGTATCCAAAAACAACCTCCAAATCTCATAATTTCTGTAACCTGCCTCATCATCAGACCCTGATCACCACATTTCTATATAACCTACTAGCTTTAGCCCGCAGCTTCGCTCACATTAAAAGTTTTTTTCATATTCCTCGGCAACAGTAAATACTTTTTTCTGAGCTAGTAAGGTTGACCTCTCAATGCAGTACATTCCTTACAAAAAGAAAAGCAAAATCGGCGAGCGTAGCGAGCCGCGAAATTTTTGTTGTTCAATAGACACAATACAAAGAAAACGGTTGCAATTTTTTCAACACCTAACGGTAACGGCAGGTAACTGCAGCAAGTGCAGGTGAAACGAAGTCGAAGCGATTTTTTAATTATAATATCTAACTAACGCTATTGTGTTCTTATTCATAATTGTTGGTAACTTTTAAGGACGGGTTACGGTAGTTTTGACCATAACAACCTTATTGGTCATTAGTTTAGTGCGTAGTTATGTGCTATTAAGAAACAAAAGCTGACAACAATAACGGCAAGCTGAAAGACCTGAGAAATTCTTCTTTAAAAAAATGAAAAAGCAAACTACTATTTATATCTAAAATTCAACAAAATTATAAGGTTATAATTATCAATTCACAAATAAATTAATACAACCATGCATGACACGAAACTTGGTTCTAGTCTTGGTCATTTCTGCGCCCCCCAGAAAAGAAAACTATGATGTTTATCTAAATATCAATCATATAATTATTACTGAATACTACCATGCATGACCCAAAACTGGGTCATTTCCTGTGCCTGGGCAGTGGCACCGCCCTATTTACGGCACTGCAGTCAACAAAGAGAAAACATCAAATTAAAAAATAAGTTTCTACTTGTTATGATAAAATAATTTGTAACCACTGACAGATTGATAAGTATTCAAAACGAAAAAAGCACATAATAAACCACAAATGCGTCTAGGGCAACTCACCGCAACTCATCGCGATGGTGGAATCGCCTTAAAGTAATAAACCTCGAATGGATCAGCGGCTTATGTGTGGAATAGTCTGCTTAAACTATATATTTTTGTATTGAGATATCAAAGTTGATAAACTTCCCCCTAGGGCAGTTCTCCATTTTCATAAAAAAATATTTCGCAAACTTTTTCTGATCATATTTAACATTTTTCACACACCTGTGCGTGGAAGTTACTCACATAATTTCATCGCATCACATTAAAGTTGTTAAGCCTTTTTGTGAAGGAACCTAATTTAATTAGAAAAACCTGCATTATATACTACAATAACACTACAATACAATAGTTGGTATTCAAAATAGGTGAGAGTAGCGAGCCACGATTTTCTTCTTCTAGTAGGTAAAGATGAATTTCATCTTGTTAAATACAAAAATGTAATTAAGGTAAAAAAGTACGAAAAAGTCCGATGAGGCTTAAAAAAGTCCGAAAACGGACCAATAGTTCGCGCCGGCAACGCGGGCGTAGCGCTACCTTGTTTAAATTGGGTGAACTAAATTTGACACTGTGACACAGCTTACTTAGTAGTATTATGGACACAGATTACGCAGTAGTATGAATGACACAGATTACGTAGTAGTAATAATGTCACAGCTTACTTTGTAGTATACAGACACAGATTACGCAGTAGGCACGACACTGATTACGAAGTAGTATGTATGACAAAGATTACATACGTAGTAGTACGATACCACAGCTTACGCATAGTATACACGACACAGATTACGCAGTAGTATGTATGACACAGATGACGTAGTACTACGTACCGGTTTATAGAAAGAAAGAAGAATAAAAAATCCACACTCGTTTGAACAGATAAACCGAGTCACTGAGCTTTAGCATGTGAATTTACAGTACCTACACCAAATTTACCTACATTCGAAATACTTGGCAAGAGATAGTCGTCCCCGTGCATAAGAGCAAGCTGCTCTCAGAAGAAAATAACCTGGATTCCTACAACTTGTTAAGCTATTGCATAGCTTCTATCGAGGGCCTTGAGCGCGGGGACCGAATCCAGAAATTCCGTAACGAAAAAAAACCTCACGCTCCCCACTCCGACGGGCACGGAGGTTTGGCTAGAAGGCCGTGCATTGTCTAACGTCGTCAGTGGTCTCGAACCTACCGATTTTTCGGTATTTCTACCGATATGGGCTCTGTCCTACCGAAATACCGAAATGCATCGATTTTTCCACGATTTCAGAGAATACGTGGAAATTATACCGATTTTACTACCGATTGTAGACTTTTAAGTTGGCAGCCCTCTTCATTTATGGTTTATGTTACGGGAAATCCCTTAGACAATTTAGGGAAATCCCTAAATAGTATTATAGATGTTAAGTAGTCTAATATGTTACGTAGGGATCACAGTACATATTCAAGGAATACTACAACTGGATGTTAACAGGGGTTTCCTGCTCGGAAATTCATTGCCATTCACTAAAGAAACAGGAATTCAGATTTTATTTTTTCATAAATTTTCTTAACTTCAAAGAGAAAGTTTCCTAATCTTAATATAGAAAAAATATAATATTATTATGATTAATAAGTTAATAATATGTCGTCTGACGAGGAGCCGTGTACAAGCGCGAGTGCAAAAAGAATAAAAGTTCTACAATATTGAAAAGAATGGGAAGAAAAATTTTCAGACTGACTGTAAGATAGTCGTAAAGGCGTAAGCTTTGCCAATGAAGAAGAAAACCATTTTTTGTTATATATGCCAAAAAAATCTACAAAAAATTACGAGAACAGCTGTTATTTTATTATTTTTTTTATCTCTAAAACTGACCAAGATATCAAAGTGCAAAGTTAACATTTTCGGTCCAAGCCGCGGACCGAGTGCGATATCGTTGATGACGTCACGGATCCTGCCTCCGCGCGAGTGTCTCGGGGATTGGAAGCATTTACCCCAATGTGCCCGTCGCGCGCGGAACTGCTTTGTTTATTTTAAATAAGAAACAATAAAAACTGCATGAGTTCATAAAATAAATGTTGTATTGTGTCTCAGTGTAAAAATGGGGCCACAAAAGCACCCGAAAAGTTGTTTTTTTACGTTCCTAAGGATGCGAAAATCAGAAAAAATGGACAAATGCTATGAGTACACATCCATTAGGGCCAAAAACAACAGCATATATATTGTTGTGAGGATCATTTCTATGTCAATTGTTCAAATACCATGTGAAATACTAAGTAGTAGGTACTTAACCTTGCCATGTGAAATACTAACTAAGTACCTAGGTAGGTAGGTAGGTAGACTAGGTAGGTACTTGGTTTTTGCTAGTAGTATGCTTTTTAGGGTTCCATACCCAAAGGGTAAAAACGGAAACCCTATTATGTCCGTCTGTATGTCTGTCTGTCCGTCTATCTGTCACCAAGCTGTATCCCTTGAACCGTGATAGTTAGACAGTTGAAATGTTCACCGATGATTTATTTCGGTTGCCACTTTTTTGCCGTTTTTTTGCGATATTAATAACAGCAACAGGTAGACGCTTGAAATATGCACAGAATATTTTGTTTATATATTTACTTCAAAAATAAATAATTGGGGGGAGGGGGGGTGCATTGTATCGAAGCCCAAAAATGGCGCATAAACAGAGGGAAAAATTAGAAATACTTACCCAGACTAGACGAACAGCATCAGTTCATCTAGGTAGGTATTTCTAATTTTCACAAAAAAACCTACCATCAACTACATAGATAAAGATGTCGATACGTTACCGAAGCTGTCTTTCTATGAATAAAAAGGGCATCGATACATGTATTGTTACTTTATCTTAATGTCTAGGGCACAAGGAAAATTATTACAGACAAACCAGGCCAGCAAGGTGGCCTGCGGGACGGGATGTTGCACATGCGCTTTATAGTTTTGATTTATTGATTCAGGACCAAGGACAGGCCGTCCGGGGTTATTAATTAAATAGCTATCAAATTCACTTAGTAACATCACAGAATACAACACAGACACTACTGACTTTGGCCGTCCGTATTCAAATACAAAACGTGGTTTTAAAAAAAAAAGAAATTTCCAAATTGGTTCAAAAATGACGGAGTTATGAGGTACCAAACAAAAACAACCGAATTGAGAACCTCCTCCTTTTTTTGAAGTCTATTAAAAACACCCAGACCATATTTCTTTAGTGCCTAGACCCTGAGACAGATATTTGCAAGGACATACAAACATTTGTCTCACGGCGGGAATCGAACCCTCAACCTTCTGTAACTGAGGGGGGCCTCTGTGCCATGAGGTCACGTTAATATTATATATACTACCTTCCGCCCGCGGCTTCGCTCGCGTGCCACCTACCCGTACAAAAAGTAAATGTTAATACAGGTCACTATCTCTCTGTGTATTCCAAGTTTCATCCAAATCCGTTCAGTCGTTACAGAATTGAGTGGGAACAAACAAACTCACACACACACAAATTTCATAATATTAGCGTGACTAGCTTCTGCTAGAGGCTTCGCTCGCGTGGTAACGGGATGAAAAGCAGCCATTATTTAGGTTACAAACTATGTAATGAGTATTCCATATTCTATCGAAAGCCTTGAGGTAGGTAGGTGGGATTGATCTCCTAGTTGTATCTCCCGGGAAACGGTACCGTTGGCTTATGGCATCGGTTACGGCTAATTGAGCCCTCTTATTATCGGAAGGACTTGTAAAAGCCAGTCTGGCTTGCGACAAACCCTCATGCGGTGGTCCGGTGGTAAACAGTTCACTGTGTTCCGTCGCGCGTCCGTGCGCGGGAGTGCCAGTGCCTATAATTAAATTAGGGACTAGATTAGAAATGTCAGCTGCGCCGAGCGATACCGGAGGCTACTTCTGGGCAACACTCTACCGGATGACTAATATTGGAGACTAGTGGGATCCGAAACACGTTCCTTGCCGTCGGCTGATCGCGGGAAGAAGGCGACCCAAGTAGTACGCAAGCCACGTCCAAATCCGATCTGTGCCAGTTGGCGATGCCCAAACCCCCCGAAAATGGAACCGGTAACCATTTTCGGGGGGTTTGGGCGTCCCCGCAGTCTTCGTTACTCTCCCACTGATGGGTGAAGATTTTTGAATGCAGCTTGGATATCTGTGTACCACCTCGGTCGGCATCAATTCGACATCCCCTACTGCTACGGCTGCTATTACCTAATATAAGAGGATTGCGTTCAAATCTCGTTCCAGTACATTCTCATCTCGAGACTGAAAAACCGCACCTACTCTTCCTTACGGAGACTCAGATATGTAGGTACACCGTCGGACCTCGGAGGTAGCGTACCTCAACTCAAATCAAAACCCTGGCTACTCGCTTAAATTCAAGTTCAAGAAAAAGGCCGAGGTCTGTTTATACACTATCTACGTTACTGAAACCGGATAAAAACCTGACGTATTCCGCAATAGAGAAAGTAAAACTTGCCAATCTATTTGCGAGAAATCCTCGTCGTTTTCAGCTCTTCTCAACCACCAACCTTACCTCATTTTGGCTCTATGATGCCGATTCCAAATATTTATACCAAGGAAGTACCTACTAGCGTGGGACGACAGAAGTTAGTTTTTCCAATATGAGCAAAACGAGCCCTACGCAATATTTTTTTGCAGAAATTGGTAGCAGTATTAAATAAATGCATAATTTCTCGGATCTTCAGAGGTCTTGCTTTGTGGACCTTGTTACCAAGGCTTGGCATGCAGCTTGTTTACACGACTCGGTACGAGCGCAATCTGCACCAAGGAGAGGAGTAATAGACCATAATGATCTGAGCCAATCTGCGCTGAACCACAGCTGAACCAAGGGTAACGCCTTATTACCGTTAAAATCGACTCTATTGTCACCTATGGCCTCTTTAAGAGAACATACTTCCTAATCAGGAAATAGACCAATCGGTGCATCGAGTCCTAGATGTACGAATATATATCTGTGACTGACGGTCGCATAGCGGTGAACAGAGGCCTCGTTGCACACCAAAATGGTCGGCACTGGACCTTTATTTGCACTTTGACATTTCAACTGTCGAAATACAAAGAACGTCAATTGACATACTGTCAAAGTTTGTGAAAAGAAGACCGGTGCTTAAAATTTCAATGTACAACCGAGTTAGTAAATAAGGCTCCTGAGGGCCTAGTACGAGTTGCACAATTCGAAAACTTATATAGTATATATACTATAAAGAGCTCAATTTTGAAGTACCTTATAATCAATATCATATCAATCATCACCGTTTTGAGTAATAATTATTGCAATTTGCAAGAAGATTACATTACCTACGTTGTTCGAGCAGTTTCTACTTAAAAGCATTTGCGTAATTTCCAAAGAAACTTACATTACAATTGACCTCGTTATAGTATACCTACTATAAAAGTTTTCGAATTGTGCAACTCGTACTAGGCCCTCTGGCCTGGGTATTGTAAGTATTACGATGCAGAAACAAACGCCATTGAATCAAGACTGCTTTATTCGTAGAATTTTGTGGGTAGGCTTTTACATGTACCCGCGTATACACTACAACTTTCCCCTCTTTGAAATACAAAAATAATCATGATCAAAGAAATTACAAAATAGGTTATAAGTAGGTACATACTATAACATAGTGCCTATGACTAAATGCATACCTACCGAAGCTTACAGAAATTTATAGCTGTTAGCTTTAGTAGGTAGATCACCACAAAGTACACAATTATGTAATTAAATTAATTTTCTTAATACATATTATGTAGCTAACATCCTCCCTTCAGAAAAAAAAATAGAAAAGTACTTGCATCTTAGGCTTAATAGTTTGCATACCGATTAGTAGCTGGGTTACCGCATCTTTTATATGTTTTATAGCTAAATGATCCATCTACCTTATAAGAGCGATAAACATAAATAATTATAATAACAACAATCACAATTTATAATTGGGTCTGTTTGTACGAGGACGAAGATAGGAAGGTGCCGCAACATTTATTTGTGGTTTATTATTAACGGCTGGTCTGGTAGGGGAAGTCCATGGCAGCGGAGAGCTTGGCGCGGGGCGCGGGGAAGCCTCCGCGTCATGAAATGGCGAGGAAGCTAGCTCTGACCCGACCAGGTCCTGACTCACGTCTACAGCTGGGTCTAGCTCGTCTGTCTTGGCGAAAACTTCTCCACATCCAGTTCCTAGTACATTTCTGGCCAGTGAAAGTCGATTGCTTTTACGTGTCGGCATTATCTGATCAATATGTTTGGTTTTCGTAATATCCTCCGAACGTACCTTGTATGTAACTGCACCCGTTCGTTCCGTCACGACGCCCGGTTTCCAATTAATTGTGCTGTTCGGTCGAACGTCTTTCACCAATACCTCGTCCCCTTCCTTTACTTCGCGATACGCACCGCCTGCATTGCGCACCTGTGCCTCCTGCGCGGCTTCCACAAAGTCCGCAGTTCGCGGGCGCAGCACATCGAGCCGCGAGCGCAAGTGCCGGCCTAGCATGGCAGCCGCCGGCGAACGCTTAGTACTAGCGTGCTCCGTGTTGCGATACTGAAAGAGAAACTTATTCAGTGCGCGATCTACATCTTCTCCTTCGATTGTAGATTTTTTTAACGCCTTTTTGACAGTCTTCACGGCATTTTCGGCTGCCCCGTTGCTCGACGGGTGGTATGGTGCTGTTAAGATGTGTTTGATACAGTTGCACCGAAGAAACTTCTCAAATTCCTCCGAGGTGAAAGGCGGGCCTCCATCTGTTACCAACTGTTTGGGAAGTCCGAATCTGGCGAAACACTCGCGAAGTACTGCCACGACTTTTATCGCCGTGGTTCCAGTGGGCATGTAAAATACCTCGATCCATTTTGAATGCGCATCTATGACTAGAAAATAAGTTTTACCTTTGAAATGTAAAAAATCAACGTGGAGTCTAGACCACGGCTCTTTGGGCCAGGCGTAGGGTACGGGCGACGCGTGCGGGGGTGCGTCGCGCACGGCGGCGCAGGCGGCGCAGGCTCGCGCGCACGCTTCGATGTCGGCGTCCAGGAGCGGCCACCACACGTAATTACGCGCGATCTGCTTCATGCGCACTACGCCTGGGTGCCCAGAGTGTATCTCGTCGAGGATTTGTGCACGCAACGAGGCCGGTACCACAACCCTGTAGCCCCAAACTATACAGTCGTGATCTATGTGCAAACTATCTTTTCTGTGAAAATAAGGCTTCTCATTTTCGATTTCTATATCTACGGGCCAACCGCTCATAAGGTACCCGTAGATTTTTCGCAAAACTAAGTCTTTTTTAGTTTCCCTGGCTACGTCTCTGTGACCTATAGGAAAACTGTCTTCTACAAAGTGCAAGTACCCAGCGTCATCTTGTTCCGATTCAACTTTACGCTGGTTGTGCAACGGTAGGCGCGATAGTGCGTCTGCGTTGCCGTTACGTTCTGTCGGTACGAATTTAATATCAAAGTCGTAAGCGGCTAACTTTACAGCGTACCTTTGCAGTCTGCTGGCGGCGGTTTGTGGAATTCCTTTTTTTGGTCCAAAAATGTAACTGAGTGCCATATGGTCCGTTTTCAGAGTAAAACGCCGTCCATAAACGTACTGGTGATGCCGACTCACTCCGTACACGATGGCAAGTGCTTCCTTGTCGACCTGGCTGTACCTTTGCTCGGTGTCGGTGAGGGTGCGCGAGGCGCAGCACACGACGCGCTCGGAGCCGTCCGGGTAGGCGTGCGAGAGCACGGCACCCAGCCCGTACGCGCTACTGTCCACGGCCAGCACGAGCGGCAGGGACGCGTCGTAGTGCGCCAGCACGGGCTCGCGCGTCAGAACCTCTTTCACTGAGCGAAATGCCGCGTCGCACTCTTGCGTCCACTGCCATTTACTTCCCTTTTTGAGTAGATAATAAAGTGGCTGTAACAGAGTACTCATATTTGGAATAAACCGAGCGTAGTAATTTATAAGACCTAACACAGCTCTAAGTTGAGATACATTCTGTGGGCTTGGGGCCTTAGCGATCGCATCAACCTTACTACTATCGGTGTGCAAACCGTGTTTGTTGATCCTATAGCCAAGATAACAAACTTCGTCTTTAAAAAATTCACACTTTTCAAATTTAACCCTCAAACCAGCTTCTTGTAAACGTGCCAGAACTGCTCGTAAGTTTGCTAAGTGAATCTCTTTAGTGGCACCAGTTACACAAATATCATCCTGGAAGGCCACGCAATTTAACCCGCTCAGTGTTTCTTCAATCAGCTTTTGAAACATTTCTGGTAGACACTTCAACCCAAAAGGGGCCCTTCTATAAATAAAAGTTCCAATATGAGTGGTAATGGCAGTAAGCGGTTGCGAACTATCTTCTAGCATACACTGTAAATAAGCATGTTTTAAGTCTATTTTGCTATACTGCTCCCCTCCGCTCAAGGCAGCGAACAACTGCTCAATTCTCGGTAGTGGATAATGGAAATCTTTTAAAACCTTGTTAAGCGTGATTTTGTAATCACCGCATAATCTAATTGACCCGTCGCGTTTGATAACGGGAACAATAGGTGTACCGTAGTCGCTACGATTGACCTTATAAATCACTTGCTCGCTCTGTAAACGTTCCAATTCGCGTTCGACAGGTTCGCGTAAAGCAAGGGGCAGCGGTCTAGCTTTGCAGAATATGGGCGTATCGTCTTTTAAAAATAACTTCAATTTGGTTTTACAGCTACCAAGACCCGATTTAAAAACATCGGGAAAATCTAACTTTAATTTTGCTACCTTAGGATCGGTCACAGCGGCAAGGTGATGCAAGCTAATTGAGTTTAATTTTAGTTTGCGCAACCAACGACGGCCGAGTAACGGTGGACCGCCATTGTCAATTATAAAAAGTGGTAATGACAATGTTTCATTTTCACGTTGCACCTTCACCATTACCCGCCCAAGTGGCACGATTGATTCTCCCGTGTATGAATGGAATTTGTTACTATCAGATATAATAGATAGATGCGACAGATGTTTATCATAAAATGACTTACTGACCGCCGATATTCTGCTGCCTGTATCTATTTCAAAACTCACGTGAATATTTTCGATAGATAGTGTATAGTAATACGGACTGTCTTTAGAGTTACTCTTGACCGACAATACTTGATACAATCCATCGCTCGAGTCCGAATCGGAACTAGATTTTTTTTGAATAAAGTTTTGGTACCTTGATTTGGGTGAATCCTTCTTAGCTTTATTAGAACACATCACTGATAGATGACCTTTGACACTGCACTTGTCACAAACGTACGACTTATATCTACACTTGTTAGGCGCATGACGACTCTTCCCACAGCGCCAGCAAGCGCCCCTTTGTTCTCGAGCTGCCGGCGGCCCCTGCGCCACCCGATGCAGCCCGGCCACGGCGGCGCCCTGCCCGAGTCCCGAGATGCCGGCGATCGCCGACGGCGCGGCGCCGGCCACGGCCTCAGCCGCGTGCCGCTCCGCCGCCTCCAGCGCGAGCGCCAGCTCCACAGCTTTCTTGTAGTCAAGCGACGACTCAGCGAATAGGCGCGAGCGCATGTCCTCACTCCGCAGCCCGGACACAAACTGATCGCGGAGGTTGACTTCCAGTTGCGATCCAAAGTTGCAATGGGTTGCGAAATGCTTTAGATTTTGTAAAAAAACGGTGACAGACTCGCCCTCTGCTTGGCGTCGTTGACGAAACGTGTGTCTTTCTGCTATCTCCGATCTCTTGGGTTCTAGGTGGCCAGCCACTAGGTTGACGAGCTCATCGAAGGTTTTGTCTTCTGGATGTGCAGGAGCGCATAGGTCGCACATCAACTGGTATGTTCGGGCGCCTACATGCGTTACCAACGTGGCCACACGAAGTTCCAGCTTTATCTCGTTCAACAATATAAATTGTTTCACTAAACGAACTGTTATACCCAACCAAATGTTACGTATTTTGCTTACCTTTTCATTTATGTCTGCACTTTTGCATCCTCTCCTTCCCTAACTCCAGGTACCTGCCTCAGTCGATCCTCGGTCCTCAATAAGAACACGCGTATTAAAAATTGTTAAAAAATCAAATTCTAAATTATATTAATCGAAGTTCAATCGCATATTTTCTTTTTTTTAAAACACCAACAGTCTAATCCCGTATAACATTGGTGGCAGCTTAAGGGATTTATTATAAGAAAATCCTCGGAAAACGCCTCGTTCTATCTAACGAAACTGTGAGTGAAGTGTCGAACTGTGTTCATTATCGGCTCACCTCTGTATCATACCTACTTATACCACTGTGCTGCACTGTGCTGCACTGTGCTGCAGTGTCCTGCCAACGTGTCCTGTCGTGTTCTCGTCACAACGCAGCTATCTTCGAGTCCTTGTTGCTGATCCATTACACATAAAAGAAGAAAAGAAGAACTACTACTATACCTTACGCCGTGCCTGGTCATCCATTACCGTGTTTTACCGCTCCTCATCGCATCGCCGCGCCGCACTGTGGAAGTGCGCCGTATCCTGAAAGAAGTACTTACCTGGTACTTACCGCTGAATCCCATCCTGTCGTGCATACAATGTTCCTGCGAATCCTGTGAGTAATAAACTTTAATCAGTGCATCTTCCATCAAATTATCATCGCGATATCAGTGAAAGTGATTTACAAACTTTAATTATTTCTAGAAACTATAAAATATAAGTAATAAATTGCTCTCATTATTAATTATAAATCAAACCATAAACTTACTTTGTTCTTAAAATAAATTTCATATCATCCATTCTGCCTTACCGCATTCCATCATTCATTACGCAGAATCTTATCAGCATTGTTTTGACTAAGTAGCTCAGACATATTAAAAATGCCTAAAGAGGAAGCCTCTGGCCCAAGTACGTCAAATACTAATAAATCAACCAAGATGTCTGAGAAAGAAATTGATACGAGTATTTTGCTCAAATTTATTAGCAAATTTGATGGAAGTCGTGACAAATTAAATGCTTTCATAAATAATTGTAGTAATGCCGTAAGCCTCGCGTCCCAATCACAACAGGACATCCTATTAAAATATATATTGAGTCAACTCGAGGGCCGAGCGGAAAGCGCTTGTGCGATAAAAGAGTTTGAAACCTGGCAACAGCTTGAGGATTTTATAAAATCACAATTTGGCGAAAAGAAGCACTACGCCGCTCTGCTCTCGGATTTACAAGAATGTCGACAAACAAACAACGAAACGGTCAACCAATTCGCTTTGCGCATTGAATCCTGCTTATCAAAATTATTAACAGAAATAAATATATCAATTCCGACAAAAAAAAAAGCAGAATTGGCAGGCCGCGTCGCTGCTATGCAAGATTTAGCTACACATACCTTTATCATCGGCCTGAATCCCCGATTGTCGACAGTAGTCCGCTGCCGCGACCCCGAAACATTAAATGAAGCAATTAATTTCGCAGTATCTGAAGAAAAAATGTTACAAGCCATTCTTCGGCGTAATGGGACTCCTTTTACAAATAATAATTTCCACACGTCCAACACGAATCAAGGTCGCTCTCCTTCTCAAAACCCAAGTAGATACCCTCCCCAGAATCAAGGACGTTATCCTCAAAATCAAAACCGTTATCCACAACGTCAATTCCAAAACAGGAACTTCACACCAGGTGTAGACACTCCGAATAGGTACAACGGAGAAAACACATTTACTTCCGGTCCAATGGTATGTCGTTATTGCAAAATACCAGGCCACACTATTGATGTGTGCCGCAAACGAGAATTTAATAACAGACGTTTCGCGAATTCGAGGAATCAACCGGTACATACCATCGAAGATCATGTCAATGAAACAAGTGATTTAAACGAGCACGCCTTCCCGTCCAGTATCGTGCGGGAGGACTAATAAAAAAATTCGATACACAATTTAAGCCCACTTACAACACGGGTAACCAGCCCCAAACTAACGGTGGTGACTATCATACAAATTCTAGATCACACACTTACAACACGGGTAACCAGCCCCAAACTAACGGTGGTGACTATCATACAAATTCTAGATCACACACTTACAACACGGGTAACCAGCCCCAAACTAACGGTGGTGACTATCATACAAATTCTAGATCACACACTTACAACACGGGTAACCAGCCCCAAACTAACGGTGGTGACTATCATACAAATTCTAGATCACACACTTACAACACGGGTAACCAGCCCCAAACTAACGGTGGTGACTATCATACAAATTCTAGATCGAACACTTACAACACGGGTAACCAGCCCCAAACTAAAAGTTGTGTCGACAAAAAATTACAAAATCCTAAATCTAATGTATCCCAAATCTCGCCATCTAATCCCACGAAGTCCTGCCCGTGGTCATGTGCAGCACCTGAAACAGAAAAAGAAACATTAAAAACTCATAACATCTCAACAAATCCAATAAAAAAATACTTGCCTTTTGTAGAAGTCGTAACACCTGTTTCCTCGAAACCATTAAGGCTTCTCGTTGATAGTGGTGCATCCATTAGCCTAGTAAAAGTGAACGTGATTGAGAAGATGCCTGAAATCACAAAACATATAATTAACTTCAGTGGTTTTGGAACCACGAACAATCCAATAAAGTCTTTGGGTCACATAACTATTGTCTTTAATACCCTGAATCATCACTTCCACGTAATCCCCAACTTAGAGTTCCCCTATGACGGAATAATTGGTAGCGACTTTTTCTCAACCCACGACTGCAAAATTGACTATGCTAAAAACATGCTTGTAGCAGGAAATGTAGAACTAGCCCTTAAATTTACTGAACCCATATACACTATTCCCCCTCGTACTGAAACAATAATTGAGTGCTCTGTTCTCAACCCAGAAATCAAAGAGGGACTTGTCATTGACCAAAATATAATAGATTCTCTATTAATAGCAAACTGCATTGTTAAAGTAAAACCAAATTCAAGAGTCAATATCAGTGTTATAAACATATCTGAATCTCCATTAAAAGTAGATTCTGATATGAAAATCGAAATCCTCCCTATGGATAAAAATCATAAAATCTTTTACAATGACCGAACTTACACCGATAAGGATAACGTGTTAAACCGCACTGAGCAAGTAATTAATCTTCTACGAGTATCTCATTTAAACACCGAGGAGACGAACTCTTTGTATGATCTATGTTCTACCTACTCAGACATATTCCACCTTCCTCAAGACCACTTGACTACTACTGACGCAATTAAACACGAAATAACCACTTCCTCGTCTAATCCCATCAACACGAAATCCTATCGTTTTCCTGAAGTGCACAAGCAAGAAGTAGATTCCCAAATAAATAAAATGCTCGATGAAGGAATTATCAAACCATCGATGTCACCATGGTCATCCCCTATTTGGGTAGTTCCAAAAAAAACTGATGCCTCTGGCCAACGAAAATGGCGGGTAGTCATTGACTACCGCAAATTAAACGACATAACTATCGGAGACTCATATCCAATTCCAAACATTTCAGAAATATTAGACCAGCTAGGAAAATGTAAATATTTCAGCACCCTTGACCTAGCTTCTGGATTTCACCAAATTAAAATGTCAGAAAAGGATGCGCCTAAGACCGCATTCTCAGTACCTCAAGGACATTTCGAGTTCACTCGTATGCCGTTTGGACTAAAAAACGCCCCAGCAACGTTTCAGAGGCTCATGAATTCTGCTCTTTCAGGCCTCCAAGGCATCAAATGCTTCGTCTATCTCGATGACATAGTAATCTATTCCTACGACCTTGAAATCCATATGAAAAACATGTCTAACATCTTTGACAGACTTCGCCATTTTAACCTCAAACTCCAACCTGATAAATGTGAGTTTCTCCGCAAAGAAGTCTCGTATCTAGGACACATCATCACAGAACAAGGAGTAAAACCCAATCCTGAAAAGACAAATGCAGTAAGAAATTTCCCGATTCCGAAGTGCCCAAAAGATATCAAATCCTTTTTAGGATTAGTTTCCTATTACCGGCGATTTATTCCAAATTTATCTAAAATGGCTAAACCTCTAACTAATCTTTTAAAAAAGGATATTCCGTTTATTTGGCGCAACGAACAACAACTAGCCTTTGAAAGCTTGAAAACCGCCCTCATTTCGGCACCCGTATTGGCCTACCCCGATTTCTCGAAACCATTTAACCTTACTTGTGATGCATCAAATTTCGCTATCGCTGCTATTTTGTCTCAAGGTCCAGAAGGACATGATCAACCTATCGCTTATGCATCCAGGACTCTCAACAAGGCCGAATGCAATTACAGTGTTACGGAAAAAGAATGCTTGGCTATAATATTCGGAACCAAGACATTCAGACCCTATCTATACGGTCGGCATTTTACTATCTATACCGATCACCAACCCTTAAAATGGCTATTCAACTGTAAAGACCCCGGTTCCAAACTGGTCAGGTGGAGGCTTAAACTAGAAGAATTCGATTACGAATTCAAACACAAGAAAGGAAAAATGAATAGCAACGCAGATGCTTTGTCTCGCTTCCCAGTACACCCTATCACAGACAATGCAGAAGACCCACAACCATCAACATCTGAGACTTCCATGAACCCTAATCCTAGCCAAACACCTGAAATTCCAGATGACCTCCTTGACGACTTGACCGACTTAGGTGCTTTAGACCTAAGCCCTCTTGAAGAAAGACAACTAGATTTTAGTCCTCTCAATCTCCCTTCATCCCCTGACGCTCCTAATGACAATCCTTGTGATACTACTCCTATTGAGAGAACCAAACCAAGTGAAGAAATATCTCCCAATATAAACAAAGATTATTCCGAATTCCTTAAAACAATTGCTGACAAAAACATGACGTTTAATACACAAATCAATGAACGAAATGATAGTTTACTAAAAAGTAGCTCTAAAACTATTCTAATCCCTGTTTCCATCGACTTCGATGACTCAAACCCTTACCTTCAAGATGTCATTTCTGCCTTAGACGATACCACGACTGTCTTATACGAAGAACGTGAACTATATTCGTTCAAGAAAATCGAAATTAAAGGAAAATTGTACTACCTATTGTTTACAAAAGTCTATTATTTCGATGATTGTACTTACCCTGACATTTTCAAAACCCTGAAGTCTGTAAGAGATGATATTGTCCTAACTGGAACTATAAATGAAATTGCGATATCTGATTTTAAGAATCTATTTTCACAAAACTCATATATTAAAATCTACAACATGCTTCTACATCTATTTAACAGCACAAACATTATAGTCAATATACATAAAAACAGTATCATTTATCCTGTACCCACCGAAATCGCCCGAATCTTGAAGGAGAATCACGACATTCCTATAGCCGGACACTTGGGCTCAAACAGAATGTATGATAGAGTAAAAGAAAGGTATTATTGGAAGAACATGAGAACAGACATTGAAAATTATATAAAAAATTGTAAGCTATGCCAATCTAACAAGGCCCTACGGAAGATTAACAAATCTCCTATGCAAATAACAAAAACATCGACTCGACCTTTTGAAAGAATCAGCCTTGATATAGTAGGCCCTCTACCTGAGGCGGGAATACTTAAATTAAAATTCATACTTACTCTTCAAGATGACTTAACCAAATTTTCTATTGCTTACCCTATTAAAAATGCTACAGCAGAAGACTCATGTGAATGCTTAGTCCACTTTATATCACTATTCGGTATCCCTAAGACAATACTCACAGATCAAGGCACGAATTTTACAGCCGACTTATTTAAAAAAACTTGTGAATTTCTGAAAATCAGACAAATATGGGCTTCACCCTACCACCCACAAACACAAGGAGCACTAGAACGCAGTCACTCGACCTTGAAAGAGTATCTTAAATCCTACGTAAATGAAAATCAAACTAATTGGCATATGTTCGTATTCACCGCCATGCTCACATATAACAGCAGTGTTCATACAACTACACAATTCACTCCATACGAGCTCATTTTCGGTCACAAACCTTTTATTCCCGATTCCGTTTTCGATCTCCGCTCTGACGTCACTTACCCGGATTACATCAAGATGCTTCACCATCGTCTCAAAGTGTCCCGCGAGAAGGCACATCAAAATATCCAAACTTCCAAAGAAAGATCGAAAACTTATTATGACAAACATACTCGTTCAGTCCAATATAAAGTAGGCGATTACGTCTATGTCAAAAATCATGTAAGACTTCGCAAAGCCTTATCACCCCTATGGAAAGGTCCCTACAAGGTCGTTAAAGTCCACGGCAACAATTCCCTCTCACTTCTCATCAACCGTCGTCATACTCGTCATCACTTTGATGAAGTGAAATTAGCTGAAGTAGAAAACCCTAGATCTCAAGATCAAGTTAGTTTTCTACGCATTCATTAAATTGAACATTCAAATTACAGAATCCCATCACTACTTCTTGTGACGTCCTTGGCTCAACAACCTGTCCAACCACTGGCGAAAGGTCCTGGTATCTTCTTCAATCCCGTCAGCACTCTGAAACTCATCAATGATCATGTTTATTTCATAATTCCAGTAGATATAACTTATGTAAAACCTCATCTTGATAATATAAAAGATATTCTAAACACAGTAAAATTATTCTGTGAAGAAAACAAAGAAACAGATACATTAAAATGTCAAAATACGATTCAACCTCTTACCTCTTTATACGATGATATTCTTCGAGATTTCAATGCAATATCACATTTACTTGCTCCTCGATCTAAAAGATCCGCGTGGTTTGCGGGAATAGGTACATTAATGAAAACGGTATTCGGCACGATGGATGAGAATGATTCTGAAAAATATAATAACGATATTCAACAGCTGCATTCGGACACTAAAAGACTAGCATCATTATTAAAGCAAAGCATTTTTATATCTAAATCAGCTATAAGCAATTTTAATGAAACTTTAAATGTCATTTCTGAGAATGAAGCGCGCTTGAGTGACGTTGCAAATAAGTTAACTTTAAGCTTAAATAATGTTTCATTAATCACTAATAAACTCTTAGTTAAGAATAGGATTAACGAAGTCTTAAGCGTACTTCACTCTAGTTTACTTACCTTATCGTTTAAGTTAGAAGACATTGTAAACTCTATATTGTTCGCAAATAGTAATACGTTGCATCCCTCAGTGGTCACTCCTAGACAACTATACGATGAACTAGCTGCAAACATAAAGCATCTACCTAGATATAAGGAATACCCTGTAAATATAGAATTAAGTAACATACATTTATTGTTAAGAATTTCAGAACTCGCTGCGTATATTGACTCAAATAAAATCGTGTTTATCTTAAGAATCCCATTAGTGTACAATGTAGACTACGATCTCTTTCATGTACTACCCATTCCAATCCCTCACAACCCCGATTCGCCCAACTCATTTGTAATGATAATTCCCACGACAACTTTTATTGCTCTTAGCAAAGATAAATCTACCTATTGTACTATAGATGATGTAAAAACATGCAAAACAGTATCGCCAGGCACTCTAGCTTGTGATGCTCCTAACATTCAATCGGTAGATGCAGATGCAATTTGTGAGATCCAACTTATAACCAAAATTATAAAAGAGCTACCACTTCAATGCCAAACCAAATTCATTTACGGGAAACTCAATATTTGGCAAAGCATTGGACGTAACAGTTGGATATTTGTCCAATCTTCACAAACTAAATTAACGATACAATGTAACTCCGATGTGAAAGAATTAAGTATAAGTGGAACTGGTATTCTCAAATTAAAATCAGAATGTGTGGCATTTTGTGGAAATGTTAAATTATTAGCCATGCAAAATTTAGAAATAAACATTACTAATATACATTCAGATTTTAATTTAATTGATGACAAATGCTGTGATCTAAATAAATTTGAAAAACTTAACATTAACTCAACTGGAATAACAATTTCAAACACAAACTTAGAAAGTCTTAAACATCTTAAAGAAATAACAGATCAAGAAAGTAAAGATATAGATGATTTCATAAATAGCAAAACTTCTACATTTTCAAATCATATCAGTTTCCCGATTCTAACTATTGTTCTAATTATATCGTTTACATTCTTTATCGTTTATTCCTGTCTAAAAGCAAATAATTATAATATTTGGCCTCTAACTCTTTGTCTAAAACCTAACGCTTCAAATGAAGAAGAACCTCACGGAGAATCGATTCCGTTACCTAGGTTAAGAATTAATTAAGAACATTATGAACCTTACTTTAATTTTAAATAAGTACTTATTGTAAAACGCGTGTTCTTATTACATAACTATTTTACTTACCTTATCCTCTTCTTCTTCCTCTTCCTTTCCTCTCTCAGTAAACTTACTCTGAATTAGTAAGTTTACTCTTATCGGGGGAGATGTTATACCCAACCAAATGTTACGTATTTTGCTTACCTTTTCATTTATGTCTGCACTTTTGCATCCTCTCCTTCCCTAACTCCAGGTAGCTGCCTCAGTCGATCCTCGGTCCTCAATAAGAACACGCGTATTAAAAATTGTTAAAAAATCAAATTCTAAATTATATTAATCGAAGTTCAATCGCATATTTTCTTTTTTTTAAAACACCAACAGTCTAATCCCGTATAACAGAACGTATGATGACCAGTTCTTGCCCTCCTCCAGCTCAAACTCAGGTAGTTTACCGAATGGCATGATTAAATCCCTTAATCGGCGCCAATGTAAGTATTACGATGCAGAAACAAACGCCATTGAATCAAGACTGCTTTATTCGTAGAATTTTGTGGGTAGGCTTTTACATGTACCCGCGTATACACTACAGGTATATTTTTTGTAGTAAGAATAGGTAGTTACTACGTAAGTACCATGATACTTACGATTACCCATTCAATGTTGATTTTATATTATTAAATTAGCTTTCTGCATTACTTCTTAGTTAAATATAATTTGTAGAATAGGCAGAGAAGTAGACATTCAAAAGAAAATCCTTTCATCCTTATTGATAGTGATCAACCCTAATGTCAGAGGCTTCCAACTTGGCTTATGGGTGGACGATCTACCACAAGCATTTCAAAAGAAAGTGAATGAGTGTAGATAAGATAAGTACTTATGTATTTTATTTAAAAAATCAGTTTAGCTAGTGTTATTTAAGAAAGTTTTCAGATGAGTAGACCGTACCTACGTAATTGTATTTTTCAACTTTTTTTATTAAACAACTGGTACAACAGGATGATTATACAGAAAATAGCGAAGCATTTTAGGTTTATCCTTATCGTCAGTGGTTGGTTTTATTTCAGGAGCAGGCTTAGCATTTGGTTCAAATATGTCCGTATCCAGCAACGCTATCGATTTCTTTAGCAGTACAGTTTCCTGTTCTTCGAAGGTCAACTTCCGGGTTTCGACAGGGGGCTCCCAGTGAAACTTGTGCTGATTCTCTATATTACTTTTCAGCTTTTCATTGTGTGTACTCAGCACAGTTTCTATGCCTCCGCCTACTTCGTACTCACCTGGACCTGGTGTTCCCAAAGTTGCAGACGGAAAACGACAAGTCCTGATTAAAGGACCCCGACAAACAGCTGGATAACATCTAGGTTTCTCCAAATTATAATAGCACGGGCCAGGCGTTTCATACTTGCCGAAAACGGGCATCCAATCGTTCCAAGGCATAAAGCGACCTTCTGACGAAAAGAATGGCGCTGTGTACTGGTATTGTCGTAATCTTTCTACTTTGATATTAGGCTGGGGCAAGTCTGCTGGACTCTGTTCGTTCCACTGCTTTTCAAGAGGTTTCATTCGAATTGTTTTAGATTTAAATTCCCAAGTGGGCGTTGGACATACGTTTTCAGTTTTTTCGGAGTCATCTTTCTTTGGTTCATCTTCAGCTATTATTGCTACTTCATCTTCTTCTTCAACAGGCTCATCTTTAAAACGTTCCGTTGACGACCCAAATGCTGCAGTAGGACAATGCGTGATCCAACATTCTCTACCGATTGGATTGTATGTGGCAGGGCTTGGTCCTTCTTCCTTTCGTGGCTTAAACCTTTGGGCTTTAATACCAAAAAAAGAAGGTTCTGGTAGTTTAGCTTGGCAAGGGTACAAAGGTGGTAACGGTAAATCAAAATCTCTTTGTAGCCAGTGATCAGCTGGACCTGGACGCTGTTCAGAACTCACAGGAAACCTTTCGGCTTTCGGACCCAGATATTGCATGTCTGCTATACCTGTTGGTAATTTTACACTATAATTTGCGGGACCTGGGCGACCTTCTAAAATATCTCTTTGTTGTACCATCTCAATGAATCTTAATTGCTTTGACCTTTTTCTTTTATATGCTCTTACAGCTTCGGCACAAATCTGCGCTTCGGTAGGTTCTCTTTCTAAAGTGTAGTCGGCAGGGCCTGGTGAGCGTCCCAGTTCTTTTACAGAACGTGTTGAAGTCCATCGACTCCATTTGCAGCCCTGGTAAAAAGCTGTGGACTCGTCAACTCTAATATCATAAAATGGAGGGCTTTCATCTGAAACTTTGGTTATTATTCTTTTCTGTGATCCATCTTTATTAATTTCAAATCCATGATCCCTTCTAGATGGCGCTGATAATCCTTCTCCCATAGTTGATCTAGGTGGATGTCCTTTAAATAGACGTCTTGGGGCCTTTCCTTGACAAAGGGGTTCATGTACATTTTCTTCAGATTCACATTCACAAACGTTTTGAACCCCGCATCTGCACAAAATGTTTTCCAAATCTTCCTTGCTTAGTGCTTCATATGGAAAACGTGGACGTTTCGACATCATCGAAGTACAGTTGGGTATTTTGTGCGGTTGATCCGCATGATAAATTGCGTGTGTCCATATTCGAGCAGCTGCTTGAGTATTACGTGGACATTTTGATAAAAACGGAGCGTTACTTAATTTAACTTTATTTGATGCTTCATTTTGATAAGCTCCAGGGTCCAGCAGTGTAAAACTTTCGGGTGGTGGTGAAAATCTATTTGATACGTTGTAAGCCATGATGCACCTACTGGAAGGCAATACTTACATGTAAGTAGGTATGAATGTGGGGTATCTACCTGCCTATTCGTTTTCTATTCGTAGGTAGGTATTTAAATTAAAGAGGTTACCTATACCTTTATAGTTTTTCGTTGATAAATGTTGGGTAAATTTCTCAGAAAGATGTAATATAATAAAAAAACATTGTATAAAAGAAAAATAATCGGAACAAACTTCAAATAATATGTATCTATTAGCAAATACGTAGGTAAATAAATCTGATTAAAAATTTACTAAAAGTGCGATGATTGTCGTTGTCGCTGCATGGCCATAGATCACAGACTACTAGGATGCTAACGCATAGATAAATTAAACGCTACCACAGATATATAAGTCTAGTAACGCTACGCTGCATGGCTTCGCCATAGAGAAATTATACGCTACGCAGCTTTGCACCAAGGTTAATACAATTACTTTAGTACTAGACTTATAAATCTGTGAATACAATCTTAAACAAAGAGTAAAGTAATAGACCATAAAGGAGATCTTAAAGGTACTAGCACACCCTTTATATCACTAGACAGGGCAATCGTGTGGGGTAACAGGGGCGAGACGCGGGAGGGCCGGTCTCAAGTTGCATACATTCAAAATGGACATTCAAAATGTATGCAACTCGGGACTTACTTTTCAGGGCTTGCAAGGTTTGTATTTTTTCATCTTGGCGCCGCACTGTTTGTGAATTTGCCAATTTATGTTTTTTTTTCTTCTTGGCGTCTCATGGTTTGTGCATTTGCCATTTTATGTATATTGAAATTAGGGAATCGTATGTATAAAAAATACGAGTTTACTTAATTCGGAAAAGGATCAGGAGGGTTAGTAAATGATAAAAAGGAAACTATTATTTTTATATTATTAGAATGTTAGGCATAGCTGTCATGTAGAATGGCGCGGAAATACGATTACCGTGAAAATATTTAGGAAAAAATACTGCCACAGGCTTTACATGAAATGTTCTTTTTATAAGACTTTTATTGTGATAATAAAACTACGAGTAGCTACTTAATAAATATATTATGTAGGTACTCGTAGTGTTATTTAAAATAAAATAATAATATTAATATTTAGTAGTTTTGAATAAAACTAATAAATTGTATTGAAAATCGTGCATTCGACGTGTGCTGTCAATATCATCAATTTCCACGCGCGGAAGAAAGGTAAAAATATTTTTTTTTTGTACATTATTAAATGTACTTAGGTATGTTTACAAGGTAATCTCGTCACGTATCGTTCAACTTTACGGACGTAAATAATGGGTAGGTATGTACCTCACATAAGCTCTATGTATGTCGCAGGGCTCGAGTGTCTAAGTTTCTCGGGTATGTAGGTTAAGTAGGTTCCTACCTACTTACTTAAATCGTGTGCCAATTCTCATAATTTCTCAGGTTGAATATTATGAAAATGGCATCCTTTTTTTAAAACACAAGATGGTGCTCACAACATTTTTATAATACCGTTTGCTTGTGACAACCCTTGCTTTCCTTCATTGTCGGTCACTTGTCGGCATTTACCGCGAGATCAAAGGCGTCGGACTAGTGTATGATTTTTATACTGTGGTACAAGTCTGTGAATACAATTCTACCGTAGGTAGGTACATGTAATATAGTTTATCGATGGGTACATTATGTACACTATACTTCAGCCATATTGGATGAAGAATGTTTGTAAACAAACATTTCAACACTTTTTGCAATTATTCAATAAATACGTAATATTTCAATTAACTAATGTCATAAATGAAACATTTACTATATAAGTAAGATATTAATGAAGTGCACATATTTATAAAACAAACAATAAAAAAGTACTTTTGAGGTTAAGTCGAGGTCCGCGGCTAAAAAAATAATAAAAACACAGTTGTTCTCGTAATTTTTTGTAGATTTTTTTAGCATATATAACAAAAATTGGTTTTCTTCTTCATTGGGGCAATTTCGCAACTGAGGGTTATGGTGTCCTCTCCCTCTCTTCGGACTTCACACAAGCCCATGCCACCTAATGATTTCCAGCTCCACTTCCAGCTGCGCTAGATGTTCGTCGAGCCTCAGAGTGCATCCGTTAAACGTAGCCAGAGTCAGGTTTTGCAGGTAGCCAGAGGTAGCCCGGGGATTCCTAGCACCCCCTGTTACAATGGCCGCTACCTGTATGGCCAGGAATAGTGGGACGACCGGGTACTGGGAGCCATCTCTTTTTTGCGTTGTTCATAATATGGGGGTATGCCCATAATCCCCACGCTGGGCATGCGGGTTGGGGATCGCAGGACACAGCTTCTCGCAGCGCCGACGCTGCTGCCCGTCGGTGGTCAGGGAATTTAGCTGTGCTGATGTAGGCTGCGCTATGCCGCCATCAGCCAGATGCTGAACGTTATGTAGCCCCAAACTAAGCAGACCTTGTATTATGGGAACCGCACGATTGATATAGTACATATATGTATACATTTTTTTTGGAAATACATAATCATACATAGAAAATAATATCTGCAGAACATGCAAACATTTGTCCCACAGCGGGAATCAAACCCGCAACCTTCTGTGTCTCAGGCAGGCTTTCGCCCACTGCGCCACAGAGGTCGTCATATGTATGTAGCTACTTATATTTTTAACAGTTACAGTTTCTAACTGGATTCAGAAACGTCGGTCGTCTAGCAGCAAGATGGGCAGACAATATTAGCCTAGCTGTGGGTGAAGTGGGACTGTGGATGATGATTTTACAAATTTATCCGTTTTGTCATATTTCGGACTATTTACTTCTGTCTGGACCTTTTTCTGTTTGACTGCCGGCAACACTGGTTTGATTGATTGTTGTTCATCGAATTCATCGATGTAAACATGAAAGTTTTATTTATCTTTTTTCCCCATTGTAATTATTAGGCACATGATGTTTACTCCGAAAATTCGTTCATCATAACTAAAAGTGTCAAGGAAACAACCTACTCAAGAGATGATACTTATATGTACATAAACAAAGAAAATGAAATTTCTCGGCATTTATTTTGGGCTGTTGGTTCACATAACTGCCGCTGATAGTGGTCCTCGTATCACAACGCCGATGTGTAATGCCACCGACACTGAGCGGGTCCAGTACGAATTCACTACAGATGTTGTGACCAGTGAACACATAGTAACATTCACAGGGTACTTTCCTAAGTCAACCAGAGAAAAGTACGTGACTGCTGCATTAAAAAATGCTGGGGTGAGTGCCTACTTCCTACTAATTTAGACTCATTGATCTATTCCTATCAAAATGGTCTTCTATTTGTTTGTGTGCTGCTTTCATCCATTATATAATTACCTACTTGTAAGTAGTTTTATTGTACCTCCCAGTTTTCCGTAGCTTGTTCAATATATTGCCTAGCAGACAGTTTATAGTTGACATGAATAGGTCAAGCAAATTATACTCAAGCTTTTAGTTTTTGTATTTCCAAACTCATTCCGACATCAAAGTGAAATAATATAATACATACACAATAATACAATAGTACCTAGTTTCTACAGGAACACTTTTAGTTTATGTTAATAACTTTGTAAGACACATTATGTAACTGTAACACTCGCAGTTGAAAAGTTTTGCAAAGTTGCAGTAGAAAAACAACCCTCGACAGGAGAAAGTTATAAATATCATGTCAGTGACTTTTTAAAAAACTTTATAGAATCTTGTGGCTCGATTCAGAGAGAAATACCATAAATGCAATGTAAAAACTGAAGTTGAATTATTAATTACATTTTGCTAGCTCAGTTATTAATCAAATACTTGGTAATGTATCATTATATTCAGCTGATATCTTTCCTGGGTGAGGGTATTGTGATACCATGGATTAGTCATAGTGCCTAATAACTAAGACACAGGAAAGAATTTTGGTGTTAAATTAGAGATCAAAAAGAAGAAATCATAACAGTTTGCTGATCAACTTTTGTTCTAACATATTTGAAACTTTCACTGATAATATTGTGTGATAGTATTAGATTGCATAATGATTTGAGAACAATTCTATCTCAGTAACATAGCCAATGTGCAACTGCAATATACAAAGTTCTTTGTTCTGTATGTCAATAATAGGCACTGCTCAAAAGCAAATTTTCTATGTAATTCATTACTAGTTGCTAGCGAAAAATATCTTACATCAATATATATATAACCTATAGTCCACTTCTAAACATAGGGCTCCCCCAAGGATTTTCCATAAAGACGAGGCTTGAACCCTCAAGCTCGATACAATAAGTTAAATATAATTTCCTGTTTTTTATGTTCCCACTGAAGCACAGCAAGGCTTTGTGGACTATTAAAACTTATGTATCCCGTAATAGTATCCCCTATGTGTTATTTGTATTTGTTATGATTGTAACCCTGGTATGGCTTGGCAAAAAACTTAATGCTTTGCGGTATACCTTAGTGACTAAGGCAAAACAATAAGTTTTTATCGCATTTTAATATACAAATGCTTAGTCCATTCAAATGCCTGGAAGTTTAACTCTGTAATAAGTAAGTAATAAAATGAGGGCATGGCACAGCTTAGTTGTTATGAAACTTATGAAATACAACAACCTAATTATAAATAGCATTACACAAACTTGTGCATAACTTTTATAACATTTCTTAGCTTAATGAAGTAAGTATTTATTGAAGACCTCTGTGATTCAGTGGGAAGGCCTGTCCGCAGTAGGTGGTGGGTTCGATTTTTGCCATGAAACAAATATTCATATGATTTGCAAATATTTGTTTTATGTCTGGGCTTTTTCTATGTGTAATATTTATGTATGTATTTATAAAAAAAATTATAATTAGTTAAAGGTAACAGTCATGTGGTTCTCATAAAACAAGCTCTGCTTACTTTGGGGCTAAATGATGCTGTGTAATAATAAGGTCCAGAATATTTATTTGTTATGTTAATTACTAGTTTTTGCCCGCGCCTTTGCTCGCGTTTAAAGACATTTGTGTTTTCCTCGGGAACAATACATTTTCTGGATGAGTTACCCTATGTCCTTTTTTGTACCTCTGACAATGTGTATGTGAAATTTAATATTGTTTGGTTGAAACTGATGAACAACTCGCTTCCGCATTTAAAATATTCGTTAGGGCTAAGATTGGTAGATTTTATTTTAATTTATTTAGTTACTAACTTTCGCCCGTGGCTTCGCTCGCGTGGTACCGTAAATGTAGCAAACTAACACACTATGTTTATTCCAAGTTTCATCAAAGCTATATCTGTTCAGTAGTTTTTGCGTGAATGAGTAACAAACATCCATTCATCTATCCGCACAAAATTTCACATTTATAATATTAAGTGGGATGATGCAATGGATACTAAAAAATGGTTTGATGATAATACAAACTGAAAGGCTATGTATGCTTAATAGTAATTTTCGTTCATCACATCCTTTTGGTTATTTATAACACACTTTCATTAGGTCGTTATTTTATTTATTTATTTTTGCAAGAGCATCTAGCTTCGCACGAGTTGTATCTACATTGGTGTCATCTTCATCTTCGTATAAGTTAGTGGCCAGCTCCAGTGTCAGTTTTTAGGCTGCCCGAAGGCATCCAATATGGCTTAACGAATGAAAAAGTCGGGACTGACATTCACTCAACGTGCGTCCCGAGCATGGAAGCGCTTAAGATCTAAATGGCACTAAACGGACGGACTGTTGATCAACCAAGATCTGGGAAAACCCCAACGAAAGCCGAAAGAGCGCTTCACATCCATTCCATGAGCGCTTGTAGCTTCCGAAGCACGAATTGTCGTCATAATTGTCCTAGTAAAGTTTTTTTGTTCCATTTTAAATCCGCGATCTGTTGGTGGGCTATAAGCGGATGAGTTGTATAGCGCTGGCGTTTAAGAGTCTAGCTAGACTCATCAGTCCGTTCTCCTTCCGTTGGCAGCAGGTTATCTAATATATTTACTGGCAGCAGGTTAGTGGCTCTTTGACCGCTTTGTGTTGTTTAGATTTCCTACAGTCTTTAGTCGTGTATATTTTTTCATGTATGATCTGGTGTACAACTATTTATTTATTTTGTATGACTAACCGTTGCGTAGCTCAGAACACCTAAGCGCACAGACAGACAATAGCGAACTAGTATTAAGAGATTAGATAGTGATGTGTGCTTATAGCTTTGCCTATCTTATTTGCCATTGCAATCGTATATTTTTCTTTAGTTTGCGTTTTAAGAGTATTTATACTGAGTAGGAGAGGTAGGTACGCTACTTTTGTCAGAATTCTCCTTACTTTGTCTCCAAGATAATAACATGACTTAGAAATGTCATTTTACTAATTATGTAACATTCATACAAAATGCGAACATTCGCGCGCTTGTGTATGTGTGCGTGCGTGTGTGTTTACGGGGAAGTACTACCACTATGCCTATTTCTGCCATGAAGCAGCATTGCCGTGTTTCGGTTGGAAGGTTATGGATGTCGGTGAAATTACAGGCACATGAGGCTTCAGCTGGGTTGGGCAGCATTTGGAAAACTGCGTCGAGTATTCTCGTCACCCATACCGCAATGTTTGAAAACAAAAGTTTTCAATCAGTGCGTCCTACCCGTCATGACATACGGAGCCGAAACGTGGACACTCACAGTACGGCTGGTCCACCAGTTTAAAGTCGCTCAGCGAGCTATGGAACGAGCTATGCTCGGGGTTTCTCTGAAGGATAAAATCCGTAACGAGTCTATCCGACATAGAACTAAAGTTGTCGACATAGCTCAGAGAATTAGCAAACTGAAGTGGCAGTGGGCTGGCCATATCTGCCGAAGAACCGATAACCGTTGGGGTAAACGAGTTCTTGAGTGGAGACCGCGGCTCGGCAAACGTAGTGTAGGACGCCCTCCGGCCAGGTGGGGTGACGATCTGCGAAAGGCTGCTGGTAGAAGCTGGATGCGTCGAGCTCAGGACAGGGCGCAATGGCGCTCATTAGGGGAGGCCTATGTCCAGCAGTGGACTGCTATAGGCTGATGATGATGATGATGAGGCTTATAACTTTCATGCCTCAAATTGATAGATGCAGGGCAATATATTGTAGGGCACGTTTCAAACATGCGTGACCTACAATGCAATGGTTTTTGATAAGTAATGGTTACCACGTAACATCAGGTGAGCCTATCTACATCTTGCAATATTGCTATGCGTATAATTTGTCTCGCATAAGGCCCAATCAGGCGACCAAACTAAATGAACTAATTGCACGATCGCACCGGCTATTTAAAATAAATATTGCAGTACATTATCACACACCGTCCTTTAGCCTTAAACTAAGCAGAGCTTGTGTTAAGGGAACCACATGACTGATAACTAGTAATATAATTTTTTTGAATCGTTTAACTAATAAATGTAACTTAAACAAAGATGAACGTTGTTGAAGTTGCATAAAATCATGGCATAAACTAAAGATTGTGGCCGCACGCTTCTTATTTTAATGGTTCTGTAACCTCTATAGGGAAAAAATGGGACCCATAATACTAGTTTTGCTTAGTCTGGGGCTACTTGATGCTTTGTCATTATGTCCATAATCATAACCATAATAATTGTTTATTTGCATAAAACATAGTGTAAAGATGTTACAGTTTGTTAAAGCGTGCGCATGTTTTGCCATTTTCATTATTATATATAATTCCAGCATTATTTATTATAATTATTATAGGCTCGCTTTGTTGTCTGTCTGATATATGCTTGCCAAACACTACTATACATAAATAATCTTCATAATAAAGAGCGAATGGTTCATAATCATAAGACGGTTTATATCTGTTATGCTTTCGAAAAAAAGGCAGTGATAAACAGTACCTAAAATACTTAGCACTAGTTGAAAAAGACTACTGATAATGATGATACAACCATGACAAAACAAATGTCTAAAACTACTACTATTAGTTCTCGACCTTAAATTATAAAAAATATTTAGAGGTAATTTATGAGTGAACTCCTATTCCCTACTCTCTTATTTACTTCCTATCAATCTATTTTTTGCTGAATAACACAGCGGAACCCAAGCCAACCTCACCTGCACGTGGTGCACCCTGCTAACTAACAAACGAGGCTCCGGCGGCCGGCTGATTGCGGCATAGCGCAGCCTAAAACACCGGCACAGCAACATTCCCTGGCTGCCGATGGGCAGCAGCGTCGGCGGTGCTAGAAGCTGTGCCCTGCGATCCCCAACCCGCATGCCCAGCGTGGGGATTATGGGCATATCCCCCTTCTTATTAGGGGAGGCCTATGTCCAACAGTGGACTGATATAGGCTGTTGATGTTGATGATGATGTTGAATAACACACGCCTTGATATAAAGCTGCTGTGCCTGCCCGCCATGCCCGAGGCCCGAGGCGCGCAGTCAACGTTCTACCAGTGCCGTAAATAGCCTTTTATGTACGATTCACACCTGACGCTCGGCATCGGAGCGCAGCGCAGCACGTCGCAGCGGATGCGTGGGCTCTATTAACTGCGGCCCAATATTTTTTTTACCTATTACCGGCCCTGAACATTGTGGATCAAGGATTGATTTCACTAGGGCTGCCAACTCTTTCGGGACCCTACCACTATGCGACCATTACCTCTGTTAAGTCGGATACCAGAAACAATAAAAAATCTATCTCGCATTCCGGCATATAAGAAAGACTTCTCTGTGCATATTTTCTAGAGATGTGACGACTATGACTTTGGCCGACTAGCCGACTAGACGATTAGTCGGTTGTAAAGAGGCCGACTAGTCGGCCAAACCGATCATGGTTTCGGGAGTACTCGAGAAATTCCGTGACGCTTCGTTAAAACAGCTGATTCTTGCGCAAGTTGCAACCGCCGCCTGCGAGCGTGTCGAACATGTTTTACTTCGCATTGTTTATTGATTTTTGTTTTTGCACGGGTCAGAGCGGTGTTTTTGTGTATGAAAATAACAACAATATTGTTATAATGGGTTACGGTAGTTTTAACCATCACATTTTGACCATATTTTAGTTCATAGTTATTTATGCCGTTAAGAAACAAAAGCTGGTATTGAAAGTGGCGAGCGGAGCGAGCAGCGAAATTTTTCTAGCAAAGACGTCTCTTTGACTTTGACATTTCATCTGTCGAATATTCAAAGAACGTCAAACGACAAAGTGTCAAAGTTTGTAAAAACAAGACCGGTGCCTTAGCGGGCAACTGAGTTACGAAATGCGACCTCTGGTAATTTCTGCCCCCCCCCTTTTCCTTTCCTTTACTTCCATGTATACCCAAAACTTGGTTTGGTCTGGTCATTTCTGCGCCCCCCTAGGGTCAGCGCCATGTGCCTGGGCACCAGTGGCCCCCTGCGTAGTGTTAAGTATTATTCATGCAGAAGTTGTGAAGATGTGACAACGTTTGTTCCTTCATCCCAAAACTAATAACACCTAAGCTAATTTTTAAATGGGTACCACGAGGGCATGGACTTGCCGGATGCTAGTGATTAATATAAACATTCTATGGTATTGTGTATGCATATGTTATCTGTGTTTCAGGTCTCAAACTGGACGATACTGCATCGTGAAAATCCGGCAGCCGACTACCCGAGTGATTTCGATGTTCTGGTCTTGGACAAGGAACGTAAGAAAGCAGTTGACGCACTCACTGACCATCCGGCGATTAAGCGCGTCACTGTGCAGCGGCAGGTTATGCGAACCATCAAGTACGTGAAAGAGGTAATAATGGTATCTATATTCTTCAACACCTTCATGCTTCAAGTTGATGGACACAGAGCATTGTATCGTAGAGTACGGTCGTAACATGCGTTTCTTACGAAGAAATACTTTGGTATAAGTAATGGTTACCACTTAACATCAGGGGGGCCATTTGCTAGTTCCATGTTCGTTCAGGTATTATAAAAAAATAAAGTGCAGGGTTTTTATTGCACTTTTGGTTTTGTGAAGTCGACCTGGGCATTTATTTTATTATTATATAACTGAAACTTTATCATGGTCTTGAAATACACAAGTCTTGTGCCTTGAACATTCACATAAAAGCAATTGACATAATAGAGCTCACAATTAAATCAAAGCATTTACTTGTACATTAAACCTTTCATAAAAAAAGTTGTTCGGTTATTTTTTTTCACCGAATTATGACATGACCAAACATAAGCAACATCTAAGCATGAAATTTTACTTGCAATTTTATCCCATTTAATGCCGTATAAGTATTACATAATCCATTTTTCACTTTACACACACAAAAATACGCTAAAATGTTACACAGCACAACTAAAATCAAGTACAAAATACTGTGTTACAACAAGACGAAAGATTCTTCCTAAACTAGGAACTAGGATTCATCTACAATAACCGAATTAAGTTATACAATAGACACTAGTATGTTGACTGCGGGCCGTACGTATTAAGTAAATCATACCTATCTTTGGTCATTTGGTGAATGTTTGCAGCTTAATGAAGATTGTGGTCCAGCTGGCTGCTTGTATGCTGGCTGGAGGAACTACAGAGGTCGAGCATTGCGATCATTGAGGCAGCCTCGAGAGGTAATATGTCAGCAGTTATACCTGCTTCTTTTTAATTTAGGATTTCTCTCTTTGTCGAGGTTGAAATAAGTTTCACTTATGACAGAGAAAAAGTGGAACTACGAGACAATGGCTATTTGAGTTCTTCGGGAACCCAATTCAAACTTGGTCGTGACTTAAGGTTTTTACAATATTTGACAGATTTCAATTTAAATAAATAACCATTAAGAATAAATAAAATTAGTCTTGAAAAAATCCTATTATTAAAAAAACAAGATCGGTTAAGTGCCAGTTGACTCGCCCACCGCGGGTGACGTCAATGGCGTGCGATACTAATTAGTAAGGTTTCTTCGTAATTAAAATGTGTACGTCCTATAGACAAATAGAAACCGGCTTTAGAATGGGTAAATTAGGGCATTTCAGATAACACCATATTTGACCGTGAAACTTCTCTAAAGCTGTTATGTTATTTTTTTTTACTTTTTTCATCCTAAATCAAAAACTAGAAACTGTTATCGGTAGGTATGATTTCTCAATAAACTGTTTTAGGTAGGGACTTCGCTATAATTTTCATTTAAAATATAGATTTCTTAAATAATAAATTTTTAGGTTGTCCCAAAAGTGCTCAATCGGGTTCAGATCGAGACTACGTGCTGGCCATGGCAAAACTTGAATCCCGAGCTCATCGAGGTATTGAGCGATAGATCTTGTGGTATGGCAACGAGCATTGTCGTGCATTAATCTGAAGTTCTCGCCAATAAATGGTGCGAAAGGTCTTGTAAGACTTCACGTATCTTTGAGCGTTCACACTACCTCTATCAAACACCAAGAAATTGGTACGACCCTCGTAAGACATGCCTCCCCTATGGTTTCAGTTATTGCGCATCGAGCAAATTGTTCATTTTGGCGCCTCTATACACGTTGTTTTTCTTCTGGACCATTTAAGGCTATTCTACTCTCATCTGGAACACCATGTCCTTTCATTCCTCCACAGTAAAGTCAGCATATTCTCGCGCAAAGGCAAGTCTAGCTCTACGGAAAAAAAGGAGTAGTTGTGGAGCGCGAGCTGGAAGAAAAGCCTTCAGATTACTGCCAATTAGTCTTTTTCTAATGATACGTTCACTTAAACTGACATTTCTCACCTCAAAAAGATCTGTACGCGCTTCAGTAGCGGTGCTAAAGCGATTTTTTAGCACGTTACTGACAACAAAGCGGTCATCCCAAGCTAATGTGCACCGATTTCGACCTTGATCTGGCATCCTCGTGTATGAACCAGTCCCCTGAAAGCGTCTGATGGCATTCCGTGCCGTAATTCGAGGTACACCGAGTGTATGAGCGATGCTTGCTATGTTGGCTATACCCAGCGTCAGCTAAAGCCACTGCCCTAGCAGCACTAGATGTATTAAGAGCAATTTTTTTGAGTTATTGAGTCACAAAGAGTAATGTACTACACACTAAAGACTCAAACTAAATAATATTCGCACACGATGGCAGAAAAGAATAAGAAATGTTAACACGGTAACGTAACTGCAACAATTTCAAACGACGACTAAATTCCAAAAAGGCTTCGGTGACAAGTTTATTCATCTTCTTACTTAACAAAAAACAAAACATTAGATAAGCCATAGTTAACATAAGTAATCAGGGTGACGAAAAACATAGGTGGGCGGTCAATTGTGCTTGTATAATAAATAAATTGTTAGCATAGTAGTATATTCTAGAAGTTGTTTTGAATTCATTTTTTTCAGAGTGGCGGCTATGCGTCTAGAAAATTACTAAGGACAGTGCCAAGGCAAATCACGTCTGTGCTGAAAGCTGATGTGCTATGGGCTCTTGGGGTGACAGGTTAGTTAAAAGTAGTCTCTTTTGCTGGTGGCTGTGCTAAGGTTGATGTCTAACGCCCATTATTGCGATAATTGAGTCGTGAAAAAATATAAAAAATATTGCGGGAATCTACTCTAGGATTTACGTTTAACGCTGATAAATTATGCCTTATAATATATTCAATCGAAGATGGAGGATGAAGCTAATGTAATGTTATTTTATTAGTGTCAATTACTATTAATTGCTAGTGCAATTAATTAGGCCAATAGGTCTTATGCAAGCCAAGTTCTTATTTTTTCCCTTTTAATTACTTTAAATGTATTTACAAATAAAAGTAGTATATCATCATGTATGTAGTTCCCATAATCCCAAGCTCTGCTTTGTTTGGGGTAGTTTTTACATTAATTATTTTAATGCTATATTTTAGGAGAAGGTGTCAAAGTAGCAGTGTTCGATACTGGTTTGGCGCGTAACCACCCACACTTCGGTCGTATTCGAGAAAGGACCGATTGGACCGGCGAGAATACCCTAGATGACGCTTTAGGCCATGGCACATTCGTAGCCGGAGTTATAGCTTCCAAATCGGACTGCCTTGGCTTCGCCCCCGATGCTGATCTTCACATATTCCGAGTTTTTACTGACAACCAGGCAAGTCCCAGGTGTTTTAGAAACATTTACTTTGTTTTTTCACTTCACCATACGACAAGAAAAATTTACAGGTCAATCGCCAGATCTACAGAAAGGTCTGGTTATTATATTTTTTGTTTTATTTTATGGAAATCTCACGAACCTGGTTTGACAACCTATGCCCAGCGGTGTAAAGCGGTATATGCCGTTGTGTACTTATGCCACAGATAAAACTAAGTAGGTATTTCAAGGGTTCTAATTCAAATAAATTATACATATCCGAACATATAAATAAATAAATAATAATAAATAAGTAAATAAATAATGCTGGACTATCACACAGCATCATGTAGCCCCAAACTGAGTAGAGCTTGTGTTATGGGAACCACATGATTGATATATTATATATTTTTTTTTTTGTAAATACATACATATCATACATAAAAAACACCCAGACCCGAGACAAATATCTGCAGAACATGCAAACATTGGTCCCGCAGTGGGAATCGAACCCGCAACCTTCTGCGTCCCAGGCGGACCTTCACCCACTGCGCCACAGAGGCCGTCAATATGTCAATATAGCTCATTATAAAGCATAAAATTAAAGTATGTATATAGCAAGTAAGTACGTTTAATTTTTTACTAGATGTCTGTATGTCAATTAGTAGGATCTAGTGATTAATAATTCTTGCTAAACCATCTGAATGTAGCACTTACCTGGATTCACAAACAATGAATTAAGCGCAGTAAGAAACAACACCGTATAATTGGCTAAAATTTAACGATACCAATGGTTGAAATATTTGGCAGTGCTGCTGGAATCGAATCGGTCCTTTCTTCTTCGTATGAGTTATTAACCAACTCTGGTGCCGAAGTTTTTAGACCGCCCATATGTCTGCGAAATGGCTTAACGACAGAATATGCTGGGACCTACATCTTAAAGTGCTTTTCGAAGCACAGAAGCCCACACCACCACACCAGCCTATATCAGTCCACTGCTGGACATAGGCCTCCCCTGATAAAGGGGGATATGCCCATAATCCCCACGCTGGGCATGCGGGTTGGGGATCGCAGGGCACAGCTTCTCGCACCACCGACGCTGCTGCCCGTCGGTGGCTAGGGGATTTAGCTGTGCCGATGAAGGCTGTGCTATGCCGCAATCAGCCGGCCGCCAGAGCCCCGTTCGTTGTTTAGCAAGGTGCACCACGTGCAGGTGAGGTTGGCTTGCGTTCCGAAGACGGGAGGTTGGAACCCCGTACACCCCCACACAACACAGAAGCGCTCAGATCTAAATACCGCTAAACGGTGACCGGGCATCCGGACATCCGAGTGACCGGGCGGAGTGTTGCTTGAACCAAGAGGATTTGATAAGAACACAAAACTAAACCACGCCAAGAGCGCTTCAAATAGGTACTCAAACAGTTATTAAGTTACATATTATGTCTTCATTATGATCTCATTTATTATATCTATTTAATACTCCAATACACAATAATTTGTCATAATTTATTTGCCATAATTTGACATAATTGTACCTACCTATATTTGACATATCTGTAAATTATTTACCTGCGACCTGACAGGGTCAATGTACTCATAAAACCAACCTATTCATAAGCTCCGAAGACTCCGAAGAAGAAGAAGTCTAATTTAACTTCTTCTTCTTCGGAGTCTGCAAAGGAAGAGTGAATCGGTTCCTTCTAGGCAAGCTTGCTCCATCTTAGACCACATCGTCGCCTGTCTCAGGTCTGATAGTGGTCGGTCAAAAGCTTGAATATTATAATATATTGAATATTATATATATATAATAGCACTATATAGATATATATATAATAGTATCCCAAACTCTCAATTGAACCTATTTTTAGTAGAAAATGTCTACGGCATTATAACCACCTTTACCAACTTTTACAAACAAATAAACAATGTCGCTATGTTTGTTATTTCAGGTTTCATACACGTCGTGGTTTCTGGATGCGTTCAATTATGCTATAATGCGTAAGATCGACATCCTAAACTTGAGCATCGGTGGGCCTGACTTCATGGACCATCCTTTCGTCGACAAAGTTTGGGAACTTAGTGCTAATAAGGTGAGGCTTGACGAACAATTTTCTGCTCACATATTTTTTATTTACTTGGATTGAAAAGACTGGCTTAATTAAAAGAAGGACTATGCCCAGCAGTGGATCGAAAACGGCTGATAACGATAATGATGAAATGTAATTAATTAATTTTATCTCATTTCTAAAAGACGAACTCTTAACTCTTGAAAGGAGAAAATAAATTATATTGCAACACTAGGCTTACGTAAGAATGGCATCATAATTATGTTAAGTGCGGACGTCACAAAAGGAACTCTGACTCAACCTGTGTGGGCTGACTAAAACGTTATCAACGTCAGAGCCAGTTGTTATCGTCGGGGATAATCTACCCTCATAGTTGAATAGTACTAGCCAGCCCGCGGCTTCGCCCGCGTGATAATAGTCATCATAGTCATTTATTCATAATATTCATTATACGTCAATGGTGTATACATTTCTTAGGTATAAGAAATAGCGTAATATAATATAATAAAATAATCATCAAATGAAATAAAGAAAAAATGTCATAAATACTATATAATATCCTAAAATCGAATTATTCCAAATTTCATCCAAATCCTTTAGCCAGTAGGGAGTTGAGCGAAAACAAAGAAACTCTCGCACACACAAACATGCTTATTTTTTTGTGAAGTATATACTTACAAACGAACAAAAATATTTTTACATGCAACATAATTCAGACATGCCAACTAAAAGTATAGTAAAGTATATAGCAAAGAAAACTTTCCTAGGTATATAATTATAATAGTGTGTGGGAGAGATAGAGGATGAAAGTTTGCATGCATAATATTTCTCAAGTTATAAATATAAAATGTAGGTTTATAAAATTCAGCATACTTAACCGGCTGTTGAATTGGTGACCAACGTGAACAGGAGTGGGAACGGTTACGGGTACGGCTAGGTAGGTAATGTAGTATATGTGAGTACTTTTTATTCCGCTCAAAACATGGTAAATATAAACCTATATGTAAATAATGAAACTCTTTTGGATACATAAATTTCCACGCGGGCGAAGCAGCGGGGCGCAGCTAAGAAACATGACATATTTTTATTATACGACGAAAGTTTGTAGTAAATAATTATGCGAAATGTTTGTTCTGACAACGCGCTCAAACTACTTAAGTTTTACACATATATGTCCAGTAATAACTTGAAGGTTAATTTTTAGTGCCTTAATTGACATTAATCAAAAGAAGGCCTATGCCTAGCAGTGGATCAAAAACGGCTGTTAATGATGATAATGATGATTATGTGGATGTGTATGCAGTGAAATTAAAAAAAAAAACTAATCACATTCCGAGTACAGGACCAGCAGTCTTAACCCATCCAACTGTGCCGCGGAGTGAAACTGTTCACAAGCGCGTTGGAGGATATGTTTCAGACGCTGGACTAGAAAGGTACGGGCATAAACATAAACGGCGAGCACATGTGACACTTGCGATTCGCTGATGACATAGTCCTAATGGCGGCGTCGCTTTAGGAGCTGCAATAGATGCTGGACGGCCTAGCATCAGCCTCGCGAAATATAGGTCTCGGCATGAATTTGGACAAGACCAAAGTTATGGTCAATGACCGAATTGATCCGAGTCCTGTCGTCGTTAATGGACACCTTCTTGAAGTTGTTTCGGAGTATACATACCTCGGGCAGATATTGCAGTTGGGTAGAAACAACTTCAAGAGGAGGATTCAGCTGGGTTGGGCAGCATTTGGAAATCTACGTCGAGTTTTCTCGTCACCCATACCGCAATGTTTGAAAACGAAAGTTTTCAATCAGTGCGTCCTACCCGTCATGATATACGAAGCCGAAACGTGGACTCTCACAGTACGACTAGTCCACCAGTTTAAAGTCGCTCAGCGAGCTATGGAACGAGCTATGCTCGGCGTTTCTCTGAAGGATAAAATCTGCAATGAGTTTATCCGACATAGAACTAAAGTTGTCGACATAGCTCAGAGAATTAGCAAGCTGAAGTGGCAGTGGGCTGGCCATATCTGCCGAAGAACCGATAACCGTTGGGGTAAACGAGTTCTTGAGTGGAGACCGCGGCTCGGCAAATGTAGTGTAGGACGCCCTCCGGCCAGGTGGGGTGACGATCTGCGAAAGGCGCCCGCAACTGCTTCTACAGCATCGCTAGTATTGTACTCCGATAAAAAGTAGCCTACAAGTTATTACTAGACTAGAACATAATATTGTATGTGTAAAACTTCAGTAGTTTGAACGCGTTGTCAGAACAAATATTTCACATAATTATTTACTACAAACTTTAGTCTATAAAATAAAATAATGTTATATTTATTACTAGCTGCGCCCCGCAGTATCGCCCGTGGAAATTTATGTGTCAAAACGTGTTTCATTATTTACTTATAGGTTTATTTTGCCATGTTTTGAGTGAATGTGCGAACCAGGGAATATTTTTTTTGGTCATCCAACTTTCAAAAACTGCACTCATCTAGGGCTAGTTTAAAAAATACGTGATTAATTATTTACTTTGTATTTAGTTTATTTATACGGAGTTTTGATTGAATCAAACCAAGGAATTATAATTTTCCCACCCTCTTTAACCCAAATATAGATTAGCCTATGTGTTATTCTAGATCCTAAACTATCTACATACCAAATTTCATTTAAATGTTTATTAGTTACAGAGATACGTGGTAACAAACATTCACACTGACTTGTTTCCCATACAAACTTTGCCACCCCCGTTTACCCCCTGAGAGTTAAATTTTTCAAAATGAGATTAGTTTATGTGTTATTCTGGAACCTAAACTATCTACGTACCAAATTTAATTTAAATATGTTTAGTGGTTACGGAGATAGGTGGTAGTAAACATTCACACAGACTTTAAAATTTATAATATTATTTGAAATAATTATTACGATTAGGATTAGGGTAAGAAAGTAGAGTTCTATTCTAAATGAAATTAGTTTGCTTCTGTAATGGTATGTTTTACGGTGGATTAACTCATTTGAGCTTTGTCTTGTAATCTGATTATTGGTGAAAATAAAGAAACTAGTATGTGGTTCAGAAGCAAATCAATCTGTGTGAACAATCTTATAGGTATCGACACGACAGGTAGATTTATCATGCGTTAAACCACGCGAAATACTGCTTATTTTATTCTAGAACCACAGAAAAGAGAGGATTCTTCTAGGATGATCAAAGGATGTCTAAACTCAAACTTAGAGATCCCAACCCATGTAACAACCAATATGTAATTTATAAATTAATAATTCTGTATTCGTATTTGTAAAACGAAGACTGTTTATTTATTTGTACACAGATGAACACCACAACACAAAAAATATATACAGACAAGAGATTAAAAATCTAAGTGCTTCCGTAAATAAAGGGTATCACAATAACGTACGCAACATGGTCAATTGTTCAAATATATTATGGTTAAATTTTTAATTTTTAATAAGAAAAAACATTTATAATGTTACAGTGTTCACAAAAGAAAAGAAGCCTTAAATATTTGTTTAAAGTTGCATTTGAAGTGAACAATATGCCAATAACAACAAACTTCCAAGATTGTTTGAGAACTTTTTAACAATGAGTTTCTCTGAATGGAGTTTTCAGTTAAACAAGCCATAAAAACTGCTCCTGTAATCAAGGCAGAAATTTTCTTGAATAAATTGAAAGATATTTTTTCAATTCCCATTATTTGTACGTTGGGCGAATTATGTGTACGTCCTATAGAAAAATAAAAACCGGCTTTAGAATGGGCAAATTAGGGTCTTTCAGATACCACCATATTTTGATTTATTGAGGTTTCTACAAAACCATATTAGCTGGAGACTTTGCTATCGTTTTCCTGTAAAAGATAGATATAAATAAATAAATAAATAAATAATGCGGGACGTAATCACACAGCATCATGTAGCCCCAAACTAATCAGAGCTTGTATTATGGGAACCACATGATTGATATAATACACATATATATATTTTTTTTGTAAATACATACATATCATACATAGACAACACCCAGACCCGAGACAAATATCTACAGAACATGCATTTGTCGCGCAGCGGGAATCGAACCCGCAATCTTCTGCGTCTCAGGCGGACCTTCGCCCACTGCGCCACAGAGGCCGTCAATATACTTCTATAATATGTATAAATTTCTGGTTTTTCACTTTGCAAACTTCGGAGTTAACCCCCTTAACTTAGTTGAAGAAGCTTGAAGATATTATAGAAGTTTATCAATCTTTTACAGGAAAACGTCAGTCTCCAGCTAATATGGTCATTTTTTGGACTTTTTTCATCCTAAATCAAAAACTATGCATGATATCAAAAAATAAATACTGTTATTTACTGTTCAAATCAAGCCTTTTCATTTGATACCCCACTCGACCTAGCACCCCCCCCCCCCCCCCCCCCCCCCTTTATTTATCAACCCCCCATTTCGGAACATTTCTCATAAACTGTTATAGGGAGAGACTTGGCTATAATTTTCATGTAAAATATAGATATACTTCTATTATATTTATAAATTTCAGGTTTCTCACTTCGCAAACTTTGGAGTAAAGGGTCATTTTTTGAGCATTTTCCATCCTAAATCAAAAACTATTCATGAAATCAAAAAAATAGAAAACGGATTTATATTGTTCAAATTAAGCCTTTTTATTTGATACCCCTTTCGACATAGCAACCCCCCCATTTTTGGAAGATTTCTCAAAAACTGTTTGGAGGTTGGGACTTCGCTATAATTTTCATGTAAAATATAGATATTCTTCTTTAACAAATATTAGTTTCAGATAACTGGCTCTGCAAACTTCTGAGATAAGGTGTGGGGGGTTTTATGGTCATTTTTTGGACAATTTTAATCATTAAATGAAAACCAAGCATCATATAAAAAATAAAAAACTGCAAACTGGGCTAATTGACCCCTGTTATATGATATACCAGTCGACCTATCGGCACCAGTTTGAAAATTTGACGTTTCTTATTTTGGACCTTTTGGGGATGAAAATGAAAATATTTTATCTGGCAATCTTATTCAGATTTTAAATCTACACCAAATTTCAAGATGGCTTATGTAGTTCCTGAAATAATCAACTGTGACAGACGGACAGACGGATGGACAAAGCGGCACCATAAGGGTTCGTTTGACCGGTTCGGTAACGTCACCCTAAAAAAGGTCTCGAAAAATCAAGATTAAGATCTCAATACAGTAATGCGTGGAAACACATTGTATTGATTATCGTGGTGGCACAGGGTCCAAAACAAACAATCTACTCAGCGTACGCACTTTTGAGACACTAGTTTCGCGTCGCGTTTGCATTGTGAAATTACGGCTTGTTTCCAGCAGCTCCAAAACCATTGTTCTCAAAATTATAAATTCCATACATTGATCCTCATCAGCTCCATGAAATTTTAGGCAATACAATACCTACCAATTTATTTCCCAGCACCTCGAAAAATATTAAGTGCAGTCGAACATAATAGTCGCGTGGCAAGTTGGTGGGAAAAGAAGTATAATAAAATATAGAAAAAAATACTTACCTTATTTTGAATCAAATCTATTCAATTTATTTATGTAACTTACTGTAACCATTAAAATATGTCAATGATCAGTCTTTATCTGAAAGTTCATCCTTCATAATATAAAATCTAATAAGTTTTTAGTCGATTCTACTGTCAAACTAATCAAAAATGAGGGTAATTGCCATAGTGACACTTTACATCAATGTTTGTTGCCATAGTAACGTATATATCATTAGTTGTTGCAGTCTAATGGCGGCGTGCAACGGAAACCAAATCAACAAAATATTTTTTGATTATTAATCCCGTCTGTGTGTAAAACTAAAGAAAATGTTAATGTCATTTATAAAATAAAATAAATTTTATGGAATACGTTCGGTTTTGACGCAATTGGTACGGGTTCTCGACATTCTCCTTTTAAAACAAGTAAACAAAAAGAACCATTTTTATCCGATACTTTTAGCTGATAGTAATGTCAAATGGTATTGTGGACGAGTTATAAACTCTGCTTTTCACTTCGATTGCGAGGAAGTAAATCAGTAGTGTAACATAACATTTCTTTAATTAAAATTCAAAGTACAGTTGCTTTATTTTTTTAAAATCTTACGACATTGATATTCGGCTTGGGCTGCAGACCTATACAGCCTACTATTAAATTAATTTTGTAATAATAATTTTCTTAAATTAATTAAATAACCTACCGTACTTGAACTTAAATTTTAATATCTTTTATTTCTTAAGAAACACATAATGCAAATAAATTAAAGTAAATATTATAAAATAACAAATTCTATCTATGAACTTCTTATTGTGTTTGGGTGTAAGGCTCTTTTTCTTTGACTTAATATAGATACATTTATGAGTAGATATCTTATGCACTTGTTCACAAAATTCCATTTTGTGCAGCCTATATCCTGCACAAATAAGTTCTTTCAGAGCATGAGAAGTGAAAAGTATTTTATTGTTAATGATAACTTAAATTAAAACTTAAGGTCTACAATTTAAAACTTTTAGCGACTTCTGTGGCGCAGCGCGCCTGAGACGCAGAAGGTTGCGAGATAAATGTTTGCATGTTCTGTAGATATTTGTCTCGGGTCACTCGGGTCTGGGTATTTTCTATGTCGTATCATACATATGTTTTTACAAAAATATATATATGTAGTATATCAATCATGTGGTTCCCTTAATACAAGCTCTGCTTAGTTTGGGGCTACATGATGCTGTGTGATAACGTCCAGCATTATAAAAAAAAATATGATATGAGAAATATACCGTGTTACCAATAAACCCGTAATCAAATAAAATATTGGCCAATTAGCATAGAACTATCATCTCTTCGGCGCCGGCGCCGCAAGAATGGACGTGACAAAATGCATTTGTTTTGTCTTTAACGCCGCAGTCAGACCGACCAGTTTATTTTGGTGGTGCGCTAGTAGCGCTTTACCAGTTTATTTTGGTGGTGCACCATCAACATAAACGGGTCGCACCTCAAAATATTAATTATATTGAATATTTTTATTGGCCTTAAATTACAACAACTTGCATTTATGATAACAGCGCCTACTGCCCTAATAGCGGGCATTATGCTGAGTCGAGGCCCTTTTGCTGCTGTAGCACACACACTTACATCCATTATCACCTTTTTGTAACATTAGTACCAAATTATGTATTCTGTATTGTGTGTGCTAAGTGGTAAATAAATGATGTGTCTATGTCTAACATTCTTAATATGCAAGACAAATCTGGAGGTGACTGAACGGCTTCAATACCTTTTGGAATCAGCGTGAAATTTTTTCATCATCATAATCATCATCATTCAGCCCGTTAACACCCACTGTTGGGTATAGGCCTCCTCTTTATCACGCCACTCCTTTCTGTCCCTTGCAAGCCTCATCCTCAGATTCCCCGCTACGTCCACGATGTTGTTCGACAATCGGGCAGGTGGAAGTTATTTAGCGAATAAAATATTTTATTTTAATAGTTAATATTTTTTTAGAGTTGATGGTAAGAGTTCTTGGAGCTTACGAAAACAAGCCGAAATTACTTTGATGCCATTAGTTAATCGTAAAATACACCTTTACACGTAATGTGGTGAAAGTATTTTTACGTTACTATTTACGCAACGTAAATTTGAATTTAATACGATCCATCATCATCATCATCCGTGCCGACTTCGCCCACTGCAGGATATAAGCCTCCCTTTGTGTGTGCCAATCTCCACGGTGCATTACTTCGTCTCATCGAGATTTAGCGTTCAACGTTTCTGTACCAAGGGTGCCTAGTGCGAGTTTTTTTACCAGCTCGATCACGTTTGCGTTTACACAAATTTGTATGGAAAGGAGTCAGTGCCACGCGTTTTTCACTAGATGGCGCTACCTCGATGCCATATAAATTTGCGTAAACGCAAACGCGATCGAGCTGGTAAAAAACTCGCACTAGGCACCCAGTTCCCAGACGTCATTCAGTTATCGCCTTAATCCTTAATGTGTCTTTCGTTACGCAGTTCCCAACGTCTTTGCTAACTGAATGAATGATTTAATGTACACTTTAATGCGTGAAACATGTAAAACAAGACCGGTTAAGTGCGAGTTGACTCGCCCACCGCGGATGACGTCAATGGCTAGCGATACTAATTAGTAAGCTTTCTTCGTAATTAAAAACTGTACGTCCTATAGAAAAATAGAAACCGGCTTTAAAATGGGCAAATAAGGGCCTTTCAGATATCATATTTGACCGTGTAAGCCGTGTAAACGGCTTTATAGCTTGACCCCACTGTTGTCATCAAATTTATTTAGGTTTCTACAAAACCATATTAGACTTCGCTATAATTTTCCTGTAAAATATGCTTCTATAATATATAAAAATTTGAGGTTTCTCACTTCGGAAACTTCGGAGATAAGGATAATGAGGTAATTTTTGGACTTTTTTCATCCTAAATAAAAAAACTATGCATGATATCAAAAAACTAAAAAGCAAGCTTTTTTATTTGATACCCCATTCGACCTGGCAACAACCCCTTTTATTTTTCAACCCCCATTTATTTTGTAAGTTCCTCAAATAATTTTTAGAAGTTATTTTTACTTTTAGTTAAATTTTATCTCAATTTTAAAACATGAAACGTTATTATAATGCCCCGCGATGTTTCCTACTATGCAAAACGACGTTCGTGCGAGTGCTTGCCCTAAGGCGACTAACTATACAGGTCAAACCTCCCTCTTGCTCGCACTATTCAACATTTTTGAAGATATAAAATCACTGAATGTAGTTATGCAAATTATCAAACCAATTTTCACGGCCTAGAAAATAACAATACAAAGGTTCAGAAATAATATAATTTTGATTCTATCACGTTTTCTTACCAAAAAACTTGTAACAATGTGATCAATTTTGGTGAAGGGTGAAGGTGAAGGGGTGGAAGTACTACCACCATACCTAGTTCTGCCTTGAAGCAGCATTTCTTTGTTTTGGTTTAAAGGGTGTGGGTGCCGGTGAAATAACAGGCACATGAGCCATAACATCTTCAAGCCTCAAGTTGATGATCATTGCGTTGTATCGTGGAGCACGTTCCAAACATGCGTGACCTACAATGCAATGGTTTGTTATATATAATGTAATGGTTACCACTTGACATCAGGTGGGTCTTCCATCTTTAGGTGCCATAAAAAAATATTTTTATTGGTTTTAGGTGATAATGGTATCGGCTATAGGTAACGACGGCCCGTTGTACGGAACCCTCAACAACCCAGCTGACCAGATGGACGTCATCGGGGTCGGCGGCATCGGCTTTGATGATCGCATAGCCAAGTTCTCTTCCCGGGGCATGACCACTTGGGAGCTACCAGAGGTAACTGATCTTTTAATGCTTTGAGTGTTGAATAATACAATTCTCATGCACATCAACAACATGTTCTGTACCTGGAGGTGTGAGTGGGAGTAGTGTAGGCCATGCCAGGTGGAGTGACGATTTGCTGGAGAAACGGGATGCATGAAGTTGTGGATGGCGCAATAGGACTCTTTAGAGTAGGCTTATGATGATAAAAAAACGTACTTAATGCGATTAACTTCAAACTTAAGATAAGTACTCTTTACTTACGTACTTTAATAATAAAGAAACACGTATATCAGGATTCTTAATTTCTACCCCTTATATTCCCATATAATGTAATGGGGTTTGAAGTTTGTATGGACCATGAAGCTAAATACTTTCCATGATAATCTCCACTTTCGTCTCAAATAGGGTATAACGTGGTGTTAAAGTTTTATGAAACAATTTCAAAACAATTGTGATTTCAAACTTTTCATCCACGTTAATTAACTCATTGAATCAATTGGTAAAACCTGGCGACTTTTAAATGACGAATATAACAGCAGCTTAAAAAAATACTCACAAAATAAAGTCTAAGTAAACAAGTCTATCTAAATAAAACTGTTTAATGAATCACTATGCTCCCGATCCACGTCTTTGTCTGAAGTCCCACCACAGTGAATAAAATAAGTTTGACTAGCTTCTGCAGCTACTCCGACGGGGCCGTGGTAGAGTCCTACCCGGAGCCCATGACCCCGTCAAGTGCTGGTGCAGCGTCGAGCCCTTCATCAGGCGATGAATGGTTCGATGATGAACTAGCATTAAGGTGAGTGAAGGAACACGGTGTGTTTTAGTCGGTAGGCCGCCGAGCTAGCGAGAGCTAGTAGCTGGCGGAGAGCCCGACAGACCCCTCCAACTCTCCCCGAGCTGAAAGACATGCGTAACGCATTTTCACTCCGACAAAAGAAAAGGTTCTGCAGCTACAGATCTACAAAGATCTTTAGAAAGTGTTTCTCTTGTCTTCAGAAATTCCAAAGTAACTCCTTCAAATTATTCATCGCCTCCACTTCATTATAAGCTATCTTCTTAGAGCCAATACGATTTCATCATCATCCCATGACAGTCCGCAGAACATAAGTTTCCCCTATTGAGCGCCATTGCGCCCTGACCTCAGCTCCGCACATCCAACTTCTACTGGCTTTCGCAGATTTTCATTCCGTCTGGTTGGAGGGCGTTCTACACTATGTTTGCCGAGCCGCAGTCTCCACTCAAGAACTTTTTGTTTATCATTCCAGTTTGTAGTTTCTGATAATTTTTTCCAACGCGCTTGTGACGCAGTTTAAACTGCTGATGCTGTACTCGGACACTCATAGTGGCGGTTTCATCAACACTTCGATATACCGGTACACCGCTTAACATCGCTGCAAATATTTGAGACAGCCCAGGTTTCGACAGAGTCAAAGGCCTTCTCATCGTCCACACAATTCAGGCACAGGGGCTCATTATACTCTTCGGACATCTGTTTAATAGGCCTCACTTCGTGAATGGGTTCTATGATGGCATATCCTCCAAAAAACCCGTCCTCAGTGGCTGAAAATCTTCGAGAATTCGATCTCGCCTTAGCTGATTTCTGGCAGTACGCTGGTGTTGTGGCGGGTCATGTTAGCTCCAGAAACGTTATTGTCACGTCGGGGGCAAGAAGCATATAAATTAACATATTTAATTGATGAACAAATGTATACCAGTGGGATTGAAATACTTTTGGAAACGATGACATCTGCCAGTAGATAGAAACTGTGTCGCAAATACTAACGCCCTCCTCCGAATAATGTATTATGATCCAAACTATTCCAAGCTTTTAAGAAACCAATTTATTTATGAAAACAGAAACTGTATTAGTAACAGAAACAAACTACTTAAAAGGGTGAGGCGGTGTGGGGGTTGACTATGCGCTGTATAAAGGAATATTTGTATTTGAAAATCTCTGGCCATCGTTAGTTTTTTTCAAGGCATTTTAAAATGTTGAAAGGCGCATGTTACCTCTTGGTATTAGGTACAGGCGTTCATTGGCTACGGGAACCACTTACCATAAAGAGAACCGTATCAATGAAAATATTTACGTGCGATCATGCAAAAACTACACAGTTTTAATAAGACTTTTACAATAAAAAACATATTTTCTTACATAGAGTGAATATTTGGAATTGGACAAGTAGTTCTAGAGATACAGCATGATCTCTCCAAAGTTCACGAAAGCTTCCTCAGCGGAGGTCTACGTGACTAGTCTTTGAAAGACGGGAAAGAAACCTTGCAAATAGAGCACGCAATATAACTAGTTGACCTATAAACTCAACTGGAGTAGGTTAGCTTGATCTTTTCTTTCTCGATTCTACATTCCTATAAAGAGCTAAAGTTTGTTTGAAGGGGGCTATTTCTGTAACTACTGAATCGAATCTGAGATTTCTCTATAGGAACCCGTAGGAAGCTATTCATGAAAGTAATATCAATGCTAAACGCTACGCAACGCACCTATGGGACCTTACTCTTAACGACTAAAAAAGCCTGAGGGCTTACCACAGGTTTTGATAGCTTCCGAAAACTTTATAAGTTTCGGTATCTTTCCATACATTTTCGTAGTTCATGCACGTTTCCCTAGAGGCGCTGTACTGAAAATGTATGGAAAGATACCGAAACTTATAAAGTTTTCGTAAACTATAAAAACCTGTGGTAAGCTCTCTGAAATGTCATTTTAACGTGCCTTCCAAGCACGGAAACGCTCTACTCTAAATACATATCATGGTGGAGTGTTTCCTAACCAAGAACACCGAAGTAAGTAAGCTACGCTTTGAGCGCTTCGTGCATGCATGTGTAATATGAGGATATATGTATTGAACATCGGGAATTTTCAAGTTCGAAGTGAAGGAAGCGACGCCCAGTTTGCCATTTACCGATGTAATCGTACGTGAAAAATCCTTTTGTACGGTTCCGTACATCAATAGGAAAAAGGAACCCTATAAGATCACTTCGTACAGCGGCTGCGGAACGTTTGGATATGTCAAGTTGAAATTAATAACAAATACTCAGATCTGCAATCCCTTGGAGCTGTGAATATAGGTAACACACTTGTAGAATCAAAACCTAAAGGCTACTTCCCGCTGACCTAGACTCATGAAGTTTGGCAAGAAGCAACGTCTTATATAGCACTAAATTTGTAGTTAGTAACGACTAAGTACTTTTTCAATATGAATGAGTTCACGTTAGTTTCATGAGTAAAAAAATATGGGATATGTTTTAATTTCAGGGCTACGGTCGCATGAAGCCGGATATCGTTACTTATGGCAGTGCGGTTCGAGGTTCTAGCGTGAACGGCGGATGCAGGTCACTCAGCGGTAAGCCTTTTTCTCATTATAAAGGTGAAAGTTTGAAAGAAGAAAAGTTATTTATTTATCCAAGATCATTCATCAGATACATGAAAATAAGCAACTTAGTTGAATAGGAAATAATGTACATAATAGAAGGTAATAAACAATATGTCGAGCTCAGGACAGCGCAATGGCGCTCATTAGGGGAGCCTATGTCCAGCTGTGGACTACTATAGGCTGATAATATTGATGATGATCATGAAACAGTATAAGGACGAAATAAGTACTACCAAGTTTTCTCTTTAGGACAGCTAAGGAATGGAATGCTCTTCCGGCGTCAGTGTTTCCCGATCGCTGACTTATAGTATGTCCATCTTATAAATGGATATTTGATAGATGTCAAAATTCAGAACCAGTGATTGCAGCAACTGAGAATTACGATTTTTCAATCGATTATTGACACCACAACTAATAGTAAAGATTTTTCGGTGTCGAATAAAACAACAGATATATTTTATTATTATACTACGGTTAATATAGATATTTTAAATCGATGTATGGTTAAATCTAAAACAGCAAACCAAAACACCATAAGAAAAAAAATATGTTTATAATCAAGTTAGTTGTATGTTTATAGCCGTTGGTGGTTTGCTGAAGCACAAAAGCGCTCCTGATCTAAGAAAACAAACAATTCACTCATTCAAGTAGTAACCAGATGGAATGATGCTTAGCCAAGATACAAAAAATTAACTAAGCCTCTACATGAGCGGCGTGATGATGAATTATGATTTCAGACTACATAAACCGAGAAATATAAACTGATTATCGATTTTATATTGTCAAATCGCTAAACCAAGTGTTTAGATAACTGCAATCACTACTTCCATCAGTGTTTCAGAATGAATACTTTTGGTCCGTTTTCGTACTTCATATGATTTCAGCGGACTTTTTAGCCTCTTACTAGCTGCTAACGCATATGGTAACATTTTTATCCAAAATATTAATGTATTCAGTATTATTTTCCTATTTATTCTGTCGTACTGTTAAAAAGTGTTGTTTAATATGCAAACAATACAATTAATTTATTTTTATCATCCATCTGTATTACCTATTAGGGCATTATAGCTAAATTAGTAGTCATGCATTTATTACTAAAATAAAACGGATTGCACAACTAACCTTTTAGCTTTGGGTTCGGACTGTTTTTGTTGCGACCGTTGGCAGCATTGAGTTTCAAATGTCAAAAAACCAATAACTAAAATGGAAATACTATAGGGGTCTTCAAGCGTAGATTAAATAGGTACATTTTAGGCAAGTCTGCTACATCACGTCTGCTACGTCGACCGCATTTTCACTTACAAACAGATGAGATGGCGGTCACATGTAAGCGTACCACCATATCTGTTTCTGCCGTGAAGCAGCATTGCTGTGTTTCGGTTTGAAGGTTGTGGGTGCCGGTGAAATGACAGGCACATGAGGCTTGACACCTTCATGCCTCAAGTTTATAGACGTGGGGAACGTCCTAAACAAGCGTGTCATGCGAAGCAATACTTTAATAGGGATGATGCCTGGGTAGAAAAATAATAATTCTAATTAGTCCGTCAATTAGTTGTATCAAAAACTATTGGACAGGTATTTTTTTATTTTTAAAATCAATGGAAATCGACAAAGTTATAGAGCGTCAAAGTTCGGCAGTGGGGGCTCGTGACGTCACTGTATGTAAAAAGTGTACTTACTCGTGACGTCACGCGGAACTTCAACGCTCTATATCTTTGTCATCTTTGTGTGTTGTTTTTAGTTTAATTGAGAAAAGAAAAAATACGTGTTCAATATTTTTTGATAATGTAAATGAGGGACTAATTAGAATTTTTCAGGCATCTAGCCTATTATAAGTAATGGTTACCTCTTAACATCAGATGGATCATGTGCCTAGTTCCATCTTCAGATATCATAAAAATTTAATGAACTGAAATAGACCTAGACCTGGATTAACATTTAGGTATTTTATTCAGTTACCACGCGAGTGAAGCCGCGGGTGGAAGTTTGTACTTACTTACATAAAGCAAGCGCCTATTTCTGCCGTGAAACTTTTTGACATTTAAGTATGCGGACGCCGGTGAAATTAAAATCACACGAGTCTATTAATTTATCACCTTCATACTCAAAATAATGGATGCAGGGCCTTATGATATGATGGCGCGTGTCAAATATGCGTGATCTTCGATGCAAGACTTTGTCAAAGGTAATGGTTAACAATTAACATCAAGTGGGCCATCTGCTTTTTATATCTTCGTGCTATTAAAAAAGCCTCTATCTACGGTTTTGCTCGTTAAACTGCTCGCAACTGCATCCCTCGGAAAATAACAACGCTGCATCGCGAAAAACCATGAATTAATTTTTAAAGCTACACTTTACCTGTAAAACGCTTTTGAAAAAGTTTTCTTTATCAACTTCAAAAAATGTTCTCCACGATTGTATTTTTGTATTATTGTTACCTTACCTCATAACTGCGTCATTTACGAACCGATCTGGAAAATTCTTTAATAGTTTTGGACTACTTTCACTTTTACAACTTTACTTCCCGTTTCGTCTCATTTGATTTTAAAGAAAAAATATCACCCATAAGCAGCAATTTCTTTTCAAACAACTAGGGCGGGATTATAATAACAAAGTAATAGTACCTAACTACTAATAATAATGGCACGTAAAAGCGAGCAAACGTTTGGATTATGTTACTCTTTCACGCCAGAACGGCTGAACGGATTTTGACGAAACATGGCATACACATAGAGTGTGGTCTGGATTAACACGGTTTTATCCGGGTACCGCGCGAGCGAAGCTGCGGGCGGAAGCTGGTATCTAATAACCGTATGGGCTAGCTCTTACAGTTGGTATTCTATTTCAGGTACGTCGGTAGCTTCGCCAGTGGTAGCGGGTGCCATCGCATTGCTAGCTAGCGGCGTCCCGCGACACCACTTGACACCGGCCGCGGTGAAACAAGCGCTCTGCGTCACTGCTATACGATTGCCTGGCCCAAACATGTTCGAGCAGGGCCACGGGAAACTAGACCTTATCAGCGCTTATCAGGTATTATTTTCCTACACATAGGTCGAATGCCTGTTTGATATAGGCTCTAGTAGCGCTGAGATGGTATTATTTTATTTAACTTACTATTTCCTAAATCACATCAAACTTAATACTAAAATGTGTATGTGTATGTTTGTTCCACACAACTCCGTAATGGCTAATCGGAGTTGGATGAAACCTGCAATATACATACGAGTAGATTGTGTCCTGGATTAACACATTATATACTACTTTTTATCCCCGTACCATGCGAGCAAAAGAAAGCAATACCGCCGGTAATATTATACTAGTACGCTAGTAATATTATAAAGCGGAGTTCGTTAAATCTATTACATATACATTTATAATCATTCAGAACGAGCTGACCCGCCCGCAACTACGTTTGCGTGTACTTGCTTAATTGAACTTGGTTATTTTACGTGGAACTCTAATTATGTACCTTTGTACGAAATAAAAGTAAGTAAAAAGTAGGGAGGGGCAGGCATTTCAATTTCTTGCAACCGAAATAATGACTTCCTACTACATGTATCTCGATGCTTCCTAGGCAAATTTTTGATGCTCTGGGTTACATTATTGCAATTTTCTTAGGGATAGATTAGATAACTCATTATTGTACTCACACCAACTTAAACATAAACTATAAAACAAACAATAACTTATACTGAAAGTACAATCACTATTTTTTTCAAAATAAAGACGGCTTAAGTTGAGTTTAGAGGGTGTGTATTGTGTAGGTTTGTGTGGAATATGGATTACAAATCAGCACTAACTATTCTGCCAGATACTCCTTAGGAAAGAGAATGCCGTCTGATGTATGGCGCTCCGTACCGAGACTAGGGTGGATGCGTCAAAAAAATCTCCAATAAGTTTATAGTCGATTCTACTGTCAAAATAATTAAAAATGAGGGTAATTTCCATAGTAACACTTTACATCAATGTTTGTTGCCATAGTAACGTGAATATCATTGGTTCTTGCAGTATAATGGCGGCGTGCGGCGGAAACCAAATCAACAAAATATTTTTTTACTTGCTTATTAACTCCGTCGGTGTGTTAAACTAAAGAAAATGTTAATATCATTTATAAAATATGATAAATTTTATGGCATACGTTCGGTTTTGACGCAATTGGTACGGGCTCTCGACATTCTCCTTTATGTTCTATCTTTGACGCGACGAATCGAAACAATGATAGTGTAAAGATACATAAGGTTCCATCTGAAAAACAATCTGAGACGAAACCTTTTCAACTCAAGCCCTTGCAGCACGGACGATACACAACACATCTATTTCCTTTCTTAGTTGGTACGTTGGTAGTAATTAATACCTAGCTTTAGTTATTTAAATACCTTGTTGGCTCATCTGTGACAGTCTTAACATCAACTGCTTAGCTAAATAGTATTTTATTGATAATTTTGGCTTTGAAACTATATTTATACTTTGTCTATTATAAGAGGCTATTTTCTAAATTTTATTTAATAGTATAGGTATAATTTAATTGTTTTTTAATATGTAGTATATCTAATATAGGTAGGTAATTATAAGCACCACCGCTCAATTCTTTTAATTATATTCTTTCCATTCTTAGTTTTCTGGAAGAAATCGCTTTAAGCGATAAGACCGCCAATTGTACTTTACTATTTTATTTCTCCGTTTTTGTAAATTTTTAGTTTTTAATTGGTGTTGTGTGCAATAAAGAGTTTGAATCTTTTTTCTGTAATAATTATTTATAATATTTATATAGGCTATTTTTTTTAAAAGAATAAAACTTTTACATTACATGACATAAGAACAGTTAAATAATGACACAAATACAAATACACATTTATAAATAATCGCATATCATAGCAGTATGTTTTGCGCTAGGCTATTTCTATTCATGAGAATAATAAATTTATTCATATACCAAAAATTTGATACGCATATAAAATGGTAAATTACTTAGGTACACTACTTACTGACTAATATAAGCAGATACAATAATTATTAATTTAATAATAATACAATAATTTTTTTTTTTAATCAGGTAAGAACAATATTTGCCCGGGCTATTTTAGTTTACTATAATAACCATTAGATAACTAAGTTCTCTAACACGTTGGTTTGGCATTCTAATTAATTAAATAAATTAGCTTTACTTAAATTTAACTTCTTATCTTAATAACCTGTCTGATCCCACTGCAAGGCAAACACTTCCACTATTAAATTAACATTAAGTTGAATTTTAATTAAATTATGACATATCGGTGTTCTTAGCAGTTCTTAGGCGAAGAATCATTACAATTTGGTACAATTCACACTCTGTGGTACCTACCATAAAAATTGATTTCAATTCGTAGTAGTAGTTGCAATCGTCGGTGTAAAGCAATAAGTAAAGAAACACTTTTCATTTCTCTCCAAACTAATCTTCTTCATCACGTCTCTGCGGGTCACTCACGTCCTAGCTCACTGGCATTTGAAGTACTCATCTGGAGGTGCCGCGTTCCCGGCCTTTCTCTTCGCCTCAATTTCCTTAACAATTTTCACAAGTCCCATGATGTGTAGCTGCTTTCGTAACTGATTAACCTTTGCCATCCCTATTCCGGTCATGATGCTTGGCTTTAGTGTTTTAGAAATTCTTTGGAGTTCTTTCAAGTGAAGCCAGATCTTCATGCAACAATCACAAACATAAGACATACGGGGATTGATGATATTTTTGTTGAAACTATTACAAGGCCGCTTCATAATATCGGTGCAGGACAAACATACTTTGAAATGATTATCCGTGACGTGTGCTGGCGGTGGTACAGCATTATTGTTATGATTCGACGGTATTGGAGCCTGTGATGACAGCTCAAAAGGGTTCTGCTTTCCTTTATTCACATCGAGGCGGTATTGATCGTAAGGATGATAGGACGATCGATACAGCTGGTTTCTGATAAGCATGGGGTTTCTGAATTTTGGATTGTTCTTTGACAAGTCTTTCGAAATGTCTTCATTTCCAATGTCCTGGATCAGTTCTGTTTTTTGGTTGATGCTATCTTTCTTCACGGTGAGGTCTAAAGCGCATTGGTGAGGCGGTTGTGGCTGGTAGAACAGATCATCTTGGAGCGATTGCTTCTTCAGTGGTGGAATAAACGTTTCGTTCTCTTGGAACGCGTTAGGAACTTTATCCATTGCAATTTCACAAGTTGATTCCGGTCTCTAGACTAGATGTGCTCTTGTCGGAGGCGGGATCTAGAATGGTCCGTAAAGGAGATGGAGGGGCTTTTATACTCGTTCGTCGAATAGCTAGCAAATTAACTTTGCAAGAAGTCTGTGACCTAATAAAAAGTATTCAAAAAGAAACCTTTAAAATTAGTTAAGAACTGGAAAACAACCTCCAAGGCCTGTTTTACCCGAGCAACTTCTTTAACAAGTAATTTCTTAAGTAAGTTTTTATAGTATTTAATATATAACATTTTCATTTTATATCGGGGTATGTGTACCGTTCGAGAAAAATCTTGGTATAAGAATCGCCACTTAGTTTGAAAAATGAAACTTTCTGTTGTACTGCCACTAGAATGATTGTTTTTAATATAATCAGAAGTTGTCATAAAATGTGAATTGTAATGATAAAATTTGTAGTTCCTCAGAAAGTATGAGCCGCAAGTGACCCTCAGTCCGAACTACATCGACTTGACAGAATGCCAGTACATGTGGCCATATTGCACTCAGCCGATATACTTCAGCGCGCAACCGACCATAGCGAACGTCACGCTGATCAACGGATTGGGTGTGTCCGGCACAGTCGTAAGTATTACTACTCTAGTCCACACAAGTACACACCAAAGCCACCGACAGCGACGCAGCCCGACTCCTCGTCTCTCCCGCTCTGTGTGGCTGTGGCAGAGGCTTTGGTGTGTAGACGCCTTACTATTGAATATTGACATTATATGTGATCAAAAAGTATACTACAAAGTTAGGAAAACGTTATAAAACCTCTTTTATCAGAAAATATGAGACTGATTTCATGGAACAGTATGTCTTTTTAAGATAAATATCAATAAATAGTTTTTATTTGATAATAAGTTTTAAAGTTCGTTTGAAAAAATGCTTTCCTGGGACCTTGCATGTTCAGTTTGGTCTACCTAATTATAAGTATTACACTATAACCATTTCACTATGATACATACTATTTCTATAAGAAAAAGTTTATATACCTCGCACAAATAGGTAAAAGGTTGTTTTAACTTCTACTTCGTAGGTAGGACATTGCATACATTATTAGTCTGTGTTCTACTTTATATTATGTTCAGATAATGATAGTGACAAGAAAGTAGATAGGCATTTACAGCATTTATCGTTATAATAGGTATTAATACTTACTGGTGAAGGTAAAATCCAAGCTAAGATCCAAGATCTTATAACATTCATCACAACCACGAAAAGGCCACGGATGCTTCCAAACTATGCTGGTTTCGCGTCACCGGTTATTAGCAAACAGTTGAGGCAACGATTGTTTATCGTACGTTATTGTAATAATGTCTAATAAAATAACTATTTACAGAATTAAGAAATGCTACATAATGCCACGGAATACTTATACACTAGCAAGAGCTTATTAAATTCATAAAGATAGGAGATAGTATATTAGTACCAGAAAAAAATCTGATCCAACATCTTTGATTATACAAACGTGAATAAATCTCCAATAAGTTTTTTGTCTATTCTACTGTTGAATAATCAAAAATGAGGGTTGTTGCAGTGCCATGGCAGCGTGCGCCGGAAACCAAATCAACGAAATATTTTATTACGTGATTATAAATCCCAGTCGCGTTTAAAACTAAAGAAAATGTTAATGTGATCTATAAAATAAATGCAATTTTTTTGGGATACGTTTGGTTTTGACGCAATTGGTACGGGTTCTCGGCATACTCTTTTTGCACCTTTTGCGTCAGTTTCGAAGTTAGGGTTTACAAATTTTATTTAGGCTTATGATTAAAAATTAATTTATACGTGTCTCAGCGTTTCATTCCACCCCCGAAGAGGTGAAAAGGGGGATGAATATTTTTGACAAAATGCACATTAACGTGGGCAAAGCCGTGTGTGGAAGCTAGTAAAAAATATAGATATGGCAGGTTCGATTTTCACGCAGTGGCCTATAAAACACGCATATGAGTTTGCTGTTTTCATAGTAAGAGTTGGCTCGGACCGAGTGCACTCCGATGTCTACTCGGACGCTACTCGTATCATGTAAACACGTAATCCGAGCGCACTCGGACGCCAGCATCTAATCCGAGTAGAATCGGACTCTGCTCTATTTTACATTTTACTCGTACGAGTACACTCAGTCCGAGCCAACTCTTATTGTGAAAACCCGGCTTTAAGGCGACTATACTTGTGAAACCTCCCTCTCACTCGCATTATTCAACATTTTTGAAGATATAAAATCACTGAATGTAGTTATGCAAAATAGCAAACCTTCACGGCCTAGAAAATAACAATACAAAGGTTAAGCAAGAATATCATGTTCAACCCAACACGTTTTCCTACCAAAAAATGTGCATCAAAATTCATCACATTGGTACAAGTTTTTTGGTACGAAAACGTACCAAAAACGATAGAATCAAAATGATAGTATTGCTGAACCTTTGAATTGTTATTTTCAAGGCCCTGAAGGTTTGTTATTATGCATAACTACATTCAGTGATTTTATATCTTGAAAAATGTTGAATAGTGCGAGCGAGAGGGAGGTTTGACCTGTATCGTTGCGTTAACGCACGAACAACAACAGTTTGATCTCGCATGACAGCCGGACAGCGGGCGGGCGGTGTGACGATAGTATAGGAAAAATATCAAACGTGTTTTGCATTGCCAGCAAATCGGCCAGTCACAATCTCAGGCCTAACGGCTCGATTACACCAAGTCCGTTATCGGCCGAAGTATTCTCGGGCGTTAAGTCGGCTAAAAGACCGGCTAAAGTCAGCCGATCGAAACAAACGTATTAAATGGAACCACACTTTTATTTGTAAGCCGCCGCAATGAATTAACTCCACCCTTTGTAACATATTTTAAGTATGTGCAATAAAGTTTTTAAAACAAACAAACAATGTCGATACGCAAGAAATGCGTATGCAGTGTTCTGGCAGAAAGTCTCAGCGAACTATTCGCTATTCTTCTCGCAGAGGGGGTATATGGGCTGTGAGGATCTTAGAAAAGTACACCAACTCACTATTAGAATCCTTTCCATTGAGCGTCGCGGATCATCGTCAATAAGTACGAATGTTCGCTCATACTTTCATACATTATTGCTTATGATTTTTTTTAGATGCGTTACTGATATGTTCAGTCTTTGTATTTGTGTACAAATATTGCAACGCCACATTCTGCGCGAGAAAAAACTAAACATAGATTTGTGGCATTCCACAGGCTATGAGTGAGGGAAAAGAAACAAACCGCGACAGCGGTAGAACCGCAAACAACAAACTCTCCCGTATTGCCCTTCTATTTTGTAGTTGGTTTACTTTTATGTGTTGAGAATACTTGAATAATTCGTATTGAAGAATGGGAATATTCACGTACCGTACTGAGCGCGCGACAATGCGCGGAGGGAGAGCGTCGCGTTCACTCACCCTGATAAGGACTCTTTTAACGAGTCGAAACGCCGTCGGTGCCTGCACCGATGTGTTAATTCACGCTAGTTTCATGAGTAAAGTGTTTTACTGCTCGCGGCAAGCGTCTGCTATAAAATTATATATACATTTTTACACATTTAATTGATTTTGAATTGGAAAGCCTTTGAGATAACCTCTATTTATGTTGCAGACCAACGTTGCGTGGCACCCTCACTTGCCGAACGGTGAGCTGCTCTCAGTGTCTGTAGAGCACAGCGACATTATCTGGCCGTGGGCTGGCTGGTTGGCGCTAAGCTTTAGTGTGCTCGAGTCTGGCGCGGAATTCGACGGTGTTATCGAGGTATGCCATCTTTTTTAGGGTTCCGTACCTCAAAAGGAAAGAAAAAGGGGAACAAATGTAGCCCCAAACTAAGCAGAGCTTGTATTATGGGAACCACATGATTGATATCTCTTTTTTGTAAATACATACAAATCATACATAGAAAACACCCAGATCTGAGACAAATATCTGCAAAACATGCAAACATTTGTCCCGCAGCGGAAATCGAACCCGCAACCTTCTGCGTTTCAGGCGGACTTTCGCCCCTTGCGCCACAGAGGCCGTCAAACAACTCTTATAAACTCTCCTAACATTTTTGAAGATATAAAATCACTAAATGTAGTTATACAAAATAGCAAACCTTCACGGCCTAGAAAATAACAATACAAAGTTTCAGCAATAATCTCATTTAACCAAAAAAACTTGTACCAATGTGATCAATTTTGGTGCAAATTTTTTGGTAGGAAAATGTGTTGGGTCATGATACTCTTGCTGAACCTTTGTATTGTTATAATCAATAACTAAGGTCTGCAATACCTTGGAGCCGTGAAAATACCAAGCTTCTAAGTCAACGCAATCAAAAGATACGGCCGTTTATGCAGTTTTTTTTTATAACCACTAGGAGGAATCAAAACCTAAACTATGACCTAGAATCACGAAATTTGGCAAGTCTTATAGCACAAGTAAAGAAAGTTTGTACGGAACCCCTGGTGCGCGAGTCAACTGGCACTTGGCTGGGTTTTTAATTATTATTATCAGCCTCCGATGTCCCACTGCTGGACAAAAGCCTCCCCCGACTCTCTGAAATAACATATTTTTAATAAAACAAACATAATCACTACTTTTTACCCGTTATGCCGCTCTTGCGTGGTTCTTCGGTGCTCTTAACAGATCACCTTGGTTAAGCAACACTTCACCCGGTCATTACTTTGATGGGTGACCGTTTAGTGACTTTTAGATTTTAGCGCTTCCGTGCTTCGGAAGGCACGTTAAGATGTTGGTCCCGGCTTAACAGTCGCTAAGCCATGTCGGAGTCCTTCGGGCGGCCTAAAAACTCCGACATCAGAGTTGGTCACTTGCTCATACGAAGAAGAGGAAGACGATGAAGAAGACCCGTTATGGATATCTTCAGATATCACTCAGTACGCAAATCTATGAGGATCAAAAGGAGGCTGGTCTGAGGCAAGCATTACATTCGGTACATGCTCGTTTTTTGAAAATGATAGCATTCCTAGTGAGAGTGCCAAAAACACACCTTACTACAGAATTAATGAATCGCTTTTCGTTAGTCTCGCTTAAACTCAAAAAGGGCTGGACTGATTTGGCTAATTTTGGTTTTGAAATATTTGTGGGAAGTCCAGGTGGAAGGTTTAAAAGGTGAGAAAATAAGGAGATTGCGAAAATTTGTATAGAGACCACCATAGCGGGAGTGGAAGTGGGGACTGGGAGTATGCGTGGGCATGGGCATTGGCGTGGGAGTGGGCATGGAAGTGGGTGAAAGCGTGTGAGTGGGAGTGGTTAAGTTGGTAAGCTATTAACTTTTTGAACCCTAAGAGTTTGTAGGTTCGAAGAATTTTCTATAAAAAATAGTTTCGATTATAGGGTAAAAGGTGAAAAGGTGTTAAAGGTAGGTAGGTGGTACAAAGTTCACCGGGTTATCTAGTATTTATATAAATTTTATTATTATCACACAGTAACAGTAATATGGACAACGCCCCTAAAATACATGTTTTTATCGCCACATCACCCCGGCACGATGTTTAAATCGGCAACGAAAATTTAAAAGTGACGCCCTGTCATGAATTCATACATTGCATAAGTCTCCCTTCAACAAATTAAACGCGGGTGAAACAACAATGATGTTGATAATTCTTTTGTTTGACGGTTAACGTCAACCAACCCTTATAACATTACATCACTATTACTCCCTACCTACTTACGCAACCCTTATAACATTACTTCACAAAGTTTAACCTAGTATTTGAGCCGCTCAATATAGGTTAAACTTTGTGACGCAGTTTGAGCGTAACATTGATGTTGACGTAACAGCATACCCGATATTGAGCGAAGGGTGATTTTCTTTATTTTCATAATTTTCGTGTCTTATTTTAGGGTCACGTAAATGTCACTGTAGAGAGCTATGACGACAGCGGTGACAGGATACCGAAGAATGCAACTCTCTCACTTCCAATCAGGTAAACATTCCAATAAAAATAGAAAAACTTTGAAAATCGGTTTACAATTGAAGGAGATATCGGTGAAAATACATTAAAAAAGTCGAAAAAAAAGGTTCCGATGAATTGAGAACCTCCTCCTTTTTGAAGTCGGTTAAAAAAATATATAAATCTAGTTAATAAATAATCCTGGACGCTATCACAAGGCATCATATAGCCCCAAACTAAGCAGAACTTGTATTAGAGGAATCACATAACTTACATATTTTTTTGTAAACATACATATTATATTTAGAAAACACCCAGACAATAACCAATCGTTATTAGCTGTGTTACCCAGATAAAATTTAGCCTTCATTATTCCAGGACTAGAACTATATTTCAACCTGATGTATTGTAAAAGTAACGAAAAATTTTGCCCAATAACAAAGCGTTATTTTGAATCTACGCTTTCCCATTAGATAATTTCAAGAAAAAGAAATTAAGATTTCCGGATCGTTGACAATGTCACATCTACGATGCGAATACTTTTTCTAGTCTTATTGATCGAGCCTCACCTTTTTTGGCGTGCAGGTGAAACACTTTTCTCAAACTTTCTCCCTTGTAATATTATATATTATATATATATTTTTTAATTTATTATGGGCCAACTCTTGACTTCGAGGCTTGCGTAGGCAAGGATGAGTTCGACGATGGAGCGAGCTTTGCCAGGAGATGCCTATTAACTCTCTTTTTGAAGCCGTTACGGTCGAAAGTCAACGATAAAACAGACGCTGTAGGACGCAGTAGGATAAAAATTTCAGCTCAATCGGTTTTAGAAATCTGCTTCGAAATTGAGTTGCATGATTCCACCCGAACAAATATTGGTACATACGTACTATCAACGACTTGTCTAACTTACCAATTTTAAAACAGTTTCGCTTGCAAGCAGTTTAGCTAGCTGACCCTGCCATTTTCTTTGCCCACTTATTATGACCAATCGGAGATACAACATCTGTTTCTTTTTGAGAAAGCACTTTGTTTTTATCACTCTTGAAATTTAGTGTTTAGTTTAAATTTGACAAGGCGGAGCTTGCAGCTAGTCGCTGCACAGAAAATCCACCCTTAAGATGGTAAAGTAGACTTGTAGATATAAGTTGAATAAGAGCTTGTAAGAACAAATAGCACATTCACAGAGCCCGCGTGATACCAGTGCCGGTTCGCTCCCGCCGGCTCCTCTGGGACCAGTTCCACAGCCTGCGTTACCCAGGCGGCTATTTCCCGCGGGACGATCTGCGCGCTAAACATGACCCGCTCGACTGGCATGCCGACCATATTCACACCAATTTCCGGGATATGTATAAACGTCTGCGTGAACACGGCTTCTATCTTGAAGTTATGGGTGAGTGTAATGGAGAGAAAGCGATGCTCTTTTTATGAAATGTAGTTCTTTGTGCAGGGCTCATCCGTAGAAGGACCACCGCCATGCCTGTTTCCGCCGTGAAGCCCGACTAGCAGTGTTTCGGTTTGATAGATTTGGGTGAATTTATAATCAGTGCCGGATTAAGCTAGCGCGGAGCCGGTAGCAAATTCTATCGAAAGGCCCTTGGTTTGCTTTATGTTATCAAGTATATGGTATTCATCATCATCATCAGCCTATAGCAGTCCACTGCTGGACATAGACCTCCCCTAATGAGCGCCATTGCGCCCTATCCTGAGCTCGAGGCATCCAGCTTCTACCAGCAGACTTTCGCAGATCGTCACCCCACCTGGCCAGAGGGCGTCCTACACTACGTTTGCCGAGCCGCGGTCTCCACTCGAGAACTCGTTTACCCCAGCGGTTATCGGTTCTTCGGCAGATATGGCCAGCCCACCACATGGTATTCATTAAACCACCACTGACCCTAATTCGTCGCCTGGGGTGTCCTTCAAATCATCTGTGTAAACACTAACGATAAATTGAAGATTTTTTCATAATCACTTCGGTTGAAAGAGTCGAATGTTCAATATTTACTATAATTAGTTTTTACGGTTAGAAAGCGTTACGGTTGCGCGGAGTCCCCAAATGCGCGGGACCCGTAGCATTTGCTTAACTATGTGGCTAATCTGCTACTGCCACTTATGGGTTATCACCTCAAACTTCCATCTTCAGCTATTATAAAAATAAATATGATCAATATTAGCCCATGTGCTTGTTCCACCTTCAACCATTATAAATAAAAAATATAGCTGACGTCGGTTCCGAATTGTGTTGATAAAGTAGAAAGGATTAGGTAGAAACTATCGCTGGTGCCACTGAATGAAATTAATACTAAAAGCAACGTATATCACTATCTGAATATATTGTGGGTCGTTCCTTTATATTTTTCCGTGTGAATCTCATGCAAGTGTTATTACTATAATTAGGGTTTGCAATATATTATTTGAATACTTATTCGATACTTTTTCCGGCACTATTCGAATACATCGAATAATAGAAATAAATAAAACTGTTTTAATTAACTTGTTTTATTACCTTAAATGTCAGTTACATAAACAAATGTAATTGAGTATGAAAAAAAATGGTAAAGTAAAAGAAAATATACACATTCTTACAAAAAACTAGCCAAGTTGTGTTGCGCATCAAGGGTTCCATACAAATTTGTAGCTTAGTCAATATTTTTATAATAAATAAAAACTTGAGAGGTGTCAAGGGACACCCGGATGGAACGAAGTAGCTTTCTATGAGAGAGAGAGAGAGAGACAGACAGAGAAACACGCGCACGCCGCACGGCTTCATTGAAATACAGATCATATTACATAAATTCAAATTCAAAACATGCAAAAAGACGTAATCACCACAGCGATTTGAACTGGGTATCGCGGCGCAGCAGCCCAAGCCTATACGGCGAGGCTAACGAGCAATTAGCGTAAAGTCTTTATACCATGACGTCATGAGCCCAACCATTTGACAATTACAAAGTGTCGTTACAACTGGTGGTCTTAATTTTTTCCGTCTAGCCCCCTTTCGCAATGCGCGATAAGGAACTTCGTTCCAAAAAGACCACCCAAGTACAAGTCGGACTCACGCACGACGGTTTACGTACCGTTGTATGGAAGCCCTACTTAAATTATTATTCATATTTGTTTTTTTATTTGTTATTATAGTGGCTGGCAACAGAAATACATCATCTCTAAAAATTTCAACTGTCTAGCTATCACGGTTCATGAGTTACAGCCTGGTGACAGACAGACAGATGGACAGTGGAGTAGTAAAAGGGTCTCGTTTCTACCCTTTGGGTACGGAACCCTAATTAACTTTTCTTGAAGTTTTCTGCAAGAAAAAGTTGATCTCAAAGTTCAGCTTCACTGAAGGGATTCCCTGCGTAGTACAGTCAACATCAATAGTAGCTTATATCTATCAAAAACAGACTGACGGCAGCTCGCACGGTGCTCGTACCCCAAGAGTGTACGCGTAGCTGCAAGTATAGGCATGGCGTTCCAGGATACGCGTAATTGACTACGCGTATCGATGTACGCGCTGTCCGTACACAGTTTGAGACTCGACGAACATCTAGCGCAGTTTGAAGTGGAGCTGGAGAACATAAGGTGGCATGTTGTGTGAAGTCCGTAGAGAGGGAGAGGACACCATTACCCTCGACTCGAGCCACTTTCTGTACTTCCACGAGGGTTATCAACTATCCCAGGGTGGTGTAGGGTTTCTCGTCAATACAGCCCTCTCTAATAACCTTGAAGAAGTAGTGTGTCGAACAGGGTTGCGTACCTGATTCTTCAGCTGTCAAAGCGATACAGTATGAAGGTTATTCAGGTTTACCGACCCCGGCATATTTGGATGACACAGTGGAAGATACGAGGACATATCCAAAGCCTTACACAACAACACGAAAACTCACTTCAAAGTTGTTTGGGGGACTTTAACGGCAAAGTGGGAGTCCGATTCGACAACGAATCCAAAGTGGGCCGCATAGTTTTGGTTGTCGAAATCACAGCGGGCAAATGCTGGTCAACTTCCTAGTGAAGGAGGGGCTCTTGATGAACTCGTTCTCCGAGAAGAAGCCCCACAGGAAGTGGACATGGCGAAGACCTGACACAATGACCAAAAAGGAGATTGATTTCATAATGACGAAAAGCACATATTTAGAAACATCTCCGTGATCAACAGGTTCAATAACGGATCTGATCACAGACTTGTCCAAATCTAATGACGAAAAGCACATATTTAGAAACATCTCCGTGATCAACAGGTTCAATAACGGATCTGATCACAGACTTGTCCAAATCTCTCTGAATATCAATCTCAAGCTAGAAAGAAACCGTCGGATGAAGTCCACGCTCCGACCCAATCTACTCCAGATCATGGCGGGCACCGAGAAGTTTCAGAAGCTTCTTGGTGATAGATTCGTTGCTGTGGAACCAACCGACGACGTTGATGAGGCCCTACAAAGCGAGATTGGAACGCTTAAGGACGAGGGCGTCAAATTCTTCCAAATGCAGCCTAAAGGCAGGAAGTCCAAATTCTCTTTTGAAACTTCGGCTACTGACAAAAAGACGAGAAACCACTCAGGCTACTTCGTGAGAGAGGACAGACTTGAACAAGCGAATTGCGAAGATGATATTACCAGTTATAATAGTAAACAGTGGAAAACGATGATATCTCCAGTACCTAGTATAGGTGTAGAAACTGAGTCGCAGATATACCAATGTCTCCTTCAGGTTATCGCCCAATCTTAATTCAAGTTAGATAACGCCTTCTATTTTCAAATTACGAATCTGACAGATAGAATTTCCTGATACTTTCGTGCCAAATAAAGACTTTTAAAGGCAAAATTTTGATACCATAATTTTTACCCACGACGCACGGACGGAGACGGTATATACGCGTTTGGGGTGAGAGGTTTTTTGTTTGTTTGTTTATGCAAATCCTATTGCCGTTTTTCTCCAAAACTACTAGTCCGATTTTGATGCAGTTTTCAGTTATGGGTTCATATTATTTTTTTGCAATTTATGTCATAGCAGTCATAGTAAATTGAAAAAGCAGCAAAATTTTTTTTTGACTATTTTGAAACTTTGATGCGATTGTATAATATAAAAAAAAAATAAGTGAGACAGGTTATTGTGAAATTTAGAGGAGTCTGTACCTACTTGTGGAAGTTAGTTTGATCAGCTACTTTTGACGCTGACTGTACAATATAAAAAGAAAAGTTTATGCGGCCATTTCTTGAAACTTTCATCAACATCATCATCATCAGCCAATTGCACTCCATTGCTGGACATAGGCCTTCCCTAATGAGCGCCATTTGTCCTGTCTTCAGCTCAACGCATCCAGCTTCTTCCAGCAGCCTTTCGCAGATCGTCACCGGCCAGAGGGCGTCCAACACTACGTTTGCCGAGCCGTCGTCTCCACTCAAGAGTTCGTTAACCCTATCGGTTATCGGTTCTTCGGCAGATAAGGCCAGCCCACTGCCACTTCAGCTTGCTAATTCCCTGAGCTTTGTAGAAAACTTCAGTTCTATATCAGATAGTCTCGCTGCAGATCCTATCCTAGAGAAACTACGAACATCGCTCGTTTCAGAAGAGGTTTATGACCATAATCTCCACACTGGGCAAGCGGGTTGGAGATCGGAAACTTTCATCGCTATTTGCTAACGCGTTCTGGGTATTGATAATGCAAAGTAAAATTTTGCAATGTTTTCTTCTAGGAACGCCTCTTACATGCATCGATACATCACTCTACGGTGCCTTGCTGTTAGTGGACCCCGAGGACGAATATTTTCCCGAAGAAATGGCGACATTGAAGAAGGCAGTTGATAACGGACTATCTCTGGTGGTGTTCGCTGATTGGTACAATGCGACGTTACTGCGTCATGTCAAGTTTTACGATGAGAACACGAGGCAGTGGTAAGTATATAGTTCACTTAATTAAATGTTCAAAATAAATAACATTCTCATCGCCTGTCTTAAATAGAATAGATAGAAAACTCTTTAGACTCTATCTTATACCAAGGAAAATATAACACAGAACAAAACCGAGATAAACCAAAACTACTAAGGCCAGTAAGCGCATGAAAAATGTATTGTTACATACCGCCATCTATTGGCGAGTGGCCGCACAAGTAATTTCCACGCCATCTGTCGCCTACTGGCCGCACGAGTCATTGCCACGCCTCTATCGGCGAGTTACCAAACTAGTCATTGCCACGCCATCTATCGGCAAAAGACATCACTAGTAATTTCTACGCCATCTATCGGCGATCGGCCGCACAATTCTTTTATACGTCATCTATTTGGTGGGTGGCCAAAAAAGTAATTGCTACTAGTCTCACTCACTCATAGTTCTCTCATGTGTAGCGAGTGGGAGGCGTGCAAGAGTTACTCCACCCGCTATAGGAGGTTGGCATTCGATATGATTGGTATTGTACACGGTGAGTTTTCATTCGCATTTTATCCCAAAAAGGGATGAATCTACACCCAAAAGAACACAACATTTGTTTTATGACTTTTATAATTTTTTGGTTTTTCTTGTAAGAAATGTCTTGTAACGATATACCATAACTTAACTCATAAGCTTATTAATAGAATAGCTGATGTTGTTAAACTTTGTCCTTTACTTTTACTATCATGAAGGATGTTAGAAAGCTCCGCCACGCACAACACAAAGTTAAGCGAGAAAAAATTCAAGTATTTTTAAGTGAGTTTTTCCCGTTTATCCCCTTTCAGGATAACATACGGTTTAAAACTCAACAACCTTATAGAGGTATTTAAGCAAGCAGAGAGTAAAAAGTTATTCCACATCCATCCACATCAGCCTATATCAGTCGACTGCTGGACATAGGCCTCCCCTAATAAAGGGGGATATACCCATAATCCCCACGCTGGGCATGCGGGTTGGGGATTGCAGGGCACAGCTTCTCGCACCGCCGACGCTACTGCCCTTCAGTGGCCAGGGGATTTAGCTGTGCCGATGTTGGCTGTGCTATGCCGCAATCAGCCGGCCGCCAGAGCCCCGTTCGTTGTTTAGCAGGGTGCACCACGAGCAGGTGGGGTTGGCTTGGGTTCCGAAGCCCCTATCTTCGGAACCCAAGCCAACCCCACCTGCACGTTGGAACCCTGTACACCCCAAAAAGTATACAAAAAGTTATTACTTATCTAATAAATAATCTAGAATAAATGTAAACGCCTATGTTTGACGACCCCTGTGGCGCAGTGGGCGAAGGTCCGCCTGGGACGCAGAAGGTTGCGGGTTCGATTCCCGCCGCGGGACAAATGTTTGTATGTTCTGCAAATATTTGTTTCGGGTGGGTGTTTTCTATGTATGAATTTACAAAAAAAAGTTAAATGTGTAGTATATCTACCATTTGGTTCCCATAATACAAGCTCTGCTTAGTTTGGGGGTAAATGATGCTGTGTGATTACGTCCCGCATTATTTTATTTTTATGTTATTTAAAGTTTGCTCACCATTCAACAACAAAATACACGATTTGCGTTAATTACTCAACGTGATTTTGTTTCAGGTGGATTCCTGAGACGGGAGGGGCGAACGTACCAGCATTGAATGATTTACTCAGCATGTACCAGGTTTGTACTATTTTAATAAAAAAATGTGTAAATTTCCTAAGCTACAAGCCAAACGCAACCTTGTGTTGCTGAACAATAAATATTAGTTTTATATTTATTGTTTATTCAAATGTCCAGCGGCAGTATCTCAGTTGCCCGCTGAAACAGTTTTTACGGTTTATTCTAGAGTGGAACTCCGAAGTCCATGTCCGGATGGGTCCCATAAGACGGGTCTTAGCGGGAAATTCAAAATTAATATTATTTTCATTCCCAAAAGGGCCCGCTGCATTCATGTGTTTTTTAATAAAATTTTAAAATAATGATCAGCGAATAAAGTGTCTCAGTAGGTAGGTAATGTATTAGCAATATAAATTTATATAGGTTCCAAATTAATATACTAGTACATTTGTCAAATCGTATTGAAATCGATAGGCTGCTTTTCCACCAGATAAGTGCTATGCTACGTTGCTATGGATGCGTTTGATATCCACCAATCATATTCATTGGTGCACATAGCTTAGCATTTGCCATGCCTACCCTGATATAGGGCGATATCCCCATTTGTTAGGGGAGGCCTATGTCCAGTAGTGGTCTGATATAGGCTGGTGTGGTGGTGTACTGAATCAAGTTCAGTTTTCATAAATAAAGAAACGGACCGTAGTGGGAATCAAAATTACATTTATTTTGATATTCCCCTTTTGGCCTGTGGAGAAATGGATTTTGCGAACCCGAGAATAACCCGTGTTTACAAACATCTACAGTTTGTCAATTGACGTTGTTTGAATTTCGATGGATGAAATATCAAAGTTTGCAAATACATGACCAGAGTTAAACAGTACAGTGGCCAACTGAAACGTTAAACAAATTGTAAAGATAAAGATCGATTTAATATTGAAGACGAAAAAAATTTGCATTACCGGATTAAAAAAAAAAATTACCTGCAACCCAGAAAATGACTTTGTCAAAAAAACAAGTTGGTCCCAATCGTTTCTATTTCTCAACAGGAACATTTATCCAAAAGTAACAAAAATATCAAATCGTAAGATCTCGCGCGTTAATTTAAAAATGTTGCTTTACAATTTCTATGAAGCGTCATCCACTACAACATTGAGTCTGTGTATGCCTTTGCACCCTGTAGAATAGTCCAAGAAAATTAGTCAAATTAGGGCAAGAATCTCGGAACGAGATATAGTCGGCTATAAACTTGTATAAACCTTTATTTTAGCACCCTAAAACTTCTCTCAAAACCTACTTATCGTAGGGTGTTAGCTTCTACAGATATTCCAAGGTCAAATAAAACGATTTATTGCAAATATCATGTTTCCTATGGGTTTTATGCTATTTATATCTTAATAAATATGGTAGAACCTTAAATTCTCTACAACTTTTGTTAAAGCATTTTTTAAATATCTTGAACCATTTTCGAGATAGAGGGCAGAGCGCGCGCAGTGTTCAGGTTTTATGAGACAAGTTTTAGAGTGCTCAAATAAATGTTTATACAAGTTTATAGCCGACTATCTCTCATTCCGCGATAAACCCACTAATTTTCCTGGACTATATCAGATACAGCATGCAGCTAATTTTAATTTCTGTCGGGTTTGCCCCTTGCATTATACAGTTTTCCTAGGTACACCTAGTATCCAAAAGTATTTGAGGTTCTTTAATAAACTGCGAACTGGTGTGTATAAACTTTAATTTAATTTCCCGGCAGGTGGCGCTAGGCGATCGCGTTTTCGAAGGCACGTTCAAACTGGGAGGTCACCCTATGTACTACGCGAGTGGAACTCACATCCACAGTTTTCCAGAACATGGGGTTCTTATCACAGCGCCGCTCAGTGATCAGGGTTATCAGGTAAGGTCCTTGGAGCCTTCCCAGGTGAACGATTTACGCACGAGTTGTGTTTGATTTACTCGCGAGTAAATCGCCCATCTGGGAAGGCTCATAGTGATGGAAAGGGTCTTCACAGATGGGCGATTTACATGCGTAAATGCGTATCAAATCAGGCTTGCTAATATATAAACCACAGATATAGAAGACAACTAGATAAAGTCTTAAAATTCACTATGCTCTGAACGTCTACTCATACGGCTGATCTCTACTTTTTTATGTCCATATATCATTAGCTAGAAAGGGATGCATACTTAATCTCAATGCGATTGCTGCGACTTCGTGTCAGGGCATTTATATGAACCTGCATAGAAATTTGTTCGAGCGCCCTGGTACGATTAACTTTTTGAAGTCGCATGATGATAATAGTCTTAAGTCCAATATCATCATGTATCATCATCATATGAGTAGAGATCAGCCGTACATATTGAGTTTTAAGACTTTATCTAGTTTTTTTTTTACACAAAATAGTTATGTATCTTATTTATATGTGATATAAACGTACGTCACATTCCACGTGACGTTTAGCAAGCCTGATTGGATATACGCGACAATCGCGCGACTCAAGTCGTGTGTAAATTGCCCATCTGAAAAGGCAGAAAAAAAAAACATTGAATATGGTGCCCTCTATATTATCAAGTAGCAAAAGTATGTAAGAAGTAATCTTGTGAAATAGTAAACGCATGTAGTCAACAGATGGCGTTAATGATACCACATTGTAAAACAGGCCTGAAATTCCTAAATCAGCCTGAATCATTGTTGTACATTTTCGTTAGCTTAATTTGTGAGCTGTTAAATTATTATAGCGGCCCATTGCATCTCTATCTAAGAGACATTAAAATTTTGGTTATCAAATAAAGTTTAGTTTAAAAAATTGCAAATGGAATAGTTTATATTTGTTTATAAACCGCGGTCCTTAGATACAAATTCCTAATTATGATATCCAAGTCTATGCAAGTCTATGATGCAAAATTTTTGCTCGATCGGTTCCATAGTTTTGGCGTGAAGGAGGGACAAACATTTCACATAATTTCGCCTTTATAATATTAGTAGGATAAGATTTTAAATAAATAAATGATCGTTTATTTCAGACAATATGCACATACAAAAATATGATAACAGATGCCCATAGCTATAAAAGCTGGATTGTAGAGGTTGGATGTTTTTAGACGTAGACATAGACAAACGTTTATTTGCTACTTAAGGTGACTATAAGGTTCAAACCTCCCTCTCGCTCGCACTATTCAACATCTTTGAAGATATAAAATCACACCACCAATGTGGTCAATTGTGGTGCAATTTTTTTGATAGGAAAACGTGTTATTTTCTAGGCCGTGAAGGTTTTTTTGCATAACTACATTCAGTTATTTTATATCTTTAAAAATGTTGAATAGTGCGAGCGAGAAGGAGGTTTGACTCTTATAGTCACCTTAAGCACACATACATCATTATTATTGTTTAACCTAAGTACCTACCTACATAATTACTATTAACAAGAGATTCGAAAGTTTCGAAAGTTTCGTTTACAGACTAACCATTCTACGAATATTATAAACTTGAAAGTTTGTGAGGATGTATGGATGTTTGTTACTCTTTCATACGAAAACTACTGAACGGATTTAAAATATAGTTTGTGACCTGGATTAACACTTAGACAACTTTTTATCTGGGTACCACTCGAGCGAAGCCGCGGGCGGAAGCTCGTATTTTATGTACTACAATCTATTTATCAACTTAGTGTGAGGGATTTTTCATGCTGGTACGTATTTGTTTTAAGAATAATTATTTGTTATTCAAGAGTGCAAAGTTGCTTTATAACCGCATGCTTAATTTTGATGACCGAGCTAGCGAAGGCGAGTGTTCAAAAATTAGAATCCTGAGAGAGAGTTAGCGAGGGAATCGAAAGAGCACGAGGTGAAAAATCTTTGCACTCTAGTGCAACATGTATCTTTTCATCCCACCTCAGCGAGGAAATCACTAAATGCAAAAAAAAGTTTAACATTAGTTTGACATTTACTGTCTTTATTCCAAAACGGAGACTAAAGATAGTCTTCATTTAAATGTAGGTAGTATAATATGTTTACAGAAGATCATTTTTAAACCTAGGCTATCTTTAGTCTTCGTTTTGGAATGAAGGGGTTAAAGTTTAAAAAAAGCACTCCAAGAAGGTTCTGAGTCTGAGTTTTTAACAAAATTAAAAGGTTGTATGATAAATTCGGCACCATGGAGGTAGGAGTTAGGTTTAATGAGGTTTTCTTATTGATGAATTCACAAACTTATTGCACACGATGTTCTAAATTCTATCCTCTAGCGGATAAATCCTTTGCACTCAGATATCGAAGAGCAAAAATACTCTTCCAGGGATGGGGGGATGAAATAGTAATTGTTATAAGTTTCTTAAACGGTTTTTTGTTAGATAATGTCTGGAGAGAAACATGGCGGCGGTGGAACTGCTTCGCAAACAGTCGAAGTGCCGATACTGGGACTACTTCAAACTGACGATGGAGAGAACCGAGACTACACGAACGATACCATCGATAAAGTACCTAAGGTATTGTTTCATCTCGTAACATTATTTTCTCGCTGCAACCTGGGTCATAGTCATTAATCATCTTCAATTAATCTACACTAGTGTTAAGACTACTCAGCGCGGGCGCATGCAAGTTGTCGATAAACGGAATTGACTCAGCGAGATTGCCCGGTATGTGTTTATTGACAATGCATATTTGCCTCAAAAATACGTTTTTTTTATTACACATCTACTCTCACTAAATGCAAAAAAAAAAAAACAAATAAGGCGGTTCATATAAAAAAGTTAAAAAATATATAAATCTCTGATCTCTCTATGAGAGAGAGAGAGAGAAAACGAGCGCAATACTAGAGTCTCGTTCTGATAATTTATGACCAAGTTTGCAGAGGGAGTTGCTACTATTGTTTTCAAGGGCTTCCTTTGCGGGGCGTCTTCATCCTACGTAAAAGTATTTTCTCGCTGCTCATTGTCAGATTATCAGATAGATAGATACATAGAAAATTATTTAAGGCACAAGATACAACAAGGACACGTGCGAACTTAATGCTAAATAGCATTTTCTTTCTGATAACCCACCTGATGTTAATAGGTAACCATTACCTATCATACATTATTGCATCGTAAGCATGTTTGGAACGGGCCCTACGATACGAAGCCTTGAGTCTATCAATTTGAGGCATGAAGGTAATTAGTCTCTAGTGCCTGTAATTACATCGTTACCCACAGCCTTCCAACCTTTCTGAAGTCTATGTGATTGGCCTCATAGCTCATCTGCTAGTAACTCTGCCTCCTGGGCGTAGTCCGATTCCCACCCAGGACGCACATTTGTGTGGTGAACATAAAGGTTGGTTCTGTGTTTGACTGTTATAAGAGTATCTATGTATGTATATCAATGTCTGACTGTCCCCTAGTAAAAGTTGCACAATCCGAAAACTTTCATAGTTTTCTGGTTTTAAATAGAAACTCCTCAAACAACATATGTCAATGTAATCTTCTTGTAGATTGCAAGAAGATTACATTGAAATGGTTAGGCAATTAAACTAAATAAATTCGGCCAAATGCGAGTTGGACTCGCGTCCGAAGAGAGTAATTTATTTTTTTATTTTTGAAGTGACTATAAACTAAATAATCTTTAAATTTTTCAAGCGTCTACCTGTTGCCGTTATTATTATCGAGCAACCCCTTGTAAATATTTATTTGATTCTGTTTTTAGTATTGGTTATAGCAGCAACAGAAATACATCATCAGTACAACATCAGTATCAACTGTCTAGTTATCACTATATTCTATTTCTGTCTTTCAGGCTGGTCGTCTAGTAGTTTACGGTGACTCGTCATGCCTTGAAGGTGGCACTGCGAAGAACTGCCATTGGCTGTTGCTTGCGGCGTTGCAGTACGCGCTCGTGGGACACTTGCCGACGTCACTGCGCGAAGCGGCAACGCCGCGGAAGCATAGAGATGTCCACATTATACCTTCAGGTTAGATATCAGAGCTCATCGCGTGTATAAGTAGTTAAGAGCTCGAATTAACTTTCTTACTGTTTCTCGCGATCGTCGCCAAACATATTGTTTAAGCCTATGTGTTAATTCAGGTTAAACTCGCATGGCACCAGGATAAAAAGTGGCCCATGTGCTAATGTTAATAATAACGCAGGACACAGTATATGTTTATTTTCAAACACACATACATTGCCTCTTAACACAGATATCAATGTAAATAAATCCCGCAAGTGTAAGTACCTCGCCTGTTCAAATTAGGATTAATAATCCTGATTCGACGCTCTTAATTTTAGTCTGCGCTTCACTGTCATCGACATCGTCTGCTATCAGAAATATAGAAAAAATGCCTACTTGTTCCATATTAAACTGTAAAAAATCTAAAAGTAAGGAGAGATAAAATGGAAATCATTTTTCCATCAGTAAGAAAATGTATCCCTAAATTTGTGCGTAAAATCAATAATTTTATATTCATTGCGGTCCTACCACGAAAACTACAAACTGAGTGTGTATCGCATGATTCATATTAAATTGCTCATTAAAAAGAGCAAAAGCAGTGCAACCTTTAAAGTAGTTTTTTATGTAGCAGTTTTAGTCGAAATATTGACAAACTATACTTGAAATCGTTTTCTCACTTCAATCTAATAACATATTAACTAGGTTTTTATTTGGCGTGTTTATTTTTAATTTATTTCTGTTTTAAAAATAGTAACTATACATATGATGGTAGAAAAATTCTCAATACCTAGGTACTTTGAACACCGACAAGGGTTCTGAAACATTCAGATCGTATTCATGGTGTACTTGCATCATCAAGGATATCACGACCGAACGACGAGTTTTATTTATATATTTTTTTAGGAAGCGGTTAACTATTTTCTTTTTTTCTCGCTCAAGAAACGTATAATACTCGTAAGTAGATGTAAATGCGGTGTCTATAAAAGAGATCATCATTTATAGTTAATCGCTAACTGTTTAAACTGCCAGCTTTTTTCCATTAGTTAGTAGCACAAACAAGAGCGATGCTTGCTTGGCGGTCAGAACACTCGCCGAGCGATTTTCTTGAATAGCTGTTGGTATGCGTGTGTACAGTAGGTACAGAGCGAGCGGTGCGAGTAATCGCCTATCGACCTCGCACACTCGCTTACAGCCCAGCATCAAAAATATCGGAACTACCACATTCGCTTCTCGCTCATCGTTGGCAGTAGATCGAATACCGAGAATCGATTTCACGCGGATGAAGTGTTCCCATCACTACAGTACTCTTGTGACGTTATAGTTGTCAGTAAAAACTGGCACGCTAGGTTTTTATACAAATGGCCAGATTCGCGCACAGATATAGGAAGACAACTAGATAAAGTCTTAAAATTCAATACGGCTGATATCTACTTTCTTATGTCCAATATCATCAGTTAGAAAGGGATGCATACATATATCAATGCGACTTCAAAAAATTATTCGTACCAAGGCGCTCGAACAAATTTCTTTGCAGGTTCATACAAATGCCCTGGTACGAAGTCGTACGAAGTCGCAGAAATCGCATTGAGATAAAGTATGCATCTCTTTCTTGCTAACATATATGGACATAAGAAAGTAGAGATCAAAAGTAGAGACATCAGTATGAGTCAATGTACAGAGCATAAATGAATTTTAAGACTTCTTGTACGCTTTAGTCCTATTTCTTTGGACTCGCGGTATCACACGCACACACATACACACACAACACTTTCGCATTTATAATATTAGCGTGATATTAATTTATAGTGTGTAACGGATTATTGGATTTGGATGAAACTAGAATACATAGTTTGTGACCTGGAGTAACACATTTTTTTATCCGGATACCACACGAGCGGAACCGCGCGCTCATCCTGTTTTTGTTGTCGTTGTTCCTTTTAAGTAAAATAAATAAATAAATAATCCTGGACGTTATCACACAGCATCATGTAGCCCCAAACTAAGCAGAGCTTGTATTATGGGAACCACATGATTGATATACTACATAGATACATTTTTTTGTTGTAAATATATACATATCATACATTGAAAACACCCAGACCCGAGACAAATATCTGCAGAACATGCAAACATTTGTCCCGCAGCGGGAATCGAACCCGCAACCTTCTGCGTCACAGGCGGACCTACGCCCACTGCGCCACAGAGGTCGTCTGTTAACGACAGATACTGTTAACTGTTTTAACAGTTTGTTTATTATTATAATCGATCGTTTCTATATTTTATGTTTGTATGTATTTTAAGCTATGCATTTACGTTTACCTGTGTTCTGTGTGTGTTGAATAAAGTTATATTCTATTCTATAGTGTGATAAATTTCAGATCTCCCGAAGCGGTCAACCGGCGGTCGTTTGCACGTGTACTCGCGGGTTCTCTCCGCGGACGGCAGCGGCCCGCGGCCGGCGCCCCCCTGCCCCGCGCGCACGCCCCTCCCGCCGCGCCCCGTCCACGCCCCGCCCGCGTCACGCACCCTCGCGCCGCGACATCAGCCAACTGACCCGCGCAGTATCGGTACGTATATTCTTCCTCATCAATACATTTTTAATAGCGTCTGGGCTATCATTTTCACACAAAATGGGGGGAATGGATATCATGTTTTTTATTTAGGATGAAAAAAGTCCACAAAATTACCATTAAATCGATAAATTAAAAAAATCGTGTCCAGTATTTTTTGTTGAACTAACTGACGGACTAATTAGAATTATAATTTTTTACCCAGTCGTCATCCCTATTATGTGGAATTCCTTGAGGGAGGCCTATGTTTAGTAGACTTCGATCAACTATATAAAGGATATCGCGCGCCGTACTACTATGCACTGTGAAAAAAGTGGCATATATTGCTAGCTATCATTTGTCAGAAGCACGTCACACAAATATCGCCTCTTCATTAAAGAAGATAAGACAGAAAATCTAAGTAAACCGACTAAATGAAAACTGCTGCTTCAATAAGCACGTCTTATAATTATCGCCTCTATAATAAAGAAGATAAGACAGAAAATCTAAGTAAGCCTACTAAATGAAAACTACTGCTTCGATAAGCACGTCATATAATTATCGCCTCTGTAATAAAGAAGATAAGACCGAAAATCTAAGTAAGCCTACTAAATGAAAACTACTGCTCCGATAAGCACGTCATACAAATATCGCCTCAATAATAAAGAAGATAAGACAGAAAATCTAAGTAAGCCGACAAAATGAAAACTGCTGCTCCGATGCGTTTTGGCGGAATTTTAGACAAGCCGCTTTCGGGAGGATAGTGCAAAATCCTTTGTATAGTTGATCGAAGTCAGCAATGGACTTCTATAGGTTGTTGATGATGATGAATGTATTATTTACTTCCAGGCGCACCAGAATTAGATGGCACTGAACCTGCACCCAGGGCGTGGCGTGGGGCGGGCGCTGCCCCCTCTAAAACTTCGCCCGATGAGTTCGAATCACCCTCCATCGCCCATCGCGCCGCCATTCTTATACTACTAATCGCGATAGTGTACTGTATAACTGCGTTCTGGAGGCGATGCGGCAGGAAGATAAGGCGGCGGAGACTCATAGCTCTGGCCACCTAGCAGGAGCTAACGCGGTCCAAAGATGATGACCGCGTCAGTGAGATGTGAAGTCTATCTGTGAAGATATAAGGTACTATTACACTTTTTAACGTGAAGAGAAACTCAACGCCTGTGTTATAATATAGGCTCCCTGAATGAGGTATTTGTTTCCTCATACAACTCATAGCGATAGTGTACTACATAATTGGGTTCTGGAGGCGATACGGCGGCGGAGACTCATAGCTCTCGCCACCCAGCAGGAGCTAGCGAGGTCCAAAGTCGGTGACCGCGTCAGTGAATGTGAAGATGTGAATTCGATCTGTGAAGATAAAAGGTACCCACTAATATATTTTATAAAGTGGAGAGAAACTCAACGCCTATGTAATAATATATGCCTCATTCTACTTATAGTGATGCACACTAAGAACACTTTCTGTAAAAATGTAAGGTACATTTTAACTTTTTTTTTAGCGTGGAGAATATTTCTACGCCTGTGTTATAATAATTTAGGCAACTTGAATGAGATTCCTCATCGTACTTATAGTGACGAATACTGTGAACTCTATCTGTAAAGGAGTAAGGTACAATTTTACTATACGCTGAAGTAAAAATGTCACGAAAAACAAATGACGTAAATAAAAAGTGAATACTCATGTATGTGTAGCTCGTGTTTATAAAAAACAGTGCCGTTGTGAGCGTGTCTCTAGCAGTACTACGAGATTTCGGGTTTTAATCCCGCTGCCGGTCAAATGTTTTCATATGATATATTATGTATGTGGTGATGTGGTAGCATGATACTCGGAATTCCTGATACCCAGGACAGGATTGTAAACTTAGAGTGTTATTTTAAGCTTTGAGGGTGACTTGTTCTTTATGTATTGTGTTGGTCCGTGAAAGTACTGTAAAGTAATCAAGTTCCTATTTAAATTGATTACTTCTTCCTCTTCAATATCATCTTTGATTGCTTCTTACACATCGGTATGCTCTTTGATAGCATTCTCCACTTTGATATCCTCTTCCTCTTTTATTATATGAATATTACATCTTTAAAATCCTCTCTGATAGCTTTACAATGCAACACATAAAACGCGAGCTGCGAGCTGCGAGCGCACAACCCAACCTCTAGTTAGTAGTTTCATGTTCCCATAACACACATCCGATAACCACATGATTGACACATAGGTAGGTATGTTAATAGTGTAATAAATTAGTAATATTTCGACCAGGCAAGTCCAAAGTTAAACTTATTATAAATAATTAATTTAGGAACTTATTTATTCTAAACTTGTAAAAATGTTTTTGTATCTTTATAATCGAGTAGTTTTGTGGGATTAATGTATTTTCGTTAGCAATCTATAATTTTCTGTGATGTCGATTCAAGGTAAGCATTTTTAGGTTTAGAAGGATAGAAATATATCTAATAGTGGCACTGTAGTAACATTTTAAGTATGTTGATGTTAATAATAGATCACACTTCACATTTAATATTATAAATGCGTTTGTGTGTGTGTGAGTATGTTTGTGGTCGCTTCACTCCGTAACGGCTTTGGATGAAACTTGGAATATACATAGTTATCATAATATATTGGTACCATGCGAGCGAGGCCGCGGGATTATTTTTTAATTATATATAATAAAAATGTTTTTATATGAATTACTTAATTCTTACTTAACTCTTACGCAACATAAATTTTAGATAGGTTCGTAACTCTTTGGTAAAGACAAAAATAAAAATGTTCGTAGTTTGTTGTTTGTATAAAAAATAAGAAAACCCTCGAAATAATAGATTATAAATTGTATATTAATATTATTCACATTATTAATATTCATTTGTTATTTTAATGTTTAATTTGAAAATTCTACCTGTTGGGTCTGTAATTATAATAACAATGGAGATTTATTATTAAAATGGCTTTATTCAATATTTGTTTTGTATTCATTTAAAAGACTGGTCCCTAATATTTTATGATGTACCTAATTATACCTATTTATCACATCTTTGTAATTTGTTAGATATTTATTTGTTTCTTATAAAATAAAATTATACAAAAAAGAAATCCTTTTCATTTTTTTAACCGGCTTCATTAACCGCCCTATTAACCGAATTCATTAACTCCACAAAGACACAGGTTTGCGCGTTCACTGCCAAGAAAACCCGTTTCTCTGTAGGTCCGCGATTCAACAATACACCTTTGTCCATTAGCAAGAGTATTGGGAACTTAGGTATGGACATCTCTAGCGACGTCCAGTTCTGTAGTCATCTAGAGAACAAGGCAAAGTTGGCATCAAAAAAGCTCGGTGTGCTGAACAGGGCAAAGCTCTATTTCAGTCCGGTGCAAAGGCTGCTTCTTTATAAGTCGCAAGTCTTTCCCCACATGGAGTACTGCTGTCACCTTTGGCCAGGAGCACCCGAGTACCAGCTTAAGCCGTTTGACTCGATTCAAAGAAGAGCTACGAGACTTATCGACGATCCCATACTCGCAAGCGGTATTGAACCTTTAAGTTTTAGGAGAGACTTCCTCCCTGTGTGTGTTCTACCGCTTGTATAATGGAGAGTGTTCCGGAGACGGTGCCTGCTGCTTCTTTTTAACTTCGCACCGCTCGACATCGGCTGAGGTATCATCCACATACATTGCCACCTTTATCTTCTCGCACTGTGAGGTTCCAGAGGAATTTCCTCCCGCGAACAATCAAGCTGTGGAATGGTCTCCTTGCCGAGGTTTTCGATTTTAGCACTTCCATGCTTCGGAAGGCAATTTAGGATATTGATCCCGGTTTTTTCAGCCTTAAAACCACGTCGGAAGCCTTCGGGCGACACCACCAACTAGCCACTAGCAAACAAAGGCCAAAGAAAGGAAGGAATGGGAAATATTATCCACGCAAATACATCACTCAGTTCACGATTGTAGAGATGAAAGATATTAAATGTGTTAGTAGAGTTCTTTATGAAGGACTCTTCCGGGGAAGTACCGCCATCATGCCTATTTCTGCCGTGAAGTAGCTGTGCTGTGTTTCAGTTTGAAGGGTATGGGTGCTGGTGAAGGTGCCTGTAAGGCACAAGAGGCTTATCATCTTCATGCCTCATGTTGATGGACGCAGAGCGTTGCATCGTAGAGCACGTTCCAAAAAACGTGATCTACGTTGTAATGCTTTGTCATAGGTAATGGTTACCACTTAACGTCAGGTGGGCCATGTGCTTCATCAACTTGAGGTATGTATTCGTATAAAGGGAGTGGGGGTGACTTCAGAAATAATCCGACTTTACCCCTTTTCACCCCTTTTCAAACCCACCCCCCATGTATCTCGGAAACTAAAAGTAGTAAAGGGTTCGCGCTCAAAGTAATGTTGCTCCGGACCCATTTTTATATCATCATCATCATCAGCCTATAGCTGTCCACTGCTGGACATAGGCCTCCCCTAATGAGCGCCATTGCGCCCTGTCCTGAGCTCGACGCATCCAGCTTCTATTTTTATATAAGGATCCGAAAAAAAATGTTTTCGTCTTTCACACGGTTGGACAGAGGTGTTGCGTAGACACATGGTGGCATGCAATGTTTCCAATGCAGACGTCAAAGATTGAGCGAAGTGGAAGAAAAGTTGTGGGAAGGCTGACCCCATCATCATGTGGGATGATGAAAAGCCAGGAAAACAGAGAGAGAGAAAGAGTCGATCACACGGTTGTTCTCCTAGATGGAATCGTGTGTAGAGTTGGTGCAGGATTTTGATTCCGATTCCGATTTCAATTTCATTGAACTAATTTGAAGTTTTCACCAACGATATCCTGTTTGATTTCTTCTTCCTCTTCGATATCCCTTTCTTACCTTTCTTACAATTCGCACCTTTTTTACCTTTCTTCCATTTCTTACTTTTCTTACATTACTTACCTTTCTTACCACTTTTACCTTTCTGACCTTTCTTACTTTTCTTTTCTGATTGATTTTTCCACTTCAACATCCTCCTGGAATGCTTCTCCCAGATTAATATCTTATTTGATTTCATGTTTTATATCAATATTCTCTTAGATTGATTCTTCCACTTCGATGTCCTCTTTGATTGCTTTTCCCATATCGATATCTTTTTTGATTCCTTTACATCATTATCCTTTTTTATAGCATCTTCCACTCTGATATTATCCTCTTTGATTGCTTTTCCACTTCGATATCCTTTTTATTGCTTCTTCAACATCGACAAAATCTATGATTGGTTCTCCTTACCAACATTTTTTTTATTGCTTCTTTGATATAGATGTCCTCTTTGATAGCGGAAAGATGCAACACATAAACCGCGAGCTGCGCACCACCCAACCTCTAGTTAAGTCTATGTATGCAATTCGACGCATAGTGTTAATCGGTGGTATCATCATTCTGCCAACATATTATGAAAGATTAATTTGAAATTATAACAGAGTATTTCCCGACAAGTGTACGAAATTGCTGTACCAGCCCAATACATGCGAGCAGCGGTCGGCAAAAGTTGTATGAAAATTCATATCTGTAGTGTTTAGAGGCCAAATAAATACTTCGAAAACTCATAACTGTCGTGTTATTTAAAAATGGAACGATCTTTTACTTCGAAATATGGCAACCAAGGAGGTAACTAATCAAAGGGTTTATTAAAATTTCGAACTGGCTTGCTAATAGAATGCTGTTCGTTGAAAAATCTACAAGTTCTGTCTAGGAACTATTTTGTTTTAATTTCCGCGCATTATTTGAGAAAAGTACTATACAAGCCTTGGCCACAACTAAGCATTGATGGACTCACGTATGTGTCCCTCGGCTTCGCCGCGGCCCACATTATTTTACACGTTCGTCCATCAGTGCCTCTTTTGCTGGCCTCTGCAGTAATGTACTATAAAACTTTCGCGAAATCTTTTGGGAAAAGTGTTCCTGTTGGGAAATAGAGTCGATCGAGACCAACTTGTTTTTTTTTATTAATGTCATTTTCTAGGCTTAGGTACATTTTTTCAAAGTTCTGAAAATGGAATTGTTTTTTCTTCAAAATAAACCTATAGTTTCCTCAGAACAAAACTTCCCAACTTAAAATAAAAGGTAGCTACCCTCAATGAGTTAAAATTTTGCCCCACCCTATATATTTTTTTTTGTAAATACTTACATTATTATACATAGAAAACACCCGAACTCGAGACAAATATTTGAAGAACATTCAAACATTTGTCTCGCGGCGGGAATCGAACCTGCAATTTTCGTTAAAAAAAAGGTTCGCAAAGGTCATTAAACTAACTCTACTACTATATTTTTTAGAGATATAATTGTGTATTACCATGTGCTCAAAACGGTGAAGGAAAACATCGTGAAGAAACTCGCGGCTTAGTCAGCTCCACACTACTACCATGTCTTTCCTGTGGGTAAGGTCGACTAGGCTGGGAGGATGGTATAGGTGCTGGGCAAGCTTATACAGGTCAGCATCCTGGTCAGTACTTAAAAGTGGCCACTTGACGCTGATACTGTCAACCGCAATGTACAAACCTAACCTATCCATAGTGTGGTGGATTCTGAGTAACACTATTTATCGCTAAAACGAGTTATAACTAGCTAAAAGTAATTTCGTCTCGTATTATCTCCATCTAAAAGAAATAGTTTAACGATAAGTAAAGTTTGCTCTGAAAACGGCTGATTGCGGCATACCACAGCGTAACACCGGCACAGATGAATTAATTGGCCGCTGATGGGCAGTGTGTCTAGTATTTAACTGGGAATATCGTCAACGAATAGGTTGCTCTCGACGATCTATCCTAATCTGTATTAGGCATGATAACGACTGGTTAAATCATGAAGTGACGGCGTTTCATGAAATGCCTAGGAATATCATGTCTGGCCAAAAGGCCATGCCTGAAAATTTCTATTTAGTCCGTTATTTTACCACAATATAAAAAAATATTGGAAACGTTATTTTTCTTTTGTCAACTACGCTAAAAATGACAAAGATTATAGCGTGTTGAAGTTCCGCGTGAAGTCATGGGTAACACTTATTACATACAAGTGACGTCACGAGCCCTCACACCCGAACTTTGGCGCTCTATAACTTTGTCAATTTCTATTGATTTTTTATAAAAAAAAAAATATGTATGTAATATTTTTTGTTAATCTAACTGACGGACTAATTATATTTTTCACCCAGGCATCATCCCTATTACCTGTATGATTAAACCATAGAAAAATTGGCTGGTATTTTCTGTACCTAAAAAGGAAAAAAGGAACCCTTATAGGATCACTTCGTCGTGCATCTGTCTGTCTGCCTGTCAAGACTTTTTCTCAGGAACGCGCGGAGATATCAAGGTTAAATTAATATCAAATACTCAGGTCTGAAATCCCTTGGAGGTGCGAAAAAATCAAACTTATATAAGTCAGTGCAATCAAAAGTTCGATAGATAAAACAGCCGTTTATGCTGCAAAAAACCCGGGAACCGTAAATTATTATTTGTTACATCACAAAAAAAATATCTTCACAATACCACAAGTACCTATGAACGGAAGCCTCGGTCCGCGAGTCCAGCTCGCACTTGACAGGTTTTTAAATTGATAAATAGCTTGGTAAGATGGAAAGAGTTGAAATCTCGAAACTAGGTTGGTCTATAAAACAAAAACATCGATATCATAATGAACGCAAAACAACACAAGCGTATAGAGTATCAATATTAATTAATCGCCTACGGGGCTCACTAACGATGGTAACCCGACTCCTGTACGACCATTCTCCCCCGCCCTTTGTTAACCCCCTGTGCGACTACGGCGCGAGCTCAATATATATATATACCTAACAAAGATGACGAAAATCGAGGTTTTTTATTCCTCATTTATCGGTGTTCGGAGAACGGTTGCCTGATCGCCATATTTTGATATTTATTACTAGGTAACTGAATTGAGAATCAAGATTCGTCTCTATCGGTACATTTCATGTCTTATGCGCGCGTCTTATATATGTCTATATAGGCGGTATTTTCACAACTTCTTAAGGCCTTTATTTTAAAAATCGTCAAATGATAAACGATGCATTGCAATCTCTTACTATTGGATAAATACAAACAGTGACAGGGTTAACTTTAAGCTATGGATAAAAATAAGTAGCATATATATGTATATGTAATTCTAAAAATGGCAAGTTATACTTCTATAAAATTATATACTTCATCAGAAATGAAAACGTTCCGACACGCATGGATTAATTGAGTATATTATGTCACAAACTGGTTGCGCTAGTGTACATCATCATCAGCCTATAGCAGTTCACTGCTGGACCTATGACCTATGGACCTGGCGCTCATTAGGGGAGGCCTATGCCTCCCCTAATGAGCGCCATTGCACCCTGTCTTGAGCTCGAAGAATCCAGCTTCTACCAGCAGCCTTTCGCAGATCGTCACTCCACCTGGCCGGAGGGCGTCCTACACTACGTTTGCCGAGCCGCGGTCTCCACTCAAGAACTCGTTTACCCCAACGGTTATCGGTTCTTGTGCAGATATAGCCACTTCAGCTTGCTAATTCTCTAAGCTATGTCGACAACTTCTTTCTATGTCGGATATACTCGTTACGGATTTTATCCTTCAGAGAAACTTCGAGCATAGCTCGTTCCATAGCTCGCTGAGCGACTTTGAACTGATGGACTAGCCGTTCTGTGAGTGTCTACGTTTCGGCTCCGTATATCATGTCGGGTAGGACGCACTGATTGAAAACTTAGCTAGTGTACGCTAGTATCAAATTCCAGGGAGCAAATTGGGGAATATGATACGTTTTTATGGACAAAATAATTACGATTTCTTAGCTAATTAATCATTTCAAAAGTGATGCGTACGTTTTGCGTGAAAATATCCGAAGGGATTTATGCTTAATGTTTCGTATTCGCACATAACGCTGCGGGACATTTTTATGGCTGAGAGTTTTTTTCAGTACTCAAAGTGATAGTCGCAAATGAACGTTGCTGATTCTTTGCATTCTTGGTATCAACTATATCTGTTTCTATTTTTATGTTTAGAGACCGTTTTACGATACACGTACATTTTATATAATATTTTACTTCTTTTTGTTTGTAATACCTTTCTTTTCATGTATGTATCGTAAATAAATATTTTTCTATTTCTATTTATTTCTATTTCTATTTCTATCAACAACAACAGAAACAATACCATCCTTTCAGTCCACTTCTGGGCATAGGTAATAAGAAGGGGCATAGACCATAATCCCGCTGGGTATACGAGTTGGAGCACCGCTGACGCTGCAGTGTGTCGGTAATCTTTGTTATGTAGTCCAATTCGCATAGAACTACGACACACACTTGACTGATCAATATGATGTACTGTGTCTATATAGTGTACTAGTTTACCGCCCGCGGCTTTTTCGCGTGGTATGCATATAAAACGTAGCTTATGTGTTAGTCGAGGTCACAAACTATGTTTAGTACAAGTTTCATCCAAATCCATTCAGCCGTTACGGAGTAGAGTAGGAACAAATATACACACACACAAACTTTTGCATTTTGTCTCGGTAGCACAAAATAATTGATATAACCATCATCATCATCATCATCAGCCTATAGCAGTCCACTACTGGACATAGGCCTCCCCTAATGAGCGCCATTGCGCCCTGTCCTGAGCTCGACGCATCCAGCTTCTACCAGCAGCCTTTCGCAGATCGTCACTCCACCTGGCCGGAGGGCGTCCTACACTACGTTTGCCGAGCCGCGGTCTCCACTCAAGAACTCGTTTACCCCAACGGTTATCGGTTCTTCGGCAGATATGGCCAGCCCACTGCCACTTCAGCTTGCTAATTCTCTGAGCTATGTCGACAACTTTAGTTCTATATCGGATAAACTCGTTACGGATTTTATCCTTCAGAGAAACCCCGAGCATAGCTCGTTCCCTAGCTCGCTGAGCGACTTTAAACTGGTGGACCAGCCGTACTGTGAGTGTCCACGTTTCGGCTCCGTATGTCATGACGGGTAGGACGCACTGATTGAAAACTTTCGTTTTCAAACATTGCGGTATGGGTGACGAGAAAACTCGACGTAGTTTTCCAAATGCTGCCCAACCCAGCTGAATCCTCCTCTTGGCCTCCTTCTCGAAGTTGTTTCTACCCAACTGAAATATCTGCCCGAGGTATGTATACTCCGAAACAACTTCAAGAAGGTGTCCATTAACGACGACAGGACTCGGATCAATTCGGTCATTGACCATAACTTTGGTCTTGTCCAAATTCATGCCGAGACCTATCTTTCGTGAGGCTGATGCTAGGCCGTTCAGCATCTGTTGCAGCTCCTCCAGCGACTCCGCCATTAGGACTATGTCATCAGCGAATCGCAAGTGTGAGATGTGCTCGCCGTTTATCTTTATGCCCATACCTTTCCAGTCCAGCGTCTTAAACATGTCCTCCAACGCGCTTGTGAACAGTTTCGGAGATATGACATCTCCCTGTCTCACTCCGCGGCGCAGTGGGATGGGTTTAGACTGCTGGTCCTGTACTCGGAAACTCATAGTGGCGGCTTCGTACAGACATCTCAACACTTCGATATAAAGATAGTCCACTTGGCATCGCTGCAAGGATTCCAGGACAGCCCAGGTTTCTACAGAGTCAAAGGCTTTCTCATAGTCCACAAACGCCAGACACAGGGGCTGATTATACTCTTCGGACTTCTGTATAATCTGCCTCACTGTGTGAATGTGGTCTATGGTGCCATATCCTCCGCGAAACCCGGCCTGCTCCGGAGGCTGGAACTCATCGAGTCTTCTGGCGAGACGATTTGTAATAACCCGAGAGAACAGCTTATAGATGTGACTCAAGAGCGAGATGGGTCTGTAATTTTTAAGAAGCGCCCTATCTCCCTTCTTAAAAAACAGAACCACCAAGCCCTCATTCCACGCCTTTGGAGTTCTCCCACAGTGAAGGACGGAGTTGAAGAGGTTCCGCAGCTCCTGCACAACAGGAGCTCCTCCTGCCTTCAGAAGTTCCGAAGTAACACCGTCTTCACCGGGGGCTTTTCCATTTTTAAGCTGTCTCAGGGCCAGTACGACCTCGTCTTGGCTGATCTCTGGAAGGTCGTCGGTATAGATAATAGAGATCACAGATAATACCTCCGGCTTTGACAAGACGGTTCGGCCATCGTCTGTCGTTAACTTCGTCAGGTGGCTCCTGCCAAGCTGCTGAGTGAATACTTTGGACCCTCGGTTTCGCTCTATTGCCTTTTCAATGAGGCGTGTATTGGAGCTCCGAAGGTCGCGCCGTATCATCTTCGCAATTCGCTTGTTCAGGTCTGACCTCTCTGACGAAGTGGCCTGAGTGGTTTCCCGTCTTTTTGTCATCAGCCGAAGAGTCTTATCCGTGAGTTTGGACTTCTTGCCTTTAGGCTGCATTTGGCAGAATTTGATGCCCTCGTCCCTTAACGTTCCAATCACGTTTTGTAGGGCCTCATCAACGTCATCGGTAGGTTCCACAGCAACGAATCTGTCACCGAGAAGCTTCTGAAACTTCTGAAACTTCGCCATGATCTGGAGTAGATTGGGTCGGAGCGTGGACTTCATCAGACGGTTTCTTTCCAGCTTTAAATTGATATTGAAAGAGCCTCGAACAAGTCTGTGATCAGATCCGGTGTTGAACCTGTTGATCACGGAGACGTCTCTGAATACGTGCCTTTTATCCGTCATGATGAAGTCCATCTCATTTTTGGTCACAGTGTCGGGGATACGCCATGTCCACTTCCTGTGGGGCTTCTTCTCGAAAAACGAGTTCAATCAAGAAGAGCCCCTCCTTCTCTAGGAAGTTAACCAGCATTTGCCCCCTGTGATTTCTACAACCAAAACCATGCGGGCCCACTCTGGATTCGTCGCCAATTCGGACTCCCACTTTGCCGTTAAAGTCCCCCATAACAACGTTGAAGTGAGCCTTCGTGGTGTTGTGCAGGGCTTTGGATATGTCCTCGTACATATCCTCCACTTCATCATCCAAGTGTGCCGAGGTCGGTGCGTAAACCTGAATTATCTTCATGCTATACCTCTTGGATAGCCGAAGGATCAGGTACGCTACCCTGGTCGACACACTGGAGATTTCTTCAACGTTGTTAGAGAGGGCCTTATTGACGAGAAACCCTACGCCACCCTGGGATGTTTGGTCACCCTCGCGGAAGTACAGAAGGTGGCCCGAGTCTAGGGTTATGGTGTCCTCTCCCTCTCTACGGACTTCACACAACCCCAGAACATGCCACCTAATGTTCTCCAGCTCCACTTCCAACTGCGCTAGATGTTCGTCGAGCCTCAGAGTCCGTCCGTTAAACGTAGCCAGGGTCAGATTTTGCAGGTAGCCAGAGGTAGCCCGGGGATTCCTAGCACCCCCTGTCCCGCCGTTACCATGGCCGCTACCTGGATGGCCAGGAATAGCGGGACGGCCGGGAACTGGGGGCCATCTCTTTTTTTTTGTCTTTCATAGTGGGGGGTATGCCCATAATCCCCACGCTGGGCATGCGGGTTGGGGATCGCAGGACACAGCTTCTCGCACCGCCGACGCTGCTGCCCATCGACGGTCAGGGAATTTAGCTGTGCCGGTGCTAGGCTGCGCTAAGCCGCAATCAGCCGGCCGCCAGAGCCTCGTTCGTTAGTCAGCAGGGTACACCGCGTGCAGGTGAGGTTGGCTTGTGTCCGGAAGTTGGAGGTTGGAACACCTTACCCCCCGCGATATAACCGCTACTACATATTAATTTGTTACCGTAATGAAATATAAGACATCTCGTTGTTTTATGGTATTTAAAATTGTATTCAAAATTTTGAGTGCATTGGTATTTACTTTAAAAATCTTGGTCGACGCTGCGCTGTTAGTAAAAAGTAAATTTGTGAAATCATAAAATCTCTGTCCCATTCATTTGCAATTCAAAATATTCAATTCATTCCTTTGGAATGTTTGGCCTTACTTCCTATTCTACGAATACGAATACAATCTATAAGGAACGAAATGTTATGCGTTACCAAATTCTCTGGCTTCACGCACCGCCGGACTCTGTGGAATATCTAATATGTTAATTGTGACGGCGCACCTGTTGTCACATGATTGATTTGAATTGGAATTGACGAAAAAAATATTCGAACCTAGAATTTAGTTTTTCGCGTTTTCTATTGCGCGGAGTAGACAGTGACCGGCTGAGCCATTTTTCCCCCCGGCCAGGTGGAGTGATCTGCGTAAGCTTGCTGGCTGGTAGAAGCTGGATACGTCGAGCTGAGAACAGAACGCAATTGTGCTCATTTGGCTACCCTATATGAGCACAATTGCGCTCTGTTCTCAGGCCTACGCCTATGTCCAGCATTGGACTGCATTAAGCTGATGTTAATGATCCATTTTTTATCTTTCATAGGTATTTACCCAGTTTTTATTTCTAACCCTCCACAATTACCGCGATTATAATTAGACTGACCTTAAACCTAATATTTTTAAATGTATAGTTTTGACCATGAGCCTGCAATATCAGTACGAAAACCTTGTCCTGTTACGAACTGGTTTGATGGTCGCCTGCCATTGAATAGCCCTCGATTATTGCAGCGTTTTTTTATATTTGCTATTATTTAAAAAAATGCTGGATACTATCACCACAAAATAAAGATAGGTACAGAAGACAATCTACATACAAAGTGCGCTCTAGCATCGCACACATAGACACTGCTCACGGACACGATATCTTGGAACAGTTCGGACCACCCGCTTGAGACACGCGCTGTGAACTTTTTTGTGTAAAAGTGGAGAAACAAAGAAAAGGTTTTTTTAAGTGTTCAGTGGAAGGTTGCTCAAAATTTAGTTTTTTAAGCCATCAGTAGTTTCAGAGAGGTACTTATGTACTATGTAGGTGTTTGCTTGTATTTCGATGGTTCATTTTAACAGAGAATATTTTGTAAGGTGGCTGTCTAAGCTCGATTTATATAATAGTTTCCTATTTTGAATCAGTATATATGAAGTAACAAATTTTTTGTAAGGTCAGCAGTCCACGCCATCAAATATTATGTAATTTGAAAACATGGTTTTTGGTTGTCTAGATATTGTATTGTTTTTAGTGTCATTTGATAGGTTTAGGTCTAAAACGGATAGGGCAAAAGAAAGTGTGTAAATAGGGTAATAATATGTTTAGAAGTTGTTAGGTATTTTCGATAGTGGAAATTGTCAAATATAAAATTTTATATGTTTTTGTTCTGTAAACTTTTTATATATTGCAATAGTATATTTATTGTTTTGTTTTATTATAGAAGAATCAGTTTTTTGCTATGCGGGCTATATCGCGGGTTTTGGGGTAGCCCCCTCAGTTGCCCCGAAGTTGACAACCCTAGCGCCACCGCCCGAGCGTAGGTATGAAAAGTGAAGTACATACATGAGTTTGACTTCTGTTGGTATTCTGTGCTATATATACAGAGCATCATTTAGCCCGAAACTAAGCAGAGCTTGTATTATGGGAACCACATGACTGATATACTATAGTATATATAGTATAGTACTCATGAGCTCCGCTTCACCTTCTGGCTTCACCTTCTGGCACTAAGTATAATTTCTCGCTGAATAATTTCTCGCCAACAAAAAACCATGTTTTCAACTTACGCATTATTTGTATGTGTGAATTTACCTTACAAAGATGTAGCTACTTCGTTTTCATTGATTCAAAATAGGCAACTAATTTAAATCGAGCTTAGATATCCACCTTACAACATATTCTCCGGGGACCGGGGCGCTTTCCTACCTAAATGTTCTGTGTTATACATGTAGGTACGTATAAACTCTCTGAAACTAATGGTAGCTTAAAAAACGACCATTCATCGTTTAATGTTGAGTTATTATAACTGTGCAGTGGACGGGTGTTTAACACCCGTCCACTGCACAGTTATAATAACTTTTTCTGTTGCTTCATTTTTGCTTGCACAAAAAAGTTCACAAAAGTTCAAGTGGGTGACACTCACGCTTTCACTGGTCCGAACTATTACGAGATATCGTGTTCGTCAGTGGTGTCTATGTGTGCGTTGCTCGAGCGTGCTTTGTATGTAGATTGTCATCTGTACATATTTCTTTTATGAAATTAACAACGAGGGGTCGACAATTTTACAGTTAAGGAGAAACGAAGCGTAATCGGGAACCGGCTCATGGTCGTTCTACCGTTGAACGTAACAAAGACGTTAAAAATATAAGCCAAGCTGAGTTTCTTGCTATTTTGAATTTAAATTAGGAATGTAACAATTCCGATTAACTGATACCAATATATCAGATTATAGGTAATACAACTGATATAGAGTTATTGAAAAGCGTGCGAAACGAACAAGTTCGACTGCTGCAGGTATGATCACAAAATGATTTGTGTCACAGATTATCTGATCTGCTAATAATTTGAACAAACTTTGTTTCAGTGTTGCCGTAAGTACGGCAATTGCCGTTTTATGCTGCAATCAGGCCTCAAACTCACATGATGTATCGGCATACGGCAGAGTGGCCGTACCATAAAATACGACAATTCCATGAAAACTTTTGACATTAACAAATCGTGTCAGAATCACTGTTCTCTCTTTTTAGAAATAAAGTTCCTGATTTCAAACTGTCTATGTAACCTCCAACATCAACGGTACGCTATTGGCTAAAAAACGCATTCAAAGAAAACTGTACACAAACTGTACGAATTTCAAGCCCACCCCTGAGATGGTTGCGAGGATTCAAAACCCTTCATCTGGTTTTTAAAAGATGACGATTGTAATCTTGTTCATTTAATGGGACAAGAACATTAGAAAATTTTAATAGTTACTTAAGTTTTAGTCTGATATGTAAGATTTGTAAAAAGTACGGTAATTTTTGCAAGAATATGGCAATTTTACCTTTAATGTTCGGCAGCCCTAGGCAGCGGCGACTGCTTTGTTTTTTTATTCTACCAAAATGTTACTTTATTTCTTGTAATTCATATTAAGCGATTTTCTTGATAAAAGGCATTCCTGATCTATGATTACTTTCTTAACAATTCTTAGCAATTTTCTTGATTCTTGATTATCCTACTAATAAAATAGTAAATGTGTTGTATATAAGTAAATATTTTCTTTGAATTTTGATTTGATACCTATGCCATTTTGATTTATCGAACTCTTAATAACTTTAGTAATTTCACCTTGTTTTGCTCTTTGCAATTGCGGCTGTATTGGCTGTATCAGAATTTTTCGGCAAAATAAATAATTCTCAAGTCCTGAAACGAAAGACTATCCATCAGTCATCCTTGATTTAACATATTCTGACAACCTTGATTTCAGGAGAAAAGTAATTAATAACTTTTTACTTACGGATGACCGCAATCATTAAATTTTTAGCTGCACTTCTTGACTGGACCACAATAGAAATAGGTAACAGAAGTCAAACACATGTATGTACTTCACTTCATAGATACGCTCGGCGGTCGTGCTACGTTTGTCAACTTTGGGGCGATTGAGGGAGGCTTCTCCAAACCCGCAGTATAGCCCGCATAGCAAAAATTTTATTCTACAATATTAAAACAAAACAATAAACAGACTATTACAATACAAAAAGTTTTCACAACAAAAACATATAAAATTTTACATTTGACAATTTTCAATTTCGAAAATCTCTAATAACTTCTAAACGAATTACTCTATTTACAAAATTTCTTTTGCCCTATCCGTTTTAGACCTAAACCTATCAAATAACACTTAAAACGACACAATATCTACACAAACAAAAAAATCATAATATCAACTTACGTAATATTTGGTGGCGTGATAAAGATTTAAGTACCTACCGACTTGCTTCGTTTAAACTGATTCAAAATAGGAAACTATTATATAAATCAAGCTTATATAGCCACCTTACAATATTCTAATTCTCCGGAGTCTGGGCGGCGCTTACCTATTTAAATATTTTATTTTAGGTACCTACCTACGTTAAAACGAACCATCGAAATACAAGCAAGTACCTAGGTACTTCCTCTCAGAAACTACTGGTAGCTTAAAATATGACAATTCACTGTTTAATGTTGAGTTTAAACACCCGTCCACTACACAGTTATAATAAATTTTATTTTGTTGCACAAGAAAGTTCACCGATCGCGTGACACTCGCGCTAGCACTGGTCTGAACTGTTCCGAGATATCGTGTCCGTGAGCGGTGTCTATGTTTGCGTTGCTCGAGCGCGCCTTGTATGTAGATTGGCTTCTGTTACCTATGTCTCTTGTGCCTGGACTGACTTGGATTTGAATAAAATTTAGAATAACATAGTTTGTGACCTGGATTATGACATGGTTCTATTTATCCAAGTACAACGCGAGCGAAGTCGCGGGCGGAAATTCCGCCCTAATAAATAAAAATCAATTGCTGATTACCGATGTGGCCGATTTTTTGTGTTATTGGACAAGGTTTGAAGTATGAATGTTTTTGTTTGGATGATTAAACGGAAATTCACACAACCATACTCAGGAGAGGTCTATCAACAATCGTAATAGACAAAAGGAACGCTACCTCGCAAACGGTGTTTGCGCGCAAGTCTACTAGTTTAAGTTTTAACTGTTTGGTTACCAGCGTAAAGTGTACTCACTGCCGGAGTCGCTCCAGACTCTAGTGCATGGTTAGATGGAGTAGGCTTGCCCAGCACACAATCCTCAGCCTAGTTGGCCTTATCCACTGAAAAAACATGTTACCTGATACTTGAGCTGATCAACTGACTATGCCGTGGGTTTCCTCACGATGTTTTGCTTTGCCGTTTTGAGCAAAACACGGCAACACAACGAGCACATACAGAACGAAAAATCCATCGGAAGTCGGAATAAATCCCAATTAGACCCCAATCAGCTTCAAGTAGTAAGTAGATACCTAAAGCAGGAATAATAAACTGCCGTGGGCATTGCCGCGCCATATAGAAAGGTACCTACATATTGATGTAATTTAAAGCTTTACTAATATCGTTTTACTACAAATAATTCATGTTTTCTAAAACTCGCTTCATCGAAGCCATATAATCAATTCTCTAGTATTTCTCATGACGAGTGCATTGTATTCTGTTTTGAGAAATAAGTGTTAATGTTAATGTACTACGAGCAATAAATATTAGGTACCTATGGTATTTACCATAAGAACCAACGGTAGTACATAATCTTACTTAGATCATAATTAGTTTAAGCCGAAATAAGCATATGCCTACGCCCTGAATTATCAACATTTGCATGATATTTATTCCAGTTTTTTCGAACTTGTAAAAAAAAACAACTCGTTGCATGGATTTGTAATGTAAGCAGTGTTGCCACCTTGGTTTTTGAAAAAGGGCATTTTGACCAACTAGAAAGGGCTAGATAGTTATTTTTGTCATCAAAAGGGCTAAAAATCGGATTCTTAATCGGAATTTTCCAAAATCATAAATAATTTATTTTATTTTTCGTTTTTCTTGTTCTTTGTAATAATTTGACGATGTTTTGGTTGCTTTACTTCTCTCTCTGATCTTGTTTTATATTTTATTCTAGTTACTGGATCTAGTGTTTTGGTTTACTTTGTTTCTTTCCTTGAAATTCCCTGTTACTTCCTGGGATATAGCTAATTTTGTCATCAAAAATCATTAGAGTGTGACTGACGAAATCTATGCTACGTGGCGCGCATTTTTACATAACTTGGTAGGCATGGTGGAGTTTTTGAAGTTTTGTATCGCAATACAAAAAAGGGCTAGGTTGCTCTTTCCAGGCTAGATTATCAAAAAACGAGTTCACCTAAGGTAAATAAGGCTAGATCCAGCCCGAAAAGGGCTAAGGTGGCAACGCTGAATGTAAGTACCGACTGCATCGACCGGAATCTGAATGCGCCGGGGAGCGCATGCGCCCACCCCTTCCCGTGTCCTGGGCTCGTTTCTTTAGTATCGGCCATTGGCGGGAGGCAACCATGAGCATTCCCTACGTCACATCCGAGCGTGCCCTCGCCGACCGGTAACGCATCATCACCAGTTGCACTTGCGCTACGTTACTTCCGTTCAGCTCAAAAGTGCTTGAGTTCGCGTCTGTTTCTGTGAAGGACGATCGCTGCGCTTGGGCAAAACTTTTCCCACACTTAAAAGCTATCTCATAATAGGTGAGAGTTTAAATATTTGGTATTTACTTGGATTATTTTTATAAGGTAACGATAGCTTGCTAATGTCCATTAATTGATGCCGAGCTGTATTGTATTTTTATATGAAACTAGAATAATAGATACTATTAATTTTTTTATATATATTGTAAGACGCTTGTAACAAAAAAAGAATAATTGCGAGGTTCCCATTTCCGTGTGGATTTTGTGTTTGAATAATATACGAGAAAATTAAAATTTTAGTTTTGTATTATACTGTCGCAGTTTAATCAAATGTATAGTTCGTTTTATGTCCAGCAGTGGGCTGCTATAGGCCGATAATGACGATGATAATAAAAGTTAGTTTTATAGTATAACCATAAAACTCGCTAGCCCGCGGCTTTGCTCGCGTTGTCTTCGAATTGATAAAAAGTCCCTATGCGTTATTCTAGGTCTAGAACTATTTAATATAAAAAAAGTATTCTGGATCATCCTAATCACCTATTCTCATACCTAACAAGTACCAAAATATGCATTATATGCTTACATTAAAAAATCATGAAAATTATTCGAGCCGTTTAGGAGGAGTGCGACCACTAACACCGTGCCATGATATTTTTATAATAAGATTAGAGATTATTATATTTCTCTTGTAGAAATTTCTCGCCCCGCTCTCAGCCTATACTTTTGCGATAATAATCAAAACACATGCGATAGTTCCTTACTGTGTGCGAGTGAAAATGACAATGCTTATTAAACTTTACAGTAATTGAAGAAACCAAGAAATAAAATGGAGACCAAATACAGTAGCGGACTTGGACTCTCAAATAGATATGAACTTCTATTCACAGATGACTCCACAGATCCGATAGACATTATTAAGGAAACAACAAAAAGCAAAAAGAAAAACAAACCGAAACAGACAAAATCTGCTGAAGTTGAAATAAAACTCAAGGAACCAGTGAAGGATATTAAAACAAATATAGAACCTAAAGTGCTCAATAAGCCGGTCATGAAGACCAAGCCTTCTACAGACAAGGCAGCTGAAAAAGAAAAAAGCGCTCCTGAACTATCTTGCCGTGAACTATCCCTTGACGAGTACAAGAAAGAGACTGCACAACGTCGTACTTGCAAGAAGCCTCATCTTCGTTTGCGCCAGCCGGGCGAGGGCGAAGACCAAAGCCAGTGGGAGAAGCTCGTGCCGCTCGAGAACAAGAAGGGCGAGAAGAAGGGGGAGGATTTGCCTGTGATGGAGGAGTTTCCTCAGCGCGTGAGCCGTGTGAAGCATTTTCCTGTTGAGATTACATTCCAGGACAGTTTCGCCCGCCGCATACGCCGTCATGGCCAGACATTGCATGAGTCGTACAGTGAGAAGCTTCAGCCCGTTGTTCGTCAGCTCCCGCCCCGAGTCGACAATGAGCAAGAGTTCCCTGCTCTGGGACAGTGAACTTCTGGTATATATCATCACCTAAAGGTACTATATTATCTGTATACAGTCCTGTACAGGGCGTCCCAGAATATCATGATTAATTTTGATAAATTCATATAATACCAATATTTTACAGATTGCGGAACAATACAATTTTTGGAACCTTTCACTGGTATTTTTTGTGTATTTTTTAATGTTGTACAGTCTAACTTCGCATGTAAAATTAAGGATGAATTATTTTGGGAAAAGTAGCTATTATATAAATTGATGGAAATACATATTTAATTAGTCTGGGATTCCTTATACTTAATACAATTAATCTGCTATTACCGGCAGCACCATTGATTGCATAAACGATTAATCTATTCTATATAATCATTTTACAGGGTCAGAAGATCTTTTTAATAGGCCTAAAATTTCCTGTGTCCAACCAGTTCTTGGTTGGAAAGTACTTCATATAAAAGTATCTATGTAGACGTAGTACCTAGTGAGTTTAAAATTTACATGATAATAAATTGTAACAATAATCTTGTGGTAAGTTCGAGAATAATTCCTAAAACGGAAAATAATTTAAAGAGATTTAATCATTTTTCGAGGCGTATTTTTTTATTTACTTTTCTTAAAGAAATACGTTATGGATTTACAGTTACAGCTTGATTGATTTACTATTTATATAAATTTATCTTGTCTATAAATGAGAATGCCGTCTGATGTATGGCGTTCGGTACAAAGACTAAAGTGAGTGCGTCAAAAAAATATCCAATAAGTTTTTATTCGATTCTACTGTCAAAATAATTAAAAATGAGGGTTATTGCCATCAATATCTATTCCATAGCAACGTATATATCATTGGTTGTTGTAGTCTAATGGCGGCGTGCAACGGAAACCAAATCAACAAAATATTTTTTACTTGATTATTAATCGAGTCGGTGTGTAAAACTAAAGAAAATGTTAATGGAGGATTAAGGATAAGAAAATGTCATTTATAAAATAAAATACATTTTATTTATTTATTTTAAAATACGTTCGGTTTTGACGCAATTGGTACGGGTTCTCGGCATTCTCCTTTACAGCTACAATATGTTTCAAGTAAGAGAAAAAACATAAGGGCTGAACAGTTACAAGTTCGCGACCTGAATTATCGCATAATAGTACTTATTTTTATTTAGCATTCGGATATCAGTACCACGCATGTGATACCGGGCCCTGCCAGTAGTTATATAGAAAACGTAATGTACCTAGATTATATTTTGTGACTGTACTACTGTAGTCTATACTATAAGATCTTTAACGTTTAATTCGTGTTTATATAATATTAGCTTACGCCTGCGACTTCGTCCGCGTAGAGTATTTCTTTCTATTTATTGATTTTTACTTTAAAAATTAAGGTCTTTCCATAAACAACTTCATCCCCCTTTTCACCACTTTGGGGTTGGAATTATCAAAAAGTTGAGAGATGTTTTGATGAATTTTAAATCGTTAGGCTAAATACAAAATTTGAAGATCCTAACTTCGAAACTAACGGACTTTGATAAAAACTTTTATCCCCAATTTTACTACCACAGGGTGTATAATTAAGAAAATTCAAAACTGGGAAATGAGGTCCTCGTTTAATACAATACAATACACCAATACGATATAATATAATACACCAACAAAACTAACTTACAGAACAAAATGGACAATACCAATAATGAAAGTACAATGGGGGTCTTATCGCGTTCATCGACTCTTCCAGACAACCTTTGATTGGAATGGATTAAAATAATAAAGGTATAGTTCACCATAGTTTATTAATATTACTTATTGAACCACATCGATAAAATGACAGACTGCGCAGGTCCTAAACTACTGAAACTCATTGTAAATAGTTGTGAACTTGTTTAAAGTACGTAATTTAAAAAAGTAATTTTTCGAATTTATTAATTTTTAAGTAATTGTCGCATGCTCCACAAGCAAAATTCTACTACTGGCTCAAAATTTAAAATTTAAGGGTTTTACCGGCACTAAGTTTCAGTTTTTAATATAAATTGAAAATTGCTTAAATTAATTTTATATAAATGTGATTCTATATTTGTATTAGGATGTCTGAATTAATGCATTTATTATTATTAGATTATTATTATAAGAATAAGTTAGTTACAGAATGTCAGACTTTTAATTATATAAAGACAGTTGTTCTTTTCTCGTTTAGTTACTTGTGGTTGTGGAGTTGATCCATTTATAAACTAAGCGATTTTATAATATAATATAATAGTAATTGTGTCCAATAATATTTCATCTCTATGTTGTATCTATTCCAACGCACCGTGAGTCCACATAATAAGCACCGCGATGGACTAAACGCGTGCGAGATAATTATAATCGAGAAATGTTATGTAATATTGATTATTAAGAATTGAACTCGAGTCCGAATTCCAAATATGAGAGTACACGCACCCGACTAATAATGATAGATATTATACGATATTCTGTGGACTCACCGCGTTTTCATTATGTAAAACTTACTGGTGTTTGTAAACGCAAATCATATTATATACATTGTAGAAATATATTAAGTACTTTTATTTATTCCTTAAGTTACAAGTCATGCCTAAGATTCTAATTACTATTATTAATTTAACTTATAATTGCAAACTTTCATGAAACAACAGCAAAGCGACTGAAATGCCAAATTTTTACAAGGTAATAAGAGCGTAATAAAAATACGTACCTTTGTAGTTTTTTTTAAGTGTAGGTGACATTTTAACTCTAAGCACTGACAATTACAGTGATCATTTACCAAGGGAGGTAACGAATAGACCATGCTACGGGCTTCCGGCTAATTGGAAAAACGCTTCCAGAGGAAATGGAGAGCAAAGCAAGCTATTGTAAGAAATTGGCCTAACTAACTGCAGAGAGGTTGATTTTCCAAAACTGACAATAGACTTAGACATTAAGCAGGTTGGCTTGTTATATCCACCAAAGCTTTACAGAGTCTGGTATTATTGCTCTGTCTAACCTATGAGTAGGTGCTTAGCTCCAACTTGTCGTAGGTACCTATTCTAGGTTTAGCCCCTAAAACCCGCGAGCTCACCCACCGACCTAATTAGTAAATTCAATTAGACTGTACATTATTACATATATGAATATGGTGAAAACTTAGGATTCACTAATTATAGAGGTTATAAACGATCTATCGGATGGTATTGATTGAGTTTAGCTAGATTCGTGGAGAAGAGTCAAGGTGCCGCTCGCCGCTCGCCGCCGCCGCGCCGAGGGGTATGCGGTCGCGCACGCGCGGTACATGCGTGTGTCACCTACACAGCGATCGTTGTAACCATTGGCAAGCACAAGGCGGACGCGAACACTCGTCCGCGGTCTGCTCGGTCGCGCTATCAATAATATAGTGATCTACCTACACTGCTAGCTCAGTGTACTGTGTAGGTAACACTCCGTTTTCGCATTCGCATCCAGTGAGCGCGCGTTTATCGTAACGTGCACGCGCATCTGCCTGAATGAAAGACAAGGAGCAGGAACCCGTCGCGATGTCGCAAACCTACTACCCGTCCGACTTTGTGATAGCCAAATCACGGCTACCCTCTTTCGAGAGATACAAAGAGATTCATCAGAGGTCCCTCGATGACCCTGAAGGTTTTTGGAACGACATCGCCAACGAATTTTACTGGCAAACCCCGTACGAGGCAGGGAAATTCCTGTCCTACAACTTTGATACAAACAAGGGGAAGATTTTTGTGAAATGGATGGAGGGAGCCGTGACCAATGTCTGCTTCAATGTGCTGGACCGGCACGTTCGAAATGGACACGGAGAGAAGATAGCCTTCTATTGGTAAGTCGTAACATCTGACTTTCAGTAAATGACAGCTGAGCGGAGGTAGGTGCTGAAGACGCGCGAACTTATCGATTTTCCTCGGGACTTCCTACTGGCGCATCTGTGGACCTGTTATGCAACATTATGAAAGCGCATCATAGTGTCCGACCCCTGCTCCGCATGCTTTGCGAAATGTAGATTTATGTTGTTTTGTTTTGCTATATGTTGATTAGTTCTATTAAAAGTTATTTACTTACCTATATACCTAACAGTTTATGTGGCATATTATTTGTAATCTAGGAATACCTACAGATGTCGGAATAATATGCCACAAAAACGCTTAGCTTGGGCTGCAAAATAATTGCAGACTGTTGTTTTTGTTGTTTTGGTTAGGTAGATTCAAATTTTAACATAATTTTGTATTTTGTTTTTTTACCATTCATCTTTGGGTAGTTTGAGTCGAGATCCGGTCCTTTACTTCTGGCGATACTTACTTAAATCATTATATAGATTGTTGCATTGGTTGCGTCTGCGCATTGGGGAGTAAGTAGTTGACGTTCGCTTCCGGGCGTCTCGACGCTTCTGGGGCAAGTTAGACATCATGCTAGCCCTAGGCAAGCTGTTTTAAAATATAAATTTAAATGAGCAATTCTTTATTATATCATCAGAAGCTCGCAAACGGCTCCAACAATTTTCATAAAATTTTGTATGCAGGGGGTTTCGGAGGCTATAAATCTATTTAGCTATGTTTCACTCAAACGAAAAAAAAACGATCAAATCTCGGTCATCCAGGTACCTACTGATAAAAACGGAATAAAACCCTTTTCCGTGGATATGAATTATAAATGCGTACTTTGAATCTGCGAGAAATTTATTTCAAACAACACAGTCACATAAATTGTTATCGAGTAAAAATGGGTCACAAGCTAATTTCAAGGGTTTCGTTTATTAAAAGGTGAAACCTTGTAGTTATAACTTTTTTGATTGGCAGCAACGGTTTCAAAGGCTTTTACACGACTGAGAAGGGTAAGGTTTCTAGGCTTTTGTTTTGAATATAATTACCGAAATGTAATTGAAAGAATCACCCTTTTTGAAATAATTGTTACTCAACATAGCTAAGTTATGGCACTAATGGTAGCATTTATGAAGTAGATCGATTTTCAGCTAGCATATAGCTAAGTTAGTTCTTGCAGACCTTGTAAAAACAACCTTCAGCTCGACTGCATTACATTAGGTGACCGTTTACTATTATATTCAAAGTCAAGTTAAAATTCATTTATACAGTTGAAACAATAAGGTATACTTTAAATCGTCAATTTTAGATCCTGGAGTATTTTCGCTTGATGGGCTTGAGTTGACCAAGTTGCTCAAGAATTGACAGCCAGTCTTAGATAGCATAATCTAGGTTATAGTATAATATTTTTCCATTCATAAAATACCAGCATAACTCACATTGTTCCCGGTTCACTGTTCCCATCAAAACTCATTGTTCCCAGAGGGGTAAGAAAACTCTACGCATTAGCGTCTACGATCCTAAATTACAAATGTTTTTTTCCATTTATATTTTTTTTTATAAATACATCAAAATGCCTTTTCTGCCGTGAAGCAGCATTGCTGTGTTTCGGTTTGAAAGGTGTGCCAGTTAAATTTACAGGCACGTGGGGTCTACCATCTTCATGCCGTAAGTTTATTGACGCAACGCGTTGCATCATAGGACAATTTCCAAACCTGTGTGTCCTATGTTGCAATGCTTTATGATAGGTAATGGTAACCACTTAACATCAGGTGGACCATGTGGTTGCTCCATCTTCAGGAACAATAAAAAAATTGTCTTAGAAAATTAGTCTGAATCCAATAAAACTAATTATTAGTGAACACGTTAGAATTTCAATTTAATTTTAAGAGTGATGAGTATGAATGTGACTGGATGTACGAGTAGAGGGAGGCCGAAGAAGAGATGGATGGATTATATGAAAGAGGATATGAGAGTGGAAGAAGTGAATAATAATACAGAGTTGACAGCCGATAGGATAGAGAAAGAAAACATGTGCCGACACCACCTAGAGTGGGTTATGGGCAGGGAAATGATGACGTTAGAATTTTATTACGCGTTTTTTTAATTATGTCGAGTACTTTAGTCAGTCACATACCCAGCTGACTAAAAATAAAGTCACAAACTGTAGGTACAATTTAACAATAGGTACTTAAATCGTAAGAGAAAAATGTGTTAATGTGCAAGTGATATTATGCTAATATTGCGATCCTTAAACTCATTTATTTTGTTATCAACTTCAAAAGTCTTGAGAAGTTCACGTGATCTCATTTAGCGAGATAGTTTATCAATGAATAGGTATAATATTATCAATGGAGTAGTTATGCAATCTATCAAACAATGTCGTCGTGTGTAACGCATTCACTACGGAGATATATCTTGCTATCATCTTCACAACCATGGTACGAAGTTACGAGGCCCGCAATCAACGTGCTAGAGAATATTTAACGTTGATGAAATATTTATCAAACCTCACATTTTTTATAGAAACTTTAATAAATCTGTGTAACCAAGTATCTGCATAATAATGATAATATAATAAAGATATTAGTTTACCTACTAAAAAAATAATGTCGGGAACATATTCAATTTATATTCATATAACTTTAGCCCAATTCAACTTTACCCTTGAAATGACCGAGCTGTCTGATAAGGAATGGTTAGGGTAAATTACTAGCTATTTGTCCCGTATTTATTTTCTTTCTTCAGCAGCAAGAAAAAGTAACTTAAATACCAACTTTGTATACTGCTCTGATTTATCTAGACTTACAAATTTTTGACAACCTTGCGGTAGCGCAACGAGCGAGTAGTCGGCTGAGATGAGGTTGCCGGTTCAAAGCCCGCTTCCGTAAAATGTCGTATGATCTACCGGGTTTAGTACTCATAGTTCCTGATATCCATGACTCAGGAGATAATTTTAATATGGGGTCATTCAAGAATTATGTCGTGACTTACTTTGATGGTCTTAGAAAATCATCTTGGTTAAGCAGCAGCTTTGCCAGGTCACTACTTGGATGGGTGACCGTTTAGTAGCATTAAATCTAGAGTGCTGCCGTGCTTCGGAACGCACGTTGAGATGTTGGTCCCGGCTTTCATTCGTTAAGGCATTGCGGAGGCCTAAAAGCTCCGACACCAGAGTTGGCCACTAGCTCTTCCAAACAAAAAGACGAGAAAAATAACAATTTCTTGTAAGCAGTACAACGCATCGTGACGTGCAGTCTCTCAGTCTCTTCTTGGCAGTCTTGTATAGGTAACGATATTTAAATACCAACATAGGCAAATCACAATATAATACATAGCCTAGGTACTTGGCTTAAAAGAAAGAAAGAGATAAATTATAAATAATTCTGGACACAATCACATGACAGCATCATGTAGACCCAAACTAAGCAGAGCAACTAGAGATACAACTAAGCATCTTATAATGGGAACCCGATGACGGATAAACGAATTTTTTTTGTAACTACACACATATTATACATAGAAAACACCCAGACTCGAAACAAATATTTGCAGAAAGTACAAACATTTGTCTCGCGGCGGGAATCGAACCCGCTGCCTTCTGCGTCTCGGCTTAGGCGGGCTTTCGCCACTCCGCATAGTGGCGTTAGATCTTGCGAAAACTCGAAAACGGCTATACTGATTTTTTTTCTGTTCGGTTCAAACTGCGGAGTTTAGGAAAACCCAAAGAAACAGCCGAAAAATCGAAATAGTTTGGTAATATCTTAAAAAAACCAACCTCTTTGGGTAATATTTACGCTTTAGATTACAAATCAATTTAAGGTGGTACGAAGTGTACCCCGGGTCGTCTTATTAGTATAAAAATAAAATAAAATATTTTGTAGAGCTCAGGACAGGGCGCAATGGCGCTAATTAGGGGAGGCCTATGTTCAGCAGTAGACTGCTATAGACTTATGATGATGATGAGATTCTATACATAATTATGTGCAAAATTCCACCTCACCCGTTCAATTTTGGCGTGAAGGAGCAACAGACAGTGCAATCTACAGTACTTCGGAAGGCACGTTAAGATGTTGAAAGACTTTGGGTGGCTTAAAAAGTCCGACACAACCCGGACAAAGTTTGCCACTAGATCATTCTAAAAAGGAAGGAATTAATCTCATATACCCGTAACAATAATATTTACCGACACAATAAAAAAAATATTCTGGTGAACGCAAGGAACACAGTCATGTAAATTTACTTGTGTTCATACTTAGAAACATACCGGAAGAAAAACAAAGTAGGTCAATGCCTATCCAGTACCCAACATACAAAGGTCATAAATGTGCCGAGCAGACAAATGATAATATCTGCGGCAGCCATCGAGATTTCTAGATGGTCAAGACACATCAAGATGACAATTATTTGATTATTTACATTTTGTGACGCTTTTCTGGGCTTACGGTAATTTTATTACTATTAGTTTTTTACTATAATAATAATAATTATAACAGAAGGCGGCTCTCTTGGTCTCGGCACGCATTGTGCGGAGGTTCATCTCTCTGCAGCCTTAGCCACTAACCGTTTGAGCTTTGCCCCGCGGTCGGTTTTCTTCCGTTTTTATACATTTTTTACTATATTGTTTTTGATGTTATTTATGTATAAAGTAGATAATATTAGGTTAAGTTAAGGGTTAGGTTAGGTTTAATTAAGTTAGGTTTATAGTAAAATATGTTTTTAAACAAGTTTTAAAGTCTAATAAAGTGTCATAATAATAATAAGCCCGTTTTGATAAAAAAAAAATACAATAATGTTTTTGATATTTATTTATGTACATAAGTAGTAATAAGTATAACTATAGTAAAAATTGTATTTTAGACAACTTTACAATTAAATAAAGTGTCATAATAATAATAATAAGAAAAAGGACAAGCTTAGCGAGTACCTCGACTTGGCCCGCGATATATTTTTCACTCTTGTTTTAGGGCTCCGTACCCAAAGAGTAAAAACAGAAACCCTATTACTAAGACTTCAATGTCCATCTGTCTGTCTGTCACCAGGCTGTATATCATGAACCGTGATAGCTAGACAGTTGATATTTTCACAGATGAGTATTTCTGTTTCCGCTATAACAACAAATACTAAAAACCCCCCTTTAATATTTATTTTACTTTCCCAGGGGGCTCCTATACAAACGTGATATTTTGGCCGTTTTTTGCTCGTTATTAATAAACAGCGGCAACAGGTAGACGCTTGAAATATTCACAGAACTTTATGTTGACTTCAAAATAAATAATTAAATTAAAATAAAATTAATTAAGAGGGGCTCCCAGGGTACGGAACGCTTCATGCACTTAGCTGGTTTTTATTTTTATATTATTCCTGTACATAGTAAATTAATAATGTTTTAACTTTATGGTAAAAAACATATTTTTGATAAGATTTAAGAAAAATAAAGAGCAATAATAATAAATAATGCTGGACACTAGCACACAGCATCATGTAGCCCCAAACTAAGCTTGTATTACGGGAATCACATGACGGACATACATATATTTTATTTTTGTAAATACAAAACATACATACATACTATACATAAAAACACCCAGACCTGACACAAATATCTGCAGATAACGCAATTGTTCCGCGCGGGAATCGAACCCACAACCTTCTGCGTCTCGGACCTTCACCCGCTGCTCCACAGAGGTCGCCGTTTCACTGTGTATGTATATGTCTACCTATGTAAGTCGAGTGTTTCACACACTTATTTTCTTTCTTCTTCTTTTTCTTTCTTTCTTTCTAATGATAACCGAGGAACTTTACATTATTTGTACCTACATTGTAATAATAATGACAACCTAAAATCGCTATTAGCAACATACAGTATAAATCGATGGTTGGCAATAGCAACTTAGCTATTAGTTATAATGTTACAACGAATTGGGATTAATAGTAGATTAGTAGCCAAGGGCTGTAAGGCATCAATTGCAGCCCGAGATATTTAGGCACCACACGAGCGCAGCGAGGGCGCCTATAGTTCGAGGGTGCAATTGGTGCTTACACCCGAGCTAACTATTCTGCTTTATTCTGCTTGCTGACGAAACGACGACGAAAACATTGGGCTGAATGTCTGCAGAGATGTAAAGGTATGAACAGACATTGGATTAAAGGTACGCTATTTATTTATCTGAGTTTGTAGTACGAGATCGAAGCCGCGAGCTGAAGCTAGAAGTATTAAATCACTACATATTACAAAACATAGTCCACACCGCGCCTGCCTATCTGTTCGCAATAAACTTAAAAACTACTAAACTGTTTTTCAAGCGGCACCATAGACAGAGTGTTCATGAGGAGGTTTAAGTGTAAAATTTGTTACATTTTTGTTTAGATTGATTGAAATATATTATTGAAAATGTATGAAAAAGTCAGATAGTTTTTTAACGAAAATGCTGCCTAACATGTAGCTTAACGGTTTAAGGTCTTCACACATAGCATCGACTCAACGCCGACTCAACTCCAGCTCAACTCACAGTATGGCATTGAAATGTAAGCTTTATGTTATATTTCTTAAGAGTGAATTTGTCAACTTTTAAGAAGGTAAAGGTTGATGACGCGTGAACGACGCGTGGTCCTCGCGTTGTTCACCTATTGACGTTAAAGGGTGACAAATTCACTCTTAAGAAACATAACATAAAGCTTACATTTCAATGCCATACTGTGAGTTGAGTTGGAGTTGAGTGGGCGTTGAGTCGATGTAATGTGAGAACAGCGTTATGCTTCTACCCAAGGGAAGTAGTCGCTTGTTGGTAATGTAATAGATAGAATAGATTCATTTGCAAGGTGTGCGTGCATACAAAATATGAAAAAGAAAACTACGATTTACATCTGAATTTCAACTAACTTATATGTATTAGGTTATAATTATCAACCCAGACTTGGTCCTAATCTGTTAATTTCTGCGGAACCCCCAGAAAAGATAACTAACTCAATTTGTATCTGGATATCAAACTAATAATTAATTAAAACTACCAAAAAATAAATAGAAATAAATAAAAAATAAATAATAATAATTAATAAACAGACAGTACTGGGGTAATGTCACCCTGTAGCAAATTTACAGAGTATATCAATTATTACTCTATGTATACACCGCATTATTCGATGGCATTAGAGGTCAAGTTGTTGCTTCTTTTATTACTACACAGACTACTTTGGCATGGTCATTGAACTAACTCAGGGTAACGAAATTAAAATAATTGAAGACGCGATGACCGACAGACTGATGCATGCAGTGGTTTACCCATGTTGTTTTACAAATTGCTAGGTAGCATGAAATCTCTGTACCTAACTATATCTACAGAATATTAATATACTTATATACTAATAGTTACACAGGTTGCCAGGTAGGTATTGTATTCCAAAAAGTATTCTTCTTTTACTAAAAGTAGCTGAGAAGCCACTTTCAAGCCTAATGGTGTAAGCCTCCTTCATTTAATGCAATTTCTCACTGTCCAATGCAAGTCAGTTTAATTATTTTTTTGTGATATCTAGCAAGGAAATATTTTTACAAAAAACTTTAAACCGACTTCGAATACCTACTTATGTTATACCTATTAGTTCTGGAGACCATCTGTGGTCTTCATCATCAGTTCCACTTGACCAAATGGTGCTTTCCGAGGCAAATGCACTACGAGTTAATATGAAACATACCTAATCAAGTCGCTATAGATTGCTTATAATTAATATTTGACGAATTTCCTCGATTTCTCTAGGATTCCATTATCAGATCCTGACGTGACAACAATGGAACCAATAGGAAAGTATATTATTTCATACAAAAAAATAATTTTCCAAATCGGTCCAGTCGTCTTCGAGTAATCGGGGAACATACATACATAAAAAAGATTAAGACGAACTGTAAACCACCTCCAGTCGGTAAGAAACTGATCTATTTCTAGAATTTACAGAATAATATCTTTTGGTCTGAAAAATGGGGAAATATAGTATTTTGAGGTTTATCCCATCTTCAAAAATGACTAGAGAACAATGACTATTGCACCATCTGTTACAATTTTAACTGTCTATCTATCACAGCCTGGTGACAAACAGACAGACAGACAGTGAAGTCTTAGTAATAGGGTCCCGTTTTTACCCTTTGCGTACGGACCCCTAAAAATGCCACCGAATAATGCACTGAAAAAAAATTTGGCTCATGCGTAGAATTACCTTTAAACAAACAAAAACATTCGATTATACTTGCTTATGGCTCGGCTCAGTCAAGTGTCCAAATTAAAAAGTGAATAGGACCATCTCGTAATAAAAAAAACGAAAGAAGAATTGCGACGCGGCGGGGCGGTGCGGATGCTGTGCTGAATGAGATCCTCAACCCTAAGGAGAATAGTTTCTACAATAAAATAGTCTTATTCTTATGTCCAGCAGGGTAAGAAGTATTAATAAATTTTAGTTTTTTCAATCGTTGACACTCATTGATTGTTATTGGTCTAAGTTACCTACATAGTTACAATCATTCAATTATTCACAGTTCTAGGTGAACTAGCTTCTTGCCTTGAATGATCACTTTGCAAAGATGAGGTTAATTGAAGTCAACGATAGAAAATTTCGTGAATTGATTTTACAATACATTGTATTTGTATGTAGCTGCATAGTGATTTATTGTATTGATTTTTCTGAAGGTTGTTAACGGAATTATGCAGAGTCGCTTAGATTTTAGCCTGATTTTTTCAATGGTTTCATATATGTTTAGTAAATTTTTATAAAACCTTTAACTTATTAATTTATCTATTTTAAAACAAGTATATGAAGTAGTTAAAAACTAAAGCTTATAATTTGTTGAAAGCTAAACTTTATAAATGTTTTTTTTTATTTAGTATGGGCCAGCTCTTGACCTCGAGTCATGCGTGAGCAAGAGGTCGACGATGGGACTAGCTTTCCCAGAAGATGACTATTCACTCTCTTTTGAAGCCGTTAGGGTCATAAGACAATGGAAATTATTAGGTTTTGGAAGTTGTATACTTATTTGCGTTTGTCTGATTCTGCCTGTCCATAAACGTAGCCAGTCTGTAACAGCTTCGAAGGGTGGGTTTGACCGGAGTCAATCAACAAATTGGAAACCTAAGCATGAAGTTCATATCGAATGTAAGGGTAACTCTCCTTAGGGCTGCTATTAAATTCTATTGATTATAACTTGTAACACTACATTTTTGGTTTTAGGCCTTTACTTTGAGTATTAACACGACTGACGATTACAGACGATTATTGAGTGCTGAGGACGACGCAAGCGCGCCGTTGTGTTTTCAGCATTCAAAGCATTAAACACGATTTCATTTCTCTCACAGAAGTTAACGAATAAATAATATTGAGTACCTAACGGTTGTGTCTTTTTCCACTTATATGTAACACTAAAGAGGAAACGAGACACAACCCTTATTTGGGAGAATACTTTAGGCACAGATTTTTTTTTTAAGCAAGCTCTCCCATCTCCTCATCCTCCAACCTACTTGGTGTCAGTAAACATCTATGTCATATCAACGATCCATGACATCATCCATAGAATAAAAAACAAGAATTTGGATGCAATATACAGGAGATTTAAATAATTTGTGATACAAAAATACAATATGTTTGCAAGTATAAACATAGGCCATGTCTGAGTAGATAGTAACGTGTATAAGTAGCAAATCGAAGTAAGAAAAGAGCATGGGCATTGGACAAGTTAAAATATAATCAAGCTAGAACCTCAGTTCTAGCTAAAAAATAAAAGGATAATAGCAATGCCAATACTTCAAGGACATATTACACGGAATACATAGGAAACAAAAATCTATCAATTATCTCTTGAAATTATTAATAAAATTAGGTTCTCATTTCGCTATAAACATTGGAGTGTTCTGTCTCGAAAAAAAGTGTAGCCTACGTGAGATAGGTACCTTTTCCCATGTGCTAACACGGTGACTAAGGGCGAACTGTTTTTGTTATTCAGCACTCAAAGAGTTATACTTTAAGAAAACATGGTCAGCACAGAGCAAATTTAAGAAACAGAGTCAGCACTCGCCAACCGAAGTAGGTCGAACGTCGTATAAAGGAAAACCTGTAGTCGAGATTTATCGATTTGATGCAGGGCCCCGGCGGGGTGCATAGGGGGCGCGGTGGGAATAGCTAGCACGCTTTGACTGTTCTGATGAAAGGGATGTTTCGACATTTTCGGTAGTTAAATAAATGTGGAGAGCAAGCGAGCGACGCTGAGTTGGTTAGAAACTTGTGACCTTATTCATCGCACTACTAGACCATGGGTAGGATGGTAGTGAAAAGTAAGTAACTTTTGATACTTTCCGAGTTTGCCACTTATTGTAATACAGGCAGATAGTGTAGATTCGTCTTCTAGATGTAGATGTTCAACTTCGATTCTTGAACTTAGGTACAGTACTCGAAGTCTGTGGGGGTGACCTTTGGCCAGCAGTGGGATGAGAGCAGTTAGAAAAAAAGAGTTCATTAAAAATCAATATTCAATATTTCATTTATTTAGTTAGGAACTCTTTAAATCATTTATTTTTACGTAACACGACCAAACAGCGAAGATTTCTCTTCTCAGGCCAGAAACTCTGCTTGCATTGTTACAAAACAAAGACGTTAAAAAATACAAACCACCTCTTAGCGAATATAAAAATTATATTATGAATAATTGTTTATTCATAATATATTTTTTATATTCGCTAAAATTATATTATGAATAATTGTTGATTCATAATATAATTTTTATATTCGCTAGGAGGTGGTTGGAATAATTTGTGTGAATACGATTTGGAGTACCTTCATTTACAACATAATAACTACCTACCTGACACCTAAGTATACAAATAAAAACCTGCACAACAGTGTAATGAATGTGTAATGGCAATGACAATCTAATCGGGTCGGTCAATGATGTGATAGTGAAGGTTAAGGTTAAGCCCCTGTGTATTAGCTACTAAAAGTCAAAAGAAACCATCGTAAGACCTAAGCAAATACAATATTTCGAGAAGAAAAACTTATGCATAGAGATTAGGGATGCCTTTGGAATTAATGTGAATGAGGTCTTAATTTGAACTAAAGTAAATACCTAATGCAAGATTTTTCACACAAAATTATTTAGCCCCAAACTAAGCAGTGCTTGTATTAAAGGAACCAATAATTATGACTGATATACTCTCTCATTCTCTCTCTAATACATTGATATTTTTATTTATAAAAACATACACATTATATCATAAAAAAAACACCCATACCCGAAACAAATATCTGCAGATCTTGCAAACATTTTTCCCGAGACTCGAATCGGACCCGCAACCTTTTGCGTCTCAGGCGAGCCTTCTTCCTCTTAGACACACGTATAACATTTTTTTTTTGAGAGTTTTCAGAAAACTTACAGCTAGGAACAACAGCATAGTTGAGTACAAACGACAATGTACCAATGCACACAACAACCAGACCAAAGTAGTAGGTACTGTAGTAATGTGGTCTGAGCGAGTTATTACATCTGTTAAGACTTGCCAAATTAAGATCCACTTACACGTGCTTCATACCTCATTCATGTCAAAGGGGGCCTATTTAAATGTTAAAGTTGAAAGGGCAATGAATACACAAGGAATACTTAGGACTGCTATTATAACCACTTGGGTATGTCAATGAAAAGTTGAATAGGACTTTGACGACCGGATGATCTCGTTAAAAAGGATTAAGTTATTCAGCTCTTACAAAATACCGGTCGAAGACTCAATAAAACATTTTATTAACCCTTTCTGAGATGAACTTGAAAATCCAGTTAAGTAATAAATGCAATGTGAACTGCACCCAGCCTAACAAACTCAAGTTTTATTTGCTACTAGCTGACCGCTTTTTAAGTTACCTGTAACCCTAACTATGTATGGAATAAAAAGCAGCAACCTACATTACCTTCATTACCAGGTTAGGTCCTGGTAGGTCAAGTTCCCTTTCCTATTCCCGTTCCCACTCCCACTTCCGCTAGGTTTTCGGTGCCCGTTCTTGCCCCTTTTCCGCTGGCGACCCGTCGCCAAGTCAACAGCCAGAAAACGTATAATACTAATAATAAACATATATAATTCTAAAAAGTATAGATATCATAAGTTTTTATATCCCTACTATAACTTGAGAAATTATCGGTACCTCTCCATGCAAACTTTCATCTCCTATCTGTCCTTCTTACATTAGCATAGCGAAACTATGCTAAAATTCAGTAATATCTAGTGTATGAGTGCTGAAAACACTTGTTTGTAGGGAGCGACCTGTTTTTTATGTGTTGTGACTGTGAGCACTGTGTACTTAGTAAGCAGGCATGTGTGCCAAACACAATATTTGGACTTGCCTCTGATTACCATCAATTAACTTATGTAATGATCTATACATTCTAGAATTAAAATAAGAACTATCTTGGAATGAACAAACAAAACCCATTCGTATGACACCTCACTTCGTAAATTTACATAATTATGGTTTTTTTGGCCGCTTTTGGGACTCCGTGTCTTTGATGGCCCCTGTCAGATATAACTCTTATACATCGCAGCAAAATTTTAAATACAACCTAACGACCTACCAAATTGTATGCAGATTGGATCAATGGGTTAAGAGTTATGCTAACAAACATAGTAGGTACATACGAACTTACAACAAATACCACTGAAATACGATGTCAACAATGCTCTAACAAATGGGAGTTCATGTAGATATCAATACTCCTTACAAACCTCGCAAACACGACGCTTTGTCGTCGCGCTTAGTCGCGAGCGTCTGTCATATCTTGCTGTCGCGATTGTCGCGTGTGTGCGGAGCTTTGAACAAAATGTATGAAAATTGTCCCCCGCTGCTTGTCGTAGCGTTTAATCGCTGACGCTGGTCGTCCAATGTGGGCAGGCTGTTATTGCATTTGATTTAAATATTCTTTTATATTTGACACATCGAGATAAGAAAGTATAAAGAGTTTTTGAACTTTATAGAGTCTTCAAGTGAAAACTGACAAAAATAGTCAAAGCGTTTTTGACATAAATAAATTTCAAAAATGCCAATTAAAAAGTTGCACTAATTTAGTCGTGTGTCGCTTAAAAAGTATGCAATGTCGGCGCAATCGACAGCGTGCGCCGAGTTTTAGTGCAGACAATTTTTCCACGTTTGTGGCTCTAGAGTATAATACTCGATGATTTGACATTCCAACTTTAAAGAAAACGGTTTGAGTTTTTAAACATGTGTCAAAATAAAATTTTATTTCAATCAAAAGCACTTGTTATTTAATAGGAACGCCAACAGCTTAAATATCAATACATTGTAGGGTTACACGTACAAAGTTTTCATTCTGATAAATAAACCACGAGTATTGATATCAAATTTGATCCATAATAACTTTCTACCCTTTTTAACCGCGTTCGGCGACGAAGTTCCATAAAGTACGACACACATCTTCCATCGATTCTGCTATAGAACGTTTATGCAAAAGTTGAAGTAGATTAGACCAAGGAATCACCCCCTTAAGGAAGGAATCTTTGCCCCCGTTTTTCACCCCCTTAGGAGTAGAATTTCGGAAAATACTTTCCAAGTTTCAGGTCTCTACAATTATCGGTTTAGGCTGTGCGTTGATCCGTCAGGCATTCAGGACAAAGGATTTTATAAGCATAGATAGAAGATAGATAGATACTTATTACCTTTTAGCCAGGTCAAAGTAGACCTTTCAAAGTACATTCGCATAGAACTGAAAATTGGTACGAATGTTCGGAACACCATTAAAAGTGAAATGTAAAAAATCTCAATCGATCCCAATTTTGCACTTTTTTTTATTCAAGGTAAAAGTTCGCAAATATGGGATTTTGCTTTTTTTAGTTGACATGACAAAATTATAGATTATGGAATTATCTATAAAAATTGTCTGTACAATATTTCTTCTAAAGGTCACCGTTTCTGAGATAAATGGTTGAAAAAGTATTCATATATTCTTCATAAATGCACACGTTTTTGGAAACGGAAGGCGCGTTTTTTAACGTGGTTTTCCCGATAGGCCTTTCCACAAACTATTATGATCCTGTTTAACTCAATACTATTTAAAATTTAAAAATATGTAAAAACGGGTACTATTCGAAATTGATGAAAGGTGGCGTCCATTAATTACGTGAGGTGATTTTGGCAATTTTTCGACCCCCTCCACCCCCTTGGTGAGATGTCGTAAGGTTTTGCTGGACCCCCTCCCTCCCCCCCCAAAATCTCACGTGAGATGTTTTAAAATGTGGATTGATGATAATAAGTTGATTGCGTTGGATTTATTTAAAAAAAACTACTTAGTTTTTTTAAGATTAGTAAATTCGAAGATTTCGAGATCAGTGAAAACAAAAGAAAATTATTTAGTACCTAAACTGTATACTGAGGCGAGGAAATTACCGATTCCTATCAAGTGTGTCTCAAAAGCTAAAAGTTATGCAGGTGCCAAGATTCGCGGTCATTTTATTTATTTATTTAAGCTTACAAAATAAGCACTTAGACAAGTCAAATTTTATACTATGTAGCCCTTCGTCGCAGCGTAAAAACGTACAAAAATATGCAAGTTTTTAAAAATAAAGTGTTAAATTAAAATTATGACATAAAATTACACTATTAATGCAAATAAATGTCATATCACACTAATATTATAACCTAGCACTGCCCGCGGCTTTGGAATTGACGGGGTTTAATTTATTTTTCTTGACGAAAAAAAAATACGTGAGATTTGCTGGGACTCCCCCCCTCCCCCACGTGAGATTTGGTGAGATTCGGCTCGACCCCCTCCCTCCCCTAAATGCCTCACGTAATTAATGGACGCCCCCAAAGCAGTCAGAATTCTAAAAAAATAGTTCAAATTATTCGTCTCATTCATAATAATCTGATAATTAATTATGCATCCTCTTCTTCTTGTTCATGTTCGTCTTCTTGTACTTCTTCTTCTGCTCATCTTCTCTTTGACATTGATGAAAAATATTTGCAACTGTGGATTCGATGACTTTTTACATTTCATTTATAATCTCTATGCGAATTTACGTTAACCTACTCCTATTTTAGGGCTGTATGGCTAACATGACCGGATTATTTCGGGTATCTTCTGTGACAAAATCAGACATCAAAATTATCCCCACAGTATGGTTGGTTAGCGGTGGCAGTGACCGAACAATGACCGAAAAATTATTAACCAGCATCTTCGTTTCTTTGTAACTATTATTATTACAATTGAGCGCGTTTGTCGGTGTAGTGATGCAATTCATTCCATTGCGGTCTCTTTCACATCCTTAGGTATAGGCCCCACTTGTCTGACCTGGCGCGGGCATGGCACGGGCGCTTTCCTATTCCATTCAAATTTAATACAAAATTCATGGAAATAAAGCACAATTTAGCTCGGACGACTTCGCGTCATAAGCACGTCCGATCAACGACATACCGTGTGTCCTAAATTGTGCTTTATTTCCATGCATTTTGTATGAAATTTGAATGGAATAAGAAACCGCCAGTGCCTTGTCTGCGCCCGACGCTAGGTCACATTCATCGGGCACGGACATGGCGCAGACATGGCACAGGCGGTTTCCTATTCCATTCAAATTTCATACAAAATGCATGGAAATAAAGCACAATTTAGGGCACACAGTATGTTGTTGCTCGGACGTATGGCCCAGGTCACACATATCGGGCAAGGACATGGCGCGGACATGGCGCGGACGTGGCACGGACGTGGCGAGGACATGGCACGGGCATGGCGCGGACATGGCTCGGACAAGACGCAGAAATGACGTGACAGAGGCACGAGTGTAGTGCAGTCTGTTGTCCGGTATCGATGTGTCAGCATGTCATCCTCAGAAGACGAAGATGCTCTTGCTCTCGTGCATACAATTAATAAATATACAGATCAGGGCCCGTACAACCCCGATTTCGAGTTAGTTGCTTCGAAAGTGAAACCCCTTCATTGGGTTATACAGTTGACGGGATTACCCTTTCGTTTGGGTATTCTCCTCCTAACACAAGCGAAAGTGTAACCCGTTCCTTTTGGTTTTCAGTCGATAGGGTTAACCTCTTATGAGGTTAAACGAATGAATGGAGTTACCTCTTGATAGGTTTTTTTGAATGTTACACAATGGTTATCATTACGCCTGACACTGGGTGGGGGAATTTACATTTTGACTCTTGATTTATGACGTCAATCATTAGGTATAAGTTCGGATCGCTTTATTTCGTTGAAGGAAGAGCGTCACTGCATTAAAGAAAAGTTTTGAAAACATGAGGAAAGTGCTGTGTTTCAGTCAGTTTTCATTGGTCATCATCGCAGAGTATGCGTTATCACCTTATCACTTATCACATACGAGACCCGCAGTCAACATATTAAAAAGAAAAAAAATGGTGTTTCAGTTTTCATGAGTCATCAGTTATGTCATGACTGAGGCCCGCAGCCAACATGTTAAAAAGAAAAAAATGTGTTTCAGTCAGTTTTCATAGGGCATCATCGCAGAGTACTCTGCGTAGCTTTATTTTTTATTTTTATTGTATTTATTAGGCAAAGCCGACAGTACACATAATGAGTATTTTGTAAAGCGTTATGTCCGAGACCCGCAGTCAACGTGTTAAAAAGAAAAATATGACCTCTAAATATAATTTTTGATTGTCACTGTCACTGTCACTCTAAAACTCAAACTCAAAACTCAACTCAAAGCTCCACTCGAAACTCATTCTACAAATTCATCTATAAATGGTTATATCTCAGGAACTACTCATCCTAGACTAGCCGTTAATTGCTCAAAAGATAGCTATTGACAAGATTTTTATTTTCAATGACATATGTCAAACTTGAATTTGCCATATCTCGAGAAGTACTCATCCTAGACTTGCCGTTACTAGCTCAAATGATAGCTACTAATAAAATCTTAATTTTCGATGACAGCTGTCAAACTAAAAACTGTCATCGAAAATTAAGATCTTAACAATAGCTATCATGTAAGCTAGTAATGGCAAGTAAAGGATGAGTAGTTCTCGAGATATGGTCGATTTAAGTTTGACAGCTGTCATAGAAAATTAAGTTCATGTCAATAGCAATCATTTGAGCTAGTAAAAGCAAGTCTAGGATGAGTAGTTCTCGAGATATGGTCGATTTAAGTTTGACAGCTGTCATTGAAAATTAAGGTCTTGTCAATAGCAATCATTTGAGCTAGTAAAAGCAAGTCTAGGATGAGTAGTTCTCGAGATATTGTCGATTTAAGTTTGACAGCTGTCATTGAAAATTAAGTTCATGTCAATAGCTATCATTTGAGCTACTAAAGGCAAGTCTAAGATGAGTAGTTATCGAGATATGGTTGATTTAAGTTTGACAGCTGTCATCGAAAATTAAGGTCTTGTCAATAGCTATCATTTGAGCTAGTAAAAGCAAGTCTAAGATAAGTAGTTCTCGAGATATGGTCGATTTAAGTTTGACAGCTGTCATCGAAAATTAAGTTCATGTCAATAACAATCATTTGAGCTAGTAAAAGCAAGTCTAGGATGAGTAGTTCTCGAGATATGGTCGATTTAAGTTTGACACCTGTCATTGAAAATTAAGGTCTTGTCAATAGCTATCATTTGAGCTACTAAAGGCAAGTCTAAGATGAGTAGTTATCGAGATATGGTTGATTTAAGTTTGACAGCTGTCATCGAAAATTAAGGTCTTGTCAATAGCTATCATTTGAGCTAGTAAAGGCAAGTCTAGGATGAGTAGTTCTCGAGATATGGTCGATTTAAGTTTGACAGCTGTCATTGAAAATTAAGGTCTTGTCAATAGCAATCATTTGAGCTAGTAAAAGCAAGTCTAGGATGAGTAGTTCTCGAGATATGGTCGATTTAAGTTAAGTAAGTTAACTCTCGAGATTAAGTAAGTTCGTTAAGTAAGTTAACTCGAGTTTAAGTTTGACAGTTCAATTAAGTTTGAAAATTAAGTTCATGTCAATAGCAATCATTTGAGCTAGTAAAGGCAAGTCTATGATAAGTAGTTCTCGAGATATGGTCGATTTAAGTTTGACAGCTGTCATTGAAAGTTTATTCCTATTTTATTATAATATAATTATTATTGCGTAAAATAAACAATTAGTAGCCTGCATTTCCACCCTTAATGCTTAGAACACAATTACCGCAATTATTTTTAATCTTTTGACCGAAATTATTTTCTCCATTATCTCCTATAACCCACTTATAACCCGTGTTACAATGATAAAAAGGGTAACCCTAAGGAATGGGTTTTGGAATAATACCAAAACCCAATACTATTGATAACCCTCATGATCAGATAACCTAATCAAAAGGGTTTTGAATTGTTTAACCTATCAAATAATAGTGTAAACCATACGGAGATGGTTAACTAAACTTTTGGAAAAACCCTGCCGAAAACCTCTTCATTGGGTTACCAAATCGGGCCCTGATACAGTTGAAGAAAATACGCGCAAACGAATTTGCACAAGGATCAGCTAGTATTACCATGGGTATTACATAAAAAAATCTTAATACCGGTTTAGTTTAATCTCTTTCCGATTTCCAGCCACAATTTATCTTGAACATTTCAGTTACAATAATGGAACGACAATGATCATAAAGCGTTGCATATTTTACAATCAATTCAAAAAATTCAATATTAAATTCGATATCGTCATTCGTCACGCATTTTTACATCACTAACAGACGTATGTCGCAAGCAAGTACATACTACGAACTGGCGGCCATCTGACGCCCATCTGGCGGCGATCGGGCGCGGGCGCCGAAATGGCGCGTCATACGTCCGATCAACGACATACCGTGTGTCCTAAATTGTGCTTTATTTCCATGCATTTTGTATGAAATTTGAATGGAATAGGAAACCGCCTGTGCCATGTCTGCGTCATGTCCGTGCCCGATGAATGTGACCTCGTCGGACGCAGACAAGGCACTGGCGGTTTCTTATTCCATTCAAATTTCATACAAAATGCATGGAAATAAAGCACAATTTAGGACACACGGTATGTCGTTGATCGGACGTGCTTATGACGCGAAGTCGTCCGAGCTAAATTGTGCTTTATTTCCATGAATTTTGTATTAAATTTGAATGGAATAGGAAAGCGCCCGTGCCATGCCCGCGCCAGGTCAGACAAGTGGGGCCTATACCTATGACGCGCCATTTCGGCGCCCGCGCCCGATCGCCGCCAGATGGGCGTCAGATGGGCGTCAGATGGCCGCCAGTTTGTAGTATGTACTTCCTTGCGACATACGTCTGTTAGTGATGTAAAAATGCGTGACGAATGACTATATCGAATTTAATATTGAATTTTGTGAATTGATTGTAAATGCAACGCTTTATGATCATTGTTTTATGTAATACATGGGTATTACATAAAAAAAATCTTAGTACCGGTTTAGTTTAATCTCTTTCCGATTTCCAGCCACAATTTATCTTGAACATTTCAGTTACAATAATCGGAACGACAATGATCATAAAGCGTTGCATTTTCGATGATAGTTGTCAAACTTAAATCGACCATATCTCGAGAACTACTCATCTTAGACTTGCCTTTACTAGCTCAAATGATAGTTATTGACAAGACCTTAATTTTCGATGACAGCTGTCAAACTTAAATCGACCATATCTCGAGAACTACTCATCCTAGACTTGCTTTTACTAGTTCAAATGATAGCTATTGACAAGACCTTAATTTTCGATGACAGCTGTCAAACTTAAATCGACCATATCTCGAGAACTACTTATCTTAGACTTGCCTTTACTAGCTCAAATGATTGCTATTGACATGAACTTAATTTTCGATGACAGCTGTCAAACTTAAATTGACCATATCTCGAGAACTACTCATCTTAGACTTGCCTTTACTAGCTCAAATAATAGCTATTGACAAGACCTTAATTTTCGATGACAGCTGTCAAACTTAAATTGACCATATCTCGAGAACTACTCATCCTAGACTTGCTTTTACTAGCTGAAATGATTGCTATTGACATGAATTAAATTTTCGATGACAGCTGTCAAACTTAAATCGACCATATCTCGAGAACTACTCATCCTAGACTTGCTTTTACTAGTTCAAATGATAGCTATTGACAAGACCTTAATTTTAGATGACAGCTGTCAAACTTAAATCGACCATATCTCGAGAACTACTTATCTTAGACTTGCCTTTACTAGCTCAAATGATTGCTATTGACATGAACTTAATTTTCGATGACAGCTGTCAAACTTAAATTGACCATATCTCGAGAACTACTCATCTTAGACTTGCCTTTACTAGCTCAAATGATAGCTATTGACAAGACCTTAATTTTCGATGACAGCTGTCAAACTTTAATTGACCATATCTCGAGAACTACTCATCCTAGACTTGCTTTTACTAGCTCAAATGATTGCTATTGACATGAATTTAATTTTCGATGACAGCTGTCAAACTTAAATCGACCATATCTCGAGAACTACTCATCTTGGACTTGCCTTTACTAGCTCAAATGATAGCTATTGACAAGACCTTAATTTTCGATGACAGCTGTCAAACTTAAATTGACCATATCTCGAGAACTACTCATCCTAGACTTGCTTTTACTAGCTGAAATGATTGCTATTGACATGAATTAAATTTTCGATGACAGCTGTCAAACTTAAATCGACCATATCTCGAGAACTACTCATCCTAGACTTGCCGTTACCAGCTCACATGATAGCTATTGTTAAGATCTTAATTTTCGATGACAGTTTTTAGTTTAACAGCTGTCATCGAAAATTAAGATTTTATTAGTAGCTATCATTTGAGCTAGTAATGGCAAGTCTAGGATGAGTACTTCTCGAGATATGGCAAATTCAAGTTTGACATATGTCATTAAAAATAAAGATCTTGTCGATAGCTATCTTTTGAGCAATTAACGGCTAGTCTAGGATGAGTAGTTCCAGAGATATAACCATTTGCAGATGAATTTGTAGAATGAGTTTCGAGTGGAGCTTTGAGTTGAGTTGAGTGTGATAGTGACAGTGACAATCCAAAATTATTATTCAAAATAGTTTTGAAGGTCATATTTTTTCTTTTTAACACGTTGACTGCGGGTCTCGGACATAACGCTTTACAAAATGCTCATTATGTGTACTGTTGGCTTTGCCTAATAAATACAATAAAAATAAAAAATAACGCTACGCAGAGTACTCTGCGATGATGCCCTATGAAAACTGACTGAAACACATTTTTTTCTAATTAACATGTTGGCTGCGGGCCTCAGTCATGTCATGACATAACTGATGACTTATGAAAACTGAAACACCATTTTTTTTTCTTTTTAATATGTTGACTGCGGGTCTCGTATATGACAACGCATACTCTGTGATGATGACCAATGAAAACTGACTGAAACACAGCACTTTCCTTATGTTTTCAAAACTTTTCTTTAATGCAGTGACGCTCTTCCTTCAACCAAATAAAGCGATCCGAACTAATACCTAATGATTGATGACATAAATCAAGAGTCAAAATCTAAATTCCCCCAGCCAGTGTCAGGCGTAATGATAAACATTGTGTAACATTCGAAAAAACCTATCAAGAGGTAACTATATTCATTCGTTTAACCTCATAAGAGGGTAACCCTATCGACTGAAAACCAAAAGGAACGGGTTACACTTTCGCTTGTGTTATGAAGGAGGAATAAAGGAGAAGGGAAAGGAGAATACCCAAACGAAAGGGTAATCCCGTCAACTGTATAACCCAATGAAGGGGTTTCACTTTCGAAGCAACTAACTCGAAATCGGGGTTGTACGGGCCCTGATCTGTATATTAATTAATTGTATCCACGAGAGCAAGAGCATCTTCGTCTTCTGAGGATGACATGCTGACACATCGATAACGGACAACAGACTGCACTACACTTGTGCCTCTGTCACGTCATTTCTGCGTCATGTCCGAGCCATGTCCGCGCCATGCCCGTGCCATGTCCTCGCCACGTCCGTGCCACGTCCGCGCCATGTCCGCGCCATGTCCTTGCCCGATATGTGTGACCTGGGCCTTAAATGACATGACGGCCACCGCCTCTTTTGTTTGTTTTGTTTTGGCTCATGTAGCTTATTGGTTGTTGGTCTTCCTGTTCCAGGATTTTTTCCATCTTTCCCTCGATGATATTTCTAATGACGATGTCATGTCGTATCAGATGTCTAATCATTTTTCCTATAGATAATTATCAATGTTTATCTGAATCTATCCTCTAAAAGATTAGATTTTTGTATGTTTGTTTGTATAGTATTAGAGAAACTCAAAATTTACCTAGCCGATTTAAAAAAAACCTATCTTCCACCAGAGCTTATCAGCACGTAGTTACTTAGTAGTCAAACTGTATTTTTTTAATCGTTAACCCTTTGATAATAATAATGTACCTTCAATTTTTTAACTGTATCTCTGAAACATATTTTAAATGGGATATTCCACAACTAATGAGTGGGAAAGAGAAGGCTTTGCACATGCGTTTTAGAGCCAGAAAATGTGATTTATTGATCAAAAAGCTGAGGTAGCTAGGGCCGGGGGGGGGGGGGGGGTGGGGGGGGGGAGACTACCTAGGTTTCAATCGTTGCCTAGAAACAGAATGGGATGGGAAACATCCTCGTGTACCAAAGCAGTCTACACACCAAAGCAGCCAATACTCGCTGCCGCGCTCTGTCGATATGACCGCTATTGATGGCGGCTTTGGTGTGTAGACTCCTTTATATGTACCTAGTTACGTACAGATTTGCTATAGCAACGGGCACCATTTTAAAAGGTTTTATTTAACTTGCATTGTAACTATGTACACTCGCAGTCTGAAAATGTTTATCAGATTTCAAATTAGATTCTTTAGCACACTGTGTGCAGTAAAGTCTAAGATGCTATATCTAGGTACATATTACTTTTTAATAGTTGTAGCATCGATTCTAGAATCTCGAAGATTATTCATGACGTTTTGATGATGAAACTCTTTTCTTTATTTAAAAGTTATCATAATTGCATTTTTACACTGACATTTAAAAATACTAGGATTGAAATGATAGAAATTGATTGAAAACCCATGGCAAGTTTATCCCTGTAACAAAGGGCTGAAATATTATTTTTTCATGAAGATGGCTTGAATATTAGTGCTATATCACGAGAACTTAATATATCACGATTCACCGTGAAATTTTGGATTCGGCGTTATAGCGAAGAAGGGCAAATAGCTGACCACAGAAATAATTCAGGACGACGGCCGATACTAACCGCCGCGCAAATAACTGATATTGTTCGACATTACGAAGAGCACGGCTTCACACCAACCAGTCATTTTGCTGCTTTGTATGATGTGAGTCCTCGGACGATTCGACGACCTTTGCACGGAGCAAGACTACACTACAGACATCATGCCATTAAAGTGGAACTCAAACCTCACCACAAAATTGCCCGACTGAATTTTGCGAGAGAATATCTTGATTTTGATTGGTCGAATGTTATATTTACCGACGAAAAAACTTTTAAATCCAGTCAAATCGGAAGATTGAGTTTATGGCGTTATAATCGAACTTGGTATGTTGAAGCTCATATCGTGCCTCAAAATGAATCTGGTCGCATAACAGTCAACTTATGGGGGTGGATGTCGTGAACTGACGTCGTTAGAAAGTAGAGCTGCTGCGAATAATTATGTGTCACTTTTGGAAGAAGTGATGCTGCCTACTGAGCGCGTTGTGAATTCTGCAGCAGAATTACCACAAATTGATTACGTTCAGGATAATGCACCGATACACACGGCCCGGGCTACTATGGCGTGGTTCAACTTGCACCGTGACATTTGTCTCATTCAATGGCCTGCTCGGTCAGCAGATATGAACCCGATTGAAAATCTGTGGGGCATTATGGTTCAACGCTGGGACTGTCAGAACGAAAGAAACCCTGAAGCTCTTAGATCACATTGTGCATGGGCTTGGGATGACATCAGGGGGACTGATTTATGCGCGCGCCTTGTTGCATCTATGCGAGATAGACTACGTGCCGTCATACCTGCTGATGGAGGCTATACTAGTTATTAAAACAATGTTATAGTTTCCTTAAAAAAATAAAGACAATTATTTACAATTTCTTCTTGATTATTTCTTCCTCTTTTAAATTTTTGTAACAAGTTCGATCTCGCTTGGGTGAATCTCTATTGCTTCTTCTATGCTCTATGCCTAATCAAATCACCTAATATCATCGACCTTGTGGCATAGATTTGTGCATGCAATTACCTACCTTATGGTGGTAAACATTTTCAGACCGCAAGTGTATGTGCGGGTGAAATCTTGCAATTCAATTTTGAAGCAGATATCATCAACCAATTGAGCCGAAATTTTGTATACACGTTTAGTTTGGGTGACAATGCATGGTAAACCATGTGACGTCATTTTAAATCCAATATGGCGGAGCACCCAAAATGGTGGACTAGTTATTTTTAATGCCGTTCTACAATATGGGTACCAAATATGGATTTTTTATAGAAGAATTTTTTTTTTTTTATTTCGTCCCACTGCTGGGCAAAGGTCTCCCCCAAACTCTTCCACACATCTCTGTCTTTGGCGGTCTCCCACCATTCCTTCTCAAGAATCCAGAGAGCTGGGCAAACATCACTACGAAATGGACACCTTGCGGACGGCGACATCGGGGTCGGCCGAGAAAGCGTTGGCGGGACGATCTTGATGCATTTGAGAAGAAGAATACGAAAAATAAAATTACATATATCTAAATTCAATATGGCGGTCGGCCTAAGCTGGCGGACAAGTTCTGCACTCCCATATTAAATGAAAGCCTGCTGAGTATAAAACAAAAAAATAAAATGTTTACTCTAAGTTCAATATGGCGGACGGCCCAAGCTGGCCAACTAGTAATTTTTTGTGCACTCTCATGATACAGGTATAAAATGAAAGGGTTGAACGGTATCTATGAAAATAGTATGTATTTTATAAAATAGGTAAATATTGTATATAACACAAATATATTATCACACATGTGAATCTCGCGACAAGGTTTTTAACCGACTTCAAAAAGGAGGAGGTTCTCAATTCGTCGGAACTTTTTTTTTGTGTATGTTCACCGATAACTCCTTCCATTGTGGACCGATTTCAAAAATTCTTTTTGTGTTTAACAGAGTATACTTCACAGGTGGTCCCATATAAATTTTATTCCTGAAGGATTGGTACTTTTCCCGGAAAACTCAAAAAACCTCATCCTCACTTGTAATTTTCGCCCTATGATCACCAATATCTCCGACAATCGTGAACCGATTTTCAAAATTCTTCAGGTCAAGAAGTAAAAAGTGATTTATTTGAAGTTTTTTTTTTTTAAGTCCTACTTGTATATCATACAAATTGATGGGTTTGATTTTATTTAAAGTTTATTTTTCATTTTTTAGAGCGTTAGATAAAAGCTTTTTCAAAAGTGTTTTTTACTAATTATTTGTTTATTATAGATTTCAAATGTAGCTAATGTGAGGAAACATAAATTATTTGGCAGTTATTATTATATTACAGTTATTTTGGAATCTTTATTCCAAAATAAATACATATTTGGGTTTATCAACGGATCCCCATTACCTGCACATCGACTGCGTGCACATTTTCAGTTAACAAAAAAATGGGTACCTACTCAGTATAGGTAAAAGCCAATGCCATCTCATTCAGCCAGAAACTCAGAACTAATTATTCACAGATTTTTCAGCAGGTTGTGGCCTCCTGTACACTACTGCTATTAACGATAACTGCTGCAGTTACTGAACAAATCCAGACAAAATAAATACGATTTCAGATAATTAGCCCCAAAAAAACTAAATAATGGTTAATTCATTTTTGTATTTGCATCCCTTCCACCCCTACACATGCACAGCTGCTCGGTATCGGGTAATTTGGGGTCGCACGCGCTTTGCACCGAATCAAAGCCAATTGGGCGGGGATTAAGAGGGTGAATGAAAAATTTAGTGAACGAGATGTAAAATACGCGAGCAAAACAAGAAAACAGAGCGCGGCGTGATGTTAACGCAAATGTAACTTTTATGCGCTCATAAGGGGAGGCTATGCTTGGCAGTAGACTGATATAGGCTGATGATGATGATGAAGTTATTTTGATTATTTTATTGATATCGAAACTATCAAACTAAAACAAATTATATCTATAAGTTAAATAGTTAGTATGCTTATCCTAGTTGTAAAACCTAAAAAAAATAGGTACATACTGCGTATTAATACTAACGAATAAAAAAAGAGAGTTGAGGAAGAGCCAACTTTGGACAATAAATATAGCGAGAAAAGTTTAATCGTTTCTGTTTTTAATATGACTTAGATTTTATTAGATACTGAAGTTAGGTTAGTCATTAAAAATCAAACAATACGTTATCCATTCAGACCATCGATAGAGAACGTCGGAAAAAATTGAAAAATATTCATGCATCCTCTTAATGCAGGATTTTTGGAGACTTTTACTTGTAATTACTTTTACCGTGTCTTGCCCCTTCCCGTTATTCAATTTTATTCGTAATTATGAAAAATTTGTGGTTACTTCCTTTTTTTCTGGAAAGCGGTGGCGTAAACTAGGCTGGTGGTTAAAGTAGTTTTTTTACTACAATTTAAAACGTAGGCAGGTCCGTGATATAATTTGAAATTGTCAATAATAGAAAATTATTTTTGTGGGTGCTCAGTCTTTATTGCATTACCTCATAACATTACTCCAACGTCCGCTCATCTACTCTCTTCCTTCCTCTGAACTCTAACATAGTATTCAAACTGCGAGTAGAGAGAAATATATGATAGCCTAACATGATTCATGCAACACCGTGCTGGGACCAGCGGGGTGATCGGCTAACTGTTGCAAACAAAAATGATTGACACCGATCCTGTTTTAACAAACTGTGACAGTTTATCAATTGACGGTCATTAATGTCAATGTTTGTAAAAACAGGATCGGTATCAATCATTTCTGTTTGCAACAGTGTTAGCAGATCACCTCGCAGGTCGTACTACTCTTGTAGGAACGAATACTCGTCTCACCCTGCCACTGGGTACGAACATCCACAGACAACAGATTACCTGTTGTCTGTGGTAGATCCATAAAATATGGCACGGCTCGCCCTGGTACGGTATTTAAAACAAAAGAATGATGAATATTGGTTTTAAACAGGGTAAGGAAAAATTTCATTCATTGAGTGCAACTTCTTTTCTTTTGTAGTTAGGTTTTTTTTCTGAGGAAACTATAGGTTAATTTTGAAGAAAATAAATGAATTTTTGAATTATGAAAACTTTACGTAGAAAATGTAATTTGTTATAAGAAAAGTTGGTCGCAATCGACTCTATTTCCCAACGGGAACAATTTTCCACCAACCAAAATAGTAAGATTTCGCGAAAATTAAAAAAGTTTCCACACAATTTCCATGAAGCGCCATTTGCCACAATCTTGAGTCTATGTATGCAATTCGAACACTTGCCGGGAAACACTCAGTTCTTATTTCAAATTGATCTTTGATAATGTGTTTGCAGAATGATGATATCACCAATTTACCAATTTACATCGAATTGAATGCATTGAACTCAATAATATGGCAAATGACGTTTCAAAGTAATAGTATCGAAAATTGCTTTTTAAATTTTCACGGAATCTTACGATTTCATTTGGTATTTTACTTTGGGAAAACTGTTCCTGTTGGGAATTAGACTTGATTAAGACCAACTTTTTTTATTTGACAAATGGCATTTTTTCTAGACTGACTCTATTTTACAAAATTCCGAAAATGCAATTTTTTTTTTAAATAAACCTATAGCTTCCTCAGAACAAAACCTTCTAACTACAAAAGAAAAGGTAGCTGCCCTTAATGAGGTAAAACTTTGCCCCAGCCTGTATTACCGAGTGCGTTATACAGGTCGTGTGGTCAACATCGAGGAATCATGAATGGTACCTTACCCTTAATCTGTGACCTTGTGACCAAAAGTTTTTAGTGAATGCATTTTATTTAATCACAAGTAACTTGTAACCACATGTTCACAAGGTTTATGCCTTTGGGTTTGCACGTGACTGACCTAAACCGGCAGTAGAACAAAGCATGAAAGGAATAATTTAAATTGTATGAATTTTTCAATGCGCTCTCAGATTCCTGATTAGTACACTGAACTTCATTCTAGAGCAGTATTCATGCGACTATCCTTTAACATGTACCTATTAGGGCAAGGATTTTTTAAAGATGCTTAGTGATTTAGATGTTTAGTTTAGAAATACTTACCTAAAACAAAATGATTATTTTCTTTTCATCATCCGCATTATTCATTGAATTATTATTTATTTTTATTGATATGTTATTGTAGCGATATTTTTTGCTCGCGATACTCGCTTTATCATCCCAGATAGAGGAGAAATTAGCAAAAAGTATTTAAGGATTTTATAATTTTCGTAATTTTCCTAGGGAGGGAAACCAACCGGACGATTACAGCCGGGTGACTTACCGCAAGCTACTGGATCTGGTGTGCCAGTTCGGCAATGCTCTCCGTGACTGCGGCATCGGCCGAGGCGACCGCGTCGGGATCTATATGCCCATGATCCTCGAGACTGTCATCACCATGTTGGCCTGCGCCAGGATCGGCGCCGTTCACACCGTCGTTGTAAATATCGTACCAATTAAGCTAATGTTTGCGCAACTCTATATAGTTGCCATGTTCAAGATCGATGTGTCGCATTATCAGTTATGAATTTGTTGAGTTTTATACTAATAATTAAGTTCAGTTTGCAGGATTCTCGTCGGACTCGCTAGCTGAGCGGCTTGCCGATTGCAAGGCCAAGCTTATCGTAACAGCTGATGGAGCGTGGCGCGGGGAAAAACTCCTCTACCTAAAGAACACCGTCGATGAATCCATCCGCAAGTGCAAGGCCAAGTTCAACCATTCTGTGTCCCTTTGCATCTGCGTCTCCCACCTGGGACGCGTCACCCCAGGCTACGACCAGGCTGCTGACGAGTGTCCCGTGGTAATAGCGTCTCCGCTGCTCTACTTTTGTTGGGTGACCGACCAAATATTTATTTATTTTTTCCCTAAACAGCACGAATGGGACGATGATCACGACATTTGGTGGCATGAGTTGATGGAGGAGCAGTCTGTTATCTGCCCCCCGGCCTGGGTTGGCGCTGAAGACCCACTCTTCATGCTCTACACCAGGTAGCTGTACCTCTTATCGAGTTCACAGACCCATACTTTTCCATTTTGGTTTGTTTTTTTGCGAGCGGCTTTCTTCATGAGCAAGCCTCAAGAGCTTATAATGTTGGCGTGAGAACTTTGCAAAATCATTGCAGTTGGGAGAGCAAAAAGCTAGCTTGGGGATAATTTAAACTATATTTTTGAACCAGCACTACCACGTAATGCATAATACACATTAGACATATACATTAGACTTAAATCTATTCCACGGTTTCCATGGACTCATTTACTGAATGCTTCATTGGCAGACTAACTTTTAGGATGCTGTATAAAGTGAGCTATACCATAACTAAAACATAATATCACTTATATGCAAAGAAAATACTCATGTAAACATATCATAGGTAGAAATACTTTTACCCTGTGTTAAAGCTCCTAAGCTTGTAAATCACCATTACCGAACATAGCAATACACAACTTGGTTACATTTGGTTTGGTATCTTGGCGAGGCAGTAGATAATTGCCTGTATTTTCACCAACATATTCATTCAGCATTTCGTTGCGATATAAAATCGCACCATGGTCACTTACTTTTTATGACTAAAGCATACAAATTATGGAACATGTAAGTTAACTTTGGTTTATTATTTTGAAGGCAAAGCCAATTACGGTGAGCTACCATTGAAAATGGGTCACCGAACTTTTTATGAGTGAGGGCTGCACAAAATTTTTCAAGGTGGTGTAATAAAAATTGGCTATAAATCGGGAAACCATGTAACTGCAGTAAACACGCAGTGGCATAACTTAATTTTTGTAAAATATTTAACAGTCGAGTTACCTAAAAAAATATTAAAAAATTGCGCTAAAGCGCCGCTCATTTTGCATCACCAGATTATTGCTAATGGAAGGTTTTCCTCCACAGTGGGTCGACGGGTAAGCCCAAAGGTGTGCTGCACACCACCGCTGGCTACCTGATGTACGCCGCTGCTACATTTCGCTACGTGTTCGACTACCGCGACAGCGATGTGTACTGGTGCACCGCCGATGTCGGCTGGATCACAGGCCACACCTACGTGGTGTATGCGCCTCTCGTGAACGCAGCCACCTCCGTGCTGGTGAATAATCAGATCTAAGCAGAGGCTTCTTTACAGCACTGATACTCGCGATTACGTTTCAGCACTAATATTTGCGATGACTTCTCAGCACAAACACTTGCGATGACTTTTCAGCACTCGTTTTTGGCATCATCACACACATCTGCTGCAAAAAGCACCTACGTTTTCAGCACAATGTTTAGTAATATTTTTTATTCATTCTGTGTTTTGAATTTCCAGCTTATGAAGCCAGCCATATTTACACATGCTAGTTGGGTCATCGTTTTATTCAGTTGGCCTGAAGTTATATTTTAAGATATGATACTATACTATGACAGTAGCATAATGCAAGCTTCTTTATTATTTACATAGTTCATGTGACCATTGTCAAACATTAATGTTTTGCAAGTCACTGGTAGAGACTTAATACTGAGTCTTACGTAAATCAATAATGAGAAGTAAATAATTCAATACGCCAGCGTCTCCTAAACAATTCAGTCAGACAGATTCATTCGGATACTGGCTTAGAAATTGACTAATAAGTCTACATTTCAATGTCCTTTAAGCACATTAGTTTGACGAGGACGTGAAAGTATTTAAGTTATGTAACCTAGTTGAGAATGCCTAGCTATAAAATAATGAGTGGCAAAATAATGTACCTATTTACATTGTATTCAATGTAGATAATCAACGCGTGACGTTACAATGTCAACTGGTTTATTAACAGTTTGCCAATGGCCTTGATTGAGAAAGTTGACAAGCAACATTAATCTGAGTTGACAAGCCTGCGAAAACCATTATTACTAACATTAGTTTGGATTTTATACGTAGACATATATACTCCTTTACCTTCTTCCCCGCAGGTAAGTCGTACGTATTCGACTACTTTACTATGTATTTTAAGACTAATTCTTGAATGTTTGTATCAAATTAATTTACTTTTTTACTATTTACTTTAAATCAGACACTTTTGATGGCTTAAGGTATGGGATTAAATTTTTTAATTTGTTGCCTGATCAGTAATTACAAAGTATGTTGCGTCTTATATTGTGTTATTGGTATACCACGATGGGATCTGCAATGATAAAATAATACATTTTCCTTCCTACATTTAAAATACCTAGGTACCTATCTTTCCTTGATTCACATACCTTTCTGTATCTTTGTTTAATTAGTGCGCCTCACAATATTCAGTCTTTACTTCCCATTTCTGTCGGAAAAAAATTATTAAACATTTTTCAAACTCTATATATACTATATCCACATATACTATACTGATCAAACTCCTAAGGATATTTCCCCTTCTTCCTAAATCTATTATTCCTTTGAAATTTCTGCTTTTCGTTCTCTAGTCAAAACTTATGTCAAAACAAATTTTAAACATTTTTTCCAAAGAATGCCCTTAAGTTTGGTCCAGCTTTGCTTCGGCGAGGTTTAGGAAGAGTCATCGTGGATTATCATTAACTCGCTTGCATATGCATTAAGCTGATCAATTTTATATTTTTAATACGTGAATTTGCTCTTATAGTTCGAAGGGACTCCCTTCTATCCCGACCCTGACCGATACTGGGAGGTGATCAACAAGTACAAAGTGTCCCAGTTCTACACCGCACCAACTGCTATCAGATCCCTGATGAAGTACGGAGATGATTACGTAACCAGGTAAGTGTATTTTCCTAGGTAAGACCATACTATAGGTTTTTTGTTTTAGTGTTATCTTAATACATAAAACTGTAAAGCCTGACTGACTGACTGGCTGACAATCACCTTATAGCCTAAACTGGAAGTTTTAGAAACGCACATTGCACACACACACACTTGGAATGTAGGTTTAAAAATGCAGAGATTTCCTGATTTCCTTGAAGGGATGCACCGAGAATTAAACCTCTATACCTAACCGACACGGGGCGCTCACTAGTTAAACATTTTTTATTTTATAAATCAGTACCATGTGCTAACTGGAAATTATTATGTTTCCCACATGAGAATAGTATTACAATCTAAGTATACGTTGAATGTCTCATAACAAAGGCAGACTTCTTTGTAGGCTATCAAGGTTTGCATAACCCACTGTTTATAATGACAACAAGCGAAATTAACGTCATTTTAACCAGTTATAACCGGTCAGTGGTTTTAACAATTTTTTTTAATGGTTATGTTATGACTCTCGTGTGTTACAACGCCTTCTTATATTTTTTAAAATCGTATCTGATGGAGCAGACTTAAACTAATCATATTTTTTTATTAAATGCCTCATAAATTAATTTCCATACAGTGGTATGGAATGAGTCAACGAAATAGTAGATTGTTTTACAAGGGACTAAACCATCCCATTATATACAGAGGATGACAAGACCGAGTTATAATGGGTGGTTTTGGCCCGAGTAAAACACTCTACTTTTCACTTCGAATGCGAGAAAATAAAACAATTCAAAATTACACAATTTTCAGAAATTTTATTAAAAATTAATCAACCTTCATAAAACATCACCAAGACGGTTCTATTTAAGAAAAAAAAGATTGATGGAGCACCAAGAAGTCGAGTTTTTATGTAAGAGAACGAATGCTTTGTACGGGCTGATGATTTTAGACAAAAATTAAAAAGAAAAAATACTTTTTAGCCCGAGGTATTAAACTCGAGTTTTAGGCCCGCTAAGCTACACTATTATGATACACTTTTTGAGCAAAAGAAGTGAAAAATCATTTTTAATTATTTTTCTCACATGATGTTTATTGTCATAAGTGTAGATAGAGGACAATGGAGGCTTGTAGTATGTTTGTTGTGAAGTCATGTTTGATAACAAAATACTTACATAGTTTATAAAGTAATGGAAATCGAATAAAAATCATAGGAATAAATGAGTTTGGTTAGTAGTACCTATAGTCCTCTATAGTCTTCAATAGAATTGAATTGAATTAAGTTTTATTTGTTACGATACTTATGTAAGACACAATAATTTTAGATACAAAAAAAAACATATTTAGAAATTCTCACATCTAACTTAACTTATAACTTAAAGCAGGTATTTAAGCCATGTGCGGCCTTCATGCGGCCTAAAAACTCCGACACCAGAGTTGGCTCATACGAAGAAAAGAAGACTTAAATATGTGTGTCACTGAAAACAGTGACAATTCTAAAAGTACGTTTTCACGAACCGACTTGTTTGTTCTCGTACATTAGAACTGGAATCGCGGTTCACTTATCTTCAGTTTATCTTACATCAGATAAAATGAATCGGTACTAATTTATGCCGCCAACTGATCGTGGCGCACGCAAAAATAGAACAAAGTTCAAGAACATTGTGTCACGTGTGACGTAACTACAAGTCAGGACGAATAGCCAGCTGAAACGCACGGGTTTTATTTCCATCTTCGGAACTCAAGCCAACCTCAGTGCACCCTGCTAACTAACAAACGCGGCTCTGCCAGCCGGCTTATTGTGGCATAGCGCAGCCTAACGCCGGTACAGATTAATCCCCTGACCGCTGACTAACCTGAGCGACAGCGAAAAATTGTGTCCTGCGATCTCCAATCCTCATACTGCTGCGGGACAAATGTTTGCATGTTCTGCAGATATTTGTCTCGGGTCTGGGTGTTTTCTATGTATGATATGTATGTATTTACAAAAAAAAAATGTATCTATGTAGTATATCAATCATGTGGTTCCCATAATACAAGCTCTGCTTAGTTTGGGGCTACATGATGCTGTGTGATAACGTCCAGGATTATTTATTATTTTATTATTTTTTTTTCATACACAACGTGAGGAATATGGGCTTATCTCCCTTATTATTAGGGAATGCCTATGTCCAGCAGTGGACTGATATAAGCTAGTTGTGTTGACGCAAGAGGTTGCCGGTTCCTGGTTCGATCCTTAAGGACCGAGATTTGTTTTATCTGCTGATATATGTTCCAGGTTTGTAGGTTGTGGTACCATACTTTTCTCATAGTTTCTAATACACGAGAGAATTCTATTGTTGGATTATGTGTTATATGAGTGTGTTTAAACTTGCCTACGATTAAAAACTCCCAAATTATTAAATATTTGAAACGGCTGCATACAATAGTCTTGCATTCTAGGCATGAGATGTCAACTCTTCGCGTGCTGGGCAGTGTGGGAGAGCCTATCAACCCTGAAGCCTGGCAGTGGTACTATAACATTGTGGGGGGAGGACGCGCTTCTATCGTCGACACGTTTTGGCAGACGGAGACCGGAGGACATGTGCTGACTAGTCTGCCAGGAGCGACGCCCATGAAACCTGGCGCAGCGGTGAGTTAACATCACTTTTTTCGGCCTTTAAAATTGCATTGATTCCAAAGACATGGCCATTCAATGATTAGAAGGTTTGGTTATCACACTTGGCGGGACTCGTCAGGTGGTGTTAGTTTGATGTCTTGTGTTCAATGTTATCATTTGTGTAATTTCTTAGTAAGATAAAAAAAAGTTTTTCGCTTACTACAGCGGACTTCACAGATCATTTTGGTAATCCATAATACGCCCAGTTACTATTTGGATAATATTGAACATAAAATTGCTTTAGATCCGAGCACTTCCGTGCCCAGAAGACTTCTTAAGATGTTGGTCCCAGCTTTTTTAGTCGTTAAGCCATGTTATATGCCTGCGGGCCTAAAATGTACGACAGAGTAGCCACTAGCTCATACTATAGAGAAGAAATCCTACGTCATCTATGGAAAGGAATTACATGCATAAAATCCTTGCCACAATCGCTACGGCTATAAACCCAATCATACAACTTGGCAATTTCCTCCAGTCAAACTTGCGAGACGAAGTGAACATAAAAGACATCAATAAATAAATAAATAAGGCTGGACGTTATCACACAGCATCATGTAGCCCCAAACTAAGCAGAGCTTGTATTATGGGTACCACATGATTGATAAACTACTTATATACATTTTTTTTTGGAAATATATACATATCATACATGGTCAACACCCAGACCCGAGACAAATATCTGCAGAACATGCGTTTGTCCCGCAGCGGGAATCGAACCCGCAACCTTCTGCGTCTCAGGCGGGCCTTCGCCCACTGCGCCACAGAGACCGTCAATAAATAAACAGAGGGTGAATCACAAACCCATATTTCAGACTGGGGTATTTATTTTAATTGTATTGTAAAATTTTGGCCTAATGGCTAAAGTATAATTTTCTTTAAAGTCAATTATACATTATTATTTAATTATTATATTTACGCTTTCTCTTTGTAATTTTCCTAAATTGTACGCTTACGATAGGATAGGTTGAAATAATCGTATTTACAATACAGGCGCATACAAGCTTTAATATTTTAGCAGTCGTACCTATAGTTCTTTGTGAAGGGCTCATCCGAGAAAGTACTACGACCATGCCCATTTCTGCCGTGAAGCAGCATTGCGGTGAAAGTACCGACACATGACAGTAACACCTTCATGCTTCAAGTTGATGGACGCTGGGTGTTGCATCGTAGGGCAAGGTCCAAGTATCCGTGACCTACGAAACAATACTTTGTTATTGGTAATGGTTACGACTTAACATCAGATGGGTCATACTCATGTGCTAGCTCCATTTATAGGTATCATACAAAAACCAACTTTGTTTCTTTTGTAGCAAACTAGCCTATGTTCGGCTTCGCTCGCGTTAAAAGTTTTTTTCAATCCCACTGAAATTAAACTCTTTACTACCCCTGACAATGTGTATGTTAAATTTCATGATGATCGGTTGGATGGTATCAGAAAAGTGTATCAAAAAACAACACAAATAAAAAAACTCACTAAATTAAACAAACAAACTCCACATTTATAAAATTCGTTAGCATTCGAAATGTTTTTCCAAACAACAAAAACGCACTGCTATTAATACGTAAAAGATGCAGGTCAAAACATCACTGTGGAAGGAAGCCCTTTAACCTAAAGACCTATTAGAATCAAAATGAGTGATGATAATGAACAATACTTACGTAATTAATTATAATGTAAAGCGTAACACGCGACTAGTTGTGTTGTATCGTAACACACAGTATTATGATAATTTGTTATTTATTATAACTATTTAAAAATAAATTCAAAGTCCCGTATCAGTATTGAGTACGCGTTTGGGCTAGACGCACTCATCGGAACTATGGAAGATATCTTTTTTTTTCATAAAAATTGTTAAGAAAATGAAGCGTTCATGACGTGGCTACGGTGTTTCTAGAAGATCATCTTTGTTATACAACACTCCACCCGATCACTACTTGGTTGGGTGACCGTTTAATGGCACTTAGATCTGGGCGCTCCCATTCTATGGAAGGTACGTTGTGATGCTGGTTCCGGGTTTTTCAGTCGTTAGGCCTTCAGGCGACCTAGAAACTCCGACACCAAGGTTAGCCAATAGCTCGTACGAAGAAGGTAGAAATCATGAAAATGATCAATTTACACTCGTTAAGAGTACACGTAAAAAAATAGTGCATTACAAATATACTAAGTAACTAAATAAAAATACGTTGAACCATACAAAATCTGAATAATTGAAGAGGAGTTTAACATTCAGAGGTTGATGTCCTATGAGGATCTATTGAAGATGGGCTGGCGTTTCCATAAAATATCAGAAGTTTTCAAGAATCAATGAAAAATGATAAATCGGAGGAAATAATAATAATAAAAATACAGGTTGTTTGGTGGAACGATGTAGGGATTGAAGGAACTTATCAAGGGTACCCATGTCATCATTTTATACCACATATTATGCTATTATAAAAAGTGTCATGATTTTTAAGTTATTATCAACATTTTAAGTTATTTAAGCAGCAGCTAGCTCTGTTTTTATATAATGATTGGCAGAGTTTACATCTCTTCATGCTATAAATATAATTTTTGACATGTTTAAAAGTGTAAACTTAAAAAAAACAGTAGGTCTAAAAGAAAAATACAACTTTTGATTATGACATAAAAAACCATGACACTTTCCCTAGTAGCATATCTGGTTTAAAATGATCACATGGGTATACCCTTGAGATCAGCTCCTTCAATCTCTACACCGTTTCACCAAACAATCTGTACATCGGAGTCTCAGAATCAGAACTGGTTTCTGTGAAAAGATTTAATCACGCCTATCCTCTGGGCGACTTGCGAGTCATCACTTTTGTTTTAAAGGAAGTTATCTACCATACATTGCGTATGTTCATGTTATACCTAATGTTACAAAAATATATGTAACCTGAAATTATGCTGATGATTAAGAACTGTAAAGATAACTGACACAATACCTACCTGAATCTGATAAGATCCCTATCATTAAGTCTAGACAAAGGATATACAATCTTTTTATGGTATATAGTCCAAGAAAATTAATCAAATTAGGGCAAGAATCTCGGAATGAGAGATAGTCGGCTATAAACTTGTATAGACCTTTATTTGAGCACTCTAAAACTTGTCTCAAAACCTACTTATCGTAGAGTGTTAGCTTCTACAGATATTCCAAGGTCAAAGGTAAAAAAATCGGTTTATTGCAAATATCATGTTTCCTATGGGTTTTATGCTATTTATATCTTAGTAAATATCGTAGAACATTAAATTCTCTACATCTTTTGTCTAAACATTTTTATTATATCTTGAACCATGAAAATGGTATAATAAATATAATATGTAATAAAAAATACATTTAAACAATTAATTTATAATTCCTTTCTTATTTATACTAATTACTTCCTAACTAATTCAAAGGAAAAGAATCTAGGTACAATTACTCTTACCATATTTATGAATAGGTAAGATTATGTAAAACACGAGGATGGACAATAATTACAGATGCACCGACCACGGTTGTCCACATGGAAGAACCAATGTGTGATCCAAAACTTTTCTCCTAACATAATTTTGAGTTGCGCGTGGCCAACTTAACAGTTGGGAGCTGCTATAAATATCATCATCATAATATTCAATGACACAGTATAACAAAATCTTTTACAAGCTTTTGAGTAAAATTATTGTGTCACTTCACAAGCCATTTATTCAATGAAAAAAAATTTTAAGTCATAATACAAAATATTGTTGGTATTTGTGAGTAAACCCCAATTCAGGATAACATACAAATTCAAACTCGCTGTGTATAATGGGGTAACAAGTATTTATTTTAAAAAACAAAAACCCGACTGCATAGACTGTAATTATTCAGTTTAGTACTTAATAGTTAAATTGAAAATGGCTTCTTACATACGCCATATTAGACTTTTTGGAATTTCATATAGCCTATGTCACCCTTGTGATCTAGACGAATTCAACGACACCCCATTAGTCAAAATCCGTCCAGCCGTTTGGGCTACAGCGACCGACAAATAATATTACAAGCAATACATACATCCCTTTTACCCGACTGAAGTCCACTCTTCAGTCGGGTAAAAAGTCGTGAGATTTGTTTTCAATTAGTACTAGAATAAAAATAATGTGCTATATATGTTAAATCTAAAATGAAGATAATCTTCCACTTACGAGTATGTGTGGAGTGGATTATGTGTCCAACCCATCTACGGGATTATGTCCGATTGTTTTTTTTTAAATTCTTGAATCTATTGTTATCCGTAGCATCTAGAAAAAAATTTAATATTCAATGGAGTACTCGAAGTCTAAGGAGGAGTAATGGAAGAAACGGAAGTTTATCTTTTGTACAGTTGGTACTCACAAAATAAGCTCAAATCGCGATGTAAGCAAACCTTGGCTGGAATGCGATAGCATGCTGGTATGTAACTATAATATTTACAGCATAGATCGAAGTGATAACTACGGTGATATAGCTATATTCACTCTCAGGTCCGTCAGATCACACGGTTTTTTTTTTCACGATGGAAAGAAATTTTGGAAAAATGCCAAAAAATATATAATATGCTTGCTTTCGCCTAAGGCTTCTCTCGCGTTTAAAAGAAAAAAAAGAAAAAAATGCTTATGTGTTAATCCAGGCCACAATCTATGTATACTCAAAGTTTCATCCAAATCCGTTCTGCCATTCTGGCGTGACAGAGTATACAACATCCATACATCTATACAGACATACATCCTCACAAACTTTCACGTTTATAATATTAGTAGGATTTAAGGTACTGTGTGGTAAGGTGTGTTAGTATGTGGCGTAGTAGGTAGTGGGTACCAACTAGTGCGTTCACCTCATAGCTACTTCAGGGTGCTTACTATGGAGCCAAATCAAGAACGGGATTAGAATTGGATTTATCTCACTTGAAAGTCAAGATGGTGGAGCCACATTCTCACAAATATATAATTTTTATTACTGTTATGTAAATTTTCGACCAGCAACGACGCGAGCAAGACCCAAAAATTATTACAATTATATTTTATTTTTTGAAAGTAAATTTCGTAATATTTTGTATTTTATTTAAAAATAGATAACAATGATATTATAATTATCCGACATTGAAAGGTTTCCCGCCAGATTCAACGTCAAGAGGGTAAGATTCTAAGATTGCTGTTTGGTTTCCAAACGCACAGCAACATATTTCAGTATTTATCTAAATATGTACCTCGGAAATAAGTTTTTGTAATAGGTAGCAATTCCCGTGAATACTAATAAGAGATAATTTGTAAGTACCTACCTACTTAGATGATTATTGATTAATTTCACATACCAAAATAATGTTTGGTTTTGCTTCATACTGCCTCCTAATTTTTTTACCTAGATTTTTCAAACTTCATCCAAATTAAAATACTCGATCCATTGATATATATTGTTACACTCGATCCCTAAAAAGTTTAAAGATAAAGTAAAAGGCTATATAACTCGTAGCAGACTTGAGACTATGCGAGCTATTTATCTGATTATGGTTTTCCGACATAAGTCTCTAAACTGCATTATTTACAAAATAAACTTATGAGAGCAATTGGTAGATTCATAAAAAGTAATCCAATACATTCAATAGAATTTGAGCACTACCCTTATTTGATCGTACTTAGTTAGGAAGAAAATAATGGCTTTAAAATAAATCATTGGATATTAAAATCTATAAATAAATAAATAAATAAATAATCCGGGACGTTATCACACAGCATCATGTAGCCCCAAACTAAGCAGAGCTTGTATTATGGGAACCACATGATTGATATACTACATAGATACATTTTTTTTGTAAATATATACATATCATACATATAAAACACCCAGACCCGAGACAAATATCTGCAGAACATGCAAACATTTGTCCCGCAGCGGGAATCGAACCCGCAACCTTCTGCGTCACAGGCGGACCTTCGCCCACTGCGCCACAGAGGTCGTCTATTATTGAACTTTCTCATTCATGTTAATTTAAAATCAAATAATAATAAAAAAGTTAGAAATTATTAGTTTGAGTACCTACTCAATCTCCATCTCCATTTACTTTTATTTGCAGAATACATCTAAAAACAATATCTAGAGCCTCACATTGGAATCATGAATAAACCCAAAACGTCATTAATGTTCTTTAGATCTAAAAACTTTATCTCCCATCAAAAATATTATTATTTTAAAAAGCTACTTAAGGACATTTCATAATTCATTGGGGAATGTTGGAATTTCATGGTGGTGGAAATAGGCATACTTCATCTTCCATTGGGGCTATAACGATCCAGTCCCTTTAATCGCAATGACAGTTGCCCACTCCTGTGATGAATTATCAGTAGTTTAGCACCGAACCTTTCAAGAACCTATAAGTGCAAACTTTGGCATTCCATCTGTCAAATTTGTTACATCGTGAAAAGCCAGATAGAAATAAATTATAAGATAGCAACGAAGATACTGAATCAACCCTCAGTATATTTGTTATTTTGATACAAACAACTACATAAAAAGTTCTGTTTTATTTTATTTATGAAAATACCGGACATAGATAAGTCGTAGACCAGACGTGTAATTACTATTGAGGTATATTTATAACACCAGCAAAAATATCTGGTAATGCTTAGAAAGTAATATATCTAAAATATTAAAACAAATGTTCATCTTCCATTTTCCTTAAAAGTGCCTGACATCGGCTCTACCTGTGGGCTCTTACGAACGTGCCTTTACGCACTATTTTATACGATGTTCGTCATTATGAATGTTAATGAGCTTATTAAAATGAGTTGCCTGGATTTACTTGCGTAGACTATAAGTTAATAAAATATTCAAAAACAAAATCTCGTCTACGAATTGTCTTGCGAGGTTCCAAAAACATATTCATTTAAAAGGTTGCCAAGACGAGACCATGTATGGATCGCACTTACAAAAAGTTATCAAAACTCATGTTGAGCCAAGCTTCTAAGTCTACACGCCCTAACTCAAGAAGCCCTACCAAACCAACAAAGACCAACCCAAATATTTTTAATAAGGTGTAGAGGCTTGTAGAGTTAGAAGCCTTGACTACATGAAAATGTTTTTGGAGGGATCTCACTTTTTTTGTAAGTTGCTTACGACAATATTTCTTTAATTTGTTCATTTTACTTTTTTTGGGTAGATTTCTTGCACATCAGAGGTGCCTTTTAACATATTGCACTCTTTAACTTAATCAATCCTATATAATAATATTATAAATATGAAAGTCTGTGTGAATGTTTGTTACTACGTATATCCGTAACTACTGAACATATTTAAATGAAATTTGGTGTGTAATAGCTTAGGTTCCCGAATAACACATAGGATAATATTATTTTGAAAATTTAACCTCTTGGGTGGCATAGTTTGTATGGAAGACGAAAAAATACCTACCTTCCATCAGGTAGCCCGCATGTTCGTCTGCCAGCTTTGGCATAATAAAAAAAAAATCTTTACCTATTGACTTCAACATTTTAGACAGAGACTAATTAAAATAAAAAAAACATATTTCAGCGCTTTCCGCAAATCAACCCCTAAGGTAGTAAACGGGGGTGGAAAAGTTTGTATTGAGGACAAAATAAAATCATTACGTAAAAATTTTCACAGAGACTCCGATGAAAATAAATAAACACGTATTTCAGTATATTTTTTGCAAATCAACCTCTAAGGGGATTAACCGGGGTAGCAAAGTTTGAATGGGGAACAAATAATCTCTACCTATGGACTTGAAATTATGCATAGAGACTCTCTCCTAAAAATAAACAAATCACTATTTTAGCATTTTTTACAAATCAGCCACTAAGGTAGTTAACGAAGGTGGCAAAGGTTGTATGGGGAAAAAAAAAGTTGAATTAGTGACCAACACGAACAGGAGCGGGAACGGGAACGGGTATGGCTAGGTAATGTAGTAATAATATATTGATACTTTTTATACAAACAAAACATGGTAAAAATAAACCTATAAGTAAATAATGAAACACGTTTTGACAGATTTTCCACGCGGGTGAGGCCGCGGGGCGTAGCTAGTAATAAATGAATAATGCTGGACACTTCTACACGGTATCATGTAGCCCCAAACTAAGCAGAGCTTATATTATGAACTACATGACTGATTTATACTTATACATTGAAAACACCCAGACAAATATCTCCAAACAATGCAAACATTTCTCCTTGTTTTCGCGGCGGGAGTCAAACCCATAACCTTTTGCGTTTCAGGCGGTCCTTCGCCCACTTTGCCACAGAGGCTGTCAAATCATCTTTTGCAATCTCAATTTCAAATCTTTGCAATCAAACAATCACAGTGGGTACACATTAGGCGTTTTGCGAGCACTTAATTCTATCCCCTAGTTTAAGGGTGGGGTGGGGGCGGGGGTAATTTATTTAAATTCCTGAAACATATATATTTTTTATTTATAACTGGAGTTAGGAGTCTGTAAATTGATATAGTGCCTGTATCAATTTACAGACCCCTAACATGAAAATTTACGTAACAGTCATACAAACTTCCATCCCCTAGTTTTGGATTTGGGGTTTAAGTTCTGTGGTTTAAGTTCCAATATACATCAAAATAGCCTATTACAAAGGACGTGTCGTGTCCCCTAGTTTTGGATTTTGGGTTTAAGTTCTAGATTTTGTGTTTAAGTTCTGGATTTTGTGTTTAAGTTCTGGATTTTGTGTTTAAGTTCTGTGGTTTAAGTTCCAATATACGTCAAAATAGGCTATTGTAAAGGACGTGTCGTGTCCCCTAGTTTTGGATTTTGGGTTTAAGTTCTGGATTTTGTGTTTAAGTTCTGTGGTTTAAGTTCCAATATACGTCAAAATAGGCTATTGTAAAGGACGTGTCGTGTCCCCTAGTTTTGGATTTTGGGTTTAAGTTCTGGATTTTGTGTTTAAGTTCTGTGGTTTAAGTTCCAATATACGTCAAAATAGGCTATTGTAAAGGACGTGTCGTGTCCCCTAGTTTTGGATTTTGGGTTTAAGTTCTGGATTTTGTGTTTAAGTTCTGTGGTTTAAGTTCCAATATACGTTAAAATAGACTATTGTAAAGGACGTGTCGTGACATTAGTTGCATCAAACTTTTTTTTACACTTATAAAATTAAATGTTTTTAGGTTAACCGAGTTATAACTATATGTACGGCTACTGGTATTGCGGTAAATTTTATCGACTAATCACCAACTATATTTACACCATTTTATGTTACCGCGTATGTTAATTTAGCAAGATATGTAGGTACCCATGTAGAGGTCGTACGAATACAAAATAAGTCTCGAAGTCATAAATCTTAGTCAAATGTTTTATAACGAGACGGGAATTTCAATTGTATAAAACTAGGTGCCTACTTTTTATGTTTTATAGTTTTTTCAGAAAATCTAAGTTTTTGTTTGAGAATTTGCCTGGGTAGTTTTTGAACTCTTGGATTTACAAAAGTTCCCTTATTATTTGAATTTTTAAATGACATTTTTTTCTATCTGCTTTTGTTGCTGACTGTACGGTGTGACGACGTGCTAGAAAACCCAACTAATTTTGAAATGCAACCTTATTATGCTACGCTAGGTTGCGCAATTAATTTTGAACAATAGTTTTTATGCTGTCAGGTTGTCTTGAGCTTTGAACTCGTCCGTGGGCATAACAATATCAAGGATATAGACCGGCACGCTTTTACAATAGTTACAACGTACGCATCTATCGGCTCTGAAGTTGGCAGCAAGAAGCGAAGTACTTCCTATATTTGGATCTGATTGTATTAGGATTGGTCGAATCATTTGCTGAGCTTAACTTAAAAGGTACAGGTTTGTGTCTACTGTACAACTATCCAAGTCAGTCCGCTTTCTCTGCGGTAGTGTCTAACAAATCCAAGGAAACAAAAATCTCCAATGAAAGTTGATTTAACTAAAAAGGTCCCTATCAAATGTTTTTTTATACCTACTTTTTAAATTGTTTTCAACAGTAAGCAAAGCCATATTTCCATGCCCCTGCAGCGGTTTTGTTTGTGTTTTTCAACGTCATAAAATCAAGCATTTGTTCTTAGGGATTCCCGTTCTTTGGTGTGGAGCCGAAGATTCTCGATGAGAGCGGCAAGGAGATTGAGGGTCCTGGCGAAGGTTACCTGGTGTTCTCTCGACCCTGGCCTGGCATGATGCGCACTCTGTACAACGACCATGATAGATATGAGAAGGTTTACTTCTGCAAGTTCCCGGGATACTACTGCACTGGCGATGGTATGTTTTATTCTTTTAATTACAGCGACATCATTACATATTGGACAAAAAAAAGAATTATTTTAGCTAAAATTAGCTCGGTTGAATTCCTTTGGTATGCCTTACCGTAGGTAGAAGATCTACGAAACATACATAAGATATTCTTTTGAATTTAGGATTCCTACATTCCATGGTCAATTTATAAATAGGACATATAATTATGTACAGGTGCAAGGCGTGACGAGGATGGCTTCCTGTGGGTGACAGGCCGCATCGATGATATGCTGAACGTTTCTGGTCATCTTATGTCAACATCCGAGGTGGAGAGCGTGCTGACCGAGCACCCGCAGGTCGCTGAGGCCGCTGTCGTCTCGCGCCCGCACGCCGTCAAAGGGGAGTCTTTGTACTGCTTCGTGACTCTCGCCGAGGGGGTAGCGTTCAGCGACTCTCTGGTAGACTCTCTGAAGAAGTTGGTGCGACGCAGGATCGGTGCGTTCGCTGCCCCTGACGTGGTGCAACATGCTACGGGCCTGCCCAAGACCCGCTCCGGTAAGATCATGCGTCGCCTGCTTCGCAAGGTGGCGCTCGGCGACCGCGATGTCGGCGACACCTCCACGCTAGCCGACCCCGGCGTCATCGACGAGCTCTTCAAGACGAGGCCCATCTAAACACAATCTCAACCCCACCCGTTTTGGTTCCTATTTATTTTTAAGCATTTATTTTCTAAACTTTCACACAGTTCCGTCCTCACCGTGTCACTATCTAGCGCTTCAGGAATGCATACCTACGTCCAGACAGATAAAAAACCTTCCACTAAACTAGTGTGTGCTTACACACGTTTTTTCGTAAATAACCGCTTAGTATAGCCTATGGTAACTATCGCAAATGTCGTTACCCTACAGTTTCTCGATGTGGGCATATATTTCCAGCATGTTTAAGATCTGGAGGAAGCAGTAATGCCCCCTTAAAATTATACTTATTTACCAGCAAAGATTTTATATTATACCTAGGTGTGCGGGATGGATTTTAATTTAACATTCTCCGTGTATTCTTTAATTTTTTCCAAATTGTAGGTAATTCAATGTTTCGTAATCATTCCATGTTAGATAGGTAGGTGTATTTCACTGGAACGGATGAGGAAGCAAGGAATGTGAAATATAAACGATTTTAGGGTCATCTGTGATTGAATATTGTGTAAGTCTTGTCATGATTGAGTGTGGAAGGGAATAGAGGCTCGATCTTATCGCTCTGTTCCGTGGCGAGTACGTATCTAATCTACGTTCCAGTTATTTATTTGATGTGTAGTAGGTTATATCACATACGATCTGTTTGTAATCTTAGTAGATGGCTTAGAATGCCATATTATTTTTAGTTTTCTGCTTTTGTGAGTAAAGGTTTATTTTACCGGTTGTGATGTTTCAATAGGCGCAGCACAAACGTGTTCATTTCTCACTTGTTCGTCGTTGATGTCGTCTTTAAATTATGTGATTCAAGTATATACTCTTACATTTAGCTATTCATGTGTACTTTATTGTAGACTTCTGTGTGTGTAGACGTCGATGATATTATATTCGATGGCACTTTTTATTAAGCACAAGCTTAGTTTGACCGATATAAGTTGACCACTTTGAAGGTAATGTTTATTTGCAAGCAGGCAATTCTCTAAGTAATTCTGTTGTACAGCTACATAACTCACGTCAGGCGATCAACTTATGTCGGCTAAACTACGTAATGTAAGGACCTAGCAAATTATAAATGTTAGCAGATTCCTTAACAATTTAGTTTACCTAAAGGTAAAATAAAATATTTGTTTATTTTAATAAAATTAAAATATTGGCCACACTGAATGTTTTATCCACTTAAGGTTTATAATATAAATCCACATCTATGAAATATTGATGTAATATTTAATGAATAAACGATTAAACACATTTTACTGTCTAATTTAAGACCTACCTGTCTGTTCGAAGTAGATACGTCTTCAAACTTCGAGGTTTCATTTATTTTACTGAATATCTTCATAAAATATATATGTTTAGAAAATAAGGGATGTATTCTGTACTGTTTATGACGCAAACATATCAATAAACGTGATTAAAAAGAATTGAGTCGCTCATTATACGTAGTATCCTGTTTTACGCCCATCATTTCCGGTAAGTAGCCGAACAAAAATCAAAAGCTAAGGATGTCTAGGTAGATATTTAAAGCTTTTTATTTTTGATTGAGTAATATTACATGCTTAGTCATTTTTATTTAGACACACAGACAACTATATACTAGGCGACGCCTCTACGGGTTTTACAACATTCCAGAGCCTGAGTCTCATAAAAATAAATATCACAAATATTTTTAGAATTTTAATTCTAAAGTTTTAACATGATAGTAAACTTAATAAAACTTAAAAATCAAACAACAGTAATCATTCAATAAAATGTTTTATTACAATCACACACAATGAAAAAAAAGGAGTAGACGCCCTCTTAAACAAGCCCTTCTAGAACAGTCGGGTCAAAACTGAATAAAACCATTTCCGGTCCTTGGCTCAAGAGAGATCCTTGTTTCGATGCGATCAGAAAATTAATAAGTACGCATGGTAACAGTAAGAAAGTGTCGCAACAATATAATTTTGAAATATTTTTTTATTTTGAAGTATTTTTTTGATTGCTTATTTAAAATATATCATCACGCCTTTCAAAAACTGCATATTGCATTTGAAAGGGATTCACTTTTGAAAACATAAAATTTAGGAATTTATGACTGCTCAAATGACTAGTTTGATTGACTTATGAAAACGCACAACAATATTAAGAATATCGTTTGACACATGTTTAAGCGAGGATAATTTGATTATTATCAGCGACGATTATCGCCACAAAGCAAGAACTCTCTCCGTATATAGATAGTTAGGGATGGCGACTGGGTAAAAAAAATCTAATTAGTCCGTCAGATAGAACAACAAAAATTACTGGACACGTATTTTTTTATTTAACGAATCAAAAGCGATTGACGTTGATAAAGACGTGAAAGTTCGGGAGTGGGGGCTCGTAACGTCACGGCTAGGTAAAAAATGTACTATATCGGGACATCACGCAGAACTTTAACGCACTATATCTTTGTTATTTATTGTTTAATATAATTGACAAATGAAAAAATACGTATCCTATATTTTTTGGTTATGTAAATAACGGACTTATTATAATTTTTCAGTCGTCTAGCCTATTAGTTATCTTATTTAGTTTTTTGTTTCTTTATTGGTGCCACCGCTTGATAGGTCCTAAAGTATAAGCCGTAGAACACCGATGCTGCCAAGAATAAAGCTGTTGAGATTACTGTTATGTACTCTGCGCGGTTCCTGTAAACCAGAACGAGAAGATGTAAGTAGGTAAGTACTGACCTTTTGAAGTTTCAGAGGCATACTTATAACTAGAATCAATTCTAAAGGATAATCATAGAGACTCTGAAGACTTATAAAATTGCTCATCATAAAATAAACTATCGAAAACCTTATTCGAGATGGATTACATCGATCCACAGATTGTAGCCCGTTACGGCACTTAGCCGTAGCTTTGTAGGTGGGCTACGTCGTTCTACAGTTTGTAACCCGCTACGGCACGTAGCCGTAGCCCTTCATCATTTCACGGTTTTTAGCCCGCTACGGCATGTAGCCGTAGCTTTGTAGGTATTCTACCGTCGTCGACAGTTCGTAGCCCGCTACGGCACGTATCCGTAGCACTACGTCGTTTCACAATTCGTAGATTAATAGATAAGCTAACTACCATAATAGTGTGGTAAAGTCAAATATTTCAGGTACGGTGATATTAATTAAAAGTGTCGACATCTGTTGTTATTGGACACACAATGTAAGGTTGCTATAACTTTTGCCTAAGGTTTTTGCTCGATAGAAGAGGGCGCTGTTGACCAAACCCTTGTTTTGCTTTTAGCACAGCTTGTAGGGAACCGAAAGGTACAGTGCGACATCTGTGTTGGTTGGTCGAAATTGGAACTAGCCTAAATAATACTTCACTTCTTTATTGAATGGCTTCTGGGATGGATTCCACAATTTCGCCAGTATCAAGTATAATTGTTCATAATAATATGAGGCAACGTAGTACGGTTTATAAGTCCAGTCGTCCAGTCTTCAGTCAGGTCCTGTTTTCTGCTATAGCAATGGCGCCAAAACAAAAAAACGATCGGCGCACAATTTTCTTCATCAGAGAGTTTCCGTCCAAATCTTCTTTATTCCATTTCACTAATACTTGTGTCTTATTACTAACGTATAACGGTTAAAATACCATTGATAAAAATCGATATACATTAGAAAAACACTAGAAAATGAAATTTAATAAAAATGACACAGCCGTCGTTCAAGATGAAAAAAATTGTGTCCCTGAATAATACTTATTTGTTTCCCACTTGCATTAAGTGCAAGTCCAGACAGGGCGATTTACGCACGAGTAGAATCGCGCGAAATTGTGTGTAGCCAATCATAGGAACGCACGTCAGATCCCAAGTGTCATTTGACACTAATCGGCTACCTGCGAGTTGAGTCGCATTAAATCACCCTATCTGGACTACCTCTAACCGTATCAAATAAGGTATTGTACTATTTATTAACATTTATAAAACTTCACCAAGCACGTTGATACTTAGTTCGAGCATCGAGGAAATATTATAAAAGATTAGCAAACGTGCTTAACGCTAAAATGCTTTGTCGAAGAGCCTTCCCAGATGGGCGCTTTGCTCGCGTGAGTTGGTCGCGCGATTGACATGTGTATACAAACAGGCTTGCTGAATGTTACGTGAGTTCATATATTTACCAGCGCGAGCAAATCGCCCTCCTGGGAAGGCTCTATGTCGTTATTTTTTTAGAACCCCTTTACAGCCTTCCCAGATAGGCGATTCGCTCGCGCGTGTTGAGCGCGCGTTTGACATGTCAGTCGCGCGACTCCAGTTGCGCGTAAATCGCCTTTATGGGAAGGCTCTATCTGGCACACGCAGCGACTCGTTTACTCTTGGGGTACCTAACTGAAAGCCCTAAACTCATATGCCTTGCCTATCTTTAGTTAGGTACTGGAGCTTGACAACAGATGTCACTGTTTATCTTTTGCTTTAAGATACCTAACCAGGGCCTCTAGCCAACCGGTATTTGCTACGAAGCGATTCTATTTCGTCCGTCGTCATCGTTCGGAAGCGACACATCCAAATATTGTACAGCTCAATAATTATTGAGCTGTATATTGTACGCGGCTAAATAATTATCGAGCTGTACAATATTTGGATGTGTCGTTGACGAACGATGACGACGGACGAAATAGAATCACTTCGTAGCAAATACAGTTTGGCTAGAGGCCCAGAAAAAATAACGTTTGTGGGAAGGTGTTTTTAAACATTATGATATAGGGAAATGGTTTTATCGAAGTTTTTTTTTAACGATTTATTTAATTGTCAGTTACCCACTATCTGTCAGATAATTTGAAAATGGAACGCGTAATTTCATACATTCTTTTAATTATTGACTGACTTATATAGTATCTGACGTTTGAAAAATTAGTTTTAATTGTGTCTGCCTGTAAATATTTCATTTTGATTAACAAAATTGCTAATTTATTTTATTTAGCAATTGTGTTAGAAATTATAGTTCACTTCACCGAATGTAATGATAGGACTTCAATCGATTTGTTTAAAGCAACCTAGGTACATGATTAGATAGAGTTTACAAATGTATTTTTTTATTTATTTCGTTTTTAAATAATGAGCTATTCTAGCAAGTCTGTACTTACTCAAAAGGTGTGCCGCAGATGGTATACCACGTTGCTCCGTTTGCCGGCTTTTTGTTAACACAGTGGAAATCGAAGTAGCTCTCGTCGTAGTTGTCCAAACATAAGTATTTACGCTTAGGCAATGTCTGAAAAAAAAGTTGACTTATTGAAATTACTAATAATATAAAGAACTTGAAAAATCAATCACAGTTATGAATGTATTAATATAATGTTATCGTACTAAATAGTAGGTATACCCAGAATGGGGTTAACAATTTCTGATGAAAATCTACAAGATGGCGCTGATTAATGAAAAGCTAAGTCCGAATACATTTCGGCTCTAAACTCAGAGCACAAAAAAAGAAATTCTACTATTTATACACAAAAAAAATTCAGCACTACATAATATTATTTTAATAATTTATCATCGAATTTTTCCTTGTTCTTTTCAGGTAATTAAGAAGAATTCTGCATCGCGCAAGTGATATATTTTGCGTCGTCTGGTGGCGAGTAAGGGATGAATATATATGTTTAGAGGGGTCCGAGGCTACACAGTTTACCGGTTTGCGGGGAGCCGGTCAAAATCCCCGTCAGTGTGATGTTGACGAAGCGCCGACTTTACCACTAATCAAGAGATTTCGGTCTCACCCCCACTGTTGTAGCCGCGTTGATCTCTTATGCTACTCACATGCCCTAATTTGGAATGAAGATCATTTAAAGCTTTTTTTACTTTACCTACCACACCACATCAGCCTATATCAGTCCACTGCTGGACATATGCCTCCCCTAATAAAGGAGGATATGCCCATAATCCCCACGTTGGGCATGCGGGTTGGGGATCGCAGGGCACAGCTTCTCGCACCACCGACGCTGCTGCCCGTCGGTGGCCAGGGGATTTAGCTGTGCCGATTAAGGCTGTGCTATGCCGCAATCAGCCGGCCGCCAGAGCCCCGTTCGTTGTTTAGCAGGGTGCACCACGAGCAGGTGAGGTTGGCTTGGGTTCCAAAGATGGAGGTTGGAACCCCGTACACCCCACCTTTACTTTACACTTTACCTAGTATAGCTCGTATGTAGGTATCTTAAAGTAGCGCATTTTAGCTTCAGTTCTAAGTATATAATCAAGCATGTGATGAGAACTGTTAATGAAGTAAATAAGTACCTACTCGTAATATGTGTGGAATCATGACCATTCCATAAGTACATAATTAAAACATCATAAATACAGAACGAAAAAGCAATAAACACATTTGAATTTATGCGTTTGGAGAACACGACATTTTGGATTAGGTATATTTACTCGAATCTAAATATAATGGTAAACGGATTCACTGGGTAATATTCAACGCACAACTCAAACCACTGGAACTAGAGACTTGAAATTTTGCACATACATACTTTTTAAAGTCCACCCCTAAACGGATAAAATAGCGGATAAAATTTTGTATGAGTCATCGATTATTAATTTATACGTGTCCCAACTGTTTTTGATAATTCAATCACTAGATTCTTTATTTATCTTTTACCAAAAAGATAAATTCAAATAATGAAGGTACTAACCTGTCCAAACGGAGTGGTTAGATGGGTAATTTCATTACAAGGACCAATAGGCTCGTGGAGGCCAACCGACACTTCGTTCTCTGGATTGAACAACACTACGAACACTAAGTAAGTGAGGTAGTGAATGATCAGCTGTAGGATCAGGATGTAATCGATGGTTGTTAGCCTGGAATTTTAAATAAATTTTAAGTAATTGCATTAAGACTCGTTTTAAAATACACTTTTTACTATAAACCTAATATTATCAACTATATACATAAATTACATCAAAAACATAAAAATTTATAAGAACAGGAGACCGCCGATGACGGACCAGAGTCCAAACGGTCGGTGGCCAGGCCTAGGGCTGCAAAGAGAGAAACCTCCGCACAATGCGTGCCGATTGCAGGAGCGCCACCTTGGCGAGTTTAAGTATCATTTAATTAGAGATACTATGTCGACTCGAATATACTATTATCGTGATATAAAAAATGTATAAAATACTAGCTTCTGCCCGCGACTTTGCTCACGTAATACTGGTATAAAAAGTAGCTGTGTTAATATAGGTCTTAAACTATGTATATTCCAAGTTTCATCCAAATCCGTTCAGCCGTTACGGAGTGAAGTGACCACAAACACACACACAAACTTTCGCATTTATAATATTAGTGTGATAAACGTAATGTTATCTTAGTGAGAGACGTCCTGCGATTATCGTCGGCAGTGTCGGCGATTCTCGCCTCAAAACGTTAGAGAAACGTTCTCCATCTAAATGTAATTACCTACAACGAACCGCTCCATAGGCGCACATCAGTAGTATAAACCCGCCTTTATTTGTTTTTCTATAATGAAAATATGTTAAAGAAAGTAGGTTGTATGAGGTTTTCGTAGGTTTAGGTATTATTTATATTGTAGAGTTTACAATCAAAACAGCTGCGTAAATATCTCAAAAAAAACTACTTAAATGATAAGAGGATAAAGCAACAACACACTAATAGATACAACCGATAATTCGCGTATTACTATAATTCAAACATAATTTAATCTGAACTTAGATACCTATGTCCCAGATTAATATTATTTTATTAGTCAACCCGCGTGCGAATACTGTTTGCGTAAACCCATCCGTGTAAGACTAGAAGTCAAGCTGTATTTCGAGTCCTATTTGTCCGATTTTGATAAAATGTAGCCTGTGTTTGAAGTCACAAAATAGGCATGTACACGTTACAAGTATGAAAATATACTATGAAAATAAATTCAGTACCTAGTTCTTGCGCAATGAACAAACAATTCAGTTTAATAGTTCTTTCAAATATGTTGTTCCTACATTCTCTTGTCTACATTGTCTTTAAATATATTTATTATATTTCTTCGTTAGTGTGGTTTTTCTCGCCCGTTGGTCAACTACTACTAGGTACTGCCTACTTAGAGCACTCAAGGATAATGTAAACTCCTACCTAAAGGTGAAACAATTCTAATACCTTCCTACCTACTGCGCACATTGGACGACAAACGTCAGCGTAAAGACGCTACGACAAGATGCGGGGGACAATTTTCATACATTTTGTTCAAAGCTCCGCACACACGGCAACAATCGCGTCAGCAAGATATGACAGACGCTCGCGACTAAGCGCGACGACAAAGCGTCGTGTTTGCGAGGTCTGTTAATTCACGAAATTTTTACATACAAAAAACTTATTCATATTACCTTTCTACCAATAGATAGGTTACTAGTGTAGAATAAATTGAAAATTTCGTTAATAACTTACTTAGTTTTTGCCTTTTCCCTCACGCTCAAGAGGCCGTGGATGATGAATGCAGCGTAGATAGTAAAAAGCAGGAAGAAGGTGACTTCTGTGTGGATTTTGTACACATCGTGGAGGGGATGGTAGATTGGTACGAACAGTAGGACGCCACCAGGCATTCCCAGAAGAGTAGCCACTATTAGAGACTTCCACTCGGTCTTCTTACTGTCAATGAATAATTTTGTGTACATAAGTATTACAGTAAATTAAGAAAAAAACTGTATATTAAAAAAAGTACCAATCCCTCAGTAATAAAATTTATATAGGACCACATGTGAAGTATACTCATTTAAACAAAAAAGAATTATGAAAATTGTTTCACAATTGACGGAGATATCGGTGAAAATACATTTAAAAAAAACTCAAAAAAAAAAAGGTTCCGACGAATTCAGAACCTTCTCCTTTTTGAAGTCGGTTAAAAACCGTTTAGGTCAAACATGAGGTTGCGATTTTAAATCCCACCATTCATTTCATAATAGGTAATATTTTTTTTTAATATCGTTACTTTAAATGTTACAAAAGTAACATTTACCTACACATAAGATCAATATTTATCACAAATTATGATCAATATTTTTTCAATCGTCAGCCTTTACACGATAATAAGGAAACAAAACTATATTCTAACATCAACCGTATTTGAAAAACTAACCCAGCTGATTCCCACTGCGCAACCTTAGGGGTGAACCATCTTCTACTAGCGTGGAATATGAAGAAGAAGCTAGCCGCAAACGTAGCGTGGAAGTAGTAAGAGTTCCATGGAACCCAGTAATGACGGTCGTAGATGTTTGGGTCTGTATCGTGCCACGTCCAGTGTACAAACTTGACTGCTACTATGTCGTAGGGCAGGTCTATGAGGACTGTTACTAGGCCTACAGCAAATGGTTCTGAGTATCGCGGTAGGTTTAGCCTGGATACTGCGTAGGCTGCGTGGTAAAGGAAGGCAGGATCTAAAAACAGAATACTGACTTAATGCAAAACGGTAGCGAAGGAATATAATCATAGTAAGATAAAAAAAACGGTTAGAACATTACATTTATATTGCTTTTGGTTATACCTAAATTTCATCAAGTAAATCAATTACGATTCAGTAAAAATATATTCAACCTTTAAGTAAGTAAGGGAGACCCGTCCAAAACCGTATACGGGGGGTAAAACCGTATAGTAGGGCACTTTCAATCGTAGAGTCACATCAATCGTACAAATTTCCGGCACCCAAGCCGCTCACTGGAGCCTACCAATCAGAACGTTTTGTCAATAAACACTTATTATGACAGGGTTGCACGTTACGAAAATATTGGATTTTATTGTTTTTTGGTGGTCCTGATGTAGTTTCTATTAAAATTAAAGCAATTATCGACAAGTTTACGTAAACTACAGGTAACTCGCTAGTTAATTATATGAATGTTTGTGTATTTACCTTTCATGTGTATGTGTATGTGCGAAGTGTTGATAAACATAGTCTTGGGCCAAAACCGTACAGGGTAAATTCAGCTATATACGATTTTGACCCGAGTGGATGATACATTAATTTCCTTGCATCCTCTCCATTTAAAAATGGGGTAACTGATGCTTCACAAAACCGGTAACCTAAGTTCAATCTGAAATTGTCTGTTAAAAAGAAAAACTAAAAAAGTTACCCGTGACAACATATTTGTTATATTGTTATTGTGATAAGTTATTATTTGTATTGCCTTGAAGAATACGTTACAAATCGCATAGATAAAAGTTGGGTGCAATATAAGGGTTGCTAGGGCTGGGCTCATGAAGACTGTACATGCTACATGCAGAATATGTATTGCTGAAAGATAGCTTCGGGGGCAATATCGTATATAGCATACGGTTTTACCCAGGTTTTGGGGCAAAACCGTAAATTGTAGAAGTATGCTATTTTTTTTGTTATTTTTAACCGAGTTCTAAAAAAGGAGGAGCTTCTCAATTCGGTTGTATTTTTATTTTTATTATTTTAATGTCTTAGTATTAGTAATATGTGTATATAATTGTAAACCTAGATATATATATTAATTGAAAATGTTGATTTGATACATTTGTGTTCAAAAACAAACAATCTACAGGCCTAAATCCTAATAGCTATACGGCCTTACCCCGGTCTCCCCTACCGTCTACTTGTGTGATTAACCCAGGTACTTACACAATAATATGATGTGTAATGGCAATCTGCCTCCTAAGAAAATAACTGGAGTTTGTGAGTGCCAAAAGTTGTCAAATTCTGGTAGAACGAAATGCCAGAAGTTGTCTGCATAGATACCGTGGAGTACTGTGCCTAGCCAGAAGTACGGCCAACGCCCTCCCTTTTTGAAAGCTGAAAAACAATAGAAAATAAGACCCAGTAAATGCAATGAGCAATGAAGATGTAGTGGTCACATAGGGGATGTCGCAGCCAGTGCCATATGGGATGTAGTGCTACTTGAAGGAGCTTCCGGAGCTCATGGGTTAAAATCTCGGCCGTTCAATGGATTTTTATTTGTATTATGTATATTTATTGAAGGAAACATCGTGAGAAAACTCGCAGCTTATAGTCAGTTCTGCACATGTTGACCATGGCTTTCCCGCAGGTAGGAGAAGAAGGTATAAGCTGAAAAAGCCTCGGTACTCCATACTCCATTGTCCCATCCCTTGTAAAAAAAATATGGTAGTCGGCTTCACTGACGGCCTAAGCAGTGGTTAACGGGTAGTGAGCGACATAACAGCTCCGGTTCCATTCAATTATTTATTTTTTTATTTATTTATTTATTAGGTTGCCGACAAGAGATACACAGATATATAAACAAAATAATAGTACTTAATCTTAAAGGCTAGTGCTCCCTTAATTATGGGTAGACATCATGCACATTTATTACTTATTAGACAATGTCAGAAATTTAGACTAGGTAAAAGATATTTTTGATACATTACCTACATAGAAAGCTTTAGGTACCTTAACAAAAAATATTTTAAGGAATGAAGTACTTAGGTAGGTACTCAAATATCATCATCATCATCATGATTCATATCATAAAATCATAAGGTACTCAAATATGTATACCAAAAATTATACAAGCAAAATTTCTATCTTTTCATGGACAAATGGTAGTGCGCCCTTAGCGCACGAGTAACTCACCTGAGTACTGGGGTGCACTTTGCATCTCGGCAACAAGCACACTGCACACTGGTCCTGGTAATTGCTATTTTAATCGTCTACTTCCTAAGCCACCGGTTGGTAATGGGGACGTTAAACATTGCGTAGATTTGAATGGGAATTTCCCATCCATTGTAAGTAAAAGTGCCCAATTCAAGCCGTATTATATTGACTAGATTAGTTGCAAAGGCCAAGTTTATAAGTCCTAGAGAAGAAATGAAGGGGTCCATTGTAGACACAATAAAACACACACAATGATCAACTTACCATGGATCAAGGTGATTAAGCCGGCTAATAGATACACTCCTTGCGAAATCATGTAGGTTGGCTGAGCCTTCCACAGCTGTTTGAAATCATTGGTTTGGACGAGCCATTCGGCCCACTGGGTGGAAAAAATAACAGCTCATGTAAATATAAATAAATATAATGCGGGACGTAATCACACAGCATCATGTAGCCCCAAACTAAGCAGAGCTTTTATTATGGGAACCACACGATTGATATACTACACATATAATTAATATACTACATATTGATATACTACACATATTATTATTATTTTTTTGTAAATACATACATAACATACATAGAAAATACCTAGACCCGAGACAAATATCTACAGAACATGCAAACATTTGTCCCGCAGCGGGAATCGAACCCGCAACCTTTTGCGTCTCAGGCGGACTTTCGCCCACTGCGCCACAGAGGCCGTCAAATCAAATTATACATTATGCCCGTAAGTTAACAAATTCAAATAAAAATTAGGTACCTAGTTAATATCTATGTAGAAAAATATTAGATCGCCCTTACAATATTTCGGGTTCAATTATGTTTGTTTTCCTGGCGTGACCATGGGTTATCCTGAAGGTTCGCCCCATAAGGACACCATAGAATATGTTCAGCTCGCAATCGCGGACGTTAAGCCACATTTTATGATTCAAAAGATTGATTGCTTACCTACTAATCGCAGGTACCAGCCAAGGTTCAAGTAATATTTTAGGTAATTTAATTTAATATTACTCACCGTTACACCTGTGCTTGCCATCGCGTGGTGCGCCCGCGCCTAACAACACGAAAGTAAAATTATCTCTACCAAGGCGCCACGGCACACACAGGGCGACCTAGTAGCAGGCGTTGTCGCTAGTTGTTGATAATAGACCTTCTCTACATTCCTAATAAGTATTACTTATTCTGTAATATCCGACTGATTATTTGGTGTTACCAACAGAACATTGTTATTATGAGATTATTACAGTAGTAAAGTGAGTAGTAGTATTTAACTATTAGATTTCTAAATGTTTCTTTTTAAGCCTTCTTAAACAGAATAATTAGATTTGTAGGTAGGTTCATACAATACGCATATTTACTAAGAGCACCGGAATGGTTGCGTGCAATGCAACCTGCAGTTTCTGTTGTCAGACAATTAAGTTGTGCGTCTTTTATACACACACATTTTATATATCTACCTACCCCAATCCCATTGGGTAAAATTATTCCTTAATAAAAATTTATAATATCAACAAGATTATGGCAACATCCATGTGCTAACGTGTTAAGTTGTGTATGCTGATTTGGAACCATGAATGCAATGTGTCAGCTACGTAGCAAAGTGTCATCTGTTAGTATTACGTACCTTCATAAATACACTTTATTTGTGTTACTATAATAACATGTAGGTTAGGTAGGTACTTAGGTACATTTAACTTTGCATCAGGCTAACAACACAGAGTTTATAGTTTCATAAACTAGTGACAGGTATATAGGGATAATACCTGGGTAGAAAATAATAATTCTAATTAGTACGTCACTTAGATTATCAAAAAATATTGGACACGTATTTTTTTATTTTTAAAATCAATGTAAATCGACAAAGTTATAGAGCATCAAAGTTCGGGTGTGGGGGCTCGTGACGTCCACCACACCACACCACGCCAGCCTATATCAGTCCGACATGGGCCTACCCTAATAAAGGGGGATATGCCCATAATTTCCACGCTGGGCATGCGGGTTGGGGATCGCAGGGCACAGCTTCTCGCACCACCGACGCTGCTGCCCGTCGGTGGCTTGGGGATTTAGCTGTGCCGATGTAGGCTGTGCTATGCCGCAATCAGCCGGCCGCCAGAGCCCCGTTCGTTGTTTAGCAGGGTGCACGTGCAGGTGGGTTTGGCTTGGGTTCCGAAGATAAGGGTTGGAACCCCTTACACCCCTTGTATGTAAAAAGTGTACTTACCCGTGACGTCACGCGGAACTTCAACGCACTATATCTTTGTCACTTTTATTTTAATTGACAAAAGAAAAAAAAAGACGTGTGGCACTCGGTGACTGCCGCGGTAAAGCTATTGCATAGCATTTTGTATCAACTTATGCAATTATAATTATTTATTTATTTTATTTATGCAGTATTTCTTTTTCTTTGATATTAATTCAAGTTACACTTTTTGAGCGTGGTGATCGTCTCGATTCGTGCGAGCTTCGTAGAGTCGTACAATACGTCTAGTTGCACGCACACAAACACCGTGTCGAAGACTGCCGAAAAGAAACGACGTTAGACAATGCACGGCCTTCAAGCCACACCTCCGTGCCCGTCGGAGTGGGGAGCGTGAGGTTTTTTTTCGTTACGGAATTTCTGGATTCGGTCCCCGCGCTCAAGGCCCTCGATAGAAGCTATGCAATAGCTTAAAAATACGTGTCAATTTTTTTTTGATAATGTAAATGACGGACCAATTAGAACTTTTCAGGAATCTTATTCGCAGCCTGATTTGACCCATTGCCGAGTTTATGTAGGTAGACCTTCCTGTTAGATTGTCAACATTTGATTGTCTGTCGTTAGATTGATCAACAGAGGGCCTGCGCTGACTATGTCGTTAATCTATAGTGCTACTGGACGACTGACACTACTCTTTCCAGTCCAGGAACCTACTTACTGACAAACTTTTTAAACTCAATCGGCGAGAATTGTAGAAGTAGAGTTCTTTGTGAAAAGCTCATCCGGGGAAGTACTAATACCAACAGCCATTCCAATTCTGCTGAGAAACAGCACTGCTGTGTTTCCGTTCGAAGGGTGTGGGTGCCAGTGATATTAAAGGCTCATGAGGCTTATCACCTTCATGCCTCAAGCTGACACGGGTGTTGCATCGCATCGCAATTAATACCAACTATGAATGTTATAATAAGTACCTACCTAGGTAATACATACACCTACAGGTAGGTGGTATCTTAACTATATTAAATTATCCATTAACTTTAGTAAAAATGTATACCAAGTATTTTCAGCAGCGATTGTAATGAAACTCTTACAGTATTTAGATATATATATATATATATATATATATATAACTGTCGGGTAGACCACTGTTATGACGGTTGATTAGTGATTGATCATCAACGACACAATACACGGTAGGTATTTAGGTAGTGGGTCTTATATTGTGGGAGCATGTCGCGCCCAGTCCAAAACCTTCAATGTTACCTTGATTATTAGCAAAATCCATTAGTTCCACAGTAGTTCTTTAATACTATGCTATACACATACATAAATGCATTGCATACCTACCGCGAACAAGAGGTCAAGGTCATGCTCAGTAAAAGGTCAATGACTTTGAGACTGCTTTGAGCTATGACAATGACAGTAACATCAAAACGTTGGTATTGATGACATTGACAATAACTATGACAAGTCTACACTTAATGACTAATGTCTCGTATCTTTTCATTTCATAAATCGGGGCACTATACTCGATCAGAAAAAAAAACATTCTCAATTGTTCTCAATGCTAAAAAACGTTAGTGTAACTTTTGTAGCAAAAATGTAACATTTCAGGAAACGAAACGTAACATAAGCATAGGACTCACTCAGGGGCCCTGGCAGCACTGTCAGGTCTAGGGATTGCTTTTGATCGTAACGTCTCGATCCGATCCTTATGCATTTGATTCGATTTTAAAAAGATCGATACAAAAAATCGTATTGAAAATAAACATTGAAATACATTACACGTATTTCGAACAAAATAGCTAATCACAATTAAATCGAAACAGAAATTACATGGACTTAAGAAAATACAATTTTTTATAAGTACTAAAAAAATAACTTTGTAATAAAATAAAGGGTTAAATCATCTATGACACGATAGCAAACGCCAATCATAATTACGATATAAAGTACCAACAATTCGTTTAAATTTGAAACATAATACAATTATGTATACAAACCAAAGTTTTAACTGATATAGATATAACTTTTGACTTTAAACTGATCATGGTCTAAAAACCACAATGTTTGGAAAACGATCCGATTATAATGGAGTTGTATCGATCCGCGGATCGGATCGTATGCTCACGATCACAGCTCACGATCAGCGGGTTGATCGGCTAATTCTGTTGCAAACAGAAGTGATTGACACCGATCCTGTTTTTACAAACTTTGACATTTCATCCGTTGAAATTCAATGAACGTCAATTGATAAATTGTCACAGTTTCGGTGGAACAGGATCGGTGTCAATCATTTCTGTTTGTAACAGAGTTAGCCGAACACCCCGCTGATCTTTGAAAAAATCTGATCGGATCGGTGCATCCCTATGTCAGGCATGAGGCAAAGCAAAGATGCGTTAGCATCCTAGTAGTCTGTGAAAGATTCTTTCATTTTGAATCACAGTTCACACGTTCATAGATCTGTTTTTTGTTTCATTTAATTGAAACAAGTCTAGGAGGAATTTGCAATTAATTACTTCGTAGAAAATACCTAAAAATATGTCATTCCTACTTCGAGCCTTATGTAAAATACCGCGGCATTTAGCAGCTTCCTACAAGAGTTCTCCTAAAATAATATTGCTAAGCCCAGTGAGATGGAATACAGCTGCTGCTAACGCGTTCAAGGCACACAGAGCCCAGGCCAGAAAGGAAAAGGAACCGTCGGAAGTCTTCAAATGGATTTTATTGGTAAGGTTATATTTATATCCGTATAGAAATAGGTACCTGACGTTTTAGGTACGTACCTGGGACAATATACATATCCCAATGAGTTATCACATAATTCTGTAGGCTAGATGCAAACAGGTCTCATTTTATGCTTCCTTTTATTTTTTTATGGTATTTGAAGATGAAACAAGCACATGGCCCACCTGATGTTAAGTGGTAACCATTACCTATCATAAAGTATTGCATCGTATATCATGTTTTTAGGAACATGCTCTATGATTCAAAACCTTGCATCCATCAACTTGAGGCATGATGATGATAAGCCTCTTGTGCCTGTAATTTCACCGGCATCCACACCCTTCAAACCGAAACAGCTCAGCTGCTTCACGGCAGAAATAGGCATGGTGGCAGTACTTCCCCGGACGAGCCCTCCACAAGGAGCTCTACTACTACTAGATTATGACTTATAAACAGTATGATTAATATTTTAGGTACCTAAGACTACTATGTGAATCTGCTACAGGATATAGGCCTATTTACCTAGAATTGCAGTGTTTGCCACAGCACCACATTTCAAAGATTGGTTTCGTAACTATGCTGTCGGGTGATGTTCCTGCTAGTTCCTGTAATCCTGCAATGTGCGTCTACAAAAAATTTAGGACATAGTTTAACTAGATCAGCTGTTCTGAAGCTGCTTTACAAGTTTTTGAGCAAAATGAGGTTGAACTTTACAAGTCATTTCCCCAATTAAAAACCATGAAATTCTAAATTCAAAACTTCAGGATGACCCTCTTTTCGGGATAACATACAAATCCAAACTCATATAATGCACCCAATTTCCCCTTTGCTCCACTCTGTATTAGTTGAATGGGCTTAGATTCTCATTTTTAAAAAAAGTCTTTATCTATGTTTTTTCTATGTTGTGACATGGTCCCCCCCGTTATAAACTTTGTCATAAAAATAGTTCTTTTTTTTTTGGTCTGTGACAATGAGAATTACCCTTATTTGATATTAGTACACATTGTTTGTAACCTTACATTGAGACAAAAAGTAGTCTCAATGTAAGTCCAGGTTCAAACCAGGTTTAACTGGGTTTAATAAGCAAAGCTAAGGGTGAAAGGCTAGTAAGTCATTAGATCTTTTGTAATTAAAAAAAATATATTGGTGTCTAATGTGGTTTGGATAATTTTCCCATAACTATGTCCAAATCTGACTAACAGATGTGTGTATTGCAGGCGATACCTGTGACTTCTTTTGGTTTGGGCTGCTGGCAAGTGTATCGTCTCCAATGGAAGATAACTCTTATTGATATGCTGCATTCTAAGTCTAATGCCACTGCTGTCGACATGCCTTCAGAGTGAGTTTTTTTATCATAGTCTTTTTGACCTACATAGAGTACCTATGCCTACTTGTTTAACCCATTTTTAAAGTATGCGGTACAATACAATATTAGCACAAAAAAACCATTTTGTAAATGTTCTGATAAATGAATGTAAACCTTTTTTTACTTGTATTATATTTCCATTATTTGAGCAGTTTGTTTTACCTTCAAATTTTCACAGTCATGATTTTATTTGATTAAAAACCAAATTTTTTGGTTAATATGAACAAAGATCATGTTTATGTAATTTTTCCTGAAGAGAAACACTTCTAACTGGAAAATTTGCCCCAGTTTTTAACAAGCCTGTTTAGATACCTATTATGTAGCATTGCAACAAAAATCTAACAGGTAGTTTAAATGCTGTTCAGCAAAATCATTCCTTTTGGATATAAATTTTCATATAACTAAATTCCAACGATGGCTTAAGGACTATATTTCACCGGGACACCATAGTGGCGCCGCTACCAACAAAATGTATGGTGGTGTCGTTTTGTGGCGTTTGGTTGCGCAACCTAACATACACCAGGTGAGTAACTCTCTATAGAGCTTTATACATTTTGTTGGTAGCGGCAACAGGTTGCGGCGCCACTATGGTGTACTGGTGAAATATAAGAAAGAGGCCTAAGGGCCCCATATACGGTACGATTCGTCTGTACGATCCATCGCTTTAGTTTAGATATACCGATCGAAACGACGAATCTATAGTGTATGTATAGATCGTTAACCTTATCGAAGACGATGTCGGAGATCGCAATAAAAACCCGTGCTATCATGAATATCATAACGATGAATCGACTGTGTATGGCTCTTTACGATCAACGATTCGATTTTGTCTCACTCTGACGCCGCGCCGCATCGCTTGCCAGGGCTAGCGCGTTTCATACTTTTACCTACTTACACTCTGTGACTGACAATCCATAGATAGACATAATATATCTTCAAATATGTAAGGCACACAACATGGCACAAAATAACTACAAACTCGCACATCGGAAGTATTTTCGTCAATTATTATTATAAAACTATAATTTAATTAATACATAGGTATTTAAAAATTATGACAAAATGACATGTAAATTATAATCTTTTGACTAAATATTCGCACATTAGGACAACAACTGGTAGGATTTACATTGTTCAGCATTTATTTACTTATAACCCTAAGACCAGTGTAAACTATTTACATACATTTTGTGAATAAATGACTGCATCTCTTAGGCATCTTTAAAAAAACCTACCTATTAAAAAAAATAAAAACGATCGATCGTTACGACCAATCGTTTCGTGTATGGGCGTCATTTTTGATGCGATCAAATGTCACGATTTTCATCAGATCTATCGTAGCAGATAAATCGTACCGTATGACCCATATACGGTACGATTTATCTGCTACGCTATCTGCCTTTAGATTAGTAACAGTGCAACAGGGACCTGGGGCCTGATTCTGACGATTTGATATCTTTGATTCTATTTGATATATATCGCGAGAACTGTCAAATTTCATATAGTGTACGGGCCGCATCCCGCACATTCAGCCTTTACAAACAATAAGCAAATTGTGCATAGTTAGTAGTATTTTTTCCATAATAAAACAGTTGAAACCTCACATCGGTGACGAACAGTCGTTTCACTCAATATCATACCGGTCCCATCAAAGCAAGCAACCATCATTATCATCATTCTGGGTATTGGAAGCAAGCCGTACCCAGACATTGGTCCTTCGAGCCGGATTCAGTTGGAGAAAAAACTCTCAAAAAACAAAAACATTTCGAATGAATATAAATTATTTATCCACGAGTATCAAACTTTAGGTCACATGCAGTTATCGGAATCGCCGCTTTGTAAAGAGACACCGGAATGTTATCTACCGCATCACTGTGTACTTCGCGACGATTCTACTACCTCGGCGTTACGGGTTGTATTTAACACATCAGCAAAGACATCAAGCGGAAGAAGTTTGAACGATCTTATGCATAAAGGACCGAATTTGCAGCAAGACCTTCAAACGCTTATTTTAAAGTGGAGACAGTATAAGATAGCATATAAAGCAGATATAGAAAAGATGTTTCGGCAGATTTGGGTTCATCCTGTAGATCGGAAACTTCAAAAAATCATTTGGAGAGATGATCCTTGTCAAAATTTAAAGGAATTTGAGTGTACCACCGTCACCTACGGTACAAAAGCAGCGCCTTTCTTGAGCATGATGACATTAAAGCAATTAGCAAACGACGAACAGGATAGGTACCCAGATGCATCTAAAGTCATCAAAGAAGCTATGTACATGGATGATTTAGTACCTGGTAGCCATGATATCACATCAGCAAAGAAATTACAGCAGGATTTGATCAATTTATTGAAGCAGGGTGGCTTCAATTTAAGAAAATGGTCATCAAACGATTCCAGGTTATATAAAGATCAAGAAGATGAGCAGCAAAAAATTATCAATTTCAAGCAAGCAGAGTCCACGAAAACCTTAGGGCTTCATTGGAATCCCACAGAAGATTCATTTTCATTTTCATCAAAAATTGAGACATCTGATGAGAAAATAACTAAAAGAGGGATACTATCAGACATATCCAAACTTTTTGATCCCTTGGGATGGATAGCGCCGATAACTACTAAGCTCAAGATCCTGTTTCAAGATGTCTGGGTAGCAAACATTCAATGGGATGATGAAGTACCTGAAAACATTAAGATTCAGTGGATAAAAATCAAAGCAGAATTAAAAAGCATCGATCAATTTCAAATACCAAGATGGTTAAGTATAACGTTATCAAGTAGAGTTGAACTGCACGGCTTTTGTGACTCTTCAACAAAAGCCTATGCAGCCGTCATCTACTGCAAAATTAAAATCAAAGATGAAGAAAAATCGAAGGTTACCTTGGTCGCAGCAAAATCAAGATTGGTACCTTCTAGCAAAAGCATATCAATGCCCCGGCTAGAACTATGCGGTGCATTGTTATTATCAAAACTCATGAACAAGGTCAAGGACTGCCTAGCTGAACACGATATCAGTGTTTACGGGTGGTGTGATTCTCAAGCAGTACTAGATTGGCTGCATGGCGATCCTGGTAGATGGAAAACGTTTGTAGCAAATAGGACACAGCAAATAACAAAAAGCATGCCTGCTGAATGCTGGCGTTACGTAAAAACACACGAAAACCCAGCTGACAGTGCAAGTAGAGGCTTATCAGTAACTCAGATGTCTAGCAATTCTTTGTGGTGGCAAGGACTTATGTGGTTGCCTACCTGGAAGCCACAAAAAGACGAAAATCAAGCAAATTATGTGACAGACGAAGAAATGAAAAATCAAAAGCAAGTTCATCACACACACACTCACAGCTCTATATCAAAAATATCACGCATCCTAGCATGGGTATACCGATTTATATCAAGCAAAAAACAAAAAGGATACCTTAAGCTAGATGAAATAAAAGAAGCAAAGCAAAACATTATCAAACATGAACAGCATCAGCAATTTTCACAAGAAATAAGCAATCTAAAGCAAAACAGCAAAATACAAGCAAATAGTAAAATCATAAACTTAAACCCATACTTAGACAGCAACGGCCTTCTAAGAGTGGGAGGAAGATTACAGCACGCACATATGAGCAATGACAAGCAGCATCCAATAATACTCCAGCATAGTGGTCGCCTCACAGAATTGATCATTGACGACGCACATAAAACTATGTTACATGGAGGTGCCCGGCTGACCTTAAGCTTTATCAGACAAAAGTATTGGGTAGTAGGAGGCAACCGAGCAATTAAAGCACGCATACGACGTTGCGTCGTTTGTGCGAAGCAGAGCCCAGTTATGAGAGCTCAAATCATGGGAGATCTACCGGAATCAAGAAGTAACCCATCACGGCCATTTACGCACACAGGGGTCGACTTCACCGGACATATCTCAGTAAAATCAAGCAAAGGTCGTGGAATCAGAAGCACAAAGGGATATGTAGCAATCTTCGTTTGCATGGCCTCAAAGGCTGTTCACCTGGAGTTAGTCTCAGACCTCAGCACATCGTCATTCATTGCAGCACCAGAATGGCGGCACGTAAAGGTACGCCTACCCATATCTACAGTGATAATGGTCGTAACTTTGTCGGAGCTAACAGAGTTTTACAGGAAGAATATCACGTAATAAAGCAAGCATATCAGAGCGCAGAGGTACAAGCAGAAGTATTAAATATGGAAATCAATTGGCACTTTAACGCACCGCTATGGCCCACAGCGGGAGGGCTGTGGGAGGCTGCAGTAAAGAGCTTCAAACATCATTTCAAACGAGTGGTGGGCGAGCAAATTCTGACATATGAAGAGCTGTACACCGTCCTCACTCAGATTGAGGGATGCTTAAACTCACGTCCTCTATGTCCAATAACGGAGAACCCCGATGAGTTGAACTTCTTGACTCCAGCACATTTTCTCACCGGGGGACCCGACGTTAATTTATATGAGACTGAAACAGACCTAAGAACGCGATGGCAATTAACACAAAAAATTGTAAAAGACCTATGGCATAGGTGGCGGAATGAGTATCTAACTCAGTTATCAGCAAGGAGCAAATGGAAGCAAGCAAGGGCAAATATTAGCCTGAACGACGTCGTCGTCATACACGACGCCAACCTACCCCCGGGAAAGTGGTTAGTGGCAAGAGTCATAGAATTACATCCAGGAGCAGATTCACGTGTTCGAGTTGTGACTCTAAAGACAAAAAACGGAGTCTTAAAACGTCCAGTAACAAAAATATCAATTTTACCTGTTCAAGAGCAAGAACAAAATGAACAAAAACAAACAAATAACTTAAATAAAAAAGCAGAACCGAAATGTCGCTTTAAACTATCAACGATGTTTGTATCATTATTTTTGTTCCTTAGCATCATAACAACTTCCCAAGGCGCATTAAACGTAACAAACTTCAGAGACAATCAGCATCTGTATTTTGACAAAGTATCAAACATGAATATCATTCGCGATGAGTGGAAACTTGTCGTGTACTACAAAATGCAACCTTATTGGGAAGGAATCACAGCATTAAATAAAACAACAAGCACATTAGAGCGGCTCTGTAAAACAATTGAAGATAAAGCTTATTGTAATACGATACTGTTACAATTAAAGCACGAGCTTAACGAGTTAAATTACAACAACCAAGTACTTGTTAATCAGCAGGACAGCACGCGACCGCTATCAAAACACAGGTACCGCCGTGGCCTTATCGACGGTGTCGGATATCTGGCGAACTCGTTATTCGGCGTACTCGACAGTAGATTCGCAGAACAGTATCACAAAGACATTACTCTCCTACGAGCAAATCAACAACATGCGTCGTATTTATCTAAAAATCAAACTTCTATCATCGAAGCCGAGTTCAATGTACTGAAACGAATCGAAAATACGACCTCTCAGCAATACAAAATCATTCATCAGCAACTTATTAAATCTGAAAAAACGGAGGGATTATTAAAAACTGAAATACAACTAGGCAACGAATTCAACATGGGAGCGATTATTGCAAGCAATTTATTACAGAATCTGAAACATTTACAAAACATGTTGTTAGATACAATCGCCGATACTTACCATGGCAGATTGAACCCCAATTTAATAACAACAAATCAATTACAAGATCAGCTGAGCATTATATCAAGCCACCTTTCCAATGACGTCACCCTCCCTATCAATAACATTCATATCGACATATTAAGAATATCAAGCTTATGACAACGAAAGCCAGAATGATCACCGAATACCTACTCTTTGAATTACGGATCCCATTAATCAGCCGTGACTCATACGAAATATTCAAGATCATCCCAATCCCTGAGCAAAGACAAGACAACATGATTAGCATTATACCGATATCAAACTATGTAGCAATAAATTTAAAGAAAGACACTTTCATAACTATGACGGAAAACGGAATCAGATCATGTCTAGTAGCAGATGCAAGTGTTTACCTTTGTCATATTAGCAGACCTATCAATAAATTGAGCAGTGATAATGATTTCTGCCAGAAGAACGACTCACTATGTGAAACTTTTATCAAACCTTGCAAAAATATTTGGCTGGAATGTAATTCACTAAACAATTACCTTTATTTTTGCTGTGATCAATGTCAGCTGCGAGCGCTATGCCAAGATCAAGTTACCGTGCATCAGCTGACTCGCGCTGGTTTATTTACAATACGAAATGGTTGTGTGATAAAATCAGAAACTTTCGAAATAATTACTCACGATAATCATGCAAGTGAGATGTATGTCGAATCAAAAGTTTTCACCCCTGTAATTGCCCCTATAAATCACATCATAAATATCTCGATGCCAAGACAGATGGAAGAACAGAAAGATCAGAAAGAGCTCGAGAATATACAAAAGCAAATCAAGTATGTGCAAGAAAACGAGGCATCAATAACCAGCATTTCATATCATGACATACACCATTATGCCGTCATCTACGCTATCATTGGATTGGGGGTCCTAGCAGGCTCAGTATGGTGGTGGCGACGCGGGCGCGGCGCGTGGTCTCTCCAAGCAGCAGCAGCACCGGCCACGGCGCCCGCGCCCGAGCCCCGCCCTCTCCCCCCACCCCCTCACCAAACAATCAGCGATAGTGTAGTTTATTAAAGTGTTAGTGCGCGAGTGAATAAGGCAACGTCGCCTATAACCCCTCGTTATGAATTTAGTGTAGCTAACCAGTGATTAAGTTTTAATATTAAGACTTGACTTTAGAGCAATAACATAATCTAATAACTTTAAATCAAATCATTATAAGCAAACATAATCATGTTTTAATTTTTACAAATTAGATGAAGGCTTTATTTTATATTCTTTTTCTCTCGCGGGGAGCATGTACGGGCCGCATCCCGCACATTCAACCTTTACAAACAATAAGCAAATTGTGCATAGTTAGTAGTATTTTTTCCATAATAAAACAGTTGAAACCTCACATCGGTGACGAACAGTCGTTTCACTCAATATCATACCGGTCCCATCAAAGCAAGCAACCATCATTATCATCATTCTGGGTATTGGAAGCAAGCCGTACCCAGACATATAGTTTTGACAGTTTCCGCGATAAATATCGAATAGAATCAAATATATCGAATCGTCATAATCAGGCCCCTTAACTGAATAGTTAAACTCCTAATAAAGAGCCAATAAACTTTAAAATACTACCTAAGAGCTTGTAGCTTTATCATAAAAGTATAATAATGGTATGAACTTTAGCTTTTCAGAGTTGGAAAAGATGGAGTATAAACCTGTGAAAGTACGAGGTAAATTTCTTCATGAGAAAGAAATACTCATTGGACCTAGAGCTATGATAGATGAGACTTCAGGCATGGCAAGAGCCAGCTCACTAGTTTCAGACCCGAAGAAGAATCAGGGCTGGCTCGTGGTCACACCCTTTATGCTGGCGGACACTGGGTATTTACAAAAATTATTGAATTTATAGTAATTCTTTAATTATTTTTTGAACACAGTAAAATAAATACAGAACAAAGTTTGCTTAAAAGCTATGTACAAAGGCAATAATACCCATAATGTAAAATGTAAGGTAAATGGAGAACTGTCAAATTCTATACATTTTTGACAGTTTTCGCGAAAAATTTCTAATGTAACATTAATCTCGTATTCCTATCATGAAAATTCCACTCCTATCATCTATTACCTTCATCATCATCACACAATTTGTTGAATGCGCGTGAATTTTAGCAAAATGTTATTTGTATTTACAGAGATGTAATTCTAGTGAACCGAGGGTGGGTTCATCATAGCATGAAATCAAAGGAAAAACGGGAAGCTTCTTACACCAATAAAGAAGTAGAACTGGTTGGTGTTGTGAGGTTAACAGAGAAAAGATCTCCATTTATGCCTAAGAATCATCCAGAAAAAGGTTCCTGGTTTTACAGGTGCGTGTGTATTTACCTATTGTCTACCTACCTTCCAAGGCCTCTACGTACCCCACAGAACTAATTACATGTATAACCGCTCTATTTATCGTATCGTTCTGATTCTTTGGAAAGTACAATATTAGTTTGACAATGAAGATCACATACAAATGGAGAGCAGGAATGGACGAATAAATCCGAGCACTGTGGTATCATTCTGAAAATATTGAAATCGTTTTGCAGAGTACAGCCCTGCCTCATATCGCACACACCACTCATACACTTAGTAGTACCCCCATAATCATAACCAAATGCCATTTTATAATGCTCGATAAAGTAAGTTTGTCCAGGGACAAACTAACGTTTAAATAAGCGAAAATGAAAAGAGGTGAAATGATTTTTAACGCCATTTTAGCTATCTGAAGTTTATAGAACTGTTATGAATAGGATAGTAAGAGTTTTTATAGAGGAGTGTGCGCATTGACCAACAATCTGTACTGGATTTTTTTCATTACAAATTTCTTTGTACGGACAAATCATGTCACCTCTTTTGATTTCCGTTTAAATGACATGGACAAGCTTACTTTATCGAACAGTAATTTCATGTTTCGCTGTCTGTAGAAATTTAAAGAAGCGTTGACAGCAGTCTGTAGAAAGTTAAGGAAGCGGAAGTGTTGACAAAGATGAAGGGGTTTTTAAGTTATCTTGCTCAACGATGAATATCACTCAAATTCAGAAGGCAGGTTTTATATGCCACATCTAATTGTAATCATCATCAAATTATCACTTCCCTCACAAATATCCTAAAATATCATTTCTCTATTATCACAGGGACTTGGAGCAAATGAGCAGCCACCTTGGTTGCCAGCCGATCTGGCTGGACGCCAGAGGAATCCCCGAGCCGCCAGAAGGCTGGCCCATCCCTAACCAAACTAGGGTCACAATTCGAAATGAGCATCTGTCATACATAATCACCTGGTATTCATTGTCATTCTTCACAGCACTCATGTGGCATCGTTATTTTATCAAGAAACTACCCTTACTGTGAATTCGAACGTTCTAAAATGTTTTTGAGCATTTAAGTTACGATAGTTATTTGAATTTAATTAATTTATAATCAAGGAAATGAAAGCATATTTTATGTAGCGAGTATGAAAATAAGAGTTCTTTGTTAAATAAACAATCTTTTATTTAAAACGTTTGGAAATTGCATAATTATCCTACCTATTCAATTACATAATTTGAATAATGTACCTACTCCAATTTTTTAGGGGGCAGGCGGGCTCCATCTATAAGGCGGGCGCGGTTATGGCACGGGCGGTTTCCTATTCCATTTAAATTTCACACAAAACGCATGGAAATAAAGCACAATTTATTGACGTTATTATGACGCACCATGTGATGACCACGCCCGAGCATAGACGTACAGTGTGTCCTAAATTGTGCTTTATTTCCATTCTCCTTGTTTGAAATTTGAATGGCATCCGTGCAAATCCGCGCCCGACGCCATACAAATGTGACTCGTGAATTGCCCTCCGCACAGATACAGGAAGACAACTAGATAAAGTCTTATAATTCAATACGGTAGGTATAAGTTAAAAAAATATGAAAACCAGACTAAAAATTATTGATAAATTGTCTACCTATTTGTTCCATAGTTTCTGTCCATTAATACCCATGTGTTTTTCGATCCAGGGTAGGTAAATTTTACTTACCTTACTGGAGAAAGTAGAGACTTCAGGCAGAGGCCTAGTTAGGTAGCAAACTATCTACGTTAAACAATCATTTAGGTTTAAAATTCTCGAAAAACATAACCCTCCTTCCGAGGTAGTCGGTTAAAAAGATAGGTATGTGGTACCTACTGACTTCATTTCTCTTAAATCCTAAAATAGTTTGTAGAAGTATCAATAACTTTTGTACTTGAGTGTATCCAGGACCAACACGGCTCGTAAGGAAAATTAAGAAGGTCATCAATATGTATGAAACGGTCGCTTTTGAGTGGTCATTCGAATTTGGTCGGATCACAGGTCAGATACCAGCGTCTAGGTCTTATTTCAGACTATCGTTTATAACTAGCTCAATATGGGACGTAGAGAGCTGAAATTTTCAGGGTTTAATTATCATTAAACGCACTAATTTTTTTGTTCATACCACAATTGTGCGTTGAAAAGGTTTCTTGCATTTTGACGTCAAAGTTATGACCTTATCAGATTTGGTTTAATCGATATGATTCAAAAACGCGTGTATGTACCTTCTTGAAACTTTTTGTGGTTACAAAGGATAACAGCAAGAACCGAACACCGTTTACAATGAATTTGTGCGTCTGTCCATTAAAGAGCTAGAATTTTTTTAAGGTTTTTCAAAAAAGCTAGATTACTTAAAAACTGTATGTATTTTTGTTAATTTTACATTGTCACAAATTAATAGCTACTCATGCATGTATATTTTATAGTTGCACATTCAATGGTTTCCGAGAACCAAGATTTTGCAAAACGTTACCGCAGCAGGAAAGTTAATAACTCAAAAACCTTTAGACGCACAAATTTTATTTTTTGCGCACTTTTATGCACAAATATAAGCTACCTGCCCATATAATTCATTTTTGTCTAGGATCATCCGTTTAGAATCTTCCTGCTGGAAGAACGTTACTCCAGCAGAAAACCTATTTTTGCGATTTATTCCAAAACGGCAGCACGCACAATTTTTTTTTCTTGACGCACATTTACAGCAAGTAATGCTCTAATTATTCCTGGAACTCACTTCATTCTAGAAGAAAAAATTCTGCTGGGGTAACGCACACGCTGATATCTACTTTCTTATGTCCAATATCATCAGTTAGAAAGGGATGCATACATTTAACAATGCGACTTCAAAAAGTTAATCGTACTAGGGCGCTCGAACAAATTTATGCAGATTGAATTACATGCCGCTAGAGTAACGCACACGCAGGTTCATACAAATGCCCTAGTACGAAGTCGCAGAAATCGCATTGAGATAAAGTATGCATCTCTTTCTAGCTAACATAAATGGACATAAGAAAGCAGAGATCAGCCATATGAGTTAATGTTCAGAGCATAAAGAGAATGACTTCTTCTATGCTTTAGTCCTATTTCTTTGGTCTTCTATGCTTGAGTCCTATTTCTTTGGACCTGGGCCTTGGGATGATGTGGGGAGTGGGCAAAATAAAAGTTATGTTCACATTGAGATCTTTTATTTAATTAGGCGCATGTCATGAAACATATGTGCGGTTTTGATGTCAACCAGGCCGAATTTTAAAATCTGTTAGTCGACTAAAATTGTTTCAGTAAGTACTTCAGTATTTGGCAGGATCGACACAAACCCGTTTTTGTAAGGTAGATAGACTACAAATAATACTTCCAACAAAATCACTTAATGGTACGAATTAACTTACAAAGATAATCGGTAATAACTTAAGTCTTGGATCACAACTGACTGTAGTTTTTCAAAATTAATAGCCATAACATGCATTAACTTTACTTTACTTTACTACCTACAATGATGAAATTCACTAATAAATAGCACAAATAGAAGCCAAACACTAATCAGGACGCGTAGGTATTATGTAAGCTATCAAGAAAAGAACCAGTAAGATGTATTATTTACTCGATGCAACGGAACTCTCGCATCTTTCAACGAATGTCGCTTCTTGTGGCTTACGTATAATACATATATGTTAAGAAATTTTGTAAGATTTTGCTTCTTGAAACACTACTTACACTATTACTACATAACCTTTTGTATGCTGGAATTATTGTGGCTGGCAGAATGTGCACGCGGAGAGCCAAAACTTTGCTTACTTAGAGAGGTCTAGTAAAACTTTGCTTACTTAGAGAGGTCTACTTAGAGGTCTAGCAATTTACAGATTATAATTATGCAGATGATGTCTGAATGCGTGTCCACAAGAGACAAAATATAAATATTGTGTCTGGAATTCCGGCATACAAAAGGTTAACATACTTGGATGGATAGCAACAACCTACGTGAAGTAATTAAAAAATCCACATAGTATAGTAACAAATGCATAACTGGTATGCTTTTATCTTTTTAAATAAAATAAAAATATATACATTTTTATGTCAGATAGATAAGTTAAATAATCACCCGGCTCAAAGTGAGGATCAATTGTATACATATTATTCATTATGTTTGATTCAACTAACACAGTAAATTTCAGTGCCAGAAATTTTGTAGAAAGAAATCTAAGTACAGTGTTAAATTACTATCTTTGCTAAGCCGGGTCTTCGGGCTAAACTTAAAAAAAAGTTTAAAAATTAAAAGTATGAATTAATTTTGTATACTTCGTTAAATTAAATAAACGTTATAAATTAATATACATTTTCAAAATCTGACATGAATACACATAGTTACTTTGAATTTATTAATAATAAAATAGTACACCTGTAAAAAAACCATGCTTATATTAAATTAGCTTTGGAAGAACATAACACTGAACGAATCATTTTACACATTTTAGGGGGGTTAAAATTGCAATGGAATGGGATTTATTATTTTTGAAAGAATGGTTTCACGTTTCAATGTCACAGTTATTCTCAAATTAGAGAGATTCAAAGAGTATTCAAGGAGATTGAAAGGTGACGCTCTAATGGAACATTGATGAGCGAAAACCAACAATTGATATATTATCTGATCCCTAGAGTATGAGTTGCATTACATGAAAATATTCAGTTTGAACGTTTCCGTATTGTGCAACTCGTACACATCAACAAACAGACCCCGTAATCTGCTGGCAACTGTACTGTAATCGTCCCTTTTACTGTACTCGCAAGGATAATCTCTATCGATTTAGATAGCGTTGGTGCAGAATAGTGCATCTGTACACCATCTGGTGTACAGAATAAGTGATTTAGTATAAATACTGCAAATAATGCAAGGAAGAAAAAAATTCTCACCTAAGCGAAAGAGCTGTTTGCTTTGGTGTGAATGTAAATAATATAATGTAATGTTCTCAAATGCAAGCAATTTTTCAGTGAAAAAGGACTGATGAACATGAAGATAATCTGTTTTCGAAAAAAAAATTTTTTATTACTTTGGCATTCCTTAATCAAAACAATTATCATTCATCATTAATCTTGCATACTCAAATAAGTACCAACTCTACAACCTTTTTAGTGAAATCGAGAGGCATTATGCTAAAAAAAACCATAAATACATTCTTAATTAATTTAAAAAAAGATACTAAATATTAATGTATTGCTGAAAAAAATCATTCGTTATCTTTAAAAACTAATATACTTAACTAACTTCAAATAATGTATCTCAGTTTGCCTGAATATTTTCTATCAATGTTTGAGAAACTCTACTCCAACAATATGAATGAAAAGACTGAAGAAATTTCCTACACTACATATTAACCACACATTAAAAAATAAATATTTTTGAAATGGTGATGACTAAATTATCATAACGTTATGAATAAAGATAACTACCAGTACCCATTCATAAAAACGACGAATGTTTACAGAAAAAATAAAACAATAGAATATATGAATATGAATGAATATATCTACAAACATTCGACCTTTTCATGGTAATTTAATTACAGGGCCTAATAAGAGTAAAATGGAAATATAAGTTTTATGGTCATTTGCACATTTTGCATCAACAGCCACCTATCTCTAAGTGTTAACCATCACTTACGTACAAACATGTGACAATTTATTAGTGTAAAAACACATTTCCCTGCATTACTAACTTTACAAGACACTCAGTAATAGGGACCTGTTGGCGCTTTGGTGCAAACGGCAAGAGCTTTCCAAAATATGGAAAGTAGGTCATAAAAAGTATTTGAAATTAATCCATAATCAAATTAAATCAATTACCACCCGGTCACAATTGATTCAGAAAAGGGATGAAAAATGAATTATATATATTGAAATAAAATCATTAAAAAATTACATAATTTCACTGACTTCTATATTTAATTTAAATCAGGCAAGTAGAACCTAGATGCAGCTCGGTAAAGTTGGTAAGTTAGTAACTTTATGCGCTACAGGTATTTTCAAGTATTTTCTATACATCATTGTTTCGATGTCTACAACTGGAAACATTAGTCAGTCATAATGTCTAGTCATAAAAAATTGTTAAACTATAAAATTGTTGATCAATTATGACCGCGTGGTAGAGTTGCAGGAGGTTTTTTTAGAAGGCTCAACAAAGTTGAGGAATTTAGAGACATAATCCAATTTAGTAGCTCCGCTTGATTTTTCTTACCAATGTATGTTATAACGTTAGATGAAAAATAGACTTAGGAAATAAAATAGTGTTGATTTTGTTGTTCCATTCTCCCAGAACACTTTAATATCGCGATCGTCAGGGATGATATTATTTCAAATGCACGTTTACTGTTACCGACTAGCAAGAGAATGGGTCAACAGAATCTACATAATTTTGCCAGCGCGATGTTCGCACCGACGTGACATGAAACTGAGGCATCATGAACTTAAATTCAAGCGGGCAAATCAAAATTTGACACATGTATTTGCGGTACATGCTTCGTGTCAATTTTGGGCGATGTTTTGTAGTCGCAAATGCCGAGCTCCTTCAGCTTCCATTCCCAGCCCATGGATTGGACCGCGTGCAAGGTTTGTGCTTCCGTGTGCTGACGCCGAAGCATGCCTTCCTGTTTGTTAAATACTTAATCTTAATATTTCGCGGATTTTCTCAAATATAGCATTTACATTGAACTTATAGTTTGCAAGTTTGCTTATAGGGGTCTCTGGAACTACTGATACGATTCTGAAAGGAAGCTACACTATCTCTGAGTGCTATAGAATTTTTAATTTTAATTATTGATAGACATCCCCATATCCACGTGTTGTCGCGGGGGGTAGATGTATAAAAAACCAACAGTGTAAAAATTATTAACTGGTTTTTTTTACACAAAATAGTCAAGCATTTGACAACTATCACACCTGAAACAGGTGAAGATGTGGTCTAAGATGGAGCACGCTTGCCTAGAAGGAACCGATTCACTCTGGTTAAAACAAACAACTTGTATACCTTGATCTTTTCCCATTTGTCGTCGACCTCTTGCAGCCAGGAGTTGATCTGCCGTCCGTTGCAGCGGGATCGCTGCGCGTTGCGTTTCTCTTCTTGCTCCGGTGCGAGAACATTATACACCTCATTGTCTCTCAGCATAGTGCATACGGAGAAAGGAAGAGACTGAAACCAAACCATTGGTACCTATAGTTAGCATATGCTATAGCGACAAATCACGAAAATGAAATATATTTAAAGGTTTAAATAAGATTTGTTACCTGATTAGCCACAGCGCGTTCGGCGCGCCCATGCACCCGCAGTATCTCTTGTTCGACGGCCAGCACAAGCTTTTCCTTCTCGACTAGATGTTGTATACGCAGCCGCGTCCTACAAAAATATTGAATGGTTTCAAAAATATCATTCTTAAGCCAACTTCTTATTGTTTTTTTGGGGCTTCAAAACTTAAAGTATGAGCCATTCCGACAATCAATCAGATACAGAGCTAAATAGACAATTCATTAGTAAGATTGAGTGATGATATCATTGCAATCACAAGTTTTATTTTTTTAAATTACTATGGGCCTACTCTTGACCTCGAGGCTTGCGTGGGCAAGGATGAGGTCAACGATGGGACGAGCTTTCCCAGAAGATGCCTATTAACTCTCTTTTTGAAGCCGTTAGGGTCATAAGACAATGGAAAAACAGACGCTGGCAGCTGATTCCATATTTTAGCAGTGCGCATTACAAATGATGTTTGGAAGCGCTTAGTCCTATTAAACTTGATGCGGGAGGTAGTTAGCAGTGCGTCTGAAGCTCCTATGGTAGAAAGGTGAAGGCGGAATAAGGTCATGTAACTCCTGTGCACACTCTCCGAAGTACAACCTACAAAAGACCGACAAACACGCAACCTCGCGACGATGGCTTAAGCTCTCGAGCCTTGCTTTAGCAAGATACTCTTGACCAATGAGCCTCTTAGCCCTGCGTTCAACTGAGTCTAGTGCGGCAAATTGATACTTGGCTGAACCATCCCAAAGGTGGCTGCAATACTCCATACAGGATCGGACTTGAGCTTTATACAGGGTCAGAAGCTGTCCAGGTGTGAAGTATCGCTTTACCCTATTTAGGTTGCCCAGTTTTCTGGCGGCAATTTGAGCTTTAGACTCAATTGTGCTGCCAAAGTTGAGATTAGCCCTCAACTCTATGCCAAGAAGTTCAAGGCTGTCGGTTACTTTAATCGGTGTACCACGAAAAGTGGGAGCAACAAAAAAAAAGACGTCTGCGTTTTAGAGGCGTTAAAGTCGATTTATTGTCGTCACTCCATTGGGAGACAATATTGAGAGTCCGATTTGTCCGCTCAACCATGGCCTCTCTCAGATAACACACTACCTGATTAGTGGAACGAGCCGTAGATATATATCTCTCTGTGACGGTACTGTCATCTGGATACCCAATAATGCCCAGCTGAAGCAGGTCATTAATGTGTAGCAGGAAAAGAGTCGCAGAGAGAACAGACCCTTGAGGAACACCGGCGTTGATGGCAATGTAGTCTGAGGAGCAAATGACCACTCTGATAGACCGTTCACTCAAGAAGTCGGATATCCAGGCAATGAAATCATGAGGTAAACCGTACGCTGGAAGTTTGTTAAGCAGGCTTGCGTCCCGAACCCGGTCAAATGGCTTCGAGATGTCAAGAGAAACAGCTATTGCTTCCCCATGTTTCTCGATGGCTTCCCCCCAAAAGTGCGTGACGTACACGAGAAGGTCGCCAGTTGACCGTCCCCGGCGGAAACCGTATTAGTGGTCACTGAGAAGGTCATTAGCTTCAAGGTACGTCAGCAACTTATGGTTAAGTACTTTTCTCCATAACCTCGCAGATTATGGAGGTGATGGAGATAGGTCGATAGTTGGCCGGGTCAGCTCGACTTCCCTTTTTGGGGACTGGTTGTACATTGGCAAGCTTCCAGGTCTTGGGTACAATCTTTTTCTTCAGAGAGAGGCGATACAGGCGTGTCAGCACAGGAGACAACTCTAGTGCACAGCGTCTCAGCACACGCGCTCGAATACTATCAGGACCACTGGCTTTATTCTCATCCAGATTGAAGAGCGCTCTACGTATATGTTTAGCAGTATATTTAGCACCGTCATCATAGAGCCACAATGAGGTAAGGTTGTTGGTTGAGAAGAGCTGACATATAGATGAGAACTGCCCGCAAATAGATCGGCAAACAAGTTTCCTTTCTCTATTGCGGAATGCGCCAGGGCTCCATCCGGTTTCAGTAGCGGAGGTAGTGTGGGACGGCAGAAGTTACTCTCTACCGATTTGGACAGGAACCAAACTGTTTACTTCCTGGACGGTATGAAGCTAGTTTAGCTCCGATTCGTCCAATGTGAACAAAACGAGCCCTACGCAATACTCTGTAACAGGCCTTGGTCTTCCGAGGTCTTGCTTTGCAGGCGCGGGCCTTTACCCAGGCTTGGTAAGCAGCTTGTTTACGCGACTCGGCACGAGCGCAATCTGCGCTGAACCAAGGTCGAGCCTTATTATCAAGTGGGAAGTCAGAGAATGGAATAAAATACTCCATCCCCTGGCAGATTACATACGCAACCGCGTCTGCACAACATGTCGGGTCTTCAGAAAAGAAACATCTGCCGCCAAGGGTAAGATACATAAAAGTGCCACATCTCGTCCCAATTCGCTGACTCGTATCTCCATACTCTCTTCGTGCCTTTAGGGCTGTCAACGGGAGGGGAGCATGTATATACGGATTTCACCACACAATGGTCAGACGTACCCAATGGGGCAGAAACTGCGATTGAGTGTCTGTTGGGATAAGTCGTCAGGAAAAGGTCTAAACAGTTTTGTCTGTGGCCGGCTTGGTCCGGTATGCGCGTGGCTTGGTCGACCAGTTGGGTGAGATCTAACGATAAAGCAAAGTTGCGCGCCTCTCTTCCCGCGTGGTCAGTTTCCTGGTAAGGGAATAACCACTCAGCATGGCGAGCATTAAAATCCCCCAGAAACATAAGCTCCGCTGTAGGATACCGTTGTTGAGCCAAGTCTGCCGCTTCGGTGAGATGCGTGAATAGCCTAGTTGTCTCCTGTTCACCGCTATGCGACCGATAGACACAGGCATAAAGGGGCTTCACTACGCCAGTGTCCGTCAGCAACCAGATAGTAGAAAGACCCGATGCTTCAAAGCTATGGAGACGTCGACAGCATAAAATATGTCATCGCGGATGTAAACACAGACCCCAGCCTTCTTCTTGAAGTTGTGCTCAAGCGTGTATCCAGGGGCTGCAGTCTAGACTTTTTCGTTAACTACCGATATATCGCTAAGTGTTAGCTCACAAAAAACATCTTCCCGAAAATTGGGGAAAAATATTTACCTGTAAAGACGAGTTATTAAATAATTTTATTCAATGTTTGTAGTATTTAGATAAGATAAGATAAATAGGTATTTATTTCACCCAAGTTATAAAGTTGGCAATATTTTATGTAAAATTAAAGTGAATAAAATAGTATTTATAAAGCCGTTACACATTAAAAGAAATTTGAAAAATACATAATTCAATTAATTGACAAATTTCAATCTACATACATACTTAAATGGATAAAAAAAATAACTTTTGTGTCTACTATTCAAAAAATATAAATAAACTACGTATGTAAACTTTTTTTGCAATGATGTACAAATTAACGCATAACAATGATGATTGCTTTTAGTTTGTAAGGAGTTATATAAGTTTATGTTCTTGCAGCACTTAATTTTAAGGGAAATTTGTTTTTAGGTTCGAAGTTACCGATAGTTATCGTTAACTTTACCGGCTGTCATATTTAGCCGCAATGAAGTTCACAAAAATTGTAGAGTTGACATTGTTTGTCGGTATGTTAACGACAAAAATCGTAACGTCAATGATCGGCACCAATCAGCACAGCCCACCTCGACGCGCGCAGTATTTTTTGTATGAAAATCTGTTTCCGAGCTGCTACCGAATTTCGGTAAGTAGCGATCGCTAACTATGTCGAGACTGCAGCCCCAGGGTAGTTGATGTACGCCACGTCAGACGGTGTAGATATTTGTGTAGTTCAAATATTTAGTATGATAAGCGGTTCGTATAATTTTAGTCAATGACAAAGCGTTATTTTATCTCCTAGAAAGCTTACGCTTACGACACGAAATGATTTAAAAATATTCGTGACGCTCTTCAGTTAGGTGCAACAAAATAAAAAATTGGAAAAATTCAAATTCCCATACTAATTTTTATTTCTCTAAAACCTTAATCGGCCATTACGAACATTATGAAATAACAACCAGCCAAATCGACCCCGCCTTTCTCACGTGATGATCCTACTAACGAGTAACGAAGAGCATTCCATTTTTATGATTTAAGAAATTAACATAACTATTTTACCTCTCCTTTTCCTGCATCAAGAACTCTGAAACCATTTGTGGCGGCATGTTATGCGGGATCTCAACCGCAGGCTCCGGATTCATGTTACCCTGTAGTGTGTACGTGCACCGATTCATCAGGTACTTGTTGAAATCCTTTGGTGGTTTCGGCTTCACGGGAAACAGCAGTTTTTGTCGCCGGTCGATCTACACACACACACGAATAATAATCAGCTCAATGATCGCTGGAGTTCCCTAGCCAGCAATAATATCAAATTGTATACATCTACAATTTCATATCGCTCTAGAATGGACTAGTTTGTAGACCACGTACCGAGTATAATCACAGAATAGAAAAAGAAACAGAATTTTCACTCCGCAAAAACGATTAAACAAATAGGTACTTTAGCTGCGAAGCAATAAAGTGTTATTCAGCTCGTACCTAACATTTTATATTCGCCTACACCTTGCATACCTTACTATGCGTAACTCTCATCTCTTCAGACGCATACTAACCTACGGAGCGAGCCCCGCAGTCGGGGCCCGCCGATGTACATAAAGCTTTGTACAGTGCGGAGTAAGACTGGCCTGGTATAATTAAGTGCTCTTTAGCGTGACATCCATTTCCATACTACATGTATAAACATTGCGGGCGACTGCCACCGATAAATGAAATGGAACAACTGAATAGGCTTGTGGTCAAACTGATAAAATGGTGATATAAGTATATAAATAACTAGTGTTATTGTTATCATTGAAAGATTGATTATGTATATAATAAAAAAAGATTGAAATGATGAAAATAATATAAAAAATGAGGCTGTTATCTAGTCATGTGGGTGATTTATATGTAGATCCGCAAAGATACGCGATCACTAAATAACATCATTTGATTTTGTATACCCACCTAATTCCGGTATGAAGAGGCTACCTGTCCATCCCGCAGGATAGTATTTGTATTGTTACCTGCTTTCGAATGTGAATGTACATCTGATAGGGGTTTGAATGCGTGATGCTGTGAGCGCTGCTTTCCATCGGCTCGGTCTTCGGTTCGCGATGGTGGTCCTTCGATGCTTTGATTTTCCGCTTCCGAGGGTGCAATTCTACAGACGGGGCGGGAGTACTAGCTATAATAATATTAGAAACAACTAACAAATTACTATGCCGATAAAGTAACAGTCCAACCGGCACCATGTACCGCGTGCTAATCAAACATAATTCAGTACGAATTAAGCAATCGATTCCCCCCTACCTCCTTTAGCTTAGTGTCATCAGTGAAGATATGAATCTCTTATTGATTTAAGAACCATTATTCTTAATAAATAAATAAAATATTTATTTATTCATTTATAGGACTTTTTATAATTTTGATAGCTAGATGTTTTCATTATGTTTAATATTTTAAGGACAAAATCAAGGTTATTAACCCAAAAGACTAGAAAGATGCACGCGAAGATCAACGTAGGTACCGAATTTTCTGTTAGTTTAAAATTGATCGTCATAGAACACACGGTATTAATCAGGCGTGCAATTCGAGCAGTAAACTTAGACTGCCCTGAATTTAGTTATTCTCTCAAGAACTCGCTAATTACCAATTTAGTTTCTAAATATTGTTAGTCTCATATATTTAGATGTCAATATGTTTCTCAGATTAAACAAATTACTAACTTCATGGCAACCTGTCGTGAATTTCAGTTAGTATACAGAATAGTGTGAGCCAGATTGTTACTTTATGGGTACATTGAATCACATTACCTGGATCGTTCTTAGATGTAGACACATGGTCGCTATCCTGACCCTGAAAACGAATGGGATAATCAGAATCTGAAGATTGAATTTTTGTTTGCTGGGGACCTTGCTCGGGGCCTTGCTCGAAAAGTCTCATGATGGAGATGACATCAATATGACGTTACATTAAGCTTAGTTCTAGTACAATCAGTAGTGGTTTTACGAGTTTAGGGTGAGATAATGACGTCATCGAACATCCGTTAGTTCAAATGATTCTAATTGGATACTTTTTACGAGATAGAAAAGCCGAGACTTTGATTGGCTACTTTTACGAGCCAAGACTAGTAGACGTTTTAATTACCGAAGGTTGCGGGCTTTTGTTAGAGTTGAGAGCATTGACGTGCGGTGATGTCCTTTCTTTGTCTTTGTCATCCACTGTCTTGTGTGAGCGCAACACCCTCTGCCCAGCCTGAAACATATAATTCATCATCTCAATACAAACCCACAAACCTAAAGTATTCACTGCATTAAAACCAAACTGAAAATAAAAAACCAGCATAATAAATTCCTATGGGTCCCATGGCTATTGTATCGATGTGCACTGTATGTAGCTTTACTAATATTAGGGAAAGCTAGCTCATACGTCATTGGTTAATTATATCAAATTTAAAATCAATAAAAGTACTCTAAAATGCGACATAAATTAAATTTCATTATGTTTAAGAATAATTCATTAAGAAATTGTAAACAGTTACAAATAACGAGAAAATGAGCATGCTAAATAGTTTGTAGCTGTGTTTAAGTTTGTCCTTTTCATGGATAGTGGCCTTACTTCTTGGTAAAAGTAAGCTGTTGCTATGCCATTTTTTTCAGCTTGAATGTAAATTAAATAAAGCATGGGATCCCAAAAATAAAATAACAAAAATCCAAATTAAATCATAACGAATAACTAAACAAACTCAGAATATATATAAACCAATCAGAAACTAAAAATATCAAAACTAAAATAAAACCTACTCGTAACCTATCTAGCGTCTAACCTCTAAAACAGGAAATTATAAAAAGGAAATGATAACGAATAAGTTATGTTATACAGGGAGGTGTGCACAACATACCTTTGGTATATTTACCTTGCCGCCTTCACCAACTCTCTTATCATCATTACCGTCGGAACTATCCGAAGTCTGTCCGTTGTCAGTCGTGCAGGGAATCACGTAGGGCAACGTAGCCGCACTGCCGCGTCCTTTGCCGCTGCCTCGCTGGCCTAAACCAACTCGGTTATTACTTTTACAGTAAACTTATATATTACGTGGGTAAGAAAAACTGCTGGATCGTTGTTGACATGTTGTTTCGACAACATCAGTAGGCTCAGCATGACCACCGTAAAAGGATTTTATCCACGAAAGAATAGAAAAGAGGTTTTGCATATAAATATAAAAAAATAAAGCATGGATATCCCAAGAATAAATAGAAATGTGTGATATAAATAATAATTGTTATTATAAGGATATTTACCATATTAGGGTGGTCATTCACTATAATTCATCATATTTTGGAATTTAACTGCCCTATGCTAGACAGGACATAGAAAAGGACATGCTCACCCTACTAAATGTTACTACGGACGATCTACTACTAAAGCATAAGCGTATTATCAACAGTAAACAAAAATTCTACTACTCACGGCAAATGATATGCAATACTGGCTACTGATATTTAATTTATACTTATAGTTATTTTTGTATGCCGATAACAATTCTGTTGTGTATTTTCCTGAGCGCTCATTTGACGTGAAAAAGTTGCTAGTCCTTTCTTATAAATCGATATAACAAGTATCACCATAATTTTATAAGTTTACGAAAATACACAAAAAAATCCCTACCATTATTATAATGTTTCCAAAATCTCCCAATAAATTAAAATCTGTATCCCTAAAATCAATTTCATAATAATTTATTTACTAGCTTCCGCCCATGGCTTTGCTTGCATGGTACCGGCATAAAAAGTAGCAGATAATAAACTATGCATATAGTTTCATTCAAATCCGTTTAGCCGTTACAGAGTTGAGTGTGAACAAACATACTTACAGACACGCAAACTTTTGAATTTATAATATTAGTGTGAAGTGTGATATAAGATAGGGAAAGGACCCTTTACATCTTTCGCCCGTCTTTCCGAGCATAGTTTGGATGAATAAATGGACAAGGAAATCTATTTTGTAAAGGTAACATTGACGCTATACATGTTTATATTAGTCATTGTTTGCAGCTGTGACACGACTACACACCGAGCAATGTAACATAGACATTTTGTAAGGCTATTGACAACAAAGGATTTTTATAGCGCATGCGTGAGGTATACGCCTTTTCTACGGCATGTGTAGGGCTCACCGTCAAAGACTAACGACAAAGGCATGCGCTCCAACCTCAATAGGAGCCGCAGTTTTCTTTCTTATAAAGTGGTAATCTCGAATTTTCATTCAACCATGCTATTGATGTTTACATCACAAACATTCACATGAACAGATCAGGCTAAATATAGAGAGACGAACATTTAGAAACAGGTAATTCACCCGAAACGATATCGCAGCATCAGTTTACAAGGGAGAACGGCACAAGAAATTGGGAGCGAAAGCTCGACCATTTGTGAATAGAACTTATAAAAATTTTGCCATCACCTTGTACACAAATGTCACATACCTTCACCTTCCTGCTCACTCCGGTTGCCGGCGCCGGCAGCTCCCCCGGGGATCACAATCTTGAGCGGGGGAACTTTGGGGGCGCTCGATTCTGGCGGTTTATCATCCTCGTTGTCAGCCGAATCTTTGTTCTGGTGAGATTTAGGACTAGCTACCGGGCTTTTCCGATCATTCTTGTTTCCTAGGGACTTTGATCTTTCTGATGATTTACTCTGGAATAAAGTTTAATAAAAATGTATTACTAAAATATTATGTATATTATAACAAAAAATTTGCGAGAATTGGCTTTTCCAGCACATTAAGTTGGTAGTCGTATTTTGATCAAGTATTTGTACTTACGGAATGGGAGTTCTGTGAATTGGACTTGTCCTTGGACCCTTTGCCCTGTGACTGCCCCTTCCCGGAGGATCCTTTGCCACCGCCTTGTGATCCCTTGCCCAGCGGCGTTGCGCCGGTCTTACTCGCGGGTCCAGGCGGCTTGCTGCCGGTCAACACGCTAACATGTAACAAATTATACATTAACAAAAGGAATAATAAACTACCCTTCTAACCAATTAAGGCAACCATGCCTATATTTTTTGTTGTTTCAAACTTGTAAGTAAAATAAGCTTTGTGTTGGTCCAACAAAGGACCATAGTGGAAGGAGCAAACATTCTGCAAATAGGCTGTTCGAAGTACCGCATTAGCAGGGTTCGAAAGGATAATTATCTTGATAATAACAAAAAATTGCACTCATAAAAGTGAACTGAATTCGAATGTGTATTTCCTTGCGTAGTTCGATTGCGTCTATCCGAACGAACGAAGCGTCAACGTACCGCCCGTGGGGATTCCCCTAATCCCCTTACAAGAAAAATTTATTTCTCTTCTTGATTGTGGCTTTTGTGTCCAGATTATGTCCGATAATTATCAAGAAGCGTAATTATCGTGATAATTTGGAACTCTGCACATCAGTAGATAATTAGTAGGCTCATTAGATAAGATAGTATGTTAATTTTGAGGAGTCTTCTCAAGCAGTTTTACAGTCTAAAATATTCGTTACCGTCCAGGTCCACTGCGAGGCGGTGCTGGTTTTCCCATGATTTCCTTGTCCTCCTTTTTGCGCCGTTTGGAGAGGTCATCTTCGAGCGGGTCCGGCTCCTGATTCTCCTCCTGGTAAGACCTTTTAAGGCCAGATGATTCATCCTGGGTCGAAGACACCACGCCGCTACTTACCTGGGTGGCTTCTGGAAAAAATACATTATTAATTAAATCTCATGTTTTGTGATGATAATGAAGATGCTAAAAGACAGTGTCTGTATGTTTGGAATCTTATATTAAATGATTAATGAAAGAATAAAATAAAAGGACAAGACGAAAATAAAATTTATAACAAACAGAAATAAAGCATGGAGTTCCTTTTGAGTGTACACACAGTTTATAAGGTAATCAGTTTACAGGCAAAACAAACCCCAGCACAGAGACATTGATGCAACATTTAGACAAGCTCGCCCAGTGAAAGCCATCCAGTGCATGCCAAGCGCAGCCACTTGCCCTTTTCCGGTGCGATGGGGTCCTTCCCATCAAAGTGTTCTGCCGTCGTTAGGGTCTCCATATTGCTCCTCTTACTAAACTCGGAGGCACTCGCATTTCCCTTCTTGGTGCTGTCATTACTTGCGCGACCGACGTGAGTAGCTCTCGCGTTATCTGTTGATGAGATATATTTGTTCCAAACATTACGTCTAATTATAATCTCACTGGTACAAATAAACAAAGAGAGAATTGAGAAATTATTTTATTTTTATAAGTCTAAAATCTAACAAATAAAAATGATATATTAGACGAAATCTCTAAAAGAATTGTTATGAAAATAACGAACTCGAGTAACACCCCAATGCAGGACGTCAGTGCAGAACTTTTCTCCTCACTTCAAATTAGAACACCAACCTAACCCATATTAAACTTTAAGCTTGTTTACTAGGTTAAAAGTCATATTTAGCTGCTGAATGTTAAAAATAATCTTGAACAGGAAACCTTTAAAATTTGTTACGCCACCATCTGACAGCCATTCATAAAATGGAAAGGTAATTTGGGCAATGAACTCAAATAAAACCGATTGCTTTAGAAGCTTACTAAGTTCCATAACTTTATTTATAGCTTAGAATTTTTTGTAGTATTTCCTTAGGTAACTTAATGAAACGAGAGGTTGACATTAGAGAAGCGAATGAAAGTTTGCGAATTGGGATAAAAATAAGTGATTATATGTAGCTCCTGACCTTGACAGATATAACTAAGTTCAAGGGCAATAATACTTTAAGAGTTCACAGTATATAAGTAAAAATAACCTCAAAATAGAATACCATTTTCAGTACATAGTAAAATCAACAGAGGCAAATTATTACAAGTGCTATATTGGGTGAGGCAGAAATTAGAGACAGGTATTTTCAATTAAAAACTAGCACAAGGACAGTTGGCCTAGGGCATAACACTTCTCACCATGCCCAAGATGCTTTACAGTTCATAATAAGCATTCAAAGCATAATGGCTTTCAAACAGTAAGTAAGGTTAGGCACTTCTTCATCATTTTATTACCTTAGAGCAATATGCTTGGTATAACTAACTGGGTATAGAAGCGAGCACCCATCTCTCCCACTTCCAGTAAACTCCTTCCCAGTGTCTTTTTAGTGCCACATAATAAAAATGTAAATCTTGACATTTTCTCATAGTAGATAAAATTAGATATAATATTACTTTCTGGGCTGTACTACAAAGGTAGGTAACCTAATGGTCAGGTTAAAATTAAATTAAAATTACCTAGCTAACAGATATTGGAATATTTCTAAGAAAATTAAATATCTTAGGCCATTAAATTCATGATTGAGAATTCTTAATGCACAGATATTATTTCACTTTAGACCAGAGACAAATAAAGACAACCTATTACCATCTACCATGGACTTACGAAAGTGATCTCATAAAGGTTCATGCTTACTCTATCAGCTGTACAAATACATATACCTACTACTGTAATGTAGAATAACGCAATGCTATGTACAACTTACCATTAGCTTCACTAGACAAGTAACAACACAAAACTAGTTTTTAGGTACCTACCTAAATTAATTAACTTTTACCAGTATTTATTTTGCTTTAGATAATATCGTACAAGAAAAAATCACATTGTCACGTCAGTCAGGTCATATTATGAGTTTACCACAGGGGTCACAGCACGAATGTGAATAATGTGTGCGGCGTGCATCTTCATTTACACGTAATTTTTACCAAAAAATATGCTTATAACGACTCCCCTTGTTTATGCGAGAGCGTCCTCCTTTGCATTTCACGTCGTCGGCCCCTATTTTGTTGGTTTTTACGTGTTTCTCCACTTTAATAATCGACATATAACTTTGTGCTAAATCAGTCCGCGAGACCGTCGCGAAGTTGTGCTGTCAAGAAGCGGCCATTCGCAGCGGGAGCCCCCAAACTTGCCAAGCAACACGCCCCTCACGTTCCGTTTCACGCATAGATAAACAGTTCCACGAGTATGGCGTGATGAAACCATTGCCACAGACACAGTACCATAACTGTACCAAAGGTTTAATATGTACTAGTGTTGTACTACAAAGAACAATTTAAACACATCACACATCGTGTTTTTAAGTTTTTACAAACTTTGAAATTACATTCGTCGCAATATAATGAACGTCAATTGACAAACTGTCACAGTTTGTTATAACAGGATTGCTGTCAATCATTTCTGTTTGCAACAGAGTTAGCCATAGATATAATAAGGTGACGATACATGTCAAACCCCCTCTCGCTCGCTATTGAATTTCTAATTCTAAGAAATTCAATAATATTAAATGGGCTAGGCTCACTCATCTGTTTGATGTCGGTGAGTAGGTAGAGGCCCACCGCCCCCTCTACACTCACGCACGCGTTGGATGATGTGCTGTGTCGGGAGCGGAAGAATGTATCCTATCAAATCTATTTTTATGGCTTGGCACCGACATAAACCGGTTTATTTTTCCATTTTTCGTTAATTAATTACATAATTCTCAACTAAACTGTCGACTCAGGTCGAAAATTACAAGTGAGGATGAGGTTTTTTTAATTTAAGTTGGAAAAGTACCAATCCTTCAGGAATAACATTTATATGAGATCCTATGAAGTATAATACTTTTTAAAACAAAAAATAATTTTGAAAATCGGTCATGATTGACGGAGATATCGGTGAACATACATGAAAAAAAGATACTCTTCTTTTAGAAATAGGTTAAAAATAAACAATTTATTGTCTGTATTTTCACCGCTACCCACAATCGTTTATCACAATCATAGCGATTCGGCATGCATAATATGACTTCATCCATCGACATAACGCTCACTCTACGTAGTGCACAGAGCGATTGTCACAGCACGTTGTTGCCGAGAACCAGCTTCCAACATTCCCACGGTTCTAATCATTTCTTTTCTGCTCAAATGACGTCGTCTCGTTATTAATGTTCTTGTGTATTAATTCTACTCAGAAGTAATATGACAGAAATTGCACTTATTTGGCCTCAAACTCGTAGCAAGATTACGCAGGAATACGACTTGACCGAAATTCCTAGTCCCTTTTCAAAAGACGATATTTTCTATTAAAAAGTGTTACTATTTTACCTGATTTTTAGAAATTAAGAAAAAAGCGCTTGTTCCCTAGACAGACGTTTGATGTGCGTAGAATGTAACGGGGTAGAAATAGTCGCCATTACACTTCTACTCCGTTTCGTTCTACACTGTTTTTGCACCAAGTGACGAAATGACTGACACAGACTGAATTTTGTGTTTCCATCAATAGGTTTTAATTTTGTCCAAATTTTTGATTTTCCGACATAGCTTATGAAAATAGCATTACGGACATTGGCAGAATCGTGACAACAGCCACAAAAGCCAAAATCAAGAAGTCTTAGTCAGAAGTTCTCCTGAGTTAGTGTGGTTTGAATATCCTTTATTATTTAGTACCATGAAAAACTCTGCAGATTATGTTTGGCATGTTTCTCGCTTGAGTAACTTAGGGGGGTGTTCATTAATTACGTGAGATGATTTTGGCGATTTTTCGACCCCCTCCCCCCTTGGTGACATTATGATGCTAATAAGTTGATTGCATTGGATTTATTAAAAAAAAAAATAGTTTTTGAAATAAATCCAATGCAATCAACTTATTAGCATCAAAATGTCACCAAGGGGGGAGGGGGTAATTCTAGTTCTTTTTAGTGGCAGATTCCTATCAAGTGTGCCTCAAAAGCTAAATTTTAAGCAGGTGTCAAGAATCGGAGTCATTATATTTATTTCTTTAAACTTACAAAATAAGTACTAAGACAAGGTCAGATTTTATACTGTGCAAAATTAAAATTATGACAAGCAAATAACACTATTAATGCAAATTAACATATCAAACTAATATTATAAACTAGCACTGCCCGCGGGTTGGCCTGCGTGGAATTGAGGAGGTTTACTTTATTATTGTTGAAGAAAAAAAAACCGGACTTTCCGGGACTTCCCCCCTGCCCCGCCTGAGATTTGGTGACATTTGGCTCGACCCCCCCCCCCCCATGCCTCACGTAATTAATGGACGCCCCTTATTACTTATTACTCAGGTAGGCCGATAGTACGTACTTTTACTTCTAAAGTGAGCCGCAACGGGGTAAACTTAATATAGGCGTTTACACTGTTGTACACTGTAGAACTCATCTAGATGAACTGACAGAAATAGACACTCAAGCTACTACTATTCCCTACAGTAAGTACTACGTTCCAACCCTATTGGTAACAACAACAACCCTATTGGTGGTTGGTATTGGTTTTTTGACATTTGAAACTCAATGCTGCCAACGGTCGTAACAAAAACAGTCCGAACCCAAAGCTAAAAAGGTTAGATTTGCAATCCGTTTTATTTTAGTAATAAATGCATGACTTTACTTATTTAGCTATGATGACCTAAAAGGTAAACAGATATCATACAGATGGATTATAAAAATAAATTAATTGTATTGTTTGCATATTAATCAACACTTGTTTAACAGTACGACAGAATAAATAGGAAAATAATCCTGAATACATTAATATTTTGGATAAAAATGTTACCATATGCGAATAATAAGAGGATAAAAAGTCCACTGAAATCAAATGAAGTCCGAAAACGGACCATAAGTATTGATTGCAGATTACTTGGTTTAGCGATTTCACAATATAAAATCGATAATCGGTTCATACTTCTCGGTTTATGTAGTTTTAAATCATAATTCATCATCACGCCGCTCATGTAGAGGCTTAGTTAATTTTTTGTATCTTGGCTAAGCATCATTCCATCTGGTTACTACTTGAATGAGTGAATGTTTGTTTGTAGGCACTTAGATCAGGAGCGCTTTTGTGCTTTGACAAACCACCAACGGCTATAAACATACAACTAACTCGATTATAAACATAGATTACTACATATTAACTACATAGATACTCATAGATATTTTTTTGATTTCTACATAGATTCTATAGTATGTTCATCTTATAAATGGATATTTGATAGATGTCAAAATTGAGAACCACCTACAAAATACCTACATCTTTTTTTGTAAATCTTATTTATTATTCATAGAAAACACCCAGACCAGAAACAAATATTTGCAGAACATACAACATTTGTCCTGCGGCGGGGATCGAACACGCAACCTTCTGCATCTCAGGCGGGCCTTCGCCCACTGCGCCACAGAGGTCGTCAACTACTGCAAAACATAACAATAAATTGGAACCATTAGGTAAATCTCTTTTAATTGTTATACCTAGGTAGGTTATCCTATTGTAATTATTAATTTGATTGATTAGGTCAGTGACGAATTGATAAGGTTGCTCCTACAATAGGCTTACTATAGTACCAACAACGCTACCAACCTACCGATGGTAAATAAAATGAAATAGGTAGGTAGGCATGTAAAGTACCTAAATAGATCAGGTACCTAATTAGCCCAGTAACCAGCCCCGTACTGGCTATCACTCGTTCTAGGCCTGGAAACAGAAAATGCTTATAATAGGTACCTACATTAACCCAATTTTAAGTACCCACCTATATTCAAACACTTGACTCTGCAGAACTCTGTGTGTGTGGACCAAATGAAAATCTATTGGAAACACCTCATCACCTCATCACAAAATAAAGATAAGTAACCTCATGCAGATATTCTGTTTAGTGTTGTCTTTCCGTTAGCTGGGTGCAAATACGTATTTAACAATGTAGACAATGTAGAAACGGGGTAGAACACGTAGTAATACTGATAATACTATCTACGGGGTAGAACTTTACTAGCAAAGCGACTGTTCTCCCACATCGGGTTTTTAATTAGACATTGGTCGAATAGCACGCGCGTCACTCGTCTTATGACGTCACTCATCGCGTGCTTGCATGCAATTCAATAGAAAGAGACCACTTATTATATTTTTTTTAAACCATGGTTTAAGGTTCATCATCATAACACGATTTCCACACAAGATAAAAACACCCAGACAACAGGGTGCCTAGTGCGAGTTTTTTACCGGCTCGATCGCGTTTGCGTTTACTCAAATTTATATGGAATCGAGGTAGCGCCTAGTAAATAATCTAGTGAAAAACGCGTGGCACTGACTCCTTTCCATACAAATTTCCGTAAACGCAAACGCGATCGAGCTGGTAAAAAAACTCGCAATAGGCACTCAGTTCTTTCATATTTTCCATGTAGCATCAAAGAATGAGAGTCGTTAGGGTTTGTTTGCGAAGAAGTTTAGTGAGAGAAATCTTAGATAAAACTGCCAGTATTTATTTGTTTATCAAAGAGGTTGACTATTCAATGAAGATTTGATATTCCATCAAAGTTTAAAATGAAGTAAAAAAAGTTACGATTGACTTTTTCATTTGCTTATGAAATTGCCGTTCAGAGACCATAAATAAAAAAGAAGAAGAAGAAATTGCCGTTCATAGCCGGTACCTAGTACCTACCTATGCACGACCATGGAAGCTTTTAGCAATTTCTTTGTGGTACAAATTCATGAAATTAAATGTACTATTTTGTACCCTGGAAGAAACAAATTGTACCCTTATAGTTTTGAGGATACAGCATAGTGGCTTTGTTCGCGCTGGGTACTACCTTTCTGGCACGACCACGAGGGATTTATAGTAATTGAGATCATGAATAGGCTCAGAAAATATTGTACTATTTTGTACTCCAAAATTTGTATTTCGTACTTCATAGGTTCAAAAGTCCTAACCAATTGAAAGCAAACTTGAGGGACCCAGAAAATTGAAAATGACTCCGGAACTTTTCTCACTTAAAAAAACGTGTAGCTGTATATGAACACGTATCCGCATCAATCTACCGACAACCATGTATCTCTCCACGTATTCAGATAATCATCATAGATCTTATGGTAGTATTTACAAACTTTTTCAATTAAATCGTTCGACACCGTCTTAGGCTCCCCACCCACGACCGACTTTACGATCGATTTTTTGTAGGACAGATAGGGATGGGACGTCATGGACAGAGCGTATACCAACCAGGTTGGATTTAAGGAGGAAGTAAGTCCTTAAGAGCTAAAATGGTTGGAATGAAGAAGATAACAAGGTTACAATATCACATTTTTACGTACGTAGAATCAACGTCCAGGCCGTACACATTATTCTAGTTTTTATTTCACATCGATCGGTGCAATATTACCGAAGTTATAATCGTGGGAAGTTTATACGTAGGTTTTTTAAATCTCGTCAGTGATCGCGACTAGCGCGTGACGTCATCGCTCCTAAACGGCGCGGCGCGGCGGGCGCCCATAGTACATTTCGCTGCAAGGTGGTTTGCTCTCGTGCGCTCTGGTTATTTTTATTAATTTAAAATATTGCTGATTAATTGAGTGTATTGTGTAAATTATTGTTTTAAAACTAAAATGGAAGAAGGATTTCAAAAAGGCCTAGGTTGTTTTTCAAGGCCTTCCCATATGATGTTCACGGTATGATGGTGGCAGAATGTTTTATAAAAAATAAAGAGATCATTAACCTTGGAATGGTTCAATAAACTGCGAGTCGCGTACCCTACATACCTACTAATATACATGTATCGGGGAGCCCCCCTTAATTAATTTTAATTTAATTTAATTATTTTTGAAGTAAATATATAAAATATTCTGTGAATATTACAAGGGTCTCTGTTGCCGTTATTACAATCGATCAAAAAACGGCAAAAAAGTGGCAACAGAAATACATCATCGGTGAAAATTTCAACTGTCTAACTGTTCTGAATTGATGAACTGTTCATGAGATACAGCCTGGTGACAGATAGACGGACATACAGATATACAGCGAAGTCTTAGTAATAGGGTTTCCGATTTACCCTTTGAGTACGGAACCCTAAAAAGCATATTACCAGCATTAACCAAGTACCTACCTAGTCTACTTACCTACTTAGTTAGATTTCACATGGTATTTGAATAATTCATCAAATTCATCGACATAGTCCTCACAATATACTGTAGTTTTTGGACCTAACGGGGCTCTTTTCATCGCATTTGTCAATGTTTTTCTGATCCTTAGGAACGTAAAAAAAGAACTTTCCGGGTGTTTTTGTGACCGTATTTTTAAACTGAGGCACGACACAGTATTTATTGGACGGACTCAAGTTGTTTTTATTGTTTCTTATTTAAAATAAACAAAGTAGTTTCGCGCGCGACGGGCACATTCGGGTAAACGCTTTGAATCGCTGAGTCACTTGCGCGGAGATAGGACCCGTGACGTCATCAACGATATCGCGCTCGGTCCGCGGCTTAGACCGAAAATGTTAACTTTACACTTTTATGTCTCGGTCAGTTTGAGAGATAAAAAAATAATAAAAACAGTTGTCCTCGTATTTTTTGTAGAAATTTTTGGCATATGTAACAAAACATGGTTTTCTTCTTCATTGGATTTTCCGTATCGTTATAAGTATTTTATGTTCTATATATTTTTTCGTAATAACAATTTTGGAGTTATGGCACTTTCTAATATGTATGAAAATTTATGACAAAATATGTATGAAAAAACTATGAACTTTTAAGAAAAAAAGTTATAGAACATAAAATACTTATATCAATACGTACAGCCTAATTCCAACCATCTTAATGCAGCAAACGAAATTTTCATACATATTTCCAATTACCATAATTCCAAAACCATGAACTTTACGCAAAAATGTTATAGAACATATAATACTTATATCAATACGTACAATCTAATTTCAACAAGTTAGCTCTTAAAGCCTTACTTCGTCCGTAAATCCAACCTGGTTGGTATACGCTCTGTCCATGACGTCCCATCCCATCTGTCCTACAAAAACTCGGTTGTAAAGTCGGTCGTGGGTGGGGAGCCTAAGACGGTGACGAACGATTTAATTGAAAAAGTAGGTAAACACTTCCTTATGATCGATGATGATTATTTGAATACGTGGAGAGATACATAAGGTTGTCGTGTCGGTAGATTGATGTGGATAGGTTTTCATATACAGCTACACGTTTTTTTAAGTGATCAAAGTTCCGGAGTCAGTCAAGGCATTTTTTGGGTCCCTCAAGTTTGCTTTAAATTGGCTATAACTTTTGAACCTTGAAAAACGAAATACAAATTTTGGAGCACAAAATAGTACAATTTTTTCTGAGCCTATTCATGATCTCAATTACTATAAATCTCTCGTGGTCGTGCCAGAAAGGTACTACCTAGCACGACCAAAGGCTGCTGTATCTTCAAAACTATAATGGTACATTTTTTTTCTTCCAGGGTACAAAATAGTACATTTAATTTCATGAATTAGTACCACAAAGAAATTACTAAAAGCTTCCATGGTCGTGCTGGATAGTATCACACCGATTTCCACATAAGATAAACACAACATTTCTTTATGCTACATGTAGCATCACAGAATGAGAGTCGATAAGGTTTGTTTGAGGAAGTTTAGTGAGAGAAATCTTAGATTAAACTGCCAGTATTTATTTGTTTATCAAAGAGGTTGACTATTCAAAGAAGATTTATTATTCCATCAAAGTTTAAAATGATGTAAAAAAAAATACAAAAAAAAGAGTTATGAGTCGACTTTTTTCATTTGCCTATGAAATTGCCGTTCGTTACCTATGTTTTAAAATGTAATAAACTTTCTATGATCGGCGAATATTCCAATTTCAAATAAATTGAATGTTTTTAAAATAAAATTTCGTTCAGTTCGTGTTTTGTTTTAAGTTTTTTACAATTCAATCCGTCTTGGTTGCAGTGTGGCGCAGACGGGACGCCACATCTAACGCCAAAAATCTAAAGAAAGGTAAATTATCGCGTCTCTCACTAATTCAGAGCCTCTAGTAAAAAGGCAACAACTCAAATTCGGCACTTTTCAGCAGAGGGAAAAAAACCACACTTACCTATATAGGTAACCTAAATATACAGGTTACCTGTATATACAGGTTGGAGCAAAAGAAGGCTGGTTATTTCAGACCTGACTATAAATGGAAGCGACTAAAAATATTCTTCATAATGGAGCATTGAAATTATTACTAATAACTTTATTTACTAAAGCCGGAATACCTAAGTAAATTAATAATAAATATTTATCGCAATACGCCCTAACATAACTTATCATAGTTATTGAACGCACTCGCACCCACATTAAACATCTCTCATGCCAATGTGAACTGTTAAAAATAAAACTGTCACTAACAAAGCACGCGTTTATTGGTGGTGTTGCCACCTTGGCTGTTATATAGGCCAATTTTAGTACTATTTTCCATTTTACATAAAGAGCCAATCCAGCTGATAAAGGTGACGTCTGTTCTAAATTGTTTTTCTATAGTAACCACCAGTAATACGTAGTGATTTGTGGCTTTAGAATAATTGAGTAACTGAGACGATAAGGTCGTTTTTTGTTTAATGGTGGCGCCATGTCACCGTTCCTAACCTAAAAGTATAAAATAAATACCCAGCAAAATTCTGCGGCTTTAATAAAAAAAACTATTAATTGCACAGGATATCCTGTAGCAATAAGAACTATGAATTCAAACAAGTCATTTCTAGACGCGACATTTTATGGTCAGGTCACAGGTTGTATGGAACTGACCGATCTTCTTTTACCTCATTGAGGGCAGCTACCTTTTCTTTTTGTTCTGATGAAACTTTAAGTTTATTTTGAAGGAAAAATAATGGCATTTTTGTTTTTTTTTTGAAAAAATTTACATTCAGCCCAGAATATAAAATGTGACAAAAAAATGTTGGTCAATCGACTATTTCCGAACAGGAACACTTTTCCGAAAGTAACTTACCAAACCGTAAGTTTTCGCGAAAATACAAAAAAGTTTCCCATAAAATTTCTATGAAACATCATGTCCACTACATTGAGTCCATGTATACCATTCGAACACTTGCCACGAAATACTCTGTTCTTATTTTAAATTGAACTTTCATAATGTTTGGCAGAATGATGATACCTCCGATTATCATTAGACGTCGAATCGCATTCATGAACTCAATGTTATGACGAGTGATATTTCATAGAAATTAAATGTAAAACTTTTTTTTTACATTTTCGTGAAAACTTACGGTTTGGTAAGTTACTTTCGGAAAAGTGTTCCTGTTGGGAATTGAGTCGATTGAGACCAACTTGTTTTTTTTTTTACAAATGTTATTTTTTCGGCTGATTGTACCTTTTTTTCAAAAATCAAAAAATTATATTATTTTTCCTTCAAAATAAACCTATATTTTTCTCAGAACAAAACCTTCAAACTACAAAAGAAAAGGTAGCTGCCCTCACTGAGGTAAAATTTTGGCCCACCCTGTATAAGTATACTTATTACAATGTTTTTTACTATTCCGCAAGACAAATCTAAATGTATTATAATACATCATTGTAGGTAAAAAATAGCCTTTTCATTTATTGGGAATCACTTTCTGATTTGTTCACTATTGCTATATTATGATGCAAATAACGTGTCTATAGTTTATTCGGTGTTTTATACGTATAGGTAGGTACTGGATATTCGGCTTTATTCACGCTGATTGCCGTTGCCGTGTGACTTCTTTCGTTAAATTAAGGACTATACGGAGCAAACACAACACCGTTGATGGTTTGATTGGACGGTTCCGTTCTGGAAATTTTGATTCCCAAAAAGATTCCCAAAAATATGGTCGACAATGACGAATTAAATGCGTTTGTGAAACGTGATGAATTGATGGGACTCAATCTACGGTTGAGTTGGCAGCAGCATCCGACGTCAGACTTAACACTATATTGGTCCATTTGAGAAAATGCTTTACGCCACACGAACTGAATGGCATTACATGACAGTACACATCCGACACTACGGATGTGTACTGTCAAAAGCTGAAAACAATGATGGAGAAGCTAGCTAGCTCGCAAATCTCCAGCAAGCTTCGATCAATCACTCGTCTCCGCTGCAACTCTGCACAACAGACGGTCTCCAAACTGCTAGAGCTAGAGTTGGAGGATGACAAAACTTTTCAATAACATTTATGAGTCATTAAATGTAATGTTATTTTATTACTGAGACTTACTTATACCTCGAGAAATTCGCAATCAATTTGAGTTTGATTTATAAGTTCACATACCGACAAGCCTACACAAAAATATTTTTTAAAAGCCAAAGGAGCCAAAGGCAACCTCCTTTGGCTCCTACTCCATATCTATTGCTGTGCCCAAAATTGGGTCCAAGTGTTAAATTAATCATCCTAGTTTTGTACTAACATTATGACTGAAGTAAATAAGTGATTATGAAATGAAACTCTCCGTTATCCACTGTAGGTTACTCACCAAACCTTGCGACTATATAAAACGTCGTCCAAATTCTGAAAGAAGTAGAATTCTGTACTTTTACGAGCCCCAATGCAAAAAATTTAGTCTATTATAGAAAAAATACATAAGTGAACTTTGAATCAAAAATTCTTATTTTTTTAATAACTGGAACTTATAAGATTACATAATGATAAGTTATAAATCCCTTAGTGGCACATAACAAGAAAAAATGTTTTGCTATATAATACTATAACTGCAAAATTGTTCGATGATTTTCTGCTTTAAAACAGTTTAAGATGTTGCTGGCGACAATCTGGACTGCTTGAGGACATTCCATAGTAGAAACTTTATTTGCAAGAAACAAAGACCACCAAGTCTTTGTCGTATGGCGTCAGCATGATGCACCATCTTGTTGCAAAATATACCCATTTTCAGATCTCATATTTACTATGGATGACGACAGATTTATTGCGAAAATATCTTGGTACTTCGCAGCATTAACACTCTCGTCGATGAAATGCGTCCGACCCAGACCGTGTGCTGACTGCCGCTGATGTGCCTGCAGTCAGCACAGCAGGCAGTCTTGGTGAAAGGTTTCATTTTTAATTCGGATTATTTAGCTCATCTTCATATTATTTTCCGCCACTGATCAGCGGATCAGTTCTGATGTTCACGAGCGAATTTTAGTCGTTTCTTTTTTCTGTACTGAGGTTAACGACGATTTTTTTATGCTGTGTAAAACAATAGCCCCTTATTTTCAGAACTCTCTTGCAATTATCGACTGAAGTATCTTTTTGAATCATGTCTCGCCAATGTACGGTTAGCACGCCTGGTCGAGCCCGACGATTATGCTTGCTGCGACCCATATTGAACAAAGATGGAACAAAGATTATGAAAAAAAACCATCCTCGAATCTGCCTTTTATTCCACTTGACATAATTTATTAAAGATAGATAATTTCATAATTAAATTAGAATTTGTTATGTTATTTCATCTAGGTGCATGCAAACGAGTTAACTCATCGATAGACGAACTTTTATGCATTGATTAAGAATTAGAAGAACTATTTTGCCGATATTTTGCATTACATATTACTTTATATCTATTCATTGGATTATTTTAGATATACTTCAGTGGTGTAATATGAAACTATTTAAACGGTAGTACTGAACAGTGAATATAACATTTATCTCCAAACCCCTATTTTTGAATAATGGTATTTGATGCGTTCTTGTTTTGAAGGCTTAACGAACTATTTTGCATTGGACCTCGTACTTTTTTCAGAATTTGGACATCATCCTGGCAAAAAAGAAACAATACCGAAAGACAGTACAAAATAGAATTATACCGTAGCTAGCTATTCTAAGGGTTTTAGAGAGTTAGTTTCCTCCCGTCCACCTGACTTCTATAATAAAGGCACATAAATAAATTTCTACTGCGTTGACAAATATAAATATCAATTTATTTTTGTCATGCCATCGGGCATAGGTACATTCTGAATTATAAAAATAAAATAGATAAAAAAATATTTTTTGTACTAAACGGCAATTTCATAGGTAATTCTAATCGTATTCAATGTGTGCTATTAAACCTAGGTAGGTAAGTAAGTAGGTAGGTACCTTACTTACATAGGTGCTAAGTTGCCTAGTTACATTTTCTATAATAGCCTTATAGTTTTATAAGAACAAAACCTACCTGCTAAATAAAAGGTAGCTGCCCTTGATGAGGAAAAATTTTGCCCCACCCAACAAATAAAGCAAACTGATCGATACCAGCATGATAGAAAGTGTGCGTAGGCATAACGTACTTACGGAATCTAAGTATCTATGAAGTAATCTACGTCCCAACCTTCTTTTTACCTCGCCCGTGCGGAGAAAGGCATTTAACGAAAAATACATGTCAATTTAAGTCCAAACAACGTAGGAAATAGGAATGTGCAGATATTAGTAAAATAGAGCATACCGGAAATCATTTCAAAATTCAAGTTTAAAAAATTGGTATGTTTTTGCTAATAAACAAACTAGGTTATTAGTAGGAATTATTGTTTTTAACGTACCATTTGTCAGGGACTCCAGATATTCAAAAATGGGCGGTGCAGCATAGTCCGATGGCATTTTCCCTTTCGTATTCTTGACAAAAGGATCTGCTCCATGCTCGATAAGAAATTTAACCATCTTGAGGTTTCCTGAAGTTGTAGCATCGTGCAGAGGTGTATCATCGTCCAATCCCTTCGCATTAAGATCAGCCCCACTATTCACAAGTAGTTCTACTACTTGAAACCATCCATAGCTGCAAGCTTCATGTAACGGAGTCCATCCTAGAATTTGTTACTTAACCATTAGATATATCTACCTACTTCTTAGTTATGTAAGCTCAACAACACAATGACGAGTAAACAGCGATCGATTGCGAAGGTATCAACTTCCACCCGCATGGATAAAAATAACCCGAGGTCACTTCGCGAAGCGGAGGGTGGGGTCTTCGCAGCTCAGGAAATTTCTGTGCTTCTTGGCGGAGTTACGCTGGCTAAGTATTTAACCAGATCTCCCATACGTACAATGGACTAACTTTGAATCCAATTGCGGGAAAGGGTTATTTTTTTACATTCACAGGTATCAAAAGAAAGTACAGTCCTTTTCACGAAAGATCTCCTGCAGACGCGGCGCCACTGTCATGTAAAAGTTAAAATGGAATGGAAATAACAGCAAAATCAACACGGCTCCAACTTAAATATGATGCAAATAATCAGTTATCTCTAGAATGTTTTGATATTATTCGCTGTTTTTACGTATACTGAAGATTCGCCTTCGTGAAAAGGATTCTAGTTATGTTATCAACAATTGATTCAAATTGAATAAATGTACTCTGTGGCAGAGTCTATTGAATATTAGTGAGTCACCCAGCGAGGCAGTCTTGTATTGTATGCATTGCCTCCTATAAGTCTATCAGTTGGCTCAAGGTCAATCCTGTAAACTGGAGATCTCTGTAATGTTTCGTTTAGATTTTTTGTACTTTATGAATTTTGGATGTGCCTATTGCTTTACAAATAAGTTATTTATTATTAAGACCTGTTTTATCAAAAAGGTATAAGTACAAAGACCTGATTTATCAAAAAGGTATAAGTACAGTGTTTATTTGTGTTTTATCTGGAATTATTGGGAAATCTGAAACCAAAGCAGATATAGAAAGTGCCTTAAGAGACAATTGTTTAAAGCAAAAGATCTGAATCCATTCAGCTTACAATTACCATCCCTCATCCATTTAAACATGGAAATTGATGACAATGATTCTGAAAATCCTGAAAATAAAATACCCTAGAACACAAGGAAAGATAATATAAGATACACGTTTATATATACGAAAGACAAAAAGCATGTTTTTATAACTTTGAAAAACATTATTCTTTGCTTGTTACAGTTATTTGCAAAACAGAATAATGATTACATTATGGATCACATGGTGATACTTAAATAAGTATCAGTATGTGTGCCAAATAAAGCTATTCAGTTCCGCTACTTTTGAAAATTACAAAAACAATCACAACAATAATTGCATAAGTATAAAGGAGTATATAATGTTGGTTTTCAAATCTTTAATCTAAATGAAAATGTTTCGTACATCTATATGTGAAATGCCAGCACGACAAAATCTACAACATTGATGTGCAAAACACAATAACAATAATAATTTTATAGTTATGTAAAATAAAACAAAAGTACTCAGATGTCCTAGCGACAAATACATCATGCTATACAGTATGGAGAGACATCAATAGAATCAAAATAAAAGACATGGAACAGGTCACCATGCGTAAATGAACTATGAATGAATCAATTTTCCTTTACTCTAAATTAGCTTCCGACCGCGACTTCGGTCTCGTGGTACTGTTATAAAGATGCCTTTATGTTATGCTGGTAACTATGTAGTGGAAACATACAGAAGTGTATGTATAATTTTGTTTTAAAGGTTACTTAAAAAGATAAAAAGTAGCCTTTAAGAGGATGAATGAAATTATTGAGTGAATGTGATGTAAAATACGGGAGCAAAACAAGAAAAAAGAGCACGGCGTGATGTTGATGCTACAACAAATTCAATAAAATAAATACAACCTAATTAAGAACTTCCTGCTTTTTTTTATAAATCTGTTTAAAATAAGATATTATTATATATCTTAAGATACTATTATATAACTTGAAACTAAAACAAATTATATCTTAATTTTATTAGTTATTATGATTAATATGTATCAAAGTTGTATATAAATTTAGGTAATGCTAAATGGATATGTAGCATCAGTCTTTAAATACGGTCTTATTCTCTGGCGCAACTCGACAGATGTGCAAAGAGTTTTCATTGCACAAAAGAAATGTGTACGAGCAATTGTTGGAATACCTCCGTGGGAGTCATGTACGCCTATCTTTCTGAGACTAAGGTTGTTGACATTGCCGAGCATGTATATTCTAGAAGCTGCTAAGTTTTTTAAGGAGCAATCGAATTTATTTACGAGGGCACGTGATATATACCCTAAATGTGTAAGGAACCCAAACAGAATAGTTCTTTCCAGGGTTCCTAGCACAGCACTTTATAAAAAAAAACAATTTTGCTGTTTTTATTTTTATTGATTTATTGAAGTGACATGTTTGTGTTAATTAGAATTATTCAATTTAAATTCAAATTTAAATTGACAATTAAATATTTAAATTTTGCATGCCAATTGTATTTGGTGAAATATGAGAATTCTGTACCATAGCACTTATGAACTTTGTTGTTACCATATTTCAAGCAAATAAACAATTTCAATTCATAAAGTATGGCTAAAGTGGATAATTAGGTATTCGTACTTTCAAATAAAAGAGAAAAAAACGAAGCGCTAACTAACTTGCCACTATTATCATAGAATTAAAACAATACGTTTTGTGGCAATCAATAGAAAACATCCGAAATATCAGTAAAGAATTCATTCATCCTCTTAAATGTTATTGCCTTTCTAGAACTGGCAAAACTTTAGCTCAATTCCTCCAGTTTTTTAGGTGTGAAGGAGGGAGAAACATTAACCTACAATAATATAAAATATACATCTTACATAATACCTGGATTTCAAGTGATATATTTTGAGATATCTAACTTTAAGTTTTTTTTCATTATTTTGATTTGGTTTTGGTATGTGATGCCTTGGGTTATATTTGTTTCATCAAAATGTTTCAGTTTTCCATCAAAAAAAATTTATATCGGTCTTGTGGTTTCCATAACACAAGCTTGCTTAGTTTGGGACTACATAATGCTATGTGATAGTGTCCAGCATTATTTATTTTATTTATGATTTTGGTATGAACCCATTAAGATGAACTGATTTCCAGGAAACTTGAACTTATTTGTAAGGAAATATTGTATGATAAACAAGATTGATATCATAATTTACAATAAACAATATTTCTTTACAAATAAATACTCAACCGAATGATATTATACAGTATTTATTACTTACCAGCAAAGTCAGGAATGTTTGGATCCTGGCCTTGGTCAAGCAACTTTTTGACTTGGTCATGATCGCCTCTGATGGATGCTACATGAAGTGGGGTCTCTCCTCTTCCATTCCTCTGTTGCCTCGTTTTCTTCCTTTCCTCAGCAGCCGGAGTCGGAGCAGCTATTTAGATATTACATCAAGTGAGGATGATACAAAAATTTACAATATACCTAGAGTGGGCTATAAAATCTATAATCACTATAAGGGACATAAAATTCTTTACTTTTTTATTGACTCCATAACAGCAACAGAGGCTTTATTAAGAGTTAGCACTTAGTCTTGAGTACCTCGCCTCCTTATTTTTATATTATACTAGTTTGGTGAATACCAAACAATAGGTATGATATAAATAGAAAATTTTATATGAAGGCCTTATAAATTGTTGATGACATTCTAGGGAAGGACTTTCCTTTATGTGTAGTGAGCTTTTGGGGGGTAAGGGGGTGGGAGGGGTGGGGGAGGGGGGGAGGACCCTCCCCCTAAAAGGGTGAAGTGCGGAAACTCATAGTTTCCGAGAAAAATAATAATTTAGTTTTGAGGTTAAGTATGGAAAAAACGTAAACAATTTACACCAAAACACACTATCGGGAGAGGGGGGGATGCGGTAGTGTTAGGGAAGGGGAACATATGACCTATGACCACTCTAAAAACCCGTTTCAAATCATAAAAATGGTATTTGACTCCGGTATGGGCTCGCGCCAGAACTCTCACTCACGCATTTTTTATATACACTCTAGGGGTAGGGATCACAAGAAAAGGTGGCATCGGGGTGCTCTGTGTGGGTTCTGTGTTAGATTTCGAACCTAATCTACTCAAGTCGGGGTGTCCTAGAACCTACTTTTGTGAGAAGGATCTCCGGGTGGTTATAAAAAAAAAACCTAATAACCTACTGTTTATCTGTGTCAATTTTTACACGACTAAATTCAATCAATCAAACAATCAACAAAAACCGGCGGGAAAACAAAAAAAGATGTCATTGTCATTGTCAGATTACCATAAAATTGACACAAAAACCACGAGAAATGTCATTGTCATTGTCAGATTACCAAATAATTTGCAATCAGTAGCAAACATTATCATCAAGTTTGACGAAATTACGTGAAAAATTGGAATTTTCAAAAATTCATATCTCAAAAACTATTCGTTTCCGCACTACGCCATTTCAGATTTAGGCTTCCTAGGTGTAACCCTACCTGTGACAAAAGTTTCAGCCGCCTAGCTCACTACACATAAAGGAAAGCTGGGCCCATTCTAGTTAAGAACAGAATGTCCACAATATACATTATAGGTAAAGGAAAAGTAATTTTTAACAAATATTAAAAAACTCTATCCATAGCTAATCAAATAATGATAAGACATCCATTGTTGTCAATTACACCTTTACAGCAAATCAGCTTTGATTCTAATATTTTCGTATATTTTTAGAGCAAAACATCTCCAACCTTCCACAAACTGTGTCTCAAAGTTAGTTGATTTTGGTGAAATTTTTATATTCCACAGTGTTTTCGCTATAAGAATTCAATCTGGCCCCTGGTAAAACTTACATATTTGTGAATTACAATTACATGTGACTGCTAAAATTCTGCATGTTCCTGTTTAGTAAATATGCCTGGTGTATAAATTAACATAATAACATTTACATGTTTAATTTTACTGCTTTGTAGACAGTAATGCTTTATTAAAACATAATTGTTTGTTTCGAGTTTACATAATTTGTAAAAATGTAGACATTCCAACAGGTTAACCTCCTGTTCTCTTGAGCCTGTCCATAGCAATTATGATGTAAAAGGGAATTAATGAAGCATTATTCATTCATATTATTGCATGTAAATGTAATAATAGAAAGTGTTTTGGCAGAGGCATTGGATAGACTGCATTGAGGAGGACCTTAGAAAAATGGGAAAGTAAACATCTTGGAGAAGACAGGCGGAAGATGGAACAAAATGGAGGAGCAGACGAACAGACGGGCCACCTGATGGGAAGCAGTCACAGCCACCCATGGACACCTGCATCACCAGAGGCGATACTGATGCTGCCGGCCCTTGAGGTAATGAAATACCTGCCGTTTGAAGGACCCCAGACCTACAATGGATTGTAGCGCTGCAGGCAGCAAGTAAGTATTATCTGTACGAGACTAGAGACTTGTAAAGACAAATTTACAAAACAGAATCTTACAAAGCTGTAGCTGTAACCTGTGATTGTAATTTACAATAACAGTCAACAAATCCATTGTCACATTTTTTTTTACCATACTTTATTTGCTTTGATACATTTGGATCATAATCATGTTGAAATATCTAATTAACTGGCAGTTTTTAATTCGATTATGAGATTGTTGTTTACTCGTTAACTTTGTATTGCAAAATTTGAGTGACCAGCAAAGACTTTAACCATTTGTACTTTGTAAAATAAAATCTGTTTGGCATTACTGGTTTATGTAAAACAGTCATTACCGTTGCACAGAACATAGAAGTCAAAACATAGGTGTTTCCAATTATACGTTAGCAGCTGTATTTATATAAAAAGAATTTCAGATGGGTGCTTGTAAAATTTATCACATAGGTATACACCCTGAAAATATGAAAATATGCAAGAGTTGAAATGACAAACCTGGAGCGGACTCTTGTGATGATATTTGCATCACCAGAGCCAGCTGCTGCCGCTCCGACATGGGCGCTATGACGGGAGTCCGAGGAGAGCCATCCGGCCCGCGCCCAGAGCCCCTGGAGCGCGACGTCGATGGCATGCTTCGGGCATTACCGCCTTTCTATAATATAAACGTGATCACGGAATTGGACGCCACGCAACTAATGGTAATCACTTGATAACAACATTTTAGTAGGCGCTGTGCATATAACGCGGCAATCCTCCAATTATGATGTGGAATTGGATGAGAACGACAAAATTACCTTACTTATGGCGCCTGATCTATTGATCCGATTAAAGAAAAACTAACACTGCGTTTCACTTAAAATTATAGAAGATAATACTGTGTTTAGAGTCAATCACACTATATTTCCACAATTTTCAACAAATTTTTATTAATTTGTCGGACGAACAACCGAACAACGAAGATGGACGTGCGAGTGAGAGAAAAGATCAAATCAGATCAATGAAAGCAAGGACAATCCACAGACTAATAATATCGAATTTCTACTACGTCATACGGGACGACCAATGACAGGAGATAGTCAGCCGTACAGTCGGTCGTACTTCCGTACCTGCGACCAGGCGCTGATACAGGATTTCGTGTAGGGGGAAGCATTTTTATTACTGTTTTGATTTTACATATCTTTCAGATAATATGTTCTAGGCAAAAAACATGTATATCATAATGTTGTATTCAACTAATGAAGCTCATTCACTTATCGAAATATTTGAATTCTAATTAATCATCTATGGCGTCGGCGTCGTATGAAAAATTAAATTACGTTTGACGTTATACGTTAGTTTTCTCCATTCGCCGGGATTTAGCGTCACGCGTCTAGTAAAAAGAATCCTTTTATGGAGTTTTGTTAATGAATTGAATCGCTTTCATAAATACATACCTAATTTAATGAAATATATTTCAGTTAAAAAAATATTCATTAAATCCTACAGGCTTAAAAGTTATGTTCATGAAAGTGAAATTCGATCTAGGCTAATTCGTCAATCGAAACTTCATCACTGACTGGCAGTGACATGACGTAAAATGTTGTCAGACAGCGCACATTCTGTGTCAGTTATAATAAACTTACTTTCTTTTAAAGCACTGCAAGAGAGTATCAGGAGTGCGAGTTGTAAGTTTGCCTATTTCTTAATTTGAGTAATGCTAATACGAAGTTTACTTTGATAAACACTTTTCCACATTCAGGGTTTGCGTGAGGTAAAACCAGTCAAGAGCAAAGGCAATAAACAGCAAATATGACATTTTTTTTTAAATTAATACTTTTTAGACGTCTAAGCGCTGAAACTAAGCGCTTAGATGTCTGAAAAGTATCGCTCTTAAATATTCGCTCCAAGTGAAGATAAATTAGTGGTTTCGCGTAGTATAAAGGTACTACATACATAACGATACTACATACTACATACTACTATAAGTAGGTACACTATGAAATAATGGGACAAATAGTATAATTAATATATAATTTAATTACGAAATCCAACCCTACTTTCGGTTTGACTCGACTTGGATTATATAGAGATAGTTTTGTCCAATATTGACATCCTTATCGGTAGAGTTTTTAGACCATAGATAAGCACTTTCAAGAATCAAGTCAATAAGTCAAAAGTTTAACGACTTGTTTCTCCTTCTTGCATAGAACCCTCGTTGCGGGACTCCAACTCGCACTTCGCCGGCTTTTTTCTTATTTTTTGATCTATCAGCACATTTAAACAGTTTATTAGGCGCGCATTTTGGTACAATTTAAATGAATTAATGAAATGAAAAAAAAAAGACGTGTGGCACTCGGGGACTGCCGCGGTAAAGCTATTGCATAGGATCTTGTATCAACTTATGCAATTATAATTATTTATTTATTTTATTTATGCAGTATTTCTTTTTCTTTGATATTAATTCAAGTTACACTTTTTGAGCGTGGTGACCGATAAGAACACAATTTTTTTTCTTTTATTAAATAAACGAGCTTCGTTGAGTCGGACAATACGTCTAGTTGCACGCACACAAACACCGTGTCGAAGACTGCCGAAAAGAAACGACGTTAGACAATGCACGGCCAATTAAATTTCAATTGGTATATTAAAGTTTTTTTTAGTAGTTGTGGTCATCGATTTATTGTATCTCGATGGTTGTGGTTCACTCATAGATATTTTATATAGAATATAATGATCTATGGGTTCACTATTTCTCGATGTTTTTCATAGACAAGAAGACAAGACAAGAATTCAAGCCACACCTCCGTGCCCGTCGGAGTGGGGAGCGTGAGGTTTTTTTCGTTACGGAATTTCTGGATTCGGTCCCCGCGCTCAAGGCCCTCGATAGAAGCTATGCAATAGCTTAAAAACAACAGAAAATGACAAGCGTAAGGTTGTTGCTCCTAACGGCTTACTGAGCTGGAGATGGAGAATGTATTTTGCCGCAGTACATAGCCATTGCACCCAGTGCCCCACCCTGTATCCGCGCCTGCCTACGACATCGATCCTCCAGTTCTCCGTCTATGTTTATGTCATCTTGTCTTGTCTTCTTGTCTATGAAAAACATCGAGGAATAGTGAACCCATAGATCATTATATTCTATATAAAATATCTATGAGTGAACCACAACCATCGAGATACAATAAATCGATGACCACAACTACTAAAAAAAACTTTAATATACCAATTTGTACTGTAATTGCATGCTATACATATACCTATCTACACTATTCTTATATTAGGATAGTGCTTAGGCCCGTGGCTCACGTGGTACCTGAACAAAAATTAGCCTTTTTAAGATATTCCTAGAACTATAAAGAATTGTGCGAGATTCCAGCCCCTGCAATCATTTTATGATACACAGATTTTTTTTCCATACAATTTTGCACCAGCAATTAAACCGACCTTAAGGGTCAAACCTCCCTCTCGCTCGCACTATTCATCATTTTTGAAGATATAAAATCACTGAATGTATATAGTTATGCAAAATAGCAAACCTCCACGGCCTAGAAAATAACCATACTAAGGTTCACTAAGAATATCATGTTGAGCCCAACACGTTTTCTTACCAAAAAATTTGCACCAAAATTACATTGCTGCAAGTTTTTTGGTAAGGAAACGTGATAGAATCAAAATGATATTATTGCTAAACCTTTGTATTGTTATTTTCTAGGCCGTGAAGGTTTGCTATTTAGCATAAGGACATTCAGTGATTTTATATCTTCTAAAATGTTGAATAGTTCGAGCGAGAGGGAGGTTTGACCCTAAAAGTCGCCTTAATTGCTGGTGCCGCCATTATAAAGAAAAAGAAAACAATTTAGTGCAAAGAATGGTTTAAATTAAGAAATCAGTACCTATAGCCTTATTTGCTCCAAGAATTAGAAATTGATGAACCAGGAGACCAATTACTTGCGCATGGATCAAGAATCATTTGATTTTTTGATACAGTTGGATACTGTAAATCATAAAAGTCGTCTGTACTGGTTGCTGTCACTCTTAGGTCTGAGGACAGGTAGCCCGCGATGAGCATTCACGTACAGACATGTCTGTACAGACTTGTGTCCGCGCAAACAAATTGTGATCACGTAGACGAGCAACGTGCAAGTCTGCCATACTGACTGTGACGGTCCTACACTAGCAAATATTGTACAGACCTATAGTATCGAGGTCCGGCGGGCATGTCTGCAGACTTGCCCGTGGACATGTCCATCTAGAGAATTCCCCGCTTTATTACACCACGCGGTATTCAGTCTGTCTTAGTAAGACTAGCTTACACTTAGCGAGTGTATTAAGAGTAACCCACTAAGTCCGTCATAGTAAGTTTAATTAGTCAGTAAGACAGTCATACTAAGACAGACTGAATACAGCGTGGTCTAATAAGCCTTGTAGTGTTATAAGAGTAAGCCCCTAAGTCGGTCATATATGGCCCACATGGCCCTAGGGTAAATACGCCCCTGAGCATGTGTGTCGCGCTGCCGTCGCGTCGCCCGGTGGCGGCCCAAGAAGACGTGAATTTTTTAAGCCCGGACTACAAATGAAACCCCGCCCGGACGCTACCCGGACGCCCCATAAACTAGGACAAATCCGGGGAAACGCGGACGGATGGCAACCCTCATAGTAAGTCTAGTTAGTCAGATTATAATTAGCTTCCGCCCACGGCTTAGCACGCGTGGAAGCTGGATAAAAAGTAGCCTTTTATGTATTCCTGGTTTAGAACTACATAATTTATGTGCATAATGGCAGCTCAAGATTTTTTCATAAAATTTACACCCGTTACACCCAGTTTTTTGGGTATAAGGGGTTTCAACCCCCTTCTTTGGAACCCAAGCCAACCTCACCTGCACGTAGTGCACTCTGATAACTAACAAACGGGGCCCTGCTGGTCGGCTGATTGCGGCATAGCGCAGCTTAACTCTGGAACGGCTATATCCCCTGTTCACCGACGGGCAGCAGCGTCGGTGGTACCCTGCGATCCCCGACCCGCATGCCCAGCGTGGGGATTATGGGTATATCCCCCTTTATTATTGTAGAGGAGGCCTATGTCCAGCTGTGGACTGATAAAGGCTGGTAATGTGATGTGTGATGTGATGTGACATCCGGTTTTTAAAGAAACTTTGCCACCCCCATTAGCCCCCTTCGATGTTGATTTGCGAAAAATGCTGATAGTTTATTTATTTTTATTAGAGTCTTTGTGTAAAATTTCCAGTCAATAGGTGAATTTTTTTTGTCTTTCATACTTTAAAAATAAATAAAAATAAAATATTTTATTCAAAATTTCTTAAATTGGTAACATAAAAATATGAAAGGATACAGAAATCTTAATCAAAGATAGGTATAATAAAAACAAGAGCCTGAACTAGGTAATCCTGTGTTTCAGGCGAAGAGAGCTAGCAAATAGAACATTGGAAATAAAATAAAATAAAAATAATAATATGAGCTAGGTACTGCATTTTATTACTAAGGTACGAATCAATATTTAATAGGTATGTGACACATTATATAATATAGTGAATTAAAACTAAATCAAAATAACAGTCTCAGTATTTGAGCAATCTTATTTAACTTAAACTTAACTTTAAAAAAAACTAAACAGATTTTACGTTATAACTTATTTTAACACAGTTAATAATTTATCTGTATCATCGTAGGACATTTTTTGCAGTACATCTTTAAGGATTTTCTTGCAATTGTAGTAATTAAGGGGATATATATTAGCTAAAGCATTCAGTCTATTATACAGGAGCGGACCAAGGAACATATAAAATTTGGATGTAAACGAGTATGACCCTGATTGTTTGGGGCAAACTATATCTTTCCGTCTTTTATTAGTAAGCTCAGTGCTGTAGGGAAGGGCTGCGTGCTGTTTTAGTACTATACTCAGTATGAATAGCTGCCTAACTGTTAACACAACACAAGATTCATATAAAAGACTAGTTGGAAACATGAACGGACGGCAAGTGGCCACTTTGAGAATTGCTCTTTGAACTTTGCCACCCTAAAACCCCTTTGGAGTTGATTTACAATAAATGCTGAAATAGGTGTTTGTTTCTTTTTGTTAGAGAGTCTGTGGAAAGTTTCAAGTCGTTATGTAAAGTTTGTCTCCCATACAACCTTTACTACCCCTGTTTACCCCTTTAGGGATTGAATTTCGAAAAACGCTAAATTAAATTACGTTTACCCCTTTAGGGGTTGAATTTTCTAAAATGCTGAAATACATTTTTATTTATTTTCTTTAGAGAGTCTGTGCAAAATTTCAAGCTAATTGTTGAAGTTTTTTTCGTCCCCCACCCAGACTTTGCCACCCCGGTTAACCCCCTTAGGGGTTTAATTTCGAAAAATCTGGAAATATGTGTTTAATTATTTTTATTAGAGAGCCTCTGTGCAAAATTTCAAGTTGGCAAGTCTCAATTTTTTTGGTTCCCCATACTGATTGCTAACAAGCGTTTGGATAAAAACCGACACCAACGCTGGCTGATCACTGGCAAACACAAACACTAACAGAGGGCTTACCACGAGTTTTGATAGTTTTCGAAAACTTTATAAGTTTCGGTATCTTTCCCAGTGTTGCTGTTTTAGCATTTTTAATGCAAAATTTAGCATATTTTCGGGTCTGTTAGCTTGAAAAATTCGCATTTAGCATATTGTTATGATTAACATTTTTTTGTAAGTTACCTAAAAATTCAAAATTCCTAAGGAATTCAAAAGAAAAATGTAGATTTTAGCATTTTATTTAGCATTTTTAAAAGTTATTTAGCATTTTTTGGAACATGTTTTAGCATTTTCTCCAAATAAAAAACGGCAGCACTGATCTTTCCATACATTTTCGTAGTTCATGCACGTTTCCCTAGAGGCGCTGTACGAAAATGTATGGAAAGATACCAAAACCTAAAAAGTTTTCGAAAACTATCAAAACCCGTGGTAAGCCCTCAGGAAGACACAAAATTTTTTTGGCACACCCCCCCATCACATTCATATTTGTTGTTCTTTGCCGTTGTTAGCCAAACGTGTGTAGCTGGCTTAATTACGTACCCGTAAATTACCCGTCCGTCGTCAGCGCTGACTGAACTCTTTGGATTCAGTCTCCACAGATATTGCAACAATTCTACGAAGATCAGTCACAGAGAAATAAAGTTACAGACGTACGTCACTCACAGTCACGTAATTTTAAGAAAACCTACTCATTTTGCATTATATTCACACCGTCGGGAAATTTGAGAAAAAAGTAGTAATACTTGCATTTAATAAATACCACGAAAAATACGTAAAATGTGGCGGCCGAATCACACGTTCATTCGAAAAGTAGTGCTTCCTTCGATTAAAGAAAACGTTAATTTGGGCAAAATATTTTTTTCTACAAAAAGCCGGCCCAGGTCGACTGTGAAGCTTACTCTAGTGAGCGCCAGCGTTGGTGTCCTCATCGGCGCAGGTTATGGAGGTTATACTCACTACAAAATAAACAGTAAGAAACAGACCGCACCAGCAGAAAATAATGCATACGCCTTGCTAAAGGAGTTGCCTAACTACAAACCTCACTACAAGGTAAAATATCTTTAATGTTACCTTATTTTTTCCTTGGTCTATTCTAGGGTTGAATTGAGTTTAAAGCATTGAGGGAAGTTATTTTGTATAATGGCGCTCATTAGGGGAGATCTATGTCCAGCAGTGGACTGCTATAGGCTGATGATGATGATGTTTTGTACGTATTAACCCAAACCTGGTACCTTCTAGCTAGACATATCTATACTTCCTCCTTAGTTATATAATAACATACAGTCATGGACAACTAAATAACAAATTCTTTTCATTTAGTAGGACCAAGGAACACTTTAAATCAAGAATAATTTACACCAATTAATTCATATCATATCTAAACAGAGAAGAATATACTAGCTAAGTAATAGTAGACAATTTTAACATTAAACATGTTTGTTTTCCTGATTGAGTATAGTGCCCTGAATTGTGAAATTGTGACATTTGCGTGTAGTTTCACAGATATGAGAGGTACGCGTATGAGCCATATATCAAGTGTGCGTCTGCAGGAGAACTTAAAAAGTGTAAATTGAATTCCCAATATGGGTGGACAATTTTTTGAGATTTTCAATAATGTTTAAAATTTTTTACTGTCTTTTATAGAGTATTTCCCAATAACATTTTTTGAGCTCGATATTCAAAAAACGGAAAAACATAGGATGGGAAATGGGGAGGGAATTGAATCAATCTACAGTTTGAGTCATCTTAAGAGGTGGGTTGACAGAAACTAGGAGGTAGCGGGTCCCTTACTTGCTAGGTCAGTCTGCGATCGGTTTGGTATCGTCAGTACAATAAAGTCAAATTGTTCATTCATTATTTCTAAATTAAATTTTCAATGTTTTTGAAAGTTGCACAGTGTGAGATTTGTAGATTTTTATTGATCATAGATAGCACAGAAGAAGAATTGGACATGTTTGAGTCCGAGTTCTTTACAATTATGTTACCGAATTTGTCAAAATTGATTCCTAAGACTTGATGTAGTACATTGACATAGCATTGAGACTCAGAAGTACCTCACTACAATTGATACATTCACTAAATAGGCTATACCATGTTTATTGAGAGAAGCTACTGCCATTTAAGTGTAGATAGATAGATATTTATTTACTACAAATTTAATGTTTTTGTTTTGGGTTTTGGGCTTTACATCAATTGGTAACTTATTTATTAGACGGTGAATTAAATATTGTGATGTTCTTTTCCCATACTTTATATTGAATTCAGGTTTTAGTAATTTTTTGTTAGTGGTTACAGAATGACTTCAGTGACTGTAGTTCAGACTTAATCAAAAACAACATCTGGACTCTTGTGATTCTTTAAATATAAATGTGAGGCAGCATCTTTTACAAGAATATATTCAGCATCATTGGGGGGCATATGCTAAAGGGTTCAAAGCAGTCACTCAGCAGCTTGGAAGAAGCCACTTAATGAATTTAACAACACACATTGGCCGAACCATGTTTAAAATCTTAAGATTTTAGTTGAGAAGGAGGACTTGTATTGCAGACAGTATGCTGCAGATGCTCCTTGCGTCGGGCACGACAACTACTATTCTAGCGCTATCCTAACTCAATAAATTGTATTTACCAAAATAAAGTCTTCGAAGATTATTTAGTACTAGGCATATTATGAAAATCTTGATGGTGTTAACCCTCCTGCCAACTAGCGTCACTTGGTACTTCTTTCCACAACTGTATATAATGCATCTCAAAACCACTTACAGTTTCATCCAGAATGGGATCAAACTATCAATCCTGTTCAACTCCATTTCAGTATTAAATTGAACTTTAAATCTATCAAAGCATTATGTATTTTCTGTATCTGCTATGTAATGGATGGTTTCATAATATAGATTTCAAGATAAAGCATTATTTCCCTATTTTTAGATTACCAGTGACACATACTCTCATGATGTGCACATTGTCCTATTTCAATACCGGACATGTCCGTTTTGCTGTAAAGTTCGCGCCTACCTCGACGCACGCGGCATAAGTTATGAAATTGTTGAAGTCGATGCTGTACTCAGACAAGCCATCAAGTGGTCTGAGTACAAGAAGGTGCCAATCATGCTTGTCCAGACAGAGGGGGGTTATCAGGTTAGTCTATTATTCTCTTCATTCAGCTTGAAAAATGCTGTACGCAGATAAACCATCATGTAGCCTGAGTGCAAGAAGGTGCACATCATCCAGACAGGCTTTACTTGGGGTTATCAGGTTAGTTTAGTCTATCATGGTCTTCTTCTCATTCAGCCTTATTCAGACAAGCCATCAAGTGGTCTCAATATAAGTTGCCTATAATGCTAACTCCAACCAAGAGGTGATAGTAGGTCAATTCAGTCTATTAATACTCATTTCCATATGAGCAGCTGGGTTGATCATTGGGTTGGGCAGGACATGTCATTGTAAGGGCTTGTTGCGACCAGTGGATCTACAGGATAAAATGAATGAAACAGAGGAAATGGATAGGTAAGTTGTTCATCTAATCTGTGAAATCAAAGATAATCATTTGAAAGTGTAAGTATTATTCTAGAAACATATTTAAAGTTATGTAATAATCAATTACAGATTCAACAAACTAGGCTAAACTTATCTTTCTATTTCAGCAACTAATGGATAGCACGGCCATTATATCAATCCTGGAAACGTATTTCCTGGATACATCATTCACTTTGCCGAATGTTATTAAATACTACCCAGCACACACGCTTGTGAAGGATGGCAAGGAGACCATAGAATTTGCCAACAGATATTTCGTTATGAGCGATGCTCCTGCCACAAGTGCTAAGTTGCAAGACGAGGAAAAGTAAGTGAATACTTTGATAAGATACATACCACGATCTCTTTCCGTTCGAATGAACAAGTATTGAAAGTCTTTAGGCCGCTCGAAGGCTGTCAACGTGGATTAACGACTGAAAAACCGGGATTAATATTTTAACGTGCCTGCACGGAAACGCCCTGATCTAACTGAAAATCAGCGCAGCATCTGAGCTTGATCTCTGATGCTGCCAAAACTGAGTAAGGGTCCTATTTTATAGTGTTATACACTTTGGTACTAAATTTTTTTTTTAAAGATAAATGTAATGTGATGTATGTGTGTAAGTATTATAGTATTATACCTACTTTTATGCATTGAGTAAAATAAATAACTTTTTCTTTCTTTCTTCTTTCTTTCTAGATGCCACTAAACAATCAACCAATACAAAAAGTGGCTGGGCAGAGTTTTTTTTAACTAAAACCATCTGCGTCATGATGCGTCGTGCTCAGGAAAAGGTGCAATGGCGCTCATTTGGGGAGGCCTATGTCCAGCAGTGAACTGATATAGGCTGATAAATGATGATGAAGACCATCTGCTAAAAAGAGCCTTAAGGCATATTCACATATGAGCTGTAAACGCTACTGTAGCGAAAAATTTTGACAAGAATGGAAGTATCGCGTGTGCAACTTAATAGAATGAAACTGCATATTGTGTCAATAGTAAGCTGCTCATATCTGAATAGACCTACTCGGTATGGGGTTCCTTCGTAGGCCCCTGAAGGCTTCCGACATGAATTAACGACTGACAGATCTAAATACTACCAAACGGTCACCCATCTAAGTAGTGACTAGGGTTGGTATAGCTTAACCAAGATGATCTGCTAAGAAGAGCGACCACTAGTGAAATTCGGCATGGGGTAAAGTCAGGGTATAGATGATGATAAGAAATCTAGCATCAGAGTTAACCCCATAACTTTTTAGAGAGGAGCGCAAATGGCGGGAGTGGGCTGACAACGTGCTAGTGCACACATTATCGCCCAATGTGTACCGGACTGTGGGTGAAGCCCTGGAGACTTTCTACTGGTTTGAGCGCGCAGGTGGTTGGCGGCAGGCCTTTCCAGGCTGGGAGTGTGCGCTAATGGTGTATGGGGGCGCAGCCGCTATGTGGGCCATATCCAAGAGGCTCAAGAAAAGGTGAGATCCGGGGAAGACTTCACATTGAATTCATTTGACAACCTCTGTGCCCGCTTCAGAAGACGCAGATAGTTGCGTTCGATCACCGCCGCAAGGCAAATGTTTGTATGATCTACAAACATTCGTCTCGGGTTTTAGTTTTCTATGTATAATATGTGTGTTTTAACAAAAATATATGTATGTAAGTTGTATAACAGAGATGCGGTTCCAATAACTTAGCTCTGCTTACTTTGGGGCTATGAATAAATAATGCTGGACATCAGCTTAAGCAGAGTTTGGGTTATGTGAACTGATAAATTTATGTGTAAATACATAATAAGTATGTATACATAGAAAACACCCAGACCCGAGACAAATATTTGCAGATCATACAAACATTTTTCTCGCGGCGGGAATCGTACTCGCAACTATCTGCGTCTTTCACCCTCATCACCACAGAGGTTGTTTAAGGAAGGGACATTAGGATATGACTCTCAAAATAAGTCCTAGAAAATGCACAAGAAAATAATTTTATTGGTTAATTTAATACCAGTATATCTTACGAACATCAACCAAAAACTATATTAGTTCACTGCTAAATAGGCCTCTCCGAATAAACCCTACGCTCGCTGGTCGGGATTGATGGCGGCTTGGGGATCGCAGGGCTTTTTCCACCGACGATGCAGCTTCATAGTTATGCCGGTGTTAAACTGCGCTGTACCGCAATCAGCCGGCGGCCAGAGTTTGTTACTTACACGGTGCACTACGGCTAGGCGAGATTGGCTTACATTCCGAAGATTGACCCCTAACCCTAATCTAAAGAATAAATTGACTCATCAACATGTATAATCTCCATTTAAGGCACAATATTAAAGAGGATGCTCGCCAGTCGCTATACGACGCGGCTTGCGAGTGGTCGGCCGCTGTCAAAGCGAAGGGAACAACCTTCCTCGGCGGAGACAAACCCAATCTCGCTGACGTTACCGTCTACGGCGTTCTCAGCAGCATTGAGGGCTGCCAGGCCTTCGAGGATCTAAAGAACAACACCGACATCGCAACATGGTATTACAACATAAAAGATACAATTGGAAAGAATATGGGAAAAGTCAAGACGCTTCACGCAGTAGCGAACTAACTTTATTGTAACGAGTTCCGATTGCATTGATGTTGAATTCAGTCCTGACCCTACAAGTGCCTGAGACTTTTTCCCGCATTAAGTACGATTCACACTTCACACCGGCGCGCGTCGAAGAGCATCGGAGAGCATTTTATAACCTGCTCAAGGAAATTGAAACATCTACAAAGCAGTTAAGTTCCTTATTTCCATGCAATTTACGCAGCTTTGAGCGTTGTCAAACACTGAGATAGATCCGTATGTAGATATTGCAGGCAAATAAGGAACTTAACTACTTTGTGGATGTTTCAATTTCCTCTAGCATGTTTTAAAATGCGCCTCGATGCTCTCCAACGCGCGCCGGTAGATGTGAATCGTACATTATCATATACATGTGTTACACATTATGCATTACAACTTTAACTTCTGTTCTTCTTGGAGACCGAATGTCCCAATACCCTTACACTTTATAAGCAATATACCTTCCAGCTTGTTGTACAAGTTTGGACTGTGCGTTTATTATTATTATAGTATGTCTATCTTTTAAATGGATATTTGATAGATGTCAAAATTAAGAACCAGTGATTGCAGCAACTGAGAATTACGATTTTTCAATCGATTATTGACACCACAACTAATAGTAAAGATTTTTCGGTGTCGAATATCGCCATCTTCTACGTGGTCTGCCGCGACGCCGACTCGCTGTATCCGGGATCCACTGAATGGTAATTTTGGCCCACAGCTCATCCGGCATGCGGCATACATGGCCGGCCAAATTCCACCTTAGGCTGGCAGCTTTTTGTTCAAAGTCGACGATTTGGGTATAGAACGCAGTATGGTGTTTCGTACTCGGTCGGTCAATTTAATTCCGAGAATACTACGTTCCATCGCCCGTTGGCAAACCTTGAGTTTGGATTTTTGGACGTTAGTCAAAGACCAAGTTTGCGAGCCGTATGTAAGAATGGGATGGTTGCACATGTCCATGATTTTGCGCTTTAGTGTCATTGGGAGGTTACCCTTTATTAGCGCCTTCATCGACCAATAGCTTCTCCAGGCGTTCTCGGTGCGTCTAGCTATTTCCTTATCCTGTCTGCCAGCCTGAAGGGAAACCATTTGGCCGAGATATGTATCCTATATAATTTAATACCTAATTTAAAGTTGTACAATTTCTGCATCATAATGTAGGTGTACAGAGTATTTTAAATAGCAGGTAGTCACAACACGATTACACGAGATTAAATATTTATGTAGATGTAAAAATGAGACGTATTTTGCATTTGAATATTTAATATTACTCAGAAAAATCTTTTTGTAAGGTTTTCAGTTATCGACTAATGAAAATAGACCATACTTTTAAGTTGTGTTAATATAAACTGCTGTATTGAAGGTTTACATTGTTATCGTTTGTTAGTTTATTCTGGAATTAATTTATTATTTACATGGATAATATTCAATAAATTTAATAAACTTCGCGCGGCGATGTTTCCCATCACTAAATTGCACTCGTGACATCGAAGTACCTACGCAAAATGTTACACGCTCGGTCTCGCTCCGGCTCGCTAGATATATTTCAGAGGATTTTTGAACGCGCCTCGAATTGAAGTTGCGAGCGAGAATCGCCGGATTCTTAATCAGTGCACATGGGCTTTTATAAGCTACAATATAAAATAAAATAATTTATTCAATATTTCTTAAATTGGTAACATGAAAATATTAAAAAGGTCAAGAAATCTTAATTAAACATAGGTATAATAAAACAAGAGCCTGAACTAGGTAATCCTGTGTTTCAGGCGAAAACGGATAACACATAGAACATACTAGGAATAAAATATTAAATGTGGCAAGCAAAACTTTGTTTTTGATTAACTCTATTTAAATCTTAAACTCTTTTTTTCTTTCTTTCACTTAGCTAATTGTTCATTGGCTGCCAGCATGCCACATCAATCTATCAGTATAACTATCTATAGTTTTATATACCTAACTAGTTGTATTATTATGTTTTTTGTTGATAATTGTTAAATAATTTTAGAATAGCTTTAATATTTGGTGATTTCATTAATTACCCTTCTTTAGGTTAGGTATGATAGCGTTTTATTAATAAAACTCATTTTAAATTAAAAATGTTGTTTTTATTTCAAGTGATAATACATTCACTTTAAAAATTAATAGAGAAGATGACAAAAATCACTATAATTATTTTTATTATAGAAAAGTATAAAAATTACTTAACATTTTGTCGAAAAGATGACTATAATTATTATGTTTGAAGGCACAAATTAAAACCTTATCACCCGTTTTCTGTAATGACAGTCATATTTTCAAGTAACCCCGTATTGAACACTGATACTGCCTGCCGCCTAAATCCTAAAAGCTACGTAATACGTATTAGGTACCTACGTATTAGGTACCTATATATAATTCATAGGACCTGCATTTAGGTCGGATACCTACCAAAATAGATAATCGTCATTAAATGGTAGTAGGTACAATTTCCCTTACCTCCATCAAAACAAAACTAGTCTGATTTTTGTTGGCTTGAAAACAGCAGTAGGTAAGTAGAAATCTTGCAGCATTTAGATATCTACTTAGCTTTCAAGTATGTATTACGAATAAAATACTTCGAGACAACAACGAAGTCTCGCAAAAAACCAGTACCTCAAATTCAATGCAGATAGTGATGTTTTTAATCGAAGTCTATGATAGATTTACATTCTCACGATATCATCACAACTAGTTGATAGACTGTGTGTTCATCATACAACTTCACAGTTTAGTTTTAGGTTTTATATATTTATTTATTTCAGAAACTCAAATACTTACAGCTAAAGCCAAAACGTTTAACGAGGCAGCATTCAATTAGGCATATAAATACAACAAATTTTAGCTAGATAGGTATGGATGTCGCGAGGATTCCAGTCTGTAGGTACCTAGACTCAGTGCTTAATTTTAATTAGGTAAAATAAAGTAACAAGTTTTTGAACGTCTAGTGTAAAATTAATGTTAGCAATTGTGCAAAAAAAAAGAGACTTTCTTCAAGCCACATTATAGTAGGTAAGTATTATTTAGATTACAACCAATCAGACGATACTTCGACAAGACTATAACCGTCTGCCACTCATAATTATTGAAAAATCAGCAGGCAATTTGTGTGTATGTGAGAGAGAAGCCGCGGTTAGAGACGTCCGGAGGGGTGGTTGCTGTAGCACCTTCTGTCGCGTCTGTCACCACGTATAACACGAAAGGTTTGGCGGCAGCTGGGGAAAATAATAATAATAGGTTAGTAATAAAAGGGGCTTTTTCTCGCTTTGTAGACTGAATCAGGTCTAGGGCTTTACAACTTCGCAACCACATCCGCAACTTGATCATATCGTTCTATGAGTTCATGACGATTTCTTTCCTTAGTGAACTCGTATCTAACAGCCATGAGATCAGCGTTGACTTAGTAAACACATAGGATTGTCGGACAGACCGGTTGGGTGTGTCCTTCTGCTGTTATCGTCAAGATAGGAAATCAATAACATCCATTTATCTTGTTTCTGATTTAAAAGCTACTTAGTATAACAACTTAGATAGATGTTCTTACATTGCACGGGTACGAAGCCAAGACCGCAGAAGCGGTCAGTGCCGGCGCTGACTCCTGTTGCCACCACAATCGGGTTTGGAATAACCACGAAGTCACTGACGCACTGCAAGCCGTTTACTGCACCGAGCACTGTGCCCAGCACGGTATTGTCGGCGCCATCCACATCTCCAGTCACCGTGAACGAGTAAATGTCGTTGGCAGTCTAAGGGCAGAAGAGTTTGAATAACGCATATTAACAGAACCACAGTCCACATTACCTTCTCTAGTAATAAGCTACCACCATCCATTACCCACTAACGATAGCCACTTCGTTTCGTCCCACATGCCGAATTCTCAGTCACAGAAAGGCAACCTAACCAATTGCTTTTCTGTATTCTCAATGATAAAAGTCGAAAAAAGGTCGTTTTGTGTGCGGCGAGACAAGTTCAAGTTATACAAGCCCTAAAACAGTGATATCAAATTACCTGAGCGTATTGTATAGCACAGTAGCCAGCTTCCATCCGGATACAGATCCCGTAGTTCAAGTTGACTATCTGTCGCGTGCCGGTGACGAGAGACGCGCTAAGGGCGGTGTTGGCAGCTACCCCGTAATTGAAGCTCGATATTGTGCCCGTTAAACCGGTGAAGTATTGCAGACAGCCGTTGGGAGCTGCGGACGAATCAAAGACCTTATATAATTTGTGTAAACGTGAAAATAAGTATTCGCTTCAAATAACCAGTGTTTTGTAATTAAACGTTTGAAGTACCTAAGGCATAGAGTGATTTAAAAAGCGCAGAACAACCAGCTGCTGGCTAAAATACAAACATATACTGGTCCCGGCTTTTCAGTCGTTAAGCCACGTCGGAGGCCTTCGGGCGGCCTAAAAACTCCGATACCAGAGTTGGTCACTAGCTCATACAAAGAAGAAGAAGAAGTTACTTTATTCGTGGCCTATGTGTCGTCGTATAAACTTACCAAGTCCTGGACAATCGCAGCCCAGTTGCGTAAGCCTCATATTCCAGCGTCTCGCGAAAGTATTTGCTAGTGTCGCAGTCACTGATATCGTGATGGCAGCATTCAAGTTGAAGTCTACAAAGATGGTCTGTCCGGTGAGGTCCCCGCATAGAGGAGGTACTATGGTGTTGCCTCCCGTGATAACGATGGCGTCCGTTATGCAGTTGCCGTCGCCGTCAGGTTGAGCGACTACAGCGTCCAAGAAGTCTATGCGTAGCTGTAATTATTATTTTTCAAGCATTTTTTTCACATGGAAAAACCGTGGTGTCCTAGTGGGATGTACCCTGACTTAAGATCTGGAAGTCGTGGATTTGAATCCAGCCGTGCACCCAATAAATTTTTCGAAACGAAAAATTCATGTGCGCCTTACCACGAGCTTGAAACGGTGAAGGAAAACAACATGAGGAAACCGGCATGCCCTCGAACTAAAAAGTTCCAAAGGTATGTGCTAGGTTAGTGGTCCAATAAAAAGCGGCGATGGGCTTGCAACCTGTCACGTGGAATGCTAGCTGCTTGCAAAAAGTGGGCATGTACCGAACGTAATGTTTGGACTTGCCTCTGACTACCCCCGTTAAGGTATCCTCAATAGATTTGCGTACTGAGCAATATCTGAAGATATCTACAATGGGGAAAAAGTCGTGAAGATGTTTTTTCACATGGATAATGCGAGAGAATAGCATGGAAGTTACACGTGTTTATCTGTATTGTGACCCGTTAAAGTTATGTTGTAGTATTGAGTGAGTGTTCGGTCCATTTTGTTATTCCGATGGCTTACCTATATCATAAAAGAAGAAATATTTTTGTGTCTATAGGCCTATGGCGTCTATATATGGCTCAGTGGGTGATCGAAAGCCCACCTGTGTGCGGGTTCACTTCCGGGACTTTTTGCATTATCTGCAGATATTTTTCTCAGGTCTGGGTACTTTCTATGTATACCTAACTTGTTCTTATTTATTTAAAAAAGTATTGAGGTAGTTTATAAAAAAGTCATCTACTTAGTTTGGGACTATATGATTATGTGTGATAGTGTCCATCATTATTTATATATTTATTCATGTAAAGTTATCATCATCATCATCATTAAACTTATAGCAGTCCACTGCTGGACGTAGGTCTCTCTTAATGACCCCCTATTTCGTCTTTTCTCAGTCACTGCCATGCAGTCATCATCATCATCGTCTTGACGGCCTCTGTGGCGCAGTGGGCGAAGGCCCGCCTGTGACGCAGTTCGGTTCGGTTGCGGGTTCGATTCCCGCTGCTGGACCAATGTTTGCATGTTCTGCAGATATTTGTCTCGGGTCTGGGTGTTTTCTATGTATAATATATATGTATTTACAAAAAAAATGTATCTATGTAGTATATCAATCATGTGGTTCCCATAATAAAAGCTCTGCTTAGTTTGGGGCTACATGATGCTGTGAGATAACGTCCAGGATTATAACTATTATTATTATCACACCATCTAGCCAAAGGACGTGCTACGCTACACTTCATCACGGACACTTGACTAATGTAATCTTGACTCCAATACACGTTTGGTTCAACGGTTGTCGGATCTACGGCATTGGCCAAGAAGGCATACAAACAAACTTTATTTTTTTCATTTATGAGACCTATTGATAGAACTAGAATAAATGTTAAGTGGTAACTATTACTTATAACAAAGTATTGCTTCGTAGTTCACATATGTTTGGAACATGCTCTACGATGCAGCACCCTGCGTCCATCAACTTGCGGCATGAAGTGTAGCATGTAATTTCACCGGCACCCACAACCTTCAGACCGAAACATAGCAATGCTGCTTCACGGCACAAATAGGCATGATGGTAGTATGTACTTCCCCGGATGAGCCCTTCACAAAGAACTCTATCTACTATTGCTATACAACCTTACTTATAAAATTATCTCAAAAGATAGACAATGCCTTAACTATTGCCACCTTCCGTTGCATAATGACAAAACGTGACAGGGTTAAAAAGTTTATAGTAAGATTAACCTGACAGATATTGCTGTTGCATCGATTAACGATGATGGCACAGGCTGGACCCCCCGCGTATGCAGCGGGGTACCCCGGACTAGCGAAGTAAGTGTTGTTCACATTCGTAGCCGCACGGCAGGAACGAGATACTGAAAAGGAATTATTTCATAAGTAGTATCTAACTAAATGATACAATGAGAAATACCTACTAGTATTTTTTATGGTACCTGAAGATGGAACTAGCCCATGGTCCACCTTATGTTGAGTACCATTACTTATAACAAAGTAAGCCTGTTCCAAACATGACCTATGATGTAACGCCCTGCGTCGATCAACTTGAGGCATGAAGGTGTTAAGCCTCATGTGCTTTTAAGTTCGCCGGCACCCACACGCTCCAAACCGAAACACCTCAATGCTGCTTCAGCGGGGGCATCTTCGAGTCGAATGTTTTAAAATTGCATCAACGGAATCTCCATTGAGCATTCAAATCCGAAACTAAATGACTTTTTCGCTCGTTTTAAAATGCCCTTGCAGCTCAGAAATAGGCATGGTGGAAGTACTTCCCCGGATGAGCCGGCTGATGAGAAAAGCTGGGTAGAAGCCCTAATGGTATATGCAGACACGTTTAAATCGTCGAGGCAAGTCATGCCACAACCGTTGCAATAGTCAAGATAATTTATTATCACACCAAACACACCACACCAAACTGTATCAGTCCTCTACTGGACATAGGCTTCCCCTAATAAGTCCTTTCTATAATCTCCACCATGTTGGGGATCGCTCGGCACAGCTTCTCGCACCGTGTCGACGCTGCGGTCAGGAAATTTAGGTATACCGGGCTAAGGCTACGCAATGGCCTAAGTCGGCCGCCAGAGCCCCGTTCGTTACATAGCAGGGTGCACTAAGGGGAGAGCTTAGCATTTTTTCTGATGATGGAAATGAGCTTCCATTTCCATCATCGGATTCATTATCTTACAATAACAATTTGTTATCTTATGATTTTTTTATTTAGGTACTTATAGCTAGTTTCTTCTACAATCATTTTATTCTTAGGTTATGTATGCAATTTTATGTAATAATCTCGCTCATTTATGACGCTATTGTTAACCAATAAGTATAGTTACCAACGCAACACCGTCCTCGTCTTGCTGCGCAATTCCCCGTGATAGTCCCGTTGAGATTGTTGCATTCCCTGCGCGCGAGACATGTCCCGTTCATTGTGTTGGACGTCGAGCAATCTGTGTTCGCGAACCGGACTATGCTCACGAATGGGAACACTGGAACAAACGTAAACTGGGTAAGAACAAAGTCTCTAGCTGTCTATTTTATGACAATAGAGGAAAATAAAACAGATAATTCATTAAACGGTTTTATTGTAAAGAAAGATAATAATAATGTGGATAATGTACCAACTAAAAGGTAGAAAATAATTAGGCAGGTCTTAGTTTTAGGTAATCAATCAAGATAATCACACCACTCTCCCTTTCAATCTAGTCGATCAGACTCATAATAAAATCGTGGGGCGTAGCGTAACCAAGTAAATATATGAGCGGTTTACGGTGCCACGATTTCATTTTTAGTCTGAAGCAATGTAGGTACGAGTCAAAAACTTGTAGGTACCTAACTACGCAGTCACACAGGTACCTACAGGTATACTACCCCGTGATCATCGAGGATATGCTCATAATGTTCGGTCTCGGTCTGTCTATGACAATGAAGTTATAATCCCACTATGGTTCATTCGATAATTTGACATTTTAGTGGGTGTTCCATACAAAACTTTAGATAAAACCAATATTTTTACCTTCCAAATTATTTATCTTCATATTATAAAATGGAGAGTGTTAACATATATATTTACTTTGCGTTTTCGTAACATTAAAAATAGGAGAATCAGATTACGACTCGCTTAATTTTATTAAGTCTCTGAATACAGACCTATCCTTTTTACATAGCTTTATCTCAAATTCTCAATAGATCAGCGTACTAATATCTGAAAAAATCTAAATATAAGAACGAAGTCACGGTGATTTCTATTTTTGTGAAAATAAGTTGCCAATAATTGGTCATATTTATGAGCTCAGGACAGGGCGCAATGGCGCTCATTGGGTCTCCCCTATGTCCAGCAGTGGACTGCTATAGGCTGATGTTGATGATGATGATTCTCTCTCTGTTCTACTTCTCTCTTTTTGCGGATGAACCATCATAACCATAGGGAATATCAATTTAAACTTGATGAAGAATTGTTATGAAAATTTTAGGTTGCTATGTAGGTACTTTAGTTATTCTATTCGCTGGACATAGCACTTATTTGATTTTTGGTCCTATAAGTTTATAAATTTATAATTAAGTCCAAATGAACCGTTACGCATATTCCCAATCATTTAGATTTCTCACTCTGCGATGGGTATGAAAAATACTGGTTGGTCTGCGCCCATTATAGGAATATAGACGTCCCTTTAAATAAAAATCGCCTCAACCTGTCGCTAGCTTGATAGATAAGCAATAAAAGTCATACTCACATATTTTCCCTTCTCTCGTTCTCTCTTCCACATCTTCCTCCTCATCGTCATCATACTCATCTTCATCTTCTTTGTAGATTGAGTTCGCTGCCACAGCCACTAACAGAGCCGCCACCAGTATCCAATACGCTTTTGAATTCATTTTAACACTGCTGGTTAAATTATTTATGTAGGTCACTGTAAGTCCGTATTTCTTTCAGTCCGTATCGTGACTACGAAGCGTGCGCTTACAAAATGCTAGGGCACTTGTCAATCGTGCTTAAATAAAGTAGGTAACGGTCGTCTATTTGTGCAATCTGTTAAGGGTGTTACCGTTTCCCATTTAGCGCTTACTGATGACCCGCTAACATGACAGCAGATGACCGATATTGAAATCCTGTGATGACGTCATGGAACATAAGAATTATGTTGATAAATTAAGCCGGGCCAGTGTTTAGAAAAGTATACAAAAGTAATAATCGGTGTTAGCAGTATTTCTTCTTCATTTCTACAATAGAACAACTTGGATAAAAAACTGTAGTTTAGGGTAGGTATATTGAATCTCGATTAAAAAAAGTATAGTTTACCTTTCTATTCCTACGCTATTTCAACCTGCACTAAGCATCACCATAAAGTATTATGTTGTTTTCATGTAATTTGTACCTTTTGTGAAGTAAATTATTATTTATTTATCTTATCGTATTCGACGAAAGCAACACCAGCCTATTAAGTCCTCTGCTGGACCTTTACTTTAAGAAGGAGGATATGCTCGTAATCCCCATGCTGGGCATGCGGGTTGGGGTTCGCAAGGCATAGCTTTTTGCAGCGCCGATGCTTCTGCCCGTTAGCGGTCAGAGGATTTTTAAGCCGGTGGCTTTAGCTATGCCGCATTAAGCCGGCTGCCAGTGCCCCGCTTGTTATTCAGCAAGGTGCACCACAGGCAGGCAAGGTCGGACTGGGTTACAAAGATGGAGATTGAACCTATAACAGTCCACAGCTGGACATAGGTCGCCCCGAATGAGCGCCATTGCGCCCTGTCCTGAGCTCGACGCATCCAGCTTCTACCAGCAGCCTTACGCAAATCGTCACTCCACCTGGCCGGAGGGCGTCCTACACTACGTTTGCCGTTTAACCCCCTATTTGATTATTGATTATTAGAGTATAATCAACAATGCTTATATACTCTAATTATTTCGTCTAGATTCCTTCAAGCGCATTGTTAGCAGTTGGTGAATTTCATCATATGAAAAGTATTCATTTGCTAAACAAAAACCATTTTATTATTTTATCGACAACGTGACCCAGAATTAGTCAGTCTAAGCACCTACACGTTACAGGCCACAATTTTAGTATAACGCTTTTGTTAAAAGATTTATTTCCTTGCATAATTAGTTTATTAGTGAAATCAGCTATTTTGAAGTCAAGTAAATTTGTACTAGAATTGGTACTTACTAGTCAATAAGGTAGCAGCAGCTTATCAGACATTTACAAAACACTAGGATTATTATTTTCCCTTTTTTATAATCATCAGCTTCATAGTAGTCCACTACTTGAGATAGGCCTCCACGATTCGAGCGCCATTGCGCCTTGTCAACAAAACTAGACATATAAATACAGCATCTTATAGCCACAAACTGATAACTGATGGACTACTTAAATAATTTATTTTTGTAAATACAGGTAAGTCCTATCATACAGCGTCCTATAAGCTTAAACTAATCAATGCTTGTATTATGGGAGCCACATGGCTGTATACTACTTAAATACATTGTATTTGTATTTGTAAATACATACCTATTATATAGAAATCCCTCAGACCCAAAACAAATATTAGCAGATCATACAAACATTTCTCTTGCGGCGGGAATCGAATCCGCAATCTTTTGCGTCTCAGGCCTTTGCTCACTGCGCCACAGAGGTAGATGTTAATCATCCTCAAAAGGTTATGATGAAGCCCTAAAATTTACTTATATTAAGGTACTTATTCTTATAACATGCGTTATGTCGTTATCGGCCCACATTCTGCTATTTACCTAGCTAAATTAGAAAGTTGCCACTGCGCAAGTATTTACTAGGTGATCTTCTTACTTATAGTATTTTACTCAATTTCGAAAGAATATATTATGCGAAAGCCGTAGGTATATTTAAACAATATTTTAATAATAATATTTTAGCAATTAAGTTACTAGAGATAAAAAAAATCTGGTGACCTAATTTGAACCAAACTGATTATTAGTTCCGAAAAGTCCCCTTACCTAATAGGAATAAGGTAAAGTGACTATATTTGTAAAATGATGCAAAAGGACGAACAAACATGTTCGCCTTCTCACTAAAACTATTTATTCAACGGACTTTGCACATATCTAGTTCAATACTAGGAATAACTATAAACTATACCTACCTACTTACGTTACTTTGTATCCAGATCCCTTGCAAGCAAACTACGGACAGAAGCTAGTAAAATACCTATATAAAACTCCAAAATGATTCGATCTTTTTCTTAGATAGAGTTTTCACTCGAATCATCCAAGGATTTAATCATTATTGTTTAAACTTCGATGACGAAAGCTTAGCACACTAAAATTATGATAGAATCCAAAATATTGGCATTTTGAGTGCCGAGCAAAAATTATGCTTATACACCTACTTCCTGTTTTACGCTTTAGATCCTGATATCACCGAAAAACAGCTCAATATATTAATTAGATCATTTACATACAAAATGTGTGCATTAAATTTATTTTCGGTTTACATTAATTTTATTTGTATCATGATTTGATCAGATCTGTATGTCTGTTAGGTCAGGTTGACGAAAATTATAAACATCTTCTAACATTTATCACAACACAAAGCATGCACTTTTAGTATTTTTCAAAGGTAATTTCTCAAAACAAACAATTAGCATTGTGTTTGATGGTATGTGTAAAAAAATATTATAATTTATAGGCATTAAATGCCCATTACGTATAATATGTTTTTGAAGGACAGGAAAAATAAATAAAAATACTATTTAAAGGTGTCTTAAAAAAATTTGTTCGGAAATGTGAAGTTTGCAATAACATAATAAATTCGTGGCTTAAAATACAGCAAAGTAATAAGATGAACATGTATTTTTGTAAAGATAAAGGTTCACAAGTTAACGGCACAAGTAGGTATAAGTAGGTACCTTCTATTCGTTTTCAACCGATCTTTGCAACAAACCAAGAAAAAATTGTAGGCAATTTTTTTTTACATTAAATTATTTTATGCCCTTAAATAATTTTAGGTCCTCCTAAGGTTATTTACGTGCCAAAATAATTTATAATTAAATAAATAAATTTAAATTTTTTTTTGTGGATACCTACTATTTTTTTCCTATTGTTTAAAACTTGTTTACACATTCATCAAATCGCCTACGCAAAAATAAATTTATACAAATATACATGTCCAACTAAATAAAGTAATAGGAAAAAAAGAGAAATTATTTTTACCTTACATACGTGGACAAAAAATGTAATCTCCTAAAAACTTGTCATACAAATAGGGTAGACAGGTACACGTGCAAATATAGTGTATGTTCATGCTGATATCGTTAAAGTACCTATTTATTTGTAAAAATAAAAGACTTTACAAGTTATCCACATTACGTAGGTAAGTAGTATACCTAATAAGTACTTATTACACAAATATATAAAGACCCAACATTGAGTGTTTGAAAGAAGCTGGCAAACGAAAAAGACAATAAAATACTCATTACAAAATAGTACTTGAAAAAAAGTAATGATTTATGATTTATACACAAAAAATTATAATATTAACATTGACCCTTTTAAATTTTTCGGATTTTCTCTCAAACAGGTAAACTAATAAATAAAAATAACGTAAAGTAACAAAATGTTAGTAAATCACACTTCTGACAACATTTACAAAAAATACATTTAATTAAACACATGACCATATTATTATTAAATCAATATAATATCTCAACTTTATACACACAACTATAAAAAATAGGTTTATAAAAAGAATTTAAAAACATGTCATTGGTAATAAATTATCTTGTGACTTAGTCAACATACTTAATTATAATATATGTAAACCTACACGTAAAAAATAATAAAGTAAAAACGAAACTTTCAAACATGACAAAAAGTAAGCAAGAATTAATAGTGAGGTACAATTTTCATTAGAGAAAGACGAACTTACGACTAATGTCTTCACATAAGAACTAAAGTTTAATTACTATTTTTTATAATAATATTATGGCATCTACAGACACGTAATATGGCAATCGTTCGGTTTATACACTCGAGAGCACAATGATAACAACTTAAACTGAAATAATATATATTACTATGTTTTAAGTAAATATATTTGTGTAATTATAAAACGTATAAAGAATCTATAAGAAATTTTTAAATGATGGCCTCCGTTGATGATAAAACTTGTAGGTAAATATTTACAGGCGATACGAAAAATTAATGAAAATGTTATATTAAACAAAATTTTAAGTATCTAACTATGACAATGGTTTGTTTGTTCAGTTAAAAAAATTATAAGCGCATGGAGCAAATACATGTGATGCAGAGAGGTACGGAATTTTCGTATTTACGAAATAGATTCGAATTTATATATTATACATATATATAATTAATTTTGATATATAAATGCGATAAATAGGTACGAATATAGAAATTTGGAGAATTTTCCGCGAAATAAGACAATAACTGTTGTTTATTTTGATATCCTTTGGTTTTGGCGCCACTCAAAGTGACGCAAAGGCAAAAGTCAAAGTCTTTCACATTGGATTTTTTTTTAAATTATTTATTTGTAGCTGCAAGTTTAAACCCGGATGTACTTTTAGAAAGTTTATCCAAAATTCCATTTTTCAGAACACGCAAAAAATTTGCAAATAGGTGGATATACTCACTTTCAATAGGTTAATCCTTCAATCGATACATACTTAAAAACGAATATCCCATTGTGAAGGACATTTTGCTCGCTGCACAATGATGCTTTCCATCTTTTGCTAAAGAAGCATTACAGAGCATCTGGAGTCAGACGCAGAACGGTTTTTCAGCAAGTACCTAGGTACAATGTCGTAACAGACCGAAGAACAGCTCACGACACGAACAGTCGAATGATGAAATTGCAACCATGTGCATGCATGTAATTAATATTAATACCAATAAGTAGAATTTATACTTATTTAGTTATTACTTAAAAAAATGAGAAATCGTTATAAAATATCCCTATCATTAAAAAAATAAATGCGAAATTCGTGTTTTTCATTTGTGAAAATTCCGTACATTGATATATAATTATAGTTTTTTTTGCTTTATCTCATTAAATTGTTTTTCAGCCTTACTGAATTGATCTTTAATAAACAAAAGAGTACTTAATATGTTTTATTGGTTTACACTTTAATAAACAAAAGAGTTTTTATTGGTACCTACACTGTTTAATATTTTAATCGCGTGTAGTAGTAGCTTGATATGCTATATTATGATTGAGTTATGTGGCTGGGCTAAATAATTCTAAAATAAAGTCTGTTATTTAAAAATTGATCGTCAGGAAGGCAGTCAGGTATAATTTTGTTTATGTGAAACTATTTAAAATCATTAAAATTTTAAAATACGTTTCAAAATTATTGTATAAATCTTGGTAGGTATAAATTATATTTTTTCATTTGCTAGACTAGGATGTGGATGAAACATTTACAGTCTTATCTAATTTTACTAAATTAAGTTGATACAAAGTCACATAATTATTAACCTAGAATTTTAAGTACCATTGTGCCGTAATAAAAAGGCAAATAATTATTTAATAATAAAATAATCAGTTAAAAGTACCAAATTAAATGCAAGAAAACGTGGCAAGATTTTAAATATATAAGTTACAAGATGATATTATGTATTTAAGTATAATAAATAATGTAAGTATGTATTAATAATGTGAGTATTATGCAAAAACATTTTTACATAAGTAAATTATGATACAGACTGCAGAAGCCTTTTCAAGATAGGTCTTTTTACTTTGATACGACAAAATTAAAAATGTTAGAAGAGTATTATAAATTAAAAACAGATTTCCAGTATATATTACTTAGCACTTAGAATATGCATTTAGACTGATTAGGTACGTAGATAAAAAGAGAATTGTAAAACATTACAGTAAAAACTGTCTTGAAAGAAATGGAATCTTAGGGAACCAAACGAAAAAATAATTCACCAAATTGGTTAATAAAAGACGGAGTATGGTAACAAACATAAAATGCAATCGAATTGAGAACCTCCTCCTTTTATGAAGTCGGTTAAAAAATGTGTCTATTATTAGTCTATCACTATTATTTTGCTTAATTATTTTATTTTATGTAGTACTTAGATTATGTAGAAAATATGTGACAAGTTGTATCTTAAAATTGTAAAATATATTAAAATTGAGGCAAGCATAGCTTACATTAGCCGTATTATAGCACAAACTCTAATGACTAACAGTAATGGCAATCCGTTATTTTGAATCATAGTCGGAATCATTAAAATTAGACAAATTTTAAATTTAAGTCTTTAATATTATTGTTTAGGAGATAGTCCAAAAGAGCGATATAAGCGCAAGCGGCCAATCAGGCTTGCAAATGAGTGTCACACACGACACAAAGTACTGTGGCGTGCGTCCATTTGATTGGCTACATTCAAGATGATCTACTCGACTCGCACGTAAATCCCCCTATCTGGAGTACCTTTAAGCATCGGCACTACTTTATGAAGGCATCGATGGCCAATACAAACTATATTATGACATGGACGGAAGCAATAAGGCTACATTTCGTCTTTAAATACATATCCTATCCTCGAACTTTGATAGTTATATTAATATTTTTAGTTTTGTTTAAGGGTGTGTTATATGGTATATTTTATATCAGGGTGGAAAAGAGATAGTGGCGTGATTAATGTAAACATTCAATAAATTGAGACTAGAAAGTGTTAACATTTACATGTTCGAATGAAGCGACCTGATATTCAAGACAATAATGATTCAGCTTTTTTATACAAAACTAACTACATTCAAGTGATGTGTCCATTTTTTCAAGATAGAGACTGCTTGCAGTCTTTATAAACAATATTTGAAAATCTTTGAGTACCTACAAACTTATTTTCCGCATCAGGTAATAATATCTCGTCTAAGCGGAATATTTACACTTTCTTCATAGAAATAGTAGATTATACATGTTGATTTAAATATATTTATCTATTCAGCCGGTGACACCCACTTCTGAGTCCTCTTCTCTAGGCCTCTTCACTATCTCGCCACTCCTGGCGATCTTGTGCGAGCCAGGTCCACAGTCCTACTGCCTTCACAATGTCCTTCGACCCTTGGGCAGGTGGTCTGCCTCGAGCTAATAAATAAATAGTACCGGAAAATTTCACACAACATTATGTAGCCCCAAAGTAAGCAGAGTTTGTGTTATGGAAACTGCATTACTGATATACAACTTAAATACTTTTTTTAAATAGAAAATACTTACCCAGACCTGAGAAAAATATCTGCAGAATATGATGCAAATATTTGTCCCACGTCAGGAATCGAGCCCGCAACCTTCTGCGTCCCAGGTGAATTTTCACCCACTTCGCCACAGCGAGGTTTTCAAATGAAACAGGCCTTTTGGATAAATAAAAAAAAGACGTGTGGCACTCGGGGACTGCCGCGGTAAAGCATTTTATTGCATAGCATTTTGTATCAACTTATGCAATTATAATTATTTATTTATTTTATTTATGCAGTATTTCTTTTTCTTTGATATTAATTCAAGTTACACGTTTTGAGCGTGGTGACCGATAAGAAAACATTTTTTTTTCTTTTATTAATAAAAAATACGTCTAGTTGCACGCACACAAACACCGTGTCGAAGACTGCCGAAAAGAAACGACGTTAGACAATGCACGGCCTTCAAGCCACACCTCCGTGCCCGTCGGAGTGGGGAGCGTGAGGTTTTTTTTCGGTACGGAATTTCTGGATTCGGTCCCCGCGCTCAAGGCCCTCGATAGAAGCTATGCAATAGCTTAAAAAACTATATGGAAAACAAAAACAGTTCCATTATTAAATTCATAAGCTATAAAATAAAGTAATTAACAAAATATTGACAGTTGACAGTACTTAGTTTGTAAAGACCATTATAAGTTTGCTCCATCAGAGACTTTATTCTGGACCACGCAAGCTTCGTCAAGAGCTAAAACATCGTGTTTTTTTTAATATAAAGATTAGTAATTAAAGCTGAATCAAATCGCATCATCCGAAACACATCTGTACGATAAGACTAATATAAGCTAACAACTAACGGATGTATTCTATTTCTTACATTTTAAAGTTAATATCTTGGATATTCCTCGGTCTCTTATAAATAAATCTTACAATAAATTAACTAATCATGCCTATCTAATGAATACTTAGAGCTTTTTTGCGATGCTTAGTGCGACACCGTCGCTCTACGGTGAGCAAATATGTAGATTATTGTATAGAACTCTACTGCCAGACCACAGAATATAGAAGACAACTAGATAAAGCCTTAAAATTCACTATGCTCTGAACTTCAACTCATACGGCTGATCTCTACTTTCTTATGTCTATGAATGAAATATGTATTGAATTTTAAGACTATATCTAGTTGATCTAGTTCTCTTCTATATTTGTGTGCCAGACATTGAAATTGACAATCAGTAGTGATGACGACGACCAATGATGAATGTTAACGAAAACTAAAATGGCTTTTCATTAATTTGACAACCAAAATCTGACTAACACCTCTATCCTTCAAAAGCTACTTAGTGTTTTAAAAAAACACACGTCTAAACGGTGTACCTGGAGATAGGTATGTAACAACGGTAGCAGGGTGATGGCGGACCTCGATTCCATGATGTGCCTCGATATTCAGTCGTTCAAAACTTAATAGGATTTTTAAGAAAATTTGTATTCAATCTGATTTTAGGCTAGATGTAGCCAAAGTAGGCCTAAATCCAGCAGTGGACTGCTGGACTAATAATGATGATAATTATGACTATGAATACATGGGGTATTTAATCTATAGGTATTCAGGTCTCTCATCACCCTGCTACCGTTGAACCAAACTCGTACCTCCAGTTACACAATACCATACGATGGGTTACATACGTTAGTACCTTTATCGAGATCAAAATAAAAACAGAAAGAATACATTCGAAAAGCATAACACAATTTAAATGAATAAGTGATTTAAATTGCTGTTTTCAGATTATTCCCGTGGTCAAGGTTGTGCATGCATTCAGTTCATATGATGATTCAGATGACAAAAGCAAGCGACTCTTGAATACAAATTGGAAACGACTTAAAATTCCTGTTTATCGTGGGTACTTTCCTGCTGAGACGACTGATAGTCGTGCGTCATGAATGAGGACCACGTCCAAGATGATAAAAACATTGGAAAATTTATTTTTCACGCTACAATATTGCTGGAAGCATTGTATCTGTAGATACTGGTTACAATTTTGTTAACCATCCTAAGTAAACTAATTCTACTTAGTTTCGTATTAAATTGCTGTGCAACGGTGTCATAAGCAGTTCGGCTCATTAGAATAATTGTCATTTTCATCAATAAACTAAACAATACACAAAACGGGTAAAGGTATACTTAATGAATTATTATACAGATGACTCCGTTCAGCTACACGATTTATATAATAGTTATTATAATGTATATATGTAAAGCGATATCCTTGGTAATGCTGTTGAACATTGTACACAATGTGACTTAATCAATGATAAGATAATAATAATTTACATTATGGTTAACTGATCCTTGACAAAATAGAGAACATCGCTCCCTTAAATTAGTTTTTAATGTGCATTGAAATTCACTGGGAAGATAACAATGCATCACCAGTGATGTGTCGTAACACTTTTGTGCAACTTTGTCCAAATTTTATGAAGATTTCGACTTCACATATACAAAATATACATAGCCCTCCGCTGTCAGGGGAAGGCATGTTACAGTACGCCGTAGAAAGGCTCCATTAGACTCGCTTCCAGATCGCACTCCAGGAAGATATCGCTGCATTCCTCCTGAAACGGGATATTTGGCTAATTCAGGATTCTGCTTTCTCAAATAAAGTGTTTTTTTTAAATGTTATGGTACTTTTTACACATTTTATCAATTATTCTCTCCGCAAGGCCTTTTCGGTTAACAGATAACTGACTCTAGGTGAATTTGTTTTTTTACCCCTTCAGTCGCAGGGTCTGTTTAGACTAAATTGTATTTGAAATCAAATTAGAAAGGTGGGCGAGTATCGAAATGACGTCAGCACACACACTGGTCGGTTTCATCCACTTATCACAATAGGGTTGACGATGGAATATTACCTGGGCATCCTGGGCAGCGGGCGGCTGGTCGCCGCCCCGCCTTGCGTGTCATTTGGACGTCTTAGGCAGGTGCCTTTTCATATGCAGCGCGAGGTGATCCGACCTTGCAAAAGAACGCTCACAGACAGTGCACTTGAACGGCTTGGCTCCGGTGTGCTTGCGGTAGTGCCGAGTCAGCTCGTCCGAGCGGGCAAAACGCCACTCGCACTCTGGCCACTGGCACGTATACGGTTTCTCACCTACCGAAGGAAGTTACAGTTACGATACACTAACATTGGCAGATTAACAGCTTCTGCCATCTTTAGAGACCCTATGTTTTTTATCACATGGCTGAAATAAATAACGTGTCAAGTCAAGTGAAAATGTTTGTCTGTCCAGACTGTTTTTCACTTCTATGAGCTAGAGAGTGGCAGTGCTAGAAAAATGGTATATCCTCTTATATCCTCTACATAACAAGAAGGGGATATGTCCATAATCCCAACGCTGAGCGCATGCCAGTATCTGATGAACATTGAGCATGGGTCGATGATTTTAATGTTCATCAGATGCTGGTGAACTTAGAACCCTCATAATTAAACCAAGTTATTATTCGGAATATGGGCACAGCGAGCCATGATTTGTATTTACTGGGGCACATCACAAGACAAATAGACACTGATGTTAAATTTCACAAAGAAATCACATTATACAAAAAGTCTCAGAATACGTATGTGAGGGATAGCGTCTACGATACCCGTCTCGAGATATTTTGTATACTAATTTACGAGAATAAAACTGCCAAGGTTGTCCAAAGCCTCCAAGTCATCAAGGAACGTTTAGCTAAACGCCATGCACTGCCCTCGCGTGACTCGGCCTGCACGCATTTAAGATTGCTTGCCTGCAACATTTGTGCTTTTTAAATCTTACGTTGATGCAGGAATGCAGTTTTGTTCAAGCTGCAGCAAAGTAGAATGTACAGAGTGGGGTAAAATTTTACCTCATTGAAGGAATAGTTTCCTTTTCTTTTGTAGTTAGACCTTATAAGGTTTTGTTCTGAGGAAATTATAGATTTATTTTGAAGAAAAAATAATGTTACAATATTTACAATATTTACCATATACATTCTAGGCTTTGAATGCCAGAGAATTTACAGAAGGCAAAAAACAATTTACCCTTTGTTTTTTGCAAGAACACCTGATTCAATAATAGGCAGTGTGAGCCATAAGAGACTAAAGATTTCCTTGTCACCAATAGAAAGTGAGCTTACGTAAAAAAGCTCATGTCACATAAATTGAACATGATGTGAAATGCAGTAAAATCCTGCGGTAAGTACCTACTAACAATGCTATTTTGTCTCATGATGAAATAACGCTACTTTCGCAAAGCGAAACCTCAGAGGAAATCGTAAGTATTGGATTTAATAGTATTTAGGTAGTACCTACATTTATAGGGATTGCTATAGCACTACCATTATCACCACACACGCAATCTTTGTTGTCTTCGGATCCGAATTTCATCAGCCGCATTCATACCTCTCATGCATTTATTGATTCAAATGATTGGTTAAAATACCATCGCATAGGCACGCAGACAAAATATTTCGCAACAACAAAAAAATATGGAATTATCTAGTTACCTGTGTGTATACGCTGATGGGCCTTGAGGTGTGAGCTTTTTGTGTAAACCTTCGTACATCCTGCAAATAATACCAGTGAAAGTTTGATATCTTCGAAAATACATTACGGACTCCTTATTTTAGTAATGATGTCAGATTTTACTAAAACAACTCTCGCATAATTTAAAAATAATTCCTTTAGTGGTACGGTACGGAACTCGACTTGGAAAAGTCATCGTGGTAGGTAACAGCATTTACCGAGATTCCGGTTTGTTTTGATAAGGTAAGCATTTAATTCTGATGATGCTAGAGTTGAGTTAATCGTAGTTTATATTGGATGATAAAATATTCTATACCAAAAAGTCCTTACCAATAAAATCGCAATGGTGCACTCTTCTTTTTTCAAGTTCTGGGTTGTTCCGTCGATTGTACTTGACCTGGTGTGGGTGCGCCAATCTCGCGTGCTGCATCGTATGCGTGTGGTGCTGTGGCGCTTGCTGGCCTGTTTGCGATCCTTGTTGTGTTTGTGGCGCTAGCTGCATCTGCGGCTGCATCGCCTGCACAAACCGATTATTCGCTTATTGGAAATGGTAAGATTTATATAGATTTTTATCATGATCATCATAAGGAACTGTTACATTTTGTATTAATCTACAGTGTAATTTTGTGATAGAGCTTTATGATAAGAAGTAAAGATATACCTGTGGATGATGGTGATGAGGATGCGGGGGTGGATGCTGCGGATGCGGCGCATGCGGCGCCCGCATCAGCGGCGGCGGATGGTACGGCGGCGGCGGCGTACGGCGCGGCCCTCCCTGCGAATAACACATTCATTGTTTGCCCATTCTTTACACAAAGTAGGTACTCGTAGGTAGGTTGCAAGCGAATATATGAATACAAAACCCTGTTTACCACAGCTTTACATTCCAATACAAATCCTGTAAACATTTATGCGACATATATTTTGTCATCCGTCTTACCCGCGTCTGAATCGTTTCATAATTTTAATCGTAAATGTCGGTTACATCGGCCTCTGCCGTCAATGTCACGACGCAACTGCAACAAAACACCTGAAGGACAGGACAGGGAAATCGCGGAGCTGGAGATCTGTCGCATTTGGTATCGTTCGCAAGGAGCGCAATGCTTTAAACAGTTATGGTTAGTAGTGAGGGTTACCTGTATGGAGTTGCCGGGGCTGCCCTGGTCGGAGCCAGGGGGCGTGAGCGGCGACATGTAGACGAGCCTCGAAGGCGGGTACTTGGCGAAGGGCGGCGGCTGCGGCTGGTGGTGCGGCGGCTGCGGATGAGCGTAGGCGGGCGGTGCGCAAAGCCGTTCCGTCTTGATCTCCAGCGGACTGAGCAGCGGCGTAGCGCACTCCTCCAGCAGTTCGTCAGCCTCCAGTTTAACGTGTGTGGCCCCCAATGGGGCGAGCATGTTCGCGTTCTCAGGATCGATGTTCCGGATGGAGGACGCGATGTCCTCCCAGAGCGCGGGCCGCAGGTACGCATCATCGCGGGAGGAGGGACCTCCATCGAACAGGTCCATGTGGGCGGGCGCGAGCGCAGCGCCTTCCTGCTTGCACAGCAGTGACTCTAGTTCAGATGTCTGAAACAAAGTAAACTTTACTTAAAAAGGTATCTAAGTACTTATTTTAATAATAACTACCTTAACATCGGATTGTGCTGGCCCATTCTAGAGCCGTTGTAAAGGTTAAATGCTATTCATATGCAAATATTAAACCTTTCAAAATTCGCGCATTCTGTTACATTTCTCCAGAAATTTAGATGATTATCTATCATGGATAACATTTCCTGTAAACTGTAAGCATATTGATGGAATGCTTTGGATTATTCAATCCATGCATCTCGCTTCACGACTGTGCCTACAAGTCAGAATAACACGTGGCAATTTGGCCGCGTATAGGATAATGGGGACTACGCAAGCGGTCGTCAACATTTTGGGTAACTTACATATCGAGCGTTAAAGACATCAATCAGCTCAGGTAGAGTTCTGGTAAATACTATACCTGTTTTAAAGTCTTTCAGCTGGGGACCTACACAATAGGCTAGACGACTGAAAAATTTTAATTAGTCCGTTATTTACATATCTAAAAAATATTGGACACGTATTTTTTCTTTCGTCAGTTAAACAAAAAATAACAAAGATATAATGCTTTAAAGTTCCGCTTGACGTCACGATATAGTACATTTTTTACCTAGGCGTGACGTCACGAGCCCCCACTCTCGAACTTTCACGTTCTTTATCTCCGTAAATTTCTATTTATTCGATGAATTAAAAAAATACGTGTTCAATACTTTTTGTTGATCTAACTGACGGACTAATTAGAATTATTATTTTTTTACCTAGTCGTCATCCCTAGTGTGCGTATTTATAATAACACATCGGCTTTATACTTAGATAATTATGTTACATAGGATTACCTGCTAATCTGAAGGCAGTCTATTTTGACTAAAAAGAATTACCGAATAATTTAAAAAATACAGTGTAATTCCTGTGCCGAGGGTAGACAGGCAGTGCCGATCTGCGGCGCGCTGCATTTGCATACAATGGCACCCACGCTCTACACTGCTATTATATTCTGCAGCTTAGCGCAGGTGACGAGCACGAGAGCTTTTGGGATGATTTGATGCAATATGATTCTAGTAATCGAATTGACTTTTTATCTGAAATAATTTATGCTTTTAACCAACTGAAGTTTTCTTCAGTCAGGTTATGTTTTTAGGGTGCCCCTATGTATGTTTGTAATATTATTTGTCGGTCGCTGTAGCCCAAACCGCTGGACGGATTTTGACTAATGAGGTGCCGTTTGATTTGTCTAGATCACAAGGGTGACATAGGCTTTATAAAATGTAAAAAAGTCCAATATGGCGAATGCAAGATGTCAGTTTAATTTTACGCTGAACTTAAAAGGTCTAAAAAACTGATTGATGTCCACAAACAAGGTGTCATTAGATTCGTCTGAATCTTTAGATGGACATGTAGGTATACGAAGTCAAAAAATCCTATAGGCGACTGTAAGAAACCATTTTCAGTTTATGTATCGGTATCAAAAACTAATCGAGGTCATTGGATTTATCTGAATCATTAAATTGACAAGTAGATAGATCATAATTTTGAAGTATGTGTTAAAAAATCTAATATGGCGACTGCAAGATGCCATTTTCATTTTATGCTGGAAAATTAAAACTCCACCAGCTTATACCATAAAAAAAATTGATTTGATTTTTTATTTTCTAACAGAGCTTCCAAAGGCTGAATAAGTTACCAAAAAGTATTTGCTGATTCTAAAATCGAACTAACCTCCTCGGAGGCTGCAGTTTTCAGCAAATACTATGCAATCTGCTTCATACATAGACTAGCGGGCCGTCCCGGATTCGGACGGGTTAGGGAACTTTTTACACCTTGAGTTACGTTACTTAAATTTAAGTAAGGATCCCTAATCTTTTAAAGCAATAAATATAACCTATGTTACTCAGGGTAAATGTAGTTTTCCAATGGTGAAATAATTTTTGCAATCGGCTCAGTAGTTTTTGAGTTTATTCATTACACACACAGAAAAATAATTCTTTTTCCTCTTTATAATATTAGTGTAGATGTAGAAGTGTAGATGTAGATGTGGATGTAGATAGTAAGTAGGCACGTCAAAACATTCTCAATAAAATACATAATCCCGCTGTAGTTTCACACTGGCTTTATGTATCAACAATTTTAAATACAAATTTGCGTTTTTTTTTAAATATAATACAAGACGATTTAATTTTAAAATAATCCTATGTTTGTTATTATAGACAACTAAAATTTATTTACTGCTGGCATGTAAAATACATAGTCATTTCATTTACATTAGGTACATTAGGTTAGGTAAATAAGCAATTTATTGCAAAGAAATTATTATTTGCTGGGGACGATCCTATCTCCTACGATGAAGTATTTTCAAAATGACACATCCATAGAAATAATTGATTTGTCAACTCTCCAGCTTGCACTCTGAGTTGAGATCGGTTTATAAAATACGGGCCTAGTAGGTATTTAAAATTTCCTGTCTCTGTAGTCGGTTTTTTTAATGTATAAAATAAATAAAAAATAATGAAATAAAATTCTTTTATTTCAGGCACAGTCACAAAAATCACAAAAAAATATAAAAATATAACCTGATAAAGAAAACCTTGCAAATATAAAACTTAAAATATAAAATAATCAAATTAAGATTATCACATATTAAATATAAACAATAACAATTACACACCACTGTGTCCGAGCACGTCATTTTTTATTTCCGTCCATATAAACGGAAATCCAGTGTTTGTAGATTGGATTGGCCCTATAGTCAGAAACAGCCCCCAGGATCGCGTTGCCAGAACGACTTAAACGACTCCAGAAAGCAGCTACTCTATTTCTTATTATAGCAAAGAAATCTTATTATATCAAGGAACTCCCGCCTCAGAAAAAATAGTCGACGCGCTGCAGCTTGTCGGCACCTCATAAGAGCCCGTTACGCATTTTTGTACTGGACCCTTATGGTGTTGATAGATCTCCTCGTGAAGTTGGATCATAATTGTCAGGTATACATGGCTAAGCAGTATGCTTTAAACAGAGTGTTTTTAACATCGTAGCTGCAGTTCACAAAACGACGAGCAAGCATGTTTCCCCTAACGGCGAGAGCTCTTCTCTCCCTTTATGTCGTTGTCATCTTTTAATGACTCGGTCAACAAGTGCCCTAGGTACTTGAACTGCTTGAAAATTTTAATAGTAGTGCCACCTATTCTTACCTTAGGCACTCTCCCTGGTCCTCGTCCCGATCTGAAGACCATCATTTCGGTTTTCGTAACATTATATTTTAACCCATGCGCAACGGCATATTCCTCACAGATTAAAAGTAGCTTCTGTAAACCCTTGATCGAAGGGCTGAGGATCACCATGTCGTCTGCATAACTTAAGTTATTAACGCATACGTTGCCTAAATGGCAACCGATCTTAGCACTCCTCAGCTCCCCGATCAGATCATTAACGTAGAAGTTAAACAGGTCGGGAGATGTTAAACCACCTTGAGGAACCCCGCATTCTAGTTTATAATCACTAGACGTCGTGTCACCCCATCTTAAATTGTTAATTTGGTTTTCGTACCAATATCTCAACAGATTCAATACATGATTTTGTACTTGCGTTTCTGACAGTTTGGCCCAGAGTATTTCATAATTCACCAAGTCAAACGCACGGCTCAGGTCTAAGAAACAAGCATAGACATCGGTACCTATCCTGTGAAGAGTAATAATTTACGGTACCTTTTAAATTCATGATTGCCGTATCTGTTGAGAGACCGGGACCAAAACCAAATTGCGCGTCATCAATCTATATATTTTTCAGCAGATCAGGGTAGATAAGTTGTTCCAGCACCTTACCTATGACAGTACCTAACAATATCGGTTTTATTTTTTACGATAGGTAGACTACTACAGTCTTCATGAGGTCATTTGGAAGATATATATAGCCAATACATAAATTGTAAAAGGTACTTAGCTGTTCAAATATATTTTCACTAGCCCAGAGTATGCGCTCCATGCTAAGACCATCGTGGCCCGGTGACTTACCACGCTTCATTCTTTTTACAGCGGTTTTTATATCGTTCTTCAAAATCGGTACTTTAATTTCGCCTAATGTGATCTCAGCACGGAGCACATCCTCTACTAGCTGTGGTGTAACTTTAAAGCGTTAAGCAAACATTTCAGCTATATGTAACGGGTCCTGCAGGCTGATACCGGCCGGGTTCTGTTTAAAGTTCAGTTTCTTGGTTGCATTCCAAAATTTGGAAAAGTTTTTATCTCTTTGTATATATAATTATATAACTTGTTAATACGTGTGAATCGACTTTGATAATAAGTAAATATTGAAACTTGAAACTTTGGGCACACTTTAAGGGAAGAAAAGGCGTTCGTTTTTAGAAATCAGAAAAGGACCCAGTTTCTTTATCATAAAATATATACGTTAAAGGGAGAAATGGGTAAGAACGCTTATTCTTTCTAATTTCCACTTATATTATCTATCATATTACATCATATTTGAGTATGTTGTTTTTTTTGTTTGGAGGATACCTATTTTTATAGTCTGACCTGCAGGGACTAACTGTGCAGTGAAAACAAATATTTTATTAACAATTCGATTTATTTAAACATTGTTGTATGAACTTGATATCCCGACAGCTTGCAATCTTCAAAGATCTCTCCTCACTTGAGATTGATTGGAATTATTTTGGAATAAGTATGTATGCCTAAGGGTTTAGGTATAAAGAAGTTAAGCTAATTCGATAGCTTGAAGCTTGCTGGATAGCTTTAAGTTTATAAGTTTGTGTCATTAGTATATAATATCACAATGGTTTGTGTATACTTATGCAATTACAACTACATTAATTTTTTTCTACTGTAGTGCCCCTTAGGGGCTCATGCTGCGGTGTTTGTTGCTAAGTATTATACAATAAAAACTATGATTAGAATCATATTTATAAAAGTTGAAATATTGATTAATTGACAATCTCGTTAGCGCAATGGGGAAAAGCCAGTTCAGAGTCCTTACTTGGGTTCCCACTGTAGGACAAATGTTTGCATTTTTTAAAATAGGTTAGTATTTGTTCCTGGTTCGGGTGTCGTGGTACGTGTACATGTTCCTGACACCCACGACACAGGAGAATCCAAGGAGCAAGGCTACGCAAATTGTAACTATTTGGTATTGAGCTATGGTAGTGATAGATTTAATATATACCTGAAATTCAGCTCATAGAGTGATACTTTATGATTTTGTTCTATCGTCTAAACTGCGGCACAACTCTCGATTGTCATATCAGTCGGACAAGTGATATATGTGCTTATATACTTATATGTTGTTATGCTCTTGAATTTGAGATTCTCCCATAATTTATACTGTTTAGCATATGGGATAGAACTATCACTAATACCGTGCTAATACTTATGAAACCCGCGGCTGTCAGCTCTACGCTATTGATGTCTTATCATGGCTCTCGAGTAAGGCCGACTTGACTAAAATGATGGTGTAGGTGCTGGGCAAGCCTACTCCAACTAACTATTTTTTAGTGGGGAGTTCTTTGTGAAGGGCTCGTCACAGGAAATACTACCACTATGCCTATTTCTGCCGTAAAGCAGCTTTGTTGTGTTTCGGTTTGAAAGGTGTGGGTGCCGGTGAAATTACAGGTACAAGAGGCTTATCAGTATCAACTTCATGTTTCGAGTTGATGGACGCAGGACGTTGCATGGTAGAGCAAATTTGAAAAGCTTGATCTACAATGTAATACTTGTGATAGGTAATGGTAACCACTTTGCATCATGTGGGTCCATCTTCATGTAGCTTTTAAAAAAAATGTCCCACTAGAGTGTCCCAGTCAGTGAGTAAAAATTTCCACATGACGCTGTAGAACTCATCTAAAATAGATGCAAAGGCTTTCGTTTTCTTTAATATTATAAATACGAAAGTTTGTTTGGATGTTTGGTTAGGTTCAATACTGAGTTCGTCTATAAAGGATATTCACCTAAAAATCCAGCTCTTATGTTATTATAGTATTAATGACGCTTGATATGAGAAAAAAAAAACAAACTTGTTAATTTTAGTAAGATAACTTCAGTTTGCTTCAAAGTCATGTAAGCGATATTTAAATTATTATATTTCCGCCCGGAGCCCCACTGCAACAAAACAAAAGATCATCACAAAGTCACACTTGAGTAGACTTGAATGGAGCTCATTGGTTGTCTTTTAACCTTGTTGAAGTACCAGTTGGTAGTAAACCTGGTTGACGAGCAGCAGAACGCCAGTGACGTCACTTCGTTGACCTTCTGTAGGGAAAGACAGATCTACAACTGAAATCTATGTACCTGAGGGAAGTCTGTCGGACTGTAAGCGGAAACTAAATAATAAATTAAGTACTTTGACAAGAGATTGGGTGTTTTCTGATGTATACTTATTCTTGCCTATGTATGGCAAAAATAGATAGATAGATAGATAACTCTTTATTGTACTCACACCAACTCAAACATTGTGGTTTTTAATTAACTTATTCAGGCGCGATTTAGCAAAAATGCATTACAAGATATTCTTTACACAATAATACAAGGCAATATATATTTAGTACAAATTCCAATACCTTTTCTGACGAATTCAACAAAATTTCATAGTATATAATATATCGATGCAAAATTCATATGAACACCACCCACAGAGATATAAATGCAAATCAGACAAATAACTTATTTCACGAAATATAAACAACATTTTAACTTGTAATCAGCTCGGAGATACAACACACATACACACACAAACAAATTCACAAGAAAAATCCCAACAGAAATTCGACAATGTTTCGCCTTCCTTATAGCATAGATAGTTTTAGATCTCGCTGTTCTTTCTACATGTGAAAACTTTTGAAGGCTTTTTGTAATAGTATATACCCTATAAATATCTTAACATAAAATAAATTAATACTGAATAAATTTTTTTTTTTACCCTTTTGTAATTTTTGAGCATTTGTTGAACTCATCAGATAAGGTTAGCGGAATATGTACTAAATATTTATCTTGTACGCAGTTTTGCCCACCATGGACGACTCTGTCGAGCAGATCGTCGGCTGCAGGTATCTATATACGATTGTATTACAGTATATAATAACCTAACTAATCATTGGCTTTGAGTTATGTGTATTTTTTAAGTAATTTTCTATTTGTCCGTTAGTGATAAGAAAGTATGTAAATATCGATAACTTTGTTGGCTTTGTCCAATTATCTTGTATGTATTTATCTGTCCATTTTTTATCTTTCGTGGGAGGGGGACTTTTATCAATGTATTCTAATAGGTATTTAAAAATCTTTACAATAACCAATCATTACTATCTAAAAATTAGTTAAGTTTGTTAATTTGATGTAGTTTTATGTAAGTTAACGCTTAGAGTGCTGAAAACACAACTGTGCAGGAGGCGCAGGACTAAATCCCGGGCGAGACCCGAAGTCAACGTGTTAAGACTTTTTAACTTTTTTTATTTATTTATTAACATTACATCAATAACACATAATCTTTTTATAATGAACCCTATAAATCATCGTAGAACTGAAACTGCGTATCACCATCTCGCAAAAAGCAACGGTTGGTAGAAAATGTTGCTAGCATTAAGCCCATCCTTTGTTGCTTTATTGTTAGTGTTGTTTTATTTCTATTGTTTTATGTTTTATTAATAATCAGTTAATTATTGGGATAGAGATTTTTGGATGTCTATGGGGGAGAATTTTGCACAGCAGCGGGACGAATCGTAAAAAAATATTGCTACTTTATCTAATTAATAGATAATCATAAAAAATAATGCGGGACATAATCACACAGCATCATGTAGCTGGGATTCGTCGAGCTCAGGACAGGGCGCAATGGCGCTCTTTAGGGGAGGCCTATGTCCAGCAGTCGACTGCTAGCTGATGATGATGATGATGATGATGATGATGTAGCCCCAAACTAAGCAGAGCTTGTATTATGGGAACCATATGATTGTTATACTACATATATATATTTTTTTGTAAATACATACATATCATAGATAGAAACACCCAGACACAAATATCTACAGAACATGCAAACATATGTCCCGCAGCGGGAATCGAACCCACAACATTCTACGTCTCAGAATAAAAATATAAATTAATAATTCATATTAATTAATTATTAATCTAAATAGTAATGCTAATTGCATTACTACGGCAAATACAGCCTATTTAATTAATATGTCTATGTCCTGGCTATGCTCTTGATCTACTTACAAAAAACTTTAGCTTAATATTTAATTGATCTTTAATTTATGACTCGAAAGCCTGTTTATTTGTCAATATGGAGTGCGCTGTGATAATTGTAATCGACGTTTACGTATTGAGAAACTCACGATTGAATCGTATCAGTGTCCTAAACGAATGGACATTTTGCTTTAGAGAATGAGCTAAGCGAGAGCTAGATTGCATATGCATAGCCAACTAGGTGGATACAGAACCTAGCTACATTGAAAGAGCACAAAAATTTGGCCCAGGGTATGGGACAATACACAAATTAGTAAATAATCTGTGTCACAAACGAAATACCTATATCTAAAATAATATAGACACCAAAAAATGTTTGCTTCGAGAAACCAAGCTTTCTATCCTCAGTATTTCATTAGTCATAATAAAAATCAACAGGCCTGTAGCCTCAAAATGAACGCCATGATTTAGTTATTTGATGATTTCATGATTTAGAATGAAATTTTGCTTAAAAACATTTCTCATCGCCTTTAGATAGAACTTTGCTTTGGGAGTAGGTAGGAACCTCTTTGGAACAGTACAGGGTGTCGCAAGATGCCGGACTGCGCGAATTCCTTCCCTGACCTTTGCGGATCGAACGATTGCGAAGTCTCCTCCAGCTCGGCTAGACGAGCTTGAGCAACCGTCACAGATCAGTTGCTTATAGATTGGGCAGTATTAGAACTAAATTACCATCAACTATTCTAAGTCTATTTACTTATATATTTAATAAAATACTAATAGTATGATATTTTAATAGAAATATTTTTTTATATCTTTACTGTCATACCAGAATTTGAATAAACTTTTAGGCAGATATAAATAGTCTGCCCCATTTAACACTAGAAATCTAGCTTATACAGCAGTTACTTTCATTGTAACTTTTACGCAAAAAAATACTTTTTCCTCTTTTAGTTTATTGCTCGCTTATTATAAGCTCCAAATTAGCAATTACCTACGAAAACTACAATTAATGATTAATACATTACTTTGTAGATATTTTAACAATAAATCATTGAATGCAAAACAATGTATGTACTGTATGTAATATCAATATGGCGTACACAACGTAAATTAAAACTGCACACAAGTTTACTAGAGCAAAAAGCGGACACCACGCACGCGTATAGCTATGTGAGGTACTAAACCTGACATTTCTTGGCTTTGGTACTCGTACTTAGCACTCTTTGCCTCGGGCGGTTCACCGAGGCACCGGTACACTATGAGATGTACACTGAACTAAGATAGCTGGAAGTGCTTCATTATTCTATCCTTACCAATATTATAAATATATAATATACTAAATAGTATAGTAGTGAGTATGTTTGTTTGTTACGCTTGCACGCCTTAACTACTCAATCGATCATCGTGAAATTTCGTGTAGGTATTGTCACATTGTCAGGGGCACAGAAAATGATAAACGCTACCTTTTATCAAGAAACAAGCGCTGTTCCCAAGGTATAAATAACTTTAAACGTGAGCGAAGCCGCAGGTGAAAGCTAGTAATAATTGCACGGGATATAATCAATACAAATACAATTATATTGTGTGCGTTATAAAAACAAAAGCATAAAAATCATGGATGATGATACTTGTAATCATCATTATCAAGAAGTTTTCCCGTACATATTCGTGTTTATAATTTTGAATAGGTATATGCAAAATGCACATTTTGAACGAAATGTTAGGCATTTTACTGCTTTTTAAATATCGGTCACTTTGGTAAAATCGTTCAAAATCGTCAATACCAAACCTATTTTTGTAATGAGAATTGTAATTTAATTCTGCGTGTAGGTATTGCTATGTGGTCCACCTGCCCTTTCACAACTAAGCTCTGAACTCCGTAAGCACAAGCCAGTACTGTGCCATGCTATGGCTCAGCCCATGTAGCTTGCTTATTCGGAGCAGTCAGCTATTGTGCAACGAAAGAACGTCCAACCACCCGTAGATTAGCACCCGCCTATGAAGAAACGCACTTGCTAGATTGTATCTCAAATGTATTAGATTGTTGTTATTATTTACTTGCGGCCCGTCCCGGCTTCGCACTGGTTAGGGCACTTTTTTACACCTTGGGTTACGTTACTTAAGTTTTAGTAAGGATCTCTAATCTTTTCTAGCAATATAGTAGATTGTTTTACAAGGGACTAAACCATCCCATTATATACGAGGTTGTTTTACTCCCGAGCGTGGCGAGGGAGGATGACAAGACCGAGTTATAATGGGTTGTTTTGGCCCGAGTAAAACACTCTACTTTTCACTTCGATTGCGAGAAAATAAAACAATTCAAAATTGGACAATTTTCAGAAATTTTATTAAAAATTAATCAACCTTCATAAAACCTCACCAAGACGGTTCTATTTTAAAAAAAAAGATTGACGGAGCACCAAGAAGTCGAGTTTTTATGTAAGAGAAGGAATGCTTTGTACGGACTGATGATTTTAGACAAAAATTAAAAAGAAAAAATACTTTTTAGCCCGAGGTATTAAACTCGAGTTTTAGGCCCGCTAAGCTACACTATTATGATACACTTTTTGAGCAAGAGAAGTGAAAAATATAGTCTATGCTACTCAGGGTGATTGTAGCTTTAAAATGGTGAAAGAATTTTTGAAATCGGCCTAATAGTTTTTGAGTTTATTCATTACAAACATACAGACACACACAAATACAAAGTTTTCCTCTTTATAATATTAGTGTAGATAGAGTAGGCGGCAGCTGTAATACTAATATCCTATCCCAGAGACTTCTAGAGATCCAGAGATTCTACAGTAAAGTCTGTAGGTATTCTGTGTACCTACCTTAAATTCATCTTGTTTTAATTAGTAAGTAATTTATTTTGTTTGTTTAGTTTGAGTAATCATTGATAGATGTTATGGGAGAAGCCACGAAGCTCTTGAAACACAGTTGAAATTAGTTTGAGAGCATATTGGATCTTTAATGACTTGTGCCATTGTATTCGTATTATGCAAATAAATGATTTTGTTAGGGTAAGGCAAGTTCCATGGCTATCCACCTATTTTCAGGGCCTCTGTTCAGCAGTCGACTGCAACAGGCTGATAATGATCAAGCCAAACTCTTTAGGCTAGTATTTATAACCAATCTCATCTCACCAATTTTTTTGTCACATTTTGTGAATTTAATAATACAAAAAAATCTGTCAAAGTTAGTAGAATTTAAAATTTTCATAAAAAAATAACATCGAAATTTCCGGCTTTTACCGTGAATTTTCCAAAAATACCTTGTCAACAATAAAATCAGCAGATCATCACACATCAGCTGATGTGAAGGTAATTTAAAGATTAGTATTCGGTCCTTTACATATCCAGTGAGATAGAATTGTAGTCAGCATTAATCTGATGGTAGGACTTTGAATATACCATCGAGTTTTAACTCGTACTTTGTTATATTTTCATTGAAATATGATAGTAGCTAAAATAAAAAACGTGAGCGAAAAAAGTGTGTTTATTTATAGTTTATAATGGTGACACTAATTCACTGTTATTTTACAAATACTTTAGACGGTTTTTTTTTGTGCGCAGCACAAGTAGGTAGGAACTGTTTTATACTGTTCAAATCAAGCTTTTTCCTTTGATACTCCACTCGACCTGGCAACAACCGTTTTTAATTAACACGCTTTTATTAGTTTCACCTGTATGTATGTATGTATGTATGTATGTATGTAACCGACTCCTTTGAGCTCGATTTTGCCCTACTTTGAACGATCAGATTTGATTCAAACTTTGCACACCTGTCAAAGGTCGATGACAATGCAATAATCCGATAAAAATATCCGATTATCCTAATTAGATTCGCCAGGATTAATTAATTTCTTTCCGCATCCTTTGCATGCGAGTAAGAGAGACAGAGCTAGTGCGCGAACTACGCATGCGTGCAGTTCCAGACTTGCTCTTTCGGGCACTCAATTCATCACAACCTTATAATATCATGTAGAGTGGTTACGGATTGAAAATTCCATACCCAAGCATTAATGTGACTGACTGTATATGTAAATAAGGTTACACCTCTGTGTCTCACTGTTTATATTGGCATCATAGAAATCTTGAATATGTGTTCTTAACCAAGATACAATCAGAACACATTTGTACATATTAAGGGCGATTGATAGTTAGCAAATCGAACTAAATAAACTAAAAAATGAAAAATAAATAATAGTTTAAAAAAACTAAAAAAACACGCTTTTACAGAAAATCCAACTAAAAAACAGTAAATAAAATTTAAATTTAGTTTCTGATGAATGGGGTCTTACCGTGGAGTGCAAAAAAAATAATTAATCAATTTGATTAAGTACAGTGTAAAAAAAAAATGAATGTACATTATTGTAAAAAAGCGTGGGGTGTATTTAAAGCGCTTTTTATTAAGATATTATATCATCGAAGTGATGACTCTTCTACTCATTATCTGTCAATAAAATGTTCATTACTATTGAAACTATGCACCCCACGCATTTTTACAATAATGCACATTCATTTTTTTTTACACTGTACTTAATCAAATTGATTAATTTTTTTTTTTTGCACTCCACGGTAAGACCCCATTCATCAGAAACTAAATTTAAATTTTATTTACTGTTTTTTAGTTGGATTTTCTGTAAAAGCGTGTTTTTTTTGTTTTTTTAAACTATTATTTATTATTTTATACCCCTCATTTTGAAATATTCCCAAAACACTGTTTTATTTTTGCAAACTTTGGAAATTAGGCGGGAAGGCGATTATAGTAATTTTTTGGACAGTTTTGATCATAGGAAATCTAAAATCGTGCATCGTATAAAAAAATGAGAAACTATTTTAAACTGGGCTAGTTGACCCCTTTAATATGATGCTACGCGACGTGGCGGCACCAGTTGGAAAAAAAAACTATTTTCAACTGTGCTATTTGACCCCTTTCATATGTTATGCCACTGGACCAGTTTGAAATTTTGACATTAATTATTTTTATATCTTTTGGGGATGAAAACGAAAATATTTAATATTTTTTCACTTGCAATATATAATTCAATTAGTGCACTTTAAATCTATATTGAATTTCAAGTCGGTATCATGCAGTTCCTGAAATAATAAGATGTGACAGACGGACGGACGGACAAAGCGGCACCAAGGATTCGTTTGACCGGTCCGCTAACATCACCCTAAAAAGATTCTGACGAATTGAGAACCTCGACCTTTTTTGAAGTCGGTTAAAAAGTAATAAATACAAAATAATCGCCTTGACAAACCCTTTGTGACCTTTTAATAATCGTCTTCAGATGAAAAGAATTAAAATTACTGGTACCGTTACAGCATTGTTTGCAGAGCGGCACGCGCTCCATTTCCATAATACCTTATGCCATCCCATCCTAGCAGAACATGCTGTAAAGCTAAGAATACACGGTGCGATCTACCTTTTTTTAAAACAGATGATAAAATAAATAATAATGAAGCGCTCGTGGCGACGCTTACTTGTGTGTTCTTAGCAGATGACCTTGGTTAAGCAACACTCCGCCCGGCCATTACTTGGATGGATGACCGCTTAGTGACATTTAGATTTGAGCGCTTCCGTGCTTCGGAAGGCACGTCAAGATGTTGGTCCCGGCTTTTCAGTCGTTAAGCCATGTCGGAGGCCTTTGGGCGGCCTAAAAAGTCCGACATCAGAGTTGGTCACTAGATCATACGAAGAAGAAGAATACGGGTACAGCTAGCGGCATCGATTTAAACGTATGAGTTTGAATGATATGAGTAGAAGTAGTTCTTAACCGACAAAAAAGGAGGTTCTATTTTCGGCAGTATTTGTTTTTTTATGTATCTATCGTTTTCGTTTTTTAAACGATATTATTACAATTTGTGATCTACTTGTTCTACGCCTATCCCCACTATTTCAGCCGTGTGAGTGGTAACCTCATTTGACTAGCTTGATTATAAAGGGAGCGCTATCTAGGGTGTGTAACGGGTTCCAACCCCCAACTCTGGAATCCAAGCCAACCTCACCTGCACGTGGTGCACCCAGATAACTAACGAACGGGGGTTCTGGCGGCCGGCTGATTGCGGCATAGCGCAATAACACCGGCACAACTAAATACCCTGGACGCCGACGGGCACCAGCTTCGGTGATGCGAAAAGATGTGCCCTGCGATCCCAAACACGCTTGCCCAGCGTGGGGATTATGAACTTATCCCTCTTCTTATAGGAGTGGTCAGCACTGGATATGCTGGTGTTGTTGTTGTTATCTAGAGTTGATAATACGTATGCATTTTTTGCAACTACCCACTTCAAAATAATTGTAACACTATTTATTTACATAGATTCTTTTACTTTTGGATACTAAACTACTTCTCGGAAACGATTCAAGTAGTTTAAAATGTATCTGACTCCAAACCTTTCCATTTTGTTGTTTCCTACCTGCCTGGCACATAATAAGTGCCTACTTGTACGTTCACTGTTTACATTAATAACATATGTGCAAAATATGTAATTTCACATGAAGTGAAATCTAATTTCTTTTGAGAATAAAGTGCCATACCCATAAATGAATAAAATTGTGATTAGAAATCGGAATCCTATTGGCACGTTTTACAAGAGTTGTCAATACTCAACGTCAAAATAAAATATCCAAATAAACCCACTGAAATCGCACCGTGAGCTCTAGCCTAACGCCACCCACGCACGTTTGTTCGAGTTAAGTGTACATTGGGAACAATTAAATATGCTGTATTCTCAGAGCAAACTCCGAGATGCGATTTAAGAGGAATAGCGGTCGAACTATTATTAAGTACACGAAAGTAAATCTGAGACAACTTGAACAACACAACACCAGCCTATATCAGTCCATTGCTGTAGGTACATGGGCCTCCCCTGATAAGAAGAGGATATGCCCATCATCTTAATAAGTATAAGTCTACATCAATATGCTGGGCATGGGTTGGGGTTCCCACGGGACAGCTTCTCGCTCCGGTTTTGCTGCCCTTCAATGATCAGGGGATTTAGCTGTGGCGGTGTTAAAGTGCGCTATACCACACAGCTGGTAGAGCCCCGTTTGTTGTGAGTAGTGAGGGCTGGTAGAGCCCCATGAGTTGGCTTGCGTTCCGAAGGTGGCAGTTGGAACACCATACACCCTGTAGAGTAATGATTTGTTATAAAGATGTGTAGATTTCGACTACTTAATTAATTTTTGAAAGTTCTGATGGGCCCGACAAAATGCTACAAGACCAAAATACACTAACTATTGGAAACAACTAACTAATGAAATTAAATCTTACTATTCCATGCTGATGGCAGATCATTTTGGCAATACTCCACCCGGTCACCGCTACTAGATCCGCCTCCTTGTTTCAGAAGGTATTTCAAAATGTTGGTCAAACGTTTTAAAACGTTACCGGTTAGTTAGACCACATTGCCTCATATTATTAATGAACATTATAACGTGATATTGGCGAAATGTGGAAATGTCAAAGAGCAAGTGTATAGGTAGGTACATAATAATTCCATGGCAAATGCCCTAGATACTATTAAGTAAAGAATTGAATTGTATTGGCTTCAAAAACAAGTTCGGTATATATTGATTGACTGTGCTCATTGGCCTAAGTGTTTCTGTGAGAACATGCCCAGGCCAACTGGCTTTTGTCTGGCATAAGAATCAAAGAACAGATAATTTTACTGCCATAAATGTCAATTAGTCTATACAGTAAATTACCGTTCTGTCGATACTCGGTCATAGCTTGACTAACGTTTAATTTGACGAACTCTGTGGTGCAGTGGGCGAATATCCGCCTGAGACGCAGACGGTTGCGGGTTTGATTCCCGGCGTAGGACAAATGTTTGTTATCTGCAGATATTTGCCTCAGATCTGAGTGTTTCTACGTATAAGAGTTTCTACACGACCAGCATTCTTTGTCACGGCTTCAAAAATACGTTTCATAAACGAAACACAAATATTAAAAAAATGAAAAAATTAAGACGGTTTTCGTACACTTTTAACTTACCGAAGAATAGTAGATTGTTTTACAAGGGACTAAACCATCCCATTATATACGAGGTTGTTATACTCCCGAGCGTAGCGAGGGAGGATGACAAGACCGAGTTATAATGGGTGGTTTTGGCCCGAGTAAAACACTCTACTTTTCACTTCGATTGCGAGAAAATAAAACAATTCAAAATTAGACAATTTTCAGAAATTTTATTAAAAATTAATCAACCTTCACAAAACATCACCAAGACGGGTCTATTTAAAAAAAAAAAGATTGACGGAGCACCAATAAGTCGAGTTTTTATGTAAGAGAACGAATGCTTTGTACGGGCTGATGATTTTAGACAAAAATTAAAAAGAAAAAATACTTTTTAGCCCGAGGTATTAAACTCGAGTTTTAGGACCGCTAAGCTACACTATTATGATACACTTTTTGAGTAAGAGAAGTGAAAAATATTTTAAATACTCAACAAATTCTAGAATTGGAAGAAAAAATCTTGACGTTTGAAATAACGGATTTTTTTTGTATTTTTCGGTTTGTTTCGTTCTCAAAATTGAGAAGAATGTACCTCATAGCTCTTAAAGTACTGATTTTTGGTACTAAGTGTTAAAGTTCACGTGCACAGGGATATATAACAATGGCGTATTTCTTCTTCAAAAATCTTTAGTTGGTTCAGTTGTTATTTTTAGAGGGGTTTAGTTTTTGTTCTAAGGGTGCGTTTCAAATCGGCGCAGTTTACAAATCACTCTATGTATCAGTAAATACATACGATAAGAATTTTTATATGGGATTCACACCAACTATAGATTACACCGCATCAGCTGATCAAAGTGGATAGGTAAAATCCTGGCGAATTTTGAATACTTCGGTGGCTTTGGGATAGGGTAACTTCTCAATTCAGTGCTTGAAATATCTACTGTATTTCAAATTATATTTATTTAATCCCTGCTACCTTGGCTTAATTCCTGCACGCTAGTATTCCCTAAATAATTTTAATTATCAACAGACATGAAAACTTTTCAAAAATGTAATTTTTCTCGATTCGGTGGTTCTCAATTTTGCGCACCAAATTGAGTTTAGCGATATAAAGTAACAGTAATTCCTTTATACAAAATATGTCCAAAGATCATTTTACACATTATTCATGTTACTCATGCTACATAAGGCTGGGTAGAACTAACAGCATATCAATATTATAATCTGTTATATTAGCTTTATTGACTGAACATTCTTAGCACAAAATTATTATTTTATGTGAAAAATATATTTGAGAGATGACTTGCTAGTTATATGATATTGTTATAGTCTTTAGTTCATAAACTATTCTCATCAAAACTGTTAATTTTTATACTAGTTTTTCAGTGGAGCCATTTCTCAATTCGGTGGTTAAAATCTATTTTTCTCAAAATCTACTAAGTCAATTAGTTCTCCTTTTATACCTTTAAATTCAGAGAGTCATCATCTTTTAGATTTCTGACGAAAAGCTTACACCGAGATTTCTGACAAAAATCTGCCACGGAATTGGTAAAAATTAGCCTAAACCGTAGAACCGCCTATAATTTGTATGTATTTACAAAAAAATATATAAGCAGCTATGTATTTCCATAATAGGTATAAGCTCTGCTTAGTTTGGGGCTATGTAATGCTGTAAATAACATAAAATTATTCGGGGCACTATCGTATCACTATATGTTGTAAATCTCCATCTTCGGAACCCAAGCTAACTTTACCTGCCCGTGGTGCACCCTGCTAAATAACCGACGGGGCTCTAGCGGCCAGCTGATTGCGGCATAGCGCAGCCTTACACCGGGAAAGTTACATCCCTGGCCGCCGACGGGTAGCAGCGTCGGCGGTACGAGAAGCTTGTGCCCTGCGACCCCAACCCGGGGATCTTCTTATTAGGGGAGTCATATGTCAAGCAGTTGACTGATATAGGCTGGTGTTGGTGTTATTGTTGTTGGACACTGTCACGTGTGCAGGATTATTTTATTTCAGTTTCAATATTAATTCAAATTAAAATAAATATCAAGTAATAATATTGTTCTACATTGTTTGTTACATTTCTTTCGCGATGGGTACTACTAAAAGTTATGGCGACAATAAGTAATAGTAATAACATTTTATAGCTGGGCCTACATTGGCACCGAGTGGACTATTTATCGCTGGGCGGCAGTAGGGCGGGCGGCGACGGGGCGGGCGGCATTAGGTGGATCGATATAAGCAACGCCGCCCACGCTGCTCGGTGGGGGGGTGTGCTTCAATCGAAATTATATATTTAAATAAGACTTCTTTGTATATATTATACTAGCGACCCGCGCGGCTTTGTACGGGTGCTAATTATACATTTAAACCTTCCTCTTGAATCACTCTAAGCCGCATCAAAATCCTTTGCATAGTTTTAAATAAATAAATAAGTTAATAATGCTGGACGCTATCACACAGCATCATGTAGCCCCAAATTAAGCAGAGCTTGTATTATGGGAACCACATGATTGATAAAATACTAATACACATTTTTTTGTAAATATATAGAAAACACCCAGACCCGAGACAAATATCTGCAGAACAAATATCTGCGGGCGATAGTGCAAATTCCACAAGACGATTCCGCGGGGCCGTATTTTGAGTCCTTAGGGATCTTGACCGTGCCCGCCCTTGTCATATACCAGTCCGCGCTGTATGTGCGTACTAACTTGGATGAATATAAGAGGTTTGGGGTCGGCCACAGATACAATACAAGGCACTCACACCGGTTGAGAGCTTTTCCACGTTGACTGGCGAAGACGTCCAAGTTGCTACACATAATGGACGGCTGTCTACAATAGTATTCCAACACCTATTACCGGCGCAATCCACGACATCCTTTAAGTTTCAGTTGAAGAAGTGGCTACTTGAATCTATTTTTATGTCTCTTATATGTATATAATAAAATTAAATAATTTTATTGTTATATTAATGTATTTTGATATATGAGTATTCGAAATGTATCTTTTACAATTATGTAATTTATATTTTGTGACCTGTAACATAATTGTTATGAATGAATGAACTATGAACTATGCACATGCAAACGTTTGTCCGCAGGGGGAATAGAACCCGCAACCTTCTGCGGCTCAGGCGGGCAGCACTGACAGACAGACAGCGGGAAGCGACTTTGTTTTATACTATTAAGTGATTCATACTAGCTTCCGCCCTACTAGCTACACAAATTGACAACCTCTGTGGGGCGACTCAGTGGGCGAAGGTCCGCCTGAGACGCAGAAGATTGCGTGTTCGATTCCTGCCGCGGGACAAATATTTGCAATATCTGGAGATAATTGTCTCGGGTTTGGTATAATATGTATTTCATCATCATCATCATCATCATCATATAAACCTTTACCGACCCACTGCTGGGCATAGGCCTTCTTTTGACTATGCCACTTGCCGTGATCCTGCGCTATTCTGAAACAGGTATATATGTATTTACAACAAAAAATATATGAAGCAGTATATCAGTTATTTGGTCGTTTTACAAGCTCTGCTTAGTTTAGGGCTACATGATGCTGTGTGATAGTGTCGAATTTTTTTTGCTTGTGCTTCTGCTAAATCAGTTTTGACGTGAAGAAGGAAATATACATTTCACAGCCTTTCGCACTTTAGGTACTGCCTACACTACTCATAGGTAAGGACCAGTGACAGACAATACCTATAGTCACAGGTTAGGACAGGATTTAATATCTATAATAATCATAAATAATACTGGAAAATATCACACAGCATCATCTAGTCCCAATAGCAAAACAGAGCTTATGTTAGAGAAACTGCATAGCTGCTATTCTTATAGAAAATACATAATATACTTTAAGTAGGTACTTAGAAATCACCCAGAACCGAGACAAATATTTGTCTCAAGGTAGGAATCCTACTAATATTATAAAACGTGAAAGTTTGTAAAGATTTATGGATGTTTGGATGTTTGTTACTCTTTCACGCCAGTCGTTAAGCCATGTCGGAGGCCATCGGCGGCCTAAAAACTCCGATACTAGAGTTGGTCACCAGCATGAGCTAGTGACCTTCGTATGAACGAAGAAGAAGAAGAACGCCAGAACGGCTGAACGGATTTGGATGAAACTTGAATATAGATTGTGGCCTAGATTAACACATAAGCTAATTTTTATCCGGGTACCACGCTTACGAAGCCGCGAGTGGTAGCTAATGTATAATCTACACTTCTACATCTACACTTCTACATCTACACTTCTACATCAATATTATAAAGAGGAAAAAAAATATTTATGTGTGAACGTTTGTAATGAATAAGCTCAAAAACTACTGTGCCGATTTCAAAAATTCTTTCACCATTGGAAATTCACCATTGGTTGTATTTATTGCTAGAAAAGATTAGGGATCTTACTAAAGCCCGTGCGAAGCCGGGACGGGCCGCTACTTATATAATAAACTAGGATTCTTTAACCAACTTAAAAAATAAGCCAATGCACAGTTTATTACAAAATTAGTTTGCTGCTTACCTTTACTTCTTTCGTTACTTATAGCCACGTTATGGATATATTTCAATGAGTCGTTATGAAATAGGCCCTTAGTGAATATGATTTTACCTTTTATTATCTTTAATTTGTTGTATAATCCCACGGCGACTTAATTGATCAGTGGAAAGGTACAGTAATTTGAGTAATGTTTACATTTCCCATAATTTTTTGGTAAACGTGACATCAGGGGTGAGCTGGAGGGGCGGCCCCAAAAAAGTTGAACTTACAAATGTGTTTGCTTGTAGGGGAGTTTAGCGTTTTATATCCTTTTGCGTAGGTATTTTATATTTTTTATGTCATGATTTATGAAAGACAACACAATACATACAATACAAAGTTTATTTGCTACACTACGGACGGTAACAAAAAAAACAGCACAAACAAGAAAATGGTATGGAAAGAACAAAATAAGCATTGGAATTAAAAAGAAAATAAATAATAAATTGCCTATTACAATTATAAACCAGAGATCGCCACTAGCTTATACGAAGAGGGAAGGGACGTGTCGGAGACCTTCAGGCGGCCTAAAAACTTCGACAACAGAGTTAAACACTAGTTCTTACTAACCGAAGAAGAACAAAAACCGACAAACAAAACCGCGAGTCCGAGTCGCGCACGAAGGGTTCCGTACCGATATTTATTTTATTCTATTTTTAGTATTTGTTGTTTATAGCGGCGTCATTGCCAAGGTAGGTAAATAACCTTTTTAAAATACCCAATGTACTCATCTAAAAGTTATTAATATGTTTAACTTGCTTCTTCAGCATTTTGAACTTTGGAGCGTTCATAGATCATGAAATATTCATTACAAATTCAATTAGCGAGGAGTCATTTCTCCTGTTGAGCCACCACCAGCGGTAAGCTCGCCACAAAAGCTTTATTATATAACATCAAGGATACTCTCGCTTTGACATAATATAAACAAATAATTACAAACCTATATTATTTTACATGCAACTAGCTGACCGGATAGACGTTGTACTGTCTCAAAGAGGGTATCGAAGTTAAAGAAACATTCAAAAAAGATATCGAAATGTAAAAAAGCAATCAAAAAGGAAATTGAAGAGGATTAAGCAATCAATGAGGATATCATAAAGGAAAAGGATATCGATGTTAAAGAAGCAATTAAAGAGGAAATCGATGTGTGAGAAGCTATTAAAGGGAATACTTAAGTTGAAGAAGCAATCAAAGTGTATATCGAAATGGAAAAAGCAATCAATGAGGATAAAACAACAACAGCTTCCCTACCCTACCCCTATCCTACCCTACCCCTACCCTAAGCCCTACCCATACCCCTAACCTTACCTCTACCTGTACTTTTAATATTAACAGGATAAAAAATCCCATGTCCGTCTCCTAGTTTTAAGCTACCTCTCCACCAATTTTCAGCCAAATCGGTTCAACCGTTCTTGAGTTATAAAATAGTGTAACTAACACGACTTTCTTTTATATATAGATTAATAAAACAGAAAAAATAATCTTTTAATTGATGACTCTATAATAATAAAAAAGAAATGATGTTTGGCCTTCAGAATCAACTGAGCCCACAAGTACCGAGTTGACTTTTTTTTATTTTTTGGTGGGCGACTCGACCCACTCCAAATCAGCCCGCGGGCTCAGTCCACCACTACCGCAAGTGGGTCCACTGAGCCCGTGGGCTAATTCTACCACTACCGCAAGTGGGTCCATTGAACCCGTGGGCTCAGTTCACCACTACCGCAAGTGGGTCCACTGAGTCCGTGGGCTCAGTTCACCACTACCGCAAGTGGGTCCACTGAGCCCGTGGGCTCATTCTACCACTACCGCAAGTGGGTCCATTGAGCCCGTGGGCTCAGTTCACCACTACCGCAAGTGGGTCCACTGAGTCCGTGGGCTCAGTTCACCACTACCGCAAGTGGGTCCACTGAGCCCGTGGGCTCATTCTACCACTACCGCAAGTGGGTCCATTGAGCCCGTGGGCTCAGTTCACCACTACCGCAAGTGGATCCATTGAGCCCGTGGGCTCAGTTCACCACTACCGCAAGTGGGTCCACTGAGTCCGTGGGCTCAGTTCACCACTACCTACCGCTTGTCGGTGTTGGTAAGCGCACCACTTAAAGAACGCCTGAGCCGATTTGGCTAATTTTCATTTTTAAACTAGCTTCCACTCGTGGCTTAACTCTGGTCCGGGGTTCTGTGCCGAATATTTCACTGTGCCACTGAGTTAGCAAATGAGGCCTTAGGTCTAGCAAAATTTTAGCTCAATCCGTTGAGTATTTTTAGCGTGAAACATTGACAAATATTTTACATTTCACATTTATTTTCACATACATTCACCGCAATGCACGCATGCAAATAAGGAACTTAACTGCTATGTGGATGTTTCAATTTCCTCTAGCATGATATAAAATGCGCTTCAATGCTCTTTGACGCGCGCCGGTAGGTGTAAAACGTACATTATTTGCCAACGCCGCGCCGAGTCATATGGCATCCACGTCATACTATTGTACATAAAGGTGATTTAGTTCGATTAACATAAAAGCACCTAAACTAGCTTTAAAACAAAGATCTTGATGAAGTAGCAGCGAAAAAATACTAGGTTAATTAATAAGCTTCCTGCTTGGGTTAGATAATGGGTAAATAATTGCATACTTGGCAGATTTTTCACCCTTTTTTAGATTGGATTTTGGGAAATTCTTTCATATATCATAGTAATAATAGTGACCACACTAAGATTACTATGCATCAAGCATCCCCAACAAGTTTTTGGTAAACTGGTGTGACTACGGATGGATCAGTTGGGAGATTTTGTACCTATCCTGTCCTCATCAATGCACTTATGTCTTTTTTATCATATCCCTAGGATTTTTTATGACGGTAGGTATAGATTAAAAAGATATGCTAATTAAAGCCTCCAAAGTTTTTGATATTTGTACAGATCTACAAGATAGGTGACACGTGACACTGTAAACAGTAAACGTACACAGGTAACCTGCTTTCGCTACCACAACCGTGTCTGGCGTTGTACTTAACTTATTTAGTCTGCCGGGGAACGTTCCCACTGATAGTATAAAGATAAGTGGTCACATTAGGAAGGCACTAAAGTTGACGCTGCGCGCAGTTTTCCTGTATTACTCATGATATAAGCTTTCAAGTTATTACTAACATGATTTGCAGAAAGTGGACACGGTCGTCCATTTTTTACTCGTAACTAGCAAAGTTCTTGCTTCCTCGGTACCCATATTTCTGGTTTCAAAAACTAGATTTTTTTAATTTCTTGGAGATTTATTGCTTATTTATAGTTTTGCTTATTAAAACTTTCATTCACAATCCAAAAATTTCACTATCCATCCAACCCAGATACTTCTTTCCTAAGACACCACTTCCAAGGTTGCGTCTCATACCCCTTGTCTGAAATTTAAGTTGCATGTATAGCATCTTTCTCTGGATTCTCAAATGTTTCTCCTTAAGGGACTTGCATATCTTCAGCAGCGTCGATTTCTGTATCAATAGTTGTTCTATACGACCCTCAAGGGCAGTTTTTGTGTCATAATCCAGACGTTCGTGGGAGCTCTTACTCTTTCTCGGGGAGCTAGACTCTTCATTTTTGATTTTCATAATGACTTCTGGTTGAGCCCATTGGAATTGGTCTTGAAGATTCTGTGATAAATAATTAAAAATGTAGGTTTTCAGACTATACAAAACTTTTCATATTGCTCAAAATCTTAACTTGTGCAGAAAATAGAGCAGACTCAATGGGTATAATTGGAGTTCACCAAACATAGACACCTTAATGCTTTAAGTTAGTGAGTCAACAGAGTCCAAATATTCTTAGACAGCAGGTTCTTAGTCAGAAATGTCACTAGTGCCTGGATACCGAAAACCATGATACCATAATTAAAAAGAGAATTACCTTGGAGATGGATATTAGGTTTCATTTTTTAAACTTGTCTACGTTAAGCTATTGGAAATACTAGCCTCAAAAACATGTTCAGGTACAATGGGCACTGCTGATTTGCAAATGAAGGTTCGATCTCCAGAAGCTTGGTATTTGTCTTCATCCCTGAAGTGAGCTGAGCAAATCCTAGTGTGCTTGGTGGGGACCCAGTCAGGTTCATTTCGCTCTAGTCGTATGACTTCGATCCAATCCTGACGCCGTGTTTCTGATGATGGAAACCTTGTAAAAAATATAAAAAAGCATCTTATTTCGAGTTACCACCGTAAATTCCTAGGAAGGAGCATTGTGTCACAAAAGGGTATTGCGCATTAGGTTTTGTTAGTGTTTTCATAATTAACAATAATACTTACTGATGGTATGTTATACCATGTGATTTATTAGACTTTTTAATATTGTTTTTACAAGATCTCAGCACACATGAAGGCATTTTCTTATTTTTAACGATGCGATGCAGATATTTTTTGACACATCCAAGAGTATAAAATCATGTGACACTGATTCACAGAACTCCTACGATGGGTGTCGGTGTCACAAATAGGTACATCGACACATCATTTGACATACATAACCAACATACCATGAAGTTTCATTAAAATTATTTTAGTAAGCAATTTTAGATTGGCTGCAGATCGCTGCAGCTCGGCCCAGAATTAAAAGATATTTGATATAGTAGGTACTTTGACGAAAGTTCAAGTGAATATTGGTTGGAACCTAACCGACACGTCAATAGCACCTTATGTATGGTCTTAGCAATAAGTTATGGCAAGTTGGCCATACAGACTGATCAACCTTTAGCTAATTGAGCATAAAATGTCTGTGACTTAGAAAATAAATCATCATCGGCGTATAGCAATCCTCTCCTGGACATAGGCCTCCCCCTATGAGCGCCATTGCGCAATGTCCTTTACTTCGACAGTAAATAGGTCAGTCAAGTCTCAAATGTAGTCATCAAAAATAAGAAAAGCGTAGTCCACAGATTTATAAGTTTAGTTGGCGCAGTCATACTTTTCAATCATTTGCTTTCCCGATTAGCATCGCTATTAACAAATCACCGTATAAATATTCATGGGTCATCCTACTGGGGTCGAAGGATGTACAATATAGCTTTAATAATAAAAACATATTAGCCGCATTGCATGTCTGTGCTTCCGTGACTGGGCAGTTTTACACCTGGCCGTCGGAGGGCCAGGGTGGCAGACTGGTAATGGGATGGGGTAAGCGGGGGCAGCTCGGGGCTCGGGGGGCAAAGGTACCGTTTGTCAGCGGTCACCGGTCAGCTATTAATGAATGTGCCCATTATGTTTATTGAGCCCGCTGAGCAGTTTCGGCGGACTAACTCATCGATTATAAATTAACTGCCTCTACTTCACAGACATCGAAAAACACTTAAAATACTACCACTATTATTTGGGAGACACCTACAGAGAAGTATTGAGAGATTACAGATATTATTTAAGTCTCATCTTGCTGATTTTGATTTCCGATGTTTAATGTTATTATATGTAATTAATATTTTCTCTTACATTCAGTAACCGGATCTATAACTCACAAATTAAGATATAAATTTTACAATCATCAGACACCTTTTAGTGCAAAATACCTGCATTTTATTTCTGCTGTATTGCTGTTATTTTACTAATGAAGGAAATCGTAAAGTGCATAATAAACCAACTTCTAGTACGGCATAATAACTCTATAATCGTTTTTGTCCAGAATATCTTGATGGGATATTTACACTGAAAGATGTGGTGCCTAAGATAAAGTAGCAGAATGTTGTGGTATAAATGGATATATTCTTTTGACGATCTACTTACTTACAGACTTACAGTGACTTAACAAAAATGTACCTACTTAATTCCTTTTCTCGTTTTGAAACAATCATCTGAATGGGTTGTTGATGAATACCTTACGACATGAATTATTTTTTTCGTCTTTATTACAAGTCCATTCTAGTTCACACATACCTCGGGCAGATATTGCAGTTAGGTAGGAACAAGAGGAGGTCAAGAGGAGGATCCTGCTGGGTTGGGCAGTTTGTAAAACTACGTCAAATTTCTCGTCAACCATACCCAGTTACATATAATATCTACTATTATCTGTCGGAATCTGCTACGGAACGAGCTATGCTCGGAGTTTTTCTGAAGGATAGAATCCGCAACGAAAGTCTTCGACATAGAACTAAAGTCATTGACATAGCTCAGAGAATTAGCAAGCTGAATTGGCAGTGTGCTGGCCGATTCTATCGAAGAACCGATAACCGTTGGGGTAAACGAGTTCTTGAGTGGAGACCCTGGTTCGGTAGTGTAGGACGCCTTCCGGCCACCTGGCCGACGTGACTGGAGTGACGATCTGCAAAAGCCTGCTTGTAAAAGCTGGATGCGTCAAGCTCAGGACAGAGCGCAATGGCGCTCATTGGGGGAGGCCTTTGTCCAGTAATGGACTGATATATGCTAGTGATAATGATGATGATGATAGTAGTTAAAAATCATACTAACGATTTACTTACGTTACAAAATTAAAGTGACAGTATGATATATAAGTGAACGCTGTGATTGGCCCTGGCTCTTTTGAGCTTAACACAATTTTACTAAGAATTCTTGTATACAAATTAATGTTATTTCAATTATAAAATTTAGTGCTGTTAATTAAAGTTTTGTTATAATCATTAATTTACAATACTTTGTAAACTATAAATAATTTAATTTAGATAGTCAGAAAAGCTCCAAACGTTGGTATTAGGTATGCAGTGTACTTATTTGTTTGGGATGTATCATGTGGACGTGCTAACACGCCGTCACGATTGTCCTCCGTTCAGGGGTTAAGGATCACCTATCACGTGCCATCGTTTACACATTTGACTCCATTTTATTATAATAATGAAATTATTGGTGGGGGTTGATCGCGTGTCCGTTCTCCCCTCGCCATTACCTCATTAAAAGATAGACGATGTTACGATTGCGGGGGCGACTAACTTTTTAATTTGATGGCTTGCGGTATGAGCTATGTATTGTGGCGAGGTGTGATTTTAACGAGCTTTCGATTCGTATTGTCGGATGTCCGTTTATGGCTGAGAAGTATTTGCGGGTCTGAGAGCCCGTTGATGTCTTTTATTCCGGAATCTTGGTTGTAGGTATAAATGCAAATAAGAGTTTTGATTTTTGTAGCTTCCATAAATTGAGGTAGTGGCACAGAATTGATGTATATTATATTGCAGCACACATCCCACCATGTTTTATGTTAACTTTTTCTGTATATTGTTTGTTAGGTTTTTATTACTTAAGTTGTGTTGTGATCGTTGTGTCGTTAATAAATATATGTCATATTTATTAACGACACACACTTTGTCTATGTCTATGTCTATGTCTATGTCTATGTCTATGTCTATGTCTATGTCTATGTCTATGTCTATGTCTATGTCTATGTCTATGTCTATGTCTATGTCTATGTCTATGTCTATGTCTATATCTACTCGTATGTATATGTCTATAATAGTGTAGCTTTTATAAAATATTGATAAAGTGGTAATTGGCTACATTTTTAGAACACCAAATCAATTTTGATAATCTACATTATATCTCGGAATATTTCATTTGAGGAGGCAATTAGCAACCGAAGAAGTAACACGGCAACAATCTGGCAAGAAGGGGTCGCTGGCTAATTAGCTAATGGATGTATACCTGCCCCCTATACCCGCGCTGGCCAACTGGAGGCCCGTAATGGATTGAGGCACGCTTCACGCGTCACCGCTGTCCATCTCAAATTTCGTCCACGCTTAGGATATGTGCTTTCTGGTTTATAATCTATGCACTACTGAACTTTTTGTTCAACTCATCTGGTAGTTCTTTATACTCGTATCTTGTTCAGGACCTTGAGTTGCCGCGCCGGTACAATAGTTCGGTGGTCCAGTCGGCCAGTCAGGTCTCATTTACTAACTCAGTTGCACACCGAAATGATAAGCACCGGTCCTGTATTTACAAACTTTTAATAGTTCGTCAATTGACGTTCTTTGAATTTTGACAGATGAAATGTCAAAGTTTGCAAATAAATGTCCAGTGGGCTACTCAGTCACTAAATGCGGCTTCAATATCTCAGTTGCTCAATGAAATGATTAACACCAGCCCTTTATAACTGTCATTTAAAACAACTTTTATTTTTAAACTATCAAAGTTTGTAAAAACTGGACGGGTGCTAGTAATTTTGATAGGCAGCTGAAATATTAAGTAAATTCCCTGGTTTTAAGTGAGCCAAGTTATTTAAGTAATATTCATAAACAGGGTTTTAATTTCAGTTTTGTTTAAAATCTTTCGTACTAAATATTTAAGACGCAATATTCTGCATGTTTCGAAAGTATAGGTACAATATTGAGGTAGCCCTGAGACAACACGTTACCAAGTAAGTTTGTACTTACGTGTTTATTCATGTATTTTATTATATGTTGGCTAAAATAATTCCCAATAATAATCAAACCGACAGTTTTATAGTCGGTGTCAATAAAAAACGCATAACTTGTCCTCTGACGGAAATTGAATGGGTTCGAGGAGTAGGTGAGAGGTGGCAAGGGAAACACAAAGAATATTGTTGTGTAAGTTAGAGGAGAATTTGGTATCCTTTCCAATGGCATCCACGAGGAGTCGTAAAGCGGTATGGGGTAGTGAGAATTAATACATAAGGCTATAAATGTTTAGCTATGGCGGGCATCGACCTCTTGTTGCTCTGAACTCGTAGTTTACACTTATGTCCAACTAAAAAGAAATAATTATACGTATGTGATGTGTTTCAATATACCTATATTATAAATGCGAAAGTTTGTTGGAAGATAAATAATAAGTAACTAATGTTGGAAAATATCATATTTAGCGGTGTAAGGGGTACCAACCGCATGTCCATCGTGCAAAAAGCATTTATTTAATGAAGTGATGACAATCGTCAATTTTCTCACTAATCCCACATCAAATTCAAGTTATGGTTCTAGAAATGATAAACAGAATTTATAGTTCAAAATTGGTAAAGAGAACATTCGTGATACATATTCTCTTGGACTCTATATATACAATATATACCCCGTGCGGCCGAGGTGGCCTAGTGGGATGTACCCCGACTTAAGATCTGGAGGTCGTGGGTTCGAATCCCAGCCGTGCACCAATCGATTTTTCGTTTCAAAAAATTTATGTGTATTTACCACGAGCTCGAAACGGTGGATGAAAACATCGTGAGGAAACCGGCATGCCCTCGAACTAAAAAGTTCGAAAGGTATGTGCTAAGTTAGTGTTCCAATAAAAAACGGCGATGGGCTTGCAACCTGTCACGTGGAATGCTAGCTGCTTGCATAAAGTTTGCATGTATTGAACGTAATGTTTGGACTTGCCTCTGACTACCCCCTTTAGGGTATCCTCAATAGATTTGCGTACTGAGAAATATTTGAAGATATTCATAATGGGGAAAAAGTATTTGTATTTATTTGTATTTTATATATATAACAGGAAGGCTAGATTTGGCGGAATTTTCACAAACTTTTCGAGGAGTTTATGTAGCTACATTTTGTTTTCACATTGTATTTTTAAAAATGATAAAGTAGCTTGTTAGAATAGTCCCAAATTACGAAGGGGCACATGTATCTGTGATTTTATTACTAAGTAAAACGATTTTATTAAATATTTTCGCTATTTAAAGGATTATTTTACATGATGAAACAACGATACGTAAATTAAATTAGCAAAGAAATACTCATTATGAATTTATTCAAAATAAATTCATATTAATTAATATTAATGATATATGAATTTATTTAAAATAAAATCATAATGAGTATTTCTTTGCTAATTTATTTTATAATACCTACTATAAGTATGTTACATACTCTTATTTATTTTATGTTAACTTCTGACGAAATCAAGTGTAAGCGTCTAAAAACATAATGCCGAAAATTACGCGACGTCAGTTCCGCAGCAGATCGTACTTTCAGTATAATGTGTCATCAGTAATTCAAATAGGCGGCAGGCGTAATCATGCCGGACTTCGTTCTTAAGTTCGGCATGATTTAAAAGTGTCTAAACACACCAAAGAACTTAGTCGCGTAATTTTCGGCAGTATGTTTTTAGACGCTTACATTTGATTTCGTCAGAAGTTAACATAAAATAAATAAGATTATGTAACATACTTACAGTAAGTATTATAAAATAGAAAGAAAAACAAACAAGAACATTTAGTACCTACCTTACCTACCTGTTCACAGAACTATAATATTATGATAATGAGTATAATTAAGTCTAATAAATTAAAACATAATCATTGATGTTTCTGTACACTGTACAGCATTGTCAAAGGAAAGGTAAACAAAACAATAAGTAATGCCAATACTTAAAATTTTACAAAATGATGATGTCATTACATGTTTTAGGTAAGGATGTGAGTAATTCGGCAGAATAACTTATTTTATGCTTAGTTTTGCAATTTTATTTCTTTTGTTGTTAAAAGAGAATCAGATGACAAAATAAAAATAATAATGAATGGAATATTTTTTCTTAGGAATAAATAATTGGGTATCACATGATTCTTCAAAAAAATTTAAAAAATATGTATTCTTGAAATCTATGTCACTAAAAATTCAGCTTTCAGAATTTTTTTACGAATGCAAAAAGAGGTGTGTTTTGTGTACCTATACGTGAGTCAGTCTGTGGCAACGTAGCTTCCTAACGGACGAACCGATTTTAGCTTATTTGTTTTTTTTAAAAGGTGTTCTTCAAGAAAAAAAATGTTATAGCTCTTTTCTTGTTGATGATGGGATCTGAGCAACTTTTAAAGTCCGATCAATCCTGTCATATGAATGATATTGCTAGAACACCTATTGCCTTGACTTGATGCTGCAGTATCAGTTGGTATCTGCAGAATACCCAATTACCCATCTCTTTACAAACTTACAGCGGAAGTATGTGTCGGGCTCATTGGAATGGTCTTGATGAATATGTTTAAGATAGATGATGATGAGGATCTGATGATAAGGTAGGAAAGTGAAACGAGGTTTTTATGTCAGGAGTTTTATAAATTTATATTATTTTTATTTACATTTATATTTGCTCCCGCGTATTTTTTTTAAAAATTGTGTTTTTAGGATTCCGTACCTCAAAAGGAAAAAATTAACACTTATAGGATCACTTCGTTGTCCACCTGTCCACCTGTCTGTCTGCCATTAATAACTCTTTTTCTTAAAAACACGTTATAAAGTTGATATAAGTCATATCAGTAATATTGAAACCTCAATCTCCAATCAAGTCTACAATCTCATAAAGCGGTGAAAAAAAACAAAGTTAGTTAACGCAGTATATTTTAAAAACCTTTAGGGTCTTTTTCGTTTGTAAATAAAAAGAAATATCCGTAAAATCACAAAAAAACATACATGGAAGTCGTGGGACCATCTGACTCGCACTTGGCCGGTTTTTTTCATGCGCGCGCATTTATCGACTAGTTTTATCTTGCGTTCCACCCCTGCCGCCCGCCCAGCGCTGTGATTGGGCGGAATGAGGGCAGAAAATATGTATATAGCACTGAATAATTTTAAATAAATTTCCATTTACTTAAGCACTATTCAGTGATTATAGCATAGTACGTTTATTTTAAGGCTAATAATCTAGGCTGTTATTTAAGTTTATTTTACTACAGTGTTACTTTGCTAACTTGTAAAGCAACTTAAGGTAGGTTAATAAAATGGAGTTTGTGAGCTTTATCGTTCGCTGAGCCGAGATAACGGTTTAATGAGGGCTGAAAGCTCTAAAGTAAAAAAAAAGCTCATATGTAAATATGGACAAAATCAAATAATCAAAGACGTTAGGATGATTGTGTTCCAATTTCATTTTAAAATTAAGTGAACATGACGTTTCAAGTCAATTTCATTGCACAATAAACTTCAGCCATTAAGTGGCAAATATAGCTGAGTGCGATCGAAACAATCGATATTCCGTTGTGTCTAGAACAATTTAGAAGGGCAAATAAAAATAATTGCCAATGACTGACAAAAACAAAAAAAGAATAGGCAAATAAGTATTTCTGTCAGCTTGTATGAATGAGTACGCGCTGGAATGCTCAGCACGCGCTCTCACACACACAGTAAACATTTACTCACCCACATATATATCGAGTGCGGATAAACGAGTTATATCATATACACATGCAAGCCGTCTACATTAACCCACACGAACATAATGTACAGCCAAAACAAACTTTACTTACTATAAAAAATATTCAGCTGGTAGGCTGTTGTTGTTCGTTGTTTTGGCTTTTTTATCGTTATCTCATAAGCTTAGTTTTTTTATAACACATCAAGTCTGTGTATAACACACTTAATTAAAAAAGTTTATGCTAACTTTATTAAAAATGGCCAAGTGCGAGTCGGACGCACGCATGAGGGTTCTGTACCATTATATATTCATGTATGGGATCCCTCTTAATTTATTTTAAATATTTTTTTTTAAATTAATATACAACTAAATATTCTGTGGATATTTCAAGCGTTGCAGTTATTAATACCGAGTAAAAACGGCAAAAAATATGTTGTATGGGAGCCCCGCCCCTTAAATATTTATTTTATTCTGTTTTTAGTTGTTGTTACAGCGGCAAGAGATGTACATCATCTGTGAAAATTTCAACTGTCTAGCTATCACGGTTCATGAGATCCAGCCTGGTGACAGACAGACAGACGGACAGCGAAGTCTTAGTAATAGGGTTTCAGTTCCGTTTATTCATTTACGTTATTACTATGCAAACAGTCATAGGCAGTGTATTGGTATGAAAAGTGTCTTTTTAGAGTTTTTTATAGAGCAAACACCTAAGCAACACTGTTAGCGATAGTACCTGCTGCGTTGAATGGCGTTGCCAAGTCGCGAGATTACTATTAGCCCGTTACTTGTCTCAATGAATGGTGCCTCTCTCAATAATGCCCAAAAAGCCTTAAATATTCATGTTGACTCAAACAAAAGTGTGCCAACACGTCATGGATTTAAAGTCTATATTTTATGAGTCACACTGGCAACGGCCGCGCGCTGTTGAAAGCTTTTTAGATTCTTGCGATCCATGTTGAAGGAAGCGGAGTGCGTAGAGTGCACGAAGATTGCTGCTAGCTGTGCCAGTACACACGCCCACGCTGCCGGAAACACAGTATGCCTAGATCCTATCAGGGAACTAAGCCGAGTATGCTGCTCACGATTCCGTCATTAGTGACAATTGTGCATTTTTACCTCTCCCGAAAGGAAGTTGACGATAACGTCTCAAATTTTGTGGTTATGTCGATGACCCTTAAAGTTGTCAATGGGTTTGTTACATTCACCATCTTCATTTATAATTTACGAGATAATTCACAGTTGACAATAATTGCATTAAGGCGGTACCAAAGAGGTTGGATTTTTTTTTCAATCTACGGTCGGTACTTAAACGTTATGGAATAAACGAGATAATGAAGTTTAAGAAACAATACGTGAGCCAGACCAGAAAAAAGAGCGCGGCATGATGTTGACGCTGCATCACAATCACTAAAATAATAAGCAATTTTTATAGTATCTCCGAAAGTCAAACTAAAACAAATACCATCTTAAATATGACTATGATTGCCCAGCAAGTTGTATAAAAAATAATGCTCGGTATAGAAGGTATACATACTTTCGAATAAAGGAGTTAAGGAAGAGCCAACTTTGGACAATTAAACTATCAAAAATGTGTTTCTGTGTTTAATTTGTCTGTATTAGATCATGTTATTAAGTATTTAAAATGAAAACAATACGTTTCGTGATCATCGCGAAAAACGTTTTAATAATCAGTAAAGAATTCATTCATCCTCTTATGATAGTTGACTATGCAAGTGCCTAGTGTCTGTCGAGATACGGCTCCACTGAGGAACGCGTGGCTGGTTGCATTGTCTGTCTCTCTATCCGTCACGACTCTGACAATTGATCGGTTAATCACGAAAACTGCTCTCAATTTACCCACCACTTCATGGACTTCCAGACTTCCTTAGTGAATGCGAAATATCTGACTAAGGCCTGATTTTAATCGTCAGTTAACATAATTTGTTAGATAATTTGAAAATAAAACGCAAAACGACTAGATTAAAATATAATAGAAAAACCAAATTCAATAAAATAACGTTTTATCAAAGTTAAATGCATCTATTTATTTCATTATTTCGTAATTTTCCCTCAGTGAACGGGAGGTAAAACTAACGGAGTGTTTCAAGGATTATTTGGAAAATGTGCCAAATAATGCTTGGAGCACTCTTTTTCCACAACCTTTTATACTGAAAAAAAAAACTTAAAAATATATCTACCATATTTTTAAATGACATTATTAATGGGTAGATCATTTGTAAAAAGTCTTCATTTACACCGATTAGTTAGCCTTGACAAAGATATTGATCGTTTAAGAAAATGTTATGCAAGTAGGTAACATATTTGAATAATCAAGTTATATGTCGGCTAACGAGAAGCGCGATAAAACACACGTCTCTATCATCAAATCTCAATTAGGTTCACCAGATAAATTAAAACCCTAAAGCTAAATGATCAAGCTCAGTTTTGAGAAAATACATGGCCGCAATAATTTTGTGAATGGATATAGCGGTACATTCACTATTGATACCTCATTAACATGGGGTCATAAATTACGACGGGCTTTTAAATTGTGAAGCATTAGACGAAACTTCGCGGTGGATTATGTGATCATTTTGTTTTCTTCACAAATCGGAAGTATTGACACCTTCGATTTCGACGTCAGGAACTTGCGCCTTGAATTTTCTTAGTACTTAGATTTAGCTATGAAGAACTCAAAAGTTTAACTAGTAATTTTAAGTAAATACTTAAAATTTATTCAGGGTGATTGGTGCATCGTGTGCCAAATAGAAATGGTCGACTGAATTGATCATCTGCTATCCTCTCAGACCCCTTAGCAACCCTCATGCCCTGTGGATTTTTTATCGACTTTATATTGTTTTATAAAAAAAAATACACAAATTTTTCAAACACATATTTTTAAAAAGTATAAGGCCTAGACTGAATATTAATTTTATTTAGATGTGTATTGTGTAAGAGTACTTTCAAATACAAAATTAATGACTTTAGTCGTCTAATTTTTTTTAAATTGACTCGTAATGTTTCGGAATAATGTAACACATAAATTAAATCTTTACATTTTACAGCTACAAAAAAAACCAAAAGCGAGCGGGATTTTCTAACTCCCTCAAACATTTTCTAGTCTATCCGCTTGCTAATGACATATGCCATACAAATATTTTAACAACATTGTGAATTCGCCAAAACAGTGAATCGAGTCATATGGCTAATATTCAAAATTAAGATAAAAAAAAATATTTTAGCTTAAATCATATTTGACAAACCTATCAAATCTGTTATCTCACTCTTATAAGAAAAAATCTGTCTCGTATAAATCGTTTCGTGGGGTTTACTTAAAATAAAAATAAAAATTGAAAAATCTTTTTCTAATAAAACAATAAAAAGTCGATTCAAGAAAATGCACACGGCATGAGGGTTGTTAAGGAGGATGGAAGGATAACATAATTCATATTTAATTTTCATATTTATTTATAACTCTAGAAAAAATAAAATCATGGAGTAGGCAATAAAACTAAGTACAGAATAGATTTAAGCAGGTACCTGTAGTTAGTAAGTACTCGTTACTACAGGATCAAAAATAAGAAGACAGAAGCAGATGACCCCTTCAGTCGACCATTTCCATTTGGTACATGATGCGTCAAACACCCTGTAAAGTATAAATCAATAACAGATATGACACCGCGGACACAGCGCAATGTTTTCGATGCACTGAGTGCCACATGACAATTTCGTGTACCTACAACGCAACGCCGCCGCACCGCTGGAACTGCGACGCCGCGGCGCCGCAGCGTCAACTTAGTGTAGATTGTGTCATGTCAGTTTTTGAACAAAATGGGAATTAAATAAGCAATACTGTGCAGCGCTGCGTCGACGCACGACATCGCAACGCACCTTAAGGCATGTAGCCACACAGTCGCCGTAGCGTACCGCCAAAGCACCGTGTGAAAAATGAGCATGACATTTTAATAATGTTTTATACATATACCGTCCTATTCATAACAGTTCTATAAACCTCAGATAGCTAAACTGGCGTAAAATATTATTACAAGCTCTTTTTATTTATATTTAAATAACATAAACAAGCTTATTCTATCGATCGTAATAAAATGACATTTGATTATGAATAGGGGGGGGGGGGGGGGGGGGTTGTAACCACTTGATTTTTTTTTAATAAATACTAATCTAGCAAAGGATCGTTCATATTTTTTTTTATTCCTTGCATATTTATGTCATTGAATCACGCATGTTCTAGATAACTTATCCTGATCCGCAAAATGATTGGTTTAGCTACAGGTCAAATTATTTGAACTGTTTTTGATACAATCTAAAGGGGTCCTATTGACAATACTCATAGCTACTTACTGTCTCGCAACAGTATTGTAGGTACTGGCGGGTTCAGTATTAGCGTGACTTAGCGATGATGTCACCGCGAGGTAACGGGCAGTGCCTCCACTCTCTGCTGTACCTACACGTAGATATAGAACATTACGATTTTTCGATTCCACAGTCTGGCAATCGATTACCTACCAAATGCTAAAAATAGGTTCCTCTAAACTTAAAACCACTCGTTTAATCGCAACTTGATCAATTTTAATTCTACTTCGTAGCCATTCTCAAATATTTCGCAAACGTTTTATAAAAACCCAAAATGCACTCTAAAAATCTGCGCAAGTTAAAAACTAATCGAACTTATTTTACATCATTCCTAATTTAGTCCGAACTGTTCATATTCGGGATAGTTGTTTTTGCAACTCTGTATATGTAAGCCTTAATAATTAAGAAATGGCATAATTATGTTACATACTTAACACAGCGACAGTTTTGGTGATTGTTTTTTATTAGCTGCATTCCGTACAGCATACCTGTGCTACTTTTGGAGAGCTGCAAAAACGAGCAAGTGTCGGTACCCCCTCCCTCATAGTAAAGAATTTCAGTGATTTAAATTTTTCGAATAAACCACTAGGTTACCTATCTTGTCTGTGTTTTATTTTTCGTACCTAGTTGACAGAATTGATCATAATCAACTACTATTAAGCTTCAGTAATACGCAAAATAATTTTTAACCGACTTCAAAAAGGAATTCTCAATTCGTCGGACCCTTTTTATTTCGACTTTTTTATGTATGTTCAGCGATAACTCCTTCAATTGTGGACCGATTTTCAAAATTCTTTTTTTGTTTAGAAGAATATGCTTTACAAGTGGTCCCATATAAATTTTATTCATAAGGGATTGATACTTTTCCCGGAAAACTCCAAAAACCTCATCCTCACTTGTAATTTTCGCCCTATGATCACCAATATCTCCGTCATTGTGAACCGATTTTCAAAATTCTTTAGGGCAAGAAGTAAAAAGTGATTTATTTGAAGTCTGTTTTTTTTTTTTAAAGTCCTACTTGTTATATGTCATCATGACAAATAATAGCACGGGAGAATGTCGGTGGCAATGCCACGTTCAATTGCAAAGGTAATTCTTCGAGAAATGTGTTGGCAATCCGGTCACGCGTCGGTCTGGCCGGGCGCTTAGATAAATCTTTGAATATTTTACATCAATACTGGTTAAAAAGCTAAAAGATATTCATCGACTCTTGACAAGCTTTTCACAATGTAAAGCAAGTCTGTAAATACTTGAGGCGGAGAGAAGGACACTTCAACCTCTTGACGTTCAAGTGAAAAGCGGACTGATTCACACGATGTGATAGGGTTGCTCTGGCAGACACAGGCTTCTTTGAATCTTGTTATATTTGAAAGTAGGTTGAAAGTTTATACCTTCAAACACTTTTTTAAACGAATTCAATAAAATATAAATTAACAATAACTGGACATTAATGAAGAGGTAATAAATTGATTTATTATACGCATGGGATCTCATGACTTGAGAAGAATGTTTGCGGTCCAGTGGGTGGTTCTTTCAAAAAACAGTGCAGAACATATTCATATTTAAAACAAAGGCATGAACTGATAGAACTAATTATAAACTAATATACAGAACATCAGCGTTCTGTGATCAATACAGTCGAATAAGTGCAAAGTTAAAAAATATGAAGTTGTGCTCACAATAAGTACAACTGGTTGACATAAAGATGTAACTCATTAAAATAATAGCTTCTGTTTGCGGCTGCATTTGGCCTGTATTCTGCCATTACTAAATTTTGTGATAAGTTTTATTAACATAAGTATTTTGGCGTGAACAACAACTTATATTCAAGAAAACTTTACCATTTATTTATCAATTATTTTACTTTATTAGCTCAATGGCTTGCAACTCACAACCTTGCCTTCTGTAGCAAGTATTTGCCTAAATTTTATAATTATAGATCAAAATTGTATTGCTATAGGTTTGTAAAATTATTTTTTGTTATTTATTTTAATTTTGACCTTATTATTTTAATGTTAAAGTTTTATTGTTATGTTTGTTTCCTTGATAAATAAATAATAGGAATTTTCATTCAGTAGGAAATTGGAAAGTAGGAGATTCTTTGAATTATAATTGATATCGAGAATGCATTGTTTAACGACCATAATTTTGTTGTGAAAAGGCTGGTGCAGGTGGCATCGCGCTGTCGACATTATTGGTATAACTGTTGGGTCGCGGCGGGACATGGGAAACGGCACGGACGCCCACGCACCGCGCGACCGGTGTATGTACACTCACTGACATAAGAAAAATGCTGATTTTACTAACAACTATCCGACCCGCGCGCGAACACGGTCGGATTCTTTTCCGTCTGTCAAAATTCCATTCACAATTCACCGAAACCTCTTGTGAAGGTTCTTTTTGGCCTATTTGAATAAAATTAAAGCCTATGTTTTAAGTTACAAAATATGCTATAAACATTGAAGTTTTGACAAAATTGATTTTATAGTTTTTGTGTGATCTTCTTTTGCCCGAAGTGATTTTCGAAACTACAAGGCGCATATATTCTATCGTCATTTATCTGATAGTTAATAATTTCCTAAAATTGGGCTCATAGTGTTATACTATATTATACCTAACATTATGACTGCAATAATTAAATGATTATGAATATGAATATTATGAAAAAGGAACGCGTGATTTCATACAGCTCTGAATTTACTAAGCCCTCAATTGGTATAAGTATACGAGTATCCCCTAAGCTGTTTAAATGAACATTAAAGGATTAATAGTTAACTGAGGAGTGTGTTTTCAGATAGTTATAGATTAGCACGTTGACTGTGAGCCTCGCACATGACGCTCCGCGCCACGTGCTCGTGAGCAAGTGTGTTTTCAGCACTCAGTGTACATCATAGTGTAGTACATCAACATATATTTAGGTATATGTATCAAATAATTTAAATTTATGCTGAAAAACAGAGGTGCACTGTTACGTGTGTATTATTTTATAACTCATACACACAACTGGCATATGCCCAGCAGTGGGTAAAGTTGGGCTGTGTATGATCATGATGATGATGATATAAAGTATGCTAATTAATTTTTAGTAATTATTTAATTAACCAGTGGTAACTAAAGTTATATCCCAAAATAATACTTACTACTTTGTAACACTTCGTTTACGACTTCACGAATATTTATGTCAATAGTGTCATGACCATAAAACTACCGTTTAACATGACATCCATAGCTTTATGTCGGTGACTGTACATGACATCATCTGGGGTATAAGCGCAAATTAAAATGCTAGTTTCCTGTTTATATTAACTTTTTATTTCGTATTTATTCTATGTTTAGTCGAATGGTAAAATTGGCAGAATTAATTCACTTACGTATTTTTAAGCTTGGTTATTATCTTGGATGAAAGTAAGCATAAATTTGTTGGTATGAATGAGGTAAGCAAACACGGTTTCTTGGCGAATGAATCGAGGCGTACGTCGCGCCTACGCTTATTGCGGAGATATTAGTTTCCAATTACGTATATTCAGTGTTTGTTTTGGTAATGAAACAGCTGTTGGTAAGTTGTTTAATTGCCTTGAGCTTTTTGGACATATTTGACACATTAGTGAATTTGGAGTCTTTTTTGGTTCAGCTTAGAGCATGATACTTATCGATATAATTATGTGTAAGTGAGGGTGATACTTAAAAAAGTAACATAAAATTCGGAGTGCGTTTCGGTTTAGTTTAGTGCATGATAACAATCGATATAAATTATATACTGTACCTGTTGTCGAAATACTGTGCCTTGTGATTCCAACTCGCATAAGTTGCGTGGGGATTAGGGCTATATCCCCCTTCTTAATAAGGGGAGGCCTATGTCCAGCAGTGGACTGTTAAAAGCTGTAAGCTGGTGTAGTTGTTAAGCAAATAGGTTTATAGGTTTATTACACGACCTTTTTATGTCAGTATTGGATGGTATAGGTAAATATTTTTTATCTGGTTGTAAGTAGAATTTTATTATTTAGCTTCTGAATATTTTTTCTGCAGCAAAACTTCGTAACAGAAATATACAGAATATTACATCGATTGGTGGTCTCCGGTCAGGTGGAGTGACGATTTGCGTACGGCTGCTGGGAGAAGCTGGATGCGTTGAGCTCAGAACAGGGCGCAATGGCGCTCATTAGGGGAGGCCTATGTCCAGCAGTGGACTGCAATCGGCTGATGATGATGATGTTGGTGGTCTAAGCCAATGCGACCTGGCAGGAATGGGTTCGATTTCCGGTTTAGGCGGATGTATTACAAAATTCAGTGAATGCAGTTTTTTTATATCAGATTCAAACAAAAAAAAGTTTTTTGCGTGAAATTATTTATCTTTAATATTTATATTACTTTCCCTCGAGGTCCCAGGCTTTTGGGCCTGTATTACTGTTACTATTGGGATATTAAGTCAAGTTAACAAATCTACTGAACCGTAAACTAGATCTACAGTTTTCTCCGTGCGTGATAATTCTTGAGATATCCACACAGAACATTTGGTTCAGATATACTCAAGCTTAGTTTAACATGAGCCAAGCATAAAAGTAGAAACCAAGAGTTAACACGTTGACTGCGGGCTTCGGAGGCATAGAAGCTCTATATCGAAAGTTGTGTTTTTAGCTTTCAAAGCGTTAAGTAGATTACTTCAGTATTCCATTATCCTAACCACTACTAATATATGTATTATAAAGGCGAAACTTTGTGAAATGTGAAATGTTTGTCAATCCTTTGCACTAAAATTATTGATCGGATTGTGCTGAAATTTGTACTTTATGTAGTTTTAGACATGGAATAACATATAAGTGGGATACTTCTTGACCGGTACCACGCGAGTGAAGCCACAGCAGAAGCTAGTAAACAATAAATATAAAATTTTCAAGAGTTATTATTGTTTAGTTTTAACGAGATAAATGATGCTTGCTACTCAGGCAATAGGCAACACAGTTATTGATTGGTAAATGTTTTGCATTTAGATGCCTCATGTAATAATAGCGCCCTGCACATATAAAGTTTGGACCGCGGGAAACAGCACGCGCCATTCCAACCCGCAATCCGAAACTTACGTGTAGATGCGCGGGGCTGACAGTCCAATCTGGCATGTCGACGCGAAGGCAAATCTCGTAGTTTGAAACGATAGTTTGATCCGCAGTCCAAACCGTAAGAGATCGGACTGCGGTTTGGAACGCAGTCCCGATGCGCGGTCCGTATGCAGGGCGCTAATGTAACCAGAGTACCTACCTAAGACCTTACGCTAAACCCTCTGTACATAAAAACGATGTAAGTAATCCTTGATTAATAAACTTTTATTAAGATTTAAAAATTACCTGAAATGTTTACTCAGGCAGGAGGACTGGAACCCTCGACCACCCTGTCAATACCGGGATTCAACGTGTTTGGGATATTGTTGTAATGTCATAGAAGTGAGGTATTAATTTGTTAAAACGAAGTAACTTATTAAGAATTGAAATTTATTGAATTGTAATTAACTAGAGTTAGTCTTATATATCTGCTAAATTTTGCGCACAGGAATTAGGAATGCGTAATCGTGTTCTAATAGGTCAACAGCTTAGGTTAAGACTTAAGAATGGATGACCTAGCTATATGGTCGCTAGGTTGGAAGTAAATAGCCTATTGATTTGTATCAGGCTTTCAGTCGAGTCTTTAAAGCCCGCTTATAATAGAAGGCGGTTGGTAAAGTAGTGCCCGCCGGGCCACAGGTTGAGAATGGCTGATCTAGTTGCTATCCATCAAACAGGTTGGAACGGTGACTAGGAACGTCATTAAATGCGACCGAAAAGGATTGAGACGACTCTCAATAAGGAACGTTTTAGTAAGAGGTAAAAGTACTGCGTACTCGATGTTGAATAGCAGGTACTCGCTTTATTGTTGCTGTAATACCGTATTCACCTGTAAATTTAAGAATAATGGGATTTTGTTGGAATGGTCTACGTTATTTTTCTGAAATTTTATTGTGGCTGTGAATACGGTATTCGATGGGATTTTTAAAATTGTTTGTAAAAATAATAATAATATGGCAGGTGTAATACAATTTTAGCGATAATAATTGCTGCCATTATATTAGTAAGTTTAAAATAATTAAATACAAGCAATAGTCGAGGCCTAGTTATAAAATTTAGAGAAAAACAATAACTGAATTCTATAAAAAACACAATTACTAAGAAATACCAAGGCTGGGTTCCTAAAAAGCCTGGATGTAGAAAGTCTGTGTGAGTAAAAAAATCACTCAGGTAGAATTCGTTGAAGCTCTCCTGAATGTGTTTTTAAAATAATCTTCGCCGATTTTCTCTAATTTTCATTATTCGATAACTGTAAAGTAACTAAGCCAAAAGACATTCGATAATGTGTGAAGCTACTTTAAAGTAGTACATACCCACTAACGAAATCTTAACTATACCTATCAAAAACATAATCGGTGAGGATAATGGCTAAATTCAAAACATTTCTAATTGCAACGGCAAAAAAATCAAGGCAACCTACCAAGTAAGTTCGTTTATTGAACATAATTTGGTATACGAGAGACGAAGACGTTGCGCCCCAAGCTATAGAAGCCTAGAACGGCTATAACAGTAAATTGCTAAAAAAACTGACAATAATGAAGATTTATTTACTACTGGACGGAGGCAGGTGGCTCGATCGATGATAACCAAGTTATGTCGATCAACGGTTTGGCTTACTGTTGCGTGTGACAGGGCTACTCGAGATGAGCAGTGCTTTTATGGCTAAAAAGATTTCATTGTTAAGCAATGGTTTAATGGTAGCTTTGATTATTTACTAATAAGTCAGTGAAATAGTTAAACAGTTTGAACCTATGGTTTGAGCTGTACTAGTAGGCAACTAAAGTTACTTACCTACTATTTGAAAACAAAAGTTTATGTTTTCAGAAGATACCGTATTTACGCCGCTGACGCTTTTTCCTAAGGGATATCTATCTGAAGAAAGGAAGGAACCTAAATAAGGATTTTATATCTGTAATTATACCGATAAACCTACTTAATCATTCACAAACCCATAAAACGCGCGTGAACTTATTTAAGAAGGTAATGGACTGTTTTGATTTTGTAACCGGATAGAGTTTGAAACAATGGATTTTATCGATGAATTTAGCTTATTTTGCAAAACGTCTTTATAGAAACAGCATACATATTTTAAATAAAAAAGCTTCTAAATAATAGGCACGTCTGCTGATGTCGTAATACTGAGTAAAATGAATAGACGTGAGTTACGATTGTAGTCTCATAGAAAGTAGCCCACCTTGTGGCAGCCTCCGGCGGCGCCCAGGGCGGCGGCGCGAGGCGCGCGGGGCAGCCGGTCAGGGCGACCTACCGACTACCAACAAATCGACCACATCCAAACTCATCAATAAACTATTTATAAAATAGCCAGCCTAAAGCTCTCTCAATTTCAGTCATTTTATTAGACCTCGCAAACACGACGCTTTGTCGTCGCGCTTAGTCGCGAGCGTCTGTCATATCTTGCTATCGCGATTGTCGCCGTGTGTGCGGAGCTTTGAACAAAATGTATGAAAATTGTCCCCCGCTGCTTGTCGTAGCGTCAAATCGCTGACATTTGTCGTCCAATGTGCGCAGGCTGTAATTCAACCACTTTGGGAATAAAATGAACGATACTTATATATACTTTTCAGAGACATTTACTCGAAATAGCTACATATTTCTTCAAAAATGTTCATTTTTTTTGCCCACGCATTCGAATAGCGGATAAGAGTATTTTAGTTTTAGAGAAGTTTTAGTGGGAGTTTAAATAAACTTTTAATAGCATTCATACTGAGTTGCAAGGCGCAATAAAAGCATGAATAATTTAGTTGTACGAGTAGTATGCGTTATCATACTTGCCGTTGTTTCAACCTCCACCTTTGAAATCCAAGCCAACCTCACCTGCCCGTGGTACACCCTGCTGAAGAAAACTTTGAACTGCATAGCACAGATAAACACCAGCGCAGAAAAATCTTCTGGCCGAGGACGGGAAGCACCCTCGGCGTTACGAGAGACTGTGTCCTTCAATCCGCATGTACAGCGTGCGTATTACATGGACATACCCATGCATATCCCTTTTCTTATTAGGAGAGGACTATGTAAAGAAATGGACTGTATGGCTGTTCGTCGCATGCATTATGAAGAGTTGGGTTAGATTATCATGTTGGTCGGTATAAACAACGAATTCGGACCACATGGTCACTTGTAAGTTAGTTTATTTTGAAATAAGTTTTTCATTGATGTTTCAGTCGATGCGATTTAATTGTTTTTACTTAAATTTATGGATGTCGAACGTTTTAAACGGCTGGATTCACGATATGCAATAATCATATCTCATTGTTATGGGGCATAAACAGATATACGGCTACCAGTGTTTAGCGAAACCCATAAAGAAGTTTATTGACAAGCTATTTGTCTGAGTTCGGCAATTTGACAAAACGACATGGCTTAAACCGAAATGAAATTTTAGATTTAAAATTGAAGAGCTAAGAAATGCTATGAAATTGTTATTGTGATTGTATATTGTTCTGTGTGTGATTCTTATTATGCTTTTATTGTTCTGTACTGTTATGTGTGTTAACTACAGCTTGGTGTAATAAGCTTCTAATGAAGTTTTCGTTTAATGTCCAATAGGAAATGATAATAAATCCGATAAAATTATGATTACATTACAATATTAATTATTGTTTTTGAATTAGTGAATTTTTGTTTTGTAAAGTGGTTGTAACTCTACAGTTAACCTTTACTAGTTAATTTATAGCATGCTAGTAACAAGTGGTAATCATAGATTGTGATGGAAGTTAGTTATACGTGGGACACTCGGAAAGTTTTGTGATAATAATATAAAGTGTTCGATAGGTAAATGTTGTTATATTAAATATTTTCAAAGTACTCTCCACCAGCCTCTATACAAAGTTTCGAATGCGTCTGAACCAGTTTTCGAAACACTATGGCCAGTCCGCCGCAAACACCTCGTCCAGCATTATTTATTTATTTATTTATTACCTCGCTTACAGCTTGCTCGAACGCTGACAGCGCATGTTCTTTCACGAAAATTATATCCCTTTGAGCTGTATTTTTTTTCTTGTTTTGGGAATAACAAGAACTCGCACGGTACTAGGCCAGGGCTAGGAGGGTGACCCAGGAGATTAACCAACATGCTGTCCAGGAAGTCCCTCGTTTTGAACGCGATGTGCGCAGGTGCGTTGTCGTGGTGGAGCAGTAACTCGCGGAGCCATGTGTTAGGTCGCTTGTTGCTTACAACAGAGAAAACTTCTGCCAAGCATTTGGCAATTCAGCGTTGATGCTCCGGTTTTTGGTTCCGTAAAAGAATTGATACCAAATAGCCAATTAAATTTGAAAAAGTTCGCGATCAAAATCTCCCCGTCCATGATCGTTTCACTTTGGAAGGCGTTTGATTCGTTTCAAAACACCAAACTCGATTGCATCGTCGACTGGCGCTTCGTTTCTGGATCGTTGATCGTTTATCGTTGATAAATCCAGAACTCATTACCTGTAATGAGATCGTAAGCACGCCGATACGACCTTGCTTCAAAGTTTATCATATCATGACACCATTCCACTCGGGCCTGCTTCTGAGCATCGGTGAGGCTGTGCGGCACCCAGCGTAAAACTTTCCTCCTCACACGAAGATCCACGTGTAGATGTCGTGCAGGCTTCCCGATCCAATTTGCAGTATCTGCTGAATCTCCTGATTAATTTCATTTACTGTTTGCAAGTTTTCTTCCATAACAGCCGTCGTAGGGCGACCACTTCATTCTTCGACCCCCAAAGTTAGTCGACTGCGACTGCGATTGAATTCGTTACAGTTACTAACAATACACAAAGGCCTTGGAAGGGCTTTTTACATGAATGCCATTCGAAGTCTATCGTACGATTCTTTCCGTTTGGATTCAGGCGACACTTGGAATCGTTAAAAATCATATCGTGAATTTTTATTTGGCGCAGATCCATTTTTAAATGATAAACACGAGACACGATAATTTGTTGTGCAAAAATGTGGATCGAAATTTGAAATTGTAACGTACTTATTTTCACTTATAAATAATCAAATTTTCAAATTGGATTATAACTACAATACATGCATAAAAACTTTTTCTCGCAATACTTTCTCTAGTATAAAACACAAATAAATACAAATACAATAATCTTTATTCATAATAACTAAGGTATAGTACGCGTCATGTAAAAAGAACAAAAAGAACGCTGGATGAAGTGTGTTTGCGCACGGGTAAATACCGATAAATCGCGTATTGCGCAGCTTCCCCTCAGCGTTCTTTTTACGTGACGCGACCTCTACAAACAGTGGTAGAACTTTGTCACCTGCCGTAGCGTTAATCAGCTGTGTTACAGATAACATAATAAATAGAAACTAGTTGTCAACAGCAAGGGCCAATGAAAATATTCATATAAAATGAATGAAGTATAACTTAGAGAGAGCCTATCCACAAATAAGCCTCTTCCTGATCATTTTATTATTTAACCCTAATACGCGTTTCCATGATTTATTAACGAACTTTTTGAAATGTTTTTTAATAGAACTTAATAGGTTATTTTAATGACAACTGACTTCCCTTAGCATAATAAGCTAATACTATGAATGCAAAAGTTCGTGGTTTGTATAGGTACTCTTTCCCAATGAACTCCGTAGCGGCTGATTTGATCACGGAATATACATAGTTTATTACCTAGAATAGCTTTTAAGCAATTTTTTATCCGCATACCTCATGAGCGAACCCGCAGGTTAAAAAGGCTATATTATTGCTTTGGACCTACAAGTAATAATAAATTTTAATTTTAAAGATTTTAATAATGGTAAATTCAATACAAAAGTAGTTATGCTATTTGTTTTGAAACTTTTGTCGTTAAAGCATTTCTACATAAATCTTTTATACTACAAGAACGCTTGGAACCCTACCGTAACAACTATGTATTTTCCCGCTGATAGCAGAAAAGGCTTTTTTTTCCGGCAGTTTTTCAGATTGCATTGTAGCGGCTACCCTGAAAGATTTCTTATTTATATTTGAAGCCCTTTCTGCTGTTAATTCTGAACAGCTTCTTGAAGTGTAATGGGTTTCAAGCTCATCCTTCGGAACCCAAGCCAACCTCACCAATATGTGACGCACTCTGCTAGCTAATAATCAGGGCTCTAACCCCGGCACAGCTTAATTCCATGACCGCCAACAGCTAAACTAGTGCGAGAAGGTATGCCCTGAGATGATTTCCAGCCCCCATGATCAGCGTGGTTATGGGCATACCAAGGGGTGGGGAGGTATGCCTAGAGGAGGATTAGGGATTAGGATTAGGGGAGGCCTAGTTCCAGTAGTGGATTGATTAAGGCTCGTGGTGGTGGCCTTTTGAAACATAAGCCTCCTCCGAGTTTTTCGTGTAATTTATTTATTTTATTTATTTATTTTGAGATGGAAAACCAACAGCTATACACACTGATCATAGCTACAAAATAGAAGACTGGAAGCCAATTATAGGTCTTCACTGTTAACAATCTTTTAAACAATAAACGTGTGAACACTACTTTTTTTACGTCCACAGTTGGCCTAAAAAGCATACGTAAACAGTCAAACCCTCAATGCAATGGCCATGTCATACATAGCAATATAGCCTTTATCAACTAAATATTGTAACTGTAAAGATATATAGCGAGCTCGCAATAAATCTATTATTATCCATGCTGCTATGGCAATCTTGAACAAACTTGAAGTTTCGATAAAATATGTTTGGAAAGGTGTCCCACTTGTTACTGGGGAATGTAGTGGTGTGCGGAGGGAATGAAAGCAACACAAAAATGCAATATTTTTCTTTGCACAGGAAAAGAAAATCCATTTCTTTTATTGTTTTTTTGTTGAACCACTTCATTTGATTTCCATTAGATTTAGTACTCTCCGTCTCCATCTGCGCCTTTCGGCGGAGATTCACGAAAAAGACGTACTGTTATTACTAATCAGAGAGACAAAACGCGAATCTTCGCAAAAGGGCTCAGATGTGGCCCCTTTTTCATCTTGAAACCCAAAGGATGTGTCCTTTGACCAGTGACCTTTAAAATACATTGTATTAAATTTATGTATTTATATCAGCCATTGCTAATTGAGGACGCGGGGGCCACTTCTGCGTCCTTGGAGAAGATTCGAGTTTTGCCTCTCTCTGTCAAGTGAAAAGTTGTAATAATAGTGCGTCTTTTTCGTGAATCTCCGCCGAAAGGCGCAAATCGAGACGTGGCCCACTCCACGTACCTAAATCTAGTGGAAGTCGAAGAATGGATTTTTCAGGCTGCAATGCTTTTGTTGAATTGAATGAAAAGAAAGACAGGTCGGTACATAGTACAGCCATTGACGAAGGTTTCTTAGGCTGGTAAGTAGACTGGTCACTAGACGAGATGATTATGATCATGGTGATGATGATGATATAAAAAACGAGTAATAGGTAGCAACGCTGCGGGTCAAGGACTGTCCAGTGAGTTAGGTATCGAATTATGAACCCTTGATCACAGAATAAGGCGTTAGTGAATTCTGTCTTTGATAGTGATGATGCAGTTAACACACTGCGGGCCTGAAAGTAGCTGCAGCCCGGCTAGAGCAAGTGTGTTTTCAGTACTCAAAACGTTAACGATTGGAATAATCAGGGAAATATCCCGATATTTTCGTTCACCCTTAAAAATCTTTCAAAACATAAGATTAGGGTAGGTGATATTAAAATAGTTGTAATTATTATCATTTGAACACTGTTTCGGTGTCGATCGATGACTTAATGCTTTATATGAAAATTCAATTTAATTCTTAAGCATTGCAATTATTACTGTGCGATAAGAACTTTGACGGCCAACAATTTAGAACCAGCGAGGCTTAGCAAGATTACCTGTTTAGTTCAAGTCGGGTATACCTATGTAGTCTAGATAATTAATCGATTTGCGGTGGTAGCCACATTCACCTGAATCGATACCTAGGTCATAGGTCGCTTTATGCTAAACAAGGACAGATATATATTCCACAGTTACGCTGTTTATTCTGTTTGAAATAGCGAATCACGCCTCCGCCAGCAGAGAAGGATAGCATTACCGATAGTGAAATGTTACTCGATATACCTACGATGCAAATTGAACTGTGAATAAATTCACTTTAGGTTCACTTTTGCACTGTCTAACGGTAGTCACGATTTCAATTCTGTTCAGAGGCATTCGGTATTTCACTTCATTGTGCTTGTTATTATCATTTATGCCTTTAGAACGTATTATAATCATGATAATGAAATATTTCGATTTGGTGACTATTTGCAGCGCTGTTGCAATACTCTGATGATTTGAAGAGTGACATGACTTCTGAAGACTCGTGCCCCTAAAAGTTCTTTATGCTTCAGAAAACTGTATCATTGATATTATTACATAATGATTCTGATTTCCCGATTTCAGTCACTGCCGAGTATAAGTCTCCCTTTGCTCCTGACACTTGCCACGGTCCTGCAGCAGGTCGCTGTAGTGTTTTCAGCACTCAAAGCACTAACTACGCAAACCACGTTAACTGCTGAAATCAGACATGATGCTACGCGCCATGCCCTAGTTGCCGGTGCTGAACATGGAGGGTTGTGTTATTCAGCGCTCAAAGCGGTAAATAAACATTTCACATATTTCTTACAAAGTTTTGCCTGATAACGACCGAGAGAAAATAAAGTTCATTGTGACTATCGAAACAACCGCAGTACCGCCAATCGCCTTGAAAATTCTTAGTAGTGAAATATGTTCATTACCATCACAGCCTATATCAATCCACTGCTGGACATAAGCGTCCCTTAATAAGCGCCATTGCGGCCTGTCCTCAGCTCGATGCAGCGTTACACCACCTGGCCAGAGGGCATCATACACTACGTTTGCCGACTCGCGGTCTTCACTCTAGAACTCCTTCTTTCGGTAGATACGGCCAGCTCACTATCACTTCAGCAAAGTTAATTCAGCTAATTATCTGATAGTCTCGTGGCGAATCCCGTCCTTCAGAGTAATTCCAAGCTTAGGTCATTCCATAGCACGCTGAGCGATTTTAAGCTGGTCCCTACGGGTCGTATCTCCTACACTACGTTTGCCGAAATATATATATTTTGTTCAATATAAAATATGAAGCTTTCTTGGGCAACTACGACTTGAAGTATACAAAGCATCGACTATATCTGTTAAAATCAATAGCGTCGTGGCCCAGAGCCGACTGTTTGCTTAAGATACTATTTACGATAACGCGCCACGACTTACTTGCTTATGAGGATATCGTTAAAATTAAAATAAATGTGCTGGTGAAAAACAATAATCATATGAACATAATAAATAATAACTTAACCCAAATTTGAAGTCACGAGTTCAAAATTGTGATATTACACTTAATTTTTTTTAAATACAGAATACACTAACATAAATGATAGAAATTATGTGTAATGAATAAAAGGACATATTCACAAGTCATGTGCAAAATTGGACCTATTATGTTGGATCTTAGCGCTTAAAGCAATCTGTTCCAGGCAGTGTCCACCTGAATGGATCTGAATAAAACTTGTTTTTTATTTCATTAAAATAATCAAGCGTATGTGGTCAAACGTGGTTGTACGGGGTTCCAATATTCGTCTTCGGTGCCCAAGCCATCCTCACCTGCACGTGGTGCACCCTGCCAAATAGTGAACGGGGCTCTGGCGGCCGGTTGATTAAGGCATAGCGCAGCCTACATCGGCACAGCTAAATCCCCTGGCCACCGAGGGGCAGCATGTCAGTGGTGCGAGAAGCTGTGCCCTGCGATCCCCAACCCGCATGCCCAGCGTGGAAATTATGGGCATATCCCCCTTTATTAGGGTAGGCCCATGTCGGACTGATATAGGCTGGCGTGGTGTGGTGTGGTAAAGAGGTCAAACGCTTGACTATTTACACAGTTTATGACCTGGATAATCATAGGTCCCTTTCATCAGGGTAAGCGGAGCAGTGGGCAAAAACTAGTAAATTTTAATTTTAAGAGTACTGTCGTTCTAGAAATACACGTGATAAAGTAGATAGGTAGGCTGCATTCATGAATAAAATGATTCTACGATTCTTGTCTGTAATCGCATAAGTTACGTCGGACTATTCTAGATACCATTACAAAGATAATTTTTATGATTGTTAATATACTGGACATTATTGAGTTAACTGCATCGTACTACGTTTGTAGTAAACTACCTACCAAATTGCGCGATGTGTTTTCTTTTAAACCAGCATGAGTTGAGTTTATTTGAATATTCATTTTTTTTTAAAGATCACTTACTGTAGTACTTTTCTGTACCTACTATTTACATGATTTATAGATAGCAATTGGCGTCTTACTCTCCTAATTAGCGTTTTGTTTTCCTTGGATACAAGATCCATAGTCCATAAACACTAGCACATTGACGGCGAGCCTCGGAGCACGTCGTCCTGGAGCAGGTACGGCGGTGTGTTATTCAGCACTCTAAATGGTTCATGGCATGTTTATTGTTTCTTACTAATATTGGTTTACAGGTTATATTATCTGTGATCATCATGCTTATCACAAGTCATTTAGTAAACGACGAACTTTACCTTCTAGTCTAGACCTAGAGGAGATGATTCACAATATTATATGGAACGTACTCTTACTGGGAACCTGGGCCTTGTAGGTACACTTGTCTAAATATAGCTAAAATTTATAAAATATGTTCCCATTTTTTCTTTCTTTATTTATTACAGGTTCATAAGCTTTATGACAGGGCGCAATGGGGGGGACGCGCTCATTAGGGGAGGCCTATGTCCAGCAGTGGACTGCTATAGGCTGATGATGATGAAACTCGCCTGTACAGGCGGTAAAATGTTTAGACAGCAATCACGACGCAAAAAAAAACATCAAACTGTCAAAATAGGTGTAAGTGACAGTGGCAGCTAGGAACTGTTTCACTGTCATGGCCGCCAAGGAAAATATGTTACTATTGTAAAAAATCCTCTCATTTTAATAATTTCACAGTATCATTACTACATTACTCTCCGCAGCTTTGCAACTTTCCGCACGCACTTGTTTATGGATATTGCCCCTACTAACTATAATTTGTAAGGTTTATCTTTTGCCTTTAAAAATAAATTAAGTAATTCCTATGTGGGTCAGCAAACAAAGGCGGGTTCGCAAAATAGACGACGGTTTTTCGAGTTTATCTGTACTTTAGTACATTGCAGAAATATTGATAAGATAATACAGACGATAAAAACGCTAGTGTAAATAAGAGATGCATATTTTTCGCAGATATCGTTTTAAAGCCACTTGTCGAACTAGTTTTGCATTTCCTATTATGTTTTTATGATGCCGTTAAATTGCTGGCAATTTGTATTGTACACTGAATGACATCACAACTTTCTTTGTTGACTATCTTTGGTAATTAAATTAGGTAAATCATTGTTTCAGGGAGTTCTACATTAAAATTACAGACATATAAACTAAAACTTAAAATAAATGCGTATTTTATATAATGTGCAAAATATTATGAGAATCGATTATTAACGAACTAAGAAAACTTTTCGAAGTAAACATAACGTAGGCACTTTCTTTCTGACAAGGGTAAAAATAAACTATAAATGTAAATAATTCCTTTAAGAAATTTATAATAGGTACATATTATATACCATAAAAATAGATAGCTAGTATCCGAAGTTAACAAGCAAATAGCTAAACTATTGGCGAAAGTAAACCTTTGCGTTGCATTACTTTTCGCATAAAAAACTTTTATCTAAAGCAATCAAAATCTTATTGCGTGTATTTATACAATCTACCTCTAAATAAAGTCATCTATGTGTAAAGCGTATCGTTAAATTTAAAATAGGATAGTGAGTGCAGTTATGATCACAGACTAGTGTGGGACAAGAAAGCCTTGTAGATTTGCAAGGGCCGGTTCAAACTGAAGCAAATTTTATATAAATTACTAGCTTCCACTAGTAGCTCCGTATAAAGTAACCGTATATATAGTTATGCCATTATGGTCTAAAACTACATAAATGTGCAAAATTTCAGCTCACATTGTTCAGTAGTTTTCTCGTGAATGAGGAAATAAAAATACATACAATTTAAATCTTTACATTTCATTTATTATTATATTAGTTAGTCACAAAAGTTTACCTAAAAAGTGTTATACAAACATTGCTGAACTAATCAAAATTAATATATAAATACGGAAACAACAAAAGTTGTATAAGTCTAAAATAGAAAAAAAACTAGTTAAAGCATGTGTTTTACGAGAAACAGTAATCAAAATTGAGAATTGAAGAGTTGAGAAAGTTTGACCAAGAACCTTCATCATATAGTCCCAAACTAATCAGAACTTGTATTGTGGGAATCACATGACGGATATAGGTACGACTTGCATACCTTTTTTTTAAATACTCACATTTTGAGTACCTATTATACAAGAAAAGGCCCCAGACACGATAACTTTGGAATTTGACGTTTCAGCATCATATCCTAGTACTTGTATGTAACCACCTTTACCTAGTTACAAGAAGAACGGGTTCTACTCAAGTCCAGTATCGAATATATAAAGTGAAACTGCACTAAGCTGTTTATCAATTGCAATTTCATTATCTACCAGACACCTGCCCGAGAGCTATTCCACGGAATATGGATTGTGCTGAAGCAAAGACAAATGCGAAATCCTATGATAGGTGGCCCATTTGTAAAACAATGCCATCTTGGCAACACAAAACGATCAATTTTACAGTGAAGGAGATTACAACTGAGAGGCACATAATTGTTTGTATAAAAGAGACATTAGACGTAAAAAGTTACATACCCTTGATGACTTATAGAACCTCAAATAAAACAAATAATAAAACCTCAAATTCCAGATGGCCATGAACTTATAAAATACAACCGTTCAATATAATTATACAAAGTTGGGATCCCAGTTGAGGAATCAACAGAAATGCCATATTTGGACCATGAAAAGAAGTTTGAATGGACGTCTAGAAAGCAGTATATAATGGCGCTGCTTTGTCAAACCATCGGCACCACAACATTTATGTCGCTACCCCTCACGGCCATCACTCATGGTGCACTGGGCTACCTCATCGGTTACGTAATGGTTTACTTGTTTTTGGGTATTCCTCTGCTCTATATGGAGTTTATCATCAGTCAGTTTACATCGCGCGACTGCTTACAGGTGTGGAGCGCTCGCCGGTGCTTGTCGCATATTGGCTACGTGTACATTTTCTGGCAAATTATTTTTGTATTGTACAATCACACGATAGTATCCTTCATCATCCACTACTTTCTCATAAGTTTTGAAAACCCAGTACCGTATTATGTCTGTGGAAAGTGGACCACCAAAGATTGCGGTGTCTTGGTAAACAACTATACCGTAAACCAAGACTGTATCAAGTTCAAAGATGAGAACTACAATTACTGCGCATCGCTGTATAAAACTTTTCCAGGGTACCAATATTGGCGTTATTATATTCTTGGACAAAGGGAAGACTACTATTACATAGCATGGCGAGTTTGCCTTGCATCCGGGCTCGCATGCTGCTTTATGTTTCTAAGTTCTTTTAAAAGAAAACGTTCTCTGAAATGGTTTTTGAGCTTTCTTGCCATATTTCCCGTCGTCGGATACATCATTTTAATGATAGGGTCTATGATGCAAAAAGGCATCGTTTCTTCTTATGGAGAATCTATAGATGGGGATTTTAGTATATTTGTGAAAAACTACGAGCCATCTAAGATAATTCAGCAAGTTTTGTATAGTTTAAACGTTGGTACAGGAGTTTCGTTCAACCTGGGTGCATCCACGTCATTCCGCGCACCTTTATACTCCAACATAGTGGTGACTGTAGTTATTTGTATCGTATTCACTGTGATTGCCGTTTGCACTATAGCTATGATGGTATGTCCTTTCGCTTACGCATTTGGCATAGGACCAAGTATTTTTCTTAATTATCCAATGGCCCTCGTATTCGAAAAGATGCCTACTTTACTGAAGGAATACGAGTCCAATTATTTTTGGCTCATATTAAGCTTCAGCAGTAACGCCGTCCTCGGACTGAGCACAAACATTATAATTTTTCAGTTCCTGTTGGAGATGCTAGCAGAACGTTACACACTCGTGTTTAGATATCCCGGCCTGACATGTTTCGCCTGCATTATCGTCATATTTTTTGTGACAACCCCATTACTCGGAAACCTCGGAGTGTATACACTTTTCACTTTTAGAAAAGTGGTGCATTTGATAACAATTTTTATGACAATGTTAGAATGTCTAGTCTTCGTTATGTGGTATGGTTTGGAAATGTTTTCGGAGGATGTGCACTTTATGCAAGGAATTCAGCCAAAAAGTTGTATGAAATTAGCCTGGCTCGTATCTAGCTTCGTGGTGACATACGTGTTTTTCACTGAGCTCTATTCCTCCTATAACTGTTGGAAGGATAACGTTGGTACTATGGCAGGATGGTGGACACTGATTGCACTAGTAGGATTGATTGTAGTGGTAACGTCAATAAGATTATTGATCGCTGTAGTGAGGAAGCGTTATCGGGAAGAAACCAACGTGGATCCAACGTGGGGGCCTAAAAGTGATGTGTTGCTGCGAAGCCGCGCTATGTTCTCGGCACAGGCCATGACAAAGGAGTACATCTACCGACAGTACCACCTGCAGGCGGGCATCCTGGCGCGCCAGAGGACTTCCAACGTGAGACGATCATACAACGAGTAACATAATACACATAGATACCACCTCCACTTTGCATTGTAATCTTTACATTTTAAGATTTGATATTAAATTAAAATCGATCTAACTCAGATTGTATAATCAAATAATAAATTAGCCGGTAGAAGGGTTATTAGTGGCACGCGTGAGTAAGTTTTTTATTTATTTTCAGTTATGAGTCACCAATGCCAGGATTATAATGTAAGGCTATTATATTATTATTGAACTAGTATTGGCTATTGCGTAATTCATTAGCTATGACTCAACACCCAAAATATCAAAATTCATTGTGTCTCATAAACATTATTTTTATAAAATGCTTGGATAAATATCGGGGATATTACCAACTTAAATATCTCATTTTAAATAAATGTGAATGAAATAATTGTATTCATTAAATGATCATTTGATAAATTAATGTTTTTGTATTTGATTAGTTTCGAAATTTATCCTAAATCGTCAAACCGCGTGGCAGGTAGGCACCATCTTGGGATTTATTACTCAGCGAGGCCATAAAAAAGAAAGTCAACGGTTTCCTCTTCAGCCCCCCTACTCTCATGTCCGACTTTTGTAAATATAAATACATTACATATTTTAAAAAAAGTGGCGCGCCAAGCTGTCTGCTTCCAGCTCGATGTCGCAACCGCAGTCGCGCGACCTCGCCTGCTCCGCGGTGCAGCATGACCCTTGCTCGCTGGCGCCTCGTCGCTCCAGTGCGACCACCAAAGATGCAGTAATGTACCGCACGCATCTTTTAACATACGAGTCATCCAACCACTTAGATTAGAGGCAAGTAAGCGCGCGCTAGTTAGCGCTACAAGTCGGATCCAATGATGGTTTCTCAACAATGGAACTTTTAAGCACAAGCTGAGTGGTTTAGACAAGAAACGGATTGTAATCATTAGTGGAAATAAAACTCTCGCGACTTGAAAGTTTAAGCAGAGAACTTTATTTAAATAAATAATGATGGGAAAATATCTTTAAATATACCTAAAAAATAGTATAAAATACGAATAGGGCTGGGTAAAAAAAAAATCTAATTAGTCCGTCAGTTAGATTAACAAAAAATATTGGATACGTATTTTTTTATTTATCAAATCAATAGAAATTGACAAAGTTATAGAGCATCAAAGTTCGGAAGTGGGGGCTTGTGACGTCACTTGTATGTAATATAATGTAAATGACGGACTAAATACAATTTTTTAGTCATCTAGCCTATTGTGAGTAAATATCTTGCAGTTACTTATCCAACAAACGTTTAAGCTTTGACCTTTAACTGGTCAGACAGGTAAACACCTCTAGGCTTAGCTCGAAGTTTGTTACTTGTTCGAAATATCTGAAATTAAAGGTAATTTATCTAGTTTAGACATTTAACGTTTATTTAGATAAGAGTAAATTAGAATTCTATGCGCGTGAGGTGACAATGGTGCCCGTCAGACTTCGCTTTCGTAACCGTTAATGAAACTTGAGTTTTTGTTCTTGTTTACGTTCAAGTATACGTACTTAAACATCAATTTATATCTTCAGCACTGTTTTTTTTTACCAATTCAGACATTTTGATTTATTTTGAACGACAAAGCCCTGTTTTTGTTGAATTAAAAAAGATCGACTTGGGCGGTATTTGAACCCGCAACCTTCCCATAAGTACCGGGACGTGATAATGCTAACTAACTGCGCTACCGAGTTAACTCTTCACCTGGGTTCAAATCCCACCTGAGTCGAAATTTCTGGGATAATATACAAAAAATGATAAGTATAATTTTAAATTTTGCCTGAAAAATTGCCACTTTAAATAAAATAAAAAACCTTCTAGGTAGTTTAAAATAGCAAATTTTAAAGTCGAGCTGAAGACAGGGCATACTGGCGATCATCAGGGGAGGTCTATGTCCAGCAATGGACTGCTGTAGACCCACGATGATGATGATGATGATGAAGAAGACAATGAATTACAGTATTGATTTTAGAAAGGTACTTAGACAATTCAATGCTGTATTATTCTGAGCTGCTGCCCAAGCCCAGAGAGCCTAGTGCGAGTTTTTTAACCAGCTCGATTGCGTTTCCGTTTACGCAAATTTATATGGAATCAAGGTAGCGCCATCTAGCGATAGACTCCATACCACTCTTTCACACTTTGGCACTCTGATTCATCTTTGTCACCTCTGACAGTGACAGTGATTATCGGGAATAAAAGCTTATACTTATTTTATAGTTATATTTGGAAGTCCTAAGGTAGAGGTTACCTTAAAAAGGTTACTCTAACTCTGACTTTTAATCTTACTGATTCATAAAGTATGCACAAATAATGTAAATCTACTAAACTAGTTCTGTTTTTTTAAAGATAACTGGATTTTGCCTCTATATTTTATAATATTCAAATACGTAGTATACAGTGACAGTATTATCAATAGTATTACATATAACTCAGTGGCCTGAGTTATTCATACCTTAATGCAATGTTTGTGTTAATATTTTTTTATGTAAATGGAACCGCGAACTTTGAAAAGTTTCGGCAAGTTTTAAGTTTTGCTAAGCCTTGTGGAAAATTTTGACATCTACTTACAAAAATATCATTATAATCATCTATAAAATCACAATATTTGATGACAAATTAGCGCGCAAACTTTGAAGTAAGGTTTGTATTAATTTCACACCACACATGCACTCATTTACTAGGAGGCTGCTGTCGACGTTGGAAGAATACTTTTCTAATTATTTACACTAATCGTGTTTTTCAAACAAATAGGTTGTATAACGGTGTCGCAATCACTAAATTACGACTTCAATGGAATTCCGGACACCATCAGCGTACACTACCGCTATCTCATCGGAGACACCTACACTTTGCCGACACTTAAACGTTGTTTTACAATTACACAACAATGTTTAGGTGCTTTTTGAAAAACTAACCTTAGTGGGCCTAAGAGTTATAACTTATAAGTTACACGCTGCGACTTTAAAAGGCTGTTTATTACAAACGACGGAAGACAATACCTTCTCTCTGGGTTGCCAGAGTGATGTGGTTGTCTTCCCTTGCTATATATTTAAGCATACTGTATTGAAAAGTATCAATGAAAAATATAATTTATGATATTTTTCAGCATTCATGAAATTATAACAAATCACCTATCGGCAACGAAAGTATGATTTTTTAGTAAAATAGCGAAAATAGGTGCTTAGGTGCTGGTTCAGGAATAAAAGTTCCCGAAACGCAATAAAACTGGAAAAATGTGATCCAATAGATTAACATTATCTGTGCTGTAGTGATGTCTGTATCACTGATCATGCCAAAGTCAAGTCAATCAAATCAGTCATTACCATTAGACTACCAGGATGTTTGGGCCTTCTTTGGGCTTTTTCAGGTCTCTGCGGACCATAAGTGGACCATGACTAATGACAGTGATAATGAGAATGACTTGGGTTTTTATTACATTAGTGGCATTTTTGTACTATAACTGTGCTATAACCAACGGCTCATCATTAATATATTAATAACGACATCAATTCAACAATTTCAGTTAGTTGATGGTAAGTAAGGGTTAGATTAGATAAAGCAGTGAATTTTTACGTAAAATCAAGTCCATCCATGTCAGCATGTATGGACCAAAAATACAAATTACGGAATTCGTAGTTACACGTGTTACAACTGCCAAAGTTAAGAAGTATTATCTAGTATAATGTATTTACAAAAAAAACATTATACTAGACAAGTGTTACTGGCTAGGTAATTACGGGAACTTGTAAATAATTAGCTAAATTAGTCATTATGCCCAAATAAGTGTTTCAGCACTTGCAGTGTTTTAATATCGACACTACTAATTAGCACGCGGATCACTTTCGTCGGCGCGCGCGCTGACACTTCCTTGCATCACAGCTCACGCAGGGAATAACTGGATCAAATATAGGTAAGTTTACAGTGTAAAGTGCCCAGATAAAACTGCTTTTTGAACTCATACCCTATTCAAACTTAAACCTAACCATTTGAGAATTTATAAGCATCAAGTGGTAACTTTTACTGACTGACCGGACACTGCAGTGGCCTGGGATATAGTTAGATGGAAAAGGCTTGCTTAAGAAGACGAGTTCCATCCGTCAGTCTAGTTGGCCTTAGCCACAGAAAAGACATGGTCCACGGGTTTCCTCAAAATGCTGACAAGCCTGGATCTTATCGCGCATCAAATTGGTTCCATCCTTGTTATTTATTATCCAATTAGGTATTTAAGCATTTATATATTTATATGCATAACATGAGTCTATGCAATAGTATATTTAATAATCCAAAATAAGGATCATGTATATGGCATGTAGATTGCGTGTAGGTACATACATGGTATGTATTATAGGATATTAGCATAGTGTCATAGTGTAGTTATTTTTTCAAAAGTAGGTACATAATAAACTTACGCACATGTCAATTAAGGAGACTAACAAGAATATGCAGAGTTGAAATCAAGTCCCAACGAACAGAGAGCGGTTAGGACGTTAAATCTTCGGTTATAGGACGGCATTTCGAAGTCTCGTTCGACTGATAAGTGGTTGAACGTGTCAATAAGAGATAACAAACGCAAATAGTATATAGTAAAGCCATGGAGTCGATGACACACGATAACTAGGACGACGAAGGAACCTAGCGGACCTTACAATTACATCTATAAAACGTTTTAAGACGTTTTTCTTGATTAACCGTCTTGTTTATAGTATTCGAACTTAAAGGTCCTATTATAATTTTTACTAAAGTTTTTGAATGTAATAATATTTTCTATCTTATGTATCATATCAGTGAAATCTGCAATCATTTTAGCTTATGTCTTCGATTGACACGTGATCGTCTTGAAATGGAAGTAGATTCGTTGTAATTATTGTCCAATCAAAACGCTCAAAGCTTGCCACTCTAAAAAGATCTAAGAGTTTGGGTATTCACCGCAGGCTTGGACATGCGCCGTGCCGCGGGCCGGAATGCGAGGACTGGTAGCAACTGCCGCAGGGTAGAAAGCGCAGACGCACCGCACGACTAAATGGAACGGCCCTTTGAGTGCGAATTACAATAGCTGCTTGTGCTGGCTCCGTCTAAGTCCACTACGAAAATGGAAACGCATCATGGACATCCCACTCGATTCGTCACTGCTGATTTATTTTCCTACCATTATGTATTAAACAAGATTCAGTACATGCTTCGATCAGGTCTATTCTATTCGTATACGTAAAGCAACTGACATTTCAGAGAAAAGCTATAGAGCCGCCGACAAAGAAACACCGCAGCAATGCAATTTGTACAACAAAATACACCGAGTTGTAATCGCTGAGTAAATGAATGCGTGCTTAATAAGCACTGATGTTAAGAGATAGCACCGGCAATGTGTCTTCATTACTGTTAAAAGACTTGGAAGAGCAAAAATCGTAAATCTACCCAAAAACAAAAAATAAGGCAACGGTTTGCGAAGTGTACGCTGAGCTTTCCATTGAACGGAAAAATGCACCGTGAAGCCGGTTTCTGCGTACCTTCCGGATTCCCAACCTGCTACTCTAGGTCACCATTGCCGTCTCACTCGCTCCTATGGAACATGGCTGAGATTGCAAGATCGATTTGGGGTCGCGTCGCCCTAACCTAGATTGTCTTCGCTTGGTACACTTTGTAATATAGCCTGCCTGGACATTGTAGGTATTCATTATTGAGTATATATATTTATACTCTAGGAACATTAATTAATTCAAATTCGACGCATTTGTTCGTATAACGTTTCTAAAAGCATGGTCTGACTTTACAATATCTGCAAAACAGAAATAGAGTGATAAACCCTCACGTTAATGCGTGTCAACATAATGCAATTTCATGATTGCTCTATCGACTGATTTTCGTAATCTTAATGTCTATTTCAATTTTTATAATATAATATTTTTTATTTAGGTTTTAGAAAAACTTAATAGAACAAATGTTCAAGATTAGAATTTTTCACGCAAAAGGTAGGACAGTGAGCGTTTTGTAAAGTAGCGGGTCATCCACTTCATCTAAGACTGATGGTGAATATGAACGCGTTCCTTCCGCGAGTCAGGACCTTTCCACTAGTATCTTTAGCAATAACGCACATCTTACGCTCGAGCGCTCGCTTTAAGACTTTTTTGGAGCTAATTTTTGTTGATTTTGGCATAGCTTTACTGTTATGGCATTGAAATTTATATCTTGTTACAATTAGATACGTGCGAATTTACGTGCTGCCCAGCCATCCACCAATTTGCACTGGTCTTTACTTACAAACTTGTGATGTCAACATTAATTATTGCATTCTGAAAGCTGCTATCCTAAAAGCTGAATAAGTGGTGAATTTGGCGATATGAATTTGGTTATAAATTATAAACATTTTTTTTAAACATGTTCTGAACGATTCAATATTTTGGTATGAAACAAACACGAACGTAGTAAAATTGTCCTGATGCTGCAGCATAACCTAGAAGCTGCAGGATACACAACTCTTCACAAGCTTAAAAGAGATATTGTGTTTGAGTACATTGGAAGGGCCTCGATAGTAAAAGGTTTTAGCTAGGATGGTGATAAGGGTCTAATGATGGAGTTGGTTCTAGAAGTAGTAGTTCTTTGTGAAGGGCTCATCTGGGGTTGTACCACCACCAGGCTTATTTCTGTCGTAAAGCAGCATTGCTGTTTCAGTTTGAAAGTTCTAGGTGCCGGTAAAATTACAGGCATATGAGGCTAAACACCTTCATGCCTCAAGTTGGATAATGGTGGTTGCCACTTAGAATTAGGTGGGCCAGTAAAGTATACAAAAAAAATGTACAAAAGGATTCGCAAAGCTTTCAATTCAGGCATCACATTGCGTCTATTCACAATTATCTACATAAGAGTGAGGAACTGCAGATGCATTTTGAAAATTACGTTACCATAGGTAAATACTTCCATTCTCAGTTTTTAAAACTTCATATTACTAGGGTCCTTTAATCAAATGGTTACTCGCCTTCAACTTGTGTCAAAACAGTTTTTTTTTATGAACAATTTTAAAATTAAATAAAAAAAAAAAATTATTTATCGACTATACCAGAGTAATAATTTTATAACAAGCTATTGCATTCAATATAAAACTTACTTTGATTTTTTCCTGTATGAATGTGGTTATCACCTATCTATCAGAGAATGCATGCTATCATTAAGCTTAATTTATAAACTTGATTGTTTAACTAGTCAATATTCAAAAAAATATCTCAATCTGAATAATGTACATCGTTCAATGAAAAAAAAAGGAAAAGCACTGATTGCTAAAGCACAAGTTTTATTAACTTAGTTTGCTAAGTGTGGGCTATTAACCAAATGTAATGTAATGTGTAGATATAAACATATTTTTTTGTTTTGATACTAAGATTTAAAACGCGTTAGATTTTGAGTGCTGAACAACACAACAGTGGAATTGCCGAGTCCGGCAGTCAACGTGTTACGACTTGTTTTAGATATTCTGGATTATTATTTATTTACTTATTCAATTACAAATAATTTAATTTGGGAAACAAACAGAACAATAAAACTTAAATACTAAAATAATTAATAAGTCGAACACAATCCACTAACAAGTAAAACGTGAAGAAAAGGTGGACAGTCAAGTAAAAAAAATATTAGTAATACCTTTTTCAACGACTAAAGAAAGACTAAACCGTAAATTATTTATCTCATAGATGCTGTAAAAGGCGACTAAGGTTTCGACTAAAGATTAATTTCAAATGATGATTAAAATTACACGTATTGGCTTACATAATGATACTGTTATGACCTTTTCATTGATATAATGATAATAACGTCCAAGAAGTCATAAGTATGAGAAATTACTTGGTTATTCACCTGCGTAAAGTGGCAGGTTTATCGACGATCACTATCGAACAGTCAAGGATTGAAACTATGATACGGCATGAGAAAGCTCTTAGAAGCCTTGCGTGCTATTAAAAGTAATTTCATCATTATCATCATTCTACGTCGCTAGAAGTCCACTGAGATACCCACATCTTATCTGGAGTGTTCGTTATATCCTACATAATAAAGTAAAAAAAAAATTAAGCATAAAGCCCATGATAAAGCTAAGTTAAATAAATCGCGTAGGTAACAGTGGCAGGGGCGGATTTGATCCGTTAGGCGCCCTAGGCATATGAAAGATTGCCGCCCCTGTACTCGCTGTAAAGCACGAAAAATTAAAAAAAACCCTCTTTGCCTACTTTTTGCCCTTGGTTATTTTACAATTTAAACTAACTAACTACTCTCAAGTTACAGAAAGCAAGCCAAAAAAATGTTGAGAAACAAGTAGATATGATTTTATAAATTAACAAATTGAAGAGGTATTTTTAGAAGGTTAGCTAGCGGTGGTAATATATGGGCTGCTTGTTTTATGATATTTTTTAAGGAATAGCGTCTACGCGAAGGAGCAAGAAGTGAAAGACGCAACTATAAAAAAAAACTAAAATTTTGGCCGCCCCCTAAATTTTGCCGCCATAGGCCCGGGCTACTTGGCCTATTGGTAAACTCCCTGAACAGTGGTATAAGGGTATCCAAGCTAGCCTCATCAGCCCGTGGTGCAATGCTGTATGACAAACGGGGCTCTGGCATCCGGCTGATTGCGGCACAGCACAGCCTAACACCGGTACAACTGAATAATCTGATCGCCAAATGGTAGCAGCGTTGGCGATGCGATAAGCTGTTCTCTGCGATCCCCAACCCAGCAAGCCCAGCGTGGTGATCATGGGCATATCCTCGTTCTTATAGGGGAGGCCAATGATTAGCAGTGGCCTGAACAGGCTGGTGTTGTCCAAATCATTATTCGCACGTTCCATGGCTATTTAAAGTGGAAACTTGTCGTTGTGATAAGTAAGTACTATAATTTTCTAAATAAGTGAGGCTAACTTTAGTTTGCTTTTTGATATGCAGCGATAATTTCCCGTTCCGAGGACAAACTTATCGCGAAGGCTTGGAAACAGTTCGCGGAGTTTACTGTAAAATTCGATGACGAACTTGTATTACTAAGTTTGAACACCTATTCCGACGGTACAGAGTTTTAGCACGGTACTGTGCCAAAACACAGGATTACCTAGTTTAGGCTTACGTTTTATTGTACCTATATTTTTTAAGATTTCTGTACCTATTTAATATATTTTTATTACCAATATAAGAAATTGTGATTAGAAAATCTATTTAAAGCCAAGTAAGCTAAGGCGTAGGCCTCACCTGTATGACCTGGCGCGGACATGGCGCGGGCGCTTTCCTATTCCATTCAAGTTTAATACAAAATGCACGGAAATAAAGCACAATTTAGCTCGACGACTTCGCGTCATAACCACGTCCGATCAACGACATACCGTGTGTCCTAAATTATACTTTATTTCCATGCATTTTGTATGAAATTTGATTGGAATAAGAAACCGCCAGTGCCATGTCTGCGCCCGACGCTAGTCACATTCATCGGGCACGGACATGACACGGACATGGCACAGGTGGTTTCCTATTCCATTCAAATTTCATACAAAATGCATGGAAATAAAGCACAATTTAGGGCACATAGTATGTCGTTGCTCGGACGTATGACGCGCCTTTTCGGCGCCCGCGCCCGATCGCCGCCAGATGAGCGTCAGATGGCCGCCAGTTCGTAGTATGTACTTGCTTGCGACATACGTCTGTTAGTGATGTAAAAATGCGTGACGAATGACGATATCGATTTTAATATTGAATTTTGTGAACTGATTGTAAAATATGCAACGCTTTATGATCATTGTCGTTCCAATTATTGTAACTGAAATGTTCAAGATAAATTGTGGCTGGAAATCGGAAAGAGATTAAACCGGTACTAAGATTTTTTTATGTAATACCCATGGTAATACTAGCTGATCCTTGTGCAAATTCGTTTGCGCGTATTTTCTTCATCTGTATCAGGGCCCGATTTGGTAACCCGATGAAGAGGTTTTCGGCAGGGTTTTTTCAAAAGCTTAGTAATTTAGTAATTTCAAAAGCTTAGTTAACCCTCTCCTCCCCTACTAATTGTTTATTTTACGCAATAATAATTATATTATAATAAAATTGGAATAAATTTTCAATAACAGCTGTCAAACCTAAATTGACCATATCTCGAGAACTACTTATCTTAGACTTGCCTTTACTAGCTCAAATGATAACTATTGACAAGACCTTAATTTTCGATGACAGCTGTCAAACTTAAATCGACCATATCTCGAGAACTACTTATCTTAGACTTGCCTTTACTAGCTCAAATGATAGCTATTGACGAGACCTTAATTTTCGATGACAGCTGTCAAACTTAAATCGACCATATCTCGGGAACTACTTATCTTAGACTTGCTTTTACTAGCTCAAATGATTGCTATTGACATGAACTTAATTTTCGATGACAGCTGTCAAACTTAAATCGACCATATCTCGAGAACTACTCATCTTAGACTTGCTTTTACTAGCTCAAATGATTGCTATTGACATGAACTTAATTTTCGATGACAGCTGTCAAACTTAAATCGACCATATCTCGGGAACTACTTATCTTAGACTTGCTTTTACTAGCTCAAATGATTGCTATTGACATGAACTTAATTTTCGATGACAGCTGTCAAACTTAAATCGACCATATCTCGAGAACTACTCATCTTAGACTTGCTTTTACTAGCTCAAATGATTGCTATTGACATGAACTTAATATTTGATGACAGCTGTCAAACTTAAATCGACCATATCTCGGGAACTACTTATCTTAGACTTGCTTTTACTAGCTCAAATGATTGCTATTGACATGAACTTAATTTTCGATGACAGCTGTCAAACTTAAATCGACCATATCTCGGGAACTACTTATCTTAGACTTGCCTTTACTAGCTCAAATGATTGCTATTGACATGAACTTAATTTTCGATGACAGCTGTCAAATTTAAATCAACCATATCTCGAGAACTACTTATCTTAGACTTGCCTTTACTAGCTCACATGATAGCTATTGTTAAGATCTTAATTTTCGATGACAGTTTTTAGTTTGACAGCTGTCATCGAAAATTAAGATTTTATTAGTAGCTATCATTTGAGCTAACGGCAAGTCTAGGATGAGTACTTCTCGAGATATGGCAAATTCAATTTTGACATATGTCATTGAAAATAAAGATCTTGTCGATAGCTATCTTTTGAGCAATTAACAGCTATTCTAGGATGAGTAGTTCCAGAGATATAACCATTTACAGATGAATTTGTAGAATGAGTTTCGAGTGGAGCTTTGAGTTGAGTTTTGAGTTTGAGTTTTAGAGTGACAATGACAGTGACAATCCGAAATTATTATTAATTAATAAATATTAGTAATGATAACCATTGTGTAACATTCAAAAAAACCTATCAAGAGGTAACTCCATTCATTCGTTTAACCTCATAAGAGGGTAACCCTATCGACTGAAATCCAAAACGGGTTACACTTTCGCTTGTGTTAGGAGGAAAATATCCAAACGAAAGGGTAATCCCGTCAACTGTATAACCCAATGAAGGGGTTTCACTTTCGAAGCAACTAACTCGCAATCGGGGTTGTACGGGCCCTGATCTGTATATTAATTAATTGTATGCACGAGAGCAAGAGCATCTTCGTTTTCTGAGGATGACATGCTGACACATCGATACCGGACAACAGACTGCACTACACTTGTGCCTCTGTCGCGTCATTTCTGCGTCATGTCCGAGCCATGTCCGCGCCATGCCCGCGCCATGTCCTCGCCACGTCCGTGCCACGTCCGCGCCATGTCCGCGCCATGTCCTTGCCCGATATGTGTGACCTGTGCCTAAGTTATTAATTGATTTGACGACAGCTACCAATTTAATATTATAATTAATTCTATTCTATTTGTTTTTTTGCCATTGTTGACATTTTTTTATTTATATTAGATAATATATTATTAAGCATACATTTTAAATTTAAAAATATTGCATGTCATTTTACAACCTCTTACATGTATTTCAAGCAATAAATAAACTTTGACTTTGACTTTGACTTTGACTTTATATTTTTTATTACTATTTTCCATTATTTTAGGTTATTTGCTGGCTCTGCCGCCACTTTCGTTTGTGCGTAGTTTTTTCCCGAACATGTTTTATATAATGTATAGTGTTTTGTAAATCACACCAATATCACAAATGTAAAAGTTTGTGTTGAGTATGTTTGTTCCCAGTGAACGGCAAATCAGATTTGAATGAAATTAGAATATACATAGTTTACGATGTGGATTAACACATAATTTAATCCGGGTACCACGCGAGCGAAGCCGCGGGCGGAAACCAGTTGGATATAAATAAAGCTGCGTAGAACCAGAAGAAACAAAATAATCTCAGGAGCTTAAAAAGGTAAGAAGAAGTGAGAAAAAAGGTTTTCTATGACCAAAGCATTGTTTTGATTAGGTATTACCGCACGCGCACAGCTATGGTAAAATCTGTTCTCTAGAGTACACGACGTACTAACTACATACATAGCTACATAATCGATCACGTATTGAGCACGATCATTGTGTTCGTCAGTTGGACCGTGAATCCTGTCACTTTACTCCCCCCTGTGCCCTGAACCCCTCTCCCTCATATGAATCTCATTTACGTTGCGCTTACGCAACTGAGTAAAATCATTCAAGTGTGTAAATGTTTAGGGTATTATTTTAATTACCGGTCAGTTTAGATTTGTTCGGTGATTCAAATATCATTTATTTTTTATTCAAATTTATTTAGACTTTTGAATTTAATTGCCATATTAGATAAAAACCATCTCTTTTGCTAGTATGAAAATAGAAATCAATTCAGAACATGTTTATTTTTTCAAATTCAGCTGATTTCATGATTGGGTCCTCTATTTCTATTTCAATTATTCAACTTTGTGGATTCTTTGCTTTTAAAAACTAACCTAGAAGTGTATTAAAAAAAAATATTATTCTCTGTCAAAATTATCAAGATAAAAAAGACTAGACACAAACGTGAAAAAATGTCCGAAATGTAATTTGGAGAAACGAAAATTTCCTTGCTTTGTATAAGGATGCACTAAATAAATAACGCTAAACACTACTTATCATACAGCATCATGTAGCCCCAAACTAAGCAGAGCTTGTATTATGGGAACCACATGACTGATAAGTATACTCTTATCTTGTAAGTACATACATAATATACTTAAAAAATACCCAGACTTGAGATAAATATCTGCAAATAATGCAAACATTTATCCCGCAGCGGGAATCGAACCCCTAACCTTCTGCATCTCAGGCGGACCTTCGCCCGCTGCGCCACAGAGGTCATCCACTAAGGAAGGGTTTTCTGAAATTCAGCTCCTGAAGGGAGGGAGGAAGGTAGAGAAGACACGATCGAAGTCGCGGAGCTCTCACTAGCTCTAGTATAGTATCATAGCTCGAAGCTAGGAAGCAGAACAATGGTTGATGTCACAGTATGCGCAGGTCTAATGATGCGTTTAGTACAGGTACAGTCAGCATCATAAGCTAACTTTTTCATTATTCTATAATTATTTTAAAGCATTAAATATTACCATCATAATATTTTGACGACCTCTGTGACGCAGCGGACAAAGCGAAAACGAAAGGTCCGCCTGAGACGTAGAAGGTTGCGGGTTCGATTCCCGACGAGAGACAAATGTTTGAATGTTCTGCAAATATTTGTCTCGGGTAGGGGTGTTTTTTATGTACTTTCCATAATGCAAGCTCTGCTTAGTTTTTAACTACATAATGCTAAAAAAATTGTTATTAGGTTACACACAGGTTTGGCTGGTAAAAAATGTCGCTTGCATTAAGCTTTGTTTTTTGTTTGCATTTTTGTGCACTAAAGAATAAATAAATAAATGAATTTTTGTTACGCTAACGCTGTTTATTTATAAAAAAGCAACCACACCCGACATCGTTTGCGTTAAAGTTATTTTTCTGTACATCATCAACTGGTTTCTGGACCCTATGCCCTTTTCTATACCGATCTGTGATCTGTACGGTTTGGACGGATCAAACTGTCGTGCTAATGGCGCGTTATGATCGGTCCGCGCATCTGAGACTGATCACTGACGTGATGCGTGGTTAAACCTGTGAGATTTGCCTTCGCTTCGTCATGCCAGATCGGACTGTCAGCCCCGCGCGTCTACACACTACATCTACACGTACGTTTCGGAGTGCAGCTCGGAATGGCGCGTGCTGTTTCCCGCGGACCAAACTTTACGTGTGCAGGGCGCTATAGTCTAGTATTTAAACACTAGCACGTTGACTGTGGGTCTCGTTAGCTAGGCGTTCACTTGGCACCATAATCATTTATTTTTGACGCTGACTGGACTAGCTCCGTAAAATGTTAATAGCAGAAAAAAATCGAACGGATACCAATGCAATGCATTATAAATGATTATTACTTATGTTTTTGCGCATGAAATTAAGATACTGTGAGGCCAAATCCATAGAAGTAAAAAATATTTTTTGTTTGTAAATAGTTTATGTTGTTACAATAGGAACAGTAATTTGTACATATTTGTGAAGGAAGCACTCGTGGTGTGGCTATACTACGGTGTTTTTAGCAGATCAACGCTCAGCCCGGTCACTACTTGGATGGGTGACCGTTTAGTGGAATTTAGATTCGAGCACTTCCGTGCTGTGGATAAGATATTCGTCCCGGCTTTATCAGTCACTAAGCCATGGTAGAGGAATTCGGGTGGCCTGAAAACTCCGACACCAAAGTTGGCCACTAAACATCGAAGAAAAAGTTAATTTGTATTTCATAATACTAAATTATTTTTTAGTAACACTTCACATTCACTTAACGTTTACTTAAATGTAATTATATTCATTTATTATTTAAGTATGTAGCAATAATGAATCCCTTTTAATTATGTAATAATTATTAATTTAATTTTAAAGTACATGAAGGTATATCTCACGACCCACCTGATGTTAAATGGTAACCATTACTTAATACAAAGTATTGTACAGGTCACGTTTGGGACGTACCCTACGATACAACGCCCTGAGTCCATCGACATGAGGCATGAAGGTGTTAAGCCTCATGTGCCTGTAACATAACCGTCAACCCCTTCAAACTGAAAGCAATTTTGTTTCACGGCAGAAATAGCTAGGCATGGTGGTATTACTTAATTAGAGATAATCATATGATCAGATCACATCTACATTAACAATTAAGAAAATGTAATTAAAAAGTTCTGTTTTGTTGTTATTTATCAGGGCTTCATTTGGACCAATTTAATTCTTGCTATAGTGAACAATTTCACATAACTTCATGTAGTGATTTTTTGTATTTTAAGTATCAGTGGAAAATCTAACAGCATGTAGCCAAAAAAGGCAGAACTTGTGTTATGGGAACCGCATGACTGATATACAAAATAAACCTTTTTCAATACACATATATTTATCATACAAGGAAAACACCCAGACCCGAAATAAATATTTGCGGATATTCAAACAATACAAACATTTGTCCCGCAGCGGGAATAGGACCCGCCACCTGCGTCTCACCTTCGGACGCATAAAGATGCGCTACAGAGGTCGTCTGTCATCTAGTTCTTTATAATAAAAAAATAAATAAGGCATCTACCAGTCGCATCTACGTTTTGCCGACGATCTTGTGTTGTTTTCTGAGACGATGGAAGACCTGGAGACTGTTGAAAGATCTATATGACGCCTCAATAGCAGTGGGCCTTAACATGACCAAGACCAAGATAATGTCGAACATATCTGAAGCCTCGAATCCTAACGTCATAGTTGGGGGCGAGAGATTAGAGATGAGACTGTTACGTGTATCTTGGGAATTTTTTATCTTTTGGTAGAGAGTATCAGATAAAAGAGGTCTCCAGAAGCGTATAACTAGGATGGGCATTTCACATTCCACAATGTCTGAAAACACGTCTCTTTAACCAATGTGTCCTGCCAACTATGACTTACTGTCACGGACATGGCGGCTCACGAAGGAGGCTGTGTACAAAATCAGTGTTGCACAGAGAGCCATGGAGCGCGCCATGCTCAATACACTTCTAGACCGAGTCCCCAATACCGAAATCCGCAAGCAGACTAAGGTCCAGGATGACAGCGAGCGGTTATTGGGGTTCAAGTGGAGTTGGGCAGGATACTTGGCCAGACGGAGTGACGACAAGTGGACCAGAGCGTTGACCAAGTGTTCGGTACAGGAATAGGGGCCGTCCTTCAGCGAGATGGGTGGACGATATAAGAAAGACCGTGGGTGGCACCTGGTCCAGAATAGCGCAGGATCGAGGCAAGTGGAATAATCAAAAAAGGCCTATGCCCGGCAGTGGGTCGACATAGGTTGAAATGATGATAATGATGATGATTCTGGATTAAATACTCATACATTAAACTATCGGTAGCGCTAATGAAACAAAAAGCAATCCATCAACGAATCAGAACGTTTAGTTACTTTACGTTACGTTCACCTGAGGCACGAAAAAACTAGCTTTCCGTTCCACATAGACTAGGAGACCGCGTCTCTACTTATAATACATTATATATATTATTTATTTACTTGATTCAAAAAACAAACAGTGTATGCAACTCTTATATACTTATACGTCATTAAAATATAAGGCCAATAAAAGATTTTTATGAAATGAGAAGTCATTATTGCCATACCAAAACCATGTTACAAGGATCTCATCATAAGATCTTTATAGATCTATATGGGATCCCTTTTTAGCAAAACATCATTTTGGTTCTGGTTTGGTTCTCCGTCGGGTCACTACTTGGATGGGTGACCGTTTACTGTAATTTATTTTTAAAGAGCACTTCCGTGCCTTGAAAACTCCGGCACCAGAGTTGGCCACTAGCTCATACGACGAAGGAAGGAACAAAAGAGTGGAAGGAACTGCTTCTTTGACTGAAATTTGTTTAAATATATGTCGCATCCGGTCATGAATATCGGCTGTAAGGCCTAAAGCCCTCACAGAGTCTCACTGTCGTGCGCTCTCACAGAGTCTTGTTGTCATCGCTGCTCGGTTGCGTGCGGGCGCGTACGGAACGAACCAGCGTTGCCACCTTAGCCCTTTTAGGGCTACATCTAGCACTTTTTACAGGGTGAACTCGTTTTTTTGATGATTTAGCACGGAAAGAGCAATCTAGCCCTTTTCGTATTGCGATACAAAACTTCAAAAATTGCACCGTACCTACCAAGTTATTAAACAATGCGCGCCACGTAGTATAAATTTCGTCAGTCACACTGATCATCTATCTTAAATGACAAAATAAGCTATATCCCAGGAAAAGACAGAAAATATCAATAAAATATAAAGTTAATCAAGAAGAAACCAAAACACAAGATCCAGTAAAGAACAAAATAGATCAGGAAAGAAAAGTAAAACAACCAAAACATTGGTCAAATTATAACATAAGACCAGAAAAACGAGAAATTAAATAAAGTATATATGATCTTGGAAGATTCCGATCAAGACTCTGATTTTTAACCCTTTTCATAACAAAATTACCTATATACCCTTTTTAGCTTTACAAAATGCCCCTATTAAAAAACCAAGGTGGCAACACTAGAACAAACACTTTCTGCCCGGTCGCCAAGGAGCGAAGACGTCTCGAAACTGTCCGCGTTACGTAGTGCCTTAGCTATAGCTATCTAGTTTCTTAACCTCCCAAACCACATAAGTAAACTTGTCTTCATTCCTTGACGTGTTATCTATAATTTGAACAGACATTACCCACCATACGCCCACATATTCTTGGTCTGCATTACGGAGTAGGAGCTGCTATGCGTTACAACCATGCTCCATCATAAGCTACTCCCTACTCCGATATATATTATTATTCCCATAATATATGGCTCGATATTATTCTGGTTGGCTATGACAAGAGTCGTAAAATGTTAGTGTTTTATAACTAGCTTCGGTCCGCGGTTTCGATCGCATGGTACCCGTGGTAGCATATTTGTTATTTCTGGTTAAAACTACATTTTTGTGCAAAACTTCAGCTCAATTTTTTGTTTTAACGTGAATGCGGAAGAAGATTTTTCACATCTTTTAAACAAAATTTCGCCTGTGTTATATCATAGACAATAAAATAGTTTGATGCACGCTTGCTCTGTGTCTACTATAAATAGCTGCAAAAAATGCAACACCGGCCCGGTATAATAATTTACTGATAACGTGTTGCTACAACTGATTGTAAGCATTTCTTCGACGCGTATAAATTAGAATATTTCTAGTTTTGTGTATAGAAATCGGTTAATCTCATGTAGAGATTGATATTCTTTCTTTTCCGAGATTTGAACATGTCTGATTAAGATTTTTATAACATCCCAAAAATTTCGTCTCAGGCAGATTTGAACCCGCGACCTTCATTCATACCGGGACGCGCTTCCACTATGCTAACGAGTCCACACCTTGTCAAAATTTTCACTGTGGGCTTACACTTAAAATACATTAATAAAAATTATATGTAGCCTAGTTAAAATATGTTTTATGTACCTATACTAATGTGTGTAGTGTGTAGCATGTGTAGTATTTTGTTAGTATCAAAGGGAAGTGTGTGTGTGTGTGTATGAGGGTGTGTCTCTTCATGTTTAGTTTAATTAGTTTTATCATTTTATAGGAGTATGTATTATTTAATGATTTCTTACAAGTTTTCCGTTTGTACAACCTACATTTATTTGTATTGGTTTTGTGTCCAATAAAAAGGGCCGCTGACAGGTACATGAGGCTTATCACCTTCATGCCTCAAGTTGATACGTAACTTACGATGCAATACTTTGTCACGTAGTTACTGCAAATCATAGGCAAAGTAACTATAGGCTACATGGCACTTGAAGGGATGGATGGGGGCAGGAGTGCAATAATACACTCGTCAGAAGGTGTTGAGTGTTGGTGTTGAGTACAGTCGCAGATGAGTACTACTGCTTATACCCTAGTGTAATGCCTTAGCTGCCTCTTATATATCTACGAGAGTAGCTAGCATATTCTTAGCTTAGGCACCAAAGACTACGAACAATAATTATCTTTAGATACCACCAATTGAAAACTAGCAATACAAGAGGGTGCTTCAAATTCGTTCGAAAATAGCTAAAGATAAAAAAAGAAACACAGAAAATTTATTAATAAAATACCATAAGGGTTCGTTTGAATGGATCGGTAACGTCACCCTAAAAACAGGTCACACAAAGTCATTTATGTCATACATGACGTATTAATAATTTGAATTGTACTCGTGTACAAATAATTTAAAATAAAATAAATAAATAATGCTGGACGTTATCACATAGCATCATGTAGCCCCAAACTCAGCAGAGCTTGTATTATGGGAACCACAGAATCGAACCCGCAACCTTCTGCGTCTCAGGTGGACCTTCGTCCTCTGCACCACGGATGCCGTCCTTATAAAATCAATTACATAATTTCTAAAAATAATAATGAATGTCAATAAAAAAAATCAATATTCACATGTCAAAAACTCATAAATGGAATAGAAACTGTTTACTGTAAGCCTATAAACAGCTTTATTGAAAACTTTTAAAGTTGACGACCACTGTGGTGCAGTGGTCGAAGGTCGGCGTGTGACGCAGAAGGTTGCGGGTTCGATTCCCGCTACGGGACAAATGTTTGCATGTTCTGCAGATATTTGTCTCGGGTCTTGGTGTTTTCTATGTGTGATATGTATGCATTTACAAAAAATAATAATATATCAATCGTGTGGTTCTCATACCACAAGCTCTGCTTAGTTTGGATCTACATGATGCTGTGTGATAATGTCCAGCATTATTTATTAAGCTATTGCATAGCTTCTATCGAGGGCCTTGAGCGCGGGGTCCGAATCCAGAAATTCCGTAACGAAAAAAAACCTCACGCTCCCCACTCCGACGGGCACGGAGGTGTGGCTTGAAGGCCGTGCATTGTCTAACGCCGTTTCTTTTCGGCACTCTTCGACACGGTGTTTGTGTGCGTGCAACTAGACGTATTTTTATTTAATAAAAGAAAAAAAATTGTTTTCTTATCGGTCACCACGCTCAAAAAGTGTAACTTGAATTATAATATCAAAGAAAAAGAAATACTGCATAAATAAAATAAATAAATAATTCTAATTGCATAAGTTGATACAAAATGCTATGCAATAGCTTTACCGCGGCAGTCCCCGAGTTCCACACGTCATTTTTATTCTAGTATCGCTTTAAGCAAGTGATTAAACATTTTTGAACATAAAATCGCTGCACCCTTCCACTGACTTAATAATTTCAGAAAATTATTTTGTAGTGCACCCCTACACTATGCATGGAACATTCCAAATTTATTGTTTAACAAAATCGAAAATGACGTGCTTAAACTATCTGTGAATAAATTAAATAATTTTGTTAAACGTTATCTCTGTAATAAAGCTTATAACAAAATTTCTGACGATTTATATGACAAAAAGCTTGGAATAAAACTGAGTCCAACTCCCTCAAAAACAATGTAATCGTTAAGAATAGAGATTATAACAAAAACTTATAAAAATATAAGCCAAGCAGAGTTTCTCGCCAATTGTTCTCTGTTTGGTCGCGTTACGAATTGATGTAAATAAAAAAAAATACTATTCAAAGTGTACTTTATAGTTCCCATTGAATAAAATAATTTTACTTTGTTTTTTGGCAGTCTCTAAAGTGGCAGCACTCAGCTTCATTACAGTTTAACATTTACATAAATCATAGTTTTGTTTATTATGATTCATTCACAGAGTCTTTCTAACCCACTCACAAGTCATCATACATTGATTGCCCCCCTTATGGAGGATCACCGATTCCCATACAGGCCATGGTCCGTGCACCCTGACAATAGCGTCTCCACAACTTATGTACCGTGTAAATTGCTGTAATCTGCCCATTATTTGGGCTTTCATACAATTTTGAATCCATTCGACCGTATCGATAGCTCGATAGTTGAATGAAGTGCATTAAAAAAATAATTAGTTTACCACTTATAGCACTCAACCGTCTAATTTTAAAGAAATCAGTGAAAAATATAAGACTGCGGATGTTAGGAACAATTTTAATGAAATTTGGAGCATACATATAAATGCTTAGTATGTAAGTATTGAGTATCAATGAAATGATGACGGTGCATTGGAAACCAAAAACGCTTTGTATGATGAGGTCCATATACATAAATACATGCCAAGTCGCGCCGTACGTGACGATGTCGTTCTTGTATTCAGCATACAAATTAGTAGTGAGTGTCTTATAAAACTTATTTGTTATGGTTTTTATTTTTTATTTAAACTTTTTGCTACATATGTTCTAAAGTGGTAAAGGTCGGTATTTCAATTTCTCTTTTCTCATATAAAAGTATTTGCATGATTGACAACATCGGGTTTAAATCGCTCGAGTACACTTCTAAAAATTGTCAGCCATTTTGTTTGTCTATTTATCTCTAGAAAAAGAAAGTGTAAATATTTAATTTCAATCATTAATAATTATAAGTCCAGAGATATCTTGATTTTATGACAAGAATGATTCCTAGTCTAACAGTTCGTTTGTATTTTTGGTAGGTTTTTGTAATAATTTTGTAATATACGTATACATATTAAAGTTCCATCTTGGTAAATTACCGATAGTATTAATATAAAACAAAAATATAATATATAAACGGGTATATTATCCTATCATATATACTAATTTACAGATTTACTTTGATCGACTGTTTCAGACATTCATACAAAAGATTTCAACGCGCTCATCCTATCTGTTACAAATTTACAATCAAAGAGATTGGATCAATATTTTTCAGATAGAGATACAAAAATCATTACCCACCTCAATCGGGTAAAACAAAGGACGGCTATATAGATATCATGGGGTCATTTAGAAATTAATAATGAGAGAAAAGACCAATAACTTAATGAATCTAGGTCGCTATGGATTATAAAAAGAATGATGTTACACCTAAGTCTTAGCATATTTTCATAGGTAAGCAGCTTTATTTGTTATAGTTTTGCACTTGCGCAAATATTTAATAATAGGACTTTACTAAATAATTAGTAATATTTATCCGAAATTGTTTTTGTTTAGATTCCTTTGATCTTCTACTGTTATGCTATTTCTATGGTCACACTTGGTACAATGCAATATAGGTACCTGTTTGTTTAATACATTTGTCTGAAAAGCTCATCGATAAATACAGGTACTATCGTAACAAGCTACTGAAAGAGTAGTGCCCTTATTCCTTAGATACTTAAACTGAAATTAAGATGTCTGTACAGATAAGCACGTGCTAAATCTTAGAATATTCTTGTCACTATTTGACAATAATGTTCAATCATATACAAGCTTTAATAGTTAATGACAGGTAGAGCGCTAAGTTATGGGCAATCATGGATTTTAGTTATGTCGCTTACTAGTTTTCGCGTTTCCAGGTTGATTATCAACATTCATATCTAATCAAAATCTGTTCAATAATAATGGAGAATTGAGTTGCAACCAACTTACACACACTTTTGCATTTAAAATATAAATATAAGACTGACCTGCATCTGAAACCAAGAGTCCAGTAAACCGTTGGCACGCGGAGCTCCCCAACGGCCGCCGCCAGGGACAATCTGTAACACCAAACCAATTCACCACTTCAGAGCGCCGAATGCTGCTAAAGTCATAACTTTCATGCAAAACTATGTTTTTTATCGTTAAAGAATACACGGCTTTGGTTATTTATTTGAGAATTTGAAGTCGCTGGATAAAAAACTGCGATCTCTAAAACAAAAACAAGCTCCGAAACTGGGAACCGCCGATTATATTCACAATTTATTATAGAAAGAAGTATGTAATATATTTACGTTTAAAGCAATATAAAATTATAAAATGAGAGAGAATGACTGAGGCGATATGCTAATTTGATTCAGAGCCGTCGTCTGTATGGTAGACAATAAAACATCATAACTGTTTGGTCTGTCGTTTATGTGGTGCTTTTCTATTTTGATTTTAGTTAAGTATATAGAATATGAACCGTTATTGGCTCCACCTGCAATCACTTGAGACCGATACCACGACAAATGACGCCACTTTGTTTTGCCCAGCATTTTTATTGTCTTTGGTTAAAAGGGTAAATCTCTAAACTTTACAGATTTTTTATAAACCGCTTAGAAAAATATATGTTATCTCATAATTCCGTCATTTTCGAAACGATTTACGACACATAATTTGAAGGAAAAATACCACCCTAAGAATCAATTTATCATGAATTATTTTTTTATAGTAATATTATTTCGTCCTAAATCCCAATAAACATATTTTTTTACGATAGATGCTGCACTGACATTACGCATGTTGGAATACTATTTAAATGGTATTTAAGAATCCTTGCTGTAATAATTATTATAGCATTTGTTTGTTGTTTGTTTTTTCTTAAAATAACATGACAGCTAATATATAAGTAAAATTTTATGTAATCAGTCGGTTTTTAATGGGTTAAACCTAACATTAAAATAAAAGATGAAGATTTAAATCTTATAAATACTAGTGTATTTTTAGGCATAACCGTAGATAATAAACTTCAATGGGGCGCTCACATAGATGGATTATCGAACAGACTCAGGTCTGCAGCATACGCAGTCAAAAGAATCCGTCAACTTACTGACGTAGAAACGGCTAGACTAGTTTATTTCAGCTACTTCCACAGCATTATGTCATACGGCATTTTTTTATAGGGGATTGCAGCAGATATCATCTCCATATTTGTGTTACAGAAGAGGGCTGTTCGTGCAATTTATAATATTGGCCCCAGAAAATCACTTAGAACTAAGTTTAAAGATATAAATATTAAGACAGTTCCATGCTAATACATATATGAAAACTTAATGTATGTCCGAAAAAATATCAAATTGTTTAAGAAAAATAACGACAATCATAATGTTAACACTAGAAATAAAGAGAAACTAGCTGTTCCTACTGTAAGGCTCCATCAAGTTAATCAATCTTTTAAAGGGCAATGTGTACGATTTATTAACAAAATCCCAAATGATATGCTTAATTTATCTGTAAATAAATTCAAAAATGTTGTAAAAACGTAACCTCTATAATAAAGCTTATTATAAAATTTCTGATTATTTAGATTGGGATGAAACGGTCTCCACCTCTCTCAAAAACAATGTAATAGTTATAATAAACTTTGTAAAAAACAAGACTTTAAAAAAATATAAGCCAAGTAGAGTTTCTTGCCAATTCTTCTCTGTTTGGTCGCGTTACAAAAAGGTGTAAATTTAAATAAAACAAAATTAACGTTTTAAAGTGTACTGTATATGCTTATTGAATAAACTCATTTTGGTTTTCAATTTGATTTTTGTATAGTTCTATAGCGACCACAGATGACCGCAACTGTTTGTACCATAATGATTATGAATAAAGATTTTTGTATTTATATTTATACATTGTATCTATAGTGTATTGTGAATAGGAAACCGAAATTTTCTTGGTTATTTTAATAACAAACTGTGGTAACTATTTATATAACTTTTATGTTTTAAAAATATTAAGTACTAAAAGCATATGTCATTTCCATTTCGATAACAATTCTTTTTTGAAAACTTAGTTTCTATGACTTATTTGACATCAATTTTATTTATTAGCCTGAAAAATAGTTAAAAGTAATGTTTTAAAATATACCGATAACGGAACAACACTATACACAATTATAAAATAATTGCTGGTACCTCTTGGTGCCGACAAAGTATAGTTATTAAAACCATTCCATAAATTAGATATATTTCTTCATACAAATTGCAATATTGGGATATCATTCAACGGTTTCTTGTTTCTCGTTAACTGTTGATTTATATATTTACGTTGTGCTGATAATTGATTTCTACGGAGATTTATGTAAAGGTAAAACTTTTGATGGCTTTAGCAATTAATTAAAATCAATTAAGAATAGAGAATTTATTGTCAATCATTCCATGTTGGATATAGGCGGTATGCGTACGAGTATTTAACATTATTTAGTAAATATTATTTTATATTTTATCTAACTTAACAATTAATAGTGTAAGAAAGTAGGTATGAGAGAAAATGGAAAATATAATTAACAAAAATAATATTCTGATGTCCGGCGCGTCCAAGTTTTGTTCCTTTATAGTACACGATTTAAATTAAAATGATACTTAAAATGATTTTTTAGTAGGGTTGCATGATTGATGGTACCATAAATTTTGATTTTAGTTTAGTATTTTGATTTGCTAATTATCACAATGAACATTAATTTTTGAAGCCGTAATCAAAAATAAATTTACATTAAGTTTGTATTTAAAAGGTTTTAAAATTCATAATTTCTCTTAGTTATATTTAATTCGTTTTATATTATTATACTTATCAGCGATGGCCATGAACCGATTTAAATAAACAATACCGCCGGCACGCGATGCTGTTCCACGATGAAGAAAAGTTGTTAGCCAGTGGTCTAAATATTTATATAAAGGTTAACATTTTATTAAAAAAAGAGCACCTAATGAAAGGAAAAAGAGATAATCAACAAATGAAGCAAATCAAATAAAGGGGAAACATTGATATGTTTTTAAAATATTTATAACTGAATTGAATTATTTACAAACCGAGTCGTATATATCTGGATCATAATCTGTTTGACACATTCCGCGGGTACACCGTTAGGAGCGCGAAATTCACAATGCAGTAAGCACGGGCGGTAGTAGTGAGGGTTGTGGTGCGGTCGCGAGTGCTATGTCGGTACCTGGTCGCCCAGTAGGTCCTCGGCAGGTGCGAGGGTGCAGCAGGGCTCCATGCCCGGCGCCTCGTTGGGCTGGGCTGGGCTGCGTGGCGCGCGGCGGCGGCGGCGTCAGAGTGCGGCGGCAGCGCGGCGAGCGGGGGCGGGGCCGGCGGCGGACATCGCGGACGCCTGCGCGCACCCACTGCGCGCGACTCACTGCGTGTCTGATAGCTTGCCGACCTCCTTCGCGGGGTTGCAACGAAAGTGATTAGGCTCTTGCGCTACTGATAACGAGGGCTAGTGTCCGTTCCCCGAATAATTGCGGGAAAGCGGTGCGCCGATTTATTGTAAGGTCGACTCATTACTGACTACTAGTTTATATAGCTGGAGGAAGTGATAACTTAGTTTTAATTTGCGTAAGTATAACTGAGTACTGAGTAGGAATAAAGTAATATTAAACGATGTCAATTAAAAAACTGGTGTATGATGATGGAAATGAATTAGACTCGTATATTATAATAGAGCCAAAAGTTGAGTGAACTTTACTTCGAACTAACAGGCCTTCAAGTTTTAACTAGGTACCTATTTTATACCTTCACTGAATGAAGTGATTTTTTACATGGACATTATTTTTGGTAGAAGAGAAAAGTTTTTGATAACTAAGTACCTATAACTAATAGCAGCGAAATATCTAATGTATTCTGATCTAAATACACTTTAGTAAATATGTAGGTGATACTTACATAATCAAATGTTTTTCAGAAGTAAAAACTGTTTTGAATGTCTTTTTATCTGATAATCACCTTGATAATTGTCTAACATGCCTTTATAAGGGACAGAATACATTACTAAACGACTCCAGGAAATGTAAGTAAGGTAAGGTACAACTAAATAAAACAGGGTGTGAAATAATTAGAATCAAAGGGACTTTGAACTCCTGGTATATAAAATGCTAAAAAAAATCAATAGTTACTTAAAACAAAAAATTATCATGGTTGTGTTGAAATTGCATGGTTTTCATGGTTAAAATTAAAATATGACACTATACATAACGCTGACCCGACCGACACTGTTCTGTCTTAATTCTTAGATTCATACAAAATTTTAAAAAAAAAAACAATTTTTCCCGTATTTTACTATTTACCGGATAAGGGACTACTCACACTTATTCAGCTCGATTCAGCTTTTGTCCATAGAAAACAACGATTTTGTATGGATACGTGTACGCATCCATTCAGCTTTCCGCGTCTTTTCTCCTTTCGCAGCAAACCAGTATAAAATGAGGATAAATGTGTTTTTATCATGCGAATGCTATAGAGAGCATTCAGCGCTGTTCCGCCGCGTTCAGCTCTATTCCGCCGCGTTCAGCGCTGTTCCGCCGCATTCATCGTCGAACGCGGCGGGACTCCTTGTCAAGGAGTCGCGAAACATCCCTGAGCTGTAGGCTCCCCGCAGACGACCGACTTTCTGTAGGACAGAAAATCGGACAAATAAGGATGAGACGTCATACCAACCAGGTTGGATTTACGAAGGAAGTAAGGCCTTAAGAGCTAAAATGGTTGGAATTAGATTGTACGTATTGATATAAGTATTTTATGTGCTATTACTTATTTTCGTAAAGTTCATAGTTGTGGAGTTATGGCACTTTGCCATTTATCAATGCGTCTCTTTAAGGCCTTACTTTCTGAATCCAGAAAACGAAATACTCATACATATTTGAAACTGCTATAACTCCTAATTTTAGCTCTTGAGTCCTTACTTCCTTTGTAAATCCAACCTGGTTGAAATACGCTCTGTCCATGATGTCTTATCCCTAACTGTCCTACGAAAAATCGGTCGTCTGCGGGGAGCCTAACCGTCTTCGCAGCACATTCAGCGTCGTACGTAGTAGAAAGAAGCGTTTCAGCGAAGATAGTACGCTATGACGGCTTTTCTCATTCTTACGACTCCGTACGCGGCTGATAGAAGCAGAGCTGTATAAGTGTGACCAAAATCGTTCAGCGAAACGCGAATGGAGCTGAATAAGTGTGAGTAGTCCCTTACTTTCCAATTTTTCTTGTCCAGGCTATTATGAAAAAACTTACAGATATAGACGTTCTCAAGTAGGTAATAGGCTCATTTATCAGCAAACTTTACAATTATATTTCATGGATTATATATGAAAAATCTCTGGCCAGTAGGTATACATAACACGTAAATATTTTGAAATAAGGTACCTATCGTAACGCGACCAAACAGAGAATTGGGAAGAAACTCTTCTTGGCTTATATTTTTTAACGTCTTTGTTACAATTGTTACAAACGATATAAATAACTACTACTTTGTTTTAAGGGAGTTAGACAAAGTTACATCCCCAGTATTTTTTCATTGGTACGATTATAATAAGAAAATTTTATTTTACTAACTTAAATTTTATTTAATAGAATTTCCCAGTTTTAGGTAATTCAATATTTCTTTTAATAAAACTAAAACACTAAGAAGTGACGGAGTATGTCATAAGTTTTATAAAACATATAGTAACTAGCTTCCGCCCGCTGCTTCGCTCGCGTGATACTGGAAAAAAGTGGCCTACGGTATCCAGGTCTTAAACTATGTATATTCCAAGTTTTATCCAAATCCGTTCAGCCGTTACGGAGTGAATTGACCACAAACATACTCACACACACACAAACTTTCGCATTTATATTATTAGTGTGATGTTATGGTCATTTACACCCTGTATACCTTATTTAATTAAGTTATAGAATCAAGCCGTGCTCGATGGCTGTAAGATAGTACCAGATACGAGCTATAAAGCACGCAATGGGCACAATATCTAAATCACTTTCGAGTTTGAACTATCACTTGTTATCAGTGGACGGGTTTCGAAGGCTCTACCAAGGGCTCTGCTCTCTCGAAAACTCCGCAATACCGTTCGAGCGTGCTGTTTGCAGGAATAAATGAAAAATTAACTACTAAACTTACTCTTTTGTTCAAAAGCTTTCCTTGCAAAGAACAACAGATTGTTTTTTTGTCGAGTGATGCATTAGACAGTATATTCGCTGGCCAAAGAATCCCTCGATAAAAAATGACCTCCGGCCAGCTGGAGTGACGATTTGCGAAAGACTGGTCGTAGAAGCTGGATGCGTCTAGCCCAGGACAGAGTGCAATGTCTGCTCAAACCGTCTCAATTCTTGAATTAAAAATTATATGCATTTTTCATAATGCATATCTAATTATCTACCACATTATCCACCGTGAAGTTCTAGGTAGATACTAATCACAATTTGTATATTGCAATTTGTGTAGTATTTTAATAGTTATTTATAAAAAATTACAACACAATAGTTCACAAAAACAAAAAATCTTTTAAACATACTAAGTTGTTGCCCGCGGCTTCGTTTGTGTTAAAGGTTATTTTTCTATCACTCGGGAACAGTACTTTTTTCTGGACGCATACCCTATGTGAATGACCCTATAACGGTACCCTTTGTCCTTACCCCCTTTACCCCTGACAACGTGTATGCTTTATTCAATGGTGTATGTAAATTTCATGATGACCGGTAGGGTAGTTAAGGCGTGAAAGCTTGACAAAGAAACAAAACAACTCACTTTCATATTTTTATTATTATTTATGTGCAAAGTTAATAAATTATATAAGTAATGGTGGAATGACGATCTGCGAAAGGCTACTGGTTGAAGCTGGATGTGTCGAGCTGAGGATAGGGCGCAATGGCGCTCATTAGGGGAGGCCTATGTCCAGCAGTGGACTGATATAAGCATATGATGATGACAGGTAGTGAAATTTTTCAAAAAATATTACACTTTTACAACTAATATTTGATTCTACAAACTATGATAATTTCTATTTTAGGTAAAATACTTTTTCGGGAGTGGGAAGTGCGAACGAGTCGAGATCGAAAGTAGCTCCGTACAGGTACAACACATGCATACATCGGCATACGTGTTATCACGTAGGGTCGTCTGTCTGCGTGTCAGCTTTCACTAGACTTGTGGTTTTTCTTCGCTTAGCAAACACATAACGAGTACATACTTACTAGCTGTATCTATATATCTACATCTATATTATGTTTCGGTTTCCACCTGTGTCTCGCTCGCATGGTAGCCGGATAAAAAGCCTACGTTTTAATCCAGGTTATAAACTATGTATATTGCAAGTTTCATCCAAATCCGTTTAGTAGTTTTTGCGTTTTGCATATAAGAGTAACAAACATCCATACATCTATACTCGCAAACTTTCGCAATTTTTAATAGTCCTAGCGGCCCGTCCCGGCTTCGCACGGCTTGTGCACTTTCTTTACACCTTAGGTTACGTTACTTAAGTTTTAGTAAGCATCCCTAATCTTTTCTAGCAATAAATATAGCCTATGTTACTCAGGGTTAATGTAGTGTTTGAGTTTATTCATTACAAACCTACACACACACACACAAATACAAATGTTTTCCTCTTTATATTATTAGTGTAGACTATTTACCGCACGCGACTTCGCTCGCGTAGTACCCGGATAAGAAGTAGCCTATGTGTTAATCTATATAATAAACTATGTATATTCCAACTTTCAGCCTAATCCGTTCAGCTCTTAAAGAGTGAAGCGACCACATACATACTCACACACACAAACTTTGACATTTATAATATTATTTAAGAATGAGCAGGCGGTGGTGCCGGCTTACCGTTGAATTTTGGGACATGTTGTATAAGTGTGATGTGATGTGATATGGATGACCGAGCTTAGCTAGCATTTTTTTTTTAAATGTACCTAGCTGATATAGTTATCCCCTGCATACTAAATTTCATGAAAATCGTTGGAGCCGTTTCCGGGATTCAGATGATATATAAGAATAATATCATTAATATTTATAAAAGAATTGCTCGTTTAAGAAGGTATAAGATAGACACGAAAATAAGTTCATTGGTTTGTTTGTTACCCTTTTACGCCTACTACTAGTAATTTAATCATCATGATATTTCGTATCCACGTTAGCATAAGCCTAATCATAAGGTACCTTTCATTCAGAAGAAGGAAAAACGGTCTACTGATTCAGAGGGCAACAAATAAAACATTCGACAAAATCTAAATATATGTAAATATATAAAAATATAAGTAAAAAAAAAATATAAGTAAAAATAAAGGATAGCGACCCTAGCGACTTGCAACTTCGTTTGCGTGGATTTTCTTTCACGTTTTCTTCCTTCCTCAATGTAAAGAATGTCAAACAATGTTGTGAATGGGGTGTCATCATCATCATTCATCATCATCATCGCTTAGTTGCGAGCGTCTGTCATATCTTGGTGTCGGGATTGTCGCCGTGTGTGCGGAGCTTGGAACAAAATGTATGAAAATTGCAGCTTGTCGTAGCGTCTAATCGCTGACGTTTGTCGTCCAATGTGCGCATGCTGTTACTAAAGAAAAAAACAACGTATACACTTGAATGGGGTGTCATAAGAAAGGGTTTTATTTGTACATTCCAAAATGTTCTTTTTTATTAATCTAGAATGTATACATATTTTTTTAAATACGCCAAATAAAAGTAAAATTTGGATAACCATTACAACATAAACTCCCATTTGAACTGGAAACAATGGTTGACCAAGCACTTGCTAAAAGGGGTAGTATTTATTTATTAAAACCATAGGAACATATGGCACTTTGCCGAATTATTCCGGAAATCCCCACCAAGCCGCCCCACTGGTGGGGATTATTGGATTTTTTCCAATAATCCCCACCAGCTACGCCGTAGTCATCTACGACGTAGTAGTGGGGATTTCTGGAAAAAAAATCCAATAATCCCCACCAAGTCAAATGGCAAATTTTAATCACTCTTATTCCTTAACTTCGTGGTATTAAGTGGTTCTCTGTAGTGCATCATTTTATAATAACATAGGTAATTTAAGTAGGAAGAGTTATTTACTAAAGTTTTATAGCAACATTGGATGTTAGAAAAAAATTAAAGAAAAAATAATTGTTATGGTCATTAATATAACTAAATCATTTATAAAATTATAATTCTAATCAGTTAATTTAATTATAATCAGTTATGTATTACTAATTATAATTAAACTAAATTAACAATATAAACATAGTAAAAATCAACAAAGTCTTAACAATACTTATTTCTACTAACATCTAAAAATCAACCAATTTACAACAATTCAAAGGGCAACTTTTATTATCACGTTTTTAGTATCACACATAATTTTTATTTTGTCTTAAATAGTTCTAAATCTGTTGTTACTATCTGTTATCTATTCGCTATTTAATTTTTAATAGTACCGTAATCAAAAACTACTACATAAAACCACTAAATAATTAAAATATTTTATTTTAATTTAATTATGTAGTGGTTTTATGTAGTATTTTTTGATTAAGGTACTATAACGGTACTAAAATATTTTATTTTAATTTAAGTAGGTTTTACGTAGTAGGATTTAATTACGATACTATGAACAATTACATAAGCGTTTCAAGTCAAAAACATTACAATATAATTGACTTTCGTAGCATACACTTACTTTTATAAGTATCTTATAAAATTATGAAAACCTTTGAAATTAACAATATAAATATAGTAAAAAGTCAACATAGTCTTAAAAATACTTAGTAACATCTAAAAATCAACTAATTTACAACAATTAAAAGATAAATTTTTATAATCACGCTATTTAGTATCACACATCATTTTTATGTTCTCAATAGTTCCAAATCTGTTATCTTTATACTATCTAGTATATGCTTATTCAATTGTTAATAGTACCTTGACCAAAAACTACAACAAACTTATATAATTAATATTAGTTTTTATATATATATATATATAATGTATATATTAAACAACCAATGACTAACCGTTTATCGGTTTGCCACAAAGTACCTACCTAGTAACAAGTTTTAACCAATAGGGAAACAGCTAATTGGTGGTCTGTTGTTTTGAAGCCCGGGTGCAATAAAACCATTCATCTGTTGCCGCGCAACTAGAACCAAAACGATTGCAACGTAATTATTGAAATTAATATTAATTCTAGTCAATTATTGTAAATTCGGTTAATTATTGTAGTTTAGTTGAACGATTTGAGACCAAATAAAAATTATTTGTGATACTAAAAACGTGATTATAAAAGTTTGTTAGTACAAATAAGTGTTGTTAAGACTTTGTTGATTTTTAATATGTTTAAATTGTTAATTTAGTTAAATTATAATTAGTAATACATAACTGATTATAATTTAACTAATAAAAGAATTATAAATTTATAAATAATTTAGTTATATCAAAGACCATAACAATTATTTATTCTTTTATTTTTTTCTAACATCCCATTTTGCTATAAACATTTGTAAATAACTCTTCCAACTTAAATTATGTACCTATGTTATTATAATATGATGCACTACGGAGAACAACATAATACCACGAAGTAAAGGAATAAGAGTGATTAAAATTTGCCATTTGACTTGGTGGGGATTATTTGATTTTTTCCAGAAATCCCCACCACTACGTCGTAGATGACTACGGCGTAGCTGGTGGGGATTATTGGAAAAAAATCCAATAATCCCCACCAGTGGGGCGGCTTGGTGGGGATTTCCGGAATAATTCACTTTGCCGCTCTGTTTCGTTGACATTGCATCTATAAAAATACTTAAAAATTTCCTATTTCAGTCGGTAATTATTATAAAGAAAAAAAATGCTGCCACTGACTCCCCTTGACGGCTTCTGTGGCGCAGTGTGCGAAGGTCCGCCTGAGACGCAGAAGATTGCGGGTTTGATTCCCGCTGCGGGACAAATGTTTGCATGTTCTGTAGATATTTGTCTCGGGTATGGGTATATTCTATGTTTGATACGTATAAAATGGTATATGATATTTACAAAAAAAAAATATGTGTAGTAGGTTTATCAATCATGTGGTTCCCATAATAAAAGCTCTGCTTGGTTTGGATGCTGTGTAATTACGTCCCGCGTTATTTATTTATTATTTACAGGATACTTACTATTCGAAAATGAATAAGTTTAAAATGGATGTGGTTCCAGCAAGCTCTGCTTAGTTTGAAGATGCTAAATGATGCGGTGTCCAGCATTATTTCTTTATTATTTTTTATCCTTTTAGTAGATAATAAGACTCCGTTCACATAGGAGTGGCTGCTGAAGTCAACTTCATTACATTAATATTAAATTACTTTTTTGTATTTGCTGCCCGCACGTCAACAAGGCGTGTGCAGCATTTTGTTCGGAGGCACAGTACCTACTTAGACCTACTTAAATCAATAAAATGCAGATAACCTTCAACCAAACTAAAGCTTTTTATTGCAGTTACATAAAATGAAACTTTCCACTGAACAATAAGAATCAAAATTACAGATTTTTGGGATTGGGAAACTGAAGTGATTCTGAAGATTTTTAACAGGAATCGAATAGTAGCTAGCCACAGACCATTGAACAGTTCTAAGGTAACCTACTACGACTGGTTAGGTTATTCATGATTTTTCTTTACGTGTATAAATATTGCTTATAAGCAAGATGGTTGGATCTTTGAAGAGAGTAAGCTGTGTCTATTGACCACATTAAATATAATTTTATACGAGCATAGCCAAAATTTACGTATGAGTCATTCTCATTTTTGAAAAAAGCACTTTGTCTATGGATTTTCTAACATATTGCAGCTAAATTATGTTATCATTCTTTGTTTTAATAAAATATAGATAATGTACTATTATTCTTGAACAAAAAACGATATAAGTAATTCATAGTTTTTTTTTTATATTTGAGTTATTTATCAAAATTGTCAATTCCGTGGACACACTTTCTGCACTGATTAACAGACCTCGCAAACACGACGCTTTATCGTCGCGCTTAGTCGCGAGCGTCTGTCATATCTTGCTGTAGCGATTGTCGCCGTGAGTGCGAAGCTTTGAACAAAATGTATGAAAATTGTCCCCCGCAGCTTGTCGTATCCCTGACGTTTGTCGTCCAATGTGTTGCGCACATTAGACGACAAAAAGGCTGTTAGTAAAGAAAAAAAAATCCTGTGTTTTATTAGTCAAAGTGAATGCAAATATTACCTGGAATGTACCTACTATTTATTGATAATACGTATGTATCAAAAGCTCCTAAGAAATTCATAACCTTTGACATTAAGTTTGAGTTCTTTTTTTTTCACTTCCATGGCCTGTGAAAATGAGAATTACCCATATAATATATAATATTTAACTTATTTAAAAAAACCTGCTAAGTACGAGTCGGACTCTCACACGAAGTGTTCTGTACCGTTGTATGGGAGCCCCACTCAAATATTTATTCTATTCTGTTTTTAGTATCGTATATATTAGTTGTCTTCATAGCGGCTGCAGAAATACATCATTTAAATTTAGTAAAAACTGACAACTGTCCAGCTATAACGGTTCATGAGATACAACCTGGGGCTGCAGACTCGACTTTTTCGTTAACTACCGATATATCGCTAAGTGTAAGCCCACAAAAAACATCTTCCCGAAAATTGGGGAAAAATATTTACCTGTAAAGACGAGTTATTAAATAATTTTATTCAATGTTTCAACTATTTAGATGTTATAAGATAAATAAGTTTATTACACCGAATTTATAAAGTAGGCAATATTTTATGTATAATTAAAGTGTAATTAGTTACATTTTCTTTAAATTAGGTACCTTGATAAAAATAAATGCACTTGAATTGGGTAAAATAGGACGCGAAATAGATAAAATAGTATTTATAAAGCCGTTACACATTCAAAGAAATTTGAAAAATACATAATTCAATTAAGCGACGAATTTCTATCCACATACATACTTATATGGATAAAAAAATATCTTTTGTGTCTACTTTTAAAAAAATATAAATAAACTAGGTATGTAAACTTTTTTCGCAATGATGTACAAATTAACGCATACCAATGATGGTTGTTTTTAGTTTGTAAGGAGTTATATAAGTTTATGTTCTTGCAACACTAAATTATATGGGAAATTTGTTTTTAGGTTAGAAGTTACCGATAGTTATCGTTAACTTTATCGGGCTGTCATATTTGGCCGCAATGAAATTCACAACAATTGTAGAGTTGATATTGTATGTCGGTATGATAACGAAAGAAAAAGTAAACGTCAATGATCGGCACCAATCAGCGCAGCCTACCTCGACGCGCGCAGTATTTTTGTATGAAAATCTGTTTCCGAGCTGCTACTGAATTTCGGTAGGTAGCGATCGCTAACTATGTCGAGACTGCAGCCCCTGTTAACAGACAGACAGATGGACAATGGGGTCTTAGTCATAGGGTCTCGTTTTTAACCTTTGCGTACGGAACTCTAAAAAAAACTGGTTCTGGGAAACAAAGTTTCATAAAAATTCATTTTATACTCTTTCGTGAGTTTTTAACAAATATTTGATATATGTTATTTTACAGTATACGTAGAGTTCAAAGAAATTTACTTTGAGCCAGTTTAGTTAGGAGTTTTTTTGCTTTTATTATATATTTTAATTTAAGTTTTGTTCTATTGTAGGAAATAAAATACTTACCTATTGTTTTCTTTTGGTACGGACTCCTAAACTAGTAAATTATATTTTCTGAGTTTTCTGTGTTCAGAAACCAATTCGATTTTAGTTTCCAGTTATTAAAAAAAATGGTTGTCTTATGTTATTGGTTTTGAAAATTTTATGTAATATATGTTGCTATTAAAGTTATATTTGTTGTAAATAAATTAAATTATTCATTGTGAAGGTACGCACTGTTTAGAAGATGCAAGAATCTAGGAAAGATAAGATAGTTATTTATTTTTAATTCTTTATTGTTCAAAGAAAAAAAAGTTAAACTTAAAAGCTCTGTAAAAAGGCAAACTTAACCCGGTACGTGATCAAACTTGCGTAGACGATGCACAAGTTTTGAAGACGCTACAACTTATTCAGAAGCTGTTCGATGGGGATCATTTTATGATACAAAAGCAGTAGCAATTAAAAGCAATTGAGTTAATACCAACTTTATACAAAAAAGGGTGATGAGCAGCAACAACCCCAGCCATTATCTGTCGTCGTTCAATCGTTTGTTAGTTAGCATGAAGTCAGTTTAGGTTCCAAAGACTAGATTACTTGATTGAGTCATGATCATACAAGTACCCCAAATAAAAACAAAAAGGCTGCCATTTTATCATGGAAAGAGAGGGAAAAAATCGGGAAGGGTTTCTTTTGTCGATAAAATTTACCGTGTTTCACCGCCCCAAAGTCTCCAACACCGGTGACCAGACACATTGTATATTATAAGAGCAACCAAATTATAGCGATATTGAGAACAAACATATTTGAAATCGGTTGATATAGCCTTACAGTATTAATATAGCAATCTCCGACAGCAAAGCGTAAGTAAATGCTTTGCGTGAATTTGTAGAAGTTCCTATTACTTAATTACTTGATTTTATCTCGATAGATAATGTGGATCCTGTCGCTCCGGACCCTAAGGTCTTTATTTATTATCAAATTAGCAAGATAAACTTGACAAAAGACCTGTAAAAATGATTAAAAAGGACGATGAACAAGCGAATAATTAAATACAATATAATCAATTTAATAGTTCTTTACATACAATCATAATAGTTCTATAAACCTCAGATAGGTAGCTACAATGGCATTAAAACAACATGCCACCACCACAGTCTTGAGTATACTTACATCTGGAGTCGCGGAAACGACCCTACTGTGTCGAGCGGGCGAAGCCATAGCATACCTTTACCTGAACCAACTCGGGCACTTTTCTTATAACTTCGTCACAGCTTGAAGCACTGCGCTGAAAGTTATATCACAGTCATATATTTATTACAAAATTTCATGATTGTTGCTATAACAGTTTTCATGATTTATGCCATCAAAGTTACCATAATAATATGTGACCATATTTTGCCACTCACTCATGATCATCAAAAGTCTTACGAACGGAAACGGTATAGACATAGACATAGACATAGACATCACTTTATTTGCTACAAAATAGCACACAAATACATATAAAACCACATAAAACAAAGAATTTACAAGTTCGAAAAAAAAACACTTATTATAATAGGTATTGTGTGCTACAGCAGCAAATAGGCCCCGACTCAGCATTATGCCCACTGCGTTCATAGTGGACGCTGTTTTTCTGCCGAGAATTTGTTCAGCCACAAGACCCTGTGAGAACGTACTCGTATGGTGTTAATAATAACGCAAGTTCCTAGTGTGGTGTGGAGAGTGATCATTATACAATTTAAACAAAAAAAAGATTGCATTACAAAATATTAATTGTGAATTATGTAACTAAATGAATTAATTAAATTAATTAAATGAATTATCGGTATCGACATATGAAGTTTTTATTTTTATATCAATTCGAAAAAATTGAGTATCCTGCTTTAGAAGTATTATAAGTAAGGGATTATAAAAGTTGGAATAATATTAAATATATTGGATAACATGAATGGAATCGGAATGGGATCGGAATGGAATCGGAATAGATTCGGGTAGGTAGGTTAGGTACACACTTTATAATGGAACTCACCTATTGGTACACTTAGACCACTATTAATAGGTATTACCTAAACAAAAAGAAGCTACTTAGAAGATACGGTACCCACCTATTAAACATTTTTTTTAAATGCAGATATTACAGGACCGTCTACGGGTCCTGTACGTAGGTACCTAACTACCTAGTAGTAAGTATAAAATGTAGTACCTATGTAGTAAGTATATAATGTACGACATGAAACAATAAATAATTATAATTATAAAGTAGGTAGTTAGTAGATGGTTACTACGTATGTTTGAACTGAGTTAGTATCTAGGTAAGTAAGTGAGTACTTCTGATTTTCTAGCTACTATTTTTTAGGTAAGCTCACTTTTCCTTCACCTAGATGGGTGCCATGAAAACCTTCAATTCAAATTATAAAACTCTAAACAAAAATAATACAACCGATATTTATTGTGTCGTTGTAAGTAAATATATAAGGTATTTCCACTCAGCAACATGGCTTTATACGTGGTCGTTCGACTAATACAAATCTGTCTATATTAGTCAATGATGTTCTTCGTGGCATGGATGACGGTTGCCAGGTCGACGTCATATATACAGATTTTGAGAAGGCGTTCGATCGTGTAGATCATTTTATCCTCCTGCGTAAGCTGCAGGAGCTAGGTATCCGTGGAAATCTTCTTCGGTGGGTGGAGTCATATCTACGCAATCGCTCACAAGCGGTTGTGGTGGCGGGGCATCGGTCCGATCTCATTGGGGTTCCCTCTGGGGTTCCGCAAGGTTCAATATTAGGGCCCTTGTTTTATGCGTCATACTTGTACGATGTTTCTTCCTGTTTTCAGTTTGCCAAATTCCTGATGTACGCAGACGATACAAAAATTTATGCATATATTAAGTCCGTTGGTTTTTTTATATATATTAGTATACCCCAATATTACGGTACCCTAATTGTATTACAATCTAGCCAAGTAGGCTAATGAGTAATTTGAATTTAACTTAATTTTATCGTGTGCTTTGTTTCTAAATTACATTTTCAATGCCTTTGATAGTTACGCGTAGTGTGAGTTGTGAGGTCTGTAGAATTTTAGTACATTATGTATTAGGATGGCTAAAAAGTTAAATACTTCTGCGATAACGCAATTATGAGCAAGGAATTGGGACGCATTATCGCAAACACGCATGCGATATTATCGCCGATAATAACACACCTGTGTGGAGGAGCCTTAAAAGCTTGGTGCAATGCAATACCTACTCTTTAAAATTGGAATGTCAAATAGAAAATCATATTTATATCGGATTACAATTCGAAATTTCAATTTCATTCATTTGTTCTTGGATATTTGAATACCACGGGGATAGCAAGTTTTTTTTACATAAAGACTTGAGATTTTGAGACAGAGACTATAATGAAAATAAATAAACACCTAAAGCGCTGAACCATGGGTGGGACCTTGGAGAAGGACTTGCTGCTTTTTGTAGCGAAAATTAAACTTAAAGAGGGTGATTTATGTGATGAAAGTTTGAATGGGTAACCAATCATATCAAGAGTTAGGCACATAAAAATTCATGATACCTATACAGGCTGTTAACTTGGCGACGGGTTGCCAACGGAAACAATGAGTGAGAGCGGGAACGGGAACAGGTACCTACATATTACTACATTACGGGGTAGGTAATGTAGTAATATATAGGTTCTTTTTATTCCATTCATATTTAGGGTTCAGTGTCAAATTATCGGGCTTGAGAAACATTACACATGAAAGAACATACGTAAAAAAAAGAGTATAAACGCAAACAAAGTTGCGAGCGGGTCAGCTAGTAGACCATAAAGGAAGTCAAATTCTAATCTGTATTTAGGTTAAAAATAGCAAGAATATCAGAATTAAGAAAAATTGGTTATGAAAATTAATTTTAAAATATATTTAGGATACCAAACTTTCCTTTAACTCAATAAGAACAGATAGATTGCGATGAACTGGTCGTTACGTACCTAGGTTTTTTTTGATATAGTAGTTACATCAGAAAAACAGCAGGCATGCCTCAAAAAGTAAAAAATCCCAATTTTTTAATTCATTGTTTCAAGATGATTAGTTATGGAAGTTGAGAATAGCCGACTCGGCAGTACGTGAGATATCAAAACTTTTTTGTGTATAACAAAGTAGTGAGACTCTGTCATTGTTTGAAATTTTGAATGTTCCAAAATGTTTTTGTCCAGATTTAAATGACTTTATCGATAGGATTAAAATGACATTTGATTATGAATGAAATTATATTACTTCTAGTTTTGATTTGGTATAAAAATTATTTTTAGTTACATTATATTACAAATAGCACCAAAAAGACATCTTGTATAAAAATCATTATTATCATACCCAGCTTTTCAAAATCTGCTACTGGATATAAGCCGCCTATCTGAAACGTCATAGCAAACATTTGTGCGCTTTTTGCATCGAGGTTTTTCTTTACACCTATAAAATTTTGTATAATTATTTGGAAGCCCATTAAACTATTAACTGTGAATATTTTGCTGTTCCGTTATTATAACATATATTATACGTGTTGAATTGATAACCTCCTTTTTTTAAGTCGGTAAACAATCCCTAATATAATTGCATTAATATAACTAGCACGGGGTATTAAAAAATTGCCTTTTAGTAGTGCATTAAATTATTAGTTAGATTTTTTTTTTATGTACTCCTATGTTAGCAAACAGGCATTCGGTCTTCCTGGTCGTAAGCGGTTCCCGTAGCCTGAACCAGGTTAAGATCTCCACAGTCCGAAACTCGACTTATTCCCTCGACGTGCGTCCCTATGCGGCAGCGTAGACAACTTCGAATCCTCTGTATTATTTTCTCAGTTCTTAAAGATCCTTTCGCTCATATCTATTTGAAAAATCGTATTCAACTTCGGTCAGACACACATGACAAATAACATCTGACAATCTTGATATTCCTGAGCATAGCATCTGCTTCCGAGACAACTCTTTTTCAGTTGAATCTGTCCGGCTTTGGAACGAGCTTCCATTAGAAAAGTAGAGTCAAAGGTATGTTTCAAAAGATCAACCCGAGAGCATTTCTTAGCAATCCTAATCTAATCCTAAGCACAAGTAGGTCTTTTTAGATCACAACTTTTGATCATATTTTATAGTGAATATTTTAATATTTTCTATTTGTACTTACTATTTTATGTAAAATAAATTTATACTTGATATGTAGGTAAGCATTTTATTAATATTGTTTGTATATTATAATTATTTATGTACTGAGGTGTATGTAACTTTATATGTAGTTTATTTAAAGATAAACTAAAATAGTTAGCTAATCAAAACAACTGACCTTCCACAGCGTTGTCTGCCTATTACGCACACACTCACTCGCACCTATCGCTAAGCGTCATTCTATGGGGCAACAGCACAGATGTACAGGACCTATTTATTTTACAAAAGAAGTGTGTGCGTATCTTGGCAAATATCGACGGGCAGGACAGTTGTAAGCCATACTTTAAAAAGTTTAAAATTCTAACTCTGACATCAATCTACATATTAGAAATGGGTAAATTTGTTAGGAAATATCCACATCTTTATAAAAATCTAAACGACCTTCCTAGACGATATGCTCTTAGACCGAGAAGAAACAAACTTTATGAACCACCATCAAAACTTACAATTCATAGTACAGGCCCTTATAAAATGTCTATAAAAATCTTTAATAAAATTCCTGACAAAATTAAACACGCAAAGACAGATTCGTTATTTATTAAAAAATTAAAATTATTCCTCATTGACAAATGTTATTATGACCTAAATGAATTTTTGACAGATAAATTGAAATAATTTAATGTACATACTTTTGACATGAAATTTGTTATTAATTTTAATTTTGTATCACTAAATCCTATTGTTTTAAATTTTCAATATAAATTTTCTACTTTAATTTTATTATGAAACTTAAAACCTAAGATAAAATAATATAATACCTACTCATAAAAATCTACCCACCTAAAATCTAATGCATGAAAGCCTCGGTCTGCCTTCTACATATTGCCATGGCCTAAGGGGTCCACATGTGATACTACCACACTATACTGTGTTAACTCTGTTACCTTATAACCATGTGATGACAATAAATATATTGAGTATTGAGTATTGAGTATAGTAGGTATGTTATAAAGATGTACTAATTAAAAGTAATTTTAAGATTTATTTATAAAGCACGCCTACCACCAACTAAAAACAAGCCGTAGGTTTGGCGGGGACAAAATGCTCTTAGCATTATGCCCATCTTTGTGATACATTTATTGTGCAATAAAGTATAAATAATAAAAATGATATTTCAGACACAAGTTGACTACGGCTTTCCTCTATGGCTGTACGAGGACGAACGGCCGAACCGTGTAAAATGAGTTAATTGTCTGCATAACAATGAATACCGTCAATAATAATCAATAATATAGTAGTCAATAGATAATTTCAAAATAGAACGCATAATTTATTGGTACGTGCCTACTTTTTACATCTCCATGTACTTAATTGGAGTTTCGCCTAAAATAAACATATATTATCCAAGTTAGCAATTACACGCAGTTACAGGTGGGTCAGCTCGTACTTCGTAAAGATAGAATAGAAAAAAATGTGATCTAACCTCTTTGTTCTCCTTGCAAAAATCCGCAGCCTCCAAGGAGGATAGTTTAAATTTCGAATCGAATCAGTATATTCTTTTTGTTATGGCATACAAATGTTGAGGTTCCAAATTCAAATCAGTAAGGCTTATGCATGTGCATAATGCAGAATTATGGATTTCAATAAAGAGATATTTGGAATACCTACATACATTTCAGTGACACTAGTGAGTTTAGTGTTTTTAGATAAAAAAAAAAACTAAGTCTCTACGTATTCTATATTCTCTGTGTAGGTACATATTAGACGTCAAATACTTATTATTGTTCTCTTGACCTCATTTCAGTGTGACAAAATGTAGCAGACAGAATTTGAAAGAGGCGAGCACTAATAAATTGAAATAAATTAACGACCTTCGTTCTCTACCTTCAGAGTCATACTAGACCAACCATTAAAAATTGACAGGTGGTGAAAATAAACCAGATCGACTGCAATCTTGACAAACTGGATGTTTAAGGAAATATAAAAGGAAAATACTTTACGGACGGTCACCTAGCCGTTGGTCTGACCAAGTCCAGGCTGTTTTTGCCTGCCGCCTTGAAGCGAGCCATCAATACCTCAATAAAAGTATTTCAGAGGGCTTACCACGGGTTTTGATAGTTTTCGAAAACTTTTTAAGTTTTGGTATCTTTCCATACATTTTCGTACAGCGCCTCTAGGGAAACGTGCTTGAACTACGAAAATGTATGGAAAGATCAGTGTTGCCGTTTTTTATTTGGAGAAAATGCTAAAACTTGTTGCAAAAAATGCTAAATAACTTTTAAAAATACTAAATAAAATGCTAAAATCTATATTTTTCTTTTGAATTCGTTAGGAATTTTGAATTTTTAGGTAACGTACAAAAAAATGTTAATCATGAAATATGCTAAATGCGAATTTTTCAAGCTAACAGACCCGAAAATATGCTAAATCTAGCATTAAAAATGCTAAAACGGCAATACTGGGAAAGATACCGAAACTTTTAAAGTTTTCGAAAACTATCAAAACCTGTGGTAAGGCCTCAGGACGGGCATGACCTTCAGCAATTTAAAGAATACTAGGATCCTTAGAGGTGGGTGAATAGTCCGATCTACAATCCATGTTAAACGTGTGCTTTTTTCATAAAAAACAGCCAAGTGCGAGTATCTGTGTATGGGAGCCATACTTAAATATTTATTTTATTCTGTTTTTGTATTTGTTGTTATAGCGACCATAGAAATAATACATCATCTGTAAAAAATCCACTGTCTCACTATCACGGTTCATGAGATACAGCCTGGTGGGTGACAGACAGACGGACCGTGGAGTCCGTAACCCGTAATAGGGTCCCGTTTTTACCGTTTGGGTACTGAACCCTAAAAATGTCATAATAGTAAAGTCCCACTGTACTTTAAAGTGCCTGTACAAAATGTGAAAAGTAAATATTTACTCAATACGACTGGCATGATTCAGAACATCAAACATTAATTTAAATAAGTAAGTACTGAAACCTACAGGAAAACGTGCGAGAGGTTTACCTTTTTTGTTAGGCACCTACGGTTTATAGAGACGGAGTTTATTTTTCTGGATCCAATTTGCTTTTTTATTTACGCGAAATCTTGCGATTTGATTTGGTAAGTAAGTAAGTTACTTTGGTAGAATTGTTGCTGTTGGGAAAGAGTCGATTGACACCAATTTTTTTTTTTCTCGACTGACTGATTTTTTCAAAATTCTGAAAATGCGATTGTTTTTTTCTTCAAAATAAACCTATAGTTTCCTCAGAACAAAACCTTCTTACTTCAAAAAAAAACGGAAGCTGTCAAAATGTTGCCCCACCTGTATATCTAAGTTATGTTATGACTACTGTATTATTATAAAACATCTTTATAAATACTTACCGATCCAACAACACCAGGCTTTTATTCTGTTTATGAATACTGAACACAGCGTAGACAATTAATTTTTATGCAACGAGGTTCAATGTTTTGTCTCTGTGACTTTCAAGCTATCTTCAGGTTCGAAATTTAAATGACTATTGTGTTTTGCGTTTGCTCTGTTTGTTTAGCTATAGCTGTAGTTTCTACGCGATCGATTTTTTCACAAATTAAGTGCAAAGTTATATTTATGTATTTAGGATAGTTCAATATGAATCCTTATTCGTAATTCTGGAATTTATTCTTAATTCTATAAGTGAAAACTTTTAAGGCTTGTTTGCTTTCAATCTTGTTCTACGATTTGTTAAAAAAGCTATTTGTTTTTTCATGAAATAAATTAATAAATAAAATTTAAGAAAACACTTTCTTAAACAAATCTTCGCGGGTTTAGCGCGACGCTCCATCGATCTGTGTATAAATTTATGGATAAACAAGCCACGCTCAACAAAGTTCCCGCTGTTATCTTAATTCACTGTTTAGATGCATTAGTCATTAACATTTAGTAAAATACTTTACTACATAATAACGAGCCATAACGAATTGATACTCCACCAAATGTGTATTTTATCCTAGACCGAATATAGGAACGACTTTTTGTACCCTACTTATTTTTTTCATAATGCATAATGCAGCTTGTCCATCGAAGTGCACCACCATACATGGTTTATTGTGACTACTTTCTGAATTTCCGACAACACGACTACGCCCAATCTGATCATGCTTAAGTTTTTCATAACATGTGCTGTTTGGCCGTGCGCCCAGGCATCTAATGTCTAATAGCAACGGTCGTACAACTATTTTGTAAATTAGTTCACACATATGCGGCAAGTGCAGCAGCTAAAACCGCAGGAATGTCAAGTGCTGGACATAGGTCTCCCCTCATAAGATGGGGGATATGCCCATAATCCCCACGCTGGGCATGCGGGTTTGGGATCGCAGGGCACAACTTCTCCCACCACTGACGTTGCTGGCCGTCGACGGCCAGGGTATGTAGCTATGCCGGAGTGAGGCCGTACTGCAATTAGCTGACCGTTAGAGCCCCATTCGTTAGGTAATTAGCAGACCTCGGGCCGGTGAGTCGAGTTTTCTCGTCACCCATACGGCAATGTTTGAAAACAAAAGTTTTCAATCAGTGCGTCCTACCCGTCATGACATACGGAGACGAAACGTGGACACTCACAGTACGGCTAGTCCACCAGTTTAAAGTCGCTCAGCGAGCTATGGAACGAGCTATGCTCGGGGTTTCTCTGAAGGATAAAATCCGTAACGAGTTTATCTGACATAGAACTAAAGTTGTTGACATAGCTCAGAGAATTAGCAAGCTGAAGTGGCAGTGGGCTGGCCATATCTACCGAAGAACCGATAAACGTTGGGGTAAACGAGTTCTTGAGTGGAGACCGCGGCTCGGCAAACGTAGTGTAGGACGCCCTCCGGCCAGGTAGGGTGACGATCTGCGAAAGGCTGCTGGTAGAAGCTGGATGTGTCGAGCTCAGGACTCATTAGGGGAGGCCTATGTCCAGCAGTGGACTGCTATAGGCTGATGAAGATGATGGGCCGGTGAGATTGGAGGGGAAGATGGAAGATAGTTCCGCTTATGTTATGCCTACTATAAGTATTTCATGCAATAGTTATCTACGATAATGATTATAATAAACAGTTCAGTTCAGATTCCCACATGGTCCACATGGCGTCAACTAAAACTGAAACGCTTAAAAATGCTATAGATAAGTATTTTTTGCCCATATTACGAAAAAGTAGTATACCGCATTATGGATCACAATAAGAGATCATGGTACGGTGCCTATTATAATTTATCTTTTGCTGTGTCACCTCTATTTCAATGAAGTACGATTTTGTGATATTTTTCTACGGTTTTATAGTATTGCGTAGTTGCGTCACAGTTTTGTTATAGTTACCTAGGTAATTGTGTCACACGCGATACACACTCATCAAATCATTCTTTCTATCTATGTAAGTGTGTACATATTCAGAAATACAATTCTATAATACTTTTTTCTATAAATGTGAGATTTTTAATGATAAGTAGCAAAATATTTAAATGTGGCTTTTTATTTTAACACTTTGAGTGCTGAAAACAAAAATCATAAGCTACTCCGGCATCTCGGGCATGGCTGGAGCGCCAGTCCAGCAGTCAACGGGTTCAAGAGTTTTCGTTTCTCCACTTCATGATCGTGAACTACTTACAACTTGCTGAGTAAGTAGTAATCAACGCATCTTTGTACTTGAGATCAGGTACAGCATGTAGTAAAGTACAACTATCCTATAATTTAGTGGGCCTATAATCAACTAGCACAATGTCACCACAGTTAATGATTCGTAACGGCGCGCCTTATACATAATTTGACTGTAAAGAGCAAAACACGTGGAACTAAAAATACCAGTGTTACCAGCCGTTTTCCTCAGCATGACAGTGTGCATAAGGCTGTCGTGGCGTCTCGTCTAGCCTGCGCGTAACGCCGCCGCGTGTCAGAATGAGCGTGTACCCTAACGTCGAGTACCATGAGTTGCTTGGTGAAAGTTTCCCTGGAGCTCTTACAATAATCGAAAGTAAAAGCAGCAATATCCAGATAAATCGGTACGTCTTTCAAGTCGTCGCAGACCAAGCTGCGCCCGGCTCGCGCGTCTCAGTAATCTAATATTGTTATTGTTTTACAAACTTGATTGATTTCACGATAGTTACAGCTTAACAGTTCTTTCTTATAACTTGGGTTTGATTGTATTCATAACATTTATTATCACAGTAGGTTACAAGTAATACAGAAACATGTCAATAATCCGTATCGCAAAGAATAAAATCATGATATCAAAATATATATTTACAACATACACATTTTAAACGAATCCGGTTTAGTTAACTTAGCACACACACGTAAAGATCTATTGTCTAGTTATCTATCATAACTAGGAAGTCATCGCCATTATTTAGAGACCTGTTTATTGTGACTATCTAATTCAATATCCCAGTAGACACCTAACTAATATATTTAAATATACTCGTAGATAGGTTTTTTTTCGGAAAGCTCGGTAGTTAATTAATAACTAGTTAAGCAGCGGGCGTAGGACCGCAAACCTAACTAAGTGTGTAAGTGTGCACATTACCATTGAATAAATTCAATAAATGTATAAAACCTCACGACCGCTGCTCCTACACTGAAAGATCGCCTCAGGAGAGTTACTAAGAAATTAAATAGCTGAAACCACGCACCATTCATGCCGTATTTTGTGATGCTATTATGCTATTATATGGCTGTTAACATGATTTAAGACGGCCTCTGTGCCGCAGTGGGAGGTCCATCCGAGACGAAGAAGGTTGCGGGTTTAATTCTCGCCGTGGCACATATGTTTGGTCAGTCAGGTCAGGTCTCAGCTCATATTTTCTATGTATAATATGTAAGTATTTACAAAAAAAATAAGTAAGTCAGTCATGTCAGTTCGCATAAAACAAGCTCTGTTTAGTTTTGATGTAGTGTGATTACTAAGTGTATACCATAAATAATATTATTTCAAGCCTACTTAAAATACTAGTAAGTAGTCCTAAAATATTGTACGATATGGTCACATAGAGGTGTACATAACAAAATAAAATATTTAGATCAAAAGATGGCGATAGGAGCAAACAGTGCAACCTTTTAACTTTATCATTTTGTCAATATACCTAGTCACGTTTAACACGCTGTTTCTCAGCCATAAAATACGTAGTGAGAATTCAGTTACCTGCATTTATTTTATTTTATTTTACTACATTTAATGGCTCTCTACATATATACTTCGGCTGCATCTAATTTGTTAGTATCCCATTTATCGTCATCAGCCAATAGCAGTCCACTGCTGGATATACTCCCCTAATAGCTATCCTCAGCTCGACACATCCAGCTTCTACCAGCAGCATTTCACAAATCGGTGGGCATCCTACTCTACGTTTGCCGAGCCGCGGTTACCACTCAAGAGCTCATTAACTAAGAGGTTCTTCGGTAGATATGGCCAGCCCACTGCCACTTCAGCTTAATAATTCTCCGAGCTATGTTGACTATTTTATTTTCTAGTCGGAATATTTCGTAATGGATTCTATCCTTAAAAGAAACTCCGACTATAGCTCGTTCCATAGCTCGCTGAGCGACTTCAAACTGGTGGATTAACCTGTGAGTGTTCACGTTTTAGCTTCGTATGTCATGACGGGTACTGACTGCACTGGTAAAATAAAACTTTGGTTTTCAGACACTGCTGTATATTGCAAAACGTTATACGTCGAGAAAACTCGTTGTATTTTTCATAATGCTGTCCAACCCAGCTGAATCGTCATATTGGCCTCCTTCGCGAATTAATTTCTACGGAACTGTAAAGTCTGCCCGAGTTGTGTAACGGCGACAGGACTCCGACATATGTATGTGTTCCCCGATAATTATAACATGGGCATCTTCAAGGCACGAGTGAACAGGTTTCTTCTAGGCAGCGTGCTCCATCGTAGACTGCATCTTCGCTTAACATCAGGCCAGTTGTAGTCAAACGCAAGCCTATAAAATATAAAAAAAAACATAAATTTGGTTTTGTCCAAATTCGTACCGGGATCTATCCGTTGCGAGGCTGATGCTAAGTCGTCCAGCATCTGTTCAGCTCCTCCAACGACTGCGCCATTAAGACTATGTCATCTGGTATATATCTCATTCGGTAACACACATTTTATTTGTTGTTGATAGCGGAGTTTGCGTCACACTCGCACGCTGATGAAATGCCATCTTTGGGTACTTGCCTGTCTTTATCTTCTTCGTATGAGGTATCAGAAATTTTAGGCCACCCGATGACCTCCGACATGGTTTAACGACTGAAAAACCAAGCCAACCAACCAACCGAGACCAACATTTAAACGTACCTTAAACGTACCTTCAGAAGCGCGGAAGCATATGTAGGATATGTAGCAGTGTGGTATATATATAAGTATGTGGAGAAAATCATCAAGGAAATTAACCTATGACGTATAACGGGGAAAATTTTAACAGCCCATTAACTCCCGCCCATAACTCTGGTTATGATAGAAATCTTTATTTTTTCTTTCCATTTCGTCATTCACTTTTTTTTTCTTTCCTAGGAATATTTTTTTCGCCATAAGAATTATATTCCCATAGAGAACTCTAGGGCAGTAGTCGGCAACCTGCGGCTCGCGAGCCACATCCGGCTCTTGTGTTGTAAAGTTGCGGCTTTCCAGTTCAATACGCAAAAATGAGAATTTAATTATAATAACCCTTTAAAATCGTACAATCAATCCATAACTTCTGTGATGGTACTCGCTGATGGACCGATTGCGCGACCAACGTAACTTTGAGTCTATGTCTATCTCTCTACTATATTCACTTGAGCCTTTTCTGCACCACATTATAAACACCGCCCCCTCCTCGTTGGAAAATTATATCATTTTTAAAATCTGAAGTTTAGAAATCTGGAAGAATTTCGATGACATTTTTAGCTTATAAACTGGATTTACATAAAGGTTAATTTTATCCTGATTATATTTTGTTATCTGACTCTTTACTACGTACTCCAAAATTTTAATACATGCAGGATATGTATACAGGGTGAAAATTTCCACAACTGCACATACTAATGGGACTACAAGAAACAGTTCTCTGCTTAGTTCGCTGCTTATATTTCTGTAATATTTTCTATTGTGTCTGGTAAAGGTGTAGGGTCCCGAAAAAGTTGTCAACCTTAGTGAAGTCAAGTCCAAAAGGCATGTAGCGTAGCGACCTTATGTGGTTCTTTGAAAACTGGAATTTACTGTAAATTATAGCTTTTGCCTCTTCCTCCTCAAAAGGTTGCCGACCCCTGCTCTAGGGGAATCATTGGAATTAATATTGAGCAATAGGTTACGATTGTGATTGTTAGATAAAATTGCATTATTTTAAAGATACCCTATGTCCCCCCTGGACTGGTCGTATGCTATAAAATTTGTTAGGTAAATCCTAGGTTTAATTGCCAAGATATTATCATTCCAAACCTAAACTTTGTCAATGTACTATATCAATGTCTCGCTGCTCTACTCGTAAAAAAAGTTATAAGTCGTGTCTAAGTTGGCCATTTTTTATAAAGTTTTTTTTATGATAGCTGTCCACTGCTGGGACATAGGCCTCCCCTAGTGAACACCACCGTGCCCTGTCCTCAGCTCTACTGCATACTCTGGGTCAGTAGATTTGTGCCGTAACAAAACTCATTCTACTGTGTAGTTACTAGGTGAAATCCATGGACACTGTAACCTTGTATGACCAGTTCATTAGTGAATAGCGCCCTGCACACGTAAAGATCGGACCGCGCATCGGGACTGCGTTCCAAACCGCAGTCCGATCTGTACGGCTTAGACTGCGGATCAAACTGTCGTGGTAATGGCGCGTAAAGATCGGACCGCGCATCTGGGACTGATCACTGACGTGATGCGCGGTTAAAACTGTGAGATTTGCCTTCGCATCGACATGCCAGATCGGACTGTCAGCCCCGCGCATCTACACGTACGTTTCGGAGTGCGGGTTGGAATGGCGCGTGCTGTTTTCCGCGGTCCGAACTTTACGTGTGCAGGATACTAATATCTACCCCCATGAGAACGGTGCAAAACAACATAACTTTTATGAAGAATCTTGAAAATGAAAACAGTTATAAGACAGTTACAGATATAAGAACACGCTGCTCCAAATTGTAACAAAGTTATAGGAGCCTGAAACTTGCCCGTAAGGCTTCGCACGCTTGTCTTGGCGTGGATGCTGCCACGCCTCCAGAGTACATCCCAAGGTCATCACTATCGTACTTATTGTTCTGTTGAGGTATCTATTTCTTCACAGTTCATTAAATAGTTATAAATCGAGGGAAAAAAGCGTTATTAGTTATATGTAATCTTGTTTTTCAGAACGCATACAGCTACTTTTTTATATCCAAAACAATACCTAGTCTTTTCAATACAATGGTAATTACGTTCTTTTAGCTATACTTACAAATAAGACATTGTAGGTGGCCAACTTTCTAACATTAAGTAAACTTATACTTAAATCAAACAATGAGATGATAATTAAGGCAGGAAATACCTGATTATGAAATACTTCGTGAAATTTCGTAGACAGACAATAAAGTTACTGCAAATAAAAAAATCACAGATTATCTCAAAACTATAACAATTAGATAAGTATATTATCAGTATTTAATAAGCAATGGTTCCATACATTGAAATTGTTTTAGACTATTATTCATCATCATCAGCATACTGGGTGGGGTAAAATTTTACCTCATTGAGGGCAGCCACCTTTTCTTTTGAAGATTTTGTTAGAAGAAGGTTTTGTTCTAAGGATGTTTATTTTCTAGAAAAAAAACAATTGCATTTCCGTAATTTTAAAAATGTACGGTCTGCCAAAAAATTACATTTGTCCAAAAAAGACAAGTTGGTCTCAATCCCATCAGAAAAACTTTTCCCAAAGTAACTTACCAAATAAAATCGTAAATTTTAAAAAAAAAATGTACAGACTTGAAAATGACATTTGTCTAAAAAAACAAGTTGGTCTCAATTGACTCTATTTCCCAAAAGAAACACTTTTCCCTTACCAAATCAAATCATAAGATTTCGCGAAAATTGAAAAACAAGTTTTCCATACCATTTCTATGAAACACCATTCGCCACTTTTTCATTCGACTGCACTTTTTTCAAAATTTGAAAATGCTTGTGTTTTTTCTTCGTTGATGACATATCAACATAGAAGCTTTGCGGCAACTGACAAAATGGCGAACGCAGCACGCAACAGCAAGCGTTGCTATAGGTTGGCGGCTGTCGCTGATGCGTTGACGGCTGCCGCCGACTGGTCTCAACGGCTACATTTGCCTCTGCCGTTCGCAATTTGCCATTCGTGTGTACAAGCCCATAGGCATAGCGCCTCCTCTAGCGCTATGTCCTTAGCTTAAAGCCGGCATTTTACTATGGGATATATATTACATCTAGGGCTATAATATTTTATCGCTCATCATACATTTTGAACGACACACCTCCCTGAGCAACATACCTCCCCCTGACTCGCCCTGAGTTTGAAGTGTCAAATGATCACGTAAAGATGTAATACTTATACATTACATCCCATATTCGTCCAGAAGATCGGGGAGCTACAGGAGTATTAGTTGTTGTGAGCATTATAACTAAGTTGCGTTTTCAGCTCTCGAAATGGTATACATTACACAATATCACGTTAATTGCTCGCTTCGCGCATGAAGACGGCATCGGAAGACGGCCAGCTGCAGCAGACGGATTTTTTCCGGATAATAAAGAGTCAATCAAACTCCTTCATTCTCGATTATCATAATATAACGCGGATCATGGAATCCTAGACTGTGCCCTTATGTGATTAACTTGAGTGCATAATAAACTTTCCCCAGCCTGATCTATTTGAAAGTGTTAGATAAAAAATCTTTAACCCACTGTAGGCTATTTAGTCTTAGAACGTAGAGTAGGTATCAAGACTCTATTTTCGACAATATTTTATCACTCTGATTAAAAATCGTTAAACCAAAAGGTATTTCTTTGTTATAAATTTGAATGTGAGGCTGTAGGAGTAAGTTTCTTTTGTAATTTTTTATTACGAACTTCAGTTAGATTTAAAAAAATCATAAACCCGTGTCTCTTTATTTTCAGTGTACCTATATAAACTTCTTTTTATCTTGTTTTGAGTTAATCGTAATTCGCTAAAAATTAAAATATTTGCATACTGTTAAAACTTTAATACCCCCTTATACCCCATTTTAGATTTGAGTGGAGATTATCATGGAGAGTATTTTGGCTTCATTGTCCATACAAAATTCAACACCCCGTTAAAACCGTTAAAGTGAATTGAAGAATACATAAGAATATATACCTAATATTACTTACATTAGAAACACGTGTCTCAAGGGTAAGATGTAAGACACATGTTTCTTATTTTTAAAGTAGGGTAGAGGGTAAAGTAGTCTCTTATGTTCGAGGTTGACCACATATACCCATAAACATTTATTTTATATTTAATGTAACCAAACCTAGTTTCAAAAAAATCGCCACACGCGTTAAAAAATCCATAATTAAATTAATTTTAAAGCTCCATTGCACCCTAATTGAGTTACTCAGCAGATGCTTAGTTGCCTTTTTGTGACGACCACCGTGTTTTGTTTGAGTTGAGATACACTATATAATAATCTTTGATTGAAATTTTTTGGTGTGTGTAGATAGACCACTTGACTTGATGTGTTCTTCTACAAAACTTTTTACTCTCCGAGCTTGTTAAACTTTGTTTATTATACTTGCTATTTTATGTGTATTCCTTAAGTGTTACAGGCACAAATAAATGCTTTTTTACTTAACTTTACTTTACTTAATTTACCTAATTTAGAAAAAAAAACTATTTTGGGTTCTGATAATAAAAAAATAAAAATAAAATTTTCATCGATATACCTATGACAAGTCTAATTTCTAGAACACGATTGGAGCGCTACCTAACGGGGCATTACAAGAAGCCCCGTTATCTAGGTACTCACTTAACAAAGCTGTATATACCTACTATTGACTTATTCGGATTGGCCTACTATATGCCAATCCGGTAGGTACTAACCAGTAAATGCCAATCAGATTTTTTTTTCTCTGACAGCCAAAAAGGCAGCTAGCTGTATTTGATAAGAAAATACTAAATTAATTTAATTGTTTACCTATTACAAAAATTTATGAAATAGTATTTCTTGTGTGAGTGATGTACGTACTAAGCTCTATATAAGTTTATAGTGTACCTCTGTATATACGACGTTTGCATTGATTAAGATAAAACGAGTAATTGCGCAATGTATAAATAACGTGAATGACTGAGAATAATGCGTACACGTGCTTCAGCCCTGCGCTGAAAGCAGTCTTCAGACGCGTACGAGCAGCCGCCAGCTCCCACGCGGAAGTCCGCGCTTTTTTACTTCGGGAACTAAATAGTTGGCAATTTTATATTCGTATTCTTCAATTGTTTATCAAGTTAAAAGCTATTGAAGATGGGCACTAAAAAGCTAAAGAAAGTGTGAGTATCTTGTACCTATTATAATTAATTTAGGCATAATATTTATTGTGAATTAATATTTGTATAAAATTTTTTTTATTATGTAGTAATAAAAAGTCCCTTTCTCAAAACAATAAAAATTTGTGTACCAATTTACCATTATAATTAATACTTTTCTTAAATAAAAGTGTTCAGAGAATGAATTATTTAAGTAAGTATAAAATTATGAAGGTTGGTAGCATCAATTAGTAAGTAGTGATAGCTTTATTTAAAGGGCTTATTTTACTTCACTGCATTTGCGAAAATAGTTTCCTTATAAGTATAAACATAATTTGTGTTTTAAAGTGCGAAAGTACATAATGAACTATTTAATTATAAATATTTCACTGTTAAAGCAGGCAGGCAAATTTTAACAATATTTTTTCAAAAATTACTGACAAAAATTATTGAAAAATTAATTTACAAACAACTTGGGAAATAAATTTGTTTTTGAAATATTAATATGAGAACAAAAAGCGTTATTTGTGTTCATTATTCACTACCAGTCAGCTTTAGCGTTACAAATCGCTGATAAGAGTTTATTTATGTGGTTTGCAAATTATTTTTCAATCAATATTTGTGATTTATGAAAAACTTACTAAGGAAACACTTGTCCGACCTCTAATGTATATATATTCATATTGTATTATATTATACATATTACATGTATATATAATTCAAGCAGGTTTTTAATTCAATCAAAAATAAAATCTGCCGGCAATATTGATTCATTAATCAAAATTCATGGGAAATAGATTTTTGACAATAAATCTTTTAATTTAAATACTAAATATTTTTTTCAGCTTTTAGCTCTCTGAATTTTTATTGTAGAGTTTTATGGCCATTGCATATGTAATGTGTAACAGCGTACTTCAGACACGTTTAGCCTTATCTCAGGTCTTATATGCCTCAGTATCATAATCAGACAGGAAAAACAGGCAGACTAGATTCAAATAACTTTAAATAAATTAAATTAAATATTTTTATACATCCAAAAATGTTAACTTAGGCAGTATTTGAACCCGCGACCTTCCCATAAATACCGGGACGCGTTTACCAACTGCGCTACATATACGTATAAAATCAAATTAAATAAATTTGTTGGATCGCGTACATAACTAGAAAATTTATAAATAAATTTTGTAACATGAAATTACGCGGTCTATATTAAAACGTATTGAAGTTATAAGGATATGGTCGTGGTACGATTCCTGCATAATTTTAATGTTTTTTTCCGTCGCTGACGTTACCAGTTTTAATTTTGTTCTCTTTTTTTCCTTAATATTTTTTAAAATAAATAATTTTTGTTTCAGGGGGGTAGAGGAACCTGAATACAACGCATCATACTTCTCAATCGTGAGTGTGAACGCCACTTATTTATCTGGGTGTTTTAAAAGTATGTTTATCAGTCTCTGGTAACCTACCCATAGTACAGGCTCTGCCTAGATTGGGATCAGTTGACCGTGTGTGAGAGGTCCCGTATAATTATTTTACTTATTTATCATATTTTTATATAATACTAGCTTCCGCGCGCGGCTTCGCTCGCATGGTACTAGGATGAAAATTATGTTATATTCCAGCGTTAGAACTATATAACATAAAAAAAATCTGGATAGGGACAACCTAGTCATATAGCGGTATGAAATGTAATTTACGACCAATTCACATACCTACCAAATATACATATAAACATAAAAATTGGATCGGTTGAGCATCTTACCATGTCCACTACACCGCAGCATCCCGGTCAGTGAGTATAAAGTAACAACGCGACGTGTACTTATAAATCAGCTTAAATAGATGCAAAGGCCTTAGTAATTAGGCTCACAACTTGTGGACAACTAATCACCCATTCAAGATAACATACGTAAACCCGAAGAGGTTGTCAGATAGTTTTCTTTTTGATAAATATGTACAAAAAAAAAACACGGCAATCTGAACCAAGCAAAAGTAGAAAAGAGAAAGATTTTGTCGCTTTTGTATTATAAATATCAGGCAGACAACAACAACAACAACCTTTATATATATCACTTTATACCTAATGGTGAAAACAACCTAGGTATTGCAATGGTAACACAACATAAAAATGCAACATCATCACCAGTGAACCCGATTTTGTTGCCCTAGGTAGGTATGTTCGCATGGTACTTTGTATCCTACTTTATATCCTGAGATGTTTCTTTGCTCAATTCCAAATCGAGTGCAAAGTTACTCTATTAAAAAAATATGTCTAGATCACGTGGAAACCGGAGTTTATGTTATTTTTTAGTATCGATACGGGACATGCTTAGAAATAACGGCCAGCATATTCGGAGTATTCTTCGGAATGCTCAGTGGCTGCGGGGTGTGCTACAACTTGGCACAAGTGGGAGAGCTTACCACAGCCTTCGTAGAGCGGACCAAATACCAAGACCGAATGTCCACCTTCTTGCCACTCACAACCGCCTTCGGAGGAGGGAGGAGACTGTAAGTATCTCTTGCATAAATTGCAATTGCGCTATATAATTTACAACAAACAACACCAGCATATTCTGAACATAGGCCTCCCCTATAAGAAAGGGAATTCCCATAGTTCCCACGCTGAGCATGGGGGCTGGCGATCGAAGGATTCGCAGGACACAGCTTCTTAAACTGCCAACCAACCGGCCTTATATCATTTACTTATACACAAAATTCATTACGTGGCGGAGCTCGTATTATACCAAGATAAAAGGTAGCCTATGTGTTAATTATGGTAACAAGTTAGTATATTCCATGTTTTATTAAAATCCTTTAAGCAGACTCACAAACACACAAACTTTTGCATTTTTAATATTAGTGTGATAGACGATTAAACGAACTGGCACCACTTATGGGTGGTTCATCACTAGGCTGCTGCAAACATTTGCGGTTCCTTATCAGAATACAATAACTAGCATAATACAAGTGGATAAGTGATTAACAACTCAAACCTCTTATCTTTATTATTGCCTCATGGCTCATTTCAGCAATTATCTTGAACTGAGCACCGACTATAATAATTTTATTCCATTTATTTCTAATTATATTATATAGTTTATTTATATTATTTATTCATTTTTCTTATTGAAACAGGCTTTCAAATTGATTAACTATACATTTCCGCCATGAAAGACCAATAAACGAAGTTACAAATCACGGTGATATTTTACCCCACACTTAATTAATTAACTTCAGCTAAGTAAAAAGTAATATATATACAAGGTGAGTATTTACATTCATAAAACTAACGTGATTTAATAACTTATATTGGAAAATGTGAATTATAGCCTTCTTCAGGGTGAGTGAACACGACGTTCTTCCTCTGCGCGCCTCGCGGCGTTCTTCTGCACTCAAATCACCGTTTTTCAATATATATGAAAAATGGATGAAATCGTCTATCGCGTACGCTCGATGAATATCAACCATTTGAGCAAGCTGGCTTCCGAAGAGCTTACTACACAATAGACTACCTTCTTGCCGTCAAGCAGCTGATAGAGTAGAGAGTACCTATTACCGTCCACTGTGTTTGGCCTTGTGGCCTTTGTTGACTATGAAAATGCTTTCGAAAGCGTCGAACACTGGGCGGTGTTTCACTCTCTCCATCGTTGCAATGTTGACAAGCACTACGTAAATGTACTTCGGGAGCTTTATAAGTCTGCTACAATGCAAGTACGCAAGCACTATCTGACTACCTACCTACCTATTAGCCGTGGAGTGCGCCAACGGAATACCATATTGCCCAAACTCTTTACGTGCCTTTTGGAGAACATATTTAAACATTAAGATTGGAAAAAAGAGGTGTTAAGATCAACGGCCGTAACATGTCACACTTCAGGTTTGTTGATGATCTTGTTCTTGTAGCCGAGTCCATCGCAGAACTCTAGATGATGCTTGCCGAGCTGCATGAGTCATCCATGACCCTTAGGATGAACATGTCTAAGACAAACCATCCGTCTCGCATACCAAACATCGCTGTCAATAACCACACTATAGAGACAGTAGATGAATATGTTTATTTTGAACATCGTTTATCCTTTGGTCGGGATTACCAGTTAAGAAAAACTTCCAGGCGTATCCAACTGGGTGGGCTGCTTTTGGAAAGTTGGAAGACGTTTAAGTTAAGACAAAGACTTTTAACCAATGTGTTCTGCCCATTCTTACTTATGGAGCCAAAACATGATCCGTTACAAATGAGCACATTTACACCGGGGGGTTGCTCAGAGAGCCATGGAGCGTGTCAAGCTAGGTATCCACCTCGTAAAGCGTATACCGGATATCGCGATTCGACGCCGCACAAAGGTCGAACATGTAGGTATACGGGTTGCGAGGCTGAAGTGGAGATGGGCGGGACATCTGGCCCGACGGGACGTTGGACAAAAGCAGTTACCGAATGGTGGCCAAGAGATGTGCGGCGGCCACGAGGCACACCACCTGCCAGATGGTCGGAGGATATTGTGAAGGCAGTAGGAGAGCAGTGGATCCGACTGGCACAAGATCGCCAGGATAGAGAATATAATAGAATAATAGAGGGATAGTGGCGTGATAGAGAAGATGTCTTTACTCAGCAGTGGATGTTACCGGCTGAGTTTTTCATAAATAAATATTCAAATCAGTTCCGTTCGAGTTTTTGTGAAAGACACGCACGGCAATTTATCTTTTATATATAGATACTAGCGGCCCGTCCCGGCTTCGCATGGGTTAGGGCACTTTTTTTCACCTTGGGTTACGTTACTTAATTTTTAGTAAGGATCCATAATCTTTTCTAGCACTAAATATAGCTTATGTTACTCAATGTGAATGTAGCTTTTAACTGGTGAAAGAATTCTTGAAATCGGCACAGAAGTTTTTGAGTTTATTCATTACAAACATACAGACACACAAAAATAAACATAAATACTCTTTATAATATTAAGTGTAGATAAGTGTAGGTTTATTGACTTGAAAACTTTTTGTTACTGACCAATCAACGCAAAAATTGTTAATAGTGTAAATTGTTGCACTATGCCAAAATGTGCAGTGGAAGTTGAATTATAGCGGGTTTACACAGCAACCATTTGGTATAGTGCGTGAACAATAATGTTGCAAGGTGTTGTGGGGTGTATGGGATTTCAACCTCCATCTTTGGAATCTAACCCAACATGACCTACCCGAAATGCACTCACATAATAATGCAGGATAAGGTTTGATTCTCTATTCGATAGCGCCTTTCGCGTCCAAGTAAAACAATGCGGCGGCGGGCGGGTCGTCAGTATATACCACTATGCGCAAGCGCGCCGAATCCCTGGTGTGCAGGCTGCGGACCACATCCAACACCGTCCTGGTAATGACAGCTGGGAGGGTGGACTGTACACCAGGCACTGCTGCGAACACCACCTTCCCAGCAAACAATCTTATTAGATTTTAAGGTTTTTTTTTATAGTTTTTGTTTTTTTTCCTATGTAAGCTGTTGCTCGAAATATATACATTTTATCTTATTTTATTCATTTACCATCGTACCAAAAACTGATGAAATATCTTGTAAGTTTGAATAAGTTTGCCGCGGTAACGGAAGATCGGTATTATTATTTTTTCTAGGTGCAACGCGTCCAATGAAGAAAACATGAAGGCACTTCTAGAAGATGCCAGTGCCATGGCCATAGGCATGATCGTGAGCATCACAATATCGATATTGTTCAATATACTGTCTGTTTGGCTGGTCAGTTGGAGTGCTCTCAGACAGGTAATCACTTTGCATAAAGTTTGATGAAGAGATACGGTGATGGTGATATGCGCGGTTTTATAATGAAGAGATGTTGCGTCCGTTACAGTATTTTTTTTTTTGCAAGAATTAACTAAACGTCAATAATATTACAGGTTTATTGGTAAAACACTAACATGCCTACAGGACTGCTAACAACTTTTGTACCATGAGTTTTTTTGCTTAAAATTACTTACAAAAAGAACGTGTTTGATTTTTCCCTGCCTTTTGCACTGGGCATAGCAGTTTGCTTGCCTACCTAGCTCTTTATTTGGTCAACCATAAGAGTTTGTAATATTTGGAGCATTTACTTTAAACTATTTTAGAAACATATGCAAACCCAAAACCTAATGCATTATTAAAAGTCAAAATGTTGTTGTTTATAATGTAAGTAATCTAGTCCTGAGAGATTACTTTAACTATTACCTGAATTAGCTGAACATACATAAATTTCTTGACTTGGCTTGGAGGCACCACTTTGACAATATCACAATCTCTTCCATGTCTATAGTTACATGGATACCTATATGATCAAAAACTACCTACTTAAAAATAATTTGAACATCCAGCTTGACTTGGCTAGCAGGTTGACCGTGCCTCCTCATATTTCCTTATCTCTTTATGTACCTAAGTAAAAATACTTGTAAAATAATATAAAGCATATTCAAAATAAACTCAGTGACTAGGTTGTTTTGTTTGCTTTGAGACGATGATGTTCTAAACTCAAAAATTATATCTACAAATTGATTCGTTCAATTGTTTCGATACCCAACACAATATCAGGCGTGATTTTACGCATACAACTTTATTGTCTTTATTGATGACCTTGCTAATAATTGACTCTACGCTAGCTACAATAATGGTCTCAGCTACAATTATTTAGAAATTGTAAAACAGCGCCGGTAGCTTCTTTAGGCTAGCCTAAACATTACTTTATTTATTTTATCTCAATAATATACAAAACTGTGAGTGAATTCCATTGTGATTGTCTCGATTCTGTTTCAAAACTGGTCTAAAATTCGGATTAGAATCAGGTGATCAAACTTCGGAATCCTGCTAATATGATGGAAGGCTTTATCGACAATCCGTTCCATACACATCATAAAGGTGCATAATTTCAGCTTTATTCGTTCACTAGTTTTGGCATGAACTAGTAACATATATGTTTGTTACTCGTCAGATCCAAAGTTTCCAAATTTAGGTAAAAATTTACACATCATATCATCTTAAAATTTTCTATCTTGAACAGATAACACGGATCAGAATGTTATTCCTGAACGCTGTTCTTCGACAAGACATGGCTTGGTTTGACACAGACTCCGAGTTTAATCTGGCTTCAAAGATGTCCGAGTGAGTTGATAACCTTTGACCTATGAACTGCTGAGGAAATAAATTAGACATAGTAGGTACTTAATTAAAACTATGCAGAATAGCCAAAGTTCAATGACATTACTACTACTGTCTTTGTCTAGGTGTACTTGTATTTACAAAAAATACAATCTCTGCTTACTTTGGGGTTCCATGATGATGTGTGACATTTTTTATTAGCTTGCGTCCGCGTGGTACTTTATTAAAAAGTAGCCTGTAGGTATATTTTTATTTGTTTAGTTTCCTGGACAAGATTTAGGGTTTTACTTATAAAAATCTGTCAAAAGATAAACGATGCTATCTCTTACTGTTGGATATAACAGTGACAGGAATAACTTTAAGCAATGGCTAAATTTAAGTAATAAGTAAGGGGGTTAGTCACAAATGTGCAAAATTTCAGCTCAATCCGTTCAGTAATTTTAGTGTGAGGGAGGAACAAACATTTCATATAATTCACATTTTACATTTCACAAAACCTTTAATAAAGGTTTAATATGAGTAGGAAATAGGAATGATTTATTATTCGTTAACTAGCCGATCCACTCGTGACTTTATTTCCATGCTCTTACAAGCATTAGCCCACAAGCGGAAAGTGTAGATTTGTAAAGGCCTGGAAAAGTATAAAAAAGCAATATGTATGTACTCGCTAAAGTCAAATTTATATTCTAACTGAACTTGACTCACAATTTTGATAGATTAAAGATTTCAATTGGTTCAATTAGGTTACATGTCTGCCGGAGTTAATGTGCCACTGACCAATACCGATGGTACCGTACATAAGTGATGGACAAAATGTCATTAGGTTCGCATCACTGGACCACTGGACTATCAACATTGATTACTTTGAGAGCCTTTTACAACTGCCAGTATGATACCGGAACGCTTGAACGGCTTCGTAAACGATACAGCTGCTTGACACACCAGGAGCTATCCTTGCCTCTGTCAAGCATAACAACACCTTCAAATCATTACAATGGCAAAATCTTCACCAAAATTACTTTAAAAAAAGATATTTAAAGATCACGCGTTTCATATCAATAATGATCTAACTACACGATCTGATTTCAAATTCATTTCAGGATAATCCAGTTTTAAAACTAAAGTCATTACTTTCAGGAATCTAATGAAAATCAAAGACGGCATGGGAGAGAAGATTGCAGTTGTATCAAACCTGGTAGGGACAGCCATCCTGTGCCTGTGCACTGCATTTCCACTGGGCTGGGAGCTGACTCTGGCGTGCTTGTCCATCATGCCTTTTTCGTTGGCCACGTCTATTGCGATGTCTAACGTAAGTACTACCATAAGCCATTTCCAGCAAAGAACTTCAGCCCCTCTTTTGTATCACGTGGATACGACTATGACGACCTCTGTGGCGCAAAGGACAGCGGCTCGCTAAGACACCGAACGCTGCGGGTTCGATTGCCACCACGAGACAATTGTTTGTATGTTCTGCATTATTCGTCCACCCATGCGAAGCCGGGACGGGCCGCTAGTGTTATAATATGTATGTATTTTCAAAAACGTATACAAGTATATATTCATGTGGTCATCATAAAACAAGATCTTAGTTTGTGGCTATATGACGCTGTGTGCTAATGTCTACCATAAAAAATGACATGACAACAGGACACCAGGGAATGGCAGCAGCATCCATTTCACTGCAATCAGCTTTTTTTTTAATAATGCAAAACTATCACACAACGTCATGTAGCCCCAACCTTGTGTTATGGGAACCACATGATTGATATATTACATAAAAAATATATTTTTTAAAATACAAACTTATTTAGATAGAAAAAACCCAGACAAATATTTGCAGAACATAGAAACATTTATCCCGCGGCGGGAATCAAACCCCGTGCTTCTGAAATTACAGGCACATGAGGCTATCACCTTCTTGCCTCAAGTTAATTGACGCTGGACGTTGCATCGTAGAGTAAGTTCCAAAAAAATCGTGACCTACCATGCAATGCTTTGTAATAGGTTACACTTAACATCAGGTGGGCCATGTGCTTGTTCCATCTTCAAGTACCATACTAAAAACAAAGGTGATAAGGTCAAACCGTACAACTAGGAGAGGATAGTGTACTTTGCAGACATTTATTAGCACGAAAATAAATGAAGAAGAATTTATGAATTGCTTAGACACTGCAAAAAAAATTGCTGTAATTTATTTAAGTATTAAAGTATTATATACTCGTAGGTGGTATACCTATCTTCAACAGGAAACAATATGGCATAATGAAAGTCGGCCTTTAGAAATAAGTTTTTCCTAGCGCCGCTTCACCAATGTCCTTTTTTTATAATAAAAATATTTATTTTTTTTCGAACAAAGCGGAGGATTGCTTTGGTTTCGGCCGCATCGTTAGGATGCTAATTTTAACCAACTCACATACAAAGAAAACTTTATAAGTAAAGTTAGATATACAATGTCAGACGCCGTATAACATTATTATATCTAACCAGCCGCCATAAAGGTATATCACAAAACAAGCAAGATATTAATTAGCTAGTTGCTGAAAGCCCCGTGACTTCTCCCGCGTCCTCTACGCGGGAGGAACTTTTTAAACTATTTCCATTGCAGTCCATCAGGGGCTGAATATCTTAGTAAGTACAACCATACACTTTGCAAGAAGCATATCTTCCAATTATGTCTTTCGGACTGTGCGTCAATCAGGAATGGTTTTTTTTATGAATAAAGATGATTTAGGCAGGTACTCTTCCGTAGCGACGTGTCGCACGTCAATACTGGTTTCTATGTCATCATCTGCCTATTGCAGTCTGCACCTGGACATAGGGCTCCCTAGAGTGCCATTTCTTTATGAATTTCTATGAAATGCTAGTGACATGTCGCTTTCATAGATATACGTAGAAACTAGTAGTGTCGCTTCGACACGTTGCCAGCTCCCGCTGTCTACAGTCAGCTAAGGAAACACACCTTACAAGATTACCAACGAGTTTACAACGTAGGAAGTACTTTTAAATGATTGCAAACTTAGATAAAATATAGGGTAAGTACTTTTTGTTTAGTTTCTTCATACAAACATGATAAAATGATAAGATGTGATCATTAATCTGTTTGATTTTCGTTGAATATAATTTACATGTTTATTACATGTTTATCTGTACGTAACTCATAGAGTTTTCAACCCAAAGAGCTTGTCAGAACGATGAAGTACATATCATTTTAAATTAGGTTTTTATTGAATCACGTGCTGGTATAGTCCACTGCTGGACAAAGACCTACCCTAATGGGCTTTTGCACCCCTTCCTGAGCTCGACGCATGTAGCCTATACCAGCAGTCAATACAATTTCATTGTGTCATGCGATTTTTTTAGTGTGATCTCAAAGGTATATATTGTATGATAATAGCCGTTTATCAATTTAGGTTCAGTTTCAGTAGCTTTTTCTGTATAAAGGCAACCGTGCTTCATCTTATACCACATCTTCACCTGTTTCAGTCATATTTGTAGTCAAACGCTTGACTATTTCTAGTTTTTTTGCATATACAGGATTATGTATATATTTCAGTTAATATATGTACTATGTAGGTAGGTACATATAAATGACACAAGCAAGATCTTATAAATTTATTTAATAAATAAGCCTAAAAACTAAAGGCACTTATTTAAACGAATGAGTATTTTCCAGTATCAAACGAAGTCATCTATCAGAGAGATGGAATCCTACAGTCAAGCGGGCAAACAGGCTGAAGAAGTACTGAAGTCTCTAAAAACTGTAATAGCATTTGCGGGTGAACAGAAAGAATCCGAAAGGTAAGTGTAATGTGTAATAGAACAGTAAACATAATTTATATTTTCTCTTTTTACCTCACATGGACTCTTCTCGTATGTCAAGACAAACACTAGTCTAAAATAAAGCTAAAAGACCGGTAGATACCTATTGGTAAACAAATCTGTCGTCCACAAATTTATTCGGACATTCCACTAAAGCTGTTCGCACATTACATCGACTCAACGCCCACTCAACTCCAACTCAACTTCACTTCACTTCTTTATTAAATGGCTTCTGGGATCCACAATTTCGCCAGTATCAAGTATAATAATTGTTCATAATAATATGAGGCAACGTAGTACGGTTTATAAGTCCAGTCGTCCAGTCTTCGGTCAGGTCCTGTTTTCTGCTATAGCCATGGCGAATATAACAAAAAACGATCGGCGCACAATTTTCTTCATCAGAGAATTCCCGTTCAATCTTCTTTTATTCCATTTCACTAATACTTGTATCTTTTACTATCATTTATCGGTTATAATACCATGAATATTAAACGACATACATTAGAAAAACACTAGAAAATAAAATTTAATAAAATTGACAACCGTCGTTCAAGATGAATAAAATGGTGTCCACTCCCAACTCAACTTATAGTAAGGCATTGATATGTAAGCTTCACGTTATGTTTCTTATGAGTGAATTTGTCAAACGGGTCGGTAACGTCAACTGTTGAACAACGCGTGGAACACGCAACCTTTATCTTACAAGTTGACAAACTCTTAACTCTTAAGAAATTTAACATAAAGCTTACATTTCAATGCCATATTGTGAGTTGAGCTGGAGTTGAGTCGGCGTTGAGTCGATGCAATATGCGAAGACCTTAAAACCACTCTCGATTCAAGCAAACGGCAAAAAATGCGTTTTGTATTAGGTAGGTACTAGTTTTATTTACGTACATGGAGACTGGTTAGTAACACCATTGCATTAATATTACTGAAAGCCGTTTCAAAACATTTTATTAAAACGTAGTCTATTACGCAATTTATGAAATATACAAGTCTTCAATATTTTTGAATGCTTTGCTTTCAACTGTTTATCATAAACGTGATTAACCCAAGGTCTGATTATCTAATAATCTTTGTGAGTAAATTACGCGAATTTTCTGAATGTCATTCCATTAAGCTTACATAATAATCCAACAACTGTTGGCTATAATTAAAGCTTTAATAATTACCATCAGTTGTATGATTATTGACGGCATGATGCGTGGTATAACAATGACCTTTATTCATGTCGAATGGTCATTCATTTCATGTAAGTGTAGAGCACAAAGAATGGCTCGAGTAAAAAGAGCTGGCTAACTATCTAGCTCTGAGCATACTCTTCTGAACCTTTCTGGCTTAGCTTCTGCCCGCAATTTGGAAACCGCTTTCAAGTAGCCTAATAGGACTATAACGACAAAGTTTTAGCTCAATTCGTTAGTTATAAGTGTGAGCGGGTAACAAATATTCATTCAGATTGCAAATTGTATTTATAATATTAGTGTGACGTAAAGTAGGACGATAATATAGTGGGATAGTATGGGGTAGTATAATGGTATAGGTTTTGTGAGTGAAATGCTTGCTTGCAGGTATCGAAAGCTTCTTGAACCAGCAGAAAGCTATGGTAAGAGGCGGGGTCTTTTCTCAGGACTAGGCAACGGATTCAACTGGGTTCTAACCTATTCGCTTAATGCAATCGGCCTGACCTACGGCACTAGATTAGTCCTGAGAGACTTTTACAAGGAGGCGGATGACAGAAGTTACGTTTTTGGTGCCGTCTTAAGTGTAAGTAATATTATTTTTCTATTCCTTTAGTAGACAAACCAGAAAAACATCGAAACGGCAAAATCTAATCCAGATATTTTGTTTTTTTTATATGATCTCTAGGTGTTATCATAGTTTTTTCTTTATCTTTGTTTGGTATTTGTTTATTTATTACTATTTATTTCAATCCTAATAATGCATATTATTTATTGGGTTACATTTATATTTTATACATCATTTAATTTTTGTTTCTTTTTGCAATGTTATGTGGCGTCATCCAACTTTAGGGTTGGTAGTTATTGCTATTGCGATATACAGCAAAATGCTGAGACTGGGCCTGTTTGGCTGCTTCCGGTATAAAGCGGATTCGTTGCCACTCGGTGGGCATTTTATTATTTTCATGCTTGACTAAATGCATATTTTCTTGCGCCTATTTTGTTTCCTATCTTGTATCGGTGAGTTTGTTGCCATTGTGTCGTGGTCAAATAAATGTATTATATTCTACTCTGAGTTGGCTACTACTAAGAAGAAGCAATAACTAAAGGAAAAAGAAGACTGGTAAAATATGATCTGCAATCAAGAAAAAAAAAACTTATCGCTATGTAAATTATAAGGCATTCTAAAATTATGAATGGAGAATATTATTATGTACCAGTTGTGCAATACTTTATCTACGAAAAGCACAAATCAGCAGAAAACACCAGTATGAATACATAAGGAAGATACCTACGGCTGTCTGTTATCAATAAACATATTGACATAGACGGTACATTTCTACTAGAGACAATTGAGCTTATTGAGCAGCTGAGACTCGTAAATAACTCGCAATAAAATGATAAATCCGTTAATTTCTTGTACAATTGGCTTGACATGTTACGTGTTCCTGCTTTTTATGACGATGCTTATCTAGCGAATGTCAATGTTGCTAACTTCTTCGGTTCCAACCTCCATCTTCGGAACCCCCGCCCAATTGCCCGTAGTGCACCCTGCTAACAAACTAACGGAGCTCTGGCGGCCGTGCGAGAAGCTGTGCCCTGCGATCCCTTACCCGCATGGCCAGCGTGGGGATTATGGGCATATCCCTCTTTCTTATCAAGGGAATCCTATGTCAGGCAGTGGACTGATATAGGCTTTTGTTGTTGTTGTCGTTAATATCTGTGGGTGAGGCTAGCAAGGGACTGGAAAGAGTGGCGGCGTTATAAAGAGGAGACATAAAACACCGGGTTAAATGGTGATGATGAAACATAATGACCAAACGTGGTGATTGATTCTAGGGCCTACTAATATTAGAATGTTGGCGACAGCATCTTGCACTATTACTGGTAAATTTAAAAAAAATATGAGTTAAAGCTCAAAATAATTCCTGTCCATTCCAACAACACCGGCCTACCCAGCTGAGCACTTTGGGGAGGTGCGCATATGTGTACCGAGAAGTGAGCGTGCTTTACAGCTCCGGTACTATTCATGGAAAAATAGTAGTCGGTTTCACTGACGGCCTAAGCTGGGTTACAAGTTAGCTATTCTTCAGTGGTTAGCGGGTAGTGTGTGACCTAACAGCTCCGGTACCATTCATGGACAGATGGTAGTGCGCCCTCAGCGCACGAGTAACTCAACTGAGTACCGTGGTGCACTTTGCATCTCGGCAGCAAGACCTGAGCACGGAGGTCCTGGTATTTGCCAGTTTAATCGTCTGCTTCATAACCTATTGATTGGTTAAGGGGATGTTAAACATTTCGTAGATTTGATTGGCTTCTGTCCATAACATTCTCTTCTCCTCCTCAAACACTTTAATAAAAATCGTTTTTCAGATATTGTTCAGTGCATACATGGCAACACAATCAATAACATTATGCGTGCCTCACACGGAAGTATTTGCGTCAGCGAGGGCGGCTGCGTCCAGCATCTTTAGCCTGCTGGATCGAGAGCCCAAGATTGACAGTATGAACAAGGGTGGGCTCTCGCCACGACGAGTTAAAGGAGACATCACTTTTGACGAAGTTTACTTCAGCTATCCTTCAAGACCTGAAATAAAGGTAGTTTACCATTTTGATAGTGCACGCACACATCTCGTCCAGAGCAGAATGTGTGTTTTTTTATTGTCTCGCAGAGAATCTGTCATGTTGTGACTAAAATAGTACCTAGTAGAGTTCTTTGTCTTTGGCTTGTCCGAGGAAGCACCTGCTACCACCATGCCTATATTCTGCCGTGAAGCAGCATTGCTGTGTTTTGGTTTATAGAATGTGAATGCTGGTGGCATTAGAGGCACATAAGGCTTACCTTTATCAAATCGATGGACGCAGAGCGTTGTATCGTAGGACATGTTCCAAAAAACGGTAAACAAGGGTGGCAAACTTTGTATATGATTTTTTTCAATTTTAATGAATTTTCAAAAAAGGAACTTGTAAAAGGACAATTACTTCTTTTTGTAGCGAAAGTAAAACTTGAAGTGGGTGCGATAGGGGATGAAAGTTTGCATGGGGAACGAATAATTTCACAATTAGGTAGGCTAAATTTAATCATACTTAACCGGCTGTTGAATCGGTGACCAACGCGAATAGGAACGGAAACGGGAACGAAAAAGGTAGAAAGAGCGGGAACGTTAACGGGAATGGTACGGCTAGGTAGGTAATGTAGGAATATGTTGGTACTTTTTATTCCGCTCAAAACTAGGTAAGAATAAACCTTTACGAATTAACCTTAATAAATTACGTTTTGACACATAAATTTCCAAGCGAACGAAGCCGCGGGGCGCAGCTAGTCATTAATACTACTTCGATTGCTCGTGGGACCTTGCTAATTGCTCTGGGGTCAATTAAAGCTGTGTAACAAATATTTGCTTGATCTGCAAGTATTAGTTCCGAGCTTGGATATTGAGGTAGGTATATACAGTCAGTACTTGCAGTAGAAGTACTTGATAGCCTAGACACATCAAAGATTCTAGTCCTAGAATTCACGTGTTGCCTTTTTATATAGCAGATCATGAATTTGTTAGTTATTAATACATTATTTTACTAGCTTATGCCCGCAGCTTTGCTTGCGTGGAACCGGGATAAAAAGTAGCCTATGTTTTATATAGATCAAAAACTAAGTACCTGTATTCCATGTTTCATCCAAATCAGTTTACCCTTTACGGAGTTTAATGAGGGAAAAAATACTCACACACACAAACTTCCGACTTTATAAGACTGTGTTTATTTCAGGTTCTAAAAGGACTATCTTTGCATATAAAAGCCGGCGAATGTGTGGCGCTGGTAGGTTCTTCCGGGTGTGGGAAATCGACCATTCTTCAGTTGTTGCAGAGGCTATACGACCCATCAGCGGGATCCGTACAGCTCGACGGAAAAGATACGAAGAGTCTGAACCTTGGATGGCTGCGATCTTCTTTAGGTATAACCCTCGTTTTTATACAGCTACGCGTAGATTTATGTCCGAACTCTGCACACTTAAATAATCTTAGTGTTGTGTATCTGTCTGTGTATTTTCCTCGCAATTTTTCCTTATTTTCGCACCTTTTGAACCTTCCCTGGACTTCCACAAATATTTCAAAAACAAAATTAGCCAAATTGGTCCATCCAGCCGATACCCAGTTATAGGGAGACTAACGAACAGCAATTCATTTTTGTATATACATATAGGGATGGGTACCTTGATAGGCTTCATTAAATTCATGTGATCATTTTAAACCAACCAATATATATATATATATATATATATATATATACACTGAATATACATATATGTATATATATATATATATATATATATATATATATTGGTTGGTTTAAAATGATCACAAAATGATATATATAGATTTAAATTTGCAGGTGTGGTTGGCCAGGAGCCTGTTCTGTTCCGTGGTACGATCCACGACAACATCGCTATCGGGTGTCCGGAGGCGACGCGCGAAGATGTGCAGAGAGTCGCGGAAATGGCTTATGCGCACGATTTTATCACGCATCTACCGCATGTGAGTTTTACAGAGTATTTTACATTTTAAACGATTGTTTATTGAAGTTACTACATTAATGAGCGTCTGTTAACTTGCATGAGTCTCTTTAATTTTGTCGAAGTAGGTACTGTACTGTATACAGGGTGGGGCGAAATTTTACCTCATTGAGGACAGGTACTATTTATTCTATAGTTAGAAGATTATATTTCTAGGAAACGATGTGTTTATTTTTAATAAAAAAAAATGCATTTACGGATTTTTGAAAAAACATAGATACAATCAGCCTAAAAAGTTTGACAAATTTAGTCAAAAAACCAAGTTGCTCTCAACCTCTCTCTATTCATTTTTGTATATACATAATATACTCTATTTACCTAACAGGAATGCTTTTTCCAAAAAAACTTACCAAATGAAATCGTGAGATTTCGAGAAAATTAAGAAAAATCTATACTATTTCTTTTTAGCTCCATTCACAACAACAAAAATCAGATAATACAACCTATAGTTTCCTCAGAACAATATCTTATAACTACAAAAGAAAAAAAAGTAACCGCCCTCAATGAGGTAAAGTGTTGCCCGTCCCTGTATAGTAAGGTAAAGTAAATTACTAATTAAATAAGTAATTACTAATTAACTATCTAAGTAGTTAGGTAGGTACCGTCATGTCCCCACCCAGACAAATATTTGCAAATCGTTCAAACATTGGTCTCGCGGCAGGATTCGAAACCGCAACCTTTTGTGTATTAGACGGGCCTTTGCCGACTGTGTCACTGAGGTCGTGTATATTAAGCAGTGGATTGTAGCCTCTTGTTGTTTTTTTCTTCATTGAGTTGGTGTTTGCTGTAGTGGCCAACTCTGGTGTCGTTTAGGCCGCCAGAAGACCTCCAACATAACATAACGACTTCAAAAGCCGGGACTTTTTCGATGCATGAAAACGCATAAATCTTGCTAAATGCTAACTAAACTGTCTCCCATCCCAGCCACTACCATCCGGTTCCTACCAGGCGGAGTGTTGCTTAACCAATGTGATCTAGCATTACCTGTCGCGGCTTTCAAGCTGAAGAAAAAGTGGCGCATGGCAGTGCAGTGTAAGATCCGCACTGCCACAAAGGAAACCAGAACAAAATCCGGGTTACAAAAACTGCTTATTCAAACTTCTGAACGCAGGCAGCGTCGAGAATTCTAGACCAATGTTGCCGCCAACCCAGAGTCCAATTTGGACTGACTGGGGTCGGCTCAGAAAAGGCAATACACAATACACCCCAACGCGAGACGTCAGTTTTTTACCCCACATTAGAGTTAGAATTAGAATCTACTAAATCTGAGATCTACTAAGGACACTGCTATCCACGCCACAAGCGCTTCAAATGTCAATGAAGACGTGTTTTATCTGTGGCAGGGCTACGACACAATGATAGGCGAGCGCGGTGCATCTCTCTCGGGCGGGCAGAAGCAACGCGTAGCGATCGCGCGGTCTCTACTCCGCGAGCCAGCCGTGCTGCTGCTGGACGAGGCGACATCCGCCCTGGACCCGCACTCCGAGCGACAAGTGCAGGCTGCACTGGACCGCGCCAGTCAGGGCCGGACCACCATCATGGTATCGCACAGGTAAACACCACTAACGAACAGGTATAGTCAACTAACGCACAGGTATAGTTTTTTTTATGGTGCTTAAAGATGGAACAAGCACATGGTCCACCTGATGTTAAGTGGTAACCATTACCTACCACAAAGCATTGCATCATAGATCACGTTTATTTGGAACGTGCTATACTATGCATCCATCAACTTGAAGCATGAAGATGATAAGCCTCTTGTGCCTGTAATTTCACCGGTACCCACACCCTTCAAACCGAAACACAGCGCAGCTGCTTGACGGCAGAAATAGGCATGGTGGCAGTACTTACCCGGACGAGCCCTTCACAAAGAACTCTACTACAACAAGTCCACGCGAACAGAATACAGTCTTCACTACACTAACGCACAGGTATAGTCCACTAACGGACTGGTATAGTCTACACTACACCAACGAACAGGTACAGTCTACATTACACTAACGAACAGGTATAGTCTTCACTACACTAACGCACAGGTATAGTCCACTAACGGACTGGTATAGTCTACACTACACCAACGAACAGGTACAGTCTACATTACACTAACGAACAGGTATAGTCTTCACTACACTAACGCACAGGTATAGTCCACTAACGCACTGGTATAGTCTACACTACACCAACGAATAGGTACAGTATACATTACACTAACGACAGGTACAAGGCGACCTCCGCCCTCGGTCCATACTCCACACAAGAGTACTGAACCTGATCATGGTATCGTAAAAGTATATCCTCGTCTAACGCATAGGCAAAGGTAGTCTACATTAGCGCACAGATATAGCTACATTAACGTAGGTATAAGCACAACGTCTATACACAGATATAGTAATACTAACGCAGGTAGGTATAGTCGGCACTCACAAACGTATAGATATATAGACTCACTGGTAGAAATAGTTTGGTCGCCATGCACACACTAAACAGGGTGGTCCAAGCCAATAGGACCTGGAGGGAAAGTACCTACAATATTGAAGATAATTTCACCAAAAAACCTCAATTTTATTTTATTAAAACAAACTGCATTGACATTTAATTCACTTGCCTTTTCTGGGCCAATATTTAAGCCATAAAAAATTAAATACCATTGCGTGAAATCTTTTATTTTTAAAGTTAATCTTTATCATTATTAATTAAGTAATAATGTCCCTATATAGTTGGCCCTGGGGCCAAAATTTATTTTGCAGATGTTTTATTATAGGTACCTACATATGTATACGTATCATAATTTTGTTAAAGGCTGTCAACAATAGTGAACGCAGACCGCATCATCTGTATGGATCAAGGTGCTATTGTTGAACAAGGAGTGCACGATGAGCTCATGAAAAATGAAGGTATTGAACAAGATATTCTCGTTCGCTAAGCGATTTTGAGCAGCCGTACTTTGAATAAATGAATGAACACTTTTGCGTGAAACATAAAAAACACAATGGCATTTAAAAATTAAGCGTCAAAACCGCTATCTTTCTATAAACTTACGCCATATTGAAATAACGCGGTCGTCCTCATGAAACATTTTTACGTTAGGTAAACTGAGGCCCATAGCTTCATTCGTTTGACAAATGGGCGCCTTTATCGCTCATTGTCAACCCAAAGGTTGGACAATGGGATAAAATCTAAATTACATCAGGGATGATGGCTTGGATACCATCAGTATGATATATTGAGCAAACATCTCTGAGTCATTTCATAAACGGGGGAGTCTTAGCAGAATCTTCAAGTATTATTATACACTGGACACGTAAAGCCTCCAACGAGTTTTTGGTATAGATGCGTTGTGACTATTGTATCACCATTTTTAATTTTCATGAAAAGTCATACATGATTCGTTGATTTTCTAGGTTTTTACCACAAACTGGTGTCACGAGGTAACGAAAACAAAGAACCTGAAGAAATTGAACCTGTCCTTGAGGAGACTGATGATGTAGATAAAGAAGGGCAGACCAACTTGCAGGCACTGAAAACAGATGTCAAACGGCGTTCTACGCGCAGATTGCATAGACATCACTCCACTAAAAGAGGTATGTTATAAAGTAATATGTTTACATAGATATCAAATTCCTTCGGGAGTCCTAATAACTTCAACACCAGAGTTGTAGCTCATACGAAGAAGGAAAGAATGGCCTAAAATCTCATCGATGATCTTCAATCACCTTTTGCATCACACATTAATGTAAACATAAATGAAGTCATCATCATCATCATCATCATCCACATAGCAGTCCACTGCTGAACTAGACCTTCCCTAATATATGTGAGGAGGATCAAAACTAGTCACCGAGATACATTTCACTACTAGGTCAACCACCAGGGCAATCCAAATCAAAAACTAATGACTGCTTCTACTGTCAAAGTACTGTCAAACTTTCTTTTATTGATAGAATATTTTCACATCTGTCGTCAGCTCAGGGGCCTGATTCTCGGGAATAGACATAATAATCACGTTAGACATAAGCACCCTGCACACGTAAAGTTCGGACCGCGGGAAACAGCACGTGCCGTCCCAACCCGCACTCCGTAACGTACATGTAGATGGACGGGGCTGCCAGTCCGATCTGGCATGTCGATGCGAAGGCAAATCTCACAGTTTTAACCGCGCATCACGTCAGTAATCAGTCCCAGATGCGCGGTCCGATCATTACGCGCCATTAGCACGTCAGTTTAATCCGCAGTCCAAACCGTACAGATCTGAGTGCGGTATGGAACGCAGTCCCGATGCGCGGTTCGATCTTTACGTGTGCAGGGCGCGCTATTATTCGCAAGAACTATATCTAAAGTGACAATCATCTCTACTCCTGAGAATCAGGCCCCAGAGGCCAGAACACTGTCTATGATGTATGACAATTGAATACTTACATAACTTTTGCAGATTCCCGAGACTGGATGACACCTCGAGGATCAATCACATCAGTGATGTCAGCTGCGTACACGAATTTTGTGTACAATGACGACTGCGCGTCTGTTGAGGATAAGGAAGATACTGATGAGGTATGATCTGTAACTGTAAAAACGGACAATATGCCTATTTTGCTATTCGTTTTCCTAAATCAAACTTCATTTGACTCGTATTTAAAGCGACCATACATGTCAAACCTCCCTCTCGCTTGCACTATTCAACATCTTTGAAGATAATGAATTGAATCAGGCGTGACTTTGCGGAAATCCATTACAAGATATTTAAATATTAAATAATTTATATATATAAGGTTTATATATATTATATCTATTATATATATATATATAAAAAATATATATTTAATTTATATATATAAGGTTTATATATATTATATCTATTATATATATATATATAAAATATATATTTAATTTATATATATATATTTAAATATTAAATAAATAAATATCATTTTTTAAATATCATCATTGAGGATATAAAATCACTGAATGTAGTTATGCAAAATTGCAAACCTTCACGACCTAGAAAATAACAATACAAAGGTTCTGCAAGAATAACAAGTTGAACCCAACACGTTTTTCTACCAAAAAAATTGCACCTAAATTGATCACATTGGTGCAAGTAACATTCATTTTGCATAGCTACATTCAGTGATTTTATATCTTCAAAAATGTTGAATAGTGCGAGCGAGATCCCTCTCGCGAGAGGTTTGACATGTATAATCGTGAGCTTAGATTTTATATACTAGCTTTTGCCCGCGACTTCGCTCGCGACTATGAAGATTTTTTTTCTGGAATAGTACTTTTTTATGAAAGAAATGGCCGTGATGCTAGTTTTGTCAGTAACGGTTCTCATAATAATTTTAAAGAGTTTCAGAAACTTGATCATAAATTGGTCGCAAAAGATAAATCCCAAGACACGTGGGATTCGATAAATTTAGGGACATAGTTTACCTACGGTTTTTTTTCAGGACGTAAAGTCCGTTTCTGACTGGGACATTCTGAAACTGAACAGTCCGGAATGGGTTTACATAACTGTTGGATCGATCGCTGCGTTCATCCAAGGGGCCTGTTTCCCTGGCTTTGCAATGCTCTTCGGATACACGAGTGGAGTAAGTTACCTTTACAGACTAGGCTATATACTAACAGGTTCATACAACATACATACACGCTCTTGAAAATAAAGCTCAGAGACAACCCCTAATACTAAACTAGCTTGCACTAGCTTTGACGACCTCAATGGCGTAGTGTGCGAAGACCCATCTCGACGCTGTTTTGACTAAGTGACGTAACTAACAATTTTAGAATTTTACAGGAGAAGCATTTTTCTGTCAGAAGTTTCAAAAAATTAAATAATAATAAATAATAAATAATGCTGGACACTATCACACAGCATCATGTAGCCCCAAACTAAGCAGAGCTTGTATTATGGCAACCACATGATTGATATATTACATATATACATTTTTTTTGTAAATATATACATATCATACATAGAAAACACCCAGACCCGAGACAAATATCAAAATGTAGGACGTTTAAACATAAATCAATTTAAATGAGAATGCACACCAATATAGTTTATGTCAACGCCCTCCTGACAACTACAAATGCTTTTGTTATTATTTTAACAATTATTTATGAAATTATATAAATTTTAATCAGATACGTCATTATTTTAGGGCTTGGTTGATACGACACTATTTTAGGACTTGGTTTTAAATTATCGGTGTTAAAATCTGTCATTTTACACACAAGACATAACATAGACATTTTAAAAAAAAGGCATTTGTACTCAAATAGTGTTTATTACTAAAAAATACTACTTCTTTTAGTCTAACTCAGGTGATATTTAAGAATTACCGTAGGAATATCTCAATTTAAAAATAATAATGTCACTTACGCCTCTGTTTGAGAATTTTATTTAGTGTGAAAATCTTACTAAACGTCGTAAGTGACTATTTACGACACTTAGAGGCATTTATATTTTTAATAACTGTAGATACGTCATCAGACATCTTGCGACTGGTAGAAGATACATATACGTATTATAAAGTAGATTACAGTTACATTATAATATCAGTTACGCCAAAATGTTAGTTTACGTCACTTTGTCAAAACAACGACGATCTGAGATACAATGTATGACTTGCAAATATTTGTCTCCTGTCTGAGTGTTTTCTGTGTATGTAATTATTAAAAATAAATATATAAGTAGTGAGTCATGCGGTTCTCGTAATACAAACTCTGCCTAAATTCAAGGAATATGATGTTGAAAAGAAACGAACTTACCTGTACATGAAGTAACTATCATAATCAAACGAAGTGTCATACATTTTATAAAGCTTTTACTTATAATTTGTGGATCCTTGATCTGATCATTTGAGTTAAGTTTTACTGGCATTAAGATCGGAGCGCTTCCGTGCAGGCAGAATAAAAACTGACATAAGCCAGTAGCTTAAACAAAATGAAAGAATGATTGACCTTTTGATTTCAGATTTTTGTATTAGCTGATCACGATGAAATGTTATACCTTGCGGATCTATACTCCGGCTTGTTCGTGGTGGTGGCAGCTATAGCCGGTATTTCAATGTGCCTTCAGAGTTGCACCTTCACCACTGCTGGCCTAAAGATGACAACTCGTCTACGTTACCAGTATTTCTCTGCTCTGCTAAGACAGGTACTGAACCTAAGATATGTTTATTTGCGAGGATAAATGTCACAAGTTAAATCAAATTGTATTCTGACTAACTAACAGGCATGCAAATATTTGAATATGATACAATAATGAAATTCGTTACTTTTCTGTTATTTGCACCAGATTTGCAATAGCGTAAATATTATTTACATCTCTCATGTTCGGTAAGTAGGTTCTTATTACCTCCAAATGAGGCTTGTAGGTGACTAATTAGCGCTCTAGGGTAATAATGTAGCTAGAAAAGCCCTAGGGCGGTAAGTAATTTAAAAAAACACTTCTTTTTTTTCAAAAAGTTCGCATACATCTAACCATCATACTGGCAATAGACATCATGCATTCAGCCCAATGACCAAAGAGGTCGCTTTGCTATTCAGCCTTGTCTTCGTGTGAGTATAATAGTCATCAGTTTTAAATATCGAACGGCGAAGCTCAATTTCGTTCTTGAAAAAAACAATGTTTTATTCTTGTAATGCCGGTTTTTTTCTACTTACCTCACAATCGAGATGTAAAGCAGAATAGTTAGCTCGGGTGTAAGCACCAATTGCACCCTCGAACTATAAGCGCCCTCGCTGATTGATGCCTTACAGCCCTTGGCTACTAATCTACTATTAGAAAATACATTTAAGAATTTTCTTGCCACAAACTGTTAGTTTGGCTGGTAGAAAATGCTACAAGCTTTTCGTTATTATATTTGTTAAATTGCGTGTTATTTTCAGGAAGTCGGTTATTTCGATAAAAAAGCTAACACAGTCGGTGGAGTGTGCGCGAGGTTAAGCGGAGACACAGCTGAAATCCAAGGCGCTACAGGTCTAAGAATTGGCTTGATCCTGCAAGGGTTCAGTTCGGTGGCTGTCGGCTTCATCATGGCTATAAGCTATAACTGGAAGTTGACTCTGGTTTCCACAGTATTTTTACCTCTCGTATGTATATTTTGGATTAACGAAAATTTCTACCACCTACACTGCTGGACTCATACCCGACCTATTAAAAAGGGGGATTTTCCCATAATCCTCATGCTGGGCATACGGTGCTGGGCAAGCTGTGCTGTGTTCGGCTGCGCTATGCCGCAATCAGTCGGCTGCCAGAACCCTGTCTGTTATTTCACGGGCCGGAGAGACAGGCTTGGGCTTCGAAGATGGAGATTGGAATACGGGATTCCAATCTCCCGTTTTTGTGGGTTACAATTTATATTCTTCTTTAAGTAAAAAGCACTACAGGATATTGCATTCCATAAATGTAGGTTTTCATCGTGTTAAACCTGTAATTCCTATAACATACTGTTTAAAAAAAGTAGTATCCTTTATCCCTAACAAGTAGGACTTTAAAAAAAACCGACTTCAAATAAATCACTTCTCAATTGACGGAGATATTGGTGATCATAGGGCGAAAATTACAAGTGAGAATGAGGTTTTTTGAATTTTCCGGGAAAAGTACCAATCTTTCAGGAATAAAATTTATATGGGACCATATAACTGTGAAGTATACTCTTTTAAACAAAAAAAGAATTTTGAAAATCGGTTTACAATTGAAGGAGATATCGGTGAACATAAATAAAAAAAATCGAGAAAAAAAAGGTTCCGACGAATTGATAACCTCCTCCTAATTGAAAATTACTTAAAATTTCATGTGTTTATGTTAGTTTTAAAATAATTTGGTGCGTTTCTGCAACGCTGGTATCCTTTGCTATTAACAAAGTATGACCAATCCGTCAATCCAATTAGGTAAAGGGTATTATTTAAAAAATACGCAAATCAACATCTTAAAATTCGTATCACAATTACTGATAGCAAAAACCGCAAAAACCTAAACCTACTGTCTATCTGTGTCGGTTTTGCTGCAGAAAGGATTTTCAGGTGGTTAAATAAAAAAACCTACCCTGTATGCTTGTTAATAACCACCTAGATTATTGATATTATAATAATAATTATAAAGCGCTTCTCGTCCACTTTTATCATGCGCACCGCCAAGGAGTGGAATGCTCTACCCGAATGTGTGTTCCCCGATGATTATAATCTTGGTGTCTTCAAGTCTCGAGTGAACAGGTTTCTTCTAAGCAAGCGTGCTCCATCGTAGACTGCATCTTCGCTTACCATCAGGCGAAATGCAGTCAAATGTAAGCCTATTTATTATAAAATATATATATATATATATATATATATATATATATATATATATATATATATATATATATATATATATATTATCCCCATGTAACAGCCTGCGCACATTGGACGACAAACATCAGCGATTAGACGCTCCGACAAGCTGCGGGGGACAATTTTCATACATTTTATTCAAAGCTCCGCACACACGGCGACAATCGCTACAGCAAGATATGACAGACGCTCGCGACTAAGCGCGACGACAAAGCGTCGTGTTTGCGAGGTCTGTTAATCTATGAATAAAGTATCGAATAATTTCAGATGGTAGGCAGTATCTGGCTTGAAGGAATAATATCACAAAAGTCACAATCAGACGAACGAGCGGCCATGGAATCGGCTACTTCTATTGCAACTGAAGCGGTCGTTAGCATCAGGACTGTACAGAGTTTAGGTAAGTGTACAGACATACACAGATACGTATACAGAAATCATGTAGGCATATTTGTTTAATATTACAGAGACTTAAGATATGGGTGCCGTTTAAGCCATATCTTTTACGACGTAAAACACCGAATATTCTTAAACTAACACGCCTCTGCACTTTTTTTGCCATGCTCTTTATATATATATATATATATAATTATACTATATGAAGATGGAACAAGCACACGGCCCACCTGATGTTATGTGGTAACCATTACCTATCACAAAGCATTGCATCATAAATCACGTTTTTCCGGAACGTGCTCTACGATGCAACGCCCTGCGTCCATCAACTTGAGGCATGAAGATGATAAGCCTCTTGTGTCAGTTATTTCGCCGGCACCCACACCCTTCAAACCGAAATACAGCTCAGCTGCTTCACGGCAGAAATAGGCATGGTGGCAGTACTTCCCCGGACGAGCCCTCCACAAAGAACTCTACTACCTTCAAAGTATATACTATATATACACATATATATAAATATATACATTATTTCCAATAAAGAGTAACAGAACATAAAAAAAAATATACTTACACGCTCACATTTTAGATTTTTGAATTTCCATTTAACAGGACTAAGCGCTTCCAAACATCATTTAAAATGCGCACTGCTTATATATGGAATCAGCTGCCAGCGTCTGTTTTTCCATTGTCTTACGACCCTAACGGCTTCAAAAAGAGAGTTAATAGGCATCTTCTGGGAAAGTTCGCCCCATCGTCGACCTCATCCTTGCCCACGCAAGCCTCGAGCTCAGGAGGTGGCCCATAGTAAATAAAAAAAAAAACGATGGTCGTGTTTGGTGCCTAGATGGATGGCAAATGTAGTAGTTTCTCGTAAAATTTTCGCAAGCCAATGTTTCGAGAAAACCTACGCCTACCAAACAAAACATTGCAGTTAACATTTGCTTAAAGAACGTAACATTGGCTTTCATCTGATTAATTTTGCAGGTGTTGAAGAAATATTCCTGGAGAAATTTCAAGAGTCCCTTTCTGACGCTTGCAAGGCGGTCACGAAGAAGGGTCGCTGGCGGGGGTTGGTTCTCGGCATGGGAATCTATGTGCCATTCCTTTCGTACTGCAGCGCTATCGTGTACGGAGCCTACTTGGTTTCTACAGGCGAGCTTGAATACAAAATTGTGCTGCTGTATGTATCATTATTCTTAATAGTAGATTGTTTTACAAGGGACTAAACCATCCCATTATATACGAGGTTGTTATACTCCCGAGCGTAGCGAGGGACGATGACAAGACCGAGTTATAATGGGTGGTTTTGGCCCGCGTAAAACACTCTACTTTTCACTTCGATTGCGAGAAAATAAAACAATTCAAAATTAGACATTTTTCAGAAATTTTATTAAAAATTAATCAACCTTCATAAAACATCACCAAGACGGTTCTATTTTCAAAAAAAAAAAGATTGACGGAGCACCAAGAAGTCGAGTTTTTATGTAAGAGAACGAATGCATTGTACGGGCTGATGATTTTAGAGAAAAATTAAAAAGAAAAAATACTTTTTAGCCCGAGGTATTAAACTCGAGTTTTAGGCCCGCTAAGCTACACTATTATGATACACTTTTTGAGCAAGAGAAGTGAAAAAATATTTATAGTTACTAGGCAACTTTGTCTGGTCTTTCTTCCTCTACCGTCTGTCCTATCAAAATGAAATATAACCAACAATATATATATATATATAATAATAGACTAGCGGCCTGTCCCGGCTTCGCACGGCTTAGGGCACTTTTTAAACACCTTGGGTTACGTTACTTAAGTAAGGATCCCTAATCTTTTCTAGCAATAAATATAGCCTATGTTACTCGGGGTGAATGTAGCTTTTCAATGGTGAAAGTATTTTTGAAATCGGCATAATAGTTTTTGAGTTTATTCATTACAAACATACACACACACACACAAATACAAAAAAAACCTCTTTATAATAAATCGTGTAGAAAAAAAATCCGGCGAATTGAGAACCTCCTCCTTTTTGAAGTCGGTTAAAAAAAAGCCAGTTGCATCGAGCTGAGGACAGGGCGCAATAGTGCTCATAAGGGGAGGCCTTTATGCAGCAACGGACTGCTATGGGCTGATGATCATGATACTAATGACACAAAAACAATAAGCTTTGGGTTTCGTTTTGACTTGGAAATTAGTAAGAGCTTCCATTTTCCAAGGGTCACGGAAGCTGTAATGTATGGGGCATACATGCTGGGCCAGTCGTTAGTCTACGCTCCGAGCTTCAACTCCGCAAAAGCCTGCGGAGCGAGGGTGCTGTCAATCATCAACCGAGAGCCAGCTGTCAAAACCGAGGGCAGAGTCAAAGATAAGCCAGATTGGGTAAGATTGGATAAGATACATGGAATGCAATTTCAATGACAGAAAATCTTCGTTTGCTACAAGAGACATTGCAGTTATTAAAGCTTATAATTGTAAATAAACATTAGAAAAAACATACTTATCATCAAAATAGTCAACGATTGAAAAAAAAAAAAATATGTCCGATCGAACGGGCTAAAGAATAGCCCTTTCTGTTGGCGATTAACAGTAGGTAAAATCCATATCACATGAAAACTAAATGCTGTTCGTTGGTAAGCCTGAGCATGAGCACGTCATTTGAGAATGGGTGGACTGATATAGCATTTTTTATAGGCTAAATATATAATAATAAAAATAAATAAATAATGCGGGACGTAATCACACAGCATCATGTAGCCCCAAACTAAGCAGAGCTTGTATTATGGGAACCACATGATTGATATACTACACAAAAAAAAATTTTTGTTGTTAATAGATACATATCATACATAGAAAACACCCAGACCCAAGATAAATATCTACAGAACATGCAAACATTTTTCCCGCAGCGGGAATCGAACCCTCAACCTTCTGCGTCTCAGGCGGACCTTCACCCACTGCGCCATAGAGGCCGTCGAATATAGGTTTATAGTGAAAAATAGGAAAAAATTGCTTGGACAATTGGAACAACTGAAACCGGCATGTCCTAGAACTTAAACTGTAAAGCTTATACATAGTCAAACGGTATTTACTACGTATTAAGCAACACATACAGCATTTAATTTAATTTAACAGTTTACGGTTTAATACCTAAGTAGTATGTTATGAAAAGTAACCTAATTTACTGTTAATTTTTGTACAAAACCTATATTGTTTTTTTGTGAGCTACAGCGGCAAAAAGGCCCAACCAGTGACTCGGGCCCCGACTCAGCATTAGGCTTCGCTATCCGATAGGTCAGCCCTGATTTCCTGCCAAGACCTACTTCGATTTTGTCGTTTAAACCTATGAAAGGCAGTGCCAATGAGTGTTAAGTGTTTGTCTTGGTAAATGGAATAATAATCAAGAAGAATCAATTTATTGGTAACTAGCTTCCGCCCGCGTCTTCGCTCGCGTGGTACCGGGATAAAAAGTAGCCTATGTGTTAATCCAGGTCACAAACTATGTATATTCCGAGTTTTATCCAAATCCGTTTAGTAGTTTTTGCGTGAAAGAGTAACAAACATGCACCCATTTATCCATACATCACAAACGTCACAAACGTTCGCTTTCATAATATTAAAGCAGGATACACCTAGCACGTCATAAAATAGAATAATAGTTATAAACTCTTAAGTACCCACAAAAATTCTCTAACAAAAAAATTAATAAACTTGGCAGTAATCAATTATTGATTTTATCTAATTGTAGGTGGCAACAGGAAATTTCGGTTTAAAAGGTGTAGAGTTCGCTTATCCAACGCGTCCGAATCTGCCAGTGCTCCGCGGTATAGACCTGAAGGTGGAGGCTGGCAAGACGGTGGCTCTGGTCGGCTCCTCCGGCTGTGGCAAGTCTACCATCCTACAGCTGATGCAGAGGTTCTACGACCCCGATACTGGTTCTATTGTAAGTAAACCGCCTTCAAACATTAAGTATAATTTTGTAAAAAATATTTTAACGTGTGCTGTTTGCTTAAAAACATTCAAAGCTATATCAGTCACCTAGGGGCAAAGCATCCAAGCACTTAGGACAAAACGGAAAAGCTAGTCACCGAAGCCGAAAACGGCTAGGTTATATATATTGTAAGTATTATTACTATTATTATTATTTGCTAGCTAGACCATTTGTTTCTAAGCAACTAGTAGTAGTCGTGAAAACATGTTAATCAGCTGTTGGTTTTCCTTTATAAATAAATAAACTGTGATATAAAACGGTGAAGGAAAACGTCTTAAGGAAACAGTCAACGTGTTGACATGTTGGGTAAGGCTACTACTGCGTCCCCTTTATAAATACGAAGTGACAAAGTTAAAATTCAGAAAGGGCATATCGAAATCTATCTGTAAAATTACCAATTTTCAAAACTCCCGGAAACTTTACAGGTAACCCATCAAGATATTTATACAGCCTATAACATGGAAAAAAAAGTGTCTGCACCAAAAGTAGCCGCACGCTGTCAATTGCGCTGATTATTTGGCCTTTTGAAGTTTATTACGTCAAATACGCTTGGATCATTTATGTCAGTTTTCACTTGAAGCACAGATATAGAAGAGAACTAAATGAAGACTTAAAATTCACTATGTTCTGAACAACAACTCATACGGCTGATCTCTACTTTCGTATGTCCAATATCATCAGATAAAAAGGGACGCATACAACATCTATGCGACTTCAAAAGAGATCAAAAAGTTAATCGTACCAGGGCGCTCGAACAAAATTCTATGCAGTTTCATAGTAATGCCCTGGTACGAAGTCGTAGTAATTGCATTGAGATAAAGTATGCATCTCTTTCTAGCCAATGATATATGGACATAAGAACGTAGAGATCAGCCGTATGAGTTGACGTTCAGAGCATCGTGAATTTTAAGGCTTCAGTTGTCTTCTATATCAGTGACTTGAAGACTATAGTGTAAAGTCAAAGTCACAGTATAGCTATTGCTATCTTATTAAACGAAACAAATAAAAACCTCTTTGTTCTTAAAGTCTCCTTAAACTGTCATTGCCATTTATTCATACTAGTCAACTTCACCTTGACTTATCCTGACTTTTGTTAAAACGAAATCCTGAATCTTGTTTTCTTTCTAAAAGATCCACTAAAGAACATTTTTATTAATAAAACTGCAATAGTAAAAAGAAACCTTACTTATACAAAAAGTTTGTTATCGTCATGGGGCAATTTATGGGGACTTTTAAAACGCGGCATCTCGATCTAAAGATGAACGACAATCCCACCTATGCTCCAAACGTTGGGTTCGCCTTCACAAGAAGAGAAAGACAAATGTGGGTTTGTGAGGATCATTTGATATCTGCCCGGGTACCGCCGATACACAGGGATTACTGCGCGCACTTCGCCCTGGACTACCAAGTCTGCCGATACAAAAACTTCCCATTCCTATTACGCTGTGCGCACGAAAAACACAACTACCTGAACTGTGAACATGCAGACTATGTGATGAGGATGAAAGAATTCGAGAGGGAACGAAGACTTCGAGAACGGGAATTAAGGATCAAAGCACGCAAACCGGCATGATAGAGTGAATAGAACAAGACTTGTAAAATAATGTTATCAATAAAGTTATACTTACCTACATATAGATTATTATTAGTTTATTAATGTCGATTTGTTTGATTCACTACCAGGCACCTTCTACGTTCACATTAGATAATTACTTTGAAAAACCAAAACAGTGTTGTTAACCGTCGTTCTTTCAATAATCTTTGAAGTCGATGCATTCGATACATTCTCATAATGATCAAGCTGTCTCGGGTTCGACATGCCCGATTTTGAATAAATATAGCCTATGTTTTAAGTTAGGCTATAAGTGCCATTGAATTGCATTAGTCCAATTAGTTCAATTAAAATCGATAGAGTTGTTTTTACGCGATCCTCGAGCAAAAATTTTACATTTGCCGCTCGGAGCATACGTAGTGTAGGACTGCAGTGGTGACTGCTGATAAACTGATGCTTCAAGTTGATGATGATTGCTTTAAGTTGATGATGATGATAATGATGAATTGTAGAAATATAACTGAAGGTTGTCTGGAACAGATCACTGTAAGCGATAAGACATCCCATTATGCTTTCATGATTGTTATCGCCAGTTTAGTTATTTATGTTTTTGTTGGTCTGAGTAAACTAAACATTTTTATAACTATCTATCCTACATTTTCTGTGAATCATCCCCATAATAAGCGAGTACATTTTTATGACACGATCATCGAGATAATATATATATATTCCCCGCATTATATATATATTTATTTGTAAATACTTGCATATTATACATAGAAAACACCCAGACCCGAGACAAATATCTGCAGGACATGCAAACATTTGTCCTGCGGCGGGTATTGAACCCGCAACCTTCTGCGTCTGGGCCTTCGCCCACTGCGCCACAGAAGCCGTATATTGCCACAACGTGGGAAAAAAAAGGTCCGCACCAAACTTGACGCATGTTACATGTTGCAACGGCATTTAACACTTCTACTACACTCGAGAGCAATGAATCCGGGTCACTCAAAGAATCCAAAAAATCTCGGAAAGTAAGAATGCTAGGTTAATGCAATAAATTGTATTTAATAGACAATTTAATACTCCTTAAATGAAAGTATTAAAACTTCTTAGTTATTGTAAAGTTATATCATAAAAAAATCAAATTTGAAAAGGGAACACTGTCGAAGATGGAACTACGAAATTACAGGATTTGTTTTTGCTTTTGTTTGTAATCTGTCATTTATGTTGGTACATAAACCAGGTTGATAGTGCTCAATATTCATTATTCAAGCTGAAATCATGTCGCTTACACTTGAAGAATGCACCAGAATACTTACATTGGTGGAAACCGGCCGGAGTCAGCGCGATACAGCCAGGACTGTCGGTGTGTCGCTGTCAACAGTACAAAGAGTTCTCCGACGTTACGAAGAAACTGGTTCTAACCTACGCAGACCAGGAACGGGCAGAACTAGGTGTACCACAGCACGAGAAGACCGATACTTGGTGAACCGAAACCGAACCATGCTTCGAAATCGCTTTCTCACAGGAACTGAACTCACAAATCAGTTTCGACGCCTCGGAGGAAGTAACCCAAGTGCATGGACAGTAAGACGTCGGCTTGCTGAATTTAACTTAAAACCCCTTAGACCTGCAAACGGCCCTAAACTGGAGCGTGGCCATCGTATTTCAAGACTAAGATATGCCCAGAACCACGTAAATTGGAGTATTCAAGATTGGTCGAAAGTTATGTTCTCCGACGAATCAAAATTTATGCTCTACAAGCACGATGGAAGACACAGAGTGTATAGAAGACCAGGGGAAAGATTCAAGCAAGCATGCATCGAAGAAAAAGTAGCCTACGGTGGTGGGTCTGTACTTGTGTGGGCCGGAATTTCCTCTGAAAGTCGCACAGAGCTGGTGATCATAGAAAACGGCTCTTTAACTAGCGTAAGATATGTGGAAGAAATCCTCAACGAACACGTTGGTCCATTTATGGTCAATTTGGGTGAGGATGCTATATTTATGCATGACAATGCCCGACCTCATACAGGTAGGATTGTGAATGACTACCTTCAAGAGATGAACATTACTTGTACGGAGTGGCCAGCGCGCAGCCCGGATATCAACCCGATCGAGCATGCTTGGGACGAGCTAGGGAGATGCGTAAAACAACGAAACCCTCCCCCAATCACGCTTCCTGAGCTCAAAATTGCTCTCACAGAGGAATGGGAGAATATTCCCCAAAATCGTATAAGGAACTTGGTGTACAGCATGCCAAACCGCGTAAACGCAGTAATGGAAGCACGAGGAGGTAATACGAAGTATTGAAATTCAAGAAAATCGTCATAAAGTTCAAAAATTTCATGTTTCCTATTTTTGTTTTAAGGAGAGTTCAGCAGTTTTTTTTCTTTATGTAATTTTGTGTAAATAAAATGTATGGTGACTCATATTTTTTAAACTTTCATTTAAGGAGTATTAAATTGTCTATTAAATACAATTTATTGCATTAACCTAGCATTCTTACTTTCCGAGATTTTTTGGATTCTTTGAGTGACCCGGATTCATTGCTCTCGAGTGTATTTATGTGATGCTTATGTTTGTTAACGACGATGCTCGGACGATTTTTGTCACTTTTCACTTGAAGACTGTGAATACAGTACCACTACCTAGACAGTGACAGTACAATATCGATGGACACGATTTAATGACATGCCAGGAGCTGGACGGTCGCGACATCCGCTCCAGCCTGACTCTCCCGCGGCTGCGGCGGCAGCTGGGCGTGGTGCAACAAGAGCCGGTGCTATTCGACCGCACTCTTGCAGAAAATATTGCCTACGGAGACAACAACCGCAAGATAACTATGCACGAGATCGTGGCCGCCGCTAAAGCTGCCAACATACACAGCTTCATTGTTTCACTGCCAAAGGTGAGTCATAAGTCTCCTAAGAAAGAATCCCTATTATAGATATTTCTTTCATTTTCTTAGTCCAATTTCCCCTATTGCTATTATCAGTAATTTAAAAAACTATAAATTATAAAAATATGAAGGAAATTCATTCAAATCATCCAAAAACATCTTTGAATGAGATCCATTGAACACAAAATTTACTCGTGCCCAAGAGTGGTGTTACATAAGTCGATTTATGCAAAGTTTATACTTGAGCTTTATGCCAGGTGTTAAATTTATCTAGGGCCTGAGACCTAAATTCCAACCTACCTATCTAAAGGTGATCAGGAATTATGGTTACCTTCCAAAACTATCATAATCATGGTTCCGAAGAAAACGCCAGATAAGATCAATAGAAAACCCACGGCTTAGTCTACTCCAGTCCGTCTTGTGGCTGTGTGAAAGTGCAGGACTAGAAATAACTCAAGGAATAAAATAAATAGGTAGATTACCTGTAATTTTCTAGATAGCAATAGCAGCTTAAATATAGTGCAAAAAATACCCCTAAGCATGGGGGAGTGACGACTAACAAAAAGTTGCTGGTAGAAGCTGGGTGTGTCGAGCTTGAGAACAGAGGGCTAGTCCAGGAGTAGACTGCTATGGGCTGATGACGATGATATAAAAAACATATTTCTAGTAATGACTTATACTATAGTTTTATTGACCTCCCAGATACGACATGTCTGTCGCAGCAGCGTCGTATGTAGGGGCAGTCAATTCTGTTGGGGCTGGCCTGCGTCCTTAGCACCAGGGATGAATACCTCTTCCGCATATAGAAAGGCAAAGATGTGGGACCGATGCCGTCCCCTTGAGTTGCGCGAGCAATTAGTTCTGGCTTTAAGTTATGTGAGGCAAGTTATAGTCCAGCATTATTATTGTAAAGGTAAAAACACGGTACAGGTTAATGTTACTCCGTAGGGCTACGATACCAACCTTGGCGCGAGTGGCGCGCAGCTGTCAGGTGGACAGAAGCAGCGAGTGTGCATTGCGCGCGCGCTGATTCGCTCTCCACGCCTGCTCCTGCTCGACGAAGCAACCTCTGCGCTTGACGCCAACAGCGAGCGGGTAAGAACTGTTACTTTTCAGCTTCACAAGTTTTCAGCAGAATAAGGCGCAAACATTTTATTGTGTCGTGGTGTGTCGTGCCACTTATAAAGGTTTCAATATGAAACTTTGGTGGCATGCGGCTTGAATACAAAGCAAAGTAAGTTCGTTATACAAAGCAAAGTGAGTTTTCATTCGTATGTTTTCCGAATGTCATGGTTGTGAAAACCTCAGTTGAACAAAATCGGCTGCTACGCTTACGCCATAATATAAATCAAAATCTTGTAAGATTTTGTCGATGAAGAAGATGAAGATGTGTGACCTGAAAGATTTTGAGTTGACTCAAAATTTCAAGACACACATCTTCATCATAATCATCACTACATCTTACAAAGTCTAACCACATATTGTTGACGTTCGGAAGTAATTTTACCCCTTTTTGGGATAACTTAAGATTATTCAAAATAATGTACATACCTTGTTCCATTTTTATATCACATTAATATATTTGACATTTTTCGCGTGTGATAGAACATATTATTTAGGCATAATCAACTCCGTAACGACTGAACGGATTTGGATGAAACTTGAAATATAGTACCTATATAAACAGTTTGTAAAATGGATTAACACATAGGCTACTTTTTATTATGATACCATACGAACCAAGCTTGTTTTTGTATATGTACCTATTAAGAAATTGAAAAGCTCCTTTGTTTTTTAAACTGACACTCCATACAAAATTAAAACTTTCTTTACTTGTTCTTTAATTCTTTATTGTACACAGAAACATATTATATAAATAAATTGACCTAAATGCTATTAACTTTGTAGTATGTATTATATGAATTTCACACTCTAGCAACCGATATCCTTCTTCATACTAAATGTATAAAAAAATTGTATGGCCATGGCAACAATCATTATAGTGTTGAAGAGCGTTCGGCCTTATGACGACGCATATTACTCTATTCCAGCTCTACCTACTCTTAAAGTAAAACTTTTGCTCCAATAATGTACGGTACACAACCACACAGCTAAAAATGTACTGAGGTGTCAGATTTATTCTGGGAACAATGTGTGGTTGAAATGTGAAAGGGAAAACTCAAGTGTACTAAATAAACCTTGCACAGAAAGGCTACCGTCAGATGCGACAGACAGAAATAGCAGATAATTACCCGAAAGATTATTAGCATGTAATGAATCTTTGCCAAGAAGATGACGTCAGTCAAACGTCTTAAATTCCACTGTAGACGAAATCTTGTTTTACTTGTGTTTTGCATGACATCATCGACCTCTATTCGAATCAGGTGAAATCATCTCTAGGAATGTCATATATTTAGCTGGTATTATTATAACGATTTCTCTGATCCCAAAATGTATTCTACAGAAAAACGCTTTTAAAAGCTAACACCCAGTCCATCGCCGCAAAAAAAATAACCTCGCATTTAAGGCGACGATACATGTCAAACCTCCCTCTCGCTCGCACTATTCAACTTTTTGGAGGATATAAAATCACTGAATGTAGTTATGCAAAATAGCAAAACCTTCACAGCCTAGAAAATAACAATTCAAAGGTTCAGCAAGAATATCATGTTGAACTCAACACGTTTTCCTACCAAAAATTTGCAAAGTTTTTTGGTAAGAAAACATAATAGAATCAAAATTATATTATTACTACCTTTGAATAGTGATTTTATATCTTCAAAAATGTTGAATAATGCGAGCGAGAGGTTTGACATGTATCTTCGCCTTAACACGTTGGCTGCTGGCCTCGCACATGATGCTCCGCGCCATGCACGAGGATGACGACGTGCATAATCACATTTGTGTTTTCAGCACTCAAAGCGTTAAGAGAGTTTAAATAACCGCTGCCTTCGAAAACCAAAGCACGCCTCACCTACACGTGGTGCACCCTGCAAACTAACAATCAGGGCTCTGGCGGCCGGCTGATTGCGGCATAGCGCAGCCTAACATCGGCACAGCTACATTATCTGACCGACCCGACCGACGGGCTGCAGCAATGGCGGAGGCGGCGGTGGGAGAACATGCGTGCCCTATCTGCATGCCCAGCGCCCATGTTGGGCATAATCCACAGATGATATCCGTAACCTACCAATGTCCAGCAGTGGGCTGATATAGGCTGGTGGTGTTGCTTATCTGGTAGACGGGCACAATAAGTGAATAACGGGCAGGTACCACCACACCACATAATTGAGTGAGACCGGTCAAGAACCTACCGGAACTTATCATGGAGTTTAAAATTCTGAGAACGATTTCGAATTGCTGGGACTAACCATTTTATAAAATAACTAACTTTCGCCCGCGATTTCACTCGCGTGGTACAGGGATAAGTATGTAATGTATATTCCTAGTTTCATCGAAATCCGTTCAGTAGTTTTTGCGTAAAAGAGTAACAAACATTCATCCATTTATCCATGTATCTATACTCACAAAGTTTCGCATTTAAGTAGGATATTAATAAAATGTATAGATATTCAAAGCTTGCGTACTTAAATAGCACATCACGTTAATTTGGTCCTGTAGTAGTGACTATTAAGTACCTATGTATTCTGTGTATGTAATATTCAGCATCGTGTTAATGAATGTCTTACCTATTACCTATTTTTCGCAGACGGTATCGGAAGCTCTAGAAAAGGCGGCCAAGGGACGCACTTGTATCACCATCGCGCATCGTCTCTCTACCATCAAGGACGCTGATCTGATATGCGTGCTTCATAAAGGTAATAAATAAATGTTGAGCCCAATAATTAATTCAATGTGAATGTTCCATACACAACCAGCGGATTGACAAACGTGGGCTCCGGCCAGGTTGAGTGACGATCTGCGAGAGGCTGTTGGTAGAAGCTGATTGCGTCGAGCTGAGGAAGGGCGCGATGGCGCTCAATACGGAAGGTCTATTTGCAGCAGTGGACTGCTATAGGCTGATGATGATTATGAGGATGTTCTATTCGATAAATCTTTGACGTACAGGGTGCCTGCCTAGTGCGAGTTTTTTTACCAGCTCGATCGCGTTTGCGTTTACGGAAATTTGTATGGAAAAGAGTCAGTGCCACGCGTTTTTCACTAGATGGCGCTACCTCGAGTCCATATAAATTTGCGTAAACGCAAACGCGATGGAGCTGGTAAAAAACTCCCACTAGGTACCCAGGAGAGGCGTTTTGTCCACACAAATATATACCCGGATTTCCTCCCTAGAATTTGACACAACCGCAGCGAGTTTTTTGACAGTTTAAAGCTAATCACACTTAGATGGCATTACTTGTCCAGAAATGTTGATAAATCATAACATTTGGCAAATAATAGACTCTCCACATAATCAACGCAGCAGGTCGGAAGGCGCTTTGTTACGGGAATACGGGTGTAGTGTAAACCACGTTATTCTCAACACCTTTACATCCTTATTCCGTATAAATAAATCTTATTTTTCAATTTCCTAAATTGAATTTGTTTCAGGGGTAATCGTGGAAAAGGGCACCCATAGCGAACTTATCGGTCTGAAAGGATTTTACTGGCGACTCAGCAGAGGTCAACAAATGGCATAAATGCACCAGTCAACAAATTGGACCAAAAAACGTAGAATATGATCACGTGCCATAACATTAGGCAATAATATTAGTATTCATATTAAAAATAGGGAAATTTCGCGTACCGTTAATTTTAAATAATTACGTAATGTTTTATTTAAAGTTAACGTATCGACTTTTTAAGAGTCTTCATCAGGGTGAGTGAACGCGACGCTCTCCCATTCAGTTTTTCAATATGAATGTTAATTCAGGTTAGTTTCATTATTAAAATAATAGTATTAGATCACATAAAAGTATTCATATGTCATAAGCTTATGTTTGTACTTTGGGCTGTCATAACTTTTGATACCATTTAGTTGCACACTGAAATAACAAGCACCGGTCCTGTTTTTTACAAACTTTGACAGTTTTTCAATTGACGTTGTTTGAATTATGACGGATGAAATGTCAAAGTTTGCAAATAAAGGTGCGGTGCCGACCATTTCGATGCGCAACTGAGTTAGTAAATGAGGCCTTAGAAAATTCAAAACGTGTGTAATGTTTAATAAATTACATAGCTTATGTGATATAGCCAGTGCATTTAGTTTAAACCTTTCTTCGACGGCACTTTATATTTTTAGTTAAAAATGCCTTCATCATCAGTATTCGTAGTTAAGGTTCAAACATTCTCCTAATCTTAATAAAAAGATTAACTAAGTACCTAAGTTAATAATAGTTTTATCTAGTGACGTAAGTTCTTGTTAGGTATTTTATATGTAAAGTTTAAAGTGTTAAATAAAACAAGCAATATACAGTTACCCCGTTTATTTTTTTTATTGAAATTCATTTTTTGACAATAAGTATAGGACTGTAACATACACATAAGAATCATTTGCGAATTTCGAAAATAATTCAGTTTTAATAAAGCCGGAGGCCATCATAGGTTACGCTTACTGAAATTCTGCTTATTTACCACTTTGTACTTCACCATGTATCAACTGGTTTAAGACCTAATACTGCCATCCGGTGCTACAGGATTTCATAACCCAACCCATATTTATCGAGAAAAACGGCTGTAAAACATTCTTAAACAAAATATCATGAATTATGGTTTTTTAGAATGTTTTTTTTTATTTCATTCCAAGCGATAGTCATTAAAAGTATTCATGAAGATAAGAAAATCACAAATTTTTTGAGTAATTCTAGTTTATGTAAACAAGCAGCAAGATAGTAACCCTGATCAATTGAAGTCGGTAAATATCTTAATAATTATGCCATTTACATCACACAACAATAATGAATAATGCTTTGTTCAATAAACACGCCGTAATTTACATTTTTACTATAAAGATTATTATGGGCAAATTAATTTCGGCACGATGCTTTCTTTTCGAATATAATGCTTGTGAAGTAGTAAGGATCTGCAAATAACTCAATGTAAAATGTATACACCTTTACCACCTTTTATTTATACATTGTTACTATTTCCATGTATGGAAACGATGGTGAATTATATACGTTTTTTTCCGACTCATTACTCAGTACGAAAGAGGCTAGCTAGCAACCCGCAACACAGGTTCTCTTAGATTAGCTAGCGAACTTTATTTTAAATGATAAGTGTATTTGTAATTTCTGGTGTACGTGTTAAATTATTTAATTATTCGTTTATTACTCGCTCTCAACCGGTAAGTTATTCGATGGTGAACATCGTACCAAAACATGGTGATGAGAAAGGAAAATGTATAAATGATATTTTACATCGAAAGGTATTAAAATATTATTTCTAGACCACTTTATATTACAAAGCACAGAACGTACGATGGCAGTACATACAAAGGTATATTTACGTTACGGCAGAAATACAACTTCAATGATCAAATCAGTTATTTTCAAATATTGTCTCGACGACTTAAAAGGTAATAGAGATGGTTCTTAGAATTCGGTATTACCTAAATATTGTACATGTAAGTATACATTAATATAATGGTAAATTGATCTTAAAAATCTACAGACTCGATTTTTGGTAAATGGCAAGCAAGTCGCGTCCATTTTAATCACAATCGTCCTATGAGCAATCTTTTAACATTTGGTAGATACTGTTCATACAATGAAAAATATTATTGACTAAATAACCTTAATAAATAAAACCTTTCAGGTACTTTTTCTTGTATATTAAATATGTGACGTGTCTCTTTATAGAGAGATAATGTTTAATTCTTTACCAAAATGTGTAAAAGTTATACGATTACAACTTGATACGTTATTCATTATCCTAGGTGTATATTTAGGTTAATATCTTTAAATATACAACAATATATGAAAATTTAACAATAACCAAGATTTGCAATATTATTTGGATGTTGATCATATAAAGAGTAAGCACATAATAAGGAATACTACTATCGTACAGAAGGCACACACTTAACATAAGACAAGTACACACTTCAAGTGTATGTATAAAAATTTACATATTCTTACACCAGTATACTTGCTTGCTCGCGAAATCGAAATCATATTATTTTATGGTAACTAGAATTTTAATTAACACGCAGAATCAACTATGTTTTTAGTTACTAAAGGAGGTCCCGTTTCAAGAGACTTGAATAAAAAATAAAATCATAAAATAAGTCTAATGTTTACAATCGGTGATCTAATATAATTATTCAAATCCGCGGCTACGCACGCGTAGTATCCAGATAAAAAGGAGTCTCCTTAGTGTGTGCTATCTCGATTCCTAGTTACATCCAAATCTGTTCAGCCGTTCTAGCACAAATTAAAAGATACTTTTACATTTATAAATGCGATTAATGGAAATTATAATTTAAGTGGGATTTTATCTAGTGTTAGCCAGTACCAAATATTTTGTAAAACAGTATTCCTACAGACAAATTGTTTCCAAAAAGCTTTAATAATGCAAATATTATCAATATGGTTAGTAATTTTTTGGGTACTTAAATTTACAAAATTTAGTTGTATGATTTAATATCATCCCAAAAATATTTTGTCAAATAGTATTCCTACAGAAAAATTGTATCCAAAAATCTTTATTTATGCAAATATTATCAAAATTGCAATTAATTTTTTGGGTATTTAACAAATTTAAGAAATTTAGTTGCATGATAATATAATATCCCAAAAATATTTGCTCATACAGCATTCATACAGAAAAAATGTTTCCAAAAGTCTTTATTTATGCAAATATTATCTAAATTTTTAGTATTTTTTTGGGTAACTACCCAAACTAACTAATTTACGAAAGGAAAATGCCGTCTAATGTATGACGCTCAATACCAAGACTAAAGTGAGTGCGTCAAAACCCAGCCTAGATTTTTCGGAAGATATTAAACTGTTCTTCTTTGAACATTAAGTATTTTTAAGAGCACTTTGACTAATTGTTTTTATATGATATTAAGTTTTAAAGTTACTTTAAAAAAGGCTTTCTTGGGGCCTTGCATGTTGCTTTGTCTAATTATAAGTATATGGCTATAACCATTTTATACTATATCTATATGAAAAGGTTAAGATAGGTAAAAGGGTGTTTTAAGTTTTACTTCGTAGAGACATTACTAGTCTGTGTTCGACTTTATATTATTTTCAGATAATCGTATTGACGAGAAAGTAGATATGCATTTACATTATGAAGGTATGTAAATCGTAATTATCAATTGAATATTTTTTTATGTTCAGTATAAGATTTTTATAATCCCAAAAATTTTAACTCAGGCGGGATTTTTGAATTTCAGGGAATTTTATGGGAAAAATATAAAAATCTTAGATTTTCCCTGAAGTGTGGGCTACCACTTAAAATACAAAAAATCGTAGTTTAGTATAAATTTTACAAAATTGTTTATAACAATTATTAATACTTACTGGTGAAGGTAAATTCACGCGAAGATCTTAATACATTCATCAAAGCCACAAAAATGCCGCGGATGCCTTTTTCAAATTATGCTGGTTTCACATCACCGGTTATTAGCAAACACTATCGTATTGTTCATCGTAAATTATTGTAATTATGTATAATAAAATAACAATTTACAGAATAAGCACTGCTTCATAATGCCACTAAATACTTACCCAAAAATTCATAATTAACTGTAATTTTAAAACGGCTCCATAGAGTGAGCTTAACACTGTCATTTACTTGTTATTATAAAGGGGTGACGATATTTTAACGAAATTTTAGCTATCTGAGGTTAATAGATCTGTTATGAATAGGACGGTTATACTCTAGCGAGAACATTATTGCATACAAACGTGAAAAAATCTCCAATAACTTTTTACTCGGTTCTAACATCTAAATAATTAAAAATAAGGGTTGTGGCCACAGTAACAGTATATAAAAATGGTTATTGCAGTGTAATGGTTGCGTGCGGCGGAAACCAAGTCAAGAAAATATTTTTTTACTTGATTATTAATCCCGTTGGTGTTAAAACTAAATAATGAATAAATAATGCTGGACGCACCACACATCATCATGTAGCCCCAAACTACATTTTTTTTTGTAAATACATACATATCATACATAGAAAACACCCAGACATGAGACAAATATCTGCAGAACATGCAAACATTTGTCCCGCAGCGGGAATCGAACCCGCAACCTTCTGCGTCTCAGGCGGGCTTTCGCCCACTGCGCCACAGAGATCGTCAACTAAAGAAAATGTTAATGTCATTTTAAAATATAATCAATTTTATTTGTTTAAATTCGTTTGGTTTTGACGCAATTGGTATGGGGCTCTGGCATTCTCCTTTAGTTGTATGATATAAATATTTAACATTCTTACAGCATTCATACAGCAAAATTGTATCCAAAAATTTTAATTTATTCAAATATTATAAAAGTTAGTACTTTTTTGAGTAGGTATCGAATACACGAAATGTAGTTGCCTTACAGCTGCGTGTTAAATAACTAGTGTATTTATTTTAGTAAACTTATATTACTACTAAATTACGATTACTACTATTTTTGAAAACATTAAATAATTCATATAACAATAAATAAATATCGCTAATATCAGTGTGGCACTTTATAGTAAATTGTCGTTTTGAGAAATATCGATAGACTTTTTTCTTACCATGAAAAAGAAGGAGCCGTCGTCTAGCAAGATTACTGAAATATGTATATTATGCTACATATATAAACTTCATAATATATAACTAATTTACTTATAAATCAATATACATGACAAATGATTTTATCATAAAATCTTACGCAATATACAATTATTATTTACATAAAATGGAAGTATAATGGAACTATATTTTAAAGTTAGTTTTAGTATAATGTCATCCCTGTGTGATGAGCTTTAAGATCAGAGAACATTAAGATGACTTGTCACCACCAACTCATACTACATATGAAGAAGAAGAAGAAGAAGAAGAAGAAGAAGAAGAAGACCAACTTCATACTTCTGTAGCGGTACTGAACCTTTGCTTATGCATTATTAAAAATATTATGTACCGTGACAAAGTTTAAAGCTTTCAATTCAATAACTTTGAGTAAAACCCCTTTAAAATCCTTTAGAAGTTCAAGACAAACGGGTAGTTTATGGTTGAAAACCGTGCATGTAGTCACTCACAAGCATTCCTTAAAGAGTTGGCGAATATATTATGTCTTATAATTAAAATAACATTAGGTAAATATTCACTAAAAGTTCATCGAGATCGAATGCCCATTACAGAGCAGAATATAATCTGCCTTACTTCTTTTTCATTACCAACTAATTTAATGGCACGTTCATGCATCTCAAAACATTAAAATACAATATAAAATACATAATTATTTATGAATAACAAAACGTTTCTTATTTATTTGGAAACGACCAAAAACTTAAACATTAATGTACATTATTTAAAATTCATCTAAGTAAATTAACAACATCGATTGCACATTGTTGGACCGACCGAAACGATCCTATTACACTTTCTAGGAAATAAAAAAAAAATATTGTTAAAAATTGCACAGCCTTCAGTAAAGCAAAATAGATAACAAATTATAGATCTACATTATTCATTTTTGAATATTTTTTTCCTATAAAATTTTCACTAGTTTATAACGTAATAAATTATGAATATACTATTAAAATAAAATTTATATATCCTATTTGCTCAACAAACCTGTTATCTATGATAAATCCCGGTATAGCGGGATGTTCAGGATTTATTGACATAAATAACATCTAAACTACATCAGGCAAATACCGCAACCATGATGAACGCTGATACACGTAGTCGTACATACACAATCTTACAATGTGATATTACTAAGTTTATTCTAGCGCAGTAGGTGCCTTATTTTACTACAACAATAAAATGTACTTAAAGACCAGATTTTTTTTCCAGCCGAAAGGTGCTCGAATGATGCCAGAGCATTGCATGTTATCTATAGCGTATACAATTTATACCCTCTTTGTAGCGCAACGCTGAGGGTAGACTCTCAAATGCCTAATAATATGCTTAAGATAAAAAAAACGACTTCAAAAGAAATTGATTCAGAGGGGTGGTATTTTTTTTCAAATTTAAATGGAACCAATCAAGAGGTATACCCTACCAACAATACGAACGAATTAAAAACCTCCTCCTTTTTTGAAGCCGGTTAAAATACATAAACTTCACTTAATATCTATATGCTACTGGTAAAAGTACACGTCCATTTATGACACCAGAATGCACGCAACAGAGTGTAAGTACTATTTGGTTCAGACAGTGACAAATATACCACCGTCTGTTTTATCTGCGTTTACGCAGTAGTTTGAATTCTATTTACATACCATGCATGCGTTCTATTTTGGTCAATAAACGGTACCAAAATGAATAAATCCTGTTCACGATCTTAGCTGGTTAGAAACCAAATCACAAATTAGTTTCGTGCCTGACGATGGAAATTCTCAGAGCAAAAAATGTTAGTCTAGGTACGTGGATCGTGTCAGTTCTAAATTGCGTCATCTGCAACACTATGAAGGTTCATATATCCTTGTGACGTCATTCACTGGGGCATGTGATGGTCGGGATGCGGAGGTTGCGGGGGAAGCTGCGGATGCGGGGGGTGAGAGAGATGCGGGGGGTGAGACAGGTGCTGGGGTAGTAACGCATGCGGGGGTAATGCCGCGTGCGGGTGTAATCCCGGCATAGTTGCCAGCGGCGGCAACGGCACGTGTGCGGGGTAGGTAATCGAGCGAGGCGGGGCGTTAGTATACGCCAACTGGGCCGGCATACTTTGCTGATTCTGAATCTGCTCGGGCACCGAGTATTGGTTTACCTGGTTTATAGAAATTGTTATTAGTACTATACAAATCAAGAAAATTACTAGGATTAAATGGGTTACATTGATGCGTCCAACAAATTGCATATGCGTGCGCTACCTTTTGCATATTGTTGAAACCACCAGAGAAGAGGTTTAGTGGAATTTGAAGAAAATATTTAAATACCTTTGCAATTTATTTCCTGAGTTCTATTATTATCATTGTTAAACTGTATGAAATGATCGAGAAATTTAAAAAAAACCTCTTGAGGCAATATTCAGATTAGCCTGCACGTAAAAGTGGCATAGTGTTCTTATATTTTTGGCAGGAAAGTTTCAAACTGACACTGGACCAGACCAGTCGTGTGCTAAGGTTTCAAACTGACATTGGACCAGACCAGTCGTGTGCTAAGGTTTCAAACTGACATTGGACCAGACCAGTCGTGTGCTAAGGTTTCAAACTGACACTGGACCAGACCAGTCGTGTGCTAAGGTTTCAAACTGACACTGGACCAGACCAGTCGTGCGCTAAGGTTTCAAACTGACACTGGACCAGACCAGACCAGTCGTGTGCTAAGGTTTCAAACTGACATTGGACCAGACCAGTCGTGTGCTAAGGTTTCAAACTGACACTGGACCAGACCAGTCTTGTGCTAAAGTTTCAAACTGACACTGGACCAGACCAGTCGTGTGCTAAGGTTTCAAACTGACACTGGACCAGACCAGTCGTGTGCTAAAGTTGCCGAGTGGGTTGCAGAGTTCGTAACGCGGCCGCGTGGCCGGAGGTGGCGTGACGAACAGAACTTTTTTCGGTATCCTGGCAAACGGATTCCTAAGTTCGGGAACCGTAGAAAGAGGGGAGGCCTTTGCCAGACAGACTTCTCCTCCTTCGTATGAGTTAGTTAGCCTATTCTTTGTCGGAGTTTTTAGGCCACCCGAAGGCCTCCGACAACTTAATAACTTAAAAAGCCGGGACCAACATGTCAACGTGCCTTCCCTAAATGCCACTAACCGGGCGGGTGTTGTTTAACTAAGGTGATCTGAGAATACCGTAGTAAGCAACGCCACGAACGCTTCCGGATCATACGACGAGTGTGAATACTCACATTGATAATTGGCTGCAGTAATCCAAGTCTGGCGAGCAGCAGCTGATGTTTGACGTGTCGTAGCTCCTCCTGTTGCCGCACTATCATCTCTTGCAGCTCGCCGTGCTTTCGATGCAACTGTTCCTGCCACAGCAACTAGCTCTTATCAAGTTATAAATGAAATTCGCAAGCGGTTCGGTTTGTGCGGTTTTAAATAGCTATAGCTATCAGTAACCACAAAATGACTTCGAATTTTTCACCTAAAGGTAAAGTGGTAACTTTTACTTTTGATGGCCTATGTGGCACGGTGGGTGAAGGCCCACCTGAGACGCGGAAGATTGCTGGTTCAAATTCCGCGACGAGATAAATATTTGTATGGTCTGCATCATCATCAGCCAATAGAAGTCTACTGCTGGAAAAGGGCCATTTTTTATATAATATATTTTTATTTGATATGGCGCCATCTGGACTAGCTGGGATAGTATGCTGCAGAAGTTTTGGGTGCCCGCCCTAATCAATCCATTTGTTCGATAAATATATCATATTAATTAGTATTTACATTTTAATGGGATTAGTTATAAGGTGATAATTATTATTATTTTATTTTAGGTACTTTATTGTTATTTATATTTTGCTAATTTAAACGAAATTTTTCAAAAAAATATATGTATCTGAATAAACGAAGAGTTTATTTATATTTTATTATTAATGCACGTACCATAGTCAAAGCTAATTTTCTAACCTGACGCAGTACCTAATACCCTACGTACTTCCTATTTTTTAAATTGAAAATGTATAATCAAATGCTGTAACTAGGTACATATACCTAATTCAATCCAAGTAAAATTTAAGGTCAAGTATATAAACTAACGTATTACTTGGAGAACATTTCTACTACATTAAAAATATATATCTGAAATTAACTAAAACTACTTACCTACTCATATACTACTTATACTATGTACTACTTTCACTTCATAATTGTTTTATCATCATCATCATCATCAGCTTATAGCAGTCCACTGCTGGACATAGGCCTCCCCTAATGAGCGCCATTGCACCCTGTCCTGAGCTCGACGCATCCGAGCTGCGTCCGATCCGACCAATTGTTTTATCATTGTCACTAAATTCAAGTGTTTCCCTATGAGCACAGAAAAGAGAAGAGTCCCCTCTTCTATTCTAACAAAGGTTTTTTTTAAACCTAAAAGAAGAGATCACAACCCAAATGATTGTAGGTACCACTTGTTTTTACTGAATAAAGTATATTGTATTTTTTGTTGTATTTTTTTACCGACGCTGCTGCGAGAAGGTGAGCCCTGCGAGAAGTATTCCCACAGCATGATGTTGTTTTTCTGTGTATCTGTTATGGACAATGTGATTAATTGGTCATTATACATAATGACCGGGCATTATGAATAATGACAAATATGTGAGGGCAATGTGATAAGAACTATTGAATAAATCAAATTGCCCGGGCAATATTATTTTTATTTCAGACTTTAAATCAAAATTTAAAACAAATTTCTTCCTTTTACCGATGCCTTATGAACTTCGCTAGTCTTTCTTCACTTTAGTTACGAAACTGAATTACGAAATTATCCGTCTGCGTCCGTCCGTATTCGTTTGGAATGCAAAACTGAGAGCTGTGTAGTGAACAGTGAAGCGATGGACGTTCGTACGCCGCCATGACGGGCTCTGATTGGTTAGCGCGTGTCACGCGTTCGCTTCCCTCCCCTCACTCCATCCCCAAAGTAGCTATATTATCACATTGCCCGATGATCACGTAGTATTATTCATAATGACCGGTCAATGTGATAAATAATGAAGTTTAGGTAATAATTAATCACTTTGCCCTAAGTAGCTGGTCATTATTCATATTGCCCGGGCACTATGAATAATGCCCGCATTAATCACTTTGTCCACATATCTATTATCGAATATCGAGTTTGGCTATAGTATAGACGGCCTCTATATGGAACGTGACCGACCTGGTTATCCGGCGTGACAATAACCGCCGGGTGGAGAGTGGAGATGGGCAGTAGAACGGGCTGCAGCTGAGCCCCACTGGCGTACATCGGATTTAAGTACTGAGTGCCCATGCCGTGCTGTACAGCCAGCGCTTCGGCGTTCTGTAACTAAACCAGATAAGGTAACCACAATCTTTAAAAAATACCGAACACCGAAAAAACACCTGTCATGTACCTCTCTCAAACAAAAAAAGAATTTTGAAAATCGGTCTGCAATTGGTTGATATCGGTGTAAATAATAATAAGGGTGTACGGGGTACCAACCCCCATCTTCGGAACCCAAGCCAACCTCACCTGCACGTGGTGCACCCTGCTAAACAACGAACGGGGCTCTGGCAGCCGGCTGATTGCGGCATAGCACACATCTAAATCCCCTGGCCACCGACGGGCAGCAGCGTCGGTGGTGCGAGAAGCTGTGCCCTGCGATCCCCAACTCGCATGCCCAGCGTGGGGATTATGGGTATATCCCCCTTTATTAGGGGAAGCCTATGTCCAGCAGTGGACTGATATAGGCTGGTGTGGTGTGGTGTGGGTGAAAATACATAAAAAATATATATAAAAAGATTCCGACGAATTGTTTTTTTTTCAAAGTCGGTTAAAAATTAGTCCACAATTATCTAAGATATCGGACATACATCAAAAAAGATTCCGACCAATTGAAAACCTCCTCCTTTTTAAATATCGGTTAAAAAGAGTGCTAGTTAGCTAGCTTATAGTCTAGCGAGAAGCGCTAGTTGGCAGGGCGAGGCTTGTACTGAAACCCGCAGTCTTGCCCGGTGGCTTGTGTGTGAAGATCAAACTACAAAGTTTGGGTAACTATATTAAAGCAGCGCCCTAGTCGAGAAGAATGAATAACTTAACATCTCCATACAAAAATATAGTTGACGCTAACTTTTTCGTAATGTTTATAGGCATGTGTGTCACACTCAAGCCATGGGTCTAATGGTAATAATAAGGATATTTTAACATTTTACAAAGTGACGATGACCACTCTGACAGAGAGCTAGCTAACCGTCGTTTAAGTTCAAATAGCAGACAATAGATAAATATTTCTGTCAAAAGAATTGCTATACTACTAATAACTAATACTAATATCCGTTTAATCGCCCTTTAGTTTACCGGCCTTGAAACTAATCCTATTAATATTTTCAAGACAAAAGTTTGTAAAACGAGATGTGAAGTATGTAATCTTTATTTCCCTTTCACGCCAAAATTACCGAACGGATTGATATTTTGCACATTATGTAGTTCTAGCTAGACGAGGAAGAACATACACACATACGGCTTTTTATCCTGGTGCCTCGCGGGCTAAGCCGCGGCGGAATCTAATCAAACATAGTATACCTAACTACTTGTCATCATCATAATGATATATATTACCTCTCGCTCGCCATTATTCCTCTGACTTGATCGTGACTCTCCGGAGACTGACGCAGTGTCTGAGCCGCAGGTATAGTTTACGTTCGCTCGAGGCCAAGACGCGGCCGTCGCAGGCCCTGTCGCGATCGTACCAGCATTGCTGCCGGCTGAAGCGCTCTTCACAGACGCCGCCTAAAATCAAACATTCAAATAAATAACTTTTGCCTTTACATCTGCTCTAGATGATTGATCTGATTGACAGCGTCAAGTGATAACTTACTGATCGGGACGCTGTGCCTGGGACATGGTTAGATGGAGTAGCCTAGCCGTAAACCCTCTTCTCAACCTATTCCGTCTCTAACCCTTAGGCATGGTCAATAAGTGTTGAACTGAATTATCCTCGGGTTTCTTTACGATGTTTTCCTTCGCCTTTTGAGTGCTTGCTAATAATTCACTACATTTTTTTTAACGAAAACTCTATTTAACTCTAGCACGTTTTTGATCTTAACTCTAGAACGCGAAGGAAAAGATAAGATAAGATGTTTTTATTCAAATAACAAACTAAATACAGTTCAGGTTAAAGCCCTGGCTAGAATTAGCTGTATGTGAGGAGTCAGTTCCTTACTATTTCTTAGGTAAGTTATTAAATTTACGTGATATTTGAATAAGACATTAGATGTATTATGAATAACACAGGTTAGTACATAGATTAAGTTAATTTGAGAGGGTGTCGATTGATGTGTTTATCTAGGTATGTGAGTTAGTGTGAGTGTGAGAGGGTGTAGTGTAGTGTAGTTTATGTGGGTGATTGTGGGTTATCCTGTACCGCCTAGTCTCTTGAGTCTGGTTATCACAACAATAAACCACGGTTATTGTGAATTGGTGTGAGGTCGGTTCTACCTGATAGGTTACTAGGATACTCCATCTAACAATGTCCAGTTGGCCAGGCCTTAAGCAAGCCACAATGACCACTATCTGGCATTTAATTTAATATATTTTAAATTTAAATGATAAGCAATTTTTTATTCATTGTTATCTGGTTAAACTTTTTCATGGCAATGGTTGATTAGCGCAGCACAACTAAAAGATGCTAGTAATAATAAACAAAAACACAGCAACAATTTATTTCATTTGGTCACAGTACAGAGTATCAAAAGCGTTGAAACAAAAACACCAAAACTCAAGTAAATAATTTTCAATTTTGTGTAACCACGCAATGTGCGCCATAACGGAAAAATGAAAAATGAAAAAAAATGAAAAAATCTTTATTGCATCACATACACGATTAAGTAAGGCCTTAGGTACAATGGTTTTAACTTAAGCGTTAATTATATTAAAAGATATCGGAATGTATTGCTTAGTTACTAGTGTACCTACTTAAGTAAGATGTCGGTATAATATATATATCAACAAAAAAAATATCTTTAACAGGTTACATAAATTATATTTACACATAATAATTATAGATATTCATATTCGTATATTTTATTCATACTATAGGAACACTGGGTACACTTAGTCATAGACAGATTATCCTGTTTGGTAGGAAATCTAGTTTTCTGTGTTAACCACACCAGATAGAAATCTGTTTCTGTACAGTTCGTTTACCAGTATCGTTTAAGGTCTCAGTCATGTAAAATGTACCTAAATAAAACTTTTATGATAATGATACATTACTACATATATAATGAACATATACTTATTTTGAATAGTAAACACAATAATAGGACATAAGTACTTAATTAAATATAAAAAGTTTATTATAATGACAATGACATTCCGTGCAGTGATTAGTTAATGAAGATTGTTTGATGAGTCCAGAGGGTAAATCACGAACACGTTGAATTCTGGCCAATGAGAAAGTGTAAGTACACAACAACAGGTAACGCTTTGTCATAGGAAATACATTTACAAGATTTAATAATCGTGATTAATATTAATAATAAATGCGAGATCCACGCTCGTCGGAGCTAATTAAAGCCAAGACCCTCTATAGCCACGAGGTGTGCAACCTCAGGGTGTACTTCCTACATGTCGATGTGGGATGCATCATGATTTCGTAGCAGTTAGAAAGAACCATACCCCGCTCTCGCCGGCCAACGAGAACTGGCACATGTTTAACAACTTACCGAACACTGATTGTAAGTGTTTCCAAATGCATTGTTAGTCGCATCGGACGGTGACAATGTTATCGTAATGTCCGGTCTCGGGTAATTTAGAGTATTCTGAAATGTTAGTACATTAATTATTTGCATTTTTATACAAGCAGCCGGAGCTTCGCCATGTATGAATACTACAATTTAGGCATCTGTTAGAGTAAGTGATTCCATGTCTATTTTACGTGCTTAATGCAATGAAGTAAATGTCTTGACAGTTAGCATTATATATGTAATTTTAGATTCTGAATATAGTAGGATACGTAGCCGGTATATACATACACGATATTATTATAAATGAAAATCAATTCAAAATTCAATATTTTTTATATTTTAGGACGACTTCAAAAAATAATGTCCTTTATTCAGTTTTTTATGTTAATTACCTCATAAATACAAATACATGGAAAATTGGTTTTCAGTTTGGTTGGTCCCAAATAATTTTTAAGAAAAAAAATTATCAACCCTAAGGCTGAGCAAACTGGAGATTAATATTTTATTGGCTCGAATTTTATTCATTTTGTATGTTTGTTATCCATTACTCCGTCATTTTTGAATCGATTTAGTAAATTATTTTTTGTTGGAGTACTTTCCGTTTGGACATTTTAAGGAAAGTTTTTTTAAGTTTGTTATCTCCTAAGTCCGTCATTTATGAATTGATTTGAAAAAAAATTGTTTCGTTGGTGAGGGTACTTTGTGTTCTTTCAGCTTAGTACCATAATAATTAAAAATATATATATTGTGAAACAAAGACTGTACTAAAAGGTAAAAAATAATTGCTTATTTGTTTTTACAACTTTTTTTTCTACTTAATTTATCTCGTACGACCTATGATAATTACCTGTTATTTTTGGAGTCAGTGTCAACCAAGGTTGGTAACTCCTATTATGTGAGCTTCGCGGCGCGCGGACAGCATGTCCCAAGAAGGGGTGGGGATAGTTGCTTAGTATCGTATTTCCTTAGCTGTTTGTACAGAAATTAAGTAGAAAAAACGTTGTAAAAAAAGTAATTATTTTTTACTTTTTAGTCCATTGTTTGTTTTTTCAATAAATGTTTTGAAGATGTGTTATTTTAATTTTAATTGATATAATTTGTACTTTTTGTTTAATAATTTAGTTGTTATCAGCTGAAACATTGATTTCAATTATGTTGAGTACGTTTAGTAAGTGAGTATTTAACTTACGGTCGAGTTCGGTGGAAAAGCATTAACAAAGTTCCCGCATTGTCCCGCCACATATGAAGGTGGTAACACCGTTTGATCTTCTGACGGAGGACACTTATTCTGAAATATTAGTATTTATTCTACCACTTGCTCGCTTGCTCGCTTTATTTACATCGATGCACTTTATTGTATTTTTTTTGTTACGGCCGAATGCAACATGCCGCTGTAATGGCAACATTAATTATGGTCCATACATCAACAGAAAATCTTTATTGATGGGCTGACTCCCTCTAAACGCGTGGGAAAAAAACACAAACAACCGCTTTAAAGCAGTAGATAGTTAGGGACCTACTTAAATAATAACTTAAAATAAAATAACACAAGACAAAACAAAACTGAACAAGAAGTAGGTAAAAAAAGGTCATAGGTAAGTAAACGTCATAGGTTATTTACGACATAAATAAGTTACATTACATGTGTGTGTCAAGGTCACCATGGTGCTTTTCTATTTCGCTTTCACGGAGCGCTTTGTGTTTTCCTACAGCGACTAGGTAGCAACATGTAGGTGGCTACAGTCTCTGACCTCAACAGATGACCTCTGCTACAGATTTATAGTACAGGCTGTTCCAAAATGTCATTTTAGAAAAAAAAATCTAATCTTACTTTAAAATAAATAAAACATATTTCATAAAAATTGAAAATGCGGAAAGGAAAACTCGAGCTAATTGAATGTCACCATTACAGCGGCACGTGATATAGCAATGACCGGTACGTATGGTTGTTAGTAAAATCGATCAAATAAGCAAACACAACACAAACACTTCACAAACAAAAAGTTACCTGTAAGGGTGAATTTAAGCTAGCACAATGATTTGGCATTGGGGTCGGTATTGGCGTCGATAACGGTGTGGACAACATTGACCCTTTTAATCTATTAGTTTTTAAAGCACCCTGAAATTATAATTAATACATCCGCCGCGTCCATTAAAAAATTTTAGGCCATTATTATGTTATCTTTGACTTAGGTATCTGAAAGGTAAATCTCAGGCATCTTAAGCTTTAGGCATGCATAAGCGAAAATGGCGACACCACATGAAACAGTATTTCCATGATTCAATTCTTCGTCGGTTTACAACAGCAACGTGGACGATGTCAAACAAAAGCACCATGAGTTGTAATTTACATAATTTACCTCAAAACTCCGTGATTCAAAATTGGATAAGTTATCTTTTTGAGTCGTTGAGTGTGGCGAACATGATAGCCGATCTAAGGAGAGTTCAGTCATCGATGTATTCTGAAATGTTAGTAGCGACTATAATACTCTATTTGTATATACAAGTAAAATTCAATGCCTAACTTGAAACATAGAACCTTCCACGTTTACATTAAGGGGACCCTCTTCGTTTTCATTTATGATTAATTTTAATAGTTAGTCTGTCAGTACAGTATTCGTTTATCTGTCACGTTACCCAAGCCTCTCGAACTTGAAAGTCAGATGTGTTTTTAATTTAATAATGAATTCATTCTAGTTATGTAACTAGATAATATAAGGTATGTCCCTTACAAACAACACGTAAGATATTGTTATAAATACAAAGAGGAAAACAAGTGGTCATTTTGGCATAAAAATGTGCAAAATGCTATTGGCTTTTATTTCATGTTAGGTTAGTATTTTGTAAAAGAACTATCCAGGAACCTAGATAAATACTATTAGAATACAAATTAAACAACTATATAGTGGAAATATGCTTGAATTAGAAATCGTTTTGGTATTATGTTTGTTTGGGCAATTCGTCCGTAGGGGGTCAATTATATAATCATTATTTTTAAAACTAAAGTGATAAAATGCTATATGATTATTTTAGATACATATGAATTGGCTAAAAAATAACACTATATAATAGGTTTTTGAAAATGATTCAAAATTATTCTTTATGACCTTCGCGTTATTATCTGACCCGGCACTCAACTCATTAGCTGAATCAAATTCAGTTTTTTATTATGATACTTAGACCCCACGACCTACACAACGACACACACACTCACTCCCATACCCGTTCCCGCTCCGTTCCCGTTCAAGAATATAAATTCATCGAGGAATGGTAAAATGCTAATGGGTCGATCTTTCAGCTGTACTGGGTTGTCTTTTTTGGGTATGGGAAAAATCAGTGCTTCTTTCCACTTCTCGGGTACAATACTTGTCGAATTGATTCATTTACTATTGCTGTGATTGCGTCCAGAGTACATGGAAGAGACAACAATATCATAGCTCTGCTAACTTCATCATGTACAACAGGCATTTGATTTTATAGAAAGTATGTACTTAGAGACATCTGTTGTACTGACAGTAGCTTCTTAATTCTCCTTTACCCAATTTATTTTGTTCAAAAAATGCTAAGTCTGAGTCTGAAACTACATTATCAACCGGTATGTCTAAATCTGGGCATTGATATTGTCTGGGTCATTGAAATGAGTTGGTAGTGTTCTTTTTAATTTTACCAAAAAACTTAGTATTAACTGCGCATCCTATACAAAGCTAAGCTTAGCTAGTTTTACACCTTAATTATATTTGGGCTGAAAGAGATTAACTAGGTTATAATTGGTCGCCTCCGAAAATCCGCCGTATGTCAGCTTCCGGCCGTATGGGCTACCCGCTAATGCTAACCGCCATCCGACTGACGTGCGTAAACGCGAACTTCGCTTGGTCCAGGCGTACTTCCATTGCACCCGGCGGCATTCCTCACGCACACGGTGAAAAAACTGCTGGTTAAAGCGCAACAGGCGTTCATTAATGTAGATCCGCTTTAGCGGAGCCCCTGCGTCCGCGGGACGGCCGGCGTCGGCGGTGGTAAGAGTGCGGCGCACACGCGCGCCCTAAAGCAGGCGGTTGCGCAGGCCGCGGCGCTTCGCCTTATGCCCCCGCGCCCTGCGCCAAGCCAACGCGCTTTGCGAATACAATGTCGCGCTCTTCCAATGGCACACCCCGCTTGGCCGCGAGGATGGAGACGGCATGCGGCACGTTCTCACCGCGCTCCTCTGGTAGTTGACAAATCTCTAGGCCAGACGTCAAAGCGTCTTGATCTCTGTCGATGGACTGGAGGTCGGCGACGACAGGGGTTAGCGGCTCGGGATCGGTGATGCTCCAAGGCAGCAAGACCAAGCTCCAGCCCATCAACGCGCGACGACATATCGGTGAGAGAAACGCGGAAATCAGCCATGTCCAAGCGAAGCTCCCTGAGTTCGGAACACAGGTTTCGTAGCTCCGATTTGAGCCCTCTCATCGCGTCGAGAACGCTATCCTGCATTAATCGCAGCTCCATGCCATGTCGATAAACTCTGCCGTAATGTTATGGGCGGTATCGTCCAGCAGCATGGGCTTCTACTCCGGATACTCCCACAGCTCCACTCTCCCGCTCAACACGGCCCGCGTTCGGCTCCGACCACTCAACCGAGCTCCCGGCGCTGGCAGCCGCGGCTTGGTACATTTGTGAGACACGAACGGGCAGAGCCAGTCGGCGGGAACCTTGGTTTCTACGGGAACTCTTACACACTCGCTGTGAGACTGCGAATTGCCACCTCTAATATATTTGGCGCAAGCTGGGCATTTCTAGGCCGCAATACGTATAGTATATTTTTAATGTTGTCAAATAGCCCTATGCGTCTTACAAACTTACCTCAGAAATCGATTGACAAAACAGCCGTAGCAATAAACTTGAATCGGTTCCTTCTAGGGAGGCGTGCTCTTAGGTCACCTCTTAAACTGTCTCAGGTGTCATAGTGGCCAAACACTACACACATATCAATACCCTTACACTTGACTTCTATACATGTTTAAAAAATCTGCACAGTATTCGAATAGAGCTAAACTGTGCAATACAATGAAAAAATTGTGAGTTTTGACAAGTTTGAACTGTGAATATGAATTGATATGCATATATTACCTGTGAAACAAGTTGAAATGAATTTCCGCTGGCGTCTGTAGCCGTTTCCGACGTGTAAGAAGGGGAAACTGCCGGCAACGAAATGTCGGTCGGGACGTTTAATGCTGTCTGAAACGTTATTATAAGCAACATTTACCATGTTAGTATTTACACTATTTACCTGCGAGTTGGGCCCGGTTCACAGTGTCGACAGCGGATCATCGGAGGGATAAGATTTTAGTGATTCTTTGTACGAACTCTTATAAATTAGTGTTGAAATATTTACTTCTTAAAACTACAACAACACTAACCATGCATTTAAGTATTTATAATCTAAATAAATATTTGGCAAACCATGGCTACTGCGATTTCACAATCGATCTAAGACTCTGTTTCCACCATAGCGGAGAAAATATGTGCGTAAGTGACGCCTAGTGGGAAGGCGGAGCTGTAAGCTGGCTCAGCTTGGAGCAGTGGTGTCTCCGAATATTCATCAACATCATCAGCAGCCAAAAGCAATCCACTGCAGAACATAGGCCTCTCCCAATGAGCGCGTGGTTGTTAATCACTTAAGTTGCAGGTGCAGTCAGTTCGGTGGTCCAGTTGGCCAGGCCTTAGGCGAGCTAAGTTAATTATTACACGTAGTTTGTGCCATAATGCCCACTATCATCATGTACTATATATTTCAATTTATTTTTTCAATTAAAATAATGACCATTTTTTTTTATAAATTTTAGCTGGATCAACCTTTTATGACAATGGTTGAATGAGAGCAGCACGACTAAAAGAAGTTACGGATGACGACTGGGTAAGAAAATAATAATTCTAATTATTCCGTCAGATAGATCAATAAAAAATATTGGACACGTATTTTTTGATTTATCAAATAAATAAAAATTGACGGAGATAAAGAACATCAATGTTCGGAAGTGTTGGCTCGTGACGTCACGGCTAGGTAAAAAGTGTACTAAGCCTTGTCGTCACGCGGAACTTCAACGCACTATATCTTTGTCATTTTTTGTTTAATTGACAAAAGAAAAAATATGTGCCCAATATTTTTTGATACTGTAAATGACGGACTAATTAGAATTTTTTTGTGGTCATCCCTATTCATTTTAAAAATGGCACAAAACACAATTTCACATAATGCATAATTCAACAATAAACTTTTATTTAAATCAATGGATACCTTCAAATATTATTTACGTGACAAAGACATTTGGTGTGTCCGAAGTACACCGGTGCAAGCATGCAATTTTGTGTAACCACGCGATGTGTCTTGATAACACCACTAAAACGGAAATTTTAAAGATTACAAATGGATTTCAATTTTAGTCGTACATTATATACAAACAAAATACGCTACAAGACTTCGCGAACTTTTTATCATGCACACAAATGCTTACCTCAAATATGTACGAAGAAACCGTAAACTATGCCACAACTAGTAGGAATATAATTGAATTACCTTATTTCATCCTTATTTGCACTTAATACACAGTTTTCACTTCACAAAATCACCACAAAGATTCCACGAACACAGGTCTCAATGTATGACACACGTGACAATGACATATACTAATGACAATGAGTTCCATGCAGATAAGATAATGAAGCTAGCCATAGGGTTATTGTAATATGTGTTTTGCTTTAAGGACGGAACAAAAATAGGTAGGTAGTTGTTTGATGTGTTCAGAAGACACATCACGACCTTTATAAATTTATTATGTACATAAATAATTTAAAAAATCCACAAAAATATATCCAAAATAGAGGGCGACCTACCACGGGGTAAGGCCGTAAAGCCTCCTTGTTAATTATTAATGTATGTGAGAAACTGATATACACGGGCCTAGGCCAAGTGTACATCCGACCTATCTGCCGATTTGCAAATAAGCTCTGGTGTCCACCATACACCATCCGTGTATGGTGGACACCAGAGCTTATTTGCAAATCGGCAGATAGGTCTGCTTGCAAAAACTTGCGGACAAGTCTACAGGTATTTAAAAAAACTGCGTTTTGGAGAAGAGCGATCGTGTGCTTTGGTAAGTCTAGCAGTGAAAGGGACTGAACAAGTTGGTTTGGAATTACTCCTGTTGATGAAAAAGTACTATAGGTATGATGATACCTTCTCTAATCTCCATATTCTAGTTATTTCATTTTTCGATTCTATATACTTAGAGAGTTTTTCCGTTATAGTGTTTTGCAGATAATGTGAGTTGGGAATATCTATATCTATAAGAAGAGCTGTTTTGTTTATTTTGTCGACAAGTCCTATAGCTAGTACAGATTTGACCAACAGTTTTGTATTATTATTTGTTAGCTATTGACGGTGATGCACAAAATACGCTAATGGTTAGTCGTTTAGAGTCCTGATTGTACTACGATGATTATGTAGCCGCGTGAATTCTGTAAGTATTATGGGCATGCATTGTGAAGACACTCTCACCAGCTCATATCCTGACCAACTTGCGTCAACATTAGTCAAGCAGTGTATCCTTAATGCGTTAACATGCAGATACTGACGGTGATGCATAATATACGGTAACGGGTAGTAGTTTAGAGTCCTGATAGTACGACGATCATTATGTAGCGGCGTGTATTCTGAATGTATTATGGACATGCATTGTGAAGACACTCTCACCAGCTCATATCCTAACCAACTTGCATCAACATTAGTCAAGCAGTGTGTCCTTATTGCGTTAACATGCAGATAGTCGCTTATTAAGACGACCCATTTCAAATATGTGTGTACATACACGTAATTTTCAGAATAAAATTGAGCAGTTTGAACAAATTACCTTTGAACACTCACTGAAAGCGTTCCCAAATGCATCGCTAGTCGCATCGGACGGTGACAATGTAAACCTATCGTCCGGTGTCAGTTGCTTTACAGTATTCTGAAATGTTAGTACATTTATTACCTAGCTGTATTTTTACAAGCAGTCGGAGATTTGCCATGCATAAATACTACAATTTCGGCATCTGTTAGAGTTTAGTTAGTGATTCCATGTCCTTTTTACGTGCATGATGCAATGAACTAAGTCTTGAAAGTCAGAAGAAATTAAGTGTTAAGTATCTGAATATAGTCCGTACGTAACCGTTATAATACAAAGATGTAGGTTAAAATTTTTATATTTTCGAAAATTTTATCTGTTTTGTTGTTACATATAAACGGCAGACTTAATGATCGTTATGTAACGATGGTTATTTGTAAAATCGATCAAATATGAAACACAACACAAACACTCCACTATCAAATAGTTACCTGTGAGGGTGGATATGAGCTAGCACAAGACTTTACAGGTTTTGGCGTCGATAACGGCGGGGCAAAGATTGGCTTTTTTGATTGGCGATGTTTTATACCGCTCTGAAATTAATTTATTACATTCACCGCGTTTAATTGCATAGATAAGGTAAATCTCAGGCATCTTAAGCTTTAGGCATGCATAAGCAAAAATGGCGACACCACACGACACAGTATTTCCATGATTCAATTCTTCGTTATTTTTTCGTCTTTACGTGCAACGACTATAACAACAACAACGTGGATGTTGTCATACAAAAGCACCATGCGTTGTTATTATAATACTATAAATTAAAAATGTATAATTTAATCCATTATTTACCTCAAAACTCCGCGTATCAAATTTAGATAATTTATCTGTTTCATTCGTTGAGTGTGGCGAACATGATAGCCGATCTAAGGAGATTCCGGTCTTCAATGTATTCTGAAATGTTAGTAGCACCTATAATATTCTATTTGTTAGTTTATATAAATAAAATTCAATGGCTAACTTAAAACATAGAACCTTTCGAAAATTTCATAAATTTTAACTCTTAGTTACTATGCAAGCCCAAAACTTGAATATCAGACTTGTAATAACTGCTCTACATATAATCAAATATAGAATTCTCATGTTTAGTTTTACTACAGTGAAGTAAAATTCTATAACAACCATTTTAAAAGGGCAATGTCGTCTGAAATATGGCGCTCGGTAAGTCTAAAGTGATTGCGTCAAAACCAAACCGTTAACCGTCCTAATCACAAACCTCATAATTATAGCTAAATGGAATATGTTAAAATATCATGTCAAATCTTATTATTTACATTTAAATGACAGGGACAAGTTTACTTTATCGACTGTTATGAAATGACATGTAGTTATGAATTAGGGGGCTTCTGGAAAATTTATTTTATTAGATAGTCTTAAAGTTCGTTTTTAAAATTGGTTCCTGGGACCTCGCATGTTCCAATTTGTTAAGCTATAATAAGAGTGGAATACAAACTCGAGACAAGATCGCTAAGTCGAGATCTCGAGGGATCAGAAATTCGATCACGGCGAGATCTCGAATGGATTTCAAAAAGTATTTTTTTAGATAACTGAAACATGATGAAACTGCTTAGTTTTTGTGATTATGATGCGAGTAAGATACAACGTGAATTATTGAAGAAATGACTTTATTTTTATTTTATTTTTTCTTACGTTATGATAATGAAGACAAAACTCAGACCCGTAAAATCTCTTAATAAAGAAAGTACTTATTTAACAAAGATAATGATGGTGAAAAGAAAAATTTACATAAATAGCGTTAGGAGTAATTACGAGTGATCGAGTATTACGAGTTATGTCAGTCGCTATGTAGCCAGCGGCTAAAAGGGCCCACTCAGATTCAATGCTCGACCTCGTCAATCTCGGCTGAGGTCTCGTCATTTTATGCTTCGAGATTGATCGGCGAGATCTCGGATGATCGGAATCTCGCTAGATCGAGATTGCATTCCCTTTTAATTATTATATTTATTAGAAAAGGTTCATACCTCACACACATAGGTAAAAGGGTTTTTTGATTTTTACTGCATCTCAATTTATCCCGTACGATATATGCGTTTACCACGTAGGTAGATCTAGATACCACCTGGTTTTTTTGGAGTCGGTGTCAGCCAAGGGACGCCAAGCTAAATATTGCGTGGGGGCAGCGCGCGGAGGGCATATCCGAGGTGGGAGGGGTATCGATGCTATAATATGAAGACTCCAGGGAAAAAGACGAACTTGTCACTTTTTTTCGAAACTATTCTGTGAATGCGATTTTATAGGGAATTTCCGGTACTATATGATCGTAAACCGAACAGGGTAAAACACGAATTAGTCTTATAGTTCTTGACGTTTAAAAATTCGCATACAGGGAAAAAAAAGCATAAGTCAGTGCTGAACAGGAAAGAATAGGTGTAGGTCAACGAAGTATTTTTTTGTGCTGGTTATTTTTTATTGTTTACAAATTAACATCTGTGCGATAATTTTAGGTAATATTTTGAGTGTTTTCTTTTCCTGTGTTCTTTTCTGTTGCTGGCAGCGTGTGTCATGTTATGCTCTAAACTTCCAGACGATTCGGTGGAAGTAGTAGTAAGTAAAATTCTAGCGTCAAACCCTCTTTTACCAAAGTAGTTGAATGTGGTTCTTCAACGTTTCCTGCAAGTGTTGGTAATACCTTTGTCCAACAAGGCTTATTCGTCAAAACCGGATTGAAAAAGCAAGTGCATGAGAGACCACGATAAGAGTTTTTACAGATCCAGATCCTACCTACATATTTACCAGATCAATGTTATTAAGATGATATGGCATCTCCAAGAGTAATATAAACTTCATGATTTATCAAAGCTTTGTAGCTACAGATATTTCAAGAAATTGAAACATACGTAAAAATTCCAGGGAAAAAAACTTGTTTGTCAGTGACTTTTTCCCTGTTAATTCGGACTTAAGATAGTTTTTAATTTTTGCATGTTAGAAACCTTTTTGAGTTTTAAGTGTAATTTCGTTTCCTGAATAATAAAACCTTTTCGATTTAACTTATATTTTTGTTTAATGTGAAAATTATACGTTTTTGAAGCACAAGGTTCCAAATTTCAAAAACGCGATATCTCGAAATCATTGTTGCTTGACAAGTTCGTCTCTTTCCCTGGGGCCTTCATATCGTACTTCCTTACCTTAAGATTGATACTTTTTTATTTTCATATAGGTAAAAATGGCAAGTTTGAATTCTGGCTATGCCTAAAGGGGGTGATTTGGTTATGGGAGTACTTAACTTAAAATACGTGATTATTCCAATTTTTTTTTATATTATCTTTGTGTTGTGCTTGGCAACCCTCAGGCAGAGCTAAAAGGAGATGTCTAAAAATGGTTACGAAATATATATCATTCGAAAGCTATTTTTTCTGCTATCTAACAAAACGAAAACAAAACTAAATAGAAAAGTCGTCTGACACACACCCGACCGATCAGACCGACACACAGCAATGCTACTTCACGGCCGAAATAAGCATGGTGGTCGTACTTCCCCGAATAAGCCCTTTACAAAGAACCATCGATTTTTGTAAAATCTATCGATTCGAATCGATTTTAAAAATCGATATATTTCGAAAAGAATAGCCATCCCAGGTCAGACCCATGTCTGACAGTTATGCTCGTGTAATAGTACTATTCGTAAGTACAAACACAGTGTACTAAAAAGCATTAGTACAGTAAGGACATATATATATACTATTATACGTTTTTTGTAAAAAAAAACGCCTAAGTAACGAGAGCAACCATGCTGGGTTGGGCTCGCGTGTAAATAAGTAAACTGCTGATAACGATGGACGATAGATACCGTCCATGAAATTCGTTAGATAAGACAGTTATTGTATAGTAAGATTATAATATTATATGAAGGAAATACTAATATTTTATTTTTATTCAATAAAAAATTCATGCTTATCTCGTTGGATACATCACATATATTTTATTGTAAGCTGTATCAGTCCATTTTTTTTGTATTTTGACCGCAGACTTAACTGATACTCATCATAGTCCACGTCAAGGCAGAATTCCTGCATGCGAATAGTTGTGTATTCAGCACTCAGTGTTATTGGACCGAATTACAAAAATCATAATACTAATGTCCGTACTAGTAAGGAGTGCTGTTTGACAGGTACGAGCCTAGTCCATTTGTTTTCTTTTTGTCTGTTCTCACAAGTTTTTGCATTAAATTATGGCGTAAATATACAAAATTAAAAAAATATTTGATCAAATGTTGTTAATCATCGGGAGTAGATTTATCCCGTCTCGTTAGAACATACGAACTCAAACTCACCGTGTAAACAACAAAATTCTATCACACGCAAATCATCGTATTGTACTACTACTATTGGAGACTACGCGCAGGTTAACCGTCCTATTCATAACAGTTATATTAACCTCAGATAGCAAATGGCGTTTAACTATCATGCCACCTACTTTTATTTACATTTCAATGACAGTGACAAACTTATTTTATCGAGCTGTTATAAAATGACATTTGGTTATAAAAAAGGGGGCCGGGAAAGAGGTTCGCACGCTTTGATTGCATCAAAAATTGGAACAGTTTGGAAAGCCTCGAATGTAGTCAAAACTCGACACACACTTGCGGGTTCCAGGATTCGTGTAAATGTAAGTGACTGGCATTCACGAAAAGAGCAAGCTTAAATGCGCATCTTAGGTAGGTTGCTGCTATCAACTCGCACAAATTTAGCGTCCTTTTATCTATGCCACTGATTGTAAAAGTTACAGGAAAACTGCTTATGAAGCAACTCAGATAATAAACACTAAACAAAGTATTCAGTGTTTATTGTTTATTGTTTATAGTGTAACAATGAATTAAGCTTCCCCCACACATGTGAGTTATTATCGGCGATAATATTGCATGCGTTATTGCGATAATGAGTCCCAATTCCTTGCCACGTAATTGCAGCAGTGATCGTCGTGGCCATCCTAATACTTAATGTACCACAAATAGATATCGCAATAACGCATGCGATATAATCGCTAATAATAACGCACCTGTGTGGGAGAGGGAGGCTTTAACACCCAGAAGATATGATATAACTCGTTCATGAGTGTGACGTCACATCACCAAAGTGGCCACCATTCACAGAGCGTTCCCCCGCACAGACGATAATTTGAATAATATTGTGTTTTATTATTTAGTTTTTTGTGTCTTAATCATTAAAAACTATAGATATTTTTATCCAGTTTTTTTTTAAATAGGGATACTTAGATTTTTTGTGTTTGTAATGGATAAACTCAAAAACTACTAAAACGATTTAAAAAAAATCTTCGGTCTCTTGAAAGCTTTATATATGTATATATACATTATATAAATGGATTATTAATACATGCAAACGTAGTTGCGGGTGGGTCGTTTAGAAATAAAGTGAAACGTTTTATAATATCTGATAGGACTGACATGCTAAATCGCAATTCGTAGTAGTTTCAATGTTATTATATATTTAAATATAGTATAATTTACCTGCGAGACAAGTTGGAATGAATTTCCGTAGTTGTCTGTAGCCGATTCCGACATAAAGGAAGGGGAGACTGTCGGCAACGGAAAGTTAATGGTCGGGACGTTCAATGCTGCCTGAAACGTTAGTATAAGGAACATTTACCCAGTTAGTAATTACACTATTTACCTGCGAGTTCGGACCGGTTGGCAGTGACAACAGCGGATCAACGGAGGGAAAAGATTTTTGTGATTTTTTGTAAAGAACTCAAATAAAATATTTACTTCTTAAAACTAAGCAAACACTAACCTTATGTATTTACAATCTAAATCAGTATTTAGCAAACCGTGGCATCTGTGATTTAACAATCGACGCCTAGCGAAAAGGCGGAGATGTAAGCTGTCTAGAGTTGAGCAGTGGTCATAATCATCATCAGCCTATAGCAGTCCACTGCTGGACATAGGCCTCCCCTAATGAGCGCCATTGCGCCCTGTCCTGAGCTCGAGCATCCAGCTTCTACCAGCAGCCTTTCGCAGATTTACACTCCACCTAACCGGAGAACTAACTATAGTACGTTTGCCAAGATGCGGTCTCTACTCAAGAAATATTTTATTCTAACAGTTGTCGGTTCTTCGGCAGATATGGCCAGCCCACTGTCACTCAGCTTGCTAATTTTCTGACCTATCACGACAATTTTCTTTGTCAGATAGTCTTAAACGAAAACAGGTCTCGGACCACTTTGGTCTTATCCAAATTCATGGTAAAACATACATGTCTTTTGACGAGACGATTCATATTAACCCTAGAGAACAGCTTATGACTTTACAAGCGCGTTGCAACATTCATAAAAATCCGTTCAATATTTTTCGCGCCGATTAGTAACAAACATCCAAACACACAATCTTCCAATCCAAAATTGTATTCGGTTTTAGCTTTTTTTATGCTTTACTGAATAGACAGTCTTACAATCCAAAATTTTATTGTATATATTATATATTATATTATATTTTTATGCTTTACAGAATAGACAGTCTTGCAATCTAAAATTTTATTCGGTTATAGCTTTTTTATGCTTTACTGAATATACTTTTGCTAAAAAAAAAACATTATGTACAGATTTTTTTGCTCGGTTCAGTATTTTTCGCAATTCAGTATTTTGGTAACAAACATCCAGACAGACAGTCTTCCAACCCAAGAAAAAATTCCGTTTTGGCTTTATTATGATTTACTGAATATACTTTTGCTAAAAAAAAGAAATATACGCCTGAGACGCAGAAGGTTGCGGATTCGATTCCCGCTGCGGGACAAATGTTTGCATGTTCTGTAGATATTTGTCCCGGGTCTGGGTGTTTTCTATGTATGATACGTATGTAATTACAAAAAAAAATTACATGTGTAGTATATCAATCATGTGGTTCCCATAATACAAGCTCTGCTTAGTTTGGGGCTACATTATGCTGTGTGATTACATCCCGCATTATTTATTTATTAATTTATTTATAAGTACAGATTTTTTTGCTCTTTTCTTTTATTATATGTATACAGGTTGGGGCAAAATTTTACCTCATTGAGGTTAGCTACATTTTCTTTTGTAGATAGAAGGTTTAGTTATGAGGAAACTATTGGCTTATTTTTTTATAGGTTTATTTATATTTAGTAGGTATATTCAGCCCAGAAAATGACATATGTCAAAAAAAACAAGTTGGCAATCGACTCTATTTCGACGATTAGGAACAATTTTCTCAAAGTAGCTTACCAAATAAAATCGTAAGATTTCACGTAATATAAAAAAAAGCTTTCCATGCAATTTGTATAAAACGCCATTTGCCACTACATTGGGTCCATGTATGCCATTCGAACACTTGCCGGGAAATACTCGTAGTCTTATTTTAAATTAACCTTTCATAATGTTTGGCAGAATGATGATATCCCTGATTACGAATATGCGTCGAATTGCAGCATGAAGTAGCCTGTAGAGTATAGATTTATATGTTTACACGTGACTCAGAAGCGAGATGGATCGGTAGTTTTTAAGAAGGGATTTTCACCTTTCTTAAAAAACAGAACTACCAACACTAAGCTTCCGTGTGACGCCTAGAGTCATCCCACAGTGAATGCGGGTTTTTTTATACTACTAAGTTAGCAAACAGGCATACGGTCCTCGTGATAGTAATCGGTTCCGTAGCCTAGAGGTTCTACACAACAGGAGTACTTCCAGCCTTCAGTAGTTCCGAAGTGACTCCGTCTTCACCGGGTGGCTTACATATTTAACACGTTGACTGCGGACCTCGCCCAGCTGCTGGACCACAGTTGTGTTTTTCAGCACTCAAAGTGGTATGCTGTCTTAAAGCAATCACGATCTCACATCTCATCACATCTTGGCTGATTTCTGGCAGTTCGTCGGTGTAGTGGTGTGTTATGGTGACTAGAATCGTGGTTGTCGTGTTGGGGCAAGGAGCATGCGCTGCACACAGTCGGCCATAGAAGACTTCGATCTCCGCGAAAATATCCGGCTTTGTCATGGTTATGCGGTACGCAATATGAGTAACCTTACCTTAGAAATCGATTGACAAAGCAGGTCGCGGCCATAACCTGCTCAGTATCCGAACAGAGCTAACAGCGCAGTAGAACTAGACAGTAGGGAGATTTGACTAGTTTAGACTGTGCATATAAATTTATATGCATATTTACCTGCGAATTAAGTTGGAAAGAATTTCCGAACGTGCCTGTAGTCGAAGTGTAAGGCGCGACTATCGGCGTCTGAATGTTAAATGTCGAGCCGTTCATTGCTGCCTGAAACGTTAGTATAAGCAACATTTACCCAGTTAGTATTTACACTATTTACCTGCGGACTGGGACCGGTTAGCACGAAGTGGATCATCGGAGGGATTAGATTTTAGTGTTTTTGTGCAAACTCTTATCAAATTATTTACTGCATAAAACTATACCAACACAAACCATGCCCGGACCCCGGTTTTCACCATAGCGGAGAGGAGAAAACATGTGCGTAGAAAGCGGCGCGCAGCGGTTAGGTGGAAATGTGAGCTGGCTAGAGCAGACCAGTGGTATCTCCGAGTGTTGAGAAAAGAGAACAAATCAAATCTTCGCTGTAAATGCACTTAGAAAATATAGACTTTACTTCTCCGCTGCGCACCGAGAATTAAGTTGTGTACTTTAATAACTAATCAGTTATCTACAAGACCCCTCCTCTCTGCTTATCTCCGCTTTGGTGGAAACCGGTTCTTATGTATAATAAATATATACTTAAGTCGGTGTTTACGGTAATTTTACCTGTAAAAGCGGTGATGCAAGGCAGTGGTGACTATAACAACTCCGATTAGTTTTCTCCTATCCTATTGTAGTGTATCTGCTGCTGGTGTGACTGTGAATTGATATAGCTCACCTGTGAGACGGGTTGATAGGAGTTGCCGTAAGCATCACTGGCTGCTTCTGACATATATGAGGGAGACACAGGCAGCAGGGGCTCATCTATTGAAGTCTCTTTCATACTATTATTTTGATTCACATCTGTTTCGGTTTTGTCTTGTTCTACGTCTTCATCTTTTGTCGTTTTGGTTAGGTCTGCGTAGCTGAAAAAAAAATTATACATATCAATATAGTGTATAATATGATTTAACTAAACAAAACTTATAAAAGGGTTAAAAAAATGGATTAAATGTTATATGAGAGTTAGTCATATTTAAAAGATTTCAAAAAAGGGAGGAGGTTCTATGTTCGGCTGTATGTATGTTTTTATGTATGTTCACCGATATCTCTATTATTGTGGACCGATTTTCAAAATGTGTCTCACATCAATTGTATTTCTGAGGAATTGGTACTTTTCGCGCAAAACTAAAAAAAACTCAACCTCACTTGTAATTTTCGCCCTAAGTCGGACATTGAAGTCTTTTTTAATTTTAGTTTTGGTAAGAAACCATCGAACAAACGACTAGTCAAATTACAATAAAGAAACTTCACTGGTTTTGAAATATATATTTCGTTGTTATAAATAGAGATAGATAGATAGATATAGATAGATATTATAAATATACAGCGAAAAGCTGTGTCCTGCGATCCCCAACCCGCATGCCCAGCGTGGGGATTATGGGCATTCCCCCCCTATTATGAACGACACAAGGAAGAGATGGCCCCCAGTTCCCGGCCGTCCCGCTATTCCTGGCCATCCAGGTAGCGGCCATGGTAACGGCGGGACAGAGGGTGCTAAGAATCCCCGGGCTACCTCTGGCTACCTGCAAAATCTGACCCTGGCTACGTTTAACGGACGGACTCTGAGGCTCGACGAACATCTAGCGCAGTTGGAAGTGGAGCTGGAGAACATTAGGTGGCATGTTCTGGGGTTGTGTGAAGTCCGTAGAGAGGGAGAGGACACCATAACCCTAGACTCGGGCCACCTTCTGTACTTCCGCGAGGGTGACCAAACATCCCAGGGTGGCGTAGGGTTTCTCGTCAATAAGGCCCTCTCTAACAACGTTGAAGAAATCTCCAGTGTGTCGACCAGGGTAGCGTACCTGATCCTTCGGCTATCCAAGAGGTATAGCATGAAGATAATTCAGGTTTACGCACCGACCTCGGCACACTTGGATGATGAAGTGGAGGATATGTACGAGGACATATCCAAAGCCTTGCACAACACCACGAAGGCTCACTTCAACGTTGTTATGGGGGACTTTAACGGCAAAGTGGGAGTCCGAATTGGCGACGAATCCTTAGTGGGCCCGCATGGTTTTGGGTGTAGAAATCACAGGGGGCAAATGCTGGTTAACTTCCTAGAGAAGGAGGGGCTCTTCTTGATGAACTCGTTTTTCGAGAAGAAGCCCCACAGGAAGTGGACATGGCGTAGCCCCGACACTGTGACCAAAAACGAGATCGACTTCATCATGACGGATAAAAGGCACATATTCAGAGACGTCTCGGTGATCAACAGGTTCAACACCGGATCTGATCACAGACTTGTCCGAGGCTCTCTGAATATCAATCTAAAGCTGGAAAGAAACCGTCTGATGAAGTCCACGCTCCGACCCAATCTACTCCAGATCATGGCGGGCACCGAGAAGTTTCAGAAGCTTCTCGGTGACAGATTCGTTGCTGTGGAACCTACCGATGACGTTGATGAGGCCCTACAAAACGTGGTTGGAACGTTAAGGGACGAGGGCATCAAATTCTGCCAAATGCAGCCTAAAGGCAAGAAGTCCAAACTCACGGATGAGACTCTTCGGCTGATGACAAAAAGACGGGAAACCACTCAGGCCACTTCGTCAGAGAGGTCAGACCTGAACAAGCGAATTGCGAAGATGATACGGCGCGACCTTCGGAGCTCCAACACACGCCTCATTGAAGAGGCAATAGAGCGAAACCGAGGGTCCAAAGTATTCACTCAGCAGCTTGGCAGGAGCCACCTGACGAAGTTAACGACACACGATGGCCGAACCGTCTTGTCAAAGCCGGAGATATTATCAGAGATCGAGGACTTCTACGGCCAACTGTATGCGGCACATGCTCCTTGCCCCCAGCGTAGCAGCCACGATTCTCGAGCCACCCTCACCCGCCACTATACCGACGACCTGCCAGAGATCAGCCAAGACGAGGTCGTACTGGCCCTGAGACAGCTTAAAAATGGAAAAGCCCCCGGTGAAGACGGTGTTACTTCGGAACTTCTGAAGGCTGGAGGAGCTCCTGTTGTGCAGGAGCTGCGGACCCTCTTCAACGCCGTCCTTCACTGTGGGAGAACTCCTAAGGCGTGGAACGAGAGCTTGGTGGTTCTGTTTTTTAAGAAGGGAGATAAAACCCTTCTTAAAAACTACAGACCTATCTCGCTCCTGAGCCACGTCTATAAGCTGTTCTCAAGGGTTATTACAAATCGTCTCGCCAGAAGACTCGATGAGTTCCAGCCACCGGAGCAGGCCGGGTTTCGCGGAGGATTTGGCACCATAGACCACATTCACACAGTGAGGCAGATTATACAGAAGTCCGAAGAGTATAATCAGCCCCTGTGTCTGGCGTTTGTGGACTATGAGAAAGCCTTTGACTCTGTAGAAACCTGGGCTGTCCTGGAATCCTTGCAGCGATGCCAAGTGGACTATCGTTATATCGAAGTGTTGAGGTGTCTGTACGAAGCCGCCACTATGAGTGTCCGAGTACAGGACCAGCAGTCTAAACCCATCCAACTGCGCCGCGGAGTGAGACAGGGAGATGTCATATCTCCGAAACTGTTCACAAGCGCGTTGGAGGATATGTTTAAGACGCTGGACTGGAAAGGTATGGGCATTAACATAAACGGCGAGCACATCTCACACTTGCGATTCGCTGATGACATAGTCCTAATGGCGGAGTCGCTGGAGGAGCTGCAACAGATGCTGGACGGCCTAGCATCAGCCTCGCGAAAGATAGGTCTCGGCATGAATTTGGACAAGACCAAAGTTATGGTCAATGACCGAATTGATCCGAGTCCTGTCGTCGTTAATGGACACCTTCTTGAAATTGTTTCGGAGTATACATACCTCGGGCAGATATTGCAGTTGGGTAGAAACAACTTCGAGAAGGAGGCCAAGAGGAGGATTCAGTTGGGCTGGGCAGCATTTGGAAAACTACGTCGAGTTTTCTCGTCACCCATACCGCAATGTTTGAAAACAAAAGTTTTCAATCAGTGCGTCCTACCCGTCATGACATACGGAGCCGAAACGTGGACACTCACAGTACGGCTAGTCCACCAGTTTAAAGTCGCTCAGCGAGCTATGGAACGAGCTATGCTCGGGGTTTCTCTGAAGGATAAAATCCGTAACGAGTTTATCCGACATAGAACTAAAGTTGTCGACATAGCTCAGAGAATTAGCAAGCTGAAGTGGCAGTGGGCTGGCCATATCTGCCGAAGAACCGATAACCGTTGGGGTAAACGAGTTCTTGAGTGGAGACCGCGGCTCGGCAAACGTAGTGTAGGACGCCCTCCGGCCAGGTGGGGTGACGATCTGCGAAAGGCTGCTGGTAGAAGCTGGATGCGTCGAGCTCAGGACAGGGCGCAATGGCGCTCATTAGGGGAGGCCTATGTCCAGCAGTGGACTGCTATAGGCTGATGATGATGATGATGATGATGTTATAAATATTATATGTAAATATAGTACATTACTGCAGCGGCCAGCAAAAGAGGCATTGATGGACGAATCAGTCTACCCCGAAATAGGACTGCGTAGAGTGTATTATGTATGGCTGTTCGTGTTTACAAACCATCTTCCTAAATTGTTGTTAGATACATCAGATATTGCAGTATTTAAAGTAAGACTGAAGAAATTATTATTTGAAAGGGCTTATTTTTCTACCCGTGACTATTTTAATGATAAAAAATTGACTTAAAATATTGAATTGTAATTTATATTTTAAAGTTTTTTTGACATCTCTGTTAGGAACCGGAACAACTGAAATAATTAAATTTAAAATGTTATACCTATGTACATAATGTAAAAATGTATATATAAAAATATTGCATGCGTACTACGCTGAATATGGCAGCACTAACCTGTATCACATAAATAGAACTGTTACTATCCCATATTACGCAATAAACAACTTTGACTTTGACTTTGACTTTCAACGTGTAAATGTGGCCTGAGGCGAAGCCGAGTCACGCATACGTGAGTCAATCAATGACTAGTTGTGGCCAAGGCTGCATAGTACTTTTCTCAAATAATACGCGGAAATAAAAGCTAAGTAGTTCCTATGCAGAACTTGGACATTTTTCAAGAAACAGCTTTCGATTTGCAAGCCTGTTCGAAGTTTGAATAAAATCTTTGAACAGTTACCTCCTTGGTTGCCTTGTTTCGGAATAAACAATCGTTTCGTTTTTAAATTACACGATAATATACATACAAACAGATTTCATACAAAAGGGATAGACATGGAAAAATAATATCTGTTCCAAAACGACGCGCATGCTGCCTACTGCGCAAAATTTTTGACTAGTTGTTAGGTGGCAGACGTGGCATACGCACCAACTACAATGCGGCGCTATGCCAAAGTGCTCAGTGAGAAGCTGCCCGAATAACAGCAGATACTTGGAAAAAAAGATGGTGTTCCATATTTTAAGTACGTATTGTAGCAAATTTATGTATCTACATCGAGGGTTTCCATTTAATTTCAATAATTTTCATTTTCTTATTCACAATAAATTGACACGAGAGTGACGCCCAAAGCGAGTTCAATCAAAAAGCTATGGGGTCGATTAAATTTATATTTTTTTATTATATAAAATTGTTGGTGTGTCGAAATAATAGTAATATTTTAGTTTTCCGAAAAAAAATTTGCAAAGTCAAAATTATTTTAAGTTGGTTCATAATAATTATTTCCTTTCATAACAATTTACAACATTTTTGTGTTTTGTTTTTAGTTTTCCTTGAAACCCTATAAGGTGTTCTGAATGGACAGCTATTATAGAAAAAGCCCGAAATCATATGTATTACAAGCCATTTAAAAAGTCTGTCGTATGCTCCGCCCACTTTCACCTCTCAGACATCTATACAACATCAACCCCCTTACTTATGAACGCTACTCAAAGTTAACCAATGCTGAAAGTTGGCCCTGTCACTGTTTATCATTATCCAATGGTAAGAGATGGCGATAGTCTAATCATCGTTTATCTTTTGAAAATGTTCATAATTAAGGCCACTAAAGGTTACAATAGGCTAAATAAAAATGCAAAACCAACTTTACATGTGAGTATGGAAATGAAGGATTAATGAATTGATCAAATTGTGGGGTCTATTTCGGGGTACGTTGTACGCCACATTTAAAGAAGGTTAATTGTGAAATTTTTTGTAACTCTTTGATGGCTAAAAAAATGACATTCCACAATTTGATCGATATCAAAAACAAGGGAGGATTGTTCGATTATTCGTCCAAGGATGTGTTTGATCTATGTAAAAAAAGACCGGTTAAGTGCGAGTTGAGTCACCCACCGCGGGTGACGTCAATGGCGTACATTAATTAGTAAGGTTTCTTCGTAATTAAAATGTATACATCCTATAGAAAAAAAAACCGGCTGTAGATTGGGCAAATTAGGGCATTTCAGATAACACAATATTTGACCGTGTAACTGCTTTATACCTTGACCACAGCTGTCATTACATTTATTGAGGTTTCTACAAAACCATATTAGCTGGAGACTGCTATAATTTTCCTGTAAAATATAGATATACTTCTATAATATGTATAAATTTTAGGTTTTTCACTTCGCAAACTTCGGAATTAAGGGGGAGGGGGGAGTAAGGTCTTTTTGTGGACTTTTTTCATCCTAAATAAAAAACTATGCATGATATCAAAAAGTAAAAACTGTTATAAACTATTCAAATTAAGCCTTTTCATTTGATACCCCACTCGACCTATAAATCACACTCATCGGTGTACTTCTCGCTTTATGTAATTAGGATTAAGTTTTTCCAAAAACAGTATTAAAATGTTCGTAATTATATTTTGTTTTATTACAAACACCGCCTCCATTGCTGTCTTATTCGCTGTTGGTCCACATGATCGTGAATGAACTTCTAAGATATTAGCGGACAAGCGACATTGAACACTATTTAAGCGGCATAGCGTCTAAGTTACTGCAAATATGGCATTGCAACATTTATGATTGATGTGGTATAGGTATGTCAACGATGCTTAGACGGTTTGTTACAGGTTTAACTTGGAGACTATCTGTCTATACTAAATTTTATTAATAGTACGTCAATGTTTACATATTAATTGATTTGGCCGCAAAACACGTCAGATATGTATTTTCATACAATTTTTGCATGTATTTGGCCAGTACAGCAATTTCGATTTATCTCGAAGATAAATAATGCTAATAAATAATGCTCAAAGGAGAATGCTGTCTGATGTATGGTGCTCGGTACCAAGACTAAACTGGATGCGTCAAAAAAATCTCCAATAAGTTTTTAGTCGATTCTACGGTCAAAATAATTAAAAATGAGGTTTATTGCCATAGTAACACTTTACATCAACGTTTGTTGCCATAGTAACGTGAATATCATTGGTTCTTGCAGTCTGTTGGCGGCGTGCGGCGGAAACCAAATCAACAAAATATTTTTCTCTTCTCTTGCTCAAAAAGTGTATCATAATAGTGTAGCTTAGCGGGCCTAAAACTCGACTTTAATACCTCGGACTAAAAAGTATTTTTTCTTTTTAATTTTTGTCTAAAATCATCAGCCCGTACAAAGCATTCGTTCTCTTACATAAAAACTCGACTTCTTGGTGCTCCGTCAAACTTTTTTTTTGAAAATAGAACCGTCTTGGTGATGTTTTATGAAGGTTGATTAATTTTTAATAAAATTTCTGAAAAATGTCTAATTTTGAATTGTTTTATTTTCTCGCAATCGAAGTGAGAAGTAGAGTGTTTTACTCGGGCCAAAACCACCCATTGTAACTCGGTCTTGTCATCCTGGTCATTGTACTATGGGAACCACATGCATGTGGTTCCCATAGTACAAGTATATAATATATATAGGATAATGATAATGCAAACATTTGTCATGCAGCGGGAATCGAACCCGCAACCTTCTGCGTCTCAGGCGTAAATATTGCTTAATACTGATTGTTTTCCAAATAAAATAAAATAAATTACCTGATAACCCTATGCGTGCACACCACAAACTCTGGTTTAGAATTCCACTGGTGGTATGTGATGTAATATCGCGTCTGTAGCCAGATCCACTGTTGTCCTTTCGTTAGGAACCGGTAATAGCAGGACGTAAGCTCGCCTTTCTCCATCACTGAAGGGAACACACATACCTGTTCACTAATAAATTGACAAATGCTAAGTTCGTTCGCAAGAACTTGTCACGCTGATAGATAACCCAAGGAGTTTTAGTAGTGCGACTATTCCATAACTAACAGTTCGCCCCGATCTGAGATCTCGCTTGCGATTTCCACAATTCGCCATCTTTGCATTCGCGCGCTGAGGTTTAGAACCTCCCGCTTTGGAAGGTTACAACCTTACCTTCTGAACCAAAGCCACCCCATACCTGCTCGTGTTGAACCCTGCTAACTAACAACGGCTCTGGCGGCCGGCTGATTGCGGTATAGAGCAGCCTGAAACTGGCACAGCTATATCCCCATGACCACCGACAGGCAGCAGCGTCGGCGGTGCGAGAACCTGTGTCCTGCGATGCCCAACCCGCATTTATGGGCATACGCCCTAATAAGAAGGGGGATATCCCTCTTCTATGTCAGTCTTCGTATGTCCAGCAGTGGACTGTTATAGGCTGGTGTTGTTGTTGTTGTAGTTATGCTGCTACGGAGGCCCCACGATACGAGTAACGTTCGCATTTACCAGGACTTAACGTTCCAAAGCAAAGAAACAAACACGTAACACGTTGACTCCGGACATCGCACATGACTTCCGCGCGATGCGCGAAGCGCAACACACGTTCTAGAGCAAATGTGTTTTTAGCACTCAATGTGTTAAACAATACATTATACTTACAAGCCTGATGACAAGTGACAACTTTCTCCAGATCATCAAAGTGATAATAATCGTAGCCAGAAGTTCCAAGCACTTCAAAGGGCAGGTAGCCTATGATCGGCGGCGCGCGGTGGTCAAGAAACAGAAACTTCCACTCGAGACTGTGCCGAGATGTGAACTCGCATCGACTCGCATCCACTAGCGAGACGTCGCGGATCAGCTGAGGTGTGTGAAGCCGGCCGATGCATACGAATAGTACCCTGGATGCAAACAGGTACGCATAAGACATACTACATATCATCATCATCATCCGCAGCCCGATTTCACCCACTGCTGAGTATAGGCCTCCCTTTGCTCCTGCCACTTGCCACGGTCTTGCGCTAGTATACGACATATAATTGGTACATTTTATCATAAGTGTTTATGTAGGCAATTTAGTGCATTAACTAAATAAATAACTATGTTTAGCTTCAGCCTGCAACTTCACTCGCGTGAACCCGGACAAAAGTAGCCAATATAATACTCCTGGTCTATAACTACACAATATGTGCAAAATAATTCGTTCAGTTGTTTTTGCGTGAAGGAATAAACTTACCTACACAGTTAAATTGTTTTCATCCTTTCACATTTATATTATAAGTGTTTCCATGATAGACTCTTGGTGACCAACAGGAATAAAAAAATATCTCTCTGCTACGGAGCAGCGGTAAGTTAAACAAATAAATAATGCTGCTTCGATCCAGAAGGTTGCTGGTTCGATTCCCGCCGCGCGACAAATGTTTGCATGTTCTGCAGATATTTGTCTCGGGTCTGGGGATTTTTCTATGTATGATATGTATGTATTTACAAAAATAATGTTTATATGTAATATAACAATCATGTGGTTCCCATCAATATAATAATATAAATATATATATAATCATGCGGCATAGCACAGCCTTAATCGGCACAGCTAAATCCCCTTGCCACCGACGGGCAGCAGCGTCGGTGGTGCGAGAAGCTGTGCCCTGCGATCCCCAACCCGCATGCCCAGCGTGGGGATTATGGGCATATCCCCCTTTATTAGGGGAGGCCTATGTCCAGCAGTGGACTGATATAGGCTGGTGTGGTGGTGGTGGTGGTGGTTCCCATAACACAAGCTATACTTAGTTTGGGGCTACATGATGCTGTGTGATAGTCCAGCATTATTTATTTTATTATAATTATGGGAACCACATGACTGATATACTACTTATATAAGCAAACATATAATATGTGGCATATTATATGTATGTTTATATATTATATAAGTATACAAAGAAAACCTTCAAACTCAAGAAAAATATTTGCCGATCATAAGCATTAGTCTCAAGGAACCCACCACATTCTGCTTCGGGCTTCACCCACTGTGCCACAGCGGTCGTTTGTGGGCTGAGATAAGCGAATAGGAGGCAAAACTAATAGAACCATGGCAAAAAAGTATCACATTGTCTTTTCCCGATTTTATTTGAAGTAATCTCTACTTATTTACATAAATTATGTAGCTAGGATAAGTTTTATACCTCGATTCAACGTCTTCGTAGTCCATAATATTATTACGATCACTCTCAAGATGCTCTTGGTGTAATCCTGTAATTGAGCAATCAATAATTCATTAGGTACACGTCATATTAAAAAAGTGAACATTAGAATCGACACTAGTATATTCAAAATAGTCAAACTAAATACTTTATGATGCAATGTACAAGGAGTATGTAGTAGGTGGAGGCGATGAATATTGAAAGATAACCTATTGCTGCCAAAAGAAAACTTCTTGATACCCGTATCTTTCCATGCCTGAATTATGGATGCCAAACGTGGTCTGTCCTAAAAAATCATCCAGAAACTTAGAACATGCCAACGAAGTATGGAAATAAGTGTTTTAGGAATCAGAGAAAAAACAAGAGTAAGGGACGTCATTGTCAAAACAAAACCACTTAAATGGAGATGGACGGGTCACATGATCAGGTGCCATGTAGATAAATGGACCAATACAATAACTGGATGAACAACACCAATTGAAGACAAAAAAAGGAAAAGAGGAAGACAACGAGGAGGTGTGTGCATGAAATTAAGAAAACTGCAGGCCCTCTTAGGACCAGACTCGCAAAAACCAGAGGAATGGAAAAAGCTGGAGAACATGCTGAATAAGGGAAACGATGTGCAAAACGAATAAAAATTGTTATAATAAGTTACTATATAATATTTCAGTAAATAAAGACTTAAGGCGACGATACATGTCAAACCTCCCTCAGTCGCACTATTCAACCTTTTAGAAGATATAAAATCACTGAATGTAGTTATGCAAAATAGCAAACCTAGACACGGCTTAGAAAATAACTATACAAAGGTTCAGCAATAATATTATTTGCATTCAAAACGCGGAAATATTAATTTCGTGAAAAAAAACGTATAACGATGATAATAATAATTTTGTATAATATATTATATACGAATAATAATTATCATCACGATTTTTATATCTTCTTTTCCCCATTACTGCTTTTCAAGGCAAAATATTAAAATATTTTTGTAAAAATTTCAAATACGTAGACGTCGGCGCACACGAAAAACGCCATGGCTGCCTGTATGTCTAAAGTGAGGGGAGCACCTGCCGGAATATGATTTTGAAATAATATTTTTTCAGCAAATTCTTGAGCCATAAAATATAATGCTATAAACAATGCATGCGTGAGAAGCGGACTACATGTTTCTATTAAATCTATTCGGATGTAAAATCTCATGTAATTATGGTACAAATTCACTTAAAGTAAGATACCCCGTACTACGATGCCTCATATTTTTCTAAAACGTGAAATTGGCAAAATTGTGGAAATTATAATACCCCAGATGCTATTGAATGACAAATGAATAAACCTCATTACAGTATGACAAAGACCTTAACCGTCAGATTGTTATACATTAATCTTTCTTGTAGGTACATGAATGACATTCATCCAAGGTGGTGAACCAATTTTTTAGTACGGTTTCAAGCTAAATCATGGGCTGGATCTAGCAACAATCATAACAACTAACATTTAATACTTTCAGCTACAGTGAAAAAGTTTTTTAAAACATTTTGTTTTTATGACTTCAGCATTGCAAAAAACATTTAACTTATATAAATTTTTACAACAACCTCGAATAATTTACGCCAGTTTCAAAGTTTTGTTTGACGGTTTTCCTTTTGTTTGGTAAATAAACTTGTGAAACCAAAAGGTCAAGATTTATGTCATAACAAAAAGTTTGTTTTCAATAAAAAAATTATATTGAATTATGCCTAGACTTAAGTCCTGTGTTATATAATATTACTAGCTGACCTGCCCGCAACTTCGTTTGCGTGTAGACACTTACTGTATACGTATGTACTTTCACGACAAATGTTTACCGAAGGTAAATTTTACACGGAACCCTAAATATATACGGAGTAAAAACTACCAACCAATACGTTACCTACCTACCCGTTTCTGCTGACGCTGCCTTTCCCGTGCCTGATCCCGCTCTCGTTCTCGTTCCCGATCTCGCTCTCTTTCCCGTTCCCGACCCGTTATTAATTCTGGAGCCGGTTAAAAGAATAAAAATTATGAACTTTTATATCCCTACCTTGAGAAATGATCGGTTCTCCATGCAAAATTTCGTCCCCTATACCACCACGTTCATGATTTATTTTAATACAAAAAGTAGCCTATGTTCTTTATCGAGGTCTCATCTATCTCTAAGCCAAAATTCATTAAAATTGGTTCAACGTTTAAGGCAGAAAACTTAACAGACAGTCAGGCGGAGTTACTTTCGCATTTGTAACATTAACTTGGATTTATGCAAAGTTGTGAAGTATGCAAAAGCATGTGAGTTGAAAGAATTTGATTTCTTATACAATACTTCCACCCCTTGGATCTCATACAACTTTTCTATGTTAGGGGTGGAGTTTCCAAAAATAATTTAGAAACAATGAGGTTGAGGATCAATAAGTCTTAGATTTCTTGATTGCACCCTTACGATGCTATTGCACTCCGTTTATGGGGTAGGTGATTAACAATTTGTACCGAAGAATATATAAAGAGTTTAAGCCAATCAAGACGTATTTCGAAGTTCCCTTACAACGCCCTATTGTACCCCGTTTAATGAGCTGATCCTGAATGATTGTAGAGAGGAATATTGATATAAAGTTTCAAACAAACCAAATGCACGAACGACGTGCTTATAAGTTCCCTTATAAGCACACCATTGCACCACGTTTACGAGGTACCACTTGTAGTGAAGAATATTTATATAAAGTTTCAAACCATTCAAATGACGCTTTTATCATTAAGATCTCTTTAAACACCCCACTGCACCCCTTTAAAGGGAAGATAGATCCTTAACCATATGTAGTAAATAATATATTTTGTACAAAGTGTCAAACTGATATAAGTACGCCTTTAAATGTTACCTTACAACACCTCATTGCACTCCGTTTAAAAGGTTGATCTTCAACCATCTGTAGTGAAAAATATTTTTACAAAATTTCAAGCCAATCAAACGACGTGTTACAAAGATACCTTAAAACACCCCAAGGAGTAAATCTTTAACCATAATGCAGTAAAAAATATTTGTCAAATGTTAAACCGATCGCACGCGTTTAAAAGTATCCTACATAACACCGATTTTTACACATTGCACCCCCTTAATGGAGTAGTTTTGGATTTTTCTCATGTCGTTTCATATTACTTGAATTGTACAAATATTTATGACAAGTTTAATATTTTGAATTTCAAGGTAAAGGATTATTTATAGAAACGTCTTACCCCTTTTCATCCTCTTGGGTGTAAAGTTGTGGGAAATTTTCTAAATATTTTTAACTTTTATTACTAAGTAAAACGTTTGTTATATGTTTTAAGAGATTTTAATTACATTAAAATTCTTCCCAAAGAACTTTGACACTCCATTTCACCCTACCTTAAGGTACCGTATTTTTTTAAAAACATGGTATTTATTATTATTCTGACGAAGTTTCAAGCAAATCACACCGCGTTAAGATTTTCTTTAACACCCCCTTGAACCTTGAACGTATTTCAAATTTTCAATGATTCTAATCTTTATTACATATGCCAGATGTTCAAGGAATACGATTTTTCGTACAAACGTTTTTACCCCTTTTTACCCTCTTAGGGGTTAAATTTTCCAACATCGTTTCTTAGTGAGCGCCTACAACTTGTGCCAAATCTAAGATCTCTAGGTCTTGTAGTTTCTGAGATTTCGTGATAAGTGTATCTCCCTCTGCCCCCAGCAGTGACGGCCACTGCGGCACCGCCAGCACCGCCAGCACCACTGCCGCTGTCACGCGAAGAATTTCGCCCAGCGCGAGGTTGTCCGCGCTGGTTTTTTCTAACCCAATAAACATCCGCTGATGATGATTGTGTTTGCTCGCGACTAGCATTAATTCCATGCACTTGATACTCCGCAACACTATTTTCCGTCTTGATATTTCCCGCCTGCGCTCGTGACATTTCCGCCAATCGGCATATATCTATTGCCTTCGATAGCTTTAAATCAACTTCACGTAACAATCTTTCCCTTAACGCATCGTCTCTTAATCCACAAATCAAGCGATCTCGAACTAAATCATTGCAAAGATCTTTGAATTCACACTTTGCCGCCATTTTGTTTAATTCAAACACGTATTGTTCCAATGACTCAAGTTCTTCTTGATTTCTCGTGAAAAATTTATGCCTTTCTATTGTTAAATTTTTCCTCGGTAGAAATACTTCATCAAACCTCTGCAACAAGTCTTCAACACTCTTTATGTCTTCTTTGTTGAATTGATCATAAACTTCACGGCACCGATCTCCAATTATGTGAAACAATATGTTCAACTGTACTTTCTTGTCTTTTTTCGATAATTCACATGCTTCATAATATATATTAAAAGACTTCTTCCAATTATCCCACTCTTTGCTCAAGTTTCCAGAAGTAACATTAGCCAAATTGTTTTCAAATCGAAATGGTTGCGGCGGCCTCAAGATCGACTCCATGCCGAGATAGGTTATTTCACTTTCCACTGTATATTTTAGCAAATCTTATAATGTATTTTACTGTAATTCGTTTTACACCACTTATAACTGTGTTTTAACCGGCTGCGCCATGTTAGAGTATTTTATATTTAATGTTTTCTTAATGAAACACACGTTAGCAAGCCATGATCTTTTATTCCTGCTACCCACACCAATATAATTGAAGTACCCACAAGTGTGTCAGTGAGTCAGTGAATGAACTTCTCTTTTATATATATAGATTTATTTAAAGTTATATTATATTATTATTTATAGAATGATTTAAAATTATATTCAGTACTAGGGTGGAGCGAAACTGGCGAAAAACATTATTTTGCTTTTTAAATCTCCGTCGTGCCCTTGTAGTGCCAATCGATGACCCTAAACGTAACCATTATTCATTCCAAAAAGCAAGAATCTACGACTTTACCTTCAGATGGTTATACTAGGTTACATGTTAAATTTTAAATCATACTTATACCCACTATACTTATACATAAAGGAGTTATTTTAAAACTATTTTCTACTTTTTCATGATTTTAATGTCATTTTTACTTACAAATAATATTGTTACTAATATTTTTTAATGAATTAGCCTGGAAGTGGCTTCCATTAAATAGTAATTTCTTGAAACTTGACGGCCTCTGTGGCGCAGTGGGCGAAAGTTTGCCTGAGACGCAGAAGGTTGCGGGTTCGATTCCCGCTGCGGGACAAATGTTTACATGTTCTGTAGATATTTGTCTCGGGTCTGGGTGTTTTCTATGTATGATATGTATGTATTTACAAAAAAAATTATATGTGTAGTATATCATGTGGTTCCCATGATACAAGCTCTGCTTAGTTTGGGGCTACGTGATACTGTGTGATTACGTCCCGCATTATTTATTTATTATTTATTATTTTGAAAAATTACTTTGTGGAAGTCAATATCGGATAAGTAGAGTATCGTGGATTTCCGTGGAGTAGATTTTTTTTTGCCATTTAGTGTTAGTTAGTTTAGTGGAGTAGATTTATTTATCTTATTATTTTATTAATCTATTCGCTGTTTGCTCATAAAAACAAAGATCTTAACTGCTAAATCTTTGGAAACCCTGTGTTTTCATCGTGAAAGTTACCCACTAACTGTTTTGATACCAATGAAAAAGTCGTGTGAAAGGTTATATTTACGTTTTAACCTGAAAAGTTTGTGTTAGACACAAAAATAATAATAATTTTTTGCACACAGAAGAAGAGGCTCCTGCGAATACTATTATAATGAAAATAAATAGGAAAGTTTGTTTATCTTCTATAATCTCTGTAATGACAGAAATAATTTAGATGACGACTGAGATGGAGAACGTTGTTTTTTTCCGGTTTTATTAATAATAAGGGAAAAAAGAGAAGAAGAAGATTCATCTTTCTGAACGTCAAGTGATGAGGCGAAATTAAAGTAACAGAACTTCTAAAGACAATATAATATCGAAATATGGTCATTTTATAACAGAAATTAATAAGCCTAATTTGAGATGTTCCTTCGTCACACTAGGCCATTAAAAGATGTGCTAATCACAATTTTGGTAGCCTCATCCGTTTCAAACCCAAGACAGAAGAGATTGCTAACTAGATACCAGGATAAAAGCTGGGCATTACTTGCTGCATTTTGAGAAAAAATGTCGAAATTTCCTCCAAAACGATGACTTAAAAAAGAGGCAAATGATGAGGGACATTTAAAACTCCTACTTTAGTGAATTAAATATATTTTTCGATGAACGTTTATCACGTTAATATGAACTATGTTTTTCAAATATTAAAAAATAAATATGTATAACATAACAAATGGGAGCCCTCTTTGAAACTCCCAACTAATATTTCGATAAAAACTTCAAGCCAAATGCGCAACCTTAAGAAATTGACTGAGCAGGTAAAAAAAATGCAAAGAACTTTATAAGTCATGAACTCATGAATCATTAATTGAGAATGAAATCGCTACATCCTAATTACATAAATATAATGCTATGATTTTGATGTTTTTCAGAAAAATACAAAACGGCTTTCAGTATAATAATCATAAAGTATATAATAGTTATGTACATAATCATGACTTACTGAAGTGTCCATAGAACTGGACTAGGTCGTACGTCACTTCTTCCCTGAAGTCCAGTGTCCCCCGCCGTAGGTGAATCTGGAACCTCACCACGTCGTTCTCTGAAATTGTATATTTTGGTTAAATGAATAGATTTCAGTTATACGTACCTCGTGTCGAAATCTAAACCATAAATGCACATATTTTAAATTTTAGAACTAGAAATTTCAATGTAATGCAGCATAATTCATTGAGTGAGCTATAAAAAGGTCAGTGGTCTGGAGGGTCCCGCCGGAACGTACTCGTATAACCCCATGTCTATATGACACAGTGACAGTATTCAAATTGCAAATGATGACCATTCTTTCTTGTTCTTTCTTATGCAGAATATTTATAAAACACTTTTATGTTATCAAAATGCAAATTTTTATGTTACTAAATCGCGCTAAAATATTGAACTATTTTTAAAAATTTGGTAAGAATAGGGATAAGATAGGGCATTTGCTGAACTTTTATAACTTAATATGTTTATTATGCCCGGTTATCACGCGAGCGAGCAGTTGAGAGATCATGATATAATAAATAAATCATCCAAACCGAAAACTGAATAAATGAGTCCAAATAAAACGTCTATCTCTGCGGCCTCTGTGGCGCAGTGGGCGAAGGTCCGTCTGAGACGCAGATGGTTGCGGGTTCGATTCCCGCCGCGGGTCAAATGTTTGCATGTTCTGCAGATATTTGTCTCGGGTCTGGGTGTTTTCTATGTATGATATGTATGTAATTACAAAAAAAAAATATGTAGTATATCAATCATGTGGTACCCATAATACAAGCTCTGCTTAGTTTGGGGCTACATGATGCTGTGTGATTACGTCCCGCATTATTTATTTATTTAATTATTTATCTTCCTTCCTCCGACATCAATAAAGTTCGCAGTATCAAAATGCGTCACTGGAGCTTTCTTCATCATCATCATCGTCAGCCAACAACAGTCTTGTTTTGAACATAAGTCTCCCCTAATTATTGAATGACATTGCGTCCTGTCTTCAGTTCGAACGCTTGGTTCTTTCTTGGACACCGCACTGAGCATACAGAATAATTACCTCTGTAACCCAAAGCGCATATTGACGTGATAATATGGTAACACTGTAAAAGTACCAACTTAATAAAAAATGTGCAGATATTTTTTAAACACACATACACACATTTACATGACGTGTGTTTATATGTGTAATATAAACAGGTCAGTCGAATAAAATCTAGTAAAATGCGCAAACATGAATCTCTTTACAGAGATTATGTGCATAACAAGATTTTTAAGGTTTTTATGTATAAAAAAAATTACAATCAACTTCTGAAATTGCAATGAACTAGAAATAATTTCAACTTACGATGATTGAGTTGGGACGCAGAGTAATAAATAGTTCTAACTTACTCAAAATGTACATTATTATTACTATTCTATCTATCTACATTGATAAAGAAAGAGAAAAGGACAGCACCATTAATTTTTTAAGCATTCAAAAGAGACACCCGTTGGAATAAGAGGTAATCGTTTTCATTGGAACTTTCCACGAATTAGAGAAGCATCGATATGCGGAATGTGTTCATTAATGCCGCAGTACACTGCTCTAGGATTACGAAATAGTTTACCAACAATCGTTTACCATATAAGGTGAAAAATAGGTATAATACGACTCGGTATTGTAGAAATGTGATGTGTAGTAACTTGAACATTAGCTCGCAACCAAGCAATACTTTTTTATTTTTACATAACGTCCATCACTGGCTCAGAGGCGCAAAGGGTGAGCAGCAATCTCAGTAGACGCAAGATGCGGGTTCAATTCCTGCAGCAGGGGTTTATAAGTGGTTCATTACTTTTAAAAGTAGTTTATTTGTTGCTATTTAAATAGATTGCCCTATACCCCACCAAATGTGTTATGCGTCAAAAGAGTAAATAAATCATGTACGTCTAGATTAATTGCTTATATTAAGATACTAGCTGACCCGCTCGCAACTTCGTTTGCGTTTATACTCTTTTTTACGTATGTCCTTTCATGTGACATGTTTCCCAAGGTAATTTGACACGGAACCCTAAATATGAATGGAATAAAAAGTACCTACATATTACTACATTACCTACCCCGTAATGTAGTAATATGTAGGTACACTCCTTTTTTCGTTCCTGTTTCCGTTGGCAACCCGTCGCCAAGTTAACAGCCGGTATAGGTATGATGAATTTTTATATGCCTAACTCTTGATTATGATTGGTTACCCATGCAAACTTTCATCACATAAATTGCCCTCATTAAGTTTCATTTTCGCTACAAAAAGCAGCAAATGCTTCTCCAAGGTCCCACCCATGGTTCAGCGCTTTAGGTGTTTATTTATTTTCGTTATAGTCTCTGGGAAAAATCTCAAGTCTTTATGTAAAAAAAAACCTTGCTATCCCCGTGGTCTTCAAATAACCAAGAACAAATGAATGAAATTGAAATTTCGAATTCTAATCCGATTTAAATATTATTTTTAATTTGACATTCCAATTTTAAAGAGTATCGCATTGCACCAAGCTTTTAAGGCTCCCCCACACAGGTGTGTTAGTATTGGCGATAATATCGCATGCGTTATTGCGATAATGCGTCCCAATTCCTTGCACATAATTGCGTTATCGCAGCAGTATGTAACTTTTTAGCCGTCCTAATACATAATGTACTAAAATTCTACAGATCTCATACTACACGCAACTATCAAAGGCATTGAAAATGTAATTTAGAAATAAAGCATACGATAAAATTTTACTATAATGTACTGACGAAAAAGTGAACGGAGCGCAGAGTGGCTTTGCGCGTAAAGGCCCTTCTACTGCCTACAGTTTTTGCCCGTCTGCCTCCTAAGATGGCTCAAGCTGTGGCTTAATTTCCGAGATATCATTTTTTCTGTTTCTTGAATAGCGAGCTAAAAAAAAGTAATTGGGAAATTCTCGATCCAGAAAATTGTTGAATTTTGACAAATTTTGGAAAATCTCAATAAGTTACCACCCAATTTTGGAAATTCAAATTGCACTTTGAAGCCCTCTGGCAGACGCAAATATTGATATAATTGTGACCGATCCCTTTATTCACCTACACATCTTTTTTTAATGCATGTGACGAATTTACTTTCAATGTATGGAGTTTCAAAAATGTGACGAATTTACTTTGTGGCATGTACAACAACCCCTCTCATATCTGTGAAACTACAGGCAAATGTCAGAATTTGTCATGAATCGGGGCACTATACTCGATCAGAAAAACTTAAACATTTTCAATATTTGCGCATGCGATATTGCGATATATTCTGTTATGTTGTCTGATATAATCGCCGACAATAACGTACCTATGCACCTGTGTGTAGGAGCCTTTATGTGAAAACAACGTTTTTTGAATAAATTTGGAATGAGTTTTCGAACACGACAGTGTCAAAATAAAATGGCATAACATGTGTCACTAAGGAGTATTGATATCAACTTCGATGCAAATCACCCCTATGATAACTTTCTACCCCTTTTTAACCCCGTTAGGCGATAAATTTCAATAATATACGAAGCACATCTTTCATAAATTTTGTTAAAGAATGTTTATGCAAAATTTGAAGTAGATTGGACCAAGGAATCACGTTGGTCCATACAAACTTTGCCCACGTTTTGCACACCTTTAGGGGTAGAATCTCGGAAAATCCTTTCTTATCGGATGCCTACGTCATACAAAGAACACGCCCTCTAAGTTTCAGGTCTCTACGATCAGCGGTTTAGGCCGTGCGTTGATCCGTCAGTCATTCATGACAAAGGATTTTATATGTATAGATTACCCTCCATTAATGTATTTTTTTCTAAAACCTGGTATGCGGTCTTTTATTATTTAATATTCAAAGTGTTCTGACGAAGTTTCAAGAAAATCACACCACGCGTTAAGATTTTCCCATACAAACTTTACCACCCCATTGCAACCCCCTCGAGGACTATTTCAAATTTTCAAAGACACCAATCTTCATTGATTGTATGGAATAATACATGTCTCTGGTTTCAAGTTTCTAAGTTCAAGGAATACGATTTTTCATACAAACATTTTTACCCCTTTAGGGGTAGGGGTCTTAGGGGTTGAATTTCCAAAAACCGTTTCTTAGTGAGCGCTCACACTCTTTAAAGAGTACCTGTACCAAATTTCAAACCTCTAGGCCCTGTAGTTTCTGAGATTTCGTGATGAGTGTGTCAGTGAGTGAGTGAGTGAGGATAGTTCTCTTTTATATATTAAGATATTACCCACACTTATTAATGCAAATATATCGTGTATCTTGGCATCCACTGCCAACGAATAACTATTTACATAAGATTTTTTCCTGCCACCAAACATTGCTAGAATGTAGAAATCTTTATGTCTAGTGTGATGCGCTTTTAGTGCTAAAAAACTATTCAATTTCTTTAACGTATCTCGTTAAATTAAATAAAAAGGAATGGCAATTAACCAAAACACAAGTTTTATTAACTTAGTTTGGTAAGTAGATCGTAATCGTAATAAAATATTAGCATATCGTGAATTCAACTAGTAATCTTTCTCTACTACTCAACCATTCGAGAGCTACTACCCATCCTCTAGTCTCTGTCAAAGATATCCACGGGAGATGGTAGAGGCCGGAAATATTAGCCGGAATAGGCACGACAAAAATAGTCTACTATCCCTGATTATTCTCTAGCTTCAATCGTATCTCATTTACGAACATCACAATAGCGTCTGATGATGATAGACTCACAACCTTTTCTTTCAATAATAACCCCCCAAGACCTTGGGTCATAAAAATACTATGACATCAGTATACGAAGTGTAGGAAGACCTTAAGCTGGACAGACGACATCGTTGGAATTGCAAGACAGGGTGGAAAGGGCTCCAGACTCGTAGAAATCTTTGGGTGAGACTATATTCAGCAGTGAACGACTACCGACAGTTAAGCAGCTTTTAGCGTTATTATAGTTGCCTTTATAATTCGATTTAATTTTCAACAATTATCGAGGATGACCGATTAAAAAATGCAATAAATAAAATTATTAGGGTTAATACGAGTTGAGTTTGAAATTGGCGACCTCTGAAGCCCGCTTAACACGTAATGGTTGCGGGTTAGATTTCCGCCACGGGATAAATGTTTGTAAGGGATACAAATATTTTTCACGGGTCTGGGTGTTTTCTATATTAATATATACAAGATGGATTTTTAATTATTAATAGACACAAGTAAGGGCACAAGGAGACCAATCATAACTTTTTGAGATATTCTGAACTGCATTCACAGACTTAGGACAAAAAAACAAGTAAGAGGTACAGTCAGCGAAATAAATGCTAAATAACCCAAAAATAACATTTTTATACAAATCGATTCTGTTTTATGTCTGACTCTATGGGACCCTTTAATTTAAAGGTACTGGAAATGACAGAAATGGTCGTAACTTCCCTATACATTCCCTGTTCGGATTTATGAATGAAATTCACATATTCTTTGTTGCCAAGCGATCCTATTTCGTACTGAAGTTACAACAGATACAGAAACGATGGTAAGTCAGAAGACCTGGTTTACACCTTATGCAGTGGGCATAAGTAAAAATTTTCAGATTTTGTATAGCGGGCCTTGTAGCATACTGTACCTAGAAGCAAAAGTACCTGCCAAAGTAAAATATCATACTTGCATCGATAATCTTCTACAATATTGGAACTAAAACAAATAAAAATAAAATAGTAAAATTATTTTAAACAAAACATTTAAATTGCTAAACATGACCGCCATTTTCACGATTATATAAGTTCACTCGCATTTGTAATGTAATGAGCCGGTAGCAACCTAGCAGGGTTTCTTGGATGGATATCAATTAAATACCTACTCGTCAAGGCGACTTTAAGGGTCAAACCTCTCACTCGCACTATTCAACACTTTTGAAGATATAATAAATAAAAATAATAAAAATCACTGAATAAATAAATAAGAATAAAATCACTTAATGAAGTAATGCAAAATAGCAAACCTTCACGGCCTAGAAAATAACAATACAAAGGTTCAGCAAGAATATCATTTTGATTCTATCTCATTTTCTTACCAAAAAACTTGCAACAATGTGATCAATTTTGGTGCAATTTTTTTGGTAGAAAAACGTGTTGGGTTCAACATGATATTTTTGCTGAACCTTTGTATTGTTATTTTCTAGGCCGTTGAAGGTTTGCTATTTTGCATAACTACATTCAGTGATTTTATATCTTCAAAAATGTTGAATAGTGCGAGCGAGAGGGAGGTTTGACCCTTATAGTCGGCTTAATGCATCTTTTAGCTCTTGAACACAGTATTATTTATTTTTGTAGACTACGTTTTTAAGAAAATCTACCAAAAAAATCGAGACTCGTTAAATCGGGGATACGAGGTGGCCACATAATTGAACCACATGGTCCGTTATGTGGCTACCGGTACACATGTACCCCTCAACTGTTTCCTGAATTACCTATTCAAACTGAAAAGCGATAGGCTGTTGTGTGGCCGAGCCCCATCTTGCTGAAAACAACTTTTCGCAATTCCGTCCAGGAGTTATTCATTCAGCTGGTTTTAGAGATTCTATAAAATGACGTAGTTATACACGGCAGAATAAAGTCGAAAAGGTGGAATTTCATAAAGTACCTTCATGAAATTCCACCATTTCGACTTTACGACTTAGGGCTCATATACACGAGCGGCAAATTGCCAACGGCAGACGCAACTGTAGCCGTCGACTCCTGTCGGCGGCAGCCGCCAACACGTCAGCGGGAGCCGCCGACCTACAGCAAGCAACGCTTGCAGTTGCGAGCCGCGTTTGCCATTTTGTCAGTTGACTGCAAAGAGTCGACGACGGCTACTGCAGAGCTGATATGTCACTGGCTGCCACCGATGTGTCAACGGCTGCCAGTCGACGTGTCAACGGCTGCCGACGGGCGCAGTAGCATCGCCATCATCATCATCATTATCATCGGCCTATAGCAGTCCACTGCTGAACATAGGTCTCCCCTAATGAGCGCCGTTGTGCCCTGTCCCGAGCTCGACGCATCCAGTTTGTACTAGCAGCCTTTCGCATATCTTCACTCCACCTGGCCGGAGGGAGTCCCACACTACGTTTGCCGATCCGCGGTTTCCACTCAAGGACTCGTTTGCCACAACGGTTATCGAACACCGAGCCTAGCTCGTTTCATAGCTCGCTGGGCGACTTCAAACTGGACTAGCCGTACTGTGAGGCTCCGTATGTCATGACGGGTAGGGCGCACTGATTGAAAACGGCTTTCGTTTGAAATTTCAACGAATGTTTTTTTTTTCTGTATTAGTGACGAGAAGACTCGACGTAGTTTTCCAAATCCTGCCCAACCTAGCTTAATCCTCCTCTTGGCCTCCTTCATAAAGTTGTTTCTACCTAACTGCAACATCTGCCCGAGGTATGTGTACTCCGAAACAACTTCAAGAAGGTGTCCATTAACGACTACAAGTCTCGTATCAATTTGGTCATTGACCATGATTTTGGTCTTATCAAAATTCATACCGAAACCTTTATTTCGCGAGGTTGATGCTAGACCGTCCAGCATCTGTTGCAGCTCCTCCAGCGACACCGCCATTAGGATGTCATCAGCGAATAGCAAGTGTGAGGTGTGCTCGCTGTTTATGTTTATGTCCATACCTTTCCAGTCCAACGTCTTAAACATATCCTCCAACGCTCTTGAGAACAGTTTCAGAGATATGAAATCTCTCTGTCTCACTCCGCGGCGCAGTTGGATGGGTTGAGAATGCTGGTCCTGTACTCGGACACTCATAGTGGCGGCTTCCTACAAACCTCTCAACGCTTCGATTTAACGATAGTCCACTTGGCATCGCTGCAAGGATTCGATTTTTATAGTCCACAAAAACCAGACACAGGGGCTGATTATACTCTTCAGACTTCTGTATAATCTGCCTCACTGTGTGAATGTGTTCTATGGTGCCATATCCTCCGCGAAACCCGGCCTGCTGCGGTGGCTAGAACTCGTCGAGTCTCCTGGCGAGACAATTCGTAATATAATAACTATTGAGAATAGCTTATAGAAGTGGCTCAGGAGCGAGATAGGTCTGTAGATTTTAAGAAGGGTTTTATCTTCCTTTTTAAAAAACCACCAAGCTCTCGTTCCACGCCTTAGGAGTTCTCCCACATTGAAGGACGGAGTTGAAGAGGTTTTGCAGCTCCTGCACAACAGGACCTCCTCCAATCTTCAGAAGTTCTGAAGTACCTCCGTCTGCAGTTGCATCGTGATGCTCGTGTATATGAGTTCTTAGTTCGGCATTAAACAACACCAACAGTTATAGGAGAACGAACCTGATTATGGCTGTCCTGAACTCTGAGAGGATTTTCTCGAGATCAATAGTTATTTTACGATTGTACGAGTACATACCGTTATTGTAAAAAAATGTTTCGTCAGACCATAGTATGGACTTTAGAAATGCATGATCTCTACTTATTTCTCCTCTTAGCCATCTGCAAAAAATAATTCTTCGAACATTCTCATCCGAATGTAATATACTTGAACTATGCGCCCCTGTCGATATAATTTGTAGCCGTAATTTTTCAATTTCTTTAATTATATGCGGGTGTTTGTTTTATTAACAATATTGGTATTGACATGCCGGCCACCACAAAAATGTTTAAACTAGCGTATATATTTGGTCTACACTGTAATTTTGAGCAGGAAATATGGATGTGTTTCGGAAATATTAGCGAAACACAGGGCGTGATATAAGGCGTGATCACCTTGTAAGTCGTCGGCACTGGAATAAAAAACATACAACCGAATTGAGAACCTCCTCCTTTTTTGTTGTTGGTTAAAAACACATGAACTCACAGGGGAAGTAAGTGGCATTGGACGTGTTAAGTGTTGAAGACACTTTTTAACTAATGTTTATTTTTTACAAAATATTTCTTAGCGCAAACAAGGGTAATTAATAAGAATGACCTGAATATATTCGAATTGAATTCGATGTTAAAATTTTCATTTTTATTTACTTTTAGCGGATAGTCGTCCCAGAATAAGAAGTTTGGCAAATGTAGAAGATTAACTCTTTTTTACCGAAAATATGGGAAAAGTATGACCATTTCTGTCATTTCTAGTACTTATACCTTAAGTAGTCCCATTAAGTCTTCTACGTGAAAAGAATCGCGTAGCATAAATTTAATTTTGGTAATTTTGCAATTATTTCGCGTAAGTACAGTATTTTTTTTCCAAAAACTGTGAATGCAGTACAGAATATCTCAGTAAGTTGTGGATGGTCTCTTAGGAACGTTTTCCTGTAAACGTGTGATAACGATTAAGGTACCTTACTTACTGCCCGGTCTCAAAAATCCACCCCGTATGTATTTAATAAAAAAAACTTTTTTAATTAGTTTAAAAGTGTGGTCAAGCCCTGCTAGATGATGTTTTGTGAAAAAGACCTTATTATAAAAACATTATTGTTATTATCACTTTTTAAATTTTATAATACTCGTTATAAATAACGTTAAGATTATATTTAAATAAATACAATCAAAAACATTATAGGAAAAAAATGTTTACAAAACGGGAGACCAACGATCGCGGGACAGGGCTCAAACGGTTATTTACATAATTTATTCAAGGCAGGATGTATAAGAAAAGTTTATCAAATGAATTGCCAACGATTATGAAGCACAGTCGCTTCACCAACTTCGAGAAAAATATGTTTCGTTAAAGTTTATCAAGGCAAATATCTCTTTAGATTCAGTCAAACGATAAAGCGAAAGAGGCATAACTCGCATGAAGCTTGAGTGATTTAAAACGGTGGGTGAAAGCATTTTCAGCGATCATCACCTAGCTATATTAGTTGTTACCACTGAAGGCTTCTACGTTGCCCCAGAGGTCCAAATAGCAAATAAAACTTATGTAGCACGTCTAGTTTTTAATAGCATTTTGTTCCCATTTATAAACTTACAAGCTCGCAACTTCGTATGCGTAACCGTACTCTTCCATTAAAAATAAACAAATAGCTATCAATCATTTTTAACATCATCGCAATGAAATGCAAGTTTTATTCTTTTTACTAGACGTACATTTTATTTATATAATGAAAACATTAATTTCCTGGTTTTCAGCATATCAATTAGGGATTGCAATGCTGGATCCAGCACCATTTTTAGGCTTGCTGGATTCAGCATCTGGTTCAGGATCCAGCGGTCTGCTGTGATCTAAAAACAAAACTTACTTATGAGAATAACCTAATTTTCTTTCCGTGCCAAAACTTCACAAAACTGTACGTTGACAGCGAATAGTCGGAGAGCCTTTTCCGCAGCCGGGTATACAGTTATTATATGCAGTTCTTAAAGAACTAAGCTGGGAGTAACATTTGTTTTTGCAGATATTACTTTGAGGAAAATATTAAAATCAGTTAAATAATTAATTGGCTTCATTCTAATTAACAAGTCTTCAATTACATTGTACCTAAGTTTTACTTGTAATAAACGGACTACGTTATTTTATTTCGTAAAACAGTGAGACTGAGAAATGAATGTGAAAATGAATGTTTAGTTTAAGGCTTTGCGACAACCTGCAGGTTCTGTAAAGAAGCGGATGTATCGTCCCTTCATCTACTAGGAGCATGTTGGCCACTAATGCACAAACGTGTCGCTCATGGCCACAGTAATACAATAATAAATAATAATATAATAAAGTGTCATAATAAATAATAACAATAATAATAATTGGTGTTTCGACGAGTGTGGGTGCCGGTAAAATTACAGGCACATAAAACTTAACACCTTCATGCCTCAAGTTGATGGACGCAGGGTTTTGCATCTTAGGGCTTGTCCCTAACATCCGTGACCTACGAACCAAAACTTTGCTATAGGTAATGGTTACCACTTAGCACCAGGTGAGCCATGTGCAAGTTCTATCAATAGGTACCATAAAAAAATGAATAGTTATTTCAGATATCTAGGATATCAATTTACAAATATGATTTATGATGTGTAAACTTATGTTTTAAATGCGAAAGTGAGTTTATTTGTTTATTATGCTTTCACGTCATCTTCATGAAATTTCACATACACTTTGAAAAGGGTACAGAAAAAGACAGAAAAAGTACGAAAAAAACTTTTTCTGTCTTTTTCTTGTTTTTTGCCATAAAAACATTTTATGGCAACACACAGCTTACGCGGGCTAAAGCTTTGCTCGCAATATTAGTTATGAAAAAAATACGCTGGACATGATCACACAGCATCATATAGCCCCAAACTAAACAAAGCTCGTATTATGGGAACTACATAACTGATATACTTTAAAGTTTTTTTTTTTCTAAATAAATACATATTATACATAGAAAACACCTAGACCCGAAACAAATATTCACAGAACGTACAAATATTTGTCTGGCGGCAGGAATCGAACATGCGTCTCAGGCGGGCCTTCGCCCACTGCGCCACAGAGTTCTTAATACACGTAATATTACATTTGCTAACATAAACAAATATTCAAACTGTCAACTAGAAGTTCATAATGATATTATTATGTAAATGTAATATCTACGTACAAGGAAGAAGGATTTAAGATGTATAAAGCATAAAAAAACATTCGCCTTTAAAAAAAATATTACTGAAAATCGATTATTGAAAATGCCGCTGGCTAATCAGAGGACGCATCGGTGTCAACTTCGTACTCAACAACTGATTGCCAACGTGCACGCCACCGCGGACGCGAACTGAACGCGTTGGTCTATTGGTTTGGCCTTGGCTTTAGTGGAGTTCTCTTTTATGAACACAGATTAATCCATGAACTTCGTGGCCATTTTGTATAATAAAATAAGATAATATTTATAATTTTTTTATTTCATAAGAAATAGGTTATACAAATCATGAATTTAATCTGACAATTTTTTTATCTTTCTGTTGTTTCCGTAAAATAGTTGATTGACTACCCTAACATGAGTAAATAATGTCTGTTCGATTTAGCAATAGAGAATACGTCAGCAAAGGCATTCGACAAAAATGTAACTCTCATCTGCTTGCCTAGACACTTTTCTCAGAAACGCATGGAGGCATAAAGTTAAAATTAATATCAAATACGTCAGCGATCCCTAGGGCTGTGAAAAAATCTTTCTAAGTCAACGCGATCAAGAGATCCAGTCGTTAATGCCGCATATTTTGACCAATCAAAATCAAAACCTATAATTAGGTAAGCGTACTTCCAGTTGACTTAGAATAATTCAATTTGACAAGAAGCAATGTTCACAAGGAAAGGAAAAAACCCTAAAACCGCTTTGTAGTTAAAAAATCACACCTACAAAGGAGAATGCCGAGAACCCGTACCAATTGCGTCAAAACCGAACGTATCCCATAACATTTTCTTTAGTTTTACACACCGACTAGATTAATAATCAAGTAAAAAAATATTTTGTTGATTTGGTTTCCGTTGCACGCCGCCATTAGACTACAACAACCAATGATATATACGTTGCTATGGCAATAAACATTGATGTAAAGCGTTACCATGGCAATAATCCTCATTTTTAATTATTTTGACAGTAGAATCGACTAAAAACTTATTGGATATGTTTTTGACGCACTCACTTTAGTTTTGGTACCGAGCGCCATACATCAGACGGCATTCTCCGTTGTAAGGAACACTCGTTGCGCAAGCTTAAATCGCATTTGGCCTTTTTTAAATTGAAAGAGCGACGCGCTTAACTTAAGCTTAACATTAGTAGCTTTGCTGCGTAAAATCAGTTGTTATATCACTTGGCAAGTGTGCATAGCGCATACATATTGTATCAGTAGGTATTTATTATCGCAGTAATTTACAAAATAATTTGCCCTGCGTTAAATAGATACGTTGTAACCCTATACTTCACCGGGACACCATAGCGGCGCAACTAGTCGCCGGCTACCAACAAAATGTATACAGCTCTATAGAGTTACTCACCTGGTGTCCGCTTGGTTGCGCCACCAAACGGACACCACCATACATTTTGTTGGTAGCCGGCGACTGGTTGAGCTGCTATGGTGTCCCGATAAAATATAGCCCGTAAATATAATATTAGGTAATTACAAATGAAATTGGCGTTATTTCACCCTATTTGATTTGTTACATATTTTTTTCACAGTCACAGTAATTCAACAGTCAAACATAAAATTAAATTATATTCTGGACGTAACATTATAGCTAAGATTGAAAATTCAATAAATATTATTTTGGGTGAAGTTCGTCCCCAAAAAGTAAAACTTAAATACAGTTCATTTGATGTGCTGTCCTTAAATTCGTTTTAATCTTTATTAGTTTTCTTTTTTGAATAAATTCAACGCATACATTTCACAATGTTGTCCAATTATTAACATAACATTTTAGGTTTGTAGTTCCAGAAAAATTACAAAAATGTATGTATTTGATTTCTCGACATTCTTAATAAAAAACGCCAATTTCATATGTAAGGACCTAATATCTAGGTATTCTTACATAGAAAAACGCTCAGGCTTTGCTGAAATTTAAAAAGAAGCGCACAGCATAAACTAGTAGTTCTGCAAACAGTAGGTCGATAACGAATATTTCGACCTGACGTATCATAAGCGTAACGAAAAATTTAGGCCAATGACAAAGCGGTATTTTGAATCTAAGCTTTCTCATTGGCCAAAACTTTACGTCTACGATACAAATACTTATTTACTAGTCTACGTGATCGGCCTCTGACCTCGGCAGCAAAAACTTTTTGGCAACAATTAATATACCACTAAAAACGGGCTATTACCATGTTTTTTAGAAAAAAATTGGTAAGTATGCCGATTTAAATAACTTTAGTACTTACAGAAAATACTCATGTCAATAATCCTAATATATAATAACTAGCTGACCCGCTCGCAACTTCGTTTGCGTTTATACTCTTTTTTTACATATGACCTTTCATTTGAAATGCTTCTCAAGCCCGGTAATTTGACATATGAATGGAATAAAAAGTACCTACATATTACTACATTACCTACCCCGTAATGTAGTAATATGTAGGTACCTGTTCCCGCTCTCACTCCTTTTTTCGTTCCTGTTTCCGTTGGCAACCTGTCACCAAGTTAACAGCCGGTATAGGTATGATGAATTTTTATATGCCTCACTCTTGATTATGATTGTTTACCCATGCAAACTTTCATCACATAAATCACCCTCTTTAAGTTTCATTTTCGCTACAAAAAGCAGCAAGTCCTTTTCCAAGGTCCCACCCATGATTCAGCGTTTTAGGTGTTTATTTATTTTCGTTATAGTCTCTTTGAAAAATCTCAAGTCTTTATGTAAAAAAACTTGCTATCCCCGTGGTATTCAAATATCCAAGAACAAATCAATGAAATTGAAATTTCGAATTCTAATCCGATTGAAATATTATTTTTTATTTGACATTCCAATTTAAAAAAAGTATCGCATTGCACCAAGCTTTTAAGGCTCCCCCACACAGGTGTGTTATTATCGGCGATAATATCGAATGCGTTATTGCGATAATGCGTCCCAATTCCTTGCACATAATTGCGTTTTCGCAGCAGTATGTAACTTTTTAGCCATCCTAATACATAAAGTACTAAAATTCTACAGATCTCACACTACGCGCAACTATCAAAGGCATTGAAAATGTAATTTAGAAATAAAGCACACGATAAAATTTGACTATAATGTACTGACGAAAAAGTGAACGGAGCGCAGAGTGGCTTTGCGCGTAAAGGCCCTTCTACTGCCTACAGTTTTTGTCCGTCTGCCTCCTAAGATGGCTCAAGCTGTAGCAATTCAATCTCGAGATATAATTTTTCCGTTTCTTGAATAGCGAGCTCAAAAAAAGTAATTGGGAAATTCTCGATCCAGAAAATTGTTGAATTTTGTTAAATTTTGAATATCTAAAAAAGTTACCACCCGATTTTGGAAATTCAAATTGCACTTTGAATCCCTCTGGCAGACGCAAATATTGACATAATTGTGATCGATCACTTTATTCACCTACACATCTTTTTTTAATGCATGTGACGAATTTACTTTCAATGTATGGAGTTTCAAAAATGTGACGTGTTTACTTTGTGGCAAATGTACAACAACCCCTCTCATATCTGTGAAACTACAGGCAAATGTCAGAATTTCATGAATCGGGGCTATACTCGATCAGAAAAACTTAAACATTTTCAGTATTTGCGCATGCGATATTGTGATATATTCTGTTATATTGTCTGATATTATCGCCAATAATAACGTACCTATGCCCACGCACCTGTGTGTAGAAGACTTTACGTGCGAACGTTTTTGAATAAATTTGGAATGAGTTTTCAAACACGACAGTGTCAAAATAAAATGGCATAACATGTGTCACTAAGGAGTATTGATATCAACTTCGATGCAAATCACCCCTAATAAACTTTGTACCACTTTTTAACCCCGTTAGGCGATAAATTTCAATAATATACGAAACACGTCTTTCATCAATTTTGTTAAAGAATGTTTATGCAAAATTTGAAGTAGATTGGACCAAGGAATCACGTTGTTCCATACAAACTTTGCCCACGTTTTTCACCCCTTTAGGGGTAGAATCTCGGAAAATTCTTTCTTATCGAATGTCTACGTCATACAAAGAATACGCCCTCCAAGTTTCAAGTCTTTACGATCAGCGGTTTAGGCTGTGCGTTGATCCGTCAGTCATTCAGGACAAAGGATTTTATTAGTATAGATTACCCTCCATAAAGGTATTTTTTTCGAAAACCTGGTATGCGGTCTTTTATTATTTAATATTCAAAGTGTTCTGACGAAGTTTCAATAAAATCACACCACGCGTTAAGATTTTCCCATACAAACTTTACCACCCCATTGCAACCCCCTCAAGGACTATTTCAAATTTTCAATGACACCAATCTTCATTGATTGTGTGGAATATTACATTTCCCAGGTTTCAAGTTTCTAAGTTCAAGGAATACGATTTTTCATACAAACATTTTTACCCCTTTTTACCCTCTTAGGGGTTGAATTTCCCAAAATCGTTTCTTAGTGAGCGCCTACACCTTACAAAGAATACTTTTGCCAAATTTCAGATCCGTAGACCCTGTAGTTTCTGAGATTTCGTGATGAGTGTGTCAGTGAGTGAGTGAGGATAGTTCTCTTTTATATATATAGATTTACCTATCCAACTTAAAAAAAACCCCGACTGTAGGTGTAGGTTACCAATAAGCATAAAATAACCTCAGGTAAGAAGTACTAAATCTAAGTAAGTTTAAAGCTGCGGGGCAACAAACTGCTTATAATTTTTTCAACAAATGTTATGAGTTCATCATAAAGTTACATAATACATCATCTACAGCCTTTACACAGGAATCTTTAAATTTTTGCTGTTTGGATATTTTCTGCCATTATTCTAATCGCTAGCAGCAGTGACCTAGTGGAATGTACACTGACTTCCAATTCGGAGGTCGTGGATTCGAATCCCCGTCAAGTTTCGGAGCCAGTGGAGTGTCCAATAGTGAATTTTTACAAAAGTTTACAAGTTCGAAACTGTGAAGGAAACCGAAAAGGCTTAAAATTGAAAGTCATGTACTAGGTTAGTGTGAATTTTAACTGCTTGCAAAAAGTGGACATGTACCGAATGTAATGTGTTGAATCGCCTATGAATGCACCTTATATAATTATATCCTCGTATGCATACTGAGCATTAAATTAAGATACTCATTATCAAGATAATAAAAAAAATATTATTGTTACATCTTTAGATTGCACTAAACGATTTGACCCAACATGTTTAACAGTAAACGAGAGCAAAGGATACAATCTGACGCTGCACTGTCAATTGAATTCACTCTGCCTGCAGTGCTATTTATTCGTTAAATACATAACCATCAGGTTGCTATGCCCTCTCTATCACTGATAGAAGCCGTTTATTTTAACTTGTTCGAACCTCGACTTCGCTCGCTTTCTACCCGTAGCGAATTGAGAACCTCCTTTTTTTTTAAGTCAGTTAAAAAAGAACCAACACCACCACACCAGCCTATATCAGTCCACTGCTGGACATAGGCCTCCCCTAATAAAGGGGGATATGCCCATAATCCCCACGCTGGGCATGCGGGTTGGGGATCGCAGGGCACAGCTTCTCGCACCACAGACGCTGCTGCCCGTCGGTGGCCAGGGGATTTAGCTGTGCCGATGTAGGCTGTGCTATGCCGCAATCAGCCGACGGCCAGAGCCCCGTTCGTTGTTTAGCAGGGCGCACCACGTGCAGGTGGGGTTGGCTTGGGTTCCGAAGATAGGGGTTGGAACCCCGTACACCCCAAAAAAGAACATGTATTGCTTATTCATCATTAGGTTTCGTACCCAAAGGGCAACCAACGGGACCCTATTACTAAGACTCTACTGTCCGCCTGTCTGTCTGTCTGTCAGTCACCAGGCTGTATCTCATGAACCGTGATAGCTATACAGTAGAAATTTTACAGATGTATTTCTGTTGTCGCTATAATAACAAATTTTAATATTAAAACCATAATTAAATGAATATTTGAGTGAGGCTTCCTTACAACAGTACAGAACTCTTCGTGCGGGAGTCCCACTCGCACTTGGCCGGTTTTAAATGATGATGTTTCATCATGATTTCATTAATAAAACCAGTATTGCTGTTATGCTATAATAACATAAATAAATAGATATTCTATGTTTTACATTATCGTGCCTATACATTTTTTCTTCTTGAGCGAAAAATTATTATTTCAGCACACAGAAACAGAATCATTGTAGCATTAATGTCAGCAGAGCTTATGTCATAGGAACTACATGGCAGCATAATAGATTAAACTAATTTCTTACCTTTGGATTGGTTGGCCATCTGTTCGGTTGCAGTTGCATTCCTTTGCAGCAGATTGTATAGATTGGGTTGATCTTCCTCATAAACCAGATCAAATATGCTTGTATTCATCAATTCCGCCTGATGGAAAAAAACAAATTCAAAATCTCATAATTTAAATTCACAGACGCAATTTAGGGATGTAAGAGGTTCCAACTAGGGCTTGCATTCGAATATTCGAATAATTCGAATATTATTTTAGTTCGAATATTCGAATACTGATATTTAAATATTCGAATATTCGATTAAAATTAATAACACCGAAATCGGAACTCAGATGTGGATGAAATGCCACTTATGAGTTTGCGCGATATATCCATACAAGACAATACAAGTTTACGTCGTTGTTCGGGTAAACAACATGACGATTGATCCGATCCGAACCCGATAAAATTTATAAATTAATTAAGTAATAAAAATTTTTGGAACACGGTTCGGATACACTTAGAAGTGTCGCGTAGTTGACGAGACTGTTCCGTCCATTCGTCTCTGTCGTGAATGTTTATTTTCATGATTTTGTTAAAATAGATTTTTAAGACTGTTTAGGGTGACATTACCGAGCCGGTCAAGCGAACCCTTATGGTGCTGCTTTGTGCGTCCGTCCGTCCTTGGCGTGGTTTACTTCGGTGTACTTAAGAGATCACCTTGGTTAAGCCACTCTCAGCGCGGTCATTACTTGGATGGATGACTGTTTAGTGACATTTAGATTTGACCGCTTCCATGCTTCGGAAGGCACGTTAAGATGTTGGTCCCGGCTTTTCAGTCATTAACCCATGTCTGAGGCCTTCGGGTGGCCTAAAATCTCCGACACTAGAGTTGGCCACTAGCTCATACGAAGAAGAATATTTAAATTTGTGGTTGATTGTGCGTGTAAATCGCCAATGTCTCGTTACGGCGACACAACTTTTTGTATTATTTTTTAATTTGTTATTTTAAATTAGTTCATGGAAATAACGCTTTTAAGGGTAAAATAAGTTGATATTTTAAACTTCTTCATGAAAATAACACTTAAAATACCAAAATAAGATTTGATTTTAATAAGAACAGTGTTTTTTCTATAATTCGAATAATATTCGAAAAAATTCGAATAGTACCCGAAATAATTCGAATATTCGAATATGAAAATATTCGAATATTTGCAAGCCCTAGTTCCAACACGGTTCCAACCTCCATCTTCAGAACCCAAGCCAACGTCACCGGCCTGGAGCTCTGGCAGCCAGCTGATTGCGCATAGCGCAGCCTAGCCCCTGAATTCCCTTTCCGCCGATGGGAGTGGCGGCGGAAAGGTACCAAGCTGAAGGTAGGTAAGGTAGGCGAGAAGCTGCGCCCTGATCTCTGTCTCGCATACCCACCGTGTGGATTATGGGTATATCCCCTTTCCTATGATCTATAGGTCCTATATCCAGCAGTGGAATCTCAACTTAAAGATATCAATATTTAAGGTGAGTTTTGTGTGTTATCCCGAAAGGAAGTGATTTAGTTACACCATGGCTGTGCGCGACTTGGGAGAATCTCACAAAAAAAATGCGTTATTAGGTTCCGTTACTGCGAATCATAGTATTATAAATGTGTAATAAGTAGGTAATTATATATTTTTTTTCTGTTCTAAGGTTTATCTAATTTAGGGCTAACAACATTTCTGTTTTAATCTTGTCATGTTTTAATATTTGGGTAAAGTCTAGGTCAAAATTTGTTATGTTAGCTTTTGCTCTGTTTTGAGGGCTTTTTAAAAAAATAAATGATTCACCAAAAACTTTAAGCTTTGTGTTGTGCGTGGCAGCAAAGTTCTGTTCCTAATTACGATTATGTCAAGTTTAACAAAATCAGCTGTTGTAAGGCTGCTTCACAAAGCTTTTGAGTAAAATAATGGTGTAACTTTATAAGTCCCTTCTTAATGAAAAACTACAAAATATGAAAAGTCGCAAAGTTTAAAATACAATACCAGAAGTGCGAGTTGACTCGCCTAACGCGGGTGACGTCAATGTCATACGTGTAACTCGCATTATAGCTTCACCACAACTGTCCACACATTTATTTAGGTATTTTACAAGAAAATTATAGCTTAGTCCTTAGCTAATATGGTTTTGTAGAAACCTAAATAAATGTGAGGGCAGTTGTTATATTTCAGATTTCCAAAAGAAGCTGTTTTAGGTGGAGACTTAGCTGGGCTATAATTTTCCTGTAAAATATAGATATACTTCTATAATATACAGGGTGGGGCAAAATTTTACCACATTGAGGGCAGCTACCTTTTCTTATGTAGTTAGAAGGTTTTGTTTTGAGGAAATTATAGGTTTAGACTCGACTATATTTCCCAACAGGAACACTTTTAAGTTACACTTTTTTTCAAAGTAACTTACCAAATCAAATGGCAAGTTTTAGCGAAAATTCAAAAGAAGTTTTCCATACAGTTTCTATGAAGTTTCATTCGCCACTACATTGATACCCCACTCGACTTGGCAATTACTCCTTTTATTTTTCAACCCCCCTCATTTTGGAACATTTCTAACTGTTTTAGGTGGAGACTTCGCTATAATTTTCCTGTTAAATATAGATATCCTTCTTTAATTATATATTAATTAACAATATAAAAACATAAATTAATTTCAAGTCTCTCGTTTTGCAAACTTCGGAGATTCGATGGTTATAGTCATTTTTTGGACAATTTTGATAATAAATTGAAAACCGAAAATCAAATAAAAAAATTAAAAACTATTATAAACTGGGCTAATTGACCCCTCTAAAACGATATACCACTCGATCTGGTTTCACCAGTTCGAAATTTTGACATTTTTTTATTTTAGACACTTTATAGATGAAAACGAAAATATTTTTATATTATTTCACTTGCAATTTTATTCAATTAGTGAATTTTAAATCTATATCAAATTTCAAGTCGGTAGCTTTTGTAGATCCTGAAATAATCAGGTGGGACAGAGGGACGGACGGCGTCACCATAAGGGTTCGTTTGACCGGTTCGGTAACGTCAACCTAAAACAACTGTTTGAAAGCTGCTTCACAAGCTTTTCAGTAAAATTATGACGTAACTTTAAAACTCCTTTCTTCACTGAAAAACTACTAAATTAGCAAAGACGTAAAACCAGTTGACCTTCCGGAGAACATTTAATCCCCTTTCGGGATAACATACGAATTCACACTAGTGTCCTATACATGATGTGGTATAATTCTGGTGTTGTTGTTGAAACGCAAGCTTATCTATAGAAATACTAGCTTTCTATTCACGGTTTAACTGGAGGCATGAATCAACGGTAGCAGGGTGATGTGCCTATCGATTTAACCCATATAATGTTCCCCGATATTCAGTCGTTTAAAACTTTGCATTATTATAATAATGAATAATAAACACACCATCATGTAGCCCCAAACTAAGCAGGGCTTGTATGTATGTAGTTTATCAGACGTGTGGTTCCCTTATGGGACATAAACTACATAGATACATTGTTTTTTGTAAATACATACGTATTATATATAGAAAATACCCAGACCTGAGACAAATATCTGCAAATAATGCAAACCATTTATCCCGCGGCAGGAATCGAACCCGCAACCTTCTGCGTCTCAGGCGGACCTTCGCCCACTGCGCCACAGAGGCCGTCGCATTATAAATAAATTTTGAATGAAATCCGATTTCAGGCTAGATGTCGCATGTGTAGCCAAATTATTACATCCAAGCGCTTATTTTTTTCTCCCAAATAGCTTATTAGAAGACCTTGTTTAAATTCTAAACAGAGATAGTTTTCTTCGTTGGGATTATTATTTCCACGAAAAAATCGTCTAAGTATTTCTATCTTATTATAGACTAACTCGACCGCAACTTCGTTAGCGTGTATACGCTTTTTGAGTTACGTGTAAACCTAACTATGCATGGAATAATAAGTACCAACCTACATTACCAGATTAGGTCCGGGTAGGTATCTGGGCACGTTCCCGTTCCCGTTCCCACTTTCGCTACGTTTTCCGAGCCCGTTCTTGCTCCCTTTTCCGTTGGCGACCCGTCGCCAAGTCAACAGCCAGTTAAAAAGTATAGGTATCATAAGTTTTTATTCACTCGTAACTGGAGAAATGATTGGTTCCCCGCCATGCAAACTTTCATCTCCTATCTCCCCCACATAGTATAAAGTTTTAGTTCACGATAAAATTCAGTAATGTCTAGTGTATGAGCGCTGAAAATACACTTGTTCTAGCGTGCTGATTTTTTGATGTATTCTGACTATGAGCACTGTGCACTTAGTGAGCAGGCATGTTGCCAAATACAATATTTGGACTTGCCTCTGACTACCACCGATTAACTATCTAATTATCTATACATTTTAGAATTTAAATAAAAACTGTTTTGGAATGAACTAACAAAACCCATTCATATGACACCTCGCTCAATATATTTACATATAGTAAATCTTTTTTGGCCCGCTTTGGGACGTCTTGTCAGTCGACGAATTTTAGCTAGATCATTTTATGAAAACATGACTTGTGCCGTGAAGTGGAGCACTAATCAATCCCATGTACACACAGCGTCACGATCTGGTATACCCCTTTCAAGTATAAATTTAAACTGCTGCCGTGGAGGCTACCATATTCAAATGGACAAAATCTTATACAAAAATATTTATACTTGGCTGGGGAATCGAACCACCAATATATTCACACCTCGTTTATGAATTGAGACGCTCTAACCAACTGAGCTATCGTAGCGGTTGGCAAGTTACAGTATACGTTTATTATTTTGTCTAGGTATGAATGGATGCGTCAGCTAGTAACTTTTTAATTTGTTTATCACATTAGTGCGCAACTACTTAAAATGATTCTGTGCAGCACTGGACTATTGAGGGTAGTTGTGTATTAAATGATAGTTCAGAACAAAAGATTACTTGTTTCGGTTTGGGTGTGTGTCATTGATTTTGTTTATGAAAAATAATTGTGCATATATAACAGCCGAAAAATTGAGCTAAAGAGTGGGTTTTGCAAAATAACATTTCGGAACGCTACAACCCATCAAATGTAAGAGGAAATGGCAGAATAACATTAGGTAAGTGGTATGACAATTTTAAGTAGGATTATCTTAAACAATGTGCTTAGTAAACCTATTCCCTTTTATATATTATATAAACACAGTCATACGTTTATAATATTGTGTTTTTATTTTCAGGTTATTGGTGATGGATGTCATCAATGGGACCAGGAGAAATTGTTGAAGTGAGTGGACGCATAATTGACCAATTTTGGAAGAAATAATGCTATCTAAAAGTCCAGATTTCAATATGTGGAGAATGTGTGAGCATATGTGGGGTCAATTTGTCCTGATGGGGACACGAGTGTAGTGTTGTCCACCTGCCACAGGAGGTCCTAAGAACCTGGGAACTGATGCGTCCTAGTGGTTTTGGGCGGACTTGGTTACCCAAATGAAAAGAAGGCTTCAACAAATTATTTTAAGTGAAAGACATCCATCCCATTCGGTATTAATAAATATTCAGATATATAATGTTTTCAATAATAGATAAAATACCAGAGTAAGTATTTACGAGTGATCTAAATTGTTTATTGGATTTTATACGGCAAGTATAACCTGTTCCAATGTTAACATGTTTGTTCACTCGTTAATCTTATATGGGTAAATTAAGTATTATTCTATTATTTAAAACATTATTGAAAATTCAAAAAAAATAAGTAATAACTATGTATATTCTGTTATGTTAAATGGTGTTTTAATAAATTTGTTAAACTTTTGAAAATTGTTTTATTATTTTACCTTAAATAATTAGGACCTTACCTACTACACTTAAAACGTAGTCTATTGAGTTAGTAACGGAAATAAAAAAAATATATATTTAAGCATTGAGGGATTTGAACCCAGTACTCTTATAACGTATAGATTAATGTCGAGTGTTCTAACCGCCACTCCATCGTCTCATATAGATATAAGGACGAAATTAAATATGCCTAAGCAAGGAGGAGAAGGTTAATAAAACACACATTTGTGCAAAAAGTTCGAGATCCACGACCGACACCGCGACGGTTTGAACCTACTAACGTTAACTATAACGTTTACCAGACTCTGACGCTGTCTGTACATGAAAAGAATGCCTGAATGCCTTCCTTACGTACGAACAAGATCATCGCTATTGATGTTATTTCTAATAAAAATGAATTTGTAGTGATTTTGTATGAGGATGGTATTTTGCCAACCAATCAATAAACTTTTCTACACAGCAATAAAATTGTACTATTATTTTTTCTATGAAGGTGGCATTAAGCCATTTAAGTTTAGTAGACATTGCCTACATCGTGTGTGAAATTTTGTTAGTTCAATATTCCGAGATTGGACCAAGGAATCACGTCGTTCCATACAAACTTTGATCCCGTTTGTCACACTTTAGGGGTAGAATTTAGGAAAAACCTTCCTTATCGGATGCCTACGGCATACGAACACATACTTAAAGAGCACATTGTCCAAGTTTCAGGTCTCTACGATCAGCGGTTTAAGCTGTGTTTCGTGATGCGTCAGTCAGTCATTCAGAACCAAGGATTTTATAAGTATAGATTTGTACTCCTTGTTGTCTTGTGTTGTCCATTGTGTTAGATTTATCATCTTGGTACCTACTTTGGTTGATTTGAAAACAACAACCATTATTATTATTAAATGCGATCTCCGTAAAGGTTTATCACTAGCATGACACAGACATTGGCAGAATTGTGACATAATACATAGCACTGGTCATAGCACATAACTAAATAGGTTCCCAGAACTTTCGTGCTATACATTCGAGATAGATACTAAGATAGTATTCAAGTCAATTGAGGAGAACACCCCTTTCGAACTGCTCACACCTCTACTTCCACTAATTTTAATACTTTAAAAGTTTGAGTGTAGTATGCTAACCACTGCATAATTATATCAGCCCAAAAAGCATTATTTAGCTAATTTCTGATTAGTCTTCATTGGCGAGTAAAAGTTGCAAGTAACATGGATGGGGCAAAATTTAACCTCAATGAACCTTTTTTTTTTAGTAAGATTTTGTTCTTCAGAATCTGTTTAATTTTAAAAAAAGTATTGCCGTATTTTTGAAAAAATGTACAGTCAGCCTAGAAAATTATATTTGTTAGTAAAAGTGTGTCTCAATTGACTCTATTTCCCAACAGGAACGCTTTTCGTAAATCAAGACCAGGGCTAATCCAAATCAACCACTAGGCTACAACAAAATTTACTACCTACTGCTTACAAGATTTGTACCTCTTTATAGAAATAAATACTTATATTACCTAATATACCTAGTCAAGTTTACTCATAGTTAGTTCCTTAATTTAGTGGTTGTAATTTTTGCCAAATAAATAAATTGAAATTTAAAAACTAGATAACCAAATCCAATCGTAAGATTTAGCGAATATTACATTTTCTATGAAGCTCTACTCTACAGCACATTGAGTCTATGTAGCTGCCCTCAATGAGCAAAAATTTTAAATTTTACCCCAACCTGTATAGTTAAAGATAAGGTGGGCGACCTTATCTTAAACTATACAGGTCATTGTACCATTATTTTTAATGCCTATTTCATTATGTTGTGTTTCTTTGTATGGTGTGCAATAAAGTTACATCTATCTATCTACATGTGACTTGCAACTTTATTACTTATTACTTTAACTATGCACATAACGCAAAGTCACTAAATAATTTCCTTCAGATATCACACTTATATTATAAATGTGAAAGTTGTGTAGTGTGTGTGTGTGTGTGTGTGTGTGTGTGTGAGTATTGTTGTTAGTTGTTTGTGGTCGCTTCACTCCAACAGATTTGTATGGAACTTGGAATATACATAGTTTAAGAGCTGGACTAACACATAGGCTTTTTCCCCGTTATCACGCGAGCGAAGCCGCGAGCGGAAGCCAGTTAATAATTACTTACTAATAGTTAATAATTACTTACAGAATTATGACCCAGAAGTGATGTTATACTCTCGGAAACATAGTATATTCTTCCATTAGGGGAGAACACCATGACAAAGCCTTCCAATGCTTCCAGTACTAGATATGTAAACTCCTCATTGGACAGAAATGCAGGCTTCCAATCCTCTTGAACATCGTGAGCACGAGATCGAACAGTTACTTCTAAAACAAATTATAATAAAGTGAGAAAATTGTAGGTAAAACTTTTTATAATAGAAGTAAAACTTTAATAAAACAAACTTTTACAAGAGTAGCTTGTGAAGGTTGATTTATAGCTACTCAAGAGAAACTTATTTAACTGACTTCATAATGGAGGAAGAAATAATATTTTAACTTGTTTAAAAAAAAATTCATTACTAATAAGATCTAAGGAACATTACCATTATGATTTTTCAAAAAATTTATAGTAGATTTCAGTATAGTAGATTTGTCCATTTTCCTGCTACTGCTTGATATCAAGGTACTTAATTCAGTGACTAACATGTTGAATTGGTCTCTCCGTTTCTTTTCACTCAAGTTTCTGGTTCTTCTGTTGAAATAATATAATTTTCTTTATTATTATTTATATTTATGACTAAATGAAAGCTGATCCGCTAACAACTTCGTTTGCATGTATTTTCTTTTAGGTTTAGGCAAATGTTTTCCTGAATAAGGGTTTTTTTAATGAAATCCTAAATCTTTTACATTAAGAGAACATTGTTATACTTTGAATGAAGGTTATGCGAATGATTCGTTTTTTGTTTATAACTTTGCTTCTAGATGATATTATGCAGTAATAAAATGTATCCTAAGTTGTATGGTATCTAACAACTTTACAGCATTCATCAAAATCCATTCAGTACTCTTGTTGTTTAAATGACCAAATTAACAAGTCACATAGACAAGCTGTAACGGTGAAAGGACATAATAGGTAGATATTACTTTATTATGTTATATTATATTATTCTATTTATATTACACTAGCTGACCCAACAGACATTGTCCTGTGTCAAAGAGGGTATCTAAGTTAAAGAAACATAAAAAAAACATATCGAAATGGATATAGCAACCAAAAAGGATATTGAAAGTAATTAGGTATTATTAATATGATTATTCAATTTACCATTTTATTGGTGGGTAGAAAAGTTCATTGATTTGTTGATATAATATCATCCTCATACAAAATCACAACAAATTCATTTTTTATTAGAGATAACATCAATAGCGATGTAGTTACAAGGTATGTGAAAGGTGATTCCAGCATTCTTTCTATGTATATGGGATCGATTAATGCACCACTTTATGGCACATGAAGGCTCCTGACTAATATGAGTTGACCGACACCATTGCTTGTGAGGCATGAACTAAATGTCCTTGGGGCTTTTTAGGCCCATCCAATAAGGCACAAAATTTAGATGGGGTATGCTTTATAGATAGGATGGTTTATATAGGTATTGTTAGTCACAGGTTGAGTGTGAAAGCAAAACAAACAAACTCACATTCACATTTATAATATTAGGATTTAAATGTTACAGAATGGTTTTCACTTAAATGAAATAAACTTTTAACAATGCTAAGTAATGTTGAAGTTGCTCTTGAGTCACTGTCAGTCAGTTGCAGTTCATTGCAGGCTGGTTGTAAATCACAGTAATAAAAAAAAATTAAACCAGCACTCGTCAATGTAAAACTTTGAGTAATATAAATTCAAATATATTTTTGTTCCATAAATTCAAGTTCATTTGGTGGACTATAAGCAGATGAGTGGTATAGCGGTGACGTTAAGGATCTAATTCTAATTCTAATTTAAAGGGGGGGGTAAAAAGATCTGCACCGACGTCCCGCATTGGGGTGTATTGTGCATTGCCCCCCTGCTAACCTAACCCCAGCCAGCCCAACTCCTTAAAATAACGGAGAAGGACTCTGAGTTGGTGGCAACATTGCTTTAGGATTCCCGATATTGCCTGTGTTTGTGACGTTAAGGATCCAAACTCATCAATAATTTCTGCTATAGTAATATGACATTATATGATTGAAACATCATCATTTGTGTCGTGATTCCATAGATCCCAGAAAATCATAGCTCGGTGCTTATTCAAATCAAGCAAAATTGTAAGGCTTTAACAAATTTGCGTACCTTTTAGAGTCATCTTTATCATCACCGTCGTCTTCCATCATGATGGTTAGAGTTTTATATTCTGCACAGGAATCCAGTTTAGATCGTTACACAGCCTGCCCTTTATTTTGTAGGATTTCCCTCTACAAATAAAAAAAAAGTTAATCACAATCAAGTAATAAGTAACCACGATGGATTTTACGGGTAAAAATAAGAGTATGCGATAATTTAATAGGAGAGGAAGAACGAAACGAATGCACTGCGTCAGAATCGTCAACAAAGTTTATCTGATACTCACGGATTTCCATACGTAATTAGCTTTGCAGTTAAATAAACACCTAAGCACTAACACGTTTCTTGGCTACACCAAATTGCATTACAACTACCGAATTTCACGAATCTCAGAATATGTTCGCAAATGAAAACTGGAAGAAAACTCGTTCCACTTCCACTCCACTAACGAGCGAAATGAGATTTATCGGGAGACGAGACTGGCTAGCCAGCCAGACATGACTGACAGGGTTGCCAGGTGATGCTCAATGAAATCGCCAAAATTGTTGTTGAAAACTAACCTAAGAATGCCTAAATATATAAAATAAATAAATAAACTACATATATATATATATATATATATATATATATGTAGTATAGCAATCATGTGTTTCCCATAATACAAGCTCTGCCTAGTTTGGGGATACATGCTGCTGTGTGATTATTACGTCCAGCATTATTTAACCTCATTGTCGACGTTAGAAGACCTACCTTGTCAAATTGTCTAACCATGATAGACATGGTGGACAACTACCTCGATGATATTTTTCCCAATATTCCCAGTGATTCAGGCATGATATTTGCATTCGAGATGATTTTCAACTTATCCATATTCTTGAGACCCACCTATTGGGCGACGTTAATGAGAGTTCGGAGCATGATAACTATAATCATCATCGACAACGAAAGTAATTGATCCATGACGCCTCAACTGCAAATGAGAACAGTCTCAGAGAGACAACGTCACCATAACTCATTTTTATTTCCATTTTCGATAAACAAGCATTCAATCTGGTACCGTGTAGCAACCAAAGCACTGTTTGATATTGCCCTGGTCTTGACTGTATCGAAAACTTTTTCGTAGTCGGTGTTTTGTATAATCTACCGAAGCGTATGTATTTCATACATATATAGGGTTTCGCGTAAAATAACCATGTTTGGGAAAAAAATTACGTAAAATAACAATGTATATACGCAAACGTAGTTGTGGATGGGTCAGCCAGTGTTTAAATAATTATAAATGTTCTAAAATCCATGAAACCATGCCTTTATCAAAATTGTATGTAAGAAAACAAAATACGTACTTTTGTAACATGGTGGAGAATGACTTTACAACTTTGCCCTAACAGTTTAAAATCAAACGAATCGTGTGTATTGACGGAATATAATATAATTTTTGTTTGTTTTTTTATAATAAAAATTGTATGAAAAAAAAATCTTCAAACTTCTGTAACTCGGCAGAGATTGACTTTACAACATTGCTCCGATTGTAAAAAGTTAAGAGAAAAGCATGTGCTACCGCAATATCACATTATTTTTGTTTGGCCAATAGTTCGAGATTTAGTCCAAAATGAATGTTCTCCTTAGTCTACCGTCGTTTTAGGGCGACTACAAGGGTCAAACCACCCTCTCGCTCGCACTCTTCAACATTTTTGAAGATATGAAATCACTAAATGTACTTATGCAAAATAGAAAACCTTCACGTCCTAGAAAATAATAATGCAAAGGTTCAGCAAGAATATCATTTTGATCTATCACATTTTCTTACCAAAAAAACTTGTGTGGCGTCATCCTTATTCTCGAGTCCGTCCACCTTCCAGACCTGATTACGAGCCTGCACGCGGGAGGCGCGCGGGGGACGGCGCGCTCCGACCGGTTTATAATATCGCTGCGCCGCGCCGCCCAACACACACGCTGAGAGCCTTCGGACGGGAAGAAACAAAATTGATCACCAATGTGATCAATTTTGGTGCAAATTTATTGGTAGGAAAATGTGTTGGGTTCAACATGATATTCTTGCTGAATCTTTGTATTGTTATTTTCTAGGCCGTGAAGGTTTGCTATTTTGCATAACTTCATTCAGTGATTTTATATCTTCAAAAATGTTGAATAGTGCGAGCGAGAGGGAGGTTTGAACCTTATAGTCGCCTTAAATGAAACGTGTCATCCGCAAACATAAACTCTGATGCCTAAATGGCGAAAAATCGCCTAACCTGGCAGCACTGATGACTGACCTGACATCGCATGATCATAGACAAACCTGATAACACCTACCATAGAGTATAGTTAAATGACACTGACTGCTTTATAATAGTGACAAACAACACTGAGCACTGATTTGGCACTAACAATTATGTTTTTCCTTTGTTACAGTCTTTTAGAGCGTAAAGGCTCCGCCACATAGGTGCTTTTTATCGGTCGATACGTCGGTCGTTAATGTCGTCGTCATTATGTAATATGACGGCTACGAATTTTCACACAGTTGTATGCACGGAATAGGGTATTTTACACTTTATAAGTAAAAAAAAACTTATTTAAGTTAGATATGTTTTGTAAAAAAAATACACGAGAAATTATGATTTTTATTCATAAAAATGCGATAATTATGAATTTGTAATTCCAAACCAAAATATTTTTTATCTGTGCCTAAAATGTCCAAAACCATAGGTTAAGTATATATATAGATTTATAGTATGCGTAGCCACCCTTGTCTTTCTCATTTCAACTGCAGGGTTGCCAGATAATTAAAATTTCCATAGATTTGGATAAAATATACTGATAATACGCCCTCCGGCCAGGTGGTAACGATCTGCGAAATGCTGCTGGTAGAAGCTGAATGCGTCGAGCTCAGGACAGGAACTCAGGCGCTCATTAGGGGAGGCCTATGTCTAGCAGTGGACTGCTATAGGCTGATGATGATAATGGGTAAAATATTTGCATATTGCACAAGGAATTCAAAGACAAATAAATATAACAAGAAATTATTGTCATGCAGGTAAACGATTAATCTATCAATTTATACTGCAGGTAAAGTATTAATCTATTGATTAATACTTTACCTGCATGTCGAAAATTTTTTTCATTTATAATCTGCTTCACTAACAAGTTATAATGACTTTTGATAATATGTAAGGGAAGGAAGGATGTTTAGCAAATTTGATTGAATGCACCACCTATATAATTTTCATATCAAATTATATTTAATTGCATAAAAGTATGGTAAATCACCATCATACAGACCTAGAAGGCTGCGAAAAAATTTTCGTTGGACTGCTAAGCTATTAGAAGATACGCGAAAAACTGCGAGCAGAATTACAAAGGAAAGGATCTTAAAGGCTATGTGGATCGCATACTTATACTTCATTACAGAAGCGTGCAAATATTAAATTGTTATATGTATATATGTCATTAATTATCATTGATATCGGTTAATTTTACTTAACAATAATTAAGTTGACAATCAAGATTACTTAATAAATATATGTCAAAATGAAAACTAACCATTCAAAAGAAGAAATAAAAATAGTAAATTATTATTTCGTTTTAATAAATTCGTTTGATTGTATAAAAGCATTTATCTACAAGCCATTACAAGCAATTACAAAGGAAAGGATCTTAAAGGCTATGTGGATCGCATACTTATACTTCATTACAGATGCGTGCAAATATTAAATTGTTATATGTTTATATGTCATTAATTATCATTGATATCGGTTAATTTTAAGTAACAATAATTAAGTTGACAATCAAGATTACTAAATAAATATATGTCAAAATGAAAACTAACCATTCAAATGAAGAAATAAAATTAGTAAATTATTATTTAGTTTTAATAAATTCGTTTGATCGTATAAAAGCATTTATCTACAAGCCATTTGTGAAGTCTTATTTTAAAAAGGCTAAGTGTCAAATCTTTCATGTCTTCGGGGAGACTATTGAATATTTTAACGGACATGAATAAAGATATCTTTTGCATTGATTTTTTACAGAACGGCAAAAATATCCTATTATTTATTTGTGTCCTAAGTTGTCGTTCACGCATGTCTTTATGTTTCTTGTATAAGCTTTCAAAATTCCTACATGCAAAAAAGAATAGAATTATAGGAAATATATTTTTATTTCTCAAAAACTTCAACATTTAAAAAATTATGCTTTCGATTCTGCAATCATATTTTCTAAATTCGCTACTCTTTTATTAAACACCAACTTTTTTCCCCAAGAGCTCGCAGTTTTTCGCGTATCTTCTAATAGCTCAGCAGTCCAACGCAACGCAATTCCTTCTAGGTGTGTATGATGGTGATTTACCCTATAAACAGTAATCAAAAATTAATTTCAGTATTTAAACATAACAAATGTAATCTGTAGAAAATGCGTACATAAAAGGCTAGCAATTCTACTAATATAGTAAAGGCGAAAGGTATTGAGTATTGTTTATTTCTCCCTCACGCAAAATTTAGATACAAAATACAATACAATACAATAAATTTATTTCTTTTACAAGTTACACACGTACATCGTTCTGGCTGGGAAAAATAACAAGCTATTAATGGCGCTGCTGATAATGATGATGAAACATATGAATTGAGGCATGGAATATATTGGTCTTCTTCTTCTTCGTATGAAATAGTGGCTTCGTATGAAACTCTGATGTTGGAATTTTTAGGCCACCCGAAGACCTCCGACATGGCTAACAACTGAAAAAGCCGGGAAGAACATCTTAACGTGCCTTCCGAAGGACGGAAGCGCTCAGATCTAAATGCCATCCAGATCACCCATATAAGTAGTGTCCGGGCGAAGTGTTCCTTAACCAAGATGATCTGCGAAGATCACCGGAGTAAATTATTTACATGGTGTCAAATTGCATTATGTTACAGGTTATAGGTAAGGTATCTCACATAAACCCTGTCTAAGGGTAAATTTAGCAATATGGTTATATAGTAGGCAGACCGAGGCTTTGTAGGTAGTTAACTAGGTGTACCTATATAACAAATTGTCATTGCACATTATGTAGAGCTACACCAGCTGTGTGAGAAGCCGCGGGCAGAAGCTAGTATAAAATCTTAGTGAAAACTTTTTGAAAAATGGAGCTAACATTATAGTATTTCTTTCCTGCCAGTCAAAGTCCATTGTAAATAAATAAATAATGCGGGACGTAATCACACAACATCATGTAGCCCCAAACAGAACATGCAAACACTTGCCCCGCAGTGGGAATTGAACCCACAACTAGCTAATTTAATTTGCGGGTACTTCGGAGAAGGCAAGCAGTATCTTGGGTTTCACTTACCCGGTTTTGATAAAATATAGCTTAGGCTTTTTGATACTTACTTACTGTGGCAGATTTAAATAATTGGGGGCATATAGGTGTATTGTCAAAAAATGCTGTCAGTTGTGACTGACGAATCCCGAATCCGTTTTAAATCTGAATGATCCGTTGATTTAACGTAGCCTCTGGTTCTCTAGTCTGAAATAAAAAAAAGCAGTTCTAAACCAAAACAAAAATGAACGAATTCTATCATTGTAGGTATGATAATAATAATAATAATAACAATAACCTAACATTTAATAGCACAACATATATAAAAATAATGAATTCTTTGGTTTTCGTGGTCTTTTTTCCTATACATTCATTAAAACTTCGTTTTGTCAAGGTTGACCAAATATAGCTCATGGCTTTTAAACGATAAAATCAGTATCAAAATAGATTAAAGATTAAAGATTTTTATACATACTGTGGAAGATTCACATAACTGGAGACATAAAGGTGTATTTTCAGTTACCATCCATTAAATTACGTGGCCTTTGGTTTTGTATCCTGAAATTAAAACGTCATCTTTAAACTGGGCTATGCAAATAATAATGAACCAAAGAAATTATATTATTTAAAGTTCTAATAAAAAATGAAACGATTTTTCTTTATATGCTTATAGCTTATAGCTTATGGGGTGGGTAAGGGCAGGGAGGGAGTGAGGACCCTCCCTCTAAAAGGGGGAAACTCACAGTTTCCGAGACAAAAATGAATTACGTTTTGAGGTTAACGAGAGAAAAAAAATTAAACAATATACGCCAAAACACACTACCGGACTACTACGGACCTATGACCTATGATCAGTTTAAAAACAGTTTCAAATCATAAAAATGGATATTTGATTCGGGTATTTGACCTCGTCGGCCCTGAGTGTCGCTTCGTCCACTCGTCCTCGTGGGCTAGCTCCACTCAGGATCTTCCACGGGAATTTCTGGTTCCACATTTTTTATATCCAATCTACGCATAGGGACCACAAGACTACGTGGCATCGGGGTGATCTGCGTCAGTTCTGTGATATTGCTACTCAAGTTGGGGTGTCCTAGAACCTACTGCTGCGAGAAGGATTTCCAGGTGGTTGTAAAAAATCTAATAACCGACTGTCTATTCAACGTATTACATTAACAACGAGAAATATCATTGTCAATGTCGAATCACCAAAAAATACCACAGAGGCCATAAATAAAAAGAAGATGAATTTTCAAATAATCATATCTCAAAAACTATTTGGTTCCGCACTACGCTATTTTAGATTTAGGCTTCCTAGATATAGACCTATCTGTGACAAAAGTTTCAGCCGCCTAGCTCACTACAAATAAATGAAAGTTGAGCCAAAAATTAATGTGCAGTGGGCAAAATTCATTTCAAATGCCGGCAACACCAAACAAAACAAAACAAAATTGAATTTCACTTTTTGGCTTATTTTCTTACAGATTTTTGCTCTAAATGTTGTTATTTATTGTGGAAGTCTAGTTAATAATCCATTTTTGAATAAATACTTCGTCAAAAGTTCTTCGTGTTTTGATCACTGCCACTTTTGCACGAAAATACACTACACCGATCCATTTTGATAGAGAAATCCATAACATTCATTTGTTATTATTGATTTACAATAGATGAAACATAATTTTTCCAGGTAATAATTTAGTTTCAAGCAAGTTTTTCACAAAATCTTCCGAAACTGCTGCTAGCTGCCAAAGTTTGTTTAGCGCAATGTTGCGCTAAACAACGAAAAAACCGGCACGCGATAAGGGACAGCAAATCTATAGTGCGGTCTCCCTTATTTGCATGAAGCACGCATAAGTAGTTCTCTTTCTTGAAAGAATGAGATAAATTATCTCGTCGTCTATAGCTTTCTCTGTCTTGGTCCAAATCGCTATTCGCTTATTAAATCCAGTCGTGACGTCCCTTCAGTAGTAAGTAATATTCATACAATCTCAATGAAGAAGATAACAAGGTTAAAATATTACACTTTTATGTACGTAGAATCAAAGTCTAGACCGTTCACATTATTCTAGTTTTTATTTCGCATCGATCGGTGCAATATTACCGAAGTTATAAGCATGGGAAGTTTACGTAGGTTTTTTAAATCTCGCTAGTGATCGCGAGTAGCGCGTGACGTCATCGCTCGGCGGCGGCGGGCGTCCGTAGTACATTTCGCTGCTAAGTTGTTTGCTCTCGTGCGCTCTGGTTATTTTTATTAATTTAAAAGAATGCTGATTGAGTGAGTGTATCGTGTAAATTATTGTTTTAGAACTAAAATGGAAGAAGGATTTAAAAAAGGCCAATCTAACAACCTTCCCATAGTTCACGATATGATGGTGGCAGAATATTTTATAAAAATAAAGAAATCATTAACCTTGGCATTGTTCAATAAACTGCGAGTCGAGTACCCTACATACCTACTAATATATAAATACATCGGGGAGCCCCCCTTAATTCATTTTAATTTACTTTAATTATTAATTTTTGAAGTAAATATATAAACAAAATATTCTGTGCATATTTCAAGCGTCTACCTGTTGCTGTTATTAATATCGAGCAAAAAAACAGCAAAAAAAGTGGCAACAGAAATACATAATCGGTGAACATTTCAACTGTCTAACTATCACGGTTCATGAGATACAGCTTGGTGACAGATAGACGGACAGACAGACATACAGACGGACAGCGAAGTCTTAGTAATAGGGTTTCCGTTTTTACCCTTTGGGTATGGAACCGTAAAAAGCATATTACTAGCCAAAAACCATGTACCTACCTAGTCTACCCACTAGGTACTTAGGTACTTACTTAGTTAGTATTTCACATTTGAACAATTGACATTGAAATGATCCTCACAACAATATATATGCTGTTGTTTTTGGCCCTAATGGATGCTCTTCTCATAGCATTTGTCCATTTTTTCTGATTTTCGCATCCTTCGGAACGTTAAAAAAACAACTTTTCTGGTGTTTTTGTGGCCCTATTTTTACACTGAGACACAATACAACATTTATTATATGAACTCATGTAGTTTTTATTGTATCTTATATAAAATAAACAAAGTAGTTCCGCGCGCGACGGGCACATTGGGGTAAATGCTTCGAATCCCCGAGTCACTCGCGCGGAGGCAGGATCCGTGACGTCATCAACGATATCGCGCTCAGTCCGCGGCTTAGACCGAAAATGTTAACTTTGCACTTTGATATCTTGGTCAGTTTTAGAGATAAAAAAATAATAAAAACACAGTTGTTCTCGTAATTTTTTGTAGATTTTTTTGGCATATATAACAAAAAATGGTTTTCTTCTTCATTGCAAAATCGTTTTGTTACTAGTCACCAACGAATTAGTTTATTTATGTCAATGCTAGTCACTTTATAAGAGAGTAGTGAATTTTAAGACTTCATCTAGTTAGATGAAGTCTTAAAATTCACTATTTCTCAACGTCTGATTCCTACTTTCTCATGTCCAAATAACATTTGCTAAAAAGGGATGCATACTATATCACAATGCGCTTTCTGCGACTTCGTACCAGGGCATTTCAATAAAACTGCATAGAATTTTGTTCGACCGCCCAGGGGCCTGGTTATAGATGTAAGGCCGGTTTAAAACTGAAACAAAACGATGTTGATGACTATGTTTTTCTTAATTATTACAACATTTCCTTGATTTTATCAAGGTAGGGATAAAACAGCGTACCTACACATAAATGGTGCAAAGATTTTTTAAATGTGAGATACTGATATACTGATAGTGATATATGTATAGGTACTTAAGGTTATTCCCAGTCCTCCGATCGAAACTCCGTGTTCGCGCCACTTTACTAGGTGACCGTTTTATTCATTATTCTATCTACCCGCACCAAATTATGTTTCGTAGCCGGTAGCTGAACGACGACGCGGCACCAGTCTGCCAGTCTGCCAGTCAGAATGTGCGTGCTCGTGTTTCCTAAAATTTTGGAAAAACCGCTATTTTCGCTTTCCCATACCTACGTACCTACCTAAATCTTCGAGATCCACCTCCTCTGGTCCTCTCATACAAAAATATCCACGCCTTGCCTACTACCTATCTTTGGTTCTGGCGTACCTACTGCCACCGCACCGGATTGCGTCCACTGCTGTCGTAATACGACAGATATCGAAGGCCGCTTATATATAGAAGAAGAAGAAGAAACTAGCCGAGAAGAAGCGCTATCAGGGTTGGATAACGTACCTATTTGCATTTGGAAGTATCTACCTCCAACTGATCGTCGGACTATTAACGGACACCCATCAGGAGTGCCAAGTGACGGCAGGTGCAGTAGTCGCTGAGTCCAGGTTACTCTTCCTTTCATCCATCTCCTTCCGCCAACCTTTATATTGATCCGCAAGTGAAGTCGCGTTTAGTTATATAGCTTAACTACCGTGCCGAAACACTCCGATTGGTAGGAGGAGCCGGATTTTTTATCCCATCCCTCCAATTGAATGTTTCTGTTTTTTATCACTCAGTTTATTTCACCAAAAGTACAGTGGGCCCGGTAAACGTACGTTTACTATCAGAGTATTGGCCAAAAAATTGTCCTAGCCGTTGGATTTGAAATTGGTCAAGCTGAATTTTCATAGGATTGTTCTTACCGGTACTACGGTATACTGTACGGACTTGTAGGAATAATTCTGGAAAACTGTACTACCTACCTCTTTTCCAAACCTTAGCTGGGCGCTGAATTCCGGTCATTTTCTTCTAGAAGTACCAGGGTAGCATAAGCCAGAAAGCGATCTTACATCTTGAGCCAGTAGGTAGGTATAATTATTCGACTGATCTGAAGCCCATCATCATCAGTCGCCCTTAAGAGTCCACTGCTGGACATAGGCCTCCCCTAATGAGCGCGATTGCGCACTGTCCTCAGCTCGACGCATTCTGCTTCTGCTAGCAACCATAGCCTAGCAGTTACCATAAGTACCAGAATAGCATAAGTCACCAGAAGATGTCACCAATTTTAATATGGACTGGTTTGGACTTTGGAGTACACGCAGATGTACCAGAATAGCATAAGTAAGCAGGAGGTAAATATGGCCACTGTTTCCGTTTAAACTTATCTAAAAATGCCTACCATCCATTCATCTTACCTCAGCAAGCCCCGACTTCAAAGAGGTCACTTTGCGAGATAAATTGCCCTGGTAGTTTTCATAAATTTATCTATAGCGTACTCGACATCAAATAAATACCTCAGTAGGTATTTGAGCCAGTGCTCAAGATGTAAGATCTCGTTTTGACTTAAGTAAATATTGAACAGTCTAGTGTAAAATAAATTAAATATTTTTTATATTAGTAGTCCGACTATCGGACTACTGGGAATTCTAGACTACTACAGAAACAGGGGCCTATACTATATACTATTGCATTTTGAGTGTTTGAGTGTGTTGGTTCTATAATTTTTGCGATCGTCCAAAAGGCCTCCATTTCATCTTTTATTGGATTTATAAATAAACTTGAGTACGTGATATGCATTTTGCACTATTATTTCAAGAAAAATATCACAAAATTCTTCACAAAACTCAAAATCACCTCATACCATTACAATGCAGTTCTGAAAAAGTACCTCCGGAGCAACTTTATCAAAACCGCTTGTTTGAGTGTTCTTACGATCTCGCTGCGCCTCAACTTTCTGTCAAATAATTTAGCGTGGTCAAATACGAAATGATGAAATTTTGTGATGCGCTAAAGGTTCAACTAGGTTTCCACTGAAATGTTCCAGCCGCGAAAAGCTACGTTTCAACTTTCTGTCAAATCATTTAGCGCGGTACGAAAAATGGAAAAAGCTGTGGTTCGATCACAGTTTAGCCAAGGTTTAGCTGTATTATAATACATCGCGGTCGGGCCCCTGTGGAATCCGTGTCTGCTAGCAAAATCAGAGAACATGAACTTAGAACTGGAATATGTCTATTCCATTGAGATAAATAACAAGAGATGCAAACCTCCATAGCAAGTGTCAAAATAGTAACTAGGTACATATTGATGGCGAAGACGTAGCTTTGGAACTAATTGTCATTTTGAAGTAAACATGAATTTTCATCTCTTTTATTTCAACTGGACTGCTCTGAAAATGGCAGTTGATTTTAAAGAGATAGCTTGCTTGAAATAAAAAGCCCGATGTTGCCTGATCTCGATTTTTTTCCCGAAAATATAAGTGATTTTTTATAGGATACTTAGCTTCCACCCGCGGCTTCGCTCGCATGGTACCCCGATAAAAAGTTACCTATGTGTTAATCCAGGCCATTAACTACTATGTATATTTCAAGTTTCATCCAAATGCGTTCTGTAGTTTTTGCATGAAAGAGAAACAAACATCCATACATCCATACTCATAAACTTTCACATTTATAATATTAGTAGGAAGTAGGATAGGATTGTAAAATCTTAAATACAAAAAAGTATCTAGTTTTTTCATTGACCCTGCCTTACGTTTTCATAGATTTCAAATTGTCACCAGTTAATTATCACCATATAGCTCAAAAGTGAATTGTTTAATAAAATAACTGTTTGTTATGACTTGTGATATTATCATTAATTTGATTAGTGAATCCATGGATATCAATGTAACTAGATCCCGCAAGTGTATGTGTTCAAATTAGAAGTTATAATCCTGATTCGACGCTCTTCATTTTAGTCTGAGCTTCACTGTCATCAACACCGTCTGCTAACAAAAATATAGAAAAAATGCTTAGTTTTTCCATATTAAACTTTAAAAACTCTTCAAATTTAGTATGGAGAGATAAAATGGAAACCTTTTTCCTTCAGTAAGAAAATTTATGCGGTCCTTCTACGAAAACTAAAAACTGAGTGTGTATCGCATGATTCAATTACATTGCTCACAATAAAGTCAGATTTTGTAATTCTAGTACAAAATGTAAAGGAAGGTGCTGCCAGAGGGCCTACCATGAGTTTTTTGTATACCATCCGTGTGATGGTTTCGGTGAGCTCGATATACCATATGGTTTTCCGGTGATTGGTACCATGAATTCGATGTTTATTGCATAGTTTACATCATATATTTTATTGACTACCTCGATTGAACGAACTTCATGCTGCATACTTCTATCTCTCTTGCACACAGGCAAAAGAAAAGAGACGAAACAAACCGTGTAAACGACACGTTTTGACGTTTTGCAAATGGTGTTTAGTGGTTTGTCAACAAAACACGCTCTTTTCTCGAAAAAATACCTAAACGCAGAAAATCCAACAACTTTCCAACAAATAGTTTTCAAGATAAAGTCACTCACAAAGATATATCTATCGACTGAAAGTTTACGATATACTACTTAGTTTACTTCCACAGACTTGTCAAAATACGAACTTGTACTGCCAAATTAGCACAAAACTGATCGAAAACTTTTTTCGAGGTCGAAAACTACGAGTCGATAGAACTCGTGGTGCCGATTTTAGTTCATGCACGTTTCCCTAGAGGCGCTGTACGAAAATGTATGGAAAGATACCGAAACTTATAAAGTTTTCGAAAACTATCAAAACCTGTGGTAAGCCCTCAGAGCAAAAGCAATGCGACCTTTATGTTCAAAATTTTGACACACTATACTTGAAATGGTTTTCTCACTTGGACATAATCAATTATTAATTGGGGTGTTATTTGGCGTATTTATTTTTAATTTATTTCCGTTTAAAAAATAGGAACTAAAAATATGATGATAGATAAATTCTCAGTACCTAGGTACTTTGAACACCGACAAGGGTTCTGAAACATTCAGATCGTATTCATGGTGCACTTGCAATGCAATAGCATGATGCATCATCATGACCGACCGACGAGTAAACATTTTGAAAAGTGATCAAATATATTTCATTGAATAAATACGGATTACAAAATATAGTATCCGTATATACGGATACTTACGGATTTATTTCGCGCCGTATACTTGTTTGCAAACATTGGTTTTAAATTTAAACACTTCAAAACCCACACAACACTCGATAAAATCAATTATCATAACAAAACGAGTAAATAGATTGTCTAGAAAATAAAACCCTCTACAGAACTTGAATTCTACTATTCTCAGAATTAGTAAACATTCTAAGAATATGAAGTAATTTTGATTATATTGTAGGAGCAGTTTTATTAAATAACAATGACATGACACATCTGCACATTTTACGAAACATACGTAAAATGTGCAGATGTGTCATGTATAATAATCCACGGAAAAAAATTGTTAAGCGCCCACTACTAAAACTTTAGACAGTCACATTTCTTGACGTTTGTTTGTTTTTATTTTGTGCCACAATTATGAAATCAGACTATAGTTTCAAAGTTGTAGGGGCTGTTTATTAAAACACGTAATGAAAAAAAAATTACGATATTCTTCCACTCATCGCTCACTTTCGAGGTAGGACCACTATTTTTGTAATTTTTCTGTCAAATGAAGCAAATAGTGCTGTGACCCATACTTGCCGTGTTCTCGATTCTAATCGATTTTAGAATCAGACGAATGATAATGTTTTAATATTTTGTAATTCATTCATTGCTGGATGAGACACGTAATTTTTTTTATTGCAATAATTTTTGAGTCTAATGATTTTGTTCAGAATAAAATTATTGCTAAACTACAGATTAGCTGATAACTAATTTATAAACAACCACCACTGTACATCGCATTACAAGCTATAATACCAAGATGCTCCTGTCTTTCATTGGATGGTCCCGAATACATATCTACAAGGCCATGTGGATATAAGGGGCCTGACAGGAATTAACACCATAATAATAAATCACTAAGTGCTAATTATCTTGTTTTAATATTTTAGTTATTAGGCTTGGCGGTACCTTTGGGCACCTTCCTACCGATGACGAGGAAGCGGCTAACTTATTTCTATTTTTCTCGCTCAAGCCGTATAATACTTGTAAGTTGATGTAAATGTGGTGTCTATAAAAGAGATCATCATTTATAGTTAATCGCTAACTGTTTACACTGCCAGCTTTTTTTACATTAGTTACTCGCACCAACAAGAGCGATGCTTGCTTGGCGGTCAGAACACTCGCCGAGCGATTCTCTTGAATGGCTTTTGGTATGCATGTGTACAATAGGTAGTTAGATACAGAGCGAGCGGTGCGAGTAATCGCCTATCGACCTCGCACACTCGCTTACAGCCCAGCATCAAAAATATCGGAACTCCACACTCGCTTCTCGCTGCTCGCCAACTCTCCACTCGCTTCTCGCTCATCGTTGGCAGTTGATCGAATGCCGAGAATAGATTTCACGCGGATGAAATGTTCCCATCACTACAGTACTCTTGTGACGTCACAGTTGTCAGAATCGCGGTATCTATGTCAATACAAGTCTGTGAGTGAATCGAAAGAGTAAACGTGGATTGTGGAAATAAAAAAACAGTGTTTTAGTTTGTGCCAACATTTAATAGTTATCGTAATATCACTGAAACACCGCATGTAACGTCAAATGTCTTCTGGTCTTCCTTTCGTGTGTTTGAGTTAATAATATGATTTAATGGATGATGGCATTTATGAATAGAAGTGAGTGATATATTTGAAGTGATTTTAAATATTCTCCTGTATGTATTGTGAATACTTTTACCGAATTAAGAGGTTAACAAAAATGTTATTGCTTATCAAAATCTCCCACAATAATCGGGAAAACTTTTTTGCTGGCAACATTACATGGCAAGAATTATTTATCTAAATTTTATTTATTATTTGCTGCGATTTTAGTAATTAATCAATAGATATATTTGAAAAAAGTAATTCCGCGTGATTCTTTACACAATTGAGTTCAAGACATGCACTTTTTCATCGCATTATTTGCCTATTTCGTAGAAGTGTCACTCGGTCGACGTGAAGATTGCCACTGTATAAAGGAAGTAGAGGATCTTGGCCATGGCCAAGACCTGAGTCTACACGCATCATGGCCGATACTACGCATTTAGTTACGATAAAAAAAATATATCAATGGTCTATTCCTGCTAGAATAGGACCGGGGCGCCGCGCGGCCTTCCCGCGTCTAGCCCCTGTCACCCCGCGCCATTTCCCTGTCTAGACGCTTTCGTCGAACGAATGTATGGATTTATAGGCTGTGTCACAAAAACTATGCATTTATGTATACTTCATTATTTTTAAGTTTTTTGAGCATAACAGTTAACAGTTTTTTACAGTACCATACAGTATGAATAATATTTAATTAATACACCAAATTTACCCTTAGGCTTACAGTACTGACCATGTACTGACTGATGGCACAGCATGGCAGCACTGTTTGTTTGTTTGAAAGAAAATATCTTATTAGTCTGTGGAAATGTGCATCACCTTGCTTCAAGTACGTATAAAAAAACTATATGAAGCGGGGAAGAAACTTAATGGCGACTGTACATTTCTACTTTACTTCCGTTAATAATTTAGCTCGTTCTTTGATTACCTGTTAAGTTATGACGTTATTTGCCTTTGTAGGTTGTTTGTTTACTCACCTAGTGGATTCTTTATTGATTAGCAAGATTAGTGGATATTATGTGTTGTGATAAGTGGTTGTGCTACTTTTAATAATGTTATATTATTATTTTTACTTGCTGAGTCTATGCCTAGATATAACCTGCCGGCTATTAGCCTGCCCAGATTCGGCCATTATTCGGCCAGATTCCCATTAGGAAAATTTAAAAGTCTCCTGACTATACTGCCAAGTCTTAATATTATGTATTATTTTTGTTTTATTAGTACATTATATACACAGTTTTAAGGTTTTTTTAAATTGTTTTATTAATATTCATTTATGGAAAATGTTGTGATCATGTATGTACAAGGGCTACATATTTTATTTTTACATTACCTAAGCATACCTACTTATATTATAGGTTTATTTTAACTTTTTCCTTTTCCCGTTTTTGAAATGGTCCAGGGAAATGTTCACTTGAACTATTAATGTTCACTTGGTTGGTATACGAGTAATTAATCACTGGTAATATATTTTATATAACCCTAAGTACCGTAATTTCGCTAATGCAGGTGAGAGTGAATAATTATATAATAATGGTTATTTTTCGTATTTCCTGAGCTCATTTACAGATAACTAGGGTACGTATTTTGTATTACGTGAAGGTATTTCGTGACGTCACTCATTCAGAGGCCCCATCTGAAAACCAGCGCTGCCCACAGTAGTGCAGTGTTAGCAACAAAGCTAAGATAGAACTTTTTTGTCCAACACATCATGCTATTTTCAGTTTTCTTTTTTAATTCTGTAAAGATTTACGTTAACTCTTACGTTTTATTAAATTTGCTTTTTACTATTGGTATTAAAAAAATATCAATCAATTACTGACGTTTTGGTGAAAAATTATGAAATTGTAGCTACAATTCTACATAATTCTGTTTTTAAACATTTTTCTTGACAGGCGATAAGTTTCAAACTTATATGTAAAAACGTTCTATTGAACACATAATTGTATTTACACATATATTTTTTTCTAATTGTAATACATTTCTGGCAGGCAAATCCAAAAAATTGGTGCTTAAAAGTAGTGACAGTAGCAACCATGATTATAGTTTGATAGAATAGCTAGCAAATACAACTACAACGCCACCGAACGGTTTTTCGCAAATGAGTGTATTTTACTTTTGGAGTATCAGATTTTACTTTCGTTAAAATAAATCTGCTAAGTAACACTACTTTCCGTCGAATATTTGATTGGTAAAGTCAAGTATGAACTTGAACAATGATACGATGAGGAATGCGGCACTTACTGCGCTTTTAGAATTAAAACAAACTAACGTTTTATGTAAATTGCAACTTACCACCGCATGAATGAGATAACAATATTGTCAGTAAAGTCTACAGGCTTTTTTTACAATTATGTAATCTTTATTAAACTAATAGTTATAATATAATTGTACAATGCTAATTATAAGGAAATAAATATTGTTTCAATGTTTTATTTCAGATAGTCATAATTTATAACTAAGAGAAGAGAACGAGACGGGAAAGGAGAGGTAAATGAGTGTGCAAATCCTAGTCGTTGATCAATTAAAAATATTTTATGGAAATCTAAACTTGTATTTGCAATACACTCGTCTGTACTCAATCACAGTGCAAAAGAAGAAGGATAGTATAACAAAAATCAAAGGTTAAAAACCTAGACATAGACAAATTAAAAATACTATGAAAATGGCCCAAAGAAAATACTTTTTAAAATGCAAGTAATATAGCAATTCATTTTATTTTTTAATTTATTGGCGCCGAACCACTTTAAAAGAAAGAAAATAAATTATAAATTCCTCCAGATTGTTGTAGGTCAGATCATTCATCGTTATTGATGGTTTTTTATTAGATAAGTCACACATTTATTTTTATATTATATCACTTTGATATGATGGAAGCACTGTTGTTTATTTCGTCAAGTTGGTTTTACATGGTATCCTCATGTTGACGATGTGCTAGTCAACAGTCAGTCTCAATATTTTATTATAAGAAGTCACGTCTCTTCTTAGGTATAATTGTATACAAACATCAATTCTCATTTCAATTTCATTCCTTGTTGATGTGTTTCTGCCTGATAGTTACTGATGTGGTGCAAGTTTTTTGAAATATTTTTTCGCAAACAATAATGTGGCAACCACCTGACGTCTTGTATCGAACGCTGTAATTCCCGGATACACTTCCAGGAGTTAAAAAGGTAAGTTATATTTAATTAACGAGTACAAATAAAGAAACCGGTAAGTAGGTGGTGGATGTATAGTCGCACTTGTTGTGTAGTTTGAATTTGGAATACCTAGCTTAAATAAATAATTTCAGTCATTTGTGTTACGTAATTAAACTTTGGACATTCTATGGCTTATTTAATTTCGGGGTATCCTCGACACGCGGTCATTACGTAAGTAAATTATGTAAGGCCGAACTTTATACTTGTAATCGCCCAAGTATCAAAAGGATATATGAAATCTTAGCTGGGCGCTCCTGTGAAATTTATGTAGTTACCTAACTACCTTCCTAGGGAACGAGCAAATGAAACTAACGAAGTTAAGTGTGTAGGTAAGTAAACAAGATCATTTGTATTTGTTTTCTACACAGTCATTTAATTAAGTCCATTACCTTTATCACTAGCAGATCCAGGAGGGTAGGGGACTAGAGGAGTTCAAGGCAATACCCCCCCTCAAATCCCCAACAGTCATACAGTGGCCTTTTTTGATGATGTCTGTCAAAACAAAATACTATTATAATTTGTCAAATCTAACTCTTGTATATTATGAAGCCGCATCTGTCACAAGACTATATCGGCCTCGGAGATGTCATCTCTTTATTTTTAATATACCAAAATTTTTGTCAATGCATGTGACACTATGACAAAACCATACAATTCATTATAGATCATCAGAGCTTCCTATTAAAGCAATTTCAACTATTAAAATTGATGATTTGTATGGCTGCGAGGCCTACTCTGGCCTATATACTCCGGCCAGGTGGAGTGACGATCTGTGAAAGACTGCTGGTAGAAACTGGATGGGTCAAGCTTAGGACAGAGTGCAATGGCGCTCATTAGGGGAGGCCTATGTCCAGCAGTGGACTGCTATAAGATGATGATGATGATGATGATTTCTTTGACAAGTTTAATTTAGATGCACTTTATTTCACATGCACCCCATACATTCACAAAGGCTAATGGTAGGTACTAAGACATAAAAATGGTTTTTTTTTACATTTCATAAAAATAACTGTTAGTTTAATATCACAAAAATGCTTTTATTCTCAAATATGCTTTTATTTTAGATTTTTCAAAAAAAAAGATGGGTACCTATAATGCAATATGATGATGCCTGGGAAAAAAATGATAATTGTAATTAATTGTGTTGTTCAACAGTTAGATTTACAAAAATTATTTAACACATTTTTGTATCAAATCAATAGAAGTTGATAATGTTTTAAAGTGTCAAAGTTTGGGATTGGGGGATCGTGACGTGAAGTGACGTCACTTGTATCTAAAGAGTGTACTTACCCATGACATCATGCAGAACTTGAACCCTATTTCTTTGTAATTTTTGTTTAATTGACAAAAGAAAAAAAATATGTCCAAATAGTTTTTGATAATGTAAATAACTGACTAAATAGGCATTTCTCGTATTTTAATGTCTATAGCCAATTCTCATAAATATATTACAGATAAAAATAAAATAACTCAGAAAAAAATAATGATAACCATTGTCTTGCGCAGTGATTTGCGCGCCCTTATGTGATAGTATTGCGAGCGTCACACACAAGACACATTATGCAAATTTTAGGCTCTTGAATCAATGGTGGGGGTCATCATCATTATCAACATATGTATAGCAGTCCACTACTGGACATAGGCCTCCCCCAATGAGCTCCATTGCGTCCTGACTTCAACTCGACGCACGCAGTTCTACTAGCAGCTTTTCACAGATCGCGACTCCACCTATCTAGAGGACGTCCTACACTACTTTTGCCGAAACGCGGTCTCCATTCAAAACTCCTGTACTCAGCAGATTAGGCCAGCCCACTGCCACCTCAGCTTGCTTTCTCTGAAATATGACGATAACTTTAGTTTTATATATCGGATAGTCCCGTTGCGGATTCTATCCTTCAGAGAAACTCTGAGTAGAAGTCGTGTCACGTAAAAAGAACAACGAGGGTAAGCTGCGCAATAGGCGATTTATCTGTATTTACCCGTGCGCAAACACAATCTCTCCATTTCTTCCAGCGTTCTTTTTACATGATCCGTAGTACCTATATAATGGGGGTGTTGCCATGCTATTATGTGTTCGCAATTTGTAGCACAGCGAGTGCAATAGTTGGATTACGATAACGCGGCTAAGTACCGATGCAGGCCCAGCCTGCGGGCGCGCAGAGTCAGTATGCCAGTAGGTCACGTTATGTAAACCACCCGCGCCAACGCAGCGCCGCTTACTTGGTTTTACGCAAGAACGGCTCTGAGCAATACCCAGTCCACCGACTTATTCGTTTACCTATTTAGGTCCATGTACACCGACCTAAATCGGACTTTTAAATGTCAAATCTCAAAAGAGAGGGACCCTAATTCTCGAGAATATACATAATGATCACGTTATACTCATTGAGAAGTAACAGATATAAATGGTTATACTTATATCGCAGGAACCGTCAAATTTACATAGAACTTTATTTACAGATTTCGCGCCATTATTATGTTCTTTGAATTTAGCCAGATGAAATGTCAAAGTTTGTAAATAAAGGTCCGAGGCCTCAATAGCCGCTCCCTAGTCGAAAGGTTTGTTGTAAATTTATAATGTTGAAGGTAATGTTGTTTTGTCGTAGTCTTAGTAGGTGGTACCGCAATTCAGTGAAAGATAGGTATCATCGCGTTACGGATAACTTTCGGGTATTGCTCAGTATGCAAGTCTATTAAGAATACCATGCAGGGTACTAGTCAGAGGCATGGCTCCATAATATCATACGTTACGTACCCCATTTGTTTAATTAATAAAGTATAATTTGTATTCTACATACACACGACCCATTAGTTAGACTTATTATATTAAATATGTACATAATAAACAACAAATTAGGTACCTAGGTATGTTAGATACTAAATATAAAGTTTAATAAAAAATATAGGCTTTACTTATAATTGAATTTGGAATGGAATAAAAGGGTTAACCGAATTTGACATTGAGTTACAGACACCGTAACAACATGGCTACCACCATCATGTATGTCAACTGGGTATTGGTCAGGCCAAGACCCAGCTGTGGATAAAGGGAGGCCAATTTGGCCTCCCGAAGTTTGTGCTATCCACAGCAGTGGTCTTGCGCTAGTCCCATTCACGAACACCCGACGACGCGTAATATATCGCCGACGTATTCCTGAGTCAGGCCCCAAACCTCATTATTTGGATATGAAAGTAATTTGTATAGAACTAATGGTTAAAAAGGTATTCCGTAAAAAAATAATGGCAAACCCATCGAGATAGGAATAAAAACCCTCTAAGAACTCCGCGATCATTTCTGGCACAATATATTACATATACTCTGGTCGTTTAGCAATAGTGTGATATAAAAAGTAGGTACATAAATAAGTATTCTCTTGTGAAACCATAGCGTAGATTCATATCACTTTGACGATCTCGGTGCCTGAGACGCAGAACAGGAGGTTGCGGGTTCGATTTTAGCCGTGAGAACAAATTTTTGTTATAATCATCTTCGTCATCAGCCTATCGTCCACTGCTAGTAATAGGCCTCCCCCTAATGAGTGCCATTGTCAGTTCATCAAATGTAGCCTGGCCGGAGCGCGTCCTACACTACATTTGCCGAGCCGCGGTCTCCAGTCAAGAACTCGTTTACCCTAACAGTTAGTCGTTCTTCGGCAGATAAGGCCTGCCCACTGCCACTTCAGCTTGCTAATTCTCTGAGCTAAATGTTTGTATAATCTGCCAATATTTGTCTTGGGTCTGGGTGTTAGATGCTGTATGATGCTGTGTGATAGTCCCAGTATTATTTATATAAATAAATATCCACAACTACTTTTCCAATAAATGTCAATATTTGGATAAATATTTTTTTTATAAATTAAGCTTTGCTAATTTTATAACTTAACTAACTTCCGTCCGCGGCTTCGCTCGCATGATACCCGGATAAAAGTAATTAATAACTATGTGTTAATCCAGGCCACAAACTATGTATATTATAACTATATATATCCAAGTTTCATCCAAATCCTTTCAGCCGTTATGACGTGAAGCGACCACAAACATACTCACACACACACACACACACACACACACAAACTTTCGAATTTATAATATTAGTGTGATCTAGAATGAAAGAAACAATATACAAGATTTTATTAGTAAAAAGTTTTTTCAAGTTAAATGTGTAAGTAACATAAATACTCAATTTTGTACGGAACATACCTATTAAATAAAAAAATAATACTATAGTCATTAACAGAAATTATAAAACGTATGAGAGATAGGGCCATAAATTGAAAAAAAATCAACAGCATCACTTCATCTTGGTCTAGGAATATGTATGTATCCTATGTAGGTACTAAACAAATCTCCAAAAATACTTCCAGTCATGTCATTGACCCTGAGCAAAGGCACTTTGGCGGAGCTAAGTCAAACAGGGCAAATATTGACAGAGATACGTTATTCATAACGCGTGAAGTCACCCACGAAAAGTAAAAGACGTTGCCAACCAGGGCCTCGTAATCGGCGCTACATAATTCGTCAATATTATTTATGTTACACAACTGATCTAAAAAACCTAATTAAATGAATATGTAGCATTTTCCTTGGAATGTTGTATTGTACAGCAAAGTTACTGACAGAACTAGATAGGATGATAGGACAACTCCAGATAAATACTTAACACGTTGACCACGGGCCTCGGACAATGAGTATGACTACGCGCCAGGCACGGCGCGGCGGCGGTGTGTTATTATTACGTTAGCAGCGTTAAGAATATAGAATGCCTACCGAGCCTACCATACTGCCTACACTATATTATTGTTCTGTAATTCTGTAATTCTTTATTGAATTACACGGAAATAATACAAACTAAGAGTATGGCAAAAAATATGTACAGATGCAAGCGTTTTCTTCCAGCAGACCTTTGAGTAGAGGAGAGGACATAGTTCCGGACGATCGTCAAACACATTTATTTAATTATTTTTTAATTTTTAATTTGTGAAGCACAGGACAGAGGACGCTGACAAAAACTAAGGGAGGCCTATACATATTGTGGTTGAAGATTACTTATTTCTCAAATGGAAAATAACTTTTCACTGAACTGAGAAAATATTCTAAACTTGTGAAAATAAGTAATTGAGAAAATGTATATAAATAAATATAAAATGTAAAATTATGGACAAAAACAGCTTCACTGAAATGTAAAATTTTGAACTCATTGTTTTTCAAATGCGGTCGAACGACTACTCGTATCATTCAGAGTTCTCGCATTATGAGAATATCTCGAAATAAAACGAGCTTCTAAATCCATCAATAATTCTGTACAAATCACAATCATAATGAGAACTGGCTCGGTAGGTAGGTGGAAAGCAAATTCGAGTAGATCCCATTGTTATCAGTCTGGATGTTGTAAATCGTTCACATAACGGTGTACCTACCTCTTGCAGTACAGCGTCGAGCTCAGCGGTCCGTGGTCGCGTGGCGGGCGCGCTAGTTGCAGATACCCCCCGTCCATCGAGGTCGGCTGTCGCGTCGCGTCGTACTTGTAGCTCCTCGTAGCGCGGACCGGTCCGCTCACTGGGCCAAGTTCAACGATTCATCGTCCGCATACAACAGCCGTTGCACTCTGGAGTCAATACACTCGCGTGGATTAACAGTTTAGTGCAGTTTGTGTTTCGTTTTCTTTTTTTATCTTAGGAATGTTAACAACTTAGTTACCAACATTCGCTGGGATGGAGGTGAGTAGAAAATACGGTTTAAATATAATAACTCTTTTTTTACGTTATAATTTAATTGATATCAGATGTACATATGTATCGAATATGATAATTAATTTTAGAAAAATAAATATTGTCGTAAATTTTTTTAATGATGTTGGTGACTGGTGAGGGTGAAAAAGGCACACTTTTTCAAACTGATAGATTGAATAAACTAAAGTTAACGAAGAACACTTTTAAAACTAAGTTTAGAACCAACGCAAACAAAACAAACAATGAATTGAAAGAAGTTTAACAAATTTTAGTCAAGAATAATAATAAGTACCTACCTATCCTACGGCGACGGCGCAGTGGGCGATGATCCTCCTGAGACGCAGAAGGTTGTGGGTTCGATTCCCGCCGCGGGGAAAATGTTTGCATTATCTGCAGATATTTGCATAAGGTCTGGGTGTTTTCTATATATAATTTGAATGTATTTAAAAAAAAGTAGTGGTTCCCTCATCAGTTGTTCATCTGCTTAGTTTGGGGCCACATGATGCAGTGTGATAGTGTGATAGTGTCCAGCATTATTTATTTATTTATTTTTTATCCTGGAATCAGTTTATCCTATGCTGCAGACTTCAGTTCGACGGCTACCGAAAGTGAGATTGTTTTTTTAGCTACCCGAGACAAACAAATAAGATGCTACCTTTAATAGGGTTAACACTTGTTTTTATATGTCCTTGTCGGGGGTTAAAAAAGTCAAAGAAGTGGTTGTATTATTTTATTTATTATTATTTTAACTTTCCTGATAATGTGGGTTCGTCGAACGATACGTTTTGACAACAAATTAGGTGTTCATAGCGTGTGCCCAGTCACGTTCCAGATAAGGATGTTTGTTTACTATCTTCATCACATACAGTAGGTATATCCATACCTACCCAGTTTTGTATTAAGCTTATATAATTAGTGTAACGAGAAACACTAAAATGGGTCAACGTTATGTGTTTCTGCGAAATACCTGCCACGGACTATCAAAAGTCACACGTTGCATGAGATTAACGTAGGTTACCTACTTTGTTCTATCATGTAATCATTGCAACCGCGCCTTGCTCAGATTCAAGCAACAGTAGTGTTTTGATAAAATTCTCTACATTTCATTGCCCTCAGCAGAGAAATAACCTTGAGAGGTATTTTACCAATTGTTTTTTTAATTCTTGCTTTATTGAATCGCATTTAGTCAACTTCATGGTCCAATGTACCACAATTTTGCAATTATTTTTATTCGCGATCACCTTGGTCTCTTATGTCAGGGTCTGGTAAGAACCTGCTTTATTCTGCGATCAAAAAAGCTCTACGGATTCTATAGGTAATGAATGAACGTAGATATTCTAGTTCTATATTATTGTATAAGGGCTATGGGCACATTAAAAAAAAGCCCGATCCACTACCAAATCCAGAATCTAAAATCTGCTGCCGGTATTAGAATCCCAATATTCTCGTCTGGATAAAAATAAGACCTTTTGTTCTTCAGATGCACCCGTCGAAATCGTTGGCCGCCGTCGTGGCGGGCAAGGTCGTCAGACATGCGCGCAACATCAAAAACACAAATGAAGACGGAATGTGGTGTTCGGACTGCAAACTGTTGCCCATAATGCCGATTACGGGACGTTGCGGTCATACTCGATGTTCCATGTATGTATTTTCAGCTATAATCTATTTGACTACCTTACCTAACATAATATTATTCAGCTGGACTGCTATCTATTATTATCTTGTGCATATAGATTATGATTACGAATGTCTCATAATTGTCTTGTTCCTAGACGGGCGAGTTTACACTGGGGATTCCTCCGCGTCTTAACGTATCATGTAGCAAATTGCTGGTTATGTCAAATAGATACTTTACGAAGGTAGATATATCAACCTTGTCATTGACATTTCTGAGTGATAAAAGAACAATATTATCGCGATGAACAAACGAACTGGTATCTCCACAGCTGGGGTTTCTCCACAGACGAACATGTTAGCAATATCTGTTTCGAGCTAGGGTATTTCTTGAAAAATAACTAGTCCCGATTGTAGGTAGGAATTCTTAGTATCTCCACAGCGGGGTTTCTCCACAGACGAACATTTTAGCAATATCTGTTTCGAGCTAGAGTATTTCTTGAAAAATAACTAGTCCCGATTGTAGGTAGGTATTTTTGTTTTAACAAAAGATGGGTACGCGATAGAAGGTTGTTGTAAAGGTAGCTATTTTAGGTTTTTCATGACAATAAATGGGAGGTAACAACAAGTTGATATATTTTAAAACGAATTTGTCTACTATGCTAAAGCTGATAGAAGATCAGAGCAAACTTTTGAGAAGAAGCTCTAGAGTCTAGGTCATGGGCTCAAGGTTATGTTTGACGCTTACTTACTTTATAAAATGTGAACGTTATAAAATTACATTTGGTTATGAATAAGGGGGTATATCTATATTTATAAAAGAGAACTTCACTCACACACTGACACACTCATTACGAAATCTCAGAAACTACAGGGCCTAGAAATTTAAAATTTGATATAGGCAGTCTTTAGACGAACTTTACAATCATGCTGAAATGAGAAACCAGAAATTTATACATTTATTTTACATATATATATATATATATATATATAAATATAGTATATATTTTCCTGTAGTATATATATTATATATATTACAGGAAAATGATAGCAAAGTCTCCAGCTAATATGTTACCTCAATAAATGTAAGGACAGCTGTGGTCCTGTTATCTGAAAGGCTCCAATTTGCCTCTTCTAAAGCCGGATTCTATTTTTCAATAGGACGTACAGATTTTAATTACGAGGAAACCTTACCTCAATAAATGTAAGGAAAGCTGTGGTCCTGTTATCTGAAAGGCTCCAATTTGCCCCATCTAAAGCCGAATTCTATTTTTCAACAGGACGTACAGATTTTAATCACGAGGAAACCTTACTAATTATTGTCGCACGCCATTGACGTCACCAAAAAAGTTATCCGTCAAATATGAATTACTTGAGTATAAAGTTTTCTTTTACAGTGTCTGGTATTTTTTTTCGAGGGGAGACAATGAAAATATACTTTTATTAAAGAGAGCAGTCCTATGTTTAGGCATGTTTCTATTATTCCTCTTTTTCACTTAAAGTTGGATAATAAGAATTCCATATTTATTAAAGTCTGAATAATTTCACCACGGTAAATTAACTTGGCAATACATCTGTAACAGCGTATGCGCAAGCTCTCTGCCAGCTTTCGTAACCCTGCAACGCCTTCGTGCCGCGTTCCCATTCATACATTACGCTACTTTATGACGAAACGTGTATAAAACATGAGTGAGCCTCGGTAACCGAATGAAGCATACGTATACGTTTTTTTTTTGTTACTTGATGATGGAACAAGCACATGGTCCACCTGATGTTGAGTGGTAACCATCACCTATTACAAAGCATTGCAACATAGATCACGTTTTTTGAAACGTGCTCTACGATGCAACGCCCTGCGTCCATCAACTTGAGGCATGATGATGATAAGCCTCTTGTGCCTGTAATTTCACCGGCACCCACACCCTTCAAACCGAAACACAGCACAACTGCTTCACGGCAGAAATAGGCATGGAAGAAATAGGCATTTCTTAGAAGTATATTAAGCCAGAAGCTTAAAACTTTAGAGTTTTGTTAAAGTATTAGGTTTCTACAATAAAATAACTTTATTTGGTGTTAACAAAAGATGTAAGGCTTTGAGTGTTGAATATCACACCGCCGGACCTGCTGCAGGATATGCTGCAGGGCATATGGCCTGTACCGGATTAAGCCAGCGCGGGGCCTGTAGCAAATTTTACTAAGGGGCCCTTGGTTTGCTTGTGGAGTTATAATAGAAACCACGATTGTATTTCATGAAAATTAAGTTTAATTAATCAATCTGACGTCCAAAAATAACAACAACTGTTGTCATAAAAACTCGCCACATGCTTTGGGTTTTATAGTATTAAATAAAACAAAACTAACGACTGCACTGACGAACTGCTCTCACTCGCCTGGGCACTCATCCTCCAAATCTTCTGCGTACCTAAGCACTAACGATAATGGAAGATTTTTTCGAAATGTCTTATTTTGAAAGAGATTTTGAAGTCGGAATATTGCAAAAATGCTCGAATCTTTTCAAGCTTATATCTAAATAGATTGTTACGGTTAGAAAGCGTTAGTGCGCGGGGCCTCTAGCATTTGCTACGCAGCTAATCCGCCACAGCGTATGGCAGGTATTACAGGTAATATATGCTGGGTATGAAGCCAGCAGTTAACGTGTTAAAAGTTCCATGTACTTAGATTACAAACACTATACTATAGGTACAATATAAGATCTAAATTTAGGGAATAGTTAGTCACTGGTCATGGTCACCTACAATAAAATGTTAGTCTCCAAACCTGGCTCACACAGGCATACACTAAGAAGTAATCAATAGGTAATCGAAGTCAAATTAAGAAGGACTACATCCGTTGGTAAAATAGGAGACGAAAAGCAGCTTTGCACATGTAAATAGGTAGAAAGTACATTGTACATGGCTGAGCTCCAAATCCCAACTAGGTTTATTCCCTTTGTTTGGAATATCAGTAGACTCCCCGTAGTACAAAACGTACTTTTTGCAGTTTTGCCGCGAGCTTTATTGATTGTTTTTATTACCACTGGGTGTAGCTATAGGTACGCTTGTAAACGGATACAGATAAGTAAGCATACAGATTAGAAGATATTATTCTTTCTAGTAAGCACTTACTATCCTATCGAGAATTCAGTAATGTTGCTAGGCAGATAAGTGACACGTTGATGAAAAAGCATTAATTCAAGACCCTGCCTCGCGGTCGGTGGTCTTCCGTTTTTGATGATTTAACCCCCACGCTGAGCATGCGGGTAGAGGCTTTTCGCTCTGCTGTCACTACTGCCCGTCAGCACCCAGGCTATGGAGCTGTGCTTGTGTTAGGCTAAGCTATGCCGCAATCAGCCGTCGCCAGAGCACCATTTATTACCACGGGCAGGAGGTCGGCTTGGGTTCTGAAGTTTGAGGTTGGAACCCCTTACACTCTAAAATGCTGGAACTCAATTTCAAGCATGTTTACATGTTATTACGGGCTGCGTGCGATATGTTCTGCCCTAGTGAGAGCGATAGACTTCAAAGACTGCGAACTAAAGCTTATTTATTTTTCTTTAGATGCATAAAAAAGAATGGGGCATGCCCTTGCGGAGCTATGCAGCCAGAGAACCACCGCACCAATATCCTGGTTCGAGATATCCTCGAGAAGATGATGTATAGACCATCGCCAAACAGGTACCTACTTCATCATTATTATTAACAATCAGTGCATAGAGGTCCACTGCTGTTGCTCTCAAAGATTTAATATTTACTTCCTTTCTATCCATCCAATTCGCGAAGTTTACTTAAAAATAATAGTTTAAAAAAACTAAAAAAACACGCTTGCACGCATGCGTAGTTCGCGCACTAGCTCTGTCTCTCTTACTCGCATGCAAAGGATGCGGAAAGAAATTAATTAATCCTGGCGAATCTAATTAGGATAATCGGATATTTTTATCGGATTATTGCATTGTCATCGACCTTTGACAGGTGTGCAAAGTTTGAATCAAATCTGATCGTTCAAAGTAGGGCAAAATCGAGCTCAAAGGAGTCGGTTACATACATACATACAGGTGAAACTAATAAAAGCGTGTTAAAAACACCATACTTCTTAAATATCATGAAAAACTTTTGTTACGCTCAATAGAACGTTTGAAAGACTTCCAACGACTGTATTTTAACAAATTAGGGGCTAAGTATTACGAAACTCAACATTCGCCTGTTGAAAAAACAAACAACATTATAAAGAAACTTTCCAGTCTTAAAGAACAATACTTCAAAAAGAACAGTAGCTATAAAAGCTAACCACGAATATTAAGAAATACTTTGTACCCGACTGCGCCAGAAAGAGGGTAATATTTTTCAAGTGTATGGTGTACGTATGCATGTGAGACTATGTATGACCATTTCTTTGGCACGCCCTACAGCCCAAACAGCTGGACGAATTTTGACATATGAGGTATCATCAGAATTGTGGTAGTGAAATAGGCTATATAGATTATCTAACTGACGCCCGCAAATTAAAGGGTGAAATAAAGGGTAGCAATATGGATATCAAATGAAAGATTGATCGTCATTACAAATTTATGTATATACACACATACATATTAAAATAATGTTATGTTTCTATAACTGTCTCAAAACAAATAGGGATGATGCCTGGGTAGAAAAATAATAATTCTAATTAGTCCGTCAATTAGATTATCAAAAAATATTGGACACGTATTTTTTTTTTAAATCAATGGAAATCGTCAAAGTTATAGAGCGCCAAAGTTCGGGAGTGGGGGCTCGTGACGTATGTAAAAAGTGTACTTACCCGTGACGTCACGCGGAACTTCAACACACTATATCTTTGTCATTTTTAGTTTAATTGACAAAAGAAAAAATACGTGTCCAATATTTTTTGATAATGTAAATGACGGACTAATTAGAATTTTTCAGGCATCTAGCCTATTCTGAATTTGTATTCAAAATACAGTTAGGTATATTTAGTAAATTAAGAATATACATTATTTCATGTCGGACAACACCGGTCCCACAACTAATATGTGTTCCGCGAAAATGAAATTCCGAATTTTATCAAAGGAAAAAAACCTTATATTTTTTACATTGTTTTCAGATTAGGAGGCATGTCTTCGAGTACTTCGTTGGCGAATGAAACCGAGCTTTCCCTCATGCCATTTGCTTCCTCTGGTAAGATAGTCGTCTCACTTACTTTGCTTGCACTCGCACTTGCTTAAGGCCGTTTTACCCCGGGGCAACACTGTGTGACATTGCGACATGCCACAAGGCCGCATGCTACAATGTCAAAAATGTCTCACATTGTTGCAAGAATCGTACGGTATGACAACACCTTGCGTCATGGCAGACTGTCGCAGCTTGTGGATGGGTTCCATGCGACAATTTTGGTGCGTCTAAACAGTTTCTAGGTTATCTTTTGTATTTGTTTTGGAAAGTAAATATTTTGGCGAAATCACACCAAGAAATTTAACTAAAGTAAAGATTATCGGTCATGGAGTATTAAACTAGTCCGTGGGCCGTTCTGAAATAATTATATTTTCCACCAACGTTTCTTCTTCCGTTGTCTAGCTGCATGGGTTAGTACTAAATGCGCTGCTGCTAAAGTTGTTTGATCAGCCATGTCGTCACCGATGTCTATCCCAAAACACACACACTCCAAAAATAGACCCATGCTTTGAAAAAACACTCCAAAAATAGACCCATGCTTTGAAAAAACACTCCAAAAATAGACCCATGCTTTGAAAATTATCTAGGGACGATGTTGCGAAAAGAGTCTTAAGAGTGTGAAAATCATACTTTAGCACAAAAAAAATTGTATGGAGTTGCCAATGCCTTGCATACTTCAATTTCAAACTATGTAGTCGGATAGGATTTTCACCTTCAGGTCACAGATCTTTAATAGAGATTCCTCTTGCGCAACATAAGCTACCCATTTAATGATTCGTTACCTGCGGTTAATTTGGAACTGCTATGAATGTAGTAGTTTTGAATATTGATACTCGCTGTAGGTTTAGCGTTGCACAGATCACACAAATCCACCTCATGTTACATAACCGTTCATCGGAAACAATTTAATCTATACGATATGACTTATTATGTCGGGTATCTCCTGCTTCGTAGTTAGTACCTCAAAACGTGTAATTCGCAAAACAATAAACGATATCGCAACAATAAAATCGGGTCTAAAATATACCTATATCACACGAAGCGAATACTCAGTATGGATGCAATCACCGCGAGCGAATGCCCTTGGTGTGACATGTTCTCGTTGCGATTGATATACCTATTGTAATCACTCGAGCGCGCTACTCGGAGCAGTGTGTAGCAGCGTTTGCGCGATTCGAGTGACTTCACTCGCTGCGATTTCACTAGAGCACCAACTTCGTTTCACGCGAATCGCAGTCGCTACATGTGACAAACAAGAATCGACCGACTCACAGCAATCTATTCGCAAGGGATAAGTCGCTGCTGCGAGCAAACTAAGAGTGGGTTAAGCTTAACCATTCTTTTGGTTTCATCGTTTCAACTCGCAGAAACTGATGACATTACTTTAACAAAACGAGCATTTATTAGAACAAAAATCAAGATGTGGCTAATTAATTCTAAACAATGTTGCATATCTCCAAATATACCGATATCGTGTTGCGGAGTAGATCTCTTGAATAGCGTCTTAAGGTGAGAACACAGCATATAGAGTATTTACTTGTAATAGAGCTTGTAAGGGTGTAACGTGGGTCGAACAAACGGTCCGAACAATATTCGTTCGTGGAAATGGATATCTTGGAGAAGCTCACTTTTCTGTTACAAGTGTATAGTCTATTTTATATTTTTGAATAAGTGTGAGCTATCATTTGCATAACATTGCAATCATGTCCGTGTAATCGTGTACCTACATAATCGGCCAAATTAAATTTAATGTTTGTTGCATGTTTATATTTTATACGTAGTATAGCATATTTTTAACATCCGTTTTTATATTGACCTTGATAACTTTAAATGCGAAAGTTTGGTTGTTATTTTATTAATCTAACATATTGGGTGATTTGTACTATCACATAAATATTTTGCACTAACATTTGCGAAGATTTTGAGAACAGAGGCGCTTTGACCCTGCTAATCAGGTCATAATCGTCATCCTATAGCAGTTCACTGCTGGACATAGGCCTCCCCTAATGAACGCTATTGCGCCCTGTCCTCAACTCGCCGCATCCAACTTCTACCAGCAACCTTATCTGGTAATACATAGTAGATCATTAACCAAGGGAATAGTGTTTTATGTCACGGATGCCATATTGAGTCATGAGCGCAACGATAGATGCTATGAGTTGTTATAATCGCTCCGCTCTAGATTTAGCGAGGGATCCAAGCTCGCCGAAGAGCAGAGCTTTGTTTTCGAGGTGGATACTCTACTTTTCACACTTCCTGCGAGAAACAAAAAGCAAGGCTAGCATTTTTTATTTGATTTCGCTATACTCGCGGAATAAAACTAGTTCGAATATCGAATGCATGCTGTGAATTCTATGGCTAAACCGTAGATTTATTATGGTAAAACCCTTAACCTATGTATCTCAATGGGTGAAACCTACAAATGAGGTTCAAAATTTAAATTACAAGGGAATTATGACTTCTAGTACAACCATTGATCTAGTATATAGTGTATCAGTATCTCTATAAGTAAATGATTATTAATAACTTACATTCTGTGAAGGTTGCTTGACTTTATGTGACAATTTCGAGCAGGTGGTGTGAAAATTCTGTATCTCATGTGTGGTATACATGTTAAGAAAACTGAAAGAATTCATCACATTAGATATAGTTTCGGAGGAACTGTCAAAACTGTATAGAAAATTTACAGTTTTTGCGATTTATATCTAATGTGATATTAATGACACGTTACATATATACAGGGTTGGACAAAAAAATCCTTATTGACGGCATCTATCTTTTCTTTTGTAGTTAGAAGGTTTTCTTCTGAGGAAACTATAGGTTTATTTTGAACTTTGTACTGTGTACTTGTTTGTTACTTTGGGAAAAGTGTTCCTGTTGGGAAATAGAGTCGATTGGGACCATCTTATTTTCTCTGAGCTGTAAGCTCTGACTGTACATTAAAAAAAAATCGAAAACGCAATTTTCCTCCAAAATAAACCTATAGTTTTCTCAGAACAGAACCTTGTAACTACAAAAGAAAAAGTAGCTGTCCTCAATGAGGAAAAATTATGCCCCACCCTGAATACATCGCAAGATCTGTTAAATTTACATAGAATCTTGACACTTGGCGCGATATAAATCATCATCATCATCAGCCTATCGCAGTCCACTGCTGGACATAGGCCTCCCCTAATGAGCGCCACTGCGCCCTGTCCTGAGCTCGATATAAATATATCAACGTGATTGATAATTTGTAAATTATAAAAGGAATCACGAAAAGGGCATAGCCCTGGGGCCTGATGCTCAGGAGTATCATATTAGATATTATATCGCGAGATCTATCAAAATATATATCTAACGTGACAATCATTTGTATATTCCTGAAAATCATACCCCTGTTACTGCAGTTACAGTTCTGTGGTTATCTGTTTGACATTTTGACACTAAATATCATTCGATTGCCTAGTTCTGAAAAGCAACGAAGGAAAACACCGCTTTGAATCTAGCCACTAAGTTTGAATGTATGGTAAATAAGTTTTTACCATAGTTGGGTAAATTCGAGCCAGTGGCACGTAAGTTACTAAATAGCCAAATATCGTTAATTATAACAGAAACAAAGCGCTAGCTCGCAAGTTATCAACTTATCAGTTTCTTTCTAATACATGTGAGTTTTTTTTTATGGGACAAGTAAGTTAATTAGTTTGACAGTTAAGTAAGTGGGCTAGGATGAGGTTGACGATGGGGCGAGCTTTCACAGAAGATGTCTATAAACTCTCTTATGAAGAAGTTAGGGTGGTAAGACAAAGGGAAAACAAACGCTGGCAGCTAATTCCATATTTTAGCAGTGCGCATTATAAATGATTTTAAGAAGCGCTTAGACCTGTTAATTGCAGTATCAACTTGATGCGGAATATTATCTGCTATTATTTTGATTAGGAAACCGACTTGTTTTGAATTTGACTTGATTATTTATATCTTGATGAACATGCATCTAGTAATAGCAAATATTAGTTAGTCCTTTGTGTATAATTAAATATAACATATGTGATTGTTGTTTATTTTGTAATTTGCATGTACATACGTATTTTGTGTGTTGTGTCTGTTTGTTGCCTTGTTTGCTTATTATGCTATGTGCAAATGCGATTTCTATCTGTATTAATTTCACTATTTCGTCTTTTAGTACGTGATTTATATACAGGCTGGGGCAACATTTCCTCATTGAGGGCAACTACTTTTTCTTCTATAGTTAGAAGGCTTTGTTCTAAAAAAGAAACTATAAGTTTATTTTATGGTAATTGAAGATGGAACAAGCACATGGCCCACCTGATGTTAAGTGGTAACCATCACCTATCACAAAGCATTGCATCGTAGATCATGTTTTTTCGAAACGTGCTGTACAATGCGGTGCCCTGCGTCCATCAACTAGAAGCATGAAAATTATAAGCCTCTTGTGCCTGTAATTAATGAATAACAACAGTATTTTCGTGTTTTTAAAAACTGTACTGTCAGCCTAGAAAATTACATCTGTCAAAAAAAAAAAAAAATGTTTATCTCAATCGACTCTATTTCCCATCAGGAACACTTTCCCAAAGTAACTTACGATATCAAATCGTAAAGATTTATAAAAGTTAAAAAACAAGCAATTTGCCTCGCGGCGGGAATCGAACCCGCAACCTTCTGCGTCTCAGGCTGACCTTCGCCGGCTGCGCTACATTGGTTATGTATGACACATCGTATGACATGGATTGCTTTTTCTGACGGGTTCATTTAATTGAAACGTAATGCAAAGTTTCTTATAGAATTGTGCCTTTACAAAATAATGAGCCAGAGTCTTAGAATTGAAGTACAGCTACATAATAGCAGTGAGTACGAACAGCCTTTTCACCGCGCTTGTGTAACCTTACTTTACCCAACTTGCGAGGACGAGAAATATACTTTTAGATTCACATAGTTTTGCTCAATACTGACCCGGGTATCGTAACTCAAAATCCGAATTATATAAAAAGTAATCTAGAATTCGTGTGATGAAACAAGGGCGTTACATGATTCACCGACGTAATGTACCACCTACTAATAGGTTTAATGGTCTAACAGTACCAGATACCTAGAGTTGGTATCGGTACCTAGCTCGAATAAGAACGTAACCTGCGACCTGGTCGCGGTCGTCTCGTTGCTTCGACAATGTGTTACGCAACCGCAATGTAACAAACAAACGGCCGATTTACATAATAGCCTTGTCGGTACACGGTTATCGTCGCGCCGACAAGCGTCCACGCATGTACCGCTAAAGACGGTATTGTAAGCCATTTCAGTTACGCTACTTTGAGAATAAAATATTCCGATAAAACGATTTTTTAAAGTCTAAACCCTTTACAAACTCCTATATAATTTAATTTCACAGCCATAGTCTTTTGTGGTACCCGAATAAAAAGTATAGTATTTTATTCTAGAATAAAAAAACTAGTTCTAGAATTAATTATATGCTTTAACTGAAAGAGGACATCTATACAAACTTTCATCTTTTTAATATTAGTCATCATCATGATCATCATCGTCCTATGCGTCTATTGCAAACGATCTAATTAGTGTTAATAATAAATATTGATTATTCTGTGATATTAGTACGAAATTAAGTAAGATTAAATGGGCCATTCTAAGTAAACTTCAGATTAAGTACCTATTAGACTAGCCACGATCAACTGTTTATATGTAAAATGTTTGTAAAATATCCCAGCTTCTTACTAAAAAAATATACAATAAAACATTAATAATACCTTCGTAATACTTTCGTTTCTTATTCGTAATACCTACTGGTTGCTTTTTTCTCGCCGAAAATATCTTACTTCTGATTTGTTCATATAATGAAAACTTGAGCAACCTAAGTTAAGTTATTCAAGTCTTCTGAAAACAAAGAACTCGTAACGTCTCGCAACCTTTGCTCACAGACCATACTCCCAAAGACCAAAGTAAACTATTACCTTTTTTGAAATTATCCTGCATTGTCCCACTGCTGAGCAAATGTCTCCCTCAAATATCGCCACCCATCTCTATCCTTTGAGGTATCCCACCATCCCCTCTCGAATTCGTCCCGCCAACGCTTTCTTGGCCGACCGCGGCCACGCCTTCCCCCCTGTTGCCAGGATATTATGGCATTCGGAGGCAGGCATCCGGATATATTAAATACCTGTAATAATTTGTTTCAGTCACATAAGTTACGACGAACTTGTTACATCTACAAACTGTCTCATGAAAGAAACCCTATACAAAGAATAAGCAAAATTGATTATATAACACATAATTTCCCGTACAAATAAATTAAAAGTTATATAACAAGTGCCTTGACCTTGTAGTCTCAAGGTGACGTAAGTTTGCGTAAGCATTCGCATTCGTTTGATTATAAAACCAGCGAACTACCAATATAGATATAGATAGTTAATAAGTACGTAACTATATGCAATTAAATTGAGAAACCCTACGCAGCTAATGTTATTATGAAAAACACAATGTCGCTTCTCTCATAACGCGGATCGCTAAATGTTTGATTGCGTAATGAAACACGAGTTGTGTGGCTTTATTGTGTTATATAATTTAGTCAACTAAATTATATAATACAATAAATAAAGGGATAGATTAAAGGTATGGGAGACATGGTATATGGGTATGTTCAACGGTTTTGTTCTCCGTCGTGGGAGAGTGGATTTTCACATTTACACACGAAACTTTGGAGGCACTTTGATAGACGCGTACGATGTAATCCTAATAATCTATTGCATTTCGTTAGACCTCGAATGGTTTTGATGGTGTTGGGTGGTATCCAATCTGTGGTGGTATTTGCCCACAAGCGCGTTGGACATGCGGCAGACATGTCCGGCCCAGTTCCACTTCATTGGGAAGGGGGTTGGACCATAAACCCACCACGCTGGTCCAGTGCGGGTGGGTGATTCGCCAGAGCCTTGACCACCCAACACCAGACCGCGACGTGGAGGACCCAGAAAAAGATGGCGAGATGAGTTTGACGCCCATTTAATATCTTGGCCTGTAGTAGCGACGAATCGCGAGGAGTGGAAAGAGGGGAGGGAGGCCTTTGCCCTGCAGTGGGATCAAAATGGCTAAATAATTATTTCTTAACACAACTTTGAGAAGGAGGCTTAGAGGATGACTCAGCTGGTTTGGGCAGCATTTGGCAAACTACGTCGAGTCTTCTAGTCACCCTTACCGCAATGTTTGAAAAAAAAACCCGTCATGACATACGGAGCCGAAACGTTTAAACTCACAGTACGGCTAGTCCACCAGTTTAAATTCGCTCAGCGAGCTATGGAACGTATGCTATGCTTGTAGTTTCTCTGAAGGATAGAATCCGCAACGAGACTTTCCGACATAGAACTGAAGTTGCCGACATAGCTCAGAGAATTAGCAAGCTGAAGTGGCAGTGGGCTGGCCATATCTGCCGAAAAACGAGAACCTTTTAGCTAAACGAGTTCTTGAGTGGAGACTGTCGGCAAACGTAGTGTAAGTCGACCTTTGGTCAGGTGGAGCGTCTGCGAAAGGCTGCTGGCAGAAGCTGGATGCGTGGAATTCAAGACAGGGCACAATGGCGCTCCTAAGTTGAGGCCCATGTCCAGTAGTTTACTGTTGTAGGGTGGTGATGATGATGATGATGATGATAATGAAAACCATTTAACCGGGTCATCTAGTAAATAAATGCGAATATTTGCGAAATGTGAATATGTTTGTTCTTCATTCACGCCAAACAACTGAATAAATTGAGCTGATGACACATTATAATTTAGTTATTATAAAATATACTTTTAATCAAGACCGGTAAAGTGCGAGTTAACTCGCCCACCGCGGGTGACGTCAATTAAGTCAAATTCATACATTCAGTATTGTATTCACGTGGATATAATATATTAAGAAAGTGAGTTAGAGTGAGGGTAATATTTATATATTACCCCCATTTTCTCACTCACACTCGATGTATGAAGAGGGGTAGAACTTTTTCTACCCCTCATAATACTTAGCACCGCGCCTCTTAACAGTGGACCTTGTCGGTGAGCCCTTTGAAGTTGGGGCTTGCTTTTCCTCGCGGAGTACATTCAGAGTTAATAATTTTATTGTTTTTAATGTTAATGTGTCTACATACGTTTCTCACCACAAAGTACCATGAGCTATGCTATGCATATGATAGGCTATGGAAATGATAATTTTACTAAGAAAAGCTTTTTATTCTAACCAGTAACCTCCCGGCCCGCTATGTTCTCATGGTTTTTCGTGTCTAGTACTCTACATCAAAGGAATCCGCAAAAAGTTCAGCAAAATTTGTCAGAACTTATGCAGTTAATAACCTGGGCAATTTTCATCATAAATCCAAAACTGTGATTGATAAAAAAAAAATTTAAACTGTTCAAATAAAGCCTTTTCATTAGAGACCCCACTCGACCTTACAACCCTCCCATTTTGTAAGATTTCGCAAAAACTGTTTAAGTTACCGACTTCGATTTTCCTGTAAAATATAGATATACTTCTATAACATATTAAAAAAAACAGGTTTCTCACTTTGCAAACTTCGGAGCTAATGGGGGGGAACGGTCATTTTTTGGATGTTTATTTATCAATTACCAAAAACTGATATAAATAAATAAAAAACTGTTTCGTGTAGTACAAATTAGGCCCTTTGATATGATACCCCACTCGACCTGTTGGCCTCAGTTTGAAATTTTGACATTTTCAATTTTGGAACCCTTGGGGAAGAAAACTATTTTTTTTTTGGCAATCTTATTCAGTAAGCGCATTTTAAATCTATACCAAATTTCAAGTCAATAGCTTATGTAGTTCCTGAAATAATCAGGTGTGACAGACGGACGGACGGACAAAACGGTACCAGAAAGGTTCATTTGACCGGCTCGGTAACGTCACCCTAAAAATGAGGTTATTAATTCGACACGTACTCGTATGGATGTACTATAACTATGGAACTGCAATATTTTCTCTTATCAGCTGTGCTGTGTTTCGAGCAAAATGAAGAGTGTATTTATGTCATGTATGCGCTATTTTTCTTAAACAAATTGATATTTATTACTTTATGTTTTCATAACATGTATTGGCACGGAACTGGCATAAAATTTATTTCTTTAAACTTAGTACAAGGTGATTTTCTGGCGCCCATATTATAAATTTCACGAACATCTCTCGTCTGCAGCACAAATATGATTTTTATATCTGGAGCATAACCTCACAAGAAAATGTCGTAAGACATAATCCGTATACTAAAGTACTTGATAAAAAAAGTATCCCCTAGTTATAGTAAAGGAATATAAACAAAAAAATCTGCAAAAGTGTGGCTCGCACTTGGCCGCTTTATTATGTTTCTTGGCTGGAAACTGAATGTTTGTTTACCTTGCATGATGCGCAAAGCATAAATAGCGTAGTGTATACAAATGTATCATCTAATTGTCCTGCTGTGCACGTTTCCTCTTGCTCGTGTCGTGGGCTTACTATCAGACTGAGTTTTTTCGAACATTTAACAGGAGCTTCCTTCTGTAAATGATTGTTATTTTTTATTTGCTTTCTATTTGTATTTATTTCCGAACAAAAATAAAATCAACACGTCAAACATCAAACACTTAATTGAGATCGAACATCACTATCTAGTGTATCTGATCTACATCACTATGAATCTACAACAGTTAATAAAATTAAACCGTGAATAACCAATAAAATTTACTATATCAGTAGTTTTTCATAGATAATGTTGGATGTTTTCGCGTGAGAGGAGGCTTTTCGAGGCTTTATTGTTGACAAGACTGCTCGCGTTACGCCTTAATGGCGTCGTGGAAATATTATATGAATGTTGAAATATTTGTAAACATTAAGATTACCAAGTATAGTTTCTTGGTAATCTTAATGTTTACAAATAGGTACTCTTTGGCACTATAGTTTCGGCAACATTTCTGCTGTTAAATAGTTCTCCTAAATAGTAAATAGATAATTAATTAAAGCCAAAATTGGTAGTTCTAGCGAATATTTATTTGTAAACTCTGATTAACTGGTACTTAAAAAAAATTAATTAATTTTTAGGTCCTAAGCTAACCGCTTGCTACTTCGCTCGCGTGGTACCGAAAAAAGTAGCATATATCTTATTCCAGGCCTAGCACTGCATATGTCCAATTTCAATGCAATTTATTTTCAATAGGCGTGAAGAAAGGACAAACTTCTCAGTAACTTGCTCTTTTATAATATTATCGTGCTCAGATGAGAACATTATTGTAATTGATAGCAGTGACAAACAACAACAGGATTGATAGAGTTAATCATATTTACAGAAAGAGTTCGGAAGTACACCAACCGTTCCCGCCTACATCGGAAACAATCTAAAATGCACTCTACGCAGACATGGCATAAGGAGATCTCGCTTCGCAGAATGGCTTCTTCTCCAGAGGTAAGATATCTTAAGAAGACACTCTCTTGTCAGAGTCTGTTCAACGAAACCAAAACTTGGGCATCAAATATATGATTGCTATTGTATGGTGATAAACTTACGAGTACATAAGATATACACTTATGTATACAATGTCAAGTGGTAACATTTTTACGGTAGGGCTCGCTGGCGCTGTAGTGCTGTAAGTAGTTGGACTTTTACTCCCCCTCCCTAAAATATGGAATCGGTGCGTTCACTGGGACTATCATTCAACGTTCTTAAAGTACGTTATGTGTTTTTCTTTCTTTTCAATTTGTAAGTTACATTTTCTAATGTCAGTCGCCACCAATAAATGATCTTTCTTCCTTTCCTTAAAGTTGGGCATACTGTGACTGGACATGCCTTGGGCAGTTTTATATTTAGTTATTCAATCACGTCCTATCCACTATTAATGTTGTCGGATTACGCCAAGATAAGCAAGTAGATAGTTATTACTAGTACATGATAAAATATGACTCAACTATCATTCATGGAACCTATCAGAGGTATACTTCACAGCTGATATAAGTAAGATGTATTTAACACGTTGACTGCGCTTTGCTGACTGGAGGTCGAGGCACAGATGTGTACAGAAAGCAAAACCTCGCATGTATGTGCGTTCAACACTGCAGGGCGTCATCCAAGCATGGCGCGTGGCGTCAACGAGGCCAACCGTCAACGTGCTTACATATTGGCCCAGTAATGAGTCTCGATCTAGGAGATTATAACAATTTAAATGTAAGGAATCCATGATCTCGATTCAAATGAGGCAGGGCTTTCAAATTGGATATCGAAAAACCAAATTACAAACGGTTACCCGACGCTAGTGGTAACCATCACCTATAATATATATTATCACATCTAACGTAGGTCACAGTAGGCCTTGCATATATCAACTTGAGACACAGAATCTTGAGGCAAGGTGTTTTTAATATAATACACCCAACAAGCCTACGCACATTGGACGACAAACGTCAGCGATTAAACGCTACGACAAGCAGCGGGGGACAATTTTCATACATCTTGTTCAAAGCACCGCACACACCGCGACAATCGCGACAGCAAGATATGACAGACGCTCGCGACTAAGCGCGACGACAAAGCGTCGTGTTTGCGAGGTCTGTAACGCGTACGGCTAATTGTTTTGGAGCCGATGATCTAATAAAATCGTTGCTAAACAAAACAGTGACGTCATCATTGCTGAACGTTCTTGCTTCCATGGTTGAATGCCACGTAATGCATCAACCTTGCGTGTTGCAACACCTCTAACTAAGCAATTATTTTACAGTGTCCTAGAAAAATTAATCTGTCCTACAATCTGAGCATCATTCCTATTTTTTTAGAAGTCTCCCATTACGTAGTAAAACCACTGAAGATCCTACAAATATTTTAAATGTGAAAGTTTGTAAGGACGAATGGATTAAATGGATGGATGTTACTCAATCACGCTATTACGGCTATTAATGGATTTGAATAAAAAATGGAATATACATGGATGACCTGGATTAACACATACGCTAATTTTTATTCGGGTTTTTAACGAGAAAAGATAAAATAACAGTAAAAACATATTTAATGATATAGATATAGCAACGTTTTAAACATGGCTATTTGTTTTTAATTTATTTCTGTTTAAGACGTCATTAGAAAATAGTTAAAATCCTCACGGTAAAAAAAATCTCTGTACTTGGAAACATCAATAAGGGTTCTGATATATTTGGATCGTTTTCATGACAACTCATGATAATAATGGTTCATCATGTTTATCGCGACGGACCATTTAATTTTGCGGGAAACCATTAAGTTTCAGTTTTCAACGAGTAAATAAATCGACGCGAAACTAGTATCACGTGATACCTACTCTGATTTTAGTGTTTTTATTTTATTTTGTGCTAGGTTATAAAGTGTTTAAATTGCAAACCAATGTTGAAAATAACAGTTTTGAAACGAGCAAATTGTCTCAATAATAAAACCACGTCTATTATTCATCATCATCATCAGCCTGTAGCAGTACACCGTTGGACATAGGCCTCCCCCAATAGGCAATATTGCGCCCTGTTATAATAATAACATTTCATTTATTCGTTATTAGATTAAATATGACGGGGCTTCAATTTAGGTGTAGTCTAATTGAATTTATATTTCGCATAATCGCTCACGTATTTCGATCTAAGTGGAAAAATGTTTAATTAGCGCTCACTACTAAAAATTTTGACGGTAACATTTCTTGACATTTGTGTGTCTACATTTATACATTTGACTATAGACGCAGTACCACTTGTTGCCACCGGAAGAGTGACGACATTATTGAGTTTTGTAAAAATACTAAATCTGTATTTTTTTTTCCATTTCCTGTACTTATTTTTTTTTAAGTAGAACGTTCATCTTTCATAGACTTAGTTTTACTTTTTTGTGAGATTTACGCAGTCATCAATAAGAAATCGGTACCTGTACCACCATCTATTGAGATTTAGTATGAACTTATTTTCGTTTCTTAGGGATGAGACCCCATGCTACGAGTAAAGGTTCCCAACACAAGTAGTACGTACTTATTAGAACTAAGCGAAGGCGAGGTATAAATAAAACAATACGGGGTTAGGTGCCTTATTGGTAAAGGTGAGGAAAATAGGTAATATAAGACCCTATCTCAGCATGGGTAGCATCCAGCGACGGAAGTAAGCAGCTTTAGAGCCTAAAGCTCAGATGCTGCGCTGGTTTTAAAATGGACATGCTCTCGTAAAAAGGCGTCATGTGATAGTCAGTCTAATGCAAAAAATCTCTTATACATATTTTATAACTAGGCTTTTCTCGCGTGGTTTGGTAAGTATCCGACTACTACACTATTAGTTACCTATAATTATAGTCCCAAAGAGTTTCCATATAATTTTTTTTCTATTGTAATATACTACTTTTATTGTTCATCCTTAGTTTGAGTCAAAAACGATCAATTTCAAAGTAATAAACTCAAACTAGTGTTTGTAAGCCTGGTAGGTTGAACTAGAGATGAACAAATAGCTATAAGATCAATGTAATTAGACCTAGTTCCACAGACACTAAATATCATTTATCATTAAACCTTAGATTTAAATACAAAAAATACAAAAAAGTTTATTTTCAAAGTAAACCGGGTACAAAATAAAGTTAGATCTCTGCCTCCTGTGGTAGCTAGAGTTAGCTGTGTTACAGGATGACAGATTCTTCCCAAACTAGGTACTAGGATGCTTACAACATAAACAATTTTTTTATTGTTTTTTCTTAAGTTATAGGTACTATTTTCTAAATGAATCTATTTTTAAAGTAGTGTGTTGAAAAGAGAAATAGATGAAGTCTTGAAATTCACTATGCTGTGAACATCAACTTATACGGCTGATCTCTACGATTTTCTTTCTGAACTCATTTGAGGTCGCATTAAGAGAAGTATGCATCCCTTTCTAGCTGATGATATTGGACATAAGAAAGTAGAGATCAGCCGTATGAGTTGATGTTCAGAGCATGAATGTATTTTAGGATTTCTTCTATGCTTTAGTCATAGTCATTTGGCTTAGCCGAGAATGGGGTGAAGTCAATGGTAATAGTTAGAATGATCGACGTGACTAAGAGTAGGTATCCAGTGTTTCTATAGAATATATAAAAATTGTTGTTGTTGTTGTTGTTGATGAAAGGTCAAATACATAACCAAAGTTACGATTACGTTTGGCCTGCTATGGCCCACTGCTGGGCAAAGGCCTCCCAGTTCAATCCCTCCAGTTAGTTATTTAAGTTTATGAAATGTGAAGGGTGTATGCTGGTTGCACAATTGCACATGTCCACACAACAAAAATACTGAACGAATTGATTTCTTTTTTACATATTTATGTTTGTTCTAGACCAGAAATAAAAAATATAACTTCAATGTTTAAAAAATGCATGTATTGTTTTAGATGCGTTTCGAGTATGCGCGTGAGTTATTTTCGTCAGGGCGGTACCGCGAGGCAGTGGCTCACCTGGCTCACGTCGCGGCCTCGTCGGAGCAAGTCGCCCGAATGGCGCGCGATCTCCTTGCAAAGGTAAACTCATACCCTTTACACAGCATTCACGTCACACCTTTTTATCAGGATAATTTTGCCCTTGGGTCAAGCACCATTCTCATGTCGATTGTACTAAAAAAAGTACATAAACTATACAAGGTGGGGCCAAATCTTACCTCATTGAGGGCTAGTTAGAGGTTTAAACAATAATCTATCTTGAAGAATATTTTAGAAAAAAGATTACATTCAGCCTAGAAAATGACATTACCTATAGTGAACAAAAAAATTTTTCAATGTACTCTATTTCCAAACAGGAGCACTTTTCTCAATCTTACCAAATAAAATTTTAAGATTTTGCAAAAATTAAAAAAGTTTTCCATAAACTTTATATGAAGCGCCATTCGCCACGAGTCCAGGAATACTATTTGAACACAACCAATTGGATGGTAACCCATTGTCTTGTGCTATGTTAGTTGGATACCACGCACAAAATAATCTGAATCTATTGAACCACTGTCTTGTACTAGTACATTATCCATCAATGCCTAGTAGTGGCCAAGGCTTGTAAGTAATTTTCTCAAATAATGCGCGGAAATTAAATACAATTACTTTTCAAAATCGATGACGAACAACCAAGTAATTTGTAACAAAACAAGAATATTGTTAACCCTCATAATCATAACTTCCAGGCCATCACAGTCCTAAGTCCAGCGGGTGATCCGAGACGACTGACTCGGAGCCTGTGCCGTTCAGTGCGCCTGCAATCAAGCACCGCATGGATAAACCCTGCCTCCGTCGAATGTCCTGTATGTTTCAATGTCATGAACCGGCCTGTGACCACTACTTGTGGACACACATTCTGTCGGTGCTGCATCAAACGCACGATGGAGATAAGGAACATGTGCCCGCTCTGCTCATCGTCGCTGAGGGATTTTTATCTGGAGCAGGTGTGTAGATTATCGCGCTGTATCATCACTTTTTCTCCCGTGGACATGTCAAGTTTCAACCTCCATCTTCGGAACCAGCGAATCTCACCTGCGGTGCACCCTGCTATACTACATACGGGAATCTGGTAGCCGGCTGAATGCGGCAGGGCATAGCCTAAATCCGGCACAGCCAAATCCACTTCAGCCTATATCTGTCCTAGACGTAGGCCTCCCCTAATAAAGGGGCATAATGCCCCACGCTAGGTATGCGGGTTGGGGATCGCAGGGCACAGCCAACAACGGCAGGTATGTTGGCCTGTCACCAATCCATTCATGATCGAGCATACCAAGTCCGTAACGATTGATGCTTACATTGCAAAGTGTCATCCACTTACATTGATAATTTTTTTACAGACCGAAGATACAAAATTCGTGGGCGCTGTGCTAGGAAACGACACAGCCAAACCGCAGATCGATCCAGACTTGATGCCAATATTTGCATGCACTGTGGCTTATCCAGAGTGAGTACAAGATTATAATCAGTATTCGGTTCTTCTACAGTGTCCCAGATTGTAATCCAATTCTTTATAAAACTGTAAATATGTTGATTTTAAAAGTCTACAGCGGACTTTAGTGTTTTTTAGTCGTTCCGACTTCGACCCAGAGAATTCAAATTCTGTTTCTTGAAATCAGTTCAATTTTAGGCCTATTATTTACTGAAATTGGAATTCAATCAATACATTACAATTTATACTATGATAGTTTTGTTATCAAAAGTACTAGGCAATCAGCAAGCAGCCAGCAGTTGCGTACTGCTGGCGGACTTCGCATAATCAATACGATGGCCCGGGAGGTTGTACTATATTTAAGAAGTAAGGGGTAGATCCTTAACCATTTGTTGTGAAGAATATTCATACAAACCGTCCAATTCATAACAGTTCTATAAACCTCAGTTAGCTAAAATGATATTAAAATATAATTTCACCTCTTTTTATTCAAATTTAAATGACAGGGACAAGCTTACTTTATCGGGCGTTATAAAATGATATTGATACTTTCAAAATATACGACGCTTTTAAAAGTTACATTACTTCACCCCTTAGGAGTCGGTTTGGATTTTTCTCAATCACTCAGCATCATGTGGCCCCAAACTAAGCAGAGCTTGTATTATGGGAATTTCAGTAGTAGTAGAGTTCTTTGTGGGGGGCTCGTCCGGGGAAGTACTGCCACCATGCCTATTTCTGCCGTGAAGCAGCTGTGCTGTGTTTCGGTTTGAAGGGTGTGGGTGCCGGTGAAATTACAGGCACAAGAGGCTTATCATCATCATGCCTCAAATTGATGGACGCAAGGCGTTGCATCGTAAAGCACGTTTCAAAAAACGTGATCTATGTTGCAATGCTTTGTGATAGGTAATGGTTATCACTCTACATCAGATGGACCATGTGCTTGTTCCACCTTCAAGCAACATAAAAAAAACACATGACTGATATACTACATATTTTTTGTAAATACATACATTGAAAATACCCATACCTGAGACAAATATCTACAAATAATGCAAACATTACATATTTCAATAATTTAATATTTAATACAATCTCTATTGTAATGCTAGTTCGCTTTAAATTCAGTTTAAAGACATTGAACTATTTTATTTTGCATGCATGTCTACAATGTTGATTATTTTATAAGTATTTATGAGTATATACCACTCTGTCTCAAATAAAATAAATTGAAACTTGTCCCGCGGCGGGAATTGAATCCGTATCCTTCTGCGTCTCAGACGGACCTTCGCCCACTGCACCACAGAGGTCGTCAACTATACATACGATAACTTACTGATTATGTAACTTTTTTTGTAAATTCTTACATATTATCATTCATTTCATAGTATTTTTACTTATTTATAATGGGCCAGCTCTTGCTTGATCTCAAGGATTGCATAGGCAAGGATGAGGTCGACGATGGGGCGAGCTTTCCCAGAAGATGCCGGGTAACTCTCTTTTTGAAGCTGTTAGGGTCGTGAGTCAATGGAAAAACAGACGGTGGCAGCTGATGACAGATTTTAGCAGTTTGATTAAATGGAGCTATTTAATTATCTTAAATTTTGTATCGTTTTTTACAGCATACCGTGTCCGTTGATGATATTCGAGAATGACTTCCGGAACGTTATCAGAGGTGTCCTCGATTCAGGCTCGCGCAGATTCGGAATGCTCGCGTCCCTTGGCGACGACACATACGCTAACTACGGCACGGTAGGTGTTTTAAATAAATAAATGTAAATAAATATTGCGGGACGTAATCACAGTACATCATGTAGACCTAAACTAAGCAGAGCTTGTATTATGGGTACCACATGATTGATATACTACATAATAATTTATTTTTTTGTAAGTACATACATATGATACATAGAAAACACCCAGACCCGAGACAAATATCTGCAGATCATGCAAACATTTGTCCCGCAGCGGGAATCGAACCCGCAACCTTCTGCGTCTCCGGCGGACCTTCGCCCACTGCGCCACAGAGGCCGTCATTTTCCGTCATCATTATCACTAACACGGCTTAGTCAGCTCCACATGTATTGACCATGTTTTTCCTGTGGGTAAGGGCGTCTTTTAATTACGTGAGGTGATTTTGGCGATTTTTTGACCTCCTCCCCCCCCCTTGGTGCGATGTCATGAGATTTTACTCGACCCCCTCCCACCCCCAAAAACCTCACGTGAGATTTTTACAAAATATGGTTTGATGTTAATAAGTTGATTGCATTGGATTTATTTCAAAAAAACTGCTTAGTTCTTTTTAGTGACCGATCATTAGCAAGTGTGCCTCAAAGATGAAGTAATGCGGTTGAAGAATCAGAGTCATTATATTTAATTCTTTTAACTTACAAAATAAGCATAGACAGATCAAATTTTATACTATATAGCCATTCGTCGTTGCGCAGTGTTGCCAACTAGGCTACTTCACATAGATAAAGAAACGTACAAAAGTATGCAAGTTTTTTTTTTTAAAAAGTGATAAACATCACATATCACATAAATATTATAAGCTAGCACTGCCCGCGGCTTGGCCTGCGTGGAATTGATGGGTATTACTTTATTTTTCTTGAGGAAAAAAAAATACGTGAGATTTGTCGGGACTGTCTCACGTAATTAATGGACGCCCCCTGAGGCCTACTAGGCTGAGAGGGTGGTATAGATGCTGGGCAAGCCTACTCCATCTAACCATGTCCCAGGCACTACAGCGTCCTGTAAGTAAAAAGTTACCACTCGCTGTACGACTGTACTGACGCTGTATAATCATCTAGAATAGATGCAAAAGGCCTAAGTTAGATAGTTTGTTATCACTAACGTTATAGAAGTGTTCCATCTTCAGGTATCATAAAAAATAACCTGTCAATCAGAAACAAAAGAAAACAAATATGGTGTACCACAAGGTAGCGTTCTCGGACCTTTGCTATTCTGCTATACATAAACGATCTACCTGACATCACAGAAACACATGTGTACTCTATTTGCTGACGACTGTCATACTATTGATTATGAAACAGATATAAATAATACTGAAAACAACGTTATGAAATCGTTAGAGGCAAATAATTTACATGCAAATACCGAGAAGACTACGTTCATACAATTCTTTAAATAAAATATCTGAAGAAACAAAGCTATAATATTTATAAATAGACAAAAAATTACCGAATCTCATAGGTACATCTTTTTAGGGATAACACTCGATCAACAGTTATCTTGGAAGCCCAGATTTATAAAATAGTAATAGATTTATTTTTGCCCTTAGAGAACTTAGACGTATAGTCAATCAGAAAACATTTCTGACTGCATATCATGAGTATCTTGCCTCTGCGCTGCGTTACGGTATTACTCTTTGGGGTGATTCAGTAGATGTTACAAACTTATTCATGTTACAAAATAAATAATAATAATAACAAATAATGCTGGGCTATCACACAGCAGTATGTAGCCCCAAACTAAGCAGAGCTGTATGGGAACCACACATACAAATGTAACACACACATATAAATGTATATATTGACGATTGTATATATGACGACCTCTGTGGCGCAGTGGGCGAAGGTCCGCCTGTGACGCAGAAGGTGCGGGTTCGATTCCCGCTGCGGGACAAATGTTTGCATGTTCTGCAGATATTTGTCTCGGGTCTGGGTGTTTTCTATGTATGATATGTATGTATTTACAAAAAAAAATGTATCTATGTAGTATATTAATCATGTGGTTCCCATAATACAAGCTCTGCTTAGTTTGGGGCTACATGATGCTGTGTGATAACGTCCAGCATTATTTATTATTATTTATTTATATATACATTTTTTTGTAAATACATACATATCATAAATAGGAAACACCCAGAACCGAGACAAATATCTGTAGAACATGCAATCATTTGTCCCGCGGCGGGAATCGAACCCGCAACCTTCTGCGTCCCAGGCGGACCTTCGCCCACTGCGCCACAGAGGCCGTCAGTTCAAAAAATATGTAAGAGCGATATCTGGAGCTAGCCCTCTGGATTCTTGTAGACCCTTATTTATTGACCTTATTCTAACATCTATTTTTATGAAATATGCAAATTTGTAAAAGTATAGAATCTTTATTTATTAAAAAATATGACCAAGTGCGTAGATTTGAATCACGTTACCCTAACCGCCTAGTGCTGCCTTCAGCTGAAACTACTCTCAGATCAAGAAATTGCTATCACATGGCAATAAAGATCTATAACCATGTACCAAACAAAATAAAGTAACTACCAGAAAAAAGATTCCAAGTAAAATTGTATAACTGGTTAGTAAAGGGTTGTATTATAATCTAAATGATTTTTTGGACAACGTTAAAATTTATTTAACATGCATTATTTAATTTATAAAAAATATAATGATGACTTTATAATTAAACTCTAGAATAATGTAAGGTACGTGACTCAATTTAAAAAATGTTTTACTTTAATCTATTTATGATTGCATGCTTGAAATGCATTGTTTTAAGCAAAATGTGTTGGAACTACTTCTAAGTATTATTGACATCTGGTATTACCACATTTTATGCAATAAATTTCATTTTATTTCATTTAATTTCAAGTGGGAGTCGGAGTCGCCGAAGGGCGCCGGGTTCCGAAGCATCGTAAAAGATATAACATAATGTAGTTTTAAATTATTTTTTAGGGTTACGTACCCAAAGAATAAAACGGGGACCCTATTACTAAGACTCCACTGTCCATCTGTCTGTCTGTATGTCACCAGGCTGTATCTCATGAATCGTGATAGCTTAGACAGTTGAAATTTTCACAGATGATGTATTAATTTCTGTTGCCGCTATAAAAACTAATGCTGAAAACGGAATATAAAAAATATTTAAGGGAGGCTCGCTTTCAACAAATGTGATTTTTTGCTTGATACGTATGACGTCAACAGGACAGACGCTTGAAATATTCACAGAATAATTAGTTTTATATTCATTTCAAAAATATGTTATAAAATTAACCTTTTCACCGCCACTAACTTCTATAGAAGTTCGAGAGTTATTTGCCGTCTACGCCAGTACTTTTATAGAAGTACTACCATTGTACCTACCTAATGAACGGCTGACGCGTGCCAATCGGCTGTTTTTTCATCGGGTCCAGGGGGAGTGCCGCAGACTGCAGATGAGATCGGAGATGGACATGAAACGGGTTTTTGGGGTCAACCCTGTCTGAACAGCTGGAGGCTTGTCTGTAATTTGTTATTTATGCTAAAAATTGTACTCTTTTTCTTCACATTATTCTATTACCTATGTATTGGTTAAATTTCATGCGCTACTTGGAATCAGGTGTAGGGTGAAATTAAAGAACTTAAATAAAAAACATTATTTTGTAAAAAATTGTGTTGTATGTTATTAAATATTTATTCATACTTGCTGTATTATATTATAATATGTCACTCCAAACATATTATTAATAATAATAAAATTGATGTATACATTAATAAGTATTCTATGTTACTGGACATCCGTTATCTATATAATGTTATATACAATACTTGATATTTTACTACCTGCATGGCTACTTTATACTATGTCAGTGGTGTATTAAATTATTCACACTTCTTCTAAACCATTTAAAAGTTGGTCTCTTTGATCCGGGGTCATTAAATACTGGTCATGACGAATTTCTAGTGTCCATGGAGCAGTTAGGCCCTGACATAATGGCAATTAATGATACGTGGCTTAGGGCGGGTCAGGACGACAAAGACCCTAATATCCCTGGCTATCGTATGGTACTCGTACATTTGCCAAGACATCTTAATATTAAACAAGACCGGTAAAGTGCGACCTAACTCGCCCCCCGCGGGTGACGTCAATTACGTCCAATTCATACATTCAGTATTGTATTCTCGTGGATATCAAGAGTAGTATAGTAGTGAGTTCTAGTGGGAAATATATAGTTTATCTCACTCACACTCGATGTATGAAGAGGAGTAGGACTTTTACTATCCCTCTTCATGCTTCGCTTTTTATAGGTATAGTTGCATCCACGTGGCTGACCACCATAATTTGAAACAGTTAGTGAAGGAATTATCAGGTAGTTTTTTAACCGACTTCAAAAAAAGGAGGAGGTTCTCAATTCCGTTGTATTCTTGATATTAGTAAGTTAAGTGAGTAATTTAAAAAAAAAACAGTACGTCTTATATAAAAATGAAAACCTGTAATAGATTAAGCAAATCAAGGCCTTTCAGATAACACCCTATTAACCGTGTAACTCTCCTTATAGTACTCTCCTTGACCACCGTTTTTCTTACATTTATAATTTTTTCTACAAAACCCTTTTAAATAGAGACTTCACTACAATTTTCCTGTAAAATATAGATATTTTTCTATGACATATAAAAAAACAGGTTTCTCACTTTGCAACTTCGGAGTTAAAGGACGAATAGTCCTTTTTTGACGTTTATTATCATTAATCAAAAACAGTGCATGATATAAATAAATAAAAAAACTGTTTCGAGTAGTATAAATTAAGCCCTTTGATATGATACCCACTCGACCTGTTGGTCCCAGTTTGAAATTTAGTTTATTTTATTTTGGACCCTATTGGGTAGAAAACAAACTTTAGTTTTTTTACTGATAATCATTTTCAGTTAGTGCATTTTATATCTATACCAAATTTCAAGTTCATAGCTTATGTAGTTCCTGAAATAATCACGTGTCACAGACGGACGAACGGACAAAGCGGCACCATAAGGGTTCGTTTCACCGTCTGGGTAACGTCACCCTAAAAAGGCCGGGGTGGTGGGGTTGGGTTTTACATTCGTAAGGGCATCAATGCACGCATCTATCTCCACCCTGTAGTGAGTGTGAATGGTAGAGCTGTTATTGTAGGAACAGCATACCGGGCGCCCTGGCAAGACGTTGTAGCTCACCTTGATGCTATAACCGATACCATCTCTTCTTTCCCCAAGTGTGACAATCTTATACTAGTGGGAGATTTCAACATAGACATACTGGATCCAACCAATAATAAGCTCCCATTATTAAAACAATTCCTTCAGTGTTTAATTCTTGACCATATTATTTCAGAGCCCACAGAAATAATTTGTTAATAATAGTAGAAATAACACTGCTTCGATGTTAACACCCAGACGGTAATTGACATTGTTTACACTGATACCCCGTGCAAAGTCAGCATTAACTTATTAAACATACCCCGGATTCGGGTCCTCACGCCATGATTGTTGTCGAGTTTAATATAAAAAAGGAGAAACCAAGCCCGCGTTGGGTAACTTAAAGGCCTCTTTATAATATTGTTATGGTTTACAAAGGACCTTAATGCAATTTTTTGTGACCACTTTTACGTTTCTATGGACCTGAACGTGTCTGTTACAGACTTATCTAACACCATTGTGAACTTGTTTGATCTGCACGCCCCATTAAAAACCGCTAAATTTAAGGGTCCATCCCGCCCATGGATAACCGATACAGTAAAAACCCTGATGAGAATCAGGAATGACTATCATGTAAGGTACAAAGCTCTTAAAACTGGTTTATTAAAAAAATTGTTACAAAAACATGAAACGTATAGTGGTGGCAGCTTTAGAGAGTGAAAAAACAGCCTTCTTCACACAGAATATAAATAAAAATGTTCACAATTCTAAGCAGCTATGGAAAAATCTTAAAAAACATATTTACTACCTAACAAAAAGCAGGCAGCTGATCTTCCATCACACTTCGATGATCAAGATCAGATCAACACACACTTCTAAAATGTTCCTGGTGATGACCTCACAAACATTTCCCAGATGTCTTATTTTGAACATCACCGGTATGGATCTGGTTTCTCTTTGCAGCCTGTAAGCGAATACACAATATTAAAAGTCATTCAACAATTCAAATCGAACGCACAGGGCATAGATGGCATTTCTCTAGATATGTTATTAATGACTCGACCTCAATCATTGTCTGCAATAACTGCTATAATTAATCAGTCTATTACTAGTGGTATCTTTCCTGACATTTGGTAAATGGCAATCATAAAACCTTTTCCTAAAAATAGCCAACCCTCAACTCTTGTTGATCTTCGGCCAATCAGCCTTCTTCCATGTCTCTCTAAATTATTAGAAAAGGTAGTTAGCATGCAGCTAAGTAAATATCTTGAGGACCATCATATACTTCCACAATTTCAGTCAGGCTTCCGTAAAGGTATTACCTCAACCGTTCTTTTGGATGTGGTCGATAATTTGTTAGCAGCCCAGGATCAGGGTATGTGTAACATTTTTGAATTCTTCAAATCTGCTCAAAATGAAAGCTAGTAGGGATCTTCACCTCGCCTCCCTGCTATTTGGAGTCATTGCCTACATGTTGCCCGCTTATCTATTTGTAAAGCTCCCATACGAGCATGTAGGAATGTTATCGTTATCAAAAAAGAGCTTGTACTCACGTGCTTGTTACGACATAAATCCGTGGCGTTTCGTGGTTCGTTTAGATTTGCAGCTTACCGATGCTGAAATGACCTGCCACTGCCTATCCGTAACCTAAAATCTATTAAATCGTTTAAACATTCACTCAAAAGAGTGCTCCTGGAAAAACAAAAGAGTACGTATATACCGTCTTTTGAGTCATTACCTTCGCCCTATTCGAAAATCAGCGCTTTTTACATTTCTAGGTAGGTAGGCAGTCTACTTTAATTTTATTACTAGATAAGTATTTTATGTTATTCCTAATAGAATTACTGTTTCTTTTGTAAAAAAAAATGCATTTTCTTATTGCCTTCTTTTCTTATTGTATAAAAAATTGTCGGTAGAATTTTTTATGTTACCTTATCATTATGTTATGTTACCTATTGTCTTTTAAGTTTCTTCTGTGTATTGTTGTGTGTTGTGCTAAATAAAAACATTCTTATTCTGATTTATTTTTATTCTTATTGAGGTTATAATAAGTACAGACCAACAAAACTCTGTAAAGATAAAATATAGACAAGCCTTTTCCTTAAGATTATTATTTTCTTATTTCCTTTTCCTTAATTTATCGTGCTATGAACGCCAAAGACTTGATATGAAGTCAACGGACTACGATTAAAAATAAATAGTGAGTAATCAATAATCAATAATCATTTATTTGGTAATGAATATTTACACGTCAATCAAATATTAATTAAGTATCTATACTAAGGTAGGTATAAATAATTATTGAGTAGCGTTTGATTAATGAACTCCTCATAATTATAAAATGCGTTACTAATGAGCCTATTGAAGTGAAGTGCCTATTATAATATATCTCTTGCAAGTTTATGCATGTACATATCTTTGACTCTGATAATGCATACTCATTTTTCTTACTAAAAATGTTCATAAAATGAAACTAATTACCATTATAATGTATCAGTGTTTATTAATATTCGTAAAGGAGAATGCGGTCTTATGTATGGCGCTCGGTACCAAGACTAATATGAGTGCGTCAAAAAAAAAGACTTGTGGCACTCGGGGACTGCCGCGGTAAAGCTATTGCATAGCATTTTGTATCAACTTATGCAATTATAATTATTTATTTATTTTATTTATGCAGTATTTCTTTTTCTTTGATATTAATTCAAGTTACACTTTTTGAGCGTGGTGACCGATAAGAAAACATTTTTTTTTTCTTTTATTAAATAAACGAGCTTCGTAGAGTCGTACAATACGTCTAGTTGCACGCACACAAACACCGTGTCGAAGACTGCCAAAAAGAAACGACGTTAGACAATGCACGGCCTTCAAGCCACACCTCCGTGCCCGTCGGAGTGGGGAGCGTGAGGTTTTTTTTCGTTACGGAATTTCTGGATTCGGTCCCCGCGCTCAAGGCCCTCGATAGAAGCTATGCAATAGCTTAAAAATCTCCAACAAGTTTTTAGTCGATTCTACTGTCTAAATAATTAAAAATGAGGGTCATTGCCATAGTAACGTATATATAATTGGTTGTTGCAGTCTAATGGCGGCGTGCGGCGGAAACCAAATCAACAAAATATTTTTTACTTGATTATTAATCCCGTCGGTGTGTAAAACTAAAGAAAATTTTAATGTAATTTATAAAATGTAATAAATTTTATGGGATACGTCTGACCCTTGCGCGTCCTTTGGGTTTTAAAATGGTATTTGCTGGTAATAAATATTTAAAAAAGAATTTATGACTGCTGTCAAACTTAAAATTCAAAAATTAAGATCTTTGTAATAGCTGTCATTTGAGCTAGGAACAGCAATTTTAGGGTAGGTAGTTCCTGAGATATTGCTGTTTTATGTTTGACATCTGTCATTGAAAATGAAGATCTTGTCGATAGTGCAATTTTGAGCAATCAGCGGCAAGTTTAGGATGAGTAGTTCTCGAGATATGGTCAGTGGGGGGAGAAAGTTCTGCACTGGCGCGTCGGTTAAGTTTGATAACTGTCACATCGAGATAATTATAAGGAACACTATAGAGTGACAGTCTTGAAGTAAAATTTAACAAAAAACGTCCAATCGTGTTTGGCATAAATAAACTAAAAAATTCCAATTACTAATATAGACCTCAAGTCGCTTGAAAAGTAAGCGACTTGAGGTCTATATTAGTAATTGGAATTTTTTAGTTTATTTATGTCAAACACGATTGGACGATAGTCTTGAAGTATAATTTAACAAAAATCGTCCAATCGTGTTTGACATAAATAAACTAAAAAATTCCAATTACTAATATAGACCTCAAGTCGCTTGAAAAGTATTCAAAGACCGCGCAATTGACAGCGTGCACGGAATTTTGGTGCAGACACTTTTTTCCACGTTTTCCACTCTAGAGTTTAAATATCTCAATGAGCTGTTATCGAAAAATTAATATCCTGTCAATAGTTATCATTTGAGCAACGGTACCTATAAGATAAGTAGTTCCGGAGATATAGCTGTTATTTTTAACCCGCAATGAATTAAAATGAATAATGTGGCAAGTACCCCATATTTATTATTTATATGGTTTGATTCAAAATATGTAGCATAAACGGCCGTATCTTTTGATTATCTGTACGTAATCGACAGAGGTTTTCAAAGTCGTTGTGTATTTGACTTTTATTTATTTATATGTATAAGTATGTTTTTATTTATATTCATGCTTACGAAACTAACAACTTAAGCCAAAACATTTTATAAGCTAAATTAGAATTATTTAACAAAAATATTTACATGCAAAACAGACACTGATATAAATCATTCAAAGTTCTAAAGTAAATATAAATATATATTACATATGTAAGTGTAAATATATTTCTCGTGTTTTTTTAATTTAAATTCAAATTCGTTTATTTATTTATTAGGAGCGTCAACAGCTTAAATATCAATACATTGTAGGGTTACACTGTATTGTTTATTATTACAAGATATAACATTACTGATCAATCCAATGTAATGAATGTTTTGATTACTATGTATGTACGTTTTGTCAACTTTAGTAACCACTTTTCATCAGGCAGCCTGTCTCTTTGTCTGCCAGGTAATATAAGTCTAACATTGATAAACCTAGTTCTGGGTTAGCTATCGGACTAACTAATTCATGTCGAAATTATGTTAAGACTAATAATATAATCCTTCTGTTTCAGATAGTGGAAGTAAGAGATTGCATTGTTTTTGAAGACGGCAAGGCCATCCTATCAACTATCGGGATATCCAGGTTCCAAGTCATTGAAAAAGTAGTTATAAATGGGTGAGTATCGAAATTTGCATCGCATATATGACTGTATCGCTCACAGATTTGACGGCTTTAAAACTGAGGGTCTAGTTCACCAGCCACATCACCAGCAAATCCCGTGGATTGCTGGTAATAGTTCACAACAAATCTAGGCCTGTATTGCAGTAAGCCAGAGCACGTCCCATAGAAATAAACAGTTGCTCTCCATTGAATTTAGGGTGAATCTACGCCTCTGGCGTTTTAATTACGGATTTCTTTAGGAGTAAGCTAGAGTTATCCATCCTTGCAAAGAAAAGTGCTTTGGAATAGAAACCAATATGCCAATCTTTTTGTCGTATAATTATACTTTTTTCTCCGGAGATTGTAGACAGTCCGAAGGCAAAGCCGATACCAATAGTATACCTGCCTAAACACGAAAGTGGTCTGATCTGAATGCCATTGAGTTGAACCAATGAACCAATCTTAGATTATATCTTACAACAACAACAACAACAACACCAGCCTATTTAGTCCGATGTTGGACAAAGGCCTCACCTATAAGCCACGCCGCCGAGGCCGCCAGAGCCTAATCTGTTAGTTAGCAAGATGCATGTTACGCGGGCAGGTAAGGTTGGTTTGGGTCAGGAAAATACAGTTGGAAACACCTACATCCCCAAGCTGAGCATGGGGGTTGGAGGGCCTTACTTCTTGCACCACCAACGCTGCTATCCATCGGCGCAGGGATATGCCAGTGGTACCAGAGTAATTAGGTGTGTCAGTTTTAGGCTGCGCTATGCCACAATCATTCGGCCGTCAGATCCCCATTTGTTATATACAGCAGGGTACACCATAGCTAGAGTTTGGCTTGGATTCCAAAGACGGAGGTTGAAACCCCTTAAATCTTACATAGCTAGTAAAAACCAATTGCCGTTCGTGAGTCTCATAGAAACTCAAAAAAGGGTACCGACCCGTTTTTGAGTTTCTAATCACCGCGATTTAATACTGTGGTGGTTGGAAAACATAAAATTAGGATCAGACTAAAAATTTAAAAACGTTAATGATGTGTGGGAATTGCCACTTCGGATATTTTAGGTGATACGAAGTTCACCGCGTCATTTAGTTTTGTTATAATTTCAGATGCCCGTACGCGCGTATCCAAGATCACGCTGACATCATCCCGATAACCGAGGTGCCGCTCTTTGAACTCCAGCTCCTCGCCCGTCAGATCAGCGAAAAAGTTCAGCAGTGGCTGCCTTCTCTCGATGAGGCGCTGCAGGCCGATATAGCAGCTAGCTTCGGAAACTTCCCTCAAATGAATCTGGAAGGCAATTGGTGGGATAACCCTAACGGACCGATATGGCTGTGGTGGCTTATTGCGATTCTGCCGCTTAGGACTGAGATACAGGTGAGAACTTCTCGTTGGTTAATAACCTCTTTGGGCGAATAGCCCGCTGAGACAGAAGGGTTTGTGTTCTGAGGCTCTAATCTGTATCTCAGTTTCCCACTGAAATGATAAGCTCCTGACCTGTATTTGCAAACTTTGATATTTCATCTGTCGAAATTCAAACGTCTGTTGACAAAATGTCAAAGTAAAATAAAGGGCGGGCGCTAATCAGTGGGACACTGAAATACTGAATAGACCATCTGGTGGGTCAGGTCTGCTGCTGTGGGTTAGAAGTTAGTTTCTAAATCGGGACAAATGTTTGCCATGCAGAGAAACTGTCTCAGGATCAGGAACCACATACAGAAATTATTTTGAAACTTAAATTTATGGTCAGGCGTGAGTATCCGGTAAACGTAGCGTAGAACGCCCTCCGGTCAGGTGGAGTGACGATTTGCGATAGGGTGCTGGTAGAAGCTGGATGCGTCATGCTCAGGTCAGGGCGCAATGGCGCTCATTAGGGAAGGTCTATGTCTAGCATTGGCCTGCTATAGGCTAATGATGTTGATGATGATGTGAGTTTTCCCTGAAAAATTCGAAAATAATCAAAAGTATTTAAGATTTCATTTTTAGAGACCAAATTCTGTCCCGAAATTTTTTTTGGAAAAAAATGATGCTTACTAAATACTGAGACGTAATTTAAAAAAAAAAAATAACCCTATATATTTTATTCATACCTTTGCTCTTTAAAAAAGAGCAAATGGTTACTAAGACAGTTTTGCAGTATCTGTTGTGGTTTCGGAGCCCCCCCGTACTGTCCTTACAAAATACATATAAATAAAAAAAGTATACTGTCATTATAAACACTCTGTTTAGACTTGGAATCCTCTCAGACTAAAATTTGAAGGCTTTCTGAAAGCTGCTTTGTGAAAGGTAATACTGAAGTTAAATCTAACTTTAGCTAGGCTGCACTCTAATTGCTATGATCAAATGTTTTCAGTGAGCTAAGTACACATTCATTGTTTCAGATGTTGATGCTTTCAACAAAGCACTTGTCTAAACGAATGACGGCAGTACTACGCACGCTATTCGCAATGGACTTCGACAAGTACGTCGATAGTTAAACGCAATCCTGTTGGCAACAATTTGTCTGGATTGTAAAAGATTTAAATACAAATTCAGTGTTAGTGCATCTGTTCATTTTAAACTTGTCAATCTTCCAAATCTTCTGTCACTTGTAAAATGCACTAATTCTAAATTTTTATGTACTCGTATCTATGTCGAACACTATCAGGGCTGTTGTATCTATAACTGGTATATTAGTAATGTCGACTGAAACTTATCACCTAAGTGCAGGGTTATAATTGTGATTTTTATTGATAGTTACATCGCAACAGTTGGCAGGTTTATGAGAACTTTTGTTGTATTCTAATATTTTGTGCCAAAAATATTTCGTAGTTTTTCCCTAACACTAGTGGAATAGGGACCAATTTTGATGTAGTTTATATAAAAATGGTCTCGCGAACCACGATATCATTTGGGTCCCACTACTTTTATGTTCCTCAGCCGTGCATACAACATTCCTAATAGATTTGCCGTACTATTGTTTGTATGGTCAGGAATATAACAGGTTAAGTTAACCAGAACTAATGTAACTTGAATTTTCACGATCTTGTAGAAATAAAGTCGTATATTACCTTGGGTATTTCGATATTGTATTCTTACTATATGTAGTTGGTTTACCTTGTCTCGTTCTAAACCTATGTATTTACACATTTCTAAACCTTTGTATTTATTCATGTCTTACATTTAAGAATGTGAATACTAAAAAATGGTACTTAATACTTAAATTCATTGGTCACTTCAATTTAGATCATAAGCTCTTATTACCAGGTTTTACTGATTCTGATTATAGAATAAGTTTGGCCAAGTCATCTCCATAGAACTCAGAAAAGTGGACAAAATCAAAATCTATCGATGGGAACTCATGCTGTTTGAATTTTCTTTTTAGTGGTCATTTCGTCAGCTGACGAAAATCACGAAATCAAAACGTGTACAAAATAAAGGAGTGTTTCCATCAATATGATTTTGTCTTTTGTTTCTGCAGAAATAACGGCCAGACTAAAGTAATGTGAGTAGATAATAGGTTTAATTAGTCTTGCTAGTTTCTCGCCTAAATATAATATTATATAAGTTATTGTAATGAGTAGTCAACCCATTGCCTGTGGGTGGGCAGCGTCATCATGACTGGGGCCTGATTCTCACAGTTGTCTTGATATATATCAACGTTTGATAAAGTATATCGAGACAACTGTCAAAACACTTACGGCCGGTTTCTATATTATACCGTTACCGATTACGCCTCGTTTTCCCTTGAAAAACTGTCAAAAATTAACAACGAGGCGTCAAAATTTTGACAGTTTTTCAGGGGAAAACGAGGCGTAATCGGTAACGGTATATTATAGAAACCGCCCATAAATATTATTCTATTCTATTCTAAAACTGTGTGGATATTTGACAGTTCTCTCGATATATGTTAACTTAAATATACGAGTATCGTGACATGAAGATCCATTCCTGATAATCTGGGACCTGATCAGAAAAGAAAAAATATTTACGTCCAGTAAAAGTATCATGGTTTTCATGTTTTTGACCATTTTCGAAGTACCATAATAATTACACTCTTGGTCACTCTTTTCGATGGCATGATCACAAATCAGGGATTTTGTTTTTTTTAATACATGAACTATCAAATGTAAACTATTGTTTTTGTAAAGTTCGCTTAGTATCCTTTAGTTTATTCAAAATTTACTATACGTAAAATAAAATCGGCCTTATTATGGGCCTTCTTCTTAGACGGCGCAGGTTGATTACTCAATACGCCTACTCTGTATATATATTTATTAAATATATTATAAAAATAAGGTGAATATTAAATGGTATGGTATAAGATTGTTGTACAAGATGAATTTGAATTCGTATGTACGAAGAGGTTAAATCTATTTCCGCAGATCTATACGAATCCATACGATATATATTTCGAACTTTGTGGTTTTTTAAACGCTTGCGAGGCAGCCCACCGTTGATCTTTGTCTAAGACAGCAGTTCCGCCTTACACTAAGATGTCATGTGACAGATTCCTACTTAAATGTCAAACCAGCGGTATATTTTTAATTTCTCATATGTATAGTTTATATGTGAAATAACTTATAGCTATATGTTATATTGGCTGGTTGTTGAGTTGGCGACGCTGCCAAAGGTTCGCGGCGCCACGATCAGAGGCCAGGGGAGGATAAATTGCCAATAGGTAATACCAAAATTATTTCTAATTAAAGCATAGTTCCAGTATATTTATGTATTATATGTATTACAATAGTATTTATCTAGATTCCTGTATAATTTTTCTTTAAATACCAAAAATGAATTAAAAGCCAATAGCATTTTGCGCATTTTTATGCCAAAATGTCAAATTTTCTTTCTATTTGTTTCGTGTTAAAAACAACAATATCATGTGTTGTTTGTTAAGGAACATATCTAATTGTCTAGTTACAGAATAACAATATTTTCTGAAGAATACGAAAAGTTTCAGTCATCATTTTTGGTACAACTAAATTCATACCAAATGAACGGCTAATATTGCTATCGCGCACGCACTGCTAAATCATCTATCAGCTTAACAGAGATAGCGATATTCGGAGCGATTTTTGCACGCGCCTCGAACTAAACTGGCGAGTGAGGGCCGCTGGATTCTCTAACTGGTTAGACCTAATTAGGTCTAACTCGACCGAGTTTGAGTTTGACTTTGAGGAGTGAATTTGTGGGTAAGGTTGGGGACGAGGTGGAAGTTGAGTTAAGGGCGAGTTTTAGGTTGATGGTATTTGATTGAGCGCAAATGAGTTTCGAGTTTGTGGAGTATCACGGTGCGCTGTAGGGCGCGGGTTCGAAGTATTATCTGTACAAAATAGTTTCGATGTTTCACATTTGGGACGCACGCATACCTCACATAATTTTCTTCGTCTTCGCAACATACGCTCACAAAACGTTGCAATTTCTTGTAATCCTTGAATCTCTGTTACCTTAATTATTACTTGTCGTTATTTATGGATAGATAATTATTAATTCGTCATACGACTATACGGAACGAAGCCAATTATTTTGCATATTTATAGTTTTTGATGTATATGCTTTGCTTTGTTATACTATTAAGTAGGTTATTTGTAGCCTTTAAACGTTACATAAAATTGTATTTTGCCATGGCCATTCCGTTCATTTGACGTCACAGAATGCAGATGATCTCACTCGAAATAAATATGTTTAGACTAATCGCAAAATTATATGTATTTAGTTATTAAATGAAGCTTTATTAAAACACAAGTAATTTAAAATGAAATGTTCAAAAACATTGATTACTGTGATGTATTTAATACTCTGTAGTATTTCTAAGTCCAGTTGCTAATCAGTTGTTAATCCAAAGCTGAATGCAGATTGAGTTTCTACCTACCACAGGCTTGTAAAAAATTACTCTCTGGCTCACTTCGGTCGACATTGGACATAGAAGTTTTAGCATTAAACATTTTAAATAATTGAATAATTATAGATTTTCCTAATGCCTATTAACTATTTCCACTGATATTTTAAGCAGTTTCAAAATAGCTGTATATTTTCTGTAAAACGAAATGTGAATTACTATTTGAATTCTTATTGAATGTGGTTTCTCTACTTAATTTTTTTGGTAGGTAGGTAAGTTGGTAGGTGCAAGTAGATTGCCTAATCTACCACTATTGGTGAATATCTGTACCTTTTACCTACCTGTATTAATTAGAAAATATGTATTTATTAGCTACCTAAGCGATGTAGCAAGTAGTGTCTTTATTACAAAATATTTTTCTATCTTCATAATTAATACCTATGTATGTGTGTGTGGACATATCCACATTGAAAGTTGATTTCTAAAAAGTGAACTCCTCTTCTCACATATCTTAGGTACTTACATCATTTGTGTGTGTTAGTGTATGTAGCTTTTCTATTAATAAGGTAGGTACCCGTGCAGTTCCTCAAAATAAAACTGATTACAATACATTTAATTTTTGATTTCGAAACCTACAACTTAAAATTTTCTTCGCTATGTGCGAGGGGTCAAATCTCCATTGTACCTACATTCCCTCCAGGTGCGGTGCGGCTAAAATATTTCACTCTGTAAAGTTGGAATTTAAAACACGTGCTTTGGAATATATGTTTCCTAATCAGTGAGACATTCGTCATCGGTAACCTATGGTTGAATAAAGTAAAAGACGGCTGGGATTCGGATTCGTACCCTACCCTCTACACAGAATAAGGACTTCCGGGGTGAAAGTTTGGAAGTATCAGTAGAATAATTATTGGTTCGTACCTAATTGAGTAATTGGTACTGGTATTCCTATGGCGGTGTTGTATTCCTTTCATAAACAATCCATCACCTTTCGTTAATAAGAAAAAAAATATTTTCAATAAAACCATTTGACTTTAATTTTTTCACCTATTTTATTTCACTTGCATACGTAGGTACCTACCAACCAATTTTCAAAGTCGATAACAAATGTAGATTTTGGAGGTAAAATTGCTCTCATTATACCTACTGCAAGTATACGTAGTGCATTTACAGGCTACGAATTAACTGATATTGTAGATAACCTTGACTTGAGAAACTTACCAATCATTATACAAACAAGCAAAGCATATATCTACGGTTTGGCTGGTAGAAATGCTACAAGCTTAAACCCACTTATTGTTAGTCACTATGCAATAAATAATAACTAAATAAAATACTAAAAAGTAAATCACAATTCAAAGCAACTCATTTTATGAGCTTTTTATCAACACGTGAATGATTTACGTTTTTTGTTATAGGAATGATGGAAAATTTTTGACAACATGTCTCTGACTGCGTACTGTGATCGTGTTCTATTTCAGACGTTTGTGGTTCTGTTTCTGCTGTTCTGTGGGGATTGCTCACGTTATGGGCATAAATATCACGAACATGGTGCTGGAAGGAGATCTCGTCACCACCACAGGGGGTACAACACATCCCCTAACCCATATACAAAAACTATTTGTATGCAGTTGGACAGTACTCTTAGAGGTAATTTGTAGTGTACTTTTCAAATGATCGGGATTCACTTTTTTTATGATACCTGAAGATGGAACTAGCACATGGCCCACCTTTTTGTTTTTTTATTTAATATGGGCCAGCTCTTGACCTCGAGGCTTGCATAGGCAAGAATGAGTTTGACGATGGAGTGAGCTTTCCCAGAAGATGCATATCTCTCTTTTTGAAGCCTTCAGGGTCGTAAGTATATGGAAAAACAGACGCTGGCAGCTGATTCAATATTTTAGCAGTGTGCATTATAAATGATGTTTGGAAGCGCTTATTCCTGTTAAATGGAATATCAACTTGATGCGGATGGTTGTTAGCAGTGCGTATGAAGTTCCTATGGTAGAAAGGTGATGGCGGAATAAGGTCATGTAGCTCCTGATGTACAATATATTGCTTTTTAGCTCACGTATGTTTCAAAGGTGCCTAACGATGCTAAGTCTGTAATGAAGGTGAAAAGCCTGTAATTTTACCGGAACTTACACCATTCGAACCGAAACACTGCTGCTCGCAGCAGAAATAGGCCGGTGGTTGTACCTACAAGAGAAAGTCTTCATGAACAATTTGCTTGCGGAGGGCGACTAACGCGACAAGCAACGTCCCGCTGCTGGTGTACAGTTGTGTTTTCAGCACTCACAACGTTATACTGTTGGTTGTACACAGATTTGTTTCAGGATCAGATATATAGTATACCTATATCTGATCTGACCCTCCTAAGGAGAGATTAACGTAACAGCTAGTCCTAGTTCGTAGTTCATGCACGTTTCCCTAGAGGCGCTGTACTGAAAATGTATGGAAAGATACCGAAACTTATAAAGTTTTCGTAAACTATAAAAACCTGTGGTAAGCCCTCTGAAAGGCAATTTATTTACGAATCACACCTACCGGCGCGCGTCGGAGAGCGTCGAAGCGCATTTTAAAACATGCTAGAGGAAATTGAAACATCCGCAAAGCATTTAAGTTCCTTATTTGCATGCAATATCTACTTACGAATCTATTTACGTCAATGTTTGACAAAGCTCAAAGCTAAGTAAATTGCATGCAAATAAGGAAGTAATACTTAATCCTCAATCAATCATCTGTTTGGTGTTTGGGCGCGTGCGTGATACTACAAACCATTTTCATAACAATCATTTACGATTTCAGAATGCTTCAGTTAGTCGAAGGCAATTTTTTTATCTATCTTCAAATAACGTACATAAACAGTATAACTTATTTACTGTTTTATAACAGTTAGGTATTTTGGTGTTAACTGAAATGTGAACTATGTATTTTCCCTATAATACGAGTACGTACCTACGTAGGTATACGTACGTTTTGTATTTTAAATTGCCTGTTATTATGACAACACACTCTTTTGTCAAGCAGTAGCACAAAGTTTAGCTTTAGGTAGCTGGGCCATTCGAATACGATATGACATTGAACTAGTGATAACGTGCCTAGAATTAGGCCCAGTGTCTACCTAACAAACTTAATTTCTAAGAAACTAAACTCCTTAGATAATACCTAGGTACCTGATTTTAACCACTGGAATGATTTTCTAGAAGATGTTACTGATTCCTTTATGAACGCAGTCAAAAATAAACTAACTGGTTACAAAACAACAAACAAACAAACAACTTTCTGAATGAATTAACCAAAATAGTGTAGAATCAGCGCTAAAAACATAAACAAACAAGACATTTAGTCACTGTGTGATGTCACTGACGATGGGCTTGTAACGTATCACATGGAATGCTAACTAACTACTTGCAAAAAGTGGGCATAATTAGTATACCGAATGTAATATTTGCGCTCGCCTCAAACTACCTTGTCCAGTCATTACGTAGCGTAAACGGGCTAGAATTGCAAGTGAGTGAACCGAACAAGCTGATTTTTGAATATTATGTAGGGGAAGTCTGGAAAAGCTCAAATTGTCGACCAAGATTTCATATGGGCATTCTCCGCCATCTTAAAAAATCCCTGAAATTTGTTTTTTTTTTCGCTGTAACTCCACATTTTTTCGAGTTAAATTTGTCCAAAGACTTATTTGTTGCTTTCTTGATTCTCTACAATATAGCCCAGAGTATATTTCACGTACCGTTCATAATTTTTAGGTATTGCAAAATTGAGGTAGTCAACCTTTTTCTTATTTTTCATGATAGATATCGAAAAGTGATAAACGACAAAATTGTAGAGCATATCTTAATAATATATCAAGATATGATCTAAATTATATAACATAAATAAACTTACAATTTAATATTTAAATGTCAATATTTAAACTTACTTTTTTGTAGAACAAAAATTATGACTTTTAGCGCGCCGTAAAGTGGGTAGTTCCGTGCGGAGAGTCCAGTAAGCCAGTACACATAATAGTCATTGCGGGTAGGTCAGCTCGTACTTGTGAATAAATTATGTCTAATTTTCCAGCCCGCCATAAGACATGCTTCCTGCGCGCGGACACAGGACCTTGTCGCGCGGATATTTTGCAATGGTACTACGATGTGAAGCAGAAGCGATGTTACCGTTTCTTCTGGGGCGGATGCCAGGGCAACGGCAATCGGTTTGAGACGGAGAACAGCTGTTACGAGTACTGTCATCTGAACACTACTAATCCGCCAGGTTAGATACAGTACTTAGATTTGGTTGCATTTTTGACACTTATTTTGATGTCGTTTTCAAATTGAAATTGAAAAAATAAATTGCTGTTTATTCTATATTCATACAGCAGTTTATCCGTGATGATGAAGTAGCTTTAGGATATATCGGAGGTTTAGGTTATATCGGATTAGATAGCGGTGTTTTTGTAAATATAGAAAACGCCCAGAGGCAAATATTTACAGAACACAAACGAACCGAACCTGCAACTCTCTGATCAGCTCTCAACGCCTCTCAGGTGGACCTTCGCCCGAAGAGCCACAGAGGGTGTCAAATATAGTATATCTTTCTCCAGCGCCGTCTGCATGACACACGAAATCAATTGCCGTTCGTGTGTCCTGCAGAAGCTCGAAAATGTCTCGACCATTTACTAATTACCATTAAATAATTTAGCTTTATTTAGTAAAAGCTTATCATAGTCTTTCTCTTTTCCACTCATGAATGATTCATGTTTAGCCATCCTTGTTTGCATTTCTATCTTAAAAAAAAACAAACTCTTTGGGCTCGACCGATTTGAACAACTTTAATTTTGTTTTGTTTGCCTCAAAGAGTTAGGATTTTTCGCTTTTCAAGATAAATCGAGGGTTTGCCTTCATTCAAAATTTTAGTAGTAGGCATAACGGTTAAAAGTGTATTAGGTACGTAGATGTAGATCAATGTACATTTTGCATGTAAGTTTATTTGCATAACATAAGCGTAAATGACGTTTAAGAAACTTCAATATCGCTTTAAGAGCCCTTGATAAAAAAAAAAAAAATTTCAGCAAGAATACCATACTTCTGTTCGCTGAGTTTTGACTTTGGAAAATGCTTTGGACATTTTAACCGCTGGAGCTGGGATACGTTTGCCAAGTAAGTCCTTAGTTATTTTAAATATCAAACTAAACATTTCTTTCCCATACTTGTGAATCGAATCTTCAGATACTACACAACATTATCAAAATTTATGTTTAAAATATTTCAAAGCTACAAAGTATTTAAAATGTAATAAATTGTACCTAACATAAAAATAAATATTTATAAAAAGTATTATGATACAAAAAAGGGCGGGGCCCCAGGATTCGAACCTGGCACCGTTCAACGTGAAATCGAATGCTCTACCACTGAGCTAGACCCCCTTGGAAGTAAGGGTTGAATTTTGCTTAACGTTCCATGAAAAAACCCGTACTGCGCATGTGCGGGAAGCTTTCCCTTGTACCGGGTGGAAACCTGCTTGGTATGACCTAAAGGACTTACCAGACAACGCGGTATTCAGTGTCTTGTTAAGACTGTCTTACACTTAGCGTAGTATAATAATAGTAAGCCACTAAGTCGGTCACAGTAAGTCTAATTAGGCAAATAAGACAGTCTTACTAAGACAGACTGAATACCGCGTCGGTATAATAAACCTGTATTCATCATTGATTCAAAAATGAGTAGGACAGAAATGCGCGATTTAGTACGTGACAAGGCCGCAACACTTTTATGTTTCATTGTATGAATGTGATGATCAATAAAAGTGTCATCTATCTATCTAAGTACTATTACAGATGATTAAATAGCTTTAAAGTCTAAATAGGTATTTTTGTTGCATAGCCTTTGTCTGAATAAGTATGATTTTTAGGGTGACGTTACCGAGACGGTGAAATGAAACGAAACCTTACGGTGCCGCTTTGTCCGTCCGTCCGTCTGTAACACCTGATTATTTCAGGAACTACATAAGCTATCAACTTGAAATTTGGTATAGATATAACGCTTTGAGTGCTGAAAACACAAATGTGATTCTGCACGTCGTCCTCCTCATGTGCGAGGCCAGCAGCCAACGTGTTAAAATGAACTGACTGAATAAGATTGACTGTAAAAAAAAAATGTTTTCTACCCAAAAGGGTCCAAAATACAACGGAATTGAGAACCTCCTCCTTTTTTGAAGTCGGTTAAAAAAACTAGATAATTCCTTCAATAACTGTTTCAAATTATGATGGCCAGCCACGTGGATGCCTATAAATATGATGATGTGATGTAATGACCTATAAAAAGCGAAGTATGAAGAGGGGTAGAAAAAGTACTACCCCTCTTCATACATCGAGTGTTAGTGAGAGAAACTATACATTTCCCTCACTAGAACTCACTGCTATACTACTCATGATATCCACGAGAATACAATACTGAATGTTTGAATTGGACGTAACTGACGTCACCCGCGGTGGGCGAGTTAACTCGCACTTTACCGGTCTTGTTTAAATTTACGTAGGTATACATGGGCTGGAAAAGTATTTTTTCAAAATCGTAAACAAAAACAACGCAAAGCCTCTAAAGAAAGTATGGAATGACATTAGCTCAACTCTTCACAAAATAGCTCCAAAAGAAGATTAGAATTAGGTAGGTAGGTAACTTTCTATTTGACGATCTCGTTGGTGTAAGAGACGAATAGTCTGTAAAAAATGTTTGCATGATCTGCAGATAATGATTATAGAAACATTAACCTCAATGTCTGCAGATATTTGTTTCAGATCCTTGTGTCATTGCTTTATGTCAATAAATATTTTTTTATAATATACGTAATATATATCAGGTGTATAAATTCATCTCCCGGAAACCAGCGGTGGTGGTACACCACACCAAAACACAGCAAAAATTAAAAATCTGATGTATATAAAAAAATATACCCGCAGAAAACTATGTTTCAAGATTTTTATTTATTTTTGCAGCCAGCAATGTGCGCGTTACATACGCTCGTGCGCGCGGTCGATGACCTCGGTGGACCGCATACATTGCTGTTTTTTTATTTTATTTGTTTTCTGCTTATTTTATTTAGAAAGGTAGATATGATGTTAGTATGTTGTACTATGTGTATGTAACTAGAAAAAATATTAAAATAAAGTAGATAAATAAAAAAAAATGCTTTACTAAATATGTTCAAAATCATGACATAAAAACAAAATCATTGACGGCCTCTGTGGCGCAGTGGGCGTAGGTCCGCCTGAGACGCAGAAGGTTGCGGGTTTGATTCCCGCCGCGCGACAAATGTTTGCTTGTTGTGCAGATATATGTCTCGGGTCTGGGTGTTTTCTAAGTATGATTTGTATGTATTTACAAAAAAAATATATATGTAATATATCAATCATGTGGTTCCCATAACACAAGCTCTGCTTACTTTGGGGCTACATGATGCTGTGTGAAAGTCCAGCATTATTTATTTATTTATTTTATTTACGATTTATATGTTTAAAATCAATTTTATTTACACCCTGTATAGGCACATAGGTACATGAGAGAATACACATGGGAGAATCCTATTGTAGTGCCAAAGCTATTATTTTACATTTTTGGGTTTTTTATGATATCTGTAGATGGATCTAGCACATGGTTCCACTTGATATTGAGTGGTGAACATTATTTATAACAAAGTATTGCTTCATAGGTGATGCATGTTCAGAACGTGGAACGTGCTTTACAATGCAACACACTATAATGCATGAAGGTCATGTGTCTGTGTTTTCACCGGAACCTAGACACTTTAAACTGAAACACAGCAATGCTACTTCACGGCAGAAATAGGCATGGTGGTAGTACTTCCCCAGATGAGCCCTTCACAAAGTACTACTGCTAAAATGATGATATAAAAGGCTTACACTTATTTAATTTGGTTTCAGGACATGCAAGCGTCGGCTCTACTCGGGTTGTGGCGGTAACCAGAACAACTTTGAATCTCAGGCAGAGTGCATGAAGACGTGTCTCTCACCGCCAAACAGCACAATGCAACGTTTCCAGCAATTCACAACCTGCATTCCTTTTAATGTAGAAGAGCTGCAGTGATTGATACCTAGCTATGTGCATGATCCTGTAGCTACCTTCCGATACCAACAGCTACCAGCAGCTCGTCTACTTGCTTGCATAGTAGACATACCTATCGTAGCTACTTACCACGAAAATTACCTTTTCCACCTTTACCAACATGAGTGTTTTATTTATTTAGTATTCCTGAGGCTCTCCCAAATTGGTGACACCTATTAGAACACATCCAGAAGAACTTGAAAGTAGAAGCAACAGATGCACATCCAGAAGAAAGATTTTTTTTCGCAGTAGACCAATGCTGGATGAATGGAAGAAAAGTATTTTTTGTCTTACAAACTACTTCAGTGTTTTATTATTCAGTCTTCCTCACCGAAGTTCTCCCCCTCCACACCTCCACTAGGTTGACTCTAAATCCAGTAAAACGTGGTATTGGACCTCAAGCTCAAATAGTCTTTGTTGAACATTTGGTATACCGTATTTGTAAAGTTCAACTGGTACCGAAGTTGGTTCTGAACCCGAAGCTTTGCCGTTTTTGAGCCAATTGTTAGTTCGAAGAAATTCGTCAAAAGACGATGGATCATCAAGACCTGTAGATGTTGTAAGAGCTGTAAGGGAGTTAATATGAACGAGGTCTACACCGTGACTTGCTGGGTGTAGTACATCACAAAAATGTTCAGCCCATCGTTGCAGCACTTCGCCAAGATCCGTAAGGCGTTTTGACTTGTCTCTGGGAGTAGATTGGAGAAGTCTTTTTATGCCGTGGACCAAAAATGGTGCTGATGCATTCAAAGAACTTACCAGTCTGCTTTATGTTCGCCAGATGTTCTAGCTCTAGTGCCTTTGTCATCCACCAGCGGTTTTAAGTTTCCGTACTTTTGACTTAAGCTCACATTGAATGGTTCTGCTTCGTGTAACACTTGATGAGTCTTTCAGTAGGTGTCTGTAGTAAATAACAAGCTTCAATTTCAGCATCAGTCGTCGAACTAATCTTAGTTTTTCTTCTCCGGCTTCCCGACAACTCGTTCAGCGACTTTATTGAAGAGAGTGCCAATGTTCATCTAAAGCCAATGTGTCAGGTGTCACAGGATCAAAAACGGCGTTAAATTCTTCTTGCATAACGTTAAACTAATGAGTTTTAATGAGACGGACTTTTGACCTTAATAAACGGTGATTAGTCCATCTGCATAGCTCTGGTAATGAGCACATTCTACAAATCAGCCCTGCGCACAATGACATAGTCAATGAGATGAGATGCCAGTGCCTAGTGCATCTAAGAAGTCTTATACTTGTCAGCCATACGAAAGAAGGTATAAGGGTAGCCATACGAAGTAAGGTTTGTTATGCATTGATTAAATACTACTCACAAGGACAACAGGAGTTCGCCATTGGCGTTACATTTACCAACTCCGTGCCGACCAAGAACTTCTTTCCACATGTGATGTTTAAAATCGCCCATAAGCACGGTATCGCTAGACAGAAGGTATATTTTTTAAGACCTTTCGAAGGTCATCGTAGAAATGCAGTTTGTCTTCATCGGAATATGTCATAGTTGAAGCATAAACACTTGACATGAAGGTACTTGTTTTTGCTGGTGTGAAATCTTAGGGTCATGAGTCGATCATTGATACCCTTATGTTGCTCTATAAGTATTTTGGCGATACTGGTTTTGATTACAAAGCCTACTACGATAATCGTTTTTTCTGTAGCCAGTTTCTTAATCCAAAAAAAGCTCCCCGCTTTCCGCCAAGTGAGTTTCGCTCAGAGCTGCTGTGTCTATATTGTATTAAGAGAATTCCCTTGCAATAAGAGCAGTTTTTCACTCAGAATATAAGATGGTAGAATTATCAAGAAGATTTCGAACATTCCAAGTTGCGTAGGTCACTATTTTGGTAGACATTTTTACTTCGCTTTCTTTTCGACCGCGATTAATTGGTGCCCGATGACCACAGTTTGCCATCTGGGATGAGGGTGAGATGAACTATTTTTAGGCTACCTTTCCCCTGTGCAGGGTTAAGCAGAGTGATCCTAAATAGGGCTGCTTAGTCATTAGATGTGCTGCCGAACCCGTCCTCCCACCTCAATCGAGTCCAGGAGCGACCACTCTCATCTGACCGCTGACCGCGCTATGTGCAGAGTAACAGCTTAGAACCGAACACACCGTGATCCGAATTCCGACCACCATCGCTCCATCTCCATATGGGCTTATGCTCGTAATCCAAAGTCTTGCCAAGGCTCATGTACGCGAGAAAACTGGTCGCAGGTGCAAACCCAATGTCTCTTCCCATACTACCAGAGCCCGATTGACCGGTTGCCCGATACGACCGGTGGTAGCTAGGATTCAGTGGATTAGCCGCCAACCATAAAAGATCCTGGTTGACGAACTTTACGGCGCATCACATCACCTTGCTACAGCGCCGCAGTTGCCAAAAGCAATTGCCTATTGACATTGTATAAGAGTAAACATAGATACTTTAAAGTACCTACTCGTATATTAAAAGTATCGCATGACGATTTGAGTACTAAGGTACTTAGTACTACACAATATAATTATTAAGACTGGTGGCATCGTATCATCCTTAATCTGTCCTTTAAAATCGCGCCTCCGTTCTGTATCATGTATATGATTCATATGGTGATCAATCGCCGACGCCACTCGCGCGATCAAATCGCGCAATTTTATTGCCCATCTGGAGCCACTAATGGAGAGATTATGGATACAAAAGAAGATGGAGACAAAAGTTGAACACGCTCCGAGTGTGTCGATCAACAACTACACCCTCGCCATCTATTGCCTATTGGACGCACTAGTTATTAAGGCGCCATCTAGTTTGTAATAAACACCACGTATTGTGGTTTGTTCAGAGCTTGTCTAGATGAAGCGATTCAGATTAACGCGCGAGTTGTAGACGCAATGTATGAAGTTATGAGGTTCTACAGTTTCATAACTGTATGTATACAACATGGCGCTGAAATGGCGGCATTAAAGAAATACACGAGTAGAGCTAGTTCCCCTTCATACATATTAATAATATTAAACTGTTAATATAATATATTTACTGTTAGTTTAAATTGGTTAATAAAGGTTCTCGAATGGCGACCACGAACTGGAAGTCGAAGTGTGGGGAGACCCCCCACCAGATGGACCGATGACATCGTCAAGATTGCAGGTAATCTGTGGATGGAGAGGGCTCAAGACCGTTCTTCGTGGAATTCCTTGGGGGAGACCTATGTTCAGCAGTGGATTTCTATAGGTTGTTGATGACTGTTCGTTTTATGTATACAATTTACAAAAAGTAATAAAAAAAAGTAAGATAATGCTGTGTGATAACGTCCAGGATGATTTAATAATTTATTTATTTATTTATAGGAGGGGAACTAGCTCTATTCTAATATTTTGATTGCCGACATTTCAGCGCCACGTTGTATAGGTTGATACGCGGCACATTAATACTAATATGAAATTGCCGATTTGGACTGTTTTTTTTAAAGATGTAATATATTTATTTAATCAAAATATTTATAATCATTATCCATACATTGCTGCCATCTAAACGGAAGTTCATTTATATGTATACGATAGAACTCTGAGGATATATATTCGACAAACTGTGTGAAAGCATTTTGTACTGCCTCCAGGACAAAACTTTCTTATCACGTAGAAAATTGTCCAAATCACGAAAATAGTCCGTTTGGAGCAAGGTCTGGCGAGTATGGAAGATAAAGTATGGTTTCGAACTGCAGCTCCTGTAGAGTTACAACGGTTTCTCGTGCAGTATGAGACCTTTTATTATAATGGTGCAATAATGGTGAAGATCGATTCAAGAGTCGGGACTGTTTCACTGCCAGTTTACCCATCATTGTTTGAAGAATGGCACAGTTAATATTTGCTGTTTTTGCTGGACTAGAGCTGAGAAAGCAATAATTTTTAAAACCGTAAAGAGCACCAAACAGTTACCATTTTCTTTTTATTGGTAAGCTTTGCTTTAGGGTACTGTTGCGTTGTTTGACCTGTGAGCCGCCATTGCATTTTTCGCTTAAGGTTATCGTAAACTATTCACTTTTCGTGACACGTCACAATTCTATCCATATTCCTTCATTTTTGTACCGATTCAACAAGGCAACATAAGTTTCAACACGCATTTCTTTCAGCAGATCAGTCAAATCATGAGGTATATTTTTCATATTTTTTATATTTTTGATGCAAATGAGTCCATATTGTAGGTAGGGTAACGATAAACCATGACGCAAATTCCTGGTTGGATTGGCTTCCACCATCCGCGTTATTCACCTGTATGGGCGGTCTTCCATGTGGTCTATTCTCAAGTCAAAACGCACGGTGCGTTCATTAGCAGTCTCCTCTCCAAACGCATCGTTGATATTGCGAGCCGTTTCTGCCGCGTTAGTTCCGCGTCGAAACCACATACTAGTATAGACTACGCGATAGTATATATACCTATATCAATGTACCTACGGTAGTAGGAACTTAGGAACTCGTATTCAAAAATAACTCAGATTTTCGAAATATCCATCTTTCAAAGCTAAGCTCAAAAAATAACATTTGGAGTCGAAAAACGAACATTTGAAAAAAAATCACACGAAAAATCACACCATGAATGTTTTATGTAAATTCAAAGTGTCTATTACCTACTATACAACGGCAATTTCATATTTTAACCCATATTATTAAAAAAAGCACGTAGTGATGAGGACGACAAATGATGAACAATAACAAAAACCAAAATGGTATCAACCTATAATTAACAAACTGTAGTATCCCAGCAATAGCTCAATTGGCTGGGCTACATACAATTCTACTCGCGCAAAAAACGCCACATCTGAACTATATCGGACTTGCCGGTGGCAAATCTGACTGGTTTGCCTTGCGGATAGCTTTTCTTCGTCCCCGGTGTCGTCGAAAGGGTCACAAAGTGCCGGGAATGCCACCGACGAAGCCCGGCGCCGGTTCAGCCGCCGGCATAGTGTTATTTATTATTTATTTATTTAATATAGGCAAGCTCTTGACCTCGAAGCTTGCATAGGCATGAGGTCGACGATGGCGTGAGCTTTCCCAGAAGAAGTCAATGGAAATACAAACGTTGGCAGCTGGCAGTTGAGCAGTGTTCATAAAAAAAAAACTAACTCTTTGGTATCTACTATGAAAAAAGACAAATACCTTCTTTTTTTCGGTACATTAAGGATAAAAGAAGCAATGGTATTCTTACAATGCTTTCATCATACACAACCCACAACTTAAGATTTTTTTTTAAATGAAAGGAATAAAAGAGTTTTTGAAATTATATTTGAATGTCTTATTATTTACATATGTAATTTTAAACTCGTACGTAAAATGGTAATAAGATATAAATTTAATACTTGAGATACCGATAACTTTACGTCAAAGGCATCCTCTTTGATGAACAATTGTCGGTTTCTGAACTTTGAAATTTACAATCTTGTTTCTTAGGTACTATTAAATACACGTACGAATTTAGGTAGTACATTGGTAAATTTAAAATCCCCTGCCTTTTCAGTCCATGTCGAAAGAAGCAGAGAAAAACGTCGTTTGATTTTATACCTGCTATAAATATTATTACAGTAACAAACATAAAACATTTTTTATTTAAATTCGAGCTCGTAAAACTATAGGTATTCTCATACAAATCTTCAACAAGCAACATGAATTTTCTTGTTCTTGCTTTTTGTGTTTTGACTATAATTTTTTGCTCAATTAATTTCGCTGATACCGTAAGTAAATTTAAATTATGTACTTATAAGAAATCTTCCGATATAACTTTGCCATCGCGAAATAAGCCATTTATCGCTACTCTACCTATTTTTCCGACTGACTGGACTCTGATCTACGGTGTGCCTTCACTTCACGAAACGTTGCCAGGGCTTTTTTTGTATGTCAGATATCTAATTATATATTTTTATATAAATAATAGCAAAGTTATATCGCAAGAACTGTATTTTGATTTCTATCTACATAAACTAAAGATAAAAATATATATTCTCTTGTTGTTCAGACTCCATGCCGGCAGCCGGAGCATAACCCTTCCAGACGAAAAACGGTAGATTCTGTCCAAGCACAAGTTTTAAACGAATTAGACATTTTTCACGGCATGTTTAAAAATATCGTGAACAAATTCAAAGTAGATTTAACGACATCTAACCACATAAATTCTCCTTACTATTATCCGTATGCGTATCCATATTAAATATTAATTCTTTAATACTTGCTTATTTCTTAGTACTGGTTATTTCCCAAACATTATTACTTTCAGTGCGCAACTTGCGGAGCCGGTGAATCAAGACTCATAAAAGTTAAAATGCCTAAGAGGAGATACGTTTTTCGCATGAAAAACACTTCGTCACCATATTAAAGACAAATAATCGTCTCACACAACATTAAAGAAATTGCATCTAACAGGTGGTGGGCAACCGGAAATCGAACGTAAAGAGCGGCTTAAAATCGTTATCGACGACCTTAGCGCCACAGATCCAGATGGTGTTGAATCAACTGAAGGATAGTAAACTGTTGAAGGACAAATCTCAGTATAAATCGTTGTTGAAACAGATGAAGGACGTTTTCCACACTAGACCGACCACCGTATGCGCTCGATGCCGAGCACCGAGCGCATTCCGTGCCTAACACCTAATAGATTTTTTTGTGTGGTACCTAATGGGTTAAATTGTGTTGTGTGTTTATTTTATTGGCAATTTAATAAATAATGACTAGTTAATCTTATTGTGGCATCATTTGAAAAGTTTTTAATCGTCTAATCCCAGATGTAAAGAACTTGTTTTCTAGTTAATCGGATCCAACTCTTTTCATTAGCGCTAGTTCACATGTAACGCGCGGTTAACGCACGTCAACGCGCAATCAAAGAGCGTCGATTTTAGGGGTTCTTACAAAAACATCGATACATCGATCTTTTAAACTATTGTTTTCATCCTTAACTGTCACAAGCATATAGGGTAAAGCCAGGATAGATGCCCCACTTTTTGAAAGAGCCTCGTAATTTGAAAACAATAATTATTTGTCAATCAATAACTCGCATTTATTTAGGCGTTGGGGGAGCCAAATCTCACGTGGGAGTAAGTACTACCCTCCTCAATCGTTCCTGTGACGGTCGTAATTCCGTGCAAGAAGAGTGATGGTTTTCCTCCATCTGTTTATTGGAGTTTCCAGCTGTTCCGATACCTGGTCAGACCAGCATTTCGGGTCTCTCCCTCTCTGTCCTCTCGATTTTCTTTTGTTTTCACTGTAATTTCTACTACGTTCTTGAAATCTTGAATTATACTAGTCTTAAAAAGAACTAAACAGTTATTTTAAATAAATCCAACGCAATCAACTTATCAAACCACATTTTGGAAAATCTCTCGTGACATTTTGGGGGGAGTGAAAATCGCCAAAATCACCTCATGTATTTAATGGATGCCCCCTTACTGATTGTGCAGAAATTGAGGTTTTGTAAGACCATTTTTTTGAGGATAGGTGCCCCACCTTTAAAATGCTAAAGAGGATAGATGGCTATGATGTAGGATAGATGCCCTAGAGAATGAAATATGTAAAATATATTGTAATAATGGTATATTTTTAATCCTTAGAAGAAAAAGTATACATGTAAGTAGAAAAGTTGAAACATGTTGAATAATTTGAAATCGTTTAATATGTTCAATTATTTACCTAAAAAAACAACAAAGCATAGATATTTAACATACATAATTAATCTAATATTATAAAAAAAACAAACCTAAAATAAATATTTGCAAACAACAAAATATATCATAATTATACGTAAGGAAATATATGTTTTTCAGAACATGCTATATATCACTATGGGGGTGTATAGGTTCCCTGAAGAATCAAATCTTAAAATTAAATTAAAATAAAATTAAATAAATTTTGGGGTACCCAAATAAAATTAAATCCCAAAATGATCGTAATGCATGCATTTTTGTTTGTGTGGCAAACAATGTATGGAATGTGTGCCATCTCCTTTACACACATGACACCTACCTGACAAGCGCTAACGCGTTTTGCGAGTGCGCGATATTGCTAGATAGACACAATTTTTTTCATCTTGTACGTTTTTTTGTTATATTTGCCATGGCTATAGGAGAAAACAAGACCTGACTAAAGACTGGAGGACTGGACTTATAAACCGTACTAAGTTGCCTCATTATATTATGAACATTAAACTTGATACGTGCAAAATTGTGGAAACTATCCCAGAAACCAATTATTAAAGAAGTAAAGTGAATATTGCTAGATAAGTGGATAGGTGCAATCGTAATGGTAACGTGCGCTCATCTGAACAGCAAACAGACGTTACATAGATACCTAGTATAATCGCGCGTCAATGGGCGATCGCCTGTACTATCTTGTACTGTGTCTATAAGACTAAGTGGACGGATGTGAGCGTCAGAATTTTGCCATCTGAACGTAGGCTTATTCTAAGCAAAGAGGTTGGATAAGATTTTTTTTCCAACCGATATTCAGCTGAAGGGCTCAATATACCTACAAATTAATTAATTACCGGTAATTATCTCAATGGTGTCTACGAAGTGTGTCCTGGCCTAAATTTTTTGGTCGGAGAGTTTTGACCAGTTTAATTTGTAAATGTATGTACTGATAACAGATATCGCAATAACGTATCCATTATATCAACCGATAACAACGCGTTAGGAAAAAACCTGCCATATAATTATCGGACGATGAGATTTCTGTCTTTATCAGATTTTTTTTAAATTAGCTGCTCTAGGTTGATCCTCACAACTGGCCTTGCCTAGTGTGGGGGTCGTCAGACATGTCTCACTCTACATAAACATGTTGCATGCTCGTTAGATGTACCCATAGTTCGTTACTTATCCTATTACCTAGGTACTTCAATGTTGCCGTATAAGTTGAAATAAATATTTTTTTTACTTCGTACTTTCTTTTACTGTTACGATAAAAACGTAGTTGTGGGCAAGGAATTAGGACGCATTATCGTTATAATAATAACGCATCGGGTATTATCGACCGATAATAACGTGCTTATGTGGGGGAGCCTTAATTTCGTTGTATTTCGAAAGAGGATATCCGGTTTGTAGATAAACCTTTTCCATTTTATTTTCTGTTTTAGGGCTTGATTGATTAACTGACACTATCAGACACGATTAAACTTATGTCATTAAAAAACTCAAACAAGAATCTAAAAAATACTTTTTAAAAATTTCAAAAATGTCTTTTTCCAACGAATTCCGTCCATATTTCATTCTGATAAGAAAGGAAGAGGAGAAGGGTGACAAGTTTGCGCGGATGAACATGGAAGTTAAGCATCGAGCTATCCGCGAGCCCTTGAATCCCTTTACGACGAAGACTGTCTTCACCCAAACTTACCCGACGAAGCTGATCCCTGCTGCGCCACGCAAAGCTTGCTGCTTCTACTGTTCATAACTTCCTAAAAATGCAAACCAGCGATGAGAAAAGGAAAGTACCACTAATACACTTGATATCCATCCTCTGGGCGAAGTGCTTCGGTGATGCGTTGGGCATGGCGATTAGACTCATCAGCTGCTATCGGTCGTCCTCAAACATTTACCTCTTCTGCTGGCATGCATACCGACATTTGGCCTACTACATCAATATGGAGCTGACTGATCTAAATCTATGGAAATCTAAAAAGTTGAATTCTGTATCTGATCCCGGGCCTATAACGATTTCATACTAACTTGGTTTCATAAAAAATAAATTCTTTGTGTTGAGTACCTCCTTAATTTGTATTATTATTTTGAACCAGATGACATATACCTGGTTACATTTCATTTCCGGAACCTGGTTTCGGTCTTCGCCTGCTCGTAGTGCATACTGCTAAATAAGAAACGGGGCTCTGGCGGCAGGCTGATTGCAGCATAGCGAAGCCTAACACCGTCACAGCTACATCCCATGGCCACCTAACTGCACTAGGCAGGTGTGGTCTTGACAGTTTCTTGGATTTTAAACGGTTTTCGCTCGCTCGCGCCTTTTTATACGAGAAAATATACAAAATACGAGAGGGATACCGATCTTGACACTCACAAATAATAATATCTCGATGGTACCTACCTATAGAATTATGAATGACCTGCGCTATAACGTCCATTTCTCAGAGTGTCGCTCTCGTTTTACCGATGATTGGATTGATGGGGTTACTCTGACGTCTCTCGCTCAGGATAGTATCCACTCTACTCGACCCGAACGACCGACCCAAGGGCTCCAATTTTAATTTTCTGAATACAAGTCTTCTACTGTGGAAAGAGGGAAGGGAAGCCTTTGCCCTGCAGTGGGATCAGACAGGCTAATAAGATAAGATAAGATAAGATAAGTCTTCTACCATAATATGTAAGTTTGTAGATACTGAAAATAAATTAAACAGTAGGTAACTATTTCTACTTATTTAATAGAATAAATAAAGATTCATAGTTTAGACAGGTAGGGGAAGTTGGCACGAGATGAACCCAGTTAGAATGCTATTTACCTATATAAGTAGAAAATTACCTTAATTAAGTAATTGAACTAACATTTGTCATGACTACTTAACATTTTTAAAACAACACCAGCATATAACAGTCCACTGCAAGATATAGGCCTTACCTATGATATGACCCTATATGAAGGGGGACATGCCCATAATTCCCACTATGTATATGCCCATAATTTAGCTGTGCCGGTATTAGGCTGCTCTATGCCGCAAACAGCCGGCCACCAGAGACCCGATTACTTGTGGGGATGGACTGATTTGGTCGGAATTCTGTCCACAATACCCCAAGCATTCTCCTCCAGCACCACACAAATACTTAACGTATGCTGCAGAAGCATGGCAGCAACTGCAGCGCTGGTTTTTTGGCAAGACAATTTTTTTTTTCATAAAAATTGCAATCGTATTTTGCGTTATCATTACGGCTTGACCGATTCAAGAGGGTGTTGGGAGCTACATTTTGCATAAAGATAGTCGATACGGTAAGCTGTTCCAGAGAAAAAGATCGTAACAGACAAACAGATGGACAACAACGTGATCCTAAAAGGGTTCCTTTTATCCTCTTGAGGTTTAAGGTTCTGTACTAACAGAACCTTAAAAATTACTACCTAGGTAATTTTCATAGTTTTGCCGCAATTGAAAAGGTTTATCTTACCTCAACGGATCATCTTGTACCAATTTCCTCTACGAGTAATATGTACTTATTTTATATTCTGTGGTTATGCTTATCAGTCGAATCGAGATAACAAAGCGGCATTTAGTTCTACTGTAATGATGTCGTGGTTTATAACGTCGGTGTCGTAAAACTAATAATGGTGACGGGCAAAGAAATCGGTGTTCCTGTGGAAGCTCACCAGCTGATGGGCCATAGGAATTCAGAGGAGGTAAGTCTAATTATATTTGAGGTACCTACCTATACTTAATAGATTGCAAAATGTACCGAATAACGGGCTCGAGTGAGTGAGATCAATGTAGGCTTGGGGTATACGGGACACTCTGCCTTGCGTTCGACTATCGCCTTCCACAGCCAAGTGCGTCGTATAAAGTGTACTACACAACGAAAACGTCATAGTTACAGATTTTAGGGGCCACAGAGGAAGGAACCAACCGCACCACGTAGCCTTGCACGGATGCTGTCTATGATTCAGGAGCTTGAGCCAGCTGTCACCGTCAATGCACAATGATATCAGCATAAATCAGCAACCTAACAGTCCATCAAAATAGGTTTACTCGTAGCCTCCCGTGCGATGTTCTAGATACCACTTACCTGCGTGAAAAGGTGTAACGTGGGTTAAAAATATTTTACATTAAAATAGTTATTTTGGCTCAACTGTAAAGCTGGCATTAGGTGGAATTTCTCTCGGAATATAGTTAGTAGGTTACTGAGGTTCTTGATTACTCCACATATTCTGATTCCTACAGATCATGATATGCATAGGTACCTATGTTCCTATTGCCACTATTCAGGAACAGACTAGTTGGGGAAGAGTGGTTGGTGTATAGCCGGCTGAGACGCAAGAGGTTGTGGGTTCTATTCCCACTGCAAATCATGATCTGAAGGAATCAGAATATATGAGAAAAAAGTAGGTTCAGTTCTACAATCAAAACCGTTATTTGCTTTCAATACCTGGGAACTATCTACAACTTACCATCAAATTGGGTCTAAAAGGTTGTTACCTAGTTCGGTTTAAAGGAGGCAGCGGTGAGTAGATCAAGAAACCTCTTACGCGGACGAAGTCGCGAGGTGTCTATCCACTAATCTATATTTATATAAAAGATGTCCACTCACTTTCTCATCATCATTGACATTATAATTGACATATAATCAGCTCTCGTTACATATAAGTAATATTCTACTTTTTACTCTTTCTGCGAGACATATTTGTAAAAGAAATGTCCGCTCACTGACTGACACTCATCAAGAAATTTCAGAAATAGGTACTTAGGTAAGTAATATTCAACTTTTTAATATGTGGGGTCGTTCATTAAGTACGTGATGCATTTAGGAAGTGGGGAGCCCTCACCCTAATTATCCGGGTCCGGCAAATATTACGTAGATTTTTTTGCGCTAGAAGCAGTGTAAAATTACTAGAAACTGGATAAAATATGTAAAAAAGTCCTATGGCTAAATCGTAACTATTGTTTAAAAAAAATTGGAACGCAATTAAGACCAAATTAACTTAAAAATAAACATTTTGAAAAATCTCACATCATATTAGGGGAGGGGTGAGAGTGTCAAGCAAAATCGACATCTCACCAAGAGGGAAGGGGGGCCGAAAACCTCCTCAACGGTGAAGAGTACAAAAACAACATTTTGTAAATGGATTTAACCATAATAACCTTGTTCTAAATTCCATCATGACTTGGCTGATGCATCCAGGTTTGACTTTCAGCGAGGGAACTCCTCAATAGTGAATAGGACCGACATGAAATTTTTTTACATGAAAAAAGAAACCGACTTCGAAACCACATAATCGGTTGAGCCGTTTTGGATGAGTACGACGACAAACACCTCGACCACGCGCCACGCGATTTTTATATAATACCGACTTCAAAACCAAATAAGCACTCAAAAGCGAAAAATAAATTAATATAATTATTGTAAGCGCTACATACACACTCATCTATTTGAAGTCGGTGCTATATGCCAGTCAAGTCTAATAAATAAGTAGTAAATAGATACTACCTCCAAGTATCTACCTACTTACTATATACATAGTATCTATTTACTACCTATTAGACTTGGCTGGCATATGGCACCGACTTCAAATAGATGAGTGGGTACGGCTAACAATAATTATATTAATTTATTTTTCGCTTTTGTGTGCTTATTTGGTTTTAAAGTTGGTATTGTATAGAAATCGCGTGTCGCGTGGTCGAGGTGTTTGTCGTCGTACTCATCCAAAAAGGCTCAACCGATTTATTTTTATTTTACCATTGAAAGTGTTTATGTTTTCCTGATTTAGTATATTGCCCCGATTTATGAAACGGTGTCATTTGCCTGTAGTTTCGCAGATGTGAGTGGTACGCGGATGGGCCATATTATTTCAAAATGTGCGTCTGCCAAGGGGCTTCAAAGTGCACTAAGAATTCATTTTCCAAAATTTTCCACATATTAAATAACGTTGAAAATGTTTGTTTTCTTGATCGAGTATAGTGCTCCGATTTATGAAAGCAGTCCAAGGAGCACGTAAGCATTGTCAACATCAATAAATCAGCCTATTTAGACCTGAAATTTGTATTAGAGCTGCATCATAGTGTCGGACAAGAACATTACTCTTTTAAGATAGATTTAAAAGTTATTATGCAGCTCTAGCTGCATTAGATTCTTATTAAGGGACCCGCGTAAACTTAGGGTGCTATGACAGAATATTATAACTCTGTTAAACAACTTTAAGTATTATGTGACACTCCAGGCGAATTTCATTAGAGGCTGTAGGTATATTGCATGCGATCTCATACATAATACAGCTTTAAGTGTTTTTATAGTATCATTTAATACTTGTTTCTATACAATGTAAGAATGCGGCGAACGTCGCTCTCAACTTCAATTCGAGTCGCAGGCAAAGGATCGCTCTGTATATCGCATCTCTGTTTACTGATGGATGATTCAGACGTGCGGGCGGGATAGCAATATTGGCAGTTGAAAATGTTTTCTAAGAATTTGGTTGTGTTCCGTAATATCAAAAATGATCACTGAAAACTTTATGTATTCTTTACAAAGTATTGTTATTCTGTAACTATATAATATATGCTATGTTACTAAATAAACGACACGTAAGATATTGTTGTTTTTAAAACGAAGCAAAGAGGAAGAAAAGTGGTCAATTTTGGCATAAATATGTGCAAAATGCTATTGGCTTTTAATTAATTTTAGGTAAGTATTTTATGGAAAAAAAACCTATCCAGGAACCTAGATAAATACTATTGGTGTAAATGCTTAAACTTGAAATCATTTTTGGTATTACGTTTGTATGGGCGATTTATCCTCCGGAGGCCCCTTACACTCTTTTAAGTACAGTACTGTTATAAAAACTGCTGTTAAAAAGGATGAAATTATTGTGTTATTCTATTATTTAGCTAATCAATGTCACCATTTTTAAATGGATAAAGTAAATAAATGTAATATAAATAAACCAAAAACGTTACAATAAAATAAGCCGTATAATGATTACCAGCTAAATTATTGATCACTGTGCCCTCACCTCTTATAAATTCAATATTATTTATTATTCTAACCTTAAAATGCAAGCAATACCTTCTGATTTTTAGTAGGTATTTTCTTTATTTATGCTGTATTAATTTTACGCCGGAAAAGACACACAGGCTTACAATAACTAAAGATTGGACTTCGAGTACACTTATATAACTTCTATAAGTCCAATCTTTTAGTCACCAAGATTACCATTTATTTTTAATATTCTTCTCCACCTAATCATGCATCAATCGAAAATATTTGCTATAAAGTAATTTATTTTTATTCTTTTGTGATTCTCATAAACAAGCTCAATAAAACTTTCATTCTCACAAAATACTTGTAAGATACTAACGCACTATGTGTTACACGGCACCTATGTTGCATAGATGATGGGCCATAAGTCGAAATGTGCGTCTGCTGGGGGCTTCAAAGTGTAATTTGCGTGCCCAAAATCGGTCCTAAACTTTTGAGATTTTCCAAAATTTTTGAAATTTATAAAAATTTCGCTGACTTGTATAGAAAATTTCCCAATAACTTTTTTTGAGCTCGCTTTTCAAGAAACGGAAAATTGTATTTTGGGATTGAATTAAGCTACAGTTTGAGCCATCTTAGGAGGCGGGTGGACAATAAATGTAAGCAGTAGAAGGTCTTTTACGCGCGAGGCCCTTCTGCGCTCCGTTCAGTTCAAGTATGATACGAAAAGTTACATTTTATCGCGTGTATTATTTCTAAATTACGATTTCAATACCTTTGACATTTGCGCGCAGTGTGAGACCGTAGAATTTTTATTTATGTATATTTGGTACGTATGAGAATAGGTCATAAAGTATACCTATTTCATACCGCTAGATTGTAGCGGTAGATAAATAGGTATAGATGATATCTAGCGGCTAAATGATTAGGGATTCCCTATCCAGATTTTTTCATATTATGTATTTAGTTCTAGACCTGAATTATCACATGCATATGTAAGTAAGTATCTACTTTTAAACTAGGTACCACGCGGACGAAGCCGCGGGCGATATTATACAAATATTTCGTCAAAAAATTCAGTAGGCACAAGAGTTAGCATTAATTTCTTTGTGGTAGCTACACCTTCACCCATTTCCATGGGTTCGTTCCTCCAGTTTGGAACGAACCCTGAAGTCCAAAAATATGAACAGCTCCTCACGCTAAGCCTTAACCTTGCTGGACCTACTATTCTACCTACCTACCTCTACCTACAGCACGCAATCAGAAAAAGCGCCGCGCCTGCATTTTATGATGATGAATGACGATTTAAGTAGATATACTGACAGCGCGTGACGCAGATCAAATAGTAATGAAGTGAACATTTGCTCGCGTGCAGTACGACTATGCTTTGTATCTGACTGTCAGTTAGTATCCCGCGCACTGACAAATCGCGCGCCCGCATCGTCGCACGCGCAATCTTACGAAATTATGTCATAAGAGTGCCGACTTTCAAAATAACGCTGCTACACAACATAAAGTTTATTTCTATGTTAATTATCTCCCGAGATCAAGATGACTGAAAAAACAGGGGTTGGTATTACATTTTATTATTGATTTTTAGTTTTTATTGCGATTGCGAAAATATTACCTACCCAGCCTAATTCGCGTCGCTTATTTTGCAACTTTATAATTATGCCGTTTTAAACCGACTTCAATAAAGGAGGTTCTCAATTCGATTGTATTTTTATGTTTGTTACTTACCTCATATGTTCTCCGTTATTTATGAATCGATTTGGAAAATTCTTTCTTCGTTTGGGAGGGTATACTTCCTGTTTGACTCCATTTAAATTTGAAAAACAAATACCACCCATAAGAATCCATTTCTTTGAAGTCGGTTATTTTTGTTTACGTTGGTCAGGTATTTAACAATCTAATTTTAAAGGATATAAATTAAGTCTAGCTACATTATTTACATATGTGAGCTACGTTATTTAATGAAACATTATGTTGTAGGAATTATTAATTATTATGTTTTTTTATTATAACAATTTTTTACAATATTATTTGTTTAGAATAGCATCTAAAAACCACTAAGGTTATATTATTATGTATAAGTTAATACTTTAGAGCTATTAGGAGTTTAGGAGCTACCGGACTGACTAAGTAATTAAAAAGAAGTATTTATGGTATTTGCAAACTTCGTCTTAGTCTTGCCCTTGACTACGCTTGCATGTCGGACAAGGCTTGAGAATTTTGTTAAATAAAAACATCTATAACCCACCACGTAACTTCATTATCAATTATATAATTAATTATAATTATTATACTGTAATTTGGTAGGATATTATTATATTTATTTTAGTAAATTCACCTAGAATGAGAAGGTAAAGTTCAAAGTAAGAGTAAAAAGTTAATCACTAGGTAACGTAGTGTCCTACTAAAAATATTCAAGGCGGTAGAAAGTTATAAGGCAAATTTTAAGTGCATTTTACGTAGTTATGATTACATAAAATGCACTATAGATGAGGTATGTAGGTAGGCAAGTAATAATTGTAATGTATACGATTGCATCAACCTGCAAATTCTGTTCGAAAGTGATTGTGATTGTGACAATACACATACCTGCGATCTCTCGCGCCATTCCAAAGAAGCAGTAAACTATGAGGTTTATTACTGTTTGTCGAACGATGCCTTTTCAGAAAACACCCAAATCCCCAGAACCCAAAATACTTACTTACCTTTTTAGTTTGGAATTTTTATGACATGACGCGTTTTGGCTGCGAGTAGGTTGCGATTAACACAGTTACACCTGTACTTAAATATAAATAACTTACAAAAGATCATTGGTTCTTGCTTCTTGTTATATCTCCATATTAATTAAATATCGAGCCTTTTATTATTATGACACTTTATTAAACTTTAAAACTCGTTAAAAACATTTTTTACTATAAAGTATAAACCTAATATTATCTACTTTATACATAAATAACATCAAAAGCGATATAGTAAAAAATGTATAAAAACGGGAGACTACCGAACGCGGGTTAAGGCTCAAACGGTCATTGGCTAAGGCTGCAGAGAGAGCATTATTATTATTATTATTAATTCTCATAATACAAGCTCTCTTTAGTTTGGGCTACATGATGCAGTGGGATAGTGTCCAAAATTTATTATTTATTTACCTAACGTTTATGGTCTGTGAAGTAATTTGATAACAAAACGCGTAATTTCCCATATCTTCTATTGATTAAGATTATATTAATTTAAATAATTTTAATGAACATAATTAGCCCTAACTGCCACGTCTTTATGCTGGGCTCTAGGTTTCGCTGTTTAGCGGATTTAGCGGAGGATATTGAGGAGGCCATTGACCACATTACACATAGTGAGGCATGGTCTTTCACCATTACCTCTTTTTAAAATTATGTTTTATCATACCCACTGCTGTGTATAAGCCTCTTGTGATACGACACTCATTCCAGTCCCTTGCAAGTCCCTTTTTCATTTGTTCAATTGAGAAATAAGTATCTATTCAGATTAGTACACCATCTAGCAAATGGGCGGTTTAGCAGGGTACTTACCTATTTTCACGCAGTTGAGAAGCATTTTATCTAAGTATGTAGGTAATCTATTTGAGAGGCAGATAATATTGATACTTTCAAGGTACTCCTATCTTTTTTATCTAGATCCGTCTCCAGCTAAGCTGGATGTAGTATCATCAAAAGCAGGAAAAAATAAGTAAATAATTAAATACAAAATATTTTACAGATTTTTGTTATTTGCTATGGCAGCATCTGATCCACAAATATTCGTAAATATTTTCGGATGATGATGTTTTTATTTATACCTAATATATTTTTAAGTAAGCAGGTATTGAAACTTTCCTTGGCGGTCTATTTCCTTGTTTTAACTTTTACGTAGGTTAGGTAGGTAGGTATTGGACCCAATTCCTACGTTGTTGGGTTAAATGTTTAATAGACAAAAATCTATACCCTACACACACAAACAGTTGACACAGTTGAATTCGGTGCCGGTAGTACGAGTTGCATAATTCGAAAACTTTCTTAGTTTAACATATCGAGCTCGATTTTAATGTACGTTTTTTGGAAACTACTAACCTAATCCATCTGAGGGCCTAGTACAAGTTGCAAAATTCGAAAACGTTTATAGTATACTATACCGAGCTCAATTTTGAGTACCAATAGTAAGTATACATTGACTACGTTGTTCGATCAGGTTCTACTTAAAACCAGTTGTAGTAATTACTCTTCTTGCAGATTGCAATAATTATCACTCAAAACGGCGTGGTAATTAACGAAAAAAGGTACTTCAACATTGAGCTTGATATAGTATAATATAAAAGTTTTCGAATTATGCAACTCGTACTAGGCCCTCAGATGGATCAGGTTAGTAATTATCAGTAGCCATACCCTTCGACAGTATAAGGGGGCGTCCATTAATTACGTGAGGCATTTAGGGGGAGGGAGAGGGTCGAGTCTAATCTCACCAAATCTCACTTGGGGGAGGGGGGGAGTCCCAGCAAATCTCACGTAATTTTTTTTCCTCAAGAAAAATAAATTAAACCACGTCAATTCCAAAGCCCCGGGCAGTGCTAGTTTATAATATTAGTGTGATATGACATATTAATTTGCATTAATAGTGTAATTTGATATCATAATTTTAATTTAAAGCTTTATTTTTAAAAACTTGCATATTTTTGTACGTTTTTGCGCTGTGACGAAGGGCTACGTAGTATAAAATTTGACTTGTCTAAGTGCTTATTTTGTAAGCTTAAATAAATAAATAAAATGACCGCGAATCTTGACACCTGCATAGCTTTTAGCTTTTGAGACACACTTGATAGGAATCGGTTATTTCCTCACCTCAGTATACAGTGTAGGTACTATATAATTTTCTTTTGTTTTCACTGTTCTCAAAATCTTGAAATTTACTAGTCTTAAAAAAACTAAGTAGTTTTTTAAAAATAAATCCAACGCAATCAACTTATTATCATCAATCCACATTTTGAAACATCTCACGTGAGATTTTGGGGGGGAGGGAGGGGGGGGAGCAAAACCTTACGACATCTCACCAAGGGGGTGGAGGGGGTCGAAAAATCGCCAAAATCACCTCACGTAATTAATGGACGCCCCCTAACAGCAGCATAACCCATCTACTAATGATGTATTACTAAGTAGCTGTTCTTAAAAGTAACTGATATAAGTACATAGGTTGGTATTATGGATAATGGTTTAAAACTTCGTTAAAACTGTTTAAATACATTCTGAGCAAACGGTAAAATACAGTTTAATTTTGTTCATGCTGTCACAAAAACTAGATATGTAAATGTTTTGAGCCAATTAGCCAAAAATATTTTTGCTATACCTATTAAGCCTTTTAGTGAATATTGTTTAGTTTATAGTTTATAGAAGAAGGAAAACAGAATCCTAAGTTGTCCAATTCGCATCATTTCGTTAGATATGTGCTCACCTTGACACAGTCACAGAAGACAACATAGCACAACGGCCGAACATCCACACAGACTGCATAGCTATGATACTATGATATTATGCAATAGGCTAGCTCTCTGGTACGCTTAAGGCGACTATACATGTCAAATCCCCCTCTCGCTCGCACTATTCAACATTTTTGAAGATATAAAATCACTGAATGTAGTTATGCAAAATAGCAAACCTTCACGGCCTAGAAAATAACAATACAAAGGTTCAGTAATAATGTCATATTGATTCTATCACGTTTTCTTACCAAAAAACTTGCATCAATGTGATCAATTTTGGTGCAAATTTTTCTGTAGGAAAACGTGTTGGGTTCAACATGATATTCTTGCTGTACCTTTGTATTGTTATTTTCTAGGCCGTAAAGGTTTGCTATTTTGCATAACTACATTCAGTGAGTTTATATCTTCAAAAATGTTGAATAGTGCGAGCGAGAGGGAGGTTTGACCCTTATAGTCGCCACTCAGAATGGCGAGGAGCTGAGTGATGGTCTATCAAATAAATTATTTACTGATATCACACTGAGTGCTGAAAATACAATGTGCTCCTGCTACTTATGACAATTCTATACAGTTCTAAACGATGCCAAGGTTTTATAGCACTATTTTCCTTCCCTAACGTCTTAATGTCAATGAATACAAGGAAGGGTTACGTAAAAAGAAACTGCTAACAATTAATTTAATAAAAATATGTAGGTCCTACACGTATTGAACGTATTATTATGGGTATGCGGGAAAGTTCCTATTTATAAGAACTTTTATAAGCTGAAGGCGGAATAAAAAAATTCAAAGAACTCCATTTTTATTTACTGTTTCCCTTATTTCAAAATATGTAGATTTAGTCCATGAACATTTATCGCTGCATAATGAGACAGTGACAGAAGACCGAATAAGATAACCTACAGATGTTTTTGTATGAAGGTAGGTACTACATCAAGGTGGATCGAATAAAAAGATGTTATTGTGCCGCATAACAACCCGTGACCAATCATTATAGCACAACCCAAAAAGAAGACAACACTTTTTAATATAAGACACGGCTTTTGACATTAAAACCTACTCAACATGTAGGATCATACCAACATTTAGCAGGATACTCCTCTTTGAAAGTACTGTAAATAAGAGTGAGACTAAGCGCCTCTTTCACCATCCACAAGTAAGGTTCGAGTAGGCTAATCACCAACTAAATACCTGTAACTACTCGATAACATGTCACGGCAATCGAGTAGGCACTACTCGGGCTGAGGTACTAAGGTAGCTAAGGTACTAACTGCACCTGGATACCATGGTGGTGCAACCAGTCGCCACTACCAACAAAATGTATACAGCTTTATAGAGAAGTGAGCAAGGGCTATATTTCACCGGGACACCATGGTGGCGCAACCAGTCACAGTATTGGTACAAAAATATTGTGTGGTTGCGCTACCAAACGGACACCACGTTTAATAGGCGCGCCTGGTTGCGCCTACCAACAAAATAAATAGTAATGTAAAATCGATCTGTAAAAATATTCAAAATGTATGTTGAAATATATGCATCGATTCTAGAATTTTGTTAAATTGAACTTACGAATGTACCCAATCTTAGGTTATATATATTCATATTACACCATAGATCTTATAGCCGAACTAGGTCTAAAACCACTTTATGGCATCAGCATGATTTGCATTTAGAGTTTATAGTTTTAGGATTCATTTTATAGCAAGTACCTATTTACTTATATTTACATTGACTATATGTAATTTAATATTTAGTTGAGTTATAACTTTGAAATCCTATGCACGTTTTAAGTATGATTACCTCTACGATTTGACTCTGGGGAGTGGGTAGGGGGGGGGGGGAGCCTATTCATGAACGCAAATAACGTTGAGCAATAAGCATCATCCAAGGTAGCTCAAACTTCCGCTTCCTTCCTTTCCAACTGGACTGAGTGCATTTATGGAGCCCTTGTTTATGCATTCAATTCTTTTACTACCAACTGAACTAACTACCTAGCTGAATACGTTTTCGTCTGTCACGGGCTTTTTTATGATAGTATTTTAAAAATGTCTTTGAGTGCACCTCTGCACTATGGTAACAAAAACCTCCAGAAGTCTCGAAGACCTAGATACTTACGGTTTAGGGCCTAAGCCTAAACTGGCTATCCATCAAATTCTTTTGCATTTTATAAGTTTTTATGAATTTGAATTGAACATTTTTGACTACCCAACCATTCTGCATTGACAAGGAAACCTGCAACGCTGGTTGGCTTAGTACCTACATATAATATTTTCTGATGCAACTTCTTTGTTATACCTACTTAATACCTAACCAGAGAAAACAGAAGGATTGAAAAAATAACCCACAATGACAAAATAATAGGTAGGTCGAAACAGAAGGATTGAAAAAAGAACCCACAATGACAAAATAATAGGGTCGATAGGTACCTATAATATTAATTTAAATTGAGAACTTGTCTTCATAAGGTCCAAGGATTTTTTATATTATGGGAGTGTGCGATTTAAACGACAATCTGTCCTCGCTTCGAACAAAAATGTGTGCTAATGTATTTTCCCAAAAGGGGGCTGTGTCTTGTTTTCTCTTTAGTATTGACACATAAGAAGAAACCAGACACAACCCCACTTTGCATTTTAATTGAAACAAATTAGGCACAGATTTTTGTTTGCAAATATATGCATATATTGCAAATCGCGCACTCCCTCATCAACAAACTCCATATGAATTCATTGGACCAGATAAATACCTTATTAAGGAGTTTTTATTAAGGGAGTTCCCGCTTTGAACAAAAATTGCCTGATTATGTATTCTCAATAAAAAATCCGTGTAAAGTGTCGTTTAATACATTTGGCACAGGTTTTTATTAAAAGTGCGCATTACCTTGTACGTTAAGTTCTATTAGCAATTCCATGCAAAAAAAATCGTCAAGATACCAAGGAGAATAAAAAGAGGTTGGACCAGAAAAAATAATCTACATAACTATCTGAGTATAATATAAAACTAGTACGAAGGAAAAAAAATTGAGTGCCTTCTTCAGATTGCAGATAAATTACTACTAATATCTGTGCGTGGGACACGGGTACCCGGTGGTCCAGCAGCAGTCGCCAACGACAAAAACCAAATTATTACGTGGCCCGCGGCTTCGTCAGAAATTAAATTTAAGTCCAGTTTATACCAGTTCCACACAGCGCGGTACGACCAAGAATTCGGAACAAGACATGACTTGGCCCAAATATAGCACCATAATCGAAGCATAACCACTTAGATTAATTAACCCTCCGCGATCTTTGACGAAAGATTGGACGCATGTCGCGACTACATTTAGTTCAGTAACCTATGAAGTTCCAAAGCGATACTTACCTACTTCTTCTTCTTCGATATACAAGGAGGGGCAAAATTTTACCTCTTTCAGGGCAGTCACCTTTTCTTTTTAACCGACTTCAAAAAAAAGGAGGAGGTTCTCAATTCGGTTGTATTTCGTAGTTAGAAGGTTTTGTTCTATAGGTTTATTTTTGAAGGAAAAATATATTGCATTTTCGGATGTTTTTAAAAATGTACAGCAGCCTAGAAAATGATATTTGTAAAAAAAAACAAGTTGGTCTCAATCGCTTTAGCCTTAACCAAAGAAGATACAAAGGTGAAATTTGGAGTATAGCTTCCTTTTATAGCAAAACCACCAAAATAAGAAGGAATTTTTGGAAATACCACCCCTAATGGTGTTAACGGGGGTGGCAAAGTTTGTGTGAGGGATGAAAAAATCTTCACCAAATTATTTGAAATTTTGCACTGACATAAGAAATAAACACATATTTCAGCATTTTTCAAAATTAAATCCCTATAATCAGGGTGGCAAAATTTGGCAAAAAAATCTATACTTTAGGTTGATAAAGATTTGTTTCTCTAATAAAGATAAAACCTAAAGGGGCAAGCGGGGGTAGCCAAAATTCATATGGGGGACAAAAAAATGTTTACCTATCGACTTGAAATTTTGCACAGAGAACCTAACGAAAATAAATAAACATCTGTTACAGCATTTTTCAAAATTCTACCTTTAAGTGGATAAACGGGGGGTGGAAAATTTTGTATGGGGAACTAAAACAATTTTCACCTGACTTGAAATTCCGCACAGAAAAAAACACCTATTTCATCATTTTTTGCAATACAACATCGAAGTGGGTTACCGGGGGTGGCAAAGTTTGTATGGGGGACAATACGGGTTAATGTTTGTATTCAAATATTGTCCTATATATATTCCTTAAAAAATCGGGCGTAACGGGCGTTCAAATTCAAGAAAAAAATTCTGAAAAACTGAACGCGACTGATTGCACTGAAGTTTTGTACTTATTATGTAGTTCTAGACCAGGATTAACTTAATAGGTGACTTTTTAGCCAAGGGCGGAAGCTAGTCTAAACTAAAAATAATACATGGTAAAAACTATGCGTAGGCAAGTATTTAGCGTTGATATTTACCAGACCTTCGTGGCCTAGTACCTACCACGTCACCCTTACAGCAATGTATTTAAACGAAAGTTTTCAATCAGTGCGTCCTACCTAGTGAGCAGGCATGGGCCAAACACAGTATTTAGACATGCCTCTGACTACCGCCGATTAACTTGCTAAGGTTGGTTACTTCTACTATCTTGGGTGCTTATAACTGTGGGCTGGTATGTGATATATGTGACAAAAACACTACACAATGTTTGGTTGGTCTTTCGCTTCTTACTAACCCTGTCTAACTTGGTATGGTTACGTACCTGTGCCAAAAAATAAAAAGCAAAGTTATTTCTCTCAAGCATAAACAATAATATTCGCATTGATACCGCGGTCTATTATATCCAATCTAATCTGAATTACGACGCCAACGAAACTCTAACAAATGGGAGTTCATGTTGTAATGGTTATCCAAATTTTTATATTTTGGACAATTTCAAAAACTATACATTTTAGAATTAAAATAAAAACTATTTTGAAATTGGCCCCTTTTGGGACCCTATAGCTTGATGACCGCCTGTCTGATATCTCATCATAATACTTCCCAGCAAAAAAAAACAACTAAAAATCAAAAATGTTAAAGCAGCAAAAATGTTAAAAACAACCTATCGACCCACCAAATTGTATGCAGATTGGATCAACAACAAAATCTGTAATCTGAACCATAGAATAGTCTGAACTACGATTTCAACAAACTCTAAAAAAAGGGAGTTCATGTTGTTCATGTTGATATCAATTCTCTTTAGTGCTTTTGATTTAAAAAATATTCTTTTATATTTGAATTTTAAATTTTAAAAATATCGGATTGAGTTTTCAAGTGACAAAATGAAATAAAAATTAAATCAAAATCACTAAAGAGTATTGATATTAAATTCGATCCATTCACTCTCCCCCACAATAACTTCACACCCCTTTTTAACTCCGTTAGGCGATGAGTTTAATTAAAATACGAAACATCTTCCATCGATTATGTCAAAGAATGTTTATGCAAAATTTGAAGTAGATTGGACCAAGAAATTACATTGTCCCATACAAACTTTACCCCTTTTTTCAACGCCTAGAATTAGCCTAGTAGAATTTCGGAAAATCCATTCATATCAGATGTCTACGCCATACCAGGCCTCTTTCACTCCGCAGAATAGGTATAAAAATATACCTACGCATCGCCGGCCCTCCTAGCATGGTTCGTTACGTCGGTTGCCGAGTTCTGCCCGGAACGAAAGTGTCTTTGAGCAGCCGCGGCATTTTACTTTGTTTTTGTTAATGTACCTATATTTTACGCCAAATGAAGGCAAAAAAATACTGCATAGCATTTGATTGCCTGAATAATAATAAGAAAATGTAAATAATACTAATAGTAGGTAGTTATGTGTACCCCTCACCCCTCAGCCTTAGATTAAGTTTATAATATTGTTTTTGGTTGCATTGGAATGCAGCTTCTTAGAATTGTGTAATGCTGATGCAGCCGTCTGGGTGTCGTCCGGCTGCATCCGAACCTAATGTACTTAATTCATTATTAAAGCGCCTCCAAATCGGTGTGGACGTAATCACCCTAGTTTTATTTTATTAATTAAGTAAATCAGTTAGCTTTTTAAAAACCCGTAATAATGTTCCCAAATTAAGAGTGGCGCAGCCGGCGCGAATTTTCATCATTTTCACGGGTTTTCCGCGGTTTTTCTGATGTCCAAATCCGTCAGAAATTTTTGCAAGAAAATCTACGAATAACGTAAATCCGCCGAACCAAATAAATTTCTCTTACGGGTAAAGAAAAGCTGAGTATGGGAGTAGCGGTTGGTTGGTGAGTAAAACTTTTCGCCATTCCTTTCCCTAATCCTCCAGTATTTTTCATGGGTTATTAAAACTTTAACTTAAAGTTAATATTTGAGATCAAACTTCTCTCAATATAACGTGTCTGGAATCTTTGTATGTAATTCTACGAAGGTTAACCAATATTCTTAGAATCGAATAACCATAGAGTTAGGAAAAGATAGATGGTACAAATTTTAAAATTCAGATTTGTATCGTAAGTTGTAGAATAGTGTTAGGTAACGATTAATTGATCTTAACATCGATCATTAATTGATTTATTATATAACATAATATATTACAAATTTTACAATTCAGATTTGTAATGTTAGAAATAGAATAGTGTTAGGTAACGGTTAATTGATCTTAACATCGATCATTAATTGATTTATTATATAAAATATTATATTACAAATTTTACAATTCAGATTTGTAATGTTAGAAATAGAATAGTGTTAGGTAAAGGTTAATTGATCTTAGCATCGATCATTAATTGATTTATTTAAGAATAACATATATTTTAAAATACAATTTTTATAACTTTTACAAAAATATTCCTTTATATTCCTTTATTGTTTGCTTTTATGTGATTTTATTGTGCTGTTTTATTGTGTTACTGTGTAATTTTTGTGTGTTTAATTGTGTAAGTGCAAGTGAAAGTTGCCTTCTCTGAATCGTTCGTAGCTCTACCGTAATAATGACGAAATCAACTCTCGAATTAATTCCTAAGGAAATTGTACAGTTAATTCCTTTGTTCAGTGGTGATAAAAGACAGTTAAGTTTATATTTGCGTAAATGTCAATATGTGATCGATAAATATTGTAGTATTAACGAAGATCAGAACTTGTACGTTTTCAACGTCATTACGAGCAGACTTTCCGAGAATGCAGCTGCGCTCTTATCAGAACGAGAAGATATTGTGACTTGGTCCGCTCTGAAGGAACTGCTAATCCAACATTTTGGAGACCCGCGTAGTGAAGCGTGTATTAACATAGAGTTGGAATCTTTAAAAATTAAATCAGGTGAAAGTTATTTGGATTTTTGTAATCGAATTCAAAGTGTGCGATCATTACTGATTTCAAAAGTGAATATGAACGCGGATAGTGATTTGAAAAAGGCAAAATTAATAATTTACGATAATACGGCTCTGAATGTATTTTTATACAACCTTCCGGAAAACATGGTACGGATAGTGCGACTTAAAGCACCCGCGACTTTAGAAGCCGCATTGAGTGTCGTGCTCGAAGAAGTCAACTTCTTAGAGCAGTATAATATGAGAAATCGTATTCACGGTAATAGTCAAATATCAGGTTCAAGTTTAAGACCATTGACAAATAATTCGTTTGGGTTTAAACCCATGTTGCCTAGCAACAATGTGACGCCTAAATTTAACTTTGGTGTACCGCAAAATTCGCAAATTAGAGTGCCCCAAAATCAAGGGCAAGGTCAGGCACAGAATTCTGGAGTCCGCCCACACACATACGGGTACCGACCCCAGTTTGGCCTTCAGCCACAACCGTTTGGCCTTCAGCCACAACAAAGACATGGCGTTCAGTCTCAACAATTTGGTTATAAGCCCCCACAACAATTTGGTTATAGACCACAATTGAACCAACAATTTGGTTACAAACCACAATTTGGTTATAAACCAAACTTCGATAATAGGCCGTCCCAATTCGGGTACCGTCCTGCGCAGGAACAAAAACCTCAATTGGAAGTTAGTGATGTCTCCATGAGGACAGCGCCTCTTAGACCACAGCCACAAGTATCACAAACAGGTTTCAAGTTAAACGAACTTACCACGAACATGAAGTTCGATCATGAACACGAACCTAATTATGACGAAAGCTTTTATTATGATTATGAAAGTAATGATAATGTAGTGAACTATTGCGACGCAAATGAATCTGAAAATTATGAACAAAAACAAGAACAACTGACAGACGTACCTCAGATAATGACATTGCACGAAACTATTTCAGCAGACTTGTCTATTCCAATTAATACTTTGAACTCGGATCATGATAATCAGCCATGGACAGTTGAGGATGTTGATGATGATGAATTACTTGAAAATGATTTAAATGGTGTAGTTCATTTGATTGAAGTAGATCAGAGTCCAGAAACAACAGAGAAACAAACGTTACTTAGTGATACATCTAAAATTAAAGTTTTGAACAAATGTTTGGCAAATGAGATGCAAATGATTAAAGAAAATAATAAATTAAAGAATGGTAAAGCTGAAAATGAAAAAACTATTTTTGCTCAGGATGTTAATAATGTTTTAAATGAATATTTCGCAGATAAAATGGTAGCGGTTAAAGAAAAGAATAAAGCAAAGAAACAATGTGAAACTGAAAAACAAGTGTTCAAAGAAAATAAAAATTTTGCTGAGCATATTAATAATGATGATGATGATGATGATATGAATAACGGTAAAACAATACTAAATAAACCGAGTTTTGTCACAACGAAAGTTAAAGGTGAACCTGGCTGGAACGTTTTACCTATACAGATTAAAGAAAATAAAACTAAATCGCCATTCAAAGAGAAAAAAAAATTATGACTTTCCCATAGACCTCCGATAAAAAAAAAAATTATTAAGGCTCTTACAAACTGACTATTGGACTAGAGTTATCTAACGTTATTAAAATAGAATTTATAATGATTATAATTATGTGTTTTTAGAACTTTTATACAATTAATTCACTTAAACTGACTTAACTAACTTAATGCAAAAATATTTATTAAATTCTTAAGCGTAAAAATAATTCATACAGAGTTCAAACAATAAATCATTGAACTAGAGTATGATACCGCCTACTTGTCTCGCATAGGTACCATTTTGATAAACATACATACTTCTGAAGTGAGTCATGATCAGACTATCATTTCTTAGAAATTAAGCTTGGTCTCTGGAATGTCTGAGAGCTTTATCAGTGGTGCAGAATAAATTAACCAGATAAATGTTGTGCACTAATTACAAACGTAAGCTTGAGAGTTATGAGTTTTAAGTATTAAAGAATTTAGAAATAATGTTAAATTTTTTTTGTCGCAAAACCGAATAGTTAAGTTTTCTATACATACTTGTTGGATTGTTCTATATTTTTACGAATAGTTTCAGAACTAACTTTATCAGATTAAGTCAAATCAAAACAGCCTTAGCTTCTACTTAAGCTTTTAGCTCTAAAGTCTCTATATTATAACAGTGTATTGTGAATTCAGTCGAACTTTTATATTATTTAAAATTGATTTCTTATGTGAAAAGCTAAGTTAAGTCGCCTAACGAACAGAACTTGTTTGAATTAACTTTAAGTGTGAAATCATATGTTAAGAAAAACCAGATCACGTTTAGCTTGGAAATGTACTTATAACCATTTTAAAATGTATCCCTTACCAATTTTCCATCAATCTGAAAATAAAACCTTATCTATTTTCCCTAAATACCCTTACCTTTTGGCGAAAGGTTTGAAATACTTACCGATTGTAAAACCGTGCCGCCCGTTAACAGCTGGCGACCATTTTCTGTGTTCAACAGACAACACCATGAGCTTTATACCATGAGCTCACCTATATGGAACAACTCATGAACTACGACGATGACCCCACTCATTGTGAGCAGCATCAGGTCCTGATTATAAAGGCCAAGGTCCAGCGAGTCACAGCTCACACTTGGATTATTTTAAGCAGACTGAAATCTACGTTAACCAAATATTGCGATAACGAGGTCAGTAAGCAGCCTATCTTCGTGATCTTCCTCGTGACTATCGACGAGCCTTGTGATTTGGAGATCAATGGAATTCGTAATCGCCACCGTATCTTGATAGAATCAGACGTTGTAGAGCCAATTCCTCTAATCGCCATACCGCAGCTACGTGTGAACGCGAGCCTATCAGGTGCACGCGCACTCAACATGAACGGTGTCAGCTTAATATTGTAATAAAATACATGGCGTATTCCCATAAACATAGTGCAGTGATTCAAAGTGTTTTGAATGAAAATAAGTTTAGCTTCAGTGACAATTTAGGATACGCGACTTTAGGATTAGTTATTTTAGGATTTTTACTGTTCTTATTTTATGTGTTTCGGCAAAAATTGTTAAAAATTGTTTATTTTAAGAAAAATTATCGGCAACAATCTCAAATCGATTCACCCGATAATTTTCCTCTTGGGGATGGAGGAGTTATGTGTACCCCTCACCCCTCAGCCTTAGATTAAGTTTATAATATTGTTTTTGGTTGCATTGGAATGCAGCTTCTTAGAATTGTGTAATGCTGATGCAGCCGTCTGGGTGTCGTCCGGCTGCATCCGAACCTAATGTACTTAATTCATTATTAAAGCGCCTCCAAATCGGTGTGGACGTAATCACCCTAGTTTTATTTTATTAATTAAGTAAATCAGTTAGCTTTTTAAAAACCCGTAATAACGTTCCCAAATTAAGAGTAGGTACAGAACTGAAAGTTTTTCTACCAAATAATGCGTTGTTTAGATATCAAAGTCTCCCGTATTTACTTAAGTAGATAGGTACTTAGGTACAAGTTCTATTTGAATGCGTTACCTACCTACATAAATAAACGTAATATTATAATGTAGGTATTTTTTCATAGACAATTTTTGTGCCATTGGTAGGTATCTACCTACATAGTGCTGTAGTAAGTAGGTATTATGATTTTGATTATGTAGACTGAGAGCAAGATTAGAAACCCAACCTAGGTACATTTTTATTTGATTTAACTTTAAGTAGGCAGTGTAGGTTACCTACTTAAAAACAGTCGGGTAGGTAGGTGTAGGTAGACAAATCGATGTGGTAAGTTACCTAAAGGTAGGCGTACTAACAACTAAAACTAGATAACTAGGTTACCTACAAACCAAATGTTGTTTTTTTCTCTTGCAAATATCTAGGTAGGTACCTACCTACTAAAATTTTGGCCACGCTTGGCATGCGGGTTGGGGATCGCAGGGTACAGCTTCTCGCACCGCCGACGCTGCTGCCCGTGTCGGCGGCCAGGTTCTTATTATTCGTCACAGAATAATTCTCAAGACAACCCTAACGTTACACGTGCCACGTCAGTAGAGATAGAGCTATACGATAGAAAGGGATGCAAGGTGTAGGTTAATATAAATGTTAGGCACTGAGTTCGGTACGAGCTGAATAGCACTTTATTGCGTAGCAGCTAAAGTCGCTATTTATTTAAATGATTGCGCGGAGTGAAGCTTCTGTCCCTTCTGTATTCTGTGGCCATACAAAGTACTATCAGCGGATTAGGCTGTGCGTTGATCTGTCAGTGACAATTCAGGATAAAGGATTTTATATGTATAGAAGATAGATATATAATTTAAGTAAAGTAAAAATTATTTAAAGTTAAAATAGGCCTCGGTGAAAATACCCCTGAGAAGTCATTTCATCGCCCTTTGTCTCACTCAAAGGCTCCTTCTGTGAAAAATAATCATAAAGTACCTTTGACCCTCTGAAGTTTTTTTAAATTATTTATTTATTTATTAATCAAACAACGCCAACAGTATGTACACCTAACGGGCATTATATAAAACACTAAACGATAATACTATGGAATGGGTTCGATTCCCGCTGCGGGACAAATGTTTGCATGTTCTGTAGATATTTGTCTCGGGTCTGGGTGTTTTCTATGTATGATATGTATGTATTTACAAAAAAAAATATGTGTAGTATATCAATCATGTGGTTCCCATAATACAAGTTCTTGGGGCTACGTGATGCTGTGTGATTACGTCCCGCATTATTTATTTATTTATTTTATTTAATGTGTACCACTAACAGGCATGCACAGCATTTAAATTATTTATTATATTATACACGACTATAGCTAAATACACAAAATAGAATACAAAATAAAATATATTAAAAATAAAAAATAAACCTTACCAGTATTTCATTCTACAAAGAATAGCACACTAGCATGTATATTCTTAAACAAGACCGGTTAAGTGCGAGTTTTCTCGCCCACCGCGGGTGACTTCAATGGCGTGCGATACTAATTAGTAAGGTTTCTTCGTAATTAAAATGTGTACGTCCTATAGAAAAATAGAAACCGGTTTTAGAATTGGCAAATCAGGGCCTTTCAGATAACACCATATTTGACCGTGTAACTTGCTTGACCACAGCTGATTTTTCTATAATTTTTTTTTCTTTATTATGTATAAGTTTCAGGTTTTTAACTTCACAAACTTCGGAGTTAAGGGGGGTGGTATGGACATTTTTTGGACAATTTTGATCATAAAATGAAAACCAAGCATCTTATGAAAAAATAAAAAATATATAAATTGACCCCTTTCATATGATATGCTACATCTATTAGCACCAGTTTGAAATTTTGACGTTTCTTATTTCGGACCTTTTGGGGATGCAAATGCAAATATTTTTTTTATTTTTTTACTGTAAATCTTATTCAGCCAGTGCATTTTAAATCTACACCAAATTTCAAGTCGGTAGCTTTTGTAGTTCCTGAAATAATCAGCTGTGAGTCTGTGACAGACGGACGGACGGACTGACAAAGTGGCACCATATGGGTTGTTTGACCGGTTGTTGACGTCACCCTAAAAATTTAAAATATATATTAAATTAAAAATTTGAAAAACCCCCGACTCAAAAAGCAAACATTTAAAAACTCAAAAATAATACCATCGTTCAGCCATCGAATTCGATTGAGTAATTTTCGTTTTTGTCGTTTTTGCTCGATATTAATAAGCGCAACAGGTAGACGCTTGAAATACTTCGCATCCTTGGCCCACCCCGACGCCGCTGTCCCTCAGGCGTCCAGGCAGGATGGTCGGCCCACCCATTACAAAATAATTTAATTAAATTAAATAAATTAAAGGGGATTCCCATACATCTATGGATAATGGTAGGGAACCCTTCGTACGCGAGTCCGCGTCGTACTTGGGCGGTTTTTTAATTAATTACCTACCTACCTACTCAAATCTCTGTTATATGTACCTGTGCTTGTTTCAGAAACTCTCTTACCCGAAGGCGGTGGGATTCATAATCACAAATGAATTCTGCGAAAGATTTTCTTTCTATGGGATGCGAAGTAAGATATTTTTATTATTTATTTAGTAGCTCTGCGGTTGAAGTGTAGGGCTTATATTATTCCTGGTATAGAGAGAACCACATACCTAAATACAGGACAATTTTTTGAGACGGGACAGTAACTGTCCCGTCTCAAAAATTCAACCCGTATATATGCAAATTGCATTTCGGATCAGGAGATTTTAAAAGCTAAATGTTCGTGGGTGCACTTCGAGTTTAATATAAAATGTTCTGAGTGCAAAACGTTCTCAATTTAATATGGTTTTGGAAGCAAAATAACCTTTTCAATAGTTAGTCCTCTAGCCATAATGTCTTTGAATTAATGTGACCATTATGGTAAAACAACCACGGAACAAGTCGTCATAATTTCAGAAAGTATTTATTTCATCTTCATCATTTATTTAAGAGCTGTGCTCTTGTCGGCGCAACTCATGCAGCTCCTTCCATCTGTATCTCTACAAAGCAGCCTCCTTTACTTCTCTATACGACAAGACATCTACTTTCTCTATAATGTGGCTCATATAATTTATTTATTTACAGGTAGAAAATATGTATTGAATCTTTTCCATAGCTTCAGTATCACGTATTTCCCAAAGAGGATTTAGGCAGACAGGATTTGAAAATATTTGGCATAGGTTCATTTCAAATTGCGGCCATTTTACTCTCATGACGTTATACAATGTGAATAGTCTATACTACTTTGTGCTCTGAAAACTAGTAGTCATTTTCCTCTCAGAGCATTTTATATTACAGTCGATGTGCAGAATGTGCACCCAAGAATATTTCGCTTCCAAAACATCCTAATCCGAAAAGGCAAGTTGCTACTCATTCCTTCAGTGGTTTGGCGTGAAGGGAACAAACAGAATATCCGCATTACACTTTATGTATTGATAATGCTTACTCATCCTAATGTTTAGTAACAGTATATTATCAATGGTGGTATGTATTTTAAAAAATAGTGGCCGTTTCGGAACGCTAGCTATGCCACGAAATACTTCGCGTTGTCAGATTTGAAAGGATCACCTACTTATCTAAATTCCATTGACGGTGACATAAACACGTAAACATCTGTCCAAATACAAATACGGTAAGTAGGTAGATGATAAAGCAAGTTTTCCGAGTAATATTAAATTTTGATTAGGTGAGTGAGAAGTGGGATCGTACATAGGGTACGCTCAGGATTTGTCCTTGAAATCCCAGGATTTTTAGACTCTTCTCAGGATTACGGCCGGATTTTGAAAATATCAGGACATCTCAGTATTTTTGGAATTATCAATAAAATGGAGTAAATTTTTCAGGTCTTTTTATTAAGTACAAAAACAAATATTCTTCTTTTAATAGAGACTATTTTAAAAATCAACTTTGGTCACGTGAATTACACAAATAAAATTGAAACCATAATCTAATCATCTGTTTTACCATACTTGTTTGATAATGATTTTAACCTTTTTACTAAACTTTTGTCTTTTAACACTGTTCTAATAATGCTTCGCACTTTCAACTCTTCAGATTATACTGTGTTAAAAGCAACGCTCGGACTGAAGACACCGTTAGTCGGTTTCTGTCATTCGACCATTGAGCCCCCATGATAAAAAAAACTCTTTCTACGATTGAATTCTGGGCTGTACCTACTAGCAAATACACATTATCTCAGGTAATCTTAAAACACCTACTTCTTGTTAATGGTTGGCGACAACGTATGGAGCATTACTTGAAATAATGCGTGTTCTTGTTTTGAAACGTTGGTCGTGGCCGACATAACTGTAAATTACTTAATAATTAAATCCAGTAAATATCAGGATTTTTCAATGAAATTCAGCTTTTTCTCCGGAATTCGAATTTTTTTTCTGTTACCTAACCCTAATCGTACAGGCTCCTAAAGATAAGATGCAAAAATCCTAGTTCGAAGTCAACGCAAAGGCGTTTAGAATTAGTAGTAGTTTATATTAATCGCATATGCATTATCTAACCTACTTAATAAACAGGTTTCAAGTGAACTCCTTATCAGCGTTTTCGTTTTAACAGTTTCGCCATAGCAGTGTTTGTCTTTAGAGTTTAGATAAAATAGACATTAGGTAGGTACTTATCGATCAGCGTTATCCAATCCTGTGGAGGGTCTTCATTGACAAATAAGTACCATAAACAATTATGAATATTCATAAAACAGGAAACATGTATTCTCTTATGTTAAATAATTCACGAACTGACGACCCGGCCGCCTGCAACTTAGTTGGTGTGAATCTTTTCATAACATTTTCCGCAAATGACGGACGTGTAGAAGGTCCCAGCGAACGGAGTTGCGCATGGTGACTAGTATATAAAATTCTAATCGATCGGCGTGCTGGTGCGATAGTCACGCCAACACACATTGTAGAACGCCGACACTCTCCAGTCTCCAATCTAGAGTAAATTACCGGACGGATTAACTATTGTTAACAGAATTAAACACTCGTATTCATGAATCGACATCAAAAACAAATAACTATTGTACAATGAACAAGATAATATTTTATAATCCTTGAAGATAGAACATGCATATGGGCCACTTGGTGTCTACTAGCTGTCGCTGCGTGGAATGCGATCACTCGCCTTAGTTTAGGGCTGTGTTGGGTGGGAGCTGTGTTGGATCAGAGTCGTGTAAGTGGGCTATGACCTTTATACCTATTAGTTATTTTACCTTTACCAAGTACCTATTACATTGTAGGACCCCCACTTTGGAATTATTGCCCCACGATACGATGTGTTCATCAACTAGAGTCATTAAGGTGAAAAGCCTCATATGCCTGTAATTTTACTCTCGCACCCTTAGGTAAAATCAAAACACAGAAATGCTGATTCATGGCAGAGATAGGTCTGATATTACTTTCCCGGATGAGCCTTACAAAGACATCTTACCACTACAACAATACTTAGTACACAATTGCAATTGCAATTTAAGTATATGGTTAGGACCTAGGTAGTAACTAGTGTTACACGAAATAGTACCTACTTAGCCATAGGTTCCTACCAATTCTATTGCTCAGCTCAGTATGATAACCTTTTGGAGTGTAATGTTAGGTACTTTTGTGATGATTAAATGCTCTATTAGGTACTAAGTTCCTGGGTACAATGATATGAAATATTTATACATCCATACACCACACTGGCCAGTCATAGCTCACTGCTGGACATAGGCCTCCCATAATAAAGGGGGATACGCCGATGATCCCCACAATGGGCTTGCGAGTTGGGGATCGCAAGGCACTGCTTCTCGCACCGCTGACGCTGCTGCCCGTCGGCGGCCAGGGAATTTAGCGGTGCTGGACTTAGGTTGCGCTATTCTATGCCGCATTCAGCCGACCGCCAGAGCACCATTTGCTAAACAGCAGGATGCACCACAAGCAGCTGAGGTTAGCTTGGATTCCGTAGATAGAGGTTGGATCCCCTTACTCCCTTTTTTTGTATAACGAGCCCCATTTTTTATGTATACCTAATAGCACAATATTTTATGATTATACTTTTTCAAGTAGGTACTTAAGCATAATAAGTTTTGAATATTTTTAATTTATGTACTAGCAAATATACAAATAATAAAAACATAGGCCTTTGCATCTAAATTAGATGATTTATACAGAGTCAAATGGTAACTTTTACTCATTGACCGACGGGGTGATCGGCTAACTCTGTTGCAAACAGAAATGATTGACACCGGTCCTGTTTTTACAAACATTGACATTTCATCTGTCGAAATTCAATGAATGTCAATTAACAAACTGTCACAGTTTGTAAAAACAGGACCGGTGTCAATAACTTCTATAAGCAACAGAGTTATGTACGATTCACACCTAACGGCGCGCGTCGGAGAGCATCGAAGTCGAAGCGCATTTTAAAACATGCTAGAGGAAATTTAAACCTCCACAAAGCAGTTAAGTTCCTTATTTGCATGCAATATCTACTTACGGATCTATTTATGTTAGTGTTTGACAGAGCTCAAAAAAGGAACTTAACTACTTTGTGGTTGTTTTAATTTCCTCTAGCATGTTAGAAAATGCTCTCCGATGCTCTCCGACGCGCGCCGTTAGGTGTGAATCGTAAATTAGCCGATCACCCCGCAGGCAGGCAGGACAGGGTGTAGTGCCTGGGACACGGTTAATATGAGTTATACTTGCTTAACACCTAACGCCTAGTCGACCTTATTCCCAGAAAGGACAGGGTCAATACGTGTGGTGCTGACTCAGCGTTTTGAACAATCAATTTTTCGAACTGAAAATTATTTTCGTGATAGCCCAAGATTCGAAAGTCTGGACTCACTTACTAATGACTTTTAGATAGATAGATCGATCGATCGATAGAAAACTCTGTACTTATTGTACTAACACCAACTTTTAGGTAGGTAGTTACATAATATTTGATGATGTAAACGTTACGTACATAATGAGTGAGATAAGGTAATTATTGTGCAGTAGGGATTGAGGATTCCCCTAAAGCTTTTGACTTGAACCATTCATCTTCAATGAAAGTGCTGTATTGTTTAAACGATAAGACTGGTAATTTATAAGATAGCGTCAAGCATAATGCCCACAAATAATAATGCCAATAAAAACAGAGACTGACCAGTATATTAAAACATTAACAATCTCCTCTACTTTCATCACGTGTGGTACACATAGGTATACTATTATTATAATAGTTATAACAATGGTCATCTCGAAGACATCACTTTTGCGATAAACCCGCCTCTTATAGGACCTTCTTTCGGTACATTTATGATTAAGGTTTATGGTATAATGTATCGTTGTTATTGATATAAGTATGTAAACATCTGTATGGTCCTCAATGAAGTTTTGATTGATTTATTTACTAGGTGACCCGCGTGTAACTTAGTTTGCGTGTTGAAATTCCAAGCCTTTTTATACAACATATTTTGTAATACCTAAGTATCTACTTTAGAGAGCTCGTTGAATTCCATTGCTGGGTGACCCAGAAGGCGGGAAGGCCTTCTTTCCGTACATTCCTGTCTAGGGCTTCAGACTGCTAGATATGAGAGAGTAGGCATTGAGTTCTTCACGTGTTTAGTAGGAACGTACACATGCTACTTTATTCATTGTGTACATTTTCTAGTTTTTAAATTGTCTAACTCTTATTATGGAACAAATTGGAATGAAGAGCTCTTGAAGATTGGTAATTATATAATATATATTCAATTGGTAATAAATAATCTAGACAGACAGTCTTCCGAACCAAAAAATATTTCGTTTTTAACTTTTGTATGCTTTGCTGACACTTTTGCTAAAATAACATATGTACAGTTGTTTTGCTCTACTCTTTTATTATCTATTTTAGAGCTATGGTATAAAGTTTATTGTATGTAAATCAACGACAACAACACCGGCATATATAAGACCACTGCTGGACCCCTAATATGAAGGATTATATGACCGTAATCGGGTTATGATTATATGGGCAAGCGGGTTGGGGATCGCAGAGCGGAGCTTCTCGCACCACTGATGCTGCTGCCAGAAGATTTAGCTGTGCAGGTGTTAGGTTCTGATATGCCGCAATCAGCCGGCCGCCAGGGCCCTGTTTGGTAGTTAGCAGGATCCATCACGGCAGGTGAGGCTTGGGTTCCAAAGATGGAAATAGAGTCCCTTACATCCATGCAAATCTATCGATGCGTGTCTGACCCTATCATGGTCATTTTGCTGTCTTATCTTAATTTCTCATTTGTTTCTTCTCTAACTTCTCCAATTATTTTCTAAACTTTTCATTTCTCTTAATACAACACCAGTAAAATATCGGCCAGTTTTCACCGAGAAGTAAATTTTCTCTTAACTTAATATTCCGTTTACAATCATTTTCTCCGGTAGTCATCACATCAAGCACATTGATTGTTAGGGTGTAGCCACAAGAACCTAAAAATATATTTATGAACGTCGCTTAGGTATTATTTTAATAATCATTCATTACAGTAAGTATCTTCTAACAGTGGTTTCACTCGCGATATTTTGAATAGTTATACCTACCAGAGCACTAGCCTTTAAGATTAAGTACTATAATTTTGTTTATGTATCTGTTTATCTTTTGTGGCGACCCAATAAATGAATAAATAAATAAATTTATCGTTAGGTACAGTTATTAATTTCTAGTTTTGACAAAATAAATCTGGGCCTCGCTAGGATTAAGTGTATATTAAGTAATGTATTTCAAGGTTAATGCAATGATACTGATTTATCTAAAGTGTATCTAGTACTTATAGTATTTTTCCAGAAGTCAAAAGTGCAGCAGCGTTGATTGCCTGCATTTGATCCATTTCGTCTCAGGGTGACTGACAGTCGTAATTCAACGTAATTTTATCAATTGAGGAAGCAATGAAAGTATGATCTGTATGCGATGTATGTATGGTATTGTAGTCTTGTCATGCGGTTTTTATTTGTGAGCCGGTTTCTACCGAGAGCACGCACTCATGTGTATTAAGTAGAATGCTGGTATTTTCTGTTTCAGATAATAGTAAATCAAATCATCATCCAAAGTGGTATGTACATTGGACGATTACTCATTCATTAATTTTTAAAATCCATAGTAGTAAAAAGTTGCAAGTTTACTTATATCCGCACACGATGATATTTTTAGCGACATAATGATGGGCCCTATCAAACGGCACCTAACCCCAAATTAAGCAAAGCTTGTGTTAGGTAAAGAAACCACATAGCTGATATCATACTTGTATAAGTAAATTTTTTATGTAAATACATACATACACATTATACATAAACACACAGTCCCGAGAGCAATATTTGCAGAACATAGAAATATTTTGTCTTGCAGCGGGAATCGTAATACCCGCAAACTTTTACGTCTCAGGTGGGTCTTTCCTCACTGCGCCACAGACGTTTCCACGGACGTCATCAAGAACATAGAAAATGAGTTCCTCAATTAGGCTGTAAATTTGAATAGGTATTTTAAGCGATGTTATATCTCGTATCTAATTATCTAGGTACCTATATATCGGTGTATCCACCAGTTAAAAAAAACAAACATTATATTCTTTAATTCCACGGCGCTGTTTATCACAGTGGTTTTATTTCATGTTGAAAAATTCACATTTCAGAACGATAACACAAACAGCCAGGTGGAGTGACGGTCTGCGTTAGGTTGCTGGTAGAAGCTGGATGAGCCAAGCTCGGGACAGAGTGCAATGGCGCTCTTTAGGGGAGGCCTATGTCCAGCAGTGGACTATTTAAGGCTAAAATGATAATGAACATTAATAGAACATAATATTTTCGGCTTACCAACCCATATAACCTGCTCATACTCCCGCCATCCCAATCGTCAATAGCTTGCGGAAAACAGATAATAAAACGTGATACATTAAACTATTCTATTGACAGTCATGTAGGTACGTAGTTACTGGCGTTAGCTCATCTGTATTTGCTGCCATGCCTTAAACGGCGTAGGTACTACAGCTTTCTACCAGTCAGATAGATTTTGACCCAAATCGGGTCAGCCGTTACGGAGTTGAGTGGGAACAAACATACTCAGACACACACACACACACCCACAAACTTTCGCATTTATATTAAAAGCGTGATGTACATTTAAGGCACCTGACGACTTATTATAAGCGCAGTTTGTCTAAGTAGGTGGGTTCTTTAATATTAAAGGTTCAAACATTCAGTTTGTTAATAATATGTGAACATGAGAGATGTGAAGTGTGAAATGTGAAATGTTTGTCAATTACCTATTCACTTGAAAACTACTTAATCCTTTGAGTAGGTAGGCTAGATGTGAGCTAAAATTTTGCACAATGTATTTTTACACCTGGAATATATTAGGCTATTTTCCACGCGGGTGCCACGCAAGTGAAGCCGCGGGCGGAAGCAAGTAAGATAAAAATGTTGTATTCCGTGGTTTGTATTACAATTTCCCAAGCTAGGAGCATTATGAAAATCTTTATCTATTATTAAAATCTAGTTTTCACTACACCGTTCACCTTTATAAATTGTGTTTTGACATCAATAATGATTTAAATTTGGTTTGTTCGAAATTGTTCTTAAGCATTTTCTTATTATACCTATTGATGGAACTAGCACATGGCCCACCTGGTGTTAAGTGATAACCATAACCTATAACAAAGTATTGGTTCGTAGGTTACAGATGTTTACAACGTGCCCCACGATGCAACACCCTGCGTCATCAACTTGAGGCATGAAGGTGTAAGCCTCATATGCCTGTAATTTCACCGGCGAAACACAGCAATGCTGCTTCACGGCAGAAATAGATAGGGTGGTAATACTTCCCCGTATGAGCCCTTCACAAAGGACTCAACTACTGCTTACAAATTTTTGAAAAAATCTTATGGTCGAGATTTTTTGACGTCATATTTCGGCCGAAATCTTTAAACCAGAGTTGGTTGGAGGTTGTATGTACCTAATTATTAATATCAACGGGATATTTACCATGATTTGTGAGTTATCGGGAAACAATAGAACTCACAAATCATGGTAAATATCCCGTTGATATTAATAATTATGTTCTCAACCATGATAGTTTCAAAAGTTGTATGTACCTGCTTAGGTAGAAGCGAATTTGGTTGAACGAGTGGACTCCATCACAAGATTTCTTCGGACATTTCCGAGCATAAGGCCACTGACAATCGACTTTCTCATGCATAATGTATAGAAAATACATGCCATAGTTTGAATTGATAGCCATCAAATACTTCAGATTTTACTATAGTGTTTTTTTTTCAGCCATCCTCTCACTGTACCTGCGAGATAAGCTTGGCTACTCCGACGATGGTGCTACAGTTATATACCACGTGTTCTCGATGTTCGCCTACTTCTTTCCACTTCTCGGTGCCATGATAGCGGACGGGTGGCTCGGGAGATACAGGTAAACATATGCACTTTATTCTCGTCTCGATGCATATTGGATGTATGTTGAACGGTCTAGCGAGAAGGGCCTCAAGATTCAAGATTATTCGCATGTTTATGTTCTCTTGTCATACCTATCACTTTATGTTGAATTTAGCGAAGTTGGCCACGCATTTATAAAGCGTCTTTTCTTGTCTTTACGTGCGACTTTTTTCAATGAAGTAGAGCTTGACCAGCATCTATACCATCATCTCAGCCTAGTCTGCCTTACCCACAGAAAAGACATGGTCAATACATGTTGAGCTGATTAAGCCTTGGGTTTCCTCACGATATTATTTTCCTTCACTGTTATGAACGTGGTTGACCCACATGAGGTAAAATCGTAAGGTCGAAAGATGATGATTTACCTACAACCTATGTATATTTACCTTCGCTACAATGGATCCTGATTTCACTGTAGATAGATAGATAGATAGATAACTCTTTATTGTACTCACACCACCTTAAACATAAAGTACAAAACAAACAATAACTTATACTGAAAGTACAATGGGCACTGTATTGATAATAGAATTCCATATTCCTGTTTACCTGTTTGAAATTTATTTCTCATAAATTGATTAACACCCTGTCAGTATCAGGCGAGTTTATTAGCATAGCTAATAGCTATAGACCGCACTGATTAAAACTTTAACAACGTGCAAATGTAATTACGTAGAAAAAATGTTATGCTATAAATAGCTGGCGGGGAGAATCTTTTTTATTAAATGGGCAATGGAAATCAAATAAAACGAATGAAATAAACTATATAGGCCCGCTTTAGACGCAGAAGGTTGTGGGTTCGATTCCCTCTGCGGGACAAATGTTTGCATTTTCTGCAGATATTTGTTTCGGGTCTGGATGTTTTCTATGTATGATATGTAAGTATTTACAAAAAAAAAGTATAATAAGTAGTACATCAATCATGTGGTAATATGTGGTATACCATGCATAATACCTACAAGCTTTGCTTAGTTTGAGGCTTACATGATGCTGGGTGATTAAGATAACGTCCAGCATTATTTATATGAGACGAATTATGCACAAATTAAAAATTATGAGAAAATTTATTATTTAAGTAAAACTCTGGTAATCTGAATCTCGGAAACAGTACTAAACAGGGGGCGCAGGGAGTTTTAGGGAAGATGCGGGGATTTCGGAGGCGATAAATCGATCTAGCTAGGTTTAACTTTAAGAAAATTAAAAAAAAAACATTAATCCATTAGTTACTTATGTACCGATCGACGTTACTATCGCATGCGCATCGATAGCGGCAGCAAATTGTATGAAAGTGCTATCGTGCGTCGTGTCGTCCGAGACGACATATCATTGTTAGTGTGAACGGAGAGCGCATTCTATACATTTGCTCCCCCGTGAGCCATCGTTGTGTTGTGAATCACCGACATACGATAGTAACGTTCAGAGGTTCGATCTGACTAGCGAAAAAGTATTCGTATCGTAGACGTAAAATATAGGCCAATGAGAAATCGTAGATTGAAAATAATGTGTTGTTATTGCCCAACATTTTTTGTTAACGCTTACGATACGTCAGGCATGAACTACTGACTCACGACCCTAAAGCGAAGAATTCACTAGACGGACCTGCCCGCGAACAAGTCTGTACGGGCATATCTGTAGCCGCAATACACTACACAGACTCATCAGTTTGTTGTCTGTCTCTCAACCGGCTACACGTGTTACGATGTTAACGAGACGAAAAAAATTAATTGTTGGTGCCGCCATTATACTCTTAGATCACTTTTGGTCTAAAAAAAATCATTCTATATAAAGAAAATCATTTGGTGCAAACAATGGTTCAAAAAAAGAAATCAGTATAGCTGTATTATTTTGCTCCAAGAATTACAAAATTGATGAACCAGGAGGCCTATACAATTATACTAAAATTACAATACTTCCCAGAGTAATTTATTTTCATTAAAATAATTTTATTTTAATACTTACTCCTACTCCTACTTTTAATACAGTTCGATACTATAAATCATAAAAGACATCTGTATTGGTTGCTGTCTTTCTCAGGTCTGAGGGCAGACGGCCTGCGATGAGCATTCACGTATGGACATGTCTGTACGGACTCGCGCAGACAAAATGAGATCGCGCGGACGAGCAAAGGGCAAGTCTGACAGACTGACTGCGACGGCCCTACACTAGCAAACATTGCACAGCCTGTAGTAGCGAGGTCTGGCGGGCATGTCTGCAGACTTGCCCGAGGACATGTCCGTCTAGTGAATTATCCGCTTAAAACGCAAAAACAAAAGTTTATTCATTATGCTCTATGCACACAAATATTTTTCTTTGACACAATAGTGACTCTAACAGCAATATGCTTATTCATTGTACAAAAGTTTTTGTTTGGGCATTAATTTGAGAATGTTGTTTACAGAACTATATTCTACCTGTCGCTGGTGTACGCGACTGGCAGCACTCTAATATCCTTGACCGCTATGCCGCCTGTTAACTTGCCCTCACTGTAAGTATATTAATATTTTATGAGTTGTGGTTGTGATTGGTGATCTACAAGTATTTTGAGTTAAAATTTTCAAAAGGAAAACAAAGAAAATAAGTTTCCGATTTATTTGACGACCTCTGTGGCGCAGTGGGCGAATGATCGCCTGAGACGCGGAAGGTTGCGGGTTCAATTCCCACCGTGAGACAAATGTTTGTACATTCTGCAAATATTTATTTCGGGTCTGGGTGTTTTCTATGTATAATAAGTATGTATTTACAAAAAAAATGTATCTATGTAGTTTATCAGTCATGTGGTTCCCATAATACAAGCTTTGTTTAGTTTGGGGCTACATGATGCTGTGTGATAGTGTCCAGAATTATTATTATTATTATTGTTAAAGATTATAACTACTCGGTTTTAAACGTAAAACCGGGAATGAAAATTATTATTATTTGACGTCATCGGCCAAAATAGTTTTAATATTTACTAATTAGTACATTAATTATGTTACATACCGAACATTATACTCGTAGTAATATAATGTGTTGTCTTTATACAGAAATCCAAACTAAAGGTATGGCTAGGACCACATTGGATAATCTAAAATCTACCTACAAACTTTGTTTTGTTCTTGTTGGTATTCAACAAATATACTCCTGTATGTTTAAAAGATTGAACGTCTGTCTTGAGCCGTGATATAGCAAGAATTGACAGGGTCTGCTCCCCTTCCCACTTACTGACACTCGGTGATCATATTACGTCATTGTTCTAGCGAATTTACAATAATAGCGCTGCTGCTGATAGCATTTGGCACCGGTGGCATCAAGCCCTGCGTATCCGCCTTCGGTGGCGACCAGTTCAAATTGCCAGAGCAGGAGAGATACCTCGGTTACTTCTTCTCTCTTTTCTACTTCGCGATAAATGCTGGAAGTCTTATATCTACGTTCCTCACTCCGATCCTGCGTGCGGATGTTCACTGCTTTGGAGATACCGACTGTTACTCGCTCGCTTTTGGAGTACCGGGCATTCTTATGATATTTTCTATAAGTGAGTATAAGACGTGTGTGTGTGTGTGCTTGATGTTGCTTAATCCTGCAATCAAAATGATCGACTCCCAACATAGTATCCTCAAATCTATTGAGAATACTATGTGGTACATTAAGTACCTACATGTCCACTTTCTTTGTTTTTGATATAATCATTAGCAATTGCAAACCAATCGCCGTTTGGTCTTATCCTATTAATATCATAAATGTGAAAGTTTGTGAGAAGTATGAATGTTTGTTACTCTTTCACGCTAAAACTACTGAGCGGATTTGGATGAAACTTGGAATACACATCGTTTGTGACCTGGATTAACACATAAGCTCCTTTTTATCCTGGTACAACGCGAGCGAAGCCCCGGGCGGAAGCTAGTAACTAAAAAAAATTATTCTCTAGATATTTGTATAGTTTTATGCGTGCATGATTGCCCTATGATTGCAGAATAATATGGAGTAACATTTGAATATGAAATATTGGGAGAGACGGATACATCTTTGAATATATAAGATAGAGCACTGATAGTTTTCTTGTATTTCAGTTTGTTTCGTGGCCGGTAAAAGACTGTACATCATCAAGACACCAGCCGGTAATGTCATTGGAAAGGTCGCCAAGTGTATCGGGGTAAGTCAAGTACAACATGAAGGGAAAATAATGAAAATATTATGGAAAGAAATACTAGAAAAAGGTAGTCATAGGAAAACATACTTAAAGTTTTTCAACATTGCTTTGTTTACGATAAATCTACCCATGTTGTTATAAACGTTGAATTTAATCAAGCCTTGCTATTACAGAAAAGTCTTAGGGACCCAATTTATATTTATTTATTTCTTCCTTTCTTTCTTAAAAACATTCAATTTCACCATCAAAATATTTTTTATTTACCTTATCTACCTCTTTTGATTTCCTGCAGCAAAGTACCTAGCTCTGTGTTATTTTAATATATTTTTTTTATTCTGCATTTGTTATAAAATTATGATATACGAGTATATAAATATTATTACAATTCGTTTATTATATAAACAGAAGTTTACTTAACATTACAGAATAGTTCAATGCGTTAAAGTCTCCTTTAGTCTTAGCGAGTAGGTAGGTGGAAATATACTTATTTTATCTTTATTTTATTGATCTACATAGGTACTCATAGTTGACAAAAAGATAGATCCATTGTTTTACTATTGAGTACACATACATGTTTATAATAGCAAGCAAGATGACTCCTTATTCGTATTAATTAATTACCTACACAAGTATACAAAAGCTTACGTCAGAGCACATATTTAGATGAGATTTCCTAAGCCAGTGCGCAGCTTTGAGAAAAACTAAAACTCAAATGCTTCGTCATTGTTACATGAGATGGCAACTATTGAATAAGGGATCTTAGTCACGTTTTTAGCTAAAGTACTTATTCTGACTTACCTAGTTTTCACGCACCTATACACCCAGCTCACAGAACAACCATCCTCTTGACTCGGTAATCCACCCAAAAGATTATGTACACCTAAATACAAATTTTAATTAGGTACCTACTTATAAATACCAATGTCTCTTTGTTGAGCGAATCTAAAAATTAATTTGAAATAAATATATTGTTAAATACTCAGGTAGGTATTGATTAATCATCATTGAGAGAGTATGACAATTCTTATTCTGAAAGCTCCTTTGAGATTGTATAACTTACTGAAATGAAATGTATTTAGAGTTCTTAAGAACGTATCATTCTAGAACGAATTTTCCTGTGGCTTTTCGTTTTAATTTTTCCCTCCTTACCCGCAGCATGCCATAGTAAAGGCCTTCAGAAGCAAAGAGAAGCGGGAGCATTGGCTAGACAACGCTGATGACAAGTACGAACGCGGTCTAATCGAGGACATCAAGTCTTTGCTCAGAGTACTGGTGCTGTTCATCCCTCTGCCGGTCTTCTGGGCGCTGTTTGACCAACAGGTATTGTCAGCAGATCCTACCACTAGCTTTCGCACGCAGTTTCTTGATAGGTACCTGGATAAAAGTAGCCTATATGATATTCCTGGTCTCCAACTATCTACATAGGCATTTCAGCGCATTCCATTCAAAAGTTTTAGCGAGGAAGATGAACAAACATCTCCACATTTGATATGTTTTTACGAATTTTTTGTGAAATAAATTAATATACGGTTTGTTTAAGGGTTCAAGATGGACGTTCCAAGCAGACCGTATGGAACAGGATATCGGCAGCTGGACGTTAAAAGCCGATCAGATGCAAGTGCTCAATCCTCTGTTGATCCTCATATTCATCCCGCTCTTCGAAGTGGTAAGTCTAACGTAGTGTCACATACAGCTTTCTCAAATACGAGAGAATAGGTACTAATAATAGAATTGAATGATTACTTATTTGCCACAAACAAGAAATAGCCACTTTGCAGATTACGGTAGATATAATAACGTAGGTACTAGGTAACACAGTTGGTTGGGGATTAGGTTACAGCAGTTCCCCAAATACGAGTTGCACAATACGAAAACGTTCAGTTTTAATTTTCGAGTTCAATTTTAATATAAGTTTTTTGAAAATTACGCATCTGGTTTTTATAATAGGAACTGATCGAACAACGAAGGTAATGTAATGTTTTTGCAAATTGCAACAATGATCAGTCTAAACAGTTATGTAATTAACGAAAAAGGTACTATAAAATTGAGCTCGAAATCGTAAACTATGAAAGTTTTCGAATCGTGCAACTAGTACTAGGGGTACAGGCCAGCATGTTTCGAAGCTGTTAGAGTTAGCTGTTTAGGCGCGACGGTAAGAGTTATTTGTTTTCTTTTGGAGGCTCTTCTCTTCTCTTTAGTAAAGATAGAGGAATAAATATTTTACTTTCGAAAAAACTGACTGTTATTCATCAACCACACACATAAACTTTCTACCTAAATATGTAAGTGAAAGAAAATAATACGTGAATCTGTTTTCGTCATATAAATTGTTATAACTTCTAAACGACTTTGAAATTCGGAATGCTTCTTTTATCAAATATCGGCTAAGATTCTACAAAATGTACCTACTGACGGTTTTTAAGCCATAGTTTAGAATTGATGAACTTTTTTAGAATTCGAAGCAGTGTCAACATCATGCCGCGCTCTTTTACTTATTAGTTATTTTATTACTCAATCAGTTCTTACGTGGCTCTTACCGTCGCCTTACTCGTATCGTACATCCAATGATTTTATTGGATGTCAGTTTTAACTTAATTATTTGCAGGTTTGCATGTCTCGGTGTCATATTTCAGTATTTTAAATTTTCGATAGGTTACCCCAACTTTATTATTCCAACACTGGAATAATGTAATAACGCTTTCTGTTTGGGGTGTTAGTTTAAAGTTACATAAATTACCTACATTATTAGCCTATTATGTGCCTATTATGTACCTATTATTACTATAGTATTATTATTATTATAGTACATGATTAATGTAAACATAGTTTTATGATGTTTCAGATACTGTTCGTATGCAAAATAAAATAGGTAGGTAATGCTGATGCAAGTCGATACATATTTCTAATGTTTGATCTTATAGGAACATTATCATAATCGCGGCAATTTAAATCCAATCACAACAATATTTTTGTACTCGGAGCTTCTTTAGTGAAATTATAGGCATTGAATTGAGATTTTGAGACTTGAAACCCATATCTACTAAAAAGAAAAAACAAGAAAAAAATAACATCGACAATTATTATTCATAATTACTTTCGTGGCGCCTTCTGTTATTTGTATCTTTGAATACCTACCGACACGAACAAAATTACCTACACTTATGAATAAGACACAGTAATGTATGGCAACCTATGCGCGAGCTACTGCGACTTTAATACAAACAAAACGTACGTAAATTCTCTATCTAATTAACAATTACTTTGATACGAGACGAACACAATTGTAAGTACTTATACTTATAGATGATGACAGGCGCAATTTCGTAGTAGATATCTCATGTGTTACCTAAGTTTGTATTAGTACGTTACGTAACACAAATATTGTAAAAACGGATAAATGTTTGTTTGTAATGGGTAATCCTTCATCATCATCATTAGCCCATAATAGTCCACTGCTGGACATAAGCCTCCCCAACTGAGCGCCATTGCGTCCTGTTCTGTGTTCGATGCATATCTAATCCACGTTTATTTTTAACCGACTTCAAAAAGGAGGAGGTTCTCAATTCGTCGGAACCTTTTTTTTCGACTTTTTTATGTATGTTCACCGATATCTCCTTCAATTGTAAACCGATTTTCAAAATTCTTGTAGTCTGTATGTATCTGTGTCTGTATTCTCTTCAAGTATTATACTTCACAGGTGGTCCCATATAAATTTTATTCCTGAGGGATTGGTACTTTTCCCGAAAAACTCCAAAAACCTCATCCTCACTTGTAATTTTCGCCTTATGATCACCAATATCTCCATCAATTGTGAACCGATTTTGTAAATAAGAAGTGATTTATTTGAAAGCGGTTAAATTTTTTATAATAAGTTTTGCTTGTTTTATTTGCTTTGTGCGATCTTGAACTCGAGCGATATCCGTATTATTAACAAATACAATAGCAAATTTATAGATTATTCTAATGATCGTTTTGGTCCTGCTACAGTCAATATGGAAACCAGACTTTTCATGACGAATGAAGCCATGCCGGAGGCCCTCAGGCGACATTAAAACTCTTATTACTTCAGACAGATAACCATTATGTGCATACGACGATATGAAGGGGCAGATAGGATTAGCATATTGAGTGCGTATGCACAATGCACATACCTTTACTTTACCACGCTCTCCTGTCGTAGTGTGCAACCTTACGGCTGCATATGTGTTTGTTTAATAATTGGTTATCATAGAAAATAGTGATTAGTATACTTTATCGTATCAAATCCATACTCATATTCAACGTATGCGTGATGTGCAAGTATTTATTGTGATTGCACGGTAATTGCAGTTCATTCAACCAGTTTTTCCACATTTATTTGCAGGCTATATACCCATGCATGACGAAATGTAGGCTGATAAGCAAGCCCTTACACAAAATGATCTGGGGAGGCCTCCTCGCGGCTACCGCCTTCGTTATCTCTGGGATCGTCGAGCTCAGCCTGTTGGTATGTAATGTATATATTAAAAATCAATTAACTGCCATCAAAATAACAGTTCGAATCTGGTCAATAATTTTAATTACCAATGACCATTTGTTTTATTATAAGAACGTAAATAAACAAGTACCATCAAATGCCATCGATATTAGTAAAACTTAACTATAGTAATAATCTACTACTTTTTCTGCTTCTACAAATCTACTGAAGGCTTCTCCAATTTGGTATAGTTTGCCATAATCACTACTCTTGGTAGACGAATCACTGATAGCTGTATTGATTTTACTTACTCTTACAGCAATGCAAATATCCACTTGAAACAGAACCTTGTGCAAGGTCTTATTGCGAGCGTGCAATGAAGAGTTTTTTTATATTTATTTACTCGCAGCCTAACCGTTACGTAGATAAGAGCAAGGTCGTAGACTATTTACTGAGTGTCTAATTGCAGCCAACGTACAACACCCCGCTAGTGGAAGGCTTCTCGCAACTGCGCGTATACAATGGATTCAACTGCAACTATACTTTGACGACATTCTACCCCGAAAATAAGACAAACTCCTTTGATATTGAACCACTGTCTATGTATGAGAACTTGGAGCTGAATGCCGCAGTGCATCCAAATGTGCCGTATACATTACGGGGTACCAGCGGAGAGTGTATCAATAACCCCTACACTGGCTCGTTTGCTGTATACGGCGGTGAAGGCAATTCTTTCTTCATATCAAACCAGGGCGTGAGCGCTTTCGTTGATAACAACGACAAACCCATCGACGGAGTAAATGTCAGGTGAGTTATCACAGCTCGTCGTGCAGGACACAATCTTTGTAGTATTTACGATAAATGTCATGCCAAAATTCGAACATTCTCTTTTCCTTTTTAGAGTCTATTATGTTGAAATTTTTGCCTAGATTTATCATTTTATCTTCATTTTCGGTCATCGGTGGCCATGTAATATTTCCGTTATTGGTGTTTGGCGTAGGATCACCTGTTTTTGCGAAATTGGCCCATAGTTTTGTTATTTTCTTTATAAATATTCTGTCTTTGTTGTTGAGATCGCGGTTTGCATTTACATAATGTTCCCAAATTGGTTCGCATTTCAACATGTAGCAGATTTCGTCACCGCTGGCAGCTCCCTTGATTCTGGTGTTAATTCCGGAAATTGAATTTAATTTTACGATACTAAAGTTTCCGGAATAAGTAAACTTGTACGCATAAATTCTACTTCCTTTTAATTGCTTGTACTGTTGAATATAATTGTAAATTGGATATTTTAATATATCCGAGCTGTATTGTATGAATTGTTCGATAGATTTTTCTGTAATGCCGTCTTTGAAATATTCATTTGAAATCCTAGAAGCGATTTTTTTATAAGTTGATGTTGTGTAATTGTACTTACATCTTGTTGAGAATGGTACCATGAATTTGAAATAGGCAGCAAATGATTTCAGATAATTTGGATTATGTAAGAATGGTATGATTTCTGATAAGCTCTCTTTGCTATTGAAACCTATCAGAATAGGCTTGATAAGATCGTCTTGTTTATCAGTGAAATATTCCTCTGGTCGCTTAGTGAGCAAAGATTTTTTCGATTCAGTTTCAATGATAGGTAAAAATGGAACTAAATGCCTTTGGAGATTAATCACGTCGACATTGCTGTATATATTTGATGAGAGCTCAATAATAACTTTTGCGGATGCTTCTTTAATGCTTCGGTGACCCTTTTCTTTCAGTTTTTTTATTAAAGTGTGTTTCTCAAATTTGTGATCTCCTTGAAATAAAGACGAAGATAGCATAGAACCACTTTGTAATATTGCTTTTGAGAATAACTTCTTGGATTTAGTAGTCATAAGGAGAGATATAAATGAGGCCGCGCTGCCGCTGCCCATAGCAGTCAAGTTACTTTTGTCACCACCAAATTTTTTTATATTCTTTCGTATCCACTTTAGAGCCATCACAATATCTTTAAGCCCCATATTTGAATGATAATTAGTTTCGTTAAGCTTAAGAAATCCAAAGGCTCCTATTCTATGTGCTACCGTTACCAAGATCACGTCTTCGTCTATAAAAAAGTCTGGACCATAAATGTGGCTGAAGCTTGAAGCAAAGGCGTACCCATGAATCCACACTACGACTGCTTTTAATTTGTTTCCACTTTTAAATAGACTTGGAGTATAAATGTTAAGATAAAGGCAGTCTTCGTTTCCGTACACTCCGTGTTTGTGAACGATATGCGCTTGAGCACAAGCTCCATGATACTCAATTCTAGCGTCGAAAGGTTTCTCCCATTTCTGCGAGGGTTTTGGATTTTTAAACCGCAGTTTTCCAACGGGAGGTTGAGCGTATGGAACGCCATAAAAAGCAAAATATGGTCTTCTATCAAATAACGTTACTCCTCCTGTGCCTTTTAATATACCTTGGTCTAAATCGACATTGTACGATTGCACAAACAGAATTACATGAAAATGTAGGTATAAACAAAATATTCGTGCCATTTTTCTAACGAACCTTTTTCTACTTCACATTGTGTTGAATAGTGGCGTGTAAAAATTTAATTAAATCGTACAAAATGTTTTGGTTTGGGTACACGATTGTTTATTAATTTTTGCACAACAAAAGAATAGTAAATTGCATTTCAAGGCGCCTTTATTTTCAGGTTTTTGGTGAATAGCGAACGAACTGTGACGGTCACAATCTTTGATTCTAACAAAAATAAGACAAAGTTGACATTACAAAGTGCTGACAAGAGGCAACAGACGATAAGCAAAGGATTAGCGGACGTAGTGGTGGACGGTCAAACGGTGCTGAAAGACTTCAGATTCAGGGCCGGGGCCGTGTACACAATCAACGTGTATAACGACAGTAGTAACAGCATATTTGTAAGTGAATTAATTTGTGTTAGGTACACGCTTCTTTATCGGTGTTTTACCTCTTCTTTAACAAGTTTACATTGTACTTCGGTTTATAAGTCCACTTAACATTGTGTTACATACTTGAATACAATAACAATGCAACGCTTAAGCATTCTTTATCCAAGGTGTTGCTTATCATGGTTTGACGACCTACAAAAAATAAAATAAATTGGTTTTTAGTTAGGTTATTAATAAAAAAAAACTTTTTTATTTATCCATGGCTAATTGCTAGTTCTATCAAAATAGTATCTCTGTTGGATGTTACTGCTTTGCTGAAACCCATTGGGCACCTCTCATGATATCAAAAGCCTCATTTTATTTTCCAAACCGGCCATAGTGTTATAGATACATCATATTATAACTATATAGGTAGGAAACACATATTTAGCACATTTATAAAGAAAAATAAATAATAGTAGATAACGTAGTCTAAGCAGTGTAAAGGTAACAAATTAGGCGACCTTATCACTGAAAACAATCTTTTTTTGGCGATCATTTGCACCGATAGGAAGCTCAAATCTTCAAAGAAACAACATAAACACTGCTGAATCTCTGTACCCCCTCTAAAAACCTTGACATCGTCTTTAGCTATTCCATCCACCTTATATTCATCTTGTGGGGGACTAACTATGATAATCTTCGTGATCGCTATTAGAAAACCACGATTGTAGCTATCCTGCTATAGTAATCATAATTCTGAAAGTAGTGAGGTAGTGTATGACTATGTTTATGGTATGTATGTGTACGACAGGTAGACGAGCAAAAATATAACCACCAGGGTTAAGTTATTATTGGAATTAAAAATACTATTGAACCCTAGCTTGACCCAACCCGTGACTTCGCTCGCGTGGTACCCTGATAAAAGTAGCTTATAACTAAGTATTTCATTAGCCGGTAATCCCCGTCTACATGAGCGCTCTTCGGCAAAGATTCGCTTTTGCCTCTGTCCGTCGAATGAAAAATCAATAGTAGGTATGTCTTAGAGCGCAAACACGGACTTTCGCATTTATAACATTAGTGTGCTGTTATATGATTCAGGTGGCGAACGCAGTGACAATAACGCCTCCAAACAGCGTCCACATCCTATGGCTAATACCGCAGTACGTGGTGATGACTATGGGCGAGGTGATGTTCTCAGTGACAGGCCTCGAGTTCTCCTTCACGCAAGCGCCGGCGACTATGAAGTCGGTTTTGCAGTCGCTATGGCTGCTCACTGTTGCCTTCGGGAATTTAATTGTTGTGCTGATCGTCGAAGGTCATTTTTTGGATGCTCAGGTAAAATTACTAGTAGCCTTTCTCCTTCTCCTGTCAAATCCTATAGCACTCGGGGATAATTGTTCTTAGTCACGTTCAGTTCTCTTTTACGCAAGCGCCTGCGATTACTAATGTATAATAATGTCATAAGTCCCACTTTTGTAAAAAAATATTGTTTGTGTTACATTATGTCCAGGTTGTCCTATATTAAATTTTGTCACCATCATCATCAGCCTATAGCAGGCCACTTCTGGACATAGGCTTCCCCCAATAAGCGCCTATGCGCCCTGTTCTCAGCTCGACGCACCATTAAAAGTTTTTTTGTACATACATATTACACTTCTACATCTACACTAGTATTATAAAGAGGAAAAATTTGTATTTTTGTGTGTGTGTGTGTGTGTTTGTTTGTAAAGACTAAACTCAAAAACTACAGTGCCGATTTCAAAAATTCTTTCATCATAGGAAAGTTACATTCACCTTGAGTAACATAGGCTATATTTATTGCTAGAAAAGATTAGGAATCATTATCAAAAATTAAGTAACGTAACCCAATTAGTTGTAAAAGAAGTGCCCTAACCCGTGCGAATTCGGGACGGGCCGCTAGTCAAATATAAAAACCACCCAGACCCGTGACAATGAAGTTAGTGTTGCAATCGCTCCTAAATAGCACATGTTGTACAGCAACTGACTTACAGTTCAAATGTTTGGATAAAGACTGCACACAAAGTCTGCTGTAAAGTAGAATTTAAGCCATACAGCTGCTAAAATGCTCAGTCGCCGCCGAATGAGAGCTCCGTCTCGAGCTCTCATTCACGAAAACGCAGGCGACTATGAAGTAGGTATTGCAACTAGTTTCCTGAAGGAAAACTAACTAATGAAGACTGAAGAACTCCCGCTAACATTTTTTAATCTATGACGCACTGTTTTCCATTTAAACTGTCGAAATTTGACAGTATTTCAGGGAAATACGGATCTACTAAGCATAAATATTTATTTTGTTTTCAGTGGAAGGAGTTCTTCCTGTTCGCCGGTCTGATGACAATCGACATGATGATATTCCTAGCCATGGCGTTCCGCTACCGTTACGTGAATCTTAAGTCAAGCGAACCCGACCTAGCAGTTGAAGAGATAAGGCTGCCAGAGAAACGACAGACAGTGAACAACTAGCTTTAAGAAACCTACTACTTAATATCTAATTTAAATAAAATTTTCACATTATTCTGTAATTTTATTGCTAATTTATTTTCATCTGCTTTTTTTAGCGTATTACCTACCTGGATAAAAAGATGCTTATCGAACCAATACCTACTTATTGAATTTCGTCCAAAGCGTAGTCTTGATGATGATGACAGGTGGAGATGGATGGCTTATATTAGGCTTTTTATGGTATTCTTATATATTTCATCTACATGAAGATAGATCAAGCAAATAACCCATCATAAGTTAGGTGCCAACAACAAGACCAGCTTATATCGGTCCACTACTGGACATAGGCCTCCGTTAAGGCGACTATACTTGTCAAACCTCCCTCTCGCTCGCACTATTCAACATTTTTGAAGATATAAAATCACTGATTGTAGTTATGCAAAATATCAAACCTTCACGGCCAAGAAAATAACAATACAAAGGTTCAGAAATAATATCATTTTGATTCTATCACGTTTTCTTACCAAAAAACTTGCACTAATGTGATCAGTTTTGGTGCAATTTTTTTGGTAGGAAAACGTGTTGGGTTCTACATGATATTCTTGCTGGCCGTGAAGGTCTGCTAATTTGCATAACTACATTCAGTGATTTTATATCTTCAAAAAGGTTGAATAGTGCGAGCGAGAGGGAGGTTTGACATGTATCGTCGCCTTAATAAGAATGGGGATGTGTCCATTGATATATATTGTTACTATCGTAACTAGATGCGTAGTACCGACCAAAATGCGTGTAGGCTCAGGTCTTGGCCATGGCCAAGTTCCTCTCCTTTCTTCATACAGTCGCCATCTTGACATCAACCGTGTGACACTTCCGCGAAATAGGCAAATAATGTGATGAAAAAGTGCATTTCTTGAACTCGTAAAGCGTAAAGAATCACGCGGAATTACTTTTTTCATGAATACATATTGATTTTTTGCTAAAATCACAGCAAATATTAAAGAAAATTTAGATAAATAGTTCATGCCATGTAATGTTGCCGGCAAAAAAATGTGTAGTTTTCCCGATTATTGTGGGAGATTTTGATAAGGGATAAAATCTTTGTTGAGCTCTTAATTCCTTAAAATAATTTACAATACACATAGGAGCATATTTAAGATCATTTCAAATAGATCACTCACTTCTAGTGATAAATTCAATCATTAATGAAATTAAATGATTAACTCAAAGAAATAAAAGGAGAAATAAGACCGGAAGACATTTGACGTTACATGCGGTGGTTGGGTGATATTACGATCGCTATTATATGTTGGCACAAACTAAAACACTTATTTTATTTCCCCAGACAAAGTTTTCTATTTCGATCTACTAATATGATTAGTGATAATATCACAAAGTTATGACGAACAGTTATTTTCTTAAACAATTCACAACAACTTTTCAACTATATGGTGGTAATAAATGGTGACTGGAGAACAATTTGTACTCTATGAAAACGTAAAGCAGGCTAAAAGAAAAAACTAGACAGGTACTTTTTTAGTGACTGACAGTCACATGTTATTTTAAACTTCAGGGAAAATCTATAATCCTATCCGTCTTATATATACTAATATTATAGATGTGAAAATTTGTGAGTGGGTATGGATGTTTGTTACTCTTTCGCGCAAAAATTACAGAGCGCATATAAAAATTTAATGATACATAAAATAATAAAATAAATATTCATAAAAATTTAATAATACATCAAATAATAAAATAAATATACATAGTTGTTTATGGCCTGGATCGAACACAAAGGCGACTTTTCACCCGGGTACCTCGCGAGCAAAGCCGCGGGTGGAAGCTAGTATGCCATAAATTTCGACTCAGTGGGATTATCATCATCAGGTGGCATGAGCATCAATCGTGGGCCAAAACTGGATGAGACGAGCTTTGAACCGTGGGGATTGGCACATACAAAGGGAGGCCTATACCCAGCAGTGGGTGAACTCGGGCTGTGGATGATGATGATGATGAAGATGGGATTTAGAACCCGTGGCCTTCCCATAAATACTGCGGGGTTTATTAAATTACTTATTTCCAATAATCAATGAGTAAAAAAATCACATTCATTTTCGGGAAAAAATCTAGATCAGGCAACATCGAGCTTTTTATTTCAAGCATTGTGGCTATCTCTATAAAATCAACTGCCATTCTCGAAGCAGGCCAGTTTAAATAAAAGAGATAAATATATGTTTCCTTCAAAATGACAATTAGTTTCAAAGCTACGTCTTCGCCATCAATAAGTGGTTACTATATTTTGACACCTGTTAAGGAGGTTTGCATCTCTTGTTAATTAACTCAATGGATGTGTCCATATTCCATACGCTGGGCATGTTGGGGATTGTAGGGCACAGCTTCTCGAACCGTCAACGCTGCTGCCCGTCAGCGGCCAGGGGATTTAGATGTGCAGTGTGCTAGTGTGTGTAGGGGTGTAAGGGGTTCCAACAACCATCTTCGGGATCCAGGCCAAACACACCTGCACGCGGTGCACCCTGCTAATTAACGAACGGGGCTCTAGCAGCTGGCTGATTGCGGCAAAGCGCAGCCTTCGACACAGCTAAATTCCCTGGCCGCCGACGGGTAGCAGCATCGGCGGTGCGAGTCCTGCGATCCCCAACCCGCATGCCCAGCGTGGAGATTATGGGCATATAATCTATATCTATTTATTATCTATTATTTATTATTATTATTTATTATCTATTTTGTAATTCTAGTATACTATCATTTAAAAATTCATTAAAAGAAATTAAATGGGAAAATATAATTTCTATTGATAAAAACATTCATGAAAACTATAACTCATTTATCTCAATTATAACAATGCTCTTAGAATTACATATTCCAACTCAAAAAATAAAAATAAAAAACAAACCAAATAAGGGATGGCTAACAAAAGGCTTGAAAAAATCTTGTGAGCAAAAAAGAATTCTAAGAATAATAGCAAACGAAACAAATAGCGATGTCATAAAAAAATACTCAAAAAAATTTAGCAAGATATTAAAACATAGTGTAAAAATTTCAAAAAAGTTAGATTTTATCAAACAAATGAAAAATTCAGATAATAAAACAAAAACAATGTGGAAAATCATTAATTCAAAAACTGGAAAAAATAAAAATAAAAATAAACCAAAAAATATAAAACTTTTAATAAATAATGAACCTATAAATAACCCGACAACTATCTCAGATATATTCAATGATTATTTTGCATCTGTCGGTGAAAGCATAACTACAAATGACAATCATATTGGACATGCTGTTGTTGCTCCACCAACTAGTTCAATGTACCTTCATCCTGTAGAACAAAAAGAGATAATCAAAATAATTCAAAAAATAAAAAATAAACACAGTTGTGGTATAGATAACATACCATCTACACTTTTAAAACGATGTGACGAAGAGTTTGCAATCCCATTAACAATCCTCGTTAATCAGAGTTTCTTAGAAGGTCAATTTCCTAACCAACTTAAAATATCTTTAGTAAAACCAATTCATAAAAAAGGTGACAGAATGACCCCCAGTAACTATAGACCTATTGCACTTCTGCCAACCTTCTCCAAAGTATTTGAAAAGGCTATGTGTAATCAATTGTACTCATATTTAGAAAAATTTAATATCCTAGATGACAGCCAAAATGGTTTCAGGAAAACAAGAACCACAACATTAGCCGTGTATAATTATGTACAAAAAGCTGTCCAACATATAGATGAAAGGAAAAATGTGCTAGGAATATTAATAGATATGACAAAAGCTTATGATAAAGTTAAATACAACATACTGCTTAGAAAAATGTACGGCTCTGGTATACGTGGACCTGCTTATCTTTGGTTTCAATCATATTTAGAAAATAGAAAACAAATAGTACAAATTCAAGAGTATAACAGTATAAATAATGAAATAGTTAAAGTCAGATCAAGTATACGAAATTTAACATGTGCAATTCCACAGGGAAGCGTGTTAGGCTGCATACTGTTCTTAATATATATAAATGATTTGCCAAAAATTTTCAATAGTAAAACAACCATACCTGTATTATTTGCCGACGATGTGTCCTTATTAATAAAATGTGAAAAAAATGAAAACCCTAACTCAATATTAAATAATACACTACATAATATAACAAGCTGGCTTCATGATCATAACCTTGAAATTAACTACACCAAAACAAAGATAATACAATTTAAAACATACAATAGCCCTTCCCTGAACTTAAACATTGATTTTGATAATACTCCCATAGAAACAGTTGATACATTTAATTTACTTGGCCTAAATATTGACACTCATTTAAATTGGAAAAGCCATATTGAAAATATTCAAACTAAAATATCTAAATTTACCTACGCACTATTTCACATAAAACAAAGTACAAACACAGAAACAGCACTATCAGCCTATTACGCATATGCTTACTCATGGTTTCGATATGGGATCATGCTTTGGGGAAATAGTGTTAATGCAAATGACCTATTCATTACACAAAAAAAATGTATTAGAATTATAGCCCAAATAGATAACATGCAAAGCTGTAAACCCTTTTTCATTAAACTAAAACTTTTAACTCTACCATCAATTTATATATTAGATATTTGCACATTTGTTCATAAAAATAGTAAAAAATTCACTAAAATAAGAGAAACACATAATGTAAATACCCGTCACAAAGATAAACTTTACCTACCATACTCTAGAATAAAAATGCTTAATAAAAGCCCATATTATATGGCTGTAAGAATTTTCAACAAACTTCCCACTGAAATAAAAAACAAAGCAGAACTCATATATTTGTTAAAAAACTTAAAACATTTCTTACAGAAAAGTGTTTTTATACAGTACAGGAATATTTGGAGTAACTTTATGTACTCAAAAGTTGCATTTTATGTATTCATATTAAGTAAATTTTGTTATTAGTTCATTATTTTCATAAGTATTTGTTGCTTTGTCCCCCTTTGTTTTAAGCGCCCTCTACCCAACCTAATTTGCGATGCCTGAAAAGGGTAAATAAGTCGTGTACTTTTAAAACTAGTCCTAAGACCTAATGTTACCTACACTTATTTGTGCAAATAAATATCTTGTATCTTGTATCTTGTATCTATATTCCCTCAATGTGAATTAGTGGCAGTGGGCTGGCCATATCTGTCGAAGAACCGATAACCACTGGGGCAGACGAGTTCTTGATAGAGACCGCGGATCGGCCAACGATTTGCGAAAGGCTGCTGTTAGAAGCTGGATGCGTCGAAATCAGGACAGGGCGCAATAGCGCTCATTAGGGGAGTCCTCCAGCTGTGATCCGCTGATGATGATGATGATGATGTGCTAGCTAGTGTTAAGCTGCGCTATGCCGAGCCCCGTTTATGAGTTAGCAAGATACAACACGGGCAGGAGAGGTTGCCAAGCCTCACCGACCAACCCAAGTTCAGAAGATGGATGTGAAACCCCTTACACCCCTAACTACTTAAAAACTAACTTTTAAGTGCTAACCTATAACAATGTATTGCATCGCTTACATGAAGCATTTTTGGAACAGCTTGAGGATGCAACGTCCTGCGTCCATCATAAATAAGGCATGAAGGTCTCAAAATACTTTGCGAAACCGTCACGACAATCATTTACATTTCAAATCATTGACTTCAGGATTAATGTGGCCACGACCCATGGCCATAGACTAAAGTATAGTAGAGGCATTTATTCACCACAAAACACAATAAAAGATAAGCAATACTCATAATCTTTAATATTAATAGCAAAAAAAATATTTCTGCTAATTCTCCAAAACAGATAGTTCCACACAATAGCCCCGGGTATTCCTACGGCACTCAAACAATCGGCTCGGTCAATCTGTTTCGAGACATTAAGTAACGAATGTGGGGCAATTTGTGTGTTGTTCCCAGGGCGCGGGTCGCGCGACTAGTCGCCATGCGCGTGTGACAGCGGTTAACCCCCTTGTCATGCACGCGCCGAGAGCTGCGCACGCGTTTCTCAAAGTTTCACGGCGCTATTTTTCGATTTAAACTAAAAATATGCATGCAATTACAAAGTCAGCATTTACCGAATATTAAATGTTTTTTTGTATCTTCAATAGATTTTTATCAGAGCTGTATCTGAAGATAATTCAAAATGAGTAAAAAGTCGTGTTGATTTTTTTCAATAATTATTAACGTGTGGAGGGCGTCCTACATTACATTTGTCGATCCGCAGTCTCTACTCAAGAACCTGTTTACCCCAACGGTTATCGGGTCTTCGGCAGATATGGCAATACACTGCAACTTCACCTTGCTTATTCTCTGAGCTAATCTAAATTGCATTATGTCAATAAATTATTTTTATGTTATGTATGTGGAGTGACTATCTGCGAAAGGCTGCTGGTAGAAGCTGGATGCGCCGAGCTCAGGACAGGGCGCAATGGCGCTTATTAGGCGAATCCTACGTCCAGTAGTGGACTGCTACAGGCTGATGATGATGCTAATTACCATCAGTTATTCACGTCAGTCAATTCACATATCAAAAAACGCTGTAAGTAGAAAAATAAACCACGCTTACAGCTTTTTTAGCACATAACAGAAAAAATCTATCACAGTAATAATTCCATTACAAATTATACCTACAGTCACATAAGTTGAGATCCACTGCTCTCATTGATGTTCCTGATCTGTTCACGACTTGTTAATAATTGCGTATAATAAATGCTTAAATACAACAAACAGACAGACGAATACGGGCATGGGGGAGCATAATAGGAGCGATTTGGTTTCCGCCGGCAGCAAAGTACCTACCTTTTATTCAAATTAAGAGATGATATATAGTTAGATAGATGAACTATTTATACTCTTTATTAAAAAAAATACAAAAACAGATAAATAAAATAGTAATATGTAGGTAAATCGGCGGTCTTATCGCTTACAGCGATTTCTACCAGACAAGAATGAAATAATATAATTTAAAGAATTGAGCGTTGGTGCTTAAAATACAAAAACGAATTACCTACCTACCTATATCACATATTTACTACCTACACTAATCTACATCTACATCTTCACTAATCTACACATATACTTATAATATATTTATATTATTATATTTTTTATTTCTTTATTTTTAGAGGTAAAATTTGTACTTTTGTGTGTGTATATTTGTAATGAATAAACTCAAAAACTACTGTGCCAATTTCAAAAATGATTTCACCATTCGAAAGCTACATTCACCCTGAGTAACATAGGCTATATTTATTGCTAGAAAAGATTAGTAACTTAACCAAAGGTGTAAAAAAGTGCCTAGACGGGCCGCTAGTAATTTATGAAATTGCCTATTATAGTATTATCTATAATAGACCAAGTATAAATATAGTATTCAAGCCAAAATTATCAATAATTTACTATTAAGCTAAGCAGTTGATGTGAATTGATGAAGATAAAAATCTTTGACACGTTTTTAAGATTCCAATGAAGTAGCAAGTACCGCAAGTAACCGTTGGTCAGATTAGGTATCCAGCTAAATACTTACCTAACTTTAATTATTTTAATTTTACTAGACAGTTAATCTGATAGCTAATACTTATTTATTTGAATAAAAATCAGCCGAAATGAGGCGGTCGTGGTGTGACCTATTTCGATAATCTTAGCAGATCATCTTGGTTAAGTAAATCCGCCAGGTTACTACTTGGATGGGTGAACGTTATTGGCATTAGATCTGAGAGCTTCCGTGCTTTGGAAGGCACGATAAGATTTTGGTAGAGGCTTCAGTCGCCAAGCCATGTCGGATGCCTTCGAGCGGCCATTTATAACTCCGACACCAGAGTTGGCCACTAGCTCATACAAAGAAGAACCCGAAGTGCTGGTTCAATTTAAGAAACACATTTTTTATAAGGACTTAGAAATAGGGTAAACTACCTGGGTTACTAACCCAACAAGCGTTTCAAAAAAGGCGTTTTAAAATTTCTTGAAGATTATGTAAACAAAAAAATGGGTATTATTACCTTATCTGCTGGTGCTTGACAAAATTAGTTAAACGTTTAGCGAACAGTAAAATTGTATATTTCCCCCATAAAATTATATATGTTGGCGACACGGATTAATTAAGTGCAGTCAGAAAAACAGTTTTATAAGAGGCGTCAAACAGTTACTTGGTTATGTTGTGGGCAAATTCGAATGCTTAGTCAAACTAAGGAGTGACTAGGTACCTATATCTCTAAAGGTGAATTCCTATAACATTCGTGAGCTTCGTTTTTACTTGAAAACCTGTCAAAAATTTTAAACGAGACGTTAAGAATTTTATTGTTAAGTTATCTGATTATCTGATGATGAGGCGTCATTGGTAAATGAACCTACTAAATAGATTTTCTTTATCTTTCTTATGCAGTTTTAAGTCGTACCCTAGGTAAATAAGCTCCATACTTCTTATAAAAGTAAATGTTATGTTTTTTCGATTATCACGTTTCAATCAGTTTTCTCTTAAAAATTAAGATAAATCCTAATCTGGAAAAATAAACTTTCTAATAATATACACTTGAAATAAGAATAAATTGTTGGGTTACGCGTGCGATATACAAGGTAAGTGTAGTCACTCTTTAATATAATGCTTAGTTTCCTAGTCAAATCTGGGTTTGCTATCGTACCGACGTTCGACTACAGCACAGTCCACACACTTGGCAGTGCAGACGGCCGGTCGCGTGTCGCTAGCTCGGTCGCTGCAGTTGTGTCGCGAGTCGTGCGACCAACAGGACCCCGGAACCACGTGTTCAAGCACCCTCCGGATAATCTCGCAGAGCATATGCACGCAAATAAATAAATTAACTAAACAAGCATTACAATATGCGGTTTACTCTGATTGTGGACTTAAAAATTAAGACTCATGTGAAAACCAATTGCTCATTACGTATTCATTGAGAGTTTTTAAGCCAGTTTCTGTTGGTTTATTTGAACGTCAAATGCATTATAGGATGAGGAAATTATTTGTTTTTTTATGCCGGTGACCACACACAGCAGCATCAGAACCAGTTAGGTTGGTACCTGCAACATCCACCAGTAAAATGAAAATCGGAAATTCATGAACCCCACGGTCTCTTGACTCTGATAATAAACATTCTGCTTTTGCTGCTACCGATGCAGGCCTGGCTGGTGTTACTAAAATCCTACTTGCAACCTACTTGATGAACATGAGCTAACTGTTCTAGGCTTAACTTGGCAAAACTGCATAACTGGGCATAACTGTTCTAGGCTTTAAAAGTGAATTATGTTTATCATCACCATATTATAAATGTGAAAGTGAGCTTGTTTGTTTGTTACGCTTTCTCGCCTTAACTACTCAAGCGATCATTATGAAATTTAGCATCTCTACACGCTGTCAGGGATATTAGGGTATAGTACCTTTATCCGGAAAAAAATACTCATATGTTCGACATGCAGCAACGCAACAAAACACTTGACTAAATCTACAGCAAAGCCGCGGGCAAAAGCTAGTCATTCATAAAGTGTAGAAGACAGTGGATATAAAATTTAACGAAATTATGAAGTGCTTTTTCTGTAAGTTTAAGTATAGTAGGTATAACTACTCCTTACATAAATACAGACAAAGCTTCAATACAAACTTTAGATATCATTCAAGTAGCGCTACTTCAAAACGTATCTGCACTCAACAACCCACAACAAAGACAAACGGACAGCGGATCTCACGCGAAAAACTATTAAACAAGTCCTGGAGGGGCGTTTCGGGTCGCGTGCCCGCCGCCCGCCGCGGCAGGCGCGGGTTCGACGCGCGACAAATCAATTACAGGGTCCACGGCTCTTCAGGGTCTGGGGGTCGACAGTTCGCCAGCCCATTACTTCCGAAGCGGAATTAGCACCAAATTATAGTTGTCGTCGAAATTACATGTTTATAGAGGGCGACTTGTTAATTTATAGGCATAAGCTACTTTTTTATTTGTATAAAAATAGCTCTTATGTTTCACACAGTGTACCTACTTTATTCATGATAGTAGTGCCTCTATTTCTACGAAGTTTTCATACATTTTCAAACTAAGATCTTGTTAATGTATCACGCTTTGAGTGCTGAAAACACAAAAGCACACCTGCTGATGGACTAGTTCGCAGATCTAAGTGTTAAATGTTAATTGTGCCACGGTTTTTAAGGCGATTATACAGGTCAAACCTCCCTCTCGCTCGCACTATTCAATATTTTTGAAGATATAAAATCACTGAATGTAGTTATGCAAAATAGCAAACCTTCACGGCATAGAAAATAACAATACAAAGGTTCAGCAATAATATTATTGTGATTCTATCACGTTTTATTACCAAAAAACTTGCACCAATGTGATCAATTTAGGCGCAAATTTTTTGGTAGGAAAACGTGTTGGGTTCGACATGATATTCTTCCTGAACCTTTGTATTGTTATTTTCTTGGCCGTGAAGGTTTGCTATTTTGCATAACTACAAGTGATTTAATATCTTCAAAAATGTTGAATAGTGCGAGCGACAAGGAGGTATGACATGTATCGTCGCCCTAAGTGAAAGCAAAAGTGCTTACAGTAAAACAGGCGGAAAAATTATTTACCTAGATACAACTCAAAACCACTCAAATGAGCGTCTCTAGAGCTGCAATAACTAACGAGCGCATTCTTTACACAACTGTCAAATAGTGTTTCAGTTTTTATCGCTATTAAAGGTGCGAACAATGCAAGTTGTCAGCTACTTACTTTATATAATTGATTAGCTGCATTGCTTTGATTCCGTGATAAAATGTACGTATTGTAATCCGACAGGTGGCAATGTTCTTCCCCACTTCGAGTGTAATCTCTTTGCAAAATCACATTCAAGTCAAAACTGTCGTGCAAGTGAGGTAGAATATATCCTAGTCCAAAATGTATAAATTTGTGTTTAATGATATAAGTCTACGACAGTCTTTTTAAATCCACTGCATCCAATGGTTGTCTGGAAGAGATCGCTCTAAGCGGTAAGACCGCCCAATGTACTTTCATTATGGTTGGTGTGAGTACAATAATGAATTTTCCATCTATCTACTAATGTACGATTCAGACATCAGGCGCGCGTCGGAGAGCATCGGAGAGAATTTTATAACATGCAATGGAAATTGAAACATCCACAAAGCAGTTAAGTTCTTTATTTGCATGCAATTTACGCAGTGAGCTTCGTCAAACACTGACATAAATAGATCCGTAAGTAGATATTGCATGCAAATGAGGAATTTAACTGATTTATGGATGTTTCAATTTCCTCTAGCACGTTTTAAAATGCGCTTCGATGCTCTCCGACGCGCGCCGGTAGGTGTGAATGGTACATTAACAGACAGATAGGCCGATGACGCGCCGTCTGTGGTCATTCAGTTCATTTATTTTGTTCCAGCTTTTCCCTTTTAACCCAACTACCCTAGTTCTCAGTTTGTACTCTGCCTTCGCCAATCCCGAGTTTGCAAAGTCACGACCTTGTTCAAGGAAAACCGAACAGGAATTACGTATCGGAACTAGGGACTAGTAACCTTGCAATGCACAAACAAACTCCGGGCAATGCTATGCCTAGAAATTGCGCGCTTTGTGTAATGTTGATTAATTTTACTTTCATCGGAGTAAAATTCTTTATTCTGTGCTTCTATTGTTAAGGGTTTGTTTATTGCTTATTGAGAGGCATAGGCCTCCCCTATAAGAAGGAGGATATGCCTATCATCTCCACGCTGGGCATGCGGGTTGGGGATCGTAGGGCAAAGGTTCTCGCTCCGCCGACGGGCAGCACGTCGGTGGCTAGGTGATTTAGCTGTGCCAGTGTTGGGCTACGCTATGCCGCAATTAGCCGGCTGCCAGAGCTACATTTGTTATTTAGCAGGCATCATTTGCAGGTGAGGTTGCCTTGTGTTCCGGAGATTTGGTTTGGAATCCCTGACACTCCTTACTCCAAATATTTTGCGATAGCTTTATATGAGCACGATTAGCTTCAGGTTAATTTCGCACGAGTAAACCACAGGGGCTCGATCGCAAAGACTAGCGAAAAAGTAAAAATTCGTAGATGTAAAAGTTTGGACAATGAAAAAAACGTAGATTCAAAATGACGCTTTATCATTGGCTAACAATACGCCTGGTTTAAATATTCGTTACGACAGCTTTCTTTATTCTGTGACGATATTAACAGTATTTATATCAATGGATCTGACATCGATCCATTGATATAAATACGTGGATTTCGTAGCGTGTGCGTACGCTACAGTGGACATTGGTATCATTCACGTGTTTATTTTCATACAGAGCCAGAGCGTAGCTAACCGCGTGAGTAGCATGGGTGTGAGTAGCCATGACGATATTCTAACACAATTTTGACAACAGATACCAGCTTACCTACTTAGTCGCCATGTTTGCACGTAAACCAATTAATACTTATAGCTTAGCATGACTACGTTAGGGTGAGTACGAATTAAATCGATTATTAAACATTTACAGTTATCTTCAATTTTACATACTACTTACAATCGTCACTTCACTACGGATCTTTGTCTCTGAGCATTCCCAGTCCTATTTCTGCACGAGTAGAGTCGAGCTATTGTCGTGTCTATTCAATCAGGCTTGCTAAATGTCACATGGAATGTGACGTGCGTTCATATATTATTAGCTAGACTGATTGGATACGTATGACAATCGAACGACCAACTCGCGTGATTAAATCGTCCATCTGAGAAGGCTCTCTCTGAAATTAGGTTCTGCAAATGACTCGTACAATTCTAGAAGTTTCAATCCGACCCAAAAAGGAACTACTTACGTTGCTACTTGCAGCTAACTTCAGTGATATACAGGGTATTGCTGTAGTGCTACTTGTCAATAATAAAAAAAATTAAAACCTAAAACTAAAAAAAATTTAAAAATATAAAAAATGCGGGACGAAATCACACAGCATCATGCAGCCCCAAACTAAGCAGAGCTTGTATTATGGGAACCACATGATTTATATACTACACATATTTTTTTTGTAAATACATACATATCATACATGGAAAACACCCAGACCCGAGACAAATATCTACAGAACATGCAAAAATTTGTCCCGCAGCGGGAATCAAACCCGCAGCCTTCTGCGTCTCAGGCGGACCTTCGCCCACTGCGCCACAGAGGCCGTCAATTAAAAATGGTATTTATATTTTTCTTCTTTTTTAAAAAAAAAAGAATTACAAATTAGTTAAAAAATAAATTAATAATGCTGTGTAAGGGCTACTTACCATTGCCAACGTCGTACACAGCATGATTCAATTGTTTTTATCTTATTTGTGATTTATTTTGTTTGAAAAATTAAATTCTGAACTATGTTTACTATGCTTAAACATTTTAAACGGAATCTATAGCAGTGTGGACGCCCATTAGGTATAGGTATGACAAGCTAACATCTCGAGGGCACAGGCTTCCGGATTTTTGCAGGATACTTATGCGTAAATATATAAATTTGCTGTGGCATTCGTTTGATTCAAATGCTCAAAAATAATATCAGGCTCTTAGGACACGGAGCCGGACACTTGAGCTATCGAGTTTAATGCTTTTATTTGGGTTTAAAATACTAATAACGTAAATGTATTGTTCCAAATAGTAAAGTAAAGGCAAGACTGAATATAATATTGGAAGGAAATAATTATAAGATCCCGAGTTTATCAAGAATCCGGTACCATGTGATCCAAAAGCCAGGTTGTGTTCAGCGCCTTTCAGAGTGGAGCCTGCAGCTAACGACTGCTGTCAGGAGCAGAAGCACGTCGCCCACCAATAAGAGATGTCTACTATAGAGCCCCCGGCACACCCACCGACTTTGCTGACTCAGCGTTATACGGGCACGCGGTATAAAGCTCGAATTCTTCAGGAGTGATTTTTATTTAGAAGTTATTAGTATTTTAGGTTCATTATTTACATTAGTAGGTTCCTCATCACCTTAACCTGTTCAGCCGTTCCGAAAGAGTAACAAAAATAGATCCAAACATACAAATTCATAATAATTTAGCAGGATACTGCCATGATCCCTACGCTTGGGTTGGATTAATTTGTAATATCGTTGATAAAAAAAAATCATTGAAAAATTTCAACTTTCTAAAAATTCGATGACATACCACCCTCTGAATTAAGCCCGTAGAAGCCCCGCCTTGATTTTGGTAGATTTGGAAGCACCTCCTCCCCTAACAGGGTTGACACTCACACAAACAAGATTACCCGCATACTTACAATCAGTTAGCAACCCTATTCGACCCCCGCTACGGTTTAGTTTCTAGGATCACAACGTTCCCTTACGCCACATAAAACCGAAACGATGAATAAAATACCATCCCCGCTGTAGTATAAAATAATTCAGCATACTTCCGAGCAGCTCAGTGCTCTTAGCTTTGAGTTGATGAGTGTTTGTGACAGCTCGATAATTTTCTGGATAATTATTCGATCATTTCAAGGCAATGTCAGGTGCACGTGCCCAGCAGGCTGACTCATCGACATCTCCACCACTCAGGTATCCACACTTTTATGCTATTTTTACATAGTCAGTTTGATAACGTTCTATAAAAATATTGTTTCGTAATTTTTTAAAGAATTCATTAGGTACTAACAAGTTTTGATGAAGGAGCCAATCGCTGCGAAAAGTTTGGGGATGTTGTATCTAGCTGTCTCGTTTAAAAGCTAACGAAAAACTTGCATCAACAGTTCAACCCTTGACCAGGTATTTCAGAGAAACTGTCTTAAGTTTCTGGTTAAAAATGTAAGAAATTACGCGATTTATTTTCAAATGATCTAACATGTGTTTCAAGGTTGAAAAATCGGGCCTCAATAAAATAGGCCTCTAGAATCTCAAAAGGAAATTATATTCTTTAAAAGAAAACCTACCAACAAAAAACTAATCATAAAAGTATTTTAGGCTGGATGTCCCAAGTGTAGCCAAAGTACTAGGTTTAAGCATCTCTTGAGTGTTAAATGTGTTGATGTTTGAATTTTAAACTTGAAAACAAAACCATCATTCAAAAATGTAGACAGTTGAGAGATTTACGAAAAAATTCCCACCAACCACAACGTACAAATCCAATAAAGTTAAAAACAAAATTGTACAAAAGGGTCGCTTCGAAAATAGTAAAACTTGTTATCGTAGAAGGGCTATCGAACTACATCAACAGTTAACCTTGACCAGATTTCCACTGGCTTACAGAACAAAAAGCGGCGGTCGCCACTTCATCAGCGTTTGGTTGGATTGCAGCGCCGTGTCCCACTTCACAAAGTTGCTTACTTTCATTTTCATTTTCAAGCCGAATGTTGGTAGGGAAAATATTGTTGGCCTTTGGATTTTGCATTCCGATATTTTGTTCGACTTCAGTTTGCATTTCGCATTCGAATAGTTATTTTTGTTTGAAGGTTAAAATTAATACTATTAGGTTCTTATTTATGAAATTGGCGTTTTGTATGGAGAATTTCGAGAAAATTGATTTGCAGGGCACAGCTTCTCGCACCGCCGAGCGCCGAGGCTGCTGTCCGTCAGCGTTCAGGCAATTTAGCTGTGGCAGGCCTGGCCTATGCCACATAAAACCAGCCGCCAGAGTCCGTTAGTTAGCCTTAGCATGGTGCACCACAAACAAGGTTGGTGGAGGTTGGCTTGGATTCCGAAGATGGAGCTTTAAACCGCTTATTTTGTTTGCGACAATGAGACAAATCATCGTTCGATTATATAAAATAATGGTGGAATTTGAAATGGCGTTTAATTTCGATTTTAAAATATCCAACCGATTAAATGGATATATAATGTATCCAAGTAATTTATTTTTGCTCACCCTCTCGAAGAACTCTGGCAGCATGATTCTAGTCGATGCGTTTTTCGCATCTGTCAGTAGATATTAAGATAACTATGTTTTTTTTCCAAGATCTTTATTGAGCTTCAGGCCACTTTGCAGCAGTGGGTTTATTGTCGGTCAGACATTCATTAGCAATACAATTTGATATGAGTACTAGAAGAATGCTCAGGACTTCGTCCGCGTCGTGGATTCTCTCCTGCACTATTAGCATATCTGAATCATCTATCAGCATATATTATCACTAGTATTCATTATTCTTTAACTTGTTTTTAAAATATTACATATAGGTTAGTAGAATATGGTAAATTATTCTATTCCATTGGTATCCAGCTCGGTTAAATTAATAAGTGCTACGGTAAGTTCGTAGCTACTTGTGCTTCTACAAATGAATCATTTGTTCGTAGCACTTGTAGAGCTTCTGCTACGGGTACGACGAAGTTTCTAGTTTCTGTAAAATTCCAGAAAAAAAAAAATATTTAAAAACGTCCTGTTCAAAAACAAACATTCAAAAAGTTTAAAATAATGCTATCGTTGGACTATCAAATTTGATTGTATAATTTGCGTCGGGGTACCGCTTTTTTCTTTCAGACCTTTTATTTGTTTGACTATTTATTAATTTACTAGCATTTCCGACCTAAGTTTGCGAGCGCTGTGACTTTATAATTTCCTTATTTTAACTATTTAGTTATTACTTTAAAAATAGCCTCGACTCGACGTTGATATTATTTTTGACTTTTTAAAGATTTGCTTTTTGAGTAGGGGGTTTTTTAATTTAATTTTAGTGTACCTGCTGCTAGTGGTGGCAATTCGGCTGTTAAGTCACGCTTAAATTTAGGTAAATTTAGATTTTTTAAATTTAAAAGCTTTTGTGCGTGTATAGCAAACATTTTGTTATCGTTCTTATAGTACTTAATACGCCATTTTGTGGTGGCAGCCATCTTGGTTTTGAAATTTATCATAGTATATAGTATTCTACTAGTCAAGCTAGTACCATATTCATTTGATACCCATATTTAGGGAATTGTGAAAAAATATGTAATGATTTGATTTCTTTGATTTGATTGAGGGAGTTGTGAAAAAATATGTTATTCACCATTTTGTGGTGGCGGCATTCTTGTATTTGAAATTTGACACAGTATATAGTATTTTACTAGCCAAGCCCTTTCATTTGATACCTATATTTAGGGAATTAAAAAAAAATTAAAAATTGAAAAAATATGTAATCCGCCATCTTGTCGCGGCGGTCATCTTGGACCGATTTTCATCAACCATAGCTAAGAACACTCTCGACTAATTCACCTTTAAACAAAAAAAAAACAAAATCCAAATCAGTTCATTCGTTCCAGAGCTCCGAAAGTCCTTCCAAGACTTTCATAGTGCTTCCACTGCTTCAAGCTGATCGATACAATTTTATGAGTACCTACTAGCGGAATGCCAGCAATGCCAATACCAACGTATAGACAGCATATTTGCCTTGCCTTGCCATCGCTCTGTGTCGCTCGGCTAACTGGCCGAGTAAAGACAAGAGCGTCAACGTGTATAGAGTTAATTTGGCGTATCTTGTCACAACTCGCAGTCGCGAGCGACCACTCATCTCACTTCGGAGCCGTGCCGGTTCTTCTGCACAAATCAAAGGCGCTCGCCTGCGCTCAGCTAATCTCACAATATGTGGGCAGCTTTCTTGAGGCAGTTCCACAAAACTTGTCTACATTGGCCACTTGCCATAGTTTGCATAGACTTTCCGAACGTCTAGACCATAGCACTTGACCTGTATCAATTTGCCCTATAGTGCAAAGTCACCCATACCGGATAGCGACGGGAACCGAAATGTGAATGCAGTGTTTGTTTCAGCAGTGCTGCCAGGTAAGGCGATTTTTCGCCATTTAGGCTATCTCAGAGGGTGTCGGGGCGACCAAAAAAGCGATCGTTGACTTATCGTATTTAGGCTATCTTGAGAAAATAATTCGGGGATAATAGGCTGTATAAATGGACCTTCCAGGACTTTATCGGTTTTATTCATGTTTATATAGTTGATTACTCGCTCAAATATGTACCGTACCCTACATAATACCCTACATGGCCTCTTACTATAACTATATTCTAGACCCTGAAGGGTCTAGATACCATAACATCAACTTGTGAGAGACCACAACCACGAAATTGTTTGCGGATGACACGTCTCTTTTAATTCAATTAAAGCGACGGCAGCCTAATTGTGACGAATTGAAAAATGCAATATCGAAAATTATTAACTGGTTAAATGTAAAAAAAATAATGGGGCGCTCACATAGATGGATTGTTAAATAGGTTCAGTTCTGCAGCATACGCAGATACAGCTAGACTAGCATATTTTTGCTAGTTTCACGGCATTATGTCGTGCGGCATTTTCTTGTGGGGGAATGCTGCAGATATAAACTCCATATTTGTGCTGCAGATGAGAGCTGTTCTTGCAATTTATAATATGGACTCCAGAGAATCACTTCAAATTAAGTCTAAAGAATTATTACAGTTCCGTGCCAATACATATTATACTTATTGTATGTCCGAAAGAAAAAGATAAATACCTATGTATAAGAAAAATAGCGACAGTCATAATGTTAACACTAGAATAAGGATTAACTCACTGTTCGTACTGTATGGCTCCATAAAGTTAGTCAATCTTTTAAAGGGCAATGTGTATGTTTTTTTAACAAAATCCCACATAACTTCATTAATTTATCTGTAAATAAATTCAAAAATATTAAACGCAATGTCTGTAATAAATTTTATTATAATTTTTTTTTTTATTATTTAGATGAAAAAAGCTTGGGATGCATTTGTCTCCAACTCCCTTTTTCCAAATTGTCCTCAACAACAATGTACCTAATAGTTAAGAATACATTTGTAAACATGACATTAAAAAAATATAGGCTTAGCAGAGTTTCATGCCAATTCTTCTAGGTTTGGTCGCGTTATAAATTGGTGTAAATTAAAAACATTGACGATTCTAGTGTAGTCTAAGTGTACTATAATGTTCCTACTGATTTTTAATCTTAATTTACTATAGCATAGACAGTGATATAGCGTTATTGAGCTTAGACCAATTACGACCTTATCTATAGCCAATTACCTAAAAAATACCTGACAACAGTTTTTGTTGTTTCTTTTTATCTTATTTTGCATTCAAAACTTTTTTTAAATGGTGGTAGTAGCCCAGAATATTTAGGCTTTCATTCATTTCAATTATTTTGGCGATTTTGGTTACTTTTCAACAGAAAATTTGGCTATTTCATTGAGCAACACCTGGTAACCCTGTGTTTCAGTCTTCAAACTTCTCTCAGAGTGTGGATGGGCTATAAAGGGAATCATTAGGTACAGTGGTGGTCATATAATTAAAAACGCTTAATTAAAGAGAAGAATTTTCAAACTTACAAGTAAGTACCTATAACTAATTGTAAGTATGTATTTCTCTCGGTATCGTAAAACTGTTCCATAAAAGCGGTACTTAAATTCGTTGATACACATGATTAGCTAAAAAATAAATAGATAAACTTCATACATATAAGATCTGAACCTAGTATTACTACTTACTGGCTCGTCACATAAGAAAGCTCAATAGTTAATTTTTTTATTAAAATTTAATAGAGAACACTCTGCGGCTCTGTGGTTATGGGTCGATATTTGTATAATAATCGTTATAATAATCATTCATAGTAAAAGTCCTTTCATGCGAAAAAAAATGTGTAAAAATAAAATTTGTGATAAATCTACAAAGGTAGTAATAAAAAAACTTAGCTAGAAGAATTGGTCGTATAAAAAGATAGTCGACAAGCTGCAATGCTCAAAAATGATAGTTTTCCACGCTGTGAAGCATTTTTTCCACGCATCAAACCACTTCATATGTATGTTGCGTGTGTACTTAAACAGAGAGAGTCATCTCGTTGAGAAGATCGAAATATCGTTCGTTTGGCTAAACAAAATCCTTTCAAAGGGTCTCATGAGCTGAGAAAATAATATTTTGGTGAAAACAACCCATGAGCAATCTCAGCATGCACTATTGGAAGGCATTTGGTAGAAGAAAAGTTGCACGTATGGATATCAAGGAACCCAATGTACCCATGTTGAAACGGTGCCATAGACAAGTCCGGCTTGCATTTGCAAGAAGATATGAAAACCGGACATTTAGACAGTGGAAAAAAGTTATTTTTTCTGAAGAGACAAAAATAAATAGGGTATGCTGTGATGGAAAACGATATGTACGACGCCCTCAGAATAAAGCATTAAATCCAAAGTACACAAAAGTTACATTATAGCATGGTGGGGGATATGTGGAAATTTGGGGGTGCTTTCCTGGAGATAGTTTTGGACCTGTCAAGCTGATGGAAGGAACCCTGGATCAATTTGAATACAAAAATATAACGGAAGAAACCATCCTATTTATTTATTATCTTACCGCTGTAGACGTGTTTCCGGTTATTTGGACATTCTGGCACGACAATGATCCAAAACATGCATGTACCGTTAAGCCATTTTTCACATCGCAATCAGTTTCTGTCTTAGATTGTCCAGCTAGCAGCCCAGATCTAAACCTAATAGAACATATTTGGTGTGAAGTCAAGAAAAAGGTTACAAATCGACAGTGTGGCAATTTATAAGAGCAGTGTTTCTTAGAAAAATTGGAACTCTATCTCTTTTACAAAAGGTAAAAAAATTATAGAGTGAATGCCTCGCCGGTGTTAAGCAAGCCATGGACATACTACTAACTATTATGTACGATTCACATTTACCGGCGCGCGTCGGTGAGCATTTTAAAACATTGCTATAGAGGAAATTGAAAAACCCACAAAGCAGTTACCTACGTTCCATAATTGAATGTTATTTACGTAGCTTTGACGCGCCGACCGGCTGCGCTCGAACTCCACAACCCACATGCGTACGCGGCCGGCTGCTCTCGGTTGCTCGCGGATACTGTTTCAGCTCGACGCGTCCGTCAGTTTCCAGTTAGATTTTAGCCATCAGACGGCTCGGGTCGGCCGGCGGCGCGTGCCTGCACATCCGTGTTGCGACGTGCTACGCTGCGCTCCGATGCAGCGCGGCAGGTGTGAATCATACATTAATTTTAGTTTAAATTGTAGTATATTGTTTTTTTTACGCACTTCCCACTAATGTGATTTATTTAATCTAAGTTTTATATACAACAACTCTCGAGCAGTTGAACATATCGTTCGTAATTATTTGTCCAGCTTCATTACTATTCGAATTTGTTATTATTGAGAATAAATAAAATTTGTGCAAAAAATAGTTAACTATTTTATTCTATATTCCTAATCCCGTTAGCTCTATTCATGTGGGTATTTCATAACATAACTAGTTACTTCGCAGAAGGAACACGAACACACACGTGACAGAAAAATACTACAATTCACCGAAGTACGAAATTTCGTGTTTCGTTTCGTACGATTGGTCTTATTTCATACGGTCAATTCCAATATTGCGGTCGTATGTTTTGTGAAATAGAGTAGGATGCGCAACATTCGGACTGTTCCATAACTAACTTCGTGCCGAAATTTCGGTATTCGTTTGAGTATGGGTACCAATTAAACGACCAAGAAACCAAGAAACGAAACACGTAATTTCGTGCTTCGGTGAATTGTAGTAGACCCCCAGTAACTTTAAACTGTTCTTAATTATATGACCACAACTGTACTGTATTTAGATGTATTTTTTCTAGTGACAACCGTCGCATAGACTACTCCGCTCTTAAGTTTTCTTACGGCGACGGGTCCGACGAGGAAGGTCCGTCGCTGACATCAGAACTACCTTCCTGCGTGTACGCCGCCGCCAGAGGACGTCTGCAGCTGCCTTTAGCAGCTTATGTGCATCAACACACCAGGTCCTTGCATTCAGGTTCGTTTAAAAGTGTTTTCTGATCATTATATTATTTATTAAATCATCGAGTCAGTGTCAAAGTGAAAACTATCAAAAATCGTCCGAGAGTCACATTGGTCCATGATAGGTATACATAAATATCTTTTTGTCATTTTCTTATCTTGTAAGACAGATTCACACATAAACAGCGCGATATCTATGTAGGTAGGTCGGTATGTAACGAGGTAATAACATCGACTCAGCTGTCTATGAACTTGCGACGTAATGTTGTGGGAGTCTGAAATTAAAGATACCTACTTTTGTTATGTTCTTGCGCGCGGTTTAAATAACTAACCCTGTCTATTTTTATACCTCTATGAGGGTAACGGTGTTGATTGCGCTTAAAGGACAACATTTTAGAATAAGTATATATTTCAGTAGGCTAAGAGTGTAATCTGGGATCGCGGAGCGCTCCATGCCAAGTCAAGCGTAGTAGGATACCTTTACCGGAACCAACTCAGCCATTTTTCAGCCCCCTGTAACTCGTTAAAGCTTACAGTACTATGCTGGAATTATGCCACAAGAACGTCATACGGACTTAACCCTGATTTCAAAATTTCGTGTCTGTAGCTATAATAGTTTTCAAGATATGCGTCATCAAAAATCCATACTTTGTGAAACTCATTCATGATCATCAAAAGTCAAAAGTTATGCATTCACATGTGTGTTTTTATCCTTCATTCAAATTCAAAATAATTGAGTACCCGGCTTTATAACTATAGCTCGGCTATAAAGGTTAGTAAATGAAGGTTTTAGTATGATGTTAATTTACTCCTTGGTGTTAGAGTGCTTATGCGAAATAGGAATGGAATTAATATTAAATGAAAATTATTTGCGTGAAGTATCGGTACAATGAGGTCACAATACAATTTTTTGAATATAAAGATGAAGATAAGGGTAAGGGTAAGGATAGGAAAGAGACAGAGACAGGGAGACTATCTCTATTATATATAATAGAGATAGATAAAGATAGATAGATAAGATAGATAAAGTCTTTATTTGGCTCACATTTATAGAAAAATAACAGCACAAACAAGATAGGTAAAGGAACAAAATAACAAGATTTAAAACAGAAAACAACACAAATAGGAAGGTTTGGGTAGGCAAGCGGATACTAGTAAGTAACCTAAACACTGATAGGTAAACAAACTCGTCCGCGTCCCTACCCATCCCTAAAATCTTCATACTGATAAATGATGATATGATGGCATAAGTGTACAAAACGTACGGCCGGCTACATTACTGCCATTTCACGAAGATTCGTGTATCGCTTCTCTGTCTTCCGGGTGAAAAGTATTAAAGTGTGTCTTCTTCAAGCAACCCGAATCTTCTTGAAATCAGCCGGCCTTACAATAGGTATTCTTTGCCTTGGCCATACAAAAAGAAATGAGATCCGAAACATAACATTTTAACAAATGCAAAAATTATGCCAAGTCTTCGCGAAGTACTTCTGCTACCGCACAAAAAAGTTCTGAGATCTGGTGTACTACCAAGTTAGACATTCTCAATAAACCTTCCATATCTAATCATCTTGAAACAATTAATTAAACCATTATGATTTATTGGCTTGGCTTTTTGAGCAGCATTTATATTAAAAATTCAATTTATTAGCCTCTTATCAACCTATCCGATTTGACGACGGCCTCTGTGTCGCAGTGGGCGAAAGTCCGCCTGAGACGCATAAGGTTGCGGGTTCGATTCCCGCCGCATTATTTATTTATTTCCTGCAAAATAGCCAAGTAATACATTGAAAACTGAGACGAAAGGAGGAGGGAGGAAACCCGAGGCAAATAATATCAGATCATAAAATATTTGTCTCGCGGCGTGAATTGAACCCGCAACCTTCTGCATTCCAGGCGGCTCTTCGCCACACTAGTACGACAATGACTACGCCACAGAAGTAGCTGAAAAAATGTTTATTTTTTATTTTTCATCAATGTTGTAGGAACTAGAAGGTGGGCTCTCGGTCTTTTTATATAGCTACTACATGAGCCCTAGGTTTGCCAAACTTTTTTCTTAACCCTTTTTTACTAGACAAACTTAGAATCATGTATACTTTCGCTATGTTATGCCGCCATCTTTGTTTTAGTTTTTAGGGTTCCGTACCCAAAGGGCAAAAACGGAAACCATATTACTAAGTTTTCACTGTCCGTATGTCTGGCTGTCTGTCTTCTGTCACCACGCTGTATCTCATGAACCAGGATAGCTAGACAGTTAAAATTTTCACAGATGACGTATTTCCGTTGCCGCTATAACTAAAAATACAAAAAAAACTGATTCAAAAAACTATTTAAGGGGGTCTCCCATACGACAAACGTGTTTTTTTTTTTCAGTTTTTATCTCGATAAATACTAATAAAATAACGGCAATAGGTAAAAATTTAGTTGTATTTTCACTTCAAAAATAAATAATTTAATTAAAATAAAATAAATTAAGGGGGTTCCCATACGTGGTACGAAACCCATGGTGCGCGAGTCCCACTCGCACTCGCCGGTTTTTATATTATTCATTCACAGGTTTACTTTGAGGATATCTTGGTTACGCGTGTCGTTTTATTTCTTTTACTACTAAATATGTAATATATTTTGATACTAAATTTATAATTTATTAGTAGTACTAATTAATTTATAATTATAAATGTGTCGCGTGTCGTTTTATTTCTTTTACTACTACTAATAATTATAAATTTTATAAATGTGTCGCATTTAAAAATTATTAATTTATTAGTACTACTAATAAATTATAAATTTATTAGTAGTAAAAAATAAATAAAAAATAAATAAATTTATAAATTATAAATAGTAGGATTAAACGGCTTACATTTGATGGATTAAAGATTCAAGATTCATTTATTCATACGTCAATTTGATATAGGTTTGTACAAAGTACACATAATCGTTAAATTAAATGATCCTTATAAATAACAATAAATGGTTATTAGAATATAACAATTTTACATCAGGACACTTTCAAGGTAGCGAACTCATCGACATATCTGCTTGTTATTAAGCCAGCGCTTTTTTTTTATACTACTTGAAGATGGAACAAGCACATGGCCCACCTGATGTTAAGTGGTAACCATTACCTATCACAAAGCATTGCATCGTAGATGACGTTTTTCCAGAACGTGCTCTACGATGCAACGCCCTACGTCCATCAACTTGAGGCATGAAGATGATAAGCCTCTTGTGCCTGTAATTTCACCGGCACGCAACCGAAACACAGCTCAGCTGATTCACGCCTCTGTGACCATTTTGATCACTGAAACTGTCATTCATACATCACATACGAAATGTCCAATCATTTTTCTTCAGTTTCCTATGGTTTCGAACTTCCTTTTCGATCCATAGATCCTCTCCATCTTCCACCAGCACCACATTTATTATATCTACGCATTCGTAATTCTTGTAATTGTGACCAGATGCACTGTTGGAGACGTCAGCGGAGCCCGAGTACCAGTGCGGCGGGTCTCCGTACCGCGTGCAGCGCGCCGCCGCCAACGTGCGCGAGCGCCGACGGATGCTGAGGTCCGGACCCAATGGGTACCATGACTACATTTTACTTAATCTGTATCTCTTCCAAATGAGGCTAGCCCGGGTTTCTATTTTTCGGTTACATTCCACTTTTATAAAACTTGTTTCAAATGACACTGAATATTGAGCGTTTTAATCCCTATAATTTAACAGAATGGAGCTTTATTTTTACTTCATAAAAATAGATATGCTTATAGTGCCGAACATCACTCTTTCAATATCTGTTGAAATGTGTTTAGGTACTACTAAAGTTGAAAACAGAGACCACCTATAAGTTAAGGTACAGACAGGCCAGCACTGATTAATACACTCCGCAGTCCAGACACCAGCAGGGCATTCCAAAACGTTCGCAAAGTTTTCGAGTCGAATCTGTCAAAAACTCGCAGAATCGGTTTCAATTGCACTCGTTTGTATGACGTCAGTGCACAACTTTACACTCCACCTACACAGTTATAGGTCCCCGGGTATTAGGTAGTAAAAGCGTATTACACTGCTTATGACAATTATTTAGGTTTTGGGAGTGGTGTCATATGTACCGAAAAATACTAGTACCTACGGTCATATTCTTATGGTATGTCGACCTCTATGATGCAGTGGGCGAAAGTCCGCCTGAGACGCGGGTTCGATTCTCGCCGCGACACAAATGTTTGCATTATTTGCAGATATTTGTCTCAGGTTCTCTATGTATAATATGTACTTTTAAAAAGGGGGTGTAAGGGGTTCCAACCCTTATCTTCGGAACCCAAGACAACCCCACCTGCACGTGGTGCACTCTGCTAAACAACGAACGGGGCTCTGGTGGCCGGCTGATTGCGGCATAGCACAGCCTACATCGGCACAGCTAAATCCCCTGGCCACCGACGGGCAGCAGCGTCTGTGGTGCGAGAAGCTGTGCCCTGCGATCCCCAACCCGCATGCCCAGCGTGGGGATTATGGGCATATCCCCCTTTATTAGGGGAGGCCTATGTCCAGCAGTGGACTGATATAGGCTGGTGTGGTGTGTGGTGATGCTGTGACAGTGTCCAGCATTATTTAATTATTTATGTGCTCAACTGTGGTGCCAAAGTTTTTGTTATTAGTACTACAGCAAACAAACCCGAAGAAATAAATTGGCATACGCAAACAGTTTGAGCAAATCTCTGAAAAGTCAAAAATCTGCGGCCTTACCATGTAATTCAACTGGTACTGGCACAGACATGAATCGGTAATGATCATGGGCTTCAACTTTATCACTAGAAAATGGCTCGCACCGCTTCTGCAACTGCCATTGTCCATGGTAGTCATTGTTTGAATCAATTCAACACCTCAGCCCTATAAAGCTAAAACGCGTGCATTGTGTTGTGACTTTAGCAGTATAAACTCGGCGTTCGATGAGCTGCGCGTGCACGTGCCTACGTTCCCCTACGAGAAACGGCTGAGTAAAATCGACACCCTGCGACTTGCTATCGCGTACATCGCTCTACTGAGGGAGGTAAGACTATTTGCCTAACAAATGTAATGACACATTTCCTAAGGTGAGCAATGAGCAATGCGCCGAGTGAACATGCAGCAAGAAGTCAAAAGACAACATCGTGCTATAAGAGTTATAATACCTTGAACACTGAAACTTTCTGGTTCCTGCTGTGTTTTAAACCAACAATAAAATTGACTGCACTGGTTTCACACTCTCTGTAGTATATTCTGTAATAAGAAGCGCTTTCAGTAAAGCTTAAATGTCTCTGAGTGTGGAAGCTCATGTGAATAGAAATAAAAGAATCTGACTCCTATATTTTATCGAATAGAATCGCATGCTGATGATTAGCTCTTTAGATTCTTCATCAATGATGTAATTACGAGCTCAAGGACTTTGATTCATTAGTTCTAAAATGTAACAGTTAGGTACCTATACCATTTTACAACGTGACCCAAAACGTTTGGTCTACCATCGTAACAACACTGGTACAAACAACAACACACACCTGGTATCTGAATCACAAACCGCACAATTTGATTATAGTCAGTTGAAGTTTTTGATACGAGCTCACACAATTCTGTTTTATAAGGGATTCTATATCCATGCAGGTCTTGGATGCTGATTATGATCCCCTGACGTACGTGGAGAAGTGCCTCCGCGGGGAGATTAAAGCAGATCGCGCGCATTGGAATACCAGCGGTAACTATTTTGAATAACTTTATAAAAACTAACTTCGAAGACAAATTTGCCATTAGCTTCCCAATCGACCACCTTATCTCCAGGTGGTATGGCCCATGTACGAAGTTGAAATAGTACCAACGTAACGCTCAAAAAACGTGACGGAAAATATCGTGAAACATTTATTTTGAGCTGCTTTAAATAATGGAATATTATGTGACGTTTGATTTTTTTTGGATAAGTTCTGGAAATCATCGTCATTACATACAATCCAGTAAAACCTTTCCCGACATGGATCGATATACTGTTACTTTTTATCTCAATGTCTTCAGTGGCTATAGCTATAAAATCATCTACTTTTTATTCTAGATCTAACTGCCAGGCTGTCCTGGATCAACTGGGAGAACTTAGGCGTGAACCCGCAACGGCGAAGCGTTCTCACATCTCTGGCACTCAGCTCGGACAATCTTCAATTCACACACAATTAACCTTTTCAATATTACAGGAAAAACAGCGCCTTACCTAGTAAGGTAAAGTCGGTAATCGTGGGCACAGATCTATAGCTATGGGTCTAAATGAAACGTCTTTAGTTTGGAATAATATGTCACTTGCCTACAGGGTTCAGATCTCAAACAGTCGTGGACCGCCCACGGCCCGTTTAAAATCTCCCACTCTAACACGATCAATTCGCAATTAAAGCGTAGTTTATAGTACTTGTATATCGTATACTAGCCAAAGTAAAGTCAATTGAAATGGTCCACAAATTAAAAACGATTGTACCTATATTGTCAATCATAGGAATTCAGCAAATACCCTATTCAGGTGCATAGTCAGGTACACCTTTTGTGTTTCATGCTAAGATAGATAGAGTATAAGTAAAGAACCTACATGTTATGGTCTCTATGTGGTTGTGCTGTTTACCATTATGTAAGGCCCTCCGCCTAGGTGGAGTGAAAGGCTGCTGGTAGAAGCTGGATGCGTCTAGCTAAAGACAGGGGCGCAATAGGTAGAGCCCATCATCATCACCCCGAGTACACGAACATCACGCCGAAGCGTCACGCTGAGTTACCATCAGAAGGACCGCATACCTGTTTGCTAACTTAGTACCAAAAAAAACTTGTAAAAAAACACATGTTTGGGTGGTATAAAATGCTCCTAGCATCAAGCCCACCTTTTGTTACATTTATTGTGCAATAAAGTATAAATAAATAAATGACGCTCATATGTCTAGCATTGGACTGCTAGAGGCTGATGATGAAAAGCAAAATACTATCTATCTATCTATCTCAGCATAAAGTCCATAGCAGGTATATAAACTGTAGTATAAGTATAGTAGGCGTTAGTAATTAGAGAGTACGAATATGGTATGAATAAATAAGTACAAGATGTCTTAGAACATGTATGCTAACGAAAAGGAAGAAAAATGTCAAACGCTATCGGAAAAAAAAGAGAACGAAGCTCAGAAAAAAAAAATGCTTTATAAAACACCACAGATATAGAATATAACTAGATGGAGTCTTAAAATTCACTATGTTCTGAACATCAACTCATACGGCTGATCTCTACTTTCTTGTGTCCAATATTATCAGTTAGAAAGGGACGCATATATATAAATATCAATGCGACTTCAAATGAGATCATAAAGTTGATCGTACCAGGGCGCTCGAACAAAATTCTATGCAGTTTTATTGTAATGCCCTGGTACGAAGTCGCAGCAATTGCATCGAGGTAAAGTATGCATCCCTTTTTAGCAGATGATATATGGAGATGGACATAAGAAAATAGAGATCAGCCGTATGAGCACAGTGAATTTTAAGACTTCATCTAGTTTTCTTCTATATCTGTGTAAAACACTGATGCGTTTTTGTTCCCACCTCAGACAAATAAAAACACAAAATAAAAACAAATAAAATAAGAACACGGTTCGCGCGATAAGTGAGACCGACAAAACCATGTTAATTTCCACAGAATAGCTACTACCAGTAGTATTGTGAATAAACAACTCAATGTAAATTTTGTTAGTTAATCTGTGGTAATCGAGAACTTAATATGTCACACGCATACGTGAGATTTCATGATGAAGCTTCACTCACTTCACTTGTCGTAGCAAGAAGTTTTTTTTTTCTCGTCTTTTTTAAAGTTCTTAATGAAGAGAAAACGAGACTACTATTAACTGGAAACAATAACGCACAGATTCTTGTTCAATTCGTACAATCCCTTATCACTAAGAAGAATCACAAAAAATAATAGTGTGGACGACGTGTTTTATATTTTGTTATGTTCAGAGACATCAACATCTAGTATTTTTTTAAATTCTTAGTAGAATAACTACTTATTGAGTTAGTAATATGTTCTGGGATATCCTTTACATTACATCCCAGTAGAAACTAGCATTAGAATAAAACAGTTCGTACTTCGTAGGATTTGTAGGGGAAAGATTCATGGATTCTAAAAGTACCGTACACTGCCAACTTTTCATGTTTTTTGAATAGATAATTATGGCTCAAATATACATTGTATTAACCTGGTATTATTAGGTATTGGTAGGTAAAGTAGTACTATAAAGGTACTATTCTTGTTTAGTTATGGAAATGCATGACTTCAAGTTATATGTTCAGGCACTGATTCAATGCTATTTTAAATTAAGAAGGTATAGGTATATACCAACTTTTTTGTTTACGTTGAGTGAAATGTATAATCAGGGGGTTGTGAAAAATATAAGCAATCCGCCATTTTGAGCCGGCGGCCATTTTGGATTTATAATGATCAAACAATCGTATTGTCACCTGAATTGAACGCATGTACCAAATATAAGATCAAATATTATATCAACAGGAAAGTTATAAAATTTCAATCACTAAAGGCGAATGCCGAGAACCCCTACCATTGGCGTCAAAACCAAACCAATCCCATAAAATTGCCTATATTTTAAAGAAGTAAGAAAGTAGAGATCAGCCGTATGAGTTGATTTTTCAGAGCATGAATTAATTTGAAGACTTCATCTAATTCTCTTCTATATCTGTGGAAACTGCATATAATTTTGTTCGAGTGCCCTGGTACGATTAACTTTTTGATCTCATTTGAAGATGCATTGATATATTATTATTGATATATTATTATTATTGTATGCGTCCCTTTATAACTGATGATATTGGACATAAGAAAGTAGAAAAGAAAGTGCTTATTCTGTTAATTTTACAATAATGTACGATAAACAATATTTTGTTTGCTAATACTGTTTGCTGATAACCATTGACACGAAAACAGCATAGTTTGGAAGAGGCAGCCTTCTTAAAAAGACTTAATGTTCCATGAAGAACAGTTTAATATCTTCCGAAAAATTTAGGTCTGGTTTTGGCGCAATTAATTTAGTATTGGTACCGAGTGCCATACATCAGACGGCATTGTCCTTAACAATCACGCTAACTAAATAAAGCCGTTCAAACCTAGCATAGAATCGAGGCCATTAAATTAACTACCTAAATCCAAAACTGTTTAATAAGACAAAGTTTCAAATAAAACTGTGCAATATTTAATTTTAAGAAATTATTTTATTTATCGTTTGTAAAAGTTGTCATAGTTCTCGTATTATATATTTATTTATTTTCATAGATTTAATAAGTTTTATCTTGTAGTCGAGTAGAAAATGAAATAAAAAAATAATCTTAAAAATTGATCTTTTAATTTGATTCCTGTGCAATTTATACAATATTTTATCTTATAAATACATTATTTATTTACTCTTATAGCTAGAGACTAGAGTGTTACAATAACAGAACGTTATTATTGCATACCTGAGCAGTATATGTACACAATACTATATACATGGAATGTTATTTAACATAATTAATAGAATTTCTCACAGCACTTTACAGGAAGTACGTTACTCGTCCAATCAGATCGCAAAACGGGAATAATTCAGTTATTGAAATAGTTTATTTTCTAGCTACATACATTGTATAAGTATGATGTATGTGGAGGTTTCTAAGACAGATTTTTTCTTAAAAATTTATTGTCACGTAAAATATTTTTAACAAATTTAAATTAAATATTTGTATTCTCTTAATTCAGGGACTTTCCCGGATAGTCAAAGCCAAAACCAAAGTAAATTTAACGTTCAAAATACAATTAGTATAAAGATTTCAAACTTAATTATTGTATCAATATTCTACCTGAGTAAAAAATGCAATTATTATGAAATACATACAGTTTAACTGTTTTCCGCACACATTCTGATATAATAGATAATGTGATTTTTTTAGATTGGGCATATTGTTCTGCAAGAATGGTCTGAACTATAGCTTTAGGCCAGCTTCAGCAATGTTTGGCTTAATTTCCACGAAATAGGTTTTAATTCAAAAACTGACATTGTTCCTGTTCCGCAACTGACATTAGTTAGTACAAAAATTGAGCTTATAACAAAGTGGAAAGAACGGAATTTGAAAGATTCCGAGTTTAGACTCAAAGTAACACAATTAATGTTGTGGATTTTTTATGTCCACATCTAATACACGTCACGAACACATGCCGTTTTGCAGGGCTGCTTTGTCATTGGCCAAAATTTTACGATACGCTTAGGATTTCGATTATCCTAACTATTCGTATATAGTTAGGATAATCGAACTGTATATTGAAGATTTATTGGAAGTCTCATGTTTGTCGAAGACGGCTCACCCAAGTTTGAAACTAGCTGTCAAGCTACAACAATTGTATAAGAAAAAAATCCCATTAAAAAGTTATCAATACAATAATTAAAATTGCTGACTTTTAGAGATCGAATAGATAACAGGGTCATTACACATGGCCATCCACACATACACATCCCTGAAGCGATGGTTTTTAATAAAAAGTCAATAACGCAAACGTCAAGACTTCCTGCATTTTTATAATTTCACTTTCTTTAGGTGTCAGACTTGACCTTATTTGTTTCACTTAAATATTCAAACTATGCTCATTCTTAGTGAACAAAAATATTTTTATTAATAAATAAATTAAATGAACTATAATTTTGTAACTACTAATAAAATTCTATAAACTGAAATTTAAGAGTCGAATCCGAATGTTTATGTTCGATTCTGTTTTTCTCCGACGGATTTTTTGGTTTTCAAAAGCTGTTATTGATATTCTGAAGAACTTTACTACCTACTCGATGGCGTACTACAACATGACTCCACTCGATGCTATAATACAATTTCGGCTAAATTTTCACAGTAGACTAGAAAACTATTCGTACGCTTCAAAATACCCCGGCGGAGAACATAGTCAAGTTATGAGTAAATTACCTACAAAAATTGAATACCTCAATAGTAGAGGGCACATACACGCCAAAACAATCACAACCTTAGGTCCACTTAGTGGAGAGTAGTCGGCGGTTGGGAAAAATACTTTCTACTACTAATACTGTCTACTTTATTTATTATTATTATGACACTTTGTTTAATTGCAAACGCGTAAAAAAACATTTTTTACTATAAAAAAGTTTAACGTTATCCAAAAAATAATATCGAAAAGATTATAGTAAGCAATGTAACAAAAACAGAACACCACCGACCGCGGGGCAGGGCGCAAACGGCCGGTGGCTAGGGCTGCAGAGAGAGGAACCTCCTCACAATGCGTGCAGATTCCAGGAGAGCAACCTCCAGTATCATTATTATTATTATATGGGCCAGTTCTTTTAACCCAACTACGACAAAAGGAAAAGTAAGTTTTTCGTATGAACTAGTGGCTAATTCTATTGTCGGAGTTTACAGGCTGCCCCAAAGGCCTGCGACATAGCCTAATGACTGTTGGCTCAAGCACATGCTTACGCAGACCTCGTATTACTCACTGGTGACAGATTTGGCAAGTTCCTTACACATCTATCGATCCTTCTCACTAGGAAGATACTTATTAGTGTCCTTGTGCTGGTTGCGTAACTTACCTGCTCTTTTCTAGGTTACTTTTTTCCGGTTACATCACAGCCAAATAAGCTTCAATTTAGAAAAACAAGTTCTACCAGGCACCATCAATATAGTCTTTACACTGGGCCACAAAATATCGCCAGTCGACGTCGTGCGCAAGAAATATTCGGGTCACTTAGTAGCTGCTTATTCAATCAATGCTTTATAGCCATACCAAAGCGGTTAGTTCAGAAAATTTCATGTATCAGCCCATTGGCATCGGCCCTTTGAATTTAACTTGTCGTCAGAGTGATGCTTCGCGCCCCTTGTCCAATGGCAGGTTTGGCAGCCCAACGCTAAAATGAAGCATCTATCGAAATCCCGACGAGGTGAAGTAAATCAGATTGATGGCAGTGAATGGCCATTCCGTACATAGTATTAAGTAGTCTGTGCCATAGGGATACACCATTCATTGCAGTCTTACGGCCATTCCTCATCCAGCCCCATGACATTATGAACAGTGTGCCAAAAAACTCCGTTCCCTATTGGCTGATGAGCAGAAGGAAACAGCACGTGCCGAATGAAAGTCCTTCCTTGCGTCAAGCCTAGAAAAAGCTTCCAATTCTTACGCTTTCCAAAGTCATAGGGATGCCTGAAGAGTCTTGTAACTGCTCTCGTGCGTGAGTTTATATGAGATTCTATACTCGTTTCACCCCTGGCTATATGTTTCCCGTGCATGATGAGAAGCGTGGTAAGCGCGATCGAGACGCCAATACATGTGAAGGCCATGAAAAAAACAGCCCGTCGCTTCCACGGATGCGCGCAGATCCGCTGGGACTCTGTGATTGGCGGGACAGGCAGATCGTGTTCGCGCGGGAAATTGAACGCGTCGTATTCGACGAACTCTTTTATAGGAATGATAGCGCCGCTCTGGTTTATGCGTACCGGGTGCCCGATAAGGTCAGGGTCGTTGTTTGGTAGAAGCCCACCTTTAAAGAAATGATAGGTATATTAAAGTACCCAAAAGTGACCCAGTTAGCGACGGATTTCTAGGACTTTTTCCGTAGATTTAACTACCTATTGATATCATTACAACGCCTCAATGTGACCACAACTCACAGATCTAACATTTTACCACTGATTAAAGAATAAACAACATTTAGACGTTAGATTTATAGAAAAGCAACTTCACGGCTCAGACTTAACAGGTTTGCTGTATTTTGTCGCTTGTTACCTGAGCTTTTAAAGATTATTCTCCTTACTTATAAACGCTACTTAATTGTCAACATTGATTAAAGTTGGCCCTGACACTTTGTGTCAATACATTAAGCAACAGCAAGAGATGTCAATAGTTTAAGAATCGTTAATCTAATGACAGATTATTTTAGGTTAAGTATTCATCAAGTTCTTAAGGTGAATTTATTTTTTCTTGCAACGGATTTATTTTTTACCGTGATGGGGTAAAAACCTTTTAAAGTTAGTGTATTTCAAAGATTATATCAATATCTATGAGATTGAATATGATTTGGCGGTGACCTCATAGGCAGCGTACGATGGCGCTCTTTACTTTAGAGTGTCCTAATTGAAGCTTGCAAGTTATCGCGCGAGCACAGGCCAAAATTTTCATCGCACGATCAAAACGCATCGTGTCATCGTACGATCATTGCCAATTAGGACGCCGCCTAAGAGCTATCTTATATTTTGCACTCACCGGTGTCATTCACCCAAATCACTTGGTATCCCAGGTCCAGCCCAGCAGCAATAATGAATATAACTCCAGCCAGCATAAACACCATGTATAGATAGAAGTATCTGTAATAAATAAAAATAAAAGTAAATCAACGCGAAAGCATTCCGCGTTGTAAATACACAATAAAACACATAACTACAATCATTTTAGCCCCTCCCTGTTGCGGCCAAACAGGCTTAGTCCCAGCGATATGCTGCTTCCAAACATGGGATGTATATATGACCTATACGTGACGTCATAAGACGAGAACCGTTTACTACAAATAAATACACTATTTTTTATCATAATACAAGCAAATAATACATTGAACACTAATAGTACGAGATCCGACTGCAGAATTAGTGTACTCATCGAATGTTTGCTAAAAATCAAATTTTTAGGCATATTTATGATTAGAAAAATATATATCTACCAAGGTGCCTATAAAAATGTGGCCGCTACTATTTTTAATTAAATTATTGCAAATTAATTTTTCGGAAAAAAATTCATTCGCTGGTTTTTTAAATAAAATATCGTCCACTTTACGGCAATATACATGGAAACTGTGGAAAATCACGGTTGCCGTTGCGCACTTGGCCGCACCTCTTCGCAGCCAGGTGTAAACAGGTATGATTTTGATACGTTTATACGTTCATAACGTACATTTATTGTTTATATATCAAATTAAAGCTATTTTTTTTCTGCTTATTATGATATACGGTTGCTTAATTAAATCTGCCCGCAAATAAGGGTTACTGCATATTAAAGATGGTAAATATTTAAGATAGAGTGAAAGAGAGCGAGCTTGCGCGTAACTAACATCATTAGTCAGACGAGGATAGTGATTGCCAGCTGGACGACACTTTAAAGCCGTTGCGCATGCGTCGAATGCTTGTGTTCTCAACCACCGGTTCAAACAGCAGTAGGGACTACTTAATAAATACTCCAAAACAAATATTTTGTTTTTTTCAAAATGACATCTATAAAAATTACGACAAAAAATTATTATTGGTGAAAAATTAAACCAAGGTTCCTTATGTAAAAGTAAATTTTTTTGTGCAAGTACTGTTTGAAAAAATATGATGTTTTATTCAAATATTCAACACATGATTACATATTAATTAAACATTTAAGGAAATAAAAAAATAAAAAAATGTGTTTTATAATTCCGTGACTCTTATTTAAAAATCTGAATCATCGGAGCTTTCACTTACACCATTATCGCTGCTATCACTTTCATCGCTATTACAAATATCAGAATCGTCGTCATTATCGGAAGATTTGTTTTTCGAGTCACATAGCACACTCTCAACTTGCGCTGGAGTTGAGTCTCCCTGGAACCATGTTGGTTTTAGAAAACCATCTAACAGCAGCCAACCATTATTTTCTGCGCTGATGCAATCTGACTCAGTGGCATTTAACCACATCGAATTAACAAAGATTGTCCGCAATAATTTCTGTTTCAACGATTTCCAGCACGGTGGAATGTGCGTTGAGTCGAAACCTTGAACTCTTTTCATAAATTTTTCATTATTCTGTTTCGAAGCGTACATTTTGTTAAATAAAAAAACTCTTGCAGCATTTACACTTTGACACTTTGGGAGTCCATATATAAGGCACGTAAACTCTTGGACTGCATCAATTTTGGTTTCATCAAAGATGTCATTGGGATCTGTCAAAGACGCAAAAACTTGTTGAATTTGTGGGTGCTTAATAAAAACATTCAAGGGCCGAACTTTCCCTTTGTTGAAGAATGCAGCCGTGTAGTCGCAACCCGTGTATGCGTGGAAAGCGGGAAGAGCATGGCATAAAGTTGAGCCTAATTTTATTGATAAGTCCGTACAGTTTATGTAAACTTCGTCCTTATTATAAATTTTTTTTTTGATGTACTGTTTGCCAACCAAATTTGAAAATTAGGAAATTTATGCATATTACCTGGTCGGTAATAGTATTTATTTCTCCACATTATATTGCTGAATGATTTTATAGTTTGTTTGAAAGAAGGTTCAAAAAGATCCGACTACCTGAAAAATACTACCTGTGTGAGAAATGTAATATCTTAGGAATTTGTAGAGGTGAGAGGTGTTACTACGTTTTCCTATGAAAATAAGAAATTAAAAAAAAAAAGAATTCTTAACAAAAAACCTCAAAGTTAGCACTGTATTATTTATATCGTAACTATAACCTATATTATTCTTAAGTTCAATTGAAATTTTACTTACACCTTGTGTTTTGCAAAAATCTTCGAATTCTTCTTTATCTTTTTTCTTCAGAACTGTAATTTTTTTTTTGACACTCTGAATGATATCCAAAATCATCAGTAGATTCAACTGTCAATAAAGTGTCATGATATTTATATTTTTTCTTACGACGAAACAATAAAATTAGTAAACACTTTTTGAATGATGTATTATTAAAGTCAAGTACATTGAATTTTTGTCACACAGAAAACACTCCTTCATCTTTATCGATTTTATTTTATGTTAATTAATTTGATAATTTTTGATGCACAAAATTAAACAACAATAGATATAACGTTTTGTATTACGAACTCCAAAACAGCGTGGTTTTTATGTTAGAATGAAAATTCGCAGCTGTTCAGTTGAGAACACTAGCATTCGACGCATGCGCAACGGCTTTAAAGTGTCGTCCAGCTGGCAATCACTATCCTCGTCTGACTAATGATGTTACGCGCTAGCTCGCTCTCTTTCACTCTATATTAAATATTTACCATCTTTAATATGCAGTAACCCTTATTTGCGGGCAGATTTAATTAAGCAACCGTATATCATAATAAGCAGAAAAAAATTATATTTAATTTGATATATAAACAATAAATGTACGTTATGAACATATAAACGTATCAAAATCATACCTGTTTACACCTGGCTGCGAAGAGGTGCGGCCAAGTGCGCAACGGCAACCGTGATTTTCCACAGTTTCCATGTATATTGCCGTAAAGTGGACGACATTTTATTTAAAAAACCAGCGAATGAATTTTTTTCCGAAAAATCAATTTGAAATAATTTAATTAAAAATAGTAGCGGCCACATTTTTATAGGCACCTTGGTAGATATATATTTTTTTAATCATAAATATGCCTAAAAATTTGATTTTTAGCAAACATTCGATGAGTACAATAATTCTGCAGTCGGATCTTAGACTATAAAAGACCTAGGTAAGTTGATAAAACAAATAATAGAGCTAGAATAAATAATATAAAAAGCTATTAAAATACACACATTTTATACTATGCAATGTCATTTAACAAGATAGTAGTTTAATCAATTGATGTAAGTAAATATTAAATAAAACTTGAATATACTGGCAGCACTGATTATATTCTCTTGTTTTTTTTCTATCTGTGCTCACAATGGCGTGCTTGGCCGTAGGTACATAGATTATTCTTTTATAAACGATAGGTTGCGGGCAGCACGCATGCATGGCAATAAAAAGGCCCTGATAGCCTATTTTACTATCTTCAAGTAATGTCGATGGAAAGCTGAGCGAATTTGTCACTTTAACCGGCAATTATCTTACTTCAGGATGATGAAAGAGGCTGACGGGTGAAGGGTTGATTCGTTACTTACTGAGTAACGTTAATTAAGTAAAAAAATTATGTCAATTAACATAATATACCACGTCAACGCTTGTTATTCGTGGTGTTGTCATGACAGCAGTTTTTTAGTCCAAGAAAATTAGTCAAATTAGGGCTCGAATCTCTGAATGAGAGAAAGTCGGCTATTAACTTGTATAAACTTTTATTTGAGCACTCTAAAAATTGTCTCAAAACCTACTTATTGTAGGATGTTATCTTCAAAAAATCATCATCATCATCATCATCATTACCATCAGCCTATAGCAGTCCACTGCAGGACATAGGCCTCCTTCAGCCTTCCTCCAGCCTTTCGCAGATCGTCACTCCACCTGGCCGGAGGGCATCCTACACTACGTTTGCCGAGCCGCGGTCTCCACTCAAGAACTCGTTTACCCCAACGGTTATCGGTTCTTCGGCAGATATGGCCAGCCCACTGCCACTTCAGCTTGCTAATTCTCTGAGTTATGTCAACAACTTTAGTTCTATGTTGGATGAACTCGTTTAGGATTCTATCCTTTAGAGAAACTTCAAGCATGGCTCGTTTCATAGCTTGCTGAGCGACTTTAAACTGGTGGACTAACCGTACTAAGAGTGTCCACGTTTCGGCTCCGTATGTCATGACGGGTACGGACGCAATGATTGAAAACTTTCGTTTACAATCATACTTAAAAGAGGAGGTCTATGTGTGCAAGGTGTACCTTGCATTATAGTAGCCGACGCAGTTGTTGAGCCAGGGACAGTGATGGTCCATTCCTAGAATGCAGCGGTCGCAAACCGAACAGTGGTGGGTTCGCTGGGGCTTCGGCGTTATGCACTTCTTGCATACACTCGCCGCGTCGGTTATATGAATATTCTGCAAGAATAATAAGGATGACGTCGAAGGTGGGCCAGGATCATGTTCAGACATAATTTTACGGGCTTTGCTGCGTGGATACGGGCAGAAATTAAACTCAGTTTGCTATTGAAATAATTAAATTACAACAAACAAATTAAATAACTCAGTTCGCTATTGAAATAATTATATCACAACACACAAATTAAATAACTCAGTTCGCCATTGAAATAATTAAATTACAGTCTAAAATCAATTTAATCACTTATAACGTAACAATGGCTATGGCGGCGGGAAGTTATAAAGAAACACTGTACACGATTCTTTATAAATTCCCGCGGTAGTTCCCAAGAGACTAGTGTACGCGACCACAATCCAACGTAGACTGACGAATGACTGGGTTTTTAATTTACGCCGCATACAGCTCCTAGACTCTGTTAGCGCCACCAGGGGGCGCTTGCATTACTTTACGATGGTTGTTATGAATACTGACTCATGACTGTTGTATCTGTACTCATTTATTTGTCGTATCTTGGACGACAAATAATTAAATCACCATAATCATTTAGCAATCATTTACCCACAGTTGGGTATAGGTCTCCACTTTATCCTACGCCACTTTTACTTTACGGGTCCTTGCAAGCCTCATCCAGATAAATCTATGGCTCTATAACTGCCCTTAGCCATCTTACGCCCTTTCTTCTAAATAATACGGGATTATCACACACGTCATCTAGCCTCAAACCAAGCTAACCTTGTATTATGGGATATGAATATGACTGATATACATAAAAATATTTATTCTAAACACATTCATATTAAGCATAGAAAACATCCAGAGCCGAGACAAATATTTGCAGATACAAATATTGGTCTCGCGGCGGGAATCGCACCCGCAACCTTCTGCGTCTCAGGAAGACCCATTGGGCCACAGAGGTAGTTTTTTATGGTTTCTTTATGTATTTTCATATCGTATTATTATAAAGGCGAAACTGCTAAAGGAAGTGAGATGTGAAACATTTTTTTCCTCCAAAACACCAAAAATACCGAACAGACTGAAATATTGCACAATAATTAGCATGGAAGGTTTGCGTAAAATTTTGGCCAATGACAAAGTGTACAAAAAACCCTACTGCTTAAAGAAATTCAATCTTCTGAGGCAACTTCTTTTTTTTGTATCAATCCTGTGGTCAACCCTGGTGTCTGAGTTTCTAGGTCAACCGAAGGCCTCCAACGTGGTTAAAACTGGTCCGAAGAACGCAAGAGCTTTGAACTAAATGCCACTAAACGGTCACCTATCCAAATAGTGACCGGGCAGAATGATCTGCTAAGAATACCGAAGAAATTCACGCCACGAGAAAGAAGATCGGTCAGTTTCATACAACCTGTGACCTGAGACCTGACCATAAAATGTCGCGTCTAGAAATGACCTATTTCCTAATTGATAGTTCTTATTACAGGATATCATGTTCAATTAATCGTTTTCTTTATTAAAGATGGAGAATTTTGCTGGTATTTTTTTAATAAATTTAGGTTACGATCGATTAGGACACTGGCGCCAGTAAACAAAAATCAACCAAACGCGTGCTTTGTTAGTGGTAGTTTTGTTTTAGACGGTTGACATTGGAACGAGAGATGCACAATGTGGATGAGAGTGCGTTCAAAAACCATGATACGTTATGATAGGGCGTATTGCGATCAATATTTATTAATAATTTATTAAGTATTCCGGCTTTAATAAATATAGTTATTAGTTATAATTTAAATACTAAATTATATAGAATATTTTTACATAATTCGTATTTTCATTCGCTTCTATTTATAGTCAGGTCTGAAATGACCGGCCTTCTTTCGAAGTCTGCTGAATAATAAAGTGAATATGTAGATAACTTACATGTGGAGGATATCCAGGCAGAGTATTCACCCCCATATAATAATGGAAGACAATGTTCAGTAGCAGCCAATTACCGAAGATCACAAGAAATACAGTAATATATGCATTCTTTTCCCACCAATACGGTAGGCCCACCCAGTATGCTATTAACACTACTAATGCTGTCAGAAATGATACGCAGATCACAAACATCTGAAAAGATAGGTATTAAATAAATTAGTATATGGGACCTATCACACACAGTCAATTGATCCCAAACTAGGCTAGGCAATATTATGGATACCAGAGTCTAATAAACAACACTAAAAAAGGCTAATAAAGGTGTTTGAAGAGGAAGACCAAGAAACAGCTACATGAGCCAGGTAAAAGAGAAGGTTGCTGTCTTGATCTTTAAGGAAGTGTAAGAGACCGCGATAGAAATAGCAAAATGTAGAGAATAGTATCACTACACCGACAAGACTCTTCAATATAATAATGCCAACCAATAAACAGGTAATATACCAGGACATTCTAGTGACTATTTTTTTAAGATGTCTCTATTTTTTTAAGTTTTTCCAAACTGAATAGTGAACCAAATATGACTTATATTTGGTTTTGTGGCTTCCAGAGAGCCCCTATATAAATTTCATCCTTTATTTCACCTCTTTTAAGTTTGAATAGCCTATTTTTTTTTATACTAGTTGAAGATGGAACAAGCACATGGCACACCTGATGATAAGTGGAAACCATTACCTATCACAAAGCATTGCATCGTAGATCACGTTTTTACGGAATGTGCTCTACGATGCAACGCCCTACGTTCATCAACTTGAGACATGAAGATGATAAGCCTCTTGTGCCTGTAATTTCACCGGCAACCATACCCTTCAAACCGAAACACAGCTCAACTGCTTCACGGCAGAAATAGGCATGGTGGCAGTACCTCCCCGGAAGAGCCCTTCACAAAGAACTCTACTACCTTCTATTAGATGTTATTTTCTGAATCAAAATACATGAAAAATAATTCAGCGATTTAGGCATGGTTTTGGCATAAAAACATAATAGACAGACAGTTACTTTTAAATTTAAAAGTCCAATGTGATGAGATTGATCCAGTGAGTAGTCTCTCAGGCTTTGTGTGCGAATCTTTCAGCTGGGCCTTGGAAGCCATGTGTTTTTACCCCCAACGCAAAAAGAGGGGTGTTATAAGTTTGTCTGCTATGTGTCTGTCTGTGGCTCAGCACTTAAGGCGACTATACATGTCAAACCTCCCTCTCACCCGCACTATTCAACATTGTTGAAGATATATAATCACTGACTATAGTGATGCAAAATAGGAAACCTTCACATTCTAGAGAATAACAATTGAAAGGTCCAGCAATAATATAATTTTGATTCTATCACATTTTCTTACCAAAAAACTTGTACCAATGTGATCAATTTCGGTACAAATATTTTGGTAGGAAAATGTGTTGGATTCAACATGATATTCTTGCTGAACCTTTGTATTGTTATTTTCTAGGCAGTCAAGGTTTGCTATTTTGCATAGCTACATTCAGTGATTTTATATCTTCAAAAATGTTGAATAGTGAGAGCAAGAGGGAGGTTTGACATGTATGGTCACCTTAAAGAGGTGAACTGATATGAGTGCCGTGTTTTTAATATATAAGCAGGTTTTTCAGTATTTGAGACTGCCTGTGCCTTTTTTTGTTCATTACTAAGCTTGTCTAGTCTCATTTGGTAGCTAATAAAATGTGTAAACAATTCTTACCTTTCCCAAATATATGGCAAAATTGTCCACAAACCAATGCAATGGTTCCAATAAGGAGTCAACAATGTAATTGTAACTCAAATGCTCATTGTAAGTGAGGCAGCAAAATACAAAGGTGATTCTGGACATCATCAAATAGAAACGTAATCTGAAATCAGAAATTATATTGTTATAATTATTATCAAACAGGGTTTAAGGGATTCCAACCTTCATCTTCAAATCCCAAGATAATCTCACCTACCCATTGTGTCATGGTGCACCCTGCTGTATGACTAATGGGGCTCTGGTGACCAGCCGATTGCGGCATAGCGCAGCCTAACACCAGAACAGCTAAGCCCGCAGACTGGTGCGAGAAGCTCTGCCCAGCGATCTCTCTTACCTGCATGCCCAGCAATGATGAGGATTATGGGCATATCCTCCTCCTTATAGAGGAGGCCTATGTCCTGTTCAGCAGTGGACTGAATAGACTGTGTTGTTGTTGTTGGTTACCCAATACAAAATATACACCTTTGCATCTGATTGAGATGGTTCATACAGCTTCAATTGGTAAGTTTTACTCACAGATCTGGACACTGTAGTGTCTGAGCAATGGTTCGATGGAGTAGGCTTGCCCAACCTATATCAATATTGACCAATAGACATGTCTATAGGTCAATATTCAATATAGTTACTGACCCTTTAAGGGTATCAATTATCAATATTGCTCAATACACAAATCTATTGAGACTGAGCTAGCCATATCTGCCAAGAACCGTTAACTGTTGGGGTAAATAAGTTCTTGAGTGGAGACCATCGCTCGGCAAACGGCGCAAGGATGGCCTTCAACCAAGTGGAGTGATGATCTGTGAAAGGCTGTAGAAGCTGGATGCTCAGGATAGGACACAATAGCAGTCATTAGAGTAGGCTTATGTCCAGCAGTGGACTATATGAGCTGATGATTATGATAATGATGATAATGAAGACGTGTTTGAGAACATAAGTAAAATTTACCTGGACATTGTGGCAAAATTTTTCAGTCTTTCACTGCATCCACGGACACCACCCCTGAACGGGTTTTTCCATCTTATAACCACCATGATTATTGGTTTATTACTTCATTAATAAAGGTTATTCATTAAATCATTTAAGATTTCTCATCAAGGTGAGTAAAAACTCTAGAAAAGAAATAGGAAGGTACTCAACAGGGAGTCTTTTGTAATGTTCTGTGATCAGCCTGTACTTAGTACTCAATCAACCAACAGTCAGCAAATCGCAGCAGGCACCTGTGTATTGCTAAGTCTAGCTGGTATGAAATAGCTATTTACGATGTATGTATTTATTTCTTGTTAATTCTTGAAGAAAACTCAACGATTCCTGAATCAGCCTGACATGAAGCATAGACTAGACCTGAAATGGGACCAACTAAACATAAATTTATAAATCTGTGAATGGGACTGGAAATTGTGGAAATAATAGTCGTTTTCGCACAACAAAACCAAATAAAACAAAACCAAAGATACAAAACAATCATCTCACCCGCGCCTAAAACTATTCAGTGCTGCCAGCAGTGTTGCCACCTTGGATTTTGAAAAGGGGCATTTTGACAAGCTAGAAAGGGCTAGCTAAGCTAATTTTAACAAGAAAAGGGCTAAAAATCGGGTCTTAATCAGCATCTTTAAAATCATTTATTCTTTATTTAATTCGTTTTTCTGATGCTATGTAATAATTTGACTAACGTTTTGGTTTCTTTTCTTCTTTCCTTGATCTTGTTTTATATATTTTCTTGTTACTGGATCTTTTGTTTTGGTTTCTTCTTGATTTATCTACTTTATTCATTTCATTGACCTTTATTGTCTCTTCCTCGGATGTAGCTAATTTTGTCATTAAAAGAGATGATGAGTGTGACGCACGAAATCTATGCTACGTGGCGCGCATTGCTTAATAACTTGGTAGGCTCGGTGCGAATTTTCGAAGTTTTTTATTGCAATACGAAATGGGCTAGATTGCTCTTTCCGAGCTAAATCGTCAAAAAATGAGTTCACTTGCATCAAAAAGTGCTAGATCTAGTCCTAAAAGAGGCTTAGGTGGCAACACTAGCTGCCAGTGCCCTTGTGTCAGATATAAAGTTACGTTTCGTTTCCTGAAATGTTACATTTTTGCTACAAAAGTTACACTATCGTCTTTTAATATCGACACTGAGGTCGATTCTGTTGTGCATTTTCCTAAACTACATTCCTAAAAGTGATACTATCCCGTTCTTTTAGGTGTAAAAGACAAGGATAGGGGGTGTAAAGGTTTCCAACCCCCATCTTCGGAACTCAAGCCAACCTCACCTGCACGTGGTGCACCCTGCTAACTAACAAACGAGGCTCTGGCAGCCGGCTGATTGCGACATAGCGCAGCCTAACACCGGCACAGCTAAATCCCCTGGCCGATGACGGGCAGCAGCGCGGGTGGTGCGAGAAGTTGTGCCCTGCGATCCCCAACCCACATGCCAAAATTTATGATTAATTTACTAAGTATTCCGGCTTTAATAAATAAAGTTATCAGTTATAATTTCAATACTCCATTATCAAGAATATTTTTACATACTTCGCATTTTTAGTCGCTTCCATTTATGGTCAGGTCTGGAATGACCGGCCTTCTTTAGTTAAGTTAAGAAAAGTCATAGGGTCTGAGTGTGCTAAGGAGAATTTGTTTTTTCAATTTGGATGCGTTTGTAAATAGGTTGCAATAAAAATCTTGAATTGTAAATCTCGTTTAATTCAACAGATACGAAAGTTTCCATATATATAAGAATTTGTTACGTTACGTGGGGGTGTCAAAAGATATGAAAAATGTAAGAAATGTAGCCTTCTAGCAACGCTGTTGTATTATCCTTACCATTCCCTTGGTTGCCACCTTGGTTTTTTAAAAGGGGCATTTTGACAAACTAGAAAGGGTTATTCGCTAATTTTGTCATGAAAAGGGCTAAAGATCGGAGTAATCCCTCCCTAATCGGAAACTTTCAAAAAAAAATCTGTATTTAATTTATCGTTCTTCTGGTTTTATTTAATGTTCTGACAATTGTTGTTGGTGTCAAAGTTTTGATAAACTTCTATTTAGATAGACTCACTTCACTTCTTTATTAGTTGGCTTCTGGGTTAGTTTCCACAATTTCGGTAGTATTGAGGCCACGCTCGCTATAAATCTATACTTTTAATAATCTATGCTCTATAGAGTTCTTATCTCGATGCCCCTGCCTGATATTAAATGGCTTCTGGGATAGATTTACACAATTTCGCTAGTATTAAGTATAATAATTAAAAAAAAAGAATCGACATCATTTTATACAATAATTATAATATAATAATTGTAATTGTGTGATTCTGTTGTGCATTTTCCTAAACTACATTCCTAAAAGTGATACTATCCCTTTCTTTTAGGTGTAAATGACAAGGATAGCCATAACTTTAAAGCTGCCAAATTAAGTTAAGTTTAGAAAAGTGAACAACAGAATCGACACTAATAAAAGGCAACGTAGTACGGTTTACAAGTCCAGTCGTCCAGTCTTCAGTCGGACGATCAGCGCACAATTTTCTTCATCAGAGAATTCCCGTTCAATTTTCTTTTATTAATTTATTCATTTCACTAATACCTACTTGTATCATAGTACTAACGTATAACGGTTATAAATACCATTAATAATAAACAACATACGACCTCTGTGGCGCAGTGGGCGAAGGCCCGCCTGAGGCGAAGAAGATCGCGGGTTCGATTCCCGCTTCGGGACAAATGTTTGCATGTCTTGCAGATACTTGCCTCGAAAATGTGTATATATTTTCAAAATATTATGTATATATGTAGTATATCAATCGTGTGGTTCCCTTAATACAAGCTCTGCTTAGTTTGGGGCTACATGATGCATAACATACTACAAATGTTTCCGTTCTATTTTGTTTTATATCTATTTCGGTTTTTCAACACTGATTTAAAATGGTTTTGTAGGTACCTAGGTGCCTACATAGGTAGCTATTTAGGTAATTACTGACTAAAATACTTACTCTTATTTGAGTATTTTTATTTTATTGTCATAGAGCTATTGTACCTATAGAAGGTAGGTACCTATCTGAATGTTTTTAACTAAATACCTGATCACAGAATATTTTAATCAGGCTAGTACCTACCTACCATAACAGTTAGGTAGTAGGTAGGTACAAGTTTTGCATCGGTATAGTGATCGGGAGGACGGACCTCGTTAGCATCGGTCTACACTGTGCAACCTAACTAAGAGAAGCAAACTCCGAAATGTTTCGTTTGCCTCGTCAGCATTTGTCTGCAATCCTTATAAGTAAAAGTCTAAAAGTTATTGGGCCGACAAGACACACAGTTAAAACAAAATAATAGTAGTGCAAAACCCTCATGATGATGCTTTCATCATCATGATCAAGGTCGGTCGGAAAATAGTTAACTTATAAAGTCCTGTCAAAAACTAGGTCTTACCTTTATTTAGATTTGTCGCTGTATTTTTGTCAGTTTTGATCCAATAAAAAAACCACAGTATTTATGTTTTTTTCTGAGTATATAAATCAAAACTTGAATGCTCCTCAGTATCACAAGTACCTACACAACTACACAAGTGCGACAGAAAATGAAATAGAAAATGACAAAAAAAGTGTTGTAAATATCAAAAGAACTTTCAGAAGAAAAGTTTTATTTTGAGTGAAACAATAACGAAAAAACGGTTCTAAGTATCTATACTTAGAACCGTTCTACATAAAAATACAAGAAGTTTTAATTGAAACATTAACTCATGCTCTTGCAGCATATTAGGTATGGTGTTTCAAAATCTGTCTGAAAATCTACATAGTCCTTAAAATAATGCACTCCATTCCATCGCCCTCTGAGAAACATACTCACATAGTGCGGTAAGATTTTACCTCATTGAGGGCAGTTTTGACCATTTCTATGACCTTTTCTATTGTAATTAGAAGGTTTTGTTCTGAGAAAACGATAGCTATATTTTGAAGGAAAAATTAAAAGCATTTAAATTTAAATATTTCTGTAAAATTTACAGTCAGCCTAAAAAATGACATTTTGACAAATAAAACAAGATGGTCTCAATCGACTCTATTTCCCAACAGGAAGGAACACTATTTCCCAAAGTAGATACCTTCCTAATTTACTAAATCAAAATGAAACCGTAAGATTTTGCTAAAATAAAAAAATATTTCCATACAATTCCTATGAAGCGCCATGATGAAGTTTTATTCGTAGGTTCTCACCATGTCGCCGATGTCACCCAAAAAGCGGCCACGCTGGGCTGGTAGCATAGAGAAGGGTTATATCTAGGAGCTGGTGGGTATTGAATTCAGAACCTGAGCCAGTGATTGTCTGTCGCGCAATTGTCTGGATTTTGCAAGACGAATCGCGCAGTAGGTAGGTACGTACGTATGTAGATATGTACCTACATAGCTGGTCCTGCGCCTGATTACCTATTCAGATGTGAGGAGGTTGAAGTGAAGCTAGCGATAGCGGTGCGCGGGGAGAGGCCTGCGCTTTTTGCTCGTTGCTAGCAAGCGAGTCGAGGCGACCGCGACAGCGCAGCGGCGCGGGCGGATCACGCACCGGGATATTATCCTTAATGTATTTTATTCCGTTCTAAGCTTTCAGTCCCGACGAACGTCCCGGACGCTCCTATCCCCGTACGGTTTTTGTTTTCATAGCCCGCTCATCCAATGTCAAAATTGATGCCAATGATAGTGAAAAGTTATTTCTTGGACCGGTCGATTTTAAGCGCATTGTTTTGTGGACGAGTGTCGTAAATAAAAGTAATAAATTATTGATAATTTTGTTTTTGAATAAGGTTATTGTTAAATCGAGCAATATGTTCATTTATGAGTTAGTGTTCTGTTTATTTTTTCTCAATGTTATTTGGTGCACAGACGGCACTGCCACTACGAATGTAAAGGTAAGTTTTGAACTAAAATAAAAAACAAGTACCCAAGTATACCTACTTAGTCACTTACCTAGGTGGGCAGACTTTGGTAAGTGGTCGGTACCTATCCCAAATCATTGCTTAGTAATACATTCGCATGCTCGAATTTTTTGGTTCATAGCAATAAACATTTATATTTTGTTTTTGAGAGTACTTGAACTATATACTACACATTTGTACTACATATTTGTATGCGTTACCCTAGCGGAATGTTAGATCTCTATTAAAGGTGCTTAATTTCTAAACCTTTAGTTATTTTCGTTTAAAGAATAAACTTTACTTTTAATAATCGATTTAATGAAAAAAAATTGCTAATGAAAAGTAAAAGCTTCACAAATTATCATCTTTCTGTGCATAAAAAAAATCAAATGTTTGTAGGTGTCGGCAGGTCGAACCATTTCCGATATACACCATACCAAGCCACTAAACGTTACCGCAGCGGAAATTTAACACAAAATATGAGCTACCTTTTGATACATCATCACCTCACTCCCATTCCGGTACCTACACCCAATACAAAAAAGCAACATGCAGTTAGGGCGACGTCTTTCTAGATCTAGAGTCTGAATCGGAATCTGTTTTTCGCGACTATAAACTCGATAATGCCTGGATGTGCAAATTTAAAGTTTTTGTCATATTGAAACGAGACGAAGCGCGAATTATTTACCAAATATCTATCAGCGACAACGTTCCGCTGGGGTACACAAATAATATTTATTTTTACTTACCTACCTAACTTCCTTTCTGCTAACATATTTCAGGCTCACCGATTTAATTCCTCTGTCCAGCTTAGCACCAACAGTGAAGCGTGTGCCTCGCGAGTTGCAGCGTGTGAATCAAATCCCGCCAGCGGCAGACGCCCAGTCTGCGGGACAGACGGCCGCACCTACCCATCACGGTGCCAGTTGATTAGGCTCCAGTGCTCTGGGGATCCTGTTGCCGTTGCTAGGAAAGGCGCCTGTGATGGTAAGTCTTCTTCTTCTCGTATGAGTTAGTGGCCAACTCTGGTGTCGAAGTTTTTAAGCATAATATTTTTGGTTTTTATGGTAAGTTATTTATCTATTTAGCCGACTAACACATCTGCGTTGTATTACTCCCCTGTGTCTGTTGATTATCATAATGTAGCTTTATCCAAATGACCATGCTACAGTATTTTTTTTAAACTTTCACAAGTATTCAACTTAATGACGTCGGAAAAATTAACACATAATAAAAACGCGAAGAATACTCGTAAAACAATAATAATTATACTATGCTATCAGGGATAGTGTAGCTTCCTAAGTCTTTTGAGAATATGATCATCGTTTCAGAGATCACACCTTACCTCTCTTCGACTAGTTCTTCATCTCTTTAGTAGTGTAGATATTGCCAGTAGGTCATAATAAGATAGGTATACTTGGTTTTTAAAAGGTTCTGCCTGCTAGCAGATTAACTTACCTACTTATTTGAGGAAGACATAAATAAGAATTCTGCAGAACTTTAAGACTTTAAGTAACTAAGTTACCTAAAACTTTATAAGTTAATGGACATGACAATAATAGTTGGCGTGATTAGGCTCATACATACATACATACATACATAAGGTCACGCCTTTTTCCCAGAGTGGTCGGCAGAGATCACGGATCTCCACTTGCTACGATCCTGGCATACCTCTTTTGCTTCATTTACTCTCATCACATTCTTCATACATGCTCGTCGGTTTAGGGTACTCCTGAACTGGCCTTTTTTCAGCACATCTCCGATTTGATCGCAGAACGTACGTCGAGGTCTTCCCTTTCCAAATGTCCCATTCACACTTGCCTCATATACTTTTCTCGTCAATCTTCTTTCATCCATCCTTTCTACATGCCCAAACCACCTCAGGCTCTGAAAATTAAATATTAGTAGCTGGCGCCAGCCTAAATAAAACCACAGATATTTTTTCGCTTCTAATTCATATTCCACCGCTGCCAGAAACACTCACTCGTCATGTGACAAGTGGTGAGAATGAGATTCATTATCAGAGCTGGAGAGCTCTTGGTCGGATTATCCTATCTCAGCTATTCAGTGTATACCTAATTCAATTCAATGCAAGCCGATCGCGATGTTTCAGTCTTAGGTAAATAACTAACGGATAGTTTTCTGGATAGTTGTACACCACTTTTAAAAAAAATGTAATGTTCTGCCACTTCCTTGTATGTTTATCAGGGAAATATGTATTTTTGTAAAAAAACATTTATCATATTACAAAATACGCAGTGAGGTTATTACTCGACAGCAAAGAGCCAAGTTTAAAAACTTATTATAAAAACCTCCATGTCATATAGGAAAAACATTTATAACATGTATATCGTCATTTATAATAAATTGCCTGAAGAACTTAAAGTGTTAGAACTTAGATGGAACCATATTCAAGAATAACTTAAATAATTGGTTACTTATTAATTGTTTTTATAGCCTAAATGAATATTTAAATAATTAAATTTGTAACGACACTCTATTAATATTTGCATGCCTGCATGCAGGCTGAATACATGTACTATCAAGACCTAAATGTAATGTAAGACCTAATTGTGAAAATAATTTTATGTATTCTAGCAAATAAACATTTGAATCTTGAATCTTGAATCTTGAAACGGTTTAGTTTTCTGATACCCTTTCAGTTAGTCCATTCCTATTCGTTTCCAATAACGGTTTAAGTGGTCTTCAAGCTACAAACGCCCATGCACATAAAGCCGTGAATTTTATAGCTATGAACTGTGCCTAGGGTTTACGGACTTTTGCATTACATAAATGCATCTAAAAGCTATTTAAGTATCTAGCTATTGTTATGCACGCAAGCAAACAGGTAATTACTTACTCGTTTTAACACGATTTATGGGCTCTATAAAATGGGGGAATGGAAACGTGGGTTAGTGTGATTTTATTATGCAAGTACTTACCTAGTTCTAACCTAGGCTCCTAACAAAAAAGGCGTGTGTAGTAAGTAATCGTTCTTATTTATGCTTATGAAAGAAAAAAAGAAAGAAGAAAGAAAAAACATTTATTTGCAACAGACACAAGTAAATACATATCATGGTAGGATCATAGATAAAAACAAAGGTTGTCTTTCGCTGCAAATCGGTGCCTGACTCGCCATGTGCTGATTGGAACAACCAGCGCTGGTCTTCCGTCAATGCGCGTTATGCTAAAAGAGGTTCGTGTAATGGGACAGGTTAATATACAATAAGATCACCGTAGTAGTGGAAAGTCTATGCAATCAGTGAGTTTATTTAATTAAAGGGCGATACATACGGTGAAGATACTATAACATTTTATCATAAGATCAAATATCGCTCTCCATACAATCACTTCGAGGCATCACACACGGTTAATATTATATATTTTCTTATGTTCGTATCGTAAGATAGAGATCTATAAGAGAATTTATCGTAACTTATCACCTAAGTTATTAAATATATCTTCTCTCTAACTCTATATATTGGTCGACACAGTACACGTGCGGTCGCCACGAAAATATACTATTCGTCGTCTGTGATGGCTTAATATTTAAATTAATATGAAATATGAATATATATATATATATATATATATATATATATATATATATATATATATATATATATATATATATATTAACTAAGAACTTGTTATTGTATATACTGTTGTGAATAATTATAAATAAAAAAATGATTTTTATATGAAATCATAAGATAAAATATTAGTGTCTTCACCGTCTGTATCGCCTTAAAATGCTTTGCATTGACACCAAAAGATTGAAAAGGGTGAGAGAATTTGATAAAACATAATTAACTGTCCGCAGAAGACCAATCATCATGCCGTACCTCATTGCGTTACGCATTAAACGATCGAAATGGCAAGAGGTCGACGTACATCCCACGATGCCGCAGCGACGGAACATATGCGGCAGTGCAGTGTGCTTCCGGTGGCAAAACATCAGGCTGCTGGTGCGTCACACCCGACGGCAAGCCTCTGCCTGACACCGCAGCCACTAATGGCAGACCAGATTGCACAAGGACTGGTGAGTTTTAATGCTAAGCACAGATTTTGCAGTAGTAACGATCATAATCCACAGATCTAAGGGATAATTTTGCTTAGGCTATAGATGGATTACTTAATGTCGCGTTTCCACGCGCCTTCGCCTTGGCCTTCATCTGGGCGACCGTAATTTACAATCTATGTCACCAGCTCAGACACCATAAGTGCAAAATCACAGAGTGCGAATAGGCCTCCCTGAGTTTGTGCCATCCACCACGGTCTTGTGATAGTCTTATCCACTCTCGCCCGGCGACGCTTGGCGTGGTGATGATGACAGGTGGAGCAAGACATTGACCAAATGGTGGCCGAGGGTAGGCAAAAGAAGCGTCGGAAGACGAGATGGGTCGACGACATAGTTACTTAATAAATTCAATAAATAATTACCAACTTCCGCCCGCGGCTTCGTTAGCGTGTTACTTGTATAAAAAGTACTCTATATGATAATCCTAGTCTAGAACTAAATTGTAAAGTTTCAGCTCAATTCGTTTCAGTCCTTTTGAAACAAACATTTTACATCTCAAGTTTCTGTAGTAGGTAATTATCCTATATATTTTTTTACATTTTTTTAACAAACTTTCTCCTTATATTGGTACGAAATTGGGATAGGAATATTATTTTCACTATCGAACAGGGATGTGCCAAGAATTGAAAATGGTATAATGGCAATGCATCAAAAATAATTTGAACCAGTGTACCTATCTATTTCCAAAAAGCAGCCCGAACAACACCTGAATTTGGTGTTACCTTAGCTTTTTATTATAAATTGAGGGAATCAAAACGCGTAAAAAAATAACATTACTGTTGAATAGATGTGGTACTAACATTGGGATTCAGACTGATTCTCAACGTGCTTTTCCCAGTAATGGCTGCTCTATATATTTGAAGCAAAAATTGAATTGATATTTTGATAATGTATATTCAATATAAATACAACAGCAGGAGTTAATGAGACTGATATCAGCAGAATAATGATTGTAATGCAATTTAAATTTGATTGGATCAAGACCACATAAATTAAACGAACACATGGTTTACCTAGTTATTCTAAGTATTTACCTATGTTATTGTTATGATAGCTGATTCAAAACATCTGCTCTACCAAAAGGCGTGCTGTTTAGAAAATTGAAAATACTTTAGACGCTCTTCGTAAACAAATATTCAGACGATAGCTAATGTTTACTCTAAACTAGAACTAACGCCTTTCAGAGTAGATACCGGTTGGTGTTTCTCATTATAAAAAATATTAATATTGTGCCTTTATCTTACTTATAGGTTCTGATTATACGAATATAAACAATAACAGTATTTATATTCGATTAATGTGTCATTATAACCAAGAGCGTATGACATTATGTATCTCATACATAAGGAATTTCATACTCGGAAAAAACACTAATGTAGGCACCCACATACTAACTACTGTACCGAAACGTAGCAATGCCTAAATTTACTAAAAATAATTTGTTTTTCAAACATTTCTCCGAAAAACAGCGGCAGCGGCATCAAGGTTTTGTTTAGCATCTTTCACTTTGAAAATATTTCAAGCAAATTGTTTATTCTATCCAAAGATAGAGTCCAGAACGCATTGATGATAGATTTATATCTAAATCATGATATATATAGGTAGGTTGAGTAGGTACTTATACACACAAAAACATTTAATGTTTACGTGCATTTACCTAAGGCACAGGCCTCACATGTCTGACCTGGCGCGGGCATGGCGCGGGCGCTTTCCTATTCCATTCAAGTTTAATACAAAATGCACGGAAATAAAGCACAATTTAGCTCGACGACTTCGCGTCATAACCACGTCCGATCAACGACATACCGTGTGTCCTAAATTATACTTTATTTCCATGCATTTTGTATGAAATTTAAATGGAATAAGAAACCGCCAGTGCCATGTCTGCGCCCGACGCTAGTCACATTCATCGGGCACGGACATGACACGGACATGGCACAGGTGGTTTCCTATTCCATTCAAATTTCATACAAAATGCATGGAAATAAAGCACAATTTAGGGCACATAGTATGTCGTTGCTCGGACGTATGACGCGCCTTTTCGGCGCCCGCGCCCGATCGCCGCCAGATGGGCGTCAGATGGCCGCCAGTTCGTAGTATGTACTTGCTTGCGACATACGTCTGTTAGTGATGTAAAAATGCGTGACGAATGACGATATCGAATTTAATATTGAATTTTGTGAATTGATAGTAAAATATGCAACGCTTTATGATCATTGTCGTTCCAATTATTGTAACTGAAATGTTCAAGATAAATTGTGGCTGGAAATCGGAAAGAGATTAAACCGGTACTAAGATTTTTTTATGTAATACCCATGGTAATACTAGCTGATCCTTGTGCAAATTCGTTTGCGCGTATTTTCTTCATCTGTATCAGGGCCCGATTTGGTAACCCGATGAAGAGGTTTTCGGCAGGGTTTTTTCAAAAGCTTAGTAATTTAGTAATTTCAAAAGCTTAGTTAACCCTCTCCGTATGGGTTACACTATTATTTGATGGGTCTAAACCATTCAAAACCCTTTTGATTAGGTTACCTGATCATGAGGGTTATCAATAGTATTGGCTTTTGGTATTATTCCAAAACCCATTCCTTAGGGTTACCCTTTTTATGATTGTAATACGGGTTATACGTGGGTTATAGGAGATAAAGGAGAAAAAAAAATCAGTCAAAAGATGAAAATTAATTGCGGTAATTGTGTTCTAAGCATTAAGGGCGGAAATACAGACTACTAATTATTTATTTTACGCAATAATAATTATATTATAATAAAATTGGAATAAATTTTCAATAACAGCTGTCAAACCTAAATCGACCATATCTCGAGAACTACTCATCCTAGACTTGCTTTTACTAGTTTAAATGATTGCTATTGACATGAACTTGATTTTCGATGACAGCTGTCAAACTTAAATCGACCATATATCGAGAACTACTCATCCTAGACTTGCTTTTACTAGTTCAAATGATTGCTATTGACATGAACTTAATTTTCGATGACAGCTGTCAAACTTAAATCGACCATATCTCGAGAACTACTCATCTTAGACTTGTTTTTACTAGCTCAAATGATAGCTATTGACAAGACCTTAATTTTCGATGACAGCTGTCAAACTTAAATCGACCATATCTCGAGAACTACTCATCCTAGACTTGCTTTTACTAGCTAAAATGATTGCTATTGACATGAACTTAATTTTCGATGACAGCTGTCAAACTTAAATCGACCATATCTCGAGAACTACTCATCCTAGACTTGCCGTTACTAGCTCAAATGATAGCTATTAACAAGACCTTAATTTTCGATGACAGCTGTCAAACTTAAATCGACCATATCTCGAGAACTACTCATCCTAGACTTGCTTTTACTAGTTCAAATGATTGCTATTGACATGAACTTAATTTTCGATGACAGCTGTCAAACTTAAATCGACCATATCTCGAGAACTACTCATCCTAGACTTGTTTTTACTAGTTCAAATGATTGCTATTGACATGAACTTAATTTTCGATGACAGCTGTCAAACTTAAATCGACCATATCTCAGGAACTACTTATCTTAGACTTGCCTTTACTATCTCAAATGATTGCTATTGACATGAACTTAATTTTCGATGACAGCTGTCAAACTTAAATCGACCATATCTCGAGAACTACTCATCCTAGACTTGCCGTTACTAGCTCACATGATAGCTATTGTTAACATCTTAATTTTCGATGACAGTTTTTAGTTTGACAGCTGTCATCGAAAATTAAGATTTTATTAGTAGCTATCATTTGAGCTAGTAACGGCAAGTCTAGGATGAGTACTTCTCGAGATATGGCAAATTCAAGTTTGCCATATGTCATTTAAAATAAAGATCTTGTCGATAGCTATCTTTTGAGCAATTAACGGCTAGTCTAGGATGAGTAGTTCCAGAGATATAACCATTTACAGATGAATGTGTAGAATGAGTTTCGAGTGGAGCTTTGAGTTGAGTTTTGAGTTTGAGTTTTAGAGTGACAGTGACAGTGACAATCCAAAATTTTTATTCAAAATAGTTTTCAAGGTCATATTTTTTCTTTTTAACACGTTGACTGCGGGTCTCGGAAATAACGCTTTACAAAATGCTCATTATGTGTACTGTTGGCTTTGCCTAATAAATACAATAAAAATAAAAAATAACGCTACGCAGAGTACTCTGCGATGATGCCCTATGAAAACTGACTGAAACATATTTTTTTCTTTTTAACATATTGACTGCTGGGCCTCAGTCATGACATAACTGATGACTTATGAAAACTGAAGCACCATTTTTTTTCTCTTTAATATGTTGACTGCGGGTCTCGTATATGACAACGCATACTCTGCGATGATGAACAATGAAAACTGACTGAAACACAGCACTTTCCTTATGTTTTCAAAACTTTTCTTTAATGCAGTGACGCTTTTCCTTCAACCAAATAAAGCGTTCCGAACTAATACCTAATGATTGATGACATCAATCAAGAGTCAAAACCTAAATTCCCCCACCCAGTGTCAGGCGTAATGATAATCATTGTGTAACATTCAAAAAAAACCTATCAAGAGGTAACTCCATTCATTCGTTTAACCTCATAACAGGGTAACCGATAGGGTAACCGATAGGGTAACCGATAGGGTTACCCTGTTATGAGGTTGACTCACTGAAACTCAAACTGACTGAAAACCAAAAGGAACGGGTTACACTTTCGCTTGTGTTAGGAGGAGAATACCCAAACGAAGTGTATAACCCAATGAAGGGGTTTCACTTTCGAAGCAACTAACTCGAAATCGGGGTTGTACGGGCCCTGATCTGATATTAATTAATTGTATGCACGAGAGCAAGAGCATCTTCGTCTTCTGAGGATGACATGCTGACACATCGATATCGGACAACAGACTGCACTACACATGTGCCTCTGTCACGTCATTTCTGCGTCATGTCCGAGCCATGTCCGCGCCATGCCCGTGCCATGTCCTCGCCACGTCCGTGCCACGTCCGCGCCATGTCCGCGCCATGTCCGCGCCCGATATGTGTGACCTTCGCCTAAGTAGATAATATGCTGCACAAGTTTACATAAATTATAGTTACCTATTTTTAATTAAAATACTTTAGTTACTTTCATGTGTTGTGATGCATGATTTATTTGAGGAAACTAGGCAATATGTGTAGTGAAGTCAACACAGTGTGTGACTTCGAGGCATAGAGTGCGGAATAGTGGGATCTGATTAGAGAGCATATAACCATGAAACAAGGATTGTGAAAGGTATGCTTGAGGGCATGTACGAGAGATGAAAGAAGATCTATGAAAAATTATATGAATAAATAAATAAATAAATAAATAAATAATCCTGGACGTTAATCACACAGCATCATGTAGCCCCAAACTAAGCAGAGCTTGTATTATGGGAACCACATGATTGGTATACTACATAGATACATTTTTTTTTGTAAATACATACATATCATACAATGGAAACACCCAGACCCGAGACAAATATCTGCAGAACATGCAAACATTTTTTCCGCAGCGGGAATCGAACCCGCAACCTTCTGCGTCTCAGGCGGACCTTCGCCCACTGCGCCACAGAGGTCGTCAAGCGAAGAAGCGAGAGTGAATGCGACAGTTGGAAGGGGAGGACCTCGGCGACGTATCTACTCTGATCAAATCGTAAGCGTGCTGGAAAAAGATCAAGAGTAACCTAAAGCGACGAGCATATATGAAGAATGTGATGAGAGTGAAAGAATCCAAAGAGGTCTGCCCACCCCTCTAGAAAAAGGTGTGACTGTCTGTACTATGTGTATGTCTTCACTTACTACCTGCTGAAATGGTAAACATGTAGTTTGCAAAATAACCATTTCAGCCTTCAGTCTTCGTTTATTATTTATTTTGTAGTAGGTACATACTTAGAATAACAAAATAGATTGATCATTGATGTTCATTTTGTTTATAGTGATAAATATGCTGTGACGTGACAGTAAATAGACAGGTATAGCGTTATCTATTAATTATGCATTAGTTAAGCAGACAATATGCAAATAGTGCTCATTGCACTGAATGCACGAGAAAGATACGAAAGTTTATGGAAAGTAGACAGGTACCCACTTATAGCGAGAATAGCGACCCCGTTTCCACCTAAGCTTGTAAATAATATTGCTTCAAAGATATTGTGAACATGCACCCAGCCTTGTAATAGTGCAGGAGTATCAAGAGGGTCAGGGGTCCGTTGTCGCGGAAGGCAGCAATCACTGCTGGTTTACTAAGAAGGTGCCTATTATCGAATTGACAACATTGTAGAGACCAGTACTATGTTACGTATTGATTCCGAGGGGCTAGAGGAAATATACTGATGTAACGACGTAGTAGATGATGACTATCACTCGAATAACCATATGAACGTGCATGGGGTGAAACTAACTCGGATAATTGAGTGGAACCGACTAGACCACGAATACGATTATTGAAACCACAAACTGAACGGTCTTACCGAGGACATCGACATGCGTGCGGGCCGGTCGCGAGCGTGATCATACATTTAACTCTTTTAAATGAAAAAACGAATGAGCATTAACACTTGAATTTTAATGTGAAACTTTCACACGGCACTCGATCTGATATTGCAAAGAATGTTATGAACACGGACTCAGACAAAGGGTCAACCTACGCAGAACATCGCCCGTTATTCACCTAATCATCAACTTCCTTGACCACTGCACCTTCCGCAGATCTCTCCCAAACTGAATGCAATCTGCATATCATAACGGCGATAGCATTAAAAAAGGAACCACCAAGCGAGATAGATATATAAGTAGGATTTTTTGCATTTCTGTTTCCGTATGTCGTTTTATTTGATTTGACACGGCCGGCCGGAGTAAGGCATACAAAACAAACCTAGACTGATTTTTCGAGTTTGACTTATTTGGTTAGTACAACGAGAGAATTCAAAAGTACACACACACTCTTATCGGAAATAGCCAACAGACGCGACGACGCGAAAAGACTTGTCGTCAGCTTACTAAAGCATGACATGCATCGAGATGTTTAGTAGTATTTAATATCTCGATGGTGACATGGCACTTTTCAAATAAATTTCCGTGGTTTGCTGAACGAAAGCCCCTAAACATCTCAAATCTCGTTTGTAAAAAAAGTGATTCTTCTTAAAAGCTGCAGTTGATATTCCCTTGAACGAGTGCGCCAGAAAAGCTGCAGTGCGAGAGGAATGGGGACCAACCCGCATGCCCAGCGTGGGGATTATGGGCATATCCCCCTTTATTAGGGGAGGCCTATATCCAGCAGTGGACTGATATAGGCTGGTGTGGTGGTGGTGGTGGTGGTGGTGGAAAGGAATGGCGTAGGATTGTGTTGTGATGCAGGCCACCGTCCCGGTTCTGTCTAGAGTGTTACGACTAAGAAGAAGTTATGCTTCTACAGCCACGAACGAAAGTGTAGCCTCTAGCCGTTCTCCATACTTGACTGACGCGACCTTTATCCCATGTGATAGATATTGAAAGGCCAATGAAGACTTGTACCTACTTAGATACCTATTAACTTTTAATTATTTCAATAGTAGTGCCTAGCCTACTAGTTATTGTGTTTGCGTAGGTACTTATGTTTTCAAAACTAGCGTAGCTCTTTAGCCCTTTCGTGAATTCGGTCTTACGTGCAGAAATTGAGAGTTATTTTCGGAATAAAATACGATAGATTATTTAAAATAAATATAAATACTGCCTTTTAGGCGGATGATCTTTAGTGAATTTGCCTATTTCATAATGATATTTTATTTCCAGACACCATAAATCCTATTAATTCTCTTAAGATAAAACTGCGAATGTATTGGGCTCTCAATATGAGTCAGTTTCCGAGGGAACATTTTTGTTGTAGGTAGTTATAAATAAACTCAGGTAAAAACTTAGGTACGTGCGTGAGTCAATAGAGTAGATTTCCACTTAATTCTCTAAAAAAATGGTAATGGATTCATTAATTAAACCTGCCCTTTGTTGAATAGAGAGGAAAAAGTAATACGTCATAGGCATCGAGATAATTATATAGTCATAGGTACCTACTTATATGATTCTGGTATTCTACGAAGCCAAGTATCATGTGGCCAGGCTAAAACCGATGACTGTTGATGCAAATGCAATAAAACGCCAGTGGGTACTTAGTCATGTGGTTTCTGTGGATACAACGAGATCAATGTTTCAGTAATGTTAGCACAATTCACAGTAATTCGTTATTTGCCAATCGATTACAGACACTGTTCATCGCTGGTTCGGTATTGCATAAGTAAATTCATATAAGTCCAGTTAGTGCATGGTCAATGGTCAAAGGGTTAAAGGGGTTAAAGGGTAAGGTTAAAGGGTTCCAACCTCCATCTAAGGAAGAAACCTAAGCTAACCTCACCTGCCCAAAATTGTTTGTTAGTTTTTCTTTTGGTTAAGGTTTATTATCATTATTTTTTGTTCGATATGTAAGTATTAAAAATAAAATAAAATAAGCCTTTATTGCTGGAAACAATGTTAAGGAAAATATTTTTTATAACTAAATTTTAGCATTTTTTGTATACTTTTGATGAAACATTATTTTCTTATTATACTACCCTCCTAATAGGAGACAGTTTTTGAAAAAAATCTATGAAGTTGTATTTTTGTAGTCTTTTCCAAGTGTTAGCTATCCGCCTATCGATTTCTTTATGCATGGTATTTGATGGTGATACTTATTGGCCTAGGTAAATATATTCTTGCACGTATGTTATTTGTTCATTATTTATTATGATATTATATGTTTGTGGAGAAGTAGCAATAACTTTAGTTTTATTCGTGTTCATTGACAGCCCTGTAGGATCGCCTTTCGGATGCCTCTCGTTGACATCAACAAATCCTAGATGGACCGTTTTAAAAACACCTTATGAATATTAGGCATCAGACTTATTGGTCGATAATTCCCAATATTCAACTTATCTCCCTTTTTACGTAAGTATTAATGTTAATAACTGGTAGAATCTGTTGGAATGTTTTCGGACTCTCTAATTTCGTTAAATTTATCTGTTAGTATAAGAGTTATCGCTGGTATAGTAGATTTTAGTAGCTCATTTGTAATTTGGTCGTGTCCAGGTGTTTTGGGTGTTGATTGCTTTTATAGTTTCTTTCCGGTATCGGCTCAGGATCTTCTATGTTACTTTCCTTCAAAGATATATTGGTTTTTTACACTGGTATAGGTTGCGGTAGTATTCCGTAGCTGTCTTCAGTATGTATTGTCTTTTGGTCGTGTAATTTCCATGTTTATCTCTCACACTTGGCATTAATTTTTCTTAAAATGATCAATTCTTTTTTTTTGCCTTTTTATTCTCCTATCTTTTCTTATGTTTTCGTTTATCTTTTTACTGATTTCTGATATTTTTAGGCGGTTGTCTTTGGTTTTCTATCATTGTAATAGGTATTTTCTTTCCGCAAGCAGATTCTATGCCTCTGTAGAAATTACTTTTGTGATGTGTATATTTATGTTTCTTGTTATCTTTTAAGTATTTTCAGAGATTTCTCAATTTTTTCTTGAGTTGTTAAGCTTTTCCCGTCGTCCTATGTTATTAATATTTTGAGGTTAGCCGTCAGATGGTCACTATTGCCTGTGCAAACAATGGCTGAATCGTGGTAATTGAATCTTCTGTTTCTCCTCCTAGGCGTGCCTGATAAACTGATAATGTAGCACGAACTATTTTATGGTCCAAATGAAAATTAAGATTATGTATAGTGGATATGTCATTAAACGCCTTGATGTTGTTTGACAAGATAAAATGGATTTTTATTTTTATAAAGTCCGTTAGGAGAGATCCAGTTCCATTTCTTAGATATCTTTTTCTGTTTGTTTTCCAAATAAAAATTAATAAATCTGGACCCATTTTTGCTTCTTTTTCCGTATCCGTATTGACCTAGTGTATTCTTCTCCTACATCACAGGTCCCTATCAGTCCATTAAAATCGCCCATTACTATACATTCTTGTGCTAGTTGTTAATAGTTTCTTGTAAATCATCGTACAATTTTTCAATATTCGTTATGTCTTCCTTCTTGTTTGATTCGGTTGGCGAGAATGCCTGAATGATAGACTATTTTTCACGGGGCCTTTTTCCTTGTTTACGGGCAGTTTATTATTCAGATTTGCTATTCTTTCTGAGATTCCTTTTATTTCCTCAATTCCGTTAACAATACTCTTTTTTATTAAAATGTAAGTACATTATAAATGTTGTTGCAATTTAATAGCAACAGTATGATGAATTTATTTACTGCTGTGCCTTATCATAAAGAGGGCTAGTAGGTAGGCTGTCACCTGCGACTTCAATCGCGTCAAAAATATTTTATCTATTTCCGGGAACTGTATTGGTTTTCTTGATTAAAGGTTCAGATGTCCTTTTCTGTGCCCCTGAAACCAACACGTTGTATGCAAAATTTCATGAAAGCGTAACAAATAAATAACTGACTTCACCCTAATTAAGTCCAGCGTCCATCCTTACAACAGTTTTATTGGAATTATGGATATTTTGTATACTTATTTACTATCTTCTTCCAAGGTATTTTATGCTTTACCAACAGTACATACACAAACCAAAGAAGTGAGTACCTACAAATAGCCTTTTGAAATATCGAAGTAGCTACACTCAAAAATTTCCCTAACTAAGGCACTTAGCATTCCCTATAGGCGCATTCGTATTGCGTCTCGCATCCATAATAAGTTAGCCGTATGAAACCTGACCGTAAAGAGTAAGTGGAATATGAAATGGCGCCATAAAAGCAAGTAAAACATTCTCAGAACCCTGTCACGACGAGCCTGTTAATATTGAATCTGCACTTCATTACTATTGTAATCCTAATAGGATCCATGATGGTAACTGGTTCCTCTCGTAGGATCAAATGCAGATGATAATTTTATATCTTGCTGACGCGACCGACCTTTCTAAAGTAACTCGCAATTGGTTGTGATCGTGAACGCGCGCGTGCAAATCGTTTATGGAGCTGGAAGATCGATGGCGTAGTGGCCTAAGCCTTTTAGTAAACCAATTAAAGAGGCGCAAGCTGCATTACTCTGTGACTAAGTGAGAAATTATCAGACACACATTGACTAATTGAATACTGTCGCTCGCGGAAGTGGTGTTGACGCGCTCTGGCTGGCTGGTACATGATTTATGTTCGTAACTTTATCGCTATGGCCGTACAAGTACGCTGGTTTATTTGCCAATTATCAACTAATTACTTACAGTCTCTTTCATTATAAGAGTATGGCGCCGGGACGCGCTACCAATTAAGTATTTAACCACTCCACTCATAGTGACCCCGTTGCACTAACGCCAGCGCGCCTTCGAGGAATCTGCTACAAGCAGTTTTATTAATTTACTATTGACATTTCTGCGCGTAATACTGAGTGAGATGCTGAGATTTAATTCCAGTTGATCGGTATTTAATAATAATTATTAATATTTTGCAAAGCAACAAATCGCAAGACAAGGCCGAACGATATGATAATGCCCGGTGCAAAGATGAGCGCCTGCGCAGGGTGCCCTTTACATTTAATTCTCTCAAATCGAACCGAATCACACAGTTGTAAAGCCGAGACGGCTATAAGTGGTTTTCTAAGAAACAGCGGTCCATGTCAGACTGCTCGACGCCGAAGCACAATGGAGTCCACTTTTTTTGTCTGTCAAAAGGCACAGAGAACCCGTCTTGGCCATGAGATGATAGAAAAAAATGCTCCAGACATCATTTTGGGAAGTATGGTCGGTTTCTGAGTTCGCTTCTTTGATGTTTTATATTTAGATACGGTGCCTACCTGCCTGCAGCCTGCTGTAATGAAGTAGTTAACAAAGAGTTAAGAGAATTAAACAATTCATCGGTAAATAGTTGGCTACTTAAACAGAACGGCAGAGCCAATATAGCTGTTGTAAAACGAAGCCCGAGTACTTAATAATTCATAAAAGTATGACCTTGGTATAAGTTACTTTTCATTTTAAAAGGATTTACTAAAGTATAGTAGCAATGTTTTATAAGGAGGTAAGTAATTTAAAGTTTTTGTTAATTCAAACATTTTCTGTGAACAATAAATTAATACTTGTTTATTGTGTGGCAGCACACATTTTTTTTTCGTTTTATCTACCTTCTATTTTATTTTTATTCATTCATAATAAAATATGGTTTTGTTAGTAAAAATCACGCAAATCAATCTTACTCGTTAGCTAGGTAGGTATTTCCATGTGGTTATCAAGCAATTCAATCTAAGAGCACTATTAAAGACCTAGCTATTTCATTATCAATGTATCATTCTTAAGAAGTAGGTACGCGGTTTCTACATCAATATAAATTGCCTTTGAGTGGGTTTTCCCTCCGTCTCAAGTATTTATATGCGTCTCTGTTTCAAAAGGTTTTGTATTTAGGTCGGGCGCCGAGGTGTCTGCCGGTAACCAAACCCGATTCAGCCTCGAGTGTTTGTTCTCTTTTTTTACACATTGAGAAGCCCTATGTTCACGTAGCGATGCCGACCACTCTCGAGTTTAATAGTGATGGGTCGTTAAGCCGAATTTAGTTCGGCTCATATTAATTTATTGTGTATAGAATACTTGTCTTGTAAGTAGGTTTATATTTATTAACATCGCGAGTCCCACCCAACCAATTAAAATGAGCTATTTCAAAATAATCTTAGCTCCGTAAGCGGGTGTATAAAAACGCCGACATTTCAATTAAGCGTCTCGAATATTATGATCGCTATTTTACTCGTCTTCTGGCGCCAGATCTTCGCATCAATAAAGCTTAGTTTATTATCGAACCGACGATTAAGTAGTTCCAAACACATTGATTCCAAACGGTTTCAATATTATTAACAATTAGAACGGCTGCATGATTCGTTACCTACCGGTTTTGGAATGGGCTAATGATGTACACCACTGGTCCGCTACTGGGACCGGTTAGGTAGTCGGGCCCACGTCCCCTCTGCCATGCTAGGCCCAATACGTGCACAAAAATAAATCACTACAAGGATCCACCTTACGAACATAGGCGAAGACCTTACACCTTACACCATGAACCGACCGTTTAAAATAAATTACTGTAATATACCAAACTGCCTGCGATAATAATGCACTTCGCTGAGCGCTTAGGTTAATTTAGTTAGGGTTTAGCAGGTGAGAACATGATATTGTTATTGCAGCAATGTTTTCTGTTCTTAGTCGTAGCAAAGAAAGATTATTTTGTGGTCCTGGTCTGTTTGTTTCTAAACGCCCGGGCATTTTAATTTAATGACATACCTACGTAAAGGACCCGCGTTATTGATGTTCGGCTAAAACATAAATTTTGTTGCAAATTGCAGGTAAGTCCCACACGCGTCGGCGGTCTTCGGTTCGCGGTCAGCGTAACAAAAAAAGTAAGAAACATTTTGCAATTTTAATGTAATTTATGCGGTCAGGTTATTAGGATTCAATAATTAATACCCTAACCGTGATGTGTGTTATTAGTTTTTAAACAAAGTCATCCTTATCCCCTAATCAGCCCAAATTCTATAACTGATTCTATTCAGGTACAATACTGACAGAAAAATCAAATTTGAAATGATAGCGAAACTATTCAAAAATAAGCAATAAGCGCATCGGTATGTCGATTTGATTTTGACTGTATTCTGTGTCCATTATCTTAGAGCGACGGTAAGAGCTGATTGTTAATTTTTGGAGGCTTTCTTCTCGGACGAATCAATATTTTAATTTTGCAAAAACTGTAAATTCATCAATAGTTTATCTTTAAAATGTATACAAAAAATAATCTAATTATTTATTTACTATATGAAAAATGTGCGTGAAGCTGTTTTTGACTGAAAGATTGTTAATTACTTCTGCGGGTTTTTTTGGATCAATGGTTTTGTTTTAAGATTTAATAAAATATCTTATTTTTATTGCATTTGGTGCAGCGGTATCTTGCCGCGCTGTTTTAGGGTACTTCAAAAGAAAGGAGGAACCCTTATAGGATAAAATTGTTTTCGCCTGTCTTTGCTGACTGTCTATCTGTCTATTAAGACTCTTTTCTCGGGTCTGAAATACCTTGCACCTGTGAATAAAAGTCTAAGTCAACGCATTCAAAAGATACGGCCGTTAATGCCGCATATTTTGACACTCGAAAGGAAATCAAAACCTACTTCTTGTTGACCTAAAATCATGACATTTGGCAAGGAGTATCTTATGGAACAAGTACCTAAAAGAAAAATTCGAAAATCGTAAATTTGCAGTTACTTCACAAGAAAATGATTTCATACCTATAATAAGATTGGGCGGAATTCTCGGTGCAAGTGGCCAATTCGCACTTGGTCGGTTTTTTATTGTTTTGCTCGCATATTTTACATCTCGTTCACTCAATCACCTTTTACCGTCGTCGCCCTAAGGCTCCTTTTATAATCTAACTTGAAAACAAAGCCCTCTGAATGTATTTTTATCACAGGCTGTACACGAGTGGATCGCGTCCAGTTCAACGGGAACCTGATCAAGATATTCACTGAAGAGTATGAGAGAGCACGGTCAGAGCCAGGTGGTACCAAACTCGAGCCGAGGACAGTCGCCAACTGGAAGTTTAGAGAACTCGACCGGGATCGAAGCGATTCACTGCAGAAGTCCGAGTATAGAGGACTAAGGAGACTGATTAAGAAGGTTAGCTGAACTTGAGGTTCCTCAATGGAACTTGTTAACTTACAGGAGACAATTCTGTAGACCCCAGGTCTATCCAGGGTATCGAATTGAAGTAGAAATTTTAGAAATTTTGTAGAAAATTACTTTATTCACTGCGAGAAAAAGCTCTGCATAACTGTTACCCCATTACTATTTACCTACTGAATTTATAAATTGAACTTACTATAATCGATATCGATTAAATTTTCATAATAAAAAATCCTCTTCTCGAACAATCGTAAATAGTCATGCATTTACATTTTACAGAAGCTTATGGGGTTACTGTGAATAATAAACGGGGGTCTAGAGGCCGGCTGATTGCGATATAGCGTAGCCTAACACTGGTACAGCTAAATCCTCTGGCCGCCGACGCTGCGTCGGTGGTGCTGTGCCCAACCGGACACAGCTACACCATACAGAGTGTGGGTTTATCTTCTACTGGGGAGGCATATGTCCAGTAGTGGACTGAATAGACTGTTCTCGTTGTTACATGTTAAATAATTTTCATGTCTTGTTTTGAGGTAAGTTTATTTTACTTCAGGTGGTGAAGCCGAAGAGATGCGCTCGCGCTTGGGCCCGCGGATGCGATGGTGACGGCGACGGAGAGATCGCGCGAGTCGAGTGGGTGGAGTGTTTGCTGGCCAACCCTGAACCGCCTGCACCGGACTGTGAGCACTTTTATACTTGACAATTAGGTTTTGTTTAAAATGAAGAGTGATGAGTGATGAGTATGTATGTTCTCCAGTGACTCCACTCAGTCAACTTTTTTTTCAGGACCAACTTTGACAAAATTTTCAGGTAATTTTCAGATTAGCCCTGTGAAGTTTGGTAACGATCGGACAGATTTTTTGCTTCTTTTTTCCTTCACTAGAAGTCATGTGGCTATAGATAATACGTGCAATGGGTAACTAATTTATTCATACAATAAAATGAGTCTGAAAGTAAAGGGATTAAAGGATTTTGAGTATGGGACGAGAACTTTTGAGCAGGAGCTACACGCACTGGTCCGGTAGATACGAGTATTTTATGTTGTATAAATACGCACAGTCTAGACTAGAGTTTAAAGTTCTAGTAGACTTTTAGTACGTTTTTTCTAGTCTTGAGTATACCAATCAACAGCTTGCATTATGTCGAGGCGAAAATGTTCGCTGTCGAAAACATTTTACTTTACTTATACTTTTCAATCAAACCACTTGTCAAATCAATACTATCAATGTATGCATTAGAGGAAGACCGAAGAGATGGTTGGGTTGTGTGAATGAAGATTTTTACTACAGAGTTGATAACTGATAGGAGTGAGTAAAGAAGAGATCATATTGTGCCGACTTAGTTTGGGACTTAACGCCGGACACACATGTGTTTGTGTACCTATAGTTCGGACCGCGGGAAACCGCATGCGCCATAATAACCTAGCTCCGAAATAAACATGTAAATGCGCGTCCGCTGACAGTTCGGTCTAACCGTTCCATACGAAGCCGGCTCCAACTGCGGTCTAAACTATTGAAAATTGTTTACAGGCACGGTACTTATTGTAGGTAGACTTGTTGACAGCAATCCAAACCGGTACTGTGGTCACAATTAAATCGTAAAACTGTTTGATCCGCAGTCGGAAATGTGCGGGATTTGCCTTCAGTTCGGAACGCGTTTCAAATGCGAACTGAACCTACGTGTGTCAGGCGCTATGGTGTGAGACAATGGAAAACAAACATTTTTCCTGCAATGAAAGTTCTGTTGCATCTATTAGCTAAAATCTAAAATTTTAAAATTTCTTATAAAAAAGGTACAGTCGTTTTGTGTTAAGAAACCCACTGGATTAGCATCCTTCTACGTACCTAGTTTAGATTTGTATTGCTTTATAAATATCCGACTTAAAAAATGGAAAGAAATATAATCGCCCCGAGAGTTTATCGACGACGCTTGCTCAATATCTTTACGAATGCACTCTGTTCCCAGTTTTCTCTGAGAATCTAGGTGATCTTTTGATATTGCCTCTTCTTATACAAATGCAAACGTGTGTGCAAACATAATAATAATATATAGTCTCTCTCCGTTTCTTCATGTCGTTGAACGCAGACGATGACAGCGGACCGGATGTTGAGCCTGATTACAACGAGGAGGAACCGCCGCCGGATCCTGGAGCATCAGGTAACTCCTATACTTATAATTTATGTAATATGTTGGATATTGGTAGAGCAGGAGGAGCATCAATATATACAAGATGGAAAAAAATCAATGGGCCCTGAAGGGAAACCACTTTAAATCCTTAAGATATATTATTTTACTTAAAAAGGAAATATTCCTTTATTTTTAAGAAGAAACAGAGATGCATTGAATTTTTTTCTAAAATTCGCTGGTCTCTCTTGGGAATCATCCATTAACCAACCATCTAAAATTCAAAAATTGAATGATCTTTATTTTGTTCCACGAGTCGATACAGTCAATGTCAAATATATTAGAAACATGGCGTCTTACACTCGTATATCATACATGATATTCTATTCATGAAATCTAATATTTTAACTTTTATTAAACAAGAATTTTAATCAACATTACCTAGACTAGAACATTTCACTTTGAACAAGTATAAGACAAGTGATAATTTTCTTATCTCTATCCGAAAACAATATATCAAGCACAAGCTTGCTAATTTATCTCTAAGTACCTTGTTAATTAAAATCGTTTCATTAGTAATAATGATTCTACATTCAAATTTGTTTTTCATTCATTCACTCCTATGCACGTACTTCACATTCCACGTGACATTCAGCAAGCCTGATTGGATACGCATGTCTATCGCGCGAGCAATTCGCGCAAGCAAAACGTCCATCTGGGAAGGCTCTAAGTAAAGCGAGCATTCTGACAAAAAGTTAAAAACAGAACGAAAGAGAATAAAATTAGGTTTAATTATTAAAAGAATAATAATTTTAATAATAATATAATTTTTAAATTTTTCTGTTCTCAATATTAGAATTTCCCAAGGCTTGTCTTTAGGAAAATTTCAATGTCTAGATAGGTTCCAACGGGATGATTAAATGGCCTGCATGAAGTCCAGACCTGACGCCTCTGGACTATTTTTATTAACATTTTTTACATGAAAAAATGTTACAATTTTTACATGAAAAAATGTTTTACACAAAAAGTCAGCAGTAGAACAGCTAAGTGTTGAGGTAGCAAATGATATTAGGAGCATTCACCACAACACTTTGCAGAAGGCTACATGAAGTGGATTTCAAAAAGCATAATTTGTGTATCTGAAATGAGGGGTATCTCCTTGGTTGAATAATTTTCTTTCATGTTTACGTGTCTATCGCATTACAATTGGACGGTGCTTAACGAAAACGTTCCAATCCACATGAAGTTACTTTTGAGTAATGAAGGATTGAAGTTTAAACGAAGTTTCTTTGTTTGTTTGCCATGCTTTGATCTTCACATCATATGTTATTTTATAGAACATTTATGTTATTCTAAGGTGTCAAAGTATGATTACGCGTAGTTTCATATTTTTTGAGATATCTAGGTAAATGTGAGTTTGGATCATTTTTGCTAAATACTATTTTGGCTGAGACCGGCACCTAGTTTAGTTCCACCGTAAGGTTCCATTTAATTAATTATTAGCTACTTACAAGAAAATAATTTTAATATAAGTAAAACAATTATCTAAGAAACATAATATAAATTATTTAATATTTTACCCGTGGAAATAAATACATAACTTTATTACTTTATGTTTTATGAATAGAAATACTATTAGATCATTATACTGTTCACAAAAAAGAAGTCTTTCGAGAACAGTATAATGATCTCATAATAGGTTTTACCTATCATCACATTAATTTAAATGTGATCTATCACTGTAATCTTTCTGTGTCATTTACAGCCAGGTCATCTTCTTTCTTGGGTTTCAACGATGTAGGTAAGCCATTGGTCCTCCGTACCCATCTATATCATCAGTTAGGCTGTCATTCTCCTTTAGAGACTTATAAAATCCTAGGCAGTCATACGTATTAGGTCAAACATAGATTTTAAATAGTCTAGTCTTGCTTGAGGTATTTCGTTGCCTTTTGGCCACAAAATGAATCCCCCTTTAGCGTCTTTTCAATATCGAGCTCTTGAAAGTGGCCTGCGTTTAACGTCGTTTCCACAAGTATGGAATACGCCACTTCTTTCTCCAGCAAAATTTATTTTGTGTGTAGCCAATTAGTTTAAGTCATATTAACAAATTACTTTCTGTTGACGATTTAATTCTCAAAATTTTTGGTGACCATCTTGTGTGGTCTGTGCTTTTCAGATAAGAGCAATATCCGCCGTCATGCGTGGTACTAACACATGCCATTTCATTTAGATATTGTGCACCCGAGATACTTCGTCCCTATCAGTTTTCACTAGGTAAAGACTCGGCAGAAAAGATTACTGTTCATAATCCAGGATTGCGATATTAAACGAGTGTGTAGTATAGCGTATCACTGATCGTGATACGGATCGCTGGATTTCTATAAATCCAGAAATCCCACGATCTGTATCAAGTATCGTCGGTAAATATCGAGTGTCTAGTCTCTCGTCGATATTTATCGTGTCAGTATTTGTCGGTATTCATTCTGACAGCACTGTACACGCTAAAATTGTTTTCATAATAATCCATTTCTTGGTATTCTCGAATCTGATTTAATAAATTCAGGTGTGTATTGATCTCTGTTTTGAAGCCAATGTTTCATACACTTTTTTCTCTTTACACGTCTTTTTAATGCTATGGCTAATGTATTAGCAACGCAAGCTTTACTTTTATAGTCATTACATATTACTTACTGGCTTCGGAGCATAGATCTTTTATAAAAGATCTATGCTTCGGAGTATGTAACGTACACGTCTTTAATGAATGAAATCTACCGTTGTACTGACGCAATGAGTATCGAGTACCTATGTAGTATGTAGAACCGATCCAAAATATTGCTAAATAAATACATGTCATGTTAGATATCTATATACAATAGTCACAAGTCACGGTCCTATATTTGGATCGGATTGAAGTTCGTCAAACACGATGAAGATGCTATACCATTTTATAGTAGGGATACTAACCAAAATGTAATGTACCTTAAGAGAAATAAACAATTTTTTATTTGATTTTGATCATAATACGTTAAGGTACCTTACGTTAAAGTAACATTTTATCTTAAGATACCTTACGATAAAATATTATAGCATTTCCGAACTAGGATTGGTCGAATCGTTGACTGAGTCTAATTTCAAAGGGATATAGATCCCATGTGATCACCGTAGACACTTTGTCCCTTATGTACTTACTATATAGCTAAAGGTCATTAAGACAAAAAGAGCATTTTCAACTTAAATCCCAGCGCTGGTGATGAGGATAGAAATCAAATCGTACTTTCAAAATCTTCTAAACTTTTTAGGCAAAATAGCGTGATATCATTAGGTGTTGTACAACCTAATACCTATTTTCTACCCAGTGCTGCCTGGTATAGTGAGAAATTCCTTCGCACCTGACGGATCAGATCCGGAGAACCGACGAGAAGACGAGGCCAACGACTGTTTGACCGACAGACAAGCAGTTCTCGATGAACAGGTATGTTAATTTTAAAAGGGCCATTGTATTTTGTTCTTGTTTTTGGTACGTAAGGAGCATTTGGTGCATGACAGCATATTATCTGTAGATCTGAGATTATATGACCTGCGATTTCGTTACGACTATTGGTAGGGGAGGCCTATGTCCAGCAACGGACTGCTATAGGCTGATGATGATGATGATCATTGGCAGTTATAAGAGGAAACTTAAGTTAGTGTTCGGAATAGGACTAGGTTAACAATTCTTGTCTTAATAGCAGTAAAGGAGCAAGTCATAAATGAATGTCTGCAGATATAACCTCAGTTATGAAACAGTTACTCATAAAATACCAAATAACTTCATAGAAAACCCTTCACAACAAAATCTTATATTATGAGAAATGCAAACTTATATATGAGCCAATGGTTTTGTCTAGTTAACATTTTGATCTTATGTGTACGTACACACCGCTAGGTCCTATAATTGGAAGGTTCCAATTAAAGGACCAAGCGGTGTGTACACATAAGATCAAAAAGCTAAAACGTTTAATCCAGGTGGATTCAACGTTTTAGCTTGCGAATTCATACTTGCAAATCTTGCAATAGAAAATATTGGTTAATGTGGTATGCCATGTATATATTGCGAATTTTGAGGCAAAAGGTGCAACTGCTACTCATTACGCGACTATTATTTTGCCAAGCGAATGCATTTCGGATCAAAACACAGAGTTGCTATTTGCCTACTCATATAGATACACTAGGTTTATGTAATGTAAATGCTTATGTATGCCTATGCTACTTAGCGTGTATTCTCAAAGAAATCCCTGCTCCTCTGGATCAGGAGGATATTTTCGAGAATGACTCTAGGTAATAACGCATAGGCAATAGGCACTGTTTAGTGTGTATTACTTAAACAAATATAATAGCGATTGAACCAGCCTATAATAGCGTATTAAACAATGCGGTCATTCGTTCTATTTTAAGCCCATTAAGATCAAAAGGAGCCTGTTCAGACGACAATGGTCAATGTCTTAAGTAACCTAAGTTATTCATGTATTCTATTGTTCAGAAAGCGGGCGACGCGGCGTTATACGTGCCGGAATGTACGGGTGATGGCAGGTACGCAAGGGCTCAATGCTACCGGAGCACGGGCTACTGCTGGTGCGTCCACCAAGACACGGGGAAGCCGATCCCAGGCTCTTCAGTCAAGGATCGGAGACCGGACTGCGATGCAGCTCCGCAACATGCCAGTCCTATGAGAGGTAACACTGTAATTACAGGCATTTTTGGAGGTACTAGAGTTCTTTGTGGGGGGCTCGTCCGGGGAAGTACTGCCACCATGCCTATTTCTGCTGTGTAGCAGCTGAGCTGTGTTTCGGTTTGAATGGTATGGGTGCCGGTGAAATTACAGGCACAAGAGGCTTATCATCTTCATGCCTCAAGTTGATGGACGTAGGGCGTTGCATCGTAGAGCACGTTCCGGATTTTTATCTACGATGCAATGCTTTGTGATAGGTAATGGTTACCACTTAACATCAGGTGGGCCATGTGCTTGTTCCATCTTCAAATAGTATCAAAAAAATAAAAATAAAACATGAGTCTTTGCAGTCCTTGCAGGGCGTTGCATCGTAGTGCACGAAATGCATTTATAGGTGAAGGTGTGCCATGTTCTTTTTCCATTTTCATTTTTGAAGTATTGAAAGTTTAAAGGTAGCTATGGAATATATTCAAAGTTTTGTCACAGTATTCCTTTCCTAGACAAGTGGAATGGAAACGAATATACTTATGCGTTAAAACTTACATAGGACGCCCAATGAGCTCTAACGTTTAACTGAGAATAGGTCGCAATGGCGATCACTAATGGATATGCGTATGTCCAAAAGTGCACTGCTAGTGATGATCATGATGATTATTGTAAAGATGCTAATCACGTGTTTGGCATACTCACTCACTACCGAAGTGTGAGTCAATAAGCTATTTTATTGGTAGGTATAGGTAGGTAGGCTGCCTTACGATGCTAATGAACTCGCAGATGTTGATAAAGACATTATAAGGCGGCTTTAAACCTCCACCATAGTTAGCCAACGGAATATTTGAAGGAAGGAAAAGACATCGCTTTTAAGCATTGTTATTCCGAGCCAAGCTGATGATGATAATGATGATGATGTCCGAGGTTTTTTACATTGGATGGAAGGTTCATCTTATAGTAGAGTAGGGAATATAAAGAGTAGAGATTGCGAAGATAACTTACTAATTGCCATGTCTGGTTACCAGGATGTCCCGAGCCAATGAAGACGAACTTCCTCCGGGATCTGATAAGCTTCCTCGTGACTAAGATGACAACTTCAACCAACGGCACTGGTCCGGGGTAAGTTTTGTCTTCAAAGTAAAATATTGAAAGATGATTTCAAAGTTAGACAATAATAATTGTATAGAAACAACAAAATAACGAAAGACGAAGCCGCAACGGATCACACACTAGATAGGTACCTACCTAAGTAGTTAGGTATCTATTCTCAAATTACTGGTCACGATGGCAGAGCTGAGAAATGTTGTACAGTACATTTTATATTTGAATGGTCATAAGAATTTTATTGACCAGAATTGAAAGGTACCTATGCTTAGATGGTTTGGGCCAGAGGTTGGATTTTTTTTCTTTTTCGTTTGGGCTTTCTACATAAGGATGATGAAAAATTATGTGGCGAGTATGAATTCCATTCTTAGTAGGACGGGGAAGACCTCTACGTAATGTTTTCCGATCAAATTCAAACTCAAAATTCATTTATTCAGTAGGAACTGTATAGTACACATTGAAACGTAATTTTTTTTCTAATTTACCACCAATTCGTAACGCGACCAAACAGAGAAGAATTGGCAAGAAACTCTGCTTGGCTTATATTTTTTTAACGTCATTGTTCTTAATAACTATTACATTGTTTTTAATTGAAGAGGAGCTGGAAAAAGTATTTATTCATAGTAGAAGTAATTTATTGCAATCATGATGTTACATTGTCATAATTGTAGGTTTACACATGATGGACCTGTGTTGGGTATAGCAATATATTCATATTCTTTATTGCAATAATATGTTAGTTACAATGAAGGGTGTTATAAAAGTTAAGTTAGTACCTACATAATTACCCAATTTGGGCGTAGCAACGGTCATATAGTGGAGGTGGACCGATTACGTTTTGTTTATTTTTAGAAAATGTTATGTAAGCAGCAAAATATAAACAAACATAAAAAAAAACAAAATTAAAAATAAACACGACTTTAAAAAAACGCTTTCCCTAAAAAGCGCATCCCATAGCCTAGATAGGTGCCTATTTTCTTCTTTGAATGAAATATCTAATTAAGCTTATTTTTCGCTTTTTAGGGCAGCAAAAATCATTTTTGAAGTCGGTAATTTTTTTTAGTTCGTTTTCTTTTCATTTTTAGTGTAATTAGATAAAACTAAACTAAACTAGAATCATGGGCAGACCAACTCAACATTCCGCCCGCACCGCTCGTTCGCACGGGCGTACTTTTACCGCGCGTTAAAAATCCTCTCAAATAGAACAAATGTATTTCCAAGTAGCTGTTCGCACGTCAGCGTATTAAAAACGCGACGTATTTTTATCGTGCAGTGCTCTATTTTCAGCGTTGGGAGTTAGGCGGTGAAAAAATAGACCATACGAATCTTCGCGTTGCTGTTCACACGAGCGGTAAAAAACGCCTACGGATACGGAGCGTTCAGTGTGCCGCGTGCTCCCTAAGCGGTCGGACGTGTTGCTTGTGTTGCGTGCTTCATCATACTTCTTACAATGTCGTAGGTTGTAAATCCTGAAGTGCTCATCATAGAAGTGGAGTCTCGTCCCATTTCTTTACGCAAAATCAATGCCCGAGTCATCATTCACAGCCCGATTTCACCCACTGCTGAGTATAGGGAGGGAGGCCCCCTTTGCTCCTGCCACTCGCCACGTTTTTCTGCGCTAGACTGATCGAAACCGCTACTGCTGGTAATTTAACTATTCATTTCAACGTCTTACTGAGGCGAGAGACGAGACAAGAGCGATTTAAACGCGCTCGTATGTGATACTCACATTGAGAGCGTTAAAAATCCGCCAACGCAACGCCGGGTTTTACCGCTACGGATATTTTCCGCTCATGCGAACGAGCCCTGAGGGACGACTCAGGGCGAAAATTACAAGTGAGAATGAAAGTTTTTGTAAGTTTTGCGGGTAAATTACCTATCTCTCATGAATCAAGTTAATAAAGAACCACCTGTGGAGTATACTCTTTCAAACAAAAAAAGAATTTTAAAAATAGATTAACAATTGATATGTGATAGTGACGAGCTCAGGACAGGGCGCAATGGCGCTCATTAGGGTAGGCCTATGTCCAGCAGTGGACTGCTATAGGCTGATGATGACGGTGATGAGTGAGGTGAGGTTTTTTGAATTTTGCAAAAAAACGTACCAATACCTCAGGAATGAAATTTATATGGGACCACTATATGAAACGCCCACAAATATCGCTAAATTTCGAGTGTAAGCGGGCCGAAGTAGATATATGGCAAGAGCAAAAAAAAACAAAAAAAAATCGCAAATAAATCGAGTTCAAGTCAAAGCAAATCAAGTTATTAAATAAAATTAAAATTCAAAAATATGAAATAAAATATCAAATTCAATAAATATTAAAATTAAATTCAATTACGCCTAAAATTTATATAAATTACAATCAAAATCTACTGGCATTATTGTATCATGGAAAAATTCATTTAAATCGTAATAGCATTTTTTTTATCAATATATATTTTATTTGTGCTTTTCTTCGTATTTTAGTTTTTCTGAAATTTTATTGTATATTTTTATTGCCATTGCATTTGGTCGAGCTATGCATTTTTTCAAATCCGTGGTCTCTACCCCTCTGAGAATTAGGCTTGACTTTATGTACCTGTTTGTATGTAGCTTTTATTTTCAGAGAAATGGTAAAATGGGGCGCGTCGAAAGAAGAGCAAGCAGCAACATGGACATTCGTTATGTTAGATAAGGATAAAAACAAGGCTCTCGAAAGAAGGGAATGGAAAGCATACCATCAGCTAATATCGAATGTGGAGCCGTTGAAGAGGTGTGGGAGAAAGCTGCCGCGTTATTGCGACGTGAACCATGACACCAAGATCAGTATTACAGAATGGATGGCGTGTTTGGAGGTCACGCAGGCATCGCTGGGTGCTACGAGTAAGTTGACAGCATTCTTACCAGCATCGTTACAATAATTAATATTTTTGTAAACCTTACGTCAAAACTACTGAACAGATTGACCTGAAATTTTAACAACACGTTTGATAGTCAGGGAAGTTCTTTCATATTTTTGTTATATTTCTTTCAGCGGAGCACGTAAAAGCCCCATCGAATCCGAGGCGAAAAGGTCCGAACCCACTCGAATCATTTCTCAAGGCTGATGATTAGTATAACTTCTGAAAATAAACATTATGGAAACATTTAAAAGTGTCAGTGCCATGAGAGTGCAGTGAAAAGTGAGAAAAACTATTACTTAGGTTAATTAGAAATTAATTGTTTGTGAGTTTCTGTGAGATCCTCAGTATAAATATCATAGTATTTCTGACAGCCCACGAGAAGCAAACTAACAACTCTACGACCTAACAGATTTCTTTAAGTACCTATTCTGGTATTGCTTACCCAAGTGAAATAAGAGTTGGCGTACTTACGAAGGCAAAAGTAAACCGTAAATAATTCGTAGGTATTTATTATTAGCTAAGCACTAAGTTAGCTGCTTTTAATCCTATAGCCCTCAAGTACACTTCACTGCAGTTCATTTGAAGTATCGTAATACCAAATTCAAGCTTAGCATGTCCAATAAGAATGGTGTTTTGGATGTGATGTACAGCAATATTTAAAATTTTGAATATTTATACGTTTGGAATGGAAAAAAAATGCTTTTTACAGGGAAGACATTATGTAAAACTCTGTAAAACTGGGTCTTTTCTACTAAAGAAATGGTCATGCAAAGCTTACGGTAGGTATAGCAGCTACAGTCAACATCTGTTCGTTAAAAAAACTCAATATTATAAAATTGTAAAAAATATTTTTTTTTAACATCTTTGTCTGCTTATATGATTAAATAATTAATTGTACTTATGTCTGCAAAATTGTTAAGAGGAAATAAAAATGCTTCTTGTGTGCGAGACTTTAAGTAATTAGGTTTATTTATTAATATACAATTTAGGCTGGATATCAGTAACTAGTCTTCTAACTTGTATTATTGTGTATCTAATGTTTACTACTTAGGCAGTAGATAAAACATAATATAAAATAAATGCACAGCGTTACATACATAGTATTGCCACTAATCTAATAAATTGAGCTGTAGTTATAATAAAACTAAAATATTATGACAAACAAGTATCGAAACAGTGATGTGGTGTATAATGGACATAATATTAAAATAAATATGTACTTCCAGTGAATATATCAGAGTTTAAAATGTTTTATAAATAATGAATAGTCTCGAGGAATACTTTCTAAAAATATGTTTACTCTTTTTTTTTATTTTAATCATTGAAATTTTTATTTGTTTGACTTTGTCAAGAATTTAAAACTATGCCTGGGCTTTTACATACATTAAAGTAAATCTTTGAACAAACATTTAAATTTAATTTAAAAAGAGCGCACTCACACGTAACACAATAAATACAGTGGCTATATAAGAAGAAACACAAAAAGTAGTTGTTTCACACTGTTGGTAGGTATGTCTCACAAAGAGGACATGCATGATTCATTACGAATTTGCCAAGACTTTTGTGGTTCAAACATAGTCGTAAAGTGGCATGTGTGAGTCACCCTTTAGCTCATCGACTGTAACATTTAACTGCATTTGACTAATGTAAGCCTGCTCTATATTTATGTAGTTTAGGTCAAATGTAAGAACTATGTGATATTTCGTCATTATTAAAGCTGAATAAAATACTAAATCCATTGATATTTTTATTAATATTTAACTTGTAAGTTAATAATTAATTAAGTAATTCCCACTTTTTGAAACATTCTAATGAAATGACGCAGAACCCAACGAATAGGCCTAAATGCATTTTAAGATACTTTAAAGGTAAAAGGCGTTTCAACGTTGTAGTTATTGATTGTACAACCATTTTTGTCTGCAGTGACTGGTATAATTTGGATATCCGTTTCTTATTTATGAGGAATAATTCAGAGAGTAACATGGATTTTTTTCTTGTTTGCTTTCAAGTTCTAGATTGAATAAAAAACAGCGAGTCTGAACATTCGCATGCATAACAAATATTTCATAAACTGTTATACTTTTAACTGTTCACTTTAATTTTTAAATAAAAATAGGCAAGTTTTTGAGTTATCCCCATATAAATTGAGTTATGTACACATGCGACATATAAATTATGTCAATCATCCAAAATTTATATAAATATATAGATAAATTATGTAATAAATTGGTTTAATTATTTTTTAAATTTCTAAACAGTACAGTTAACTATTTTTATTACAAAATAGCACTTTAATAAACATAAAACAGTTCACTATGGGACTTTAGATTTTTAATGCTAAAACTTATAATTACTAGTGTATCTATCTACTTGATTTGGACTAAATTTTAAAACTAATCATTGACTGGCTCACACAGAACTGCGTAAAGGGTCAGTGAGTGACTATGCAATTTTTACAACTACTCCTAGAACTTAAATACAAATATTTTCACAATTTGGCCTGTTCATCATTCCGATATAAGTTAACAAGAGTAATTTGTTGGTTGTGCCTTAAAAAATAACAAAACACCGACCACGTTCACCTGTCGATGACTTCCCGTGCCGACTGGTTTATTTATTGACATTCTTAAATACTCTGTCGGTTACCTTCATTTTCTTTCACTAAAACGTAAGGCACACGATCACTTGAAAACTCACACTCGAAACAGCCAGTTTGCTGAAACAGCTAGACTCAGTAATGCCGGTTTTTTACTTTGACGATAACTTAACACAAATGATTTGTTGGTTTGGCCTACACTTTTAACTATAACCGGGTCACAAGCACCTAGTCGTTGACTTTTACCAATAACTAAAACTTTACACGAGAGATTTCTTAGGCTACACTTTGAATAGTGGCTAGTCAACGACCGGGTCACAGAGAACAGTTCGTTTGTACTCATCGACTGTATCAGTAAGTATCCTTTGGAAAATGCTCTCGAAGATTTGGTTTTTGACGAATGCCTCGTCTGTGTGGAGAGCTGTCCACTCGGGCTCCACTCGGCGCCACTCCGCAAACAGAATGTCGTCGATGTGGTCTGACCGTTTGGAGCTTACACCTGTAATAATTTGACGGTTTCATGATTCAATATTTCGCTGTCTCATGTCTGGTTGTGTTTTGAGTGTAATATGTAATGTACTTACAATACATTTTGAAGAGTAGTATATCAGTCAAGTGGTTTCCATAATACAAGCTCTACGTACTTTGGGGCTACATGATGCTATTCATAAAGTTTATTTCCACGAAACCGCACATACGTGTACTTTAACACAAAATGATAAGCTTGTTGCGCCCACGCGGACACCGCAGGCTCAATGGCATGCTATCCGATAGTGTCAAGCATTATTTATTTTTTTATTTATAGGTTCTATCTAAATTAAAGTTTTTAAATCATATTTCCAAACTAAATACTCACCAGAGACAACAGTTGGCTTCGCTCCAGCCAGCACCTCTTTCAATTCTGAGGACGTAGCGTTTACAAGTTTGTGGGGATCTATCTCTGGTTTGGGAGGCAGTAGGTTGCAAGCGTCCCAAGGTTGCTCGCTGCGATCCTGCTTCGTCCTATCCACCGTTTCTCGGCAGAAGTCGTGGATAAAACTGGAAGTTTCAATCAAAAATATATTATTTGTATTTTTCTAAATTCTTAATGCGAATATGTGAGATTAAGGCTGAAGTAGCAGTGCATGATATCTAAGGGAAGATTAGTTATTATAATAACATATTATAATTATTTATTATTATCGATTGAGAAACTTTTGGTACTGCGAGAGCATTATGTGCTGGGGTTCGGATGGGGCGCTCATTAGGAGAGGCCTATGTCCAGCAGAGGACTGCTATAAGCTGATGATGATGATGATGATGATGATGATGATGATGTTCGGATAAAGGAAGAAGTTTACTCTAAACCTATACAAGATGTAGACAAGTTGCGCCAAAGAACTGCAGAATCCGCAGAATACATCTACTCAATAAAGTATTCAAAAATTGTGTAGTAATTTTTTTTTACAGTATAGTTGGTTAAAGTTAGGTGATGTAATATTTTGAATGCAATGTTGGGCAAAAATCCAACATTTTATTTAAAACTTAGGCAGTTATGTTTTAACTTTTAACTGTAATTTATAGAAGGGTCATCAAAGGTTACATCACAGAAAAAAGAATCATCACAGGGTGTCAGTTTTTAGAATTTATTCTTTAATCTACATGTTTTTTTTCAATTTTTTTCTTGACTGTCACGTCTTGGACTATTGCCCGTTTTCGGCTTAACGGGACACCCGTTATTTATGGGACACCGGATATACTATAAAAAAAATCAGCGTTAGTTTAGTAATTATAAAATCAGCCGCCCCAATTTTAGAAATAGACTCAGAGTTACTTACACATCGAAGCCATCATTAGGTTCGAAAGGTTCAGCGGGCCCATCACCGACGTACGTCCGGATCCGGTCCACGGTGGCGTCATCAGCGTGGAATTTGCGCGGTTTTTTCGGAGCGCGCGTCTCTGCAGGCGGGGTGTATGGCGGCGGCGGCTTGTCGGGGATTTCGCGGACCACAAGCATTCGGCATTGTTGCTGCTCCAGTTCTTTTATCTAAAAAATAAATTAAGAAATTAATAAATTATGCTGAACACTATCATGTGTATATGTGTAATGTAATAGGTGTAAGGGGTTCCCATTTCCGGAACCCAAGCTAACCTCACCTGCATGTGGTGAACCCTTTTAACTAACAAAGGGGGCTCTGGCGGCCGCAGCCGGCGAATTGCGGCATAGCGCAGCCCTAACCCTGACATAGCTAAATCCCCTGGCCGTCAACGACAGGCCGCAGCGTCGGCGGTGCGAGAAGCTATGCCCTGCCGCATGCCCACCGTGGGGATTATGTGTTTTTCTTTATTTTGTATGTGAAAGTACAACAATAATATTCTGTTAATATTTCAAGCTTTTACCTTTGTGAAAATTTGACAGACGGACGGACAGTGGAGTCTTAGTAATAGGGTCCTGTTTTACCCTTTGTGTATGGAACCCTAGAAACGTTACAACAGAAGGAATGGAGTAAATGCTTACCTCTCTTTCGATAGCAAGTTGCTGCAGCCTCAGCTCCTCAGCCTCGCATTGCGCAGGCGTGGTGAGTGACGACACTGACGATACCAGCTCGCACAGTGATTGGCTGCTTGCGCTACTACTCTCTGCAACACATAAAATAAAATAAAAATACAGGACATCTCATACACAGCCGACTGAACCCAAAACAGGCGGAGCCTGTACTAGGGGTAACAGAGCCTAATAACACACCTATGTTCATCTCACACAAATGTAAGTCCTGGGCGGGTATCGAATCGAAGCTCAGAAGGCAGAATTACTACCTGAGCTATGATGCCAGTCACATAATTATTATGATAAAGATGAAGATCATTTATTTGCTCTGAATATGGTAAAATACAGGGAAAAACTTACTTAAAAGCAATGTCTCATATTCAGCTAAAATAATATAACGTGAAAATTATAATAGTCAGTAAGTAGGTCTGGATTCTATGGTCAAACTTAATGATAAAAAAAATCGTTGGTCAGTTACTAGAAGATAGTGGTACGTTAACTAGTTTTTTAGAAGTAGTTAGTATTCTTTGGGGGAGATTTTGAAGGTTCGGAAACTTTCAGAGTCAAACCCGTCTTTGTTCGATATTATTTTGATTTTTTGGATTTTTAGGATCTCAAGAGGTTCTGCAGATTCTGAAGAATGCTACGACACGATAGCGTATCACTACACAATAATAAAAACCCTGCTCAATCGTCACTGACAGATTCGACTCAGAAACATTTCAAAGGAATGAAAATATCAAAACGATTGAAAATATCCGCCTAGGTTTTCCTAACGCTCCAGGAAAAGAGTTACGTTACATGTGATGACTAGCCTAGTTTGATTTTGGCAGAGGGGTATGATCAGAAATTAAATTGCGCAATAGCATAGAGTTGCTTTTATCTTACCTGTAAACGTATTTGAGGATGATTTGGCATGGGGCCACAAAGGCGCATCAGTAGTCGGAGTATCCACAGCCGCGGCCTCGCCAGCGGGGACCGGTAGTGGACCAGTGGGACTAACAACAACTTCTTTACTATCAAGTCCTTTGTCATTCTCTCTACACAAACAAGGCCCACTGCTCTCTATCTCTCTTTCTACATTAGCTTCATCATCTACTACAGTGTCCTTGATTTCGTTCGTCAGTGTCATTGTAGACGCTGTTTGGAAGGAGCGACTTTCAAAAAGATGCGATTCAACTTGCACTGTGGCGTCGCTCAGTTCGCAAACAGTGCTCGAACTCTTATAATCACTCTCGACTTGCGACTTGTCGTCGTCGTTAAGCCCTTTGTAATACTGATCCAACTCCTCGACCAAACTCCGCGCAGTCGACGGAGTGCTAGATCTATCCGAATCACGATTCTTCAACTGATCCATGAATGTCTCTATATCCGTCACGTTCATATTATTCTGGGACTTCGACGAGTCGACTATGTTTTTGAGGGCGTCCTCGTTGACCTCATACTGTTTCCCACCACTGAATATCTGCGGGAGGGATAGGTTGTGGAAAATAATGTTGAGATAGCCGCCGTCGACGATGATGAAGTTTTCGTCCGCGGTGTCTGTCGCTTGATCTAGTGTCGTGGTGCCCAGTATGCTGTCTCCTGTTTGGATACTCTTCTCGGCGCTGGAGACGGGCCGACGAACATGCTCTGGGGACGGTATCGTGTCGACCGAGTTACGCCTCGACGTTGAGCTCTCATCGCACCCACTGCTCGACAGATCGAAGCACTTGAGAGGAGACGAGCGTTCGGCGGAGGGGCTTCTCTTCAGCTTCTTCTTTCCCAGAATGATCTTGTCAACATCCACGTTGTTCTTGAGTTTGAGCTCTAGATCTTTTTTGGTCTTCATGAGTGTTAGTTTTCTTTTGTCGGAGAGAGTGAGCAGCGCTCTGCGCATACGCTGCATCTCCCCGCATTCGTGCTGCAACTTAAGCAGTGCTCCACGCTGCTTTTTCTTCAGTGCGGATACGTCTGTGTTATCCTGTTTCTTTTTATTCTCAAGATACAGTATCTGGGACTTTGTGAAGTCCTTTAGGGCATCCTCCCGCCTCTTTAACACAAACAAGAGATTCTTCGCTCGCCTTTGCTCATCGCGGATGAGTATGTTGAGCTATAATATAACATTCAAATCACGGTTTAGTAAAATAAGTCACATATTTCTTGTTAATTTAATAATACAATAATTTATGAATATTTTAATGACAAGTTATGCGGTGAAAGTCGCTCAACACATAATCGTTAGCAATGCCGAATGGCTCGCGGTGTGATGCGCAATGAATTAATGAAACGATCGGCCATTCAAAATATTTACAAGTCAAAGAATAACACTCACCAGAAAAAGATTCTTGGATGCCATTGTCTCAGAGTCGTCCGCGTTCGCGCCATTTCCCAACTTCGAATAGAAGTTGTCGTATTCTAAACTATTCACATTAAGTTCCGATTCCAATAATTCAGGATGTTTGACTAAAGCGTTAATTTTATCGTCTTTAAAACATTTTTCTGTAAGCGAGCAGCTTTCCAAGTATTGGAGTGATTCAAAAAACGAATCGATAAAATTTAGTTCTCTCTGGAACTGTTCACAAATGTACTCGCTCCGCAGCAAACCGTTATTAAGTCTTATTGTGCTAATTATATCCGAGGGCTTCATTAATTTATCGCTATTAGCGACATAGGAACAATTCAGTGACTTTATATCATTTATGCGGTTCTTGTAACGCTTGTTATTTTTACTCCTGTCTTTATCGCTCACCACAATCTCGTTGGATGAATCTGCGTTTTGCATTTCTTTCTTAAAAACTGATACTACATTAATAGGATAAGACAATGGACTAGGCGATTGATTAGAATAAGCGTCGTCGTTACTACCAACTACGTGTAAATTAAACTTCTGCTTTGTCGTATAAGTCAATGTGGCTCTGCTGATAATATATGAAGAGCTCTTGTGATAATTCGTGTCTGAGGTTTCATCTTCTACCGTGACTGTGAATGGAGATACTTGGACATTCGGTAATGATTTACTGCGTAGGTTTTGAGATTCCTCTTTAGATTCACCTTTAGTAAGCGTGACGTTTGGTATTTCGAGGCTGTCGAACGTCTCTTTAATGAGTTCCGTTTGCACGTCAGTGCTATGTAAATATTTGTAGATAATTTGTGGTTCTAAAACATCCATTTCGGTAACAGAGTCTACTTTTGCTGGAAGAGGGTCGGTAGAAATATTCATGTCTTTTTGGGTTACCAATTCTGTGGTGGTAGCAAAGTCAGATTTGTCTAGATTTTCTTCGGAAGGGTGCATTGAGGTGTTTGTTACTGGAGTTACAGTCGTACTTTTCCTGTACTTCTCATCAAGAGGCACGTGTATGACATGTATAGGTTTATGTTTATTTTGAATCTCCTTCAGCAATGACGACTTACTTTTATTCTGAACAGGCGGAGTTTTATTTACTTTTGCTTTATCAACAGGCTTTTTTATTGTGTTTATTTTTAAATTGTCGTATAATTTCGATTTTATGAGAGTTAACTCCTTTTCACTATCACTTGGAGTTATGTAATTTTTAGTAACACTAGTTCTCGAGACATTGTTATTTTTAAAAGATTTGCCTGTATCTAGAACAAAGAAAGAACATTATTTAACCTTAAAAACTTCGATCAAATAAATGAGACAAGTTTAGACAGATAGTTACCTTTATCCTTAATATTTCTTAATCTGGTATTCTCTATTGAAACATGATTGATTGGTTTATTTTTAGTAATAGATTTAGTTTCCTTTTCTTCATGAATATTGCTTTTTTTGGCACTTTGTTTTGTTTCTTTTGCATCTGAAATGAAACAGTTAAAATAATTATTGTACATAAAAATCGTGTGATGTACCCATTTAGAAAACAGTATCCTATTTATGATTTTATATAATTCCAAAAATTTCGACTCTGGCGGGATTTGAACCCGCGACCTTCCCATCAATGTCCATGAACAAAAAGCGAACACAAAGTACAGTAGAGTAGGCGATATATTTTGCACATCAACCTTTGGGATGATACAATCATCTAATTTCGTTATCTCTGTCGCACTAAGTACTAACAGTCTGGTATCTATAAGAACGACTGACAAAGAAGTACTAACAGTCTAGTATCTATAACAACTGACAAAAAATAGATGAAGTCTTAAAATTTACTGTGCTCTGAACATCAACTCATATGCAGCCGTATCTCTACTTTCTTATGTAAAATATCATTTGATAGAAAGGGATGCATACTTTATCGCAATATATTTGAGCTTCCTGGTACCATATCTCTTTGAACTCATTTGAAGTCGCATTGAGCGACGTATGCATCCCTTTCTAGCTGAGCTATATTGGACATAAGAAAGTAAAGATCAGCCGTATTAGTTGATGTTCACATGAGCATGAATGAATTTTAAGATTTCTTCTATGCTTTAGTCATAGTTCTTTGGACAAAACTGGACAAAACGTCACATAGGTAGTGCGCGACAGAGATAACGCTCTATCAAGACGAAATAAGCCGATTATCTCTTTCCAAAGGTTAATGTGCAAAATTTATGGCCTACTACGTATATCAATCTTGTCATGCACTTGCCCTGATAGTTATAAAGATGGTCATCTAGAGTTAGTCAGACATAGTTAACTATGAACTTACATTTAGATGCATTACTGAGGCGGGATGTATTTCGCTGTGTGATAGGCTTTGGTTCTTTGAAGTCTGTTGCAATTGACCTATTTGACGTTTTCACCGAACTAGATCTTTTTGTATCTCTAGCTGTGAATAATATTAAGATCACATTATGTTAGTAAGGTAGCTATTACTACCAATATAAGTATTCAGTTATTTGAATTAATTCACGCTTAGAGGTAATCATAATGTATTTTTCCGGTTTAGCTTGTATTCATTAACTACATTCAAATCAGTTGATCGTTCAATCAAGCAAAGATTTATTGACAGTTTTCAATACTAATCACAGCTCAGAAAGAGAGACTTGGGGGTTGGATTGGCCTCTGATAAACATGCATAAATATGGGCCTTGGTGTGGTATAATATCAAAATATGACTGCCAGTATAATTAATTACAAACAGTCGTAATCACTAATTGAAACAAGTGGGACAGCTACGAGATCCAACTTATTTAAAAACATACAGAATCTGGGATGAAGGTCAAATTCATCATCTTCAATGATGGTAACAATTTTTCTCTTGCTCAGGGTGGTTGCCATTGGCTTGGATGGTATTGACGGCTCAGTGGCCAGGGACCTATTGGAGTCGCTCTTTGGATCTTCAAGTGTGATGATGCGACGCAATCTGGGCTGCAATGTGTAACTTTGACGAGGCCATGACACTAAAATAGAAATATTACAATTTCATGTGTGAGCTGTAAGGGGTGTAAGGGGTTCCACACTCTATCTTCAGAACCCCAGCCAACCTAACCAATATCTGGTGCAACCAGCTAACTAAAAAACTGCACTTCCGCAGCCTGCGTCATAGCGCAGCCATGCACCAGCAATAGTGCAACCTAAAACCTGCATATTTACACGCTTACGGGCAGCAGCGGAGGCGGTGGTAGAATATATGCCCTGAAATGTCCAACCAGGATGCCTAGCGTGGGCATTGTGGGCATATCCGCCTTTTTATATGGGGAGGCCTATGTCCAACAGAGGACTGATAGCTGGTGTTGTTGTTGTTGTTGTATGGGTTAGATGGATGCTATTATTATACTGATTGTTGTCTGTCCTTTATACTTTATGTAAGTTTATTTCAGGTTTATTTAAAATATCTAAAGTAAGTTAGCTTACAGAAAACTACTACAATTCTCTATTTTTGTCTGCTCAACCGTTTAAAAATCATCAGCTCTTTTCTAAACCAGATATATGGTATTCTGTGACATCAATGATATTGCAAGAACATGGTAACGTGACCTGATGCTGCAGCATCACCTGGAATCTGCAGGATACCAAACTTCTCAGCAAGATACAGAAGGTTTCATGTTTGGGCTTATTGGTTTGGTCTCAATAAATAGGGTATAGAGACCAGGGTTGATAATAGGGTTGGGCAGGGAAACATTTTTTTTTTTTATACACCATTATATGTTACTGACTAATACTCAGTAAATTTATGTAAGTGCCTACTAATTAAATTTAGAATTTGGCTGTTCCTTCGAGATTTTCTTTTTCCTAGCCTTCAAATATTCAATTATGTGGAGCAGTTTTCATGCTTTTGCGAGAAAACAGATTTTTATTTATTACTAGCTGACCCGCCCGCAACTTCGTTAGCGTGTATACGATTTTTATGTTGCGTGTAACCACAATTATGTATGGAAAAAAAGTACCTACCTACATGACCAGGTTCGGTCCGGGTCAGTACCCGGCCGCGTTTAAGTTCCCGTTCCCTTTCCCACTCCCACTTCCGCTACCTTTTCCGAGCCCGTTCTTGCTCCCTTTTTGGCGACCCTTCGCCAAGTTAACAGCCAGTTAAAAAGTATAGGTATTTAGTATATGCATATATATTATAAGTTATTAATATCCCTTCTCGTAACTTGAGAAATAATTAGTAAGCAAGCATTGTGCCAAACACAATATTTGTACGTGCCTCTAACTACCACCGATTAACTTATCTATTGATCTATACATTCAAGAATTAAAATAAAAACTAATTTAGAATGAACAAGCAAAACCCATTCTTAAGACACCTCAATCAATATATTTACATGTGGTTTTTTTGGCTCCTTTTAGGACTTCATATCTTGGTGACCCCGTATTTGAAATAACTCATATACGTCCCAGCAAAAAAAAATACAGGTTTGAGAGTTATGCCCGAACAAACCAATTTGTTCGTCTTTTACCTCAAAAGCATAAAATCCTTGTAGCGATTCACAAAATCGCATTTCACCTCGATCGTATATTTAATTATAGCGTTGTCACAATTGTTTATTTTTTTGTCGCATTTCACTTCGATCGTGCATTTATGTGTATCGCGTTGTATCCTAATTGTCTATTTTCATATTAGACAATATCTTTAGTCACAATGTACCTTTTTCACTTATTTCTATAGTAGCATATCATCGTGAACATTTTACAATACAAACATAAAAATTATATCTTCTCTTTACAATGCATATGCTCAGAAAGTGGCCAACATAAACCCAGGCATTTCTCACACAGTGTGCGTGAATGTGAGTTTTTGATTTTTTTCCAACAATTTCATCTCAGGGTTTAAGGTAAATAATGAAAATAATTGAGAACTATTCGACTATTTAATTATATACAGACGACACCACAGTATTGTCTATTATTTATTAGTCACAAAGACAAAATTTCAATAAGTTTGATAGCACTTAAGGCATGAAACTACAGGTACAAAACACGTATAAAATTTTACAAAATTTGCAGTGCAAACATGCAAACATCATTTAACGCGACAAACTAATAGAGTCCCCAAGCAAGCATCGATCTCGGCGAAATGCGTCTAGGGTAAAATACTATACGAAGAATGAGATGCTACAAATTAATATTACTAATGTAAAAGCCACGCGAAAAATTGCGTCAAGTACACGATTCTATTGAAATTTTGTTAGTTCGAGGTGAAATGCGATTTGGTGAATCGCTACAAGAAATTTATGCTTTTGAGGTAAAATACTAACAAATGAAACAAACATACATACGAACTTACATCAAATACCACTGAACTACGATGTCAACGATACTCGTAACAAACGGGACTCCTTAGTCTTTTTGATTTAAATCAAAATTGAACCTTACAAGAAAAGACACACATCGAGATAAGAAAGTAGGTACTCTATAGAGTCAGTCTTCGTCGTCGTGAAAACTGAAAAAAAACTTCCAAGCGTATTTGACATGAATAAACTTCAAAATGCTAAAGAAGGCCGGTCATTTCAGACCTGACCATAAATGGAAGCGACTAAAAATGCGAATTATGTAAAAATATTCTTGATAATGGAGTATTGAAATTATAACTTATAACTTTATTTATTAATACCGGAATACTTAGTAAATTAATCATAAATTTTGATCGCAATACGCCCTATCATAACGCATCATGGTTATTGATCGCACTCTCACCCACATTGTGCATCTCTCGTCCCAATGTCAACCATCTAAAACAAAACTGCCACTAACAAAATCATGCTTTAGGTTAGTTTTTGTTTAATGGCACCAGTGTCCTAATCGATCGTAACCTAACCTTAAAAGTATAAAATAAATACCCAGAAAAATTCTCCGGCTTTAATAAAAAAAAACGATTAATTGAACATGATATCCTGAAATAAGAACTAGCAATTAGGACATAGGTCATTTCTAGACGCGACATTTTATGGTCAGGTCTCAGATCACAGGTTGTATGAAACTGACCGATCTTCTTTGCACTAATTTAGACCTCATGTGCCTTGGAAAATGTTCAATGTCGGCGCAATCAATGTTCGCCGAGTTTTGGTACAGACACTTTTTTCCACGTTTGTGGCTCTAGAGCAGCGGTCGGCAACCTTTTGACAGGAAAGGGCCACAAGGTGGCCAGTGCCACACTTGTGATAGAAGAAACATGTCCCATAGAAAAAATAAAAACGATTTTAATTTATTTCTTTAATAAAGGCAATTTAATTCGTATACGTAATTGGTTCGTATGTTTAGGCTTTAAAGATAGAAAAATAAAATCCGAAAACCATTTTTCAAATGCCTCTCAAATGCTCATCTGTGAGACCAGAAAATTATACATGTTATTTATTTTTTCTATAGGTGACAAATGAAAAAGTTTTTTGCCATTAATAATTTTTACCAAAAATGATAATTAACTGCTGAGAAAGGCTTTTCATTTTATAAAAAATCAGATGGCAAGCTGCCATAAAATTTAACAAGATCAGTCATTTAATAGAAATAGCTTTTGAGCGCAACATCAGAGAGAGCAGATTCGGGATCAATCCCGTTCATTTGTAAATGACTCGGTTCATCCTTAATATCTGACCATAACTTAGCGAAAAATTCAGTTTCTCTAAATTACATCATTCAAATCATTCGATCTATCGCTGCATCGAAAACGCCTGGAAGAGCTACTGGTCCATGAAGACGCACGCACAGACGCACCGTAACCTTCCTCTGGCTCTTAAGCGCAAACTCATCGATATGTGTATCTTGCCCGTCCTAACCTAGTCGGAGCTTAGACGCATGACGCTGACGATGGTCACAGACTGAGGCGTAAAAGTCCAAACTGAAAGTCTGCCAGAGTGCTATGGACCGTAGAATGCTTGGTCTCAAACGAACCGATCGAGAGCGTACCACCACGCTGCGTTCCTTGGGACACGTCAGACGGATGCCTTCTAATAGGTGGGCGACCATCAGCACAGCCTGGACACCTGAGAGACAACGGTGCGTCGGGATCGGCCAAGCATGGGTTGGCGGGACGAGCTCGATGCCTTTAAAAGAGGGTGATGGTAACTCGGTATTTGGAAGTCTATTGGAGACTTTTGCCCAGCAGTGGGACGAGGACGGTTAAATGTTTTTTTTTCTAATGAGCTTTTTTTCCATTTAAAATGCCTTAACATCTGTGCGCATATCAGAGATTAGTTTTTTTCCCCATGAAACCTATGTAGGCTGAATGTAGCCTACAGATGTAACTCATGAACTAATCATTCAATCACCAATCGGTTTACTTTGAAAATAAACTTTTTTGTTTTTGTATTTTTTTTTTTATCATAATCATGAGTGATATTGTAAAAAATCCATGGTCTAATATTAACCATTGAGGATTTGTTAGTACTAGAATAGATTTGCTTTTTTCATTCATAAAATTGTTGATTTATAATTTGAAATCAAAGAAAATTTTCTGCCGTTTACAGTACATAGATATCACGACGTCCATTACTTCTTTTTCACTAAACGACTCGAACTCGAACTCATGGACCGTTACGCTTCCTGATAGATAATACATTGAAAAAATTATGGGATGTCACATCCTATCTGTGCCACCGCACGGGTCGCAAGTTGACGGCCGCGGGCCGCGTGTTGCGACCGCTGCTCTAGAGTATAATATGTCGATGATTTGACATGTCGAGGATTGAGTTTTCAAACGTGTCAAAATACAATTTTATTTTGAATTAAAAGCACTAAGGAGTATCGTATTGATATCAACTTCGATGCAAATCACCACTAAAATAACTTTGTACCCCTTTTTAACCCTGTTAGGCGAAGAATTTCAATAAAATACGAACCACACCTTCCATCAATTCTGTTAAATAATGTTCATGCTAAATTTGAAGTAGATTGGACCAAGGAATCACGTTGTCCCATACAAACTTTGCCTCCGTTTTTCACACCTTTAGGGGTAGAATTTCGGAAAATCCTTTCTTATCAGATGCCTACGCCATATAAACAACACACCCTCCAAGTTTCAGGTCTTTACGATCAGCGGTTTAGGCTATGTGTTGATCCGTCAGTCATTCAGGACAAAGGATTTTATAAGTATAGATATTTCAATGCAATTTCGATGCAAATCACCCCTAAATAACTTTCTACCCCTTTTTAACCCTGTTAGGACATCTCCTAATTTATATATTATTGAATATATAATTTGTATTTTATTGAAAGTCATTGGTTTCAATAAAATACGAACCACACCTTCCATCAATTCTGTGAAATACTGTTCATGCAAAATTTGAAGTAGAGGAACCAAGGAACCACGTTATCCTATACAAACTTTGTCCCCGTTTTTCACTTCCTTAGGGATAGAATTTGGGAAAAGCTTTTATCGGATGCCTACGTCATACAAAGAACACACCCTCCAAGTTTCGTCAGTCATTCAGGACAAAGGTTTATAAGTATAGATTGGTTTGATTAGATTATTGGTATGAGGTGAAGTTTTAGTAATGTGGTTTACTGTGCAGTTAATCCCAAGTCCACGTATTGTGTCTTGCCAAGACCAATTGTTGCTAGTTTCTACTGCAGTTAACATTGATTTAAGGAGATGCATAATGCATTCTATTTGTCCATTGGCAGCATGTATTACTGAATACTTTCCCACCTTATTGCCGATCTACATAAGGAAAACACATCATGAATGCCGGATTGCAGTGCCTTACTTGAAAGCCCTTTAGTAAACCAAGCATTCTCAGATTACTGGATTAACCAGGTCAGTAAGCCTTTCCATAATTTCTAGGTCATGCAACATCAATAGACTACAGCAAATATTGTTTTGGGTAGGTGAACAAACTGCTTTTTTTGAGGTTCCTTTTCAGTTTGATTCATTTGATTCAGGATTTATGGTCCGCTGAATTTCGCACATTTATACATTTAAATAATAAGCTTAGTATCTACCATATGTACCTTAAATTTAGTCAAATCAAACAAGATTTTTATGTACAAAAATTACAAAAAAAATATTTTTCTGTGTATATAAAGAAATAAAACACAATTTAGGAAAACTGACAAGTGTTAGTATTTTATGACTATCAAAATATTTAATTGCTTACCAAAAGTAATCAGAGAGTTGCCAATGAAACAGTTCAAGAAAAAACTTTATGAGTGGCTCAGCGAGAAATGTTTGTATAGTATTCATGCAATTTTAAAACATTTCATTCATTTTGCCATAATAAATTATATTTGATTATGATTTTCTTTTGAGTTTTTATCATTAAATTTTGAGTTTTACGATTTTATTGACATTGTTTTAATTGTGCATGACTAATATTATTTTATTTTTGTCTAGTTTAATTTAATGATTGTTTTTATTATGTATGCACACACTAATTACCACTGTTTGCATGTCGGTCTACGATGAAGTGTGTCAGACCAAATTTAAAATATTATATCCTTATTGTACCACACTTCATGCAAATAAAATTCATTTCTTGACAAGAAGGGTTACTTAAACTTTTTTATTGTAGAACAATGGCTATGTACTTTTTATTATTTGTTGTTGTAGTGTCAATAAAAATACATCAGTAGGCTGGGAAAATTTCAACTCTACTTAATACAGTCCACTCGCAAACAGACTTACCAACAGTAAAGGCTTAGTAATAGGCTCCCGTTGGGCACTCTTGGGTTATGGTATCATAATAGAACTAAGTTAAGTAAAAAAAATAAAAAGTACTAAGTAATTCTGTAGCTATTATACTACATAATGAAGTAAAAAAATTATATTGATAAAATGTTAACAGCAACCACGACACCGATCTATATCAATCCACTGCTGGACATAGGCCTCCCCTAATAAGAAGAGAGATGTGCTTAGGATCCCTATACTGGGCCACCAGGTTGAAGATCGCAGGGCACAGCTTCTTGCACCGCCAATGCTGCTGCCTATCAGTGGCCAGGGGATGTAGCTAGTGCCAGTGTTAGGCTGCACTATGCCAAAATCAGCTGGCCGCCATCGTCTAGTTTGTTAGCTAGCAGGGTACACAGCGGGCAGGTGAGGTTGGCTTGGGTTCCGAAGATGGAGGGTGCAACCCCTTATAACACCAGCATAAATAAATGTCAGCATCAAGGAATAAATCCAAGTAAATAGAAGTTAGAAACAAAGCCAGTCTTACTATATGTATGTAGGTACTACAAATAACCAAAAGTCAATTGGTAATAAAAAGAGGCGCATTTTTGTTGAGTAGAGACACTAACAGACAAAGCACTTCTTACCTTTCGATTCAAAGTCAAATTCAGGAAGTTTGGTGTACTTGATGATGGTGCTTTTTTGTTTTACAGGTGTAGGAAATTCAGTGTTCTCAAGTTTAAAAAAAAAACCGTACACTTCGTTGTTTTCGACATCAGCTTTATTAGATGCCGAAGCATCCATTATCCTACACAAGTATTTACTTCATTCGTTTTTTTGTCAGTTTCATAACTAATTCTAATATTAAACAGTAAGTATAGGCGCTAAACCAACCACCTAGTTTTATTTTTGTAAGACTGTATGTATTTTTTACATTTTATTTTTGATTGAATTATTATTACTTTTTTGTTCACTTTGATTGATTTTGTTTGATTGATTGACTTGACCCGAACGCCATGCGAACCATAGAGAAATTAAACGCTACAATAATGCGAACGCCAGAAAAGAAACGTAGGCTATGTGTATTGTCCACAGACGACAACAACACAATAAACAAAAAATAAAGCCTCCCCCGAATAGGTGCGTTATTATCGGCGTGGATAATATCGCAATGCGTTTATAGATATCTCAAAAATATATTTTCACTGAAGTGTGGGCTAATACTTTAAATACAAAAAATCGCAATGCCTTATTGCGATATCAGTTTTAGTACATTACTAGCTGCGCCCCGCGGTTTCGCCTGCTTGGCAATTTATGTGTTTAATTATTAACATAATCAAGGTTTATTTTTACCACGTTTGCGCGGAATAAAAAGTACCTACATATTATTATTACTGCATTACTTAGCCACACCCGTTCCCGTTCCCATTAACACTCTCACTTCCTTTTTCGTTTCCGGGCCCGCTCCTGTTCGCATAGGTCACCAATTCAATCGCAACTCGAGAAATGACTGGTTCCCCATACAAACTTTCATCCCCTAACATACCCTCTTCAAGTTTTATTTTCGCTACTAAAAGTAGCAACTGTACTTTTTAGGGTCGTCTGCAAAATTCATTAAAATTGATGTAACGCTTAACTAAAACACCTATTTATTTATGTTCATTGGAGTCACTGTGGAATATTTCAAGTCAATACCCACTTAGTGGTTTTGAACAAAAAAATGTTAAACCCCTTAGTGGTTGATTTGCAAAAAATGCTAAAATAGTTGTTTGTTTATTTATAGTAAAAAGTCTCAAGAAATAACAACAAGCAAAAACAAAATTTCATGTCCATAGGAAAAGATTTTTTGTTCCCCATTAAAATTTCGCTACCCCCGTAGCAGGTTGAGGCAGAGGTTGATTTGTGGAATATCCTGAAACAGTTGTTCATTTATTTCTAGTAGATAATATTTGTGTATAATTTTAAGTAGATTGGTAAAGATTTTTATTGTTCCCCATACAAAGTTTACCACCCCCCTTTTACCACCTCAGAGTAACCTTCATTTTTCTAAATTAGATTAGCTTATGTGTTATTCTACGTACCAATCCATCTAAATTTTCGCATTTATAAACAGAATTTAGCATTTCTAATATTATTAGGAGTAGGATAAGGTTAAGGATGTATTATTACGGCTACGATGCTACACACTGCTGCGATGACGCATTTGTGTGCAAGGCATTGGGACGCATTATCGGAATACATAACGCATGCGATATTATCGGCTCTAATAACGCACCTGTGTGGGGGAGGCTTACAACCACGATTCAACCACAGAACTGTTTATCACAACCACAGATATAAAAGAGAACTAGATGAAGTCTTAGAATCCTAGACAGAGAAAGACAATAGACGACGAGATAACTTCATCTCATTCTTTCAAGAAAGAGAACTACTTATGCGTGCTTCATGCAAATAAGGGAGACCGCACTATATGATTTGCTGTCCCTTATCGCGTGCCGGTTTTTTCGTTGTTTAGCGCAACAACAAACTTTGGCAGCTAGCAGCAGTTTCGGAAGATTTTGTGAAAAACTTGCTTGAAACTAAATTATTACCTGGAAAAATTATGTTTCATCTATTGTAAATCAATAATAACAAATTAATCTTATGGATTTCTCTATCAAAATGGATCGGTGTAGTGTATTTTGGTGCAAAAGTGGCAGTGATCAAAACATTCCGGATTTGTCTTTTCATTCGTAAGTATCGTACTTTTGACGAGGTATTTATTCAAAAATGGATTGTTAACGAGACTTCCACAATAAATAACAACATTTAGAGCAGAAATCTGTAAGAAAATAAGCCAAAAAGTGAAATTCAATTTTGTTTTGTTTTGTTTGGTGCTGCCGGCATTTGAAATGAATTTTGCCCACTGCACATTAATTTTTGGCTCAACTTTCATTTATTTGTAGTGAGCTAGGCGGCTGGAACTTTTGTCACAGATAGGTCTATATCTAGGAAGCCTAAATCTAAAATGTCGTAGTGCGGAACCAAATAGTTTTTGAGATATGATTATTAGAAAATTCAAATTTTTTACTTAATTTCGTCAAACTTGATGACACTGCGGGCAATTCTTTTTCAACACTGAATAGCGAAAATATGATCTTCTTCTTTTTATTTATGGCCTCTGTGGTATTTTTTGATAATTCGACATTGACAATGATATTTCTCGTTGTTTTCCAGGAATAGACAGTCGGTTATTAGATTTTTAACAACCACCTGGAAATCCTTCCCGCAGCAGTAGGTTCTAGGACACCCCAACTTGAGTAGCAAAGGTTTTAGATATATCACATGACTGACGCAGATCACCCCGATGCCACGTAGTCTTGTGGTCCCTATGCGTGGATTGGATATAAAAAATGTGGAACCAGAAATTCGCGTGGAAGATCCTGAGTGGAGCTAGCCCGCGAGGACGAGTGGACGAAGCGACACTCAGGGCCGACGAGGTCAAATACCCGAATCAAATATCCATTTTTATGATTTGAAACTGTTTTTAAACTGATCATAGGTCATAGGTCCCTCTCCCGGTAGTGTATTTTGACGTATATTGTTTTTTTTTTTTTTCTCTCGTTAACCTCAAAACTTAATTATTATTTTCTCGGAAACTGTGAGATTCCCCCTTTTAGAGGGAGGGTCCTCACTCCCTCCCTGCCCTTCCCCACCCCATAAGTTCATTACATATAAAGGAAAGTCGTTTCATTTTTTATTAGAACTTTTAATTATATAATGTCTTTGGTTCATTATTATTTTCAGAGCCCGGTTTAAAGATGACGTTTTAATTTCAGGATAAAAAACCAAAGGGCCACGTAATTCAATGGATGGTAACTGAAAATACACCTGTATGTCTCCAGTTATGTGAATCTTCCACAGTAAGTATAAAAAACTTTAGTCTATTTTGATACTGATTTTATCGTTTAAAAGCCATGTGCTATATTTGGTCAACCTTGACTAACCGAGGTCTTAATGAATGTATAGGAAAAAAGACCACGAAAACCAAAGAATTCATTATTTTTTTATATGTTGTGCTATTAAATGTTAGGTTATTGTTATTATTATTATTATCATACCTACAATGGTAGAATTCGTTCATTTTTGTCTTGGTTTAAAACTGTTTTTTTTTATTTCAGACTAGAGAACCAGAGGCTACGTTAAATCAACGGATCATTCAGATTTAAAACGGATTCGGGATTCGTCAGTCACAACTGACAGCATTTTTTGACAATACACCTAAGTTTAAGTAAGTATCAAAAAGCCTAAGCTATATTTTATAAAAACCGGGTAAGTGAAACCCAAGATACTGCTTGCCTTCTCCGAAGTATCCGCAAATTTAATTAGCTAGTTGTGGGTTCAATTCCCACTGCGGGGCAAGTGTTTGCATGTTCTGTTTGGGGCTACATGATGTTGTGTGATTACGTCCCGCATTATTTATTTATTTACAATGGACTTTGGCTGACAGGAAAGAAACACTTTAATGTTAGCTCCAGTTTTCAAAAAGTTTTCACTAAGATTTTATACTAGCTTCTGCCCGCGGCTTCGCACGCATGGTACCTGGATAAAAAATAGCCTATAATGTTATTCTTGGTGTAGCTCTACATAATGTGCAATGACTATTTGTTATATAGGTAAGGGAGACCGCACTATATGATTTGCTGTCCCTTATCGCGTGCCGGTTTATTCGTTGTTTCACAGTCATAGTTAACTACCTACAAAGCCTCGGTACTATATAACCATATTGCTAAATTTACCCTTAGACAGGGTTTATGTGAGATACCTTACCTAGAACCTGTAACGCAATGCAATTTAACACCATGTAATTTTATCCGGTGATCTTCGCAGTTCATCTTGGTTAAGCAACACTCCGCCCGGACACTACTTATATGGGTGATCTGGATGGCATTTAGACCTGAGCGCTTCCGCCCTTTGGAAGGCACGTTAAGATGTTCTTCCCGGCTTTTTCAGTTGTTAGCCATGTCGGAGGCCTTCGGGTGGCCTAAAAATTCCGACATCAGAGTTGGCCACTAGTTCATACGAAGAAGAAGAAGACCAATATGTTCCATGCCTCAATTCATATGTTTCATCATCATCATCAGCAGCAGCATTAATAGCTTGTTATATTTCCCAGCCAGAACGATGAACACCTTGTAAAAGCAATAAATTTATTGTATTGTATTTGTATATAAATTTTGTGTGAGGGAGAAATAAACAATACTCAATACCTTTCCCCTTTATTATATTAGTAAGATTGCTAGCTTTTTATGTACGTATTTTCTACAGATTACATTTGTTATGTTTAAATACCGAAATTAATTTTTGATTACTGTTTTTAGGGTAAATCACCATCATACACACCACGAAGGCTGCGGAAAAAATTTGCGTTGGACTGCTAAGCTATTAGAAGATAGGTACGCGAAAAACTGCGAGCTCTTGGGGAAAAAAGTTGGCGTTTAATAAAAAAGTAGCGAATTTACAAAATATGATTGCAGAATCGAAAGCATAATTTTCTAAATGTTGAAGTGTTGGAGAAATAAAAATATGTTTCCTATAATTCTATTCATTTTTGTATGTAGGAATTTTGAAAGCGTATACAAGAAACATAAAGACATAAGTAAACGACAACTTAGGACACAAATAAATAATAGGATATTTTTGCCGTTCTGTAAAAAATCAATGCAAAAGATATCTTTATTCATGTCCGTTAAAATATTCACTAGTCTCCCCGAAGACATGAAAGATTTAACACTTAGCCTTTTTAAAATAAGACTTTACAAATGGCTTGTAGATAAATGCTTTTATACGATCAAACGAATTTAGTAAAACTAAATAATAATTTTCTATTTTTATTTCTTCATTTGAATGGTTAGTTTTCATTTTGACATATATTTATAAAGTAATCTCGATTGTCAACTTAATTATTGTTAATTAAAATTAACCGATATTAATGATAATTAATGACATATATACATATAACAATTTAATATTTGCACGCTTCTGTAATGAAGTATAAGTATGCGATCCACATAGCCTTTAAGATTTTCCTTTGTAATTACCATAATTTTATGCAAATAAATACCTATAATTTGATTTGATTTGATTTGAAAATTATATAGGTAGGTGCATTCAATCAAATTTGCTAAACATCCTTCCTTCCGTAACATATTATCAAAAGTCATTAAAACTTGTTAGTGAAGGTAGATTATAAATGAAAAAAAATTTCGTCATGCAATTAATCTATTAATTAATACTTTACCTGCAGTATTAATTGGTAGATTAATACTTTACCTGCATGACATTAATTTCTTGTTAGATTTATATTTTACCCATTATCTTCATCAGCCTATAGCAGTCCACTGCTGGACATAGGCCTCCCTTAATGAGCGCCTGAGTCCCTGTCCTGAGCTCGACGCATCCAGATTCTACCAGCAGCATTTCGCAGATCGTTACTACCTGAGGCCTCATTTACTAACTCAGTTGCACATCGAAGTGATAAGCACCGGTCCTGTTTTTACAAATTTTGACAGTTTGTCAAATTGACGTTCTTTGAATTTCAACAGATGTATGTCAAAGTTTGCAAAGAAAGGTCCGGTGCCGATCATTTCGGTGTGCAACTGAGTTAGTAAATGAGGCATCTGGCCGGAGGGCGTATTATCAGTATATTTTATCCAAATCTATGGAAATTTTAATTATCTGGCAACCCTGCAGTTGAAATGAGAAAGACTAGGGTGGCCACGCTTTATATATATCTATAGGTACTTAATCTATGCTTAGAATTCACTATGTTCGGACTGTCAACCCCTACACTCTCTACTTTCATAGGTCCATAAATCATTTGCTATAGAGGTATACCTCAATACTTGCCTCAGAGCGATACAACTTAGCGAAATACGAAATTTCGTGTTTCGTTTCGTGCTACTATAATCTACTTTGTATAATCAAATGAAGACCGAAAGACGATCGGTCAGTTTCATATATACTATGACCTAACCATAAAATGTTGCGTATAGAAATGACCTATGTTTTAATTTAAAGTTCTCAATTCAGGATATCATCTGCGATTAATAGTTTTTTTATTAAAGCCGGAGATTTTCGCTGGGTATATATTTTTTACTATTACGTTATAATCGATTTGGAGACTGGCGCAATTAAAGAAAAACTAACCTTATCGTCTAAGCTATTCAATTATCCTAAAGTCACAAGTCACTACGTATTATGTTACTATAGGAAAACCATTTATCAATATTGTAGACGTCACCAATAACAACTGGATTGTTTCTATAGGTTTAACTGAAAATAGTACAACAATTGGCCTATAAAACAGGCAAGATGGCAACACCATCGATAAACTCGTGGTTGACAGTTTTGATGACAGTTTTGTTTTTGACTGTTGACATTGGCACGAGAGATGCCATAATGTAGGTGAGAGTGCGCTCAATACTCATGATACGTTAATATTAGGGCGTATAATTGCGATCAATATTTATTATTAATTTTTCGTTCATTCCGGCTTTAATAAATAAAGTTATTAGTTTTAATTTCCATACTCCATTATCAAGAATATTTTTACATAATTCGCATTTTTAGTCGGTTCGATTTACGGTCAAGGGCTGCAGTCTCGACTTTTTCGTTAACTACCGATATATCGCTAAGTGTAAGCCCACAAAAAACGTCTTCCCGAAAATTGGGGAAAAATATTTAACTGTAAAGACGAGTTATTAAATAATTTTATTCAATGTTTCTACTATTTAGATAAGATAAGATAAATAGGTATTTATTTCACCCAAGTTATAAAGTAGGCAATATTTTATGTAAAATTAAAGTGTAATAAATTACATAATCTTAAAATTTGGTACCTAGATAAAAATAAATGCACTTGAGTTGGGTAAAATAGGACCCGAAATAGATAAAATATTATTTATAAAGCCGTTACACATTGAAATAAATTTGAAAAATACATAATTCAATTAATCGACGAATTTCAATCCAAATACATACTACTATTTAAAAAATATAAATAAACTAGGTATGTAAACTTTTTTTTGCAATGCTGTACAAATTAACGTATAACAATGATAATTGTTTTTAGTTTGTAAGGAGTTATATAAGTTTATGTTCTTGCAACACTAAATTACAAGGGAAATTTGTTTTTAGGTTAGAAGTTACCGATAGTTATCGTTAACTTTATCGGGCTGACATATTTGGCCGCAATGAAATTCACATAAATTGTACAGTTGACATTGTATGTCGGTATGTTAACGACAAAAATTGTAAACGTCAATGATCGGCACCAATCAGCGCAGCCCACCTCGACGCGCGCAGTATTTTCTGTATGAAAATCTGTTTCCGAGTTGCTACCGAATTTCGGTAAGTAGCGATCGCTAACTATGTCGAGACTGCAGCCCCAGGTCTGAAATGACCGGCCTTCTTTCGGCAAGAATTTCGTAGTGTGACAGTTTGTTCGTTACATACCTTACCATAATTCACAAAAGATCAATGAATAAAGAAACCTCAATGCAAAACATACGACCGAAGTATTGACTTGACTTCTTGATTTTGGCTTTTGCGACCGAAGTATTGGAATTGACAGTTTTTATTTCGTGGGACAGTGTCAAGCGTAGCGTTAAATTTTTCTATGGTGTCAATTACTTTAGTACAAACTTATAAATCTGTGGTGTCAATTCAAACGTTACGTCACGTTACGTGCACTTCCTGCACCAATGACTAAAGAAACAAATTACATTTAGTCCTGCCCGTAACGTGACGTAACATGTGAATGTGCTGCCTTCAAAGAGTAAAGTAATAGACCATAAAGGCTGCCTTTTCCGTGTGCACTTCGTATTTTTCACGTATTTTTCGTATTTTTCGTTAGGTAGGTACTTGTAATCGATGCTTGTAATGACCTATAATTGTGCTTATTTTTCTTTTACAGAACATAATGTCTTTGTTTTCAACAATGAAAAAGGAGCGTCTTAGGAGAAATGGTCACTGATTCTGCCTTCGGAAAGAGTTTTTTTTTGCAAAGCTTACCGGACCTAGACTTTGGGAATAACTATAAATTGACGCGTACCTACAATGTTCGAGGAGTTGTGCTCTTTATGGTAATTTGGGCAAAATCATGATGCCCCCATGGCACAGCCAACTGTGTCCTCGCTGCTTAGAACAAGCTACTGAAGCACTCAACTTTTCTGAGATAATAGGAGAGTTTTTCAAGTTTCCTCAAAATTCAGTAGAAAGGAACCAAATAAAAAGAGGGTAGTTTAGCAATTAGACCTATAAGTTTAGCAATTAGACACAATTTAGAGACCATTTTATTATCTCCTGAATTTATCATCATTGTGCCTTGAAAGGTCTTGTAATAACTTTATTCTAACTACAACTAAATTAAGATTTTTATATATCCCAAAAATTTCGACTCAGGCGGGATTTGAACCCGCGACCTTCCCATCAATACCGGGACGCGCTAACCGAGAATCGGTAGCGCAGTTGGTCGAAATTTTTGGGATATATAAAAATCTGAGTCGAAATTTTTGGGATATATAAAAATCTTAGATTTTCCCTGAAGTGTGGGCAAACGCTTAAAATACAAAAAATCATACAACTAAATTGCAACTAAATTGTTCTAGATTTTACCAACAATGTGGCATACTAGCATATACCAGGTTTAATCAGTCTGGTTGATTGCTCTCACATCGTTATCATCAGACCGAATGAAAATGAAAAGCACTTCCTAAAAAATATTTTGTTTCAGGTTGTCTAGCACGTAGGGGTTCCAACCCCCATCTTTGGAACCCCAGCCAACCTCACCTGCACATGGTGCACCCTACTAACTAATAAACGGGGCTCTGGCGGCCGGTTGATTGCGGCATAGCGCAGCCTAAGGGTGCGTTTCGATTGACGCGGAGCGGGCTGCGAGTTGGCCAATCACTTTGCTCTCGTGATTGCTCACATGACGCAGTGGAGATTTCGAGCATTGTAATTGGGCATTCGCAGCCCGCTCCGCTCCACGTCAATTGAAACGCACCTTAACACTTGATGTGTAGCACGCAGAAACCTGAAGTTATTATTGGCAAGACGTAATTAAAAAGTAATTGATATAAATTTGTATTTATTTGACTTCTAGATACCTACATTTTTAGGTAGCTATCAATAAAGTAAAAATTTTAATTAACTTAAGCACAACATAGCTAACTAAGTATATTTTTAATAACCCTTCATAAGTAAGACATAAAAAAAAACATATGAGTGATAAAGCATTTTTATGGTAAACACAGGCATAGAGAAATTAAACGCTACGCTAACAAAGGTAAGTAGGTAGGTACTATAACATTCTACGCACTTTATTCAGTTATTAGCTATATTAATACTTTTTGGTTTTTGACATTAGATAGCGTAGTTGTTAGCAAGTTGTCATGCATTTTATTGTTGCATCCTTCACGATGGTTGTCTCTGGATTGCCGCTCGAAAGAGGCCGATCTGAAAATGAACAAAGTAAGGGCGGTTTCCGTTAGTCCGATCTCTGATTCTTCGATTAGGGTTTGGATCGGATTCGGATCAGACGAAATGCGAAAACGCCCTAACTAGGCACATGTTGCGTTTTGCAGTCGTACTTCGTTCGGTGAGTTCGGCAACAAATTATAGATAGAATTAGATTATGAATAAGAATACATTTTTTTTGTTACACGATAAATACAGTTATCTGTGTGTTGTGTGATTACGTCCCGCATTTTTTTTTTATCTATAATGAGGTGAACTTTTTGTGTAAAACTAGAGCAACAAAATAAAAGGGTTTTTTTACTGTTTAGTGGACAGTTGTTCAAATTCAACATTAAACGGTGAAATGTCGTTTATTAAGCCACCAGTAGTTTCAAAGAGTCACCAGTATTTCGATGGTTCATTTTAACGAGAAATATGTTGTGAGGTGACTGTCTAAGCTCGATTTATATACCTAATAGTTTCCTATTTTGAATCAGTTTATACGAAGTAACTAATTTTTTTAGGTCAATTCACGCCACCAAATATTACGTAATTAAAAAACATGATTTTTTGTTTGTCTAGTTATTGAATTTTTTTTAGTGTCATTTGATAGGTTTAGGTCTAATACGGATAGGGCAAAAGAAATAATATTAAAAAAACCAATAAATTTTTAAAAAGTCAAAAAAGCGTCGTAAGTAAGTTTAAAAATAAGATAACAAAAATATAAATATCTGATAAATTAAAAACATGTGCTATTCAATTGGAAAACACAAAATTAAGATATGAAACTGATGTACAGCGGCTTCAATATGAAATTGCCAGCGCTGAGGACTCCTTGAAAAAACGATAGAGACAAATGTCGATAGTTCCGATTGTAGAGACTACCAAAAATCGTAACTCAGTCGTTAAGTCTTACCGACCGAATCGGTCGCTAACTAAAGTCGAGACTGCAGCCCCAGGTGCGTTAGCACATCAACTAGAACAACAAACAGTTTTTTTTAGTAAGTCTGATCTACGTTTCTAGCCTGTGGTGCACTTACTGAGTGTATGTGTGTATGTATTAAAATCATGACTGCCAATGTAAGTAATGTCAAGTGTGACGGACGGCTGACGGTGTGTTGTGTCTGTGTGGAAACCAAGACGTCGAATGGCAACCCTCAGTTCGCTATTTAGGCGTAATCATTGACAGAACTCTAAGAATGGGACCACAAGTAGAGCGAACACTGCAGCAAGCACGCTCGGCTAGGGCTATGCTTTACCCAGTCCTAACATCAAAACTTCCGCTGAGGACAAAAGTTGGAGTTTACAAGACGTACATACGTTCGCGCTTAACCTATGCGGCACCGGCGTGGTACGCGTTGTGCTCCATAACCAACAAAAACCGCATACAGGCCCAACAAAATATAGCCCTACGCATATGCACTGGTGCGGGGCGATATGTGCGCAATGATGTCATCGCCCGGGACCTAGAAATTGGAAGCATTGAAGACTTTGTCGTCCAGTTGGTCGACGAATGTACGATCAAGCTGACAACTGTCGACACGAGCATCTACAAGGAATAGCCCCACTGCACGCACGACCCCCTGACCCCCGTGGTCCTTGGCGACCATTGCCCCGTGAACTGCTGCTGGATGCATCGCCGAACCCACGTATACGTGAGGCCGACGAAGACCAACGACAGGATGGATGGTAACACTAGAAAGGAGTACCACCGTTTGAGGTAGCCACAGCTGCCAACCAACGAAGTGTCCTGAGGAGCCACCTAGAAAATCGGGGAAGGCCTCATAGGACAAAACCAAGTGACCCGGGGATTGTAGTCCCCGTGAGTAGACGCCAGGGCGATGGGGAAAATGCCCGACGCCCTTACCTGCAGTTCCGCACACACACACGCGCGCAAAGAGAACTGTAGACGACCCGGATTGATTGTGTCTGTGTATGTCAGACGGACTCAGTGTCAGTCTCAGTCAATCATTAACAGTGTTGCCGTTTTAGCATTTTTAATGCTAAATCTAGCATATTTCACGACCCATTAACAAAAAAATTGCATTTAGCTAATTTCATGATCAGCATTTTTTTAACGTTACTGTAAGTACATAGTTAAGATTTTATAGAAACCAGAGCCAATTCATATATTGACTTGAAGTAGTTTTTTAAGGTAATATGGATAAACTCTCTAAAGGAATTAGGACTTCGCTGAAATTTATGTTTATCTTTTGCTTATGGCGACGATACAGGTCAAACCTCCCTCTCACTTGCACTTTTAAACATTTTTGAAGATATAAAATCACTGAATGTAGTTATGCAAATCAGAAAACCTTTACGGCCTAGAAAATAAGAATTCAAAGCAAAATTGAGAGCATTGGGAAAAGATGACAGAGTTTAACCTATTGCAAATTTTGTAAGTGTAACCTCAAAACATGCAAAATATAAAGGATCAATGAAAAATAATTAACCTACGATGCAAATTAGTCTTAATACCCAAAGCGCAAAGTTTTCTCTTGCTCTCTTTATATGCTAATATGCATCAATTTTTACAGTTGACCACTTCAGTTTGCTATTCGGGAATAAAGTTTAGCAAAGGATTTTAGCATTTTATTAAGCATATTCAAAAATAATATAGCATATTTTTTGGTATTATCCGCACAAAGTTTTAGCATTATCTCCAAGTAAAACACGGCAACACTTTAACATGTCAGCTAAGTCGGTCGGGCAATTGGTAGTTGGTTTCTTTCTTTCTGAAAATCATTTACCAAATCGTTTCTCTTTATAAAAAGCAAATCTTGCGTAATTTTACCTATGGCACAAATGTAAAAAGTAATTCTTTTCTTCGTGAAAAAGATCTTGATTCACTTCATGAACTTAGTTTCGATCGAATTGAACTCCTGAATGTGCGCACCGTTCCTAATTAATGTTGCAAGAAAGAGGAAGTCAATCAGTACTTTGTCGTCGAAATAAAATGTGCTCATAGTCCTTTTGCGATTTAAAACACTATTGATTGCCAATGTTGTGCTAGCGTTGTGAAAAAGTGTGCAAAAGAACATGTATTTTGACATTGTGTGTGACAAGCAGTTCGTGTGTTTTTAGGCGGAGGTTGTGAATTTCACATCACTGCTATCGTCGTAGAAGGCTAGTGTTGATGATCACGGAGTGAAAATGTAAGTATCTAGTACATCGTATCATATGTAGCCAGGTAGCCATTTTATTTAGTCCAATGAGTACGTAGCGCAGGTACGGCACGCATCGTCATAACAAGGACCCCTAGTGCGATAAGGATGCACATAGTCGACATACAATGCCTACCCTCATCTATAGCTTGCATGTGCATCAGACAAACTGAAGCTCAGTCTGCTTTGGCAAGCTCAGGTGTAGCACCGCTGCTGCACATTTGAGAACAATGACGCAAAATAAAACGAAAAATAAAAAATATACTGAACCAATTAGGAAATCTCAACGTATTTTGAAGATTAATGCAGGAAAAATATTCAAAGAATCCCTGGTACAAAGCAAAATTAATATAAAACAAAAGCTTAAGAAAACTAAGATAAATCACCAATTTAAAGTTAATGGAGAAGAAAGTGGAAACAAAATGAAAGAAGCCAAAAAATTTGAAACAAAACTTAAGAAAAAAAAACAACAATCATGCAAAACTGCAAAGAAAACTTTGAAAAAATCTTCAAAAAATCAAAAAGAAAAAAAGTCTGATGCACCGGAAATAACAGAATCTGCAGAAAAGCATGAAAAATCTAATCTACCAGCTAAAAAGGAAGATATTAAAACAAACTTAACTGCTAAGATCATTTTAAATCGCTGTAATCTTCCAAAAAATTCTGAAAATCCAGTTAAAGAGTAAGTATTTAGATTTCTTTTCTCCAAATTAAACTTGTATTTCTTTATTCAATGTTGTTTGCTAGAAAAGTAACCTGTAGAGTTTAATATATTCTATTTCTTCTTAAATTTGAATAAATAACAAAAAACAAAATTTTATTCCCGCATTCAGATCTCTAGTGCATCTCTATACACTTACAGACAATGATTATTAATGAACTGGGAACAAATTAATGTGCTAATTTTATGAGCAAAATATTTTTTTATACTGAATCTACCTATTGAGCTTTTTTTAACATGTAACATGTAACATGAGTAACTTAACTAACATCATCACAATGAAATGGTTGGCATCGGACTTTTATTCGCAATCCAAGAAATTCATAAATATCATCATCAGCCTATAGCAGTCCACTGCTGGACATAAGCCTCCCCTAATGAGCGCCATTGCACACTGTCCTGAGCTCGACGCATCCAGCTTCTACCAGCAGCCTTTCGCAGGACATCACCCCACCTGGCCGGAGGGCATCCTACACTATGTTTGCCGAGCCGTGGTCTCCACTCAAGAACTTGTTTACCCCAACGGTTATCAGTTCTTGGGCAGATATGGCCAGCCCACTGCCACTTCAGCTTGCTAATTCTCTGAGCTATGTCATCAACTTTAGTTCTATATCGGATAAGCTCGTTACGGATTTTATCCTTCAGAGAAACCCCGAGCATAGCTCATTACATAGCTCGCTGAGTGACTTTAAACTGGTGGAATAGCCGTACTGTGAGAGTAAAATTACTGTGGAAATTCAAAGAACTTCAATTGACAAACTTTTTTTTTATAGTTTATAGGCTTACGTTTGACTGCCATCTCACCTCAAACTGTCGATGTTTGTAAAAACAGGAACAGTGCACTACGGTGGGCAACTGAGATACTAAATGCAACCTCTGCTAACCCCTTTTTTTCCATGTAGATGTTTTTAACCAATTGTCACTTTTATCAGAATACTAAGCACCATGAAACTTTGGTATGCTCATAACATAATATTTTTTTACCACTTAAACAATTTAAACAATATAGTATAGCATATACATTTTTTGACTAAATTTTGTATACACGTTTAGTTTGGGTGACAATGCATGGTAAGCAGTGTGTCGTCATTCTAAATCCAACATGGCGGAGCACCCAAATTGGTGGACTTGTTATTTTTATTGCACTGCTACAATTTGGGTATCAAATATTAATAGGGTTTTCTAAGAAGAATACGAAAAATAAAATGTCTACTCTAAATCCAATATGGCGGACGGCCCAACATGTAGAACTAGTTATTTTTTTGTGCACTCATGATACGGGTATCATATGAAAAGGTTTGCTGTGAAGAGTACGACAAACAAAATGACTTCACTCTTAATCCGTTCAAGATAAATGGACCGTTCGAGATGGGTAACAGTTAATTTTTTACACTCCTATAATATGGGTAAGTATCAAATTTTTGGGTTTTCTGAATAACATATGAATAAACTGACGTCTGCGTTCAACTATTAAATAAAAGAAGTTATGCTTTAAATTAAATTAAAAGCTTCGATCACCGCTGCAAGGTTGCTTGCTTATCTATCTTCTATAGGCTACATTTCGGTGAGTGCTCTCTGGATCTGCATAAACTGATCCCACCATCTCCATTCCACTTCAGGACAAGCAGACGCATGGTTCAGTACCATCCTTACTTAGTTGATATACCACATATTCATACTAGGCGGTCTTCTTCTACTTTTATTATGCAAACTGCCAAGGATTGGAACAATCTAATGGCCTCTATCTTTTCTGATAACTATAATCCGGGTCTCTTTAACTCTAGAGTGAATAGTTGACTTCTGGACCTTAGTGCTACGTCTTAGACCACAATGTTACTTAACATCAGGTGAGTTTGTGGTCAAATACAGGTCCATCCAAAGTAAAAAAAATAATAAACATTAGGTAAATATACACAGTATATTATATACAGAATATGTACAGTAGTAATAAAAAAAATTAAAGATAAATTATTAGTATAGAATCCTTTTAAACGCAAACTTTTATTTAAAGCTCTAAAAAGAGAAAAATAAACTTTAAATCAAATAAACAAATACCCATAAATTTATTACATTACACAATTTATATTAAAAGCTTGTCGCGAGATTTCACCTGTAATGATAGACAAGAATACAGTTTTTATGCGCCCACAAGCCGCTCATCTAAAACGCTTTTAGCCTTTCGTAGCAAAATGCCTTACATCGATGTCTAAAAAGTAATATGCCTGTTATGTTAAATTTATTAATATCATATTTCCTAACATTTGAAACACCTAAGACGCAAAACGCCTGAGTAGCAATAAACTTTAAACTCAGTTTACCAAAGTTGTACAGTGTCTAAAATGCAATTTGGAAAAACGCAAATGAATAACATACTCCTTATACCTATTTAGACTAGCTCCAGTGACAGATAATGGTCTTATTTGAATACTAAAAAGCCACAGTTGTCTGTTTTGTAAATGAACTCATGAGGTGAAACCTTGTTTCCTATACTACCCTGGTACTTTTGAATGAAATAATAATGCTTACCCGTACCTAGTGATATAATCCACAGCTCTTAAAAATGTGTGACATCTCATAGCTGAGCTTCCTTCTGAGTTATGCTATCCTAGTACATCTGGTGGTACCTTTTACAATAATAATTTGTGTTGAATCCAAAGTCCAAACCAGTCCATAATTTACCAAAGAGTTTGCATAGAAACTTTTTTGTGTTATTTATACTAGTTACCTAGGTTGGTTGACATCTTCTTGTGACTTATGCTATACTGGTACTTCTGGTTCCCACACTACCTAATTGAGATTGCAGAAACTTACCGGTTCAGTTAGTTTTTGAGTACCTACTTTTCGGTAGCTATAAATATGTAAGCTGAAAATATATATATTGTTCACGTTATTTAGTTGTCTAGAGCAGAGTTCTAGTGTGTGCATAGGCACACTGTCGTACCATGTTCATTATGTTGGTGTGCCTCAGAAAAATATAATTATCTCTTTAGTAAACTAGCTGACCGGCTTGCAACTTCGTTTGCGTGTTGAATTTTATTTCGCGTTTAGTTAAATATTTTGTATTTATTACCTAAATATAAATCTACTTTAGAGAGCTCGTAGTTGATATTCTAGGGTTTAGACCCTGCAGGGTCTAGATACCATAACATCAACTTGACCACAACCACGAGATTGTATTGTTTAACTATATGATGATGATGATCAAAAACGCAGTATAAATTCTTTATATCATGCCAAAACTATGGAGCGAGGAAGGTATGATGAATTTTTATATCCTTAACTTGAGAAATGATTGGTTCACCATAAAAAACTTTCATCGTATATTTCACCTCATCAAGGTTTATTTTCGCGACAAATAGTAGTCTTGTTTTTTTCCTATCTACTGTCCTATATATACGAAACGTATACGAAAATTTTAAAATCGGTTCAGCTGTTTTGACGTGAAAATGTAACAGACAGAAATACGAAAAGATTTACTTTCGCATTTATAACATGCCATAATTAGGATGGTTTGGACAGCATAGTCTATGATGTACCTACGTTAAATAATTAAAAAAAAATTGAGCTTCCACGCAATAAAATAAAGGCAAAAAAAGTTGCGGGCGAATCAGCTGGCATTGATACTGCGATCTATAATACCCAATAACCTCTTCGCCCCCATAAGGCTAACCTGGGCCGTCGATTCAATACAAAAGTTGGTTGACCAAGTTTTCAACTTACAGAACTACGATGTCAACGAAACTCTAAGAAATGGGAGTTCATGTTGTAATGGTTATTGAATTTTACTATTATTGGCCTATTAGACCTACCAAATTTCATGCAGATTGGACCACCGGTTTGAGAGTTATGCTCGGACAAACATAAATACAAACTTACAATTCTAACATATTAAGAAAAATACCTACTTAAGTAGCCGCAAAACAAGTGGACGAGCGAGCGAGGCGATTTGCATCGTTTAGATTTTTCACTTTTATGGTGTACAAAATTTTCCGATTTCCTTGATGTAACCTTGAACACAAAAAGTTTGCACAACACTGGTGTTTTGTTCACTTAATATCAAGATACTAGCTGACCCATCCCCAACTTTGCTTTTGTTTCGTTCGAGAGTTATGCTCTAACAAACATAAATACGAACAGACTTACAACTTTACCTTATTATAATAGGTATTGATAAATACTGAGAGAAGTGACCTGCGAGAGCCTGAAAGCAATCGCTACTATTGACCAACTATCCCACTTGTCGGCTTGACGACCTTCCGCCTCCTGAATAAACCTGGTTCTGCAAAGGAATTAGACCACGTTACGTATTTTGATTTTATTCAGATTATAATGAAGACTGACATGTTACTTTCCTAGAGTAAGAAGTAGGTGTCTAGTAGTGGTTCGGTTAACAATAATCCATGCTATGTTATTATGCCTGCAAAACATCCTGCCTACTATTTACATTGTTAGTTTTGAAAGGTGCATGTATAGTTTTTAGGGTGACGTTACCGAACCGGTCAAACGAACCCTTACTGTGCCGCTTTGTCCGTCCGTCCGGCCGTCTGTCACAGCTGATTATTTCAGGAACTATATAAGCCATATAACTTGAAAATTGGTGTAGATTTAAAATGCACTGACTGAATAAGATTGTTTTCATTTTATGATCAAAATTGTCCAAAAAACTGACCATAACCCCCTCCTAATCTCCGAAGTTTGCAAATCCACTTAAAACTTACATATAGATATTATTAAAAATATTTTGTAAACGCCTGTAATGGCAAAGTCACACTGTCCATTATTATTTGTTATAGATTTTACTGTTCTGTAATTTGAATTGTCGTTGGTGTATTGTTAGAAACAATAAATAAATAAAGCCAGAAATCTGAAACTAATATATGATAAAGATGAATATCTATATTTTACATGAAAATTATAGCGAAGCCCCAACCTTAAACAGTTTTGAGAAACCTAGGTCGAGTGGGGTATCAAATGAAAAGGCTTGATTTGAACAATATAAATCCTTTTTTTTATCATGCATAGTTTTAGATTTAGTTTTCAGTCTAGTGCTAGACATAGGCCTCCCCCAATGAGCGCCATTGCGCCCTGTCCTGGCAGCATTTGGAAAGAATCCAATTTTCATCTGAAACCCAGCTGAATCCTCCTCTTGGCCTGGCCTCCTTCTCGAAAAAAGTTCTTCGAAGTGTTTTCTACCCAACTGCAATAACTGCCCGAGGTATGTATACTGTGAAGCAACTTCAAGAATGTGTCCATTAACGACGACAGGACTAGGATGAATTCAGTCATTGACCATTACTTTGGTTTTGTCCAAATTCATGCCGAGACCTATCTTTCGCGAGGCTGATGCTAGGCCGTCCAGCATCTGTTGCAACTCCGCCAGGGATAAATCTTTGAGTTCGACAACCATCCCAAAAACCTATCAAGAAGAGTTGACTACCTTAACAAGATAATTTGAAAAAATGATAAAAGCCTGCAACAGTTTCAATATTTTCAAAGCCAAACTTAAAAATCATATTTTAACAAAATATTAAATCCGTCCCTGCATTTGAACCACAACAGGCATCATAGCTCTTTCTTTTCCATTAATTTAAACTATGAAATTTTTTACAATTTCCCACTTCAAAATGATTGTTGCACTACTTATTTACATAGATTCTTTTCTTAGAATACTAAATTCCTTTTCGTACACAATACTTGTAATTCAAAAGATTTACTTACTTAAGTACCTACCCAACTTATAATAAGTACTTCGACGCTCACTGATTACAATATATTATCATAAGTTAAAAATTTGTAATTTCTCATGAACGGAAATGTATATTTCTTTTGAGAATAAAGTTCTATAACCATAATTTTCCCTGAAAACTTCATTACAAACTACCATAATACAAGCTCTGCTTAGTTTGGGGCTACATGATGCTGTGTGAATATATATATATATATATTCCAGGTCCATTGCCTTTAGCGACACTGTATATGTATCATATATATGGACCTAAAACAGCCCTCCAAGCACGAGAAATTAACCAAGACCCAAAAAAGAATACATATCAAATTGGCAAAGACTACTAGAGCGAAATGATTTACGTTACATTATGATTTCTTTCTTTGTGGTCGTTACTTCATTCCTGAAGATCGTGATCACTATGTGATGTTCTGCAGGCGTGGACGACCTGTCTCCAGCGACTCCGATTTGTGGCCATCTGCGCCACATTGTAGAACGACGTTCCCTTGTCTCTAAGCTCGGGTTGGTGATCTTCCTCTGGAACGTTTCCCCTCTACATGGCCGACGATGACCAGTTTTTCTAAGTTATCGGCTCTACTTCTCGCGATATGGCTGAAATACGACAGAATCCGGTGGAGGCCTATCGTGGAAAGCCGTTCTTTTATATTGAGCTGTGAGAGGATTGACACATTTGTGCGCTTAGCTGTATACGGTATCCTCAACATTTGTCTCCAGCATCTCGAATGCATCGATACTCTTTCTCTCTCTGGCTAGGATGGTCCACGTCTCTACACCGTATAGAAATATCGGTTAGGTTAGAATTAGGGCTCTGACAAGGCGGATCTTTGTTTTCCAGGTTATTCCCCGATTCTTCCAAATCCCTTCCAACCGAGTCATTGTTCATGTGTCATGTGTTCTCTGTAAATATTATAAAGACTAGTGACAGAATACAGCCTTGGCGTACTCCCTTCTTGGTCTCGAACACATCAGAACAGTCGGTGTCGATTCGCATAAAGGAGTTATTGTTGGAGTAAAGGTTGCTGACAAGCCTCACCAAATGGAGTCCCAAAGACTCCCATTTCTTGCAGAACCTCACAGAGTTTGACCCATTGTACACAGTCGAAGGCTTTTGCGTAATCTATGAAGCATATACATTGTGATTTACGATACAAAATAGGTAGAATAACACAGTGTATCGACTGCAACAGAACTAAAAAACCGGCCGAAATGGACAAAAATCACGTTTGTTCTATGGGCCCTAAATATTTATTTTATTCATGTTTTAGTATTTATTGTTAAAGCGGCAACAGAAATACATCAATCTGTGAAAATTTCAACTGGCTAGCTATCTCAGTGAGATACTGCCTGGTGACAGACAGACAGAGATAGACTGACGGACGAAAGAACAGTGGAGTCTTAGTAATAGGGTTCCGTTTTTCAAATCAAATCAAATCAAAATATTTATTTGCAAACACGGGTTACAGTGGTATAAGATTGTTTGTAGAAGTCCCATACAATGTCTTACCAACTAAAGGCATGCAAATATAAAATAATTTGTTTGTACCTACTTAGTTAAAATGTCACATGGCATACAAAACAAGTATAATTCATAATCTTGCGGCTAAACGAAAAATGTAAGGAGAATTAAATGAATAAATTATAGCTATCTAATATTTTCCAACCAAAATAATTATACAATGTCAAAATTTTATGTCAAAAAATAAAATAAAAAGCAATGTCAGAAAATACAAAAATAAAAATGATCAAAAAAATAATAATAATATATAATATATATAATAATATGTCAAGCAATTCGAAAAAAATAGTAGATTGTTTTACAAGGGACTAAACCATCCCATTATATACGAGGTTGTTATACTCCCGAGCTTAGCGAGGGAGGATGACAAGACCGAGTTATAATGGGTGGTTTTGGCCCGAGTAAAACACTCTACTTTTCACTTCGATTGCGAGAAAATAAAACAATTCCAAATTAGTCAATTTTCAGAAATTTTATTAAAAATTAAATGTGCAGTTAGAGCAATTTTGAATGTTTAGTGATATGTTTTTCCCGGGCAATTTTATTTCGTTTCTCTGTGATTGGGATGTGATAATATTTTGAGTTGATTGTTGTGGAGTAAAAGTTGGAGAGACTCGAAACATGCTTGAGTTTCCTGCGCGGCTTCAGCTGAGTTCACATATTCATCCAATCCCGCGATGTAGATGCTTGGGGTTCTGTAATGTTTGGTAGAATATTGATTCCTTCCATAATCCGCTGCGTGACGTGATACTTGTTTTGTATAGAGTCCTCTATATAACCTTCAGCCACTTGATCGGACCTCCATCCACCGTGGCGTTTTAATGTCGTTATATTCGCACCAGAGTCCGCCAACAGAGTCGCGGATGTTCTGCGGAAACAATGGCCCGTGTAGAGTTCCGGATTTGGTAAATTTAGATAAGTGGCAATATCTTTAGGCATGTTACCAAATTTATTTTTGCCTATGACTTGCCTTGTGCATTTACCATTTTGATAATTTAGAAAAAATCTTCTCGTTGAAACATTAGTGGGACGTAACTCCTGATAGGCTTTAACTATATTAAGGTATTCTCCACTGATGACAAATTTACGCTCTTTGTTTGTTTTCGTGTTCGGCAGACTCACAGCTTGTAGGTTTGTATCCGTTTCTACGTCTTCTAGCGTTATATTGGCAAGCTCTATTCCTCTGCATGCACCGCTGATTCCATAAATTAAAGCAACCTGTTGAACAAAAAAATAAGTGTGTTAATAATCGTAATAACCTAGGTACATAATTTAGGTATGTAGGTAGGTATCTATTTATTTAGTTTGAGTAGAGTACATAAGTAGGTTACCTTTGTTGCCAAGTATTGTTTATTTGGAGCGTTATTTAAAAATGTTTCGATTTCTTGTGTCGTCAAGACTTTAGATTTTTTTGCCTTGTATCCAGTGGACAATTTCTTCAGTAAAGCCGTTAAATTTACATATTTTTTAATATCGACGTCGTGTCTCGTTTTTAAGGTCATTCTTAACATTGAATATGTGCTCCAAAGAGTCGACGATTTGAATTTTTCGATAATTCATCAAAATAAGTGAGAAAAACCCCTTCTGTAAAAGAATCCACACGTTTCTCATCTCTCCATTTCATAAAATTTTCGTAACTCTTTAAATATATTTCACGTGATTTTGTCGGCAACAGATTCATAATTATTTCTTTGCCCTTTTCTTCCATTTGCATATTAGCATCTTCACTATCACTTGATGACATTTTTCACGTTCACAATTTGAAAGTTAAAGTCAGGAAGTTAAACGTAAAAGTTTGTGATTTGGAATGAAGAAAATTCTAGAGATTTAGCGCCAATACCATCTTTTTTTTTAAATCTCTATACCTTCAATAACCCTCAACGAAACAGTTCGCATTCTACCGTGAAGGGAAGAATCAACCTTCATAAAACATCACCAAGACGGTTCTATTTTCAAAAAAAAAGATTGACGGAGCACCAAGAAGTCGAGTTTTTATATAAGAGAACGAATGCTTTGTACGGGCTGATGATTTTAGACAAAAATTAAAAAGAAAAAATACTTTTTAGCCCTAGGTATTAAACTCGAGTTTTAGGCCCGCTAAGCTACACTATTATGATACACTTTTTGAGCAAGAGAAGTGAAAAAAACATTATTATACTATACAAGGATGTCATTGTCTGCAAAAAAATCGAGTTATTCCCGGTTCGGCCCGCGAAATCCATGGCTCGACGATCCCAAGCCATTCTTACGCCATTCTTAAATCAACACTCAATTTTAAGAATGAAAGCCCGGCAAAAATTACATCTAGCTTGCTTACTTTTTGGTGTACTTAAAATATAATTCGCCCAAATATTTGCGTGAGAGATTGACGTTGATCTCTAACACTAAAACTTTACGTAAGTGTTCGAAACAGCTTTCCACACAACAACATCGCTCTGCTTCTTTTAGAGGCTGAGAGGAGGCAGCTTCCGGTACGCTGCATCCAAGTGCTGGAATAACATCCCACCACCGATTCGTGATCTAAATAATATACAGGGGTTTAGACACAAATTAAAAATATTCCTTACCAGCCATCAGGAAGCTACTGGACTTCTAAAAAATGAAGTATCGATTTTATAGGTAAAATTAACTTACACTAAAACGCTGCTTGGTTTATCAGAACCGGTTGTCCTACTTGATTTTAATTTCATTTGGATTGAGTATTTGAGGACTCAGTTCCTACCTACAAGGTACCTCTTATTTTATTTTATTTTAATTTTTATAAACCATTTTATATCTATTACATAGGTATGTGACAGGCAGGCATCCGTGATTTCTTTTCACTTTTGGTTCCAACGGAAGATCAGCGTTGTGTTGACATGACACAACAAATGCTGAGTTGGACGCCTTTTTGTGATGACGACATTTGTGGCGTAATATGCCTAGGTCCGAGAGACACACTTTTTATGTTTATTTATTGTTAAAGGTATTTTAGGGTGTGTGTTTTTCTTTCTTTATATAAGTTTCCTTGTAATTGTTGTTGTCACAAATAAATGCTTTTTCTTTCTTTCTTTTCTTTCTTTCCAAGCATGATTTACAAAATAAATGCGATTTTGAATTCCGTTTCGGCCCACTTCTTTATTTTTGAAAACAGAACTTGATTCAGTACAGTCATAAGCAAATATTTTATTGCGAATATGGCTAGAATCAAATGGCGACTTTTTCAGTTCAGTTACATAATCATTATTATGATTATTTTTAGGTATATTGCAATTGGGGGGGTGAGGTATATGTAAACTGGTGTAGTGATGGTTTATTTTCTGCTAGTCCAGATGAGCGATTTACGCGCGAGTTGATTTATTTGAGAAAACTGGTGCTGCCATCTCTGATACGTGTTAGGTACTCTTTGAACTACGCACCGACCAGACCGAGACAGTTTGACGGATTGACAGTGAATGAAACGTCATTAATGGTATCGCATTTGGTTAAATTGTAATCCCTTTCAATCTGTTTTCATCTTGGAAAGAAATGTGATAATGTAAAAATTTCATATGTGTAAAGTTAAAAAAAGTTAGTAAAAATGTAAAAATGTATGAAAAATTACACAGTTAAAAAAAAATTAAAAGTAGTCTATTGTTGAATATGTCATAGTAGTTATCGTAGGTACCCATTGCATTTACCCCATCTGACCCTACTTATTCCTTAAAAATTGAAAATAACATATTCATAACTTCAAAAGTAATTATTTATTTTTATGTAATCTGGAAACAAACTGTTCTTTAAAGCTAAATATTATTCTATGTATATATTGCTATTTACAAATCAAAACTAAACTAAATGCTTACTTGTTAGCTAAGAAAAGAAAATGTAGGTAAAAAAAGAAGAAAGTTACAATTCAAACCTAACATTTTAGAAACATAGACCGAAAAAATATGGATTTAAACGTAAAATCAGCGACATGATAAAATATTGTTAGAAATACCGTTCTTGGCTCAAATTATACTTATGACCACAAAATATTAATTATCGATGACACCTGTCAAACTGTAAACTCGCATATCTCGGAAACTTCTCATGCTAGACACGCCGTTCTTAGCTTAAATGATAACTATTGACAAGATCTTAATTTTCGATGACAGCTGTCAAAGTTTAAACTCCCATATCTCGGAAACTACTCATGCTAGACACTCCGTTCTTAGCTTAAATGATAACTATTGACAAAATCTTAATTTTCGATGACAGCTGTCAAACTTTAAGCTCCCATATCTCGGAAACTACTCATGCTAGACACGCCGTTCTTAGCTTAAATGATAACCATTGACAAAATCTTAATTTTCGATGACAGCTGTCAAACTTTAAACTCCCATATCTCGGAAACTACTCATGCTAGACACTCCGTTCTTAGCTTAAATGATAACTATTGACAAAATCTTAATTTTCGTTGACAGCTGTCAAACTTTAAGCTCCCATATCTCGGAAACTACTCATGCTAGACACGCCGTTCTTAGCTTAAATGATAACTATTGACAAAATCTTAATTTTCGATGACAGCTGTCAAACTTTAAACTCCCATATCTCGGAAACTACTCATGCTAGACACGCCGTTCTTAGCTTAAATGATAACTATTGACAAAATCTTAATTTTTGATGACAGCTGTCAAACTTTAAGCGCCAATATATCTCAAACTACTCATGCCAGCCACGCCGTTCTTAGCTCAAATGACAGCTGTCAACAAAAATTAAGTTATTAAATACTAAAATATAACACTCCATTATCTAGACCCAAACAAAGCAGAGCTTGTATTATGGAAACCACATGACTGTTAGACTACATAGATACATATTATACATAGAAAACACCCAGACACGAAATAAATATTTAGATATTGGCAGTTCATACAAACATTTGTCTCGCAGAAGGAATCGAACCCGCAACCCAACCCACTTCGCCAAACCCACTTCGCCTTGGTACTCTGGAATCCTGGAGTCTACTGATATCCTGTAACAGGATTCCGGACTCCAGACCGGATTCAACTGCTTCTAAATAACGGGATACCAAATTAATTAGTAGTACATCTGCTCCACAATAGAAGGCGTTATGAATCCGAGTGTGACAGTATTAACTCCTTTAGAAACCGATTCAGCGCATGTTAACCACTAGTGCTTCCGCTCGACGATAGATGGCGCTATTGGTCGAGCGTAACGATTTCAATACAATTTATTAAATGTATCAGAACATATTTGTATTGCTATTAGGTACTCTATACCGTTACACTTTTCCGCTGACTGTATTTTTACATTTTACAAGGAAACAAATGGAACAAAACATGATGTGGGCCGAATCGGGAATGAAAATATTACTTATTTTGAAGATCCCGATTCGGCCCATCAAAACTTAAAATCTTCGGTCCCAAACGGGAATAACCCAAAAAATCATTAATGTGGTAATAAAATTTTATTGACAAAATTAAAAAGTTTTCGTTTAAATAGTCTAACATTTAATTCACGAAGAGAAGCAGCCCTTTTACCCTTTGGGTATGGAAAAAGTAATCAAACATGTAAACAGTATCATAGAATAATACAAAATACATACAATAACCAAATGGTTATTACACAGGAACACACACATTAGACACCGAAAAAATTTTTTTTTATCGTTGCTGGTTGACTAGAAACATATAAAAGCATGTACCCAAAGAAAACAACCTACACACACTATTCCCTCACTAAAAACTATTATATCGTAATATTACACAGGCAATAACGAATTTTCCAGAAAACCACGAAAAATATTACAAAATATCTGGGAAAATATATGGGAACAACCAATAGAACATAATAACCAGGCTCATTGGATACAGAAATGACACACAACAAAAGAATATATATTTTTACAAGTTTCAAACCAATCGCAAACTTTAACCCTTTTTAAACCATTGGCACTCCCTTAAAGGGTTAGTTTGGATTTTTCATATCGTTTCATATTACCCGAATTTTACAATACTATTAATAAATCTATTCCATTCGACCCATTCCCACTCCCACTCCCTATCAAGTGAACTCCAAGAATCTATCTCATTCCCGATCCCGACACCGCCGTTTCCATTGGTGACCCGTCGTATCGTCGTGTCGACGGCTGGTCTGACCCCCTGTTTCAAATCAAAAAATGTAAATCACCCCTATTTTACATTGATTGGTCAAAAACTTCGAGATACGAGGTCGAAAAATGATCATTGACGTTGAGAACCGCATAACGTAACTAAAATAAGTATGATGTTTTTTTTTATCTCTGGTCTGAGAAATAGTTATTTGTTATCGCTAGCAAACTTACATCCACCATTTTACATTAATTAGTCAAAAACGCAAAAACATTAATAATTCTTACCAAAACTATCGGTTTAGCCAGGCCTAAACCCAGCAATGAGTAAAGTTGGGTAAAGTTGGGCGGATGATGATGGGATGATTTTTTGTATCCATAACCTGAGAAATGATTGGTTCACCTTTAGACGTAAAAACGTAACAGACAGACAGATGTTACAGACTTACTTTCGCATTTATAATTTTTTGGTTATGATAGTTTGGATAGCGTAGCGTATGATGTACTTTTCATTCTGAAAATAATTGGGATTCCGCGAAATAAAATAACCGCAAACGAAGTTGCGGGCGAGTTGCATTGATATCGTGATCTATAATGACCCTCTCTCCGATTTAACTCATCTAACTCACAGCAAATACACTCGAGAGCAATGAATCCGGGTCACTCAAAGAATCCAAAAAATCTCGGAAAGTAAGAATGCTAGGTTAATGCAATAAATTGTATTTAATAGACAATTTAATACTCCTTAAATGAAAGTTAAAAAAATATGAGTCACCATACATTTTATTTACACAAAATTACATAAAGAAAAAAAACTGCTGATCTCTCCTTAAAACAAAAATAGGAAACATGAAATTTTTGAACTTTATGACGATTTTCTTGAATTTCAATACTTTGTATTACCTCCTCGTGCTTCCATTACTGCGTTTACGCGGTTTGGCATGCTGTACACCAAGTTCCTTATACGATTTTGGGGAATATTCTCCCATTCCTCTGTGAGAGCAATTTTGAGCTCAGGAAGCGTGATTGGGGGAGGGTTTCGTTGTTTTACGCATCTCCCTAGCTCGTCCCAAGCATGCTCGATCGGGTTGATATCCGGGCTGCGCGCTGGCCACTCCGTACAAGTAATGTTCATCTCTTGAAGGTAGTCATTCACAATCCTACCTGTATGAGGTCGGGCATTGTCATGCATAAATATAGCATCCTCACCCAAATTCACCATAAATGGACCAACGTGTTCGTTGAGGATTTCTTCCACATATCTTACGCTAGTTAAAGAGCCGTTTTCTATGATCACCAGCTCTGTGCGACTTTCAGAGGAAATTCCGGCCCACACAAGTACAGACCCACCACCGTAGGCTACTTTTTCTTCGATGCATGCTTGCTTGAATCTTTCCCCTGGTCTTCTATACACTCTGTGTCTTCCATCGTGCTTGTAGAGCATAAATTTTGATTCGTCGGAGAACATAACTTTCGACCAATCTTCAATACTCCAATTTACGTGGTTCTGGGCATATCTTAGTCTTGAAATACGATGGCCACGCTCCAGTTTAGGGCCGTTTGCAGGTCTAAGGGGTTTTAAGTTAGATTCAGCAAGCCGACGTCTTACTGTCCATGCACTTGGGTTACTTCCTCCGAGGCGTCGAAACTGATTTGTGAGTTCAGTTCCTGTGAGAAAGCGATTTCGAAGCATGGTGTTCACCAAGTATCGGTCTTCTCGTGCTGTGGTACACCTAGTTCTGCCCGTTCCTGGTCTGCGTAGGTTAGAACCAGTTTCTTCGTAACGTCGGAGAACTCTTTGTACTGTTGACAGCGACACACCGACAGTCCTGGCTGTATCGCGCTGACTCCGGCCGGTTTCCACCAATGTAAGTATTCTGGTGCATTCTTCAAGTGTAAGCGACATGATTTCAGCTTGAATAATGAATATTGAGCACTATCAACCTGGTTTATGTACCAACATAAATGACAGATTACAAACAAAAGCAAAAACAAATCCTGTAATTTCGTATTTCCATCTTCGACAGTGTTCCCTTTTCAAATTTGATTTTTTTATGATATAACTTTACAATAACTAAGAAGTTTTAATACTTTCATTTAAGGAGTATTAAATTGTCTATTAAATACAATTTATTGCATTAACCTAGCATTCTTACTTTCCGAGATTTTTTGGATTCTTTGAGTGACCCGGATTCATTGCTCTCGAGTGTATTTCAAATATTTCAAATACAACTTATTGACCTACCAAATATCATGCAGATTGGATCAACGGTTCGAGAGTTATGCTCTTACAGACACAAATACAAACTAACTTACAATTTTACCTGTTTATAAAAGGTATAGATTTTGACTCCGGTTACTATGTCTGTCTACGATTTCGATTCTGGGTAATCCTCCTCCAAGTAACTCCAGTTATTTTCTGAATTTCATCCTCCAATCTAAGACGCTGCCTTCCTTCCTTTTGTTTTGTCTTGGAGACCACACGGTTACATCTTTGACCTGCCCATCTCTAGATTAGTTTTCTTATATACAGTATGTGACATCGTTTACTTTAGTTTTATTTCTTAATGTTTGTAGGTTTATTTTGTCGTTTAACTTGACGTTGAGCATAGATCTCTCCATATTTTTATACACATATAGACTAGCTCTAATTTGCGGCTGTTCTCACGTAAAGTTATATTTCTACTCCTCGGGATCTTTTTTTTGGATGAAACCGGTAGGTACAGTTGTTTTTACCTGACTGCGCCAGAAAGAGGGTAATGTTTTTCGGGATTATGTATGTATGCAAGTGACGATGTATGTCTATTTCTGTGGCACGCCCTACAGCCCAAACCGCCGGACGGATTTTGACATAAGGTGTCGTTTGAGTTCATCAGAATAGGCTAGATGACTGAAAAATTCTAATTAGTCCGTTTTTACATATTCAAATAGGTCATAGGTCAAAAATTGAAAAATTAAATAACTATTACAACATGACCTTCCATTTCTTAGTTTCGTTGTCATCGTAGTTCAGTAAGTTGAAAACGTGGTCAACTAAATTTTGTATTGAATCGACGGCCCAGGTTTTAGCCTTATGCGGGCGACGAGGTTATTGGATCGCGGTATCAATGCCAGCTGACCCGCCCGCAACATTGTTTGCCTTTATTTGTTGCCTTCGTAATAAGTTTTTAGAATAAAACGTACATCATAGACACCGCTATCCAAACTATCCTAACTAATGTTATAAATGCGAATGTAAATCTGTTTGTATGTACGTGTGTGTATGCGGGTAAGGCATGAAGCCTTACCCGCTGAACCGATTTTAATACATTTTGGTATGGAGATAGATTATAGGAAGGGTAGTTTTGTATGGTGAACCAACCATTTCTCAAGTTAGGTATAAATACATTATACACTAGCGCGTTGACTGCGAGCTTCGCAGCAGAGCGGGTCGAGTAGCAATTTGCGACCTAGAGCAAGTGTGTTTTCAGTATTCAAAGTATTATACACCAGACACTAGCACGTTGGCTGTGGGCCTCGCAGCAGCGGATCGAGCAGCAGCTCGCGCCCTAGAACGAGAGTGTTAAGTGTTCCGTACCCTAGCAATATGGATATCAAATGAAAGATCGTAAAAATACCATTACAAAAATATATGTATCATGTCACGTTTGTATTACTGTTTTAATACAAATTGTCAATAATAAAACAAAAAAGTCGGAAAAAAAATATTATTATAAAAATAAAAACTCCGACTGGTAAAAATTAATGAACTGAAAAGAGAAAAACTAGTATCACAATATAAATGTATATTCAAATTAGTCCTCGCCTGCAGCATTATAAAGTATTAAGTTTGACTAATTTGAATATACATTGATATTGTGATACTTGTTTTTCTCTTTTCAGTTCATTAATTTTTAGCAATCGGGTTTTTTTGTTTTTATAATATATATTTTTTCTACCAATGACAGCGTGCGTGATGCGAAATTTCATAATGATCGATTGAGTTGTTAAAGTGTGAAAGCGTCACAAACAAATAAATTCACTCACATTTATATTATTTTTAGAATTACTTACTAACTACATAATATTAATGATCTCAAAAAGCACCAAGGTAGCGGTGCTTTTACACACGAAGTAATACCCCGGTGCTGGGGATGGTGGGGTTCTATTGTTTGTTGTTGTTAAAGTCTCGTTCTAAGCTTGAATTCCAAAAACTTTATTTAGTAATGAAAATGCTTAATTTTAACAGTAATAAACACGTTTTTATTTTTGATTTAAGATGAAAAAAGTCCCCCTCTCATCTCCAATGTTTGCCAAGTGAGAAACTTGAATTTTTAGAAGTATATCCATATTTTACAGGAAAATTATAGCGAAGTCTCGAGCTAATATGGTTGTGAAACCTAAATAAATGTGACGATAGTTGTGAGTTACTCAGTATATGAAGTTATCTGAAAATCCTTAATTTGCCCATTCTAAAGCCGGTTTCTATTTTGTATACGACATACAGTTTTTTTATTACGAAGAAAACTTACTCATTAGTTTCACACGCCACACTTCCGGTCTTGTTAAATATTATACCGCATAAGTACCTACTCCTCAATATTTGGAAAATATAGAAAAAAATCGTTGAAAATAGTAAACGACAATTTTAATTTGTTTTAAGTGCAGAGAAAGCGCCAGTGAGTGGGAGTTGGCGTGAGAGTGGGATACGGAGAAGGACATGGAGTGTGATTCCACGAATGCCTGGAAGTCAGAGAATAACTGAGACTGGGCGTGGGCGAGAAATAGGGGGTAGGAGTGGGTACCGGGAGTAAGCGTAGGCATGGTAGTTAGCTTGGGGTTTATAGTGACGAAGGGGGTAGAACGGGGAGTAGGGCGTGGGCGTGGGAGTGGAACCGGGAGTCGGTATGGACGTGAGATAGGGTTGGGCCCTAGGGATGGCCGTGGGAGTGCGATTAAAACCGGGAGTAGAGGTGGAATAGGAAGTGGGAGTGGGTACCGGGAGTAGGCGTGTAACATGTTTGAAATGAAAACATGTTTGTATTGGCTAATGACAAAAAAGCCGTGAACGTTGTACATAAGACATTCTATAGTGTATTTTTTAGCATCGGCATTGCACCCGTGCGAAGCCAGGGCGGTAGCGGTATATCGCTAGTATATTATACATAATTATAAACCTTCCTGTAGAATCGCTCTATCTATTAAAAAAAAAACGCATCAAAATCCAATTGTTTTAAAGCGTTGTTTTAAAAATCTAAGCATACATAGGGACAGACAGGCAACGGGAAGAGACTTTGTTTTATACTATGTAGTGATGTAGGTACTACACACACATATATCTGTTGACACGACGGTTATGGCTACGGCTCTATTCCATGTCCTGTTTTTTTTACAGTAGCCTCTCAAAGCCTTCTCATTTCTGAGGCAGAATTTCATCTACGAGTATTTGGTTCTTATTACACTCCGTGCAAATACTTTATAGGTTTTATGTTCATTTGTAGGAAATATCTCGTTCCAGATGCAATATTATGGCAAAGTTTCTTTGCATTTCCTCCAAGGGCTTTCATTTTACAGTTCTCGATTCAGTATCTTCTAATTAAGCTGCATTTATGCTTGGTATAATTTATAATAAACTAGCGGCCCGTCCCGGCTTTGCACGGGTTAGGGCACTTTTTTACACTGTGGGTTACGTTATTTAAGTTTTAGTAAGGATCCCTAATCTTTTCTAGCTATATATAGCCTATGACTTTATTCGTTATTTAAACCAAGACGTTTAGTACGGTACTTAGATTGATCTGAAGTTTAAGCTGTGTTCGTATACAAATCAAAGACTAATCAAGAACTACTTAGTACGACGGATCATCTATGGTTCATATAATATCCACAGATTATACAGATATATTAGTAATAATCCATAATGCATTTTTCCACATTGCGCCTTGAGCGAAGCAACGTTCAAATATCTGTAGAAGTTAATGTATCATAAAAATATTTTAATGTAATATGTTATAATTATTAAATAAACACGAAATATTCACCCTTTTTATGCATTTTTCATACTCAAATTGACGTTAGAAGACTACGTGGCAAGGTGGTCACTGTCGTCTGTCAGGTCTCATGTCGGTCATGTTGTCATGTTCACAGACTAAGTAGTTTAGGTCAAGGAGTTTTTAATAAGGGAGTGCAGGCTTTGAACAAAAACACGTAGGTCTGACTATTCTCCCTAAAAATGCCGTTGCGTCTCGTGTCCTTTTATATGTAACATTAAAGAGGAAACGCGATAATTATAGTTCCATTTTTGTTAGTACCATTTCGTTATAATACTTGAAGATGGGACAAGCATGTCAACCACGACCCTTAACAAAGTATCGTATCGTAGGTCATACATGTTTGGAACCTGCCCTACGATGTAAAGCTCTGCCTTCATCATGGAGTTACTATAAGCCTACTTATTAATAAACTTCCTTGGCGTCGATCAACTTACAATTGGTAAACTAGGGGTCACGGAGGTTTATTTTTAGACCATAGATGAGCCATGGATTAGAGATATAAACTTCATTTTGTAATAATGTTTCTACTAGTCTTTGGTTTCATACCAAATTTAAATTTACAAGTGTAAAGGCGGCCTAGAGTCCGCGCATTGCAATAAGAAATATATAGCTACTTCAAATTCCAATTTTTAGGCTTTACGTAAATTATTTAAAATTCGTACATTTTCGATGAAAAATAACGCTTTGTTTTAGCCAAAATTTACTTAATTTAACGCTTATGATACAACAGGTTGAAATGATCGTGATCGCCTTGCTGGTTACTGGTGTCATTTAGATTTAATTGGCATATTTTTTTAATTCTAAGACGTTGTTTCTGAGAACCGACGTCACCGTGCGAAGATCATCAGCTCTTTTCTTGTAGATGAAGGGATCTGAGCAACTTCTAAAGGTCTGATCGATCTGAAATGTAGTATTTAGTCATATCAATGATATTGCAAGAACGTGGTAACCTAGAGTTGATGGTGCAGCATCACCTGGAATCTGCATCCAAGTCCACACAAACTTACAGCTGAGGTATAGGTGTTTAAGTTCATTGAAATGGGTCTCGATGTAGGTTTTAGATAGGTTGTGGTCAAGATCTGATGATGGAGTAAAAACGTGAAACGAGGCTTTTATGTCGGGGGTTTTAAAAATTATAAATGGGGAATTATAAAACTAACGACGAATATTCAATAATAATAATAATAAAATCCAAAACGAGCTTATAAAAAGTGAATTGTGAATGATCCATTTTAGATATTAAAATTATAGGCGTGCGACTAAATTACTAAGTGAGCGACTAGAAATACAGAGAAAGCAACTTTAATATTAAGATATGGACGATTTTTTCCAATTGAAGTTTTACCTAACGATCTACTAAAAAGTTTACTTTAAGCGATTTTTGTGAGCTGCTTTATTAATAATTATTGGTTACTGATAGTCTATTTGTGGTCTTTTGTTTTTTATTTCGGGATGTTTTTTAATGAAAGCTGCGGATTGTTTGATGCGCGCGAGTTCGTTGTTTTCCCGGCATATATAGTAGATTATTAGGTTTTTTTATATTTAACCCGGAAATCCTTCCCACAGCAGTAGGTTCAAGGACACCCCGACTTGAGTAGATTATGTTTGAAATATATCACAGAACCACAATAGAGCACCCCAATGCCACCTAGTCTTGTGGTCCCTACCCCTAGAGTGTATATATAAAATGCGGAGCCAGAAGCTCGCGTGGGAGATTCTGAGTGGACGAAGCGACACTCAGGGGCGACCTCGCGAGAGTTTTGGCGAGAGCCCATACCGGAGTTAAATATCAATTTTTATGATCTGAAACAGATAGGCAGTAGGTTATAAGGTTTTTAAGAGTAGTCATAGGTCATAGGTTCCCCCACCCTAGTACTCCCACATCCCCACTCTCCCGATAGTGGGTTTTGGCGTATGTATGGCGGTTAGTCGCACAATTAGTAATACAATGACCTAAATTAATTATATTTATCACTTAACATTTGAATTTACCGTCGCTCGATTAAATACTACCCATTATAAATTAACACTTGTTACAGAAACGTTATGGCGGTCAAGAAACATGAGTTGGTCACCAACAACAGCACCCAGCTCGACTTGAAAGCGCTGGCGCTGTGCATCGGTCTGATGAATGATCAGTCTGGTTACCTGCCACCGACCCCAGAATTGGTGAAAAATTGCCAGGACATAGTGAAATGTCTCGGTAAGTATTGTAATGCTAATTAATGCTAACCAGTAAAGCTGTAGCCACGTTTCACGTTAGTTTAATTATACAAGTTTTCGCCGCGGCTTTGCTAGAGTGGTACCTAGATAAAAAGTAGAACCTAGATAACTTTTTTATACAATTTGGAGACGGCACAAGTTATGATATTAAAAACAAACTGATGTACGAAAGAGCCCAGCTATTTAATAATTTACTAACTTACACAAAGTAATAAGCTTCCTATCAAGTCTTTGATGTTAAAGTATTAAAAATTACTTTTGAAGACAGCTCATAATATGATCTCTATCATTTTATTGGTATGTATTTTTTATATTAAATTTTATGGCAATTCTGATTAATGTACTATTTACACTTATCAGCGCGCCTCGCAGAGCATCGGACAGCTTCTTAAAACATGCTAAAGGAAATTGAAACATCCACAAAACAGTTAAGGTCCTTATTTCCATGCAATTTACGCAGCTTTGAGCTTTGTCAAACACAGATATAAATAGATCCGCTTTGTGGATGTTTCAATTTCCTTTAGCATGTATTAAAAAGCTCTCCGATGCTGATCGATTTCCACAAATCAGGATTAGACTGAATATTTAAATTGACATGTAGATCATATGAAGTGTCAAAAAAATCCAATATGGCGACTGCAAGATGCCATTTTCATTAACGCTGAACTAAAAGGTATAAAATATATATATGTATATTTTTTTCATTAATTTGCATAAAATTGATTTTGTTTATAAAATACACCGTGATTATAATTTCATAATAATCCCGTGTTTGTTATTATAGGTACCGAATTATTTATTTACTGCTGGCATGTAAATAAATGATTAAACTAATGAAAAATAAAATTCAAGTTAAAATACTTAATCAATCATTTCATTTACATCAGGTATTATTATTAGGTAAATATGCAATTTAATACAAAGAAAGTATTGTTTGCTGGGGACGATCATATCTCTGATACGATGGGTGAAGAATACTTCACTTGTCATTTTGATAATAATCAAAATGACACATCTATAGAAATGAGTGCCAACTCTCAAGCTTGCACTCGGAGTTGAGATTGGTTTATAAAATAAGGGCCTAGTACTTAAAATTTCCTGTCTCTGCAGTCGGGGTTTTTTTAAAAATAAATGTTAATTAAATATTTATTTGTGTTCATTTTTAGATAATGAAAGTAAGTGGTGCGATCGAAACTTTGCTCTAAACTTTTATCCCGCCGGCTAAATAATAATTACTAGTGTTAATTCAACCATATTTCGAACTTTCCTTTGCTGCACGAAAGTTTCATAGTTCAATTCAGTTCTCATCGCCTGTGCCCGGTAGGGCTTAATTGAATAGACTATTAATTAAAGCACAGCAGATGCATACCTTATGTCATCATCACCATCATCTCAGTCCAATGCTTTCTTTATTCTGTGACACTACTGGTTATAGGCTTCCCTTTATTTTTCCAGCCTCCTCTGTCCTATGATTTTCTAATATTTTATAAAAAAAGAATTATTTATTATGTCATATTTTGTTTCCACCTACTCTGTAAATTATTTGGATGAAATTTGGAATGAATGGTGGATTATGCTCTGGATACATTACATATACATCATTTAAGCTACTTGCACCTGAAAATCAGCGCTGCCCGCATTAGTGTGGTGTAGCAAATGCTGAGAAGGACCTTTTTTGGCCTACACAAATGTTACAATAAGTTATCTTTTTTTCTATAGACAATAGACAATAGACAAACATTTATTTACCACTTGGCACACAGTACATACAACAACAGAATTAAGAAAGTAGTTAAATAGCTATAGTTATAGCTATACTAATAGTAGTTAAATAAGCAGTCGTCCTGGCATGTAGTTGTGTGCCACAGCAGCAAAAAAGCCTCGACTCAGCATTAATGCCTTGCCACGGAGAAGTACCTAGCTAGGCGCTGGTATTCTGCCGAAACCTTCCTACAGTCACTAGACCTTGTGAGACCAATTTCTGTTTTTTTAATTTCTGGTTTTTATACTTATTTTTATTTTTCCTTTTCGATTGTTATTGTATGTACCTATATTCTACATGTGTGTGTCAAAAATAAATAAAAAAATAAATAAATAATCCTGGACGTTATCACACAGCATCATGTAGCCCCAAACTAAGCAGAGCTTGTATTATGGGAACCACATGATTGATATACTACATAGATACATATTTTTTTTGTAAATACATACATATCATACAAAGAAAACACCCAGACCCGAGACAAATATCTGCAGAACATGCAAACATTTGTCCCGCAGCGGGGATCGAACCCGCAACCTTCTGCGTCACAGGCGGACCTTCGCCCACTGCGCCACAAAGGTCGTCAAAAATAAATGTATATCAATCTACTTTGTATCCGGGTACCATGAGAGAAGCTCCGCGGGCGGTAACTAGCATGATAAATACATTAGACCTCAGTCTGGAATAGATATCGATTTGTTAAATACTATATTTCGTTTCTATCATCGAAATTGTATCCGCAGCTCGTTCGCCGGGAAACGAGGAGGGTCGGGGGGTAATGTTGCAGACGATTGAAGAGTTCCTTCTTCGTGTCATGAACACCGTGGATGAGCAGGCGCGCTCAGACATCGTGAATGGAGTCATGGACAAGTTCTATGCGTACATTTCTGATCCGCGTAAGTTTGCCTATGTGTAAGTTCCTTCCAATCTAAGGCTCTATACCATCTCTATACGTAGATCTGTGGGGTGATCGGCTAACTCTGTTGCAAACGGAAATGATCGATACCAAATTGACACCGATCCTGTTTTAACGTTCATTGAATTTCGACGGATGAAATGTTAAAGTTTGTAAAAAAAAACAGGATCGGTGTCAATCATTTCTGTTTGCAATAGAGTTAGCCGATCACCCCGCTGAGGTAGACTTGTCAAGCGTATCTTGTTAAGGTGTGTCCAAACATTGCGCGGCAATCGGGCGCGGAATGCCGCGCGCGGCTTGTCGCGCTGTGATTGGACGACTGCTGCGCGCGAACGCTTCTGTCTACCTGCCGCGCGCGAATATTATAACACTCATTCTTCATTGCTTATGTTTGGACGTGTTTCTGCCACACACCGTTTTCATTTTAGTTCTGATACCAACTGAGGTGCGTGGCATATCTTGGATGTGCTGCGCAATACTGACGCGCAAACTTTCGTCGGTTTAGTCCTAACTAGAGCGCGGCAGAAATGTGGCCTGCGAACGCCGCGTGTAGCTGCCGCGCAATCGCCGCACAATGTTTGGACACACCTTTACAAGTTCGGCAACCGTCTTATTATAAAAAGTTGACAGTCGCTTCTAAAGTTCTACATCTATAGCCCAGTCATATTAGGTAAAAAAAGGGGTCAACCTCGGAATGAAAGATAATAAGCTGCAAATTGGTATGAACCTTTGTTTTGTCATTCTAAATGTTGTCTCAAAAGTCACAATCGTTATCGTGTCCGCGTCTTAAGATATTCAAGGTCAAAGGTCACAAAAATCGGTTTTTCGCGAATATCTGGCTTCCTATCGGTTGAATGAGATTTGCATTTATTATAAAAGTTGTAGGCTATAAAATTCCCTACAACTTTTGTTTAAACTTTTTTTTCATACGACCAACCGTTTTGAAGGTAGAGCGCGAAGTGCACATCGTACAGTCATATACGGCCTAATGCAAGGTCAAGCGTGGTTATCAGTACGTTATAAAGTCAATTATTTACTTGGAAATTATAATTATTAAACAATGCCTATTATTTATGTACTAACTATTAATTATTTATATTTAATTAAAGTAAGTAACTTGATTATTTATATATAATTATTCATATTTAACTATTTAAGTATAAAATATTATTAATTCTGGATTATATATTTTAGTTTTATTTTAAGTTAACACGACATTATATATATTTTCTTTAAAACGCGTAAATTTCTCAATACTTATATACCTGGAAATACTTGTCCCTACCCTATGCCCTTTTCTATTCATTGCCGGGACAGATGTTCTATAGTATTCAAGGCCACTCTCTCCACTTTGTATGAGTCAAGATTATTCGTTAGTTTGAAATTGTACCGTTGCAACTACGGACGTACGGTTTTAAGAGCTATGGCTGATTTGTGTTTTATATGTGATAAGAAACTTTCAGAAGGTGTTTCTGTGAATGTCGTACGTGGTTTACAAACTTTAAAAACTGCAAGTATTGAAAGAAATGATGGACATATAGACTATTTAAATACTTTAAGTTCTGTAAATGTGCATTCCGAGTGTCGAAAAGTGTACACGAGTAAAAATGTTATTATTGCATCAAAACGACGCACAGATGAGAGTGAACCTTCAACGTCAAGTGCACCTCGTAAAAAACTAAATGAAGTCTTTGATTTTGGAAAGTTATGCTTATTTTGTGGCCAAATAGCTGATGAAATAGCAGAAAAGAAAAAAAAATTAAAGTATAGACGGACAATAAGTAATGTAAGTACTCTTGCATTCAAAGACAACGTAATTAAGAGAGCAGAAGAACGAAACGATTCCTTAGGAGAATTAGTAAAGGAACGTATATATTACGAGTATGATTTGATCGCTGCTGAAGCAAAGTATCATACTATTTGCTATACCAACTTTTTAACCCGAGTACCATCTGCAGATAAAAAGCCTCGCCAAGATTATCAAGTCACTCAAGCAATGAAGGAGATTTTTTATTATATAGAAAATAATGAAGATTCTCAATTTACTTTGAAAGAACTTAAAGATGTCCCTACGGAATACATACCTGACGATAAGACAATTATTACAAAATTACAACAAAAGTATTTAACTGATATAATAATCACAAAAAAAATTGGATCATTTACAATTATATCTTTCCGTGATACACAGTTTAACGTATTATCAAAAGCTTGGTACGAAAATAAAAAAAGTACTCCTGTAGAAGAACGTCTACGGATTGTAGAAGCTGCTGCGGCTATTATTAGAGAAGACATCAGATCATCTGTAGTTGAAACAAAAACGTATCCACCTCCGAATAAAATGCTAGATTGTATTAATGAAGAAATACCAAAAACATTATCACATTTTTTGGAAGAAATGATATTAAAAAATAGAAAAGGACAAGTAGATCATTTAAAAACGAAATGCACATCTATTAGCCACGCAATAATGGCTTCGATACGAGAACGTTCATTTTCATCACAGCTACTGTTGGGCCTTTCCGTATTTCTTCACAGAAGATATGGGTCTAAAAAATTGTTGGATGTTTTATCATCTTTAGGATTTGCTGCATCATATAGTAATACCATACAGTATGAAGTTTCATCAGTTTACCATCCACAACCTCGTATTTTACCATCAGAGTCTGGTGCGTTGGTACAATATGTTGGAGACAATGCAGATATTAATGTCAGTACTCTTGACGGTAATAATACTCTTCACGTTATGGGAATGATAAAAATAATTACTCCGAAAGATGCTGTAATTTATGATGATCGCATAAAAAAATGTACAACTAAACCGAGTGCAAAAGAGTTAGCAGCAATATCACATGTATCTCTTTTAGCATATGAAAAGCCAGTTGTACCTGGGTACAGCAAGATTCAAGTCCAAAATCTACATGATGATCAAGTACTGATTGAAAAAAAATTTAATGCAGTTGATTTGTTGTGGTTATACGGAAAATGGAAGAATCTTTCACCGTTGCCAGGGTGGAATGGCTATCTTCAACAACTTACGAAAAATAATCAAAATTTTTCAACTTCTCAGGTTATATTTCTACCTTTCATTGATCATCCTGCCAGTAATTTAGACACAATTTATACAACTTTACATAGTGCTATAAATATTGCCAAGTCACATCAACAAAAAACGTGCATAATTACATTTGATCAGCCCCTGTACTCAAAAGCACGTGAAATGGTTGCTGCGTCAGATGCAAACTCAGACTTGTCTAAAACAGTTGTCAAACTTGGAGGATTTCATATGCTCATGTCTTTTCTTGGATGCATAGGACATGTAATGGACGGTAGTGGTCTCAAGGAAGCTTTAAGTAAAATATATGCTACAAATTCGGTCGACAAAATGTTGAATGGTCACGCTTATGCAAGAAGTATCAGAGGCCATATATTATTACGACTTGCATTATCAATAAAGATTTTTGAAGAGATGAAAATTGAAAATTGTGTGTTAGATGAGTTAATTGAACAGATAACTAGTCGCGATGTTTCCTACGAAGATGTTGAAGGATGTACGAGCAGCTCCAACTCGTTAATTGATCAATTTCAGGATAAACTAAAAGAATTAAAAGCTCGAGGTCCCACGCTCCGTTATGGGTGCAATATTTTGAAATGGTATCAATAGCCCTAGATTTCATTCGCGCTGAAAGGCTGGGACTTTTTCAAGAACATTTGGATGCAGTGCGAAAAATGCTGCCCTTTCAATTGCAATTTTCATGCTGGTGGTCATTTCCTATATGCGAAATCAGCTCATTTGTATCTTCAAGATATGTTAAAACTTGAGGAGACAATGGATCAACAGGCTTTTGAGAACTTTAAAAACGGATTCTTTACTGTAAAACGAACAGAAAAATTCAATTCTGGTACATGGACAGACATGGTAATCGAGCAAAGTCTGATGAAATCTATGAAGACAGAAGTAGGAGTATCTCGAGGCCGAAGTACACAAGAAAGTGTTCTATGTAAGTGGGTATATGCTATGTATGCCACGAATACAATTTGTGAAGAAATTGAACGGTTTTGTAACATTTCTTTAGATTCTGTGGACCAACATGTTGATGCTAGAGATTCACGAATAAAAAGGGATGATACTGATGTAAATGAACTGGTTGGTTGGTTTACGCTTCATAATCCCTTTCCAAATACGAATCAGTTGGTATCCTTAGCTTCAGGAATCGTTGGAAATGACCAAATTAATTGTCACCGAGCCCATGAAATCGGATTGCAATCTATGGTAAAGATAACTGGTTTGAACTTCAACGAAATAAAGTTAAAACGCGTCGATAAGGTTTTACCGCTTTCAGCCATTAACAAATCTGTCAAAATTAATGATTGTAAAGTTTCTATAGATCCAATGTTACTTTTCCAGAGAATAACTGTAAGCAAAAAATTTGAAAGTAATTTACAAGAATATCTTCAGTATGAACTAAGCCCGTATCCGACATCTTTATTTGATAGTAATGGCATGAGAAAAACCACGAAAGCAACATTATATGACAATATGATGCCTGTCGTTATCGATCTTGATGAAAATAATGTAACATACATCATCGATGGTGGATTTCTTCTGCATCGCGTCGTATGGAGCAAAGACGATACTTTCTCTATTATTTTAAATAAGTACATTAAATATTTACAAACACATTATGGCTCAGCAATTGTTGTTGTATTTGACGGATATTCGGACTATAGTAAAAATATTAAAGCACTGGAACAACGAAGAAGAACTGCTGCACTTTCAAAATCATATGAAGTTTGTTTTGACGAAACAATGGTTGTGCCAATCAGTCAAGAATTTTTTTTATCAAATCGGTCTAATAAAAAAAAAAATTTATCGACATGCTTGTTGAAAAATTTAAAACTATTAATATCACAACAAAACAAGCCAGAGATGATGCTGATGTTCTCATCATTGACACAGCTATTGCCTTATCAGAACATCAAAAGACTGCTGTCATCATAGGAGAAGATATCGATTTGCTCGTTATTTTAATTGGACGTACTCAGTCACATCATCAGGAATTTTTTTTGAAAAAAGTTGGCAAAGGCAATGTCAAAACACAAATATATTCTACTAAAAGTTTTGACCAATATCCTCGTACTAAAAAGCACATTTTATTTTTACACGCATTCAGTGGCTGTGACACGACTTCTGCGCTATTTAAAAAAGGAAAAAAAACTGTTACTAGAGCATTGGAAAAAATTCCTGATTTAGATAAACTGGTGGAAGTATTTCAACAAGAAAACTGCCCAAAACAAACATTATTAGAAAATGGAGTGCGCATCTTGTTGGCATTATATAATGCTCCAAAATCTGAGGACAACATTGATCATTTCCGCTACACGCAATTCATCAAATTTACAAAACTAAATAAACCTGTACAACTGTCAACACTTCCACCAACAAGTGTAGCAGCTCATCAACACATAAAACGTGTCTACTACCAGATTCAAACGTGGTTAGGGAAGGACTTAGAACCTCAAGAATGGGGCTGGATGCTTGAAAATGAAATCCTGGAGCCCATACGAACGTTATTACCTCCAGCACCAGCCGAACTACTAAACGTAATATTTTGCAATTGCAAAAATGGTTGTGGTTCCCGCTGTGGATGCAGAAAATCAGGGCTACAATGTTCTTTAGCTTGCGGCCAGTGCAACGGACAAGCTTGCCTCAACGCTTCACTGTATCCAAGTAATCCCGATGAAGAAAATACATATGATCCCGATATTCTGGAAGGTTTGGAGATGAACATGACAGATAATGAGGATGATGACAATGAATCGAACATTTTTGAGCGACAAGAAGAAGAAGAAGACGAAGAAGAAGAAGATAATTAGCTTCCATTTCCAATTTCATTACAATTAAAATCAACAAAGATACTTTTGATATTTGAACTCACATTTTGATAAATGTATATTATGCCGTATTTAATAATAAATAAAAATATGTGTAAAATATATACTCTTACTATCATTTTAACTTAAAATAAAACTAAAATATATAATCCAGAATTAATAATATTTTATACTTAAATAGTTAAATATGAATAATTATATATAAATAATCAAGTTACTTACTTTAATTAAATATAAATAATTAATAGTTAGTACATAAATAATAGGCATTGTTTAATAATCATAATTTCCAAGTAAATAATTGACTTTATAACGTACTGATAACCATAACTCACGCTTGACCTTGCATTAGGCCGTATATGACTGTACGATGTGCACTCGCGCTCTACCTTCAAAACGGTTGGTCGTATGAAAAAAAAGTTTAAACAAAAGTTGTAGGGAATTTTATAGCCTACAACTTTTATAATAAATGCAAATCTCATTTAACCGATAGGAAGCCAGATATTCGCGAAAAACCGATTTTTGTGACCTTTGACCTTGAATATCTTGAGACGCGGACACGATAACGATTGTGACTTTTGAGACAACATTTAGAATGACAAAACAAAGGTTCATACCAATTTGCAGCTTATTATCTTTCATTCCGAGGTGAAAGCCCTAATATGACTGGGCTACTACCCAATAAGCGCTTGACACACGTTAAGTTCGGACTGCGCATCTGGAAATGCGTTCAAAACCGAAGGGCAGATCCGCGCAGTTCCAACTGTGGATGAAACTCTCTTGCTAATTACGCTAACCATGCGTTTCAAATCTAATTTTGTCTAATCTAACTATTCAATCGAGCAGCCGCACAAATGTACTACTATGAACTATTCGTTTACTTTGTTTATACACAGTAAGAACACGACTCTTGACATAAAATAGAAGATCAACGAGTCAGATTAAGTTGTTAATTCAGCGAAAACTCACTGTTATAATGTGACCAATTTGGATCGATGTCAAATCATGATTGTAGTCTACCTGTAATTGAACTGTGCCTGCAAACAAGCTTTTGACAGTATGGGCCGCAGTTTGGACTAGCGCGTGGAACGATTGTGGATCGGATGTCGGATCTGTCAGCCGATGCGCATTTACTTGTTCGTTTCGGAGCAAAGGTTTGAACGGTACGTGCCTTTTCCCGCGTTCAGACTTAACCTGTGGCGTGCGGTTGCTATAGGCTATATAACTATTGATATAACTTTTAGAAATAAATACCAATAATTTATATAACTTTTAGAAATAATTGCATATTTCTTGTGTGATTTAGAATCGGATGCCAACGCGGCGACATCTATTGTGCTGGTAGTGTTGGACACTGCGAGTGTGGAATCTCTGATGCCGATGGCGCGCTGGGTGGTTGAACGAGGGAAGCATAGCCCGGCAGGGGCAGGCCTACGTGCCTCACTCTCTTGCCTCTACTCGTGGCTCTGCGAGCTCCAGGGCCAGTGGCAAGGCACGCCCGTGCTTGGAGACTGGGTTATGGCTTTCATAAAAGCTTTGGAGGTATGAATGTAAATCTTGCAGAGATACATAGATTCTTATATCGTTTTGATTTATTAATTTATATATATTGCGGGATTTCTAATTATACGATATTAGAAAGACCGTGGGCGGCACCTGGTTCAGAATAGCGCAGGATCGAGGCAAGTGGCATAATCAAAGGAAGGCCCATGCCCACCAGTGGGTCGATAAAGGTTGAAATGATGATGATGATGTTGCAGGATTATTAATGTTAGCAATTATTCTGCTTGCAATAGATCGATCGATTGTCAATCGATGCTAACAATCGATAGATCCCTTACACAACGAAGATGTTATATTTTGTCTTTAGTAAATAAGAATTGAATTTTTTTTGTGCAGGAGGACGAATGCTTCGACTTATTGACCGACGTTTCTGTGGACAATTTGGATCGTCTGTTCTCCGTCATGGACAAGCCCGCGACGCTACGGCAGCCCATCGCCGATGTTATATTTCACGTGCTCGCTTCCTTGAGACAGTCGACCGAAGCCTTCGATAAAGTGAGTCAATATTATTTTTATGTAATACGAGGGGTGATCCAAAAGTAATGATTATCAAAATAATACACGGTGGTTAAAGTTACAAAAATATTTTTTTTTTCTACACAGTCTCCTAACAAGTCAATACATTTAGTTAAACGTTTTCCTAAACCTAGGATTCCCTTAGAAAAAAAAACTTTATCATGACTCTCCCAAAATGCCTCGACAGCTGCCATCACTTCGCTATCATCTTCAAATTTCTGGCCTCGGAGATGTTCTTTGAGCCGAGGAAAGAGATAGAAGTCACTGGGGGCTAGATCTGGCGAATAGGGTGGGTGTTCGAGCAGTTCGAACCCTGTTTCTTGAATGGCAGCCATCGCAACTGCGGCTTTGTGAGCCGGTGCGTTGTCTTGGTGAAACAGCACCCCAGCTCGCAGTTTGCCGCGCCTTTTTTCTCTAATGGCCTCCCGTAATCTTCTTATTTGGTCTGCGTAGTAAGAGCCCGTAATAGTAGCTCCCTTTTACAAGTATTCGACCATAATAATTCCTTCAGCGTCCCAAAAAACGGACGACGCCATACGGGACGCTTTCCCGCCGAACTTGAGACTTTGAATTTTTTCGGCGTCGGTCAGGAGGCTCGTTTCCAAGACATCGACTGCTTTTTGGTTTCCGGGTCAAAATGGTGGACCCAGGTCTCGTCCATGGTCACGAAACGTGACAAAATTTTTTTCTTTATCGACGTGGAACTTCTCGAGATTAACCCTTGAAATGTCAACTCGTTTTTTCTTTTGCTCGTCTGTTAACATTCTCGGTTTGGGTACGCGCAGACACCTTCTTCATGTTTAATTCGTTGGTCAACATTTTATGAACGCTGCCATAAGAGATCGCTGTCATCTCAGCTACGTGCCTGATGGTCACTCTTCGATCTGCCATCACGATATCCTCTATCTTTTTGACATTGTCTTCAGTGGTGGACGTGGATGGGCGTCCTTCGCGATGTTCATCTTCCGTGAATGTTCTACCCAGCTTAAACTCCATGGCCCAGCGTGCAACCGTGGAATATGGAGGGGCAGAGTCCCCCAATGTTTGCACCAAGTCGTTGTGTATGTCTTTTTAGACATTTTTTTCAGACAGAGATTTGATGACAGCTCTGATTTCGTTTTTCTCCATTTTGATGTTAACACTTTAGTTGTCAGTATTCAAATGAATGTATCTCCCTGAAATCATGGTCTATTTATACGATTTTTTTCACGCGCACCTATTGGATGTATGAGCAACCAAAAATTTTTTTTTTAGATTTTATTACGTTCTTGAAATACCTGATTATCATTACTTTTGGATCACCCCTCGTACATATTAAATGTTGAAATATACTCATGTAAGTAAATAAGTAGTAATAAATGAAGCCTTATTTAGAGGAAAATCTACACACATTAGATTTGTTTTTTGGTAAGTGGGTACTTTAGCACTATTTTTTTTTTCCTTAGTTCGATGAATAAACTTGTGTAACCGAAGCTTTTTTAGAATTTAGTCGTCGTTTGTATTTTTACGTTACTGTGTTAACATTTCTTGTTCTTTTCTGCCATTTAATGCGAATATTGTTTAGTTTGAGTTTTTAGTGTTATCATTATTCTTTGTGGCTGTAAAAATGCCTCTTAATGCAACTGGTGCTGCTAGGGCAGTAGCTTTAGCTGACGCTAGGCATACCCAACGTCGCATCGCTCATACACTCAGTTTACCTCGCATTACGGTACGGGATGCCATCAGACGCTTTTGGGAGACTGGTTCATACACGAGGAGGCAAGGTCAAGGTCGAAATCGGTGCACATCAACTCTTGATGACCGCTGGTCGGTTCGGTAAAGCGCTAAGAAATCACTTTAACACCGCTACTGAGGCGCGTACACGTCTTTTTGAGATGAGACATGGCAAGTAAGTGAACGTATCAGTAGAAGAAGACTGGCTGAAAGTAATCTAAGGCTTATCGTCCAGCTGGCGCTCCACAACTGCTCCCACAGCACCGTAGAGCTAGACTTGCCTTTGCGCGAGAATATGCTGACTTTTCTGTGGAGGAATGGAAGGTCATACTGTTCCAGATGAGAACAGTATACCTTTAAATGGTTGAAAAGCACATCAACGTGTATACAGGCGCCAAAATGAACCATTTGCTTCATGCGCAATAACTGAAACCGTGGGTTATCAGAGAGGATTATTATTGGTTAAGGGAGGCATGTCTTACGAGGCTCGTACTGATCTTGTGGTGTTTGATAGAGGCAGTGTGAACGCTTAAAGATACGTGGTATTGGTGAGAACTTCAGATTAATGCCCAACAATTCTCGTTGCCATACCACAAAATTTGTCGCTCAATACCTCGATGAGCTCGGGATTCAAGTTTTGCCATGGCCGGCACGCAGTCTCGATCTGAACCCAATTGTGCACATTTGGGACAACCTAAAGTCGTATCCGAGCAAGAGTACCGGCCCCTACCATCCTACGACAGATGGCTGCGGTAGAGAATACGGTCAATATCCCTCGGTCGGATACTCAAGACATTATTGATGGATGGATTGTCAAACTGACTCCAAGAAGTCATTAGGGCCCGAGGTTGTAACACCCATTATTAAAATTTACAAACATTTGGTAGATTTTTCTCAAAATTAAACTATACATTTTCGTGAGAATTATTCCCAATATCTTTTTTTTGACATATTTTTTTAGTAATATAATTTTTTAAGACTTGTAGTTTTATTTTTTCTTAATGGTTGCTTTTAACATATCTTCCATAAAATATGGTCCTAATTTGACGATTACTGTAAACTGAAAGAAATACAAGGTTCGCGGTTCATTGTGCCTATGTGTGTTTTTCGACTGCCATGATAAATATCACTACGTGACAAAAATATTTCTATCATTTTAAATGTCGATGACTGAGGAAGGGAAAATTAATGTATCGGTGAAAACAATAATGAAAGAAAAATTATTTTAAAAAAATCCTTAGATATACCGGGTGGTGTAGTAATGGCGACATTAAATGAACACACGGGTACTGCTACTTACCAGTAATCTTAAAAACATAAAGCCTAAAACAAAAGTCAATTTTTTAATTTATTATTTTCTCAAACAAATTAAATCACAAATTAGGTTAAATAATTTGAATCATGCTGTGTAAGGGCTACTTACCATTGCCAACGTCGCGCGCTATGGTTTAGAAGCGCGTGTATGGTACAGTCAGCATCAAAAGTAGATGATGAGTTTCAGAAATTCAATACAGCTGATAGAAATTTGCGTCAGAATTAGATAGCACTAAAGTGTTCCATAAATAGGTGATTGAAAAATATGCCAACAATAAGCTAATGAGACTAACCACCACATGTACCTGATGAATTTATGGGTCAAAAGTATCTGATGTAAAATAGTTTTATAAATATATGAATTATGTTACTTTGCAATATTTTGGCAATAAAGATATAAGTTCAAAAATAACTGACTATATAAATCATAGCAAAAATAACTGATTATCTATTTTAACCTTTTAGCTCAGTAGATAGTAATTCTTAATTATTTTTCTTTTTCTTTTTCTTTTATTTTTTCTTTTATTTTTATTTTTATTTTTATTTTTATTTTTATTTTTATTTTTATTTTTATTTTTATTTTTATTTTTATTTTTATTTTTATTTTTATTTTTATTTTTATTTTTATTTTTATTTTTATTTTTATTTTTATTTTTATTTTTATTGTTATTGTTATTGTTATTGTTTTTGTTTTTGTTTTTGTTTTTGTTTTTATTTTTATTTTTATTTTTATTTTTATTTTTATTTTTATTTTTATTTTTATTTTTATTTTATTGTTATTTTTATTTTTTTTTAATTTATTTTTTTATTTTTTTTTTATTTTTTATTTTTTTTTTATTTTTATTTTTATTTTTGTCTTTATTTCCAAAATACTGCTAAGTAATATAATTCATTCTAATTCCAAATCATAATAATCTTAATCCTATCCTATCCTAATATCACATCACACTATCACATCACATCACATCACACTTTATTATTATTATTATGTATTTAATATTATAAATGCGAAAGTCTGTGTGAATGTTTGTTACCACGTATCTCCGTAAACACTAAACAAATTTAGATGAAATTTTGTACGTAGATAGTTTTAGTACCAGAATAACACATAAGATAATCAAATTTTGAAAAAACAACCTCAAAAGTGGTGAACGGGGGTGGCAGAGTCTGTATGGGGAACAAAAAAAATCTTTACCAATCAACTTGAAATTTTGCACAGAGACTGTCTACTAAGAATAAAAGAATACGCGTTTCAGGATTTTTCGAAATTAAATCCCTAAGACGATTAACGGGAGTGGCAAAGTTTGTACGGGGAACAAAAGTTTGTGTGAATGTTTGTTAGTTTAGCTTAGTGAATAATACAAAGGCTTATCTAATTTTGATTTTTTTTTCTCTAAAGTTGTAAACGGGGTGGCAATGTTTGTATGGGGAACAAAAAAAAATTTTACCAATCATAAAACTTGAACAGGGTATGATTGGGGATGAAAGTTTGTATGGGGAACCAATCATTTCTCAAGTTAGGTAAGTTTATTAAAATTTATCATACTTAATCTGCAGTTGAATTGGTGATCAACGTGAACAGGAGTGGGACCGGGAACGAAAAAGGTAGTAAGAGTGGGAACGAGAACGGAACGTGTACGGGTGTGCTAGGTAATGCATTAATAATATGTTAGTACTTTTTATTCCGCACAAAACGTGGTAAAAATAAACCTTTATGTAAATAATGAAACACATTTTGACACATAAAATTTCCACGCGGGCGAAGCCGCGGGGTGCAGCTAGTATATTTATAGAACTATTTTACATCAGATACTTTTGAACCTTAAAGTCATCAGGTACATGTGGTGGTTAGTGTCATCAGCTTATTGTTGGCATATTTTTCAATCACCTATTTATGGAACACTTTAGTGCTATCTAATTCTGACGCAAATTTCTATCAGCTGTATTGAATTTCTGAAACTCATCATCTACTTTTGATGCTGACTGTACACAGCATGATTAAAAAATTTCTTACCTTATTTGTGATTTAGTTTGCTTTAAAAAATATTTTTTTGATAAATGGACTAGTTTTAGGATTAATTTTTTTTCATATATTTAGTATATTTCTAGAAAAGATGACCTGAGGGTTCTCAAAAATGGTACAAATTTTGGATTGACAAATAAAATGCAACCGCACATGCGCATCTGTGATGACTGATCTAGAGAAGTCCATTTTTATATCGAATTTCATTTATCGATGTTTTTACTCCACCTACTAATCCATACCTATCTAGTTATATTTATTATAAATGTCCTACGGATTTTTGGCTAGTTATTTGGCGACGTGATAATAAAATACTTTATTAATCGATATACTTTAATTCAGCCTACCATAACCTAAACATATATATAAAACTAATTAAATAAATAACAAAAACAAAAAAGTAGTTACCTAAGTACCTAACGTGTAAGTGTACAAAAATTTGACTGCGTACAAGTTACTTTTACTCAAAAGTAAATTATTAAGTATATAGGTATCAATTTTTTTTTTCTGGATAACCTGAAATAAATTTAATTTGGAGGATTATGGCCACGTACGGAGACGACATGCGAGGCTTATAACGTGAAAAAACAAGCGGTATGAGAAGATAAGTATAAGAATACCAAAGAAATAGAAAATATTCAGATACAAAATCACCGTCCCTTTAAGCATCTTTATATGAAAATTATGTTTATATTTTCTTATCCAAAATTTGTTGGGCTGTAGTATAACAAGCAACATACTTTTTTTGCGAGAAAAATGCGCTGCATCTACAAGGCAGTACAGTGTTCAATATAGATTTTGAACATTCTGTATGTGTAATAATAGATATAGCTAAGTAGTTCATTACTTTCAAAAGTATTTGTTGCTTTGTAAATAAAGCGCCCTCTAAGTAATAAGTCCTGTACTTCTAATAAGTAGTCCTAAGACCTAATGTTACCTACACTTATTTATGCAAATAAATATCTTGTATTTGTTTTGTTCTTTTAGAATAGAAAATAGAAATTGAATAGTAGAAAAATTGCAAAACTTACTGGCACATCTATGGTTGGAAATGATTTACTGAGTAAACTGTTCTTTTTTGTTCCAATTACGGCGAACTTATATTTTTCAAAATGTCTGCTGCATATTGTAGAATATTTTGTCGGCTTCCATTTTGGCCTATTTATAGCATTTATCCATTTTATTTTCATTATTTCGGCTTTAGGAAATCTGAAATATAGAATATATATAATATAAAGAATACATATAAAGTTTTTAGTAAAATGCAAATTAACAGATTTACTGAAATAAAATGAGTTGGGTGAGTTAATGTTTTCACGATCACAAAGCTTGCCTGTATCGTCGTACCTGAATGGCAAACTCGCAAGGCCTTTCTACATTTTATTAAAGAGCTACGTACAATCAAGCATACACTCCTCTGGTATTTATCTATTTCAAAACTTACTTCACATAACTTCTAAACTTTAAAAGTACTTTACACATTTATCGACAGAACTATCGACACTACCCATCACTAACCACAACTATAATGCACAAATTTACTGTGATATTTAAACTAAACAATCTCAAAAATCCTACATTATAATACGCCAAACATTACACGTAACACGAGCAATAAATTCTTAGAAACATAATTATCCATCTTTACAGTCAAACGCGTTGTATTTACAAAGATACAAGGTAATGGAGCGGATGCTTCTTACCGATGAAACCTACAATTATCTGGATTATGGTAATGTGTATTTGTACACTTTTGAACAGAACATGAGACCATGATCATTTCACTTTTTTATGTATACTATTTAATTTAAATTATAATAAAATATCAATGAAAATTATTGAGTAAAATATGTTGTTTTGGTTGATAATCAGCGACCACGGATAGTTTGACAAAGTGCTGTCAAAAGTTTCGAATTCAAAAAGTATGACATCGTCTTTCTCTTTTCTACTAATGAATAATTGATATATAGCCATCCTTGTTTGTATCTCTATCTGAAAAAGAAAAAAAATCCAACCTCTTTGATTTTTTTAATTTCTGACAAGTAGCACTACCCGTGTGTTCATTTAATGTCGCCATTACAGCGACACTCTGTATATTGAAATTTCTTGTTTCCATCAATATTTTTTTATAAAAGCATCTGGAATTATTAATAGGATTTACAATAAATGATTATTGTTTTGTTTCAATAGTCTGTTGTTAAGTTGTTTGTTGTAGTTGTTTTTAAATTGTGTTTGCAATTTATAATAATCAATTACGCGTCAAACTCACCCCGCAAATAGTTACCGAGCTAGTCTCAAATGCCATACAAATTCAATGTTGCGCAAAGCTCAATTAGTGTGGTATTTTGATTCAGTTTACTGTATACTGTTTCATATTTTCGCTTTATTACAGCGCTCTCGCCGGTTTTCAATATTTGAATTTATTGAATGAATGCGACCGTAGTACAAAATGATAGGAATATTAAATACTCACTATCCTCATCTTTTAATTGCAATTAAGCTGCAAAATCAGGATTTGTTAACGAACTTTTAGAATAATCTACACTAATATTATAAAGAGGAAAGATTTGATTGATTGTTTGTTTGTTTGCATTGAATAGGCTCCGAAACTACTGGACCGATTTAAAAAATTCATTCACCTTTGGGTAGCTACACTATCCCCGGGTGTTACAGGCTAAATTATATTTTCAAAAAAATTTGGGTTCCTTACTAAAATTTCAATAATGTAACCAGAGGTGTAAAAAAATGAATAATTGAAAAATTCCTTACATCGCGTGCGCTGCGAAAACTATTGATGATAGAACAAAATAATGTACTACGACTATTTAGAACACATCATAATCTACAAAAAGTGTCGCGACAGCATATGTCTAGCTATTATAGTTATGTCACAATAAGTGTTAATTTATTTTAAAAATTTAATTGAACTGCCGGCACTGGAATATGCTTTTTATTTGTCACTCGGTATTAATCCATATTAAAATAAATTACTCTATATTCAAGACTGTTTCAATAACTTTATATAACTTTTCAAATAATTCAATTCGGACATTCCAATCAAAAGATATTACGAGTTTAAAAATGTAAGTATTTGAAAAAAGTTTCGTGGTCATGTCACCGCTTACCCCGCTCGGCCAGCTAGGCAGCAAAGCGATGAAATAAGCGTTACTCCCCCAGTAGGGTAGGTACGGAAGGGAAGTCAATACTTATTATCAAGAAATAAAGGGTGTGTGTGTAAAAAGTTATTATTTTTTTATTTTTTTCTTAACTACCCGTGTGAAGCCGGGGCGGACCGCTAGTTTATTATAAAGTGAACTCTACTAAAACTCGATTCTACTCTCATCAGCACCTATATAATATATACTGTTTTTACTAGCTTATGTTTTCTTTATTTTCTAACAAAGTAATGTCATCGGCCCTTGGTCCCACTGAAAAATAGTCTGTTTTTGTACGGGTTTTGCTTTTTCCAAGCTTTAACTTCATTTTTAATATTCTTCTTCTCCGTTTTTAGTCTGGTGTTGCATTAAGTTATACTTTAAAAAAGTATTTAGGGAACAATCATTAAAGTAATTTGTTCAACATAACTTTATTATTTATCAATATGAGCCTGAAATATCACACTACAGGGAAAAAGTCACCACATTTGTGTAACTACATTTGATTGGAGAATGCCGAGAACCCGTACGAATAGCGTCAAAACCAAACGTATCCAATAAAATTGCCTATATTTTATAAATCACATTAACAGTTTTAGTAGCGACAAAAAATTTATGTGAGATTTTTTCCGTTTGTAAAATAATCAATGAGAATCAGAAACTTTTTTTGGCCTAATATACTATCTCCTATCTTTATGTATTTAATATACTCTCACTAGAGTATAAGTGTTCTGTGCCATTATGCAGCAGTGCTTATTCTGTAAATAGTTATTTTAATATACATCATTACAATAATGTACGATAAACAATCGTTGCATCAACTGTTTGCTAATAACCGGCGACGCGAAACCAGCATAGTTTGGAAAAGGCATCCGTGGCCTTTTTGTGGTTGTGATGAATGTGATTTTAGCTTTTATTTCACCTTTACCAGTAAGAATTAATACTTTTTATAACCATTAATATAAATAGACTAATACTTATCTAGACAAAACTGAACATGCAGGGTACCAGGAAAGCATTTTATTAAAACGTACTTTAACACTTACTATCAAAGAAAAACAATTTGCCGAAGTTTATCTTAAAAAGACTTAATGTTCCATGAAGAACAGTATAATATCTTCCGAAAAACTAGGTTTGGTTTTGACGCAATCGCAATTTTTTTTTTTTTTTTTTACCGAGCGCCATACATCAGACGGCATTGTCCTTTACGGTTTTAGAATTTTTTGGATCATGAAATTGGGCAACAAGCAATATATTATAACAGGTAAAGGACTTGTGCTATAAGACATTTCTCCTGCGTGTTCCTATTTTGGTTTTAGGGTAAAAGAACTCTAAAGCGAAAAATAACGTTCCTAATAACTAACAAATAGTTACGGACAATAAAAAAAAAATTATGCAAACAATTTGCCGTTGTTTGCACCGTGTATGGGAAAATTTCCGCAACGTTTGCATCCCGTTTTGAGTATTGAGGATAACTGATATTTCGAATGGTTAAACATTTCAACTTGTAAATTATCAAAATGGATTACTTGCGTACGTTTATGCTGTTGTTGCTGTTCGTGAAACAGTACTCTTTGCTGACCATTATTTGCTTTATGTGGGAATGGTATTATATTAAACTAGCTGATCCGCCCGCAACTTCTTTTGCGTGTATACGCTTTTTAAGTTACATAGTGTAACCCTATGTATGGAATAAAAATAACCTACCTACATTACCAGGTTAGGTTCGGGTTGGTACCCGGGCGCGTTCCCGTTCTTTTTCTTTGGCGACCCTTCGCCAAGTCAACAGGCAGTTGAAAGGTATAGGTATATATATATTATATTATAAGTTATTATACCCCTTCTCGTAACTTGAAAAGTAATTGGTTCCCCTCCATGCAAAATTTCATCTCCTATCTTGCCTTCCCACATAGCATAGAGTTACTATTCAGTACCTAACACTTTTAGTGCTGAAAACACACTTGCTCTAAGGCGCGAGCTGCTACTCGACCTGTTGCTGGGAGGCCTGCAGTCAACGTGCTAGTGTCTTTATTTATTTTATTTTGTTTATTTGGCACACAAAACGGAACACAATGAAATTAAAACATATAAAAATATATCAATAATAAGTTCTAGATTGTATCCCAAAGCATGTGTACACAGTATGATAAAGTAGAATATTATATAAAACAGTTCTGTGCCAGGCCAGCCAAAGAAAAGTAAATTAGCAAAACAAAATTAAAATTGTACATTATGGTACTAGTGTGTAAGATTGGTGATTACCGCCGAGGCGCCATTGAGACCCGAGTCGTAGGCGAGTGTCTTAAGAGAGCCGAGAACGGTAATCATCAAAACACATGTGTATCATACGACGTTTTTCAATACACACCACACACCACACACCACCACCACACCAGCCTATATCAGTCCACTGCTGGACATAGGCCTCCCCTAATAAAGGGGGATATACCCATAATCCCCACGCTGGGCATTCGGGTCGGGGATCGCAGGGCACAGCTTCTCGCACCACCGATACAGTTGTGAATAAAATAACTATAAAAACTAATTTTATTTAGTAGATAAAAAGTTTATTTAGAGAAACAATTAGTAAATGTGCAGTTAGTAAAATTATAATTAACTGTTTTTGATGACATAGCGGTCTCATCAGATAGATTATTTAATGAAATACTTTCCATGTTCTATTGTAATTTGAGATGGCTCCTTATTCGTGTAGGTAGGTGAAATCCAATCATTGGATGTACTTGGTGTTTCGTCAGTAGGAAGCGCCTCAGAATTAAGTTTAATTCTTTTTGTGATTTTTGCACAAATTTCCTTCTTGTTTTGTATGGAATCTTCTACGTATGATTCTGCTACATTGCTAGATCGCCATCCACCATGACGCTTCAAAGTCATTATATCAGCTCCTGAGTTAGCCAGCAATATAGCTGAAGTTCTTCTGAAAATATGTCCAGTGTAGCTTTCACACCACCACACACCACACCAGCCTATATCAGTCCACTGCTGGACATAGGCCTCCTCTAATAAAGGGGGATATACCCATAATCCCCACGCTGGGCATGCGGGTTGGGGATCGCAGGGCACAGCTTCTCGCACCACCGACGCTGCTGCCCGTTGGTGGCCAGGGGATTTACATGTGCCGATGTAGGCTGTGCTATGCCGCCATCAGCCGGCCGCCAGAGCCCCCTTCGTTGTTTAGCAGAGTGCACCATGTGCAGGTGAGGTTGGCTTGGGTTCCGAAGATGGGGGTTGGAACCCCGTACACGTGTAGCTTTCAACATCTGCTAAACCTAAAAACTTAGCGATTTCTTTAGGCATAGAACCAGATTTGTTTATACCTATAGGCTGACAGGTACATTTACCATTCTGGTAATATAGAAAGAAACGGTCAGTTTTTGCTTTTGGTGACCGCAAACTTTCATACTTCATAACAATTTCATAGCACGGACCGTGTATGGTGAATGACCTCTGTAATTAATTTTTCGTGATAGGTATCTTCACTAAAAGCATCTAGCCATGGTTCTCTATGTTTTTTACGGTTATATTTGTTAATTCTTGTATCCTACAGGCACCAGTTACACCAAATATTAAAGCAACATGAAAAAAAAAAGAAATAATAATTAAGTTCAACACACAACACAGGCTGAAGTCGCGTAGATATTTAAAATTAATTTAACCAATCTTAGTAGCGAGATATTGGTTATCTGGAGCATCTTTTATAAAACAATTTTTTTGCAGAAGATAAGACATTTGATTTGCTTCTAAATCCATCGGATAGTCTCTTTAGATAAGCTGACAAATTAGAGTATGTTTTTAAGTCCACTCCATTCTTTGTTCGGACTGTACTTTTTAAAATTGAGTATATACACCACAAAGAGCCTAGGTTTGTACTTAGAAAATAATTCTTTAAAGTACGCCATGAAAACATTTTCTGAAAAAGACTGCGTATTCTTGCTGTTTTGCTATTTTATGAAATTTTGGTATGCTAATAGATATTTTTCCATAACGTTAAGGGCTTCACATCTTATATCGGGCGGTGTAAAACATAAATAATTTTCTCCGTAACTAGTACATTTTAATTAATAAATAACTATAATTTCAACAGTGAAAATAATTTGTGAAAAATGTTTCGCTTATTAAACACATAATTTTAACTCGTACTAAAATTATCTATTTAAATAAGAAGTTGCATGGAATGAGCAAGAAATAGGAACATTAATTTGTTTGTTCTATTGAACACGATCTTTTTTTTGAATAAAAGCTTTTTTAAGAACAAATCACTCAACCAATAAAATTAAAAAAAATCTATAACTCACTAGCTATCAAAAATGTATAACTTACTCAGTAGTTATAGCAATGAAAAAGTCACAGTTTCATTATGGGGGTCAGTCTGTGCCTAATTGCGGTGACCATAGAGCCACTTTATGAGCAAGTGTGTTGAAAAGAGAATTTATAATTTAACACTTAATTTACAAATTATTACTTGCACTCTGTGTTATGAGTGGCTAAAATTTCTTTGAAATTTGTATAATTTATCGTTAACAATGACAATAATTTCACTTTTACTAATCAACAAATCATTATAAAGACGACACATTCGAACCATTGAATTATAATATGAAGTGTTATTAGTATAGACCTGAAGGGCGAAAGTATTTTGCGAGATCTGGACCTGCGGTCGATGTGGACATTGTAAAAAGGAGACCAAATAATGACATTATATTCCACAATACTACGAACCAGAGAATAGTAGAGGCAGATAAGACTCTGAATTTTTGGAGTCTCTAGTAGATCTCTCTATAAAGCCGAGAAGTTTCGAGCATCTGGTAGAGATATAATCGTAATTATCATGAAACGATAGTTTTTCATCGAAAATTCAATATCTTCAGCAGAAGATTTTCTTTCAAGAACGTGATCTTCCAGTCTGTAATCTATTAGGATTTTATGTTTCTTTTTGGTAAATGTTACGACAAAGCATTTTTGTAACATTAAGAAATGTACGATAAGGAACACACCAGTCATGCACCGCGTTTAAGTCTGCTTGTGTAATGGTAAAGTAAATCTTCAAATCGTCTGCATATAATAAACAGGGGTTACTGAGTTGGTCGACGAGATCAATGATGAAAGCAATGAAGAATAATGACCCAAGATGGGATCCTTGGGGAACTCCAGACGTAACTACGACAGGCGAAGAAGTGAATCCCTTTAAAGCCACAAGTTCAGTTGTTCAGAGATGGTATGAGTCTATCCAACGTAATAAGCTGCCATGAATACTGTATGACGCAAGTTTAACGAACAACGCTGAGTGATTCACTTTATCAAAAGCCTGGGAAAAATCTGTATAAATAGCATCAACCTGTTTGGTCTTGGCGAAAGCGCAACAAAGGTACTACTTGGAGGTAGTACTACTAGGAGTGGTTCAATATGTTGATAAAGAGAGTATTCACTAGAGATTCAAAGATTTTGCCAAAACATAAAAGTATACTGATGGGGCGGTAATTTTTTCAGCGTGATTTATTTTCTGATTTTTTAAATATGGCAATAATATGGGCTGTTTTCCATACGAGTATACATGGAAAAATTCCAGCTTGAAGAGATTCATTGTATATTATACTGAGAGGGAAACTTAACTGTTTAGCACATCTTTTTATGAAATGGGGAGGGATTCCATCAGGACCCGCGCCTTTATTAGAGACTAATAAAGGCGCTCTTAAGTTATTATTCTCCTTAATTTTTACCTCTGATAATCGAACTTGTTCAATAAAAGTTTATTTTTCCATACACAGGTTTCGCATCACGTCGACCGAGTGTTGACGAATTTGGCTTCCGACAGCGGACAGTTCAGTCGCCAGCTTTTGCAAAATGTTGTTGATATCCTCACCGCAACTGTCGACCAGCTCGCGAAGAAGTTAAAAGGTGCGGCTCGTTTCGCCTTCAAGGACAAATACGGCGTGGTGGTAAGTTTCTTTGATGCTATAAAGTTTTTCGTGTATTTCTTTCCTATATATAGATATTCTGTAAAGTCCAGAAAATAGATCTTCATTTTGTTAAAGCGAAGCACTTTTTGGATTAAAAAGGAGCCTAGTCACGTTATAGATAACGTAGGCTTTGCATGAACGCATATCATAATTACATGTGTGTACATGTTAATATCGCATATACATGTTATTTACTAATTATTTTAATCAAAACTTCAAAATTTTTAATAATTGTGCTGAAATACTAAAATTAGATGTGACAATCCTTTGAAAGAAAATAAAAAAAAAAATAAAAACTTCTATCAGCCATCAAATCGCACATCTTTCATTCTCAAATTCTTTTTCACACAATCCATCCATCTCTGCTTCGATCTCTATTCGTGTATGTATTCTGACATATTCATCGCATGACTTTCATCTCTCTTCATGACATGCCCATACCATATCAGTATACCACTCCTCTCAATCTCCTCACCTTATCTTATCGATGAAAAATTATAAAATTTCATAATGTTCCCTGATAAAATATTCAACTACATAAGTTGTAGAAACCTTGTATGTACCGATACCCTTTATCACAAGCCTCGGATGAACATTACTACTGATAAATTCGTCCAAACCAAAAAGTTTCCATTATGATTATTCCAATAAAGTTTTAATTCGATATAATTTTTTGGGATAATTATTAGTCTGAGATATACATGATGATAATACTTATAATTCTTTATTCATTTTTGGTATTATTATTATTAATCTGAAATTGTTAATTCGATAAAAAGTTACAAACACGTATTAGGGTATTATAAAAGTAAGTAAGAAAAAAAAATCAGTTCGGTCATTACAGTACACTTTGAATCGTAATTTTTTTTATTTACACCAGTTCGTAACGCGACTAAACTGAGAAGAACTGGCAAGAAAATCTGTTAGGCTTATATTTTTTTAATGTCATTAATATATTTTTTAGGGTTACGTTACCGAACCGGTCAAACGAACCCTTATGGTGTCGCTTTGTCCGTCCATCCGTCCGTTTGTCACATTTAATTTTTTCAACAAACTTCATAAGCTACCTGCTTGAAATTTGGTATTGATTTAAAATGCACTGACTGAATAAGATTGCCAGTAAAGAAAAAAAAAATCATTTTCATCCTCAAAAGGTCCAAAATAAGAAACGTCCAAATAGTTCGAGTGTCATATCATATGAAAGGAGTCAATTAGCCCAGTTTAAAGCAATTTTTCATTTTTTATACGATGCATGGTCTGTCCAAAAAATTACCATAACCACCCCTAATCTCCGAAGTTTGCAAAGCGAGCAATCTGAAGAAATGAATGGTTTTGTAGAAACCTCAATGAATGTAAAGACAGCTGTGGTCAAGCTATAAAGCAAGTTACACGGTCAAATATGGTGTTATCTTAAAGACCCTAATTTGCCCATTCATAAACCGTTTTTTATGTTTCTATAGTACGTACAGATTTTAATTACGAAGAAACCTTACTAATTACTAATTTTAAACTTAGTTCTCAGTGGTTCTCTGGGGACCATATTATAAATTGCACGCACAGCCCTCTTCTGCAGCTGCAGCGTTCACCGACAATAAAATGCCGTACAGCATAATGCTATCAAAGTAGCTGAAATAAACCAGTCTAGCCGTTTCTACGTCAGTAAATTGACGGATTCTTTTGACTGCGTATGCTGCAGAACTGTATTTTCTGTGTGAGCGCCCCATTGAAGCTTATTATCTTAAATTATGCCTAAAAATACAATAAGGTAAATAAAATAAGGTTTCTCCCGTTCAGAGATGTATTACAAAAAAACTCCTTTATATATGTTCACCAATCTGACTGATTACCAAAATCTATTAGATAAAAAAACGATTTTCCAAAGTCGGGAGCCAAGTTCACAAAGATATTCATGCCAAGTTCTAAGCAAATCACAACATGTCTTAAAAAGTTTAAGTATCAAATAACCACAATACCTGTTGGACCCTGTTTTGGGATAGTATTTATTATTTAAAAGATTCCAACCAATCACATGACGCGTTTAAAAGTTCCCTTATAACACCGCATTGCACCCCGTTTAAGAGATAGGTCATTAACCATAATGAATACCCCATTGCGACTCGTTTGGGCATGGTATAAGAAGTATAATTGACCTAACTTTCGAGCAAATCACGTCATGTGTTCTAAAGTTTCACTTTACAAACTTTATAACACCATTGCACACCGGATAAAGGGTAGATCCTTGGTTATTTTCAGTAAAGAAAAAAAAAAGTTAAAAGTGTTTGAGAAACGCTAAAATAGATATTTATTTATTTTTGTTACGGAGTCCTTTGAAAGTTTCAAGTCGATAATGATAATTATAATGATAAATGTTTATTAGGAAAAGGATGAAGTATTTTTTTGTCCTGCATACAAACTTTGCCGGTCCCCAAGAACCCCTTAGGGGTTGATTTACGATAAATACTTAAATATGTTTTCTAACCTATTCCTATTTCAAGTCTTTATCTATTAATAAAGATTTTTTTGTCCTATATACAAACTTTGCCTCATCGTTTACCCCCTTAGGGATTGAATTTAAAAAAATGTTGAAATAGGTGTTTATTTATTTTTGAAACCGAGTCCTGTGCAAAATTTCAAGTCGAAAGGTAAAGATTTTTTGTCCCCCATACGAATTTTTGCCACCCCCGCTTACCCCCTCAGGGGTTGAATTTTGATAAATGCTATAATAAGTTTTTTTTGTTAAGGAGTCTCTGTGCAGTTCAAGTCAATGGGTGAAGAATTTTTTCGTCCCCCATACAAACTCTGCCACCCCCGTTAACCCCCTTAAGGGTGGAATTTCTTACAATCCCTACTTATTCGGTGGTTTTGCTGTAAAAAAAATCTACACTCCAAATTTCAACTTTGTCCTCCTTACTTATGAACGCTACTTAAAGTTAATCAATGCTCAAAGTTCGCCCTGTCACTGTTTGTCATTATCTAACGGTAAGATGGCAATAGTCTAAACATCGTTTATTTTTTGAAAGATGTTCATAAGTAAGGCCATGTATCTTAAGTGGTTTAGGCTGTGCGTTGATTTCAGAAAATAGCCTTCTGTTTTTTGTATTGTTTTTTGTTTTGATTGTAACCCATTTTTACTACAGACCCTGGAGAACACTTTCCATTTACGTCTACTTTTTGTACTCGGTCAGATAGGTAAGAAGTGAGAAGGGCTAAAGCCATACCTCTGGCACCATAGTGATCTAGTTTCCTGATTATATATTTCATGGTGTACGCAGTCAAAGGCCTTTGACAAATCACAAAAAATATACAATAATAATACATTTGATTTAATTATTATGCTCATCATAGGTAACATCTTTTTATGAAAACACAAGAAAAATAATTTCGCGTTTGATGATAAAAGCCAGTAGTAGTAACCATAATAACCCAAATCATGGTGTTGAAATTACAGACAACCGTAGTACAGGGTGATTCATTTAGGTAGGACAGTACGTGAATGTCTGGTAGCCTTATTTATTTTAAAACGTTCGTTATGGTTTACTCTGTCTTAACTATAATAAATAAATAAATAATGCTGGACTATCACACAGCATCATGTAGCCCCAAACTAAGCAGAGCTTGTGTTATGGGTACCACATGATTGATATATTACATATATACATTTTTTTTGTAAATACATAGAAAACACCCAGACCCGAGACAAATATCTGCAGAACATTCAAACATTTGTCCCGCGAAGGTAGCGGGTTCTGCGTCCCAGGCGGACCTTCGCCCACTGCACCACAGAGCTCGTCTAAATTCTATTCACCAACATCATCCTAATTCATCGTTATCGGTAGTTTTCGACCTACTGCTGGGCATAAATAAGCCTTCTTTTGATTAATGCCATTCTCCTCGATCCTGCGCTAATATGAGCTAGATGCCACCCACGGTCTTGTCAATTATCCACTGTTTTTGCCATTCAAATTGAGATGAATGATGATTATCAATAGAAAAACAAATATAATATCTTTTTGGTTGTAACGAAAGAAGTACCCATACCATAAACGCCTAATTTCATAAATCTATTTCAGATTTATTTAAAACGAGCTTACCTGCCTGAAACTACGTTTGCGAGTACTTGATTACCCTTAAATTATGGCTATTTTTCGCAGAAGCCTGAATAGGCATCTATGCAGGTACGAATTAAAAAGTAGACAGGAACTCATGTAATATTACGCGTTTTAATTTCAAATTATTTGACAAATAGTGATAATTGAGAATTTCACGCACGCCAAATAATAGCTCCTATACATTGAGATTTTATACTCCGTTTAAAATATCTCGATGCTTCTATAGGCAATTTTTGATACTCTGGGTTACAGTCAGTCACAGTGGTTACATTTTTGCAATTATTTTAGGGATCTCAAATAAAAACAACTAATAACATCCTATGTTATTAATGAGGCTTTCTAAAGGTGACAGAATGTTTTTGTCAGTTAAGTAGTTTTTGAGTTTATACGTTACTAACAAACAAACATATAAAAAATCTAATATTTTCTCTTTATAATATTAGTGTAGATATTTAAATGCAGTTGCTTTTGTTGTCATGGTTTTTGTTTTACAGTGCCAAATTCGTGTAGTGTCTGACATTGATTGATGTATTAGGCCTTTCAGAGTGTCTACGGAATCAGGGAGGGAGGATGTGATAGGTGACGAGCTCTGGCCCGGCTAATAAAGGCTCGTGACTCGAAATCGCTAAACCAATATAATGTCAGTGGATTAGATAATATAAGTACAAACAATACAAAACAATACAATACAAAAGTAAAACCGGGTTCGTTTCCCGCAGCGAGACAAATGTTTGTATGGTTCAGTAAACATTTTTGTCGGGTCTCGGTGTTTTCTATTTATAATATGGTATTTACAAAAAACCATAATACAGGCTCTGCTTGCTTTGGGGCTACATGATGTTGTGTTAGTGTCCAGGATTATTATTTCATTTAAAACCCATACTATAAAGTTTTACAAAATATAAATCTAGCATGTACATAAATAATATTAGTAGTCAAAAACGATATGAAATATTATATTACTATCTTGTTTTAGTTTTTGTATTGATATTCATCATAAATATAACCTGAAGCTATTTTCGTACCTGTAACAAATGAAAGTAGTTATAACGTGCTAAACCAAGCTAGGTTGAGTTTATAACTTAATCACTGGGCTCATCGAACTCGTGCATCGCAAAGTTTCAACACATAGTGCAAGGAGCATTTACTGTTTATGTTATGAGTATTAGTTTTAGAGTTCCGACCGACAAGGGTGTTTGGCTTAGATTGAGTAGCCGGGCTTATCCCTTTGGCAAACTAAAATGTAAACGATGTAACGCGCTTAGGCTATTTATTTCGTCTGCGTATGATTTTTAATGTTTGCATTAAGCGGATGGATGTATGCATACTATAAATCTGTGTAAAAAGCCCCGCCACCTATATATCCTAATAATTATTTAAAACCTGCCTAATTTATAATGAACCTATGTACGAATAATACTAATTTGTTTAGGCCACGTGAATCGTCTAGTTTAGTAGTTAGAACCCTATGAAATGAATGTAGTAACTCAATGGTTCTTTCAAGACATTTGAAACGATGTTTATTCTAACTTTCCTAATAAATTCCTAAGCCTAGAACATTCTAACCCCTAGTTTTGATATAGGAGATTAATGCTGTTCAGAAAATGCAAATAAGCTTAGGTTTTTAGGGAATACAATATTAGATATCCTAAAGAACATGAATGATGAATGTCCAAAAATTCAATTCTTAAAATCTTAGCTTTGCTAAATAATAGAATGTGTTTCAATGATATATTTCATCAAGAGTCCTGTAGTATTGTCTAAAAGAACTGCATTTGCTTGTCTTTGTAGCCAAAAATATGAGGCTTACTTCATATTTTTGGCTGTAAAATACCTCTTTCTTCTTAGTGAGGATTTATTGTGACGATAAGGACTGCTCAAGCTAGCCTTAGTAGGTTAAATCGTTTCAGTAGCTTAATCAAATATATCAGCAGTTACCTCATGGGTACAATATTTAATGTGAATATAAAGAATCTCATTTCTTAGACAGTTTTATAAAGAATCATAGAACTGAACAGCTCATTCTTACCGAAGAATCTTTACTTTGGACAACCGTTGTACGGTTAAGGGGAATCTTAGATTGAATTTATATTTTAGATACTAGCTTCCACCTGCTGTTTCACTGTAAAAGCCGCCGGACCTGCCTTTATCAACGGTCGATTACTGCACCTATCAGTGCTTTTATCCTGATTATTCTCTGAAAAGCCTCCAATACATCCCTCTCCACGAATTTTAAATTTTTTCTCCCCGACTTCCCTGTCACTCCTCTCCTTCTTTATTATTTGTATCTAATGAAAAAGCATTTAATTTTGAGTTTATTTAAATAAGTTTGCTTATATTTGTGAACGACGCTCTCCTGAGACCTGTTTCATTACAGCTGGATATTATCACACAGCCCCAAACTAGTTAAAGGGACCACATGACTGATCATCTATTGATGTATACTTATTTTTGTTAATTCTTTCATCATATACATATAAATCACCCACGCCCAAGACACAAATACTTGTAATTTATAAAAACTCGGGGTGGGAATCGATTCCGAAACCATCACGAGGCTTTCGCTCATTGCGCCACAGTTGTCGTCAACAAATGTTTACAAAGTATTTCATATTTGAAACTCATGAAATGAAAAGTTAAACCTAAGAGAAGCCAATAAGAAACAGGAAAAAACAATTTCCAATGAGTTGAAAAAGTTCTTACTTAGCCTCACGTTTTGCCATAGGCGAAACTTCAGAACTAATTGCGAATCTGAAGCTTTTGTTTGAATTAAAAAAGCAACAAGTAATTTTCAGCAGCTTGTTTGCGGTGAGTGTAGAATGTTCCAGGCCGGCGAACAAATTGGATTAAAACATTTCTATGCTCGTCTCGCGCTCACCGTAACCAAACTAACGAATCAAAGTTCAGTGCGTTCCGAGATTGCAGGTTTTCATCACATAGTAAATAGTTGTGAGCATCTGAAATCCAATTCTAATCCAGTTCACTCTGGAATGAAATCAAGTACTGGATTAGAATTAGATTAGGTACTGTCATTTGGTACTATTGAAACCAATATTATGTACGGCTTTGTACAATCGCTCTTCGGCCCCAGCCATATTACATCGAATTCCTCATTCCGCATGAAAATCGCACACATTCGATTCACTACTGAATTCCAGTATCAGTGTTACTTGCTGATATACATTCATCGTGCATTTTCATGCATTTTGATGAGTGTCTAACACAGAACATATCGTTTATCTGGTCTGTGGCGTCTAAATGCGGAAGTTTTAAAACATATAGCAAACCATATATAAGGTACGTGTGTATTTCTTGCATTCGATTAGTACTTTTCGGTCCATAATTTTGAAAGCATCATCATCATCAGCTGATGATGAATCAGCCTATAGTACACGGCTGGACTTGGCATCCCCTAATGAGTGCCATAGCTAGTATTTTATTCGAAACATATGCCCGGATAAAATTCGTACAGACTAGGGGAAAACATTGGTAAGTGTGTGCTGTGTTAAAATAAAATTCCATCGGGGGACTAACGGGAAAGGGACGCAGTCGGGTTTTTGGTTTCTATATAAACAAGTGCGTTTCTAAAACCTTGTCTGAATTTGACGTCGATAACTTTATCTAGTTTATGACTTTTACGATTTGGGGATTGTAACTTTTTAGCGATCGAGTATTTTGATCCTGGTGAACTTTGTAAAAATTAATAAAACTGTATTTAGGAGGTAGTCGGAGGCAAAAAACATTATTTTCGTATATATCAAGCTATACTTAGTTTGGGGCTACCTTTATGATGCTATGTGATAGCGTCCTGCATTCAAACTCAAACTCAAATGTATTTATTTAATAAGAACTGTAAATCATTTGTTAATTTAAACCAATTCGTAACGCGACCAAACAGAGAACAATTGGCAAAAAACTCAGCTTGGATTATATTAGATCACTAGCTTACCCGACCGCAACTTCACTTGGCGTGTATACGCTTTTTGACGGACTTAAAAGGAAGACTTTATTTATTAAGTAACGTCTAACCCGAACTATGTATGGAATAAAAAAGTACCAACCTACATTACCTACAGTACCAAGTTAGATCCCACATCCACAACCTTTTCCGAGCCCGTTCTTGCTCCCTTTTAGGTATCATAAGTTTTATATCCCTACTCGTATCTTGAGAAATGATTGGTTCCCCTCATAGATTAAGTATATATATAGATTTATAGTTTGCGTGGCCACCCTAGTCTTTCTCATTTCAACTGCAGGGTTGCCACATAATTAAAATTTCCATAGATTTGGGTTAAATATACTGATAATACGCCCTCCGGCCAGGTGGTAACGATCTGCGAAATGCTGCTGGTAGAAGCTGGACGCATCGAGCTCAGGACCGGGACTCAGGCGCTCATTAGGGGAGGCCTATGTCCAGCAATGGACTGCTATAGGCTGATGATGATTATGGGTAAAATATTTGCATATTGCACAAGGAATTCAATGACAAACAAATATAACAAGAAATTATTGTCATGCAGGTAAACGATTAATCTATCAATTTATACTGCAGGTAAAGTATTAATCTATTGATTAATACTTTACCTGATGATATCGGTTAATTTTAATTAACAATAATTAAGTTGACAATCAAGATTACTTAATAAATATATGTCAAAATGAAAAGTAACCATTCAAAAGAAGAAATAAAAATAGTAAATTATTATTTAGTTTTAATAAATTCGTTTGATCGTATAAAAGCATTTATCTACAAGCCATTTGTGAAGTCTTATTTTAAAAAGGCTAAGTTTCAAATCTTTCATGTCTTCGGGGAGACTATTGAATATTTTAACGGACATGAATTAAGATATCTTTTGCATTGATTTTTTACAGAACGACATAAATATCCTTTTATTTATTTGTGTCCTAAGTTGTCGTTCACGCATGTCTTTATGTTTCTTGTATAAGCTTTCAAAATTCCTACATGCAAAAAAGAATAGAATCATAGGAAATATATTTTTATTTCTCAAAAACTTCAACATTTAGAAACTTATGCTTTCGATTCTGCAATCATATTTTCTAAATTCGCTACTCTTTTATTAAACACCAAGACACAAAACACCACTTTTTTCCCCAAGAGCTCGCAGTTTTTCGCGTATCTTCTAATAGCTCAGCAGTCCAACGCAAATTTTTTCGCAGCCTTCTAGGTGTGTATGATGGTGATTTACCCTATAAACAGTAATCAAAAATTAATTTCAGTATATAAACATAACAAATGTAATCTGTAGAAAATGCGTACATAAAAGGCTAGCAATTCTACTAATATAATAAAGGCGAAAGGTATTGAGTATTGTTTATTTCACCCTCACGCAAAATTTAGATACAAAATACAATACAATACAATAAATTTATTTCTTTTACAAGTTACACACGTACATCGTTCTGGCTGGGAAAAATAACAAGCTATTAATGGCGCTGCTGATGATGATGATGAAACATATGAATTGAGGCATGGAATATATTGGTCTTCTTCTTCTTCGTATGAAATAGTGGCCAACTCTGATGTCGGAATTTTTAGGCCACCCGAAGGCCTCCGACATGGCTAACAACTGAAAAAGCCGGGAAGAACATCTTAACGTATCTTCCGAAGGACGGAAGCGCTCAGATCTAAATGCCATCCAGATCACCCATATAAGTAGTGTCCGGGCGAAGTGTTCCTTAACCAAGATGATCTGCGAAGATCACCGGAGTAAATTATTTACATGGTGTCAAATTGCATTATGTTACAGGTTATAGGTAAGGTATCTCACATAAACCCTGTCTAAGGGTAAATTTAGCAACATTTGCCCCGCAGTGGGAATTGAACCCACAACTAGCTAATTTAATTTGCGGGTACTTCGGAGAAGGCAAGCAGTATCTTGGGTTTCAATTACCCGGTTTTGATAAAATATAGCTTAGGTTTTTTGATACTTACTTACTGTGGCAGATTTAAATAATTGGGGGCATATAGGTGTATTGTCAAAAAATGCTGTCAGTTGTGACTGACGAATCCCGAATCCGTTTTAAATCTGAATGATCCGTTGATTTAACGTAACCTCTGGTTCTCTAGTCTGAAATAAAAAAACAGTTCTAAACCAAAACAAAAATGAACGAATTCTATCATTGTAGGTATGATAATAATAATAATAACAATAACCTAACATTTAATAGCACAACATATATAAAAATAATGAATTCATTGGTTTTCGTGGTCTTTTTTCCTATACATTCATTAAAACTTCGGTTTGTCAAGGTTGACCAAATATAGCACATGGCTTTTAAACGATAAAATCAGTATCAAAATAGATTAAAGATTAAAGATTTTTATACATACTGTGGAAGATTCACATAACTGGAGACATAAAGGTGTATTTTCAGTTACCATCCATTAAATTACGTGGCCTTTGGTTTTTTATCCTGAAATTAAAACATCTTTAAACTGGGCTATGCAAATAATAATGAACCAAAGAAATTATATTATTTAAAGTTCTAATAAAAACTACTTTTCTTTATATGCTTATAGCTTATAGCTTATGGGGTGGGGAAGGGCAGGGAGGGAGTGAGGACCCTCGCTCTAAAAGGGGGAAACTCGCAGTTTCCGAGAAAAAATGAATTACGTTTTGAGGTTAACGAGAGAAAAAAAATTAAATAATATACGCCAAAACACACTACCGGACTACTACGGACCTATGACCTATGATCAGTTTAAAAACAGTTTCAAATCATAAAAACAGATATTTTATTCGGGTATTTGACCTCGTCGTCCCTGAGTGTCGCTTCGTCCACTCGTCCTCGCGGGCTAGCTCCACTCAGGATCTTCCACGGGAATTTCTGGTTCCACATTTTTTATATCCAATCTACGCATAGGGACCACAAGACTACGTGGCATCGGGGTGATCTGCGTCAGTTCTGTGATATTGCTACTCAAGTTGGGGTGTCCTAGAACCTACTGCTGCGAGAAGGATTTCCAGGTGGTTGTAAAAAATCTAATAACCGACTGTCTATTCAACGTATTACATTAACAACGAGAAATATCATTGTCAATGTCGAATCACCAAAAAATACCACAGAGGCCATAAATAAAAAGAAGATGAATTTTCAAATAATCATATCTCAAAAACTATTTGGTTCCGCACTACGCCATTTTAGATTTAGGCTTCCTAGATATAGACCTATCTGTGACAAAAGTTCCAGCCGCCTTTGTAGTGAGCTACAAATAAATGAAAGTTGAGCCAAAAATTAATGTGCAGTGGGCAAAATTCATTTCAAATGCCGGCAACACCAAACAAAACAAAACAAAATTGAATTTCACTTTTTGGCTTATTTTCTTACAGAGTTCTGCTCTAAATGTTGTTATTTATTGTGGAAGTCTAGTTAATAATCCATTTTTGAATAAATACCTCGTCAAAAGTACGATACTTACGCTTGAAAAGACAAATCCGGAATGTTTTGATCACTGCCACTTTTGCACCAAAATACACTACACCGATCCATTTTGATAGAGAAATCCATAACATTCATTTGTTATTATTGATTTACAATAGATGAAACATAATTTTTCCAGGTAATAATTTAGTTTCAAGCAAGTTTTTCACAAAATCTTCCGAAACTGCTGCTAGCTGCCAAAGTTTGTTTAGCGCAATGTTGCGAAAAAACCGGCACGCGATAAGGGACAGCAAATCTATAGTGCGGTCTCCCTTATTTGCATGAAGCACGCATAAGTAGTTCTCTTTCTTGAAAGAATGAGATGAATTATCTCGTCGTCTATAGCTTTCTCTGTCTAGGGTTCCCCTGCATACAAACTTTCATCTCTTGTCTGTCCTGCCCACATAGCATAGAGTAACTATGCTAAAATTCAGTAACACCAAGTGCTGAAAACAAACTTTGCTTTAGGGCGCGCGCTGCTACTCGACCCGCTGCCGCTGCTGCGAGACCCGCAGTCAACGTGCTAGTGTCTAGTGTATGTGTGCTGAAAACACACTTGTTTTAGGGAGCGAGCTGTTTTTTTGTTTATGTGTGACTGTGAGCACTGTGCACTTAGTGAGCACAATATTTGGACATGCCTTAAACTACTACCGATTAACTTATCTGATGATTTATACATTTTAGAATTCAAATTAAAACTCGCACGGCGGTCGAAATATGAGCAAAATCGAAATGAGCATGCGCATTATTAGCAATGTTTCGACACACATGCTACTAAGTAGCAATTACTCAATAGTAGCATGCTTTCGTGCTAGAAATGAGCATGTGTAACTGTACCTTTGAAGTTGATATTAATACTCCTTAGTAATTTTGATCACTATTAATAACAAATTCGATGCAAATCACCCCCAAAATTACTTTCTAGCCTTTTTTAACTCCGTGGATTTCAATAAAATACGAAACACATCTTCCATAAATTCTGTTAAAGAATGTTTATGCATAATTTGAAGTAGATTGGACCAAGGAAACACGTTGTCCCATACAAACTTTGCCACCATTTTTCACCTCATAAGGTGTAGAATTTCGAAAAATCTTTTTTATCGGATGGCTTCCTCATACAAAGAACACACTCTCCAAGTTTTAGGTCTCTACAATCAGCGGTTTAGGCTGTGCGTTGATCAATGATTCATTCAGCACAAAGGATTTTATATGTATAAATAGATAATATTATACCGAAGTACTTGTTAACTAAATTAATAAATAGTCAATAAATAGTCGTGTTGTATTTGTTCTTTGCAGTAGGAAGGTACAAACAAATAATCTATTATAAAATATTTATTTAGTTTATATTATTATATATGCACTTGAGTTAAAAAAAAACATTTTCTGTAAAACATAATTTAATTAATTATTTAAATATTTACAAGATTTATTTGGGTGGGAGGGTGTTACAAACTACATCACTTAAGGTGACGATACATTTCAAACCTTCCTCTCGCTCGCACTATTCAACATTTTTGAAGATATAAAATCACTCATTGTAGTTATGCAAAATAGCAAAACCTTCACGGCCTAAAATAAGGTGTTATGTATGTATTATGGTAGTGAAAATGTAGCTCAGATGTCTGAACTGTCAATTTCATTATCACGGACCACAGATATTGAAGAGAAATAGATGAAGTCTTAAAATTCACTATGCTCTGAACGTCAACTCATACGCTCTACTTTCTTATGTCCGTATATCATTTGTTAGAAAGGGATGCATACTTCATCTCAATGCGATTGCTGCGACTTTGTACCAGGGCGTTTGTATGAAACTGCATAGCATTTTACTCGAGCGCACTGGTACGATTTTTTTACTCGACTGCGCTAGAAGGAGCGTAATGTTTTTTGAGAGTATGTATGTACGTCCATTTATATGGCACACCCTACAGCCCAAACCGCTTGACGGATTTTGGAGAGCAGCATCATAAAGTATTTAGTTTGACTAAATTGAACATCATTAATTTTTAGCAGTCGGGTTTTTTGTTTTTATAATAATAATTTTGAACTCATTTGAAGTCGCATTGAGAGAAGTATGAATCCCTTTCTAGCTGATGATATTAGACATAAGAAAGTAGAGATCAGCCGTATCAGTTGATGTTCAGGGCATGAATGAATTTTAAGGGTTCTTCTAGGCTTTAGTCATAATTCTTTGTCACTGACTTAAGTTTTTAACCGACTTCAAAAAAAGGAGGAGGTTCTCAATTAAACTATGTTATTTTATGTATGTTACGCGATAACTCTGTCAATTATTAATAGTTATTAATCGGTATATATTATTAATTTTAATGAGCCTTTTTTGTTTGTTAGATCATACTTCAGAGGCGGTTCCATATAAATTTTATGAGGGATTCATACTTTTCCCGCAAAATTAAAAAAACCTCATCCTCAGTTGTAATTTTTGCCTTTTAGAGCAATAAGAAATGTTGTTTTATTGAAGTCAGTGATTTTTTTCAAGTTTGTTTATTAGGGGTGTACGGGGTTCCAACCCCCATCTTCGGAACCCAAGCCAACCTCACCTGCACGTGGTGCACCCTGCTAAACAACGAACGGGGCTCTGGCAGCCGACTCATTGCGGCATAGCACAGCCTACATCAGCAAAGCTAAATCCCCTGGCCACTGACGGGCAGCAGCGTCGGTGGTGCGAGCTGTGCCCTGCGATCCCCAACCCGCATGCCCAGCGTGGGGATTATGGGCATATCCTCCTATATTAGGGGAGGCGTATGTCCAGCAGTGGACTGATATAGGCTGGTCTGGTTGTCTGGTTGTTTATTACGTGAATTAGTGTGGGTTGCGCAACGGGCGAACTGTCACGTTACTTATTTCGTGCCGAAATTTCGGTTGGAGCACCAATCGCACGAAACGTAACATGAAATTACGATTTTAAGTTTATTTATTTATATTATTTATTTATACTTATTTATTTATAGTTTGTTAAAAAATAACCAGTTTTAGCGTAAAACCATCACATTAAGTTGTTTTTTATTGTTTTAAGTTATATACTCGATTTATGCAAGGTTTAATTTGTTATAAATCAATTTTTATTTTCTAAATATCCAGGTCTATTAGTTCAAATAAATGAACAATTGAAACAAAGTCACGGAAAAGTTATACCCTTCCGCTTCAACATTAACATTTAAAAATTTTACTTTGAGGAATGTAACGTTTGATAAAGCTTGTCTAGCATGGTATTGACATTGCATCACAAATTGCTCACTAATTAATATACTCGAAGCTCCGCGCCGTATTACTGAATGATAGCTATTTGAATTTCCTCACTGTGTAACCGCAGACGGATATTGATTAAATTTTATGTGGATAACTCGAGGACGAATTTACCCTGTCAGATATATATTTGCTAATACCAGACTCTGTAGCTAGTAGACGCAGGGTTTCTTTAAAATCTTCAAAGAGCGTTATATTGACATTGAAAATAAGTAAATTATTAAAATATTTTATAGTGAGGGTTCGAGCCACGGTTAAATAGTTCCAAATAGCTTGATAGATGGCCCAACTGTTGAAGTCTCAATATAATCAGTCGTCTCAAACCCTTAGGTATGTCAAGGTTGTACTTAAAAAGTACTCTGCTTCTGTGGTGTTCTCTGTAATGATGACTGATTGAAGTTCCAAATAAGTCAGCGTCATTTAAGTCTCAGTCTTTTTAGGGTGACGTTACCGAACCGTTCAAACGAACCCTTATGGTGCCGCTTTGTCCGTCCGTCCGTCCCTCTGTCACAGCTGATTATTTCAGAAACTACATAAGCTACTTACTTTTCGTATAGATTTAAAATGCATTCCATTAATTTCAAACCGATATCACATTCGGAAACCCTGCATCATCCCGTTTGTCCAGGTTTACCAAAGTGCAAGTCGCAAAAATAGTGAAGATCTGTAGGGAAGTTGGAAATGATGAAGAGTTTGTAATGGAGGGTGATAAAAAATATATAGGTAATAATATAATGCTGATTTATAAAGAAACGATCATGTTATGGGATTGAACATGTCACTTAAGATACATTTTCTCCATTTACGCCTAGACTTTTTCCCTAAAACCTTGGGCGCCAAGAGTGACGAATAGGGTGAGCGTTTTCACTGAGACCTGTTAATGTTGATAGTCCCCTAGCATAGCAAAAATCGTTTGGGAAGAATGTATGCTAGGGGACTACTGCTGGTCTATTTAAAGAGAAGCAGGTTAAGAAATATATAAAATAGACTGTAAAATCAATCATTTATACACATTATTATATAATGTTGTACTATTATTTGTTTTTAAATGTTCAGTAAATATTTTTTAACGAGACGTGACACATTTTTAAAAATATTTATTCCGTACGTTAATCTATAAAGAAACACACATTTTGGCCGTGTATAATCCGTGTAAATTTTAATAGTATATTTCATTGTGCGAGTGCGGAAAGCCTCTCATTGCAAAGAGTTCAGACAAATGTCTACCCGAGCCGAAGCGCAGCCGAAGGTGAGGGTTGACAGTCGGAACAAGTTGCAATGACGGTTCCGCACGTGTACTGAACAACTATTTTTAATACAGTTGCGAAAAAATGAAGCAATTTAATAAAGAAAATTTCTGGAAAATGGCGCCAACCGTAAAAGAATATATGCAGAGATTTTTTTTGTTTTCGTCAGCCATTCTAGGTAGGCAAAGGGAACTATGCCCATACAGCAAAATCTTCAGTAGATTTTTTTTATTGATATGAAATGAAAATGAAATTTAATGAGATGAAATGAAATGAAACCTATCCTAACTCATTGAATCAAATAATTAAATCTGATATTGAAACAAATTAGTAGCTTCTTTTTAGAAACTTCGTGGTTGGTTTTTTCTTTTTAATAGACATTATTTTGACAGTTAGAAAAGAGAACGCACGAGTTCCGAAAAGGTAAAAAAAAAGCTCTAGTATGTAATAGCCCACATCCCGAACGTCCCTTGCAATACGCCACTTTTTGAGCAACTGTATTTTTTTTTTCATCTTAGTCGCTTTCCATTAACTTTAAATGCTGGTTTTCCGAGTATTAGTTTGTTGCTTAAAGCTCCGACAGCTGAAACTGTATGAAAAAAATGTATACATAGATAAGAAATAACGATGTCTGATTGACCATACTTTACTGTTCGCGGCGGTTGACATATTCGTAATTGCTCAGAGTACAGTTCTTCAGAAAAAACAAAATCAGTGGCTTGAAAATGGAGCAGCGCCCCTAACGGGAAGTTTGTTAAACTTTATCTCCATACAAAGATATAGTTAACGCATACTTTAAAGTAAAGTTTGTTTTTCGCACTCAAGCCACAGTAGTAAAAATGTAAACGTGGAATAAATTGTTCTAACAACCTTTTCACTCGTATCTCTTCCTCGGCAATTAGTATTCACTCGGATGTTTTATATAAAAACTATTATTCGTGGCGAATTAAAAAGATGATATTCATTCAGAAATCAGAAATGAGGGTTTTTATTATTTATTCAGTACCGTTTAAATGCAATTTCTTTCTAATGGCTTACCATGTTCCAGACGTTCTTTGTGGTGCATTCCAATTACTGGCGAATGGAGATTGAGCTTTTATTCTTGGCTTTTGTGGACAGAATATTTATTTCAAACAAAGTTCTAGACAATTTTTCATTGCTTAAATATTTTTCTCAGAAGGGACCATGTTTGTAAATTATCTCCGCTACATAAAAAAAAAGATTCAGATTTTTTATTATTTTCTACCCGAGTAAAATATATATTAGGTCAGGAAAACAGTTTCTTCGTATTTTACATATGAATTCGAGACATTTTTTTTGAGTGCGATTACATTTGATTATAATATTATATACCATTTTGTTCATTAACATGTTGTCATCTCGTAGGTACTGACATAATTTCGTTTCTGTAGAAATCTTGGGATTTTTGATAAAAAAAAATGCGACAAGTAGTTTTGAAAGTCCTCTCTTGATGTTAACCTAACACTATCCAAAGAGTTCTTAAGAGACCAAAACAGGTAATAATCTGAGGGTGCAAAGTCAGGACAATACGGTGGATGCATTAACACATTCCAACCAAGCTCTCTCAATTTTTATTGATTGGCGAAAGATGTGTGTGTTTTGACGTTACCATGATGAAAGACCAATCCGTTTCTGTTGATCAATTCCAGCCGTTTTTTCTCAATTTCTGGCTTGAGTCTCATTAGTTGTTGGCAGTAGAGATGCGAATCGATAGTTTAGCCCGGCGGTAAAAGTTCATAATAAACCGTGCCCTTCCAATCCCACCATACACACAGCATCACCTTATTGCGCGTTAATCCGGGTTTCGCTACAGTCTGTGGAGTTGGAATACCCTTTGAACATTATCTTTTTTGCACGTTCTTGTCGTAAGTGATCCACTTTTCACCAATGTAATTTTTTTTTCAAAAATGGTTCGGTTTCATTGCGTTTCAATAAAGAACCGCAAATAAGTACACGATTCATTAGGTTTCTTTCAGTGAGCTCGTGTGGCCAAATATCGAACTTTCTTGTACAGATAGACTTTTTCAAATGGGTCAAAACTGTTTTGACAATCTTCAATTCTTCGGCTATGTCGTAACTACTAATATCTTGCTTCACGTTTACTAAAATGGCAGCGACTTTATTCGTAAGAGAGAGAGCAAGCTGCATAGACTTCAAAATTTCCGGACTGAAAACGCTTGAACCAACTTTGTGCCACTCTTAAAGACACTGCATAACGCCACAATTTTATTTCGTGGCTTGATTCACACAAATCTTAGAATGTACCGAATTTTCTTCGTTAGAGTCACTCACGTTGGCGGACAGAAAAACCATTGAAAAATGGCGGGAAAGTGTTTTTACTTGTTATTTTTCTTTTTAATAATATCCTCTAATTATTGATATTAAAACCAGCTACTTACAAACAGTACAACCAAAGATAATTTTCTTCAATATTATACAAACAAAAAATACGAAGAAACTTTTTCCCCTACCTTTTAGAAATATATATATTCTTCTATAATAATATCAAATATTCAAGTTTCTCACTTTGCAAATGTGCGGCTTTTTTTCGTCGGAATTCAAAAACTGCATGACAAAAAAATTGTTTTAAGTTGTTCAAATTAAGCCTTTTAGGGTGACGTTATTTCCCCACTTTACCGGTCTTGTTTAAAATAACTATATTTTTTGTGCATTCTTCCACTTCTATAATAGGATTATGGTTTTACAGTGTTCAGCCAGCTATAAGGCTATATATTTTGACAGATCTTATGCTTGGAGCGTCACATGGCGTCTCGTGGCTGCGAACTGCTGAAGACACCTCCGTGGCCGGCCCGTAAAGCATGTGCATCCCGCGAGCTTGTCGCCTCCAACCCGCCGGCGCCCGCAGCACATAAAATCGGTCTCCTCAACCTGGGCAACACCTGCTATATGAACAGCGTCATGCAAGCTTTGCTCGTCACCCGCCGGTGAGTACTTAGTATAAGGCTTAGACATAGGTCGCGTCATGTAAAAAGAACGCTGGTAGGTATATGTGTTTTAGAACTTGAAAGCGATGTCTGTGTGATATTTGAGGACCACTTTACTGGTTCTATTGGTTCTACAAGTTTTAAATAGAACGTGATGCTGCAATTGGTACTATCTATTTTAGGGTTAAGAAGAATAATAGAGCAAGTTTAAAACGCGCCGTATGGGTATACGTTTTTTATTTCAGCGCAGTGTATGCAAACCCACGCTCGTAACTAACTATGGGGCTGACGCTCAAATGAAGAGGTTTTTGCTATAGAAGTTTTACAGGAATATTATTTCATCACCAATCCTTTCAATGTTCAGAGTTCAATGAGAACGTTACGAAGAATTTTATTTGCGTGCATTGTGTATACTAGATACTTTTCAATCCATCTGATATGGCGGTACTTCAAAGGCTCAAAGGCTTTGTCAGAACACAACACCTTGCAAATATCGCACGAACGATCCGGATGCTTTACGATTTTCTTCCTTGCAGACACACGAGGCTAAATACCTTCTTGCCTCATCAAGTTGATAGCCGTAGGGCGTTGCATTGTAGAGCACGTTCCAAGTATGTGTGACCTACGAAGCAATACTTTGTTATAAGTAATGGTTACCACAACATCAGGTGAGCCATGTGCTTGTTCCATATTCAGTTATGATAAAAAAAAACATCTTTTGTTAACTGAAATAATTCTTTATTAACGTACTTCTACGATTTCTGATATTATTTCGTCTCCAATCGATATAATATGACCATCCAATAGTACATTAGTTTATATTGTTTTGCTGTGGTTTTTAACTTAAAACCGAAAGGAACTTTAATTCCTCTTTTTACTGGAAGTAATAATAGAGTCTTTAAATAATTCGCCTCTGCGCGTATCGATCGAGCTTTTAGTATTACAACAAGTTTTGATAATTTTGGATGGTTACACAAATGAAAAGTGTGTACCGAAGTTTTTCAGTGAGGTTAAGATACTTTTATCCGTTTTCAGAAGTATGTCTGAGAAGACTTGAGTTTTATTAAAGGCAGTCTAGGAGGTGTTACTTAAACCACACTTAAACACAATCGCTTTAACTTACTTACATATTTATTTACTGACATTATTACTAATTTCATAGTTTTTATCTTTTAAACAAAAAAAGAATAAACAGAATATTTTCACTTTTAAATTAGTTTATATTCAGGCGCATTAACATCTTACATGAATCGCGGTACGTGCGGATCAATACTAAATAATAGATTCTTGGATGTCTTTTATCGGGTGCCGTACCCAAGGGTAAAAACTGGACCCTATTACTAAGACTTCACTGTCCCGTCTGTCTCTCTGTCACCCGGCTGTTTATCTCATGAACCGTGTTAGCTAGACAGTTGAAATTTACCACAGATGATGTATTTCTGTTGCCGCTATAATAACAAGTACTAAAAACAGAGCAAAATAGATATTAATTACACTATGGTAATTTTCGAACCCTTCGTGCGCGACTCCAACTCGCACTTGGCCGGTTTTTTAATACAAATGAATCGATGCTATAACATAACGTAATTTTAAAGATGGATAAGTACTTCCTTTATTTGATAAATGTAGTAGACTACAAACTGAGCTACGTTACACATTACCGGCAGAACATAAGGTACTTTATACCACCACCACCACAACCACACCAGCCTATATCAGTCCACTGCTGGACATAGGCCTCCCCTAATAAAGGGGGTACTTTATACAATACCTGGGAATTAGGTATTTATAGGTAGTAGCATAGTAGGTATTTACATTACCCAGGTAAGGTCTGTAATGAACAATAATTATCATAATATTTCATAAATTGCTTGGATACTCCAGGTATTTCTTACATTGCCTAGGTGTCTAAATATTTTACGTCTTTTTGTCTAAAATTATCAATAACGGATGTAAGTGTGAACAAGCCGAAACGTGTCAATTATATTCTTGTAGTTGATTAAATTAAGTGATGTATCGAATCGGACTTATTTAAAAGCTTTAAAAGGCATTAGAAAAGTTAAAGCTTGAAGATAACAAGCATGACTTGTCATATCGCAAGCAATAAAATTACAAACTAATCAACTTACGAACGGTCAATGGAAAACAGTCGCTAAATTCGTTTTTATTTCAGTTTGCATTTGCATGCGATATTGCAATATTTCATTACACGATCCATCCGATGAATACTCGATGCGAAATACCCGAAATATAATTACGGTTGCGCGTCGAAATACTCCCTACTGCGTTGGGGAGGATTATTTGCATATCACAATACAATATTCGATTTATAAAGCGTATGACAAAGCCGCATATTTTTTCCAACCTGTCAGTAAATAAAATATAACATATACATATGTATGTGTAGGTATGTATGTGTTTATGCAATTAAGTACTTATAAATTTAATTTTGTAATTGTAGAACACTTTGTTAAGGGTGTAATAATATATTTCGGGAAAGTACTACCGCCGGTTGCCGGTGAAATCACAGGCACATTACAGACACATTATAAAATAAAACTTATAAACGCCCATGATGGATATTGTTCCTAGTAAACCTTGTACATATATTAATGTTCTGTCTTCTCTCGACAGTGCTTTGTGTGACTCGTACATAGACTATCAACGTATAGTCTATGCCTCAAAGTGTAACGCCCAAGAGAGATGGTGAAAGATAGCACTTAGAAAGTATTTTTCAACTCAAACTTCAAAGGCGCGCGGCGGAGGAGTTGAAGTAGAAGAACGTCTACATGAATGAATTTTCTTGCGTGTGATGTGAGGCATATTTTGTATTGTTATGCATTTGGAATAGGTTTAGCAGGTAGTACTTGAAATGTGCAACTAACTGTGTGCAAATATGAATTTTAGGAACCTCTGTGTGTATGTACCTAACCCATCTATATGCTCATGAAACATAAAAATACGTTTAATTAAGTATTCTGTTCACCCACTGCTAGGTATAGGCCTCCTATTTTTTGCCAGGCTCCTCTATCCTTTGCGTTATAAGCCCAGCGACTTCCGCAATGTCGTCGACCCAACTCTTTTAATGGGAAGAAATTAAATCGCATGAAAATACTGATAGAATATGTTAATAAGTAGCTTCCGCCCGCGGCTTTATCCATACCCAGCTAAAAATAAAAAGCCTTAAACCTATATCTTATATTTGGCTAACTAAACATGTGTAAACTTTAGTTTTAATCCGTTCAGTTTTAACGTGAAGGAAGAACAAACACATCACGTTTTTACATATTTCAAACTTAGGATGGATTCCAGTCGTGACACTCAAGAAGAGCGAAAATACCATCAGTTACTTAAACGCAAGCAAGTCTTGGTTTTTTTTCCACGTTCCACCTCATTGGTTGTCATAAATTCAAACGATTATATCGGACAACAGTCCAGAAATTCTCATTTCACACAATTTAAATTGGAATTGCTTAAACACTCAACTATGAGCAGGCTAAGTCGCGTAATTGACCCGGGAATTGCATAAACACTCAACTATCAGCCGGCTAAGTCGCGTAATAAAGTTTAAATTGAAAACAGATTGGATCTGAATTGTAGGTTTTCTTTGAGTCGAAGATTTTAATCCGATCATTCTCGGATACTCAGAGCGGGAAGTTAATATTCAGGATAGCAAGAATTAGATACCTAGTCAAGAAATATCTCAATAGTAAAAATTATTTTCAGCTGAATTCAGGTTAAGTTAAATTTCTAAGGAATAATGATTACAGTTTGCGTAATTTTTTTTTAGGTATAGCTAACTGTTAATATTTTATTTCATTTTATTTATTAACCTCGCACATCTTACAATTAATAACTTTATTGTTTCTTCCGTCTTTGTATGAGCTAGCGGCAAACTCTGGTGTCGTAGTTTTTAGGCCGCCCAAACTCTCCGACATAGCTTAACGACTGAAAACGAGAAAAACATGCCTTACAAAGCACGAAAGCGCTCAGACCTAAATGCCACTAAACGATCACTCATCTAAGTAGTGACCGGGCGGAGTATTGCTTAACCAAGACGATCTTCTAAAAACACTGATGTAAGTCACGCCACGACCTCTTTATTCTTATATCATTGGTTAAAATCGATAGTCTATATGCTGTCTACATCACCATTGTCCCCATAGTCTACATGCTTTAATCACTATTGTCCCCCGTCCCCCCTTGTCCTTTTTAAACGAGTTGAAAATACTCGGTGGTACGGGTGGTAGCGGGGTCTTTTGTCCGTAAGTTCTTTTTACGCCCACGCGATGGCGGGATTTTAATAATTTTACAAAAAACCAAGTATTGCTTTGATGTTGTCGCTTTGAATATGATATCAAAAACACGTTTACACAAACATAAAGAGTGAATTCTGAAAGTGTTTTAAAATGTATGAGCCGTGGAAACGGATATGATAAAATCTTTATAAATATCGCTTAAAGCTACGCTATATACCTACTTCACATGACATCGCTTTTCTCATGTTCACGTAGTTTACCCACAAAACGGTTTTGAACGATACATTGGGTAAATATTATATTCAAGATCGGGAAGATAAGGTAAGAGGGAAGGGAGGCCTTTGCCTTGCAGTGGGATCAGACAGGCTCAAAATATAAGAATCTGTTGTTAAAAATTGAAATTTGATATGCTTATTATAGATATTATTTTATGCTGTGGTTAGTAAAACAGCATTTCTTAGGACCAGAGTTATTGCTAAGACAAATCAAACGAGACCAAACTCGATGGAGTTACGTCGTTTTATTAAAGAGATCCTATGGCCACCTTCCGGCTCTTTCATCAGAATAGCTTAGTGTGATAATGATATTGCATCGTCATCCGATTTATTTATTTATTTTACCAACAGTAAATTCACATAACAACTTTAAGGAACAATCATAAATGGTCTTACAGATATGTGTACAACCTTTTATAGATAAACGCATGAAAGAAAAAAACTTAGCCCGCAACATAAAATCTTAATTTACACTAGCTGACCGGCCCGTAACTTCGTTTGCGTGTAAACGCTTTTTAAAGTACGTGTTCATTAAAATGTTTCCCGAACATGGTTATTTTATACGCTGACAGGTTAGGTCCCGGTACCCGGACGCATTCCCGTTCCCGTTCCCACTCCCACTTCCTCTGCCTTTTTCGAGCCCGTTCTTGCTCCCATTTCCTTTTCCAAGTCAACAGCCAGTTAAAAAGTATAGGTATGATTTTTTATATCCCTATTCGTAACTTGAGAATTTATTGGTTCCCCTCCCCATGCAAACTTTCATCTCCTATCTGTCCTTCCCATAGCAAAGAGTTACTATGATAAAATTCAGTACCTGCACTAAGTGCTAATGTCTATCTAGTGTATGAGTGCTGAAAAGAAAACACACTTGCTCTAGAGCGCGAGCTGTTTTTTATGTGTTCTGACTGACAGGCATGTGTACCAACACAATATTTTGATTTGCCTCTGACTACCACAGATTAACTTGTTATGGTTGGTTACGTTCTTATGTAGATTTTGGGTGCTAATAACTGTGAACTGCTGGGTGATCGGCTAACTCTGTTGCAAACAGAAACGATTGAAACCGATCCTTTTTTAACAAACTGTGACAGTTTTTCTATTGACGTTCATTGAATTTCGACGGATGTAATGTCAAAGTTTGTAAAAACAGGATGTCTCAATCATTTCTGTTTGCAACAGAGTTAGCCGATCTCCCCGCAGGTATGTGTGACAAACACAATGCTTGTTTGGACTTGCTTCTGAATAACCCCGACTAACTTGGTATAGTTACGTACCTCTGTGCCAAAAAATAATAAATAATAGTTTAAAAAAACTAAAAAAACACGCTTGCACGCATGCGTAGTTCGCGCACTAGCTCTGTCTCTCTTACTCGCATGCAAAGGATGCGGAAAGAAATTAATTAATCCTGGCGAATCTAATTAGGATAATCGGATATTTTTATCGGATTATATATATTATATTTTATCGACCTTTGACAGGTGTGCAAAGTTTGAATCAAATCTGATCGTTCAAAGTAGGGCAAAATCGAGCTCAAAGGAGTCGGTTACATACATACATACAGGTGAAACTAATAAAAGCGTGTTAAAAAGCTGAAATACTTCTCTCAAGCTGAAACACTAAAAATCGCATTGATAGCGCGGTCTATTTTATGCAATCCTAATCCTAATAATATTATAAATGCGAAAGTCTGTGTGAATGTTTGTTTCCACGTATCTCCGTAGCCACTGAACAAATTTAGATGTAATTTGATATCTAGATAGTTTAGGAGTCAGAATAACACATTTTTAAAAATTAACCTCTAAAGTGGTAAACGGGGATGGCAAATTTAATGAACTTTGCTGCAGACGGGACCCTTAAAAGTACATTTGCTACTTTTTGTAGCGAAAATGAAACTTGAACAGCGTAGATAGGAGATAAAAGTTTGTATGAGGAACCAATCATTTCTGGAGTTAGGTAGGTTTATTAAAATTCATCATACTTGACCGGCTGTTGAATTGGTTACCAACGCGAACACGAGCGCAGACTGGTCTCGCGCGTAAAGGCCCTTCTACTGCCTACAATTTTTTCCGTCCGCCTCCAAAATAGTTCAAGCTGTAGCTTAATTCAATCCCAAGATACAATTTTTCCGTTTCTTATTTTTTATAATTCTTTATAGCGAGCTCAAAAACTTATTGAGAAATTCTCAATTTTAGTCAGCGAAAAAGTAAAAATTTTGACAAGTTTTGGAAAATCTCAATTAGTTACCGACCGGTTTTGAGAATTCAAATTGCACTTTAAATCCCTGCGCCAAACGCACATTTTGACAAATAGCTCATCAGCGTATCTCTCAAATCTGCGAAACTATGGGCAAATGTCATAATTTCATAAATCGTGGCACTATACTCGATCAGGATATCGATCAGACTTATTAATAAAATGTAGGTCGTAAGGCCTACATAGATGAGGAGAGTTAGTGATACCACCTAGGACCTACCTATACTTTTTTAGTACATTATCTATATCATTATTATCTTTCTTTTCAATAAAAGTAATAGTTGCTTTTCAATATAAGTTAAGTTAATAAACTTATACAAAAAACTAAAAAAAATCTTTAATTTGACATCCCACTCGATTGCACAGCAAAAAAAAACCCGATTTTTGGAGATAACTAATACCATAATACGAATCGATTGGTCACCTCATTCATCATCAGATGAGTAGTTTTGGCCTACGATGATTTAACCGTAACTTGGATACAAACATACGTACATAATGAAAACATTATCAATTCCACATCCATCCACATCAGCCTATATCAGTCCACTGCTGGACAAGGGCCTCCCCTAATTATCAATTATTATTACAAAATATAATTTTGTAAATATATTTATTTTCGCTGACAGTTATTATGGTTCGAGATGATACCTTTTACCATTTTCTTATTTTTCATTTTCTTATTAGCTATAAGAAAAAAACTTATAAAAGATTATTCTAAAGCTTTTTCACTACTAAGCCTGCTGAAGTCGTGTTACTATGTCGTTACTTCATACTACGTAACGCTAAAGTGGGCGATAGACGTACGTACTTTAAGTACGCGGTTTTTAAGATCGCCAACCTACTCGGCTCGACGTCAGCGAGACGCTTAACGCTGACGCTTACGTGAAGCTTACTCATTTTGCATTACGATGTCGTCGCCAGAAGAAGTTTTGTGCTATTTATGAATTATATAATTTTATATTAAAAAAAGCTAGAAAAGACGAGATCGAAAAGTGTGGTAAAGAATTGGCTTATGAAAAGAGAGCATATATCACATATGAATTTAGTAAGAAAGTTACGATAAGGAAGAAGATTTCCATAACTATTTCAGAATGCCTGAGCTGATGTATGAAGAACTTTTGCACTTAGTTACATCAATTATAGCTAAATAGGATACTTGTTGTATGAAAGAATCGCGGTTGCGCGGCTCGCGCAACATCGAGATATTTGGTCATCAAGATATGGAGTTCCAAAAGGGGCCAAAAAAAATTAAACATATGTGTTATGACAGTGAGGTTATGACACTTGAATGAGTTTTGTTTGCTCATTTCAAAATTGTTTTTAATTTAATTCTAGAATGTATAATTTTTAAAATACGCCAAAAAATTATAATTTTGATAACTATTACCTACAACATGAACTCCCATTTGTTATAGTTTCGTTGACGTTATAGTTCAGTTTAGATTGGATTAAATTGACAGCTGTCAATGCAATTGAAAGTGTTTATTAGTGTGTGAGAAGTATGTTTGTTCTTTTATATTTTGGCATAGGTACGTAACCATAGGTACCTAGTTAGCCGCGGTTGGTCAGAAGAAAGTCTAACCAAACTTTGTGTTTTTCCCACATAATTGCTCACAGTTATCAGCACCTAAGATCTAGGTAAGAATGTGACCAATAATAACAAGTTAATCGGTGGTAGTCAGAAGCAAGTCCAAATATTGTGTTTGGCACACATGCCTGTTCACTAAGTGCGTAGTGCTCACAGTCAGAACGGGTGGGTCAGCTAGTAAATAATTAATTTTGATATTTTACTACTTAGCTAATAGAAGCATTTTAATGTCTAATCGTTAAAGTATCTACAAACTTTATAACGTACTGCAATTTAATCACAACCTATACGTGGCACGGGTACGTGAGGGAATCGTGCATTTTACGTAGCGCCATGTACGAGATCTGCAGTAAAATCACTCGTGCGTGAGCAATATCAGGCTCGGCAAGTACTTCACTCAGCCTCGGCATAAAGCATGATAATGATAAACAAAACTTATTCCCAATGTATGCAGAATGTTCTTCACGTCTACTCTTACGGTTCCAAATACATAATTATGTAGAACTAGTTGACCCGCTTGCAACTTTGTTTGCGTGTATTTCCGTTTATTCGCGTTATTCACGTTTGCGTAATATTCGAATGAATAAGGATTTTATTTATTTGTGCGGTATTCCATGTCTTTTTCATTAAAAGACTCGAAAGTTTATTACGCAAAGTTGGTGGTATCTTTTTGCTCGTTCCTACTCATCTCTTTTACTCATTTGAGCTGGATGAATACATGAAGCTACTCATTCGGGCACCACATGATCAACCCGGGTGCTTTTGGAACGTGTTTTTTTTTGCTAAGTCTTTGTTTTTGTCTTTCTTCCCGGTCTGCTAAAGATTATTTGAACTCTGTTAGGTTTGATGTATTCGAAGCGGAGGCGGTTGTGATGAAATATAGAAAATATATATATATACTTACATAATACTTAATTAATAAAATATATACTTTATAAACTAACTAATTTTCGTGAAGATCGTTTTTACGTGATGCTCGATCGAACAAATATTTGTCAATTTTCAATTTAATATAATTAATTTCATTTCATTTATTTTTAGTTTTGGATCTTACAGGAAAACTTCGTTACGGCATATAATAACAAATTCACAAAATACACCTAATAATATACAAACAGATCAATGTACTTAAATGGAAAAAAATACTACGAAAAAAAAGTACAGGATATATTTGATGTATCTGTCTTGTATGTAACTAGCTGACCCCTCCGCAACTTTGTATACGCTTTTTAAAGTACGTGTTTTCATGTAAATTTTTTCCTTAACATGGTTATTTTATACGTAACAATAACTATGTACGGAATAAAAACCAACCTACATTACCAGGTTAGTTACGGGTAGATACCTGAGCGCCTTCCCGTTCAGTCAGCTAGTTAACATGAGTTTTTTTTATATCCCTACTTGTAACTTGAGAAATGATTGGTTCCCCTCCCCATGCAAACTTTCATCCCCTATCTGTCTTTCTCACATAGCATAGAGTTACTATGCTAAAATTCAGTAACACTTAAAGTGCTAAAAACGCACTATCCCTAGGACGCGAGCTGCTCGACCCGCTGCGACGCCCGCAGTCAACGTGCTAGTGTCTAGTGTATGAGTGCTGAAAACACACTTATTCTAGGGAGTGAGCTGTTTTTAAGCTATTGCATAGCTTCTATCGAGGGCCTTGAGCGCGGGGACCGAATCCAGAAATTCCGTAACGAAAAAAAACCTCACGCTCCCCACTCCGACGGGCACGGAGGTGTGGCTTGAAGGCCGTGCATTGTCTAACGTCGTTTCTTTTCGGCAGTCTTCGACACGGTGTTTGTGTGCGTGCAACTAGACGTATTGTACGACTCTACGAAGCTCGTTTATTTAATAAAAGAAAAAAAATTGTTTTAGTATCGGTCACCACGCTCAAAAAGTGTAACTTGAATTAATATCAAAGAAAAAGAAATACTACATAAATAAAATAAATAAATAATTATTATTGCATAAGTTGATACAAAATGCTATGCAATAGCTTTACCGCGGCAGTCCCCGAGTGCCACACGTTTTTATGTCTTCTGGCACTGTGCACATACTGAGCAGGCATTTGTGCCCAACACAATATTTGGATTGGCCTCTGACTACCATCGATTCACTTATCAAATGATCTATACATTCTTAAATTAACAAACAAAACCCATTCATATGACACCTCACTCAATATATTTACTAATGTTAATTTTTTTTGGCCCCTTTTGGGAGTCCATATCTTAATGACTGACTGATATAACTCATATACTTCCAAGCAAAAATTTCAAGGCAAAAGGACACCATTTTTTTCATCTTGAACGACGGCTGTGTCATTTTTATTAAATTTTATTTATTAGTGTTTTTCTAATGTATAACGATTTTTATTTATGGTATTTTAACCGTTATACGTTAGTAATAAGACAAGTATTAGTGAAATGGAATAAAGACGATTTGGACGTAAACTCTCTGATGAAGAAAATTGTGCGCCGATCGTTTTTTTGTTATAGTCGCCATTGCTATAGCAGAAAACAGGACCTAACTGAAGACTGTTCGACTGGACTTATAAACCGTACTACGTTGCCTCATATTATTATGAACAATTATACTTGATACCGGCGAAATTGTGGAGACTATCCCAGAAGCCATTTTATAAAGGAGTGAAGTGAATGTGGCAAAATAAATAATGTATATTAAAATCAAAAGTACTAAGGATTGTCGTTTGATATCAACTTCGATGCAAATCACCCCCAAAATAACATTCTACCTTTTTGAACCCTGTTCGACGATGAGTTTTAATAAAATACGAACCATACCTTCCATCAATACTGTTAAATAATGTTCATGCAATTTGAAGTAGATTGGACCTAGGAATCACGTTGTCGCATACAAACTTTGCCCCCGTTTTTCACCCCCTCAGGGGTAGAATTTTGGAAAATACTTATCAGATGTCATACAAAAAACACACCCTCCAAGTTTCGGGTATCTACAATCAGTGGTTTAGGCTGTGCGATGATCCGCTAGTCAGTCATTTAGGGCAGAAGATTTTATAAGTATAGAAAATGAGCAATGCGTACCTATGCAGACAACTCAATTTCGTGCACTGATATGTTCAAGGTGCAGTCGGCTCGAATAATCGAATTACGTTTCCACGCCGAGCATAGTGAATTACTGATCCACCATAAGGGTTGCTTCAAATTTCGCAGCTTTGCGAATATCATAGTGCTATTTTTAACTTCTACAAATGTCCACTATACAGAGCTGAATACTTATATGTAGCCAATTAGAAGAATTGCTTAAATATTTAGCTTTAACACATAATTTTTAAAGTATGCACTACATTATCATCACTAAGCCACTCGCCTCGATCCTGCGCAAGTCTGGTCTAAGTGCCGACCAAGTATGATAAGTATCGCTTGCTTATTTAGTTTTATTTATGTTGCGAATTTATTTTTTAGGTTTGATTTATGTTGCGCATTTTTTTTTCTTTTCTCTATGTTTATGTTTATCCTGTGCTAGTAGTGTAGGCTCTTGCGAAATATCCCGTGATCCCTGCATTTAAAATGTCTTGTAATGGCCAATCCAAACTAAGCATTATACCGCGAATTTATGTTGCTACTTATTCAAAGAAAATAACATAGTTTGATTAGTGTGAATGTGCGTTTTACCATTTAATTTGCATACTTCAAGAGGCGTGTTAAATTAAATTTTGGCTCAGTCGCTAAGCAATGTCCTTCGGGCGGCCTCAAAACTCCGACTCCGAAGCAGATAGTTGGCCACTAGCTCATGCAATACAAGACAGAGTTGCCATTTGGGAGGGTTTGCCATTTTCTCTTCACTTTATAGATTGATTTTATAGATTTCATAGATCTTACGCCCGCGGTTGCACTCGCGTGGTACCTGGAAAAAAGAAGCCTATATAATGTTATTCCTGGTCTAGAACTACATTAACGCATATTTAACTAAATCCGTTCTGAAATGTTGGCGTGAAGGAGAAAGAAACATTTCACAATAAGTCACATTTATAATATTTTTTTAAATTATCAAGTATTTGTAGGTATTGTTTGGCATTGGCCTTGGGTTCCCATCTCTCAATCACCTCGGGATGCCCGTAGGGATGCCCTGCCTCGTTGTATGTGATGTATATTTGTAAATAGTGCACAGTTGTATTGTCAGTGCCGTTAAAAGCTTAAACATTATATTTTTTGTGGTTTGCGCAAAGCTATTAATTTTTATATTTGTATTAGTTGGTGTTACAATGTAATGAATATACTATGTAGCGAACAATGTACCGACGAATATAATAGATCGAATCTGTTTGTCCGAGAATTGAAACCATTTGGGAGAGACTTGTGTTCAGCAGTAAACTTTTAGAATACTTTTGACCCTGCTTAATAATTATGGCTACACTAGAGGGAGCCCCGCGACTTCATCCGCGTTGAAATGTTGGTCCGCTGCATCGTTTCTAAGTCGGAATTTCGGTTTTTTTTCTAGTGAATGTAGAGGTGACATTATCCACGGATCATTCTTGCAAATTTCAAGACTTACGACTGTAAGCTGTGCGTTGATTGTCAATCAGTTGGTCAGCTTCATTGCAATTGTATTTATTTAGATGTAATCTAAGCCAAAGCTTACTACTGTTTTCGAAAAAAAGTATTCCATACATTTTATTGCATAGAGAAATACGTGGCCACAAACATGTGCAATTCGACATGACCAATTCTAAAGGCCAGCGCACATCGGTGGACGGCAGCGCACATCGGTGGACGGTGAGCATCGAGGAGAATTTGCCACTGCTAATTTCGATGCCGCCGGCGGTATCTTCAAGAGTGCTCTTCAATACCGCAAAGAGAAATCCCATTTGATGCTCAGTTGTTGGAACCTGAGTTTCAGAATCTATATCTTGTTACCAAAAGATACCATACGAATTTATGTCGATTTTATCCTGCCCTGCCGTCTGCCGGTTGGTGCTGACCTAACATCCGCTACTCGCCAGGTGACTAATTAAGCTTTAGGCAGTAAGCAACGCCGTCTGTCAGTGCGAACGTAGCCTATATTAAGAGAATACCTTATAACCTTATGCGTATTAAATGGTACTATAGTATATCATGTAGTATTAATAAGTTGGTGTACTTATATTTGATGTTTCGCTATGCTTACAGCACATGCATTTTGTCTTATTTAGTCTTTTTATAGCTTCTGAGGCCAAAGCACGAATATTTTGACTTATAGTATCTTAAGCGTATCTTGAAATTTTGGCCAATGAAAGAGCGTACATTGAAATTTTGGCCAATAAAAGAGCGTATATTCGAAATAACGCGTTGTCATTGACCAAAATTTAACAATACGATATTATGTTATGACTTTATGACATTTGCGCTTCTTGTGGGCTTCTGACCGCAGCTCCACTTGCTTTGTACCCAGATAAGTAGCCTTTACCTAGTCTAGAACTACACATATTTACGAAGTTACAGCATAATCTGTTCAGTCTTTTTGACGTGAAGGGACATCCAACATCCATAAATCAAAACGAAGTTTCACATTTCTATTATTACTAGCTTCCGACCGCGGCTTCGCTCGCGTGGTAATTGAATATTAATTCGCCTATGTGTTAATTAATGTCACAAAAAGTAAAGTAATGTATAGTTTTTAGAGTTCTGAACGAATTTTTAAGAAAATTGTAAAATCAGATAGGTAGCTATGGATCCATATTACGATCACGATAAACAGCACCGACGTGCGTACCTGTATTTGTGCGGCTGGTCCCCAAAACAGAAGATAATTTTTGCCTGTCGATTGTCTTTGCTTGATTGATTTTTAATGGTACTATGTTCCGCCACTGACTACTATTCTTTTTTTCACGAGACGGTTGTCATAAAATTGACAAAAAGAGTTGCGGTGTTTAACCTATTACCCCATTTACATTCAGCTCACTTCCACGGTAGTGAGCAGGAAAGTAGGCAGGTAACTGTGCAGGACGAGTATGTAAACACGATACTTCTCATACTGCTGCCACTGCTACTGTAGTAAATGAGGCAAGGGAATTATGGCCGGCAGCGCGAGGGCAGTATGTAAATGAGGCATATGACACCTTGTCGTTCAGAAATTGTTACATTGCAAAAATACTGTGTCTCCACTAATCAATAAGCACTGCTAAATTAAACAGATTAAGAAGAGTCATTGATTTCATAATGATTAAACCAGACAATGTTGATAAATTAATGCCTATCTGTAAATAAGTTAAATCGTATCGGGTATATATCAAGTCGGGTTATCAAGGTAACTCAGTGGCCGTACCGTGTAATAAAAAAGAGATAAAATATATTTATTTGCCGTGAACATTGTAAATGTACATACAATTTAAAATATTGCATTATACAGATGTTTATCAAAAAATCTGGTCTCTTCCCACGCAAACGAATAAAACCAATAGGAACTATTTACTGTAAGCCAGTCCTTTAAGGCTATATTGAAAACTTTACCTTGCTTTTCTACTATTGCTTTAAGCAACTGATCATAAATTTTATATCACATGAAATCGCAGTTCTGTTGACAAAGTTCATATTTAGGTTAAGTGATCACTAAGGGTTTATGCATAAGAGATTATCAGTATATATTATTATCAAGTTTTACAATATGGTCTATTTTCGTTGCTCAGCTAGTGAAAACAGAGGATTTGTATATACAGAATAAACAACTTTATGTTCATGTCGGGTAATCCACGTCATTTATACGAATTAGGCACTGGACGGCGCGACGCCTTCAGCATTTCTTCTTTATGCAAAGTGACACCCTCACATGACCCTCGATCTATTAATGGGATTTGAACAGATACAAACGATACTCCCAGGGTGAATAACAAAGCAGTTGACAACAATAATATTGACGACTTCTGTACCTCAGTGGACGAAGGCGCGCCCGAAATGCAGAAGATTGTGAATACGATTCCCGCTGCGTGTCAAATATTTGCTAATACACATACGAAAACATCATCTAACATGATATAAATCAGTACTGTTCTTCCGCCAATCTAAATGCTGAAAAGCTCATAGCTTTTCAGCCTCGTAACCAACATTATTGTGGCCACCGTACGATTTCATTGAGCAGTATGTAACGATCTTGTCTGCGTGTGGTTATGCGAGATCGTCCTCTATGTCGCTCTACCTCGCTGCCAGGGAAGCAGTAACGTGTCCAAAATCGAATTATAACACAGAGCGATTGCCACAGCATGTTGCCGAAAACAAGCTTCCAACATTCCGACGGATCTGGTGGGTGATCGGCTAAACAGAAATGATTTACACCGATCCTGTTTTTATAAACTTTGACATTTCATCCGTCGAAATTCAATGAACGTCAATTGACAAACTGTCACAGTTTGTTAAAACAGGATCGGTGTCAATCATTTCTGTTTAGCCGATTCTTACTCAGAAGTATGGTAGAAATTGTACTGATGTGGGCTTATACCCGTTGCAGGATTATATAATTTTTTAAATAACGAAATTTACTAAAAAGCTTCCATAGGAATTACAAAAAATTTATGTAACCAACCAGATTTTTAGTGACTGGATAAAACGTGCTTGATCCCTAAAGACTTTTATTACTATTACAAAAAGAATATAATAGTATAACAGACATGGTTCCAATTAAACAATGTCTGCTTAGTTTGACGATAGATGTCGTTATGTGATTATTATGAAGTAACTGAAAATTGGCCAAATTGATTCCACTCAGAATACAACATGATCCAAATCTTTAACTCGTTTAAAGCAACGATATTTTGCTAGGAGCGTGAGGAGTCTAATTGAAATATGCTTGAATATGCGTCTATTGTTAGGTGAAAAATACTGAGCGATGTCCAATATAAACGCCCCTGCGAATGAACGTGTTAGAATAAAACCTAATAAAAACTTCAAAGGCATTTTCAACAATGGGTCTTTGCATATTGTTCCGGGAAACACTGGGCTTGTATTATTATGATGTTAAGATTTTCTGGTACGGTACATGACAAAGGCTTCCTTAAATCCAATGTTATGGTGCAGGCTATTTACATTCAAAATTGCAAGAAAATTGTATGTAAGTGAAAAGGGATATGTGCACTTTGTGTTAGAATTTTTAAGTAAGTGTTGAAACTTGCATCCTATTTCCGTTGAGGTTGATATAAGGTGCTAAACCACTCAATACATGTTTCTCGTTTACTGTGATGTCTCACTTCAAAGGCGTACCTAAAATATACCTAGATACTGTTTTGTGTGCAATCACTGCTCTGGCAGGAAATTGTACATACATAAATGGATTTTCTTAAAATGACGCTAAATTGTCCAGGAAAGTTAAAAGAATTGCGATTTTAAGACGGTGTTTTTAGTAGTAATTCTTTAATAAAATTTAGTGATTTGTACTTTTCATACGATTATTTGCTACGCGCGATATCGATAAATCGATTATCGGACCCCGCCTATGCTCCCAACGATACGCTAGCCCATATCCATAGCTATGGGTATGGGCCGCTGCGTTGCGACGACGAGTAGTAAAAACGACGACGAAATTTCTAAATGCGTGTAACATTTCTATATGCAGTATTCTGAACCAACGCACTTTTACTAGTCCTATAACGCTTATTTTCGATTACTGTTTCGCAAGTATTATTTGTTGAGCTAGAGGCTAATTCTGATGCTCCGAAATCAGAATTATTTATTGATTTAGGCCGGAATCAACATCAAGGCACGTTACGCGCTTAGATAATTCTCTTAAACGGTCACCCATCCAATAAGTGACCGAGCAACTGCTGCTTAACTAAGATAATCTGTTAAAACACCGAAGTAAGCCACGCCATGTCACTGGAAATCCGTCTGTGCTCATGTGCAATTTAAAATTGATTGATTGACGGTTCCCAATATACTATGTTGCGGACCGGATATTGAACTGCTAATCATCTACAACCCTAGCTATTTACAAAAGCGCTGCAATGTTCGCAGAGGGACAGATAGACAGGCGACAGCAGAATTTCAAAGCTTTGAACCACCTTTTGTACATTATTAAGCATTACTACGAGATACATGCTTTAATACGGGTTAAGATCTAATTATATATTTCTCTTATCTCTTGTAGGTACACATTTATCTATCCTTCTCATTGTAAGTTCTCTTTATATTCAAAGGTTTTCTATAAGACAACTCTTTCAAGGTTAAGCTGGCCTTTGTACATACCTTTTAAGTAAACTTTATTGAAATATTTTACAATAAAGACTAAAAAGAATATTAAGCTTTGTGTGTCGAGCTGAGAAAAGGACGCAATGGCGCTCTTTAGTGGAGGCCTATGTCCAGCAGTAAACTACTATACGCTGATGATGATTACAATAATATATTTATTGAAATTATTCATCTGCTTGGGTCCTTGTACATAGTGCGTACATAACGACGTGTACAAGATCTGCAATCAAGGTGTTAAATTCATTTTGTTAATTAATATAATTAATCAAGTAGAAAACCTAGTGAGTCAAAGCTGTATTGTATTAGTACGTGACTGTTGTAATGAAACTAATTTTCTTAGTCACAAGTATAAAATAAATAAACAAATAACAACAATTTCAAAAGTGGTAAGTTTATTTCCATTTTTCCAGCGCTTTCTGCGATAGTTACAAGACGTATTGTTTTGGTAACTTTAGGATCTAATAGTAAATTAAAGATGAAACACTTTTTAAGGTGACGTTACCGAACCGGTCAAACGAACCCTTATGGTGCCGCTTTGTCCGTCCGTCTGTCACAGCTTATTATTTCAGGAACTACATACCGATTCGAAATTTGGTATATATTTAAAATGCACTGACTGAATAAGATTGCCAATAAAAAAAAATGTTCATTTTCATCCCCAAAATGTCTAAAATAAGAAACGTCGAAATTTCAAACTGGTGCCAATAGGTCGAGTGGCAAATCATATGAAAGGGGTCAATTAGCCCAGTTTAAAGCAGTTTTTTTTTATACGATGCATGTTTTTCATTTTATGATTTAAACTGTCCAGAAAATGACCATAACCCCCCCTAATCTCCGAAGTTTGCGAAGTTAGAAACCTGAAATTTGTAAATATTATATATATATTTTTTTACATGAAAATTATAGCGAAGTCTCAAGCTAATATGGTTTTGTAGAAACCTCAATAAATGTAAGGACAGCTGTGGTCAAGCTATAAAATAAGTTACACGGTCAAATATGGTGTTATAAAGCCGGTTGTGTTAACTGTTCTCGATAGATTTTTCGTCCAAAATCTCTTTTTCTTATAAAACTTTTATTCCTAGCTTCCTACCGTACCGGTATAAAAGTCATTGTGTAAATCTAGGACACAAACGATGTATATTCCAAGTTTAATCCAAATCCGTTCGGCCATTTGAGAGTTTGGTGGGAACAAAGATACAAACAAATTTTGAATATATGATATTAGTGTAATGTGATATTCAGAACCCGTAGTACGGGTTTGCACCTACAATGTATGTATGTCGTCTCAAATCCTTATACACTGATAGCTATTGAATGCACAATTAATACCAAATATTCTGAACCATCGAAGTGGAATTTGTTCTGGTTGCCCTATGTCTGGAGATGTCTAATTGACGGATAATTCAAGACACGAAATTCTAATTATTTTGTGCCTATTTTTCGTTAAAAAGCATAATAAACCTTCCATTGAATAAAATATATTCAATGACGGCCTCTGTGGCGCAGTGGGCGAAGGTCCGCCTAAGACGCAGAAGGTTGCGAGTTCGATTCCCGCCGCGGGACAAATGTTTGCATGTTCTGCAGATATTTGTCTCGGGTCTGGGTGTTTTTTAAGTATGATATATATGCATTTACGAAAAAAACTGGATATATGTAGTATATCAATCATGTGGTTCCAATAATACAAGCTCTGCTTAGTTTGGGGCTACATGATGCTGTGTGATAACGTCCAGCAGCATTATTATATTATAATATAATATCTTTGTCGGTAATTTACCTTTAATCATGTAACTCATTCAGGGCCCATAGACTCTACGACCAAACTTTAATAAAACAAAGTTCGTTACGATAACTGCGCGGACAATTTCAAATTTCTCATCATGTGACGAAGAGTATTACAAGTTCGTTAAGCTTGTTACGAACGGTCAAAATAATGTGTACCAAATTTCCGTGTATTGTAAAACAAGGATAGAACGCGGTGCAACTTTATGATGAAAACAAGACCTGGTAAAAACAAGATTAAGTGCGAGTTGACTCACCCACCACGGATGACGTCAATGGCGTGCGATACTAATTAGTAAGTTTTCTTCGTAATTAAAAACTGTACGTCTTACAGAAAAATATAAAACGGTTTTAGAATGGGCAATGTTTAATATAAAAAAATCAGATTTGTCACTTGGCAAACTTCGGAGTTAAGCCCCCTGATAATTTTTTGGACTATTTTCAAATGTGCATGATATCAAAAAATAAAAGCTGTTTTATACTGTTCAAATCAAGCTTTTCATTTGATACCCCACTCGACCTAACAAATCTACTTTTATTTTTCAAACCCCACCATTTTGGAAGATTTCTCGAAAACTGTTTTAGGTGGTGACTTCGCTATAATTTTCATGTAAAATATAGATATACTTCTTTAACATATATTAGTTTCAGATTTCTCGCTTTGCAAACTTCAGAGATAAGGGGGGAGGGGGGATTATGGTAATTTTTAAACAGTTTTGATCATAAAATGCAAACCATGCATCGTATTAAAAAATAAAAAACTGCTTTAAACTGGGCTAATTGACTTGAAAGGGTCATATGATATGCCTCTCGATCTATTGGCACCAGTTTGAAGTTTTGACTTTTGAAATATTGGGGATGAAAATGAAAATATTATTTTATTTATTTACTGGCAATCTTATTCAGTTACTGCATTTTAAATCTTTACCGATATCAAGTCGGTAGCTTTTGTAGTTCCTGAAATAATCAGGTGTGACAGACTGACTGCCGGACGAACAAAGCGGCACTATAAGGGTTCATTTGACCAGTTCGGTGACGTCACCCTAATAGGGTAAATGAAATGTTGAATAAAGTGAACCTCAAGATCAGTCTTACCAAGTTAGGCATTGATAAGCTATTTTAATTAGCAGGTCATATGACAAAGCATATTAAATCATTTTGGCGATCAAGCATATCATTTATTTATACAGTCCACAGAGAGGGCTCTACAGTATATAAGAATATATTTATATGGCCGCAAATCCCGGAGTGTCGCCTTCGCATGGAAATATTTTGCTGATCCAACCCCATTACTTATCCTTGAAACCAAGTTCAAGTGTAAAGTTGCTTAAACCTAGCAAAACAAAACTACGACTTTGCTGCCCAGCTTGTTTATCTTGTATGATAATGTCCAGCATAATTTGTTTATCTTCTTTAGGGGTTACGCAGACTAAAAAAAATACTTGTTTGACCATATCCATAACAAGTCATAATATTAATATTAATATTAATTTGTCATTCTCGCAATTCGTCAAATCCTTTATCTATATTCTATATATATAAAAGAGAACTATCCTCACTCACTCACTCACTGACACACTCATCACGAAATCTCAGAAACTACAGGGCCTAGAGGTTTGAAATTTGGTACAGGTAGTCTTTAAAGAGTGTGAGCGCTCACTAAGAAACGGTTTTTGAAAATTCAACCCCTAAGAGGGTGAAAAGGGGTAAAAATGTTTGTATGAAAAGTGAACGGAGCGCAGAGTGGCTTTGCGCGAAAAGACCCTTCTACTACACACACTACGCCTACAGTTTTTGTCCGTCTGCCTCCTAAGATGGCTCTAGCTGTAGCTGAATTCAATCTCGAGATATCATTTTTTCCGTTTCTTGAATAGCGAGCTCAAAAAAAGTAATTAGGAAATTCTCGATCCAGAAAAATGTTGAATTTTGATAAATTTTGGAAAATGACAAAAGTTACCACCCGATTATGGAAATTCAAATTGCACTTTGAAGCCCTCCGGCAGACGCAAATATTGACATAATTGTGACCGATCACTTTATTCACCTACACATCTTTTTTAAATGCAAGTGACGAATTTACTTTCAATGTATGGAGTTTCAAAAATGTACAACAACCCTTTTTATATCTGTGAAACTATAGGCAAATGTCAGAATTTCATGAATCGGGGCACTATACTCGATCAGAAAAACTTAAACATTTTCAATATTTGCGCATGCGATATTGCGATATATTCTGTTATATTGTCTGATATCATCGCCGATAATAACGTACCTATGCCCACGCACCTGTGTGTAGGAACCTTTATGTGAGAACAACGTTTTTTGAATAAATTTGGAATGAGTTTTCAAACACGACAGTGTCAAAATAAAATGGCATAACATGTGTCTCTAAGGAGTATTGATATCAACTTCGATGCAAATCACCCCTAAAATAACTTTCTATCCCTTTTTAACCCCGTTAGGCGATAATTAAATAATAAAAGACCGCATACCAGGTTTTTCAAAAAAATACCTTAATGGAGGGTAATGTATACTTATAAAATCCTTTGTCCTGAATGACTGACAGATCAACGCTCAGCCTAAACCGCTGATCGTAGAGACCTGAAACTTGGAGGGCGTGTTCTTTGTATAACGTAGGCGTCCGATAAGAAAGCATTTTCCGAGATTCTACCCCTAAAGGGATGAAAAACGTGGGCTAAGTTTGTATGGAACAACGTGATTCCTTGGTTCAATCTACTTCAAATTTTGCATAAACATTCTTTAACAAAATTTATGAAAGACGTGTTTCGTATATTATTGAAAGGAGAATGCCGTCTGATGTATGGCCTTCGGTACCAAGACTAAAGTGAGTGCGTCAAAAAAATATCCAATAAGTTTTTAGTCGATTCTACTGTCAAAATAATTAAAAATGAGGGTTATTGCCATATTAATACTTTACATCAATATTTATTGCCATAGCAACGTATATATCATTGGTTGTTGTAGTCTAATGGCGGCGTGCAACGGAAACCAAATCAACAAAATATTTTTTTACTTGATTATTAATCGAGTTGGTGTGTAAAACTAAAGAAAATGTTAATGTCATTTATAAAATATAATAAATTTTATGGCATACGTTCGGTTTTGACGCAATTGGTACGGGATCTCGGCATTCTCCTTTGAACCTTTGTCCTCCTTCTTAGACCACAACGTTACTTAACATCAGGTGAGTTCGTGGTAAAACAAAGGTCCATCCGATGAAAAAAAATGATAATGTCAGTTACCTACTTAAATTATTTTTAATTTCTCGTGATACTTTGAAATTATTTAATTTCAATTTTGCATTGAAAATAAATCTATTTTTTTTAATACTACACCTTCTAACCACAAAAGAAACGGTAGCTGCCCTCCATGAGGTAAAATTTTGCTTCACCCTGTATTTAGTTCAGATCTATCTCGTGCACATGCTGCGGATGTAGATCGACCTTTGAATTTGTACTGTTATTTTAATTTATTTATTTTTGTCTGTTATGGCATACCATCTACAAGTCAACGCAATGGAACTATGGAAAGTAATTTCATTTTTTGGAAACGGAAAGGGACGCAGATAATTTGTACGTGTTGGGCTGAAACAAATCCAAACGGAACGACTATTTGGAAGTATGAATAAAAGCATTTGTTATGTAAAAACAATAACAATATAAATTGAAATTACAATGCAAAATTGAAATTAAATAATTTCAAACTATCACGAGAAAAAAAAATTAAGTAGGTAATTGACATTGTCATTATTGAAAAAAGTAATAATTATTCATATAGATCGTAATTGAAACACTTAATAAAAACAAAGGCATTACGCTTATCACCTAAGTTTTATCGAAAGCAATTCAGTGTTCGATCTTACAATGGCTAGACAAATTACGTATTAGACGTGTATACGTTTTAACAAATAATTAAATTGACGAATCGCGAAAAAGATAAATTAAGCTTTTGACTTGAGTAGGATATAATAAACTAGCTGACGCGCTCGCAACTTCGTTTGCGTTTATACTCTTTTTACGAATGTCCTTTCATGTGAAATGTTTCCCAAGCCCGGTAATTTGACACGGAACCCTAAAATATGAATAGAATAAAAAGTACACGGAACCCTAAAATATGAATGGAATAAAAGTACCTACATATTCCTACATGACCTACCCCGTAATGTAATAATGTTTTGTATAATGTAGTAACTTTTTTCGTTCCTGTTTCCGTTGGCAACCCGTCGCCAAGTTAACAGCCGGTATAGGTATGATTAATTTTTATATGCCTAACCCTTGATTATGATTGGTTACCCATGCAAACTTTCATCACATAAATCACTCTTTAAGAGATTCATTTTCGCTTCAAAAAGCAGCAAGTCCTTCTCCAAGGTCCCACCCATGGTTCAGCGCTTGGTGTTAATTTATTTTCGATAAGTCTCTGTGAAAAATCTCAAGTCTCTATGTAAAAAAAAACTTGCTATCCCCGTGGTATTCAAATAGCCAAGAACAAATGAATGAAATTTAAATTTCGAATTCTAATCCGATTTAAATATTATTTTTATTTGATATTCCAATTTTAAAGAGTATCGCATTGCACCAAGCTTCTAAGGCTCCCCCACACAGGTGTGTTATTATCGGCGATAATATCGCATACGTTATTGCGATAATGCGTCCCAATTCCTTGCACATAACTGCGTTATCGCAGCAGTATGTAACTTTTTAGCCGTCCTAATACATAATGTACTAAAATTCTACATATCTCACACTACGCGCAACTATCAAAGGCATTGAAAATGTAATTTAGAAATAAAGTATTTGACAACTGTCTGCGTAACCACTTTAGGGTAGGTTCTCTCTTTTGTATGCTACACAAATTATAGTCGTATACAAAATAAACTGTATCTAGGATCGCGGATCCACGCCAAGTCAAGCGTAGTATACCTTTACCGGAACCAACTCGGGCATTGTACAGCCCACGGTAACTTCATTTCAGCTTACAGCATGATGCCAAAAATTATGCCACGAGGACATCATACTGGCTTAACCAATTGCAAAATTTCGAGTCTGTTGCTATAATCGTTTACAAGATATGCGTCATCAAAAATCCATATTTTGTGACATTTTGCCACTCATTAACATCAAAAGTCAAAAGCGATGCACTCACATGCGAATTTTTTATTCATCAAATTCAAAATAATTGAGTACCCAGCTTTATAATTATTAGCTCGGCTTTATAGGTTAGTCAATGAAGGTTTTAGTCGTATGTTATTGTACTCATTGTTGTTGGAGTGGGTATGCGAAATAGGGATGGAATTAAAACTAAATGAAATTGATTTCCTTGAACTATTGGTACAATACTATTTTTAAATATAAAGATAAAGATAGGGACAGTGATAGTGATAGGGATAGCGATAGGAATAGGGATAGGGACAGGGACAGGGATATAGATAAAAGTAAAGATAAATCATGATAAGATGGGATAAGTTTACCAAAACGTAATTTCCCGGCTACATGTCATCCTCCCTCGCTACGCTCGGGAGTATAACAACCTCGTATATAATGGGATGGTTTAGTCCCTTGTGAAACAATCTACTATAGGATACATACGTATAGGGGTAGTCAGAAACCAGTCCAAAGTCCAAACATTACATTTACCGTTTTTATTCGAACGCTAACCTGGCACATGCCTTTTTAGTTCTAAGGTATGCTGATTTCCTCACGATGTTTTCCTTCACCATTTCAAACACGTGATAAGTAATACGCACATAAATTTTTCGTGCATGGCTAGAATTTGAACCCACGACCTCCGTATTGGAAGTCGGGATACTTCCTACTAGGCCACCACAGCTTCTACGGAAAATGAGTATAAAAAAAGAATAATCTACAAATAAAATAAAGCTTAATATGTATTAAGAAATCTCTGAATATCATGAGGTGCTATCATCATGCATACCTATAATACTTATAGGTCAGGCCTCATATTATTTTTTGTATGCCGTCGCATTTTTGATGCTCTATACAATGATACGAGTGGTGAATGTTGTGTTAATTATTGTGATTTGGCCATTTAAAATACCGGTGCATTTCAGTTGAAAATTTGAATGTGATCACTGCTTTCCGTATTTTGGAAGTGTTTGCTGCACTTTTGTTTGAATTTTAGACAAGGAAATAAAGTTTCCAACGTAATTAATAAGCGTTAAAAGCACGTAAGTACCAAACATTTCCAAAAAGATAACCTCAACCTGTGTAAACATTTTCTTGGAATCCAATACTTTACGTACCTATTTGGTATGTATATTTTTTTAACTATGATGACTCGTAAAGCCTTGTCTCGCCAGGAAGAGTCTCAGCTCCACCGGGCTTTGCAGGAACTCAAGGCATCCAAGAAATTGTGTGACCAGTTGAACTTTGAGCGGGAGGATAATGAAAAGTTAATGATAGAAGCATTAGATAATAATAAAAAACTAAAAAGTGAGTTAGCATCCATGCACTCACAGTGTACTTCTGTAATTGAAGAACGGGACAAGCTTGAAATGATAATAGATACACTCGAGAGCAATGAATCCGGGTCACTCAAAGAATCCAAAAAATCTCGGAAAGTAAGAATGCTAGGTTAATGCAATAAATTGTATTTAATAGACAATTTAATACTCCTTAAATGAAAGTTAAAAAAATATGAGTCACCATACATTTTATTTACACAAAATTACATAAAGAAAAAAAACTGCTGATCTCTCCTTAAAACAAAAATAGGAAACATGAAATTTTTGAACTTTATGACGATTTTCTTGAATTTCAATACTTCGGTATTACCTCCTCGTGCTTCCATTACTGCGTTTACGCGGTTTGGCATGCTGTACACCAAGTTCCTTATACGATTTTGGGGAATATTCTCCCATTCCTCTGTGATAGCAATTTTGAGCTCAGGAAGCGTGATTGGGGGAGGGTTTCGTTGTTTTAGAGTTCTCCGACGTTACGAAGAAACTGGTTCTAACCTACGCAGACCAGGAACGGGCAGAACTAGGTGTACCACAGCACGAGAAGACCGATACTTGGTGAACACCATGCTTCGAAATCGCTTTCTCACAGGAACTGAACTCACAAATCAGTTTCGACGCCTCGGAGGAAGTAACCCAAGTGCATGGACAGTAAGACGTCGGCTTGCTGAATCTAACTTAAAACCCCTTAGACCTGCAAACGGCCCTAAACTGGAGCGTGGCCATCGTATTTCAAGACTAAGATATGCCCAGAACCACGTAAATTGGAGTATTGAAGATTGGTCGAAAGTTATGTTCTCCGACGAATCAAAATTTATGCTCTACAAGCACGATGGAAGACACAGAGTGTATAGAAGACCAGGGGAAAGATTCAAGCAAGCATGCATCGAAGAAAAAGTAGCCTACGGTGGTGGGTCTGTACTTGTGTGGGCCGGAATTTCCTCTGAAAGTCGCACAGAGCTGGTGATCATAGAAAACGGCTCTTTAACTAGCGTAAGATATGTGGAAGAAATCCTCAAAGAACACGTTGGTCCATTTATGGTCAATTTGGGTGAGGATGCTATATTTATGCATGACAATGCCCGACCTCATACAGGTAGGATTGTGAATGACTACCTTCAAGAGATGAACATTACTTGTATGGAGTGGCCAGCGCGCAGCCCGGATATCAACCCGATCGAGCATGCTTGGGACGAGCTAGGGAGATGCGTAAAACAACGAAACCCTCCCCCAATCACGCTTCCTGAGCTCAAAATTGCTCTCACAGAGGAATGGGAGAATATTCCCCAAAATCGTATAAGGAACTTGGTGTACAGCATGCCAAACCGCGTAAACGCAGTAATGGAAGCACGAGGAGGTAATACGAAGTATTGAAATTCAAGAAAATCGTCATAAAGTTCAAAAATTTCATGTTTCCTATTTTTGTTTTAAGGAGAGATCAGCAGTTTTTTTTCTTTATGTAATTTTGTGTAAATAAAATGTATGGTGACTCATATTTTTTTAACTTTCATTTAAGGAGTATTAAATTGTCTATTAAATACAATTTATTGCATTAACCTAGCATTCTTACTTTCCGAGATTTTTTGGATTCTTTGAGTGACCCGGATTCATTGCTCTCGAGGGTAGGTTCGATCAATGTGGCACTGAGTATGAGTACGCTTTGAAGAGAACGTCTGTCCTGGAGAAGGAACTATGTGATGCCCACCAACAGATCACACTACTGGAAGAGGCGTCTCATTGCTCTGCCACCGCGAAAACACAAACATTGTTTGATGAACTTTTATCAGCTGATAGGGCACCCGGCCAAGTTTCTGCTGCAAGTTGCAAGTTGCCTACTGTAACTATTGACTTGACAAATGATGACTCAGTGAGTAATTTGGTGGCATGCAGCAGAAACCAAGTAAGTAAAAACAAACTTAACAAAAATGTTAAAATAAGAAATTATATTAAAAAAACCAATAAATTGTTAAAAAATCAAAAAAATTTAGTTAGTAAGTTTAAAAATAAGATAACAAAAATAGAAATATTTGATAAATTAAAAACATGTACTATTGAATTGGAAAACACAAAATTAAGATATGAAACTGATGTACAGCGGCTTCAATATGAAATTGCCAGCGTTGAGGACTCCTTGAGGTCCATTACTAGTCGCTATGAGAAGTCTCAAGAGGTAATAAGAGAGTACTCACTGGCCATGGATGAATTACTCAAACTATCTCACAGCAACCAGGAGCGGTTTGACTCCCTGGTGGCCAATCACAGATGTGAATGTCAGTCTTTTGAGTCACCAGAACCAGTCAGTGCTGCCTTATCGTCTCCGCTGTGTGTCAGTTCACCACCATCTTGTGTCAACACAGTAATGTTCAGCGATGAAATTGGAAAAGACATGGGCCATTTATTGGGTATGAGAATGGGACATTCTGTAATGAACAACTGTTTGCCAAACTGCAACATGCATGAGATTATGCTATCAGTAATAAAATACAAATTCAACACTGAGTCAAATCTTATAATAATGCTAGGAAATAGGGGTAATATAAACAAAACTGAGTTAATTAAATACTTAGATACATTATGTTCACTAAAAGTAAAAAAAGTTGTGATGTTTACATTCCCCTATAGCAACAGCTTGTCACAAGCAGAAAATGACATACGATATAAGCTAAATATGACCTTGCATACCATATCATGCTATAATAAATTAATTCATGTGATCGACTCTAACAATATTGTTAGTAAAAAAAATTATTTGACTAAAGGTAGATATTACCTTTCTAACTTTTTTAAGCGACAGATAGCTATTTCGCTATCTTACTATTTTTGCACAACAGCCAAGAACTTGGCTAAAAAGGCTGCTTTTATTGAGCACTGTTCTGACTTACAAAAAGAGAGATTGGAATTTGTTCCAAGTCATTTAAATTACTAGATCAGACAATAGAGGGAGCCTCTAGCATTATCAATTCAAATAAGATTAATAAACATTGTAAAATAAATCAAATAAACAGAACTGTAAATCATACTAACTTAGTGCATCAAAATATTCAAGGATTGAGTTGCAAATTATTAGAATTAGAATTGTTCATGAACTCTGATAATATAGACATCATCTGTATTACAGAACATTGGCTAAAAAGCTACGAGCTCATGTTCAATTTCAGTAACCACCAAGTTGGTAGTTCTTTTTGTAGAACGCATGCTATAAGAGGCGGCTCATTAATAATTTTAAATAAACAAATCCAATTTAAAGAACGTAAGGACATTGTCCAGTTGTCTGTTGAAAGCCAAATTGAAATAGCATGCGTAGAGTTGGAGCGTTTCATTGTTATAAGTGCGTACAGCCCACCATCCGCCTCATATGATATTTTTGAAAAAGTCATGGATGAAATATTGTTCAAAATATCTAAAACAAACAAAAATATTATAACATTCGGAGACTTCAATATAAATTTTCTAGAAGTTTATTCATTAAGTACTAAAATTACTAGTTTATTCAAATCATATAATCTAAAACCTCTCTTTATGGAGCCAACTAGAATTACTGACACTTCAGCCAAATGCATAGACAATATTTTTACAAATTCAAATGTTAATATACTAAGTAAAAATGTAATTAGTAACATAAAATCAGACCACCTTGGTCAGTTAATTAAAATAGAAAATCAAATAAAGAAAAATGTAAAACGGCAAATAACTTTTGTACCAGTGACTGTGCATCGATTAGAAAAATTTAAATCTAATTTGTTAAATAGATCACCCTTTTCATATCAAAATAATAATCCAAATTATTTATATAATTCTTTTTTTAATAATTTTATCAAAGAATTTAGCTCAATATTTAAACCTAAATCGATCATGGTCTCTGACAGTCCTACATTCTGTGAGTGGGCAACAGTAGGAATTCACATAAGCAGACAAAGAATGTATGAGCTTTACAGTGAAAAACAGTATAATTTTAGTGAAGAGTTTAAAGATAAAGTTAAAAATTACTCAAAAATTTTTAAAAATGTATGTCGCGCGGCTAAGTCTAATTATATTAGTTCAAAAATTAGAAGCAGTAGTAATAAAATTAAAACCACTTAGAAAATAATAAACAGTGAGACTGGAAAAGTCAAACATGACATTAAGGAGTATAAATTAAATATTGGTAATACCATCATCAAACAAGATGGTGATGTTGCCAAAGCATTCGAATCCTTTTTTACAGACATTCCAGTTTCTACCACAAGATCCTTAAACTCTTCTCCTATAATTGCGGATTCATTACTAAATAAAAATGTACCAAAATGTGAAATACCGTTTTATTTTAAATATGTAAACAGTAATGATATTATTAAAACATTCAAACTGATAAATGTCAAAAAAACTACGGATCTCTGGGGCATTTCTGTTAGCGTTGTAACATCGTTGATTGACATTGTCGCACCAGAACTAGCGTTTATATTTAACGAATGTATTGACTGTGGTGAGTTTCCTGATTTAATGAAACATAGTAAAATAACACCTTTATTTAAATCCGGTAGTAGTTCTGACCCTACTAACTTTAGACCGATATCAGTACTGCCAACATTTAGTAAAATTTTTGAAAAGCTTATTCTTAGTCAACTGCAAAGCCATTTTAACTTTAACAACTTACTAGATGTCAAACAATTCGGATTTACGCGGGGCAGATCAACAACTGATGCCGGTGTTGAGTTGGTATCGCATATCTACGATGCCTGGGAGGACTCACATGATGCTTTAGGCATCTTTTGTGATTTGTCTAAGGCATTTGACTGCGTACACCATGAAACATTAATCAGGAAACTAGATCACTATGGCGTCAGGGGTATGGCTTTAGCCCTTCTCACTTCTTACCTATCTGACAAAATACAGAAAGTAGACGTAAATGGAAAATGTTCTCCGGGATCTGTAGTAAAGATGGGTGTTCCGCAAGGGTCAATACTTGGACCATTTTTATTTTTAATTTACATCAACGACCTACCTCAACTTGTGAGAGACAACCACGAAATTGTATTGTTTGCGGATGACACGTCACTTTTATTTAAATTAAAGCGACGGCAGACCAATTTTGACGACGTGAACAATGCAATAGCGAAAGTTGTTAACTGGTTCGATGTAAATAATTTATTACTGAACGAGACTAAAACAAAATGTATGAGATTTATATTACCAAATGTTAAACAAGTTAAACCTAACATTAAAATAAAAGATGAAGATAAATCTTGTGGACAGTACTGTATTTTTAGACATAACTTTAGATAATAAGCTTCAATGGGGCGCTCACACAGATGGGTTGTCGAACAGACTTAGTTCTGCAGCATACGCAGTCAAAAGAATCCGTCAACTTACTGACGTAGAAACGGCTAGACTAGTTTATTTCAGCTACTTCCATAGCATTATGTCGTACGGAATTTTGTTGTGGGGGAATGCTGCAGATATCAACACCATATTTGTGTTGCAGAAGAGGGCTGTTCGTGCAATTTATAATATGGGCCCCAGAGAATCACTTAGAACTAAGTTTAAAGAAATAAATGTTATGACAGTGCCGTGCCAATATATATATGAAAACTTAATGTATGTCCGAAAACATATCAACATGTTCAAGAAAAATAGCGACTATCATAATGTTAACACTAGAAATAAAGATAAACTAGCTGTTCCCACTGTAAGGCTCCATAAAGTTAGTCAATCTTTTAAAGGGATGTCTGTACGATTTTTTAACAAAATCCCAAATGATGTGATTAATCTATCTGTAAATAAATTCAAAAATGTTGTTAAACGTAATCTATGTAATAAAGCTTATTATAAAATATCTGATTATTTAGATGACAAAAAAGCTGGGGATGAAACTGCCTCCAACTCCATCAAAAACAATGTAATAGATATTAAGTACAATGACGTTAAAAAAATATAAGCCAAGCAGAGTTTCTTGCCAATTCTTCTCTGTTTGGTCACGTTACGAATTGGTGGTAAATTAAAAAAATGACGTTTCAAAGTGTACTATACAGTTCCTACTGAATAAATGATTTTTGACTTTGACTTTGACTTTGACTTTGAATGTATAAGAAGGTACCTACTATATACGTGAAAAAAAATATTTTTTAAATCTTAATTTAATTCAATTATGTAGAAAAGTACAATGGTTGGGTACATACCGTAGTTAAGTTTATTTTATTTCACACCCTATAATATTTATTGACTTTAGGACATTTGCGTATTGTTTGACATATTTTTGGTAACGAAACGAAAACGATCGATTGACGTTCTTTGAATATACAGACGAAATGTTAAAGTTTGCAAATAAAGCTCCGGTACCGACCTGTCCGGCGTGCAACTGAGTTAATTAAGGCCTCTGGGCCCTTATGCTGTAGGATACAGAATATTTATTGAATATAGGTTTATTGAGAATCTCTGACTTGGTAGTACACCAGCCCGCTTAGCTCAGGGGTTTTGTCGTGTCTTCCATAGACTCGATAAAGACCTCTGTCTATCATTCGTTTTCTCTACCACCCAGAGCATGGCGTTCATTCAAAACAAAAGTTTCTTGGAAGACAAGGCCTTTCCATAGCAACGAGGTTGTCTTTAGTGTTGTAGTCATTTCACCCTACATATCGTTCATTCGTTTTCGTTTCGTTACCAAGAAAATGTCAAACAATAGATTTGGACCAACTTTCTTTAGAATTTAGTAAAAAAGAAAGAGGATAACGAAACGTAAAATACGTAAATGTCAATAAATATTATAGGGTGTGAAATAAAATAAACTTAACTACGGTATGTACCCAACCATTGTACTTTTCTACATAATTGAATTAAATTAAGATTTAAAAAATATTTTTTTTTTCTCGTATATAGTAGGTACCTACTTATACATTGTATAGAGCATCAAAAATGCGACGGCATACAAAAAATAATATGAGGCGTGACCTATAAGTATTATAGGTATGCATGATGATAGCACCTCATGATATTCAGAGATTTCTTAGTACATATTAAGCTATATTTTATTTGTAGATTATTCTTTTTTCATACTCATTTTCCGTAGAAGCTGTGGTGGCCTAGTAGGATGTATCCCGACTTCCAATACGGAGGTCGTGGGTTCAAATTCTAGCCATGCACAAAAAAATTATGTGCGTATTATCACGTGTTTGAAATGGTGAAGGAAAACACCGTGAGGAAATCAGCATGCCTTAGAACTAAAAAGGCATGTGCCAGGTTAGCGTTCGAATAAAAGCGGTAAATGTAATGTTTGGACTGGTTTCTGACTACCCCTATACGTACGTATCCTAATTAGAGTTGCGCACTAAGCACGGGAAAAAGTCATGATGATGTTTGAATTGTTATACTTATTTCATACGATTAATAAATGTGATCTTAATTCGCGAGTTCAACTCAAACTCGGCTGATTTGTACATCTTTCTTGAGCAAAATCACATAGACAAACTTTTGTCTACCTCTATAGAGGTGTAGACAAATTAGGAAGAACTATCTCTAAAAAAAATTAAGATAACTTTATGAATCTAATATAGTCAAACTAAAGACTGAAACACGATTGAACAACGAAACTTTTCTCGATGTATTTAATTATTCTCCAAAGTTGACTCTTTATGAAGTTGTTTATGAATTCTGCAACAGTAAATTAATAGACAAACAACAGTTGCTAGCTAGTCAAATTACTTTTATGTATATTGCCTAATATTATGCATTTTGTGGTAGAATGTAATATTATAGATTTAAATAGGTACTGTTCATTTCGTATTGTTCTGTCTATTTCTGTCATGATGATGATGATGAGGTAGAATGTAAAATTATAGATTTAAATAGGTACTGTTCATTTCGTATTGTTCTGTCTATTTCCTTAAATGCATCAGCATTTTAAAATATACTTACAATAAACTTCTATTTCAGATTCAGTTCGCATGTGATGATGAGAATGACCAATCACCCATACTGGGCGATCGCTGCGATGCTTTTCGGCAGGCTGGTGCATTCCGTCTCAACGAAGCTGGATTCGCGCGAGTTCTTTGAAACCATGAGACCCCCATTCTTCACATCCAACAACCAGCATGATAGCTCGGAGTTTTTGGGGTGAGTGCTGGGAATAAAATGAAAAAGGGGTAACCACAATTAGTTAGGTTCTTGTTCTTGAGATATCTGCCGATGTAGGTACAAGATTTTGGTGTGCATTAAAAATTACACATAATTGCTCAGACATATCCCGTTATTTTCTCAGTTAACGTAGTGTAGGACGCCATCCGACCAGAAGTAGTGACGATGTGCGAAAGGTTTCTTGTAGAAGCTTGATGCTTCGAGCCTAGGACGGGGCACAGCGGCGCTCATTGAGGGAGGCCTATGGCCAGCAGTAGTCCCGATGGTGAGCTTTTTATTTAAATATAGTGGAATCGACGAAAAACCAATTACACCTTACACCCTAACATGCACTAAGTTTTTCTAGCATATTTAGTTGGTTTCATATTTTCAAGTAAACCAAGGCTAGTCAAACAGTGGCTGTTACTATTTTGTTTCTATGCAAAAATATCTGTTAAAAACCGTACGATATGAAAAGTTTGTTACGCGATTTTAGACGAACTCTGAAGCCCTGAAGTCTTACAAGCTCTTTTAACTTTGCTCTCTTTTAACCTAGTACTAGCAGCAAAAATAAGTTTTTCAATCAGATAGTTTCCGCTGAGATGAACGCTCGAATCACACTTTTCCTTTGGTAAAATTTTTCAGGTACTTCTTTGAGTTGCTGCAGTCCTTTGAGCACATGTCTGATGAGAACTTTGACTACACTAAGCCACCGGTTTTGTCTACCGGCAACCTCTGGAAGGCAGCTACGCAGTCTTACCCCGTTACATCTAGGTATGACTAATCTTAATTGACAAGCTGTTGTACGATAAGGTGGAGACCGAGTCTCGACAAATTTAGTGTAGGATAGGACGCCCGCAGGCTAGATAGAGTGACGATCTGCGAAAGGCTGCTGGCAGAAGATTTGAGAGATCTATTGCCAGTAATGGACTGCTATAAGCTGATGATGATGATGATGAACCTTATTGAATTCATAAATTCTGTTGGTTGGTGAGCACTAAGCACATCATTTGAGAACAGCTGGACCGATTTGACTATTTAATAATGTTCCGAACAGTTCGCTCATTGGGGTAGGCCTGTGTCTAGTAATGGACCTCTTTAAGCTGATGATGATGATGCTGAATTCTAGTATACACTCGCTCGTGGAAGTAGCGCCTTAGTGTGATGTTGACACATTGTTTGTTACGCGATTTTAGACGAACTCTGAAGCCTGAAGTCTTACAAGCTCTTTTAATTTTGCTCTCTTTTAACCTAGTACTGCTTTTGACAGTTTCCTTTGTAACATGGTAAAGGGTGTTAATTTTTTTTTTGTTGTAGCGATAACGAAGCTGCCGGGTCGGACACTAACCGACGGTCCGTCTCGCCCCGGCCGGGGGGCAGCGGAGGAGGTAAGCTCTTACTGCACCTTATGTAATACTTTTGCGTTGCTCTTTGCAAAAGCAAGTTATAAGCGTTGAAATACACGTCCCCGATTCGATCAAAGAACATCGTACTAAGTCTTCACCATTAACTGTTCTTCACACTGCCGTATACTTCATTCGGTAATCTTCATATATTTATTTATTAAATAGAACAGCTTGCACTTATACTTTAATTTTAATTACTTATATTTACATAGGTAGGTAAACAGTTTCATACTTTTATAGATATTTTATCTAAAGTGATATAATTCGGTGGTTAGGTATTTAGTATGTGAGAATTCAATAATAATTATGTCAATGGTTTAAGATTCAGTAGTAGAAGTCAAAGTTAATAAATGGCAAACATATGAAGAAAAAAGACTTGATAAATCTTTTTATGTAATAATAGCGACCCGCCCCGGCTTCGCACGGGTAATTAACACAAATTTCAAAATACAATATTATATTTGCGTCGGACAAAAGATTATTATAATTATTTTTTTGTTTTTTTGTAGCCGCGCGGCACTTTATTTCTTGTTCTTGATCCCCTCCTTTCTAACTGACGACGCCTACATCGCTTAGGTATTATGGTGCGGCCTAGCTTGCCGAGCGGGGTAAGCGGCGACCACGCGACTTTTTTTAAATACTTTTTTAACTCGTGATATCTTTCGAATTGTATGGTCGAATTGAATATTTCAAAAAGTTATAAAAGTTATTGAAGCAGTCTTAAATATGAAGTAATTGGTTTTGATAAGGATTCATACCAAGGGACGAATATAGAGCCTTTTCTAGCGCCGGCATTTTAATTATAATTTTTTAATAAAATCACTTATTGTGAAATAACTGTAATAGCCAGACATATGCTGTTCCGACACTTTTTGTAGATAATGATGTGTTCTGTAAAGTCGTAGTACATTATTTTTTTCTATCATCAATAGATTTCGCATCGCACGCCATGTAAAGAATTTTTAGTTCATTTTTTTACACCTCTGGTTACGATATTGAAGTTTTAGTAAGATTTTTTTTAAATATAATATAGCTTATTTCACCCGGGGATAGTGTAGCTTTTTCGGTCAAGTAGTTTCGGAGCCTACTCAATGCAAACAAACAATCAAATCTTCAAATATCCTCTTTATAATATTAGTGTAGAAGTGTAGATTATTATAATCGGTTTTTGCTACCATCCGCCGAAAGTTCGATGAAGTTTATGATACTTAAGCTGCGTTACGGCTAGGCCGTGTCAAAGAAGAGATGAAAGAAGATTAATGAAACCAAACGATTAACAAGAGTACCATCCTAACTGACGTGTATGTCTGAAGAATGTGACGGGAGTGAATGAAGCGAGAAAGGTATGCCAGGAAATATTCGCTCATACTTTCATTACATTAACATACAATTTTGCCAATGAGATTTTTGATATTCACTGCATGAGTGAACGTTGTATAGAGTCTCTATTTGTTGGCAAACCAATGGCTGCGAAGCGTTTTGCGCGTGAAAAAAAAGTTTTTGTGGAATGTATGGATGAGGGAAAGGAAGAAACAAACCGGCGATAGCAGTTTTAGTACAAAATCTCACGCATTGCCTTTCTATTGTGTGGCAGGTTTACTTTCTTGTGATTGTATTACTTCCTCAGACAAGCATGTCACAAAGAATTTTGTATGTTTTCATATAGGGTCAAGCTCGAGCGCTCCGAAGCGTCAGAATCCCTCGGACGCCGACAACCAAGTTGTGAAGAAGCGGGGGCGTTACGAGCAAAACAACCTTCGTCGCGACTGCTACATAGACAGCGTGTTTGGAGGTGTACTCCTTACACGCGTCGAATGCATTAAATGCCAATCGACTTCTCTCTCCCGAGACGTGTTCCGTGATCTTCAGCTCGCGTTCCCGGAGAAGCCTGTCGCGGGTCAGCACAACGTCCAAAGTCTGCTCGACTTTTACTGCTCGAAGGAACGCCTGACTGGCGACAATCGCTACTCATGCCGTGACTGTGGCACGCTGCAAGATGCCGAGCGTAGCGTTCTCATCGAGAACATACCTAATTATCTGATCCTCGTGCTGAAACATTTCAAGTGAGTAGCCAGACGTTTAAGCGGTTAAGACCGGCATTTATGCTGCAATTGCTTGAACAAGTACTTGCTGTTCTATAAAATTTGGCAGAATTTAGCTTGCCACACCTGTTTACTCAATGGAAATTTCCTACGTCAAATGGTGCAACTTGCTAGTCTAAACCTTGCTTTTTTCGCACCAACAGTCCACTATTAATAAGTGTCAATTATGAGCGTGTTCTTAAAATCAAAGAAATAGGACTAAAGCATAGAAGGAGTCTTAAAATTCATTTATGCTCTGAACATACTCATACGGCTGATCTCTACTTTCTTATGTCCAAATATGTTAGCTAGAAATAGATGCATACTTTATCTCAATGCGATTTCTGCGACTTCGTACGACTTCGTACCAGGGCATTTGTATGAACCTGCGTAGAAATTTGTTCGAGTGCCCTGGTACGATTAACTTTTTGAAGTCGCATTGATATTTGGATGCATCCCTTTCTAACTAATGATATTGGACATAAAAATAGATATCAGATATCATAAAGTAGATATCAGCCGTATTGAATTTTAAGAATTTAAACTAGTTGTTTTCCTATATCTGTGCTTAAAATAGACGATAGCTGTCATCTGTCGGACAACTGATGATAACTTACGAGGAAGCACAATTAAAATAATAAAAAAAAGCAACATACAGTCGAATTGAGAACCTCCTCCTTTTTGAAGTCGGTTAAAAAGAGTTTACTGTCCAAATTGTCAAGGATTTGTTGTTACAAACACTCGTTAGCATTTTTATAAAGGTGAATGCCGAGAACCCGTACCAATTGCGTCAAAACCGAAAGTATCCCATTAAATTTATTATATTTTATAAATGACATTAACATTTTCTTTAGTTTTACACACCGACTCGATTAATAATCAAGTAAAAAAAGATTTTGTTGATTTGGTTTCCGTTGCACGCTGCCATTAGACTGCAACAACCAATGATATATACGTTGCTATGGCAATAAACATTGATGTAAAGTGTTGCTATGGCAATAACCCTCATTTTTTATTATTTTGACAGTAGAATCGACTAAAAACTTATTGGATCTTTTTTTGACGCACTCACTTTAGTTTTGGTACCGAGCGCCATACATCAGACGGCATTCTCCTTTGCCAACGCAGTCAGTCCGACACACAGAGGCGTCCATTTGTGAACACGCTCCAAGGTTGATAAAGCTAAAAAGTGTACAGCATTTATAAATGAAATGCATGTCTTTTGACCTGTGTCAACTTTGAAATCAATATTTGAATTTTGCCTATGCCGTACCAATACCAGGCACTTTTTATCATGAAGTTGCGCGTTTTGCAAGAACCCCTAAAAATACCCCAAAATTCCCTAAAAACGTCTCGTTTCCTCTTTTGTGTATCCCTAAAAAAGGAAACGAGACGACACCTTGAGAATACAGCACATACTTTTATTCACAATAGCGTGCAATCCCTTATTTCTATAGTAGGTACACTCGCGGTCTGAAAATGTTTACCACCTTAAGGTTGCATGCACAAATCTATGCCACTAGGTCGATGATATTATGTGATTTGATTAGGCATAGAGTATAGATTAGGCATAGAGCATAGAGCATAGATTAGGCATAGGGCATAGAAGAAGCAATAGAGATTCACCCAAGCGAGATCGAACTTGTTACTAAAAAATAAAAAAGGAAGAAATAATCAAGTAGAAATTGTAAATAATTGTCTTTATTTTTAGGAAACTATAACATTGTTTTAATAACTAGTATAGCCTCCAGCAGCAGCTATATATATGACGGCATGTAGTCTATCTCGCATAGATGCGACAAGGCGGGCGCATAAATCAGTCCCCCTGATGTCATCCCAAACCCGTGCACAATGTGATCTAAGAGCTTCAGGGTTTCTTTCGTTCTGACAGTCCCAGCGTTGAACCATAATGCCCCACAGATTTTCAATCGGGTTCATATCTGCTGACCGAGCAGGCCATTGAATGAGACAAATGTCACGGTGCAAGTTGAACCACGCCATAGTAGCCCGGGCCGTGTGTATCGGTGCATTATCCTGAACTTAATCAATTTGCGGGAATTCTGCTGCAGGATACACAACGCGCACAGTAGGCAGCATCACTTCTTCCAAAAGTGACACATAATTATTCGCAGTAGCTCTACTTTCTAACGACGTCAGTTCTCCGACGTCGTCGTGGCTCATCCACCCCCATAAGTTGACTGTTATGCGACCAGATTCATTTTGAGGCTCGATAAGAGCTTCATCATACCGAGTTCGATTATAACGCGATAAACTCAATCTTCCGATTTGACTAGATTTAAAAGTTTTTTCGTCGGTAAATATAACATTCGACCAATCAAAATCAAAATATTCTCGTAAAATTCGGGCAATTTTGTGGTGAGGTTTGGGTTCCACTTTAATGGCATGATGTCTGTAGTGTAGTCCTGCTCCGTGCAAAGCTCGTCGAATCGTCCGAAGACTCGCATCATACAAAGCAGCAAAATGACTGGTTGGTGAAGCCGTGCTCTTCGTAATGTCGAACAATATCAGTTATTTGCGGTGGTTAGTATAGGCCGTCGTCCTGAATGATTTCTATGGTCAGTTATTTGCCCTTCTTTGCTATAACGCCGAATCCAAAATCTCACGGTGAATCGAGATATATTAAGTTCTCGTGATATAGCACTAAATATATTTAAGCCATCTTCATGGAAAATTAATATTTCAGCCCTTTGTTGCAGGGATAAACTTGCTATGGTTTTTCAATCAATTTCTATTATTTCAATCCTAGTATTTTAATAAATGTCACTGTAAAAAATGCAATTATGACAACTTTTAAATAAAGAAAATAGTTTCATCATCAAAGCGTCATGAATACTCTTTTTGTTAGAATCGATGCTACAACTATTAAAAAGTAATATCTACCTAGATTTTATATTTCATTTTAGACTTTACTGCACACAGTGTGCTAAAGAATCTAATTTGAAAACTCATAAACATTTTCAGACCGCGAATGTACTAGTTATAACTCCATTAACAACACTGACACTGAATCCTCTCCTTCCAAAGGTTGTCTGGAAGAGATCGCTTCCAAGCGATAAGACCGCCCATGTTGTTTCTAAACTAAGGTGTACAATAAAGAATTTTCATTCATTCATTGATTCTTACAGAGCCACAAGTAGAACTTGGCGAGGCAGTGCGACACTGTGCTTCAAACTTAACGAAAATGAATGTACTTTGATTACGGTTTCACTTGAACCACTTCTATCATTTTCATCATTTTAAAACCCTTATTCGCAGATTTATCACAATTTTGTCCGTGAACTACCATGCGTCAAACACAGTTCCAGTTTTAGTTTCTAAAAACGCCACGGCCAATTTATACTTGTGGTACTGTACTGGGCTAATGGTGCGAATTGCCATTAGATTACCAATCTACCCTACCCATCCTAATATTAGTGTTAGTTGTTATCGACAGAAAAAACCTATATTTATGCAGAATGTCGCATGATTCAATTATTTTTGTCTTATTTGTGATTTATTTTGTTTGATAAATAATATTTTGAACAATGGATTATTTTTTTATGATTATTGACAAGTAGCACTACTACCCGTGTGTTCATTTAATGTCGCCATTACAGTAGCACCAGCGCGCGAGCCGTGGTCAGCGTATGAATCGATTGACTTCGCGTTCAGGTTCGCGGTCCACATTAACTGTACGTGTATCAAATGTACGCTTCAACATCGTACCCCGACTACGCGTACATAGAACCCGTTATCCGTACCCAGCTTTAGAAAATATGTAACATGTTTTATAAAAGTGCTTTCTTTGTAGGTTCGACCCTAAGATGCAAGTCCAGTCGAAGCTGATTCATAAAGTGTACTACAATTACACCATACATTTGCCTGTGGTGCGAGCGCACGCTACTCACGCCGCTTACAAGCTGTACGCTGCTGTAGTGCATTCCGGCTCTACGCTGGATTCCGGACACTACTTTACTCTTGCTGAGGTATATACAATACTAGCTTCTGCGCGGCTTCGCTCGCGTGGTACCTGGATAAAGCCTCAACGGATAAAGGTCACAAACTATGTATATTCCAAGTTTCATCCAAATCCGTTCAGTATTTTTTGCGTGAAAGTAACTAACATCTATCCATCTATCCTCACAAAATTTCACATTTATCTGAGAACTAAATGATTGAGGTTGTTTCTGCATATTATCTCTAAATATGGGCCCCTGAGAATCACTTCGAACTAAGTTTAGAGACACATGACAGTTTCGTGTCAAAACTTAGTGTATGTCCGAAATAATATCAATTGGTTTAAGAAAAATAACGAAAATCATATAATTGGAACTGTGTTGTAAATGTAACACAAATAAAGATATACTAGCTGTTCCTACTGTAAGCCTCTATAAAGATAAACTAGCTGTTCCTACTGCAAGGCTCCATAAAGATAAACTAGCTGTTCCTACTGTAAGGCTCCATAAAGATAAACTAACTGTTCCTACTGCAAGGCTCCATAAAGATAAACTAGCTGTTCCTACTGTAAGGCTCCATAAAGATAAACTAGCTGTTCCTACTGCAAGGCTCCATAAAGATAAACTAACTGTTCCTACTGTAAGGCTCCATAAAGATAAACTAACTGTTCCTACTGCAAGGCTCCATAAAGATAAACTAGCTGTTCCTACTGCAAGGCTCCATAAAGATAAACTAGCTGTTCCTACTGCAAGGCTCCATAAAGATAAACTAGCCGTTCCTACTGTAAGGCTCCATAAAGATAAACTAGCTGTTCCTACTGCAAGGCTCCATAAAGATAAACTAGCTGTTCCTACTGCAAGGCTCCATAAAGATAAACTAGCTGTTCCTACTGCAAGGCTCCATAAAGATAAACTAGCTGTTCCTACTGCAAGGCTCCATAAAGATAAACTAGCTGTTCCTACTGCAAGGCTCCATAAAGATAAACTAGCTGTTCCTACTGCAAGGCTCCATAAAGATAAACTAGCTGTTCCTACTGCAAGGCTCCATAAAGATAAACTAGCTGTTCCTACTGCAAGGCTCCATAAAGATAAACTAGCTGTTCCTACTGTAAGGCTCCATAAAGATAAACTAGCTGTTCCTACTGCAAGGCTCCATAAAGATAAACTAGCTGTTCCTACTGCAAGGCTCCATAAAGATAAACTAACTGTTCCTAGTGTAAGGCTCCATAATAAAATAATAATAATAATAATAATAATAAATAATGCGGGACGTAATCACACAGCATCATGTAGCCCCAAACTAAGCAGAGCTTGTATTATGGGAACCACATGATTGATATACAACACATATAATATTTTTTTTTTTGTAAATACATACATATCATACATAGAAACACCCTAATAATAGAAATAATGTTAGTCTATCTTTTTTAAGGGCAATGTGTACGCTTATACAACAAAATTTCAAAAGTAAAGTACTAAAACTATCAGTCAATAAATTCAAAAATGTAGTTAAACGTAATCTTTATATTAAAGCTTATTGTAAAATTTGTGATTATTTAGATCTTGGGATAAAACTGTGTCCAACTCCCACAAAAAACAATGTAATAGTTAAGAATAATAATTAATAATTGTAAAATACATTAGCCATGCAGAGTTTCTTGCTTCTTCTCTGTTTGGTCGCGTTACGCATAGTTGTAGATAACAAAATATGATTTAAAGAATTCCTTATTTGTAAGAGTGTAATACATTTATAAATTGCAGGACAAAGGCGTCTGGCACAAATACAACGACGACGAGGTGACCAACGTCCCCGCGTCTCTGATCAATGAGCTCGAGAAGTATAGCACACCGTACTTGCTGTTCTACCGGCGAGACGACGTCGTGGAGGAAGCGTTCCCAGCTCTGGAAGACTTGCCGGCTAAGATTCAGGAGCATGTCTTAGCCCACAACAAGCATTATGTTGACTCTCTGCGCCCATGACATCTGAGGCAGAAGCCTCGCGTTCAGTACTTCCCCGAGCAACATTGAGAAACTCCGCCTGCGTTACAATGGTAGACATTTGCTCATGGTAACGGACTAGTCAGACAATCAGTGATTCCGCTTTATTCACCGATCGTAGGAGCGTTTGGGCTGTCGAATTCAGTATTTCAAGTATTAATGCGGATTCGTGTGTAGTTTTTTGCGTATTAGCATTCGTGTTTGACTTCGTAGATACCATTTTAAAGGTCTATTAGTTATGTGCGTAGTTATGTGTATAACTCGTCGCGCGGTATTGATACATGCTGTTTCAATCAGATAAGCGGCGCCCGCGATATGTTTATCCTTGTCTGCACTTTTCTTCTCTTTTTGTCAAAACTTTTCGCTACCGACGACTGTAGCGGATACCGCTCATATCTAAATAGGCTTTAACTTCTGAACATCACAATTTTGTGTAACCTTATGTATGTATTTTATCTATGGATATAAATTAATTTTATTTTTCGCATTAAGGCCCTTTTACAGCCAACAATTATTATTGTTTTAATTATTATTATATAATATTAATTCTTTTAACTATATACAGAAGTGAAAATCAAGGACTCAAAAAGAATCAAGAATCAACAAACCAAAAATTAACTTTATTCGTTAATATGTGTATACACAAAATATGTATATTCCAAGTTTCATTAAAATTTATTCAGCCGTTACGGAGTTGAGAACATTTTCAAAATACAATTTTTCGCATTTATAATATAACCACCCTTATTCATAACCAAATGTCATTTTATAACGCTCGATAAAGTAGGCTTGTCCCTGCCATTTAAATGTAAATTAGAAGAGGTGACATGATATTTTAACTCCATTTAAGCTAGGTTTCTATGACAGTTATGAATAGGACGGTTAGTATTTTTGTTTAGACCACAGATCTGTGGCGCAGTGGGCGAAACCCCGCTTCAGACGCAGAAGGTTGCCGGTTTCATTCTGTTTGTATGATCTGCAAATATATCTCGGGTCTAAAGTTTTTATTTACAAATACATATAATGTATGTAGTATATCAGTCATGTGGATCACTTAACACGAACACTGTATACTTTGGGGCTGTAAGGCTTTTTTTCAGCATTATTTTCTGTCAATATCTAAGATTATTTATTTATTTAAATAGTTGTTCATTACATAATATATAATACATTATTCATTCGGGTAGATAGATATACCCATGAAAATATGTTCATGTCTGTTTTGCTAAGTGTATTTTTAAATCCAGTAAAATATAAGCCATTTAACTTTTTAAAAACTAGTTATAATATTTCTATAGTGAAAATAAAGGAACTTTGAACTATAAATAGCTGGTCCGTTAGTGGACTTCATACATAACTGTTTACTCAATATTAATCTATAATAAAATAGGTGATGAAATTCGACAGCCGCTCGTATTTTGGCGTTAATAAATACTTAATGGACTTATGTGTGTTATCTATCGAAATATAGTGCGTTTATACATCTATTAGTGCACTGGTCTTCTACATTACTATGTTATTCACTTAGATAGAGACCAGTTAGACGTTGTGGTTTAATATTGATTGATATTATCGATATAATATGCTATCGTTGCGTGGTAATCTCTTGACGTGACAGTAAGCATACATTTTTACATAAAATATGATTTTATGTAAATATTTTTTTATAAATAAATAAGTTGCTATACTGTTTTCAATTCACTTATGCTGCTGTTATTATTAGCATGATTTTTATATCTCGTCTGCTGACAAAGAAGTTAAATATTTACGTACGCTAAAAAGATGTTGCATGGAAATACATTTACATAAAATATAATTTTATGTAAATGTTTCGTTGCAATACCTATTGAACTATATATAATATTATTATGTAATTGATATATATGTAATGTATTATGTGCTGCTGTTATTTTTGTTGTTTTTATTTGCCGTCTTTCTTACACTCGGGAGCGAAAAAAAAAACTCGAAACAGTATGCTTGAAATGCACAGTAAACTGTCTAACAATGGACGAAGAAGTCTAGCACCCTATATGCAAAACTCGCTGACAGCCAAAGCAGCTCGGCAGTGACTCGTAGATGTCATTACATGATATGCTTTATACAAATCATATAAATTACATCTTATGAATGAATTAACTCATATGAGTAGATAGAAGGTTTCAGAAGCTTCTCGGTGATAGATTGCCGTGGAACCTACCGATGGCGGTGATAAGGCCCTACAAAACGTGGTAGAAACTTTAACGGACAAGGGCATCAAATTCTACCAAATGCAGCCTGAAGGCAAGAAGTCCAAACTCTCGAATGACCCTCTTCGGCTCATGACAATAAGACAAAATATAAGTCTCGATATCAATTTGGATAACATCAAAGTCATGGTCAATGACAGATCCGAGACCTGTCGTCGTTAATGGACTCCTTGAAAATATAAAAACCTGCAAAAGATAAACAATGCTTAACGTATGGGGGCAAAAAGCCTCTTTCAATGAATAGGTCAAATTAGCAACAGCCCCGTTTACTAAACTATATCTATGAGAAAAATGGAATTATTTATTTTGTGTCACTGCGAGCATAATGTTTAGAAGAATTGTTTTTGCTCGCGATTGTAACTATTCTTGTTGATTGTAAATATAATCGTATGTCCTAAGTTATTTTATTCATTAATATTTTTATCCTGCAAGCCCCGCTGATTCACAGTTTGCCGGCGGACAAAGACCTGTCACTTAAATTTAATAGACACTTATTAAGGTTTTGACGCTGAAGGCGTGGAGCGACTGCGAGGGTCAGGTAGACATACTATAGGTCTGCAGACTACCTGATGACCACTGACTGCCGGTGAACTGTTAATCTGTGTGGCCCTGAATATAATTATGTAATTATATTTATGCAGTATTTCAAATTATTCTTAGCTGTTGCTTTTAGACGCTTAAAATTTACCCCCTCACAGTTTACTTATGTTTATAATAATTCTAACAGTAATTTTGTTTATGTAATATTTAAACTTAACGGGTTGTTGATTAATTACATTCTTACAGATTACCAGGTCTCATTTACTACCTCAGTTGCACACCGAAATGAGTCGAAGTTAGTCACTTGACGTTGCTTGAATTTCGACAGATGAAATGTCAAAGTTTGCAAATAAAGGTCTGGTGCCGACCATTTCGATGTGCAATGTATTAGTATATGTAGCCTCAGAATGCTGAAATAGTAACAGGTTTTTACGTACCGTTTCATTGATGAAGGCACTAACAACGTTTCAACTCTTCTAGAGTCTTTTTGAGTTACCCTCGAACGTAGGGTCTTCTTCGTAGCCAACTCTGGTGTCAGAGTATTTAGTTTTTACCCTGTTACACTGTGATTTAATTGTCATTGTCAATTCGACGTCAGTGTGGGTGATTGCGCGAAGCTTTCCCTCTAGAACTCGGTTGGTGTAACAGTACGTAAAAATTCTAGATTTAATTGACTAATCGTTTTGTGACTCATTGATTAGAATTTTGAATTACGTTGAATAAAATATGTTAAACGAAGTTTTTTTTTTACAGTTTTATATATATAATGTGAATATGTTATTGATGTATATTGTTGATGATTTTTTTTTATTTGTTAGTTTTTGTGTGGCAACGTAATTAATATTTTAAATTAATTTTTGAAGATTTGTTATTCTATTATAGCAGTTTTAAATTTTGACGTGCACATAGATTACTAAAGCATTTACCTTCTAAGTTAGGTAAGTATACAGTTTAATTCAATATATTTAATGTCTTATATTATGAAATTAGCTGCATGTTGAAAGTCCCCTTCCTCGTTTTTATTAGTAGATATAAAACGCAATGTAAATCTGGTTTTTGGTTCTATTAAATAAATCCGAAAAACACTTTGTTTTTTATTTAAGTCTGATAAGTCCAGATATTTAAAAACATGTTTTTTCTTAATTTTTATAAATTACGCTTTGTTTGAGGAACGTAAATTCAGTAAATTGTATCATTCTAACCATGATATGATTTCATATTTCTAGCATTTTTATGGGAAGTAATAAATGAACAATATCCATTACAAAAAGCTAAAAAATTTCTTTGAACTATTTAAATCTATGTATTTGCCTAATTCGTTAAAAATTATGTAAATAAAACAGATTTTGTAAAATTTACTTAATTTATGTTTATTTGCTTTTATGGTGTTTCTCTGTAACTGCTACCCCACTAGATGATGTTCGAGCCTATAATAAGAGAGGACACAAGTTTGTGCCCGGTCCAGGATCAATATTTGGAATCTTGTTTAATCTTACTTTATTTATATCTTTATACAATATTACTTAAATAGTAAACTTATCTATAAACCGATTAGTTTTCCACCTAAGTTGTTCAGCTTCTCGGTGGCTGCTCGAGTTATCTTGCTGAAGATCTTTCCGGGAACCTGTATTCATATAAATAATGTGTTTATTTAATCAAAGGAGGTTATAGTTACGGTAGGTGCCTAACAAGAAATTATACAATACAGGTGAGTTTTTCGAAGACTTGACAGGAATTAAAATTAATCAAATCAAATTTAGTACGAAAATATTAATGGTAAGGGCAAATGTTTCCTTATGTAGAATAAATAAGTGAGTATAGTTAGTTAAGTCTTTCTTAATGTCCGCATAATTATACATAGGTTAATTGGATTTTCCATGCTCCATACCTACCAGAAGCAACAAACCAGAGGATTTTTATTTAGTATTTCCTCCTTTCAACCTTATTATATTTTTATTTATTATTTCCTCCTTTCAACCTTATCATTTAGTATTTCCGTTGTATATTGACACTGGACCTTGCAAACTTTGATGTTTCATTCGAATTTCATCGGATGAAACGGACACGGATGTAAAAACAGCTCCGGTGATGAGGGTCTAAAATCTGGTTTATTTATGGCATTAGTAACAGTATTATATCAATGATATATGGGATCTGAGGCGGTTAGGCTATTCGAATCTAACATTAGAAATTAATCTTATTCTGAGGTTCAGCCCTTAATTGGATACAGGGGGCAGTTCAAGTTGAAAAACCTAGGTACCTACATATACTAATGCAGACGTAGAGTGGGTGTTCCACTTCTTGATTGTGATTTCAACCGAATCTAATCTAAGGGGATCTAAAAAGTATGTCACGTAGGTACCTACTATATCTTGACCGTGTTCTGGTAGACAACCATGGAAAGAGCTCGAGACCGAAATCCTATGGGGCGGGGTGACTAATTTTAACACGTGGACTTCGGATAAGGTCAGAATTTTGGTAAACTCTTACTTCTAAAACTGAGTTGACGAGGTTGGAAACGCTTGAGGCACCTCCCACCACGGCTTGCCCGGCGCTGTAGAACTTATCTCCAGTGTTGCCATATTTTTCCGATTCGTTTATGGTATCCACGATCGGCTTAGGCTGCGGAATTGAATAATTTTAATAAAGCAGCTGATAGTTCTATTGAACCTGCAATAAGTCTATAGAAATATTTCTTAAAAGAGGCTAAATAACGGAGAGTTCCTGCCTTTCTGTTCTGACTCCCATAATGAGATCAGCTGTAATGTGCTTTGCTATTGCCATAATTATAATTGTGCCTTATGAACTCTAAAAAGTGACTAGGCCAGTACTCAACATACAATTTCAGAAATTAAATACTGAATTAATAATTCAAAATTTAGGTACCTATGTACTAAGAGTGCTGCCTCAGTCGCTCTAGTTCAGTCACACAATGACGCAATAATTATTTACCAATTCCCCAAGCGAACGTCTTGATTCGCTGATCAATGCGCATAAATACTGCCGATAAAAATATACTTGTGACATTACCTACCTGGAACAACCCGGCGACAATATTTTGAATGTTCTCCTTAATAGAAAGGGCTTTACTGCCGAAACCCTCTGTCTCGTGCACTGCGCTATCTATCTTCAATACTGGGTCCGAGAATGGGCCGCCGATGTAGCTGGCCTGCAAGAAAACAAATTCACATTGCTGATCCAGGAGTTCCCCGAGGTCTAATGACGGAATGTGTTAAATTCTATTAACTAAGTATCTGCTATCTCCTTTGATCAGAGCGTCAATCAACTTTAGGCATTGAAATAATAATAATAAATAATCCTGGACGTTATCACACAGCATCATGTAGCCCCAAACTAAGCAGAGCTTGTATTATGGGAACCACATGATTGATATACTAAATAGATACATATATTTTTTTTTGTAAACATACATATACAAATAAAACACCCAGACCCGAGACAAATATCTGCAGAACATGCAAACATTTGTCCCGCAGCGGGAATCGAACCCGCAAGCTTCTGCGTCACAGGCGGACCTTCGCCCACTGCGCCACAGAGGTCGTCAATGTGAATGTAATAAATAAGCCTCGTGTGCTTGTGAAAATTTTAGATACAGGTACATATGTAGGTAGGTACGAAAGATGCACGTCGCACGGATTGACTCGACCAAACGAATGCACGCTCAGATTGTACTGAACTGATAAAGTAAGCTACCTTCGAGTCTATTGTATTTCCCAGTAAGTTGGAAGCTGCTTGCAGTTTGTACGAGATGAAGTTTCCTCCAGCAGTCTGGTCCCCTCCCGGGTGGTTCTCTGGAACGATGCTCTTCGCGAATGCCATGTCGTAGGCCAAGGGCATGGTGTCGCTGCTGGCTACAGGCATGTCTTGCTGCTGAGGTTGGTCGTATACCGGCAGATCGATTCGAATAGGGTCGTCAACTGGCAAGGAAAGGCTTCCGCTGATGTAGACGGTGAAGAAGAGAGTTTTGAAAGCCATTGCGACTGAAAATAAATAAATATTTATTTGATCGATTGAAGGCTAGGTGATGGCCTCGGAAGGAACTTAGGAAAGAATGATAGGTAAATATCAATATCATTATTAATGAAAGGAAAGTCATCTATTAGTTTAATTACCTAGTGCTGTATCCATGTCTGACCCGTTTTAATTCCGATAGTCATGATTAATTACTACCAACCTACTTTACCTTGCCTTTACCTACCTCAGTGCGTAAAACAGCTTTGATCGTACTTTGATTCATTTTATGTAATTTCTTTATTCTTAGAACGGACATCACAAAAATCAAGGAAATTCGGGAACCCTAGAAACCTATATCTATAGGTAGTCAAAATTATAAAAAATAAAAAAAAATATTAAATTTATGAGTGATTCTTCCCACCCCTTCACATTTTAATGGGCAGAATTCTTAGAAAAAAATCGTACCTACTTACTTAAATTATACTTTTTATGTTACTTAAAGTTTTCAAAAAATGTACTAATGAGATAACGGAAATATTGAGCGTTCTTGTTATTGGTAACTTTACCTACCTCTCAATCTCTGAAGACAAACAAACAAACTATACATCTCACACTACGTGCAACTATCAAAGGCATTAAAAATTTAATTTAGAAAGGGGAATTATAAAAACGAGCTTATAAAAAGTGAATTATGAATAATCCATTTTGGATATTAAAATTAAAGGCGTGCAACTAAATTACTAAGTGAGCGACTAGAAAGTAACTTTAATATTAAGATAGGGACGATTTTTCCAATTGAGGTTTTACATGTTTGTTCGATGTTTTACGTTGTTACTGTGGGCACTGAGACAAACCCTACGGGTTTTTACAGTGTACATTGAAAATAGTATTAAGTTTTGAAGAATAAAATATATACATACATACATAACTACTAAAAAGTTTACTTTATGCAACGTTTTGTGAGCTGCTTTATGTATATAGTAACAGTATATTTCAATGACTAGTGTATTAATAATTATGGGTGTTAGGGGTTCCACCGGACGGAACCCAAACCAACCTCACCGGCCCATGGTGCACACTGCCGATCAGCAGACGAGGCTCTGGCGCCCCACCTACCATCCCTCACTAGACCAGCGTGGTGGTTTATGATCTAAACCCCCCTATAATCATGATGGACAAACGCAAACAAAGGCCCCAAGTGCCGGCGACCCCCAACGGATGTGCTGACGTTAACGGGCGCATTTACACGGTCAAGTGTGAATACGGTGCTGTGTGATAGTGTCCAGCGTTATCTGCGGGCGAGATCCCATCGTCAAACGACCCCAGCTAACGTTATTTAGGATTCCGATACGCTTAACGTCTTGACTTATAATGTCTGCACACTTATGAGCGACGGTCGACTAGTTGAACTAGAAAATACTCTAAAACCATGGAGATGGGACATAATTGGCTTAGCGGAAGTGAGAAGATTAGAAGAACAAACAGAAGAAGGAGAAGATTGTGTGTTCTTCCACTTTGGAGACACCCAAGGACAATACGGCGTAGGGTTCATGGGCTCAAAAAAGTGGAAAGAACAATATTGTAAAATTCAGAAGCTACTCAGAACGCATAGCAGTTCTTAAATTCCAAGTGACACCTACCGAAACTATAACACACCCACATCCACACACTGCGATGAAGACTTTTATGATTTCCTTAATAGAGCATGCGATGAAACCTTCGGAACTTGGAACATAGTTCTTGGGGGCTTTAACGCTAAAGGTGGATTAAGAGAAATCAACGATGACGAGGAAATCCTAGGTATTCATGGCCTGGGAATCCGCAACGAGCGAGGCTCACTACAATTTGCATTCGACCAAAGTTTGTGAATAGCGAACAGCTTTTCCAAGAAAAAAGAACATAGACGGTGGACATGGGTGGCACCTATGCATGCAACTACAGAAAAATAGACAAACAAATAAAAAGGAGTATTCGAAAAGACATCAGAAACTTCAACTACCGTTTAGTACATAATAATGCTCTTGAGCGGAATAATTCTCTGAGAGTAGCAAAACAAAGAATAAATTATTAGTAAAAAAACACTTTTAAAAACAAGATAGATAGATGAACTCTTTATTGCACACAACACCAACTAAAAACCAAAAATTTACAAAAACAGAGAAATGAAATAGTAATGTAGATACAATGGTCGGTCTTATCGCTTATAGCGATTTCTTCCAGACAAAGAATGAAAAGAATATAGTTAAAAGAATAAGAAAATAATATATTAAAAGAATTAAGAATTAGAAGAAGATCATGCTTTTATATTAAAGTTCTGAAAAGAGAAAAATAAACTTTAAATTAAATCAAACCCATCAATTTATTACATTATACAATTTACTCGTAAGTTAAAAAAGCTTGTCGCGAGATTTGCATGTGAAGGTAGACGACCTATTTTATAAAAAAAAACATAAATTTTGCATAGATTTATACGTAGATCAAGATCAAGTTACATCATTACTGTATTCTTGCCTATCTATAATATATAAGTATGTCGCGACAAGCTATCATACAAATTGTGTTATGTAATAAATTGATGGGTTTGATTTCGCGGTATTCAGTCTGTCTTAGTAAGACTGTCTTACTGACTATTACTCCGCGCTGAATACCGCACGCTAACTCATTCACAAGGCGTACGACGCAGTCGTCGTTGACATTGTCAAGGCAAAGTTTTTGTATCAAAATTATTAGGACTGTGGCGCAGTGGGCAACGACCCACCCCTGAGACGCAGAAGGTTGTACGTTCAATACCGTAAGTTCACTTCTCGCGGCAAGACAAATGTTTCTATTTTTTTTACCTAGTGCACATTTAATAAATGAAATGTACACTTAAACTATTACAATCTAACCTTATGATAGGCTAATATGTAACTTAACATTGACCTAGTTTTATAGTATATAGTATTTTTAAGAATGTGTCCATGAACTCTTTCTTACTGTCTCTATTTACTTAAGGCGACACGTTGTTCTTGTGTTTCTTTATAAAGCACTATTGCACTAATTTTACTAATAATTACACTACAGTAGCTCAAAAGGCTTAGTTCTTTTGAGTCTTCTCACTGTGTCCGTATTGTCGAGGAGCTGGATGGCCTCAACGTTCACATGGTGATGAAATCTATGTTCGTGAGCTTCTGCATATTTTTTAATCACTTTCTTAACAAACTCTATGTTAAGGTCCCGCTGGAGGTCATTATTTCTTACGTACCAGGCTGCGTTCACTATTCCCCTGAGCACTTTGTTTTGAAATCTTTGGATTATTTCTACGTTACTTTGTTTGGTCAGCCCCAGAGCTGTATACCGTGAGTCCAAACTGGCATCAGGACTTGTTTAAATAGTTACAATTTATTTTGTACCGACAGAGCAGAATTTCTTCCAATCAGCCAATACATCCTTTTATAGCGTAGGTCTAACTTAGATCTTTCACTCAAAATGTTTGTATGATGTGCGAATATTTGAGTCAGGACTGGGTGTTTTCTATGTTCGTAGGTATAATAATTTATGTATATAAAAAAATTATGTACTTTATTTAACAATCATGTAGTTCCCATAATACAAGCTCAACTGTGTAACAATGTCCAGCATTTCTTAATTATATCGATAATATTAAAAAAAAACTTATTTTTCTTTTGAGCCATTAAGTACGGCACGCCGCGGCGTGGCAAATCGCGACACACAACCTTTCTCTGCCCGGACTAACTCTTATTACACTACGCGTTATTCAGCCAGGCCAGTAAGCGCGACCGAGTCCAGTCTGACAGACTTACTAAGATTGTCTTAGTGACTTACTGACTGACCTCGCGCTTAAAAGACCGTCTACGGCCTACAGTTTTTGTCCGCCTGCCTTCTTAGATGGCTCATACTGTAGCTTAATTCAATTCCGAGAGAATACTTTCACTTTCTTGAATAGCGAGCTCAAAAAAAGTTATTGGGAAATTCTCGATCCGAAGTCACCAAAAAAGAATCAAAATTCTGATAAATATTGGAAAATCTCAAAAAGTTACTGATTTAATGCCGATTGTGGTTCTAGATATTTAACTCGATGAATGTAAATTGGACTTTGAAGCCCCTCCGGCAGACACACATTTTGGCATAGGTATAGCCCATCGGCGTACCTCTCATATCTACGAAACTGCAGGCAAATGTCACAATTTTATATATCGGCGCACTCGTGCAGGAAAACATAAAAATGTTTAATGTTAATAATCATCTAAGTACATACCTACTAAGATTATTTAACTAAAGCCTTAAGTGGTAACTTTTTACTGGGTATCTAATCTACGTGCTCAAAGCGGCTAGATTAGTCAGTTAGACACGCAGAAGAAGAAGAAGAATACTTTTTTTTTTTTTTTATTATTTATTTAGGGTTTTGTCGCTGAGCGACCACATCACCCACATACATACAAGAAATAAATAGAAACAACACAAAAAGGAAAGTACAAAAATAAGACATAAGAAACGAAGTTATTCTTTAACTAAACATATTTGACATAACTTAATAAAAAATTTAACTTCTTCACTATAAGGAATGGATAATATACTATTTATAGTGCCTACTTGAGTAAGGTGATTTTTGTTTATGCAAGTGTCTCTGAATGATTTATTACGTAAACACTCCAACAGAATATGATGAACGTCTTCAATGACTCCACACTCATTGCAGTTAGGCGATGTCAGTTTTTTCATCAAAAAAGCGAATTTGTTGGAGGGGATATGACCGGATCGCAATCTAAGGAGCGACTTTAAATCATTTCTATTGAACATGATGGTATCAATCCATGGATGTAGGGATATATGAGGCTGTATGGTTCTAAACCAAATGCCCTTCTCTCGAGATCTTTCGTCAAAGTACTCCTGCCAAACATCCCTACATAGATTTTTAACTAAACTTATAAAATCTGAAAAAAGAGGTAGCTGACCTGATGGGATACCGTCTCCAATCGCCTGTTTAGCCAGTAAATCTACATCATCATTTTCTTTTAACTTAACATGTGAAGGAATCCACTGCAAACACACCGTCTTATTTTGAGATTTAAGCTTTAGAATTGACTCCCATATCTGATAGGCTATCGGTATACCTCTCACATGAGAGGTACACCGAGCCACATGTTGCAAAGAGCTTTTAGAATCGGTCAAAATGACAAACTTATTAAAATTTATTGAGTGAATATACGACAAAGCTTCAGCTATAGCAATTAATTCAATGTGCATTATAGAAGTGTTGCAGTCAATTCTAAACATGACAGAGAAGATTCGGGTCCAAAAAGGCAGCACCTCCTCTATCGATAGCTTTTGATCCATCAGTAAAAATTTTATAATGGTTGTTATACTGCTTATTGATATAATTACAAGTTATATATTTTAAAACATTACGATTATAAGTTTTCTTAGCACAGTCAATTAATGGGATTGAATCAAAGATAACGTCATGTGTATCAATGTTACTTACCCATGTCCCTAATGAAAACATCTCAAGATAATTACAACTTTGCATAGACAATGATTTTAGTTCATTATAGGTATGAATAAGTAACGGAAGTTTCTTATTAGTCCAATAGCTGGAATGACTAACAGAACCTAATTCTTGTACTATACTTATAGTTGCATTATTGGAAAATGAACTAGATCTCAACCAAAATTTTCCCGAGAGGAATTTTCTTCGAATACGAAGGGGTGGAAGACATAGTTCATTTTCCATTACATGGATAGGGGTACTCCTAATATAACCACCTATAACGCGTAAGGCTTGATTTTGTATTCTATCTAATTTTAATAAATTTGATTGGCAACTACTATCGTATAAAAAGGACACATAGTCCATCCTACTCCTGATTATTGATATATATAAACGTCTCAGGTGTTTTTGGTGTATGCCCCAACCTGACCCAGATAAAACTTTTAACAGATTTATATATTTAGACACTTTTTGAATAACTTCACTAATGTGTTTTCCCCACCTAAGAGACCCATCTAACCATAAACCTAGATATTTCACGTGATTTACTGTTGATAACGAGATGTTATTAATTCTAAAATCAATAGGTGTTCTAAGTATTCCTTTTTTAAAAACACATATTTTACTTTTAGACGGAGATATTGTTAGACCCAAATTGATAAACAGACAACTTAACTCGCTACAAGCTGACTGAAGAGTCATAACAGCCAAGTCAATAGATTTATTCGAATAATACAAAACGAAATCGTCAGCATATTGAGAGATTTCAACACTTTGAATATTTTTGCAAATATCAATAGTTGCGACATTGAAAAGAAGAGGAGATAATGGGTCACCTTGGGCCAGGCCCCGGCCAGTAGACCTAACTAAAAGATAACCGTCTACTTTTATGTGAAGTTCTCTATTTTTTAGATAAGACCATAAGTATAAACAAATCTTAGACCCCACTCCAAGTCTGTCCAAGACAGTCATTAGACAACTCACGTCAACATTGTTATAAGCGTTATCTACATCGATAAAACATGCTGCAGTAATTAAATTTTTTGCAAAACCTATCTGAATGTGTGAGACCAAACGTGTCAAATTGTCAAAACATGACCGCCCTTTGCGAAAACCAACCATATTATCTGAGAATAGCCTTGATTTTTCTAGATACCACTCTAATCTTTTATTAAGGATCGTATGTAAAATTTTACAAACACATGATATGAGAGAGATCGGTCTAAGTGCAGAGTTTGAGTTAGGGTCTCTGCCCGGTTTTGGTATCGGAATAATATTTACTTGCCGCCACTGTGAAGGTATAAAACTTAAAGTAAAAAATAAATTGTACATCTTAACTAAAATGCTTTTACCTATCTTTGGGAGATGTTGTATCATGGAAAATGATATTTCATCACACCCAGGTGCAGTATCAGACTTTTTAATAGAATTTTCCAGCACTTAAATTGTAATTTCAGATTCTAACTTAATGTTGAATGAGTGGAATTGAGGGAGAGGAGGGCACACAAAATCTGGCGTCAGAGAGTTGAGTAATCTCTCCGCCTTATCCTTATCAGAGCAGTGATTAAGTTTAGAATGGTGACCTTTCACCCATCGCATTTTACGCCACATATCTGATGACGATGTGGTAACATCAATAGATGAGCAAAATTGTTGCCATGATTTACTTTTGGCTTGTCTTATTAATTTTTGGGCATTACGTACCTTCTCTTGCCAAATACCCAAATTTCTAGGAGATGGACAGCGCCTTAAATTAGCTAAAGCTAACCGCCGTTCAGCTACCGCTTTCGACAATTCAGTATTCCAATACGGCCTAGGTTTAAACTTATTGCACACATGTTGAGGTATTTTTATATAAGGAATGAATTTATCACCTGCCATATAAATTATTTGTTCAAACGTGTTATAGCATTCTCGAGGATCAGTTGGAAACTTAAAACGTGTAAATAAATTTTCTAAAAATTCTGTATAAGATTTCCAATCGCTTTTTTTATAATTCCTTTTGTTAGTAAATTTTGTGGAGCTAGTTAAATTAATTGTTAATTGTATTATTAGATGGTCACTTCCAAGTGACTCGTTACTGACATTCCACGAAAATAGGGTAACTATATCAGTAGAAGCAAATGAAATATCTGGAGATGTTTGCTGAAGTACACCATTGGCAAGCCTCACCCTGGTAGGTTGACCGTTATTTAAATAACTGAAATTATGTTCCAACATGGAGTCAAAGATTTGATGGCCTTTTTGATCAGTTTTATAAGACCAGGCCGTATGGTGTGCATTAAAATCACCTAGAATTAAAGATTTTCTATTTAACAATGAAAACACGTAATCCCAGTCATTTTGGGTAGTATGTACCGTTGAGGGACAGTACACTGATAAAACATCTTCAATATGCTCACAATTCAAAATTTTGACGTGTAAAACCTCAATACCTACGTTTGGACTATTTGTTATGCAAGCAAAACTTTTGACAGACCTATGAGTTAAAATGGCTATACCTCCATAAGCGTCCGTCCTATCTAATCTATAGGTATTGTACCCATTAATTTTAAAATAACTGTCAGGCTCAAACCAGGTTTCGCTCAACACCGCTATGTGCACCTTTTCCTGTATAAGTAACGCTTCAAGAGATAATGTCTTCGGACGCAAGCTTTGACAATTCCATTGTATAATTTTGACTATTACGTTGCTATTGATGTTATTAACCATAATTACTAAACATTTTAAGAAGGGAGCCAGCCGAAAATCCACTAACAACATTTACTACTATCCATTCTCCACATATTGATACAATCTGTTGTATTTTAGCCTCCCAGGAATCCCTACCTACCACAATTGTATAAAGTTTAGTTAGTAAACGCACAAAGCTCATATCCTTGATACTCTCATCCCTATGTTGGCGGCGAGGAGGGGGATTGTGACTGATATTGCGTGGTTCGCTGTCCGAAGTCTCAGAGACATCAACATTTTTCTTATCAGTCTCCATATTGGCCGAGGTCGAAGTCGGCGCGGGAATGGGGGTGCGTAGCTGTCGTTTACGCTGTGCCTGTGCCTTCTTACGAGTAATCACCGGATTTAATGGAGGCTGTTCTGTGTCGACAAACAATTCTGACATCAATTTTACTTTTTGAAATGGCTTTTCATTTTCTATGAGAGTGTGATCAGGTTCACGGGGAATCGACTGCGGCATAGGAACCTCTGGAAGTGGTGGTAAGGGGGATAAACACCTTTCAGGAACTAGAGTGGGTGGGACATACATTTCGAGGGCTTTACGATAAGTACAATTGAATTCAGACATCAGCTCTCTTACTCTCCTCTCCTTTTTAAATACTGGACAGATCTTTTGAAGAGCCATGTGAGATCCCGTACAATTTATGCAGCGGAAACTGGTTGTTTCGCAGTTCTCGTGATTTTTTGTGCATTTAGGACATACAACCTTCTTAGATGGGCACAATAAACGAGTGTGACCGAACTTCCAACAACGTGAACATTGCGTCACTGGAAAGACATAAGATACCACATTCACTCTCATTCCGTAAATTTTAACGTGGGTTGGAACAGAATCCCCTCTGAACGCCAAGCGGACCGCTTCGCACTTCTCCCATCCAGAAGCATTGTCATCTTTATTGATCTTCCTTTTGTTTAATCTCCTAGCCGATACGATTTCAATATTGCATGAAACATTTTTCATAAGCTCTTCTTCAGACACTTCTAAATCAATGTTTCGAATCATTCCATATGAAAGACCTAATTCCGAAGACCTTAGACTTCTCCATCCAAGATCAGTAAAAGTTTTACACTGAATGAATAAATCCGCCTCAACTTCTTCCTCAAACGAGATTACCATCTTGTACTGGTGCACGTGTTTAACATCAATAATTCCCTGGATGTTATTGTCACGGAGAAGTTTAGCCAAAGCAAACTGTTTAGGTAAGCCAGAGCTGCACATGACGAAAACTTGAATCTTTTCTACGGCTTCTGTGCTAGATCTACGCATAACTTTGCGACTACGTGGTTGAACCGTATTCCAACCTTCATCAGACGAGTTCTCTTCACGTTCACGTCTCCTCTTAAGAAGTTCCATTCCCTCTTGATATTCCATCTCTTTAATTATAGCTGGTTCTCCCGTACTCGTACTAGCCTCTTCATTCACTTCGTTACTAGCAGCACCCTTTCCAGTGGATCTCATCTCAACATTTTTTTCAAATTCAATATCTTCTAATCCTTTACTTACTGTATCAGATATCGCATCCTGAAAAAAAACATCTGAACAGATGCTCCTCGAATCATAGTCATGATCACTCAACATGTTAGATACCTATAAAGGAACCCGGCCCCAAGCTCGGGGCGGGACCTAGATTACTTTAGAACTTAACTGAAAATAATTTAATTTTATGAAATTTGAAAAACACACACGCCGCTGACAATTTCTGTCAAGAATACTTTTATTTGACTACAACACACCAACATATCGAACTCACAAGTAGACGATACAAAACAAAATAGGCACAAAAGAACATAATTATAGTAACACTGGCCTGAAAAGAATAAGTGCCCACCGAGTGGTAGCGAATCCGCTATGTAGCGGATGGAGCCAAAGGTACCTACATAGTGTATTGACTATGTATTTGTAGGTAAACCCATTGGTGCCGAGGTTTGAATCCATTCCCACGGCACCCGGCTCCATGATATAGGTAGGTACATAGATCAAAAGAGAATCATCATTAAAGTAATAACTTTCAGTTAAATTTTTCTGTGGTTTTACTTCCTGAAAATAGTATTTTATCCTCATTGATAGGTATCATCATAGGTAGGTACATATAGGTGCGAAAGCGTTCATTTATGAATATATTTGATCTAGGAACGGTAAACTAAAACTATTAATGGCTACTCTATACGTACTCTGTCGCATCATCATCATCATCATCATCAGCTTGTAGCAGTCCACTGCTAGACATAGGCCTCCCCTAATGAGCGCCTGTTCTGAGCTCGACGCATCCAGCTTCTACCAGCAGCCTTTTGCAGATCGTCACTCCACCTGGCCGGAGGGCGTCTTACACTACGTTTGCCGAGCCGCGCCCGCGGTCTCCACTCAAGAACTCGTTTACCCCAGCGGTTGTCGGTTCTTCAGCAGATATGGCCAGCCCACTGCCATTTCAGCTTACTAATTCTCTGAGCTATGTCGACAACTTTAGTTCTATGTCGGATAGTCTCGTTGCGGATTCTATCCTTCAGAGAAACTCCGAGCATAGCTCGTTGCATAGCTCGCTGAGCGACTTTAAACTGGTGGACTAGCCGTTTCGGCTCCGTATGTCATGACGGGTAGCACGCACTGACTAAAAACTTTCGTTTTCAAACATTACGGTATGGGTGACGAGAAAACTCGACGTAGTTTTCCAAATGCTGCCCAACCCAGCTGAACCCTCCTCTTGGCCTCCTTTTCGAAGTTGTTTCTACCCAACTGCAATATCTGCCCGAGGTAGGTATGTATACTCCGAAACAAATTCAAGAAGGCATCCATTTACGAGGACAGGACTCGGATGAATTCAGTCATTGACCATGACTTTGGTCTTGTCCAAATTCATGCCGAGACCTATCTTTCGCGAGGCTGATGCTAGGCCGTCCAGCATCTGTTACAGCTCCTCCAGCGACTCCGCCATTATTACTATGTCATCAGCAATTCGCAAGTGTGAGGTGTGTTCGCCGTTTATGTTTGTGCCCATACCTTTCCAGTCCAGTGTCTTAAACAAATCCTCCAACGCGCTTGTGAACAGTTTCGGAGATATGATATTTCGGACTCCGAAACAAATTCAAGAAGGCATCCATTTACGAGGACAGGACTCGGATGAATTCAGTCATTGACCATGACTTTGGTCTTGTCCAAATTCATGCCGAGACCTATCTTTCGCGAGGCTGATGCTAGGCCGTCCAGCATCTGTTACAGCTCCTCCAGCGACTCCGCCATTATTACTATGTCATCAGCAATTCGCAAGTGTGAGGTGTGTTCGCCGTTTATGTTTGTGCCCATACCTATCCAGTCCAGTGTCTTAAACAAATCCTCCAACGCGCTTGTGAACAGTTTCGGAGATATGACATCTCCCTGTCTCACTCCGCGGCGCAGTTGGATGGGTTTAGTCTGCTGATCCTGTACTCAGACACTCATAGTGACAGCTTCGTACAAACATCTCAACACTTCGATATAACGATAGTCCATTTGGCATCGCTGCAGGGATTCCAAGACAGCCCAGGTTTCTACAGAGTCAAAGGCTTTCTCATAGTTCACAAAGGCCAGACACAGGGGCTGATTATACTCTTCGGACTTCTGTATAATTTGCCTCACTGTATGAATGTGGTCTATGGTGCCATATCCTCCGCAAAACCCGGCCTGCTCCGGTGGCTGGAATTCGTCGAGTCTTCTGGCGAGACGATTTGTAATAACCCTAGAGAACAGCTTATAGACGTGGCTCAAGAGCGAGATAGGTCTGTAGTTTTTAAGAAGGGTTTTATCTTCCTTCTTATAAAGAACCACCAAGCTCTCGTTCCACGCCTTATGAGTGTGTGCACAGTGAAGGACGGAGTTGAAGAGGTCCCGCAGCTCCTGCACAACAGGAGCTCCTCCAGCCTTTAGAAGTTCTGAAGTAACACCGTCTTCACCGGGGGCTTTTCCATTTTTAAGCTGTCTCTGGGCCAGTGCGACCTCGTCTTGACTAAAACTATAAAAAATTAAAAGCCCCGAAAAATAAAAACTGAAGCAACTAAATATTTTCATCATTCATGTCTCATTTTGGTTAGTACATAAATTTCTGCTTATCTAGGTACACAGTGACGTTGGCGACATATGGCGACGTATGGCGACCTCCTTGTAGGGTTATCCCACCTCTTATTGTAGTCAAAGAATTATGACTAAAGCATAGAAGAACCCTTTAATATCTTAAAATTCATTCATGCTCTGACCATCAACTCATACGGCTGATCTCTACTTTCTTATGTCCAATATCATTAGTTAGAAAGGAATGCATACTTCTCTCAATACCAGGGCGCTCGAATAAAATGCTATGCAGTTTCATAGAAATGCCCTGGTACGAAATTGGGATAAAGTATGCATCCCTTTCTAGCAAATGATATTATGTACATAAGAAAGTAGAGATCAGCCGTATGAATTGACGTCCAGATGCCTCATTTACTAACTCGGTTGCACACCGAAATGATAAGCACCGGTCCTCTTTTTACAAACTTTGACAATATGTCAATTGACGTTCTTTGAAATTCGACAGATGAAATGTCAAAGTTTGCAAATAAAGGTCCGGTGCCGATCATTTCGGTGTGCAACTTAGTAAATGAGGCCTCAGAGCATATTAAGACTTCATCTAGTTCTCTTCTATATCTGTGAATATAGTATTAAGTAATTTATCTGTGCTAGTCTGTGCATGATATTTTGTTCCGTAGGTACATTTTTTTTTGTAAAAATATTATTTTGAACATGTTCTAAGTCTGTTTAAAGTTATTTTCTTTATTCTAAATGAAGCCATGTATATGCCGGAGATTACTAAATGTTTTCTAATGTTTCCACCGAAGTATGGCTGCTTTCTTATATCGCTGCTTGGTATAGGTACTGGTGGTGTCGGAATAGCAGGTATCATTTTGTTTTCGCTCATGGAAAAGGCATTGGTCGCTGCTGATGTAATACAATCTCCAGATGAGGATGATGGTCTAAAAGCAAGTCTTTTGGTCATTGGATTGACTTCTCTACTTCTCCTGACGGGCAACGTCCTGCTGTTTCTTGGCGTCATCATGGCCTCTGAAGACCTTGTGGCTATGGCGAAGTGGGTTACACTTCTGCTATGCTCTTTGTTACTTTTAGTGGCAATAGGCGCGCCTACATCCTGCTACTTTTTGCCAAAAACGTGCTTTTTAAAGACTCTTTCTATGCCTCAGGTGATACTGGGTTACTTGGTTCTGGGTACCTTCGTCCAGATTTGGTTGTATTTTATGGTGGTTATGTATAACTATCAGCTTCAGCTTTAAAATTAATGAAATTATAAATTAAAACGAAATTCAAAATACTATCTAAGAACTTACTAAGTTCATTTTTTCTACATTCGTATTGAACAATCCCTCTCTAAAACTATGCGCGCGAGGGAATTTTTGAGAACCAAAAATATAAACAATTTAGATACGGATCTATTGTTTTTTTTTAACCATTATGTATTATGCCACATTGTTGTCTCATCTTTGATTCATCGACGAGACTACATTAGCATAATTCCAGGCTACATTCAATTTTATTCATCCACTACCTACATTCACAGAATTTTGAAAAAGTATAGCCGGAGAGCCTGCCCCTCATGAACAAATATATTTGCAGAACTCAACCACGATAAACACCAAAGAAAATAGAAACGGGTGAGACGACAATAACTAAAGGTAGAACCTACAGATTATTTTTTTAAGCTCAAGGATGGTTGATTTGTTACTACATAAATAAATTACCTTGCATAATATTTTCGAGGTACCTACTACTTACTCACTCTAGGTCCTACTATGTCTAAAGTTCGACCCGCAGGTCTAAGCCCATTACACATACATAAGGTTAAACTAAATTTCTAAATAATTTTTGGCACTTACTCTATAAGCTACAACTAGCACTATCAAAATAATGTAATTTAGCTCACGTGTGGTTTAAAGCTGGTACGATAGTTTGCGATGCGCGCACGACGGTTACTGCATGTTGCGTCGGAACCGTCACTTTCACTACTTACGTCATAATATTATAGCCCGCGCTTAGCCTTGGCACCTGTGCTTGGCACTATGTCCTCCATCGGATATGTAACTTGACCTGCTGGTAGCATAAGTCAGGACTCATGTACAGGGGCCTCTGCCTTCTAAATCTTCTACGTATTATAGGTATATTTATATTATGTGAGCACCTGGTTCTTCATTCATCAAAAGAAAAAATTGGTAGGTAACTTACAAGTTTTTAGAACAGCCACCTGGCTCGTAGTATTCTCTATAAATAAGCAGGTATAGAAACCTTCCTATACCTATTATAGGTTAATGACCTAAGAATGTACATTTCATTCCTTAGTATTTTCTCTCATTAACTAACTTAAGTACCTGCCTATCCACATAAATGATTTTAAAACTTACTTAATTATCCACTTATATAAGTAGGAACCTTTATAACAGTTAGTACCTAATTTGAGATTGGGTTGATCGAGACTAAGAACTAAAACTAATATATATATTATAGAAGAATATTTATATTTTACATGAAAATTATAGCGAAGTCCCAACCTTAACAGTTTTTGAGAAATCTTACAAAATGGGGGGGTTGAAAAATTAAAGGGGGTTGCCAGGTCGAGTGGGGTATCAAATGAAAAGACTTGATTTGAAGAAGATAAATCCATTTTTTTATATCATGCATAGTTTTTTATTTTAAGCTAAAACTTCTCGGTGCCCGCCATGATCTGGAGTAGATTGGGTCGGAGCGTGGACTTCATGAGACGGGTTCTTTCAAGCTTGAGATTGATATTCAGAGAGCCTCGATCAAGTATGTAATCAGATCCGGTATTAAACCTGTTAATCACGGAGACATCTCTGAATATGTGCCTTTTATCCGCCATGATGAAGTCGATCTCAATTTTAGTCACAGTGTCGGGGCTTCGCCATGTCCACCTCCTATGGGGCTTCTTCTGGAAGAAGGAGTTCATCAAGAAGAGCCCCTCTTTCTCTAGAAAGTTGACCAGCATTTGCCCCCTGTGATTTCTACATCCAAGACCATGCGGGCCGACTCTGGATTCGTCGCCAACTCGGACTTCCACTTTGCCGTTAAAGTCCCCCACAAAAACGTTGAAGTGAGCCTTCGTGGTGTTGTGCAAGGCTTTGGATATGTCCTCGTACATATCCTCCCCTTCATCATCCAAGTGTGCTGAGGTCGGTGCGTAAACCGGAATGATCTTCATACTATACATCTCTTGGATAGTCGAAACGACCAGGTACGCTACCGCCGACGCTGCTGCCCGTCGGCGGCCAGAGAATTTAGCTGTGCCGGTGTGGGCTGCGCTATGACACGATCAGCCGGCCGCCAGAGCCTCGTTCGTTAGATAGTAGGGTGAACCGCGTGCAGGTGAGGTTGGCTTGGGTCCGGAAGTTGGAGGTCGGAACCCCATACATCGGTACCTACTTAGGTTTGTTTGTTTTTGAAAGTTCTTTATTTATTATATAAATATACTTAAAATATAGTATACAAAAACACAGTTTATTACCTATACAAGCAGTAAAGTTTTATGTAACTCGAGCAGGCTGTAACACCTATAATTTTTTTTAAATAAAATTACTCTTTATGAGTTTATTAAATGAACATTGTAAATCAATAAAAATAACATAGTGCAATCTATGCAAACAAACAATGAATTTAACTAAGAGCACTTTGTATAGCGCGCATAATAACCTATATAGATAAACTTTTAGGTTGTTTCTTTATTTTTTAAAAAGTAGTTTTTGTATTCTGTAAGTAACTACATATCTCTGGTTCTGCGTAAAATAACCGTATATACACAAACGATCACAACAATCGCGCAAAATGCTGAAATAGATTTTATTTATTTTTATCAGAATAAGTCTCTGAGCAAAATTCCAAGTTAATAAGTAAATATTATTTGTACCCCATACAAACTTTGGCACCCCCGGCCCCGTAAACCTCTTTTGAAGTTGTATTGCGATAGATATTGAAATAGGTTTTTATTTATTTTAATTGATCTCTGTAAAAAAATCTATTCGATAAATAAAGATTTTTTGTACCCCATAAGAACTTTGGCATCCCTGTTAACCCCCTTAGTGGTTGAATCGTGAAAAATACTAAGCTACCCCCGTTCCTTAGGGGTTAATAAATAAAGGCTAAAATAGGTGTATATTTGTTTTTATTTTAGTCTCTGCGCAAAATTTCAAGTCGTTAGGTAAGTATTTTTTACGTCCCACATACAAACTTTGCCACCCCCGTTTACCCCCTCAAGGATTGATTTGCGAAAAATGCTAAAATAAGTGTAAATTTATTTCAATTAGTATTTTTGCAAAAATTTTAGTTAATTTTTTCCCATTAAACTTTGCTTCCCCCGTTTACCGTTTATTGTAAAAAAATAATGTTCGAAAATGCTGAAACAGGTGTTTGTTTATTTTCATTAGAGAGTCTCTCTCTGTGCAAGACTTCAAGTTAATTCATGAAGATTTTTTTTGTCCACCACACAATCTTTGCTACCCCCCTTAGAGGTTGACTTGCGAAAAATCCTGAAATATGTGTTTATTTATTTATGTCTCTGGGTAAAATTTTAAGTTAATAGGTGAAGATTTTTTTCGTCCCCAATACAAACTTTGCAACCCCCGTTAACCCCCTTAAGAGTTGATTTGCGATAAATGCTAAAACAGATGTGTCTTTATTTTTATTCGAGAGTCTTTGCAAAATTTCAAGTCAATTGGTGAAGTTTTTTTTTCTCTCCTATTCAAACTTTGCCACCCTATTTGTACCCCTTAGGGGTTGATTTGAGAAAAATGCTGAAACAGGTGTTTGTTTATTTTCATTAGATAGTCTCTGTGCATTTCAAGTCAATTGGTGAAGATTTTTTCGTCGCCCATACAAACTTTGCCGCCAACGTTAACCCCCTTAGGGATTGAATTTCAATAAATCCTGAAACATGTGTTTCTTTATTTTTATGAGATAGTCTTTGTACACAATTTCAAGTCAATAGGTGAAGATTTTTCGTCACCCATACAAACTTTGCCCTCCGCATTAACCCCCTTAGGGGTTGAATTTCCAAAAATCCCTTATTCGGTGGTTTGGTCTATGAAAGGAAACTACACTCCAAATTTCAACTTTGTATCTTCAGTGGTTTAGGCTGTGCGTTGATTCCAGAAAAAGACCTCTTTTATATATATAGATAACATGAGCCTGACTGAAGCGGGGAATTCACTAGATGCACATGCCCGCAGCAAAGTCTGCAGTCATACCTGTCGGACCTCGCTACTATAGGTCTCTCTGTGTGATTGCATTCCCCGCTTACATTAAAAAAACTTTGCACAGACCTATAGTAAAGAGCGAGGTACACCGGGCATGTCCGTCTAGTGAATTCCCCGCTTGAGACGGGAGCAGAGAGGTCTGAGTAGCAGATATTTTGAATAGCAACAATAACTTCCATACTGATTCATGTTGCAAGAAACAAACAATAAGACAGTGGTTAAAAAAATATTAATTGAAGTAGGTACCTTCCTACTTACCTACTTAGGCAAGTGGAAAACAATAAGCGAGGCCAATAGGTCGTGTGTGCTCTCATAGAAGCTGGCCATGGCTCCTCATTACCGCTAGGATGCCAGTACAAATAAACTGACGAAATCATATACCTAAGGTAGTATCTAAGTACCTATACTTACCTTAACCTAGCTTTAAGTAGTTTTCTGTTAGGTAAAATTTCCTGGCAATGGTAGCAGCCATGCTAACAGGATAGGGGGTGCTAGGAATCTCTGGGCAACCTCAGGCTACCTAAAACAACTGACCCTGGCTAATTAGTGCGTGCTACCCTTCATGACATACTGAACCGAAACGTACGGTTAGTTCGCGAGTTTAAAGAATTATGCTCAGCTAGCTATAGAACAAGCTATATCTACCTACTCGGATTTTCTCTGAAGGATATAATCAGCAACGAGACTATCCGATAAAGAACTAAAGTTGTCGACATAGCTCAGAGAATTAGCAAGCTGAAGTGGTAGTGCGTTGGCCATATCTACCGAAGAACCGATAAACTTTGGGGTAAACGAGCTCTTGAGTGGAGACCGCCACCTGACCGGCTCGTCAAACGTAGTGTACGTTTGACGAGCCGGTCAGGTGGAGTGACGATTTGCGAAAGGCTGGTAGAAACTGGACTTGACGCATCCAATTTCTACCACCAGCCAGCTTAGGAAAATTTGCAATGGAGGTCATTAGGGGAGGTCTTTGTCCATCAGTGGATTGCTATAGGCTGATCATGTTAATGATGAATCCATAATAAACATCGGTCCTAAAGAAGTCCCTTTATATGGGTTCTTACAAAAACATCGATGTTTTAAAGTATCTATCGTTTTCATCCCTACCTGTTACAAGAAGATACACAGTTACGTTACAAGCAACGAGTAAAGTAGGTAATAGACCATAAGGGTCCGTAAAGTAAGTAATAGACCACAAAGATCACATGGAATTTATAGGTAGGTAACCGTAGATATTAAATGTAGGTAGGCTTTGAGGTTTTTTGTGCTTTTCTTTGTTTGTAATGGTGTGATTACTAAAAATATCTGCGTTGAGCCAATCACTAGTTGATCCTCCGTATGTAATAGGTACTTTAAAGTTTGCATCTTAAAATAAATATTAATAAAAAACACTTCTAAAAACAAGCTTTAATGTAAAGCTCTAAAAAGAGATTTAAATGTATGTGTAGAAGTATTTACCTATTCTATAAAATACATACTTCATAGATTTACTTATAGATCAAGATCAATGTTCATTTTTCTCTTTAGAGCTTTTATTTAAAGCTTGTTTTTATAAGTGTTTTTACTAATTTTTATTTTTTAGTTATTACTGTGTTATATTGTATCTAAATGTTTCTTAATTTTTATTTTAATTTAAAGCGTCATTGTTGACTGGTCGTTTGCATGTTAATCTAGTTACAGTATATAAGTTCTTGGTTAAGGAGACGAAGGGTTGAACGCAAACGTCAGTTTATTGCTATTCTTCTCAGCAAACCCTACAATTTTATACCCATATAATATAGGAGTGTGTAAAATATTAACATGTTTATCCCAATCTTAGACGGTCCGCCATATTGAATTTAGAGTGAAGAAATATAGTTTTTCGTGTTCTTCTTACCAATAATATATTGGTTTAGTGCGCACTTAAGTTATGTTTCAAGCCAGATCAAAACTGTTGAATTTAATAAGATAATTACTTTTATTGCTTGTAATGTGTGCTTAAATAAATAAATAAAATTAAATAAAAATAAACGTTTTCATTTGATACCCGTATCATGGGAGTGCACAAAAAAATAACTAGTTCACCATGTTGGGCTGTCCGTCATATCTTTTTATTTTTCGTATTCTTCTCAGCAAAGCCGTTCATTTAATACAAATATTAGGGGAGTGCACAAAAAATAACTAGTCCGCCAGCGTGGGCCGTCCGCCATGTTGGATTTAGAATAACGTCACACAGCTAACCATGCATTGTCATCCAAACTAAACGTTTATACAAAATTTCAACTCTCAGTTGAAGAAATCTGCTTCAAAATTGAGTTGCAAGATTTCACCCGTACATACATAGTTACAATGCAAGTTAAATAAAAGCTTTTAATATGTAGTGAGTGGTACTTTTTGAGATGTAAATATGTTGTTTGTCTGGTTTGTGCGCTACGTCTCACATTACAAAAATGTTATATTTCTCTATTTAAAGGAAATAATCTAAAATGAAAATCCCATCGAAAGTAAAATTTGCCTTCACTCTACTAGTTGTGCTAAGCTGTAGTGCCAAGAAGGTCCAGAAATCCAAAAATGATCGTGATGCATGCATTTTTGTTTGTGGGGCAAACAATGTATGGATAGTGGGCAATCTCCTTTGTCACGAAAGTCACGATACTCTGGGAATAAATGGCCAAAATGCGCAACTGATCCGTAGTCACAACAGTTTACCAGTGTGACTATGGTTCATTTTATTTATCCGTAGTCACACCAACACACACTTGACCAAATTTGCGTCTTTAAATAAATACTGTTTTTTGTAAATACTAAAAATATGTATTAAAATACCATCTATTGCTAATATACGTACAGGTGTTTCTGATGGACCTAACAATGTTGTGCAATATGGAATTATTATTTGATATCCTTCCTGATAGCACAACTGATTTTTTTCAGTTTCGTTTCTTTGGAGTTAAGATTTTCTACCTGAAGTACCAGGGTAGCATAGGAAGCTAGCAACTTTTATGCACAATCAGATATGACATCCTACATAATTATCAGTTCTATACTACAAAATTACGAAGTAGTTTTACTAAAATAATTGGGCTTGTTTGTAGCTAACACATCGCACCCCTAGAACAACACGGAATTATGTCGAAAAATCTCAAAATCGACTTTATTGCATATTCGAATCCGATACATAAGCAGATAACGGTTTTCAACGATTCTGAAAAAAGTAGTTTTTCGACAGAATTATGTCGAAAAATCTCAAAATCGACTTTATTGCATATTCGAATCCGATACATAAGCAGATAACGGTTTTTCAACGATTCTGAAAAAAGTAGTTTTTCGACATAATTCCGTGTTGTTCTAGGGGTGCGACATATTATTTCTTTATCAGAACTACCAGTATAGCATAAGTCATAGAGTTAACACATTTTGAACCCACCAGTTTGACTAGGTTTGTTTATTTCAAATCAGAAGTACCAGGATTGCATAGGCCCCAAATGGTAATACATCTCAGGATGATTTCTTATTTTAAATTTTTGATTTTTGATCATTCCCGCCATATGGATGGACATCCTGTGTTAAAAAGTTATACTGTAAGCTGTAAGTAAGCCTTCTTGAGTTCTATGCTACCCTGGTAGTTCTAAATGAAATAATATAGGTAATTTTATTTTATTTTTAGGTAAGATTTTATTTTATTTTTATTTTTTGAACACACAATTTTATTCACAGTTCAAAAAAATTTCTATTATCTCCTTGTGGTATATGCCATCCTAGTAATGTTTAATTTTTAATTTTTATTAATTTTATCAAAATTATCTTTAAATATCTAAGCTTAATGAGGCGTTACCATTTTACTATAATTGTTTCTTTTTAACAATACTAATAAACAACTTTCTCTAAGCAAGTTTTTATGACAAACAGACTTTACTTTCATAGATTCTTTAGTTGACTCTAAAACCAATAATATTTACAATTAATATGACTTGTCAGACTTTTTGTTGCCTTAAAAATATACTTCGTCAGATTCTTTAACAATGGTTTAAAACAACTTCGAGAAGGAGGCCAAGAGGAGGATTCAGCTGGGTTGGGCAGCATTTGGAAAACTACGTCGAGTTTTCTCGTCACCCATACCTCAATGTTTGAAAACGAAAGTTTTCAATCAGTGCGTCCTACCCGTCATGACATACGGAGCCGAAACGTGGACACTCACAGTACGGCTAGTCATTAGTGGAGTGGAGGCCTATGTCCAGCAGTGGACTGCTATAGGCTGATGATGATGATGATGATGATGATAGCTGTTAGGCTGAGCGCAGACCATAGTCAAGTCTGTCTTAAGCAGACTGCCGCAATACAAATAGTATGAAGCCGCGCACACTGCGACAAAGACGTCTCTTAGTCAAAGACGTCTGCAAGACAGCAGAATGACAAGTCTGACTAGCGACTCTTGGCTCAGTGTTGCCGGCAGTCAAACAGAAAAAGACCCGAACCCAAGGTCAAAATTATCCGTTCTGTAATTTCGCTAGGTAGGTACCTATTTAAAAGAAACCTCCAAAAATCTTAATTTCTGTTTCTTGCTTCAACATCAGACCCTGATCTCTATATTTTCTATATAAAACACAAGGTTTTGCCCGCGGCTTCGCTCGCATTAAAAGTTATTTTCCTATCCCTCGCGAGAACAATACTTTTTGGTAAGGCCTTTGTCCTTTTCTGTACCCCTGAAAACGTGTATGCAAAATTTCATGATGGTCGATTGAGTAGCTTTGGCGTGAAATTAAATCAAAGAAGCTTATTTTTCCATTAAATAAAATTAGTTAGGATAGGATTCAGTGTGTCCGCTCACGACCGACAATCAACACTTCAACATTTAAATACTTGCACACTTTAAAACTTTAACACTATAACACATTAACACTTCAACACTTCAAAATTTAAACCTATAACACTTCAACACTACAACATTTCAACACTTTAACACTTGAACATTCCAACACTTCAACACATTAACATTTTAACACTTCAACACTTTAACACTTCAATATTTCAACACTAACATTTTAAGACTAATACTTTAACACTTCAACACCTCAATACTTAAAAACTTCAATATTTTAACATTTTTAGACTAACGCTTTCACACCTCATCATTCAACACTTCAACACTTCAACATTTCAACACTTTTACACTTCAACATTTCAACACTTTAACATTTTAAGACTAACACTTTACTATTTCAACGCTTCATTTCAACATTTAAACATCTTTAACACTACGTCCCACGGCGGGAATTGCACCCACAACCTCATACGCAAGTATAAGTCATGCTTTTCTGAAGCTCATACAAATATTTGTCTCGCGGCGGGATTCGAACCCGTAACCTCAAAACCTACGTTTAAGTCATACCTATCTGAAGTTGAATCTCGGTGGGGATTATGAGTTGATTTTTTTCTTCTGTTTCATAATCCCCACTAGTGGGCCAGACCTGGTGGGGAATAGGGAATGATCCGCGACGGAGACGTACCCCCTTTCTTCTCATCGTTGCCGAAAAAAGACCGAAAACGGACTAAAAAGTCCCATCGGACTTTTTGTCCGTTTTCGGACTTTTTCGGGCCTAAGAGGATTTTTTTTTAGATCATTAGGTCTACTGGACTTTTTAGGACTTTTTTGTACTTTATGAAGATGAAGATTAGGAATTCAATTAAACTACTAAAAAAAATCGTGGCTCGTTACGCTTGCCGATTTTTAAAACCTACCTTTAGTTGCGTTACAATCCCTCACATTACCTAGATAGTTTAGGTATATAGGTATTGTAGTATTAGGTAGGTTTAACTCTAATTAGGTACCTGCCAAAAGATGGCTGGTGGCTGGCTTCGCTCACCAACTTTGTTGATAATGTGAGTAACTTTCACCCACAGGTGTAAGGCCTGAGTGTTAGATATAAATATGGTGCTCAAGGTCTGATGATGAGGCACGAAAGAGAAATCAGGATTTTGTTTTCTGTTTGACTAATGACTATCGGCAACATGTTTACTGATGACGAACTCGTTGAAAAATTAATCGACGAGATTGAAACGAGACCTGGGTGCGAGTTTTTTACCAGCTCGATCGCATTTGCGTTTACGGAAATTTTATATGGAATCGAGGTAGTGCCATCTAGTGAGAAACGCGTCACACTGACTCCTTTCCATACAAATTTGAGTACCCTGTTCTTTTTAATAAAACGTGTGAAGAATACTTAGATAATCATTTAAAAATATATATGAAGAGGTAACTATGGAGCTAGTGGGTGTTGAAAAGTAGGGAGAAATGTCAGCAGAAGAAAAAAAAATGCTAGTCAGTACTTGTTATTGCCTAATTCCTTAAATTTACATTATGTACGCATATTTATCTACACTAATTCTACAATTATTTATACCGGTAACATTAAATTAACCCGAGTACCTATTCAGTTCAGCATTTTTAATTTAAAAAATTTTTTTTTATTACATGACTCACATAACTTGCGCCGCGTAGCTTATTTACCTTTTGGTACTTATTAGTATGGCCCAAGTACAGGGATCTTTTTAGTATATAGGTACCTAGCTACTTGCCTACTATCAACTGCTATAAAGACGGTTGTTGGTTTGTTGGGAGGGAGTCAGTCAGCCTGTACGATAAATCTGTAGTGCAGACGTCACCGATTAGGGTCACGAACTCTTACCACCCACACGTTGCCACCTAGTTGCTGTAGTTAAAGACAAAGCGTTCCGCTAAAGTTTATACCTAACTACCCTACTTACTTACTTATTTACTAACTTCCTAACTTACTAATGTGCTACTTACTCTAAGTACAATATATGCAGGTCACCTAGTTGGAGTAATAGGAAAGTGATATGATTTAACTTCGTAACGTAATTTGTACCTACTTCCGTCAAGCCACATTGTACGAGCAGGTGTAGGTGTACCTAACATATTATTTAGACCTGAGTTTGGATCTTTTTCTGTTTGACTGCCAGCAACACTGAAGACAGTCGTGTCTTAAGACAGACTTGTCGCCCTTAGTCAAGTCTGTCTTAAGACATACTTGACTATGGTCTGCGCTCAGCCTTAGGGTTAGTTCATTCTGAAATAAAAAAATGATTGTTTTACAAAATTTTCTTCCATTCATTACCGTAGTAGTTCCTTAGCATGTGCAAGAAGATAACAAAACACAAAAATTATAGGTATTTTTTGTGTTTTGCCATCTTCTCAGAATAAAAAATACTTTTATAATTAAAAATATCAACAAAATAATTAATATTAAGAATATAAAACCATAATTATTTTGTAGGTATTATGTATTTACCAATAAAGGTAGTTCCAAAATAAATTTAAAACAAAATATAGATTGCGTCAGGGCCCCAGGGCTCAACTTGTTTGCCGCTAATTATACCTATCAAACTATTTATCACTCTTCAAATGTTTAACTCTGAAGAGACAGCCCTACCTGTCATATTTTAGTGGGCAAAGTTGTAAAAACTGCTTTTGACATTGCCCACCAACATATTCTCGAATTTGAGAGAGATTTTGATTTTTTTATTCGTTTGGACTCATTTATTGATGACAAACAAACAATAGTCAAAAAATAACTTAACTGCTGCAATCCCAAATAGAGTTCTGGCAAAAGTTTTTCACACTGTTTTTGGCCCGCAAATCACACCTGCAACTTCGTCAGAGTCTGACACTCAACTGAAGTGACATTAGCAAAAGATACCTTCCGTAGTGTTGTCAGAAACATATTGAAATTTCTAATATAGATTACGTAATACCACACTTCTAAAAAACATTGCCTAGTTTTTCAATATTTGTAATAAATACCCTGCAGGGCAAAGTCAGATCAGATCAGTTGGGCAATCTTGTAAGGTTTTACGGTAGTTCAATGAACCGTAGAATTCTCCGTTAGGTATATAATTCAGTAGTTATAATGAAGTTCTGTGAAACAATGTAGGTATTTCAAACAATTAATCTTGTGACCGTAGTTATTTTGAAAGTAGTTATAACAAATTTAGTTATAATGAAATGTAACCTTTCAATCTCTAAGTTTAACACCAAAAAGGTTTTAATAGGTAGGTAAATATTGTGTCAGCTTTCATTTCATGCGTAATTTTGAAGTTTAGCAATAGTAGTTGCACAACATTTGGATTTAATAACTCTTAATTTTGTAAATAAAATGCGACTTTTTTTATCTAATTGAAACGAAATATCATGATTTTTTTGAGTCGTGGCTGCTTGTCGCATTATGGGCGGTTACCATTTTGGGCCACTCCATGCTGCAAGGATATCATCAAGTGCTCGCAGCTGGTTGATCAGGACATTCCCAATGCGCAAGGATCCAAAAGCAAGCCTGCAAAATGGTTCATCGCAAAGCAATGTAAAGAAAAACTCCATATAAAATCTAATCTCAGGTCGTGGACACAAGTCCGATTTAACAATAACTGGCCCCGACTCCATCGAGACGTTCAGACGCCCAGTTTTGATGCTTATAGAAAAGATGATTACAGAGATGTGAGAAAGACTGACTGGGGCTCCGGAGATGGCAAGTCTGGTTTTACCTACGCCATTGGATTTTTCGGGCTACTCTGTGGCTCGTACGCGGTAAAATCAAGCGCTACTTTTCTAGTAGCCTATATGGCTGCAGCAGCAGATGTGCTCGCTCTGGCGTCTATAGAAGTTGAACTAGGAAAAATTGCCCCAGGGGCTTGCGCGTCTTATAAATGGCGGGGCAAGCCCCTCTTCATCAAACACAGGACTCAAGTTGACATCGATAACGAAGCTTCTACTCCTATGTCTGCTTTGCGAGATCCACAGACTCCCGAGCAACGCATGCAAAATCAGCAGTGGCTGGTTGTTATCGGAATTTGCACACACCTGGGCTGTGTTCCAATACCCAATTCTGGGGACTGGCCAGGTGGTTTCTATTGCCCGTGTCACGGAAGTCATTACGATAATCTGGGACGGGCACGTAAAGGTCCGGCGCCATTGAACTTGGAAGTCCCTCCTTACGTATTTGTTAGCGAAACACTGGTTCTTGTAGGTTGATGTTTATTTGATGCTTAGGTAGCTTGAATCCTAGCTATATTTTAGATCGAGTATTAGAATAATAAATCCGTTTAATAAAATATATGTTTTCTTTTTATTTCATATTTATGTAGGTAAGTAAAGGGAACTTCTCTGTCTGGTCTAGGGCGATCATGATAATTTAGGTAAGTTCCTACTACCTTTCACTACAATTAACTAGTTAGATACCCTAGATACCTAGGTACCTATGTATATTGGGACTTTATTAATTGCATATCAAATAAATAATCACCTATCAATTTATTTTCATCTTTTAAAGGTAGGTATACTTTTTACATCAATTACATTATTTCGGGGTGTATGGGGTTCCAACTTTCATCTTCGGTACCCAAGCCAACCTCATCTGCACGTGGTGTACCCTGCTAATCATCGGACGAGGCTCTGGCGGCCGGCTGATTGCGGCATAGCGCAGCCTACACCGGCACAGCTAAATCCCCTGGCCGCTGACGAGCAGTAGCATCGGCAGTGCGAGAAGCTGTGCCCTGCGTTCCCAACCCGCTTACCCAGCCTGGGGATTATGGGCATATTCATAGTAAACAAGTAAAGTAATACAATAAAAGTAAAAGTAAAGTAATACATAGTAAAGTTCACTACTATCCGAATTATCCGGATACCAAAAGTCAACGGATAATGCAAGCCCTACCCGTGACGTTATCAGTGATATCGCGCTCGGTCCGCGGCTTTGTTTACTTTGCACTTTTATATCTGTCAGTTTTAGAGATATAAAAATTAAAAAAATACAGTTGTTCTCGTAATTTTTTGTAGAATTTTTTGGCATAAATAACAAAAAATGGTTTTCTTCTTCGTTGTGGTCATAAAATGAAAACTATGCGTCTCAAAAAATATAAAAAAACTGCTTTTAACTTGGCTAAGTGACCCCTTTCATATTTTATGCCATTGGCACCAGTTTGAAAATTTGACGTTTCTTATTTTGGATCTTTTGGGGATAAATATATTTTTTTTTGTTTTTTTACTGGCAATCTTATTAAGTAGTTCCTGAAATAAACAGCTGTGATAGACGGACGGACGGACGGACGCACGGACAAATTGGCACCTTAAGTGCGCTTGTGCAGTGCAAGGAATTTTACTGTCAGGCAATACGATTTTTCTGGTCTCGTGTGGCAGTAAAAAAACGGATGATTGGCTTGTGCACTACACTTAAATATAATATCGATATACTTCTATAATATGTATAAATTTCAGCTTTTTCACTTCGCAAAACTTCGGAGTTAAGGCCCCCTCCCTTATGGTGATTTTTTGGACTTTTTTCATCCTAAATCAAAAACTATGCATGATATCAAATAAATAAAAACTATTTTTCATGTCAAAATTATCAAACCCTTTCTAGCTTGTCCAAATGCTCTTTTTCTAAAACCAAAATTTAGAAAACATTTCAGTCTGACTGCAAGATAGTCGTAAATGCATAAGCTTTGCCAATTGTAAGAGTTGAAATAACATTACATCAGGCACAGATAACATAATACCAAATACTAACATCAGGGAAAGACGCTCTAAAGAAACATAGTTCTTCACAAGCACACTCGGTTTTAAACGAATTTGATTGAATAATTGTATATTTTTTGTCATATGCCGATTTTTGGGTACAAATATACCGATTTTATTGGACAGCTCTACCGATATCGCACTTTGACGTTCGAGGGGTCCTGATATTGCGCGGCCTGATTATGCCCAGCCTGATCATCCATGTACAAACAAAACAATGCAAAATGTCCACCAAAAACTGGCTGTGAAAAATCAACACGTGACGATTATGTACGCCCTGATTAATCACAGCCTGATTATTGATGCACATGCTCCTGATTGGTCAACTTTTTGGGCAGCCATCGCTCGTTGGAAAGCGTCAAGTAAAAAACTTCCATAGATTAAAAATCACTAAAATATCAACGACAATTGAATATCCACAGACAATAAATTGAAGGTTTGGTAAGGGTGTATACAAACGGACAACAAACAACATAAGCACTTGGAAAAAACCTGTGTTTGTAAACATGCCGGGAGGGCATTCGTTCCTTCTAGAAGTTCATTCATTCTTTCTAGGTTAACAGAGTAGAGGTAGGGTACATACTTCGACTTATTTTACTCGAAGGGTACATAATTATCACGTACTAAAAAAAAAATGTTATTTTGAAAAAGTTTAGTAACTTACCTATAAGTTTTCTGAAGTTTTCTGAACTAGTTTCTAAGAATATGGTATAAATACGTATATTAAACATTGGTACATAATGTTAATAATAATAAGGTACATACGAGCTTACCTATCTCACTTACCATATTGGGTATTTTTTTAAACTTGGCGGCAATAGGGGTAATTGCCTGAAACACATACATGATATTATGACCTTTTCAAAACTTTTTAAGGTAGTAGGTACTTTTTATGTACTTAGGTTACATTGAACGATCGCAAGAGTGTCATGTGTTCACTAATTAGGCACAGGGCGTAGACCATGCATGGTAGTATTCATTAACTTTTTTGTTGATATCCAGTTAAAAATCGTAGATTTCTTTCCTGGGGGGCGCAGAAATTATCAGATCAAAAAAATTCGCAGCTCGCTCTGCTCGCCGATTACGTTACCGCCTTTAACTTCTATATGGAACAAAACTAGTACTAAAATGTTTAAATCCATCTTATAAAGCTTGCAACAGTGACGTATTATAACACAACAGCGATTATATTAATTAAAAAACTGCTGTTCGCTCCGCTCATCTACTTCATATTTTACGTCTGTTGTAAAATAAGGGGTGCAGCTATCGCAGCTTGCACCGGGCGCGTAAAATACTATTATGAACTGATTGTGTCCATACAAAAAAAAGTAATGGAACGTTACCCGGTGTCCGTCATGAGATTAATTCACGTTTTTTGTTAATTATTCAGATTTGTAGCTATAAAAACTATCATATGTTTTTATGATAGTACCAAAAATGACAAATTTCACTAAAAACTTTAACTAATATCAAATAAAAATAAATTGGTGAACTTACAAAATACTTACTATTCCATGAATTACAGTTCAATATCCATCGAAAAAATTAGGTTTCATTTTGACGCAATCGCTTAAGCATTGGTACCGAATGCCATACGTCAGACAGCATTGTCCTTTCATATAGCATTATAGCATATTTATATTCGCTCCGCTCGTTGGAATATGTTTTTGCTATTGCCTAATTCATAGTACTCTGGAAACTAGGTCAAAATTACCAAACGCAAAAATTGCCCACCCTTAAACGAAATACTGTATCTGCGCCTGAATTTGCCACTGCATAATCAAATCATTCATGGTTACCTATCTATAATTAGACTACAATCAATAAGGTACTGGGTATATATAGATAACTACTTACTTATGACTACTAATGTAATAATAGTACCCTTGAGTAAGTCAGTTGGTCAGTCAAACCCCATCTAAAACCTACTTAGGTTTTCCTTGTCGAAGCTAACTACATAGTTTAAGTACGTACAAAAAGATATATGAGTACCTACGTACTATTGGTCTACCTAAAACAAAATAGGCCTATTACCTAGGCCAATGAGTTTTTATTTGACGCTTTGAACAAAAATCTGTGCCTAGTGTATTTTATGTATTCTTGGGATTAACTGTCGACTCAAAACTTCAGTGGGGACCACACATTACTACCCTTTCTAACAAACTTAATTAGCTCTGCAGCATATGCTATCCACACAGTAAGTCAACTAAAAGCGCCTACACACGATCTTAAAATCAGAGACAATATCGGGAGAGTGGTGGGGAGCGCCCTAGATAGCTCCATTGATCGCCTCGTGAGTAGCCAAAAAGTGATAAGTATTATTATTATTATTATTAACTCAGAAATTGGTTCGAGCGCGCTCACGATTATCGTCTAGGCAGCGTTGTCCGTGCGTGTGTAGTGAAATCGAAACCGATTTCACCGCAGTGTGCGTGCGACTGTAGTGGCGACTGGACGTGTTTTTATAAATCAATTTTTATTTCGTGCGGCGATATGGCGAAGGAGAAGTAGCAAGAGGTCTGAACGAAAATAATTGATATCTTCAAGGAATTGTAGTACATATGGGACAAAAAACATAAAGAGTATTTATATCATATAAAACTTTCAATATCAATACTTTGAAAGTTTTTAAAATCAGCTGGTTCTAAATGTCTCATCACGTTGATGTGAAACATGTGACTCAATTCATGGCGTTTCATCAACCACCTCTTAACCCAGGTCTTCCTCTTTTGTTTTGGTCGCACCGTAGCAACAGCCAGAGCGATGCCAATTTTTTGATTTTTTGAGAGTGTAGACGGCATCTTGGATCGACGAGCGCTTTGCTTCAGGGTAGGTTACGTACTAACGGGCAGGGACGTGTGTAGAGTAGTAGCAGATTTCATCCCCACTACCACTCTCCCGATATTGCCTCTGATTTTAGGGTTGTGTGTAGGCGCTTTAACAAATACCGCCACAGCTCACCTCGTAGCTACATTCATACCTTCATGACATATGGCATACTCCTCTGGGGCAGAGCTGCAGGGGCAGAATCAATATTTGTACTTCAAAACAGACCTGTCAGGGCTATCTACAAGCTTGGCTTACGAGTTTGTAAAAAAAAAACTTTTTAAAACAATTAAAATATTGACAATGCCTTCTGTAAACATTTACACGTAATGTCTGCTAGTGAAAAATTTGGACAAATGAAAAGGCTTGGAGATAGGCATATATGTACAATACAAGAAATAGAAATAAATTGCGTGTACAAAAACTAGATTAGCTAGAGTAAATAGGTCATTCGACAACAAATTACCAGATGAAATAGGGTATTACACTCATTTTTCAAATAGGATTTTCTATGAATCCTAGAGTGTTATTACACAAAATAAAATGAAAATTTACAAAAGTTGGAAAAATGTTGCAAAGAAAGGGTTAGTGAAACAAAAGGAAGAAATATTTATACTTTTATACTCTTTGAATGCAGAAAACCAAGCACAGTCGAATTCGAAACAGCGACACACCTGTGTCCATTGATATATATTGTTACTATCGCCTGTGTCACCTAATCTTGGGCTGTTTATGTTACCGATATGATTGATGATGATGAATAAAATAATAAGTAGATGTTATTTCTCCTGGCAACATTTTTAAACGAAATCCGATTTCTTTTCTGTGACATCGGTCGATCAAACTCAAAACTCTCTTCTCTTTGGATCAAACCAGCGTTGCCAGAAGGCTACATTTCTTACATTTTTCGTATCTTTTGACTTTTTGGGGTGGTAGGTGTGGGCAGATACTGGTTCAGATAGGATGAAAAAGTAGAAACACGTAGATAGATAGTCCAGTTCGCATTTAATGTCCAGAGCCACAACACAGGTTACTGAATTTAAGGAATTGAACACACATACAGAATTGAAGAAGCGTAAAGTAGGTACAGTAGAATTAAGATAGGTACGAAACAGGAATATAGAAAGTTATAAGCACAGGTAGATACGCGAGATAACAATGGCACAGATCAAAGGTGCGCGCGGTAGGTTCCATTCGACTGAGGCAGCGATTCCGCGCTCGCAAGGGGCGCGGGGTCGCTGTCAGCTGTCAGCGGGGTCAGCTGTTAGAAATATTGAAGTAAACATCTTGAAGTAAGAAGTATGAACATAGAACGCTAGTATGAACTATAAGCAAGTATGAACGGAAGGTATGAACAAGTAATGAGGTATGAACTATGAATGTATGTGAATATAAATGTCAATAGATATTAGATAGGTTAAAATTAAAATCGTAGCCTTGAATCAATTGACGGCCGCCTGGCCTGGTGGTTCACTGAGTGCCGTAAATAGGGCAGGGTTGTGGCACAGGGCGCAGAAATGACCAGAGCAGGACCAAGTTTTGGGTCTTGCATGGTTAGTAGGTACATATTAATAATACGGTTAATATTTAGATATAAATCGTAGTTTTCTTTTTTATATTTTGTATTCACCTTTGCAAGAAAAAATTCGAGGCTCGCTCCGCTCACCAATTCGGTTGTGAAATGACGAATTAAATCGCGTTTTTATTTTGTTACAAAAAAAACGCGGCAAACTCCTCTCACCGATACTGTTACAGTTACCTAGGTGTTGAGGAAATTGCAAGCGTTTTCTTTATTATGTTTCTTTTGTAAAACTATACTTAAAATGTTCGTGGCTCGCTACGCTCGCCGATTTAATTTACGGTTCAGAAGCAGCTACTTTTGTTTCCTAAGGGTATTAAGATAGATGCGTAGTCAGCTACGCACTGTAAAGTAAAGTTATTTATGATACTAATTGCTTTACTCTCCGACTCCATTGGGTGTTCGGTTCAGCTTACGACAATCGGCTATGGCATCTCAGGAACCAAAGCCTAATAGCAAGGTGACGGATTCGTACCATTCGTTCCATTTTTGACTGTAGATTAAATGTCAAAATATGAAAATAAAACTTCCGATGTGTCATAGTTAGATTTTTTTTGGGGCCCCCCAGATCCTCGGAAAATGACCGAATAGATACGCTAATGCCTACCGACCCTAAAAACATGTAATTAGATAAGATAAAACTGCAGATTTCACACTACGTGGAACTATCAAAGGCATTGAGAATGTAATTTAGAAATTAAGCACACATTAAAATTTCATTTTTAATTTTCGTACTGACGACAAAGTGAACGGAGCGTGCCTAAAGACCCTTTTATTGCCTACAGTTTTCGTCCGCCCACCACCCAAGATGATTTTCTGTTTCTTGAATAGCGAGCACAAAATAGTTTTTGGGAAATTCTCGATTAATGTTAACGAAAAAATTTTGAAATTTTGATAAATATTGCTAATTTCTGTGAAGCTATCGGCAAATATCACAGTTTCAGGCATTATGCTCGTTCAGGAAAACAGACATTAGTGTCGATTTTGTTGGTCACTTTTCTAAACTTAACTAAATTTGGCAGCTTTAAAGTTATAGCTATCCTTATCATTTACACCTATAAGAAAGGGATATATCACTTTTAGCAATGTCAAATTAGTTTAGTTTAGAAAAATGCACAACAGAATCGACATCAGTGTCATATAAGACGATAATGTAACTTTTGTAGCAAAAATGTAACATTTCAGGAAATGAAACGTAACTTATGACTCAAGGGCCCTGGCAGCAATGAATCAAACATGGTGGAAAAAGTTTTTCGTTGTGTTTAGATAATGAAATGAATTTTAATTGTTTATGTCACCATTATCTTTAGATTTCCCAAACCTGAGAAAGAAAATTTTCTTCGGTAAGTCGTCATTTATTTTATTCCGCTTGAAATAGTTAAGTGAAGAAACGGAAAATACTTCTAGGTTCTTGTTTTGTTGCAGTCTGAGTATCTGCTGAATCAATATGTCCTCGAAACAGTGAAGGAAAACATCGTGAGGAAATCGGCATGTCCAAGAATTTCATTTCTATTCCATTAGAACAGAGATGGGCGTATCTTTGTTAGCTTTCTAAAGTCCTTTCAGACACAAGTTTCCATCTATTGTTTGTCATCCATCATAGTACTACACTTTACAATGTTATGAAATTATTCTTATTTATGTCAATTTTATCAATAATAGTTCCTTGCGCAGAAGGGTCAAATAAAAATTACATTGGCTGTTTTATTAATTGTGATAATAAATACTTTTCCAGATTGTATCTTCAGCAGGATCATCAGCTGTGTGCTGTGCCTTATAAATTAGTAACTGATCAAATAAGAAGTAAATTAGCTTTACCAGACAACGAACAAGAGGTAAAATATGATGTATAAATTAGTTGTAAACTAGTATTTTACTGTATTTATAAACAAACATTTTAGTAGGTAAAAGTTTAACAAACAAACATACATTTCCATTTACTTCCAGATTATGATGATACTAATAATTATATTTTTACTCTCATTGTTTTGAATTTTACATTATCTGTCAAGTACACTTGTGTACACCATTTCCTTTTTTATCATTAACTGTCTTCATACTTTTTTTATTACAGACCAATGCAGAGCTCTTAAACTCTTCTCTGCTACAGCTAAGTGAACACAAGAAAGCTCTGTGGATTGCCTTATCCACATAGCCGGTGTCAATATTCCACTTGGATTTATTATCTGGACCCACCACTCATGAGCCAAGCCACCGAGCGGTAGCACGGTGCTCATCGGTGGCTTGAGTGCAAAAAACATACAACAACAACAACAAAATCCTAAATCAGTCCACTGCTGGACATAGGCCTCCCATTATAAGAAGGGGAATATGCCGATAATCCCTGCACTGGGCATGCGGGTTGAGGATCGCAGGGCACAGCTTCTCGCACCATCAATGCTGCTTCCCATTGACCCTTCAAGGGACGTAGCTGTGCCGGTGCGTTATGCCACAGTCAGCTGCTGCCAGAGACCCGTTTGTTATCAGGATGCACCATGGGCAGGTGAGATTGGCTTGGGTTCCGTAGAAGGAGGTTGGAACCCCTTACACCCTTACTACAGTGTTCGCTATATCTTGTTAACTATAAGTTTTACAAACGTCATTTTCATACAAAAATATAGGTAACACAGATTTTGTAGTAAGGTGTGCTTTTGGGTTCAAGCCATGTTGCCACTCACACTTTCGCCCCTTTACTGATCAGTAAGGGTGTGTTTATCATGTACAACTTACGATTACCATGAAAATAATTTCATTACCATTATGAAATCCCCAATCTTTATATGATAGAGATTCTATTGTATTATTTATGAGTATTGTTATTGACTAAGACAAAATCATTAATGTAATTCATAATAATATGTTTATTTAACTTTCTGTAGTTTATTTTCTTTCTAGGGACTCATCTTAGATCTTATTCTTCAATATCTGTTGGGCTAGTATAGTTACGCATATATTTTGTATAATTTTTAAAACTTATAAATTCATTCTTCGTTTATACAAATAAATAACTTCTGTTATTTCGATTTCTAGACTTTTTTATGTTGATTTTTTTATATGAATGCAATGTCTAATAATAGGATTTAGGGGTTTAGATTAATCGGTTACATCTTTACCTACACCGTGTTATGAAATACATGCATGTAAGTTAAGTACCTTACCTGCTATTTATATCACTACTATAGTAAAAATAAATAAAATATAAGTTAAGAAAATAATTCGTTTGATTTTACAGTTCAAAGGTACCTAATCAGTCCTACCTAATAACCCAATTTAACCCTCAGTAGGTAGGTATAGATAGATGTACCTAGGTAGTAGGCTCAACGCCCACGACCGATTTTTTGTAGGACAGTTAGGGAGGGGAGCACAGAGTGTATACCAACCAGGTTGGATCGACGAATGAAGTAACGCCATAAGAGCTCAAATGTTGGAATTGGATTGTACGTAATTATATAATTTTATGTTCTATTACTTTTTTGCGTAAAGTTCATAGTTTAGGAGTTAGGACACTTTCAAATATCAATGAAATTTTATTTTTCTGGATTTAGAAAGTAAGGCCTTATGGGCTAAAATGGTTGAAAATAGATTATACGTATTGATATAAGTATTTTATGTTCTATTACATTTTTTCGTAAAGTTCATAGTTTAGGAGTTAGGGCACTTGCAAATATACACATGCAGCCTATGGACTAAGTACACTCAAGTGGCGTATGGCTCCCTCCGCAAGGACGCGGGCCAGCACCAACACCGTCCTGGCGATGATCGCCGGACGAATAGACTGCCCCTATATACGACGATGCTGCGACAGACATGTCGTGTATAGGGTCCTTCATTCATCATACCTATACAGGCAGTTAACTTGGCGACGGGTCGCCAACGGAAACAGGAACGGAAAAAAGAGTGAGAGTGGGAACAGGAACAGGTACTCTACATATGACTACATTACGGGGTAGGTAATGTAGTAATATGTAGTATATTTACTTTTTATTCCATTCATATTTAGGATTCCGTGTCAAATCACCAGGCTTGGGAAACATTTCACATGAAAGGACATACGTAAAAAATTAGTATACACGCAAACGAAGTTGCGAGCGGGTCAGCTAGTACATAAAATACTCATATCAATACGTAGAATCCAATTCCAACCATTTTTACTCTTAAGGCCTTACTTTCTGAATACAGAAAAATAAATTTTCATTTATATTTGGAAGTGTCCTAACTCTAAACTATAAACTTTTAGAAAAATAGTAATAGAACATAAAATACTTATATCAATACATATAATCCAATTCCAACCAGATTTGCTCTTAGACTTACTTTCTGAATCCAGAAAAAAAAATTCATTGATATTTGAAAGTGTCCGAACTCCAAAAATATGAAATTTACGCAAAAAAGTAATAGAACATAAAATACTTATATCAATACGTACAATCTAATTCCAACATTTTGTCTCTTATGGCGTTACTTCATTCGTCGATCCAACCTCGTTGGTATACACTTGAGTTTGCCATGAGGTTCCCCTCCCTAACTGTCCTACAAAAAATCGGTCGTGGGCGGAGACGCTAAATACCGTGAAAAAGGGTTCCTATTAAGGGTTATTCCCATAATGCCCACCAGCCCACTGGTGGGGATTATGAGACAAGGAAATAATCTACTCATATAACCCACCGCGCGATCGTCGTTGTTGTGGTGGGGATTGTGAGCCTAACATTTTTATGTCAGTGTCATAATGCCCACCGTCCAGTGGGCCAGAGTTTATGCCAACCATGCTTTTTTGCATTATAACATAATTCCTAAAGATTTTCTTCTGCCGACATTTCTCCCCACTTTTCAACACCTACTAGCTCCATAGTTTCCTCGTCCCATTTGTTCTTTTTTAAATGATTATCTCAGTATTCGTCACACGTTATTAAAAAGAACAGGGTATACTCAAATTTTTATGGAAAGGAGTCAGTGCCACGCGTTTCTCACTAGATGGCACTACCTCGATTCCATATAAAATTTGCGTAAACGCAAATGCGATCGAGCTGGTGAAAAACTTCCAGGTCTCTTTTCGATCTCGTCGATTAATTTTTCAACGAGTTCGTCATCAGAAAAAACATCCTGATTTCTCTTTCCTGCCTCATCATCAGATCCTGATCACCATATTATTTCTATAAAACACTCAAGCCTTAGACCTGTGGGTGAAAGTTACTCTAATTATCAACAAAGTTGGTGAGCGAAGCCAGCCACCAGCCACCTTTTGGCAGGTACCTAATTAGAGTTAAACCTACCTAATACTACAATACCTATACACCTAACCTATCTGGGTAATCTGAGGGATTGTAACGCAAATAAAGGTAGGTTTTAAAAATCGGCAAGCGAAGCGAGCCATGAATTTTTATTAGTAGGTTAATTTAATTCTTAATCTTTATTTTCATAAAGTACAAAAAAGTCCAGTAGACCTAATGATCTAAAAAAATCCACTAAGGCCTGAAAAAGTCCGATGGGACTTTTTAGATGGGGGGTTACGTCACCGTCGTGGATCATTCCCTATTCCCCACCAAGTCTGGCCCACTAGTAGGGATAATGAAACAGAAGAAAAATATTGACTCATAATCCCCACCGAGATTCAACTTCAGATAGGTATGAATTAAACGTAGGTATTGAGGTTACGGGTTCGATTCCCACCGCGAGACAAATGTTTGTATGAGCTTCAGAAAAGCATGATTTAAACGTGTGTATGAGGTTGTGGGTTCAATTCCCGCCGTGGGACGTAGTGTTAAAGATGTTGAAATAGTGAAGTGTTAGTCTTAAAATGTTAGTGTTGAAATGTTGAAGTGTGAAAGCATTTGTCTTAAAATGTAAAAATATTGAAGTGTTGAAGTATTGCAGTGTTGAAATGTTAAAGTGTGAAAGTATTAGTCTTAAAATGTTGAAGTGTTGGAATGTTCAAGTGTTAAGTGTTGAAATGTTGAAGTGTTGACAAAACAAAATTTTATTATGCTCATGATCCCCACCGCACAATTATCGTCGACGCGGTGGGGATTATGAGTGGATATTTTCTTCTCACAATCCCCACCAGTGGGCATGACCTGGTGGGGATTATGGGAATACTCCAATCAGGGATTCCACTGCCGCACATAGGCGTCCCCGCGAGCTGGCTGAGTGCACCCTAAATTCACTCATGTCTTTGTGGCGTTCACATTGGTCAACATCAGTCTGTATAAACTCCTTCCTTAAATCTTTCAGACTAATTTCGGTGGCTTCATATAACCAACCGATAAAAATCTTCAACAAGTATAAAATAAGTCGTAAACACGACATTCTACTAAGTTCATTGCCCCCCTCCCCCCCCCCCCCTCCTGTATCACATGCCCCCCCTGAACTCCGGCAAAATCAAATACACTACATACCTAATATGAACTTTTTAAAACTTTTAAATTGTTAGTATTTCACAAGGTACTTATTATGTAGATAGGTTTATTTGGAACGATCATCATATTGTCATATGTTAACTAACCAACTATTACCTAATGTGTGTGTTACTCCAGCGGCAAGTTGACTCGGATCGGGATGAAACTTATAGAAAAATTAGAGCACTATGTCCTGTAAATGATCCCCAAAAATTAAGTTTGTGCCTATTAAGGTTCCAGAGTTATTCGAGAAAATAAGATGCGTTACTGCAGCGGCATGGTTTTTACCCATTAGCCTAAGCCAAATTTAAAGTAGCTTTTGTGCATGGCACTGGCCAAACAGCGGCATTTGTGCGACCTGTGGTTTATGAGTTATTGCAGATGCCGCTGGAGTAGGTAACGTTTTGCAGATTTCCGGATCTTCGAAACGGCTGAACGCACAAATATGATTTTTTGTGAGCAAATGCGTTCTAATTTGTGCCTATTTGTGCGGTAGTTGTTTTTCCGAAAAAATGCACGATGTATGAATTAGACGAGTTTTTGTGAAAATTGAAAATTGCCTCTAGCTCTTGAACTACTAGTGGAAAGCACTTTATGATTGCATTGGCTGATGCCTTTATGGAATATACATCTTCTGACAACATTTTGAAACCCTACACCTAATTTTCGACGAAATAAATCAATTTTACAACAGAAAATAGTTTACTAATTTCTAACCTCAAATAAGGGAGTTGTTGTAACAAGTTATCAACTTTCATGATTTGCCAATAATAACTAACAATATAACAATAATATACAAACAACATATAACTAACAATTTAACAATAATCCAGTGCCGAAAATAAGGCCACCGGTGCCTCGGCACATTGCGCAGACCATGCATGGTAGTATTCATTAATTATTTCGTTGATATCCAGTTATGAATCTTAGTTTTCTTTTTGGGGGGCGCAAAAATAACCAGACCAGGACCAAGATTTAATTAATAGGTTGATACCCAGTTATAAATCGTAGTTTTTTCTTTTCTTAGGGGCGCAGAAATGACCAGACAAGAACCAAGTTTTAATTATTAGATTGATATCCGGAAATAAATCTTTATATTCTTTTCTGGGGGGCACAGAAATTAGGTACCAGACCAGGACCAAGTTTTGGATCATGAAAAGTAGTATTAATTAATTACTATTACTTTGATATCCAGTTATAAATTGAGTTGTCTTTTCTTGTGGGGTGCAAAAATGACCAGATCAGGACCAAGTCTTCGTTGATAATTATATCCTAATACATATAGGTTGGTCGAAATTCAGATATAAATCGTAGTTTTCCTACCTCTGATAGAAAAATTTCGCGGCTCGCTCTGCTCGCCGATTTCGTTACCATCTTATGGTTGTGAATGGTACTTAACTACGCACAAATATTTTTAAATCAATCCTATAAAGTTTGCAAAAATGACGAATTACGCACACACAACACAATAGCGCTAGTTAGAATGATAAAAACAGATTGCGGCTCACTGCGCTCGCCGACTACATTTTTTACGTCTGTTGTTGTAGTTTAAAAATGCCATCATTTTCTTTATATTTTTTCTTTTGTGCACAAAAAATTTTACGGCTCGCTGATTTTATTTCTATAATAAGTGAAGGGACTATGCACTGAGAAGTCAACTTTGACTTCATATATGCTGGAACGCGAGATATTTTTTTCTATTGTGTCTGGTATCCAGACTTTACAATTATAGAAGCTCGCACCGGGCGCGTAAAATGCTATTTACGGCACTGACTGTGTCCATACAAAAAACAAGTAATGGAACGATATCCTGTTTCCGTCATGAGGATCATCCACAGTTTTTGGTTAATTATGCAGATTTGTTGGTATAAAAATCAATATATACTATGTTTTTGTTTTTATAGTATAAAAAATGACCAATATACAAAGGTTTTAGTGAAAAAAAATTGCGGCTCGATTCGCTCGCCGACTTCATTACTGACTTTTGCATTTACAATTTCCTATGAAAATATAAAAAATCGCAGTTATCTTTATCATGTTTTGTTTGTAATCATAATAATAATTATTATTATACCTAGGTATAATAGCACATTCTCTGCAAATAACTTTTTCGCGGCTCGCTCCGCTCGCCGATGGAAGATAGGTAAGTGCAATGCCAAACACCAAAATTGCCCCCCCCCCGAAACGAAATCCTGTATCCGCGCCTGTCCCAAAGTAAGTTACCAAATCAATCATAAGATTTGCAAATATAAAAGAATAAAATAGTTTACAAAATTTGGTTCTTTTTTCATAACGATAATTACAGGTTTTTTTTTATACACTAATATTATCATTGTGAAAGTTTGTGTGAGTGTGTGTAAGTATGTTTGTCCCCACTCAACATGAACGGATTTGGATGAAACCTGGAATATACCTAGTTTAGTGACCTGTATTAACACAAAGGCTTTTTATACTGGTAGCAGCAAAGCCGCAGGCGGTATCTAGTTACAAGTCGCAGGTGTTATCTAGTTACAATTACATTTAGCAATCCAAACCCCAAACTAATGTTATAAATGCGAAACTCTGTTTGTTTGAAAACTTTATTGCACATACTTAAAAAATGTTACCAAGGGTGGGCTTAATGCCGTAGGCATCTGTCAATCTGTCTGTTAGTTATGTTTCTTATGCCTAAAGAGCTGCAATAATTTTAATGAATTTTAGTATAGACCTAGCTGGGACATTGGAGAAATAGAAATAGAAATAGAAATAGAAAATGTTTATTTGAAACAACAGTTTACAAGATAAAAGTTCAGTTAGTTTAATACATGTTAATAACATCGCTGTTGCAAAAAGGCCCTAACTCAGCATATTGCTAGTTGTAGACGAATACCTACAACAAGCGCTGGTCTTCCGTTAGAACCCTTTTGGTGACGTCACGAACGGACGTACGTACATACTAGAAAAAACTAAATATATAGACTTAAACTAAAACTTTATATATAGAGGTTATTAATAAAGTATTTATAAAAGAACATGACGAAAAAGAAAGAAATTAATGTACCTACAAATAAATTTTAAAAAATTCCATAGAAAATGTATAGTGTACTTAAAATAAGCCAAAACTACAATAACAATGAATAAAATTGTATGAAAACTATAGAAATCTAAACAGAAAGATGATGCATTTTTATATAATATAATGAATACTTAATTTAATAAACATAATAAATAAGTGATACCTATAAAAAAAAAACAGAAGTAATACCTATCAAACGGAAAGTTCTCAACAAAGAAGTTTAAGTTTATGAACAATAAACATTATATTATGATACATAGGTATAGACAGGATAAAATGATATAGTTAGGAAAGTAATGTTTAAGTAGATTTATATTCTAAGATTATCCAAAATAACCTATTCAAATGTTTGTTTATAAAGCAAAACTATTCTAAGTAACAGGAGAAGCACATGGTGTATTCTGTGACATGGTCTAATTTTAGCAAAAATAAACATGAAAGGGTTGAAATAAGAAACGGAAAAAAATGGAAAAACCATCAAAGGCTGGCCTCGGAACTGCTGGGCCTAAGGCTGCAGTGGGAGGATCCTCCTCACAGGGCATGCAGAGTCTAGGAGGGCCGCCTCTTGTATTTGACTTTTGATCAAGCTGCCAATCGAAAGCCCAAGAAATATTGGTTGCGGCTCTTCGTTATCAGACTGTTCATAGATTCACAGTTCACAGATTATTAGATTATACATTTTTATTATTAAATTAAAAAATGAAATTTTATTACATATTTTATGAAGGTAAAAATTTTTGTAATGTGGAGATGTATGATTGTTTCCCCTACATACAAAAACAGGTCTATAGCACTAGACCAAGGATAACATCAACATGTTACCATAGCTGCAGGCAGAATATAGTTATACCTAATACTAGACATTTTCACATAGCATGTAGCCCCACGGTAAGAAAGCTTGTGTCACAAAAAATCATTCATATTACAATGTTCTGGTGTCGAAAGAACTTCCTGAACCTTCATTCACACTTTCGAAAACATACACCATAGAGATGCTCTAGCTCCTTGATCCTCTTCGAAAGGCAGTTTAGGGTCAACCCTACAGCCCATGCCCCGCCTTCACGCTGTAGATAACGTATTTGTGATACGTAAATATAGTTGAGTGGTGCCCGCTTTGCTGCCGGGTTAAATCCTGTTAGCACTGCTGCTCTGCACTACTAAAAAGTACATTTGCCCTTGAAGTAGCGATGTGAGCTGGCCTCTCTTAGTACGCGCCATTACGCCGTGTGCTCAGCTCATCGCATTCAATTTCTGCCAGCAACCTTTCGTCACTCCACCGGGGCGTCTACTAAGAGGGCTGGCTGAGACGCAGTTATCCACTCTTTTATACCAAAACGGTTGCCGGTTCTTCGCCAGAATGGCCATCCCACTGCCATTTCAGCTTTGTCGAATTTCTTTAGGTATAGCCGGTAGCTAGGGTTTGTATAGTAACTTTGCAATCTAATCTACTATTTTATGTTATGTAATGAATTAGATTGACGAAATGACCAATGAAATTGATAACTGCGCTTGGTGCCTTTTGTTTTGTTTTGCCTTTTTGTTTGTATTATTAAAAACATCGGTAAACATTTAGTTCTAGCCAAAGTGCACCGTATACTCATTGGCATTGTGAACATGAACATAGCACTATCCTAGTCTATTCTTGGCACCTCGGGTAAGTACTGTAAACGAAGCTTAAGTCTCGTCGATGGCGTGTGCACGGATGATCAGGCTGTGCATTCCATGGGTGTGAAAAATCAGCACGTGCAAAACATGTACAGCCTGATCATCCATGGCCAATTGTGTACATAGATAATCAGGCTGTGAATAATCAGGCCGCGCAATATTGGCTCCCACGTTCGAGAACACTGAACCAAGGTGCAATAAATCTTTGAGCCAAGGTGGCAGCACTGTCGTTATTGACTGAGTTTTGTTTTGTTTTGCGATTGCGTTGCGTTGTGGTACGGGCGGCAAGCAAACCTTCGATCAACGTTATTATCCGATAGGATTAATAGTGTTCTGTGCGACGAACAACCAATCCAACCACTGAAACTGACAGAAACCACCGATGGTTGAGATATGATAACGCATGCATGTTTTGTTGAATGTTGAGCACTTTGTCTAATCTGTAATCTCGTCTATCTGACGAAGTTGGTATAGCGAAGAGTTAGCGTTACAGCTATATGTCCTTAAAAAACACCTAGTTGTGAAAAAAAATTGCTCAGAGCTATGCTTAGCTGCATTAAATAATGTAAGCCCGTGATTTCAAGTGAATTTATCATTGAAATAAGGTCAAATTTCTGTAACATAAAAATGGGTCGTCTAAACAATTCGTTTCTTTGGGGAATACTAATCGCATCGGCGACATGGAGCATATCTCTATATTTGTATTGGCTTCTAAACCTGAGTGGTAAGTTTTTTAATTTATTTATATTTTCCCTTTAATCGTTGCCGCAATCAATGTACTTCATCATTTCATCATTGGAAAAAAACTTGATTTTTGTAACTTCAACTTTTTATAAATGTTTCATGTAGATTATTGTTTTGTTTAATTACATACGTAATTTAAATTCAATACCTGGCCCAATAGCCACACTTCATAGTGGCTGAATTTTGAAAATTCATGTTGCAGTTTTTGGACATAGGCCTACTGTTGTTGTTGTTATTATATTATAATAGAATGTAATGGATATTCCTCCATTCCGAACATGAATTTTCAAATTTCTGCAGTTCAAGTCTCAGCTTGGTGTTTAATACAAAATTGCTACTGTTGTCTTTGTTTCGTTTCTTTGGCACCAAAAATTTGCCCTTTTGCACAGAATTAATAAAAAAAACAACCATAAAACTTAACTGTTACTGAACTGCTTGGATCAACATATTGTATATATAGTGAAACAGCATTCTTGAAGATGAAATTTCAATAAATTTTGAACTTGACTTACTGATGAACATCTCCAGGATTTGATGACAATAGCTTGCACCAACTTTAATTTAAACTTCAGACTTCAGGCAAACAATGTCATTTTTCACATTGATTTGTAAAAAAAAGTCCTTGTAACTTCTGTATTTATTTGCTTATTTGATTAACATCAGTAGAAACGGACAGCGATGATAATTTTATATTGAAAATGGACCCCTGAAACTAATTGGTGATCCCTTCTATAGTGAGTGTTCCCAAATACATTTCAAATATCTCTGAACCATTGTAGGTTTTGTTTATTTATTTAAAAATTTTTAAAAAAAGTCTAGTAGGTATGGGTTACTAACAATTCTATTTAAGTGATGCAGTTAAGAGCAGCCATATTCAGCATAGTATACATGCAATATTTTAGGGATGAACTTTAATGTAATTACATGTTAAACTTAAATAGTGCATAAATAATATCTTAACAAGGGCTAACTGTTTCTTATAAGTCTTTGTGGAAAGCATTTTTTCTATGTATGATATTAATATTGATAGACACACCATGTACCAGTCAGTGTTGCAAAGGGGATCGGGTATTTCATGGGATGTGTCGGCCAGTATAGAATACAGACTAGTCCTGCTGGCTACGTACTAACAGACCTTTTTTTTTACATTGGATGGACCTTCGCTTGATCACAAACTCACCTGATGTTATGTAACATTGTGATCTAACATGGAGTAGAAAGGTCCAGAAGACATCTATTCACTGTAGACTTAAATAGCCCCAATTTCCCCCCCAAATCATCAACCAGTCACGACAGACACATACGAAGTGGACCACTAATCGACAAACTAGTGACCAAAAATCAACATGCCTACCAGTCAGGCAAATCCACTGAAACAGCTCTTCATCAAGTCATTCACAAAATCGAAGGTGCTTTAGAATATAAACAATCATGCCTAGTTATCAACAAAGAGGACATACATGGTCCAACATCAACCACCACCTTTCACATATTCACTGATGACTCCAAACAAAAACTGGTGTGGGCTGTGGCTTTCACTGCTCCGAAATAAGGCTATACGGAGCACAGCGTCTAAGTAAAACCACCACAATTTTTCGGGCTAAAACTGTAGGACTTGTTTTAGATGTCTTAGAGATTGACCGCTCAATAAAGAACATGTATGCCTCTGTATCAGAACAAAGGCAAAAACCACAGTTCCTGTTTATAACAGAGAGTGCGACTCTCTGTTATAAACACAAAAAGTAAAAGACAACTTTATAACAGAGACTGACTCGGTGGCAAGGGAAGGAGCCAGGTTCACTCCAACCGCCACCGACATTTGCCTTACCAACCCACTTTCAGTGAAAGTTACAAAAAGGCTAAAACAACATTCAGTAAGTGAACAGCAAAGATAACGAAGCCAGAGCAAAATCCGGGTTACAAAAGCTGCATGATCAAAACTCACAGATAGGCATCATCGGGAATTCAAATGTTGCCATCAACCCAGAGTTCTTCTCCGTTACTTAAAGGAGTTGGGCTGGCTGGGGTAGGGTTGGCAGGGGGCCAATGCACAATATACCCCTATGCGGGACGTCAGTGCAAACCTTTTTTCAGGTTTAATATTTATTAGGAAAGACAGAGGCTGGTAGAGAGTTCCAATCTTTAGCAGTTTGCATAATAAAGGTAGAAGAAGAAAACCACTGAGTACAAATAGGTGGTAAATCTACTAAGTAAAGATGGTACTTTGTCCTAAAGTGGAGGTACTGAACCTGCTTGTCCTAAAGTGGAATGGAAACGTGACGTACATATTTTATTTTATATTTAGAATTTTAAGAAAACTTACAGCTAGGTATAAAAATTAGAACACAGAACATTACATAGCACCCACTGAGGAGCACAAATGACCTATTAAAAGTTCCACAAATAGCAATAACACAATAATTATAAAAGGAACAGGAAAGTATAGAGCACACACCCAGTTAATTAGAAAAGAATTCGTTATTTAAACACATCAATGTCAACATCTGCCTTCACCAAAGTATTGAGTGAGCCACACGTCCTAATCCTAGTATTTATTACTGGAGAAGTCGGATTTTTTGGACGAATATTTTGCACACCTTCACCCACGTAAAAGCAAACCCCCGGTCCTTCGCTAACGCCTTGGTCTTGTTTAGGAGCACCTTGACGCCTTGACCTTGACGATATGACGCGTTCATCCTAAATTAGAGCTTGCACTAAAATCTTATTAAGTTATTGCACCAGCAACTCAAGAGGTTAATACGTTTCACATAATTTTTATAGGACATACACCTAATCGTAAAGAAGGCACCTTCCATTACCGGCTGGCAGACAAAGTGGCGAAGAATCATATTATGAACAATGACAAATCTATTGCAGCTCTCGAAGGCAAGGACTTGTTGAACGACAGTCCTAGAGTGGATAAATACGGTGCCACCATGTGGAAGTATCGTAATAACCAGGCAGCGTATGAAAGGAAGATGAGACTCAAAGAAAAGTATGCCAAACATATGGGTATAAAAATGGTTGGGGTCCCTGATAAAAGTTTAGGTAAGTGATTTTTTTAGCCATGGTGAATGTTTACTATTTGTAATCCTAGCTATGTCTGTAATAGATTTTGGAACCATACAACCAATGTGCCCCAAACCGGTTTCATTAGAAAGGCAATATTAATTTACTTTATTGAGGACCAATACACATGGTTTTATTTCATTATATACAATATGGTTTTATTTCATTATGATTATTCATATAGATTTATTATATGGTTTAATGAAATTTAACCATGTTGCCTTTCTTATGAAAGTTCTGTTTGGGGTTCATTGGTTGTATGGTTTCAAAATATACATATGTTTGTCCTCTATGCATTCCAAAACCTTTGATCAGATTGTGTTAAATAAGTATACACGCAAACGAAGTTGCGGGCATGTCTGCTATATTATATAGAAATGCGAAATTTTGCGGAATTACTGACTGTGTGTGTGTGTGTGTATTACTGACGGGAATAAGCTGAAATTTTATACACATAAATATATTAATAAAACACAGGCAAGCAGAGCCTGTGCTTTATTTATATATATCTACTTTGGGCACAGCTTTGGGTTACGAAAAAACAGCAGTCCTAAATTTGTCACAGCTAAAATCCTCTCATTATAAATTTTCTGTAAATTTTGCAGAAGACCAGTTTGGCTTGATCCACAACATTGAAGATATTAGAATTCGTGATAAGGGATACAATCTGCATGCATTCAACACACTCATATCACAGAGGATCGGAAACCACAGGAGCTTGCCAGATACTCGAAATAGACTGTAAGCACAACACATAAATCTGAATAAACTTAAAAAGGAATTACTTGATAAGCCTCATGATTTTAGTTTTGTATATAAGTGTGTTAAAAAAATTATGTTCCTACAGTGTAGATGTATCCTTTTTTAGCTAGTTTAACATTCTTTACTACTAATACGGTATAAGGTATAAAAGGCCAACCGGTTTAAGAAGAGTGCAATAGAATAGAATAAGAATAGAATGGAGGAAGGAAGTTGAGATATATATGATGCACGTAGCCAAATAGTTTAATTAGCCGTTTGATTAACATCCTAGCCTGTTTACTAAACGGCGCCGTTCTTTTAGCGGCCTGAATGATATGCAGCCATTCAATCAAACGGTTAGGCAAATGAATTATATCGATAACGTTTAACTACATACTTGCCTAGCCCTCAATCAAATGGCTGAATGTTTAGTCTAGTATCTTAATTTATTATAGATAGATAACGTTTCTATGAACTATATTAATTTTATCTCGCCCTCTTTACAGATCGATATCTGGTTAGGTTGGGTTTGACACAAGTAGTAGTCCAGGCGTGGAGAGCGTACCGAGCTTGCCGCGGCATCAGCTGCCAAAGCGCCCAAAGAAATAATAATCAATTAAAAATAATTAGCATAAACAATTACTATCGTCAGTTATTTCATTTATTTTCGTCACATAGTCACCTAATTTTAATGGCCTAAGCAACAGCCACCCAGGTCATGATGTGTTAGACACATCGGCTGAATATCATTCAGGCGCCCGCTAGTTAAACTGCGCTGGCGAGCTATTCAGGAAAAAGGCTAGGAATTTAACTGAAAGGTTAATTATGATAGTTTGCTGCGACATATAGACACGAGCGAAGTCGCGGGCGTTAACTAGTTAAATCTATTTACTTTCCTGTCTAGATGCCGAACACGAGAGTTCCAGCCAAAACTTCCCAAGACCTCCGTAATAATCTGTTTCTACAATGAGCACTTTGAAACACTTATGCGGTCTGTCCACTCCATACTGGCACGTACAGACCAGCAAAATCTCAAAGAAATAATTCTTATTGATGACTTCAGTGACATAGAAAACCTCCACGATGATGTACAGAAAGCGGTAAACGAATTGAACAATAACATACATAGGGAGGATGACATGCTTGAGACCAACAACATAGACGGTGAAAACATGGTGGATTACATAAATGATGACAATAATTTAGAAAAGAAAACAACGGACAAGAATTATGAGAAGTTTTCTAAGTACGGAATGAATATAAGGCTGTTGAGGACGTCGAAGCGCGAAGGCTTGATCCGGGCGAGGATTTACGGCGCTGACAACAGCGTTGGCAGTGTAAGTTTCCTATGGTTCAGAAAATCTACTACATCGGCTGTTGCAAAATGTATTTCTTAATTATTATCTTGTCTTTAAGATATTTAGCTTAAAAATCTTAAATGAGCATAGATGCCCCTGGCTGCAGCAGCGTTGGTGGTGGTAGAAGCTGTGCCCCACGATCCCCAAACCGCATGCCCTGCGTGGGGATTATATGCATGTTCCCCTTCTTATTAGCGTAGGCCCATGTACAGCAGTGGACTGATACAGGCTGATGATGATGATGATCAAGTTGGCCATTTACTTGTTTCATCTCCAATTTTATCTCACTGCGGTCGGTAACTTCATGACTGAAGATCGTGATCACTATGCGTTGTCTTCGTGATGGACCGAACTGCTTGTCTCCAGTGGCCTCTGTTGGCTTTTAACTGATCCGTCCATCTCGTTAGGGATCTACCACGTGATCTTTACACCTCTACGTGTTCCACGATGACCATCTCGTGGCCACTTTTCGCTATATTCTCGAAGTAAGAGAGTATACGACGGTGATAAGTCGTAGAAAGCCTTCCCCTAACTTTCAATCGCGTGAGGATGGATACCTTGGTGCGTTTCGCAGTCCACGGTACCCGAAGCATTCGCCTCCAACACCACATTTCGAATGCATCTAGTCCGCTCTCTAGCGTCTATGTCACCGCGCCTTATAGGAAAATTGGAAATATCATTGCTCGGACAAGGCGTACCTCATTAGTTTTTCTCGATATGCCTCGTTTTTAGGGTTCCGTACCCGAAGGGTAAAAACGGGACCCTATTACTTAAACTCCGCTGTCCGTCTGTCTGTCTGTCACCAGGTTGTATCTTATGAACCGTAAAATTAAACGATTCATGTGATAATTTACAGTAATGAACAGTTGAAATTTTCAGAGTTTATGTATTTCTGTTGCCGCTATAACAACAAATACCAATTAAAAATAGATTAAAATAAATATTCAAGTGGGGCTCCCATGCAACGGTTCGGAACTGTTCGTGCGTGAATCCGATTTGCACCTGCCCGTATTTTTCCAAATGCCTTCTAACCGTGTCATTGCGTTGGCCAATGGTCATCCTGCATTTTGTGTCAGAAAAGTTGTGTGGCTGTAATAATTCTGGTACACAACTTTTGTAGTGAAGTATATAATTAAAATAATAATAATGGTGGACACTCTCACACAGCATCATGTAGCCCCAAACTAAGCAGAGCTTGTATTATGAGAACCACATGACTGATAAACTACACATATATATATATTTTTTTGTATTTTTTTATAGTTTATAGGCTTACGTTTGACCGCCATCTGACCTGCTGGTAAGTGAAGATGCGGTCGACGATGTAGCACGCTTGCCTAGAATGTACCTATTAACAACACCCAGACCTGTATATTATATGTAATTCATTTCAGGTCCTCGTGTTCCTAGACTCGCACATAGAGGTGAATGTGGATTGGTTGCCACCGCTGCTGTCTCGTCTGTCGGAGGGTGTGGACGGTGTCAACATAAGGTACTCTCCTCGAGCGGTCACTCCAGTCATCGACGTCATCAATGCAGACACCTTCGAGTACTCATCGAGTCCGCTAGTGAGAGGAGGCTTCAACTGGGGTCTACACTTCAAATGGGATAATCTGCCTAAAGGAACGCTCATGTGTAAGTCTTACGCTAGTACATAAAAAACTTAATATATTTATAAAATAAATAATAAACTTAGTACGTAATCTTTATTTGAAAGGAGTATTGATGTAGTCTGTTTTAAAATCAAAAGCACTAACATCTTGTGTTTTGTTAATACATATTGAGAGTTGGTGGGGGTCTGACGTCTGTGACTTTGTTGTAGTTTGGTGGCAACAGAATACCACCGTTGAGTAGGTAGGTGCGCTTCATTAGTTTGTTCAACAAATGCTGAGTTGTCACCTTTTTGGCACGGCAACTGTACTCTAATTCAATTTGATCATGATAGGTACCTAATGCATGGTGGTGTGTGGGCGGGTAGGTTCAGCTGTCTTATTAGACAATGCTATAAGTCTAAGTTATTTGTTTACTGTTCGCCATTTGATTTTAAATTTATTTTAAGTTACTATAATGGTAGGTTAGGTACCTATCCATTTTCTAATATCTATTTTTGTTTTGATTGTTGTGTCGTGTCAAATAAATGTTTCTATTTCTATTTCTATTTTCTATAGTATGATACTCGTAGTTTGACAATAACAATAACAACACTATCAGTCCACTGCTGGAAATACGCCTCCCCTTATAAGAAGAGGGACATACCTATAATCACCACGCTGAGATGGCGAGTTGGGGCTCACAGAGCACCGGTTCTCGCACCGCCGATGTAGCTTTCAGGCGGTCGCTGGAGCCCTGTTTGTAAGTTAGCAGGCTATATCACGGGCAGGTGAGCTTAGTTTGAGTTGTAAGGTGTAAGGGGTTCCATCCCCCATCTTCAGAACCCAAGCCAACCTCACCTGCACGTGGTGCACCCTGCTAACTAACAAACGGGGCTCTGGTAGCCGGCCGATTGCGATATAGCGCAGCCTAACACTGGCGCAGCTAAATCCCATGGCCACCGACGGGCAGCAGCGTCAGCGGTGCGAGAAGTTGTGTCTTGCGATCCCCAACCCGCATGCCCAGCGTGGGAATTATGGGCATATCCCCCTTTACTAAGGGAGGCCTATGTCCAGCAATGTGGTAGGTATTTATTATAATCGCTCGCGTTAATGTACATATAGTCAAATTTTTGTTTGCTGCCTTCAAGGACAGTAAGTACTCTTCTTTTTCTGGATAAAAGGTACCTTATGTTCTTTCCAGTACGACAACGTGTATATAATAATAATGTTCGGTTAAGTATATTTAAATAAGGAAAAATATTTAGTACACATTCCGTTAACTGACGAGATCAACAAAATGCCAACGTGTGCAACGCCCTCCCGATAGCAGATTCACAAACAAATTGTAAAAAGAACAAGCAAATCAAGTTATTAATAAATAGAAACGTTCACTCACTCTACAAACAACACACAAGAAAAACAAAAAACCCAATGGACATTCGAAAATGTTTCGCCTTCCCCACAAGACATCATCATGATATGATCGATTCGCTCTCTGCCTGTGGCGTTGCCACAAAACAACGACTTCAATGTCTCCAGCAAAAGGGTCCAGTTGTGCTATGGAGTACTGCATTTGTATCTTTTTTTATTACAGCTGATGAAGACTTCACGAAGCCAATTGTATCGCCAACTATGGCCGGGGGTCTGTTCGCGATATACCGCGAGTATTTCAACTACATAGGCAAATACGACGCGGGAATGAACGTGTGGGGTGGCGAGAACTTGGAAATATCATTTAGGGTAAGATTCTTTATTTTGATAGCCGTTTGATATGCAAAAATCACACCAGCCTATATTAATCCCCTGCTGAGCATAGGCCTCCGACTAAGAAAGGCGATATGCCTATAATTTTCTCGTACCACCGACGCCGCCGCCCGTCTGCGGCCAGGGAATGTAGCTATGTAGGTGTTGGACTGCGTTATGCCGCTGGCAGCCGGTCCCGTTTCTAAACTGGTAGGGTGCACCACGAGTAGGTCAGGTTGGCTTAGGTTCTATTAACATTTAGTTTATAAACAAGGCTTTGGTGACCGGCTGCCTGCGGCATAGAGCAGCCTAACACTGGCACAGCTACATCCCCTGGCTGCAGCGGTGCGAGAATCTGTGCCCTGTAATCCCCGATCCGCAAGCTGGGGCTGGGGATGCTGCAAGGGGAGGCCTATGTCCAGCAGTGAAATTATATAAGCTGGTATTGTTGTTGTTGGATGTTGGTATCATGAGAGAAACCTTCTTTCACTGGATATTGATAGATGTTTTTATATTCACCCTGGTTGCAAATTCATGGAAGTTCGTGCTCTAATTCGATAACAATAAAGATAATGTTTGTTTCGTCTGATCCTCATCTCCATTGTTGTAGATATGGATGTGCGGAGGTACCCTGGAGATGATACCTTGCAGCCGTGTCGGCCACGTGTTCCGCAAACGTAGACCTTACGGCCTTGGTGAGAAGGAAGATTATATGCTGCACAACTCTATGCGTATGGCTCGTGTCTGGATGGACGAATATGTAGTAAGTGCTGTTTCTTGTGGCATTATTTAACTTTAACTAATAATTCTCATAAATCATTTATTCAGAACAACTACAGTGAGGACAAATTACAAATTGAAAGAAGAGCACAAAAATAAAATAAAATGTAGTAATACCAGCGCTCGCCTCCTTGACAAATAAAAGAAGCCCTACTAAGTTTAAAGACACATGAGATAAGATTTAAGTTCAATATCCAGTACAAGCAAATTTTTTATAATAATAATAATAATAATATTATGGACTATATTATGGTCCAGAGGCTCTCGCTAGGCAGCTGGATCAAGGGTCAGATACAGAAGGCGGCTCTCCTGGACTCGGCACGCATTGTGCGGAGGTTCCTCTCTCTGCAGCCCTAGCCACCGACCGTTTGAGCCCTGCCCCGCGGTCGGTGGTCCACCATTTTGGATATATTTTTTACTATAATGTTTTTTTATATTATTTTTGTACATAGTAGATTAATAATGTTTTAAATTTTATAGTAAAAAATGTATTTTTTATGAGTTTTAAAATGAATAAAGTGTCATAATAATAATAAAAATGGTCGTGCTACGCTCTACTGGGACCGCTCTATCATCACGGACAGGACTATTCTTGCGAATAAACCTGATATCGTCTTGGTAGACCGGTCGGAACGCCGGGCGATACTTGTTGACATCACCATTCCACATGACGCTAATCTCGTGAAGGCCGAGAAGGACAAGCTTAGCAAGTACCTTGACTTGGCACACGAGATTACCGCTATGTGGGATGTCGACTCAACAATTATCGTTCCGATAGTCGTTTCAGTGAACGGTCTTATAGCGAAGAGCCTTGACCAATACCTTAAGAGGCTCTCGCTAGGCAGCTGGATCAAGGGTCAGATACAGAAGGCGGCTCTCCTGGACTCGGCACGCATTGTGCGGAGGTTCCTCTCTCTGCAGCCCTAGCCACTGACCGTTTGAGCCTTGCCCCGCGGTCGGTGGTCCACCATTTTGGATATATTTTTTACTATAATGTTTTTTTATATTATTTTTGTACATAGTAGATTAATAATGTTTTAAATTTTATAGTAAAAAATGTATTTTTGATGAGTTTTAAAATGAATAAAGTGTCATAATAATAATAATAATAAATTTTATTTCAGGCACAAAGAAAAAGTACAAGATCTTAATTTACTTAAACTAGGGCCCATATATATAAATACCTTAGAGACTAACATACATAATACTTAAACCTATAACTATTTGCTGACACGTAATGTCTGCGACGTGTGACGCACTTGCGCTGTGTCGTACAGTCGCCCGCGAAAACGACGGAACAACACACTTTTTGGCCAAAACTCTTCTTATAAAAAAGACAAAGCGTATAGAGTAGTACATAAACAAAATCTATTAAAATTGGTATTGCATATATTGGCTGCAGTTGTAGGAGGCCTTTACCCGCCAGTGGGCGCCCCAAAATAAAATTTTCAATAATTTAATAAATTTTAAGTACTCTAATAATAATGAAATCGCATGAGGATATTATAAAATTGTTAGGATTAAATAAAATAAATAATTAATGGTGGAGGACACTATCACACAGCATCATGTAGCTCCAAACTTAAGCAGTGCATGTAATATGGGAATTACATGACTTATATGCTACCATGATACTACTTATATATATTTTTTGTAAATACATACATATTATACATATATAAAGGAAAGTCGTGTTAGTTACAATATTTATAACTCAAGAACGGCTAAACCGATTTGGCTGAAAATAGTGGGGTGGTGGGGAAGTAGCTTAGAATCAGAAGAAGGACGTAGGATAGTTTTTATCCCGGTATTTTTTTTAAATATTATAATCTTCAGAGGTAGGGGTACAGTAGGGGTAGGAGTAGGGTAGGGGTAGGGTAGGGTAGTTGTTGTAGTTGTTGACGTTTTATCCTCAATCATTGCTTTTTCCACTTCGAAATACTGTTTGATTGCTTCTTCAACTTCAGTATTCCCTTTAATAGCTTCTCCCACATTGATTTCCTCTTTAATTGCTTCTTTAATATCTATATACAACATAGCATTTTCCACTTTGATATTCTCATTGATTGCTTACTACTCTTCAATCTCCTTTTTGATTGTTTCTTTAACTTCGAACCCTCTTTGAGACAGGACAACGTTTTTCGGATCAGCTAGTTATACATAGAATACACCTAGGTCTAAGACAGATAATGTAAACATTTGTCCCGCGGTAATCGAACCCGCAACCTCCTGAGTCCAAGCGGACCTTCACTGCCTACAGTTGTCGTCAACATAGAAACGCTTCCACGTGATTAACCCTATCCACCTAATTCCAGGACAAAGTTATAGCACAGAATCCTTCAGCGGCGCACGTATCCATTGGCGATATAACCGAGCGCAAACAACTGAGGGAGAGGCTGCACTGCAAATCCTTCAAGTGGTACCTGACTAATGTGTACCCAGAAATGGAAGTGGGTGAAGATACGGCAGCGAAGAAGAAAATTGCAGCGCTAAATGACGGCGATAGGAACAAGTTCCAGCCCTGGCATTCAAGGTACGTTTATGTGTGACTAGCATGGGCTAAAGCATACTTTTCTCAACAACAACAAAAACAGCAGCCTATATCTTTTCACTGCTGGACTTAGGCCTCCCCTAATACCTATAATTCCCGCGCTGAGCATGCTAGGGTATACTTTTTCTGCTCACGAGCAGCGTACGAAGTAGACATACTATTCAATATATTGCAAATATTTAAAATGTCAAGCAATCCGATTTCATACGTATATATAAACGCATATAATCTAAATTAAATAAAATCGATTTTGTGAATTACAACGTTGTGATCGTAAGCGACGCAAAAGACGCTCTCTCCACCCCTCCCGTGCAACGCGTACGACCTATTATTTTCGACTCGCTCGCTCCTTCTAAAACGTCGCGAACCGCGTTGACTACGCTGCGCGTGATTAACACAGATCAATATGAGTTACGTGTTACAACACTCGCCTACTACAAGTAGCATAAATGGGGGTTGCAGTGATTCACAACCTGACCTAAGAACTTTTTCGGAGTACTCTGAGCAGGTCGGTCAGAAACCGGACGAGAATGAACATATTTTGTCAATAAAGGAAGAAGTAAGTGAAATAAAAATCAGATGTCGCAAATGATGCATTTGTTAACTACCATGGGCAGCAGTCAAAAGAAATTCATGGACAAAATCTCCTCATGTTACCTCTATGAAAGAGCAAATTAGCGATATAAAGTCTATTACTAATAATATAATCACAGAACAAAATAAAATTAACAAAAAAGTTCAAACATTACAATCTGAAATTAAGCAACGAAAAGCTACGTCTTCCCCTATCAAACCCGATAAAGTCTGCTGAAGAAATAGTTGGAAAAATAAACGAGAGGGAAAGAAGAAGCAAAAACGTTATCATAATAGTATATCTGAACCAGTGTCAGCGCAGTGGTTTCCCGTGTTTTTGTCATCAGCCGAAGAGTCTCATCCGAAAGTTAGGACTTCTTGCCTTTAGGCTGCGTTTGGCAGAATTCTATGCCCTCGTCCCTTAACGTCCCAACCACGTTCTGTAGGGCGTCATCGGTGGGTTCCACGGCAACGAATCTATCACCGAGAAGCTTCTGAAACTTCTCGGTGCCCGCCATGATCTGGAGTAGATTGGGTCGAAGCGTGGACTTCATCAGACGGTTTCTTTTCAGCTTAAGATTGATATTCAGAGAGCCTCGGGCAAGTCTGTGATCAGATCCGGTATTGAACCTATTGATCACGGAGACGTCTCTGAATACGTGCTTTTTAACCGTCATGATGAAGTCGATCTCATTTTTGGTCACTATCGGGGCTCCGCCACGGCCACTTCCTGTGGGCCTTAAAGGACGAATTCATCAAGAAGAGCCCCTCCTTGCCTAGGAAGTTGACGAGCATTTGCCCCTTGTGATTTCTACTTCCATAACTATGTGGGCCCACTCTGGATTCGTCGCCAACTCGGACTCCCACTTTGCCGTTAAAGTCCCCCATAACAACGTTGAAGTGAGCCTTAGTGGTGTTGTGCTAGGCTTGGGATATGTCCTCGTACATATACTCCACTTCATCAACCAGATGTGCCGTGGTCGGTGCGTAGACCTGAATGATCTTCATACTACCACTATACTTTATACCTATATATTCGGTATACTTTATACCGCTTGGATAGACGAAGGATCAGGTACGCTACCCTGGTCGACACTGGAGATTTCTGGAACGTTGTTAGAGAGGGCCTTAATGACGAGAAACCCTACGCCACCCTGTGATCTTTGATCACCCTCGCGGAAGTACAGTAGATTGCCCGAGTCTAGGGTAATAGTGTCCTCTACGGACTTCACACAACCCCAGAACATGCCACCTAATGTTCTCCAGCTTCCCCTTCAACCTACGCTAGATGTTCGTCGAGCCTCAGAGTGCGTCCGTTGAACGTTGCCAGGGTCAGTTGTTTCAGGGAGCCAACGGTAGCCCGGTGATTGTTCGCACCCCTTGCCTTGCCTAACTTTTTCATTCTTGTTTTTACGATAAAAGACAATCGTATGGACGTCGTACCTTCAGGTAGGTCGAAGCTGTGACATACAATACCTACTAGGTTGAAGTCAAATCCAAGCCGTAAAAAAATAAGTTGGTTAGTGCTCGCTTATGGAACTGGCTTATGTGACGTCGAGACCATTCCCATTTAAATTGTGGTACCTTAGCATTACCTTTAGTCAGCAGTGAGAGCACCGGCTGTTTAGTACTAGTTGAAATAAACAGTGTTTACGTTGAATACTTATTAGATACTCCCCTGCTTAGCATTTCCGTATCTATTAATTAATTCTGCCTGTCAGCCCCTTGTGTAATTAGCAGCTTATATGCTGCCGAGGGTGTTGATATATTCAATATTACATTCACAAAATTCATGATACTGTGTTATATTTTTTCGCTCGCATAATGCCTACGTAGGTCGCCGATTCAAGGAGAATGCTTGATTTTAGTGATTCGTCCGATTAATGTAGGTGTATTAATGGGGTGTAAGGGTTTCCAACCCCCATCTTTGGAACCCAAGCCAACCTCACCTGCACGTGTTGCTGCTCGTGCCCTGCTAACTAACAAACGAGGCTCTGACGGCCGGCTGATTGCGGTATAGCGTAGCCTAACACTGGCACAGCTAAATCCCCTGGCCGCCGAGGGCAGCAGCGTCGGTGGTGCGAGAAGTTGTGCCCTGCGAACCCCAACCCGCATGCCCAGCGTGTGGATTATGGGCATATCCCCCTTTATTAGGGGAGGCCTATGTCCAGCAGTGGACTGATATAGGCTGGTGTGGTGTGGTGTGGTCCGATGATTCCAAACATTCTGACATAAGGTTATTGCTTGCGGTCAGCTAGGCACTGTAGCAGCAATAGATGGCGTAGATGCTCAAATTTGCCGTATTTTATTTTATTATAAGCAACCGTGCGTTTTATTCCAGAGTAATGTATGTTCTCTAATAGTATATTATAGTGTATCGAAGTCAGTGCAAGTTTAGATAGGTATTACAGACTTTTCACTGTCGCTTTTGTGCCTAACTGTAACGGCAATGTTATTTAATTATTAACCAAAAAACAAACTTTGACCACGTATGATAATTAATTAATTTGACTACCTCTGTGGCGCAGTGGGCAAAGGTCCGGCTGGACGCAAAAGGTTGCGAGTTCGATTCCCGCCGCGGGACAAATGTTTGCATGTTTTGCAGATATTTATCTCGGGTCTGGGTGTTTTCTATGTATGATATGTACACGAAACATGTTACAAAAAAAATGTATAGGTATATGTAATATATCAATCATGTGGTTCCCTTAACAAAAGCTCTGCTTAGTTTGGGGCTACATGATGCTGTGTGATAGTCCAGCATTATTTATTTTATTTATTTATTAATTCGGTCTTTACTCTTTCAGAAAACGTAACTACACAGACTCATTCCAAATTCGACTGAAGAATACAACACTATGCATTCAGAGCGCGAAAGATGTGAAGACTAAAGGCAGCCACCTTGTTCTAGCCAGTTGCATCCGAACACTCAATCAAGTAAGATCTGATTAGCTCTATCATTATGATCGTATGATTATTATCGTATCGTCCTCATACAGCCGGAATGCGTCTCCTCATTCAGAGACGGGATTTAGAATTAGAATTCAGGAAGCACGGATATGCATACAATTTAACTTTTACTGATCTATCTGTAAGAATCAGAAATAAATAAATTATGCTAGACAGTTATCATAATCTTATTCATAATCATATTCTTTATTGTTTTATGTGGTACAGTACAAGGTTTTCTTAAATAAAATTTGGTCCGCAACATGAGCCCCATTGGGGCACTACAATAGTTAGGTTCTTATCAGAATAATTTAAGCCTAGGTATAAACTATAAAGTTAGACACTACCGCACATCTCATACCCCTGGATCAACTATACAAAGGATTTTGCATTATCCTCCCGAAAGCGGCTTGTCTAAAACTCCGCCAAAAGGCATTGGAGCAGCAGTTTTCATATAGTAGGCTTACTTCGATTTTCTGTCTTATCTTCTTTAATAAAGAGGCGATATTTGTATGATGTGCTTTTGACATATGATAGCTAGCAATATATGCCACTTTTATAGTTGACCGAAGATCATACCCATCATGGCCCCAAACTAAGCAAAGCTTGTATTATGGGGGCCACATACTGATACTGACGTGCGTGGAGATTATGGGCAAATCCCCCTTTATTAAGCTAGTCCTATGTCCAGTAATGGATTGACATAGGCTGGTGTGGTGTGGTGGTTCATTATGAATTACTGACCGGAAAATTTAATTAACTAAATGCTAAATGCACATCTCTCAATGAGAATAGAATAGACTAGAATATTTTTCATATTTGACACAACACAAAGGATAAACTTTAGAGACATAATAAGCAATAAGGTGATTTCAAAATTAGTTTGTTGATTAGTAGCGTACAAAAAAGCAAAAGTAACACAAATGTAAATAAAGGAGAATGCCGTCTGATGTATGGCGCTCGGTACCAAGACTAAAGTGAGTGCGTCAAAATAATATCCAATAAGTTTTTAGTCGATTCTACTGTCAAAATAATTAAAAATGAGGGTTATTGCCATAGTTACACTTTACATCAATGTTTATTGCCATAACAACGTATATATCATTGGTTGTTGTAGTCTAATGGCGGCGTGCAACGGAAACCAAATCAACAAAATATTTTTTTACTTGATTATTAATCGAGTCGGTGTGTAAAACTAAAGAAAATGTTAATGTCATTTATAAAATATAATAAATGTTATGAGATACGTTCGGTTTTGACGCAATTGGTACGGGTTCTCGGCATTCTCCTTTCTCTTAGGAGTAACTTTAGTGTACTCACATTTAAGTGTAGTACTAGTAGCCTGCGCTAGCACTCCACTGGTGGGCCACGACGCTGACTATGTCGTCAGCCCATCGTGCTACTGGACGACTGACTAACTCTTCTCTTTCCAGTGGCAATTGGCAAGAGCAAACAAAAGCCTGTACTCAGCAGTGCGTGAAGTCGGGAGTCGGGCTGCGGATGATGATTATGATGATGGCTTCATCATCGTAATATCCTACCTATCTAGAAATAGATATATTTATTGTCAAAAAGATTAATCTTGCGTCTAGTTAGTAGTGTCTTAGGCAACCCGCACATTGAGCCAGTCGCGGCCACCAAACGCGACTGCTAGTGGCTCAGTCAAGCTCCAGTAAGTCAGCTACCAATCGCAGCCGATAGTGGCATAGTGGCGCCTGTCGCCACCACTTAGTCGCTAACTTCTGGCTGAACTCCGTTCAGTTCCGTCGAGAGCTTGCAGGGGTAGAACGCGGTTGTAAAATGGAAATACTATTGATTTTTCTTGTACTGCGTCTTAAAAAACGTTCTCGTATTCAAAACCACCGATGTATATCGTATCATACTCATAATTATAATCTATATTGCTTCATGTGGTACATTTAGTTCTACATGAGTCCCGTAGAGGCACTACAATATAAACTTAGGAACTTAAGAAAGTATACTTAAATATTTTCTACCATCTTATATCGTTACTGGGTTCATTCAATTCTTACTTCTACTTCCCGGCTACTGTGGCCGAGTGTGCACGAGATGCGAGTGTCAAAACGCGGCCACAGGTAGCCAGCAGAACGTTCGGTTTGCACCGATGCTATGCAAAATATATGAAAAAACTCGTCCGCAGCTTGTAGTTGCCTCTAGTGGCGGCGACTATTTGCTCAATGTGTGGTAGCCCTTATATCCTAAGTTAGGTTTAACTAAACACGGGGATTCTCTCTAAATATAGCAGCATCATCATCATCATCATCCGCAGCCCGTTTCATCCACTGCTGAGTATAGGCCTCCCTTTGCTCCTGCTATAGAAAAGTTTTAAACACGGTAGGCAGTTACGCACACAAACAGCGGTGTAGCCTTCTTGACGTGTAGCTGTAAGGCAAAGTAAAGTAAGTGTAAGTAGGAAAGTTTGATGCGCTAATTAATCTCATTCTTTCAGATATGGTTTCAAACCTCTCGCAACGAGCTCGTTCTAGGTCGTACACTGTGCCTCGACGCATCCAACAACATCGCACCAGCATTGTCCAAATGTCACGAACTAGGCGGCTCACAGGAGTGGAAACATAAAGGCAGTGTAAGTATTTAGTTTTTTTTTTGTAAAAGATCATTTTTTTATTTAGTATGAGCCAGCTCTTGACCTCGAGGCTTGCGTGGGCAAGGATGAGGTCGACGATGAGACGAGCTTTCCCAGAAGATGCCTATTAACTCTCTTTTTGAAGCCGTTAGGGTCATAAGACAAAGGAAAAACAGACTCTCATTTATTGGTACCACATGTTACTGTGTTGTATGATCTGTGGTATAAGACATCGTTGTTATTTTTACAGGCGGGCAGTCCGATATACAATACGGCGGCTGGAATGTGCCTTGGCGTCGATCGTTCTTACCGCGGCGAGCAACTTATTATGGTGATCTGCGATAACAACCCCACGAACCAATGGGATTTCCTGAGATCTTAAAACTATTTTGAAACTAAGCTAAGTAGTCGTATTTAGACGTATTTAGACGGGCTTTATTTAATACCCCTTTTACACAATATTTAGATAACCCGTTTTTTGCAGGATATAATCTTCCTAAACTATCTATATCTGTGCTAATATTTCAAATGCAAAAGTTTGTATGTGTGTGTGAGTGTGTTTGTCCCCAGTCAACTCCGTAACGGTTGAACGGATTGGATGAAACTTGAAATATAATAGTTTGTGACTTGGATTAATAATACTTATGGCTACTTTTCATGCGGGCACCACGCGAGCGAAACAGCGAGCGGAAGAAAGTATTATATAAAAGTGAATTGTCGTGCGTACGTCTCGCAAATCCTCGAAAATGGCTGTAACCTATTTGAATAATTTTTATTTAGTCCGCCTGATTGAGGGTTTTTTTTAGGAAAAAAGAAAAACTCAAAGGAACATGCGATAAATAAAAAATCAGACTTTGTAGGGGAGCTGTGACTTCGGATTTCAAATAAATTTGGTGGTATAGAGTTTACCATGTCATTTAGTAATATTATAAATGCGAAAGTTTATGAAATGTATTTAGTTGTTAAGATTTACGATGAATCCTGAAAGTTTTTAAATTTCGTGTAAAAGGGCTCGGAATGAAGAAGGTGAAAAAAACAAAATGATGGTGATATGCGATTGCTAATCAACGAACCAGTAGGACGTCCTGAGATTTTAAACTATTTTGTGAGACATAGCATTTATATTCCCTGAATATGTGTACGATGCTCAAAATATTGTATACCAGTTAAAGTATTGGAAGGTGAAACAAAACTGATAATGCTGTGAAAGGCCATTATTGATAATGCCTTTTTTGACATGGAATGCTCCAAATCATTACTTGTTGTGGAGGATGCGTGCTTTAATAAAAAATCGAATGTACAAAATTATTTAAATGCCAAACAATTCCATTGTATTATGCTTCATATGGCAATAAGGCGTAGATAACATGAATCCAACAACAATCTTAAAATCTCTTTTTAAACTTTAACAAAACACAACAAGACTGTTACCCTATGGATTTTAACCGACTTCTAACAAGGAGGAGGTACTATGTTCAACTGTTTTTTTATATGTATGTTTATTTATTTTGGAAATCTTCAAAAATTGCTTCATATGTTAATATACTGAGGATATAATGTATTATGTACATGTCATCATGTTCTCTAAGAAGCAAGTCCAAATATTGCATTCAATATATGCTTTAGTTTTTGCAAGCAGTTAGCATTCCACAAAGCATTAAAAGACTAAGCTTAATAACATAAATCTCATGAGTACCTTTTGTCATCCAAAGCTCTATGGCAGGTAGGTTTTTTATAGTTATTTTATTTTGATTTTATACATTTATACCGTATAAATGTATAAAATAACTATAAAAAACCTACCTGCCATAGATTCAAAGATCTATGGCAAGTATATATGATCTATATTGAGATCTATATAGCAGGTAGGTTTTTATAGTTATTTTATAAATATTTTATTTTATTTTTAAACATTTATACCGTCCTTTTCAGTTGCGCGTTCCTAACCTAGAGCTGTTGTAATATAAGTAATATATTTTGTAAGTGCTAAGTCAAAATGGTGTAACAGTGTATTTTATGCTATAAATCAGTGACTAAATTTAGGTCCTGCGTTGAATTTCTAATTGGAATGCCGACTATATTCAATTATTTACTCACTGAATGTGGTATGGTCATAGCGGGTCTTTGTTCCTCTAAAGGTCAAACGATGCGAACATTCTAGCATAATCCGACCCAAAAATAGCAAGTACATCGCTACTTGCAGCCACTTCAGAGGGACAATCTTGTCTAATTATATTCTTACTTTTATTTAGTTTTAGTCATACATGGTTTAGTAGTTTTATGTTTTTCACCTCTTAAATTGTTGCATGTAAACTGTGGCAGCTTAAATGCAATCGTTTGGCACTCTGGTCCTCACGATATAGGCCTTGCCTAGTGTGGGGTTCATCAGACATGCTCACCCTACTTAAACATGTTACATGCTCGTTAAAAGTACCCATAGTTTGTTACTTGTCTAGTATGTACTACAATGTAGCTGTTTAAGTTGAAATAATTAAGTTTTCCTTTTTTTTTACAAAGATACGGTGTAAACTTCCTTTTTCTTAGCCAATTGCAGCCAGCAGCAGCAAGCGACATGTCACTATGACACTACTGGTTTATATGTATTTATGATGATATGAAATTCTTTCCGCGTCTGCAGCTACGGGCCGAACGTCAGACGTCGACGAACGTGTCTCCCGACCGCAGATCTAGATGCCGAGTGCGAGTTTTTTACCCACTCGATCGCGTTTACGTTTACGCAAAGAAGGCCGGTCATTTCAGACCTGACTATAAATCGAAGCGAATAAAAATACGAATTATGTAAAAATATTCTTGATAATAGAGTATTGAAATAATCACTAATAACTTTATTTAAAGCTTATTATAAAATATCTGATTATTTAGATGACAAAAAAGCTTGGGATGAAACTGCCTCCAACTCCATCAAAAACAATGTAATAGATATTAAGTACAATGACGTCAAAAATATATAAGCCAAGCAGAGTTTCTTGCCAATTCTTCTCTGTTTGGTCACGTTACGAATTGGTGGTAAATTAAAAAAAATGACGTTTCAAAGTGTACTATACAGTTCCTACTGAATAAATGAATTTTGACTATTGACTTTTTTTGATTTATTAAAGCCGGACTACTTAGTAAATGAATAATAAGTATTGATCGCAATACGCCCTATCATAACGTATCATGGTTTTTGAACGCACTCTCATCCACATTGTGCATCTCTCGTCCCAATGTCAACCATCTAAAACAAAACTGCCACTAACAAAGCACGCGTTTGGTTGGTTTTTGTTTAATGGCGCCAGTGTCCTAATCGATCGTAACGTAAAAGTATAAAAAAATACCCATAAAAACTCTCGGCTTTAATAAAAATAACGATAAATTGAACATGATATCCTGCAATAAGAACTATCAATTAGGACATATGTCATTTCTAGACGCGACATTTTATGGTCAGGTCTCAGGTCACAGGTATGAATCTGACCGATCTTTTTAAGGAATCGAGGTAGCGTAGCGCCATCTAGTAAAATACGAGTGGTACTGATTCCTTTCCATACAAATTTGCGTAAACGCAAACGCGATCGAGCTGTTAAAAAAACCGCACCCAGTAGTAACCAACGGGTACAGGGCACTGTCTGCTACTGCTGCCAGCAGTTGGGTTCGAATTTATGACTGCAGCGACGTGACGCCGCGAAGTTTCGTCGCGACATATTTTTAATATGATGTAGCTTCTCTGATTATAATTCTGGAAGACTAAGAAAAAAATTAAAGTCTATTCCTAAATAAATTGTTGTAGTTCAAACGATTTTCTCGAAGTTGTAATGAAAGTTGAAATAAGTACAGATATTTTTCCGCCTGTTTGTTTTTTATCCCGTCCAATGTTTTTACTATGACATATTTAACCTTCTGTTTATTTTTAAGTAAATTACCGCTTCTATTTAAGATATGTACATCACATCATCTGACTTAAGTCATAAACTCATCATAAGTTATGTAATGATTTAAGAATTTTACACTTTCGTCATTATTGCTAACCTTTGTTATAGTACTACCATCATACATCCTTGTAAGTCATGCTGAATCATGTATAATTTTTTTCAATAATATGAAAATATATGTTATTCAAACTTAAATACATAATTCGCAGCGGCTGTTGTAATTTTTGTAATAGTTAAATTTAAATTGCGTCGAATGTACATAAGGTAGGGAAATTTTAGTGATCAATGAACAATCCAATAAAACATTTTGACATGTCCAGGACTTACGTATGACTCAGCTACGCAGTGGAACGTAAAGCTTAGTGCAGAGACTGGTTAAAAAAGTTAATAAATGGTGACGTGGACAATATTAAGAATAATAAAATTGCTTCTCTAACAAATTTTTGAGATAGTCAAGTTCTTAGACCAAGCGAAAATTACACAGAATTTAAAAACCAATAGGAAATTAAAGTTACGTTGCTTTGATTGAATGGCCGGCAAACTTTCGCGTTTTGCCTATGTCTGTTGAGTGAAACGTCAATTGTGCATCTTACACAGTGCGAACTCTCTCTCACCGTAGTCAATCCATAACCTAATAAAATTAGTAGACCTCGGCGATTGATGGATTTTTTTATTATTATAATAAAAAAACTATTTATACTGGGTATTATGCTCATTTATTTTTGATCTGCCCTTATACTCAATAATAATTATGTAAACATTTTGAACCTTATTCACCTTACTTTTTGACCCATTTATGAATATTAACTCCTTTGCTACTTTTACTGTTTAACGAACAAATACTCAACGGTACCTAATACCAGTTTATTATACGTATTATACACTACTAGTATGTAAATATTATGTTGAATATATGCATGATTCAAACAATAAGTATTCCGAAAGTCATAATCATAGATAATAATGTGTAACTGTATAAGTATTAGAAACATGAAATCTGTCCGATTCCAATCCAAGCTCAGAAAACATTTACCAAGATTTTACATTCTTGATGTATATTTTTTACTATAAATAATAGTCTTTATAAAATAGAAATGGTTATAAAAATATTTTGAATCTCACTTCGGTTTAACTTCAATAATAATAATACTTCTGTATATTTTAATTTGTACAAGAAATGCACTTTTTGTCTTCCAAATGGACACGAAAAGACAAAGTATTTTTTTATATAATTAACTAATAGGCAACCACACATGCTAAGAATACTCGCATAATACATAAGTTTTGTTATATCGTCGATTTGGGGCTAAAGATATTGTGTGTGGTCCAAATCTACACTAGTTAAGCATGATCGCGCCAATACTGAATTTGTTTTTATCTTTTATTAAAGTATTTTATTATTTAAATTTAATTTTAGATTATTTTGATAAAACTTCTGTAATCTCGCATGAATTAGAATTGGAACAGAAAGACTAAGTCCTTTGGCGCGTTAATATGGTTGTAGCCATTTTATGTAAATGTATATTTAAGTATTTATTTTTAAATTATATAAACTTCATACTTCAAAAAATATTTATTCAATCTTAATTTAGAAACACTTTGAATCGTCCACTTTTTTAATTTACACCAATTCGTAACGAGACGAGACCAAACCATATATTTAGTACCAGTATATTACCAGTAGATGCCCTGAGGGATCTCAAAAATTAAACAACTTTTGGATTGACACATTGACTTAAACTTTAGGATTTACAATTTATTGTTCGCACATGCGCATCAGTGATGAACGCTTGTCAAATTTAAAAATTCAGTAAGTTTATCATAGCCTTTCTCTTTTCCACTCATTAATGATTGATGCATAGCCATCCTTGTTTGTACCTCCATCTTCAAACTCCTTTGACCAAACAGAGCAGAATTGGCAAGTAACTCTGCTTGGCTTATATTTTTTTATCGTTATAATTTCTTAATTATTACATTGGTTTTGAGGAAGTTGGAGACGGTTTTAACCCAAGCTTTTTTGTCCTTTATCAATCAGAAATTTTAATAAAAGATTAATTTTAATACAGATTTGTTCATTTTTTTTCTGTAGATACTTATCTTGTAGTAGGTAGTTAGGTATATATTAAGATTCGTTTTATTCAGTGTCTACAACCATATTAAACGTTATGTTATCTAGCGATTTCTAATTATAATATATACGATATATAAATTTAGATGAAAGATTTTCTTTTAATTTGTATATACAGAACATGTTTTATGTAATAAATGTTCAATAAAGTATACGCCTTTTAATATTTAAAGCTTCACCTACCATTTACTTATTAAATCATAGAGAACATATTTTTTCAAAGAGAGGTTTATATTAATACTAGATGCCGCCCGTGCCCCGCCCACGTGGAAATGTATGTGTCAAAACGTGTTTAATTATTTACTTATGTAAAAAAGGTTCATTTTTACCGTGTTTTGCGCGGAATAAAAAGTACCAACCTATTATTACTGCATTACCTAGCCGTAGCCGTTCCCGTTCTCGTTCCCACTCTCACTCTCTTTTTCGTTCCCGCACCCGCTCCTGTGTGCGTTGGCCACCAATTCAACAAGCCGGTTAAGTATGATGAATTTTTATAAGCCTAACTTGAGAAATTATTGGTTCATACAAACTTTCATCCCCTATCATAGCGTTTTATTTTCGCTACAAAAAGTAGTAGCTATACATTTTAGGGGTGTGCGTTACCCCAGCAGAATATTTTCTTCTAGAATGAAGTGAGTTCCAGGAATAATTAGAGCATTACTTGCTGTAAATGTGCGTCAAGAAAAAAAAATTGTGCTGCTGTTTGGAATAAAACGCAAAATACGTTTTCTGCTGGAGCAACGTTCTTCCAGCAGGAAGACGGATTCTAAACCGTGATCCTAGACAAAAATGAATGATATGGACAGGTAGCTTATATTTGTGCAAAAAAGTGCGCAAAAAAGAAATTTGTGCGTTTTAAGGTTTTTGAATTATTAACTTTCCTGCTGCGCTAACGTTTGGCACGCACAATTTTTTTCTTGACGCACATTTACAGCAAGTAATGCTCTAATTATTCCTGGAACTCACTTCATTTTAGAAGGTTATTTTTTTTAAATTAGCTTAGCCTGTTTGTTATTCTGGAACCTAAACTATCTACATACCATATTCCCTTTCAATATGCTCAGTGGTTACGGAGATACGTGGTAACAAACATTCACACAGACTTTTGTTCCATATACAAAGTTTGCCACCCCGTTAACCGTTTTCGAGGTTGAATTGCGAAAAATCCTTAAAAAGTATTCATTTATTTTTAGTACAGAATCTCTGTGAAAATTTCAAGTCGATTGGTAAAGATTTTTTTTGTTCCTCATACAAATTTTCCCATCCCCGTTTACCACCTCAGAGGTTAATTTATAAAATTAATGATAAATGATATTTATTTGCACGAACACATGTGATACAATAAAGATCTTAAAAGTTAATCAGTCCAGTTTATGTCCTACCAAAATCTTTGGCACGCAAATTTTTATAAGCCTACCTAATTAGATTAGCTTATGTGTTATTCTGGCACCTATTTACATACTAAATTTCATCTGAATATGTTCAGTGGTTACGGAGATACGTGGTAACAAACATTCACACAGACTTTTGTTCCCCATACAAACTTTGCCACCCCGTTAACCGTCTTAGTGGTTGAATTGCGAAAAATCCTGAAAAAAGTATTAATTTATTTTTAGTAGAGAATCCCTGTGCTATATTTAAAGTCAATTGGTAAAGTGTTTTTTTGTTCCCCATACTTACCACAGATCGAATGTTACCTACTTTATAAATGTTTCATAAAGTAGGTAGTAAAACCGTACCTTCAGAACTTCTGACGGCTGGAGGAGGTCCTGTTGTGCAGGAGCTGCAGAACCTCTTCAACTCCGTCCTTTACTGTGGGAGAACTCCAAAGGCGTGGAACGAGAGCTTGGTGGTTCTGTTTTTTAAGAAGGGAGATAAAACCCTTCTTAAAAACTACAGACCTATCTCGCTCCTGAGCCACGTCTATAAGCTGTTCTCAACGGTCATTACAAATCGTCTCGCCAGAAGACTCGACGAGTTCCAGCCACCGGAGCAGGCCGGGTTTCGCAGAGGATATGGCACCATAGACCATATTCGAGGCAGATTATACAGTAGTCCGAAGAATATAATCAGCCCCTGCTTTTGCCGGCTTTTGTGGACTATGAGAAGGCCTTTGACTCTGTCGAAACGTGGGCTGTCCTGGAATCCTTGCAGCGATGCCAAGTGGACTATCGTTATATCGAAGTGTTGAGATGTTTGTACGAAGCCCCCACCTGTGGTCGTTGATGGACACCTTCTAAAATTGTTTCGGAGTTCTGCAAAGTTTTTCTGCCTTGGGCAGATATTGCAGTTGGGTAGAAACAACTTTGCAAGAGGAGGATTCAGCTGGGTTGGGCAGCATTTGGAAAACTACGTCGAGTTATCTCGTCACCCATACCACAATGTTTGAAAACGAAAGTTTTTATCAGTGCGTGTCCTAACCGTCATGACATACGAAGCCGAAACGTGGACACTCACAGTACGGCTAGTACACCAGTTTAAAGTAGCTCAGCGAGCTATGAAACGAGCCATGCTTGAAGTTTCTCTGAAGGATAGAATCCGCAAAGAGACTATCCGACACAGAACTAAAGTTGTCATCATAGCTCAGAGAATTCGCAAGCTGAAGTGGCAGTGGGCTAGCCATATCTGCCGAAGAACTGACAACCGTTGAGGTAAACGAGTTCTTGAGTGGAGACCGCGGCTCGGCAAACGTAGTTTAGGACGCCCTCCAGCCAGGTGAAGTGACGATTTGCGAAAGGCTGCTGGTGGAAGCTGGATACGTCGAGCACAGAACAGGGCGCAATGGCGCTCATTAGGGGAGGCCTATGTCCAGCAGTGGACTGCTATAGGCTGATGATGATGATTATGATGATGATGAAAAACCGTACAAGTGCGAGTTGGATACGATGGGTTCCGTACAAAATATAACACTAAATACTTTTTATTATTTTTGGTTATAGTGGCAAAAGAGATACAAAATCTGTGAAAAATTTTACTTAACCCCTGGTGAGATAAGCCCCTACTGACAGATGGACGGACAGTGGAGGCCATAGAGATGATAAAGGGAATACCTAGAAGGGAGTAAGTAAAGGGAATACCTACCTAGAATACCTGGTACGGAACCCTAAGTGTAAGTATTAGTCTATGAAAATAAAAAAACACTTATCTCTGAGGCTCTGATTTTCTTCATTTTAGTAAGCCAGCTGTTTTGTTACAAATTGTATAACGTTTTAGAAAGTTCTCGACCTGCCTGCGTTAAGCAATATTCTGGCACTTTATCCTAGAAGCATAAGTGCTCGTTAGGGGTGTAAAGGGTTCTAATTACCATCTTCGGAATCCAAGCCAACCTGGCCTGCCCCTGCTGCGTTCTGGCGGCCGGGTGAATGCGACAGCGCAGCCTACTAACGGCGCTAAGCTAAGTTCGCTGACCGCAGACAGGCAGCAGCGTCAGCGATGCCAGAAGATGTACCCTGTGATGCCCAGCCCTCATGCCCAGCGAGGGGTGTATCTCAGTTTACGGGAAGCCTATGTAAGTCTAGTGTTACAAATATTTTTTTTTCTTTCTTTCTTTCATGTCCAGCAGTGGACTGATATAGACTGGTGTGGTTTGGATTAGTACAAGTTAGCATTCGTGCCAGTTCTTAGATGTGCGAGCTCTGACAGCCTGATTTATCGAGATAAAGATACTCTATTATCAAAATTATCTCGTAGTAAATAGCTCCTTTTAACAACATCTGTGGCGAAGCGGGAGAAGGTCCGCCTGAGACGCAGAAGGTTGCAGGTTCGATTCTCGCTGGGAGACAAATCTTTGTTTGTTCTGCAAATATTTGTCTGCTGTCTGGGTGTTTTCTATGTATAATATGTATGAATTTACAAAAAATACATACATATGTACCTATATAAATTATGTTATGTTATGTTGACGGCCTCTGTGGCGCAGTGGGCGAAAGTCTGCCTGAGACGCAGAAGGTTGCGGGTTCGATTCCCGCTGCGGGACAAATGTTTGCATGTTCTGTAGATATTTGTCTTGGGTCTGGGTGTTTTCTATGTATGATAAGTATGTATTTACAAAAAAAAAATTTATGTGTAGTATATCAATCATGTGGTTCCCATAATACAAGCTCTGCTTAGTTTGGGGCTACATGATGCTGTGTGATTACGTCCCACATTATTTATGTGGTTCTCATAATCCAAGCTCTGTTTAGTTTAGGGTCATATGATGCTGTGAAATAGTGTCCAGCATTATTTATTTATTTTATTTAACCTCATAATTTAATTAGGTAGAAAATATTCTACATTTTGATTTTCAGTGGAAAGTTTTTAGATAACGACCTCTGTGGCGAAGTGTGCTAAGGCCCGCCTGAGACGTGGGTTGCGGGTTGATTCCCGACTCGTGACAAATGTTTTTATGTTCTGCAAATATTTGCCTTGGATTTGGGTGTTTTCTATGTACCTTTATTATCTTTGAAATTAAATAAAATATGTATAAGTAGCGTATCAGGCATGTGGTTCTCCTATAAGCTGTGCTTAGTTAGGGGCTACATGATGCTGTGCGATTTTGTTTAGCATTATTTTTGTGATTTTAAGAGAAATAAAGGTTCCTACTAAATAAAACATCAGTTTGATATGTTATTCAACATTTATTATTATTAACATTGTTTTTTTAAATACCGCATAAAAAGAAGGCTTTTTGCCTTAGTCTTTTAAAAATTGTTTTACAGAGTTGATTTCATTTAGAGAGCGGAAATGAAGAAAACATTGGTACATTCATCAACTATTAGTTATTTCACGTTTAATAAAAGAGTTTAGGTAATATAAACATTCCATTACAATTAATAAGATAAATGATGGATAAGTGCTAATACATCGAAATTACAATTATGGTACTTACTAAATAATCATTTAATAATGTTAGAAATGAGATGAAAATTTTACAAGTAAAATTTAAATTATGTATGATAATTAGGTACAGGTATGACTATCAGTGGCTGCGCATCGGATTAATGGTAACAAAAAGTTTTGAAAATACAGTAACGTAACACAAAAATAAAGTATCGATATGTTTTAAGTATCCTCTCTTTTAACTTTCCTTAACCTTTTACTGCCAGTGTCATTTACACTGATAAACATTTAACTTGTTCATCATTAACTGTTAAAATTTTAACAAACCCGAAGAACGGCTTAAATATTTATACAATTTTACTTTTTATTTTGTTATTTTTTTCAAAGTTTTTTTTTAAAACAAACTTAAGTTAACGGATTCTAATATTACAATTTCAACTGCAATTTAATGAAAACAAGCATCAATAAGTTACTAGGCGAAAACCTTTATAGTATTAGATTAATTTATAAGTATGGTGATAATTATATATTGTCTTTAACACGAGTTTTCACATTGACTGCTTTCAAGGTTATTAGCCAATTTAGGTTTAGCTTATCCGCGGTCTTAGGATTTTAGATATAAGCAAGTGCCTACACCCCAGTGCACCGACTAATTAATGATCGGTTAAACGGTTATTAGCTTATCCAGTAAAGTTTAACAATGTTTATCTTTAACCGTCCGATTTATTTCGGTGTACGTTGGCTAGTAGAGCGATCCTTAAAGACAGACGTTTTTAAACCGAATGCGTGTTGGTTACTGTCGCATTGCAAAATTTTGAGTAATCAACAAGCCAATACAGTTTTTTTTTTTGCCAAACCGCGAATAGTGATATTAAAGTCAAGCTCCAGCAGTCAATGTTCGAGAGCCGACACTGGCAATTTTAAACCGTGCTTATGAAACTTGGTCCCACCGCTTAACAAGGGGTCTTCCCAAAAGCTTAATGGGTCAGCGCTTGAGTAGAACCCAGCAGCAATGATAACAGCATGACAAAGCCCAAAGACCCCTCTTACAAACACACCTTTAAAGTTAACAGGTAAATACTACAAATATATATATGAAAAGTACGTGTTTATTTTGTAAAACAATGTATGATATGGATGAAGTTACCGTTGATAGTTGTAGAAATATTTAATATTTTTTTCATAATATATTTAAAGAAAAAGTTTTAAAAGTCGGGGATGTGCTAATTGGTCGAAATTACACACAACATACATTTAATGTCTGAAAGAAAACACCAATGTGACACTTGACACCGTTACATTAAAACGATTAATTACTTACGTTACTATTTTACGAACTTAGTCTATTTATGTTATTCTAACACTGATAGATAATAATATGTTTAAAACGTACGCCTATAAATAAGGGGGATAGAGTGCGACACACGATGTCAATTTTATAAATATAGACAACATGTAGTTAGTAATAGTGGTAATAGTAAACCTTCAGTTAGGAGTGAATATAGTTCTTCTATGCTTTAGCCAATAAAAGCCTGATCGAAAAACGATGGTGAAAATTAAAGCATACTTTGATTTTGTGAGATTTTTGTCGCTCTTAATAGGATGTTACTTTAGTGGCATGGTGAGTCGCACCGAAAGAGAGAGGACATAAAGAAGGGGGAGAGGGTAAACTATAACTAACTGAATCAGAGCGTGTTCTGTCATAAGGACGATAATATCGTCCGTCGGATAGACGGACCACAGTATCGTGCATATGGACACTCTCTTACAGTGTTTCATTAAATACTTCGTTGTTGCAAAACCATGCCTTTAATAATAAATAAACTAATTATACAATAAATACTAATAAGTATGTAGTTATGTATTAATATGTATGATGACCCATCCTTAAATGAATTCAACTGAGTAATTATTTTAGAACCTACGTTTCCTTAACTTACTTGTTTTCTTTAGAAATAAGTGTACTAAAAAGTGAAGTGAAGTTTCGCTACAGATCTGCATCGCATTGTGATTGTTAATGAAGTTGTCGGTGCTTGAATAGTCGAACAACACACAAATTGGGTAAGCTGATTTTACTGTTGAACGTTTTTTTAATATAGTACCTATATTTTGAGCTTCGATAAAAGCAGCCTGGTCGTTTTATCTTATGTAGAAGTTGTGGTTTTGATGCAGTTTCGTTCGGCATGTTCAATGCGATGCGAAACGTGAACATATAATTTGACTCTACAATATATTTGACCAGAGAGTGACTGTCAAGAGAGAAGGAGAATATCGGTCGTAAACGTTTTCTTCACTAATAACTTAGCAAACTGTATAAAAAAAACTTTCTGCGTTGATTTAGGTACATCTCAGTGTTGATTTTTAAAATGGTCGCTGTTTATTTTCTAAAACCTAAAGTTGTCCCAAGAGGGAAACACATGGCTAGGACTTTTTTTTAGAAAAATATAGTACTTTATAAGTATTAAAACAGATAATTAACTTTGCAAAAAAGAACTATAGGAAATTAACTAGAAAAATTAAGATATACGAAGCCAAAATATATCTATGTTAGTTACAGCTAACCTTAACCTAATGGGTCTACAACCCATGCCCTTATTGGGTCGCTAAACCTAATGAGTCTAATACTCATGCCCAAATTTGGGTCTTCCTTACGACTAGTTAATAAATACGTGCCCTTTCCGGGTCTTCTTACAACAATTCACTACTTATGTACATGCCGTATACTAGTTATACCTAGTGTCCGTATATAATTATAATAAACCTAAGCGTCATAAGCGTTATCCAATAAAGTTGTTATATCCCAAAGTTTCTAAGAGAAAACAATGGCTGGATAGTCGGCATTAGGCCATTATAAATGATACGGCTCATATTTACACTAGCCATGACGAAATAAATATAGCTCTTTACCAAACTTTTTCATCCCCGACATTCAACGAAGCGGGCGATCTTATGTACATCTTAAAACTAGTTGTCGATCTACCTTATGCGAACCTAATAGGGCTGCTATGTGAGGCTTAAGTCACGGGCCGCCGGCGGAACAATGGAAAAAGTTAATTTTCACTTTAGAGAAAAAAGTACTAGTATCTTTGAAATTTTGCTGAATTAGCAAAATAAGTTGGTTAATTTAGACGAAGCAACGGTGAATATTTTTTTCCCTTTCCATCTTTTAATCCGAACGTTGAAAGCCGTACTCTGGGGAAGTTTATAACCATTAGGTGTTAATGATGGTGATTAAACGTCGGTAAACGGACGTGCAAAGCCGTGACGTGACAACAACCACTTTTTGAGAATGTGGATAATAATCTGGAAGATAATTTTGAATTGTTTTATGCGAACTATTGAGTAAAACATTGATCCACCGGCCTTCAAGGCAGCATACGGTGGAATATCGACAGATAAATATCTATATTCATGTCATGGCTAGAAATATTCCTAGAATTAATAACTAAACAACTACATTTTGCTGCAAGAATAAAACATAATAGGTATTATTAGGTACTGCAATAAAAGCGTGCATAAAATTGGAAAATAAAATCGAAACTTATTAACCTCATAACCTAAGAATGCGCGGCGTAAAGCGTTGCAAACTAACTATATCGGAACGCTTGCGCAATGACATATTTTGTAAAGTACATTTACCTACTAGCTGCTTTAGCTCCACTTGTGATCTATTGCAACTGTATCCCAAGTGAGGTACTTGTAATTATACCTTACAAAAGTTCTCAAAGACGCAACTATCCTTCACGACTTTTTGAACAAGTCTACCCAACAAGTCAAAAATACTTAGGTAAGATGATACCGTGGCTTTAGAATGAACATTATAATTAGGACGCCATGATAGATGGTTATGGATTAGAGATCGATTAATAGACCTTCTATTGCGCAACCAAGTGCTAAATAAGGTGGCCTTATTATAATACACATTTTAGCCATAAGGTTGCCTTAAGGTTGATTATATTTTCGACTTTTCAGAAGACTAGATTCAGAGTCCCCTTTATCACTTTACAAAAATAAAGTGCCAATTTCCAAGTCATTTCGTTTGATAAATGGTAACTTGAGAACAGAAATATACAACATAAGATATGCTACTCAAAATCACTAATACGTCGAGCTATTTCACAAGATCTAGACTCTGGTTGCAGTCTAGATCTTGTTGGAGGAATAACTCGCAATTTGTGATCAGGCGCACTATCTAACAAAACATCTTGGATTTGGCCCATCTATGTGCAATACCTCACCAGACAGATTGACGCTGACTTGTGGGGCAGTGATAGGGGTATCGTCAGTCACAATGCAAAGTAATTATTGCTGCATTGGAATTTCGTTACAAAAACTTCGTAGATCTATATTGACTTACAGCAAAAACTTTAATCGCAATCAAAAAATAATTAAAACGAGAGACTTCAGAAAAAAGAAAGTGAGAAACTAAACCTGCTTCGACATTAAATTTTGTTAACAGAATTACGTTAGGTAGTCTTGAACAAGGTGTTTAGATAGGTGTTTAAAAACTTCGCAAATTTTGTAACGGGATTCTGACTGACTATACAGTCACAGTAGTCGACATCCTGCCTAGTGAGGCACTGTGCTTAGTCTAGTATGGTTCGTTTACTGACTCATTTCACGTTAAAATACTAAAAGTGTATTATTCCATGAAATATTGTTGTATACGACCCTTAAACGCAGGAACAGGTGGGTTACAACCGCCTTTTACAGCAGGAAGTACAAACTAAAGAAGTTTTTAGAAAATATAAATCGGAAACGTAATAACAACAAAATATGACAAGATAATTCAAAACTAAACAATATAAAATAAATTAGGTTATTTCAAAGTAATGTTCAAAATCATTAAAGACCAGAATATAATAAAAAAGGATGGGACAAAAAAAAACAACCAAAACCATATTCTATTTCGTAAACTTAATCAAATAACTCAGTCAAATCATCAGAATCAGTAAAAAAGAAGTAACCGAGAGAGAAAAAAAAATTTGACCTAAACAACATAAGTTAAGAAATAATCAAAAGATTAAAATGTACGTAAATAAAAATAACTATTACCTTATTAAAACTAAAATGTAAAGAAAGCAAAACAAATATGAACTTCCCAAGTGCCTAATTCTCGCGACTACAAGATTAACCCAATAGACTTTTTCAATAAATTGCCAAAACTAGATTGTTTCGTATGTGACATGTATCTTGTGATCGCGAGGATCACGCCCAAACTATAAAAGGTAGTACATGTCGAGTGCTAGTCGGCCATGCTGCAAGTCCACCTGCCCCTACCTTTCGTCTTATCGTAGGCCTTCATCACAACAGTAGCTATTGATACATGCATGTTGAAGGTCTATCGCGGCTTAACTAATTATTTTCAAGTTCCGTAGCCATTAAGCTTTATGACGTCTATAACGGGGAAAATAAATTTTATGAAAGTTATAAAAGTAACTAAGTAAGTATTAATGTTTAGTTGCCGAAATTGAGGTGTTGCACGGAAACGAAAAATAAGTTAACGCGACATTTATTGCGGTTTTATGCAGTTGTGTGGTTTACTCTTACATTCCCAATGGGAGCGCAAGATTTAGGCCAAAAGTAGAATTAATGTCGATTAGTTCAGGGAATTACACAATAAAGCCACTGGGCCATATTCTGAAACAAGTCAGAGCAAAACAAAGCTTGTACATCACGTAATTTAATAACGTGTGCTACAAGCATTCCCTTGTACTTTCTAGGTCATCCAAACTTTGCAGTTCATCTGAACATTATAGGCATTGAAAACAAAATAATAAAAACCCCAGAGGAGAGTGCTTTTTAGCTACGGAACATCAATTTAATATTATATGCTACCATCAAACTACTTATCTACACTACTTTTCATGTATTGCTTAAGAAATCAACGTATGTGTCCAGATTTACAACTTAAAATTAACTTAAACATAGCCAAGGTGTTAGCGTGTGGTTAATTTCGACTAACCTAATACTACGACGTATTTGAAAACTTGGTCGTAATAGCCAATGTCACTAAAATGACTTATGGGTGATGTGAAACATCGAAACTCAGTCAGCATTCCAGCATCAAACTGGCACTCAATTTCGCACTCAAACTTGTAGTCAACCTCTCCCTCAATCTCATCCTCAAAATCTTCTCCAAACCTACCCTAAAACTCACCGTGAAACTTACTTTAAAAATTAGCCTCAAACTTAGCCTCAGACCCACCCTTAAACTTTCCCTCAAATTCACCCTCACATTCACCCACACTCTCATCCTCACCCTCACCCTCACCCTGGCCCTCTCTCTGACCTTCACCCTCACCTTCACCCTCACCCTAAAAATTACTCTCACATACACTTACCCTGACCATCACCCTCACCCTGACACTCGAAATCCCCCTAAAACTAACACTTGATTGCTAGTTTAAGTAGTTCTCTCACACAAACTCTCCTTCAAGCTCGCCCTCAAACTCATCCTCAAGCCCATCCTCGAATTCATAATGAAACTCTCCCTCAATCTCGCACTAAAACTGACATTCAAACTTACCCCTAAACTAACCTTTAAACTCACCGTCAAACTCACTTTCAAATTCAGTCTCAAACTCTCCTCAAACTCACCCTTGAATTCACCCTCAAGCCCACCCTCAAACTTTCAACTCACTATCGAAGTCAGCTTGAAACTTACCCTCGACTCACCCTCAAACCTACCCTCAAATCCACCCACACACGCACCCTGACCATTATTCTCACCACACTCACGCTGCATCTCAAAATGACCCTCTGACTTGCACTCAATCTCGCACTCAAATTCTCTCTCAAACTCTCCTTGAAACTTGCACTCAAACTCAAGCCAACTCTTAAACTTACCGTCAACTTACTTAAACTCACCGTCAAACTCACTTTCAAATTTAGCCCCAAACCCATCCTCAAACTTACCTTCAAACTCACCCTCACACACATTCACCCACATATTCATCCTCACCCTCACCCTTTCTGACACTCATACTAACCCTCACCCCACACCCTCATCCACACCCTCACCCACACCCTCACCCACACCCTCACCCACACCCTCACCCACACCCTCACGCACACCCTCACGCACACCCTCACCCTAAAAACCACCCTCAAACACACCCTCACACACACTCACCCCCACCATCATCTTCACCCTCATCCTCACTCTCATCTCAATCTTACACTCACTCACCATGACACTCAAACTCACCCTTGCTCAAGCTCGCTCTCAAACTCGCACTCAAACACTCCCTCAAACTTTTCTTCAAATTCACTCTTGATCAAACTCACTCTCAATCAAAATCACCTTCTCACTCACCCACCCTAACTCTCATCACCCTCACCCTCACCCATACCTTCACGTTCAAACTTGTTCTCATTCTCACCATCACACCGCCTCCCCCTTACCCTCAAACTCAGCCTCAAACTCGTCCTCAACCTCAACCCCGCCCCACCCTCACTCTCCCATCCCCTCCCCCACCCGTCTCTCTTACACTCACTCACACACTCACTCTCAAAATCAACCCTCAAACTCGTTCAACATATTTTTTTAGACAGGCTAAAAATGAGAATATTGTTTTCATAAACAAAGCCGGTTATCCAAAATCGTACAAAGAGAACTGGGTTTGTAAGAAAATATAAATATGTAACTAGAAACAAAAGGCTCTGCCTTACAACCAAGTCCTCAAGTTCAGGCTCTAAAATGAATCACATTTGGGAGTGAGACCGTGCAAGCACCAAAACTTGGCTTGATAGCCAAATTGCAATGCAATCGATCGTGCAAACATACAGAAAATTAACTAGTAATTTGCACAACAATAATAATACTAAATATAAGTAATTTTACCTCCTCGAGTGAGCAACACTTTACTAAATTTACGCTAATCAATAGGGATACAAACTGTGTTCCTTTGAGTCAGATGGTTAGGTTTTTTTTCGGAAGTCACCTTCTTAAAGTCAGAAATCGGTAATTTCCAAGAACACCATCACAAGAATGTCTTGGCACTGGTCTATCGCTCTCTAATGTGGATCTTATAGCTGTAACGTTGTTTAAAAAATTGAAAGCCACAAACCATGTTAGTAGTATTTTTTTTATTAGAAAAGGATGGAAGAGCGGTATCGGCTTCTCAAGGGACACAGCGTGAGTGATCATTTATGTCTCAATCTCACTCCCAACTCTAACCCTACAACTAAAAGCATGTTGGTCTCTAAGTAACTACATAACCTAATGCGTCAGACACTAAAGTTATTAACCCTTGGAAATGTATTAGCATTTTATCGTGCTCAACAACTTTTGTCTCTGACGCCTAATTAACCTAGATGTAGCCTCTAACTGGCTACATTCGATTACACCGTTAAATACGAAGAACTTAAGAACTAGGAAAGAATAGATTTATGTACAGAAAGGCGTTAGAAAAATATAGAATTACCTATTTACACTCCATTCTTAAAGCATATTTAGTTCTTTTTGTTATTTTTTACTTTTTTTATACTTTTTTAGCCATGTGTTAATTTTTGATACGTCAATGGTGTGAAATAATGAATAACTTAAAAAATTCAAAACTAATAACTATTTGAATGCACACCATATTATTTGAAAGTGGTTTCTAGGAACCGAATTTACGACTCCTCGTTTGGCAGTCGGTTAACCATATGCCGACATCATTCGAGGGCGTATCCTTACATTACAAACTGATAACTTAGTGAAGAAAATCGTTTGCCGTTAATCTCGGTACAGTCAGCAAAATATCAAGTTAACCATCCCTCACGTTTAGAATTTCTGATAACGTGCAATGTCTATTAAATGACAACTTGATTGCCATTTTGTAGATCGATTTCCTTTATCGGATGTTCAACCTATTATAGAGAAACGTAGGTAGAAAACCAGCGCAGTAATGCGTAATCGGAACGCCTGAACAACCTCAAATCTTTGTTAAAGTAGAGTTGCCATCAAAAGTAACTGAGCAACTCAGGTGCCTAAGTACTCCCACACCCTCGAAATGACCATTAGCGAGTGCACAGCCAAAGTGTTCAAAGAGTTTTGGGTCAGAGCGTTAAAAGCTTCTCCAGCCTCAAAACGTGAAGATGCTTGCTCCTTATGTGCTCAAAACGCTGTGCTTACTTTGTTGTTATTAGCCATGGCAATTTTGCGTGCGTATACAAAGGCAACTTAGATGAGTACTTTAATGGCGACTGTAGGAATATTTCACGTATTGCAGTTAATCTAATATTGTTTAAAGATATCTGAGCTATTAATCAATTAAAGTATTTTAATAGTGAAAAGAAGGAGCCCGGATTCGGAGATCACAAGTTACTAAGATTCACACCGATTATATATTAGTGGCTAATGATTTGTTACAACACCGATAGGATGGTTACATGGGGTACTACTCGTTAATTTGATTAAACACTTATTTCAGATGACTTCAGAGCTATACTTACAGGTCCTAAAATTACGGTGACCTCAATTATGCGATACTATTATAAGTTAAAACATTCACGTTTATCCTAAATTGAATTACGTACGGCCACAAGATTAAACCGCGATTTTCTGTTACAATACATTAATTCGGGTGCGTTCACCTTGCGGTGGCTCGTTCTTCTCCGGAAACATAGGCTAACTCAAAATATCACCCATAGTCGGTCCGCGACTTACCTCTTTCCGAGCGAAGACTTACCGCCTTACTAAAATCTCTCTCTTAAAATTACCTCCATTTAGCCTAAATTTCCGGACGCGGTCTAACCTCACCTTAAACATTAAGTGCTCGATCGAAGAAAACAAGAAGCACAGGGGGCGACTATCGCCCAGGAGGTGTTCACCCTCCGAAGTATACGATATCTTAAGATTATAAATACATATAAGGTTTGATAAAAAAATATAGGATCATTATTAGGAATTAGGAGTAGATTTAATTCTATGCCCGGGGGCCGGTCTCATTGTGAGATCACTGACGTTTCAAGGCATATCGTACAAATTGTACGGTCTGTTCTCAAAGTTTGCAATGCGTGACTGAATCTGATGCTAATAAAATATATAAGTATAAAGCTGCAATTAGATGTGAAGCAGCATGTTGCAAATGGGCCGAGTTGGCGGCGGCACACTGCGAGGCCGGCCCCGGGCGGGCTACTACTCGAATATGCAATGAGAAACAACCGCCGTAAAGGTGAGCAGCTAAATGAGCGACGGAGTCGTGATCCAGTTTCTATCGCTTATTGAAGTAGTGCCGAAAGGGGTGCCGTAGTGGCGGTGATAGTGGAAGATCTGGGGAGCGCTAGGCGAAAGGTGATGGGGAGGGGATGAGACACGCGGCTGCCGTACCCTCCAGAATGGATACTCAGCAGCCGAAAATACAACAATAAAGTAGATCCCTGAAAAGCGTTCTCGCTTATCTTATCGCACACCATCAGAAACCTGCTTCGTGAGTGAAAAAAACCCGTTTCCGGGTCACTTATCCATCTAAGACGGTAGCCCACGCCCGCTGCGACTCCGTGAATACAAGAGAGACGCTAAGGCGGGGGCGCGAAGCGGCACGTCTTCTAGAGCGTGCGTACTAACCTAATTACATAAATACTGATTATTAATACTGGTAGGTCGTATAGAATGCAGTCTGGGATCGCCCGACGTACGGGAAGCGGCTTATGCTAAGACTAGAAGAAGCTCGTACTTAGCGCCTGGCGCTGAGGCCTTGTCCTGAGTGAAAATTCGCGCGATGCCAAATAAATGCTTCTTTTAAATTAGTGATGTACTGTATTGACTTGAACAGAGAAGCTGCACAAGTATGTTAAAAGAGATCAAAGAATTTACAAACAATTAATAAAACACTTTCATAAAGTCAAATCTAAAACTAAACACCCTCTTAAACAAGATCCTATGACAATTGTATCGATGTAAGTGTGACATACCGCGATTGGACAGTTGTCCGTTCACTCAGTGCAAGGTTTGCGATTCAACGGTGCAGCGGCGGCTTGTACCCGTGACTCATGCGGTCGAGGAAGCGGTGGAGGTCGTGGAAGCGCGGGCGATGTTCGGGCTCCCGACGCCAGCACTCGTGCATGAGGTCGTACAGCTCGCGGCGGCAGCGGGGAGGCGCGGGCGGCGCGCACGGCACTCGCGCGCCTCTCCCTCCGCACCGCCATTCCCCAGCGTTTGCTACCACCTGGTAAACAACAAAAAACAGACCTTGTAGATGTATATTCAATTCAGTCGAACGCTGGGCTAAGAGGCTGATTGGTCAAGAGTATCTTGCTAAAGCAAAGCTCGAGAGCTTGAGCCATCGTCGCGAGGTTGCGTGTTTGTCGGTCTTTTATAGGTTGTACTTCGGAGAGTGTGCGCAGGAACTACATGACCTTATTCCGCCTTCACCTTTCTTCCATAGGAACTTTAGAAGCACTCCTAACTACCATCCGCATCAAGTTGATGTTCCATTTAACAGGACTAAGCGCTTCCAAATATCATTTATAATGCGTACTGCTAAAATATGGAATCAGCTGCCAGCGTCTGTATTACCATTGGCTTATGACCCTAACGGCTTCAAAAAGAGAGTTAATAGGCATCTTCTGGGAAAGTTCATCCCATCGTCGACCTCATCCTTGCCCACGCAAGCCTCGAGGTCAAGAGCTGGCCCATACTAAATAAATAAAAAGTGGTATCTTTTTTTTTGCATCGGATGGACCTTTGTTTTACCACGAACTCACCTGATGTTAAGTAACGTTGTGGTCTAAGATCGAGCACAAAGGTCCAGAAGACACCTATTCAATCTAGACTTAAAGAAGAGACTTTAAAGGCCGGTAGAGAGTTCCAATCATTGGCAGGTCGCATAATAAAAGTAAAAGAAAATCACTTTGCACGAATATGTGGTATATTGACTAAGTAAGGATGGTACTGAGCCATGCATCTGCTGGTCCTGAAGTGGAATGAAGATGGTGGGATCAGTTCATGCAGATCCAGAGAGTACTCACCGAAATGTAGCCTAAAGAAGATGGATAAGCAAGCAACCTTGCGGCGGTGTTCGAGACTTTTATTACTCACTGACCGGGACGCTGTAGTGACTGGGACATGGTAAGATGGAGTAGGCCATCACAGCAAAGTACCCAGCACAGTAAAGACATGGTGAATACGGGTGGAGCTGACTAAGCAGGTTTCCCCTCGATGTTTTCTTCACCGGACGTGATGATGTGCATATAAGTTTTGAACGAAACGAGAAATCGGAGGTCTCGGGGAATATTCGAACCCCCGAACTCCGGATCGGATCCCATTACGCTACTTTCCCACCGTTTTGTTGGTCTCCATGATTGACTGAGTCAATCCGACCTATCAAATCGCGCGTGATGTCGCACTAAAAATGCATTATTTAGACATCATTTACGTAATTAAAATTTATGAAACAACAGTTAATAAAATAACATAAAACTACAATTCAATAATGTTTTGGAAGTCTTACCTGATCATCGTTCATCTCGTCAAAAGGCTTAACCGAGCAGTAAGTCAGTATTTCCCAAACTGTAACTCCAAACGACCAGACGTCACTGGCCGGGGAAAACATCCCCTAAAACAAACGAAAGAAAGTTAAAGCATAAAATTGAAGTTTCAAAAGTTGATGCAAAAGGCACCATTTTAAAGGAATGGATCTTTTAGTCTGCATATTTCCGGGGATCAAGAGCTCTACCCAGTGAATTCATAATTCGAGGATTCAATGAACTGGAAACTAAACAGAGGTCTCTTTTTAAAATGGACACTTATTTTACGAAAACTGTGTAAACAAGAATTAATTTAATAAGAATAATGATGGTAGGTATTATTAGTTTTGTTTCATTTTTTTATGTGCAAACACTGGAAACTGGAAACGTATGAATGTATGTATTCGGTATAATGTAAAAAAAACCTCTTGGTGATTAATTGGGGACCTATGAGCTCTGTTATTGCAAGCGTCAATAAATTATGGATAACACCAAAAACTCATCAAACTGACAGCATCGATATTCACTAGATGTCTATTTATTTATATTTATTAGTTGATAGCAAGTACCTAATGCGTGTTCTTACGACCTTTGAAACTTACCATCAAAAGGCTTTCCCAAGCCATCCAACGCAGTGGAATCTGCGTGCCGTCCGGCATGATGTGGTAATCACCCACGAACTCCTCGCAGAACATCGCGTAATCCGACACCTTCACGACTAAGTCCTCAGTCACTGTCACATTCCTACAAACAACTTCATAAATCAACAAGTTGCCACGCAGCCTCGTGCTAGATTATTTATTTTCTATGCTCGTAGCACCGCTACGTGATGTTTAGGCAAAGATACGAATTAAAATGACCGTTTAGTCTGAATTGACACTAGTAGGCTCACAAATGCTGTGAGAACCCCACCTCAACCAGTTCACAAGAACTAACAGTATCAATGCTTAGCAAGAATTTCTGCTTACTACGTAAAGCTCCTCTGTTTAATTTGTATAAAGGACCTTGTCATAGGTATAAGTTTATTATAAGTAATTACCGAGCTGCCAAGTCCCGGTGTACTAATTCGAATGATTCCAGATACTTCATGCCTGCTGCTATCTGACAGCATATGTGAATCAAACTCGAATAGCTGAAAAAAAAATATTATTTCAATACCATGTCTATAATTAAAGAGCGAGGAACCAAATTCTTTATAAATAAAAGTGTGTGGCTATTAACAATTATACTTATTGAATGTGCAATAGTAACGGATGTAACAGACGTGTTGCAATGTAACAGATTTAAAGCTTTAAATTTGCAAAAGGTCCTATGGTTTACTTGAGTTTCTTTTCGCGGCGCAAAATGGTTGGGAGACAAGCGGCTTCCCCGCGGTCCAGAGCTGCGCATGGGGGCTCGAGCAGGCTCAAACCTAACACCCTGGCTAGTTGAGGGTGTTTCAATCCTGCTCCCCATGTAGCTTCGCGGGCAAATGCCGCTCTGAAACAAGTACATTAATTAGTAATATTGCCACTTCAGTCTTCAACACTTAGGTATCCTACGAGCATCCAAGTGAAGTAATAACCTCACAAGGTCAAAATTGGGAGTGGTCAGTCCTGCAGTGAATTTTCGCATGCCAACTCGGCAAAGTTTTCTTCTCTCATATAAAGTATATGGGAGAAGAAAACTTTACCGAGTTCTTCTGTCAACTGTTGTCGACTAGCTATTCACCGATCACAAAAGTAAACCTCCCTCATACAATCCATCTTTTCTATAGGCTACGTCTACCAGCACATACTTTTTTAACCTTTATCGTCCCAATACTGGGCAAAGGTCTCCCCCATAGACTTCCCAACATCTCTGTCCCGAGCTACCTCCCATCACTTTCTTTTGAAAGCATCGAGCTCGCCCCGCCAACGCATCCTCGACCAACCCCGACGCTGCTGATCCTTTATATAAATAAATAAAATAAAATAATGTGAATTAAACTCTAAAGTCTTAATTATACAACTGAAACTGAAGTGAGTAATATTGCCTATAGGACTCACTTGATATCGTTATGGCACCCGCGCCATAGAGTCTTGACAACAACAAGGCGGCGGCGGCCGCCACCTGGGGTCTCCTCGTCGCTCAGCTCTTCGATGCCGTCTGTCTCGCATATTTGGAGCTGTGGTGAACAATATTGGATTTAATGTGACGCATATTTATTAGGCCAAGTGATGCAAAGTGTTTGGAACCAAACAAAACCTAAGCTATAATTACAACTATGCAAATTATTTAAATTTGAATTTTATATGACGAATCAAAAATGAAATCATTTGGGTAATGTTTTAGTTACAACCACTCTTATAAATTGGTAGTAATAATATATCATCATTGATTGAGTTCTTTATTCATTCTGTCGTAGTTCTTTTGCCGCTTCCTTGGAAATGGGACTAGGTACCCCACTCGCAAAATACACGGCCCGATTCACACAACTTTAGAACTAAATTCGAAAAGGCTAAAGGATATTCAGTTAAGGGGTTAAGCTAACTTAAAAATATTTAAAAGATAAAAAGGGTTGTTACAAAAATTTACATTTTTATTTCTCGGCACGTGAGAACTTTCCAAGGAAATAGTTCTTAAGCACGTAATATAGTGAGGGTGGGTAGAGAATTTCCCGTGTATTTCGTAAAAGCCTACTTTGGCCCAGTTTCTAAGTTTGCCGAGCGTGGAAAATGGCTTTGCGTCTAGCGGATTTACAGGCCTAAAAATACTTCTTCCTTGTTTTAATCATGCGTTCGAGTTGCATTGCAATTAGGCAAGAATAACTCATGAAGCAGTTTTCTCTTCTGGTGGTACGTAAGTACTGCTGGCTGGTAATACTAGGTATTTTCTTAGGCCTTTACTTAGCAATACCACAGAATAAGTAACAACTACTGCAATAGTTAGGAAAGCACTACCGTTTATATAAGAACTATTACCTTAATTTTACAGTAAACTAGAAGGAATAACCCAACATATGAAACTACGAGTCTTCTCAAACACAGTTCAATTAGCATATTTTGTTTGGCAATAAATATTCTTCGAGAATTTGCATGCTTTTGTGCTGGATTTAATACTCTCTTTGAGAAGTTCCAATAACTCTAGGTACGAAACCCACTGCTCTAAGGTAATATATAGTCAAAGAGTGTTGGATATAGTTTTTCATCCATAAGTAAGTTGCGCGTTGCGAGATAAAGGAACCGCGTTTGTGATTCTGATCGCATATTCACATCTACCAGGCGGAACGCGAGACTTCATGATTGTTTTCAAACTGTAGCGAAAATATTGATCTGGTAGACATAAACTGTTCGAGTTCTGCAAAGATGCTGCACTTTTTAAAGGTGAGACATTTATTGTTCTCAAGTATTCTATTCAGGATTATGTTTAATGATAGCAACAAACATTACGTGCTGCCCCAGGGCAAGATTAATATTTAATAAGTAAGTAGGCACTGAAACGAAACAGACGTAGAAATACAACATAACTTCCCCAATACAATCGCACAATTTGACCGACCACTTTTTAATTCATTTCAGAAACTTGCTGAATGTTTTCCTACTGAAGATGGTTTCAAGTTTGGAGGAAAGTTTTTATTAAAGAAAAATCTCAACGAGAAAGTAAACAAGTAAAATCTCTGTGAATCCAGTGGCTAATGGAATTAAAGTATTGTTTGTTCAGGTGTCCCGAGTCGGTGGTGCTGCTATTGTAAATAACCTATTGGAAGAGGGAAGCCTTTGCCGCTTTTCCTGCGGACCGGCCAACTGCCTCGCCTATTGCTTTTAGATACATCGGACTTGTTCCGCTATGTTACTCGTTCAATTCAGTAGTTTGATTCAGAACTTGGCAATGTTTGCCGAATCTAAATTTTTAATGCTGAAACCATTTTTTACCCATTTTATTGGGAGGGGTTTCTAAGCCAAGCTATATGTAGTTATGTATAAATTAGGATGTATTTGTCTCTAGATATTACCAGGCTAAACTAGAAACCTTTAATAGGTACCAAACATTTATGAGAATTGTAGAAGCAGGCCACATTATTTACAAATTTCAATATTTAATAGAGAAATAGTAATTCATAATGGTACATAATGCATCTACACATTGTTTATGAAGTGTACTACTGAACGAAAACTATATATAATAAGTGATTGTTGATTTTTATTGTTCTTTATATATATAAACTAAAGTCGAATCGCCATCACAAAACACCAATATTCCTACTGTTATTCTTTCATCAAGTCTGGATAGCTCGGCTAGTGCTAGCTGGTAAAATAAAACTGTGTTTTTACTCCAGCTCTGTTTATGGTAATCAATGAAGCTGGGAGAATATAAACGAGAAAATGATAGAAATATTCTTTATATTGAAGACTTGTTTTTCCGCGGCGACAGGAAAAACAACTAAAATTGCTTCCAGATTGATAATCCAATGAAGACTCGGAAGAAAAATCTCTTGAAAGGGAAGCCGTATAATTTATTTATAACGGGGAAAATTTACAAAATACCGCAGTTTTTATTACTTTTGAAGGAGCGTGAGATTAGTCATTTAAAATAAATATTGATAAAATGATGGTATTATTTTTTCACGATCTCGGTTTTGTAAGATTTGAAATACTTATGAAAAGCTTTTTAAAAGTACACGGAAAGTACACTCCACTCCATTCTATTGCAGAATATTGTACATTCCCACATATTTCATGAGTCCATTATAAGTGCGTGCTTCGTGCAGCAGTGTTAAATAAAGATAAAGTAGCAGTAAAGCCGCAGATTATCGAACAGTTATTACGCACGGTGCCATTGCTTACACAACAGTTAGTACACAGGGGTGCCTTGTAGATGCATTGCGGGCTTATTCCCCGCGTCCTACAATTTTACATTAGCAGCTACCTCGATGATATTTATTGCTGCGGCAACTGTTTTTTGCGCTCGCCAGTATCCGGGTAAATATTATATGTTGTTTATTGTGCACCCATCGTATAATGTACTTGAAAAAGTACCTGTGGTGTAAAAACATACCTGCCAAATATTTCGAGATCGGTCTTGAAAGGTAAACCATCAAATACACCCTTTGAACTGAGAAAATATTGTTCTCTTCCGAATCTTTACGAGCAACATCTGGCGGTGCTTACGAATAAAACGCGAAACATCACACAGAACTAGTTCTTTTGTAAGCAAATACGTTGTCACATCACATGTATGTAAGTTTATCGTTAGTTGTGTATGACTTAGAATATATTGTTATGCGACCGTTACTCAAATCTATCTTTATCTACGAATCTTTGCACTTTTGCGCTCCATTCGCTGTGCACACGGTAATTATTTTTTAATAGCTCACCATTAGCATAAAAGCACTTTATCTCCCCCTCAACATTTTTTCTGTTCCATTACGAGTTATTAATAATGATGATTTATTGATATTTTATTAATCCAATCAAAAATAATGCTGAGCTACATAAAATACACGGATGGACCAGTAAAAGAGTGATTGGAAGTAATAGTTGCTATTCCAAGAACACTGATGCAAAAATGGATGTTATAAATCCTTAGACGCTGAGAGGGTCACACGAGTATTCTAGTGACATCTCATTTGTCCAATCGGTCCATCCGTTCCAGCATTAGAGCGTGACTTTCCTTTATATAAACCTGAGCATGAAAGCTCCCTCCCTGCAGTATACGGGTAGGTGTTGTCATGAAAGCAGTTTTAAATTTAATCTAAGTTACTGTCCCGTCCACATGTTGAGTGGGATGGCCGTTAGATATTATAAAAATATGAAAAATAAACGCCCCAGGCTATTAAGCTTCTGAAGGTGAGGGGGTTGGGTGGAGGGCGGGTGTAGCGGGTGTGAGCAGATTGCATTTTCTTGCTACGGCCAGTAATCAATTTTTATGGGTATTTTTGTAGACTTACATTGAAGGAGCCATCCACTAGACTATGATATATAAAGCTTTCTAAAAAATTATATCTTCATATTCGTAAGCTATTTAGTTAAGCATGTATCGATAAGTAAAAAAGCTGAAAACTTCGTAAATAAAAACATTCATTTATTCTTCCATTATTATATTTTTTTTATAGAATACTTAATAGTCGTAGAAACATATAAGTATAACTGTAGTATGTATCAAACTAATAACTAAGTACCTAACAAAAAAGTATATTTTAATATATTTTCGAGAATATCATTATTGATTGTAAAAATGCAGTTAGGTTCTTACCTACTTTGAAAAAGAACCAATCTATTTTTGATTGGCTATAATCTAAAAGATGACCTGAGCTTCTACTATCGAGGCGAGGAGGTAAAAATATGGTGTATTAGCGGCCCGTCCCGGCTTCGCACGGGTTAGGGCACTTTTTTTACACCTTGGGTTACGTTACTTAAGTTTTAGTAAGGATCCCTAATCTTTTCTAGCAATAAATATAGCCTATGTTACTCAAGGTGAATGTAGCTTTCCAATTGTGAAAGAATTTTTGAAATCGGCACAGTAGCTTTTGAGTTTATTCATTACAAAGATACACACACACGAAAATACAAATTTTTCCTCATTATATATTATAATATTATATTAAATATAATATTTGTGTATACGTAGATAGTGCAGATATCGCATAAATAGCGGTACCTATGGTAGTCCTAAAGGTATATTGTCAGAGATCAAAGCTCGGTAGTTCCCACCGAAGGGGCTTAGTTGGACGTTACGCTGACGTGTAAGAGGAGAGGTGGTCGAGATGGATCGCTGAATTAACATATCAATGGGACAATGTTATCTTAAGCTATAGTTATGAATCAAAATATGCATTATACGAGCGCGTGGCGAGAGCGTGGGGGCTTGAATTTATTTGTTTTGGAAAGTGATATTTTATTAGTTCGTGGTGGAGAAAATACAACATGTTTTATTTAAAGCGATTTGTATGTTGTTTTTGGCTGAGCTATTTGCTAGTCGTAAAGCATAAACAATTTTTAGGCGGTAAGTTACTTTAATTTAGAATAGGTTTTAGCCAATTGAATTAATTTGTTTTCTTTGTATAAACAATATTGCAGTTGGAAATGTTGCAATTAAAAACATTCAGATTCGATACTTTCGGACTGTACTCTCTATAGTTTAAAGATTATGAACACATTGATAAAGAACCTTGACCAGATCACAAGAACTGTTTAGCTAGAAGTGTAACTTGACGTTCGAGGAGGTCCTTTATCAATGAAAAAAAAACACCGAGGCATTACTAGATTGTAAGTTAAATTTGACATAGTTTGGAGGTTTTCGTACTTTTAAAACTGCTCCATTAAATGCCTGCGTTACATGGGCAAGTTACTTAAAAATCCTGGCCGGGGTGTTGCGAATTGGAAAGAATAAAATACGTTCCAAACAGCTTCTTCCATTCTGGGTTTTATTCCAACAAAAATACGTTCCTGAGCAACGGCGGAACCGGCGACCACCGTACACATAAGGCTGGTTTAGTCACCTCTAATGGTGTTGCCAACCTAGTATTTGCTACATATATAACAGTTATATTTGTACAATCTTACGATATATATAGTAGAGTATTAGGAGTCAGAACAGTGCGTGGAATCGGGGATTAAACCGTCATCAGAAGCTAAGACTAACTAATTAGCTTAGGTGACTGACGCTGCTAATGGCGTTAGACAGCCGAAGCCAGCCAATTATCTAGTTTGCACTGCACCCTAAACCACGGGAGAGCTGACAGCCCATTGCGGTGTACGCTTAAGATCAGCACGCACATGTTTTGGAATTTTTGTTAAACTCAACTACACTACTGATAACATCGTAGAGACGAATTTAAAAATAGCAAAATAATGACAATCCTAGTTGGTAAATTTGCACAAAGGATTATTTTTTGCGATTAATATAATTTACGGGCAACATTTTTTAACCATGGTTTTGGTTTTGGCATAAGGCACTAGAATAGAACATCGTGGTGGTTTTGGCCGGTAGGAGTCCGGCATAATCATTCTGTTACCCCGTAATGGAATGATATCCATGAGGATTTCCCCACGTTAAAAATAAAGTTCCTTTACCATGGCTCTTAAACTGGATTAGGCTGTCAATGCGAAAGTGAACTAATGCATACGTATATTCGATAGGCACTACAGCTTCTTTGATATTTTTAATGTACCAACCTGCTGTGTACATACAATGAAAAACACCTATCATTTGTTACAATCGAAATTATATTGACGGTTCTAAGGCCATTCTTATATAGAAGATAGGCATCGTCAAAAATAGCTCAACCGATTTGAATATAGGCTTAAGAAAAAAAACTCAAAAGAAACAGTCAAAAAATCGAAAAACAGCAATATAAATAGTTAGTTTTAATGAAAATTTTATGGTGGTATGAAGTTTTCTGAGTCAACTAGACCTATATAAATATTCCTTATTTGCTTCAACAAGCAAAAAAAAGTGTTATGCTATGGGAATCAAATTAACACAATATAATCATAAAAATTATCATATTTATCATCTTATACCATAGTAACACTGGTATTTGTAAGTAGTTAACATGAATATGAACTCGAGTTCAAAATAAGAATGCTCAGGTTAATCTGAAGATTAGTACATTGACCTCAACCATGTTTCCTGTGACCGCACACAATATCAATGTTCGCGGGATGGAGATGTTACAGACAGACAATACTTAGCAACTAAATTGAACAACGTAACAGGATCACACACGGGCAACAAAAGTTGGCATCTCTCTTCGAGTTCTGCTAAAAAATATATCTTCAATTTTTTTTTTATTTGTGTTCTTCTTACTTCTTACTACCTTCCTATCCTAATTCCTACTTAATATTATAAATGCGAAAGTTAGTGAGTATGGATGGATGTATGTTTGCTACTCTTTCACCCAAAAACTACTGAACGGATTTAGATAAAACATGGATTAAACATAGTTTATGACCTGGATTGACATATTATAAGCTACTTTTTATCTCGCTACCACGAGCGAAGCCAAGGGCGGAAGCTAGTATTAAATAAATAGATAAATAAATAAATCATCCCATCAAATAAATGATGACACTTACAACGCTACAGCATCTATCCCCATCACAAGCTATTATTCCGTTTGCATGGTCCTCACCGTATATTGCATAGATATGTATTGTAGTAGTTCAGAAATACCTATTTATACCACATTATATGCAATTGTGTGCTAATTGTTATACCTGTGATACCTACCAAATCGGATAAATTAATGTTGGCAGTAAGGCTGTTTTTGTTCTGTTGTCACAGTCATAGTCAATAGTGTTGCTTTGCAACTAAAGACTGATTTGATTTATTTTTGTTCATAATAATTAGTAAATCAAAAGAAGGCCTAGCAGTGAAAAAGGGCTCATGGTGACATAGACATAGATACAGAAATTTATTTGCCCCACAATACAGAATACTTATTATGGTAGTGAAGTTACTAAAAGGTGATATTATGTAATAATATGTGCTACTGCATCAAAGGAACTTGACTCAGCATAATGCCGATGATGATAGTTAGCAACTTTAAATCTCCCAAAATTGCTCGTATGCAAACATCTTTTCCCAAACGGAGATGAGATGCAGTTATCACTGACATGTTGACCGACAATGGATAGGCATTAATTAATACTAGCTATTTGATTAAATTAGGGCTGCACATTGCACAGGCAGGCTACCTATCATTACGATCTTCGGATCAATATCAGTACCTTAAGGAGATTAATCTAATCTCTCAATGGTAGGTAATTGTTTAGAGTGGTTCAAGATTATGAATCAATCTAAATTAAGTAGTTGATAATTAATACCATAGAGGTATTAATTATCGACTACTTAGGCTTATTTGCTATGAAGTATGATAATGGTTACCACTTAACATCAGGTAGGCCATGTGCTTGTTTCATCTTCCTGTAACATAAAAAATATTATGTTTGTCCTCTTTCAGCCTAAGCTACTGAAAATATTGAACTAAAATGACATATAGGCCACTTTTAATTCGGGTACCACGCGAGCGAAGTCGCGGCCGGATGCTAGTCTAATATAAAGGTTGTTTTCGTGTCTAGTTACGATAAAGCATGAATGAGCCGTATTTTCCAAACGATAACAAAAAATTGTAGCATGAATTTTAAAAGTTCACGATAGCCACTCCATCATTTTCAAGCTACCTACTTATGTAATGTTCGATGGGAAAATTGAAAAATCGATTCAGTTACTTATACAGTGGGTAAGCACGGTGGTGGACGACCAGCAATAACATCAATATTTTCTGATAGAGTTGATGGCGCGGTAATTACGCAGGTCGTACCGCACTGATGTGACCACCGCTTTAAATTTCATTAGGACATTTTTTTTCCTGACAAAAATGTCAAGAAAAATAGCAATCATCATAATATTAACACTAGAAATTCAGATAAAATCACTGTTCCTACTATAACAGACCTCGCAAACACGACGTTTTGTCGTGAGGCTTAGTCGCGAGCGTCTGGTATATCTTGCTGTTGCGATTGTCGCCGTGTTTGCAGAGCTTTGACTTTTTTTTTATGAAAAATTGTCCCCCGCAGGTTTTCGTAGCGTGTAATCGCTGACGCTTGTCGTCCAGTGTGCGCAGGCTGTTAATCTTGTAGCAGTAGTAAAGTAAAATAAAGTAGCTACTTAAAATTGTACTGTGGATATGATCTTTGATGAAGCCGACAAGAGAGGATGGTTTAAGCTACTTCATCTAACGAGACACTGAACTGCTAGTTTGCGAGGTTGTGTGCGTACCTAAGATATTTATATATTTACTTTATAAGCGGATTTGTAGATTTGTAGATTGTAGAGATAGGATCACTAGGTATCTTGAATTAGTAATCATATCGATATGATTATTATTTCAAGGTAGGTAATATTTTATTATTGTTTTCTTGCTGAATGTGTGACTATCAGCCTCTTTGTTTTTTGTTTCTTTATATTGTTTTGTGTATCTTTCCAAATAAATGATTTCTATTTTATTATATTCTAACCATGTCCCAGGCACTACAGCGTTCTGGTCTGTGAGTAAGTTACTCCCTGACGCTGTATAAATAATCTAGAATAGATGCAAAAAGAGAGCGAGAGAGAGAGGTATCTACTCTATATTGGAGACATGTTTACAAACGGAAGAATTATGTCGTCCATTTTTTCCGATACTATATTTGTATTTAATATTTGCTCTGAAGTACAAACAGTTCATAATCTAGGGTATAAATTACAGGGAAATTGAGGAATTCGAGTATTTTTATGTCAACAATTGCACACAACTGTTTATTTTGGCATTTATTATTCACATCAAATACACTATCGCATTTATAATATTAGTAGGATATGTGCAGGATAGGCTCAAATAACGGAGATATTAGTCACTCTATATAATATGGCGTCCATCGAGATATTTATACTGTAGAGTGGAAAACGTGGAAAAAAGTGTCTGTACCAAAATGCTGTGTACGCTGTCTATTACGTGGATTTTGAACCCTATAAGGTCTAAACTGGTGCAAATTTGGCATTTTGATGTTTTTTTATGTCAAATACGCTTGGACGATTTTTTTAGTTTTCACTTTAAGACTGTTACTCTCTACAGTTCTTGTTAATTATCTCGATGATTGCGCCGATTCGAAACAATTTGACAGTTTTTCAGGGGAAAACGAAGCGTCATTGGTTACGGTCTAGTATAGGCATCGGCCATTAACCGATCATCATAAAATGTTGCATACGCGTTGTCAAGGGTACAGAGAAGAGTATCTTTCATCCATAAAAAAAACCAGTTCCCGGCGTATAAAAAAATTGCTTTTAAGCCGAGCGAAGCCGTGGGAAAAACCTAGTAAATAATATTTCCTTATGTTTAATAGTAGAACGTGTTAATGGTATCACTAATGAGTTGACATTACCGGTAATATATACAAAGCTCGGAGCTAATCATCTGTCTAAAACAGGTGGATGGAATTCGCACGTGTACAATATATACGGTTAATAATATACAATATATAGTTATACATGTTGAAGTGTAGTTATAGATTAGTACTGTCTCTATTCTGAACAACTAGCTATAGTTTGACCGAAACCGCTGTACCGGCCCTTATGAAAGCGCGGCGAGGTGATGGCCGAGGAAAAAAGAGCGAGAGTACTTAAAACACCATTTGATCGATATTTTCGGACATATCTTAAAATATCGGTTTACAATATTTTGCTCCGTACTGACTGGTTCGATTATTATAATTATTATTTTATAATTCTTATGATCAATCATCAGACAGATGATTATTACATAAATATGTAAATATTCAACACTTTAAAATTAAATACTTTATTTAAGATCCTTGATATTTATCTCATGTGTATCTGACATAAACGTCCCTCCTTACGCCGCGCACATACCTAAGCAGTGGTACAGTGGTAGCGAGTTAATCCTATTTAAATGGGCTTTCTAGTTCAAATTCTATTATTTGAAAGAAACCTTTGAGAACCTTAACGTTTATGGTAGAGTAGCCAACTCTAGAGTCAGAATTTATAGGCTGCCCAAAGGCCTCTGAGTAAGCAGTGGCTTACGATTGAAAAAGTCGGAACCAACATCCTAACGTGCACGGATCTCTCACCTTCGCACTTCAGATATAAATGCACTATGTGCATAATGCACACTGTCACCCATCCAAGTAGTGACCGGGTGAAGTGTTGCTTGACACAGATAATCGGCAAAGAACATCGGTAAGCAAGCCAGGAGCGCTTGAGAGACCCTAAATAATTTTGAGAACCTTTAAAAAAGTACAAATAACGCAAGCAGAAGCTCTGCATTACTTTTACTAAATGTGATTTTTGATTTGCAAGACAGCATCTAAAGAAGTGAGATACGAGTATCTAGTCAGACTAATTACAAGTATCCTATCTCTAAGCTTCAATAATCTGATTGAATAAGAATTAGTAAGGCTTAGTCCGGAACTTTTGCAATTAACTGAAAGAGGCTATCCACAAGATTAGTTGAAACAAAGAGGGCTGATTTGAGGGTGCAAACAGTGGGATGTTACACAGGTGGGCTGGTTCTAAAGGCCGGGCCAGACATAAATTGTGCTCACAGTTTTTGTGGTTACTAATATGTACTTAGTAGCATTTTGTATTTACCGTCGGTGGTACCTAGCTAGACTAGCACCCAGCAGTGGGCCGAAAATAGCTTGAATGATGATGATGTCGATATTTTTTTGTCATGTTTATCCCTACTTTTCTCGTAAAATACTTAAATCGTATATTTTATTTAAACCGTCCGTAGCCGAATCTCTGTCTAGTACGTCTTAATATATTTCTCTTTAGGCACTACAAAAAATATACATAAGTGCAGCTAATAGTACTTAATAAGCATCTCTAAATATTTCTGTAATTACTACGCCACTATCTTATCCCAAAGACTGGCTTTGGCTGTGGCCTGTGGTCGCAGAGTGTTCCTATCTAGTCAAGCCCTAAAGGTACACCATGTTTGTATTCCCTTAATGAAAATACAACAGTGGCACCCCATATTGTTTAGGGAACATGCTTGAAGCGACCGGTGTTGCCATATCACATCGAGCATGATTGATGCAGGACTTGCGACCTACCAACAACGAAATTACGGACTTTTTTTAACGATTTTATAAACAAAAAATACTAACTGGCTCCATAGGTGGCGCTGACGTACCAAATGATCCTAGTAGGTCGTAGAATTATATTATCACAATGTTTAATTAATACTCTTGGTGTCCTACTAATATTATAAATGCAAAAGTATGTATATTCCGTTTGCACGTCAAAACTGCTGAACCGATTTTGATGAAATATTGTATAGACATAGATAGTAAGTACTCTGAGAAAGGACATTCACTACATTTCACCCGGGTACTATGCGGGCCAAGTCACAGTGGACAGCTAGTGATGATACAGGTTTTTATTCAGTTCTTCTGACCGCTGTTAAACTGAAAATGTCACTAACCATAGAGCCTATTCCGACTACACTCGGCCAGTTCCCACGAAACAAAGGATACACAAACTGATCACAAAATCCTGTTCAATAATGAAGTCCCGGCACCGAATACATTCAGTACAGGTACAACGTGCCTCGGTCCAGTGGAAAATTTATTACAAACAGATAAACAAGCTTTCACTCAAACAGTATTTTACGGCCACGGTAAGAGCTGGTTGGTCGTTGAATATTATAATTTACAAAAAAAACTATGTCATTAATCGTTCAATCTTTTATGTTCAAAATGTACATCCAAAAAATTCTACTTATTTATTTAGTATTGTTAATAAATTATATTGCATGAAGCTGAGTATCTAGTATATTTTGTAACGGTAGGTATTTCATACTTAGTTTATTGCACAACTCCAAGGAGCAGTTTTTAATGAAAAAAATACAATTATTCATTAATACCTACTTTGTAGTTTATTTAATATCGAGTTTTGAGTGAATCCAAGCAAGGAATAATAATTTTATATAGAAACTGTATCTTCTTTTTAATCCCCTCAGAGGTTAATTTTTCAAAATAAGATTAGTATATGTGTTATTCTAGAACCTACACTATCTCCTTTCATCTAAATAAGTAAGTATACAAACATTCACACAGATTTTCACATTTATTATTTTATAGAAGGATATGATTTTATTTATGTAACGGTATATATCTTATGTACACCGCTGTCTTTTGTTTATCGTGCTATACTGTCCATCCAAAGGTTGTCTGGGAGAGATCGCTTTTAGCGATAAGACCGCTCATTTTTTAAAGTAGTAGTAAAGTAGTAAAAGAGTTTATCTATTTATCTACTACTTATACGAGTATGTGTTCAACTGGAAAATTATTATAACTTCGAAACTACTTTTAATTTTGGCATGTTTCTTTCACCTAAATGTCGGCAAAGATTGTATCTTCAAAATATACAGTTATACGGTTAATATACGGTTTTTTGTAGCAATGGTTTTATCCTGAGAAGTATTTATTATAATAAATTTTATTTATTTAGTTTGCGATATTACCGATAACCCGATGCGTGCCGGCGTCCATACTATGCGGATCAGTCGACGCACTTTTTTAACTTCCTATACAAGAATACAAAAAACAGTTTACTGCGATCCCTGCGATTCGTGCCATATCTATAAACGCGCACCATAATGTACCATTTTATTTTAAGCCAGTGTCTGTTTTTTTGTATAGGTGAGGTTCTTTCCTTCTTCGTATGAATTAGTGGTCAACTCTGGCTGCTGGAGTTGGTATTGGTAAGGTGATAGGTCACCTTCATCTACATCATCAGCCTATAGCAGTCCACTGAGGGACATAATCCTGTAATGAGGGCTATTGCTCGACGTACCAGAGTAGCCTTTCGCCAATCATCACTCCATCTGGCTGGAGGGCGTCCTACACTATGTTAACAGAGCCGCGGTTTCCACTCAAGAACCGTTTACCCCAACGGTTATCGGTACTTCGGGAGATATGGCCAGCCCACTGCCACTTCAGCTTGCCAATTCTCTGAGCTATGTCGACAATTTTATTTCCATGTCGGATAGGCTCGTTGCGGATTTTATCCTTCAGAGAAACTCCGAGCATAGGTCACCTTACCAATCCTACTATTGAAACTCATCTCGAGAAAAACCTTTTTATGATAGCAAAGACGAAAGGAAAGAAATATAAATGTCAAAAAAGATTTGAAGGATGTTGTGTCTTGTTTTGTAAGAAATTTATGTGAAAATTTATTTATTATTACAAATTACAAATTAATGCAGAGCTCAACCTGAATATGGATGATCTAATAAGGAATTTAAAAAGTAAGCTTTCCGTGGATAATCTTGTTCAAATGATGAAAGACGGTAAGTTTGTTGATTAAAGTAAATATCCGTAAGGTGCTCCGGCTTACATCAGATTTTCTTTTTAATTTCCCACCATTCCGAGCATTTGAGTCTTCGAAGCAATAATAAATTTTCACAAACTTTTTATTTCTTCGCAGCAAAAGTTATCGATAATAATCGTATCAAAGAAGAGGATGTTCGAAAGACCTTGGAGACTATTGACACGAATAATTTGATCGATGTCGACGAATTGGCTTTGAAACTAAACGAGATCACCGAGCAGTCCAAGAAGTCTTCTGAAGAAAAACCAAAAAATATGTTGCTTGAAAAAGCAAAAGCAAGCTTTGGCGTCTTCAATAAAACGGTAGAAAAGGAAAAGGAACCTCATGAAGTGCTTCAAGATAATTTCACAGGTTTTCTTGATTAAATTAGCTTTTTTATTTAAATCACAAAAACGAATCAAACTTACCCAATTCCTTGATTTGAAACTTATTAAAGTATTTGCAAGTATTCTCTTTGGTACAGTTATTTAGGCTAAATGTTTTCACAATTTGCTGGAGACGAGCATTGAAACTTAACTTTATGGTTTCTTTGAATTTGCTTTTCAGAAGCCTTTAGAGACCCAAGTACTCAGACGATGAAATTAGTTTTTAGAAGGCTTTCGCTTTTATATTTAGGCCCGACAGTATTTGTGTAAGGTAACACTCGGTGAGGAGCGTAATTAGAATAGTGCTCTGTGGCATACTGTACTTCACCTGCCTTCACATGTTTGATGTGCTTCACCATGAGACTCAAGATGACTTAGTCAATTGGCATTAGGCGCCAATTACTAGTTTTCTTTTAAGAACTAGAGAACTGCTTCGAGTTTTAAGGCCTCAAGAAGGCCTTAGAAGAAAAAAAAGTCAGGTTCAACATCTTTTAAAGAGCAATAACCATCGAAATATTTATACTTTACGAGCCACAAACGTGGAAAAAAGTGTGCACCAAAACTCAGGGCACGCTGTCAATCGCACCGACTTTGAACACTAGCGACTAAATTAGTGCAATTTATTTATGTCAAATTGGGCGTTTTTGTCAGTTTTCACTTGAAGACTGTGTACTATTTAACACCTAGCAGCCTAGTTGTAATCACCAAATCAAGCTCCTGCCCTCAAGGGCCCCAGGGCCCTAGGGTCCTTATTCTCGTAACAGATAACTATTATGACATTAGATATATCGCGAGAACTGTCAAAATCTATGTAAATTTGTCAGTTATGGCGATATATGTCGCACCCGAGAATCAGGCAGATCGCAAGGTTTGTCAAATTTTGTCAGTTTTTGAGATATAGTATATCTAACGTGATAACTATGTCTATCCCTGAGAATTAAGCCCCTGCTTTGGGACTGAAGAAGAGAGCTCTGAAGGGAAACTTAAAGTAGTACTTACATTCCCATGTGGTCCCTCGCCTAGAAAGGTGATAGGTTTCATGCGCCCCCGCGGGAAATCCAGCAGGGGCGCCACGCCGTTTGGGGGCTCGGCTTCAGGTAGTTTGATGGACGTGAATAGTCCTGGTGCGGGTCGCTCGCGACGTAAAGGCCTTTCTTCCGGGTACGTCTGAAAAGAGCAGCTTATAAAGTCTTGGAACTGACGATCTTATGCTATCCGTAAGATTTGGCACCGATTAGGAATGATTTTCATTAGACCGGGCCGTGCCCGGGTCATTTTAATTTTATCTTGAAACTCTTCACTAAAATTATTCAGTTTTTCACTGTAAAGCTCATACATTCTTTGTCTGCTTATATGGATTCCCACTGTTGCCCACTCACAGAATGTAGGACTGTCAGATACCATGATCGATTTTGGTTGGATTATCGAGTTAAATTCCTTGATAAAATTATTTAAAAAAAAGAATTATATAAATAATTTGGGTTATTATTTTGATATGAACAAGGTGATCTATATATCAAATTTAATTTTAATTTTTCTAATCGCTGTAAAGTCACTGGTACAAAATTTATTTGCTATTTTACATTTTTTTTAATTAATTTTCAATTTTAATTAACTGATCAAGGTGGCTCACTTTTATGTTACTTATTATATTTTTACTTAGTATACTAACATTTGAATTTGTAAAAATACTGTCTATACATTTAACCAAAGTGGCAGTAATTCTAGTTGACTCCATAAAGAGAGGTATTAAATCAAAATATTTAAATAAACTTTTAATCCTTGTACTTAATGAATAAACTTTAGAAAATTTATATTGAAGTCTCCGCATGTAATAATATTTTTGATTGTTTTAGATAATTTAAACAATATTTCATCCATGACTTATTTAAAAATATCGTATGAGGCGGATGGTGAGCTGTTCTGTGGCTGTACGTACTTATAACAACGAACTGTTGCAGAGATAAGTGTACTTGTGTGCAGCGGAACATAAGTTCACAACGACATAGGTAACGTTCGCAAAAGCAAATTAATACGTAAACAATAAATTCATAATTTCAGCTGGACGCTGTAAAACAGCAGGTATATTCAAAACGTAAGCTATCATGCCTACAAACAAAATAATTTATTAATTATAAAAAAATACCTTACCAAGAATACTCACACGAACTTTAGTTCAGTTTTGTGGCCATGCTGACGGTACTCGCTATCAACTTTTGACGTGAAAACACTAAGGGCTTCTTTCACCATCCTCTAGTGACATCAAAGTAATATAAATTACCGTTTAAAGTGACAAACTCGCTCTGAGACTGATAACTTTAACCCGCAAATAGCTTTGATGATCCTTGATGATGGTGAAAGAGTCTTTTAGCACTAGTGACTCGGACCGTGTCCCGGCAGAGACTGAAAGCTTCTGACAGGAGCTCTCCTGACAACTCCTGAGCCTACGCAATATGAGCACGTGCACGCACTTCAAACAAACGGCGTGCATGAAATAGAGCTAGTCCATAGAGCGATTTAGGCATGGCTCGAGTTTTTGTATTTTTATGGTACCTGAAGATGGAATGGTGGGCCATGTGCTTGACATGGCCCACCTGATGGTAAGTGGTAACCATTATCTATCACAAAGCATTGCATCGTAGATCACGTTTTTTATGAAACGTGCAACAATGCAATGCCCTGCGTCTATCAACTTCAGGTATAAAAATGATTAGCCTGCTGTGCCTGTAATTTCACCGTCACCCACACCCTTCAAACCGAAACACAGCAATGCTGCTTCACAGCAGAAATCGGCATGGCAGTACTTCCCCGGACGAGTAACTACTAATACTACTACAAGTTGTGCGCAACCAATCATATGGAGATGGACGCTCGTCACAATCCACGTGACTTTTTGCAAGCCTAATCGGCTACGCGCGTCTCAACTCGTGTGTATATCATATCGCCTTGGACTGGACTAGCTCATAAAATAACTTGATTAAAAAATATTTGGAAACAAAAAGTGTACATCTTAGTGCCTTATAAAGTCTACTGTAGGATGATTCTTCTCAGGAAAAGGATGCCATTTTCTATAGTTGGCTTGATAAGAAATTGGGACTTAAGTACTAAAATATGTCAACTAATATACTTTCTAATAGGAAACAAAATCGTAAGTGGTGACTCTTATTGTTATATTTTGACAATCTACCTTTGCCAAGTAACATACTCTTACGTAGTGTCAGCATAATTGCATATGGGCTCATATTTTGCATACAAGTGTACCAAAGTTGGGGCATTGCCCAACCTGCCCGAAGGACTTAAATTAAAATCAATAATTCTTAATTTTCGCTTAGATTTAAGCCTGAAATACCCAATACTGTAATACTAGCGCTGTTTAATGACGCCCATCAGCCGTCAAGCAGATTATTGACCGCAATTGCCAATTGTGTTTCTGTTGATGGCTAGTGTTGTGCGCAACAAACTTGTCCGACAATTAAAAATATGCTATTTAAACGTTTGCAAATACCATATTATGTCACTTGTACTTCGTACTTCGTACTTACTATAATGAGAGATTTTTTGAACTGTTTGGCGGGCTCGCGGTCTCTTCGGCTGAACATTTGTTACGATACGCTCTAATCGCTTGTTGGTATGAACAGATACCTGTAGGCGGTTACCTTTCCTATCAGAAGAACTATCATCATAAACATCATCATCATCAGCCTATAGCAGTCCACTGCTGGACATAGGCCTCCCCTAATGAACGCCATTGTGCCCTGTCCTGAGCTCGACGCATCCAGCTTCTACCAGCAGCCTTTCGCAGAACTATCATAGTTGCTTATAAAAACTGAGTTTTCCTAATAACTCGCTAGTATATTTAGCTAAAATTGTGCAGTAAAGTCTTTTACAATTCAAGTATTTAATATTACTTTTCAACTGTTCTCGAAAAACTTTTTTGGACCAACTGATAATATCATTGTACAGTATTTTGCAAGTTCAGGAGCTCATATTACTTTTCAACAGCTCTCGAAAAACTAGTATCCTACTATATCCTATCTAGGCAAAGAGCTTCTGAGTATGGAATCTCAGGTTGCTCATAGCACGTGGCTTCATACGCATTTTTTCACAAACTCTTGGAAGTAATATTACATTTCAACAGCTCTCGAAAAACTGTGATTCTTACATCACTATCTAGGCAAATAGCTTCAGAGTATGGAACCTCACGTTGCTGATAGCACGTGGCTACTTACACATTTTTCCACAAACTCTTGGAAGTAATATTACTTTTCAACTGTTATCGATAAACTTCTTTGATCCAACTGTTTACATCCCTAACTGGGTAAATTCAAGAGTATGGAAGCTCACGTTGCTCATAGAACGTGGCTAGACACGCATTTTTCCTCGAAAACCAAATATACTCGAAAAACAAAACACTGATTCAAGGTGGAATTACCCTTACGAGTTTTTTACCAGCTCGATCGCGTTTGCGTTTACGCAAATTTATATGGAATCAAGGTAGCGCCATCTTGTGAAAAACGCGAGGCACAGACTCCTTTCCATACAAATTTCCGTTCCATCGAGTTGTTAAAAACCTCGCACTAGGCACCCTGTTTTGAACGACACAAGCTGACTCCTACTTCGCAAAACATAGAAATATCATAATAGTAACAGTGTTCAGCAATTGAGCATTGGACATTTTTAAATGTTACCGTAAATCTTTATGATTCACCGACTACATCCCTATCTAGGTAAATAGCTTCGGAGTTTGGAAGCGCACGTTGCTAATAGCACGTGTCGTGGCCAGTCCACTCGACTACCTCCTGTCCTTGTGTTTATGACCGACTTACGACTTGCATGTGACCATGCAACTCCTATAACGACTTTGTGCTGCACACTAAGACCCTGACTCGTCTACTAATTCGTCTACTAATACCCTCGAGAGCAATGAATCCGGGTCACTCAAAGAATCCAAAAAATCTCGGAAAGTAAGAATGCTAGGTTAATGCAATAAATTGTATTTAATAGACAATTTAATACTCCTTAAATGAAAGTTAAAAAAATATGAGTCACCATACATTTTATTTACACAAAATTACATAAAGAAAAAAAACTGCTGATCTCTCCTTAAAACAAAAATAGGAAACATGAAATTTTTGAACTTTATGACGATTTTCTTGAATTTCAATACTTCGTATTACCTCCTCGTGCTTCCATTACTGCGTTTACGCGGTTTGGCATGCTGTACACCAAGTTCCTTATACGATTTTGGGGAATATTCTCCCATTCCTCTGTGAGAGCAATTTTGAGCTCAGGAAGCGTGATTGGGGGAGGGTTTCGTTGTTTTACGCTTCTCCCTAGCTCGTCCCAAGCATGCTCGATCGGGTTGATATCCGGGCTGCGCGCTGGCCACTCCATACAAGTAATGTTCATCTCTTGAAGGTAGTCATTCACAATCCTACCTGTATGAGGTCGGGCATTGTCATGCATAAATATAGCATCCTCACCCAAATTGACCATAAATGGACCAACGTGTTCGTTGAGGATTTCTTCCACATATCTTACGCTAGTTAAAGAGCCGTTTTCTATGATCACCAGCTCTGTGCGACTTTCAGAGGAAATTCCGGCCCACACAAGTACAGACCCACCACCGTAGGCTACTTTTTCTTCGATGCATGCTTGCTTGAATCTTTCCCCTGGTCTTCTATACACTCTGTGTCTTCCATCGTGCTTGTAGAGCATAAATTTTGATTCGTCGGAGAACATAACTTTCGACCAATCTTCAATACTCCAATTTACGTGGTTCTGGGCATATCTTAGTCTTGAAATACGATGGCCACGCTCCAGTTTAGGGCCGTTTGCAGGTCTAAGGGGCTTTAAGTTAGATTCAGCAAGCCGACGTCTTACTGTCCATGCACTTGGGTTACTTCCTCCGAGGCGTCGAAACTGATTTGTGAGTTCAGTTCCTGTGAGAAAGCGATTTCGAAGCATGGTGTTCACCAAGTATCGGTCTTCTCGTGCTGTGGTACACCTAGTTCTGCCCGTTCCTGGTCTGCGTAGGTTAGAACCAGTTTCTTCGTAACGTCGGAGAACTCTAAAACAACGAAACCCTCCCCCAATCACGCTTCCTGAGCTCAAAATTGCTCTCACAGAGGAATGGGAGAATATTCCCCAAAATCGTATAAGGAACTTGGTGTACAGCATGCCAAACCGCGTAAACGCAGTAATGGAAGCACGAGGAGGTAATACGAAGTATTGAAATTCAAGAAAATCGTCATAAAGTTCAAAAATTTCATGTTTCCTATTTTTGTTTTAAGGAGAGATCAGCAGTTTTTTTTCTTTATGTAATTTTGTGTAAATAAAATGTATGGTGACTCATATTTTTTTAACTTTCATTTAAGGAGTATTAAATTGTCTATTAAATACAATTTATTGCATTAACCTAGCATTCTTACTTTCCGAGATTTTTTGGATTCTTTGAGTGACCCGGATTCATTGCTCTCGAGTGTATTATGGAGCCGAAACTTTGTGAAAAAGACAAAAGTGAAAACGTTGATTTTTTTTTCCCAAAACTGAACGCAGATTGAGTTGAAATTTTGCACATGTACTAGGCTATTTTTTATCCGGGTAGCCGCGGGCAAAAGATAAAAGAAACTACTGGAAGTTTAGGCATTTTGTTAGGGTTCCCGTACCTCAAAAGGAAAAAAGGAACCCTTATATGATCACTTCGCTGTCCGCCTGTCTGTCTGTCTGTCTGTCTGTCGGTCTGCCAAGACTCTTTACTCTTTACTCTTTACTTTTAAAAAAACGTTGAGGTATTAAGATCTTAATACATTTCATTAAGAGGACCTCTAATAACAATAATTAATTACCATTAGTCTAAATTAGTCCAGCGCAATTGACAGCGTGCGCCAGTTTTGATGCTGACACTTTTTTCCACGTTTGTGGCTCTAGATGTTTATTCGCATTTTTTAACACTGGCACTGCTACATAGTGTTAAAAGTTGATAATCTTTTATGATATTAAGGAACCCTTTTGTGCGATTCCGACTAACACTTGTCAGCTTTTTTAATACTGATTAGGCTTTGGAATAGGCAGGAAACTTCTTGTGAGTGAGTGTGCGTGCGTGCGTGCGCGCGCGTGTGTGTGTGTGTGTGTGTGTGTGTGTGTGTGTGTGTGTGTGTGTGTGTATGTATGTATGCGTGTATGCGTGTGTGTGTGTGTGTGTGTGTGTGTATGTATGTGAGTGTGTCCATTTCCAAATAAAATACCGAAATGTATTTCCCAATCTTGGCTAAGAGCTATTCAAGACGAATAGACTGCCAGTCCTCTTCCCAAATCTCAAACGAAACATAATTAAAAAATCATGAAAATAGAAGCACAGGAGGAGCTGTTTAATAAATAAAATAAAAATAAATAAATAAATAATGCGGGACTTAATCACACAGCATCATGTAGCCCCAAACTAAGCAGAGCTTGTATTATGGGAACCACATGATTGATATACTACACATATAAATTTTATTTTATTTTAATATCTTCTTATGCGTAAAATCACGAAAAACTAATTATTCAAATAAAGGATTCGCAGTTTTAAGGTGCTAATATATAGGTAAGTTAAACATATTTTGTACATACATACAAATTTCAATACACATATTGTAAACAGCTCGTAATATGCGTTATGAGGATGGGTTAGCTGAGTAAGTAAGTATCTAGCATAGATCGTATCTAATGACAGTACGTAGTTAAAAGTAAACGTGCTGCGAGACACCACATAAGTTTAACACGTTGACTGTGGGCCTGACACGTCCAGCTGTATGATCGGCCGTGTGTTATTCAGCGCTCAAAGCGTTAAGCGAAACAATGATTATATTATAGAGAGGAAAATTATCACGATCGATCAGTAAATAAGTATTGCCTCAATCCAACATATTTCGTATTATGAGCCAGTAAATAACCTGACCGGCTTAATTGCTATTCCCCCCTCCTTCTGAGACTGCTGTAATTTATACCGCGCGATGAAATATGGCCGACGTGCAAGTGTGTACTGATAGTGCAGTAATTGTGTCGAATAATGTAGTGCGTGATAATGCGAACGCAATTACAGATGCCCATTTGATCTTTAACCCTAATAATGGTTTTCTACCGACTACATAGGTGATTATATTCTTTCAAGGTGACCTAGAGTCACTGGCATGGCTATTTTAAAACATTCGAAAGTTACCGATTCGAATCCGTTAAGTTTTGTTCAAATTTCTATTCCAATGGATTCGGGCGGTTGGCAGCACGGTGAAATTGCATCGTGCGGCCAAGCAGTCGCCAGGCATACACTGACTGCTCGAGCTTTTCATTCCACGTAGCTCACGCTTCCTGCTTATACGTTTCTTTTTTTTATTGAGAACATTTGAAATCAATGGCAGCTTCGAGCTGTTGTCTCTGACTGCAAGAACGGTTCGTGTATGTTGATAATGGGGTAACTGCTCGAGCAGTCCATGTACAGCGGCACTAATAATCATCTCCGAATAAAATCACGTTGGTGACTGAGCTAGCTGCAGAATGTGCAAATAAATTAATACATGTCTTTTGTTCACCGGAATTATTATTGGAATATAAACAAGAGGTGAATAGTGACGTCTCTTATTTTATTTTTTTATTAGCCGCAACCGCAGGTGGTAGCCACGTGCTTTATCCACCATCGGGAAGCCAGTTTGCATCGGCGAGTACGTAAGCGACTGGAGGGCAGAGTATATGCGTAAATTTTTTAGAGGATTTTTTTTCGCACCATTTCATCTAATTTTGTTTCGTGACTGAATTGCTTGTATTTAGGTGAGTTTTTATGATTACTGTATAGTTTAATTCCTATGTTTTCTTAAGTTCTTTGCTGTTGTTAAGTTGAAGACGAAAGTACTTTTCCTATTAACTTGATTTTATCATTAATGATTTATTAAAAAAGTAAATATGGGGGCATAACGGAGACTTAGCTACGGGGCATGATGGTGTACCCCATTATGCCCCGTCCCCGTTATGCCTCTCTGTTATGCAAGGTATTTTATTATGTTTATTTAAATTTATTTTGTTTTTACTATCCAAAATGGTTCGTACTTACAAGAAAAAAACTTCCAGAAATAGATAGTCGGCGGAAAGGAGGAAAAGGCTAAAGAAAAGCTGCAGTACAATATGATATACCACAGACCACATTGGAGCGCCACGTGAACAAAATAATAATAATAATAATAAATAATGCTGGACTATCACACAATCACACAGCATCATGTAGCCCCAAAGTAAGCAGAGCTTGATAATAAGAAAGGGCGAGCCTGCTATTGGCGAGAAACCGGGCAACTATAAGCCTGTGTAATAAGAAGAAGACACAGACGACCGACAAGACTACTCCCAAAGCAAAGAAAGAGCACAAAGACTACCTCTTTAATGTGCTGATGTTGATAACACTTATTTAAAATCAACAGCGGATTGGGTCGGTTACTAGCTATGCCGACATTGGTCTCATTTGGCCTTAATGATGCTGACGATGAAGGGATTCATATTTGCATCAATTGTGAGAATAATTAGAATATTATTAGGTACCCCGTTATGCCCCATTTTCAGTACCCCGTTGTGCCCCGGGGCGTAGGGGCATAATGGGGTTTTGGTAAGGTTTAAGTTAAAGTAAAATAAATAATATATTTAGAGGTTATTGTTACCATAGAATAGCCAAATGCTACTTGAATAGTTGACATACAGGCTGTGATTAATGTTTTTATTTTAATATAACTTTTTTATACTTTTATCATTGTTTTTCCTTAGCGTCCCCGTTATGCCCCTCATTGCCCCTCGTTCCCCTATTTGTTTAGGGCTTATAAATACATTTTGTATGTAATTACTATATATGTTAGTTTGTTTTCAAGTTAGGTTTTTTTTAAGCCCAAGGTCAAACGCCACATGTGGGTGTGGATCTAAGTAAGTATTAGCTGTTTTTTGTACGGTCAGCTTTATGTGGCTCTGTCACGTGTTAGCAATCCTAGCAGTCTGTATACTTTGATCCCCGATGGCAATAAGTCTAATATCGTGTATAGAGAAGCATTGCTGTAGATTTTTAAAAATACTATTACGACGGTATTTATAATCCACAATAAACCTAAAGATATTTCCAAAAAATGCTGCCAAACGTCACTATTCCACTCGAACGTAGTCGCGGTTACAGCTAGTCATACCTATACGCATATCGATATCTTATGTCTTGTATCTCTATGTGAAAATATTGGCACAGTATTTTGAAGAAAATGCAAACATTTAGCCAGGTTTTTCCCTTTACAAGCTCGGCTAAAAGACTTATAAATAATGAAATGAGAAGTAGTTAGCGAGAAACCTAGTTAGCGAGAATATTAAATTTTGCTATTGCAATCAACGTTCATAGTAGAAGATTCCAAAGACAGCATTAAAATAATATTTAATTAGAATATATTGCAGTCACGAGCGCTAGCCTGAATCTAATTATGGCAAACAAGTCTTTGAGTGCTTAAAAGTGTTTTTAATTAAGATGTCTAAGATAAATAAGCGACTCCATTGCAGCGTGTTTGAAATATTTAAAACTTTGTCTAAAAATATTATTATCTCGGGCTCAGCTTGTAGCGGATCTAGTCTGAAATTGAATCTTTTAAGCCCTTGATCCCCAAAACCACAGTAAAACATTTACAAAATACCGCTGGGTAAGTCTCCCTTATAATATCGTACTCATTTATCATTTTGCAAACGGTCGCATAATACCTCTAATGAGTAAAATCCAGGCATACCTTGGGCATTGTCATTAATATTACAAACCCCGGTCGCCCCTTCTCCGCAATGTAGTTGTGTTAGTTGGGGCTTTGTTATTGGCTCTAACTATGTTGGAAGTTTACTAGCCGTGGCGGTATCGTTTGCTGTGGTTATCAATAAATAACTACACGAACTGGTCGATATCTTCTCGAAGTAGGTAATCACAATATTATTTTGAGAATTATTGAAATAGCTGAAGATTTTTGCCGTTACATTAGATATCTAGGCGTGACAAACAGCACTTGCACGTTGTTGGAAGTTATACAGGACCTAAGTTGAATCAAATTTACTTATATGAACAGTTTGGTTTTAAAAGTTTAGTTACGGTTTAAAATAAAATAAATAAAATAAATAATGCTGGACGTTATCACACAGCATCATGTAGCCCCAAACTAAGCAGAGCTTGTATTATGGGATCCACATGATTGATATACTACACATATACAGTTTTTTTTTGTAAATACATACATATTATACATAGAAAACACCCAGACCCGAGACAAATATCTGCAGTACCTGCAAACATTTGTCCCGCAGCGGGAATAGAACCCGCAACCTTCTGCGTCTCAGGCGGGCCTTCGCCCACTGTGCCACAGAGGTCGTCAAAGCTTTTGTTATTTTACAGTACATTTTTACGTAACTGAAATCTATAAAATATCTTTATACCTGTCTTTTAAAGATACATTAAAAGGAACTCTTCATATTGCAATACATTTTTAGAGATGGAAAATATTACTTCAAAGATAAAAAATAACACAATAAGCTCCCCATAACAGTTGACAGACTGATCAGTTAATCGGATCAAGTCGACCGTTAAAACCATAAGAATCGCATTAGCCTGACTTTCCCTTCCCGATAGATACTTACAGTTTATGAGAAAATAGAACAAGCCAATGGGTATGCAAAGCAATCCATTATTTAATTCGGCCCCAGCGAGGCTCCCTTCGAGGGAGATGGGGGTGTCACTACATGTGACATATTCTCGCGTTCAGGTACTTACTCGTGCCCGTAGTGTTGCGGCTACATATTACCGTGTGTTACAAGTAATGGAGTGCCCGCAGAAAATGGGAGGCGGAAAAATATCGCACTAAAATGATGCACAATATGCGAAAAATAAACGTGCCAACTCACGGGTGTCGCTGCTGATGGCACCACGATGGCACTCCGGCCAATGAAAATGTTTGTTTTCATCGTTCTGTGCGATGGAAGTTCGATGAAATCATTTTAAAGAGTTTTGTTTTTGTACAATCCGTTTTGGATGAAATTACTTCATATGTATTTTACAACGGGATATTATGTATGTAAAGTAGGTATCTATTTACAGCATATCAACTGCATTACTAAACTTGAAAAATATTCAAGGCATATGTGTATTTTTTTTAACCGTAGTGGAAATCGAAATCCCTTGCCTCTCCATTCACTAACAATAGTTTTTGATAATATAATCCAACGACCCAATCATATTTACCATATTAATATACGATAAGTATCTTAGAATGAAAAAAATGCACATCTCTAAAAATTATAAGCATTAAATTTCCAGACGCTCGTTGACTTTAAGAGAAAATGTAAACCTAATAACGTCCCGAAAAATACAAGATGTCTGGTCCGTGACATCAATTCCATTTAAATGTTTGCGTACTCTAGACTCTTGGCGGTAAAGTTTTTACGTATGCCGGGCTGATGCCAAGCATGAAGTTTGTGCTTTCATAACGGGACAAAACTTGCCCGCATTCTCTCAGAAAAAAGATTTAAAGTTATTACTAAAACCTACCAACCTGCACGTTATAGTGTTTAGTGAGTGGTAAGAGCATGGTAAACGTAAAAAGGTTTATTCTACTCGATTTCATCCAAAATGAGTACAGTACAGTATCCTGAAAAGTGAATAAAACAGTCCCATGACGCCTTGACGCTGAATTCCAGGCTAAATGCAAACGTTTTTGAAAACGCTGTTTCTTTATGACACGTACATAAATACTACGTGTACCGCCTAAGGTTGTCTTCATCACATATTTAATAGAACTTATAAATGACGTTAAAAGCTCAGACAAGAGAGCGTGTAGACCGAGTTTTGCACAGAGGAGTGCTGGAACATCATAATAATCACCCGCAGGGAACTGAGAAAAGTTGCCATGAAATAGTTCATAATAAGTCCGCCAGTTCTTGTTTCTGAATATTTTATAACACAAGTGAATGGGATGGCTGTAAGTTATTACCGGCCTGTCTTTGTGGATCTGCTGTGTGTGCTATAAAATATTTTTTCATTTGTCGGTTTGTTTCGTTTCATCCCTTACGGAATCTCAAGCGGAAAATTATTTTATAAATAAATATATCCACGTAGAGCTTGATTTGTAATACAAAGTTAGTTACACATTTGCGAGTACGTTCCGGATTCCCGCTAATTAATTATAACTTCTCGCTTGAGTATGCTTTTGTTAAAATTTATGATGAACCCAATGAAGCCCAATAATCTGGGAAGGCTCTTTTGCTCGACGCGACATAGTTATAATATCGTCAAGCCACGCCGCGTGTTCCACAACAATGTCATTAAATATTAAGCACCGCCTAGTCTCAGGTGCTCTTCCGCGAAATGCATTAATTAAGATCGTTGGGAAAAACCTTAAACAAGGCGTGTAGTGCCACACTAATTAGCTTAGTTACCCCATTCGCCCGTTGTTTCCACTTCACTGGAAATACGGAACTCGCTTCAGTACACGCTATCCCATAAAATAGGTCTCGTGGACTAATTTTGTGTCAAAATATTGCAAAGTTTAATAACAAAGGCGATTTACCTCACGTCGCGAGGTTAATACAAGACCCCCGAAATAGCCTTAGTATTTTATCGTGCGGGAAGAGAAAAGATTTGGGCAACAAAAGGAGCAACCCTATAGGTAATCCTTGAGTGGGCAGCGAGCATGCGTCGTTTGGGCAAACTCCCGTGTCATTATAAAATACGGGCGCGCTGTGTGGATTCACTTTGAGAAATGGCGGGCGGGAGCTGGAACACCTGGGCCCGTATCGCGCCGCTGCCTCCACTCACTACATACAGCTATTTCGTCTTTTTGCCGCTACTTTGCGAAGTCACTTGAGTTATAGAATGCGCTAAAGTAGATGGAACGCGGTGCGTATACGAACGAATTACTATTATACAAGTGCCTCGAAGGAAAACTTTAATTGAATAACTTTTAAGGTGTACGATTGTTTAGTCACTGTTTATGAGAGGGCCTAGTTTGAGCGTTTAGGCAAGTTTATGAAAATAGCTTCTTGAGCTTTGACTTTCACCTTCAACATTGTTTAGCGAATAATAATAAGCGCGAAATAAATGTTGTTCTTACTTCTTTGGGGATCTAAGTGACAGCCGACCTGGTACAAATATAATTTCGTAATAAAAGTCATTCTCACACTCGTATTATTACTTAATGTATGCAAATAGAATTACTCGCGCATCTGCATATCTTATAACAGGCGTAACTTCACCCGGTTGTGGTTCAAACTCAAGAGTACTTTTAGATGTTTTTCATGCATGAACTTCTAAATAGTAAACTTAATAACTGAAACAGCAGCGTACGAGTCCTTCTAGCAAATTGCATGCACGCGCACAGATCTTGTAACTTCTCCGAAAGTAATATTTTACTTTAGATGTTACAATAAAGCTTTGGTGATATAGTACTCGTAACACATACCTATTACTATTGTTCTTATATAATAATATGTTTTTAAGCAGACACTTTTATTTATATTATGTTATGAGTCGGCTCTTGACTTCAAGGCTTGCATGACCAACGAAAATATAAATAAAAATAAATTAGCGATTAGCTATATTTACTTACAATATGACCTAAAGAAATTCAAATTATACCTATTTAATTGAGTTTATTGTAAAATATCGATAACGATACCTAAATCGTAAAGTTAAATAATTTTCAAGCTGTTAAAATTTGTCGCAAGCCAAGTTAAGGAAGTCGGCTACCGAAGTTTACTGATTGGAAAGACACTTCACAAAAGTTTGTATTGCTTTCGCATTAAAAGAAGTAATAAAGGATAAGCCAGAAGAAAATTGATCGAAAGCGGCACTGTATTGTTCATTGTCATGCCTCTCTCGTGCTCAAGGCTTTTTGTTGAGAATTTGGCGTGCGAAAAATGGCAGTTTGGTAGCGCTTTCGTGATGATAGCATTTTGTTCAGGCTCCTCTTCATCTAGCTGAGCTGATAAGTTGGTCAGGTATATTGAGGTTTTTTGTGGTGCGCTAAGGTATTAGGTATTACTATTGTATTATGTTTTTTGGCCTTAGTATGAAAACTAAACTTAGCGTGTAGTTTAGGTGATATATTAAAGTGATGATCGATTTAAATTTTATAATTATTATAATACAAGAAGAATACATCAAGAGAGGTTAAGATATCTCGGAGGATAGAGATGCTTGGCAGAATGTCGGGGAGACCTTTGCCCATCAGTGGGACGAATGGACGATGCAGGTTGACATAAAAAATAAATGTCATTAGTATAATAGTCTTTCCACAACACTATCCTAGCAAATATTTGAGAAAAAATAATCACACAGCGAGAATCGATCCTAAACTTCCGTCTCTACTGTCCTGTTGCGCTTTTGTTAATTTTCTATTCGATGACTAGTAATATTATGGATATTCCTAATATACCTATATCCGTTTTTTCTAATAAGAGTTCAGAAGATATATGCGACAAAGGCTATATAGTAAAATCGTTGTGTAATGAACAGAACGGAGCAAAAAGATATAAACTGTACCAGCGCGGAGCCGTGCTTATTAAGAGTTTCGATACTCGCTGAATAGAATCTTTGAATTTACTTATTCCTCATGGCCTGCGTTAATCGGTGGAAGTGTCCTTAAATTGAATATTTTGTTAGCATTATACTCGTACATACCAATATATAAATTTTAAAGCTCAAAGACCGTCAATTTTCTTGGGGTTTTAGTTGTCGGTCTTGAGCATTGGAATTTCTATCTTGTTTCTATTAGATACATACGAATTCACGTTAGTTTTAACATTTCCTGACTTGCCATCCGCCGATTTGCGCTGAGCAGTTGATGGTACCTGAACTATTTTATTTTTGGTAAATGTATTTACTTGTTACAATTGGTGCCAGTTTTACCATCAATCAGGTACCATCGAATAAATATATGAGTTGTATTTCCAATACTGAGCAGCTTTGAAATTATGAAATACATAATTTACGCCTACAGAATAAAAGTTACATTCGCGTGGTACCCGGATAAAAAAGCCTATGTTCACGTCACAAAATATGATTATAGTTGTTTAAGGTAATACGTCAATAGTTTGTGACGTCTCCAAGTTTCATTCAAGTCTGGGTGACTAGTACGAGTTTTTTTACCAGCTCGATCGCTACTATCGCTCACTAGATGGCGCTACCTCGATTTCATATAAATTTGCGTAAAAGTAAACGCGATCGAGCTGGTAAAAATCGGCACCCTGGGTGCCTAGTGCGAGTTTTTTTACCAGCTCGATCGCGTTTGCGTTTATGCAAATTGATATGGAATGGAGGTAGTGAAATCTCCATCTAGTGAAAAACGCGTGGCACTGACTCCTTTCCATACAAATTTGCGTAAACGCAAACGCGATCGAGCTGGTAAGAAAACTCGCACTAGGCACTCTGTTCTATCTTTACGGAGTTGAGTGGCAACAAACATACTGTCCAAACTTTCTCATTTATAATATCAGTACACAAGAATGGTTATGTATAACAAGCGTTGGCATAAATAGCTCGAATATTGTGTTTCGAAAGCAATTCACTATTGAAAAAAACAGCCCTTCCTTTTGGCTTTGCCGTTGCTGGGTAAAATGGCGACACGTGTAGATTTTTTGTATCATTTTTAAAAGCAGCAGTCCATTGCATAGAATATGGTGTAATATGTTTCGATTACCGTTGCTTTCGCACTGCTTGAATTGATAAATGTTCATCCGAGTCCCCCCCGAAGCCTCCCCATTCGTACACCTATCTATTCTTTGTCATCCTACCTTTTTACTTTATTGCCATGCCATTAATTGCCTTATATATGCTCAAACATGACAAAAGAGAAGTTAATTAGAGGTCTGAGAAATATTCAGGCATTTTTCCTTTCCTCTGACGGTTTAATCTAAATTTAGTGTTGATTCAAATGACTCAGTCGACCGGATTATTCGTCTGTTATTTTGTAATTTATCTTTTGGGTGAAGACATTTTTAAGGAGTCTCGAGGCTGGGTGTGGGTCTGATAGAAAAAAATATCTTGCTTGGAAATTGAGAGTATTTATTTGTGTTTTTGTTTCAAAATCACGGGTCAGTGCTATTGCTTAAATCACTTTAGAACTTTCTACAAGGTTAGCTTTGAGCTCATGTTAATTTTAGAGGCTTATGGTTCCGGGCCGGTGCGTCTACTCTAACTAATTGTTGATATTTGGTGAAACTTACTGACTGCTAACGTTTGTCGAATGTTTGCTTTGGGACGAGCTGTTATAATCTATAACTGCTTCCACCAATTATGCGATTTGACTTAGACGAGTATATACAAGCAACAGAAAGTTGGTACATGCGATATTGGTTGAGGCGGGTTGTTATAATTTTGATAATTACTAGCTGCCCACGGCTTCGCTTGCCTTAATGTGGATTTTATCAAATATTTTTCTCCCTTTTCAACCCTTCGGGGGTGGAATAATCATATAATGTGAAATGTATAAATTAATTTGCAATTATCAGTCTGAACATAAAACTTTAAGATCCTAACTTCGTAACTGTCGGGGTGGAATTTCTAAAAGTTTGTTATTATTGGATAATTTAAGGTATCTATGAGCAAATAAATCTTTAAATCCAGTCAGTCAATTTGACATTTTATATATAGGTATTTAGATGGCGATGTTATTGTAATCTAAATGTTGTTACGACTTATTCAGTGTATGTATTCTGGCAAGTGTTTTATTTTACATTTTGTCGTAATGTATTTAGTTGAAACTGTTACTCAATTTCAAATTCAATAAACTAAATGTAAAGACGCTTAAACTCACTAGCTCAGTACATGTCTGCGAACACTTTGAGTCAAGTAAATCAAAGCCCGACTGTGGTTACGAAATATCTAGTCTCGTGATTCCCAGTGCGGTAACGGAGGCAAGAAATAAGTCTATTTAGATGAATATGGAATGGAGTCCTTTATTTAAAAGCAGAGTATTTAACATGTTTTGAAAAAGTTAATTCTTATTATCCTACTAGTATTATAAATATGAAGCCGAATTTTGTCTTGAAGGTTGCAGGACGCACAATGCAAATACCTAAATAATTTTAGGCGTAGGAAGGCTTGGGACGGTTCTTTTTTAGAAGGCGTTTGGAATCGAGATCATACATCTTCAGCTTTGCAAGCCATCTTTGCTCTCATATCCGAAACTTATAAGGTCAACCGTTGACGGATACATCAAGAAGGACATCATCATGGGACAAATGTTTGCATGTTCTGCAGATATTTGTCGCTGGTCTGGGTGTTTTCTATGTATGATATGTATGTATTTACAAAAAAAATGTATCCATGTAGTATATTAATCATGTGGTTCCCATAACACAAGCTCTGTTTAGTTTGGGGCTACATGATGCTGTGTGATAACGTCCAGGATTATTTATTTATTTTATTTATTATAAACGTAAACGTTTGTGAGGATGGATGATGGATGGATATTTGTTACTCTTTCACGCAAAAACTACTGAACGGCCGGTGAGTAGGTTGGTTGAAAAGTGGCCTTCTTACAATGCGTGCCAGTCTAGAGGCTTCTTTTCCTAACTCAGTTGCATAGCGAAATGGTCGGCACCGCACCTTTATTTGCAAACTTTGATATTTCTTTCGTCATTTTTCAAACTACGTCAATTGACGAACTGTCAAAGTTTGTATAAAAACAGGACCAGTGCTTATAATTTCAAGCCTATCGAGCACAGTTATAGAAGAGAACTACATAGATGAAGTCTTAAAATTCACTATGTTCTGAACATCAACTCATACGGCTGATCTCTACTTTTTTATGTCCAATATCATAAGTTAGAAAGGGACGCAAACATAATATATCAATGCGACTTCAAAAGAGATTAAAAAGTTAATCGTACCAGGGCGCTCGAACAAAATTCTATTCAGTTTCATAGAAATGCCCTGGTACGAAGTCACAGAAATTGCATTGAGATAAAGAATGCATCCCTTTCTCGCAAATGATATATGGACATAAGAAAATAGAGATCAGACGTATGAGTCAGAGACGTATGTTCAGAGCATAGTGAATTTTAAGGCTTCATCTAGTCGTCTTCTATATCTGTGCTATCGAGGCCTTGGCTCTTCGTTATCAGACAGTTCATTGACAAACTGACACGACCATACACTGATTTGTATGACATCCTATTTCACCGATGACTGTTTGTTATAGTCGCCATTGATAAAGCAGGATAGGACCTAACTGAAAACTACTGAGTGGCACAAACGACTGGACTTATTACACCGTACTACGATACCTCATAATATTATGAACAATATACGTGAAATTGTGGAAATTATAATATCCCGATGCCATTGAATAAAAAATGAATGAACTGGTTTGTATTGAAAATATACTAATATACAATACATTGAGTTGCCCGCCCAATATTTAATTATTTTCATTTTTATCCATAGTGTATCTAAGAACGGCTATCGCCAGTTCAAATGATTTTCTTGGCGATTTTACTTGCCTATGACTGCTTTGATACACGTAATACACGTAAATGCATGGACACGATATTGGATTCCTTCAGAGCAAATACCTGGAACGAGATACCAGTACAGCTATGCCCGCATTGAGGGACTGGCTGTGCAAACGTTCGCGAAACTCACGCTATTCACAATGATGCAGAAACTGGTCGAGTGGGCACGAGGCATGTCTGGTTCACGTTGCAATTCAAATCAGGCTAGCTATTTATTATATTACTAGCTTCTGCCTGATGCTCTACTTGCGTGGTACCGGAATAAAAAGCTTATGTTCAGGTCACAAACTATTTGTATTTTAAGTTTTGTGTAATTGTGTCCGTTCATCCGTTGCAGTTTTAACAGAAACTTTCGCATTTATAATATTAGTGTGTTATATGACCTCTAGCGCGATTAATGACTGACGCGGAAGCGGTCAACAAGTGATTAATCATCTAAACCCTGGAAATAGGATAGCACCTTACCTACCTAACAGTGGAAGGTCAAAGAAATCTCAAAAGTAGAACCACTTGTGTCCAAACATGCGTACCAATAAAGCAGATGCTTCTTAATATAAAATTTTGGGTTGAGTTTGGCTGATAAAATTGGTAATCCAAAAAACGACCCCTATTTTGATAAACATCTAGTAAAGCTTCCGTTATGTAACTTCCTATCTAAAAAAAATATTTTTCACAATCAACATGCCAGTTGTAAATCAGAAATCAGATCAGATCATTATTATGTAGCGTTATACATAATAATGATCTGTGATTATAATCAATGAATGGGGGATAAAATTTACTGATTACAGAATGTTACAGTTAGGTTACGTTAAGTTAACTAATTAGGTACTTAATTATTCAATAATCCACAAACAATTACGTCTATTCTTTTAACTACTCGGCAACTTCTTCAGTCCTCTCGACCCATTTTTAGAACTCTAGTAGTACTCCTTTAATCTTCAAAATACAAGATGTGTTGTGGACCTTGCAGAGGTTGCTGCGGTGGCTGCGGCTGCCCTTGCATCACTATCTAAACTTGCTGCACCAAGATTTCCTAATAGCCAACAAAGGCGTGTTATCACCTTGGACGCGCAGGCAAGCCATGGAGCCTGCAGTGTCCGTGTGGGCGCAACAAGCTTATTATTTTGTGTTGAAGTATACTTATGTGCCGTTTTGTGGGAATAAACTATATGAATTATTCTAAAGAAGCAGTGTCTATTCTTTCCACATTCGAACTGTAAACACACATTTCACGTAAAACGAGATGAGATTCGTCAAATACTCATATGAAACAGAATGCAACAGGGACAAAAATAATCAAAGAAAATAAATACATTTTATATTTCTTGAACAAATTCCAAGTCTCGATATTGCAACGTAATAAGACTGTCATAGCGCCATTCAATCGGAATAAATTCTTGTGCAAAACTATCGAAAACCACTTAAATAAACCTCGCTGAACTCGCTGAGATATCTCGAAACTTATTCTCGAAGTTTCGGCTGGAATAATGAAAGCATCATTAGTTGCTTTTTTATCAGCCACTGGGAATTTAGAGTTCAAAATGTTTTAACGCCTTAAGTTTTTTAGGTAAAGAGGTGAAATTCTAATTATACTTTTTTACAACTTTTATCTAAATAGGGGAGGCCTATGACTAGTGATGAATATTTGCAACTTTGGAAGGTAGTTTTTTTATGCTAGAATACTTGAAACTTGAAAATACACATTTATGATCTCATTTATAATAATTTTACGAAATACTAGCTTCTCCCGCAGCTTCGCTCGCATCGTACTCGTATGAAAAGTAGCCTAATGTCGTTCTGTAGTTTTGGAGAGCAGAAGAACTTTCGCCTTTATAATATTAGTGAGAAAAAGTCTATTGAAATAACAATAAATAGACTTCTACGATGGCATAACGGATAAGTAGCCGGCTGAAAAAGTGCGGATTCGATTCCCGTTGCGGAAAAATATGTGCATGATCTACAGATAGTTGTTCTGGGCTGTTAGTTGGTATCACGGAGGACAAAATCTTTGTGTCGGTTCAAGGTTTGTGGACTGCTGAGTCTTTATGTTTGTAAGGTAGCAACAGTTAGTTTTAAAAGATACGTTGCCGCTTATTGCTTTCCAAGAGGTGAGACGGCGATCAAACGTAAGCCTTATAAAAGATGGAGATATATATGCGTGAGTCGTGTCGCAGTAGCCGATTAGGCTTGCGAAATATGACGTAGGATTATTACGTGCGTAAAAAAGTCGCGTGGCATGTAGAGTAAATGGTGGCATGACCTGGGTCTATTAGTACTGGTCCAGTCTTTACAAACTTGTCAATTTCGACTTAAATTTGCAACGAGTTTGCAAATTTACTGGGCCCTGATTCTCGGGAATAAATATAATTAACACATACAACGCGAGAACTGTACAAATTATATGTAAATCTGTCAGTTTTTGCGATGTACTATATCTAGCGTGACAATCATCTCTATTCCTGAAAATCAGGCCCCAGGTCCGGTGCTAATCATATCAGTCTACAAGTGAGATATCGAATAGACTCTCAGAACTCATCTCCTTAAAGGCCTATTCAGATGAGAGCGGTAATTCTCCGCGCACTATCGGTAGCGAAAATTGTCCACATGAATGGAAATGCCGATGACCTATAACGGCTTATGCCAATACCGCGTGACCTGGCCGATATTGCACATAATTATTTTTTATGATAAAATAATTCAATAAACAAATATTATAAAAAAAGATAAGAACCCCATTATATTTTATGAGAAAATAATCAACTAATAAAAAAATATTGTACGGAAGTGCAAACTATTCATTGAAAACTACCTGTGATCGATCGACAAAACAATCAATAATAGTATCCGTAATTGCAAGATGTAAAGGTCCACTCTACAATTCGCAGTTCGTCCAATAACTGAACTGTCCGATGCAATACAACCAATACCAATGGATGAGTTATTTGGAGTGTTTGATCATTTAAGCCAAGGCTTTTGTTTGGAAAGTGTCAGATGAAATTATCGAGCTTTTTATTAAATTTTAATCAAGCTCTTGTTTTATTCGGGCATCGCTCGCTATGGTGGGCAAAAAAGTGGATGAGTGGATCGGACTACAATATGTAAAGCTAAACTACGTGAGTGCTCGTGGGCTACACTTTTATTTGTTTGAAAAACGTCAGATGAAATTTATATAGCTTTTTTCACGAAAAAAAGCGAAACTACACTCACGAGAAATTAAGGACTATTCAGATATAAGCGATAATCGCTACCGCCGTCAGTAGCGTAAAGTGATAGAAATATCGTGGGTCCCAAACCGCACGTGAAAGTAGATATTGCTCATATTTGAATAGGTCTTTAGATTTCGTGGGTGTATTTTTACGTGTTGTGCAAAACTTTACTAACACTATGCTATTTAGCCCACTGTTTGATCCATCGCATCCTCCACTATGTAAAAGAACGAGGATATGCATAATTATCTATACTATAGCGTGTACAATTCATGCTTCTTTCCTACTTCCTTCTTTGTAGTAGCCAACTCTTATGTCGGAGTTATGCCAACGGCCTAAGAACTGCCTTCTCATCCAACATGGCTTAATGACTGAAAAAGCCAGAACCAACACCTTAAAATGCACGGAAATGCCTATTCAAACACCCATCCAAGTAAACACCTGGCAGAGTGTTGCTTCACCAAGATGATCTATTAATAACAGAAGTAGATAAACCACGCCCCGAGCGATATAATTCACGTTGTTGCTAATCACTTTCTATTATAACAATATAACGCCTAAGTATTTGAGTCAAAGTCGCCTAAGTTTATTTATGGCCATTTTACGTAATGGATAAGCAATGTACGTTTGAGTCGTAAGCGTCAATTAATAATGCTATAAATATTTAAACAATACCGTGGATGATTCTGAATTAATCTATTCATTAAAATTTGATGCCTTATGCCTCAGTCGCCTTAGGGTTTGTGCTCACTGGAGTTTGTGAACGGAGATAAGAAACATACAGGCAACTGATGGGAAATGGGATGGGGCAAGGTATTTGTAGATAAAGTACTGCTTAATATGCTACATCTATTAATAGGTAGGATAATGTTATCTTACAGCGTTAGGTTGCAAGGAATCAAAGGTGTATCACCTATGTTTACAGTCTGGGATATTAATATAATCACTTTTTATCACAGAAGTTTCTTATTTCCGTTACCAGAACCATTCTGAAAATTAAATATTTGTGGGCAAAAACTGATGAAGCTTTGCCCTGCGATCTCCAATCCGCATGCCCAGCGTGGGGTTTATGGGTATATCCCGATTTATTAGGGGAGGCCTATGTCCATCAGTGGACTGATTTATGCTGGTGCGGTGTGGTGGGGAAAAGCTGCGAACTATTACGCTATTTCTTCATACAATCATCATTCGTTCCCTTACATCCATCGCATCCATTCCATCCTTCCAGCCATTAGCATCATCAGTCTCCTATCTCTAAGTGTTACCTAAAATTGGTACATCATGGATAAAAAGACAAATAATTAAAGCTAGACAATTCCTCACAACTTCAATAGCCCCAAAGTGAGCTTGTGCTAAGGGGACCAATGACTTCTTTCCTTCTTCGTATAAGCTTGCTCTGATGTCAGAGTTTTTAGGCTGCCGGAAGGCATCAGACATGACTTAGCGACTGAAAAAGCCACAATATCTTCATGTCAAACCTTGGCAAACTTGCACCAATGTGATCAATTTTGGGCCAATTTTTTTGGTAGGAAAACGTTTTGGATTCAACATGATGTGCTTGCTGAACCTTTGTATTGTTATTTTCTAGGCCATGAAGGTTTGTTATTTTGCATAAATACATTCAGTAATTTTATATCCTCAAAAATGTTGAATAGTGCGAGCGAGAGGGAGGTTTGACCTGTATAGTCCTTACCTACCTTTACCTTAACGTATCTTCCAAAGCACGGAAGCGCTCAGATCTACTTGACTAGCCCCCGTCCACAAACACGTCCACTTGGCTCGCGTGGCGCTCATAATGCAAGGCTTAGAAATACGTTACGTTCTAAATTTAGCTTCTAAAGCTTAAAAAACACAAAAAAAAAACTAGACGAAACACCACACCTTTTGGGTGAATACACCTTATGTATGTATCTACTAAAAATATGTTGATTTATTGACATATTTTTGTGTTTAATGCGCGCATTCCATTGTAAGTTAGTACTAGTAGTAGAATTAGTAGAGATTTTCCCTGTTTGAATTATTTTTAGAATGGGCCCAGGGGTTGTAAACGTTCTGGCTCACAGTGACAGGCACTATTAGGTCGTGTAAACAATTAGCGATTCCTAAACGGGTAAAGCCGTATCGGCTGACAGCTGCCAAATTGGCTGGCTCGGATGTAGGGCACGTCAAGTTTGTCATTCATCGTGGGTTATTCCTACTGTCATCGCTTGTACAAGCTAGGCAAGAATAGCTAGTTTCAAAGAATCATTATTTTCACCTTGATCGACGATTGTGTCATTTTATTTTATATAATTTTCTGGTGGTTTTCTCATTAATGTTCTTTGAAATTAATGGGGTTTTTAACCAACCTGCGTCAGTACAGAAGGTAGAAGCACTAGCCTTTGACAAATCGTCACTCCACCTGGCCGGAGGGCGTCCTACACTACGTTTTCCAAGCCGCGGTCTCCACTCAAGAACTCATTTACCCCAACGGTTTTCGGTTTCTCGGCAGATATGGCCAGCCCACTGCCAATTCAGCTTACTATTCTCTGAGATATGTATGTCGACGACCTATATCTATGTATTGTTCGTAAATATTCTCCAATCTATTGTCTAATACTAAGAATACATTTTCTAAATAATGTTAATAAGTAAAGTACTTTAAATTAAATTAGCTTTTTCTCGCGGGTTCGCTCGCGATAATGTATATTTTGTCAATTTTGTTTATTGCCCTCGGGAATGATACTTTTTTATCGATTGAATAGTTAAGGCGTGAAAGCAAAACAAACAAACAAACAGACAAACTCATTTTGGCATTTATATTAATTAATATTACTGGCCTTTGCTCGCGGCTTCGCTCGCGTTTATAGTTATTTTATAAGTTACTTTTTTATTACTCAGGAACAGTTCTTTTTCGGATGAAAGGCGTTACAAAAAAACCAACTTACTTTCGCATTTATAATCACACTAATATAATGAATGTAAAAGTTTGTGTGTGTATGAGTATGTTTTTCCCCACTCAACTCTGTAACGGATTTGGATGAAACTTGGAATATGCATAGTTTTGTGACCTGGATTATTCTATATGCTACTTTTTATCCTGGTACCACGCGAGCGAAGCCTTACGCAGAAACTAGTATTATATATAAAGTAAGGATTACGGAAACTTCGCTATACAGATACCCAGTTGAGCCCCATCTGCTGAGGTTAAACGCAATGCACGGGAAATGAATCACAGTCGTCTTTAAACTTTTGCCTCGCCGGCCAGCTGTCACGGGCAGCGCGGTTATCTTGAAACTTTTGTACCAACTGACCCAGTTATCCTCGGCCAGCTGTGCTGTGATTATGCGTTTTGCACGCGACACCGAAACGCGGCTCGTTTTGGTATTTGCCATTTTGATGAGTGACTAAGCTCTGTTTGTCAAAAACTGATCTGATTTGGTTGATGGTTGGCTCCGATGATCTGATGAGTTAAGCACTTAGAGCTTTTAAGAACGAAGTTCAATGTAAACGCGGTCTGATAACGCTCGTTTTGGTATCAGCCATTTTTATGAGTGACTAAGCTCTGTTTGTCAAAGACTGATCTGATTTGATGGATTTTTTTGCGAGACTAATGCTAGGCAATTAGCAACAGTTATAATATTTTAGCATCAGTAATAAAGACAAATGTAAGTACCTTGTTAAACTTAACAAGGTTTTTGGGTACAATTATTTTTTTATACTACTAAGTTAGCAAACAGGCATACGGTCCTCCTGATGGTAAGCGGTACCCGTAGCCTATGGACGCTTGTAACATCAAGAGGTATTTACATGTGCGTTGCTGACCCTTTTTGAATCGCTAAATATTGTGATGCTCTGGAAATGTGGTGCTGGCGAAGATTACTTGGACTATCATGGACCACACCAATGTATCGATACTTCATCAGCTCGGTATCAAGCAGCATCTATCAGCTTTAGTACAAATTCGCATACTTATGTTCTTCGGCCACGTCTTGAGGCGAGACACTGACTCCATTGAACGCTTGGTCGTGCAAGGACGCGTGGAGGACACCAGACCGCGAGGAAGGTCACCGATGCGATGGACTGATCAGATCAAATCTGCAGTGAGCGACAATCTCTATACATGTACCCGAAAGTCCACCAACAGACAAAAGTGGCGAGATATCACGAGGCGAACCACATCAGCCCCTAATAATACTACATGATGACCACGACCGAAGAAGAAACGAAGAAGAAGAAGAAATGTCACTAATTTTCACGACGTTTTTAAAAGACAGCTAAACTAAGGATCGGTTTTGTTTCTTTATTGGTGTTGTTATTTTAATGAAATTTTATACCCCTGCTTTTAATTAACGCTTTCATAATACAACCCCAGTTTGCGTTCCCACTGCTGGGAGTTCCATCTCTTTTAGCAACAGTAATTCGAGCCTGAACAGGCGGATTAATTAAAGAGTTCCTCGCCGTATTGTGAAAAATTCAATTAATATTAACGGCACGGACAATGATGCTCATTAAGTATTAACGTTCAATTGGTATGTTTTACGCACCGCGTGACGGTGGCCCCCTCGGGAAATCAGCGCCCGGGAGCACAGGCATATTTACATGGGAATCAGGTTGTGAGCGCTTACCATCAGCTGTCGGCACGATGATAGTGTATTTTTTAAGACGCAGTCGACGATTGACAACCTATGTATTGATGGGCACCAGTGTACCTTCCGAAATAAAAACATGGTCGCGTGTTATATATGTATTGGCAAGCCAGCATGCGAATCATTCATTCATTTTTTTCATAAACTTCTGGGACAATATAATTTCGTGCTCAACCTAAACTGGCAGTTAAAGGTAAGAGATATTTACGAGTAAGCCTCTAATACCGGTCACCTGCTTTCAATGTTAATTTCTCCGAGACCAAGATTCAGAGTGGATACAGAACAAGTGGGAGAGTAAATACTTTTTTACTTTTGATATCGCGTAATTTTGTATACCTCTGTTTGTTTTGCAATAACTTTCTTCCTTATTGACTGACTCACTGGGGAATGAAAACTCATTTCTCTACAACATTTTATAAAATGGCAAAGTTACAAATTCATTATATATTCTTAACTAGCTTGCGTTTGCGGCTTCGCTTGTTTGATACTCAGAAAAAAAGTAGCTTATGTTCCAGGTCTAGAAATACATAAATGTGCAAAATTTTAGTTCAATCCGTTCAGTGGATGTGGCGAGAAGAAGGGGCATATATTTAATATTACACAACCTTTTTTTTATATTAGTACGATTATTTTTAATCTAAATACTTAGTTTACTTAAATTGGGAGGTGGATTACTAAATGGTGCGACTCGAGACCACACTTCCCCCTTGTTTCAAAACTTTTTTACGGAATGTTGCTTTCTCTTTCTATTAAAGAAAAACAAGGACATTGTAATTTTATGAAGATAACGGTTGATTAATAAAAATACCCTGTTTAGAAAAAAACTTAATCGTAATAGCTATGGCAAATCCAAACTTAGCTGGTAACAAAGCATGCCCAGCAGTAGCCTTATTCCTCAGACTAGCGTGCCCATTGATATATATTGTTACTATCGAGCGTACCTGAAACCTTTAACTATAAGATACTAAATTAACCTAAATTTACAAAATGTGATTTTATTGCCTATTTTCTTGCATACTGTAATATTTTGCCCATTTTCTTATGTACTGTATATATTTTGCCTATTTTTTTAATTTAATACAATACAGTAGGTATCTTTACAGCAGGAGTTGAAACAGCAATGGAGACGCGAGTCCTTGAAAATCATCTTAGCCCTATTAGTTGAACCAAGCACTGGATACCCGAACCCTAAACCCTTCTTTTAGCACTTCTACCGAGAGTTAAGGCGATCCAGCTAAAACTTAGTAGTTACGGCGTAGTTGCTACAGCAATAAAGATCGCTACAGTCTGCTGCTACAGCGATCGCGGTACGACATATTAATTACGGCGGTTTATTCCCGAAATCCCTACCAAACCGCCCCACTGGTGGGGATTATTGGATTTTTTCAATAATTCCCACGAGCTACGCCGTAGTCAGCTACGACGTAGTGGCGGGGAATCCATCTATGGTGTATTAATTACGGCTTAACCCACAACAAATCATCGGAATATTTACGGTATAGTTGCTACAATAAAAAAAAAAAACGCTACATCGTGCTATGGATATTGTAGATAGTATCGCGATAGTAGTTACGGCGTAGTTGTTACACCAATGAAGATTGCCACAGAGTGCTACTGAGTGATCACCGTGATCATGGATGAGCTAAAATGTAATATTTATTGCGTAGTAGCTTCAGCTGCAACACTACTGTATGCTACGACTATCTAGCTATGACCTAAACAAAGCGTCAAAAGTATGTTAAAGATCTAAATAAGTATTCCTGTTATAAGTTATTATTACCTTCACTTTACAGAACACGCTATCAGCATAAAATTAGTTTATTAACCTACTGGATCCTTTCCTTTTGGCCTCCACAGCACAGGGTATCCTAGTGTGGAGACCAAGGTTAACGAGAACCTAGTTAGATAGTAACGTATTTTTAGTTGTACTTACATAATAATTTTCTACGTGTGTGTGTGTGTTTGTGTATATATGCGTATGCACATGTACATACGCATATGTACACGCATACGTATGTGTATATGTAGATATTTATATCGCCTAAGTGTTGTATGTGGGTGCCAATATGAATTCGTGTGTTCATTTGTTGTATATGTATGCGTGTGTGTATGTTGGTGCTTGTATATAGCATATACCTACACATTTGCAATGTTTATCATTTACATAAAATTACTTTAAATTATTGTTCATAGTGGAACTAAGTACCAACTTACTACAACAACATTGTAATTTGTGAGAACTGTTATTATTTTTGGTCAATAAATATTTTTGTATTTTGTATTTTTTTGTACCTAGTAGTAATCTAAATTGCTGTAGCCTACAATAATGTAGATTGCTACTGAGTGCTACAGTGATCAGTGATCCATAGAGTAATAGACCATAAAGGAACAGTGATCGACAACGACGTTTTATTTACGGCGTAGCTATGGCAAAAACGGATTTCTTTTTCTTCAATATCAGAAGAAGGTTTTACTTATTCTCCTTCTTCGTATGAGCTAGTGGCTAGTGGCTAACTCTAATAATAAAGCCACAGAATATATGATAGTAGATAGTAGATAGAAAACTCTTTATTATATTTACAACAACCTAATTATACAAAATGTACTTACCTAATGTGATACGGTTATTGTATTCATTCCTACTAATAAAATCAGGTGCATTGTGTGTTTGCTAGAATAGAATAGTTGCAGTTTCCGAAGAAAACGGTACAAAATTCAACCACTATCACTGGTATTATTTGATTTTGATATTATGTATGATAATTTCGAGTTGGTGTATGTCAACCTGACTGTACCGTGTTGCGGTCTTCTGAACGTGTCACTACTTAATGATGCTGCTTGGGATCCTTTGTCATGGACCACCGCTCTATATAGAGCCAGTATACGGGAGTTTCCGAAATAGAGAGATTATTAATTACAACAATGGCTATATTTAAAGTTTCTGAAGAGATACCAAGATAAAAATTGGTAAATTAAAGCCGTATCTATTTATCTACTAGCTAACCCGACAGATGTTGTCCCGTCTCAAAGAGGAGATCGATGTGGGAGAAGCTATAAAAGGGAATACTGAAGTTAAAGAAGCAATCAAAGAGTATATTGAAGAGGAACAAGCAATCAACCCTACCCCTACATCTACCCCTAACCCTACCCCTACTTTAAATATTAACGGGATAAAAATCCCATGTCCGTCTCCTGGTTTTAAGCTACCTCCCCACCAATTTGCAGCTAAATAGGTTCAGCCGTTCTTGAGTTATAAATAGTGTAACTAACACGACTTTCTTTTATACCTTTATAGACTAGCTAAAAAAACTATTTGAGGCACTTAAATTAACCATTTAATATAGAAAAAGTGTCAAGCTCACTATACAGATATTACCAATCCCCAACAATGTCATTTTCTGCATCAAAGAGAATATCCCTTAACGTAAAGTTGTCAACCTCTAAGCTTCGGAATCAATATCTTGATACCAATTTAGATACGTACGAATTTACGTTGGTAAAAAAGTCCACTTAAAAAGCTCCATCAAAATTGATTTAGTTGTTTGTCAACATCTACTTTCACATTTCACTTTTTTTATTTTTCTCTTTTAAAATAGTGGGGATTCGAACGTACAGGGAATCCAATCGGTTATATAAAAAATATATATTAGATATAAGAACTATTGTGAGGTCACTTTTAACTTTTAAGTCCACTTTAAGCCAGATCAGTGGCGACGTTTGAGTTTACTATATTTTTGTATCAAAATAGAGCAGTGTCCTGCAGCGCCCATAGAGGAAAGTTTATAAAAAGAAACCGGTGCGAGTTGACTCGCCCATAGCGGGTGACGTCAATTGAGTACGATACTAATATAAATAAAATAAAAACTGTACGTACCATATAAAAATAGAACCGGCTTTGGAATGGGCAAATTAAGGCCTTTCAGATAACACCATATTTGACAGTATAACTTGCTTTATAGCTTGACCACATCTGTCCTCACATTTCTTTAGGCTATATACTTCGCTATAATTTTCTTATAAAATAAAGATACACTTCTATAATATACCATGAATTTCAGCTTTCTCACTTCGCAAACTTTGGAGATTAGAGTGGGGAGGTTGGTAATTTTTTGGACTTTTTTCACCCTAAATCAAAAACTGTGCATGATATCAAAAAAATTAAAACTGTTTTATACTGTTAAAATCAAGCCTTTTAATTTGATACCCCAATCGACCTGGCAATGACTCCTTTTATTTTTCATCCCCACATTTCAGAAAATTTCCAAAAAAATGTTTTAGTTGGGGACTTCGCTATAATTTTCCTGTAAAATATAGATATATACTTCTATAATTTATATAAATTTCACGTTTTTCACTTCGCGAACTTCGGAGATAAGATACCTTATAAGATAAGATAAATTCTTATTTTGGACCCTTTGGGGCCGAAAACGAAAATATTTTTATATTTTTTCACTTGCAATCTTATTCAATTTAGTGCATTTTAAATCTATACCAAATTTCAAGTAGGAAGCTTTTATAGTTCCTGACATAATCAGGTACGGACGGACAAAGCGGCAGTTGGTTTCACCGGTTCGGTCTCCATAAAAAAAAGTTTAACGCAAACACTGTAGTAAAGTATTTTTTCCACACTGAGGCCACAGGTCATGGCTATTAAAAAATTTACTACGACCTTTTGGTCAGACATACATCCCATTACTTGAGTACACGAGGAGAATCACCCCTTTTTAGGCAAACATGTTCACAGGCGTCGTATGTATAGACTAGCCTCTACAAACTTTGCTAACAAGAGCCATGCAAAATAGAAGCTGAACTTTGAAAGACAAGTACATCATTGGAACTTTTGCTGGGTCTAATGGAGCGCAGAGCAGATACACGTATCAGTTACTTTGTAAATTGGAAAAAGTTGCCAACTTCATTCGTGATGGAAAGCCTTGTTAAAATCAACTTATCCGTATTGTGACGAGGAATTCGGTGAAATCCATACTGATATTATTGATTCAGAGGTTGCTGTCTGCCCACTTGTATGTATAGTAATGCATACTGGAAATTCACATGGTCTAATAATTACTAACATCAAAAATATCAAGCCAAGTAATGATGTTTATAAAAACGTAATAAAAAAAATTCACTGAGCCACGGCCTTATTTTCGTGCTGCAGCAAACTCAGTTACATCATAAAATTACCGTAATTTCTAAGTATTTATTTACCTTTTTGAAAATGTTTGTGTTTATTTTAAGCTACTGTGCTTGTTTTAAAATTGTCTATTAATGTAAATTGTGTGTGGGTCTCTTAAACCAAATAAATGTTTATCTATTTAATTATCTATGTCGGGAAACTGGCTTTGTATGGTTGCGACACATTGAAGATGACACAACGGGACAGAGAAAGATTAGAAGCGTTTGAAATGTGGTGCTAGAGGAGGGTGGAGAGGATCATTTGGACTAAGAAGATTACTTAAGAGGAAGTTCTAAAACGACTGGATGAGAAAGGGGTCTTGATGGAAACCATAAAAAACAGAAGAGGAAAATTGATTAGACACCATACGACATAATAGGTTCAAAAGCATCACCGAGGGAAAGGTGTTTGATTATATAGTATCTACAAAATTTGTTTATATTACGTCTATTGAAATCTTTATTAGAAAATGTCAGCGAATTGATTAAATTGTATAAAGACATTCCTTACTTAATAGTAATTTTTTGGCGCTATTTTAGTTGTGAAGTTCATAAGATGGTTACGAATAACAAAGAAGGTATATGCATGGCAAAGGAGAGGAGATTATGATCTAAACGTGCCATCAACAAACATTGAGGCACTAAAAGTAATTCATGTGTAAAATACTGCCATCTAAAAGGCCTATCTATAGGAATAAAATGTTTATCATTATTTAATACTTGAAAACCTTTTAAAACAGAGCGCCGTAAGTGTTCTGTAATAATATGTATACAGATTAGTACCATGTCGATTTAAAGTTGATGTTGTTTGAAAGCCGCGTACTTTCTGTCCGCCTGCACTCTAGTGTGAAATGGTTCTAACCTGTATACATCTGGTATACGACTGGTGAGCAATACACTTGTATTTTCGATTCTTTATTTCAACAATAGTGTTCCTTTTATATTAACCCAATGTATCATTTCCATTGTGATACCTTCTTCTTCTTTGTATGAGTTAGTGGCCAACTCTGGTGTCGGAGTTTTTAGGCCGCCTGAAGCCCTCCGACATGGCTGGAAAAACCGGGACCAACATCTTAAAGTGTGTTACTGTGATACCAATATACCATATCATCGAATTGATATCAAAAGCATAAGATGGATCAATAGTTTTTCAGAACGTCAACAATGGATATTTCACTTCGAGTGATAACGACATCTTTACATGATCGCTACGCTTAGCAGGTAGGTGATCTAAAACAAAAATAATACCAGCCTATATCAGTGGATATAGTCCACTGTTGGACACAGACTTCCCCTTACCAGAAGAGGATATGCTTGTAAACCTCATGCTGGGCATACGGCTTGATCGTAAGGTACAGTTTCTCACATCAACGATGCTGCGTGGTCAGGGAATTTTGCTGTAGCTGTAATTTAGCTGAAGCGCTATGCCTCAGTCAGCCCGCTGACAGAGCCCCCGTTTGTTAGTTAGCAGGGTGCGCCCAGGCCAGAGAGGTTAACTTGGATTCCGAAAATTTTGAGCCCCATTCAACCAAAGAAGGTTGCATTGCTTTTAAATGCTTTATCGAAGTAATAAAGAAATAAGGTACCTGAGGTAATTAAAGCCCGCGGCATAATAAGGCCCACCTTCGGAATTCACGCGGCTAATGACTAAAACCAGCTTCCGTCTACACGCACACATGCTCTATGAGCATAAACCCCCATCGCGTAAACAAACTGCGGGCTGGCACCACCATCTTGTCAGTGACAAGCTCAAAGTTGTGAAAGTGAGACGTGCAACGTGATTTTAGAAGATTTGAATGCAGAAAACTGTAAGTTTCTTTGTTTTTTTATTATTTTGGTACAAAATTACTGGTTCAGATCGTATGTTAGGTCAAGCTCAGTGTGATTTCAGTGCTTATTAACGTAAATATCTGTTTGTTTCGATATATTGGGGTTTCTTGCTGAACTTACCTCTAGGATAATAAGGCCCAGCAAAACAAGTGCTGGGCCTTATTTTCCTCAAGGAGAATGAAGTCAATTAGCCTAATATTTTTGTGTTTGTTTTTGCAGATATGGCCAACATGCCGCCCAAAAGATCTTTATGGATGGAAGCAAATCTTCAATCTGCTATGTTAGCAGTTCAATGAAAGCAACTCACACAACTTACTGCAGCTGTTTGGTATAATATCCCGACGAACGTTAAGAAACCATTTAAAAAGTGGAATTACCTTAAAAAACTAGGAAACTGTTCAATAAGTAATATTTAAGTGTTTGAATAGTTTTTAAAGCACATATGTACATACGTATGTAAATGCTGCCAAAATATCTTTTAGGCCATTATAACCCCCTATAGTATAATAAGGCCCAATGACTGGTTTTTTGATTAAAATGGTTACTGATTATAAATGTTGTATTTTTATTGGTATTTCCATAACTACATTATCATATTTCTTTGACCACTTCGCAAATAAAACTGAGTTTTGTAGCGGGCCATATTTTACTGCTATGGTAAAATAAGGCCCAAAGGAAGGTTTTTTTTGAATGGGCATAACTTTAACTTTTTATTTTATAGCATTTTATTTTTTTATTTACATACTAGCATATTGAACCAAAGCTTAGGATTAACCCAGTTTTTATCTAATTAGTCCTGTTATACACGATTTTTATCACTTTCAAGTTAGGTGGGCCTTATATGCCGCGGCTACCTTACATTTTATTTGATTATTGGATATACATAATATTTTGCGCAAGTAAACTGTGAATATAAACCAAACTAATAAGTGACGTTTCTTATTACATTAATCTGATGGCAATTTCCAGTTTGATTTTAACTTCATGCTATTCAGTCAGTCCAATAGCATTCTATAAATAAATAAAACACAAATATAAAAATTCTTTATTTAGATTTTAAGTCGTCAACTGTTTTAATTTACACCAATTCGTAACGCGACCAATCAGAGAAGAACTGGCAAGAAATTATGTTAGTGGAATGAAATGGCATCAAATATTGAAATCCCGGCCCCGCCGTGTCATAATAGAAGCATAGATTAAATAATTCCTACGTGAACTGAATTGACATTCTTGAATAATTAATGCACTTTGCATCGAGTCTGGGCAGGTCGACGACGTGCGACGTGCTAACCTCATTTCTATGTAACTAGGACTTCGCCTTGATTTATTAATACCTGGCTTAGATTTAAATGTAGAATGTAAGGTATTCCAACCACTACCTTTGGAACTCAAGCCAACCTTCCCGTGGTATAACCCTGCTAACTAACAAACGGAACTCTGGTGGCATAGCGCAGCCTAATACCTGCACAGCTACACTTCACGGGCCCAACTCCAACCCGCATGCACAGCGTGTCTATGTCTAGCAGTGGACTAATATACATATATTTTAGATTTAGAATGAGTGATTTTGAGAAAAAGTTAGTGAGCGAGTACTCTAGGAGCGACGCTCTGTGCCTCAATCACGAAATGAGAACAGCATTGGCTATGCGTAGTTATAGAGCCATTGCCGTATGATTTGGGAGCTTATGCTTTGTCAGATTGATAGGTTTGTTATTTTACAGATTGTAGTGTGGGTACGTTCAGAACTGGTAAGTAGGTTTTGGTCCGGTCGATATTTTTTTTTATACATAGACTACTCATTGTCTGACATGTACACAAATAAATCGTTTACTCTATTCTTCCGTCGAAACCCTTGTCTACGTTAATCATGCTAAGCCGCCATGAGGCCTGTTGTAGGCTTACAATGCACTCACCTATGAAAATTTGAATTGATTGTACAAATCGCAACCGTTCATCATAACAACCAACGAACGCTCATTAGTTAGCCTACACCGTAAACGCTTGGTAATTACCAGGCGCGGGATTTCATAAACTTTGTTATTGATATTATAATCGCTCCACGGAGCAGAATGTAATTTTCTGTAATTATAAATAGCTTTCAAAATAAGGAGTGAACTGTCGAAGTATGCCAATTATTTATCGAAATTAATTGCTTATTATATGCTTTAATTAAAATACAATTATATGTTTGTTGAAAAAATAATGTATTAGTTTGTATTCTATCAAATGAAATTTAGTTAAACAAATACTATATAAATAATACTATATAAACAATACTATAACTAAAACGACTATCCTTACAGTTAATAGTCAGAAATACAAATAAGCTAATAAGCGTTTGATTTACCAGCAGTCTCTTAATCCCTATAGATTCTGCTGAAATTTAGATATAAACTTAAGTACTTACATGGTGTATAATATCGGTGGCCGCGTAGAAACTCTCATGGGGGTCGGGGCGTTTCATCATGTACGGGCGCGGAAACTCGGTGTCCTCGCAAATTTCTGTTGAAAATAACAATATTAATATCATGGCTTTTAAAGTGTCGCTACTTATTACTACAGTGCCTCGCAGCACCAAATAGATTATAAATACTTTTAATATATTTTCGTTTGTACACTAGATACTATCAGCAGCTCACCGCACCCTAGCGCAAGTGTGTTTTCATCATACAAAGTGTTATATTAAAACAAATTAAAACAATACCTAATAACGTTAAATATAATATTTAAAATTGTCTGCCTTTACTAGCTTCTTAACTAGCTTCTAGTTTTCTCGTCACCCATACCACAATGTTTGAAAATGAAAGGTTTTAATCAGTGCGTCCTACCCGCCATGACATAAAGAGCCGAAACGTGGACACTCACAGTACGGCTAGTTCACCAGTTTAGTAGTTCAGCGAGCTATGGACCGATAACCGCTAGGGTAAACGAGTTCTTGAGTGGAGACCACGTCTCGGCCTAATTAGAATGGCGCTAATTAGGGGAGGCCTATGTCCAGCAGTGGACTGCTATAGGCTGTTGATAATGATGATGATGATGAGCTATGGAAAGAGCTATTCGACATAGAACTAAAGTTGTCAACATAGCTCAGAGAATTAGCAAGCTGAAGTTGCAGAGGGCTGGCCATATCTGTCGAAGCAACGATAATTGTTGGGTTAAACGAGTTCTTGAGTGAAGACTGCGGCTCGGCAACCAAAGTGTAGGACGCGCTCCGGCCTGGTGGAGTGATGATTTGCGAAAGGCTGGTAGAAGCTGGATTCGTCGAGCTCAGGACAGGGCGCAATGGCGTTAATTGGGGGGCCTATGTCCAGCAGTGGACTGCTACAGATGATGATGATGAGTTAGCTTCTACCCACGGCGTGGCTTGCTACATGGATATAAACAGCATGTTTGTTATTCCTGGTCTAGAACTACGTTCCTACGAGCTAAAGCCGGGAATACACATGCCAGTAAATAGGGAAAGTAGCAGGCATAAAAGTTACGGGCATGCACGAGTAACTGGCACACTGCGGATATGCAAGTTGTGCCCTTGCATGCTAGTATTCTCATCGCGTATTCACAGGACAGTTCGTGAGAGTCACTCGTACCTATTCTTGCACGAAACAAAAAACGTGCACCTACGTCAACAACGAGTCAGCAACTGATATATGCCCGTAGCTGTCGCGACTGTTCTTACGTGCCAGTTTGGCAACCCCCCGTGACCCTTCCCTCAGCGGGCATGCAAGTAAATCAAATGTCGTGCTACCAGCGTATACACATGACAGTAGCTGGCACGTGCAAGGAGCTGGTATGCTAGGGTGCAAGCTACGGGCATGTATATCCCCGGCTTAAATTTCAGAACTTTTGTCGTGAAGAAGGGACAAACATTTCACATTTCATAAACTTTTACGTTTATTATATTAGTTAGACGTTTGTCATGTACAATTTATAGAATTACCTCCATTCAAGATTACCTATCTTGGGATACAAACGTAATCAGATTGATGGAAATATTTTCGTACTCGGTAAAAAATGATACAGACAGACAGGCGACGGATATAGCAAAACAATGTTTTTCCATTTGCACGGAATTGGACACGAAATTGAAAATCAGATGGTATTTAGAGAGTACGTTATTCATATTTTATTTTAAGCTTCCGCGCGCTGCTTCGGTCGCGTGTTGCCCGGATAAAAAGTAGCCTGTGCTATCCATGTCACAAACGATATATATTCCAAGTATCATTCAAATACGTTGTGCATTTCCGGAGTGGTGTGGAAACAAACATACTATAACACAAACTTTGACATTTATAATATATGTGTGATTTATTCAACGTAAAATATTTCACCTCGGTCGTCACAAAATTTTTAATTTGAAGTATCGTGAGCGTTTTTTTGAATCTACGCTTTATCATTTGATAAAATTGTTCGTCAACGATACGAAGTTTTCCCTGGTCTTCGTGATTGAGCCTCGGTATGTTTTTCAACAATAAAGGAGGTCTTTATGAAACAGGCTATAACGGTACCATAGCTTGGGGAAGTTACATCTAACCACTTCAGTTTTGAAAGAGGAGTTCGGCAGGGCTGTGTCATTTCCCCCATCCTATTTAACATTTAAATTATGCGCAAAACTCTCTAAAGATGGATGGGTGGCGTTAGGATCGGAGGTATCAGCCTATCAAACCTACACTACGCTGATGACTCAAAACTGCTATCTACATCGGAACAAAAAATCGCTGAACTTCTAGAGCGCTTAGAGTCGGAAAGCCAAGAGTTGGGTATTCACATAAACTGTAGTAATACCAAAGTACCAAGTAACTGTATTAAGACAGTCGATAGTTTTGCATTCATCCAGCGTACGAACCTCTTAAAGAAATACGAAACAGAGGCAGTTGCGAACCTGAAATTCGTCGACGGATTGGCATGTTTAAAACGGCAATGACTCAACTTAAAAAGATATGGAGAGACCGGAACATCATGAAACGTACAAAAATCCCTACAGTTCGCACTCTAGTTTTCTCTATATTCTTGTACGGCTCGGAGTGCTGGACTATAAAAACCGGGGATTGAGATGTGGTGTTGGCGCCGCTTGTTGCGAATACCCTGGACAGCTCGCCATACAAATGTGTTCATTTTGGAGGAGCTAAATCTAGAACGCGCCTAAAGGCTCTTCGCAATATGCCTACACCGAGTATTGCAATATTTCGGCCATATTGCTGGTAGAACCTCTAACAATTTGAAGCGCATAATGGTGACCGGAATGATGGAGGGTAAAAGGCCACGAGGAAGAAGTCCGAAACGATGGACGGACCAAGTATCCGAACACCTAAAGATACCAGTCAGCGTGGCTCTCTATCAGGCGGCCGATAGAAACCGATGGAGGCAGACAGTGAAGAGACTGCACCAAACGAGTCACGATCCTCAGAACTGAGGGAACGACGGAGGAGGATATGAATTTACATTAAACAAAGTAACATACACAAACCATATCACCAAAGATTCTGTTTTGTCTATTTCAGTTATTTTGACGCGCAAAACACGTAAAATAACCTAACACCCTCCCAAATAATTAGATCAAGATAACCTTAAGACGGCGCGTCCTGTAAGTAACAGGGTACGATCCCTTTACTCACTATACATTGCCCTAAAACCTGTTCACTATTTTCTCTGACGCCTTTACATCGGCCTAAGGGGGCCATTATCCTACGCTCAGGGGCATCATCTTTTCAATATGGCCCTGAACAATAGCCGCTTCCTTTCCGGACATCCGGCCGCCGTAACGAGCACGCCCCTATCTCACGGTTTTCTTTTTAAAAACTTATTCAGTAGAGGCGCAGACCTATTATTTGTTTTAAAAAGGTTATATTACCGTGCGTTTCCACTAGGCAATAAACCACCACCACACACCATACCAGCCTATATCAGTACACTGCTGGACATAGGCTGGGCGTAGGGATTATGAAATGAAATGAAATTTATATGTCTATTTTATTTCATAATCCCCATGCTGGGCACGCGACTTTAGGATCGCTGAGTTGACGACCGACACTGCGGCCTGTCAGCGGTGGTCAAAGAATTTAGCTGTTTCAGTGTAAGGCTGCGTTATGCCGCACTCAGCCAGCCGCCAAAGCCCCGTTTGTTTAGTGCACCATAGGCAAGTGAGGTTAGCTTGGATTCTGAACACCAGAATAAACTGTTCATCAAACGACAAGTCAATGATTTTAAAATTATAAAACTAGACTTCAAGAAATTAGAAAATGATGTTAAACAAATGCTAGTATGTAAATATGTTAATCAACTAGTGAATCGAGTAGTTGCGCAGAAAGTGAGAATAAGGACTCTTGACAAAGGTAAACGATCAACTCGATTTAACATTTTTAGAACGGACTGTGTTAAAAGGTAAAATTCAACATTTTTATATACGGCATGTGTAATCGTGTATTTCGACCTCATTGTTCTACTTTTTAGCGATAAAAATACATTTGTTCCATTCTGGCGGTCTAGTTATAAAATATTCCGCGATAGTGGGTGACCTCCTATTTAAAATGCTTCTTTTTCCGGCATTCTAGCAAAAAAGTAGGTATTTAATTCTTGGAGGGTAGTTAAGGAAATCATTAGGCCGTATCGTGCCCGAGTATTCGTTAGGGCGTAGTAAGCAGAAAAGGGGGTGGGGGGAAAGTAACAATCCGACTGCAAGAGCACTTTGGATGCTAACGAGTGCAGCTGAGTGCCGGTCGAGAGCGGCGGTCGAGCTAACTAGCACCGTTAGAAAAACACACCTCGAACTGCCTTATGAAATTATTTGTAGCTATAAAGTTTGTAGTACTGACCTAATTTCGACCTAAAAGGTAACCAGCAAGTAGCCGACATTTTACTTGTTTTTACTGAACTCGAAGTATTAGTAGAACTAAAGTTTACATTTGAGAGGGACTATTATTATGAGTTTAGGTTTCTGAATTAAAGTTTGCATTAGAGGGACTATTCACTTTATGTAGCATTGAGTTTATGAGATGATTTCTTTAGAAGGGTGTAAAGACAATGCTATATTCTGTCACAAACCTTACACCGATATAAGCTAAAGCGTTTTCAATATTTTACGTTGGTTACAAACTTATGTATCTACCAGTTATTATAAAAGTTTTTTTTTTATGAAGTACAGCTTATTGTTTAAAGTAGTTACAGCGTTTCAAATACAAGGTGTCAAAAAACAATATTTACATAATATGGGGCAGAGCCGAACGTGTTGCCAAAGCTCTCCTTCCATAGTCGCACAACTGTGCGTAGGTTTTATATATGTTATGAGCATAGATATATTAGACAACTTCTATAAAGTCGGAGTCTTCAAGTGAAAACTGTCAAAAATCGCCCAAGCGTATTTGACACAAATAAACTTCAAAAAGCCAAATTTGCACTAATCTTCACCATAAGTCGCTTGAAACAGTTTAAAGTAAAGTAAATTAACAGCGAATTCTACTAGTTCCTAATACCGAGATCATTGTCATCATATATATATAGCTACTATCGTAACTAGATGCGTAGTATCGGCCATAATGCGTGTGGATGAAACTTGAAATACACATAGTAGTTTATCGCCGGGATTAACACATAGGCGACTTTTTATCGGAGTAACACGCGAGCGAAGCCGCGGGCGGAAGTTCACATAAATTTCCGGAAATAATCGAGATCAGGCAACATCGAGCTTTTTATTTCAAGCCATTTGCCATTCTCGAAGCAGTCCAGTTTATTTAAAAGAGATAGATGTTTACTTCAAAATGAGAATAAGTTTCTAATCTACATCTTCGCCATCAATAAGTGGTTACTATATTTTGACACTTGATAATGAGGTTTGCATCTCTTGTTATTTATCTCAATGACCGAGATCCGAAGACAAACTCAGGTCAAGGATGTCGGAATACGGGTAATGGAGAGTCAAGTGGAGTTGGGCAGGACATCTGGCGAGACGTGGTGATGACAGTTGGTGCAAAAGACTAGGTGGCCGAGGTCTGGGAAAAGAACTGTCGGTCCTCCATTGACACGATGGGCTGACGACATAGTCAGCGTCGTGGACCGCCAGTGGATCAGGCTGGCGCAAGACCGTAGCAAGTGGCAGAGCAAAGGGAGGCCTATACTCAGCAGTGGGTGAAATCGGGCTGCGGATGATGATGATGATGATGAAATTGACAGCGTGCGCCGAGTTTTGGTGCAGCCACTTTTTTCCACGTTTATGGTTCTAGAGTATAATATCACAATGGTTATCGACCAGCTCTTGACCTCAAGAGCTGCGTAGGGATGAGCTCGACGATGAAGATTCCCATGAGATACTTATTAGTTCTGTTTTTAAAGATATGTGCATCTGTAAGTGTAGAGTTACTTCTGCAATACTCAACATATTTCCATAGCTGTTGGATTACCAATAAATAAAAAATAAAATAAAAATAATTAATGTACAAGTCCCTATACGCTCAACAATAGTATTTGATTAGGTAGGAAGCTTTACGTTTTATGGCTAAGCCTATGGTTTGTGGTTATGGCGTGCGTAACCTATTTCAATTGTAACGAGGTAGGTATTTGTAACGCACACCTGGCTCTTGTTTGATATAATATTCGACAAATTCGTCGAAAAAGGACATAATTATTATATTTTAAAACCTTTTAATAAAATTTAAATTTAAGTCACTTTTGTACAATATGAAACCAACAGCTGGTAGAAGCTGGATGCGTCGAGCTCAGGACAGGGCGCAATGGCGCTCATTAGGGGAGGCCTATGTCCAGCAGTGGACTGCGATAGGCTGATGATGATGATGATGATGATGATGATGATGATGATGAAACCAACAATAGTTAAGATAACAATTGATGTGCAATAAAAGTTTACGCATGTCAAAAACGTCAGTATTTTTTGTAGAATTGTAGCAATTGTTCATATATTTTTTTCTACGATTACTTTCTTCACGGCCAGCCATTTTTATTTAAAAACTTCTGTGCTACGATTTTATGGAACAGCAATTGTAATCTTGACAATTGTAGGTTTTTTTACCTTGTATAAAAGTTGCATAATTGTAAAAGATGTAAGTTTTAATAAACGGCACTTGTAGTAAAATGTAACAATATCGTAAAAAAATTACAAACTTGACGGCTCTCTGTGACAGTTATGTCACCTGTCATTGTATTTTACAAATATGTATTATGTTTCGTTAAACAGGAGCCCAGCAAATTATACTTCATTAGCAACTATTCCTATGTTCGTGTTAATAAGCCCCCAATAAATAATACGCAAGCTCTGCTACTTGCTAATTAGTAAGTACGGAATTCATATACTTTATTTATGAAACATGACTTTGTTTGAACTCTCCTTCACTATGTTTTTATACAACTGAAGTAGGTAAATTACATTATTATACAAAATATTTTGTAAGGCTTTTCAAATCAAATATGCAATCAAGAAAATATAAAGACAGGAATGCTTGTTGCGGAGATTTTGACCACCACCAATGATGGCTCTATATGTTGATGTGATGATTGCACCGTCTGTCCGTAAGACATTGGTTCTCACTGCTGGATTTCCGCACACAGTTCTCAACTTTATTTAAAACAATTAGGTACCCCGCGATTGTGCATTAGTTTTTCCTTGCACCCATTTAGGATGTACTAACTATATGCCAACGCCGGATATTGACAAATGTCCGCCACGTTGCGAGACGTAGAGCCAATCAATTAGAATTGCTGGTTATCGTCGGCCATTTAAAGAGGAAACGTTACCAATCCGATGATATGACCAAGAAACGTTAGAGGCAAGGAAACGTTGTTCTATAGTTCGGTGGAGATGGCCAGAGATGGAGCAGAGATCGGAGTCACTAATGACAGGCCATGCACGCCTGTAGAACATCACATGGTGATCACGAATACACGATCTTTAGCCAAATTCAAAGACCGAAAAATTTTGGAGCTGAATATTTAAAATTATTTTTTAGTGCACTCCTACATTGTGAAATATACTGTTATGTAATGTGAATTGTCGTTGGTGTTTCTAACAATAAATAAATAAATCTAAAGAACATAATCTCTAAATTTCAAATCTTATAGAATTCCTGTTGAGGCTGTGTGTTGATAGTCAGCCAGACAATCAGCTTCATTGCACTTATATATATTTAAACTTACTTTTTACGTAAAAAAATGTTCTTGGTTAGAGTAATGACGAAAATCGAATATTAAACGTAATAGAAAACGGGAAGGTCGATATGGATACACTATTATGAAGATAAGGTATTCCTTTGTGAGAGGTGGCAGCGTTTCAAGGTAACATAATCCACTCAAAATTGTTAGGGCGTTAACACACTGGGACCCCATGGCGACGTCGCTGGCTACGTAGCCCTGGATACCTTTGGCTACCTATCGCAGACAAATGAGGTTGTCAGGTAGCCAGTGGCTACTTACTCTGGTGGGTAACTAATTTCCATGTTCAGAACCCAAGACAACCTCACCGGCCCATGGTGCACCTTGCTAACTAACAAACGCATCTCGGCCGGCTGATTGCAGCCTCACACCGGCATAGCTGAATCTTCTGGCCGGAGCTTTTTGATCCCCAACCAGCATGCCTATGTGGGAATTTAGGATATTTCCCCCTTATAAGGGCAAGCCTATTTTTTATTCTCAGTTAGATTTCGTTCGGAATGGACCCTACGTGACTGGTTATGACCAGGGGGTCTACTACAATTCACCGAACTACGAAATTTCGTGTTTCGTTTCGTGCGATTGGTAGTATTTCATACAGCTAATTCCAATATTGCGGTCGTATGTTTTGTGAAATAGAGTAGGATGCACAACCATCGGACTGTTACATTACAAACTTCGTGTCAAAATTTCGGTTTTCGTTTGATTATGGGTACCAATCGGAATCTTCTTGCCGGAGCTTTTTGATCCCCAACCAGCATGCCTATGTGGGAATTTAGGGTATTTCCCCCTTATAAGGGCAAGCCTATTTTTTATTCTCAGTTAGATTTCGTTCGGAATGGACCCTACGTGACTGGTTATGACCAGGGGGTCTACTACAATTCACCGAACTACGAAATTTCGTGTTTCGTTTCGTGCGATTGGTCGTATTTCATACAGCTAATTCCAATATTGCGGTCGTATGTTTTATGAAATAGAGTAAGATGCACAACCATCGGACTGTTACATTACAAACTTCGTGTCAAAATATCGGTTTTCGTTTGATTATGGGTACCAATCGCAAGAAATGAAACACGATATTTCGTACTTCGGTGAATTGTAGTAGACCTCCAGACCCCTGAGTGAGGGAGGCGTAACTTACTTTTATACAAAATGCTGGCAACTTAGCTACGCGTCGCCAGGTTGCCAGTTTTCAGTTTCCACGTAGGGCCCGGTCGGTCGTAGCTAATCTACCAAATTGGCAACGTCGCCAGATCGTAGCCTAGTAACTTAATCATACATTTCAATACGAATAGTTTGGGTACGTAGCCAGAAACGTCACCATGGCGTCCCATTGTATTCGCGCTCTAATGCTCAGATGGACTTTCCCTTTCGCCCTTTCGAGAGGGGAAACAAAGTAACATAACCACTCTCCACCAACAGAGGGTAGACCAAGGAGCATTCGGAAAAATTGAAAAGGGTAACGCTGTATTGAATGTCCAAGGGACCCATCATTGCGATCCACCTACCTGACGTACCCTTAAATGCATTTTATACTCTTCATTCCCATATTTAACTTGCAAAAACAAAAATACCAGGGTTGCTTCTATTGAAATTGTTTAATACATATGAATACAATCGATGGAATATGTTATCTGTACTTCATTTTAATTCGATATAGAACGAAAAAAAATACTTTGATATTTTTATGCAAAGCAGCTATTATCTACAACCTCAATAATCTGACAGTATCGTTTTCAGAAACGTGGATTGAACTTGTAACACTTTCTTTTTATTTTTTTGCATCATATCGCCAAACTTTGTGGCAACTGGACCATATTAATTAATTAATTAATTAAAAAATTTTAGCACAGCAGAAGGATGAATGGAGAGGGTGGGAAGGCCTTTGATCAGCAGTGGTATACTGAGGGCGAATTATAATAAATGTTTTTGATATTATTTATGTCCAATTAGTAGCATTAAGTTTAATGAGAAGAGAGAGATTATTACAGATGTATTTCATAACGAGTTTACAATTTAAAAAGTGGAATAATGATATTATCTACTTTTTGTTGTACACTTATTATTTTTTTTATTTTAGCTTTTGCCCATATCATATAAGTGTCTGAATAAAAAGAAGGTATGTACTTACGCATTGGGGATACCAAAATTTTTAATAGTATAGATAAAATATTATTTTAAATCCTTTTTAGAATTCTCAAAACCAGAAATGACTTTTTATAATAAAAAGAAGAATTTTTATGTAATGTTTTTATTATTTGTTTTTTTATTACGAATTAAAATTCGCACTTTCGTTTTATACTATAATAGTAATACTTTAAATCGCTGTTTATTATCACAAAACAATACAAATGGATGGCAATAACAACGTCAGGGATAGCTAATCCGCGGGGCCCTGGCCCTAATTGTAAACAATACTACGCTCACAAATGAACAAACTACTCCACTGCGTATTTTTTGCCCCAACCAAGGGTCCGACCACGCGGCCCCTCTGCGGTTCAAGTTCAAAACAGGTACAATATTGATGTTTGACTAAGTCGGTACGTTTTTTCCGTACAGTATTTGAGTTTTGTAATGCCTGAAGGGTATGCGGCCCAAAAAAACAGAGCTAATTAAGTTCAAAATTGTTTCGGAAAACCACGTCGATTCTAAATTAAAAGTAAAAGGTTGGGTGGTTTTTATTCCGGCCGACTTTATACGATGCTGTAGACATAAATGATTTTTTTTTCATGTGTTATATTACAAATGTTAATGTTTCATTTTTTATTTGAAATGCTAGATGCATTAAATCTTTAAGTCCTCAGTTTTCACGACTATTTTTACTATCTGGTAGATTATTTGAAAAAAGAATGCGTATTTTTGTTTTTCGATTATACACATTGAGATATTATATTAAAACAGATATACCTGTTCTAGTTATTTACTGGTGTTAATTGACAAATAGTAGTGACAATTGAATTGATAATTTTGCCTACAATTGTTTAGGAAGATACAATTACAATTGTCTAGTTGAGCTTTCACCTATTTATTAGATGACTCTTATATTGAATAATTATTGATTATTTGTATCTATCTAGTGTAAGGTTGACATTTAATGGACTTTAGAAGATCTACAAAATGAGTTTAGATCGGTAAAACTGAGTTATTCCATATGTTTTTTTAAAATAAATGAATATGTATAGTTTTTGTATCTAGCGAATAGCTTTTGCCCTCTTTCCTGTAAATGGCGCTGTGCGAGCGGAGAGGATTAAATAAATAAACTAATTAAAAATAATATCTTTGAGTGCTGCTCCTTATTGAAAGATTTAACGTTATCCGCTTGTATTTTTTCACATTCTGTCGTGATTATATAAATATAATCGGACTATATTTTGTCGATTCTAAATAGCTAGAGTTGGATACAAAGGTTTCTTATCCAAAACCGAGAACTACGATGCCTTCTAACGTGCTCAGACCTAAAAAAATCCAAACAAACAGGAAAATCAAAATAAATACGTACCATTGTATTCATTCTGGTCTTGGGCGTCGCGTTTGTCTCGACGTCCAAGGGTCTCTCTCCATATGTTGTAAGGCTCCCTGTAATCTTCGTCCACCACCGCGGGCCTGGTAATGCAGAAAGTAGTAGTATAAAACCAAAATACCATTTTATAGGTACCTTATTCGATATGAAAACATTTTTAAGGTCATAGTCAGGGGGCCTGATTTTCAGCCTATTAGGCTAGATGACTGAAAAATTCCAATTAGTCCGTTATTTACATTATGAAAAAACATTGGACACGTATTTTTTCTTTTGACAATTATACGAAAAATGACCGAAATATAGTGTGTTGAAATTCTGCGTGACGTCACGGGTAAGTACCCACTTTTTTCATACAAGTGACGTCACGAGCCCCCACTCCCGAACTTTGACTCTATAACTTTGTCAATTCCTATTGATTTAAAAAAATACGTGTCCAATATTTTTTATTAATCATACTGATGGACTAAAAATAATAATTGTTTTTTTACCCAGGCATCATCCCTATTATCACATTAGATATAAATATAATTGTAAGTAAATTTGACAGTTCTAGCGATATATCTAATGTGACAATCATCTATTCAAACCTATGACAACCACATTCTTGAGAATAAGCACCTTTGTAAATTGTCAGATAATGCAGTACATAATTTTTTTTATTGAATAAGTTCTTATTTATATCGACCGAATTCGGTCGTCAGTTACCACTATCTGATAGATAATAAAAAAATAGAACGGGTTATTTCATACATTTTTGGAATTTATTTAATGGATAGTAATATAATGCCCATACGTTCGGTCTAAAAAAGTAACATTGAGTATTGAAAAATAGGGCTTCTATATAAACATATTAACGCTAGGCAAATACATTTTATCTATAGGTACTTATGTCGGGACATTTACGGTGCAAAGGTCACACGAACCGTCTCATTTCGGTCATATTTGTGAAAGTATCGGTTGTAAAGTACACTGTTATATTAACTAAGTTCATGTCGCAGGGCTTTCTAATAGACATTGAAACAAAAAAAAAAAAACAAGACTATCCCTTCGACCGTTGCATCGTCTATATCCCCTTTTCATAACAGTCCCCTATCTGAAGTGTTACAAAAGTTAGTATTGCAACGTCAATTGTACTCACGGTATTTGACAATTCATAAGGCTGTGTCATACGCTTGTTACGCAAGCCAAAGGGACAGAACGGGACTTTTTTTAAACAATACGAATTATAATATAATAATATGAATTCGGATATACTATATAACAAATTACCTAAGTTGTACAAGAACCTGAACGAAAAAAAAATTTAACAGAAATTTAAAATGTTATTAATTTCAAAATGTTATTATAGTCTAGACGAATTTCTCAATGATAAAATATTGTAGTTAGTTTTTAATGTTGCATGCCATCTCTCTACTAATTTTGCATACCGCAACCGGTCAAGCATGTTGTTTCTTATATATATTTATTATATATTTATTACATTGTATACACATGTTTTTTGGCAAATAAATATCTTTATCTTTATCTCATCTTTATCTTTACTTCGCGAATATCGCCCGGTGGCTATCTGTGAACTAAGAGAGAGTTTGCCTTCTTTACTAAGAGTTCGTCAGTGTTTTGTGGCTAATTTGTTACAGTTCCCCATTCCGTAAATTCCCGTTTCGTTTGCACACTCGACATTTAGTTTTGACCGATTCGTTGTTTGGAGTCAGTCAGGTCGCAAACTGTTCGTAATAAGGACACAGCCCAAGTCTTTTTATACTGTCCCTGATGTACCGAACATAGTTGATACTTAGTGATAGGGGGCTATTGGTACCAATGACTGTCTTATGGTTATTTCGAGATATAGTGTATAGTATATGTATTAGAAGTAGTGGAGTTTGTGTGGAATAGGAACCAGCATGTCTAAAAAGTGAACTATCCATTCCCGCTATTTGAAAAATTACAAGTTCTTCTGCCATAGCTCCAAATTTCAACGATAATTCTTATTTTGCAACTGAATCAGTTTATTAATATAGAGGTCAGACCGAGATGTATATTGTGTGTATGTCAGTAAGGTATAGAAAAATCCGTCAAACAGTCAACATTAATTTTCTTAGTTTTATTCCGCACTAACTCTATAAACATGGACATGTTTTGATAAATGGCAAGAATCGTCCTTATACCTTATTAATTATTATAACTAAACAAAGCAAACTTGTTTTAGCACTTAGTCCCGAGGCGGGAATGGAATACAAAATTTTCTGCCATACATCGTCTAAAAAATAGGAATCTATGTGACTATTCAATGAATAACATCACAACACCGAAGTGAGGTGAGAGTGAGGCCACGCGGTTCATTGACAGTATGTTGAAGCTACGTCGTTCTTTAAATAAATCATAAATATGCCAGACGATGCGTTGCAATTGTGCGGTGATGACGCAGCAAACCCGTAAAGCACCAGAGGATCAGAGAGATGGAGCGGTGAGGGAAAATACGCTGCGACGCCAGAACAGCAACGAAGCTAAGGTTCAAAGACTGACATGACACACCTTAAGCCATTCTGGTTTTCGTCGTCGTTCATTATTGGTCGTCGTCATAACTATGTTTGTTAATGTCAATGTTCCGCGTATCAACCTATATTTAACAAACAAAAAGCTATAGACCGTGCTATCGCCGCTATTTGGACGGGAGCTATGTGACGTCGTATTACCGGCAACGAAGCTCTGCGACACCACAACGCAACGCAGTCACCCTTGTGGCACTCAGTGCGTCAAAATCATTGCGTTACGATGAAGCGATGTACGGGCAACGCCCACGTGAGCTCACTCTAAGGGCTATATTTCACAGGTACACCATTGCGGCGCAACCAGTCGCCACTACCAACAAAATGTATGGTGGTGTCCGTTAGGTTGCGCAACCAAACGGACACTGCAACCAGCCGCTGCTACCAACAAATGTATCAATGGTATCAGTTTGGTTGTGCTAAACGGACACTAGCTGAGTAACTCTCTATAAAGCTGTATACATTTTGTTGGTAGCCAGAGACTGGTTGGGCCGCCATACTGCGCCATGACCATGGCGGCCCAACCAGTCACCGCTACCAACAAAATATATGGTGAGACACTAGGTGAGTAACTCTCTATAGAGCTGTATATATTTTGTTGGTAGTGGCAACTGGTTGCACCGCCATGGTGTCCCGGTGAAATATAGCCCATAGACCTTGAATTTCCAAATCTTAGTTATGACATTTTACTATCCTAGCCGCCAACATTTTTATTTTATTTTGCTATCCCATGTAACAAGAACTCGGACAGTTCTATTCAAAGTTGGTCAATATAAAATGTATATTAAACCTTATTATAAAAGTTACATGTGTTATTTCACAATGAAACGCTCATGTTTCCCTCAAAAAGGGCATCGATCTGTACCTACCTATTCATTATTCACGAGGATCCTTAAAACCGCAAAAATTCAATTACATTTTTCTCCCAGTGACTAGATCCGTTTGCTGATAAACAATTCATACGTAATACGAAACTGCCTTTTACGGGAAATTGCTCGCAAGCTGTATGATATAATATTTGGTTAATGCGTTGGAAACATTTCAAACATAAAAAATGCTAGAGATATATTGCGAAATTTTGTGTTCACCTGTCTGTTACTGTAAGTCCATCTAGTTATAATTTTTACTATTATACAAATATAAACACTAAAATACTGGAATTATAGTGCAAGCATAGAATACCTATCCAAAATTATATTTAGAATACACGCCGAAAAGACGATAATTGAAATTTAACAGCTAAATTAAAACTAATAAAGATTTATTTTTCAATTAGCACAGTAAATACTCGTACTTAACAATTGAATAAATTATAAATAAAATAAAAACGCGTGCTATAATAAAAAAGAAATGATAGTTATACCAGATGCTGATTTTAAAATTTGTCCCTAATAAAAGACAGAAAAAAATACTCACCGCAACATATGTATCGGTGGACAGTTTGCCAGTGCCAACGCGAGCCTCGGGGCCCGTCTATTGTTCCGTGAGTTTGAGTTGCTCCTCAGCGATGGGCAGAAGGGCTTCTTCAGCAGAGCCGGGATCCTCCTGCGAGTCTTCTTAGTGAGGAGGACGGCGGTAAAGGCCACAAATGCCCCGCCGCCGACCAAGGCGCTACAAGCCAGGCCAACTGACACTCGCATTGTAGAGTTTCGTTTCTTGCGAGATGAAGGGGGCAAGTCGGAGCGGTAGTACTCTTCAAGGAATTCCGCTGATGCGTTGATGACTGTTGGCGCTGTGGGATAAGATGTTTGGTGAGACAATAAAGTTAGGTAGGAACTAACGTTAGTACCAGTAGTACTTAAAAAATGCTAGTTTGAAACCAGCGAGAAAGGTGTCCCGTAAAAATAATATCAAAAGACTGCCCGAAAATTTCATCAAGGTGAGGAGTTGACTCGGTAGCGCACTTATGTAAAAGTCAGGTTCAAAGTCTGAGTAGAAAAAATCTCAGATTATCAAATGAGTTTCGATATTAGTTTGGAACTAAAGTAGCTTCTTAAGTACCTATATCATTTCATGCTTTGGAATTGAAATCAAGTTTTTGATTAAAATATAATTTTACTTGATAAAAATCATAAAATGATACTGAAAATAGCCTCTATTAATCTTGATTTTACATTTTTTTTATACATTTCTAATATATATTTTTCTATTCAGTCAGGGGTATCCATAATTGAATAATATCAACCACGAGATGACAAGAGAGAGATCTCTTGCCAGTTCTCTCTATTTTGGTCCTAAATTATTATTTAACTTGACGCATGTATATAAATTAGTCAGTTTAATTTTCAATCAAGCCACGTAGGGCCAAGGATAGATTGATTATATTTTCGAGACCCCGATAAATGCTCTACAACAAACGTTGTTTGCTCCAAGTTTTTTTGTGCGTACTACTCATTCTAATTCTGAGCAGATACAAGTACCTAGGTACAGATAGGTAGTACTTTCTTCTAAGCACATTCTAAGGTAGAGTAGAAACACATTGTCACTTTCCTGCATCTACCTATGAACATTATATAAATATGTTAGGTAGATTGAGAAGACAGTATAGGGCAAATTGAGAACAATAAGTATAAAAACTTCCTTATCAGTTGGTTAAATAATGTCTAAATAGGTACGAAGGTAGGTATCTTACAATTTCAATAAATAGATTTGATGTCTAATTTAATGGAGGTACGTAAGTTTATATTCAGATAAATTAAAATTATTACGTGAGTCATTTAATTTAGCTGGATATATTGCTTTAATTTGAAGCTGTGGCAGTTTTTTTGCCTGACTGACTAAATTTGGATACCACAATTATTCTATTCGTTTGTTTTTAATATGATTATCGAGCTTTATTTTTTTATTTAGTTTATGTCAACTTTAGAAATTTTGATCGAAAGTCTCTGTTTCGGATTTATGAGTGTTTATTATACGGAGCCTAGTTAATTCCTGTACCTCTTGTTATTATTTTTCCAAAAGGTCTGCCCATCTAGACAAGAGCCATTGTCTATTAGCGTTTATCCTTGTGGAAAAGTAACACAAGAAAACCCTTTTTCAAACTATTTATAAAGTTTCCCTAAAATTATAGAACATTATTCTTGTCGTCCTCGATATACCTCGATGAGATAACATTGTATGAACCGGGTTATCGATATGATGCTTCTCCAGTAGACAGCCTGACATGATAGTTTCGCACTGCCTGGCTGGTCGGGAATTATATTAATACCGTCGCGATTGGATTATTGAACACCTGACTGGCATCTGGCAGGTGCATAGTTACTGATCTGTGGTTATGGATTTTAGTAATGTTGGAATTAAATGTTATTGGAAATACATCTTTTGTTTATTTTTAAGATATATATTTGACCCTTATTTATATTATATCATAGATATTTCAGTATTGTATCAGTTTTTGTAATTCTATTTGATTTAATTATTAAACTTTTTTGTTATTCTAAGCTTCCAGAATGTCTGTCCTCCATTTCATTTGACGTGTATGCTATATCAGTGGAATCTTTATTGGAAGTTTATAATTGTTTATTGTTTTGTATGTTTTAGGTCATAAGCTATGTATATTTCAAATTTTATCCAAATATATTCATTAGTTTTTGCGTGAAAGAGTAATAAACATCCATCGACTCCTCCTCACAAACTTTCACATTGATAATATTAATATTACATCTGGTATCATCTGATGATAGATATGCATTTCTTATAATGTTTATAATTCGTTAGTGGTCGCAAATAATCTTTTTCTACTGTTCTTAAAAGATAGTCAGGGTCAACTATTAGGTATTGTTTGAGAGGCATTGATGTAGCAAATTCACTATTAACCTAGTTTCAATGACATTGCTTATACCCTGAACCGCAATGAGTCACTGAAAGCCCACAGACAAGGGAAATGAATAGGTGTCGAGTACAGGGCTAATTGTAGACAACAAAGGAACTTAGATGCTTTCAGCCGCTTTGAGTTGGTTTGCTGTGAGGCATGATAGTTGGTTGACAATGGGAACATACTTATTGTTGGTTCATAAATTACGGTTTGTTTACACGATCTGCGAAAGGTTGCTGATAGCTCTCAGAGTGGCATTCGTAGTCCTGAAACAACCCTCGCAACAGCGCAAGTGCTGTAAATACATTTTAACTTAGAATTTTGTAGGATTTGTTACGTTGCTCAAAATTTTCTCAAGGTATTTTTACGAAAAATTACGATAAATTTATAATGATAGCAGTTTGGTGGAAGCTTGATGCGTCGAACTGAGGACAGGACGCAATGGCGCTCATTAGGGAAGACTTTTGTCCAGAAGTGGACTGCTATAGGCTGATAATGACGATGATTTTTGTTTTTATTGTATTTTTCCCGACCCGCTTGCAATTATGCTTGCGTGTATTTAAATTACTAATTTCGATTTGACTTCTCGTTTATTTCTTTGAAATTGATAATGTCACCTCGTAGAGATTAATTATTTTCTACTTAGTTCCTAACTTAAAGTAATATATTTAAATGTGAATGTTAGTAGTTTGTTTATTTTTTTGTTTTTTTATGATTCTCTGATCAACTTAAAATTTTACATATACATTATGTTGCCAAGGGTACCAAAAATAACCTAGGGTACCTTTTAGGTTCGGTTAAGGTTTAAGAAACTTGACTTTTTGATCTGAAGAATTGGTGATTCTTTTTTCCCAAGTGATAGAAAAATAACTTATACTTCCTTGTTATGTGAGTTGTCTATTTGTCCTGACAATATTATCCAAACTTGCCAAAAAATATAAAATGTTTTAATTCCCGTTTCCCACACAATCTGTTTCTCTATTCGCCAGCTTCATTACCAGTACAATTAGAAATTAGTGCAGAATTAACTGACTCTTGGCACCAGTACACTATTGCACTGGCACTCAGCCATTCTCACTTACCTCTAAGTTTAGACCCAGTTTAAAAGTGGCTAGATCTGTATATACTTGTTATTTATACATTATAAGGGGTGGTCGGGGTGTGTGAGGGTCCCAACCTCCATCTCAGGGATGAAAGCCAACCTCATCTATCCTCGGTGCACCCTGCTAACTAACAGACGGGGCTTTAGCGGCTGGCTGATTGCGGCATAGCGCAGCCTACATCGACATCGGGAGGCCTATGTCCGGCAGCTTCTATATGATGATGATAAATTCGACTAGACCAAAAATATCATAATTTCATTTTGGAGTAATGTCTGGAGCTAAAACCCATATAAAATACATGGATGGTATTTTAAGTGCCTCGTTATTTGACTCAGTTAGCAGAGTTGGCCACTATATCATACAAAAATATCAGGAGACTCTTTAGAAGATTTCTATTTCTTAAAGTACGTAATATTTTAGCTTACTGGCTGACTCAATGAAAGCTTTGACTATATGGAAATTCATAGAATGTAATGAAAGTAGGTAAAGTGTGGTAATACGTTGACATGCGCAGTCTATTTGTAGTTGCAAGTTCGTACTGAAAGCTTACAAAATAGATGTAAAATTTGAAGATATTCCTTCTGCGTAGAATCCAAAAAGCTTATAAAATTCGGTACACGGAATCCGTAAGTAAATAGGTACCGTAATATATAAATACCGGCATGAATACAGTATTACAGTGACTGAAAATGTACCTACCAACAAGATTATTTTTTTATTTTCGATTTTGAATTATTTTGTCACTGGTTCTTTAGTAACTGAGTGAGTAACCTTTGCAGTCATGCGGTCAGAAAGAAATCTATCGGATCTTCTTCGTGTGTCCATTTCATTCAGCAAATCAGTCAAAAAAACCGATAATGAATGCTGATTAACAACTGAAGTTCGTACTGAAAGCTTACAAAATAGATGTAACATTTGAAGATATTCCTTCTGCGTGCTAAAACAACTGAACGGATTGAGTACATAATATGTAGTTCTAGACCCGGAATAACAATTACCTACATACCTAGGATACTTTTTACCAACACGACGCGGGTGGAAGTTAGTTTATACTAAAACGTATAAACAAGCATGATTATTAGACACTCAACAAAAGAAAACGGTGATGTTCTAGAGTTGCGCTTGTTTTAACTGAAGCAAAAACTTAGACGAACTTTCAACTACTTACATACAGCTGCAAATCCTAGCATGTTTGTGTGTGATTTAAGTTTTGTATTAACATTGGCATTCAGCTCGTGGGAAGTGGGGTCAGCGGCCAGTCAAAGGTGAAGGTTCAAATTCATTGCGGTTCTTAAAAGAACTTGGCTAGAAAATTCTCCACTTACGTTGATTAAAAATTTTCGAAGTAAATTAGCCAACCTTATTTTCTGTTTTCTTACATTTTGGATTTGGAATTAGCTTTTGTTGAGCTGGTTCAAGTTTGCAACGCTTTTTAGACAAATCAATTTATTTAGAGCATTTTATTTATTGTTTATTTATTTACTTATTCATTTAGATCATGAAAATAATATATAGAATAAGAATTCGGACCAAGAAGACCAAAGGTATCTCAAAAATAAAACCTTTGATTTGACTATTATCCTAATCATAATAATATTATAAATGCGAAAGTCTGTGTGAATGTTTGTTACCACGTATCTCCGTAACCACTGAACATATTTAGATGAAATTTAGTAAGTAGATAGTTTAAATTTTAGAATAACACATAGGTTAATATTAATTTGCAAAATTTACCTCTGAGGGGGTAAACGGGGGTGGCAAAGTTTGTATGGGGCACAAAAGTCTGTCTGAATGTTTGTTACCACGTATCTCCGTAACCACTGAACATATTTAGATAAAATTTTACATTTGGTATGTAGATAGATTAGGTTATAGAATAACACATAATTTAATATAATATTTAAAAATTAACTTATGAGGGGGTAAACGGGGTCGGCAAAGTTTGTATGGGGAACAAAAAAAATTCCACTAAGACTATTGAAAATAAATAAATATGTAATAGTAATAGTAATTTATTGCAATCATTATGTTACCTTGTCAGATCTTATAATTATTGTTGCTTAGGTTTACACATAATAGACCCGTGTTGTGTAAAGCAATATTTTGTGAGTGGAAGCGGATATGTGTTTTTTCACGCCTAAAGCGCTGAGCCAAATTTAATGAATTTTGTAGCGAAAATAAAACTTAAAGAGAGAGGACAAACATTTGCATGGAGAACTAATTATTTCTCAAGTTAGGTAGGTTTATAAAAATTGATCTTACTTAACTCGCTGTTGAATTGGTGACCAACGTGAAAAGGAGCAGAAACGAGTATGAAAAAGGGAGTGCGAGTGGGAACGGGAACGGGTATGTAATGAAGTATATGTTGGTTCTTTTTATTCAGCTCAAAACATGGTAAAATAAACCTATATGTAAATAATGAAACACGTTTTGACACACAAATTATGTCCACGCGGGCGAAGCCGCGGGGCGCAGCTAGTAATACATATGTTTGCATTGTTTGTAATAATAAAGTGGATGCTCATTCGTTACCTAAGTATGAAATTTAGTTGAGTTACACGTACAGTAAAAAAAATCCAAAGTCTTAGCTCTCTTTTACGCACTGCTGCATTTATTTAGTGGATATTATGAATCAGTAAATTTAACATTCATATTTTATACGCACTACCTAATTTTATACCTAGCCTCATGTTCAACCAGCGTAGTATTAAAAAAATACTTCAAAAGCGCGGTCAATTTCAATAACATTATTTATGCATGTTACCCGGAAAATGTAATTTTAGTAATGTTTGTTGAAACAGCGAGTTCGTTGTAAAAATATTTACAGTGACCCATTTCATGCTTTATTGTTTGAAAATATAGAACATACAGTTAAAAAAAAAACAAAACCGCTAGATGACGCTGTGCGATGATGTCCATCATTCATGTTCATCTTTAGTCCATTTATTTATTCATTTTAGATAAAATTCTTTTATTCAATGAATATTTTTATTGGTACTCACTCCTGCATTGATAACAATTTGTGAACGAACAGTGAAAATTTAATGATGGGTATAAATACTAGTAAAAAATTAGTAAGGCAAAGATAAAATTTTTGGTTACGCAACCTCCGTGAATGGACCTATATCATTTGACTAAAAACAAAGAAATTCAACAAATTTACAAGTTGGAGAAGAACCTCAAGAAGAATAAGAATTATTGTATTATTTCTCGGTATAATTTTGAAAGCATTTACCAAAACTTAATGGATTACATCACACCTTTGTTTCGGTAAAACGACACCTATTATGTAAGGTACACGTATGGATTCCTAATTGGAGCCGATTAGGAATAATGATGAGTCTACTCTTCGCCCGCAGCCTAATTAGGTGCTGCCCGAGCTGTATGTACCTACTGCGGCTCAGCAGTGCAATCAAAATGTAATTTTACCCTCCAGATATTTACCTAACAGCGTACCGACTCTGTTATCATGAATATCACACAGTTTATACCCAATTTGAATTATCCGAATATCCCTTCCGCAATACGACAAATCTCTAAAATAAACCTCGGTTCTGTTACGAGCACAGTTTCGAGTAATTTTATAATGCTCACTCGCTGAGCAATAGTATTATTACATGAAATACTCCTAGCTTTGTTAAAGCAGTGGTTCGCCTGCGGCGGATACTCCATTTGATAGATTGGTACAGTTAAAAAAAATCTTGGAACATTTTATTAAAACAAGCTGAACCCAACTTTTATCATTTTACGACAAAAGTGTTCTCCATGGCTGTTCACTTCTATTGAGTTATAATTATTATTCTGAAGCATTACTCAAAATTAATTTTGAATTGGCGGATAAGATCGCGGCACTGCGGGCAACGCGTCCCCGCCAGAACACAATCGCGAGGAGAGAAGTAATCCAGATCAAAGACTTTCTTTAATTACAAGTTCTTCATTTAGCGGTGGCGATTTATCACTTAAGAGGCGATTCCTTCAAAAGAGCTGTGGATTAATTAGAGAAAGATAAAATTTGTGAAACAGCCGCAGGCTTACGAGTGCTCGGAACAGATAAGGGAGGCCGATGAGGAGTAATGGATCTATTAGCGTGCCAGGCCCTGGCCGGTCCGTGCCCTCGGGAAGGTCCGCTTTTTGTTCAAACCAAAAATCGCACGGTCGCCGCTTATGATGTGTCTTTTTTCCGTTTGTTAAGTACTTATTCGAAGGAATAATTTATTTGCACACAGCATCTGATTCGATAAACTGTTTCGGAATCCGGAGTGCGAATCCGACCGAAGGGTGTTTATTCCGCGAATTGAACGTTGATTCGGACTGCGAACTCAGCAAGCTGCCAATGGATTCCAAACAAATTATCTGCTGCTCGCGCTGATTTATTTATTTTTAAAATAGGGGCATTAAATCTGGAATCGGGTTTATTTAGGTATGGACGTGACTGTAATTTTGTTTAGAATTTGTGTTGAATTAATGGTGTTTGTAACTTACTTGTTTTAAAAGTGACTTCGCTGATTAGGATCCATTCGTGCTGGAAGTAGAGTTTGACCATAATATGTTTGGCGGTGCGGTTCTCCAAGTCCACGTGTACCATGCGAGCGTGCTCAGACACCCTGTCCTGCTTGGGTTCGTAGGCTACGCACTCCTCTTGCCAACGTTCTCCCTCGAGAGAGAAGTATACTTCAACTTCTTTGAAAAGCTGTAAAACAACACTGTTTCAATATCTATTTCCAAGAGGATATCCAACTAGAAAATATTTGAACGTGTGAATTACGATACCTGTACGTCCTTTGTAAACATATTGTTTGTATGAATGTCAACATGGTGAAAAAGTCTTGTGTCTGTAAAGTTGAAGGTGAGCTTTACACCATCATCAGTAAGTATTGTCCTATTCCAGCCGATCCAACGGCTCCCTGCAAAAACAACGGCATCATAATCCATCCAAGGTTCACGATGGCATATTTCTATGCGTCTTTAAACTTACCGCTGGTGTCTAAAATGTCTGGCAATTCGAAATCATTGGGACCGTACAACGAGTCTGTGATCTGTCCCAGACCGTCAATATTGATCCAATTGACGGTCATGTTGCCGTCGTAGGTGAGGTCGATGAAGCGTGCACCGCCTGTCATGGCCTGCATGTCGCAGCCTCTAGGAGCCGAGTACGCCACTATGGCCTCTGAAGAAATTATGACACAGTAAATAATACCGCCAACCGACGGAATAAACAATCGCTCTGCGCCATGGCACGTACAAAAATCGCAAATATGCATCTGCTTTGCAAACGCGGCTGCGCATGATGAATTACCTCAGCACCATGCTTTGCTCCCTTCGGGTACCCATAAAAAGAGAGCAAGAACAAGTGGTGCCAAGTGAACTCAACTGGTTTGTATACATACGTTTCCATCTGCATCCGAATAGTTCGACGCGCATGCATGCAGTCCTTGGATGCGCAGCGTACGGGAAAAAGCGTACTTTCGAGGCAATGAAAGGCGCTTCCAATGTAGACTTCCTTGGAGTGTATGTGTTGACATTGCCGGGTATGAGCTGAAAAGGAGCCGAATTTTAGATACCGTTCAAGTTTCGAGAACTATTTCTTGTAAAAACAGGACATTTTATCAGCTATAGTATATATAGCTAAAGTAAAATGTATAAAGTCAAATCTTATCAGTTTTTGGGGAATATAAAAATGTTTGTTTTATACAGCGTCTAATGGTATTTAATTTTAACTAATTGGATGAGACTTAAATAATAAAAAATATAAATCATCTACCTAGATGCAAAGGACTATTATCACACCACCATAAATGCGAAAGTTTGTATGTGTATATGTGTATTGTGTAACTGTGATTATGTTTGTTCCCACTCAACTCTGTGACGGCTGAACGGTTTTGGATGAAACTTGGAATATACATAGTTTATGACCTGAATTTTCTTGGTACCACGTGAGTGAAGCGTAGAGCAATGACGAGCCTAGCTTAAGTTAATTATTATCTGTTCTCTTAATGGATTAATAAAAAATGTTGAGAGATACGTGTACAAATTGAAACTAACACTTCCGGGCTTGTAATAAATTCCGGGATACTAAGGGAATCATCATCAACAGTTTGCTCCAATATATTTATTAAATTGTTTAATAACATAGTAAACACTACTTTTTATGGTACCCTTTAAACCATCTCTGCTTGTATGGGTATCACACTCGAAATTTTAATGAATGTATTGATCATATGAAAGCAATCAAACTACTAGCTACCTTCTGCACCATTGTGTACAGCATGTATCAATTTTGGGTAAGACAAGAGTTTATTCGCGGAACACGTACTCATGTAACAAAAAGAAAACTAGTCGCATGATTCCATAATCACCTTAGTTAGGAAACGATGTGATTAAGGTCCCGCAACTACCATTACGTCTAGACGGCGAAACTAACAGCATGTTAGTATACTTCAAACTTTAAAAGTACAGGGTATCATCGTAAATGGACAACAGATGGGACAGGGTTTTAGAATTTCAAAGCCTTCCAGCTACAATTTTCGAAACTGCGATGTTTTGCCAACAAATAAATACTATTTGCGATTGAATAGCCGCTGGCATGGATAGAAACAATGTTTTAATTTTTTATCTGAATAAATATTTTACTCGTTTGCTAATTGATGCGACGAACCGGACTTTTGGCATTTGCAATATCAAGAGCGCGAAGAAAGGAAAAATTTAATGGAGGCCTTTGCCCTGCAGTGAGTTCAGATAGGCTCACAAGATAAGATAACAAGAAATAAGCTAATTACTGGTAATGACTTTAATTTTAAGATAGCTCTTTAGAATTTATTTCTTAGTATTACAATTGTTTTACTTTTTATGATATACTAGCTTTCACCCGCAGCTTCGCACTGTGTCCAACTGCCGGGAACAAACATACTAAAACAAAAACTTGCGTATTTATTATATTAGTGTAGTCCTTCTCTGATAGCTTTACTAGATATTTTAGAAGCAGTAGTTTTGGGGGACCTTTAATAATAAATAAATAAATCATCATTTACTATGAAGAGCTTTAAAAGGTGATTGATTACGTGTATGAAGTGTTTGAATAATCTTACTGGACATATAGAGTGACCAGTTTTAGGATCACCATGAAATGAAAATAAAAAATATTATGACTTAGTCACCGTATTTTTTTTATAGAGCAAACTTCATTTTTTGTTTTTCATCTATTATATTACGAAACAACCAAAATCATACTAACTTCTCTGTAAAGGAAACAAAGATAAAAAAAACTAAATTAAGTACAAAAAAATATCTTAGATTTAAAGTTCATCTATCCAAGAGTACTTCACAAATACAGACAGAAAATACCTTGTTTTGTGACCATGCCATCGGAGAACCAAGGGTGTAATAATTATTATGGGAATTTGAAAATGGCCAGTAACTCGAAAACTATGATACTTTTACCTATTATGTTATCTGTGCTTTTACTAAACTGGTTGACTACTCATTACTTCACACCTTGTATAAAAGTCGTTTTCATATTTCTATCTTACTTGGGACGAGAAATACTGAGTAAGTTATCAATTTCCTGGGCCTTTTTTACAGAGACGCGTTTTATTTATAATGTTTGTTTTACTATTGTCTCTGTGATCAAAAGAAGATTCGGAAATACAAAACGGACGTTTTTCGATCGCTTTGTTTCGATTCCTTTGTTCGTTGTATTTTATTTTGTCTTTTTATATCGTTTTCTTATAAATTTAATATTAGGTGTGTTATTGTAGGTTTTTATTTATTTGAGATATTTGTATTTTATAAAAATTGTTGATAAATATTAAATGAAAAAGAATCATCTTTTAAAAATTATTAAATATTTAGTGAAATATACAATTATCTTGAAAATAATTATTTTGTTACTAAACTTAGTCAGATCATCAACCGAATTTCGTTTTGCTATGCTAATATGGGTAATGTTATTATTACTTTTGCTTGGTAACGCAGAAACATTACCCATCCCAAAGGGACTAATTGCGTGTAACTTGAGCATTTTGCTTAGAAACCATACTAACTTCTCTGTAAAGGAAAAGTTCGGTCGTTCTGATTTGTGCCAAATTACTAAGTAAATTAAGTAATTCACAGCTATTTTGATACGTTTGCAAAGAGCGGGTAGAGTGGTTACACACCAGTTAACTTGATTGAGTTCATTTTGGATAATTGATTACTTTTTAATGACAGATACTATTTATAAATAAAAAAGCTTTCGGTTTTGTTTATTTAAGTTATAAAGATAGGTCGGGTCCGCTTTCGCATTCTAAAATGAAAAAAACCTTGACGAAATTAATATCACTTCGGGATAACTTTGTTGAAGTTTCAACATAATTTTGAGTTTGAAACTTTTACTTGATTACTTTTAAGTGGGATTGGATAGAAGGTAGGTAAATTTTTTGGTGGTGAAATAGTTGTAGTTCTAGCTCATAATATAAACTCATATCAAGTTTCTCGGAAAACCTATTCATTATAAAAAAATAAGTTAATCATATTGTTCATAGTTTTTCTACGCAAAACTAGAATTTTATTATAATTATGTAAGTTTAATTCGGAACAGGGAGGTGACTTGATGTTGATAAGAAAACAAGTTGATAAAGGTACTCACTTGACTTCCATTAAAATCCTTGTATCTGACCCAGTGTCCTAAAGCATCTCTCCAATATTCGAGAGAGTAGCTCTCAACGAACTCGACGCCGACCGCGTTCGCGAACCGGCCCTGGGTTTCAGTCGCGGTGATTAAGTACTCTCCGTGCAGGTCTATTTCCAGGTACTGCCGGCTCTTCGGAGTGATCAACCCGTTGGGGCACCAAGCTCCGCCGCGTATCTCGGTGCGAATTCTGTGGACAAAGCATTGCGATAAGGACATTTTTTTTTCAATCGTCGGCCATAGATTAATTTGATTAAATTAGTCGAAGAAAGTTTAGAATTGTGTTTTATGCAAAATTATTTTTTTATACCATAACAAGTTTCGGTCCGCGGCTACACTCGCATGGTACCGGGATTAAAAGTAACCTGTGTGTTAATCCAGGTCACTAACTATGTATGTTCCAAGTTTCATCCAATTTCGTTCACCCTTTACGGAGTTAGAACATACTTACGCACACACACACGTACTTTTGCATTATAATATCATACTGTATTGTTTATTGATGTGATTATATATGACTTATGAATTAATACACTGTTCATCAAAACAATTATACTTGTACCTACTCATCTGTGTATTGCAAATTCTTTGATCTATATCAAAGTAAAAAATTGCCTGAAGATGTTATAATTAATTTTATAAACCCATTTGTGATCATGTCATGTCATAAAATATCTACATGAGATGAGCTAAACTCCTGGTAAGTACTAAAACTTGTGGAGAGTTTCATTGTGTTGAATTATTTTTACCCTCTAACCATTACTACTTGTAGAACACGAAACTTAATAAATGTCAGGTGAAACTCTCGGGAAACATTCATTGAAACAAATCCAATTTACGAAATAAGGCGGGTCGGGGACTAACTAAAACGTTTGACTTTAGAGCAACGATGCTCATTTTTTAAGGAGATAACAGTGCCGTTTGTTAGTTCAGTCAGTTCAGTGAAGATTGCAACTTCGGCCGGAGAAGCTACTCGGCATTTATAAATACTCGCTTAAGGCACGTTTGCGCATAAGCAAATAAAATTAGCGTAATAGTCTCAGCAAATAGACTAAAACGTTTCTGTGTTTCGTTTGTCAACAGAGGTGGGGACTGAGTCTGGCGGCCATTCCATTTGAATATCTACAGCGCGATCTCATCGGCACGGGGCGGCGTGGCGGCAGCGTCTACTTATCTACTACTGCTGGAACAAAGCGCGCTAAACGCTGAATTAACGTAGTATTTGCTAAATCGCCTCTGACCCTATGTAAAGTGGCTCGGTTGATAAGGCTTCGGCACATCCGGCCGTACTTACATCTTGTTATCTTCGGGAGTTGGGCCGAAAGGCTTTTGTAGGATCACGCTCGCTCAGAATTCATATGAAAATTTAATTTTCTGTTAGTGAGTTTCACAAACTGGAGACGAGTTCCGCGCTATTGTCTCGCGCCGGCTTATGCGGGCTCAAGGCCCGAATGTGAGACCCTCTGTTAATTGTTTGAGCTAAGTATGAGCGTTATGCGGTCGGGGGATCCACAATTATTGTTACAACTTGGCCGTATCATAGCGCTTTATTGTTATGTAACAATGGCCGGCTAAAGACGCTTATCGATTAAGGAGCTATTCGCCGGGAATTTGTCGGAGTGTAGGTATTTGTTTACAATATCAACGGGGATGACTTATGCGATGTGACGCCCTTGCGTACCCTTTTGTTTAGAAATGTTCTCATGTATTAGATTCATTCATCTGTGTTGACTCTGTCGAATGAATTTTCCAAATGGGTATTGTGAACGGTGATCGTGACGTGTGATAAGCATTCGATTTGTGTTTACATTTCGTCATTGTTGTTTCTAAGTGATACGACAAACACTTCTGCTCTGACGGTACCTTATTAGCTGCTCTATATTCAAGCACATTAATATTAGCACAAGAACATACTGTACTTTCACAAATCTCTTATGAGTAAAGACATTAAGTAACACCTGAAATAAAGAGTGTGCCTAGATTTTATCTCCGTACGGTTCACAAATCAGTAGCATCTTGCAGATTTATGTTCAACATTGTAGGTTATGCAAGTCCGTGTCTGCAAAGCAATAAATTCTCAAGTTCCTAAGTCGTTCCAGCTGATGCCGGGGCAAGTTGAACTATTAGCAAGCTTGGGCCACTAGTGTATTAAGGTTCAACAGAAAATGAGCTTTGTTGCGCTGACATTAGATGCTTAGATCTTGTCTCTTGCGGTGACAAGCACTATTTAGTCAAATGGAAAATGAGTGAGGCTGCTGACTTTTGATATATTTTCATATGCAATGTTTTTTAGGTACAAGTCTTACCTAGAGCTGAGGGGTGAGACGCTCTGGTCGTAGTTGGAGCTGGACGACAGGGACTCGTTCGATATCAGTCCGCTCTCCATTCCAAGCGGCACGCCGCAAGTCCCCATGTCCGCTATTAAAGAAAAATACGAGATTAATGAAAAAATAGATACAGTGTAAAAATAAAGTTAGGCAATAAATTCCAAACATAGAAAAGGACTGCAGAATCTGCATAATATGCATCCAGGTGAGGACGTTATTAGTAATATACGCTATAAGATACATCACACTAATATTATAAATGTGATTATTATGTGTGAGTATGTTTGTTCCCAATTTATTCCGAAACGGCTGAACGGCTTTGAATGAAACTTGGAATATACATAGATTGTAATCGGAATTAACAAGTTTCTTTTTATCTGGGTACCACGCGAGGGAAGTCGCGGGCGGAAGCTAGTGTATAATATAAGCTTGAATTCAATGAACACTAACGTATACCCACCTGTAACGTGTATTCTAATAAACATTCAAAATCACATAAATTTCTTCAAATGAAAAACAATTTTTACCGTTAGCAAAAGCGATCCCCCATTTAAATATTTTAGATGGATTCTTTATAGAGACCTTCGTTAATTGCCTTATCTAATTAGGTATTAATGAGAAACGTATTATTGAGTTTCATTGAGCTCGAGTTTTCCGCAAAGATTTCACAAAATGTTTTTCTTTAATTAGGAAATGTCTACCGACGTCCCTTGGGCGGGAAAACCTTGAGCCAAAAACAAAGCACGAGGTATATTTAAGGCTTTTAGGGCTTTGAAGCCAAATGGCGAAAAGGAGGTATTATATTTTGTCCATGTTATACTGAAGTAGAACACTTTATTTTATTTTATTACTTACGTAATTGTTATTCAATAAGTAACCTATACAACATGTCCCAAAATTCAACGATAAGCCGGCTGCAGCGGGTGGATGGTGGTTTGAGAAATATATATAATAATATATTTTACACAGAAGTCAATCATAATATTATTATTTTCTTAAATTTTCCAAGATTTTTTAGGGAAAAATTATATTATGATTGAATTTTATGTAAAAACTACAGGCATTTAGGGGTTTTTAAGGAAAGTGGTAGGTAGAAGTGCTACGCAAGTTGCAGATACAAAAAAAAAGAAAATATTTGAAAAATTGTGGTCATGGTTGTTTTGTAAATCCAAACATAATTTTAATGTACGTTTATTGGAAATTACACAACTGATTAAAAAAAAACTGATTTAATAATAATTTGATAATGCAATCTTCTTGTAAATTGTAAGTAATTAACGAAAAAAGGTACCATTAAAATTCAGCTCGAAAACGTAAACTAAGAAAGATTTCGAATTGTGCAACTCGTACCAAAGAGGACTTCCAGAGTAAAATAACTTTTTGCGCAAGAAAAAGGCGTGAGCAAAACCTATTTAACTATAATTATTATTATAGTTTTTAAAGATCTACGGTTTTATAGTTATTTCTTTCTTTATTCTTAGCGGCCAACTCTGCTGTCAGAGTTTTTAGGCCGCCCGAAGACCTTCGACATGGCTTAACGGCTGAAACAGCCAGAACCAACACCTTTTGTAATAAAATCATTTCATATTCATCAATTGTTACCAATTTATCTCCACACTACACAAAGGTTATCTGGAAGAAAATGTTAATTAGCATTAAGTTCGATTGTGTACTTGTTTTATCTTGTGCAATAATATATTATTTATATATTTATATCTATTTTGCTATATATCTACGGATTATGGTTATGATTTTGTATTTTTACCCACGACGGAATGGGGATGGTATATGCGTTTTTATTTCACTCACGACGACGGAACGATGATGGTATATGCTTTTGGGGTGGGAGGATGTTTGTTTGTGCGAATCCATGTTGGCATTTTTCTCCAAAACTACTAGACTGATTTTGATTCAGTTTTCAGGTTCGGGTTTGATTGGTGTATGTTCTTAGTGTTACAATGACAACTCACCAGGGGGTGCTGTTGTAAACATTTGTTTGTGCAAAACCAAAACTACTATACCGATTTTTATGCAGTTTGTGGGTGATTAGTGAGGGTTCCTAAATAGATGTTACGGTAGTAACTCACTAGAGGGCGCTGCAGAATTATATTTTTAAATGCTTTCTAAAAAAAAAAATGCAATTTTTTTTTGATCCCGTCTAGATTTACCTATAAACTTAATGAATAACCCAAGAATCCATGGGGCTGCCATCACTTTTTCAAATTTCATTGTAAATAAAAATATGAAACATCATCAACTTCTAAAGGTCCTGTACTGTAGGGGCACGGCCTACCCTATAAGGGAGATACTCACAGAGTATAGCGCTATAAAATCTCCAATTATTCACATTACTATAAAAATGCAAAACTAGTTCATTTAATGGCAATCCCCGACGGATATTCTTGGGTTTATTATTAAGTTTATAAGTACATTTATTTTTCAAGTCGGGGTTTTTTAAAATTGTTTTATCCTTTTTCAATTACTATTTAATCGTCGTAAGGTTTTGCAAATTTTTTTTATTTTCTTTTTGTTGATAAGTATTTCTATCTTGGCTACCAATAAAATACGTAACATTAAGAAAAAATCAAATTTGTCCGTTTTTCAAATATTATGAGCTATTGTGATAATTAAACTCAACGAATCCTATCAAAACTTTCATAACCATCGATTATATATTTAAAACGAATGAATGTTTTCACTGTATAAAATTTGTACTATACTTGATTTTTTACCTACAAAAATGTTTGTTCCTAAAATGTAGGTAGCTAGAGGGTGCAAAAATCCTACAAATAAACCGCAATAGCAGTCTGACCTGGGGCTGCTAATATCGTTACAGCTCCCGGATAAAGCTGAACCGATTTTAAATCTAATTTATCAGCGATTGTGAACTTTAATGTTAACCACAGTGAACTTATTTGGCAGATTGAATATTTAAGTCAAAATTACAACTGGTTTGAAAAATATCTGGGTCCTGATTCTGACGAATCGAGATATTTGATTCAATTAGATAGATATCGCGGAACCTGTCAATACTGTATGAAATTTGACAATTCTCACGATATATATCTAATAGAATCAAATATATCGTATCGTCAGAATCAGGCCCCAGATTTCTGACTTTAGTTAAGGCCTTATCCTGTAGAAAGTGACAATGCGGGCGACTTCTGAGTGAAGTTCAAGAGGGCAAATACATTTAATTTCGAAACAATATTCGTCGCTTTATGTAGGTAGGTATTTTAATGAACAATTTATATGACACTACACGAAGTCTTGTTTGAAATTGTTTTGCTACAGTTAATATAATTTGTTAAATATAAAACAACATCTTTGTTCACGAATTCATTCGCGTAGACGTAGACAGACGTTTTCAGACAGGTGCTCTTGAGACTGTTATATGAGAGCGTCTCAGGATGGGGAGAAACGGTGCACCTAATGTTTCACCAAGAGCTACTCCACATTTTTATTTGGCAGCGCAACACGTACGGGGCACGGACGTCGTTCTACAGCTACTGCGGTTCCGATGCGGTACTGACGGAAAATTTATGTACCACTGAGCGTGCAAGTCTAGTCCCCTTACCGAGTCGCCCCTTGTGAAACATTGCCCGCGAGGTATTTTAGCAAAATACGCGCTCTACTGCGGTCCGCATTCCCAAAAGCTCCTCGCCGCGCCCACATACGCAGCCTTGTATAGAATATGTCTGCGAATAAACAGACGTTACGGCACGCTCTCTGTACGCGAGCCCACCGGGACAGCCCCGCTCAAATATTAAGTTTCCTAAGAATTTTAAATTAAGGGCATTAGGCGCGGCGTCTCGGTAGAATTAAATATTAATAATGCTATCCGTAGGAACTTGGCGGAAGGCTGAAAACAATGAATTTTTAATAGTGATTCTCCTTTGCGACGGGCAATTAATGTAATGAGGTAGCAAGTTTAGCTCGCCCTCGGGGCTCCAAAGTGGAGTTAATTTCCTCGAGGATTTCCGCGCGTATTAAATTTTAAAATCTAATAATTATGTTTTTTCAGTCCTACGCTTTTATCCAGCGTTGAATTCAGAACTAGAGAAAAAGTGCTTTTCTTAATCAACTATATCATTTTAATTAAAACTTGTCTTCGTGGATAAATGGCTTATAATAACTTCGTTTCAAATAACTTTATCCCCGTTCCAATTTCAGAGGATATACTTAGGGTAGCTGAAGATTTGACATACATTTTTGCAAGATCTGTATTTAAGCCGGAGCTTTCTGGTTTATGACTTGGGAACTACGTGTCGCGCAACTCGTGCGATTACGCACAATTTCTCATCAAGGCACAAGTATTTTATTGCACTTCAATAAGTCTCAAAATTGTCTGACATTAATGAAGAAATCTTGAAGACATTATACATAACATGAAATAATAGAGATGAGGATTTTTGATCTTACTCGTCATCATTTAACAATTATTGATTTTCTTATCAGTAAAGCTTAGTTATGAGTTGAGGTGTTTGATATCCAGTATCAACATTTCATTCCTACTGCAATATCTTCGTAAGTATACATGATCATAGCAGTCCACTGCTGGACATAGGTCTCCCCTAATTAGCGCTATTGCGCCCTGTTCTGAGCTCGACGCATCCAGCTTCTACCAGCAGCCTTTCGCAAATCGACACTCCACCTGGCCGGAGGGCATTCTACTCTATGTTTGCCGAGTCGCGGTCTCCATTCAAGAACTCGTTAACCCCAACGGTTGTCGGTTCTTCGGTAGATATGACCAGCCCACTGCCACTTCAGCTTGCTAATTCTCTGAGCTATGTCGACAACTTTAGTTCTCTGTCGGATAGTCTCGTTGCGGATTCTGTCTTTCAGAGGAACTCCAAGCATGGCTCGTTCCATAGCTCGATGAGCGACTTTAAACTGGTGGACTAGCCGTACACTGAGAGTCCACGCTTCGGCTACGTATGTCATGACATGACGGGTAGGACGCACTATTGCGGTATGGGTGACGAGAAAACTCGACGTAGTTTTCCAAATGCTGCCCAACCCAGCTAAATCCTCCTCTTGACCTCCTTCTCGAACATGTTTTTACCCAACTGCAATATCTGCCATTGTGGGTGTCCATTTACGACGACAGGTCAGGTATCAATTTGGTCACTGACCATGACTTTGGTCTTATCCAAATTCATGCCAAGACCTATCTTTCGCGAGGCTGATGCTAGCCCGTCCAGCATCTGTTGCAGCTCTTCCAGCGTCTCCGCCATTAGGACTATGTCATCAGCGAATCGTAAGTGTGAGATATGCTCGCCGTTTATGTTTATGCCCATACCTGTCCAGTCCAGTGTCTTAAACATATCCTCCAACGCGCTTGTGAACAGTTTAGGAGATATGACATCTCCCTGTCTAACTCCACCTAAGCGTAAGTATACATAATGTACCAAAGACGCGTCCGGAGAAGTACCACCATGCCATGCAGCAGCAGCATTGCTGTTATTCGGTGTGAAGGTTGTGAGTGCTGGTGAAATTACAGGCACATGAGGCTTATAGGCTGGGTACCTTCATCATTCAAGTTGATAGACGCAGAGCGTTGAATTGTAGGACACGTTCCGAACTTTGTGGTAAGGATACCATTTAACATCTGGTGATTCATAAATGATTTTTAATGGTTACCACTTAACACCGGTTTGGCGTGTCCCATCCTCAGGTATCATTTAAAGCCTGCCAGAGGTAAAGCTTTCTTTAAACCACGCAAAGATGTAGTAATGAATATGTTTTCTAAAGAATTTTATGGTAAATTTGATAAAAATCAGTCCGGTTTTGGCATGACGAAATACTTACTGATTGAAACCCAAATACCAGGAATTTGTCTGTGCATCCGTGTTCCGGAATGTCCGTATTACATCATACACATAGCAAGATCCGTCTTTATTTGTACGTGTGTAATTTATCACATGTCTCAGGGATGCCGTGGATTATGTGCGCATCGCTCACACGGCTGTTTGTCAGATTAAAAGCTCGTGGCACATAGCGACTAACTTGTCGTGCACTTGATTAGCGATAAGTAATGAGTGTATTGTCCTGGATCTCAGGAACAATGGATTATGATTGGTTTGTTTGATTGTTTTCTCATTTTACTATTAAGTTCGAAAGTAGGTCTCGCTGTTTAGCTCTCACGCCCAAAACGACCGAACGATTGAGTTGAGTTTGTACGATAAAGTACAGGCTATACTTTTCCCTACCACCGACAGAAACACTAGCAGCTTGGAAGAACTAGCTACCCATCCGGATTCGTAAGGGTACAATAGGTATTGCGTCATAAGTGTCAGAAACAACAAAATATTAACAATGCAAGACATTCGTTGTTCACTTTTCTAAACTTAATTTGATAGCTTTAAACTTATAGCTAACCTTGTCATTTTTACCTATGAAAAAGGGATAGTATCACATTTAGAAATGTTAAATTAAGTTTAGGAAAATTCACAACAGTATCGACATCAATATGAAGGGCAAGAGATTAAGAGGAAGCTCCCCCACTGAATGGTCAGACCTTATAAAATCTATCACACAACCCACTATGACCGAATGTTCCTGAAATTAATGAATATGAATTCAAACTCGACTATACTAACCAGGACACACACACCTTACAAAAAAAAAACGAAATAAATTCTCTGTGAATCAAAAGCATATCAATCTGTACAACTAAGGGCACAAATACATAAACGAATAACAGCGAGTCTATGTTATACTATTTTTAGATTTGAGATGTTAACCTAAGGCACCACCTCCACGAGCGAGTGAATCGCAAAGATTTCATTTCTTTACACTCTTATAGAACGTGTCTCCACACGGCGACGCTATCGCGATTATAGAGACGATTATAAGATACATAAGATAATTATTTCCATGTTTTTAATTTTTTACAACGTGCACATTGGCTGAGTACAAGAAAGTTGTTATTGTATCGTTGTGCTCCTATCACCACACGCAATGCACTCGCTCGTAGAGATGGAACCCAAGTTTTCTAGCCCGTAGTCAATATTGGCATTATCGGGTAGCGTGCTATGTCATCAAAAAAGGAAATTACGAATACACTCGTATCAGCAGCTTGAGTGCCAATCTGTACCTCGGAAGTTTCATTTATATCAGAGTCCATCGGAATAGCTCCATCAATACCTACACAAGACACCTTTCACGATTAGTATTCTTAGATCCAATATTTCAATCGCTGTCCAATCTTTCGGATATTACACGATAAATACATTTAGTTTTACATTAGTCCTAGTTTGGAGAACATATGTAGGTAACATAGGTACATATCTCTTTCTAATTGTTTATATCATATACATTAAGTAATGTTTGTACCGTAACACCTACTTGGAACAAATAATATTATCTTATCTAATAGACCGAGTTATTTCCAATATTTTTAGACATATGGCCTTACTTATGAACATCTTTCAAAAGATAAGCGATGTTTAGACTATTGCCATCTCTTACCGTTGGATAATAACAAACTGTGACAGGGCGAACTTTGAGTATTGATTAACTTTAAGTGGCGTTCATAAGTAAGGGGGTTAATGATTACACAGAGTGTGATTATGGTGGTTGTATTAAGGGTGCACTGAGACTTATCTTTTTCTATGTTTTTGTGTGTGTAGCAATAGCCATGTTGGGTGTCCTTAAAAATGAAAAAAAATAAAATAAAAAATAAAACACGAACCATTTGGTCGTCAAATAGTTGGCGGAGACGCAAGAGGTTTACATTCCCGCTCTGAGACATTAAAAAAAAAACTGGACATTATCACACATCATATAGCCCCAAACTAAACAGAGCTTGTATTATAAAAAAAAATCGCTTTCCTTTGACTGTACCTACATTACATTAGTTTTATTTATCTGTTCAAATATTTTTTATTGATGTTGTGTGCGATTAGTAAAGAAATTATCCACACTTACACAATAACCACATGACAGATATGTGTAATACTTTATTTGTTTGGAAAAATTTACACATTATAAATAGAAAACACCCAGATCCGAGACAAAATATAGTAGATCATATAAACACTTGTTTCATCATTATCATTATCTTCATCAGCCTATCGCAGTCCACTGCTGGACATAGGCGTCCCTTAATGAGCGCTATTGCGTCCTGTCCTGAGCTCGACGCATCCAGCTTCTACCAGTAGCCCTTCGCCAATCGTTACTCCACCTGTGTGGAGGGCGTCCTACGTTTGCCGAGCCGTAGTCTCCACTCAAAAGCTCGTTTACCCCAACGGAAGAAGAACACTTGTTTCACGTTTAAAAAAATTGCAGATATTTGTTGCGAATCTGGTGTACAATACCAATGATTTTACAGACAAGCCTAGTGTAGGTTCGATGCCATGTATGAGTCAATTGGGTGTGTTATGTTGTTGCCCCCAGTAAAGACGGGGTTACTTCAGAACTTCTGAAGGCTGGAGGAGCTCCTGTTGTGCAGGAGCTGCAGAACCTTTTCAACTCCGTCCTTCACTGTGGGAGAACTCCAAAGGCGTGGAACGAGTGCTTAAATATAAATAAATAAATAAATTTATTTATATTTAAGCTCTCGTTCCACGCCTTTGGTGCCACGCTTGGTGGTTCTGTTTTTTAAGAAGGGAGATAAAACCCTCTTAAAAACTACAGACCTATCTCGCTCTTGAGCCACGCCTATAAGCTGTTCTCTAGGGTTATTACAAATCGTCTCGCCAGAAGACTCGACGAGTTCTAGCCACCGGAACAGGCCCGGTTTCACGGAGGATATGGCACCATAGACCACATTCACACAAAGAGGCAGATTTCACAGAAGTCCGGAGAGTATAATCAGCCCCTGTGTCTGGCTTTTGTGGGCTATGAGAAGGCCTTTGACTCTGTCGAAACGTAGCCACGTCCTGGAATCCTTGCAGCGATGCCAAGTGGACTATCGTTATATAGAAGTGTTGAGATGTTTGTACGAAGCCGCCACCATGAGTGTCCGAGTACAGGACCAGCAGTCTAAACCCATCCAATCGAGTAGAGTTTTCCCGTCACCCATACCACAATGTTAGAAAACGAAAGTTTTTAATAAGTGCCTACCTGTCGGAGCCCTAACGTGGACACTCACAGTACGGCTAGTCCACCAGTTTAAAGTCACTCATCGAGCTATGGAACGAGCCATGCTTGGAGTTTCTCTGAACGATAGAATCCGCAATGAGACTATCGGACACAGAACCAAAGTGGTCGACATAGCTCAGAGAATTAGCAAGCTGAAGTGGCAGTGGGCTGGCCATATCTGCCGAAGAACCGACAACCGTTGGGGTAAACGAGTTCTTGAGTGGAGACCGCGGCTCGGTAAGCGTAGTGCAGGACGCCTTCCAGCCAGGTGGAGTGACGATTTGCGAAAGGCTGCTGGTGGAAGCTGGATGCGTTGAGCTCAGAACAGGGAGCAATGGCGCTCATTAGGGGAGGCCTATTTCCAGCAGTGGACTGCTATAGGCTAAGGCACGTTGATATGTTGATGCAGGTTTTTTCACCCATGCCGCAAGCTATGCGGCAGGCCTTCGGGCGGTCTAAAAACCCTGACATCAGAATTTGCCTAGCTACAATAGCTACAATACCAATACAAAGTAATCAACACGTAATCTCACATAATGTAAGAATAGTATTTGAACTTATTTCAACGAACACTTTTGTTATGATAAATAATAGTTTCGTACTTTGAGCTAAGTAGAAAGCCTAGATAATATTAAATCCATGATATATAAACAAAACACGCGTAAAAAAATCATTGTTGATATTTATATATTGTATAAAGTAAGCAAACATTCTTTTTTTACTAACCCTGTCACAAACCAACCGCATGGAATGAACAGCTTTCGCCAAATATATTCCGATAATACGACATTTCTACATAGGTACTATCATATCGGCGTATCAATACTGAATGACATAGTATAGAAGTGAATCTCTTTAATCTATATTTATGTAGCTATTTAGAATAAACTTTTTTTTGTTAAATAATGGCCGAATTTTCAAGCGTTAGTTTTAAGTTAGCTTGGAAAAGAATGTGTGATTTCATACACTCTAGGTAGGGCAAATTCTTCAACTGTCAGATAATTCCGTAAATTAGCCTAACCATTAAATAAATTCATATAATGCGTTCTATTTCAAAATTGACTAACAGTGGTAACTGATGATAACAAATTGGGCCTTCCTGTACTAATTGGATAAGTTATTTGGTAGGTATCTATCTGATAACGGGGAAATAAGTACCTTGAGTCATCAATAAATTGTTGCTAGTCAGTACAAGTACACATATAGTCAAGCGTGTTCCTACGAATTATCAAGATGTTCGTCCAAATTGGATGAATTAAATAACCATAAACACAATGGCAAAGTTCGTTCAAGCTTTAAGTTTCAACCAATATTCAATCGATAGAAGTGCCTTAAACCAGCTAAGTATGTCTCAATATTAATGAAAAACTAAATTTCCTCAAGACGAAAATATAAAGCCACTTGTGCAGTACTATTTGTTGGCTTTTGTTTCAATGACGGAGGTTAGAACTCTTTACCAATTTAGGGACACACCATACGTTAAAGTTCGTTAAAAAAAAAGCAGATTTTCTCAGCATCCATACTAAAGTAGTTTTAGTTCTACGCGCTAGTATAATTATTTAGTTTATGTATCGTGATAACTCGTAACTCAAGTTACTAAGAATGTGGTTATGAAAATGCTATCACGTCGCCAAACTTGTGGAAATGTGAGCAAAGTTTGCGTATCACGTTAAGCATATTTGAGTGCAAAGTAATATTATAATGTTGCTACGAAAACGTGCTTCTTTACGGGCCTATTTCGTCATCTTCAAGTAATGAGCTGCTTTCCCATTAACTTATGTCAGTTTCATATGGTAAGCACTACTCGGAATTTATGAAACCATTAAAGTAAGACCAGCTAAATAATGCTTTATTAATAAACGGTGCGTTGCCGGTGCACAATGACATACCTCACCAACTATACTAAAAGTGTGACTGTGTATCTTAGGGATTTTCATTCACCATCTTCAAGTAAATTGTTGATTAATTACTTCCTAAGTAACGTTGGATGATTTTAAAAAGGTTGCAGGTCCAGAATGGATACGGACCGGTAAAGACAGGACAAGATTTGATTTCGACACAGGGTTCCTCTTTCCGCTTTAGAGGAGACCATCCAATGTTACTCTTATTTACAGGTCTCCTCTAAAGCGGAAAGAGGAGCCCTGTGTCGGAAGAAAAGCTGTAAAAGAAAAACCGGTTTCTCAATAGTTTAAAAAGTTGTAAAACAGATATCATAATAAAATAAAAAAAAAATATTTTAAAGATTTGTACTAGATATAATCTACAGCAATAAAGTCTTATTTTATTATTTCATTATTTATTTTATAAGTAACGTTACTTGACTTAACTGGTGGAAGGGGTTCCAAACTCCATCTTACGAACCCATGCCAACCTCACCCGCCCTGCTAACTAATACGGCCGGCTGATTATGGCATCATCATCATCAGCCTATCGCAGTCCACTGCTGGACATAGGCCTCCCCTAATGAGCGCCATTGCGCCCTGTCCTGAGCTCGATTATGGCATAGCGCAGCCTAATATTGGCACAGCTTCATCCCATGGCGTGGCGATCCCCAACCAAGCATGCCCAGCGTGGAGATTATTAGTTTAACCCCCTTTTGGACTGATATAGGCTGGTGTTGTTGCTGTTGTTTTTGTAAAGTAATTAAGCTAGTAAAAGTTACGTGTATCAAAGCTCTGTGTAATTATTAAATAGTTTATTCTACTACATATGTAGTTGTTATTTTATTTATATTATATTAAGTCACTTTTATTGTTGCGCTAGTGGAAACAGAGGGTAATCAGTACCTAGATGCCCACTAATGGAGATGCAATCTTATTACCAGTTAGACAAACAGAGCCATTATGAACGCTTGTGGCGATATTAACATCGGTATGCTTCCAATTGGAATGCTAATGGCATTCTAGTATGCAGTAATGCATATTAGATTTATGGTTATAAATTACAGAGGCTTTCGAAATTAGTGTTGCGATTCAAAAAGCCAACATCTTTATAAATGTGACATATAATCTTTGCAACGGGAAATACAGCCGCATCTAAAGCCATTAGCGTATTGAAAAAACATGTCTGTGACCTATGTCCAGCAATAGACTGCTATAGGCTGTTGATGACGATGTGACAGATCTTGTGATGTCATGGTTGAAAATCTTGGATAGCCTGTCCGTGACTGCATACAATTCCTATTCATTAATATTTAAAAAAAATGCTTACCTAATTTTCGAATTTAAGTGAAACGCCCATGACTTTATATTGTGTTCGGAATCGTGGTCCTTACCTATTTTATAGGTTTGATGTCTAGAAAACTCCCTCAAATCTAGGCGTAAGCATCTAGAAGCAATATTACTTTATGACCTTTGCCATAATTGTTATGATTGTATTCTACTTTGCAGTAAATTATGTTACAGAACCCACCAGAACACGTTGCCATAATACACGTCAATTATTTTCAATAGCATGATTCCACACCAATACTAGTAAACGATCACCTTTATATCGTATAGTCCTATAGTTCATATAAAAATATGATTCTTGTGACCTTAGTATGCTAATCATATATCATATTTTCAAAAATCATATTTTATATGATATTTTGAGGTTTTCATGTTTTTATTCTAACACTTTAGTGCAATCCGGCGTAAGCGGTGTTGAACAATTAGTATAATATGTAATTCTTACGTCAAAACCTATAGATAAATTAATTAATTAATGCGACCCAAAAACTATAGATAAATTAATAAATTAATGATACTTTAATTATATCAATGAATAATATTATGATTAGGATTAAATTTAAAAATATTTAAATTATGTTAAACATAATATCTATTTTGTTTTGTGGGAAATAAAATGCTTATTAATATTATTATGCCACTTTATTTAATTGTAAACTCGTCTAAAATACATTTTTTGCTATAAATTATGTTTAATACTACATATGTACATAAATAAATATCAAAAACGTTATAGTAAAATATGTATCAAAACGGGAGACCATCGACCGCGGGGCAGGGCTCAAACGGTCGGTGGCTAGGGCTGCAGAGAAAGGAACCTCCGCACAACCTATCTGACCCTTGATCCAGCTGCCTAGCGAGAGCCTCTTAAGATATTGGTCAAGGCTCTTCGCTATCAGACCGTTCACTGAAACGACTATTGAAACGATAATTGTTGAGTCGACATCCCACATAGCGGTAATCTCTTGCGCCAAGTCAAGGTACTAGCTAAGCTTGTCCTTCTCGGCCTTCACGAAATTAGCGTCGTGTGGGATGGTGATGTCAACAAGTATCGCCCGGCGTTCCGACCGGTCTACCAGGACTAATTTATTATTATTATTAATACTTACGTCAAATTACTACTAATTAGTATTTTCAACATTTGTTAAACTGTTTGTTATGTGTATCATCAAATTAGGTACCACGAGAAACGTTGTGATCTTATTATTTATCTCTTATTTAAATTAAAAATAGTACTATATGGTATCACATAGCATCATATAGACCCAAACTAAACAGAACTTGTATTATGGAAACCACATGACTTAGATATACTACTACAAACTTTTATAATGTAAATAAATACATTATTATAACGTAGAATAAACCCAGACCCGACAGATTTGCAGATCATACAATACAATTTGCATACAAACAATTTTTTCACATCAGGAATCGAACCTGCAACCTTCGGCATCTCAGTCGGGCCTTCACCCACTGCGCCACAAAGGCCGTCAACTCTTTGAATCGATAGACACTTCAAGCGTTTCTTTAAAGTATAATTAGTAATGTTACAGCGTCAGCAACATAAAGATCCAAACACAATTATTTCCCTGGTAATTCAGAAAATGAATAGCCAAGCAAATTATACCTTCTGTACTTCTATTTTCCATGCAGATGTTCCCCCAGGGCATTATACCTATGTATTTATATACAACTGAGATTATGTAAAGTAAATCTGACGCAAACGTAATAGAGTATTATTAAATTCCACGTACGTTACCTGCCGTTACCATTCATATTAATTTGAATGTTGTTAATGTTTCTACCTACGTTATTTTATATTTTTCTTTTTCTGTTTTCATGATAAAGAAATAACTTTTTTACGGGCTTATTTTCAATTCACAGGTACCGTTTACAATTGGAATTTTAAAGACACCGTTAGTCATTCCTATAGGTCTTCTTATATCACACTAATGTGTGTGTATGTGTGTGTTTGATTGTGAGTGAGTATGTTTGTTCCCCGTCAAATCCGTAACGGCTGAACGGATTTGTATGAAACTTGGAATATACATAGTTTTAAACCCAGATTAACATATAAGCGAGCGAACACGCGGGGGGAGCTAGTGACTTATAAATAGGTAATTCTACAAAAATTAGTCTTTCTACTAATATTAGAAGTAATGTTATTCATTGTCTAGAAATACCAGGCATATAGGCTACTTCTTATCCGGGTACTAAGCCATCTGAGTCAGCGATCAATTGAACAGTTATATGTACTCTTCAAAAAATAACTTTGCGAAAATTATTGTGAGAGAGCTTTAAGTGCGAAACTTGGCACTCATACGAGTACCTGCCTAATGACAACGTCCGTTTCGAGTTAGTAAAGCAACGTCCTGCTCTCAGCAGCCCCATTTAACTAAGGAGTAAGTTTGTAGCTGTTGAAAGCCTCGCCAAAATTAGAATGTGGTAGTCAGCATTGCACAAATATAGCCTTTTACATATAGAACGACAACAGATTTTTTTTTAAATATATTTCGGAAATGTCGGAAAAGATAACATGAAAATTCCAATAAATAAAATGTAGTGTTCAGTTCGACCACAGACGTAATATAGTTAGACATATCTGTTGCCATTATGTACTTGTATAATTATAATACTTGCATAGATTAATCTAAAATCTAGAATCTAAAATCTATAATCTACGCGGACAAAGTCGTGTGGCATTCACAAGTATATGAAGCCACCCCGCGTTTTTGTTACCCGCGGCATCCCTTTAGAGAGTGTTTTTTTTCTAAATCCTTTCATTATGCGAACACTATGCAAAGAAAATAATAATATCTGCTAAACAAGTAAGCTAAATTAAAGTATTAATAAAGTATAGTTTTGTATTTAGATAACTAAGGGGAAAATTATGTTATTTGTTTTCTACACTCAGAATAAGTTTAGCTGTTTCAGAACTTTGCCTCTTTATATTTGGTTTCATGTTAATCCCTAAATCAGCAAACTAGTTAACGGTAAAGCACAAAAATGTTGAATTTTTCAGATATATCGATCAAAAAACCACGCTCGTAACATTTCTTAAAAAGAAAAATTCTATTACATTCTCAACTTTTCATGGCACATTATTCACAATACTCTGTCGGATGGTGGTAGGTATAAATTGATCCTACTGCAAACAGGCGCTGAAAGCGTTGTGCATTTTGAAAGCAAGCAGGATGCGCCTTACTGGGTGCATCCTAAATTTCAGACGCCGTAGGGCTTTTATATACGACAACTGTTGCGACATGACGCATATTCATGCCAGTACCTTTACGACGGAACAAAGAAACGAAAAAGAAAATAATACGGTCGTATCTTTCCGAAAAATATTTTTTGAAGTATTTTATCAATAAACTCACGCTGAAAAACTGAAGGTGCAAGAGTTTTCTTCGAGACGAACAGAATATCTATACTTTAAGTTCGGATTCTTATTATGTTTTGAAATACGGGCTTGAAACTCTATGCCGCCGCTAGGCATCGTATACCTTGTATACACTCGGAGTTACAAGTACAGATTATCAGTAGTTTGTTCAAGCTGGAAGCTTCAGTGGTTGAGGGCTTAAGGTGTGAAACAAACAGAGGCTTTGTTGCTTGTTTGTAGTATATACATACATATCTAGGTACGATTTTATAGAAAACAAATGCTGTGTATTGACCTTTTAATATGTCTATAAATGTATCTTCTTATTGGTTTTGAAGTTTTATTATAGAAAAGTTGTATATGGACACTTAAAATTGCCTACCTTTTTTTACCTCTGCCTGAATTTTTATTAAGTACCTACCTACATCAGCTAGCGTGTGCGCCAATTAATCTATTATAGGACAAACGTAGCTTGTGGCTACGTATCATAGAGGAAAACTTTTACGGCCTTATATAAAAATCTATCAAAAGGTAAACGATGCTTAGACTATTGACAGTGACAAGGCTAACTTTAAGCAATAGTTAAGTTTGAGTAGCATTTTTAAGTATGACAGTTAGTTTGTTATATAATTGCCTAAATTATGTAATTAAAATCAACATTCAGGTAACATCGCAATCACGCGACAGTGCATCTTGCATGTTGATATATTTACGTGAGCGCAAAATGTGGTCGCATCGCTTCGCTGTTTCAGACATTACATAGAAATTAATGATGTGGCTCAAAGCGTTACTCTGACAGACAAGGTAAGGTTCGTTACCCTGTCTAAGACGGGCCACGTCTGGTGGAGAATTGGAGCGGGTGAGTTTACAATCCACACTATTTCCGAGCTGTAAAATTGAAAGGTAACACATGACCTACTTAACTAATGTCTATCAATTCTAGAACTCAAACTGGAAAAGCAGAATCGGTATCAACTGATGCGAAAACAAAAGAATTTTTTACAATCTTAAGCAGCATGTATGTTTCACGTAGTGTAAGTCACGTTGTGGTCTAAGAAACGGTGAATATAGAATTATTAGCATTGAGTAAGTTTTACATAATTATTAAAAATATGTGTAAGACAAGTGTTGTTATTATAAGTTTACCAATTTACTTTGTATTTATTTCAGATTGAAAAGATAAAAGTTGAAATATTAGAATAATCAACAAATGAAACACGGCTCATTAGCAAAATAAAAAATGCAAAACTGATATACAATGCAATGAATAATCATCATAAAATAATTGCAAATGCCAACGTTCGTTGCAAAAAATGACCCCTTGGCATACTTTCCACAACCCCATTGTTGTTTAAAAATTAAAAGCTAATAACTTTTGTGATTAGGCACATTAAACCTTGCTGTTTGGACCACAGCTCCAAGTGTTTTGGGTTGATGAATTTTTAAAACGACCCAAAGTTATGAAGGAAGGGCACTTTGAGCCCAAGTGTGATTAATATGAAAGGTAGGGTTATCTCGTTACTTACATTGAATTTGCAATGAGCCGAGGTACCCGAGTCAAGCATGAATTACGTAGCATTAATTTAGCACTTTCGAAAAAGTTTTATCTGTGATTGAGATGGATTGCAGCTGGGGTGATGGTGGTTAACCGCGTAGCGTCTTATCATTATGAGCCAGACTAAATTTTTAAACACTAGCAAACTTCTTTTGCTTCTATTTGCTGGGATTAAGTCATCTAATCATTTTTTTATATCCACTTATCGAGGGTACAATACCCACTACCTAGACCTATTTAATATTTTAATAATAAATATAATAGAATATTTATATTGTTAGCTAGCTTAAATCTAGATAAAGTCATTGAACTATCTCATTTTGCATGCTTATCCATAATGTTGATAATTTTTTAACTATAGCAACCTACTTTGTGTAGGAATAAAGTATATTGTATTTGTATCAAATAAAGCATTATTGCACATATTGTGATGTGAGTTAAAATTTACTGTAATTTGCAAGATTGGTCAACTATATATTTTTATTATATGGGTGATTCTCATTTTTGAAAAAAAGCACTTTGATTATGGATTGTCTAACATATAGCAGCTAAATAATGTTAACATGCTTTGTGTTACTAAAATATAGTTAACATACTATTCTAGAACCAAAAAAGGAAATAAGTAATTCATAGTTTTTTTTATAATTATGTTTTAACCATCAAAATTGTCACTTCCGTGGATATGACACGTTTCTGCACTGGTTTCATAAAGAAAGAAAAATCCTGAGTTTTATTTGTCTAAGTGAATTTGTAAAAAAAGTTTGCAAATATTATCGATTTTTATGCCACTTCCATAGCCTGTAAAAATGAGAATTACTCATATGTGGTTTCAAAAATCGTGTTACAGTATGAGCCGTAGCGTGCGTTTTCATGGTAATCACCCCCTTGAGGCGGTTCAAAGATTTGAATAACTTTTAAAATGTTGCCAGCAAGCGTGAAAGTGCACCCTTTCTGTTCCGACTTTACTGTAATTTATTATTACGAACATTGTAATGTAAGAACTGAACATAGAATCGGTGATAAAATAATAGTAGAGATGCTAGAAATGAAATGAAAAATCAAATATTTGCACTTCGACTCTCTTTCTCTCTCTTTTGTAATTACTTATACTTTACGTTTTTCATCAGCTCATTTTCATCGAAATTCCATTTTATTTTGCAATAATTGAAACGCGGTCCTTATTCCATATATACTGTCATTATCTTCAAAAAGAATTGTATATAGGAAAACTTTGTTTAAGTAGTAATATTTGAATTTTATATCTTTACATACCTCTCCTTTGTTTTTTACCTCATTCGTACGGATAACTTCAACTATATGAGTAAATTCAAATTATTCCTGTTTTTATTAACATGGAGGTACGTATTAGGAGCTTATGTTTTTGAACACATGTCTTGGTAAAGTAATTTTATATAAATTTATACTTTAGATACATTAGGCTGTTGGAATAAGCAAAACGCACCAGATTACATTTTTTTTTTCAAATAAAGACCTTATTATATTTAACGCTGATTGTAGCGTGCTATAGGTGAAAGATTATTTAAAATAGGCCAAGTAGTCTTTGTGTTTATTCATTGTAAATAAACACATATACAAAAATGTAATATATCCTATTTGATATTAGAAGAAAAATATTTCATAAAAGTAAACCTTTAACTTCTAATGAAACAAATTCCGAAATCGTACGATTTTTTACTGCTGCCGAAAAGTTCCTGCAACATAAGTAGCACCCGCTTTCCACTTTTACGCTCAATATTTTAGACTCAACTCGTTAGTGTTCTAATTGAATCGAACCCGATTAATTTTACGTAGCGAATGAAGTGCCATTCTACAAATAATATTCGCTGTATAATCGTAACTTCGCTGCATTATCATCAACCTCATCGTCAGCAGTCCACTGCTGGACATAGACTTCCCCTTATGAGTACCATTGCCGCCTGTCCTGAGATCGATGCATCCAGCTTCTACCAGCAGCCTTTCGCAAATTCACAGTTTGCTGAACGAAAATCTGATATTGTCAATTTGACCGACGACCTCTGTGGTGCAGTGTGAAGACCCGCCTGAGACGCAGAAGGTTGCAAATTCGATTCCAAGTGCGAGACAAAAAATCGTATGATCTGCAAATATTTGTATTGGGTCAGGGAGTTTCCTATGTATCATATGTGTATGTATTTTTTTCTTCTTGATACGTATTTATTTAAAAAAAAATATTTTATAGTATATCAGTTATGTGGTTCCCATAATGCTTCTTCTTAGATTACGGCTACATGATGCTGAGTGAACACTATTGATTTTTGTTTAATATTGGCGTCATAAACCGATGTCCTATAACCTCTAACTGTATTGTCCCTACGATGTTCCGTGGGCCTGTTTTATAAATTATTTGCTAGCAGAACTTTCGAAATTTCCAGTGTATTTTATGTATCTTTAAAAAGCTCGTGGCTCGACCGATTTGAATATTAGTTAATATGTTCGAAAAAAACAGACGAAAGTTTAAAATTAAATTTGATAATTTTGTATAGGTTAATAAGAAAATAATTGCAGAGACAATTCAAGGGGGCGGCATACCTTTCAGAATTAGCAAGTTGAAGGAGTAGCTCGTGGGGCCGATTACCGTTCTGGGATAAAGATAAGCAAATAGCAACCACGATCTGGAAGCCGAAGTGTAGGGAGATAGACGACAGTATCGACAAGATTGCAGAAAATTGGTGAATGGAACGTGACCAAGTTTTTTCTTTATAGAAATCTTTGGGGGATACCTTTTTACCTTTCAGCAGTGGACTTTTTAGGTTGTTATTGGTGATGTCCAATGGTAATATAGTATTAGCACTTAGTATTTGCAAGGATTTTCTTAATAAAAGCGCTATACTTTAATATGTTACATAAAAAGTGTTAAACGATATTTCATACCCAAAAGCCATGATAAATTGTTCCGTAAACGATGCCCGCCAAACTTTTACAGTATGCCACAATACCGTTAAATATTAGTTTATTCAGACATGAGAAGGTAAACCAAATCACTTGTGCAAATGGACCATACATTTATTTTTAATTTAATTCAACCCTTTAGAATCGAACTTATTAAGCAAAGCAAGTATAAATTTCGTTTATATACTTTTGACGCAGGCAGTAGCCTAGACTGTTGTTAATTTAATTTAATTATTTCTCTTGGAATCCACTTAGTGCATGTAAACTTAAGATTAGAATTATAATTATTATTACATAATATTTTTATTTAAAAAAAATATGACACAGCACTTTATTGTTTGAGAATAAATAAATGAAATACAAGTCGTAATAAAATACTACCAACTAACCGGGATTTCTTGAAATACAAAATGGGACCACTTTCTTAGATGCCCCGATGAACGTCGTACCATATTAAATATTGGCTGTTACTTTGCGTTTTTCATATTTTCTCTTTTCCTATACCACCAAAAATTAAACATTCATATTGGTTGATCCATTTTAGAGTTTTTCCGAGACTAACGCACCTTGATGTTTATATCTCTTAACAAATCGTTTTTATTTGATTAACATGGTTTAGTAGCAGTATAGCTTGTGAGGGGCTCTTCCGGGGAAGTACTGCCACCATGCCTATTTGTGACCTGAAACAGCTTTGCTGTGTTTCGGTTTGCCCAGTGAAATTACAGGCACAAGAGGCATATCATCTTCATGCCTCAAGCTGATGGACGCAGGGCGTTGAATCGTAGAGCACGTCCCATCGAGACAAACCTAAAATATGTTTTAAGACATTACTAACCAGAGTTTGTTAAAAATTTGTTTAATAATTAAATATAGTCTATAGTTTATTTCTATCTCAACTTTGAGAGCAGTAAACATGAGTTTTTTTTAAATTTTGAAATATGGTAATTGTGTTTTAATATCGCTATTAAAAAGATTGGATTATCGATAACCCCATACTTTAAACTTTACTTAATTTTTACTTAAGCCTAAACTTTGTTTTTTTTGTTTTAGTAATTTGTATAAAAAATTAAAAACCAGTCATGCACGGAATAATAAACGTAACATCAACCGATTCTAGAAATCTACATCATTCATCATCATTATCAGCAACAGATTTAGAAGAAAACTACATAAAGTCTTAAAATTCAATACAGCGGATCTCGAAGTCGGAGAAATCGCATTGAGATAAAGTATGCATCCCTTTCTAGCAAATGATATATGGACATAAGAAAGTAGAGATCAGCCGTATGAGTTGACGTTCAGAGCATAGTGAATTTTAAGGCTTTATCTAGTTGTCTACTATATTTGTGTTATTAGCCTTTGTCGACCTATTGGGTGTAAGTCTTCTTTTGAATAATCAAAAGTCTGAACCAGGTGCCGCCCAAAGTCTTTCTAATATCGTTGACCTATCTCGCTGTAGAAATGTAGTATTTTTTTATAATCCCTAATTATACAACTAACTGCGCCCCACATCTTCGCCCGGTTGGAAAAATTATGTGTCAAAACGTGTTTTATTATTTACATGAAGGTTTATTATGACCATGTTTTGCGCTGAATAAAAAGTACCAACACAATATTACTGCATTACGTAGCCGTATCCGTTCCCGTCCCCGTTCCCACTCTTCGCGCTGGTCACCAATTCACAGCCGGTTAAGTATGATGATTTTTTATAAACCTGCCTAACTTGAGAAATGATTGTTTCCCCATACAAACTTTCATACCCTCTTTATTTTCGCTACAAAAAGTAGCAAATGTACTTTTTAGGGTCCCATCTACGAAATTCATTAAAATTGATTCTGCGCTTTAACTAAAACAGCTATTTCATTTCATTAGAGTCTATGTGCTAAATTTCAAGTCAAAAGGTGATATTTTTTATTGTTCCTCATCCAAAATTTGCTACCCCCGTTAACCCCCTTAGAGGTTGATTTGCAAAAAATGCTGAAATTATTATTTTAATGAGTCTCTGTGAAAAATTTCAAGTTGATAGATAAAGATTTTTTTTGTCACCCATTCAAACTTCTCCACCCCCGTTTACCACCTTAGGGGTTAATTTGTGTAAAGCGCTGATATATGTGTTTATTTATTTTTATTAGAGAGTGTCTGTGGAAAATTTTGAAGTCGATAGGTGGAGATTTTTCCATCGTAAAGGTTAGATTGCAAAAAATCCTCTAATAGCTGTTCGTTTATTTTCAGTACAGAGTCTCTGAGCAAACTTCGTCAAGTCAATTCGTAAAGATATTTTTCTGTTTAAACTTTGCCACCCCTGTTTACCACCTAAGGGGTTAATTTTTCAAATTTAGATTAGCCTATGTGTTATTCTTGTACCTTAAAAATCTACATAATAAACATTTAAATAAGTCATAAGAGGTTACGGAGATACGTGGTCACATACATTCACACAGACTTTTATTCCCCATACAAACTTTGCCACCCCCGTTAACCGTCTTAGAGGTTTAATTGCGAAAAATCCTGAAACAGATGTTCATTTATTTTCAATAGAGAGTCTCTATGCAAAATTTTGAGTCGATTGGTAAAGATTTTTTTTGTTCCCCATACAAAATTTGCCACCCCCGTTTACCACCTCAGAGGTTAATTTTTCAAAATTAGAGTAGCCTTTGTGTTATTCTGGAACCTAAACTATATCTACATACCAAATTTCATGTAAATTTGTTCAGTTGTTACGGACATATGTGGTAACAAACATTCACGCTGACATTTATAATATTATTAGGATTAGGATAGGATACTTGATTTAACTTTTGAAACTATCATGGTTGTGAACATAATTATTAACATCAACGGTATATTTACCATGATTTGTGAGTAACAACAGAAATAACAAAACATGGTTAATATCCCGTTGATATTAATTATTAATATTTGATTTATTGTCGACTTCCACATAGAACAAACCTCAGTCGGCTACGATCGCTTCACCCGTTTCAGCGCACTGAAATTAAATTTACGTGGCGCAAGGAAAAAACTAGTTACAAGAGGAAATTGGCGAAGACATTGACAAATTGTTTCCGCAAGAGGTCCACTCTCGCTCACTCACGTGGATGGTGCGTATCCTTTATTCCTTTCGCACTCGCGGTATGCGGAACTTCATGAAACTACTTGAATAATTGTCGCTGAATTTTTAACCGACTTCTAAAAGAGAGATTCTCAATATGTTTTTTATAAAAAATAATTTTTGTTGGCTTTAGATTGGTACCCTGAAAGTGTTTATGGCGTAGGTTGGTTGCATCGAGATAAACAGTTAAAGGTATCGATGTTGGAATGGGTGATCGTCTGTTTGGTATTTCAGTCGTTACGCTGGAAACATACAGGCAAACTAAGACCTGCCTTCTTTTTTTAAATTATAAAAAGAGATACTAAATATTTAAGAAGACGCTGATCATTGATGTTATGACGCAGTACTAAAAGTAGAAGAAGATGGAAGTTGTTAAGCCACTAACTAACTTAGCTAACTTTAAAGAAAAAACTAGCAATAGATTATTTAAAAAAAAAGATGCTGAAAATGTATTCAATCTCGAGCTCTATACTCAAAGTATAGATACAAATTCTTTATGAGATAACTGTAGCTATAAAAACAAAAGAATTGCCATCCTATTCATAATAGTTCATAAACCTCAGATAGTTAAAATATCATGTCACCTATTTTTATTTAAGTTCATTTAAATGACAGGGACAAGCTTACTTTATCAAGCGCTATAAAATTACATTTAGTTATGAATAAATGGGTTAGTTTATAAATTAGCTAAGGAGACTCTGTATAGCAATTACATAGATAAATAGCAAACCGCAAGGTTTTAATAAGAAAATATTATAACCGCTAATTGCGATCACCCATCAAGGCTAACGAGCCTGAGTGGAATGTAAATTATATTGCTTAAACGTCAAGGTTGTTTTATCTAAACAACAAAATATTTTCAGAGCATTTATTCTCATTCTATAACAGCATTTTAGACCATTAAATACTGAAGCCATTATCCTACTAATATTAAAATGACAAAACGTGAAATGTGAAATAGTGTGATTAATTACTGACGCTCGTAAAATTGGGCCTTAATTAATCCAAAAACTGTAACCTGTTGGAAACACTCTCCGGTAAATCCATACCATCCATATCAATTGTACCCAACTAATAAACAAAACAAAACAGCAACAAAACAATTCAGGACTGAATTAAATAATAATTTTCAGAAGCCAGGTGAGAATGTGGTTATATCTAGCTATACCACATCTCTCATATTTAGATTCGTCTATGAATAATAAATAGATAACGCAATGCGGAAGCTCGTATCGAATGTACGCCATTCAGTCGCAGTCGCGAGGGTATTATTTCATTTCCAATGCACTTTTTGTGCGCAATATGTAAAGATCTATACCTCCTCTCTAGCGACGGTCATATTAAGTCAATTTATCTTATGCATTTGCATCGAGCTTTAGAAGCTTTGCTCTTTATGAAGGGCTCGTCCGAGGAAGCTACTACCATGCCTATTTTTTCCATGAAGTAGTATTAATTTGAAGAGTGTGGATGACGGTAAAATTACCGCCACATTATGCTGATCACATTCATCTCTCCAATTGGACTCAGATGAACCGATTCACTCTAAATTTGAACTCCAAGTTTGTACTGGTCCGGGAAAACACTACTGGTACTTACCTATTGGGATATTTCATAAAGCCATAAATCTGGTAGTCGATTTCCGTTTCAGAATACAGGTCAACGGACCTCCTAGAAGTTTAGACGCTTTGGTTATGGGTTATTCGGAATAGCCTGCTGGTGACACGTTTTGGTGCTAGGAATTAATAGATTTGATCAATTGAATCAAATGCATTAATACTACAGAATACACAATAATATGTATATACTACATTCAATATATGTAATGCGTACCGAACTATTCGGTAATTCCCTGCTCAGAACTAATTGGAACATTGCGTCCATTAAGCCCCTGCCTTGCCACCTAAAATAAGCTTAAAGAGAGAGTATCTAATTATAATGTTATAGATTCGTACATTATGCATTTAACAATCAACTTCTCGTACTATTCTTATTTTTATTTTATTTTTATCACTTGAAGATGGAAAGAGCACATGGCCCACCTGATGTCGAGTGGTAACTATTACTTATAACAAAGCAGCGTATCGTAGATAACGCTTGATTAGATAGATAGATAGATAGAAAACTTTTATTCATACCCCCACAATGTAACAAAACAAAATAAAAATAATAAGAGAGATTAACTATGCTAAGGCTTAAACTAAACAAGGATAAACAGTTTGTGAAAGTACTCTGTGTGGTCGTGAAATGGTCCTCAGCTCAGCATTTGCTACTGCATGTTGCCATGCTGCAGCGCTAGTTTTCAGCTAAGGGGTTCAGCTGATTGGGACTAGGGCTTGCAAATATTCGAAAATATTCATATTCGAATATTCGATTTTTTTTCGGGTACTATTCGAATATTATTCGAATAATTGAAAAACACTATGATTTTATTAAAATTACATCTTATTTTGTTATTTTGAGTGTTATTTTCATGAAGAAGTTTAAAATATCAACTTATTTTATTCTTAAACGCGTTTTTTCCAAGAACTAATTTAAAAAAATTACAAAATGGTATGTCACCGTAACGAGACATAGGTGATTTAAACGCACAATCAACCACAAATTAAAATGTTCTTCTTCGTATGAGCTAGTGGCCAACTCTAGTGTCGGAGATTTTAGGCCGCCCGAAGGCCTCAGACATGGCTTAACGACTGAAAAGCCGGGACCAACATCTTAACGTGCCTTCCGAAGCACGGAAGTGGTTAAATCTAAATGTCACTAAACAGTCATCCATCCAAGTAATGACCACGCGGAGAGTTGCTTAACCAAAGTGATCTCTTAAGTACACCGAAGTAAACCACGCCAAGGACGGACGGACGGACAAAGCAGCACCAAAGGGTTCGTTTGACCAGCTCGGTAATGTCACTCTAAAAACAGTCTTATAAATCTGGGTTAGTTGGTATTTTAACAAAATCATGAAAATAAACATTCACGTTAACGACAGAGACGAATGGACAGAACAGTCTCGTCAACTACGCGAATGCACTAAGCGAAACTTCCGAGTGTATCCGAACCGTGTTCCGAACCCGATAAAATTTATTGGGTTTGGATCGGATCGTTCGACATATTGTTTACCCGAACAACGACGTAAACTTGTATAGTCTTGTATGGATATATCGCGCGAACTCTTAAGTGGCATTTCATGCACATCTGAGTTCCGATTTCGGTGTTTTTAATATAAATCGAATATTTGAATATTGAAATATCAGTATTCGAATATTCGAACAAAAATAATATTCGAATTATTCGAATATTCGAATATTCGAATGCAAGCCCTAGTCTCGACACTAGGTTCTCGATAAAAACAAATAAGTCTATGATTATAAAGAGCCTACCTAGGTATCGGTGTATATGTATATCTTTTTGATACCAGAAGATGAAAAGTTGCACCTGATATTAAATGATAGCCATTACTTGTAACAAAGTATTTCTTTAAAGGTCACGCTTGTTTGGAATGCGCCCCACGGTAATTCCACCTAGAACTTGAGGCATTGAGGAGTTAAGCCTCATGTGCCTGTAATTTTACCGGCACCCAAACTCTTCAAACCGAAACACAACGATGCTGCTTACGGCATGGGCAAGGTGATAGTATTTCCCCAGATGAGACCTACACAAAGAACTAAACTACTTCTACAAAAGCTTTTGAAATAAAAACTATTCGCCAAAGTTCGCATTTTAATTTTATTATTCCATGGCATCTGGGATAATGTAGTTTCCACAAGTTTGCCAATATCACGTATATTGTTCATAATAACACTCGTATGAGGTATCGCTTTTACGGTCCAGTTGTCCAGTCTTCAGTCAGGACCTGTTCTGATAAAGCAATTGTGAGTATAAAAAATAAAGACCAGCGAACAATCGGAGAATTCCAAATTCACTTTTATTTAAGTTCTCATACAATAACCAAACATTTTTATGACATCAACCGAACACTAAACGGCATGTCAGTCTGAAAGTGGGCCAAGACATAAAAAGGCAGGGCCCTTATTTCACGCCACTTGCTTCGTAATTTCGTACGCATCAAAACTATCGCATACGATTTGTATAAAAATCTGTCAAGTGTATCGCTACCCTTAGTAAATATTTTAAGAGGCTTTTACACGGAGTCAGACTTCTTCTTTTTCGTAGTTCGCTAGTCTGTGTCTTAGTTTTTAGGGAACCCGAAGGCATCTGACATGGCTTAGCAACCGAAAAAGTCGGGACAAACATCTGAACGTGCTTTACGAAGTACGTGATAATACGGTCACCCATCCAAGTAGTGACCGACTAAGAATACCAACCGAGTGATTTCCTCACACGTTTTGTGGTGAAAATTTACGCGATAGAGTCTTCGGTCTCTAGTGAGTAAACCAAAATGGATAAACAGATTTTAATATTTTTAGTACCTTTCGAGTTACAATTTGATTAAAATAAACTAGCTGAACCGCCCGTAACTTTGTTTGCGTGTATGCTTGTATAACACAATCTGATCAATGATTACTGAAAGCATAGAGGACAAACATACAAACATTGATTTTTATTTTTATTTTTTGTTTCGAATGAAACCGGCTTGAACCGCATCCGTTGGATGGTCTATAACGGACATACATACATAGTAGGTAGATTTTTTTTGTGTTTATTATATTGATGGATAGATTTAGTATAAGTAAATGATGTAGTTTGTATGGTGCCCGCAAAAGCCGAAAATACCTACGCTCCCTCCTTAGTTTGCTCAGCAAAGTATCTTCTTCATCATCTCATATAGCAGTCACTGCTGGATAAAGGCCTCCCCTAATAAAACTAGTCTTCAGCTCGACGTCTCAAGTTTCTACCAGCAGCTCTTTGCAGATCGCCACTCCACCTGGCCGGAGGGCATTGAAAAATATTTTACTTTTACGATAGAACACTAAAATAAAAACCACTACAAACGTTTTGAATATAATTTAGTTCAATCCATTGATACCTATTATGCTGTCCTCATTAATGGTGATTTTAGTTATTCTTAGTAGGATAATCTTACAGTCATTTAACAAAAGGAATTTATCTCTATTTTATACAGTTAAAAAAATAATACTTACAAAACTTATTTAGACCAACAAGATTTTAGAAGCTCGTAGGCTGCTACGTGATCTCGTGATGATTCGCGTAGCGAATGTCGTAGCATATAAGACGTAGCATTTCGGATTATAAGTCGATTACAAAATATGTTTTACTTAATTATGAGATAGAACTTTTGTAGACGGTATAACCATAACAATATCCAAGTATGCCAAGTACTAAACAGCCTAAGACTGAATAAAGTATACAGTGTTTTTTTTCTAGGCCAGTATGAGGAAATCTGAAACCGCAGTAGGTACAAAGAAACTCTTTTATGAACCAATAAGGAGATTATCACTCTATTATTACAAATGTGAAGGTTTTTGTGAGTATGTTTGTTCCCACTCATTTTCGTAACGGCTGAATGGATTTGAATGAAACTTGGAATATACATAGTTGGTGGATTAATACATGGGTTAATTTATATTAGGATATCACGCAAGCGAAGCTGCAGGCGGATGCATGTACATATAATAATGATATTAAAACATAATTATAGTTGGTGGGTATAGAATAATTTTTGGTGAAGCCTGAGTTTTCCATAAAAATATTAAATGTTCACATTTGTATGGTGAATATATATATTTAATTTGTGTCTGGGTGTATTTTAAGCATTCATATAATAATATGTTTATTAATCCTCCGTAAAACAGATCAGGTTACCGTCTAGTTTGGGATCAGTTGACCGAGTGATGATCTGCGAAAGGCTGCTGGTAAAAGTTTCGTTACGACGACCTGAACAGTGCGCAATGGCGCACTTGGGGTAGCCTATGTCCAGCAGTGAACTGCTGTATACTGATAATGATGATGATGATGCTTATAACCGCGATGACCTTTAGGTATATATTTATGTTCGAATAGTACAACTCGAAAAATTAAGGAGCAATAAGGAAGGCAGACGCACCATCAAATTTGACTTACTACTGTCAAAAAGAGAGACAGTGGCGACTTCATTCACGTACAGATTTTTTAGCTGCACCTACTGTGCATGTTACTGTGGCATCCCTTCAGAGTTAGAACTTCAAAAAATCTCCCCTACATAATACAAGAAATATATCTTTAAAATTTTAAGTCTCTCGGCAAGTCCGACAGCAGCTTAGGTAGTACGTTGATTGTCAGTTATTCAGTCTTACTTATATACTACTATACATACAATAAAATGACAAATTCATCATCCAATTTTAGCGGCATTTTAATAAGGGGTAAGTGAAAACGTGGCTTTATTTTTACTATGTAAAAGCCGAAATGGCATTACCATCGGGAATTTATTTAATTAATATTTTATTACAAGCGGTGACATTTCGAGTGTCATTTCGTTTCATGGCTGTCATGTACAGAGGGTTCCGAACTCATAAAAACTCAATGTAAACTTTCATTTTACTAACTATAATGGATAGTAAACTTTGTATCTAGTAAAATCTGTTCACTCGTTTAAGTTTCATAAGCCCTTTAACCCCGCTAACAAAGACGACGTAATTTTGCGTCCGATAATCTAACTTTTCCCGACAAATCTGTTTGAAAGCCCGCTAAAAGCGATAAAAATTAAAGCACGAAAAATGAAAAATCGCTTTCATGATGGCCCATCTATCTAATAAACCTAATATTGGTTCGATACGCGCTCAAGAGGCGTGAAATGACGGCCCACTCGGAACCCCGCGGCGGGAGGCGCAATCACCAGTCAAGCTTGACCTTCGTTGTTTTTATTTTACTCGTGAAGAAATCACAGCGACCGTTGAAGAAGATTTTTAGCAGCTCTTCTTTAACTGGCCGTACAGTTCACAACACCCTACTCTGCATAAAGAACTGATAAAGTGCAAACTTTTATTAGTTGTATTTTACATAGCATATGCTAGCTTCTAGTATTTATTATCTTTGTCAAACGTTTTACTGACCGACATCATGAATCTGTTCGATGCAGGTTTTGGCAGAAGCCGGTGGCTGTATGCCAATAGGTTGGATATGAGTAACCGCTTTTTCGCTGTAGATCTTATTTCGAAATTGGGAAGGTATCGTATTTTGAGCGCTGGCTCAGCGCATTCCGTCGATGACCGGACAGTTACTTTCTCAAATTACACCCAGCCATTCCCGAGGGTAAACAATTTAAATATCTTCACGTAGCCGAAAGGGATGGTGCCATTCCTCGAGGTCCTTCGCTAAACTATTTGCCTTAAAACGGACGGCTTAAGGCAGGCAACACGATGCCTCGACATGTCTTGAACATACTTGACGCAAGAACTATTCAAGGTTTTACTCGCACTTTGGGTCAGGTATCGATTTCTAGTGGTAATTTACGACAGAGACAAATGCCACTCTGCTTTCATATAACTACGAAGGTTATGTGACACAGCAACAATTCGACAACATTTAAACTGAAAATCGAAGGAAAGTTTTTGACCTACTCTTGTCAAAAAGGACCAATGATTCCCGTAAGCATTAAATAGATGTAAGGAGTCAAAAGTACTAGAGATCCGCTCGCGTATTAAGCACTGTTTATTTTTACTTTTTGAACCAGGTTTACGGTACAGGTTGTTTCGTAATACCGACACATAAGGTACCGTTATTGGAAACGGATCGACAAAACCCTGGCTAATGGTCCGTAAACATTAATTTAAAGCATGAAGTAACGAGAGAATAAGAAGCATTATTTTCATCCTTATGGTGTAGACAATATGGAGATCTTAATGGTATTGTATAGTTTCCTCATAGTGTATAGTATCTACTAAAATATCATCATAGTCATTAACACACCACATTTGAAGCTCTCCTGGGATCGCTGCTTACTTAGGTCTGATCAGTCCTGTTTTTATCACTTATTTATATTAGCATCTACTAAAGTGCTAAATTTACCATAGGTGTTTTTTTGTAAGTAATAGCTTGTACAAACAAAAATACTTCAACATTATCGTCATCGTTTGAGGATGAGGCTGAGGCCTGTTGGGTATAGGCCTCCTCCATATTATGCCATGTAAATCAAAACTATACCTAAAGAAAGAGACTTACTGTGATCGAAGGTGCGCGGGTCAACCGTGGTGGTAGTGGCCGGCGTGGTGAAGTCCTCCTCATCCTCGTACGGCTCTGTTGTGGTAGTAGTTGTGGTCGTTCGTTTACGGTTTTTTTTCCGTTCCGGACGGCGCGGGGCCGGAGTCACGGCTGGCGGGGCGTTGGTCCGAGCTTGTGCCACGGTCGTGATCTCGGGGCCCGAGCTGCCCGAGCCGGGCTCGGCTAGTACCAACGCCACTAGTGACACGGCCGTCAGCCGTATCACCAGTGGCGCTAAGCGCCGCATTGTGCCTGTGGACAAAATAAATATTTGAGTATCGGAATCAATAACGCAAAACACTGTACACCTTACCCAAATAGAGGGGTGTGTATCTGTATAAATATTTGTGTTGTTGTGACATAACAGAGTAGATATCCGAAGCTGTCCAAATTATTTATTGCCAAAATGAATATGCGAAGGTATATGAAGAAAGTGATTATAAACCAACAAGAACAAACTTGAACTTTAGTTCATAGATGTTCATTTAGTTATAATCACTTTTTATAAATCATTCTATAAATAGAAGTTAAACATAAAGCTCATTTGTTTCAGAATTGGATCAATAACCGAAAATCTTCTTTCTTATTCTTAATTTATATATTTCATATTCTTCAAAAATTTACGCAGAGCCTATTAAGATTCGATTAAGACACTAAAATTATGCTATTATTAGTTTGTACCTCAGTGTTAGGATTTGTAGATAACTCGATCTCAGCAAGGGAATTAGCTTCGCTATTGACATTCGGATGTAGGACGATTGCATTCTCAACCGGAAAATCACGGAATGCAACCGCATTTGTGGTCAAACAACAACGTATGTATGACCATCGAAATGCCGTTTCATGTGAGCTTCGTCATGCAGGTATGTAGATGTGTAGAATTAGGACTATTTGTATTACAAACTTAAGCATGATCATGGAAGACCACTAAGTTTATATAAATAAATAAAGATCAACGTTTGTATGTTTGTCTTCTATGCGTTTCAAAACCAATAATTATGTATGTTATACAAAAATACGAGCAAACGAAGTTGCATTAGATTTTTTTGTAATTTTGCGTTTTTTTAGATTTTAAGTATACAAAATAACACCGATCAAAGAAGTAATTATACTCGTAATAACAGACTGAACTTGTAGGTTCATCTGCAATTTCAGCTCAGTTAAATTAAGTTCAATAATAATTATTTTATTACTTAAATATGTATGTGATATTGCATAACAATCCTACTTATCTAATTTACCATTATTTATAAAGTCACATTTTTAGGGTTGTTAAAAATCAGAAAGTGACACAAATATACTTATTTATATATTGTTACTTTGTAATCTGTTAAAAAGCTCAGAAAACACTTTTTAAAATCTATTGAAACACTTCCAAAGTCCTAAAAGTTGTATTGGCATTTTACGGCGAGGAATAAAAAGTAAAACGAAGTGTCCTGTCTTTCACTATCAAAACAGCCCGTAAAACTTAAGAGAGTTACTTTTGTTAAAAAAGAGGGTTCAGTTCTTGGCTAACGAAAGAAAGTAAGGGGAGGTACTTAATTCATCATGAATATTTTCACTAATTTACAAGACCACAAACAAATGACAATAAAATACCACGAGTGACCAGAGTCATCTACAAACAACAACAACAACATCAGCCTACGAGTATATCGGTCTACTGCTGGACTTTATAGGTCTCCCCTGATAGGATTTATGGGATTATTTAAGGGATTTATGCTCATAATCCTCAGGCAGGGCTTGCGGGTTGATGAGAACAGGGCACAGCTTCTCGCATGACCGTCGCTGCTGCCCGTCAACGGCTAGCTAATGTAACTGTGCTGGAGTTAGGCTACGCTACGCCACAATCAGCCAGCCACCAGAGCTTCGATTGTCCACCCTGCTAGCTAAATAGGGTGGACCACGGGCAGGTGAGGTTGGCTTGGGTTGCGAAGATGAAGTTTGAAACCTTTACACCTATACGAAAAACATTACCCTCCTTCGCAGTTGGGTAAAAAGCCAAGTACACACACATAATGAGAACCCATTGGTCCAGATCCAATTCAAAAGTTTGTATACATTATATTTATTTATCAGCTAGGTAAAAATATAGCAAAAACATGAAAGAGTATGAAAAATTGCCGTAACCGAAGGTTGCATGTGCCAACATCTGTCAACACACTATAACCGTCGCTTAACGTTGCTTAATGCTTGCCGGGTCAGAGGGCCACTGTAAATTCTTTATGGAATTCCATTCACCTAGCCCACTAAATGGAGTTTCGCTTTAAGGAGTGCGTCCTGAAAATGTGGTACTTTAACTACTAAAATATTAAGCTAATGCTATGTTAGGTGGTTCCACGCGGATGCCAAATAACATATCATTTCGAGCGTAGATCCAAGAAATTTGTTATGTTAAATTGAATTACTTGAGTTCAGTTTCGACTATACCTATGTCGTTATTGATACACTTGATTTTTCAATAGAAAGGCGGGTACTTTTATAATCGCACGCTTATTACAACAATTGGTTAGTCTTTTTGAATTTATTTGTGTTTTCTTTTTAAAACAATTGGTTAGTCTATCTACGACACAGATTATCCAACCTTAATACAGAAATTTTGAAAATCTTTTATTTTCTCTAAACTTGAAGATTCCCCTTTGTCTATATCCGCAAAGTAGGTAATTTTGAAAACCTAAATAAAAACTCTACTATAAAAAGATATTCCACGAAATTACAAGGACTCTAGAAAAATATCGTACTACAATCTCATGTAGAATCACATACCTAATCTGAATAAGGGCACATGTTTCGTCATTTTGCGCGGCAGCATGTAGGTAATTACGATTGGAAACCGCTGTAGCAGCAACGTAGAAAGAATACTAATCTTCCAAATCACTGATAAAATAGATTGCTGTTCCGAGCATGTGGAACTGAGCCGCGAAATTAAATACAATTTTGTCACAAAAGCTGAATCTTTGTGGTAAATTGGCATAAAATAAAATAACGCTAATGTATCTGAACCCTTCTTGTTGGAAAGGATGATCTGAACCGGTGACCGCTGCGGTTTGTCATCCTTTAATTTACAAAAGCGCTTTTAGAACACGCTTGCCGGTGGAATTTGGCATTGACGGAGGTCCGACTTTTTATCAAAAGATTTGGCCGTGTATTTTCGGCAACATAAAAGTTTGCCGTCGCGGGTACACAAACCTTTTTCTATACTGTGGCCGGCGGGTAATCTCTGACAAGCCGTTTTAAAAGCACCTTCTTAAGATTAGAGCGTGGCCGGCCCATTGTACCAGCATCCGGTTGATCGAGCACCGGAACGCAGGTGGTCGATCAATGAATTTTCTCAACTCTAGGAAATTGATTTTCATTCAGTGGGAGAAAATTGCCAGCTCTCCTTCCATTATGCAGGGTACACCGACTTTACGCTTAAATCTGATATCAGTTGGCCTGATTAATCAATGCGGTGAAGAAATGCGGCCAAAATTACTAGTTACTATAATACATTGAAAAAATGTCATTAGTTACTTTTATACATTCAAAAAATGTCATTTATTTTATTTTATTTTTATTTTATTTATTATGGTCTACCAACGATTGTCACAATATTAAATGCTAATTAAGATAAGTATACTTACATACAAGTATGAGATGCGCTCAATCATCGCTGTCGTCATTTCTGTCATTGATCATTATAGTCACTAACTATCACTAATGCAATCAAAATATTTTACCTAATCTACATTAAAAACCTCTTTGTTGACTCTATTTTCAATAATGGGCGGTATTAATTAACAAACCAAAAAATATTGTATGGCAGGCTCGTTTTAATTAAAAAAGTTTCAGCCGATTGCTTTATTTTATTACCTTGATATGTATTCCGAGCTTCGTACGAGCCTATCAAACGCCAGTTTATATTTGCTTGCTGGAGCTAGAAATTGAGGCTTTGTTGTTTCTAGGTGATATGATGGCTGAGACTCGGAAGGGTGGTTGCCATGGTAGCAAATATGTCTCATAAGCTGCCTATAAGGGTAAGGAGGGTATTCGCAAACTTCTCCAGCGCCTGCCGTGCCACAACACCCCTTTACTCAATTTATGACGTTGGCGTGCATTTGAATATGTTTACCATAAAAATAGGCGTTCTGTGGCCAGAAACTTTGGCAATAAAATGCAAATGGTGACATTGGTGTCGCTTCTAGATTACGAGCGTAGGTCTAGACTGGAATTAAAATTATATTTCCAAGGTAAATGCTGAATTTTAAGTTGTTTAATATTAGTTTAGGACGGAGTACTTTAATATGTATGGAATAGCTTTTTCATTTGATTTTGAGTGGGTAAATATTGAAGAAAAAACAATAACGTTTTTGAATTATTGTTCTATGATATCCATAAATTTATTTCTTACGTTAGTGCGTGGGTGTTTTGATACATACTTACAGGGTGAGTTTGAATACGATTTAGGTTATCCTGAAAAGTTTTTGGAAAATGATTGGACACTCCCTTCGCACACTAGTAACTCCCCCCAAATTTCAGGGAGTTTTTATCCTGGCAGTGTGCGCGCTTTGAATCTGTGCTTGAAATTATTTATGTAAACAGGAAATAAGACACACCTTTTAGGTATAGTATATGAGGCTTAGATTTTTGTATTGCAAAGCGCTTATTTCTCTGAATTAGTAGTAATAGAGTTATTTGTGGAGGGCTCGTCCGGGGAAGTACTTCCATCATGTCTATTTCTACTGTGAAGCAGCTGTGCTGTGGTTCGGTTTGGAGGGTGTGGATGCCGATGAAATTACAGGCACATGAGGCTTATCAACTTTATGCCACAAGCATGATGGATGCAGGGTGTTGCATCGTAGAGCACGTTCTGAAAAAGTGTGATTTATGATGCAATGCTGTGTTATTGAAAGGTTACCACTTAACATCAGGTAGGCCATGTGCTTGTTCCATCTTCAAGTACCCTAAAAAAAGTTAGTACTTCTTATTCCACGTCATGTCATTTCAAGTATCATTCTAAAATCCACAGTCTGTGCTGAAAAGTATTGTTTATACGTCCTTGATATTTTTCTTGATAATCAAGTCTTATTAACATTCTCCTGCCCATATCCCAAGATAATATGTGAAGTCGGCACAAATAAGTTTTTTCTTCCACTTACTTTTATCAGCGGTTGCTCACTCCTTTCATTCTCATACTCTCTATTATTTGATTTATCTAAATCAAGTAAATAAAGAGAATATATGTTATAAGTAGCAGAACAAATAAAACAGAACATTTGCCGTCCAAAAAAATACACCCATCAAAAATCAAATAGAAATCGTTGTTTTTATTGCATAGTAATTGAACGGAAAAACTTGAAACGAATAACCCTTGTATTTATTCAAAAGAGTTAAAAAATTGAGGCACAAGTCGAGAACGGCAAAAAAGAAAAACAAGGGCTTTTAAGGCCTGAGGTTGCTCCAGGTTTTGACTGTCTTGATAACGAAAGGCCAGTTCTCGTTATCACGAAAATTGTACCTACTTAATTATGACAAAAAAACACGCTTATATTAAACACGCGGAAGTTTGTGAACGTGTTTGCTATAAAGGCTAAACGCATTTAGGTGAAACTTACAATACACGTAGTATGTGACCTGGATTAATACGTAGGCTACTTTTTGTGCCGATAATTTTACCACGCGAGCGGAGCCGTCGGCGGAAGCTACTAAGTTCATACAAGAAAATGCCAGGCACATAAATCGTGCTCCTACCATTTGTTACGAAGTATCTACAGGATGTTACAGTTATTATTACCGTAATTAGCATACCTGGGGAATAGGGAGGCATGCTTGGCAGTTCGAATCAAATTTCCATTTCGTAACAGTGCTCAAAATTTCACATTATTATAAAAATTGAGAAATTTTGTAAAAAAGGCGTTATTTTTTCTTTACGAGTACTAGGGCTTTTTTAAAGGTTTATTCCTCCTTCACACCCAAACTGCTGAATGAATTGAGCTGAAATTGCTTACACATATTGTAATTCTTGACCAGGAATAACATAATTATATCATTTTTTTATCCGAGTACTGCGGGAAGTGGTGGGTAGAAGCTAGTATAGAAGGAATAATATGTATTTATTTAAGCATATAAGATAACAGGTAAGTTATCGCTTAAAAAAAGCATTCGAAACATTTCCGCATCGGATCAGATAGTGATGATTAAGCCAGAATTACAATAATGTGTCGGGGTATGTTATGTAGTGATGCACCATCGTGTCATTGTGTTCTTCAAAATCACCATCAGCAGCTTGAAAGAACTTAGAAATCCGTCTGAATATAAATCATCATTATGATTATCAACCTATAGCAGTCCACTGCTGGACATAGGCCTCCCAATAAGCGCCAATAAAGAACATTTGAACAAAAGTTTACAGATTCGATTCGGAATCTTTTCGAATGTTTTAAAATACCTCTGCAGATATCCATTACAATTAGACAATGCCCATCTCTGACATTGATGGGATCTATTTGATGTGGCGCTCTGCTATCAATCATTTCCGGATCGATCCATCGGAAAACGCCGATCGCCCGGCAGATTGTTTTTGCAACACGCTGTATCTAGTAAGTAGGGAAAAGTATTTGGTACGAATGATTGATTTGGTAAAATATTGTCGTTTTTGCGTGGAAATGAAGACATAGGTCATTAATCAATTATCATTACAAAGGAGTTTGTACCTAATTGATTAATAACGTTCTTAATTGTTTTCCTTTATATACCGATCGGTAATTATACATAACATAAGCTCGTACGAAGAAGGAAGGATATTATTATATCCTAATTCGTCGATATTTATATTACTAAGGAGTTATATCAAAAGTCGTGTCTCTCTCATCCAGTGCCCATTAACTTCGTAATGTCGTCGACATAGCGCGCTGGCGGACGATCGGGATCTCTCTAGACCAACCTCGGCCCCTATCGGTCAAGGCTTTACTCCAGCCGCCAACACCTCGTCTTGCCAGGTGTCCTGCTTCACTTTCTCATTTACTTTATTCACTCTCTTATTTATATAATCCAAAACATTTTGTATTTCAAGTCAAGTTATCCTGTTATTCTGTAAAATAAAACCAGCTCCTTGGTCTGCTGACTCTCAACTTTGAACTATGGAGGTTGTGAAATAAGAAAAAAATGATCTCTGATTTTAATCCCTTCGAGGAAAAAGGTATTTTGCCATGAAACAGCCCCTAGATACCTGCAGATCAAACGGTATGTCGCGTAATTAGAGACAGTGATAAATTTAGAGGAACAGCTCACTTAATTGGAGTTTCTGTACTTGCTTATCTATAGTAACATGTTTGTTTGTACCGCTTTTCAAATGAAGGAAAGGGAATGGTGTAGAGATGACACGTATTTCAACTGCGGTATTGTTTTTTTGTTTCTATGCTGTTTGTTTTTAAATACACATAACCGAAATACTACTCAACCATGAGTTCGTCTCAACCTTGAAAACCTCTGTAGCGCAGTGGGCGAATGCCCGTTTGAAACACGCATTCAATTCCCGACGTGAGACACTTGTATGGTCTGCAAATATTTGTATCGAGTCTGGTTGTTTTCTATGTATACTATTTACAAAAAAAAGTATTCAAGTAGAAAATCAGACATGTAGTTCCAATAATACAAGCTCCGCCTAGTTTGGGCCTAAATGATGCTATTTGATTATGTACAGCATTTCCTTTGCTTTTCTTTTCAACTATTTGTGAGGCCCTTGAGAATCTGTAGTAAAACCACGGGTTGCGTTATTTGGACACAAATTTTGATCAAACTGACGTTCCAGTAAAAATCTTGAAGGATAGGCAACGCCTCAGGGCGGCCGCAGACGGTCCGCGAAACGTCTGTCTGACATTTGATTTTATTCACAGTTTTCTATTCTTTCTATTTCTGACCGAGTGCGTGGTTTGGGGGTGCTAGAATATTTTGTATGAAGGGAACGCCTTCCAGCGACCATTCGACGTTTCTCACAAACACTTTCTGATGGTATGCAATGGCTTTCAAATGATTGAGACGACCTCGAATGGTTGAGAAGCGTTGTGAATCGCAAATTGTATAAAAAGTGACAATGTTAATGTATAAATGTTAAGTACGGGTTCTAATTTCAAATGATCTGAAAGATATTGCTATGTAACTGACAATTGAAAACAAGAGGCCATTTACATACATTTAATTACACAGAAATCTTATTCAGATTTTCACTTATCCTTAACACGTTGACTGCGGACCTCGCAGGTCCAGTTCGAGTTGTGTTTTTTGCACTTCAAGCGAGAAATATAATTCGTTTTAATAGGGTTTAGGTCAATGGTAGGTAGCTACTGGTATTGCAATCCTTATAACAGATAGATTGAAATAGGGGGGCCATAACTCTGCCGGGATCAAATACACACACCTTGAAAACTGTTCATATCATAAATGCTTTTGCATTAACTTTATCGTACTAAAATTACATATTCATATGAATTTATTAAAATAAGCTTAAGCATGAGTATCTGCATAAATTTGGGGAAATATCTTGCAACCTGTTGAGAATTTTGTAGACACATTATAACCCATTTAGCTGTTAAAAAGGTTATCATACATGTACCTATTGTTATTTTGCTTATGAAAGTTGCACTATGACCCATATCTCAGACTTGAATATATCATCTTAAAATAAATCTATTGCTTCACAAAAACTTCCTTCTGTACTTACTTTGTTAAGATTAAATCTTTACTGATATTAAGGCCAAAGAAACATGCCATATTTCAAAATTTAGGCATTAAAACAATTTTTGTGTCGAAAACTGCTTCATGAAATAATTATCCCATGGTGAATAAATAGCTAGAAATTTTCTGTGTATACTAATATTTTTAAAAGATAAAAGTTTGATGAATGACAAACATTTATTCAGAAGTAAGACATTAATTCTCAATGAGGAGAAAGTCTGCAAAGAGACCAATCAGTTCTTACCGTCATCGCCTCTTTGAAACGTACTCATAAGTTATCGTTTACTGTGACTGTCATCTCATTAAATACGTTGACTGATGAATTCAATAGAGATTACGCTCAAAAGATCATAAGATTATTATCTATTGCAGCGACTTTGTTGTACTCTGACAGGCTATAGATAAATTAATCTCGACATCTGAATATCATTTAACCAAAACGGACTTAAAATCTGGGCTCGTATAGTACAATATCTGTTGAAAGGCATTGAAGCTTGAGTTGGCTCAGTACATTATATTTCAGAAACAGAATAAGATATTAGTACATCAAAGTGGTATTTGCATTATGATGGGAGTGGCCGGAGAACGGTCTCCTGGGCAACTATGAATTTTGAAATTTCCATGATATGTATCTGTACGTCGATGTTAAAAAGATCAATAAATAAATAAAATTTGTTGTCTTTGTCTACAAAGTACAGTGTATTCCCGCTGTACCTAATTTTGACAATTAGATAACAAGGACATTTTACAGTCCTTAGGGTGATCATAAACTTCATTATTCTAGACATAACTTTATATTAAACCTCAATAATTATAATAGCTGCAAACTATGTACATACAAAGTTGTTGGACGATCCAAGACTTTGTTTGTTTTTTTTAATTAACTCCCGCTGGACTTTCAGGAGCTGCAGAAAAATAATTTGACAATACTTTTGCACGTGGAAACAGTTTTTTCCTAAAATATATAAATCAAACGGTTTTTTTAGTAGAAGACCATGATCTTATAATAAAAATCGGGCTTAAAAATTATCCAGATATGTTTGATGGAATAAACGAACTAATGTTCTCATGTTAAAACTATTGATCCGTGGTAACTCCGTCAAGTTGAATAGGGTGGCTACCTACATTTATTATACAACGAGTATTTTAATAACAAAAGGCGTTCTTATTCATTCTAATCAATAAAGCACCTGCTGGGCACGAAAAATATTTCGGCTGTGTACAGTCACGTTCTTAAGCCATTTGAAGAATATGTAACAAAAGTGGCACTGACATATATTAGAGCTGATCCAAAATCAGTTAAATGGTTTCTGATTGTAGACATGTTTAAAAACACTTTTTCATATAAACCACTGACAGTTAAATAATAAAATGTGCCTAAATAATTATTATGATATGATAATACGTATTATAAAATATATGTTAAAATAATTCAATGCTTGTTTTTTAACTGAACAGACGACAGTTAAAAACTTTGTTTCGTTTCTGTGAACAATGACGTTACTAGTCACTAGCGAGAATAAAATCATTGTGATATTCTATTTCAAGCTCATAGCGTTTTCTAACGCTGGCATAAAATTAACAAAACTATAGCATTATCTGTGGTATTAAATCTGTAGTGCTTTTTCCATAATTAAAAAATCCTAGTTTGACAGTTCTAAAAACGTTGCTGTCCCTTTCGTATCCATGGATATGACAAGAATCGTTATAATTTTATAATTTACAAAACTTTCAAACTGGACGAGACTCAACTCAATTTTAGAGTAGACAAGTTAAGTTTGATTAAAGTAAATTCATAGAAACGACACTACTAATAGAAACTACAAATAGACACGACAAAAGTGATTTAACATTAACAATTGCAATTTCAAGCTAAACGTTTTCTCGCCGACTGTAACTAGGTACCACTCTCTACCTCTGCGGGGGAGGTAATTAAGTGAGAGGAAAGTTCAAAAGACCCTTCTGAGGGTATTACAAGGAATATGAAAAGGAAAACAGGTAGGTGCTTACCCAAAGTTAATTAACAATATATTTTTCAATAATTAAAAAGTTTCGTTACTGTTATTCTTTTATAAAATTGTTTTTGGTGTCGGTTTAGTCGGTTTTACTGAAATATCGTTTATAATTAAGGTACTTATTTACTAGATAGCTTAACAGATTCTCTTGGAAATTCTACTTCGTTTCCTTCCACATTCGTATAAGTTAGTGGCCAACTCTGGTGTCGGTGTTTTTAGGCCGCCTAAAGGTCTTCGACATGGCTTAACGACTAAGAAAGCCAGGGCAAACATTTTAACGTGCCTTCCGAAGCATGCAAGCTCTCAGATCTTAGAACCACTAAACGGTCATCTATCCAAGTGGTGAACGGGTGGAGTGCTGCTTAACCAAGATGATCTGCTAGGAACACCAAACTAAGCCACACCACGAGCGTTTCTACTTCATACTAAGAACAGAAGCGATCTCAGATCTAAATGCCATTAACGGTCACCCATCCAAATAGTGAGCGGGTTTTGCTTAGCGAGTTTTGCTTAGCCAAGATAATCTGCTGATAAACACGAAGTAAGACACGCCACCAGCAGTTCGTTGAGATGACGACTAACAGAAGAAAATGGAAGAGAATAATGTATATATATGTATATAGTGCCGACCCCACTTAGACTGGGATAGGGACAAAGATGATGACGAATGTGATGTATAATAAAATGTATTCGGGTAAACGTGAGTGTATAACATTTTTGTTTGGTGTCCTCTTCACATGTCTGTATTTGGTTTTATGTGGTTTTTCGCAGCGCGACCGCGTGAAATTCCACACGCCATGTAAATTATAAAAGCTCTAATGTGAAATTCAAGAGATGCTTTTACACTGTCGCTACATGATCTCTTCAATTTTGTAAAAGATATAAATTATTTTGTCGCCACAAAATAACATAGGTAACTTAATACCCAAGTACCCATCATTACATATTTATGATTTTGTCTGCCACAAAATAAAATAGGTAACGTTGTATCCAAGCACCCAAAAAAAAACATTACTTACATCTATAATTATGTTTTTTTTCTATTGATGGAACTAGTACATGGCCCACCTGATGTTAAGTGGTAGCCATTACCTATAACAAAGTATTGCTTCGTTGGTCACGGATGTTAAGAAAGTGCCCTACGATGCTACAGCCTGCGTCTATCAACTTGAAGCATTAAGGTGTTAAGTCTCAGGTGCCTGTATTCACCGGCACCCACACCCTTCAGACTGAAATATAGCAATGCTGCTTCACGGCAGAAATAGGCATTTTGGTAGTACTTCTACGGATGAGCCCTTTACAAGGAACTTATGGAACTAAACTTTGTAAGTGGTGGCAATACCTAATTACGTGGGGAATTTGAAAATTCTTACGTCAATGATGAATACAAAGTAGAAATACAAAACATTTATTATAGTACAATAAAACTGGTATGCTACATTTAAAATATATTCGCGTTTATTATATTAGTAGGATTGTTCTAATGAGGACGTTTGCCACACTGAAACGCCCAATTACAGCACAAGCTTTTGTTGATCCAGAATTTCTGATGGTTCCGAGTGACCTCGGAAAAGGAAGGACCCTCTCTATGCGTAATTAAGCTCCCTATGCGTCAACTTTGCTCTGATGTGGGTTCAAAAGCAATGCAAACCAACGTTTACATATAGGTAGTACTCAAGCAGGAATAACAACGAGTTGGATAGAGAGTTTAACTTTACATTTTAGAGTAGTAACCGTAAAGGTTTAATTAAAAATCCTTAGAGCCGATCAACCTCTCTCTTAAGGCGACGATACATGTCAAACCTCCCTCCCTCTCGCCTGCACTATTCAACATTTTTGAAGAATCACTGACTATAGTTATGCTAAATAGCAAACCTTCACATTCTAGAGAATAACAATTCAAAGGTTCAGCAATAATATCATTTTGATTCTATCACGTTTTTAACCAAAAAACTTGTACCAATGTGATAAATTTTGGTACAATTTTTTTGGTAGGAAAACGTGTTGGGTTCAGCATGATATCCTTGCTGAACCTTTGTATTGTTATTATTTAGGCCGTGAAGGTTTGCTATTTTACATTTTATATCTTATAAAATGTTGAATAGTGCTAGTGAGAGGGAGGTTTTACATGTACTCTACTCGTGAAAACCTGTAATTGGCTTTCTGTTTTTTATAAGTCTATACCATTGTGTTACTTTAGCTGTTGGTTGTCCTTTATAAATTAAAAAATGTATCGTCACCATAAATTAACATAATATAATAATAATTTTAAATTTTTAATAATAATTTAGTTTTCTATTAGGCTCGGGACTGTCACGCAGTAACATTCCGATTTTTTGTCATTCGCATCAGCCTATGGCAACCCACTGTTAGACATAGGCCTCCATTAATGAGCACCATTGCGCCCTGACCACATCTCGACGCAGTTTCTACCAGCAGCTTTTTGCACATTGTCACTCCTCCTGGCGAGAGGCCTTCATTTCGGTTGCCGTATTTAAAACTATTTGTATTTCATTTTTCAGACTTGGCTTAAAAACATGAGGACCAATTTCCAATCGTCAGTTCATATACAGTTTGAAAATAAAACATCATCATCATCATCATCATCAGCCTATCGCAGTCCACTGCTGGACATAGGCCTCCCCTAATGAGCGCCATTGCGCCCTGTCCTGAGCTCGACGCATCCAGCTTCTACCAGCAGCCTTTCGCAGATCGTCACCCCACCTGGCCAGCGGGCGTCCTACACTACGTTTGCCGAGCCGCGGTCTCCACTCAAGAACTCTTTTACCCCAACGGTTATCGGTTCTTCGGCAGATATGGCCAGCCCACTGCCACTTCAGCTTGCTAATTCTCTGAGCTATGTCGACAACTTTAGTTCTATGTCGGATAAACTCATTGCGGATTTTATCCTTCAGAGAAACCCCGAGCATAGCTCGTTCCATAGCTCGCTGAGCGACTTTAAACTGGTGGACTAGTCGAACTGTGAGTGTCCACGTTTCGGCTCCGTATGTCATGACGGGTAGGACGCACTGATTGAAAACTTTTGTTTTCAAACATTGCGGTATGGGTGACGAGAAAACTCGACGTAGTTTTCCAAATGCTGCCCAACCTAGCTGAATCCTCCTCTTGGCCTCCTTCTCGAAGTTGTTTCTACCCAACTGCAATATCTGCCCGAGGTATGTATACTCCGAAACAACTTCAAGAAGGTGTCCATTAACGACGACAGGACTCGGATCAATTCGGTCATTGACCATAACTTTGGTCTTGTCCAAATTCATGCCGAGACCTATCTTTCGCGAGGCTGATGCTAGGCCGTCCAGCATCTGTTGCAGCTCCTCCAGCGACTCCGCCATTAGGACTATGTCATCAGCGAATCGCAAGTGTGAGATGTGCTCGCCGTTTATGTTTATGCCCATACCTTTCCAGTCCAGCGTCTTAAACATATCCTCCAACGCGCTTGTGAACAGTTTCGGAGATATGACATCTCCCTGTCTCACTCCGCGGCGCAGTTGGATGGGTTTAGACTGCTGGTCCTGTACTCGGACACTCATAGTGGCGGCTTCATACAGACACCTCAACACTTCGATGTAACGATAGTCCACTTGGCATCGCTGCAAGGATTCCAGGACAGCCCAGGTTTCTACAGAGTCAAAGGCTTTCTCATAGTCCACAAACGCCAGACACAGGGGCTGATTATACTCTTCGGATTTCTGTATAATCTGCCTCACTGTGTGAATGTGGTCTATGGTACCATATCCTCCGCGAAACCCGGCCTGCTCCGGTGGCTGGAACTCATCGAGTCTTCTGGCGAGACGATTTGTAATAACCCTTGAGAACAGCTTATAGACGTGGCTCAGGAGCGAGATAGGTCTGTAGTTTTTAAGAAGGGTTTTATCTCCCTTCTTAAAAAACAGAACCACCAAGCTCTCGTTCCACGCCTTAGGAGTTCTCCCACAGTGAAGGACGGCGTTGAAGAGGTTCCGCAGCTCCTGCACAACAGGAGCTCCTCCAGCCTTCAGAAGTTCCGAAGTAACACCGTCTTCACCGGGGGCTTTTCCATTTTTAAGCTGTCTCAGGGCCAGTACGACCTCGTCTTGGCTGATCTCTGGCAGGTCGTCGGTATAGTGGCGGGTGAGGGTGGCTCGAGAATCGTGGCTGCTACGCTGGGGGCAAGGAGCATGTGCCGCATACAGTTGGCCGTAGAAGTCCTCGATCTCTGATAATATCTCCGGCTTTGACAAGACGGTTCGGCCATCGCGTGTTGTTAACTTCGTCAGGTGGCTCCTGCCAAGCTGCTGAGTGAATACTTTGGACCCTCGGTTTCGCTCTATTGCCTCTTCAATGAGGCGTGTGTTGGAGCTCCGAAGGTCACGCCGTATCATCTTCGCAATTCGCTTGTTCAGGTCTGACCTCTCTGACGAAGTGGCCTGAGTGGTTTCCCGTCTTTTTGTCATCAGCCGAAGAGTCTCATCAGTGAACTTGGACTTCCTGCCTTTAGGCTGCATTTGGCAGAATTTGATGCCCTCTTCCCTCAACGTCCCAACCACGTTTTGTAGAGCCTCATCAACGTCATCGGTAGGTTCCACAGCTACGAATCTGTCACCGAGAAGCTTCTGAAACTTCTCGGTGCCCGCCATGATCTGGAGTAGATTGGGTCGGAGCGTGGACTTCATCAGACGGTTTCTTTCCAGCTGTAGATTGATATTCAGAGAGCCTCGGACAAGTCTGTGATCAGATCCGGTGTTGAACCTTTTGATCACGGAGACGTCTCTGAATATGTGCCTTTTATCCGTCATGATGAAGTCGATCTCGTTTTTGGTCACAGTGTCGGGGCTACGCCATGTCCACTTCCTGTGGGGCTTCTTCTCGAAGAACGAGTTCATCAAGAAGAGCCCCTCCTTCTCTAGGAAGTTGACCAGTATTTGCCCCCTGTGATTTCTACACCCAAAACCATGCTGGCCCACTCTGGATTCGTCGCCAATTCGGACTCCCACTTTGCCGTTAAAGTCCCCCATAACAACGTTGAAGTGAGCCTTTGTGGTGTTGTGCAAGGCTTTGGATATGTCCTCGTACATATCCTCCACTTCATCATCCAAGTGTGCCGAGGTCGGTGCGTAAACCTGAATGATCTTCATACTATACCGCTTGGATAGTCGAAGGATCAGGTACGCTACCCTGGTCGACACACTGGAGATTTCTTCAACATTGTTAGAGAGGGCTTTATTGACGAGAAACCCTACACCACCCTGGGATGTTTGGTCACCCTCGCGGAAGTACAGAAGGTGGCCCGAGTCTAGGGTTATGGTGTCCTCTCCCTCTCTACGGACTTCACACAACCCCAGAACATGCCACCTAATGTTCTCCAGCTCCACTTCCAACTGCGCTAGATGTTCGTCGAGCCTCAGAGTGCGTCCGTTGAACGTAGCCAGGGTCAGGTTTTGCAGGTAGCCAGAGGTAGCCCGGGGATTCCTAGCACCCCCTGTCCCGCCGTTACCATGGCCGCTACCTGTATGGCCAGGAATAGCGGGACGGCCGGGAACTGGGGGCCATTTCCTTTTCGTGCTCATCATTAAGGGGTTCATGCCCATAATCCCCACGCTGGGCATGCGGGTTGGGGATCGCAGGACACAGCCTCTCGCACCGCCGATGCTGCTGCCCGTCGGTGGTCAGGGAATTTAACTGTGCCGGTGTAGGCTGCGCTATGCCACAATCAGCCGGCCGCCAGTGCCTCGTTCGTTAGTCAGCAGGGTGCACCGCGTGCAGGTGAGGTTGGCTTGGGTCCGGAAGTTGGAGGTTGGAACCCCTTACCCCCCAAACTAAAACGAATACTTCATAATTTTTTCGAATTTATTCAATGGACGTAATTTTTTACTGGATTATTTTGATTAAGGAAATAATAAAAGAAACGGTGAAATATCAGAATAAGTCCTAAATAAGGACCATAGATTAAGCAATCCTTCCAAGCAATTTAGCTAGCTCATCTGTTTTCATTTTGGTGGAATCTATTCAAATAATGTTAAATTTGAATTTCATTTTAAATTCAATTAACAAGATCCAAAAGAAAGAAGTTCATAGTTTATAGTATTTTAGTAGACATTCGATAAGTATTGCTGAAATTGATTGAGCAGACGGTAAACTCAATTATATTCACGGTCAAACGAACAAAGCTTTTCTTGAAAAAGGTTTGAAAGAACGATGAATTTCCATTGCATTTCGCAATGGTGTCAAAGCATCCGTCCTGTTTTTAATAGACTTCAAAAAAGGAGGATGTGCTCAGTTCGTCTGTATCTTTTATTTTTTTTAGATTGTGTTTAGTTTCAGTGTTCTCTTTGTACTTGGTTCATATCTTGCTATTTTTATGATATGATATTGAGATATTATATACTAATAACTATAGAGTGACAGTCTTCAAGTGAAAACTGACAAAACTCGTCCAAGCGTATTTGACTTAAATAAACTTCTAATTACCAAAGGAGAATGCCGAGAACCTGTACCAATTGCGTCAAAGTCATAAAATTTATTATATTTTTATGACATAGCAACTATTAATAGTTGCCATAGTAACAAAAGTTTTTTCCATTGTAACAGTACTGTTATTTTAATTATTTAGACAGTAGAGTCGACTAAAAACTTATTGGTTTGGTTTTGACGCACTCACTTTTGTCTTGGTACCGAGCACAATTCATCAGACGGCATTGTCCTTTGCACTAATTTAGAATTATGTTGCTTGAAAACTGTTAAAAGGCGGCGCAATTAACAGCGTGCGCTGAGTTTTGGTGCAGATACTTTTTTTCCACGTTTTCCACTCTATAGTACATAACAAGGTTTAAGATTAATTTGATTTATAAGGTTTTTAGAACAAATTACACTGAACGGCCACTTTTTAACCTCCAACGCCAAAAGGAGTGATAAAAGTTTGTGCCGCTATGTGTGTAGGTCTGTCTGTCTATGGCACCGTAGCTCTTCAACAGTTGAAACGATTAGGGTGTGGTTTTCTTTATTTATAAACTTTCTAGCGGTGGTTCTTAGACATGTTTTATTAAAGTCGGTTCGGATAATACACAGAAAATAGAAGATTTTTTTATTAAATTAGTTTTTTTTTAAAAATACTCAGCATCTTCCTTTTTAATTTTTTTTCTGATCCTTTTATGTGTTTGACACCAAAACCGTTTAATTTAAAACAATAATTAACATCATCATCATCAACCTATAGCAGTCCACTGCTGGCCATACTTCTACCCAAGGTACGAAACTAAGCCCAATGCTCGGCTCTTTTAAACAATACCTACTTACTAACTCAGCAGTTCTTGTACAAGCAACAAAGTTAAATTAACTCTACTGTCTGTTTGAAGCAGAAGGCAACGAAGTAGATACGTTCTTAAAAACGAACTCACCGCCTTTGACTATAAAAACTTGTGACTTTCTCGTAGCTTTTCAAGGCATCTTAAATCGTAAGACGTCAATCCAAGCCGAATCTCATAAGAATTACCTTGGAAATTGAAAGGAGATTCGAGATCCAATGTTGGGGTATGGTAACCTGATTTCAGAATGTGTCGGTCTGGCGGGCGGCGGCGGCGCCGCATGACGTATCGCATCGCACGTTCTCGAAGTGATTACCTATTTGATCAAATAGAAAAGTCCCTACGATAACTGACAATCTGTGCGCGGTGATCATTCAATAAACCCTTACCGTACCCTCGATAATGCTGTTTATTATATCGTTCCCGGCAAACGTTATTTATTTTTTCTAATCGGGTATTTTTCTTTTATTCACAAGTTTTCAGTTTGCACGACTGCACAATCGCGCCTCACAATAATATTATGCTCGATTGACTGAACGAGAGATTGACACAAAGCCTCGCGGTTTTATTTAAGCTTTGAAACGCGTTGTGGTGGAACTGCTACACGCCGCGGCATCCGAAGCGGTTCTCGAGTTGCTATTGTACGCGGAAGGTGTGATTGAGATAGCATGCTCAGCGAGCACAAACTGAATGCATTCGTGTTACAAAAGCGTAAGCTTTTCCTTATTTTCCTTGATTCTCCCCATTTTTGTCGGGCATTCACATGGGACGGGAGTGGTACACGATTTTTAACTTAACTCAGTACAGGTGAGCTCCATGCTAATGCACCGTTGGGGCTTTACTGTATCGTTCCCGCTCATAAATTTTGCTGCACTTAAATTCATTAATTAAGTCTGAGTGCACGATGAAGAAATGTCTGTTTTATATCAAGACGTAAAAAAAATTTACCACCTCGTAATTGTAGATATGTTACGTTAGTCAATATTCATGTTTTTCATCATCATCATCATCATCAGCCTATAGCAGTCATATGTTGGGCATAGACCAATGAACGCCATTGCGCCCTGTCCTCAGCACGCCGCATTCAGCTTCTACCAGTAGCCTTTCGAAAATAGTCACTCCATCTAGCCAAAGGGCGTCCTAATACATTTGCTGAGACGCGGTCTCCACTCAAGAACTCCTTTAGCCCAACGGTATGTAACGGTAACAGTTCTGTGGTAGATATGGCCAGCCAACTGCCACTTCAACTTGCTATTAATATTTTTATCATTAGAATATTTAAATTTCATGAATAACCTTTTACAGACAGGCAATACAGTTATAAGCACAAGTCGCTAAACAATAGCAAAAAGTGTTTATGGAACGGAGCTGTCTTAGGGACTACTCACACTTATTCAGTTCGATTCAGCTTTTGTCCATAGAAAACAACGTTTTTGTATGGATACGTGTACGCATCCATTCAGCTTTCCGCGTCTATTCTCCTTTCGCGGCAAACCAGTATAAAATGAGGATAAATGTTTTTTTATCATGCGAATGCTATAGAGAGCGTTCAGCGCTGTTCCGCCGCGTTCAGCTCTGTTCCGCCACGTTCAGCGCTGTTCCACCGCATTCACCGTCGAACGCGGCAGAACAGCTCAGGGATGTTTCGCGACTCCTTGACAGTGTTGCCGTTTTAGCATTTTTAATGCTAAATTTAGCATATTTCCGGGACTGTTAGCTTGAAAAATTAGCATTCAGCATATATCATGATATCATTTTTGAACGTTACCTACTTAAAAAGGAATTTAAAACATTTTATAGAAACCAGAGACACTTTGTTTTTTAACTCGAAGTAGTTTTTTTAAATATGGGGAACTCTCTATAAAGGCCTTCCCCGAAATTTATGTTTGTCTTTTGCTTAGCGATTGTTAATTTGTTACGAACGATCAGTGCAGTGTTTTTAATTTTTACGTCTAATTTGAATCTGATGTGTTAATTCACGGCTTCTCATATTTGTGAGAAAATATTGCGCGAACAACGGGAAAAGATGACAGAGTTTAACTTATTGCAAATGTTGTAAGTGTAACATAAAAGCTAAAATTTACTGAAGCATCATGTGAACAAAAACATGCAAAATGTGAAGGGTCAATGAAAATTAATTAACCTACGATGCAAATTAATCTTAACACCCAAACAGCAGTCTTCTCTTGCGTTATTTAGATGCGAATATGCATCTATTTTAACAGTTGACCACTTCAGTTTGCTATTCGGGAATAAAATTTAGATTTTAGCATTTTATTTAGCATTTTTAAAAGTTGTTTAGCATTTTTTTGGCAATTTTCTACAACAAGTTTTAGCATTTTCTCCAAATAAAAAACGGCAACACTGCTCCTTGTCGATAAGTTGCGAACTGTAGGCTCCCCGCAGAAGACCGACTTTCTGTAGGACAGAAAATCGGACAATTAGGGATGGGACTTCATACCAACGAGGAAGAAAGAGCGAATACCAATCAGGTTGGATTTACGAAGGAAGTAAGGCCTTAAGAGCTAAAATGGTTGGAATTAGATTGTACGTATTGATATAAGTATTTTATGTGCTATTACTTTTTTTAGTAAAGTTCATAGTTGTGGAGTTATGGCACTTTGCCATTTATCAATGCGTCTTTTTAAGGCCTTACTTTTCTTAATCCAGAAAACGAAATACTCATACATATTTGAAACTGCTATAACTTTATGAACTTTACGAAAAAAAGTAATAGAACATAAAATACTTAAATAAATACGTAAAATCCATTTCTTTTTAGCTCTTAAGGCCTTACTTCCTCCGTAAATCCAACCTGGTTGAAATACGCTCTGTCCATGATGTCTTATCCCTAACTGTCCTACGAAAAGTCGGTCGTCTGCGGGGAGCCTAACCGTCTTCGCAGCATATTCAGCGTCGTACGTAGTAGAAAGAAGCGTTTTAGTGAAGATAAATAAATAAATAAATAAATAATCCGGGACGTTATCACACAGCATCATGTAGCCCCAAACTAAGCAGAGCTTGTATTATGGGAACCACATGATTGATATACTACATAGATAGCACGTTATGACGGCTTTTCTCATTCGTACGACTCCGTACGCGGCTGATAGAAGCAGAGTTGTATAAGTGTGACCAAAATCGTTCAGCGAAACGCGAATGGAGCTGAATAAATGTGATTAGTCCCTTAAACACTTGAGCTTTGTAAAGAGTTCCAATAACTTTTTATCGAGCGAATGCAGCACTATCCCGGAAAACAAACCGAAAGTTTCACTAAACTGTTGTGCAATTAACATCGGATGCGGCGGCGAACTGTTTCAGCTGCTCATTCGCACAGATATTGTGCTGTTTTATTCCGTTCATCACAAACTTGGCTTGATATTTGTAAAGTATACGGGAACTTTACTAATTTCGTTGGAAACTGCATTGTGCGGTATGATAACCCGTTTTTTTGTATTTCATTATTTATTTATTACCTTTATGAACACAAACATCCTGTGGGTAAGGCCAACTAGGCTGAGAGGATAGTATAGGTAACTGGGCAAGCCTACTTCATCTTACCATGTCCCAGCGTCTCGTGAGTAGTTACCACTTGGCACTTCATAAATTATCAAGGCTAGATGCAAAGGCCAATAATTTGGTTATGAGCACAAATAATTGCATACCTATTTAACAATTTACTTTTCTTACTTAATTCTGTTGTTGTATGTTTTGTGTGACAAGTGGTAAATAAATATTTATCTGTTATCTATTGTCTACCTATTAGCAAAATATATTAGATATGCAGTGGCGGTGTTAAGTCTGCTTTTCACTATGGGATATATATTACATTTTGAGCTATAATATTTTAACGCTCATCATACATTTTGAAGCACACACCTCCCCGGACACCGCGCCTCCCCTTGCCTCGCTCCGAGTTTGAAGTGTCAAATGATCACGTTTAAAGATGTTATATACATTACATCCCATACTCAAAAGCCGGCTTTAGACTGTCATGAGAGACGAGGTCTACTGCTCGAAAACGTTAGAAAAATTATCGTCAGATGGAGATGACGCGGAAAACTCCCTAAACAACCATGAATGTACTAGAACGTTACGGTAGTGTCATTCTAATTATACCGAAGGCGAGAATTATGTGGTTGTCGTCATAATGAAGTGATCATGTGAAAATTTTTAGTACGTTTCGATATAACGTACCAATATATTATTGCCACTCATCTCAAATTCCTAGGATCAGACATGGGCTAGCAATGGTTTAATAAACGAACACTTATTGGAGACAGTGCATGCTAGTATTATTTATTTCGTTTTCCAGAACTCAAAGAGGGACTGGTAATTTATAAACGTCAGGTTTCGCAAATTAGTTTAACGTGCAACATATTTCAAACTAACTTAAATATTCTCGTGTTCCACTGTTAATGAATTGTTTCACATAAATACCTCTATGATTTTAAACTGTCTCAACTTGTACCTGGGAAAATAATAATTGAGGAAAATGACGGGTTTTTACTGAAATGATGGTATGGATAAACTAACTAATGGCTTGATTTTAGACATGATTCTTTAATGTAATGCTACAAAACAAATATATATGTGTCAAAATGTCTGAACAGTGTTTAATTAATTAGGTACATACATAAGTTTCCTCGTACAGTGTTTATTTGGAAGCGCTGAATTTGGAAGCGCTGGATGAATCTAGCGCGGCTTATGTTAGGGCGCGCTGCCGTGACGTGGATGCGACACCACATCGTTTAGCTGATAATATTGATAACTGGATCACTCTGTATAGACAGCAAACTAGTATTTTAACGAAGATTTTTTTTGTAAACCCTTTTTTTTAAACATAATTTTTAATAGATTGTCTTTTTTAGTATTTTTTTACATAACATTTTTTTGTAAATCTTAAACGCAATCATATTATTTCGAAATTACGAAAAATTTATATCACTAATAATTATTACTATATTATTGTGGAAAAGTATTACAGCAAAACTAAAGTCAAGTATATTTATATTTTAGATTTTATAAAATTCTTTGAAACATTTTCATTTTAAAAATGTATTATAGCTGACAAAATTTGTAATAGATTGTCTATTAAAAAGAGTATTTTTTAGCTTTTAGCAAACTGGCAACGTCAAATGAGATGGAATGTCACTCTGACATAACTACGAGCGCTAGCGTCAAATACCATGACTAGCGTATGGTGCGACGATAGATCAATTTAAAAATTACTGAATAAAAGATCTTCACTACGCCAAGACATTACAGAGTATATTTTTTCTATTGATAATCAAACTATTTTAAATGAATCCACGAGTATTCTCTTCTCCCGATAAGTGCAATAAATATATCAGAGCCTCCTGACAATAAAAGTATAATCTAATCTCCCTACTCCCGATAAAGTAAAGTGGCTGTTCTATACAGGCTGGTAAATTCTGTGACAGCGACACCACACCCGCTCTTGATTGCGGACGACAGAGTGAGCGCCTATAATAAGTGTTGTGTCCACACGAGTTGTACCTGCAGCATTTATTCTCGCGGCCCGACCGGACTAAACTGCGTTTTGTTAGCGCGCTTATCGCTCTGATGAATCCCGCTTTATTTACACAGTTTGAGTCTGCGCTGTTTTTAATTCTGACCTATGTTTCAACTGAAACATTCTTTATCGTTCTTTGTACTTACAAAGAACAATGTGAGTTTTATTTAACTTTTATAACGTACACAGAATTCTCGACAAAGTACGCTGGATAAGTTTTATGTAATTTTAAGCCGTTAAAGAAGGCAGAATTTCAAAGGTATTAATATTCGTAACCGTACACGATATAAATTACAGCGTTTAAGCAAGTAACACTGAGACAAATAATTTGCGCCATGTGAAATTATCGTCACCCTCAACGTCGAGGAGACAAAAGACCATCGTCATTCTGCCATCAATATGATGAGACTCATCTGAGCCGCGCGTGCCAAAAACCCTTTTGTCGAATTCATTAATTTACTTAATGAGCTAAACGCATAATGAAGCTTTGTTTCAGCTACTAAGCTGCGGCAAGCCATCCTATTGTCATGAAGAAAATTGCACGCCCGAGTAAGCTAAGCTGTTCGTTTTATGTAGAGCCTGACAAAATAACACGCTTTTACAAGGTTTACTTGAATTTAAATTATCTCATGCATTATAATGCAGGAAACTATTTTATGTTGCTTCGTGACCACCGCCGCTAAATAAAACTCCGAGAAATATTTCCCTTTAAAATTAGCTGAGGAGACACTCAATCAACTTTCTGAAGTTTAATGCATCGTGAAAGTGAACCAATGGTTCTGGGTGCCGTTTGGTTCGCGTCTTATTGAATTATTGCTTCTCGGTACGTGACATAGCGCGGCCGTGATCGGGCCATCGAGTTCTCGGTGTTTGCTCGATTCGTACGTGTGCGGTAAACTTTAATCGATTCTTGAATGATTCTTGTCGCACGTCGCTTGCTCGAGCTGCGGCCGTGCGTGTTCACCGACTTACGCCGTGCGCATTTGTTCTATCAAGTACTATCTCCCGGGGATCGCAAAAACTCTCCCATTTCCTGACGGCCTAAAAACGAAACGGTTTTTTTTCCCGTGACTTTAACATCTGTAGAACAAATACTCAAGAGACAAATGGAAAAATGAATTCTGTAATGTTTAATCTCGCGATGGTCCTCCAGTTCAGGAATGAGACACAATAAGTAAAAGGGTTCTATTTAGGCACCTCGGTTCTAAAAAATTGAAGTAATGGAACGTGAATAACAATTCGGCCCTCGGGGGGCAGGATCGGTAGGTGGTGGGGGATAGATTGATGGTATCCGTTTGTAGCATCTGTCGTTTAAGTGAACATCGATTATAGTACACCTTGGCATTCTTTGTTTGGTAAGCAACGTTTGGCTCGAGTCATCAGTCACGGCTGTGCTGGGGGATTAATTTCGCAATATAAACAAATGACACGCTGATATCCCCCTCGCGTCACTCGGGACTGCTGCTCACAAGTACCTCGGTTCCTGTTATCGGGAGGTGCGCGCTTTTATCATTTTGTAAGAGGTTTTGTGAATATTTGATAAATGAAGTATGACTTTGACGATTTATGTTGTAAATGAGAGTGAATTTCAAAGGAATTTGTAACGGGAAAGGTTTTTTCATATTGAATGGAAAATGTAAAGTGAATTTTTGAAATGCGGTGAGAATAGTCAATGAACTTTTAGCAGGACACCTTTTAGCTTACTGGCACTTAGCGACTACATTTGGAAGAGTATAGCAAATAAAACACCTTTGAATCATTTAATCATGAAACATGTAATTTGTCTATAAATTATACAGTAGATTGTTACCAAATTGAAATGGCAAATGTATATAACTAAATCCAAACATCTATACTTACTTCACTTAGAGAGACAACAAAGTCATATCTAGCAAACGTTCAGAGTCGCGCCGACCGCACATAACGCCAAGCCGTCTAACTACCATCTCAACTTGCAAGATTTACTGTTCCCCGGGAATTAATTCCTTCCAGTATTAAAATTCCCGCTATTATTTCAATGGGTATTACCCGTGGTAATACTAATTATATTTACCTGTTGTTGGTTCTATTGAATACTAGATAATTGTCAAGAGTTTATAATGAAAATTCTTCGTGTTAATTAACTTGTTAATTATTAATAGTAGCCACTGAACAGTTTTTTGGAAGGGAGCTTTAGCTACAAAATGAAAACAAAAATATTCACAAGCAAAAATTGAATCCCCTTTTAATAGAAACACTGAGCCTTACTGAAACCATATTCACTTTATAGTAGCACTGGATTATCATACAACCCGTGTTTGCAAATAAATATATTGATTTTGATTTTGATCTGAAAATTGATAATTATAACAATTTAGCTACAATTGTTAGTTGAGCGTTCGAGCTTGTTTAAATGGAGTGATTCCAAACGCGCGTGTCAACTCACGCGTAGTCAATTAAGCTTGAGAAATATCACGTGGATTGAGACGTTGGTACTTACTTCTATATGATTGGTTATTTGCGACACATCTTACGCTATACTTAACTTTCCTTATTCTGTGTTTACGCGTATCGTTATAGCTCTTTATTTGACACTAGCTTCCACCAGTGGGTTCGATTTCATGATACCTTTTTATTCCGGTATTCGATGCTGGTCACAAAATATCAACATCTACAAATTCGACTACCAGTTTTTTTGAAAAATAGCTAATACCTAGCAAAGCCCGGTTATTCACCTCTTTCCATGACAGAATACTAAGGAACTTTGTTCGGCGAAATAAGCACGCATGGATGGACAAACTGTATTTGGGAGTACATTACACACTCAGGTGGATGGTGCTATTTACCTACAGCTGGTGTAAATGGATATCATGGGGGAATATTAGTAATTAAACGCAAGTATGCATCCCCGTGGCTTAACCCCTAGGCAAAAAGGGTGAGGATATTCAATTAAAATCACAAATTTTGTTATGTTGAGTAAAGCGTGGAATTTTCAACCTTTTTTTATTGAACCTACGATTGGTTATTAGTTTTAGGTGCATAAATCACTTTGTTCTACGTTAACTAAAGAACTATCACGATCATTCATCATCATCATTATCATCAGCCTATAGTAGAACAATGCGCGTCATTGCGCCCAGAACTCAGCTAGACGCATCCAGCCAACAGCCTTTCGCAGATCGTCACTCCATAGCTATAGCCGGCTATAGCCGGAGGGTGACCTACGGTACACTACGTTTGCCGAGACGCGGTCTCCACTCAATAACTCGTTTACTCCAACAGTTTTCGATTCTTTGGCAGCTATGGCCTGAACACTAATTTTCTGAGCTATTTAAAGAAATTTGTTCTCTGTCGTATAGTCTACTTGCGGATTTTATCCTTCAGAGAAACTCCGAGCATAGCTCGTATCGTAGCTCGCAGGATTGATCATACTCATATGGTTAGTTGGAGTCTAAGTAATACTATGATATTATGTGGTATCAAAGATTTTATGTTTGTACGTACCTAGTCAATATATTAAGTAACTAAAGCTTATTTCCAATCTATTCAACAAGTTTCTTAAAAAAAACATTCAGCTGGACACATGGTGGACATCGATAAATAATGGTGTTACTATGCAGCTGAACTGAAAACCCAGCGACTGAGGTATCTTCTGTCACTGTGAAAACCGCCTTTTTGAAGTAAGATACTTTGTGAAATGCAGTAAAGCTTAATTTTAAGCCTGCCGTCAAAACTCAGTACTTACTACAACAAAAGGCGTTTGTGTAAACCGGGGCAGAACCATGTGTATAGCGAAAAAACAAATCGCATACCTATCCTTTGACGACGCGAGTGTACGCAATTTTGCTTTTGATTATGTGTTTTTTCAGCGTGTTGGGTGCTTTGTTGTTAAGCTGATGGAAATTGTAAACAACCAGATTAATTTAATAATGGATCGTATGTATTTTTCCAGGTCCGGTAAAATATTGTAACAATATTGATTTTACAAAATCAAATTATGAATGCACAACATTTTTGTTGTGCTTTTATGAACTGGATAAACCATAATATTTTCTCACAGTCATCATTTATAAGAAAATAGCTGACCAGTAAAATAAATGAATTTAAACGTAGGTACAATATTAAATTAAGCCAAAAGAGATATATGACATCATAATATCTTCTTTCTTCTATTTGTAATACAAAGGTCACAAAATGGAACGTCACGCTTTTTTGACGTTTTGATAACCAATAGAAATCTGGTCCTGCCTCTGCGGACAGGGGCGGGACTAATTGAGAGTCGAATCATAGAAAACCTCGGATATAGAAGAGAAATAGATGTAGTCTTAAAATTCACTATGCTCTGACGTCAACTCATATCAGCCGTATGCTCTACTTTCTTGAGTCTTTATATAACCAGGGCATTTCTGTGAAACTGCATAGCATTTTATTCGAGCGCCCTGGTACGATTTTCTTTTTGAACTCATTTGAAGTCGCATTTAGAAAAGTATGCATCCCTTTCTAGCTAATGTTAAACGGAAATAAGAAAGTAGAAATCAGCCTTATGAGTTTATGAGAGTATGAATGAATTTTAAGCGTTATTCTATGCTCTGTCATAAAAGAAAAACAACCACGATCGCCGCGACGTACCAGGTAACATGCCAAACCGGTGTTTTGTTGTGTAGATATTTGAAACCTCCTTTCGGTCATAACGGCGCGTACACTATCGTCAGAATAGTTAAGTCGCAAAACCTCTCTGAAATCTGTAGATTTTGTAGACCTGAAGATTAATTTTTGTTTCAAAACCGATTTTCTAACTAGTCTTATTTTTCGTTATGTTCACTAAGTGGGCGGTACCTATCAATAATGTATGACATTATCTATAGTAATGTATCTAATTAAATTGCTTGGTCAAATTTAGGATCATAATTTTGACAGCTAACGCCCATGAAGTTTCGTACTTTTTCCGGTAAAATGTACTATAGCTAATGTCGTACTTCATTGCTGATTACCGCCCACTTAGTGAACATAATGAAAAAACACAGACTAGTTATCGAAAATCTGATTTTGAAATAAAATAAATCGAACACATATTAAAATTTACATTTAGGTATCCATATATTTTTTAGTAATTATCAATGTTATTTTTTATTAGGCTATTAAGCAATTTTTCTTTTTTTTTAAATAAAGCATTCATTCTTGCTAGTCGTTCTAAGAATTCATCAATCAGATTGATTTCGTCACTATTCTGTCGTAGGTATTAGGTAATACCAAGTTTCGTAAAATAATAAAGGAAAAGTAAACTAACTATATTATTTTATTATGTAGGTGCGACGAACATTACAGCATAACCATTTCTCTATCGATTCCAAGTTCTATGAAAGTAATAATCGATAATCGAATAGGTTCATTAAAGATTATACTCTACCTCATCCCTAATGTGAGCTGCCAAAAATATTATTATTTCCCCGCTCATCACCCGAGTCCGCATAATTTGATCTATATAACAAATTCAAAAAACAGCGGAAGTTACTTCATTCTCAGGAACGTTACACTAAAACATCATCCAACATGCCGGGGGCCTTTCATTCGGAAAACCTGATATCCTTCGGAGGCTTTGATAGTAAATAAGGCTTATAGGATTGGCGAGAGTGGCATTTTCACCCCGCGAGGATTTTTGGAATGCAGGGAATGTACAAAATTCCTGCTTATTAACGCAGGTCATGATTTTTTGCTTAAATTCAAGAAATATTATAGATATTGTCATAGTAGATATTATCGTAAAAATTACCCAAAACACACAGGCGCACCATCGGGACGTCACGCTCGTCGTGTCTGAGGCCCGCAGTAAACGTGCTAAAGGTCGTCTCGTTTCCTCTTTTGTATGAAGAAAATAGTTAACTGATGGTTTTTTTGTTATTGCATTCATTGCGCAGAGCAGAATTGGACTGAACTCTGACGTCTAGAATTATACACCGTACAACAATGTCTTTTATTAAACGAACATTAAAACGTATTGGCGAAAGTGTGGAAATGTTATCCCAAATGCTATTGAATAATATTAAAACTATGTTGCATAATCTGTTAGCATAATGGTAAATTGCAAATGCAAAATAATTTACTCTCAAAAAGTATAAAATAACCAGCGCACGCGAAAAAAATAAAGAATACAGAAATAAATTGAATCTTCGTAAAAATTCCACTTGACGAAAAAGGTAATTGAAATTGAATACTTGTACATCTCGAGTACCGTTACTATTGAAACGGTACTCGAGATGTACAAGTATTCAATTTCAATTACCTTTTTCGTCAAGTGGAATTTTTACGAAGATTCAATTTATTTCTGTATTCTTTATTTTTTTCGCGTGCGCTGGTTATTTTATACTTTTTGAGAGTAAATTATTTTGCATTTGCAATTTACCATTATGCTAACAGATTATGCAACATAGTTTTAATATTTTGTTGTACATTATTTTATTAACTTAGCAGTGTTGTATACACTTGTTGCTACCCAAGAAAAAATTCAAAGTGAAATATAAAAGGAATACCAGCAAGGGTGTTATTTTATAAAGATATTCTACAAGGGTGTTGTGAGTGTTAAATCCAGTTACATCCCACGAGCGTGGGTAAGGAGATTACAATACTATGTCACTACTCTATGTATATATGTTTAATATGTCTATATATATGTTATTTATTATTTTAGCTAGGCTTGGATTATGACTTATATTATTACTTAGATTATGTAAAAGATTTAGGAGGATTCTCTCTCTAAAGTGAGGGAATGCGGAAACATAAAATTTCCGAGACAAAAATAATTAACTTTTGAGTTAAGCATGGAAAAAAATAAAACATTATACGCCAAAACACACAATCGGGAGAGCAGGGGATGTGTTAGGGTAGGGGAACCCATGACCTATGACCACTCTAAAAAACCGTTTCACGGTCGCTATAGGGTATATCAATATCGTAAATTTTGCAGGATATGAATATTGGTGCCTATCATTTTCATACTGCATTGCCATCCGTAGGAGGTTGTTTGGATTATTCTGGAATAATCAATGGCACGGGTATATTGCAGACTACTGATATGCAGTCAATCTGCAGTATTTGTGTGCAGCTGGATTAATACAATACAGGATGGGGCAAAATTTTACCTTATTAAAAGCAGCAACTTTTTCTTTTGTATTTAGAAGGATTCTTAGGAAACTATAAGTCTATTTTAAAAGAAAGACACACCTACTATGGACACAATGTTGTAGCGAAAGAAGCTTTATAGAAATTGCATGGAAAACTTTTTTAGAATTTTTGAACTATCTAACGATTTGATTTGACAAGTTAAATTGGGAAAAGTTATTCAAATGGGAAATAGCGTCGATTGAGACCAACTGGCTTTATTTGAAAAATGTACAACTCATAGTTACCCAAGAACAAAAGCTTTTAACTACAAAATAAAAGTTAGTAATACATGTATTTAGGTATTAATTAAAAGTTTTTGTTTTTTATCTAGGTACTTTACAGTTTTCTGATTACATTAGACAGAACGGCCGTATATTTTGAGTTTGAGTTTAAGTTGACATATATGTTTGATTTTTTCACAGCTCCAAGGGACTGCATACCTGAGAGGTATTTGATAATAATTTCAATTTGATACCTCCACGCGTTCCTGAGAAAAAGGATCTCGACTGAAAGACAGAAAGACAGACAATATAGTGATCCTATAATGTTTTCCTTTTGAGGTACGGAACCCTAAAAATGTTTTCTATAGATGAAGATGACTTCTTTGCTAGAGAATTGTGAGCGAAGGAAGGTTTTGGGGGAGCTTTGCCTAGTAGAGGGGCGGTAAAGGTTGAGTAAAAAAAGGTGTAACAGTTTAGATCAATTTCTATCCGCACTTAGGAAGGCATGTTATGAGGTTTGGTCTGGCAAATCCGGCACCACAGTTAGCCACTAGCTTATACTAAGAAGTAGGTACGAAGCGATAGTAACAGTATCATATCAATGACACGAAGTAGGAAGCCAGCTTTTGTTACATTTATTATGCAAGTTCCAAGTATCATGCATATTGTACGCATCCACCACAAACACTCACACTCACACACACACACACACACACACACACACACACACACACACACACACACACACACACACACACACACACACACACACACACACACACACACACACATAAAACACGCAACCTTTTCGCATTTATAATATTATTGTGATAAAGTGATAAAGGAGAATGCCGAGAACCCGTACCAATGGCATCAAAACCAAAGGTATCCCATAAAATTTATAATAATATATAAATACATTTACATTTGCTTTAGTTTTACACACCGAAGGGATTAATAATCAAGTAATAAAATATTTTGTATATTTGGTTTATCCCGCACGCCACCATTAGACTGCAACAACCATTCTTACAATGGCAATTATGGTTGTTGCCATATTAATAGTACTGTTACTAACAACCTATGATATATAACATTACTATGGCAACAATCCTCATTTTTAATTATTTAGGCAGTAGATACAACTAAAAACCTATTGGTTTGGTTTTGACGCACTCACTTTAGACTTGGTACCGAGCGCCATACATCAGACGGCATTGTCCTTTGAAATAAATAACGTAAATCTTTTTTATTTTTCTGTTAATAAAATATTAAGTAAACAATAAGTAAGTAGTAAGCTCAACAAAGTAAATTGTATTAGTTCTCAACTGACGCTTGACAAGCGGCTAGTATTATCATTTATCAATTATCATCCAACCCTTTACAGCCGCCGTTCCTCAATATCTTTCAATAACTCTAAACAATCTACAAAGTAAATTCAAGTCAGACAGACAGTCAACAAAGTCTCGTCGCGATGCAAAACAATACATCGATCTTCAGAATAGCAGCCCGTTTGCGAATTAATTAAAGTTAGGCGGCTCTCGTATCTAGTAGTTAGTCATTACTTAAGTTATTTAGGATCGAGTTAAGTGTTTCACCCGAGTTATTGTTCAACAGGCAAGTTAGGAAGTCGTACGGTGACATTTGGATCTTGTTAAGATTATAATAGCTAGATATGTGGACTTAGTTCGCTTCGTATCAAATGTTATGTGATAGTTATATCAATACGGCCACAACACTGTGTTGCGACGACGCTAAGGTGTCGCATATCGCATCGTGGAAATTTTTCATGTGATGCCGCACCGTACCATGCAACGATGTGCTAACTAAATTATAATTTAATCTAGCAAACGTGGAAAAAAATGTCTATTCCAAATTTTGACGCACGCTGCCTATTTCACCGATAGAACACTTTTTAAAACATAGTCATAGACATAAGGTCTAAGCAAATGTGGCATTTTGATATTTATGTCATAACAGTTAGGACTTTGAGACTGTGACTCTATCTATTTTTTGCATTGCGTCAACGCATCGGATTGCGGTGACATATCGTTCTTGCGATGCGGTATCAAAACGCAGTGTTGTGGTGTCAGCGTCGCCTATGCACTGCGTAGGCACAGCTGCACCTATAAATGCCCATGGGGTCGAAAACGACCCACAAAGGGAGCATTACATTTTAATACTTTTTAGGACATAAAACAAATAATAGTTGATTAATAGTATACTAATGATGAATCATTACTAGTAATTAGTTAAGCATTATTAAGCAAGCAGCAATTAAGCATATTAAATATATTGCCTTTACAGTCCGAATAATGTTGACATTAAGAAAAATCGTAAAATTTAGAAAGTTTTGAATAACACCAATATAAATGCAAAAATTCGTGTGTGTGTGTGTGTGTGCGTGTGTGTGTGTGTGATTTTGTTCCCACTCAACTCCGTAACGGCTGAACAGATTTGGATGAAAATTGAATTATACATAGACCAGGATTAGCTCGTACTTTTTACCACACGAGGGAAGCCACGGGCAGAAGCTAAAAAGAGAATAAACTAGAAGTCCTTTATTATATTCTATTGGATTTTTACATAAAATAATTTTGACAGTTCAACGCCTATCTGGTGAACTAGCTAAAAATATCATCTGCTATACATTTTATGCGAAATTTGTAGTATGCGTCTAGGTTTTACTTATTTTAAATAATAAGATAGGGGCCCACTCTTATTATGGAAGTTTTTTGACCACCAGAGAGTCTTGCTCGGACATTTCATTTCATTTCATTTCATTTATTTACAAACAATAAATTATTGTGTCGGAAATATTTTACATACAAAAAAAGGCATGCCTTTTGACGCGTGGGAGCGCCATATCTATAATTTCATGATTATGGGTATCATTACATAGAGTTTGGACATCACACCGTCCTAAATATTATATTAGTATTACATTATTATATTGGTATTACACCATAGAGAAGATGCAATGCATCTTGGCAAAGGCCAAGAACATAAGTCAAAGACTAACAAACGCAAGTCAAATCACCCTTGAAACTTGGGATTAACTTGTTAGTTATACAAATCCTACAAATCTTGTTAGATTTGTAGGCGCTTTTTGCAGTGAACTAGCCATACTCACGTTGCCTATTCCCTGGCGTACCTTCTACGGTACCTATAGTTGTACATAGCAACACCGGTTTATTGGCCATTCCGGAGCGGTATACCTATTCCATGAACGTAAAATAATAATAAAGTAGGTTAATGAATGCGTTAATTTTGACAGATATGAGCTTGCTATTGGCACATTTGTATTTACTTACCATTTATTTTTATATAATGAGGGTGTAAATAGGATTGAATTAAATGTTTTAACCAAATTAAATCCGGTTTGGTACGAGTGACGAGTTGAGATAAAACTAAAACTAGGAGAGAGTGTTAGTGCGGGATCAAAGCTCTGTATTTGTGTTGTTATGTTAAGTTAATGCTGTGATATTGAATACTAAGTAGTAGGTAGACTACTTGACTTAGGCTATTCAGTTACCTATCTTATTATTCTAACAAGGTTTTTAGGTTTGTTGGAAGAATTCGGGCGGCCTAAAAACTCCGACACCAGATGCCTAGTGCGAGTTTTTTACCAGTCGATCGCGTTTAAGACTCCTTTCCATACAAATTTGCGTAAACGCCAACGCGGTCGAGCCTCCGGTTGGAGAAAGAAAGAAAGAAAAACATTTATTTGCAACAGACGTAAGTACAATATCATGGTAGGATCATAGATAAAAAACAAAGGTTGTCTTTCGCTGCAAATCGGTCCCTGACTCAGCATGTGCTGATTGGAACAACCAGCGCTGGTCTTCCAAATCAAAGAAATTTTCAAATAATTTTGAAAATCATCAGAAATTTTAAAGTAATTTTTGTTACAGATATTTAGTATAACTACATTTTTTAACACTGGAATCTAGAGGGTTTCATGTAAGTGAATTTACAAAAAGGGGTTTCATGTAAGTGAATTTACAAAAAGCTCTGAATGCAATCTTTCATCAAAAATAAACTAAGGATATTTTAATTATATAGGCACTTTCTCTACATGTCCTATACTCTGTGTATTTATTCTGTATAATCATCATCATAAGCCTATAGCGGTCCACAGTTGGATATAGGCTTCGCCTAATCAGTGCCATTGCGCCCTGCCTTGAGCTCGACGCATCGAATTTCTACCTTCCAGCTTTAGTAGCCTGTATGGGCCGTTTATATCAATAGAGCGTGGCATGCGTTGCTGGGTGCTGTTACATTTTATTGTCTATCCTGTACAGCCAATAACATTGAGTGGGTGCGGGCAAGCTAAGAAATTGTTATTGTACCTTTAGAAATTCCCGCGAGTTCTTTAAAAATCCCCGTGTAAAATACATGTTTATGAAGACTATTCTAGAAACACACTGAATCTCTTGGCAATATTTATAGAAGACCAACCCTTATGCTCAACGTGGGGATTTTGGGCATATCCCCCTTTATTAGGAGAGGATGTCCAGTAGTAAACTGATATCCACTGGTGTATGATAGAAGCTAAGTAGAGTGAGGATCTGCGAAAGGGTGTGTGTGTGATAAAAGCCAAGTGCAGTGACTATCTGCAAAATACTGGTAGTAGAAGCTGAGTTGAATGAGGACAGTGCGGAATAGCGCTTATCAGAGGAGGTTTATGTCCAATGTGTACTGCAATAGATTGATGATGATCATGATATAATCCTGTCAGGAATAGGAACAAGGCCTCTTCAGGGTTCCTTTGAAAATAACTCTTTAAATAAATAGTGATAAATTAGCGATACTAGAAGTTAATAACGAACAAAGAATTATCTACCTATGCTCTGAGCTCAAAGATTCTGAAATTCCTGAAGCCCTGAAATTGAAGAAAGTTCTCAAAATGCATTTAACTCGACTTTACCTTTTGCAAATAATAAGCAAATTAAGCTGTAAAAAAATTATCTTCAATGTCAGAAAACTTAAAAAACAGAGCCTTATTTCGAAAGGGTAAAACAATGTATGACGAGGCATTTTTTAATTTAATATAACACATTACCCTCATGACAAGGGTAAAGTTAAAGAGACCGAATAAATACAAATAAGAATATTAAACTGGAATTTAGAAGCAAAAGTAAACAGGACTTGTATAGAATCCCATTTGGCGAGGAGCCTGTTATACAATGTACATACCTTTATTTAGAAAATTCTATATACTTCGACCCTCGTAAACATCTTCTTTGTTGCATACCTGTAACAGAAATGTTTGAATATTAAAATAAGTTAAATCATACACAAATTTTTTATAGAATAAGTATGAAAATATTTATATATATTAATAGCTTTTTCAGTAAATATCATTGTGTAAAATAAGCTATAAATTAGAGCCTAAAATTAGATTTATGTGAAGTATAAAGGCCCAACACCTTTCAGTCTATAGAAGATCTAGGAACAACGGCCAGGACAATACGTGAAGAACTGACTGAGCTCTAGGTATATATATCCTTAATGAAAAAATAGAACGGAATCTTAACTCAAATCACAGAAAATTTTGAATACACAAATTTATTCCTTCTTTCTTCGTATGAGCTAGTGACCAATTCTGATGTCGGAGTATATAGGCCGCCTGAAGGTCTTTAACATAGCATAATGACCGAGAAAACCAGAAACAACATCATAACTTGCCAAAACACAGAAGTGCTCAGATCTAAAAAACACTAAACAGTCACTCCAATTAGTAAATTGCAATATACTTTATATAACAGCTACAATTTTGCATTTACTTTGGTAATTGGTTGTTACTAACTAAAATGTTTTTGGAGAATTTTATATTATTTTCACGAAATATAAGGCATACCTGTCCCAAATATGCAAAGATTTCATATCCTTCAGATAGGCATCCGTACGGTCTTTCATAATAAAGGTTAAACGTAAACACACAAAATTCCTTCAAGTCGAAAAGAAAATTCCATGAACTCATTTTATACATCAGGCTCTAACATCTAACTCAACGCATGAGAAAGTTAATATATCCACAGAAAAGCTTTAAAAATGTTCATTACATTCAATTTAGAAAAAAGGCGGGAATTAGGAAACGGGTACGATATAATATGTACGGGTAAAGTTTTTTCTTTGTTAAATTTCCACAATTTATAAATGAATATTTTGTCGTCAAAATATTTAGTACAAATTTCGCTAATAATCTCCGACGAGTTTCACAAAAACCCAAGAGAAATTTGACAATGTTTCGCCTTCTCCTTAGGGCATCATCAGGAAATTATTGACTCTCTGTCCGCTTTCGGCATTCCGTAGAACACCGAAAACGTGTTGCTTCGTCAAGCGCCAAACAGAAAGTAGTCGCTTTGTCGAATTTTTGTTGGGTTTTTGTAATTGTACTTGTCAAAAGTGGTTAGTGGTATTTTGTCAAAAGACAAGATTGTGTTTAAAGCCATCCAAAAGTTTTTGACATTCTTTACTACGTTCAGAATTTGGGATCAAAATGTAAACGTGGTCAAGAATAGAAAGTGTTCGGGCTTCGGGCTTGGGCTAAATCTATACTATCTAAAAGCAAATATAAAAACTCTAAGATATCTTTGCCATAAAGTCTAATGACATTTTTGATTATTTAATTAATTAGTAAATAACGTTTGAGGTAATTGATCCCACTCACTCGTCAGTACATAGTATAATACAAAGTCGCTTTACGCTGTCTGTCTGTTCCTACGTATGCTTAAAAATAAGCAACGGATGCGGTTTTTTGATAGTTACAGTGATTCAAGAGGAAGGTTTATATATAACTTGCACCCGTGCAAAGCAGGGGTGGGTCGCTAGTTATTAATAAAACGAAGTAAAACAGAACAATCATTTAGTTATGACTTAAAGAAATACGCCATTCCTTATTTTTTTCCGATTCTTTTAGATCTTGGTCGGCATCGATGTAATTTCGGTATCCCAGCAAAAGAAACAACAAATTAAAGAGATTTTTTCAAAGATATTTTTATTTTAGTTACATGAGTTTGTTAACCGGAGATCTGCCAACAGTAATGCATTCGAAAAAGTTCGATCTGTTTCAACTCATCGATTATTCGCTCAAAATGAAATTAAATAAAATTAAACATTTTGTAGGTAAGTACTAGGACAGGATTATTTATAGCAAAACAAGTATATTTTGGACGGGTTTGGCACCTGTCACGATCGGGTAGTCGTCTCTCCAATATTTGGAGATGAGGGTATTCAAAAACTAACGAGTTTGAAGGTCGTCCGCGATGAATATGAATTTTTCTCCCTTGAAAAAATAAAAATTCAGTTTCTAACTAAACTGTATTGTATATAAATATTTAAAAAAAACCGACGACATTGCGAATTTGTTATAAAAAAGCGTCTTGTTTATTTATACCTGACCTTATTAAATTTAAGTTGACTGTTATTATTTACTTTCTTAGCAGATACCTTCTCATAATTCTAACTCTTTTATATGCCTTACAAGCTTCGCTCGCGCAGTGCTAGGATAAAAAGTAGCATTAACACGTATCCAGGTCATAGACTATGTATATTCGAAGTTTTATCCAAATCGGTTCAGCCGTTACGGAGTTGAGTGGGAACATATATGCTGACACTCACACTAACACACAAACTATCGCATTTATAATATTAATGTAATTTTCAGCCCTTTTAAACCGGCTTCAAAAATAAGGATGTTCCTACGTGGTAAACGCATAGATCGTACGAGTTAAATTTAGTAGAAAAAAAGGTTAATTGTAAGTTGTAAAAACAAAAAAAAAATACTACGTAATAATATATATTTTTTTACGTCTTAGTGCAGTTTTTGATTTTCAATCATTTTTTAGCCATGTTAAGCTATCCCAGAGGCCTTCAAGCAGTCTTACAAGAAGTAGTCCAAGAGAAGCTTCATCATCATCATCATCCTATCGCAGTCCACTGCTGGACGTAAGTCTCTCCCAAGGTTCGCCACTAAGCCCGATCCTCGGAAGAGAAGAGAAGCTTAAGCAAATTAAAATCAATAGTTACATCATCCTCAGAACTAATTAATCCCTACCTATCCATATCTACCATAATATTCTGGTATAATTTTTAAATAACGGTCTATTTCATAAGTCCTTAATTTACCTATTGTCTGGTAAACAGTTCACGATCCATCGCTTAAATATTATCTAAGTTGTTTAAACAACGACACTGTAAGTGGTAGCGGATCGCGGCCACAAGCACGGTCGGGCATAAACCCAGCTATCTCAATGTTTATCTGTGCCCTTCAAAAGGTCCCCTCTAGCACGATCAAATAAACAGCGGGCGTTGAAAACAACAGTACATAATACAGTACCTTCTTTACTAATATTATGAGCTAAAGGTTGTAACTTTGAGTTTTTATGGGAGGTAATCTCTGGAAATAGATTTTTTTTTTTCATTAAAAAATACAGGCTATTTAATGCGAGTTTGAATACGTATGTTATCCTAAAAGGGAGTGATTTGTATCATTTTTGTTCATAAGTTGTGAGAACTTTACTTAAAATACGTGATTTTAATCATCTTTCCCAAAAAATAAGATTCGTTCCGTTGCTGGCAATTGAAACAGCAAAGCGGAGCTACAATTATCATCACCATTATGTCAAGGACAAATTAGTCTAACGAAATCAACTGTTCTAGAGCTGCCTCTTAGGTGCGGAAACAATACAAAAGGCGTCGGGCGGAAGTGAGGCGCGGGCGCGGTGGGTGCAACGCAGAACCAGCGCGCTAACGGTGATTGAAAGGCGAGGCGCGGGCGAATACAGTGCATGCATTTGGAGCATTGTAGTGTTGTCCAGCATGCCACTGCTAACTGCGGGTGTGCCAAGGGTGAAGAAGCAGCACCCACGCCCCGCCCGTGCCCCTACGCACCCCGCCGTCTCAGTATGTGTCACACCTCACCTCTTCTATACATTTTGTATTTAATATCAAAGAAGTGGCGCCGCACCCGCGCTTCACCTCTGCTCGACGCCTCTTGTGGTTGTCCTGCACCTTAGGCTTTTGACTGAAATTATGGCGGAACTGTACAATCCATTTTTCAATGAAAAACTACAAAAATCTAAAAGTCGTAAATCAAACATAGTGAACCATCGCCATAACATACGAATTCAAACTTTTCCTAAATATTCTCTGAATACTTTATTATATAATATAAGAATAGCTAATTTTCATTTTATTTTGACTGACGGGAGTGGAAGACCTAGCGGACGAAGTAGCGAATGAGGTGGCTAGTTTCTACTATTTCTTTTGTTGAACCACAATTTTCAATTGCTACACAAAGTTCTTCCTCTAATTTCTCCAACCATCTTTATCCTTCGAGATATCCCACCACCCTCTCTCGAAAGCTTCGAGCTCGTCCCGCTATCGCTTTCTTGAGCTACCACGACCTCGCCTTCCATCGGGCTGCCAGGATCTTATGGTATTCACCCATTTGTCCACAGGCATCAGGCTTATGGCCCGCAAAGCCCCGTGTACTCTACTATTAAATGTTTTTAAAATAGCTTAGCACAGGTAGAGTTCGTTAAAATAAAGTTTAAGCCTATATATAGCCACGTTTAGAGAGATATTTGTTATTTTATCATCTACCGAATCTTATACCAAGTGTTAGGCGAAATAATTGTTTGTTTTATAATGAAATTGACCTACATCAGTATGCAATAGTATTAACAAACCTTATTCATCGATAAATATTGGTTTTCTTTTGTTCAATCATTTTTGATCAAGTGTTAACCCTTTGGGCCAGCATGTTATTTATATAAAAATCAAGATTACAATGTTTTAAATACCACAAAACTTAGTCTGTTTCTGTTTCGTGTCTTTCAATATCCAAAGAAAACAGCGGCAGATTGAATTGTTAAAACTTTCGCGCGATCCCGATATGATACCTTCTTAGTAGCAGGCAGCATTGCGTGTCTAAAGTTATGTTCCTTGGCTAGTAAGTGGTAGTTAATATACTGTTTAACTAGACAACTGTGTCCTAAGATCAACCGCCGCCCTACCGGCGAATAATGTTTTTTCCTTAAAAAGGGCAGGTGCTAAAATGTTTAATTATTGTGATGTTCCTGCGGAAATGGCTATACTTAAAAGATTTAAGAAGCATTGGAGGTTCTTAGATTAAATAAGTTAATTGAAAATTTGAATGCGTAAAAACTGGAGCACTCTACTCAGGTGCATTCCAGGTTAGTATATGGGTCCTTATTGCCTGCTTTTTAAGTGCGTAGTCGACAAAAACTCGACGACCCCATCTACACACTAATGAAAAGCAATAAACATAACGGTTTGATGGCTTCAAAAAACTCTGCCGTGCACCATTGGATTTATCTTATTGAATTTATTTGCTAATTATCATGTGCTCAAAATAGTGGAAATAAAGGAACACGCGGCTTACTTAGCTCCACAAGTATTGACCGTATCATTTATGTGGGTTGTAAGGCCGACTAGGCTGAAAGGTTGATATAGGTCCAGCAAGCCTAATCCATCTAAAAATGTTAGGCTCAACATCCTCCCGGTCAGTGAGTAAAATAAATAAATACCACGTGTTGATCTAGATCGGAACTTAGATGAAGAAAACCTTCTTTTAGCATTTAAATCTAGTCTCATTCCACGCGTTGAAACCTTTCTGTAGAAGTGTATTTTCATGATGTTTTTACGTAAAATCTGCTTGAACTTTCGCCATACCTTTCATCGTATCGCATCGTCACGTTCTGCCACGTTCGCTGTCCTTTGGAAGCTTTATCTTCCTTCTCATATTTTAAGGGACATTTTGTTAAAATTATCTATCTTGGCCGTGCCGTGGCGTGTAATTTATGCTTTTACAACCGGCTTTGTACCGTGTAAGGTGCGAAAAATTGTTACGGTTGCGTGCAATATTGTGTACTTGTATTATGTGAAAACGTATACATTTTTTTCGGACTATACAATTCCAAAAAGTAGTAGATTAAAGTGACCGATGTAACATTGTCTTACAAAATCATACAAGTTATTTTCCTTTGTTAACAAAACATCAAAATAATACCAAAGGCATAAACCCAATTTTGCTACCTAATTAGGGAGTACAGAAGTTCCGGGTTTGCCCGAGGCGTACAGCGATCCCGTAATGGAGGTACGCAGAGTACCAATGTACCTTATTATTTCTATAACAAGAATCTATCAGGTACATTCTCATTCTGTATGTTTTGTACAAAGTAAAGATTTCAGATTAACAGTTATTTTTTGCCCAAACAAGTTTTGAAAGGTTATTTACTGTTGATTAAAATACTGGGGCACTACTACATAACATCCAAACTGTCCATAAATTTATTTCTTCACCCCTGCTCTGTCAGGCGCCTATATAGGCCTCCGCCAGGGGGTGTCAGGGGCCTAAATGGGTAACTCGGTACCTGCCCGGTTTTATCCTCTGTTGCTAGAAATTGTGTCACATGTCAGTTTGACATTGACATATTGTTTATGCCGTAAGTATCACAAATTATGAGTAGTACCATGGTGCCACAACATCAAGAAAATGTACTTCTAGTATTCTCGTAACCATGCACAAAGTACCTTATTTTATTTAAAGGAATAACCAAAACACCCCACGCTGCTTCGGTAAAACTGTTTATAGGCGGTACACATGTGTGCAGTGATTCAAAACGTCTGTAATTACCTGAAAACTGGGTCACAGTAGTTTGTGGCTTATGAAATTCGCCGAGTTTGTCTTGAAAAATTCTGAGGTTCAAAACTTGGCTGTAATATTGTTTCTGGAAACAATTTTACCAAGCTGCAAGCAATTATGACTGCCTGACTAAAACATAAACGAATAACGTTATTCCATTTTTTAGTTAGTGACACTACTGAACTTTGAAGGAAACATTAATTTGAACAATACTTAGCAGAAAACCAGAATAAAATGTAACATAATTTACTAAGTAACTCTGTTTTTCAATCTTGCACCTTTTGGTCTTTTCATTAATAAATAAATAAAAAAGCAGCCGGTATAGTGTACCTGCCCCCTTAGCATGCCGTTTTTATCTCTACTCTTGACACGAAAAACGGAGTTAGGACGCCCTTCAGCAAGGTGGGTTGACAATCTGCGAAAGGCTGCTGGTAGAACTGGATGCATCGAGCTGAGGCTATGGGCTAATGATGATGATTATGATAATGAAAAATCATTACATATGTAAAACAAAGTCCGTTCAGTAGTTTTGTGAGGGACAAATATTTCTTTTTCACATGTTCACATTTTACAAACTTTCTTTCAACCTTTATAATATGAGTTCATTATTAATATTGTTATATTCTTTATACTAAGTAATGTCTCGTGTCGAAAATAAATGTTTTTTTCTTTCTTGTATTTTCTTTGTAATAACTTGCCTTGGTATGGATTACAGTTATCATATACTAATTGGATATCCTCTTCATAATATTTTTATAAATCGGCAAAATATTCATTTCCACTGTTATTCCAAGCAAAAAACAGTAATGGCTCACGGACAGGAAAACAATTATCCAACTATTTTTTTAAGTCTTTTGATACGAAAGGTACATAAACCACCTCAATATTATCTTTCTGAAACAGAACATCAACAATAATAACATTGAAGTGTATGCTTTATAAACTGTATGGAATATTGGACATTCGAAAGCAGTTTCAGAAATTAATTTAGAGCGTCTCGCTTCATACCTATCTGATTTTGTAACCACGGCGTCAGCGTTCAGGTACGTAATAGCTTTATGAGTTTTCCTCAGCTTTTAGCCGAATACCTTGGCGTAACGAGCGAAATTAAATTACTGTGTCCGTAAAGTATCTCGCAGGTCGCAAAAATTGAAATGCCTGCATTTTTCCCCCATCTCAACAATTTTGATCAACCGCAGGCAAGTTTCTGAATAATATCGCTACACGAGTTTTTGTGACAGCGAAAGAATTAATATAACGAAGGGTAAAAAATTGGATGTCGCGAACAGAGAACAAATTAAAACCTTTAATGCGTGGGGTTGGATAACGTGTTTAAATTTTTATTGAATTGGGGTTACATTCGACTGTTTTCCGGCTGGGTGAGCGGAACCGTTTCCGGGCGGACCAAATCCTATAAACACACTTAAAAAGCCACAAAGGTACGCAATAACGTAATGTTACCTTACGGTAAACCGAAAACAATTCATTTCTGGAAGCCTCCCCTCCCGCCCGTCACGTAGCCCCCCCCCATCGCTTGAGGAGCCGCGGAATGCTAGCCGATCCGTAAAAAGCAATTCTGCCCGCGCCGTTTGCCTTTTTCACCGTACATTTAATGTGAGCCAATGTAATAGTTATTCTGACTTTAAAAGCATCGATCATTGATACTTTGCGGCTTGAGGACAAGTACACACAGACATACCATGTCCGCATTGGGTAATACATAAATATGCCTTTATGTGAATCTATAATTGTTATATGCAACAACAAGCCATGCCTTTTCTGTGGTAAGGCACTATGCGGATGATGGTGCATGTTGCTGGGCCAGTTTATTACCATGTCCCACCGTCCTTACGCGGTAGTGCCTGGGGCATTTGTGCACGTTACATGCACTGTGAGTAACTCATAATATCATATATATATAAATATATGTATATGTCCAAGATGAGGTAAATCCAACGTGTAAGCACATATCGTGGAATGCGGCGATCTACCAATTGTAGTGCTTTTCCTTTTCATTCCAAAATCCATCGCCATGCCACCTTATTTCTCCATTGTAATGACGAGCACCCTTTCCCAAAATCCCGCCTGAGTCGAAATTTTTGGGATATGTAATAATCTCAGATTTTCCTTGACGTGTGAGCTAACACTTAAAATACAAAAAAAAATGTTTTCTTCTTAACTTTTAAAAATTGCAATAACTTGCAAACACGACACTTTGTCGTCGCGATTAGTCGCGAGCGTCTGTTATATTATGCTGTCGCGATTGTCGCAGTGTGTGCGGAGCTTTGAACAAAATGTATGAAAATTATCCCCCGCAGCTTGTCGTAGCGTCTAATCGCTGACGTTTGTCGTCCAATGTGCGCAGGCTGTAACTAGGACTAAATATTCATTAAAATGATCTTATTTTCTGGTATATCGATCGAATATTGGTATGCTAATGAACAGAACGACTGGCATACCGAAGTATATCTGTGTACATTTTTACGCTCCTTACTCTTTATAAAACGGGAGAGTGAACACGGAAAGAAATTATTTGAACACAAATACAAATGGAGGTGAATTTTTCGAGAATATTATTTTATTTGCGATGCTGAAATCTGCCGGATTAAATTTTGAGATCAAAAACCGTAAAGTAGGCTATGTTTTATTTTCCTTTGTGGTATAAAACCAATTTTACTTTATAACGTTATAGAGTGAAAAATATACAGAGATTTTGATTTGATTCGCATAATCAATTTTACCTAGTTGGTTTTGTTTGTTCAACCAAAAGCTAAGGTTAGACATCTTATCTAATAAGGAAAATATTAAGATGGGTTTTATTTACCTTCATAATCTTATCTGACACCGCAATGTTATTTATTAATTGGTAGGAACGTACATAACGTTTATTAATTGGAACAAACTACAGTATACGATAAATTCTGCTAACTTTTTCATACTTGGAGATTGCGGTAAAATGCTGTACTCAAATAATTACGCAAGGGAATAAAATTAGGAAGTTCGGTCGGAAACGGAACCTCTACTAAGCAGACAAATGGGGTAATAAGCTACGTAAGCCTTAGGCTTTATATCATGTGTATCTTGCCTCGGCTAGGTATACAATCCTGCAAAAAGATGTATAAAGTTTAGGACCATGTCGCTGTAAAGCTGTATCATGCAATGAACGCGTACCTTCTGTCAGCAAGCGCCCTTTGTTTGACAGGAAGCTAAAGTGTTCATCTTATTGCAGACGATTGTACCATTTAGGGTCCAGAATATTATGATCAAGTCAAATATAAGAAGTTTTGAAAGAGATAGGGGAGACCTTTCTTTGTCCAGATGTGGGACAGTAGGTAATAAAAATGAAAGTCGTGTAGACTAGGTTGTAATTTTTTTATTTAACTACCTTAGTGACTGAACTTTTAATTTTTTTTTTGCGACGTTATGCAACGTTGTGTTTTCAGAATTTGTTAGTATAGATAACACCAACAAATTCTGAGAACACAATATTTATTCTGTCTTGTGTAACTTTTAAGGAGATGCCAAGAAATATGCAAGGCCACGTTCTCCACGCTAGAGGGCGATGCTCCGATGACTTAAGTTTTTATTAAAAAAAATATTAGTATAGCTAGTTAAGTAGGTATAGGTGGTTTACGAAGTACTTCTCTTTTATAAATAAGAAATTATAATTTTATCCAAAACATTTAATGAATTTTCATGTATCTAACTTAAGATTAAGACTGTGGATTAATTTTCAGTCAGGCAGCCAATTTATTACAGTTTTAAATAGTTAGATTAATTATTTATAAGGACTTGTGGTGAATACTACAGTAGAGCAAAGCAGGTTCAAAATATTTTTATCAGTCTCGTATGCAAGAGAAAATTTCAAGAATTTTTGTAGTCTACTTATCAATAAATATTAGTAGGTAAGTAAAAAAATCTCATATCCAATTTCGCATTTTCTCAGTGAGCTTGGGCCAAACCTTTAACAGAAAAAATGTAAGTATTAAAAGATCTTAGTGAAAATTAGGGAGACAAAACGCCGAACTCTACCGCCATACATATGGCTTAGATAAGCCACACTTGAAAGAGCATTACGTTATCGTAATAAGTCATGTTGGTGGAGGCTTTTTGGCCGCCCTGTTCACTGCGAAATGGTACAAAATCTACAAACTTACAATCGCAAATTTGAAAAATATATCATCATTATAAGAAAATACAATATGCAAGAGGTACTTATTCATTTAAATATATAAAACTGTAATGACAAAGTGGTTGATTGACAGTCATCATCTAATAAAGTTATTTACAGAGACATCTTTGAATGGTTTGTACCTTTGACAAAATAGGGGCGGGTGCACTTAGAAAGAAATTGTTGTAAATAATAAACCTAAAGGGATAAAACCCCTACTAAAAGAAGTCAGTCATGATGTCCACTAGTTTCATTAGAATACCAACTCAAATCGGAGATTCTTTGTTCAAACAAGTATTTTAAATTGTCAAGAACATTACGCTACTAAGGATATCATGTTACAAAATGATTCTAGTACATGCTACAGTGAAATCTTTTCAACGAGCATTGTGGAGCACAAAGACGATGTACAGTCGGTTTAAGGCGGTACTTCCGTGCTATGGAACAGTAAAATTTAAGTATTTGACGCTTAAGTCGCAAATCGAAAGATAATCCTCTGGAGTATTGTGTTCGTATTAGAGAAAAGTATTCTTAGCCTGTGAAATAATTGTGTAACAGTTTATTTAATATTTTCCACTAGAATCGTATTATATAAACTTGAAGTTCACCTCAGATTTTCCAGTGGTTCTAGAAAGGGTGATCTTTTTAATCACCTCTTTCTGTGACCTAATTTTCGTTTTTATTGGGCAACATAAAAAAGTTACACACTCAGAACCCACCATATTTTAGCCCTGTTTTTTGCTTTAAAAAACAAAACACGATATTCACAGTGACTTGCTCGTAAAGCAGGAAAAAGTCGTCTCATTTATTTCCCTCTTGGCGATAAGGACGGCGCACCCATTGTGGCCCAGCTCCCGTCACCTGTCAGATTTCACAACATACGCCGTCGAAAACGTGTATAAATTGATTTAATTTCTTTCCGTGCCAAAGAAAATACCGAGAAAACCGATCTGCCGCGAACAGTAACACACGAGTGGAATTATTTATGACTGTTTCGACTTAGCCGCACGTCTCGGCCGGGGAGTGGACATCGCCGCTGTCACCGGCATTTGTCAGTTATTTCCCGCACCGCACTCCAATACAATAGAAAACAAATACGTCTCCTCGATTGTTAACTTCCGCGTGGCATTTCGCGGTCGCAATATTGCCGGAAAGAAGACGCTCGGTTGTTTTGGTAATATTGATCGCTCGTAAACGCATAGTACCTTCTTGCCGAAATTAGGACGAATGGCTACGTCAGGATGGTATCGCGTGACGGTTGCGTCTCAGTAGATACGGAATGAGGGATATAAAATATTTTTATTGCTACTTGTATTAGCCAATAGTAAAGAAACCATTAGGCATTTGTTTATCTACCCGACTGGAATAAACGAAACGTTTTTAATTAAACAGAGACGTAATTTTTTTTATGCAAAAGCGAAACAATAAAGTTATTCATAGTACAAGGCTAATAAAGCCAGTTACGACTTGTGGGTGCAGACATGGCATCTGCGTGACACCTTCGAGTTCCAAAGGTATAGATTTTTCTTTATTTCGTCTCAAAGACCGGGGATTTAGTTTGTAGCACGTCGAGAATATTGCAACTAGACAATGTTGTTTTCGATTTTCTAGTTAGGTTTGTTACAGCGGATGTGGATTTTATCTAACAACGTATTTCACAGCTAATATAGAAACGCAACAAAGAGACATTGTATTTTTGAAAAATACTTAAAAGTCGTTTACAAGTCTTATATCGTTTTTTATTCAGAACTTTTTTAAATTAAGAAACATCTAAAGGAAACACGGAATACCACACTTTTCCTTCTAGAGTTACACGTAACAGATTACATGTATATTTAATACACATCGTGTACTCGTGTTACGATAGGTTTGCGAGCTCGGGTCGTATGAATCCTTTAAATGCTCCCGGACGCAACGTTGAATTCTCCTGACGAACGGATGCGATGCTGTTCTGGATTCATGTTATCTTAGCAAGGATTTTTTATTCATTCAGATTATGAGCTTTATCCTTTTAGTCTTTGTCTGGTTACGAAGCGGATTAACCGAACGTTATCAATATAAAGTTCCTTTATAGGAATGTGAATACCAGTAAGTAATCTGTGAGAGGTACGAAGATATTATGAAAAACAGACTAAATTACTAGTTTGATACGACTTTCTACGATGATGCATACATTTAATTTAATGTTGAGGCTTGATCACGAAGGCTAGCGTAAAAGTATTCGTATCGTGAGAAAGCGTAGATTCAAAATAACGCTTTGATATTAGCCACATTTTTTGTTACGCTTATCCAGGTTGAAATTTTCGTGATCGATCTTCTGATTATCAAATAAAATTTGAAATAAAATCATTTTATTTCAGGCAACAGAGCTCGTATAGAATTTACCTCCTCTATACACGACAGGTCTGTCGCAACATCATCGTATAATAGGGGCAGTTATTCGTGCGGCGATCATCGCCAGGACGGCGTTGGTACTGGCCGCGGTCTTCGAACCATTACCATCTAGATGCACACCTCTTCCGCGTGGCGTAAAAGCAATCGGTGTGTGCTTGCGTGAACATGTTGGTGGCGCTGCAGTAGCAGGGCAGTTCCAACAGCGCCCTGAACATGGTATTAAAGTGGACGCTATCAACTGGATTATGCATTTATGTAGTCGCACAGTTGGCAGTAAAGTAGTGTAGTCAGTCAGTGGAGTAGTGTGTCACCAATTTAGACTTTATAACATTCTGTAGTTCAGTATCATCTATATAGTAGGGAAAATGTTTCAATTAATTGTAAGTTAGTAAGTTAAACCAGTATAAAAATAAAATTATAGAAATGTTTATCATTTTATGTGTTTTTTTGTTTTATAAAGGTAACTTACCATAGGAAAATAAGACTTTAAAGTAGCACTAATCACACTGTCAAAATTTATGCCAAATATGTTTTTTAGTTATTACCCATTTAAAGCAATCTTTTCATCGCGAAGTGTTTGAAGCTAAACATTAAAACAAGAGAAAATACTGTGTCTCAAGATACAAACTCGTGTTTTCTTAAGTTCGACCTCCGTTCTTGAATAGAGCAATCAATATGTTGGCGATTGGCCCACAGCGGAATTTACCCGTATCTCTGTATGTATATGCGTGCTGCGTACAATCGGGGGAAAATAAGATAAGCTTGAATACAATAGCAGATCCAAAGAGACCAGTGTTTTTTTTAATTGGTAAATATCATCATCATCAGCCTAACACCCACTACTGCTGCACATGACCTCCCATGATGATGAACGCCATTGCGTCCTGTTTTTAGCTCGCGGCATCTAGCATACCACAGCCTTTCGAAGATCGTCACTTCATCTGGTGCGAGGGTGTCCTATATACGTTTGCCGAGCCGCGGTGTCCACTCAAGAACTCGTTTACTCCAACTGATAACGAACGGGCGGAATGAGGTGAAGAATGTTTTTTGTTGTCAAACTGATCAAGGACTAAGAGCCTTTAATCTTGTTTGTGCTGTTTTTTTACCAAAAACGTTTCTATCTATTGTGAGAGAATATTCTATCTATCTAGCAGAAGCTTATAGCTACAAGTTAAGGACCAGGGTATGTCCAGCACTGTACTAAGTGCCTATATAAATGTAAAGTAAAGTAAACGTGTAGGAACCTCTAAGTATACTTAGGACAGTTTTTTTAAAATAACACCCATTCGTTACGCGAACCAAACAGAGAATTGGCAAGAAACATTAAGTTTTATATATTTTTACGTCTTTGTTAAAATTATTAAAGGTATTTTTTTGAGGATATATAGGCTACTGATGATAATGATGATCTTTAGGGAGCGGCTTCACTCGCGTGGTACCCGGATAAAAAAAACCCTAGCCTTGTATAATATTTTTTACTTTATTTTAGAGGAAACCAATTTCATTTGTTTTTCGGTCCTTATTTGCCCCTCACAGTTTATAACTATTGCAATTCTCAGCGTCTCCACTGTATCTTACTCAAATTGTAAGACTGAACGAAAAAATAAATTTGCTTTACCAGCCATAAAAATGATGCATGGATTCAAATTCAATCCAACAGTTACTTCAACAGTCACTTCTACGCTGTAATGAAACAAAATGTACAGAATATAATATAATCTACTTAATTTTGTCACGGATTTTCCGTATGAAGTACCCGTCTGTACATACTCAAATAAAGCCGTAATTATCGTTTATACGGCTATAACTACAAAGCAAGATGGCGTTTACTGTAAATTATTATTGCAAGTGTTTTGGATACGCTCTGTTGGAACTCTATGGCATGTAGAATGATAGGATGGAATGGTTCTTGAATAGTTCACTTGGTTTATGGGGTATGTCATGTTATTGGGTTAACCTAAGGCCTAAGTCAGAGTGAACGCGTAAAGGCCTACGGGCCCCAATTTTTTCTTTTTTGGTTATATTCAATCCATTGCAGTACATAGTTTAACAAATTGTGCAATTCAACTGAGGAGTTGTTGTCGTGGCAGTGCGTTTGAACATCTGTGCTTAGTGTTTTTAAGCGTGTGGTGTCTCGTTTCCTCTAATCATTTAATTAACAGCTATTTATAGCCGAACAAATCTGGCCTACATATAAAGGTTTTTAAATATTTTAAGAGCCTTCAACATTGTACAAAATAATTGGGAAGACTTGGCGGTATGGTCAGAAGACTCTAGCTTGCCTAAATTGGGCATAGAAAAAAATGTAGCCTTACATCATTTTTAGCTAAGAGGTTAATACATGCATTATACATAGTTGATTAGAATCTTAATAGCCAAAACTGTCTAGGACATCAGAATTATGAGTCAAAATGAACCATAAAATTTAAAAAACAAAAATCTTTGCACACTTTTGTATCCAACAGCGTATCAAAATATTTAACCTAACCCGAATATTTTATTGGGGTTTTATTCAGATCGGCGTCGAAAAATATTATTTTATTTGGAGAAGCGCACTGACTTTTTTGCAGTAAGCGTACCAATTGCATTTTTTGTTATGTATGAGATGCGGACCGGTGGACTGAAAGAGCTTTTATTAAAATCAAACTGTAGCTGTAAATCAACAATGCAACCAATCAGCTTGTTGATGAAACATTAATTTTATCCATCCTTCGATTCAAGTAGTCATCATTTTGGTGATCAAAAATATGAAAAATATCTGTAAGTCAAGCATCAATCAAAAAAATAATATTTATTTGCGGATAGGGTTATGGTTGCCTGGAAAAGATCGCTTAACACGTTGGCTGCTGAGGAGGACGACGTGCAGAATCAAATTTGTGTTTTCAGTACTCAAAGCGTTATACATTAGACACTAGAGCACGTTGGCTGCTGGCCTCGCACATGACGCTCCGCGCCATGCACGAGGAGGAGGACGACGTGAAGAATCACATTTGTGTTTTCAGCACTCAAAGCGATTATACACTAGCACGTTGGCTACTGGCCTCGTGCATGGCGCGGAGCGTCATGTGGAGGAGGATGTGAGGAGGAAGACGACGTGCAGAATCACATTTGTGTATTCAGCACTCAAAGCGAGCGATAAGGCCACTAATTGTGTTGCCATCGTAATACTTAGACTAACTACTGTAACTGTTACATTTCCTTTTATGATTGTGCTGATCAATAAAGTCCTATCTATATAATTTAAAACTCGATCAGTGTATTCCTATTTCTAGTATCCTACTAATATTATAAATGTGAAAGTTTGTGAATGTACGGATGAATGTTTGTTACTCTTTCACGCAAAAACTACTGAACGGATTTGGATGAAACTTGGAATATACTCAGTTTGTGACCTGGATTATAAGCAAATTTTTGTCCTGGACACATAAGCAACTTTTTTTCCGGATACTAGGCGGGCGAAGCCGCGGGCGGAAGCTAGTTGCAAATATTATGTAAGTTGCTCTACCTAACTGACTTCAAAAAAGGCGGAGGTGAGTCAGTCAATAATAATTGGTATTGTACAAATGTAACAGTATCCACATTGAATTATAACTATCTGAGATTTCAAATGTCTAAAATAGAAAAGTGGAATACCTTTAACGTACCTTCAAAGCCAAAGAAAAATTACGTTTACTACATGGAAAGGAGATCGAGACGGGTTAAAGTGTATATGTGTTTGATCTATCGTTTTCTGTATCTACTAACATTTGTATGGTAGTTTTATGACACAGTTTAGAAATAAAGATAGAAAGAAAATATCTATACTCAACAGAAACCTTATTATGAATAACTTTGACACGTACATTTTTAGAATATACAAAAATTTGCCACGCGACCAAACAGGGATGAATTGGAAATAAACCTGCTTAGCTTTTAATTTTAACGTCTTTGTTACAATTATTACAAGGAAACCTTATCTAACAGCCTGCGCACATCGGACGACAAACGTCAGCGATTAGACGCTACGACAAGCTGCGGGGGACAATTTTCGTACATTTTGTTGAAAGCTCCGCACACACGGCGACAATCGCGACAGCAAGATATGACAGACGCTCGCGACTAAGCGCGACGACAAAGCGTCGTGTTTGCGAGGTCTGTCAATATTTAAAATGATAAACTGACTGACTCGATGATATATCAATGCACAGACCAAATCGCTGGACCTTTACACTTGAAATTTTACTCATGGATACTTTATATAGTAAGCATCCACTAAGAAGGGATTTTTAGAAATTCGTTCCCTAAGGGGGTAAAACAGAGAATGGAATATCCATCATTTTCAAAGCAAAATCATTAAACAGTAAGAACTGATGAAGTCGCGGGCATAAACCAGTTTAAATATAACTAGTTGAAGCCATGTATCTTACATACTTCTATATAGTCCGGAGTCACTCAGGGACTTAATGAGCAGATAATATCAAAGTGCGGCCACGAACATAAAGTCGTCAAGCGGTGTTCATTCGCTGTAAACAAAGTTTTCAACAGTAATTATATAAAACCCAGCGATGAGATGACGTGTGGGGGACGAGGGTACACATTAATCATTGCCAAGGAGCGCTATCTCGTGTACACCCGACAACTAGGGGTGGTACACCTGCACTGTACAAGCAATAGCCGGATTAGGTGCTGCCGTAGATGCCGGCTATCGAGTTAACCGGCTCGATATGGCTATGACCGGCTTTTTTCCGTTTGTCAGAGTGTTAAGACTACTCGAAGGCTTCTGACATGGATTATTACTGAAATAGGCAGGACCTATATGCCGCTGACTATTCCTACAGTGTATCATAAATTCGTCAAAATGAAAAATATTTACATGTAAAAAGTCAATTATAAGGAATGTAGATACGATGAATTGTAAATTTTATCTATTGTCGTGTGTAAATAAATAACATGTAAGATAAATGACGGGGTAAGAGAAATATGGGTCTGTTATGTCTATATCAGCTTGGAGTTTTAGGAGGAGTTTTAAACACATGTTTGGTATATTTATATGTTAGGGCTTTCAGTGTTGTGATTTGTTTGACTCTGTCGAAAGCCTTTGTATAGTCCACAAAGGTTTGGCACAAATGGATACCCCTTATCCCCTATATTGTTCACAGCAACCCTTCAAAAGGTATCTAAAACGATGACATGGGAAGCAAAGGGCATCAAAGTCAGTGGCCTGGCCATGCTTTTTGTATGAGATTGTCCTTTTTACTCTAAAAGCTCACAATCTACAGGTAGTGAACTGAACGCGGCTACTCTTCAGGTTAGAGTTTTAATAAACCAGTCAAAGATGGTGTTATTGACCAACAACGCGCAACGTAGGGTCGAGGTAGATGAGCAGGTACTGTTTTTCTTCTTCTGCGTATGAGTCTGTGATGAACTCTGGTGTTTTTAAGCCACCCTGAGGTCTCCGACTTGGCTTAGTGACTGAAAAAGCCAGCATCTAAATGTGCCTTCTGAAGCGCGGAAGTGCTTAGGTCTAAATGCCAAGCGGACACCCATTAAAGTAGTGACCGGACTGAGTGGTGCTTAACCAAGGTGATCTGATAAAAACACCAAAGTAAGACATGCTACGAGCGCAGGTACACTAAGACGATGAGTATATTTATACCGGCACAGCTACATCCCCTGGCCGTCGACGGGCAACCCGCATGCCCAGTGTGGGGATTATAACGGTGGTCTATGTCCAGGTATTGACTAATATAGGCTAGTATGTGTGTGTGCGTGTGCGTGAAATTAAAACCTCTACCGTCCGACCTTTTTGGCATAAAGAACGTCTCTAGAGGTACATTGAGCAACATAAGTTATACGTTCTGTCAAACACGAAGCGGTACTGTCGTCTTGCCTAAGTACCGGGTTTATTTACGTTAGTTAACGTGTTTTGAGTTCATTATTCCCAGGGCAGTACCTTCTGTGCACTAAAATGTTACTCTACTTCTGTGAGTCTAATTGTATATTTTGGTATAATTATTTTATGTTTGCAAGTAACTTTTTGTGTATTACGAGTATATTATTCTTTAACTAGAAGTAAACCAACAACTTACCAATAATTGACTGGTAAAAACGGAAGTGATGAACTTGCCACCATTTCAATTCTTTTTATATTTGATCCAAAACTAGCCCAAAACTTTCTCTGCACACCATGTTAGTGTCCGCCAAAAATATACATTTGATAGGCACTTGGCAAACACATTATTGGGATACATTGCCAAAGTTTGGACTCAGCATGGACATAGCAATTTCACTTTAAACTTAATAAAGTTGTTTAAGAAAGCAAATTTTGTTAGAGGTGACTGAAAATTTTGAAACCAGGGGTGTGTGGAAGGTTCAATCTAGTTATACCAATATGGTACTGTCATGCGTGGAATATGTCCAGTGGATATTATAGGCCGAAGAAAGTTTTAAACGTATTTATCGTTTAGTAAAAATCTCATTTCGTACACCATAATATGTTCTACCATAAATTGCGTACAACGAAATTATCAGAGACAACTGAATTACTACTAAAAATGCAAAAGAATGTGCGCTTTGAAATAAAATTTGTGCCTAATGTGATCTCCCAAAAGGGGGTTGTGTCTCATTTCCTCTTTTGTGTAATAATAACAACAAAAACAATAACACCAGCCTATATCAGTCTACTACTGGACATAGGCCTTCCCTAATAAGAAAGGGGGATATGTCCATAATTTCCTCGCAATGCATGCGGATTGGGGATCACAGGGCACAGCTTCTCGCACCGCCGACGCCGCTGCCCATCCGCGGCTAGTGGATGTAGCTGTGCCAAGCTATACCGCAATCAGCCGACCCGTTCGTTAGTTAGCAGGGCGCACCACGGGTAAGTGAGATTGAACCTTTTACACCCTTTTGTGAATCAAAGAAGAGGTAACGAGATAAAAGCTTCTTTTTTTGCAATTCTATGATTAAAATTAGGCACAGATTTTGTTCAAAGCGCGCACTCTCCAATAAAATTTCTTGTCAGAGACTAACACACACGACACCAAGGAACGGAATGCAGGACTCCAAAAAGGAAAAAAATGACATGACACTTTTTGCTGGTTTAACGATAACGCCGCGGTTGTCGTTAAATCAAGGGGTATCGCCATGAATATGCAAATACGGCGTTCGTGCTAACGATTAATGTCGATTTGCTGCGCCGGATAAAAGATTCGATGCCAGTTTTTACTAGCCAACCTGTTGGTGTAACTTTTTTGATGTTACTGCTTTTTTCTCAATTCATCATTGAGCGAGAATTGCTATTGTTGATGTGCCTACCTACTTATAAAATTACGACTGTCTTACATAGTCTATCTTTTTACCTAGTTCTTATTTACCTAGTATTGTATTTCGTTTTGAGTGCTGAAAATACAACTGTGCTTCGGCAGCTGAATCACAATCAATATCTTAAAAATATTAAAATGAATAATATTTTTTCTGTCTTCTCGTTTTTCGTCTTGTGAAAAAATTTTAGTCCCTTTTTGTAGACTTTCATAAATTATATTTTTTATTGGGTACTATATTTTAATATTTTCACGTTCTATGTAATACCTATTTAATTGCCAAAATCTTGCTTCGAACTACATTATTTTTGATAACCTACACCTTACATGAATGTTCTAAATAGAGATATATTTAATAGAAAAAAGCTCGTGATGGTGTTTGTTTGTTTTGTTTATAATGTATTTATATATTATGAAATTTTCATTAACTTAAAAACTTGAACCTAAAGCTAAAACGTTTAATTAGGCACATAAATATAACAAAAAATAAAAACGCTTTTAAAATTGTGCATGTAGGTAACTTGAGAATCCTAAAACAATTATTTTTAAGTATCTCAAATAAATAATACCTATTCATATTTCGTATGGTATTTAGTGACCAACTTTGGTATCGGAGTTTTTACCGGCCAAAGGCCTCCGACATGACTTATCGACTGAAAAAACGGAACATATTAATGTGTCTTCCCGAGCACGGAAGGGCTCAGATCTCAATGTCACCCATCAAAATAGTAACCAGGCGGAGGGTTGCTGAACCAAGATTACCATAGTAAGCCACGCCACGAACATTTCACGTACTTATTAGAAATTATGCCGTACACGTCAAACTACGATGGCTGTTGGTGAATACAAATGTCTGCGAAACTATAGTTTGGCCTACGACACCTAATTAATTTGCACAATCGTCTCATCACATCGAACGTCGGACTAGCTGGAGCATGCTCTGTAAACAGCTAGGGTTGGTACGTGATGGGAATCACTATACACATCAGCAAGCCATCTTGGCACAGCCAAAGATTAACTAGTTAACGACTTTCTTTTAAAAGGTATGTTAAAATAAATTACGTAACTAGAAAAAACACGTCATATTTTTATGCAAATTTATTTATAGCGATTGGCATGAAAGCGAACTTTGGTAGGATTTAAAATCAGATTAAATAGAGAACATAAATGAATGTTAATATGACTATGAATAATGAACATTTAACTGACCCACGCAACTCTGTTTGCTTCTTATCTTTCTGATGCAAACTGATATTTAGTATTTCATTCCTTCATAGTCCATCTCTAGCTCTGCTTAGTATGGTTGCGGGTGTTTTGGAGAATTTAAATCTACTTGATCAACAACACAACACCAGCCTATTCAGTACAATAACAGTAAGAACTCTGACCGCTGGCTGAATGCGGCAAAACGTAGCCTAACACTGGCATAGGTAAATCCCCTGTCGCCAATGGGCAGCAGCGTCAGCAGTGTGACAAGCATAAGCATAATCTAGACGCTGGACATATACCTCTTAAAGTGGAGGCCTGAGGCAGTGGAATGAACAGGCTAGTGTTGTTCTCGTTATTGGTGCAACCAACGCACTGCTAAATTATTTTGACACAATACGTGGTGATCAAATTGTATCATTATGATTCTGAAGATAAGCTATCTCTAACCGAATTTCTATCAGAGTGAAAAAATACTGATTGAATAAAATTAAATGAAAATGAAAAATATTTATTTCAGCAATAACAAAAGTAAAGTACACAATATGTTTCTTAGATATATCTACTTAACAATGATTGCTGTTTCAATAGAAAAATATAAATATATATAAAAAATATTCATAAACGCTGAATATTTTTAAGATATATATAGAGAAAAAATAGTATAATTATGTAGGTCTATCTAACTCTAGGTTTATGTAAATATGTTATGTAGGTTTATGTAAGCTAAATTATAGATCTTCAAATTTATCTTATCTTTGTTTCAATACCTACTTCCTTTTTCGCATGAGGTATTTGGACAACTATGGTGTCGGATTATTATGATGCCCAAAGTACCACTGAAATCCAGATACTTAGTTTACATGTTTAGGCTTCTAACTGCTTGCCATGAATAATAACTGGAGCATCTGTGTAACCAATCAGCCTCTAGACACGAGTGTTTGCATCCCTGATATGACACAAAGAGACGGTGCTAACACGCTCGTAGTACGAAGACTGCTTCGTCTTCAACGTGTAACACAATTACTATAGTTACTTAACATCTTGTTTGCTGTGATTCTAGCTATTCCGTTAGAAATGTTTATTTCTCTAATAGCATCCGCCCGCGGCTTCGCTCGCGTGGTACCTAGGTAAAAAGTAGCCAATATATTAATTTTTATTTATTATTACAAATTATAATTAATTTATTTTACTTCTGAGGCAAATGAAGACGCCTTAAAAACTAGTATAATATAACTGGCCAACTCTGGATTCAGAGTTTTTGCCAACTCTGGATTCGGATGTTTTGGCCGACTCCTGATTGGGAAGTTTTTGGCCAACCGAAAAACTGTAAACTATACTTTTGGGCTGATAAAATTAAACTAACCACCTGCCAAATGTAGCGAACTTCAGAGGATAAAAATATAGACTCCAACCTATTCCCTGTTATGGAAAACAAAGATAAAATTATATTTTGTGTTTTATTAGATCAGATAAGCTTACAGTGTAGTCGCAACAACAATCTCTTTATGTAATTAAGACACAGTATGTTTGCATACTCAAATTACATTATTAAGATGAAACGACGGGGCAGTTATTAATTTTACTGTTATGTTTATGTCTTGTGAGATGCTGCAAAATTGCTGAGCTAATAGTTTAGCAACTTTCAGTCTCTGAATATTTATTGAAATAAAATATCTACCTAATCTTATAGTACATTGTAGGCGATTATTGTAATACTTAGATATAACAGATCAACCTAGATGAGTTGAAGATAATCATTAGGGTACTTGCTAGTACACCAAGCTTCTATGGAAATGCCTAGGTAACTCTACCTGTTGTATAAACTGGTTTATGTTTTTTAGGAACAGTTTATAACATTATCATTGAAAAATCTCCGTAGATGTCATTCCAAGTTTACAACTATATTGCAATTTGGGCTCAATCCGTTCAGCAAGGAGATCACAGCTGACATTATCGTCAGCATAACGTTAAATGTAGGCCAAAGAGAAAAGGTTATTATTAATTTACTTAAATTTTTTGCCAATGAAAATCGGCTAAAATTTTACTTCTACGATACGAATACTTTTTTGCTTGGCTTCGTGATAGCGATTAAACATACATTCGCCTTTATAATGTTGTTATTGAAAAAATACAAACAAAACTATTTCATTTAAACCTACGTGAAACAATACAAACTTGGAAAAATTTGCAAAAGAGCGCTTTTTATTCAAATTGGTGGCCGAGGGAGGCTACCATTTAATTTACATTTGTGGCTAGTACTCTACCTACTATTGTGGTGTTTTACCCGCTATTCTGTTGAATGTAACAAACTCGGTTACAAAATGCATTCTATTACGTAAAAATGTTTAGAGTGAAATCGAAAAATTGTGAGAAATATGTCTCTGTGTGAATATATTTGTTCCCACTCAAAACCGTAGCTTCTAAATGAATTTAGATACAATTTGAATTATTATTGTTTGTGACTCGCATTAAGACAATGGCTTCTTTTTGTATCACGCAAGCGGAATCTCAGGCGGAAGCTAGTATAGGTATAAATTGGATTGAACAATACAGATACGCAGAAAAAACAATTTCCTACAGTGGAGTATAACAATATCTATCGGTGCACCTGTGACTGGTTAGAACACCTGATTTTTATTAAAATATACACCAATATAGAGCAAGTCAAGAACACGATACTAAGATAAAACAAAATTGAAGAGGAGTAATAAAATTCCTATAGGTGCCCAGTATTGAGTTCAGATAGGAAGAAATAAAAGTATTGGACTTTGAATTCATTTTTTACGCCAGTCCATTAGAATATTCAAAGTAGCTATTTTGTTGAACTATTTCTCGAAAGAACACTTGCAACTAATGGTATTATCGGCAGCTGATCGATTTACAATTGAAACGGCTCCTCGTGATTTTACTTTGGCAGTAGCTGCGTCTCACTCGTTATTCGTTAGTGCTCTTGTTTGGAGCGAAGTGTTTGTATCGTTAATATTAATTTGATGCCTGTTATTACGAACATTTTGTCAAAAAAAATTGTAATAATTTTACTCGTTTCACTCCTATTGAAAGATAGAGGCTTAGTTTTATGAATTTCAAGATAAAATTGGATGATACATAAATGCGGAAAAATATTTAAATCCGTTCGAGATTGTGTGAGCAAATACATAATCAATTGAACCCGTCATAATGGTACATTTATATATTAAAACAGTTTCTAAAAACATATCCAAGAAAACAGCGATAAAGGTTGGATAGAGCTGTGGAGCAACCGTAGCAAAAGATCTTCCATTACAGACCGGGAGCACCAAAAGGGTCGGCCCTCGAGCACTGCCTAATAATTAAAATATACAGAGAACAATGATACGTTTCGCTTTGCACAATGTTTATTGACGGCCTACGGAACCCTTTGTGTTCCAATTTGCAAAGGGCCCGAAGAGAACTTCGCACTGTGAGCGGAAAGGAAAGGTACACAAACACAGGGGAAATTCAAGTGCTGGGTGTGTAGTAACTGAACTTACAAGAACCGCACGATGAAGCATGATCGCGGCACTCTTGTTTCCTAAATAGCAATATCAAAGCAACAGTAAACAAAAGAATAACGCGGAAAAGCAGTTTCCCGGGCAAACATTACGGCATATTATTGCCCAATAAATTGTAATAAAGAAAACCCAAAATGACCGCAACTCTCGTATATACGATAGGTGACGCTACACAATGATCCCGTGTGGGATAGTAGCTGGTTCAAATTTCATCTCCCGAGATATGAGAAATAGCAGTTATGGCAAAAGTTTCCAGAATTGGGCCAACTAGTCACAAATCTGAGCGAGCGTAGCCGCGAGCTAGCTCTAGTTCGTAATTTATTTTGTGGAAGTTTAGCTTTCAACTGAGGCGCTCTCCGCAAACCATCAATTTATGTAGTTTGATTCGAAGAGTTTGTAGACGTCTAAAGGTCGTAATTTAGAGACCACTTGCAAAATATAGGTACATAAATCAGTGCATAATGCATATAAACACAAAATTTTTACTTTAAAAATTCGAAATAAACTAACGATAAAAGTATGTTCGTGTGAAAAAGTGATACGACAAAAGCGCGACACTCTTCCTCGGTCGTAGTTTACAGTGCATTCCGAGTGATTCAGTGCCAAGGGGTTACGTGTTCAAATCCTGAGTGTAGACAAATATTTGCATACGTGGGTGACACAAGTATTTTGTTTGGGTTTGTACTTTGTGTTGACACTGAACTGTTTTGTGGGGCCGCCTGCTACTTGTGACACTTTCATGGGAATGTGGGAGCGAGGTAAATCAGCTTCAGCAATGAATATCTGATTACGTGAAAACAAGTTTATGTAATCTAGCGTTAGGGATTCCGTTTATTTTGATGGGTGAGTAAACAAGCATTACTTACGCCTGAAGGACACATCGGTTCTTAAGGGGATCTTATTTTTATGTAGGGAATCTTACTGACTTATGACTGGGACCATTATGTAGTAAACAAGTAGGTGTTTTAATTGGCCAGTGAAGAGTCCATCGGACTAAGCTAGTTGTATTAGCTACATTCGTATCGGAATTAGTTTTCGTCTGAATATATTTTGAAAGCAGAAGATTGTGTGGATATCGATACTTCCCTTCTAATATTAAGAAGGCGAAAGCTTGTAGGAAAATAACCTCCTTCTTGCCAAAAGTACTGAACAGATGAGAATAATTTATACACATATTCCATTCTCGACCAGGCATTAATTATAGGCTTTTTATTCGTGTACAACACGAGTATCCTTGAAATCCTTGAAGTCCGGATAAAAAGATTTTTACGTTATTCTTTGTCCAGAACTTTTCAATCAAGATGGATATGATATTTAATATTTTCAACATATTTTACAAACTTTCTCCTTTATAATAAAACTAGGATTATTCACTTGATCTCAAGCATTTGGGCATAGGCCAGAGCATAAATCCTTATTATAACACAGATCGCTCTTTAGTATTGACCGAGTGCTCCTGCACTAGTATTTTCAGGAACCAAAATGCAATAATAAATGTATCAGAATTTAACATTCTCTAGCAAGATCATAGTCCCAGTTATTCAGTTCGCGAATTCAACAGCACGGTCGAAAGTAGTGTAATACAATTTTATCAAAAATTACCTCGGTACAGTGCACGTGCCATAGTCGTAAAGGTGTCTGCCCCCACTGCCCTCCCCCTTGCCCCCACGCTGTGAGTGACCTTACATTACACAGTAGAGTTGGGGTAATGCTTGAAATTCAGTATACTTCACTTTCTAATGACATAACAGCTATTATATTAGTTTTACCTTCGTCACTGCGTGTTACTAAATATTGGTGTTATGACCATGACTTGATAATAATTGTATTGGTGTTTAGTCATAATATTTCTTATTATATCTTAGAATATAATAACTTTTACTGCTGTAAAACAAAAATAAACATGCTTTTCATCAGCATTAAACCGCGCCGGATCGAGGCATGTGTTAAATCAGAAGGATTATCTATCTATGCCCAGTAGTCGGCCGAAAATGGTTGAAATAATTGTGATCTAAAAATAGTAGTGTAGTTCTAGTGTATGAAAAATAGTTTTTCAAATGTCGATTAACGTCATGAGTCAAACTGTCAAAGTTGGTGAACAGAGGCCTAGAGCTACCTGGAGCTACCACAAGGAGTGCGCAATCCCAACTAACTCTATGTTATTGTTTTTTAGCTTGTCGCTGTTGTGTATTATTTCCTTATTTGTAAATAATTCATGGAAACGAGACACAATACCTATTAGCTGGAAAAAATATGACACAGTTTTTGCTCAAAGCAAGCACTTCCTTGAAAGTACTTTAGTACTAGTAGTGATTCCATGGCTTTGTTGGTAATTGAATGCATCGACACAAATTGTATAGTTTACAACCAGACCCAGGTTACACAACCTTTGTTTAAAATAAAAAAAAAATTCCATCAAAAAGCTCCGATAAATCAAAACAGCCTCAAAATATTTTTTTCATACAATTATTATTGTTTAGGTTTTGCAATAAATGACTATTATGACTATTAACCGTTTAATCACCCGTTAGTTTAACGCTGGACATAGGCCTTAGTACACCACTTACCTACTATAACGTTTAGAGAGACAGTTAGAGTCTAAACCTCCCAGAGATAATACCTCAGAGATGAACCTCCCTATAAGCAGACTCGTAGAATATTTAACAGATTTTAATAACAAACCTTGTTTACTGGCTACCGAATTCTCGTAAATCAACTTTAATATAATCTCTAGCCTCTGAGACAAGCGTCGTTTCGTTTATTATTTGTGGAAAAGTTTCAGTTTTAATTTTGAATTTCGGAATTTTATTTTGTTGTATTCAAAATAGCTCTGTTATTTTCTTTTAAAGGCTTTGTCCACAGTGTACATCACCCCGTACTGACTCTGCGCCAATTGCCGCATACTGTAAGGAAGTTAAGCTGTCAAACTTTGCGCTTGACGCTGACAGAGCGTTGCGTACTGCCTTAGCGTACTGGTAACGCACGCGCTCATTTTGACAGTCTAACCTCCTCACAGAACAATACAACGCTTTTGCCTTTTGCGCTTTCTATTCGACCAATCCTTCCTAATAACGATAGGTACTACAAAAAAATTAAGCTTAAGTTGACTAAATCTTGAGTGGGATTGTTTACAATATTAGTTACGTATTTATGTATACATTATACGTATGTATATATATGTATATGTATACACGGAAATCAAAGTTAAAAAAATATCTAAGCGACGAATGTGTAGCAACATATATTATATTGCTGAGCTGCGAGGTCGTTGGATACTTGTATTATTAATTAATTCCTAAACCAGGAACGGTAGATAAGTAGGTACCTACATAACTATATTATTTCAAATACATAGTAAATATTAAGTAGTAAATATTAATTACATGCTCTAATTAATACATGTACATACGGTATAGTACATAAATTAAAACCTCATTAATCACTATCCATATTTGAACTAACCAATACTTTAAGTAAGTTGTATTTAGCTTACTGCATATTGAAAGCTACGATCATTAAAAACTTAATTTACAATAAGCCCAAACTTGTCAGCAATAATATTTAAACCCAGAGCAATTTCATTCAAACTATTCCACTTTAAAACAACAGATCAAAGCCATTACTGTCGAAATTTGAGCTCTTAACTAACGCGAATAGCAGTAATGCACAAACGGGCGTGATTCATCGGAATTCCCAAATGGGAGTTTAAAAAAACTAAAACGAATAGTAATTAACAAGCGAGCCAGTCAACTAAGCCGGGCATTGTCGGGACGAAACGAGACGAAATAAAACAGTGGTCGAAGACAGGGATGGAGCTAGAGTATTCTTCTCATTGGCCAGGGATCGTTTAGTTGCTTTTAGAACTGAACGGCTTCGTGCTTTGGAAGGTTGAAGGTTATTGGTCCTGGCTGTTTTCAGTCGTTAAATTCTGGCATTATAGCTCGCCATTTGCTCATAGAAAGAAGAAGAAGATTGGCCTGGGATAGATTGTAATCTTAACACAGTAAAACAAAATGGTCCCACAGTGTTTTAGATACTAGTTAATATTTCAATGTAGGGCAGCTTCTCCTCCACGCTTCAGCATTTTGCTTTTATGACCATAATGTGTCTTATTCACATATATGTATGTTTTGTTTATTCGCTATATAATAAAGAAAAATCAAGGGCCGCAAATAAAACTTGGAATTTCGGATCAAAGCCGAAGTAGCTGTACTCGGTGAACTCAGCTCTCAAGAGCTTACAATGTCATCTTATTATTCTTTGTACATATATAAGTTTCCCATTTCATTTACAATTGCAATCGGTGCGTTCTGTGCACTGACAAGTTAACGGATGGTTAAACGTCTGTTGAGCTTAACCAGTTCATTTTACAGAAGTTTTCATGTATTTACTGTCGTCTGAGCCTTAGAAAACTGCAATGCCCGCCCAGGGTTATAATACCTCCAGGCGACACTGACCAGTGCCATTGTTCGTGACCGAGCCGTCGGAAAAGTTCGTGGACAATATTGCAATACAAACGAGTCTGTGAAATAAGCGTGCTCCAACATAAATCATAAGTTAGCATAGCGATTCATGTTTGGGGAAATAAATAAATATAAACGGCACGGTCGAAGGGCGCTCGGGGCTTCATTTGAATTTCATGAAGGTGTATTAAAACAATCGCGGCGAAAGAAATCTTTAGAAAACCCTTCTTCAACGGAACTTCCTATCCCATCTACTTTATGTACCTACTCACAAAGCTATTGGCTATCAATCCCACTTTACGACTTCGATTTTTCGAATGGACTAATTGAAAAGAGATAGTGCCCAGTAACTCTGATTTACCACTGTTCACGTTGATTTTACGATTCCGACGACATTTTGTGCAATCTGCAAATGCTTGTTCTATGTTTTGTTTGTTTGTTTGCTAATGAATACTACTGCAAAAGTTTGGGTGTTTTCATGTTGACGGCAGTCATCCAAACTGATTCAGATAAAGGTGATAGTACTGTTTTTATCTTGCTCCAGCACCATGCGGCAAATCATTTTTTTACTGCATTGTAAAATATTATTTTAACAGTTCTCTATCGTCCAATTGATTTCTACAACGAAAAATTTGCGTACTTTATTTCATGTTAATCTGAAATATAAATTTATTTACAGTGTAGTATTCCTATCGCTACTCAATGGCATCACGGTTTTATTCAGAGTATCTTTAAAACAAAAAATATTACTAAGATAATATAATGTCCCGCATGTGGCAACACCCTAAATGTCACTTTTCTTTCGTGCTCTCATCGGCATCGTATGATTTTTTGCAAAAACCGTTGCAAATACTTACAAACCTACTATTATATAATATTTGTGATAAAATAGTTATAATAGTTTGTCGCAAGAAATGCACAGTGATTAGAAATTGTGGAAATATTTTGGAAAATATGAAATTCATATCATTGTTTTTAATGGAGTTGGAACCGGTCTTTACCGGCTCAAAACAATCCTCACAGCCGAAGCTGAAGCACAAGCCGCTTTAGATCACGTCTCAGGCTCGATGTTTCACCCTTTTCGGACCCACCTTCGGATGCTCCAGGTAAATATCCAAGTACAATATAACATTAGGTACATAACACGTGTGTTTTCCAAATTTCCTTGCAGAATAGGTACTGTGCCCATCCAATCCACTGCCCGTGTCGGTATGAGATACCTGTGGACACGAAGATCAGACTGTGTATGAGATACCACAACTCTGATTCGGTATGAGTTACCCAGAAATACTTCCACAAATGAATTGCTGCACTGTTTGTGCAGTCATTGTATTGATCAATAAATTTCTCCAAGATATTTCTAAGATCAAAGCCTAATGGGAAGGTTATATTTCTAGTTAATCTTAAACCCAATAACTAATTTATTGGCTGTTTTAGATTTATTATTAGAACAGCTGTAAAATTTTATATTAAGATTTTATTTGCTCCATTCTTCACAAAGGATCCTATTGTTTAGTTTCTATTGCCCATAAACGAAAACTTTGATTTTGATAATAATCTGTATCAGCTCACTGATCTGCTTCATGGGCTATGGTACTAGACCTAGAGTGCTTTTATAAAGTTATTAAAACCTGTGTTCAGCATACTCCAGAAACAAGATTTTCTATCAACAATCTATATTGAAAGTTAGTAATTTAATTACTTATGTAAGCATAGACCGCATATATTATGATTATGCATAGCCAACTGGGATGCAACTCTCCATATATTTCAATGCCTGGGGCTGCAGTCTCGACTTTTTCGTTAACTACAGATATATCGCTAAGTGTAAGCCCACAAAAAAAATCTTCCCGAAAATTGGGGAAAAATATTTACCTTTTAAGACGAGTTATTAAATAATTTTATTCAATGTTTCTATTATTTAGATAAGATAAAAAGGTATTTATTTCACCCAAGTTAGGCAATATTTTATGTAAAATTAAAGTGTAATTAATTACATTATCTTAGAATTATGTACCTAGATAAAAATAAATGCACTTGAATTGGGTAAAATAGGACCCGAAATAGATAAAATAGATAGATAAAAGCTGTTACACATTAAAAGAAATTTGAAAAATACATAATTCAATTAATCGACGAATTTCAATCCAAATACATACATAAATGGATAAAAAAAATATATTTAACCTCATCACCTCATCAGTTAATATTAAAACAGGAGTGTCTATGTTTGGAAAACAGCTGACTGGTCTGAGAGTTCTTTGACCTTGGCAAAGTTTTATAACTTACCTACCCAGGACAACAATCACTGTACATCCTACATTTCTTGGTTCAGCCTAATTTTTATTTGGGTGAATAACTAACTCAATAATTTAGTTAAAAATACTGTGATTAGTATACATTCCTACTTGCTCTAAGACATTGTATGTTAAGTACTTATAAAATAAAGAAGTATCTACTTATGTATATTATGAAAAGGTAGATGAAACTTATATGATATTAAATACTTATTAAATTATAGTTACTATTCAATAATTGAATAGTTTGCTGGATTTAATATTTGTGCAAATTTAACTTACTTTCTAAACTTAAACATAGATTGTTGCCAGCATTGTATTATATTAGGATTCTATTATATTAGGTTGGGTACCATAAATGATGAATTAATCTGAAATTGCTAAAATCCTTATTATTTATTATAAACGAATTTTACGCCTTGTTATTAATAAATAATAACTTGTTAGTACCCAACTCGGAGGAAAAAACCCATTATGACTCTGAACAACTACACTGTAAATCAATTTATATTTCAGATCAACATGAAGTAAAATTGGACTAACTTACTTAAGTGAAGTCCAATTGTAACTTTATGAAAGTTGATCTGAAATATAAACACCCTCCCAACCCAGTATCAGATGTAAGCCGATCCCAAGCATAATGTGTTAGTGCTTGTGAGCAGGTAGACCATCCGGATTCAGCTCTAAATCAGTGACATTTGGGGAGTTGCCACATGCGGAACATAATATTATCCTAGTAATATTTTTTGTTTTAAAGATACTCTGAATAAAACCGCGATGCCATTGAGTAGCGATAGGAATACTACACTGTAAATCAATTAATATTTCAAATCAACCTTCCATAAAATTATAATTGGATTTCACTTAGGTAAGTTAGTCCAATTTTCAATTATCGCTCAGAATGACTACGAAAAATGAAACGTGATTTCAATTTTTGCCCACATTCATCATAACTGGGTAGGAGGCAATTTGAATCACTTGAAGGGATTTGACGCGGGGCTTTCACGTGCCGACTAAACTGTTGGCTCTTTGAATAACCAGCCATTTGCTTTTGATGAGAGCAAATTCACGTTATTGAAGACGTTCGGCTTGTATGATTGTTCGGTGGTTTCCCCGTATTTCCTTTTATAAACCACTTGGAAAACAAACACAAGCTTAAAAAAATGATTTATCTATTGCTGTAACTACGAGTGAGTAAATGTTAAAATGTAAAGTTTGTAGTAAATATTGACGACCAACAGTAAAATAAGAGGCCGAAACATTAATATTCAATCTTTTGTATCATATAAATAAAATGTTGGCCAATGACATAGATTTTTCGATGGCCTATATAAGACGATATGCTTTGTTTTTGGCCAAAATATTATGATACTATACGAGTGCTTGAAATCACAGTGATTGCCCTTCAGGGCTAAAAAAATGTTACTCGACTTAAGATACCACCAAAATCTTTAAAACAATTTTATGCATCAGTAAATATAAAATAATCAATCCCACCTTTTTATATTACCTTCTACTTATCACAGAAACTGCTTTACTTCTACTGATTTGATATGTCTGCAGTTACATTAGAAATTTTACCCTGAAGCATTGGGGCCAACTTGAGATTTATTTTAATATCAATTCGTTCCGCATTGTTGCGGCTCGAATTGTAAATTTTAATTAAAACTATTGCTTTGCATGTAGCTAGCAAATGTTAACTGAGCAAAGTTAACGGCGCTAAAATAAAGTTTTATGGTTCAAGTTTGCGTGGCGAACAATAAGTGAACAATGTGTAACTTTGAATGTTGGAGCCCTAAGTCATAGTGCCGCTCGAGACAATATCCTATTGCGCATATTGATCGTTTTGCTGCGAAACAAATCAAAATAAAAAATCGATAATGTGAAACAATGAAGGGTTGGAATATCTTTCTTAGTTATAAAAACCACTTAGAAGAATCCCCTATTTACTAAGTCTCTTTACGTTCTTTATGGAGCACTTGTCTTGTATTCTTGATTATATAGGTAGTTTTAACATCCTACATAACATTATATATGCGAAAGTTTTCAAATTTTAAATGTTTGTCCCTTCTACACGCCAAAACTAATAAACGGATTAAGCTCTAAACACTTTAAAACGAAAAGGTTATGTATTGATCCAGACCATGAACTACTTATATTCCAAGTTTCATCCAAACAGCCAACAGCAGTAAAGTTAAGTGGGAACAAACATTTAAAATATTAGTGTGATCACTAACTTATTACATATTTACAAACACAAAACCACGAAAACAGCTATTCTTTCAGTTCACTATTGGGACCAGTGAATTGTAAAAATTCTCTAAAAACATTATGTGTAAAACGAGTAGTTTGCATGAATTGCTCCATAACATTAAGAATGTAGTCAAATGGCTTCACCTGGAAGCACTGTGGCTGATGTTAGTTTATTGGTGGAGCTGGTATCATGCAAAATTTTTACTAACATAACCACTGCTAAATCTACACTTATAATATTATAAAGAGGAAATGTATTTTTGTGTGTGTGTATGTTTGTGATGAATAAACTCAAAAACTACTGTGCCGATTTCAAAAATTCTTTCACCATTGGAAAGCTACACCTTGAGTAATATAAGCTATATATTTATTACTAGAAAAGATTAGGGATCCTTACTAAAACATAAGTAACGTAACCCAAGGTGTAAAAAAGTGACCTGACCCGTGGGCCGCTAGTAAATTATAATTTTTTGGATATCTGGAACTACACCGACAACGAAAGCCAGCCATTCTCGAAAAAAATGTTCCTTGATGGATCGCTCTGACTGAATTAGGATCACAATCAGTCTGGTTGCTAAGCCATGTAGATTTTGTCAAAAGTCGTACTGGATAACTACTCAGTGATGATGACGATTGAAACTCCAAATGAGACAGCGGCATCTAAATAGCCAGTCTTTTTTTAAATCGTGTAGCAAATAACCCTTATAAAAATTACATGAAAATAAATTTCATCCAACTAACAACTTTTTTAAATCAGTCCTCTGTCTGCAACTGTGAACCGGTGAGAATCTCTAGAGCTTTTGAATTAATAAAAATATATAAAACTTAAAACGCTGATTGGCTGGAAAACACAAAAAGTTTGAGAAAATAAACCATTGGAAACACTTTTGATTGGTGAGTCAAATAACACAATTTTTGTGTCCAATAAGATCTTACTTTTACGTCTGTTCTACAGCGCCTTTTTAAAATCTCTCGTAAAGGAAACAAACATTATTAATTAGTAAATACGTTTTGTAATTAAAATATACTAGGTATTTCTGAAGTACATTAAATTTTTATGATTTTCTTTATGGGTTTGGACACGCGAGTACAAAATTCGAATTATACCATAAAGTGTAAGCTTAGAAGGGCGCAAAGTAAGTTAATGTCATGATATAAGAAACGTAGTCGTGAAAGCGAGACAGGCGAGTTACTGGTAGTATTTATTAATTCTGGCATTGAATAATTTATGAAATATTGTTTGACTCAACGACATTAGAGTCTAAATTCGTCTAAGCTCCAACATTCCGTGCCGAATGCCTGTCGAACCTTTGTCATTCTAATCATACTTCCGATCTCTCAAAATAATGTTATTGAAATATGTTCAATTTCCTACGTTCTGTAGGACTTTGTAATTTTCTGCGTGCTGTCATTTAATTTAAGGTAGTGTAATGTAAATCATGTCTATTTCGGAAATAATTTCGTCAGTGAATAATGTTTGTTTGTTTGTTTGTGTAGCGATATTAATACGGTCGAGTCCCTTCCGGGTACGTCGATTGATTTCAAATTCTCCCTAGTTTGCAAATTGCTGTCGACTGATCGAGTTTCATCACTTTTTATCCTGTGCTGGTGCCGTGTTTAATTTTGCCATCGTGACGACTTTTTACACATCGTTGGATTTCAAATGTAATAATAGGGTTTTATATTTTTTGCAGGAAAATGGAATGCAATTTCAGGTGGGGTGGATAACTCAAATTGACGTTTATGTGCTTAGACAGAATTGTCGATATTATAAATGATTTTAATTTGGGTAGATAAGTGTACCTAGCTTTGTCAATCTTCCTTCTATTTTGTCAAGGTTTCTTCTATATTGTCAACTGTAAGTCTATTCAGAATCGAATCTCCGTTACATGGCACCAAAACATTGTAGCCGCGATCGATGGACTATTCGCAGAAATTAACGACTATTGCATTTCTATTCTTTATGGGCGAAAGTTACGAAGCGAACCAATTTCCCTCCATTGTTGGCGCGCAATTATTTAACATTATTTTAGCATGCCACTCTGTTTTATTTAAAGGTTAGCTTCCTTGTTTCGGTGCTTGCTAGTTTCGTTTCGCGCAATTGATATTTTACTGAAAATATAGCTACATACCATAGTATGAAGATAATTATTTCATTATTTGATACTGATCCCGGTCTGTATCTCGTGAAAAAAATGTTAATTTTTTTACCTAATAAGCAGATAACTGATAAAAGTAGATCCGAGTAGAAATTTCTCTCAAAAACTGTCACTATGACGTACTCATAATGAGTACAACAACATATTGTGTGTGATACCTACAACATTACCAACAAATATGCACGTAAGCATGTAGTTATGCATGTATTGATAGCGATTCTTGAGGGTAGAACACGCATGGATTGTTGGCTACCCGAGTGGCTAGGGGAGACGAGGAATTTGTGACCGTAACGTAACTATTTAATTAATCCGAGTGATCTGCTATGATATCGGATCAGTCTAGGTACTCAGTTCACAGCTTTCATCATCATCATCCACAGCCCGACTTTATCCACTGCTGGATATAGGCCTCCCGGAGTTTGTGCCATCAACCACGGTCTTGTTCAAAGCTTTAGAGGAGTTTTGAGTAAACTAATAGCATAGAATTACCCTTGACAATGAACCAATGAGTAAATTATTATGATGGAGATTCAACATACAATCGATTAGTTTTTATTTAACTTTATTAAGTTCTAACCCTATGATTCTATGAGATATGAGAAACTACAAATCACGAGTGGGATTAAAATCTAAAGTCACATCGTACAGCCGCATCACAAAGTTTGTCATTGTCACTTCATACTTCAGAAAAGTCGATATAGTCAAAACTCTCCAAAACTTTTATGAGCAATTACTAAATTCTAATATTGCTCATACTTTGGGGCAATAAAAATGCCTGCCGTCAAATCTGCGCGGCGATTATTTATTCGAAATTTCGAATGCCATTGGAACGCTTTCACTCGACTCACCCCGCCTAATACGTAATCGCGCCATGCAAATTAAGCAGGCCCATTGAATTATAGCCAATCCATATTATCGAGTTTCGATTTATTTACTGCTGTAGCCTACTTGGCTTTGTTAAGAAATAATTGTTGAAGCTCCAGGAAATAGTAATAACGAATTACAGAAGATGGGTAAAAATAAATAAAAATTATATAAATAATGCTGGACTATCACACAGCATCATGTAGCCCCATAGCTTGTGTAACGGGAACCACAAGATTGATTTATATAACTTATATTTTTTTTTTGTAAATATATACTTATCATACATAGAAAACACCCAGACCCGAGACTAATATCTGCAGAACATGCAAACATTGGTCCCGTGGCGGGAATCGAACCCGCAACCTTCAGCGTCCCAGGCGGGCCTTCGCCCACTACAACACAGAGGTCGTCTTAATCAAATAAAAAAATAGTATCAAATTGTCCCCTATCGAGTTCACCTCATTAGGGGCAATTCCATGGTTACGCCGTAGCTTGCCTACGGCAGTAAAATAATACGGCAGCTAATTATATTTTCACTGTATATCTTGTTTACTATTATTTATTAAATTGATATTATTTGTACCTTCTTAATCCAACCCCAGTCAGAATACAGTCCTACGGCTACACTAACGGAGTTCGACGAAGGTTTGTATTTTACGGAGTGGGAACAAACATACTATCTACCAACACACAAAAACAACTAACAAATTGTATTATTACAAGTGTGATTAAATTTATCTATTTCTAATTCCTTTTCTGACAGAAGCCAGGTGCCAAAAATTAAAGGACCAGATGAAGAAAGCAGCATATTTGTCACGGCAAAAAAATGGGCAGTATACTTGGCCAGACGGAGTGACGACAGGTGAACCAGAGCGCTGACCCATAGGTGGCTGAGATTTGGTTACAGAAATAGGGGCCGTCCTCCAGCGAGATGGTTTGACGATATCAGAAAGACCGTGGGTGGCACCTGGTTCAGAATAGCGCAGTATCGAGGCAAGTGGCATAATCAAAAGAAGGCCTATGCCCAGCTGTGGGTTGATAAGGGTTGAAATGGTGATGATGAAAAAAAATTGGTCAATTCTCATTATGCAATTGCTGGACAATACTGTCAGCCAAGTTAGTTCACTATGCCTAATGGTTTTGGGAATTCATTTGATTTAATAAACTTGATGGGAGATCAATGGGGCATAAATGTAAAAACTCTAAACTATCAAAATAAAATAAAAAACTATTCACAGGAATCTTTACAGGTTTTTATTTCTCTTGCTGGATCTGGAAATGGCACTGTCATAAGTTATCTTTGAGTTTAATTTTCTCTGCTTAGTGCTATTGATATTTTGCATCTATGTCTCATTACCTTCGACCACCCCGAAACATACATTCAACTACTAATTACAATGGTTATAATGATCATTGTTTTTAATATTAGAAGAGTTTTGGCGACCCAGCAACAGGACTTAGACAAAAAATGTGGATTTCAAAAAGTTACCTGACGTTGTTAATATTTACTCATAAATTTGGCAGTTTTTATTCCCCAACAATCATAACAAATTAACTTCATAAAGTAATAAAACAGGTACTGGCCAAAAGAATATTAATCAAATTTCCGCTTACATTAAAATTCCTTTTAAATAACTGGAATTTTTCCAATCTAAGTGATTGAGGTTTTTTCTTTAGTAGTTAAGGTAAGTATATTTTAACATGTGATTTCCAATAATACAAGCTCTGCTTAGTTTGGGGCTAGATGATGCTGTGTGATAGCGTCCAGCATTATTTATATATTATCAGTATATTGGTATTCATGAAATTTTAACTTTTCTTTCAATTTCCTTCATGTTTAGCTGCGTAATGATCATAAACCTAACTGAACTATCTCGTAGGTGTTGAATCAACGGCAGGACGAAAATAGCGCCCCGATACTCTCGCTTGTATACATATTTCATTTTGCATTTACAAGCGTATGGGACCTACTTAAAATTTTATCATTCGTATGTAAGTACTTTTGACAAAAGTATTTAAAATACCCCGACGCCACATTACACAAATTAAGATGGCCATCACATTACACAAATTAAGTTTAAATCCATAATACATATATTATATATTAGTAAGTAAATATTAGTATATATTTGGATGTAGTCTATTGTATTGTTTTTTTTATTTAATTTGGACTAGGCACACCGCCGTTCCTGTTTGTTATTAAAGTATCTCTCCATCCAAAGGTTGCCTGGAAAAGATCGCTTTAAGCGATAAGGTCGCCCATTGTGCCATAATTTTTAATGCCTTTTTCCAGTTTTAAATCTTTGTATGGTGTGCAATAAAGTTATATCTATCTATCTAATACACAAAATTAAGCTGGTGCTTTTGTACATTGAATTTTGTCCAAATAAGAATATTCTATCTATTACATCGTGGAGGTATTGCCTTAAAAGCCCCGAGAAACAAACGATAAAATAATTCAACGGATTTGAATTGCATATCGCGTGTTACTCGGAGTTAGACGTCATGTCATATGAATGCTGTCAGGCCGTCACGGCAGTGGTACGGCACGGACCAATATTTTAGAGCTATCTATGTGAAGTCATGGTTTTCCTCAAAGAAATGTGAAAGGTTTATGTTGCGAGAGATGCGAAAGCTTATCATCATCATCATCATCAGCCTATAGCAGTTCACTGCTGGAGATAGGCCTAGACATGGCGAAAGTTTATATTAGAAGTCAATTCATTTGCGAGTCGGTTTTCTTTAGGACCCAACCGCAACCTTCGGTGAAGATTCTTTTCACTCTCTATCTGCTAATACAAGTCACGATTAAAGTTGTGGCTCTTTTTTACATATCGCGCATCTTCACCGAAATTCGATGGCGTAGATGAGGGATGATAATACCAACATCACCAACAGCCTATACCCGCCCACTGCTGGACATAAGCCTCTCATAATGAGAAGTGGATAAGCTCATAATCCCCACGTTGAGCATGGGGTTGGGGATCACAGGGCACAGCACCTCGCATCACAGTTGCTGCTATCCGTCGGTGGAGGTCAGAGAATTTAGATATTGGTGGTGATAATATATATATCTCTGCCTCAATTTTAGGGTTGCCACACAACACAAAGCTAAGTTTAAAATTTTTAGTTTATTTGTAGGCAAAATAGTGCTATTGCAATTAGACCCCCAATTTGGGGTCAATCAACAAAGCTCTCTGTTTTTAAAGCAATTGACTTACCCCATTGTTCGTTGTTCGATTTATTCTGATTATGCCAAGATATTATGTTCGTCTTATTGATAGGGATTTTTTTATGCAAGTATATTTTATTATATTAGTTAAAAATGTCTTAAGACCTAGTAAAATCTAGATTTACTTCATACACATGCCTATAAAGCCGATGGCATGTATAAGTACCTTTTTACATCCCACTTAATAAAATGTAGAGTCGAAACTGCACATTTCTACTAAGTGCTACATTGAAATCCCATAAAACCTGCCACAGGCGTGGATATTACATTTTTATCTTTATTACTAAATCCCTAGAGCATTTATTTGAGAGCCGTAATGTATGAAAGTTCTCCATCATACTTCGTCGTAGCACTTGTTCGATTGAGATATTTATCTCGAAGGCTTTTATAAAACTAATCGAGTTTACAATCTCTATACGTAGCTTTTTTATATGGGTTATTTTATTGAGATTACAGTTGATTGTATAATGTTTTCTAGGGCTATTTCTAATAAATATAGGCTTTCTTTAGTTGTAATTGTTCTTGTACTTAAAGTTACAGTTTGGAGTTTTTTGTTTCTTTTTCTTGTTATAGGGTGATGTAAAATGTTAGAAGAGGCCTTTGCCATGAGGCAAGCAGAACTGCGAGAAATTTAAAATAAAATCAAAACTGCTATGTAGTTTTATGTTTATCTTACATCATAGAAATATAAGCGTTGTTATAAATTATATTAAGGAATTGTTGATATCGGTTAGATAAATAGTACATGGTCAGACAAAATGTAGTTAATGGTACTAGATTAAATTTCAAGAAAACCTCAACTGCCCGTGGTGTACCCTGTTAATTTACAAACGGGACTCTGGCTGGCATAGCGCAGCTGAAGCGTAAGAGCACGGCTAAATTCCCTGACCGCCGACGGGCAGCAGCGTTGACGGTGCGAGAAACTTTGCTGTGCGATCCTCAACCTGCATGCCCCGTGTGGGGATTATAGGCATATCCCCCCTTCTTATTAGGGGAGGCCTATGTCCAACAGTGGACTAATATAGGCTCGTGCTGTATTTGTTGTTGTTGGTTAAACCTCTAGAAGTCGATTTTATTTTTATTTAAATTTATATGTTAAGGTGAGGCCAGAATAAGTAACATGTAGACACTTTTGTTAATTAACATGTCCATATTGTTTAATATTATTTTATCACATAGTTACAAATTATAAAAAGGCTGTATACTTTAAAAACAGTACAATACTAAGTAACGTTTTCAAGTTCTGCAGTACTGTGCGAAAGCGTGTATAAGCTATAAATTGACTCCCATTAAACAAACTGTTTAGATGGGATATATGATAAGGTCCAGGATTATTTATTTTATTTTATTTATTCAATTTTTTATTCATTTTTGTTACATGACTCTGGACTTGCCTTTATTTACCTTCATTAATTCAAAGCAAGGATACCTAATGGGTCCCACAAGCTTTTCATGCTACATGCAACTCCAATATTATTGTTAGAACTGTTATTGGTACAAAATTTGCATTTTGAATACTGACAAAAAGACATGCAGCAATCGCGATATTCCATGATGGAAAATATTCGTTTCAATATTACATAAACTCGCACGATTATTTTAACAGTGAATAATGTTTTATAATAACGTGATGTGATTTTAGGAGCGGAAATATGATGTATTTTCGCGTCACCTGGACATTTTCTTTTTGCATTGGTTTTGCAAAATTTTGCATGGGTTTACAACAACACCAATTTACATGAGTCCACTGCTAGACATAGGCTTCCCTTAATAAGATGGGTCCCTAATCCCTATGTTAGTATTCATATTAACTTCTACTTCGTATTAGCCACTCGCTAACTTGCTTTGAGGTCGCGCCAAGGTCTACAACATGGCTTACCGACTGAAAAATCTGGGGCTAACATTATTACGTGCCTTGCAAAGCACGGAAGCGCTCGGATGTAAATTTCATTAAACGGTCACATATCTAAGAAGTGTCCATTACAATGTATGGCTACGTGTGCAGTTAGAAAAAGTTTAATTGCCAACGGGTATGCTTAAAGCCTCCTTTTCTATAGCCACAATCTGGTAGCAGATTATTTTAAATCCTGCAAATATGTTGGTTTTACATTAAAAAAAATGCTTTCAGCATTACGAGAAAACTTAGATGTTAATGCAAAGCCAATATAATAATCCAATAAAGTATCTACATCAGCAGTATATAATAGCAGTCATGTGGTTCCCATAAAATAAGCACTGCATACTTTAGGTCCATTATTGTATGAAAATGTTGTTGTATTTATGCCATTGAGCTATATTACTCTTACCTACTAGGTAAATGATTGGTTAAGCAACACTCCGCCCGGTCACATGGATGGGTGACCGTTTAGTGACGTTTAGTGGCGCTTCCGTGCTTCGCAAGGCACGTTAATATGTTGGTCCCGGCTTTTCAGTCGCTAAGCCATGTCGGAGGCCTTCGGGCGGCCTAAAAACTCCGACACCAGAGTTGGTCACTAGCTCATACGAAGAAGAAGAAGAATGATTCATGTCCAATTTCTCAATCGCCAGTTACGCCTTATCTGTTTGATAGTTTGATAATAGAGCGCGTTATTTCGTTCTTTTTTTGAATTAATTTAATATTCTGATTCATAGTAATAGAGATTACCGTCGCATTAGACATAATTGATTGCGAGAACTGTCAAAGCTCTCAAAGGAAATTTGACAGTGAAAATAATTATTTTCACATTAGAAAATGGCGAGCAACTGTCAAATAATTTTTTGTCAAAATGTTATTGATAGTATCCGAGGAAATTGATTTTGTGTTGTTCATATTAGACTAATATGACGAGAACTGTGAAAGCTCTGTGGAAATTTAACGTTCCTCGCAAATGTCTACTATGAAAATAATTTATATTCATAAACTGACAAAATGTTACGAATCAATTGGTAGTGTATGAAGCCGGCTTTTGACTATGGGATATAAATATTACATCTTGAGCTATAATATTTTATCGCTCATCATACATTTTGAAAGACACACCTCCCCGGACACCGCACCTCCTCCTGCCTCAGCCTGAGTTTGAAGTATCAAATGATCACGTTTACAAGATAACTAGGACTTTTGAAAAAAATAAACCGACTTCAAATAAATCACTTCTTACTTCTTGCCCTAAAGAATTTTGAAAATCGGTTCACGATTGACGGAGACATTGGTGATCATAGGGCGAAAAGATGAGGTTTTTTGAGTTTTCCGCGAAAAGTACCAATCCGTCAGGACTAAAATTTATATGGGACCACCTGTGAAGTATACTCTATTAAAGAAAAAAAAATATTTTTAAAATCGGTCCACAATTGACGGAGTTATCGGTGAACATACATAAAAAAAAGGTTCCGACGAACTGAGAACCCCCTCCTTTTTGAAGTCGGTTAAAAATAGATTTTGTTGTGTTCACATTAGACATAATACCACGCAAACTGTCAAAGCTCTGTGAAAATTTGAATTTTTTTTTCTCACAAATGTCGAATGGGAAAATATTTTTTTATTAGTAAATTGTCAAAATGTTACGAATCACTTGGTAGTGTTTGATAGTTTTCAAAAAAATTGATTTTGTGTTCAAAGTAGATATGTATTGATTAATCAAATTACATATATTAGATATATATATTCACGAAAACCGTATAAACTCTGAGTAATTGTGAAAGTTCTGGCGATAGTCCCAGTGTGAAAATAATTTCAATTCATAATTTATCACAATGTTAGTATTTGTTAGTTTTCAAGGAAATTGATTTTGTTGTGTTCACATTATACATAAAGATAGAGAGAACTGTCAAGACAGTGGAAATTTGACAGTTATGCTATTACTTATTGTGAAAATAATTTTTATTAATAATTTGTCAAAATGTGTGTTTATACTTTTTAGGAAATTGATTTTGTTGGGTTTACATAGAGATGAACTATGGAACTTTGACAGTTCTTGAGACATATTTGTTGTGACAATAATCTCGATTCATGAGAATCTGGGCCCAAGAGCTTAGCTTTAACACAACAAAATCAATTTCCTTGACAACTTTAAAACGCTCTACAGGTGATTTGTAACATTCTGACATTATCCGAATAATTACCGGATGTTTTCGCGAGGAGGAAATGACGTGCCGAATTGACAGTAATCCGACGGAGACAATGTTCCGTTCACGAGGCAATTTCCGCCGCTTGGATCAAGAGCTCAGCATCGTCCTAATGTTACCCAGTGAATATTAATACCAATTTAACATTCTTGCAATTTTATAACATTGTTGGATTTGTGTGCTGTTTTAAGGTAGTGAACAAAGCAAACACTTGTACGATTTCTGAGGAAGGTAATTTTTATGAAAACAATTGCAACAAACAAAATGGTTCAAACGTTAAACTTTTTGTAATTAAATCACCACAAAATTTAAAGAGTGTAATTAAATAAAGAAACATGATAAGTACGTTTGTATTACCATTGTATATCTATGTAGCCACGCTCATTTTTCTTTATTAAATGCAATAATAATGTGCTGAGTTTAGGCAGTGAGCAAAGCAAACATTTCTATGATTTCTATGCAAGGTTTCTTATGAAAACAATTTCAATAAACAGAAACCTTTGTAACAAGGTTATAAGTAAACTTTTTGTAATTAATTGTTTCGGTGTTTAATAAAGACTTAATTATAAAAAGTTGGTAGGACGGTTATGTAACCATTATATATTTATGTAGCTACGTTTACTGTTTTCTTTTATTGTTCATTCACGTGCAGTAAAATTTAGGACTGTGTCGCTGTAAGCTGAATCATACACTCGTTGTCATGGCAAACGCTGTTAAGATAAATATATAGACACAGACCTATACATACGTTTATTTACTACTTAACCACACATACAGCATAATTATTCAATTTAACAGTTTATGTTGAACCTACATACATAATAACTATTAACAATGAGATTCGAAATGTTAAAAAATAAAAAGAATACAGTACCTATATTATGATAATACAAATCTATATGTTGTGTTGTTCTGTGTGCTACAGCAGTAAAATGGTCCCGATTCAGCATTATACTTCTCTATCCGAAGACAGGTCAGCGCTGTTATTCTGCCGAGACCTACTTCGATTCTGTTATTTAACCTTCTAGACATCTAAGGGAATTTCAATAAACATTGGTGCCAAACAACTTCAAATTTTCTGAAAACATAAGCAACTATTATTTTCATAGTTAGCTGTTGTCAGCCGATCCAGAACAAAACACTCAAATATAGCTTTAATTTCGACTATTCGCATTCCTAGGTAATATTGAAAACCGTAGCTGGTTTATTATGAGCTGGCGCCGATACAACATGCACAACATTCACACGCGTGCCCATACACCGGATTCGTAGCCGACGATAAGTGCGTGGAAAAAAATTGCGTGTGAATGTTATGGTTCGGTACAAAAACGGTTCACACTATAAAAATGTGTCATTGTCGCTTCATAGTACGAGATCCGGCTCTAAAAATATATGTGTCATCTCATCAGTCTTTTGACGATGTTATTAGATTCTGAATTAATTTAAACGTGTGAATATTATGGATTGCGGTTCGGCATGCAGCTCACGGGTAAGTTTGTTCCGACTTCTGATGGTTTAAGATAGGGCCAAATAAACATCTTCCTCATCTTTAGCCGCAGTCACTAAGCGAGCCTCGCGTCATGACGCGACAGGCGTCAAGCCGTCAATCGCCTTACCAAATAAAAAGCCTGTGTGAATCCAGGTCACAAACAATGCATATTTCAAGTATAAACCCAATCCGATCAGCCGTTACGGAGTTGGGGAAAAATATACTAACATACTAATAGAATCTGTCGCATCCTACTAATGCTGTGAAATTTTGGTCCCTCCTTCACGCTAAAACTACAGAATGGATTGAGCTATAATTTTGCGCGTATGTAGTTCTAGACATGGAAGAACCAACAGGCTACTTATTAGGGTTCCGTATCCAAAGGTTAAAAACGTGACGTATTACTAAGACTCCATTGTCTATTGCCTGTCTGTCTGTCACCAGGCTGCAGCTCATGAACCGTGATGGACAGTTGAAATGTTCAACAGATGATGTTTTTCTGTTGCAGTAGACCAGCTGAATCCCAAAACTGTGACTACGATAGAGTCCTACTTGGCAGGAATTCAGCAAATCCGCCATCATAATAAATAGGCAACCGTGCCACCTAATTGTGCTTCCAGACAAGTATAATAAAACTGTTGTATTTACTTTATGACGAAGTATTTACTTGCAATAGTACAAAGCTCATTGCAGCAGCTAAGAGAAAATTTTAAACTGAAATGTTTTTTATGCTATTTATTTATAACCGATTTCATAAAAGAAGGAAAAGGATTGAGGATAGTAGAATAAAAATCTTCAAATTGAGTCACTAACAACTCTAAATAAAATATGTTAGACCATCCTCAACCCAAATTCCCAGTGTGTGGAATAAGGGCATATCTCCCTTAATTTGGGACATATTCCTCCATAAATGAGCGCCATTGCGCCTTGTTCTGAGCTCGACGCATACAGCTTCTACCAGCAGCCTTTCGCAGATCGTCACTCCACCTGGCCAGAGGGCGTCGTTCACCACGTTTCTCTCATACGATTATATCCCTTTAAACAGTTTAATATACTGAAAACCACAACCAAACCCATTATCGTAGAATGTTGAGCATCGCACTACCGATAGTGTAAGCTTATTATAGTTTAAATCTTCGTAGTTATTTATTAAGTAGGTTAAATAGTTTAAACAGAAGTTTGTAACGGAATTTGTGATTATAACAGCCCCAGCGCTAAGTTTCAAGTTGTCGAACTTCGTTTGGTAAGGAGTGGGGAATTCGATTTGACGTTGATTTCCCTTGGTGAAAAATGGGCTTCAGTTCAGAAAAAAAATTGTCAGGCTAATTTTAAAGAAAAATTTATCTTTTTTTTACGTGAATGATAAGTGAATTAATAATTTTTAAGACTAGCTTTCGCCCATGACATTGCTGAACGGATTTGGATGAAACTTGAAATATACATAGTTTATGACCTAAATTAACACATTCATTTTATCTCAATATTCGAGGGAATCTGCATGCAGAATGTTAGTTTAATCAATAAATTGTTTTTTTAAACCGCTCTAAAAGTTTTGTGTTTCCTTGGTCTGTTTTCTTTCCAAAAAACTTAGTGTGTATACATATGGTTAAAATATTTTAAACCCAAATAAAAATTACGATTAAAATGAACCTGCTATGTTGCAATGCTGGGCAAAGACCTCCCCACGATGCCTCCAGCCATTTCGATCTTGAGCTATTTGTAGCCACACAAACCCAAATCATCATTTCCCTGCCCTTATCACACTCTAAGTGGGGTCGCCAAAACTTTTTTCTTTCTCGTTTCTCATATGTCAACTCTGTATTCACTTCTTTCACTCTCATATCCTCTTTCACACAATCCATCCATCTCTTCTTCGGCCTCCATCTAATCACACATTCAGTCACAATTATACTTATCACTCTTTTAGTCACATTGTTTTCATCCCTCTTCATCACATGCCCATTCTAGTCTTCCACTCCTCACCTTATCTGCCACAGGTGACATTTTCAAGCTTCCTCAAATATACATTTAAAAAAACACAAACTACAAAACCCAATCCTCATTGCAGTTCAATAAATAGAAGCACGAGACAAATTCCTCACTGATCGTATAGAAAGCGTGTACCAATCTAAGTCCAATATCCATCTAGATGTAATCCGTTCGAAAGCTTCGACCAAGATTCGGTTAATTTTCTGACCTAATAAATTTACTGCAGTGGTTTCTTTTGAAAGAAATTGCAAGGAATTCCGGAGGTGTTCGGTGAATTGGGAAATTCTTTCCTTCATCGAATGAGCTAAGTGGCCAACCTGGTGTCGGAGTTTTTAGGCCACCCTCCGATATGGCTAGACAAATGAAAAGCCGGGACCAACAGCTTAACATGCCTTTCGATGCACGATCTCACTCAGATATAAATACCACTAAACGGTCACTACCTATTTCTTCTTCTTCTTCTTCTTCTTCTTCGTATGAGCTAGTGACCAACTCTGGTGCCGGAGTTTTTAGGCCGCCCGAAGGCCTCCGACACGGCTTAACGACTGAAAAGGCGGGACCAACATGTTAACCTGCCTTCCGAAGCACGGAAGCGCTCAAATCTAAATGTCTCTAAACGGTCACCCATCCAAGTAATGACCGGGCGGAGTGTGGCTTAATCAAGGTCTACTAAGAACTCTGAAGTGAACCACACCAGGAGTAGAGAATTAGCAAGCTGATGTAGCAATGGACTGGTAGCAATGACCATATCTGCCGAAGAACCAATAATCGTTGAGGACACCCGTGGGCAAAGTGAAGATTTGGAAAACGTGGCTGTTAGAAGCTGGGTGCATCGAACTGAGGACAGGGCGCAATGGCGCTCATTAGGGGAGGCCTAAGTCTAGCAGCCTATAGCAGTCTACTTGTGGGAATTGACCATAAACCACTTCATTTCCTAAAAAAACTGTGAACAGTAGGTATCCGCTAGGCTAACCTCTTAACCACTGTCCACCCACTGTTCTGTTATTGAAAGCCTTTCATCAGCCTATAGCAGTATACTGCTGGGAATTGACTTTATACCACTTCATTTACTAAAAAACTGTAAATAAATCGTTATCCTCTAGACTAGACTCTTATCCACTGTCCACTGTTCTGTTATTGAAAGCCTTTCATCGCGGTTTGCATAGCAATAAAAATATGCTCCAGCTATATTCTGACAAAATATTTTTTCAAACGTTAAACTCAACTTTTTAAAAACCTATCGTGTATGAAATAACAGAGTTGACGGAAAAGGTAATCAATTGCGTTTTTCACGGTTTAGACTACTTTGCATCTAGGATACTGCACCTGTAGGTGGTAGAGGTTTGGGAGGTTTCCATCTCCATCTTCAGAAACCAAGCTTACCTCACCTGCCCGTGGTACACCTAGCTAAACGGGGCTCTGGTGACCGGCTGATTGCGGTACCTAAACCGCAGCAGACGGGCAGCAGCGTCGGCGGTGCTGTGTGATTTTCAATGAGCCCATTACTAAGCTATGTGATTTCAGATTAGGCAAGTTATACAACTTTTGTTATTTAACATTGTTTTATAACTTAAGGTTACAAACACTTATAATATAAATGTGTAAGTATGCGAGGATGGATGGATGAATGTTTGTTACTCAATCCCGTAAGAACGGCTAAGAGGATTTCGATGAAGCTTGGAATATACAAAGTTTGTGACCTGGATATCTTAATCCAGGTTACAAACTAGTGTAAAGTCGAAGGCCACTTTATATCCGGGTACCACGCAAGAGAAGCTGCGGGGCGGAAGCTAGTTCTAATATAATTTGATTAATTACTTAATCGTCCACACTAATAACTTAATTTAATAATAGGTTTGTTACAAAGTCTGAACTCAACTTTGTGTATAAAATATTATGTGTATAATCCAGTCCATACAAATATATTTTTTACGAATGTCTGAAAGAGATAGCCATTTACTGCCATTATTTTTATGTCCATTTAGTTCAAAATTTTTGTTTATGTTGGTCTGAGTACATTAAAGAGTATTCTATCTATCTACCTATGACACAATGGAGAGGTAAAAAAATTTGAGAGCAAAGAGCATTTCTAACTAGAAACCATAATTTTATCTCATTGCTACTGAAAGCATTTTCTTTGATGCCTGAGGGCAGTAGTGCATTCAGGGTGCATCTGTACCCTCCGCTTTTATGATTCAATCACGGTCCATTTGCAGTACCCTAACGCAATAAAGCACCATCCACTTATAATAAGTATCTCACACAATAAGTAACCTATTGTGATTCCTTTTCGAATTCGACTTTTATATATATTGTAAAAAAATGCTATAAAAGGCATTGATAACACATTTGTTCATTGTTTATTATGCAGTTATTAGATAGAATATTATATTGATAAGAAAGAAGCGATCATAATAAAACGCAGGTGAACGTGTTTTTAAAAGAGTGAAACTTTAGAATAAAAATATTGTCATAAAACATTACTATAATTTATTTTCTTCTCGTTTCTAATTCGTACTTATTCTCAACGCAAAAATAAAATTTGGAAAGTTGATTTGTCTTTCAACAACATTGTCCGTAAACTACCACGCATCAAACACTCGATAAGTCTGCAAACTAATTGTGTTTTAAAATGTCAAAAGTGATTAAAAGTGGTTAAGAGTGTGGTGTGGTGAGTGGTGGATTAAGAGAAATCGTAATCAAAGTACATTCATTTACTGGTTTGAAGCACAGTGACTCACTGCTTCGCCAAGTTATACTTTTGGCACTGTATGAAATTGAATTTTATTGGGATTTTTATAGATTAATAGAATTGATTATTATAAACCTCTGTGGCGCTGTGGACAAAATGTCCGCCTCAGACGCAGAAGGTTGCGGGTGCGATTCCCGCCGCGGGATAAATGTTTGCGTTATCCAGATATTTGTGTCGGGTCTTGGTGTTTCCTATGTGTAATATATATTTTTATTTACAAAAAAAATACATATTACGTAGTATATCCGACATGTGGTCCCCTTAATACAAGCTCTTCTTAGTTCGGGGCTACATATTACTATGTGATAGTATCCAGCACTATTTATTTATTTATTTATATTTTGTTTTACCCAGAACAGTTAGGTCCATATGTTCAATCCTGGTACAATCCGACAAAAACATAGGAACATCGCTACTTGCAACCAACTTCACGTTATATGTATGTTGTGGCTATTGTACTGCCTAACATGTGAGCAAAGCCGCGGGCTAGTGTAATACAAATAAGAACATGAAAATCACCCATGAACATACGATCAATAACAGAAATAATTAGACTTCCTCTTTTGAAGCCGGTCAAAATAAAGGTAGACATACACAAGAGCCCCATGTCATTCCCAGGGTATAAGCTCCTTTCTTTAATGTACAAACATAAATCCGAATTAAAAGCGAAAGAGGGCCTGTATAAATAATGTTGGCTCGTTTTTCAGTGGTCTTAAGTCCCTGCTTTTCTTTATTTTTTTTAAATTTAATATGGGCCAGCTTTATACACCCATGTTTTTATTTCGCCTATTTAAAAAACTCTGTTAATTATGAATAAGCAGACTCTGAATGTCTTTGCTGCTGCTGCTTTTAATCATGTTTACTTATTATTAAATATTTGAGTGGAAAGTAAATATTCATTTTACTTCATTACGGTTTGGTTAATTTAGTTGTTGACCAGCTTTTACCAATTTGCTAATGAATTGTTTGATCAAACGCGTTAGGGACTCGTTTTCGGATTTAATTTGGTGAAATTACGACTGCCAGTTGACATGATTATAGTAGGTATGCTAGGTTTGCCTTGTACAGTTAGGTTTGTAGAGATTCAAGTTCACATAGGCCTCCAGCTTTTAATAATTTTACTAATTTGCTAATTAATTGTTTGATCAAACGCGTTAGGGGCTCAATTTCGGTTATAATTTGGTGAAATTACGTGCGTCAGTGACATGATTTTAGTAAGCTAGGTTTGCCTTGTACAGATAGGTTTGAAGAGATTATTCGAGTTTACCAATAACCAATTCCAGTGCAGTGGTGAGTATTTTTGCTGACTAAAAATAAGACCATACTCGTCCACAGTATTATCGTCATCATCAGACTTATTAGTCCACTTCTGGTCATAGGCCTCCTCCAGTGAGCGCCATTGCGCCCTGTCCTTAGCTCGATGCATCCAGCTTCTACCAGCAGCCTTTCGCACATCGCTACTTACCTAGCCTGGGGGCATCCTACACTATTTTACCGAGTCGCGGTCTTGTTTTTTATGATACTTACTCAAGGTTTTTAGGCTTTTTTAGGCTTTAGTTACTCAAGGGCTCGTTTACCCCAAGGGTTCTCGGTTCTTCGGCAGATATGGCCAACCCACTGCCACTTCAGCTTGGTAGCTCACTGAGCTATGTCGACCACTTTAGTTCAATAAAAGATTGTCTCGTTGCGGATTCTATCCTTCAGAGAAACTCCGAGCATAGCTTGTTCCATAGTTTGCTGCGCGACTTTAAACCGATGGATTAGTCGTACTGTGATTGTCCACGTTTTAGCCACAATTTATGTTGTGGCAAACTACTACTAGTGGCTTTCCTCGCGTGATATTTGAATAAAAAGTAGAGTATGTGGTAACAAACGCGTTTCAAGTATATTTTATAAGTGCAACATTTCAGCTTAGTCGCGTTTAGAAGTTGGGTAAAGGAGGACATACTACATTACATTTCAAAATCATCTTTTTTTACAAAATCTCCTTAATTTATACTTTTATTTTGATTATGTATGACAAAATAAATAATGGATCGACAAAATATGAGATAAAAAAGATTTTGGTGCATAATATTGCAACGTTAACGACTGAAACTTTTGAGAACATACAAAATAAAACAACACAGATTCGACAACGTAATATTGAGCATTCCCGATGGAGTCCAAACAATTCTTCGTTAAAGAGAAATATGAATAACGGAAAAGCGGTTCGCATTTTCATATTAATTAAGTTTGTTTGCAGTGCAAATTCAATTTTGAATAATATAGATTAGTAAAGGATAGACTGCTTTTTATAAGACAATCACAGTTATGTGAAAATGTATTTTAGGTTATGAAATATGATAATAAACAGAAAATTGTGCGAGGCCCTTACAGTATGGCGGTTATCTTTTCAAATCACATTAGAATATTATAAAAGCGACAGTTTGTGCGTGTGTTTATGTTTTTTCCCACCATGTAACGGCTGAACAAATTCGGATGAAACTTGAAATATGTATAAATTGTGACGTGGATATTAACGAGTTATTCCCGATTTGGCCCGCAAAATCCTTGGCCCGTCGGAATATACAAAATAAATCACAAAGGCTACTTTCACTAAGGTAGATACGACGTGAGAAGCTAGTAACAAGTTTTTTAAATACATTTACACACTTCACCAACTCCATGTATCATATCAGAAGTTTCATGAAACTCCTTTCAGCAAACACACTCACTATCACAAACTATCGCATTTGAAATTATCGCCTAAACGTTTGATATGAATATAAGCACGACGTTGTGCCTAAGCGCAGTGTGATTTGAAAATCGGGCTTAATCGTCGTGTGCCGAAGCGAATATTCAATTAACAATAAGCTCTATCAACGGGTAATTATGTACATCATTTCGGGCAGAATGCACTAATGCCGTATTATGCGGCTGCCTAGCATACCCAAGTCGAAATCAATAGAGTACATGCGGGCAGAACAAAGCTTTGAAACAATGGTGATGTAACGCAGAATATCAAACCAAATGTCATAATTATGCCATTCATTGCGGTTTTTGTCATTCGAATTTATGCGTCGAACAATTGCTTAACAATTGTTCAGACTTACTGTTTGATGATCTATTCTTACTACTTAGCTATGAACTCTACTCCATCATGTCCTAGGCACTTCAGTGAGCGTCCCAAGTAAAAGTTACCACTTGACGCCGTATTTATTTTTCAGTTTTGTTATCTTTTTCTGTTCTTGAGTGTAAAAAAAGAATATTTGATCTATCTATCTGTGTAAGATCATATAAATTATATGCAAAAGGCCTAAGTTTATTTCTACCCGAACAAAAAAGTTTAGTCGCTTAGAGTGCAACACCCAGATAAAGAGTGTATGATATTGGCTGTTCTAATGCATAGGTTTGACTAAGATTCTGATTTCACCGATCAGAGGGTCTATATTCAGTACCTTAGCTGAAATATTAGCACTGGATTTAAATTGATATCTGGGTGTGGGGTGGCACTGAACATGTTTTTAAAATCTTTGAAATTTCATGTGTTCGAAATTGGACCAACGTCAATTAACAAACGTGCTACTAGCGATAATAACAATATATATCAATGGCTCCTAGTGAACACTTGCATAGATGACCGTTAATCCGTTATTCAACGAGGTAAGACAACCTCTGTGGCGCAGTGGGCTAAGGCCATGGAGTTTTTATTATGGAAGAGCGCACTTTCAATAAAAATCTGTCCATAATGTATTCTTCCAAAGGGAGGTTGTGTCTCGTTTCCTCTTTAGTATTACACATAAAGGAAACACAACCACCCTTTGGGATTTTATAATGGAGAAAAATCAGTCACACATTTTTTAAATCGCGCTCTCCCTAATCTCTCTCTCACTTCTTGGCTAAGGCCTGCCTGATACGATTCCCACTGTGGAACAAATTTTTGCATGTTTTGCAGATATTTGTGTCGAGTCTGGGTGTTTTCTATGTAGGTATTATATAAGTAGTAATATCAGTCATGTGATTCCCATAATACAAGCTATGCTTAGCTTAGGGCTAGCATTATATTATTTAAAAAAAAACGTTTTATACTTAATCTCTACCCCAAGTAGGATGTTAAATCTTTTATATAAATAAACCTTCAATAACAATAACAATAACGATTACTTGCATCACCACTTCGAGAATTCGCGAACAACAGTGTAGTAAATGTACGTATTAGGTAAAGTGGCCTGAATTCACCCAAGCAGTACCTACTTACAATAAAGGTTACAACATAGGATCTTGGGCAACCTAAATAAAAATGTAGTTTCTAACGCTAGTACAATGGGGAAAAAAGGTTTGCGGGAGAGTGAATTTAAATAAACAAATAATGTTAAACACCGTCACACAGCATCATGTATAGCTAAGCAGCGCTTATATTATGTGAACCTCATAACTTATTTTGTAGATCCGAGACAATTATTTGCAGTATACAAACATTTGTCTTTCGGCGGGAATCGAAAACAGAACGGTCTGCGTCTCAGGCCGATCTTCGACCGCTGCGCCAAAGCGGTTGTCTTATAAATGTGGCGCCACTGAAAACCAGCGCTGCAGTAGCTTCTGCAGCCTAAGCTGAGTGGTGACCTTTTTCTGTCACTATTTATTGTATTAGATTTAAGCACTTTATTGTTTTCTTTTTTGTGAACTTATTGTGTGACTCAAATAAATTTTAGTTTCCTTATCTTATCCTAGCTAAATATTAAAAGTATTTTGTTCCTTGTTTCTTATATAGATTTATAGTTAATTAGAGTTAGGCCGACTCACGCGTCGGAGTTTTTAGGCCTTTTTTGAAGGCCTTCGACATGTTTTGGCATCTTAGCAACATATTAACATACTTTCCGAAGTTTGGAAGTGCATCTATATGCCACTAAACGGTCACACATTCAAGTAGTGACCGGAAGGAGTGTTGCTTAACCTAGGTGATAACAAACACCGAATTAAGCCACGCCAGGGCGAATGTAGCTGTGTGGAGTTACCAGGCGCGACAAAATTCGAAACGAGTACGTACGAGGCAGCCTGGGGGTCCGTGATATCGCCGATAAGCTGCAAGAGAGTAGGCTGAGATGGTATGGGCATGTCAAGAGACGTCCACCTGAATACGTTGGCAACCAGGTACAGGAACTGTCCGTCTCCGGTAGAAGATCTAGAGGGAGACCTAAGACAACTTGGACAGAGGTGTTGCGTAGAGACATGGTGGCATGCAATGTTTCCGATGCAGACGTCAAAGATAGAGCGAAGTGGAAGAAAAGTTGTAGGAAGGCTGACCCCATCATCATGTGGGATATATAGCCAGGAAGAGAGAGAGAGAGGGCGAATGTAGCTAGTCTTTAATTAAGTTATAATCATGATTGATTAAGAATACGCTCATGATGTAGCTTACTTCGGTGATCTTTGCAGATCATCTTGGTTAAGCATCACTTCGCCCAGTCACTCCTAGGATGGGTGACCGTTTAGTGGCATTGAGATCAGAACGCTTTCGTGATTCCGCTTTCAGTCGTCAAGCCATGGCCACTATCTAAGTACGAAGAAAGAAGGAATAATATTATTTCGTACCGACAAAGGAAGTAAAAGCTTCCATAAATAGCTGCTAAGAAATTCAATTGGAAGTTATCGCAGTACAATGGAACCTCCGGTATTAGTTTGCTTTCATAAATAAATACCTATTGCTGGAAGCGGGAAATGAAATATCCCTTTTTTTATAATCTTTTAGCATCGTCTCGCCTGTTCTTTACAACTAGTCCATTCAGTTGTATGATAGTTTCTAGAATTTATATTTGTTTATTATCTATGTACGTATTATGTTAATCATTACAGACTCTACCAAGCTTATCAGTCGTATATACAGTTACTAGCTGACCCGCCCGCAACTTCGTTTTCGTGTATACGCTTTTTATGTTGCATGTAACCCTAATTATGTATAAAATAAAAAGTACCAACCTACATTACCAGGTTAGGTTCAGGTCAGAACCCGAGCGCGTTCACGTTCCCGTTCCGTTCCCACTCCCACTTGAGAAATAATTGGTTCCCCTCCATGCAAACTTTCATCTCCTATCTTGCCTTACCACATAGCATAGAGTTACTATTCAGTACTTAACACTTGCTCTAGGGCGCGAGCTACAACTCGACCCGCAGCTGCGAGGCCCGCAGTCAATATGCTAGTGTCTAATGTATGAGTGCTGAAAACACACTTCTTCTAAGGAGCGAACGGTTTTTTTATGTTATCAGAGTGTGAGCGCTGTGCACTTAATAAGCAGGCATGTGTGCCAAACACAATATTTGTACTTCCCTCTGACCACCACCGATTAACTTATCTATTGATCTATACTTTCTAAAATTAAAATAAAAACTAATTTGGAATGAACAAACAAAACCCATTAATAAGACACCTCACTCAAAATATTGCATATGGTAAAATTTTTTGGCCCCGTTTGGGACTCCATATTTTGATGACCCCCTGTCTGATACAAATCATATACTTCCCAGAAATAAAATCAAATACAACCTATCGACCTACCAAATTGTATCCAGATTGGATCAACGGTTTGAGAGTTAAGCTCAAACAAACATACATACGATACGAACTTACAACAAATACCACTGAACTACGATGTCAACGATACTCTAACAAATGGGACACCTTAGTGCTTTTGATTTAAATTATTTTATACATATTTGACACATCGAGATAAGAAAGTAGGTACTCTATAAATTCACAGTCTTTAAGCGAAATCTGACACAAATTGTCCAAGAGTAGTTAACATAAATAAACTTCAAAATGCCAAAATTGCGCTTATTTAGACCTCATGTGGCTTGAAAAGTGTTAATCGTCGGTGCAATCGACAACGTTTCCCGGGTTTTGGTGCAGACACTTTTTTTCCACTTTTCTGGCTCTAGACTATAATATCTCGACTCGATGATTTGATATTACAATTTTAAAGAGATCGGATTGAGATTTCAAACGCGTATTTTTTTTCAAATAAAAATCACTTAGCTGTATTATAGTATTGATTCTATACTATATCTATACTAGAAGATATATAGGCCTTTCCCTTTTTGGCATCCAATTAAATCATTACGTTTTAGGACTAAATAAGATTTCATTTGTGGGTAAATTTTTTGCCAATAAATCCATTACATAACTATTTACGAATAAAGATTTTTCCCTATTTAAAGAGCAAATGTTCCTAAGAGTTTTTCTTTGATTGCTATGGTTTCGGATTTCCCCGAACTATCCCAGTGAAAAAAATATTGGGCCTCTTTCATAATACTCAAGAAACCTCAATTTAGATAATAATCGGTGGATATCTTCGGTAGATCGGACGATATCGGTTAAAAATGTCTACGAAAACTTACAAATAAAAATCGCATTTAGTGATAATTTTTCGCAAAACATGTCAACGGTTCCATCCTTCATGATATACTTTCGGTAGTTGTTCGTCTTTATTACCTCATCCATAATCGCACAGACAAAACCTTCGGTTTCCCCAAAGAGGTCACCGAAACGTAGCCAGTTCACGGATGCGAGTAGGTCTACATCAGGCCCTGTAAGGGCTTTGTAGAACCGTCCGTGCAGCTCCTTACTCTCCCATACCACCTTGCGGTCGAGGGCACTCAGCACCGTAGGTTTGTGCCAGTTCTCCTTAGCCAGTGAGATCGGGGTAAGGTTCTTGTCAACTGCTACGACATCACGATGCATCTCAATGTCGGCATGGAGGAAGTATTCTCTGAGCTTGCACACCTCGTGGTTATGGAGGGTCTTGGCATTTAAAAAGCCGCGGCCCCTACATTTCCGCGGGATGTACATCCTCATTACCGACGAGCGTGGATGTCGCATTCTGTGTGTCGTAAGAAGTTGACGAACCTTACAGTCAAGGGCGTCAAGTTCAGTCTGAGTCCATCTCAATATGCCAAAAGTATAGATGAGCAGAGGCATAACCCAGCCGTTGAAGGCCCGAACACTCAGATGCGCCACTCACAAGTGGCAGGCAAATACTCAACGATGCACATGCTCAATCCTTGTTACCACCCGACAAAAGACTATTGAGTGCTTTAGTAAGGCGGCAAAAGAATCGCTCCTTCACCGACTGTTTTATGTCTCTGTCTACTATACCTAACGCTTCTGACATACCGAGATATTTGTAGGTTTCGATATCGGAAAGAGATCTGAGGGATATCGTATCGGAAAGCTGTAAGTTTGTAGTATTTACAACTTTCCCCCGCCGTACTTGCATGACCGCACACTTCTCGACACCGAACTCCATGCTGATGGCACTGCTGAATATCTGTGTGATATTCAACAGAGTCAGCAGTTCTGGTTTTCTTGGCGCAAAAAGTTTGAGGTCATCCATGTACAGCAGGTGAGAAACGATATCACCCTCTCTCCGAAGTCGATAGCTTAGCCCTGAATCCTTTAGCAGAGTACTAAGAGGATTCAGTGCCAGGCAGAACCATAGGGGACTCAGACTGTCGCCCTGGAAAATACCCCGCTCTATGCGAATCAGATCTTGCGGAGCAGAGGGATCCCGTCCGCTACCTGGATGACGAAGAACTGTGATCCACTGTCTCATGCATGTACCTAAGAAGGATCTCAAAATTGCATCAATTTTATACAACTCTAAGATCCTCTCCAGCCATGTATGAGGCACCGAATCATACGCCTTCTTGTAGTCTATCCATGCAGCGGAGAGGTTCCCCTTGCTGCGCCTGATCTGCTGGCTAATGGTCATGTCAATGAGGAGGAGCTCCTTAGTACCGCGGGACCTAACCCTACATCCATTCTGAGCCGGAGCCAAAATACTATTTGTGTTATGTGCGCATTAATTTTTATGCTCAGAATGGACTTAGCTTGTAAATGGTAGGTAAGCACGTGATGGGTCTGTAGTTCTTTGCTTCCGCGGTACTACCAGATTTGTGGAGCAGGAAGGTGACTCCTGTCGTCATGAAACTTGAGAGAGACCCAAGCTCGAGGGCTTCTTGAAATTGTGTGGCGAGTACAGAGTGTGAACACCGAAACCACTTCAGCCAGAAGTTATGCAACCCGTCCGGTCCAGGACTTTTCCAGTTATGGGCAGAACGGATTGCAAATCTGACATCTATGGGGCTAATCTCTACAGGTCCCATGGTTTCGATAGATTCACACTCTCTACTCACCACATCCATCCAATCTCCCTCCGTGTGCTGGATGGGCACAGACCAGATGCTGCGCCAGAATTTATTCATGGCATCCGCATCCGGTACACGCCCGTCCATCACACATTGGTCAGGTTTCTCCCAGTTTCGGTACACCTTCCTCTGGTCACTTTGAAAGTTTCGATTCTGCCAATATCGGTCCACACGTTCTCGATACCGACGAATGCGGCTTGCCCATGCAGAGATTTTCTGCTTCAGAAAGTCAATGCGTTCTGTGACACAGGCCATATAATCGTGGGGCCGAATATCTGTCCCAGCAAAGGCCTGTGTCACAAAACGCATCACTCGAGGGCGGGTATTGCCCCCTCTGAAGCAACTTAGCTTTGCAATGAGGGTCCTGAATGTACTGATCCGCCGTTCGATCCGTACTTGCCAAGCTGGAGTTTGGTTGACAGGTCGTGGTGCTCGCGTGGAGTTGGGGAACTTGACACGAGCAACACGACACGCAGCCACGGCTCCGCAGTAAAGGATCGAATGGGTATCGGCTAGACCTTCGCTAGTCTCTAGATAAGGAACCAACAAAGGATTCAAGGCCTCCATTAGAGCCAAGTTTCGTCTGTGAGTGAGCAAGCGTGGCAAACGCGGTCTTTCATCGAGAGGTGCGGACCGGTACGATAAAATCGCATCCTCCAAAGTCCTCCTCAACTGCTCATTTACCTGGTTTGTCACGCTGGTGTTCTCGTTGTTGACGTCGTCAGCAGCGGGGTCCGGCTGCGTCATTATTATTATTATTATTAAATCCCCTGACCACCGACGGACAGCAGCATTGGTGGTGCGAGAAGCTGTGTCCTGTGCTTATCCCCAACCCGCATGCCCAGCTTGGGGATTATGGGCTTATCCCCCTTTATTAGGGGAGGCCTATGTCCAGCAGTGGACTGATATAGGCTGGTGTGTTGGTGTGGGAGGGATACGAAAATCCCACACACGGTTGACTGACCCCATATCAATAAGAGCTATGGAAAGAGCTAAGCTCGGGGTTTCTCTGAAGGATACAATCCGTTACGAGTTTATCCGACATAGAACTAAAGTTGTCGACATAGCTCAGAGAATTAGCAAGCTGAAGTGGTAGTGGGCAGTTCTTGAGTGGAGACCGCGGCTCGGCAAACGAAGTGTAGGTAGCCCTCCGGCCAGGTGGGGTGACGATCTGCGAAAGGCTTCTGGTAGAAGCTGAAAGCGTCGAGCTCAGGACAGGGCGCAATGGCGCTCATTAGGGGAGGCCTATGTCCAGCAGTGGACTGCTATAGGCTGATGATGATGATGATGATGATGATGATATCAAGCAGAGCCTGTACTATGGGTACCAGAAAGTGATAAACATACATAAAACACCTCTACACAGAACAAACCATTATGTTCACCACACATACACTAACTTTGAGATTGTACCCACAACCTACAGCGCATAAGGTATAATGCCAATTTAGCAGTACGAACAGTCAAAGAGACTACAAACGGTACAATAAAACTGTCCTTTCGATAGAACCTCATCACCTGCGGATTAGCATTCCGTCCCTCGTTCGCAGAACGCTCAAATAGCCAAGTTCATATTATGTCCAATACGTCTGCCCCTTTGTGAAACGTATGAATGGACTATTCACTGCAGTTTTTAATATCACTAGTTCAATACCAATGCGCGGAAACTGTTTCCGACACTATTATGATATTATTTTTATATTTCCGTAATGTTAGCGAATAGGGTACGCAGTCAGGTTGATTTGATTCTCTTAATAATTTGAGCAGCATTATATAATTTAGAATGAATTATGCGTAACGCTTGAAGTTCATAATAAATTCATCTAATTGTATTTTTTATCTATAAAGAAGTCTTAGGGGTTCCAAACTTCCAACCTCCATCTTCGGGACCAAGCCGACCTCACCTGTCCATGTTGCATCCCGCTAACTAATAAACGAGGCTCTAGCGGCGGCCATCTAATCGCGGCATAGCGTAGCCTAGCACTAGGACAGCTGATGTAGCTGTGCTAGTGTTAAGCTTGGCCGCCGACGGGCAGCAGCGTCGGTGGTGCGAGAAGATGTGCCCTGCTAATCCGCAACCCACATGCCTAGCATGGGGATTAGATTGGGGCCTATCCCCTTCTTGTTAGAGGGAACTTGTCCAGCTGTGGACTGATGTAGGCTTGTGTGAGTGTGTCTGTGTGTGTAATATTTTTTTGATATTATCTATGATAGATTAACTCATAATAATTGTATTGATTTAGTGTAGTACATATAGTTTGATTCATTTGTTTGTGAGCATAATCGAAAGAAGACCTTTATACCCAGCAGTGGGTCGAAAAAGACCGATAATGATGATAAAGAAATCAATTTAAAAATAAAGCTTATTTGAGTATGTCTAATTACTATATTTAATATAATATATTCATGCTCTTCCATATTTCATATACTCATTTTATGCTACAAAACAAAATTTCGTCGTGATTGACAGGGCCATGGTACCAGATAGGAGGACCACCTTGTTTTCCATTGAAAAAAATGAAAAAGAGGCTATAACTCAACTAAGTGCAGAGTGGTAGTACCTGTGCGATACCAATACCTAAGTGCTTATCATCGTTATATTCTACTTTGTTTATGATACTCACAAAATAACTAAAATTTATGAGTTATTAATACACGTTCTATGTTATTAGTTGTGTGCCTAAAAGCTTCATACATCGATTTATATAAACGTGGTTTTACAAATAAAAAATGTGCTACAATATCCGTATCTGTCTTTGAATCAGTTTTCATCATACACAAATAACAAATATAAAGTTATTTGTGTGAAAACTGAGTTGAAAACTGAGTTTTCATCACACACACGTTTCAAGTTTAAACGGTACAGTGCGATCGTAATTACTCGTTACGTGTGCGCGACCCTTTAATATAGCCAGTCACTTCGATATCCGGAACGGAAGTGCATTAAAAAAACGCATTAAAAAAACCGTGAAAGCATTTCTTTACATCCTATGTATGGATGTATGGATGAATGGATGAATGTTTGTTACTCTTTCACACAAAAACTACTAATTGGATAAAACTAGGAATATACATATTTTATGACCTGGATTTACACATAGACTACTTTTTATCCATGTACCACGCGAGCGAAGCCGCGGGCGGAAGCTAGTATAAAATAAAAAAAACGTTCCTTTGAGTGAAATTCTTTATTTTCATTATTTGGTCCTTTCACTTCAGTTTTCAGATATTGTCGTGGTTTGAACCTTCAATCACTTTTGTTTGTTTAACGGACATCAAAGGACGCACACGCAGTACGATGTATTCTGACATATGTCAACGCTTTGAAACGCTTTGAGGTAGTATTTGTATGACTGGGGGTAAAAATGGAGGGATTGTCGGTAGTGTCAATATAACAACTATTGTTTTAACCGATGATGAAATCAGGAATAAAGTTAGTAATACCGTGGCGCTGACATAAGTTAAGGCGACTATAAGGGTCAAACCTCCCTCTCGCTCGCACTATACAACATTTTTGAAGATATAAGATCACTGAATGTAGTATGCAAAATAGCAAACCTTCACGGCCTAGAAAATAATAATACAAAGGTATAGAATATCATGTTGAACCCAACACGTTTTCCTACCTAATAATATAGAATAGTGCGAGCGAGAGGGAGGTTTGACCCTTATAGTCGCATAACACGAAACCTTTAAACCACCACTACTGGCACTTAAATGCAAGATATCTACAATTTCTGGGGCGTATCGGTCGGAAACGTACGCAAAAAAACTAATGATGAGATGACATATGTCGGCCGAAAACTTGCTAAGCTGTAAGAGCTTGCCCCATCACCACATCACGACATCATCAACGTGGAACGGCGCGAGTCGGCAGGTACTTATCTGTGTTCACCACACAAATGTTTTTCCGAGTGGGAATCGAGTCCGTGGTCTTCTGCACGACTTATGTCGTCGTAGGGGTATTACTAATCACGAAAATGTAGTTTCTCTAGTTTTTACGTAGTTTGTGTTATTAATTTTGATATATTTTCAAAAACAAACATACAAATGTTTATTATTGAAAAAATGTCTAATATAATGTTATCAATGCTAATCTAGGACATTTTTCAAAGCCAGTAGAAACCCACATAGTACACAATGTAGACCAAGACATGGTGGATAGTATCAAAAACGAAATATGAAGTAATCAAAGAATTGGAAAATAAGAGCAAAACTAGACCTTATTCTTATGCGAAAACCCTTGTGAATCAAAACATTATTCAATCAATTTACCCCGAAAGGGTATCGGGGCGAAATCACGCAGATAAGCGGAATTGAGGAGCTGGGATGTGATCCCTAGTTACTTAAAATCGCATGTATAATTTAAAAGGAGTTTTCCATACAGGTATGTGACATATCCGGCCTTTTTAGTTTTAGTTTACCAGATAAAAAATATTCTTCCTGATTTTAGGTTAACCCTAACTTAGTAAATACCAAATAGAGTAATATTGATACGAAATTCAGTGATCACTTTTCCTAATTATGTTACTGAAAGTGATGACCAGTGATCGGAATTAGGTGAGCTAATTTACCTAAAGTTCAAAGAATAGAGTCAAAAAAAATGGAGACTTCCTTACCATTAACATTTTTTTCCGGGAAATCTTTCCCGGAAATTGGGAATTTGTTCCAAGTTTTAGGATATCAGTTAAGTACATTTAATATTAATGTTATTCATACAGAAAACTAACTGAATTAATTTTCCTTTTTAACAAACTTCAATAAGATTTATTTTGTTATTAACTCAGGTAAAAAACTGGATTCGCCTATGTTTTCGTTTCCCAGAATAGCCAAATCATGCTGTCCCTTTAAGTGTTTGTAGCAATACACAGCAAACCAGTGATAAACAACAACAACAAACGCTAAGAAAGGGACAGCATGCTTTGGCTATTCTGGGAAACGAATCATTGTTTAAGTAAACAATGACAAAAGGGTTGAAGGGTGAGGGTGTTTTGCATCCAAACGGCGTCATAACTTGTATGCGTGCGTGCATCACTTCTGTAGTTACCTCGGCAGCGTGTGTATCTTAGACTCGTGAATATTTTATTAACCTGTTTTCGTATCGATTATTGGATCTGCTTCACATAACTACCTTGGCTTGAATTTACGGACTGCGATTTATTGCAACCATATCACTACTTGTACCTATCTACCTTGGCTTGAATTTACGGACTACGATTTACTGCAACCAGAAATTTACTGCGCTTTACGGCAATCAAATTACTTGGTAAGTCTTTGATTTGTACTACACTTTTAAAACATTCTAAATATTAGACTGCTTTTGATAAATTTACCAAATTCAAACAATTTTATGCAACTATTTATTTATGGAATTTTATTCAGTGTTTTATATTTGAGTTCGTGCACAAATGTTGGAGCTACTGGCAATTCTATCATCAAACTATATTTTACGCGAAGACGTCCCTGGAAAAGTGTAGAAACTATATATTTGTCTCATTGTTTTCAGTAATTTTTCTGCCTCAACGCAACTAGCAAATAAATGGCGACCAAACCTACCGACGGGATTGTACAGTCGTGGATTAGAGATCACCCCGAATTGTACCACGACCCCGCTAGCAACACGATATTTTGTTCTAAATGTGAGAATTCTATTGTATGCAAAAAAAGCAATATACAGAGGCATATTGACGGACCAAAACATCAAGGTACTGCTAGGCAAGTGAACGAAGAATTTTATTTAGATTTAATACAATTTCTTATATTGTGTAACATACCCTGGTCACGAGTAAATCGACCAGAGTTTAAAACTTTTTTAATGAAATATATGTGTTGTAAATGTACAAATGTTAAAAGGATTCCCGATGAATCGTTATTGAGAAAGGTTTATTTAGACGTAGTTTTTAAAAAAAAAATTGCATTAATCCATGACCATGTTCTTAATCAGAAACTTTGGATATCTCTAGATGAAACTACCGACTATTTAGGTCGTTATATTGTAAATTTTCTTGTAAAACCTTTAAATCTCGCAACAAACAAACCATTTTTAATAGCTTGCAAAATGTTAGAAAAAGTAAATGGAGAGACAATAGCTCATTTTGTGATTGGATGCCTAGAAAATATGTGGGGAGACTCGTATGAAGACAAAGTAGGAGATGTTTTAGTTTTATGTTCTGATAGCGTAGCATATATGTTAAAAGCAGGAAGAATGTTAAAGAACTCCTTGCCAAATATGATACATGTTACCTGTTTAGCACACGCTCTTAACCGCGTTGCAGAAAAAATACGGACACAATATGCGGATGTGGATACTTTAATTTCAAATGTAAAAAAAATATTTTTAAAGGCTCCTAATAGAGTAAAATTGTTAAGGGAAAAATTTCCGAGCCTGCCATTGCCACCTGAACCTGTCATAACAAGGTGGGGTACATGGCTAGAAGCAGCTTCGTATTATGCTGAATATTACGAAGAAATAAAAACTATTGTAAGACTTCTAAGAAGTTCTGATTCTTTGTCTATCAGGCATGCTAAAACTGTCCTAGGAAAAGAAAGTTTAAAAACTGATTTAGATTACATTGACGAATATTTTAAAATAATTCAAATTTCATTAAAAAAATTGCAAAAGTCTAACTTATTGTTGACGGAATCTTTCCATATTTTTGATGAAGCAAGAATTGTTCTAAGCTGGTGTTCTTCTGAACCAGTAAAACAAAAATTAGAAAACGTTATGGACAGAAATCCCGATCTAGATGCATTAAGAGACATTTGTGAAAATATAGATAAAGGATTAGATAATGAAAATGAATTATTGTCATTCTATAAATATGTACCTGTAACTTCAGTTGATGTTGAAAGGTCCTTCTCTACGTATAAATGGATTTTAAGTACAAAAAGAAATCGTTTGAAAATAGATAATATGGAAAAACTCCTAATGATTTTCTTTAATTCTCCGGACGAAGATATTTCTTTATACTCCGTCCATGATGAAAACGTTAGCGATTCAGATTAAGGGACAAATTCAACATCAATGGAAATAATGTTTAGAGTTCCGACTGTGTATCTTAGGTAGGACTGGTTACTTTCTTAATTATTGATTTTGAGTTCCATTATCTGTACAAAATGAATAAATGGTACAAAAACTATAAAATGGCTTTTTTATTCCCTTGCTTAAATAAATGTTTTTATTACTATAGCTATTTACTAAAGCTGGTTTATAAATCACATTAGCTTCCGCGCTTACTTACATCGTTCATTTTATTTGTTGAAAACAATAAAAATCGTGCTTACCGTTTTTTACAACAATCGAATTCGTTTCCTCTTCTTGTTATCAATAATAAGAAGAGGAAATTAATTCGATTGTTATTTTACTGTATTAATTTTAGATGGACCTAAGTAATTTCTCGAAACCCGGGAAAATTTTCCCGGAAAAATATTTAGTCGCAAGGCGTCTCCACTTAGTCTCTGTTATTTTTCGAACTTTAGGTATTTTAGCTCACCTAATTCCGATCACTGGTGATGACTAACAACTGAAAAATCGAGTCTTAGATAAATTTATTCACTTAGGTAATTCTTTTAATTAATTTATCAGTAAAAAGTTTGAAATATCAATATAATATCATGCATCACAGACTTTTAAAATATATATGTAGTATATATTTATTATATTATATATGTTATTTTAACTTTACTTTAAATTTCTTATAATAATCATCATATTCATCGTCAATGGATGTTTTATATGTTAAATTATATGTTAATACAATATGCATTTATATACAAAAAAAAATATTAGTAGGTATTGCAGTCGTGTGCTTCCATAGTAAAAATTCTACTTACTTTGTATCATTTTGTATCAATAATATTATGCTTTGTGATAGTGTACAGCATTAGTTATTTAATTAACCTCCAACACAAAAACGATACTCAAGAACTCGTTTACCCCAACAATCATTGGTTCTTTACACTTTAACCGGCTCATCTAAAAATCCGACTTTACCAGTAGTTATACGGCATTATCTCAAGACCGGTCTTGATGTCTCGCAACCCTACACCACACTTGTGTGACCGCGCCTTAACACGGTGTCACGTACGCGATAACGTGGGTAATAGAATTGGTTTTATCGTATTTTTGTGATTGATATTCCTTGGTTCTACGGCAGTACCTAACATTAATGTAAGTGGGGGCTGTAGGTTATATAATAGGTACTATGAAAGTGACTTAATAGATTTATATTGAAACCTCACCGCCTCACGTTCTTTGAAATTTAATATGATATTGTACCGGTACCTTTATTTTAATTTTTATTTAGAATAGGTATTTTCTATTGGTTAACTAGGTAGTAAAATACTTTAGTATTAAAAAAAATATACTTTGTGGCGGTACTACATCGACGGTATGTAGTACATTCTGCAAGGGCTTTCATAAAAGGAAAGACAGAAAGCTCCTGTGGAGAAGTGACATCACCATCTGCGGGGATTGTTCGAAATCAAATTAGACGAAAATAGATTGATAAAATGTATCAAAAATCGTAATAACAAAAAAATGCCGCGGCAGCCCTAATTCCTAATAAAAACAATATTAATATATATAATTAAAAATTAGAAAATAAATTCATAAATTTAGCTGGTTATTTCTTATAATTACAAAAGCTTAATCTGAAGTGGTTAGGTGTGTCTGATGCTGTATTAATCATTTTGTAAATTTATATTTTACACACAAATAAAAGTTAAGAGTATTGCAAAAATATGTACAGATGCAAGCCCTTTAGAGTTGTAAACAAGCAAACACAAAACAGGTAGCAAATGTTTTTATATTGTATTGATTAAGTAAGGAGTAAGGAGTAGATAATTTATTTTATACATCACATTGTCATCAATTGAGCTAAACAAGCGTGGTACGTTGCCAAGGAACTGTCCACAGCACACTGTCCATAACATGTCTTGGAACTACTATACTATCTTTGCCAGTGGACTTCCTAACGCTTAGCATTCACTATTTGACCGAGTAACTTGCTCGAAAAAATGAAATTTTAAAACCGAAGATAAGCTAGCTTTTAGCTAAAAGTACAGTGAGTAGTGGGAAATCTTTGTAAAGGGTTCGTCCAGGAGGACTACCATCATGCCTATTTCTGCCGCAAAGCAGCATTGCTGTTTTTGTGTAAAGAGTGTGGATGCCGGTGTAATTACAAGTAAAAGAGGCTTATCACCTTCATGCCTCAAGTTGATTTTAATATTAAGAAATCACCACTTCAAATCATTAAGGCCAAGTGCTTGTTCTATTTTTTTATAAGCTAAACAGATTTTAGTTGCCTTTTTAGCCTATAATAGTTATTTGTTTTAAAGAGTGTCAAGTTGCTTTATAACCGAGTGCTCAATTTTGATGACCAAGCAAGCGAAGGATTCTAAAATTGAATCACAAGCGTAGCCGAGTGATTCAAAAATATTAGAATCCTGAGCGTCAGCGAGGGAATCAAAAGAGCACGAGGTGAAAAATCTTTGCACTCGAGTGCAACACCTAACTTTTCATCCCAACTCAGCGAGGAAATTACTAAATTTAAAAAAAGATTCACATTAGTTTAACTTTTAAAGTTTAAAAAAAATAAAAATAAAAATAAAGGTTGTATGATAAATTCGGCACCATGGAGGTAGAAGTAAATAGGTTTAATGATGTTTTGAATTCACAAACTTAGTGCACACGATGTTCTAAATTCAATTTTACTTTTCCTCTAATCTTCTAGTGGATAAAAACGGCTTTTGCACTCAGATCAGTATCAAAAATACTCTTTCCGAGATGGGGGGATGAAAAATTTTTTTATAAAATTGTTTCATCCGTTTGGTAGCTTACGTTACGTTATCCTTCACGCCAGAACTATTAAATGGATTGAGTTAAAACTGCTCAATGTTCTAGACCTAAGGCTACTTTTAATCCAGGTACCACGCGAGCAAAGCCGAGGGCAGAGAATAAATTTTAAATTTTTTAAAAGTCAGCTAACATTCGTTTTTGGTAAACGTTAACGCAATTGCTTTCAAAACCTTTCATATTTGGATTCGCGCGAAAACAAATCTAGCTCAAATTGACTGTGTGATCGATTCCAATATTTGCACTCCAATAAAAAAATACAAAACTGTAGAGCGGATTGGATAGATTTTTTTTTCAACTGTTCAATTTAATATGTAAAATCGGTTAAAGTTAGGAAAGACTCTTACAAAATATTTAAAGCAAAAACAAGCGCGAATCGCTGGTGGCGAGGCTGACTTTGGCGTTATAAGCACATCGTTTTGGTTAAGCAACACTCCTACCGGTCACTACCTGGATGGGTGACCGCTAGTGGCGTTCAGATCTGGGCCCTGAGTCTCAGGAATAAATATTATTGTCACGATAAATATTGACATCCACATCCACATCCACATCAGCCTATATCAGTCCACTGCTGGACATAGGCCTCCCCTAATAAAGGGGGATATACCCATAATCCCCACTCTGGGCATGCGGGTTGGGGATCGCAGGGCACAGCTTCTCGCACCACCGACGCTGCTGCCTGTCAGTGGCCAGGGGATTTAGCTGTGCCGATGTAGGCTGTGCTATGCCACAATCAGCCGGCCGCCAGAGCCCCGTTCGTTGTTTAGCAGGGTGCACCACGTGCAGGTGGGGTTGGCTTGGGTTCCAAAGATAGGGGTATTATTATAGGGGAATATTGACATGACTGTCAATTTTCCATACAGTTTTGACAGTTTGCGCGATCCAATGTGATAAATATATCGAATCACGAGCATCAGGGCTCTGAGCGTTTCCGTGCTGCGGAAGGCACGTTAAGATGTTGATCTCTGCTTTTTCAATCGTCGAGCCATGTAGATGACTCTCGGAATGCCTAAAAACCACGACTCCAGGGTTGTGCACAAGAACTATGAATTCAAATAAACAACTATTACAGTTAAATTACTTATAAGATCTATGTGGCCTTTTGCAAATAGTTTATGTAGTAGGGTTAAGTTAGGATTGAGGGTTATAAAATGGGAAATAATTAAATAAAAAAATACTAGAGTTATGGTTGAAAAAATTCGATTATGTGGGCATCAAATACATGCTTACTATCTTTTGCGTATTCTTTAGGCCAATATTTATTTTTTGAAGGTCCTATTACAGGGTGCACAACGTAACTGATTACATTATGCACCCTGTAATAGGACCATCAAGACAAAATTCGGCTTTGCAAGCCATCTTCGCTCTCACGTCCGAAACTATCAAGGTTCGCCGTTGACGGATACGTCAAGGAGGACATCATCAACATCAACTAGCTTTTGTACATATAAACTAATAATGGTATGTATACACAAATAATCTCACATTAAAATTAAAATAGTTTAATACTTTCAGTACTGTTTTTATGTAATAGTTAATTTGTCAGTTTAGTTTGTCATTTAAAGCAGTAAACTTTTTATAAGTTAAGGGAATGGGCCATGGGCTCTTGAAATACTTTTAACACTAGTTCGAGAGCCTATGGATCTACTATTAATTGTGTTATTGTTTTATGTCAGTAAATGATTTTGTAAGATTTTGTAATTGTATTTGTATTTGCTTTAAACAGTGTCAAGTGGCAACTTTTACCCACTGACTGGGACGCTGGCACTACAGTGTAGAGCCTAGATGATCTTATGGAATATACCCAACTCGACCTACATTATACAAAACAAAACTTAAAAATGCACGATATTTCCAACGTTGTTGTTGGATAATTGAAAAAATAATGCGTAATATCATGATCACACTAATATTATAAATGCGAAATTTTGTGTGTGTGTGTGTGTGTGTGTGTGAGTATGTTTGTGGTCGCCTCACTCCATAACGGCTGAAAGAATCACACTGATATTATAAATGGGAAAGTTTGTGTGTGTGTGTGTGTGTGTGTGTGTGTGTGTGTGTGTGTGTGTGTGTGTGAGTATGTTTGTGGTCGCCTCACTCCATAACGGCTGAAAGAATCACACTGATATTATAAATGGGAAAGTTTGTGTGTGTGTGTGTGTGTGTGTGTGTGTGTGTGTGTGTGTGTGAGTATGTTTGTGGTCGCCTCACTCCATAACGGCTGAAAGAATCACACTGATATTATAAATGGGAAAGTTTGTGTGTGTGTGTGAGTGTGTGTGTGTGTGTGTGTGTGTGAGTATGTTTGTGGTAACTTCACTCCATAACGGCTGAACGGATTTGAATAAAATTTGGAATTTACATATTTTAAGACCTGGATTAATACATAGGTTACTTTTTATCCCGATATCACGCGAGCGAAGCCGCAGGCGCAAACTAGTTTCTTAATAAATCAGTTTATTTGCATGATGGCGACAAGAGATACGTGCGAATGCATAAAACTCTGTTGATATAGTAAAAATAATTTTCAAGCTTTTTAGAACATGGAGTTTTCATTTATGATTTTGCCAAGTTTGTTTGTATGCGACACTTACTATGCAAGCTGTGTGTATATATGCAGTCGGATATCTGCGGGGTGATCGGCTAACTCTGTTGCAAACATAAATGATTGACACCGATCCTGTTCTAACAAACTGCGACAGTTTGTCAATTGACGTTCATTGAATTTCGACCACAGATATAGGAAGTAAAACTAGATAAAGTTTGGAAATTCAATACTGCTGATCTCTACTTTCTTATTTCCAATATCGTCAGTTAGAAAGAGATGCATAAATATACCAATGCGAATTCAAAAAATTAATCGTACCAGGGCGCTCGAACAAATTTCTATGCAGGTTCATACAAATGCCCTGGTACGAAGTCGTCGTCGCAGAAATCGCATTAAGATAAAGTTTGTATCTCTTTCTAGCTAATATGGACATAAGAAAGTAGAGATCAGCCGTATGAGTTAATGTTCAAAGCATAAAGGAATTTTAAGACTTCTTCTATGATTTAGTCCTATTTCTTTGATTTCAACGAATAAGATGTCAAAGTTTGTAAAAACAGGATCGGTGTCAATCATTCATGCTTGCAACAGAGTTAGCCGATCACCCCGCTGGTCACCTGACTTAACGAATTATAATAAAAACGAAATTTGGTTAAAATGTGAAAGGTTTGTTCCTCCTTTATACTGAAAGGATTGAGATGTGATTTTGAAACATGTGTTTGAGCAAAGCCAGGTCCTGGATAGTAGAATGATGATGATGATTGCAAAATTGATTGAACGAAATTGCAAGTCAAGTCAGACTTGCAATTTCGTCGCATGTGTGTATTTAAATAATTAATTATGATTTTTTCCTTTCGATGTTAGTTCAAATTGGTTATTCATATTTTTTATCCTAAGCAAATGTATGAGGTTATAAAATTAAAAAAAATCTGTCGAACCAATTTTCTAACACAAAGTAATTTATTTTGATTTACAATATATTTATAGAATTGATTGAACACGGCCATTGAATATACCAGTAACAATACTGTATTTAATAGGATTAGTGCTAATCCCAAAATCACGCCATCAAATCCAATCAGATGCCAGCATACCTGAAAACCAAACGTAAACCCGCTAAGTACCCAATACGTATTAGCGTTTAAGTGCAAAAACGAAACGCAAAAGCTGTAGTTTGGGGACTGGTTAATCCGAAAATCCTTTAATGGACGTTCGGAAACGTCTAAAAGGTGTAACCGCTTTAATGTAGGCTTAGCGTTGCATTAAACACTATTCATTATTTAGGAATGTTGCTGTTCAAGATTTTTTTTAGTAATTTCCCTAGCTAGTCCACGGAGTTTTTTTATTATATAATTAGGGAGTGTGCGCTTTGAACAAAAATCCGTGCCTAATTTTTCTCAATAAAAATGCCAAAATGGTTGTTGTGTCTAATTTCCTCTTTTTTGTAACACTAAAAGCCGATTTTTATAATACAATAGTTCGTAACCGATGACGCTTCGTTTTCCCTTGAAAAAATGACAAAAATTTAAATGTTTTTCAAGAGAAAATTAGCTGTCGGTGGCAAGAACTTTATAGGAATGCACCATTAATAATAAAATAATAAAAACTTCTTAAGCAAGACTGACCGGGATAGAAATAAGCAATTCAGTTTGTGCTAACAGATGGCAATATTTTTTTAATACCCTCGAGAGCAATGAATCCGGGTCACTCAAAGAATCCAAAAAATCTCGGAAAGTAAGAATGCTAGGTTAATGCAATAAATTGTATTTAATAGACAATTTAATACTCCTTAAATGAAAGTTAAAAAAATATGAGTCACCATACATTTTATTTACACAAAATTACATAAAGAAAAAAAAAACTGCTGATCTCTCCTTAAAACAAAAATAGGAAACATGAAATTTTTGAACTTTATGACGATTTTCTTGAATTTCAATACTTCGTATTACCTCCTCGTGCTTCCATTACTGCGTTTACGCGGTTTGGCATGCTGTACACCAAGTTCCTTATACGATTTTGGGGAATATTCTCCCATTCCTCTGTGAGAGCAATTTTGAGCTCAGGAAGCGTGATTGGGGGAGGGTTTCGTTGTTTTACGCATCTCCCTAGCTCGTCCCAAGCATGCTCGATCGGGTTGATATCCGGGCTGCGCGCTGGCCACTCCATACAAGTAATGTTCATCTCTTGAAGGTAGTCATTCACAATCCTACCTGTATGAGGTCGGGCATTGTCATGCATAAATATAGCATCCTCACCCAAATTGACCATAAATGGACCAACGTGTTCGTTGAGGATTTCTTCCACATATCTTACGCTAGTTAAAGAGCCGTTTTCTATGATCACCAGCTCTGTGCGACTTTCAGAGGAAATTCCGGCCCACACAAGTACAGACCCACCACCGTAGGCTACTTTTTCTTCGATGCATGCTTGCTTGAATCTTTCCCCTGGTCTTCTATACACTCTGTGTCTTCCATCGTGCTTGTAGAGCATAAATTTTGATTCGTCGGAGAACATAACTTTCGACCAATCTTCAATACTCCAATTTACGTGGTTCTGGGCATATCTTAGTCTTGAAATACGATGGCCACGCTCCAGTTTAGGGCCGTTTGCAGGTCTAAGGGGTTTTAAGTTAGATTCAGCAAGCCGACGTCTTACTGTCCATGCACTTGGGTTACTTCCTCCGAGGCGTCGAAACTGATTTGTGAGTTCAGTTCCTGTGAGAAAGCGATTTCGAAGCATGGTGTTCACCAAGTATCGGTCTTCTCGTGCTGTGGTATACCTAGTTCTGCCCGTTCCTGGTCTGCGTAGGTTAGAACCAGTTTCTTCGTAACGTCGGAGAACTCTTTGTACTGTTGACAGCGACACACCGACAGTCCTGGCTGTATCGCGCTGACTCCGGCCGGTTTCCACCAATGTAAGTATTCTGGTGCATTCTTCAAGTGTAAGCGACATGATTTCAGCTTGAATAATGAATATTGAGCACTATCAACCTGGTTTATGTACCAACATAAATGACAGATTACAAACAAAAGCAAAAACAAATCCTGTAATTTCGTAGTTCCATCTTCGACAGTGTTCCCTTTTCAAATTTGATTTTTTTATGATATAACTTTACAATAACTAAGAAGTTTTGATACTTTCATTTAAGGAGTATTAAATTGTCTATTAAATACAATTTATTGCATTAACCTAGCATTCTCACTTTCCGAGATTTTTTGGATTCTTTGAGTGACCCGGATTCATTGCTCTCGAGTGTATAATCACAATAGTATTATATATGCTAACGTAAGTGTATTGTGTATGTGTGTTAGTATGTTTGTTCCCAATCAACTCCGTAACAGTAGAACGGATTTGAAGGAAACTAGGAATATGTAGGAAACAAACAAATATTTATAATATTAATATTATAAAAAAACGATTGCTATCATGTGCAACCAAGGCTTTTGAATTGATTTATTTTTAAGTGTATAACATTTTAGCTGAGTTTAGAGAGGTGACCTGCCGGTTCAGTGCAGTAATTGGTAGCGCATGTTTGGGAAACCGCACGCAGGAGGCTTATGCATAGCATATACTGTCCTATTCTATTCATAACATTTATTGAATATACCTTAGCTAAAATGGCGTTAAAATATGTTTTATTTTCATAAAAATGACAGGGTCAAGCTTATTTTATTGAGCTTTTATAAAATGTCATTTGGTTATGAATAAGGGGGTTTACCTTTTTAGTAGGTATATATACTTATTTACCTTACTAACGCTTTGAGTGCTGGTAACATCTTTAAACGTCTTGTTCGTGAATTTTTATTTACCCGTTTTGATTAACATCTCCATAATTACCTACATCTACGTACTTTTATTTATTTGTTTATTTTTATATATTTATTTATATATGTGTATTTTTATATATATTCACTAATTTATTTTAGGTAGTATTAAATTTTTGTCTTTTTTTTTGTTCTCTTCTGTAATTCTGTCCTTCTGTTAATTTTTAACGTTAAGTATGTACCTAGCTTAGTTAGCACGCCAACCTTGCTTTTCTACCAGGAAAGGTTGACTGGCAGAAAATGCTTTAGCATTAAGTCCTCCTTTTGTACAATTCTTTGTTTTTTGTGCAATAAAGTGTTAAATAAATAAATAAATAACATGTTAAACATGACCTGATGCTGCAGCATCACCAGGTGAAGCAGGTTAATCAACTCCATACAAAGTTACAGCAGGTATTTAATTATATTGGGCTCTTTGGAATGGCCTCGATAATATTTAACGAATGCAAGTTTTCTTTCGCTTTTGATATTAAATAGATGATCATGATCTCAAGATTGAGAAGGAAACCAAAAATGAGGCTATTGAGACCACATAAATTCAAAAAAACTTTAAATTCCTATTTTCAACAATTTTTAACCACGAAACACGAATTGGGTTAAAATATTTTTGACTCAAAGGCAAAATTGAGGCCACAAGCTTTTGAGTTTTGAGCTCTACTTTTATCTTTCAGTCGTTCAGCATGACCACCGTTACGCAAAGCTAAGTGAAATTTTACCTGCATTTTCACAAGTCAAAGAAATTTTAGTTTTGTTTTTAATAATTTTATTGCCAGATCGTTTACATAACAGGCTTTAGACGAATAAAGTCAAAGAGATAAAAACTGTTTCTGTGAAAATTTGAATCTTAATCTTATAAACTAAGGTCCACTTGTGATTGTTATGATTAAAACTCTTATTCTTGGTTGTCACCTCGGTTTTTTCCTTGAGAGCTAGTCGAGAGGCCTCAATACTCACTACACACTCACTCACTCACTCAGCTACACACCAAATAGTTGGCACTGGACCTTTATTTGCAAACTTAGACATTTCGTCGAATTTCAAAAGCGCCCACGTTAAGTTCGAACCGCGGACAACACGCACGCACCATTCCAACCCGCACTCCGAAACGTACGTTGAGATGCACGGGGCTGACAATCTGATCTAGCATGTTGACACGAAGGTAAATCTCACAGTTTTAACCGCGCATCACGTCAGTGATCAGTCCCAGATGCGCGGTCTGATCTTGCCGTGTGCAGGGCGCTAAAGAATGTTATTTGAAAAACTGTCAGAGTTTGTTTTCAGGACCGGTGGTTATCATTTCAGAGGACAACTCAGTTACTAAATCCGGCCTCTAATTAGGCGATAGACACAAGTTGAGTCGTATGAAGCCAATCATATGGATGCACGTAACATTCCACGTGACGTATAGCAAAGCCTGGTTGGCTATACGAGACTCGATTCACGCGTGGATCGCCCCACTTGGACTAGCTCTGACGAATACTCAAGGCACCTACGCAGCGAGGTACCTTGATTGACATCCTTAACTAAGGATATATTTTGCTGTATCCTTGATTACCAATAAGTAGAGGTTGCTAAGGTGGTCATTAGGGGAGACCTAAGCTAAGCAGTGAACTGCTATACCTAGGTTTATGATAATGATCACGATGACTACCAATAAACAAACTACAAAAACACCTTTCCAATGTTAAGTTGAGGCACGGACAAATATGTAGTCGAGGTATGTAATTTTCGAGGTGTTAACTAAGAATATGAGGGTAAAAAAGGGTAATCAATCTATTGAACTCATAAAACTAACGTTAATTAATTAATTCATATTGAAAACTTGGAAATAAAACGTACGGTACCATTACATTGGTGAACAGTTGAGACGACGTCGGGGCCTTCATCGCTGTTACTGTACATGAAAATTCCTGTTTTTCATCATTAATGAATGCAGTTCCGGATAAAATAGAAATGTACTGCTGTGAACGTTCACAAAAAACACTTCTGTGTTTTTTACCAAGAACTACCATTGAATGTAGCTCGTAAGCTTAAATCGATTTGCAGCAGTAGGTACCACTGCATCACTATGTGAAGTCAAACAAAGTAAGATTGTAAATGAATAAAGGTGACCTCGTTTGAACAAGGGTATAGCCGGGTGTGGTGTAATGCGGGTTTTATTCTCGCTGCAGGACAAAGGAGTTTTATTAGGAGTGCGCGCTTTGAACAAAAATATGCCCAAAGGAGGGGTCTCGTTTCCTCTTAATAGTAACACTAAAGAGGAAATGAGACACAACGCCCCTTTGGGAGAGTACATGAGGAAGAGTACACAGTCTTTTGTTCACAGCGCGCGCTCCTCTAATAAAACTCCTCGGTTCCATCAAACGCGGTCGATGCAATGGCAGACTTTAGAATCAAACCATGTCAGCAACCTAGTAAAGTATGCGTTCTAATTTTTTTTAAAAACGTTTGTTTTGATCAGCCGAATTCAGCCGGGGTTGCCCAAGCATATTTCCGATAAGCGATTTGGTGTTGCGAAACTGGTTGGGGATTGCAGTGAACGCCGACTCTGTTATCCATTAGCGGCCAGGTAATTTAGCTATGCTGGATTGCTGGTGTTGATTGATCTTGCCCTGCGAATCCTAACCCGCATGCCCAACGTGGGGATTAGGGGCATACCCCCCTCTTATTAAAAGAGATCTATGTCCAGCAATGAACTGCCTTGAAACCAATGAAACCTTTATCATTTCAAAATAAGTACTGTCCATAATTTATGTGACCAACTTGTACATTTGTACAACATACATCCCAAAACTATTGCTCTTCTTTGCAGTCGAGTAAGTCACTGGGATTGGGCAGTTGAGGCCCCGTTGCATTGCGTATGAATTTTAAATTGTCTATATGCAGAGCGGGTGGTACGAGTTCGATCAAAATGTGATTTTACTGAAGCCGAGCTTGAATTTATGATTGAGGATACAGTACGGGGTCTTCCATGGGTATGCATTGCGTGGTACTAAATACGAAGTACTATGTAAAAACTATCTATCTATTAGTACACAGCTGTGGAAAACAAAATAGGCACAGTATACAACATCAGCAAGATTTTACTTTTAGGTTTAGTAACTACAAATTTTTGTAGTCTAAATTATTATAATAAAGGATTTATCAAAAAGGCTCATGTTCTGATTATGCAGGTAATCAATTATAAAATTCACATTTCACATTTCACATGCCACATCTCACATTTCACATGCCACATTCACATTTCACATGCCAGATTTCACATTTCATATCGCACTTTTTACATGCCACATTCATTTCATATTTTCATTTCACTTTTAACTACACTTTTCAATTCAATTTTCACTTCATATATCACTCTACCTTTCACTTGCCATTTACTTCAATTTTCACTTTACTTTAATTTTTTGCTTCACATCTTTTTAAGGGTTTTCACTTCACTTTTACTTCATATTCACTTCAAATTTTCACTTTTCACAAACATTCACCTTAATAATATGTAGAAATTTGCCTTTGACTTTGCTTTGTAAATTAATACTTTTCACTTCACTTTTTTCTCACATTTTACTTCACATTTCACAAACTTTCGACATAATATTAAGTAGGAATTTGCCTTTTTTATTTAATGGCAAATTCCTACAAAAGAGAATTGATACAATTACTGTTAAACCTATGCACAGTGAGTTTGAATTCGAATGCTATCCCAAACGGGTAAATGTACTCCCGAAGGTCTTCAACATTGTTCAAAGTCTTTTCGAAATTTGTAGTTTTTCATCGAAGAACTAGAACTGCCTTGTAAAGTTGCGCCATAATTTAACTCCAAAACTTTTAAGGCAGTAAATAGCTTATTTTGTTAAACTTTTGACCTCGACTTAATGATGATCATGATGTTCAACCACTTCCGGACAACCGCGATCCGAATCATCCCCTTCCAGGATAACATACGATTCATCTTGTGTATAAAAAATAAAATATCAATTCTCTACGTTCCATATTTTTACTACCTACTACGCAGGGAAATTAAAAAAAAACGATTATTTATTATACATAACTTTTAATGAAACTGTTCTTTGACACGCTAAACAACATTACAATTTATGACCTACATTATTGTCTTATTAATTATAACAAAAAAAAAGTCTTATGAAGTTCAAACCCCATAATGTAATAAATAGAACCTACCTACAGGCATTTTCATCATTGTTTAATATCAACCTCAAAACTTATTAGATGAGACAATAGAACACCAAGGTCAGACGATTTGACTGCTCTGCCGATGCCGCCGAGACAGAAAACACGCCAAGACGTTACCATGAAATTGAGTTGGTTATTGGCATTATTGAAATGACATAATCGGCGCGTACCTCTTTTACAAAATAACAATTTAATGCTTGGGATACACGAGACTAGTTTTTCAAGGTTATTTAAGCTAGCAAACTTGTAATTCTGGCTTCGTGTACAGACAACTAGCTTCATTTCTAAGCTAGACAACGTAGTACGGTTTATATGTTCAGTCGCCTAGTCTAGAGTCAGGTCTTATTCTGCTTAGCAATGGCGACTAAGTATGACAAAAAACCATCAGAGAACAATTTTCTTAATCAGAAAATTTCAGTTTAAATTCACTTTTATTTTATTTCACTACGCTTGTGTCTTATCACTTACGTAGATTGGTGAAATTGTCATTACTATAAACAACATAAATGAAAAAAACACTAAGCTTTATGGCCAGCCGAATTTAACTGCAAAATGAAAATTAATGTCGAGTGATTGTTTAAGGATCATGCAAAATTAAATCATTTTTTTTTGATACTTCTTTAATTTAAAACCCGAGATCAGCTAACTTCTCCAGAGTACCCGCAACCATACCTAGCAGAGGTCTTGTCTATGAAATGGACTTCGACAGGCGGTAAAGAATTCAAGCTTTAAATGTAACATGTGTTGGCTAGTTGATATTTTCCATTTTATCAACCTCAAGCTCTGCATAAAGTTGTGAGCGAATATGTGAGTTGGCTTTATAGAAATTGCGAGTGTGCAGTTTGTCGAGGTCAATGTTACAGACCTCAATTGAAATACAAAATTAGGGTTCAAATAACATTGTTTACATTTTAAACGGCAAAAGCGTCAAATAGCGAAGAATCCGCTTTTCAGCAAAAACTGACCATATTGCTAACGTATTCGACCTCACGCGCGAGTTATCTCGAGTCCCACACTCGGGGGGTAACTACGCTGTTTTCTGTGGCGGAACCCACAGTTTGATAATGTTTATACTAAGGTTTATCTTTGGCGGCATTCTAATGCAAATAACGGTACACAAATTCAGTGGAAGTTAACTTAAGTTCTTTTTTTTCAATGACAATATTTTATTTTTTTATCAATCTAAATCGTCCCACTGCTGGACAATCCTATCCTTTGAGGCATCCCACCACCTTTTATAAAAGGCTTCAATAGAAAAGTGTTACATGATTAAATTATATACTAGCTTAACTACATAAAGTTTGTGTTTATCTGTAAGTGAAATTATATGTTACTAATTTTGCTAATCCTTGTTAATTATATACGAATTCTGTTAATTTCTGTAGATATATAAGTAAATAAATATACCTAATGTTTAAACAAAAGTATCGTGTTTAATGCACATTTGTGACTTTTGCGTGTTTTATTTTATTTCCAGCCGGATTTTTCAATTGTCGCCGTCGGTTGGTTATCAAACGAATATAACTAATCTATACTTATAAAATCCTTTGTCCTGAATGACTGACGGATCAACGCACAGCCTAAGCCGCTGGTTATAGAGGCCTGAAACTTGGAGGGTGTGTTCTTTGTATGATGTAGGCATCTGATAAGAAATAATTTTCCGAAACTCTACCCCTAAGGGGGTGAAAAACGGGAGCAAAGTTTGTATGGGAAAACGTGATTCTTGGGTCCAATCTCCTTCAAATTTTGCATAAACATTCTTTAACAGAATTTATGAAAGATGTGGTTCTTATTTTATTGAAACTCATCGCCTAACGGGGTTGAAAAGGGGTAGTATGTTATTTCAGGGGTGATTTGCATCGAAGTTGATATCAATACTAATCCGTAGTGCTTTTGATTTAAATTCAATTTTATTTTGACATGTTTGAAAACTCAATCAGATCTTTTTAAAATTGGAATGTCAAATCATCGAAATCGAGTTATTATACTCTAGAGCCGCAAACGTGGAAAAAAGTGTCTGCACCAAAACTCGGCGCACGCTGTCGATTACGCTGACATTAAACACTTTTCAAACGACTTAAGGTCTTAATGAGTGCAAATTTGGGATTTTTAAGTTTATTGATGTCAAATACTCTTGGACGATTTATTGTCAGTTTTCTAAAAACAAAATGTATCACATCGACATAATGTAAACATATCGATTAAGGTGTCATATGAATGGGTTTTGTTTGTTCATTCCAAAATAGTTGGATTTTATAATGTATTAGATAAGCTAATCGGTGGTAATTAGAAGTAAGTTCAAATATTGTGTTTGGCACACATGCCACATAATTGCGCAGTACTCAATGTCAGAACATATAAAAAACAGTTCACTCCCTAGAACAAGTGTATTTTCAGCACTCATATACAAGCACGTTGAACGCGGGTGCGGGCCCCGCAGCAGCAGCTCGCGCTCTAGAGCAAGTGTTTTTCAGCACTCACTATGTGGGAAGGACAGATAGGATATGAAATGTATGGAAGGGAACCAATCATTTCTCACGTTACTATATAAAAACTTATGATACCTATACTTTTCATTGGCTGTTGACTTGTCGACAGGTCGCTAACGGAGAAGAAAGGGAGCAAGAACGCACTCGGAAAAGGTAGCAGAAGTGTAGCTAACCTGGTAATGTAGGCAAAGTATGTTTGCACTTTTTATTCTATACATAGTTAGGGTTACACTTAACTTAAAAAGCGTATACACGTAAACGCAGTTGCTGGCGGGTCAGCTAGTTTCATACATTTTTCGAAATTACTATTTCAATGAATAAGTTATTTAAATATTTTAATTATTATTTGAGAACCAGATATAAACCTTTTGATTTTAATACGAAGTATCAGTAAGCGGGTAGGTGCTACGGTAACTATGGAACGTAAAATCATATCCAGCTACGATGTCACTGAAGTCACTTAATCGAAGGAAGTTCGTACTCTGAATAATGTAATCACCCAAATATTTACGACTTTCAATCAAATTCGGGAGTTGGAACTGACTTTTAATGAGCTTCAGTCATTTAGCTGTAAAATTTAATCATGAATTTTGATATTGCTATGAATGGACGTTTGAAAACAGTTGTGTGGATTTCGGACTTAGTGTTTTATTTCTAACTAGCTTCTGCTAGCGGCTTGGCCCGCGTGGAATCTGGAAAAAAGTAGCTTCAAATTATTCCTGGTCTAGAACTACAATTTCAGTGCAATCCGTTCAGTACCTCGTCTGCGTAGAAGTTTCTCCCCCACTGCACCCATAGTGCTAAATTTCCGGAAATGAAAAATTAAATGATTTAATGAGCTTCATTAAAGTTTAGAAAAGTACTTATATTTTATTAGTAGCCTTATATTATTTTCTTTCTTCTTCTAATAAGTTTTTGGAAGTAAAGGGGGCGGCATTGGATTGAGCAAAACAGCTATTGCATCACTACACCGACAAAAACTAGGCTCTTAAATTGATTATTATTAGTGATTCAGCGCTTCCTTTTTTATTTTTTGATTATTGGCTAATATGAAATTTTCTTCGTATAATAAATTATTATTATTATTATGAGCCTGAATTGTCCCACAGCAGGGCAAAGGCCTCCCTTCCTTCTTTCCACTCTTCTCTATTGAGCGCTATCCCACGCCAAACAATCGATGGGTTGGCGTATAATAATAAAAAAGTACAATTAAATTACGCGTTTGATTTTCAAAGTATTTCACTGAAGTAGTATGCGATGACGATTGAAAATTTTCAAAACAATGCAGAGTTTTTATCCGCAAATCTCCATTGCCCTAAAATACTGGATGATTGTCCCAATAGAGTTAAAATTTGAGAAAATTTTATTTCCTCAATTTTTCCCAAGTTTCGGGGCGAAATAACGAAAATATTGAAGAAGAGGATTTCACTCAAAGGGACCACTTTAATTTTGATATAAAGAAAAATTGCTTAAACAGATTTTTATTAATTTTCTTGCCTGATCTGATAATCGCACTGTTTTTTTCAAAGTTTCATTCCTCTTGTTCTTTTTCTCTACATTTTCTACATTTGATTTAGATTCACAGATTATTAAAAGTATTTGATCCATATTATTAACCCAATTGATTGTTAAAATAACAATACTGGGTACCTTTTATTGGTAGAATTTTAGGTAATTTCAGTTAAGCACGTGAATAATAGAATTCTGTGAATAAAATAAATGTTCCTTTAAGTATAATTATCTAGTATGTATTTGGTACTTTCCCTCCAGGAACAGTTTGTTTGGATCACCATGTTTACGAATCTTTCTCCTGTTTATCAAACGAAAATGTGCAGCCTTTTTTGGTCATAGAAACTTGAAAGTTGGAGGGGTATTTTCAACCCCAAATATGTGAAAAGGGGTGAAAACATTTGTATAAAAAAGCTGACACAACCTTGTTTTATGTCACATTGTTATCATAGGCCTTTATCCAGCAGTGAACTGCTAAATGATGATGGTGTCGTTAATGATGATGCTACATTGTTTAAAAAAAAATCATAATAACGAACGTTTAGCAAATAAGTGTTAAACTAGAAACAGTACAACAAAAAACCAAGAAAATCGAGAGCAAAATCAAGATTAAATAAAACCTTAATTCACGAACGAATAAAATTACGGTTATCATAATTAATCGTGATACGTCGCTGATTCTCTTAACTCGTTAATTATACATCAAGTCTGATGAAAAAGGGTTCCGGAAGCGGATTACACGGTTGATAATTAAAATTGTTTACGGAAATAGTCATTAGCTTGTTTTCTTTGTTGTGTAATTGGGTTGCTGACGGAGTTTTATAATAAACTCTTAGTACTTTCTGGTTTTTCATAGTTATCATTACATTGTTCATAATTTTAATTTAATCTTGTACCAAAGTTAGGTAAATTCAATCACCAAAAACAGATAATATTTTCTTCTATTATTTGCGATGTTTGAAAAAGGCAACATAGTTTTCAAGTACATATATTTAATTAAGCTTTAAGATCATTCCCTACACAACGATCTTGAATGTTCAGTTACAAGGCCGTATATAACAACAATGCTCAAAAATGATTTTTAACAGCTGACGTTGAAATATGTCATGAAAACTTTTTAAAATTCGTTCTAAAAATACGGGCCTTACAACAACAACATCAGCCATTGCTATCTGGACATAGGCCTCCCATTATAGTAAGGACGATATACCCAAACACATTATGCCACGCTAGGCATGAGGTTTGGGGATCGCAGGACACAGATTCTCCCTCCACCTGCTGCCCGTGGGTGGCCAGGGAATTTAGCTGTGCCAGTATTATGGGGCGCTTTGTCACAAATTTCACAATAAACCGGCTGCCAGAGCCACTTTTGTTATTTAGCAGACTCCATCATGGGCTAGTGAGGTTGGCTTTGGTTCAAAAGACGGAGGTTGGTACCCCTTACCACCTCAGTCCGTAAGCAGGGGGTCTTATAATTTTCAATCAGAAAAGTTAACCTGTTTGGCTATCCTGTTCGACTATTAAAGAGATGGCAACCAATTCAGTGGGTAGTTGGCATTCCAGAATGCTACTCATGTTGTTTGTGCCAAAATGTTACGGGGAGTAACAGTAGCAGTCACATTCAGTGTGCTATTGATAAACAAAACCTTTATATTATTTAAGTGAGGCTGTAAGGAGTATATACTTCCATCTTTGGTACCTAAGCCTATTTCACACATAAACAGCCTGCTAAAAATGGGGCCCTGGTGGTGGCTGACTGCATCATAGCAAGCCTTAGACCGGTACATCGAAATCCCTTGTCCACTGACAGTGGCAATAGCGATGGTGCGAGAAGCTATGCCCTGTGATGGGGATCACAGGGCAGTGGATTGGGGAACCCGAATTCCCGCTGTGGGGCTCATGGGCATATCCCTCATTTTATTAAGGGTGACCTCCAACAGTAGACTTTAGGCTAGTGTTAGTCTTGTTCGTTGAGTATTTAGAGCTTCGGTTTCCTAAACAGGGAATTTATTGACATATTTTATCAAAAATTACTTTTGTTAATAAATAGTCAATAGTAGTTAAATAATAATAGTGTAGATTATACTACAGTTTGTAAGTACTAGGTTGATACGGGGAACATTGACAGAGACATATACGTAGTAATGACAACGACCAATGATGAACAATGAAAAAAAAATGGCTTTTCATTGGTTTGAACACATCCAAATTAGTTTTCATCATCGTTCATCATCGTTCATCATTGGTCATCGACATCACTACGTGTAGGTATGTCAATGTCAATGTCCGCTCATCAACCTATATTTAACAAACTGTATTATCTGTGCGCTTTGCTAGCTTCCAACACATCAGTTGTCCTACCTGTGAGCGAAAACTTTTGTAGTTTCAAACTAACATAAATAAAAGTTTAGCGGGTGCACCGCGATGCTCGCGCTGATCGTTTAGTTGAAACGCACAGCGAAACATCCTAACTTGAATAAAATAGATTTAATTGATATAGTCTATTTAGAAATGTGCGATATCCAGCGGGCCGCGGTACAAACATATGCCTTTTCATTAAGTTTAGTGGTGGCCGCGATATTTCTATTCTTGTTAAAACCTTTTGCTACCGACGTCGGTAGCGGTTACCGCTCATATCTAAATAGGCCGTTAATGATGTTAAGAATAAATATAATTTAATGTAAGGGCAGTGTAAAGAATAGGTCTTAATGTGAGTAAGTTTGAGCCGCAACAGTTTTTACATTTCGGACTTATAATATTTTTTTTATTTATGTTAATTTAAAATATTAGATCCCTTTGATTAGTTTAACGCGGTGTAGGCCTACTTTTATCATCTCATTTATAACCAGTATAACGAGCGTTTTCATATTTGATATGTTTTCGAATTTACTGAATATTTACTCAAATAAAATTAGGTTTAGAACTTACAATTATCAAATAACCCAGTAAATAGTATTATTTGTAGAATGAATTCTTAAAATATAATTGGAAATACGATCGAACTTTGGGTCTTAATTTAATGTTGTTATGTAAAGAGCTAATGGGAAAACATAGTCTAACTAATTTTGTGTACAAAATTAGAAATAAAGCAAGTTATAAGTTTTATTTTTAAGTTATACAGCCAATATAATCTGAAAAAATCGGGTTTTTAGTCACGTTCATTAAGTGGGTCAACACCACTTATTACTAGTTGACTCAACTTACATGCTCGGTATAAATAGTTAGCTGATCCCATAAAATCAAGAATATTCACAACATTCTGATCAAAAATGTCTGCCATGTAGCCCCGACTTGCATCTTCGTTGTGCGGCCACTTTTACGTAACTGCACGAAAAATACAGCGATATTTTACAGGTTTTTATGGTAGAGTTGACAAAGTTGATATATTTTTAATGATTATGAATTGGTGGATTCCAATCGCGATTTATATTACACTGTAGGGCTCACGCCTCAATCACTCGATCATCGATATTTAAAGATCATCGATGCCACAATACACAAATATTTTAGTCCGAGAACTGTTACGGTCAAGGAGTTATCATAGAGGAGCGCGCTTTTAACAAAAATCTGTGCCTAATTTTAAACATTTTGTCAAGAGAGGAAACCAAACACTAACCCTTTTTGGAAATTTTGACTGAGTAAAATTAGGCACAGATTTTTGTTTAAACCGCGCACTCCTTTGACAAAGCCTGATTGTGATGCCAAACGTACTAACCCCACCGTTCCATTTTTTAAATGTTCAATATTCCCGCAACCGGACTAACGTGTTTACAGCCTGTGACATGACAGACGTAAAAGTGTTCGTTTTTTCACATGTTAGAACGTGCTATGTGTGGTTTAAAAGTTAGTGAGAAATAGCTGGAATGAAAAATCGTTGATCATAACTTTCGAGAAAGAAAATGTTTTTTATTGTCTGTGTTTATTTTTTTTGCTGAACAATATTATTGTGATTTTACGTGTATTATGATTTATCTATTTATCTATATAAATAAAAATCAATGTTTGTTGGTGTTCTATGCGTTTTGAAACAATTGATCAGATTGTGATGAAACTTTGACAGGTGTTTTGGTATTTTTCTAAAAAAGGAAATGTGGCATAATCCCTTTATTAGCGTTCTTACTGAGAAAAATTAGTCACAGATTTTTGTACACAGCGTGCACTCCCGTAAAAAAACTCCTTGCGTCAAACAGAATGCTTGTCAAATAGTTGCGTTCAATAAGATGTATACAATACTGAATGTTGAATCATCCGACTTTACTGTGCCATGGTCCTAAAGTGTATACATCTTATTTGACAATGGACGCAGCATCAAAGAGTTATTTGCCTTGCCTGCGTTGCGTACTGACGACAAATTCCGTGTCTGTCAAACTCAAGGCAAATTTAATTGAATTAAAAAAAACTAGGATATTTATAACCACAACATAAATTACAAAAAAAATTATATAAGTATTATATCAGTCGTGGTTCCCATAATACAAGCTCTGCTTGGTTTGGGGCTAAATGATGCTGTGATAATATTCAGCATTATTTATTATTTATTTATTCCATACGTGCTGGCATGCTTAATGAGCATGTATGATCGAACATCATTGAGCTCATTTCATGTGCATAATTTAGTAAATTTACATTGGCAACAAAATAACCTCAAAACAAACGACATTATTCTGCTCCCGTTGTCGGTTTGACAGACCAGTGTCGTGCATTGTATAGATATTGTGAGCAAGCAACTATAGTTCAATAACTCACTAGTAAATTACTAGTTTCTATTCTTATCAGTAGAGTTACAAACACAGTGAGGTTAACCCACTGGTGAACCCGTGATTGTTACAGATACAACATTCTAATGCCAATCAATTGTTTCAAAATGACTTGTGTAGGTCAAGTTTTGTCATATTTTCACTAAAAAAATATATAATGAATATTAGTCAGATAAGGAGATCATACTTATTTTTACTTTTATTTTAATGAATATTAGACAACATTAACTACACAAGTTATTTACAAACACTCGATTGGCATTAAAATTTTATATTTGTGATAATCTGGAATTCACCAGTGGATTAACATCACTGTATATGAAAGTTACAGAATAGAATGGAAACTAGTAATTGAATTATTATTGCGTGTTCACTATGCACGACACTGGTCTATCGGACCGACAGCGGGAGCAAAACTGTTGTCGTATGTTTTGACAATAGGAAAGCGGATTTTTTATTTGTTCCTTCATGTGCTGGACATTATAAAAGGTAAGGTTTCATAGTGGTTTTATAAGTAAACAGTACTGTAACTTTTTGGTTCATAAATAAATACAAATATAAATCGAGCCCCAAACTAGGTAGCGCTTTAAAACTAGCGTTTGGTATGTAGTCTATCATGACAACATAAACTATTGTGCACATGAGAACAATCGAGTTTTTTTAATAATAGAATTCTCTGAATATATGAATGAATATAATATACGTAAAATCTTTCAATAACGAAGGCAAAATATTATATGAAATAAGAGATTCAGATTTTTAAGTCATTGTGTGTCGTGTATTTAACTTGGTAACCGCGGAGATTTTATAAGGGAGTGTGTGTTTTGAAGAAAATCTTTGCCTGAAATTTCTCAATAAAAAGGTGTTACACTAAAGACAAACCTCGCCCTTATTGGGAGAATTACGCCCGAATACTGAAACACTATTTAAGTAGTGAGGTCATCCTAAATGTTGAAAAGATAATTAGATCACAATTTAAAATAATACGTTAGTAATAGTAGTAATTCCATGGTGGTAACAGGACTTTCAGGCTTTTGACGGATAGGAAATACAACACCAAAGCGTTTGCATCAAAAACTTTATGACACAGACGGAGTTACGTGCGGGTTAGTGACATAATAAAATCCTCACCAGCTTCCATACTAAGCTTCAACGGAACTCCTACAGGATATAACCCCGATGTAAAGCGCGTACCCGAAAGGTAAATGGGTCATAAAAAGGCATATCAATATTGACCGAGGGGCGTACATCATTCGCGCTATACCCGCCATATCTCTATGAACACGGTCACTTGGAAAGCAGGCTGGTACTGGCTGTCGGAGCGCCAGCGTCTTCTTCATGGTGGTCACGATCTAAAAAGACCTTCTTATCGTGCCTTTGGAAAATAATATGTTTCTAAATATTTTCTTCCTTCTTGAATATTATCTTCGAAAGCCCGATTTTTTAGACGTTAGACTTATGGTCTATGAATGATTCATAGACCATAAGTCTTTTAGATAGTTAGAAAGAAGAACTGAATAAAGAATTTCATGATTTTTTTTACGTTCACGTTTATTAAACGGTAAAGCTATTTACTGTATTGTAATGAATGACAATTGAAATTAGCCTTTATCATTATAAGTATTTAAGTTGTAGAAAGTCGTTACTTTTTAGCGTTTTCGCGATTTTGCAATCAGCTAGTCTGATATTCACTGATGATATTCACTCGACAATTATGGTAATTTTAATTCACGTCCTAGCTTTTTTATAAACATTCATAGAGATAATTCAGATATAACTGAAATCCTTGACAATGTGTCAAAAATTTTCATAATGTTTATGGATTTTTATTAAAAAGTGAAAATCTGGTTTTTATGTGACTCCAGCCTATGCTGGGGCCACTAATTTATGTATCGAATTTTTATTTTAAACCCTTTTTCGAAATCTGATGTTTGGGTAAGCGGTGGATGAATGGTTCGAACGTTCCAAATAATGTGAGCAATATTTTTTGGTGAAATATGATCAGAATGAAGCTGTAATGAAAAATTACAAGGTTTTTTGTAAAGTCGTTTATGTCGATTATAATCTTTCATCCAGTGGCCAACTCTTTGCAGGAGTTTTGAACTAAAAAACTAATGCAATCTGCGCAAAAAGTACCATAATTGAATTTTTCAAACTATTAAGTGTTCTTTATCAACTAAATATTAGACCAAACTTATAAACCTAATTTAAAGATTTGATTGTTGTCACTGTAATTCACTGGCATGGAAATACAAATGTCATATTTTTCAAGGACATTGCATAAACAATACAATATATGTTTTTTTTTGTATTTTAAGTGTTTGCCCACACTTCAAACGGCGCTTAGTCGTGAATGCCGGAAAATTTCGACAAGGCGAGGTGTTGACTCGGTAGCGCAGTACGTTAGAGCGTCCTGGGTATTGATGGGAAGGTCGCGGGTTCAAATCCCGCCTGAGTCAAAACTTTTGGGATTTATAAAAATACAATATATGTCAGTGAATCTTAAATTAAATAATTTAACAATAAAACATTCTGAATAATTGACTTTTGTCGCCGCATGGAATACAAAAAAACTTTCTAAATCATTAAAAAATAACTATTTGTTTCCAAGAATAGTTATTTTCCTGAGAGTCAAAGTATTGTACATATTTTCAGAGAGCAGTAGCCGTAAACAATTAGTGCAGGTAAGTTCAGTAGAGCATCTTGAGGTGAAGCGAAAGTTTTAAGAGGTTTTAATGTACTTCTTACATTTTTGCTGACTTTCTAGAAAGAACTTTTTGCTTTCCTGATTGTTAGTGCTTGTCTTAAACGTAGCCAGTCTTGTGATAGGAATTTATTTCTTAGGCAGCCTCTTCGTAATTTTTGTTCTTAATTTTTTTAATTGTGGTATGTACATATTGGTTTGCACCTTCCTGGAATATAATGCGCGTATTTATTTTTTGCGGTAAACGCTGCGGAATACGTACTGCAATTCGTCAATCATTATTTATTTGATAAGTAAAAAAATAAGTGTCCAATGGTTTTTGTTGAAATATCTGCCGATTAATTAGAAATGTTTTTTTTACCCATTCATCATCCTTATTATGTGATGCACATTACTTTCTATTTTTAGAGCTCAGATCTGATCAAACTATTCACTCAGATACAACCATTAATTTGTTTTGCCAATTTCAATGGGCAAAACAACAAGAAAATACGGAGCAAAGCTTAAAAAGTGAAGGTGGAACTCATATACCTAAGTACCCAAATAACAAGAATAATAAAGTAGCTATTGTATTATTTTGTGAAATAAAAGTCGGGAACCGAAGATGAGGGGAGGCAAACGGGCTCATACAAGTCTAACAATGATTTCAAAGTTTTGAATACACACGTTCATGATCTCTGCTGGACCGCAGAGTTTACAACACATAGTCCAAAACCCATGGTAAATTGCTTTCATTGAATAAATGTCAGGCCGAACTGAATTGGGGTGTTTTACTAAGATCAGAACGGCCCCAAGTAAAGGTGTCGACTCATAAAATAAATTGAAATGCTCCGTCGATCAAGAAAGCGCCAGGACGCGGCGGCGGTCGTGCGCCGCTCAAACAATAAATCAACTCCAAGCTTTTATATAAAAAAGAAAAGACTGAGAAAGTCGTTTATTTGTTTCCAAACTATATTCGAACCGTTGCCGAGCTTCCGATACTTTAATAAAAATCTTGCTTGAATTGAAATTTCACATTTCGTCGCTCGGTCTCCGCGGTAGGCAAATGAGAGGGGGGAGCGGAAAAACGGATAACTGCAAAACTTTCCGGTTTCGGACCTTTACGTAGAAAATGTGTCAGCTAAGATTTAAAAATAAAATGTTATTTGCCGAGGAACCGTTTAATTAGATCCTGATTGTACGGATTCAAGATTTTGAGTCGAGTTTTTGCTATGGTAGGAGAAATTAGATGGTTATCAGCGATTTCTGAAGTTTTATACATTTTGTTCTAGTATATGCGCCAAGAGTAAAAAATTGGAGAATATACTTCAAAAATGTTGTAGTACACCTATTTTCGACTTTGTTCTAGACTGAGCTAGGTACATCCAATGACACATTTTTTTTTTAATCACATTATTCCTTATTCTAGCGGTGTTATAAATAGATAAAACAATACATGGAGTAACTGGAGGTACGGATCAGCGGTATGGTGCAGAGTAAAAGGGACAATAATATCTATTAGTTCAATCCCCATGTGTGTTCGGTATAATATTCGGTCGTTCAAAAGTTATTCTAATTTTTAAGAAATATTTAATAAAAACATATTTTGTGGATGTTGCAAGTGTAACCAAAGTATTGGTTTTAAGATCTTAATTTATTTTTTCAAGTACTCTTAGCTCAATAGTGGGCTTCAATTTCCTCCTACACTACCACCATGAGCCGTTATTTGATTAAATTCTAAATAAAATATATCTCTATGAAAAAATCTCCAAACGTAATTTAATTAAAATACTTTAGAGGCTTCAAATACAAAAAAGTTACTAATATTTTTAGAACCTACCTAAATAAAAAAATTAGGTCTGAAGGTAGTTTATACCGTAGACAGTTTTTATTTCAACAAAAAAATTCAAATAAGCTTTCATAAAATTTGTGTCGTGTTCACCCTAACCCTACTTTAATTTATCCAACCCTACTTTAAATTGTACAATCTGTACTCAAAGATTGTTAAGAAAAATGTCTGAAGTTTTTTGTAGATACCTCATTTTAATTGGCACCGCTTTGACATTAGATTAATTCCTTACCTTTATGTCTGTCCTGGGTCTGGGGTCACCCCCTTGTTCCCTCGTCCATTCGAAAATAATTTATCGAGATTAAAATTTATGAAAATGAAATTTTACTTTGTAGCGTAGCTGTTTAACCTTTGTTCTCGGAGCTAAAGGAAAAAAATGTTTATGTAGGTTCGTCTTTATTGTAGCAAATGTTTTAGATGTTTGATTTTATAAAGAAAAATTAAAAGTTGTTTTTTGTATAAAACTTTAAAATGGACCAAAGCACTTGCCCACAGGATGTTAAGAAGTGGTAACCATTACCAATAATAAATGACGTCGTGCTTATTTGGAATGCCCCTACGATACAAAGACATGAACTTGAGGTGTGAAAGTGATAGGCCTCATGTGCCTGTAATTCCACTGGCACCCTTTAAATGTAAACACAGCAATGCTGTTACACGTAGAGATATGGTGCTTCCTCCACGAGCGAGTGTATCGCGGCGATTTTATCGTCCTGATAATGCGATGGTATCACCGTGTAGAAACACCTTCAAAGAGCTGTTAGAGAATGAGGTGGTAGGACGATTACATCGTCGCGATACAGTCGCTAGTGGAGATAGCGCCTGGGTTGACCAGGAAAGTACTACCAGTTCTTCAGAACAACCCTTTCACAAAGAGCTCTACTTTTATTGTTTGTTCCAATTTCCAATTGTATAATACAATAGAACTACCACTATGCCTATTTCTGCCTTGAAGCAGCATTGCTATGTTTTCGGTTTTGAAGGATGTGGCTGCCGGTGAAATTGCAGACACAAGAGGCTTATTACCTTCATGCCTAGCCTTAGCTTGCTTAGCAAGTAGGATATTATAAGTACATGCGTGACTTACCACGCAATGCTTTATGATAGGTTATGGTTACCACTTAACATCAGGTGGGCCATGTTCATGTTCTATCTTCAGTTACCTACCGTAACATTTTAAATCTTTTTAAGGCTTATTTTCTAAGTTCAAATATTTAATTTGAAGATGAAAAAATCCTTAGCCCAAAAACTCAGCCAGGGTCTAGCAGTTAAATTATTCAAAGATGCCTACTACGGTCAATGCGTCGGGCAAAGTCTTTTGTCCTAATTAGCCCGCTTGGTAGGAGCAGGCTATAGAATATTTAGTAGGAAACGCTAAATAATTAGAGTTTCGTTTAGCAGTTGCATAAAAGAACCAGGGATCATGAATTTCCTTTTTTCCCATTTGCAAGTCTACCGCGCATTGGGGTATTCGAATAGGTGTAGGGTAGGGTCACCTTGCCCATTCACCTCCCCACCATAGCTGATACTACCCTAATATGCACCACCCAATACACAATCCCTATGATGTTTTAATCTGACAAAGCTCTCCTCAATTAAAATTCCCATTGCAGGTAAGTTTTCCTTCCAAATGTCCCCATGGCTACGCCGTAGCTATACGAATGGGGAATGGCTATAATTGATAAATGAAGATGATAATGGGGTGAATTTAATGAGGATAATAGGAATAATCTATAAAAGCCCAAATAGCTAAATAATCAATTTCCAAGAGATTATTTTTTTCTGGTTTTCATTTTTTGAATCAAAAGCTTCTACCAACAGCCTTTCGCAGGTCGTCACTCCACCCGGCCGGAGGGCGTCCTACACTACGTTTGCCGAGCCGCGGTAGAAGTTGAATGCGTCGAGCTCAGGACAGGGTTGATATGGCGCTCATTAGGAGAGGCCTATGTCCAGCAGTGGACTGCTATAGGCTGATGATGATGATGAATCAAAAGCTGTTTCAAGAACTTCATTACAAACCAGCTGCTTGCGACTAGAAAATAATTTTGGATTTTTTTCTCGATTTTGCAGGAATCAATGAGTAAAAGTAGTCTTAAGAGTCTAAGAAATTAAAACCCTCATCTGAGAAGTCAGTTAGATAATTTAAACATTGATAAATCGCAAATTGACAGGACGCGATGGCGCTCATTAGGGAAGGCCTATAACTGCTATGTTGATTATGAAACCGCAAATAGGTTGCCTAGCTAAATCACGTTCCTTTTTTGAACTAGGACGCTACGAGGAAAACAGAAATCAAAGCTGATACAGATAAACTTTTTGTACGTTTTTTAATTAGGTTTTTTTAATCGTGAAAATTGTATTTACATAGAAAGCAGAAGTTGGTCTAATTTTATATTTTAATTGTATCTGTTTTATAATGTGTGAACTAATGTAAAGGTAATATAACACAATTGTCACTCAACTTGGTCTTCCGTAACGGGAAGACCAGCGCTTCGACAGACCCTTTGCCGAGGCATATGCTGATTGATGACCTGTTTCAACATCTATTTAAGCCTACTTCTAAGTTACCTAATTTTTCAGTATACTATGTAAGAGATGTTGAACCAAATGTGTTATATTTTTTTCTTTATTTCTATATTACTTTCTGGATACATTTTATACTGTTGAATGAATGAAATGCTCAATTATTATATATATTTATTAAAATAAGTTATTACTTAATTTGATCATTTTCTGCCGTCGCTTTTTTTCAATGGAATAAAATGATACCAACATGAACCTGGGTGGGTTTTATCATCATCATCATCATCATCAACGACCTGTAGAAGTCCACTGATGAACGTAGGTCTCCCCCAAGAAATTCCACGAAGAACGGCCTTGAGGCTTCTCCAACCACCGATTACCTGCGGTCTGATGATTCTTCCTTTATTTTTACTTCAAACCCAAACCAAAGCAGATACAGAGCCACTGTCTTAGGAACTATTTGTTCAATTTTGTTATTATTTGTCTCATACACATTTCTGAGAAATTTTCATATCCCATTTTCTTAAAAAATCATGGCATTTACGCGAAAGCTAACAAAAAAATAATATTTTATCACATTTTCGAAAAAGTATGATTTTACAGAACAAGAAAAACGATAAAAAAAATAAAGTAAATTCTTGGGGGGGGGAAATATGAATTATGAGAAGAAAGAAAAAGTATAATACAAGATCCAGCTTTGGAAACATATATATATACCCTCAACAACAGATAAACCGTCGTCAAATAATAATTTGACGATGGCGAAGATCATAAGTTATATAATTTAAACATTGATAAATCGCAAATTGTCGCAGGTTGCCTAGGTAAATCGCGGTCTGATGATTTTTCCTATATTTCTCCTTATTCCTTATAACCCAAACCAAAGCAGATACAGAGCAACTGTCTTAGGAACTGTTTGTTAAATTTTTTGGAGGTATTTTTGTATCATTAAACTTTTGATCAAGCGTGAGTCAGAAAAATTATAAAAGACACCAAAATTTTACCTATGACATCGTCAAGATTGCATGGGTAAAATTTAGGAGTGTTTTATAATTTTTGTAACTCACGCTTGATCAAAAGTTTAATGATACAAAAAACCTCCATAAAAATTGAACAAACAGTTCTTAAGACAGCTGCTCTGTATCTGCTTTGGTTTAGGTTATAAGGAATAAGGAAAAATATAGGAAAAATCATCAGACCGTGATTTACCTAGGCAACCTGCGACAATTTGCGATTTATTAATGTTTAAATTATATAACTTATGATATTCGCCATCGTCAAATTATTTTTTGAAGACGGTTTATATGTTGATGAGGGTATATATATATACATATATTTCTAAAGCTGGATCTTGTATTATACTTTTTCTCTCTTCTCATTATTCATATTTTTTTATCCCCCAAGAATTTACTTATTTTTTTTTCGTTTTTCTTTGTCTGTAAAATCGTACTTTTTCGAAAATGTGATAAAATATATTTTTTTTGGTAGCTTTCGCGTAAATGCCATGATTTTTTAAGAAAATGGGATATCAAAATTTCTCAGAAATGTGCATGGGAAAAATATAATAATAATTTATGTCTTATTTTTATATTTTACCAAAATAATGATGATCTTTATTGGATTCTTTATAATTTTAGAGAAATGCTAAAATAGTTTCATTATTTAATATATTATTTTATGATATAACATACCATTTAATTCTTTATCCCTCATAATTACTGCTTTTCGTTTTAAGGTAAGCATTTCTGCGAAATTGTATCAATATCTCATTTTCTCAATTTGAATTGCTGATTGTGAAGTTGGGAGATTGCGCTAATTGAATTTTGATTTGACTTTATCAAGGGGAAGATAAAAATCTGCTCTACTAAAATACTTAGAATACTGAATACTTTAATAAGTTGGTACTAGAAAATAATTTGAATAGGTACCTTTTCTATTCAGAATGTAAAAAAAAAGAACTATAATTTATTTGAGAATGTGTTTATTGTTTGATATCTAAATAGTAAAATTCTGTTCGCCTATCGCAGTCGGCCATAATAAGTACATAGTCATAATTTGATAGCTTAAATTGAGCAGGTACCGATAATTTGTTAGGTAATTGATATTAATGATTTTCTTTTTATAATAGTTACTACAATCTTGGTTGCCTATCTGGTTTTTAAAGTTTGTTATTTATAGGTCGAGCTCAGAACAGGGCGCAATGGCGCTCATTAGGGGAGGCCTATGTCCAGCAGTGGACTGCTACAGGCTGATGATGATGATGATGATTATGAGGTACTTATATTGTAAAAAATTGAGCTTTCATAATTATGGTTTTAAAAATTTGTCGAGCGCGGTCTGGCATAATTGAGTGATCAATTTTTTTTTATTTTTAAAGAAAAATTTTGGATCGCTATATTAGCTATTAACTAATTAAATGATTAATTAATTTGCTCAAATAATTTTAACTAGATCCTGTGTACTAATTAGGAATCCAAATTGATGAAAATGGAATCCATTCTTCTTTTACGGCTGATTATTTTAAAATTTCTGAGGTTTTGCTATTTGGACGTTTTTATGACGTTTTTACGTCTTCTTTTTAAACAAGTGAGGTTTTTCAATTAAATATTTTAGTTTAACCATTTTTATAGGTACTTTTTTGAATTTATATGCAAAAAATATGAGTTTAAGATTTAAATGTCTATTTATTCGGAAAACTTATTTTAGCCTTTTATTAAAAAAATATTCCGATGTTTCAGTAAAATTGCATTAATTCCGAAAGTCTTTTATAAAAAAAAGTAGCAATTTTTATTTAGTTAAACCATTTTTTTCATATTTTTTGAATTAATATGCCAAACATTTTCCGAGTACTCAGTAAAATTATATTTATACCGAAAAAGTAATTATAAAAATCATAGCATATTTTAAGCTATAAAAATTAAAAACATAATATTTTTTTATATTATTTTGGAAAAAGTCGAGATTACAGTTACGAAAACACAGTGAAAGAATATGATGACGACATTAAATACCTGTGAAGAAAATCCGATGAAAAAAATGCGTCCGTATTTTATACAAGAAACTTACACCAGCAGAATAATTTTAAACACTTCAGCAACAATAACACCTCTGACCACTAGAAAAAAATGCAAATAGAAAAAAATAAGTACAAACCTTCGCTGAAAAATTATCTGCCATCTCCGCCACCTTCTCCAAGACCACTGCTGAAATTTGAACTTACCTTTCTAATTCACCACAGCCTCGGACTCAGCACCAAAGTCATGATCACTTAAAACAAGTCACCATTGTTCACCGACTGTCGCGTAAACTGATATAGTGGGAACCGCTTCCACTGCGCGTCACTAGTTCTCTTGGGCCGAAGGACCGGAGGCCAAGAGAGCCACGTCTGCCGGCTTCAGGCGTGGATCTGAGGCCCGACCGGGTCTGCAGCTCCATTTATGGGCAATAGGGTGGATTGTGGGTGGTATGGGGGCGAAAACGCGCACGCGTCCAGCACCCTGTTGCTTCATTGTGAGGGGAACAATATCGATGGTTTTTTAATATTTCGTAGTGTTTTTCTTTTACATTATAGTTTTAGTAAAACGGGCCAATACGGTCTTTATTTCATATAAATGGTCATTATTAGAGCGTTATTTATTATACATTTTACAAATATATCTAAAATCAATTGCCGTAAATAATAGTAAGTTAGAAAGCTTGTAGGTCGTTAGAACTAGAACCAAACATTGTGAGATTTTAGGCACAACCATGGGAAAATCCAATGATTTTACCTGTATGATTAAGTACAACTTAAACATGACTAATTATTATATTTTTTTAGGAATTCGTAAAAACCTATGATAGGTATACAGGTTGGGGCAAAATTTTACCTCATTGAGGGTAGCTACGTTTTCTTTTGTGGAAGTAGAAGATTTTATTCTGAGAAAACAATGGATATACTTTGAAGAAAAAATAATGACATTTTCCGATTTTTGAAAACTTGGTCTCAATCGACTCTATTTCCCAACAGACAACACTTCAAATTATAATATATTGCGAAAATTAAAAAAAGACAACAATTTCTGTGAAGCGCCCTTCGCCACTACATTGAGTCCATGAATGTCATTTGAACCCTTGCCAGGAAATACTTTGTTCTTATTTTAATTGACTTTTCATAATGTTTGGCAGAATGGTGATACCCCCGATTACCACTATACGTCGAATTGCATGCATAAACTCACTGTTATGGCGAATGATGTTTCATAGAAATTACTTGGAAAACTTTTTTATTTTTGCGAAATCTTACGATTTGATTCGGTAAGTTACTTTGGGAAAAGTGTTCCTGTCAGAAAATAGAGTCAATTGAGACCCACTTGGTTTGTTTTGACAAATGTCATTTACTGGGCTCACTGTTTGTTTTTTTTTTAATCTGAAAATGCAAATTGTTATTTGTTTATAGCTTGTTGTGCGGCCTCATTTACTCATTTGCACACCAAAACGGTCGGACCTTTATTTGCAAACTTTGACATTTAATCTGTCGAATTTTAAAAAAACTTCGATTGTCACACTATCAAAGTTTGTTAAAACAAGACCGGTGCTTATCATTTCAGTGAGCAGCTGAGTTACTCAGACCTCAGGTCTTATGTAAATCTAGATTTTCAATCTGCAACGTTCAACTTTACTTATATAAAATATTACTTATAATAAAAGTTTATTATTAGTTCTTTGATGAGGCTCAAACTATTTTTTATTCCTATTTTCTATTGTCCACGGTATTGGATGCTTATACTTTCCAGTTTTTAATGTCGTTTTCAGTTTTTATGTAGTCCAATAGAACACAATTTTGTGACACATTTTACCGACTGATATATCGACGAATAACTATCGACAATTTATTCTATCGATATTGGAGTGTGCACCTCACTAAACCCCTACACCCACACCCTAGCAACCTGTAACACCCACACCCGACCGTCGTTTAAACACTGACTTAACAAAAAACTTATGTTTAAGTAAGATACCGTTACAAGTTTTGCCACAGAGAAGGGAAGACGAGAATTCGGAAGTCGGACGGGCTAAAACGATACTACTAGGTATACATGCTATCGGATGTAAACGGAAGCTTTATTAGTAATATACGATTGTTATAGTAAAAATACTATGGTGATGGCTGTTTATAAGCTTTGCAAAAAAATAGATCGGCGAAATCTCTAAATACTATCTTCAATGTAAATTCTGGAAATTGTGAAACACAAATATGGAATTGAATAATATTTTTATATATTAAAAAGTTATCTTTCACCCCCACTGTGACTGATACAGCTCGGTCACAGTGGTTACTTTATTTTGAGGGTAACCTTGATTTAGGGCCTATTTCACCATCTTCAAGTAACGTCTGAGTGGAGCCCTGAGACATGCTTCACTGTAGACCACGCAAGAGAAGACGCGACGAGCTTGACACCTTTTAAGACTTTCAGTGGCTGGGAATTGGCATTAAAAAACTAGAGGAATTTGCAAAGCAGTGGAAAATACGGACTAGAAACAACAACTAAAAAAGTCAAAATAAACTACTTGTCATTGCTGATTAACAGCAAATAGCATAGGAATATTATAAATAATTTTATTAAGCTAGGTACCGAACATAACAATTTGAAAAGGATGAATAGATTAATAAAAAAGAGATGGATTATGAAAAACTTAATTGGGCTATTATGGGCAAAATTTTATAAATGTACTAATCAAAAAATTTTTTGTAGCAAAAACTAGTTATTAAAAACAAAGTAAAATAATAAAACATAGTTAAAAAACAGTCATAAGTACCTTGTTTATTGCGGTGTGTTAATATTAATAGCTTATATGCCTTAAAAAAAAAATAGTTTAATAATTCTTCTTAAATGTAAGTCGTTTTTAACTTTTATTTGAGTAGGCAACAATAATATAGGTACATTTATTTACAAAAATAGTAAAAATAATTCTAAAACGGGCCGAACCTCAAAAATAATATCGAAATCTGATTAACAAGACAATGCAGGTTCTAAAAAGTAGGATAGAATATTAATTTTCCGTACATTTTGTCGGAAACCCCTTTTGTGAGAAATCGTTTATGCAAATTATTGAGACGGATCCTGAGGGGTCGCGTATCGAGAACGCTTTTGTTTGAATTATCTGTTTTTATTTTTGAGATACGCCGTTCACTAGCTTCTTTTAAAACTTGAAGCAGAAAACGGAACACAAAAGGCTTTTATTTATTCAGATGCAAAGAAGCCTGAAGCTTTGATTCAGTCTGGAAAGCCGTGAAATCAATGTGGGCGGTAATAACCGTGCTCGAGTTTTATAGAAACTGTACTGTACTAAAACATACGTTACAGTATGATAGTTATTGTGAATCACTCGTGACGTGGCTTACCTCGGTGAGCTGAGCTGATCATCTTGGCTAAACAACACTTCGCCCGATCACTACTTCGATGGGTTGGAATTGTTAGCCGTTTAGTCGCATTTACATCTGAGCACTTCGGTGCTTCGGAAGGCACGATAAGATGTTGGCAGCGGCGTTTTCTGGCGGCTAAAACTCAGACAACAGAGTGTAGTAGCTAAAACGAAGGAAGAAGGAAGAAAGTAAGAGTTAAAAAGTTCAGTTACTGAAATATTCCGATATCGACTATGTTAACAGTATTATATATTTTTACAAACTTAGGGCCTTAGTTATAAAAATCTGTCAAAAGATAAACGATGCTTAAACTATTGCTATTTTTACTGTTGGATATTGAACAACAGTGACAGGAATAACTTTAAGCAATGGCTAAATTAAAGTAGCGTTTAAAAGTATGGGGGAAAATGGAATGTAAGTAAATTTGCTATTTAATTTTCACCAGGGCTATATTTTCAATTGTCACTTAACTTTTGTATAACTACGCATAGATAAATAAAAATAATAAATTCATAGAATATAGATAAAGCTTTTATTTTCAGTAACAAATAATTGGCAAACCTATGCCATATTACCATTGCCTGTGTTAGTTTCATGAGTTTTATTCGTTATTATATTTATCGTTATCGATTATTTCACAGCCAGTCGCCGCATTTTATTCGAATCCAATATTCCAAAATCGGCAACTTGCCTCTAGGCCAGGCCTCAATTCTAAATTCGTGGTTACTATTCTGTCTTTTCTATAGATTGGACAGTTTGATTCAAGATTTTGCACCACTTCTTCACTAGAGACGACTTTAATATTTCACTCATTTTTTGCTGTTATAAATGACGATTCCACCCGCGTCTTTACTCGCTTGGTACCCAGATAAAAAGAAGCCAGTAAAGTATTATTATCTTATTCCTATTTTTATTTTTTTCTGCATGTACAAAATTTTAGCTCAATCAGTTACATGCAAACACAACGTTTTGTGCGCTGCTTGGCTTTAGTTTTTATTTTTTTCTGCATGTACAAAATTTTAGCTCAATCAGTTACATGCAAACACAACGTTTTGTGCGCTGCTTGGCTTTAGCAGATCATCTTGCGTATGCAGCACTCCGCACAGTCACTACTTGTATGGACTTCCGCTTGGTGGCATTAAGATCTCAGCGCTTCCGTGCTTCGGAAGGTACGTTAAGATGATGGTCCCGGATTTTTGTTGGAGGCCATCCGGCAGCCTTTGGCTAACTTTGTCGTATTTTGGAGTTTTGACTCCAAAATACGACAAAGTTAGCCACTATCTCATTCGACGAAGAAGAAGAAGCATTCGCCTATAAAAGATTACTAGTATTATGTCAAATAAGGCACATTATAGAACGTAAAAATAGGTTTTAGAACCGAAAGAGCAGTATGAGTTTGATTGAGGTGGCAAATAAACATATTTTCATTAATCTATCATCACCGCTGCATTTACCATGCAGCAGACGCTGAGTGGCGACCTTTTCTGTTTCTTCTACTACCATTAGAATTAAGTACGTTATTAACGTTTATTTTATCAAAACTCAATTTTTGACTTATAAATGTTTTTCTTTGTATCTTCTTGGATATATAGTTTTTCCTCTTTTATAAGATGAGTCGATCTAAGATATAATACATGATTTTTTCCCTCCACGTGATCACCAGCTTTTCAAAGCTGCTTTCGCTACGCTCGCTTTCCAGCCAGAATCTTTGCTCGCCAGGTATAGTGACGATTTGAGAAAGGCTGGGGGTAAATCTGGATGTGTAGAGCTGAAGACAGAGCGCAATGCGGTCATTAGGCCAAAGATAGGCTCAAAGGCCTATGTCCAGCAGTGGACTGCTAGGGGCTGATAATGATGATGACCTAATAACAATTAGCACGGCCAATTAGCTAGATTATAGTTTAACAATTAGATGCAATACCGGCCTGGCTAGTAATTATACGTAGATTAGACCTAACTGTTAATATAGTTTCAATCATTGGTAACAGACTCTCTTAATTAAGGAAGCATATCCAAGCACTAAACGATGCTTGACGAAGTTGATGGCCTCTGTGGCGCAGTGAGCAAAGGCCCGCTTGAGACGCAGATAATTGCTGGTTTGATTCCAGCCGCGAGACAAATATTTGTATAACTTACAAATATTTACATAGCAACATATTGTAGTCCAAAAGCAGAGCTTATATTACGGGAATCACGAGACAATTTTTTAAAAATAAATAGGTTTGATGTGCATTGGCCACAAAGTGATTTCGTCACATTGTTGAAAAGAGAACACTAGACCTGCGGTGTGATCGGCTAACTCTGTCGCAAACATAAATGATTGACACCGATCCTGTTTTTACAAACTTTGACATTTCATCCGTCGAAATTCAATGAACGTCAATTGACAAACTGTCACAGTTTGCTGAAACAGGATCGGTGTCAATCATTTCTGGTTGCAACAGAGTAAGCCAATCACCCCCCGCTCAGTCAAATATCTGCAAAGAATGCAAACATTGTTCCAATTTATTTATTGAATTAGTTAACAACTTAAGTTGTTTTTATTATACGTTGCACATCAATAGACAAAACTGGTGAGGTTACCTACCAAAAAAAATTAAACAACATCCCTGTGGTGTGAGTCAGTGGTGTCATCGAAATAAGCGGTTAATACAGTTATCAAGTGGTTACCTACTGTGTAACTGTATGACGGTAACGTCAGCCATTTCAATGAGTTTTATTCTCGTGCATGCCCTGCTGTCCAGTTATCCAATAATAGAAAACTCTAACCCTATTGTTCTACAAAGGAAACTCCGGGCCAGAAATTGTACGTGCTCTCTCGACCACACCAGGTTTAAAAGTTTATTGTTGGAAGAAGCAATAAGCGACAGCTTGCTAAATATTTGATAATAGTAAAAGCACCTTCATTGATTGAATTACCCTTCTCTTGCGGTCTAGACAACGCCTTCAGTCAATTAGTCAGAATCACTCAAATTAATGTTTTATAAGATAACTAACTGACCTGCTCGCAACTTCCTTTGCATGTACGCTTTTTAAAGTACGTGTTTTCATGTAAAATGTTTCCCGAACATTGTTATTTTACTTTAACAAAATATAATAAAAGTTCCAACCTATATTATCTACATTACCAGGTTAGGTACCCAGGTGCGTTCCCTATCCCGTTCCCGTTCTCACTCCCACTTCCGCTACCTTTACCGTTGGCTTGGCGACTCGTCACCAAGTCAACAGCTAAAAAGTAAATGTATCATGAGTTTTTATATCCCTACTCGTAACTTGAGAAATTATTGGTTCCCCTCTCTAAGCAAACTTTCATCACCTATCTTTTCTACTCGACCCACTGCTGCAAGGCCTACTGCCTAGTGTATGAGTGATGAAAACAAACTTGTTCTAAGGCGCGTGCTACTACTCGCTACTACTCGACCCGTAGCTGCTAGGCCCGCAGTCAACGTGCTAGTGTCTAGTAAATAAGTGCTGAAAACACACTTGTTCTAGGGAGCGAGCTGTTTTTTATGTCTAAGCACTGTACACTTAGTGAGCAGGCATGTGTGCCAAACACAAAATATTTGGACTTGAACCTGACTACCACCGATTAACTTATATAATGATCTATAAATTCTAGACTTAACCGACCTACCAAAAAGAGGAGTACCTATTCACGTTAGAGCACACCTTGGATCAACAACTGTTTGTTATGCTCAAACAAACATACATAAAAAATTACAACAAATGCTGCCGTCCCAAACCTAAAGTGCAGTAATATGAAAAACAAGATTTCGAGAAAATGCGAATAGAGTCTAGATATATATTTAAACATTATTACAATAGTTTTTCTTTAAAATACGTTACGCAAGCAATATTTTTTCAAAATCTGTTTGAAAACCAATTAATATGTAGTAAATCCTGCTATTTCTACATTTTACAATATTATCGTTAACTTTCCTGTCATTTTTACCAACCAAAGTGCAGTATTGATGAAAATATACTGCATTTTAATTTGTTTGTTGTATAAAATACTCCAGTTCCACATGTGTAGTAAAAGAAAACTACCTTTATTTCATTAAAAGTGTGTAGTTATTTAACAAAAAAATTCTTATTATACTAAAAATGATTCCAATGATTCCCCAAATACTTCAAACTATATAGAAAACAAAACATGTTTACAATTTACAGTATTTTCAACAATTTATCAGTTAAATTGCAATATTATTATCAAAATCACTTTTAAATGTAAGTTTCTGCCATCAAAAACTCTGTATAGGTACCATAAATTGGAATAAACTCCTTCATTAGATGGACATGATTACATAATTGAGCGTTAAAAAAGATACAAACTTTCAATAAGAAGATAAAATCTATCACTAAAGTTTGTGTTTTGTCCAATTTGAACAATAATTGAATATCACTGTTAGTAGGACACATAAATAATTGAAGTAATCAGTCTTACTTTACAGGATATTGATCAGAATGAAGCAAAATAATGTCATAAGCATTAGAAAACATACAACATCATAACTAGAGCTCAAATCGATCACTAAAGTTAGACTTTAATGTCTCAGAATACTAATTTTAGTAGGTGACTAATTATTTTTTTATTATACTTTCATAATTAAAGTGCAGTATTCGTTAGTACGAAGAGGAAAAGTATTTCTTTTCAGAATTTCCAGTATTATTAACTTGTATGGAGTCGAATGCTGCACTGCAGCTAACTGCACTTTAATTAGTATTTCATTCAATCTTCTAGACAAAACTACCATTTAAAGTGTCATAAAACTGGGTGAAATACTTCATTTTAGCTAGGAATCCGACAAATTCTCGAGCAGTATTTATTTTACAGCGGTTTAGCTGGTGATCAAAGTAAATAAATAACGAATTTTTAAAAATTTTGCAATTTCCTTTTCCGAAAAAAATAAAAATAAAATGCTTTTAAATTGTTTTACAAAAAAATGATTATTTCGACCAATAGGTTTTGAAATGGCTTTCCGAATATGTATTTAACTCAAAATCAACCAAATGTCTATTACTGCGGTCTAGGCTCGGGACGGCTGAATAGCACTGAACTGCGATGTCAAAGATACTCTATTAACAAGATTCAGAGTTCATGTTGATATCAAGACTCTTTACAGCTTTTGATTTAAATTATCTTTATCTATAATTTTTGACATTCCAATTTGAATGAGATCGGATTGACTTTTCAAACATGTGTCAAAATTAAATAGGCAATGACTCCTTTCCATACAAATTTGCGTAAACGCAAACGCGATCGAGCTGGTAAAAAAAATGGCGTTAAAATATCAAGTCACTTCTTTTTATTTACATTTAAATGACTTGGAGATGCTTACTTTATCGAACGTTATAAAATTACATTTGGGTATGAATAAGGAGGTAAGTCTATTGCTAGTAGAAAAACGAATGTTTGTAAAATGTTAGATTTGATGTTTTTTTTTCTATAAACTAAAGCATACAGAAAGGATTGAACTGAATGTTTGCACATGTACATAATATTTCTAGACCAGAAATAACATAAAGGCTTCTTTTTATCCGGGTATCAGGTGAAAGAAACCGCAGGCGATAGCTAGTTTGAATTGATCCAACAATAGTTTCAGATCATATTATTATTGCCAATCTGTAATTTTGTATCTGATTGGTAATAAGCTCCAATGATACCTCCTACTTAGATACAAATAACTGAAGCTACTTACATAAATAGAGGGAACTTTTCAAACACAGGCTTTTTAAACTTAAATAAAGAAATCCTTAGCCATATAAATATGTCTATAAACTCGAATGAATAAAATTTATTGTATGTTTTTGTATTTATATCACACATTTGTATGTTTTCAAAACAAAACTATAATAATTTTTACTTCTATGTGCATAATAGTTTTTAATGAGTGACCGAAGTATTAGGTTTACTAAAATAATATTGTAACTGTATAAAGGCAGATAACGTTTTTTTTAAATACCTAAGATAGACGTAGAATCAAATGTACATAGTTCACTACCCCGTCCCTCTAAAGTATTGTTGCTAATGAGCGACCCGCATTAACCTATTGTTCCTAGCCAACTTTTAAAACGGGTACAGTATATTCTCCAACATTAAAAGCTCCTAATCCTATTAAAACAAAAATAAAATAGGGTATAGAGAAACAAATTTAAAAGTCGGCCCCGGCATCGCATCGTCCCAAAGGCGAACTTTTATAATATATTAAAAATTTTCCGTACAAACATGCTGCATTCCGCTGTGCACATTGAGCGGACGACGGTTAGAACGGATTTTAAATAAAGTCCGTCTAATCTTAATAAATGGTGTGAAAGTGAAGGCCTCCACTAAGCATTGTGATTTGAGGTCCTACAAAAATGTATTTTCTTAATGTGACAAAGCGAGAGACATAATTGTATTTAAATCTATTTTTTAAATTTTACATCCAATTCGTAGAGCAACCAAGCTGAGAAGAATTGGCAAAAAACTCTGCTTGACTAATAACATAGACAGTGGCAGGCAACGGTACTCAAAAGAAAGATATTGTTCTTTTTTCATTTCTTAAAGAGACCGTGCTTTTAAAATGAATGCAATTTCAATAGTTAGGTGTACAGTTAAAAATTATGGATTCTTAAAAGGAGAACCTATTGAAATATATTTATAGTCGACGGTTGAAAAATTTAGTGTATTTGCGGTAGTTATAGTAAAACATAAGGGCATAATTCCCTTAAATAGGAGAGGCCAATGCCCTAAAACGGACTGTATACTGTATAGGCTAGTTATTGCCTCTAAAATATAATTAGCATTATTTAAAGACCAGTATGTACTATAGTGGCATAAAGCCTATGCCCAGCAGTGGGTCGATAAAGGTTGAAATGATGAAGATGATAATAATGATGTACTAAAGTATTTTTTTTTTTCAAATGAGTATAAAGTACCTACTTACCGAAAACCAATTCCGCTGGTTATTACGTACAAACCCAGGTCCAATATCGGGAAAGTTCCTGAATACCTACAGCTACATGCAAGCAAATTTACAGACCACCTCATTTTCATAGCATATTGAGAGAAATATCGAAAATGATGTATAAATATTGAGACGAGCATACAAATTATGAAATATTAATTTTCGAAGGATTGCGATTAAAGGTTTTACATAAAAGTGTTATACGAAGTAATATATTATTTACTGATGTTGATACTGTGTTAATAAATAACTAAAACTTAATTTAAATTAAATAACTAAAAAATAATTTAATATTACAAAAGCAGACTTGAAAATGTTATGAATAGTTTTGTATGAAAAGAAAATATTTTTTAACACTTTTCATTAACATTATGTACTGTAGTAAGTACATAAATATATCTTTTTCAGTCAAAATGTCGGAGGCTTTCTGGAACCTAAAAATTTTGACACCAGAGCTTTTGACACGTCTAGCTCATAAGAAGAAGAAGAAGAAGAAGAAGTATACTTCAACATAGCTTGTTGTGCCCGTAAAGTAGTAAATAGTTTGTAATAATTTAATATAATATTATATATAATATTTAAAAGTATATATTTCTAGACAAACAAAGCGTTATTTCGAACATTCGCTTTCTCATTGGCTAAAAATTGTTATCTACGATCCTTCCGTTTTCGCGTCATAAACTATGTATATTCCAAGTTTCATCCAAATGCCGGCCTATTATAATTGAGTAACAAACAACTATCCATCCAAACTTTCGAATTTATTCGACGAAAAATGATCTCTCCATGCTTTTTAAAAAAATTACAAATTAAACCATTTTCTTCAAACTACAAAATTTAATAAAACCTGCTGAGGTATTTTATTATGTTATGTAAGTCGTAATGTCCTGGGGCCCGCTAACTATAATAGCTAAACCTTGGCTAAGCAGTGATCAAAGCACAGTTTTTTTTTGTACCGCACTAAATGATTTGACAGAAAGTTGAAACGTAGCTTTCCGCGGCGTAAACATTTGAGCGGAAACCTAGCTTGAGCCTTTATCGCATCACAACATTTTCATAGTTTCGTACCACGTTAAATTATTTGTCGGAAAGTTGAGGCGCAGCAGCGCACTCAAACAAGCGGTTTTGTTAAAGTTGCTCCAGAGGTACTTTTTCAGAACTGCATTGTAATCGTATGAGGTAAATTGGAATTTTGTGAAGAATTTTATGATATTTTTTCTTGAAATAATAGTGCAAAATGCATATCACGTGCTCAAAAACGATGAAACGGAGGCCTTTGAACGATCGTAAAAATCATAGAATAAACAAACTCAAACGCTCAAAATATAGGTCCGTATTTCTACTGCAAAAATAACAAATGTGCACTAGTAACCAAACTATATTAAAAAACGGGTATACCTCAGTCAAAATATACAGATTTGATTTCGACTGAGGGACGAATGCTTGCATGAGCTTCCTACTGTCCTATCCTAGTTATTTCTACTAATATTAGCGACAAAGTGGTATGTTAATGTAAGAATGTGAAAATGTTGTTCCTCTTTCACGTCGAAACTACTGAACTGGAGCTAAAATGTTGCAAATAATAATTAAGGACTTCTAAACCAGGAATAACTTTATATGCCACTTTTGGAGCCACGCAAGTGAAGCCCCGGGCGCAAGCTAGTATTTAATTATCTAAGAAATTAATAAAGGAAAATCTGCTGTTGGGAGGGAGCAGTGAGTGGCAGCACTACAAGGATGTTGATTAATCTATTTAGCATCAGCATCAGCAAGCTTCCTCTCCAACACGCCATTTTCCCAGACCTCCGCTATCCTCATCCATCGTTCTCCGGCTACACTGACCATTACGCGCGCAGTCTGCCTTTTGCGTATCGCGCGTTTTTTGGCAACCATTTCGTTCTATTTGTTATTCTCTTAAGGCTTGCAGTACGTATAGATACGCATAGATACACGACTCTTCTTTCGTTGATGCTATGTTGCCATTTATACTTTAGCGCGGTATCAAATTCCGGAATGTTGGAGCGTAGTCGTTACTGAATCGTAGCGAAATTAGAAAAGCACCTACGTTTTTGAAAATAGCACCGTCGGGCCCTTGCTTCGCTGTTAGTTGTTGCCTACCAAGGCTTCATTAGTTGGTAAATAATTCCTACATATCTACTAGTTACATACGGAATATAATACCTATAGTAACAAACCTAAGATAATTCCAAGGTTGAATCATGTAGATTCTGTGAGAAGCCATTTTCAAATTATCTCATTTTAATAAAGATTTGAGTAATCCAGGTCAAAATCTATGTATATTCCAAGTTTCATCCAAACCTGTTCAGGAGTTCTGGCGTGATTGAATAACAAACATCCATCTAATCATCCTCACAAACTTCACATTTTTGTATTAATAGGAGTGTATGAATCCTTGTGAGTTATAATCCGCATAACATTAAAAACAAAGAGATATTTGAATCCTACAAAATGAGTGGCGAAATAATTTGCGAAGTAAGCAAAGAATTATTGTCATGACGATCGACGCTTAGTTGTTTTAGAGGGCGTTGGATGCCTTGAAATCTGACGTCCAAAGATCGAATTCTTGCCCGAATTCCTATCAAGCTACTAAAGTTCAGTTTATTTCTGCACGATTTGCCACTGATTAGGTGTGAGCACGACCCCCACCAATTGAATTCCAGAGAGGCGAAAAAATAAAGCCAAGATTTTTAACGCCCTACGATGCTTGGAGCCGTGTCGTGTTTTTTTATTAGACTTGATTCTAATATTTGGAAATATAATTTCATTTTGTTCCAATTGTAGGCTTTGGGATTTAGCCATGTCAGATGCCTTCGAACGGAAACGAACCCATACCACAACATAAGGCAAACGTATGATATTTATGAAGAATGAATACATAGAAACATGTACCTACCTATCTGCCGAGTTGTCGAGGACAGGGCGCAATGGTGCTGATCAAGGGAGGCTTATGTCCAGTAGTCGACTGATAACGATTATGGTCTTGATGATGTGCCTAACTATCATAATTAATAATAGTAGTACTTACCTAGCTAGTTATAAGAAAAGTATTGATCATATCATATACATAGGCTAACTCACCACCAACACCAACTACACATTCAGTCACATGAATCAATTTGTTTTTTTTATCTAGCTTGAAAATAAATTCACTTTATAAGCCATAAATTCACAGGCTCTGCCATAAATTCGGCCCAATACTTAACGGCCCTGTGGCGCAACGGATAACGCGTCTGACTACGGATCAGAAGATTCCAGGTTCGAATCCTGGCAGGGTCGGCGTCAATATTTTTAGTTAGGTACTTTTAACTACTCATTTAAATTTTTTGTTTATCATAAAAAACACGTAAGTTTATAAACATTTTAAACACATTTTATCAAATAATAATTTGAATTTATGAGCATGATGAGAATGATAAACCTGTTATGATTATCCAATACGTAATACAAAATATTAGTTAGCTTCTATCGCGTGAGGCAAGTTTGTGCAATTGCTCAAAAACATTTAAAACAAATTTTAAAGTTTATTTATTAATTACAGTTAGATGCTGTGAATAATACAAGAATCATTTTTTACATAAATCTAATGTAAAAAATGTTGTAATTAACTAATGTAAATACATGACATAGCTCAGTTATTTAGTAAGTTGAAGTGGCCATATCTGCCGAAGAACCGACAACTGGGCTAAATGAGTTCTTGTGTGGAGACCGCGTCTCAGCAAACGGAAAGTTGGACGCTCTCCGGCTAGATCAGCTGAGGACAGGGCGCAATGGCGCTTATTGGGGGAGGCCTATGTCCAGTAGTGGCTATAAGGCTGATGATGATGTGTTAATCCAGTCACAAACATTGTATCCAAACTGTTACGGAGTTAAGTGGGAATACACAAACTTTCTTATTTCAAAAGTGCGAATTGATTTATTTTTCTTTAAAAAAGTACTTGCTTCTTGAGGTCCCTGCCTAATAGTAGGTAGTTTTAGAAATTTTCACAGAACATAATTATAACCCCAAAGTTGCAAAGCATATGTTATTTGTACCACATGACTGATACCTAAACTACATAAATATTTTTTAATAGGTTACATTTCAACGCGCCCGGCCAAGTGATCGGGCATGCGATGCTCAGACACAAGTGTCACAGATAAAAAAAGATTTTATTTCATTGAATCTGTTTGTTGTGTATCATTATTGCTATGAAAAATATACAATTGATAACTTTTCTTTCAAAAATGACTGATGAGCCAAAATGTACAAATGGCTAGATCCTAACCGGCCTTATAGCTCAGTTAGTAGAAGCCTTCTGAGCTGCAGGTCACGGGTTCGATTCCCGCCAGAGACAAACATATATGTGTGGTCCGCAAAGATGGTTGTGTCTAGGTATTATAATAGTAATAAATAAAATAATCCTGGACTAAAGCAGAGCTTGTATTATTGGAACCACATGATTGATATACTACATAGATACTTTTTTTTTGTAAATACATACATATCATACATAGAAAACACCCAGACCCGAGACAAATATCTGCCGTCAAAAGGTACCCATATTACAGATTCTGCCTAGTTTGGAATTAGTAGACCGTGAGTTGAGAGATATCTCAGGTATGCCAATTTATACAAAAAATATCTTGTTATCCAACCATAATCTAATAATACGACGAATCGCGGTAAATACTTTCGTACACCGGCCTTGGTCGAGCGAAGAGGCATCTACCTACTCCTATTTTGTGATGAAAATCAATACTTCAATTCGTTTTACTAAAATGATTACATTCAGCTGTGAGCAATATGTTTTGGGCTATGAGATTATTGATATTATACGAGAGATTAGAGCGTCGGTAAATATTTATTATGTGGAACGGCCTCATACATTTGTACTCATTATAACACCCTCTTGCGAGGGGATTTTTTGCGACAAGCTCACATCGGTATTGTAAGTTAGTTGCAAGCGCGCGGAGTGACGTTGCCTTACTCCGGTATTCTTAGAACATCATCTGAGCTAAGCAAGTCACTCCTTGGTCACTATTTGGTTGTGTGACCTTATAACGTCTACATGCAGATATATTACGAGCGCTTCTGTGCTTCGGAATGGTACGTTAACATGTTAGCCACGGGTTTATCAGTTGTTTAGACATGTCGGAGGCTTTCAGGTGGCCTAAAAACCAAGACACCAGACTGACCACTAGCACTATTATTCAGTAAAAAGTCACCCATCCGGTCATAGTCTGTTAAAAACAGAGCACCGAAACAGGCTACGCCACGAGCACTTCAGAATTGCACAATGGCGCTCAGTAGAAGGTGAGGCTTATGTCCAGCCGTGGACTACTATAGACTAAGTATGGTGATTATGGCGATGAGGTACAGAAATATTTAATCAACATAATCAACATCTACGCAGTAATGAAACGTAGAAAATTCTCCTATAAAAATGTTTGTAACACAAATACTCTAAAAGTAAATCAATACCACAATCTGATATAATTGGCTTTCCCAGTTTGTTATTCGATACATAAAGCAACATATATGTTTACAGGGTATTTTTCGGAGAAACTCTAATTAGATCGCAAAATACAGGATATTGTTGCCATCATAGCCTACTTCCTATCTTATCTACTAATATTAGAGATTTTTTACTTTGTGCGTGAAATGTATGTTTGTTCCACCTTGACGATACAACTACTGAACGGAGATGAAATTTTGACCACAGTTCAAGACCATAGTTTAATTACTGAATACTATATAGACCTTCTGCCTTCTTGGTCTTCTCACTGCAAATAGCAAGTCCGCTGCTAGTTATTTAGTAGCTGCATTTGCAAGTTTCAAGATTCAATTTAAAAATCACAAATGCGTGCCTTCTGCGGAATAGACAGCCTCAAGTTCTTCAGGCAATTTATTATAAATTACAATAGACATACTATAAACGTTTTTCCTTTATATTTCTTAATGACATAGAGGTTGATATAGTAAGTTTTCAAGCTTGGCTTTTTGCTGTCGGGTTATAATATCACTGCGTATTTTGTAATATAATAAATGTAACAAAAATACACATTTCTCTGAAAAACATACTAGGTAGTGCCAGAAAATAATATTTTTTTAAAAGTGGTGTGCAACTGTCCAGAAACCAAGCTGTATTTATGATTCGAATGCATCTTTTTTGTATTTTAAAAACCCTTTCTACGTCTGTCAAGCTTTGACATTTCATCAGTTGAAATTCGATCAATGTCAAATTAAATACTGTCGAATGTTCTAAAAACAGATCCGATGCTTATCATTCAGTGGGCAACTAAAATACTACCCCCATTATTCATAACAAAGTAAATGTCATTTTATAAACGCTCCATATAGTACCGACCTAAGCTTGTCCCTGTCATTTTTATGTAAATAAAAAGAGGTGACATGATATTTTAGGGCCATTACAGCTATCCGAGGTTTATAAAACTGTTATGAATAGGATGTTACATCTCTATTCCTTATGTGATCCTCAGTGTAAAAGTTATTAGGCCGCTTGAAGGCTTGCCACTAAACGGAAACCCATCCAAGTAGCGATGACGTATGAAGCTCGTATGAAGTTCGCTAGGAACACCGTAGTAAGCCATACCATGAGCTTTTTAAACTAAATAGACCATCAATAATAGAATTTTGCTAATATTTTATCTGAATACCACCTGAGCGAAGCCGCAGTTAGTAGCAAAGTTGATATTCAATATCTATTTTGATCTCGAAATAATTATTTTGTCTAATTAACGTTTTGCCTTATATTTGTACTCATACGGTGCTTGGGTAGAAGATCCACGGCTTCCTTCACATTATACTGAGATGAATAATAATTATAATGTACACGTTTGCCCTCGGCCTCGGCTATGCAGCAATCGACTTATCGTTTCGAAAAATTATGTACGCATACGTACGGTGCTCAACACGGTGAAGGTAAACATCGTGAAGAAACTTGCGACTTAGTCGACTCCACACGTAATAACAGTGTATTTCTGTAGGTAAGGCCGACTAGGCTGAGAGGATAGAAATAGTGTAGGCGCTGGGCAAGCCTACTCTATCTTCCAGGCATTACAGTGTCCACTGTCCCGGTCAGTGAGTAAGTTACCACTCATCTAGAATAGATGCAAAAGGCTCGTTGTAGTGGGCAAAAAGCCTCCAGAGACACAAAATGTTCCTAGTTCAATTCCAGCTACGAGACAAATATCTGTGTGATCTACAAATATTTGCCACGGGAGTTTTTCTTTGCATATTAATATGCAAAGAAAAACTCCACTTTGGTACTTAAGTACCAAAAAACAATTGACAAGAAATAGTATATCAGTCATGTTATGTGGTGCTTAATGATGCAGTGAGAAAGTGACCAGCATTATGAGCGAACATGAATTGTATATCGCTATAGGAGAGCGCTTCCAACGATAGAAACACTAATCATAATTATATATTATTTAAATGTGTATGATAGCCCTTTTTGTATGGACCCTTGAAATGTTTATTTTCTAAATACAGACTATTTAGTAAATGAAATATTATATATTATTATTTTACTATGTATATTTTGGATCTCATTTTTCTAAACCGATTTGCCTATTTATTTTGGTACGAGGGCGAGACACCCTACACAAAGTTACCAGGCTAACTTACAATCAAGGCTTTGGTGGCCAGTTGATGCTATCACAGCGTAGCCTTATACCAGCATATATAGCTAACATATAATTTCTTGACCACTGACGAGCAGCAGCAGTCGGTGGTGCGAGAAGCACCAGCGTTGGAATTATGGGAATATCCCTTATAATGAGAGGCTTATGTCCAGCACTGGACTGATATATCCTGGTGTCGTTGTGGAATTATGTTGGCAAATGGCACGAGAGGTTGCCCATAGCTCATACAGAAGCATATCAATAGAACTACTTTCCTTTTATATATTCGCTAATAATGGCAGTTGAACAAAATATATTTTAAACAACAACAAGAGTATTCGTATATTGTAACTCCCTTCATACTATTTTTTGCATTTATTGCTCTGAGCTCGGCCCCTTCTATCTGAGATCAATGATTGAAATGCCCCAGCGCGGTGCATTGCTTAATGTTGTATTTTGCAATAAAAATGGGAGAATGCAGCTGTGTTACATTAGTTATGCTAGTTTTAGATATTATGTTTGCTTTCACTAGTAAAACCCATATGATGCTTTGACAAAACCAACTTTGAGTTCTTATTGTATAATTATTTGTGAAATTGAAGGGATTACGACTGGGTAAAAAATAATAATTCTAAATATTCCGTCAGATAGAACAAAAAATATTGGACACGTATTTTTTAAAAAATTGACGCAGATAAAGAGCGTCAAAGTTCGAGAGTGGGGGTTCGTGACGTCATGGCTAGCTAAAAAGTGTACTAAGCCGTGACGTCACGCGGAACTTCAACGCTCTATATCTTTGTCATTTTTTGTTTAAGTGACAAAAGAAAAAAAAGTGTCCAATATTTGTAATTAGTCCATCATTTACATTATCAAAAAAAATATTGGACACGATTGTTTTTCTTTTGTCAATTAAACAAAAAATGACAAATATATCGTGTGTTGAAGTTTCGCATGACGTCACGTCTTAGTACACTTTTTACCTAGCCGTGAGGTCACGAGCCCGAACTTTTAAGCTTTTAATCTCTGTCAATTATTATTTATTTGATAAATTAAAGAAATAGGTAAGGGAGCAACTACCACCTTAGCTTTTAACGTCAACCTCACCTGCACGCGGTACATCCTGGTTTAACTAACGAGGCTCTGACGACCGGTTGATGGCGGTATAGCCCTTCCTACCGGTACAGTTAAATGGTCTGGCTGCTAATGAGCAGCAGCGTCACTGGCGCGACAAACTGTGCCACTGCAATCGCCGACCCGCATGCCCAGCGTCGCGATTATGGGCATTTCCTCCCAAATGGCAAGCACAAAAAATAAATGGCCTCCAGTTCCCGGTTGCCCTGCTATTCCTGGCCATGGCAGCGGTCATGGTAACGGTGGGGCAGGGGGTGCTAGGAATCCCCGGGTTACGGAAGGCCGCCTAATCCAACTGACTTTGGCTACGGCTGGATGAACACCTATCGCAGCTCGAAGTGGAACTTAAAAAGTAAAATGGCACGTTTTAGGGTTATGTGAAGTCCAAAGAGAGAGTGAGGATACCATAACTCTGGAGTCGGGCCATCTCATGTACCACAGAGAAGGTGACCAAACTTCCCAAGGTGGCGTAGAGTTCCTGGTCCCTCGCTGACAACGTCACTGAAGTATCCAGTGTGTCGACCAGGGTGGCATTCTTAATAGTAAGACTTACCAAGAGATACTCCTTCAAGGTTATTCAAGTCTATGCACCGACCTCGACATATTCGGATGATGAAGTGGAGTCAGTCTTCGATGACATTGTTAAGGTCATACACTCAACAACAAAGGATGTTGTCATGGAAGATTTTAACGCAAAAGTAAGAATTCAAACATGCGGCAAATCGACAGTAGGAACGCACGGCTTTGGAAGTAGAAACCATAGGGGGCAAATGCTTGTCAACTTTTTAGAGAGAGAGTGACTGTTCTTGATGAATTCATTCTTTAAGAAGAGTCCCCAGAAGAAGTGGACATGGCGAAGAACCGACGCTATGACAAAGAATGAGATAGACTTTATCATAGCGGACAAGAAGCACATATTCAGAGATGTCTCGGTGATAAATAACTTCAACACGGGTAGTGACCACCGAATGGTCCGAGGCACTCTGAACATAGACTTTAAGCTTGAACGCGTCCGCTTGATGAAGTCTAAACTCCGCCCTAACCTACAACAATCCGTCGTGGACTCCGAAAAAGTTCAACTCCAACTAGAAATACGATTCGCTACCTTAGAACCTACCGATGACGTCAACCAGGATCTCGAAAATATTGTGGACATTCTCAGAGATGTGGGGACAAAATTCTGTCAACAAAGGCATACGGGCGAGAAGTCTAAGTACTCAGAGGGCTTACCACGGGTTTTGATAGTTTTCGAAAACTTTTTAGGTTTTGGTATCTTTCCATACATTTTCGTACAGCGCCTCTAGGGAAACGTGCATGAACTACGAAAATGTATGGAAAGATCAGTGCTGCCGTTTTTTATTTGGAGAAAATGCTAAAACCTGTTGCAAAAAATGCTAAATAACTTTTAAAAATGCTAAATAAAATGCTAAAATATATATTTTTCTATTGAATTCCTTAGGAATTTTGAATTTTTAGGTAACGTACAAAAAAATGTTAATCATAAAAATATGCTAAATGCGAATTTTTCAAGCTAACAGACCCGAAAATATGCTAAATTTAGCATTAAAAATGCTAAAACAGCAACACTGGGAAAGATACCGAAACTTATAAAGTTTTCGAAAACTATCAAAACTCGTGGTAAGCCCTCAGATGATATGTTGATGATGATGATGATGATGAAATAAAGAAATACGTGTCTAATATTTTTTGTTGATATATCTGACGGACTAGGTCATTAAAATTATTATTTTTTTACCCATTTGTCATACCTATTGCATAGAAAAACTTGTAGTAATTTTTATTAATATCTAAAATATGATTAAAATATGATAATATGATTTTCTGGCACCCAAAGAAATGCTATGATAAAAGTTACAAAAATATTAAGCCATCGCGGGACGCCTTGCAGATACTTTGTGATGCATCTTCAAAAAAAAATCGAATTCGTATTTTCTATAAATAAATTCAATTTATTTATAGAAAATATGAATTCGACTGGCAACACAATCGTGCCTCGCATCGAGTTGATCTGAGCAGACTTTTTCGATTTCTTGAGTCTAAATAAAAATTTTATTCTAATAGTTCACGAAATTTTTGTAAAGACTTATTCCCCGTTATCATTCGTTTTGTCGCAGCACGCGGGCCGCCAGCGTTTTTCTGTAGGACCCTTCATTCCCCCAAAGGACACCCTACCGAATCGAATAATAATATAACTGCCTATTGTGTCAATTTGCCACAAGTGTTTATTGATACACTCGTCCACCTGTCCACTAGTGCTTCCCTAGATTAGCCAACTGTTTCAGTATCGCAGAAATAAATAACTAGAGTTATTTTTTCAACTTCATAATGAAATCATACCAGTAGGGTGATTGTAATTTATAATATTCTGATTAAATGGTTATGTAAAAAATAAGAGTTTTGTGAATTTGAGCGCCATTATAAATAATAAAATAATATGAATTAACAAAATGACTATGATCTTCTCAATTGCCGTGCGTTATGGGCTCCTCACACTGTTCGGAGGCGGGTGATGGGCGGGGCTTGGTAATAAAATAATAATTATTAGGGGTGAGGTAGAGTATAATCGGTAATGAACCTATTCGATTATCGATTACTACCTTCATAGATATACTTGGAATCGCTAGTTGAATGGTATTGCTGTGTGGTTCGATTTTATGTATTTACACACATTTTTTTTCAATTTCTTGAATAATTTATTAATATTCCGCCCACAACGACAATTTCGGCTTGTGCAAAGTTTTATTCGTTCAGTCAGTCATAAACGAAAGGAGAATGCCGTCTGATGTATGGCGCTCGGTACCAAGACTAAAGTTAGTGCGTCAAAAAATATCCAATAAGTTTTTAGTCGATTCTACTATCAAAATAATTAAAAATGATGGTTATTGCCATAGTAACACTTTTCATCAATTTTTATTACCATAGCAACGTATATATCATTGGTTGTTGTAGTCTAATGGCGGCGTGCAACGGAAACCAAATCAACAAAATATTTTTTTACTTGATTATTAATCGAGTCGGATTGTACAACTAAAGAAAATGTTAATGTCATTTATAAAATATAAAAAAAATTATGGGATACATTCGGTTTTGACGTAATTGGTACGGGTTCTCGGCATTCTCCTTTAGACAATCGTTATTACCTAATACCGTTAAATTCGTTACAAACGTCACGACACTTTAATTTATTCATTGACATTCTGATTTATGATTTTTTTTAACGCTGCACGACTAACAAGAATGCATTTGTTCATAAAAGAAAAGAAATAATTGGGTTTATTAAATACTAGTTATCTTTTAAAAATAATTGCTGGAGTGAGCACCCACTCAGGCACCTCAGGCACCTCAGGCACCTCAGGCACCTCCGGCACCTCAGGCACCTCCGGCACTTCCGGCACTAGGCAAAACTACATTGTGGTTGGGTACTTAGTAGTTAACTTTATTTTATTTGACACACCCCATAATATTTATAGTTCTACAACTTGGTGCCTTTGCCATTCTTGATTGGGTAAGTTTGTACAAAAGGGTAGAGCCATTAGTCCAATTATAATTTTAATTGTCACGCTCCATTTGCTAGGACAAAAATAATGTGTTAGTATGTTTTATTGTTGAAGAAACTTTTCAAAAGTTTATTTCCCATATCCCATTCCCATTAGACATTTTTCTTGTTAACTTCAATGTATTTAACTATCAGCTTTTTTGGATAAAAAAAAACATTTTCTTTTAATAAAACCTAGCTATTGATCGCCCCGGAAACCCCCTATATACAAAATTTTATGAAAATCGTTGGAGCCGTTTCCGAGATCCAGATTAGATATTTAAAACAAGAATTGCTCCTAAATATTATGTTAGAATAACACTCAAGTGTCTGGCGGAGGGCATAGATATGCCATCTCACAAGATTTCTCCTAGTTTGGATACCTATGTTGTCCCTTCCACCCAGGAAATGTATAACTGTAGTGAAAAAATGTATGTACACTATTCTTAGCATTCGTGATGTTTCTAACTGAATAAAGTAATTTCAAATTTCAATTTCAAACTCGTTGATTTTGCTCACAATTATTCCTTCATAGTGATCATCGAGGTAATAGATATTCTAGAGCCCGTGGCAACGTGGAAAAAATGACACACTAAACCCTTTACAAGCGAAATAACGCTTAAATTAGTGCAAATTTGACCATTAACCCCCTTACTTATGAACGATACTTAAAGTTAATCAATGTTCAAAGTTATCCCTGTCACTGTTTGTCATAATCCAACGGTAAGAGATGCCAATAGTGTAAGCGTCGTTTATCTTTCGAAAGATGTTCATAAGTAAGGCCATAAATGTATATGTATGTCAACAACACTTGGACGATTTTTGACAGTTGTCACGTGAAGAATGTGACTCTATAGAGTACTATCTCGATGTACGTAATTGATTACAATGAGATTATTAGCAGGGTATAAGAATAAGTAACATAAAAGTTACAATAATATACAAAAAAACTAGAACATTGAACAAGTTCGACTAAGTGTTTTCGTGTTCATTTTCAAAACACAATACAATTGATAATCAATTATTGAAATAGCATTTGTAAACGACAGTAATGGAAATGCCACTTTTAATTTATTGTCATTATGTAACTAAATAACTTTAATTGTCGTTGACGTTTCATACCAAAATAAAAATAAATATGAAGCTATATTTTGATTGGCTGCATAAATAGATCATTCTATTGGTTAACGCTGGTTTTACGCAGCCAGTCACACATTAACACGAGTTCATGCAAAATCAAATAACCAATGGAGCGGACAAGGACCCTCGATAACATATCGTGACGCAATGTGATAACGGACTTCTGGAATTCTACTTTATCTGCATGAATGCGTTATTTCCGGCTGACTTACTACGTAAAATTTTGCAATAGTTATGCGACACCTACAACGGCGATTCAATGCAAAGGATTGGATTTCTCACATGAATGAATTTTTCGCGAAATCTGTTTATTGTTAAATAGAAGAAAGAAATAGAAAATAACTTGTCCAAAACTGACGACTTGACTAAAACACGAAAAAATTGGAGAAAAAAGAAAAACACAAAAAAAAAATACAAAAATAACCGGGAAACTTGGTAGTATGGTCAGAAAGAGTTTAGCCTCCTCAAATTGGTCTAAGAAACGATAAAATATATGACATGACAGGTAGGTACTAGTAAAGTAAAGTGAAAGTAAAGATAACGTATAATATAAAGTATTGTAGCCATAAATGTATGAGACATAAAGTTACATATCTATAAAAATGAGTACTAATGATAGTAACTAAAATTCGTCATGGTTAAATCAGCGGGGTGATCGGCTTACTCTGTTGCAAACAGAATTGATTGATACCGATCCTGTTTTAACAAACTGTGACAGTTTGTCAATTGACGTTCATTGAATTTCGACGGATGAAGTGCCAAAGTTTGTTAAAACAGGATCGGTGTCAATAATTTCTGTTTGCATCTGAGTTAGCCGATCACCCCACTGGCGATGGTGACCTAACCAAAGAGAATTTATAAGGGAGTGCGCGCTTTGAACAAAAATCTGCCTGATTTTTCTAAAAACAAAGCCCAAAACAGGGTCTCATATTTTGTGTAACACTAAAGAGGAAACGAGAAACAACCCTTTTTCGAGAGCATACAGTAAACACAATTTTTGTTCAAAGCGCATATTCCCTTGTACGTTATTACTAGTAGTATTCCATGGACTTAACTGATTTAGACCATAAATACATAAAAACTTAATATAATTAACGTGCAAATGCGGCCATCGCCGTTCTCCAATTCCTATCCTGTAAAATATCACGCAAATTATCAAAGACCATGCTAAAATTGAGTTAGTATAGGTATCGTCTAGCAAACCTGTACCAACGTACTAATTAAATTACGTCCGGAGGCTGCAGTGGCTCCCAACCTAACCTCATCACAGAACCACGTCAGGTCAGGGCCGTAGGGCGAGATTCTGAAGCGTTATAATGAAACGTGTAAGCACATGTAAAATATTTTGAATAATAATCGGTGAGTAATTTTTTTTGTGAATTTATATTCATATTCATTTATTTGCTTTTATGTACAAAATAACAGCTTAAATAGTAAGTAGCTTAATAGTATATACATGCACCCTGTTAGGGCACTGCAATTTTGTTGGAGCTTATTTTAAAATAATATAAAATCATTATCTATTTACTTATCATTGGTCAAGAATATAATTATTGATACTAAATTTAATGTAATTAATATGTATTTAATGTAATTATAATGTATTTCATGTAAACAAAAGTAGCAATCATGTCAATAAAGGATATGTCAAATTAAATAATTATAGGAAAAATTCAAATAAAAATTAATGTAAATGTCAATTCCCACTTATTTAACTATACTTATTTATCATGCTAATTTAAATGTCACAGGACGTCATGATCCTTTGTTGGAAAGATTTTTTTCAACAGAGTAATCAAATTTTTCTAGTAAAAGTAGTTTTAAGTTTTTACAAAACAAAGAATCCTTTTGCTCATATTTTATGCGCTCGGGTGTTTTATTATATATTTTTATCAATCTAAAGAATTGACTCTGTGGCGCAGTGGTCGAAGGCCCACCTGAGACGCATAAGGTTACGGGCCCAATTCCCGCCGCGAAACAAATGTTTTTCAGTCTCTGCACCAATTTTTTTCGGGTCTGGGTGTTTTCTATGTACAATGTATGTATTTATAAAACGCTACGGGGTATAGTGTTGGGGATAATTTGCATGAAACACAATAACAAAATAATCGGAATAATAGTGCTGGACGCAATTACACAACTTCCAGTAGGAATGGGAATAACGGGAAAAAAAACATAAAATCCTATCAATTGGGGATACATGATGTATTTCGATATTTTTTGCTGATGTTTGTTTGTTTGTAAACTGTATTGAATTTTATGAAATCATTCGGTACCTACAAGCACTTCTAGATTTTACTTATGAGATTATGTGCAAATTGATTGCCTTTATTACGAGAGAAAAATATATGTATCTGCTATTTATTATGTCTATTTTAATACCTTTATATAAACACATTTATTAAATTATTTATTTTGGTTTCACCACCACACCACACCACACCACCCTATATCAGTACACTGCTGGACATAGGCCTCGCCTAATAAAGGGGGATATGCCCATAATCCCCACGCTGGGCATGCGGGTTGGGGATTGCAAGGGAAACTTCTCGCACTACCCGTATGTATTTTTGTTGAATAAAACTAAAATAATATAATATGCAGTCAGAAAACTTAAGGCGACGGTAAACGCTAATTGAAAACTAAAAACCCTTAAAATTTGTCAAATAAGGAAACATTAATTAATTAGACATGTATGGGAGCACCCCTTAATTTATTCTATTTTATTTAATTATTTATTTTTAAAGTGAATTCATAAAGTATAGTATAAAGTAAAAATATGTATAGTATTCGTAAAGTCATTCTGTGAATACTTCAAGCATCTACCTGCTGCCGTTAGTAATATCGAGTAAAAAAATCTGCAAAAAAATACGTAGGTATGACCCCCTTAAATATATTATTTATTTTATTCTGTTTTTAGTATTTGTTATAACGGTAACAGAAATACATCATCTGAGAAAATTACTGTCTAACCATCACGGTTCATGATACAGCCTGGTGACAGACAGGCAGACACAGCGGAATCTTAGTAATAGGGTCCCGCTTTTACCCTTTGGGTAAAAATGGAATTGACTTTGGGAACCCTAAAAACCGTAACTTTTGAAGATAACATCTTTGTGGACATTTAATCAATGGAACCAACCACCCATTTCTTTAGATTTTTAGCCATAGGTCCTTAACTAAAAAAATTGTGTTTTTTTTATTAATTTATATTTTGGAAGTAAAATTATAGTAAAACTTGAAAATTCAATAAATATTATTATTAAGCTGACCATTTCATGTGTTGTCAGGTTGTCACTTTTTAATACTTAAATGCGTTATTTTTTTTTTTTTTAAATAAGGGTATGCATACTTTTTATAATATTGTCCAATTAACACACAAAATTTTAGCGAAATAGAGTTTGTAGTTCCAGAAAAAATTGTATATAATGAGAAAACTTTTTATCCATACAAAACACCAATATCATACGTAAGGATCTAATATAAGACAATGCTTCTTGCCGAATTTCATCATTCTAGGTCAAAGGGTACCCTTTATGTTTTGATTCCCTTACGAGTTTCGAAATACTTATACGGTTTATACGGTCATTTATTTTGATTGTGTTGACTTACAAGTTTGACTTTTGCACAGATCGTATTGAGTATTTGATTTATTTGAACTTGATTCCTCCACGCGTTCCTGAGTAAAAGGGTCTGAGGTAAGGGTTCGACAAACAGACGTACGAACAACTAAGTGATCCTGGAAGGTCCCTTTTCCTTGTGAGGTACGAAACCCTAAAAAGGCTAACTAATCGTCAAAAGTTTGATATAATAATTTGGCATAGGCGATATGCAACGGACATGTCCCGCTAACGATCCAGCTACGAATCGGTCACCTGGGAAATCACCAAGCCCTGTTGGCTCCCATGGTTCCTACCTGTCAAATACTTGAGCGAATAGCTGGCCCATTCTTTTATATCACGGATAGGAAACATCTATTATAACATAGATGCAAATTGATTGGGCTGCTATAGGTTGATTATGGTTATAATGATATTGAAGTTAACAACATCATTAATAATAGCCCTATGTTTTAGTGTACTTGTAATATGTATTGAATAATTTTTGTTTTGGTTTTTTTCTGATGAATGTTATTTTATGAGAATCAAAACAATATACTTCATTAGGTATTAGAAAAATTACTAAGGATCTTTAAAAATAACTAAGAAAAGGCTCGTTCCACTTTCACAAAACATTCCCTTTCCATGGATTTTATTTAATTAGCAATTTCATTCCTAGGACTTTCATGAAAGGGGAATCCCGTCTGATGTATGGCGCTCGGTACCAAGACTAAAGTGATTGCGTCAAAAACATATCCAATAAGTTTTTAGTCGATTCTACTGTCAAAATAATTAAAAATGCCATATTTTATTATTTTTGCCTTTTTATTGCCATAGTTACACTTCACATCAATGTTTATTGCCATAGCAACGTATATATCATTGGTTGTTGTAGTCTAATGGCGGCGTGCAACGGAAACCAAATCAACAAAATATTTTTTACTTGATTATTAATCGAGTCGGTGTGTAAAACTAAAGACAATGTTAATGTAATTTATAAAATATAATAAATTTTATGAGATACGTTCGGTTTTGTCGCAATTGGTACGGGTTCTCGGCATTCTCCTTTACAACACAGTCAGCATGAACGCTTTGGCTTTACCAAAATAATTAACATCAAGACCACAAAACAGCTGTTTTGAATAAGCTATGAAACGCAAAATTTGCTTCAGAATGGGAGAGAGTACCTCTGATCTGCTACGACAGTTCAGAATTTGAAATTTTTACACATTTTGTAACTTTTGTAAAAGTATTTGGGGTGTTATGGGTTCCAACTTCGGAACCCAAACCAACCTCACCGGTACTTGGTGCACCTTACTAACTAACAAACGGGGCTCTGGCAGTCGGCTGATTATGGCATAGCGCAACCTAACACCGCTAATTCCCTGACCTCCTACGGGCAACTGCGGCGGTGCTAGAAGCTATGCCCTGCAATCCTCAACCCACATTCCCAGTTCAGGGATTATGGGTATAGCATCCCTCTTTAGTAGGGGAGGTCTAAGTCCAGCTGCGGACTAAATAGGCTGGTGTTGTCGTTAAATTGCTCTCAACAGTTTCGCTTGCGTGAATAAAATCACTTGGCTACTATTCAATGTACAACGTCTAGCTTGTAATTATCATTAAAATCATAAAGTATCGATTCCAAAAGCATAGTATTCGACGCCCATTGTTTTACCTCATTATACGTGACTTTACGTATATCTTTTGTAAAGGTATTATGCCGGTGTTTGACGTGTGATGTGCCTTTTGTTCACATTTTGCGTAGTTGTGTTATACAAATATTATATAAAATTTAGTAATTTACAAGATAATATGTATATCAACGCACAGTCCAAACTGCTGGACTAAAAATTTGTTGTATATAGGTAGGCATCTACTAAGGAAGGCTTTTTAATTCTACCCCTTAGGTATAGGCCCCACTTGTCTGACCTGGCTCGGGCATGGCACGGGCGCTTTCCTATTCCATTCAAATTTAATACAAAATTCATGGAAATAAAGCACAATTTAGCTCGGACCACTTCGCGTCATAAGCACGTCCGATCAACGACATACCGTGTGTCCTAAATTGCGCTTTATTTCCATGCATTTTGTATGAAATTTGAATGGAATAAGAAACCGCCAGTGCCTTGTCTGCGCCCGACGCTAGTCACATTCATCGGGCACGGACGTGGCGCGGACATGGCACAGGCGGTTTCCTATTCCATTCAAATTTCATACAAAATGCATGGAAATAAAGCACAATTTAGGCCACACGGTATGTCGTTGCTCGGACGTATGACGCGCCATTTCGGCGCCCGCGCCCGATCGCCGCCAGATGGGCGTCCGATGGCCGCCAGATCGTAGTATTTACTTGCTTGCGACATACGTCTGTTAGTGATGTAAAAATGCGTGACGAATGACGATATCGAATTTAATATTGAATTTTGTGAATTGATTGTAAATGCAACGCTTTATGATCATTGTCGTTCCGATTATTGTAACTGAAATGTTCAAGACAAATTGTGGCTGGAAATCGGAAAGAGATTAAACTAAACCGGTATCAAGATTTTTTTATGTAATACCCATGGTAATACTAGCTGATCCTTGTGCAAATTCGTTTGCGCGTATTTTCTTCATCTGTATCAGGGCCCGATTTGGTAACCCGATGAAGTGGTTTTCGGGAGAGTTTTTCCAAAAGCTTAGTTAACCCTCTCCGTATGGGTTTACACTATTATTTGATGGGATAAACCATTCAAAACCCTTTTGATTAGGTTACCTGATCATGAGGGTTATCAATAGTATTGGATTTTGGTATTATTCCAAAACCCATTCCTTAGGGTTACCCTTTTTATCATTGTAACACGGGTTATACGTGGGTTATAGGAGATAAAGGAGAAAAAACATTCGGTCAAAAGATGAAAATTAATTGCGGTAATTGTGTTCTAAGCATTAAGGGCGGAAATGCAGACTACTAATTGTTTTTATTACGCAATAATAATTATATTATAATAAAATTGGAATAAATTTTCAATGACAGCTGTCAAACTTAAATCGACCATATCTCGAGAACTACTCATCTTAGACTTGCCTTTACTAGCTCAAATGATAGCTATTGACAAGACCTTAATTTTCGATGACAGCTGTCAAATTTAAATCGACCATATCTCGAGAACTACTTATCTTAGACTTGCCTTTACTAGCTCAAATGATTGCTATTGACATGAACTTAATTTTCGATGACAGCTGTCAAATTTAAATCGACCATATCTCGAGAACTACTTATCTTAGACTTGCCTTTACTAGCTCAAATGATTGCTATTGACATGAACTTAATTTTCGATGACAGCTGTCAAACTTAAATCGACCATATCTCGAGAACTACTCATCTTAGACTTGCCTTTACTAGCTCAAATGATAGCTATTGACAAGACCTTAATCGATGACAGCTGTCAAACTTAAATCGACCATATCTCGAGAACTACTTATCTTAGACTTGCCTTTACTAGCTCAAATGATTGCTATTGACATGAACTTAATTTTCGTTGACAGCTGTCAAACTTAAATCGACCATATCTCGAGAACTACTTATCTTAGACTTGCCTTTACTAGCTCAAATGATTGCTATTGACATGAACTTAATTTTCGATGACAGCTGTCAAACTTAAATTGACCATATCTCGAGAACTACTCATCTTAGACTTGCCTTTACTAGCTCAAATGATTTCTATTGACATGAACTTAATTTTCGATGACAGCTGTCAAACTTAAATCGACCATATCTCGAGAACTACTCATCTTAGACTTGCCTTTACTAGCTCAAATGATAGCTATTGACAAGACCTTAATTTTCGATGACAGCTGTCAAACTTAAATCGACCATATCTCGAGAACTACTTATCTTAGACTTGCCTTTACTAGCTCAAATGATTTCTATTGACATGAACTTAATTTTCGATGACAGCTGTCAAACTTAAATTGACCATATCTCGAGAACTACTCATCTTAGACTTGCCTTTACTAGCTCAAATGATAGCTATTGACAAGACCTTAATTTTCGATGACAGCTGTCAAACTTAAATCGACCATATCTCGAGAACTACTTATCTTAGACTTGCCTTTACTAGCTCAAATGATTGCTATTGACATGAACTTAATTTTCGATGACAGCTGTCAAATTTAAATCGACCATATCTCGAGAACTACTTATCTTAGACTTGCCTTTACTAGCTCAAATGATTGCTATTGACATGAACTTAATTTTCGATGACAGCTGTCAAATTTAAATCGACTATATCTCGAGAACTACTTATCTTAGACTTGCCTTTACTAGCTCAAATGATTGCTATTGACATTAACTTAATTTTCGATGACAGCTGTCAAATTTAAATCGACCATATCTCGAGAACTACTTATCTTAGACTTGCCTTTACTAGCTCAAATGATTGCTATTGACATGAACTTAATTTTCGTTGACAGCTGTCAAACTTAAATCGACCATATCTCGAGAACTACTTATTTTAGACTTGCCTTTACTAGCTCAAATGATTGCTATTGACATGAACTTAATTTTCGATGACAGCTGTCAAACTTAAATTGACCATATCTCGAGAACTACTCATCTTAGACTTGCCTTTACTAGCTCAAATGATAGCTATTGACAAGACCTTAATTTTCGATGACAGCTGTCAAACTTAAATTGACCATATCTCGAGAACTACTCATCCTAGACTTGCTTTTACTAGCTCAAATGATTGCTATTGACATGAATTTAATTTTCGATGACAGCTGTCAAACTTAAATCGACCATATCTCGAGAACTACTCATCCTAGACTTGCCGTTACTAGCTCACATGATAGCTATTGTTAAGATCTTAATTTTCGATGACAGTTTTTAGTTTGACAGCTGTCATCGAAAATTAAGATTTTATTAGTAGCTATCATTTGAGCTAGTAATGGCAAGTCTAGGATGAGTACTTCTCGAGATATGGCAAATTCAAGTTTGACATATGTCATTAAAAATAAAGATCTTGTCGTTAGCTATCTTTTGAGCAATTAACGGCTAGTCTAGGATGAGTAGTTCCAGAGATATAACCATTTACAGATGAATTTGTAGAATGAATTTCGAGTGGAGCTTTGAGTTGAGTTGAGTGTGATAGTGACAGTGACAATCCAAAATTATTATTCAAAATAGTTTTGAAGGTCATATTTTTTCTTTTTAACACGTTGACTGCGGGTCTCGGACATAACGCTTTACAAAATGCTCATTATGTGTACTTTGCCTAATAAATACAATAAAAATAAAAAATAACGCTACGCAGAGTACTCTGCGATGATGCTCTATGAAAACTGACTGAAACACATTTTTTTCTTTTTAACATGTTGGCTGCGGGCCTCAGTCATGACATAACTGATGACTTATGAAAACTGAAACACCATTTTTTTTTTCTTTTTAATATGTTGACTGCGGGTCTCTTATATGACAACGCATACTCTGTGATGATGACCAATGAAAACTGACTGAAACACAGCACTTTCCTTATGTTTTCAAAACTTTTCTTTAATGCAGTGACGCTCTTCCTTCAATCAAATAAAGCGATCCGAACTAATACCTAATGATTGATGACATAAATCAAGAGTCAAAATCTAAATTCCCCCACCCAGTGTCAGGCGTAATGATAAACATTGTGTAACATTCAAAAAAACCTATCAAAAGGACTATAGACTATATATAAAGACTATATTACTATATTATAAAGACTATATTCATTCGTTTAACCTCATAAGAGGGTAACCCTATCGACTGAAAACCAAAAGGAACGGGTTACACTTTCGCTTGTGTTATGAAGGAGGAATAAAGGAGAAGGGAAAGGAGAATACCCAAACGAAAGGGTAATCCCGTCAACTGTATAACCCAATGAAGGGGTTTCACTTTCGAAGCAACTAGCTCGAAATCGGGGTTGTACGGGCCCTGATCTATATATTAATTAATTGTATCCACGAGAGCAAGAGCATCTTCGTCTTCTGAGGATGACATGCTGACACATCGATAACGGACAACAGACTGCACTACACTTGTGCCTCTGTCACGTCATTTCTGCGTCATGTCCGAGCCATGTCCGCGCCATGCCCGTGCCATGTCCTCGCCACGTCCGTGCCACGTCCGCGCCATGTCCGCGCCATGTCCTTGCCCGATATGTGTGACCTGGGCCTAAGAAGGTAAAATAGAGGATGAAAATTTGTCGGAAAATCCTTCGATTTCATGGTTGGTACCTATCTTAAAATGTCGTATTGAGACTGACGATTAGAAATTAATTTATAGGTTCGTTCCCGATAAATCCAACTCCGAAAGGATGAATAAGAGGAAAAAATATGTCACGAAGCCGCGGGCGGAAACGAATACCTAGTTAAGTTTTCAAAACAATAATTTCACAGGAAGTCAGCTCTAATTGTCGATCTCAGTGGCACAACAGACGTATGAAACACAAAGAATACTTGTTTGATATCTATTTATTTGTTGTTGTTGACCTAGAGTCATTTTGTATTTGCATTGTTCATGATACCCACGTCACAAGTCCAAAATTGTTGAATGGGGGCAAAGCTATTCATATAATTTAAGAAAACCAAAAGCGCTTATCTGGGGTACAAATCATATTTCAAAATCAAAATACATTTTTTTTTAAATATGTTTATCAGGAAGTATATAATTGGACATAACTCAGAATACTAACATGTATTATGGCGCATTTACATATCTTTGGGTTTATCTTACGTAAAACACGATATTTAATGCTTGTCTAATGTACGAAAAAATTATCAAATAATAAACATACATTCAGAGCTAAGATTGGATATATCAGTCAATTATCCAAGCACATAGAGGTCGAAAAAAAGTAAATGCGCTCGTAAATTTTATATATATACCTGTATGTGCTTGGATAAGTGACTGATACATCGAATCTTGGCTCTGAATGTATGTTTATTATTATTATTATTAAATATATATACTTACATGAGTTTATTTACTACTTTTTTGTGCCATCTCTGAACTTTTCTAACATTTCGATAACAAGATTAAACACTAAATTGGGTGCGTCGTCACCCCAAATGAAATCAGTGTGAGTAAAATTGTTGTTCTTTATAACATGGTGCTCTGCTACGTTAGGCAACATAGTCCACAATTTTAAGACATTTCTATTTGTCGCCAGCCAGTCGTTCATTGAACTAAACATCACTAAGTGTAAATTGACGTTAACAAGTTTATAATCAGGCGGTAACTTCTCTCCGTATTTTTTCCAGTTAGTCTCTGGGCTGTACTCGTACATTCTGAAATGACCACTGTTTATTATTTGCAAATAATGTTTGATCGTTTTCATCGACGTACCTTCCGAGAAGTGATCCAATACTTTGCTGAGCACATTTTCATTTTCAATTTCTTTTCCTCCGTTCGCAATCAGCAGCAAAGGGTTAAGGCAGAGGCTACTATCGCCTTTGCAATATTTTTCTACAACTCGTTGCGGAAAGGCCTCGGTTCGCATAAACTCATTTACTCCGAGGAAATCAAGAGAATTCGCAGCGTTCTCTTCGAGAAATTCTGCTAACAGTTTAAGTGGACCTTTGATTTCATGCATAAATGCGAGAGGTGCTAATAATGTTGCCGATTTTAAAACTCGATTATATTGAGGCTGCGTAGACAGGAGGACGAGAACTGCCGTGGCACCCATCGAAAATCCAACGAAATTGATTTCTGATTCGTTTTCAGTTTTATTCTTAACATAATCGATGACCGCTGGAAGGTCGATAGTTCCCATTTCATGGAATGAAAAATCCCAAAACTCACTAAATTCACTTGAATAGGTTATGTGTAACCTTGAGTATTTATTTCCGCGTGCATTCATCAGCCAGACATCGTATCCTGCGTCTGTAAGTAAATAGGGAAGTGCTTTTTTTGGTCCTAGGAGCAGCCAGTCGTCGGAGCTGCCCATCAGGCCGTGATAAAGAATAACAGAATCCTTAGCTGGTGTGGACTGTACTGAAGCAGGCAAAAGTCTATGCAATCTGAGAATGTATCCATCAATCGTCTCAATAGTATGAGTCTCCACTCGATAGCCATATTCGATGATTTGTTGAATAGCTGATATCTGAGTCTTAATACTATCTTTATGGTGGAAGCCAACTGTTTGTCGAAGCACTTTTAACATAAGAGTAGGATTACTTTCTTCGGAAAAAGCTTCTTTGAAGAAGTTTTGAAGAGCGTTTTTGATTTTTCTTCGTTTTCTTTCGATTTTGCCTACACTTTCTCCAAGCCGAAAATAATTTTTAAGTCTACCCTTTAACTTTGAATATGATTCAATGAAATAACACAATTCGTTAATGTCTTCAGTGCGGCAGCTTATTTCTTCCACTTGATTTTCCACGCAAATGCACAAACATATCATATAAACTATTAATACTTTAATTATCATGCTAGGCGTGTCAGTGTTACAATTAATATGGCATAACTGACTATAACAAATGTTTAAAATATAATTGAGAGGAATAGGACAATGGGACTATTCTATTCACGTAGATTAATGTATCTAAATATTATTGTTCTAAGCAAAATAGTATAGGGGAAAGAAGAGTAAACACGAACGCTGGGTAATCGCAAACGCAATGATTTTACTAGGTTGGAAAATAATCGCCTGATACTATGTTAGATAATAAAAAGTTAATATTATAAAGGGTAGAGACCGCGGCGCAGCAAACGTAGTGTGCGACTGTATCCAGCCAGTAGGAGTGACGATTTGCAAATAACTGCTGGTAGAAGTTTGGATGCGTCGAGCTCAGGACAGGGCGCAATGGCACTCACTAGCCTATGAGTCCCGATGATGATGATTAAAAAGATGATTTTTCTTTTAAACTGAGTGCATATTTCAGTGTTATTTTAGAGTGTCGGTAGCCATGCAGCGGAAAACGATCTTAAGCTTTTTAATTTGATTGGTATTTTTTTATCAAAAATTGAGTGAATTGAAGAACGTTCAGCGTTGTGTTGTGTAAATAAGTATTAAATTCCCAATTCGCCGGATACATTGAAATCACAAATTGTCTAAAAACTTTGTAGCGCATGGTTTGTTAGAAAAAAATGCATAAATAGTCACAAACTAGTAGGTAATAAAAATGCATCACCAAATTAGCGCATTTAAATTCCACCTATAAAAGGTATGATGATAAAAAACTTAAAAAAAACTGAAGAGACAATATAAATAAATTTAATGTATGTTAGTTTAGTAGTTGTAGTCTAGAAATATGATAAAAAATACTTACCTATATAATTTTTCCTGCAACATTTTTTTTAATTTTGTTAATAATGTTAAAAACATAATTTACAGTCGGTTGCAATCACCCGATTAGTAGTTCGTGATTGCTCGCTTGGCGTCGGGTAAAGACAAACATGGTGTTCGTGTTTACCCGCATTTTGTTTTTGTTTTTATAAGAAAAATATTATATGTTAATTTTATGTAGGTATAATTAAATCATAATTTTGGTTGAACGAATGTTTAATAATATTTCTTGCTAATTGAATAAGGAAAAACCAGCATAAGCCTCGTTTCTCTCATGCATGATATTCGAAGTTTTCCTTAGGTGTTCACAATTCCCCAACTTCTTTCTATTGTTCTAGATGAAAGTTGCTATAAAAGAAAAGTGAGTACCTTATATGCTTATTATGCTTGATTATTCAACAGTAAAAATATCTAGTGGCCTCACATATAATATAAATTGAGATGCACTGCGACGGTGCTTCTTCGTGTCCTTTACACATGATGTCATACGTGTCGTGTGAGATATGAAATTTATTGAATTTTATTTTGAAATTATTTTGACTAGCCTATAATATATTTAGACATTTTTAATAACATTGACATTAAAATATCATATATTATAAGACGCCTTTTGACATTGTATACCTACATTATGCTATTATTTTCTTTACTTTGACATTTTATTTTCTTAATAATTATTGTATCAACACTATTGATTTGATTCACATCGAAAGTATTGATACAATAATTGATTTGAGCAAAATAAAATGTCAAAGAAAATAAAATAATAGCATCATTTACTTGGGGAGTAATATATAATAGCATTATTTATGGGATACATGTACTTACATACTGACTAAGTACCTTTATTATAGAAAATATTTAAACAAATTATGTAACTACATGTAAGCAATAAATGATATTTATATGAATATGAATATTAAATGATTGAATACGAGTATAATAAATAGTGTAATTTTTGGATTTCGAATTTAATTGTTATTGCTGACTAAAACTATTATTATAAATATTGCAGAAATTAATAATCACCTCTGACGAGCGCACTCACCTTTCACAGCCCTCACAGGGTTCATTTATTTCACTTACAATTAGTTCATACTGCATTACTACGACCGAATACAAAACTGACCTTTACATGATGCAATTAATACATCTATACATATAATAAAAATGTAACCGATCGACGTCTGTACATGAAAGATATATGAAAAAAAAAATTATTGGGACCTTCACCAACGCAAATAGGACCCAAAGCAACAACAATCAGTAATCATTGTTTTGATGTCATTCTGTGCGTTTGTACACGCTAATCTCAGAAACGACTTATCCGATTTAGATGTGTTTTCTCTAATATATTGTGGTAAGCTTCACTTAACATTTACCCCCTTACTCATGAACGCTACTTATAGTTAATAAATGCTCAAAGTTAACCCTGTCACTGTTTGTCATTATCCAACGGCTAGAGATGGCAATAGTTTAGGTATCGTTTATCTTTTGAAAGATGTTTTTTTATTTAATATGGGCCAGCTCTTGACCTCGAGGCTTGCTTGGGCAAGGATGAGGTCGACGATGGAACGAGCTTTCCCAGAAGATGCCTATCAACTCTCTTTTTGAAGCCGTTAGGGTCACAAGACAATGGAAAAACAGACGCTGGCAGCTGATTCCATATTTTAGCAGTGCGCATTATAAATGATGTTTGGAAGCGCTTAGTCCTGTTAAATGGAATATTAACTTGATGCGGGTGGTAGTTCGCAGTGCGTCTGAAGCTCCTATGGTAGAAAGGTGAAAACGGAATAAGGTCATGTAGCTCCTGTGCACACTCTCCGAAGTACAAACCTATAAAAGACCGACAAACACGCGCAACCTCGCGACGATGGCTTAAGCTCTCGAGCCTTGCTTTAGCAAGATACTCTTGATCAATGAGCGTGTGATAAAACAAACACAGCGTGTGTAAAACAAGCACTGTAAGTGTTTGTTTTAACGTCAATCGGTTCTTATATAAAAAGTTATGCCAATTTAAAGAACCACGCCAGTTTTGGAAATTTTTAGTAACCATCTGTAGAACGTTATGATTAAATAATAGGTAGGTAGGTACGTCAATTAATTGCAAACTCATTTGTTAGTACTTGTCTCCTTGATTAAAGTAAATATGCAAGTTAATTATAATAATAAGTCATAATAATATTTTATTATTTTTGAAAACCATGTTTCTAATTTTGTATAAATTCAATAGGTAGAGTTTTATTAAAAACAGAACTTTAAACGATGCTTCTAGGATAAAGCAGCACAAAGTAGGTATGGTAGTTGACTCGAGTCGGCACAAGATGGCGCCATAGTGGCAGTACTGCTTTACCCTAGAAGGCGTGATGTGAGAGATTATAAAAATAGGCAGTCTGTTTTCGTCGTCGAATAATGATAATCTAGTACCAACAAAAATAATACAATTGCAGTAAAGAATATTCGTTATTTTATTTCGTAAGCCGTTCCAGTTCACCCAGGCCAACACATGTAAGTTGACTTCTAACCTATATTAAACACATATTGTATGTATTAGTATAGGTTTCTTTCCAGTTGTTGTTTCTTTTATCTTTGGAACCCAAACCGGCTGCACAGGCCCGTGGTGCACCCTTCTATCAAAAATACGTGGCTTTGGCGGCCGGCTGATTTTGGCGTAGCGCAGCGGAACATCGTCACAGCTAAATTCCTTGACCACTGACAGGCACGTCAGTGTTCGTGGGTGGTCAAGGGACGGCCGCCAAAGAAACGTTTTTTTGATATGGGGTTCCAACTTTCATCTTCGGAACCCAAGCCAACCTCACCTGTCCGTGGTTTACCCTGCTAGTTAACAAACTGGGCTCTGGCAGCCAACTGATTGCGGCATAGCGCAGCCTAACACCGGCATAGCTGGCATACCCTGGCTGATCGCAGCACCGACGGGCAGTAGCGTTGGTGCTGTGAGAAGCTGTTCGCTGCGATCCCCAACCCGTATGCGGCGTGTATTGCAGCGTGGGGATTATAGGCATATCCCCCTACTTAATAGGGGAGGCCTATTCCAAGAGTGGACTAATATAGACTGGTGTTGTTGTTAGTGCTGATGCAGTAGACTGTTAAAGGCTGATGTTGTTGTTGTTGTACCTACATTATAAGAAAAATATAAACTTCCCATGTAAAAGTAATTTAATTAAGAGAATCTGGCAGAATCAAAAGTGACAAAAGTGAGATCCAAAAATTATCCAACTGCGACACCTGTCATGTCTAACAAAGAGTTTTGAAAGTATGGCAAGGAGGTCCGCCATATGAATGTATGACGTATTGTATATACTGTTATGGTAAGAATGGCAGGCGAACGATTAGTTTTTCGTTTAGAATTCTGCTTTTAGACATTGTAGAGAAATAAAATGTAGCCTATTTAGTAAGTTGGAGTAAGCTTTCTCATTTTTCAAAGTTCATCAAAATCCGTTCAGAAAAAAATTGAAAGTACTTCTAATTAAGTGTTTGTGTTATGTTCATAGTAAAAAGCATATTGCATGTATTCTATTTATAGGTTAGTGTGTTTTCAAGTTAGGTTTTTTAAAGGCCAAGGTCAAACGCTAAAGTCGTGGGTGTGGATCTAAGTTCTAAGTATTAGCTGTTTTTTGTACAGTCAGCTTTATGTGGCTCTGTCACGTGTTAGCCAATTCTAGCAGCCTGTATGCTTTGATCCCCGATGGCTATACGTCTAATATCGTGTATAGAGAAGCATTACTGTGTTTTTTTAAATACTCTCTGTTTATAATCCAAAATAAACTAAAAAAAATCCAAAAATGCTGCCCAAAGTCACTATTCCACGCGGACGAAGTCGCGGGCACAGCTAGTAAACAATAAATCTTTTAAAAGCATTTACCACAGAATAAACGGTTATCTTACCAGAGTAAAATGTTGTAGAACTATTTTTGTCGTTTACAGACTCAAGATTCAAATGTTTATTTGCTAGATACATAATTATTTTCACAATTAGGTCTTATAGCTATGTTAGTATAGTACATGAATTCAGCCTACGTGTATGCATATATTAAAGGTGATTATTAAGAATAAAGGCATGCTATATTGTTGGTCCCGTATCAGTATTCGTTAAAAGAGACCCATAGTAAAAAGTAAAACGACCCCATCTATTAAGTTGCGGTTAGGGGTGGGTGTACGGGGTTCCAACCTCCATCTTCGAAACCCAAGCCAACCTCACCTGCCCGTGGTGCACCGTAAAAAACAGGGCTCTGGTGGCCGGTTGATTGCGGCATAGCGCAGCTTATAAATAAATAATAATAAATTAAAGGACGGCCTCTGTGGCGCAGAGGGCGAAGGTCCGCCTGAGACGCAGAGGATTGCGGGTTCGATTCCCGCTGCGGGACAAATGTTTGCATGTTCTGTAGATATTTGTCTCGAGTCTGGGTGTTTCTATGTATGATATGTATATATTTACAAAAAAATATATGAGTGTAGTATATCAATCATGTGGTTCCCATAATACAAGCTCTGCTTAGTTTGGGGCTACATGATGCTGTGTGATTAAGTCCCGCATTATTTATTTTATTTTATTTAATAATAATAAATAATGCTGAAACTATCACACAGCATCATGTAGCCCCAAGCTAAGCAGAGCTTGTGTTATGGGAACCACATGATTGATATATTACATAATATACTTTTATTTTTGTAAATACATACATATCATACATAGAAAACACCCAGACCCGAGACAAATATCTGCAGAAGATGCAAACATTTGTCCCGTGGCGGGAATCGAACCCGCAACCTTCTGGGTCACAGGCGGACTTTCGCCCACTACGCCACAGAGGTTGTCAAAACACTAGCTATATCACTAGCATAGCTAAATCATCCGACGGACAGCAGAGTCAGTGGTGCAAAAAACTGTGCCCAACCCGCATAGCTAGTTAAGATTGGCATATACCACTTGTTATTAGGGGAGGTCTATGTCAAGCTGTGAATATAGATCTGTGGATATAGGATCGTAGAAGTGGAGGAAGTACCTAGTTACGTAAGTGTTTAGTACTTTGCCGTCAAAATCATAACAGACTCAGATAGCTAAACCTTAAAATATCATGACACCTCTTTTTATTTACATTTAAATGACAAGAACAAGCTTACTATCCGTTGAAAAATGAAATTTGTTTATGAATTAGGGCGTTGTTTTGTTACTTGTTTTAAAAATCCTACGACTTCTAGAAATTGTATTTAAAATCCCTTTTGGAAATGAAGTTTAGTAAATTCTTTGTAGGTACAAAGAAGAAAGATATGATTAGGAGGATATGTTCAATATGTGGATATAATAGAGGTCTATTATATCCACATATTGAACATATCCTCCTTTGAACTCTCTAGAACGTAAGATTATATATTGCAGTAAGTAGGATTATTGTTATTCAGTTTCCTAGCTTATGTCAAAATAAAGAGGATTGCTTCACTACACGTGAAGTAAATCTCTCCATTTTGCTCCTTCCATTACGATCTCTTTCACTTCTTTGTAAGAAATGACAAATACGTCACTTTTCTTTTATCTGGCTTATTCTTTTTCTTCTTGGTCTTCCTCTTTCTCTTCTATTATAAGTGTGATGGAAATAAGCCCCTCATCTTATTAAGAGTCGTTTTAGAGTTTCGAATTAGTGAAATGAACCCCTCGATGCAACGTCCGTTTGTCTGTCACGGCTGATTATTTCAGCAAGCATATAAGCTATCGACTTGTTTGGCATAAATTAATTAGATTAATCTTATTTACTGAAAAGGATTACAGGTACTAAAAAAATTAATGTACTTTTATGCATGACTTAACTTTTATGCATTATGCTTTTCAGAGGAAAGGAATGAAAGTGAATGTAAACAAAATGAAAGTTATGACTTTTGAAAGGGGTGAATGTATGTCAACATAAAGTAATATACATTATATTACTATATAGAGAAAGAGTGGAACAAGTGAAAGTATTTTGTAACTAAGTCTGTATATTTAGGAACTTTGTTCACAAGAGATGGAAAGCATGAGGAAGACATTTAAATTAGATTGAATGCTGGCAAAAGAGTGAATGGGGTGTTGCACGATTTTATTTTATTTTATGAGCAGCCGGAAAGTGTCTGAAAACGTACATTTTGCTGTACATAGAGGAGTGTTGGTGACGACATTGATGTATGATAGTAAAAGCTGGGTATGGCAGAAGAAATACCAGAGTAGTTATAAATGCTGTAGAAATTAGAGCTATGAGAATTATGTGTGGGTTGACTTTGAGAGATGGAGTGCGGAATAGTGTGATAGTAGAAAAATATGGAGTGAATGAAGATATTGTGACAAAGATTGAGAAGGGTATGCTGAGGTGTTCTTTTTTTATATTGGATAGGCTTGCGTTTGACTACAACTTTCCTGATGTTAAGCGATGCAGTCTACGATGGAGCACGCCTGCCTAGAAGAAACCTGTTCACTCGTGCCTTGAAGATGCCCATGTTATAATTATCGGGGAACACATACTCGGGTAGAGCGTTCCACTCCTTGGCGGTGCGGATGATAAAGGTGGAAGAGAACCGCTTTTTGCGCATACGAGGTATGTCTACCATATAGCGATGTCGCCGTGCAGAACGCCTACTTGTCCGATGGTGGAATGGAGCTGGTGGAATCAAGTTGTACAGTTCCGCTGCATACTCTCCGAAATGATACCGATAAAAAACAGAAAGACTTGCAACTTTACGACGATGTTCGGCATGTAGGAAGGATGAATGAAAGAAGATTGACGAAAAGTTCCAAAATAACGGATGTCATAATTACAAATTGTTACAATGTTTATGCTGAGTGGGGAAATTTAACAAATTTAAGATGGTTTTTTTTTAATTGAACCGGGGAAAAAATTACCTGTTCACCAAAAATACCTGATAACAACTTGGAATATTTTAGTATGGCAACATTTTGTTAAAAATAAAATTATATAATGCTGGACACTATCACACACAGCATCGTTTTTTCATCGGTTTTTTGTTCAAATGATAGCTATTCTCAGGGTAACGTTTTAGGGTATAAATGAATGAATGATTAAATTTATGAAAATTCTTTATTGTAAACCTTAATTTAGAAACAACAGACAGAATCTTAAAAATAAAAGTTATGGTATTAAATTACATTGAAAAGTTAAGGTTATAGGTATGTTTTCAATAAATAGGTCTATGGTTTTGCCTGGATCATTGTAGTTTGACATCTCTTTAGTACTCTTATTAAACGGTAACAAAGCTGTATTATTTCAAGATATCAAAGAAAAATATCATAAATCTACTAATTCAACCTAAATATTTATGGTTAAATATGTCATTACACAATTCATATTTTTTAATTTATATTTCTGTATGGTTATTCATTATAAAAAAAATGCTGGACTAGCCCCAAACTAAGCAGTGCTATGGGAATTGAAAAATTACAGAATCATAATTTTTTTTGCAAATACATACATTATCGTACAGAGAAAACACGACAAATATATGCAGAACATGAAAAAAATTGTCCCGCGGCGGGAATTGACCCGCAACTTTCTGCGTCTCAGGCGGACTTTCGCCCACTGTGCCACAGAGGTCTACATAGAGTACATACATTATAAAATTATCAGATATTTTTTAAAATTTTGCTAGTATTTACACAAAATTTTCTGTTAACATGTTTATTTAACTGAATTTATTCTTTCAGTTCTAATAATAATCAAAGTTGCCTAATAATTATAAATGTATTGAACAACTACTGAAAACGTATTTTTTTGTGTTAATTTGTTTTGTCCTTTAGGATTTCGAACACGGTAAAATACCAGTACAATAATTACCACACGACCACTAGAGATCACCGTGTTGGCCTCAGTTTTTTTAAATTGATGTGGTTTGGTAAGACTATCTGAAATCAGTTTCAGTTGGTTGTTCAAACAAGAATTGACAAAAACGTGGCTTATTATACTGAATGCAGAAAAACACTAGTGTATCGATGATTTTTAGGTCGCCCGAAAGCCTCTTAAGACGACTAGTAGGGTCAAACCTCCCTCTCGCTCGCACTATTCAACATTTTTGAAGATATAAAATCACTGAATGTAGTTATGCAAAATAGCAAACCTTCACGGGCTAGAAAATAACAATACAAAGGTTCAGCAATAATCTCATTTTGATTCTTTCACGTTTTCTTAACAAAAAACTGGTACCAATGTGATCAATTTTGGTGCCAATTTTTTTGTAGGAAAACGTGTTGGGTTCAACATGATATTCTTGCTGAACCTTTGTATTGTTATTTTCTAGGCCGTGAAGGTTTGCTATTTTGCATAACTACATTCAGTGATTTTATATCTTCAAAAATGTTGAATAGTGCGAGCGAGAGGGAGGTTTGACCCTACTAGTCGCCTTTCCGAAGCACGGAACCGTTTCAGAACGCAATTATTTACAGCTAAAGTTGCGTTGTAAATTAGTGTTTTATCATAACATTCAATTTATTAGTTATTTTACTATTCTATTTAAAATAAAGAATAGGTGATGACTATACAATTTGATATCACTGTGGTATGTTTATTGTGTAGGTAAGTAAAGTAGTTGGGTATAACAATTTATAAAACTATTACACAAATACCATTCTCTCTGAGATTTACTTATTGAATAAAACTGACCTTTTGAGCATCCTACAATAAATAAATAATTATAGAAATTCCATATAAATAAAATCAAGCTTAATATTTTTGCTATTTGTTGACTCGTTTATTCTATTCGTTTATTTTCTACATAATTGCAACACCCGCTTTTTCTAACATACCTACAATAATTTAAAGTGCCTATTTGCCGATCGCGAGATAGTGGGCTTCGGTAAAATGCTAATTAAATGCATTGATTTCATTGGTTTTTATAAAACTCCAGGTTAAACCAGTTTCTAAATACTCCAAAACTTTATTGAACACTATTGCAGATGCCTCGCTGCCCCACACAAAATCTGTGTGAGTCATATTTCTGCCCCGTATTATGTAATGATCAATAGGATTTTGAATAAGAAAAAAAAGTTTCAATACGTTTGGCACTGTTGCTAGCCAGTCATCGCTAGAACTGAAGAAAGCTATCGGCAGAGATATGTTACTCACGTTGAATTCAGAAAATTCATCATTGAATTTATGAAACTTTCCAGTTTTAGCCAACTGAATGTAGTGTAAAATAGTGTCAATGGATCCACCCGCTGGAACGTGGTAATGAAAACGGGCAATAAAACTGGGATCCCACTTATCAGTTTGAGGAATACCACTTAGAAATAATAAGGGATTACTGCAAAATGCAAACGGACCTACGCAATACTTTTTAGCTAGCCATTTCGGCACTTTTCTGGAAGCAAGAAATTCACCTTCGCCCATCGTTGTGATTATATCTTCTGACACCGAAGATAATGTGTTCAGCGGACCCTCGATATTACTCATATAAGCTAATGGTGCGAGTAAGACACCGACTCTTAAATATTGATTGTAATGTGGAATCGAAGACAATAACACTAAGAGCGCCGTAGCGCCCATCGAGTGGCCAATGAAATCAATCGGTTTGGTCATATTTTTAGCCATCCTGATGTAATCAATAATAGCTGGTAGATCGTTCATCCCCATTTTCTCCCAGCTGAAGTTCCAGTAATCGGGATAGTCGACCGTCATCGATACGTGACCTCGGGAGCAATAGTTTCCTCTCGCGTTGGCGATCCACACGTCGTAACCTGCGTCAGCCAACATGTAGGGCAATGACTTTTGCGAACCGAGCAGTATCCAGTCGGATGAACTGCCTAGCAGGCCGTGGTGGAGTAGAACAGTTCGGTTCCGCAGGAAACGTTTGGCTGGTAACCGATGCAGGGTCAAGAAGTATCCATCCATCGTTTGGACGACGTGCGACACCATGTTACGGCCGTGCCAACGAGCCAGCTGAGGTGTCATCAGCTGCACGTGAATCCTTGATTCTGATCTGAGGTTCACAAATTCTGGATTTTCAGCTGATCCGTCCCACTTGTTCGTAATAAATTCATTAAATGCTTTACTAGCGTCATCATTTAGCTCGTTTGGTGATGGTGTCGTTGGTGAACCTTTGCCGACGAGGTTTTTCATTTTCACTCCGAATTCTTTTAAATTTTCTTTGAGAACTCCGTATGATTTTTGGACTATTGAGACAAAATCCTTAAAAACATTATGCACCTTATATTCGCAGTTTACATTTTGATAAAGAGATATATATATCAACACTAGCAGGTAAACTTTCATGATGTATCCGCACCCGCGATTAGATTTCAACTGGTTACATTATGTCATTTACAGAGCGAAAGAAACAAAGTGTATGAAATAAATTACATGTTTACAGATAAAACAATGGATCGATACATATTATAGCTATAATAACATTGTCTGAATTCATTTCAAAACAAGGACGTTAGTAACAGTATCAGTAAACAGTGGCTCGTGTTTTGTATCCTAATTAAATATAATGTTTTGGGTTATACGATATAAAGAACTATTGGTTCGCTCCACAATCTGCAATTTTGCATTCACGCCTTCGCTGCAAAAACCTCAGGTTTTTGCACATCTTATTTGAGAGTAGCGTGCCTACGTAGGTAGGGCCAAATCACTATGGTCTATCTTATAAAAAAATAGGAGTAAGTGGATAATATATTTTTATTTTTATTATCTTGATGGTTACTATCACACAACATCATTTAGCCCCAAACTAAGCTGAGCTTGTATTATGGAAACCACGTGACGGATATTACTATACTTATATATTTTTTTAAATACATACATATTATACATATGAAACATCCAGACCTGAGTTAAATTTATGCAAATAATGTAAACATTTTTCCCGCGGCGGGAATCGAACCCGCAAATAAAATAGCTCAAGTTGCCACTAAAATCTTCACTCGCTCGATAAATAAGTTTATTTTCACTTCTCTTGCTCAAAAAGTGTATCATAATAGTGTAGCTTAGCGGGCCTAAAACTCGAGTTTAATACCTAGGGCTAAAAAGTATTTTTTCTTTTTAATTTTTGTCTAAAATCATCAGCCCGTACAAAGCATTCGTTCTCTTATATAAAAACTCGACTTCTTGGTGCTCCGTCAATCTTTTTTTTTGAAAATAGAACCGTCTTGGTGATGTTTTATGAAGGTTGATTCTTCGCTTCACGGTAGAATGCGAACTGTTTCGTTGAGGGTTATTGAAGGTATAGAGATTTAAAAAAAAAGATGGTATTGGCGCTAAATCTCTAGAATTTTCTTCATTCCAAATCACAAACTTTTACGTTTAACTTCCTGACTTTAACTTTCAAATTGTGAACGTGAAAAATGTCATCAAGTGATAGTGAAGATGCTAATATGCAAATGGAAGAAAAGGGCAAAGAAATAATTATGAATCTGTTGCCGACAAAATCACGTGAAATATATTTAAAGAGTTACGAAAATTTTATGAAATGGAGAGATGAGAAACGTGTGGATTCTTTTACAGAAGGGGTTTTTCTCACTTATTTTGATGAATTATCGAAAAAATTCAAATCGTCGACTCTTTGGAGCACATATTCAATGTTAAGAATGACCTTAAAAACGAGACACGACGTCGATATTAAAAAATATGTAAATTTAACGGCTTTACTGAAGAAATTGTCCACTGGATACAAGGCAAAAAAATCTAAAGTCTTGACGACACAAGAAATCGAAACATTTTTAAATAACGCTCCAAATAAACAATACTTGGCAACAAAGGTAACCTACTTATGTACTCTACTCAAACTAAATAAATAGATACCTACCTACATACCTAAATTATGTACCTAGGTTATTACGATTATTAACACACTTATTTTTTTGTTCAACAGGTTGCTTTAATTTATGGAATCAGCGGTGCATGCAGAGGAATAGAGTTTGCCAATATAACGCTAGAAGACGTAGAAACGGATACAAACCTACAAGCTGTGAGTCTGCCGAACACGAAAACAAACAAAGAGCGTAAATTTGTCATCAGTGGAGAATACCTTAATATAGTTAAAGCCTATCAGGAGTTACGTCCCACTAATGTTTCAACGAGAAGATTTTTTCTAAATTATCAAAATGGTAAATGCACAAGGCAAGTCATAGGCAAAAATAAATTTGGTAACATGCCTAAAGATATTGCCACTTATCTAAATTTACCAAATCCGGAACTCTACACGGGCCATTGTTTCCGCAGAACATCCGCGACTCTGTTGGCGGACTCTGGTGCGAATATAACGACATTAAAACGCCACGGTGGATGGAGGTCCGATCAAGTGGCTGAAGTTTATATAGAGGACTCTATACAAAACAAGTATCACGTCACGCAGCGGATTATGGAAGGAATCAATATTCTACCAAACATTACAGAACCCCAAGCATCTACATCGCGGGATTGGATGAATATGTGAACTCAGCTGAAGCCGCGCAGGAAACTCAAGCATGATTCGAGTCTCTCCAACTTTTACTCCACAACAATCAACTAAAAATATAATCACATCCCAATCACAGAGAACCGAAATAAAATTGCCCGGGAAAAACATATCACTAAACATTCAAAATTGCTCTAACTGCACATTTAATTTTTAATACAATTTCTGAAAATTGACTAATTTGGAATTGTTTTATTTTCTCGCAATCGAAGTGAAAAGTAGAGTGTTTTACTCGGGCCAAAACCACCCATTATAACTCGGTCTTGTCATCCTCCCTCGCTAAGCTCGGGAGTATAACAACCTCGTATATAATGGGATGGTTTAGTCCCTTGTAAAACAATCTACTATTTCTATGGGCTAGTTTGTATTAAATCATTTCAACTAACCTCATTATTTTGATAAATACACGATACCTCATTATTTTGATAAATACACATATGATTTTATCTTAAATCAAGACCGTTCAACATATAAGAAATAATTTGCATGTACTGAGTAAGATGAGCATAAAATATAAGTTAAAATAACCTACACGATAATGCGGAAAATTTAATAACACCAAGCGACGAGATGTTTCTCGACTCACTTAGTTCGGTTGAACTTTCTTTCTTAACGACGTAAACAATTTAAATCTAATGCAATATGCAGACCGTTCCGGCGACTTGGGAGCCAGTCTCCCCCAACCTGGGTCTTTATAAAAAATTCACCCTAATTCCACGGCCAGAGAGTTGAGGAATCGTAAGGCTTTTTTTTACTGTTGACAATCGTTGTTTCTACTGTTTCTGCGTGATGACCTTTTCAATCCTTTACACTTTTTTCAAACATATTATTGATCTTTCTGTATTATTCTGTATTATCCACGGCGTAGCAGTTTGACTGCGAGCACCTCCTCCATCGCCAATCGGATTTTCAGCACTCGAAAGCGTTGACTATTATATTTATTATATTATATGTATTATAGCCCTTCTGAAAAAAGGCTTTTTCTACCTATTTTAGGGTGAAATAGAAATTCATACAATACAGCTCGAAGCGCTTGTGGTGTGGCTTAATTGAGTGTTCCTAGCAGAATCATCTTGATTGAGCAACACTCCGCCCGGTCACTACTTGGATGGGTGACTGTTTAGTGGTACTTAGACCATGAGCGCTTCCGTGCTTTGGAAGGCACGATGATTAAGTAAACCATTCTGATATCTGATGACCTAATTTATTTTAAAAAAAGGACATGTTAGATTATGAAATAGGGATTTGTTTAATGAAAAAGTAATTATGTTTGTCTATGAATTTATTGCTAGGTATGCTAAATTCTATTATAGGTGACACTTAGTTGCTGACGATATATTTTAATCTTTTAATTACTTTCTCTTAGTTCTATACCCGCCACGTGACAAATCTTTGTATGCTCTGCAAATATTTGTCTTGGGTGTGAGTTTTTTCTATGCATATATATTTACATTCATATAAAATCACTGCCTATAGTTATCCAAAATAGCAAACCTTCAGTGCCTAGTAAATAACAATATAGAGGTTCAGCAAGAATATCATGTTGAACCCAACACGTTTTCCTACCAAAAAATTTGCACCAAAATTGATCACATTGGTACCAGTTTTTTAGTAAGAAAACGTGATAGAATCAAAATGATATTATTGCTGAACCTTTGAATTGTAATTTTCTAGGCCGTGAAGGTTTGCTATTTTGTATAACTACATTCAGTGATTTTATATCTTCAAAAATTTTGAATAGTGCGAGCTAGAGGGAGGATTCACATGTATCGTCGCGTTAATTATGACTTTGTTTTTTTTATTTTGGTTGGTTATTTGTTAGCGAATGAATAAACTATCCTCTGCACACTTCTTCGAGCTAAGGGCAGGGTGCAATACGGTAAGTTAGGGTGAGGTCAAGATCCAGAAGTGGGCTGCTATATAGGTTGATGATGATGACACCTGTTCCTAGTAACTTAAATTAAATAGGAAGCGGATGTAAAAAGCTTTAACGGCATATCTGAGGGCAGTTGACTTTTGTTCTTGTTATTTTTTACAAAGAGGAAAGATTTGATTGTTTGTTTGCATTGAATGGGCTCCGAAACTACTATACCGATTTAAAAAAATATTTCACCGTTGGGTAGCTACACTGTCCCCAAGCGTTATAGGATATATTATATTTAAAAAAAATAGGGTTCCTTACTAAAATTTCAATAATGTAACCCGAACTGTAAAAATATTTCCTAAAAAATAGCGTGCGCTGCGAAAACTATTGATGATAGAACAAAATAATGTAAAACAACTTTGCAGTAATGTATAACACATCATAATCTATAAAAAGTATCGCAACAGCATATGTCTAGATAGCTATTTTAATTATTGCACAATAAGTGCTCTTTTATTTTAAAAAAATATTTGAAATGCCGGCGGCTCGTCTGATTTCAATAATGACATGTTTTTCAGACAAAAGTGTGTATATAAAATTTATGATCTCAACAACGTTGCTGAAAAAGTATCTAACTTTTCATTAATACTAGGAAATATTGAAGTCGTTGATGATTGGATGGTATATGCACACGAGACCCAAATAACAGATATTTTCAAAGTAACTTAAGCGTAAGTGTCTCACCCAAACGCTCGTAGCAAAAAGTCTAGCAAAAGTGACACGCAAATGAGGTACAATCACTTACCATTCACTGCGACGAGTGCTCGCTCAATCAAATACAGCATTTGTATTTAGGACACGCAGAACACACCCATATAAAATCATCCCGAAAAGTGCGAGTGTATATCTACAAGTAGAGGTATGAGTCTGATAGAGTAACCCAACATGGAGCTCATGCAAAATGCAGCGGCGCACCTTGCCCCTACTCCCCCCCTGCCTCCCCTTTATAAATGATTCTGGCTCAATTTTGCCAGGCCCGGGTTGTATTATTGTTTGACTTGTGGACATACCCTACTAGCCGGCTTTTTACGTTTAAGTTACCATACACCCCGTGGTTGTGGAAAAGCTTTATAAGTAGGTGCAGATAGAAAAAGTTAATTCCAAAATCTGGGGCTGCTGCGGTGACCTCACCAAGTCAAGTATGACATCGTACTGTGATATCATTGTAAATGCTTTTTGATAATTACATAAATGGAATGATTATGTCACAAAAAAAGGATACATTTTATTTATAGCGACAAAGCCGATCCGAAGCAACAATATTTTTCGAAAGTTTTTCTTTCGCTTGATAAACTCAATGAGTGAATATATCGAGTGAGGTACGTTATTTTTCGTACGCCGCCTTTACTGTCTTTTATTCAAATGAAAAGATAATTTGGCTATTCATGATTTTGGATCGACTAAATAATATTGATAAAATCGAGAAATAAATAGCTTAGAAATTATCCCAGACTAATTTTGTTTCTCTTCTTCGCAATATCAATGCTATTTCCGAACTTCTGTATGATTCATAAATAAGTTAAATGATTTGTGATAATAGAATACCTGACAAGCTTTGAGGTTCATAAAAGTTTTATTGAACTTCGTATCGTGTATAAGATAAAAGACCTTTCCGTTCAATAAGGCGGTACAAAGTTGATTTTGACAGTTCGACACTAATCCGATACTTTGGCAATGGGCAACTTGTAAATGCTTCGTCTGCGAGACTTGTCCACCTGCCAATGATCTTGATTGAATCTGGAAATCGGAGTTGGTAAAAAATAATAAAAATTGACGAGTTTCGGCGGAGCTTATGACTTATGCATAGGTGGGATCGGAGGCATTCGAGGGCTCTACCGCGACGTTCATCAGCATTTGTTTTACTACATGTGCCTTCTAATAATATAAAGGGTTATTCTCCTTTGGTTTACTTTGTGACTAAAATGCAGACAATATACATATATTCTTACCGTTTTGTGGCATTTAGGTTTGAAAGCTTCCGTGCTTCTGAAGGCACGTTAAAATGTTGGTCCCGGCTTTTTCAGTCACTAAGCCAGGTCGGAGCCCTTCAAACCCACGGGCGTATATGTTGATGATGATGATGAAGATGATGATGATGATGATGACGAAGTAGAACCAAGTCAAAAATCACACAAAACTACAAAAATAAAATGGTGGAACTACGAATAGCTCACGCATCTCTTGTACTTTTAGAGGGTTTATAGAATATTTTCTAACCAGATACATAATTTAACATCTCCAAAATCCCCAAATACTTAGACAGAGGTCGGTCATTGAATTTAGGCAGACGAGAAAGAAACCAAGCAAACGGTGTTTTCGCACGGGTTGGCTAGTTTTGCAATAAAAATGGAATGATAAATATGTTGATGGAACGGTAGTCACTTATAATAACGATAGTAAAAAAAAAATGATTCCGACTGAAATACAAATAGTGGAAGCCAAAGTCAAAATCGACGACTAATTTTAGTCTTCGATAATAGGAAAATAAAGTCGGTGAGTAATAAAATATTTAAAACATAAATCAATAAAATAATAACCTAAAAGTAATATTAGACACTAACGGGAGAGAAAGATCATGCAAAAAAGTTTCGTTCGGATAGCCAAGTTGAAAATAATTTTCATTTAGAGGTAGCGCTTGAGATCTGAATATTTTCTCGTAGCACTGGTAGTTCGTTTTGCGGCCGGGTGAAGTGCTTTTTTATTTCCTCTTGGAAGAAACTATCAATAAATGGCTAACTAATTGCGCCCAGTCTCAAATATTTGAGCAAAATTCTGTTTACAAATCCAGTACCTTGCGAAAGAGATTTTTAAAAGCAACCCAGCAATTTTACATAAAGTAATATTTTTTGAAAATACACATTTAAAAACATCCAGATACGAGACAAATATTTGCTTATCACACAAACATTTATCCCGTGGCGGGAATCGAATTTCAACGTCTCAGGCGGGCCTACTGATTACCTCTAAGCCTTTGTTTCCAGTATCTCAACAATAAACACAGAAGTTTTAGAATTAAATTTGACAACATCAAAAATAAACATATTCGGTCACCGAATGATCATGCTAACCCGACTACAGTTGATTTTTAGATGGGATTTGTGTTTTAGTGTCTAAACACACTATAGTTGAAATTACGCGACGTAAATTTGGCATGATTACGCCTGCAATGCTATTTGAATTACAAATGCCACATTATGCCAAATTTAAGTTGTGTTATAGCATACAACCAAACTTGTCAAAATCAGCTGCGGAACTTACGTCGCGTAATTTTCGGCATAGTGTGTTTAAGAGTTTGGATTTTTTTAAGATAATCAAACAAGGGTATACATGTATCATTCATGAGTGAAAAAAAGAAAAACTATATTGATAATTTGACAAGCACTTTGTCAAACTATCTGTGGCCCCAGATCTGTTATCAACACAGTAATTTATCAATCCAAAAATTACTTAATTTTTGAGATGATTTAATAACTCAGTTGCCCACTGAAATGATAAGCACCAGTCCTGTTTTTACAAGCTTTGACAGTTTGCCAATTGACTTTCTTTGAATTTTGACAGATGAAATATGTCAAAGTATGCAAATAGAGATTCGGTGCCGACCATTTCGGTGTGCAACTGAAATAGTAAACGAGGCCTTGGGTCATCTACTGGTAATATACTAAATCTATGGTTCTCACTATGTATGAAGGAGGTCAAGGAGTTTTTATAGAGGAGTGCGCGCCTGGTACAAAGATCTATACCTGATTTTTGTAAATATAAATAATGTTGTGTCTCGTTTCATCTTTTTAAAGAGGAAAAACAATACAACAAGTTTTTGTGGGGGTACTTTAGGCAAAGATTTTTGTTTAAAGTGCGCATTCCATTGTACTTTAGTATTAATAGTATTAATGGAATTGCTATTAATACTTATTGGTAGTAATTCCATGGAAGTAGACAGTTATGACAGTTGTGTGACGGCTCGATGGACAAATATACTTGATACTTGCGAAATTGTGGAAAGAAGCCACTGAATTAAGAATGAATGAAAAACTTGTTATTTAACCTGTTTAGAGGCTGCTTTTTTATCATAATAGTCTATACTTTAGGTAATTTTAAATCAATTGAAATGGGTATTGATTTGTGGAAATGCAATGACTGAAAGGCTCTCAAAGCGAGGGACATTAACAAAGAGAATGCAAACACTACTTTATGCAACACGAGACGTCTCGACGCCTGGGTTTACCATTATGAGCCCCAGAACAATAAAGTTATTGTTCTCGTAAGCGTGTAAATGGCATGTTATCTAGCCAATCTCTTTCTCGGTACCGTTCCTAAAACAGTAAACACATAAAACAATTAGATAAAGCAGTCCTCTAAGGACCAGCGTAGCCTATAATTAAATGAAACGTAGAAATCAGAAAAAAAATGAAGTAAATATAATTATTAATAAGTAGGTATCACATCCAGGTATACAATAAAACCTTAGCAGCCATCTTAGGAACTGTGTAGACAATATTTAAATCAAATTTAGTAAACAGAAAAAAGGAATAAAGCATATAAATAATTAACTTAGAGTACAACACCATATTGTATAGGTAGATACAATTATTCTTTAACTAAGGTACGTACATAAATATACGCAAATATAGGCAAAAAAAACTGTTTAAATTATTGATACTGGTGACTTTGCAATAGCTATTAAAATATTTCACAATGGCTTATTTTCAGACTTCCATGGCTAATATTTCCAAGGCTTCTAAAGCTACCAATTTAATTCTAAGAAATTCCAAAAAATGTTTGTTTGTGTGATGGTTTTGCGCTAAGAAGTAACATGAAAAACTTCTAAAATTGGCACTTGACAGTTAAATAAACTTACTCGCCGCATTTTGTCTCCGAAACTGCAAACTGGGACGAAGTGAATAATTTTTGATTAAAGTTCGCTGCATCTCCTAATTAAGAATTAGCTATGTTCGGACTTATTTATGAGCTCTTGAATACGGAACAGGCACCAACTTAAAGATGCTTTTGACGATCATGCATTCTGAACGGTGAGGGTTAAATTGTCCAACTTTTGTAAAAAAACAACACAATAACAGAGTTGGACAAAATAACAGAGCTGTGGACAGGGTGCAATGAAGCTCGATAGGAGAGGCCTATATTCAGCAGTGGATTGCTCTGCTATAGGCTGTTGATAATGATGACGACCAAATAACCAAAATTTTCAATATTTTCATTTTCAATAATGAAAAAAAAAATCGTACAGATTATTCCAACAATCCCATTAAGTTTGTCATTAGCGACTTCTTGATTCCTTTAATATTCTATATTCTATTTCTAGTATTTTTTTCTACTCTTCTCATTCTATGATATTGCTTATCTATACCAATGGTTCTAAAATACTGAAAAAACCCTATTATCGGGCGAACTCGAAAGAGATAACAAGAAAAGTGGATAATTAGGATGAGAAATGTGAAAAATTGCATAAAATATGCTTCAGTACAAAAAATTTAACTTCGTGTAATTAGACTCAAATATCCCCAAAATAAGGGTATCAATTTTATTAGGGCACTTTTTTAAGCGTGGAGCAGTTTGCAATAAAAATAGTTTCAAGACTTTTCAATCAAATTACTATTATTAAGGTGTCATAGTTTTATAGAAATTTTCGAATGCGATTACCTCTTAATAAAGGTGCATTATTTATATTATTATATTATAGTTTGTAACCTAGAGCGACGTTTATCCCAAGCGAAGCCGCAGGCGTAAAGCAAGTATGGTATAAAACAGAACCCTTTCACTGACTCATTACTTAGCATTATTTTTTTATTAGAACGACACTACACACAGCAAGTGCTAATGTCGATTTTTTAAATAAGGGGTGAATATCAAAATTGTGAATGGGGGACCGTAATTGGATCAACAGGAGACGCCTAAATTAGTTAGTAAAATATGCAGAGCATTATTAGACACCCGCGATATTTGCCGCGCAATTATGACTAATTTTTAATTATTCATGATGATTTCAAATGGGGTGAGAAGGGGACCTTTTTGATAAAATGTTTTAACTATTTTATAATCTATAATCTAAATACTAAATAAGTTCGGGTAAACGAGTTCTTGAGTTGAGACTGCTGTATGGCAAACTTAGTGTAGGACGCCCTTCGGCAAGGTGTAGCGACGTTTTATGAAAGGCAGCTGGTAGAAGCTGGATGCGTCTTGCTGAGGACAGGGCGGAATGGTGCTAGATGAGTATGTCAAATTAGACTGCTATAGTCTTATGATGATGATGTTGATGATCATGAAAATACATATGTATCATATAAGATACTCCTGTATACACACTCTTTTATGATAAAAAGTAACCTTTACGTCCTTGAACTTATTAGTACGATGATAAAAGTTGGAAATTCAAAACAAAAACTCAATATTTCGAAAAAACAACTTTTATTGAGTCTAAAATATTGTTTTTTTCACGAAAAAAATATTCTCAGTCAACCCAACTTGCAGGTCCTAAAGTACTATAAATTTAATCAGCGAGCTGCGAGCGCTTCTTGATTGAAGTTTGACCAACTGAAGGCTTCCAGAAAGTTTTGTTCTTAACTAATGAAAACCGTCCAATGATGTTTTATTTACAAATAACAATGATACCATCACACAACATCACATAGCATGACTGATGATAAGTAAAACTAAAAGTTAGTAACTTCATATTTTTGTAAATACATAGTATATATAGAAAATACCAAGCCCTGAGACAATTTTTTTTTTTTTTTATGATACTTAAAGATAGAACAAGCACATGGCCCACCTGATGTTGAGTGGTAACCATTACCTATCACAAAGCATTGCATCATAGATCACAATTTTTTGGAACGTGCTCTGCGATGCAACGCCCTGCGTCCATCAACTTGATGCATGATGATGATAAGCCTCTTGTGCCTGTAATTTCACCGGCATATTTACAGATAATACAAACTTCTATCTCGAGGTGGGATTCGAACCCGCAACCTTTTGCGTCCCCGGCGAATCTATAACAAATGATTTTTACGTTTTTAGGTAAAAATAAATCTAAAAATATACGAGTTTGCTATTTCTTATAGGACTAGAAGGCGCCCCTTGACTACGTCCGGTGGGAGGTTTTGTCCCGCAGCGTGGACTAACCGTACTGTGAGTTCCGTATCCACGCTACGGCTCCGTATGTCATGACGGGAAGGACGCACTGAATCAAAACTTTCATTTTGAAACATTGCGGTATGTATGGATGAAGAGAAGACTCGACGTAGTTTTTCGTTTACCACGCTCACTGTTTCAGAAGAAGATGCGAGGCCACTTTCTAAAGAAAATGCAGTTAAAAAAAATATTATAATAAATAATTATTATCTGTTACAAAGTAAATTATTTTATGACCAACATATATTTTTTGGATAATAGGAAATAATGACTACTATATAGCTGAAATATCTGTACACAATCGTGTTTTTTTAAAACTGCTATTTTTTGATTTTTTGTATTTAGCCCACACTGGAAAATTTATGTTTCCCGCCTGAGTAGAATTTTTTTGGGATCTATAAAAATCCTAATTATTACTTTTTTCAATTTGATTTTTATTATTTACTTTTAATAACTCTATTGATATTGATGGTACTTACCTAAATATTGCACGTCATATAGGTAGAAATACTATATATCACCTATGTACCTTATTTACTTGTATTTGATACAATAAATTTTACATTTACTTTACTTTTAACTATAAAGATTTAGTCAAATATAAAAAAAAAATATTCACCCTGTGTTCACCCTGTATTTTAGCAATGCAGTCTCCCCTCTTTCGTTTCTTATCGAACCAAATAACCACTAAGGTATGTATAGTAGGGGTCGTCAAATGTGCCTGTTTTTTTAATAAAACTATACAGTAGGTGAAAATTATAATGGCACTTTGACAATATTTGTTATTAAAGGTTTTACTTTTTGCTCATAAATGGTTTTCTGGAAGCTCTGAGGTCGCATTTAATAACTCAGTTGCCCATTGAAATGATTAGAACCGGTTTTGTTTTTAAAAATTTAAGATTTAGATTGTAATTGTTTTAATTTCGATGTATAAAATATCTGTTTATGTTTGCAAATACAGGTGCCGACCGTCTCAATGTGCAACTGAGTTACTAAATGAGGCTTCCGGAATTGCTTTCTTCTTTTGATCGAGGTTCGTCAAGGTAGCCACCTAGGGCTACAAAATTCAACATATTTCAGGCAGATTTCTGCTTGAGAAATTGAGGGCTCAATGCCCCTCTAAATCGAATGCTCCGTCAATGTAAAATTTGATCAAAACGGGAATTAATAGACTTGATTTAATCTTATGTGCATCTGGAGCTTTAATAACCTAGTAAATAAGATAAGATAATGTTTTAATTGGAATACACAACGTAAATGCAGTTCAAGTTAAAGCCCTGGATCCTTGAAGGTACTAGCTTCAGGAGTCAGTTTCTTACATTTTTTTTATTTATTTATTAACTAACAAAATCCTCAGCTCTAAGATTTAACCGAGTTTTTTATATATACTAAACAGACCAGAGCCAATAACAGATTAACATTATGTAAATTATAGTAACTAATAGGTATCATCGAGAGCTATTCGTAAGAGAGTTACTAAATTAAGAGTAGCTAATTTATTTATGTTCTCTGATCGGCTTTTATTCAATTATTATTTTAATTTTACTCCAACTATTTTATTTGGACTAATCTCTTTATTAAATATACTATCGTTCTATAATGTACTTGCTCATTGTATTCTAATAGCAAGCTATCTTTGTATAGTTGATCAAAGAACCTATAATAATAACAACAATCAACTGAAACGGTATTGATTATGTTATGTTAGTAGCACTAATAAACAAATAAACAATAAAAAATACAAGCCTTTTGTTCAATTTGTTTCACCATTGTTCAAAGAGGTTGCATCATTGTGATACAACAGTTGCAAGTCCACGGATTCATATCCTTGTGATTTTAATGGAAATTGTTGAATATTTGTTTTATTTATAGAGTAGATGTAAATAAAATAAAGGGAAAATAATCTAATGTGTAAGGTTTTCGAAGAATGAGATGGTTACACCGTGGAGATGGTACAACAGGTTGCCGTAAAAAAATTAAACATTTTCTTGCATCACCACCACCACACCACCAGCCTATATCAGTCCACTGTGGGTGGCCTATGACCCTTATAAAGGGAGATATGACCGTGGGGATCACGAGCATATCCCCCTTTATGTGTTCGGCGTTCCAACCCCTATTTTCGGAACCCAAGCCCACCCCACCTGTACGTGGTGCACCCTGCTAAACAACGAACGAGGCTCTGGCGGCCGGCTGATTGCGGCATAGCACAGCCTACATCGGCACAGCTAAATCCCCTGGCCACCGACGGGCAGCAGCGTCGTTCTGTGCCCTGCGATCCCCAACCCGCATGCCTAGCGTGGGGGTTACGGGTATTTTTTTTTATAAAGTTCAAAAATTTTAATTTTATGTAGTATTAAAGACTTTTCTGGCAATCTCGAAAGCATTTCTCACTTTACCGAGTGAAAAAAGACAGTTGTTGTGTTGTTGAAAGTGTAATGCTATACAGTACAAACCATAGTCATTTTATTGCTGCAATGTGCTCATCTTTTGGTTGAAGCTCTTTCTAGTTGCTATGCTTTTCAGGCATATCTATGCATCAAGAAGAAGGCTTTTTAGTCATAACAATGCAAAATAATTAAAGCTTACCTACCAGCCAAGGCCACTTCATTTTACTTATTTTCATGAGAATTTTCAGTATTTTACAGATTCTATAATTGTCTGAAAATAGATCCTCAACCAAAAGTTTTCAAAATCTCTGTATTTTAAAAAAGCTAGACATTCTGCTAAAAAAAACCCTGAAAATGTTTATGCAGTAGATAATAATGATAAGACCCAAAAGCCACGGTGGTTCACAAACTAACCACCTTTAAATTTTTTCGATATTTCCACAACGGTAATAAAATTATGGAATTCATATATTATAATTAATCAAACACTTAGAATTAAACACAACACATAAAATTAAATACATAAAATAAAATACACACTTATTTTTTTTTACATGATTTAAAAGTGAAAATTTCATAACTCAACAAATATTTATGAAAATAAATTATGATAAAAAAAAGATGTGTCTACAGTCAGCTAACTAATGTAAAATGCCATCTATTATCTTAACTTAAATATTCATTCAAAATTATAATGATAGATGAAGTATATATCAATAAAAAAAATCGCTAATAGTTGGTTAGAAAACTCGCCACTAAACTGAAAGAGAAGCCCTAGGTTGCCTAGTCCCGTTTTATTTAAGTCAATATTACCGGATGCGTTATTGCGATAATGCGGGACTCAATACAAATGTTCTAAGGACTTATATCGGAATATCCTGCCTGCCATAGAATTATCCGATGATAAAAACTCAGTTGCGTTCAAGGAATTGGGACGCATTCACGATATTATCGACCGATAATAACGCGCCTATGTGGGGGGGCCTTCAATCGGCGTGCCCATTAAAGGTGTCAAAATACAGTAAACATAAACAGCCGGGTGCACCACCCGAAAACTATGTTAGCTTAGGTCCCAAAGATGGAAGTTGAAACACCTCACAGCCTATGCTAAATTAAATTATATATAACCTGTCCCGTCCGCAACTTTCAATGCAATGCTTTCTGTATGTATATATGGTTCCACGTAAAATATTTTCCGGACACAGAACCCTTAATATGTATGGAATAAAATATAAAATCTTATCTATAATACCTGTATTACTTACCTACCCCTACCCAAACGTACTCTTCACGTTTCCGCTCCCTTTTCCGTTCCCGTTCCTGCCTCTTTTTCCGTTCCTATTTCCGCCTCTTTTTTCCGTTCCTGTTACTGTTGGTGAACCGTCGCTAAGTCAACAGCCGGTTAAAAAAGTATCGGTATGATGAATTTTTATATACCTGACTTGAAAAATGGATGGCTTCTCATGCAAAATTTCTTCCCCTATCTCACCCTCTTAAAATTATATTTTCACGACCAAAAGTAGCATAAGATGTCTCTTCTATCTCTATTCCAATATTTATGAAAATTGACCTTACAATACCTTATTCTACTCTGTTTCAACAGTTGATCTTTAACAATATGTAGTGATGAATTGTGTACAAAGTCTTAAACCGATCGCGCTACGTGTTTATAAGTTCCATATAAAGTTTATCACCCATTTTAACCCATTTCACCTCTAACAAAGGGGTAATTTTGGATTTTTCTCATATTGTCTTATATTAATGGAATTTTACAATATTTATGTCAAGTTTCAAATTTTGAATTTCAAGAAATAGAAATGTTAAAACTTTAAAACAATCAATAGAAATGCTTTAACCCCGTATTACCAAATAGAGTTTAGGCAAATTTTCTAAATATTTTTAACTTTTATTCCCAAAAAAACTTTTGACACCCCAAAATACCTGACGTATTATTGCGACAATGCGGCCCAATTCCTTACACAACTATGTTTTTAACGAGCGATATTTTTATGACAGGTCTTTTCCTATTGCTATAGTACGGGATCGCATGCGTCCAATACGTATGTTCTAAGGACTCATATCGGAATATCGCAGAAAGGAAGAACGCAAGCGTCCTACTTCTATTATATGTTATGGTTGCAGCAGTGTGTAACTTCGTAGCTTTCCTAATTCATAATGTACTAAAAACAGATATCGTAATAACGCATCCGATATTATCGACAGGGGAGCCTTAAGTCGCGCATAGCCATTAGACTTGCGAAATGTTACAAGGAATGTTACGTTCGTCCTTAAAATACATTGGTTACGCACAACTCCACTCGCGCGAAACCTTACATTAGTTGCAAAGAAAAACCAAAGAGTTTAAATATAACACTAATAAAATTTCCACGTTATAAAGTAATTAACAAAAGTAAAACTTGCGCGGCAGTTAGGTAAGTACGTACGGTCTTAGCTAAAATTAAATTAGAACCTGCGTCATACCGTCGCCAAACTTTAAAAGTATTTCAATAGAGTTTGAAGAAATCATATAAAAATACTTAAAGACTTCTAAAAAATTTCGCAACGTGACGTCTGGCTGGCCTGTTTGTTGAAATAAGCTGCCATTGTGTTTCCCTTTACTGTAAACGAGGGGAGGTATGGATTAGTTATGTTTTTCGTTAAAATAATATATTGTCCAGGATTATAGCTACAAATAACATGGGGGATTGAGATGGTTTACAAAATTGATTTATTTCATTGACATGTTATTAAAATTTTCAACTAACCAATGCAACGGCGCTACGGTATTAAGAAAATAGAATGATAAAAATTGGATGGGATCACGTGAGCTGTATGCACCTTGATAGGCATCGATCGTTATCTAATGGGCACCTACATATGGAAGAAGACGCGGGGCAGGTCTCGTGAACGTTAGCGCGACGATAAGGATGCCTTTCGTACTACTGGGTAGTACTGGGTAGGTAAGTCGTGGAAAAGGGGGTTTTTTCAGGGGTGTATGGGGTTCAAACCTTCATCTTCGGTTCCCATAGCAACCTCACCTGCACGAAGTTCACTCTGCTAACCAACAAACGGGGCTCTAGGCCGGCTGATTGCGATATAGCGTAGCCTAACACCGACACAGCTAAACACCTGGCTACTGACGGGCAGCAGTGTCGGAGGTGCGAGAAACTGTGCCCTGCGATCCCCAACCCACGTGCCCAGTCTGGGCCCAGCCTAAAAATGTTTATACCCATTGTGTGAACAATACAAAGTGTGGTACACCGACTAGTTTTATGTAAGTAGCTAGTTAGGTAAACCCCCTCAATCATGCATCGGTAAACAGGGTGTCCGGTAAGTAGTGTCTGTAATATTATGTTGGTTTGAGTTTTCTATCTATCTATACTAAGGTTAACAGTCGTATCATTCCATGATCTATTTACGTAATACTACCTTTTTTTTTTGGTAACGCGGGCAGGAATCTGCTACCAGATACCCTGCCGCATGCAGGCTAAGACGGGGTTATATGGGGTTGAGCGGACTCGCTTGACCCAGTAAACCTCCCGCGGTGGTCCAGCCTCGATGCGTATAGAGGGGTTTTTGGGAATCAAATTGCCTCCAAAAACCCCTCTCGCATCTGCCGATGCACGTCCCGGGGGGCGACCGTAGCTGCCGCCCCCAGTGCCTTCGCGGTGCTTACAGCAGCGCGCTCCACAAACGCGCCACCATCCGCCCCGGGTCCGCTTAGTGGTGGAGGCTGGAGAACTAATACTTCCCCACCTTGCAGGTACTTATGGGGGCGGCACGGTCAGATATGGTAAAATATTCTAATAATTAAAAATAAATGTAAAACTTACGACTCAAAGAACCTTCCGTTACATCAATTCATCTTACTTGGATAGAAATTATATTCTTCGTTACGCAATTGATTATCATTACAGGAGATTCCTTCCCATGATTCTTGTCTCAAAGTAGTTTCGTGCTTGAATATTGAAAAACCCATGGAATTGAACATTTTTTTTCATAACTTATTCATATCCGTTCGTTGTGGTTTGCTGGTGTGTTTCGAAACATACAATATTCATTTATTTAATTTTATCAAAATGCTACTTTTTACTTATGAAGAATGCACCACTTATATTTAGAATAACGTATTGCTAATTATTTATGTAAATACTTGGTTTGAATGAGTTCTTGGATGAAAAAGAGTTAGTGATTCACAGAACACTATTACTCCACAGGGGCTGTAACTAGGGATGCAATATCGCTCATAAAAAGGATATATATGAAAAGAGATATTAACATAGATGAAAGGAGAATGCCAAGAATTCGTACCGATTGCGTCAAAACCTAACGTATCACATATCATTTATTATATTTTATAAATGACATTAACACTTTCTTTAGTTTTACTCACATATTTTGTTGATTTGGTTTCCGTCGCACGCTACCACTAAATTGCAACCACCATTAATATACAGCTTGTAACATTTAGATCGGTCAGTATGAGAAAGTCTGAAACTATAAGACATACGAAAATCTGTTCTTAGGAACCATGTCATCGATTTTAGTGACATAAAAACTGAGTTCATACATTTTAAAAAAACTTGTACTCAGTTTGGAAATCGAACCAGACGTTTTGAAAAATAAAACTTTCACAATTTTTGTAGTTATCGATTGTTTAGGTCTTAGGCAGTAAATGTTACTATGAATCATGATGTCTAAAATTAATAAAATGCAGTGTTTTCATATCGCTTAATTTATTTTAGCAGGTGTTCATATTCATTTCATATTGTTTATTTCCACAAAGCGGCCCATTAGTATACTTCAACACAAAGTAATAAGCTTGTTGCGCCCACGCGGACACTGCAGGCTCCATGGCTTGCCTGTGTGTTCAAATGTGATCGAAGTGACTAACATTTTTTTTAATACACCATTTAACTCGTTTAGATGCGTAAAATTGTCTGTGGTTTTTTTTCCTGCTTGTCACTAAGCCCTTCCGCAAGGTTTTTTTTATCTGCAATAATATTTTCTATCTATGATGGTAATTGCTTATTTATCTATTAATCATACAGTTACAATCAATCTATTTTTCAAAACGTCCGTGTTCGATTCCCGAGATGTACAGGTGTTTTTTAAATTATATGAATGCAGTTTTCCTTGTTACTAAAATCGATGACAGGGTTCCTAAGAACAGATTCTTCGTAGGTCTTATAGTTTCAGGCTTTCCCATACTGACCGATATAAATGTTACAACCTGTATACTGTTACTTTGGCAACAACTATTGATATACAGGATGGTTTTTTGAGAATGGCGGTGATGGCCAAGTCCGAAACCACGAGAGTTGTTAGAGAATGCTATTTCCATTAACTTTTAGTTACACATTTATTTGCAATGATTGATCCTTATCAGCAACAGAATCCATTGGTTCAATAATACGGGGGGTTATTTTATTTAAAAATCATTCGGGTACATTTCCGTTAAAAGTAATTTTTTTTTTGAAGAAAATAAATATGCAGTTATTATTTTCTTAAAAATCGAGGGCATGACGCCTTTCACGACTTATCCCTAACTGTCGTAGTTTCGGACATGGCCATTACCGCGCTTCTCAAAAAAACACCCTGTATACTGTAACTATGGCAAAAACCCTCATTTTTAATGACAAAATGATTAATTAAGACTGAAGAATCGACTAAAAACTTATTGGAGATTTTTTCACGTTTGTATTGACGCACTCACTTTAGTCTTGGTACCGAGCGCCATACATCAGACGTCATTGTCCTTTGGTATGTAGTAGATAGTTTGGATTCTAGATTAACACATAGGATAATTTGATTTCGAAAAGTTAATCTCTGAGGGGTAAACGGTGGTGGTAAAGTTTTTATGGGGGACCATAAATTGACCTTTCAACTTGACATTTTTCAGTCTCTCATACCGTTTCACAAAGTTTCTAAAAATGAAAAATTTGTATTCCTTAGTTCGATTCACTTAAAATCGGTACGTTTATATAAACTACAAAGAAAATACACGTATTTTTAACCTTAAAAAATATTCCCTGGTTTGCACGTTCACTCAAAATATGTTAATAATAAACCTTTATGTAGGTAAATATTGAAACACGTTTTGACACATAAATTTTCACGCGGGCGAAGCCGCGGGGCGCAGCTAGTAATACACAATATGGCGGTAGGCAACTAGCATGACAACATTTATTTATTTATATATTTAGTAGGAACGCCAACAGTTTAAATATCAATACATTGTAGGGTTACACTGACAAAGTTTTCATTCTGATATAGAAACCAATTACAGGCGGACACAGCATTCATAATAATAATAACTAAGTAGTAGGTACTTAAGGTAACTAAGAGATTATATAGGTAGCTAAGATACATAGATCATCGATTTTAGGGGTTCTTACAAAAACATCGATGTTATAGATGATACATTGATATTTTAAAGTATCGTTTCATCCCTATCTCCCCGTCACAAAAAGATACATCAGTTACGTCATAAGCAAAGAGTTAGGTAAGTAATATAGTAAACCTCCTTGTAAGTAATGGACCAAAGAGGTCACAAGGAGTTTTGGTTACTAAATGTAGGTAGGTAATGTAGGTATTGCAGGCTGTGCTCTCGTGGTTTTCTCATGCTTTTCTTCGTTTTACGGTGTGATTCCACCTACAATGTCTGCGTTGAGTCGATCACTAGTTCTTCCTCCGTGGTACTTTTCGTAGTACTTACTTACTTTTTGATTGGCTTTGGGTGTACGCTGCATCTCACATGGCACAAATTTGAAATCCCTCTAACTGGAGAAAAAAAACCCAAGGGATCTTAAAGAAAAATTAGAATCTCGATCCACAAATCCAAAAATGTTCGTGATGCATGCATTTTAGTTTGTGGGGCAATGTATGGAACGTGGGCCATCTCCTTTTTGGCTGTAGTACTCAATAATGTAAAGGTATCTTTCATATTTAGGTTGAAATTTACATTCATCGAAACGATTAGTGTCATTTTTAACTGCTGCGGATAATTGTTTATTTTAATTTATCCCTAAGTGGCCGTGGCGCCCTCTACAAGCACCTGCAAGGTTATCCATTACTTAATGGATACCATACACACACATTTATAAGTATAATGGATACCCTGCATACAGTTAAGCAACGATGCATGTAACCTAAGTTATACGTTACAATTTATTGTAATGTGAGTAAATACTTTTTAATTCATCATTTTGCTATAAATCTCATGTCAATCTTTTAGTACTGTCACTGTAGATCAAAATTATGTCAAAATAAATATAAATATTTTTTAGACACATATATTAGTTAAAAAATAGTGAAAAAGTAAGATCATTCGTATTATCATAATTACCCGACCACCAAACATACAAGATCTCAAAAATATAAAACTTCAAATATGCCAATATGGAAGAATATGAAGGGTCTACCCTCAGAGCTTCTAGCTGCAAAGGGGCTGCTGTACCAAGACTGGGACGCATTGACTCCTTGTCAGAGAGAATGCAACACGAGGGTGGGAATGTTTTTACAAATGGAGCAAGAAGCTTATTTGACTCATCATCCAGAGGTCAGTTTGTTATGTGGCGCCAAGAGGTGCCAAATGGTTAATGGAAAACTATTCAATAGCTTGTTCAGCTCAACTTTCCTTAAGCTGATGTGAGCTTCTTTACCTAGGAAGCCTTAATTTAAATTGGCTTAGTGTGGAAACAAATAGTATAATTTTTGAGTTATTATTATTTGAAAATTCAAATTTTTCACGTAATTTCGTCAAACTTGATGTTATTGTTTGCTACCGATTGCTAATTATTTGTAAATTTGATAATGACAATGACATTTGTCGTGATTTTCCCAGCAGTTTTTTGGTATTTTTTAGTAATCTGACAATGACAATGACATCTTTGGTTCTTTTGCCGCCGATTTTGGTGTTTGTTTGATTGATTGAATTTAGTCGTGTACACTCATTGATATATATTGTTACTTGTACACTATTCTAGCTAGAATATAACTAGGATAAACAGTAGGCTTTTAGGTTTTTTTATAACCACCCGGTAATCCTTTCCATAGTAGTAGGTTGTAAGTCACCTTTTTTGAGTAGATTAGGTTCTAAATATATCACAGAACTGACACAGAGCACCCCGATGCCTTGTGTCTTGAGTCTTGTGGTCCCTACCCATTTTTCCCATACTTAACCTCAAAACTTAATTAATTATGTTCTCGGAAACTATGATTTCCGCACTCCCGCACTTTAGGGGGAATTTCCTCCGCCACCCCTCCCCCTTGCTCACATCAACTAAAGGAAAGTCCTTCCGCTTTTTCTTACAGACAAAATATATGGGATATTTTTAGAGTAAATTGGTGTACAGATTGATTGGAGACCAATCGAAGCTAAGCTTACTCATTTAATGATTCTAGTACCTACGTAACGAAAACGATGAATCAAAACAGTTAAAGATGTCTAAAGCCGGGTATATACATGCCAGTAAATCGGGAAAGTAGCTAGCATACAAGTTACGGGAATGTACGAGTAACTAGCACATTGCGGATTCATTTGCAAGTAATATTTGCATGCAAGTGGTGCCCTTGCATGCCAGTATTACCATCGCGTATATACAGGACAGTTCGTAAGAGTCACTCGTACTTATTCTCGCGCGCCAAAAATGGATAACATGCGTAGTGAATTAATTTTTCTTGTATTTTGGTTTAGGCATTGTTGGCACGTCTATTTCGTTTTTGTAAAGCGAGCAAGTCGGTTTCCAAAGACATTCATATTCTCTATATAAATTAATGAACTGTATAGTTCTCTCATCTCCTCATCGTTGCTATTGTTTATTGGTTATTTTGTATTCAACATGGCGATGTTGAAAATAAAAACTTGAAAAAAAACTTCCCTCCCTCAACGGGCATGCAAGTAAATCAAATGTTGTGCTAGCTGGATGTATGCCAGTTACAGGCATGCCAGTTAGCGTATAAACATGACAGTAGCTAGGAGCTGGTATGCAAGTGTGCTTGCTACGGGCATGTGTATCCCCAGCTTAACGAATGGCTAATTGGAAATCCAAATTGCCTAAGAAGAAAAATGCCTAAAACGTGACATGACTACATTGCCGACACCAGCATAATTACATTGACTTAGGGCGGATTTGCATGGGTTGATTTCAGCCGTGCGGTAAGTCATCTGTCGAATTGCTTGTAAAAATTGAATCGGCACCTCGTTTACACGGTTTAAGACGACTAGTAGGGTCAAACCTCCCTCTCGCTCGCACTATTCAACATTTTTGAAGATATAAAATCACTGAATGTATTTATGCAAAATAGCAAACCTTCACGGCCTAGAAAATAACAATACAAAGGTTCAGCAATAATCTCATTTTGATTCTTTCACGTTTTCTTAACAAAAAACTGGTACCAATGTGATCAATTTTGGTGCCAATTTTTTTGTAGGAAAACGTGTTGGGTTCAACATGATATTCTTGCTGAACCTTTGTATTGTTATTTTCTAGGCCGTGAAGGTTTGCTATTTTGCATTACTACATTCAGTGATTTTATATCTTCAAAAATGTTGAATAGTGCGAGCGAGAGGGAGGTTTGACCCTACTAGTCGCCTTAATAAAAATGGCAGGTGCCTATAGTATTTTGACAAAGAAAAAACAATTGATTGACAAGATTCTTGTATAACTCATTACGGTGCATTTATGTCTCAACCATGTGAACCCTAACTAACGTATCGGCCGAGACGCAAGGTTGCGGGTTTGATACCTTCCGCAGGATAAATAATTGTCCTGCAGGTTTTTAGTTTCGGGTTTGGGTGTGGTGGTAGTGGGTATGCTCGTTAATAATTTTACAATACCCACAGCACAATAGTCAATGACAATCTTATAAGTCTATCTATTCAACAAACATTAAGCTCAAAGTAAAAAAAAATAAACCTTACCCAATAAGAAGGGCAATAAAGTTTATGAATAAATCTTAAAAATAGCAACTCTTGCACAATCAGGGGGGGTATACACTATACAGTCATATTAAATAGTGCTAATGCTTGAGTTATATATAGTTTGATCAGTTTGTAACAAAATCGAATGTGTTGATAAACGTTTGACAAAAAAGCCAATAGACCATCCAAAAAGCCAATCTACCATCGCGCATCGAATGATGTTGATCAAGCTTTTCACACACATTTGCTAAACAAACCACTTGCCATGGTCCTGCATTAGCCTGATTTCTATTACTCTGATCCGGTCTAATTCCACTGCAGGGCAAAGGCGTCCCTTCCCTCTTTTCATACATCCCAATCGATCAGATATCTGTAAAAATTGTTCACATATCCATATAGTCAGATCCCTAAAATAGATCCCTTCACAACGCAGAATACAGCGGTTTTGTTTGCATGATCTATAACATTTTGTTATTGGTATGATGTAGGTACTTTGGTGTACGCATAGTTTTTGATACCCATGGCCCAGGAGATAATCTGAACGGCTTATTCCGTCTCATTAGTCAGTAAGACAGTCATATTAAGGCAGACTGAATACCACGTGGCAATACCACGTCTATTGAGTGTGGGGTTGAAGCTATATTTAAAAAAAACAGAGAAGCTCGAAGAAGAATTTAAAAATCAGAGCAATCGTTCTATTTGCATGCCTCAATGCGACACGTATCTCCATCAATAGGCGACATCTTATTGGTCCTCATCTCACTTTGTGTGGAAACGCTTGTGTGTGGGACGATAGATTTTCTGCACCTATGATTTCCAATGTATTGATAACAGCTTTCGAAATACATTTATTTTTCTCGGATTTAGTTGAGTAAGTGGGACGCGTGTTAAATCCTCGAATTCGCATTGTGTGAATCCCTATATGTAAGCTCCAGTTCGTTTTTAGACTCTCGATTTTCAGATTAACTATTTTCTACTTTACAAAACGTCGCTTAGAATATTTTTTTAACTAAAATGGACGCGACAGATTCTTCTTTATTTTACTCACGCCGTAGCCGAAATAATATTGAGCCTCGCACAAAACAATGAAATCTTTTTTAACCTTTGCTCATGAATAATGACGGTCAAACGTAGTGTAGGACGCCATCAGATGGAGTGGCGATCTGCAAAAGGCTGCTAGTAGAAGCTGGATACGTCGAGCTGAGGACAGGGCGCTCATTCGCGGAGGCCTACGTCTAGCTGTGAACTGCAGGCTGATGATGATTATGATGATAATGAATAATATTGCAATGCAAAGGTTTTTTTAGGCCTGAGGGTCAATGCTTCAACAAGAAAAAAGCTAGATGATAGATATTTCGTACATCAGGTAGATTATGTACTTGTTTATGATTTTTCAGGTGAAAGCGATGCTCGAACTTTTTATTAGCAAAATGGTACAATCGCCAAAAAGAAAAGACATTTTGAAAGAAGCTGCTGAATATTTTACAAGGCCAGCGGAGGAGTTAGATAAAGAAATTAGAGAGTTACTTGGAGTGCCATTGGATAAACCATTCACAAAGGTGCTATATAATAATTATATTTTATTTTTAAGCCAATAGCCCGATAATATTTTATTAATTACGAATATGATTATAATCTTATCAATAATCAATGAGAGAATGTATTTGTATTTTCATAAATTTTGACATAAAAGATACTACTATTATTTCGTGTCTAATAAAATAGGTAGCCTCATAGTCATAGGTAGACCTCGGAAGAGGTAAAACCAAACACTTGTTTTAGCTAGATGGTTTAAAATAACGTTTAATAGTACATTAACATAACATAAAAAATATTGTTTCAATTAATTTAAAATTTTGTTACAGGATGCCCAGCCAACTTATAGTTTTGATGACATTGAATTGGAAAAGGACTTGAAAGATTTAACACTGAAGCATTACCCACCCGAGTCCTGGTCCATACCAACTCCGTACCTCAGCACTCCTAACACGCCGTCTTCTTCATTCCTTTCTGTAGTTACCTCTGATACCACAGTACCAACACCAGGTAATGTATTCTTCTGTACTGAGATACTAATATTTTGTGTGCGCAAATTGGATAGGTCATGACTTACGGAGCCGAAACGTCGACACTCACAATACGGCTAGTCCACCAGTTTAAAGTCGCTCAGTGAGCTACGGATTGACCTACATAATATGATCGGAGTTTAAAGGACATTATCCGCACCGAGACTATCAATAGAACTAAAGGTGTCTCGACATAACTCTGAGAATTAGCAAGCTGAAGTGGCAATGGGCTGGCCATACCCAAAGAACCGATGACCGTTGGGGTACCTAAAGTGAAGTAAAGACCGCAGCAAGCGTGTTGTTTAGGTCGCCCTCCGGCCAGGTGGGGTGAAGATTTGCGAAAGGCTGCTGGTAGAAGCTGGATGCGTTAAGCTGAGGACAGGACGCAAAGGTGCTTATGTGGGGGAGGCCTATACCCAATAGGGGATTGCTATAGTCTGATGATGATGATGAAATGGATACACTATAATTGTTGTCACAGACAGTCTACCACTACTTTATCAGGTCATAGAACAGATAATAAAGCACTACGGCCCGGTCACTATGGGTGACCGCCTAGAGTCTTATAAATTCAAGTAAGTTTGGTGTACACGGGTACAGTAAACGGTATAGTATGACGGTAAAGTAATTACCTAACTTCGACAGTGGGGTGGGGTCAGTGAGTGAAAGCGCGCCTGAGGGATCGCTGTGAGACAAATAATAAATAATAAATAAATAAATATATGGAACATCGCACACACGGTCAACTGATCCCAACCTAGGAGAGCCAGTACTATGGGTACCAAAGACTAATAAACATACATAAATACTTACAAAACACCCAGACACAGAACAAACATCCATGTTCACCACACATATGTTTGTCCTGGGCAGGGATCGAACCCGCGACCTGCAGCTCAGAAGGCAGAGCTACTACCTACTTAGCTATGAGGCTAAATGTTTGTATGATCTGCAAATATTGTAAAAAATATGTATCTAAGTAGTGTTTAGTCATGTGGTTATACAGCTCTGCTATGATGAGCCATGATGCTAGGTGACCATAACACAGCATTATGTTGCCACAAACTAACTGATGCTGAAAACAAGTTCAATGTTATTTATAACTGTACCAATTTAAGCAACATTGGTAGACTATGAGTTTGTTGGTTAGGACGCTAGTTGACTCTACCCGTGTACGCAGGCTTTAGAATTTGAAAAACCTTTGATCTAAAGACTTCGACTCCAGTTTTTTTACAAAAGATTTTTTACAAAACAAGCAAAGCCTTCAACAACACTTCTATAAATTATACTAAAAAAATAATGCTGGACAATCTGGACATTATCTGGACATTAATACACAAAATCGTCTAGCCCCAAACTAAGCAGAGCTTTATTGGGACCCAAATTACTGATATATTACATAACGTAATTGTTTTTTAATACATACTTATTATCATAGAAAACGCCCCCACCCCGAGACAAATATTTGCAAATCATACAAACATTTGTCTTGCATAGGGAATCAAACCCGCAAACTTCTGCGTCTCAGTCGAGCTTTCGCCCACTGCGCCATAGAGGCCGTCAATTATATCATCAAATCTTCTTAATATTAGCTCTTTAATACGCTTTTAAAGATTACGCAAACGAGGATAATCGATACCCTGATTTCTGTATACGTCAATCAAACGTACATCCCCTTTGTGTACCACAATAGACTTCATAATGAAGTCTACCTCGTGCTTTTCAACCAGTCGACGTCGACGTTTCAATGGTGTAAAATTACGTACCTATGCGAACACTAGGCGCGGCGCGGCTATATCAGCTCCATATATGGCTCAAGCTTTTTAGAACAAAGAGGCTTTTAAAAAATCGACAGCATTTCAATATAGATATCTAGTTAGTACTTTATTGCACACCTTACAAAGAATAACTTTTTAATTACAATATACCTGCGAGAGGCTGCTGGTAGAAGCTGGATGCGTCGAGGTTATGTCAGAGTGATGATGATACCTAGTCACTATTTTTTTTGCGGTGGCGGCTTAGTTGGGTGTAGTCCGTCTTCCGATCCGGTGGTCGTGGCTTCGAATCTCAGCCGTGCTCCAATAAATAAATCCTTTTCAATATTTTTATTGAATATTATGATTTTCGAGGACGGCCGAAGATGCGTTGGCGGGACGAGCTCGAAGCCAGAAGAGGGTGGTGGGCGGTAGCTCGAGACAGGGTTGTTTGTCTTTGGGGAATATCTTTGTCCAGCTGTGGGACGAGGAAAATATATGAATTTAAAATATACTAAGAACAACAACATGGATTTAATAATACAATAAAAGTCTCTGAAGTCAAAACGGTGTCTCAGGCGAAAAACAATAGTAAACTTGTAAAAAACCAAATTAATAACTTAAGTTGTAGTTGGTATATTATACTAAAAAGTAGTTATGAGAAATATAATCTTATTGATATTGTTTTTACATGCGGAAGCATAAGTTTAGATCTGCAATATTAGGTACATGTATGAAATAACCTTTTAACAGTTATCGTATTATATATTCTTCTTCTTGTTCTTGAGCTCTTGAGTGGAGACCGCGGCTAGGCAAACGTAGTGTCGGACGCCCTCCGGCCAGATGGAGTGCGATTTGCGAAAGGCTGCTGGTAGAAGCTGAATGCGTCGAGCTCAGAACAGGGCGCAATGGCGCTCATTAGGAGAGGCCTATGTCCAGCAGTGGACTGCTATAGGCTGATGATGATGATGGTGATGATGTATTATATATAGCCTAAATTAAACTCCTCCGTTTCCTTGTAAGATAGATTGGTTACGGCTGTCTAAAAATTTTTTTACAGTTACTTACATGTTGTTCATTGCGTAGAAACTTTACTTAAAATTGAGTCTTATGTGTAGGTAATGTCCTAGCTAGTAACATAAAACATCTGCAAGCGAAAGCATGTTTTACTGCGGCGACGTAAGATTTTATTTTAATGCAAAAAAATCTTACGTCTTTACGTCTTACGTCTAGTTGACTTTACCCCGTCCAGATTCTAGAGTTCATAAAAAATATTCAAAATTACAAAATTACGAGCCTAACACTGGAACAGCTAAATCCACTGACCGCCGATGGACAGCATCGTCAGTGGTGCAAGAAGCTGTGCCCTGCGATCCCCAACCCGCATGCCCAGGGTAGGGATTATGGGCATATCCACCTTCTTATAGGGGATCTGTCCAGCAGTGGACTGAATAGGCTGGTATTGTTGTTGATATTGCTATTGTATATGTAATAAGCATGATGGGTTCACTGTTATTAATTGTACACTTAGTTCGTATCGTATTATATTTTAAGTGATTTTCTTTTTAGTGTAACCACTCTTGTTTTTTTGCCTTTAATTGGTTTCTCACGTACCAGAAGGCGGCACAAGCAAAGTACCATATTATTGTAATCGTTTGTAAATTGTTGGTAAATCTAATCAAAATTAATTTATAGGGTACAATATAATGCCACTTTAGTAAAAAGGCTATTTAGGCTAACACATTTTTTAAGCATAGCCCAATTCTGGCACAGCTAAATTCCCTGACCGCTGACGGGCAACAGCATCGGTGACGCAAGAGGCTGGGTCCTGTGCGATCCCCAACCCGCATGCCCAGCGTGAAGATTATGGGCATATCCTTCTTATTAGCGGAGGATTATGTTCAGCAGTGGACTGTTATAGGCTTGTCTTGTTGTTATTTATGGCTTCCTAGTTGATTCTGGGTCTTTGCTTTAAAAAATCCCTGTATCCTCATTCGATTTGTTTTAAACGTTTTATTTTACTCAATCTAGAGCCTGTCCGAACTCCCGATCCGACACTATCCGAGGTATTCCTCGGGGTAATATCCAACACAGTTGACAAGGCAATCTTCTTGCACGTGGATGACAAGGCACTGCGCTACGACACCGCTTACGTCGAGCTATCTAAATGCGTGGAACAGGCAATGGAGATACCGGTCATTGAGATACGAGAAGATATAGCTGAACTCTTTTTCAATGCCTACAAGCTGTTTGAGCTAAATATTTTGGAAAAGGAAAGGATTGGTTAGTTTATTTTGTTAACTTTTCAAGTAGACAAGAAGTAAAAAAGACAATATATACTATGCAATAGAAACCTATAAGCTAATACTACGTGTTTACTCAACCATCACTGTTAATGCAATAAGTAGGTACGTAGCTCGCTAGCCAAGTGGGATAATTATTTGGAATCAAGGAGGCCTCCTCCACGAAAACCCTCAGCATTATGGTAAATGACGTGACCTTCCCTGGAATATTTTTCAATAGAAGGCGTTATGTCACTGAGAACTGTAGTTATCGCAATGTATCATGCATCTTCATATGGCTTCATGCAGATTGGAGACGATGGTGGTGTAGATTTGATCAGTCCAGAGTATAGTAGTTCGTCTCCGCTGTTTCTCTCCCTCAGTTATTGCTCATGATGACAAACTTCTCCAGGTTGTCTCTGCACTTTCGTAAGACACAGGATGTCCTACGTGAAATCCAGCAGTGCACTTTTACTAGGATGGAAAAGTCTATAACAAACCTCGAGAAATTATGCGATTTGCTATACTAATAAACCCTAAAACGCTCTATTGTTTGTGAAAATTTCAATCGATTGAAAAAATTATCCACATACCTTGTTATTCTAAGGGCTGCAAAGGGTTCCTGCTTCCATCTTCGAGACCTAAGCCAACCCCACCTGCTTGTGATGCGACGATTAATTAATCTAAAATATTGTATTACAGCTGCAGAAATAGCGTGGGAAAAGAGAATGAGAAAGAAATTGAAGAGGACTTTACGTCGTCTGCACAATTTCAAAGGTAAAATAAATTAAATCCAGATCACGAATCTCATGACCGTTTAGTCTCGTGAAACTGATTTTCTAAGTAAAACTATGGTTACCATGAGCTCTACGAAATATACAAAGAAAATACATAAATATATGGGATATGTCGCACACGGTAGACTGGTCCCAAACTAGGTAGATCCTGTATTATGGATCCCAGGGACTGGTACATAGATATCTTACAAATCACTCAGACACATAACAAACATCTATATGTGTTCGTCATGCAAATTTTGGTGAATACAGATGTTATTTTTTATAAACACCACCCGCTATGAAGAAACTTTGAGAGCTTAAGACACCCCTTTTGAGGGGTGGATTTGAAAAATCTGGAAACGCATGTTCTTTATTTTCTCTGCAGTATATAACTCTTTGAGTGCTGAAACACACTGACTCTGGCTAGCTGTTGCTTTTATTATGATTTTATGGAGCATTTCCATTACATCCCTTTTTGAGAATATGATTGAAAAATCTTGAAACTCGTATTTCTTTATTATTTATGGAGATTTTTTACTTGTGTTTGAAAAATGGCAGCGTTGCTGACTACATTTTTCAATTTTCATAGATTTCTAATACCCTATTTTACTCCTGTAGATTTGTAAAATGCCATTGAAGTGCTATTTACTCAAGATTATAAACCATATAGCGTTTAAAAAACTATTAAAACAACATTCCTTTTTAACCCTTTATAATTATTTTTTGACGCACAGGTTACGAGACCCCACCAACGCCAAAGAGTGTAGTATCCTCTCATGAGAGTTATAAAAAACCACCGCCACGGCCCTGTGTGTGCCATCCACAGTTCAACTATAATCGATATGCTAAAGTAAGAATTAATATGTATTAAAGTATTATTTAATATTATTAAAGTAAGTAGTTGTATGTAGTATAGTATTATGTAAGTAGTTGAGTTCTTCTAACGAAAGAAGTCCTGCGGCAATTAGCGGAACTAAAGACAATTATCCATTATTTTGAAAGATATATATCCATTATTTTGTTTTTCTTTGGATGGACCTTCGTTTGACCACGAACTCGCCTGATGTTAAGATGGAACAAAGAACTCTAGTAGTATAGCATCATTTAAATCTTCACTTGTATTACATAATCATTACATAATCATAGTGTAACAATACAATAGTGTCATCCCGTGACATTGCAACACGATCGAAACATCGGGGAAAATAAGAAAAAAAACTCGAGGTAGACCCGTTAAACGATAATTATTATATACATTATATGATTTACTATTTACTACGCGGCTTCGCAATAACAACCTATCTTTGTATGTCTCGGTTACAAATTATGTATATTCAAAGTTTCGTCAAAATCTGTTACAGAGTTGATGGAATGAACATATAATAACTTAATTAATGTGATGCGAATGTGTCCGCGATACGCGACTTCGTATGCGTGGTACCGGAAAAAATTTAACCTACGTATTCATCCAGGTCACACTGTATATTCCAATTTTTATCCAAATCCGTTCATCTGTTACCCGAGTTAAGTGGTAACAAATGCATACACACATGCACACACAAAACTTATAAATCTGAGAGATATTTCAGTTTAATCTGTTCTTTACCCTATACCGAGTGTCCTTACCTATCCATTAGAACACTAGGTATACTTTTTATAGCTAAATAGTCGCTCTGCAAACCAGGGTGAGGACTGTGAACCTGAAAACTTGAAGCAAGACCCGGTCACTAATTGGATGGCCGACCGTTACTAACAACGAATAGTACTTGTTTAGATAATTTTCAAAGTAATAAGTAAAGTATTAATTAGGTAAGAAAGAAGCGTGGATTAAAAATGTTGATACGAAACTGCCATGAGTTTAAAAAAAAAAGTATACAATACTAAATTTCCCTAGGTTTTAGTGGGCCTTCAAAATTTGGCTTTTGAACATTATATGAATATTTTCAATCAAGAGCTTGATATCAAATAAAATATTAAAAATCAAACAAAAAGCTATTCGACCCTGCCAGGATTCGAACCTGGAATCTTCTGATCCGTAGTCAGACGCGTTATCCATTGCGCCACAGGGCCGTTGAGATGCATGCCGAATCTATGGTTTAGTATGAATTTTGTAAGATAATAATTTTCATTTTTTCTTGATATCATTTTTTTTAAGTTAGCTTTGGTTGGTTTCAAAAAGGTCCCAGAATTTATATCATCACCGAAACTTACTGATCGGTTTCAATATTTTAGATCCGACCTACCTACTTTCAACCACACAACGAAACTATGTATTTAGATAAATATCATTATAAGTGAACGGTAAAGTTCTTTTCTTAAGAAATAAAGTTCTATAAGCTTAATATTGCTGATTAGGCATGCCACAACTCTAAGCTTGCCTGAATTAGTGATCTAATAATAAAGATTGCAATAGCAATATCTTTAACAAGAAGAAAAGTGGAAAATAATGTGTATTACACGCTAAGGGATGGATATGCTTCCTACTTTTTTCATCCATGTCTATGAGTATCGATTTTATGTCGACGCACTGGTTGCGCATGTTTATTTGTAACGAGAGGCTGTCGGGACCAATACTTTTCACTTTTCGAAATGAGAGTAGCCCTCGTAGAGAAAAAGAAAAAACTCGCAGTGGAGCCAAAATATTTGATGAACATACTACGGTAGAATTAAACCTACGTATCTAACGTAGACTGAAAGACTTTCATGATTTAGAACTTCTCGCTGACACACTGATGTAGTTGTGTGTGTGGGTGTGTGTATGTCTAATTTTTTCAACGTTTTCTCTCGCTGGTCACAAAACGAATTGTTTTGTTTTTAATGACTTTTATTTATGGAGTGTAAGGAGTTCCAAGTTCCAACCTCTATCTTAAGAACCCGGGAAAACCTCACCTGCCCGTGGTGCACCCTGCTAACTTAAAAACTGGAAGCTGTCTGATTGCGGCATAGCGGCGCAGCCTTACACTAGCACTATGACCTTTATTTTCTGACCGCCAACGGGCAGCAGCATTGGCGGTGCAAAAGCTGTGCCCAGCGATCCCTCAGCTTAAAGACTGAAAAAACCGTTTTTAGGGTGACGTTACCGAACCGGTCAAACGAACTATATGGTGCCGTTTTGTCCGTCCGTCTGTCACAGCTGATTATTTCAGGAACTACGTAAGCTAACGACTTGAAATTTGGTTATAGATTTATAATGCACTGACTGAATAAGATAGCCAGTAAAACAAAATATTTTAATTACCATCCCTACAAGGTCCAAAATAAAAAACGTCAAAATTGCAAACTGGTGCCAATAGGTCGAGTGGCATATTATATGAAAGGGGGCAAATAGCCCAGTTATCTGAAACTACTATATGTTTATAGCGAAGTCCCAACCTTAAATAGTTTTTGAGAAATCTTCCAAAATGGGTTGAAAAATAAAAGGGGGGATTGCTAGGTTGAGTAGGGTATCAAATGAAAAGGCTTGATTTGTACAATATAAATCCATTTTTATTTTTTTATATCATGCATAGTTTTTGATTAAGGATGAAAAAAGCTCAAAAATGACGAATTCCCCCCTCCTTAACTCCGAAGTTTGCGAAGTGAGAAACCTGAAATTTATAAATATTATAGAAGTATCTATATTTTACATGAAAATTATAGCAATGTCTCCAGCTAATATGGTTTTGTAGAATCCTCAATAAATGTAATGACAGCTGTGGTCAAGCTATAAAGCAAGTTAAACGGTCTTATATAGTGATATCTGAAAGGCTCTAATTTGCCCATTCTAAAGCCGGGTTAATTTTTCTATAGGATGTACACATTTTAATTACGGAGAAACCTTACTAATTAGTATTGCACGCCATTGACGTCACCCGCGGTGTGCGTATCAACTCGCACTTAACCGGTCTTGTTTAACGTAACGTGCCTTCTGAAAACGGAAGCGCTCAGATCTAAATGCCACTTAAACGGTCATCCGTCTTAGTAGAGATAAACGGAGTGTTGCTTAACCAAGTTGATCTTCTAAAACGTCGACGTAAGCCACGAAACGAGCGCTTGCTTACTGGTAAATAGGTATATTAACATGAAGCTTCTGTTCCTCAGGATCGCTTCGGAATCTACCAGCCGCGTGATACCAAATTCAGTAACAATAACGTAACTGCCACACCAGCTATCTCAATCGAAAGTCTTACTGAAGATGAAGAGGGTAATGATGACAAAGCAGAAACAAAGTCCATTATGAGTAAAAAGTCCGCTGTTTCTCGGAAGAGTGCTGCTAGCGGGAAAACTACTACGTTCAAAACATAGATACCTAAGTATTTTATGTATACTATTTATTAGTATGTGACCCGTGTGCACCGACACAGAAGAAAGGTCTTTCCTTCCTTCGTATGAGCTAGCGTTTGAAGGCTTCTGAAATGGCTCAACGCCTGGAAAAGCCGGAACGGACATCTTAACTTGCCTTCCGAAGCACAGAAGCATTGTAATCTAAATGCCAATAAACGGTCATCCACCTCAATAGTGACCGGGCGCAGTGTTGCTTTACCAAGATGTTCAGCAGGCAGCTAAGAACACCGAAGTAAACGACGCTACCCAACCACGCTACCCAACCATGCCACCCAATCACGCTATCCAAAGAGCATCTTCGACCTAAGGTTAAACGGCTGCATAGCTTAGTACTACTTTTTGTGCTGTAAGTACCATCTTCAAAATTGACAAACATATAAGGGTAACCGAGGATTGAAATATCAGAAAATTTTCTTTACTTTCTTCGAAGATTCTGGCCATAACCAGTTCCTTTTGACAGAGGTTTTCATGTATTATCTTTCTTATAATTATTGTTTATTGGTGACAATTAACAGTCACATTACACGTGTTGGTGTACACAGGCCTAAATTTATTTTGAGTAATATTTTAAAAATATAAGAATACGAAACTTTTTGTATAATGTTTTGTGTAATGTTGTTCATTTGTTCTAACTCGACTATTCATTATTATCACATATTTAATTTTATTTTTAGTTACGAATATAAAAAAATAATGGGGCGAATCCTAGTAGCCTTTAAATTAGCATTAGATTATTTTATGTGATCTTAGTGTTTAGTTTAAATATTAAAATTATTTTTCTTAGTTTGCTTAAATATTTTGGAATGGATATTATGGCAATAAATGTATTTTTTTGAATACTTTTTTGATCAACTTATGTAATTATACCAGGAATAATAAGCAAATGTTAGCATATATTTATTAGAAATGTAATATTATTAGCGGTTATATTTCTAAACGACACTGAATAATCTTTAGCAATTAATCGATAAAGACGCTGTCCGCCGAGACAATAGGCAGTCAACAATGGTATTTATTAGGGCGGGATCACAATACTGCGTAAGACGATGCATTGCAAAAACGGCGTGCACGTAAATCGACGTGTCATCCCAATGCATGAAATCATCGCATTCGGCTCATACTAGCACTTCTGTCTGCAGCAACGCATCGGAAATTTTCACAATGCGTTGTACGACGTCTCGTAGAGTTTTGCGGTACGTCGTCGCAACGGAGTGTTGTGGCCTTTGTCGTTACAAAGGCCACAACACTCCGTTAACAACATGGCCAGCGCTACATGAAGGCATGGCACGTTAAATTACTATCTAAAGAGTTTCGTACATTTTTTAATAATAGTAAGAAAACCAAGCAACCTGCGTCACGGGATGCCAAGACCGTCGTAGCTGAATGCCTCAAGCAGTCGTATTCCTCGTAACGCATAGATCATCTCGTGTACACTAAAGTGATTTAATCAACTCATGAAAACTAGCGTGATTCACACGAATAATAGTCGACATAAAGTGGAGGCGGAAGGGCCCCAACACGGCAGCATGGAGACTTCAGGAACCTTCGCGCTGCTTGAGCGTTTGACGTCATGCAGAAAGGCTATTTGCTTGTTCCATTTTCAAAGCTTGCAATAAGACTTCGAGCACCTTATTTATAATTTTATGAATGTAGTGAAATATTGGGAAACTTATCAGGTTGGTTAATCTCTTACAGCGTGTACACACTATTGCATGAACGCAACAAGTTAGTGTGAACAAAATTCTAAAAAGTAAAATAGCTAAGGGTATTTCCGCCTTTCGACGTGTCAATGATTTGTGTTCTGAGGTAGGAAGTAACTGACATGACCCGGATGCACTGAAGGGAAGTAGATACAGCCTGACATGCCATTTAAAGAAACGTCATGTCAGCAGAACTTTTTTGTCCAAACATTTTTACGGCCGGTTTTATTTTTGACCGACTTTAAAAAAGGATGAGGTTTCAATTCGCTCAACTTATTTGAAAAAATATTTTTTATTTGGAAAATAACTACTTTCTGTTTGCAAAACTTTAATAAAAGTTTCTAATGTTCTATAAAGAAAAATACCACCCATAATGGTGAAAAGATAGGGGATTAAATTTTTTTACGCTTTATTCTCGTGCATTTGTTCTCAGAATTGCTCACCTTTTGGTGAAGTGGAACTGATGGAGACTACAGAAGGCCACCAAAAGTCCTCTATTTCTGAGTTTTTAGTGTAGGTAAATAAATATTTAGTTATTAAGAAGGTATGAGGTCAGTTTAAAGTATTTTGTAATAAATATTTTCGTAAAACATTTGGATTGAAAGATTAAATAATGTCCACGGCTCTGGAACTCTGGTTTCTGTCATATTATTTAGTGACTCAGTTTGGAATGCTTTCAGAATTTGTGACTGTCTGGTTGAAGAGTTATTGAGCGTTTGATCTGTCACATATTGCGTCGAAAAGGTTTTTCAGAATTTTATCAAAAATCAAAAGCTTTTGAAAACCTAGAAAACTGCTGGAACAGAAACAAAATCGAACAAAAATTGCCGGATTCGACTCTGATTTTTGAACATTTGAAAATATCCCTGCAGGTCAGGGGGACCCTTGAATACAGTTCTGTTACAATTCTCCAAATCGTTAACAGCTATACAGCCCGCTCAGCATATCGATAGAAAACAAGAGTTTTCTCTACCAAAGTCAAGAGAAAAATGACATTTGGTGGTGGTAGACAACTAATTTTGTCTTCTGTCTAGAGCATGGGAATCGTGGAAATGAATGGGAAGACATATGTCTACTCTTCCAAGAAAAGTCTTCAATGGCGAGCACGCCGTTTAATTTTCTCTACCTTTGACATTTGAGGTTAGAGATAGTTCTTCCTAATTTGTCTACACCTCTATATAGGTAGACAACAGGTTCTCTATGTGATTTTGTTCAAGAAATATGTTTAAATCAGCCAAGTGCGAGTTGAACTCGCAAATAAGTTTATTAATCGTATGAAATAAGTATAACAATACAAACAACATCAAGACTTTTTCCCGTGCTCAGTGCTCAAATCTAATGTACACTGCAGAGGTAGTCAGACATTACATTTACCGCTTTTATTAGAACGCTAACCTACATGGCCTTTTTAGTTCTAAGTCATACTGATTTCCTCACGATTGTTTTATGAAGCGTTTGTGGCATAGCTTGCACACCTATTACAGGTCACGTCTCATAATATGTTTTGTAAGCCGTCGCATTTTTATATTTTTCGCTCTATACATATAAGTAGGTACCTACCTACTATATACGTGAAAAACTTAATTTCGTGTAGGAAATATTATAGCTTTATACTGTGCTATCTAGAAATACCTATAATTGGCTGTATTATTAAAAACTAGTTTATCTTAGTACTAAGTATTTTTGAAGCTTGGTCTTTTAAATAATGAAAATAAAATAAAATAAATAGGACGGGATTAGTAGCGTCAAGGGAGTGTAAGGTTTTCCATCCAACCTCTCTTCAGATCCAAAACCAACAGGTTGCTGATAACTAACAAACGGGGTGCTGAAGGCCGGCTAATTGCGGCATAGCGCAACCTAACACCGTCACAGCTCCAGGTAGCAGTGTTGGCACTTCGGCAGTATGAAATCTATGTCATACGGTCTCAAAATCGTATGAGCGAGATAATGAGCATCCCTCTTTTTAGAGTTAGGCAATAAAGGCGTTGCCTATGCGGCGTGTCGTCGCACCGTAAGGCCGCAGTCACGAAGTCAGCGGGAGCGGGGCCGCGGCGAAACACCTAACGCAAATGTTGCGTTGCGGCGATGCAGCGTTGCGAAAAATAACGTTTTATTGTCGTACGTTTCTTTAACCATTTCCTCGTAATTTTTGAGTGTGGCTAGACGTCTCTCTGCCATGGATCGTAATAAACTTATCGCTTACTTGTTATTAAGAAGGCGTTACTCTATTTTGAAAATACGACATAGAAGATAAGAAGGCGCTGCACCGCTAAAATCGTCAGTGACACCACTGCCGATTTCGGCGGTGCGGCGATGCAACGCGGTTATGTGTTTCGGCCCTATGATTTCGATGTTGCGGTGTCACTTAGCCATCGTACCGCACACCGACTGCGTAGTTACGTACCGAGGCCTCACTCTTGAGAAGGTTTATGTCCAGCAGGAGCAAGTTGTTATATAAGGCTGGTTTTTGTTAATGGGATCCAGTATATAAACGAATCTAATATCCCAACTTTAGTGCATAGGGTCCTCTCCACCATGAAGAAACTTCCGATACCAGTCTTATTAAGAATATTTGACTGCTGATTATGGATACGTCGGAATAACCTTGTTTTTTTTCCTGGCCTTTAGATTCGCAGTGGGAGAGTAAACTTGCAGGGCAGCACTTCTCACATTTTTGTATTTAACACGATACGTCAATAAAAATATTTTTGGCGAGAATCTCTAACCCATATTTGATTTATGATTTAAAGAAATTATTTTAATATAATAATTTTTAATATAATTATAACTATAATAATAATTCACAAATAACAATTATTTTTAAGAAATATGCAATATTAAAACTAAACTTTGTAGGCAGCGTTTGTAAATTTGTGTGTTGTCCCCTTGCAAGCATTATCTGCTTTGTCGCTTTCTATTTCTAGCAGAACCTTGAAGCTGAAGGGCTTGAATGGGTATCCACCCCCTTGGTAAAATTTGCTCATAAACTCAACCCTGGAAAAAAAAACTTTCAAATCAAGGAAAAACCGGAATCGCTGAAATAAAATAAAAAATGTTTCGTATTTAAATGCTCATAGCTAAAATTCACCATGTAGGAAGTTACATTTAAGTACTAGATTACATAGATTACATAGAATACATAGAATACATAGAATACATAGAATAAATAGAATACATAGAATACATAGAATACATAGAATACATAGAATACATAGATTACATAGATTTTAGTTTAGCCGTTTCTACGTCAGAAAGTTGACGGATTCTTTTGACTGTGTATGCAACAGAACCGAGTGTTCGACAATCCATCTATGTGGGCGCCCCATTGAAGCTTATTATTTAAGCTTATATCTAAACATACAGTTGTATCCACAAAATTATTTTAACTTTAGGTTAAACTTGTATAACATTTGGTAATGTATACATTGTGTTTAAGTCCCGTTCAGTTTTAAATTATTTACATCGAACCAGTTAACAATTTTCACTATTACATTGTTCACGTCATCAAGTGGTTTGCCGTCTCATTAATTTAAATAATAAAACGTGTCATCCGCAAACACTACAATTTCGTGTTTTTAATGGTAGGTGAAGATGGGACAAGCAGATGGTACACCTGATGTTAAGTGGTAATCATTACCTATCACACAGCGAGCGTCGCCTCGTAATAGTACATTACTGCAGCGGCCAGTAAAGAGGCATGATGGACGAACGTGTACGTGAGTCCATCAATGTCTAGTTGTGGCCAAGGCTTGTATAGCACTTTTCTCAAACAATGCGCGGAAATTGAAACTAAAACAGCTAGGCAGAACTTGTACATTTTTCAATATACAGCTTTCTATTTGGAAGCCAATTCAAATTTGTATAAAACCTTTGATATGTTACCTCCTTGGTTGCCATGTTTAAGAATAAAAGATCGTTCCATTTTTAAATTACACGTAAGATATGAGTTTACATAGTAATGTATTTGGTCGCAAAACACGACAGATATGGATTTTCATACCACTTTTGCCGGCCGCTGCTTGCATGTATTTGGCCAGTAAAGCAATTTAGATTTATCTCGAAGATGGTTGTCAAAGTAATGCTCAAATTTCCAAGCATGTTTGATAAAATTACTTTTTTTTGGACGTGCTTCAAAATGTAATGCCCTGCGTCCATCAACTTGAGGCATGAAGGTGATAGGCCTCTTGTGCCTGTAATTTCACCAGCACTCACACTGGTTGTCTCTCATAAGTTACGGCATGGTGTTGATGTAAATTAAAAACAAGAATGGTCCAAGTATTGACCCTTGAGGTTCATCCAATTTTGCCCATAATTGCAGTCGCAACCCTTGAGTTGCTACTATGTTGCTACGATGTTACTATTCTAAAAAAGAAAAAAAAAGATGGCAAAAAGCTACAGTCATAATAAAAAGTCTTACCAATGCAAACGTAGCGTGTGAAGGAACGCAGACAATCCCTCCATCACCACCAAAATGCAAAGAGTGAAAGCTGCCCAAATACCGAAAATGAAGAAGAGCTTTGGTATACCGGAGGAATAAGAGTGATCTTGCAATGCCAGCTTTGAGAGTATCATGTGCCAGAGCATTTCCGATAGTTCTGTAGCAAAATTATTTACTTGATTATTATGTTATGAAATAGTACCCCTGAAAACGTAGAGAAATTTCAGCGAAACACAATTTAACGAAGCACACATGCGCATTTATAATATTAGTTAGGATTAAAGTCATATATCTACTGGTGATCTCTGATATGAGAGGTTTTACGCGCTTTTACTGGCATTCAACGTGGTGATAAATGTCCAAGGTCTTCCAAGAAAATTTGACACCCAAAGTCGGTTTTCGAATAAGATGCGAATAATGTGAAACAGATTAAACAGAGTGCCTAGTGCGCGATATAATCGATCGAGGCAGCGCCACGCGTCTCTCACTAGATGGAGCTACCTAAAAAAAAAACTTACTTGGCCCACTGATCATAAAATAGTAAAAGTCAAAAACAATATTTTACGTTGTTTACAGTCGACTTACCAGCTTAAATAGTTTATGTACACTACGAATACGTAGTCGCGAGGCCCAATTAATTTAATTCGCAATTTTGGAAGGCGAATCTTTATATCATTTTAACTAAGGCGTTTCCGGTTATCACTATTGACCATTGAACTGGGGCAAAGAAAACTTGCGTCACCTCAAGTAAAATAAAAAGAAACTCAAAAGAAGAGGAGGAGTACTTACGTGAATGAGCAAGCGACAACGCCCACAATCGAAGGTACGATGCAGTATGCGAGACGGTACTCAGAACAAACTCAATCGTATGCACTGCTTGGTGGATCATCAGCTCGCTGAACGAAGACATGTAGATAGCCACTTCAGCCATCGTGAGTTCCTCCATCCTTTTGTCCGAGTCTCGATGCTGGTAGCGCCTGAATTTGCTAATTTTATTCTGCAATCAATTTCACAGTCTTGAGTCTGAAGTGTAATAATTGCTAAGATAGCGAGAGAAAAAAAGCTTCCCTTGTGTATAAATTTGTACAACATGCAAAATGGTAAATTGTAAAAGTTTAATTAAAAAGTAAATTCTACTTTTTAATTAACTATAGAATAATAATAATTAATATATTACTTAATTATTTTTTTTGTGAATACAAACAATAATATTATACATAGAAAACACTCAGACCAGAGCAGATATCTGCAGATATTGTTTATTTGTTTATTTGTTTATTTAAACAAATATACAAAGAGTCTAGACCCGAGCTGTTAGTTTCGATTCCACCTGGGCCACCCAAATGGCTTTTTTAGATGAAATGTCCATTTGCTAACAAAAACTTCTATATTTTTTCGTCCTTATTTCGTTAAAAATTAGACTTATGTCTTTGAGAATAATTTTTGTGTGGTCGGCACGTCATAAGATACCAAAAACCATGCCTAAGATCTTAGAACGAATTAAGAGTAATAAAGGACCAATATCTTAAGCGCTCGGGTGTTAAAATAAGGAAATCACTCAACAGTAAACAGTGAAAGAAATTGAAAAAACTGACATATTACTGAAACTAGAAGTTACCAAAGCTTCCTCTCTTTTCTTTTTGTTATAATTATGGATATAGATCGGTGGTCCAAACAGCATAACGGGTATACAAACGAGGGCGATTATCACCAAACTCATTTGTAAATATCTCTGACCCTTAAACATGTAAGGGCTACATTGTTTGTTTTGGTTTTTGGTGTTCTTGAAAAGAACCATGTCGATGAATAAGATAAGGATCTGAGGCGCGCATCCAGGTTGATTCGCTACTGTAGCTGTAACAAAAATATTGAGTTGACTTATCCAATAGAATAGATGATACTAATTAAAGCGAGCTACGGAGCGAGCTATGCTCGGAGTTTGTCTGAAGGACATAGAACTAAAGTGATCAATATAGCTCAGAGAATTATCAAGCTAAAGTGGCAGTGGCCATAATCTGCCGAAAAACCGATAGCCGTTGGGATAAACGAGTTCTTGAGTGGAGACCGCGGCTCGGTTAACGTAGTGAATCTTAATAATAACTCTGTGAAAGGCTGTTGGTAGAACCTGGATGCTTTGATGAACTGTTGATAGGGCATACTGGCACTTATAAGATGAGGTCTATGTCTATGTCCAGCAGTGGACTGCTATAGGCTGATGATGATGATAATGATACTTATATAACCTGTATTCTTTATATCAGTTACTAAATTTTTCAATAAATATAATACATATCCGCTGAATTATCGTGTCAATCTGACACGTTGAAAGTTATTTTAAAATCATTGAATCGTCATAAAACACTGTTTAGTCAACAATAATTATTTACTTATCCTATCTCGTATAAAGCTGCAAAAAAGGTAAACGAAGGGGATATCAGTAACAAACACAGTCACATTCTGCGGAATGCTGGCCACCGAACCTTGAAGTGCATTGGTAGGTATTTTTCTAGCTTTTGAAGTCAACTACTGCCATCATACGATTAATAATAGTGTTTACAAATAAGTATTTGTATGTATTTTTCTAAAGACATTGCCTGGTATAAGCAGTTTATGTAAGTACTAAAAACTCTAATAATGCACCGATAAGCTCTCTAGTAAAAAATGCTCTTATAATTTGTTTGTTTTATTTAATCTCTGAGGGCTCAGACTAACGCGGTGTCAAGTCTAGCTAAATAATTATGTCTTTCTATAAAAAAATCCTGCTAAAACAAAGCCGCTGGCAAGAACTAAATAAATAATGTGCCATAGAAAACAAGGTTTTAGTCCAGTGTCATATCACCATGGAATTATTACATGTCATTTGTCGGTGACATATCTTCGTTTACATTTTTTGAAGGATTTAAAAATATCCAGTCACAGTATAGAGTATAGAGAAAATACACGGTTATGTTGACGGCCTTTGACATGACTCGAAATGTCAACAAACTGTATGGAAAATATATTTTTGAATTTTCGCGAAATCTTACGATTTGATTTGATCATTTACTTGGAGAAAAGTGTTCTAGTGGAAATAGAGCGATTGAGACCAACTTGTTTTTTTTTGACAAATGTAATTTTCTGGGCATTTATGTACCTAATTTTTTTTAGAAAAACCAAAAATACCAGGATTTTTTCCTTCAAAATAAACTTATATTTTCCTCAGAACAAAACCTTCTAACCAAAAAGAAAAGGTAGCTGCCCTCAACTAAACTAAACTAAAAATAAACATATAAAATCAAATATTTTACTTCCATAATTATTTTTCAATTATATAAGATGGTTAAGCTGTAGGTGATCAAACAAATCTAATCTCGGCTCTAGTTTAAACAAAATATGATTGAAACTTACTAAATCGCGCACCATAATTAAAGAACTTAAAGTAAATCATTATCACAAGCCAGAAGAAAATAAAACTCATAAACACTATTTCCGGAATGAATTGCAGATAAATTAGGTAGTAATTTTTAAAATATCTGAAAAATAAAATTCATTAGATTTAGGTATATGTATAGTATGGGGGAGACCTATGTTCAGCGGTGGACTTCTATAGGTTGTTGATGATGATGAGGATGATAGTATGTAGGTCTATAAACGTAATTTAAGATTTCAGAGGTTTCATAGGCCTGTCCAGATAGAGCGATATACACGCGCGAGTCGAGTCGCGTTTAGCCAATCAGGTTTGTCAAATGTAGCGTTCAATTGTCCATGCTACAACAGACATGACTTGTGCGTAGATCGCTCCATAAGGTAGGGACAGGCTGTAATCTTACCGTTGCATCTTTTGTACCGTTTTTATTAAAAATATCAAATGTACTTTTTCAATAAATCCTCAAAATGCTTGTGCCATATCGTACCTTAATATTATAAACTAGCTTCCTTAAATTTCTTCGCTCGCATGTTACCCGAATAAAAAGCAGTCTATGTGTCTGCTCAGTATGTATATTTCAGGTTTCATCCAAATCCGTTCGGTAGTTTTTTACGTGAAAGAGTAACAAACATTGAAATATCCATACATCACAAACTTTCACGTTTATAATAAAAGAGTGATTCACGCGCAAGTCTAGTTGCGTGTAGCCAATCAGGTTTGTCAAATATGACGTGCGCCCGTACGATTGGCTAGGAGCGATTCGACTCGCGTGTAAACTTTCTATTAGACAGGCTGTAATCTTCCCGTTCGTTTCCATTGAATTACCATGTTAACCTGACTCGTTGATCTTTACGTTTTACGGCCGGTTCCTATATAATACCGTTACCGATGACGCTTCGTTTTCCCTTGAAATACTGTCATATTTTCGACGCTTCGTTGTTAATTTATAACAGTTCTTCAAGGGAAAACGAAGCGCATCGGTTACGGCATAATATAGGATGGTTAGACAGTTATGACAATTTTGCGACTGTTCAATGGACTATTTTGATTAGTCATTTTTTATTGAATAGTGGAAATGAACGGTTCTAATGTGTAACTGAACTTTGTTTCCAAAGACAGGAACAAATATAATAAAAATCAATATTACTTTTAAATTAATACCAGGCCACTCGGAAAGTACTGCGAAAAAAAGTGTTTTATGAAAGAGAGACTGGCCGTTAGGTACGTTCCAATTTCCGACTAAACGAATTTCCTTCTACATTTTTCATGATTTCAAGTATCGCCTGAAATCGGACAAATCGTATGATTGACTTTGTAATGGGTTCCAAGACAATCGTTTAAGGTTGGTATAACATTTCAAGCGTGGTGGACTAACTTTGGGAGATGAACAAAGATCGGTCACCCTTTGACGGCTGTTACGGAAGAAAACGTGCTAGCAGTGAAAAATGTAGTCAAAGACAATAGGCGAATTACGTATCAGAGGATTCAGCACTTACTGCAGACGCTACGAAAAGCCTTCACAAGATTCTTCACGTGCATCTGCGAGTGAGAAAGATAGTTTTACGCTGGGTGCCGCACAACCTCACCGTGTACCTCACCTGTATGGTGTCATAACTGCAGGTTCGTCTTGGCGTATTATTATGACATCATTACAGGTTGATGAGACGTTCCAGAAATGAATCGCTAGTCGACGGTTTGGGTGTTTTAAAACGAACCAATGCCTACCAAAGTGAAGCGATCTAGAAGCGGGAGGATCTTGATCGCGAGCTTTTTCAATCATCATAATGCTTGGCAGAAGTTTTCTCTATTCTAAGCGATAAGCGACCAAACACAGGACTCCCCCCCCCCCCCACCCTCCCACGACAACGCGCCCGCGTACACAGTGCTTAAAACGAGGACTACCTGGAACTACCTGGACAGCACGCCGCGGCGCCGGTCATAATCCTGGGCCACCCTCCTCACAACCGTGACCTAGCACACATAGTGTGAATTCTTTTTATTCTCTTATTCTCGAAAATAAAGAAGCTCAAAGGGATACAATTTTCGTCACCGGGATATGCATAGTCAGCGTTCGAGCAGGCTGTAAACGAAGTGTCTGCGACGGACTGGAAAAAGTGTTTCGAAAACTGTTTCAGACGCATGAAACTTTATTAGAGGCCTGATGGATTTTATTTTCGCAAAAATTTCAGAGTTTCCCACATGATAACTAGCTTTCGCCTGTGGGTTCGCTCGCATGGTACCTGGAAGTATATTTTATACCAGGTCTAGAACTATATAATACGAAAAAGAAATCTGAATAGTATGAAAAAATATTTTATATAGGTATAGGTTTTGGAGGAGTGCGACCAAAAACACCGTGTTAGTTAAAACTTACCTGTAGTTGAAAAGACTCAAAACGATACCAAAAATCATATGAATAACGCCAATGATAATTGACATCTTCATTTTTACCATATTTTCAATCATAATTTTATTTGTAGCCAGCTGAAAAATTTGGTTGTGTTAAAGTTTATTATGAATTAGATATTAGTTACAGTTACCTAAAAGGTTTGATAATTGGCTGAAATGCAGCATTTATAATTCTCTATCTCCTCTCTCTCTCTCTCTTCTTCGCTAAATCCTCATAATTTCTCCGCCAAATCCTACATTAATATTATTAATAAATGTAAAAGTGAGTTTGTTTTAATTATAGCAAAAAAAAAATATACTATGTCGGATAATTAACACAAAAAACAACTATTTTTTGACTTTTTTCCATAATGATTTCGGGTCGTAAATTAGTGGAGCGGCCGGGAGCCGGCTTTTTGCCAGTCCGAGGGTTATGCGCTTTATTTTTCAATGAAATCATGAATTTTAAATTATGAGTTAAGCATGGACACTGTTTGTCTCTTATAAAACATGTTTTTTTGGGGGCGTGGCAATCTAATAGACCTAAAATTCACTCGTTAAAGTAATGTAAAATTTCATTCACATTAGCTGATTGCGAAATTAAATCCAAAAAGTAGCCTATGTGTTAATCCAGGTCACAAACCATCTTTATTCCAATGTTCATCTAAAACCGTACTGCCGTTACGAAGTTTGTTGAAATAAACATACTCACAGATACATACACACACACACACACACACACACACACACACACACACACACACACACACGCACACACACACACACACACACACACATAAACTTTCACATTAATTTATTATTATTGTGAAGTTATTACATACCGTCCAAGAAGGGTCGATTCCAAATATATAGGGCGCGTTGGTATTATTGGTAGGGCTCAATACCAGATAGTCCGAGTTTAAAATATCTTGCTGTGAATATGAGTTCTTGAAATATGAATAGGTCAAGGAAATGGTTTTACTGAACCAATCATTGTAGATAAAACCAGTGTACATGCTAAATAAACCAAGAAGTAAAATCACGTAGCGACCTGAAACATAAGAATTGAAAATCATGACTGCCATACCAATCACCATAATCATCATCATCAGTTTAAAGCACCCCACTGCTGGATACAGGCCTCCCCCAATGAGCGCCATGGCGCTCTATGCTGAGCTTGACGGATCCCCACCCAAATCCAAACTTAATATTATATATATGAAAGTGAGTTTGATTGTTTGTTTATAATTATCAAGCTACTTATCCGATCATTATGAAATTCGGAACGTTGTCAGGGGTACAGAAGCGGGCAAAAGGTACATAGAGGTTCAATCTCGATAAAGAATAGTTTGCACACAGTGTTTTACTGAGCTCCCGAAAATCCCGTATAAACCAAACTGGTACACGGAGGGTTCCAAAATTGGGTTGGATGTAGGATGCGGGGCTACGGAGAGCGACCAAAGTTTCGCGCAAGTATTGACTTGGATAAACACGGCTCCGTCTTCCAAGCGGAAGTGTACGCCATTCTCGAATGTGCGTACATTAATCTGCAGAAACTGCTACTCCAACCAAAAAATATATATAAATTCTGAAAGTCAAGCAGCTCTTCTAGCCCTGGATTAGAAGGTTATCAAGTCCAAGCTAGTAGAGGACTGTCTGACACGTTTGAACACTCTGAGCCTAAAAAACAGGATGGTTCTAAATGGGTTCCAAGTCATACTGGAGTTCACGGCAATGAGTGTGCTGATGAACTTGCAAGGGCCGAATCAAACGGTACGCAGTTCGGTATTGAACAGTTCTGTGGCATACCGTAAAGTCTGGCCAAACGAACCCTAACAGATTCCTGCTTCGAAGAGTCAACCAGATACTGGTATAACTCTCCGGGCATGAACCATTCCAAACTGTTAATTAGAGCCTGTTACGGTATACCAACCAAGTCTTAGCGCTAAGCAGAATTAACCTACGCATTACGGTCAGAACCTTAACAGGTCATTGTCGCCTTAACAAGCACATGTTTAAGTTGAGGCTTTGCGACACTCCAACCTGCAGGTTCTGCAAAGAGGCGGATGAATCGCCCCTTCATCTGCTAGGAGAGTGTTGGCCACTAATGCACAAACGTAGCGCCATTCTAGGCAAATTCACTTTAAAGAGGAGCTAAGAGAATTCACACCCAACAAGGTCCTACAGTTTCTGTCAGCAGTAGGGCTTAGTTGTTAACTGTGAACGCCCGCCTCAAGGGGCTACTTGAATAGAAGTGGTGATCACAATAGGTGGCCTTGTTGCCTTCATGGCCCCAGTGATGTGAAAGCACGAAATCAATAATAATAATAATCCCTTGTTTAGATTTTTCAGGTTTCCACCCCTTTAAGTGCCACCAAAATGACTTCTCCTTTCTCCTACAAGAAATATAAAAAATATTTACCAGCAAAAACTATATTCCATATTTCGCTTGTTGATTTCTCAGCAATATATTTTTTTTCATATTTTATCATCCAAGTCGCGAAGCACGTTATTATAACCGCGTGTCCCACATCTCCAAACATTAGGGCGAATAAAAACGGGAATGTAATTATTGTGTACAACCCTGAAAAAAATTAAAAGAAACCTTACTACAACATTATGAATACTCATAATAACGTAGGAGTTTTAAGACCCTTGTACTCGGGTTGATCACAAGAGTATTACAAGTGATTACAAAAGTATATCTACATTATATTTTTATACAATATTATCAGAAATACGTGAAAAGCAAGTCGTCATTTATTTTTGGTTGCCAAAGCTAATGCAGAAAAGATTTTAGCGAACGTGGGTGAACACAGGTTCACCAACACACGTTCGCTAAAATCTTTTCTAATAGCTAAAGGGAATGGATTAAACGATATTAAACTTACAGACACGAATTTTCTAGAATCACAGTTTTTCTCATCTTAAAAAGAGAGATAAGAGCTCTATGTACTTGAATGTAGATTATAAACTGAAGGTGCATTAGAAACCATCTAGGCACCAGTTTTGAATACACCTACCAGTGCCGTCTACCATTGAAGATCCACTCATAGACGGCTAAAGATATGGCCTAGCAATATAAATAAATAATGTTGGACACTATCACACAGCATTATATTGTAGACTCACTTGTATTAGGTATGGGAATCACATGACCGATAAACTACTTATATACATTTTTATTGTAAATAGATAAGTACACATTATAAATAGAAAACACCCAGACCCAAGACAAATATTTTATACAAACATTTGTCTCGCGGCGGGAATAGAATGCGCGTCCATTTGCATCTCAGGCTGGCCCTGATCCGCTGCATCACTGAGGTCAACGCAATAGAAGGGAAACATTTAGGTACCTGGATTCAACTCTCGGTACTTTGAGTCACCGTAGGCATTGATAAGCGCTTGAAAGCCGTGTGTAAATTTATTCGTCCGATGAAAAGTGGGTGGCACTGAATCCGTACGAGTTTTAGACATGAAAGAGGGCACATTTGTACCAATAATATTCTGCAAACATTTGAATATCTTTAGAAAATGTCGCGCTCTTAAAAGCAATAAAATGTTACGTCTTCAAATAGCTCTCAGAATATTATGAATTTTTAAAAGCAAAAGCAATCGGTTGTAGTTCTTAAAACTATTTACATATCAATTCAAATTTTTTATAAGAACGTTTTTACCCAAATAATTTTCGTAATCCTCTTAACAATTTTTTTAGTTGACGATGGATTAAGCACACCTGATGTAAAGTGGTGACCTTTATCATTGTTTTGTTTGGTGATGCCGTACGATGCAATGCCCTGCATCTATCACGTTTAGGCATGACGCTTACATTTCACCAGCACTCACGCCATCAGCAATGCTGCCTCACGTCAGAACTCAGCAAAGTGACAGTACTGCCCCGGCCTTCACAAATTATGTTATGTACTCTCACACTCTACTATTAATTTATATTATTTATAATCTACTATTTATTACTAAAAGTATAAAGTATAAAAAGGTAGCCTAAAAACATCAACACCTGAGTTGGCCACAAGTTGACACAAGAAGCATAAACAAAATAACTTACGGACCAGTACTCCAACGAATCTTGAACCCTCTGTAAATCCATATCTGGCACCCAACACTGACCTATCAGGCAGTTCTTTGTTATATCGAGAGTGAAGAGGTTCATGTTGTGGTATATAGCTTTCGCTTTGCGCACTTGCATCATCCAAGTACGCCACTGTCTCCCCACAGTGCGCAGTGCTTTGCAGCGGTGATACTTCGACTTTTCAAGTACCTGATTATATTATTTAAACGGATTTTATTACGCTTCAAGTGCTGAAAACACACTTGTTCATGGCGCATGGCGCTGAGCGTGAAGTGCAAGGCCCGCAGTCTACGTGTTAAAACCAATATAATAACTATTAACTACTGGAATAACAGAGATTTTTCACGGTTATTTGATTTTATCAAAAGAGGTTAGATCAGGCTTTTTTTCTGTGGTTCAGGACCCCATTAACAGCATATTCAAGTAACGTAATAAAACCCATACCGCAACTTGACTTGTTCCGTTCTTCCACTGACTTAAGACCCTAATGGCTTCGAAAAGAGAGTAATTACGATTCACACTTACCGGCGTTCGTCGGAGAATATCGGAGAGCATTTTATAACATACATAAGGAAATTGAAACTTCCACAAAGCAGTTAAGTTCCATAATTGCATGCAATTTACGCAGCTTTGAGCTTTGTCAAACACTGACATAAATAAATCTGTAAGTTGATATTGCATGCAAATAAGGATCATAACTGCTTTGTGGATTTTCAATTTCCTCTAGCATGTTTTAAAATGCTCTCCAACGCGCACCGGTACGTGTGTATCATACATTAATAGGCATCTTCTGGGAAAGCTCGCCTCATTGTCGACCTCATCCTTGCCCATACAAGCCGGTCAAGAGCTGGCCCATAATAAATAATAAAAAAATCTTTAACTGGCAATTTTCTTACTTACGTTACTTGATGATAGTGAAAGAGGCCCTGAAACTTACTTAATTCAGAATCTGAACTTTAGTAGCTAATTAGTTAAGTTGATAAACTTGAATTTTATTTGAGTTATCGTTAATAATTTGTAAATTGTTTTCGTTTTTCGGCTGCAAAACATTGCAGCCGTTCTTTTCAGTTAAGTACTCTATTCTGAAAAATAAGTGTGAAAAACAGACACGAATTTCATATAATATTTTAGATCAGATTGAGCAACATCAGTTAATCCTACAATAAATCCACACGTCCTTAGGCTACGTACGCACTGACAGGTTGCTTAGTGCCTAGAGCCTAGAAAGTCATCAGGCATGTAGTTTTCTAGAGATTCAACAGGCAAACCCTCCAGTACGGGCGCCGTGTATCCTAGCATGTAGCCAGATGTAATGTCATTAGACTCTAGGCGCTAAATAGAATAGAGTAGAGTAGAGTAAGGCTTTTTCATTGTCATGAATCATGAATCATGAATTTTTAGAATAATTTTTAGAATAAAGAAGGTTTAAGTAGAGTCGCCGAATCATAAACAATCTCAAGTGCCACATGTTAGACCGCGAGCCGGGCAAAAAATAAAGTCGGCGCCAATAGTCAGCACCGATAGTCGGCGCCGATAGTTGGCGCCGATGAGTGGATAGTGCATAATACTTAACGCTTTGAGTGCTAAATAACACTACCGTGGTAATTTAACTACTCCCCATTCAAGATCCGAAGTCATCGTGTTTAAGGAATTAGCCAACTCATATCCTCTGTCATCATTACAATGTTATTCAAAGAGTAATAAAGCAGCTTAGGTAAACAAGCTGGTTGTTATACGTCCGTTACACGTTAAAAACTTAGCGAAAACCTAGTTTCTTATACCTTGTTAGTTAAGACAGGCTTCAGTGCTTGAAGCTTAGTAAGCCATTTTAAACCAAGAGATAGCTTCTGGTTATGGCATAATTTATAAACATTAAGGGGCCCGCGGAAAACAAATTTATAATTCAAGGATATTTCTACTATAATTGAATTACGGCCTCTGTGGCGCAGTGGGCGAAGGTCCGCCTGAGACGCAGAAGGTTGCGGGTTCAGTACAAATATTTGCATGTTCTGTAGATATTTGTCTCGGATCTGGGTGGTTTCTATGTATGATATGTATGTATTTACAAAAAAAAAATGTGTAGTATATCAATCATGTGGTTCCCTTATTACAAGCTCTGCTTAGTTTGGGGCAACATGATGCTACGTGATTACGTCCCGCATTATTTATTATTAATTAATTAATTTTGTATTCGAATAGTATTTATCGGTTCGTGGATAGTTTTTTTGTATCAAGATACTTACCTAAAATGAAATAAAAGCCATAGCATTTTTAACATTTCTATGCCAAGACTGACCTATTTTTTTTCCTCTTTGTTTCGTATTAAAAACAACAATATCTTAAATGTTGTTTAATAAGGATCTTATATTGTCTATTTACAGAATAACAACACTATGTAAAGATTAAATAAAGTTTTCAGTCATCATTTTTGGTATTACGGAACACAACCAAATTGAAATAAAATTAAGAACATCTAAATTATCTATCAGTTAAACAAAGATAGCGATATTATGAGCGATTTTTGCTCGCACCTCGAATTGAAGTTGCAAACAAGAGTCGCCGGATTCTTAAGTAAGAAAAAGAACTGTTATCTATGCTAGACATAATTACACGTCATAATCTAGCCCTGAACTAAGCAGAGAATAATGGGAATACAACTGATAAAAAACTATATTCTGAATATTGTAAACACACATTTGTGCATAGAAATCTAACTGTGAAATATAAATGATCCGCAGCAGAAATCGCAACCATCTGCGACTCAAGCGGCCCGCTCCACCGCAGAGGTCGCGAGGAGGATGAAAATATTGGACGTACCTTAAAAATGGCAGTCGATGGTGGTGATAAGCCTACGCTTAAATAACATAATACATAAACTGTTTATTTTAATATATTTGTAATTTTTTATGTATATTAAAGTCATAATTTTTGCTGACAGCAAAGCTACAAAACCATTAAGGCTACGTACGCACTGACGGGTGGCTTGCTTAGTGCCTAGAGCCTAGCAGGTCATCTAAAGTGTAGTTTCCAAGGGATTCAACACGATTTAGATTTTGATTCAACACGCTAACTCTCCAGAGCGGCCTCCATGTATGCTGATGAAAGTCACTAGGCTCTAGTCTACGTGCTAAGCAAGCCATCGGTCAGTGCGTACGTAGCCTATATTAAAACTGTTGGTTCGTATTTATGTATTGCCCCATAATTTTCGACTTCAGTGCTTTCAAGATTTGTAACAGTTTATTTACTTTTGAAACTATCATGGTTGTGAACAAAATTATGAATATCAACGGATATTTACCATAATTTGTGGGTTCTGTTGTTTCCCGATAATTCGGCGCAGTTGTATGCGCCATGATCACGGGAGGAACTCAGTTCCTCCCAATATCCGGTTGATATTCATAATTACAGTTTATTTAGTTTAAAAAATAAGCACTCATTATAATGCTAGGATATAATCATACAAAATCATATAGCCCCAAACTAATTAGTGCTTGTTGTTCCCATAAGACTATGGGAACTACAGGACTGATATAATACTATATTTTTTGTAATGATATGCATGTTATACATACAAAAAACACCCAGCCCCGAAACAAATGTTTGTAAATCATACAAACATTTTCTCGCGGCGGGAATCGAACCTGCAACATTCTGCGTCCCAGGCGGGCTTTTGCCCACTTCACCACAGGGATGGTCAACATTTAAAATAAGAATTTATTTATATCAATTTACACCTAACATATTTATTAATTATCTGAACAATTATAATGTCCCAGGATGACCTTCACTCTCATCTAGAAATGCCACATATCTGTGACCCTAGTCTTCATAACTTCGGATCTTATAATATCGGTGATATTATATTTATTATAGGAATAGGATAATACTAGTAGAAGTCCATAAAGCGGATGTATCGATGCATCTTACGGATGAAATGTTGTTTTGAGTTATGGCAGACTGTCTAAAATTTTACATTCCAAAAGCGACACAAATCTTTCCCTTTCCACGCATAAATAATTCCGATCAAGCCAGCCTATTTTGTAGGTACCTCTACAGAATATTTTTGTTCTGATCTTCTTTCTCTTTCATCCTTACCTGTTCCAAATCTGAAATCCTTTCGTCAATTTTGATCATCATTTCGGCTCTCTCCGGCAATGTTTGAGGGCAAGGGTAGGTGTTAACACGAAATCCACTGAACACCTTCTGCATTCGGTTGCTCAACTCTTCACCTTGGCAGATTGCTAAGAACGCAACTTTCCGGATTTCAGCTCCCTGTCAAAACTCATTTATTACCATACGATTATAATAGGTATATATATGTTTGCGAATGAAGCTGATACCGTAGAAGAAAAAGAAGTAGAAAAATAAAGAAAGAAGGCCCTTGTCGAAAACCCATCTTTTTAGGGAGTAATTTTACAAGTACAAGTACAAATGTCCGCGTGGGCGCAACAAGCTTATTACTTAGTGTTGAAGTAGCGTTTTGTGATTATAAACTTGCGTTATGATTCGTGTCTTTTTGAAACTCATAGATATTAATATTATTTATTTTACGACGTTTTTTTAGGAACAGGCCTTAAACTACGACACGGTAATTCAACATCATAATTTACTTTGTAGTTTGGATGAAGTTTTTTTTTACTTTGTGGAATGACCACTACCTATATCACTCCACTAAAAAGGGAAGTGTTAAAGTCAGAAAAACATTAAAAAAAGCTTACTCTAATGTTGATTTGTCTTTATAAAAATAAAACGATACCAGCCTTTCAGCCTTTATAATTTTGAAAAAAAACCGTAGATAGCCGCAGATAGCCTGTAATCCCTTAATCCCTTATTTTGAGTTTAGAATCAAAATAGGTATCTAAACAACTCCCAGAAAAATGACACTAATGCGATTAAACATGAACATCCAGACAACTAAGCAACAAACCCAGAATATAAACATCCTTTTGTAACTCAAAGGGCCCGGCGAGACGGGAAAATAATGATGTTTGAATACAGACGTATGAAGTAAACTTACTCCTTGCATACAAACATACATGCGAACAATAAAAAGCCTTGTTAAAAATATATGTGCTTTTTTTTAAAATTTTACTCTTCTCGAGCTCCGGCAACGGTTTAGCCGTAAAGCTCATTTGTGGGATGATACTTCAAAGGTATAAAGCACGCTATAATCTTTAAACTTGCATAAGCTTTAAGAATTTTGCAAAATCTGAACGTTGAATTAAATGCCACAGAGACCTTTGAAGCTCGTTTATACATGATTTTATTAAAAATTGAGAAAAATATGACATCAACCTACCTGCATGTGAGAGAGATTAGAATACGTTTAAAGGACAATGCCGTCTGATGTATGGCGCTCGGTACCAATGCTAAAGTGATTGCGTCAAAACCAAACCTATTTTTTTCTGAAGATAGTAAACTGTTATTAATGGAATAGTAAGTCTTTTTAAGTTAAACCGCAACAAATTGTTTTTATTTGATATTAGTTTTAGAGTTTGTTTTTTTTATGAAATGCCTTCCTGGGACATTGCGTATTCAGTTTTGTCTACATAATTAGGAGTATTACACTATTACCATTTAACTATTATACTATATCTATAAGAAAAGGTTTATATACCTACGTCACACAGATAGGTAAAAGGGTGTTTTAAGTTCTTCTTCGTAGGTATTAGGACATTACATACATTACTACTGTGTTCTACTTTATATTATTTTCAAATAATGATAGTGACGAGAAAGTAGATAGTCATTTACATCATTTATGGTAATAATAGGTACTTAATGGTGAAGGTGAAATTCAAGCTAAGATCCAAGATCTTAACATATTCATCACAACCACGAAAAGGTCACGGATGCCTTTTCCAAACTATGTTGGTTTGGCGTCACCGGTTAATCAGTTGATGCAACGGTTGTTTATCGTACATTATTGTAATGTTATCTAAAATATCTAGTTAAAGAATAAACACTACTTCATAATGCCACAGAACAAATAAACTCTAGCGAGAGCATACTAAATACATAAAGATGATAGTTTATTAGTAACACAAAAAGTTTCATAACTCCTCTTTGATTAAACAAAGTGATAAATCTCCAATAGGTTTTTAGTCGATTCTAAATAATAAAAAATGAGGGTTGTTGCAGTGTCATGGCGCCGGCCATGCGCCGGAAACCAAATAAACGACAATTTTTTTACGTGTTTATTAATCGAGTCGGTGTGTAAAACTAAAGAAAATGTTAATGTTATTTATAAAATAAAGGCAACTTTATGGGATACGTTTGGTTTTGACGCAATTGGTACGGGTTATCGGCATTTTCCTTTATGATTCCCTTATTACGAGTTGCACAATTCGAAAACACGGTGTTATTATAAAAACCTGACATTAGTCATGGTTTTAACCAAGACAAGCTAGTCTTGGTTTAGTACGGTAATAACGTTGATTAGAGGTTTAAACTGTGTTCGTATTACAAATCAAAGACTAATTAAGAATTACTTAATAGGGATAATGTATGGTATACAGGCTGGGGGAAAATTCTACCCCTTTGAGAATAAATAACAATCGCTTTTACGTCCACACACCACACCACATCAGCCTATATCAGTCCACTGCTGGACATAGGCCTCCTCTAATAAAGGGGGATATACCCATAATCCCCACGCTGGGCATGTGGGTTGGGGATCGCAGGGCACAGCTTCTTGCACCACCGATGCTGCTGCCCGTCAGTGGCCAGGGGATTTAGCTGTGCTAATGTTTCATGCATTCAAGTCGATGCAAAGTGGTAATCAGTGGTATCATAATTCTGCCAACACATTATGATAGTCTAAGAGCCAGTGTAGATCGACCTTCACCCATCAAAAAATTGACGATACATACTTTTTTTATCAAATACCTATAATTTATTAACAAATATGCCTACAATAACTTGCGATTCATAGCTATTTTTAATTGAAAAAAAGGTGGCTGGCCTCAACGAGGTAAAAATTTTCCCCACCTTGTATATACTATCCACAGATTATACACAGAAAGTGGTAATAATCCATAATCAATAGAGTTACTCAACTGGATTTATATAAAAACTGATTGAACAATAACTACGTTGTTTAAATTTAATTTTCTTGCAGATTGCAATGTTTATCAATCAAAACAGTAAGGTAATTTAACAACGGAAAAGGTACATTGAAATTGAGGTCGAAAACGAAGTAAAAGTAAAAAGTTTTGAAATTGTGCAACTAGTACTAGGGGTACTGGAATTTGTATAATATACGACTGTGATGAAAATTTTAATCTTAATACATGTAAAACTGTAATGACGCAGACTGACTGACTAACCGAAATATGAATAGTAGGTTCGCTGCATAATGTAGGGGTACAATCAGAAAGGCATTTCAGAAATTCTGCCCCTGAAGGGGTGTGTCAGAAAAAAACCTTAAACGTGAATAAAGTCAATGGGCGCCCAATAGGCACACTATACCATTACTTCAAACAGAAATACCTACAAACAGGAAATACCTACACCAGGACGAACATTCTTTGAAGAGAATACAAGTACACGGCAAATTGCTATACAGGCTAGTCCTAGTTTGCGAAACAGATGTAGGTAACTTAGGTACATAATGTGTACCGTTACACCTACATGAAACAAATAAACTTATAAAGTACATTACACTTCGTTACATTACGTTCCATTCGATCACATTACATTACACTAAATTATAAAAGAGAAAGTTTGTGTATTTTCGATAGCTGATGTTTCAAATCCGTTTTAAATGAACAGGCACTCCCCAATTCCCAACAAATGCAATCACGTACCTTTGCTTCGCATATTTTTGAAGCCAGTAAACAGAAGCGTCGGCCTCGGCCGTCACAATGCCATCACACCACTTTTGTGAAACTCCACCACACATACATTAGTAAGTTAGTTTTTTATGGTCCATTTTAAAGAGTTTTATCACACCACAAGATTTAACATTTATTTCTGTAATTCCGCCGTGTAACCAGAGCCGCCATAGTTGCCCACAGAGACCAAAAACTCTGCCCCTTCACCACAGAAGGCCTAGCCAATACGTCGTATTATATAAAGTCTGCGGTCGTATTGGTGGTGCTGGTTTGTATAGATGCTATAGATGGCGTTAATCTTCTTTCTGTGCTGCAGGTAGGTACACTGGCCGGCTTACCAAGCTTTTGCTAGGCCGTTAATTACATTTATCAAAAATCAAAGAATGCCTGAACAGTGAGTTTTGTTTCCATTTAGTGATAACTACCATTCCGTAACGATATAACAGATTGAATGAAACTTGAGTAATTATAGTTTGTGTCTTTTTTCGGATACCACGAGTACGAAGCCGTGGGCTGTAGCTAGTCATAAATAAAGTTTTATTACCACGTACCGTAACAGGGTTTTCAAGTATTGCATCTTGTACAGCCTGGCGGTAGTAAATATTTCCCCTCGAAATCCTCCACAGCATCATTTCGAAATGATAACATTTTTTCCTTTTAACTACACCAGTCATCACGAACAGACGACCCCCCGGGCCTATATCGCCTTGCCCCTTTCGGCGGCTGGAACGATATTTTTTTATCTAAATAACACTAACAATGAATATATTCGAATTAATAATAAATAATAAATAATGCAGAAAACTATCACAGGGCAGAATGTAGCCCCAAACGCAGAGCTTATAATAAGATACATGACTCTTATACTACAAAATTATCTTCTTTTGCAAATCAATCTTCTAATATTAGAGCGGGTGGAAGCTATTATTATGAGGATTCTGTTTATTATTATTTTAAAATACATCACATCACACTAATATTATATATTCGAAAGTTCTTTATGCGTGTGTCTATATTTGTTTGTGAGTATAATTGTTCCAAGTTAACTCCGTAACAGCTGAGGGTACCAAGAAAACGAAGCAGCGGGCGTTTTAGCTTTTTATTTATTTAGCTTTGCACCTATGCTGTCATGATTTCTGAAATGAATGTTTTTATTCATCTCTCCTAGCGGGATATATCTCCATGATTTATAAATTATTCCATGTCTATGTTCTGTTTCCTTTGCTTTTTAAAAATGTTTTTAGTTTTATTACAGTCATGGTCTGTTAGCCATTTCATTTACTGCGAAACGTATAAAATTTTCAATCCTTTGATGAGAGTTTTCTATCCTTTGCGTATTTCCAACTTGCTATTTCTACACAGTCTTTTTGACCGTCGCAAAATTTACAAGCAACTTCAAAAGGAAAAGATGTTACTCCTGGATATTTAGCGAAATGTTGCAAAGTAAAAATTAGACGCTGGCAAATAAAGAAAAAGCTTTCATTTTAACATCCAAGTAATGTCTCATTTAGGAAGAACATTTTTAAGGAAATTCGAGTAATTACTTCTCGTTGGGCGAAGTCTGTCGTGTATACCGAGTTACACGACAAACTTATGGATGTAATCATCTTGTCTATTTATTTTATTAAAATTCTTCTTCTTTTTCTCAGTCACTGATCTATGTTGGTGTGTGTGGTAATTATAACAAACATTTTAATTCTACAATTGATTTGTTTAACTGCAACTTATTGAGAATGAGGCGTTTACAGAGTTCCAAATTCTTTTCCCCTGGTTCTAATAAGAAAGGTGTAAATCGCAGCGTCTAATGATATACATAGGTAGTTAAGGTTTTAGTAATATTTTATAAACCTTTGTAATATGTAATCTTTTACTCAAAATCGTGCTCCACTTCTATTTTGTTTTTTAAAAGTGAACACTTTATCATTAGCCTTTAGTCTCTGTCTTTGTTTCTTTTAACGCTTACTATAATAATTTCATACGCTGTTAATCTTTCCAAAAAATTTAAATAAATAACACTCTTCACAGAGCGGTCTTGGTTGTTATGTTGGGACCGTTGGGCCTCCCTCCTCACAATCCTGCGCCATTCCTCTAACCCCACTGCTTTTCTGGCGAACACGTTCAGGGGAACATCTATTGTAGCCTTATTTGGTCGGTCCATCTCATGGTTGATCTGTTGCGTACTCTTTTGACCTCGAACTTCTTCTGTACTAACAGACTTCCCCTCGGCGTGATACGTGTCCAAAGAAATTGAGTATATAAGCCAAAAGTGATGCTGACCGCTCAAAAGTTATATTGATTAATGCTCTTGTTCAACCAATTATAGCCGTACTTTTTCAGTCAAAACCAATATTTTATCGGTACTTACAGGTATATCTATATTACCGTGCGTGAGTCACGTGAGCTAAAACTAAAAAATGGCCTAGACGATTCGGTGACGTAAACATAGTTCACCTGAGCTAATTCACCCAGGTGCATTAAATATACTTTTAGTTAACTTAAAACACCTGGGTGAATTAAATTTACTTTAAAAATTTTTAATTCACCTTATTCACCTGGGTGCATTAAATTTACTTATAAGTAAACTTTATTCACTCCGTATGAAGAATCTTTTTATAAGTGAAACTCTTTACCCGAAATAATTGAATGCTCATGATTAATGATTGTCATTGTTGGCAACTAAGACACACACACTTTTTGCTTGCAAAAAAGGGGTAATTTCATTCAACGCAGATCTAGCGTTAAACAAAATGATGAATTTATACGTGAACCCCAGTTACGAATGCTAGATGGACATATAACCGTGGGCCATTTCCTAGAAATGGTCCGCTAGAAGTAGCGATCTATTTTGAACTCAAAACTCAACGCACGACTCAACTCACAACTGGACTCCTGGTGAGTTGTCACCATAACACCTATCTAAGAACATGCACCCATCAAACCCGAACCCATAACTGAAAACTGCATCAAAATCGAACTAGCAGTTTTGGAGAAAAATAGCAACATGGATTTGCACAAAGTATGCTTGCTGCAGCGCCCCCTGGTGAGTTGTCACCATAAAACTTATCTAAGAAAATGCACCCATCATACCCGAACCCATAACTGAAAACTGCATCAAAATCAGACTTAGTTTTGGAGAAAAATAACAACATGGATTTGCTCAAACAAACAACCTCGTACCTCAAACGCATATACCGCCTCTGTTCTCTCGGGTGTAATAAATAATTATACATACAAAACTGCTATTCGATTACATATGAAAGTTGATTAGTTACTAATTTCATAATCGATTATCAAAATTAGTAGTATGTTTCGATAATGTGAATCATTCATAATCGCGCACCTCTAGTTAGAACGACGTGTCCAGGTGAATAAAGTTTACTGACAATTGTAAATGTATGTCTTTTGTTTTATGAACCGCGGTACAGGTGTTTTAAGTAAACTAAAAGTATATTTAATGCACCTGGGTGAATTAGCTCAGGTGAATTAAGTTTACATCACCGACGATTCTAACTTGTTTCTTTGTGTAAAATTTTTTTTGGACAATTTGTAAATACAGAATTAAACGGAAGTGCTTTTTTATGGATCTTTTTTTAATTTTAAACAAGACGTCTGTCGAGTCGCAATTCATTGCGACAATTTCTTTAGCACCAAGCGTGCTTTAACAATATCGGTACATTGCAGGGTTATATTGATAAACAGTATCATTCTGATGATAATATAGATTTAAATAATTTTAGGCTAATTCATTACAGGTACAGAAAAAAACACCTCGAATTATATTGAGTCAGAGGAAAGTCCAAAAATTACATTCTGCTCAAGGATTCCGCACGAGCGAAACTACGGACAAAAACTAGCAAAACTATATAGCAAAAGTGGATGCATGGAGCACAACCACTTACCTCGTTAACAAGGACTCCCTCCGAATCTCAGCGTCACCAAGCATCGGACCAATGTGACTCAGGACGTAGTACATTTCCATCATCTCTAGGTAGTTCTTCATGAGGTTTGACTGGTTTACCGACATTTCAGTGATGTCTTGTTCCCATTTTTCCAAAATATTCTGAAATAAAGTTCAGAGTTGTAACTACCTGGCTATCCGGCGCCAATAATGAGTTATCACTTAGCACAAATATAAACCCATTAACAGAAGTTCATTAGCAAATAACTGTTTTTCTAACTGTTTTTCATTCCGAAACCCTAACTGACTAAAGTTACGAACTTTTTGTTGTTCCTTTTAAATTAAAAATGTAACTTAAGTTCTAAAAAGATAATATCTTACCTTACTTACTGTTGACTATATGTAGCCAAAACTTCTATTATCGAAAAATGTTATGAATTTACTCTTTGAATATGTGCTGATAAAAATATTGCATTCGACAGATTGAGATTGCAGACATCTGCATTTTTCCATCTAATTTTAGAAAACACGCTACGCTATGGCTACGATTTTATTGTACAAAACTATCTTCAACTTAACCATTCATATACACATAAATTGAGGTGTACTACTCTACTCGTTTCTAAGTATTCATACTTTAGACAGCAATGTGTCGCTGACTTCATACGGAAGGAAATTAATTAACTTTAGAAAAGTTGGTAATACTTATTATAAGGTGATTGATTACTTTTAAAAGTAGTATTTATTTATTTTTTTGTAAATCTCCCTCCACCCCACCAAATTTGCGATGCCTGAAAAGGATGAGTCCTGTACTTCTAAAAAACTAGTCATAGAAATGAATGTTACCTACACTTTTTAAGCAAACAAATATCGTGTTAAGGCATGAAGTTCAAGAAATACACAGAAACCAGTAGGGCGATCACGAATATTTCAACCGAAAACACGAAATAACGTCATTTTTTAGTAATAATATTTTAAAGTAATGTAATAAATAGCAAATCGTTATTTTGAATCTATGCCATTTCTTGGCCAAAGTTGTACGTCTTATATACGAATACTTTTTTGCAAGACTTCGCGATCAAAGTACAATCGTGTCGTGGCGACCAACGTGTCGTCTGCTGCTGTCTGCAGTTGCGTACGTACCCTTCCGGCAATATTTTTAGGACACAGTGGAGTTTAAAGGGGTATGAGTGGTCTAACGGAATCCAAGCCAACCTTACCTACAAGTGATGCACCCTGCTGTACAACAGATGGAGCTGTAGCGGCCGCCTGATTGCGGCATAGCCCAGCCTTACACTGGCACCGCTAAATAAAATAAATAATGCTAGACACAATGGCCATATACCCCTTCTTATAGAGGAGGCCTATGTCCAGCAGTGGAGTGAATAGGCTGGTGTCTTTGTTGTTATTGTTGATGAAGCTTAAAAATACAAAACTTAATTACTATCATAAGATGTTTTTCGAGTTGCGCTACAATAAGAATAATTACAAATAACAAACCTCAAACATGATCATTTCATTTGGATGCATGGTTTTAGGTTCTTTCTTTGGGAAGGGTATATAAATGTGATCTTTCAGCATCTCAGCTTCCATGAAGCGTAGCTGCCTCTCCATTTCAGCGCAGCGGCACACCTCTGATATATACCTCCTTTGAAACGCCTGCACCTCAGGATTCATCTAGAGCAAAGAGAAAACTCACGCAATACATAAAATTACAAATTACCTGGTGATATCACTAACAAAAGACGTAAAGATATTGTTAGCACTAATAACCACACCACACCACCACACCAGCCTATATCAGTCCACTGCTGGACATAGGCCTCCCCTAATAAAGGGGGATATGCCTATAATCCCCACGCTGGGCATGCGGGTTGGGGATCGCAGGTCACAGCTTCTCGCACCACCGATGCTGCTGCCCGTCGGTGGCCAGGGGATTTAGCTGTGCCGATTAAGGCTATGCTATGCCGCAATCAGCCGGCCGCCAGAGCCCCGTTCGTTATTTAGCAGGGTGCACCACGAGCAGGTGAGGTTGGCTTGGGTTCCAAAGATGGAGGTTGGAACCCCGTACAACCCCAACTAATAACACCGCAGTGAAACATGCTTTCGCAAAAAAACTCTTCTGACAGCCCTAGCAAATCTATCTTACGAGGAAACAGAGGAGTTATTGACTGTAATTAAGTGATTCCATAAATATGCACCTACCTATTATTATAGATCTTAACATATTCCGAAGCATTTAAAATTAAGATTATACCCTCGAGAGCAATGAATCCGGGTCACTCAAAGAATCCAAAAAATCTCGGAAAGTAAGAATGCTAGGTTAATGCAATAAATTGTATTTAATAGACAATTTAATACTCCTTAAATGAAAGTTAAAAAAATATGAGTCACCATACATTTTATTTACACAAAATTACATAAAGAAAAAAAACTGCTGATCTCTCCTTAAAACAAAAATAGGAAACATGAAATTTTTGAACTTTATGACGATTTTCTTGAATTTCAATACTTCGTATTACCTCCTCGTGCTTCCATTACTGCGTTTACGCGGTTTGGCATGCTGTACACCAAGTTCCTTATACGATTTTGGGGAATATTCTCCCATTCCTCTGTGAGAGCAATTTTGAGCTCAGGAAGCGTGATTGGGGGAGGGTTTCGTTGTTTTACGCATCTCCCTAGCTCGTCCCAAGCATGCTCGATCGGGTTGATATCCGGGCTGCGCGCTGGCCACTCCATACAAGTAATGTTCATCTCTTGAAGGTAGTCATTCACAATCCTACCTGTATGAGGTCGGGCATTGTCATGCATAAATATAGCATCCTCACCCAAATTGACCATAAATGGACCAACGTGTTCGTTGAGGATTTCTTCCACATATCTTACGCTAGTTAAAGAGCCGTTTTCTATGATCACCAGCTCTGTGCGACTTTCAGAGGAAATTCCGGCCCACACAAGTACAGACCCACCACCGTAGGCTACTTTTTCTTCGATGCATGCTTGCTTGAATCTTTCCCCTGGTCTTCTATACACTCTGTGTCTTCCATCGTGCTTGTAGAGCATAAATTTTGATTCGTCGGAGAACATAACTTTCGACCAATCTTCAATACTCCAATTTACGTGGTTCTGGGCATATCTTAGTCTTGAAATACGATGGCCACGCTCCAGTTTAGGGCCGTTTGCAGGTCTAAGGGGTTTTAAGTTAGATTCAGCAAGCCGACGTCTTACTGTCCATGCACTTGGGTTACTTCCTCCGAGGCGTCGAAACTGATTTGTGAGTTCAGTTCCTGTGAGAAAGCGATTTCGAAGCATGGTGTTCACCAAGTATCGGTCTTCTCGTGCTGTGGTACACCTAGTTCTGCCCGTTCCTGGTCTGCGTAGGTTAGAACCAGTTTCTTCGTAACGTCGGAGAACTCTTTGTACTGTTGACAGCGACACACCGACAGTCCTGGCTGTATCGCGCTGACTCCGGCCGGTTTCCACCAATGTAAGTATTCTGGTGCATTCTTCAAGTGTAAGCGACATGATTTCAGCTTGAATAATGAATATTGAGCACTATCAACCTGGTTTATGTACCAACATAAATGACAGATTACAAACAAAAGCAAAAACAAATCCTGTAATTTCGTAGTTCCATCTTCGACAGTGTTCCCTTTTCAAATTTGATTTTTTTATGATATAACTTTACAATAACTAAGAAGTTTTAATACTTTCATTTAAGGAGTATTAAATTGTCTATTAAATACAATTTATTGCATTAACCTAGCATTCTTACTTTCCGAGATTTTTTGGATTCTTTGAGTGACCCGGATTCATTGCTCTCGAGTGTATTTTAAACAACAACGTTTATGTTAAATACTACCTACCTACTAAAACTTAAGTTATTTTATTTGTTTATTCATGTTTATTATTAGCTTTGTTTTACGCCTGAGACACAGGATTTGTCCTAGTTCAGGCACAGTGTAAATTATTTACATAAAATAATATATTCCGTATTTGTCAATCTTATCTTTAAAAAATTTAATAAAGTTTTTTTTTTATTAAGGCCTTTCGAAAATGAGACCATGGATGTTAACTGCAATTATAATAATGATATAAATATTTCTTCTTTTTTCAATCTCTCTTTTTTCTCCTTTGTCTTAACAATAGCAAACTCTGATGTTGGAATTCATTGTTTATGAATTTACTATTTAATTTAATTTTATTTTGTAGTTGTTATAAGATAAATAGGTATTATCAAATCATAAAAATATTTATTTCGCAGCGGGTATCGAACCCGTTATCTCACACTTCTTCATCAACCTTTAGAAGTCTAAAGTTTAATAAGACCTATGACAACTATGGTGTGGAGCCTATTTCATCTACCAGCTTCCTGCAATCATATTTCTGAATCGTCTCCATAAACGATAATAGCATTGTCAAATAGAAAGCCTTCTTCGCGCACGTAAATTGTTAAAGCGCCAACCTCCTGACAGAATAACACAATGCGGCGTTTTGGCGTGGGGTGTTAGTACGCTTTCTGTTGGACCAAGCCTCGTCAATCATCAAGTTGAACCCTACTTAAAATAATATCGTTCAATATTAAGACAAAGAAAATCTACATACATTTCTTAAGAATAGAGGACAGACAAAAAATTCTGAACATGAAGATTTTTTTAGATTATTGAACAGACCATTAATTCTGAACATGAAGATTTTTAACACGCTTTTATTAGTTTCACCTGTATGTATGTATGTAACCGACTCCTTTGAGCTCGATTTTGCCCTACTTTGAACGATCAGATTTGATTCAAACTTTGCACACCTGTCAAAGGTCGATGACAATGCAATAATCCGATAAAAATATCCGATTATCCTAATTAGATTCGCCAGGATTAATTAATTTCTTTCCGCATCCTTTGCATGCGAGTAAGAGAGACAGAGCTAGTGCGCGAACTACGCATGCGTGCAAGCGTGTTTTTTTAGTTTTTTTAAACTATTTTTGAGAGTAAGACTAGACCAATGATTCTAAGCATGAAAATTTTGTTGAGAGAACAGACCAATCATTCTGAGCACTTTCGTATCGTTCCGAATACATCGAAAACGTTTTGGCGAGTAGAACCCTAGATACATGGAATATACGTGTACGTGGAATGCGCTCAATGCCTTTGACACTAACTCCCTACCCAGTTTGATTAGAGATTACATGCATGTACATTTCATCCTCTATATATTTGTATCTGAATAGGATGGATGAATGGACTAATAACTAGAAACCCTGATTAAAACGGATATTCTAACGTCAAAGGCACAACAAACAAGTAATACATAATATGTACTAGCTTCTCCATCCGGATAAAGTAGCTTAATAATTATTCTGGATGAAAGGTATACTATGTCCAGGCAAACAAGAGATTATTTAATGCAACCTTCTACTCATTCTTCCACGAAATAAAAACAAACATGTTAACCTGTAATTAGGTGGGAGAAACAACACACACACACTAACAAAAAACAACAGAAATTCGACAAAGATTCGCCTTTCACACAGGCATTCTTTTTTTAGGACATGATCGACTCGCTGTCTACCTTTGGCATCGTGAAAAAAACAACGACGCAGAACTCCGTAGACGCGCTAAACAGGAAGTACTCTATGCAGTGGCGTATTTAAACATTCAGCGCCCTGGGCCTGTAAGGTTTGCCGCCCCATAAAATAAAGGATTTGTTTTTTTCCAAACGAAAATCCTCCTAATAATGGTTTTGCCTTTATAATTAACCGAGTGAGGTAAGGTTGACTACTCATAGAAACAAAAGCTGAAAAACCAGCGAGCGCAACGAGCCGCGAAAGTTTTTGTGTTCAAACAAAAAAAGGCAAAGAAAACCGTGGCAATTTTTTAAAAATCTTTTTAACTGCAACAACTGTCACAGAAACGAAATTGGCGAGCGAAGTGAGCCGCGATTTTTCTTTAATATCTTACTAAAGCTGTTGTATTCTAATTCATCATTGTTGCAAACTTTTTGGGATGGGTAACGGTAGATTTGGCCGTTTCACCCTTAGGCTCGAAACATACTATGAAAGTTCGGCATGATTACGCCTGTAATGCTATTTGAATTACAGATGCACATTATGCTGAAATTACGTTGCGTTATGGCGTACAGCCGAACTTGTCAAAACCAGCTGCGGAACTTACGTCGCGTATTTTCGGCTATAGTGTGTTTAGACACTTATTCGTCAGAATTTTAGTGCGTATTTATGCGCCATTAAGAAACAAAAGATGACAACAAAATTGGCGAGCGGAGCGGAACTCAACTCAACGCTAATGATAGCGTAACAAACTCACATTCGCATTCAAATTATTAGGTAGGATTTCTTAGTACTGGCAGGAAACAACCATTTTAATACAACGCAAGCGGTTGAGTATATCCACTTTCCATTTTATATCGAATTTCAGCTTTGTAACGGTCCAATAGCTTTTCCAACTCCCTTGCAACTCCCTAATGGACAATATACACTACATTGCAGCTTTTAGTTTCATTTAGTTAGCGGCTCAGTAATGCAATTTTTATGATAGAGCATCCTAGTTATTATAATAAATATGCATAATATTGCCTATGAAGAGTACCTACGTGAAACAATATTAATTGAACTATTGTTGTTATTTATTTTAGTACTATTAGTGCAGAGATTAAACATCGAGATAGTACTCAATAGGGCCTTTCATTTATTCATTCTTTATTGTGGCTTCCTGTGCCTTTTCGGATAATTTTCCACAATTTCTCCAGTATCATGTTTATTGTTCATAATAATTATGTTTGGTCTTGTTCTGCTATAGCAAAGATGATCAGTGAACAATTTTCTTCATCAGAAAATTCCACTCCAAATTCACTTTTATTCCATTTCCATATTGGTTAAAATGCCAATAGTTATTTAGAACTTAATAAAGAAAAATAAAAAAAACAAAGCAAATAAAAATGGCACAACCGTCGTTTAAGATGAAAAATATGGTTCTCCCTCTATTTTCACAGTCTCCAAGTGACAACTGTCAAAAATTATCCGAGCATCGTTGATCGATGCGTTGTTGCTGAAAGACAGAAGTGTTCATAGTCCGCTTCAATCAACTATACAAAGGATTTTGCACTATCCGCCCGAAAGCGGCTTCTTTAAAACTCCGCCAAAATGCATCGGAGCAGCAGTTTTCATATAAACGGCTTACTTCGATTTTCTGTCTTATTATCTTTATTATAGAGGTGATATTAGTATGAGGTTCTTATCGGAGCAGCATCATTTAATCGGCTTACTTACATTTTCTGTCTTATATTCTTAAATAAAGAGGCGATATTTGTATAAAGTGGTTTTGATAAATGATAGCTAGTAATATTAATGATAGCTAGTATAATATATGCCACTGTTTTCACAGTACATAGTTGATCGAAGATGGTCAGCGCAATAGGAAGCGTGCGCAGAGTTTTGGTGCAAACGTTGTTTTTCCACGTTTAGATTACTCTATTTTTCGTTTATTATACTCTACAGTAAACTATCAGGAAAATTAAATAGCATATATTGTATCTTAAAAAAAAGGCTCCCCAAAGTTTCCACAACCCTCTTATCAGATGTTTTTGACAGAGAGGAAAGAATCCTTGCAAATTATGTTTGCGCACGAATAGGCTAGTTATTGATACCTTTCCTGTGGCTTTTAGCTTGAAAACATTATTTATTAAAAGCTTTTATTTAACTTGTTTGTTCGGGTGGAATCTCGCAACTCAATTTTGAAGCAGCTATCTTCAATCGATTGACATATATTTTTGCATACACATTAAGTTAGGATAATAATGCATGATTAGCTAAGTGACGTCATTCTAAATCTAATATAGCAGACAGCCCAAGATGGTGGACTTGTTAATTTTAGTAGACTATTAAATTATCCTAAACTAGCTCCCGCCCGCAGCTTCGTTTGCGTGGTACCCGGTTAAAACGGAAAGATAAGGATAAAAAATATTTATTTTGGTGTGAAAAATAACACAGTTAATCTTTTGCCTGAAAGATACAGATATTATGGTATTGATGAGATGGTCGCGGGCTCAAATCCCATCATCATCATCGTCATCATCAGCATATAGCAGTCTGCTGCTGGATAGAGGCCTCCCCTAATGAGCGCCATTGAGCTCTGTCCTGAGCTCAACGCATCCAACTTCTACCAGCAGCCTTTCGTAGATCGTCACTCCACCTGAGGCACGGCGACGGAGGCGACTCGTAGTGTAGGACAACGTAGTGTAGGACACCCTCCGGCGCCTACACTACGTTTGCCGAGCCGCGGTCTCCACTCAAGAACTCGTATACTCCAACGGTTATCGGTTCTTCGGCAGATATGACCAGCCCACTGCCACTTCAGCTTGCTATTTTTTTGAGCTATGTCGATAATTTTCGTTCTATGTCGGATAGTCTCGTTGCGGATTCTTTCCTTCAGAGAAACTGCAAGCATGGCTCGTTCCATAGCTCGCTGAGCGACTTTAAACTGGTGGGCTAGCCGTACTGTGAGTGTACACGTTTCGGCTCCGTATGTCATGACGGACGCGCCGATTGAAAACTTTCGTTTTCAAACACTGCGGGATGGGTGACGAGAAGACTCGACATAGTTTTCCAAATGCTGCCCAATCCAGCTGAATCCTCCTCTTGGCCTCCTTCTCAAAGTTGTTCCTACCCAACTGCAATATCTGCCCGAGGTATGTGTACTCCGAAAACACTTCACGAAGGTTTCCATTAACGACAACAGGACTCGGATCAATTCGATCATTGACCATAACTTTGGTCTTGTCCAAATTCATGCCGAGACCTATCTTTCGCGAGGCTGATGCTAGGCCGTCCAGCATCTGTTGCAGCTCCTCCAGCGACTCCGCCATTAGGACTATGTCATCAGCGAATCGCAAGTGTGAGATGTGCTCGCCGTTTATGTTTATGCCCATATCTTTCCAGTCCAGCGTCTTAAACATATCCTCCAACGCGCTTGTGAACAGTTTCGGAGATATGACATCTCCCTGTCTCACTCCGCGGCGCAGTTGGATGGGTTTAGACAGCTGGTCCTGTACTCGGACACTCATAGTAGCGGCTTCGTACAGACATCTCAACACTTCGATATAACGATAGTCTACTTGGCACCGCTGCAAAGATTCCAGGACAGCCCAGGTTTCTACAGAGTCAAAGGCTTTCTCATAGTCCACAAACGCCAGACACAGGGGCTGATTATACTCTTCGGACTTCTGTATAATCTGCCTCACTGTGTGAATGTGGTCTATGGTGCCATATCCTCCGCGAAACCCGGCCTGCTCCGGTGGCTGGAACTCATCGAGTCTTCTGGCGAGACGATTTGTAATGACCCTTGAGAACAGCTTATAGACGTGGCTCAGGAGCGAGATAGGTCTGTAATTTTTAAGAAGGGTTTTATCTCCCTTCTTAAAATACAGAACCACCAAGCTCTCGTTCCACGCCTTAGGAGTTCTCCCACAGTGAAGGACGGCGTTGAAGAGGTTCTGCAGCTCCTGCACAACAGGAGCTCCTCCAGCCTTCAGAAGTTCTGAAGTAACTCCGTCTTCCCCGGGGGCTTTTCCATTTTTAAGCTCTCTCAGGGCCAACACGACCTCGTCTTGGCTGATCTCCGGCAGGTCGTCGGTGTAGTGGCGGGTGAGGGTGGCTCTGGAATCATGGTTGTCACGTTGGGGGCAAGGAGCATGTGCCGCGTACAGTCGGCCGTAGAAGTCCTCGATCTCTGATAATATCTCCGGCTTTGACAATACGGTTCGGCCATCGTGTGTTGTTAACTTCGTCAGGTGGCTCCTGCCAAGCTGCTGAGTGAATACTTTGGACCCTCGGTTTCGCTCTATTGCCTCTTCAATGAGGCGTGTGTTGGAGCTCCGAAGGTCGCGCCGTATCATCTTCGCAATTCGCTTGTTCAGGTCTGAACCTCTCTGACGAAGTGGCCTGAGTGGTTTCCCGTCTTTCTGTCATGAGCCGAAGAGTCTCATCCGAGAGTTTGGACTTCTTGCCTTTAGGCTGCATTTGGCAGAATTTGATGCCCTCGTCCCTTAACGCCCCAACCACGTTTTGTAGGGCCTCATCTACGTCATTGGTGGGTTCCTCGGCAACGAATCTATCACCGAGAAGCTTCTGAAACTTCTCGGTGCCCGCCATGATCTGGAGTAGATTGGGTCGGAGCGTGGACTTCATCAGACGGTTTCTTTCCAGCTTTAGATTGATATTCAGAGAGCCTCGGACAAGTCTGTGATCAGATCCGGTATTGAACCTGTTGATCACGGAGACGTCTCTGAATATATGCTTTTTATCCGTCATGATGAAGTCGATCTCATTTTTGGTCACAGCGTCGGGGCTACGCCATGTCCACTTCCTGTGGGGCTTCTTCTCGAAGAACGAGTTCATCAAGAAGAGCCCCTCCTTCTCTAGGAAGTTGACCAGCATTTGCCCCCTGTGATTTCTACACCCAAAACCATGCGGGCCCACTCTGGATTCGTCGCCAATTCGGACTCCCACTTTGCCGTTAAAGTCCCCCATAACAACGTTGAAGTGAGCCTTCGTGGTGTTGTGCAAGGCTTTGGATATGGCCTCGTACATATCCTCCACTTCATCATCCAAGTGTGCCGAGGTCGGTGCGTAAGCCTGAATGATCTTCATACTATACCGCTTGGATAGTCGAAGGATCAGGTACGCTACCATGGTCGACACATTGGAGATTTCCTGAACGTTGTTAGAGAGGGCCTTATTGACGAGAAACCCTACGCCACCCTGTGATGTTTGGTCACCCTCGCGGAAGTACATTAGATGGCCCGAGTCTAGGGTAATGGTGTCCTCTCCCTCTCTACGGACTTCACATAACCCCAGAACATGCCACCTAATGTTCTCCAGCTCCACTTCCAACTGCGCTAGATGTTCATCGAGCCTCAGAGTGCGTCCGTTGAACGTAGCCAGGGTCAGTTGTTTCAGGTAGCCGACGGTATCCCGGGGATTGTTAGCACCCCTTGCCCTGCCGTAACCATGGCCGCTACCTGTATGGCCAGGAATAGCGGGGCGGCCGGGAACTGGGGGCCATTGCCTTCTTGTATTTTTCATTTGGGGGTTAATGCCCATAATCCCCACGCTGGGCAAGCGGGTTGGGGATCGCAGGGCACAGCTCTCGCACCGCTGACGCTGCTGCCCGTCAGTGGCCAGAGGATTTAGCTATGCCGATTTAGGCTGCGCTATGCCGCAATCAGCCGGCCGCCAGAGCCCCGTCCGTTAGTTAGCAGGGTGTACCGCGGGCAGGTGAGGTTGGCTTGGGTCCCGAAGATGGAGGTTGGGACCCCTTACTCCCCAACAAAACCATAACACTCAAATATTATTGCAATAAAAAAAATGTGTGTCTCATCAAGCATTGATGATGATGAATTAAAAAATATTAAACATTATCATTCCTGTTTCTAAAATCGATTAGAATCGAGAACACGGCAAGTATGGGTTACAGCACTATTTGCTTCATTTGACAGAAAAATGACAAAAATAGTGGTACTACTTCGAAAGTGAGCGATGAGTGAAAGTATATCGATAGTTTTTTTCAGTGATATTTAATAAAACTGCTCCTAAAATATAATCAAAATTACTTCATATAATTAGTTAGTAATGTTTACTAATTCCGGGAATAGTATAATTCAAGTTCTATAGAGGGTTTTATTTTCTAGACAATCCATTTGCTCGTTTTGTTATTATATTTGATTTTATCGAGTGTTTTGCGGCTTTTGAAAACCAATGTTTGCACTTGTTTGCAAACATTGGTTTTTAATTTAAACACTTCATAACCCGCACAACACTCAATACGGTGCGAAATAAGTATCCGTATATACGGATACCATATTTTAATCCGTATTTACTCAATGAAATATTAACTCGTCGGTCGGTTGTGATAACAATGATGATGCTATTGCATTGCAAGTGCACCATGAATACGATCTGAATGTTTCACAACCCTTTTCGGTTACGACCTTGTCTTGGCTGATATCCAGCCGGTCGTCGGTGTAGTGGCGGGTGAGGGTGGATCTGGAATCGTGGTTGTTACGTTGGGGGCAAGGAGCAAGTGCCGTGTACAGTCGGCCATAGAAGTCGATCTCTGATAATATATCCGGCTTTGACAATACGATTCGGCCATCTTGTGTTGTTAATTCCGTCAGGTGGCTCCTGCCAAGCTGCTGAGTGAATACTTTGGACCCTCGGTTTCACTCTATTGCCTCTTCAATGAGGCGTGTGTTGGAGCTCCAAAGGTCGCGCCGTATCATCTTCGCAATTTGCTTGTTCAAGTCTAAACTATCTAAGTGGCCAGAGTGGTTTCCCGTCTTTTTGTAATCAACCGAAGACTCACATTCGAAAGTTAGGACTTCTTGCCTTTAGGCTGTATTTGGCAGAAATTGATGCCATCGTCCCTTAACGTTCCAACCACGTTCTATAGGACCTCATCTATCAAAGAGAAATCTTCTTCTGAAACTTCTCAGTGCACCCCCATAACAACGTTGAAGTGAGCCTTCGTGGTGTTGTACAAGGCTTTGGATATGTCCTCGTACATATCCTCCACTTCATCATCCAAGTGTGCCGAGGTCGGTGCGTAAACCTGAATGATCTTCCACTTGGATAGTCGAAGGATCAGGTACGCTACCCTGGTCGACACACTGGAGATTACTAGAACGTTGGTAGGTTAGGTTAGGTTAGAGAGGGCTTTATTGACGAGAAACCCTACGCCACCCTGTGATGGTTGGTCACCCTCGCGGAAGTACAGTACATGGCCCGAGTCTAAGGTAATGGTGTCCTCTCCCTCTCTACGGACTTCGCACAACCCCAGAACATGCCACCTAATGTTCTCCAGCTCCACTTCCAACTACGCTAGATGTTCGTCGAGACTCAGAGTGCGTCCGTTGAACGTTGCCAGGGTCAGTTGTTTCAGGTAGTCAACGGTAGCTCGCTGATTGTTCGCACCCTTTGCCCCGCCGTTACCATGGCCGCTACCTGTATAGCCAGGAATAAAGGGGCGGCCGGGAACTGGAAGCCATTTCTTTTTTCGACTTTTCATTATAATCCTATAATCCCCACGCTGGGCAAGTGGGTTGGGGATCGCAGGGCACAGCTTCTCGTACCGCTGATGCTGCTGCCCGTCAGCGGCCAGAGGATTTAGCTGTGCCGATTTAGGCTGCGCTATGCCACAATCAGCCGGCCGCCAGAGCCCCGTCCGTTTGTCCCGCCTGACTTGAAATTTTTGGAATATATAAAACTCTAAGATTTTCCCTTAAGTGTGGGTTAGCACTTAAAATACAAAAAAGATTCAAAGTTTATTATAAATCTAGTCTCTTCACATTCAGTCATTCATTGAAATTGGACTAAAGCATTATAGCATTCACTAGACGGACATGCTTGCGGGCAAATCTGCAGACATGCCCGCCGAACCTCGCCATTATAGGTCTGTGCAATTGCAATCCCCGCTTACACTACAAAACATTACCCATCCCTTTCTCGATCCTTTCTCGTCTTGTTGGTTTAGTTTTATTAATAAGCACTCAGAAATATTTGGAAGCAACAATATATTTTACAAAGATACTACTAATACTAGGTACTTGGCACAGAATAATCTTCTACCTATTTGTTTGTAATTAATACCATTGATATTACTCTAATTAAAATTATGATTGCAAAACCAGATTAGGCACAGTTATTAGTTTTAGATGGTAATCAGGTTTCAACGTTTAATTAATTAAATCCATATATTTTGCTATCTATCTGAAATTTCGTATTGTATATTATTTTGCACTTAATTAATTGTTTTTTTTAAAGAGGTATAAGAAGTTCCCACCTCCCCTACCCGTGGTGCATCCTGACGTGGCTCTAATGTGGCCAAAAGTGGCCAAACGTGGCTCTAATGGCTGGCTGATTGCGGCATAGCGCAGCCTAACACCAGCACAGGTACAGACTCTGGCAGCCACAGTGAAAAATTATATTTTTGAATTATGATAAAAGAATCTAGAAGACAACAACCACACTATTCAGTCCATTGCTGGGCATAGGCCTTCCCTATATGAAGGAGGATGAGCCCATAATCCCTGGGCATGCAGGCTGGGGATCGCAGGGCACAGCTTTTCACACCGCAGACGCTGCTGCCCGTCGGAGCTATGCCCGTGTTAGGCTATGCTGTCAGCCGGCCGCTAACGTCCCGTTTGTTATCCAGCAGGGTGCCTCACGGGCAGGTGAAGTTGGCTTGGGTTCAGATGGAGGTTATAACACCTCACACCAATAGTAGAATGCCCGTTCAAAACTAAAAATATGCCACAAAATCATTCTTACATCCATAAACTGCACGCATCCCATCTCGCCTAGCTGCGACACTATCTCAAAGGCAGCTTCAGGTTGAAGGAACATGTCGCAGTAGGTCATAGGATCACTTCTCAGCATCGCCCCCATGGCTCTGCAAACATTTACAGCAAAGATTTTGACGACGTTTTGGCGCAACGGGCCAAATGCTGGTGCGGGTTCTCATAGTTCCTGATACCCATTGTTATTGTAAGGTGTAATCCAATCCTATTGCATTTTACTTTCTAATATCAGGCGAAACTTTTGTCTTATTTTGTTCTCGTCCAATCATGGACCCATCATGGACCACATTCTTGCTCAAGCAAACCTCAAGGTCAAGAGCTTTCCCATAAAATTTAAAAATAGGCATGATTATGGTGATGATGATGATAAGTATTAAGCTTAGGTACTTAGGTATGCGGGTACCAAGTGAGCAAAGCCACAGTTGTAATGTAATAAAACATAATCCGTTTCCAAATCAGTTTTCAAAGCGAAGAGTTCTCAGAACATCAAGACTAAAAATGATAAACTTATATGATTGCGAATTTGACCAGATATAATTTATTCCCTTAGAGATTTTGCGTTGGTTAACACGCGTACAGAATAACATGCAGTCGATAAATAATTTGGTGCTCATTTACCCGTTTGCCAATTAAGTGTATAGTTGATTGGTCAAATCAACCGCTGGTACCTACTCTAGTTTCACATTTAAATTGGCCGCATACCGGGAACGAACCGTGTCCGTTGTATGTCACTAGCTGCTCCAAAAGTGGTTAAATTATTCATCATCATCAGCTTATATTAGGATGAGGACACAGGCCTCCCCCAATGAATGCCTGAATTTCGCCCTGTCCTCAGCTCGAAGCATCAAACAGATTCTATCAGCAGCCATTCACAGATTATCACTCCATCTAACCGGAAGGCGTCCTACACACGTTTGCCGATACACATACATAGGTATTACACATAGAAAACACCCAGTCCCAAATATTTACAGATCATACAAACACATCAATCTATATAAGATTTGCTAAGAAAGAACCATCTTGATATTGTAAGGTTTGCTATATAATAATACTCACACACTAGCAACTCCTAATAAGGTACCAGGTCCTGAGGTACTCTTTTTGCTGATGAATAGTTCAGGACGGAGTGGAGGACAGATGGTACTAAAATTCAATAATCATCATCATCGAGTCCACTGCTGGACCTAAACCTCCCCTAATGAGCGTTATTGCTACCGAAATCACTATCAGGGTGAAACTCAAACAAAACTTACCTTTTTATTTTATTGATTTACTCCGATAAAAATGTTTTTGGTAATAATATTTATGTAAAATCAAATTATTCTGTGTCTTTCGCAAGATTACAGCAAAATAATACAAAAAACAAACATACATCATTCAATCTGACAATTTGGCATATTTTCAAAGAGGATTTAATATGGCATGTAGGTTTGCATATCAAAGAAAATAATAAAATCTTTATATTAGTAAATTATTATAATCTTTGATACCGTGCGGATAAATGAACGGTTTATGTAATTAGAAAATAGTAGGTGGTATTGAGGCTTTGAATTTAAGAAGATTACAAAATAAACTCCTAAAACTTTTAAAATGCTTGTATTGCCAGTCCCCCCAAAGGTTGCCTGGAGGCGATCGCTGTAAACGATAAGACTACCCATTCATGTTTTGTTTTTAATGTTTGTTGGTGTGAGTACAATAAAGAGTTTTTATATGTAACAATGTTATACAATGACCCACCCATACACCTACTTTATATCTGGGTAGGAACTACATAAGCGGCCAGGCAGCTAATGTGCTTTGCAACTAGCTATAACTGTAATCAGTAGTAGAGTACACCCCATATTTGGGGTCCAACCCCCATCTGGGGTGTATGGGGTTCCAACCCCCATCTTGGAAACCCAAGCCAACCTCACCTGGTGCACCCTGATAACTAACAAAGGGGGCTCTGTCAGCTGGCTGATTGCGGCATAGCGCAGCCTATATTGGAACAGTTAAATTCCCTGGCCACCTGTCGTGAATTCCGTACTTCGGTCCGGATTAATGTATTCCGATTGCCAGGGTTATAACGGGTATGGAATATTTTGGACGACAAAGAGACTAATGTTTTAGGTTTTAGAATAATACGTTTAGACTTCGGTCATCGTAACTAGATCATACATAAAGAGGATAGATGCCTGTGATGTACGATAGAGAATAAAATATGTAAAATTTATTGTAATAATGTTCTATTTTTAATCCTTAGAAGAAAAAGTATAATGTAGGTAGAAATGTAAACATGTTGAATGATTTTAAATAAATCAATAAGTTAAATTGATTATCTAAAAATCAACAAAGCATAGATAATTAACATATATCATTAAACTTTATTATAAATAAAAAACTAAAATAAATACACCTAAAATTAATACAAATTTAAAAAAAAATTGCATTTAAATATATTGAGCGCTTCACGAGTGGCAGGTTTTTGTTTAACTTTATCATTTTAAGCCTGAAGCAACAACAGTATTAACACTTTCTTGATGTAATAAAGAGTTACTATTATTTATAGATAAACATTGCATAGTATCCATGATAAGGAAATATGTGAGCACTTCTCAATCTTTCTTGAAACACGATCACGTCTTTGGTCATTTGAATGTTGCGGCACGCCCAAAACCTTCACTCCACTCGCATACCGTCATTATTATTGACGTCACCTACGGTGGACGAGTCAACTCGCACTTAACCGGTCTTGTTTTATGATACCCGAAGATGGAACTAGTACATGACAAACCTGATATTAAGTGGTAACCATTACTTATAACAAAGTATTTCTTCACTCGTCACGCTTGTTTAGAACGTGCCCTTCGATCAATGCCCTTAAGGCATGAATGTGGCTCAGAGGCCTATTATTTCACCGGCACCCAAATTCTTCAAACCGAAAAACAGCAATGCTGCTTCATTACGGGAATAAGCATGGTAGCAGTACTTCTCCGGATGAGCCCTTCACAAAGAATTCTACTACTTTTAAACTACCTGACAGTTTTGAGTGAAAATCCTGAAAGAATATTAAATTTGAAGACCTCTGTGGTGCAGTGGGCGAAGGTCCGCCTGAGATGCAGAAGGTTGCGGGTTTTTTTCCGGGACAAATGTTTGCATGTTCTGCAGATATTTGTCTCACCGCACCACACTTTCCCTGCTCTGTACCCCTAGTACAAGTTGCACATTACGGAAACGTTCATAGTTTTTGTTTTAGAGCTCAATTTTAATGAAAGTTTCTCAAAAACTACGCAACTGGTTTTAAACAGAAACTGCTTGAACAACGTAGGTAAAGTAATCTTCTTTCAGATTGCAATGGTCATCACTCAAAACAGATAGTTAATTAACGAAAAAAGGTACCTACTTTAAAATTGAGCTCGAAATGGTAACTATGAAAGTTTCGAATTGTGCAACTGTAGCACAGCAGGTACTTCATCAATTACCCTGCCCTGTGCATCTTCTGTTATTCTTCAAGCCCCTAGAGACTTGAAGGTAGAATAATTTACTGTTCCCGAACTAAGTTTTGAGGTGGGCTTCTCTCTAGAGCCCCGGCCTTTTCTCCTCATACATTATAGTCGATTGGTAACGTTATTTCGAATGTTAATGTGTTTCCTATTGTATGTGTGCGTAGAGTAATTAATGATGTTTTTTGTCTGGTTTTAGGGTTATTGAGTTCTTCAATAGGTTTCTAGACAACGTGGGTGTTTATTGGTCGTCGTGTTTAGATTTCAAAATATTTTAACGGAAAGATAACTCAGTAAGTGGGAGATAACGCACCGGTTACTAGAGATATTTTTGTAGTGTTATTATTTAGAAGATTTTCATCTTGTTGTGCTTAGTTGGTATTTTTTAATATTGGTCGGTCTGATAGAGCCCCATGATTTGATGAATGATTTCAGAATTTTTATTATTATTGTACTCACAGACAGTGTAAAAAGAATATTTTTTTCTTTTGTAGGTATTGCTTTGTATTATAATGGAAGGTCTATGTCCAGCAGTGGATATGATGATGATGATAATGATAATTATTACTTTGTATTACTATTTTTTACGTTACTTTTTTGAAAGTAGGTAGGCTATATGCATGCCTCCTACCTACTTACTCTTCACAACATTTATTTACCATTCAACTGTAGAAACAAATAAATAGAATATCGAGTAAAGAGTACCGTGCGTCTTATAAACAATAAACAATACAACCTCAATGTGTTTTCTGAAAAAATATACGCACGGCAATCTTCCGGATTGGGGAAAATCATAGGGTTTTTAACTCGAGACAAAACTGAAAATTTACCGAAGCATGGATGTTTTATAAGATAAGGTAGTAACTCTACTTACCCTACTATAACACCACCACACCACTACACTATCCTATATCAGTCCACTGCTAGACATACGTGTCCTCTAATATGGAAGAATATGCCCATAATCCCCACGCTGGGCAAGCGGGTTGGGGATCGCAGGGCAGAGTTTCTCGCACCGCCGACGCTGCTGCCCGTTGACTACTACTTGTGTGCTTGAATTATATTAGAAGCTTTTTTCTTCTACTGAACTCAAACTAATATGACACACCAACCCTTTAGACAATTCTAAGACAAGTATTTTGTTAAAAAACTTCCAATGAAAAAAAATGCCATAATTTGCATGTGGCCTCGTAATTTTTATGATTGTACCTATTTACCTGTGACCCTTAAATTTGGAAAAAAATTGTAATTTGATGTACTCAGAATATCTGCAGGCTGCGTAAAATACCAATGAAATTTAATATATTAGGTATATTATATCTTCATGTACCTACAGCCAAAATACACAAAATACACAAAAACCCTACTTTCTTAAATAAATAAATAATGCTGGACATTACCACACAGCATCATGTAGCCCCAAAAGCAAAGCTTGTGTTATGAGAACCACATGATAGATGTACTACATAATATACTTTTTTTTGTAAATACATATATATCATACATTGAAAAACACCCAGACCCGAGACAATTAATATCTGCAGAACATGCAAACATTTGTCCCGCAGCGGGAATCGAACCCGTAACCTTCTGCGTCTCAGACGGGCCTTCGCCCACTGCGCGGCAGAGGACGCAATATTTGTGACTACGCTGCGAGCATTATTCAACCACACGGTGCAATGGGTGTTTGGTACTAAAGCCAAACAGAATAGATAGTGAACTACAGACAAAACGCATTATAAAAATCGTTTCTAACGACCACCAGCCTATTTCTGCTGGACATTAGGCCTCCTCTCGGGAATATACCCATAATCGGTGATTCCCACACTGGGCTGGACATGCGGGTCCGGCACCGCCGACGCTGCTTCCGGTTGGTGGTCAGCGAATTCAGGAATTTATTTCGTAAAGAGTACAGTGCGAAAAACATACCTTACTACAAAGTTTGTGTTAACTTTTCGGGAAATTTGTAAATCTTTGACATTTCCATACAAAAATATAGAAAACGCAAACTTTGTACCTAGTGAGGTGCATTTTTCACATTCAAGCCACACACACTAAAACCATAATATATTTGAAAATCAACAGGCGTAAAGGCTTGTTTCTCTAGGCCATATAGGTTTTGATAACCTCGAGAGTCACAAAATATGTGGCATAAACGGCCGGATCTCTAATTGCGCTGATTTCATGCGTTGGTTTTTTCACGGCTGCAAGGTATTACAGACTTCAGGTATTTGATTTTCATTTCAACTTGATTCCTCCATGCGTTCCCGATAAAAAGGTCTTGACAGAAATACAGACAGACAGACAACTAAGTGATTCTATAAGGGTTCCTTTCTTTTTAAGGTACTGAACCTTTAATAAAGCTGGAGGAGGCATATGCGTCAATAAGACGTGCTAAATAAAAGAAGACGATTTACAAAACTAATCTTAATTAATAATAAGTACTTTGTAATAATTAAGTCATGTTTTTTATTTAAGATAAAACTTTTCAAAACCCATCTCCACCTATAACTAATATCAAAATTGCCCCATTAAATACTTTCAAAAGCTTATCTTTTCATAGGTAATATGTAGATAACTTTAAATTTACTAGTTTGAGTGAAATTGCACTCCAACTGTAACAAAACTTTACAGTAATAGTTGCTATACAGTAATCCTAGGTACACGCATCAATCGTACATGTATTTTGAGTTCTACGTCCATTTTAACACAGCAAACTGAATAGATACCTATTCCATAGCAGATATATGCTATGCTACTATGCGTATATATAAATCATCACCGTGCACTGTTTTTAAAAGTTCATCAGGTTATTCTATAGTTTATCAGGTCTTCTATGCCTAAGTAAAAATCAATTGCTGCATGTAATATGAAATACTTGAGAAAGGCTCGACTGATTGTAATGATTTTTTTGTTCATTTTCTAATTAACAGTAACCTAACTGAAAATGAAAATGAAAATGAAAAATCTTTATTGCAGCAAAAACAAGAATAAGTAGGTAGTAGGTACAATAGTTTAAATTAAGCCTTAAGTTAATGGAATGTACTTATTACTGTTAATGTACTTAAGTTAAGTTCATAGCAAGTTAAGACATTGGTATAAGTAACAGTAAAATATGGGTAACAAAAAAAAAAAATAGTTATTTAATAAATATTACAAAGATTATCCTGTTTGCTGAAGGGAATCATAATCCGGTTTCCTGTGATACCCACACTAGATTGAAATCTGTGTCGTGAGTATCCATACGAATTACCAGTATGGTTTTAGGTCACGGTCAGGTTTAATATAATAATAAATAAATAAATAATGCTGGACAATCAGACAGCATCACATATATATATATATGTTAATGGTAAGTATGAATATATACAATAATATTAAACAAAATAATAGGACATTAACTTGATTAATATAATACGGTCAAGATAATGTTAATAATAGAGATTCCGTGCAGTCATAAGATAATGAAGCTAGCCATTGGGTTATAATGTGTTTTGCTTTACGGACGGAGCAGTTTCTAATTTCACAACTTTTAACTACTTTATTGTACAAATAATTTGAAACAAAGGGACTAAACCTTTTCGCAAATGCCGAGTTTACGGATGTAGTCTGGACTTTAAAAACTCTGCGACATAACAAGTCTTGATAAGAATCACTGTTGATAACTGATTGGTGGACCTTAAGGGACACTTTCAGGACAAAGAGTTTACGCAAACTGAGAACACCGCTTTCAGCATATACTTTTTCTGTAGGGTATCTAAACGGTTTTTTTAGCATTGTTTTGAGTACCGATCTTTGCGCTCTTTCTAGTTGAATTAATGTTGTCTTTGCGGCGCTGCCCCAACAGCAGATACCATATGTGAGGATGGATTGACAAAGAGCTAAGTAGGTGGACCGAAGTGTATCAGAGTTTGCAGCATTCCGAAGTAGTCTCATAACGTTGATTAATTTGCGAGTTCTAGATGATAAATTGATAATGTAGTCCTTGAAGTTAAGATTTTGGTCCAATAAGATTCCTAAATATTTAATCGAGTTAGTTCGGTTTATCTTTTCACAGCTGCAGTTTGAGTTTGTTAGACTGCTGCATCTATGGAGTTTGATATCGGTCAACGACGCTGGAGGTGGTGATGCTTTAGTCTTGTGAAAGCATAAGAATTTAGTTTTTTGAGCATTGAGGGTCAAAAGGTTCTTACGGAGCCAATGGTTCGCCGTCTGCAGACCCTGTACTGTATATATAACTAAGTGTTCTCATATGTTCCTACAGCTAGAAATAAATGGAATTAAATTAAATTCTCAGGTTTTTATGATTTTTTTTTAAAGTTCTCTGGGTTCGTCAATGCTGGGCACGAATGTACTTATGTTTTAATTTTATATCAACAACAACAACAACACCAGCCTATATTAGTCCACTGCTGTTCATACGTACAAAGATTTGAAGGCTGATAGAAGTGAGTAAAAGAAAAAAACTTGTCGTTGCCGACCCCACATAACGTGGGACAACGACAGGAGAATGATGGTGAGTATAGATAAAGTGACTTTGAAACCAGTGGTAGTATTACCGTTCGGAATAAAAGACTGAGAAAGAGGGTAGATCGATTTATAACAGTAACTACCCACTCGAACAAGCTTGTTCGTCCCGTAATCATGGCGCATGCATGGCATGCTCTATGTCGAATTATCAGGAAACAATAGAACTCACAAATAAAGTAAATATCCCGTTGATATTAATAATTAAGTTCACAACCATGATCCTTTCAAAAGTTATATAGACAAAAATCATTAATTTTCTGTACAGCGTATCCATACATTCACTTTGAAAAAAAACACAATAGATTTTCACTGTTTTTAATCATTATATCGCCACGTAAGTATAATATCATAACCGAAAGCCGATATTTCGTTACCTATACGCGTTCCATAAACACGAGTGTGTAAACATTGAATCCAGCTACTGTGATGTTTGTTTACCGTGGTGCTTGTTGCGCCAATATAGAATAGCCCTATCTTACTAAAACATGGCTAATTTAGTGAATCGATAGTTTTTGTTGTAGCCGCCACCTTTGGAACTCAAGCCAACCTCACCTACCAGTGGTGCACCCTGCTAACTAACAAATGAGGCTCTGGCGGGTGGCTGACTGTGGCATAGCACAGCCTAACACAACAACAACAACAACCACCCATTCCCAACCCGTTTGCTCAGCGTGGGATGCTCACTTAGCACTACTAGCAAACTTCAAACTACAAATATTTATACTCCAGCTCCCTCAAAAACATATAGTTTATTCATATAGTTTATTTCCACAAAACGGCACATAAGTATACTTCAACACAAAGTAATAGAATAAAGATTGTAATAACTTGGACTTTGAAAATATAAGCCATGCAGAGGTTCTTGCTAATTCTTCTCTGTTTAGTCGCGTAACGAATTAATGTAAACTAAAAAAAATTACGATTCAAAGTGTACTTTGCAGTTCTTATAGAATAAATAAATTTATTTTGATTTTTTATTTTGATTCAATAACACTTTGAATCCTTTTTTTTACATCATCATCATCATCATCAGCCTATAGCAGTCTACTGCTGGACATAGGCCTCCCCTAATGAGCGCCAATGCGCCCTGTCTTGAGCTCGACGCATCCAGCTTCTACCAGCAGCCTTTCGCAGATCGTTACTCCACCTGGCCGGAGGGCGTCCTACACTACGTTTGCCGAGCCGCGGTCTCCACTGAAGAACTCGTTAACCCCAACGGACTAACTTTAACTTATTTAGTGTACACCAATTCGTAACGCAGTTTATGCATACTGTTATTAAAGTGTAACGCATAGGTTATATTTCAAGCCAGTTGAAAACAGTTATTTAGTAAGACAATTATTTTATTGCTAGTTACGTGTGCTTAAATAAATAAATAAATAATCAAATAAATATAATATAACAGTATCTACGTCCATTCTTGTCAAAGCTATTTCTCTGACACATTGTGTTTGCACTCAGGCTCAGCGGTTGTTTGATCGGTTTTGGTAACAGGTAATCGAATGTTTATAGGAAATGAGCGAGACAGGAAGTTTTTATTAAAGGTTTTACTCTCAGGATACAGAAACATTTAATTTTCTTATTAATTTAATGAATATCATTGAATCGTGTACTTTCAGTTATTAGTACTCACGTAATAACTGTATATAGTCCAATCCACATTGTTAGCTTTAAAAAAGTACCGTATAAATTATTGGGGTAAGTCTAAATAATACTTACGGCAGGCGCCCTATCGGCGGCGCTAGGATGGAACCTCGTGGTGGTTTTGGCCGGTAAGAATCCGGCATAATCATTCTGTTGCCCCATATTCGAATAAAAAAGGTGCCCCATCAAAAAATCACGTTTTTCAGTTTATCTAACGGCAATTTATTTTCTATATTCATAATTCTTTCAATATAATTCTTCACACACCACCGATTCAACAAAAGGGTGTCAATATGTTCTAATGTATATTCATAATTCGTTCAATATAATTTTTCACACACCAGCGATTTAACAAAAGGTTGTCAAACTGGGGACATTTCAAGGTTGAGTCTTTCATTCATTATATTTTTTTATTTAATAGCATCTGGGATAATTTTAACAATTTCAACAGTATCACAAATATTCAAGGAAGCTATTTTTTCCTTGTAGCGATTTTATACATACTTATATTCTTCATAATAATATGAAATGAGACATTGTTGTAGGTATGTTGTATAAACTATAATTTGTGTACTGTAAAACTGGTAATAATCCGTATACCTATTATAAAAAAACTATTATGATTATTATAATGATTATGATTCATAGGGTAATAAGAATTATGTTTTTGTGTTTATAAAAAGTAGAACTATTAAAAACCAATTTATGTAATAAACAGAAAACCATTAAAACTTTTCATCAATGCGTATTGCTTTCAATCAAAAATTCATCAACTTTACTGCATCGGAGATGACATACCAATGGTTCGTTAATTAAAATGCAGTAACTGAACTTCAGAATATAGACAGGTATTCACACTTCACATTCAACAATCCTTCCGCAGATCCATTGGAAAATCGAGCGTGTGTTCATGACGAGCCTTGACAGTGCAGTAAACATAATTTTAAATTTTTCATCATATGCCAATGCATATGAATACGTACGTCAATACGTACTATTAGTAAACTTTAGTATAGACAAATAGTCTCCAAGTTAAAGCTGTAAAAACAGTCTAAGCGTCGTTGACATACCTATACATCAATCATAAATGTCGCATTTTTATATTTGCAGTAACTTATAAGCAATGCCGCATGAATAGTGTTCAATGTCACTTTTCCGCTAATGTCATGAAAGTTAATTCACTATCATGTAGACCAACAGCGAATAAGATAGCAATGGAGAAGCTGTTTGTAATAAAACAAAACATAATTAAAACATTTTACTACTATTTTTGAAAAAACGTAATCCTAATTATATAAAGCGAGAAGTACACTGATAAGTGTGTCTGTCAGTGAGTGGAGATCTCAGAAATTATAAGGCCTTTGTATACGAAATTGTATTTACAAATAATTTCAGAACTAAAGTAATATTTTTTTGTGGATCCTACTTCAGTTCACAACGTTGACAGTGTACTTCTAAATCCTATATGTACTCGGTTTTTTTACATAGATCAAACATATCCTTGGGCGAATAAAATAATCCTGGGAGGTTTTTTTTTATAGTAATTGAAGATGGAACAAGCACATGGCCCACCTGATGTTAAGTGGTAACCATTACCTATCACAAAGCATTGCATCGTAGATCAATTTTTTCCGGAACGTGCTCTACGATGCAATGCCCTACGTCCATCAACTTGAGGCATGAAGATGATAAGCCTCTGTGCCTGTAATTTCACCGGCACCCATACCCTTCAAACCGAAACACAGCTCAGCTGCTTCACGAAAGAAATAGGCATGGTGGCAGTACTTCCCCGGACGAGCCCGCCACAAAGAACTCCACTACCTTCAAAAATGGAAAAATGGATTGTTGTGTTTTTGATATCGATCAAATTGTGGAATGTAATTTTTTAGCCGTCAAAGAGTTACAACAAATTTCACACTTATTCTTCTTTAAAATGTGGCGTATAACGTACCCCGAAAATACCCCATAATTTGATCAATTCTTCAATCCTTCATTTCCTAACGCAATTCATTAGAATCATTAAAGAAGAGTGGCATAACTGGTTTTGCATTTTTATTTAGACTATTGTAACCTTTTAGTTGTTGTATAGATGTCTGAGAGGGAAAAGTGGGCGGAGCAAACAGACAGACTTTTTAAATGGCTTGTAATAAATATAATTTCGGGCTTTTGCTATTATAGCTGTCCATTCAGTCTATCTTATAGGGTTTCGAGGAAAACAAAAACAAAACACAAAAATGTTGTAAATTGTTATGAAAGGAAATAATTATTATGAATTCGTAACATATAATAATTTTGACTTTGCATATTTTTGTTCGGAAAACTAAAATTATTTCGACACACCAACAATTTGATGTATTAAAAAAATATAAATGTAATCGACTCCATAGCTTTTCGCGTCACTCTCGTGTCAATTAATTGTGAATAAGGAAATGAAAATCATTGAAATTAAATGGAAACCCTCGATGTAGATACATAAATTTGCTACAATAATATGAAACACCATTCTTATTTTTTTCAAGTATTTGCTGTTATTCGGGCAGCTTTTTACTGAGCACATTGGCATCGCGCCGCATTGTAGTTGGTGCGTGGCAGCCTAACGACTAATCAAAAATTCTGTGCAGTAGGCAGCATGCGCGTCGTTTTGGGATAGATATTATTTTTCCATGTCTATCCCTCTTCTATGAAATCTCTTTGATCGTATGAGAAAAAGTTATCGTGGAATCTTTGATGGAGCTTATGTTTTACCAGTAAACTGTTTCTAAGCTTTGATCATAATAAATACGATTATCTACCACCCACTTGAGTACCTAAATGTTGTGTACCTATCCTTGTTTAAGAACCCTCTTCATAATTCAACCACCTCTGTGGCTCAATGGGCGAAGGCTCGCCTGAGACGGAGAAGGTTACGTGTTCGATTCCTGCTGCGAGACAAATGTTTGCATGTTCTGCAGATATTTGTGTCGGGTCTGGATATTTTCCATGTATATGTATGTATTTACAAAAAAATAGTATATTATAATATAGTATATCAATCATGTGGCTCCCATAACACAAGCTCTCCTTAGTTTGGGGCTATAAGGTAACGTCCAGCATTTTTTTTTTAATTATTTATATGATATGTTATTTGAATCACTTTTAAAATTGCGATCAGCCACTGAAATGATGAAAACAATTGAGTAAGCAACGCCCGAATACTTAAATACGTCTCAACTATTTTACTTATCTTCTTAAACATTTGAAACGCCTCTATTGTTTAATGTAAGTGTTAAAACATCAATTAGATCACTAAAAATTCAATTATTTTAGTAGCTTTTATGTCTTCAGATGTTACACAAGATTATGCGAATCTCTTTCTGCAAATTCGATTTCGGTCGATGTAACGCACACTATTGGCTCAAAGGCAATTTTTGTATACCTACTGGATCTACATGTAATAGAACGATTACCATTAAACAACAGGGTTACATTGAAATAATTGATGTTGATACGCAAAGTGACGAATGACGATTATGATTCATTGGTTCGACAGGTGAATAGCAAGTTGTAAGAGCTTTTTAATTAATAATAATTGATGTATAGACTCAGCATAATCACCGCTTTGTTTCGCAAATCTTCCGTTGATGAATGTTTTCAAAGAAAATCAGTCAAAAAAGTCACGGTTCAGGTTAAATTGGATGCCGGCCGCCAGATGCAGCCTAGTTTTCAAAGGGCCGGCGCTAGTCGGGTATTTAATCTTCCCTGCTGAATACCAGAAATTGCAAATCTTTGAATTACCGTTCGATTTCTCGTTGCCGGCCATAGCCATAGAATAAAAAAGTAGAGTGTTTTATCCAATTCAAAAAATGAAATTCAAGTGGACTTTATCATAAAAAACAACTGTAGTTTTGAGATGAAAATGTTAATTCAGCACTATTAAAATTGATAGATGATCAAATCAGACAGATAGTTATTATTATGTAATAATAAGTAGGTGTATAAATGAGAATTTTTAATGATCAGGATCACTGATAAAATGAACTTGATGTACTGCATCCATTTTCTGTCGGAAATCCGCAGTGCGTCCTTTAAGATTCACACAGCTTTTCCGACAAGGAAATCACTTGGAACAAAAGTCAGTATATTTCGGTGTTGCTCACGGTTAAACATAGTCTCGCCCACGCTGCTCCGGCGCAGAACCAGTGCTCTCAACCGCCCAGTCCCATCCGCTTTCTCGACGCCTATACACGCTCCAGGTTAGTCTAAATTTTATAAAAATCACCATCAACGCAGCGAATTTGTTTCCAAAAATGTAAGCTGTGCGACATAACATAATTCATTGTTATATCCAGTGCATTATTTGTTTGTGTTTGACTAATTGGAATTTGAGAAATCTCAGCCCCATTTCTCAATATCGAATAGTTAGTTACGGGTAATGTGTTTCATGCGTTCGAATTTCTAATGATTATTTTTAGCTGTGCCGTTGTACAGACGAATGCATACAATACCCTCGTGGCAGACAAAACCGGGTTTTCGATACTAAAAATATCCCATATCGAATGTTTGCGAATTCTATTTCGGATTTGTTTCTTTGTCCGCGTCTGAAGTATGTCACGATGATTAAGAGGCGCGTTTAGTTTTTGGCGCCGTTTGTCGTCAGTTATTAACATGCCATAGTTATGTCCCGGGATACACTCATAGTAAATAGAGTACTACTATAAAACATCTTTGATTATTTTTATTAATAATCAATGAGCTTCGCTTCAAACTGCCACGAAACAGATGTTCGCGTGTAAACTAAACATAACGAGAGATCGACCAGCTACTTGTCTTGTCAAATTAAAGACTGCTGCCTCTATTTTCGTATTTTCGCTTCGACGCCAGGATGTTACGTAGGTATTGTTTCTTTTTAACTCTTTTGTATTTTATGTTGTATAAATTCATACCACTTATTTTTTATTGATATCGAGTAGTTAAGGCCGTAGGCCTTTGTTTTTGTTACAATTCTTTGATTCCTTAACGTTTTGTAGAGTTGAATTCACGGATGATACACCAGTTAAGACATCATTATTTAGACTATAAATATACATTTTATTTAATTCAATCAAAGTTTTCTTCTAAATGTATATCTACCTATGTAAATTCCAAATCAAATACCCATCATAGCCTAGAATCTAGCTACTTTAAAACGTCTAGATTCCAATGCTTCGTCTTTGATGCAAATGCAATTACTACATTGCTTCAGAAAATTGGACTACTCTGAAGCATAGCTTCATAGTTAGTTTGTAATTTCGACCAAGTCTAGCTTTGGGTGAGTTCATACTTCATTGTATTGAGCTATAGTCACACCGCACCGGTTGAACAACAGCCTGAATTTTTATAACACAGCTCCAGACAAGTACTCTACATTAATAAATACACATTAATATGTATATTTAAAAAGGTTACCGTAGATAGATAGATCAAACTTAATTTCAGTTCTCATTTCATTATTATTTAAAGTGCGCTAAAAATCATCGTCATCGACTCACCTTTATCAACGAATCAGAAACGCGGTGATTACACAAAAAACAGAAATAAATAATAATTTACCCCCAATAGGTATGACGAATGGGTAAAAAAAAAAATTCTAATTAGTCCGTCAGTTAGATCAACAAAAAATATTGGACACGTATTTTTTTATTTATCGAATCAATAGAAACTGACGGAGATAAAGAACGTGAAAATGAGTGGGGGCTCGTGACGTCACGGCTAGGTAAAAAATGTACTATATCGTGACGTCACGCGGAACTTTAATGCACTATATCTTTGTTATATTTTGTTTAATTAACAAAAGAAAAAATACGTGTCCAATATTTTTTGGATATGTAAATAACGGACTAATTAGAATTTTTCTGTCGCCTATTATTCATAACCAAATGTGTTTTTATAACGCTTGATAAAGTACCTATGCTTGTCACTGTCATTTAAATGTACCTAAATAAAAAAACTGGTATTCTTTTTGACTGTGAATACGACGGTCAGAGGACAGCTCAACCCATCTGCGAGAGGCATCCTTAGGGATTAATTGATAACCACATTCAAAAAGAAGCTATTTAAGAAGTACATAACTCTGTTTGGATCTGTCATCCCACTAAATTATTTAACTCCTTGATCTTACTCGTTGATTGTTTAAACAAAATGCCCGTGAGTACCGGGCTCGCGAACAGTGACGCAATGCGCAATGATCCATACCAAGCATACTGTATCAATCAATCAATCAATCAAATTCTTTATTCCATTTTATACAATGGAACACAAGGAAAAGTCCTACTCTTTTTGCTAATTTGCTCTTTTTATCGGAACAAAATTCTAGGAATATAATTCAAGTTTGTAGTTTTAAGTTTGTGCACTCAAAAATTTTATAAAATTACATTCTAAATATAAATGTAAGTAATTTAAAAATATTTATTAATCTTACAGAATTCATTAATTTTTTTATTCAATGGCTTCTGGCATAATTTCCGCAATTTCGCTAGTATCAAATTTGAATTCCAACCAAATTCACTTTTATTCCATCTCAATACACTTGTGTCTTATTACTAAACTAGATTGGTTAAAATGCCAATATTTATCAGAAAAAAATAGATTTACGCAAAAATGTAACAACCGCTGTTCAAGCTGAACAAAATCGTTCTCCTTAAAGTAAATATCAAGAATTGAAGTAATGTATTTATGGTATATCCAGTGTAAATGCGCCAGTCTATGTCCTATATAACGGATATCGGTCCCTATTTCCTGTATTGATAAACTTGCAGGAAATAGATCAAAGCTAACATGGTCAAAGCTAGAACCAGCTAGATGAAAGCTATCTTAGTCAAAGGGTATTCCAATATTTCAGTTACATTTGATGCTGATTCTAATTTAGAGAATCTTGAATGTATTTGAAGATTGGTTTTCTCATGCTGTTTTGTATCATCTGTCAGCAACATCATAGGAACAACACTTAGGATAATACAAACTCGTTATCCAATATTAACCATTTTTTATTTAGAAATAGTTGTATTTGATTGTGTTTTCCTGTTTGATTATTTAAATTTTAATTAATAAATCATAATTTAAAAAAAAATATTAGCTAAAAACACTTTAAAACAACAAGCTTTTATTTAAAGCTCTAAAAAGAGAAAAATAAACTACTAAACATAAAATAAAACCCATCAATTTATTACAATACACAATTTTTTGCGCGTTGCGAGATTTACATGTGTTAGAGGTATTTACCTATCTATTTTATAAAATACATTCATTTTTGTAGATTTATAATAAGATATAACAAGATCAAGTTACACTGTATTCTTTTTTATCTGTACATACAAGTAAATCTCGCGACAAGTTTTTATATCATATAAATTGTGTAATGTAATAAATTGACGGGTTCGATTTTATTTAAAAAACCTTTCTCTTTATAGATCTTTAAAAAAAAGTTTTTTTTTAAATGATTTATTCTAACAATTTATTTTTAATCTTTTAGTTATAACTGTGTTTTTGTATCTAAATGGTTCTCGATCTTTAATTTTATTTAAAGCGTCATTGTTCACTCGTCGTTTGCCTGTTTATTTAGTACAGTCTATAAGTACTTCAATAAGGAGACGAAGGGTTGAACGCAGACGTCAGTTTATTTGTATTCTTCTCAGTAAACCTTACAATTACCCATATTATAAGAGTGTGTTAAAATTAACAAAGTTCCCCATCTCGGATGTTCCACGACATTGGATTTAGAGTGAAGTAATTTTGTTTTTCGTATTCTTCTCAGCAAACCCTCTCATTTGTCATCCATATTAAGAGTGCAATAAAAATAACTAGTCCTCCATCTTGAGTGCTCCGCAATGTTGTATTTAGAATAACGTCACATAACTTCCCATGCATTGTCATCCAAACTAAACGTGTATACAAAGTTTGAGCTCAATCAGTTGAAGATTTATGCTTCAAAATTGAGTTGCAAGATTTGATTTGAATATCAATCCCATCAGTTTATTACATTACATAATTTAACCCAAAGTGTAAAAAAGTCAAATCGAAATATGTTGGTATATGTTAGTTTGAACTGTTATTAGACACAGGCACGGGGCGAGCGTACGTAGCTAGTAGTTAATGATCCAACAATGATGAGAGATGAAAGTTAAAGATCACCACCGAAGCGTCCAAATAACAATTTTGGTCACTGAGTGCTTAAAAAGCGCTCAAATAACAACTTTGGTCTCTGAGGGCAAGTAGAGCGTTATCATTTGCCTAGCCATTTGAATGAATGGCTAATCATCATATCATTGAGCGGATTGGCTGCGACATAAATTAAAAAAAATATATATATTCAGTACATATAATTTCAAATTGCTAAAATTAGAAAGAAATAATTAATTACCTATTTAAAATATAAAAACAGTGGTAAGCGTAACTTTCAAAAAAAAAACCATAGACTAATCTTCTGAAGGACCAAACCAATAAATTTTGATGATCCTTCAGGTAACAGGTACCTTAACTATGTGCCATCAAAAGTACATTTGACAATATTTGTTCTGACAAATTCTTGTCTTATTTTTATACAATATTTAGCAAGAGGAACTCTCATGATGTCATGTCAATTGTAATTAATTTCGAAAACAAAAATAGTACAGAAAGCAATGTACTCACGCGCCCTACTCTCATTATGCGTTTTCGAAATCTCGGTCAAGATTTTGTTTGACGTCATAGTGTCTGGCAAGGGTGTAGAATTGTCGATAAATACTATCTTGACGTACAGCTAAAATTCTCATATCGAATTCATTTTACACTAATAATACCCTCTATATATATAATTTACATAAAGTTTTGGATTGAAGTTATTTGGACATTTTAAGATACCATACACGAAAAAATCATCGATTTTAAATGAATAACTCATTTTATCTATTTTTCCAGAATATACCACTAAACAACATCCCTAGATCAAAATGAGTCGCGTAGGCCGTACGAGGCGCACCCGCGTCTATGACTGCAATTACAACAAAGGGGAGAGCTACTACCGTCCAGTTCTGGATCGCCTAGACGGCAAGGCCCCCGTGGTGAAAGAGCCAGAGCGCGAAAGTATCAGGTCTGATGTCGAGAATCGCATCAAGAGTGCTCTGGATGAGGCTGAGTCTGCACAGGACGGATTCTTCGACTCAAGAGGCGCGCGCGCTCAGCGAGGCAGGCCCCTGTCTTCAGCGTTCGACGATGATGAGCTTTCTGATGATGTAAGTTTACTTCGTATCATACTGGCCTTCTGCCTGCGGCTTTGTCTCGCATAGGTAGTAACCAGATCATTCGCTTTTATTTTATTTCAGGTCACATACAATGTATATTTAAATTTAATCCAAATCTAACATTAATGTAGAATCTATTCAGCCGTCACGGAGTAGAGTGTAAATAAGTATATGATCATATTTGTTATTTATGAACCTAAAAAAGAAAAGACTGTGTTAGTTGCTAAACATTATATACATAGGACATAACATAAAAGTCGCCATAGTGGAGTTCGTTTACCTACCTATTTCGTTAGTAGTCGATAATATAATAATCGTAAACTCAGACGCGATACGTTCTAAAATCACATAAGACACCAACAGCTACATGAGCTTCTATCTTGAATCGTATAAATAATTTTACTTGAACCACACTAGAACTCAGTTTTTGTAATTATTTTACTGAGAAAAAATACTCTGTTCGACTTACAGATCAATAGAAAGTCCTAGTTCTATTATAAGGAATGAAGTAATACAGAATACTCAAAACAGTGAAAACAAGAGGGGCCATCCGAATCCCATAAAATATATATTCGTTTCGGTAAGTGCAGAGTACATTTTATCAGTGAGTGTTCGAGCCAAATAGGCTACGTTGTCGTGCGTGCCGTGGTTGATGAATTTCGCCAAATGAATAAGTACTATAAATACCTATGTAGTTCACCAATCAATCTGTTTTTATCAAAAATGTTTTCTTTTTCTATTTAATTTTCAAGAGGTTTATTTGCATAAAACTCGCTTTATGTACTATTGGTCCAAAAATAAATAAATACCAACAAAATTAAACAATCAAAGATCTTGTATATCGTTTGAAAGAGGTTTTCAGTTGTTGTTAAATGTGAAGTTTTATGCTTGACTTTATACGTAGATTTTTATATAATTACGTAATAATCGTTTGTTATCAAATTAATTTTAACACACTAGGAACAAATAAACCTAGCCAAAGGAAACCTACAAGTCTAATAAATATTAAACATTAAAAAAGCCTGCCAAGTGCAAGTTGGATTAACATACCAAGGGTTCCGTACAAACTTGTAGGTATGAGATATTTTTTTGTGATTAACTACAAAATAGAACATTGCTTCTTGCCAACTTTCATTGTTCTAGGTCAACGGAAAGTACCCTATAGTTTTTGATTTCCTTCGAAAGTGTCAAAATTTGCGGCATTAACGGCCGTATCTGCCATATCATCATCATCATCATCATCATTATCATCCGCAGCCCAACTTCACCTGTCATTAAGTAGTTCCATATGGCATCTTATGGAAAACGTTCCTAGGAGACCATCCATAATTTTTTGAGATATTCTGAACTGCATTCACAGATTTTGGAAATGGAAAATACATTTAGCGATGGGAAAAGTTATTGACGACTTCTGTCATTTCTAGAAGTCATACCTTAAGTGGTCCAGAGTCTTTGGATCCCTACATGAAAGGGAATCGAGGGCATAATTTTTTATTATGGCATTTTTTTGCTAACTGTACATTATATCCAAAATCTTTAAATGTAGTTTAGAATTATCAAAAAATTTGGAATTGTCTCCTAGGAACGTTTTCCTGTAAATTTTAAAAAATTATTTACGTATTTTAAAACTTTTTCTTATATATTCAGGTGAAAACATATTTTGAGATTAAAGTTAGCATCTCCTTTCAAAGTGGGACTTACAGCAGAATTGATATGGAGCTGCATCACATTTACATGAATACTAAGAATAAAGTTTTCAATAAGAATATTTCAAAAGGACTGTGTAAAGCCCGGGATTCTAGTTCAGTATTGCATTCAAGTTAGAAGCAACACAAGTTGTAATGTATTGCAATTGTATACGAGTATCGGACAACAAAATTTCATAACTCCATTCCATGTCTCGGCAACATAATAATGTTAGATCAAAGTTGGCCTGATGTTTATCACCATCTCTGAACGTATACATTGTCATTACATAGCATATCATCATGTCAGATGCTTTTAGGCGGCCTAAAAATGTATAACCTGAATTGGTTACTAGCTTTAACTCGTTGACTGAGGGCCTCGCACATTAAGCCCCATGACCGAGGCCCGAGGCGGCGCTGCACGCAGGCTAGTGCAAGTTTCTTTTCAAAACTCAGAGCGTTAGTAAAAAGCCAAGAATATCATATATAAACTTATAGAATAATCTACAGACAGATTTTACATCAAGCATAGCCTGTATTATAGGTACCAGGGATATCCAGATACAGAACAAACACCACGCAATGTTTGCATGGGCAGGAATCGAACCCTCAACCAACAGCACAGAAAGCAGAAGTATTTCGAACTGACCTAAGAGGCTATAACTTGAGCCATTGACTGACTGATCACTTTCAGAAATAAAAACTGACATAATAGTTATTTAAACCAAGAGTAGCTAGTCTTGGTTTAGTACTGTACTTAGGTTGATCTAAAGTTTAAGCTGTGTTCGTATTACAAAGACTAATCAAGAACTACTTAATACAAGGGATCATCTATGGTTTAGATAATATCCACAGATTATACATTGATATTAAAACGAGGTTGCGTATCGTGTCCTTTTATATGTAACATTAAACGAAACGAGATAAACACCTTTTAGGGAGAGTAAGTTTAATTATCGTTCCATTTTTGTTAGTACCATTTCGTTATAATACTTGAAGATGGGACAAGCATGTCAACCACGACCCTTAACAAAGTATCGCATCGTAGGTCATACATGTTTGTAACGTGCCCTAAGATGTAAAGCTCTGCCTTCATCATGGAGTTGTAATTAGTAGGTACCTACTTATTAATAAACCGCCTTGGCGTCCATCCACTTAAACCATTGATAAACTAGGGGTCACAGAGGTTTATTTTTAGACCATAAATGATCCATGGATTAGAGATAAACTTCATTTTGTAATAACGTTCTAGTCCTTGGTTTGATACCAGATTTAAACCTAGACTATCTTTAGTCTTCGTTTTAGGATAAGACGGAATTATGTTACATAAATATGAAAGAGTGTGAACGATGCTACGAAGTGGATTTACCTCAACTTTTAAATTCGTGACAACATTCGTGGACATCCACTAACAGAGCTCGTTCAAAGAACCTAGCAAAAGTTCAAAAAGATTATCCTTTCCTAGTTTCCAAATACCTATCTCTGCACACAGTATTTCAAACCTCATGATATAACCTGAACTTCGAATGCCTCGCTGTAATCTCCCCTTCAAAGTCTTCATATTTGCAGAAATTCATGTTTTGGTGTTTAGTCTACTATGACGATGCGACAAGCAACAAGCATACCATGCTCGGTAAATTCTTTGCTTTGTGCAGTCGAGTAAAAGAGACGTGTTTATCCCAATTTTAAAATAACATTCTTAAAACAAATTATATTTTATTTACAACTGGAAATTAGGAGAATTTAAACTAAAATAAAATACTCAGATAATGAATTTATTCAAAAGCATCTGTTTTGTTAGGCCAAATTAGCACCCCGAAACAAATATCGTACCAAATTCCTATTCATATCATAATTCTCGTGTCTGACATATTTAGGTAACTATGCCATTACAAAATCAAGGGCCAATAATAGTTATTTTAAAAGATATTACTCTTTACTTAGACCCATTTATGTATGTGCCCATTTCAATATGCGGCCCACTTTACTCGTTGGTGTAGGTAGACTTTCTCGCACATTTTAAAAATCCACTAATCCAATAAACCTACTATAGAAAACTTCTGAAATAGAGATAAAAACATTACGTAAGTTTTTAAGTTTTAGATACATTGGTTTTTACTTATATAAAATATAATGTATTTAGTGTATATATCTTATAAAGGCTAGATAACGTTAACAAAGACATCGTATTTTAAAATCTTCCACCACAGCAAAACATTCTTTGATAAGATTATACCCACGCAAAACCTACACAAAGACTTATTTCCAGTAAACCTACCTAAGAGGGATTACAAAATAACAGAAATCTATGCTGTATCTATGCTTCTATGCTGATAAATGCACGTAAATAAAATGTACTTTCTTTACTTACCTACGAACAAACAGGTTCGCGTTCGCTCGTACGATTTGCATCTTACTCCCATGACGAGAATTCAGTTGGCAGACGAATATCAACCTTATACGGTTGTGAAAAAGTTTATTTGGACCTAAGGTTTCTGCTTCGTCAGTCCTCTGTGAGCTAAGGCTTTGTTGCACACAGATAATAGATATACTGTATATCCCATGTATTTGAGTTTGTAGTAATGAGTAGTCACTATGGTGTTATTAAAAAGCGAATGGTCATCATTGATTACACACCTTAATGTACGTACCTACTGTCTGTGTGTCTTGACTTTCATTAGGAATCCGAGTCGTGCATCTTTTTTGAAAACGGGAATATTCACTGACGAGAGTAACTTCGTATTTGAGTTATGTTCGTATTGGAGTTAGGGGCTGAGAATCATTTGCATGAGAATATCTCGAGGTGATCACAACATTGTTGACCGAAATAAAACATGACATGATCATAACAACCTCATTCCCATAAACGTTGTGGGACGATGCCAATAATTACACAGGTTTAAATATAGACTTTTTATTTATACTCTGAAAATGGTATTTGTAGTAGTTTCAAGTTTCATAAAGAACGTGGAACATTCGAGACTGTTCGCGTAGGTTTTACAACCCCCGCTTCTTCTTTGAATGTTTTACTGCTTAACTGGGTACGGAGTTTTTTTGAGATTTTGAACCTAATTAGTAGAATTTCGTTCTCTCTTTTCTTCCTTCTACAGTTCTGGAGAGTCACCTTTTTCATCAACATCGTCATCCACACCTATATGGATTTCATAATTTGATATTTTTGACAGTGTAAAAATGAATAATGCATGTGCTTCATCTCGGAGATAGCTAGACTAGACTGGGTCAGTAGGAATCTACCACGGCCCGTGTTCATTCGCTTCAGGCGAATCCCTGGGTGGATATCTGGAAAGGGGGATGTCTCGGAACATTATGGATATTCTGGAGGATGGTTCAATGGTGGTAAATTGGAGACCTCGTGTGCGATTCAGGCTTTCCTCAACTTGGGTATCCAATCCACCAAGATCTTGTCTTACCCATGTACAGCCCGTGACTTTGACAATGTCGTCTGCTTGTCTTGCAGCCGGACGCTCTACGCACAAAGTCACCTTTGTTAACAATGATGATATTTCGAAATAGCTCGTTATCTAGTCTAGTAACTAATGTTGGCAAGACAGGAGAAAAACTGTTAATCTGTTACGGCGTCCAACTATTTTTCCTTCCTATTTATATACAGTTCTAATGATCATAGATTAAGACCAGTTCTCAGCTTAGTGCATACAGTTTCTGTTTGTGACCTTACGCATATCGACACTCTCTCTACCCGGAGGTTGTCTACTGCGGTAAAATAATAAAATAGAATGATCTCAAATAGAGAAAGGTCTTACCTAAGTCTTACACTGCATGTCTTCGACTTAAATCTTACTTTCCTCTAACTTCTTGCACAACTCTGCTAATGATGATGTTGATATTCAGAAATAGCAAACCCGCGTCGTTCATGATATTCACAAAGGCATTGCATTCGCGTTTATTTGGATGTCTGCCTATTAAATAATGCTTATAGGTTTGTACAACGTATTTTGTTCGAAATAATTTGAATGTAACGATAAGCGAAATCATGGACGTTTATATTTACGATTGAAAAAGTACCAATAATAAGCAGTAGTTTAATCAGGAAATTAAGTTATAATTGCCCGATTTAACTAAAATATAGCTTATGTTTTCGATTTGAAAGTATTTTAATAAACTAAAAAAAGTTTTATCAATATTAACTTCATAGTTTGTGCGTGATCCTCGAATGAACATTTGACTTTAAATTCCGCCCGCGGCTCCGCTCATCGAGATAAAAAGTAAACTCATGTAGGTTATGCAGGTCACAAACTTATGTTATACGTTTATCAGTTCAGCGGTTCGACGTACCGAGATAAAAAGTATCCTATTTGTTAATCCACCTCATAAACTATTTCCTTGTTTCAACAAAATCCATTAATAAAACTCCAATACGGAGCCGAAGCGTGGACACTCATGCTACGGCTAGTTCACCAGTTTACAGTCGCTCAGCGAGCTATAGCACGAACTATGCTCCAGGTTTCTCTGAAGTACGAGACTAATCGACATAGAACTAAAGTTGTCGACTTAGCTCAGGGAATTAACAAGCTGATGTGGGTTGACCATATCTGCCGAAGAACCGATAACTGTTGGGGTAACAAAGTTCTTGAGAGTGGAGACAAACGTAAAGTTGGACGCCCTCTGGCCAGGTGGAGTTACTAGATGCGAAAGGCTGCTGGTAGAAGCTACAATGCGTCGAGCTCAGGACAAGGCGCAATGTCACTCATTAGGAGAGGCCTATGTCCAGCAGTGGACTGCTATAGGCTGATGATGATGATGATGAACCAAATCCGATTCCAAGTTATGTGGAAACAAACACACAACACTTGAACAGACAAACTTTCTCATTTACCGTATAAACAGCGTTAGTAGTTTTATTAATAGCTATTTTAAGAGATCGTGAAATACCTACCAGCAGAACTCGTGCCTGATAACGAAGATGGCAGAACGCACTTGGCTAGTTTACTTTGCAGCAATTTTGTTGATTTGGCATCATAACAAATTCACAAAACTAAGTGGGCGTAAACAAATTTTCGAATCTCCAGACATGTTTATCACAATCTCATGATTTCATTCATGAAAATATCTGGAACATGTTTACGATCACGATGAACTTCCTGTTTATCAATAACTTGTTGAAATTATTTTCTTTTAAATGTGTTTGTGCCATTTTACATAAACTATTGCCTATTAATTTGCATTTGATTAGCTTCATCATTATCATCGTCATCATCATCGGCAGCATTCATCCACTGCTGAGTGAGTTTAAGCCTCCCTTTGCTCTTGATACTTGCTACGGTCATGTGCTAGTCTGATTCACTCGTCAGCCCAGCGTGCTACTTGACGACCGGCACTTCTCTTCTCAGTTCTTAGCCACCGGTCTGTTAGCCTTTCTGTTACGTCTCTCCAGGTGTCCTGCACTACTCCATTTGAGCTCACTTTGGTTTGTTCATCAAAGTAATTTATCATTCATTTTACTTTTTTACAAGAAACTTCTTTTTTACGCGGGTAAATCATCATGAAAACCACTACAACGAAAGGCTACAGAGAGATCGTGCAGGACTCCAAAAGGCCAAAGCCAACTTAGCTCCAAAAACCATGTGTGCTCTTGAAGACTGTTTAGTTTCCTAACCTTACCTAACAACCCTTGCTTCAGCCTATTCAGTCCACTGCTGGACGTAGCCCTTCCTTATAAGTCAGGGGATGTGCCCATAATTTTCACGCTGGGCATGCGGGTCGAAGATCGCAGGGCAAAGCTCCTCGCACCGCCGACTCTGCTGCTATCGGTGGCCAGGGTCTTAGCTGTGCCAGTGTAAAGCTGCGCTATGCCGCAATCTGCCAGCCACCACAGCCCCGTTTATTAGTTAACAGGATGCACCACGTGCAGGTAACTTGGGTGGCTTGGGTTCCGGAGATGGTGGTTGGAACCCCTTTCACCACTATCCTATAATCCAGGTCACAAACTATGAACCTATATTCTAAGTTCCATAAAAGAGTAACAAATATACATCCTTCTACCATCCATCCTCACAAATTTTCACATAAAATATTATAGTAATAATAGAATATAATACATTAAATAATACCTTCAGGCACATAAATATACTTGCATCAAATAATATTATCAGAGACTGCTCTCGAATAATAATTCACAGCTGAATAAATTATAAAGGTATTCACATTGATTCACCAACTATTTTGTGCTGCGTACTGTCTGTGATTCATCACAAAGGAAACGGGAATCCAATATGGTGAATATCTTCATTGGCTTTGGTTAGGGTGCACTGTATTCATATCCGGCCACGTAACAGTCAGAAGTACCTCCACAACTTACGCGAACACCACTGATCATTAGAACCTACACGTCATTATGTTAAGAATAGTTTATTTTAATAAGATTACGATTACCTACATATTGCTTATAACATAACTAATACTACAATAAAAATGCTTTTGTACAACAAATCCTTAATAATTCTAGTTTCAGTACATGCATAGGTTTGCACCACGCTAATATCCGTAGTTTTCTCGGATCGATATTAATAACTGGTTGTTCAATTTCGACCCATTCAGATGTAGAGCTATTTATGCTGGGTGCACCGCAAAGGGACTAGATTATTTGACGGTGTCTGGCCGGTAGATCTTTGGTTCCCTTTGCACTGCAATATCAGGTGCTTCTTGTCAATAGTCGTTGAGCATTGAATGAGGCGGGCCATCATAGAGGTATCATCATTATAGCTCCAGTCCAAATGCAATGGCTGTGAAAAATTTTAAGAAATTACCAAAAAATCATATTAGAAAAGTATAACATTTTTGCAAATAGGAAATGCTATTAAATAAAACATATTATTCTCTTGACAAAATGAATCAAATAATAGTACTAACAATCAGTAATCTTCAGTCTTTAATATATTTAAAATAATGGTCTACTCCTACTCAGTGCAAAACCCTAACTGCGGACATATTATGTATTAACTCCTATTCTAACCTTAACACCTGACTAAATTTTAATTTTAAATTACATGTAATATGATTGCAATAAATATTGAATGCTGAATACTGAGCTGACTCTTTTTTTGAACTTGTACCCCTGTAGTACACAGGTGTCTAATTTTGAAGATATAGACTAGCTATCTACTACCGCCGACACCCGCTGACATATTTAGAAGTGCGACATAGGTTGGGAGACGGGCTACGTAAGCAAGTTGTGGTGGCACTTTGATGTGTTATGAAATGAGACACTTATTACTCTGAATAATAATACTCATAACTTGAAATAACATTAAGTTCTTATTGCTTCTTTTTATTCGGTACAATAAAATACTTTTTATCTACTAAAGTCGCTATAGCCTGTTACCTATCATAATATAATTACTACGGGTGACAAAGCGTAGCTTATGAAGCTTGGTTTTTTATGACTTTGTACTTCAATGCATATGCTAGAAAGTACAAAGACTATTTCAAGCAAACCTTATGGTTGGCTTACAAGGAGCAATGAGACTAGTAATATCATAAATAGGGGTTCAATTAATAAAAAAAAATTATAATATTCGTACGCCTGAAAAAATCGGTATGTTACATACAGTCTGGTTCGTAGTAGATCTCAAATACAAAATGTTTAAAAGACTATATTTTGTTTATTTACGTGTCTATGTGTGAACAACAATTATTAATCTCTATGGATTGTCCGCGTCATGGTACAATGGAATACGATGCTCGTCAAAGTGCTAGAACATAATAATTAATAGTGCTCTTGTGTAGACTAGAATCGCGATCTATTCTGAGAAATATGAGAAGGAGCCCATTAATATAGAATATTAATATTCTAGGGGGAAAGAATTGTACTGAGTTAACTTTAATTAATTTTGTCTTTGACGATCCCTGTGGCGCAGTGGGCGAAGGCTCGCCTGAGACGCAGAAGGTTACGGGATCTATTGTCGCAGCTAGATAAATGTTTATTTGATCTATAAATAAAATATTTTTCTTGTTTTGTTTTCTACGTTTTATAAGTATAAGTAGTAAAAGTTGTCGATATAGCTCTGAGAATTCATTGAAGTGGCAGTGGGCTAGACATTTATATCTGCCGAAGAACCGATAACCGTTGAGGTATTCGAGAGTAGAAACCGAGGCTCGGCAAAAGTAGCGTAGAATGCCAATTTGCGAAAGGCTTGTGGTAGAAGCTGGATGCGCCGAGCTCAGGATAGGGCGCAATGGGCTGATTAGGGTGGCCTATGTCCAGCAGTGGACTGCTATAGGCTGATGATTATAAGTCGTTTATTAGTCTTGTGGTTCTCATTCCACAATTTTTACTTAGTTTGTACAAATATGATACTGTGAAATATTATTGATGTACTGCATTATTAATTTATTTTATCTATTTGATGAAAAAACATATTTCAACGACTCAGAATATTGCTATTACAGATCTCGTTTTCATACGCGATCGATAGGTTCTGAAAGAGTTTTTACACACGAGGTCTGTGAAGAATTCCTTTGAAATTATTTTGAAATGTAGGTACTTACCATGAACGTCAGGACCTAACTTACGATAACTTAGTCAACAAAATTATACACAATCAAAGCATTAATGCTATAAATAAATAAATAATGCGGGACATAATCACACATAATCATGTAGCCCCAAACTAAGCAGAGCTTGTATTATGGGAACCACATTATTGATATACTACACATAGTTTTTTTTTTGTAAATACATACATATTATGCATAGAAAACACCCAGACCCGAGACAAATATTTATATTGTATATATAATATATATAGCGGTTTATAGTATATATAGTATAATAGCTATATTAGGTATTAATGCGAAATTGTGTGTACACATATGCTATGTTACCTAAAAATTACTGCTATCTGGGTACTACACGCCGAAGCCGCGAGTAGATCTTATAATTAAAAATATCACATTAATTATAAACGTTATTAGGAGAGGTATATGTCCAGCAGTGGCCCGCTATAGGCTGACTTGATAATGATCACATACATACACACATTCCGGCATTTTGATTCAGTAATAATTTTCCTGGTAGAAAAAAACTATCTAAACTTATTATTAAAATTATACTTCACAAGTAGGTAGCTATAAACGTATACAACACTTACAAAACAATAGTCTCCGTACTAGTCACCTCGGCTGCAGAAAAACGCTGGGTTCGTTAACTAAAGATATAAGGTCGATTTATTTAAGCAAGGAGAAGGTAAGTTACGGTTTTATCAACAAAGTACCAAGGTTTCCTCTGGATTCCTCTTACTCCTAAGTGAAGCAAAGGAGCTTTGAGCTGAGAATTTCCAAGAATTGTGACGAGAACAAGGAGGAGACCCGAGTAGCAAAGCGGATCACCTAACAATGGAAAAGTAGCGGTTCCAATCCCGAATGGAATGTATTTCTAGGAATTTAATGTAATGTTGTAAAAACAAAACACACATTGCTTCTTTTCTAGTCATACTGTCAATGGATCTCTGTATTTTCTGTACATTTCCAATGAAAATGCTTCCATTTGGCTGTACTATGTTTTTCCACGAAAAAAGCTTTAATTAAATAGTAATTAGCTTTAAAATTGAGTAAAAGCCTGCAAATAATACTAATGAAATTCTAATTGGAAAACTATTAATTAATTAGATTATTAAATAAAACTTTACTTATTGACTTGTTACCTACGATAATCGTAAAGCTAGGTGTAGTATGTTATGTTCAGTCAATTTTTTTTACCGTTTTAATAAAAAGGAGGAGGTTCTCAATTCGTCAATCATTATGTTAGATCTTTTCCATTGTTTGAGCTAGTGGCCAACACTGGTATCGAGATATCTAGATAATACAAATTGCAAAATTCCATTTTTCAAATATTTTTTTTTAAATTTTCATCATCATCATCATCATTCTACAGAAAACTCCTCCCCCAATAAACGCCATAACATTGCGCCCTATCTGTTTTATTTTATTTAATACTTTATAGCACAAAACAAAAAAGAATTGAACAAAAGGAGGATTTACTACTAAAGTATTTTCTGCCTCTCTAAAAATCAATCGCATCTTGCTTCTATCAGGCCTTTCAGAGATCGTCACTCCACCAGGCCAGCGGGAATATAAAAATATTTATTGAATGTATAGGTATGTAATCTATTTAGTGAAGTATCTGCCTTTTATAAAATGTAGGTAGGAAGTAGGTAGTAGTAAAACAAATATAATATTTGCACTTGCCTTTGACTACTCTTAGTATGAAATCCTTAATTGATTTGCGTACTGAGCAATATATGGAGATAACTTATTATCGTGATGTAATAACTGGATGTTATGTGCACATCAAACTCTTTCTTATGATCCTTATTACATATCTTAATTTGAAGGGCCTTGAGCACAGAAAATGAAAATATTTTTTACTTCTTTCTATAGCAATCTTATTCAGTTACAAATATTTAAATCTATGCCTTTTAGAAAGTTACCCCAAAAATTTGCTAGCATTTAAATCCAGGGACATGTTTGGCGGCAACAGACATGTACAAAATATAAGCCCAGTTTGCCGAATAGACAAAAGGACAGCCAATTTAAATGAAAGATCAACTTTCAGTTCTGGAACCAAACAGTTTAGCATCGAGAACATTTTATTTGCTAGGGTTGGGAACTTTCCCATTTTTGTAAACATTTTTGTAGAAAGTTGATCATTTAAAAAAGTGTTTAAATGATAAAAACAAAATCATTTCTCTTATACTAATATTTGTGAATAATTATTTGAAATTCAGTCAATAAGTAATAAATATATCATTTTATTTTTTCTTATTGATTTGTTAACTATTATTTCATAGCTCAGTCAATAAGTAATAAATTACAATAAAATTATGCCTAATAGCCTTCCAGATAAAGCCATCACCGCGTCAGCTGTATATCGCCTCATCCGGACAGCCTGTAAATAGCAACATTCCACCCCCATTTTAACAATTGTCAACCAAAGTTACTGCTTAGTGATAGATCCATTTAAACCCGAGCTCTACATGGTTGGTGCCTATAAGCCCCAGCTTTTAAACAGGTTCCTTATCAAAGGGCTCCGATTGGTCTTTAAAAAAGATGAAAAAACGCAGTCGGTTTTTTGTTTCTATCCATAAATACTTGTTTATGATACGTTTGGTACAAACCTAGTTTGAACTTTGAGCGGCAGAGAAAATTCCATTAGGAACGTCGAGGACAGAAAAGTTTGCGGACAATAAATGATTTGATGAAAACGCTCGTTGAAGAAAGTATGCAATTTTCTCCTGCGGTTATAATTTTCTTTGCGGGTTTCGTGTCCAGTTATTCTAATTTACATATCCGTAGAGTGCTATTTTTATACCTTGCGTACGAATTGGCCCTAAATCTTTTATTTAACGCTTTGAGTGCTGAAAACACAAATGTGATTCTGCACCTCCTTCTCCTCCTCGTGCATGGCGCGGAGCGTCATATGCGAGGCCAGCAGCCAACGTGCTAATGTATTTTATATTGTTGCCTTAGTTAAATTTTATCATGCGAACTTTATTGAAAATAACGATTTACGTTTTTAAATCCTAGCTTACTATTAAATAGTCGTTCATTGAAATAATTACTGCCAAATCCATCGATTTAACCTGTTACTATTGTAACCAAATCACTGTGTTTTCATCAGATTCATGGTTGTAGGATGGTAAGAATATGCCTATAAAAATAACGTAGGTATGCATAAAAGTCACAAGATTTAAAATATGAATAAATAATCATGTGTTTAATGATTACTTATTACCGAAAGCCTTTAATTTAAACAACATAACCAAATTAATTACATTAAAAAGCATAAATATTTTGTCATGCTAACAATAACCTTTTATAAAAGGTTTCTGGGCTGCACATCAACGTGTTTATACAATGTCCACAATTAGAAAAAATACAGTTTACTATGATGTTTATCAATAACATTTTTTCTGTTTCCATTTCCAGATCACAGAATCACTGAAGCGCCTGCGCGCCAGCAAGAAGTCTTCCCGATTCGCAGAGGACATCGACTTCGAGAGCAGCGTCGCAAATCTTGAAAACCGCATGAGGATTTCCGATAAAATTCTCGAGACGGTCGGCATTGGCCAGTCTGAAGTGAGTGGAGCAAGAAGGGCTCTGCAGGAGAACGAAGAACGCACAGAAAAGAGGATCGCTCGCAGGTTAAACGATGAAGGTTCTCTTACAAAGTGGACGGCGCTGGGGAAGAGCGATGATGAGAGTGCGGCAGCTCAGAGGGCGAAGGTAACCAGAGCTCGCTTATCCGATCTAGAAGACGAAATGAACGAGCTGAGTGAGAGGACTGCGATGAGGGAAAAGAGGGCAGCGCGCCTTCGCGCACTCGTTGCTGACAACGAGTCCGAATCAAACATCTCCTCCTCAAAAATAACCATCCGTTCTGAGAAGGAAAAGAAAACAGTCACTTTCTAGATATTTAACTGACTGTTGATTCTGTTGCTTCCCTAAAACATCAAATAAAATTTACCTTGTAGAAGTTAATATATGTGAACTGCTGAATGGTGGAAACGTAATAGATTGGTTTAACTGATTCAAACTACCATCAAGCATGACAATTGATGTCCCCAATCACACTTGAATTGACCCACTCAATCGCAATTCCTTTATTAATGCTGCAGTCTAGTCTGCTGGAAAGAAATCAAAATCAAAAGAAATCAAAATTAAAAAAAAGTAAAGTGAGGTTTTCAAGTAAGCTAAATGTATTTTAGAGGTGCAACAGAATTGACAACTCTATGCACTCCTTGCTCTAAGCACGTTTCAGAGTAATTGAGTTCTTAAATACAGTAGATGGATGAGATGGATGATCCTATGGCTAATAATGTCATCGTACCAACAACACGATACCTAATTTATACTTGGTTAGAATAAAGCTATATACTTCCCTGTTTTTATTTATTCGTTTTTAAATAAATACGTTTTTAATAAATACTTACGTGTTTTATTAGACTGGCTGTATACTAATCATGGTAGCAAATAGCTTGCATTTAAAATAAATTCAAAACTGTAGACAACATGCGGATGGTAACAACAATAATATCCGATGACGTCTCGTCAGCCCCGTGGTCCTGGTGGCTTGACACATCATCGAGTTCCCTGTAGTTTCAATTTTCTGTGGACCTGTGCCGAAGCGGATGGGTTTTTTACAGTTGATAAGAATAACAATATAAATAATCTGCATAAATAATAAAAATCTCGTGATGCTGTGTTTGTGGTCGCTCTCCTCCAAAACGGCTCTTCCGATAATAGGACGTAATGCATATTCCATACCTACCGCTAGGTGATTAGGGTATCCATATCCAATTTTTTTTTCTTATTATGTACATATTTATATATTATTGACGGCCTCTGTGGCGAAGTGGGCGAAGGTCCGCCTGAGACGCAGAAGGTTGCGGGTGTATTTGTCTCTGGTCTGGGTGTTTTCTATGTATGATATGTATAAAAAAAAATATATGTGTAGTATATCAAACATGTGATTCCCATAATACAAGCTCTGGGTTAGTTTGGGTATACATGATGCTGTGTGATTACGTCTCGCATCATTTATTTATTTATTTTTTATTTATTTATTTATATCTAGACCTGGAATAACACATACTTTTTATTTTATTTTATTTTATTTTATTTCTTTGGGAAGATAAACAGTCATATGTTTTATCATTTGTACGTAAATATTAAGGTGACTTAAGTCTAAGGTAAACATGTGACCCACAACACATCATCCACAGATTCAGATTTTTATACGGGTAATTCGCGAGTGACATCACGGACAGAAGTTTTTCAACTAAATACTAATCCAAAGTAAGGCTATATACCCCAACTACTGCACCATAGGCAGCTAGTATCCTAACTTATATCATAAAGACAAAATGTGAAGATATGTGTATGTTTTTCCTTCACGGTGAAGATATGTGTATGTTTTTCCTTCACGCCAGAAATTTAGTACGGATTGTGTATATAGGGTTACGATAGTAACAGTATTATATCAATGGGTCCTTTGTGGACTGAAAAAGCTGAGATCAATATCGGAGCAGGAAAGCGCTATTATCTAAATATCACCAAATGGTCACCCCCGCAAATAGTAGGCGAAGCAAAGTGTTGCTTAATATGTTGACCGGCCGCTTGGGCTGTGTGCTTGTTCCATTATGAAATATTTTAAAAAAATATTCTAGACCAGCAGTGTAACTTTATAAAAAAATTCAGGGCCCAACATAATATTTTATCGTTCATCATACATTTTGAACGACATACCTCGCCGGACACCGCACCTCCCCCTGCCTCGCCCTGAGTTTGAAGTGTCAAATAATCAAGGGGAAAGATGTTAAAACCCACAGTCAAAAGCCTGATTGAAACAACTGTACGTACTTTTACACAACGCGTTTTTGTCTATGAAGTTAAAAAATAGGCTTTTGCATCTAGCCTAGGTAATTTACAATTACAGCATCAAGTGCTCGACTTTTTACCCATTGCCCGGGAAGCTATAGTTATATATTAGTATAGCCTGGGACGTGGTGAGAAGGAGCAAGCTTTTCCGGCATGGGAGCAAAATGCCGACTAGTGAAGCGTTACAATCCCCCTAGAGGAGAGAGATTGAAGCTGCCAGTTAATTGGTGACAGGTACAGGTAACAGGTGACCTAGACGGATTGAAAGAGGAGGCGGTTTTAACAATGATAATTATTGTTTATAACGGCTTGCGCCAATTACTCTAATTATAAAAATTTGGTTGAGTTTACAGCTTACCTATACATATTCAAAATTCCATAATAATAGTCAGTAATAACAAATTAATCAATATACAAACAAGGTAGTCAAATCAATCAATATCTTACTTGCACACACTATCAATAAACTTACACACACTTCGATCAGAATTAAATTAGTACTTAGATATTTATATATATAATTAGTACATAGTCAATAATAATAATGTCAGTAATTATAAATTCCAATACTTAATAGTCAAATCACATTATGATGATGACTAAATGAGTAGTCGCGTAGCAGGCTGAGGAGCAGAACTGAGGAGTAAGCTGTGGAGCAGCACGTGGATTGGGCAGACGCCTGTGCCAAAAAAAATCATATTGTAACAGAGGTCCTCAAGTCCAGGGTGCCAGTAAGGGGCCTCAGGTCCAAGGTCCCCAGTGTGGGGGCCTCAGGTCTAGGTCTTCGTGAATGGGCCTCAGATCCATGTCTCCATGAAGGGGCCTTAGGTCCACGAAGGGGGCCTCAGTGAAGCAGAGGTCCATGTATTGAACTCTCGGATTGAACTCTGGTCGTGAACTGCCCAATTTCCCGCCTGTTACTGCTTATAAAGGGACAAAGTCGGAAGTTTTTTTGAAAATTAAAATGAGATGAGATGAGATGTGTGACTTGACAGATTTTTTTAAAGTAAGTATAAAGGTTTTATTTCGATTCCACACAAAACCTCTATTTAAGAGCGTGCCAAATGAGTACGATACGATAATATACGATTGATTTATGTAGGAATCGTTACAAAATTAAAATGAAGTTTTGAAGTATTTTTCAGTGCTTTTCAGCCAGAATAGCTCCACGCATAGCTTGAAAGCCAGAGGAAAAAACATTATGTAACAGAATCTTCGATCTCACGTAAGTTTATTACAGAAATGCTCATTATTCTAGGATCTTAGATGTACGTAAAGCTAGATAGATAAAAATATTTTTATTTTCCAGCTTACAAAGTTTCTCTCAGAGCATAAATAATGATTGAAATGCATTGCAATAAGGAACCTTTCAGAGGAAACGTTCGATGAAGGAAAATCACAAAGGAAAACCTATATTTATGAAAATTACAATAATATCTTATACTATGTAAGAGAACTAATAGTCTAGGGAGTATTACATGTAGAATGATTCATCATTATCATCATCATGATGATAAATGATTAAGAAAAAAAAGGGGTATTAGAAATATTACACTAGGCTCAGAGTATGACACCTATACCATCCTCTCTGCCTAGTCTAAAAGCTTTTTCTCATGGGTAACCTAAACCTGATTTACTAAGAAAGGATTTTAGAAAGTTGTATTCACGACATCTATTGAAAAGTCATGATTCTATATTAAATGTTGAATAAAACCAGATTAGGTGTGCGCAAGAGTTTGCTCATGACAAAATATCTCGAGTTAGTACTATTTCAGTTAACTAGATGGCGTTAGCCATATATCTAATTGTAAGTAAATTTTGTAATTGAAATTGAACTAGTGACAACTTCTGTGGCGCAGTGGGCTTGGGTCCGCCTGAGACTCAGATAGTTGCGAGTTCGGTTCCCGCTGCGACATAAATATTTGCATAATTGTAAATGTACTCATTTATGAGAACACTGTCCTTTTGAGTTAAAATACTTTAAACTGAAACTGTATAATTTGCAAATATTAATCTCGTTTTGGGCTGCATTATGCTGTGTGAAAGTGCCCGGCATCATTTATTATAAATTAAACATGTTTTTGTCATAGTATAGTGTAGATGTCATATGTATGATACCTCATCATCATCATCATCAGGATATAGCAGCCCACTGCTGGACATATTCTTCCCATAATGAGCACCATTGCGCCCTGATCTGAGCTCCACGCATCCAACTTCTACCAGCAGCCTTACACAAATCGTCACTTCACCTGGCCGGAGGGAATCCTACACTACGTTTGCCAAGCCGCGGTCTGTGATAGGTGTTTGATACCTACTTATGGTGAATCAGTAAGCAATTAGGTAATTTGATTGGAATGGTATGGCATGCATGTGCTCATCAGAAATAACTCTCGTCTTTCACTAATCGGCGATACGCCAAGCAGGTAGTTATCGGAAGGAATAAGATACCGGGAGTCAAATTAAAAACAAAGATATTTAAATAACCTAGCAAACTTATGAAACAAACAAACACATGGTTTCGATACCCACGCCTTGTCGCGCGTATGTTTATAAACATGATCATCATCACCATCTTGCTTATTTTATTAAATTAATCTATTAAAGCTGCTACCCATGTACCGCTGTCCCAAGTTTGACCAAAATAAGCTTGACAGCTCACAGCGTCTTGTACCTACCCTCTTTTATCTATCAAGTAGGTATTTTATTTCTATTGGAAAAAATCTGGCATAATTTCAATCAGATTTATTTGCAACTGTAAACGGTAATTAGATACTATCAAAACGTTTTATTCTGCGGCTCGGCAAATGTAGTGTGGGACACCCTGGAGTGACAGTTTGCATAAGGCTGCTGGTAGAAGCTGGATGCGTTGAGCTCAGGATAGGGCGCATTGGGGCTCATTAGGGGTGGCCTATATCCAGCAGTGGACTGATATAGGCTGACCTTAATGAAATAAAATAAAAAATAAATATTCGAAATGTCTTAAATTGGTAACATAAAAATATTAAAAGGTATAGAAATTTTAATTATACATAGTGATACATAATGATGATGATGACACATTTTGTACTTTCTGATAATTATTTATAACTAGCTCTAGCATGCAGCTTCGTTCGTGTAGTACCCGGGTAAAATGTAGCCAAAATTTTATTCCCGGGTCAGAACTATGTAACGAAACAGGTCTCAGGAGAGCGGTCCGTCGTTCACAAATATAAGCAAACTTATTTAAATCGATTCAAAACTCAAAACTTTTTCATCAGAAAAAAAGTATAATAAGAAAAAAAACCGGTCAAGTGAGAGTCTGACTTAAAACCAAGGGTTCCATTGTATGAAGGTTTCATGTGGATACTTTTTCTATCCTATTTTAGTACCTGATATTATAGCGGCAGCAGAGTTGTATTATCTGTAAAAGTTTCAACTGTCTGGCTGTGGCGTTTCATGAGATATAGCTTGGAGACAGTTAGACAGACGGTCAGATTGACAGTTTAGGTTTAGTAGTAGGGACTTGTTACTACCTTATAGGAACGGAACCATAATAAACAAAATGTTTGTTTGGAATAGGATTTTGAATTTGAAAAATCAGAAGGCGTAGTCGCGGCACAAAGAGAAACGGAGAATGGCAGGCGCGAAGGGTCTTGGATTTTCAGAAGTTGGAGCGGAATCTATGGCCGATTTGTTCAAGAAATTTCCTGAAGAAGTCTTTCGATCAAGTCCAAGGTTTGTATTGTTTTAAGGGGAAAGCCGGCGTAGTAATATCAGCTTCGTTGACCATCGTGCGTGGATTAAGCCTTGCGCCGTAATTAGTGGGAACACCCGCCCGGGTCAGGAAAAATGGATAATGTAAGCATAAAGTAAAGTGAAGTGTAAATACAGTGAGTATTTCATACTTGTAAAGAGTTTTATTGGGTTCAGGAGTCTTGCCATTTAAATTTCAATTCATGGTGATTCTAGTGGTAGGTAAATTCTTTTAAAGACTTGGTTCAACCAAGTCTGATAACTTCAGACGTAGTTCTTTCAAACTTAGCGGTTTTACACTAATGAATTACGTATTTTGGCTAGAAGGCACTCCTATAAATAAGGTAATTTAGGTAAGTAGGAAACAGTTAGGGCAGTATCCGACCAACAGCTAAGACAGGGAGGTTTTTATTCACAGCAGCAGTTGAAGCTGTACCAGCATTTCCTGATTTAATAAGGTAATCAGATTTTAATAGAGTAGAGCGCTTCAATGAGTAACAGAGGGTTAAATGTGTAAGAACAGTAGGTTAAGATCTTCCTTAGGAGCAGCATGAGCGGGCGAAATAGGAGCAGTCTTCACCATACCTATCCTACACCGATCCGGAACTCAGGAAGCAGATGATGATTTATTTAGATGCAGCAGAAGAAATTGATGCAGTATTCTCTTCAAAGCTGGCGAGCAAGAGGCAAATAGCTGGTTACATATATTTAACAGACTTTCTGCGTGTAGAATCTTCGATAATACTAAGTAATAGAATTTGTTCCTCGTTACTCATGAAATAGCAATGAAAATGTCTAGTTTTATTCTAAGAAATAAATTATCATAATTGGGTATACCTACTTATTTTAGATACTCCAGTCTGCCTAGGGTCTGATACTGATAGGTAGACACAAATATTAAACTTCATTATATTATTCATCATATTAGCAAATAAACCACTTCTAATTTATCACTCTACGGAACTTTCAGAGCTGTTCAGTTCTGAAGCTTTATAACATTGTTTTTGGATTGAAATTCTTTATTTTCTTCATTAATCTTTGTACCCAAGAAGTATACCTAGAGCTACTGAAGCTAAAACATTCAACAGTAAAACAGCGGGTAGAAGCTAGTATCTAAAATATAAATTAAATCTAAGATTCCCCTTCTTAACCGTGGAACGGTTGTCCAAAGTAAAGATTCTTCGTGAAGAATGAGCTGTTCAGTTCTATGATTCTTTATAAAATTATCTGAGAAATGAGATTCTTTATATTCACATTAAACTATGTACCTGAAGCTATTGAATCTACTAAGACTAGCATGAGCAGTCCTTATCGTCACAATAAATCCTCACTAAGAATAAAGAAGTATTTTACAGCCAAAAATATGAGGCTTACTCTACAAAGACAAGCAAATGCAGTTCTTTTAGACAATCCTACGGGACTCTTAATAAAATATATCATTGATGCACATTCTAATATTTAGCATAGCTAACATTTTAAGAGTTGAATGAATGAAGCAGACCAATAACTGCTTCATTTTACCTGAAATAAATGTATTAACCATAAAGTGATTTGATGCATTTTGCTGCAGATCATTCCTTACTTCTTTGCATAGCAAAATACTTACCATAATATTAACATTAGCCAATGATGAGGCATGCTTCCAATTTTCAAAATGAAACTATGGTGGGGGGCTGTCCAGTCTGGTGACGAGGCTCACAGGTCGGGGCGGGGCGCTATCCTTTTCCATTTAGATTCAGTAAGTGAGAGATAAAACTTTCATGATCACATGCCGGTCAACAGAGTCAGAATGAGAGAAAGTTATCTATCGGAGAAGAATAGGTTTCCGAAAGGTAAACCTCCAATTCTATGCCTGATGTAGAGTCGGAATGTATGAGATAATATTTGCACAAAATCTAAGTTGGTTGTAAAATCAGAAAGAAAGATACAAGACTATTCACAAATCTTTAGAATCAGACAGAAAAAAATAATTCTACTCACAGGTCGATAAAAAATAAAACCAGAGTGTGGGAAGAATCTAATAATAAATTCTTTGTCAATCTTATCACAAACTAAAAACATAATAGTAAGTACATAATTCATGTTCTTTAGGATATCTTACATTTTATTCCCTAAAACCCCAAGCTTATTTACATATTCTAAACAGCGTTATTCTCCTCTATCAAAACTAGGTGTTAGAATGTACAACAATTATGAATTGAATAGGAAAGCTAGAATAAATATCGTTTCATAAATGTCTTGAAAGATCCATTGAGTTAACACGTCCATTTCAAAGGGATCTCACTACTAAACTAGACGATTCACGTGGCCATAACAAATTAGTATTCTTAGTACATAGGTTCATTATAAATAAGGCAGGTAAACATTTATAATAATTATTAGGATATATGGATAGGGACGTCTTTTTACAACTACATTGTCAAAAATTTCCCTCAGTCCATTCAGTAGTTTTGGCGTGAAAGAAGAACAAACAATCTCACATATTTATTACCAACTTTCGCTTATATAATGAGTAGGATTCATAATTATAATAATTAAAAATATCAAGCTTATTATCGGACATATCAAATAAATACAGGCGACTAATTAGGACATTCGTTTCGTAAATCGACCGCCAACAAATACAGGGTGTTCGCAAAACGCGTACAAACAAACATGGTTGATTGCAACCCATTATTCATGTTTCAGAGCCAATTAACAAAATAAGTGAGGGAAGTGTGAATGCGTGGGATTTGTCTCGTGTGAAGTGCTAGAAAAAATATATTTTGATGCAGAAATTAATTAAAGAAAGACACATGCGTAAAAGAAAAAATATAAGTCGGATCTCAAGGTATGGACCGTATCTCGGGAGTGAAGCTGTCAGCCCGCGTGCAGACCAGCATACTGTATTCAAAACACAAGTCACTGATGTTGGTCACAAAGCCACTAGCCTGAAATGGGACAAGTCTCCCGCATTCCAAGCGACTTGACTTGTGGGCGAAGAGGACCTCAGAGTGGATCCTACTTGATGCTAGGTGACGACGTGGAACGCCTGGAATGAGATGGCGGGACGTCAAAGAGAGTGGAAGAAGGGAAGGGAGGCTTTGCTCTGTAGTGGGACGGTGACGGCTAATTAATAATAATAACAACATACGTTACTCTTTGTAGAACTCTTTATGAAGAGCTAGTTAGAAAAGGCACTACCTCCAAGCCTATTTCTGGCGTGAAACAGCATTGCTGTATTTTGGTTTGAATGGTGCCGGTAAAAATTCAACGAATAGTCTGGGAACTCTAGAAAAATACTTTTACATTCATTCTAATTGCCGGGTTCTAATTAACGGGTTTTAGCGGAAGATTCGCGTTGAGTTGACACACTAAGTTTTCACTTCGAAGACAGAGAGATAATACGTGAATTTAAGATGAAGGAAGATAAAGTAGCCTATCTTGCTACTCTGTAAACTCTCGTAGCGATCACGAAACTCTCATTGAAGATCCAACAACAACACCAGCCTTTATCAGTCCACTGCTGGATAGGCCGTAATATGGGTGATATCACCACTTTGGACATGCGGGTTTGGGATCGCAGGGCAAAGCTTCTCACACCGCTACTTTTAAGGAATTTAACTACATTCGACGGCCACCATAGCCTAATTTGTTAGGTTGGCTTGAGTTCCGAAGATGGAGGTTGGAACCTCTTACACACCATTGAAGATACACAGCGCCGTAGTTATATAAAAAAGAAACGGCTTTATACAATGTATAACTCTTGATTTTGTAGCATTGAATCTTATTTATAACGAAAAGGTAAGTATGTAAATGAATTTATGTAATTTTTTTTTGTGAATTGGTTTCGTTAGTCTTTCTTATATTCATCAAAACTCTTGTTTTGCGCTTTGTAATTTACTTGCAAGGTAGTTGTAGTTGGTTTTATTATTATCTAATGATAAGAGACCAAATCCACTCTATTATTCAATCTTTAGTACAACTTATCCATAATATGTAGTTCAATTTTTCTTTCTGATTTAGATAAAACGCAACGTCTCGTGAATAATTTTGAGTGTATTTTCCTGCATTAATTTCTGAATATAGTACAGATTGAAGACTGTAGATTATAGCAGGTATAGCTGGACTGGACACATCGAGGAAGTACTACCACCATGCCGATTTCTGCCATGAAGCAGATTGCAGTATTTGGGTTGCAGGGGTCGGTGAAATTACAGACACATAAGCATGAGCAACTTCATGCCTCAAGTTGAAGCAATACCTATCTTGTTATGGAGTGAGCCAAGTTCCATATTTAGGTATCATAAAAATACCTAAAAAAAACCTATCCCCTCGTACCCTGGACATATAGAAAATGAATGAGCATGAGAATGCAGGTTTTATTGTTACTCAATAATTTGGCACAGATTCTTCGCAAATTTTTTCATATTGACTTTGACGTATGTGTTATTCCGTAATGCGCGTGGGAAATGTTTTTATGTGAGTTCTGTCTATCAACATGGAGCAGTGACTAGTTTTTGCAAGACACAAAATTGTGGTAAACAATTAGAGATGCAGATGCATAAAAAAAACTTCAACTCATGAAATTTCTTTGCGTTAAAGCCTACAAAATTTTAGATATTAAAATTTAAAAAAGCTTGCCATTATTATTCGACTTACTTTTAAATAATAAAATTTAATTATTTTTGTTAGCCCACACGCTAGAAAATCTATGATTTTATAATATAAATAATAAAATTTAACTTATTCAAAAATGAATTTTGTAGACGATGACTAAAACAAAACTAAGGTTTGTTTGTTGCCGTTTCTCTTCTAGCTTCATCATCATCATCACATCAGCCTATAGCCGTCCACTGCTGAACATAGGCCAATCATCATTTTATAAACCATATTTTGAATATCATAATAAAGGCCAAATAATTACGAATGTGCGAAAATCCATTAGTTAATTAATGAATCGGATGATGCCAGGGTATGCCGAGCCCAGGGTAATAGTGTAAAACAACTATCAATCAATTATCTGTTATAGAAGTTGACTAAAAATGGCAATATCATGAATGGTCTTACTAATTTCTCCTTTTTAAATGATTGATTGAATGTTTGGGCAGGGCCATATGTATTCTCTTGGATATTATGTTCAACAGATTGGTGTTTGTCCAGTTGAGTGGACCTTTTATCTTTCTATTATTACCTAGCTCATATTACTTATAATATGAGCTAATGCCCAATAACTCTCTGGTAGGTTCGGGACCACCTGAAAGGCAAGTTCGATTTAAAATAATTGTACTTACCTATATTTACACATTTGTAAATTTGAAGATATCAATCAGGTAATTTATAATTTACGTATTTCACTAACATCATTCATCTTACATCTTCCGCTTAACTTTACGTATGTTTAAAATTTAAGTACTCATAGTAGCTTTGAAGAATATGATCCACAACGACAGATATTACCCGCTGACGCCAACTCGTCATCCAGGCGATGCTGAGCCGTAGGTGTAAGTATATAATTATTATATACCTACTTCAATAAATATTTCAGGCTGCATTTGTTTCTTTTAATTAATTTATTATATAAATCTTTGCAGAGTTAGATTATGGTACCTTCATCATCATCATCAGCCTATAGCAGTACACTGCTGAACATAGGCCTCCCCTAATAAGGGCCATTGAGCTCGATGAATCCAGCCTCTACCATCAGCCTTTCGCAGATCGTCACTCCACCTGGCCGGAAAGCGTCCTACACTACGTTTGCCGGGCCTGGTCTCCACTCAATCAATGGTACCTTACGTCGCAATGAATCACAGAACAAAGAAGATCATGAAATGAGATCTATAACACTTTAATATTCCTTTAAAATGATTGATCTATAAAACTTATTTATTAATATTCGTTCGTAATAATAAGTTGTATTAAAAAATTAGAACCTCTGAGGTAACGATTAAAATTGTTGATTCAAACATTAACGTTTAATTATATACCTATTAAGTATTAATCCGTTAGCAATATTCTGTCTTATAAGAACTAATAATATCGAAAACTAATAAAATACAATATTTAAATGCAACGTTTATCAACAACAATTTGTAAAAGTACCTAATAATTAGATTTATAAGAATTATAAAAAATGTAAGTAATAATGAATCAAGCATAATTATTTTATGTCATAAAACTGGTTACTTTAATTTTAGAACCTACTTTTATTAAGTACGCATTGTTGTAAATTATTAAATTAATTATTATTATTATTATGACACTTTATTCATTTTAAAACTCATAAAAAAAACATTTTTTACTATAAAATTAAAAACATTATTAATCTACTATGTACAAAAATAATATAAAAAAACAATAACATTTATAGTAAAAAATATATCCAAAATGGTGGACCACCGACCGCGGGGCAGGGCTCAAACGGTCGGTGGCTAGGGCTGCAGAGAGAGGAACCTCCGCACAATGCGTGCCGAGTCCAGGAGAGCCGCCTTCTGTATCTGACCCTTGATCCAGCTGCCTAGCGAGAGCCTCTTAAGGTATTGGTCAAGGCTCTTCGCTATCAGACTGTTCACTGAAACGACTATCGGAACTATTATTATTATAATTAATAAGCTGGTGTGGTGTGTGTGGTGTGGTGTTGTAAATTTGCGTTTGAACGCAGCGACAATCGAAATGAATTTCAATAGCGTATCATTTGCCACAGCTGTTTTTTGCATTGACTACCGAAGATTGTGCGCTATAAATTGATTATACCTACCTGAGTCTTGTGGATATGATAAAAATATAAAAGGCAGGTGAAGACTTATTGCTTCAATTGTACTAAAGTAATTATAATGTGCCTATACAAAAAACTTGGGCTGAATGTGAGGTGAAAAGTTAGAAGAAATAAGATTCTTTGAAATTAAATACATTATGGGCCGAATACAGCATACAATGTGGGACGAAAGCAGATTTTTTAAATGGGCTGAACTTCTTCAGGATGAATATGGCATAAATCGAAAATGTTTTGGAAAGAATGACCAAGAGATAATAATCAGAATAAAACCCACAACGGGCAACCTCGTTAATATACTTATGTACGAAAACCTAGGGTGATTTGATGAAACAAATCTGACACTTATTGCCTGCACCTACAGATGTGTTTGACTTACGCAATCAACGGTCAGCCAGTCCGACTCAATCTGACTAGATTATACATAATTAGTGGCTTTCACACACGAACACAGTATGATCCTGTACGTGATCCTTGTAAATGTTATGATAATAGAGTTGTCCTTGGTAAAGACGGATAGAACATTTGAATACCCGGATCGTATTATTTATAGCGACACTGCCGTAACCGGCTAAATTCAAAACAGTACTCACCACTATATTGTTTTTAATGAGGTTTTAGATATATTTGATAGATATATAATATACATTTTATACTATCATTGTATATCTATGCTTTACGATAAACAACAAATACTTAATCAAATATTAGTGGAAATACTATTCAATTATTACTATACTAAAAACCGGCACTAAATACTTTTTCTTTGTAATTGCGTAACAGAACAGAATACATTGGTTTTCCAAAAATAAGTAATGCCTAAAGGCTTTACATATAAAAATCTGTCAAAAGATAAACGATGCTGAAACTATTGACAAACAGTGACAAGAATAAATTTAAGCAACGGTTAAATTTAAGTAGCGTTTAAGTTAAGTTAGCGTAAGGGGGAAACCCCCTTACTTATAAATGCATAATTTATAAAGTATCAGTTTATAGTTATTTGTATTAACATAATATGAGTTTGTACAATTACTCAAGTGGTAAGTTAATAAAATAAGTACTCTTTATAATACAGAGACTTTGTGATTTGGTACTTTATGTCTTAAATGCTTTTCGTTGATAGCAAAGATTTATTTATTTATTTAATAGGAACGCCAACAGCATATCAATACATTGTAGAGTTACACTGACAAAGTTTTCATTCTGATATAGGAGATTTGATTTGATTTAATTTTAAATTGATGAGTGTTTTAAAAAAGCCGGATTTTTTCCACTAATACCTATAACCGCAACTAATGCATGCAGACCACGTGAAACCGAGAGGTGACCCCTGCTCTACAATGGAGTGGCCATTCACAAGCCAACGCTAATTGCGTGTCAAGCCAAAAGTACGTATAATCAGGTGCATTACACATGATTATGTATGCATTTCAGGATTTTAGGGCGAATCTAATTCTATTTAGCTACAACATACTTAAAAAACATGAACTTTTGGGTAGAAGTGTTCATTCCCTTTTTGGTTGATTTGACTTTTTGGTCAACCGGATAGTGGCTATTTTGGTGTGACAATGTACTTATGCTTCTTTGTGAAGGATTTTTCCCAAGAAGTATATACTTCTTCATTCGTATGAGTGGCTAACTCTGGTGGCTATACGAAGAAGAAGAAGAACTGAATAAATTTATATAAATATCTATTCCAAAGCATGGAAGCGATCAAATCTCTAAAAGCCAATAAAAAGTACCTCAACTAAATAGTGACCAGGCGGATCTACTAAAAACACTTAAGTAATGCACGCCACAAGGAAAGGGGAAGCACTTAGTACCTTCTATCTATTCTTATTGTTTCCTATTTCTTCAATACATATTTCTATTATATTCTTATTTCCGCCAAGCATCATTTCTGTGACTCGGTTCAAAGTGTGGGTACCGCAAAAATTATAGGCACACGAGGCGTATAACCTCTAGGCATCAAAAATAATGCATCAGCATCGCTGTAATTGGTGCTGCAGTTATCCATGAGCAAGTGGTGACCACTCGAAACTGTTTTTAAGTTTTTGTTTTTTTGCCTTGTATTCTAGTAGAGGATTCATTTGATTACGCTGTTTGTTCAGCAAGTTGCTTCCTTTGCGTATCCTCGTCTTCTAAGCACAGCAACGTGAATGGCCAACGATCAACTCGGTCAGTAGCAAGCATTCTACCACGGCCCAAACGGGCTATCGGTCTTGACGCCGACATAGTCGGTGAACGTCGAGCCCGAACGCCATTTAAGCTTTTACCCAGAAGTGGTCGTATCTTTTGAAAATGGCGGTATTATAAGGCGTTCGAGGCCGACATAATCAAGTCATTGGTCTGTGACTATCAAGTCAGTTAATGAAGAAACCCAGAGGAGGACCATCATCATCACCCTGCCCTCATCCCACTCTGAATGGGAACGGCACAACATGTTGACCTCTTACATTTTCTTTTATCCTCGTCGGAAACCCTAAGTTTTCAATTTAATTATCGACCAAAAATGTATGTCTTCTCGCGGACGGACCAGATGTCTTCTGAATAGATTGCTTTGAAAAGGAATTCTTAGAAATATCCTTTCATAACGATTTGCAGGAACTTTATCCAGTATCTAGGACGCATATTGCAGTAAATTAAATACCCGTCTGAGGGTCGTCTTTGGTAGAAGATATAATAAAAATAAATTTACTTTAAAATTTTAAATGGAAAAATAGCACTATGTTACATTGCATTTTTAGAAGTTGTAAGGTCTTTGTGAAGGGTTCATCCGGGGAAATACTAACACCATGCATATTTGTGCCATGAAGCAGCATTGCTGTTTCGGTTTGAATGGTGTGAGCAAAATTACATGCACATGATTATTAACACCTTCATACCTCAAGGTGATTGACGCAGGGCGTTGCATCGTAGGGTAGGGTAAACATGCGTCACCTACGAATCAATACTTTGTTAAAGTAATAGTTACCACTTAACATCAAATGGGCCATGTACTAGTTCCATCTTCAAATATCATAAAAAAACAGAAGAAAGGAAGCGCTCGTGGCGTGCTTAGTGATCTTAGCAGATCACCTTGGTTAAGCAACACCCCACCCGGTCATTACTTGGATGGGTGACCGTTTAGTGGCATTTAGATTTGAGCGCTGGTCCCAGCTTTTCAGTCGTTAAGTCATGTCGGAGGCCTTCAGGCGGCTTAAAAACTCCGCCACCAGAGTTGGTCACTAACTCATACGAAGGAGAAGGAGGCTAAAAAAATAAAATCGTACCTATAGATACAACAAGTACCAAAGCACGATTCTGCGCTAGTCTGAGTCCAAAAACTCACAAAATATTTTTTTTACCGATACACTCAAGATTCCTACACTACGTTTGCCGAGCCGCGGTCTCCACTCAAGAACTCGTTTACCCCAACGGTTATCGGTTTTTTGGCAAATATGGCCAACCCACTACCACTTCAGCTTGCTAATTCTCTGAGCTATGTCGACAACTTTAGTTCTATGTCGGATATACTCGTTACAGATTTTATCCTTCAGAGAAACTCCGAGCTCGAGAAACTCGTTCCATAGCTCGCTGAGCGACTTTAAACTGGTGGACTAGCCGTACTGTGAGTGTCCACGTTTCGGCTCCGTATGTCATGACGGGTAGGACGCACTGATTGAAAACTTTCGTTTTCAAACATTGTGGTATGGGTGACGAGAAAACTCGACGTAGTTTTCCAAATGCTGCCCAACCCAGCTGAATCCTCCTCTTGGCCTCCTTCTCGAAGTTGTTTCTACCCAACTGCAATATCTGCCCGAGGTATGTATACTCCGAAACAACTTCAAGAGGGTGTCCATTAACGACTACAGGACTCGGATCAATTCGGTGATTGACCATGACTTTGGTTTTGTCCAAATTCATGCCGAGGCCTATCTTTCGCGAGGCTGATGCCAGGCCGTCCAGCATTCGTTGCAGCTCCTCCAGCGACTCCGCCAGTAGGACTAGTAGTGTAGGACGCCCTCCGGCCAGGTCGAGTGACGATCTGCGAAAGGCTGCTGGTAGAAGCTGGATGAATCGAGCTCAGGATAGGGCGCAACGGCGCTCATTAGGGGAGGCCTATGTGGACTGCAATAGGCTGATGATGATGATGATAATCCAAGATTCCAATTTAAATGCTTCATTCATTATCATCAACATCATCAGCCTAGTACAGTCCACTTCTGGACAAAAGCCAATGCTAATAAGCACCATCACCCCCGTCCTCAGTTCCACGCATCCAGTTTCTACCTAAGGCTTCCAGCTTCCTTCTAACTGGAGGGCGTCCTGCACCACGTAATGTATACTTACGGAAGTAATAATAGTAAATCTACTATTGATGCTACTGATTAGTAGCCAAGGGCTGTAAGGCATCAATTGCAGCCCGAGATATTTAGGCGGACGAGCGCAGCGAGGGCGCCTATAGTTCGAGGGTGCAATTGGTGCTTACACCCGAGCTAACTATTCTGCTTTACATCTCGATTGTGAGGTAAGTAGAAAAAAACCGGCATTACAAGAATAAAACTTTTTTTTTTCAAGAACGAATTTGAGCTTCGCCGTTCGATATTTAAAATTGATGACTATTATACTCACACGAAGACAAGGCTGAATAGCAAAGCGACCTCTTTGGTCATTGGGCTGAATGCATGATGTCTATTGCCAGTATGATGGTAAGATGTATGCGAACTTTTTCAAAGAAAGAAGTGGTTTTTTTTAATTACTTACCGCCCTTGGGCTTTTCTAGCTAAATTATTACCCTAGAGCGCTAATTAGTCACCTACAACCCGTATTTGGAGGTAATAAGAACCTACTTACCGAACATGAGAGATGTAAACCAAATTGTGGCCAGAAAAACAATAATAATGAAAATTGGACGGTCAAACTATGGGCCAACAGTATTATTCATTTAGACACTGTTCTCAATTAGATCATGCTGTAGATTGGCATCAACGTAGACGGCGCGAGGCGAGCTGCCAAATTACTCGTCAATACAGTTTTGATTAACTTATCTAGCATTTACAGACTGTGGCTAAACTGCAACGTCTATTAAATTTTCTGCCTTTAGTTAAGTCTCAAGTTAGGAAATAGGATACTGACCGTCTGCGCTTGGACTAACGCATCAAAAACTTTGAGTTCCTAAAACTTATGTAGTATCTATCAATTATATTGAAAACGCTCGTAGCGTGCCTTAGTTCAATGTTCTTTATAGATCATCTTGGTTAAGCAACACTCCGCCCGCTCACTATTTGGCTGGGTGACTGTTTAGTGGCTTTTAGATCTGAGTAATGCCGTGCTTCGGAATGTACATTAAGATGTTGGTCTCGGCTTCTTCAGCCTTTAAATCATGTCGGAAGTCTTCGGGTGGCCTAAAAACACCGACACTAGAGTTACCAAGTTTTGAAATCGGCACAGTAGCTTTTGAGTTCATTCATTACAAACATACACACTCACAAAAATAGAAGTTTTTCCTCTTTATAATATTAGTGTAGGTGTAGATTATTCTTAATCTTATTTTTGACTTTCATTTAATATACAGAGGTCTGTTTTAAAGTTGTGGCTAAGAAGTGTATTAACTATTCCAGCTATGTGAAAAATGATAAACTCTTCTCTCAATATCGTCAAATTTTGACCAATGATAATGCATTATTTCGAATCTACGATTTATAACTGGCAACAATTTCAAGATAGGCCTAGGCTAGGCATGTCAGCCTCGGATGTTCGAAGTTTCGGCATAGCTAGAATTGGTAACCATTGCCGTTATAGTAGGTATGTAACGACACAATACATTGTAGGACGCGCATATACGCCCTACGATGCAAAGCCCTCCATCAACTTCAAGTGTTGGGACTCATCTGCCTCAGCAAACATTAAACATTAATTTGCAAAAATAACCTTATTCAAATATACAGAATATTTTCCAAATAGTTCAATGCTAATCAAACCATGAGGATTACTAATACTGAAATACGTCTACGCGGAAGATCAATTACACTCACTAAGGGAGCACTATATCCAGCAGTGGGCTGTTTTAAACTAATGATGATGATGGTTAAAGTCGCAAGGCACCTACTAGTTAGTTATAAATTGCACTTGGAAATGCAATAGTGTTCATTGAAAGGAATAAAAATAGTAACGGATGCTATTTTTACCTATTTGAGGAAGCGACGCAAATGTACCTGGCTTTGTTTACCTTTGCCATTGGTATGACTTAACGTCAATCACTGCATCAGGTGATCAGAAACTATTTTAATCATATAAAATAATCGTTACAGACTGACTGAGCGTTTTTAGACTTTAGACGATGAAATATGTATGTTGTAAACGATGCAATAATAACATGTTTTTAAACTTTGCCTACTAACACTTACTTTTTACAAATGCTGTGTTTCAGTTTTTACGGTGTGGGTGTCGGTAAAATAACAGGCGCAAGATGCCTTTTACTTTCAAGCCTTAAGTTTGTGGCGTAGTGCGTTCCAAACATATGTGACCTACAAAGCCATGCTTTTTGATAAGTAATGATTATCACTTAACATCATGCCATGAGACTCACTTTGAGTATCATAAAAAAAAAAGAATCTTTTACTTTTCCTACAGCCAACCATACCCATAGAAAGCTTGACTAAGCGATATTCGATGGAAACCATGAAATCTCATCATCATCAACACCCCTGCTGAAAATAGGTCTCCCCCAAGGAATTCCACGATGAAAGGTATTAAGCCCTCTCCATCCACCGACTTTAATTTATGCTTTAATTTTACTAATAGTTAAACTTTAAAACGCTAGCGCACGCTTTGAGTGCTCAATAACCCAACTGTGGAAGTGCAGGAGCCCGCTTCACAACGTGTTTATGGGATTGAGAGAAGATTCGTGTGTGAAGGAGACGCACATTTCACTCACAAGACACAGAGGCAACAGGTAGGTAAGTGAATCTTAACCGAAGGGCGATAATCTAGCCGGGCCGAGACAAAGTCACGGACTTTCCATAGTAACATAGGTAGGTACTCCTACCTTCACTCTATTTTAAAATGTTGACCGATACCACAGTATTGTCAACAATTGACTTCGAAGAAGAAATTAGACTTTAATTATCCGGTTTATAAAGTTCAAAGTAATCTTGCTGATTATCAAGACAATGTGTCACCGGCTTGTAATTTACAGTTGGCATTGGAGTTCGCATTGGTGATATTGGTAGGTGAAAAAATAAATATTTTATAGCATTTAAACTACTTACCAATTTTCGTTTGAAGTAAGTAGCTACTTTTATCACAATGTTATGAATTTCATTTATGACTAATGTAAGTTACTCTTTTTTTTTAAATTATCTATTATGCTATTCCATTGCTGGACAAAGGTTTTCCTATCTCTTTCCGCGGCTTATGATCGCTGGCTGCCTCCCACCACCAGTTAATAACTCGAGTTTTCTTACGTTTTTCAAAATCATATTTATTACAAGCTACCGCCAACGACTCCACTTACATAGTATCCGAATAGCCTCATTTTTCTGGAACAGAACTTCAGTGTGTAAAATTTCAGCTGAATGCGTTTAGTAGTTATGAGGTGAAAGAGTAGCAGACGTAATCTTCAAATTTCTTATTAACCAACTCATTTATTAAATGAACACTAATATTATAAATGCGTGTGTAAAGTTTGTGTGTGTGTGTGTGTTTGTGTGTGTGTGTGTGTGTGTGTGTGTTTGTGTGTGTGTGTGTGTGTGTGTGTGTCTGTGTGTGTTTGTGTGTGTGTATGTTTAGCTAACTCAAGACTGTGCTTCTTGAAAGCAAATAGCTTATTACGTCATAACTATCAATTTTGTGAAAACAAATAGCGAAATCAATACCATGGTGTTGATATCACTTAATTATTTTAATCTATTGTTATTATCTATTCATAATATTATTAAAATTTATGAAAAATGAAATTATTCAGGTTAATTTTATTTTACTTTTATTTATTCAAACAAAACCCACAGCCTTTAAATATAACAAACAAATCTCATTTAGCCTATAATAATAATGCTGGCGAATATGACACTGCATCATGTAGCCCCGGACTAAGTAGAGCTTGTATTATGGGAACCACATGATTGATAAACTAAACATATTTTTTTTTGTAAATACATACATATCATACATAGAAAACACCCAGACCCGAGACAAATATCTACAGAATATGCAAATATTTGTCTCGCGGCGGGAATCGAACCAGCAACCTTCTGCATCTCAGGCGGACCTTCGCTCACTGCACCACACAGGCCGTCTAATTATATAATTATTATCCTATCTTACAGCCAAGAAAGGATTTACTTTTTATAAACAAATTAATTGTCTAAATTCATTCGTATTTTGAAAACAAAGAAACATTCGCAATAATTTAAGTAGTAAAAATAAGTAATAATTAGTTAAACGCTCAATGCTTTCAAAATACGAATAGATTCTAAACTTTTCACGATAATTAGTAAAGTATGTTAAGTATCTATTGAAATGCCATTAAGTATTCCTAAAATAGTGGGCTTGGTAAACCTCCTCGTAATCATCTACCAAAATCAATTCAATAAATTTATATTAACAAACGTAAAACATTGGCTCATCCACACACTCAGTGTTACGGAAATTACACCGTTAAATTTATGAGACTATAATGTTCTACATCTAAATATTGTATCTTGGTGAATTACATCACACACCGGTCTGTTTCCCAAAGTGATTTATCATTTCTGTTGGAAAACTGACTTTTTCAGAACATCGTCATTTGGCACAACAATTAAAACGGAGGAATTTGCCGATAGAATGCACGGTCAAAGTATTGACAGAGCATCATTGGCAGCGGACGGCGCGCTTGCGACAGCCAGGTGGGGTCAAAGGGAGATAAATTCGGAGGCTGCAAGCCACGGTAGGGGACGGAGACGACAGTCGTTCTCTAACGATCACACGATACACACGTTCTTCTTCCTTACCCTTTTAGGTATGTCGTGTACTAGTGCCGGGTCCTTGTGTTTGTGATGATAAACTGAGTGATAAATAAAAATCATATTGTGATTTTTGTGCAGAGCACCCCTTTGCGAGATGTGGGACGACGCTGATCTTGAGGAGGAAACTCCAGCGCCAGTGGCCGAGGAGGCAGCCCCCGCTGCAGACCCGGCCGCGGAAGCAGCAGCGCCCGCAGAAGCCGAGACCCCAGCTCCCGAAGCACCCGTCTTAGGATATGAACCCAAGAAACTTATCTGCAAACACTGGATCAGGTGAGGCTTTAAATATTTCACTTCTTTTACTTTTATTTGTGTCGATTAGGTTGGTGGTTACGATTGTCCGTGTTGAGGCTGAAACATCAGTTCTTGGCTCACAAATAAAATTTTCGCATTTCAGGCCACGGTCAAATCAGTACAGATACATATGCGACTACCGAACAAACTACTACAACGACGTGATCAATTACCTGGACCGACGCAACCAGGGCTTGGCTGTGGAGAGGCCTAGGGCACAGACTTGGGGCGAGCGCGCTCTCCGAACTTACTTAGAGAATTCTCCAAGGAACTGCGCTGACAGGGTTTCGAATAGAGACCGTCTTCTGCTCCAACACATCTCGACCGGCGCCAGGTTCCACCGCTACCACACCAAGTCCCTGATCTCGAGGAAGTATTCTACCCTCGGATTTAACATCGTCAGCGTGTAGCTTCGCTCTAACACCCGCTTGTTGGCTTGACGGACTCGCTCCGGTCACCGCGTGACCTTCCTCTCGTGTTACAGGATTACCCTGCTGTAGCCAGCTCTGCGTCCACCTGTCTCCGCGTCGGCACGATCGGAAGCCGTCAGCATTCCTTCTTTAATATCTGTTTCGTTTGGTAAGACAATAAACTGTTAAGTTAAATATTTTTTTGTTTTATTTTTTGCTTTTCTACAGGAGGACCCTTTGCTTGCGTTAGTACTAACTTTGAACTTTCTGTTTTGCCATTTACACTTTAGGGTTAGGTTGTGATGAGTTTTAATAACATTAATAGATTATGTAAATTAAAGAAGAGGCTTTGCGACATTATATTCATTTAGCACGCTATGCGATTTAACAAACTGAAATAATTTATGTTTTTCATTGAGAATGTAGTTAATACAAATCTAAATTAGCCAACACGGTGAGTCGGGAGATACGATGAGCCGCATATTTTAGTACAGAAATTCACACGGGAAAAGTTTTTTAATAAACCTAACTAAAGTTATTTTCGTCCAAACTGAAAATTTACATGCAGTTTGTAAATTAATTTCCTTTCAACGCGTTCATATTTTTTTTCTGAGTGTTTTTTTTTATGGTTCTCATTCGTTAATTATTTTTTTATTATGTGATAATCAAAAATAACCAAAATAAAGTCTATTTTAGATTTTAGGTACCTACCTATCTTCGTTCACAATACCCACCTAGATACCTACCTAGGTAGGTATTGTGAACGAAGACCGAAATATTACTTATATATTAACAAAATAGCAAAATTGTTCGTTAGAAAACATAATATTATTGATATTTATATACTATTTTGCCAGTTTATTACTAATTAGGTAAGTAGTTAGTTAGTATTCGTATTTTTTTCTAACTAAAATAGACTGGTAAACACTAATTTTGAAATCCAGACAACTGTTAAAATCTAATAAAAACATTCTTAGCCTGTAAAGTGTAGCACCTAAATGGGGAAAGACTAAAATCATTTTTATATTAAATATAAAATCTCTTTTTCTAATTACTTTATTATAATATCTACTTAATATTTGAAAAAAATATAAGCCTCGCTTTCCAGTTTACATAATAATTTACGAAGGGTAAGTAAAAAGCGCTTTGTTAGTTAGGAAACTACTTTTAGCACGTTGAGTGCTGGTATCTGGCGCGGAGCGTCATTCATGTCCGAGGTGCCGAAGCTGTAAAAGAGAACGTGGAGGTGGTACGAGTAGGTATTATTCAGCAATCACAGCTATTTTTCCATACCTATAAATCTTGTTCGCAAAATTAAGCTCGCTTCTATGAATTTTGAGGACTATTAATCACAGCCGGTATGCAAGAACCAGTGCAATCTTTAAAGAATATAACTACTATTAGTTATTGAGGGTTGAATGTTCTCCAAAGGGGATCGATAGGGTCAAGTGAAAAATGTGATTCTTGTAATGAGGAATAGACCAGAGGCCTGATTCTGACAATTCGATATGTTTGATTCTATTAGATATATATCGAGAGTCACTGTCAATTTTCATACAGTTGTGACAGTTTCCGCGATATATATCTAATAGAATCATATATATCGAATCGTTAGAATCAGGCCCCAGATTGTACAGCTACTTATCATGTTTGTATATAAATTGGAAAATTTTACCGGTGCACATCGAAGTGTTTGACACTCCGTAAGTATAAACGACGATAAAAAAGATCTTTTGCAGCAGTGCCCAAACTTTTCCATACATTGTATGTAAGTAAGCAATAGCCAACCCGTGCGCACCGCCATTTGCTAGGTTTCTTTCCCGTCTGTCAAAGTCCATTGATCTATGTATTTTATTAATGGTTCTGGAAACTTCAAAGAGATTGAGCTATATTTTTTGTTCTACTTGCTTTATTTCGATAAATTTTCTATTGAAATGACTCATCAAATTATCGTTATTTTTACATCATTCTCGAACCACAGTCCGAATATCAGTCGACAACTGGACATAGGCCTCCCCTAATAAAAGGGAATATGCCCATAATCCCCATACGGGGCATGCTGGTTACATTTGAAATTTGTATATTTTTGTACAGCTATAAAATAGCAATAATGTACCTACAGATGAGACGTGGATTATTGGTAGGATTGGGTATATTAATACAAGGCAGGTTGGCCCAAAGAGTATAGAATTTTTTTAGCGGGGTGATCGGCTAACTATTGCAAACAGAAATGATTGACACCGATCCTGTTTGAACAAACTGTGACACTTTGTCAATTGACGTTCTTTGAATTTCGACGGGTGAAATGTCACAAAGTGTGTGAAAACAGGATCGGGGTCAATCATTTATGTTTGCAACAGAGTAACCCGATAACCCCACTTGTTGGCCTCTTTGACTCTAAGAATAAATATTGACAAACCTATTTTTTAGACATACAGTTTTAGTACAGTACTCAGAGGTCCAAATAAATACTTCAGAAAAACATAAAGAAAAAATCGTAATCAATGAGTAACTTAAAATTTGATAACTTTTGAAAAGGTAGGGTCAAAGTTTATTTAGTTAATTTTAGACATTTAATAATTTTAGACACCTCATCTTAATAACCCAAACTAGCAGAGTTAGGCGAAAAACACTATTTAATTTACAACATTATTTTCGTTATTAATTACATAATATTTATTTAAAATTATTAGTAATTATGAATGAGGCTTGCAAACCAGAAAAGAGTGGTGTGATAAGAGAAATCCTACCTAGCAGAGGGGGGTAAATGGGCTAAAGTATGATAATTACTAATCATTTTAAATAGATAGAATATAGTTTAGAAGGTAGTAGAGTTCTTTGTGGAGGGCTCGTCCGGGGAGGTACTGCCACCATGCCTAATTCTGCCGTGAAACAGCTGAGCTGTGTTTCGGTTTGAATGGTATGGGTGCTGGTGAAATTACAGGGACAAGAGGCTTATCATCTCCGTGCCTCAAGTTGATGTGGACGTAGGGCGTTGCATCGTAAAGCACGTTCCGGAACAACCTGATCTACTATGCAATGCTTTGTGATAGGTAATGGTTACCACTTAACATCAGGTGGACCATATGCTTGTTCCATCTTCAAGTAGTATAAAAAAAAATGTAGTGTAAATATTATACGAAAATAATGTTGTAAATTAAATAGTGTTTCTCCGTCGACTTAGCTAGTTTGGGCTATTAAGATCTTGTGTAAAAATGTCTACAATTTATGGTATAGAAAAGACCCAATTATTTGTTACACTATACATCCATTTTATTGTTTCCTTCATTATTTGTAATTGAGCTTGTAATTTTTGTGTTATCTAGTACATTTCAGAAAATTCAATATGTCCAACCGACACCAAAATAGAGAAAAGTGATGAAGTAGAAATAATATAGAAATTACTTCGAGATATCTATTCCATCACAGCGAAGCAGAGAGCAGTGTAAAATGGACCAATTAAATCAGTTATCAGTATTTTTGACACCTTTCTATTGGTTGATAGTTCCTACAATAACCGCTCCACTTCACGCTGAAAACCGAGCCTAAGATTATAAAAGACTTTAATAATTAGGTCATGTATGTGTATTATTTTGATAGCATAACTCGTACATGTCTTAAGGCAAGCCCGAGACCAACAAGCTTTGTAATTTCAGCTGCTCATCTCAACTGTAAGTCGATCTATCTGCTACCTGCCCCAATAAATTTATAACGACGCGAAATAATTAACTTTCAGATAAGATTAATTGCCAGATAAACGATCTCTATTAGCCCCACTTTGAATAATAAATCTTAATAAGTTAAGGTTATTTACGAGTTTATAACAACAGTTTGTATAGTTTATTGTTCGCTGAAGAACTGCCAAAGAATAAGTAATTACCTAAATGTTGGCGGTCTTTGGATTGTTGTAGATTACTTTGGCTATTTATTATTGATAGACTCAAACGTAGGTAAGAACGACCAGTCGTCTGCACTAACGCTATTAAGGTTAGATAATATTTCAAATTAAGAAAAAACGTACGTGTCAGACGTGTCTTATCACCCAAGCTTTTTAGACTTCAGTACCAGACGACCATTAGTCCCCGAAAACGTACGCAAAGTGTCAAACATATTTAATGTTACAATAAATTAAAATTAAATCCAAAATGACAGTCATTACAACTAAAAGTTACGGTTGTTTTATAGTTCATTTTCTCGTGACAGTCACATCATAAATAACGAAGACCGGCTTTACTCATAATTTTTTATGCGTAAAGCGATCTACACTGCCGCTCTCTTCAATGTCACCCGCGCGTGACACATCCACTCAACGCAAGCAACTCAAAATTTCAATGTCGACATATCTAAAATAACTTATCTTTGACAGTTCAGTGAATGTAATCGCTTGGGTGTGGGCCAAAGCGTTAGGCTACCTAGCAGGTAAAGCAGGCAGTTGGCCAAATTGAACATAATTAAATGTTACAATGACCAAGGGAGCCCAGACGTCGATTAGAAAATACACGATCGAGAATAGATCGGTACGCAGCGTGACGTCTGTAGCCGTGTTAATTACACATATTTTACAGTATAATCGTCAATTTAGAGGATTTCAGCGAAGTGGTCGATGGCCCAACCTTGGTTTTTGTTGGTGATTTAAAAATAAATTAGATAAAAAATAGCAGTTGCTAGCTTTTCACTAGGAAATGTAAAAATAATTTTGAATCAGTAAAAATATCTTGATTTAATTTATAGTTTGATGTTTAACCATGATCATGATTATAGCAAAAATGTTCTAAATAACACATTAATTTGAATGAATATTAGGTAGGTATATGTCCCCAGACTTGCTCAATAATGACCAGTGTGTAGGTGTTTTATTTTTTGTCTATCAATACATATTATTAATTTAAAAAATTTGAACTGTCAAATTGCTTAAACGACCTTTGCGACCATGTTTGCGACCCAAACGATTTAGTAAAAGATATTTTTTTTATTATAGCGACCAATAACGTAAAAAAAGTAACCAGGTACTGATTTATCGTAAACTTTTTTTGTAATGCAGCATATCCAGTGACAGAAAATACCTACTATATTTTTTGTCACTGGGTATATCTCTTAATTAGAAATACACAGATATTTTTTTTGTAGTAACAATTTTTCAATTCATCTTTATGTTTTAGAAAGAAAGATTGTTTTCATAAATGGCTTAATTTATACTTCCTTCCGTATGAGCTAGTGGTCAACTCTGGTGACAGTGTTTTAAAGTCACTAGACAACAGACAGAGCTGGGACCAACATAAGAACGTACCTTCCAAATCTTGAGAAAAATTAAAATACATAGTTTAATCAAACCGAAACCTCCACCAGAGGGCTTACCACGGGTTTTGATAGTTTTCGAAAACTTTTTAGGTTTTGGTATCTTTCCATACATTTTCGTACAGCGCCTCTAGGGAAACGTGCATGAACTACGAAAATGTATGGAAAGATCAGTGTTTCCGTTTTTTATTTGGAGAAAATGCTAAAACATGTTGCAAAAAATGCTGAATAACTTTTAAAAATGCTAAATAAAATGCTAAAATCTATGTTTTTCTTTTGAATTCCTTAGGAATTTTGAATTTTTAGGTAACGTACAAAAAAATGTTAATCATAAAAATATGGTAAATGCGAATTTTTCAAGCTAACAGACCCGAAAATATGCTAAATTTAGCATTAAAAATGCTAAAACAGCAACACTGGGAAAGATACCGAAACTTATAAAGTTTTCGAAAACTATCAAAACTCGTGGTAAGCCATCTGTTATTGTCAATAACATGCTTATGTATTCGATTGGAATTTATTCGATATAAACAGCATTACAAATAATTTATTTTAATTACCTACCTGACCTTCTAGTGATATTTGCCATTGTAAATAAATTTTCTGAAGACGCATTTTTTCTACAGCTACAGACATCCGCTGTAGAATTGAATTATTTTATTGTAGAACTTTTCCATCTGGGTAGTTACTTTGAATTCCTTTTCAAAGTATCCCCATTTTAAATGCCTCAAATACCTACTTGATCAAGGAAATGCTTGAACCGTAAAACAACATTATCTCTTGAATAAAAATCTTTGTCACGGTGTTTGTGGTCGCACTGTCAAAACGGTGTGACCGATTTTTATGATATTTTTTATGCATATTTGTTACGTATACGAATAGGTAGTACAGTATATTTCATACCGCTAGGTGATTAGGGTGTCCCTAATAAAGTTTTATTTTCATATTATTTAATAGTTCTAGCCGTGGAATAACACATCTCCCCTGAGGATTGTCTCTATAGTACCTGAAGATGGAACAAGCACATACCCCACCTCAAGTTAAATGGTAACCATTACCTATCCCAAATCATTTGCGAAATACACTTATCTACAAAACAGTAAAAAACTATAAAACTTATCAAAAACCCATTCAAAAATAATCTACAAACAATTACGTCTATTCTTTTAACTACTCAGCAACTTCTTCGGTCCTCTCGACCCATTTTTAGAACTCTAGTAGTACTACTTCAATCTTCAAAAAACAAGATGTGTCGCGGACCTTGCGGAGGTTGCTGCGGTGGCTGCGGCTGCCCTTGCATCACTATCTACACTTGCTGCACCAAGATTTGCTAAGCGCAAATAAAGGCGTGTTGTCGCCTTGGATGCGCAGGCAAGCCATGGAGCCTGCGATGTCCGCGTGGGCGCAACAAGATTATTACTTTGTGTTGAAGTATACTTATGTGCCGTTTTGTAGAAATACTATATGAATTGCATGGTAGGTCACGTATATTTCAAACTTGACCTACGATGCAACATCCTGCTTATCAACATGAATCATGAAGGTTATAGTCTCATGTGCCTGTAAATTCACCCTACGTGATTTCCACGCACTTTCCATTCACGGATTTCCTTCAATCTTCATGATGTCATTGGTCCATCTGTTGTCACTTTTTATCTTCCAGAACGTGGTCTTCATTCGAGAACCTTTACCCCAAACCCAATGGTTATTGGTTCCACAAGATATACGGCCTGTTGATCGCCACTTCAACTAGCTAATTCTTGGACCTATGGGTTATCCTGGATAATAAATAAATAATTCGGACTAACGTATTCTTGATATCTGCAGATATTTCACACAGCACCGTGTGTTCCCAAAATAAGCAGAGCGGTCCAGAATTATTTTTATTTATTTACCATACCACCACCATACCAGCCTATATCAGTCCACAGCTGCACATAGGCCTCTCCTAATAAAGGATATTCCCATAATCCCCACGCTCTGCATGAGGACCGGGCGTTTATTTATTTATTTCAAAATGATTATAGACAAATTTATTTTTATTCAGAAGTTATTCAGAGTTTCACACAAAAAAAAACGTTTTGACACCCTTCACGAGTAATTAGGTCCACGCAAATGAAATCACAGGCGGGTCAGATAAGTCTCATAATAATATTCTGGATAATCTTGCCATCTGTCACGGTCGCCAGATCTTCTTACACAATACATCACCATCGTCGCAATAAACGACTTCAATCTTTCATTCACCGTTCACAAATTACCAAATAATTGATCGCTTTGGCAGAGGAGTAATAATCGCTTAGGCTATATGAATGCTCCAAGATATTAATGGGCGAATCCAGATCATTTTCAACTTTATTGCATTGTAATACGGCGCAGGAAGAAACTATTGACACGATATTGACTTGATGAGCTTAGTAGGATTAATAGTGACCTAAATAAATGATAGGTATGTACAAATGTAACGAGCAATACATAATTTATTGATTACATTTCTTCTTTGTAGTCGGTACTTCATTGCTGAAGATCGTGATCACTATGTGATGTCCTGCAGTTGTTAACGGCCTGTCTCCAGCGACTCCGATTTGTGGCCATCTTCACCACACTGTAAAGCGACGTTCCCTTGTCTCTGAGCTGGTCAAACCATCGGGTTGGGGATCTTCCTCTGGAACGTTTCCCCTCTACATGGCCGACAATGACCAGCTTTTCTAAGTTATCGGATCTTCGTCTCGCAATATGGCCGAAATACGACAAAATCCGGCAGTGGCATATCGTGGAGAGCCGATCTTTTATATTAAGCTGTGAGAGGATTGACACATTTGTGCGCTTAGCCGTCCACGGTATCCGCAACATTCGCCTCCAGCACCGCATCTCGAATGCATCAATCCTTTTTCTCTCTCTGGCCGGGATGGTCCACGTCTCTACACCGTAAAGAAATATCGGAAATATTAGGGCTCTGACAAGGCGGATCTTTGTTTTCCAGGTTATTCCCCGATTCTTCCAAATCCCTTCCAACCGAGTCATTGCACCACTGCCCATGGCCATTCGTCGTTTGATCTCCGCTACACAGCTTCCATCGTTATTAATGATAGATCCCAGATAGATGAAGCTGTCTACCTTTTCAACGCCCGGGCAGGTTGTAGGGCCTGAGAGGATTCCCGCTCTATCAACCACCATGAGCTTGGTTTTATCCTTGTTGATAGTAAGTCCCATGTGTCGTCTGCATAGCGGAGGTTGGATATCCTTTTCCCACCAACTGCAAATCCTCCATCCCAATTTTCCAGAGCCTTGCGGATAATGTATTCTCCGTAAATATTAAAAAGGACTGGTGACAGAATACAGCCTTGCCGTACACCATTCTTGGTCTCGAACACATCAGAACAGTCGGTGTCGATTCGCATTGATTACATTTAGGGTTTTCAAATTTCTGGTTTCTTAAGCTATGAACTTTTAATGCATGTATGAAACATTTTTATTTTGTGACCTGTTTTATATTCGTAATATCGTATAGGTTAGTCAATATAGATACTCTATCTTAATACAAAACTGTAAAAAATCCGACTATCTGGTGTTTAAAGATATGTAAGACGATTAATATACCTCAATGGTGGATCCTTTAAATATTGAATACATAAATAGTTAATTAAAAAAAAATAGGTTTTGTTCCTGTATGCATGAAAGCATAACAAACAAACAAATTTCCTGTCTCATTTAAAATACTTATAAATAGCGACATATTTTCGTATATTTCATTTGTGTAGCTTTATTATTCTAATTAATAATAATAAAATTGTCTAGGAAATCGATCCAGACTCATTCGCTCCATGGCACAAGACAATACTACATAATGAATCTAAAACATTTATAATAGTAGAGTTTTATTGAAGGGTTCGTCCGTAAATATCATTGTACTGTGAAGCAGCATTGCTATGTATGCTATTTTTGTCTTTCTTTAGATAATGTTGCCTCTAGAAATAGCACATAAGTAAGGTACTATGTAACTATATTAAGTTTTTTTGTGAAATAAATTATCTTATCTTATCTTATGTTTCGGCATGAAGGGTTTGGGTGCTGGTGAAATGCATGCATGGGGCTTATCGCCTTCGCACCAAACATGCGTGCCCTGCGATTCAATACCTCAAGGTGCTTCAAGGTGATCTTTTGAATCTTCTAATCTAGAGTTAAAACAAATATTCACATATAGGTACCTATAATGGCGATTCATACTGAACCTACTAAAATACTAAATAACAAATGTCTTGTTAAATAATATACAATCGATATACAGTCTATGGTGTATATTTTTCAGTAAAAAAAATACAACCGGATTGAGAACCTCCTCCTTTTTTTGAAGTCGGTTAAAAAATAAATAGGTTGAAAATATTCACATAGGTTCACTTGTGTCGAACGATTCCTTGTAATTACAGCTTGCTTGTAATTATAGAATGAAGTCCTTCTTTTGTTCAAAACTTTTGCAATAAAAGGGGAAAGAATCTAAAGTACTGAGAAAAGAAGTAGAATCTAAAAAAAGAATCTAACTAGATTCTTTTTCTCCAATTTTTGGATGTTCCTAGTAAATTCAAATCAGTTGCAATCAATTGCAAACATTATTTTTGATAACCATTAACCTATCTGGAAAATATCCACGCATTGTAAGTACCTAAACCTAAAAATAAAATCAAAGCTCTAAGCTTCAAACAAAAAGTAGCTCTCTACATAGAAATAAACATCATTTGTCATGAGCAAATAATGATGTTTCACTAAACCATGTCCGTGCCAGTTGGACATTCGAGTATAATGATTACATATCATTCTAGGAAATGTAAAGTCTCTTTAAAACATAACACATGGGGTAAGATTTATTTATACTCTGGGCCAGTGTCTTGGCCAGCTATTTTCGTAACACCTCCCAGGGAAACAATTGTATGATTCTTTCGCCAATTGGAAAGCATTTGAGACAATGACAGTTACAAATGATGAACATAAATATTGTTACAGCGAAGCCGGAACGAATCGCAATAAGGAAACAGATAGGTAACAAACAAGCAGAATGTAATCGACGTTTTGACTATGAAGGTTGTGCCTGAAGACAAAACACATTATATTTATGTTCCCTATGTGCTGCTGCAGACAGTACATTATGGTATTAAAAGGGTTTAATTCAAAATGTAACATGATTGTAAATAATTTATTTATTTGCTGCTGTAGACAATACATTATGGTATTAAAAGGGTTTAATTCAAAATGTAACATGATTGTATATCATTTTAAATGAAATTTTGTGCTATTTTGTGGTAAATAAAATTATGTATATGGATATGTTATTCAATTACCTCTGTGGTCCAGTGGGCGCAGGCTCGCCTGCGACTCAGAAGATTGCGGGTTAGATTACCACTGATAAACATTATACAAATGTTTGTATCACCTGCGAATATTTGTCTCGAGTCCGAGTGTTTTCTATTTATGTACACAAGAAAGTATACAATTATTATCAGTCATGTCCTTCCCATAATACAAGCTCTAGTTTATTTGTTTTTTATTATTTATTTATTCATATAGGAACCAACATTTTATAGTAATAGCATAGACTTATAAAACAGAAAGCCTCTTCTAATAAGACCTACTGTACCCTGTCTTCAGCTCAACGCATCCAGCTTTGAACAGCAGCCTTTCTGTTATTAATGAGCTAAATACAAAAAGAAAAAGCGCAATATCACGTCTGAATCAATTATATTATCAAAATATTATGATGTGAGCCGGAAAGTCAATCAGTCAGTCTTGCTGTTGATTACTAAGAAAAGTAATTTAGTGACCCCGACTTGCTATTTTCATAAATATTGTCAAATATTTCGGCTAGAATATTTTACTAATAATAAAATAAATCGTAAAAATATATCGATTCTTATTTCAAATCGATAAACATAAAAAATGTAAAAACCATTGTAACAGTTTCATTTTAGAAACACACATATAAATAAACAACTTTGACATTGTTCCAAGTCTCGGTCAATTTTAAGGTGAACAATATTTAATTGTGTTTTATAACGAAACAATGAATGTATCACGTCTATGTATATTCACTGTTTTAGGTTCATTTCAAATAATTATAGGAGACATTTCACAAAGAGCAGCAGCTGTTGGAACCGATCAGCTAGTCACAGACGGCGAGCAATTCGTTAAGAGAATCGTCCATGGAGAGAGTAAGTCACACTTTAATTAAGCGTATAGTTTTAATCTTCTGCAGATAGTTATGAAATGGTGTTATATTTTAGAGATATCAGACAACCCCGGATACCTAGTATTCACTGCGCCCTATAAACTATGTGAAGGAGATTGCAAAGGTGACAATAGCAATTTTGCAATGGTGTTTCCTATGTACATTGGAAAACAAGGAAAAGAGAAGTATAAAGAGATATATGGAAGAGATTATAGTAAAATTCATTCCACAAAACCAAATGCGCCTTTTAAGAAAAGACCTACGAAAAAGTTGTTCACTCTTTGTCCAAGTGAAGTAACAAAAGAACAAACTACTGTCACACCAACTGAAACTCTGATGACTTCAGAAACAGAAGAAATATTGACTGAAACTCCAACTACAATTACTACAGCTGACACCCCAGTTACTGAAACTGAAACCACTACTAAGACACTAACTACAGAAATGGAATCTACTCTAATTCCTACAATCGATGAATCACCAGTAGTAGAAACTACAACTAAAACAACAGTTATTGAAACTGAAGCAACTACTGAGACACCAACTGCTGAAACTACAATTACAGAAAAGGAATCTACTCCAATTTCTACATTTGAAGAGTCAACAGTAATTGAAAGCACAACTAAAATAACAGTTACTGAAACTGAAACAACTACTGTGACACCGTTTTTTGAAACTACAACAACAGAAATAGAATCTACTCGGATGTCTATAATCTACAAAGCAACAGAAGCTGAAACTGAAGCCACAGTAACTGAAATACAATCTGACATTACCACAGAAGCAGCTACAAATCAGTTACCAGTGGTTCCAAAAACAAAAAGAACTACTATTCAAATTACAAAAATTACACCTCCAATACAGAAGATAGATAGTATTGAAGATAATAAGGAAAATAATCTATCGGAGACGGAAACGCCAAAGTTTACCGAGACTGACGCTACAGAAACAGAAGACATAACATTCGAAGCTTATAAAGATGTCACAAGCGCTGAGATTGAAGAAACTACATTCGTAACAAATGCCAATGGATTTCCATGCCCACCTCAAATTTGTAAAAAAAAGAAAAAAGCGACTCCCAAAATCGTAACACTTGTTCAAAGCAGTGATGAGGAAAATAAAAGAAAGTTGAATATCAGAAATGCACAATGGAATAATGATTATTCAATTTTACTTGACTCATTGTATTATTACTGAAGTTCAACAACTACTATTTTGACAAGTTGTAGGCGTGCTTTAGAATATTAAACTTACATTATTCCTTTTACCATTGCTCGAGTTAAATAATGTTCGTGATGTTTTTATGTACCTGCTCTTATTTGCTAAAAAAAATATCTCACTCACACTCTCTCAAAGTATAAAGTATTTAGTATTAAGTATTTATTATTATTATTTATTTAGTATTTCTAAACAATAATAGCTCTTATTTGCTCAAAAAAATACCTATTTCATCGACATATTTAATTTTTCTATAATTTTATTCCAAACCATTTTTGCTAGGTACATAATTGTTTTTTGACAGATATTAAGTTTATTTCTGGTGCTGGTAGTCCTCCAACCAGGACTGAGTAACTTGCCATGGAGAAGGTCTTGGGCTGCTTCTCGGGAACCTATAGCACACTACTTTAGAAAACATCAGAATATGCCTATCAAAATGACAGAACTACAATGTCAATGCCCCCCAAACAAAGGTCAGTAAAACTCTTAAAATTAAAATAAAATTAAAATTAGCTAATGTGTCTTTAGTGAAATTTTCATTTTCATACGTAGATAAACAAGAAAATTGATTTCTTGTTTATCTACGTATTTGTATTTTTTTTTCTGGAACTCAAATATTATTCCCCTAAAATTTTGTCACCTAAAATTGGACAACATTGTGAAAAGTATGCGTAGCCTTATTCAAAAATGAATATTAACACATAAAAAATAAAAACGACAACACATGAAATGAACTGATTTTAAGTTTTATTTTTTGGCGATTGAGAACACCCTACACCTGTAGGGTGTTCTCAATTCGGAGTCAAAACCTTTTATTTTCGTCTTTTTCATTTATGTTCACCGATATCTCCTTCAATTGTAAACCGATTTTCAAACATTTATTTTTTGTTTAAAGAGGTGGTCAGGTGGTCCCATATAAATTTTATTCCTGAGGGATTGGTACTTTTCCCGGAAAACTCAAAAAACCTCATCCTCACTTGTAATTTTCGCCCTATGATCACCAATATCTCCTTCAATTGTGAACCGATTTTCAAAATTCTTTAGGGCAAGAAGTAAGAAGTGATTTATTTGAAGTCGGTTTAATTTTTTATAACAAGTTTATACTTGTTTACCTAGAGCTTTCAGAAGTAGTTAAGTTCTTTGTGAAACATATCTATTTCTGCCATGAAGCAGCATTGATGTGTGTCTGTTTGAAGGGCGTGGGTGGCAGTGAAAAAAAATATTACAGGCACGTACGGCTTTACAACTTTACAGACCTCGCAAACACGATGCTTTGTCGTCGCGCTTAATCGCGAGCGTCTGTCATATCTTGCTGTCGCGATTGTCGCCGTGTGTGCGGTGCTTTTAACAAAATGTATGAAAATTGGCCCACGCAGCTTGTCGTAGCGTCTAATGTGCGCAGGCTGTTATGTCTCAAATTGATGGACGCAGGGCAATACTATGAAAAAGACATGCTATGCTAAGCAATTTTATGTTATAAAAGCAATGGTTACCACTTAATATCAGGTTCGCTATAAACTTGTTCCATCTTCATGCACCATAATTTCAACCATTCAGAAAGACGTGTAGGTATGTAATCATGCATTCTATTGCATTTCTACTGATTTTTTTTTTATTATTATATTTTTTAATAGGGACATTCATCTTCTTTTTCAAATGGTAGAGTAGATACAAAAACCACATACAAAACTTTTTTGACGGCCTCTGTGGCGCAGTGGGCGAAAGTCCGCCTGACACGCAGAAGTTTGCGGGTTCGATTCCCGCTGCGGGACAAATGTTTGCATGTTCTGTAGATATTTGTCTCGGGTCTGGATGTTTTATAAGTATGTATGGTAAGTATGTATTTACAAAAAAAAATTATATGTGTAGTATATCAATCATGTGGTTCCCATAATACAAGCTCTGCTTAGTTTGGGGCTACATGATGCTGTGTGATTACGTCCCGCATTTAAAACTACCAAATAGGATTTTGTTAACTGTTTCCGTTTGAATTTTCCTGATATTTTTTATCCAAAACCATCCCTTATAAAAAGCAATAAAAAAAAACAAATCGATCAAGCCCTTTTTCCAAATTTTGTGAGACACATGCACGACAACCGATTTTTAAGTACTTAGAAGGTTAATAAGGTCGGGTCTTGTCAATGGTTTTTGCGATTTTTTGGCTTATTGCTTTTTTGTGACATTAATCACGATATTTTATTTTGGAATTCCATGGCCAAGCTAAAGCACCAAATTTTCTGAAAAAGTTTAGAGGGCTCTCCACTTTCTCGCTTATTAAGTTGAAACAGAACAATTTTTCACTATGCTGCACAGCAATTAAACATCCTAGACATTGCCGGGGGTTGCTGTCGGGCTCCTTCGATCAACTGATCGAAGTCGGGCTCACTTGTTAAAACTTCTCAAGAAGTACACTATTTTTATATATTTATGTAGCTCTCCGTTTTTTGTGTCTACACTATTGAGATCCTTCTCAGTCAGTCCTTAACTATTCTATAGAGTCACAGTCTCCAAGTGAAAACCGTCGTAAATCGTTCAAACGTCGTTACCATACTTAAACATCAAAATACCACGATTGATGTCGCTTGAAAGATGTTCAATTTGCACCGAATTTTGGTGCGGACATTTTTTTCCACGTTTGTGTTTGTGGGTATGCTAGGTATCTCAATGATTTACTTAAACAATAAGAAACGGAAAATATTCTTGTCACCCTAAGATGGTTACGCAATTATGATTTCCTGTAAATATTTGTTTACATACCTAAGATCTGTTTTGTTACAGAATGCGTTATAAATTTTAAAATTAACGAAGATGCTTTAGAATTTTTGAATATGCGAGGAGTACTGAAAGAAGATGATGTAAAAGAGATTAAAGAAGGTATTGAGAAAACAATGGTTACTCAAAATATAAGAAAAACAAGAAGAAGTAATGCTGAAATAAATGAGGAAGAAGAATGCTGCTGTCCTCCAAGAAGTGTCATGATGCCTACCTTTATCACAGATAATCAGTTTAATGCAACAGTCGATAAACTGGCAAAAAATTTGATGGTTCCAAATGATAAATAGAACTTCACTCTATGAAAGCTTTACTATAATGAAGCAACTATTAAAATAATAAAGAAAAAGAAACTTATTGTCTTTTAAGCATTCATATAATATACCTACTATTTTTATCGCTTTTAAGTTCATAATTGTGAAATAACTAACATAAAAATTATTTATAATAATAAATTACTTATAGGTATTTTATTATAGAATACGACATTTCTCGCAATCCCGTCGGTCAGTGGACTTTAACAGACGCTAAGTAAGTATGGTTACGGGTAGTTCTAGAAAAGAATATATTTGGCTCCTCTTATATATGATAAAAAAGATGGTGACAAAAAACGGCCGAAGAGTCTGCGTGACGACCATCGTAAATTAATTATACAAATAACTCCGTACAGCTTACACTTTTGCTATAGGTAAAAACTATCATAAAACCTGGGTTGGTTAGTGTCAGTAGCTACTCACATTCACTTACTTGACCCTAATTACTTACTAGTATTAGAATAATCAACATAAAGGAGATATAAGACTACCCAGTCAGTTAGATCGATCCAAAAAATAATCACACTACATCATTTGTAGCTCCACGTCAACGGAGCTTAATTGATGACGTTGGTCTTCAATGGAAATGGATTTCAACTTTTTAGGGCTAAATGAACTTTAGCACAAGAAAATGCAAAAATACCTTTAAGCTATAAATTTATATATCAGTAGCCAGTATTGCATTTGATAAATAAATCCTTATTAGAGGATTTCTGTTTACTGTTGATAATACGCTTATGCTTTCGTTGTTGATCGTCAGTAGTATTAAAATTTATATTAAGTAACCATTAGGGATAGCATGACCTTTTCTATGTCTTGTCTAGCATAAAGGGGACAATATATTCCCAAATAATATGATTAATGATATGCATCGTAAAAGGCCAGTTAGTAATAATAATTATGGACATCAGTTTATCGCAAACTCAAGACTCTTGACAATACGTAAACGATCAACTAGTCGGGTACATCATCATCATCATCATCATCGGCATACAGCATTCCATTGCTGGTCATAGGCCTCCCCTGATGAGCGCCATTGCGTCCTTTCCTAAGCTCGACGCAACCAGCATCTACCAGCAGCCTTTCAATCGAGTTTAATCGAATCAATCTATTTCAAGCAAAGCGGTTTAACATATTAATTCAGTGGAAACCTACAGTAAAATTGAGGGGATGGTTCCCTTTTAGGCTACGCACTTTTTTGCACAGTATATAAATAATGCTGGACACTATTACACAGCATCATGTATCCCCAAACTAAGCAGAGCTTGTATTACTGCAACTACGTGAGTCACATTTTTTGCTGTAAATACTTACATATATAATAATACTGATAAACTAATACTAATACTGAGACAAATATCTGCAGATAATGCATACATACATCCCGCGGTGGGAATCGAACCCGCAATCTACTGCGTCCTAGGCGTAGATTAGTCCAATGCGCCACAATCACTCTCATCGTCCAAACGCTGTTTACAAAATGTGGATTCAAGTTGATTTATGAACAAAACATATTTAACTAGCATATAATTTAACACTGTAAAACTGTGAATCCTTGTTTATATATAATTATGATTGTCTTAGCTACTTATAAGTTTTATTACGAAATAGTACATTATACACCTAATCTACCTACCCTACCTTATGGAAATTGTATTTGTAGCAATAAAATAATTTCTCATTTGTTTACTAATAATAAGTACAAAAACGTAATCAATACAATGTGAGTTTGAATTCGTATGTTATCGTGAAAGGGGTGATTTAGACCATGGTTGTCCACAAGTCGAAAGAACCTCGGTTAAAAATACGTGATTCAAAACTTATCTCCAAAACCTAAGCTTATTTTGTGTTTTGCGTGGTAACCTTAAATTAAAATTAAAGTAGAGCTACTATCATAATAAAGTTTAACATAATCAGCTGTTCTGGAGCTGTCTTACAATTTTTTGAAAAAAATTATGGCGACACTGCAACATTTTTTTCTTCAATTAAAAACTAAAAAATTCGGAAAGTCTTGAACAATTATGGTTCAGCCTGACAGTAACAGTATCTTGTATTGTTACCATATTGAAGCTAAACTGCTTATTACGATTATTATAATATTATATTATAATTTATTTCTATTATAGTTTTTTTGTAATTTCTCAAATTTTATTGTCTCAGTTTGTTTTATTACCAAAGAGTTTGATTTGTTGAAACAAGAGTTATAGTGTAAAAGAAAATGATTTTTGAAACCTTGCGTATTTATCTAGCAAAAAGTATAACATTGGTCCCTGTCCGTTTCAAAACTTCATGCTTCCTATGTCATGAAAAGGACATTAGCAAGTTTATAAATATTTATTTAAAATTAATTAAATTTTCCTAAAAGATGGTGTATTACTTACCTCCTAATTCCTTAAGGACAGATAACAAGTTTCTATGTTTTTTGTAATATTACTCCAAAGATAAATGTCCGTTTCATAGCGGATCTCCCTTATGTATAAAAAAGTATGTTATAAATTGTGAATAAATAAATAATAATAAATGTAATAATAATTTATGCCAAACAGCTCAATCGGATAAGCGGTAGTGGCCAAAAATGGTATGCAAATGAACAAAACGAAAATTACATATATCCAAAATCTTATCAAAATAAATATTCTTTAGGTACTACAAATTTTGATAAAGTCAGCCCTTAGTAACTACGAAAACTAGCCCTATTATTTTTCCTATTGTTATGGTAGACTTCTTTTGTTTTCCATAAAGTTTGAAATCAGTTATTACAGTTTCTTTTTAACAGTCGGCACATGGATCTAAACGTGATGTTTTCGCAACAACCGTAACAAATAGGGGCCATCGCAAACTGGGCGACTAGTCGCTGCGTCTAGTCGCCGTGACTGTCGTCGTGTGCGCGTGGCGCGTGCACAGCGCGAGCTTGTAGTCGCGACTCCGCGACTCTGAAGCCAAGTATGCGGAGCTTTGGACAAAATAATTGTATATGAAAATTGTCAGCCGCAGCCTGTCGTCGCTTCCAGTCACCGAGCTGTCGCTGTCGCGTGTCGCCTAATGTGCACCTAGGCTTAAACATGCGTTAACATGGCGTAGTTTAAAATTGGCAATGTCGGTAACTTTGGTATTTATTTTTCTTTTTCTATCGTCCGTTATTTTCGTAGAAACTCCTGCTCGAAAATGCCAAGGTAAAATTTTGATTTCTAAATACTGACGTAAATTATGAATAAGGTTTAAATAAGCAGTTTATCAATCTTGAGGTGCTCTACTTAGTTTGGGCTACATGATGCTGTGTGATGATGATTTTTTTTAGTTTAGAGATTTCAGATGATTTTTTGTATAAATAAATGTGGGAATGTATTCAGGCTGAGGTATACTCATAGAGTAGTTAAAAGATTTTTTTAGCCATTAGGCAGATTCGGTCCATTCATGAAGTCCCAAACATAATTTTTAACTAATTTCTAAAATTTTATAATACCAGGTATTTCTATGATTCCAACCGATTTGCCCTTCGATTTACATTTAGCTACCTATAACTCCCATTACATGTACAACAGTTTTTATTTTTTGATATATGCATATTTTTTTATTTAGGATGAAAAAAAAACAAAAAATGACCGAAACCAATTTAACTCCGAAGTTTGCGAAGTGAAAAACCTGAAAATTATAATGTTATAGAAGTATATCTATATTTTACAGGAAAATTATTGCAGTCTCCAGCTAATATGGTTTTGTAGAAACCACAATAAATGTAATGACAGCTGTGGTCAAGCTATAAAGCAAGTTACACGGTCAAATATGGTGCTATCCGAAAGGCCCTAATTTGCCCATTCTAAGGCCGGTTTTTGTTTTTCTATAGGACATTGACGTCAACTCGCACATAACCGTTCTTGTTTTATATTAAATTATAAAGACGTGTTTTTTTTTTCAGATAATAATTGCGTCAATAGTCCACCAGTGATGATCCTCCCAGTATTTATAAAATTGTTCCGGTATCCAAAACTACCAAATTCCTCAAAACCAGTTATAGAGAAAGAATAAAATACTACCTGCTATTTTTCTAGTTTAATTATTCAAAAGCATATTATAAATTACGATCCATAACAAAGGGGTGCCGCAACCAGCTGGCTTGGGTTCCCACCTCCACCTTTGGAACCCAAGCCGGCTGGTTGCGGCATAGCTCAGCCTAAATCCAGCACAGTTGCAACTCAAAATGCAAATCCCCGGGCTGCAACGTGGTGGTGGGAGCAGCTGTGCTCTGCGATCCCCAACACTAAGGTCCTGAGCATTGGACAAAGGTATACCCCTTATTTATTGTGTTGCTTAACACATTGAGTGCTGAATACACACTTGCTCTAGAGGATGTGCTGCTTTTCCTAGTCCATGGCGCGGAGCGACATGGGAGACCCTTAGTCAACGCGTTAACCCAGATGATCTTCTAAGAATACCAAATTAAACCACGCCACGAGAAAAAACGCCCTTGAACCAGATAGATTGTTAGATTGTCAGATAATCATCATCAGATAATCCCTCTCTGGGCGTCGTTTCCTCAGGATAGAGGTTTGTGTCTTTGTATCATATTTTCTTTTGTTCTGTTCCAATTACCACGATCTTCGGCAACTCGAATTACGTGTTGTCGTTGGGGAACCTATCAAGAGTATTGCAAATTTGGTGGGTCCAGCAAATGGTACCACGTCCTCATGGTCTACGGTCTTCAATTTTCCATCAGATAATAACGCGTTCCATTTACAAACGATTTATCTCAAAGGTGGTACTGAGGATTGTGAATTTGGACCAATGCATATTACATAACAGCACAGGTGGCTCAGGACAAAGACGTTGACAAACCGGCGAGTCAGTGGTCGCAGAACAATGCGATAAATAGGTGCTAATAAAGTGTAAATGAGAGAAGTGACATTCGAAATGAAAATGAAAAATGTGTTCGGCGTGAGTGCTTTCAGTTTAATCTATTGTTTTAATGTACCGCTTATTTTTGGACGAGACGAGATTATAATGTATCGTCTCAATACATTAAAATCTACTAACCATTCTATTAATCACAGATCTGAAGACGTAACACTTGTTTTGTCTCATTTAAAACTTACAAATATTCCTATCATTGGTTGTACAGAAATAATACTCTTTCCTAAGATTTTTTTTACATTTATATTTTCAACTTCAGAAATTCCGTAATTCGATCAATATCCCCACGGGCTTATGCACTGTGGGGATTGGAAGATATAAATGGAGGCCTATACCCAGCAGGGGGTGATGTCGGCCTGTTTATGATGATGATGATTATAATGATTATCATAATATCAAGATATATAATATTAAGATATAGCGCGTGATGAGGCTTCGTCTAGTGTTCTTAGCGGTAGCTCATCTTGGTTAAGAAAAACTCCACCTGATCACTACTTGGGTGGGGGACCGTTTAGTGACATCAAATAGGGTGGCCTAAAAACTCCGCCACCAGAGTTGGCCACTAGCTCATACGAAGAAGGAAGAAAGGAAGCCCTTGTTATTCATAAGAGCTTTATAAGCTATCGGTTCTTCAGACTTGACTTCAGACCGACTAGACAAGATAGATCAAGTAACTAACTTCCAGATCTTCTGCAAACTTCGTCTATTTGTAATTAGTTTAGGGTTAATGATGAATGTGTATCCAGTATTGTTTGTTTATTATCACACTATTATTATAAATTAGCACTTAAAGAGAGGCCTAAGCTCTCCTTTATTATTTTTGTTATCATTTAGTGTTATCCGTATCACTATAGATCAGGTAATTTGAAAATTTGCGTTTTCATCTTATATACTTATAAAATCCTATGTCCTGAATGACTGACGGATCAACGCACAGCCTAAACCGCTGGTTGTAGAGACCTGAAACTTAGATGGTGTGTTCTTTGTATGACGTAGGCATCCGATAAGAAAGGATTTTTCGAAATTCTACCCCTAAGGGGGTGAAAGACGGGGGCAAAGTTTGTATGGGACAACGTAATTCCTTGGTCCAATCTACTTCAAATTTAGCATGAACATTATTTAACAGAATTGATGGAAGTTGTGATTCGTATTTTATTGAAACTCATCGCCTTACAGGGTTAAAAGGGGGTTAAAAGTTATTTTATGGGTGGTTGGTATCGAAGTTGATATCAATACTTTACTCCTTAGTATTTAATTTAAATAAAATTTTATTTTGACACGTTTGAAAACTCAATTCAATCTTTTTAAAATTGGAATGTCAAATCATCGAGATATTATACTCTAGAGCCACAAACGTGGAAAAAAGTGTCTGCATCAAAATTCAGGGAACGTTGTCGATTGCGCCGACATTGAACGCTTTTCAAGCCACATGAGGTCTAAATTAGCGCAAATTTGGCATTTAGAAGTTTATTTATGTTAAATAATCTTGGAAGATTTTGGTTAGTTTTGGCTTGAAGACTGTGACTCTATAGAGTACCTACTTTCTTATCTCGATTTGTTAAATATGTATAAAATAATTTAAATCAAAAGCACTAAGGAGTCCCATTTATAGAATATCGTTGACATCGTAGTTCAGTTGTATTTGTTGTAAGTTCGTATCGTATGTATAAATTTGTTCTGACACAAAAAATACATTGGAAATTAGTCTATGTCATTTAAATTAGTTAATATCTCTATGATGACATGCAGCGACTTAGCTCTTGTGAAACCATAGTGGTTAATGATTTGTGTACATTGTACAACTTTAATGAAATTGACATGAAAAACCTAAATAGTACCTACAATAATACCTTGAATAATATATTCAAAAGACAAAATATTTAGTACAAATTCTGCTAACCTTCTCTGACAAGTTCCACAAAAACCCAACAGAATTTTGACAATGTTTCGTTTTCCCCATAAAGCATCCTCAGGAAACAAATATTCGATGATAGAAACGAATATTCTTTTCAAATCATCAATTTTTCCAAACTGTTACCCTAATCCTGTATTTTCACAACATATGCATTTTAATTGCAAGAAACATACGCAAAAGTCACATGAATTAGCCGATGTACAAAATCATCATCCGATAAGCGGAATGTACATTAATTGCATATGTTTAATATAAACTCTGCGTGGGTAATTACGAATTTCACATCTGATGAGGTAGGAAAGACTGGCGTTGAAATATTATCATGTGTTCCAAATACCCAGCTATTTATGTCAACATGGCATCGTAGAGTCGGCTACATGTCAGTCTTTTTGTTTAGTCAGCTATGGCATTGAAATAGTCTAAATAAGTCGAATACTAACCGACTGGGTAATATTATGTCAACGCATAGCACAAACCAATGGACCTAGAGACTTGAAATTTACATTCCTTCCATCATTATTATTTCATTATCCATGTATACCTATAGTGTAAACATCCATTTAGGATGATTTTTTGAATTTGTAAAATAGGGGATGAAATTTATATAAAAGTTTTAGTTTAAATTTTGTATTTAGGCTAACGATTGAAGATTAATTTAAATGTGTCAGATTTTTTAATCTAATATTTTAATCTATTAACCTCGTTAAATTGAAAAAAAAAAAAACATTTTTCTCAGAAAAGGTAAACTTTTGAACACTATTGTTCGATTTCTGCTGTTGAAATGAGGGTATTTTGGTAAATCACCACCGTACTCGCTCTCGACAGCGCGGCCATTTGATGACCAGGAAGCCTTGGTGCATTGAGCTGATCGGACGTTCCTACTCTGCCCAATTTTGACCGTGTCAAATCCTCATCGTTAGACGTTCTAACACCTATCTCGTGTGTTGTGGAATCACTGCCGTGTAGTGTGCAATTTTCAAGACATTTTGGACTGTTGTTTATCACTCAACCTCAACTGGTTACCCTGAGGCGCGCCGTGCGTGCCTGGAGCTACCCTTCAAACCCTGGGACCCTGGGAGTCGATCGAGGTAGGTGGTGTTCAATAGCCTTCTTGGAGACTGCAGGATCGAACTTTTCCATCCACATACACATTAGACATTCATACAAAACATATTATAAAATTAGAAAAATCGCCAGTGTAATTTAATCTCAAAAGATATGTGCAAGTACCGCACATTCTAAATGGTCCTTCCCAGCCGAATATAGGTTTTTCTAATTTTCAGAACTCGTAGTTCTATTCTAGCCGTGCTAGAAAAATTCTGTAAGTAGATACCTAACTCGTAGTTAGAGTAAATACAGACGTTCTGTTACTACTTATTGCCCCTCTCTGACCGTGTCAGATATAAACTTCTCTAAATAACTAGCTCGTAGCTTGTTATTTTCAAGTAAAGACGTTCTTTACTTCAATCATAAATAAATATTTCATTGTAAAAATCCCACGTCATTAAACATTTCAATCACCCTCGTAACCAAACTTTATCTTTTACTGGCAGATTCATATTTATATATTTACACATTTTACACACACATATATGTCGTACATATTATAATTAGTGTATTTGTGATTAGTTTGCATAGAAATATTGTGTCTAAAATAGTTTATTTCAAACATTCCTTTGTCAGCGCTAACTGCGTGGTTAATAAAACAAAATGGCGCCTCCCGCTAAAGCTAAGCCATCTGAGGAGGAGCACGAAAGTCATGAGTTAACCGTGTTAATTCATCGTAAGCAAAGAATGTTTTCAAAAATGCAAACTACTTATGATTTGTCAAAAGATATTTCGGATCCTGAATCGAAAGATTTATTTATGATGCACATGCATGAAATTGATGAATTGCGTAAACAATTTGAGAGTTTAATCTTTGAAATTTTAGAAAAAGAACTTGAAAATGATCCCAAAGCTTCTCTGCGTGATCATGAATTAAAAAGTTTTGACGAAATGTACTTTCGTGTCAAACTGTGTGCATCAAAATTCGAGTCTATTGCTACCGTTGATAAAGTCGAAACTACTTCGCGCTCTGTCGAGTCTCGACCACGGCTTCCAAAGTTAGAACTGTTTTCTTTCGATGGAAATATTGAAAATTTTAATACATTTTTCGAGACGTTCTGTTCTCTGGTTCATAACCAGACGAGTATTCCGAAAATAGATAAATTTCACTATCTACTTTCTTGCACAAAAGGTGCCGCATTAAATATTGTAAAAAGCGTACCTATTTCTGCGAATAACTACGAACTCGTTTGGCAAAGTCTTCTTGATAAATATCAGGATAACAGAATGTTAGTCGGTAGGTATTTAGATAAAATGCTTAGCTTTGCGCCGCTGCAAAAAGAATCAGCTGCTAATTTAAATTCTTTTATCGAAAGCTTTGATCATTCATACAAAGCCATAGAAGCACTGAATGTTAAGAATCTAAGTAGTTATGTCATGTGCCACATTGCTTTGAGGGCTTTAGACCCATACACACGTAAATGCTTTGAACAAAAATTAGACCAAAAGTCAATTCCTACTTTCGAAAATTTAATAACTTTTGTTCAAAATCATATCAAAGTTCTTGATCATTCCACTTCGTATTCAGCCGCTTCAAGTGTTCAGCAGATTAGTCAACGCAAACAATTCGTGCCTAAAGATAATAAAAGTAATTATTCACACGCAACTTCTTCTCACAAAAAATTATCGTGTATGCATTGTGGAGAAAATCATATGATTTTTCGTTGTGATCAGTTTCGTAAGCTGACCAACATTCAACGCATTAGCCGTGCTTATGAGTTGAAAATATGCCACAACTGCCTAAAAAGTAATCACACTTCAAAAGATTGCAAAAGTGAATTTAGGTGTTATGTGTGTAAACAGCCGCATCATGTTTTGTTGCACCGAGAAACGAGCGACAGCCCGCCAAAACCGGTTTCTTATTCTGCGCCCGCTGCGAACGAGTCCTCGCCGTGCGAAGCTCAAGCGCCCGCCGTAATAAGTAGCAACCATGTCACATCTACGCATAACTATGCAGTTATACTAGGCACAGCTGTTGTTCACATTTTAGATTCATTTGACAATTACCAGCCTTGCCGTGTTCTAATTGATTCTGGCGCGCAATCGAACTTTATAACAATTGACTGCTTTCAACGATTAGGGTTATCTGCGAATAAGTGTCCATTTAATATTTATGGATTAGGTGGCGAACATGTTAAGACGAACGGGATGGCTTCGTTCACTATCAAGCCGCGTCACTGCACAGGCCCAACGTTTAACGTAGAAGCAGTAATTTTATCTAGATTAACTTCAGACTTGCCTACCGTACAAATACCTAACAACGTGGTTGCTGATTTTATGAACTTACAGTTAGCCGATCCGAACTTTTATAAAAAATCGCCGATAGATATTATTTTGGCCGGTGACATTTTTCCGTATATTTACGATGGAAAAAAAATAATAATTAACCTCGATGTACCCGTCGCGTTAAGTAGTGTGTTTGGGTATGTAGTAACGGGAAGACTAGAGATGCAATCCTCTAGCAATTGCCATGTTGTAGCGTCTACAGCATCGCTAGTGTCGTACACTATTGAAGAAAATTCTCTAAATGAAACTCTCAAACGTTTTTGGGAAGTGGAATCTTTGCCGTGCGAAGTTCCTATTAATCCGTTAGAAGAATTAGCTGAAAAAATGTATGTTGAAAAACATTATCGTGATGAAATCGGCCGGTACGTTGCGCCGATTTTATTGAACCCTGAGCATAAACCACTAGGTGATTCGTATGACACTGCTTACAAGCGACTTATTCAGGTCGAGCGTCGTCTCGCTCGGTGTCCAGACCTTCGTAAGGCCTACGTCGACTTTATGAACGAGTACGAGTCCCTCGGTCACATGGAACCTTATCAAGGTACGGAACCCTCGGGTTATTTTATTCCACACCACTGTGTGCTGCGTGCGTCTAGTACTACGACGCCCTTGCGCGTAGTTTACGATGGCTCCGCCAAAACTACGTCTGGTGCTTCACTTAATGATGCACTTTTGACCGGCAGAAAGCTACATCAGGACATACTTAAAATAATAATTAATTTTCGACTTTACGATGTATGTTTTACAGCTGATGTGTCAAAAATGTATAGGGCTGTTTTAATTGACCCAGTAGATAGGAAGTATCAACACATTCTTTGGCGTAACCAGCCTACGGAACCCGTTCGTATTTTTGAACTCACACGTAATACCTACGGTCTTCGTAGTGCGCCGTTTGTCGCTGTACGTACTTTGCACCAGCTGGCGTCGGATGAGCTCGCTCGCTATGAGCACTTCAAAGGTTCCGTCGATCAGCTGTCTTCTGATAAGCTAGTTTACGCTGAACAGCCAAAAATCAAGGCAGCAGAAATACTTAAAAATGGGTTTTATGTCGACGATCTTTTATGGTCCTGTCAGACTCAGGAAGAAGCTTGCACGTTGCAAGATGATTTAAATTCCCTACTTAAAAGTGGTGGTTTTGATTTAAGAAAGTGGGCTAGTAACTGTCCAGAGTTGCTAACAAGAATGCAATCGGATTTGGTTTCTCAGATCAACTTTCAAGACGATACGTTATCGTCATCTCTCAAAGTTTTAGGTTTGACTTGGTTACCCTCTTGTGACTCATTCTCTTTTAATTACAATCTTACTGACACAAAACACACCAAACGCTCTGTTTTAAAATTACTCGCGAGTATATTTGACCCGGTAGGTTTTATCTCGCCATGTACTTTCGTCGCGAAGTGCATAATGCAAGACCTTTGGAAACTTAGCCTAGGTTGGGATGATAAGTTACCACCTGAGTTAGCTTCCCAGTGGAATAGATTTACTTCCGAGTTATCAGCGTTAGGAAATATAAGAATAGAGCGTCATGTTTTAATTTCTAACTTCATTGAAGTGCAGCTGATAGCATTCTGCGATGCGTCATCGCGTGGCTATGCTGCTTGTGTATACCTACGCAGCGTAGATAGGGATGGTCACGTTAAGGTGAGGTTGTTGACGAGTAAATCGAAAGTCGCGCCTCTAAATCCGATTTTGTCAATACCTAGACTTGAACTTGAGGCAGCCGTGCTCCTCTCTAAACTTGTTAGTTTTGTCGTACAAAACTTAAATGATTTTAAAGTTGCGATAATTGCTTTAGGCGATTCAAATAACGTTTTAGCGTGGCTACAAACGCCACCTTATAAATTAAAAACTTTTGTGGCTAACCGTGTTAGTCAGGTGATCGCTTCGGTCCCGCCAAATTGTTGGTTTCACGTGAATAGTGAGAATAATGCTGCCGATGTTTGCTCGCGCGGTGCGATGCCGGCTCGCTTCGTGGAATGTGCTGCGGAGTGGGTTCATGGTCCGGAGTGGCTATATGATGACCAACGAAATTGGCCTATAAAATCATTTTATGTAAAGGAAATTTCCAAAATTCCTGATATGAAATCTAATTTCGATACATTCGTTTTAAGTTCGTGTGACGATAAAATTAATTTAAAATTTGAGTTGGAATTGACGTTCAATAAATTCTCATCTTTTAATAGATTGCAACGTGTTATGGCTTGGTGCCATAGGTTTATAAATAACCTCAAGTCTAAAAAATCTGCGAGGTCAGTTGGACCTCTCAAGTCTTTTGAGCTCAAAAAAGCTCACGATTCAATCGTGCGAGTGATACAATTAAATCATTTTCACGATGAAATCGTCCTAATAAAAAATAATAAATATGTAGCTTCATTGCGTAAGCTTTCACCCTTTGTAGATTCCCATGAATTCCTCAGGGTGGGGGGTAGGCTCGTGCAGTCCGACCTACCTTACAACACGAAGCATCCTGTGTTGTTGCCTAAATGTCACACGGTCAATTTAATCATTGAATATTTTCACAAGCTATACTTACATATAGGACCTCGTACGTTACAAGGTATATTGTGTAAAAAATATTGGATTGTTAATGCTCGTAACATTATCCGATCGGTCTTATCGAAGTGCATGGCCTGTTTTCGATGCCGACCTAGCTCAATTCAGCCCGCTATGGGTACGTTACCCGCGCCTAGGCTAAAACCTGATAAGGTTTTCAACCACGTTGGTTGTGATTTGGGTGGGCCGTATTTTGTAAAAGAAAGTTTAAGGCGAAACGCGAAAGTTTATAAATCGTACTTATGCCTGTTCGTTTGTTTCTCAACAAAAGCTGTGCACTTAGAAGTTTTGACTGACCTAAGTTGTGATTGTTTTTTAGCTGCATTTGATCGTTTTGTGGCGCGCCGCGGGCTTTGTAGTTGCTTATATTCTGATTGCGGTACGAATTTTATTGCAGCAGCTAAACATTTAAAGGAAGTGGCAAACTTCCTGAATAATAGGGATAATCAAAGTAAGATTATCAACGGACTGACGTCACGTGAAGTTGAGTGGCGTCATAACCCGCCTAATGCACCGAGCATGGGTGGACTCTGGGAAGCAGGGATCAAATCAGCTAAGCATCACCTCTACCGTGTAGTTGGTGATCGTTCACTCACCTTTGAGGAGCTAAGTACTGTCTTCTGCAGAGTTGAGGCCGTTTTAAATTCACGCCCTTTGTGTTCTTTATCGGACAACCCAAACGAGTTTGAAGTGTTAACCGCTGGTCATTTCCTTATCGGTCAAAGTTTGTTAGCTGTTCCGGAATATGACTTTGAGGACGTTCCTCAGAACAGGTTGTCACGTTGGCAATCTATTCAAAAGGTTTCACAATCATTTTGGAAGCGGTGGTCAGATGACTATCTTCACACTCTCCAGCAGAGAGCGAAATGGTTTGCATCTCCTCCTAACTTAAAGGTTGGCGATTTAGTTTTGCTTAAGTCGAACCTGACTAAACCTCTCCAATGGAATTTAGCTCGAGTGGAGCAGGTACACAGTGGCGTTGACAAAGTTAATCGCGTCTTGACTCTCCGTAATAAAAATGGATTAATCCAAAGACCTACTAACAAGGTCTGTCCGTTGCCCTATGTAAATTAATAACTTATTTTTTATATATATTTTTTTATAAATAAGTATGTTTATTTTATACTGTACCGTGTACACTTTACTTTTAGAAGTTTAAACACTTTACATAACTTTCATGTTTATTTAAGTTTATAGTTTAGGTGTTTACTTATTGTTTATTTTTATTATTATTTTACATACTCTACACATTCATTTAGGGAAATCAATCATATTGATTTCGGTGAGGGGTATGTTCGATTTCTGCTGTTGAAATGAGGGTATTTTGGTAAATCACCACCGTACTCGCTCTCGACAGCGCGGCCATTTGATGACCAGGAAGCCTTGGTGCATTGAGCTGATCGGACGTTCCTACTCTGCCCAATTTTGACCGTGTCAAATCCTCATCGTTAGACGTTCTAACACCTATCTCGTGTGTTGTGGAATCACTGCCGTGTAGTGTGCAATTTTCAAGACATTTTGGACTGTTGTTTATCACTCAACCTCAACTGGTTACCCTGAGGCGCGCCGTGCGTGCCTGGAGCTACCCTTCAAACCCTGGGACCCTGGGAGTCGATCGAGGTAGGTGGTGTTCAATAGCCTTCTTGGAGACTGCAGGATCGAACTTTTCCATCCACATACACATTAGACATTCATACAAAACATATTATAAAATTAGAAAAATCGCCAGTGTAATTTAATCTCAAAAGATATGTGCAAGTACCGCACAACTATCGTATAATCCAATGGAAATAACCTCCCCTACAACCTCCTAGCAGGAATAGGTCGAATAACCAGTAATCCTGTATAACCAGGCAATTATTTACTTGCTCTCTAACATTTTTGCTTAATGGGAGATGTGGTTCTACAGTAAGCGTCATTATTGATCACCAACTTAGAGCGAGTTGTATGGTTTAATAGCCCCCTGACTCCACAAAGCTCAGATATTACAAAAAGGTTGTATGACATGTTCACAACATTGTCGCCAATGAACTAACCACAATCAATTAATTCAAAAACTACAAGCGTCGGATAAGGGCAGGGAAATGAATGAATGAATTTTCATTTTACTGCTACAACACAACATCAGCAGACTGTATCAGTCCACTGCTGGACATGGTTCTTCTCGAATGAGAAGAGAAATTTGCCCACTATCCCCACGCTGGACATGCAGATTAGGGATCGCAGACACAGCTTTTCACGCCGCCGACGCTGCTGCCCATTGGGGATCAGGGTATTTAGATGTGCGGATGTCAGGCTGCGTTATACCGCAATCAGCCGCCCGCTAGAGTCTCATTGGTTAGTCATCAGAGTGCACCATGGGTAGGTAAGGTTGGCTTGGGTTCTAAATATGGAGACTGGAACCCTTTAAAACCCTGTTTTATTATTTTTTTAACTGTTAAATGTACTGTTCTTGTTTACAGTTTAAATTGAAGATAATGCTGCTATTCCAGCTACAATTAACTACGATATCTCATCAATCCATCGCCGGGGTGACATACATGGATCATTTTGATTTCGAAGAGCGATACAGAAACGTATATGAATGCGATCCATTCCATTGGCACCCGCTACACTTACCGGAGCATTGTGCTCAGATGTTCGAAAACCTTATACGATCTAAGATAGCCAGCCATAGGCCTGTAAGAGTCGTCAGGGAGCGGGAGGTACCGGAACAGTCCATTTACACTTTTAACCATTTCGGATATCCAACATTCGGAGTCCCTACATATGCTTACAAAGTCCCAGTCCTAGATGATGATGATGATGATGACTATGAAAAACGACCTCCTTCGCCTTATGAGGAAATGTTCAATCTCATACGAAAAGACGTTGCAAGTAACCCATCAGCGCCATCTATAGGAATTATGCCTAATTTTGGGCCAGTTGCGGTGTACCGCCAGCCTATTTCTAAAAAGAGTGAAAATATGATTAAAAAAATCTCAGGGGCATATGCGAAAGCTAATCGGAAAAACCATCAGGGTGCATACTACGGGAAAATAGAAGTCGACGGATTACAGGTTAAGGAAGGAGAAAAGAAAAAGAAAATAGAGAATGCTAAAAAAAGGGGTGGAAATATAATAAAATTAAAGAATTAACTGGGAAAGTAAATCATCCAAAACCAAACTTATCTTCGTGAGTATTATGCTGAAACTTTGTTCTAAGTTCTTGTTATGGAAAGTATTACTTACAGTACAGTGAATAAGGTGTGTGTGTGTCTGTGTATGCATTCGCGAATGTGAAAAAATCAACATTCATTACATCACTAATTACACCAATGCTTTCAATAGAGCGCTCAATGTAGACAAAAGGTTCTAGCGCCATTGAAAATGCAAAAAGTAGACCAAAAAGATTGACAAGAGTTTTCCATACAAATTTCATTGTACTGGCTTACTTCATTTGATTCGAACCATTTTCGTGTTTAATTTCCAAAAAAGTTTTCACCTGGATATATTGCATTTTTAATTCTACTTTTTACTAGCTTATATCGATCGTAATGATATTGACGTTTAAGGTGAGAGTCTGGAAGGGATCATCGGATAGCAGATTTAGTAAAGATCTTTATATGATTTCTTAAATATTTTGTTTCATGTATTTCAAACAGATTAAATATAGATTTATAATTTTGTCATCAAGAGCTTGTTAAACAATAAACTGTATATTGATAGGTACTTGTTGAATATATGGAATAGACTACTTTTAAAATTTAAATTAGTTGAATGTAGAAAACTCTATTTTATAAATATTTTAGATTTTTGACGGTTCCTTTGAATATCTTCTCTTTTTTATCTAACCTAAGACCTAAACCTGATTAAAAGACTTGAGAGAATGCGACTGGTACACATCTAGTGTAGATATTTTCACCAGGAACAATCACGGAAGTCCTGGGATATAATTAAGATACATCTCGCGATAGGTAAAATTACAGTTTATCTATAAGCAACAAGATGATCATAGTTTGTTTATGAAGCCCTTGATGACAAAATGATTAATTATCATCTATCTATAATTCATAATATTTTCTTTTTAGATCCTGTGCTTCATTTTACCAACACCATGGGTGGTCTCATCCATTTCTGGCATTAGCTACATGGACCCGCTCAATCAGAAGCCATTAGAACAATACTTACCAGGCGAAAACCCGTGCAACCCACTATACTGGTATCCAAGGCACATTCCTGAATACTGCAATGAAATTAAGATTAAACGGGTACCACCTAAATCAAAACCCTTGATACCAGCACCCATGCCTCCACAACCGATACCTCCACAGCCGATGCCGTTCCCCCCAATGTTTCCTCCTATCGCGGTGCCAGTACCATATCCCATGCCAACTTTTCCTGTTTACCCTCCACAAATGCCTCTTATACCAGCTGTACCACAATTTATGCCACCAGCACCTCATTGTTTACCACCTGCTCCTCAATGTTTACCACCTGCACCACAAATGCCCATACCTTACGGAATCCCACCAATTAATCCCCCGCATTTCGCCCCTTATCCCTCCATGGTCCCCCCGAGTCCACAAGCTGGATTCGTTCCAGGCATGCCAGGGTTGGTTACTCAAGATGGGGGTATTAATATACTTCCATTTTCGGACGTCTATTCGGACATGTTCGAGAAGCATAAACAGAAGATGATAAGAAAGAGGTTGCAAAAGGTTCTAGATGATTTTGAAAATTACCCACGGAAACGGAAGTATCGAAAACATAGGAACGGGAAGTACTTTTGATAATCATTTTTTTTTAAGTTTTATACCAATTTGTACCAATTTCTGTGTAATAATTTTATACTTAGTTTATTATTAACAGCCACTATAATGAAACACGATAATTAAAGTGCTAAAAAACTTTATTTCAATTCATTAAGTAACAATATAAGTTAAAACTACATTTTTTGAATCAAGATTAATTACAAGTATAGAAAAATTTTCTATTGCCTGTTCGGTAAAATAACAAGCAAATAAATTCTATGTATATACCAGACTACTTTTTAGGATTCCGTACCAGAAGGTGCCCAAGTTTTCCACTACTAGATATCTAGACTATCGCCTCCGCTGTCCGTCTGTCTGTCACACACTGTGCATCTCATGACTATGAGAGATACAATTTTGTGTATTTCTTTTGCCGGTATATTAATAAATAATACTAAGTATAAATTTATATAATATTAAGTAGATTTTGACGGTTACAAAAAAATATGAATTTAAACATTAAATAATGTTATATCTTGTACGGTGGTACGGAACCCTTCGTTCGCGAGTACGATTCGCACATGACCGGTTTTTTGTCGGCGGTAAAAAAATTACTATAGAAGTCTTCTTCGTATGAATGAGTGGTAAGTTGGTCTAAGAGACGGTGTTCTCTTCTTTCGTTGCTATACTAGAACTAAAGGCCGATGCATATCAGATGGATTGCACCGCACCGTAGTAATACGATGAATGATTGAAAAAAATCAAACAACAGTCAAATGAATGAGGGCCTTAACACCCATTCATCCACCACACTTAAACTTACGTAATAAACTCTTGTCTAAATAATTTTCTAAATAAAACACTTATATTTTGAAACTAACACTAACCTATGAGATAAATTCATTTATATGAATTATTTCCTTAATTATGGACGGATCATCTGCAGGCTTCATTTTATATACAGATACACCTTATAACTAATATATGAATCAGATTCAAGAACTCCATAAACAACACTACTTAATACTTCTTACATACAAACAAAACTTACTTACAAAAAAATTAAGTGCACTTTGCCGCTAGAGTAACAATTTATATTTATATTATTTAAACTACAATTTTAATACAGTAGATAAAGTATCAAGTTTTTTTACGTTACAATCAAATTTACCTAGTTACAAGTTAGTTAGTAGTTAGCCTAGTTTTACAAGTTTACAGACCTATTCCATCGAAGTTGTCATCACAACTGGAAATTGAAGAAAATATAGTATTTTGCACGAGAGGGTCAATAAGTTTATCGTTATAGGTTACCTTATGAGTGGCGATTTGTCCTGTATAGAATGAAGTAGCAGGATGTTAAAGTAGTCATCTAACGGGCTAAAATACCTGTCATTTACATAAATAATGGTGGACCACCTTAGCACACAGGATCATATTAGAGCCCTACTAACAGCTACTAAGCAGAGCTTGTATTATAGGACTGTTGAGTGATAACTGATAATATATGTACGACCTATTTATATATTTTTTCAAAATGCATACATAGAAATCTCCCAGACCTGAGACAAATATTTGCAGATAATACAAAAAAATGCTTAATTTAGGGCTACATGATGCTGTGTGATTACGTCCCGCATTATTTATTAATTGGCCTCGCGATGGAAATTGAATCCGCAACCGTTTGAGTCTCGGGCGGGCTTTCGCCCACTGTGCCATAGAGGTCTTACCCTGCAGAGTGGTTAATATGGTGAATTATTTTCGTGAAAATTATTCAGAGGCGGCTGACTAAGCAACTGAACTAATTTATCACACAATACGAGGGGTCCGTTGGTAAGGTAACCGTTGATCGCACAGCAAATGGATGATCTAGAGCAGGGATTCCCAAAGTTATTCATATCACGCCCCCTTTCTTAAAACGAATATGTGCTCCACATATATTTATTTAAAATATTAGCTTATCTCATCACCAAATCATGTGTCGAACTCGATTCGGTTTCAATGCACGAGTGAACCGGTTTCTTCTAGGCAAGTGTGCTCCATTGTAGACTTCGCTTACCATCAGGCGATCTGTAGTCAAGCGCAAGCCTATTCAATATAAGAAAATGTACCATGAAATAATTAGTGATTTCCACTCTGCTGTTAATAATTATTTCCATAGATGGACGTCTTGCATCTACTTACACATACGTTTATTTTTCTCGGTAACATTTATAAAGGTAAAGTTGTAATTAGTAAGTGTATCTATGAAGTTATTTTAGCTGGTATGGTACGCAGTACCCTCACGCCCCCCTTTGCAAGTCTTCGGGCCATAACTCCGAGGGCTCCCACCTACAACTTTGAAAATCCCTGAACTAAAGCTAAATAGTCCTTTGAATTAAACATCTCAAACAAAAATTGCAATTGTCTTTTAAAACTTAAGCTTACACAGTAGTTACACAATCGCGTCGCTAATCAACATTTAAAATATCATCATAATAACTATCAAGCAACTAAATTATTTTAGGATAAATAACCTTAAATAATGGAATGATATAGTATGGACGGTACTTACATAGATTTAATATTACTCAATTTTAAGTTAGTAGGTATTTTAAGTAAAGTTAGTTTTATCTTTAACCTAAACCTAAACAATACAATTTTGTGATGTAAAAGTGGAATATACAATTTCTTAACAACGCTAAATAATACTACATCCTATAATTGTGATACAATAGCTATGTTTTATAAAAAAAAACAAAGTAAAAGATAATTTAAACATTAAAATAATGACAATAATTTGGACTTTTATCGAAATAACCTTGATAACAAAACATACCCATCATAAGTCCAAAATACAGCTGCTAATGATGTTTATTTTTGTTGATCTATATTTTCAAAATTTTTCCGATATTACTGCTAACTAACTACTGCTACCGAAGTAAAATCTATATTTTTTTTAAATTAAATTTCAATAGATATTTTTCTTGGAAAAGAGTTCAATTTACACCGAGATCCCGTGACTGAACAGTAATTTTCTAAATATTGTGCCGTGCAGATTGAAAAAGGTGTGCAGCTCACAGTTTTTGTTTTAGCCGTTTTGTGGAAATAAACTATATGAATAACCGTTCAGCAAAAGTGTTGACCTCAAGTGACAATTAATGACCGATAAAAAACTGTGAAAAATGGTCACCGTAAAATAATTTTTCGTTGTAGTCAATAGCGCCCTGCTCTCGTTACAGCCTGCGCACATTGGACGACAAACATCAGCGATTAGACGCTACGACAAGCTGCGGGGGACAATTTTCATACATTTTGTTCACACGGCGACAATCGCGACAGCAAGATATGACAGACGCCCGCGACTAAGCGCGACGACCAAGCGTCGTGTTTGCGAGGTCTGTAAAGTTCGGGCCGCGGGAAACAGCATGCGCCATTCCAACCAGCACACCGAAACGTACGTGCAAGAGCGCGGGGCTGACAGTCCGATCTGGCATGTCGACGCGAAGGCAAATCTCACAGTTTTAACCGCGCATCACGTCAGTGATCAGTCCCAGATGCAAGGTCCGATCTTTACGCGCCAGTAGCACCACAGTTTGATCCACAGTCCAAACCGTACAGGTCCGATGCGCGATCCGATATTTACATGTGCAGGGCCCTATTACCTCTGTCAATATAGTGCGATTTTCCCATATTGGTTCTTCTCACCAAGACTACTAGATATTAGTACCCACCCTACTATAGTTGTGTTCTTAATATTATTTTGAAAAGTTATAGGTTTTAACCTATACTTTTGAAAAAATATTTAATACTAAAGTGAAGAAAAACCATACACAGTTTAACCGATAAAGTAGAAAAATGTTTTCTCCAGTAAAGTTTAATGTATAATGGGGTAATTATCAATTATATATATTATACCTTTTCTTGCTAAGTAGTTTTATAAATTACAGTTATATTAGCTTCTGGGTATCAATACCATGCTTCTTTTGTTTTTTACCTTATTTAAATAAGGTAGGAATGATCGTACACCCATGATACGTATGTCGGGTGAAATTACTTTCCCGTACCTAGGTTTTTATCATAACCTATCAAGCTTAATATTAAAATACCTGTCCAAGAATAATATAAACGGAAAAGGTTTACTGGTAGAGAATTTAATTTCCTTAGAAATCTCTTTATGAAAGAGTCTAGAAATTTCATTATTGGTAAACTGTTTGAGCTTGCCTTAGTTATCTTATTTGCTTTACCTTTATGAAATTATTTCAAAGAAACTTCAACAATGTGATTAGGATGAAACTCAGGTTCTACATTTGAGGTTCTAGAGATAAATCACTTTACGATTTATTGACCTGAATCTGGGAACGTGGCTGTGCCTCCGCCATGCGCCAAGTCAAATACGGTACCCTTTGTCGAAAGACTTACTTTTCCGTCTCCTATTAGCTACTTCGATATATTGCGCGGACCGGACCAATGTACCAAAAAAACTACATCTTGCCTATAAAATCACGTGGAGTTAAGCTGTTCACGTAATTGTCATCGAACTTCACTTGGTAAGTTCGTTTGATTTTCAATTAAATCTGCTTGGTTTACGCAAATTTTGGTACATTATTGACACCTATGAACACGTAAAGGAGTGATTTTGTGCAAGAAACAGCGGTAGACATGATACATACTAAATATATTTCTATGAAATACCTACCGTCGCTAGTGACACGTCCCCTATAAGGTATTTTACAGACATAGAGAAACTTGTAGTAAAGTGACGACCGCAACACATTGCTTACTGCTGCTGTCTGCAGTCGGCTACAGCGGCTTTATATGTTTTTTGCCTTTTATTGAACTCAAATAGTATTAATGAAGTCAGATGACACAATGTATCTTTTGGAGCCATGATCTGTGTAGGTTGTAGGTAGTATGATCCATCAAAACCACTCGTTTTATTGAGATAGATAAGATGTGATACAATAAGTAAGGTAAATAAATTTCACAGATAGCAGAATAATCACGTAGCATAGCGTGCCTGTGGTTAGAATACGTGCGCGAATGAATATAATAAAAACAGGGTAAACACAATCACAGGTTTTGCAAGCTACATAAACCAACATGTTCGTTACCGTGGGATTAAGAAACATAACACTTACATTTTTAATAATCATACAACAGATTAGTTGGATTAAAAGGCTTCCAAAGAACAGTTATTTTTGTTAGAAACATGATTCTATGTGACATGTTTTTATGGTACCTACCTGAAGTAGGAATAAGCACATGGCCTACCGTGGTAAACATTACCAACACAAAGCTTTAAATCATAGATCACACTTTTTTGGAACTTGTCCTACAATGCAACGCCCTGCGCCTATGAACCTGAAGCATGAAGGTCATTGATAAGTAATTTCACCAGCACCCATACCGTTCAAACTGAAACACAGCAAAGCTTCTTCACGACAAAAAAAGGCATGGTGGCAGTATTTCCCCAGTTAAGCCCTTCACAAAGAACTTTACTAGGTAGGTTCTACTGAAACGGTAAGCTGACTGTCTATTTTGTGTACTTTGTACATGAGAATGTACGTTAATAAACTCATTATTTTTGTGACGTTTCTACTAATCTACTTTGAAATGTGATACGTGATTTGGGAAGTTTTTTTTGGATAATCTAGATTGCTAGCAGTAATTAAGCTTAAACCTACATGTGAATATTTAGAATTATTTCGAAAATTAATATATAGGTACTATTAAATGTTATGATGCTAAAACGGCAAAGTTATATTTTGCTGCACTTAAATTTGTTTAAAGCAACAAGTAGAACGGGAAATACTAGAATTAGATGCAATTTATTGAAAATACTTTTCGCATCACGGATTTTGCGTAACGTTTTGTGTCGTTTAGCAAATGTGCACTAGACTGAATTTATATGCTCCCATTCGACGAACATGAATGCATTCGATAGAATGTTCGAAACGGCATTCCAGATATGTTCGATTGTATTTTTATTGCGCAGGTTGAACACGAATCCAAGCTCAAACATTTACAGTCACAATCATGAGCATTGAACATACAAACAAAACAACACTGAAACAATTGATTGAGACCAGAACTAAGATTTGTATCCAAGAAAACCGCGGTTTACGAATACAAATTGGATTTTTTTAAATAAAAGTAAAATAGAATCGTTTTATCTGTGATTCAAAGGGTCTCTATCAATCGCTTCATACGAACTTATTACACCAACAATTAACATTACAACAAATACTCAACAACACAATAAACCCAATCAAAAAACAGCCTCAGCCATGCTGATGTTATTTATTTCAACCCGAGTTGAACTCGATTATATTCTTAAAATTATAACCAACTAAAGTTACATAAATATACAACGTTATTAATTTTACAAAAAGTCCATATCTTTTTCAATAAGAAAATTCTTTATATTCAGAGCTGAGAATAAAACCAATACCAAAATAACAGTACCATGAATTTTTAACGTTATTTATAATGTCGAAGATAACAAATTGAGCTAAGCACCAAAGCTCCAGCAACCGTCCGGAAACTAAGCTCAATTCAATTGTGGAAAATAAATAATACCTAAAGCGGTACACGGTGTATTTTATTTAAGCGCACAGTCGAACAGCTCGCTCCTGGAATGGAGACGTTAAGAGGATAAGCGACACGACGGTTGAGACATTCAATAATTCAATTTAAACCACATATAAACGAAACTTCACCTGGACCAACGCCTCGAAAACTGTACGCGCACCTGCACCTGGCTAATACCCAGTTTACACCTAAAGCCGCAGGCAGGCATGCGATCATATAACCGAGACTACAATGTATTCAAAGTAACTACATGTTCACATCACACAAAACAGTATCACGGAATACCCATCAACAACATAATACTCGGAAATACGCGGTATTTTGCTTCTAAGATAGCTATGCTTATTTTCAAGATAGTTTATAAAACCACGGCCTCGTCGTAGGATTATCTGGTACGACCGCCAAAAGCCCTACGAACACGAGCATAAATACTCGGATGATACAACATTTATTTAGAAAATCGTTATTTACGGAGATTGTATACAAAATCACAGTGTATTAGGCAGTAGACAGTCTGCGCTGTTCCGGGCTATATAATATTGGATGGGCGGTCTAAACTCGGCTTAACTACTTTAATATAGTTCACCGTTGGATGATTTAAGCCCGGTCCCCGAAGCAGGCAGCACGTGTTCGCACCGGGTAATTCGACATAGAATTAATTGATCAGCTCACGGCTATTTAGGCTAGCCGATGTCTGCGGCTTCGAACATCGGACGTTTTTATTGACCCACGGGGACGTGAGCTTCACCTGACGTGTTGCGTAGCATTTTGTAATAAATGTAGTTGGGTTCCTATACACTTTGAGCTTCGTCCAGAATGAGAGTGGAGTATGGTAACTGATATTTCAAAAATTCCTAACGTAAGTGTAAAATAACAATAACCAATCATTAAGCGTTATTTCTTATCCAACCTTTGCCTTTGATCTCTAGCCAAGGCCATAAAGGTCTCGATCTCTAGGTAATTTTAAAAAACTTTAAAAATCTCAACTCTGAATAATGAAAGAATTAATTTGTGTTCAAGTGTTCAACTTAACCAATGATCAATCTATTTCATGCGATAGCTGTCTTCACATACGCTCATTACAATATGACCTCTAAAGAAATTAAGTTGAATGGAGTCTGTAATATTTTCATATTATACGAGTTTAATTGAGCGTAAGTGAGCAGCCACACCTATATATTTAAACACATTTTAATTACAATACTTAATTGGTTTTACAAGAGATACCTCGCAATTTAATTTATTGGAATACGTTCATAACGTCTAATTAGGTTAAATTCAAAAATAATACAGTGCTCCAACGACTGTGATATTTTGTGTATAAATGAATATAATTGGTCCATTATTGCTATCAAAGTTGACTGCTTAGTCTGAAAACTACTCAAAACAATCAATTCAGGACAATAATGTTATACCCACAATTTAGTAAAGGTAGATTTTACAGACATTTTTATGTTGATCTATTTTTGTACTTCAATATACAATGCAATTAAATTCATTTACAGTTAAGATATGTCCAATATAACGCAAAATTTCGTTAGTATTTCTTACTACTACTACTAGTTATAATAATAAAAATAAATCTATGTTATAGTTTCACTTTAGCTTGCTCCATTCAATCTCTTTTTTATTGAAGACGAAATAAACAGACGCATTAAACATAAATGGGTAATTCTCATTTTTACCAGCCATGGAAGTGACAATTTTTTTTATCACTTACTATATGCCAAGATTAATGAATATCTTAGTAGCTTTAGATAGATACGTTCTGTATATAAATAGTAAATGTATTCCAGATATAATTGGAACTCTTATTTTATAAACTTACTTTGACAAATAAAACTCAGAATGTTTTTCTTTTTAAGAAATTCATTCACAATTCATGGTTAAAACTAAAATTAAAAAAAAGCTATTAATTAATAATATCCATTTTTGTTCTAGATTAATAGTATTTTTTAGATGCTTTAAGTTAGAACATCCATAGTTGCTTTATTTAAAAAAAATGAGAATGACCCAAATTACAATTTAACTAAATTCTAGTGCCTAGCTGCGCATCGAAAGGCGTGATAACTTTATTATAAAAACTAATGTAAACAACGTATTATACTTAGACATCAATACACGAATAACATCGAGATAGTACCTACTCTACTATCTCAATGATGATGCTTACGAGATGTCAATCTACCAGTAGTAACCGTAGTTGTATACAAAATAACAATAAATAGGTATGGTAGGTACCTTGTCGTAGGTACGTCATTCGTAGAGATTCAGGCTTCGTAAAGAGTTCAAAAACAACGATGAAAAACTATTCGAAACTGACTATCTGTCTTCAAAACTTATGACTGACAGCGTTTTCTGGAGGGGTGACATTCATCCCCATATTATCGTAAGAGAAATCTAGAGTCGTATCTTCAGCCGGGTGCCTGTTGCTAAGAGCTGTGCTCATCGTTTTAGGTGTTGTCGCGCCTTGACTCTTCTCCGTCTGTGAGGTTCTGGTCTCCAAATCTCGGACATTCAAGGGCTGAGGGGCTCGTTTCGGTGGTTCAGGGCGGATCTCCAATTTCAATTCGGGCATACCTTTGGGCAGCTCTGCGTGCGGGTTGTGGTGGGTTAAGTCGTTAGGGTACTGGTTCACCCGGTTCTGGAATTGAAGGGGGAGTAACGAGTTAGGTAAACTGTGTATACGATTGGAAAACTACTTTGTTTATACTAATAGTTAGATAATTGTATTGGATGGAAGTTTTAATTGTTATCGAATGAAACAATGTGGATTAACGGCGCATCTATAAACTAAAATGGAATTTAATGGTATTTTGTAGAACTATCGTAATGAGACTAAAATGGAAAGTTTAGATGAGATAAATTAGTGATTTGGAATCACAATTGGGTTAAAAAAATGATATCTAATTTTCCAAGCGTGAACATGGCATAAGTTTTAGTTCCTAGCTTATATAGGTTATTTAAATATTCAAAGTGATGTAAATTTGCACTATTTCGTGAGTTATACCGATGACAAATGTTACAGAATTGAATAAGAAAACTATTTTTATTTGGTAATTTTTGTTTTATTTTTCGATATGCAGTACCTATAAATATGTAAAGTTATATAAGTAGGGCAGTAGCATTACCCACCTATGTAAAATAAAATAACATGCTCAAATCGTTCCGTTTGTTCGTAACACCTCCGCCAAGCCCTGCGCTCAAAGAAAAACTTTAGATGTTTCTTTGTGATGCTCTGCAGCTTCACATTTGAGTTGAGTGCAACTTACTCAAAGTTTTTTACAAAGAGAACTTGCCTAGACGCTGTGTAGAATGAAGGATAAGATTGCGGTGGAAATTGTAGGTTCAAAGTCAAACGTTTACCTAGGTACTGCTTTTATACTTGGGGCGTCAACAAGTTACAAAGTGTAAACCAAGGGATAAAAAACATTATGCTCCCATTAAGGGCCATAACTTTCAGAAGGTCTCTCTTTTGTTTTTGTTTTATACTTACCTAAACTTTCCCGAGAAATATTTAAAGCAGACATTCTACAAGCCTAAAAAGGCATAAAGGTACAGTGTAATGATTATCAGGAACTACGAGAATCATGACATGCACTCCGATCCATGATTAGTAACTCTTTGTGATGGGCTCATCCGGGGAAGTAATAACACCATGCTTGTTGTTTCGGTTTAAATGGTGCGGGCCTGTGAAATTACCGGCATATAGGCTGATCATCTTCATGCCTCAAGTTGATGAACGCTGGGTGATGCATCGTAGGGCATGTTCAAACGTGTGTGATCTACGTTCTACGTTCTGTGATAGATAATGGACAGCACTTATCATATGGTGGGCCATGAGCTTTTCCCATCTTCAAGTACCATAAAAAAATCGAAACCGCAACCTCTTAGTTCCAACAAGGTCATATCCTTTATCAACATTACCTTGGCAGGCTGGAACTTCTGCTTGATATACGCCCAGGACCACTTTCCACGGCATATGACGGCCAGGATTAGCACCAAGATTGCAAGAGCAACGCCGCTAACGATCAGAGAGGTAGTCGCTTGGCGTTGAACACCTAGAAGATGAAACATTGAATTATCCTTGTTAGAATTTGAAGGCTATGTCAGTTTGCGCTCAGCCCATTTGTATTATAACTAGGGTAAAACTTAGGTTCAGCGAGGGAGTACGAGGCTCATCACTATTGATGATATGAGTGATAGTCAGAGATGAGAAACGCGAATGATTTTGATATTCGAAGTTATTGTGTAACTCCTTCACACTAAAACTAAAATTTTAGTTTGTGGTCAGTCCAATTTGATTGTAACTAGAGTAAAATATAAGTTATGACTGCCGACGGGCAGCCGCGTCGGCGGTGCGAGAAGCTATGCCCTCCGATCGCAATGCCGAGCGTGGTGGGGATTATCGCCAAATCCCTCTTCTTAGAGGAGGTCTATGTCCAGCAGTGGGCTGATATAGGCTGGTTATGTATGTGTTATGTGAGAAGGTATTATTCAATTTATAAATCAATCCAACCGAGAAGCTTTGTAGCCAAAACATAACAGGACGATAAATGTAAAGAAGAAGGCAGAGCATCATACTTTTTTTCTTATACCTAGTTATTACCTTCATTGATACCTAAGCTATATAAAGTTCCCAATGCTGTAAAATAATTGCATTATTACCCCATAGACAGAAAGAGGAATATATTACTCTTTCTGTGTGAGAGGCCTTAAAATAAATAAACTAACACGAAAACTATATATGTATTTCAACAAAGGAAAATGAAATCGTTTCTATTTATTGCAGTTTTATTTTCCATTTGAAGATAACCTATTCTTTGACTAGTTCATAAAAGCATTTTCGTTACAGGAAAGCAATTTTCAGGTTCTGTTGGTACGGTCAACGACAAAATTAAAGTAATCGTTTTATTTTTAGACTGCAAGACCTTTTAAAATTATTGTTCAAAGAGATAACATCTACCGTGGTTCTCTCGCGAGGTTCACTTAAAATGTAGTGTAAACTATGTCCTTTATCCCAACGTACAAATATTTTTTCTCAAATAGTGGTGATTTTCCACAAAAACAATAATGATGCTGGTAGTTTTTCTGACTGTATCATGTTATAGCTCAAAACTAAGTTTAAGAGATTTTATTATGAGAACCACATGTCTGATATATATACATAAATATATTTGTCCTGCGGAGGGAATAGATAGAACCTTCACCTATTGCGCCGCACAGATCGTTAATAATAACTCATTAACTTTGATTTTGTTAATTATATAAATTACTTACGGTTTCTACAGTTAGTCTCTACCTACTCCATTTTTCTTTATAACACTAATACATTGCTCTAATAAAGTCGACAAGGTCTCTGGCAGTGCCCACTGAATTCGTTAGAAGCGGAGACCGTTTTATGACGACCGTATGGCCCGGAATCCGCCAAAGATGGAGAATGTGGTTGTTTCATGGTTTACTAAATAATTTATTAGGACAAAAGCAATGGTCAGGTACAGAAGATGGATTATAGTTATAAGTTACTTAATAATAGTATGAGGATGAAGTTTTTTGAGTTTTACGGGAAACGTACCAATCCCTCAGATATAAAATTTACATGGGACCTCTTTCAAACAAAAAAAGAATTTTGAAAATCGTTTCACAATTATTGACGGATATATCGGTGAACGTACACAATTTTTTTTTAAAGTTGTAAAGCAGTAACGATTACAATCCACTATTATCATATCAGTGTGTGTGAGGTTGTGAGATAATGAGTGTGGGTAACGGTGTGAACTATGTGAGTGTGAGTGTAGATGGGTTATCTTGTCTCTTAAGAGACTTGTTGTCACAAGGTTACTAGTAATTATCTGCACATGTGAGTGTGTGTACATTGACTCATTTTGAAACACCAGCCTATGACAGTCTTCTACTGGTTATCGGCCTCCTCAATCAGAAGAATGATATGCCTATGATTCCCACGCTACAATTAGCGTGGGAATCATAGGCATATTATTCCCAATGCCTGCGGGTTGGGGATTGCATGGCACAACTTCTCGCACTGCCTTCTGCTTATCGGTGCCTAGGGCTACCTACAGCTAGTGAGACAGAGCTTTAGTAACATCTCAAAATTACATAAAAATGAACGCGCTTCCCCCTAGAGGATTTCACAGTATCGGAGATTCGTTAAGTGAAGAGGTAGCCAGTTGTAGATTATACGAACTACTAAAGAGTATGCATCAGTTGAGTTGGAGTAGAGGAGGTGCGTTCAGTTTTAGGTTAGGTGGGCTTTACACAATAAAAAATAATTTGATTTGCTAGTGCGTTGACCTCAGTAGCAAATGCAAAGATCAGCGTATATTGAAAGCTAAATTTATCACACCCTAGCTACTGCAGTAAGCCAAAACGAATGAGTGCTTGTAACCGCTACCAATCGAAACATACTCTTATGCCTACCGTGTCTTTTTCACGACCGCTACAAGACGGCTTCTGATTTATAAGAAGCGGTTCAGTAAAAGTAATCGCAACGCATTTAATATTAATTCGCAACACAATTGGACAGAAAGAAGGCAAACTCATACAAAAGTCAACAAGATTCCGTGGAGAAATAAAGAAAGAAAAGAAAATAGTTAAAATCATGGTACAATAAACAAAATTAGATAAAGAAACAATTATTATTGTTGGTTATTTGCCGTGGTGGTCTTAGCAAAGGTTAATGGCCTTTCATTTTTTCTCCCACGGAAGAAACAACATCAGGGCCTCAGATTTCGAAGCCTTTATTTCGAAGACTTTATTTGGCACACATTAAGTTAAAAAGCAGTGAAAATAGTAAAATAAGAGCACAAACAAGATAATGGAACAAAATGATAATAAACAGAAAATAACACAAATGTGTAGCATGCGATAGGCATTAGATGGTAACGTAAAACAATCAAAACTCTTTGGGTAGAGTATCCATTGCTCTATCACTATTGAACATTAAACGTGTTCACTGGTCATCTATATGCAGGCAGGTTCGTGGGCCAAATTAGGTCTCCTCTCAGCTTAATTCGACTCAACCCCTACTGCCCAACCCAAGCTTTACAGCAAGCTTTTTTTCATTTGCTAGTTAATTCGTCTGCTTCATAACCTACTGGTTGGTAAGTTGGACGTTAAGCACCTTTGTAGATTTGATTGGATTCTGCCCGATGCGGTGACACAAGCTATGCGTTGAGTTATTGAAATGCTGACGTGTGAATGTAAGTTCCCGAGGTAATTTCAACGCGGACGTTATAAAGAGCTCTCGTGCGAAATTCATCAGGGCATCCACTTGTGTACTTGACACCAATACTGCAATCACCAACTAGCCTACATAACGTCGTGATTGGCAAAACCTCACAAATATGAATGGTTGCCCTATACTTATATATACTCTTTGATGGCAACTTTTTGGATATAAAAACGTTTCGCAAGCTTCAATACAAATAAGTTCAAAATGCTATCCAAAGTTTTCAACCAGACATGACTTTGAGCCGCGGCACACTTATTAAATTGTGCCACAAGTCAGAATGACGTCATGGTCGTATATTTTGGATGGCATGTACTTAGACAGTTGAACTTAAATACAGTCTATACCTATATTTTTTGAATATGTTTTAATAGAATATCTACCAACCATAAATAAAAAACATATGATTATAAAAAAATTAAATCATTCAAATTCTTGGTAAATTCTCTAAGTAGGTACTCTACTAGTCTTGATTATTAGCCTCTTCACATAAACATGTTGACGGGCTCGCATATGACGCTATGCGGCGCGGGGCAGGCGGTGTGTTATTCAGCACTCACCGCGTTAAAACTAAGTCTATGGAACTGAGTATTACGTATAGCATAGTTATGAGACGTAGGTACCCACACAATATAAAAACAGATGAAAGAAAGAAAATCTCAATGTTTCATAATTCATTCGCAAAGCAGTTTCTATTCATTAGATTACCTCAGATTTCGTAATAAATTGCAAGTGCGCTTGTAGCATCTTTTGAATTCATTCGAGTATAAAATACAAAGCGAATCATTGACTCTAGTAGCTACGCCATTAGCAATAAGTAGCAATAAGTGTAACTGTGGCAATAAGAAGTATTTTCTTGTTTATCGAGTCCATTTCAAATAACAAATAAATTATCTGTAAAATCTATTAGCAGTAGAGTCTACAAAGTACAGTATTTTTAACCCGACTGCGCCAGAACGAAGGTAATGTTTTTCTAGAGTATGTATGTATGTATGTGTGTGACTATGTATGTCCTTTTTTGGCACGCCCTACCGTCCAATCCGCTGGACGGATTTCGATGTATAAGGTGTCGTTGAATTCATCAGAAGTGTGGTAGTGACATAGGCTATATAAATCTCAAAAAGGGCTCAAAATGGCGCCCACAAATTTAAAAGAGGGGCTGTTGTTTTTTTCTGTACCCTAGCAATATGTATATCAAATGAAAGATCGTAAAAATACAATTACAAAAATATATGTATCATGTCACATTTGTATTAATATTATTTTAAAAACAAAAAACCCGACTGCTAAAATTTAATGAACTGAAAAGAGAAAAACATATATTATATATATATGTATATTCAAATTAGTCAAACTTAATACTTTATGATATATAATAATATTTTTTTTTATTATATGTACTCATCGATTGTACCTATACCTACTGTTTCTATCGTTAGTACCTACATAAAATTGGCAGGTATACCACACCACACCAAACCAGCCTATATCAGTCCACTGCTGGACATAGGCCTCCCCTAATAAAGGGGGGATATCCCCATAATCCCCACGCTGGGCATGCGGGTTGGGGATCGCAGGGCACAGCTTCTCGCACCACCGACGCTGCTGCCCGTCGGTGGCCAGGGAATTTAGCTGTGCCGATTAAGGCTGTGCTATGCCGCAATCAGCCGGCCGCCAGAGCCCCGTTCGTTGTTTAGCAGGGTGCACAACGAGCAGGTGAGGTTGGCTTGGGTTCCAAAGATGGAGGTTGGAACCCCGTACACCCCAGGCAGGAGGTATGCCACTTGTTAGATATTTTTGGTCAATAATGAGCCGTTATCGGTTAAGAATTTTATAGGAGTGCACCAATAAACTTTCAAAGAAACCACTTTCCACCTGCCACTTCGCTCGCATTAAGCGTTACTTTTCAACCCCTCGCTAACAGTGTTGTTTTAATGAAAGGTATCATATTATGTCCATTTCTGTAACCCCGTCTGTCTGTTCTCTCCGTTTTGTCAACGTGTATACGAAATCATGATGATCACGAAAGCGTAACAAACAAACAAACAAACAAATGTAACCCACTGTGACATTGCTAATAATTATTTATTATGATTAGATGAATGAAAATCAAAATATATTTTTACAAGAGGAACCTCAAGAATAACTTTGATACGTAAATATTTGAATTACAATTCGTAGCTCGACCCAACAGAGAAGAATTGGTAAGAAACAATAGATATATATACTGTTACTTTTATCTCAATATATTAAACTCTATAAAGCTCATAATTTAAAAAAATATTATTATTATTCTTACACTTTCACCCCAAGCTTTTTTTATCGTGGACAAAAAGATGCAATAAATACTTTCAAAAAAAAAACATTTGACTTGGCATACCACGCATAATATGACATCACGCTAAATGGTCATTTTAATCTGTGGCCTTATACAGCCGAAACGCGCACAAGCTAGTAGTAATTAAACATAGTTTTGGTGATCATAAAATAAACACGTTTAATGTTCATAATTTTTGTCTATTTTGTGTGTAGTCTTTTATGTTACTTACCACTCAAGTCGATGGACGCCGGGGCCTCATCGGTTCGCCTCATGTACCGCAGGTCAAGAAGGTAGTCTGCAAGTAAAGAAACCATAAATTACTGGCTACTTATAGTGTATGTATTGCAATAGGTATGTTTCTGGAAGAAAATGCTAATTAGCATTAAGTTTACTACCGACGTTGCTGCCCGTCGGCGACCACGCGAGCTAGCTGTGCTAGGCTGCGCTATGCCTCAATCAGCCGGCCACCAGAATCCTGAGGTTTGCTTGGGTTCCAAGGCTGGAGGTTGGAATTACTTAAACCCCAATTCATTGAATACTCGGACTGTGTTCCAAACCGCAGTCCGATCTGTATGATTTGGACTGCGGATAAAACTGTCGTGCTAAGATCGGACCGCGCATCTGGGACTGATCACTGACGTGATGCGCGGTTATAACTGTGAGATTTGCCTTCGCGTCGACATGCCAGATCCTGGACTGGACTGTCAGCCCCGCGCATCTTCAGTTTCGGAGTGCGGGTTGGAATGGCGCGTGCTTTTTCCCACGGTCCGAACTTTACGTGTGCATAATAATTTTGATTTATTCAGAAATTAGGTACTTATTCCATTTTCGAATTACTTAAAAGTAGGTAGCTGACGACTGAAATATAAACCGACCAAGTGCGAGTCGAACTCACGCACGAACTGTCCCGTGCTATTGAAAGGGAGCCCCACTTGAACATTTATTTTATTCTGTTTTGCCGCAACAGAAATCATATCATCTGTGAAAATTTCAACTGTGTGTGGTGTTGAGTTGATATGTAGATAGTTTAGGTGCCAGAATAACACGTAGGCTAATCAAATTTTGAAAAAATAGCGTCTAAAGTGGTAAACGGGGATGACAAAACAAAAAAAATCTTTACCATTCGACTTGAAATTTTGCACAGACTCTATACTGAAAAAAAATGAATACGTGTTTCAGGATTTTTTCCCATTTAACCCCTTTGATAGTTATCGGGAGTGGCAAAGTTTGTGCGGCGAGCAAAAGTCTGTGTAAATTTTTGTAACCACGTATCTCTGTAACCACTGAACAAATTTAAACGAAATTTGGTATGTTTATAGTTTAGGTACCAGTAAAACACATAAACTAATAACATTTTGAAAAATTAACCTATAACGTGGTAAACCTTGGTGGCAAAGTTTGTATGGGAAACAAAAGAAATCTTTACCGATATACTTCAAATTTTGCACAGAGACTCTCTACTGAAAATACATGAATATGTGTACAATGGAGTCTTAGTAATAGGGTCCTGTTTTTACCCTTTGAGTACGGAACCTTAAAAAGAAAAAAGAAATATAAACCACACGCAAACGTCTCTATGGCAGCCGTGATAGTAGGCAGTAGGTACCTGCTCCAAAAATGCAGTGTGTAAACATTCATGATAGGGACAGGACGGGCAGGTACGTACGTGCAGGTACCATACAAATATACCTATAAACTCTTTTTTGAGGATAGCCCTAAAAATATTGCCATCCAAATGTTGCACGCCTTGTGAGGATGTTCCACCTTCGGCAATCCTAGCCACCGACACGCGGTCGTTGGTCTCCCGTTTTGATACATTTTTTACTATAATGTTTTAGATATTTATTTATGTACAAGTAAGTAGTATTAAGTTTATAGTAAAAATATATAGTAAAAAATGTATTTTTGACGAGTTTACAATTAAATAAAGTGTCATAATAATTAATTAATAATGCGGGACGTAAACACTCTAACACACAGCATCATGTAGCCCCAAACTAAGCAGAGCTTGTATTATGGGAAAAAATATTAAATCATAGAAATAATCTCATTTTTTAATAAAACCTTACATTTCCGTAAAAATCACAACACTCAAGTGGCTAATGTGCCTACAACTATATAAAGTATTTAAGAAAATAATAGTTATTTACATTGTTCACGTTACTTTACAACTAAAATGCAGTGTTATAGAAAGTTGAGACACAACGAGTGAGCGAGAGCGTGATAGCGCGCGTGTGTGACTACATTTCCCTATTCTGTGCTATTTTCATAATATTTTTTGTAGATTATGTTATAGCCTGTACATTAATAATTATTTTTTCATTTCAAGCGCTGAACACCATTAACTTTACTTGCTAACCCTACTTTAAGCAAAAATGATGTAAAATGAGAGTTTGTTTAGAATTTACAATAACTTTATTTATCTACACATCTTTTTTTAATGCATGGGACGAATTTACTTTCATGGAATTTAAAAAATGTGACGAACTACTTGATGGCAAATGTACAACAACCCGATCTAACTAGTCCAGTGTGACGGTCTATATTATATCCAGTTTTTATGTACGGTACCTACCGAGAAGTTTATTTTATTGTTACCTACTTACAATGGAAAATAACCAACTTAAATAATAAAGCACAAAAGTTGACTACCATTACCAGTAAGAAATTTCGAAACTATTTTAATATCGTTGTAAATTTTCTCATAGCTTCGTACCAACTTGATCGCATTTGCTGTTGGTAAAATACGGCTGCGTAAAGGTATTTATTTTCCATAAATTATTTATATTTTGTTGGGGTTGAAGCCACCCAAAGGCCCCCGATTAGACTTAGGGCCTCTTTCGTCATCCTCAAGTAACGTCAAAGTAAGAATTGCTGGTCAATGCGTTTAGAGTCCATACAGAAGTTAAAGAATTATACTTTAATGTCCATAACCTTGTCTCTTAAGCCTTATCTCGTACCTATAGTGCAAGTGCCGTGTGCAAGTAATAACTCATTGTTTCAACATGTGGAAGTGAGGTTGTTGATTACACTTCAACATTTTCTAAACAAAGATGCACCTGTGATCCTTTGAGCGTATCGGACTACTCTGCTATGGACTCTGCATGCTTGTCAATGTTGACAGGTTTTTTCTCGTTTTATTAATGAACCATGTTTCTTCATCTTGAATGACGCCTTTATTTTTGTTATAATATAAAGTACTTTTCTGATTTATGTTGAGTAAAGTTACTTTTTTTTTTAAAGTTTACTTAGGTTAACGTTCCTACTGAATAAATATTTTCATTTATCATTTTATCAATTATTATATAACATATTAACATATATTTATATATTAACTTATAAATTAAAGTACCTACTATATATACATTCGTAAAGGACCTTCTAGTCCGGTCAATTTAAACCAAAAAATGAGAGTGAAGTTACATAAAGTCCCAACCAGCTGAAATTCAGTGAAATTGTTCAAAACTGATTTTGATTTTGAGGTAATCCGTTACAAGATGAAGACGAATTTGCATTTAATTTTTTTGTATTTGCGATGCGCTCCAGAAAATATCGTCCAGAGGTTGCACGCTCGTAGAATGAACGCTTTGCTGCACACGCACACAGGTGCATATTGCCTCGTGTGAGTTAACACCGATGTGTGCGTTCCGTACCTGTCGCAGGCATCGGAGCATGACTTCGGACATTGTGACGGTTACACCCATGAATAAGGAAAATGGATTCCACAATCCAAAATCAATTTGAAGCAAATATCGCAAATTTCTTCTCTGGGGTAAGAACTCTCTTACGCGGTATAACTAGAGTACACCGGTTACGAAGCCTTGTGAAAAATATTTTGTACACCGCTATTATGTGTGTACCGCGTTGAATCTTCTGAATTAGACGGCATCCAGTGATCACTTCGACTCTCTGACCAGGGCCTCTAGCCAACCGGTATTTGCTACGAAGCGATTCTATTTCGTCCGTCGTCATCGTTCGGCAGCGATACATCCAAATATTGTACAGCTCAATAATTATTTAGCTGCGTACAATATACAGCTCTATAATTATTGAGCTGTACAATATTTGGATGTGTCGCTCCCGAACGATAAATGGGTTTGCATTTATCTTACAAAAAATGGTCAAGCGTAGGTATCTATCTATTTAGTCGGTAACACCCACTTCTGAGTAAAAACCTCTTCACTACCACGGTACTCCTAGCGATCTTGTGCAAGCCGGAGCCACTGCTCTCTTAATGTTTGTCTTACTCAAATAAAGTTTGTTTTGTATAAGTCTTTCATCTAATAAGCTGAACCTAGAGTCCCAAAAAAGCGCATCTTGATAGCTTTATTGTCTTACTCAAAAGTTATTAGCCAGTTTTCTAATGATATTTTCTCGGGCTCGATATTTGAGACGCAGAAGGTCTCAAGTTCCGTTCCCGCCGAATGTTTGTATGAACTGCATATATTTGTCTTGGGCCTGGGTGTTTAAAATGTTAGACATGTATAATTATTATACCTATTCAGTCACCCATAACACAAGTTTTGCTTACTTTAGGGCTATTATGATGTTGTGTGAAAATGTCTGACAACATGCCCAAACCCATCAAATACTCTACTGGGAATAGCTTCCGCATACTAAAATACTTTTATTTATTATTTATCTTTTAAAAACGAGCATAAAGTTATTTCCCAAGATCCCACCTATTTCTAGGTATAGGCAGGCCTCTTTCACTCCGCAGAATAGGTATAAAAATATACCCCCGGAACGAAAGTGTCTTTGAGCAGCCGCGGCATTTTACTTTGTTTTTGTTAATGTACCTATATTTTACGCCAAATGAAGGCAAAAAAATACTGCATAGCATTTGGTTGCCTGAATAATAATAAGAAAATGTAAATAATACCAATAGTAGGTACAGAACTGAAAGTTTTTCTACCAAATAATGCGTTGTTTAGATATCAAAGTCTCCCGTATTTACTTAAGTAGATAGGTACTTAGGTACAAGTTCTATTTGAATGCGTTACCTACCTACATAAATAAACGTAATATTATAATGTAGGTATTTTTTCATAGACAATTTTTGTGCCATTGGTAGGTATCTACCTACATAGTGCTGTAGTAAGTAGGTATTATGATTTTGATTATGTAGACTGAGAGCAAGATTAGAAACCCAACCTAGGTACATTTTTATTTGATTTAACTTTAAGTAGGCAGTGTAGGTTACCTACTTAAAAACAGTCGGGTAGGTAGGTGTAGGTAGACAAATCGATGTGGTAAGTTACCTAAAGGTAGGCGTACTAACAACTAAAACTAGATAACTAGGTTACCTACAAACCAAATGTTGTTTTTTTCTCTTGCAAATATCTAGGTAGGTACCTACCTACTAAAATTTTGGCCACGCTGGGCATGCGGTTTGGGGATCGCAGGGTACAGCTTCTCGCACCGCCGACGCTACTGCCCGTCGGCGGCCAGGTTCTTATTATTCGTCACAGAATAATTCTCAAGACAACCCTAACGTTACACGTGCCACGTCAGTAGAGATAGAGCTATACGATAGAAAGGGATGCAAGGTGTAGGTTAATATAAATGTTAGGCACTGAGTTCGGTACGAGCTGAATAGCACTTTATTGCGTAGCAGCTAAAGTCGCTATTTATTTAAATGATTGCGCGGAGTGAAGCTTCTGTCCCTTCTGTATTCTGTGGTATAGGTACCAAACCATTGAACAGTATATAGCAATGTACCAAACTAATCAAAATCCGTTTAGCTACTTAGGTGTGAAAACGTCACAGGCAGACAGAGTTAATTTCTACTAAGTTTGGATTGAACCACCACCACACCACACCAAGGCTGGTGTGGTGTGACATAGGCCTGGCCTATATTATATTCCCCACGCTGGGCATGTGGGTTGGGGATCGCAGGGCACAGCTTCTCACACCACCGATGCTGTTGCCCATCGCATCGGTGGCCAGGGGGCTTAGCTGTGCCGATGTAGGCTGTACTATGCCGCAATCGGCCGCCAGAGCCTCGTTCGTTGTTTAGCAGGGAGTGAACCACGTGCAGGTGAGGTTGGTTTGAGTTCCGAAGATAGGGTTGGAACCCCATACACCTCAATATCAATGGATTTGAACATTTATAGAGCCTTAAGTGCGTAATACTCTTAAGTGTAGAAGTTTTTAGCCGCCAGTACAATGCCTGGTCAGTGGCATAGTTACTAATTTTAAAAACGTACCTACAAATAAGTATCATAATAATTAAATATCTTCCTAAAATACTTACAGGTATGTTAAGATTTAAATATCCTCTTTCTAGCTACCTAGGTTGGTTCATGCTCACTGAAAGATGTTTTTAATGTGCCATTACAGTTTCATAGCTTCGATCGTAAATGAACCGACAAACACACCATCGAAGATTGATAAATGGCGATAGTTAGCAGAAGATACCTACGAGGTGCAAATGTCATCATCACAATGTGTCGGAGTTTTTGGGCAGTCCAAAAAATAAGTACCTACTCACATTAGTTACGTAAGGGGCCGTTCATTAATCACGTGAGGTTCGAAAGGGGGGGAGGGGGTTTGGCAAAAATCACGATCACGAGGGGTGAGGGGGGTAGAGTAGAATACCACGTGTTCTTATTTTTTTTTGTCAAATGCGCGTTTTCTAAACCGAAAAGTGGCGTGTAGTGTGTGATCTGAACTCGCCATTGCGAGGCAGCGAACGAAGTTCTTAATCATGGTCCGTAATTTCAGAATAAAATTAGCTATTTTAAGATAATATTCTAAAAATTTTATGATTCGTTTTAGGTACTAAAAAAATACAAGTGATTTTGGGTGGGGGAGGGGGGAGTCGTAAACCTCACCACTTATCACCAAGGGTGAGGGGGGGTTAAAAAATGCCATAAAAACAATAAACATCACGTGATTAATAGATGGCCCCTAAGTAGTGAGTAACTGAGTAGGTACTTCCTATTATAAAAATCTCGTGTCACGGTATTTGTGGTCGCACTCCTCCGAAACGGGGAGGCTCGATAGATTATTATGAATATTTCTATGTGCTAAGGCTCCCCGCACACGACCGATTTTTCCACCGATTTATTGTAGGCAGTTAGGGAGGAGCACGTCATACCAACGTCATGCACGGAGCGTATACCAACCAGGTTGGATTTACGGAGGAAGTAAAGCCTAAGAGCTAAAATGGGTGGAATTGGATTTTTCATAATTATAAGTATTTTGTTCTATTACTTTTTTCGTAAAGTACATCGTTTAGGAGTTAGGACACTTTCAAATATAAATAAAAAAATATTTTTCTGTATTCAGAAAAAAATTCCTTAAGAGCAAAAATGTTTGGAATTTTACTAGTAGGCTAAGTAGCACTCAATGAAATGGTTAAAAATAGGGTGATCCTAATTTTTGGCAGGAATTTTTCAATTCGAACATAGTAGGTATGTTTAACATTTTAATACTTTTATAAGTATATGTTGTGTACCTACCTCAGTCTCATAATTTTATAATTCAGGGAAAATCTAACTTATGAAAACAAATAGGATGGTAAAATTTTCTTTTTAACTCTCACATTTGTACTCTAGAAAACACATTTTATATCACAATCAATATTTTGGATTGATTTGCTTTGATTGATTTGCCATAATTGTACCTGCCTGTCGACAATATGCCAAAACTAAATCAGTCAGTATAGATAAGTAAATATAACACGAAAAAGACGGATTTGAAATCTTCTAGCATATTCCTATTATCGACCACCCGATATTTGGATTTGAACGAAAAACATTACCCTGTGATTTTTTATTTTAAAAATTAAGAATTGCGAAAAAGGAATATTGCATAATGTTCTATAGTTCATTTTCTCCGGATCCGGATTTAGGGTGGTTTACCCTAACTTTAATATGACAAAGTTCCGAAAAATAATAAACACTATTTAAAAGTAGCATTGATTTTGGTCTGGTCTGGTATATGTATGCAATATGTAAACAAAGGTGATGCCACCTTTGTTTACATATTGTGTCTGATTAGAGCTCATCCTTGGATCCTCCTTCGGAATCAGAGGGCACGTTATTAAGTCTACTGAACCAAATTATTTTATAATTACCTATAACTTACTAATTTTGAAAATTGTAACAACCAATTAAAATATTTTCAAATAAAGTACTTTTAAATCGGTACTAAACTCGAACTAAACTTTTTATTCCACAAGAGATACTCGTACAAAATATTCTCTAGCTAAAGATATTCATTTGCAGTAGAAGAAGTATGTCGTAAACGATCGCAAGTGGTCAGCCGCCTCTTCGGTAAATAGGTAGACATGTCGCTCGCAAGCGCGTTTCAAAATGTAGACAGCACCATCTAGTGACGAACGTTGAAATTAACTAACCACTTACAGCTTTATAAAATGAATTTCTACGACTTGAAAAGGTGATTTAAATAAAATAAAAAGACTTAAAAATGTGATTTATAATAATAATTATTTTTTCACATGAGACATTTTATTTCGAGATAACTGGGTTAAATTTCCTACTAAATAAATGTTCATTTTTACATTATATTTATTAATTTATTATAATTTCAAATGGATCAAGCCCTAATTAACTTACTTACATAAAAAATACATATTTCAAAAATTTCACATGAATTATTCATGAATAATTTCATTTATTGAGAGGGGTAAAGCAAAATCTCACCAAATCTCACCAAGGTTGCTGAAAAATCGCCAAAATCACCGCAATGAGTGGATTGCCCCTTATCTAAGAATACACCTTTTAGGTACTACCTACCTACTGTTAGGTAGGTAGCTTAGGTAGGTACTATTATTTCGATGTGATTTCGATGTTTTCAACACAACACCGTTTTAACCGACATTAAAAAAGGAGGAGGGTTCTCAATTGGGTTGTATTTTTTAAAATCGAATAGGAGTTTATTTATGAAAGTAGATATTAGGTTCTTAGGTAGGTACCTACATCTGAAAGTCAACTTTACGGGAAGCTTTAAAGATTTCCAATTAAAAAATAATATGATTTATATGAATAAGTACCTACTCAAAATAAATAGGTAGGGTATCTTATCTATAAATAAATGTGTGAAAAAGAAACATTTACCTAAACATTACTTATAGATTTTACATATTCTATATTAAGTACTTAATGCCGAACCTTATCACATAATCCCCAAACTAAGCAGAGTTGACTGGCTTCAAAGCTCAGTTGGTAGTATAGTAACTCTGCCTCCTGAGCTACAAGTCGCGGGTTCAATTCCCGCCCAGGAAAAACATTTGTGTGGTGAACATGAATTTTTTTGTGTCTGGGTGTTTTATAAGTATCTATGTATGATTATCAGTCTCTGGTACCCATAGTACAGGCTCTGCCTAGTTTGGGATTAGTTGACCGTCTGTGAGATGCCCCGTTGAATTTATTTTAGTTATGGAAACCACATGTCTGATATACCTACTTGTTTTACTTACAAACTTTTTTTATAAATACATACCTACAAAATATACATAAAAAACACCCAGGCCCGAGACCAACATTTGTCCCACGGCGGGAATCAAACCCCAACCTTTTGCGTCTCAGGCGAGCCTTCGCCCACTGCCACGCGTCTTAAATCTTGAAGTATTCGTATTCTTATATTCTTTATTGAATGGCTTCCAGGATAGTTTTCCACAATTTAACAGTGTTAAGTATAATTTATGCATTTGTTTATTACTCCGTTGACTTCGACAGTGAAACCTCCTGAGATGCTTGACCTGAAACCTCTTATCTGCAGCCTAAGTGTGAAAGAGACATAGAAAGATAGAAAAGATCAAAATATACCCGGCGTCTTGCGGTCACGAAACTGGTTACACGGGTTATCAGAAGATTACAATAAGCTACTTTATTTAGTAAGCCATGAGGTTCATAATCTGCTGGCTAGGTGTTGGAGGCTATTATTATTTTGCATATTAGTCACGCGTGTACATGACTACAAGGCTTTTTCATCAGAAGAAAACATTCCAAGGTGTCTGTACCAAGATTATTTTCGTATTATGTTAGTACCAATATTACTTACGTAAACTTGGTTATTTGATATGCACCAAACTGAAGCTACAAATCTACAAAATGTTTCAAAATTCTTGAACTTGGTCGAACTGTTCAGGACTCTTGACTACCTATAACTATAGTTTTCATATAACCACACCACCACACCAGCCTATATCAGTCCACTGTTTGACATAGGCCTCCCCTAATAAAGGGGGATATGCCCATAATCCCCACGCTGGGCATGCGGGTTGGGGATAGCAGGGCACAGCTTCTCGCACCATCGACGCTGCTGCCCGTCGATGGCCAGGAGATTTAGCTGTGACGATGTTAGGCTACCCTATGCCGCAATCAGCCATCCGCCAGAGCCCCGTTAGTTAGTTAGCAGGGTGCACCACGTGCAGGTGAGGTTGGCTTGGGTTCTGACGATGGGGGTTGAACCCCGTACACCCCCCATATAAGCTACGACTAAATTCTACGACTACCTATGACTCATTATGGCACCGAATTTTGTGAATGTGACTCTAAATGTCGCTGAATTCTGATACCATTATGCCTGGTTATATGTCGATGAATTCAGTGTCTGACACCCTCGCATGTCACTCAATTCTCTGACCATGACTGTTGCACGTTGCTGAATAAAAATATAGTGACTTTGCAATCTAGATCTAAACATGCTGTACTCACTTTGGCACTCATTGACGCAAAGACCAGCGTCGTAGTTATGATGCGTCTTGTTACAGACAGTGCTGCAAGGCGCACATCTGTTGGTTTCCGAGGAGCAGTACTCCTCCAGTTGGCAGGTCAACTGGCCGCAGCGGATGCCGTCGATGGTCAGCTGGGCTGACGCTGCGCCCGCCACCGCCAGCAAATACGCCAGTCGCGACATCTTCAGCCTAAAAGAGACGGGGTTGAAATAAAGATGAAAATTTGATTTTATAGTACACAAAGCTGTAGGTACCTTAATCTGCTGGTTTTAGAGAGTTGAAAGATGAGAGTCACATAATTTAAAATAAATTAATAAATTAAATAAAAAATATCGCGCGTTTTGTTTTCGGATTCCACATCCACATCAGCCTATATCAGTCCACTGCTGGACATAGGCCTCCCCTAATAAAGGGGGATATACCCATAATCCCCACGCTGGGCATGCGGGTTGGGGATCGCAGGGCACAGCTTCTCGCACCACCGACGCTGCTGCCCGTCAGTGGCCAGGGGATTTAGCTGTGCCGATGTAGGCTGTCCTATACCGCAATGAGCCGGCCGCCAGAGCCCCGTTCGTTGTTTAGCAGGGTGCACCACGTGCAGGTGGGGTTGGCTTGGGTTCTGAAGATAGGGGTTGGAACCCTGTACGTACACCCCATTTTCGGATTAGCTAACGATAAGTATAAAAAAATTGTCTGATTTAGGTAGTAGTTAACATTTAGTAGGAAACATTTTCCAAAAATAAACAAAATCTTTACGTTTTGAAGATGTATAGTCTGGCCACATTATCTCTGCAGAACTCAGAAATGTGGACTATAGTAAAATAGTATTAAAATAGATTGGTGGAAATACCTCATCATAAACAACAACAACCATTACATCAACAATCGGGACAGAAATAGTCGCCATTAAACTTTCGTTCTGAATTATTTTAACGAAGTATGTAAAAAATAAATTGTTGGTGACGAAATGGCTGACGATGATGACATAAAGAAAAAGGTGTCGCAAAAGAGATTGAGATTGGGTCCGCAGGAAAAATATTTCTTTCAAGATACGAATTATTGTGATAAGATACCAATATTATACTCGCATAACCGGAAATAATTCACCCACAGTAAAATCCTAGCCATGATTCATCTACGTGACGTAGAAAAAATAAGCTATTATTACCTACCATACGTAGATATGCATGTTATTATACAATTTTTATACAGGTTTCCTCGTAGGGCTGTTGGCGGTCGGAGTTTTAGACAGTTTTAGATGCCTAAAGATAAAGTTAAAGATAAAGAAAAAAAACTTGAGAGGATCAAGGGACACCCAGGTGGAACGAAGTAGCTTTCTATGAGAGAGAGAGAGGCAGAGAAACATGCGCACGCCGCACGGCTTCATTGAAATACAGATCATATTACATAAATTCAAATTAAAAACATACAAAAAAACGTAATCACCACAGCGATTTGAACTGGGTGTCGCGGCGCGGCAGCCCAAGCCTATACGGCGAGGCTAACGAGCACTTGGCATAAACGGTTGAAATAAGCGCACAAGTCTGTATACCATGACGTCACCAGCCCAACCATTTGACAATTACTAAGTGTCGTTACAACTTTTGGTCTTAATTCTTTCGTCTAGCCCCCTTTCGCTACGCGTGATAAGGAACTTCGTTCCAAAAAAAGACGCCTCTACTGATAAATAATGAATCGCACATCCTATCGTCTTCGTAACAGAAGTCACATGTCTATGGGCTGCGAAGTGTGGTTGGTCCTGGCTCTTTCAGCCGTTAAGACGAGACGTAAAGCTGATTGGTTCGTTAAAGCTTTGTCCTTATTAAAGAATTAATATTTTACTTCCGAAAAAACTGTTATGTCATTCATCAACCTTTTTCTTTAAAATTTATATCAAAATTCAATCGTTTATTTACTGTGTGAAAAAAACATTTAACCTACGTGAAGCTGGACGGAAAATTTGTTTTACAGACCTCGCCAACACGACGCGACGCTTTGTCGTCGCGCTTAGTCGCGAGCGTCTGTCATATCTTGCAGTCGCGATTGTCGCCGTGACGTTTGTCGTCCAATGTACGCAGGCTGTTAACTATTACTGTTTAATATTTTGCCATATTTCTTTCACCTAAATTTTCGCAAAGATTAGATATATCTTAAAGAAAGTTCGATGGTTTTTCGAAGCAATATTTTTATTTTGACATTACTATCATAAAAAATACCATATTTTACATCTTGTTCATTCAATCAGCTCTTAGTGTCGCTCTGAGCCATGTCGGAAGCCTTCGAACGGCCTAAAAACTCTACAGTTGGCTAGCTCTAGCGGTAGCTCACACTAAGAACTTCATTCTATTCGTTTTTCCTTATAATGTAGCCATTGATAACCTTATCTCCCAGCAACGCTAATTATCATAAATAATAACTTTTCCAAAACAGCTTGGGAGAGCAGCATAAATATTGGTTACGGTAAGCTCTCCGGCCAAACTCATGATTTATTTGCGTACCTACCTATTCAATACAAAATTTCACTTTTTGGACCGTGTAAGCCTTGTGATGAAACCCGCCGATACCTAACCTTGTGATGACTTAGCTCCACTCGTATTGACCATTTCTTTCCTATTGGTTAGACCGACTAGACTGGTACATACATACATCTAGTGCTGGTCAATACTGCTAATTTATCTATGTACCAGGCACTACAGCAGCGTCAGGTTGATCAGTGAGTAAAAGTTACCATTAACCGATCATTTAGATAAGATAAGATGCAAAAAAATACAAGAAATAGAGACAATAAAGAATGCCCGTCTGTGAAACGTGGCGTGCTCAATCCCGTCGCGGAAATGAATGTTCACATGATCTGCAAATATTTATTTCGGGTGTGGTTGTTTTCTATGTAATTACATAACAAAAGTACAGTTAAAATATGGACGTGTTTTGAATTTTTTTTTTCTAATCTCTAATTTATCGACATTATTTTTGAAATTATGTATTGTTATATATGTATACATAATTTAAGAATGTATTCCATGGTTAATTAAATTTATCAAATGAACTCATTTTTAATTAATTCAGATGTTAACTTGCAGTTGATAACCAGGCTATTGTATAATTATCTCGATGCATTACACCTATTACACAGCCTAAGAACAGGAAAAGTAATTCAGTCATGTAGTTCTTACTTTGGAGCACTACGATGTCTAAAATTAATTATTATTTCTCGAGTGTCAGATATCCTCCGATAATCTCATAAAATCTTGGATAACAAACGTATGTTATACCAGTTATATCTAGTAGTTTTTATATGTATAATATTTAAAGTAAGCAAGCATTTCAATATTTGATATATCTGATTTCACTAAATTCACTTTCGATTAAGCAAATAATTTCACTAATAGATAGACACACATAGACGAGATCATTTTCAAAAGCTGAGGAAATAAACGACTTTATAATAAGCAAATTATTTCACTAATCACTAAATCAACTTTGTATCATTCCACTAATAAATAAATCCATTTTGAATAAGCAAATCATTTCAATAATCGATAGCTACACTTTGACGAGATAGTTTTTAAAATTAGGTCAGGATTAGTCACCATCAGTTAGTAGGTAGGTACATACCTTGGAGTGGGTTACTAGTGGTTTTCAAATGTTGAACACTATCACTATTTTTCGTACAAGAAACGTACACATCACAATAATTTATTAAATATGATTATGGCGGGAATCTTGTCTCGAACATTTTAATCCTAAATATGCTCATTGCAGGGGGTTGTGACTCCGCCTTGAGTTTATAACTAAGTTTCCATGGTAACGGATCAGCTATACCAAGCTTAAGTGACAAGGCAAGCTAATGGGATTTGTCCTGTGTAATGAAACTTTAAAGATAGGTAGATAAACACATAAGTATGAATGATATCTGTTTTTTCTTTCTGCAGCTTCGTCAACTGCAGGACTTTGGGTTCTAGCGCTTTTCCGCATTTTTTACCATTGCAACAACAGTCGTCTATATCAGTCCACTGCTGAATACAGGCTTCGCCTAATATATTATATTTCACTACTATAAGAGAAAATATTGTCAGTCAGTCAGTCATTACAGTTTCAATATTCAGGAGAGAGTTATTATAAGAGATATTCAAGAGTTTTTTCTATCAGTAACCATATAAATTGGCATTTAAAGCCTATGTATAACTGCGTAGTCGATCAACAATTCGGCTTCAAACGTGACACTTGAGTGATCTAACTCCCAGCTCACCTTGAGAGGCTCTGCCTTGAACATGTACATGACAAGATGAGATAAGTACGTAGGTACGTACTACGTTGCATTTAAAAATAATCATTATACCTATCATCACCATTAACTAGAACAGTCGTACATAAGTCTACCCTAATGAGTACCAATGCGCCCTGTTCTCAGCTTCACGTATCCAGCTTTTGCCAGCGACCTTCACGCCTACCCTGAGGATGTCTACTTCGGCAAAATACGATGTACAGCGAATTTAAATAAATAAACGTCCAGCATTTGTAATGATTGTGGAAAATCCTTTCAAACAGAAAAAAAGAAGATCGAATATTACTTATCAACGTACCCGAAGACGCTATTTTAATGTGACAATAATTCTAAGACTTTTTTTCTTTAATTAAAGTACGCCTACCGCTATCAAAACAAAACATAATTTTGGCTGGTAGAAAATGCTTTCCCACCTTTTGCTACCACAATTGTGCAATAAAGTACAAGAGTACAATTACAAGAAGTAATTAAATGAGCCATTTTTAGACTCATATAAAGGGTGTAAGGGGTGCCTGCTTTGGAACCCAAGCCAAGCTGACCTGCTATGCCCATAGTGCACCAACGGGGCTCTGACTGCGCGGCGGCCGGCTGATTGGGCCGTAGCGCACTAATATACGATTCACACCTACTGGCGTGCGTCGGAGAGCATCGAAGCGCATTTTAAAACATGCTAGAGGAAATTGAAACATCCACAAAGCAGTTGAGTTCCTTATTTCCAAGCCAAGCAGAGTTTCTTGCCAATTCTTCTCTGTTTGGTCGTGTTACGAATTGGTGGTAAATAAAAAAAATGACGTTTAAAAGTGTACCTACTATACAGTTCCTACTGAACAAATGAATTTTGAGTTTGAGTTTATTTGTATGCAATATCTACCCAATTACGGATCAATTTATGTCAGTGTTTGACAAAGCTCAAAGTTGCGTAAATTGCGTGCAAAGGAGAATGCCGTCTGATGTATGGCGCTCGGTACCAAGACTAAAGTGAGTGCGTCAAAAAATTATTCAATAAGTTTTTAGTCGATCCTACTGTCAAAATAACTAAAAATGAGGGTAATTGCCATAGTAATACTTTACGTCAATGTTTATTGCCATAGCAACGTATATATCATTAGTTGTTTTAGTCTAATGGCGGCGTGCAACAGAAACCAAATCAACAAAATATTTTTTTTTAAATTATTAATGGAGTCGGTGTATAAAACTACAGTAAATGTTAATGTCATTTATAAAATATAATACATTTTATGGGATACGTTCGGTTTTGACGCAATTGGTACGGGTTCTCGGCATTCTCCTTTGGAACTTAACATCTTTGTGGATGTTTCAATGTCCTTTAGCATGTTATAAAATGCTCTTCGATGCTCTCCAACGCGCCGGTAAATATGAATTGTACTTATCACAGCAGCGTCGGCGGGGCGCGGCGGTGCGAGAAGCTGTAGCGATGACTGAAGCGAAGCCCAACCCGCATGCCCAGCGTTGGTATTATGGGCCTACCTGTCGGGGAGGCCTATGTCCAGCAGTGGACTTATATAGGCTGGTGTTGTTGTTATTGTTATGGCTTTGATCAAATTTTAAATAACTCATTATTAGATTGACTAGATCCATTGAACAAATTGAAAAATCAATAGTAAATCTAAATAAAACTTATCAGAAGATTACTCAAAAAACTGTTTTATAACTATGATTTTGTGTATTTAAAGTGTTAGCCCACAATTCAGGGAAAATCAAATATTTTTATATACCCCAAAAATTTCAATTCAGACGCTTAGACTGTCCCAAAGAGGTTGGATTTTTTTTTCTAATCTATGGACTGTCCGAAAATATCGAGGAGTTGACTCGGTAGCGCAGTTGGTTAGCGCGTCCCGGCATTGATCATCGGTCGCGGGTTCAAATCCCGCCTGAGTCAAATTTTTTGGGATACATAAAATCTTATTTTATAGCTATTATATCATAATAGTTCGGTAATTTTTGAATACGTCTTGGTTCTTTTTTCAATCTTCAGCTCAGCAACTCTATTGGAAAGTTTAACATACATATGCCTAGTAGTATTGTCCTAAGCTCGACGCGTCCAGTTTCTAACTCCAGCCTTTCATGTTGCATTTTAATTTAAAAGTAGGTATAAAAAATGTCTATAATTTTAATGCTTTGTTCTGTCAGATCGGGTGACAAAAGGCTGAGCCGATCTAACAGCGCTGCAGCGATGAAACAATAACAGTTAAACTGCTTCTGCCTAACTCAAAGCATTTTACATCTTATATCATAGTTTCTAGTGATCAGTCTCACTATGTTTGCCAAGTACCTACCTACTAAGGTGGCACGCAATCGAATAATACATTTCATGCATACAAATGAAAGGGAAACAATGAATTGTCATGTGACTGTCATTTTTAGTGCAGCTTTCCTCCAACTGACCAAAACGGTTTAGCGTTGTCTGATTCATACCAACCAGCATGTCCTACTAGCACCAGTCGAATAATACGATAATTTAATCAATTCGGTACATATATATATATGTACTATGTACGAGTATGCTTGTATGGATTTTGAAATTACGTTATTAGGGTCCTGTACCCAAAGGTTAAAAATGGGACCCTGTTACTACTCGTAAGACTATCTGTATGTCTGTCACCAGGCTGTATCTCATAAAGGTGAAGCTAGTCAGTTGACATTTTCACAGATGATTGTTTCTTTTATCACTTTAACAACAAATATTAAAAACAGAATAAACACACTTGGCTGGTTTTCAAATATAAATACGTTTTTCTCCGCCCACATATCGACTTACCATCATATTTTTATACCGTATTTCGCGACCGTGCCTTCCGAAGTACGGAGGCACTGGTATTTAAATGCCAGATAACAGTCACCCATCGGGGTAAAGGAAATCTACTAAGAATTTCGAAGTAAAGTCACACCATGAGCCTTCAGTATAGAAAAAGGTTCTTACATAAATGAGGTGAATATGTTTCAAGTCGGTGCAGTATCTACCAACGTGTGGGTAGAGGAGGCCCTCCGCCTCCTCCACGCTCACGCGTAGGGTGATGTGATGTGGTGGGAGCGGAAGTTGACTAGCCTATCGCCTATCTAAATGCTTAGAAACAAGTTCCAAAGATAACCTATTTTCTTCTTTATATTATATATCTAATTAAGTTTATTTTTCATTGTTAGTGTTATAAGATATTACTGTTATTCTTAAGTAAACTAGAATAATGGCCAGACCAACTAAACGTGCCGCCCGCATGAGGGACTCAAATTACAAAGGAGATGAAGTTTTTTTTTTTTAATTTTGCGGGAAAAATACCTATTTCTCAGTCAACAAATTGATATTGAACCACCTGTGGAGTATCTCTTTCAAAAAAAACAGAATTTTGAAAATTGGTTCACAATTGCCAAATACACTCGAGAGCAATGAATCCGGGTCACTCAAAGAATCCAAAAAATCTCGGAAAGTAAGAATGCTAGGTTAATGCAATAAATTGTATTTAATAGACAATTTAATACTCCTTAAATGAAAGTATTAAAACTTCTTAGTTATTGTAAAGTTATATCATAAAAAAATCAAATTTGAAAAGGGAACACTGTCGAAGATGGAACTACGAAATTACAGGATTTGTTTTTGCTTTTGTTTGTAATCTGTCATTTATGTTGGTACATAAACCAGGTTGATAGTGCTCAATATTCATTATTCAAGCTGAAATCATGTCGCTTACACTTGAAGAATGCACCAGAATACTTACATTGGTGGAAACCGGCCGGAGTCAGCGCGATACAGCCAGGACTGTCGGTGTGTCGCTGTCAACAGTACAAAGAGTTCTCCGACGTTACGAAGAAACTGGTTCTAACCTACGCAGACCAGGAACGGGCAGAACTAGGTGTACCACAGCACGAGAAGACCGATACTTGGTGAACACCATGCTTCGAAATCGCTTTCTCACAGGAACTGAACTCACAAATCAGTTTCGACGCCTCGGAGGAAGTAACCCAAGTGCATGGACAGTAAGACGTCGGCTTGCTGAATCTAACTTAAAACCCCTTAGACCTGCAAACGGCCCTAAACTGGAGCGTGGCCATCGTATTTCAAGACTAAGATATGCCCAGAACCACGTAAATTGGAGTATTGAAGATTGGTCGAAAGTTATGTTCTCCGACGAATCAAAATTTATGCTCTACAAGCACGATGGAAGACACAGAGTGTATAGAAGACCAGGGGAAAGATTCAAGCAAGCATGCATCGAAGAAAAAGTAGCCTACGGTGGTGGGTCTGTACTTGTGTGGGCCGGAATTTCCTCTGAAAGTCGCACAGAGCTGGTGATCATAGAAAACGGCTCTTTAACTAGCGTAAGATATGTGGAAGAAATCCTCAACGAACACGTTGGTCCATTTATGGTCAATTTGGGTGAGGATGCTATATTTATGCATGACAATGCCCGACCTCATACAGGTAGGATTGTGAATGACTACCTTCAAGAGATGAACATTACTTGTATGGAGTGGCCAGCGCGCAGCCCGGATATCAACCCGATCGAGCATGCTTGGGACGAGCTAGGGAGATGCGTAAAACAACGAAACCCTCCCCCAATCACGCTTCCTGAGCTCAAAATTGCTCTCACAGAGGAATGGGAGAATATTCCCCAAAATCGTATAAGGAACTTGGTGTACAGCATGCCAAACCGCGTAAACGCAGTAATGGAAGCACGAGGAGGTAATACGAAGTATTGAAATTCAAGAAAATCGTCATAAAGTTCAAAAATTTCATGTTTCCTATTTTTGTTTTAAGGAGAGATCAGCAGTTTTTTTTCTTTATGTAATTTTGTGTAAATAAAATGTTTGGTGACTCATATTTTTTTAACTTTCATTTAAGGAGTATTAAATTGTCTATTAAATACAATTTATTGCATTAACCTAGCATTCTTACTTTCCGAGATTTTTTGGATTCTTTGAGTGACCCGGATTCATTGCTCTCGAGTGTATATTGGGGAACATAGAGCGAAAATTACAAGTGAGGATAAGGTTTTTTGAGTTTTGCGGGAAAAATACCTATATCTCAGGAATAAAATTTAAATGGGATCACCTGTGAAGCCTCTTTATAGCAACAAAATAATTTTGAAAATCGGTCCAAGTTTGACGGACTTCTCTGTCCTGAGCTAACTCTACCCAGTTAGTTCCTGCTGCTGATACTAATTCGTTCCATCTCGCCTTGAGCACATTTACCACAGGGTGACTGATATAGTTAATCTCAGATTGTGTTTGCGCGCTGGGAGACCTGCCCATTTCCATTCCAGCTTCTGCGCGTGGTGGAAAACGTCTATGGTCAGTAATTTTTGAGTATTTCAGAATGTTGTCTTAAAGTTTAATAATATTTTAATACTCCAGACTCTCGCTCTCTGACATGTTTCTATCCTGCTACTGTTGTGTTTATTGAATACCGATGTTCGTCATCCATAGGTGATACGACATGAATCTAGTTTTTTTTTAAGGTGGAGTGGTAGAGTCGCTTTCAGGATTTCTTTATAAAGAGAGCTGAATACCACAACACAATGTTCACCAGCACCGGCACTGTCCGAGTCCAGCAGTCAACGTGGTCGTTAGTGTACTTGGGTATGAATGCTTAGCTAGAAAATAATACGAGACGTTCCCATAAAATGAAACAACTATTATCAATATCATAATATCCGCAGGCTACGAAACATAATAAACAATAAAGCATCGATTTTCTGCATTGTAAGATATGAAAGACGGTACAAAGTCCTTCGTCGATACAAAGACTAATTACGAGAATGCTTCAAAGTGTATTGAGTACTGTGCCTGATAGGGTATTATTTTCTATTGACGCGGTAAAAGCTAAAGTGGAGGCAGAAAGAAAAGAACATAGCACTAAGTCTTAGTGCTCAGTTCTTTCTGACTCCACTTACGACTCGACTCTAGAGTAGGTACCTACTCTGAAGAGTCGAGCATTTTATTGTAACTATTACAAAGATAAAATATTAGAAAGTATTAGAGAATGATATGATGGTAGTCAAGTTTAAAAAAATATTACCGCTCCAGCCTAAATCAGTCCACCGCTGGACATAGGCCCCCCCGATTGAAGGGGCTTATGCCCAAAATCTACAACACGCTGTGCAAGCGGTTGGGGATCGCAGGATACAGCTTTACGCTTCGCGCCAACGCTTTGGTGTCTTATGTCAGAGTTTGCATGGAAACTTTTTTGTGTTCTGTTAATATACTGAAGCATTATTATAACGTAATTTGAATGTAGAATTTTATACTCGTAACTTTGACTTTTTTGTTTCGGTAAAATGTTGTTCGTCAGTTATGAAATATGATAGGAATCCAACATTTGTACTCAGGCACCTTTCTAAGTCTAGGTAAAGGACTTGGGGTCCTATAACGTGGAATGGTAACTGCTTGCAAAAGTGGTCATTTAAGTACCGTGAGTAGGTAATGTTTGGACTTGCCTCTGGCTACGCTCTATTACGTAATATATAATAACCTCTAATTATATTTGCATTGAGATTATGGAGTTGAAATTATTATTAAACTATTACTAAATCAAAACGAAAAGCTGCTGGTAGAAGCTGGATGCGTCGAGCTGAGCCGCAATGGCGCTCATTAGAGGACTGTGTCCAGAAGTGGACTGCTATGGGCTGATGATGGATATGATGATGATGATGAAATCAAAATGTTTTCATCTGGTCAAACTCACTCATACACCTCTTTTTACTTCGGAGGTTAAAATAAGCCATAAATATAACCTAACAAATATGGAGAAACGGGCACTGAAATTAAATTGCTTATAGTCAGGCACGGTTGATGCAGGTAATGAAGTATTGAAACCTAGGTAAAATAGATCAGGAACCCACAGCATACTTTCGGAGCAGGTTCCTTAGAAAATAAAAGCTACTGAGTGAATAGATAAGCTTATCTAGAGCGTTGCAATCTCCAAACCGTCTGCTCAGCGTGGGGATTAAAGGCATATCTCGTTCATATTATGAAATACGTGTCCAGCAGTGGACCAGTATTCCCTGATATTAACGAGAATCTACTAATATTATATAGGCTGGTGTGGTATTAGGTCCTTACCATTGAAATTGACGTTTTGTATGGAGAATTCCGAGAAAATTGATTTCTCAATATATTATAGTATTCTTCCTGGAACTACAAATCCTATTCCACTAAAATTTTGTTTGTATAATAGACAACATTCTGAAAAGTAGGCGTAACCTTATTTAAAAAAAAACGAACCATACAAAATACAACTAATTTAAGCATCGAAAGCGACAACACAGTCATGAAATTAACTATTTTTAAGTTTTCTTTTTTCGGGTCGAACTTCCTCAAAAACAGTTTTTAATGAATTCTCAATCTTTGCAATAATTTTACCTTCAGTATAAAAAGTAGTTTAGTATAATAAGTATTGAATTAAAAAAAAATATGTACATAATAAAATAGAGTGAAAAAACGCAAATTTCATAGCTATGGACCTAATAATACATTTTCTGTAATTCTTTATTGTACACAGAAACAATAAAAACAAAGGGTATGTATGGCAAAAAATATGTACAGAGGCAAGCTTGATTTTTAAGAGTCTTCTTAGTTATAATATTTAAGATATTCTACGTCAATAGATACAGAGATAGTAATTAAGTCAAAGTATTAAAAAGGTAATACAATTGCCGCCTTTATCACGGTCATTAATGATGATAAATAAATCCAGCTCCACGACTAAAAACGACGTTCCGGAAATGGTCCGGAGTGGGTACTACGTCGGAGACAGTGTTTTGTGCCGGATATTAAGGGAGGCAAACTCAAAGCTATAATCGAATGTTCTTTGTACCAGCAAAAGTGCCAGTGCATGGCTATTTAAATTGATTTTAGTGCTTCGTTAGATGTTGTGCGGAAATGTCCAGTTTTTTATATATTATCTATCACACAACATCATGCTCACCCAACTCCAAACTAAGCAGAGCTTGTATTATGAGAACCACATGACTGATATATCTAATCTACCTATTACTTAAATATATTTTTTAAATACATACATATTATGCATAGAAAACACTTCGATATCGATATAAAATATTTGCAGAACTAATAAACAATACCTAGTCAACCTGCTGCGTCTCAGGCGGGCCGTGCATACTGCACCACAGAGGTCGTCAATAGTATTTATTTATTTATTCGGAAATCAATTATAGGTTAGTCAACACCTAACTTATTCAGACGTTTGCTGGGTTTATAATAGAATTTACATCTCTCATGTTCGGTAAGTAGGTTCTTATTACCTCCAAATGGGGCTTTTATGTGACTAATTACAAAACACTTCTTTCTTTCAAAAAGTTCGCATACATTTAACCATCATACTGGCAATAGACATCATGCATTCAGCCCTATGACCAAAGAGGTCGCTTTGCTATTCAGCCTTGTCTTCGTGTAAGTATAATAGTCATCAATTTTAAATATCGAACGGCAAAGCTCAATTTCGTTCTTGATAAAAAAAATTGTTTTCACTTCTCTTGCTCAAAAAGTGTATCATAATAGTGTAGCTTAGCGGGCCTAAAACTCGAGTTTAATACCTAGGGCTAAAAAGTATTTTTTCTTTTTAATTTTTGTCTAAAATCATCAGCCCGTACAAAGCATTCGTTCTCTTATATAAAAACTCGACTTCTTGGTGCTCCGTCAATCTTTTTTTTTGAAAATAGAACCGTCTTGGTGATGTTTTATGAAGGTTGATTCTTCCCTTCACGGTAGAATGCGAACTGTTTCGTTGAGGGTTATTGAAGGTATAGAGATTTAAAAAAAAAGATGGTATTGGCGCTAAATCTCTAGAATTTTCTTCATTCCAAATCACAAACTTTTACGTTTAACTTCCTGACTTTAACTTTCAAATTGTGAACGTGAAAAATGTCATCAAGTGATAGTGAAGATGCTAATATGCAAATGGAAGAAAAGGGCAAAGAAATAATTATGAATCTGTTGCCGACAAAATCACGTGAAATATATTTAAAGAGTTACGAAAATTTTATGAAATGGAGAGATGAGAAACGTGTGGATTCTTTTACAGAAGGGGTTTTTCTCACTTATTTTGATGAATTATCGAAAAATTCAAATCGTCGACTCTTTGGAGCACATATTCAATGTTAAGAATGACCTTAAAAACGAGACACGACGTCGATATTAAAAAATATGTAAATTTAACGGCTTTACTGAAGAAATTGTCCACTGGATACAAGGCAAAAAAATCTAAAGTCTTGACGACACAAGAAATCGAAACATTTTTAAATAACGCTCCAAATAAACAATACTTGGCAACAAAGGTAACCTACTTATGTACTCTACTCAAACTAAATAAATAGATACCTACCTACATACCTAAATTATGTACCTAGGTTATTACGATTATTAACACACTTATTTTTTTGTTCAACAGGTTGCTTTAATTTATGGAATCAGCGGTGCATGCAGAGGAATAGAGCTTGCCAATATAACGCTAGAAGACGTAGAAACGGATACAAACCTACAAGCTGTGAGTCTGCCGAACACGAAAACAAACAAAGAGCGTAAATTTGTCATCAGTGGAGAATACCTTAATATAGTTAAAGCCTATCAGGAGTTACGTCCCACTAATGTTTCAACGAGAAGATTTTTTCTAAATTATCAAAATGGTAAATGCACAAGGCAAGTCATAGGCAAAAATAAATTTGGTAACATGCCTAAAGATATTGCCACTTATCTAAATTTACCAAATCCGGAACTCTACACGGGCCATTGTTTCCGCAGAACATCCGCGACTCTGTTGGCGGACTCTGGTGCGAATATAACGACATTAAAACGCCACGGTGGATGGAGGTCCGATCAAGTGGCTGAAGGTTATATAGAGGACTCTATACAAAACAAGTATCACGTCACGCAGCGGATTATGGAAGGAATCAATATTCTACCAAACATTACAGAACCCCAAGCATCTACATCGCGGGATTGGATGAATATGTGAACTCAGCTGAAGCCGCGCAGGAAACTCAAGCATGTTTCGAGTCTCTCCAACTTTTACTCCACAACAATCAACTCAAAATATTATCACATCCCAATCACAGAGAAACGAAATAAAATTGCCCGGGAAAAACATATCACTAAACATTCAAAATTGCTCTAACTGCACATTTAATTTTTAATAAAATTTCTGAAAATTGACTAATTTGGAATTGTTTTATTTTCTCGCAATCGAAGTGAAAAGTAGAGTGTTTTACTCGGGCCAAAACCACCCATTATAACTCGGTCTTGTCATCCTCCCTCGCTAAGCTCGGGAGTATAACAACCTCGTATATAATGGGATGGTTTAGTCCCTTGTAAAACAATCTACTATTTAATTTTGTAATGCCGGTTTTTTTCTACTTACCTCACAATCGAGATGTAAAGCAGAATAGTTAGCTCGGGTGTAAGCACCATGCCTTACAGCCCTTGGCTACTAATCTACTATTAATTGGGAAGGACCAAAGTGATAACCCCATTATTACCTACGAGTACCTATGCCAGATTGTAGACCACCTGTGCCATCACCATAATGATTATAGCGTAGAATCCTACTTCCTACTAATATTATAAACTAGCTGACCCGGCGAACTACGTACCGCCTTAGCAAAATTATATGTATATTTTTCAATATTCTGAGAAATTTTCTTAATATATTTTTCCGTAAGAACCTTCTCCTAATAATAACAAATACAACAAAAAAAGAATTAGTGAAATCGGTCCAGCCATTCATTCACGCGTGATGCCGTGACCAAGGAAAACGGGTTTCATTTTTATATATATAGATGCGAGAGTTTATGAGTATAGATGTATGGATGGATGAATGGATGAATGTTTGTTACTCTATCACGCAAAATCTACAAAACGGATTTGGATGTACGTATATGTATTTGGGGTGTACGGGGTTCCAACTTTTATCTTCGGTACCCAAGCCAACCTCACCTGCACGTGGTGCACCCTGCTAAATAACGGACGAGGCTCTGGCGGCCGGCTGATTGCGGCATAGCGCAGCCTACATCGGCACAGATAAATCCCCTGGCCGCTGACGGGCAGCAGCGTCGGCAGTGCGAGAAGCTGTGCCCTGCGATCCCCAACCCGCTTGCCCAGCGTGGGGATTATGGGCATAAACCCCCTAATGAAAATTACAAAAAAATGGCCCCCAGTTCCCAGCCACCCCGCTATTCCTGGTCATACAGGTAGCGGCCATGGTAACGGCGGGGCAAGGGGTGCGAACAATCACCGGGCTACCTCTGGCTACCTGCAAAACCTGACCCTAGCAACGTATAACGGACGCACTCTGAGGCTCGATGAACATCTAGCGCAGTTGGAAGTGGAGCTGGAGAACATTAGGTGGCATGTTCTGGGGTTATGTGAAGTCCGTAGAGAGGGAGAGGACACCATTACCCTAGACTCGGGCCATCTAATGTACTTCCGCGAGGGTGACCAAACATCACAGGGTGGCGTAGGGTTTCTCGTCAATAAGGCCCTCTGTAACAACGTTCAGGAAATCTCCAGTGTGTCGACCAGGGTAGCGTACCTGATCCTTCGACTATCCAAGCGGTATAGTATGAAGATCATTCAGGCTTACGCACCGACCTCGGCACACTTGGATGATGAAGTGGAGGATATGTACGAGGACATATCCAAAGCCTTGCACAACACCACTAAGGCTCACTTCAACGTTGTTATGGGGGACTTTAACGGCAAAGTGGGACGCCGGGTTGGCGACGAATCCAGAGTGGGCCCGCATGGTCATGGAAGTAGAAATCACAGGGGGCAAATGCTCGTCAACTTCCTAGAGAAGGAGGGGCTCTTTTTGATGAATTCGTTCTTTAAGAAGAAGCCCCACAGGAAGTGGACGTGGCGAAGCCCCGACGCTGTGACCAAAAATGAGATCGACTTCATCATGACGGATAAGAAGCACATATTCAGAGACGTCTCCGTGATCAACAGGTTTAACACCGGATCTGATCACAGACTTGTCCGAGGCTCTCTGAATATTAATCTTCAGCTGGAAAGAAACCGTCTGATGAAGTCCACGCTCCGACCCAATCTACTCCAGATCATGGCGGGCACCGAGAAGTTTCAGAAGCTTCTCGGTGATAGATTCGTTGCCGTGGAACCCACCGATGACGTTGATGAGGCCCTACAGAACGTGGTTGGAACGTTAAGGGACGAGGGCATCAAATTCTGCCAAATGCAGCCTAAAGGCAAGAAGTCCAAACTTTCGGATGACACTCTTGGGCTGATGGCAAAAAGACGGGAAACCACTCAGGCCACTTCGTCAGAGAGGTCAGACCTGAACAAGCGAATTGCGAAGATGATACGGCGTGACCTTCGGAGCTCCAACACACGCCTCATTGAAGAGGCGATAGAGCGAAACCGAGGGTCCAAAGTATTCACTCAGCAGCTTGGCAGGAGCCACCTGACGAAGTTAACAACACACGATGGCCGAACCGTCTTGTCAAAGCCGGAGATGTTATCAGAGATCGAGGACTTCTATGGCCGACTGTACACGGCACATGCTCCTTGCCCCCAACGTGACAACCATGATTCCAGAGCCACCCTCACCCGCCACTACACCGACGACCTGCCAGATATCAGCCAAGACGAAGTCGTACTGGCCCTGAGACAGCTTAAAAATGGAAAAGCCCCCGGTGAAGACGGAGTCACTTCAGAACTTCTGAAGGCAGGAGGAGCTCCTGTTGTGGAACGAGAGCTTGGTGGTTCTGTTTTTTAAGAAGGGTGACAAGACTCTTCTTAAAAACTACAGACCTATTTCGCTCTTGAGCCACGTTTACAAGCTGTTTTCTAGGGTCATAACGAATCGTCTCGCCAGAAGACTCGACGAGTTCCAGCCACCGGAGCAGGCCGGGTTTCGCGGAGGATATGGCACCATAGACCACATTCACACAGTGAGGCAGATTATACAGAAGTCCGAAGAGTATAATCAGCCCCTGTGTCTGGCTTTTGTGGACTATGAGAAGGCCTTTGACTGTCGAAACTTGGGCTGTCCTGGAATCCTTACAGCGATGCCAAGTGGACTATCGTTATATCGTAGTGTTAAGATGTCTGTACGAAGCTGCCACTATGAGTGTCCGAGTACAGGACCAGCAGTCTAAACCCATCCAACTGCGCCGCGGAGTGAGACAGGGAGATGTCATATCTCCGAAACTGTTCACGAGCGCGTTGGAGGATATGTTTAAGACGCTGGACTGGAAAGGTATGGGCATTAACATAAACGGCGAGCACATCTCACACTTGCGATTCGCTGATGACATAGTCCTAATGGCGGAGTCGCTGGAGGAGCTGCAACAGATGCTGGACGGCCTAGCATCAGCCTCGCGAAAGATAGGTCTCGGCATGAATTTGGACAAGACCAAAGTCATGGTCAATCACCGAGTTGATCCGAGTCCTGTCGTCGTTAATGGACACCCTCTTGAAGTTGTTTCGGAGTATACATACCTCGGGCAGATATTGCAGTTGGGTAGAAACAACTTCGAGAAGGAAGCCAAGAGGAGGATTTAGCTGGGTTGGGCAGCATTTGGAAAACTACGTCGAGTTTTCTCGTCACCCATACCACAATGTTTGAAGACGAAAGTTTTCAATCAGTGCGTCCTATCCGTCATGACATACGGAGCCGAAACGTGGACACTCACAGTACGGCTAGTCCACCAGTTTAAAGTCGCTCAGCGAGCTATGGAACGAGCTATGCTCGGAGTTTCTCTGAAGGATAAAATCCGTAACGAGTATATTCGACATAGAACTAAAGTTGTCGACATAGCTCAGAGAATTAGCAAGCTGAAGTGGCAATGGGCTGGCCATATCTGCCGAAGAACCGATAACCGTTGGGGTAAACGAGTTCTTGAGTGGAGACCGCGGCTCGGCAAACGTAGTGTAGGACGCCCTCCGGCCAGGTGGAGTGACGATCTGCGAAAGGCTGCTGGTAGAAGCTGGATGAATCGAGCTCAGGATAGGGCGCAATGGCGCTCATTAGGGGAGGCCTATGTCCAGCAGTGGACTGCTATAGGCTGATGATGATGATGATGATGGATTTGGATGAAACTTGGAATACGTATAGTTTGAGACCTGGAATAACACATAAGCTACTTTATATCCCGGTATCACGCGAGTGAAGCCGCGGGCGGAAGCTAGTATACTATAATATAATTATATACCAGAGCCATCTAAAGAAACTGCGTACACTAAGTAGTATATCTACCATTGACTTCTACAAGCCTAAAACGAAAGACGTCAAACATGGATGAGACATCGCTCATCATCATTCTCAACAGTCTATAGAAGCCCGCAGCTAAACATAGTCCTCCCGCATCCCGGTATTGGCACAGATGTTTCATTGAGATAAGATAGATATTATTTTATTTCCATACAAATTAATGAGAAAAACATTTAAAATAACGGTACAATTGGCGACCTTAACGCTTATAGCGATCTCATCCAGAAAAACTTTGGGTGGAAACTTTTCAAACAAGCGGTGCCTAATCAAAATACACTCGAGAGCAATGAATCCGGGTCACTCAAAGAATCCAAAAAATCTCGGAAAGTAAGAATGCTAGGTTAATGCAATAAATTGTATTTATTAGACAATTTAATACTCCTTCAATGAAAGTTAAAAAAAAATGAGTCACCATACATTTTATTTACACAAAATTACATAAAGAAAAAAAACTGCTGATCTCTCCTTAAAACAAAAATAGGAAACATGAAATTTTTGAACTTTATGACGATTTTCTTGAATTTCAATACTTCGTATTACCTCCTCGTGCTTCCATTACTGCGTTTACGCGGTTTGGCATGCTGTACACCAAGTTCCTTATACGATTTTGGGGAATATTCTCCCATTCCTCTGTGAGAGCAATTTTGAGCTCAGGAAGCGTGATTGGGGGAGGGTTTCGTTGTTTTACGCATCTCCCTAGCTCGTCCCAAGCATGCTCGATCGGGTTGATATCCGGGCTGCGCGCTGGCCACTCCATACAAGTAATGTTCATCTCTTGAAGGTAGTCATTCACAATCCTACCTGTATGAGGTCGGGCATTGTCATGCATAAATATAGCATCCTCACCCAAATTGACCATAAATGGACCAACGTGTTCGTTGAGGATTTCTTCCACATATCTTACGCTAGTTAAAGAGCCGTTTTCTATGATCACCAGCTCTGTGCGACTTTCAGAGGAAATTCCGGCCCACACAAGTACAGACCCACCACCGTAGGCTACTTTTTCTTCGATGCATGCTTGCTTGAATCTTTCCCCTGGTCTTCTATACACTCTGTGTCTTCCATCGTGCTTGTAGAGCATAAATTTTGATTCGTCGGAGAACATAACTTTCGACCAATCTTCAATACTCCAATTTACGTGGTTCTGGGCATATCTTAGTCTTGAAATACGATGGCCACGCTCCAGTTTAGGGCCGTTTGCAGGTCTAAGGGGTTTTAAGTTAGATTCAGCAAGCCGACGTCTTACTGTCCATGCACTTGGGTTACTTCCTCCGAGGCGTCGAAACTGATTTGTGAGTTCAGTTCCTGTGAGAAAGCGATTTCGAAGCATGGTGTTCACCAAGTATCGGTCTTCTCGTGCTGTGGTACACCTAGTTCTGCCCGTTCCTGGTCTGCGTAGGTTAGAACCAGTTTCTTCGTAACGTCGGAGAACTCTTTGTACTGTTGACAGCGACACACCGACAGTCCTGGCTGTATCGCGCTGACTCCGGCCGGTTTCCACCAATGTAAGTATTCTGGTGCATTCTTCAAGTGTAAGCGACATGATTTCAGCTTGAATAATGAATATTGAGCACTATCAACCTGGTTTATGTACCAACATAAATGACAGATTACAAACAAAAGCAAAAACAAATCCTGTAATTTCGTAGTTCCATCTTCGACAGTGTTCCCTTTTCAAATTTGATTTTTTTATGATATAACTTTACAATAACTAAGAAGTTTTAATACTTTCATTTAAGGAGTATTAAATTGTCTATTAAATACAATTTATTGCATTAACCTAGCATTCTTACTTTCCGAGATTTTTTGGATTCTTTGAGTGACCCGGATTCATTGCTCTCGAGGGTATATTTAGAATACAAAATATGTACTACATTTAAATAAATACTAACCGGAAAAAGTACGCTAGACTTAGCATGGATTGCTCCGCGATCCCAGATATGTAAGTAGGTACTAACCTATAAGTAAATTTACCGTTCATAATCTGGATGCTGAGTCTCACACCCGATCCCTGAGTCTGTGTTCACAGTTACACCAGTGAATTTCACATGAAAAGAATATTGAGAACCGCAAGTAATGTTTTACCAAAACGACCGTACCTATCAAAAATATTTATAAACATTGGTGGCATGGCATAATCTTTTTCATCCGTTAAATGTTTCAATGTAAATATGGAGGTACTTACTAGGCATCTTCTTACATACGTGTTTGTGAAGCAGTCATTGTTTATCGATTCTCATCCGTTTCCAAGCAAGCCCAGGATGTAGGTAATTAGGTACCTACTTACCCACTCAAAAACTATGAGGTGTATTTTTTATGAGATGTAGGTACGTATATACATTATGCAAAAATCATATCACGGTGTTTATGGTCTCCTCTGTAACGGCTCGTCCAATTTTTATGTAGGTAGGTATGAGAACAGGTCTTAAAGTATATTTCACAGCACTACGTGATTAGAGTGCCCATATGGTTTTTCATATTATGTAGTTATACACCTGAAATAACACTTAACACCTTCCTACTTTTTATCCGAGTACCAAGCGAGGTAGCGAGTGAATCCACGGGCAGAAGCTATATATTAGGCAATAGGTATACTTAATGTGAATCTCCTAAAAGCATTAAAGCAGTTCCATTTAAATTGCTTATAATAATTCAGATAGTCACAAATAATAAGAAATATAGTTCAACTCTCTATTCAGCGTCAGGAAATATAAACTGAATTTTATTTTTCTTTTAGATTTTGGTATGTGACCGTGTGCAGAATTTAAAAGGTAGAAACGATGCCGAATCCATTAATGGGCATCTCACTCAGGTAGGTGGGACCTACCTTAACTACCGAGGTGCCTACCTAATACCAAAGTAAGTAAATAACAAAGTAGATTAGTATAATCATTAGAAACTAATTAAGCTTGGTTACTTACTTACGTAATACCAATGGTGTCGTCTTCTGCACACTTGCATATCGAGTTTTGACACCAATTGTTTGTTATAATTAGGTACTTACTATCCTTCATAAAATAAATGTAGGTAAGTACTTAGGAATTTACATCTTTATCCGAGTAATAACTAATAAGTAAATAACCCGCATAATCGAGTAGGTTACCATTCTCTATTAAAGACCTCGTTTTAGAATGAAAAGTGTATAAGTACCTACCTATATGATTTTTTATACCCCAAAAATGTTGACTCAGACGGGATTTGAACCCGCGACCTTCCCATAAATACTGGGAAGCGCTTAGATTTCCCCTAATGCACCTGAAGTCTTATATCTTGGTTATTCCCTCAAGTGTGCTAGCACCTGAATTACAAAGTGAATAAGTAATAGGTCCTTACATACGAAATTGGCGTTTTTTCACACTGTATTTTATTTTGTACCTTTTTTTCATTCAACTATCGTATACAAAATTAAGGGATATTGTTATTGTACATTAGCCACAGAGTAAAATCGTCACGTAAAAAAAGTACGTGTCAATTCGCCAAAAATCTATTTTTGTAATAAATTAACTTAATTAATTTTGACTTTTTGTGACAAACTTGTCACATTGCTTTTTTTCGTACAGACAGCAGAAGAATCAAACAATAAATAGAACCCTATTTAAAAAAATTCTAAATAAAAACGTTAATATATTTTTCATAATCAGCATTTTAATAATTTAACGTAATACTATAAAAATCACAGTTCACAAGTGGATGATTAGCCTATAATATCTCAAACATAAAAAATATTGAAAAATTATTTAATCGTAGAAATAATCACATTTTTTAATAAAAGCTTAAAGTTTCGTAAAAATCACGGTTCATATGTGGCTGATTTTCCCATAACATCAGAAAATATTAAAACTTAGAAATATAGTTAAATCACAATACTGATCACATTTTTTAAAATGAAACGTTACATTTAGGTAAAAATCACTATTCTCAAGTGGCTAATTTGCCTACAACTATATAAAAATAAATAGTTATTTACATTGCGAAGTTAGTTTCCAAGTTTCTAAAATGCTGACAGACATGTTTGAATAGTTATCGATTATGAGATATTGACATGTTCTCAAATATATACCTACCAAATCTGAAATTCCGAAAATGTAAAAAACAAGAGATATACACAATTGAGACACAACAACTGAGAGAGAGCGTGATAGCGTGTACGTGTAAACTACATTTCCCTATTCTGTGATGACTGTTGTAAGTTATTTTGTAGATTATCTTATAGCCTGTACATTCATAATTATTTTTTGCAAAAAACCTTTCTTTCATTTCGAGCGCTGGACACCATTAACTTCACTTGCTAACCCTACTTTAAGCAAAAATTATGTAAAATGAGAGTTTGTGACGAATTTACAATAATACATTTTTTTAATGCATGTGACGAATTTACTTTCAATGTATGGATTTTCAAAAATGTGACGAACTTACTTTGTGGCAAATGTACAACAACCCGTCGCTTTCAATGCTTAAAATCGTTGTATTTTTGTTTGTTAGTTTTCTTTTTTAAATAAAGGCTACACATACTTTTCACAATGTTGTCCAATTATACATACAACATTTTAGGGGAATATCCTATCTTCAGTTTGACCTTAATACTTACTGAACGTTTATTGTTTCCCTAAGTAAGCATAAAGGTAAGTTCTTGTGGACCCTGATGGGCACTACAATACCTACCTAGTTAGAGAGAGGCCTATGTATATGTACCTACTTAGATAAGCTGTATGGCTTAGTGTAGTGGCGCACTAACCGTGCGTTTCTACTTGTTTGTTAACATTGTTTACTATGTACTTTTTATGGTCGCCTGAATACGTTTTATTATTATTACACTTAATTCATTTAGAACTCGTCAAAAACACATGTTTTACTATAAACCTAATATTATCTTCGATGGCCTCTGCGGCGCAGTGGGCGAAGGTCCACCTGACACGCAGAAGATTGCGGGTTCGATTCCCGCTGCAGGACAAATGTTTGCATGTTCTGTAGATATTTGTCTCGGGTCTGGGTATTTTCTATGTATGTATTTACGAAAAAATATATGTGTAATATATCAATCATGTGGTTCCCATTATACAAGCTCTGCTTAGTTTGGGGCTACATGATGCTGTGTGATAGTCGAGCGTTATTTTTTTTCTATACATAAATAACATAAAAAAAATATAGTAAAAAAAAGTATAAAAGCAGGAGACCACCGACCGCGAGGCAAGGCTCAAACGGTCGGTGGCTAGGGCTGCAGAGAGAAGAACCTCTGCACAATGCGTGCCGAGTCTAGGAGAGGCGCATTCCGTATCTGACCCTTGATCCAGCTGCCTAGCAAGAGCCTCTTAAGATATTGGTCAAGGTTTTTTGCTATTAGACCGTTCACTGAAATGACTATCGGAATGATAAAAGTTGCATAAGTTATCTCGTGAGCCAAGTCAAGGTACTTGCTTTGTCCTTCCCAGCCTTCACGAGAATAGCGACGGGTTGCTGATGTCAACAAGTATCGCCCGGCGTTCCGACCGGTCTATCAGCACGATATCAGGTTTATTCGCAAGAATAGTCCTGTCCGTAATGATAGAGCGGTCCCAGTAGAGCGTAGCACGACCATTTTCAAGAACCGGCACCGGTGCGTACTTATAGTACGGAACCTCTGGACCGACAAGGTCGTATTGGAGAGCAAGCTGCTGATAGATGATCTTTGCTACTTATCCTTACTTACTTCTTTATTATTATTATTAAACAGAGACTAATCAAATTATTCAATCGAACTGTCGAAGACATATCACCTCTTGACAAATTAAACGTCAACGTTAAACGAATCGGGTTAGTGGAAACGCACGGTTAGATCGGTCATCCAGGAACGGAGAGAACCTCTACATCACCACGGGAATTCCGCTATACTTAACACACACGGCATTATAGAAGACAAGATGAAGTTACAAAAAGGTTGTTTTTTCCAAGAATCGATTGAGTCATTACTAACTACGGAAGAATGCTACAAATAAGTACTTATAATTAATCACGAGGATGACGAGTGCCAATTTTATTCACGTGGTCAAGGATTTCAAATTAAAAAGTCCTAACTGAAATAAGGAGCTACCTAAGAATCGTGGTCGAGGCACAGAGTGCTGTCATCAGCATGAAGCCACCGTAGACTTATGATTTAAAACCTGATAAGGTAACAAGTTTAAACCTATCCTACCACAGAACGCTAGCACATCTAGGTACATAGTACCTAGTGATTTATAGGTAGGTAATACCTTTGATGATGCCACATTGCGAAAGAAAGTGATAGATAAAGGTACTTACATATTTTTAAAGCACCGATGACATTGTGATGTAAATTGTTGAACCAAACACCAACACTGGAAGTTAACTTTCTAAATTCAAAAAGCCTTCGCAGGCTCGACGGCCAATCGTGGAGGCGAGCGACGGAATGCGACTCGTGCGCAGGTAGAGCTGTAGGCGTGTTTGTGAACACACCTGTACACGGCAGTAATTACATTGTAGCGACACAGATGCCTTTGTGTGTGTGTGGCGCGGCGCAGCAAGCAGTATCAATATTGACAGTCTCAATGAGGGAGCAGGAATTTTTAAAGTATTTTTGACTTAAACAATGGCCGACTTCAAAGTCTTGCTGCGATATTTGTAGAGAAGTGGATTGTCCGAAAAAAAATTAATACCTACTCCAGCCGATTCAAATTCGTTGAATCAGCCGGTTTCATATTCAGGATACATTGAAGCACTGACACAGGAATCTACTAGCCGGGGCACCTACCAAGTCGGTAGATATGTATACTGTAAGCCAACGTCGTTATTAGGGTGACGTTACCGACCCGGTCAAACGAACCCTTATGGTGCTGCTTTGTCCGTCCATCCGCCCGTCTGCCACGCCTGATTACTTCATTAGCTATCGACTTTGAATTGGCGTAGATATAAAACGCACTACCTGAATAACATTGCCAGTAAAAAAATTATAAAATAAATTCAAAAAATGACCCTTAACTCCGAAATTTGCAAAGTGAGAAACCCAAAATTTTATATACTTATTATATAAAATTATTGAAAATTATTATTCTTAAAAATATTATAGAAATCTATATTTTACAGGGAAATTGTGTCTAGTTTTTAATTACGTTTTTGAGGTTTTGTTGAACATTTTATGCATGTAAGGAAAACGGTCGTCAAGCTAAGGAGAGCTAAACGGGTAAATAGGGTGTTATCTGAAAGGCCTTGATTTGCCTATTCTAATAAAAGTTTTCATTTTTATATTATTCTGCACGTCATAGCCGATCGTTTTGATTGTCCGTATTTGCTACATTTCATACGGCTTCACATATAGGGACAAACTTATTTGTTTTATTATTTGACTAAACCTACCTATATCACCTATATTTTATTATTATGAAGATTGAGATTTATTTTATCTGATCCATTTTATTATTATGATGATTTTGATTATTTTATTGTCTATTTTTTTTTTTTTTTTTTTATTAATTTTGATTTTATGTTTTCATTTGATTATTGCCTAATTTATGACTGCTCGATGTTTTTAACCTTATTGTTATGTATCAGAAATGTAAAAAAAAATGTATGGACTCTGTCTGAAATAAAGAATTTATTATTATGACACTTTATTAAACTTTAAAACTCGTTAAAAACATTTTTTACGCCTTCTGTATCTGACCCTTGATCCAGCTGCCTATTATTATTATTATTATATATTTTTATACAAGCAAATGGCAAAGCAGAGTTTCTTGCCATTTCTTCTCTGTTTGGTCGCGTTGCGAATTGGTGTAGATAAAAAAATGACGATTCAAAGTGTACTTTTCAGTTCTTATTGAATAAACAAATTTTGACTTTGACTTTGAGTTATTTAAGACGTACAGTTTTTAAATTACTAACAAAAATACAACGGAATTGAGAACCTCCTCCTTTTTTAAGTCGGTTAAAACTTCACTATAATTCCTTCACTTACTGCCTATATGAAAGCGGAGTATGAAGAAGGGTAGAAAAAGTCCTACCCCTCTTCATACATAGAATGTGAGAAGAAAACTATATATTTCCCTCACGCTAACACTTTCTCAATCTATCTCGTTGTTCAAAAACCTGTCATGACGTTATGACCCTTTGTAGTTTGTTTGTTTGCTTACCCCGTGGATTTGTAAACAGAGTATTTTTTGGGAACAACTCCTAGTTCTGTCTCATCTTACGTATGATGTCCACGAGAATACAATACTGAATGTATGAATTAGACTTAATTGACGTCACCCGCGGTGGGCGAGTTAACTCGCACTTTCCCGGTCTTGTTTTTTTTTTGGTCAAACAGCCATATCCACATAGTCAGTTTAGATCCTAGCCTGATGAGCCACTAGGATTTTCTTCGGTTTCGTCTTACGAGTAGAACCACCAGAGTAAAACAACCAGTCGCCACTTCACTCAGATAAGGAACAAATAGGTAGGTATCTAAAGCTCATGCATATGTCCCGAGCACCAATCGTCATTATTATCAGCCTGTAACATTCCACTGCTGGACAAGGCCTACACTACGCTTGCCCTTAGCTCGATGCAACCAGCTCCTACCAGAAGACTTTTGTAAATCGTCAGTTCACCTGGCCGGAGGGCTTCCTACTAGCTATAGGCTACAGTAAGTTTGCCGAAGTGCGGTCTCTACTCAAGAACTCGTTTACTGCAGCAGTCAGAGCAAGAATCGAACCCACACTAATTGGTTCTCAGCCAGCTACTCACCCGTAGCGCCACCGAGATCGTCTAAATAAATAAAAAACTACAAATCTTAAACATAGAGATCATTCCATTACGATCGACCACTTTATTTAGAAGTAAAGATTAAATTACTTACTTATGTGATTAAATTACTAAGTTCACTGAAAGAAGAGACTAGGAGATAGGAATTCTACTTCTAATCATATACTTAAATAGCTTCCTACTTATTATTATCTTATTATCTCCAGAAACAATAAAAAAATCTATTACGTCTCGTTCAGATCTATGTTATAGAATAAAAATAGTTAAGACGTATTATCTTAAAACGCGAGAAAACCTTATCCGGAAGACTATTATTTTTTATTAAAACAAAAAAGTAAACACGTTTTTTAGACTACGATCAATAACTTTATTTCGATTAAAATTAATAATGAACATGAAAGAATAATCTTAGCGTGGTAAACTTTACATCAATAGGTAGTGTTTTTCTTAACTATGGTATGGGAAAAAAACTAAAAAGGTTAGCGCATCTGCTATGATTTAGGATCTGCCCAAACTGTTACAGTTAATAAAAACACTTTATAAAACTTATAATATATGGCTTAGCTTAACTTCAAAATACGTTTTGAAGTGAACAATGCCTTCGACCAAAATACAATACACACCAAATATTTCTTATCTAACTTCATAAAAGATTTTAATATAAAACGTTTTGCTAAAGTCGACCTGATTCATAACATTTACCAACATGATTATATTTTACCGAGAACTAAACATTTAAGTCTCCAAACAAAATGCCACTATATGGTAATAATAAAAATCTTTCTTAATATTCTGACTATCATAATTCATAACGCGTAACTAAATACAGTAAAAAAACCATCATAAAAACAATCATAATAGATCGGAATATAAAATAAATAACTTTTCAAGATATTATTTTGATAACATTCTTGTCTATGGCAAACTTAAAATTATAAGAGTTATATTGAACAAGGAATATTTAAACATAAATTGCATGTTTATTTAACAGTTATACTGCTACAAATAGAGCACTTAGTCGACGTGGAAAAGGAGTTTCGTGCATGGCTCTGAGCATCATATTACGCGACGTCACGTTAAACAAGGCATCGTAAGGCAATTATATTGGACATTATCACATGTGACATATTACCTATAATATATAATATATATTTTTGGTGATAAATTCATTATACATATGGATTCTCTTTAATTATTTAACGTATGATGTGATTCATTGTACAAATATTATATATATTTGTACGGACAATGAATCACACGATTATTGTCAGTTATTTTGTAAGTACCATTACATTATATCAGTCTATTAATGAGGTCATAAGTTACTTTAAAATTGTATCAAAACTATCCCATTTGTGAACAGCATTCATATAATTTATAAATATTACAAAACTCATTAAAATCATGACTGTATAAAATAATATAAATATATTAAGTTATTTCATAGTATAGTGAATACACTACTGCTAATATAGCAGGTACTAATTAATAAATGGTACTGTGACATAATTCAATTTGTGTTAAATATTTTAATATGCATAACAATATGTGATTTAAGAGTAAAATTGTGTTTGAATTGGATTATTATCGGTATACACCATCATTATCATCATAAACAATAGCCTTAACACAAATCCAATGCTGAACATAGATAGATTTCTCCTAATGGAGCGGCTACATAACCGGCCTACGGCGAATATTCGCGTATTGCCTCTCTGTCTCCCGAGTGAAAAGTCATAGAGTGCGTCTCCTTTACGCAACGCGAATCTTCACCGTACGGCGATAATGTAGCCGCGCCATAATCCACTAATTCCCTACACTACAATATCGACGATTTCGTCGGTTTCGGTGGGGTGTTTCTACACTTCGCTTTCCAGACCGCGGTCAACATTCAAGAATCTTTATTCCCCAACGGTTATCGGTCCTACGAGTATTCAAGAAGAGCGTTATCATCCTACACTACGCTTTGGCATTTTATACCCGGATGTCCTCCAAGGTTAAACGGACACTTGCACTAGCCGTCCGTCCTTATTGTAGGACTCTGCTAGTAGGTCCCTGACTTATGCGACGAAGTGCATAATTGTTCAATAAAACTTCTTGAGGATTTTCAAAACCTCCGGCTTGGACAAAACGATATGGCAGCTGTCGTACTTCAGCTTCATCAACTGACTTTGCACAATATAGCGATCTCTTGCGAACACTTTGGAGCTTATGTTGCGATCTATTGATTCTAAATACAGTTTGCCTCAAAGACAACAAATCGTGTCGCAAGGATTTATTAAGCACGTATTTTGATGAAGAATGCAGTGCCATTTTGTTTTGTTCTGCCAAAAGTACGAGCGTATGCTCGGAGGCTCTTTTTGAGTAAATTTTTACGATGTCTTAAATAACTTCGAACCAATCGCTTGATTCTACCAAAGTCTTACACATACAGCTCATCCACTGTCTCGCATTAGTTCAGGCATTCGAAGCTATTTTTGGATCTGGATAAGTCTTGAACGAAGTGTAGATTGGCATCCATCAGTCATATACAAGTTTGATACAGACTAATTCAGCAAAAATAATTCTACATATGTATTCATTTGGCAAAAAAATCACATACAAACACAATTTCACTCGAAACACTTAAAAATAAAAATAAAAATAAAACTTTTTTATATTAAATATCTACTTTACATCTATAAATTATTTAAAAAAAGCTTATTGGTAACTTATTTAGTTGTCCTGGTAGGTATAACAAAATATATGATATCTATTTAATTATCACAGCCCTTATTCGAACTAACTAACACCTTAGGCTTCGCTACTGTACCGGATTTTGATCAATACATCAATAATGCGACAGATTTGCAAAAAACCTAATAACTAAAACACGATACAACTACGAGGTTCGAGACGAATCTTTGTCTCCGATTACCTACATTTAACATTAATTTACGAGCACATTTTAAAACTTAATAACTTTAAATGTTAATTAGTTATGATATTTTGTTAGTACTTGAGTTTGGAACTTTGTTCTTAAAGTATTTTGCAGACGTCAACGTTTTCACCTATTTTTTGTGCATATTTTTAGTTTATCCAGTTCACAGTTTGATTTTAACCATAATGTACAATCATAGGTGTGAAAGTAAACCTCTATTACGTTTACGAACCAATCGGAGTTAGTGACAGCAAGAAATGGATTATCCAATAAATTGAAAGCTACTTAAATTTAATTACGGGGCTATTCCTAACTATAAAATTAGACTAAAATCAAGTAAGTCAGAAACAAATATGCATTATTTTTGACTAGCATACATTTCTTACATGTTAAATAATCTATTATAATTTTCTCGGGAAAGGCTTAAGTTATAGAATGAGACGCTATTTCGACAAAATGACATGGTATAGGAATTTATTAAAATTCATAATTTTAAAATGTTAATAAGTAGGTATTTATATTTTCCGTTTTTAATAAATACGCTAATAAACATGTTAAAATAATTAATATTAATATATTGTAATAGATATGTTGATGATATGTTGTTGTAATCACATATCAAAGAAGGAATGATAGAACAGAAGATCAAGAAGTTACATGAGCCAGATAAAAAGAACATAATAATATGGCAATAGTTGCTGTTATAAAAAAGATAAAATAAACAATGTATTACTTATTCAATTATTTATAGAAATAAGAAAGATAGAAATATATAGATATCGAGCAACTCAACTTTGAAATGTATTTTTTTTAAATAAACTTTAGAGACGCTAAGTTCTAATATTTTTAGCTTATTTAAAATATCTTCTAGACGTCAAAGTAATATAAATAACGTTATACAACAATAAATATCGCTGTATATCGTTTTATATAAGAATTTTACTCACTAAACGTTTACTAAGCTTTATAGACAAAGCAGTTAAACTACATTCGAAGGTTACGTTCCTTCTTCTAAATAGTCATTGACATTAAAATAGATCCAAGGGCTTTGTTTAATCGTGTTTTCGTGTACGCAATAGAAATCTGTTTCAAATGGACTCCATTATTATTAATAAGACGAGGGATCGAAAATTCAGGATTTGAGTAGTTACCCACATCAACTGATTATCGACATCCATTTATGTTTTGACACTCGATTCTCAGTATTAATATTTAATGATGAAGTTTTCTGTCAAATTAGGGGATGTCAATTTCTTCTAATACGAAGGGTTGACAGCCACTGTCAATAAATTTAAAGTGCCCTGAGGCCTCATTTAGTAAGTCAGTTGCACACCGAAATGGTCGGCACCGGACCTTTATTTGCAAACTTTCACATTTCATATGACGAAATTCAAAGAACGTCAATTGACCAACTGTCAAAGTTTGTAAGAACAAGCGGTGCTTAACATTTCAGTGGGAAACTGAGTTACTAAACCCCTCCTCCTGGCCTCTGGTAATCTTATAGCGTAATTTCAAACAAAAATAAAAAAGGGATATCTGAAATAGTAACTTTTCTTCCTTTTGAGGGATTCCATATGATATATTTCCATGCAATTTAAGGCTATAGAGGATATACCTGAAATGAATTTTCTACTAGGCTCATTTAAAGTAACGAAGATCAAACTGAATCCTGACTTGAGCATAGATTTTAACATATTTTCATTTGATTCAATATGTCAAAATTTTGCTTGTGTAACGATTAACATTGAATTTAGTTAATGAATAATTTTTACCTATACGGTAAGGAAGGAAACATAAATCAAAATTAAGTGTTTAGCTGTCTTTTTCTAGTAACTTATAACTCAAACTCTGTAACGTAATGGCCAGCACAAGCAGGCGCATACCATGTACTTGATGTGTCTAAGTGCAATATAATTCAAATCCAGAGTGAATACGTTCCTTCTGACACCACATATTCACTTGTGAGCCTTCCCAGATTAGCTCGCGCGAGTTGCTCACGCGATTGACATGCGCATCCAATCAGGCTTGCTGAGTGTCACGTGGAATGTGACGTGCGTTCATAAATTAGCATTTAAAGCGATGATACATGTCAAACCTAATAAAAATATAAACAAACCTAACAACAACTACGCTTACCACATAAAGCTTGTTCAAACTTATTGAATTAGGCTAGTTTGCTAATTTGACCGCGATGCAAAAGCATTGAGAATTGAAGCTGTGGTTAGCTTCCTTAGGGCTTCATTTTGTCATCCTTTCCTTCTGATTTCTCTTTAGCTTCATCCTTAGTATCTGGGGGAGGTAGGGGGGCGTCCTCTTCATATATCATGGACAGTTTGCTGTACTGTCGTTTGCGCCTTGGAGCCTGCAAGAGAATGATTAACTGTTATTACTAATCATTTGGAATGTATTCTGTACTACGCTTTACCTGCTCGTATTTATCTAGATTTTGGAAAATTGTTTGTTGTCCTCAGAAAACGTAGTATTTTTCTGGATTAAAGTACCTTATGTCCTTTTCTGTACCCCTGATAAAGTTTAAGTGAAATTTCGTGATGTTAGGTCGAGTAGTTAGGGCGTGAAAGCGGACAAACAAACAAACACACTGTCGCAGTTTGTTAGGACTAGCCGTACTAGGTACATGCTTTTTGCAAGTAGTACAATTATATCATTATAAAAAATACATACTCCATCCGGATTGAAGATCTGTGGAGGGCTGCTGGTAGCTGGATGCGTCGAATGGAGGACAGGGCTCCATGGCACTTATGGTGTTTCTGCTGATAATGATACTCCATTCTGCTATAACGTACCTTACGAAGAGGCACCGTGAAGCAGTCTTCACTAGAGCTGCTAGCGCTGGATATGCCTTCTTCCAGCGTGAGCCGCGAGGTCACTCCTTCCAACTGCAAGTCAAGGTAAAGTTGTCCCAGCTGTTCGTTCACCAGAGCTGGCTGTAATTGTATTGAAATAAAACATAAAAAAAAAAACTAAAAAATACACACAGCATCTTGTAGCCCCCAAACCAAGCAGAGCTTGTATTATAGGAACCACAAGACTTTTTTGTAAATACATACATATTATACATAGAAACATAATTAAAACACATAAAATCATTAAAACGTAAAAATGTAGAATACATATAAAACAGAGAATACATAGAATACATACATAGAATACAGTAAACATAAAAAAAACAGAAAAAACCTAGCCTGTGACAAACAACTCTGGAAACTGCAAACTTTTGTCCCGCGGCGGAGATCGAACTAACAACCTTCTGCATATTAGGCGGACCTTCGCCCACTACGCTGCTGAGGTCTTCAGCCTATACCTTTAGACAGTTACATATTTGCTTGCTCTTAAAATTCACTGAGCGGCACGGAATCTTGGCTAAGCTCTTGTCTAGCGATAGCAAAAGTTATCAGTGTTCCTGATGAATGGTTTTTATCGGGTTATTATTATTATAAAACATTATTAAAGCATGCCCGACCGGATAGAGGCAGTCATCAGGGCTTGGGGTACCAAGCCCTGATGACTATATAGATGTATATGATGAATGGGTACGGTATTTAAAAATGCAAACGATTACAAGCTTAATTTTCACATTTTAGTGTAGTTGTAATGAGTGTTAACATTTTCGATTAATCGAATCCTTTCTTTTTACGTAAATGTAAGTGCAATTTTAATGTTGAAACACATTAAAATCACAAATTATGACTCGATTTTATAAAATTTTCCCAAAAATTAAAAATCACACAAAAAAACGCAAAATTCATGGGTGGCCAAGTTCAAAGTTAAAAGTGGCAAAGTTTCCGTGCCGCGGTGCGTGTAGTTATATGGACCTCTCTAATATTAACTATTCGAACAACTCGCCGACTGACTGGATGGCCTCACACGATGGGCTAAGTCGGGGTAGTAATACTGCCTTCTGCTCTGTACGACACGGGTTCGATCCCCGCCCAGGACTACATTTGTGTGGTGAACGTAGCACATATCAAAATCTATAAAATAAAATGAAATGCTGTTCGTTGTACAGCGCATCACTTGAGAACGGCTAGACTGGTTTGGCTAATTACTTTACAGACAATCCCGTATTTTCCAATTTTCCAGGCTTCGAATTTTTTTTCTTAAAAACATTATTACGAACATTTGATGCACTTAACAAATAACAGCTTTTATATTATACAGGATAGGACAAATTGTTAGCTCATTGAGGGCAATTACCTTATTTATTTGTTTTATTTTGCTTTTAAAAGGTTTTTTTCTGTCTAAGAACAGGTTACTACAGGTTTATCTTGAAGAATATAACAACGGATGACATTATGTGAAAAAACAAGTTGGTCTCAATCGACTCTATTTCATAACAGGAACAGTTTTCCGAAAGTATCCCAAAGTAACCTACCAAATCAAATAGTAGTTTTTCAAAAATCATTTTTTTATTTGTGCTTACTGTAAATATTTTCATAAATTCTAAATTGCATTAGTTACTTCCTTGAAAATAAACCTATAGTTTTTTAAGAACAAAACCTTCTAACTACAAAAATTTGTCCCACCTGTATAGATAACGAATTTTCGAAATGCCGGCTCTAGAGCTTACCTGTTCTAAAGTCTTCATTCTTTCATCATCGGCCTTAAACACTTCTTCAGCTGATTTCTTCGGGACCTGATATTTGTAGACCAATTCGGGTGTCACTTTAACCTGAAATAAGATCACAATTGGATTCGATAGCCGTAGCGAGATCGGTAACTAACCAACCACCAACCGAATGTGTTTGATACTGGAAATTGGTATTGAAGTCACAATTTAAGCACATCCAAGTATAACGACCACTGATATTAGTTAACGATAAAAAATGTAAAGTTCAAAAATTGAAAAGTTTAAAGGCTTGTTCAAACAGAACAGTACTGACACAGCGCCAAAACACCACGCTGCGTTGTACTGTTATGTGGTTGGACTGTCAAACTGAGCTGTTCATAGCTTCATTAGAGCTGTTCCTACACTACACTTGCCGAGCTGCGGTTTACACTCAAGTACTCGTTTACGCCAATGGTTATCGGTTCTTCGGCATTTGCTGGATGGCTGCCACTTCAGCTTGCTAATTCTCTGAGATATGTCGATAACTTAAATTCTATGTCGAATTGTCTCGTTGCGGATTTTATCATTCAGAGAAACTCCGAGCATAGCTCGTTCCATAGCTCACTGAGCTACTTTAAACTGGTGGACTAGCCATAAGATATGACGCAATAAGATTTTCCCATACAAACTTTAACCCCCAATTGCACCCCCCTTGACGGGTAATTTAAATTTCTATTGATGACAATCTTTATAGTTTTTATGTAACATTACATGTACCAAGTTTCATGTTTGTATCTTTACGGAATACGATTTTTCATACAAACGTTTTTAACCCATTTCAACCGCTTAGCGTGAATTTTTACAAAATTTTACAATTTCCAGGACAAAAAAGAAAAACAAAAAAGCAAAGGAAAGGCTAGCAAGGAAAAGCATTTGTTCTTACTTTTAAGAGATTGTAATTATTCATTAAAATTCTCCCCCAAAACTTGCACACCTCATTTCACCCCTATAAAAGGCTGTTTTGAAAAACTTTGTAAGTAGTCATTTATAATTTTATATTTGAAGTATTCTGACGAAGTTTCAAGCAAATCCCACCACGCAATATGATTTTCCTATACAAACTTTAACCCCCAATTCACCCCCCTTGAGTTTTAATTTAAATTTCTATTGATGACACTCTTTATAATTTTAATGGAACACTACATATTAAATTTCAAGTTTCTAGGTCCAGCGGTTTAGGCTCTGCGTTGCATGTCAGTCAGTACGTCATTTACTCTTATAAATCATGATTATGAATTGGACGATTGATATAAGTAGGAACTACATTAAAGTCTTTGTCGAAGTACAGTCAGCAACACTAGTTGATAAAGAAAGAAAGAAAATGCATTTATTTGCTACACTAGCTTGCTTACATTGAAAAGAATAATACGGTAAGACCAGTGTTATCTAGGTCACAACCTATGTATATTCTAAGTGTCATCCAAATCCGTTCAGCCGTTATGAAGTTGAGTGGGAACAAGCATACTCAAACACACACAAACTTTTGAATTTATTATATTAGTGTTAGCCCTAGAGATATATTGAAAGCTTATTTACCTTTTCCGTCCACGGTGCCTGGTTACTTCTTCGCAGAAACTTCTGAAAAAAAAAGTGCAGTTTTAATGATTTGCTGAAATTTAGGATATTTGCATCTTTCTCTCTTGGTTTTAGAAAAGAGTCCGTCAAGACCATGTTGAGTCGAAACAGAGCCGGGTTTTTATGGTTTATAATTCATATCTTCATGTTGATGAAAGAGAAATAGAAAATATTAAGAGAAAAAGACACAACATTTGCTCTAGGTACATAAGTACCTTTTCCGGCTCGTTGCAAGATTTCTTAGGGTCGCTGTCTTCAGCACTGCCGGATTCTGTCTTAAAGAAAGACGAGTAGAAAGATGAGTAGCTGGACTCTCCATCCGTCTTTTCCATAGCCTCATCACTATTCTGACCCGATCCTGTTTTGGTAGAGGGGGCAGATGGCGCAGAGGGTGCAGACGAGGTAGACAGGGCCATCGGGGCAGACGGGGCAGAGGGGGCAGAGAATGCAGGGGCAACAGTTTCCTTTTGCGGTTCGCTTTTCACAGGTTGCTGCGATTGAACACTTGCCCCAGTGGTCTAAGAGTAACGAAAAATTCTGTTAGAAAATATAATAACATTTTTTTAGCCCTCACGTTCAATTAGGTCCCTTGACAGGCATACAAATATTTCTTTAAAACTTTTTACGGAATGTAAGAAATAGATCATGACTCCAATACCTTTCGAGACTAGACCCTTCGGATATCAGTCAAATTGTACAAATCGATTGTACATTACTTTTATTCCAAATTACGCATTTTTTGCTTTTTGACTTTAGCGCGGACAAGCGTTAGACTCAATAGCATAAAACGAAATAAGAGTTCAGTTATCAATCAGGTAATATTAAGAGACATTATTGAACGTGATGATATGGAAGACTTTTACAACAACAATCATGCTAGTTTTGTCATAAAAATAAATGTATAATATTGATCAAGGTATTTAAAAATACATAAAATGAAAAGTATTTATCGGCTAGTGAGCCGAATACCTGTCCTTTGTCCTTTTCTTTGGTCCTCTTTACGCTCCTCACGGTCTCCTATAAAGCATTGAAACGAAGGTACTAGATAATAATAATTAATTATCTTGACAAACATAGCCCTGAGATAAAAATAGTCTGAGACAGGGGCATAACAGTTATTGCATATATCAACAAAGGCATTCGAGATAGATCCAAAAAAAAGGTTCTAAGATCGGCAAAAGCCAAACACCAACTTGCGGGAGAAACAGAACGATAGTCAGATATGCGCAGGAGAGTCAAGACAATAGAAAAGGATGATGCTCAGCCTCGGTAGAAGATATCATTACCTCCATTATGAAAAATGCACAAAATGTCCTTGTCATAGAATTTCAATAAATAAGCGACTAATAAATCATTTGGCTAATGTTTGTCAAGATCACAACTTTATACTAATATGATGCTACTTTATACCTATAAATAATATAACTAGTCAATTCCAGATAAAACACTGCTAATCTAAACTGCATCTTACAAAGAATGAAAAATTGGTCATTATTAGATGGTTGAGGGTGGGTGGGTGACAATGCTGAACGTGGAGGCACCGTCAATCTACACTATAATATTATAAAGAGGAGAGATTTGATTGTTTGTTTGCATTGAATAGGCTCCGAAACTGCTGGACCGATTTAAATTAGGGATCCTTACTAAAGTTTCAATAATGTAACCAGAGGTGTAAAAAATTGACCGAAAGAAATCTCTACATCGTGCGCACTGCGAAAACTATCGATGATAGAACAAAATAATGTACCTACTACGACGTTGCAGAACGCATCATTATCTACAAAAAGTGTCGGGACAGCATTTGAGTATCTATTATAGTTATGCCACAATAAGTGTTTTTTAACCGAGTTCAAAAAAGGAGGAGGTTCTCAATTCGGAGGGTTTTTTTTATGTTTTTTACCTCAAAACAACACCGTCATTTATGAACCGTTTTGGAAAATTCTTTTGTCATATTGTAGGGTATACTTTTCAATTGGTCCCATATACATTTGAAATAAAAATACCAACCCTAAGGGTTAGAAAACAGGAAATGAAAATTATATGGACTCAAATTTTATTCACTTTTGGATGTTATTAATACATGTATTGTTTTGTATTGTATTGTTAACATGAACGGGGAACGCCTCTCACAGTTGCCGTTTGCTGATGATATCGTCATAATAGCAGAGTCATTGCTGGACCTGCAACTGACGCTGAAGACTTACGTCTTCAATCAGTCCGTCCTATCGTTTATGACGTATGCTGCTGAGACCTGGACATCCACGGTGGGACTGGAAAAATTGAAAGTATCTCTCAGCGAGAGAGAGAGAGAAAGAGCGCGAGAAAGGAGAGCAGCCCCCTTAGCACGCCGTTTTTATGTCTACTCTACGATAGAGAAGACAACGTATTTTTCCTGATTGAGACTCTCCCTGCATCCCAAACATGCCTATTTTTATATCAAACACTTATTTTTGTCTATTTTTTTGCTGTGCTCGGCTGGTAGTTTATCTTAAAGATAAAGTGACCGACATATCTCAGAGGATTAGCAAGCTGGCGCCTGATGCCGCGGAACTGACAACGGTTGGCCTTAACGTGTGTTTGTGTGGAGAAAGGGTTTAGGTAACCGTAACGTAAGACGCCACCTAGCTAGATTCAGTGACGGTCTGTGTAATGTAGCTGGCAGACAGCGTGGGCTGCTTTATGTGGATGATGATGAATTAGTACGTATAGTCAATAATATAATACATAGTACAAATGTGGCGCACATTCGAAATATGATGCGTAATTTTTCAGAACACAATGCCGATGCGGTGAATTCGGTGCAAGCCTAAAATTATTAAGTCTTTACTCTTATTTGATGCATCCTATAAAATGACTCCGAAACTATATATGCGATAAAAATTTACAAGACAGCAATAGGTTAAAAGTTCTAAAACTCATACCCGATTGGGGGCGGTCGCTTCGCCCTTTGCTTTTAGGTCCTTTTTCATTGAAGCTGCCACCCTCGCTAAGAGTCGCTTCCTGGTGTTTGAGGATACTTGGCTAGGCTGGGAAGGCCATGGTTTGTACGGTTCTTCCATCTTACAAGCCTATTTGCGTGATGAATACAGATAATTAAGCACACAACACTGATATGTTAAGGAAAGGATCAGTTGACATCAAGTTGGCATTACTGTTTGTAGTATTCACACTTATATAAATGTATATGTATAACCAGCTCAAGTATTGCCGTTTCAACAATTATTAATAGTCAATTTGCATTTGTGTGTTTATGTTAAGGAAAGGATTAGTTGACATCAATTTGGCAATACTATTTTGTAGTTTTCACACTTATATAATTGTATATAACCAGCTCAAGTATTGCCGTTTCAACTCTTATTAATAGTCAATTTGCACTTGAATGAGTCCAATTTTTACAACGACATCGAAGTAAAAATGGGAACTTGAAGGTATAATAGCGTCGCTCTTCCACGCCTTTTTTACATTTATATATTACTAAGTCATAATATTAGCATTATTCATATTATTTACTTTACTATTTCTATGCTGGCAGTCCAACTGTTATTTCGTCAATCTAGTGGCGTTACGCAGGGCAAATGACTAAGAGGTTCCAATATTGATGTTTTCCCTTTTTCTTATTATCTTAAGGGCTGAACTGAAATCTCTAACAATGGCATATTGCGTAAGAATTACAGTTTTGTCTATTAGCTCAGTTGTATACACAAAGCGACGTCAATATTAAAGCTCCTTCAAGTCCCAATCGGCGACATTAGGTACACAAATTGTACATACCTGCTCATAAATTTTTGCCGATAATGGCACTGGGTTAGCCGGGTTGTACGCTGGTGCCATTAGGGCCTGTTGATGCTGCATACCGTATGGCAGCTGCGGATACATGTAAGGGGATCCATACACTGGTTGCGGAAACATCCACGGCACTGAAATAGGAAGAAAATAATTACCGACTGCTCTAACGCAGTTATACGTAACTTTGTAAAGCAATGGACAAAAATTCTAAGTCTACGGAAAATGAATCTTGTCTGCAGGGCGTAAGGTTTTAACTCACTTGGGCCGTTCGGGAAGGGCTGCATCGGCATAGGCTGCTGCACCCGAGGATACTGGGGTCGGTTAATATTGGGTTGTTGAACATGTTGAGCGCTGACTGTTGGCGTGGGTTTCATTTGGGCTGTCGGGTGAACGGGCGCTGGAGGGTAGAACATAGGCATAGCCCCTCCTCCTGTACCAAAAGAAAACGATCTATTTAGCTATCATAGGTTAAGCTTAAATCTGAGCAAGCTAAGTTGGTAGAAAAGTCGCGTTGTTGGTAGCAGATTCAATCGTGACGAAATAAAAAATAATAATAATGGAAGCAATATATAATTAAATAAGGAAATATATAAATGAATGAATTAATGAATGAATAATTGAATAAAAATTGTAACATTTTTATTATCTAGCTGACCCCGATAGACGTTATCCTGTCTCAAAACGGGTTTGAGTTGAGTAGGAAATACGAAGTGCTTCAGGCATTTAATAAAACTGACCTGGAATATGAGGCGGCATCATGTTCATCCGTTGCGCTTGCATTCCCTGCGCGAATGAATTCATATTGTTTATTTGCGCCGCCGTTGAAACCGCCGGCCAAATATTCTGAGTTGGCGCTGTAAAAATAGGTATTATGAGAAACTTATCAGTCGTAGGGATTTACCAAGTGTGTGTGTGTGTGTATGATGTGAGTGTGTGTGTACGGGTGTGTACGGGTGTGTCTGAGATAGTAAAAAATATATCATCAATAATTATTTGAACGATGAAAGCGCAAGCGTTTTCGACTTTCGTCGATTCCGTTTTCGTTTGACTTCTCTTAATTCTTACAAACTTGTCAAAACTTGTGTACCTGTATATTTTGTTTACCTTTGTTGTAACATTTTTTACGATTACACAAAGTCATTGCACTCATTACCTGTAAATTATATTACGTAAACATCTGTCTAATTTTTATGTTTTCATGAGTCAATTGATGTGACTAAGAGTGTTTTATGTACCTATGGTTGTAATAAATAAATTGAAAATTGAATTGAAAAGCCACACGGTTAAACGGATTCTAGAAAATGGACAAAATGGAAAGCTCACGAATGCACTCGGTCGGGCACTCCACAACAATTGAGCAACGCATCTGAATGTTAACGGTCACTGCCACTTACACTGCCCCTCCTTTAACTTCACAAAAAACCTAATTTAATCTTCTGCGCACTTTGGCGCAGTAGTGAGCAACTTAACAGCTCCGTTACTATTCATGGACATACACCTTCAACGCACGAGTAACTCAGCCCGAGTACCGTCTTGTACTTCATATCTCGGTTGCAAGATCAACTGCATACGGGTCCAGGTAGTTTGCGAGTAGTGAGCGACATAACAGCTCCGTTACTGGTCATGTGCAAACACCTTCAACGCACGAGTAACTCAGCCCGAGTACTGTGATGTACTTTGCATCTCGGCAACAAGACCTACAGCATACTGGTCCTGGTTGTTTGCGAGTAGTGAGAAACTTAACAGCTCCGTTACTATTCATGGGCAAACACCTTCAACGTACGAGTAAGTCAACCAGACTACCGTCATGTACTTTAAGTCTCGGCCGCAAGACCTACAGCATTACGGTCCTGGTAGTTTGCGAGTAGCGACCCATCCGGACGGAAAGTTGCTTAACGAAGATAATGATGATTTAGCTAGGAACACCGTAGTAAGCGCTTCGCCACGACCGAATGCTCTAAATGAGGCATAAAGCTACTCACCAGCTGTTGTAGGAGTGGTTAATAGTGGCGCAGTGGGCGCCGCAGGGGCCGCGGGCGCCACGGGAGCAGAGGGCGCCGCGGGCGCCTTGGGCGCCGCGGGGGCCATGGGCGCCTTGGTCGCCGCGGGGGCCGTGGGCGTCTTGGTCGCCGCGGGCGCCACAGGCGTGGCACTCGAATTCTGACTCTGATGTCGATGAATTTGGCGCGTCGTGGTACATTGCTGTTTACGGGCGATCTCATTGTCTATCGCCTTTGATGGTCTCTTCGACCCTTGTTGCTGATTCTAAAAACAAATGATGTATATAAATAATGTTGGACCCTATCACAGCGTCATATAACCCCAAACTAAGCAGAGCTTGTATTATGTATTTTGGTTCCCCACATGAATGATTACAAACTAGAACAACACAACCAGCCTATGTCAGTCCGCTGCTGACATAAGCCTCCTCTAACTAGTAGGGAGATAGATATGCCCTAATTCCCCTATCCCTACACTAGGTATACGGGTTTCGGATCGCAGGACATAACTTCTCGCACCACCGACACTGCTGCCCGTCAACGCAAATCTATTGGGACCATATAATTATATGGATAATCCGAGGCTAGTCCAAACATAACATTCGGTACATATCGACTTTCAAGCAGTTAGCATTCCATAGGATCCCTCTACGGTCCCTTTACAGCGTCAGGCCGCACTAATGAGTCTATGAGTGCCTTACGCTCGTTGGCGTAATTTGGGCACTGCCACAAATTCACAATGCAGGACAGTGTGCAGTCCAATAATTTATTCTAACCTTAACCTAGCCTTCTACCCATCATCAGTCTGGCTGTAGAGTTACCTGTATAGCTTCTGCAGCTATCCCAGCCAACGTAGGTTGGAACGTCGCGTTGCATCGAGCCAAATGCTCCTTCTTCTTCTGCCTGGTTTCGGAGGAACGTTCATTTTTGGTGGTGGCGCGAACTTCGCGACGGTTCTTCGCAAGTTCTTTCTCCATATCAGTGTTATGCCTGTTGAGTTTTATAAGTCAGTGTCGATTCTGTGTGCATAAACTAATATTTTAACAAATAAAAAATATATTTTTAAAAGCTGAAATGTTTAAACTATTGCTATCTCTTACCCAAAGGTAGCAGTAGTCAGAGAACAACTCACAAAAATATATTCTAGATCGGGTATTTAGAACGTATGTGAGCTTCCTTTCTTCTTTACAGCCAGGTAAAAAGATAAGTTTAGTGATATGTTTTCAGAATCGAATCGTCGTTATTGTAGTATTCTGAATGGTTTTATTTCTATAACTCACTGTGTCAGAATGGTCTCAGTAAGCCTGGGAGACTGAAAATCGTCATCTGGGGCAGACGGACTAAAACAATTCATCGCCATTGCGTTGGAGGAGTTTGTACTATCCATTTCGACGGATTCGTTAGACTGCTGCGCGATAGGCGACATCAGGCTATTACTGAAACAAAAAAATCTATGGATTGTCGAAATAGAAACGTTTGTAGGAAATCATAATATTATATGACACTTACAAAAAAAGTAAACAATACGAATTTTGGAGTGTTTTATTTTTGTTCCCACACAACTACGTATAGGCTGAATGGATTTTGTTAGTGGTAACTTCGAAGAATATACAGAGGTGTTCCTGATGCACCAACTGATGACTGCTGTTACGTTGAATTATTCGACGAGCGGTCATGCCCTTGGAAGTTTAATTATCAAGTATTATCTATGCGCTACATGCACATAGACTAACCAGGTCTAAACGATCTATATAGCGTCTTATGGTAACTTTTACTCACTGATACGCTGTAGTGTCTGGGACAATGCCTTAAAAAAGATGAATCAGATAATTATCTTAAAGAAAGTTTCTCCCCTAAATCTACCCAAATCGTCCTCCGCGTCCTTGCATTGTCTCCGACATAAGACCCCCGAACACAATACCTCCTAAAAGGATTCATCCGTCTGTGGAACCCTCTACCAGCGAACATTCGTGCTCCTTAGGAATCTTCTAAGCCAAACTTTATAGTTTCGATAAAAGACCGTTCGACTTGAGCGGTCATTTTATCCTTCTACGATAAAGTCCATGATAAAAAATTGACCTTCTATGTAATATGTAATTTTATTAATTTATGTATGTTTATGATTTTTTTAGTTTTTGTATGCAAGTTAATTTTCATTTTTAATAAACTAATTTATCTATTTTTATGATTTTTTTTCTTTACCTCATTTATTTATTTTTTAGATCCAAGTTATATTTTCTACTATTTCATTTACCAAATTTGGATCACTACGTATCTATCTCGACAGTACACAAATGCTATTTAGCATTAAGTTCACATGTGTACTTGTTTAATCTTGTGCAATAAATAATTTTCTATCTATCCATCTATCTAATCACCTCTTAAATAGCCGTAATAATACCGGACGCAGTATGATAATGAGCTTGAATAACTATTATTTTCAGCCTACATCGTCCCACTGCAGGGTAATGGCCTCCTTATCCCCCTTAAATTTTCCAAAATAAATAAATAAAATAAATTACTTGGTAAGATCCACTGGCTTCGGTTCCAAGAATGGATTTGTACTGTCCATGAACGTAAGTAGAGGGGGGCTACCACACTCGAGGTAGTTTTGGTGGCTATCGAAATATCTGCAAAAAAAAGCATACAAATTTAATTATTGATATAACAAATAAAGAAACTTTAACGAAAGTCTAAAAACTACATAAAGGTTTAGTTGTAGAACTCATCAGGGTTTTAGGGGGTGTAAAGGGTTTCAACCTTCATCTTCGGATTTCAAGCCAACCTTACCGGCCCGTGGTGCACCCTACTAACTAACAAACGGGGCTCTGGCGCCCGAGACAAAGCTGCAGGTAGAAGCAAGTTTATTATTACACTCTTACCTTTGCAAATTCTCACTAAAATTGAGTTGGTTGTAGCTCAGGGGTGTTTCGGTACTGGATTTGCTATCGGTGTGTTCGTGATGTGGCGATATGCTTCCCAACATCACTGAATCTCTTTCCTGTTGGCCATAAAGTATTTTCGTTGAGGTTCAATCGTTATATCAAATAAATAAATCCATTATTAGTAATTAAATAAACAAAAAGACAATAGAGTTGGCTACTAAATGACACGAAGAAGAATTAATTATTGACGATCTCTGAGGCGCAGCGGGCAAAAGATAGTCTGACACGCAGAAGGTTGAGGGTTCGATTCCCGGGCAAACATTTTATGATCATCATCATCGGCCTATACCAGTCCATTACTGGACATAGGCCCTCTTAATGAGCGCCATAGCACCCTGTCCATTGAGGAGTTCGACGCATCTAACTTCTACCAGCAGCCTTTCGCAAATCGCCACTCCACCTAGCCGGACAGCATCTTACACTAGGTTTGCCGAGCCGCAGTCTCCACTCAAGAACTCGTTTACCCCAATGGTTATCGGTTGTTCCGCAGATATGACCAGCCCACTACCACTTCAGCTTGCTAATTCTCTGAGGTATGTCGACAAGTTTAGTTCTATGTCGGTCTCTGAGCTATGTCGACAACTTTAGTTCTATGTCGGTCTCTGAGCTATGTCGACAACTTTAGTTCTATGTCGGTCTCTGAGCTATGTCGACAACTTAATGTTTATATTTCTATTTCTACTATTTAACTTCAGTTTTATATCGGATATTCTCGTTGCGGTTTCCATCCTTCAGAGAAACTCAGAGCATAGCTCGTTCCATAGCTCGCTGAGCAACTTTAAACTGGTGGACTAGCCGTACTGCGAGTTTCCACATTTCGGCTCCGTATGTTATGACATGACGCACTGATTAAAAACTTCGTTTTTAATTAACATTGCGGTATCAGTGAAGAGTAAAATCAACATAGTTTTCCTAACGCTACCCAACCCAGCTGAATCTTCCTTTTGGCCTCCTTCTCAAAGTTGTTTCTACCTAATTGCAAAATCTGTCTGAGCTCGGTATGTGTATTCCGAAACAACTTCCAGAAGGTGTCCATTAACGACGACAGGTCTTTTCGGTCATTGACCATGACTTTGGTCTAGTCCAAATTCATGCCGAGACCTATCTATCGAGCGAGACGATGCTAGGCCGTCCAACATTTGTTGTAGCTCCTTTAGCGACTCCGCCAGTAGGACTTTATAATCAGCGAATCACAAGTGTGAGATGTGCTCGCCGTCTATGTTTATGTCCATAACTTCGCAGTTCAGCGTCTTAAACATATCCTACAACGCGCTTGTGAACTAGGTTAAACGGGGTTTAGACTGCTGGTTCTGTACTCGGACACTCATAGTGGCGGCTTAGTACAGACATCTCAACACTTCGATATTGCGATAGTCCACTTGGCATCGCTGCAACGATACCAGGACAGCCCAAGTTTCGACAGAGTCAAAGGCCTTCTCATAGTCCACAAAAGCCACAGGGGCTGAGTATCTCGGACTTCTGTATAATCTGCATCACTGTGTGAATGTGGTCTATGGTGCCATATCCTCCGCGAAACCCGACCTGCTCCGGTGGCTTGAATTCGTCGAGTCTTCTGGCGAGATGATTTGTTTCTGGCGACCCGATAGAACAGCTTAGATACGTGGCTCAGGAGCGAGATAGGTCTATAGTTTTTAAGAAGGGTTTTATTTCCCATCTTAAAAAACAGAAACACCAAACTCTCGTTCCACGCCTTTAGAGTTCTTCCACAGTGAAGGACGGAGTTGAAGAGGTTCTGCAGCTCCTGCACTATAGGAGCTCCTACAGCCTTCAGTAGTTCTAAATTAACCCCGTCTGCACTTTGGCAGAAATTGATGCCCTCGTCCCTTAACGCTCCAACCACGTTTTGTGGGGTCTCATCAATTTCATCGAAGGGTTCCAGGCAACGAATCTATCACCCAAAATCTAGAAAACTTTTCGGTGCCCGCCATGATCTGCAGTAGATTGGGTCGGAACGTGGACTTTTTCAAACGGTTTTTTTCAAGCTTGAGATTGATATTCATAGAGCCTTGGACAAGTCTCTAATCAGATACTTTTTATCCGTCATGATGAAATTGATCTCGTTTTTGGTTAGTTTCAAGGCCGTTCGCCATGACCACTTCCTGTCTTCCTGCTTCGCCGTGACCATTCTCGTAGAACGTGTTTATCAAGAAGAGCCCCCTCCTTCCAGCATTTACCCCTGTAGTTTCTACACCCAAAACCATGCGGGCCCACTCTGGATTCGTCGCCTGGTAGAGGTAACAACGTTGAAGTGAGCCTTCGTGGGGCAAGGCTTTGGATATGTCTTCGCAAATATTATTTACTTTATCATCAAGGTCTGCAGAGGTCGGTGCGTAAACCTAAATGATCTTCTTGCAATACCGTTAGGATAGTCGAAGGATCAGATACGCTACTCTAGTTGACACACTAGAATTTTTTGAGACACCCCGAGAAACCCCGTGCCACCCTGGGATGTTTGGTCGCCCTAGCAGAAGTACAGAAGGTGACCCGACAAACATTTGAGTGGTAAATATTCATATAATTTTTTTGGAACACTAACAATATGCCAAGATGTTTATTCTGTGTCTGGGTGTTATAAAAGTGTAATGTTTATCTATCTCTGGTACGGGCCCAGGCTCTGTAGTTTGGGATCAGTAAACCGTGAGTCATAATGTAAAAAAATACTTACATTTAGGTCGTTATTGAGATCTGGATCTTGTAAATCCACGTTGAGTTCCTCTTCTTTCTCTTTCTCGATCTCTTTCACTTCTGGCTTTGGAGGCGGCGGTTCCGTCACCATGTTTTCCACGATCACGGCAATGGCTTCAGAACGCTTGATTATTACCTCCTTAGGTGTCTCCGGCTTTACGAAGACCTGACAGAAAAAAAATGTTATCAATCAAAATTTGCTTGAATCACCATGGCCAATACAAGTTTTATTAGTGTACATTTAACTTCAGAGTCCTGTCCGTAATTATATATTTAATATATAATATAAAATTTGCGGGATTCCTACTGGCATTATCGCTGCATCGCTAGGAAATGCTTTCTTAGACCATAGTGATGAAGAACGTGTAAACGTTGCATGTAAAATACACTCTAAATTTGAAGTTTCTAGGACAAAAAGTGCATCACTATGATTCTTATAAACATTTTCAATAATACATCTAAACCAATGAAGCTAGGGCAGAGGTGAGAGACCTGTTGATCATTAAGGACAAGATAGAACCTTATTAAATTAAATCATCATGGGATTTCGTTTTACTTTCACAATCTTACATTCCATTCTGATAGCGTGTGGATTATAAAAGAGCGAAGTGATGGACGAGGTGTAAGGGGTTCCGACCTCTAGCTAAATTCCGTAACTGTCAACGGGCAGCAGTGTCGGCAGTGCAAAAAGCTATGGGAATCCCAACCCGCATGAATGCCCAGCGCGTGGGGATTATGGACATATCCCCCTTTATTAGGGGAGGCGATGCACATCAGTGCACTGATATAGGTTTTTGTGGCGTGTGTGACATTATAAAGGTTAATAACTTACTTGGTTTAACATCTCCATAATGGCTTTCCTATGAGCTTCCGCTGTTTCAGCGCTGAGCTTTTCTTCATCAGTTATTGTCTTCGGTGGCTTTGCGGCTGGGGGCGGAAGGAACACGTCCGGAGTGGTTGGACCCTAAAAGAAAAGAAGATTTGTTCTTCACTTTTTCTGTGGTCTGTTGTCAACAACCTGTAGCAAATGGTGGCACTTAAAATGAACTAGAAAGAAAGAAATAAAGAAAATACATTTATTTTTACCCAATACAAATACAATGAAAACAAAAAAGCAGGTAAAAGAACTGATTAGATCTACTTAATAACTAATATCATGCTAATATGTACTTAGGGCAAAAATAGGTCCCTGTCTCAGCTTCATGCCGCATCGCCACGTAAGTAGCTAAGCTACCTACGTGCAGACGCAGCGCTGGTTTTCAGACAGGGCCTTCTGTGATATCACGTTGATCGTGGGGTATCAACTAGACTAGAATATAAGCTTTTGGATGTGTCGCAGCCAATTAGTTGAATTAACTATTCAATTCAACGGCTAGCTGCTAGCACCAAAAGACTCAGACAAATTATCTGTAGATACAAATCGGAAAATGGCTCAGCCTTTTGCCCTTTCGACGAGATAATCAAAATTCAAAAATGCGCGGCCTTTGCCATGTATGTGAGAGGCTTTACGGTATATAACGAAAATACAACACTTACAAGCACTGAGGCTGAAGCACGAGTATTTTGACATGTTGTATCATAAGCGTATCGTAAATTTGGTCATTGACAACATGTTATTTCAAAACTACGCTTTATCACTGGCCAAATTTTCAAAATACGCAAAAATATTCGACTTCAACCTCTGGTCATCTCACAAAACACCAGTAAAGTGACAATCGAAGTGACAGGCTAGTAAACTTTTTTTTCTAAAGATATTGTTAAGTACTCACTTCCAAGACATGATGTTTTCCGATAATAAACTCCAATTTCATCGACCACGGATTTATGAAAGAAGACCACTCGCTTTCCAGTTTTACGTAATCGCCATTCTGTGTCAGCATTCTGCGACAATTTAATAGTTTTAGATGATGAGAATAATAAAGATAGATAAAAACATTGCTAGATTTGCAAGGTTATATGATCGTCACAAGAAATCTGTAATAAATAATAATAAATAATGCTGGACGTTACCCCACAGCATCATTTAGCCCCAATCTAAGCAGAGCTTGTATGATGGGAACAACATGATTGATATACTACATTTATAATATTTTTTATGTAAATACTTACATGTCATACATAGAAAACACCCATACCCGAGACAAATAGAAACAGCAATCATTTGTCCGATAGCGGGAATCGAACCCGCAACCTTCTGCGTCTCAGGCAGGCCTTCGTCCACTGCGCCACAGAGGTCGTCAAAGATGTAAATTGCTGAACATAAGTCTCCCTCAAAGATTTGCGCAAAGAACGGTCTTGAGCTGTTGCTACTCCCCTTAAAACTAACGCCTTTCCATCTAGTCGACACACGACCTCCGGGTCGGAATTTGGGGTCCATCACATTAGGCGACCACGGCACGGCGATCTTAACAATATCGTTGACCCTTTTCGTTTTGCACACTTCGTCTGCCAGTTCATGATCGCCATTCGAGGTATAAGGGTTTTAACGGTCCCAACTTCTATCTTTGAAAACTTAACCAGGATCTGACAACCGGCTGACAGCCTGTGAGCTTATGGTCGCCGATGGGCAGCATCAGCGCGCGTTGCGAAGCCTGGCCTTGCACTCCTGAACACGCATGCCCAGCCTGAGAATTATGGGCATATCCCTCTTCTTATTAGGGAAGGCTTATGTCCAGCAGTAGCCTGGCTATATAGGCTGATGTTGATATTTTTGTTTTGTATTCGAGAAATCCCGAGATTTCCGATCCTATAAAAGGTAAGGTTCTATAAAGAGCTCACCTGAATGGCATAGATTTCGCCACGTAGCCTTCCTTCATAATAGCTTCGTAAACTAACTTCAAATAAGGCAGGTCTTCAGGGTGGTATAACTGTAACGCGTTTTGATTCTGCATATTTTGGGGTATATAGCCGAGGAACGGCACTGAGTTTACGTCTATGTATTCAAGGATACCCGCGGCGGAATGCTTGATGATGAATGGTGTTGCATTGACTAAGCATTCGTTTGGCGCTGAAAATAGAAATGGTATGAGACACTTACTAGATCTGTAAATAAATCATTAATTACTGGAAAAGAGAAAGAACTGTGTCGCTTTTGTAGGTATGATTTTTTTACTGTATTGTCTTAACTTGGCAAGGTGATAACTGAACATTCGCTTTAATGTACGGAGAAACCATATTATTGCATCTCATGGTTCCTGTATGGTTGTCAATCCAAAAATTGTTAATTCATGAGATTCCTTTGGTACTCTACCAATATATTAACCTATGTATATAATAGATAGGGAAAGCTCGCCCCATCGTCGATCTCATCTTTGGCTATGCAAGCCTCGAGGTCAAGAGCTGGCAAATATTATATAAAATAAAAAAAATTGAAAGAGGTATGGATTGTAGCAAGTGAAGATCTGTGTTCTCTGTCTACCAATATGGGGAAAAATCCGTGTTCTCTGCCTACCAATATGGGGAAAAAGTACTTACTTTTATAAGCCGCATAAAACGGAGTGGCTTGAATGATCAAGAATACGACTTTATCATCAACAGCGTTCATATGCTTGAAAGAGAATTTCAGCAGGAAGGGTCCGTAATTAATCGTCCGGTCCATGATTGCAAAACCAGTGTTCAGGGTCCGATACCGACGAATGCGGCAGACCATCGAGCAGTCAGCCAATCCTGGTGATTCACACCATAAAATTAGACGGTCCAACTAAATAACTTCACATTTATTTTATTTAGTAGGGCAACAAGAGCTAATTCTTAGAAATCCTAGAAAAAAGTATGCCAGTTATACGTAAACACCATAAAGAAATGTTCAAAACGTTGCGTAATTTTAATGTGACTTAACCTATTGTTTTTATGGTGACGGATTCGGTACTCAAGTGTTTGTAATCATAACCTTATCTCATACAAGCACGGCTTTTCCACTCATCTCTAAAAACTAGAAGAGTTCCAAAATCTAGGAAACTTGTCAATGTACCCGTGCATTAAAACTTAAGCCGTGCCGATTCTTTAAATATATCTCAATCTCAATCTTCCGTAGTTTAAAAATGCATGGAACGTTAATTAAACAAGCAAAATTACCGCCATGAAGCTAAGAATTCTAAACAAGGTTAGATCATGCCTCCACAGTTTCCATCTCTATCAAACTCAAGTTAATCTGGTATTGTTGCCACGTTTGGGATGGCTCTGTTTAATACCAGCTGGAGCATTGAGCTCGATTAAACCTTCAGAATAATTATTCCCATCGCCAATTGGCAACTTTTCAACGATTTCATTTTTCAGATCCAAAATCTAGAACACCGTAATTGCCTTTAGATCTTTTTAGGTTTCATTTCGCAGATTGATCTGAATTCACTCGTAAAACAATAAACATTAATCAACGTTTTTGTATTCAAATAAAGCTTGGTAACTTTTTACTTATCAAAGCTAGGTAGCCATTTGTCAAACAAAGAGGGTTAATAAAAACAAAACGTGGGGTGCCTAAGGTAGGCTTTCGGGAGAACGTGAGGAAACTAATTAAAATATTGCCCTCGTCAGTCGGGTGACGTGACTCTATTTTCTAAAAGAAACGTGAAACACTTCTAATTTTTCATATTTCAGACAAACCACGTTTCGATAAAAAGAAAGTCTAAGGCCCTTAATCTAGAACCGAATTCAAACATGACTTGAGGATATTACAATTACAAAACGGACCTATTACTGGATTGATGTCTACATTCGTACTACTTACTGCCTACGGGCGAGAAAGATCAACCCAAACTACGTTTTTCGCCTGCATCACATAAAGTATTAAGTTTGACTAATTTGAATATACATTGATATTGTAATACTTGTTTTTCACTTATCAGTTGATTAATTTTTAGCAGTCGGGTTTTTTATCTGCCTCACTGTGTGAACGGGACTCATTAGTCCACGTAACACACTATCGATTATAAACAATTGGTATATGGAATCTCATGGATAAAATAGTTTGATTTTGCTTACCATTATTAGGTTGCGCCATAATATTGGGTACTACCAGGCCATTCGTTATTTGAGACGCGAATGAAGTGCGATCCTGTAGAGAGAAAATCAATATAAAATAATAGAATAGGTACAAGTTATTAATTCTTATTCTTGATCAGCTTTAGTCCACTGCAGTATATGTAAGGTCCAAAAACTGGTCAGCGGGTTGATGATCGCAGTATCACTTATGGGTCTAAGAATAGTTACGTCGTCAACAATATCCCCCATTGTAAAAAAGATCGTCCAAGTCATAAGAAGCGGCGGGTCTCCCCATATTTATCAACGCGGAATCGGCTTCAATTGGTCAATAAAAGCTTTTATGGTAGTTCGTTCACTTCAGTTCGGCTCAAACGACACGATCCGTAGCCAGTCAACAGTAATTCGGCTGTTTTCCGACTAGCTAATCGTAGTCGTACGGCGATCGTAGGAGCCGAACGCCAACGTGTGTCGGCATGCTCACCGTCTTTGACTATCGCCGAACAATGTGTAGGTCTCGACTGCCCATTACATGTTAACAGCCGTTGCGATGGCCGATCGGCTTAATACGATGCCGCGTCGATGAATGATGAGTGATCGTCGATGATCAGAGTCAATGGAGATAAAATTAAGGACCCCACCAAGGGTTGCTTATAATCAATAAATCAACATCAACACAATGATAACAATCACACTGCCTTGGTAATCACCAAGATAATCATATAACCTTCACAAAACGGGATCTGCATGTTCTGCAGTGGACTTCAAAGGTTGAAGAAGACACAAGACAACTGAGGACGTAATTTGACTAAAGGTGTGATTAAGAAAACTCTAAGATTCATAAACTTTAATGTTAAAACTTACGTTCGGATGAACAAATTCGATGAAGGATTTGCCAACACACATGTCCTTTGGATAGCCGAGATTGGTGGTCATACTCTGGGTGGCGTACATAACAACACCGTCGAGCATAGAGATTGCGCAAATAAATCCTTCCTGAAATGCAAATACAAGATAGTCATCACAATTTAAGAGGGATTTTTTATTTCTTACGAATGTATGTAAATATTAAACATTTTCGGCCATCACCACCATTTCGTTACTACCTTATACGAATTTTTGCGCATACGAATCTTTTTCTATTTAGAATATATAAAGATGATCATCTTTTAACGAGAATTTTAATCATCATCCATTATTATGGTTATCAATACAAAAAATAAATGGTCACAGACTTACAGAATTAAAGCCTGAAGCCTGGCAGGCCGTGTCAAGGCTCACAATTGCATTTGCCTTGATCGATGAATTGATGACATATCGAATCTGAAATAACAAAATATCATCATGTCAAAGAACTTCATAATTACGGTTTTGTTAAATATCGGTTGATACGCGGGACATTGACATTTACATACACGTAGTGATGACGACGACCAATGCTGAACAAAAACCAAAATGGCTTTTCATTAGTTTGACAAAGCAAATTGGTTTTCGTCGTCGTTCATCATTGGTCGTCTTCATCACCTACATCACAGATATAGGAAGACCACTAGATAAAGTCTTAAAATTCAATACGGCTGATCTCTACTTTCTTATGTCCAATATCATCAGTTAGAGAGAGATGCATACATATAACAACGCGACTTCAAAAAGTTTATCGTACCAGGGTGCTCGAACAAATTTCTATGCAGGTTCATACAAATGCCCTGGTACTCAGCCGCAGAAATCACATTGAGACAAAGTATGCGTCCCTTTCTAGCAAATGATATATGGACATAAGAAAGTAGAGATCAGCCGTATGAGTTAATGTTCAGAGCATAAATGAATTTTAAGACTTCTTCTATGCTTTAGTCCTATCTCTTTGACCTACATGTATGTAAATGTCAAATTAAATACAACCCGCACGCAGATATAGAAGACAACTAGATGAACGTCAACTCATACGGCTGATCTCTACTTTCTTATGTCCAATATCATCAGTTGGAAAGGGATGCATACTTCTCTCAGTGCTACTTCAAATGAGTTCAAAAAGTACATCGTACCAGGGCGCTCGAATAAAATGCTATGCAGTCATAGAAATGCCCTAGTACGAAGTCACAGCAATCGCATTGAGATAAAGTATGCATCCCTTTCTAGCTAATGATATATGGACATAAGAAAGTAGAGATCAGCCGTATGAGTTGATGTTCAGAACATAGTGAATTTTAAAGACTTCATCTATCTCTTTTATATCTATGGTCCCGCATATCGTTACCCAGACTGGTTAAACAAATGGTAGGTAATACAAACAAAGTTGCTGGTTCCCGTTTCGAAATTTGAAAAATAATAAGATATGATTACATACCTCATCTTTGGTAGCAGACAAGTCCATAGACGAAACATAAAGGCTATCTGCAGTATGCGCATTCTCCGGTAGCGACAATGGCGGTAACGGGGACTCGACAACTGCAAAACAAAACAGCAAACCGAAGATAAAAATGAACCTGCGAGCGAGGAATATTACAGATGATCTGAAAAGAACACAGCGTCACCACATCGATATCCTCAAAGATGCTTATTATTTAAGATAAACTGGGAATATGTACATACCATGCATTAAATATGTCGCATACCTTGACGTTAATACCTTACCATTGCCACGATCGGCCGCGTTATAACCCAGTGATGCCTAAGTACTACATAACAAGAAGTATTTTAAGCAACTGGCTGAGTAGATTCTTAAACTCGGTAACACCCTGGCCTTCTGTAAACGTAAAATTTGGTTTAATAGTGTTTTCGTGGCCGTTGCTCGAGTTAATAGTGGTGAAGCCAAAGTATAGGACAGTTACACAAGAGAATAAATTAGAATGATTTTAGTTTTCACCTTAGCTTCTAAGGCGTTTTAAATTATTAGCAAGATGTTACTTATTTTAGCAGTAATTTTGTTCAATATATTTAATTACAGTCAATAAAGTCTGTATATTATCTACAGCTTTCAAAAGAAATTCCACAAAGTCATTAATTGATTGAAAAAGGAGTTCAAGGGACCCGCAACATATAAAAGGAGTATTTTATAGGAGCCTGTGACGCAGAAGGTTGCGGGTTCGATTCCCGCTGCGGGACAAATGTTTGCATGTTCTGCAGATATTTGTCTCGGGTCTGGGTGTTTTCTATGTATGATATGTATTTATTTACAAAAAAAAATGTATCTATGTAGTATATCAATCATGTGGTTCCCATAATACAAGCTCTGCTTAGTTTGGGGCTACATGATGCTGTGTGATAACGTCCAGGATTATTTATTTATTTATTATTATTATTTATTATTTTGGCTTCCAGTTGAAGCTCATTGAAAAGATATATCGATGGGCTTATTATAACAACAATTAAACCTAATATTTAGTGTCAAGTTACTCTTTGATGAGAGATGTTTGTGATATTAAAGTCTGTTTTTTTAAAGTATGAAATTCTGCCAACCATGCCAACCTATGGTTGGCAGAATTTCTGCACCAACTCAAAAAATTTGCTAGAGGGGGTATTTTCAAACGTTCGAAACGTTTCCGAATTGTATCCCTCCGTAATGATTGAGACGGTATTGGAATTTATTGTGTGGCGTCTTGTCACTTGTGACGCGTGTGTCGTAGGGTGTTGCAGGGTTTTTAGAATCTCTATTAGAAATATTTGAAATCCGTCGGGAATCGGAAGCATTAATAAACGAATAAAAAGTGGCGATTTCGACATGTAAACTTTTAGAACGTTTAAAAGTACCCCCAGGTCGTTCTCAAGTTTATTTCCTTTGAAGTATTAACATTACTTTGATCATCACTATTTGAAAAGAGTTTCAAAAAGTCATGCAGCAGAATCGGAGAATCATGGAAAATGCCACAGTACACACACAAAATGCCCTGTTTTATGGACATACCTGCACCGAGAGCAACACGCCAATGTACACTTATCCACGTCTCGAACCAGGCAATTTAATTATTAATTCAAAATTATGTTAATCGGTATATGACAATTAATAGCACACAAGACATCTCAAAATAAACAATACACAGTACACACAATCACATTATGCAGGATAAAGTTTTGCCTTCTACCTGCATTACAATAATAGCTATTCAATAAGACCCACCATCATTTTCTTCTTTGGGTTTGTCAGTGATAGGTAAAGGCTCTGGAGGCCTGCACTCTAGCAAGACGGACACTTTAGATTTCTGCTCTGTCTGAGACAAAGGCTGCTTCTTCTTCTTAGCATCTTTGTCTTTCTTCGAAGTTTGCTCAAGTTTATTACTGTGGGAATAAAACTACCATGTATAACTACTACCATATGAACAAATAATTAATTAATCCGGGTGATTCTATAAGGTATAAGACAAGCCAAGAGAACTCTTAAAATCGTTATCTACAGTTCATGTACACGCATACAAGTACGGGGCCGTTCCCACGTAATTGTATGTACAAAACGGAGTCACATGGTCAGCGGGCGATTATAAAGACGTCACGTGGTCGACGTTCGTTTAGATGTCACATTTCTCCATGGGGGACAAAGATTACATAATGTATCTGTGTGGGCAGAGTTATGTTACTGATACCCATCTCACAATCCCATCAAGCTATTGAAGGCCTCGCTTGATTAGCTATCCGTGTTCATTTTATAGACAGTTTTACTTGTGATGTTTGGCTAAGCGAAGTGAAGAATATAACAAACTAAATTGCTTGTATTGATTTTCTAGTAGATGGTTAGCGATTCTGATTTATTTTAAAAAATAACTTATTTGTTATAACTTACCTGCTGCCAGTAGAAGGATTGCCTCCATAACCACTGCTCCCGCTTGAGTTACTTCCTGAATGCGTAGATTTCGAACTGTGGCTAGAACAAAAAAATATATAAGTACCAAATCAGTACCTACTTCGACACAAACTCACAATTTGTAAATAATTACACCTCAACAACAAACAACAACAACAGCCTATTCAGTCCACGGCTGGACATAGGCCTCCCCTATAAGAAGGGGGATATGCCCATAATCCCCACGCTGGGCATGCGGTTGGGGATCGGAGGGTACAGCTTCTCACACCGCCGACGCTGCTGCCCGTCGGCGGCCAGGGGATTTAGCTGTGCCGGTGTTAGGCTGCGCTATGCCGCAATCAGCCGGCCGCCAGAGCCCCGTTTGTTAGTTAGCAGGGTGTACCACGTGCAGGTGAGGTTGGCTTGGGTTCCGGAGATGGGGGTTGGAACCCCTTACACCCTAATTAATTAATTACACCTCAATTCAAGCCTATGCGGTCAGTTAGTGTGGTCAGTGTTTAAAAAATATCTTTTTTTTACGTAAGTCGAATCGTTTCAATATGAATTAACGGATAATAACGGATTCCTTATTATAAGTGTATTTTGATTGAAATATCCAAATATTGAAATTTATAAAGTAAATTAATTTTCCTTCGGGAAACTTAAGGTTTTTTTAACTTTCGAGTTACGTGATAAGAAACGTCAATCAGAAAACGTGACGTTATAGGTTATATAAGAAAAAATGTGCTCATCATTGTACAAAATTTACGAAATAAAGACAAGTTAACATTTTTAAGGATTGTATAATGACGATATCCCCACGTTAAAAAAATATATATTAAAGGCATTCATTCCATAGGAAACCGCTTTGGTTCCACCTAATCCTAATCTATAACAATCTTGTCTTGTGTATATATAAAAATGACTCTCTATTTCCCTTGGTCACGGCATCACGCGTGAACGTCTGGACCGAATTCGCAAATTATTTTTTTGTTGTTTTTGTTATTGTCAGGAGAAGGTTCTTATGAAAGAAAAAATAAAGAAAATTGCGCGGAAAATCATAAAATTTAAGAATACTTAACCACCATATTAGATTTTCTAATGTAACCTTAGCGCTTTTGATAATATAAACTTTTTTAATGTAACCTTATGGCGTTTGATATTAAATTGACAGTATGCGTGCTGTAAATATCGTGAAAGAGGATGTATTCTTACAAAGAGAATGTAAAAAAAACTGAATTTCTAAGTTCATATTACGGTTAGTTCAGAGCTATCACGCCTAATATTAAAGTTCAATTAAATATGAAGTTTTTATAAGTTTGTATAGTATTATAATCTGATCTGAAAAAAACATGGGTCCCATACAAAATTTTCATCCTCTCATACAAGTTCTCCTAGACGATTTCATCGTATAAATTATTTAGTGTAGTGCAGGTTTAGGGTAGGTGTAGGGTAGGTGTAGGGTAGGTGTAGGGTAGGTGTAGTTGTTGTTGTTTTATCCTCATTGATTGCTTTTTTCACTTTGATATACTCTTTATTTGCTTCTTTAACATCAATACCCTCTTTGATAGCATTTTCCACGTAGATATCTTCATTGATTGCTTAATCCACTTCGATATCCTTTTTGAATGTTTCTTTAACTTCGATACCCTCTTTGAGACAGGACGTCTGTCGGGTCAGCTAGTTGTAAATAAGTTCTAAAAAGGTTTGAATCACATAGGTTTTTATTAATGACTTGGTATACCTACTTGGATCAGGTGAATCGAGTGAAACGTGCACCCGATTAGATGGCACCCGAAATGAATCAGAAAAATGTTCGATGCTGCCTAATTCATGGTAAATTGGTAGGAAGTAGGAACCCTACAAACAATTAAGCAAACGATGACGTAACACTTGGTCACGACGTACTGTTTAATCGGATAAGGTACCACGCAAGCGAAGCACAAGGCGGAAGCTAGTATTTAATAAGTTATATTATAGCTTCTTTTTTGGTAAAACCTACATAAATGTATAAATCTTACGCCTACATCTAAAACGTTTCTCAAACCCTCACTATAGCAACGTCTCAAATGGTTAAGACTATCATGAGATAGTCACAACTCAACTCACTCAAGCCTATGAATGCTTGAGTGAGTTGAGTTGAGTAGGATCGGGAATTAATTAAAGTCTGAATACTGAAACGCTGTCAATAAAAAATATATAATGGATGGACTGGACACGACACGTGTTGTATTGTATAACAGCAAATTGGACGCCATTTGAAGCAATTTATTTTATTTTGCACAATGTTGGTATGGTAATGCAAAATTTTTTATGTGTCTGTTTTCGTAACATGAAAAATTCGTTGGTAATATGAGTATAATAAACCTGATACATCGCTAAGCTGAAACACTAAATAAGAACGCGAGTGTCCTCATACATCATGTCTACAGGATGGGGAAAACTTTTACGTATTGAGCCCATGCATGCTATTAGAACAGTTGCAGGAAAATACTTGTATTTATTGTATATACTGTAAATACCCTCGAGAGCAATGAATCCGGGTCACTCAAAGAATCCAAAAAATCTCGGAAAGTAAGAATGCTAGGTTAATGCAATAAATTGTATTTAATAGACAATTTAATACTCCTTAAATGAAAGTTAAAAAAATATGAGTCACCATACATTTTATTTACACAAAATTACATAAAGAAAAAAGACTGCTGATCTCTCCTTAAAACAAAAATAGGAAACATGAAATTTTTGAACTTTATGACGATTTTCTTGAATTTCAATACTTCGTATTACCTCCTCGTGCTTCCATTACTGCGTTTACGCGGTTTGGCATGCTGTACACCAAGTTCCTTATACGATTTTGGGGAATATTCTCCCATTCCTCTGTGAGAGCAATTTTGAGCTCAGGAAGCGTGATTGGGGGAGGGTTTCGTTGTTTTACGCATCTCCCTAGCTCGTCCCAAGCATGCTCGATCGGGTTGATATCCGGGCTGCGCGCTGGCCACTCCATACAAGTAATGTTCATCTCTTGAAGGTAGTCATTCACAATCCTACCTGTATGAGGTCGGGCATTGTCATGCATAAATATAGCATCCTCACCCAAATTGACCATAAATGGACCAACGTGTTCGTTGAGGATTTCTTCCACATATCTTACGCTAGTTAAAGAGCCGTTTTCTATGATCACCAGCTCTGTGCGACTTTCAGAGGAAATTCCGGCCCACACAAGTACAGACCCACCACCGTAGGCTACTTTTTCTTCGATGCATGCTTGCTTGAATCTTTCCCCTGGTCTTCTATACACTCTGTGTCTTCCATCGTGCTTGTAGAGCATAAATTTTGATTCGTCGGAGAACATAACTTTCGACCAATCTTCAATACTCCAATTTACGTGGTTCTGGGCATATCTTAGTCTTGAAATACGATGGCCACGCTCCAGTTTAGGGCCGTTTGCAGGTCTAAGGGGTTTTAAGTTAGATTCAGCAAGCCGACGTCTTACTGTCCATGTACTTGGGTTACTTCCTCCGAGGCGTCGAAACTGATTTGTGAGTTCAGTTCCTGTGAGAAAGCGATTTCGAAGCATGGTGTTCACCAAGTATCGGTCTTCTCGTGCTGTGGTACACCTAGTTCTGCCCGTTCTTGGTCTGCGTAGGTTAGAACCAGTTTCTTCGTAACGTCGGAGAACTCTTTGTACTGTTGACAGCGACACACCGACAGTCCTGGCTGTATCGCGCTGACTCCGGCCGGTTTCCACCAATGTAAGTATTCTGGTGCATTCTTCAAGTGTAAGCGACATGATTTCAGCTTGAATAATGAATATTGAGCACTATCAACCTGGTTTATGTACCAACATAAATGACAGATTACAAACAAAAGCAAAAACAAATCCTGTAATTTCGTAGTTCCATCTTCGACAGTGTTCCCTTTTCAAATTTGATTTTTTTATGATATAACTTTACAATAACTAAGAAGTTTTAATACTTTCATTTAAGGAGTATTAAATTGTCTATTAAATACAATTTATTGCATTAACCTAGCATTCTTACTTTCCGAGATTTTTTGGATTCTTTGAGTGACCCGGATTCATTGCTCTCGAGTGTATTATATAAAGGTACTTGTATTTTAAGTAATTTAATTTATTTTCCATGTCTATTCAGAATGATGATACAATCGTTTACTACTTTATGTCGAATGCATGAATAGTTCATGTCAAACTCAATGTTGTGGCCAACACTTCATAGAAATGTTAAATAATCTTTATATAATTTTTACAAAATCTTTATAAAATCGATTGAGAACATTATTTTTCTTTGACACATGTGGTTCAACTCTACATTTGTTTATGTCCGAAAGTACGGCTTTTTTTTCTTCCCAATAAACTTACTTTCTTAAAAACAAAACATTCTAACTACAAAATAACAGGTAGCTACCCTCAATTATGTAAAATATGCTCCAACCCACAAAAACCGATATGTGTATATATACACACATCCGTTATTGTATACACACATTTTATATAATAAAAATAATAATATATATATATATATATATATAATATACATATATATATAATATATATATATATATATATATATATATATATATATATATATATATATATATATATATATATATTATGTTTCCTATGAGCTCCAAAAGCTATCCATGCGAAACCGGGGCGGGTCGCTAGTAATTCAAATTAAATCAATTTCTTAATTATTGAAATATATTTGATAGTACTATATTAAGCCATAAGCCATAAGCTATCGCAATGCATTGCAAGGCTAATTATTTACAATTAAAATAATAAATTCAATCGCTGATGTTTATTCAGTAATAGCTTTACTTATAAATAATTAACATTTTGACTACTGTCATCTCTTAGCGTTGTATAATGACAAACAGTAACTTTAAGCAATATTTGGTTCAATTTTAGTAGCGTTTATAAGTAAGGGGTTAATGGTATAGTTTGTGTGATATTACATGAATGTTTTTTTTTTATATTTTCAATTATACTTAAATGTAACACTAAATTCTCACGGACTTCTAACAATCCTACCACTTAATAACATAAAAATTTTGTGAGTGAAGATGTGAAGATACAATGCATGTTTGTTCGTCCTTCACGCCTAAAATATTTATCGGATTGAGCTGAAATTTTACTTAGTAGAAGTTAGAACAGAAAAAACATACTATTTTTATCCGAGTTTAATCACGTAATCTCTACTGTAATAAAATAGACAAAAAAATAAATATGACAATTATAATAATATAACATAATTATAATTCAAACACAAGATCCATATCATACAGGCGAACAGTAAAAATATAAAACTAAAAATAAAAAATAAAACACAACGCCATAACACTGCCAAAGCAGTTGTTACTTACGCATCAACGACATTTGCTAGCATGCTTATTCAGCAGAAAAACATGGCTTGCGCGATGTTGATACCATATGCTTTAAAAAAACAAAAAATCAGTCAAAAATTTCAAAAACCCCCGACTCAAAAAGCAAACATTAAAAAGTCATAAATAATACGATCGTTGAACCATTAAATTCTTTTAGACTAATTTGCGTCGGGGTACCGCTTTGTAAGTCAGACCCTTCATTTTATTGACTATTTATTAATTTACTAGCATTTCCGACCTAAATCTGGGAGCGTTTATGAGTTTGTAACCTCCTTATTTTAGCTATTTAGTTATTACTTATTACTTCAAATTAGTGAAGCGAATTTGATGGCTCAACGATGGTATTATTTTTGACTTTTAAATGTTTGCTTTTTGAGTCGGGGGTTCTTAAAATTTTTAATTTAACAAAAAAACGTATTTTTGGAAAAAAATATTTCACGAAATCTTATGATATGATTTGGTAAGTTAACGGAACAGTGGACTTCTATAGGCTGATGATGATAAATAGAGTCGAATGAGACAGACTTGTTTTTTTTTTGACAAATATCATTGTGTACGCTGACTGTAATTTTTTTCATAAATTCGAAAATGCTATTTTTTTTGTGCTAGTCGTATCCACGCTCGCCCGGCGACACGTACTATGTCGTCGACCCATCTCGTTACTGGTCTTCCGACGCTTTTTGTCTACCTTCGGCCAGCATTCGGTCAATGTCTTGCTCCACCTGTCATCACCACGCCTCGCAATGTGTTCCGCCCATCCAAACTTGAGCTCCATAAGTCGATTTCCAATGTCCTGGACTTTTTATCCGTTTTCGGATCTCGACGTTAGGGACTCGATCCATAAGTTGGTGCCGAGCACAGCTCGCTCCATAGCTTTCTGTGCTACTCTCATTCTATATACAGCCTCATGGGTAAGCGTCCATGTCTCGGCACCATAAGTCATTGTCGGGAGAACACATTGATTAAACAAGCGGGTCTTCAGACAATGTGGAACTTTTACCGATTTTAGAATGTCATTCAATTTACTAAACGCAGCCAAATCCAAGCTGTATTCTTTCCGAGACTTCATTCGGTTGATGTTCTTTGCCAAAGGAAAGAGTATGTCCAAGATAAACATACTGATCCACTCTCTCTAGCGTCCTACGCTGACCGAAGGAATTGTGGCGCTGGAAAGGTTGGCCATAACCTTCGTCTTAGACATATCCATCCTGAGGCCTACTTTTAAAGACGCATCGTAAAGATGTTGAAGCATAGTCTGGAGGTCTTCTAAATTTTCTGAGAATAATACAAGATCGTCGGCAAATCTTAGGTGAGACAAGTTGACAACATTGATGTTTATGCCATATTTCTCCCAATCCAGGGATTTCATTGCATCCTCTAGAGCAGCTGTAAAAAGCTTTGGGGAAATGGTATCCCCTTGTCTCACCCCCCGCTGGATCGGTACAGGATTGGTCAGGTCGTGAACTCGTACTTGCAGTGTGGCTCGGAGCACATCCACATAACGGGCATCAATGTGGCAGCGATGGAGAGTGTGGAACACGGCCCAATGTTCGATACTGTCGAAGGCCTTCTCGTAATCGACGAAGGCCATAACAAGAGGCCGGTTGAATTCGTGACACTTCTCCATCAGCTAGATCTTACCAACCTATGGTCGCTTCCGGTCTTGAAGCTCGAGAGGACTGAGACGTCATGCGTCAGTGACTACATATTTGTGAGAGCTAATAATGTAATCGATTTCATTTCTGATATTCCGGCATGGATTTACCCAAATTCACTTTCTGACTCTCTCTTCTGAAAGAAGGTGTTTAAGGCATAAAGCCTCTTTTATTCCAGAAAATTAACAAGTGACTGCCCTCTAGTATTACGTACTCCAAGACCGAAGCTACCTACTGACTTTTCGTTCATCAATGGCTTGCCAATCTTGGCATTAAAATCACCGATAATAGTATTATAGTGGCATTGTATATCATCCAAAGCCTTTTCTATATCTTCGTACATCTCTCCCACTTCCTCGTCTGGGCTGAGGGATGTTGGGCGTATACCTGAATTACCTTAAGGGAGTATTACGTGTTAAGCTGTAGGATTAAAAGATATACGCGAGTAGAGATACTCTTGAAACTTTATAAGTTATATTTTTGGCCACAAGGAAGCCAACACCTCCATAAGTGGAGTCGTCATTGCCTCTGCAGAAAAACAAGTCTCCCGAGGTTAGCTTCAGCAGCTCTTCGCCGGTTCTTCTAACCTCTGATAGTCCTTATATGTCCCACTTTATCTTCTCCAATTCAGTTTGTAATTCTAATAATCGGTCGTCCGTGCGAATCGTCCTGGCCATATATGGTTATAGCACGCCAGGGTCAGGGTCGTTGGATTGTGGCAGCTGGGCGTCTTCCAGAGTTTCTTAGCACCCTCTGTCCCGCCGGAACCGTGACCGCTGCCAGAGTCAGGAATAACGGGGCTGCTGAGGATTGAGGGCCGTGGTGTAATAGCACGAATCATAACAAAGTAGGGTTAGCCTTCAAACGCCGCGCTGGCCAGTGCATCGTGGCGAGTTTTTCTTCCGTACACGTTTGCCTATAGTAAGAAGTACACAAGAAAACTGCTACCGTACTTCTACTATAGTTACCAGGGGGGACCACGCGGACGTGTGACTCGGAATTGGTAGCAAATTCTATGATGTAAAGAACTTTTCATATCTTTGCCTCAGAGAACCTTGCGCCCCTTTCCTCCTATATAGGTCAACCAGCCTCAAAAAAGTCAAATTTTAATCAACATGTCATCGCTTGTTATTCATATATCTTGGAGCTGAAGGGAATCAATGCATGGAATTTATAATTAAAGAACCATAATATTTCCGAAGCATTTTCTTTTATGCTTGTAAAATCATTACTTACAACAAAAATGGTACTTTTTTTGACAGCCTTCTCACGGTACGCTGAGTGTTGCGGTTGGAGATACCCCCCAGTAAGCATGACAAATACAAATAAACGTGTTCCGATAGCCTATTTTGAATTAAATGCTTTATTGTATGTATCTATTCTACTTACTTAAATAAAAGTTTATCATCATGCCGATTTATGTAGTATATCTGTGAATGACTTATTTTCACGACAATTAATACAAAATGCTGGACTACCGTAGACATGATATGGGCTTTGTCGACGATAGACTAAATATATAAAATACTAGCTTTCGCCCGCGGCTTCGGGCTACGGGTGGTAACCGGATAAAAAGTAGCATATTATGTTATTCCTAGTCTAGAACTACATTATAATATGATGTGCAAAACTTAGCTCAATCAGTCGCTCTGTGAAAAATTTCAAGTTCATAGGTAAGATAGTTTTTGTTCCCCATACAAACTTTGCCACACCCATTTACGGTGAAAATAATGTTTATTTGTTTTTATTACAGAGCCTCTGTGCCAAATTTCAAGTCAATAGGAGAATATTTTTTTGTTCCCCATACAAACATTGCCACCCCCGTAAACCTCTTTACACGTTGAATTGCGATGAATGCTGATATGTTTATTTATTTTAATTTGTCTTTATGAAAAAAATAAAGTCAAAGTAAAGATTTTGTACCCCATACAAACTTTGCAATTCCTGTTAACCCCTTTAGAGGTTGAATTTTGAAATATTCTAAAATTACTAAAACTATTTATTTTCATCAAAGAGTCTGTGAGCAAAATTTCAAATCTATGGGTAAAGTTTTTTCTTTCTCTATACAAAATTTGCCTTGCCCTTAAAGGTTTAATTGCGAAAACTACTAAGCCATCCCCGTTTACCCAATTAGGGTTTAATTTCGAAAAAATGCTGATTTAAGTGTTTATTTATTTTTATTAGTCTTTGTGCAAAATTTTAAGTCAATAGGTGATTTTTTTTGTTCTTCATACAAACTTTACTTCACCTTTAACCTCATAATTATCTACAAAAATGCTGAAATAGGTATTTATTTATTTTTATTAGTGTTGGTGCATAATTTCAAGTCAATTGGAGTTCCAACCTCCATCTTCGGAACCCAAGCCAACCTCACCTGCTCGTGGTGCACCCTGCTAAACAACGAACGGGGCTCTGGCGGCCGGCTGATTGCGGCATAGCACAGCCTTAATCGGCACAGCTAAATCCCCTGGTCACCGACGGGCAGCAGCGTCGGTGGTGCGAGAAGCTGTGTCCTGCGATCCCTAACCCGCATGCCCAGCGTGGGGATTATGGGCATATCCCCCTTTATTAGGGGAGGCCTATGTCCAGCAGTGGACTGATATAGGCTGGTGTGGTGGTGAAAACTTTTTTGTCTTTCATTTTCAAACTTTGCCATCCCCCTAGAACCCATAGGGGTTGATTTACAATAAATGTTGAAAGAGAAGTTTATTTATTAATATTAGAGATTTTTCCCCGTACAAACTTTGCCACGTCTTTAAAAATGCAATGCAAGGGAGTCTCTGTGTAAAATTTCAAGTCGATAGGTAAACATTATTTTATCCCCATACGAATTTTTGCAACCCCTGTTTACCCCCATAGGGGTTGAATTGCAAAACATGCTGATACTGTGTATATTTATTTTCATTAGATAGTCTCTTTGCAATATTCAAACAAATCGATAAAGTTTTTATTTGTCCCTCATATAAACATTTGACTCCCCGGGTTATCACCTTAGGGGTTGATTTGCGAAAAATGCTGATATAGGTGTTTATTTATTTTCATTAGTCTATGTGCAAAATTTCAAGTTAATAGCTGAAGATATTTTTGTCTTCCGTACAAACTTTGCCACCCCTGTTTTTTTACTTAATTTAAAAGAAACAGCTTTATTTTTTTAGAGAGCCTCTGAGCAAAATTTCAAACCTATAGGTAATGCTTTTTCTTCCCCTATACAAATTTGCCACCCCTTCAGAATTTAAATTGCGATAAATGCTGAAATAGGTTTTTATTATTTTTTATTATAGATTCTCTGTGAAAAATTTAAAGTCAGTATGTAGATTTTTTCGGTCCCCCAAAACTTTGCCATCCCCGTTAACCACCTTAGAGGTTGTATTTTGAAAAATGCTGAAAAAGATGTTTATTTAATCCTATTAGAGAATCTCTGGAAAAAATTTCAAGTCCATAAGTGAATATTTTTTGTCTCTCATACAAAATTTGCCCTCTAAATTTAAACTTTGTATCTTCAGTGGTTTAGGCTGTGAGTTGATTCCAGAAAAAGGCCTTCTCTTTCATATATATATCGATTTTTAGACATAGAAGTAGCAGCATTTTGAATATGTTCTGCATGGTTAGGTATGTTACTGGCCAAACCTGATTTCATGTCAAACTAGTTTGTAGGACCAACGGTGGACTAACGCTTTCCGTGTGTGTGTACTTTATGTACATGTGAAAAACTCTGTAAAGGAACGACAGAGATATAGACGAGGTTCTGTTTGAGCTCACGCGCGATATACTTGCTATCCTATTGACGAATTAAATCTGTTTTAGGTCGATGTATCATACAGACGAACTAGTCAATCAATAGGTAGTAACTATTACGGCGAGCGCTACCTAGGTATACTGTCTGAGCGCACAAGAACGGGAATTAGTTTGGCATATTCTAGAACAAACTAATTTAGACTGAAATCGGGATTGGCGTAACATACATCCGTAATATCCTAAGTGAGCTTACCTTCTTCTCGATTGGCTGTTGCTGCAGCTGTTCGAATAGGCCGAGTCCGAAATCTTCGCTGCGTTCTCCGAATCGTCCATATTATCCATGTCACTGTCAAAATATTACCACTATTAATAAAAGTCTAACAAGGGGACACCATTTTTTCATCTTGAACGACGGTTGTCAATTTTATTAAATTTTATTTTCTAGTGTTTTTCTAATGTATGTCGTTTAATATTCATGGTGTTATAACCGATAAATGTTAGTTAAAAGACACAAGTATTAGTGAAATGGAATAAAAGAAGATTGAACGGGAAATCTCTGATGAAGAAAATTGTGCGCCGATCGTCTTTTGTTATAGTCGCCATGCCTATAGCAGAAAACAGGACCTGACCGAAGACTGGACGACTAGACTTATATACCGTACTACGTTGCCTCATATTATTATGAACAATTATTATACTTGATACTGGCGAAATTGTGGAGAACTATCCCAGAAGCCATTTAATAAAGAAGTGAAGTGAAGTGAAAAGTCTAACAAGACCGTCCAAGAGCTTCACCGAGGGTGACATCATTATCAACCCCATCTGTAACTACACTAACCCATCCCTCATCACCATTATCACCTCATTTATCAAAATTTCTAAAAACCGGCTAAGAAGTTTGATTTTTTCCTCAGCTCTGTAGACCTGAGTATTTGATATTTATTTCAACTTGATACTTCTTATTTTCTCCTTTTGAGGTAGTAAATCTTAAAAACCTACCAATTATTTAATTTGCGATATTAATAATTATATGTACAAATAATTATAAATTAAATAATTATATATAATAGTTAGTGACGTTTTATTATATAAAAAAAAATCAATTAAATTGTATATCAATGATTGAAAGACAAAAGGCTTCAAGCGCCATTTTTGAGGATTAGACTCTTGTACATATTCGGAATCAAGGATTTTTTGGGTCCTTCCCATTACATCCAAACCCATTGTTCTTGGAAAAGAAAACTTTCATACACTAGTTCCCAACCACATCCACCAGCTATTTAATAATACATTTTAAAAATATTTTCATTCATACATTAGTTGCCACTCACATCCATGCCATGTTGAGGTAGAGTCAGCACGATAATCTTCTGATAGTTTAAAGGCCTAAGTAGGTGGTAGTTAGGTAAGGTATGAATACTTAAAACGTAAAAGCGGAGGTTTGTCTGCATTTATTTTGTCATACATTTTTTTAAAACAGGAAATAACAGATAATGAACACTATTAGTACATAATTTCAAATCTAACCTAACATATTCTTAAAACTAAACAATTCTCGATTATCACAGATTCAATCAGCCTTAATATATATAGTATATTAAATTGAAAATCACAAATCAATCTTATTAATGTAAAATATAGGTACTTAAAACTAATAGATTATTTTTATCACAGTTTTAATCAGTCTTACTTTAAAACAGTTAAAAATACAAATAATATCAACCTTATTGATTTAAAATTTTGAAAAACAATATCAGTACGTATAAAACTTAAAGATTATTTAATATCAAAGTTTCAATCAGCCTTATATTATAATCGTCAATATTAATCATTTAAAATCTTTAATAAAAATCATATTTATACTCAAAACTACGCAATTACCTATTGATTATCAATAATTTTACAGTTTCAATATAAATTAACAAAGGCGTTCATATTCAATCAAGGCATTGAAAATGCTTATTGTTTTATTTTCGTACTCACTTTCAATTCTTTTAATTTTTGTTTTTTTTATTGAGTTTTGTTTTCTGTTTGGTCTTGTAGTCTTTTTCATAATAATCTGCGTGTTTGCCTAGCACATAAATCAGTTCAAGGAGCTGTTCCGCGGTTTCTTTTTAACTCTCCGTTCAGCGTTTTATGCCATGCTAGTAAACATGGCTAGTAAACTATGAATAATACCTAATTAGTGACTATGTAGCAGTGTTTTGGTTTATTTACGTCGAATTACTTGCTCTTTTTCTATTAAGGTAGGTAATCTTGATAATAAAATCATTAAAAAAAGTATGATTCAAATTTAAATTGACTTGCTAATAATGACATCGTCAAGGATTATTTTAGACTCGCAACTAAATCGTCGTCATGTACCTATAAATAAAATATAAAACCTAGAAAGACTTGCTTATGTTGACTGTACTAAAACATTTCGTATAATATAATATATTTTGGAATAGTTTTTATTTATTAAATAAAAGCTTACGGATTTAACTATTTCTACCAAGAATTATTGTTTAATAATTTATTAATCATGGACACTCACGGTAAAGTTAGTCCAAAAATTCAAAGTCGCTCAGAGGGGTATGGAGGTAATTAATGCTCAGAATCACACTGAAGGATAAAATCCGTATAGAGATTATCCGACAGAGAACCAAGGTTATCGACATAGCCAGAATTAGCAAGCTCAGCAGTGGGCTGGTCATATATGTTGAAGAACTGATAACAGTTGGGGTACGAGTTTTAGAGTGGAGACTGCGTCTTGGCAAACGTAGTGTAGGGCGTCCCTCGGCCAGATTATGCCGATGACTTGCGCAAGGTGGTTGGCAGAAGGTGGATGCGGCGTGCCGAAAATCGGGCTCAGTGGTGCTTACTGGGAGAGGCCTATGTCCAGCAGTGGACTAGTACAGGCCGAAGAAGAAGAATTGATCAATCATAGGTTTAACCAGCAGTGGTATAAAGATAGATGATGATAACTTACAGAAAGGACAATGGGCAAATATGTATGGAACTCGGTCCAAGAGCCTTCACCGATGAGATTTGCGGGAAATGAAACGGCATAGTTATTGTATGATTCTGGCAAAAGACTATAAAATTCTGTGCCGGGGTTCTTTTGTTATGTTCATGTTTGTTCTTACTATAAAATATTATGATTCTACGTTAAATAAGTTAGCTTGTATGTTATCTATTTTATTATGAGCCATTCGATCAGGAGTGCCTCAAAACATAGATCATGGAGGATTGGTGGCCTTCGCTGAGTACAGAAGGTGGCCCCAGTCTAGGGTAATGGTGTTCACTCCCTCTTTACGGATTTCACCTAAAAAGGACGGAAAGCTCCACTTCCAACTGTGCTAGGTATTTGTCGAGCCTCAGAGTGCGTCCGTTAAACGTGGCCAGGGTCAGGTGTTGTAGGTAGCCAACGGTAGCACGGGGATTCTTAGTACCCCCTACCCCGCGCCCCGTTACGATGACGGCTGCCATGGTCAGGAATAGCGGGGCAGCCGGGAACTGGTGCATATTCTTTTTGGTGTCCATCATTTAGGGAGTTTATGCTCATAATCTTTAAGCTGGGCATGCGGGTTGGGGATCACAGGACACTGCTTCTCGCACCGCCGACGCTGCTGCCCGTCGGCGGCCAGGCCTATACCGCAATCAGCCGGCAACCAGAAACCCCGTTCGTTCATTAGCAGTGTGCACCTCCTGCAGGTGAGGTTCGCCTGGGTAATGAGGATGGTGGTTGGAACCCCTCACACCCCCCTCCTTTACCTTGTTTCTTTTATCTGGACTTGAGCCAATAACATAAACGTCTCACATCTCTGCACCTAGCGTCGATGACGTCACATCGGTGTTCTGGTAGGTACGGTATCTGCTGGGACTGAGCGAGCGCGGAGAGGTTTAAGTGAAGCAGGAGGGGCATCGCATTCAAGATACTTAGATAAAGATATAATGAAACCATGCCAAAATAAACTAAAATCATAGTGTTTATAGTAAGATAAAACATGACCATAACAAAAAAAAACCCCGGGACAGAATTTAATAACCTTTTGCCAGAATCATGCTACAACTATGCCCTTTCGTTTCCAGCAAGTCTCATCAGTGGAGGCTCTTGGACCAAATTTGCCCATTGTCCTTTATTTAATTTCTGTAATTTAGTTAATAAGTTAGTTGATAGGTATTTATGTCGGTCTATTGAATACATGTTATTTTTTTGACTTTCAATGCCCGAAAATGCTGCTCTTCAAAGATTCCTAAAAACAAAACCTAACTACAAAATATAAGGTAAAATATTGCCCCATCCTGTATACAGACAAATAAACAAACTTTACCTCATATCTAATAGAACACGAAACTGGCATACCCTTTGAAAAAATGGTGTGTGAAAAAATGGGCGACTAATCTACTACTCAACCTACTAATTAAACATTTAAAAACCCCCGCCCCATACCTCATTTCTTTTTGTACATCCTGATCACCGTCTAGTTACAACCTTTTTATTATTAACACCCAAAACACCACATATATACAGCACGCAAAACACCACATACATACACCACGCACGCATACATAGGAAACCATCGAGACCATTACAATCCAAACACGATACCTCTGCTGCTGATACCCTAGAAGTTGATGAAGAGTTGGGTAAGGTACTAGTTCCGGGTGATACTGCATCATGCCAAGGTTATCATGTTCTTGCAATATACTTGATGTTACAAAATACTAACACCGATTGATACACAAATACATAGATACAAGGTACACAGATACGATACACATATACGAAGTACACAGATACTAGCTACACAGATACAAAGATACTAGCTGCACAGATACACACGTCAAATTGTAACACTCTATGAAACAAACATCAAATCGCATGTAGGTATTAAACGCAAAATAATCACCTCATTTTAGATGAGCACTATTGATTTATACAAAAGCACAAACTCTATATTCTCACTACGCGACTAGTCCTTGTAAGGGCAAGAAACAACGCGACGAGTAACGATTCCTTGCTAGGACAAGAAACGACTGCGAATAATTCCCGAGAATTTTTCATTTTATACCCAGCCGGGCACGGTCAAATTTTTTTCATAATTAGCTATTCAGGAAACTTTTTAAAACTTTTCAGAAGAAAAAACGTGATAGGGAAGCAAACAAGTCGACCATTGACGAGGCAAACAGTAAACCTACTACATAGAAGCGCAATTCAGGAGTGTATATGTCACAGCTGTCGGATCAACAACGGTTCGAAAGTTGACAATTATACTACAAACATGTAAACCTAGTGTATAACGCTTTGAGTGCTGAAAACACAAACGTGATTCTGCACGTCGTCCTACGTAACGAGGCTAATTGGGCGTCTTCGACTGTTAATTATTACGGTTCCGTACCCAAAGGGCAAAACCGGGACCTTACTCGTATTACAAAGGCTTTTCAGTCTGTCACCCGGCTGTATTTCATAAACCGTGATAGCTATACACTTAAAATTCTTACAGTTCAAGTATTTCTGTTGCGGCTATAACAACAAATACTATCAAGTATTTATTTTAAAAAAACAACAAACCCGACTGCATATACGAACAGAAAGTTTTCAGTACCTAGGCCCGTATTTTCGTAAATAGAGATCGGTAACATAAACACAGAATGCCAGCTTTGAGAGTTGTTACATAGATTTAAAGTTGTCATTTGACACAGGCGCGTTATTACCGGCATGGCGCGTTATTACCGGCATGCGTTATTGCGATATCTTTACATTATGTATTAGGACAGCTACGACGTTACACACTGCTGCGACAACGCAGTTGTTTACAAGGAATTGGGAAGCATTATCGCAATAACGTATGCGGTATTATCGCCGATAGTAACGCACTTATGTGGCCTTTAAGAATTAAGATCGTCCCCAGCAAACATTTTTTTTAGATTAAATTGCTTAGTTAATTGCAAATAAAAGATAAAATATTTTCAAATCACCTGCTCCTAAATTTCTCAAGCCATGCAACCATCGCGGAAAGTAACGTTGTTTGTTTATAACTAGATTTGACTAAAGTCCTTGCTAAAGTTCCATCGGCCGCGGTACCATAGAGGTTAACCCAAAAAGAATTTAAAATTAAATCAAAGCAAAAAAAAAAATCGACTTCAAAAAGATATTAACTCAATATTAAGAACTAATATTTTTATATTGTACATGAAATTAACCAACAAAACGAAATCAACAGTAGTTAAAAAATAAATTAGGGCCTACAATGTTTTTCGAGGTCTGTGCGCATTGGTAATGCGACCAAACATAGAAGAATTGGCAAGAAACTCAGCTTGGCTTAATTTTATTTAAAGTCCTTGTTACAACAATCTCTATTCTTAAGGCGATTATACATGTCAAACCTCCCTCTCGCTCGCACTAGTCAACATTTTTGAAGATATAAAATCACTGAATGTATTTATGCAAAAAAGCAAACCTTCACGGCCTAGAAAATAACAATACCCTTGTATTTGATAACCCTTGGGTTCGATTCCCACTGCGGGACAAATGTTTGCATGTTCTGTAGATATTTGTCTCGGGTCTGGGTGTTTTCTATGTATGATAAGGAAGCATTTACGAAAAAAAAAATTATATGTGTAGTATATCAATCATGTGGTTCCCATAATACAAGCTCTGCTTAGTTTGGGGCTACATGATGCTGTGTGATTACGTCCCGCATTATTTATTTATTTATTGTTAGCAATTGTATTCAGCAAGAATATAATGTTGAACCCATCACGTTTTCTTAACAAAAAACTTGTACCAATGTGATCAATTTTGGGTTCAACATGATATTCTTGCTGAACTCAATTCAGAGTTACAATGGATTTGGCATTGCTGGGACTAAGCCAATTTACTAACGGTAAAATTAATTACGTCATTTTAGATTTTGTTAAAAAAAAGTACACTCATCCCTTAAAAAGGGTGACTAACTATGGAGCCTTACAGATAGTTTATCCTTATTTCTAGTGTTAACATTGTGTTTGTCGCTATTTTTCTTAAACAATTTGATATTTTATCGGACGTATATTAAGTTTTCATATATGTGTTGGCACGGAACTGTCATAATATTTATTTCTTGAAACTTAGTTCGAAGTTACTTCGAACAAACTTCCTCAGAGGCCGCCCATTTCAATTAAAGGTACACTACCTTAGGAGATAGGTATCAAAAAACATTATCTTCAGGAAATACCATAAATATTAATCTAAATAGATCCCGCAAGTGTATATGTATGTATTTACCTCGTAGGTCATATTATGATATACATTCATTGAGATATTATATCTACTACTATAGAGCGAGTCTTCAAGTGAAAACTGTCAAAAATCGTCCAAGCGTATTAGACATAAATAAAATTCGAAATGCCAAACATTTAGACCTTATGTCGTTTGAAAATTGATTAATGTCCGCGCCATTGACAGCGTGCGCGGAGTTTTGGTGCAGACAACACTTTTTATCACGTTGACTGCGGGTCTCGCAGAAGCGATATATATACGAAACGCTGACCAATTTTAATGAATTCTGGCATAGAGATAGATGGGATCTTCGAAGAGGACATAGGCTCCTTTTTGTCGTAAAAAATAATCTTCAAAAGGGTGATTTAGGAGACAAAATTTTGCAAGCGGTACCACTCATTTCTCAAGTTAGGAATATAAAAGTTCATCATTCTTATACTTTTTAACCGACTGTAGACTTAATAATTGGTCACCAGCGCGAATAAGAGTGGAATCAGGAACGGAAAAGGGAGCGGGAGGAGAAACGGTAACGGGTAGGTAGGTAACATATTGGTTAGTACTTTTTATTCCGTATATATTTAGGGTTCCGTGTAAAATTTACCATGTTCGGTAAACATTTATTCTGAAAGTACATACGTATACAGAAAGTGTATACACGCAGTTAGCTAGTGTGTAATAATTTGTCAAATTTTTGGTTGCTTTGCTTTTTGTTCTCCCTGATCTTGTTTTATAATTTATTGTAGTTACCTTGTGCTTTGGACTGTGTCAAAAAATTGCCTTTTTTAATGCGTTTCACCAGAAATTAACTCAATTAAAATTCAACTAAAAAAAATATCTTAAGTCTCGAAACCCGGGAATTCTTAGGAAATAACTTTGGTTTTAGGCTGTCTTGTGTCCCGGGACTTTGAAATTGTCGGGAATCCTCAAACCCTACTTTTTACAGACGCCATATTGGATTTTTTATACATCTTTTGTACGCAAATCTATTGAGGATACCCTAAAGGGAGTAGTCAGAGGCAAGTCCAAACATTACGTTCGATACATGCCCACTTTTTGCAAGCAGCTAGCATTCCACGTGACAGGTAGCAAGCCCATCGCCGCTTTTTTAATAGAACACTAACCTAGCACATTTTCGCACATTTCGCACCTTTCGAACTTTTTAGTTCGAGGGCATGCCAGTTTCCTCACGATGTTTTCCTTGACTTTCCAAACGTGCACGGCTGGTATTCGAACGTATCACGACCTCCAGATCTTAAGTCGGGGTACATCCGATAAGGCCACTGTGAGGTTGGCTTGGATCCCGAAGATGATGGTTGGAACCTCTTACTCTCCTCTCCTCCTATCAGTCGGATAATAAATATTTAAGTGGGGCTCCGATACAACGGTACGGAACCCCGGACTCGCACTTGGCCAGTTTTTGAAGAAGAGGACAAGTTGATACTCATAGCGTGCGCTACGCGAAGCTCAATCTCATTTCTATTTCTACTGAGTACATTTACTACTCACACGAAACTCGATGCCAGCATTTTTTCAGACTTCCCGGAATCATACCCGCATAGCAATAACAAATACTGGCGACCCGTCCCCGCTTCGCACGGGCTGTAGAGCTTTATGTATGACCTATCCGTCATACATTGTTGGACCCCCGACCCCCGACGCAAAAACGGCGGGGTGTTATAAGTGTGTGTGTGTGTGTGTGTGTGTGTGTGTGTGTGTATGTGTGTGTGTGTGTGTGTGTGTGTGTGTGTGTGTGTGTGTGTGTGTGTGTGTGTGTGTGTGTGTGTGTGTGTGTCTGTTTGTCCCATCGTAGCTCTCGAACGGATGAACCAATATTGATATTTTTTTTTTGTTTGAAAGGTGAATTAGTCGTGAGTGTTCTTAACTATGTTTGATGAAAATCGGCAGATTACATATTTTGTTCACAATTCCCTAAATATGGGTATCAAATGAAAGGGCTTGACTATCAGGTCGGTACACTCTTAAAAAAATGTTAAATAAAAATTAAATTAAGAATTTAAAAAACCCCCACTCTAAAAGCAAACATTTAAAAAGTCAAAAATAATACCATCGTTGATCCATCACATTCGATTAACTAATTCGCGTCGAAATTAATGAACTGAATTTGATGGCTCAACGACGGTTTTATTTTTGACTTATTAAATGTTTGCTTTTTAAGTCGGGGGTTTTTTAAATTTTTAATTTAATTTTTATAATCGCAAAGGGACTAGGCAGCGTTTTTGATAAAGCTTCCGGGAGGCTAGACTTTGTCCGACGTTTTCAACAATTATAATTGTCATATATGAACCAATTTTATACAATTTAATTAATTATACAACTAAATCTTCCTTGATTCACGGTGTCTATTCGTGAAAACCGTATTTAAAATTCGTTAGTTAATCCGGTAGGATTCAGACTTTTTTTTTTGAAGCTAGACAAATAAATATGAACGATTTGCTAAAGAGAGTTTTGTTTTTTGTGAAACTTAGCTTAAATAAATCACATTAATGTGAAGTGCGTAGAGAACCAATCAATATAATACAAGTTAAAACTAAATTAATAGTTATTAGCAAGTCCATGACTTTAAATTACTGCTTTACACCGGCGAGGCATTGACTTTATCAATTTTTAATTTTTAATCTATGACAGGATTGGCTCGCCGCCGTCGATTCACTTCATTGAATAGAGAGATGCTACATTGTCTATGAACATTCTTTCGTTTCGTTGACGATAGACCACGTGACATATCAATAGCTTAAGTCAATCCAATACATTTTTGGACATAAATTCTAGCGAAGTCGACGATAGAATGGATTAAATTGACTTTGGCTAGAGGCACTGGAGAGTATCGCTACAAAGAATAATTTAACTCTTCAGTGGAAAAAGGGACACAGCGGATCAATGGGTAACGACGCCGCAGATGAACTAGCGAGGAGGGGATCGGAAACCCTAACAGAAGGTCCACTGCCGTTCCTACCTCTGCCCTTCTCTCAGGTACGCACATGGACGGCTGCGTACCCTTAACCAAAACAACGAACGCTGGGCACGGACAACGGACTGCAGACAGTCCAGAGCAGCACTACCGGCCACCTCACCGCGGCTGACCCGTCGTCTGTTAAAACTCAAAAGACAAGATCTTCGCACCATTCGTTGGTATCCTCACGGGACACTCTCCTCTGAACAAACGTCTCTACAACATCGGAGCAACAGACAGCCCACTCTGCAAAGGATGTCTGACCGAAGAAGAATCGGCAGCCCACGTAATCCTGGAATGCGTGGGAGTTTCATTACAACGCGAACAAATCCTCGGAACACCGGGGTCACTCCGTAGAGCCTGCGAAACTTCTGTGCTTCTGGGCGGAGTTAGGCTGGCTAAGTATTTAACCAGATCTCCCACATGCACAATGGACCAACTGGAGTCCAATTGCGGGAAAGGGAGTCCATTTACGTTTACATTTACATTTACAAGGTGTAAGAAAGAGATAGAGAAAAGTATATTGAGACGAGCCGCGCGCTTTCGTCCCACGTGTCACTGAATCACTTGCCTGCCAGTCAAGTGCTAGCCTCACCGGCTGGCTTGACACACATAACTCGCGCCGCGTAGCTTTATTAGTAGATATGTATGGTACCTACCTATATTTCCAAATAAATTAAAAAACAGTCATTCAATCTTAACATGTTTCGTTTCTTTTTATTAGTTTAGTAGTACCAGAGACCAGATTAAACTGGTCTCTGGTTGTACCTAATACGGTATTACGGAACACAAACAAATTCAAATCAAATTTTGAACATTGCTACGCGCATGCTCGGCTTAATCCATAGAAATATCGAGATAGAAGAAAAGAGTGTATGTATCTCGTATGGCAAAAAGTCGCCTCGACAGCTCCATTGCTTGCCACGAACTTTAGTCGATCGACTAGTCGTCGATAGTCGATGAACAATCATTGTTAAATTTAACGTCTAATTTGAATTTGATATGATATGTTTTCTCATATTTTTCTTTATGCAGCTATTGATAATGAGTATAGTACTAAAACCGCACGCAGCCCTTCCCTACAGCACTGAGCTTACAAATAAAAGACGGAAAGATATATTTTACATATTATTTTTTAATTACATATAATTTTTTTAATAAAAATTAGGGAAATGTATGTCTGTATTTACAAAGATAAGGAGGGTTAGTAAAGGATAAAAAGGAATCTATTATATACATTACTATGTATAAATGTGTATAAATGTGTATGTATGTATATGTATATATTAGGCATATTCTGTAGTTATCATGGAAAAACGGCGCGGGAATACGATTACCATGAAAATATTTACCGAAAAAATAATACTGCCGGAGGCACTACTACTGGAATGTTCTTTTTTTTATTAGATTTTATTGTGATAATAAAACTACGAGTAAAGTAACTTAACATAATAAAATGTATTGAAGAACCCAAAACAGCAATGCTGCGGTTGTAATAAGCATAATAAGCGTACTCCATGACGGTACTGCTTCCCCGGATGAGCTCTTCACAAAAAGTCCTAGGTACTAAATTGATAAAAAAAAACTTAAGAGGTGTCAAGGGACACCCGGATGGAACGAAGTTCCTTTAACTTCACCCACTCAGGCACCTGAGGCACCTCAGGCACTTCAGGCACCTCCGGTACTTAAGGCACCTCCGGCACTTCAGGCCCCTCAGGCCCCTCCGGCACCTCAGGCACCTCAGACACCACAGGCACCTCAGGCACCTCCGGCACCTCAGGGCCCACACTAAGTAATTAAAACTTGAGAGGTGTCAAAGGACGCCGCACGGCTTACAACTATAGCAAAAAGTGTCGTTACACCTTTTGGTCTTAATTTTAATATATATAAAAGGTATATACGATAGGGAACTCCTTCGTTCCTAAACATGCAAAAGACGTAATCACCACAGCGATTTGAACTGGTTGTCGCAGCGCGGCAGCCCAAGCCTATACGGCGAGGCTAACGAGCACTTAGCATAGATGGTTGAAATAAGCGCACAAGTCTTTATACAATGACGTCATCAGCCCAACCGTCGTTACAAGTTTTGGTCTTATTTTTTTCCGTCTAGCCCCCTTACGCAACGCGCGATAAGGAACTTCGTTCCAAAAACTAAACATGTTCAGATTGAATGTTTGTTTATTAATTTATTTGGAAAGATAAACAGCCATTGGTATCTACCATACATATTTAATAATAAATAAATAAGCTACGCGGCGCGAGTTACTGGTTATTACATTACATTTATTACTTTCCGTCGTCCACCTCGAGGTAACTGGGTGTTCCAGGGTTTTTTTTTCTTTCCATGATTTACCTTAGTTCACCTGGTTGTAACAGAAGTCATTTTTGCTTCCCCTGGTCCACCTGTATTGGGAATGGGCATACAAGTTTGTTACATTATCTGCCTTCTTATACATTATTTTACCTACCTATATATTGACACGTTTTGGATTACGAAGAATTTTCTTGACGTTTTATGCGTCTTTGGCCAGAGACATCACGTTAATAACATACCAGAATCTTAATATTCACAAATAAAATAAGTAAAAATATAAGAAAAAATTAAACCACTGTCACACGCCTGCTAACAGTGATAAAGGCCCTTGGAAGCAAGTTTTTTTTATATAGAAAATGTTTCCTGATCGAATATAGTCCTCATAATCGGTGTGCTGCACCGTGTCGTATTCTAATCGAACGATGCGCGAGCCGCGGCGAGGCGGCGTTGTTTCTCATCACTAAATTGCACTCGTGACGTCAAAGTACCTACACAAAATGTTACACGCTCGGTCTCGCTACAATGGCTGAACTCTCTTCTTCTATCTAGTTATATTTCTGTAAATTTTTGCAAGTGCCTCGAATTGAAGTGCGAGCTAGTGTCACCGTGTTCTTAAATTACCACACTATCGATTAGATACTTTTTTCTTGACTTTTCGCACCATAAATGTTTTATTGGGTTTAGATCTGGGCAAATAGGCGATTCGCTCGCGCGTGTTGAGCGCGCGTTTGACATGCGTATCCAATCAGGCCTGCTGAATGTCACGTGGTATGTGAAGTGTGTGCACATACCACGTGACATTTAGCAAGCCTGATGCCTGAAGCCGTAAATCGCCTATCTGGGAAGGCTCTTAGGTTGGGGCTACATGATGCTGTGTGATAGTCCACCAATATTTATTATTTATTTAACTCTCCTTATAGCTTGACCACCGTCTTCCTTATATTCATTCAGTTTTCTACAAAACCGTTTCAACTAGACTTCTCTATAATTTTCCTATAAAATATTAATATCCTTCTACAGTATATTAAAAAATATATTAATAAATTCAAGTTTCTCGGTGCAACCCCATTTGATGTAACCCCCACCCCTTTTATTTTAATCCCCCCCTATTTTGGAAGATTTCTAAAAAACCGTTTTAGTTAGAGACTTTGCTACATTTTCCAGAAAAATATACATATCCATATAATATATAAATAAATCAGGTTCCTCAAATTGCAAACTTCGGAAATAAAGGGGAACGGTCATTTTTGATGTTAAACATTAATAAAAAACTGTGCGCGATATAAAAAATGTTTTAAGCTATTTAAATCAACCCTTTTCATATGATACCCTACTATACCTAGCAATACACCCTTTTATTTTTCATCTCTCCCGTTATGGAAGATTAATAAAAAACCGTTTTAGCTAGAGACTTCGGTAATAAATTTCATGTAAAATATCATGATTCTGATTCAATTCTCTGGTATTAGGCTAGGCATTACTAATACCAGAGTATTGAATCAGAATTCAAGATGATCCTGCCCTGACGCTTAGGTTCCCTACGACTTCGAGTCTGTCCAGTAGTAACATTGGTGTCTCCTCTGTTTTAGGTAGGTAATAAATATTAACTTATCATAACAGCACCTAGAAAGTTCCGAAGTAGGCAGCCAGTGAAGCCACGAAAATTTGTCGAAAAAAAATTGTAATTGGATTTTTTGAGAAACAACAAGAAGTCACGTTATATTATTGTTCGGAGTTACTTTTGTATCGTTCGGAAATGAAACTTTTCAGTAAAAGTTTGTTTGCTAAAAAGTTTAACAGGCTTCAAACCTAAGAAGTCAACATTTCCTGTTGCTTTATTGATACCAAACGATGTTTTGTAAACAAAATACATTTTTTTTTTATTCTTGGCTCCACACTAGGTAGATATTAAATATATAGATAGATAGATTTCTATTTATTAGTATGAACAGCCTGCGCACATTGGACGACAAACGTCAGCGATTAGACGCTACGACAAGCTGCCGGGGACAATTTTCATACATTTTGTTAAAAGCTCCGCACACACGGCAACAATCGCGACAGCAGGATATGACAGACGCTCGCGACTAAGCGCGACGACAAAGGGTCCTGTTTGCGAGGTCTGTTATTGTAAAAAATACAAATATTTGTAGTAACTAACATAACTAAGCTTGAAAACCAATCAGCGGTTGTACAATGGGCGGCCTTATCACTAAAAGCGATCTCTTCCAGGCAACCAGGCTAGTATTCTCTCTATCCTGTACCTAATCTGGGTGGTTATCAGAAGAAACTATAAGCACAGTACAAAGACCTACTTTCATACAGTAGTCCGGTGCCTTTAATGTAGCTTTAATCTCGCGGTTTTTATTTTTCTGTTTCGTAGTTAGTGGCCAACACTGGTGTCAAATTAGTGTCAGAATCAATTGGTGCCGCGTGAACAGTGCCAGAAAATATTATCTGTTACTGCGCCGTAAGGCCAATCTCGCGCGACATTACGACAAGTGACGTGAAAATGGAAGGAAAGGATTGTAAACTTGTCACAAGTAGGTATTATAAAGTATTAAATATTGTGTACCTTCCTTTGCTGTACCAAATAAATCGATTCTTATACTCGTTCTTGTTCTTGTTTTAAGGATCCTCATCGTCATCAAAAATTAAGTAGGTAGGTAACTTATTGACCTAATACTTAGCTGCCTACTTAATTTATAACAATAGGTGACAAAATGAAAAATCGAATAACAATAGTATTTAAGTGTAAGGAAAATATATTTAACTATATTTAACGACCCGCCTCTGCTTCGCACGGGTGCAAATCTATATACAATGTGTCCAATGTGTCAGCTTGTGGACATAGACGAACACTACACGTTTATTAGGGTATTTTTGACCAATATGCAAAGTATTAAAACAATCGGTACAGTATTTAACGAGAAAACAATGGTTTTAAAATTGTTAAAATATTTGATTAATGTGACGTGGCCATAATATGTAAATGTTTTATGGATGAAAAGCATGCATTTCTCTTGTCATCTTATTCGTGTAACTGATACAGTACAGTATGCTACTTTTTTTATTATCTTGAATTAAATTTGTTTTGATTTTTATTTTTACTTCTAATTAAAACCAAAACTGTTTCACAGCATTTGTGAGAAGTAGTATTACGAAGGTGTTCATTCTTTGTCCACAGGCTGGGGACATGATGTATATATAAAAGAGAAATTCAATCACTGACTCACTCACACGAGATCACGAAATCTTAGAAACTATAAGGCTGAGAGATCTGAAATTTGGTACAGGCAATCAAAAGCAAAGAAATGTTTTTTGAAAATTCAACCTCTAAAAGGGTGAAATGAGGTAAAAACGTTTATATGAAAAATCGTATTTCGTGAACTTAGAAAATTGAAACTAGGCTTATGTGTTATTCCATACAATCAATGAAGATTGGTGTCATTGAAAATTTGAAATACTGTTAGAGCGGGGTGCAAAAGTTTGTATGGGAAAATCTTAATGCGTGATGTGATTTTCTTGAAACTTCGTCCGCATACCAGGTTTTTCTAAAATAACCTTTTGAGGTGATGCAGTTTTTAGGGAAGAATTTTAGTGTGTGGTTTTAATCTCATAAGACATACAACAAACGATTTTCTAAGAAATTAAAGTCAAAAATATGTAGAAAATTTTCCCAAAACTGCGATCCCTAACATGCCTAGTGTGGGATTTATGGGTATATCCTTCTGCTTATAGGGGAAGCCTACGTCCAGCAGCGGACTGAATACGCTGGTGTTGTTGTAGTTGTTGTTATGAGAAAAATCAAAACTACCCCTTTAAGGTAGTGCAATGTCTTAAAAATGTGTGTCATAAGTATGTAGAGAATTTGTAAACGCGTATTGATATCGGTTTAAAACTTTGTACAAATATTCTCCACTAGAGATGGTTAAGGATCAACCTAAACGCGGTGCAATGAGATGTTGTAAGGTAACTTCTAAACGCGTAGTGAGGTTTTGAACTTTGTACAAATATTATTTAATACAGATGGTTAAGCATCTACTCCTTAAAGGGGTGAAGTGGGGTGTTTTGAAGGATCTTTTAAACACGTCGTTTGATTTATTGGAAATTTTGAATAAATATTGTTCACAACAAATGGATGAGGATCAACCTCTTAAAAAGGGGGGTACAATGGGATGTTATACATCCCATTGTACCCTTTTTATTACCAAACTTTTAAACACATCCGTCGTGTTGTCGTGGTTGGAAACTTTAAATAGAATATTCTTCGCTACAAATGGTTAACAATCTACCTTATGGGGAAGATGGACGGGGTGCAATAGGATGCTTTATGGATGCAGTCAATAGATTTGAAATATGACGATCCTCAACCTAATCGTTACGAAACAATTTTTGGATATTCCATTCCTAAGGTAAGATGGGGGAAACGTTTGTATGAGAAATTATATTCGTAGAACTCACTAACTTGTAACTTAAACCCAAACTAATATTATAAATACGAAAGTACCTATCTCCGTCTGCCTGCCTGTTAAATTTTGTTTTCCGACTAAAAAGCTGAACTTAATTAATTTTGGCATATAGATAGGTGAGACCTTGGAATAGGACATATGCTACTTTTTTATCGCAAAAATAAATCTTGAAGAAGGTGAGATAGGGGACGTTTGCATAGCGAACCAATCATTTCTCAAGTTAGAGATACAAAAATTCATCATACCTATACTTTTTTAACCTGCTGTAGACTTAATGACGGGTCGCCAAAGGGAACAGGAGCAGGAACGAGAACGAAAAAGGGAGCAAGAACAGGACTTGGTACTTTTTATTCGTATTTATTTAGGGATCCGTTTATTATTTGCCATGTTCGGTAAACATTTATCGTGAAAGTACATACGTATACAGAAAGCTTATGTACACTTTTTTTTATTTATCTCCTCCCGGTGTTAAGTTGTAACCATTACCTATAACAAAGCATTGGTTAGCAAACACGCAAACGAAGTTGCAGGAAGGTCAGTTGGTTATATATATAAACCTTCCTTTGAATCACTTTTATTATTTAAAAAAAACATCAAAATATGTTGCGTAGTTTTAAAGATCCTTAGCATACATAGGGACAGAGAGCGGGAAGCGACTTTGTTTTATATTATGTAGTGAAGTGATACTGAAGAAATTGATGAAAATATAAATCTTCGCTTTTGCGAGAAAGGCAATGTGATCTCTCTCACAGCGTGCGGTGTACGCAGATGCACAATTTTCATTGAAATCATAACAATTTTTAGTGTCAGTATTTTTACCAGACCGCGCTAGCCCTGAAAGTTATGTCCCGAGTTGCATACAATTTGAATGTATGCAACTCGGGAGTCGGGACCAGCCTTGACCCTGGCTTGTGACCCTCGCGCGGTTGCCCTGTCTAGACGCCTTCGTCTGAAGACTGAATGGATTTAAAGCTGTGCTATAGGTATGAGTAGTAGTGCACCACCCATACACAACACAACGGACAACACCCTCTCACTTGACAATGAATTTTAGATATCCCATATTTAAAAAACCATAAAAAAATAAATTTCACAAGTTATCTACGCCAAGAATTTCGAACGAAATAACGTACCTATCTATCAACCTCACTAGCCCTAATTACCGTGTATTGGGTTAGGCTTTGCCTAAAGTCCCAATAATAAAGGTAGGTTACCTAACCTAACTTACCTAGGTAGTTTATTTGCTAACCTCATTCATTCAATCAATCCAATCAATTTTAAATTACTTGCCCAATTTAAGGCTTCATCAAAACAAACAACAACCAAGTTAACTGCTCCGTTATATCATTTCTTAGTAAGTAGGGGAGCGAGGGGGCTAGTTGTAACAATTTTTACTTTTTTCAATGGGGAAGTATATTGAGTATTTTCATGATGAAGCATTTTTATGGTGATGTTACAACTTAACCCTGGGTTGGGGCAAGTTGTAACTGGCGTGGGGCAAGTAGTAACAAGAACAACATACCAAAACAAAATATTTGTATGATTTTAAGTAGTTTATCATAATTTCCGTTCAATGAACTTAGTGTATTTAAAATATACCTAAATCAAATTGCTTCTATAAGCATTTGCTAATTAAAAAGCATCATGAACAAGTTTTTAAACTCAATTATCACAACCAAGGAGACAATGTCGTCTAGCTTCAATTAACAGCATAAGGAATTAAGTCTTCATCAGAATCACAGTTCACACAAGCATACGATACAGGATCGCCTTTCACACATTTAACGTTTGACCATAATTTACAAATCAAACATTCGACCTACTCTTCTCCATCAGAATCTACTGTAATTTTCTTCACAAATCAAATAGCTCTTCTATTTCTGAAACCATACTAAAACCCTTTATCATTTTTTTTCGAGTGATTTTCCTTTTCTTTTTCCCTTACTTTTTCTTTGTTTTTTCTTTATCTTCTATTTCTTTTACAATTTCTTGATGTAATAAAGGTAGACTGATCTATTATGGATGCATGGAAAAGCAACTACAAGGGGCAAGTTGTAACATGTTACAATGTATGCCCCGAAATTTTGTTACAACTAGCCCGATGCCAAAATTTGCCGAGGAAGGTATGATGATTTTTTATATCCCTAATTTGAGAAAAACTTTAATCTTTCATCGCATAGGTGTTTACCTCATCAAGTTTTATGTTCGCGACAAAAAGTAAGCTTGTTTTTCCTATCTATCTCTATACGAAAATTTTAAAATCGGTTCAACGGTTTAGACGTGAAAATGTAGCAGACAGACATACAAACAGATTTTTCGAGCTGCTGCTCGACGTCCTAGAGCATAGAGCAAGTGAGGCCTAAACCCAGCAGTGGGTAAAGTTGCGCTGCGGATGATGATGGTCATAAACGCAATAAAACTTCTTTTCACTTCTCTTGCTCAAAAAGTGTATCTTAATAGTGTAACTTAGCGGGCCTAAAACTCGAGTTTAATACCTCGGGCTAAAAAGTATTTTTTCTTCTTAATTTTTGTCTAAAATCATCAGCCCGTACAAAGCATTCGTTCTCTTACATAAAAACTCGACTTCTTGGTGCTCCGTCAATCTTTTTTTTTTAAATAGAACCGTCTTGGTGATGTTTTATGAAGGTTGATTAATTTTTAATAACATTTCTGAAAATTGTCGAATTTTGAATTGTTTTATTTTCACGCAATCGAAGTGAAAAGTAGAGTGTTTTACTCGACTCGACTCGTTTAACAATCTACTATTATATCATGCCAAAACTATGGAAAGAGGATGGTATGATGAATTTTTAAATCCCTAACTTGAGAAATGATTGGTTCACCATAAAAACTCTCATCGCATATTTCACCTCATCAAGTTTTATTTTCGCGACAAATCGTAGCCTTGTTTTTCCTATCTTTCACTATACGAAAATTTTAAAATAGGTTCAACGGTTTAGACGTGAAAATGTAACAGATAGATATACAAACAGATTTACTTTCGCATTTATAACATTAATTAGGATTGTTTGGATAGCATAGTCTATGATGTACGTACATTTTATAGTACAAAAATATGTGCTTTCGCGCAATAAAATAAAGGCATAAACAGTTGCGGGAGGATCATCTGGCATTGATACTGCGATCTATAATAACCAATAACTTCTTCGCCCGCATAAGGCTAACCTGGGCCGTCGATTTAATACAAAAGTTGGTTGACCACGTTTTCAACTTACAGAACTCAAAGAAACTGTGAGTGTACTCTGCCCAACAAAACCCACCAACTGGCACAACAACTTATAAAGCCTTCATACAAGAGACAACTAAAATGAAAAGATATCACGCAGCTAAATGCACATTACTAAATTGGAGAGAGAACAGGAGTGTACTCTGCCCAACAAAACCCACAAACTTTTTAGTATGCTCATGGTTGGACAAACTGATTGCAGATAAAACTTAGAAAAAAAGAATATTAACTTTATAGTAGCTCTCCACAAGAGAGATAATAAAATGGATACTACATAGATTGTGTCACAAGGGACCAAAATAATATATTGAAGGCGAGAGTGATCGTTTTAATCCAGAGCGATGCAAAGGATTCTACAGTAGAATCCAGAGTGTGCGAGGGGTTCTAGAGTAGAATCCTAAGCATAGCAAGGGATTCAAAGTACCTCGCTCGAGGTTAAATGATTTTGGTACCATGTAGCCCACCCTGCTTTTCATTCCCCTCTTTGTTTAAGACATATTTTGCATTTATTTTTACACTTTCTGGTGTTAATATTCCACTTTCACTGCTAGAACTAATTTTTTCTTCAATTTGTGTGAATCTAATTAAAACTGTTTGTAATATTTTTATAAATAGTATAAAAAAAACAAATAAGAACTTTAATTTGGTTAAGTAATGCCGCATCGGAAGGCACCCTTTTTTCCACTAGGGCATATAAACCGATTAACTGACTGATTTTACGTCGGTTTTTAAACGATTTTTTTTTAAATAACACGTTTTTCGTTTTTTTTTAATGAGTAATAAATGACAAATTTATTTAAAAGAACTCCTTAGGCGTGGAATGAGAACTTGGTGGTTCTGTTTTATAGGAAGGGAGACAAGAGTCTTCTTAAAAATTAAAAACCCATCTCGCTCAGCAATGCCAGGTGCACTATAGTTATATCGAGGTGTTGAGAGGTCTGTATGATGCCACCACTATGAGTGTCCAAGAACAGGACCAGCAGTCTAAACTGCATCGCGGAGCAAGACAGGGTGATGTCATATCTCTGAAACGGTACACAAGCACTTTGAAAGAAATGTTTATGACGCTGGACTGGAAAGTTATGGGCATAAACATAAAAGATAAGAACATCTTACTCTTATGTTTCGCTGTTGACATAGTCCTACTGGCCGAGTCGTTGGAGCAGTTGCAACTGACGCTGGACGGCCTAGCATCATTAATTACAATTAGTAACTTTTAGGACTGATTTATGATAATATTTAAGGCTATAACTATATTGTTGATTATTTTTACCTACTCTGCTTGAGTAGCAGTGAGTTGGATATTAACAAATGATTTAAACTTTAGTTGAGTAAGAGATATATAGAGAGAGAGAGAGAGAGAGAGAGAGAGAGAGAGTTATAATTTAAGACTTTTTAATGTTTTAATATGATTATCTATTTTGTTATTTTTTATAGATTTATTGGTCCCTGATTTGAGTAAGAGAGAGAGAGTTTTGATTTTTCCAAATAAAAAAGTGAATACACATAGTAACTCTAAGGACTGATTTAACATGTTGTTGAATTTTTTTACTATTTGAGAAGAGTGAGTTATACATACTTACCTAAATTAAATCTTTTTAAGTTGATTAAATTGGTCCTTGCTAATTAAAATAACAAGTTTATTTTAAAACTTGGTTTTATTTTGTGCTAAGATACCTTTACAATAAATCTCGAAAAATAACCGATTAATCAGTTTTAATCGGCTAGTGAAAAAAAAAACGGAAAACTAGTTTTTACATGCCCTAGTCTGTACCTGTTAATGGTCCTTGTTATATGGTCCCCTGGTATCAAAACTGTTTTGAGATATTAATGCATAATGACATATATATGATATATGACTTATGACTCGGTGCACCAATGACCATGAGACAAAGAGCATCTGGATGCCACAACTATATGCATCCACCTGCTCCTTTAATTGCTGTCAGTCGCTAACACGAATGATACACATCAGAAACAAATTATATATATATATATATATATATATGATTGTATACCATAGAACCACAAAACGTGGAAAAAAAATGTCCGCACCCAAACTCTGCGCAAGCTGCCTAGTATACAATCAATACAATATATATATATATATATATGATTGTATACTATAGAACCACAAATCGTGGAAAAAAAATGTCCATATATAAATATATATATATATATATATATATATATATAAATGACCAATGACCATGAGACAAAGAGCATATATATATAAATAACATTATTTATAACTAGATATTATCATTAGATTTAGTACAGTCAGCTTGAAAGCAAAGCTAAGTCTTGGAGTAGGATCTTAGAATATTATGGTAGGATTAAACTTCGGACGTGGATAGCACGACACCTGGAGGAGTACTTGCACTAGTCTAGGTCAGGTAGTTATTAGATATGTAGCTACATAGTTATTTTTTAGGATCATACGTATTATGTAGGTTTCTGTATTTTAAGTTTTATATCGGATGTTATTTATAACTTGCTTACCCTTTTTTGCGTCGCAAAGTATTTCTTTGTTGCACTTTTAAGTCTTCAGTAAAATTTCCAAACTTTTTACATTGTTCATAATAAAAACTTTTCTCACAATACCTATCGAACAAACAGCAGGCAATATGGCCGCAAACAAAAAGAAAGTTATTTTTTTGAATACACAAGCCACAAAAATGCGAATATTGCGAAATAAAATTATTTTGTAGTCGTTGTTGGCAAAGACCGACTGATCAACGGAGTGATTATTATATTATGTAGTGGTGGCCGACACTTGCTAGTTCATAATGTATCGATATTTTAGAATATCTCGATAGAGAATCGAACCTAGATCGTGGGTCTTCTTCGTCTAACTTCTCGTTTAATGTAGCGATGTTACGACTCGATCTACCAACCCGGTTCAAATCGGTTTGAGCTCCAAACCGTTCAAGTCGGTTTGAACCGATGTCAAATCGATCTGAACGAGCTGAGGTGAGCGAGCGGTTTATTGATCGCTGTCCCTCTTCCACTCACGCGCGGCGCGGTGCAGCCCCGCGAGTCGGTACTTCGCTCGGCATCGCCGGCGGTCGGTCGGTTCAACTCGGTTCAACTCGGTTCGGCTCGGCAGTTGTGGTTGAGCAAGTGCAGCGAATGTATGTAATGTTTAGTGTTTTGTTGCGTTTAGTTAGTTGGTTATTTTATTTTATATAATTATATCAAAAGGTTGTTTATTTGTAAATAGTGAACTACTTTCAGTAAAAAATATTTCTTGATCTCAGTTAAAAATACATAGCATAAAAATATATGTATAGAAATAAAGAGCTTTGAGTTGAATTTTTATTTATACCTCCCTCAGGGCTATGAAAATATGGAAAAAAAATTACTTTATAAAGTTGATTTTAATTCGTTCTTAGTCTCTACCAGAAACGAGTTTAATTTTTATTATTAATCCAGTTTCATTATCATAAAATTCTAACATGTGCTAAGACCGCAAAAATCTAAGTAAATCGGGTTAAAATTGAAAAGGAGTTATAAACCGAAATGACAAAGTCGATGCGATGCGATGAACCAATTTGTATTAAATTGGTTCGTCGCATCGGTTTGTAACTCGGTTTCAACCCGGTTTACATAGATTTTTTCGGTTCGGTTTACAACTCGGTTTGCATGTACCTTTAACCCGGTTTGCGTCGGTTTGAAAAATTTTGAGATAGTTACATCATTAGTTTAATGTAAGTTATGTAGGTAGGTTGGTACGAGTTGCAACTAATTAATTACATTACAATATACCACCTAACCGAACGTTTTTTTAAGTTCTTCTTTTTAAATACAAAAACCTCGTGTCACGTTATTTTGTGGTCGCACTCCTCTGAAACGATTCGACCGATTTTTGGGTTATTTTCAAAGTATATTTGTCAGGTAAGAGAGGTCGTAAAGTATTTAACATACCGCTAGGTGATTAGGAATTTTTTGATATGTTGTAATTCTTGAACTAACAATAATTTTTATCCGGGTACCACGCGAGCAAAGCCGCGGTTGGTAGTAACTTGTTTTTATATAGAAAACTCTTGATCGTAGGCACCTACTCACAGCAAAATAAACATACAAAACAAAACGGAAAATACCTATAAATTATGAAGCGTTTGTGGTATGGCTTACTTAGGTGATCTTAGCAGATTATCTTTGTTCAGCAACACTTCACCCAGCCACTACTTGGATGGATGACAGTTCTATGGTATTTGTATCTGAGTGTTTCCGTGCTTTGGAAGGTACGATGTTGGGTCTAGCTTGACGGTAAATTTAAGATAATTGCGTAGTGTGTGTTGCTCCTTGAGTTTTATAGGTATAGAGAGTGACATTGACAGACACGTGCTACAGTCATCTCATCAAGCTCATTGCCAATCTTCAGTTTGATGTGTTTGCGGATCGATGGACAACGATTGAACTTAAGTATCTCTGTTATTCTGAAGGCTTGTGAATTACAGTACTTACCCATTCTTTTTTTGTTGATTTTGAAATACATTTTTTGTCATCTACCTAGACTTAGTAGTTAGATGTAGTTTATGTTACCACCATAAAAGATTTAATTCAATGTATAAGCTCATATATGAAGTACATATTTGAACATGCCATTGATTGCCAACATATTACGTTTTATCTTTTTTTTTTCTATGTTTATTTTGAAGCTTACTTAAACGTTAAATTTTACTTAAATTTTGCTAACTACGTTAGGTATAACGTATTGGATTAATATGTAATAGGTATATCTTGTAATAATAAACGAATTTGAATTTGAACACTAGCTTTTTCTTTTTAGAGTAAATATACTTAGTAGGTACCAAATATGTTGTGAAAAAGACATGAAATTCCGCACTAAAAGTAGAAACCCTTATTCAGGGAAATATTTAACTAAGCGTGAAAGAAAATAAAACACGCAAATGAAGTTGCAAGCGGGTCCGCTAGTAAATTATAAACCGAAAACTACTTCACTCTGTCTGTTGGTGAAAACTGCATGAAAATCCGTTCAGTGGTTTTTGAGTTTATCGCAAAGAGACAGAAAGACTTCTCCATCTTAGACCACAAAATTACTTAAATACGTATAATATGACTGTAGTGAAGTGATGATTTTGATCTAATCAATGGTTGTTTATTATTAAACTAACACCATTATGTAACTACGAATGTCATAAAATCTATTATTTGATTTTACGAATTTTAACAACTCCCGTGTGGAAACCTGTTACGGTAGGTTTGGTTTTGGGAGGTCAGATAAGGTTAATTTGAGTGTGTGAGCTAGATTGGAGTATGAGTGTGAGTTTTAGTTTCAGTTTAAGTGTGAGTTGAGCTTGAGTTCGATTTATAATTTGAGTTGGATTTGACGGTTTTGGATAAACCTTCTGCGCTTAAGAGATGGTCGTATATTTTGATGGTCGTGTATTGGTGGTTCGATATTTCACATCTGCCAGGCATTCCGTGAAGACTCGTTTTTAAATATCTTCAAATAACAGATACTTAATTACAACATTTTATAGTTTTATGAAGTTTGAATAGACATGAAAATGATGAGTATACCACCTACCTATTGTCATTGTAATATTATTATCTACCGATTTAGCATTGACGTTATATGCCCGACAAGATATCGAATGTGATCTAATTCCCGAGCATCGGTTTCCTGTTGTTCGATTGTATAATCGATTAAGACTTTCATGCTGCACCACTATGAATATGACAGGATGTTTTTATACTTATCTAACTAGAGCTGGCTGAGAAGGCTCGTTGTTTTATCGATAAAAATGAAACTGATTGATCTAGTATTATATATCATTATCTAGTATACTTGTATTTGTGTGTGTCAATATTGACGCATGTATAATAATATTATTAATAAATAGCATTCAACTTTCCTGTATGTGTAGTGTGCTAGGCGGCTGAAACTTATTTCTCAGATAAGTATATACCTAGGAAGCCTATATCTGAATTGGCGTATTGTAGAAACAAATATATTTCGATATATTACTTTTGAGAAATTTCCTTTTTTTCTCGTAATTTTTGTGGTCATTTTCGCACAGTTGATGGCGTTAATGGCATTTCTGACATTGTTTTGATATGGCCAAATGCCAAAATAGGCGAAATCTGGCAATGACAATGACATTTCCTTGTTTTCTCAGCAATTTCTTGATACTGGCGAAATTGTGAAAACTATCCCAGAAACCAATTAATAAAGAAGTGAAGTGAAGTAGTTGTGGACGCTATACCACAGAGGCTATATATAAAAGAAGAAGGATAAATAATTAATTTCAACATCACTGTTGCTATTTAATTGAAACATAATTTATAAATTTGTTTGTTCGGTTGGGTGTGCGTAACGGGACACAATGGAAACTCTTCCTCTTTTTTTCTTCTTTTAAAATCCGTTGCAAAGTCCTTAGGCTAACATTATCCAGTGTATGAAGTGAGAAGTGAGAATAATCAGTTAGGCTCTGCGAGTAGGGTAAATTAAAAAATCCCTTTTCAGGAAATGTAGACACTAAGTTCATAATTGAGTAGGTATACTAAAGAAAACTTGACCACGAACAACTTTACGCTGACTTGCCATGCTGACGGTACTTTTTTCGTACGATAACAATAAGCATTAGTGACGCGGACCGTGTCCCAGCTAAAACCGAGACCGAGAGCTCCTAACAGCTTCTAAGCTAACGCACACTAAAACAAAGTGCACGTGAATGCACTACAACAAACAGAAAAACGACGTCGTCAGATAAAACAACACTTACATTCTAATAGATATTTGTGGAAATTATTTACGTTACTTTCGAGGGATGAATGGAAAAGTTAAAAGGTGTGATCAAATTAGTAGACATCTCCGTCCATAAGCCACGACTGACGAATGCGGCTGCTATCTTGTTCTCACTTAGAGAAGGCTAAAGTATGTTACTGCTTTGGTGTGTGAATTATTGACCTAAATACTAATTTCCTCATTTCAATTCAACAGGAATTATCGATAACACAACTTAGACGTAGATTTACAACACTATCATTCACGCTCAATAACACGTGAGTCCTTTGTCAGAGTGAGATGGATTATTATGTTTTACCAAGGCAATTTCCAAAAGCACGTTGCTCTAGACAGAGAAAGATAGAGACTTCTTCTTCTTTGAGCAGATGCTTATGAGTGGGTGGCTATTGTGGCCAACGAGCAATGCTATGATACCGGTGAGCTAGCTAGCACCTTTTTGCGTGCATGAAATCAGATCACGTTTTAACCGGTTCATTCTATAAAAGTAGGTAGACTAACTATGTTATGTATTTTTTTTCTATTATTTTTACCCTTAGGTTAGTTATAAGTAGGACTACTTATATGTATTGACTAAGGTTTATTTTATTTAGGTAGGTAGGTCCTACCTTTTAGGTACTTATTTTATGTTTATCTTATGTAGGTACCTAACTACCTACCTACCTTAGGACCTTAGGTACGTAGGTACGTAACTTATATAGGTAGGTACCTAGGTACTTAGTTAGGTAGATAGGCACCTAGGCACCTACAACAATCACAGCCACTTTATAGGTAATAGGTAGAGGTGGACGACCTCACACGTTTGACGACAAATGTTTGCATGTTCTGCAGATATTTGTGTCAGGTATGGGTGTTTTCTATGTATGATATATTTATGTATTTACAAAAAAAATGTAGGAATAATACAGGGTGAATATCTGAGACGGGACAGTGAGGGCAGGTACTTAACCGTTATAGTTACAGGAAAACGCTTTTAGGAGACTATCCATAAATTTTTAAGATATTCTGAACTGCATTTACAGATTTTGGAAAAAAGTACAGTCAGCAAGAAAATGGTAATTTTCACAAAAACTTTTTTTTATGCCAATCGATCCTGTTTCATATAAATAAGAATCAAAAGTCTATACTGGGGCTGCAGTCTCGACTTGAGTTAGCGACCGATCGTAAAACGTATTCGAAAAATTTTGGTTGCGGTACCGACGATTTCGATAAACGCAAGTCTCGACTACCAACAAACGTGCAACATCGTAATTTCAGGCGTCGCAAAGTTAACGAATAACCGTATGCATAGTCCAGTATTTGAATGGAATAATGGAACTAATTAAAGAAAATAAGTGAAGACGTAGTATTGAAGTCGGTGGAGTACGTCTTACCAACCTTCGCTTCGCCGACGACATTGTTCTTTTCGCTTCAACAGCACATGAACTTCAGTCCATGCTCGAAGATCTGAGCAACGCAAGCCTTGAGATTGAATTGAAGATGAACATGTCGAAGACCAAACTGATGACCAACAGCATTAAACATTAGATTTTAGTCAATGGTGAGGTGATGCACTATGTCCAAGATTACATCTATCTCGGCCAAATGGTTTTGGCCATGGCTGGCAGACAGGATAAGGAAATAGCTAGACGCACCGAGAACGCTTGGAGAAGCTATTGGTCGATGAAGGCGCTAATGAAGGGTAACCTCCCAATGACACTAAAGCGCAAAATCATGGACATGTGCATCCTTCCCATTCTTACATACGGCTCGCAAACTTGGTCTTTGACTAACGTCCAAAAATCCAAACTCAAGGTTTGCCAACGGGCGATGGAACGTAATATTCTCGGAATTAAATTGACCGACCGAGTACGAAACACCATACTGCGTTCTAGTACCCAAATCGTCGACGTTGGACAAAAAGCTGCCAGCCTAAAGTGGAATTGGGCCGGCCATGTATGCCGCATGCCGGATGAGCTGTGGGCAAAAATTACCACTCAGTGGATCCCGGACACAGCGAGAAGGCGTCACGGCAGACCACGTAGAAGATGGCGTGACGAATTAGACTTCTTCCAAAAAGACTGGGAAACTTTAGCGCAGGATTGAAGTGGATGGAAAAAATGGGGGGAGGCCTTTGCTCTACAATGGGATGATTTAGGCTGACAGTAACAGTAACAGTAAGTGAAGACGAGGTTATCAAAATACTAATTACCGTGAAACATATTGAAATCAAAATATGTAAGACTACTAAATTTTTATTAACATTATTTTTTAATAATTTGTGTTATCTCTACAATTTAAAGCGTCAAGAAAAATACACTTATGTTACTCGAACGAAGGCACAGAATACAGAGGACAGAAGCTTCACTCCGCGCAATCATTTAAATAAATAGCGACTTTAGCTGCTACGCAATAAAGTGCTATTTAGCTCGCACCAAACTCAGTGCCTAACATTCATATTAACCTACACCTTGCATCCCTTTCTATCGTATAGCTCTATCTCTACTGACGTGGCACGTGTAACGTTAGGGTTGTCTTGAGAATTATTCTGTGACGAATAATAATAACCTGGCCGCCGACGGGCAGCAGCGTCGGCGGTGCGAGAAGCTGTATCCTGCGATCCCCAACCCGCATGCCCAGCGTGGGGATTATGGGCATGTCCCCCTTCTTATAGGGGAGGCCTATGTCCACTGCTGGACATAGGCCAGGCTGTTGTTGTTGAACATTTTACTATCCAGTTACCTAGCCACCTATTTCTTTTTAGGAACAATGATAATTCAAATAATATCTACCGACCTAGTATTAGATCAGAAAACTATTTTACACTGGCTGACTGCATTAAGAGCTCAAAAAATAGGCATACCTACTAGGTAGGTACTTGGGTCCTTAACACTTACTTAAGTGTTTAGGTGTCTTGTGTACGAAAACTGAATAATCACTGTTTAAGGTAGGTACATCATGCTAAATCTTAAGAGAAATTTTAGTAGGTAGGTACCTACCTAGATATTTGCAAGAGAAAAAAACAACATTTGGTTTGTAGGTAACCTAGGTATCTAGTTTTAGTTGTTAGTACACCTACCTTTAGGTAACTTACCACATCGATTTGTCTACCTACAACTACCTACCCGACTGTTTTTAAGTAGATAACCTACACTGCCAGTAGGCAGTACTTAAAGTTAAACTAAATAAAAATGTACCTAGCTTGGGTTTCTAATCTTACTCTCAGTCTACATAATCAAAATCATAATACCATATACATAATAAAGCACTATGTAGGCCTACCTATACCTACCAATGGCACAAAAATTGTCTATGAAAAAATACCTACATTATAATATTACGTTTATTTATGTAGGTAGGTACCGCATTCAAATAGAACTTGTACCTAAGTACCTACCTACTTAAGTAAATACGGTAGACTTTGATATCTAAACAACGCATTATTTGGTAGAAAAACTTTCAGTTCTGTACCTACTATTGGTATTATTTTCATTTTCTTATTATTATTCAGGCAACCAAATGCTGTTTAGTATTTTTTTGCCTTCATTTTGCGAAAAATATAGGTACATAACAAAAACACACTAAAATGCCGCGGCTGCTCAAGGACACTTTCGTTCCGGGCAGAACGCGGCAACCGACGTAACAAACCACGCTCGCAAGGCCGGCGATGCGTAGGTATATTTTATACTATACCGAATACGATACCGAAACTTATAAAGTTTTCGAAAACTATCAAAACTCGTGGTAAGCCCTCTGACGAAGGTACGAAATATTTTATTTTATTTTACATGGTATTTTGATTTCAGGTCCTTGCAACACTGGTAAGAAAATAATAAAGTGTTTAATAGTTGTCAGTTCGATATCCAAGGAGTTCTTAGTTTTTAGGTGCCAGCCATTGAATAAATTAAAATAATTCTTGGATTTAATTTTAAGAGAATTTCAACAAACGGAAAAATTGATAAATCCCACAGCAGCTACGGCCAGGACCCAACAAGCCACATACCTGTACCTACTCAAAGTAATTACCAAGTAGGTAGCTGAACAGCGTGTCTGTTTAGTGATAATAAAGTGTCTTTCTGGTACCCCCTTTCGAAATATTGCGTGAAAGCCGACATAATTACCTACCTATAATAGCAGCTGACCCTAGAGATAACCTACCCCTCCCTGCTACAAGTATAATTACATCGGTCAGCAGGAGACCTTAAAAATATTTTATTCATTTTAAGTATACTTTTAGCACACTTTTTAATCTTCATGACCTTGTCACATCGGCACCCGTAGGTAAGCGGTTACCTCACATTACGTGTAAAAAATAAGTAGGTGGCTTATTCACTGGAACAAGATGTTTATAAATTAAAATACTACCTACTAATATTTTGATTAAAATTCATTTTCTCAACGCCTAGTGTCTTCTAGGGGATTTTAGTTGAGTTACGTATCTACATTCAAGGAATGAATATCGAAGCTTCGCTATCCGTCGCTAGATGTCGCTCATGGCTTCCGAAAAGCTCTATTGACAGGGTGATAGCGTAGCATAACCTAGACAGAGAAAGCAATTTATGGTAACCAATTTAATAGTAGTCTGTGACGGTAACTTACTTATTGATTAGGTTACCATCACAGACTACTATTCAGGGGCTTACCACAGGTTTTGATAGTTTTCGAAAACTTTTTATGTTTCGGTATCTTTCCATACATTTCCGTAGTTCATGCACGTTTCCCTAGAGGCGCTGTACTGAAAATGTATGGAAAGATACCGAAACTTATAAAGTTTTCGTAATGCAATAAATACTATGGGGAGGAGGTTTTTGTTAATAATTTCAATTAATTGGGTTTAATTTATGAGTAAATACTGGGGTTTTGAAAAGTTTTGCTTTTAGTGTTGTAAATTGGCGGGAGTGGAGTCTAGGCGCGAAGCTAGGGTCTTCCCTGTAATTGCGGTAAATCTTCTCATAGTAGAAGTTCCAGAGGGAGTTTTACCTTGCGGTGTTATCACGTACTCTGGGTCCTCTGATAGGTAGCTAGGGAGCCACGTTTGTTAGAGTGGGCTGGCCTTCGAATTTTCCCTCGCATAGGGCTCGAAGTAACTCCCTGGGTGATGTAATTTGACTATCAGGTACTCTGGTACTTGAGTTGCATTAGCTCAGTCTTTATTTATATATTTAACTATTACACCCATAAAGTCCTTGTCCGGTAGCTCTTTGCATCCCTAGGTAAGCTTCGGCTCGCAAAGTAGAAACACTTAGGGCAGTGCTGGGGTAGAGTCACAGTCGGGGCTCACTACTTCGTTCCCCATCTCGATGGTGCTAGAATTGCACTTCGAAGATTTACATGCACGATTAAATGTAGATGTGAAACTTCGGTTTCTAGCTTCGGTTCTAGCTCAATTACACATTTAGCTGTAGGTATAGGTAGGTACACAACACTTATCTAACGTTGAGGGGAAAGGATAGGTAACAGGGCTATTTAGATTACTTACGCATATGCCGCCTACATAAAATTCTGAACACTAGAGCAGAATTTGACGTCACATTCCACGTGACATTCAGCAAGCCTGGATTGCATACGCATGTCGATTGTGCGAACAACTCGCGCGATATAGGCGACTATACAGGTCTCGCTCACACTATTCAACAATTTTGAAGATATAATATCACTGACTATAGTTATGCAAAATAGCAAAGCTTCACGGCCTAGAAAATAAAAATACAAAGGTTCAGCAATAATATCATTTTGATTCTATCACGTTTCTTACCAAAAAACTTGTACGGTGGGCCAAGAAATTGGTTTACCACCCTACGGTTGAAGTGTCAGAAGCTCTATGCTTCGGCGGGCTCTCTGAGAAGACTGCGTAACTTTCTGCCAACGGCCACCAAAACTGCTCTAGCACAATCTCTCCTTCTCCCTGTGCTGGATTATGCTGATGCGTGCTACTTGGATCTCACAGAAGAGCAGCTAAACAAGCTTGAGCGTCTCCAAAACTTCTGCATCAGGTTGATATTTGGCTTGCGTAAGTATGACCACGTTTCTCCTTTTCGAAATTTGCTCAAGTGGCTCCCTATTCGCCGTCGCCGGGACATGCATATTCTTTCCCTTCTATATTCTATTCTGTTCAATCCCTTCTCGCCTCGCTATCTCAAAGACAGATTTGAATATCTTCATTCTTCTAACTCCTTGAATCTTAGGTCATCAGACAACCTGTCGCTCAGATTTCCTATACACACTTTTTACGGCAACTCTTTTTTGGTTCAATCTGTACAATTGTGGAATGCCTTACCTGTCGAGATAAGACGAGCTCCTTCACTCAATACTTTTAAACTCAAACTAAAGCTTCACTTTTTGACATCTTCTTTATAAATTACCTCATTCTCCAAACGTTAACTATGTAGTATTAATTAAAGTATATATATTAGTCTATTGTTATTATTATGTGTGTATTGGTATCCCCAACCCGCATATTTGCATGCCTATAGTCGGTGTAAGAGGGTCCAACCCCCCATCTTGAACCAAAGCCAATCTCAACTGCACGCGGTGCACCCTGCTAAACAAACGGGGCTCTGGCAGCCGGCTGATCGAGAAGTCAGCGGTGCGAGAACTTATGCCCTGTGATGCCCAATCTGCATGCCCAGCGTGGGGATTATGGGCATATCCCCTTCTTATAGGGGAGGCCTACGTCCAGCAGTGGACTGAATAATCTGCTGTTGTTGTTGTGTATTGGTATTGATTTAATTTGCTTACTGTATTGATTTGTTGCAGGCATGTATTAGTTTGTTTTTAAACTGTGCTGCCCTCTCTTTTTTTCTTTTTAGTTTTTACTCTTTCTCCATCCAAAGGTTGCCTGGAAGAAATCGCTTTCAGCGATAAGGCCGCCCATTGTACCATTTTTTTAAATGTCGTATTTTTTTAAGTGATTCATGCAATAAAGTGTTCATTCATTCATTAATTCATGTGCACGTCATAAAACAACAAGGTTCATTTTCCCTTGCAATTATTCTGACAGCTACTAATGCTCTCTACATCATTTAATGTTCATAACATAACTGATAACTAACCCTCGTAGGCCTATGTCAAAAATTGTTTACCCGGCGCAAGGCGAATTTTGAGCCAAATTTTCTTGTCATACATTTTTATCAGCTTAGATTATAACAAGAGAGGATAGATTGAAATCATTCTAATAATAACTGTCGTGCAAATAGTGCTCTTTATTTATATTTTAAAAGGATAGCATTTTGTTTCATTTTTTCGCATTTATTTTATAAATAACTAATTTAATATTTGAGAAGCAGTAGTGTGGTGGTAAGTAACCTACCTACTTACCGGACCAAGAGCGAGAGAAACATGACGTTCAAAACACGTGTCTCGTACACGTTAGCTAGGGGCCCCAAGGAAGTATGTGTAGCTAATATCAGCCTAGAGGCTCCACAGGTTGTCTTTCCTGTGGTTAAGGCCGACTAGGCTGAAGATAGTCAAGGTGCTGACCAAGCCTACTTACTCCAACTAACCATGTCCCAGGCAGTAAGTTAAGACTTATTAGATAGATTATATTTTATACAGCGGTATAAAATATAATATAGAATTGGTAGTAATCCACAGCTGAACATAGGCATAATTGGGTGTCCAAGACAGTACAATTATAGTAGGTAGATACGGAGGTAACTATTCAAAGAAAGTAGATTAATTATTGAAGACATACTAAAGATAGTTTATTATACGTACACGAAATGAATAGTACATACACAGTGTAATAATGAATTGTATCATTAGGTAGGTACTTAAAACTATAATAATATTAACGATTACATAGTTTATCTGAAGCAACAATAAAATATATGTAATAAAAATTTCAATAAAATATAATAAGGGTGCATAATTATTGAAGACATACTAAAGATAGTTTATTATACATACATGAAATGAATCGTACATACAGTGTAATAATGAATGGTATCATTAAGAGGTACTTAAAACTATAATAATATTAAACGATTACATACATTGTTTATCTGAAGCAATAATAAAATATATGGAATAAAAATTTCAATAAAACTACTAAGGGTGCATAACTCGGCTTAAGCCGCGTCCGCAATGCAAGCGCTATTGGTAAAAATACAGTACGCACCTACAGTATGTTATCTATTTTCAATTTATTACATTTTTGAGAATACATTCAGGCATGCCCTTTACTGATATAATAAATAAATAAACAAACTATTATGGAAACCGCATGATTGATAAACTACTTAGAAAGGGTGGGGCAAACATTTACCTCATTGAAGGCAGCTACCTTTTCTTTTGTAGTTTTTGTTTTGAGGAAACTATATGTTTATTTTGAAGAAAAAAATAACAGCATTTTCGGATTATTGAAAAATTTTGTCCGCCTTGTAAATTAAATTTGTCAAAAAAAAAGTTGGTTTAATCGTCTCAATTTCCCAACAGGAACACTTTTCCCAAAATAACTTACCAAATCTAATTGTAAGATTTCGCGAAAATTAAAAGAAGTTTCCCATACAATTTCTATAAACCATCATTCGCCAAACATTATGAAAAGTCAATTAAAAATAAGAATAGTGTTTCCCGACAAGTGTTCGAATGGCATACATGGACTCAATGTTCTGGCGAATGGCACTTCATAGAAATTGTACGGAAAACTTTCCTAAAGTAACTTACCAAATCAAATCGTAAGATTTCGTGAAGATTAAAAAAAAAACAGTTTTCCATACAATTTCTATGAGGTGCCATTCGTCATATCATACTTAGAAAATTAAGAATTAGAACAGTTTTACTTATAGGTAACATATAGATTTTTACTTGTGGTCAAGTTCTTTTCGAACTGATAATAAGCGAGCCGTCGAGTGCTCATGCAATGCGGTCGCGACCTTACTTAACAATAGATTTTTATAAATATAGGTTAAAAACAATAAAACACTAGCACACTAAATAATACACAACAATGAAATTTCGATTCACACAAATATGCAAATCAGCCTACAGCAACCAAGAGAAGAGTCGCTATTTCCTCTTCGGGTGATCGTACCGTCAGTTGCATAGTAACTGCGCCTTGCGCTGCTACCAATCTGGCTCTGAGTAAAACTGGCACACCCGAGCGCCAGATACCTCCACCGCGGATCTCTTTTACTGCATCGCCGCTGATAGAATCCAAAGGCATTCCCAAATGCTCGCAAACCGCTTTGGCAGCTTCCCCTACATCCGTCTGAGATAAACCGAAAGTGTCGCAAGCTTCTGTCGCGTCAGAAGCTCCCAACGCCCAAGTCGCCTCCCAATCAGCGGTCGCGGCGCGCGTACGCAGCTGATCCGCACATCCTAAATCGAAATCTTCCAGTCTATACGTATCCGCGTAGCCTTCGTAAGAATCCGGCACGCCGGTGGTAGGATCGCAGTCACGGACCACAAACTCGAGAGTAGAACCGAACGTACCCAGTGTGTCCATAGGGCATTCTGGGAACTCAAACGATTGGAATACGCTTCCCGGCTGGTTATACGGAAGCTGATCGCATGAAACATTCGAAAGATACTTGTAGCCCGCTGGTGGCTCAAGGCGGACATGGATGCTCTCCAGAAGTTGGTCACTTAAAGTGTTCAAACATTCAAACTGCAACACTAGGTGACGAGCAAAGACATGTTTGATGCACCGCACCCGATACTCAGTCTCCGGCTCGGTCAAGTCAATTGCCTCACAAGTTTTGAAAATAGGTCCAAATTTATCATAATCAGGAAGGGTCTTGAGAACATCTATATATTGTTCCTCACGAGAAAGAGTCGGTTTGTTACGAATCTCTATTTCAGCAGGGGCTTCTTTGGCTTCTTTCACTTCTTCTACTGTGGGTACTAAGGCAATATTGAACGGTGCATCGGGTGTTGTGGCTAGATGATCGCCAAGCGCTTTTTCTAACAGGATGGGGTTAGGAACTTGTACATTAATAATGTAGTTATTGATAAGTTGGGCATCACCAGAGTCAAGTATAGCGCTGTAGTATACGGCACGATCACGGACCTCATCTTCATCATCGAGTTGGCAGCGCGCCAGTAACACCATGATGTTTGGTAGTAGTTCTGGTCTAGAAGCTCCAAAGCGTGCAACAGCCGAAACTGCAGCCGCCCTCACGGGCCCCGACTCCAAAATGACTCTGTTGTAAATGTACCTGATGTATCTGGATGGTTGGCGAGCTTTAGGGCCTTCACGTCCAAGAACATGTAAAATACGAACGGCTAACGACGCATGTTCACAATCTTCGATGAATTCGCACAGATGAGCGAGCCCTGTTTCTTTTGCATCTGGGTTTTCTTCAACTAAAGCGATAATCGCGTCTGCAATCGCGCTTTTGTACTGCACACCACCTTCATCTCTGAGCATGCCAGCCAGGAAAGTTGCTAAAGACTGGTGCTTACGTGGGTACTTAGAGCACAGGCGTCTTATAGCTTGAACGACGACGATTTTGAATTCATCTGATATTTCTGACATAAAGCTGGATATTTGCTTCATGAGGCGTTCGATTGAGCTTTCAGCGCCGGTAGCGAGTAGAGTCGTGACGGCTAGAGTAGCAACGGAGCGGTTCGGGTCGCTGATCAAATTCTCAAGGTCGACAGCGCAAGCGGCGACAGCACTGGGGTGTTTCGCAGTGAGCTTTGCTAGTGTCCTGGCACCAGCGAGACGCAAGGTCGCTTTCGAAGAGCCGCAAAATATTTGAAGTACAGATACAGCTTGAGCCAGGTCTTTGGCAGACTTTCTCAAATTTACAATGGCATGGGCCGCTTCATACACTAATATCTCTGATTTGTGGCGCAAGCACGTCATAATGAATTCCATATAGGGTTCTGAACCTTCAGGGTCCTCTTCAGCCAGTTTGGCTACATGACGGATTAGTAGACAAAGTGTGTAAGGCGAGAGACGGAGAGGTGCTCGCATCATCTTCTGGATTAACTTGACAGTGGCCAGTCGGTCGTTTCGGCGAATGTTCGCAACCACAGCCAGTGCATGGTAGGACACCAACCCATTTTCAGACGTCATGGCCTCCTGAAATAAATTTCATTTAATTAAATTTCTGTATATCTTTTGTCTTGTATTTTGTGCTGATCTTACTTTACAATTTATTGAAAAAAAAGGAAATCATAATTAAACTTTACCCAGTAAAGACTACTCAGAGGGCTTTGTGAACTATTACCTATTCCCTCACGTCGAAGCTTATGCTTAGTTAGAGTGAGGAGTCGATGCATAGTCAACACTTAGGTTTGGGCATGGTACCTATTCTCATGTACAATTCTATTGCTAGATTAAGATAACCTTACTTAAGTGAGCATCTTACACATAATTTTCTGTCAAACCTTTTTGAAAATAAATACTTTTTATTATATTATTATTATGACACTTGATTCTTTTTAAAACTCATCAAAAATATTTTTTTACTATAAAATTTTGAACATCATTATTATTACAGGTACATAATAAAAACGAGATAATTATCAAGATCACTTTACTTTGAAAATTGTGGCTTGACACAAGCAACACTTCAAGCCTGAGGCTTACAGTCAATATGCTAGTGCTGTTGGCAAAAGTGTTTTCAGCACTCATTAAAGCATTAAAATACTGAAGTCTTCAAGATTCAATTACCTATACTTACTGGATTTCATTGTTATTGAGGTCTGGAAATAGACAATTCCTGTTTTGTGGCAACAACCGCTATTAAAACTTTATATATAATTCAAAACGTTAATAAAATCCAAAAAACCTAGATGATTAGTTCCACGTTGGAAAAAAACACATCTAAGAACAGACATCAGCAACCATACAACAAAAATAACTGAAACTAAAATGTTTGGTCTCAACCTGGCTGGTCCCCATGAGACGACAGATCACCACCCTTCAGAGACAACATATACTTCTACTGCAAACACAAACTTATATACAAGAAATATCAGAAATTAGAACAAATTATACATTACAACTTTAAATGTAAAAACTCTTAAATGTCAAGAACATCAATATGAATTAGAAAATGCACCAGAAGAAATAAAATGGGACATTCTGGAAATATATGAGGTTTGCAAAATGGGACAAGAAATAAAGATAATTAAAGAGATCCCAAACAAATATGTAATGTAATAAAGATGAGAGGACAAATTACATTTCTCGTTCTTTTTTCGGCGATTTTTTTGTTTGATTTGATATTTTTTGGTAATCTGACTATGGCAATGACATTTCTCGTTGTTTTGTCTCGGCATAGACATTAGGTCTATTAGGTTTTTATAACCACCCCGAAATCCTTCCCGCAGTAGCAAGTTCTAGGTCACCCTGACTTGAGTAGATTAGGTTCTAAATGTATCACAGAACCGACACAGAGCAATCAGATTCGCACTACCCCTAGTGTATATAAAAAATGCGGAGCCAGAAGCTCGCGTGCCTCGGAGATCCCGAGTGCAGCTAGCCCGTGAGGACGACTAGAGCGAAATGGAGGTGGCGAGAGTAACGGAGCGAAGTACGAGTGGATGAAGCGACACTCAGGGGCGACCTCGCGAGAGCCCATACCGGAGTCAAATATCCATTTTTATGATCTGACCCATTTTTTAAAATTGGTCATAGGCCATGGTTTCCCCTACCCTAATACTCTCACATCCCCCTCTCCCGACAGTGTTTTGGTATATATTGTTTGATTACATTTTTTCCATACTTAACCTCAAAACTAAATTATTATTTTTCTCGCTAACTATGGGTTTCCGCACTCCCCCACCCTTTTAATCACATCAGTTAAAAGACATTCCTTTCATCTTTGCGATGACAAGGAAGAAGCTGGAATAGAGGAGCTTCAGCTGGAAACAAACAATACAAGAAGAACTGGTGCCCTGCATCTTCAATGATGAAGTCATCCAAGCTATTATGACACAAAGAAATCAAAGCTCCCGATCAAGATAAAATTACTTGAACTTCTAAAAGAATGTATGGGAATTATACTCACTCCATTGTCTGGCAGCCTACAGTTCTCCAGACTGAAGAGACAAAGTATCCAAAAGCCTAGTGGATAGATTCGCAGAGAACTAATGAGAGAAAGTCACTGGACAAATCTTTTTACGAACAACCTAAATCCATTATCAGACAGCACATTGGATTATTGTTGTGAAAAACAGATTGCCAAGTCACTTAATATAAAATGAAAAAATTGTCTGGCATCTTCAATGTGATCTCACAAGAAGAGTACATACCTATGCAATGGAAAACAACTACTATAACTTTACTACAAAAAAAGGGAATAAGAACCAAATTAGAAACTACCACCCTATAAGCTTAACTTCTCGTATACAAAGTCTTTGCAATAGTAATACTTGGCAGGATAAACAAGACCCTAGAGTGGGGTGAAAGTCTCTAGAGGAGGCCTTTATCGTACTTTATCATAAAATTCTAATCATAATTTTTTTTATTTGCTCTAATTCATAATGCGACCGAACAGAGGGTCATCATGGAGTAAGTCCACATGATTGGAAAGTGTCCTACAATGCATTGCCCTGCTTTCATCAACTTGATACTGAGCCTTGTTGAGCCTGAGATTTGCACATTTATGTCTAGACCAGGAATAACAGAAAAGGCTTCTCTCTAAATCGGTATAGAGCGAAGCCACAGGTGGAAGCTAGTATTTAGATTGTTTGTTACCTGTAGTACTGTTATTTTTTAAAGATGATGTAAATATGGAATTAGATATTGTAAACCATTACGTACCTGTGCCTCATTCACCCAACGACGTAGCAAATCTGGGACGGTCGATGATAGGTGAAGCGCAGACACCAGGGCAGCAGAACTAACAGCTGGGTTCTTATCCACGATTGCTTGTTTCATATAGCGCTCGATAGCTTGCAGCATCGTGCTATCAGTTATACTGCAGAGGGCCCGAATAGCTGCAGCTCTGTACAGATCCTCCTTGCCAGTCATGTCCTTAGTTAGAGATGATGTCACAATAATCACATCCTGGGCGATGGGACTCAACTCCTTGATACACAAGTAAACAAGCCGACGCAGCATAACATCCTTGGATTGAAACAGTTTTGTTGTTGCAAAAAATACATCAGTAGCTTCCTGAGTGGTAAGAGTTTCACCTTGATTCAGCAAATAAATAACTTTGGTCAGAATCAATGAGCATTTTCTAGGATTTACAGGCGCAGAGTTGAAGTACTTAGCCTCTTGTAAAACAGTAGTTTTGTCCAGATTTTGGAATAGATTCCCAGCTCCATCTTCATCTTCTTTCTTATCACGGCGATTCATCTTGAACACGTTGATTTGGTAACTTGAAAGGAAAATCTGATAGTTACTTTTCACACGAAATATAGCAAAGATCCGCAATCATTCCACACCTCACGAATCGAGAAAGAGAAACGAACGAAAACGAACACACACAGGAAACGAAACACGAAACACGTCACGCTCGCGCAGTGTTCTTTTCTCGAACGTCAAAGTGCGATAACGGTAGTAGAGGTGTCCATTAAAATCGGTATATTTGTACCCAAAATCGGTGTATGACATAAAATGTACAATATTATATCAAAGTCGTATCAAACCGAGTGCGCTTGTGATGAAATAAGTTTCTTTAGCGTCTTTTTCTGATGTAATGTTATTTCCAGCACTGCCAGTATGAATTTCGGATAAGGTACGGTTTTTCCTCAAAAAGGTACGGTTTTTAGCGTCAAGGTACGGTTTTCCAAAATGTTATGCCTAAAAGCTTGATTTTGCTAGATACGTGTACATTGTTCTTGATAGATGATAAACCTCATTAATTTTAAGAATTAAATGTACAGAAAGCGTCAGAGTCTGGTAACCCCCCTAGTTAATGTTAGTAGGTTCAAACCGTCGCGGCGTCATTCGTGGATCTCAACTTTTTGCACAAATTAGTGTTTCATAAAACTTCTCCTCTTTGCTTACGAATATTTAATTTCAACCATATGACTATACGACACAATGGAGTGGCGGTTACAACACTCGACATTAATCTTAACGTTACAAGAGTACTGGGTTCAAATCCCGCATTACCTAAATGTTTTTTTTTGTTACTAACACAATGGATTACGTTACGCTGTAAGTGTAGTAGGTAAGTTACCTAATTATTTAAATTAAGGTTACTACCGTGTTAAACAAATGAAGAAGTTACTAGCTGACGCATCCATGAATACCTAGAAAAAATAATAAACGTATACTGTAACTTATAATTTCGCCATTATCGCCAATCGCTACGATATCTCAGTTGGTTAGAGCGTCTAATTCATAAACTGGTGCGAATGAATTGCTGGTTCGAACCCCCAGCCACGTATAAATATTTTTGTATAAGATTTTGGCCATTTGAATATGGTAGCCTTCACGGCAGCAGTTTAAATTTATACTTTAAAGGGGTATACCAGATCGTGACGCTGTGTGTACCTACCACATGAAACAATAAAGAAATATGATTATAATAAACGAACGTAAAATCACCTCTACTGTAACTAATCTGATATGAGCATTTAATTTTTTGTACGTATTTTGTTAATAATTTATCTGAGCATGTATGCGTAACAACTGTAGTTAAATTTAACGGTGTAACCGTTGAATGCAATGGGTCACAACAACATAAAGAAAAGATACGGAAATGGTACGGTCAAAGCCAAGATTAGATACGGAAAAGGTACGGCCGGCTGAAAAAAGATACGGAAAACCGTACCTTTTAGTACGTTCTGCGTTGCCAGAACGTATGTGTGTGTGTTCGTTTTGGTTATTTTAACTGTTGCAACAGGCAAAGCTTACGCCTTTATGACTATCATGCAGTCAGACTGAAAATTTTTCTTCCCATACTTTTCAATATTGTACAAATTTTATTCGTTTTGCACTCGCGCTTGTAAACGGTTCCTCGTCAGACGACTTATTTTTAAATTATTAATTATAATAATATTATATTTTTTTATATTAAGATTAGGAAACTTTCTCGAAGTTAAGAAAATTTATGAAAAAATAAAATACAAATTACTATTTCTATAGTGAATGGCAGTGAATTCCCGAGCGGGAAACCTCTGATAACATCCAGTTGTAGTATTCCTTGAATATGTACTGTGATCCCTACTTAACATACTATACTACATATCATCTTTAATACTATTTAGGGATATCCCGTAACATAAACCATAAATGAAAAGACTGCCAACTTAAAAGTGTACAATCGGTAGAAAAATATCTATAATTTTCACGTATTCTCTGAAATCGTGGAAAAATCGTTACATTTCGGTATATATCGGCCCTTATCGGTAGAAATACCGAAAAATCGGTAGGTTCGAGATTACTGCGCTTGCGCACGTCAAACTAAAATTAAAAATGTCAATGTCATTTTATTAGAAAGATAGTTGCTTTTTTTTTGTAGGGCCACTTCACCCACTTCTTTCTTCCACTTCACTTCGCAATATGCCATGTGACATGTGACATGCCCATGATCAATCTTTGATGGGTGAGGCTCCCCGCTCACGATTAGAGATGGGCGGTTGGTTTTTTTAGCCAAATCGGGTGGGTAAAATAGGAACGAATTTGTGAAATATTTAAAAATTAAAAATACCCATTTATACCGGGTATTATTTATTAATATCGGGTAAAAATTCGACCTGAATTTCAAAATTTTGTCAAATATTTTTTTATGAAATAAAACGAGCTAATAATGATTTATAAAACATTATATAATGTGTGAATAGTGCAGTCATTTCGGCAAAAAAGGGGCTACCTGGAAATTTTCGAATAAGAACTTTTCGAATGATTAAATAGAAAGAAATACTCTAAGCGGGCGAGGGCAGGGAGGGGCATAATCTAGTTTTCTATTATCACGCCTACTGGGGATACCATGATAACTAATGCGGCGCTTACTCCTAAGTGACTGTTCTAGCCAAAACGTGTGAATCCACTTTGCGGCGCTCATACGCCCAAACTATTGATTTTAAAAGGTCATCTCAAAAATTGTAGGAAATTTTCTCTATTTTAATTTTGTAAGACAAGATTTTATCGTGAAATGAGTCAGAAAGAAGATATTGTCCAAAAAATATATTTTAAAAATTATAATGTGAAATGAGTTGTAAAGAAAATATTCATACCAATGTTTAGTCATACTTATCTTAAGTTCATACAATCAGGTGTCCCGCGGTGGGAATCGAACCTGCAACCTCATACCATCCCACCTACATCGCCGAGCAACACACGTCCTTCCCAATCAAATGCATGCGGGCGACCGTCAAGTCCGGTCGTGTGCGTACACGTCCTTCATTTTGTCGGTGGCATGAGTCGGTAAGAGGTGGCGGGTTATTTCCATAACTCGGACATAAACTATATATACCATGAACTTTACGAAAAAAGTTAAAGAACATAAAATATTTACATCAATACGTACCTACAATCCGATTCCAACCATTTTAGCCCTAAAAGCCTTACTTTCTAAATCCAGAAAAATAAATTTTCATACATATTTTAAAGTGCCCTAACTCCTAAACTATGAGCTTTACAAAAAAAAGTAATAGAACATAAAATACTTATATCAATAAGTCGAATCCAATTCTCACCCTCCATTTTAGCTCTTGAAGCCTCTCATCGTAATAATATTAATTTCATGGAAATTACGATGGCAATCACGTTCGTGTAGATCTGTAGAGGGCATATATGTCTGTGATCGGCCATCACCGGGCTATGATCGTGCCGTATTGTCACTAGATCAAAGGAATGATGGCCCATGATTGCGTACGCGTCTACACAATCACCGATTACTCAGTACCTACAAGTTCCCGCAAGATAACTTGACCGGAATGAACTTCGGGCGAGTAGCTGCGCGGAACGGATTTTTAGGAACCAAACAGCGGAATGAGATGGTATTCGCGGGGGGATTTTTATTTTAGTATATCGATGTTCCATGAAGCATGGAGTTATTATCCTGAATCGAAATCAACTCTGTATTAGTTTTAATCGATTATTTGTTACTTAAATGCGTCTTTCCTAAATCCTAAGACGACAATAATAAAGTATTTATTTTATTATTCACTCTCTATATTATTTGTTCGCAAAATCGTTAATTTAATCTCAGTTAAAATAAAATAACCCAAAAATTAATATTCGTAGTTTTAATGGATTTTATTCATAATCCATGATAAAATATGAAGTTGCGCGTCTTGGGCAATGGGCGTTAACATTTGATATTCACATATTCACCTACCTACACCTTGCATCCCTTTCTAACGCGTAACTCTCTCTTTTGACGCAACGCGTTATTCCGCGAAATAATATTCTGTGCAATAAATCAACAATAAATCAACAATAATAAATCTGAATATTTTGTCATCATCATCATCATCATCATCATCATCGACCTATGGTACTCCACTGCTAGAGATCGGCCTTTCTTAATGAGCGCCCTTTTCTGAGCTTGACGCATCCAGCTTCTACCAGCAGCCTTTTGCAAATCGTCACTACATCTAGCCAGAAGACGTCCTACACTACGTTTGCCAAGCCGCGGCTTCCACTCAAGAACTCGTTTGACGATGGTTTACTTAATTTGGGCACAATTTTTTTTGTGGTTTAAGGCTGCATGATGCTGTATGATAGAGTCCAGCATTAACATTTAGGCAAAAAAAAACCAGAGAGGTACTCCGTACCGAAAACCTTACAAGATTGCCCAACTGATCTGACTTTGCCCTGCAGGGTATTTATTACAAATATTGAAAAATTAGGCAATGTTTTTTTAGGTATTACGTAATCTATATTAGAAATTTCAATATGTTTCTGACAACACTACGGAAGTATCTTTTGCTAATGTCAAAAGTGAGTTAAGTGTCAGGCTCTGACGAAGTTGCAGGTGTGATTTGCGGGCCAAAAACAGTGTGATTTTTTTTTGCCAGAACTCGATTTGGGATTGCAGTAGGTTACAAATACAAATACAAAATATATTTATTGCTGCATAAAAGGTTAACAAACTAATACAAGTATTAATACTAATCTTAATCTTAAAATCCCAAATTATGCAGAAGCTTTAATACACTAGACATGATGCTAATGATTCGTACACTAGGCACAGCCTGTATCGCACGAATCTAAAGTAAATTAAACAAAATTGATTACCTCAATCGGTGTAAAGTTAAAATAACTACTAATAAACCATAGAAACAGCAAAAATAAGGTATATACACATATATAAATAATAATAAAATGTAATCAATTATTATAAAATAATACACTATACATATACTATACTAACTATTGTAGATACATAGTATATAAAAATACATAAATATACAATACAGATGAATAATACTAAACATAAACCATTGTATTAGGTATTCGAGTATTATAGTCATATAACATTTAGCTATTTAAAAGACTGTAAACTAATGTATAATTTTAAGAATTTCTTCAGTATCATCATAACTTAACTTAGCCAACCAATTGAATATGATTTTTTTTGCTTCTGACACTGTCTTATCTTTAATGTCACAGTATTTGACCACAGAATTATAAACATGTGCTCTGACAAAAAGTCCGAAACGTTGAGCAAAGGTTGAGTTTACTAATGGAGTAGTTAAGCGGTAAACTCTTCGTTTATGCATTGCTTCATATTCAGTAGAGGCCAAAACAGATTTATGAGTAGAAAGTGAGGTTTTTAAAATAAACAGCTGTCTTACGCTAAGTACTCCACTGTCCTTATAGACAGCTGAGGTAGGGTACCTATAGGGCTTCTTCATCATTACTTTAAGAACTGAACGTTGTGCTCTCTCGACTTGAATAAGAAAAGACTTTGCTGCTGCACCCCAGCAAGTGATACAGTATGATAGGAGGGATTGGCATAAGGCAAAGTATACTGATTTGATTGTATCCATAGACGCTACATCACGGAGGTGTTTCATAACGCTAATAACCCTTCGTACACGAGCTGAGAGTGCGCTAATATGTTTTTGAAATTTAAGATTCTCGTCAATGAGAACTCCGAGATATTTTACAACATCTGTTCTACGAAGTGAGTCACAGTCACAGTTGGGGTTGATGACACAGGAAGGTTTATGAATTTTTATATCTGTTGCTGATGATGGCGCTGTCGCAGCTGTTTTGTGAAAACAGATATATGTTGTTTTATTTGTATTAAGCGTTAAAATGTTCCTTTGTAACCACTCACAAACCTGAGATAAACCTTTTTCAGCACAGGAGAAAGCTTCGGTTAGTTATTTATTGAATATTGTTTATTTGTCATCAATAAATGAGTCCAACCGAATAAAATAAGCAAAATTTCTCTCAAATTCGAGAATATGTTGGTGGGCAATGTCAAATTACTTTTTCTAAAGCAGTTTTTACAACTTTGCCCACTAAAATATGACAGCTAAGGCTGTCTCTTCAGAATTAAAATTTTGAAGAGTGATAAATAGTTTGATAGGTATAATTAGCGGCAAACAAGTTGAGCCCTGACGCAATGTATATTTTGTTTTAAATTTATTTTGGAACTACCTTTATTGGTAAATATAAGAATATAAAACCATAATTATTTTGTAGGTATTTTTAATTAGAAAAGTTTTTTTTTTATTATGAGAAGATGACAAAACACAAAAATGGTGTCTTGTTATCTTCTTGTACATGCTAAGGTACTACTACGGTAATGAATGGAAGAGAATTTTGTAAAACAATCATTTTTGTATTTCAGAATGAGCTAACCCTAACAGTACAAGAAAAAAATTAAGGGTATTATAATCGAGGAATTATAAAGATTATTCATCAAAGAAAATGCTAGAATGCCTACAAATTGATCTTAAAACATTATATTGTGTGTGTTTTAAAGCTATATCTCGAGAAGACTCTGATTTGTTTGAATGAGTCTGTCTACAAAAAATAAAATATTAAAACAAATATAAAACAGGCAGTAAGCAACTCATAATACACATTATGAGGATTTTTTTCTAAACAAATCAGACTCTTCTCGAGATATAGCTTTAATAGGACCATATTTCCTATTATGTGTATTATGAGTTGCTTACTGGCTGTTCTATAACTGTTTTGATAATTTTTTTTTTAAGTGAGCGTATTCGTACCTCAAACCGCGTTAGTTACCTTACAATAAAAAAGTGACAACCCTTATAACTACGTAGTTTTATTTGTATGAAATATTACAAAAAATTGCTGTGACTTTGCCCACTCAATTTTGACAGTCAATATGAAAGGATAAAAACTATAATAATACAATCATATGTTACATTTACTATTTCACTAGAATAAACCCCAAATCATATAATCATAAGGATAAAAATAGCGAAGTTAGAAAAGTTTCTGCGTAGTGGGCAAACTTGTAAAAAGTTATTAATATTTGGCCCGCTCTTTAAATTAATGTGTTTATCATATTAATTTACAATTTATTGGTATTATGATATGTTCAATACAAAGATATGGAAATTTGACAATGGTCTAGCACAATCTCGAATCAAAAATTGTATTATTTTTTTAAAATTTTCAACGTTAGATCAAAATCGGCAAGAAATTTGGGCAAAGTTGTACGGTTTTACGGTACCTAATATATAATTGAACACAGTCATACCTACATCTCGCTCACAAAACTTCATACATTCACATTTGACATACATTCAATTAATGATTAAATATGCCGAAATTAAATAAATAGTTGTTATTGTCTCGACGTCCATGTTCGACCGGTGACTATCAACGACTGTGGTTGTGCTGATACTTGATAGTGTGGACAGCCTGCACCTCTGCACCATGATCGTGGCGATCATCGTGCAGCTGTTCATGCTTTCGGCGATGATCGGCGATCACGGAATCGCCGCGTCAATCTTTGTCTTAACATCCGTGTTTATTTAAATAATTATTGTTATGTTTGTACATCTTTATTAGAAACTAGCTTCCGCCCGCTTGTATGGTTGTTTTAAACTATGTATAATCCAAGTTTCATCCAAATCCGTTCTGCCGTTACGGAGTGAAGTGACCACGAACATACTCACAACACAAACTTTTGCATTTATAATATTGGTGTGATAGTTACATATGTACGTATGTATAGAAACCTAGCAGTATGGAGTAGCACATAAACTAAAGCGATCATCATCATAATCATCATCATCATCATCAACCTATACACTACGTTTGCCGAGCCGCGGTCTCCACTCAAGAACTCGTTTACCCCAACGGGTGTCGGTTCTTCGGCAGATATGGCCAGCCCACTGCCACTTCAGCTTACTAATTCTCTGAGCTATGTCGACAACTTTAGTTCTATTTCGAATAGTCTCGTTGCAGATTCTATCTTTCAGAGAAACACCGAGCAAAGCTCGTTCCATAGCTCACTGAGCGACTTTAACTACTTGGTGGACTAGCCGTACTGTGTGTGTCCATGTTTCGGCTCCGTATGTCATGACAGGTAGAACGCACCGATTAAAAACTTTCGTTTTCAAACATTGCGGTATGGGTGACGAGAAAGCTCGACGTCGTTTTCCAAATGCTGCCCAACCCAGCTGAATCCTCCTCTTGGTCTCCTTCTCGAAGTTGTTTCTACCTAACTGCAATATCTGCCCGAGGCATGTGTACTCCGAAACAATTTCGAGTCTTTGGTCTTATCCAAATTCATGCCGAGACCTATCTTTCGCGAGGCTGATGCTAGGCCCCAGCATATGTTGCAGCTCCACCAGCAACTCCGCCATTAGGACTATATCATCAGCGAATCGCAAGTGTGAGATGTGCTCGCTGTTTATGTTTATACCCATACTTTTCCAGCTAGCGTCTTAAATATATCCTCCAACGCGCTTGTGAACAGTTTCGAAGATGTGACATCTCCCTATCTCACTCCGCGGGTTTGATATCGCGGTTGGATAGGCTTAGACTGCTGGTCCTGTACTCGGACACTCATAGTGGCGGCTTCGTACAAACATCTCAATACTTCAATATAACGAAAGTCCACTTGGCATCGCTGTAAAGATTCTAGGACAGCCTAGGTTTCAACAGAGTCAAAGGCCTTCTCATAGTCCACAAAAGCCAGACACAGGGGCAGATTATACTCTTCGGACTTCTGTATAATCTGCCTCAATGTGTGAATGTGGTCTATGGTGCCATATCATCCGCGAAACCCGGCCTGCTCCGGCCTAACCCTAGAATACAGCTTATAGACGTGGCTCAGGAGCGAGATAGGTTTGTAGTTTCTAAGAAGGGTTTTATCTCCCTTCTTAAAAAACAGAACCACCAAGCTCTCGTTCCACGCCTCCCCGACCACTCCCTCCGGAGTTCTCCCACAGTGAAGGCCGGAGTTGAAGAGGTTCAGCAGCTCCTGCAAAACAGGAGCTCCTCCAGTCTTCAGAAGTTCTGAAGTAACTCCATCTTCACCGGAGGTTTTTCCATTTTTAAGCTGTCTCAGGGCCAACACGATCTCGTCTTGGCTGTTTTCTGGCAGTTCGTTGGTGTAGTGGCGGGTGAGGGTGGCTCTGGAATCGTGTTTGTTACGTTGAGGGCATGCAGCATGTGCCGTGTACAGTCGGCCATAGAAGTACTCGATCTCTGATAATATCTCCGGCTTTGACAGTACGGTTCGTGTGTCATTAACTTCGTCAAGTGGCTCCTGCCAAGTTGCTGAGTGAATACTTTAGACCCTCGTTTTCGCTCTATTGCCTCTTCAATGAGGCGTGTGTTGGAGCTCCGAAGGCCGCGCCGTATCATCTTCGCAATTCGCTTGTTCAGGTCTGACCACTCTGACGAAGTGGCCTGAGTGGTTTCCCGTTTTTTTGTCATAAGTCGAAGAGTCTCATCCGAGAGTTTGGACTTTTTGCCTTTAGGCTGCATTTGGCAGAATTTGATACCCTCGTCTCTTAACGTCCCAACCACATTTTGTAGGACCTCATCAACGTCATCGGTGGGTTCCATAGCAGCAAATCTATTATCGAGGAGCTTCGGTGCTCGCCATGATCAGAAGTAGATTGGGTCGGAGCGTGGACTTAATCAGACGGGTTCTTTCAAGCTTGAGATTGATATTCAGAGAACCTCGAACAAGTTAGTGATCAGATCCGGTATTAAACTAGTTGATCACGGAGACATCTCTGCATATGTGCCTTTTGTCCGTCATGATGAAGTCGATCTCGTTTTTGGTCACAGTATCGGGGCTTCGCCATGTCCACCTCCTGTGGGGCTTCTTCTGGAAGAAAGAGTTCATCAAGAAGAGCCCCTCCTTCTTTAGGAATTTGACAAGCATTTGCCCTCTGTGATTTCTACATCCAAGACCATGCGGGCCAACTCTGTTCGCGCGTGCAGGTGAGGTTAGCTTGGGTCCGGAAGTTGGAGGTTGGAACCCCTTACACTAATTAAAGGGATGTTGCTGTTCATTTTGTGTAAGCGTAGGTACGTACGTAGGTAGGATCTATCTACTTTGCGTCCTTATTTCCAACAAATAAATGTCAGAAAAGTTGTTTAATATACATAGAAATATAACAAAGTAAGACAATATTATTATTATTCCAGGAATATTATTATTATTTCTCAATTTTCTCGATAAAGTTCTATGAACCTGAATATCTCTTCATTTGTCCACCCAGTAGTCACATCATGATCATCATCATCATCATCATCAGCCTATAGCAGTCCACTGCTGGACATAGGCCTCCCCTAATGAGCGCCATTACGCCTGCTTGCTAATTCTCTGAGCTATGTCGACAACTTTAGTTGTAGTAGTCACGTTATCACACAAATTTTAATAATAAAATAACGGATACACTTGACCAACACGCGTGCGTGTCCAATGCTCCGCTGTCCGCCGCGCCGCGCCGGTGGATGAATGATCGGCGATCGTGTGGACACACACGCAATCGCACGCGATTCCCTTGCCCGAAAAACCGACAACTCACGGATCCCTTGCGATCATAGACGATGATCGGCGAATACAGGCGATCAGCCTCTCTACACGATCGTGCTCGTGGGTAATTGTCAGTAGCTAATCGGCGAATGTGAAGCGGGGCCATCTCATTCGCCGGCCGAGTGCCAAGCAAGGCCAGTCAAGTAAAATCACGGAGAACGTGTATCCAATTCCATCCATTCGTATGTCAGTTCAATCAGATTGTTTTGGGGGCCACCCGACCGGCGCGCCGCGCAGTGGGCACAGAATCGGGCGAGATGATTCTATAAATTTGCAAAACAACAAAACTGGGGTTTAGGAATCAAAAGTGCTGCTACATTGATTTTCGAAGGCAGCTTGCTTTCACTGGTAGCGCACCTGTCACGCAGCGCCGCGCGCCGCGCCGCGCCGCATTGACGGAAACACAACTACCGACCGGGAAGCGTTCGGCTCGTTTGCTCGACCAACCTGTTGAAATCAAAATATTTACCTACACTAGGATGATTGATAAGAATATTTTTTATGGTTAAGTGGACGTCCCTATGCGGAAAAGGAAATAGTGCCATTAGCATAGAAAATATCAAACACCCCATTGGTTACCCTTCCCCGTGGACACCTGAACACCCGCGATTTATTGATTTCATCCCCTTCTTGATAAAATTCAGGCTAGTGTGCTGCTTTCTGCTGCGGTCTATTACACAGTGTTGACTTCAATAACGGGGTGCCCATCAAAGATAAATTAGGTAAGTAATAAGTGCCATTTTAGCAAGTAAACTGCCTTAAGTAATTATTATTTACTAGATGACCCTTGAAATTAAGATTAAAATGGATTGGGTATTTTTTTCCTAATTTTCATATTTCCACTTCTTCCTTTAATCAGCCATGTCGAACAAAGCAAAAATAAAGCATAATCATATTAATCATAAAAATCGAGCCGTTTTCGAGTTTATGCGAGACTAACGCACGGTAAGTAGATATTTAATTGATATAAGTAGGCACCTACATAAATATCAATGAATAATTTGTCTATCTAGGTACCTAAACCAGCCATTTTTAAAGATTAGGTACACATCAGTCACATTAGCTACAGCCGGAATCTCCAATCGCGTGTACCGGGATAAAAAGTAACACAAATTAATTATATAAAAAAATATATGTGGCGGAAAAAAAGTTGCTTATTGTGCAATGCTACTTTTTATCTGCCTTGTGTGCCGAAAGATTTTCGTTAAGGAGCTGCTGGCCCTCCGTTCGTGTGGTGAAGCGAGTTCATCCTTCATGTTGCACTGCCAGTGATGCAGTACAAAGTAGACTTATAACATATATAACTTATAACATATAACTCTGCGTAGTACCCAGAGAGTTGCCGAGAATCAGCTCTTCTAACATTCCAACGGCTCATTTAATTTCTTCGCGGCTCTAGTGACGTCTGTTCTTCTTATTACCGTTCTTTTGTATTGATTCCACTCAGAAATATGGCAGAAAACTGACTTGGCCACAAACTCGTTGCACGATTTTATAGATATACGACTTGACAGAAGAAATTAAAAAACTACCTACCTTTTCAAATGATAAAATTTATTATTATGACTTATTAATTTATTATATTTATCTATAGGAATAAAAAAAACTGAATTTTAGTAACTAGCATAACCGAGATTGATCCCTAGACACTTTTGATATGTGATATTCCAAGTTATCCAATTCCGTTCCGCTGTTGAGTCGCCAAACTGAACAAAAATAAAAACAGAAACTTTCTCATTAATATTATAAAAGTCAAAAGACAAGAAGGAAAAATTCCTTTACTCAATAAAAAGTATAAAGTACACATTGAATCGTCATTTTTTTAACTTACACCAGTTCGTAACGCGACCAAACAGAAAAGAATTGGCAAGAAACTCTACTTGGCTGATATTTTTTACCCGAAGTCCTCTTCAGTCAGGTTATGTTTTTAGGGTGTATGTAAGTTTTTAATATTATTTATCAGTCGCTGTACCTCAAACTGCTGGACGGAATTTAACATATGGGGTGTCGTTGGATTCGTCTAGATCACGAGGGTGACATTGGCTATATGAAATGTCAAAAAATCCAATATGGCGACTGTAAGAAGTCATTTTCAATTTACGATGAACTAAAAAGGTATCAACCACTGATCGGTTTCCAGAAATTAGGTGTCATTGGATTTGACTAAATCATTAAATTGTTGACATGTAGATCATAATAAGTGTTAAAAATCCGATATGGCGACTGCAAAATGCCATTTTCATACTACACTGAACTGAAAATTAAAAACAGTCGGGTTTATTGTTTTTTTTTAATAAATACTTGTTTAACAACTGTATTGTAGTAGGTACCTATAATTATTATTAATATTCTTCACTAAGTATTACATTGTTTATGAGGGAGTTGGAAACAGTTTCATCCCAAGCTTTTTTGTCACCTTAATAATCAGAACTTTTTTGAAAGCTTTTTTTACCTTTAACAACATTTTTGAATTCCGTTATTTTTATAGTAATAAAAATAACGTTTTACATAATGCTTTAATTTTTTTACTTCATATTATTTTAGTAAATCAAACAATGAATTTAAGTTTCGCTGTATCAATATTTATTTTATAACATAAATTATACGGCACTAGTTTATTGAGATTAAATGAAAATACAACTAGAAAAATAATAGCTAGTCTGTATGTAATGATTAAAGGACTGGCAGGATATTGACTGACCTTCAATTAGACCTTCACCTTGGCCTTCATCTGTCATTGCTCATAATATGTTTTTGATTTATTTTTCTAGTATCAGATTAGTCATGGATTGTAACAGTGGTTCCAGTATATTCCTTACCGTAGTAGAAGCTTGTAACAAGCTTATTATTTCATCGCAGCTGCTCTACTTGAAATACGCCTGTTGCTGGTAGCCCAAACATTATGGATTCGACTACGGTTAATGCATTTAGAGAAGTCAATATACTGGAATTAAAATCTGCCTATGGTATTGAAGGTACCTACCTATTTGTGGCTCCCGCACATTGTCTTGCCAACAAGAAGAATTAACAACCTTGAGTATCTTCGTGATAGAGAGGGTCTTTAAATTGCACGAACTGCTCTCTTCTGCACATTTAATTAAAATCACTCAGTAATTAGGTATACCTCGATGATTCTGTAGCACAAAATATCTACGGTGTTGCTGCAGTATTCCGCCACAGCAAAATGCCTTAGGTAATATTAGTGTGGTAGCCTTGATCCCAAACCAAAGGTACTAAGTATAGGTATAGGATAGGTGTCGTGGGTATCAGGAACAATGATCAAGAACCTATCGTAGTAGGTAGGTTAAAGGGTAAAACTTATAAATGCCAACAACAACAACAGATATGCTCATAATCTCACGCGTGGCATGCGGGTTGGGGATCGCAGGGCACATCTTCTCGCACCATACCGATTACCAATGCTGCTGTCCTTCAGACCTATCTTTATGTTGTGAAACTCAATCGGCCAGCCACTTGCGTTTGCAGCATGTTGCACCACGGGCTGGTGAGGTTAGCTTGGATTCTAACTATGGAGGTTGGAACCCCTTTCAGCCCAGAGTTACTCACTAGCTCGCAGTTATGACGAGAAGAAGGTAAATACGTAAGTATAGCTCGTTTAGATAAATTGCACCGATTTAATACCTACTTAGGCTGTGTACTAGATACTAGGTAGATACCTACTGTAAGTAATAGGTAGGACAATCAAATCAGTGCGTTTCGCTTGCTTTAAAAATCGACACTGGTTCGCCACAGATTATGTTTATTTATTCACAAGCCCGCCCCAGCTTCGCATGGGTGCAAGTAATACATATATGCAGTGATAGTTACATAGATGTTGTTAGGAGCAATGCCTTTTGCTGTAAGGCGCTTATAGCCGGCCGGCTGAGACGCAAGAGGTACGGGTTTTATCTAAGCTAATGAGTTTCAATAAAAATAATACCTAAGTAATAAGGGTTTTAATAAAAAAATAATATTGATCATAAAACAAAACTAGGTGTTTAAACTAAGTAGGTACCTACCTATAAGCTATCTTCAAGTTTCCTATCGAATCTAAGAATCCAACTCATGCAATTACTACGAGCATTATTTGTAAATTATATGTAAAAATGTAAATGTAAATGGACTGTCTTTCCCGCAATTGGTCTCTATTTGGTCCATTGTGGGTGTGGCAGATCTGGTTAAATACTTAGCCAGCCTAACTCCGCCCAGAAATACAGAAGTCTGGGGTCTTCCCAGGCTTCGTGGAGTGACCTCGGGGTTCTAAGGATTTGTTCGCGTTGTGATGCAACTCCCACGCATTCCAGGATTACGTGGGCTGCCGATTCTTCTTCGGTCAGACACCCTCTGCAGAGTGGGCTGTTGATGCTCCGATGTTGTAGAGGTATTTATTCAGAGGAGAGTGTCCCGTGAGGGTACCAACGATGGTGCGAAGATCTTGTCTTTTGGGTTTTAACAGACGACTGGTCAGCCGCGGTGAGGTGGCCGGTAGCGCAGCTCTGGACTGCCTGCAGTCCGTCGTCCGTGCCCAGCCTAGCGTTCCTTGTGGTTAAGGCGCTGCGTACATCCAGGTGCATATCTGAGGCAGAGTAGGAACGGCAGTGGACCTTCTGTTATGGTTTCCGATACCCTCCTGGCTAGCTCATCTGCGGCGTCGTTACCCAGTGATCCGCTGTGTCCTTATATCCACTGAAGATTTACATTATTCTTTGTAGCCATACTCTACAGGACAAGGTGGCATTCGTAGACGAGCTTGGAGTTACAGCTGTGACTCTCCAATGCTCTGAGTGTTGCTGCGCTGTCTGAGAGAATCCGTATGTTGTAGCCGTCGACCTCTCTTCAGTTGATTGCAGCGGCAGCTTCACATGATGGCCACAAATTCTTATTGAAAAATAGAGCTGTATGTGCCAAGCGTTAGCGATATGTTGATGTTGAGATCCATCGAGTGTACCCCGGCTCCCGTTCCCTGCTTGGTTTTCGAGCCGTCGGTGTACACACGGACTTCATGGAGCCCTGATTGATCGCTCCGGTTCTCGTGTAGTTGAATGCGGTAGTGTTTCAGGTATGTTTGTTATTTGGGGATTCTGTCGCACGGGGCAGATAATAGGGGTTCGTACGCTATCGCTCTATCCAGAATGGATGCTTGTGGGCTCCTAGTGTTTCCCCATAGGTTCAAGTGTTATAATCTGATAGCAGACATCGTCGCTTCTTGTTGTATATACAGGTCAAGTGGGGTTAATCCCAGAATTATTTCTAGAGCAGCCGTCGGTGTTGTTCTCTTGCAACCAGATATAGCAGAGCATGTCAATCTCTGAAAACGTTGTTCTTTGGTGATTATGGTTCTTAACTCGGTTCTAGTCCGCCATATGATAGCTCCATAGGTATGTTAGTGTCGGATTTATTATGGCTATGTATAGCCACATGGTTATCTTTGATGGCAATCCCCATGTTTTCCCCACTACGAGCATTAATACTAACTTAATCCTACAATGTATAGGAATAAGAATAAGAATAATTTATTTTTACAAAACGTATAGGTACGAGTATATAGTGCTTATGCTACAACTAAGAGTAAAAAATTAAAACCTACGGACAATAAATGCTCAGTAAGTACTAGTTTTGCATAATACACTACTTATGAAGTAGGGAACATACCTACCATGCTAGTAATAAAACTGTGTTTCCTCCTTATTCGCATTAGTAGCGGTATAATGTACATTTCAACTGTAAAATGTTGCGCTTGAGATTCAACATGGCGATGGTGACGTTTACAAACACAAAGATATCACTAGGCACTTATTTTATATTGTTTTTAAATGATTTGGGAAAACTCAAAACTTGGTACTTAGATGATTAAAAGTTAGGTAGGTACATGCAGCTTTGCATAAGTTGCGCTTGAGATTCAACATGGCGATGGTGACGTTTACAAACACAAAGATATCACTAGGCACTTATTTTATATTGTTTTTAATGATTTGGGAAAACTCAAAACTTGGTACTTAGATGATTAAAAATTTAGGTAGGTACATGCAGCTTTGCATAAGTTGCTACGCTGATAACCAATTACAACTTTCCACGACTAAATAACAATGAGTAATATGAAAAACAGGGCGTAGATGACAGCATAAAGAAATTGAGGATAATTTAACTCTATTTCCACAAAACGGCACATAAGTATACTTCAACACAAGGAAAAAGGTTGTGCTCACTTTATTCTGTGGTAACAGACAAATGCGTAACTAGGTAGTGTATAATGTATTGTTTAACGCTTGCCGAATGCGTGGCTTGTATATATATATATATATATATATATATATGTGTGTGTGTGTGTGTGTGTGTGTGTGTGTGTGCGTGTGTGTGTGTGTGTGTGTGTGTGTGTGTGTGTGTGCGTGTGTGTGTGTGTGTGTGTGTGTGTGTGTGTGTGTACGCTTCGAGTGCTGATTAAAACACCGCCATACCTGCCGTTCGTCATGTCTGAGGCCACCAGTCAACGTGTTAAGTAGGGACTCCATATTTTATTTTATTTAGTCAGGCACACTTATCAAAATATTATCAAAATGACACAACTTATGTCTTACACTTTGTAAACTTATGATATGAGTTACATTAACTGGCTCCATCTCTATTTCAGATCGCCTCTCGGACCTAAATCCAGCTCTGTGGCCGACCAAACGTGCGCCGGACCATATGATCTTTCACAGTGCTTAGATTGATTCCGCTGGTGTCGGTGATATTTACTTTATCAGTTAAGTACCATTCTATAGATTGTTTATTGTTCTAATAGATCTATATCGTACAACGTCGGATGCTGTATAAACACCAGGATCTTAGACTAGATTAGATAAGGTAAGTAGTTACCTAGTACTTAAGTACGTAGCTAGTTATGGTGTGTCTCGGTCGATCGCCTAGCTGCGATGACAGGACTTCCGGTGATTACCGCCACGAGGCAAGAAGATAAGAATGGAAGTAGATTCTGTCTTCTATGTTATACTTGTTGGTGTGGTAGGCACCTCATTGTAACTCAATTAATTTAACTAAATATCTTTTGGAGATAAAGGTGAAAAAGCAAGGTAAGTAAAAAGTTGCAATTTAACAGACTTCAAATAATATAAAATACAAAAAACCGACAACAAGAAATTTGATTAAAAAGCTGTACAAAAATGTAAAAAAATATTTCAATTTTTTTTGTTTTATAATGACGTTTTGTTGCTCAACTTATCCAGTACACCTAATTGAAACAGTTTTCCTAATAGGTTTATAAGTAAGGGAGTTTATTATACATAAAAAAATATAAAATTTTGATCCATAAAATTTTCATCCCCTATTTTCTCACCCTTAGAGTTTTACCTTCAAATTTGTATGGGACTACCTGCGTGATAAACGCTTAGTACGCACGCACGCTGGACATATGCCTCACCGTATAAAGGAGGATATGCCCATAATCTCCACGCTGAGCATACAGATTGGGCATCACAGGGCACAAGTTCTCGCACCGCTAACTTCTCCATCAGCCGGCTGCCAGAGCCCCGTTTGTTTAGCAGGGTGCACCGCGTGCAGTTGAGATTGGCTTTGGTTCAAGATGTGGGTTGGACCCTCTTACACCGACTAAAGGCATGCAAAAATAAAATATTTATTATTATTTATCACTGTCCAGCATTATTTATTTATGTTAAATGGAAAATCTTGGTCTAGCCTCGGAATAGTTAAGTAAAAAAGTAAAGTAAGTAAACTATTCCGTGGACTAGCTAATAAATAATTTTGAAAAAAAAAAACAATAAAATTCAAAATTTAAATATGTTACGAGGATGTTGTATGCAAAAAAACATTTATATGTGGTAATAGTCATAAAATGTTACTGAGAACAGTTTTCGCAACAATATAAGATTAAAATCTCGTAGAAAAGCTGGTCATTTATTTAAGACTATCTTCCGCCCGCGGCTTCGCTCGCTTGGTACCGGGATGAAAAATAGCCTATGTGTTAATCCAGGTCACAAACTATGTATAATGCAAGTTTCATCAAAATCCGTTCATTAGTTTTTGCGTGAAAGAGTAACAAACATTCATCGATACATCTTTAGGTTATGGTGTCAACTATTGGATTTTTTTGGACCTTTTGGGGAAAGAAAATGAAAATATTTTTTACTGGCTATCTTATTCAGTTACTCCATTTTAAATCTATACCAAATTTCAAGCCTGTAGCTGATATAGTTCCTGAAATAATCAGCTGTGACGGACGGACGGGCGGACGGACAAAGCGGCACCATAAGGGTTCGTTTTACCTTTGGTAACGTCCCCCTAAAAATGCTAATTCAGTCACTTCTTCAAACTAATTTCTAATAATCCTGTTCACAGATCATAATGTATGACCTCATTGTTGTCGGTATGGGTGGGGCTGGCTGCATGGCCAGTACCTTTCTCCAACACTTCAACAAGAGAGTGCTGGCATTGGAAGCCATGGACCGTTTGGGCGGGCGGATCCACACCGCGCCTCTAAGAGACAGCATAGTTGAGATGGGCGCAGAATGGTGAGAGTCCTCACTCCAACCCTAATGAAAAATCTAACCTAATCTTATATAATAAGTGCTTAGAGAACATTGGTCGATTATGAGCTTTGCTGGTGCGTGTAAACACAAAAAGGTGCAAAATTCGGAGAAGATTCTACTTATGAAAAATATTCTAGCTACTTGTTGAGACTTTTGACTTTGACATTGCATAACTACCGTTAGATAGGTAGGTGATGGGTAGGTGCACTAAAATGGGAGCTATTACCAATTTCTACCAATACATTACACACTTATTTTTCCTTTTTAAAATAATAGGTAAAAAGTGTGATTATCACTGCCAAGAAAAATATGGTTATCGTCAGTAAAATAAGATTTCTACTATTAGTACAATAGATCCTTCTATTAACTTAGGGGTGTAACGGGTTCCAACCACCATCTTCGGGACCCAGGCCTACCTCACCTGCACGCGGTGCACCCAGCTAATTCACGAACGGGGCTCTGGCGGCCGGCTGATGGCGGCATAGCGCAGCCTTCATCGACATAACAAAATTCAATGAAAGTTCCCTGGGCGCCGACGGGCAGCAGCATCGACGATGAGGGAAGCTGTGTCCTGCGATCCCCAACCCGCATGCCAAGCGTGTGGATTATGGGCATACTCTCCATATTATGGAAGACACACAAAAGAGATGGCCCCCAGTTCCCCAGCCCTGCTATTCCTGGCCACTCTGAGACTCGACGAATATCTAGCGCAGTTGGAAGTGCAGCTAGAGAACATAAGGTGGCATGTTCTGCGGTTGTGTGAAGTCCGTAGGACACCATTTCCCTAGACTCGGGCCACCGCGAGGTACTTCCGCGAGCGTGATATACTATCCCAGGGTGGCGTAGGGTTTCTTATCAATAAGGCCCACTCTAACAACGTTGAAGAAGTTTCCAGTGTGTCGTACAGGGTAGCGTACCTGATTCTTCGGCTGTCAAAGCTATACAGTATGAGAGTTACTCAGGTTCACGCACGACCTCGGCACATTTGGATGACGAAGTGGACGATAGAACATGTCCAAAGCCTTGCACAACACCACGAAGGCTCACTTCAATGTTGTTATGGGGGACTTTAACGGCAAAGGAGTCCGAATTGTCGACGAATCCAGAATGGGCCTGCATGGTTTTGAGTAGAAATCACAGGGGGTAAATGCTGGTCAACTTCCTCACAACACTGTGACCAAAACGAGATGACTTCACGAGAAGACTACGAGATTGACTTCATCATGACGGACAAAAGGCACATATTCAGAGACGTCTCCATGATCAACAGGTTCAATATTGGATCTGATCACAGACTTATCCAAGGCTCTCTGAATATCAATCTCAAGCTTGAAAAAAACCGTCTGATGAAGTCCAAGCTCCGACCCAATCTACTCCAGATCATGGCGGGCACCAAGAAGTTTCAGAAACTTCTTGGTCATATATGCGTTGCTGTGGAACCCACCAATGACGTGGATGAAGCCTTACAAAACGTGGTTGAAACGTTATGGGGCGAGGGCATAAATTTCTGCCAAATGCAGGCTAAAGGCAAGAAGTCCAAACTCTCGGATGAGACTCTTTTGCTTATGACAAAAACACGGGAAACCACACTTCTCAAGGGTTATTACAAATCGTTTCGCCAGAAGATTCAACAAGTTCCAGCCATCGGAACAGACCGGGTTTCGCGGAGATATGGCACCATAGAGCGCATTCACATAGTGCAGCAGATTATACAGAAGTCAGAAGAGTATAATCAGTCCCTGTCTGGCTTTTGTGGACTATGAGAAGGCCTTTGACTGTGAAAACCTGGGCAGTCCTGGAAAACTTGCAACGATGCAGATGCTGGACGGCCTAGCATCAGCAACTATTGGACAAAACCAAAGTCATGGTCAATGGCCGAATTTATCCGAGACCTGTCGTCGTTAATGAACACCTTCTTAAAATCGATTCGCAGTACACATACCTCGAGTAGATATTGCAGTTGGGTAGGAACAACTTCGAGAAGAACGCCAAGAGGAGGATTCAGCTGGGTTGGGCGGCATTTGGAAAACTACGTCGAGTTTTCACGTCACCGCAATGTTTGAAAACGAAAGTAATTAATCAGTGCGTTCTACCCATGATGCGTCATGACATACGGACACACAGTTTAAACCAGTTTTACACCAGTTTAAAGTCACTCAGCGAGCTATGGAACGAGCCATGCTTGTAGTTTCTCTGAAGGATAAAATCCGCCACGAGACTATCCGACATAGAACTAAAGTAGTCGACATAGCTCAGAGAATTAGCAAACTGAAGTGGTAGTGGGCTGGCCATATCTGCCGAAGAACTGACAACCTTTGGGGTAAACGAGTTCTTGAGTGGAGGCCACGACTCGGCAAACGTTGTGTAGGATGCCCTCCAGCCAGGTCCAGTGACGATTTGCGAAAGTGTGCTGGTAGAAGTTGGATGCGGCGAGCTCTGAACAGGGCGCAATGGCGCTCGTCAGGAGAGGCCTATGTCCAGCAGTGGACTGCTATAGGCTGATGATGATCATGATGATGATGATCCTTCTGTACCTAAAAATTTAAACAAAATATTAAATTACTATATTACATATTTCAGGATTCATGGTACTTCTAAGAATTCCGTTTACGACATGGCAGTCTCTAAAGGCATAGATGTGAAACATCAAGGTCTGGTGCACAAGGTGTTTACTTCCGAAGGACTTGACGGCGACGCGCCGCTGCTAATGGAACTCTTGGAATACGCTTTTAGCTTGGTAGAGCATCCGCCTGAGGTGGCTCAGCCACTAGGCCAGTACATCATGGAGAAGTAAGTATCTTGCCATAGCCTTGCTTTCTTTGTTTTTCCTTATCAGAAGAGTGATTATGAATATTCTAACATCAGGTCACTGAGTAACGTATACCTATAAAGGAACAGATCAGGTTATATCAGATGCACTATGGTGCTTCTTCTATCTTCAAATACTTCATCATCATCACTTAAGGTATTAAAAATACACTATTGGATATAGGCCTCCTCTTTATAACTCTTCCCGGTCCCTTGCAAGCCTCGTTCATAGATTCCCATTATTTTAACTTGAATTTTATATTTTTATGTTACCATCAGTAAATCAATTATTAGGTACCTAATTAACAAACACGGGATTATTTTAAAATTAAATCGCAATGTGTTAGATAAACAAAATTAATTAGGTTTATGCAAATTAATGATACTACTAAGTATTTATTTACAAAAAAAAACCCCCGACTCAAAAAGCAAACATTTAAAAAGTCAAAAACAATACCATCGTTGAGCCATCAAATTTGATTTGCGTCGGGGTACCGCTTTGTAAGTCAGACCCTTCATTTGATTGACTATTTATTAATTTACTAGCATTTCCGACCTAAGTCTGGGAGCAGTATGAGTTTGTTATCTCCTTATTTTAGCTATTTAGTTATTACTTTAAACTTAGCAGTATAATCTAACAGCTGTAGGTATAAAAAATGTATACCTACTACCTGGCTGTTAGATTATAAAAATAATAATTACAATAATCTATAGTATAAAATGTATCAGAATGAAAGGGTAAAATTAATCTTTAATTAATGAAAACATTTAAAAAGAATCTATTTGGAATTTTATAATAATGGAATAATGTCAAGTTAGACTTTCGTTTTAGTCGATGATTTAAAAATAAAAGAAGGTAGCCGAGGCGCGTAATGTACATTGTACACGCTCGGCAGTATTTTTGGTTTGGTTATTTTATTGCCGCGATTTGAAAAGTTGATGAAACAATAGATTGAATTGATATAAAACCTAAAAATAAACAGTTTAAACGTGTTAGTGTTTTCTTTCAGTACTTCTTTAACGACGTACCTACCTTATATCTATGAAGCCGATTTCTTAGTAGGTACTTGCTGAAATCCGCAGTCTCTGAGTAGGTTAGTTCGAATTTCGAATTAGTAAATACTTTTTGGTATGACCTTTATTGTAAAATGTATTCTGCCTTCGGAAGCTCTGTGATAAAATAAAAAATCAATCAGGTTTTTTCGTATGTACATTTTCATTTTAATGGTATCTTGCAGTCACCATATTCGATTTTTTGAAACTTCTTATGATCCACATGTCAATTTAATGATTCAGTCAAATCCAACGATACCTAATTTCTAGAAAACGATCAGTATTTGATACGTTTTTAGTTCATCATAAATTAAAAATGACGTCTTGCAGTCGCCATATTGGATTTTTTGATATTTCATATAGCCTATTTCACCTTTGTGAGGTAGACAAATCCAACGACACCTCATTATTAGTACCTCATCATTATTTATTAGTGAAAATCCGTCCAGCCATTTGGGCTATAGCGACCGACAAATAACATTATAAACATACAATCAGCCAAGAAAGTATCGACAATGGATGATTTGTTTATGTTACCATATGTATATTTTTTGTTTTTTTGTTGTTGTAAGATTGGCACAACTGTTTTATAATTGCGGAGTTGGAGTTGAATCTGTTAATTACATTAACTATACAGTGCTTTTGTAGTCATGTCATATCGAACAAAGAGTTTGTCTTCAATTTTACATCGCCAATGGAATTTTGTGTTCAAAGTCACTGCAAAATGTTACAGGAGACTTACGGTAATTCGACCTTATCAAATACATGACAGTTTTAAGTGGTACAATGCGTTCAAAAGCGGTTGAGATGTGATGGAAGATGTGCCCCATCAACGTCTGCAACTGAAGTTATCATCGTAAAAGTGAAGGAAATCGTAAATGAAAATCCTTATTCAAGTTTGCGAGAGATAGCCGCCAAACTTTCTGTGTCTCACGAGTTGATGCGGCGTTTAAGCAATAACGCATATATGTATAGGCAAATCAAATTTAACACCTTACCAAAACCTTTTTTCAGGGTCAGGAACTACGCAAAGGAGAAGTACCTCGACGTTGACAATGACAACTTTTTGGAAAACTTCTTCCGATGGATGAATCTGATAATCGGGAGCCACGAGTCCTGTGATCACTGGGACGATGTCAGCACTCAAACTGAGTACCGAGAGCTGAACGGCCCGCTTCAAATGAGCTGGCATAAATTTGGATACAAGACCTTGTTCGATCTTATGCTGGTGAGTTTGAAAATACTGGTGATGAGGATACTTGGCTAGGATGTAGTGCTTTTTAGAGGTTTTGAAAGCATGTCTAAAATTATTCAATTCACTTCTTTATTTTATGGATTCTGGGATAATGGTTCATAATAATATGAGGAAACGTAGTACGCATTATAAATCTAGTCGTCCAGTCTTCAGTCAGGTTTTGTTCTGCTATAGCAATACCGACTATGACGAAAAACGATCGGTAAACATTTTTCTTCACCAGAGAATTCCAGACCCAGTTCACTTTTAATATTTTTATTCCACTTCACTTCACTTGCGTCTAATTACGGTAAAAATTTCAAAACTAATAAACACAATTGTCGTTAAAGATGAAAAAATGGTTCCCCAATTATTCTCTCAGAAACAAAAAATAAATACTCGAATCGGTCAAGAAGTTTTACAGCTTTTACAAAACACACGCACGGTTTCTGGTGCGATAGCGATTGACTATTTGAAAATAAAATATGTTATTTGATAAGCATAATGCCTAAGTATATATTTATCGAATGATATTCTGGCAAGTCATTTTATAGAATATTAGAACTAGATATGAGGAAATTTTACTCGCCTCAGAGCTTTAGAATGGAATTACTAAAATTCAACAGCAACAATCTTCCAAAAACTCTTCTGAAAATTAATACCTACAGAAAATGCTTTTTTTTATAGAATATACCGAGAACAGGCCTTGATATCAAATTGAACAAAGAAGTGGTTCACATCAAGCTGCCGACGGACACTCACGAAGTCGTTGAAGTGACTTGCAAGGACGGTACCATCTACCACTGTCGGGCTGTTATCATCACCTTATCCCTTGGCGTGCTAAAAGAGAGGTAACTTAGCATTTATTTACACCTGAGTTTATATAATATATAGAGCTCGCTGGATTCCACTGCAAGAATCTTCCTTCTTTCCACACATTTCCGTCTAGGGCTTCTGACTGCTAGATAGGAGAAAGTAGGCGTCGAGTTCGTCGTAATGTGGAATCCATTCGGTAGTTTTTTTTTGCACATCAGCATGCGGCACACACATAGCATAGATGCCTTTTGGCTGACCAATTATTTATTTATTTGTTTATTTGGAAAACTAACAGCTAATATACATCATATTACATAAAGATATTTATAATAGAACAAAAAAGCTATCAAAAGTTTTCGCATATAGAAAGAACAGCGAGTGCCTTAAGTAGTTACACAATCTTAAACTTTAAAGTTACAATCCTTTACGATTGAAGGGGAATAAGGGATTCCGATCTCTATCTTTGGAACTTCTTTTAGGATTCTTTTGGCTGCACATGCTGCAGAACTGAGTCTGTTCGACAACCCATCTGTGTGAGCGCCCCATTAAATAATAATAATAATGCTGGACATTATCACACAGCATCATGTAGCCCCAAACTAAGCAGAGCTTGTTTTATAGGAAACTACATTATTGATATATTACAATATCACATATATATATTTTTTTGTAAATACATACATTTCATACATAAAAAAGAGCCAGACCAGAGACTGCAGAAGACATATCTGCAGAACATGCAAATATTTGTTCCGCGGCGGGAATCGAAAATTTTATTTTGACACGTTTGAAAACTCAATCAGATATCTTTAAAATTGGAATCTCAAATCATCGACATATTATACTCTAGAGCTGCGTGGAAAAAAAGTGTCTGCACCAAAACTCAGCGCACGCCGACATTGAACACTTTTCAAGCGATATAAGGTCTAAATAAGTGCTTTGGCATTTTCAAGTTTATTTATGACAAATGCGCTTGAACGATTTTTTTCAGTTTTCTATAAAAATTCGCCTTAGTAATCATATTGAATGAGGTGTCATATGAATGGATTTTGTTTGTTAATTCCATAATAAATTGATTATAGATTGATAGATCATTAGATAAGTTAATTGATGGTAGTCATGCAACATAAGTGTGCAGTACTCACTGTCAGAACATAAAACAGTTCGCTCCGTAGAACAAGTGTGTTTTTAGCACTCATATACTAGCACGTTGACAGCGGGTGCGGGCTCCACAGCAGCGGGACGTGCGTAGTTCGCACCCTAGAGCAAATGTTTTTCAGCACTCACTATGTGGGAAGGACAGATAGGAGATGAAAGTTTACATGGAGGGGAACCAATCATTTCTCACGCCACGAGTAGGGACATAAAAACTTATGATACCTATACTTTTAACTGGCTGTTGACTTAGCGACGGGTCGCCAACGGAGAGAAAAGGAAGCAAGAAAGCGCTCGGAAAAGGTAGCGGAAGTGGGAGTGGGAACTGGAACGGGAACGCGCCCGATAGCTACCCGGACCTTTTTTTTTGGTAACGCAAGCAGGAATCTGCTACCAGATACCCCGCCGCATGCAGGGTGCGACGGGGCTATGTGGGGTTAGGCGGATTCGCCCGACCCACTACCCACTAAACCTCCCGTGGTGGTATTGGGAATCAAATGTGAGATCGACGCGAAAGACCGTGTCGTATGCGAGGTTCCACAGGAGGGGGCCCAAGACCGACCCCTGAGTAACTCCACAATTGACCTCCCTCTGGTGCAATGCACCTTCCCTGCCTACATACTGCACACTCCTGTGCTGCAAACGATGTCCAAGGACACCGCCAACATCCTCTAGCCCCGGGACATCAGTACCTGGTCCGACAGCGAACGAACGCGTAGAACCGCATCCACTGTCGAACGCGCCAGCCGGAAACCATACTGGTCGTCCGACAGGTTGGGGCCTACCTGCCACAGATGTGTGCAGAGACGAGCGGCAACTGCCGCTCGTCTCAAGTTATTCGAATGAATAATTATTCATTCGAATAACTTGCCACCCTCGTCCAGCAGGCAGGCGGTACGCAGAGGGAGAGACCGCGGCCGTTTCTTGCCAATTCTTCTCTGTTTGGTCGCGATACGAATTGGTGTAAATTTCTAAAAAAATCTACGATGTAAAGTGTTCCTTATCGTTCCATCTAAATAAATGACTTTTTTACTTTAGTTCCTTTTTGTGTGTTAATTACTTTCCACATATATGCGCACTATGAAATATATTGTTATAGGTTATGATTACCACTTAATATCAGGTGGGCCATGTGCTTGTTCCATCATAAAAAAGCCTAGACTTACTTTTCTCACTTCCATCAATTCTAAATATCTACGTTGTTAGCTCTGGCATTGTAGCGCAATTGGATGTCCAATTTGATGTGACCCAACATTTTCAATTGGTTCAACTGCATCTATTATCAATCTCTAATTGGTTCATGACATTCAATCGTCTTATTACTAATATTCGGATCAGGAATGTTTACGTACTTTTACATCGGTGAAAGCAACGACAGCGTTTTGACTAATAGAATCTTCGTCAGAGTGAGTGTACCTGAGCCGAGCGCAGTGCTAGATGGGACGCGGAGGGAGAGCGACGCATTCACTCACCCTGATGTAGACTCTCATAAGAAGTTGAAACGGTGTTGATGACTTTACCGATGTAACGGTACGTGAAAATTCCCCTATTCTAATAGGAATGACTTGATTCATGTTAGTTTCGTCTCATTCTACTATTCATCACTAAGTGCATACATTGTAAGTTTATATCTGATAAGAACTACGAACGACGACTCAAACACCGGTTTTACAAGACAGGTTATCAGGTGGATCATAAAACTATTGACTTGTAAAACCGGTGCCTGATCGTCAAAACAATCACGGTGCTCATGCTTTGAGATATTTTGGTTCTACAATCGTCAAGTAATTAAATATAGAATATTAATTTATTTAGTAAAAATTAGGTTATGTTTGTGTGCTTATTTATTCATCTGAGTTAATGATTGTACTGCTATTTGCACACAAAGTTGTCAAAATTATTGTAAGTAGGAAACATTGCCTTGTCTAAAACATGCTGGTCAGCAAAATTTGGCTTCGCCAGTTTACACCAAAGTCATTCGATTCATTTAAGTTCTTAATCTTAAATTAGCCTCCTTAATACTTATTCTTTGAAGTATGCCGTTTATGTTCCGTTTTGTAGAAATAAACTGTATGAATAACCGTAATTAGAGTCATGCAAATGCAAATAATTACGAAAACGTCACGCTGAATTATAATTACGTAGGTACGATAAAATGTTGAGCCTTTAAGTTCCAAAATCATTGAAATTTTGAAGTGGCCACTCCTTAATGTTATTTAATATGACATTATAAATTCACATACATGATAACATGATTTTGTAATAATTTAGTTTGAAGAATAAAAAACGATCGAATAAATAAAAACTTTGCAACTGATGATGAAATACTGTTTTTACCACTAGAGCGGTATGAATTTGAGTAAGCGAATATTTAACTGAACTAACGACGAATATTAAATAATAATAAAATCCAAAACGAGCTTATAAAAAGTGAATTGTGAATAATCCATTTTATATTTTAAAATAATAGGCGTGCGACTGAATTACTAAGTGAGCTACTAGAAATACAGAGAAAGCAATTAAATTAAGATATGGACGATATTTTCCAATTAAGGTTTTACCTAACGATCTACTAAAAAGTTTACTTTAAGCGACGTTTGTGAGCCTTATTAATAACTAGCGGCCTTGAAATCGGCACAGTAGTTTTTGAGTTAATTCATTCCTCTATATAATATTAGTGTAGATTATTGGTTACTGATATTCTATTTGTGGTCTGGTTGTGGTTCTATTTGTGGTGTTTTTTTTATGTCGATTTGATTTATTTATGATTATATCATCATCATTATCATCATCAGCCTATAGCAGTCCACTGCTGGACATAGGCCTCCCATAATGAGCGCCATTGCGCCCTGTTCTGAGCTCGACGCATCCAGCTTCTACCAGCAGCCTTTCGCAAATCGTCACTCCACCTGGCCGGAGGGCGTCCTACACTACGTTTGCCGAGCCGAGACCGCGGCTCGGCAAACGTAGTCAACACTCAAGAACTCGTTTACCCCAACGGTTATCGGTTCTTTGGCAGATATTGCCAGCCCACTGCCACTACAGCTTACTAATTCTCTTATGCTGCTCGTATGCGCTATGTCGACAACTTTAGTTCTATGTCGGATAGTCTCGTTGCGGATTCTATCCTTCAGAGAAACTCCGAGCATAGCTCGTTCCATAGCTTGCTAAACGACTTTAAACTGGTGGACTAGCCGTAATGTGAGTGTCCACGTTTCGGCTCCGTCATGACAGGTAGGACGCACTGATTGAAAACTTTCGTTTTCAAACATTGCGGTATGTCATTCGTTGCAGCTCCTCCAGCGACTCCGCCATTAGGACTATGTCATCGGTGAATCGCAAGTGTGAGATGTGCTCGCCGTTTATGTTTATGCCAATACCTTTCCAGTCCAGCGTCTTAAACATATCCTCCAACGCGCTTGTGAACAGTTTCGGAGATATGATATCTCCCTGTCTCACTCCGCGGCGCAGTGGTCCTGTAATCGGACACTCATAGTGGCGGCTTCGTACAGACATCTCAACACTTCAATATAACGATAGTCCACTTGGCATCGCTGCAAGGATTCCAGGACAGCCCAGGTTTCAACAGAGTCAAAGGCCTTCTCATAGTCCACAAAAGCCAGACACAGGGGCTGATTATACTCTTCGGACTTCTGTATAATCTGCCTCACTGTGTGTATGTGGTCTATGGTGCTATATCCTCCGCGAAACCCGGCCTGCTCCGGCGGCTGGACCTCATCGAGTCTTCTGACGAGACGATTCGTAATGACCCTAGAAAACAGCTTATAGACGTGGCTTAGGAGCGAAATAGGTCTGTAGTTTTTAAGGAGAGTATCATCTTAAAAAACAGAACCACTAAGCTCTCGTTCCACGCCTTTGGAGTTCTCCCATAGTGAAGGACGGAGTTAAAGAGGTTCTGCAGTTCCTGCACAACAGGAGCTCCTCCTGCCTTCAGAAGTTCTGAAGTGACTCCGTCTTCACCGGGGGCTTTTCCATTTTTTAGCTGTACAGGGCCAGTACGACCTCGTCTTGGCTGATGTTTGGCAGGTCGTCGGTGTAGTGGCGGGTGAGGGTGGATCTGGAATCGTGGTTGTTACGTTGGGGGCAAGGAGCATGTGCCGTGTACAGTCGGCCATAGAATTCCTCGATCTCTGATAATATTTGGCTTTGACAATACGGTTCGGCCATCGTGTGTTGTTAACTTCGTCAGGTGGCTCCTGCCAAGCTGAGTGAATACTTTGGACCCTCAGTTTCGCTCTATTGCCTCTTCAATGAGGCGTGTGTTGGAGCTCTGAAGGTCGCGCCGTATCATCTTCGCAATTCGCTTGTTCAGGTCTGACCTCTCTGACGAAGTATCCTGAGTGGTTTCCCGTCTTTTTGTCATCAGCCGAAGAGTCTCATCTGAAAGTTTGGACTTCTTGCCTTTAGGCTGCATTTGGCGGAATTTAATCAATATGATTATATGATTTATATATATATTTTTTATTAAAAACTGCGGATTGTTTGATTCGCGCGAATTCGTTGTTTTTTCGGCATAGATTACGGTTATTAAGTTTTTTTTTATAACCACCCGGAAATCCTTCCCGCAGCAGTAGGTTCTAGGACACCCCGACTTGAGTAGATTAGGTTTGAAACATATCACAGAACCGACACAGAGCACCCCAATGCCACCTAGTCTTGTGGTCCCTACCCCTGTAGTGTGTGAGTGTATATAAAAAATGTGGAGCCAGAAGCTCGCTCGCGGGATATCCTGAGTGGAGCTAGAACGAGCGGATGAAGCGACACTCAGGGCTGACCTCGCGAGAGTTGGCGAGACCCCATACCGGAGTTAAATATCCATTTTTATGATCTGACACGGATAGGCTGTAGGTTATTAGGTTTTTAAGAGTAGTCTTAAGTCATAGGTTCCCCCACCCTAGTACTCCTATGTGGGAGTAGCCCCACTCTCCCGATAGTGTGTTTTGGCGTATATTTTTTCATTTATTCCATACTTAACCTCAAAACTGAATTATTATTTTTTTCGGAAACTATCAATATAACGTCCTCGGCCAGTAATAATTTTTCCACAAATAGTTATTCCATAAGTAAAGCTTTCAATAAAATGTGAGTCCATAGTACTCTGCTCATTATACTATTTCTCAAAGTGGGTTTTCTATTAGAAACACTTCATTTAAGATAAAACGCCGCAAAGTACATTTTTTTTTCTAAATACCTTTTGAAAAAAATGCTGGACGTTAACGTTGACACTCAAACAAATATTATGAACATTCTCATTTTGTATTAAAAATAACTCAAAATGATGTTTGTAAGTTGCTGGTCTTTTGATTTCTCGTCACTCGTCGTTAGTCGCACACTTAATAATACCTAAATTAATTATATTTAACACTTAAAATTTGACTTCACAGTCGCTCGATTAAATACTACCCATTAAGTTTTGTTAGTTATTTTTTAATTTTTAAAAAAAATTATAAATTATGAATAAAAATTATTTCAGGCACGCATCGTTATTCTCTCCGCCATTGCCTGAAAAGAAAATCAAAGCGATAGAGGATGTTTCCATTGGCGTTGTAAACAAATTGGTGCTCCTTTTTGAAGAGATATGGTGGCCAACTGAGGCTACCTGCTTCGCATTTCTCTGGCGTGGCCAAGATCTTGCCGCCATTCCACATGAAGACAAGTGGACCACTATGATCTTCGGAGCCAGTTTGTCTATGGCCAATGAGAAATGTCTGGTATTCTGGACAAGCGGCAACGAAGCGAAATTGGTAGGTAACTAAATCCTAATACAAAGTTTTATCAAATTTTTCCTCGTTGAGGGCAGTTAGCTTTTCTTTTGAAGTAAGAAGGTTTTTTCTGAGGAAACTATAAGTTTATTTTGAAGCAGAGTTTTATCTACCACCTCTCATCATCATTATCCATCTCTTATAATGTCCGGCCGGAGCCTTATTCGAACCCTTAAAAATATTTTTTTCTTTTTTTAACACCTAATTGACTTAACAAAAATAATACTTTTAGGTCGAAAATCTCCCGGAAGACGAAGTGAGGACAAAACTTATGGCAGTTCTGAGAAAGTTCATGGGAAAGAAATACGTGATTCCCGAACCCGTAGAGATGATAAGGTAAGAAACTACTTGGCGAAAATATTTTTTTTGCGAAAATATTCTTAGAAGCGAATGGCGTCTGCAATTTTATTAAAGTTAAGTAGGTACTAGCTTGCAAAATTAGCTAGCGAAAGTTCAGAAATATTGTTAATTTCAGGTCAGCTTGGTACAGCAACCCATTCACACGCGGCAGCTACTCATTCGATAACATAGGAACACCAGACCATCCTAATGCAAGGGCTGACCTAGCCGAGCCAATATACGACATGAAAGGAAACCTCCGCCTTATGTTTGCAGGCGAAGCTACTGATAAGACACATTTTTCAACCGTCCATGGAGCTGTGGATTCTGGACGTCGTGAAGCGATCAGATTTCTCAAAACTGATTATGACTATGTACCGAGCAAGGGTGAGGAATGAGATGGGCTCATAAAGGCAGTTCGTGGATGAGGTGCCCCATGATCTGCCAGGTCCTCAAATAGTCCTTTTCACGAAAGAAGTCTCCCACTAAAATATGACACAAATTTGTTCTGTCTAAAATTTCTTGATAAATGTTCGGTGTTTTTACGTATAGGTACTAGAAATTTGGCGTTCCGCTGAATGCCACGGGAAATCTTTCGTGAAATAAACCCTAGGCAGTATTCAAAGCTAACTTCCTGACCGCCTACGCTATAGTAAAAATATGTCAATTTTTACGTCGCATACGTGTAACAACTTAGCTATTTAATAGAACATAAGTTAAAAACACTCGTAGTTATCATTACTACTAAATCTTTTTCAGCATTATGTTATTAGTTTACATAAGATTACCACAAAAAATTGTGATTCGTGACGGTTTACAATGGAAAGTAAAGTAACTTCAATTTTCCGCTGAAAGTAGAAAAATTAGAAAAATTATATTAAGTATTAAGTCTAAGGAGCTTTAAATCAACGAAACTATCTTACCTAGATAGATAATTAAAAGTGGTGAAATAAAGTTAAAATCGATTTAAAATGTCATACGCATAATTATGTAGGTACATGATTTTAACGCTCAAATACTGAATCACTTCTCAAATATTTGAGCTTGGCAACTCATCTTCGCGACTCTCTAAGGCCCAGGTCACACATATCGGGCAAGGACATGGCGCGGACATGGCGCGGACGTGGCACGGACGTGGCGAGGACATGGCGCGGGCATGGCCCGGACATGGCTCGGACATGACGCAGAAATGACGTAACAGAGGCACAAGTGTAGTGCAGTCTGTTGTCCGGTATCGATGTGTCAGCATGTCATCCTCAGAAGACGAAGATGCTCTTGCTCTCGTGCATACAATTAATATACAATTAATATAATTATTATACAGATCAGGGCCCGTACAACCCCGATTTCGAGTTAGTTGCTTCGAAAGTGAAACCCCTTCATTGGGTTATACAGTTAACGGGATTACCCTTTCGTTTGGGTATTCTCCTCCTAACACAAGCGAAAGTGTAACCCGTTCCTTTTGGTTTTCAGTCAATAGGGTTACCCTCTTATTAAGGTTAAACGAATGAATGGAGTTACCTCTTGATAGTTTTTTTTGAATGTTACACAATAGTTATCATTACGCCTGACACTGAGTAGGGGAATTTAGATTTTGACTCTTGATTTATGTCATCAATCATTAGGTATTAGTTCGGATCGCTTTATTTGGTTGAAGGAAGAGCGTCACTGGATTAAAGAAAAGTTTTGAAAACATAAGGAAAGTGCTGCGTTTCAGTCAGTTTTCATTGGTCATAATCGCAGAGTATGCGTTGTCATATACGAGACCCGCAGTCAACATATTAAAAAGAAAAAAAAAGGTGTTTCAGTGTTCATAAGTCATCAGTTATGTGACGACTGAGATGATGACTGAGGCCCGCAGTCAACATGTTAAAAAGAAAAAAATGTGTTTCAGTCAGTTTTCATAGGGCATCATCGTAGAGTACTCTGCGTAGCGTTATTTTTTATTTTTATTGTTTTTATTAGGCAAAGCAAAACAGTACATACACATAATGAGCATTTTATAAAGCGTTATGTCCGAGACCCGCAGTCAACGTGTTAAAAAGAAAAAATATGACCTCTAAACTATTTTGAATAATAATTTTTGATTGTCACTGTCACTGTCACTCTAAAACTCAAACTCAAAACTCAACTCAAAGCTCCACTCGAAACTCATTCTACAAATTCATCTATAAATGGTTATATCTCAGGAACTACTCATCCTAGACTAGCCGTTAATTGCTCAAAAGATAGCTATTGACAAGATCTTTATTTTCAATGACATATGTCAAACTTGAATTTGCCATATCTCGAGAAGTACTCATCCTAGACTTGCCGTTACTAGCTCAAATGATAGTTACTAATAAAATCTTAATTTTCGATGACAGCTGTCAAACTAAAAAATGTCATCGAAAATTAAGATCTTAACAATAGCTATCATGTAAGCTAGTAACGGCAAGTAAAGGATGAGTAGTTCTCGAGATATGGTCGATTTAAGTTTGACAGCTGTCATCGAAAATTAAGTTCATGTCAATAGCAATCATTTGAGCTAGTAAAAGCAAGTCTAGGATGAGTAGTTCTCGAGATATGGTCGATTTAAGTTTGACAGCTGTCATTGAAAATTAAGGTCTTGTCAATAGCTATCATTTGAGCTACTAAAGGCAAGTCTAAGATGAGTAGTTATCGAGATATGGTTGATTTAAGTTTGACAGCTGTCATCTAAAATTAAGTTCATGTCAATAGCAATCATTTGAGCTAGTAAAAGCAAGTCTAGGATGAGTAGTTCTCGAGATATGGTCGATTTAAGTTTGACAGCTGTCATTGAAAATTAAGGTCTTGTCAATAGCTATCATTTGAGCTACTAAAGGCAAGTCTAAGATGAGTAGTTATCGAGATATGGTTGATTTAAGTTTGACAGCTGTCATCGAAAATTAAGGTCTTGTCAATAGCTATCATTTGAGCTAGTAAAAGCAAGTCTAAGATAAGTAGTTCTCGAGATATGGTCGATTTAAGTTTGACAGCTGTCATCGAAAATTAAGTTCATGTCAATAGCAATCATTTGAGCTAGTAAAGGCAAGTCTATGATAAGTAGTTCTCGAGATATGGTCGATTTAAGTTTGACAGCTGTCATTGAAAATTTATTCCAATTTTCATCATCATCATCATCATCATTATCAGCCTATAGCAGTCCACTGCTGGACATAGGCCTCCCCTAATGAGCGCCATTGCGCCCTGTCCTGAGCTCGACGCATCCAGCTTCTACCAGCAGCCTTTCGCAGATCGTCACCCCACCTGGCCGGAGGGCGTCCTACACTACGTTTGCCGAGCCGCGGTCTCCACTCAAGAACTCGTTTACCCCAACGGTTATCGGTTCTTCGGCAGATATGGCCAGCCCACTGCCACTTCAGTTTGCTAATTCTCTGAGCTATGTCGACAACTTTAGTTCTATGTCGTATAAACTCGTTACGGATTTTATCCTTCAGAGAAACCCCGAGCATAGCTCGTTCCAATTTTATTATAATATAATTATTATTGCGTAAAATAAACAATAAGTAGTCTGTATTTCCGCCCTTAATGCTTAAAACACAATTACCGCAATTATTTTTAATCTTTTGACCGAAATTCTTTTCTCCATTATCTCCTATAACCCGCTTATAACCCGTGTTACAATGATAAAAAGGGTAACCCTAAGGAATGGGTTTTGGAATAATACCAAAACCCAATACTATTGATAACCCTCATGATCAGGTAACCTAATCAAAAGGGTTTTGAATTGTTTAACCTATCAAATAATAGTGTAAACCATACGGAGAGGGTTAACTAAACTTTTGGAAAAACCCTGCCGAAAACCTCTTCATCGGGTTACCAAATCGGGCCCTGATACAGTTGAAGAAAATACGCGCAAACGAATTTGCACAAGGATCAGCTAGTATTACCATGGGTATTACATAAAAAAATCTTAATACCGGTTTAGTTTAATCTCTTTCCGATTTCCAGCCACAATTTATCTTGAACATTTCAGTTACAATAATGGAACGACAATGATCATAAAGCGTTGCATATTTTACAATCAATTCAAAAAATTCAATATTAAATTCGATATCGTCAGTCGTCACGCATTTTTACATCACTAACAGACGTATGTCGGAAGCAAGTACATACTACGAACTGGCGGCCATCTGACGCCCATCTGGCGGCGATCGGGCGCGGGCGCCGAAATGGCGCGTCATACGTCCGATCAACGACATACCGTGTGTCCTAAATTGTGCTTTATTTCGATGCATTTTGTATGAAATTTGAATGGAATAGGAAACCGCCTGTGCCATGTCTGCGCCATGTCCGTGCCCGATGAATGTGACTAGCGTCGGGCGCAGACATGGCACTGGCGGTTTCTTATTCCATTCAAATTTCATACAAAATGCATAGAAATAAAGTATAATTTAGGACACACGGTATGTCGTTGATCGGACGTGGTTATGACGCGAAGTCGTCGAGCTAAATTGTGCTTTATTTCCGTGCATTTTGTATTAAACTTGAATGGAATAGGAAAGCGCCCGCGCCATGCCCGCGCCAGGTCATACAGGTGAGGCCTGTGCCTAAGATACTAGTCGTCTGTTTGTACTGTAAATATTTTAATAGGTGTGTATAGGAGGATTATAAACTTTGAAGAATTTAGTTTGATCGAAGTAATTATTTCAATTGACTTGCATAAATGGAAAGAAAACTAAATGAATTTATCCCGATTCCTCATGACCAAGCCTAAAGAAGAATCAAGGTAACTGTAAGGTAACGTTATTTTTTGGAGATGTTTTACTTAGTAATAAGTACCTACGCCCTAACCTAGTACAGTCTACACTTATTTTATTTGTGAATATCATTTTGAAAGTCATTATTTTCATTAAGTATAGTAATAAGCTAGCAACCTAAGTATAGGAGGCAGTATAGTCCTATATTATGACATATATATGTGTATGGAAATCAAATTAGAATCAAAAACACATCAAAGTGAAGGAAAATGTGATATCGTCTAGAGAAAATTTTTAAATTAGCCGTCTAAGTAACAATATAAAGGCGAAATTTTGAAAAAAAGATGTGACGTATTAAAATTTTACGAAATGTTTGTCTGCTTCATGCCAAAACCACTGAACTCTTTGAAATACTTCTATGTTAAAAGTTTGTCAGGGTCTGATGAGGAACAGCATAGAATGAACATGATCATATAGTTACTTCTTTTATTAAGTTTTTACGAACTCGAACAATTATTTAAAGTAAATTTTATAAATCAGAACGAAACTAAAACAGCTTTTTGCCCATTTTCGTTAGATGGCGTTATTTGTTCATGTAATATAATTATATGTAATGTAGTACAATAATAAAAAGACTAGATATAAATATATTTTGGAAAAGATAAACTCTGCTATAATTTTCATGAGTCGTAAAATATCTAATAAAACGAAATTGTGAGGGTCCAAAATTGTAGTTTCAGCCACCAGTCTGACCCGCCATGATTAGAATTTTCGCAATTAAAGTTTGGTATTACAAAAAATCTCAAGAAACTAAGGAAAGCTCAATACCTATACATTCCTTTGCTTATTTTAATATTAGTAAGTAAATGGTAGTATAAATTGTATGAAACTTTTATTTTATACAAACTTTATGCACTTAATTTTTTTTTAATGTTTACTAACTTTTACTGTCACAATCACAACATAGCCACGATGTTTCTTGTAATTACCTAGTAAGTATTGTAAATCAAAATAAAAACGAACAACAAATAATTTAATTTTTACAAATAATTAATGGATACCAATAGCTATTTACTGGATGACATAAGGGGTTAAAGATTCATCAAATAAAAATTAGTTCTAACTGGCTTGGTGGATGGTGCTGCCTAAATTGGAGTCACAAAATAAGTCTTCTCTATCCATGGGAGTCACAATCCAATCGGTCAAGTTTGTTTTCATTCCATTGAACATGATGACATTGATCACGGATTTTAAATTGACCTGACTGATTAGGACAAGTCCAAATGAGTCAGCTTACTTTTTACATTTTGTAAGTAGCGAAAACTTCATTGCTAAAAAAGTCCTAAGTACCTAATTATAACTTTAGTGATGGCATATCTTGAATGATATCAATTTATTAATCATGAAATCTCCTTCACAGTGCGTAAACTATCGAAAACACCTGTTTTGAAAAGAACAGCTTTAACTTTATATACTCTTTTAGAATCTGTTTAGTTTTATATAGGCTATATAAATGTTACAACTAAGTGTTATCGGTGTGTGTAGGACTGTATGTATTGTTATTAACAAGTAAATGAACAATAATAATAATTCATACATTAAGTAGTTACACAATAAACACCTTTTATTGTGAACCTATCTATATTTATTACCATCTTTATACTTTTATAATCTTTATATTATATATACGTAGGACTTGTATACCATTTATCAACTTTACAAAATACTTTTGTAATCTTGTAGTACTTGGTCCAACTTAAACAATTTTTTGTAACAACCAATTACCTATACAGGAACGGGATTATTTTGAAATATTCGGATATACAGGTTGGTCCAAACCAAAGGGACCTGGAGGCAGTGTCAAAGATAACCTTTATTTTATTTTTGATGTATAAAAAAACTGCATTCACATAAAAGGTATCAAACTGGTCTAAAAAAGTAGGTAGAGTGTGAATTAGGTTTTATTCTTATGATTGATCCTATAGAGTCTATGGCAAAGACTTCAATCAAAGATCTCTAATGTCAAGAATATAATAATGAATATTAACTAACAAACACTGCGTTTTGAATAAATAAATAATTTATATCATACCAAGCAAGCATACCATTTTAACATAGTATAAAATTGTTCTACGTAAAAGGCTTGTCACATAAAGGATTTTCAGACAGAATCTACACTAAGTCGTGAAGACTTGTGTCGTAACCGGTTTTCTTTCCAGTCTTGTTACGAATCTTAGTCACCGTTATCATTATTCTGGCACTTATTATGGGATAGGCGCATTATTAAAATCGAAGGAAGATTTGAAACCTTCCGACCCAACTGTCACAAAATAAATTGACAAGTGCGAGCGACCCGAGGTTTCCGCACCAGCATCATTGACGTACTATGTTTGACCAGCACACTAGTGAAGTGATTTACTGTAAACTGCCAAGTCATATTATGACCAGGATCCAGGATAGGTACTTCTAAGCTTTATGTAGGAAAATGTTTTAAGAATACTTGTAAACAACTTACTTTATTCAGGAGTTAAAGTATTTTTTTTACAAACATTTATGTTCTATAGCAGTGTTTTTCAATCTTTTTCATGTCGTGGCCCCTTTAATATGAAAAACTTTTTCGCGACCCCCCACTCTCCACTATTTAAAACTAGTGTTTTTAAAAATACAAATTTAAAGGAAACACAATACAGGAGCCATTATTTCTAATCTTTTGTGAAGATATGGGCTCACTGCACCAACATTTTCTTGGCCACACAGAGGTTATGTGATTATCGAAAGGCAAAGTAATGACAAGAGTTTTCGAACTGAGTTGGTACTTTTGGTGTATTTACAGCAGGTCACCACATACACACCCTTCTATATCAGTCCACTGCTGGACATTGGCCTAACCCTTATAAAGGGTTATATAATCGCTGGGCATGCGGGTTGGGGATCGTAGGGCACAGCTTCTCGCACCGCCGACGCTATTGCCCTTCGGCGGTCGGGGATTTTTCTATGGTAGTGGTAGACTGTGTAATGCTGCATTCAGCTGCCTGCTAGAGCCCCGTTTGTTATAAATCAGAGTGCACCACGGGCAGGTGAGGTTGGCTTGGATTTAAATGGAGGATGGGGGTTGGAAACACTTACTGCAGGGTAAATCTAAATATTGCAAACTATTAATAACCAACTTTAAATCTAGCTTATTGTCAAACCTATTCGAGCATTTAAATACCTTGAAAGCCTTCAAGGGCAGGTTGAAAATGTAATTACCGTTATAGACAAAATCCATGGTTCACAAAAATAATGTGGTTGTTACATCATCCAAAAATCAAAACGACATCAATTCATTTTCTTTGACTCAGTTTTTCATTGAGAAGTAGGGTCTGAGATAAACATCAAAGAATATATAGAAAATGTGTTGCAGAATTTGAAAGAAGAGTTGTCATTATTTCTCGGTGCAAGATCACTGGTCAACGGTAGTTCATAGATCTGCTTTTAGATGCAGCTATAGATGAGAAAAGTTTGGGCACCAGCCAAAAAGAAAATCTGCTGGAAATAATTCTATCGGCATCAACCGCCGATGGAATGTTGCACTAAGAGTTCAAGTAGGTCAATTTGGTTACCTTTTGGTTAAAAACTAAATCAGATTAGAAGCTTTGAAGTGGAATGTAGCGGCCCAAATACACGGCCTAAATTTAGAAAACGTTTAAAATAAAAAAAACAAAAATTGACTTTTTTACTGAAGCTTCGCAACCCCCTGCGACCCCCTCATAGAGGACATGGAGACCCACAGTTTGAAAAATACTGCTCTATAGCTAACAAAGTATAGTTCAGGCCAAGGGCCAGGTTTAATGATGCCGAGCATATACCTTTTTATCTTTAGTTATTTTTAAAAAGAGTCTATGAACTCAAATATTTTTGAAAAGTTGTCTTGCTATTGAACATCAGAAAAACTTTCATTTTTAATATTACCTACAGAGTGTAACCTCTAACTATAACTACAGACAAACGTAAATAGCGTCTATTTTAGGTTATTTAAACTATTTAATTTAATTTTATATATAATAAATTTATAAAACATAGGTAGGTACTTTTAGAGAATGTAAGTTATGTAAGTACAGTAGCCTGCAATAATGTACAATTCGTTTAGGTAATTCTTTCTTTATTCAATGACCTCTGGGATAATTTTCCACAATTTTGCCAGTACCTATCAAGTATATTGTTAATAATAATATGAGGCAACGTAGGACGGTTCATAAGTCCAGTCGTCTGCTTCTGTCAGGTCATGTTCTACTATAGGAAAAGCGTCCATAACGAAAAGATCAGGGAACAATTTTCTTCATCGATATCTTGATGAAGAAAATCAGTCCGAATTCACTTTAATTCTATTTCAGTACAATTATTTATTTTACTTTATTTAAAACAGTAACAAAACCAATTTCAATAACTAAACAAATCAAAAATAGATTATTATTCAAAGGTTAAAATTTTAATTAAAAATAAATTATTACATCATAGAATTTACGTATCACGTACATTATGTCTACCTTAGTCTTATATCTTACGTATGTCGGTTAAAATTCCAATAATTATCAACAACATTAATCAGAAAAACACTATAAAATAAAAATGACACAACCGTCGTTCAAGATTAAGAAAAAATGTTACTATTTACTTGATACCTTATTGCAAGAGACTGTACCTGAATGTTTTATAAAATAGATAAATGTGACTGCTTCATGTATTTTTCGATGTTTGCTATTTATAGTGGTAGTTATATTATTTATAGCCCCTTGTACGGGACTATATTATATTTTAAGCTACTTTTTATGCATTTATTACTGTTTTAGTTTAATTACAAGTAACATTAATTCAACATTTATAAAAACCCCCGACATAAAAGTGTTATTTTATTACACTTCCCTACTCCATCAACAAATCCTGCAGATCATGATAGATCACCATATATCTGAAACTTATTCATCAAAGCCATTTCAATGAGTCCAAATCAAGCACGATACTTCTGCTGTTGTGAGAGAATACCAAATTTCGGATCGAACATACCTATAAACTCAGATCTCTTCATAAACAAGAAAAGAACTGATAATTTTCAAACGACTGAATAGATTTTCGTGAATCATAGTTATGAACAGTCTAGATCAAGTCACCGGTCAAACGAAAAAACTCAGGTTCATCCGTTTGGGAGCTACGATGCCACAAACAGACTCACAGTAAGTTATATACACATGTCAAACTTATAACAGTTCTTTTTATGTCGGGGGTCAAAAATATGTCGCCATTAATATCATAAATGTGTGTTAATGTACTGCCATCCCTAATGTTGTAATCATGTCTCCATCCAAAGGAGCATGGAAGTAATAGCTTTCAGCGATTTTTGTATTTTTTTATCTTACATGTATACCTAGATATAGTGTCAGGGATAGGTACGTTGTACCTAATACCGACCTATCTAAGTTTAAGTTAGCTGTAACTCTATGAATAAACTTCAAAAAAAAGTTTTTTGTTTTTTTAATAATAAAAGCAAATAAATTAGCTACCTACTACCTTCTATGTTTAATAAAAGCTAAAAGTCATAAAAATACCCACCAGCAAGTTATATTATTAGGGGTGTAATTATAGGGGGTTCCAACCTCCAACTTAGGAACCCATGCCAGTCTCGACTGGCCGTGGTGCATCCTGCTTATCAGACGGGGCTCTGGCGGCTGGCTGAATGTGGCAGCCTATGGCCTAACGGCTAGATTCATGCAGCAGCCTCGATGGTGCAGAAAGCTGTGCCCTGCGATCCCCAACCCGTACCTTAGCCCAGCCTGGGTATTATTTAAAAATAAGAATTGTTTGTTATATACCTACCCCTTCTTATATGGGAGGCCTATGTTCAGCATTGGACTGAAAAGGCTAGTGTAGTGTGAGCTAGGTTATATTAAAGTGACTGGAATTATTTTTACTTTCCTTAGTTGACCGTATAAAATGCTGACACATCGAATGGTCAGGTCATTGTTCTACGAATAAACTAAGTCCTTATTCAATTAGAGCTAGTTTTTCAATTTCCCTGATAACTCAGTTGAAAGCAAATACTACTACTAGGTACTTATACGTACGGACTCCTTGTTAAAATCATATCTATTGTAAAAATGCAAAAAATGGAATAAATAAATTATACGTTCCATTTTTAAACTATAAATCAAAGGTGTACGGAATGTTATCGCCGATTTATATTTGGTAACTGCCAATAATTTGTGCTCGTGTAAATCTGACGAGAATTTTATATTTGTGCATCCAGGATTTATCGAGTTATTCGCGAAAAAGAGTTTCCACTAGCGTAACGTTACCGCAGCGGCATTTTTTTTTCTATTGGGTGTATCGAGATGGGAGATATTAAAAAAAAAGTTCTTAATTTGTGCTAAATGTAACGCAAATTTCAAATTTGTGCATCCATAGGTTACTGAGATAATTAAAATAAAAATTCAAGAAGAAGTAACTTTTTATCCTGATGAGTTAGCGTTTAATTTGAACAGTCAGGAATTAGTGCTCTAAATAAATTATATAAATACCAAATTTTAGCTTTGTACGCATTATAATCAGTAGGTAATATATTCATAAAAAAACTATCAACAGGTTTTCGATCGGTTAACCGACCAAATGCGAATAACTATTAAAAAGCGGACGCGCAATACTTTGCACAGTCCTTTTAAAATTTGTAGCGTTACTTTTAAAATTCAGTACAGTTGCGTAGAAATGTTTTTAAAGGTTATAGTAAGTTACCTAAGTACCTTCATACCATTAGTAGGTATTGTTTGATTATATTATTATTATTATTATTAAAAATTCGTTGTGAATCCTTGAAGAAATAATTTCGTGTTATGGTAGAATAGAACAGAATAGAAGGCGTAATTCGTACCTCCATAATTTAACATAACAGAGTAAAATGAAATAACTATGACTATAACTAAAACTAAACAACAACAGTTGTTAAAGTGCTCTGTGTGGTGGTGAATTGGTCCTCAGCTCAGCATCTGCTACTGCACGCAGCTGGTTTTCAGCTAAGTAAAATAAGTAAGTAAAGTAAGTACCTATCTATATAAAACTATTATAAAGAACTACGTAAGTATCAGTAAGGTACGTAAGTAAGGTAGGTAGGTAGGTAAGGTATCTATGTACCAATAGAGTTAGGCAAGAAATCATTCAATATTCAATACTCGATATATATATTGTCATCACCATGGTTATAAGGTAACAGAGTTAACACGTTGGCTGATGCCCTCGCACATGACGCTCCGCGCCATGCACGAGGAGGTTGACGACGTGCAGAATCACATTTGTGTTTTCAGCACTCAAAGCGTTATACACTAGCACGTTGGCTGCTGGCCACGCACATGACGCTCCGCGCCATGCACGAGGAGGATGACGACGTGCAGAATCACATTTGTGTTTTCAGCACTCAAAGCGTTATCATAGTATAGTGTGGTTGTATCACACGTGGACCCCTGGCAATACCAATATTATGTAGAAGGCCGACCAAGGCTTTCATTCATTAGATTTTAGTTGGGTTAATTTTTATGAATAGGTAGGTACTTTATCTTAGGTTTTAAGTTAGTATGTTATAAGAATGTAGGTATTTAATTAATCATCAAAGTCCATATGGCCATTATGAAGAACTACGTTATGTTAGGTAAGTAGTCAGGTATTTATACAGGTCTATTATAATTATGAATATCAACGGGATATTTACCATGATTTGTGAGTACAGGGTTCCAACCCCTATCTTCGGAACCCAAGCCAACCCCACCTGCACGTGGTGCACCCTGCTAAACAACGAACGGGGCTCTGGCGGCCGGCTGATTGTGGCATAGCACAGCCTACATCGGCACAGCTAAATCCCCTGGCCACTGACGGGTAGCAGCGTCGGTGGTGCGAGAAGCTGTGCCCTGCTTGCCAACCCGCATGCCCAGCGTGGGCTGCCAATTATCTAATATGCCAATATGCCAATTATGCCCTCCGGCCAGGTGGGGTGACGATCTGCGAAAGGCTGCTGGTAGAAGCTGGATGCGTCGAGCTCAGGACAGGGAGCAATGGCGCTCATTATGGGAGGCCTATGTCCAGCAGAGGACTGCTATAGGCTGATGATGATGATGATGCTGCCAATTAAAAGAGGTAGACTCAAAGTATTGCGCGGCCTCTTTTTAATAGTCATTTGAATTTGGGCGACTAATCGATCGAATCACCAGGGGCTGCAGTCTCGACGGACAAAGCGGCACCATAAGGGTTCATTTGACCGGTTCGGTAACATCACCCTAATAATCATCATTAAGGTATTGTTTTCACATACATAAACTTATAATAAAGCTAGTCTTCATAAAATGGAATATTTTTAAAATCCGACGCAAAACGAACGGGTAATAAATATTTTAAAATTAAAGTTAATTTAAATTTGTTTCAATAGTACCTATATTATGAACTCGCACACATGGGACACGGATAAAAAGTAGCAAAAAATTTTGTGGTCACATGTAGGAGGTACATATAATATTCCAAGTTTCATCAAAATCCGTTCAGTAATTTTTGTGTGAAAGTGTAACAAACATCTATACATCAATACATCCATATATCCTCACAATCGTTCGCGTTTATATTATACGTAGGATATGAAGTCGTATTATTCATTCCAACAGCAACCAACAGCATCTTGTTCGAACTTGATTTTTTGAACATTGAAACTATTGATTTACGAAGCTAAAATAAACTTTAGCTTCGAGAATGTTCAGTCTAGCAACGTGACTTTGAAAAGCTTTTCAAAGGTTTCTAGGGCTAGGTAGGTACAATCAGCAATATAAGTGGTATAACAGATTAAATTAAATATTTAATAATAGTAATAAGACTACTTCCTACTTAATATATTAAAGAAGCGAAAGTTGGTGAATGTGAACATGTGAAATGTAAACTGTCGCTCCTTCACGACAAAACTACCTACTGAACGGAATGATCCGAAATTTTGCACATAAGCATTTCGTTTTAGACTTGGAATAACATTATAACCTTCTTATAAACACAGTAGCTGCGGGCAGAAGCTAGTCTTAACAAATAAATTATCTAAGCTAGACTTACGACCGCGAAATCATAAGTGTAAGATGTGCTTGCCATTAATATCAAAGCACATACCATTCCAGCCCACATCATCCACGAACGTGCTTGTGAACAATTTCAGAGATAGGACAGACGGACTCAGTTGGACGGGTTTGTCTGCTGTTCCTGTACTTGTACACTTTGATATCGATATTCTACAGGACATGATTCTAAGGCAGCCTAGGTTTCGACAGAGCCAAAGACCTTCTCATAGTCCACAAAAGCTAGACAAGGACCTGCCTGCTGCACTGTGTGAATGGGGTCTGTTGGTGTTATATCCTACAAGAAACCCAGCCTGCTCTTGTAGCAAATTTTTTGAGTCTTCTGGTGAGACGATTTGAAGTAACCCTATTAAGGCGACTATAAGAGTCAAACCTCTCCCTCTCGCTCGCACTATTCAACATTTTTAAAGACAGAAAATCACTGAATGTATACTTATGCAAAATAGCAAACCTCACGGTCTAGAAAATAACAATACAAAGGTTCAGCAATAATATCATCTTTTTTAACCAAAAAACATGCACCAATGTGATCAATTTTGGTGCAAATTTTTTGGTAGGAAAACGTGTTGGGTTCAACATGATATTCTTGCTGAAGTATTGTTATTTTATAGGCCGTAAAGGTTTGCTATTTTGCATAACTATATTTAGTGATTTTATATCTTCAAAAATGTTGAATAGTGCGAGCGAGAGGGAGGTTGTACCCTTATAGTCGCCTTAAACAGCCTATAAATGTAGCTCAGGAGTGACAAAAGTTATAAGAAGGGAACCACTTTGCTCCCGTTTTACTCCTTATTTGAAACTTTGCCGTAAACTGCAACCTTCTTAAGTTTTTATAAGTTATGATGCTCCATCTGAACTCCGTCGCAATTGGAGACTTTTCCATTTTTAAGCAATTACAAGCCAATACGATCTCGTCTCGTCTGATTTCTAATAGTTTGTCGATGTAGTGGCTGATCAGGATGACTCTAGAGTTGTGTTTATCTCGTCGTTTAGAACCGAAAAAAAACGAGTTCTTGAGTGGAAACCGCGTCTCGGCAAACGTAGTATAGGACGCCCTCCGGCCATGTGAGAAAAATGAGGGACAGAGTCAAAGGCGCTTTTTAGGGAATGCCATTTCCAGACTACTGTGGACTTACGATGATGATGATTAAAAAATTGGCGATGTAAATGATGCCAAGAAATGAGGCCAAAGATTCAGAAATATAAGCAGTTTTTAGTTCAGTATCTTTATTATACTTTGGCTGTTGACTGTACTAAATAATTGTTTTCCGTACAAATGAAACTTTTTCCCCCAATCGTAATTAATATTTTCCATTATAATGCTGACGTACTTTGAAAACTTTGTTTCGAAATTTCTGAGAAACGTAAACAGGAAACTACATAAGTCGCTGAAAAAATTACAATCACGTCGACGAAATTCACTTGAAATTTACAACGTGAATTGAAATTCACGTTTGATTGTTTTTAAGAAATTCGGTGAATTCGGTGAATTTTCTTATAATTTTTAAGGTTTCACACGCTACCTACAATGTTTGCGGTAAAGTTACCTTCACTTCTTCTGCGTGTAGGAAGTTGATTTAAGTACTAGATTACATTTAAAATTATGTAAAATTACAAAAAAAAAAAAAAAAAATGTGTTATAGAAAAAAACTTAAAATAATGACCTTGACCTTGCGCGACCTTGCGCGCGCGAATGCCTGGCAGTGGTCGCCGGTCATTTTGAAAATCCTGACAGAAGAGAGGTTATTTTCTACTAACTACGTATAGGTTTTATTAAAATATGCAGAATAATTATATTTTAAACCGTAAGTAGTATAAACCTTATAAAAAACCCGGACAAGAAAGAAGTATCAAAAACCGTTGCGTAGTTCGGAAGAACTAGACTCACAAAACGAATTAGATTTACTTACTTAGGTAGGTACCTATCTGTTTAAGTTACACCTCCTTTTCAAGAAACTGCCTACTGAATAGGCTAGTGGTGTGTTGTATCTGTAGGTACTTAGTTACTTAAGTACCACACTAGTCAACTGCTGGACATATTCCTCCTCTATAAGAAGGGGAATATGCCCATTATCCCCACGCTGGACATGTGGATTGGGGATCGCTTGTTATACAGCAGGGTGCTTCACGGGCAGATGAAGGCTTGGGTCCCAAAGATGTAGGTTGGAAAGCCTTATAGTGTAAGGGATAGTGGGGATAGTGTAAGGTTTCTTAACAACAGGGGTCCTTGTCAAGCGTACGCAAGAAAGTATAAAATTCTTCCACAAGCTTTGCCAACCTACATAGATGATTTATGCTTGTTTGTGAAACAGTATTCTCGGTATGTCAGTAAAAAGGCAAAATAGGCGCAAGGTAAAACTATATAATATACCCTTGTTGCCGACTGAATATTGCAAAAAAAGTGTCTATTACCACACCATTACAATTTTTAATAAATTATTGGCGACCTAAAAAGCCTACCTCTGAACATATTTAAATTGAGACTAAGAAAATGGTTATTTTACGAATGTTTTTACTAAATTAAGTAATATATAATTAAATTTTGAAATGAATTAATTTAAACTACTTTGTTATGTTTTTTTTGTAAGGATGCCAAATGTATCCGATACTTTTATTTTTTATTGACATTATACTGATTGCGGCATAGCACAGCCTCCATCGGAGCAGCTAAATGCCCTGGCCACCGACGGGCAGCAGCGTAGGTGGTGCGAGAAGCTGTGCCCTGTGATCCCCAACCCGCATGCCCAGCGTGGGGATAATGGGCATATCCCCCTTTATTAGGGGAGGCCCTTGTCCAGCAGTGGACTGATATAGGCTGGTGCGGTGCGGTAGTGGTGACATCATACTAAGACCTATTGTACCTACATATAAAACAAATAAATAAATATTTAAATGAAATACATAACAGCATCATGTAGCCCTAAGCCAAGCAGAGCTTGTATTATGGGAACTGATATACCTACTACCTAATTTTTTTGTAATATATATGTATTACATATTCATTATGACACAGAAAAAACTCACAACTGAGACAAAATCTGCAAATAATACAAGCAGTTGGTCTGCGGCGGAAATAGAAACCGCAGCCTTCTGCGTCTCAGGCAAACCTTCACCCACTGCTCCACAGAGGTCGTCATAAACACTGCAGAACTTTTTTTGCAGGTAACATTAGCCTCAAACTTCTTTGAAGAAAAAGATGCGAGAAAGCATTTTTTATAGTACTAACGTACAAGGGACGAGATGTGTGCCTATTGTATTCTCCCAAAACGGGGTTAATTTCGTTTATTTTCGGAATAAACATTATCACTTTTCTTAAAAAAACTAAAACTATGCCTAATACAAAAAAAATACTAGACATTTAATAACCTAACTAATAAATATAGACAACATTAGTCATTATTAATTTAAAAAAAACGCTACTATTCCAAAAATCTTATTAGATTGCAAAGACATTTCAATAATTAATCAATTCTTAACTTCATTGACTACTATGACTATATACCTAATTAAATTATAAACAATTGACTATAAACCATACTTAGTCACTTTAGATACAAACCTACTCGTCTAACTTTCAAACATTGACAGCATTCTCATAATATATTAATGACCCAGGTATATAATCCACGCCAATTACAATTTGTTATCAAGGTACGCCTAGGTAACTACTTACAAAGCCTCGGTCTGCCCCCCATATTGCTGAGATACCCTAAAGAGGTCCGGAATAAAAACCGATATCCTCACATAATGCCCGATTTGTAGATTTGCTGATTGACATGTTGGAGGCATTTGATACCAGAGTTGGCCACTAATTCATTCGAAGAAGGAAAGAAGGAACGACCGATTTTTAATTGTTTTTTGTTCTGTCTTAGTATTTATAAAAACATACTCAGGTTGAAGCAGAGCACGCTAAAAACTTAGGTACTAAACAAGTATTGATTAAAAAAAAACCTAAAAACCCGACTTGATAGACAGGATTATTTCAGTAATTAGGTTCGTATTTTTGTCCCCATCATTTCCCTTCCCTTATCCCACTCTAGGTGGGGTCGGCACAACATGTTTTCTTTCTCCATTCACTCTTATCGGCTGTCACCTGCGTACTCACTTCTTTCACTCTCATATCCTCTTTCACACAATCCATCCATCTCTTCTTCGGCCTCCCTCTACTTGTACATCCAGTTACATTCATATTCATCACTCTTTTAGTCACATGGTTTCCATCTCTCCTCATCACATGCCCATACCATGCTAGTCTTCCACTCCTCACCTTATCTGCCACAGGTGCTACTTTCAAGCTCCCCCTAATATACTCGTTCCTTATCCATCCTTGTCACACCACACATCCATCTTAACATTCGCATCTCAGTAGCATGAACTCTTCTTTCGTCTGTCTTTTTCATTGCCCAAAACTCTGATCCATACAATGCTACAGGTCTTATAACTGTCTTGTAGATTTTCCCCTTAAGTAAAGGCTTGACTTGGCACTACGCTGGACTTGGCATGGATCGCTTCGCGATCCCCGATTCTGCCTACGGATGCATTCAGAAAATCTGCAGCCTCCAAGAAGGCTAGTTTGAATTTCGAATCAGGAAATTGGTACGTGTGGTTTTTAAGGTACCGAGGTCATCATCATCATCATCATCATCATCATCAGCCTATAGCAGTCCACTGCTGGACATAGGCCTCCCCTAATGAGCGCCATTGCGCCCTGTCCTGAGCTCGACGCATCCAGCTTCTACTAGCAGCCTTTCGCAGATCGTCACTCCACCTGGCCGGAGGGCGTCCTACACTACGTTTGCCCAGCCGCGGTCTCCACTCAAGAACTCGTTTACCCCAACGGTTATCGGTTCTTCGGCAGATATGGCCAGCCCACTGCCACTTCAGCTTGCTAATTCTCTGAGCTATGTCGACAACTTTAGTTCTATGTCGGATAGTCTCGTTGCGGATTTTATCCTTCAGAGAAACCCCAAGCATGGCTCGTTCCATAGCTCGCTGAGCGACTTTAAACTGGTGGACTAGCCGTACTGTGAGTGTCCACGTTTCGGCTCCGTATGTCATGACAGGTAGGACGCACTGATTGAAAACTTTCGTTTTCAAACATTGCGGTATGGGTGACGAGAAGACTCGACGTAGTTTTCCAAATGCTGCCCAACCCAGCTGAATCCTCCTCTTGGCCTCCTTCTCGAAGTTGTTTCTACCCAACTGCAATATCTGCCCGAGGTATGTGTACTCCGAAACAACTTCTAGAAGGTGTCCATTAACGACGACAGGACTCGGACCAATTCGGTCATTGACCATGACTTTGGTCTTGTCCAAGTTCATGCCGAGACCTATCCGAGGTCAATGGAACTCTACTCCAATCTTCACAATACTCATATAGTTGTGGTAAAGTACATACCAATGTATGAATTATTTACCCACTGATGAAGCGTTGGCAGGCAACAACTGACTGCAGGGCAGAAATAAATCAGGACAACACGAGGCAATCAAGCATTAATTTTGTCTGTATCGTAGATCTCAGGAACTACGAGTACATATAACATGGCGTCTCAGCTCGGAGAAAGTGCAAACATTTGTTCAGCGGCGGGAATTATATCAGCACTTGTTCATTGTCAGCTCAGTTTTGATCCATTATGCCAACGACGTCGTTAATGACAAAGGCTAGGCAGTATTATATATTATTATATACGTAACAACAGCAGAATTTTGATGTATTTCAGAAGAATTTTCTTTGAGAATGTTACGACGTAGGTACCTACCTCTAAGCTATGAAGCAGATCGCATACTTGCTGAAATCCGCAGCCTCCGAGAAGGTTATTTCGAATTTCAAATTAGTAAATACTTTTAGATATGATCTTTATTACCACAGCCGCTTTATTATCGGCAATCTTACCGCTTCGATGCTCTCCGACGCGCGCCGGTAGGTGTAAATCGTACAATAATGTGACATTTTACGTATAAATAAAGCTCAAAATAGAATTTATACACTCTTTCTGGAAATTTCGGGTCTGGGGGTTTTCTATGTATGATAATTGTATATTTACAAAAAATAAATTATATGTGTAGTATATCAATCATGTGGTTCCCTACAAGCTCTGCTTAGTTTGGGGCTACATGATGCTGCGTGATTACGTCTCGCATTATTATTATTATTTATTATTTGTCAATGCTTTTAATAATAGGTTGTGATAGAACTATTTATAGTAATTAAGTTTTATGTACCTACTGTAAAGTTAAACTCACATGGAGGTACGAGGTTTTCTGGTTTAGCCGACGTTAACTGATAATCTAGTTGAATACATTTTTTTTGTAAATACATACATATAACATATAAAAAACACTCAGACCCTAAAAAAACATGTGCAGGACATGCAGACATTTACCTCGCGGCGGGAATAGAACCTCCAACCTTTTGCGTCACAGGCGAACCTTCGAACTGCACCACAGAGGTCGTCAATCCATACAAAAAATATTGTTGTATTTTTATTAAAATTTTATAAATTTTATTTTATTCTAAGTTGTATCAAAATCTGTTAAGCCATTCGAGCAAAATAAGTATATATGTAGTTAAGCTGTTACCTACGAACTTACATGAGTTTTCAAAGTGTGTCTAAAAAATGAAATTTAAATCAAAAGCATAAAGGAGTATTGATGTCAACTTCAATGCAAATCATCCCTAAAATAACTTTCTACAGTTTTAATTTAGGAGTAGATTTCGGAAAATCCTCTTATAGAATATCTACGTCATATAAAAACACACCCTTCATGTTTCAGGTCTCTACGACCAGAGGTTTATGCTGTGCGTTGATCCGTCAGTTAGTCATCCAGGAAAAAGCATTCTATAAGTCTATAGGAAAGATTAGTGTATTTAACTAATAACTCTTCAATTTTGCCGTCACTGGCAAATATGAGGAGGCAAGTTGATTTTGATAAAACCTGTCTAAGAACCACGGCTAGAAAACCTGCTATTAAATAAAACAACCGCATCCATATCGGTTCACCCGTTTGAGAGCTACGGTGTCACAGACAGACAAACACATAGCGGTTGAACTTTACTTAAAACGCGAGCAAATCCGCGGTCAAAATCTTGTCAAAAAGAAAGAATATTTCCAATAAGTCTTTAAAAAAATTTTTTTTGATACCTGTCCTCCAGATACCATTGGTTTGGTTTTTCCATAGCCGAAACTATTAAGGTAGGTATTAAGGTAGGGGAGGCTGGTTACGGTTGTAACGTAGGGCGGTAGTAATAGTGGCAATATCTTCAGAAAAATAAGTGTTAGGTCACGAGGTACAAGGGAAAAGTGAGGAAATAGTTTCATACACTTATACACATGCGGATTTCGACTGTATTTGCACCACGCTAAATTAAACTGAGCCGCGGTAGCCTTGAGATGCCAACTTTTACATCAAAGGTCATGGTTTGAATTTCAGCCATACCAATAGATTTTTTTTTTCATTTACCTCGTGTTCAAAATTGTCAAGAAAAACGTCGTCAGGACAGGAAACCCGCGACTTACATAGTCAGCTCCAAACGTATTGATCATGTCTTTCCTGTGGGTAAGGCGACTAGGCTGAGATGGTACAGGTGCTGGACAAACCGTACTCCATCTAACCATATCCCAGGCACTACTGTGTCAACTACTTACAAGTGTAAATCATCTAATAAAAATGTTCATGCCTCAATATTTATTTTAAATCTGCTTCCGCCTGCAGCTTTACTCGTATTCTAAAAACTCAGCTTCATCCAAATCCGTTCAGACGTTACGGGATTCAGTGGGAACAAACACATACATACGCTAACAATCTATACTTGATTGAGCGAGCGAAGCGAGGGTAAATCTCAGTGGCAACTTGGGCCATTTTGTTTAGTATTTGTAAGTTTGTGAATATGTTTCTTAGATTTTTGACTTTCAAACTGTTTATCCAATTTGCACTTGTAAATTCAATAGTTTGTTCTATATAGATTTGCGTATGAGCTCAATAGGTGAAGGGAAATTAAATTATGTGATCCCAAGGGAAATAAATTACAAATATGTCAAGTTGGGTGGTTTCATGAGAAAGGGCTTTGTTTTATTTGTGTATTTTATCATGTATAGTTTTGAAATACAATGAAAAAAGTAATCAGTTGTACCACCTTTTCGAGTCTTCCTTTTTTCCTTTCCTTTTCAATATCTGCGTAGTTCAGATTGCGATATGCTATACCTAGTTGTGTTGCTACGACTGCTACGAGTATAACAAGTTAGGGTCGACATTAAGTTTTAGTTTTGTACAGTAATCATAATTATTTACCTACTTGTGCATTGATCCACAATCCGCGAGTGGCGCGAGATCACAGTTCGGGTCGAACTGTAGTATTATTTTTATTATAAACCTTCCCTTTTTAGAAGTTGTTTTAACAGTAGCTCTAACAAACTTCAACAAAGGACCTCCTCCTCTGAATTCAACAGAATATTTCTTGTATACGATGTTTGGTTTCGACTTTATGATTTTTTGTCGAAAATACTTACTTAGTTAATGTTTAGTTAATGAATAGGTTCGAATCCCAGCCGTACGTCCAATGGTCTTTCGTTTTGTAAAATGTATGTGCGCTTTACCACATTAAAACGGTGAAAGAAAACATAGTGAGGAAACCGGCATGAATAGTTTTAATGCAATAATAAAAAAAAAACAGATATCATACTAAATTTGAAAGCTTAGAGCTTCCTTTGAACAAATAATAGTAGGTACGTACATTACTGCAGTGGCCCTCAAAAGAGGCATTGATGGACGAACGTGTAAAAGTACGTAAGTCCATCAAGCCTAGTTGTGTCTAGGGCTTGTTTAATACTTTTCTCAAATAATGAGCGGTAATTTTTCACGTGCCGAAAGTGTTTCCGAAGTGTTCATTTGTTTTTATTTTTATTTTAAACAGCTTTCTATTTGCAATCCACTTCGAAATTCGATTTTACCTCCTTGGTTCTCAAGTTTCGGAGTAAAAGATCTTTCGTTATTTGGATGCTAAAACACGACAGATATGGATTTTCGTACAACTTTTGCCAACCGCTGTTCGGATGTAGGTATTTGGTCAGTAAAGCAATTTCAATTTATTTCGAAGAAGGTTGTCTAAATAATGCTGAATGCTTGAGAAAAATATATTTCGCTCAAAGAGAGCTTCTCCAGCGATTTACGCACGAGTTCAGCAGTGTGTAGCCAATCACACACACGCAGTCATATTCCACGTGATAATTCGCAAGCCAAATTGATTGGCTACGCGTGTTTCGACTCATGATTATTTTATTGTTCTTTATGGTCAGGCTGTTAAAATAACTTCCCTATCATAATGATAAGCTTAAAAATAACGCATTTTGACTATCGCGGGCAAAGCATGTCTCTAGTTTACGGTTTTATAATTATGGCACATGATGGCGCTAGTTTATATTCCTGAAGATAGCAACAAACAAGATATGTACTTCCGGTTTACAAAATGTAGATGTCGCTGAAACTGACCTCAGCTAAGGGTCATTGTCCCATAAAATATTATTGATCGAGAACCAGATTGAAACTGACTGAAACTTTACAGCCTTTGTAACGTGGCAATTCACTTATGCACAAATTGAGTGATTTGATGGAAATTCTAAAAATACCCCTTTATGGTAATTAAAGAAAGACAAGCACATGGCTCACCTGCTATTAAGTTGTAACCATTACAAAGCATTGCATTGTAGATCACGTTGTTTTTGTAACGCGCTCTACAATGCAACGCCCTGCGTCCATCAGCTTGAGGCATGGAGATGATATAAGCCTGTTGTGTCTTTAATTTCACCAGCACTCACACCCTTCAAACTGTAAAGCAGCATAGCTGCTTCTTGACAGAAATAGGTATTATTTCTATCAAGTTAACTTCCTGTGTTACTTTTTAAATGAACTATGAATAAGATAAAAGAGAGCGCTTGCTGATTTAAAATAATTTACCTAATTGAATTTTTTTTGTTAATATTTATATCTTAAATTGTGGAGCTTAAATTACCCAAAACACCAATGTAAGGTTTTGGGATACTACTACTTTCAGTATGAGAGTTCTAGAGTTCTTTGTGGAGGGCTCATCCAGGGAATTACTACCTCCATGCTTATTTCTGCCGTAAAGCAACTTTGCTGTGTTTCGGTTTGAAGGGTGTGGATGCCGGTGAAATTACAGGCACAAGAGGCTTATCATCTTCATGCTTCAACTTAATGGACGCAGAACGCACGTTCCAAAAAACCGTGATCTACGAAGTAATCTATGATTTGTAATAGGTAATGGTTTACCACTTAATATCAGGTGGGACACGTACAAAAAGGTCCTACAGATAGTGTCAGCAGCGGGCTTAGTGGTGAACTACGAACGCCCCGTGTCAAAGAGCGACGTAATATAGAAGTGGCGAGCACAATAGGCATCCATGGCCGTTGTGATATGAAAGCCATAATCATAATAATAATACATTAAAAATTTAAGACAAAATTTAAAAACATTGTTAGAATTACCTAAGTTGCAAATGTTCCTTTTGATAGAGTTATATTTTAATAGGTAGACCAGCTGACGCAGAAGCAAAACAAGCGTTTTTTTATTTAAAAAATAATTGATTGTTTTTTTTCTGACGCCATTGAATAAAATATAGGAAAAGAAAGGATTTCCAGCTGTATCTCGGGCTAGCTTAAATACGCTAAATTTATCTACGCGTATAACTTGGTTAACCGTGTTTGTTATATTTTGTGTGATCCTGAACAGACGTTTACATTTGTCCTAAAAATAAAAAATAAAATGTTTTATTTTCATGTTATTAATAGGTTTGAAAATTAGAAAATAAAATAATGAGAAAAAGTGTTGTCTCGCTTCTTCATTTTAGAAAGATGAAACGTGAATAGATATTGTATCTATTATCTCTGTCTGTTGCATCATCATTTTTCTATACCTATTATGTAGATGTATTATGTCGTTACCATGTATCTTGTGTTAGTCATGTGGTTCCCATAATTCGAGTACAAGCTTTACTTAGTTTGGGGCTAGATGATGTTGTGTGACATTACACACTATTATATATACTAGCTGACCCACCGGCAACTTCGTTTGCGTGTATACGCTTTTTATGTTGCGTGTAACCCTAATTATGTATGGAATAAAAAGTACCCACCTAAATTACCAGGTCAGGTCCGAGTCAGTACCCGGGCGCGTTCACGTTCCCGTTCCCGTTCCCACCCCCACTTTCGCTACCTTTTCCGTTGGCGACCCAGCGCCAAGTCAACAGCAATTTTTTTATTTATTATTTAACCTTGCACACTTTAATAAAATAATAACATGCACTAAAATGTTACAATCTAGCCATAACGGTAGGCTAATTAGTAACTTGACCTAGTTTTATAGAATACTTATTACTAAAAACTTGTCCATCAACACTTTCTTACTGTCTCTATTTATTTACTTAAGGCGACACTTAGTTCTTGTGTTCGTTATAAATAAATAAATAAATAAATAAATAATGCGGGACGTAATCACACAGCATCATATAGCCCCAAACTAAGCAGAGCTTGTATTATGGGAACCACATGATTGATATACTACACATATAATTTTTTTTTTTTGTAAATACATACATATCATACATAGAAAACACCCAGACCCGAGACAAATATCTACAGAACATGCAAACATTTGTCCCGCAGCGGGAATCGAACCCGCAACCTTCTGCGTCTCAGGCGGACCTTCGCCCACTGCGCCACAGAGGCCGTCAAAATTACTATAGCGTACTATAGCACTAATTTTATTTTATTTTTACACTACACTAGCTCAAAAGATTTAGTACTTTTGAGTTTTCTCACTATGTCTGTGTTGTCGAGGAGCTGGACGGCCTCGAAGTTCACATGATGATGAAGTCTATGTTAGTGAGCTTCTGCGTATTTTTTGATTTTATTGACGAACTCTAAGTTTAGGTTCCGGTGGAGGTCGTCATTTCTAATGTACCAAGGTGCATTCACAATGTCCCCGAGTACTTTGTTCTGGAATCTTTGTATTATTTGAATGTTGCTCTGTTTGGTACAGCCCCATAGCTGAATACCATAAGTCCATACTGGCATAAGGACCTGTTTGCATAGAAGAATTGTATTGTGTATGGTTAAAGTAGACTGTCTTCCAAGTAACCAGTACATTATTTTGTACATAATAATACATTAAAAATTTAAGACAAAATTTAAAAACATTGTTAGAATTACCTAAGTTGCAAATGTTCCTTTTGATAGAGTTATATTTTAATAGGTAGACCAGCTGACGCAGAAGCAAAACAAGCGTTTTTTTATTTAAAAAATAATTGATTGTTTTTTTTCTGACGCCATTGAATAAAATATAGGAAAAGAAAGGATTTCCAGCTGTATCTCGGGCTAGCTTAAATACGCTAAATTTATCTACGCGTATAACTTGGTTAACCGTGTTTGTTATATTTTGTGTGATCCTGAACAGACGTTTACATTTGTCCTAAAAATAAAAAATAAAATGTTTTATTTTCATGTTATTAATAGGTTTGAAAATTAGAAAATAAAATAATGAGAAAAAGTGTTGTCTCGCTTCTTCATTTTAGAAAGATGAAACGTGAATAGATATTGTATCTATTATCTCTGTCTGTTGCATCATCATTTTTCTATACCTATTATGTAGATGTATTATGTCGTTACCATGTATCTTGTGTTAGTCATGTGGTTCCCATAATTCGAGTACAAGCTTTACTTAGTTTGGGGCTAGATGATGTTGTGTGACATTACACACTATTATATATACTAGCTGACCCACCGGCAACTTCGTTTGCGTGTATACGCTTTTTATGTTGCGTGTAACCCTAATTATGTATGGAATAAAAAGTACCCACCTAAATTACCAGGTCAGGTCCGAGTCAGTACCCGGGCGCGTTCACGTTCCCGTTCCCGTTCCCACCCCCACTTTCGCTACCTTTTCCGTTGGCGACCCAGCGCCAAGTCAACAGCAATTTTTTTATTTATTATTTAACCTTGCACACTTTAATAAAATAATAACATGCACTAAAATGTTACAATCTAGCCATAACGGTAGGCTAATTAGTAACTTGACCTAGTTTTATAGAATACTTATTACTAAAAACTTGTCCATCAACACTTTCTTACTGTCTCTATTTATTTACTTAAGGCGACACTTAGTTCTTGTGTTCGTTATAAATAAATAAATAAATAAATAAATAATGCGGGACGTAATCACACAGCATCATATAGCCCCAAACTAAGCAGAGCTTGTATTATGGGAACCACATGATTGATATACTACACATATAATTTTTTTTTTTTGTAAATACATACATATCATACATAGAAAACACCCAGACCCGAGACAAATATCTACAGAACATGCAAACATTTGTCCCGCAGCGGGAATCGAACCCGCAACCTTCTGCGTCTCAGGCGGACCTTCGCCCACTGCGCCACAGAGGCCGTCAAAATTACTATAGCGTACTATAGCACTAATTTTATTTTATTTTTACACTACACTAGCTCAAAAGATTTAGTACTTTTGAGTTTTCTCACTATGTCTGTGTTGTCGAGGAGCTGGACGGCCTCGAAGTTCACATGATGATGAAGTCTATGTTAGTGAGCTTCTGCGTATTTTTTGATTTTATTGACGAACTCTAAGTTTAGGTTCCGGTGGAGGTCGTCATTTCTAATGTACCAAGGTGCATTCACAATGTCCCCGAGTACTTTGTTCTGGAATCTTTGTATTATTTGAATGTTGCTCTGTTTGGTACAGCCCCATAGCTGAATACCATAAGTCCATACTGGCATAAGGACCTGTTTGCATAGAAGAATTGTATTGTGTATGGTTAAAGTAGACTGTCTTCCAAGTAACCAGTACATTATTTTGTATCGTATTTCTAACTCATCTTTTTTCTTCTTGACGTGAGCTTTCCAACGTAGCTTTGCGTCTAGGGTCATGCCTAAATATTTTGCCATATTTTCGTATGGAATGACCTTGTTGTTCATATATACAGTATTGATCCTTTTTGTTGGTGAAGTTGATGTAGATCGATTTAGATTCGTTCAACTTGATTCTCCATTTTTGCGTCCAGTCGTGTATTTTATTCACTGCATATTGGACTTTCTCTGCTGCTTCTGCGTGAGTGCTCACAACGGCCATTATAGCTGTGTCGTCAGCAAAGGAGGCAATGGTGCTATTATTTATAACAGGCATGTCACTAGAGTATAGTAGATACAGGACCGGGCCCAACACACTACCCTGAGGTACTCCAGCTTTAAATTCTTTAATTTCTGAATAGGCATCTACTTGCCGGATCCTAAAAACTCTATCGGACACGAAAAATTCTAGAATATCTGCATAAGGCTTAGGAAGCAACTTTCAAGTCAACAGTCAGTTGAAAAGTATAGATATATATGTAAATATATTATAAGCTATTATATCCCTTCTCGTAACTTGTGAAATAACTGGTTAGCCTCCATGCAAACTTCCATCTCCTATCTGGCCTTCCCACATAGCATAGAGTTACTATTCAGTACCTAACACTTGAAGTGCTGAAAACACACTTGCTCTACGGCGCGAGCTGCTACTCAACCCGCTGCTGCGAGGCCCGCAGTCATTATGCTAGTGTCTAGTGTATGAGTGAAGAGAGCGAATAGTTTTTATGTGTTACTGTGAGCACTGTGCACTTAGTAAGCAAGCATGTATCCCAAACACAATATTTGTACTTCCCTCTGACTACCACCGATCTTATCTGTTGATCTATATATTTTACAATTAAAACAAAACCTAATTTGGAATGAACAAACAAAATCCATTCATATGACACCTCACTCAATATATTAATTTTTTTGCCCCTTTTTCGACAACGTTCGCCGAGTTTTAGTGCAGACACTTTTTTCCACGTTTGTGGCTCTAGAGTATAATATCTCGATGATTTTAAAGAGATCGGATTGAGTTTGCAAACGTGTCAAAATAAAATTTTATTTAAATTATATACTAGGAGTATAGTAATGATATCAACTTCGATGCAAATCATCCCTAAAATTACTTTCTACCCCTTTTTAACCTGTAAGTCGATGAGTTTCAATAAAATACGAACCACACGTTCCATCAATTCTGTTAAATAATGTTCATGCCAAAATTTAGATTGGACCAAGGAATCACGTTATTCCATACAAAATTTGCCTCCATTTTTCACCCCCTTATGGGTAGAATTTCGGAAAATCCTTTCCTATCGGATGCCTACGTAATACAAAGAACACACCCTCCAAGTTTCAGGTCACTACAACCAGCGGTTTAGGCTGTGCGTTGATCCATCAGTCATTCAGGACAAAGGATTTTATAAGTATAGAAGATATAGATAGATTGGACATTAATCCAGCATTATTATTCATTTATTATTAGCTGGAAAAACAAGGCACAGTTTTTTGTTCAAATTCTCTAATACTTTAGTACTAGTATTTCCAATGATCCAGTAGTATCCATGATGATATTCGAGAAGATCTGTGAAGCTAGCGATGTTTTTTGTTGCGCCGCTCCCCAGTCTCCCTTACCTATTTGCGCATGCGTAAAAATCTACCTGTGACGTCGAGCAATCACCGTCCCTATTTGCCAATGCAAGTCCTACGAGTACCGGTGATTTATCATCCCGGTATTTCCAATTTTTAATGGCTTAATTACTTATCATGTGGATAATTATTTAAATAAAGTGTTGTTTTTGTGAGCCGCAACCACTGCATAAATGGTAAGTTACAATAATTCATAACGGTTATCAACCTATCCAACTAATAATGCTATCTTTTTTTCCGATATTCATCAATACACTATCATTTTGGGCGTTCGAATGGAATTTTGATCGTTTCTAAAAATTGCAAACTGAAAGTAGCGATAAGGTTTTTATGATTGAAGGTATTTACTCATTTTTTAAATCATACTGGAGAAGATCAACAGGTTTCATTAAAACAAAACAAAGAAGTAGGTGCTGGTTGTATCTAAATGACCGCCATTTTAAAGAACTACACATGTTTTTTTATGTGATAGTTACTTATTATGTTACCTCGTGAGTTAAAATTATTGAAGTAGTTTGTTTTGTAATTATATATAAGAGTTAAGTAAACTCATTCTTATCATAACAACTCGGCACCTATAAAAAAATCTGAACAAAGAAAACCTTCTGAATTGGTCTGCATAGGTAAGGAGGTTTCACGAAAATTTTTTGCTTGTTATGTTGTTCGGTTAAAAAACTTTCTCCCTGAGAAAACCAAAATTTAATTATTGAACTCCTTCGTGGTACCAATAATCGATTATGCTGATGTAGTGTACCTTGACCTTTTAGCAGACTACCTCAATAAGTTGGACCGACAACTTAATTCCTGCATTCGTTTCATATTTTGTTTTCGGAAGTATGATCATGTTTCCGCATAATGTCGGAAGCTCAAATGGCTTCCTATACTTAAGAGAGCGATGAAATTTAATAACTGTATGTCTCCTATTTTCTATTCAGAAGGATCCTTTCTCGCCACAATATTGTGATTTACGTGGCAGCCTAACTCCTAAAAATATTAGGTGCAAGCTAAAAAAATACTTTTTAGGTTAAATTTTTGGTAGGTAGGTAAGATTGCTGTAGATATTGTTTAGACTCATATAATGATAGCACAAGTACAAACCTTAGTGGTTTTTAGGTGTAATTATTAAATTTATAACTTGAAACTCTTGTTTATATGGTAAATAAATAAAAAAAAAAAAATTGAAATCTAAGTTTACTTAACTGTCCGATACTCTTGTCTTCGGATACTGTCTGCCTTGAAGTCCCTTTGCACACCTCTGCTTACCGTGCTAACTCATGTCAAGTGGTGGCAGTGGGTCTCTGGAATGAGTGTGGCCCATAATTTCCGAAAATCATTTTTTCTTGGTCGCAATTATTACGTGTCCAGTGGTATTTTTTCGCAATATTTTATTTCCTATGTGCATTTTTTCATCATATAGTTTTTTTCAATTTCCCATATTTTCTCTTCTTTTTACATCCCAATGGTGAAAATAACCAGAAGCTTTTTTTCTGAAAATTAATTTTCCTTTTGCATATAATTTGTACAGTATTGATTAACATCTATATTTGAAATTTTTAAAACCTATTTTTGAAAAATGATTCTAGTCGCCACTATAGTATGACAAACTAGTGACTTTTAAAATCATTACACAAAATAAACTCTAATATGAACACTGCTAAACAACGAACGGGGCTCTGGCGGCCGGCTGATTGCGGCATAGCACAGCCTACATCGGCACAGCTAAATCCCCTGGCCACTGACGGGCAGCAGCGTCGGTGGTGCGAGAAGCTGTGCCCTGCGATCCGCAACCCGCATGCCCAGCGTGGGGATTATGGGTATATCCCCCTTTATTAGGGGAGGCCTATGTCCAGCAGTGGACTGATATAGGCTGATGTGGATGTGGATGTGGATGAACACGAGGTCCTTGGTAAGTTGCTGTCCAAAGGTTACCTAATGTTACCTACACTAATTTATGCAAATAATATCTTGTATCTTGTATCCAGTCCATGGGTAACCTCGGAGAAACATTAGCATCCTGTACTATTTCATTAGGTACTTAAACCTACCATGTCTATTCCAACCTCAACACAGGCAGAATGATCAAAACATTAAAGCCCCCACCCCCACACATCATCATCATCATCATCATCATCAGCCTATAGCAGTCCACTGCTGGACATAGAAATTATGAACAAGAAATAAACATTACTATTATAAAAGAATAAGAAAAAAAAGTAACAAAATTAATCAACACCATTAAAATATGGTAACGAGAAAATATTATCCTAGATATTTAAATGGAAAGAAGAGGAAGAGAAAAATAAAAAACGACTAAAAATAAGTGAATGGGAAAAAATGCCACCGGGAAAATATGGGAACAGAATAATTGCGACCAAGAAAAAATGATTTTCGGAAATTATGGGCCACACTCTCTGGAATGCTCTCCCTGTTCACATAAAAAAATATCCTCTAAACTGGCGTTTAAACGCCTTGCATGATTTTTATTTCAACTCTATGAATATCTTTGTTCATCTTTGTTTTGTTATTTATAGCATGTTTCATTATTGTTAATTTTAATGTCTGAGTACCTCTTTTTAAGCTGTTGTAATGTTCTTTTTAATGTGTGAGAATATTATATATATCATCTAGTTCGAAGGGTGCAATGGCGCCGAAGGCCTATGTCCAGCAGTGGACTACTATAGGTTGATGATGATGATGATGATCTTAATAGTTTTACCATTGTTATTTGTATATTAGGTTTTATATTAATGTTATTTTTCTATTAGGTACACATTTTTTTAAGAGGATTTGTTTCTCACTTTAGTTGTGATGTGTTTTTATGCTTAATTTTTCATTTATTGTTCATTTTGATATGTTATTGCACGCCAGGCACAACCTGTCATGGTTCACTGGCAGAAAATGCTTTCTAGCATTAAGTTCACCATTTGTACATTTTTTCTTCTTATTGCAATAGGTACCTTGATGTCTCTATCTATATTCAGATTTAGATTTAAATTCATTATTTGCGAAACATGGTTAACGATGGGTGGTACTTCATTATAAGTCTCAACGGCCATGATTGACATAAAATCATTAAAGGAGAATGCCGTCTGATGTATGGCGCTCGGTACCAAGACTAAAGTGAGTGCGTCAAAAAAATATGCAATAAGTTTTTAGTCGATTCTACTGTCAAAATAATTAAAAATTAGGGTTTTTTTTTTATTCAAGAACGATCAGGGCTTTGTCGCACAAGCGATTAAGACGCCCTGGTAACAAAATAAATCAATAATTAACACAATGCACATAAACTAATCATAATTCTAACCTCGGAACACCAACATATACAATTGCTTAGCCTGTTCCGAGAATGGGTCTGACAAAATGCTATTACATTCACCTACTTGATAGTTATCTAGGCCAATAATAACTCTTTTGCCAGAATTCTGAACACATTCCATCAGTACATGATACACATCATCAACGACACTACAAGTCAAACAGTTAGGAGTGGTAGTTTTACGCATTAGATAAGCAAATTTATTACATGGAATATGTCCAGATCTGAGTCTCAAGGCGGTGACAATCTGTCGTCTACTCAGCACTTAGTTATCTATCCATGGACAATTAAGTGGATGTGGCTGGATTGTGCGATACCATATACCTTAAAAATGAGGGTTATAGCCATAGTAACACTTTACATCAATGTTTATTGCCATAGCAACGTGTATATCATTGGTTGTTGTAGTCTAATGGCGGCGTGCAACGGAAACCAAATCAACAAAATATTTCTTTACTTGATTATTAATCGAGTCGGTGTGTCTAAAGAAAATTTTAATGTAATTTATAAAATATAATAAATTTTATGGGATACGTTCGGTTTTGACGCAATTGGGACGAGTTCTCGGCATTCTCCTTTTTTCTAATTAATAGGTTCTTAAATATGAGTATTTTTCAAAAACATAGTCAACAACAACAACAACAACAACAATTAATAAACAATGTTAAATGATTAATAAAAAATATGACATCTAAATCAATCTACCTAACCTAACCTAGAAATATCTGAATAGTAGATCTATGGTAATAAAATGCCAACCATTATGGATTTTTGGCGTAAAGTTATAAATACTGACAAATATTTTTTTTAAGTGCTCACAAAAAAAATATACATATTAATTTTATTTTGGTATGGATTACTGAAGATCTACTGGATACCTATACATACCTGTAAGCCTTAATCTCTGTAAATAATATATTACACGTACGTGTGATCAAGGGGACAAGTAAATATTTTATTTATCATTAAGTAAATATATATTTAATTTTAATATCATACCTGACCTACCTAGTTGATCTTTCGAAAAATTAAAATATAATTTAGTTATTATAATTGAGTTTAGCTAAAGTAAATGGAATAATTTAATTTATTGAAGTTTAATTAAAAAACATTTGAATTCGGTATTTTTCGTGTTTTTTTTTCTGTTATCGTACATGAAGACTCGGACTAAGCAATAGAAATTATGTGCGGTGCGATTCTTGCGTGGCTAATACATAGCTTATATACGCATACGCACATACGCTTATAGCAGCTCGTACCTAGTTGAATGTTGTTTGGTAATACTGTACCTACCTACCTACCTCCTCTCCCATCTAGAATTTCGCATTCCACCATTTTGACGTTCCTAGAAATCGAGGATGATTTTACATAAAGCTGCGTTTTCCTTTCTTATAAAATAATACAAATTAATAAGTATGGTACTTTGCTCTAATAAGGCCCTATTATAAACTCCTGTGATTTTGGGAAATTTCACGACTGGTATTAGTAATACAGTTAGAGATGAGCGCGAGTAGTTAGCGAAAATTCACTTTAAATGCACATACACTTGGTCCATTATATTACACCTAATGCCCACCATTTATGAGATCAAATATTTGAGCAAAACACAGGTTTGCCTTAAGTTCTAACCCTAATAATAATATTATGCGAAAGTGTGTGTGAATGTTTGTTACCACGTATCTCCGTAACCACTAAACCAATTTAGATGAAATTTGGTACGTAGATAGAAGTGCCAGAAAAACACATGGGTGTTTCTGAGTCCCGTCACTTCGGCTTTCTGGCCTGAAAGTCCCCACAGCGCCATTTGTTATTTATTACCGCGCCAGCCTTAACACCTACACATTCACGATGGGAGCATGACGAACAACTCGGACATGAAATGCCATCCTTTATAGACATGAAGTTTGCACAAGCAACGCATTTCACCATTTTGGCAGATAGGTATGTTTTTGAGTCTTACTAAGTATTTGTTCACTTTTTGTATTCGAGGGTACCTCAACAAATAATCCGCCAGCTGTTTATGGGTCAATTTCAACAATTGTGATTTTTTCCTAATTTTGGTGGCGAATTTTATTTATGAGTTTTCAGCAAATTTTATGATGGGATATAATTAAGTTATTTATTTTTATATCAAATCTTTAAGTGTGCCAGAAAAAAACCCGTTAGTTTAGAAGATATTCGACTTTAAAATTATATGTGCCTACCAAAATTGTATTATACCACCAAAATTAGAAATCTTCTTTGCTTTAAACCATTTATAACAAGAAAACTAGTAGTGATGAACAATTTAACATACTTGAAGTTCGACTGTTTGGACATATTATATTTTCGACGTAAATCATCAAGTCCACTGCAGCGTGGAAATGCTATTCCCTACAAAGCGCCATTCACTCTGTCCCTGATTTTGATTCGTTTAGGTTCTAGCACAGTCTTTCACAAGTTGTCTCTCTACATGGCCGGAGGGAGTCCTACACTACGTTTGCCGAGACGCGGTTTCCACTCAAGAACTTTTTTTTTCGGTTCGGCGGCACATATGACCAACACGCAGCTGCCACCTCAGTTTACTAATTTTGTGAGCCATGTCGATAGCTTTAGTTCTCTGTCGGATATTCTTGCTTGTTGTAGATCCTATCCTTCAAGAGGAACTCATACGAAAGCTCGTTCCATATAACTTGCTGTTGACATAGTGGATTAACCACACATGTTGTGAGTGTCCGGCATCTTATGTCATTAAAGATACTGATACACTGATTGAAAGCTTTTATTTTTAGGCATAACAATAAAAAAAACTTGAAATTGCATAATAAATATTGCTCAACACAGCTGGATCCTGTTGGCTCACAGCATAGTCATAGTCTATGAAAGCCAGACACGAGAGCTGATTATACTTTAAGACTTCTCTATAATCTGCCGTACGGAGTTGTGAATGCGGTATTGACACCTATCCTCCGCGAAACCCAGCCTGTTCATTATCATCATCATCATCAGCCTATAGCAGTCCACTGCTGGACATAGGCCTCCCCTAATGAGCGCCATTGCGCCCTGCCTGAGCTCGACGCATCCAGCTTCTACCAGCAGCCGACAGCAGATCGTCACTCCACCTGGCCGGAGGGCGTCCTACACTACGTTTGCCGAGCCGTGATCTCCACTCAAGAACTCGTTTGTCCCAACGGTTATAGGTTCTTCGGCAGATTATGGCCAGCCCACTGCCACTTCAGTTTGCTAATTCTCTAAGCTATGTCGACAACTTTAGTTCTATGTCGGATATACTCGTTACGGATTTTATCCTTCAGAGATCAGGCAAATAATGTTGTTATCAGGTCTCCCTTCCTAAAATAGAAAACCATTCAGCTTGAATGGAAGCCAACCTCACTAGCCCATGGTTCAACGTGTTTACTGCGCAGCTTGGGAGGAGCCACTAGAAAAAGCTCACACGATGGTCAAACCGTATTATCAATAAATGCCTCAACCAAAATCTCCGGTATAAGCCGTTGATTTCTATTGAAATCGAGGACTTTTATGGCCGTCGTCGGGGCAAAAACCATTAGCAGCTTAAGCTAATGCTTTTTGCCCTGACGAGAGAAGCACAACTCTAGAACCATCCTGATCAGCCACTACATCGACAAACTATTAGAAATCAGAAGAGACCAGATCGGCCTGTACTCGTCATTGCTTAAAAATGGAAAAGCCGCTGATTAAGACGGAGTTCAGATGGAGCATCAGAACTTATAAAAACTTATGAAGGTTGCAGTTTACGGCAAAAAAGAACGGGGGCATAGTGGTTCCCTTCTTATAAATTTTAGACTTTTCTCACTCCTGAGCTACATTTGTAGGCTGTTTAATAGGGTTATTTCAAATCGTCTCACCAGAAGACTCAAGGAATTTGCTACCGGAACAGGCTGGGTTTTTGTAGGATATAGCACTAACAGACCCCATTCACACAGTGCAGCAGATTAGTAATCAGTCCCTGTCTAGCTTTGTGGACTATAAAAAGGTCTTTGACTCTGTTGAAACCTGGGCTGCCTTAGAATCATGTCATGTAGAATATCGTTATCAAAGTGTACAAGTACAGGAACAGGAGACAGACCCATCCAACTGAGCAAAAAAGTGATACAGGGAGATGTCGTATCTCCGAAATTCTTCACAAGCACGTTTCTGGATAATGTGGACTGTTATGATTACACTTATGATTTCCAAATTTAATGGCTGGCGGAGTTGCTGGAGAAACAACCTAGCATCAACTCTCATGTAGTGGATTTTTCTCGTACCTAAAGGTCTCAGTACAATTTGGATTAAACCATTATTTAATGGCCACCTTCTTGAAGGCTTTTTGTATGTGTACTCACAGCATAGCTAGTCCGTCAGTTTTCTCATGAAGATCATAAATTTGGAAGAGGATCTACTGATCCTATCAGATGAACGCTCTATCAGATAGACGACAGCATCATCAATATTACGGGACGTCTATGGATGGAAGGAAAGTGATCAAGATCGTTCCTCGTGGAAATCTTTGGTGAATATCTATATTAATGCTCATTAAATACAGCAAACTATGGGTATTTACTATGACAAAAAGCTATAAAAATGAATAAAACGCCACCAAAAGCACCAAAATTGTGGCACCAAAATTAGGATCACAGGAAAAATAATTAATAAAAAATATGGTTTGTGTTACTTTAAAACTACCCTCACATAGTTATCAAGAAACATATACTACATCCAAAAATAGCAAAGCATAAAATTAAACTTAAGAAAATCCGTAATTGAACTGGCCACCTAGATGGCAAAAAAATGTGATCCTTGGCCACCAAGGATAACATTAACACGTTTGATGAGAAACCCCAGCAACATGTGGAACGTGTTACACTCAAGGGCTAGAACTTGACTGACTGTAGGGAGGCGTATAATAGTGGTAGGTCAATAAACATTTTTCTACGAGATATGGCAAAAATAAAATTGTCCACCAAAATTTACTTTTTTGCTTGGACACTACTTCTAGCAGTGATATCTTTTTTAGTAAGTAATATAAATTAGTGGTGATACTAGTTATACTAACTGTAATTTATACAAAATAGTATGGTAAGGTTCAATCTTCACAAATATTCTGCGTTATTTTATAATCATATAATTAAATAAGGAAAACAGGTTGTGGACGCGCCACCAAAATTATAAAAACCACTTTTGAAAATTAATTTTCCTAACTCAATTAAATAAAAATATAATTTTAAGTATTGCCCCTAGTGAAGATTTACCTATATTTTCATAATTAAAATATGAATTTCAAATATATTGTGGTTTCAGAAGCATTTTCAGCTGCGTCGCACAAATTTTACACTTGGGATATCCACCCTTATTAATTTATACGAATTGCGCAATAAATCCTGGATATAATCACCGGAAAACGTTCACTGTGATTACTTGTTTTATGAGAAACACTATGTCTGATGAAAAAGATCATGTTAAATTATATTTCTTTCTAAAAGCATACAGAGCAGGGTGCGAGTTTTTTTACCAGCTCGATCGCGTTTGCGTTTACGGAAATTTGTATGGAAAGGAGCTAAAGTATATTAACGTTGGAAAGGAGTTAGTGGCACGCGATTTTCACTAGATGGCGCTACCTCGATTCCATATAAATCTGCGTATATGCAAACGCGATGGAGCTGGTAAGTGCTGGTAAGTGGGTACTTGTGTACCGTACCTCGTCCGTAACGTCAACCATATTACGAATAGGTAGCCAACGTATAGGACCATATAAATCTATATTAAGTGCACAATGTATTCAATGTACTCAATTAGATAAATAAATAAATAAATAAATAATGCGGGACGTAATCACACAGCATCATGTAGCCCCAAACTAAACTGAGCTTATATTATGGGAACACATGATTGATATACTACACATATAGTTATTTTTTGTAAATACATACATATCATACATAGAAAACATCCAAGGGTTAATGCTTAAAATCGCTTCGTCAATAATCCATTATTTCTCGTAAAAATTAAAGGATAAAAAATTGTTTGTTATCAGTAAGAAATAAAAAAAACAATTCAATTCAATTTATTAAAACCATAGGAACTTAAAGTACTCTTAGTCACGTCAATTTTATCATCAAAATGTAACATTATTAAAAGTGTAATTATACAGAACAGATCTCATTATCTACATAAAATAATTTGCAGCTGTATAATGGCTTTGTCAAATTATAAATATAATATTTAAGCTAAATATATCACAACAAAGGTAGAAATAATTTATAACATAGGTACACAAATTTTTAAGCGGCTGTAAAGGGGCCTTGTCATAAACTTAATCTAGCTATATAACAATCGTGTCTAAGGTATAGGCCCCACTTGTCTGACCTGGCGCGGGCATGGCACGGGCGCTTTCCTATTCCATTCAAATTTAATACAAAATTCATGGAAATAAAGCACAATTTAGCTCGGACGACTTCGCGTCATAAGCACGTCCGATCAACGACATACCGTGTGTCCTAAATTGTGCTTTATTTCCATGCATTTTGTATGAAATTTGAATGGAATAAGAAACCGCCAGTGCCTTGTCTGCGTCCGACGAGTTCACATTCATCGGGCACGGACATGGCGCAGACATGGCACAGGCGGTTTCCTATTCCATTCAAATTTCATACAAAATGCATGGAAATAAAGCACAATTTAGGACACACGGTATGTCGTTGATCGGACGTATGACGCGCCATTTCGGCGCCCGCGCCCGATCGCCGCCAGATGGGCGTCAGATGGCCGCCAGTTCGTAGTATGTACTTGCTTGCGACATATGTCCGTTAGTGATGTAAAAATGCGTGACGAATGACGATATCGAATTTAATATTGAATTTTTTGAATTGATTGTAAAATATGCAACGCTTTATGATCATTGTCGTTCCATTATTGTAACTGAAATGTTCAAGATAAATTGTGGCTGGAAATCGGAAAGAGATTAAACTAAACCGGTATTAAATTTTTTTTATGTAATACCCATGGTAATACTAGCTGATCCTTGTGCAAATTCGTTTGCGCGTATTTTCTTCAACTGTATCAGGGCCCGATTTGGTAACCCGATGAAGAGGTTTTCGGCAGGGTTTTTCCAAAAGTTTAGTTAACCCTCTCCGTATGGTTTACACTATTATTTGATAGGTTAAACAATTCAAAACCCTTTTGATTAGGTTATCTGATCATGAGGGTTATCAATAGTATTGGGTTTTGGTATTATTCCAAAACCCATTCCTTAGGGTTACCCTTTTTATCATTGTAACACGGGTTATAAGTGGGTTATAGGAGATAATGGAGAAAAGAATTTCGGTCAAAAGATTAAAAATAATTGCGGTAATTGTGTTCTAAGCATTAAGGGTGGAAATGCAGACTACTAATTGTTTATTTTACGCAATAATAATTATATTATAATAAAATTGGAATAAATTTTCAATGACAGCTGTCAAACTTAAATCGACCATATCTCGAGAACTACTTATCTTAGACTTGCTTTTACTAGCTCAAATGATAGCTATTGACAAGACCTTAATTTTCGATGACAGCTGTCAAACTTAAATCGACCATATCTCGAGAACTACTCATCTTAGACTTGCCTTTACTAGCTCAAATGATAGCTATTGACAAGACCTTAATTTTCGATGACAGCTGTCAAACTTAAATCGACCATATCTCGATAACTACTCATCTTAGACTTGCCTTTAGTAGCTCAAATGATAGCTATTGACAAGACCTTAATTTTCGATGACAGCTGTCAAACTTAAATCGACCATATCTCGAGAACTACTCATCTTAGACTTGCCTTTACTAGCTCAAATGATAGCTATTGACAAGACCTTAATTTTCGATGACAGCTGTCAAACTTAAATCGACCATATCTCGATAACTACTCATCTTAGACTTGCCTTTAGTAGCTCAAATGATAGCTATTGACAAGACCTTAATTTTCGATGACAGCTGTCAAACTTAAATCGACCATATCTCGAGAACTACTCATCCTAGACTTGCTTTTACTAGCTCAAATGATAGCTATTGACAAGACCTTAATTTTCAATGACAGCTGTCAAACTTAAATCGACCATATCTCGAGAACTACTCATCCTAGACTTGCTTTTACTAGCTCAAATTATTGCTATTGACATGAACTTAATTTTCGATGACAGCTGTCAAACTTAAATCGACTATATCTCGAGAACTATTTATCTTAGACTTGCTTTTACTAGCTCAAATGATAGCTATTGACAAGACCTTAATTTTCGATGACAGCTGTCAAACTTAAATCAACCATATCTCGATAACTACTCATCTTAGACTTGCCTTTAGTAGCTCAAATGATAGTTATTGACAAGACCTTAATTTTCAATGACAGCTGTCAAACTTAAATCGACCATATCTCGATAACTACTCATCTTAGACTTGCCTTTAGTAGCTCAAATGATAGCTATTGACAAGACCTTAATTTTCGATGACAGCTGTCAAACTTAAATCGACCATATCTCGAGAACTACTCATCCTTTACTTGCCGTTACTAGCTTACATGATAGCTATTGTTAAGATCTTAATTTTCGATGACAGTTTTTAGTTTGACAGCTGTCATCGAAAATTAAGATTTTATTAGTAGCTCTCATTTGAGCTAGTAACGGCAAGTCTAGGATGAGTACTTCTCGAGATATGGCAAATTCAAGTTTGACATATGTCATTGAAAATAAAGATCTTGTCAATAGCTATCTTTTGAGCAATTAACGGCTAGTCTAGGATGAGTAGTTCCTGAGATATAACCATTTATAGATGAATTTGTAGAATGAGTTTCGAGTGGAGCTTTGAGTTGAGTTTTGAGTTTGAGTTTTAGAGTGACAGTGACAGTGACAATCAAAAATTATTATTCAAAATAGTTTAGAGGTCATATTTTTCTTTTTAACACGTTGACTGCGGGTCTCGGACATAACGCTTTACAAAATACTCATTATGTGTACTGTCGGCTTTGCCTAATAAATACAATAAAAATAAAAAATAACGCTACGCAGAGTACTCTGCGATGATGCCCTATGAAAACTGACTGAAACACATTTTTTTCTTTTTAACATGTTGGCTGCGGGCCTCAGTCATGACATAACTGATGACTTATGAAAACTGAAACATCATTTTTTTTCTTTTTAATTTGTTGACTGCGGGTCTCGTATATGATAACGCATACTCTGCGATGATGACCAATGAAAACTGACTGAAACACAGCACTTTCCTTATGTTTTCAAAACTTTTCTTTAATGCAGTGACGCTCTTCCTTCAACCAAATAAAGCGATCCGAACTTATACCTAATGATTGACGACATAAATCAAGAGTCAAAATCTAAATTCCCCCACCCAGTGTCAGGCGTAATGATAACCATTGTGTAACATTCAAAAAAACCTATGAAGAGGTAACTCCATTCATTCGTTTAACCTCATAAGAGGTTAACCCTATCGACTGAAAACCAAAAGGAACGGGTTACACTTTCGCTTGTGTTAGGAGGAGAATACCCAAACGAAAGGGTAATCCCGTCAACTGTATAACCCAATGAAGGGGTTTCACTTTCGAAGCAACTAACTCGAAATCGGGGTTGTACGGGCCCTGATCTGTATATTTATTAATTGTATGCACGAGAGCAAGAGCATCTTCGTCTTCTGAGGATGACATGCTGACACATCGATACCGGACAACAGACTGCACTACACTTGTGCCTCTGTCACGTCATTTCTGCGTCTTGTCCGAGCCATGTCCGCGCCATGCCCGTGCCATGTCCTCGCCACGTCCGTGCCACGTCCGCGCCATGTCCGCGCCATGTCCTTGCCCGATATGTGTGACCTGGGCCTAAGGTTGCAGCTGTATAGGCTTTGTCAAGTGTATTGGCAGACAGATTTTATCATTCAAAAAGTTATTGACAGAATAGTAAGTAGGCTATGTTGATTAAATGATCTTATCGTGATCCAATCATTTCTCAAGTTCGGGATATAAAAATTCATCATTATCTTCCTATCTCCATAGTTTTGGCATGATATAAAGAATTTTTACTGCGTTTTGACTATCATCATCCTAAAGTTATTCAATACAATTTCGTGGTTTTGGTCAAGTTGATGTTATGGTATCTAAGCCCTGCAAGGTAGATATAGTTAACGACGAGCTCGCAAATATATTTAGGTATTACAAAATTACAGTACATGGAATTTCGCACAAAAGACAAAATTAAAACTCTTATTCGGGGAAATATTTAACAAAACATGAAAGAAAATTCAACCCGCAAACGAAGTTGCAAGCCAGTCAGCTAGTAATATTATAAAGAGGAAAATTTGAAATTTTGTGTGTATGTGTGTGTGTGTGTGTAGGTTTGTAATTTATAAACTCAAAAGCTACTGTGAGGATTTCAAACATTCTTTCACCATTGGAAAGCTGCATTCACGTTGAGTAACATAGGCTATATTTATTGCTACAATATATAAGGAATCCTTCATCATCATCATCATCAGCCTATAGCAGTCTACTGCTGGACACAGGCCTCCCTTAATGGGCGCCATTGCGCTCTGTCCTGAGCTAGACGCATCCAGCTTCTACCAGCAGCCTTTCGCAGATCATCTCTCCACTCAAGAACTCGTTTACCCCAACGGTTATCGGTTCTTCAGCAGATAAGGCCAGCCCACTGCCACTTCAGCATGCTATTTCTCCGAAAACTTTAGTTCTATGTCAGATTATACTCGTTACGGATTTTATTCTTCAGAGAAACTCCTAGCATAGCTCGTTCCATAGCTCGCTGAGTGACTTTAAACTGGTGGACTAGCCGTACTGTGAGTGTCCACGTTTCGGCTCCGTATGTCATGACGGGTAGGACGCACTGATTGAAAACTTTCGTTTTCAAACATTATTTACCTTTCAGGACCTTTCCTGGACTGGAAAGGTATGGGCATAAATACCTTTCCAGTCCAGCGTCTTAAACTTATACTCCAACACGCTTGTGAACAGTTTCGGAGATAAGACATCTCCCTGTCTCACTCCTCGGCACAGTTGGATGGGTTTAGGTTGCTGTTCCTGTACTCGGATACTCATAGTTGCGGCTTCGAACAGACATCTCAACACTTCGATATAACGATAGTGCACTTGGCATCGCTGCAATAATTCCAGGACAGCCCAGATTTCGACAGAGTCAAAGGCCTTCACATAGTCCACAAAAGCCAGACACAGGGGCTGATTATACTTCTCGGACTTCTGTATAATCTGCCTTACTGTGTGAATGTGGTATATGGTGCCATATCCTACGCGAAATCCGGCCTGCTCCGGTGGCTGGAACTCGTCGAGTCTTCTGGGGAGACGATTCGTTATGACCCTAGAAAACAGCATATACACGTGGCTCAGGAGCGAACAAAGTCTGTAGTTTTTAAGAAGAGTCTTATCACCCTTCTTAAAAAAACAGAACGACCAAGCTCTCGTCCCACGCCTTTGGATTTCTCCCACAGTGAAGGACGGAGTTGAAGAGGTTCTGCAGCTCCTGCATAACAAGAGCTGCTCCTGTGTTCAGAAGTTCCGAAGTGACTCCCTTCTCACCGGGGGCTTATCCTTTTTTTAGCTGTCTCAGGGCCAACACGATCGGCAGGTCGTAGGTGTAGTGGCTGGTGAGGGTGGCTCTAGAGTTTTGGTTGTCACGTTGGGGGCAAGGAGCATATGCCGTATACAGTCGGCCATAGAAGTTCTCGATCTCTGATAATATCTCCGGCTTTGACAATACGGTTCGGCCATCATGTGTTATCTTTGTCAGGTGGCTCCTGCCAAGCTGAGTGAATACTTTGGACCCTCGGTTTCGCTCTATTGCCTCTTCAATGAGGCGTGTGTTGGAGCTCCGAAGGTCGCGCCTTATCATTTTCGCAATTCGCTTGTTCAGGTCTGACCTCTCTGACGAAGTGGCCTGAGTGGTTTCCCGTCTTTTTGTCATCAGCCGAAGAGTCTCATCCAAAAGTTTGGACTTCTTGCCTTTAGGCTGCATTTGGCAGAATTTGATGCCCTCGTCCCTTAACGCTTCAACCACGTTTTGTAGGGCCCCATCAACGTCATCGGTCATTCCACGGCAACGAATCTATCAACCTTCTTGTTGATCTTCTGAAACTTCTCGTTGCCCGCCATGATCTGGAGTAGATTGGGTCGGAGTGTAAACTTCATCAGACGGTTTCTTTCGAGCTTGACATTGATATTTAGAGACTCTCGGACCAGTCTTTGATCAGATCCGGTATTGAACCTTCTGATCACGGAGACATCTCTGAATATGTGCTTATTATCCGTCATGATGAAGTCGATCCCATTTTTAGTCTGAGCGTCGGGGCTTCGCCACGGCCACTTCCTGTGGGGCTTCTTCGTAAAGAACCAATTCATCAAATTGAATAATTTTGAAACATTTTTATTTTATCTAACCCAGTACCGGCAAAAGACAGAGTGACGCGGCGGTCGGGAAGATAGGGAGTTTGGTTGAACGAAAGAGGCGTCTTAAGCTGAATAAATATAGTTATTTAGTATCGATCTTATTACATATTTATTTACTATTTATTTATTCCAATTTGCTTTAGTTACCTTTGTATAAAAAAGGTGATTTAGTTCGAGTCAGTGCTTAAAAGCAAAGTTACAAGTTTCTGTAAGTTTTCGATTATTTATAAAAACAAATAATACGAAATTAAAGATTAGAGGGGGAAACATTATGGGGAACAAAAGTTTAGAGGCATCTGCTTAGTTAGTTCGTTCGAACACTTTGTTACACATTATAGTAAGGGTATGATGTTCGTATGAATAGACTAGAATACTATAAGTCTTAGTTTATACATAGGTTTCATTCCTAATACCATAAATTAGTCTATACATACGAGTATCATTATCTAATACCATAAATTGTAATCTATTCATAAGAGAATCATACGTATGATTCTACGATTATCATTTCTAATACCATAAACTATAAACACTATAGTATCACTAGAGCATACGAGCATCATTTCTTAATAGATATGATGCTCGTATACCTAATGGTACCATATTTATTTTGATTCATTCAACTATAACACAGCAATACAGTATGATACCAAAACGAAAGCGCTTCCTAGCACCACCTATTGTACTATTATCTCTGTAAAAGTGCAATAAAGAATTAAATAAAAAGCGAAAAAAAACATCGCACACAGCATTGTGCGAGTATTTCTGTCTGCGGCGACGTATCGTAAATTCTCATGACAGCGCGTGCGACGTTGTAAATTTTTGCGATGCGTCAAGTGCGAGACAATAGCGCCCTGCATATTTTTACCACGAATAAACGCTACTTAAAAAAAAACTAAACCTTTCTCTTGCGGATTCGAAAGGAAAATAAATACAGGCGGGTTTCTTGTTTCTATATCATATACTTCTTGTTTTAGGTACACATAAATATGCCGTGATCACGACCATTATGGATTCATCATATCTAGATGCGTCAACGCCAAGTATGTCCTCAACAGATTTAGTTGTGCCAAAACCAGAAAGTTCACAGCCTCAATCAAGAGAAGAGGACTCCACCATACAGCGGGAAATCCCTACAAGAAATCCATCACCTGATGAAAGTTCGCCTGTAGATACGATCTCAAAGAGAAGATACCAACCGAATGAGCCTCCTTCGAAAACGAACTTAAAGAGAAAAATTCAACCGAATGAAACATCAACATCATCAACTATAACTAAGGATAGGACACCAGCCAAAGTTGTACGCTCGTGTGAAATAAAAAGACCAACGACAGAAGATGCAACACCTAAAATGTTAGGTGCAGATAATGACCACTCTACAACTCTAGAGTTACGACACACAGATGAGGCAATATCTACAATATGTCTTCTATCACCTACAAATGATCCAACGCTAAGCACATCACGTCAAAGCCCTCCTCACGAAGATTCAGACTTAAAAACTGTATGCTCACCACTTACAGAAAAGTTTTCGGTACCCAGAGAAGATACTTTAATCAAATCTCAGTTCTCGATCCCAAAGAAAAACTTGTATATCGAAAATAAGTATTCGATTCCCATCGCAGAATTGTCACTGAAATCATTACTTGTCACTCCTGAAAAAGTTTCAACGTTTTCATTACCATCTACAGAGCCATCAACTATTGATTCGTGCTTGAATCTGTTTGGAGATAAGACATCTTCAACAACTCTCGTACTGCGTTCGGAAGATAGAGATCCAATACCTAAAGATGAATTGGCAGGGAAAACGTCACTTTCATCGACAAAATGTGTTGAAGATATTAAAGTACTAAAAACCAAATTTAACCCCACACCACAAGAAGATACTGAGTTACCGAAGATCTTTTCTCCTCTGCAACTATTACCTGTCCTTCCTTGTCCTCCTCAATCAAAATCTCTACCCGAGAAGTCATCTGAACCGACATACAAAATAGACTTCCCTTTAATAATGTCACAAACAATTAGATTAATGGCTGAGTCAACTCCGATAAACAAATTTTCACCAGATTCTGAATCAAATTTATCAAACTACTCAGAAATAAAGATCCCTTCAATGCCAAAGTTCAATTCACTGACACTGGGCGGCTCATCAAAACCGGAATTAAAAATAACGTCCACTTTATCGACATTAACATCAGAAATCTCTACAACTGAATCATTATCAGAACTAAAACTGGAATTCCCACGAAGTTCGATGATACAATATTTGTCACCGTCAGTATTGAGGACTCATCCACCAGGAGCACCTCAGATTCTCAAAGATGAATCAAATTACATTTTTAAAAAACCTGAAATTCCACGATTTCGATCATCATCTCGTTTATCGAGGAGTCCTGGAGAAATCGGTCATTTACTGATTTCTCAAGATCGGCGTAAACAACGTAAGGAACGAGCATCACCTTACGCAAACGCATCTGACAGGGCATCGCTAAGCCCATTACCAGAAAACCCACCTTTACAACCAAATTCTCATTCAAATGATTTGAGTGATAACGATACTCACAAAAATCCCTTGACAAAGACGCATTCGTCACCATTCGTTTCATATTCTGAAACATCTCAATTTACACCAGTTCAAGATGAAGATGACAAAGAAATTATGAACATTTTATGCTCTTCTGAAGACGACGGAAAATGTTTACCTCCTCAAATGACTTCTACGGAAACCATTTCCGTATCTTCTTCTACATCCACAACGTTTAAAGCAACTTCTCGTCATTTTATGAATCCTGTGCTTTACTCGACAACATCAGTGTCCTTTGAGCAACCTGCCACACCATATCCATCAGAGTATCAACCTACTTTTTTTAAAGATGCCACGTTGTATACCTCTACCCAGTCAGCTTCGTCATCAAGAAAAGATATCTCTACAGACTCAACATCCTTTAAATATGTACGATGTACAGATGCATTATCTGAAAGTATTTCGGCAAAAAGATTTTCTCAACCGGACTTACTACATAGCCAAAAGCACAATTATGCAACAACAGTCTTTCAGTCTGTATCTGATCAACAAGATCTCAATTTAACAAATCCTCAAACATCTCAAGATATCTCTTTACCTAAAGAAAAAAAAAAAAACTCGCAGTGTCATGAATCTTGTAACAAAGAAATTTGTGAAATTGCATCCCTTGAGTCATCCCCTGAGTCTGCTCAGCCAGATTTGGAACAAAGTCAAGTCGTTCTAAATGATTCTGGTGCTTTCATATCATCTGAAAGAGCACAACCACATTTGCTCCAATCTCCTTCACCTAGTCCTGCCCGTCTTGCTATACTACCAAGACAAGCCCATATAAAGGATGATGTATCAGTGAGTTCTTCATACTCTGGTCCAGTACAAAATTCACTGAAAGACTGTCAAGATTCTATATCAGGCCTAGTACAGTTTGAAGCTTCAGCATTAAAAAAAAAAACAATCTATTTAGCTTCTGACTCAACTCAGCCAGATGCGCTTTTAATAGACGCTTCTTCTATAGATTCTAGAGCTTCTGAATCAGGTCAGACCATTGAAATTCAAACAGACGAAGAATTGTTTGCAGCTTGTTTACCCCCTAAACCAGCGCTGGTTCAGGGGCAAGCAAACTTTAAACAAACGCATGTCTGTGAGCAAATATGTAAATCTTATAGAGAACCTGATTCTACTCAACTAGAAACCGCAAAGAGCCAAGCGCTATTATTAACAGATCTCTCTACAAGTGTACAAACCTCCGAGTTAAGCTTATCTTCAGCAAATTCTTTGATTGAATCTGCCCAAAGAAATACTCTGCCTTATCGGATAACTACAACATTAGATATTTCTGAAGCTTTTATGTCTTCTGAGTCTGCCATATCAGGCTTGATACAGCTTCAAAACAGTATACAAAAGGTTTCTTCTGTAAGTTCTAGGGACTTAGAGACAGCACAGTCAGATTTGTTAGAGCATACAGTTCATATTCCACAAAATGATCGTCCAATACATGAAGATTTATTTGCAAATATTTCTTCTTTCAAATCTGACCAACAAAATAAATCGCAACGTCAAGCTACTTTGATTTTAAATATGCCTGCAGCTGGTTCACCCTCTGAATCGGCACTAAAAGATTCTTCCGTACATCTTGAAGCTTCTTTATTGAAAGATTTATCTTCAGCCTCTAGAGCAGACTTAATTGAAGATTCGTCTGCAGCTAATTGTTCCAACAAAGCTGCTCAAACCAATACTGAACATTGTCCGATTGCTTTGATAGAAAATATTTCTGGAGGTTTTGCAGACACTGAATCATTTACACCGGATCAAGAACACTTTCAAGAGCCTATATTAGGAGATTCTTCTATAAGCTGTGAAACTATTGGGTTGTCTCAGCCAGAATTGCCTAAAAGTCAAGCTCCAAGTTTTCAAGCCACTGCGATATCTCAATCAAACTTGCTAGAAAATAAATTACAACAGGATGAAATGCCTATAGCTATTTCATCTCTCGAATCTGAACATAGACATATTGTACAGTGCCAATGTTTTCAAGCTGAAGATATTTCTACAGATTCATCACATCACATATTGGTCAAACAAGACTCGCAAGAATATCGAGCACCCGTTTTCGAATCTTCTAATAATCTAGAAGCTCAAGCTCAATTAATTTTGCCTCAGCAGCGTTCATCATTTGAAAACATGCTTGAAGCTAAAGATTCAATTAACGAAGACATCTCTGAGGTCTGTTTGACACATGAATGTATACTTCAAAATTTGCCACCGATTCAATCTAATATTTCATCCTTCCCAGCATCAAAGCATGAAACTAGCTCACAAGCCTCTTCAAATGATCCAGCTTATACTCTATCTCTAGTAGAGTCTTCATGTCCATCAACACTTCCTCCATCTTTAACACCTCCTTTATTTCATACAAACTCACGATCTCATCCCCAGAACATGACTCAAGATGAGCCATTGAATTTGGTTTGCTCATCTCACCCACTATATCCTTACAGATCATTTACACGATCAGATTTAGCTGCAGAACCTGCTGATCGGCAATTTAGAAGCACTCAAAATGATTATATAAATGAAAATGTGGGACGTATAAGACGAACTCATAACAACGATTCCATACAGTCAAACCATACAAAATCTATTAGACAGCAAACACGAGCTCGCTCTCTACCTGGCGAAGTTCAAGAGAATACTGGCCATCGTTCTATTAAACCCTCTAATTTAGGATCTACGAATATTACGAATAGCCGAACTGAAGTTCGTGAATCAGCAAGAGTTACACGCCGCTCGCCTCCACTGGTTCCAAATACGCAATCACAACCTACAATAACTTCGCGAATGTTCTCAACTGAAATAAGTTCAATCTCCCCAGCAAAAATGCTTGTAGAACGACAAAATCAATCACGTTGTTCAAGACCCCCACCATCATCTTCAATGACACGACCACTAATTCGGGAAGAATTAAATCCACCACCAGCTCAGCCTCTACCGGCGCCGGCACAAGTAAACAGTGTTCTACAAGAATTTTCCCATATATTAACTACAGAATCACCGTCACTTACCCCGCATCTCCTACAGGCCTTTTTAAGTTCACTACCCCCTGACCCTTCTTTTGCAAACATGCCCAGAAATGTTCCATATTCAGTATATAGATTTTTTCAAACTTTGCCTGATAGAGTTCCACCTCCCCCATCAACCCCACTATATGCTTATATTCCGGAATATTCTGAATCTTCAATGAATGCACTGGAGGATGCATTCACAAGGCTGACGCTGCAAATGAACGAATCCAACGGTTTGGATCGTACAGCGGAAATAGACGAAAATAGCTTTCTTGGAATGGAACGAAATCGTTTAAATATAGAAAGCCATGGGGAAGATGACTCATTTGAAGAAAGATCTACCAACAGTAGTTTTATTTTCTATGTAGGGTTTGAAGTTCCTAGATTCCGCTTTCATTGGTTCTTACAGCCGCGGAATATTCTTGCACTGTTGCAAAGAACGAACCGTATTGCTCAGGCGATCCGTGCATATCATACATTTATCGTCATTTATTTTATTTGTTGTTTACTATTTATCGTTTTTTTGGGGCTTTTTGGTAATGCTATAATCCCTATAATGGAATGAAGTTACATTTCTTTACAAATAATACCAAGGTACCTACATATAAATTTCTACTAAAATGTTAATTCCAGCTTGGGATGAACAGGATCCAGTAAAGGTACTTCTAGAGCTGTTATGATATGTTTCTGTCTAAGGTTTTTTTTAACAAATGTTCACTTTCTAAATCATTGAACTAGAGTTCATAGCTAATGATGAACAGCATAGAATAAACAGGATCGAGAATACTTCTAAAGCTATAAAGCTATGTTGAAACCTTCTTCTTGAGTTGAGTTGAGTCGCGCGTAACCAATCACATGAACGCACGTCACATCCTACGTGATATTTCGCTTGCCTGATATGACTGACTGGACTCGTGCGTGGACAGGCTTGAAAGAAATTCAAAAAAAGTTAATTTGCGGTATCAAAATCAGAAACAAACTAATAGTTTTCGCACATTTTCGTTAGACGACGTTACTTATTCATAAATGGTGAAAATCTATAAATGACGTCATTTAAAAATATTGCCAAATATAACAAATTTCCCTTTATTTTGAGACAGAGAGGCCCCTAGTTTCTGAATTGTAACGCCACTAGAGGTTTTTCATGTTTGCCATTTTCTTACAAAAATTAGACTTCATTGATACGTAAAGACCGTCGACAGCCTTTGACGAATGAGCGGAGCCTATCGCTATCAAGTGCCGTTCTAGAGAAAAACGTCGATACGAAATATATTGTTACTGAAAAATGGTCTTGTAGTCTGGATAACAGAAATATGGACAATAAAGTGATTTATCGGTTCCTTTTTCAAGGTACTGAATCCAAAAAGGATAGGCCCTTGGATTTTATAAACTCATTTTTAGGTAGGAATAGTTAGGTGCCTGTTTGCTCAGTGTTGTGGTGCATTTATTTTATCTAACAGCACCTAACCCGAATTTTCAGCATGAGTTTAGTCTATTGTGATATGACTTTATAAAATAAAAATAATATATTCATTTTTTTATTGATTTAGGAATTGTAAAAGTATGCAGTTTTTAAATTAACCTTTAAATGTTAACGATAAAAATGTTAAGAATTAGGAATTAGGTGAGAGGTTTTTGGTCCGTTTTCTCGTCCATTAGATAGGTATTATAGTAAATATTTACGAGTCCCTACATAACCTACGAGTCGTGGCGAATATTATGACATTTTAAAATGCTTATTGTACATTTCCTAAAACTAACTTAAATTTTCAGGTTTAAAATTAGTCAGGGACCTACTTTTTTAGCGATAAGTTTAATAAAATGGTCTCAAAATCGATACTAGTAATATTATAATATTGTTCCTAGTTAGTTCACAATAAGTACTTACTAACGCCCCATCTTTAGTTATCTGTTGGGTTTTTCCAAAACATGGCACATCAACGACTCGATGAAATGCTGTTCATGTTAATTGGTCTAGGGTAGACTCATTGTGCATATATGCACTATTATGCACTAATATTTAGATGCTTTAAATACAATCTTGTGTCGAGATTTTCGGTAAATATAATTTTTGGACACGGTAGGCTCAGGTAGTTACAAACAACGGGTATGAACAATTGCCTCATGTTGAATGTTTCATGTGGCAAAACGGCAAAACCAACCTAACTTGGTAGTCGCACATACCACTCCATTTTTAGGGCGACGATACCTAACCTGTCAAAAGAACTCTTATGATGCCGCTTTGTTCGTCCGTCCGTCTGTCTGTCACAGCTGATTATATCAGGAATTAGAATCAGCTGATTACATAAGCTTTACCGACTTGAAATTTGGTATAGATTTAAAATGCACTGACTGAGTGCAGTGAGTGGAGTTTTTTATAAGTATAGATTTGTAAATAAAAAATAGCAAATCAGTTATGTAATCAACATAATAAAATGTTGAAGAGTTGTAGATTTTAAGTATTAATCTACTTGTGTTGTTAACTATTATCTTTTATAAACGGCCTACATTATGGTAATATTAAAATCTTACTACTTTTCATCGATAAGTTATATAAGTAATACATACTGATAATATAAAATATTGTATCTTTTCTGTGGTAAGTTGACTTTTCAGTCAATTATAAAAATTATACTAAGTATATGTGATATTTAATCGTGATATTGGCTTTGTCGTGATGCCACTGACTAAAAAAGAATTGAAATTTAATATTTGGCGACGGCCTAAAAATCAGACGACTAAGATTTCCGTAGTCTCTTGTTGTTGATTTAACGACTAACATAGTTTTGAAGTCTCTTGTCGTTGATTTAACGACTAAAATAGGTTTGCCTAACGCAATTTTCCTAAACACTTATTTCAGTTAATTATTTTTAGGTTCAGCTACTTTAAGTACTTATTACGCGTGTGTTCTTTGTGAAGATACTTAGGTATTCATTGTATGGATCCTTGATCTGAAATTTATCACATTCATTATAAGTACATACATAACTAAACCTTTTTTGTAATTTACTAAGAGTATTTCATAATTCAACTACTAAGTTAATTTCATGACAGTAATTTTACGATTAACTGAAATTATTAATAACATAGAATTAATAATTAAGTCCATATTAAAAAATATAGTCTTATATATGTTCTTGGATAACGTTGGAAGCCTTCCGATCCTACACACATATCGTTCGTAAAATTACTATAAATTATACTTTTGATTTATAGTAATTTTAATTTTGCAACATTAATAGTAACGAAAGCTTATGAAGATTTCAATAAATTGGTTAGTTTTTAAAAACAGTGTTTTATGATAACTCATGATTGTTTATTTGAACAATCTCGATTTGGTTCTATGATAACATAACATTTAATGTCTGTGACGGCTCTTTTATACCCTGGGAAATCCCCATAAGTTTGTCACTAAGGCCAGTGTGCACCATCGAACTGATGTCTGTTTTGCTTAACCAGCTATTTAAGACAAAATATATATTCATGTATTAATTCAGTAGTAACAATTAAACATCCTATTAATGTTGGTGCACACGGGCTGTGATTAAGTGCACCGTTGTCGTCATAAAGAAAAACATTCCGTGGTATAAAATAAAGTTATGGTTTATTTTTTTCACTTAGGTCTTGGTACTTGGTGTATTAAATAGGCTATAATAATAATAGGCTATTTATAAAATTTGTGCGTTATCATGAAAAAACCGTCAAATTGTAAAAAAAATGTACTTAAGTTGGTAGGAATAAGTTCATAATTAAGAATATGACTACATCGAGGATGTTCCAATGTAAGTGGGGGATATTTTAGTTTTTGCTATGAAACCAGAGAATCGCTAAAATAAAAATGTTTGAATATAATGAATGTACTATGTAGTAATCTGCTTTAAGATAAAAACCGTACCTGTAACAACTTCAAATCTAGTCCGAACCTGATTTCATCTCGGTGTCAGGGCGGGAGGGGGCGCTATCGATTAGCAAGCACAAACGCCCGGCCCGCCCGGGTTCGCGCATTGCGCAGCGTTTTCCATCACAGTGGAAAATATTCACACCAGTTCATGTATTTCGTAGCGTTGTGTAAGTCGTGTGGTTCATCTCAACATGGCAGAAAATAAAAATAAAGCTAAACCTAAGGATCTACCTGAAAAACCCTTAGTACCTACAGGACCCAACAAAAAGTCACCGAAATATCGCGCAAAGAAAAAAGAGAATAATGTGTCTCGCAAAAAGTGTCCAATGGTCGTGTTCAACAGTAAACCTTCTGAGACAACCTCAGCTCCGCCGCAGAAAAAATCTACTAAAACTACTGGTGAAAATCCTTCAGCTCCATTGCTCGCGGATTCTCAAGCACGTGAAAACAGAACAAAATCTAGACTCATTGAAATCATAAAGCGTGAAGATGAGAAATATGAAGGCATCAACTTTGACGAGCCACCGCCGTCCTGGTCTCTGGAAGACAATAACAAGATGCGGGAAGTAATGCGCTCCTTGACGATTGTACATAAGAAGCAATACAATATGGATAGAGTCCAAGATATTGTTGAAAAAATGAACATGCATATGTATGGACCGATGGAAGTAGGGCTGGCAATAGATATCATTCAATTGCTGAATAAGGACATCGATATGATGAACCACATGGAGTTGAAATATGTGGCATTTTCGCCATTTTCCAAGCATACCTATGATTGGAATAAGGTGGCTGAGTTACTCGGCAACGAGTACACGCCTGCGCAATGCAAAGAGTACTGGTATATGGATCTTTATCCTAGATTAAAAAATATGAGTTTCACTGAAGCCATTGAGAAACAGTTGTTGGAACTTGCGATTGAAAACCGATTCCAAAATTGGGATAAAATTGCTGATAAACTAATAGGGCGTAATGAGTATCAGTGTTATATGCATTTCCGTCGACACATGTACAAAAAGTTACTACAGCCTAAGAAGAAGGTGGTAAAATCTACTTAGAAACCTCGCTACGAGACAACTCTTGTCAGAGACAAATATAAATGTATATATATTTTCAAAATTATATCCAGCGTAACTCTACCAAAGTCATGGAAACATATACGTGGGTTAAGGCTGTTGTTGTTAATGACGCAACGGAAATAAGGTCAAGAATAGAGCTTCTGAGCTTTAAAAGTTGGAAATGCGAAGATGGAAACAAGTGGAAGATTGGATCAAGCCCTTATATGGGCCTTTCTTATCTTATTAAGAGGGACATATGTCTCCTAATTCCCGACATAGGGCTAATTATCTAATCACTTTAAACTTTTGGATGTGTTTTGTCTTTTATATAAATACATGATAGTAACATCGTATCTTCTTGTAGAGTCGTGTCGTGATAACTATTGTAATAGTTCTACAATGTTATCTTATGTATTAGGAACTTTATGTAATTCGGTGTAATGTACGAGTAACTAAGGGCTGATTTTGCATTTGTCAGATAATAAATAAACTAGTCAATTTAATAAATTTGAAAAATGTGTGAACACTATATTAAAGATATCTAACATATGAAAACTGACGAATGAAAGGTCGGATCCAAATCATAACTTACTCATAATATAATATTATAGTAATCAGTTTATCTTAATAATGTGAATTGATCTAAGTTGTTTAGAACTTTTGAGTGTTGTTAAAAATGTTTTCATATTAGTAGTACAGTATTTTGTAGTGAACCAACTCATTTTCTGCTGTACGAGAAGAATCTTACTTGATATTATCTTATTAAATGATGTAACAACAAATACTGTGTTTTATTTATATCAATCATAAAATCTAATTCTAATAATTATAAAACTGTATAGGATTTAGGAAAAAACTGCAGAATTCGTTTCGATGAGATTTGGTTAGGCATAATTTCTAACTTAAAACGCAGGAATTATTAATATTATTTAAAGTAAGTAAAACCAGAAGTAAGTATAGTTTTACTTCTCCGTAGTTGCCGCAACCGTACAATTTCAATGGACTTTTATAGAAGGAGAAAGAAGCGACGGTAAAGGTGTTGGTTTATTGTGGGTTCGATTTCCGTGGCAAGAAAAAAAATGTTTGTTGTATCTGCAAATATTTGTTTCGGCTTTAGTTGTTTGTGTCGGCGTCGGTCGTAATCTACGTAGCGTAGGCGTCGTATTACTGGTCCAATAATGACATACAGTCTGTGACATGACATGCCCTTTAGATCGAGGAGCGTTTTTAAGTATGACAGAAAACTTGAAAGTCTGGCTGTGCATGGCTGATCAAAGTACAGCCACGCACAGCCTAAGCTTAACCTACGTAAGGGACCTTGCATCAAGGGTGCTCTAAGAAGGTTTTATAGCGATCACCGCCACTGAAGCGGAGCAAAGCAGCCAGAATCTAAATTGAAAATCCTTTATACGGCGAAGTCACGGAGGCTACATCAAGTCGATACGTAACAAATGGTACGTAATTACATACGTAAGTATAACCTATAATCCAGGGGAATCGCTTCTTGATTTTCGTTTATGGTAGTGGAAACTCGAGTTGTCTTGAGTTTTAATGCTCTGACATAGCTTAGCTATTGAAAAGGCCGGGACAAACATACGTTAGTCCTGGCAACACTCCGCCCATATATATGATCGGCGTAGTGTTGCCAGTTTGATAAAAACACCACAGACATCATTAGTTAATTAAGCACGATTTCATGTAAATTTCGTTGATAGACCTGTTAAATAAATTAAAAAATATTTTGGCTTGGTAGATAAAATAGGAAGACGATCAGACTTCCTATTTTTTTTCTCCAAGCGGTCATATTCCAACAGAGCATTATCCTCATCATTTTTGGGAGGGTTGCCATTATAATGATTACTACGCTTAGTGGTAAATCTTTAAACGCAGACAGACAAACCGGAAGTAAAATCTTCGCTCAAAATACATGTTTGTATTTTAAGGGCCCGCACATCGGGCAACATTAGTTTTATAATAACTAGCTTCCACCCGTGGCGTCACTCGCTACCTAGATAAAATGTAGCCCATGTCACCATGTGTTAATCCAAGTTGATTGGGAATAAATATACTCATACACACACAAACTTTCGGTTTATAATATTAGTACAGATACGAACAGATTTATGAACAAGAAACCATGAGCTTCGAATATAAAATAATATCATTGTTAGAGGTGAACCTAAAAGGTACCATGCCTATTAAGTTCATATAGATATATGTGTACAAATGATAAGAGAAATTGAGAATAAACCTCATAGATAGAGGCACTGAATTTCGACCAGGCCAAGGTACAGTTTACAGATGTACCATCGACCAAACAGTATCGTCACCGACCAATCGAAAAATTCTAATACATCAATTTATCTACATAAATATAATATAACTACAAGACCCGACAGACGTTGTCCTGCCTGCCTCAAAGAGGGTATCGAAGTTAAAGAAACATTCAAAAAGGATATCGAAATGGAAAAAGCAATCAATGAGGATATCAAAGTGGAAAACGCTATCAAAGAGGAAATCGATGTGGGAGAAGCTATAAAAGCTAATTTAAGCTAACCAAAGCTGGATTTAACCGCGTTCAGATCAGTCAAACCTACCTACGTCTAAGTCATACTTATCTGAAGCTCATAGAAACATGTGTTCCGCGGCGGGAATCGAACCTACAACCTCATACCTACCTACGTATAAGTCATACTTATCTGAAACTCATACAAACATATGTTATCAGGCTACAACTAATTATGTATAGGTACCTAATTAGTTGTAGCCTATTATTAACTATTTATTGTAGTAAATTGATAATTGGTAGGTCAAAAATAAGTAATATAGTAAATTGATAATTGGTAGGTACCTAGGTACCTAGGTACCTACCAATTATCAATTTACTACAATAAATAGTTGGTACTTGCAAACTTATCTACTTCAATGCATAGGTAGGTACTTATCTAGCTGCCAACGTAATTAAAATGTGAAAACATTGTTTTCTCCGGTTATAATTTTTATTCGGACAATACCTACATTTTGTATACGATTGGGTTTTGGGGTGCTGTACCTTATACCTACCTACCTATATCAATATATAACATATATATGATCGATTCCGATTACAATAATAAAGCAGGTAGGTAGATACCTACTAACTATCTTGTAATCCTGTTTCATTGACTACGTGTTTCCACGCCGCATCTTTCATTTCATTGTATTTATATGTCAATAATATCCGTTAAACATGTTTTTTTACGCTTGCAATTTATGACGTCGTTATATAAACAAAAAAAAACAAATAAATGCAGGGCACGAGTCCTGGCGTGACAAGTCTACCCTACCCGGCGCCGGCGGCAGCACACTGTGCCGCACAGCTCCGCTCGCCTCTGCTTAGTATAGAACGGACACAGCTGGACTCCGTTCTGTCCAGCTCGGGGCCGCATGTTTATATATTTTATGTGAAAGTCTGCTCAGCTCCGCTAGGCTCCGCTGACAGTGTTTCCACTGACGCAGAGACGCACCCTTATGGTGCCACTTTGTCCGTCCGTCCGTCTGTCATACCTGATTATTTAAGGAACTACATAAGCTATCGTCTATATATATATATTAAGCGAGACTAACGAACCGAAATTCATTTTTATACATATATAAAATATTTTAATTATATATGTATAATAAATATTTTATTTTATTAAAATATTTTATATATGTATAAAAATGAATTGCTTTTCGTTAGTCTCGCTTAAACTCGAGAACGGCAGGACCGATTTGGCTAATTTTGGTTTTGAAATATTTGTGAGAAGTCAAAGGAAGGGTTTAAAGGTGAGAAAATATGGAGAAAAAACAAAACAAATAAATTACATTTACATTTAAATTACATTTACAATATAAATATTAATGTGAGCTGTGGATTTTATTGGATAAATAAAAAAAACCCATGCAAACATTAAGGACAATGTTGCCCGCATTTAAACCATAAAAGTGCCGGTAACATTGCCCACTTAATTTTCTCTTATGTTAGAAGACGTACAAGGTAATATACTAGCTGGTTATCCATTTACACATAATATAGATGAAACTTACCTGCATAGCTTTCAACGCCTGTACCGTGAGCGAGAAAAAAGTAAAATGTTTGCCTATCTTCGTATTGCTACTTCACATCTGACACTTGATATTGCAAAGATAAGTTAATTTTAATACATAGGTGTATCCTTAAGTTGACGAATATCTTTAAAAAATGTTGTCTCAGGTGTCGTACTTTTTATTGCGCCCGAAGGTCTCTAACTTGGCTTTACGAATCGGAGACCAACATCTTGACGCGCCTTCCGTGATTGGGCAATATTGCCCACACAGGGCAAAGTTGTCCTGTTTGACGGTATACTTTTAAGCTGTTGTTCCATTTTTCAGTATATTCACTTAATTAGATTTACTTAAATATTCAAGAGAGGAATATTGTGGCCACCTATATACATTTTCTACGATCTCTATGATAACCGATCTTACTTGCAAAGGCCTTAGAATTAAATGAGCATTAAATAATATCACTTGACATTAAACTGTAGTACTCATAGCAATCAATTAAAATGATTGATTAACTTACGCAAAGATATGTTTTAAGTTAGTCTTTATTAAACGATGTATGTTACCTACATACACCAATAACGAAACGCAAACCATTCTGAAGTTAGAAGGTGCGCAAAAGTGAGACTGAACAGTTTTATTGATTTTCAAGCAAAGCTCAAAAGAGCTCTTGCTTCCGGCGGCGTAGCGTGCGGGCGCCATTAAGTCCCCCATTCGCGGAGTGACCTAGAAAAAAACGATCTGATCCCCTTTTACGTGTTAAAAAGAGCTATATAGCTCCCGAGCAACAAATCTACCAGCTGTTGCTCCATAAACACGATGGCTGAAGATAAATACGACAATAACATGGCTGCGGCCATAGACGCCTTGATCAAAGAAGCGACTAGCTGGGAGGAAGTGAACGCGGAAAGGATTTTGTCGCTGCAGGTTTTATCACAAGAGTCCAGAGAAATAAGACCCGCAGTAGAGGATAAAACAGCATCGCAAGATTCAGCTTCTAAGTCATCGAGGTCTGAATCATCGACTTTGGATCTTTCAGCTTTCGAATCATTGGAATCTTTAAGTGAAGAATCCGAGATGGACGCATCGATTGGTGAATTAGATACGGGTGGAGCAGAAAAATCTGCTATTGGTCAAGCTGCCGACCAATCTACGGATTCTCATCAGGACGACGCCAAAACAGATGAAGCACATAAAAAATCCCTTGAGATTCTAGTCAGGCGTCTGCGTGATTGTCGCATAAAACTGGAAGATGCCAGTTATGATATTAATTACGACGTACCTCTGACCGTTTGGACGAGGAAGGAAAGAATTATAATGAGGAATGAAATACGATTGATGTCGTATGAAATAAGGAAGAAGTGGATTATCGAGAAAATGATGGAGCTTAATAATAGTCGAGCTTCCAAAGGTTCCGAGGAAGCTAAGCTGGCAATGGAATTAGTAGAACTACTTCTTAAAGACATATTTCTGCTGCGAGTCATGCCTTTCCGGTTTGTTGTTTTTCCTCGAACGGTAGATATCTATGATTGGGACAAAATCTCCGAATCTGTCAAGCGCAGACACTCACCGGCGGAGTGCCATGAGTTTTGGTATACCAAGTTCCATCCTCTAATCAATGGCGAGTGCTGGAGTAAAGCCGAGAACCGCGAATTGGTTGCTCTTGCTGATGAAAGCAATCTGAGTTATTGGGATGAAATCGCACAACGGCTAGGAACCCAACGCACTGGATTTCAATGCTACGTGCAGTATCGTCGTTATTTGTGCAAGAAGTAATCAAAGTGGCTCAGAAAAAGGCTGCTAAGGACCGCCAAAACAATGCCTAAAGTAGGCTTTTCCAATATGGCCAACCAACGGAAACCAACATACCTTGGCAACAACTCATTGTTGGTAACAAACATAACTTCTGAAAAAGCCATTTTTGTGGGACCTCTCCTTTTCTGTATTTTATTTCGATCTTTAATCAACTGTATATATATTTAATTGACTTTGTAATTTTGTTTTAAGTTAAAGACACTTCATTCAATTTTATAACACTTACTATGTTGTACACATTAATCTGATGTAGCTTCAGTTCTTACTTGAATGTTTAAATGTGGTTAGATTTAATGTCAAATTCACAAAAAAAATTGTTATAATTATACTCGTAGTATTACTCAATATCAATAGAGTGTGGTAGTTTTTTGACGATCTCGATGTTGTTGTAATGATGATAGTATTATGTCTTATTAAGTAAAATGAAAGGTTTCGCTTCACTAGTTTTATGTTAGCAATTTTATTTCAAAGTGTACGTTCTAGCCGTACATCCTTCTACGAAATTTAATTTTTATAACTGATATCAAGATATGTATTAAATCAGTATTTCTAGATGAGAAGGAATATCTAAAAACAAGAATGAAGAAGGTTTTTAACTGAAAGTAATGTTGTAGCCAAAAGCTTAAAAAGTATTAATTATTATTATAAGATGAATCGACCGAAAGTTCGACCGCTAGGCGGCACGTGACATTGTATGGCTGATAAAGACTGGAAAGGGCAGGTTTGGATTTATACTACGTAGGTGAACTTCATATCGGTGTTTTTATGAACTATTTTACATGTGTATGAATATCTAATTGGATTAAATGTATACTTATTACTAGGTAATAACCGTTAGTTTTATTTGATTAATTACCCAACCTTTTTGTCTGCTAAGATAGGTGAAACTTTGTCCTATATATTTGCCATATACTAAGTGACAAGACAAGACGTTATCCAGCCAGAATTGAGTTCATACTAAAATTATACAGAGGAAAGAATAAACTTTCAGTTTTTTCCCGTAATTTCCAAGATTTATATTTTTGCTTTCAATAGATCCCTATGTACAATTACCAGCATTCAAAAAATAAATGGGTAGGTAAATCTGATGCTGATGCGTTTACCAAAGCACAGTATATACCTAAGTTTAACGATGTGTAGTGCGATAATTACCTACGACAACATCACACACTTCTATTATCTTAGTTGTTCTCAGGCTAAATTGATCTTATTTTATATAGGTATGTACCTTATTTAGGAATCTAAAAATCATTAGGTACCTAGCCGTGGCAGAATTAAAGATTTCAGCCAAATGCCTCCGACAAGCCATAAAAAACAGCTCAAAATATCTTTAAATACGTTCTACAATCTGGAGCCAATTAGGCTGATCTGATCGTAGCCAATTAGGCTTGCGAAATGTGTCGTGCGTCTGATGATTGGCTACTCGTGACTCAACTAGTGTGTTCATCGTCCCAGCTATTTCAAAATTCAGGACAGTGAATATAATACTGTATAAGTAGATTTGGATGCAAGTGACCCATATTCATTTTTGAAGTCTCAACAATCAAACCCGACAACAACAACAACAACAACAGCCTATTTCAGTCTACTGCTGGATAAAAGTCTTCCCCAAACTATTGGGGAAGACTAAGGGGGATTTCCCCTAATCTCCTCACTGGGCATGTGGGTTTTGTGGCTAGGGGATTTAGCTGTGCCGGTGTTAGGCTATGCTATGCCGTAATCAGCCGGCTGCCAGAACCACGTTTGTAAGTGAGCAGGGTGCACTAAGGGCAGATGATGTTTTCCTGGGTTCCGAAGATGGAAATGGAACCCACGATCATTCGAACGCAAACTTCACTCCGAATAATAACACGGAATAATTTGATTTATTTAATTACCAATCTACAAATACATTTTGTACACAGGTAATTGTTTAACATTTTTGGCCATTATGCCCTAACACTCATAATATACATCTTGATCCAATAATTAAAATCTACTACTTAAAATACTGCACAATAAGTTAATTCATATTCAATAAACTCATGTTTAGGTAAAACTTAGTAAATACATGATATTCTTAGTGAAGTGGTATTGTATACCAAAACAATAAAAAAATAACATAGTTACTTAAATTATAAATAACATTTAATATTTTCAGAAAATAACTAAAAGAAGAAGCGCTGAATCTAAAATCACCAATTTTTGGAAACACTACATAATATTTATAAAATATATTATACTTATATCAAGAACCTCTGGCTTTACGATATATATAACAGATCGGTTGATGAGCCTATGTACAAATTATTATACTGACTACGAATAACCTCCAGATGCTCCCTCCCTGTCATCACGGGTCAAAAATTTCGTTAAGTTAAAAAAAAAATGTAATCTAGATTACAATGAAACCTCTAATCTGATGATCATATTAAATACTATAATGTAGAATAGTATCAGTAGTTACAAGCAACAATTGTACAACAATAATAAGATATTCGGAACAAGCTTCAGACAAATTGGATCCAAACGTTATCAGCATACAAGGAAAGTAAGTTAAAAACTGGTAGAAAGTCCTTATTTTTTAACTTAAAATATCAACTTTAATATAATTCCTGGATATTTTGTTTAATATTTGATGCTTTTGGAAATTGGTCGCATCCTACCTCTGCGGGTAGCAAGAGTTTAATCATGATTAAATTAAAAAAGCACAAGTATAAGTGAGATTAGTTTTCTGGCACTGCCAACAATATTTTTTAAAAAGGTTATAATCTTCTAATGGATTTAAAACTAATTTATTTCCTTATTATATATTTTTGAAAAAAAAAAACACCGTAAAGGCTTTAATGAAAAATAAATAAATTTTCATACTTTGGTTAGGTATTACCTACTTTGTAAGTACAAGATCACGAATGGTCAGATTTTATTTAGACCACACTTTTATCACTAATAAGTAAAATTAAGGAATATCTGACTAGTTAGGCTGGCTAAAATTATTTAAAGCCCATAGTCATCTTATAGTAAATTTATAAATATAAATAATTAAATACAACTGCCAAGCAGCAAAACAACATAATTATTTTGTATCACATTTAAGAGATAATTCGACCAAACTGGGTTAAGTGTTATAGGCAATAACTAGTCTCAATTTGGTTAAATCAAATCGCAATTATATGAATAATCAAAACATAACTAAAGGTATTGTATACTTAATTGATCATTTGTTTAACCAATTGTTTTCACTGTAATGAAAGAAAAATTGGTGTAACTACCTACTAAAGTTAATCCAATTTTTACGTAGAAAGGTATCAAGGTTACACCTCCCATTAAAAAATATAGATCTTTAAAAATAGTTTGGTTAGGTATCCTAAGACCAAGAGTTATTAAAATTTTCATCCACTGGGTTAAGTATTTTTTATGAATTCCCTCGATGAAATTCGAATGAAAATACATCTATATGATGCTTTAATATTTTGTTGTGCTAAGAAACACCAACAATTACAACTAGAGATTTTGAATAAATTCTAATCAAATATATAAAAAAATCGTTTTATCGTGTGCTTATAACAATTACCTCATCATTTATTTACAATTTCAGGCCCAGATTAAGTAACATTTATTCAAGTTTATAGCAATTGTATTATTTTTATCAGTGTTACTGGAAGGAGGAAGGAAGTGTTACCATGGTTCAATAAGAAGCATGGTTATATATCATAAGTGATAGCTTATGTTTAATTTTTTTATGTAGTGTATTAAAACAGACTGGTGTTCGTAGTATTCTTAAAATTTAAGAAACCTTCAGAATCACGGTTCATGCCAGGTAAGAAATCTAATAAAACCCTTTATTCGAGTTCGACATCAAATTCAATACATATCTACTTTTGGCTTCACTTTTAGCATTATTTACACAACAAATTTAAATTTACAAAATAGTTTTCTTCAAAATTACATATCTACTCCAGATAAACTCTCATTATTTGACTAATAGCTACGAATTACAGTACGTGAGTATGATTGATTACAACAATTCTCAATTTCTTTCAACTTAAACCGTGCAACGATTTAGGGAAAACAATGCCTACTTTAACTGTACATAAGTATGTTTAATTTTTTATGGCTTCTCATGTATATTGTACATTAAGCTTATTTTAAGCCGGAATTTCAGACAAAATAGACTCATCTCCTGTGGATTTGCATTCCGGCAAACAATTATTTTTATCCTTCTAAGGATGACTACAATTTATATCGTCGGTCGGTAGACCTACTTCATACATAGCAGGTAACCTACGTAAATGTATTTTGTTATTATTATGCAAAGTTCACATGAATTCGAGAGTCATAATTTTACCATTTATATCGATATTTTTTTGTTAGATCTTGGACACTTAGGTTTAACATATAGTTACAATTACACAGAGGCTTTTTATTTACAGCAGTTGACTCAAGTTGAGCTCAAGGTTTTTTTTCTCGTTTATTAAAATACAAATAGGTACTATTTTCCAAGAAAACAATAATACACTTGGTCGTTTTGGTCGTACATATTGTGCGATTGGTTTCCTCTTTAAAAAATATGTTATAAAGAAAAACGCCATTTGAGGCATATTACAATACCTTACTTACAATCTATCTAACAGACATTTTTACATGATAAAATCTAAACTGAACACTAAGCAAGCGATTTAACTAATTTACAAATTAATTTTATTGTCTAAAATAATACGCATAAAACTTTGGCGTTGAAAATCGAGGCGTCCCACTGTCCATTACGTTCTTCTATATCCTTATGAATATACGTAATAAATATATTTATTACATAATAATTAAAATGAAAATGCAAGATCGATGGCTTTACGAACGAGTACGTAGCTCACACGATCACCTAATTTATACAATTCTTATTATTAGTCAAAAATCTTACAACTGTATTGTTCCTCAATTTACAGAAATAAACTATTTATATCAAAACAAATAATCCAGCTTAGATCTACCTTAGGCCGGTCCGGTGAAACCAACAACCACGGCTTAGCATCTCTTTTAACTATGCATCTATGATCAACCAGTCGATGGGTATTTGGCACAATTCTTAGGATTCATTAGGTTACAAGATGTGTAAGTTACACCTTAACGGAGTGTAGAATCAACCAACACACTGTGTGTTTTGATTAATTGATCTATACTTCTATAGCTACCCAGAGTACGAATCTGAGGGGTCGGCGAAGCCGTAGCATTGTGTACCACCCATGAATAGGGTTATTCACGCGTACATAAAAACTCATATAATAAATCCAGTATCTGATAACATTTGTAGTGCAGCAGAGTGGTGAATACGCAAAAAAACCTTATATCTTCACGTTTAGTGACAAACTCGTATGATTTAGATTTATCGCATCTCTCCGCTCATCATTGGATATTGGGACTAGAGGAGGGATGTAATTGCATAGATACCATTGTGTCTGTCTATCTGTCCGTGCAGGTATACGATGCAACATTACGAGTAATTCCTATTCAGGCGCATCTCTTAATCCCTGTCTAAAAAAGGAGGGTGACTTGTCAGTGTGTGTGTGTTCCGACCTAAAGACTTGACGAAATGAGAATTAAACTTAAAAGGTAAATTGGCTAAAAGAGAAATTGACGGAGCAATGACTAGACCAAAAATGAATTGATTTAAATGTGACTCAAACAGACATTGACTTCTGTTTTTGGGGTAATAGGATAATATGAGGACAAGTTGTCGGATAAATTAGCAGTCTTGGTTGCTGAAAGTGTGATTTCTAATTTGATTAAAAGTGTTGTGAGGTATTACATGTCTATTGTTTTGTATTATGTTTTGTAGTACCTTCTCTTTATTTGAGGCTTTACACAATAGGTAAAGAAACGAAAAATGATTTTTGATCAAACCGTTTGCAAAATCTTGGGAAAAATCATAATAGCTAATTATCTTTGGTTGCGCTACTCATAGACAATGATCAGCTTTGATTCCCAGGAATAAAGTTTAAAATCACACAGACAATAGACATATTTAGCGAGCGCTTTCAAAAGTGATCCAGTTCTCACATTGTTATGTGAGACATGTTTGTCTGATGAGACAATACCTTTATTCCTGAGAATCATAGTCCTAATCGCGCACATTTTTCAGATGAAAGGACGATTAATTCGGATCACTACATCATCCAATTCTCTTAACATGCACACGGTCTTCATTGTCGGAACGATGTAACTGAGTTAATGGTTATGGTGGTAAGTTATACATGATATTATCTCAGGATTATAGATGAAACTTTATGGGCATTTAACTATTTTCGCAAAATTATGTCTGAGGTAACAATATCTGTATTCCTGTGTATCAGTCATAGAATCAGGGCATTGTCTATGAACATACACAAAAATAAACATTTTGACTAGCACGTCAGTTTTCAAGCGCTGGAGCACCCCACAACGTTTTTTTTTTAAGAAATACTACAATTATTCAAATAATAGGAGAGCATAAGCAGACCCGGCACGAACTCTCCATTTTCAAAATACAACTGGAATACTACTGGATCGTCTGAGAGGCGATAATTAGTATTAACGGTAAGTTTATTTTTTGTAACTTGTTTTGTGTTATCCTTTTTTTCAGCATTTAGGTATGTAACAAATATGAAGTGTGTGAAGAACAAATAGCCTATTCTTTGATAAATGAGAACTCTGATAGCAAAACTGAGGACAACCTGGAAATCGACTATTATAACCCTGACGATAGCGCAGCAGATCTTTCTTTTGTGACATTTCGACTGTAAGAAGACCTACAAAATATTTTAGTAGATGACTCTGAGCCCCCGAACAATTCAAGACCACACCAAAACACAAGTAATGTGTCAGATTCACCAGTTCCAGAAACTACACCAGTTCTAGAAACAAGAAGAACAAACAGCATAAAATGAAAATGAAGGCTGACTTCAAATTAGTCTGTAGACAAAAATGTGATGTTACCTTAACATTGATTTAGTGTTTTATAAAGTTTATATATTGGGTTATAATATTAATGCTAAAAAAAATCAAAGTTATAAAAGGTTTTTTTACCAGACTGATCTAAGATTTTTAAGTTATGAGAAAAAAAATCGTTTTTGTAAGATTTGAGTCTTATTTTAAGACTAATTATGATTTTAAAATTAATTTTTATTTTAGTTTTTGAAAAGGTAGAGGTTTACCAAGTAATTTATGTAATCTTTATAAAAATTTAATAAATAACTTATATTATAATTGGTTTTATTTAAAAAGTAGCCTCCCAAGCGATCATTAGTATTAAGCGGTGGTAAATTTATATTTGTATTCTTATATATTACACGGAAAATAGTTTGTGTGGTAAGTACCAAGTACTCGTGATTCATTATACCAGTTTAATACTTGACACAAAAACTACCAACGTATGATAAGAAATTTATAAACGTTACGAATATTTCAACAATTCGTATCTTAAAACTTTGGCGAAGTAAAATTTATTTTATAATTTAATTTACGACAGGCCAGGTTTATCGTGATACTTCCTCCTTATGTTATAAGCAACGAAATTGCAATCGTCAATCAAAATTTATCCATAATTTTAAAATTTCATGGTGGTTGACGCCTTCATCTTAATTTCTCAATTGTCAGTCTCAATGATCGAATGAGATCTTGAATTATTTCATAGTAACATTATATCATATAAACAGGTAACTATAAAAAATGTTGACTAAGTACTTATGTTGACTTCTACAACTTTTACTGTTTCCATTTCAAAACAGTGTATCACAACTTTAGCTGTGTCAATGCCAGAAATTCAAAAAATTGCAACGTTATTAACTAAACTACACTAATGTCAAATAATGCTGACGTCAGATAAAATGCTCAACTCATCCACAAAGTTTGACATCAGATTTAGTTCAGCAGAGTTCAGGGAACGTTTTGTTCACTGTTAGTTCAAAAATCAATCAAATGTAAATTAACCAAACGTTGACGTCAGCTTTATTTCAGCTGTGAGTGAGATCAAGGTTTCGTTGTTCACTGTCGGTTTGACTCGTTGGGATTCGTTGGGGGTTGAACGCTGATTCGGACTTCGCCGGTGGGACCAACCACGATTTTCACCTGAAAATAACGAAAAATCAATGATTTCTGTACCTACTTGATAATTTTATAATCAGCATCATAATCAGCGTTTTCCGAGCGAATAATGCGCATAGCCTTCTTTTGATTATGTCACATGCTTTGATTTTGCTCTTGTTTAGACCACCACTTGGAAATTCTAACTCTAGGTCATGACCCTAAGCTTAAACAAAAGCCTGATGGTACATAAAAAAACTGGCCAAGTGCGAGCAGCACTTCCGTACCAAGGGTTTCGTGCAAACTGGTAGGTATGAAATTTTTTTTGAGATGTAACTATAAACTACGTGCTTTCAGAGTTTTCCTTTACTTATGCCAGAAGACATTGCTTCTTCCCAAATTTCATAAGTCAACGGGAATATTATATACTCTGTAGGTTTTGATTCCCTTGCGACTGTTAATATAGTATGCGTTCTAAACGGCTTTGCGTTGACTGGGATGTTTGACCTCTTTCTCAGTTCTAAGGGATTGTAGGCAGTTGATACTACACGCGGTCCTTGGAAAAGGGTCTTGACAAACAGACTGACAACGAAATGATCTTAAAAGGAATCATTTCCCATTACGGAACACAAAACATTTGGAAATAACATAATCTTATTGTATATTGTATATGTATATATAGTTATTCAATAATTGGTATGTACTTCTTAATCATATTTCTGTAACCCGAGCCAACCTCACTTGCCTGGAGTGCACCCAGCTGTATAATAAACGGGGCTCTGGTACGCTGCATAATTCACATGCTGGGTTGCGGGTTGGGGATTGCCCCTTATTTGTTTGAGCAGCATGCGGATTATGGGCATATCCCCATTCTTATAGGTGAAGCCTGTATTCAGCAGTGGGCTTAAAATGCCGGTATTGTGTAATTACTTATAGGAAAAACTAAATAAATAAATAAATATCTTGGGTGGCAAAAAGCATAGCACCAACAGTTTTTGTACCCACAGTAATGAATAAAAATAATCCTGGACACTATCAGACAGCATCATGTAGCCCCAATCTGAGCAGAGCTTGTATCAAAACCACATGACTCTTAACTAATTACATTTTTTTGTATCATAGGAAACACCTAGACTCGAGTCAAATATTTGCAGAAAATAAAAACATTTATTTAGCGGTAGGTTTCGAGACCGCAATCTTCTGCGTCTAAGGCGAGCCTTCAACCACCGCGCCCCAGAACACTGCCCGAGCTCAAAGGTCGTGAAACAGTCCCGATAGCTTTAGCCAGTCAATATTTATTAGCATAACAGAGAAGACAATTTATCTCTTCCCGTAGATTTAATAATTGGCGACTTGTGCAGGGGATGTAAGGGGTGCCAACCCCAATCTCTGGAAACCAAGCCAACCTCACCTGCAAGTGGTGAACCCCGCTAAGTAACAAACGGGGCACTGGCAGCCGGCTGATTGCAGCCTAACACTGGCGCAGCTAAATCCCTTGGCCACCAAAGGACAGCAGCGTCAGCAATGTGAGCCCCCGCCTGCATACGCAGCGGGGCTTTTTTTTTCGAGCTATCCTCTTTCTTATAGGGGAGGCTGTGGACTGAAAGGCTGATGTTGTTGTTGTTGTGACTTGGGCACAGTACTCTAAGGCTATTTACGCACTGACAGGTGGTTTGCTTAGCGCCTAGAGCCTAGTGCCTTAAATCAGCTTACGTGGGGATACACGGAGGCCACACTGGTGGGCGTGCGCGTTGAATCCCTAGAAAACTACACGCCAGGCTCTAGGCACTAAACAAGCGACCTGTCATAGTGTACGTAGCCTTAGAGCTACATGCGTTTAACATCGATTTTCTGGATATCTTAACCACTTTTCAGCGCACATCACTTATTTTGAAGCATTCTAAAAGTTTCAGTGTCAAATCTGACAGTTTTATTTCGTTTCTATTTTTATTGCGATGATTTTTAAAGTTTCTTTTTTAAAGATACAGATATTTACTAGTCAAAAAATTTGTAGGGTTGCAAGGTAACACATAATATATAAGAACAACATGTTTGACCGGTTACGGTATGCTTCTGATGGAGAATCTGAAAAACGCTGCGATACGATGACTCATCACAACACGTCCCTGTCAAAACACAATGGTATTATTCCGGCTCAGTCGTCACTATCGGATTCAATTCAGAAACGTTTTACACGTTTGATACTCCTGCGTTATAGTTTTTGTGGAAAGGACTCTAAATAAGTCGCAACCATGAAGACTTTTAGGTCAATCGCACATTGAGCCACTAGTCGCGGCCACTAAACACGAGCACTAGTGGCTCAATCAAGCTTCTAGACGTGGCCACCAATCGCAACCTTTGGTGGCTTAGTGGCGGCCACCAGTTGCTGCCACTTAGTCGCAACTTTTAGCTGAATTCCGTAAAGCAGTCATAGCAGGGCGCTCATCTGTATCAGAGATAAAAACATCGAATTCCGCCAACATCGTGACGAGCGTTCAGTTGCATGCTTGCAATAAGACTGACGTATGTTGGTGGGGACGCGGGCGCCGAGAAGAAGCCGGCTACTGTGGCCAAGTGTGCGCGTGATACGAGCGACAAAATGCGGCCACAAGTAGCGAGCTCGGGCAACTCTTGCAGCTTGTGGCTCGAGCGCGGCCACTCGAACGTTCGGCTTGCTCCGATACTGTACAAAATATTTGAAAAAAACTTGCCCGCAGCTTGTGGTCGCGTCTAGTGGCAGCGAATGGGGAGAAAGAAATCTGACAGAAATTTAACATCATATTTGGGAATATGTAGGAAAGTAGAAATAATAAACCACTTCTTAAAAAATACCCTTACTAAAATTAGCCTTCTATTGGCCTCCTTTTCCAAGTTGACTCTACCTAACTCCAAAATTTGCCCGAGGTAAGTGTACTCTCAAACAATTTCAAGAAGATGTCTATTAACGGTCTAGGATCAATTTAGTCATTGACAAAACTTTTGTCTTATTCAAATTCATAATGAAGCCTACGCTTTGCGAGGCTGATGCTAGGCCATCCAGATTTTTTTTTCAGCTCCTCCATCGATTCCGCCAGTAGATGCTGATGAAATACATCAGTGAATCGTAAAAAAGTGTGAGATGCTCGCCGTTTATGTTTATGAATGTTTAGACTGTTTTTTTTTTTTATTAAATTCTGGTCCTGATTTTGGATACTCATAGTGGCGGCTTCGTAAAGACATCTCAACACTTCGATATAACGATACTACTTGTCGTTGCTGCAAGGATTCCAGGAAAGCCCAGGTTTCGGCGGGGCTTTCTCATATTTCACAAAATCACACACAGGGACACAGGGGCTGATTATACTACTTGGACTTCTATATAATCTGCCTCACAATGTGAATGTGGTCTATCCTCCTTGAGACCCAGCCTGTTTCGGTGTCTGGAACTTGTTGAGTCTAATAATTTTGGCGAGATAATTTTGTAATAACCAAATAACCTTGAAAAGCGTCTTAGGAGCGAAATAGGTCTGTAGTTTTTGAGAAGAGTCTTATCTCCCTTCTTAAGAAAACAGAACCACCAAGCTCTCGTTCCACATCTTAGGAAGTTGAAGAGGTTCTGCAGCTCGTGCACAACAAGAATACCTGCAATTTTCAAAAATTCTGAAGTAAATTAGTCTTCCCCGGGGGTTTTCCATTTTTGAGCTGTCATAGAGCCATCACGATCTCGTCTTGACTGATTTCTGGCAGTTCGTCGGTGTAGTGGTGGATTAGGGTGGCTCTAGAATCGTGATCGTGGCGTTGGGGACAAGAAGCAGTGCAGGGTGCAATCGGCCATAGAAGTCCTCGATCTCAGCAAAAATATCCGTCTTTGAAAACGCGGTTCATGGTGTGTTGTTAACTTCGTGAGGTGGCTCCTGCTAAGCTGCTGAGTGAATACATTCAACTAGACCCTCAGTTTGGCCTTTCTGACGAAGTTGCATGAATGGTTTTCCGTTTTTTTTTGTCATAAGTCGAAGAGTCGCATCCGAGAGTTTGGACTTCTTGCCTTTAGACTGCATTTATTTTTTATTTATTTATTTTTTATGGGCCAGCTCTTGACCTCGAGGCTTGCATAGGCAAGGATAAAGTCGACGGTGGGGCAAGTTTTCCCAGAAGATGCCTATTGACTCTCTTTTTGAAGCTGTTAGGGTCGTAAGTCAATGGAAAAACAGACGCTGGCAGCTGATTCCACATTTTAGCAGTGCGCATTATAAATGATATTTGGAAGCGCTTTGTTCTGGTAAATGGAATATCAACTTGATTTAGATGGTACTTAACAGTTCGTCTGAAGTTCCTATGGAAGAAAGGTGAAGGCGGAATAAGTTCATGTACACACTCTCCTGCGCACACTCTTCGAAGTACAATCTATAACAGACCGACAAACACGCAACCTAGCGACGATGGCTCAAGCTCTCGAGCCTTGCTTTAGCAAAATACTTTTAACCAATGAGCCTGCGTTTAACTGAGTCTAGTGCCGCAAGTTGATATTTGGCTGAGCCATCCCAAAGGTGGCTGCAATACTCCATACAGGATTGGATTTGAGCTTTATACAGGGTCAAAAGCTGTCCAGGTGTGAAGTATCGCTTAACCCTATTTAAGATGCCGCAATTTGTGCTTTAGTCTCAATTGTGGTGCGAAAGTTGAGATTAGCTCTCAACAGCTTTCGTGATTCCATATTTAACAAGGACATGTTATTCAAGTCTCACTGTGACTAGCTCAACCTTATTGCCAAAACTGGTGCTTATTTGTAGTTCTTAGAAGACCATCATGGTTATACAATTCCACCCGGTCACTACTTGGAAGTGTGTCCATTTTGTGGTATTTTAGACTGAGCACTTCCTTGCTTTGGAAGGCATATGATGTTGGTTCAGACTTAACGATATCAAACCAAGTTTTAGGCGTTCGGGTGACCTTGAAATATCGACAACTGATTTGGCCTATGGCTAATATGTAGAAGGAAGTAAGGTAATCTATTATGATTTATTTATTATTAAGAGTAGAACTCCAGGTTACCTAGTCTCCTCGTCAGACGTTCATAGCGTAGTAGACGGGGTTCGGTGGGGGAGCCATCGGGGAGGTGGCTTGCTGCGGTTGTAGACCTGACGGAGCACCCTCGGGCGCCGCCCTCATGGCCCGCGATGGAGATCCTGGTGCCGGCTGGTAGAGCGGAGCCACCACCTGGAAATACAACGCTGGATTGTTTCATCTGCTCGGCGATGCCACTTAAATAAAAAGTTACCTGTATGAGATCGCTTCAAGCTTCAAGCGATAAAGTGGCAATGTGTTATTGTCTATCTATCAATCCAAAGTCCTATTGACAAGACAAAACGCGATTATTACAACCTCGTAATGTAAGCGTATCGTAACATTTCAGGCAATAAGAAAGCAGATAAGCAATAATGATTTGTCATTGGCAATTTTTTTATGATACGCTTACTATTTGGCGGTCGCAATATTCGTGATTGTTTTTCTGTTGTAAATAGCCGGACCTATGATTATGCCGCTACGTAGATAAACATGTGACTTTACTGATTGAGATTTACTAGCGTATGACTGCATTCCAGAAAACATAATTTATAATTTAAGATTCTGTGAGCTTTTCCCTAATCAATTAGAAGTTAAATCATTAATTTAAAAAGATATACAAAAGTTTTTTCAGACTGAATTCCATAAGGTTAAACGGATTTTGATATCTGGTATAAATTTAGATGTTAAAAGCCGCGAGCAAAAGCTTGTTATATCAAAATTCGCAAATTGCATCAATAAATAAATTTAAATCATTTACATCAAAAATAAAAAAATCTTTATAGTTGCGTAATGCGTAGTTGCTTGTAATGCTTTAAATAAACAGGAACCACCGTTCGCTTGTACGACATAGCATGGCAAGTTTGGGAATTTTCTACGATATTTGCCTCTCTCTCAGATATAAAACCAGTAAAAATTGCGTATTTTGCTCTATGGGAGAAATGCATCCAGAAATCGCATTACTTAGTATTGAACACTTAAGCCATTGCATCTATCTGAATTAAACAGCGCAATTGCATATTGTTTTCGCAGTTAAAAGTTACATACTTATTAATTAAAGTGAACCTTTAATAAAATGGCTTGCATAAGGCATGCGCGGTCCGTCAAAAGCACCGAACTAATTGTACGCACTATTCCAGTATTCATTACATTCACCTTCATAATATCAAAGATAATATTTTCCTTTACAAATCCATTTTCAACTATTTTCGTCCGGTTCCACACATAAATGATGAAATGTATCATTTATTTTTGGTAAAAATCTATTGATGAAACTTCAATTTGAGATGATTGAATTGAAATTATCCCGGTACTCTATATTAATTGTAAGCAAGCAACCCTATCTGTGCTAAGCTGTTCACAATACCCATTCGCAAAATGAAATTCTTATTACTAGCACGCCGCTGGCTTCATCGTAAAAAGCAGTAGGGAGATATTTGTTATTAAAATGACCCCTCATCTGTACTGATTGAGCACCCTTCTTTTATGTTAAGGGGTGTTCGGAGTGTATCGATTAGAACCTGGTCTTGGCACTGTTGTCAATTTATGGTATCATTGGATCTCTCTGTCATTAAATCTGGTCTTAGCATCGAGATAGTATACTCTAAAGTCAAGAGCCACAAACGTAGAATATAAAATGTTAGATGGCAGAAAATGTGTAGAAATTTTTCTCCGCTGCACTCCATCAGGGGGTAAATTTTGGAAATACTTTCTTAGTATCCCTACACTGTTCAAGGAACATATCCTCCAAATTTTAAGTCTATAAAGGGTTCTTCATATTCCTTTCATCCATCCAAGACAATCGCCAGTTAATGTGACAAGTTTGCTCCGAGATTTGTCACTTTAACCAGCAAATACCTTAGTTTGACTTTACTTGACATATTTCTAAGCAGTCAGCTTCATTACAACTTTTTATGATTAGATAATAAAATGTTTTTTCGCTAAATATCATAATAAAACTGCGTTTGGCGTCAAAACTTTCGCTGTGCCTAACTAAATAGTATTACAAATGCACAGATTCTATGTTTGTGGTTATCAGTCTATAGTCAAACCGTTTAAGATGAGTTCATTAAAACCAAGCCCCTGTTTAATGAAAATTAACCCCCTTATTCATAACCAAATGTCATTTTATAATGTCTTGACAAATTACGCTTTTCCGTGTAATTTAAATTTAAACAAAGAGGTGACATGGTAATAATTTATATACTATTTTAGCTTTATGAGGTTTACAGAATTGTTATAAATAGGACGGTTACATTTTATAATTGACTAGAGTGCTAGTCACCATCATTGCTCTGACGTTCATTGACTGCTGATTCCACTTTGCCAGATGAGACAGATAAGATATTATACAATGGAAAATAATAATGATACAATTGATATATACATTAGTTTAACTCACATTTTAACGTACTCAAATTTGTAGGATTTACAATAAGAGCAATTTACAAATATTTAAGTCTTATTTTACTCATCATCATTATTATCATCGGCCTAAGCAGTCCACTTCTGGACATAGGCCTTACCTAATAAAAAAAAAAAAAAAAAAAAATTGTTTATTTCAGACTATTGTCCATATTATGGTTAAATTTATAAAAAGACTTATAACTAATGTTAGTACAAAAGAAAAAGAATAAAAACATAATGATACATTGGTTGCTCACTGAGAAGGCATGCACTCAGTGATAGGTGTAGGTGGCTAGCACCGAATATGATAATGAACGCCATTGCGCCCTGTCCTGAGCTCGACGCATCCAGCTTCTACCAGCAGCCTTTCGCAGATCACCCCACCTGGCCGGAGGGACGCCTACAATACGTTGCGAGTCGCGGTCATCACTCAAGAACTCGTAAGATAAATTAGTATTTCGCACAAAAGAGTTTCATTTCTTCTTATTGTATACAATACTACAAAAAAATCTCATTCACCTCATTTACTCCAACGGTTATCGGTTCTTCGGCAGAAATGGCCAGCCCACTACCACTTCAGCTTGCTAATTCTCTGAGCTATGTCAACAACTTGAGTTCTATGTCGGATATACTCGTTACGGATTTTATGCTTCAGAGAAACTCCAAGCTCAGCTCGGTTCATAGCTTGCTGAGCGACTTTAAACTGGTGGACCAGCTGTACTGTGGGTAGCCGTACGTTTCGGCTCCGTCTGTCATGACGGGTAGGAGGCACTGATTGAAAACTTTCGTTTTCAAACATTGCAGTATGGGTGATGAAAAAACTCTACGTAGATTTCCAAATGCTGCCCAACCCAGCTGAATCCTCATCTTGGCCTTCTTCTCGAAGTTGTTTCTACCCAACTGCAATATCTGCCCGAGGTATGTATTCCCCGAAACAACTTCAAGAAGGTATCCTTAATGGCGACGGGATTCAGATCAATTTGGTCATTGACCATGACTTTGGTCTTGTCCAAATTCATGCCAAGACCTATCTTTCGCGAGGCTGATGCTAGGCGGTCCAGCATTTGTTGTAGCTCCTCCAGCGACTCCACCAGTAGGATTATGTCATCAGCGAATCCCAAGTCTGAGATGTGCTCGCCATTTATGTGTATACCCATACCTAAATAGGGACATACATATAATGTCATAGTAATTAACTTTCATTTGTTTAGTATACGAGCGAAGCGGATAGAAATTAGTGTTGAAAGAAACTATTACTTGTATAATGTAGACATACAATATACAAACATACAAATTCGCAATGCACGTTATTTCGCAGAGCCTATTAGAGGTATATTTACCTTTTCTGAATAGGATATCATCTGTTTGCCACCGCCAGGTTGCTGCGCCGGGACGGGGCGGTAGCGGGCTGGAGCAGGGCAAAGAGTCTGAAAACCAAATTATTATTTTTTATAGATCTTAAAGATAACCAGAAACCGCGACATGTTAGTACCTAGCCTAATATTATTTAGTTTTCAGGCTACTTTTTATCTGTAAGTAAAACTGTGGTCAAAAGGTAGTTTTGAATAATTTAATAATTATTGATAATTGAATAATGCTGGACACTATCACACATCATCATAGGGCCCCAAACTAAGCTTGTTTTATGGGATCCATCCTATAGAACATAAATGCTTTTACATTTCATACATAGAAAACACCCAGACCAGAGATAAATATTTGGAGAATACAAACATTGCCAGTGGATGCCTTGACACACAGCGGGCCGTCGAGACAGATTACAAGGGATGAGTGATGAAGCCTGACCCAAACATTTCTAAACTAGATGGATCACAATCATGGATAACCAACATTTTTAGCAAAAATTACATAGACAGGGTTTGAGTGGCATGGGGACAAATGAGGAAAAAATGAGGAAGGCGAACTCTTACCATACAGGTCATACGGCAAGCCCACACTACGTTGATTTTGTGGTTTTATTATCACTGCGGATGTGGATGCCTATTAAGACGCTTCGTCGTGTTGTGGGCCTCACCGACATTATTAATTGTGTAACCAAGCTACAGTATGCTACGGCGTAGAAGCCTCCCTCTACGACGTAGCACACTGCAGTAAATGATTAATATGGCGGAGATCGGATTCGGAGACCACCCGGTACAAATAATCGTGACAAAGCTTTTATAGACATGAATAACCGTGCGTGTCCACTACGTAGAGAAATGAAACGCTGATCCACTAGTCAAAAAACTATTTTCTAATCTATCGAGTCATTCTTCTTCATTCGTTCATTAATTCATTCGTTCCTTATTCAATGGCTTCTCGGCAAAGAGTTTAGATACTAGAGGGAGAGACGTGGAAAAATATTATCTGTCCAAAACTCCGCGCACGCTGCCTACTGCGCGGCATTTTTACCTATGGGGCGGCGGCGGCGGCGGCGGCGGCGGCGGCGCTAAGAATGGCGCGTTTCAATGCATAGATTTGCGTTAACGCGCCACTCCCCGCGCCACCGCCGCTGTTTTCGTGACCGCGGCTTAACAGAAGATACGTGTAAAAAATGATGATATTTCATATTTTAGGTAGTATTTATTATAACAAATTTAACATTAAGGGTTTAAATTTTTTCAATAATTTTCGTTTTCTTATCACAATGAAATTACACGTTAGTGACCCACAAACCTAGTTCAAACAAAAAGCCATGGAGTTGATCATATACATTTCTAATATTTTTACATATCACTATATTTTTGAATGTTATTTTTAGTTTTACGGACAAAAAGTTACAAAGTGAAAAATATAGTGTTTATTTTTTTTAGTTACGAATTTATAATTTTTAGTCACAAATTTTTTGTGTTTCTAGTGTTGCTCGAAACAAAACCTTCTGAATTATTTAACCAACTTCAAAAAAGGAGGTTTCTCAATTCGACCATTTATTATATATTCATTTAAAGTTTATTTTCACAAAACGGCATATAGTTTATATATGTAGGTATATGTTTTTTATGTGTGTTCGCGGATAACTTTGTTGTTTACAAACCGATTTTGATGATTCTTTTTTTTGGAAAGGAGATATTCCGAGGATGTTCCCATATAATACAATTTATTGGACCACTCAATATATAGGTACCTATTCTGTCTTTGAATGAAATATCTTATTAAGTTAATTTTTTGCTTTTTAGGACTTTTTCGCAATTAGAAGTGTGTTGTTGTGAAGCCGGTTTAATTTTTTTTAAAGTTTTTTTTATTGTTCTGAATTGGCAGCTATTATAGCAAAAGCCCGGGGTTTTGCAGGTACCGCACGTATTTTATATTCAAAGTATTGAAATAAATCAAAGCACGCATCTTATTGTATCTTATTAGTTGTATGAAATAATAATACCTAACATGTACCAAGTTACAAATTTATGGAATACAAATTATCGTAAGAAAAATTAAACCCTTTTTCTCCTTGGGGTGTGATTTTCAGAAATTATTTCTTAGTGAGTGCCTTAGCCAAAGTTCGGATCTCTAAGCCCTGTTTTTTCTGAAATTTCGTGACTAGTGTGTCAGTCAGTGATTTGACTTCTCGTTTTATATAATTATACTTAGAATAAATTACAAAAATAGTAATAAAATGTTCTAAATTAATATTTGTTTTATTTCAAATGGAGTCTCCATTGCTGTCTTATTCGCTGTTGGTCCACATGACAGTGAATGAACTGGGATGTCATTAGCGGACAAGCGACATTGAATACTATTCAATCGGCATAACGTCTAAGTTAGTGCAAATATGGCATTGCGAATTTTTCGATTGATGTATTGGTATGTCAACGAAGCTTAGATGGTTTTTTACAGGTTCTACTTGGAGACTGTCAGTCTGTCGGTATATTAAATTTTACTAATATTAAGTCAATGCTTCTAGGATATTTTTATACAATTTAGTCAATATTTTCACTTAATTTGACTTCGTTGTTTAAGGTTTTTGTGTCTTTATGTCACAGTTCTGCCAATGTCAATATCATTAAAATGTCATAAAATGTTTACGGAGATCGCATAAGCTAATAATATGGTTGGTGTTTTAATGCAAAAATTGACCAAAAGCAGGTTTCAAGCTTATTTCTAAACAAAGGATAACTTAAAAATCGAGCAGTCGCAAAACCGTTATATTCCTTCGTACATATTGAGAACATGGCTCTTGAAAAAGCGAGAATGACCTATAAATCAGTGGAAATGCATAGTTTGAGATAGCCAAGTATTAGTTTACTTCTTCTTCTTGGTATGAGCTAGTGATCAAATCTAGTGTCGGAGTTGTTAGACTACTCAACGGAATCCGACATTGTCTTAGCAACTGAAAAAGCCGGGATCAACAATTTAACGTACCTTTAGTGACAGTTTTCATCAAAGGTTTTTTTACCTTTATTGCGAAATACGTGGTAAATACGTCATATTATGTTGCCAGTAAACAAAACGTGTTCTGATTTTCAGTAAACTCATCAGGTAGAACATGAAATGAATATAATTAAGAATTTCACCGGTAGTACTCAGCTTGTATCTGATTATTGGTTAGGAGAGGAAGAAAGGAAATTAGACACCGATGCATCAAAACATTGGCCAAAGAGGTTCAACTCCAAAGAGACCGTGAATAGTACCCGATGAAAAAAAGACTCATGAAGGCTTTCTACCTCACTCTCACTCATTTGTGATTAGTACATTACAGAAAGTAACATATGCCTCTCTTTTTCTGCTAAAAAATAGAAGAGAGACACCTCTTATATTTTTCAGCTTAGCTATTAAACGTATAAGATTCCTTTACAATTATCATTGGTAAAAGCTTACGCAGGTTTTCAAACGTCGTCATTAACTGCTCATTTAAAAACTCACGTGGAGTGTAAACGTGGCCCAAGTTTATACTCCACGTGAGTTGTTAAGTTACTTAAGCTACTTTGACTGTATTGTGCAAACGCTCCTGCCGTTTAAAATGTTGACTGATGCGTGCTTAATTTACTGAAAGGTTATTTGTGAGTTTTGTTTTTTTTTTAGCAGGTATGCAAATAATTATTCAAATGAGTTATTCGAGTATGAGAATTACATCATCGCGTGTTGACTAACAATCGTTTGATTTTCTGAAGAAGCTTAAACTTAATAAGCAATGGTGATCATTAGAGGAGACCTATGTTCAGTACTGCACTGCTTTAGACTGATCATGATGCTAATCGAATCATCATCATGATTCGATTAGTAAAGTAGACAGAAGAGAATGCCAATTATAATTACTGAGATGGGTGATCTCTGCCTACTATATCAAAAATGGACGAGATTTCAAAAAGTAAAATAGCAATAGCTTTATTTCAAAATGATAAAAAATTACAATTTAGTAAAAAGGTTATAAAATAATGGTACAATGGGCAACGATAACGATTTGCAAATCGGAGTAAACAAACTTTCGTTTTGAATAGACGGCGAACGCTGGCCTTGTGCTATTCAATAGGTCTTGCAGGTAACCTTTTGATGAAAAAGCTAAAACAAACATAAACATAGACAATGATGTATTGGAGCTTTCTTACCTGCATGTGCAGTGCATGAGCGTAGTTAGCCCTCTGTTGAAGCTGTGGTGTTGCTGCAATATGAGTACTTGTACCACCGTTCCTGGTTTGAGGGTAGTACTGATACGCTCTGTTATCTGTATAATGAAAACAATATTTTGAGCCTAACAGTATTTTGTTACAAGCTATGGTAAGAGCTGATAGCTTCTTTTGAGGCTTTCTACTCATTAAGGAATGTGTATATTACTTCCAAAATAACTATATTATTGATCAACTATTTATCTTTAAAATATACACATAAAAAATGTTTATTTTGGAAGCAAAAAAACTTTATAGCGTAATGCTCTTTTTAACTAAAAAATCCGGGCTCGTGCTACATAATACCTTTATTTTTTTTAAGTTATTGAGTATTTATGAAGCGTACTCTTATATTGAGATTTTTATACAAATAGCTTACTTTAAAAAAATTAGGTGTATATTATTTTTGAAATTTGATATTTTTGACATCGTTCTAACTATTTTTTTTTTTCATTTTTTATAATTTTAGGTACTACTTTTTGTTATTAATTTTGGTTACCTTTTTACAAAACTGTCCCTAATTTTTTTCACGTGTTTATGTTTTACTTATTAGTGGAAACTTTGATGGATTGTGTTCGACCTAATACTTCTTTTAGTATATAATTTTTATGGTTCTGTTTGTTTCCCAAATAAATAAATAAAAATATATAATTAACATTACTTTGTTCAAAAACCTATGGAAAACACATACGCAGCTCACACGTCTCGGATAGCTACCTGGTTACAGTGTCACTGAGGTCTTTCATACCGAAGCTTATAGAAAACATCGAGATTATATATCTATATTAGTTTATATATCTCGATGGTAGAAAATTGTAAAGACATTCTCGTGTTCGCTAAATAAAGCAACTAGAAATATAGTTAATTATGTTAGAAATCTTATGTTAGAAGCTATCGATTGTTTGCATCCTGACCTGCGCAACAGATATCTCCTCAATCAGTTCATATTTTATGGCCGTGAAATATGACGTGAATTTATGCATAAAAATTATAGAAATAATAACTTAATAAAGTGAATTGTTTGATTGCAGAGCGCGTAACAAGGTATTAGAAAATACATTATCTCGTCTAGAAATGGCGAATGGTAAGGTTTAGAGAAAACTTGTTGAATTTAGCGATAGGGTCACGCAGCCTTTCCGAAAACGTAGAATTATTTTTTTTTTCAGGCCACGTTTCAAGTAATACAAGATCAAAAGATAAGTGAAACGTTGAAGAGTCAAGATAATTTGGACAAAAGTCCTTTGAGAATCACTGCGATCCCATTTCTGTGAAGTGGCCTTGTGTTCTCCCGCTTCGAAGGTGAATAATATTTTTTATAACTACACTATAATAATAATAATATTATTAAAATTTGTATTGTTGTGTGTGTGTGTGTGTGTGTGTGTGTGTGTGTGTGTGTGTGTGTGTGTGTGTGTGTGTGTGTGTGTGTGTGTATGTTTGTAATGGATAAACTCAAAAAATACTGAGCTGATTTCAAAAATTCTTTCACAATTGGAAAGCTACATTTACCTGAGTAATTTAGGCTATAGTTATTGCTAGAAAAGATTAGGGATCCTTACTAAAACTTATGTAACGTAACCCAAGGTGTAAAAAAGTGCCCTAACCCGTGCGAAGCCGGGACGGGCCGCTAGTATGAAATAAATATGTGTCACAAAGGGGAAATGCAGTTTACTGATTACGTTTCGTTTAATAAGCAAAAGCAAAGAAAAAAGAAAAAATTGTTTGTTTGTTTGTTTGAACACTTTATTGCGCGGTACGCACCTACGACACATGCCCTCACACTACTTAATGCTATGATAGCCCAGGAACCCCTTGTTTATGTGTTCCACATGAAGCTACATCATTTTATTAGAATATGTATTAGTTTTTTAAGTTGTTATTAGTCTTTTATAGTACCTATATAACTAGCTACTCACCAATTTGATTATTTATAACTAGCTCATTGTAACGTTTTGGCCTCTAGCTGTTAGTTTCTGAGCAGTTTTACAATAAAATAATAAAATAAAAATAATGAAAATAATTGCATTCTCAAAATAGGGTGCTCACCATAAAGTACTCAATAGATTTATTAGCCATTTTGTATTGCATCTGCGATCGCGGAGCGATCCATGCCAAGTCAAGCGTAGTAGGTATATCTTTTCCAGAACCACCTCGGGAATTTTTCAGCCCCTTGTAACTTGGTTACAGTTTATGGCACGATGCTGGAAATTATGCCACCAGGACGTGATACGGACTTAACCCCACTTAACCCCAAAATTTTGTGTCTGTAGCTTTAATAGTTTTCAAGATTGTATTTATTTATTTAATGGCGTCTGAGATACTGTACTGATTTTTGGCTATTGTAATTTCCAACATTTTGCCATTATCTGATGAATGATGAATATGTGTTATATGAATTTATATTTTGATTAATTTGTTTTCAGAAAGTCGAGATCGTCTTCAAGCAGTAATAAACAATGACTAATTTGCAGTTTTGGAATGGAAAACCTGCAGAAAGGCTATTAAAGCCTGACTATGAAGCTTATCAACGTAAGTTAATTTTTTTTCCTCAGGGCCCATATTCTCTATGACCAAACGCAAAAAAAACGTGCCTCGTTGCGATATCTGCGTGGAATCTGCGTGTAATCGAATTCTCTATGCTCAGTTCAAATTTCTTAACTGGACGCCATGGCGTGTTTTGGGATCGCGTTCGTGTTTGAAGCATGTTATGACGTTATCGCCAAAAAATATTTTGTGTCATAGAGAATAAGGGCCCTGGATAATCAGAAACTTTTGCTTTAAATAAGGAAAGATCATCTCGAATAGAATACTTAGCATTTATGTCTACTATTTTGCAAACAGCTGCATATTATTACAAATTATATTTTAATCAAAGAGACTATTTCAAATAATTATCCTATAATTGGAAAAAAGGTTAATTGAAAAAATATAATCGTTCTTTCAATCACATGCAAAAATATTTTTTTTATGATACTTGAAGATCCCATCAAACACATGGCCCACCTGATGTTAAGTGGTAACCATTACCTATCACAAAGCATTGCATTGTAAATCACGCCTTTTAGGAACGTGCTCTACGATGCAATGCCCTGCGCCCATCAACTTGAGGCATGATAAGCCTCTTGTGCCCGTAATTTCATCGGCACCCACACCCTTCAAACCGAAATACAGTACAACTGCTACACGGCAGAAATAGGCATGTGGCAGTACTTCTCTGGATGAGCCCTCCACAAAGAACTCTACTACTGCTGTGTCATTATTCTTGTATATTTCATGCTTTATTATGCATTTTAAATTTATTCAGCATTCAGGATTCTTTGTCGGAAAAAGAAATTAGCATGCTAACTGAAATCACGTCGACACCTGTGCCCTTTAACGATGATTCACCTTAGGCATCTTTAGTGCATCTTTGTCACATAATGCGAATCTTTGTCAAGGGTTAAGAACGAAGACTAAGAAGAACGAAGAAGAAGACTTTGGCCCAGAAACTCCTCGCCTACATGGTGAGGATGGGGGTTTCTGTGCCAAAGGTGGTTAACACCTACGTTTCTGAGCGTCTACTCTGCAAAATAATTTGATATATTCGGAGTGATACGTCATTTTTTGAATTTGAATGAAGATGAAGGTTGTATGTACTATCTAAAATGTAGGTATGCAATCTTCCTTATCAAAAGAAAATCGTTGGTTCCATCGTGCCGTATAGATAGATGTAGCTTAGAGTAATGGTTCAACGGGATTATTGTCGCGATACATTGTATGTTTTTCGGAGTAGAGGTCCAATCTGTGAGGTTTTCATAGGTTCTCATTTATTCTCGTTTAACTAGCTTCAGATCGTGACTTCGCTCGCGTGGTACCCGGATTAAAATGAACCATGCGTAAATCTAGGTCATAAACTATGTATATTTCAAGTTTCGCCCAAATACGAACGTATTTGCTGCTATAGAGTTGCTGTTATAGAGTTGAGTAGTAACAAACATAGTCACACACATACAAACTTTAGGATTTATAATATATTACGTATTGTTATAATATGATGTGTAGGGGTGTACGGAGTTCCAACCCCCATCTTTGGAACCCAAGTCAACCTCACCTGCACGTGGTGCACCCTGCTAAACAACGAATGAGGCTCTGGCAGCCGGCTGATTGCGGCATAGCACAGCCTACATCGGCACAGCTAAATCCTTTGGCCACTGACGGGCAGCAGCGTCGGTGGTGCGAGAAGCTGTGCCCTGCGATCCCCAACCCGCATGCCCAGCGTGGAGATTACGGGCATATCCCCCTTTATTAGGGGAGGCCTATGTCCAGCAGTGGACTGATATAGGCTGGTGTGTGTGTGTGTGTGTGTGTGTGTGTGTGTGTGTGTGTGTGTGTGTGTGTGTGATGTGATGTGATGTGATGTACGAAGTGTTATGATTGAAATGGTCTTTATGTTGTTGACGATAAACTTATGACTTACAGTCCGCAACGGGCCACAGTTGCTGCTCTTGCTGATGACCTTGTGCATCTGTGTATGGTATGTACAGCATGTCTTGATGACTACGAATCGGCGGCGGCGATTCCGGCCGGCGGCACCGAACCCCCCGTTCTGGAGACGTTGGTTCGGAGCTCGTTGAGCTGTATAACTCTTGTGAGCTCTGACTTTCACATCTGTAATTAAAAACTATCTACCAGTATTCTTACATAATTATATTTTTGATATAATCTTGCTATATAAAATATTACTTTGACAACTTCTAAATTCGCGATCTGAGCTAGTTTTAATAAGTCAGCATTTATGAATGGCCTAAAAAATCTGTTTAAATCCACAACACACAGGTTTTACAACAAAACAAAAAAACACTCAGTTTTATTAATATTAATACATCTGAACTCAAAAGCTATAATTGTTTATCAATTTAAAACAATCTAAACTGAGTTAGAGAATACGGCTTAAAACTATACTTTAAAAAACTTATGTGACTGCTTCTTACACGTGATAGGTAGTGTAAGATTAAAGATTATTTAATCTAAAAACAAAAATACGCTACTTAATTTAAAATAAACAAAATTGTTATATGACATCAAATTTATCTAACAATATTGTCTACAGATTTCAGTACAATAACCATATTATCAAAATCGCAAGAGAGCAGAGAGCAATTATGCCTCGTACGTAACTTAAATTATCTAAGTCAAAACCATGGCTGCTCTTAATATTTCTTATACAAATTATGGTATATTTGGATTGTCTGACTGTCAAATATATAAAATATAAATAAATAAAATATAAAATATAATTAAATTATCGTGTTGTCACCGATTCGGAGCCACCATTATATGCCGTATATATTCTACTGGCTGCGGGAGCGTCAACCCACCAGGGTAAGGTAAGTGTCGTTTCACTCTTTATGTACCAGGCTACTCGGAAAGCTTTGCGAAAAAAGTTTTTATCTATGAGAGACTGGCCAGCTATTCTATTTTGCAAATATGATTATTTATAAGTAAAAATATGTACGTTCCGATTTATTAACGATATCAAGTGTCGCCTGAAACCGGAAGAATTGTACGCTAGGCTTCAAATGGCAACCGTGTATTGTTGGTATAACGAATTCAAGCGCGATCGACTAACTTTGGGGGATGAAAAAAGAAGTGATCGCCATTTTACGGCTGTTATGGAAGAAAACGTGCTAGCAGTGAAAAATTTAATCAAAGTCAATAAGTGAGTCATATCAGGAGAATCAGTATATACTGCAGATTGAATTGGGAAGCCTTCACGAGATTCTAATCGTGTATCTTTGCGTGAGGAGGATAGTTTCACGCTGGGTGCCACACAACCTCACCGATGTTCAGAAGCAGGCACCGGTGGAGTGGTATCATGATATGATAAACAAACCTGAATCAGGCTCGTCTCGGCGTGTTAACGAAATCATTACAGGTGATGATGAGTCCTGGATTTATCAACTCGGGCCTGTTTCTGAAATTCGGTGAGGTTGTACGGCACTCAGCGTGAAACTATACTTTTCACGCAAAGATGCACGCTTAGAATCTCGTGAAGACTTCCTGTTCCAATCTACAGTATGTGCTGAATCATTTGATATGTAACTCGTCTATTGTACTGGATAATATTTTAAACTTCTTCTTCTGCACGTTTTCTTCTGTAACAGCCGTCAAAGGCGGAACACTTCTTTCTTCATCCCCCAAAGTTAGTCGACCGTGCTTGCATTCGTTATACCAACCATACACGCTTGCCTTGGAAGGGCATCCATGAATGCCTTTTGAAGTCTGTCGTAAGATTTGACCTGTTTTAATAGCTTATTATACCATAGCGCGAAAATTTTCCCGGCGCAGATTTATTTTTTCAATGAGACACGATAGCGCGGCGCGCGACACCCGAATTCAACGCGATGCAAAGCGACACGGCGACTCTGTGCTGCGTGTACGCGAATTGTCCTTCGTCAACACCGCCCTGCGCCTAACGCCATCGCAACGCTAATCGATCATCTAGTTCATGCGAAAACATCTCCAACCAATCGCGTTCGCGTCAATTTGCGCCGCGCCGCTTCGTACCGTGCGTTTGGTCATGTAAGACACTTCAATAATTATCAACTGTTTGTTGTTTCCGCGCCGAACCGCGTCGAACCGCGCCGCTTCACGATCGCTCATGTAGGACGCCGCGTTAGCTCACAAAAAATGTGGAGGGAAATGTTGAAATCAGAACGTACCTATTATTACTTATAAATAATCATATTTTCAAAATATATTTTAACTAGCCAGTCTCTCATACATAAAACATATTTTCGTAATACATTCTAAGTGGCCTAGTATAAATGATCATGCTTACATACATGATGAGGCCTGATTCTGATGATTCGATGTATTTGATTATATTAGATATATGTGTATCGCAGAAACTGACAAAAATATATGAAAATTTGTCAGTTTTTGCGATATATATATTTAATAGAATCAAATATATCGAATCGACAAAATTAGACCCCAGACCTTCAGGTTTGTTAACTGAACAGTTTACTGAACTGACACCTCTAGGTGTCTACACTTGTTGGGTTTTTTTTCAGTTTTAATCTCTTTTTGTTTAAAATAACACGTTTACGGCTTCAACGAATGACGTTTGTTTGACAGCAATTATTGGACAATTGTGCATTGTGAAAAAAGAAGACAAAGATAGAAAAATGTGGATTTTATTTCCACAAGCATGGTTTAGATCGATATATTTCTATGAATACTTCTAACCATTAACATTGATTTGGCATGGTTACTGTAAAATTAGAAATTTTGGTTTATTTAAAATTAGAACGCAGCAGAAACGTGCTCACTCAAACGACGCTTTGGCAAAACTGACAACAGCGCATTTTTTTTAAATTGGGCTACACACCTTCCGTTTTAACTAAACAGTTTAAACTGTACAGTTTTATCTAAAGTTCAACTGTTTGTTCTACACAACTAAAGATTGAACTGTATAGTTAAAACGCACAGTTAAAACTGAAGGTGTGTAGCCCGCTTTACTCTTACATTTTTTTATAACCCCATTTTATTTATGTGTATGATATTTTTTGATGTATATAATTTATCATACACATAACATCAGCGGTTCAAGTTATTCTATTGCCGTGGAAGAAACATCAGATGCAATGAAAGGCATCTAATAATCTTGAATGAATTTCAAACTAAATTATGGTTTGAGCATAAATTTATTATTTATTATACCTACAATGCATATGTAAGACCGTATTTCATTGAATACTGTAAAAAAAATAGTGCATGAGTTACGACTGGATTTGAGTTTATTTCTTAGATTGTTTGTCTATTAATAATTAATTGAATGAAATACACTATTGGGTACCTAATGCCCAATTTTTGTCCGTCCAATTTGATTGTTTGTTAATTTAATTAGCGACTTAGTAAAACTATGCATAGATAAAATGCTGGACTATCGGCTAACTATATGAAAAATCGATTTGATTCACAAAGTAAATTTGAACTTCAATTAATTAAATAAGGCATAGGTAGAAATCATAACTAGCACAAAAAACGAGGACATAAGTGAAATAGGCCGATGGATAAGAAATTTCAAAAAACACACTACTGATCCAAAGAAAAAAACACGCAGAACAATAATGTAACAGATCAACGAAATTTGAGAATTTTAAATAAAACTATTAAGAAATCCATTTTACGTGATTTATGAGTTTTTAATAACAGAAACAATAATACAAAATAGAGGTACGAAAATAAGAATAAGACGAAAACTAGCAACGCATAAATCTGCAATTAATAAAAAAAATTGCACAGAAGCTGTAACTGATCGAGATGGCATTATCCACATTGTGGAAGAGATCTACAGCGACTTATACTTGTCCAAGGCAGTGAAACCAGACTCGCCATATTCTGCGGATTTTAGAGCGAGCCTGATTGAACGTATACATAGAAGACAAACCACACATACTCTAAATGAAATTGGATTTGCCTTGTCTCAAATGAAGCGCTAAAAAGCATCTATCACGGATAGAGTTCATATTCAAATACTGCAATCAGGAGGTTTTACAGTACTCAAACCACTTTCATACCTTTTTAGTAAGGAGATAATTGACTGAGTGCATTACTCAAGATGCATTGAAGAACGCCATTGTCTCGATCATTCACAAGAAAAGAGATAAAAATAGTTTACAATAAGCCTTCTTTCCCAAATCTATAAGTTATTTGCAAAGGTTTTATGCCATCATCTATTGGATATGCTCAGTACCAACCAATTGAGCAAGCTGGCTTGTGTCACATGAGTGAAATTTCACTCATCGCGAAAGTCAAAGGATAAATAATGTCCAAGGTAAACATACTCACCTACTGTCTATGTAGTGTAGTTATTGACAGCATTTGGTATACGAGATGGAAGATATGACCTTCATCTTAGACATTTTCATCCCAAGGCTAATGCTGATGGACGCCTAATGCCACCTTGGCTAGCATGATCTGAAATTCTATAGCTGACTCGGTCATCAGCAACCCTCAAGTGTGACACAAACTCACATCAGTATTTACCTTATAAAGAGGTGTCAAGCTCTGGACGGCTCTTTTTATCTCAAACAAAAATTTTTAATATGTCTTTGAAAAGGCACGTGTAGAGTTTGAGCAAGATAGTGTCCCCATGACTCACTACACGGTTAATGGGTGTAAGTTCGGATAGTTTATGCATGCGTACTTGGATTGTAGCAGACTTATAAAGCTCACAAAGTAAATTTACGTAGCGCTTATCAACATTTCACGACGAAGAGAGTGAAACAGCCCAGTGTTGCGAGTGCATCATGACGAGTCTGCGCTTCTATCGACGGGTAATCTCCACTAGATGACAGTCAATCCGTCAGCGTACCGACGCGACTTGCCACGGAATCGTCGCATGATCGCACCGATTTGCTGTACAATTGATTACCTGGCGAGCGCGCTGCGAGAACGCACCCAGTGTAGCCACAGCGCGCAACTACATTTTGTTCGTCTTCAGCCAGTCCTAGTACCATCACGATAAAATTGCCGTGTGTTGTGATGTTTTCTGAAGTACGTGACTTTCATCACGATGCACTTGCTCGTAGAGGTAGTGCCACGCCGGAACTCGTATTCCTTAATTACTTATCAATAAACTAATGACTGAATTTGAAAACAGTATTCCATGTATTTCGAAAAAATATTTTTTTAAATTTCATTTGAAATAAGAACTCTTCACTAATCGTAGATTTATAAATTTTAAATGGCCAGTACGTAAAGTAAGTAAATTAAAAATCTCTTCAGTCATTAGGAATGTTGAATTACTTTGAAACGTATTGTTTTTTAATTGTAGCGCGACCAAACAAAGAAGAACTCGCAAGAAATTCTGCTTACAGAAAGGCAATTTCATAGGTAAATATACACATCAAAAGATTCTATGGATCAAGTACGTTTTAGCTACTTACTAAAATCAGGATATTGATATTGTGACGTGAGTTTAAGTTTTGAGTTTCGTGTAATACGACTAAGTAGCGAGGCAGAATGACACAAGTATAGGAACTCTCATCACCACAGGCAGATAATATCGTATAAGTTACAAATTACTACTCGACGAAATCGTACAATGACCGCAATGATGTTGGTTACGAGGCTTAATAATCTACATCTCTTTAAAGATAATAAGCCATCAAACAATAAGAAATAGCTTGCAGCCAATTTCCCTCCCCGAAAACCGCTAAGTGTACCACCTATTGAATCCCGAAATCGTAGAGCCCGTTCACAATGGGCTCACGAGCGCAGAAATGGGTAGAAGAGTGGCACTTTGTGTGCTTTCTGACGAATCGCGCTTTGTTATGAGGCCAGATAATTGCACATTATTGATGGACCCCTGGATGCCAAAATCATTAAAAACCATGCCAGAAACTCCAATGGTCGACTAATCATGATATGGGCGGATATTTGGATCTACAGACGAACAAAAACAATTTGGATCAGAGGCAATGTCAGTGCACTAATTTACGCTGAAAAGATTTATCAGATGACTGCTTATGCATGATAATGCACGATTCTAGTAGTGTATAGAACACGACTCTGGAAGTGTTCCATACACTGCCAGAGTCATTGTAAATACACTTGCCGCAGCTAATATAGACTTGGATCCCAGTCAGCATGCATAGAACATGCTTCAAAGAAGAACTCTACCAAATATGGGTGCCGTACACACACAACGGACGTGGGCAGCCATTTAGCAATATAATTTGGATGAAGGCATATTGAGTAAGTATTCCGAATTAATGTGATTGATACAGACTAAAAACCCTTAAATACCTTTTATTTTAATGTCACGATTGACTAAGTCAAAAAATGCAATAGCTACCGAGATATAAGTAAAAATCTTAATTGATAATAATAAATAACTAAAAAATAATAATAAAGCAGAGAGTACTTCGTCGGTATTTACATACGAAACTATTTATTTAATCAATAAAAATAAACATATTTATTTAATTTCAAGAGATTAATAAATTAAAAAATACATTAATTACTAGACATTTATTGATGTGTGTAGGAAAACGCTGGGCGATATAATTTATTGCGTTAATATTTACCTATATATTCATACCTACTGAATATTTTTTATTGGAAATAGTACTTCGAAGTAATGGCTTCACTAATTCACTTTATAATTTGCAAAAGAACAACGTTTTTATACGTAATAACGTGTACACTAAAATAAGTAAGACCTTTAAATTTTATACACTCCGAGTCATATCACTCTTTACATGCTTATGAAGACGAAATACTTTTGTTGTAAACAAATTACATGAAATAAAACTATCTACATCACAAAATACCAAAATAAAGGATTTTTCACTTCTCTTGCTCAAAAAGTGTATCATAATAGTGTAGCTTAGCGGGCCTAAAACTCGAGTTTAATACCTAGGGCTAAAAAGTATTTTTTCTTTTTAATTTTTGTCTAAAATCATCAGCCCGTACAAAGCATTCGTTCTCTTATATAAAAACTCGACTTCTTGGTGCTCCGTCAATCTTTTTTTTTGAAAATAGAACCGTCTTGGTGATGTTTTATGAAGGTTGATTCTTCCCTTCACGGTAGAATGCGAACTGTTTCGTTGAGGGTTATTGAAGGTATAGAGATTATAAAAAAAAGATGGTATTGGCGCTAAATCTCTAGAATTTTCTTCATTCCAAATCACAAACTTTTACGTTTAACTTCCTGACTTTAACTTTCAAATTGTGAACGTGAAAAATGTCATCAAGTGATAGTGAAGATGCTAATATGCAAATGGAAGAAAAGGGCAAAGAAATAATTATGAATCTGTTGCCGACAAAATCACGTGAAATATATTTAAAGAGTTACGAAAATTTTATGAAATGGAGAGATGAGAAACGTGTGGATTCTTTTACAGAAGGGGTTTTTCTCACTTATTTTGATGAATTATCGAAAAAATTCAAATCGTCGACTCTTTGGAGCACATATTCAATGTTAAGAATGACCTTAAAAACGAGACACGACGTCGATATTAAAAAATATGTAAATTTAACGGCTTTACTGAAGAAATTGTCCACTGGATACAAGGCAAAAAAATCTAAAGTCTTGACGACACAAGAAATCGAAACATTTTTAAATAACGCTCCAAATAAACAATACTTGGCAACAAAGGTAACCTACTTATGTACTCTACTCAAACTAAATAAATAGATACCTACCTACATACCTAAATTATGTACCTAGATTATTACGATTATTAACACACTTATTTTTTTGTTCAACAGGTTGCTTTAATTTATGGAATCAGCGGTGCATGCAGAGGAATAGAGCTTGCCAATATAACGCTAGAAGACGTAGAAACGGATACAAACCTACAAGCTGTGAGTCTGCCGAACACGAAAACAAACAAAGAGCGTAAATTTGTCATCAGTGGAGAATACCTTAATATAGTTAAAGCCTATCAGGAGTTACGTCCCACTAATGTTTCAACGAGAAGATTTTTTCTAAATTATCAAAATGGTAAATGCACAAGGCAAGTCATAGGCAAAAATAAATTTGGTAACATGCCTAAAGATATTGCCACTTATCTAAATTTACCAAATCCGGAACTCTACACGGGCCATTGTTTCCGCAGAACATCCGCGACTCTGTTGGCGGACTCTGGTGCGAATATAACGACATTAAAACGCCACGGTGGATGGAGGTCCGATCAAGTGGCTGAAGGTTATATAGAGGACTCTATACAAAACAAGTATCACGTCACGCAGCGGATTATGGAAGGAATCAATATTCTACCAAACATTACAGAACCCCAAGCATCTACATCGCGGGATTGGATGAATATGTCAACTCAGCTGAAGCCGCACTCAGATCTTAATAATGCAGGAAACTCAAGCATGATTCGAGTCTCTCCAACTTTTACTCCACAACAATCAACTCAAAATATTATCACATCCCAATCACAGAGAACCGAAATAAAATTGCCCGGGAAAAACATATCACTAAACATTCAAAATTGCTCTAACTGAACATTTAATTTTTAATAAAATTTCTGAAAATTGACTAATTTGGAATTGTTTTATTTTCTCGCAATCGAAGTGAAAAGTAGAGTGTTTTACTCGGGCCAAAACCACCCATTATAACTCGGTCTTGTCATCCTCCCTCGCTAAGCTCGGGAGTATAACAACCTCGTATATAATGGGATGGTTTAGTCCCTTGTAAAACAATCTACTATTTTTATTTTTTCGTCGCTGTATCACGGAAGTTGATGTTCGTATGAAAAATATTTTAATATGTGCAGTTATACGTCTAATAAAAAAATGTGTACATCACGTTTTTATTTAAAATGAGTTTGTCGTTGTGATAAAACATACCCCGCGCGGTACCATGATGTGTTAACAGAAACAACGATAGAGAGAGTTTTTTGTAAGAAAATCTGGAATATACTAATTTGAACAAAAGTTTCTAGACCAAAGAAATGATAATCTTTTAAAATTATTGCCCATCATCATCATTATTATCATCATAATTCCTTTAAAATCTATCATCTACTCGTCTTCTTCTTCTTCTTCTTCGTATGAGCTAGTGACCAACTCTGGTCTACTAGTAGTCATCTACTCGTATGTATGATAATGCTACTCTACACATGAGAATCAATTCAATATCTACTAATAGTAAATATCCATATTACATAAATGGTTTTTTTCTGATCCAAGCGCTTTATATTAATTTTATCGTAAACTTACCTATTTAGGGTACAACGCCATTTGATTTCATGATTTCCGAAGATACTGACATATATTCATTGGAAAAATTTGGAATCACAAAAAAATCTTTCTATTTTAAGAGCACTGCACCATCTATGGAGTTTATTATGAAACTATTACTAGTGCCATCTATGACGGTGAACCATAAACGTTTGATGCATTTGCGAGTGTGCGAACCAAATAGCGAACTGCAAGGTGCAAATTTTACAGTTTATTAGGGTGCTTTATGTGTAACTACATTACTTTTTCAAAGATGGCGTTACTATGCTGATATAAAACTTTGTTCAAAAGGAGAACTTTGTAAGTAAAACTTTATTTTGTTTAGAACTTCTCTAAATTTTTAAAGCTTATTTTTCCTTAAGAGTTCTAAAGCAGAAGTTTTGAAAGAGTATCTGTTTCTTAACTCTGCTGTAATCATTATTGGAGTTTATACCTGTAGTTTACGAGCTTTTTAGTCTTTACCTAGTGAAAGAACCCAGCAACTTTGTTTGCGTTTTAATTGCATCATGCACAAAACCCCTTATTTTTCACAACGCTCTTTTTTCAGAGGCGCGTTTTCATAATTCCTTACTTTGTGCATCCCTGAATGATTATGCTTATAAGTATTTATTTAAATATAAACAAAAACTCGACTGTGTTTTTTTTCCCGTTCATCCCCGGACAATGGAAAAGTAATTCCCGGTTCAATTAATGTGGATTATTATTAAATGAAATCTTGTTATCTTGTTTTGCATAATAAACATAGAATCATAAATAGATAAATAGATGCTATAGCAGCTTATAGCAGTCCACTACTAGACATAGGCTTTTACTCGACGCATACAGCTTCTTCCTTTCGCAGATCGTCACCCCATCTAGCTGGAGGGCGTCGTACACTATGTTTGAGACGCGATCTCCACTCAAGAACTCGTTTACCTCCATAGTTGTCGGTTCTTCGACAAATATGTCCAGCGCACTGTCATTTCAACACTAATTCTCTGAACTAAGTCGACAACTTTAGTTCTCAGTTGGATAGTCGTTGGGTATTCTATCCTTCAGAGAAACTCCGAGCATAGCTAGTTTCATAGCTCGCTAAGCGACTTTCAAATGGTGGATTAATCGTAATATGAATGTCTACGTTTCGGCTCCGTATCCGTCATAAATAGGGTAGGGTAGGACACACTGGTTCAAACATTGCAGTACGGGTAAGGAGAAAACTGACGTAATTTTCCAAATACTGTCCAATCCAGTTGAATCTTGGCCTCCTTCTCAAAGTGATTTCTACCTTACTGCAAAATCTGCCCAAGGTATGTGTACTCCGCAACAAATTCAAGAAATTGTCAATTAACGACATCAGGGCTCAGAATAATTTGGACCAAAATCATGGTCAATGAACCATGATTTTGGTCTTAAACTAAGTGAACTTTTGTCTTGTAAATGGCTGTTGTAAATAAACATTTTCTATTTCTATTATTTCTATTCAAATTCATGCTGAGATCCATGCTTCTCGATGCTGATGCTAGACCATCCAGCATCTGTTGCAGCTCCTCCAGCAACTCCGCTAGTAGGAATACATCAATCGTAATTGTGCGATGTGCTCGCCGTAAATGTTTATGCCCATACTTTTCCAGTATAGGCTCTTTAACGTATCCACTAACGCGCTTGTGAACAGTTTCGGAGACATCACACATCCCTGTCTTACTCCTCTGCTCAGTTAGATGGGCTAAGTCTGTTGATCCTGGACTCTGACACTTATAGTGGCAAAACTCATAATGGACTATTACACATATTTATAGTTTTAATAACGCTCAAACCAAGGTATAAATTTTTAAATGCTAAGTTAACCTAAGTTACGTACATGTAATTGATTCCTATTTGCCTTTTTTCCTATTAACAAATAAATGAAATCGTGTCTACAGGATTGCATATCAGAATATCTATGGAAATTCACAATTTACTTTTATTTAAAGTTTGGTGGTCGTTAATCGCCCACTTTACCTCATAATATCTATATGCAATATTTTGTGCGACTAAATAATTTATTACTTTTAATTATAAAATCTGGATCCATATTGTGCTTGAAATTTGTCTTTGATTTTTATATTGACGATGAATGTTGCTCTGCATGTTTTATATAAAAGTTTAGAATCACGTAGGTACGTACCTATTTCACAGCTCGGTGAGGTTTACATAATTTATGGAAATCTGGTCCAAATCACCCACATTCGTGATAATTATACGAATTGAATTACCCCAACAATGATAAAATAACTAAGTTTACCTAAAATTTAATAAGTTATCACGTCTACTTTGTAAAAAGCGTAGTTTTTACGTCTACTTTGTAAAAAGCGTAGTCTACGAAGCAGGCGTCCTAGCTCTACGGCTACGGCGTAGCTCTACGGCTATGTCGTAGCTCTACGGCTACGGCGTAGTACGTCTTGGCCTGCTGCTTATTATACGAGTGCTCTTCGAGCAAAATAAAATTTGTTCGAAGCGAGTGCTACCGTTCTAGTTTAACTGTAGTTTTTATCTTACCATATTCGAAAGTAGGTAAATAAAGAAGTTGGACATACTAAGGGCGCGTTTTCATTAGGTCAGTTTGCCCGTATTCGACTGCAGCCGTTTCCGGTCACCGACTAATATAAACGGTTATTCGGTTGGCCGCCTTCTATCGCTGCCCTTTTGTGGTGACTTACCTAGCATATTTTTCGTTTTTACTGGTTAAATACATAATCAGCTTGTGGTTGCCAGCATAATGTAAACGCACCGTGACGGCCATTTGCACTACCAGTTCCATATCTCTTAAATTGTTCTCTAAATTGAACTCATAAATCTTAAATTGTTTTTTAAAGTTTATATAACAATTAAAATGTATTCCATAATTTGTGAACCAGTAGCCTTATAGGCTAAGTCTGGCAAACCCAAGACAAAACGTCCTCAACCGCAATTCGTCACGTGTAAATATGTTAAAATGAAACCAAGTCTTGATATCATGTGACTTAGCCGATAAGACTGCAGGTGGGACTTGTGTTAGTATTTCTGCCTAAATCCAGCATCCTACTTATCCTTTTGTGCTACAGGTCCGATTGTCCGATTTTCCGATTGTCGAAGATCTTGGAAAGCTTATAGACATACATATACCGCATTTCTGCAGACAAAGCAAGTCCTCATGGGGCGATATACAAACGTGCGAGCAGAGTTTTCTTTTAAATACGGCACAAACCACCGCGGTCAACAGATACCAAGCTAAGCAGAACCTCTACTTTGTGTACCAGAGATTGAGTAATATACAGAGGTAGAAACTTATTAAACACCTAGATACCCAACAAACATCCAGTTTTACCACACAAATGTTTGTCCTGGGCGGGAATTGAACCGCAACCTGCAGTTTATAAGGCAGAACAACTACTAAGTGAGCTATGAGGCTAGGGAAAGCAATGTGGCTACATATCACATTCATAGTGACATTACGCAAGCCTTATTGGCTAAACGCGTCGAGACGGTCTTTCTGGACTGCTGATAGTGACTTCCTACATATATTGTAAATATCTCATAAACTTCTTCGCCGATAGTCCACATTCCAGGTCATTTTAAACGAAAATTTTCTGTTTAATGGCTTATATACACGATACACGGCCGAATATTGAAAAGCTACTTAAATATTTGAGGTCATCCTAAATGTTTGAGACGCGGCTATCCTTCAATATCGTATACCGAAACAATAATTAAATCCAAACTTAAAATTTAGGGATGTCAGATTTAAGTCCCACTTTTTTTTTTTTTATTATTTATTTAGGGTTTTGTCGCTGAGCGACCACATCACCCACATACATACAAGAAATAAATAGAAACAACACAAAAAGGAAAGTACAAAAATAAGACATAAGAAACGAAGTTATTCTTTAACTAAACATATTTGACATAACTTAATAAAAAATTTAACTTCTTCACTATAAGGAACGGATAATATACTATTTATAGTGCCTACTTGAGTAAGGTGATTTTTGTTTATGCAAGTGTCTCTGAATGATTTATTACGTAAACAGAATATGATGAACGTCTTCAATGACTCCACACTCATTGCAGTTAGGCGATGTCAGTTTTTTCATCAAAAAAGCGAATTTGTTGGAGGGGATATGAAAGTCCCACTTAAATTACCACATAAATACCAAACGGTATACTGAAAGGATGATTAGACGTTTGACGTCTCCATAAATATTTTAGGTAGCCATCAAATCTGAGTGGACTCGCGACCTCTCCTTAACTTTGTTACGTGTATGAATTCCTATGAAAACATTTAAATGTAACAGTCTAGAATATGAATAAAGTTACTTACTATTGATAAATAATATTTTGAGGTAGAGGGTAGTATCTTGGTAACAGTAGGTAGGCAAGTTCTTAGTTATAAAATCTAAATAAAAGGAAAAAGGTATACACGCAGTAGTAAGCAGTTTTTTTTTGGTAAATAGCACAGTAAACTTTAGGCAAAATGTTGATAAAGTAGGTATTTACTTTGATTTTTGGTAGGTACACTTTCACATTGGTAGGTAAGAAGGTTTTTCTTTTTCTGAAAAGTAGAATGTCAATCAGACAAAGTAAGAAGGTTTCTTTGTCTGATTGACATTCCTCATCCCTTGTTATTCCTTGCCGGCCGCCTGACTTCGACACTGGGCAGCGATTGGCACAGCTGCCGACGACCGAGGCCAGAGACGGGCCGCAGCGCAACGTAGGGCGAGAAGGTGTGCCTAGCATGAATGGGCATGGTATCTAAATCTTTCCTTCTTGTTAAAGAGGCCTACCAGCAGTGGACTGGCAGGTATACCTAGGCTGGTTGTAAATAAATTAATAATAAACCTGGCTTTGAATAAAATAATTGTTTGACAAAACTTGACTGACAGTGATGAAACATGACGTTGCATTTTACGTTTCTATACCTGCATTTTCTGAAAATTAGTCTTGATCTAGTAAAATTGACTAAAGGAAGTCCTGATTTCTGCGTAAAACGAAACTTTCTTACCAAAATAATAAAAAATGTAATTGGAAACAAACATATAGGAGAATTTGATGCTTGCTTAGCTAATCACGGTCTCAATAATGTTAAGTGGCGTTTGTGTATACCATTTAAATTTAGGAGTCCATTAGAATTAAGTAGCCCTTAGCTAACAGGATCATTTAGGTAGCGTTTCAGTATTCGGGCGACAGAAGCTCAAGTGGCGCTTTTTGCTGAAAATATTTTTTATTATGATATTATCTGAAAAAAATATTATATTTAAACTTACCCAATGTTGGCGTATATCGAGCAGTTCCGGTACATAGCTTCCTGCTGCCGCTGCTGGTACTGCGCGTATGCGAGGTTCTGCGCGTGCGCGTAACACGCGTCTGTGTGCTGCTGGTGCGGCACCGCGGTATTGCTCGGCCGCGCCGTTACGTAGTCCGATGATTTGTTTGACCTAAACATTTGACAAAACTGTTAATCACCTGACAAAACCATCAAACATTTGACCAAACTTCAAATCACTTGACTAAATTGGCAAATATTTGGCAAAAATTCATTGCTTATAAACGGATGGTTTCTAAAACCCTTACTCTGAAAAATGCAAGGGAAGTGAAAGAAATATCTGCATCATAAGCAGCCAAAAAAAAGACAACCTAAAACATTCTACCTTGGCCGAAATAACCCATATGAATAAATATAAAATCTGCCATTTTCGAAAACCAGACTGTGGTATCATAAATTTATTAAAAGGGACTAATCATAAAGTACAAAATTCACTAAAAATGACTTCTGTGTCATACTACCTACTTTTAAATGTCACAAATGAGGCTTTCCACAACCTGTTCTACCTGGACCACGAATCTAAGCAGTATGCTTTTCTACTAGACTCTAATTTGAATCTTAACTATGACTACCACATGTTCTCGAGAATACATAGTGAACAATAAAGGTTTCCGAACCATTCTATGCTATTAAAAATATTTGATAACGTACATTGAACAGCATTTCATTCAGCCCACAAACCTGGAAAATCCAACTCACCCGAAAAACAGACATACAAGGACATGCAGCTTTTTCTCCAATAACTACATACATATTCTTCACCAAAATATAGGAGGGCACATTAATCATTCTGACCTGTTCACTCTACATTATAGAGGAAATTAATGTAAGCCTCTAAATTATTGTAGACCTCATCTCACAGAGAATTTAATATCATTAGGGCAAGAACACATAATTCACATACCAAACCATGTTATGGCAGCTTGCTATTTCAAAACGAATAGTAGAGGTGGTGAATGCATTTTGGTCCGTAATGGAATGCTGTACAACAAACGTGAGATAGCTAAAATAAGTATAGAGGGTGTCATTGAATGTTGTGCCATTAAACTTTTTCGTTATGGCATAAGAGGTAATACTTTAAATGTATTAAAATCGTATCTAAACAACAGGCAACAATTTACAGAGATAAGTAGAATATGTGTAAGCTCTAAAAACGAAATTAAGTAACTGGCTGAAGCTAGAATAATCAAATATGGTGTTCCTCAAGTAGCGTATTAGGTCCGCTACTCTTCCTAATTTATATAAATGATCTGCATTTTAGCCCCCAGTACCCAATTGTGCTCTTCGCAGACGACAGTACTCGCTATAATAAAATGTTCATGTAGAGACGAGATATATGAATATGATATAAATAACGCCTTAAACCAAGTGATAGAATGGCTAGATAAAAATAACCTAATTACAACCTGACTAAAACAAAAATAATGCGCTTTTCACAGCGCTCCCCAGAACCCATCGTGCAAATAATGCATAAAGGCAAAAAAATAGAGAGAACTTTAAATACTAAATTCCTAGGACCAGTAATTAATCAAAATCTAAACTGGAGCTTTCAGGCTAACGAAGGCCCTTAATATATACGCATAAATGTTCAATCTGCATAAAGTTGTCGGTATAGATGCCCTAGCATAGCTACGATGAGCTTTAGTTACGCTACGGCATTATATTTTGGGGCAACTGCACAGATAGGGAATCAATATTTATTAGTGACTAGATGACCCGAAATCAACTTCGTTTGCATTTTTTCTTTACGTGTCTCCCTCTCTCAATTTAAAGAAAGTCAAATAAAGTTGTAATGTCTTATTTTTTTATTTTTGGAACCCTAGCCAGCCCCACCGGCCCGTGGTGCACCCTGCTATTAATAAAACGTGGCTTTGGCGGCCGGCTTATTTTAGCATAGCGCAGCGGGGCATAGGCACAGCTGAATTCCCTGACCGCTGACGGGCACCAGCTTTGTCGGTGCGATATGTTGTGCTCTGCGATCCCCAACCCGTGCCTGGTATATTATATGTTTATTTAGTTGGTGTCACAGGCTCGGCACGCACTTAAATACTCAATCCACCATAGGTACACGTCCACTCTCACCTGTAGGCTCTCGTGTACTGACGCGGTGCGTTCGAGACAGTGGGTTGTATGTACTGTACTATGTATGCTTGTGTATAGTGTAGGTATGATAAACCAATAGGTAGGTAGTTAATAATATAGAACATTATAACATATAAGTATTTATTATAATATATATTCACAAACATTACACCTGGCTTGGGGATTATGAACCTTCTTATCTAAGACGTACACAGTAGACTGTTCAAGGCTGGCGTTGTTGTTGTACATTTTAAGAAAAACATGAATTTTCCATGTAAAAGTAATGTAATGTAAATAATAAAAATTATCTAGCTGCGCAATCTGTCACGTCCTAATAAAGAGTTTTGAAAGTGTGGTAAGGAGGTCCGCCATATGAATGTATGAAGGGTACGCAAACCATTAGTTTTTAGTTTATAACTCTGCTTCTAGACATTGTACAAGAATAAAATGTATTTTAAGTGGTAATTAATTTGAATGGTTAGCTATCTAATTTTACAACATTCATCAATATCCGTACAGTATTTTTCACCGCAAATGGTAAAAAACATCTAGACAGAAAAAGTCTTCCGATCCAATATTTTTTTTTGGTTTTGGCTTTTTGTATACTTTGCTGAATACACTTTTGCTAAACAAAAAACGTATGTACAGATTTTTTGCTCTACTCTTTTGTTATAATATGTAGATTTAGATGTAGGCAACAACTAGTAAAATTGACTGTGGTCCGCGCATATAACGCTCTCACTTCTAAGATCACTATGTTTTCAGCAGTCAAAGCGTTAATAATGACTTAAACATAAATTTCATGGAAGTTCTAGGAATTCAATGGTTCACGGAATGAAAGGAATGGAAATTGAAAGTGGCTTGTATTAATCCGTGGAAGTCTGAGAACGGTTCTGGGTGCTTACAATGGAACCAAATCGGGAACTGTATTAGAATTAATTGGATTTATGTCTCATTGACATAATTTTTACTAGTTTTTATATATTTTCTACAAGTAAATAACGCGAGCATAACCTTAAAATTTAAATATTTTTATTTTAAAAAATACTTAATTTATAAAAACTTTTTTTAAAACCGCAACGAAGTTAAAATTATCTGAAATTAAAAGAGGTCCTACCAGATTCAACGACAAGAGGGCGAAGTTCACTGTTTGGTTTGCAAACGTACAGCAACATATTTAAGTATTCATCTAAATTAGTACCTCGGAAATAAGTTTTTGTCATAGGTATGACTGCGCTATGACGCGGGTGACAGTGTGTTTTAACTGTCAAAGTAACATGAGATTAATCTTAGATTATAAAAATACGGACGTATACCTATCAACATAGTTTTTTCATACTCGAATATAGTAACAGTATCTAATACTCTATATTGATGCTCAAAGGTGGATCAAGCACATGGCCCAGTGGTGGATATATTTTGCATCGTGGATCAGGCATGTATGTAACGTGATGGAGATACGAAAGATAAGAAATGCAATTATATACAATAAGAAAATATAGAAAGAAAGAAAGTATATTTATTTAATAATAAGTATAATAAACAAATATATAAGAATTTTACTAACAAAGTATCATAAACCTATAATAATCAAAACTTATTATAATAATTTCACAAAATTACCTAATCTATTGAATTTTTGTCATTGCAAAATTATTATGATGGTTTTCAGTTTTTTTTTTTAATTTACAACTTTGTCAACCTTATAACACCAGAGTTGGTTATAACAAGATGGCCACTTACCAGTTAGAATTACTTGCACGACTTTGCGGGCGGGAGTTCAAGTTGGCCTCTGAGTAGTACTGCCACGAGTAGTTAGAGTTGTTCCTCTGGCATGAGTGTGCTTGCATTTGTGCCTGCACCGCGTTTGTTTGCGGCTGCAACTCGTTTTGCATCTGCTGCATTTGTGCGAGAATGTCGTCGGACGCGGCGATTTGTCGCTTCACGGCGATGCCGCGCACGGCCGGCCGTCTGTGAAAACCTGCCGGGAAAATATGAAATATAAATACCAAGCTTTTTTGATGGACAACATTTTTCACTTGACTTCTTTATTAATTGGCTTCTGAGATAGTTTCCACAATTTCGCCAGTATCACTTGATACTTATAATAACAACAACAATAAACTTATAATGTTCATAATAATTTGAGGCAACGTAGTACGGTTTACAAGTCCAGTCGACCAGTCTTCAGTCAGATCCTGGTTTCTGCTATAGCAATGGCGACTATAAAAAAGTTTTCCTCAGATATAATTGAATAGAACGAGTACATACTAACTTTGACTTTGAATAAATAAATAATCGTTGTACTACTGACTGAGTCAGGGAAATATTTCGTGAATTCCACCATTGAGGCGGTACAGCCGGTATTGAAGTTCAATGACCTTTACGCAGATAAATTACAACTTACATCCACTATGTACCTAGATGAATAAAAAAACAACCTGATTTTTTTATAATTTGACTGTAAATTCACGAGAGATTTCAATTTGTTGACCGCATTGTGCGAGTGTACATAGGTACATTTCAGATGCGTTGTGTGCGTTAACTTATCATAAACACAGTCATAACCCTGCTAGTAAACGATAATTATCTAACAAAAAATCTTCAAAAGAACTCCAATGAACCCCAGTTTAACCCGGTATATAAAAAAATAACAAAATAACCTTACATCGTCAAACTACATTCGACTTAACATTAAAACGCGGAATTTTGGCCTATATCTAAGAACACGAACGATAACATTTCCACTTGACGCTTTTATATCATTTAAATATTATGTAACTTTTCATATAAATAATACCTACATGATGAGATTGTTCTAAGTACTTTCATTTATGATACTTAAATAACTAATAGTAGATTAGTAGCCAAGGGCTGTAAGGCATCAATTGCAGCCCGAGATATTTAGCCTCGCTGCGCTCGTGCGCCTATAGTTCGAGGGCGTAATTGGTGCTTACACCCCAGCTTTCTATTATGCTTTACATCTCGATTGTGAGGTAAGTAGAAAAAAACCGGCATTACAAGAATAAATTTTTTTTTTTTCAAGAGCGAAATTGAGCTTCGCCGTTCGATATTTAAAATTGATGACTATTATACTCACACGAAGACAAGGCTGAATAGCAAAGCGACCTCTATGGTCATTAGGCTGAATGCATGATGTCTATTGCCAGTATGATGGTTAGATGTATGCGAACTTTTTGAAAGAATAAAGTGTTTTTTTTAATTACTTACCGCCCTAGGGCTTTTGTAGCTACATTATTACCGTAGAGCGCTAATTAGTCACCTAAAAGCTCCATTTGGAGGTAATAAGAACCTACTTACCGAACATGAGAGATGTAAAATATATTTGCATAAAAATGTGAGAAAAAACTCATCGCGTTAAGTACTTAAATGCGTTGTTATATAATTTTTAAATAATTATTTTTAGATCAACAAAAATAACCTAACATGTACCTTGATTTTCGAGTATCAAATAATGAATAGAAGGATTGCGAAGGCCTACCTACGCTATTTCTAAAACAGACCTTCATAGCACCGTCGCGTCACACCCCCGCATTTAAATTTACTATCTTTAAAGAAATATTCAAAGGTCGTTGAGAAGCAATTAATTCGAGTTCTTTTTAAGAAGGGTAGTTTTACGTCATGTTGCCCTTAATGTAAAGTATTGCTAGAGTTTACAGCCCACCCGTAGATACTCTCAAAGGAATTATATCGGTGGGGGCCAAGCGGTGCCCCAATTACTGTAGGCATTTGAAACTTTTGGTATAATGGAAATACCTACTCACATTTCGTAACTTTTTGAAGGCTACACTCAAAAATTTAATCATTTTTCGGTAATCGCTTAGCTCAAGTAAGGCCGCCGTTTTAATTGAGCCCATTTATTAAATTGAAAGCGAGGTACTAAGTGTTTCCGTGATTGTTACATGACTCAAAGCTGTTTTATCATACGAGTAATTAATATACAAGTAGCAGTTGTGTATGTGTATAGGTACATAACGTGTAAAATCTGAATTATAAGCATCAAATAATCTTGATTGATTCTATATAGATTTAATAAAACTGTATTTATATATAATCTTGAAAGAGCTAGAGAAAATTATTAGCAACTAATGTTCCGACTGCGACTAATAGCATCGCCAACTATGCTTTGTTTATTAAGTCGAACTTACATTGCATATAGCCCGTAGAACCGATAACCGTTAGGGAAAAAAGGTTCTCGAATTGCGACCGCGATCTGCAAGACGAAGTGTAGGGAGACCCCCCCACCAGATGGACCGACGACATCGTCAGATTGCAGGTAATCGGTGGGTGGAGAGGGCTCAAGACCATTCTTCGTGGAATTCCTTCCTTCATTCCTTCGTGGATTTCCTTGGGGGAAGCCTATGTTCAGCAGTGGATTTCTTAATGTTGTTGATGATGACATTGCGAAACTAGTGGTATAAAACTACGGCAGTAATTTCACTTGCAATTTTACGTGTAAACGTCTTTATTTATAATTCATGACATTGCTTTACTTTCGCCCCGTAAAACTAATAGCATGAAAGTAATTTCACCTAATTAACGCGATGATAAACTAGCGTCGCTTAGGTTTATTAGGTACGCATTATTTTATTGAAATCTTGATCTTTATCTTTCTGATCTGTTGCTTTCAGGGCACTGCTATTTTTACGAAAGTAGTTTTAAAAGTACTGAGACAAGTTCCGTGAAATAAATATTATCATTTAAAAAACTTGGTTTATAATGTTTTAACTTTAAGAAAAATGTATAACATAAACATACGAGACGCATTAGTTATTCACTATATCTAAAAATAAGACGTTAAAAAGGAGGAGTTTACCAATTCGGTTGTAATATTTTTACTACAACCGAATTCGGTTGTAATATTTTATTTTTCAGAACTTCGTCATTCATTCACCGATTGGGGTTTGTTGGAATTATAATTATATTTTATTTTCTTTGAAGTCATTTGCTTTAGTAATATTTTTATAATAAAACAAAAACAGGGTTCTGATGCAACCAATTGTCTTGATAAGCCAGAAAACAATTAGATACTTGGAGGAGATCAGCTGAAATTTCCCCAGAGTGAAGCTGTACACAAACATACAATGTTGAAATTGTACTCGCACTGTTTATTTTATTTAATTGTCTTTACCGACCCAATAACAAAATATTTATTGAATAAGGATATAAATAATTATATGAGCACTGCAATAAAATTGAAAAGGACTGAGGTCAGTGTATAAATAAATGTTTTATACTACTTGTTTAGTTGTATACCGAGCATAGATTTTGTGTATAATGTTAAAAAGGAATCAATTCGAAAAATCTTAAGCATACTACAATTAGTATGTGTAAGATTTTTCGAGTTGATTCCTTTTTAACATTATACACAACGAAAAAGAAAAAAAAATCCAACCTCTTTGAATTGAACTCGTAAGTTCATTCAAACACTCGCACAAACGGCCAAACTTAAACTATAGAGCCTTCCGAGATGGACGTTTTGCTTTGCATTCAGCAAGCCAATTGGATAGCTGGGAAGGCTCATTCACCCCTGGGTAACTTAAGTACCTAGTTTTAAAAATGCCGTCAATGCACCCTGGGTACTATAGTACCCACAATTTTGAATTCGCCGCCACTTGGCATAATCTTTCTGTCCTGCTTTTATTCGCCACCACTTGGCATAAATCTTTCTGTCCTGCTTTTTCATAAACACTTAGCTGTTAGGAATGACTTTTGTTTCATTTCTATAAACCGGAACTACCATTTTAAAGTGTTGAAACTTTAAAAAAATCGATATATTATTAAAGAAAAAAAATTGAAATCGGCCCTCCGTAACGGTCATATTTGGTGAAGGTCGAGACGGAATATATATATAGATTTTTAGATTTTACGCGTATTTATGTGTTTATTTCAAAATATAAACTGAGAAAACCCCTATCTACGTTATATTTTAGCATTGAAAATTAGTTAATTGTTTGAAATTCCAAAAATAAATTGTTTTAGTAAGTACGCGTTACTGTAACAGTAACAGTAAGTAAGCATTACGACGTCATATGTTTACTTTTCCTGATTTTTATGTAATCATTCATTTTTATTATCACCATCATAATTTGGCTGCAGGGTAAAGCCCTGAAGCTTTCAGAAAATACAAATATTTTAAATATACCTGTTGGATTAGTAAAAAAAAAGTTTTTGGCGCGAAAATTAAAGCGCGGGAAAAAACAGCAACGTATGCAAAAAATTCAAAGTAAGTATTTTTTTACCATGGTAGGTTTGATTTTATTTTTTTCTAATTTTTATGACGCCTATTATCTCATTTAACCTCTTCGTTTTCAAATTATAAAGCATTTTTTACCTGAGGGTCAACTTTTTTCGAAGTTGTTGGTTCTGAACTGTTTATTACTTATTATGTCATCACACTCACACAAATTAGGTGTCATTCGAAACGCCTAATCTTTCATAACAAAAGACACACATAAGTAAGGTCGGATTCCGAGTATTTGTTATCATAAACAATCTCAAGTATACCAGATGTTACACCGCGCACCGGGCAAAAAATAAAGTCGGCGCCGACAAACGTCGTCGGTGTATCTGCGGGCCCAAGGTCAAACGGGCGGGTGTAGTTACTGGATAAGCATAATAATTTGCTTGCCGTCACTAGGCAGAAAAGACAAAGTTTCTATGTATTTCACATTTAGCCGAGCATATGATTTATATTGCTATTTATAATAGTTTTCGAGATTACCCGCTACAAGGATAAAGCGTATGTATATATATTCTTTACCTCTTCCTTATAATTAGTATTGACTTTTCTCTATCTTCCGCTGATAAACTCATCTTACTAAAATTGGACAACTGACTAAAATACACGTAGATTATAAATTATAGCAAAGTAAAGCAGGTAGTCTAAGGACAAAAGAACGCGTGGCAGGTCACCCATGAGATGAGTCGATCAAATAAAGACTGCAATTGTTATTCCCTTGAACGAATGCGCCAGACAAAGCGAAGCAAAAGAAAATGCGGAGTGAGTCAGGCTACTTTCTCGACATGATGACCACCGATTTATCAGAGAAGAGTTAACAGTGCTTACCGTAATCATCATGTTCATCGTCGCTGCTAGCCGGTTGCGACTCTTGGCCATACCGCTGCCGTAGACGCTCGGTGCGGGGGGCAGCGGCGCGGGCGAAAGCAGCCAGCCCGTCGTCGTTCTCACCAGAACCCAACGTGTTGTGGTGATAGTCTGAAAGGATGGCTTAGCTAACAACTTGCTTAAGGAGTGGCTTTACATGAATGTTTTAAAAGTAACACAGCTCTTTGTGAAGGGCTCACCCGCAGGATGCTGTATCTATTTTTTCAACAACAGTATTAAGGTGAACAAAAAAAAAACAAATCCGGCGAGTTTTACCTTTTCAAATTTCAGCCGCCGCGGCTTCGCTCGCGTGGTGTTCGGATAAGTTAATATTTTAATCCAAGTCACAAGCGATGTATATTCCATGTTTCATTCAAATCTATTCAGATGTTACAGAGTTGAGTGAGACAAACATACTTTCAAACACAAACTTTCGCATTTATAATAATAGTTCACTATTTATTAATATCAATGGGGTATTTATCAATTATTTGTGAGTGAGAGTTTTTCGATATTTCGACATGCGCCATGTCCACGAGACGAGCTAAAGTCTGTGGGTGACGAATTCGATCAGTCTTTTAATCCGAACGATACACTATCAATGTCACTTTGAACAAGATCCCGTTGATATTATTAATTTACTTTCACAGCCATGATAGTTTCAAAAGTCATATAATTTAATAGATTAGCTGATCCGACTGATGGATGTTGTTCTGAACAAAATCCCATAAAAATTTACACTTTCCAAATTTTCAAATTTTTGGATGGATTTGTCATAAAATAGATACGTTTTGTCATTCCAGGTTAAAACTAGGTCTCTTATGAGCCTGTATGGCGATATATGCAGATTGCAGGTAGATTCCAAGTTTTACACAAATTCGTTCATCTAAAGCTGTTTTGTATTTTAGTTATATATTTTACCAAGTTATAACTTGGTAAAACTTAGAATCTACCTGCAATCTGCATATATCGCCATACAGGCTCTTATGAGACCTAGTGCGAGGGACAGGGCTCAGCTAAGGTACATTATAACTAGTTTAGTTTTAACTGTTCAACTGTACCAAAATCACCATACACCTAAATGTACCTACGAGCTTGTAAAAAATTTAAAATAAATAAAAAATAAAATAGATGATGTTAATGATAAACCAATATAGGTTATGTAATGTTCTTGCAGGTTGCAAAGCTTTAACAGCCAGGCAAGGTCAGGGTAATTGCCGAAAATATAACCTTAAAATTTAGCTCAAATTCTAAAACTATGAACAATTTCGTTTTAGAAGTAAAAAACCTACGATCATTGCATATTCTAAAGAATAGTCCAATACTAGCTACTTATCTCATCCTATTAATAACGCTTGCTATTCCTACTGTCCATTCACTTCCCATTCTATCCAAAACAGTCTTCTTGTGCTTGAGATTATTTCTACTGGCATGCGAATTCTATTCATGTGCTAAATAAACTATAGTCCAACCAACCCCTTATAAGTCTAGCTCCAAGTTGTTCTTGAAACAAGAAATATGTCCCAAGCATTATTTAAATGTGTTTGGATTCATGCAGTTCATCCCAGGAGCGACGAAAATATCCTTCCTATAATTGGGTTAGGTACATACAGGAGGGTTCTGACCTACTTTATTTGCGGTGGCCGTTGGCTAAAACGGCTAATTTCGCAGTAAATATTTTGTTTCTCTAATATTTGCTGGCGTTATATTTTCACAAGCCAGCATTACTGACCTTTTGTTATCGCTGACTTTTTGATTAGATAATCTATGAGAAGGTCTGACCACTTCAGTATTTGGGGCAAAGATTTGCCACGTTTTTTTACAGAGTGGTTAAAACTTGATGATCTCTATTATATTTTTACTCTTTAAATGTTTCAGATATAATATTTTATTTTCTTGTATTTTCTCTCAATTTTTATTTATTTTATACATTTTGTTAGAATTTTAAGAAAACTTACAGCTAGGTATAAATAATAGAAAGAACACAGAACATTACATAGCACCCACTGAGGAGCACAAATGCACACTTAAGGCCAATTAAAAGCTTCCACAAATAGCAATAATACATAATTATAACAGAAACAAGAAAGTATAGAGCACACGCCAAGTTAAATAGAAAATAATTCGTTATTTCAAATTCGCTTAAGTGTAGCAGTTGAGGTATTAAATACATCAATGTCAACATAAAAGTAAAAAAAAAGTAAAATAGTTTATTGCTTCAAAAACAGTTCGACTGGTACAATCAGAGTTACATAATACTAAGTGTTCCTATGCTTAAAAAAAGTAGGTACCAAAGTTAGTCCCTGTTCCCCGCACTAGGACTGAAAGCCTGTAAAGCGAGGTCACAGTGATTCGCCATGGGCCTTCCCTCATAAACTATAGAGTACTTAATCATGGATAGATGGACGTACGTTATTCACTGTGCAAAAACAAATTCTAAAATAACAATAATGATAGGTACAAATAATATAACATAATATAGATATAAATATAAATGCCAGCTAGGTCAGTTAATGGGTGTGTACGTGCTGAGTACGCGCGCGAATACGCGCGCGCGGTGTGTGTGTGTGTGTGTGTGTGTGTGTGTCTGTGAGTGTGTGAGTGTGTGCGTGCGTGTGTTTGTGTGAGTTATTCTGTCCCTGTACTGTCCTGTTTTTGCTTGTTAGTTGGGTGTGGTGTGTATGACTGTTGTGTAATTTAGGTGTGAAGGTGAGGTTGATGTGAAGTGTGTTGTTATTCATCAATGCGGATTACCCGATAGTATTAATAAGGATTTCAGTTTCTCTATAATTTAGGTTCTTAAGATAATCAGTTAAAATATTTTTAAGCTTGTAAAAATTTACGGTTACGATTTTTATATCTTCGCTTATGCGATTGTATAAACGTGGGCCCATAATTGTGAGAGATTTATTTCCGAATTTCGTACGTGATTTTAATATCTTAAATACTTTGTCTTTTCTTCGTTTATTTTTTGTACTTTCTAAAGTATTAACATCTACAAGAGAATGCTGTCTTGTGACTACAGCCTTTATGAATAGGTGTCGGACCGTTAGAACATTGCATTCATTGTAAAGGGCATCTGTGGAATGCCGCCTAGGTTTGAAAGACAGGACTTTGAGAAGTGCTCTTTGAGCTCGCTCTACACTAAGCAGGTGAGTTTTAGCCGCTGCACCCCATGCAATGTTACAATAGTCTAGTATTGATTGAGCAAGACAATAGTATACTCTGATGATGGTTTTGAAACTTAGAACGTGCCTTAGTTGTTTAAAGATAAATATAAGCTTCCTTGTTCTTCCTGTTAGTTGCTTTATTTGAGTAGTCCATGTAATGTTTTTGTCGATATAGATACCGAGGTATTTTACGTTATCTGCAGGACTCAGATCAGGGCAATGACATAAATCGGTTTTAGAACAGTTAGAGGGGTGGATTTTTAGATGAAGATGTTGTTTTGGCTGAGTACTATTGTTTATAGTGAAGGTTATAAATTTACTTTTTATTACATTGATTGTGAGAAGATTATTTTCTAACCAACGCGATAACATACCAAGTCCTGAGTTTGCTATCTTCTCAACACTATTCCAGGTTCTCCCATTAAACAATATTACCGTATCATCGGCATAAGTGATAACTTTGGCGTTATTAAGAGACATATTACACAGGTCATTTATATATACTAAAAATAATGTTGGTCCAAGAATGCTGCCTTATGGTACCCCATAGTGGACCTGGGCTTCGTCACTGAGACAATCTCCTATCCGAGTTTTTTGTGTTCTGTTTGTCAAATAACTATTGAACCATTTTAAAGATATGCCTCTTATTCCGAAGGACTCAAGTTTTGCTAAGAGGATGGGAATAGAGACGGTATCAAATGCTTTTCATAAATCCAAAAATACCCCAATTGCATTGCTCCCAGCATCAAGCGTCTCTGTTAGGTGTTCTGTAACATCTACCTTCACCAAAGTATTGAGAGAGCCACACGTCCTAATCATAAATGTGTTTTGTCTATAATTAGTCTTGGCAAAAGGAACATGAAGGGTATTAGGTTTTTTATGGAACCCACACTAGTGCGCAGTCCAAGTGATCCTAGCAGCTCCGGACAGTCCACCGAGCCATTTGCAATGTTTAGGAGATACGCTATTCCTCTACGCTTATACGTACATACAGCGGAAGGAAATGAAACTTTCAACATCTTGCTATATAGTCAGGTAGAAATACTTTCGCTCGGTATTGTATACAACGCAGGAATCTTTTTTGAATGCTTTCAAGGCGTGTGGACTGAAATTCACAACGCGGGTTCCACTACGCGAAGCATATTGAAGGAGACTGCGTACGTATTCACAATACAAGATCTTAGACTCTAAGATCTTGTATTGTGAATACGTAAGACGTACTCTAAGACTTAGAGGTTTTAATACTCGAAAATTCCAACGACATTCTTAATATAATACCAAGTGCGCTGGGTGCATTATTAGTTAAAGTATTAATATGCTCGTCAAATAAAACTTTACTGTGGAAAGTGACGCCTAAATCTCCTTTTTGATCAATCATGCCTACGCCGCAAAACGATTTAGTCGCAAAATAACTGACATTTAAAACACCTACAAAGCAAAATGCCTCAAATCAAAACGATTTCTTTGTGACTTTAACGTAAATCTCTCAGTAGTAAAACACCTGTATGTGAAGGTGCCTAGAGACACAAAATATCTCAAATGCTAATCAATTAATTAGTTTTAGGTCCTTAACAACAAAATGCTCCAAATACAACAAATCAAATCAAGTTTGAGTTACAAGTATAGTTAATCAAAATTAAGAACCCAACCATCATATTAAAGCGCTCGTGGCGTGGTTAACTTCGGTGTTCTAAGCAGATCACCTTGGTTATACTCTCACTTAAACAACATTCCGCCCGGTCATTACTTGGATGGGTGACCGTTTAGTGACATTTATATTTGAGCGCTTCCATGCTTCGGAAGGCACGTTAAGATGTTGGTCCCGGCTTTTCAGTCGTTAAGCCATGTCGGAGGCTTTCGGGCGGCCTAAAAACTCCAACAGTTGGTCACTGGCTCATACGAAGACGAAGAAGACCCAACCATCAGGTCGGGTTTAATGCATAAAGGTACAAGATTGTAAACCAGGCCTTCTTGGGCCGGTACAGACAGACAGAATTTGAACTACAACCTTGATGCAAAATGGCAGTTCAGTTTCTTCAACTGCCACAGAACTATGCCCGGACTAAGACTAGCGGCCATTAAATCCCACTTACGCCCTAGGATGCTGTAAAAATAATTGTAACTCCACATCTTAAAAAAAACAACAGTGGGCAGCTGCCATTCTGCCTGTCGAGGCCGAGCGTCTGTCATATTTTGCTGTCGCGATTGTCGCCGTGTGTGCGGAGCTTTGAACAAAATGTATGAAAATTGTCCCCCGCAGCTTGTCGTAGCGTCTAATCGCTGACGTTTGTCGTCCAATGTGCGCAGGCTGTAAAAGTCATTTAATTTTTGAGACGTTATGCCGCCGAGAAAAGAAAGAATGCAGGCGTATTTCAAGTTTGACAAACCACGTTAGAGATATCGATTTGAGGCATTTTGGTTTGAAATTGTTTTGAATGTGAGTTAGTAATCCTTCAAGTGGTTTCGCAGCGTAGGCATTGTGATCAAAAAGGCTAAATCTTTAGAGTTTACTCGTGATAAAGGCGAGTTTTTTAACGTATGATGCTATTTATCAGTCTCCTGCCCTTGTTCTTCGCTAAGTGTGGTCGGAACATGTTTATTTTATATATCTGCCTATTATACTATTTCAAGAATAATTTTAAAATGTACAAAGCCCCGCGATACAAAATCCTCATTTATCTTTCCTATCCCATCATAAGATACTGATGACCATCTATTTAAAAATCATTCATCAAGAGCACACCAACGAGCCGAAATGCGATAGCTCTGTTATAAATTAACAACGTTTCTCCTCACCAACTAGTGAAGAGAAACAAAAAAAAATTAAATAAAAATCGGTGCAATGACACCGATGTGCACGTTCAATTTATAAGTTATCTCTGTTTACGTCAGCCACGGCGTGGTTAAAATTAGATGGTAGCTTTATAAATAAAAATAGAGATACTCCATGAGGTACCGGCATATTGTATGGAATGAACGAACTGCCCCTCACACTAATAATCCCACTTAAAATTATAAAAATATAGTGAGTATCGATGTATGGATGAATGTTTGTTACTCTTTCATGCAAAAACTACTGAACGAATTTAGATGAAACTTGGAATATACAACAGTTTGTGACCTGGATTATTACATAGGCTACTATTTATCCTCGTACCTCGCGAGCAAAGCCATGGGCGGAAGCTAGTATTAAAAATGCGAAAGTTTGTATATTAGTTTTTTTGTTTACACTCAACTCCGGTACAGCTGTACAGAATATATTAGGATGGAAGGAGCATGCCATGAACCTGTAGCAATTGCCTCAAAACCTAACGTGATTTCACCTTCACCAGAAAGTACCTATTATAAACATAAATTATGTATGTGCCTATCTACTTTCTCGACACTATCATTATTTGAAAATAATCAATCAGACTTGTAAAGTATATAATTTCCTTCCTACGAAGTTAAAGTTAAAACACCCTTAAGTGTATAATTTCCTACCTACGAAGTAGAAGTTAAAACACCCTTTTACCTATCTGTGATGTCTATAAACCTTTTCTAATAGATATAGTATAATAGTCAAATGGTTATTGTGTAATACTTATAATTATGTAGACAAAACTGAACATGCAAGTTCCCAGAAAAATAATAAACTCTAAAACGAAATCAAATAAAAACAATAAGTTGAAGTTTAACTTAAAAAAAAGTCTTACTGTTCCATGAATAACAGTTTAATATCTTCCGTAAAAATTAGGTTTGGTTTTGAGGCAATCACTTTAGCATTGGTGCCGAGCGCCATACATCAGACGGCATTGTCCTTTGGAATATACAAAGTTTCTGACCTAAATTTATCTCGTTTTCACTCGCGGAAGCTAGATCTAACATGGAATTACAATGTCAAGAGGCATAGGGATAAAGATGATAATTCTGAGTGTTAGTACCTGGAGTGCCAGCAACAACGTCAGGTGCTGGCGCTTCGTTGTGGTCCTGAAAGTCGAGGTTGGTGGCTGCTGAGGCAGACCCCCGATCTCCAGGGGGCACATAGTAGAATCCCTCGTGGTGAGCCGCACTCCCCACGCAGGCAGTCAGAGGCGCTAGAGTTGAGAGGAACTGCCTCCGCGGCTCGGGCTTCGGCTAGAAAAAAATCCTTTTAATATGCTACGTACGAGTATGTAGCTACTTATTCGCCCATACAAATATTTCCTAGGGTTTATCTCTCGTTACCACCAATAGTGCCATTGTACACATTAGGCAAATTAATCTCCCAAGGCACTTTTTGACTTAGTTTTAAAATAAATTATCGATACCTACTTATCACTAATAATAAAAATGAGAAAAGTGTGTTTGTATTAGTATTTTAACAGTTCCCATTCAACTCCGTAACGGCTGAACGGTTTTTGGATAATATTTCTTAAAAGACAAGCTGCTTAGTTTGAGACTAAATTATGTTCAGTGATAATGTCCAGCATTATTATTATATTGCATTATTATTAGTATTAAGCCATATTGTTTCATATGCAGGTATAATTGTGTCTCTGTTGTGCGGCTAACCTCTAAACCGACTTTAATGGAAATTATGAAGAGGAAAGGAAATAAACTGCATTAATTATCATAAATCCAAGTGAGCGTAAAATTCATGGGCAATCTACCGATACCTAGTCAAATAGGGTTTGTTACAACTAACACACACACAACAATTACACTTAGGTATAACTAGAGAACGGTTGAACAGATTATCATGATCGTTGATCTTTTTGGATTTGTCTTTTGCCCGAATAGCAGAATAACTCTAAAATTAAGAAAAATTGTTTTCTCATTCGCCACTCCGATAAATATTAAAAATTATTTTGGGCAAACGCGTGCAAACTAAAAATTATCTCATGCTTAGAATTTACGTAAATTAAAGTTGAATGTTAGTGTAAAAAGTGGTTTTACCTACGTGAACTTTACTTTAAACAGTTTCTGTTCACGTTTGAAGTGAAATTGCAATGGTTTTGATGCTTATTTGATTCAGATTTACATTTATAACTTTTGGCTGATAAGCTACAAAGCCAACTAAACTAAAATTGTACGAATAGCGCGGGCGTTCGTGTTTAACTGTTGACACTGCAGTACAACTTTTTGAAACAAAACACAAAACAGCATGTTCAAAATTAATGAGTTAAACTCAACTTTGATATAACTGAAATGCAGACTACGAGCAAGGAATCTGGAGTGTTACGCGTTGTTGACTTTCAAAGTACTACTTGGCGCATACAGATGAATTCATTTTTGCAGACATTTTTTCCCCTTACGGTTGAGGTTGCCAACATTTTAACCCCTTTGAGAGGCTTTACCGTACCTAAGCTTTTGCAAATATAATAACCTTCGAAAGTTGAACTTATGTGAACCCGAGATAAAGATTTCATTGTTGTGAAAATTCGCAAAAGATAATCTACTTTGCCAACTTCGAAATAAAGTGTTATTGCCCCAAAGTCGTATGTATGTTTTATTTGTTTTTGCTTTTAGATCTACTGGAATAACAAAATTGTTTTTCTTGGATCTATTTATATTCTTGACATGTAATCGTATGTAGAATATTTATATTGTTAACATATGAGATGTTTTTCCTGCTAGAAGTAACTATTTCTATAAATAAACGGTAGATGCTGGTGCCTTACCTATATCTAATATTTGATGATCATCTCGAGTAGGCAGGCATGTTTCTACTTCTTTCCTGCTTAATATTGCAAGGCGAAGGTGAGACAATAGCAAGAAACGTTGCAAATACTTATTGAACTGCGTAGCGACGTGAAATCTATTTTGCACTGCATATCGATGCAAATTCTATGTGAAGTTGTACAGACATCGACATTATTGTCAGCTTTATAGCAGTCCATTCCTAGACATAGGCCCAATGAGCATCATTGTACACTGTCCGCAGCTCTACGCATCCAACTTCTATCAGCAGCCTTTCACAGGTCGTAACTCCAGCTGGCCCGAAAACGTCCTACACTACGTTTGCAGAACTTGTTTTTGCCAATGGTTGTCAGTACTTCGGCATTAGTACAGTATTTTGCACTAACCTTTGATTTCTGAGGTTCCTGATGGACGTCTCCCAAATCTGGCGGCTGCTGCCTCGACGGCACTGGCACCGACAGTGTGGACGATGAAGACGAAGAGGACGCACTTCCGAAAGCTTTCTCGCTATTTTTGTCGATGCTGTTATACGACTTCTCGGACAACTTGTCTGAGTTGATAACAGGCGAGGACCGCTCCTCTGGCTCGTCTTCCACATCGCAAGTGAGGAGCCGGATCCGCTCCGCTAGCGACGTGGTTTCTGCCTAAGGGAAGATAAGAAACTGTTGTGGCCTTATTTATAATCAAACGGTCGACAAAGTAAGACGGTCCATGTCATTTATATAAAACGTATGAATATAATATTAAATAATATATATAATATTAAATATTTAAGTCAGTTAAAAAAATATGGCAACAGATAGATTTAGAAGATCTTTTAGGCTGATTGTATTAGGTAGTACTTAAGGTTCGTGCGTATTCCTCCACAGATAATTAGGTAAGTAGCTTTACCTATTAATATTAATCACAAAAAACTGTACTAGTTTAAATTATAAAAATATATAAATGCTTACAACGAAATCTTTATGCATAAATATTATATTAACCCATTAAAACATAAATGTACAAAAATGCACAGGTCTCGCATCGTAGTTCTGCTGTAAAAATTAATGAAGTCAAATGAAAACCAAGTCGGTTAATTCAATACCTACCTATCTATGGGAGCAGCTATCCAACCTCTTTTTCATAAATTAATACTTTGCTATTTAGCAAACAATATTTTGTATTGACAATATCTGTCAAATATTATTTCATTTCCTAATAAATAGAGTGACTTGGGAAATGCATACTGCAAAAGAATATATAAATTTATATATTAATATTAATTTATATATAATATTCACATGCACTCTATACTTTGTATTACCTATATAGAGGACTATTTAAATGACAATAAAGTTAGGTGTATAAGATTTGTTAAATTATAATTGCTTAAAGTAGATTATGTTCCTGTGTTATTATGGATCTTTGACTTTAAATTGGGTTAATTTCCTTTTGAAGTCAATTAAATTTTTTAATTACTTTTATTTTTTAGAAATGGTTTGACTTTTTGGCTAACTCGGTTCTTATTTCACACAAACTTCAAAGGCAGAACTGAATAATAGTACCTTCCTATATTCTATGTAGGAGTTTTGAGTTAAATACAAAGCCGCTTAGCCAATCAGAGCACCCTGCCATCATACTCTAGCAGATTGCGATACCGAGAATTGCGATACAGAGCACAACAATTGTTATTTTTATGTGCAACACAAGAGAAATGAAACCTTATTTAATAAGCTTGTTGCTATAATTTCTCTTTTCTGATGGTCAAATGAAGTTAACCTTTACTTGCTACTCGATATCCTGTCAGAACACTTTATCAATTTTAAAAGGAAATAGGACAGAGACTGAATTTATCGGAGCGAGATAATTAACTAGAAAATCGAAGACTATTTTCAAAGACTACCCTACCTATAAAGTCAGAAATAAAAACAAATTACCACTTAATTTACGAAACTGCTGTTATTTTAAAGTGGTGAAAATGAACGAAGATTTTGAGCTTGTTGTTAAGATTAGCTTTATTTAATGCCGTGCTTCTGAAGGTACATTAATGTGTTGGTCCCGACTTTTTCAGTCGCTAAGCCATGTTGAAGACCTTTGGCTGGATTAAAAACTCCGCAACCAGTGTTGGCCACTCGCTCATCCAAAGAAGGAAGGAATTTGTTTAATAATGCAAGTTTAAGCTAAATAAATTCGTAAGTAGTTATCATTTTGAAAAATTAATTGTATACTTCAATTTATGTACCTACGCACTGTACGTGTCGTAGTTGTAGTATTTGGACTTGCCTACTGACCGAGCAGTATCAGCGGGGTGATTGGTCATGATTGGCTAACTCTTTGATTGGATTGCATTCGGATTGTCACCGATCCTGTTTTTTCAAACATTGACATACATTCAATGAACGTCAATTGACAAACTTTCACAGTTTGTTAAAACAGGATCGTTGTCAATCATTTCTATTTGCAACAGAGTTAGCCGATTAACCCGCTGAGGATATCCATATTAGAAAAAAGACATAAGATCCTTTCCAATATATCTACCTAATTTTTATTGTACAATTTGGGAACAATTCGTGTGTTTAGAATCAATTATACAATTCAGACATTATTTGCTTATATACAGTACAATTAGGTAGATGAATAAATACAAATTATTTTTACAATGCCAAGGATATAATAATGCTGGCTTCAATTGAGCTTATATGTCAATAATCTTATTTAGTATATATTTACGTTTTAGATCCTAAAAATTGTATTCGATAAATGGTGTCGAGTTTACTTACCCCTTCAATAATAGACCATCTTTGGCAACGGGTATAATGTTTAGGTACTAAAAAAATCTGATTATATGCGTGTCAGATTCACGTGGCAACTATTCCGTACCTAGTTTATTCAAAGAGAACGACGCTGATGACCACGCCATACATTCCATTTTTAGGGTTCCGTACTTCAAAGGGGAACAACTATATATAAATGATCTCTTTGTTATTATACTGCCTGTCAAGACCCCTTTATCAGGAGTGCGTTTATCAAGTAAAATTTATATAAAATCAAACTTCCAAGTTAACACAATCAACGCAATCATATATATATAGGGTACTTGCCGTTGCCCTTTAATCATTAAATTTTGCAAGAAGCAATGCCATAGAGCACAAGTAAAGGAAAAATCCGAAGTCCGCAAATTTAGTCACTTAATGCCAGCCACCCACGATCCAAGTTCACCGTCAAGTTTTTGTTTTTGAAGTCGGTTCTTACACACACCAAACCACAGACAAAATAAAAATCATGAAAGTAGAAGGGTGTGACAGACAAATATAGATATTTAGAAAAAAACGAGTAAAAATCTTTGTTGCACAAGATAAAATAAGCACAAAGGCGAACGTTATGCTAAATAGCATTTTCTTCCAAATAACCTTTGTGTAATGTGGAGATATATTGGTATTACTACAAATAATTTACATGTAACTTACTCTTGTGTACTTGTTAACTATTGTTGCAAATAAACAAATAATAAATAAATCTTATAATTTATTCTATTCTACAAATACAGACAGACGACCATACACGTGCTTTAATGGGATCTGTTTTTAATAGTTATGGAACCCCAATAGCCGATGTCGGCCCATATCTTCTGACATTTTAATACCTACGTTCTTCCTACGTTTTGTTATTCAAGTAAACACGTATTTTCCAGCACATTTATTTCGAAGAAATTCTTATTCTTGGAGGGATTTGTCGGAAGAGCGACTCAAGTGTGGAAAATAAAACTACTGAGAAATTATTGTACAGTATGAAAACGAATCTACACAACAAATTCTTTTATTTTAATATGTTTTCGGCACATTACGGGGACGTAGAAGTATCGGGAATTTTTGTACTAAAAAGATGGAAACTATGCTATATTAATAATCAAAATGTCGTGGTTGTTTTTAGCCCGCATATCCCACTGCTGCGTATAGGCCTGCCCTTTCCTTTCTTTGTGGTCTAACGCCAATGCTTGTCGCAAATAGTCGCTGAAAGTGTCAAGCTCGTCGTGCCATGGATTGCGTGGTCTAACGCGAGGCCGCGCCGTCTTACTATCTCAGGGTTCCTTAAAGTGGTAGTCTTGGGCCACATTTCGTCACATGTCACATTTCGACAGAAGTATAGGGCACTTCTTCCGCATATTTTCACATAAAATATATATTGCCCTAAAGTATAGCTTGTGTTATGGGTACCGTCTTATGCTCGAAGATAGGTATACCACATGACTGACTAATATGAAGCTGACTGACGGAATGACTGAAAATTGAAGTTCTTCTTCTTAGTATGGGCCAGTTTTGGTGTTATAGGCCGCCCGAAGGCCTTCAGTTCAAATGGCTTTCAAAGCTTTTTAAGTCGTTAAGCCATGTCGGAGGCCTTCGGGTGGCCTAAAACTCAGACACTAGAGTTGGCCACAAGATCATACGAATAAGGAAGGAAAAAGTACTCATGACACTGCTTACCTTGGAGCTAATGGATGTGTGAAAATAATAACATACCTACTTGTTTATGAGATAAAAGGTTTCCATTATCACAGGATTAACTTCCAATAATATTAGTATTTTATATGTATTTCACTTTGTTCATTATGCCCTAGCACTCCGTATTGGCTATACAAAACGAAGATATCTTTTTAATTAACTATTATTTTAATTTGTAAGAGTTTATCCACCTGACGACATACATACATTATCATTGATTTATTGGTATATTCAGATGTATCTAACTCCATCACTACACCTCATTTTAAAGTAACAATTTGATAAAGGTTTTTTTTATTATATCTACATAAATTGATGGAACTAGTTTATGGCCCATCTGATTTAAGTGGTAACCATTACCTATAACAAAGTATTGCTGTAGTAGGTCACGCATGTTTGAAACGTGCCCTACGCTACGATGCAACACCCTGAGTCCATCAACCCGAGGCATGAAGGTGTTAAGCCTCATGGGCCTGTAATTTCACCGGCAACCCACACCTTTCAAACCGAAACACAGCAATGCTGCTTCAAGGCAGGAATACTCATAATGGTAGTACTTCCCCGGATGACCCCGTTATAAAGAACTCTACTACTCTAACTCTAGTAGGACATGCAATTATACAATATCACAGTTGGAGATAGGCCTTCCCTCATAATAAAGGGAATATGCTCATAATCCCCACGATGTGCATGCGGGTTGGGGATACAGCCTCTCGCCCCGCCGACGCTGCTGCCCATAGGAGGAAGGAATTTTTGTGTCTCCTTTCCTTTTTAGTGTAACAAAAGGGGAAACGACAGCACCAGCACATACTTCCACAAACCTACATTCAAACTAGAAACTCCAATCAAAATTTTTTTAAGAAACACCGATTCGTTAACTTTTTAACGTCACTGACGCTGCTTTTAAGACCTACAAGAAATAACAAGATATTTAATTATATAAAATTATGATACAACAAGATATTAAATTTATTTTTTGTCTAAAGGTGACAAGAAATAACAAGATATTTCTAGGTAAAGTACTTTCTCCGCCGATGATTTCAGAAGACCTTAAATTGCTTAAGAGCTGCCCGCCTACACCTACGTTTGCGTGTACTTGCTTACTTGATTATGGTACCGCGGAACCCTAATGGGTACCTACCTATGTACCTAAAAAATAAAATTAGGCAGACACCTGACAATAAATTCATGTAAGACTATTTTCAAATTATCTGACAGAAAATAAAGACAGACTATTTTTAATCACAGTATAAATACCTCCTTTCATACAGTAGTCCGACGCCTTTGATCTTGCGGTAAATACCGACAAGTGTCGAGAAAGTGAAGGAAGGTAGGGTTGTCACAAGTAGGGAAACAATATGTATTTTTGTGTGCCAACCTTCCTAAAAAAACCTGATAAAGCAAACAATATTATTGTTGTGTCAAATAAATAATATACTGATATTTTGGTTCTTTGACGCCAAGAAGAAAAAAACGAACCTGCATGGTTCGTTTTTCCCTGAAAGCTATGTCCCGAGTGGCATACAATTTGAATGTATACAACTCGGAACCGGCCCTCCCGCGTCTCGCACCTGCCATCCCGCACGATTGCCCTGTTTAGACGCCTTCGTCGAACGACTGTATGGATTTATTGGCTGTGGTTTAACGCCGATAGTGTAGCTTTCTATAAATGAAAGAACTTTTAAAATCGGTAAAGTAGCTTTTGTTTTTATCAATTAAAATAAACAAACTTAAAAAAATATATTAACAATAGCAGTGTTTGATGTAGATTAAACCGGTGAATGTGTTTAAAGCTGACTGACCGCAGATAAATTTTATTAGAGATTTAAAGATTCAGTACCTTAAATTTTTGGGCGTTAATGAGGGAGCTTATTCTCGAAAAAGCATATTGACTAAATGTAATAAATTTTATCTGCAACTTAGGTAATGCGGCATAGTGCGGGCACAAACCTACCGGTCCGTGACTGCCGAACGAAGCGGCTATAAAATGATTCCTACAAATGGTCAATATAAGAAATAGTCGTTTACGCGCTCCACTTTGCTGACGTGTTTGATATTCCTGATCAAACAACTTACTTATATGTAAAATAAGTGCAATGCTTACATACACATTTAAGTTTATTCCACAGTTTTGGCGTAAAAGAACAACATACATTTCTCATGATCACAATATATTCACATTTCACTCAAAACTTTCACCTTTTTATGTAGGCTATGAATAAATGTTGTTCGTTGGGTAACGTTTTATTTAAGAAGGGCTGGAGCTGGATCTGGATAAACTGGCTACTTTATTTCTGGTTAACTACAATTTAAGGTAACAGTTTATACCAATAAACAACAATCTACAGTGACCAGCTAAAGTTACTTATTTATGGTTTCTAGCGATCACACACTACGAAGTCAACGTGAACAGCTGTCAAGAAAGTTCGCAAAATGCCAACGAAGACCCAATTTCAATCGAGTTCTGGCAGTTTTGGGACTGTGTTAGCAATAATATAAACTTGCCACTGACGATATTTCAAGGCCTGGGGCCTATCAAAGATATAAGCGACTACTATCTATCTTATACGCGTAGAGGTTTTTTAACTTCAACTCCCGCATCTCTGCAAAGCTAAAAATTTCCGATCCTATCTTACAGGCAGCAAGGAATGCCTCCAATCTCTGACTTAGAGCGTGTCTCTACATATATGAATGATGTCGGTCCGTCAGATGACAGATTATATCTCTCTAGAGAGCAAATGTATGAATAATGCGCTCTCCGAACACAGTCAACAATTTCATGACACACAGCGATTTGCTCCCGCATGTCGATCCGTCAGACGGTAGTGTCATCCACAGTAAACACGCTTTTAAGCTGCCACTAGATAAGATATGATAAGATAGATAGTTACTGCACCCTGAAAATTATCGGTCGTAAGTTCGGGACATGCCATTGAGCGTTCAGACATCCGCATATATGTCTGCGAACAGTGTACAGGACGCGGAACGTGGGTTAAACGCATAATTAGGAAAATGCTTCCAATACACCAAGGCCATACGAAAATGTCCGAAGACATCGTCCGATTAACTGTGCAATATCAGCCGTATCCGTCGGCAGCGGTTTATGTACATTTAAGCGACAATTGGTTGACAGCAGCTGTTCGTAGATGTCAGTCCGTCAGTCAGTCAGCTTCATTAAACTTTTATATATTTAGATGATCATTATTATATCTAATAAATTATTAGATAGACCTGATACTTATGGTTGATATAACCGCAGCAGATATTTACATATTTTTAATGATGCACTAAACACACTTCATTCTGAAGTATAAAGGTTTGGCCAAACCTGCGCGTCTGCGCGGGAAGCGGGACACGATGCGCGAGCGTTTGCAACTCGAAACTTAAGGTGAAATGAGAGCCAAGACAAGAACTTCGCCGCACGGTAAACCAGCTTCATGGCTATAAAAATTGAGAATTCATGATTTATATTTCACAAATATGAAAATTGAGGTTTTTTCGTAGTGTAAAACGGAAGTCGAAACACGATTAATATATTTTGGCTCTATAGAATATAATCGCGAAGTAACCTCGAAATCTGTATTCTTAAGGGAGGAAAACCAGTGGCATTCGATAACTATGAACACACCTGCGCGACTCCGGCGCAAACCGCGAACATCATTAGCTAGTATTTATCTGGTATAACTACTTAATTGTTGTGGTTTCTATAAACAGCTGTGTAGTATCTTCTATTGTAGTCATCGTGGAACGAAATAATAAATCAAATAATAAGGAATGTAGCTTTTTCGCATATACACACGTCTGACCACTAGACGCTTGCATCCCGCTCTGCCGCAAAGCACCAGGGATAACATATGGGTAGCGTCCGCTGCGCGGCAGACGCGGACGCTCCCACTTCGCAGTCGTTTTGGTCCCCCAGGTGTGCTCAAAGCTTTATATTTATCAAAGAGGGCCGCGCAAGAAGGCGCAGAAAACTCACGGCTTTCTTGTCCGTCTAGTCCTCTCATACATCATTAGGCTCTCTTTACCCTACTATTCTCTTTCTCTTCTTGAGTAATTACTCACTTTGTTTCCAATAAACCTGGAAATAATACTTCGGTCTTCAAGTTTTTACTTCAACAAAGGGTTTATTTATTTAATTTACACTTTGTTATTCACAAAGGCAAACAATAATGATACACTTGGATAAACGCGATGAACTCAGCTCATTGTATTTGCCTTCTCTTATGCTTCTCTTGCAAATAATAGCAAAATATACGAATAATAAATTTTCCTTGCTTTTTAAGCCAACTGACTACATCTACATAATATTATTTTGATAAATAGGTATATTTAAAAACCTTATTACATTTATGATAAATGATAAATGATTTATCTAAGATTTAATAAAAGTAATTCCTCTAAAATTAAATCAAGCCTGCTTTATCAACAGAAGCATCATCTATTATTCTATATAGACCTTATTACATAAATAAATTTAAAAAATAGATACCCTAAATTATTACATAAATTAATAAATTTACAATGGTGTCGATTCTGTTGCGCATTTTCCTACACTATATTTAATTTAACAGTCTTAAAAATGTTGCTGTCCCTTTCAAATAGATGAGGGTAAAAATAATAACTATAATTTTAGAGATGTCGAATTGAGTTTAGTTAAGAATCCAAACTAATGTTATACAAATTCCTAAATGCTACGACGAATTCACATAAAAATGCTTTTCTAAATATGTAATCATTCTAACCCGACATAACGTCTACGACCATTCTGTCAAGAGTGAAGACTGAGAGGAAGAAAAAAAATATTGTAAAATTAAAGTCTATCTTTCTTTGCATGTATTCGTAGGGACCCACTCAAGGTTTAAGCGTGCAACCACAATCACCACACTACTAAAACACGTTTACCAAAATCACAAACATTTTGTTCCAGTCACTTTGTAGGACAATATGCTTTACCCTCAGAACAGAAAAGCTCTATCTGTACTATAGAAATGTCTTTGTTGACATTAAGCTTGCTCTCTTTGAGAACAGAAATTGGAAGGAAACAGTTTACTTTGGCAAATATGAACAACAGGTAAAAAACAAAGTTATGTTTTGGTTTTCATAATTGTATTTACAACCATCATTTGAGAGTAAACTCAGATCCTACTTGGTGTATACAGTAATTTTAAAATTGTTAATATTGATGTTTCAATAATTGTATTTTTAGTTTTTTAATAATTGTATTTTCGCTTCCGATGCAGACGTCGAAGATAAAGCGAAGCAGAAGAAAAATTTTAGGAAGGCTGACTCTATCACTATATAGGATATGAAGAGGGAGAGAGAGAGAGAGAGAGTTAGATATGTTTAAACATAAATAATTGCTTAAAGTTAGCCTTGTCACGTGTGTGTGTGTGTGTTTGTCGTTACCTAACAGTAAGAGATGAGAATCATTTAATCGTTTATCTTTTGACTGATTTTTAAGTAAAGCTAATTATAATTTATTGATGTCCTGTAATCATTTATTACATCTACATTTACTTACTATACATGAATAAAACTGAATCTGATCTTGTGGATTTTAAGTGTAAGCCCACACTAAAAATAATCAGGCTTCAAATCCCGCCTGCGTCGAAATTTTTGGGATATTATCAAAGTCTTGAAACTGAACCTGTTCATATGATTATTAAGAATCTGTGGTAAATACCAAACCGCAAAAAAATCCGTTTTTCAAGTCTGATCCAGCGGTATTTTCTGTCACTAGTCTGATCTGGGTAAAGATGCGTATATGACGTCTTGTTTAATAAAATAAAATCATTTTCCTATATATAGAAAACTAACTGACCCGCCTTCAGCTATGTTTGCATGTACTTGCTTATTTGATAAAGTTATTTTGCGGAACCTTATAACAGAATAAATAGGTACATATTTTAGTGGGGCTCCCATACAACGTTACGGAACCTTTTGTGCCCGAGTCCAACTCGCACTTGGCCATTTTTGGATTTGTCCATAATCAAACAAACAAAAAATCGAATCTTTCATAATACTCCAAAGATAATCTTACCTACGACTATTTGAGCAATTAACTGGAATGATTTTATCAGCGAGCTCAATTACCTAATTTGTGAAGTAGAATAGGAAAAATACATTACTTAGATTAACGGAGCCAATAGGTAAGATATCTGATTATTAATAAACTCATGTCAGGTAAGCAAACAAACACATCCACAACTTTTTCCCTGTAATGAAATCTAGAGGCTATATTTAGTAACTCAGTTGCCCACTAAAATGATAGATACACCGAATACATCGGTCCTGTTTATACAAACGTCGACATTTTGTCGTTTTAACATTCTTTGAATTATGACAGATAAAATTTCAATGTTTGCAAATAAAGATCCAGTGCCACTAGCACCACTACCAGTGATCATTTCGGTGTGCAACTGAGTTAGTAAATGAGGCCTGGGTTCCCTACGGTCAGTCGATATTAGGTAATGGAGTCAAGTGCAAACATTTTTTTGATTATATTCGGTATCCCTTTTTTCCCCCTAGTCCCTTTTTAAACTGCAGTTTATTGAAAATGCAGTTCAAAGCTTTAGAGTGTATGCATATCATAAGGTGCAATATTAGTTTAGATTTAGCTTTTACTATATTTTTGTTAATGAATTCTTTTTCATATATTTTAAGAAAAAGTCCATTCATTATTGATGCTACTCAATGATGGTAGGTAAGCTCATTGAAGTTACTACCGATTGTCGACGGATTTTAATTAGTACAGGTCATCTCAAACACGGCCTGATCTGAACTATCGTGTGCCCGGTTGTAATAAACATATTTTAGAATTACTTTTATTACATAGACGCTGTACGCATTTAACACTGTACAAAGGCGAGCTTGACCCTGGAAGAGTTTATTTAAAGCGAACCTTATTTACGGAAGTCACATATTTATGTGAGCATATAAAGTTATTACGTGTTATAAAACATATTCAAATAAATAATGTTTGACGGTAACTACTTGTAGCTGGCCAAATTATTTGCACTGCGATGTTCGAGATGGGGACCAACAAGATTCTGGTTCACTTTCATTTTACGAGATGACTTTCTTTCTACTTTCGTAGACTGTAAATAACTTTCCATTTCGAGACGCCCGTCGTAATGTCAACAATTTGCTTCCATCAGGAGTTCCAGAAATAAAATAAGATGCGCAACTTATCTTTGCGAATGTATTTCACGGTACGACGTTGCACGGCGCTGCTAATTTTGTCTGGACTTGTTATAGTTCTATCATTTAATCATTGATTAGTCTTCTTCTGAAGAAGAAGAAGAAAAAGATTTGAAGATTTTTATCAAGGATCCCCCTTCCTACTCATATTATGAACACGAAAGTTTGTGTATTTCTAATAGTTGCATTTTGTGTATTTCAAAAGTGTTATGTATTTCTAGACTGATGGGAATAAAATATAATATGCTACTTTTTATCCACACAAGCCGTGGGCTCGAGCTAGTCACAGTAAATGAATTTGAGAGATGCTTCTTGCCCCAAAACTACGTTTGAAAGGGGAATGCCGAGAACCCGCACCAGCTGCGTCAAAACCGAACGTATCCCATAAAATTTATTTTAATTTATAAATGTAATTAACATTTTCTTTAGTTTTACACACCGACGGGATTAATAATCAATTTTTTTTTTGTTGATTTGGTTTCCGTTGCACGCCGCCATTAGACTACAACAACCAATGCACGTGTACACGTTGCTATGGCAACAAACATTGATGTTAAGTGTTACTGTAGCAATAACCCTCATTTTTAATTATTTTGACAGTAGAATCGACTAAAAACTTATTGGATATTTTTTGACGCACTCACTTTAGTCTTGGTACCGTACGCCATACATCAGAAGGTTCTTTCCTTTTAGTTACAAGTAAAAATAAAATGTTTTTAAGAAAGCAAAAATGTTTTAGCCGATTGATAGTACTTCTTAGCGATAACTCTGATTATTAATGTAACGCATAGCTTTTAACAATCACAGCTATCAGTTGTTTTTAACAGATTGACAGTATATTTAACTGTTTATCCACGACTCTGATTATCATGTAACGTATAGCTTCATGCAAATATTTTTCACACGGTAATTTATGATAATCCTACAACAGCTTTTCCAAAAAAAAAAAATGAAATAGTAAGATTTTTTGTGAACAAAAGACAGGTATCTACAGGTTTTTCTGAAGTAAATTATTCATTCCTCAATGAGGAGAAAGTGTTCAAAACGAACCAATCAGCGGTTTTCGTCTCCTTAACCCAAATCGACTGATTAAACTTAAGTATCCATCAATTAGATTGCTCTCTTATTAGATCTAAGTAGCCATTTCATTACAGTTTTAAACAATGCCTTAATCATTACAGCTAGCCGCTGCTACCCATTTGCTTTAAAACTCAAACAAGCTCTGATAAATCTCGAAACTTTATCGCCCATTTTGGATTCTAACTCACGTATGAATATACGGTTACAATAACTATTACTTTAGTACAGAATAGAATATACCAATTAATTGTTCGCATAAGTCAGATTTACAAAACATAATGCTAGTCTCTCCTAATTGGCTTCTGTATGAGAACAATAGTGGAGATCTTCTATAATTCACCGTAGCACGAAATAACGTGTTCAGTTTCATGTGATTGGTTGAATTTCATTCTGTAATTTCCGTCTATGACACAACAACAAAAATCACCAAATAGGTAAAGCTGTTTGCAAGTTATGGTGACTGATCCATAAACTTTTTATTTTTGCGTGACTACTGGCATTGATATACCTACAATATTTTATCAATCATATTTGCGGTCTGTTGATACTAAAATGTTCTATGTTTATATTAACACCACCAGATTTAAGTCTAACTTTGTTCATATCCAACTAACCTACCGCTTAGATACCGCCAGACAGAAGCACCGAAGAAACACCGTCTGCAGTCATAGCGATGTCGTCGACCCATCTAGTCGATCTTTACTCCTTTCACTACATACTTTCACACTTTCAGTGTCTCATCTATTTTCTATACATATATTTTTTTTTGTCCTGAATGACTCACTGATGGAACAACGCAGAGCCCAAACCTTTGGCCATAGAGACCTGAAACTTGGGGGGTGTGTTCTTTGTATGACGAAGGCATCTGATAAGAAAGGTTTTTCCGAAATTCTACCCCTAAGGGGGTGTAAAACGGGGGCAAAGTTTGTATGAGACAACGTGATTCCTTGGTCCAATCTACTCCAAATTTTGCATAAACAATCTGTAACATAATTGATTGAAGACATGTTTGGTATTCTATTGAAACTCATCGTCTAACGGGGTGAAAAAGGGGTACAAAGTTATTTTTAATCCCCCTATCTCGGAAAGAGTATCTGAGGGGTGATCACGAATTTTTCTGACATTCGCTGCGTAAACGTACCGTGCTTACTACACGATAACTATGGATGCGATCACGAAGCATCTCGTTACGATATCGTCAACACGAGACGATCGCAAAAGTGACGTCATTCTGCGTAAATAAGGATGAGCGCCGATGATTGAAAAGTGAACAAAATGAATGAACATAGACCCAATATTTCATTCAAAAATGTAATATTTGAGTGGTTTATCCTCTTTGGTTACTGTCAGTGACGTTCGACTGTCGGTGTTGTGATATGCTCAACGATAGTAATTTGAAATTATTCAACAATTTTATTAATATAAAGTTAAAAACAAGTCAGCTGCAATACATGCATTTGTAAGAATTTAAGAAAAAGTAAGTACCCACCTACCGTAGTTCATTTATAAATAAAAGTTACTTTGTGATCGCAAATCAATACCGCATTTTTAGATAGATTTATTTACAGTATGGTGATGTAGTGTCAACGCAGGAAGCCTCAGCCCATGGAGCTTACGTAAGAAGACCCATGAAGATGATTACCTACCATTGGTAACATTTTATTTTTAACCGAAAAGAATGGAAAACTCGAGGGAAGCATTTGCCCAGCTGTGGGACAGTGCGGGCTAAAAACAACAACAACATTTTATTCAATGGTTTTCTAAGTTAGAGCTGGCTTAAGGCAAAGATGCGGAATCAAGCACTGCACTTGACTGTTACCCTAACTAAGATGTTAGCCTATACATAGTAGTACTGTGTGGGTATTGTCTTATATTAATCCTGTCTATTTATTGTTTTAGAATGAAGTCAACTTGTGGTGAAGCCTTCGCCGGGGCCAAGCCAATCCAGCCTCACAAAAACTCCTTACTCGGACGAAGTCATGGGCGTCCATTAGGAATTATTTATTGTTACATTTACCTTTAAAAATGACGCCCTAGGTACAATGTTAATACTAAAGTGCTTAACCTGAAAATATAAGTGAAAAAACATGTTTATTTAAACTTTTTATTTAGTAATTACTGTGGTTTTTATTCATAACTTTAGAAAGGATATAATAAACTTAGAACTTAAATCAAGAAATACAGAGTTAAGTGATAAAACGAAACGAATTGTATTAAGCGGACAGACTGTGCAGATAGAGAAACACGGTGGAACATACATTCTTATACTATAGCTAAACTGCCTATTTCCCTTCTTTCAAGGAAGTTAGTGGAAGGACTATCAAGGGAAACTCATAGGACCCTTTAGCTTGGTCTGACACAGGGTTGAAAAAATATACCGCATTATTATTATAGAATCATTACTTTTCTTGTGCAGTGAGCTCTGCCAGAAATGCAATACAAAATAACGCTTTGACTAACTTCCCTGATAGCAGAGAAATACCTAGACAATTTAGCAAAAGTAGGTAAACGTAAGATACCTAGACCAATTTCCTACCGAATTTAATATAGGTAGCTATGTAATGAAAGTTATGTCTTTTCTTCTACTCCACTTAACTTGGCAGAAAGATAGTAGGTAATTCAACGAGTTCTTTTTCTTTTTCAAAAACCTCTAGATCACAATATTTTGCTTATGCTCATTCTTACAATTTGAACCTTGTAACACCCTTGTACATACTTACACACCCTTAGAAACATACTAGAAGAAAATGTAGGTCCCGGTGCATACCTATCTAGTAATTTATACACAGAAAATCACCAGAAAACAAACAATCTAAAAATCTAAACACCTTACGAAAGTTTTCTCACTGACAATTTCGCGGTGAATAAACATTCGTACGCCTACGACGGCGATGCGACGAAACGTACGTCAAAAAAGTGCTCGTGATCGCGTTTTCATACAAAAGTCTTTACGTAACTACACGCAGACGATAGGATGGTTACGAGAACGTACGTCAAATAATTCGTGATACCAAATTTTGTGTAGTTAACGTTACGGTATCGAATGCCATACAAAATGCTTACGTCTACGATACGATGACTTTGTCGCAAATATTCGTGATCGAGCTACAGTTTCAATACACATCACACCTGAGGGGCAATCACGAATTTTTCTGACATTCGCTGCGTAAACGTACCGTGCTTACTATACGATACCTTGGTTGCGATCACGAATCACCTTTGTTACAGTATCGTCAACACGAGACGTTCACGAAAGTGACGTCATTCTGCGTAAATAAGGATGAGCGCCGATGATTGAAAAGTGAACAAAATGAATGAACATAGACCCAATATTTCATTCAAAATGGTAATATTTGAGTGGTTTATCCTCTTTGGTTACTGTCAGTGACGTTCGACTGTTGTTGTTGTGATGTGCTCAATAATAATAATTTGAAATTATTCAACAATTTTATCAATATAAAGTTAAAAACAAGTCAGCTGCAATACTTGCATTTGTTAGAATTTAAGAAAAGTAAGTACCCACCTACCGTAGTTCTTCTATAAATAAAAGTAACTTTGTGATCGCAAATCAGTTTATACCTACGCTTTTTTAAATAGTTTTATTTACAATATGGTGATGGAGTATCGACGCAGGAAGCCTCAGCCCATGGAGCTTACGTAAGAAGACCCATGAAGATATTTACCTACCTACTATTGGTAACATTTTATTTTTAACCGCAAAGAATGGAAAACTCGAGGGAAGCCTTTGCCCAGCTGTGGGCTAAAAACAACAACAACATTTTATTAAATGGTTTTCTAAATTAGAGCTGGCTTAAGGCAAGGATGCGGAATCAAGCACTGCACTTGACTGTTACCCTAACTAAGATGTTAGCCTATACATAGTAGTACTGTGTGGGTATTGTCTTATATTAATCCTGTCTATTTATTGTTTTAGAATGAAGTCAACCTGTGGTGGAGCCTTCGCCGGGGCCAAGCCAATCCGCCCTCACAAAAACTTCTTACTCGGACGAAGTCACGGGGCGTCCATTAGTTAGGAATGATTTATTGTTACATTTACCTTTAAAAACGACGCCCTAGGCCTATGTTAAAACTAAAGTGCTTAACTTGAAAATATAATTGAAAAAACATGTACAATTAAACTTTTTATTTAATAAGTACTGTGGTTTTTATTCATAACTTTAGAATGGATTTATAATAAGCTTAGAACTTAAATCAAGAGATACAGAGTTAAGTGATAAAACGAAACGAATTGGATTAAGCGGACAGACTGTGCAGAAAGAGAAACACGGTGGCACATACATTCTTATACAATAGCTAAACTGCCTTTTCCCTATTTTCAAGGAAGTTAGTGGAAGGACTATCAAGGGAAACTCATAGGACCCTTTACCTTGGTCTGACACAGGATTGAAAAAATATACCGCATTATTATAGAATCATTCCTTTTCTTGTGCAGTGAGCTCTGCCAGAAAAACAATTCCTCAATAACCCTTTGACTAACTTCCCTGATAGCAGGAAATACCTAGGCAATTTAGTAAAAGTAGGTAAACGTACATAAGATATCTAGACCAATTTCCTACTGAATTTAATATAGGTAGCTATGTAATGAAAGTTATGTTTTTTCTTCTACTCCAATTAACTTGGCAGAAAGATAGTAGGTAATTCAACGAGTTCCTTTTCTTTTTCAAAAACCTCTAGATCCTTGTAACACCCTCTTAGAAACATACTAGAAGAAAATGTAGGTCCCGGTGCATACCTATCTAGTAATTATACACACAAAATCACCAGAAAACAAACAATCTAAAAATCTAAATACCTTACGAAAGTTTTCTCACTGAAAATTTCGCGGTGAATAAACATTCGTACGCCTACGACGGCGATGCGACGAAACGTACGTCAAAAAAGTGCTCGTGATCGCGTTTTCATACAAAAGTCTTTACGTAACTACACGCAGACGATAGGATGGTTACGAGAACGTATGTCAAATAATTCGTGATACCAAATTTTGTGTAGTTAACGTTACGGTATCGAATGCCATACAAAATGCTTACGTCTACGATACGATGACTTTGTCGCAAATATTCGTGATCGAGCTACAGAATGCATCTAAGTGCATAGAGGATAAAGTAAATTGAATTTAGAACATCATGTTTGTAAATTCAAAACATCATTAAACCTATTTACTTCTACCTCCATGGTGCCTAATTTATCATACAACCTTTTTGAATTTGTTAAAAACTCAGACTCAGAACCTTCTTGATGTACTTTTTAATTTGCTTTGCACGCGCCATTTTCTTTTCACGTGTGTTTTCCCATCGTATTGTTAAAACCTTATGTTAAAAATAAAAAAAAGAAACTTGAAAACAGTGAAAAACCTAAAATGAGTGGTTTAGCGACGAGGAAGTTTATTTGACGCCAACAGAATTGATTGAAACTGTTAATAATGCGATAAATAAGCTTTCTCCCTTAACAATCACACGAGAAGTATTTGAAAAAGTGCGATATGTTTAGCAAAATTTTCTCAACGTTTAGCTGGCATATACCAAGAAATAAGTTGTAACTAGTAATTCTACGTAACTCTAACGCTGTGTGGGAAGGACAGATAGGGGATGAAAGTATGTATAGGGAGGGGAACCAATCATTTCTCAAGTCACTAGTAGGGATATAAAAACTCATGATACCTATACTCTTCGACTGGCTGTTGACTTGGCAACGGAAAAGGGTGCAAGAACGGGCTCTGAAAAGGCAGCGGAAGTGGGAGTGGGAATGGGAACGGGAACGCACCCGGACCTAACCTGGTAGGTTGGTACCTACTTTTTATTCCGTACATAATTAGGGTTACGTATAAAGTTACCGTGTTCGGGAAACATTTTACATGAAAACACGTACCTACCTTAAAAAGCGTTTACACGCAAACAAAGCTGCGGGCGGGTCGGCTAGTAATTTATATTACCTGGGTAGGTTTTGTATAGCTTTTACGGAGTTTTCATGCCGCACAGATTCCGATGACTGACATCACCAAGCCTCACTATTTATTTTGAATGCATTTGGAATTTTAACTAATAAATGCGTAATTGAGTGTGTTTGTTTATTACGCTTTCAAGCTTTATCTGCGTCATGTTTCGTATACACGTTGTTAGGGGCACATAAAAGGACAAAGGTCCAGACAAAAATTACTGTTCCCGAATCATAGAAACGAACTAGAAGCTATTAAGTAATAGATACTTCGGTTTTAGCATAGAAGAGTTACTTTGATTTTTTATTAACCAAAAATCCGCATCCTGTTTTGCGAAATCCGATCATCTGATCCCTTTACGTGCCTCTGAGCTGTTATGTACATAACCTACTGAAATAAACACTTACACACTTTTGAAGGGCTAACTAACGTCCTCTTTTATCAATAACGCTTTAAGACCTCTTGTTGGTAACATAATCAGCCAATGCTCATTATGTTACCTCTTTTAACGCCAATGCGTTAATTGAAATATAACGCAAGTAGGTAAACGCTACTTGCGTTATATTTCAATCCAGGAGGTATTTTTTATCAACATTTTGACCGTGCTTTACCAACCTAGGAGGATACTTACAGAATTACCAAATTATAAAACCCGGAGCCATAAACGAAATTTATATTTCCTACGCTAAGCAATCGTATTTGGGGTCGTTGGAATTTTGATATTTATATAGGGCACAGGTCACACATATCGGGCAAGGACATGGCGCGGACATGGCGCGGACATGGCGCAGACGTGGCACGGACGTGGCGAGGACATGGCACGGGCATGGCACGGACATGGCTCGGACATGACGCAGAAATGACGTGACAGAGGCACAAGTGTAGTGCAGTCTGTTGTCCGGTATCGATGTGTCAGCATGTCATCCTCAGAAGACGAAGATGCTCTTGCCCTCGTGCATACAATTAATTAATATACAGATCAGGGCCCGTACAACCCCGATTTCGAGTTAGTTGCTTCGAAAGTGAAACCCCTTCATTGGGTTATACAGTTGACGGGGTTACCCTTTCGTTTGGCTATTCTCCTCATAACACAGGCGAAAGTGTAACCCGTTCCTTTTGGCTTTCAGTCGATAGGGTTACCCTCTTATGAGGTTAAACGAATGAATGGAGTTACCTCTTGATAGGTTTTTATGAATGTTACACAATGGTTATCGTTACTAATATTTATTAATTAATAATAATTTCGGATTGTCACTGTCACTGTCACTCTAAAACTCAAACTCAAAACTCAACTCAAAGCTCCACTCGAAACTCATTCTACAAATTCATCTGTAAATGGTTATATCTCTGGAACTACTCATCCTAGAATAGCTGTTAATTGCTCAAAAGATAGCTATCGACAAGATCTTTATTTTCAATGACATATGTCAAAATTGAATTTGCCATATCTCGAGAAGTACTCATCCTAGACTTGCCGTTACTAGCTCAAATGATAGCTACTAATAAAATCTTAATTTTCGATGACAGCTGTCAAACTAAAAACTGTCATCGAAAATTAAGATCTTAACAATAGCTATTATGTGAGCTAGTAACGACAAGCCTAGGATGAGTAGCTCTCGAGATATGGTTGTTTTAAGTTTGACAGCTGTCATCGAAAATTAAGGTGTTGTCAATAGCTATCATTTGAACTAGTAAAAGCAAGTCTAAGATAAGTAGTTCTCGAGATATGGTCGATTTAAATTTGACAGCTGTCATCGAAAATTAAGTTCATGTCAATAGCAATCATTTGAGCTAGTAAAGGCAAGTCTAAGATAAGTAGTTCCCGAAATATGGTCGATTTAAGTTTGACAGCTGTCATCGAAAATTAAGTTCATGTCAATAGCAATCATTTGAGCTAGTAAAAGCAAGTCTAAGATGAGTAGTTCTCGAGACATGGTCGATTTAAGTTTGACAGCTGTCATCGAAAATTAAGTTCATGTCAATAGCAATCATTTGAGCTAGTAAAGGCAAGTCTAAGATAAGTAGTTCCCGAGATATGGTCGATTTAAGTTTGACAGCTGTCATCGAAAATTAAGTTCATGTCAATAGCAATCATTTGAACTAGTAAAAGCAAGTCTAGGATGAGTAGTTCTCGAGATATGGTCGATTTAAGTTTGACAGCTGTCATCGAAAATTAAGGTCTCATCAATAGCTATCATTTGAGCTAGTAAAGGCAAGTCTAAGATAAGTAGTTCTCGAGATATAGTCGATTTAAGTTTGACAGCTGTCATCGAAAATTAAGGTCTTATCAATAGCTATCATTTGAGCTAGTAAAGGCAAGTCTAAGATAAGTAGTTCTCGAGATATGGTCGATTTAGGTTTGACAGCTGTTATTGAAAATTTATTCCAATTTTATTATAATATAATTATTATTGCGTAAAATAAACAATTAGTAGTCTGTATTTCCGCCCTTAATGCTTAGAACACAATTACCGCAATTAATTTTCATCTTTTGACCGATTTTTTTTTCTCCTTTATCTCCTATAACCCACGTATAACCCGTGTTACAATGATAAAAAAGGGTAACCCTAAGGAATGGGTTTGGAATAATACCAAAACCCAATACTATTGATAACCCTCATGATCAGGTAACCTAATCAAAAGGGTTTTGAATGGTTTAGACCCATCAAATAATAGTGTAACCCATACGGAGAGGGTTAACTAAGCTTTTGAAATTACTAAATCTGAATAATACTGAATCTTCATCGGGTTACCAAATCGGGCCCTGATACAGATGAAGAAAATAAGCGCAAACGAATTTGCACAAGGATCAGCTAGTATTACCATGGGTATTACATAAAAAAATCTTAGTACCGGTTTAATCTCTTTCCGATTTCCAGCCACAATTTATCTTGAACATTTCAGTTACAATAATTGGAACGACAATGATCATAAAGCGTTGCATATTTTACAATCAATTCACAAAATTCAATATTAAATTCGATATCGTCATTCGTCACGCATTTTTACATCACTAACAGACGTATGTCGCAAGCAAGTACATACTACGAACTGGCGGCCATCTGACGCTCATCTGGCGGCGATCAGGCGCGGGCGCCGAAAAGGCGCGTCATACGTCCGAGCAACGACATACTATGTGCCCTAAATTGTGCTTTATTTCCATGTATTTTGTATGAAATTTGAATGGAATAGGAAACCACCTGTGCCATGTCCGTGTCATGTCCGTGCCCGATGAATGTGACTAGCGTCGGGCGCAGACATGGCACTGGCGGTTTCTTATTCCATTCAAATTTCATACAAAATGCATGGAAATAAAGTATAATTTAGGACACACGGTATGTCGTTGATCGGACGTGGTTATGACGCGAAGTCGTCGAGCTAAATTGTGCTTTATTTCCGTGCATTTTGTATTAAACTTGAATGGAATAGGAAAGCGCCCGCGCCATGCCCGCGCCAGGTCAGACAGGTGAGGCCTGAGCCTAGGTATGTCAACAACGCTCGGACGATTTTTGTCATTTCTCATCACAAACTCACTCGGAATCTGTGACTATACGATGATCGGTGATTAAAGATTAGTACTAATGTCCCCACATATAAAGCACATACCTTAGGCTGCTGCTTTTTCCTTGCCTCGCTGCGCAGGAGTGAGCACCGTAGCGCATTCCTCTCTGCCACACGGCGCACGGCTGCTTCTTCGGTCTTTGGTCGCCCACCAGCGTCCCAGGCCCTGGGAATTTAACTTTATTGTATTATACATTATCGGGGTTGAAGGCAAATCCCCCTAGTTCAAAAGCGTGTAATCTGCTCCATAATCGGAGTCCCAGCTGATGTCTCCTGTCACGACCATTTCAAGGAGCTGAAAGTACTGCCCCTACATATACCAATAGATATTCCACCAGAGCTTTCAAACCTAGTTTAAAGAAATGGCTGCTCGAATATATCTTTTACGACATATGTGAATTATAATTATGACCTGAATTGTAATTTGACATATTACCTATATTACATTGCAGTTATATTGTTATACCCTACCTAACCTGTACGTCTGTATGTGTTGCTATTAGCAACACATGTTACAGGTCATGTCAGGGGTGTACAGGTCATGTTAGGGGTGTACAGGTGTACAACCTCTATCTTCGGAACCCAAGCCAACCTCACACGCACGTGGTGCACCCTGCTAAACAACGAACGGGGCTCGGCGGCCCGCTGATTGGGGCATAGCACAGCCTACATCGGCACAGCTAAATCGCCTGGCCACCGACGGGCAGCAGCGTCGGTGGTGCGAGAAGCTTTGTCCTGCGATCCCCAGTTCAAGTTCTAAAGCAGCAAATTCTTATTTTTTTATTCCAAAAATTTAGCTTGTTGCTAGAAACTAGCCATCGAACATAGGGCTCTTGTACGATTGTTTTAGTAGGTAGGTACTTAATTATAATTCGTCTAAGAGACCTAGCCAAGTCAGACAAAGCTTCAATATATTATGCTAAGTTATAGAAGAAATTTAATGATATTTTAAGTTACAATATTTTTTTTTACGTTATTTATAAATAAATTTCAGGACTGACCATTAATATTGGCACCCATTTAGATCTCACTTATTTTGTCGATAACCTCGACTACCAAGGCATAACATAAATAAATATTGAACTTGGCTCTCATTTCACATTTATGTTTTTGATGGGATTATTACTATAGGGGCATGTACGCCCCACTTTTTCCTATGGAGTTCTATCATTTCACGTGACAGGTTGAAAACCAATCACATGTTTTTGAAAGAAGTAGTGGAGATTTTTATTCCATGGCATTTAGGTTCATTTCCACGGTTGTTACATAAGCTCTGTGTAGATTGTGTCAAGCACATCTTACGTCCACGTCATACGCAAGGTTTGTGGGGGCGTATTTTTCTTAAGAGTTTGTTTGCATCTAAAAATACACCGTAATAACCTACTAGTATTTTTACGTAACGCGATCAAGTAGTGAATTGGCAAGAAACCCAGTTTGCCTCATATTTTATGAAAGATTTTATTGCAATTATTATTCTTAACTATTACGTTGTTTTTGAGGGAGTTAGAGACACTTTCATCCCAAGCTTTTTGTCATCTTAATCATCAGAAATTTTATATTAATCTTTTTTACAAAGATTGCATTTAACAACGCTTTTTTAATTTAGTTACAGATAAATTAAGGTCATTTAGGGTTATGCAAAAAAATGGATTTGGAAACAAGGTTACTTTTTCTGAACAGTGATTTATTCATCTTTGTATAATATTCAGGCGTTTATTTACCTCTAGCCCTAACCATATTATACGGAGATAACTTTGTGGTCACAGAGTTTTATCATATTATTTAGAAAATGAGTTTGTGTTTTCATGCATAAGCCTCTGAGCCAATTTTGATACCGAAATAAGGCAAAATATGTTTTTATTCAGGTAGATACAGCTTTTAATATGATATTTGGTTCAATCGGGATTCTAAAACTAAAGAAAGTAGAGTAATTGGATTTATACACCGTACACCGATGTCTGATATATATTAAATTACACGAGATACCTTGGCGAAATAAAAATGAGGGTTGCTAGGTATCCCTAATGCTTTTGCGTTGAACATTGATCGATATTTATACTGTCACCAAAGAGTTTTATCATGGGAGTGCTCGCAATGAACAAAATTCTTTGTCTTATTTTTTCAACATAAAGGTGTTTTGTCTCGTTTGCTCTTCGTGGTGACATAAGAGAGGAATCGAGACAACAGTAGTAGCTCCATGACTGTTCTAAATTATGATATTTTTTATGAGTACAAATTATGAGTGCAAAAAACATGCCGGAGGTCTTTGCCGAAGACGGGAGGCCTTAAAACCCCTACACCAGTGTTAGCCACTAGTTCTTATGTAGAAGAAAAAAATGAGTACAACAAAATGGTACAAATACAAACTTCAATTTGTAAGCGCCACATCGAATATAACCAATCACACCGAATGAACTGATTGCACTTATAACTTCGATTACGACAGCGGTGTTCAATGTGGTCCAATTACAGAATCATCGGTGGCATACAATTGCATTGATTGGCTAATCAGTTCCAGTTAGATTGAAATCTGCAATGCATTGCTCAATGAATAGAGTCTACCTACTCACCAACAATGACTGACCAATGAGATATAATAAAATGGGAAATACCCACATCTTGATTAAGATTGAGATGTCTAAGGTAATAATAATAATAAAACATTTATTTTGTTACACAGATACAGTTTGTTATCATGGTAATAGAAGAAAATTGATTAGGATTGAGTATTTTCGTTAATTTTCTTAACATAATTCTAGATTTATATCTAGACTAGCTGACCTGCCCACAACTTCGTTTGCGTTATACTTTTGTATAGACCGTTTTCATGGTAAATGTTTCCTGAATATGTTTACTTTACACGTAACCCTAAATATGTACGGAATAAAAAGTACCAATCTACATTACCTACATTACCAGGTTAGGTCCGGGTAGATACCTGGGCCCGTACCCGTTCCCGTTCTCGCTTTCGCTTCCGCTGCCTTTTCCGAGCCCGTTCTCACTCCCTTTTCCGTTAGCGACACGTCGTCAAGTCACAGCCAGTTAAAAAGTATAGGTAACATGAGATTTTGTATCCCTTACTTGAAAAAATATTGGTTCCCCGTGCAAACTTTGATCCCCTATCTGTCCTTCCCATCTAACTGGAGTTAGTACTGGAGTACCTAACACTTTAACACTCTCGTTCTAGGGCGCGAGCTGCTGCTTGAGCTGCTGCTCGATCCGCTGCTGCGAGGCCCACAGTGTGTGCCTCGCATGTGCCGTAATCACGTATATCTTGGTTTTTTCTGTTCTAACTGTGAGCACTGTACACCTGAGCAGGCATGTGTGCCAAACACAATATTTGGACTTGCTTCTGACTACCACCAATGAACTTGGTATGGTGGGTTACGTTCTTAAGTAGATCTTAGTTACTAATAAATGTGAGCAGGTATGTGTGCCTAACACAATGTTCGATTGGACTTGCTTCTGACTACCGCCGACTAACTTAGTATGGTTACGTACCTATGCCTAAAAACAAAAAACAAAAATACTTCCCTGAAGCTGAAACACTAATATTCGTATTGATAGTGCGATCTATTTTATCCAATCTGATCTGAACTACGACGTCAACGAAATTACCATATGTATAGCTAGGCCACGCTAGGCCTAAACCCAGCAGTGGGTAAAGTCGGGCTGCGGATGATAATAGGTCAAAAGCTGAAAAAATATTTACATCATACCTAAACTATGAGTAGGTATGATACATTTTTATATCCCCGACTTGAGAAATGATTGATTCACCATACAAAACTACCCTTCCCATAACCTTTCCTATCATCTTTCTCTATACCAAAATTTATTAAAATCGATTCAGCGGGTTAGGCATGAAAACGTAATAAACAGACATACAAACAGATTTACTTTCGCATTTATAAGATTAGTTAGGATAGTTTGGATAGCGAAGTCTATGATGTACGTTTTATTCTAAAAATATTGCGGCTTCCGCGCAACAAATAAAGGCAAACAAAGTTGCGGGCGGGTCAGCTAGCATTGATACCGCGATCCAATAACCTCGTCACCCGCATAAGGCTAAGCTGGGCCGTCGATTCAATAAAAAGTTAGTTGACCACGTTTTCGACTTACTGAACTACGATGTAATGTAATGTGAACTCTAAGAAATGGAAGGTCATGTTGTACTGGTTATTTCATTTTTCTATTTTTGACCTGTTTGAAAACTATATATTCTAGAATTAAAATAAAACCATTTTGGAATATAGAAACAAAACACATTCATATGACACCTCACTCAATATATTTGCATAAGTTTAATTTTTTTTGGCACATTTTGGGACTCCATTCCTTGATGACCCCCTGTCTGATGTAACTCATGTACTTCCCAACAAAAATTTCATATACAACTTATCGACCCACCAAATTGTATGCAGATTGGATCAACGATTCGAGATTTATGCTCGTCCATTTTTGAATGTACCAACAAAACCCTTTCTCATGATACCCCACTCAATATATTTATATGACTGTGTTTAATTTTTTTTGGCCCCTTTTGGAACCCTATACCTTGATGGCCCCCTGTCAGATTTAACTCAAATGCTTCCTAGCAAAAATTTCAAATACAACTAACTTATCGACCCACCAAAGAAGATCGGTCAGTTTCATAAAACCTGTGACCTGAGCCTGACCATAAAATGTCGCGTCTAGAAATAACCTATATCATGTGCAATAAATAGTTTTTTATTAAAGCCGGAGAATTTTGCGGGGATTTATTTTATACTTTTAGGTTAGGATACGTTATGATAGGACGTACTGCGATCAATATTTTATTAATAATTTACTAAGTATTCCGGCTTTAATAGATAAACTTATTAGTTATAATTTCAATACTCCATTACGCTTCCATTTATGGTCAGGTCTGAAATGACCGGCCTTCTTCATGCAGATTGGATCACTGGTTCGAGAGTTATGCTCGGACAAACATAAAAACATACTTACAATTCTACCTCTTTATATAGTAGCTTTTCATTAAAGAAGCTGCCTATACAAAAATGGAAATCTAGAATTATGTAAAGAAAATTAACGAAAAGACTCAACTCTAAAAGAAAACTTGTATTACCATTACCTTATACATCTCAATCTTAATTAAGATGTGTATTTCCATTATATTACCTATATCTCATGACTGTCTAAAATAGAAATAAGTATAAACATTGAACGAGCCTTATTTTTTATATAATTTTAATTTAACGGTCTTTTTTTTTCATTTAGAACGACATTACGATTTTTGGCTTATTTTATTAACTATATTTTTTCTAATTTATGCTGTGTACAGTTAATGGCGTTTTAAACATCCTACCACGATAGTAAGAAGACACAAGTTTAGTGAAATGAAATATAGGTGTTAAAGTGGACTTTGAAGAATATAAAGGTGTGTTAAAGTGGACTTTGAAGAATATTTTGCTGATAGTTTTGTTATAGCGGCCATTGTTTTAACACAATATGACTTGACTGAAGTCTGAGAAATTAACATCCACGAAATAAATATTAATACCGAAGTTTGATGGTACGAAAACTTTAGCCCGCGCAGTTACGGTAAAAAAGGTTTAGGTCCAGTTTCACCATACTCTGTTAGTTAATTAAATGCCCTGTTAATTGTTTTAACAGATTGTTAAGGTTAACGAGTGTTCCACAATGTGCTAACGATTGATTAGTTTTCTTAATCAGTTGTTAAACTTAACGGCTGCCCCACAGGTCCGTTAAATTGTTAACAGACGATTATTATTACAGTCAAGAATTCAAGATGGACATGGCGTATAATTTTATTTTCGAAAACGAAGACATTTTAGACAATTTAGATGATTTGGACAATTTAGTAAAACGTCCTAGAATTTACAAAGAACTGCGAATGTATTTCGAAGAATACGATGTCATTGATTTTTGCACGAGGTTTCGTTTATCGAAAGAATCTGTTTTGGATGTATTACAATTAATTGAAGACAAGCTTGAATAACCATCAGATCGATAAGTTCCTAATTTGCTTTACCTATGTAAGTAGGTACTTTGCAAAGGTATATGACATCATACGCTAAATTATTTTACTATTTTCACCAACATTATTATTTAACATAACCTCTATTTGTTTACAGAAATGAATCTATTTCACCTATAAATCAATTGTTTTTGACATTAAGATACTATGCAACTGGTTCGCAGCAAATAACTGTAGGAGAACTATTGTGGAACAAGCAAGTCTACATCTCACAATACATAAAGTAACCGCAGCAATAGCCTCCCTCAGCCGTGAATTTATCAAGTTCCCTGAGTCCGGGGACGAGTTAAGGAAAGCACAATTAGAATTTTATAATATAGCGCGGTTCCCAAAGGTTTCGGGTGCTCTTGACTGTACACATGTACGTATTAGATCACCTGTTGGAGAAAATGGAGAGTATTTTAGAAATCGAAAAGGCTATATGTCCATTAATGTGCAAGCCATTGGTAGTGCAAACCTAGAGATATTAGATTTGGTAGCAAGATGGCCAGGCAGTAGTCAAGATCAGACTATATGGAATGCCTCATACAGAAATCCACACCAGCCTATATCAGTCCACTGCTGGACATAGGCCTCCCCTAATAAAGGGGGATATACCCATAATCCCCACGCTGGGCATGCGGGTTGGGGATCGCAGGGCACAGCTTCTCGCACCACCGACGCTGCTGCCCGTTGGTGGCCAGGGGATTTAGATGTGCCGATGTAGGCTGTGCTATGCCGCAATCAGCCGGCTGGCAGAGCTCCGTTCGTTGTTTAGCAGGGTGCACCACGTGCAGGTGAGGTTGGCTTGGGTTCCGAAGATGGGGGTTGGAACCCCGTACACCCCCATACATATATACATACAGAAATGCCATATTTGAAAGCAACCGGTATGGAGATGCAGTTCTTTTGGCTGATAGTGGATATATGAATCGACCATATATAATGATGCCATTAGAAGACCCAAGGACACCAGAGGAGGTATCCCGCTTGCATGTTAAATGCAGAGAGTCAAGGATATTTCAATTTGGTCACATCACATAGCCCGTGACGTACCTATTAAACAACTAGCTGAAATAGTGCACATGTTTGCATCAAAGAATTATCAAATAATGACATTTTGTATTGGTCGTTTTAGAAAGTGAGTGAATGATAAATGAGTCATTCGGTTAGATGCTAGATTTAGTAACGGTCTGTTAGATTATCACAGTGGGACATGAAATGTTTTAACAGCGTTGTTAATTTTAAACACTAATTAGCTAATCACTGATTAAAAAGAATTTGGTGAAACTGGGCCTTAGGTTTTTAGGTTAGGGTTAGGTTAGGTTTATTTATTTTAATTAAAGATAAATAAACATAATATACAACCTGCATGTTATTTTTATTTATCTTTAACTAAGATAAATAAACGAGCATTTCACATAATTAAATCAGAAGGTATTATTTATTCAAAAGTGTTATGAAGTCAACTTTGTAATGGCAGAAATGCATGCTATTCGTAATTCCTATCTGAAAGAAGAAACGAACGTTTTCATAAGATATTGTTGTGTTGCGTACATAGGTCCTTTGTTGATTTTTCCTTTGAGAATATTTCAAGCATGAAGCTTTATTATCCTTCAAGGCACTTCAAATGATTGTGCACGTAAACAGAGAACCCGATACTTGTTGTTAAAATAGCTAGTTTTAAATAGCTAGTGGGCACCCTGTGACTTCGTTCGCGCAAAGGTTTGTTCCCGATGAATCCGTCCTTATTTTCGAGGCTGAGATACTGTATTAGTGCACCTCTACACTATCATCATCATCATCATCATCAGCCTATAGCAGTCCACTGCTGGACATAGGCCTCCCCTAATGAGCGCCATTGCGCCCTGTTCTCAGCTCGACGCATCCAGCTTCTACCAGCAGCCTTGCGCAAATCGTCACTCCACCTGGCCGGAGGGCGTCCTACACTACGCTTGCCGAGCCGCGGTCTCCACTCAAGAACTCGTTTGCCCCAGCGGTTGTCGGTTCTTCGCCAGATATGGCCAGCCCACTGCCACTTCAGCTTACAAATTCTCTGAGCTATGTCGAAAACTTAAGTTCCATGTCAGATAATCTCGTTGCGGATTCTATCCTTCAGGGAAACTCCATGCATGGCTCGTTCCATATCTCGCTGAGCGACTTTAAACTGGTGGATTAGCCGTACTGTGAGTGTCCACGTTTTGGCTCCATATGTCATGACGGGTAGGATGCACTGATTGAAAACTTTCGTTTTCGAACATTGGGTATGGGTGACGAGAAGACTCGACGTAGTTTTCCAAATGCTGTAGAAGTAACCCAGCTGCATCCTCCTCTTGGCCTCGTTCTCGAAGTTGTTCCTACCCAACTGCAATATCTGCCCGAGATACTGTGAAACAATTTCGTGAAGGTGTCCATTAACGAGGACGGGTCTCGTCAATTCGGTCAATGACCATGACTTTGATCTTGTCCAAATGCATACCGAGACATCTTTCGCGAGGCTGATGCTAGGTGGTCCAGCATCTGTTGCAGCTCCTCCAGTGACTCCGCATTAGGACTATGTCAACAGCGAATCGCAAGTGTGAGATGTGCTCGTCGTTTATGTTTATGCCCATATCTTTCCAGTCCAGCGTCTTAAACATATCCTCCAACGCGCTTGTGAACAGTTTCGGAGATATAACATCTCCTTGTTTCACTCCGCGGCGTATTTGGATGGGTTTAGACTGCTGGTCCTGTACTCGGACACTCATAGTGGCGGCATCATACAAACATCCCAACATTTCGATATAACGATAGTCCACTTGACATCGCTGCAAGGATTCCAGGACAGCCCAGATTTCAACAGAGTCAAAAGGCCTCATAATCCACAAAAGCCAGACACAGGGGCTGATTATACTCTTCGGACTTCTGTATAATCTGCCTCACTGTGTGAATGTGGTCTATGGTGCCATATCCTCCTCGAAACCCAGCCTGCTCCAGTGGCTGGAAGTCGTCAAGTCTATAGACGTGGCTCAGGAGCGAGATAGGTCTGTAGTATTTAAGAGAGGGGGATTTATCTCCCTCTCGTCTCCCAAACTCTCGTTCCACGCCTTAGGAATTTTCCCACAGTAAAGGATGGAGTAGCAGGAAGATGGAGGTATGCAGGAGCTGCAGAACCCCTTCAATTTTTAAGCTGTCTCAGGGCCAATACGATCTCGTATTGGCTGATTTCTGGCAGTTCGTCGGTGTAGTGGCGGGTGAGGGTGGTTTTAGAATCGTGGTTGTTACATTGGGGGCAAGGAGCGTGTGCCACATACAGTCGGCCGTAGAAGTCCTCGATCTCTGATAATATCTCCGGCTTTGACAAGTCTTTTACGTTTTGCATTTGTTATTAGTCAGTCAGTCAGCTTCAATACAATTATTATATTTTGATTTTCCGAACATTTTTGTAAATTTTATGGCAAATTCTTTTGCTTTATTTCAGCCACAAAAATCGAAATTACTCCGTTTTTCATACTTCCACATTTTTCTGTCCAGAAGACTTGACTAGAGAACTTTATCAGTGATTAAATATGTGTTCCAGTAAGAAAAAAGTATAAACCGTCGTGAGTTTTACCATTTTTCTATACCTATCGGTATTTCGTATTATTTAAAATCCATGACAAAAAAAATCTAGTCGTCTAGAATTACTAGAATAACTGTGATATAATAACTGTCTTTAATATTAGAGATATCATTAGTACGTTATACACAATTATACACGTATGCATATATTATGAGTCGAATTTGTGTGTTATCTCGAAAGGGCGTGATCCAGATCATGGTTCTCTACGATGTTGTACGTCACTTAAAATTACATGTCTCAAAAACATACAAAACACAACAACCTCACAATCATCGTCATCATCATCATTACGTCAAAGGAAGTTCAGTTAAATCATATAAGCTTTCTTTGTAAGTGTTTGAGTAAAATTTATGCGCAACTTTATAAGCCATTTGTTTATGAAAAACTACACAATTCGAAAAGTCGTAGAACATTTTTTTATCTTCGGGAGTATTTAAACCCCGTTTTGGAATAAAAAACGAATTTAACCTGTAACAACTCATCCTAGCACACTAAAAACACCAAATTACAACAAGAACCATATCCAGAATAAAGCATCTCTCGTTCATGCAAAAGTTTCCTCGCAAATTAAACCACGGCAACTTTCCTTAGGCGTCGGAGTTTATAGGGCTCCCGAAAGCAAACGACATGGCTTAGCGACTGAAAAAGCCACATCTGAACATGCTTTCAGAAGCACGGAAGCGTTCAGATCTAAATGCCACTAAACGGTCACCCATCACGGAAACCACTAGCGTCTTCGCCGGCTGTTCGACAGCTATTCACCAGATACGGTTACCCAGTCGAACTAATTTTAGATGTCTTTAAGTACAAAGATAAGTAGTAAGTAGATACTGAAAGTCGTAAAGGAATCGTAATTTCGATTGCTAATGTGGAAGTACATTTATGGGGAGCCTTTCTTGCTCCCAGCTCCTGACCAGCGCGGCAAATATCTTGGACTTTTCCTTTTAAAACTACCTGAAAATTTAACTCACTAACATATCCTGGTGAACATTTTCTCAAGATTTACAGAAGATAAAAAATCATTCAGTTAGCTCAAACGTTTGCTACAAACGAATAAAAACAAATTTTCTCTTGAAAAATGGCTGAAAAATGAGTTTGAGGAAATTATTTTACATTTTTCAAAATTTTTATTAATTAATTGGAAGACCAACAGCCAATTTAACATAAAATATAATATAATTAATATAAACTTTAAATAACAACATTAAGTTCTCTCGTATGGCAACTAGTATGGCTATCAATCTTAAATAGATCGTTTTTTTTTAAAATTTTTAATCGTGTTTCCTCTTATATAATAATTCTCAAGGAAAAATCTTCAATTTCATAATCTTACCAATTATTATTTCATAAAGAGCTAAAATATATTCTCCGTGCGCAAGAAACCGAAATGTCTGGTTTAGTGATCTTGTAACCAACGCTAGTTGAACAAGTAAGAGATACCTGCATCTACAAAAAATACGGCACTTTTGTACTCCACATTTTCGGGTCGGCTTGTGTAGCTCTTGAGGTAACACGTGGGTCAATGTGTCAGGTATAATGCTATGTAGTGGGAATACACACCAACTTCAAGTTTTAAATCAGTCTTTGTGATATAATGTTACCCTTTCTGCCTCAAACATAGAAGCTCCTTTAGTTTTTTAGTCACCACTTTTTAGTGAATGAGTAAAATTTATACAGAACATGTTGACACATACAAAGTGTTCTGTCTCACAAGACATTTCGACGACAAAATAAATTATGGAAGGTTCTTGCTCAAATGAGAAGGTTTTTAAAATACAGTTTGTCACTAATAAGTAACTACCAGTATTTAAAAAAAAATTGTTTGTTACTACTATGGCATTACTTAATCATTTAACGCCTCAAAGCATTTAGTTTTATCCAGTGTTATCAATTATCACTCTCTTACTCAATGAGATGACTTTCTTTTAGTGTAACGGTACAATACGGTACACATGGTTAATTCCTTATTTTTGCCCATATCCGCTTGAACTGTCTAAATTTTGAAAAACTTTTATTATTTGAGTTTGTTAACATTTGCTTTTATATAGATTTTTACTTCCTACCTACTCTCAAATTAGGTAAGTAAGCTCCTAATATAGGTAAAAATGTTACAATCTTCTATAAAAATAAAGATGAACGCGTGCAATAAGATAGGTAATTGTAACTTGGCCGCATGTGTGAAAGAGTGTCACTTGAGAACGGGTCGACCTAGTTTGGATTTTTTCTTTGAGTTCGTAATTCCTAGGACACAGCTAGCGTATGATTTCTTTTTATATCTTCCGAAAACATCTGGAAAATTCGGAAAGGATGGCATTTTTATGTCAAAATCTGAATAAATATGACGTTAAGTTTGACAGCATATACATTAGTGATAGCAGTCAACGATGCCGACGGCTTATATTAAAATAATATATTTTTTTATCACATCACACTCACATTATAAATGCGGAAGTTTGTGTGGGTATGAGTATGTTTGTGGTCATTTAACTAACAGCTGGAAGGATTGGGTTGAAACTTGGAATATACATAGTTTATGATCTGGCTTAACACATTATTATGCTACTTTTTATCCAGGTACCACGCGAGCGAAGCCGCGGGTAGAACATAGTATACTGATAAAATGATTAGTTTCATTATTTTGCTATCACCCTTTGAAATGACAAAAAGGTAATGTCGGCAGACAAAAAGTAACCCATTAATATTATCTTTGAATGCAACCATGGCCGTCAATGACCAAACACATAAGCCTTTTTTTGTCTTATCATTCGAGCGGAGCTGCGGGCATAATCTAGTCAAGGTATATTTGACTTTCACTTCAAATTGAATGTAGACATGTTTTAGACTTTGGTCGTGGGCCTACGTTCTGTTCAAATATGCGGTCTTGTAAGGCAATTTTGTTGACGGTATTAGTTGATCGTCGTAAATTGACGCGTGTAAGCCCCGTGTCATCCTCTGAGAAGCCGTATATGCATACCCTGTATTACATCTGTAATACAAGGTATATCTAGATTCTAGCCTGTTGATCCTTTGAAACATGGAGTCTTAACAATGAATTCCTCAGTGCAGAACTGTGCTGCACAGTATGCAGCCACTGAACAGTTAAAACCTACTTTATAAGTTATTTTTTTTCGTGTATGTTTTACCTGAGGGTTTCAGACGTGACCAGCTGCGGTTCGATGGCTGGTGGAGGAGGCCGCCCGCTGTTGAATAACTGTTGCACCGCTGAGTTTGTTTTCGGCGCGTTGATTGTCAAAATCAGTGGAGTGTCCAATCTGTTGGCAATTTTAGACTTCTGAATATTTTTTATAAAAATAGTGTCTTGGTTAAGCGTGGTACGGGGAAGAGGCTCTTGATAATACTTTGGAGCACTGAAAACAAAACCGTGCACCCGCTGCACCACTTGTTCGGCCATGGCGCGTAGCGTCATGGACCAATTCCAATATACCTATCAATAATATAGGGTAAAATATGGGTGTATGTACGGGCTAGTGGGTAAACCGATGAATCAATTTTAATATTATACTTGATGAAGTAACGCTTAGACTACTTTACTGCATCTAGTAACCAAATACATAAATGTTTAAGTTTTATCTAGGGATAAAAATGATAGTCCTGGTTTCTAAATTATATGAGTCTAACACTAAAGTGTCTCGTAAACAAAATTTCTGCCTATTTATATTTTTTATCACCATACAATTCATAGTCAGTTAAATATTTTATCTTTTGTGAACATCCTAGTGATTTAATATCTCCACAACTCACTTATTTAAAAAGTACACCTACTAATTTACTACTTCGTCTTGAGAATTTGAAAGTTTGCAGACTTTGTAGTTATGCTTAGTAATAATAGTTTGTTCGTAAGTTAACACCATAATAATAATAAATAAAATATAATGATCCCTAGTCAACATTTATCTTCACAATGCAAAATTTTTGTTCTGTGTGGTATTCAAACCCGCATCCGGCTTATTCCCAGAGGTCCACGACTTCATTGTTTTCAAACTTAAGTGCATAATTTGTTTACCAAAGTTCACATCATTTTAAAATAAATAATGTTTCCTTTCCCAAATGGTCCATGAATTTCATTGGTGTAGTTAGCAATAAAGCCCAAGGTAGGACAAACATTTGTTTCTTCATGAATAAAAAGACAAAGAATAGATAATTCAGAACTCTTTCTTGGATCACAAAAATTATACTACAACAGGTAATAATTAGATGCTATCATATATAGAAAGAGGACTTAGTAAAACCTAAATGTGTAATTATATCTTGTAGGCCATGTCGTCATTATTTATTTTTTCTATTATCTTATTCTTGTCGTGGCTAACTCTAGTATCTTGTTTGTTAATAACTAGTTTGCCCGCTCGCACATCGTTTGCGTGTATACGTTTACTTCTATTGCACTCCCACTATATTCCCACTTCCAATCCACCCTGACTCTTTATCCCACTACCACTCACTCTCACCCCACGACCACTGCCATTCCCACTCTCTGTCCCTATCCCACGCCCACGCACTATGCCACTCCCTGCCTTGCTACCTACCCCACTCGAACACACCATGCCCACGCCTACTCTCGGTACCCACTCCCACGCCCTATCCCTCATCCACTCCCTGTTCTACCCCTTTTCCCTCTTTCAACCCTACGCTTACGACCATGCCTACGCCTATTCCCGGTCCCCACTCCTTCCTCCTATCCCACGCCCACACCAAATTTCGGTTCTACTCTGACTTCAATAATTTTCAAAGTAGTAAGGTTCTTAATTGGTAAAATATTTATTGTGTTTACTTTTACTTACAATAAAGAAAAAACCTAGTAGCGAGGTATAAACTGGATATTACAATGCAATTGCCTTTTGGCTTCACAATCTCTGTCAATTTTCACTCGAGTGGGTTTATTATTTGATGTGGTCTCATCCTAAATAATATTCCATACATAAAATCCTTGATAATATTCCATGCATAAAATACTATCTTGTACTAAACTCTTTAGTCTAGGCCAGGTTCTTGACCCAGAAGAAGCTCAAAAAGTTTAATTACAACCTTTTTGGAAATATTTGAAACTAAAATGGACGAATATCAAATATTTGACAGGTAGGGACAGTTTAGGAAATATATGATACTTTTACTATTTTCCTCGCAATTTTTCCATATTTTCTCACGCTTTAAACCTTCCCTCCAAAAATATTTCTAAACCTAAATTAGCCAAATCGGTCCAGCCGTTCTCGAGTTTAACCGAGACTAGCGAATAGCAATTCATTTTTATATATAATAGAGATGAGTAAAGTATTTTAGTGTAGAGATCCGACCGAATGAAAATGTCACAAATTTCCATAAAGTCTAAATTGAAGCATGAAACGAGATCAAACCACGGGCCTAAAGCGAAATAGCCTAACTAAGCATTTCTGTATCCATTTCGGCACGTTGTCGGTTGAGTTTTGCAACAGCCGAAATAGATTTAACTCTAAGCGAGGGGATGAAAACTGAGGAATAGCTACGATCAATAAGTCGACCCTTCTGTTTCGCTAAGTCTAAATAAATTGTTCGTATTTTGCACCGAACTATCACACTAAACGAAGAGCATATTTATTTTATTTCGTACACAGCAAAAAAAATCTGCGTAAAGTACTGAACGATTTAAACTTAATATAAGGTATCAAGAATAAGAGCTTTAACTATAAAAATGGTACGTAAAATCAGTAGGAATTATCTTGTAATTTATTTATTGTAGAAAACCTTTGAGAGAGGAAAACAACACGAGTTATTGCTGGGAGGGCCCACAAAAAGAAGGACCAGCCAATGTCTAGAAATGGGAAAGCTATCAAAGGCATTATCAGTTTATTTGATTTGCGGAACATTTGCGAAAAGCCAACAATTCCGACAATAAAATACATGGTGATTTTAAACTGCTCTGAAACATAGTTGGAAATCACAGAAGACTCAGTAAAAGTCTGTTGAAATAAGAGAGATAGCAGCTATTATATCGTTAGAAAATACGGAATGGTCTAGACATATTTATGATAATGTTTATGACTACATCTGAGGCGCAGTGAGTGAATGCCCGCCTGAGACGTAGGTTTTGGGTTCAATTCCTGCTGCAATACAAATGTTTGTATGATATGAATAGAACCGAATAGTTTCAGGGCCGGGGTGTATTCTATGAATAATGTAATTACAAAAAAAGTATTATATCAGTCATGTGTTTTTCATAATAAAAGTCATTCTCGTTAGGGGCTTGATGATCCCTGTGTAATAAAATGTCCAAAATTATAATTGTTTAGTCAAAATATGACTTCAGTAAGAAATGAGTGAGGGATCAATGACGACTGCTTATAGGAAAATAGAAGAACTAATCCTTGTATAATAACTGATAGATATGATTAATTTATGATGTCAGGAAAAATGTATAATAGATGTTTTTATAGAACTTTACAAAATGAAACACAATACATGTGAGAAATTTAAGGCCTGTTTTCTAAAAGGGTCTGGTAATTAATCTCTAAACCTCAAAATAAGCGGATTCCTCAAAAATTCACCACGTTTGAATTAAGAACTTTGATTACAATTCAAGCCAATTCAATTCAGAAACCATTCAGTTGAAAACCTAATTGATTTTGTGAGCGTATTACTCCCAATATTAAGTTAGTTTTTCGATTTTGAAAAGCAATTGCTCAGCTTTTATTATTAAGAAAATGAAACTTGCAAAACTTCTTAGTGGATTGGTTAAATCGGTTGTACCTTTAAGAAAAGCCGTGAAATGCACGAAATTGCCATATTGTTATTTTGAAACAATTGAATTAATTAAATCGGAAATTAGAATTTTTGCAGTAAATGTTATATCGGTTCCTACACTCGAGAGCAATGAATCCGGGTCACTCAAAGAATCCAAAAAATCTCGGAAAGTAAGAATGCTAGGTTAATGCAATAAATTGTATTTAATAGACAATTTAATACTCCTTAAATGAAAGTATTAAAACTTCTTAGTTATTGTAAAGTTATATCATAAAAAAATCAAATTTGAAAAGGGAACACTGTCGAAGATGGAACTACGAAATTACAGGATTTGTTTTTGCTTTTGTTTGTAATCTGTCATTTATGTTGGTACATAAACCAGGTTGATAGTGCTCAATATTCATTATTCAAGCTGAAATCATGTCGCTTACACTTGAAGAATGCACCAGAATACTTACATTGGTGGAAACCGGCCGGAGTCAGCGCGATACAGCCAGGACTGTCGGTGTGTCGCTGTCAACAGTACAAAGAGTTCTCCGACGTTACGAAGAAACTGGTTCTAACCTACGCAGACCAGGAACGGGCAGAACTAGGTGTACCACAGCACGAGAAGACCGATACTTGGTGAACACCATGCTTCAAAACCGCTTTCTCACAGGAACTGAACTCACAAATCAGTTTTGACGCCTCGGAGGAAGTAACCCAAGTGCATGGACAGTAAGACGTCGGCTTGCTGAATCTAACTTAAAACCCCTTAGACCTGCAAACGGCCCTAAACTGGAGCGTGGCCATCGTATTTCAAGACTAAGATATGCCCAGAACCACGTAAATTGGAGTATTGAAGATTGGTCGAAAGTTATGTTCTCCGACGAATCAAAATTTATGCTCTACAAGCACGATGGAAGACACAGAGTGTATAGAAGACCAGGGGAAAGATTCAAGCAAGCATGCATCGAAGAAAAAGTAGCCTACGGTGGTGGGTCTGTACTTGTGTGGGCCGGAATTTCCTCTGAAAGTCGCACAGAGCTGGTGATCATAGAAAACGGCTCTTTAACTAGCGTAAGATATGTGGAAGAAATCCTCAACGAACACGTTGGTCCATTTATGGTCAATTTGGGTGAGGATGCTATATTTATGCATGACAATGCCCGACCTCATACAGGTAGGATTGTGAATGACTACCTTCAAGAGATGAACATTACTTGTATGGAGTGGCCAGCGCGCAGCCCGGATATCAACCCGATCGAGCATGCTTGGGACGAGCTAGGGAGATGCGTAAAACAACGAAACCCTCCCCCAATCACGCTTCCTGAGCTCAAAATTGCTCTCACAGAGGAATGGGAGAATATTCCCCAAAATCGTATAAGGAACTTGGTGTACAGCATGCCAAACCGCGTAAACGCAGTAATGGAAGCACGAGGAGGTAATACGAAGTATTGAAATTCAAGAAAATCGTCATAAAGTTCAAAAATTTCATGTTTCCTATTTTTGTTTTAAGGAGAGATCAGCAGTTTTTTTTCTTTATGTAATTTTGTGTAAATAAAATGTATGGTGACTCATATTTTTTTAACTTTCATTTAAGGAGTATTAAATTGTCTATTAAATACAATTTATTGCATTAACCTAGCATTCTTACTTTCCGAGATTTTTTGGATTCTTTGAGTGACCCGGATTCATTGCTCTCGAGGGTATATTATCAAGATGTAAAACCTAGGTTAATATTTATTGTTTAATGGTGTTAAGGTCTCTGAATCAAGTCAATTATTGTGTTGCATTATGATGTCCAATGGGAGATTCTACGCCTTAGGCCCAGGTCACACATATCGGGCAAGGACATGGCAAGGACATGGCGCGGACATGGCGCGGACGTGGCACGGACGTGGCGAGGACATGGCACGGGCATGGCGCGGACATGGCTCGGACAAGACGCAGAAATGACGTGACAGAGGCACAAGTGTAGTGCAGTCTGTTGTCCGGTATCGATGTGTCAGCATGTCATCCTCAGAAGACGAAGATGCTCTTGCTCTCGTGCATACAATTAATAAATATACAGATCAGGGCCCGTACAGCCCCGATTTCGAGTTAGTTGCTTCGAAAGTGAAACCCCTTCATTGGGTTATACAGTTGACGGGATTACCCTTTCGTTTGGGTATTCTCCTCCTAACGAACAAGCGAAAGTGTAATAAAGTGTAACCCGGGTAAAGTGTAACCCGTTCCTTTTGGTTTTCAGTCGATAGGGTTAACCTCTTATGAGGTTAAACGAATGAATGGAGTTACCTCTTGATAGGTTTTTTTGAATGTTACACAATGGTTATCATTACGCCTGACACTGGGTGGGGGAATTTAGATTTTGACTCTTGATTTATGTCGTCAATCATTAGGTATAAGTTCGGATCGCTTTATTTGGTTGAAGGAAGAGCGTCACTGCATTAAAGAAAAGTTTTGAAAACATAAGGAAAGTGCTGTGTTTCAGTCAGTTTTCATTGGTCATCATCGCAGAGTATGCGTTATCATATACGAGACCCGCAGTCAACAAATTAAAAAGAAAAAAAAATGGTGTTTCAGTTTTCATAAGTCATCAGTTATGTCATGACTGAGGCCCGCAGCCAACATGTTAAAAAGAAAAAAATGTGTTTCAGTCAGTTTTCATAGGGCATCATCGCAGAGTACTCTGCGTAGCGTTATTTTTTATTTTTATTGTATTTATTAGGCAAAGCCGACAGTACACATAATGAGTATTTTGTAAAGCTGTTAGACCCGCAGTCAACGTGTTAAAAAGAACAATATGACCTCTAAACTATTTTGAATAATAATTTTTGATTGTCACTGTCACTGTCACTCTAAAACTCAAACTCAAAACTCAACTCAAAGCTCCACTCGAAACTCATTCTACAAATTCATCTATAAATGGTTATATCTCAGGAACTACTCATCCTAGACTAGCCGTCAATTGCTCAAAAGATAGCTATTGACAAGATCTTTATTTTCAATGACATATGTCAAACTTGAATTTGCCATATCTCGAGAAGTACTCGTCCTAGACTTGCCGTTACTAGCTCAAATGATAGCTACTAATAAAATCTTAATTTTCGATGACAGCTGTCAAACTAAAAACTGTCATCAAAAATTAAGATCTTAACAATAGCTATCATGTAAGCTAGTAACGGCAAGTAAAGGATGAGTAGTTCTCGAGATATGGTCGATTTAAGTTTGACAGCTGTCATCGAAAATTAAGTTCATGTCAATAGCAATCATTTGAGCTAGTAAAAGCAAGTCTAGGATGAGTAGTTCTCGAGATATGGTCGATTTAAGTTTGACAGCTGTCATTGAAAATTAAGGTCTTGTCAATAGCTATCATTTGAGCTACTAAAGGCAAGTCTAAGATGAGTAGTTATCGAGATATGGTCGATTTAAGTTTGACAGCTGTCATCGAAAATTAAGTTCATGTCAATAGCAATCATTTGAGCTAGTAAAAGCAAGTCTAGGATGAGTAGTTCTCGAGATATGGTCGATTTAAGTTTGACAGCTGTCATTGAAAATTAAGGTCTTGTCAATAGCTATCATTTGAGCTACTAAAGGCAAGTCTAAGATGAGTAGTTATCGAGATATGGTTGATTTAAGTTTGACAGCTGTCATCGAAAATTAAGGTCTTGTCAATAGCTATCATTTGAGCTAGTAAAAGCAAGTCTAAGATAAGTAGTTCTCGAGATATGGTCAATTTAAGTTTGACAGCTGTCATCGAAAATTAAGTTCATGTCAATAGTAATCATTTGAGCTAGTAAAAGCAAGTCTAGGATGAGTAGTTCTCGAGATATGGTCGATTTAAGTTTGACAGCTGTCATTGAAAATTAAGGTCTTGTCAATAGCTATCATTTGAGCTACTAAAGGCAAGTCTAAGATGAGTAGTTATCGAGATATGGTTGATTTAAGTTTGACAGCTGTCATCGAAAATTAAGGTGTTGTCAATAGCTATCATTTGAGCTAGTAAAGGCAAGTCTAAGATGAGTAGTTCTCGAGATATGGTCGTTTTAAGTTTGACAGCTGTCATCGAAAATTAAGGTCTTGTCAATAGCAATAATTTGAGCTAGTAAAGGCAAGTCTAAGATAAGTAGTTCCCGAGATATGGTCGATTTAAGTTTGACAGCTGTCATCGAAAATTAAGTTCATGTCAATAACAATCATTTGAACTAGTAAAAGCAAGTCTAGGATGAGTAGTTCTCGAGATATGGTCGATTTAAGTTTGACAGCTGTCATCGAAAATTAAGGTCTTGTCAATAGCTATCATTTGAGCTAGTAAAAGCAAGTCTAAGATAAGTAGTTCTCGAGATATGGTCGATTTAAGTTTGACAGCTGTCATCGAAAATTAAGTTCATGTCAATAGCAATCATTTGAGCTAGTAAAGGCAAGTCTATGATAAGTAGTTCTCGAGATATGGTCGATTTAAGTTTGACAGCTGTCATTGAAAATTTATTCCAATTTTATTATAATATAATTATTATTGCGTAAAATAAACAATTAGTAGTCTGCATTTCCACCCTTAATGCTTAGAACACAATTACCGCAATTATTTTTAATCTTTTGACCGAAATTCTTTTCTCCATTATCTCCTATAACCCACTTATAACCCGTGTTACAATGATAAAAAGCGTAACCCTAAGGAATGGGTTTTGGAATAATACCAAAACCCAATACTATTGATAACCCTCATGATCAGATAACCTAATCAAAAGGGTTTTGAATTGTTTAACCTATCAAATAATAGTGTAACCATACGGAGAGGGTTAACTAAACTTTTGGAAAAACCCTGCCGAAAACCTCTTCATCGGGTTACCAAATCGGGCCCTGATACAGTTGAAGAAAATACGCGCAAACGAATTTGCACAAGGATCAGCTAGTATTACCATGGGTATTACATAAAAAATTTAATACCGGTTTAGTTTAATCTCTTTCCGATTTCCAGCCACAATTTATCTTGAACATTTCAGTTACAATAATGGAACGACAATGATCATAAAGCGTTGCATATTTTACAATCAATTCAAAAAAATCAATATTAAATTCGATATCGTCATTCGTCACGCATTTTTACATCACTAACAGACGTATGTCGCAAGCAAGTACATACTACGAACTGGCGGCCATCTGACGCCCATCTGGCGGCGATCGGGCGCGGGCGCCGAAATGGCGCGTCATACGTCCGATCAACGACATACCGTGTGTCCTAAATTGTGCTTTATTTCCATGCATTTTGTATGAAATTTGAATGGAATAGGAAACCGCCTGTGCCATGTCTGCGCCATGTCCGTGCCCGATGAATGTGACCTCGTCGGACGCAGACAAGGCACTGGCGGTTTCTTATTCCATTCAAATTTCATACAAAACACATGGAAATAAAGCACAATTTAGGACACACGGTATGTCGTTGATCGGACGTGCTTATGACGCGAAGTCGTCCGAGCTAAATTGTGCTTTATTTCCATGAATTTTGTATTAAATTTGAATGGAATAGGAAAGCGCCCGTGCCATGCCCGCGCCAGGTCAGACAAGTGGGGCCTATACCTTAGGCTATTTTTTATTAATTCGGTCGAATATTTTTTTGTCTTGTTGTATAAGCGTTTTGTCAAAAATCTAAAAGAAGATGGCAATTTAAATTTAATGGCATATAATAGGAACTAATTAAGAAGGTTTTAAGAAAAAATGATTTTAAGGCCACCGAATTGAGAAAAAGCTCCAATGTTTTGAGAAATTAGTATAGAAAATAACATTTTTGATGAGAATAATGGAGAACTATGGGTACATCTCTCAAATATATTTACATATAAATGCTTTCCTTAAAGGAATTTTTAGTTTATATTGCAAAACTCGATTCGGTGATTAAGTTTTTTTAAATTCAGTGTGAAAAAAACCGCGGAATTGAGAACTACCGAAAAGAGAAAACATTACATTTTTTTAATAATCAGACAATGAGCGTTTTAGGTCTTATGTCTTCTACGCGTATTTTGGAACGCCATGTCTGTACTTGCAGCTACGCGTACACTTTGGGGAATGCGTAGCCAGTCCACATAGTCCTTGTGCATGTGCACACTCACACTTTGTACCAAAAATCAGTACAAAAAATATTTTTAGTTTAAATAATGTTCAAAATATGTTCTTCTGTAAGACAAAAGTAAACCGTCTTCATTTTTTTTATATTGTTTTTTTTACGATTTATATGCCCTGACAAAAAAAAAATGCTAATCGTGTAGAATTGCTAAAATATTACGAGCTCAAAACGGTGAAGTCAAACCATGGCAAGGAACCCGCACTTTAGTTAGCCCAACACGTATTGACTATGTTTTTCCAACAGGAAGCTTAGTTGGCCTAGCTTCTCAACGTAGTCCTACGCTGAGAGGATGGTATAGGTGCAGGTCAAGCGAGTAGGCTTCTATCTAACTAGGACCTAACCACGATAGCGTTACTAAACTACTTGACTCTAAATAATTCAGACTAAATAAGCAAGGTCTAAATTTTTTTATCCTAAGTCTACGTTGGTTTCGACAGAATAAATCGTTCCTAAAGATTTACCGTCATTGGACCGTATTGGAAATTCCGAGAAATTTATATGTTCATAAATATATCTATATATATAAAAGAGAACTATCCTCACTCACTCACTGACACACTCATCACGAAATCTCGGAAACTACAGGGCCTAGAGGTTTGAAATTTGGTACAGGTAGTCTTTAAAGATTGTGAGCGCTCACTAAGAAACGGTTTTTGGAAATTCAACCCCTAAGAGGGTGAAAAGGGGTAAAAATGTTTGTATGAAAAATCCTATTCCTTGAACTTAGAAACTTGAAGCCTTGGACATGTATTATTCGATAAAATCAATGAAGATTGGTGTCATTGAAAAATTGAAATAGTCCTCTAGGGGGTTGCAATGGGGTGGTAAAGTTTGTATGGGAAAATCTTAACGCGTGGTGTGATTTTCTTGAAACTTCGTCAGAACACTTTGAATATTAAATAATAAAAGACCGCATACCAGGTTTTTGAAAAAATACCTTAATGGAGGGTAATCTATACATATAAAGTCCTTTGTCCTGAATGACTGACGGATCAACGCACAGCCTAAACCGCTGATCGTAGAGACCTGAAACTTGGAGGGCGTGTTCTTTGTATGACGTAGGCATCCGATGAGAAAGGATTTTCCGAGATTCTTCCCCTAAAGGGGTGAAAAACGTGGGCAAAGTTTGTATGGAACAACGTGATTCCTTGGTCTAATCTACTTCAAATTTTGCATAAACATTCTTTAACAAAATTGATGAAAGACGTGTTTCGTATATTATTGAAATTTATCGCCTAACGGGGTTAAAAAAAGGTAGAAAGTTATTTTAGGGGTGATTTGCATCGAAGTTGATATCAATACTCCTTAGACACATGACACATGTTATGCCATTTTATTTTGACACTGTCGTGTTTGAAAACTCATTCCAAATTTATTCAAAAAACGTTGTTCTCACATAAAGGCTCCCACACACAGGTACATAGGTAAAAAAAGATGTGTAGATGAATAAAGAGATCGATCAAAGTTATTTCGATATTTGCGTCTGCCGGAGGGCTTCAAAGTGCAATTTGAATTTCCAAAATCGGATGGTAACTTTTTGATATTTTCCCAAATTTGTCAAAATTCAACAATTTTCTGGATCGAGAATTTCCCAATTACTTTTTTTGAGATCGCTATTCAAGAAATGGAAAAAATAATATCTCGAGATTGAATTAAGCTACAACTTGAGCCATCTTAGGAGGCGGACAGACAAAAACTGTAAACTGGCAGTAGAAGGGCCTTTACGCGCAAAGCCACTCTGGGCTCCGTTCACTTTTTCGTCAGTACATTATAGTCAAATTTTATCGTGTGCTTTATTTCTAAATTACATTTTCTTACATGCCTTTGATAGTTGCGCGTAGTGTGAGATCTGTAGAATTTTAGTACATTATGAATTAGGACGGCTAAAAAGTTACATACTGCTGCGATAACGCAATTATGTGCAAGGAATTGCATCGCAATAGGTAACGCATGCAATATTACCGCCAATAATAACACGCCTGTGTGGGGGAAGCCTTAAAAGCTTGGTGCAATGCGATACTCTTTAAAATTGGAATATCAAATAAAGAATAATATTTAAATCGGATTAGAATTCGAAATTTCAATTTCATTAATTTGTTCTTGGATATTTGAATAACACGGGGATAGCAAGCTTTTTTTACATAAAGACTTGAGATTTTTCACAGAGACTATAACGAAAATAAATAAACACCTAAAGCGCTGAACCATGGGTGGGACCTTGGAGAAGGACTTGCTGCTTTTTGTAGCGAAAATGAAACTTAAAGAAGGTGATTTATGTTATGAAAGTTTGTATGGGTAACCAATCATAATCAAGAGTTAGGCATATAAAAATTCATCATACCTATACCCGCTGTTTACTTGGCGACGGGTTGCCAATGGAAACAGGAACGAAAAAAGGAGTGAAGGAGTGCGGGAACGGGAACAGGTACCTACCCCGTAATGTAGTTATATATAGGTACTTTTTATTCCATTCATATTTAGGGTTCCGTGTCAAATTACCGGGCTTGGGAAACATTTCACATAAAAGGACATACGTAAAAAAAAGAGTATAAACGCAAACGAAGTTGCGAGCGGGTCAGCTAGTTATGTATATACGAAAGGAAAACCAACGTGTGTCAGTGCCTACTAGTGACCCACTAGATCCAACTTAGGGTGTGCTACACGAGTGTTTTTTATTCAGCATACAGCAATTTATTTTATTGACATCGTAATTAAATAGATATAATTTATTGATTACAATTTAAACATAAAAGGTAGATGATGAATCAAATTAAGCAGAATCCCTCAAAAAAGTCGTCATAGTTCTAAGCGTGGGTTTCCATTGAATTAACATGTTAACCCAACGTGTTCATCGTTTATGTTTTGTCGTGCGACAGCTCAACGTCCCGGCATCGCCCGTGTAGCCTCCCCCTTATTCCGTATTCGCTTCAATAAATCACTGGTTCTAAATTCGATCAGTTGGAAATAGGAAATTTATTCTAGCAAAAACTATTTTGCACTCTATTCAAACGGGATACGGTACCTGTGGGTTGTGTTTGCTGATTCTTTTTGTGTGGTCTCAGTATCAGAAGGTTGTGTTGGTTCGACTTTGTCCTGGGGTGCTTCTTGATAGTCCACTGCTGGCCTTTCGACGAATCTTACAGATCGAGTGACTGAGCCGTCTTCGTCACTGCCTGTGTTGATTGATCTTTGGTCATCGTTCTGCAACAAAATATCATATTAGATATAGACCGAGCAAGCGAAGCGTCTCTGTTTCAGTAAAATTTGATTTCATCTATCAGTTTGTTGGTGCTCCTCTACCACTTCAACAGCCTATATCAGCGCACTGCTGGACATAAGCCTAGCCTAATAAAGAGGGATATGCCCATAATCCCCACGCTGGGCATACGGCTTGGGGATCGTAGGGCACAGCTTCTCGCACCACCGACGCTGATGCCCATTGGTGACCAGGGGATTTAGGTATGCCGGTCGGCCGCCAGAGCCCCGTTCTTTATTCAGCAGGGTACTGCAGGTAATAAGAATAAGAATTTTTTTATTTGCACATATATACACACATAAATATATATAAAAGAACAAATTAGAAACAGGTTTTTAAACTATAAAATAAGAGTACAGGTGACATAATGATGACACATAGAAATATAGTCGCAAAAAGGACCTGAACTCAGCATATGGCGGGTTGAAGGAATTACCTACAACGCGCGCTGGTCTTCCGTCAGGACCATTTTCTAAATTAGCGGACATGAGAAACAAAACACAAAACATGCAATCCGCTACCACATTTAAAAAAAACTATCAATAAAAGGTACACAAAGAATAGGCAGGTAAGGTTGGCTTAGGTACCGAAGATGGAGGTTGGAGCCCCGAACACCCGAGTTACTCCTCTACAGGTCGTATTTAACAACCAACTTCGACAAAACTTAGTTAAAGTGCTTAAGACTTTATAGAAATTTGAACCGTCGGGGATTTCTAAGTAAAAATGTGAAAATGAAAAATGAAAATGAAAATGAAAAATAATTTATTTCAGTAACCATACATATTAACTTAACAATGGGTTAAGATCCTCTTTTAAGTAAAAAGTACTTGTGTTATATCCGGTTTCTATATTATACCGTTACCGATTACGCCTCGTTTTGCCCTGAAAAACTGTCAAATTTTCGACGCCACGTTGTTAATTTTTGACAGTTTCTCAAGAGAAAACGAGGCGTAATCGGTAACGGTATAATATAGAAACCGGCCGTTAGAGGATCTTGCTCTTACAAAATCGTGGGTAGTGGTTACATTTCACTTATGTACTAAACAACTTTATGTGTGTGTGTGTGTGTGTGTGTGTGTGTGTGTGTGTGTGTGTGTGTGTGTGTGTGTGTGTGTGTGTGTGGGTTATCACGAAGTGAAGAGGTACTTCCTCCAAAAAAAGTGCTTTGAGGTCTACTGTTCGCAAAACTACTACCTAGTTATTAAACTCTGAATTAAGAGTACAAAAAATCTTATACTTAACAATACTTAGTATTGTCATGGCGTATAATACAACATGCACATCCCAACTTGATGTTGTAAGATACAATAATTATTTGTCCGCAATTGGAACCGAACCCTTTTTGCCCCTTACGTAGCTAAAGTCATCCAAAATTCCCAGTGACCTGATGATTCTATAAAATCTACTGTAGGTGTTGTACATGGTACAATTATTTACATTAACGTAGATCTGATTACAAACAAAATCTCTGTCTAAGGGTAGGTAATGTTTACTCAATCCGTTAAGTGTTACTTAAAATAGATGTTTCCGAAGTTTCAGCTTACGAGTTTCTTAAGCAATTTGCTTCCAAGGTGAATTTGTGAGGTACTTATGTGCTCAAAGTAGTTCTACAAAAGGCAAGGTTGAATTTAGAAATTTCCAGAGTAATTCCAGATAGATTTTAGTGATGATATTATAATCGTATAATGTTACATAGCTATTCTATGAATACAATTGAGAACCACAACGCAGAAGGTTGTGGGTTCGATTCCCGCCGAGAGACACATGTTTGTTTGAATTGCAAATATTTGCCTCGGGTCTGGTTGTTTTCTACGTATTATGTATGTAATACTTGTATTTTTTTTTACAAAAAAATATAATGTGTAGACTCGTAAAATAAGATCTGCTTAGTTTGGGGCTATATGATTGTGATGATACTCTTGATTAATCAAGAAAAAATAAAAAAATGCTGGACATTAATGTCCAGCATTTTTACTATTTTTTTATTTCTATTTCTGACAGATTGTGCTATCTGACAATTTCATGCACGCCAAACATTGACATATTATTGTTAGTCATCTAAAACTTGACTCTTATTATAAGTCTCTTTGACGGCAAATAATGCGTACTACGTTGCCTCATATTATTACGAACAATTAAACTTTATACTGGCCAAATTGTGGAATACTATCCCAAAAGCCATTTCATAAAGAAATGAAGTGAAGTGACTTTATTACTTTTTTTTGAAAATAAAATACATGTTATTTAGCTTTCTAATGGTTAGGTAGTATTTAAGTTTATCAATTCATCATCATCATCATCAACAACCTAAAATAATAAGAATATGAATAAGAATAATTTATTTTCATAAAACTTGTACAAATATTCCTTTATAACATAACTATGTAGGTATATAATTTGGTAGGTATTTATAAGTAGTAATAAAACCAAACCCTCCGTACAAGTTTGAACTGTGTCAGGAAAAGCTTCCACCTCCTATATAAAACATTATAAAATGTTATTTCGATAGTTAGAGCAACGATGTCCACAAGGTACTTGCTGAACATAGGTTTCCCCCAAGCCCTCTCCATCCACCGATTACCTGCAATCTTGACGATGTCGTCAGTTTATCAATTACAAACAAACAAACAGAAAATAATCCTCTTTATAAAAGAAGTGTAGATTTACGGATATCGTATTAAAACTAGATAATGTTTTTCCTATTATTGAATAAACCGTAAAGATACCGATCCCAACCGTCTCTATACGAAGCCGTGATTCCAATTAATCCCAACAAAGGTGTAGGTAGCAGGTACCTCGAATAATCAGCTTCAAATTGAAGAATTAAGTCTGAGAACAATACTGGCGTTTCCGAGAACTGGATAATGGGTTCGGTATAAGCTGGCAGCGCAACTCTGCAATGAACATCTGTCTCCTTTACCTATTATGGCATAATAAGTAGTTTTATATTTTCATGCCTGGAAGCATCGATATAAACTGTTACCCTGTAAGTCAGTGGACGTCAAAACCAGTTATAGTTTCATAATAATCTTTTTTCTGTAGCGCTTTTATAATGTAACGTTTGCATGTACTCATAACTTGCTTGCTTGAATATATCGAGATAGAAACTTGAATATGGTTATTTTACGCGGAACCCTAAATAGGTACATATGTACGAATTAAAGTAGGCGGGAACCTACCAATAAATTCACGTAAGATTACGCGTTCTATTTTCAATTGACAGGGCGGTGGTTCCAGCGAGGAGGACAAGGTGCATTAAAAAAAATTAAAAAGAGGCTATAACTCAATTAAATGCAGAGTGGTAGTACCTATGCGATACTACGAGTACATTGTGTATAACAAAAAAAAACTTACTATTCTAGAAGGACAAGGTGCGAAGTATAATATCATTTAAAGCACAGCATAATAGTTTATTAGAAACCGCATTTTCCCGTGGCTTAGTTATAAAATTTTCGGGTTCGGCGTCCATGTGACCAAAAACAAAATCCGGTGTTTGACTTATAATTACCGTTTAACAATTAATATTACACTGATAGTGTATTTGGCACAATCTATTTATCTATTTGTGCACTCGCCTACTCTCATTTACAAGATGTTTTAAGATAATTATTATTCTAACCATCATTTCCAACATTTACTGTATTAAAATAATCTCATCCTATAAATAAAAATAGCTAACAGCAGAGAGCATTTATTCAAGTTCAATTCTAACCGGACGCAAGTCGAAATCAAACATTAGCTACCGATAAAGGGGAATACCTACATTGTTAAAGCGACCCACTTTAAGCTTACATTGAACTGCTAACCTCAATAGAATCAGGGTTGCACGCAGACACATTCGATTAATAGACGCGATCTAGAAGATAGTGTTGATAACTAGAACCAATGAGCGTTTTATTATGTTAACGTTTAGTACCTTCGATTGTATTAATTAATATTATTATCCTGTAAAATTTTAAAAAAGTATTTCCAGTATTTAAGTAAGTATTTACAGTTGCCTAGTCGAAATCCCTTGTTATCAGTATGATTTTTCAATTTTATTATTTAGGTACGCATTAGTGTCATTTGCAATAATTATTATTATTTTTATTATAATTTAAGAGCCTAGCTCTTGTCGGTATACAATTTAGCTCTTACCATTGCTGTCTCTTTCACGTCCTTAAACGACATGACCTTCTCTTATAACTGGCTCATAAAGCTTATTCTTGGTCTTCTTCTTTCATGCTTTCCTTCTATCTTTCCCTCGATGATGTTTCTAATGAAGCAGTCATGTTGTTTATGGTGTCCAATCATTTTCCTCATCTGTTTTGTCAAGGTCAAGACCCGAGTGGATGAGAAAATCATCCACTCGTTTTAGAACTTACTCGTTAGTAATCTTCTCAGTAAAACTGGATACTAACCATCCTTTGCATAAATATAAAAATTTAAACAAAACTGAAACCCGAGACCCTACAAAAGTTATTATACACGAAAACTTTCCGTGAGTCATGCTATAGAAATAATTTAAATTTCTTGAAGAAAAGTTCAAATGTTCTATGTTTTGTACAAGAGAATGATGGAAAACTATTTCATTGGGGAATAACAATCCAAAGAACTGGCATATCTTGTTTTATTCGTCTTTCAACCCCCCATTATGTATAGGTATGGAAAAAAATACCGCGCTGTGTCCGTTTTTTGCACAAACATTCGTGCCATATACGAATGTTCGCGAATATGTGAGACACCGTAGTTATCGAAATATCACATGACCATGATAGGTACACACACATAAACCCACACTCTTAAACAGTCCTTTTTACATACTCTCTATGCCTATAATGAGTACTTTCTATACACTTTAAATATAAATGAGGCTGATAGATTTTAAATACATTATAACTAATAAATTGCGTTATAATGTATTTAAAAATCTAGTTAATAATATGTTATTTAGTAAATTATGTTATGTGAGAATCACACTGAGCTGTCTGGCGGAGGGCATAGGTATGACATCGCACAGTATTTCTCCTAGTTTGGAGACCTATGTTATTGCGACCCAGGAATACTGTAACTGTGCTGCCAAAATTGATGTACACTACAGCATTTGATATTTTAAAACATATTTCGATGGAGAGGGTATCTCGAACGTTTGCCACTCATGTGTTTACTTTCAAATGAAATAACGCTAGCGAGCATCAACTCGCAACTATTTTGCAAAGCGATTTTTTAAGATAATTGTCTTTTTGAGTCGAAATAAGTTCTAAGATACCTGAACATGGAACTAGCATGGAGCACCTTACTTCGCATCACGCATTCAATCAATCACGTATGCTTGGTACGTGTCCTACGTTTATCAATTTGAAGCGACACGTGGTGTTAAGCTTCATGTGCATGTAATTCACTACAACTTAGCCAGCTTTAGTCATTTTTACCTTACTACTACTACCATAACTCAATTTTACTACTACCTTTTATACTCAGTTCTTAACTTATGTCTTGTCTATGTCTTATTATTTATACCTACCTTTTGTCACTTTTGTATGCTCTCTACTTATTTCTATTGCCTAAACTGTAAGTCTTGTAATTACCTACTTACCTTATTATTATGTGTTTTCTATGCTGTAATTGCTTGTGCTGAATAAAAAGTTATCTTATCTTATCTAATTTCACCGGCACCCACACCTTTCAAATAATATTATACAGGGTGGCGCAAAATTTTACCTCATTGAAGGCAGCTATCTTTTCTTTTGTTAGTTAGAAGATTTTGTTCTGTGGTAGGTAAAGATTGATTTTGAAGGAAAAAGCAATTGCATTGTAGGATTTAAAAAAAATGTACAGTCATCCTAGAAAAAAAAACAATTTGGTCTCAATCGACTATATTTCCCAACGGGAACACTTTTCCCGAAGTAACTTACCAAATCAAATATATAGGAATAGAAAAGGTGTATTTTTTTTGTTCAAAATAAACCTATTGTTTCTTAAGATCAAAACCCCTCAATGAGGTAAAATTTTACCCCACCCTATGCTTCAAGTGCTTCAAACCGAAATACAGCATTGCTGCTTCAAGACAGAAATAGGCGTAGTGGTAGCAGGTAAAGCTTTATCGGCTTATTCAGAACATCTTCTAACTTTTTTGTTGGTTTTAATACCTTAATATTGGGTAGGTACTTAAATCTCAGAATTTGGCCTGTAGAGACTACTTGTAAAATAATATTTTGAATCACTTGGTTAATTGTGGTACAACACTACAGCTGTGTCGGAGCTCCGGTTGATAGATGATCAATATCGTAGGTACATAATGCAGTTATAGTAGAAAATATCGCTGGAAATCATTACCGACATTTATTTGGTCTGTCCCCTTTGGCGAACAGGCTCATATTCCGGACTGAATGTGACATAGAACAATACAGAAATTATAGAATCTCTGCTTTTTTGAAATTATTACATAAGCCAGTATTTCAGCTAGTGTTGTCAAATATTAGAACATTACAAACAATAAATTAAATTGCAATTTCATAGATATTCCTTTCAGAGCGTGACAAAATGAAGTAACTCCATTGCAAAATTCAGTTCACTTCTGGACCTATGTCCTATGCCTCCCCTATAAGAAGGGGGATATACACATAATCCGCTCGCTGAGCATGCGGGTTGGGGAGCGCAGTGATAGCTCCTTACATCACTGATGATGCCCGTCGGCGGCCAGAGATGTAGCTGAGCCGGTGTTAAACTGCGCTATGCCACATTTAACCGGCCGCCAGAGCTCCGTTGGTTACACAGCAGGATGCACTAGGAGCAGACGTGGTTGGTTTTGGTTCGAAACATGGAGGCTGGAACCCCTTAAAAACCTTATCTTTGGCATAATATAATCGTCTCTAGCTCCCACACTACCTCCTCAGGTATAGATTTGTGGCAAGCGTGCGGCTGACACTATTTCAGTGTCTCTGTTTGCGATGGGTGGATTTACACTACGCACCCTCCTTCGCCGAGGTAAAGCTGAATGAGTCTAGACTTTCTTTTATATGCATTCTGTTTGTAACTGTTACAAAACGGTGCTGTAATTTAATATAGAAATTTCAATAAAAATGAATCAAATTAATTAGTTAGGCGTCGTTTGCACGTTGTTGTACATTTTTAAATGAACACTTTACAAACATCATCTTGACTTTTTCCCTACTAAGGACATATTCAGTTATTGCTCAATACACAAATCTATTGAGGATACCTTATAGGGTGTAGTCAGCGGCAGGTTCAAACAGTACATTCGTACATGCCGTCTTTTGGAGTTTAGTGGAGTGACGCTTTGCGAAAGGTCGCTGGTAGGAGCTGGATGCGTCGGGCTGAGGAAATGGAGCAATGGCACTCACTAAGCCGGTCTTTGTCCAGTGGTGGCCTGCCATAGGCTGATGATGATGATGTTGATGATTATGCCCACTTTTTACACACTTATTACTTAATTAAAAAAAACAAAATAATAATAATAATTCTGGACAAAATCACACAGCATCATGTAGTCCCAACACAATAGGTCTTCATGGCCGCAGTGATATGAAAGCCACGCAATCAATAATAATAAATGTAGTCCCAAACTAAGCCTCTATCTATCTGCGTCTCAGGCGGACCTTCGCCCTCTGCGCCACAGAGGCCGTCAAATACTCAATATTTTTTTTGCATATTTTAACATACTACTAACCCTGTCTCGTATAAAGCTGCAAAAAAGGTATACAAATGGGATACCAGTAAAAAACTCACCTCCTTTGTGTAGTTGGTAAGTATGATGTGACAACGTTTCATCACTAAAAAAAATACGATTTTTAATTTTAGCCGAAACTTGTCAATGTGTATATAAATTATGATTCTGGCATATTTTTATTAGTCTAATACTTTGTTTCCTTGCAAAGATATTTAATGATGAACATGTTTTATGCAACGATTTTACTCAGGACAGGGCGCAATGGCGCTCATTAGTGGAGGCTTATGTCCAGCAGTGGACTGCTATAGGCTGATGATGATGATGATGTTTTATGGGTAATTATTTTATAACACTGGTCACATTCTGGAGAATGCTGGCCACCGAACCCTCAAGTGCATTGGCACTACACATTCGGTCTTTTTGTAACTTTTGAAGTCAACTGCAGCCATCATCTGATACGATTATTAATAGTATTTACAAATAATTATTTGTGTGTATATATCTGAGGACATGTTCAAATATTAATAATTTATGTAAGTACTGAAAATTATATTAATGTACCTATAAACTCCCATAAAAAAACGCACATATAATTTGTTTGTTTTATTTCATCTCTGAGGGCACAGCCTAACGCGCTGTAAGAAGAATAGCCAGGTCTAATTACCTGGCCTTTCTTGCTCAAGCAAAACTGCGGACAAGAACTATATCAATAATGGGCCATAGAAAACAAGAGTTTAGTCCACTGTCATGTCACTTTATCAGTGACAGTTGTTATTTGCTTAAATTCATTATTTGCAGGATTTAAAAATACAGACTATAAAGTCCAAGAAAATTAATCAAATTAGGGCAAGAATCTCGGAATGAGAGATCGTCGGCTATGAACATGTATAAACCTTTATTTGACCCTAAAACTTTTTTTGCACCCTAAAACTTGTCTCAAACCCTACTTTCGTAGGGTAGCTTCTACAGATATTATAAGGTCAAAAGTCAAATCTATTTATTGCAAATATCATGTTTCCTATGGATTTTATGCTATTTATATCTTTATAAATATTGTAGAACATTAAATTCTCTACAACTTTTTAAAACATTTTTTTAAATATCTTAAACCATTTTCGAGGGATAAATAATAAAGGGCAGAGCGCGCACATTGTTTAACTATTTGGAGTATAATTTGAATCCAAGCCGCCGTATTAAAACACGTCGTATAAAGTTTATAAATTGTTGATAAATATATAATTCTAAATAATTTGAATTTTTATTAACTATTACATTAAAATCAATATATTTTTTCAATAATTCAGTGTCTATTCATTGAATAACACTTACTTACTCGTGTAATTATAAAGTTATTATGGGAAATACTTTAATTACATAAATTAAAAATTTGGTTATTTTCTTTTTAATTAGTTAGGAAGTAATTAGTATTAATAAGATAAGTATCAGACAATAATTTAAATAAATTCTCTAAAACTTTTATTTCAACGTCTTTTTTAATATCTTGAACCATCTTCGAGATGTGAAACCCCTAATTTTCCTGGACTAATAAGCACAAAAGAAATATTTATTTTGTGATTTACGGCCTTCATACTCAAATGTCAGTTTAAATGCTCGGTGTCCGTCAGTTCAATGAGATGGCAATATTATATGCATTCATTTAATTCTAGCCTTTTATGTATTCTGCGTGTGTCTATTTATTCTATGAGCGGTTTCTATGATCGTTATAAGAATAAGCGAGCATATAATCTTATAATAGGGCGTCGTCGACCCTGGCACGCCAAGGATATCAAATTTACGGCACGGATGGTCACGTCGAGACCCTTCTAACTCGAATAACTCAACTTCGAAATATCATAGAACAAAGTTAGCGTATTAAACTACTTGTAAAGCACTACAATATCATTATGAATCACCGCTATCTGTATTGGCTTAACAGTAACCAGCAATAAGATGTATGGATACAGCTAATGATGATCTCGCTGTAAAGTTGAATCATTCGACGAGCGCGTATCATCTGTTAGTATTCGATTTCTAGTTTGACAAAGTACTTAAAAGGATACTGTTTATCCTTTAGCCCAAGATCTTGAAAGCCAAACTGAGCTGCAGACGGAGCTTGCCCTCGGGAATGGCGCGTAGCGTCAAGTCCGAGGCGTGTCATGTAGTCAACGTGCTGAATAAGAATGGACCTAAAATTGTTATGCCATAGGAAAACCACTCAGTAGTAGGTGTAACGGGACCGGCCTCAGGGCAGTCCCAGGCGGAAATGCGCGTGGTGTGATTGTGACGAACTGGACTGGACGAACCGTTTATACGGTGACCTAGCAAGCAGATCACCAAGATGTGTGTGGAAAAAGAGAAGGAAAACCTATGCCTTCCAGTGGGAACAAACATCCAGTTCAGAAGATTAACCTAGTTAATAAAGAAGATTTTTAACTCATAAGTAAAATACGAGTAGATATTATCTGAAAAAAATGTTAAGAATTCTTTTTTTGCAAGTAATAGCCAGATTTATGAGAGGTCTATGTCCACTGCCCATTAGTGAACTGCTGAAGGCTGATGATAACATTGAAATAATAGTCACCTGTTCATTTTCCTTTTCATTTTCCTTGTCAAGTGACTTCCAGAGCCTTCCCCCCTTCAGGATGCCACCCCGCCGCTGCCTCATCGGGGAGCTCTCAGCCGACAATCTCCCATCGTCGCCGTTGTCACTCTCCTCACCTAGGCAAAATAATTTTATGAAAGATTACGCCTTCTATACGTGGGCCCAGTATCGGTAAAGCTCACAAAATAATTCTGTAATATATTCGAGTGATTATCTGTAGTACCTTTTCTAGAATTATTATCTTTCCAACTTGCAAGAGTATTTTCAGAAAACATGTTTTTTAGGATAATAATGTAAAAGGCGGTGCGTTGGCTTATTTTTGACGGATACACTTAAAATAGATACACATGATTTAGGAACGAAATTGTTTCGCCATAGGAAAACCACTAGGTGGTGTAACGGGATTCCGGCCTCAGGGCAGTTCAGTTCGTCCAGTCCAGTTCGTCACAATCACGCCCCGCGCATTTTCGCCTGGGACTGCCCTGAGGCCGGGATCCCGTTACACCTACTAGACACAAAAATGTTTATTTGAACCTAATTTATTAGAATAAAATATTCTAGATCCAACCATGATATTATGTTGCGCGATTTACGTACCTATCTATTCAAAGATGGGTAAGAGCGTCTGCTCTGATAAATGAGCTGTCATTGCTGGCTCTATAGTGAAATATAAAAATACATATTCTTACGAGTGTAGGAGTCGATTTATTGGACCTGGTTTTTGTGTTATAATCTTTAACATATTAAAGGTTATATAAACAGATGTAGCTTCAAAAAGGAGGAGGTTCTCAATTCGTCAGAACCTTTTTTTTTTTTCGACTTTTTTATGTATGTTCACCGATATCTCCTTCAATTGTAAACCGGTTTTCAAAATTATTTTTTTGTTTAAAAGAGTATAACTTCACAGGTGGTCCCATATAAATTTTATATTTTATTAATTCCAAAATTCCCAGAGTTTGAACACAGTGTTCAACTATTGGCACTAGTAGTTCGCCTCGAGCATAAATGCGAACACAGTGCGTTATTAGGTAGTACATAATTAAGTAATTTCAACTATTTTTGAAAAAAAGAAGTAATATTACTAGTGAATTGAAACCTCATGTCTGTCATGGAAACTCCAACTAGTTGAAGATCTCATGTTACAATGGTAAAAATAACAGTAAAATAGTATTTTTCTCTGAGTTATTTACTTATATTTTAACAATCTACTATAATCAGTATTTTCACCAATAATTTTCCCCTTAGTACCTTAGCTAATAAGTAAAGCAGGGGAAACGTATTAAACTCCCCAAAAATAGTAATAGGTAGGAATGTTGAAGCAAATGGCGCTAAGTTGAATCAAAGAATATAGTACCTTAGGCACCTTAATGTATTCTGTGGTTGAACTTCTGAGGATTGAACACAGATTTTTTGGCTAATTTTAATTTGGAAACCGTTGAAAAAATCCTAAAAGTCATAGGTTAAATTATTCTAAATTCCTAAACATAATCTTATCTAACTATTATTAACAATGATTATGTGAGTTTGTATGTTATGCGTTCACACTGATTACTGATCAGTAGGTCTACCATGAGTTTTGACAATCTATACTCGCTAGCGACTGTAGTTAAAAAAATGTATGAAAATTTGTACAGCGCCTCTAGCGGATTGTTGGGTACTAAAATGCGCAGCATAAATCACGTAGTTAACCTACCTAACCTAACTATCCTACGTCACAGTGTAGTAAACCAATCTTCTGTCTCTATCATCGAGCATCGTTTAAAAAGAGATGTAAAAATGCAATGTGAATTGAGCATCGTTTTGCAATGATACCACCATAACAACGCAAAACTACACAAGGTGTAGTTGTAACTATTAAGTCAGTGTCAGCACCAACACAGCTAATGGTACCACTATTGAGGCTAACTACACTATCTGCGTATTTTACGTCACTACTGTAGTAACGTCAGGTGATTTTACTGTGACAACTCATGGTAGACGCTCAGATCATGCTGTAACACTGACAACGTGAAAACAGAAAAGGACATAGGGAAAAGTATTTAAAAAACCGGCTAGGTGCGAGTCGGACTCGCCCGCGAAGGGTGCCGTACCGTTGTATGGGAGTATGTGTGTATGGAGTCCCACTTGAAAAAATATTTAATTCTGATTTTAGTATATGTTGTTATATAGCGGCAACAGAAATACATCATCGGTGAAAATTTTAACGGTCTAGCCACCATGATTCATGAGATACAGCCTGGTGACAGACAGACAGACGGACGGACAGTGGAGTCTTAGTAATAGGGTCTCGGTTTTACCCTTGGAGTACCCTATGAAGTATTGAAAGGTATTTCATTTAAAAAAAAGTACTGTTTCCGAGTATAGAAAATAGCTATGACGAGAGTGAATCTGCAGGCAAAAGTTAGTCATAGATAAAGCTCGTTTTTCAATGCAGCACCGCGGAAGCCGTAATGAATCAAACACTAACTGCAAGTAGGCCAGAGTATAATGGGTGGACATTACTGCTAATGAGAGATTGGCACCGTAGTCTGCGATCCTACTGATAACTGCAGATTTGCTAATGGCTTTGTATATTGTACGTGTCGGGCTGTTATTAGTTGTTAGACAAAAAAAATATAATTAGTTAGGTAATAGCTGTAGCTTTTATAATATAACTAGATTTCGCCCGAGGCTGCACACACGTGGTAGCCGGGTAAAAAGCAGCCTATTATGTTATACCTAGTCTAGAACTACATATATTATGAGCAAAACTTCAGCTCAATCAGTCTCGTTATGATTCTCAGATTTTGTACCCTAAAATTTTGGTTTATAAATTTTGTTTTTTTAAGGATATAATGTTTGAATAAAAACTGAAACCTGTACTGTCCCTCGTACAAACTTTGCCACCCCCGTTTATACGTTTAGGAGTCGGATCGCGAAAAATGTTGAAATAGATGTATATTTATTTTCAATAGTCTCTGTACAAAATTTTTGTGAAGATTTGTTTCGTCCCCCATACAAACTTTGTGACCCCCGTTAACCCCCTTAGGGGATGAATTTCCTAAAATTCCTTCTTATTCGATGGTTTTACTATGAAAGGAACTATACTCCAAATTTCAACTTTGTATCTTCAGTGGTTTAGGCTGTGCGCTGATTCCAGAAAAAGGCCTACTCCTTTATATACATAGATATCAAGTCAAATCCTGTTTATTTCAATGAAGCTTAATTAATTAGCTAATCAACTTGTAATATTGGTTTAAAAGTCAATTAAAATAAAAAAAGAGATCCTGAGACCATTTTTAATCTATTAACTATAGCTCACCCCGCCGCTTCGCTTCCTAGGTACCCGGATAAAAGGTAGCCTATCAACAAACTTTCGAATTTATAAGAAGTGTGATAAAAAGCGTGATTATGTGATCGAAAATCATAAAAAATATATAAATAAATGAAGTGTAAATAGATAGAGTGTATTTGTGATTTTAAACAGGGTATCTAGGACTACTGACACGATTTTGATCAGAATCTCTAATCTCAACAAATGATAATACTTTCGCGGAACATTGAAACAAACAAACAATAATAAGTTTAGCTATAAATGGCATTTGCCACAGATGACAAAGAAAACCTCTTATTAAAATTCAGGACACAAGATCTCTGAGCAAGTTTTGTTTTAATGGATACGTGAGTCGTCGGTCATCCCATATCATCGTACGGGAGAACAAAAATAATAGTTTTTGTACCGTGAAAATAATAGGACAGTCATAGCTTCATATCGCCATTGCTGATTGAGCGAATCATAGTATGAATTCATCAGTAAATTACCATTTTGTGATTGTGAGCGTGAATAATTTTATAATATGATTCATCTAATATGGCCATTTTAGACCCGCTGTATGTATCACCACCATATAGGTTTCTGCCGTGATACAGCATCGCTGTGTTTCGTTTTGAAATTTCTGAAATTTTTCCGGTGAAATTGCACGGACATGATGCTTATGACTGACCTTCATGCTTTAAATTGATGGACGCAAGCAATCGACGTCGTTTATCGTACGACACGTTCCAAGCATGCGAGACTATGCAATACTATGATATTATATCCCAAAAATTTCGACCCAGGCGGGTATGATATGCAATACTATTTTATAGATAATGCCACTTTACTTCAGGTCGGCTATGTGCTTATTCCCTCTTCAATTATAATACCTATTGCATTTATTTAACACTTTATTGCACAAAAAACAAAAGAATTGTACAAAAGGAGGACTTAATGCTAAAGCATTTTCTGCCAGTCAACCTTTCCTGGTAGAAAAGCAAGGTTGGCGTGCTAACTAAATTAGGTACAAACTTAACGTTAAAAATATTAAAGAATTAACAGAAGGGAATAAAAAAAAAAGACAAAAATTTAATACTACCTAAAATAAAATTGAATGTAAACAGTTTTTGAAACTCATAATATATGTATTTTATATGTATAAATATATTTATGTATATAAAATATGTATCTGTATATGCAGTACAACATACATGCATGAATGAATATATATATAAATACACATATAAAAATAAATAAATAAATAAAAGTACGTAGATGTAGGTAATTATGGAGATGTTAATCAAAACTGGTAAATAAAAATTCACGAACAAGGCGTTTAAAAATAGGCTTTGAGGGTGCTGTCCTAATGTGAACTGGTAGTGAATTCCATAAGCCCACGGCCACAACTTCGAAAGATTTACCACGAAAGGCGGTCGAGTGAGCCGGTGTTGCAAGGCGAAGTGTATCGGTAGACCTGAGCTGGCGATCATGAGTGTCCGAAAGAAGAGTAAATTTAGATTTGAGATACTGTGGAGAGTTAGGGTCATATAAAATTGAGAAAAGGAGGCAGAAAATTCTCAGATTTTTCCTTTCTCTAATAGGAAGCCACTTAAGCTTCCGGCAATACTCGGACACATGATCGTACTTACGAAGGCCAAAAATAAAGCGTATGCAACAATTTAATAAGCGATCAATTTTATTAAGATGCTGAGTCTGAGTCTGCTGAGAGGTCGAGATAAGCTGCATCTGCATAGTCTAGAATAGGGATGAGAAGAGAGTTGACTAGCTAGAGTAGACTAGAGTTGATATTTTAGTTTTCTCAGGGAGGAAATGCTTAAAGTGGAGAATCGAATGAAGACTGGCGAAAAGCTTACGTGATACTTCATAAATTTTCATCTATCAGGATACCCAGGTCCTTAACAACTGGAGAAAAGGGAATGGTTATTGCATTATACAATAATGAGGGAAGACCAGAGGTGTCCACTTTGGCCAGCTGACGAGAGCTCCCAATGATGATTGCCTGGCACTTACTGGGGTTAACCTGTATGCCAAAATTAGCAGACCACGATTGAAGTTGAAGCAAATCATCATTGAGGGCCATGATTGAATCCTTTAAGCGGCCGACCTCAGCATGACAATTCAATTGCAGATCGTCGGCATAAAAATGATAGTGGCATTTCAACTTAGCAGAAAGCATATTTATAAATAGCGAGAATAATAAGGGAGAAAGAATGCCACCCTGAGGGACACCGGCTTCCAGTTGAGACCAATCCGAGTATGACTGACCGCTACGAACAGCCTGACGGCGCTCTGAAAGGTATGAGGAGAACCACTGAACAGTTTGAGGTGAAAAATTAAGGTGACTTAAAACAGCAAGAAGTAGATCATGGTCAACAGCATTGAAGGCGTTGCTAAAGTCAACAAGTACCAAAACCGTAACCTGAGATTGCTCCATGCTACATCTTATATCTTCAGTGACCTTCAATAGTGCAGTAGTGGTACTATGACCAACTCTAAAACCGGATTGGAAAATATTAAACAATTCACCTTTGGAGAGATATTCAGTAACCTGCCTATGAATTATTGATTCAATAGCCTTTGATAGAAAGGGAAGGATAGAAATGGGCCTGAAGTGGTTGAGAAGAACGGGGTTGGAGCATGTTGGAGTTGGTTGCATTCAAGAATTTAATTTGCCTTTACCTTTCCTTTGCAGAAAGAATGGTAATGAAGCCATTATTCCTGAAATAGATAGAAAGTTTTCAAATTTCAGTATCGTCAAGACATGGTACTCGTAAATATCTCCTAGGGCAAACTCAAGGCTATTTGAATAATATTTTTTTCAAATAATATATAATATGTATAAACAAAATATATTATAAATGTTCTTTTATTTTTTGAATTGGGTCTTTCAAACGTTTCCAATCTGTAGGTACTATTAGTGCTACGAACACTTACATTACCATCTTTCACAAAATGACAATAAAAAAATAGGTATAACTCATGGACGTTGCATTGCCTGAAACCTTGTTTTACTATTTTGACCTACTAATTCTTAGTAGAGTGTAAGGGGATCAAGTAGGCCCTGCAGTGGGACAATCCAGGCTGATATAATAAAATAATAAATAATTCTTAGCCACGGTGCAAAGTGAATACGGTGGTGGGACGCGAGAACGTGGCGTGGCGGGAATAGTTTACCTATTAATAGTCGTGGCCTTAAAATGCTCGGTACTGTTTGAAAAAATCTCATACTTTTGGAAAAGATAAAGAGAATAATAATAAAAACAAAGAAAAATCAAAAGCAGTATTTGTTGGCAAGTTGGCAGGGACGCTGCAAAGTTTTGTTTGATTACGAGTTCCAACGCATACTAACTAATATTAAAAATATGAAATTGAGATAAACTTGTTTATTTATTTGTTTGCTTTTTTGCTAGTTACGTTTTCAGGCCTTGACTACACAACTGTTCATCATGAAATTTCGCATACACGTTATGGGGTACAGACACACAAACGACATAGGGTACCTTCAGAAAAAATCTACAGATCTCACAATATGCGCAACTATCGTAGTAGTATTTATACTAGAACTTGCTGAGTCGTTCGCAACTTCGTTTGGGTGTATACTTGTCCTTTCACGTAAAAGTTGCCCGAACATGGTTATTTTACGCGGAACTTTAAATAGTTAATATGTACGGAATAAAATGAACCTATCACACCTGTTTACCTTTTACCCTAAATTAAAAATTACTCATGCTCATTACCCATGCCAATTCCCACCTTCACACCCATTTCCGCGCCCTATCATACGCCCTGTCCTACTCTCTATCCTACTCCCACTCCCACGCATACTCCCACGCCTACTCCCATGCCTACTTCCACGCCTACTCCCACGCCTACTCCCACGCCTTCGATTAAATTCTGACTTTGATTCCCACTCCCACTCTACTCCGATTCTCTATCCTACTCCCACTCACTCCCACCTCACGACCACTCCCATTCCCGCTCACGGTCTCAGTCCTATCCACGCCCACCCACTCTCTATTCTTCAAATATTGCATAAACATTCCTTATCAGCAGTGATGGAAGATGTGTTTTGTATTTTATTGAAACGCATCTCCTAACGACACTGTTTGGAACACATCATGCCTGCTCACTAAGTGCACAGTGCACACAGCCAAAACACATAAAATACAGCTCGCTCTCTATAACAAGTGTGTTTTCAGCACTCATACACTAGACACCAGCACATTGACTCCAGGCCTCGCAGCAGCGGGTCGAGTAGCAGCTCGCGCCCGTGTTTTAATCACTTATAGTGAATTTTAGCATAGTAACTCTATGCTATGTGGAAAGGCCAGATAGGGGATGAGAGTTTGCATGGAGAGTAACCAATCATTTCTCAAGTTACGGAAGGGATATAAAAACTTATGATACCTATACTTTTTAACTGGCTATTGACTTAGCGGCGGGTCGCCAACAGAAATGGTAGCAAGAACAGGTTCGGAAAAGGTAGCGGAAGTGGGAGTGCGAACGGGAACGGGTACCGATCCAGACCTAACCTGGTAATGTAGGTAATGTAAGTTGGTATTGGTTCTTTTTATTCCATAAATAGTTAGGGTTACACGTAACTCAAAAAGCGTATACACACAAACGAAGTTGCGGGCGGGTCAGCTAGTTATACATAGAAAACAAAAGGGGTATAAGGGGTTAACCTTCATCTTTGGAACCCAAGCCAACCTCACCTGCCCATGGTGCACCATGCTAAATAGCAACCGGGGCAATTCCCTGGCCGACGACGAGCAGAAGCGTCGGTGGTGCAAGAAGCTGTGCCCTGCGATCCCCAACCCGCATTCCTACCGTGGGGATTATGGGCATGGACTATCTCTCTTTTTATAGGGGAGGCCTATGTCCAGCAGATCCAGGCCTGGATTGAATAGGCCGGTGTTGTTGTTGTATACATAGCTAACACCCCGAGACAAAAATTTGCAAAATATACAAGCATTTGTCTCGCGGCAATACGTGCAACCTTATGCGTCTAACCTTTGATGAAGTGAGTGACTTCATCACAAAGGTCGTCAATTATAAAACTTTTTCAACTCCATTAGCAAAGCGAGTTCTTAAGTCAGAGTTTTAATTAACGTCTTATGAGCTACGATTTCAGGCACAACCTTTTATGCCTCGTGTTAGCATACAAGAAGTTAAACTTTTTTTTTGTTCCAAAACTAATCATTATTTGTGTTAACAATGTTTAAAAAGTTATTATTCCTCTCTGTGATATGATTGGATTTTTTTTCAAAACAATTTAATTATTATAGTGAGGTGTGCTTGAACATGCCATTGGTCACTACATCCAATTTTTTTATTTCTAAGTTGGCTCAGCTGTTGTTAAGAATTTAGTGAGCTAGATTTCATCGGTAAGAAGTATTGGATTATCATGTAATGTATCAATAATTAATAAGCGTATTGAATGATCGTCGATAGTAGCTCCGCAATTATTTTGTGACCTAAAATAATGCATAATAATAATATTTTTTAATTGCTTGCTTCTAGTCTATTCTAGTCTATTTTTTAATCCAGATCATGATTATCCCAAGATTCATCCCAATCCGTTAAGCCTTTACGATGTTTAATAGGATTAAACATACTTAGTACAAAAAAAAACTGCGCATAAATTATATTAGTGTGATAATTATCTGAATAATTATAGTTCAATCACATCTACTCAAAAATAAGAACCTTGGTTAAATCACGGATCTATTAATCAAGTTAATCTCAAATGTCCGAGATTCGAGGCTCCAAATTGGGCTCATCTAAGTCCAGCCAAAACTCGCTGTAAACCTACTAACTTCTAAGTGATGCGCGGTAACTTAGATGTTTCCATTAGAAGCAAAGTTGCAGAGACGTGAAGTTTAAACTTAGGTAGGTACTGCAGTATAGTTAGACTGTGAAATTAGAACCAAGCCTCTATTACTATATTACGACGCGGTGCGATCATCAGCGCCCAAATATCAAACCAACTGGGTGCCTAGTGCAAGTTTTTTACCACCCTGATCGCGTTTGCGTCAATTCTCGCCACGCCGCTTCGATATATATCGTGGTATGATATGGATAGTGGAACTCTAATAAAGCCTTAGAAGTCAATTTTATTAGTTAGCATATCAACGGTGCCTATTCTGATACCTAGGTTTGTAAAAAGTCGCCGCCTCTCTAAAGATGTTATCAAAATGGGGTACTTACTTGTCACAGGCACAGATGGAATCTCTATCTCTTCAATAGCAATCTCCGGAGGAATATCTGAAACAATATAAAAATTTAAGTATATTTATTTGAAAAATATTAAATCAAATGTATACCATGCTAACCCGCCCCTCGGATTCGTTTGCGTGTACAAAATAAAAAGTAGGCACTATCAATAAACTCTTGTAAAATTTACGCTTAAATAATTACTTCTATTAGGCGATTTACATTAGGCAATTACCTTAGGGATCTCTAATTTTTTGTTAATAAAGACAATCTAAATTTAACGCTGATAATGTATTTCTATATGTGAAAGAATTGTCAAAATCGACTTAGTAGTATTTGAGTTTATCCATTACAAACAGGCAAATATAACATACAATAACTCGAATCTCTTTATAATATCGGCTAGATTAATCTGAATTCTGACATTCTAAAATTCTGAAAAGTTCTTTAAAATCTCGAAACATTTTGAAATTATGAAATAAATAGTCTGAAATTGAAATTGGTGATCTGAGAACTTATCGAGACCCTTGAGTCTCTATTTTTTTCGTGAACTTTTTAGAATATTAGAAACCCATTTCAAGAACTATGAACCTACTATTTTCACGAATATAAAAATGCATAATTGAAACGAGTTTCTTCCATCTTCAGCCTATAGCATATACTGAAGTTTTTATGTAATAAAAAATATATTTTTTTTAAGTTTTTATGTAATAAAAAATATATTTTTTTATTACATAAAAACTTCAGTAAGTAAGTACCTACCTAAGCCGGCTATTTCCAGAGTACCATAAAACCCAAGAATTTAATCTCGCTAATATAATTCCGAGAAGGGATACACTAAGCTTGTATTTTGTAAAATATTAAAAAGAGAACTGGAGCCCGTGCTCGTCCAGTCGACTACAAATAATTTGCAATGCATGAGCTCTATTCCGTACTAATCATGTTTCGAGGAAATTGTGGGTATCGGTGAACGTAACTAGGATTGGCTTACGATACTGAAAAAAATAGTATATTACTTAGTATGTTTTTAAGGTTACAAAGCTTAGGATGGGCAGCATTTGGAAACCGACGACATCTTTTAAGCCACTCATAATTCCACTATGTTCATAACAATCTGTCCTGCCAACTTGTATTGGGTCTGGGTGTTTTCTTCGTATAATATGTACTCGTATGTATTTACAATAACGTATTCAAGTCGTATATCAGTCATCTGGTTCTCGTAATAAAAGCTCTGCTTAGTTTGGCACTAGATGATACTGTGTAATAGGTAGATATCCACAGCATGGAGCGTGCCATACTGGACATCACACACCGAAATATGCAGACTATCAGGAACGACTGACTCCAGGATATCAGCAAACGGATATTGGGGCTCAAGTGGATTCGGCAGAATACTTGACCAGACGAGGTAGACAAAGGCGCTAACAGAATGGTAGCCAAGAGACGGTCATAGATCTAAGTAGGTCTGTAGTTTTTAAGAAGGGTTTTATCTCCCTTCTTAAAAAACAGAACTACCAAACTCTCGTTCCACGCCTTAGGAGTTCTCCCACAGTGAAGGACGGAGGTGAAGAGGTCCCGCAGCTCCTGCACAACAGAAGCTCCTCCAGCCTTCAGAAGTTCTGAAGTAACACCGTCTTCACCGGGGGCTTTTCCATTTTTAAACTGTCCCTGGCCAGTACAAATTATAAAAAATTTAAAGTCAGAAAAATAAAACTAAAGCAACTAAATATTTTTGAAGGAGAAACATCCTTGTGCATGTGAACACTCACACTTGGTGCCAAAAATCAGTACTTAAAGAGTTATGAGGACCTCTGTAGTCATTTTCGGGAACGGGACAAGCTAAAAAATGCAATATTTCTCAGTTATTCAGATTTTAGGACTTTTTCTGTTATTTATAGAAATTTATGTTTCCAGTAAGACAAAAGTATACGTACACCGTCTCATTTTTTTCTAGTTCTAGTTATGGGACCTCCAGCGTAGAGATGGGTCTACGATAACAGAAAAACCGTGGGCGGCACAATGTTCAGACTAGCGTAGAATCGAGGCGAATGGCATAGTATAGGGGAGCCATATGCAGTGGACCTTAAATGGTTGAAATGATGATGATGAGTATGTTTATAAAATAAACACTACATTTTATAGCTGGTACTACACTAATATTAAAAATGAAAAAGTGAATGAATGAATAATAATTTATTTTCCATAATATTATAGGTTTGTACATTGGATGTATGTTTTATTGTTTTATTTATGTGTATGTTTATTCCCATTCAACTCTGCAGTGGCTGGACGAATTGATAGGTACTTAATATAGTATGTTAGGTGAATTGACACACAGACAACTTGCATAAAATTTGATTTTAATTGTGTATGCAAGTTTTTTATGATAAGTTAGGTAGATGCGTTTGTTTTTATCCATAAATAACTGTGTTAGGAAAGTCGTAAATACCTAAAGTCGGTCGTCTCATGAATGTTCAGTTGGTCGACTATCAATTGAACATGAATGAGATATCCTGAGTACTAATAAAACTAATTATTATGAATAAAAAGAAAAACAACTGGGTAGGTACTTACAATATATATATATATTGTTTATTTATATAATAAATAGGAAAACACATATGTGGGTACTTACGGGAAGACTTTTAGATGTATGTTTACTGGATTGTTAGCTAAAATGCTCAATAATTAGCTTATAAAAAAAATCGTCAGCATTCCCTCACGCTATCGATCGTTTCACAAAAAGTTTAGCTTATCCAGACATAACATTTCGTCTACATTATTAGACGTAAATACAGTGGCCAGTTGTACTGACTAGACTGGACCACTACTGGGACGCTGCACTGTTAGTGCTTGGGACATAAATGGAATAAATTTAGCATTTTGCATTTATTAGAGTCAAGTGACAAGTGATCATTTTTACTCACTGACTGCGACTTGGTTAGATGGAGTGGGCTTGCCCAGCACATATGCATATAAATAGAAATCGAAGAATCCAGTCTATAAGTACATAATAGATCAGTATGTAGTATGATTAGGATACCTATGTAGGTATGTAACTAATATCGCTGTTGTAAAAGTACGTATAGAAACGTTAACCGTTTGCATGTATATAAATAGATAATAAAAGGGCGAGAAATTCAACAATGACATCAAAATATTTGAGTATTACTAACTTAGCGATAACACTAAGTAGATTTAGCATAATGCACTTTGTAAACATTCAGCGTCATTGATGTCGTCTTATAAGCCCTTGGATTTTCTATAACTCGTGTTTCCAAGTTATTGACTGCCCATGGACAAGCGCGGTCCTCGTTCCCGTTTTAGTGCATTGATTGAATGAAATTCAAATGAAACGATATGAAGTTCGCCGATGGATTTGAGGTTATCATTAGATCAGCCATTGTCAGTTGGTTTTGTTTTTAACCCCCAACTGCACCGGATAAATAAAGAAGGATTTCATAAGTTTGACGTATGAAGGTATCTGTGAATATGTGTGTGTCTAAAATGCATTGACATAATATTAGTAAATAAAAATTCCTTTTATGTTTATACAAAATAATAAATAAATAAGTTTTGTTATGATAAGTCTCCCAACATAGTAAAACGGAAAAGCTATCGTATAAAAAAGTACCTAGTTTTTAACAAACTTTTACTCAGCTCTGTCCTGCTAATCGAGTTAGGTTTTCAACTTGAGATAGCTCGAATAGCGATTGTCCGAGTTGGCACCTCTCTTTGAGAGAGTTTGAGCTCGAGATTTTTCTATACGAGTGGATACGATGGAGTATTTACAACTAGCTTGCGACCGTGGCTTAGCTTCCGTGGTACCGGGATAACAAGTAGCCTCTCACACACTTTCACATTTATAATATTATGAATAGTGTGAATTGTGATGCTTCGATCTTCACCCAGAAATGTTGCAAAAAAATTACTTACCTAGCTTTTTAATTCGGAAAATAATTAATTAAATAGTACTTTTACGTTGATATAAGATTATTAACGTAAAACTATGAATACATAAAAAATACAGACAAGTGTAGATGAACCAGCCATAAAAAAATAGATGCAGATGGACACCGATAAAAATATCGGAAACTGGCCCCACACGAAGGAGTAGAGCTATATTTTTTATACATTGCGCATAAAATAATCATCTAGATAGAGATACTACAGAAGAAACTATGAAGATCTTAGGGAAAAAACAAACTTCTAAGTTAACGCAATCAAAAGATTCGGTTTTAATTTATGGCTCCGTTATATATTGAAGCTCACAAAGGAATCAAAATCTAGGTACTTTCTATTGCCCTAGAATTATACAATTCAGCAATAAGCAATATTTTATTATTATATTATATTATATATAGCACAAGTTTATATTAGTTGCTGATAGCGGCATAGCGCAGCCTAGCATCGGCATAGCTAAATTCCCTGGCTGCCGACGGGCAGCAGTGTTGGTGGTTCGACAAGCTGTGTCTTGCGATTCCCAACCCAGGCATAAACCCCCTAATGATGAGCACGAAAAGGAAATGGCCCCCAGTTCCCGGCCGTCTCGCTATTCCTGGTCATACAGGTAGCGGCCACGGTAACGTCGGGACAGGGGGTGCTAACAATCACCGGGCTAACTCTGGCTACCTACAAAACCTGACATACGGAGCTGAAACGTGGACACTCACAGTACGGCTAGTCCACCAGTTTAAAGTCGCTCAGCGAGCTATGGAACGAGCCATGTTTGGATTTTCTCTGAAGGATAGAGGCCGCAACGCGACTATCCGACATAGTACTAAAGTTGTCGCCATGGCTCAGAGAATTAGCAAGCATTAGCAAGCTGAAGTGGCAGTGGACTGGCCATAGCTGCCGAAGAACCCACAACCGCTGGGGCAAACGAGTTCTTGAGTGGAGACCGCGGCTCGGCAAATGTAGTGTAGGACGCCATCCGACCAGGTGGAATGACGATTTGAGGCTGCTGTAGAAGCTGGATGCGTCGAGCTCAGAACAGGGTGCAATGGCGCTCATTAGGGGTGGCCTATGTCCAGCAGTGGACTGCTATTAGGCTGATGATGATGATGTTCCTTATACGTTTACGAAGATAGTAATAGATAGTAATGTATCAAACAATTTGTAAACTCGTCCATTTCGTATACGTGTGTGGCCAGTTTGGTTGACAGGAGAGCACTGAACGTTACAAACTGACGATCGGTTATGCGTATCGTCATGACGGAACGTACGCACTGACGGTCGGTCGAGCACTGAACCAGCCTTAAATTGATAACTAAACTACTGTCTCTACAAACAATTGAAACAATCGCTTAACAAACTTGTTGAGAGATCAATACCTAAAATCTACATAGTTAACTGTCATATAAAGTTGTACTACTCAAACAAAATCGTTGTACACTTCAAGTCAGTTCGCGCAGTAAAAAAGAGATAACATACATACAACCGACATCAGTCACAAGGCCCAGGTCACACATATCGGGCAAGGACATGGCGCGGACATGGCGCGGACGTGGCACGGACGTGGCGAGGACATGGCACGGGCATGGCGCGGACATGGCTCGGACATGACGCAGAAATGACGTGACAGAGGCACAAGTGTAGTGCAGTCTGTTGTCCGTTATCGATGTGTCAGCATGTCATCCTCAGAAGACGAAGATGCTCTTGCTCTCGTGGATACAATTAATTAATATACAGATCAGGGCCCGTACAACCCCGATTTCGAGCTAGTTGCTTCGAAAGTGAAACCCCTTCATTGGGTTATTCAGTTGACGGGATTACCCTTTCGTTTGGGTATTCTCCTTTCCCTTCTCCTTTATTCCTCCTTCATAACACAAGCGAAAGTGTAACCCGTTCCTTTTGGTTTTCAGTCGATAGGGTTACCCTCTTATGAGGTTAAACGAATGAATATAGTTACCTCTTGATAGGTTTTTTTGAATGTTACACAATGTTTATCATTACGCCTGACACTGGGTGGGGGAATTTAGATTTTGACTCTTGATTTATGTCATCAATCATTAGGTATTAGTTCGGATCGCTTTATTTGGTTGAAGGAAGAGCGTCACTGCATTAAAGAAAAGTTTTGAAAACATAAAGAAAGTGCTGTGTTTCAGTCAGTTTTCATTGGTCATCATCACAGAATATGCGTTGTCATATACGAGACCCGCAGTCAACATATTAAAAAGAAAAAAAAATGGTGTTTCAGTTTTCATAAGTCATCACATCAGTTATGTCATGACTGAGGCCCGCAGCCAACATCGCAGAGTACTCTGCGTTGCGTTATTTTTTATTTTTATTGTATTTATTAGGCAAAGCCAACAGTACACATAATGAGCATTTTGTAAAGCGTTATGTCCGAGACCCGCAGTCAACGTGTTAAAAAGAAAAAATATGACCTTCAAAACTATTTTGAATAATAATTTTGGATTGTCACTGTCACTATCACACTCAACTCAACTCAAAGCTCCACTCGAAATTCATTCTACAAATTCATCTGTAAATGGTTATATCTCTGGAACTACTCATCCTAGACTAGCCGTTAATTGCTCAAAAGATAGCTATCGACAAGATCTTTATTTTTAATGACATATGTCAAACTTGAATTTGCCATATCTCGAGAAGTACTCATCCTAGACTTGCCATTACTAGCTCAAATGATAGCTACTAATAAAATCTTAATTTTCGATGACAGCTGTCAAACTAAAAACTGTCATCGAAAATTAAGATCTTAACAATAGCTATCATGTGAGCTAGTAACGGCAAGTCTAGGATGAGTAGTTCTCGAGATATGGTCGATTTAAGTTTGACAGCTGTCATCGAAAATTAAATTCATGTCAATAGCAATCATTTGAGCTAGTAAAAGCAAGTCTAGGATGAGTAGTTCTCGAGATATGGTCAATTTAAGTTTGACAGCTGTCATCGAAAATTAAGGTCTTGTCAATAGCTATCATTTGAGCTAGTAAAGGCAAGTCTAAGATGAGTAGTTCTCGAGATATGGTCAATTTAAGTTTGACAGCTGTCATCGAAAATTAAGTTCATGTCAATAGCAATCATTTGAGCTAGTAAAGGCAAGTCTAAGATAAGTAGTTCTCGAGATATGGTCGATTTAAGTTTGACAGCTGTCATCGAAAATTAAGTTCATGTCAATAGCAATCATTTGAGCTAGTAAAGGCAAGTCTAAGATAAGTAGTTCTCGAGATATGGTCGATTTAAATTTGACAGCTGTCATCGAAAATTAAGTTCATGTCAATAGCAATCATTTGAGCTAGTAAAGGCAAGTCTAAGATAAGTAGTTCTCGAGATATGGTCGATTTAAGTTTGACAGCTGTCATCGAAAATTAAGGTCTTGTCAATAGCAATCATTTGAGCTAGTAAAAGCAAGTCTAGGATGAGTAGTTCTCGAGATATGGTCAATTTAAGTTTGACAGCTGTCATCGAAAATTAAGGTCTTGTCAATACCTATCATTTGAGCTTGTAAAGGCAAGTCTAAGATGAGTAGTTCTCGAGATATGGTCAATTTAAGTTTGACAGCTGTCATCGAAAATTAAGTTCATGTCAATAGCAATCATTTGAGCTAGTAAAGGCAAGTCTAAGATAAGTAGTTCTCGAGATATGGTCGATTTAAGTTTGACAGCTGTCATCGATTAAGGTCTTGTCAATAGCTATCATTTGAGCTAGTAAAGGCAAGTCTAAGATGAGTAGTTCTCGAGATATGGTCGATTTAAGTTTGACAGCTGTCATTGAAAATTTATTCCAATTTTATTATAATATAATTATTATTGCGTACAATAAAAACAATTAGTAGTCTGCATTTCCGCCCTTAATGCTTAGAACACAATTACCGCAATTAATTTTCATCTTTTGACCGAATGTTTTTTCTCCTTTATCTCCTATAACCCACGTATAACCCGTGTTACAATGATAAAAAGGGTAACCCTAAGGAATGGGTTTTGGAATAATACCAAAATCCAATACTATTGATAACCCTCATGATCAGGTAACCTAATCAAAAGGGTTTTGAATGGTGTATCCTATCAAATAATAGTGTAAACCCATACGGAGAGGGTTAACTAAGCTTTTGGAAAAACTCTGCCGAAAACCTCTTCATCGGGTTACCAAATCGGGCCCTGATACAGATGAAGAAAATACGCGCAAACGAATTTGCACAAGGATCAGCTAGTATTACCATGGGTATTACATTAAAAAATCTTGATACCGGTTTAGTTTAATCTCTTTCCGATTTCCAGCCACAATTTATCTTGAACATTTCAGTTACAATAATCGGAACGACAATGATCATAAAGCGTTGCATTTACAATCAATTCACAAAATTCAATATTAAATTCGATATCGTCATTCGTCACGCATTTTTACATCACTAACAGACGTATGTCGCAAGCAAGTACATACTACGATCTGGCGGCCATCGGACGCCCATCTGGCGGCGATCGGGCGCGGGCGCCGAAATGGCGCGTCATACGTCCGAGCAACGACATACCGTGTGGCCTAAATTGTGCTTTATTTCCATGCATTTTGTATGAAATTTGAATGGAATAGGAAACCGCCTGTGCCATGTCCGCGCCACGTCCGTGCCCGATGAATGTGACTAGCGTCGGGCGCAGACAAGGCACTGGCGGTTTCTTATTCCATTCAAATTTCATACAAAATGCATGGAAATAAAGCACAATTTAGGACACACGGTATGTCGTTGATCGGACGTGCTTATGACGCGAAGTCGTCCGAGCTAAATTGTGCTTTATTTCCATGAATTTTGTATTAAATTTGAATGGAATAGGAAAGCGCCCGTGCCATGCCCGAGCCAGGTCAGACAAGTGGGGCCTATACCTATGAATGTTCCTTGACCACACATTAGGATTTATTTATTGTGTCGTGGGCACTACATACAATTAAATCTTATATATTATAATGTCGTGTCACGGTGTTTGTTGTCGCACTCTTTCGAAACGGCTCGACGGTACCTAGGACCATACCTACCAAATAATGAATAGGTCGTAAAGTGTAGGGTGTCCCTTAAATAGATGGTTTTTTCATATTATGTAGTTCTACCTAGAACTGGAATTACACACATTTAATCCGGTTACCACGCGAGCGAAGCCGCGGGCGGAAGTCCATTATAACCATAATATCAATTGAATATATTTATTTAAAATTTGCGTTGTTTCGGATTGGAAATATCTATGCTTCCTAGGTATTATGTACCTTAAGGTATAAATGTATGTTTATGATATTTTAGTCTTTGAATTTATTTTTATTTTTATCTTTAGTACCTATACTTAATTATTTTTTAAGATTTTTTCTCTAACTTATTTATTATTTATTTTAGTTTATGTTAAATATAACTACCACTTTGTTAAAAAAAAATTGTAGCAATACCAATCTATCTCCACACTACACTGATTATCTGGAAGAAAATGCTATTTAGCATTAAGTTCGCCTGTGTACTTGTATTATATCTTGTGCAATAAAGAATTTTCTATCTATCTATCTATGATTCCCTAGTTAATATTACTTAATTAACTACTTCTAGTTGTATTTTTCAAAGTTGCCTAAAATTAAACCCATTTTTTATTGACCTATCAATACCTACTCATAACAGTTACTTGTGGTATAAAGTTCTATTACTCAAATTGTCGTACACTTCAAGTAATGGTAAACGATCACACTAATGGTAAACGATCTTACCCAGAATCTCACATGATAAGGCGTAATTTATACCGAAGATCTGAAACTGTTGTAGATATGGTAAGAAATTTGGATGATAGCCTTGCACTCCAAATAGATCTAGGAAATGTATGTGGTGTAGGGAATACAGGGTTAATCTCCATATATCTAAATGAAAGGTTATGATATTTACAAGATCCGCACTACCCATTATCTTATTATTTGACAACCTCTCTCTGGGCGAAGGTCCGCCTGAGACAACGAAGATTGCGAGTCCGATTCCCGCTGCGGGACAAATGTTTGCATGTTCTACAGATATTTGAAGATATTTGTGACCTAGGTATGAAATGTATGTATTTACATAAAAAAAAGGTATTTAATTAATATATCAATCATGTAGTCCCCATAACACAAGCTCAGCTTAGTTTGGGGCTACATGATGCTGTGATGATAGTCCAGTATTATTTATTATTAAATAAATAATATTATTATTTATATTTATGCTATACAATCTGAATGGATAGCTTTTATCACGACCGTAGGCAGCTATAGACTTAGATGCTATATTTAATCCTGAGCTTACCTTTCACAGTCATCTAATTAAGCTCACAACTGATTGTTTCAAAATGCTAGGTTTCGTTAATATACATACACTGTAGCAAAATACAAGCCTTTTAAACTTCTCTATACTTCTCTCGTTGCATCGAAACTAGAGTCAGGTGCGTGCGTGTGGAATCCTCATGAAGTGACGTACACTTTAATGTTAGAGAAGGTACAGAAAAGATTGTTGCATTTCCTATACAGAAAAGCCAACCCTTTCATGTACCCCACTAAATATCTAGGGTACACTAGGATTCAAATCACTAGAAACTCATAGTATATTTATGAGCAGATCACCACAATGTGTCGGGTTCTAAGAGTACTTTTTAACTGTCCTGAGCTACTGGTAAAGGTTAGTCGACTCTGTGTACTAGAAAACCGTGCTAGATTCCGACTAAGGCAGATGCTTTTCTGCGCCCAAAGACCAGCGCGCACAATTGCACGACAGCAATTCCCAGTTTTCCGCACACAGCATCACATGAATGTTATAAACATTACAAATGTAGAGTTAGATGTCTGTGCTAGTGACTGGATGGTAATTGATAGGTTTTGCATAGAATATTGTATACAACCAAATAAACTTATTCCATGGTGAAATAGTTTTACCAATTTTACTTACCCCTTAGTAGATTTATGGACCTAGTTCTTATCTAAATTTTATAATTTTTATTGTCCTCGGTTTTCTATATTTCCAACAATATTTTTTACATCATATTTATATGAAATCCAAATTATTTATACGTAGACGTACGTTGTCGAAATTTAACTTGAAAGTCAATTTGTGCAGTTTGGTAAAGATATCATAACAAACAACATTGAGATAAAGTTATGAATGTGCCTTGACCATACATTAAGATTTGGGTGTTATTGTTGTGGATACCGTCCGTTATGCCTATGCCTATGGTAGGTAACTATCGTTCCCAAAATAGGACGGTAGCTTTGTTGTTAGTAACGCTTGTTCCTAACGGTCAGCGTTCGTGTAGTGTTAATATACGACTGTTTTCTTCTTATCTGAAGCATCATTTATTAACTCATTTGCCCACCAGAAATGGTCGGCACTGCACCTATATTTAAAATCTTTCACATTTTATGCGTAGTAATTCAAACAACGTCAATTGACAAACTGTCAAAAACACCGTTTGTAAAAAAACAGGACTGGTGCTGCAGACCCTTTGTACAATAATTAACTATCACTATGAATCAATAGAATAGATCTATAGATAATCAATGTATAGGATAGGGAATTATATTATGGTACGATTCCCTATTATTTATTATTACGTTCTTACTTATAACTTTCTTATGTAGATTTTTTCTAAATTGATTTAAAATACGCACGGAAGAACGAACACCGTAAAATTCAGTAAGCTCTACCTAAATCAGTTAGATTATTATATATATGTTATTAGGTGCATTTAATTAATTTGCTGATAAATTTATTTATGTTTCCTTTGTATTCTTTGAATAACATAATTATAGAGTCAATGTTACCAATAAACAAGCCAAGTACGTAAAAAGTTTTCATAAAGATACCTGCAGCTTCCACTTGAAACAAAGAAGACTTGAACAGTGAATACCTAACTATACTAGTTGTGATACAAAGTTTCTGAAGGTTTGCTGGAGGAGTACTCGAACAAAATCGTCGTACACTTCAAGTCAGTTTGCGAAGTAAATATACACTGTATCTCGCTTAGCACAACACTCAAAATTCAATACGTTACTAGGGCCACACACGGATTTATCTCCTGTTTTGCGGGTAGAATATTTCACTTATTTTGTAAATCCTACCACACAGAAGAATTTATTTCCTGTTTAGCCGGTAGGAACAATTAATGTTTTTAAAAAAAATTATTTTTAGTAAATCTTGAGCTCACACAATGGTTTATGTCCTGTTTTGAGGGTAGGTTTTAACAATAATTTTTTTTTTCTTGTATATCTTGACCACATTCAAGTATTTATCTCCTAATTTGCGGGGGTGATCTGAACAAATGATATATTTTATTTATTTTGTAATAACCTGAGTTGAGAGACTCTTTTTTAAGAGGCAGATTCTAATGCAGGCTAAATTAAACGCAAAAAATACCTTTGAAATAAATAATAATGTTTTTAAATCCCTAATAACCGTAGGAAAATGTATAAAGATGTCTTAATAGCTAATAGTTTTACCCCGACGACAGCCTGAAGTAAATAAAAGTTTATTTCCCTTGAGCTTTAATCGTTTTCGTGGAAAAGGCACATTTAATGAAATGGTATCAATTTATTCACGTGCATTAATAAGTCACTTGGAATTCAACAGGATTTACGGAGCTCTACAAATAAATTTATGAATACCTACCTACATTATTGATGAATGAAAATCATTAACAATTTGAATTATATGTGTAAATTGGGTATTTCAGATTGAAGTCTGTCGATGCATAATAAATGTCAGTTTTTATTATTTAAGCCTCATTAATTGGCTTTTGTTTTAGCGTTGCAATGAACCAAGGCTTGATCGTACAAAACATACAGCCATGGAGAAAAATATAATAGTATTTATATATAATATATTATTTATATATTCTTTGTGATAGGTAATGTATAGCACTTAACATCAGCTGGGCCATGTGCTTGTTCCATTTTCAAGTAGTATAAAAAAAATTATAAGTATAACGATAACGACCTTTAAACAAAATTTAAACAAAATTTAACAAAATTTAAACGCGTTAATTTTCACGTACCTTAATGACAAGTGGAATGGAAACACCGATTGACATTTGAGAGAGCGAGAGAGTGTGTGTGTGAGAGAGAGAGAGAGAGTGGACGTGTTAGTACGTTTGATCTCACTGAACTCTATAACAGTTGAACGGATTTGAATGTAACATGGAAAATACATAGTTTATGACCTGGATTAACATTGGCTTATTGTTATCTTAGTACCACGCAAGCAAAGCCGCGGGCGGAAGCCAGTTCCTCGGCTACTTTTATCTGAATAGTTTCCGCTCCAAAGCTCATGAACACTCATGTGCTATATCTAAGAGAACTGCGAAAGTTATGTTATATAATATTATAGCCCAAAGAGAAGGTAGGTCCGTCAATAACCTTGACCTGGATCTGGCATTTGAGGGCCGGAAGAATAGACCATTAATTTGTGAACTGCCTTTGTGAATTGACTTATAAATACAAATTGTTCCACAGAGCTCGATTAAGGATTTGTGGGCGATTATTCACTAACCGCTATTTTTGCATCATAGCTGTCTGTCCATCATATTTATAGGGTAAAAATAAAATATAGGTAAGTACTCGTAAACAATACAACTATATGTATTTTTTAAACTGCTGCATATTCGGAATCACTAGTCGTGTATTCAAAATTATAATCTAAGATACAGTGAATAAAATCTCATTTTGGTTCCAGATGTGATTAACTTTAGTCACTAAATCTGCCTCTGACTTAGTCAAAGTTTCATTGTTCTATCTAAAAACTAGACCGGTTAATTGCGAGTGGACACGCCCACCGCGGGTAACGTCAATGGCGTACGATACTAATTAGTAAGTTTTCTTCGTAATTAAAAACAGTACGTCCTATAAAAATTAGAAAGCGGCTTTAGAATGGACAAATTAGGGCCATTCGGATAACACCATAATATTTGACCGTGCTTTACAGCTTGACCACAGCATTCCTCACATTTACTGAGGTTTCTACAAAATTATATTAGCTAGAAACTTCACCATAATTTTCCTGCAAAACAAACTGTTTTAAATTTTTGAAATGAAGCTTTTTCATTTGATACCTTACTCAACCTAGCAACGCCGGACGGACGGACGGACGGACAAAGCGGCACCATAAGGGTTCGTTTGACGGGTTCGGTAACGTCACCCTAAAAACGAGTCACTGATCACATTCTGACGCAACATATATTTGTTTTCATTGCTTAGTGATGTTTTCTGAGCCATTACACAACATGGAATAGGTATTCTGGAATTCCAGAATTACAGTGATTTAGTTACGGCAATTTGTTAAACACGTAACACATTTATCCGGTTTCCCACATTAAAAGCCTCTGTGCATAAGTGCCGCTTTAAATGAATATAAAACCCTTACGAATGAAATAATCCCAGTTCTGACAGCTCATTTGCACCACTATAATAATCCCTATTGTCATGAACATGCAGAAGTTCGCTGTTAATTACTGGCCTCCCTAAAACATTTAACAAAGACGAAACATTTATCGAATTTACCAATTTTTTTTAAAACTTAGCGGTCAAATTTGTTTTGTTTTCAACAAAAATTGGTTCCAACATTGATTAGGCCTTTCCATTTCCTTCGGTTTGCTCTTCCAAAATGACGGCAACATATAATAATAACCGGGATGTGAAAAACAGAACAAGTGTGGAGTAGATGAAAAGTCGACAGATTTCGGTAATAACTTACGACCTTGGGAGAAAACATAGATAGCCATCATGGTGTGCCTTTCCAAATAAATTATTTCTATTAGAAGTAATCTTAATAAAAAGGTATTGAAATACATATTAACCTGCAGCAGACGACGCGGCGTCAGTAGGCTACAGAATCACACCTTAAGGGATTACACATAATAGATGTGCAGCAATATCTACCTGTTACCTAACACGAAACTGGGATCCCCAAATCGGCTGCCAGGGTTACCATGGTAAAACCTTAATGGCAAATCTTAGCCAGTGGTAGTGTTTTTGGATGGGAAAGTACTGAAATACTTTCTTGTAACGTCTATGGTTTCGTAATGCCAACTAAATCTATTCACATTTAAAAATTGAATATTTTTCACCTAGTTACCTACGTGTTTTCATTTTCATATTTTTTTTCCGAACATGGTTATTTTATACGTAACCCTAACTATTTACGGAATAAAAAGTACCAACCTACAATACCTATATTAACAGGTTAGGTCCGGGTATATACCCGGGCGTGTTCCCGTACCAGTTCCTGTTCCCACTCTTACTTCCGCCTCCTTTCCGAGCCCTATCTTGCTCCCTTTTTCGTCGGCGACCCGTTGCCAAGTCAACAGCTACTTAAAAAGTATAGGTATCATGAATTTTTATATCCCTACTAGTAACTTGAGAAATCAATGGTTCCCTTTCCCATGCAAACTTTCATCCCCTATCTATCCTTCCTATATAGCATAGAGTTACTATGCTAAAATTCAGTAACACTTACTTGGTCTAGAGCGCGAGCTACTCGACCCACTGCGGCGAGACCGGCAGTCATAGTGCTAGTGTATGAGTGCTGAAAACACACTTGTTCTAGAGAGCGAGCTTTTTTATGTGTTCTGACTGTGAGCACTGTGCACTTTGTGTGCAGGCATGTGTGTCAAACACAATATTTGGATTTGCCTCTAACTATCACCGATTAACTTATCTAATGATCTATACATTCTAGAATTCAAATAAAAACTATTTTGGAATGAATAAACAAAACCCATCCATATGACACCTTACTCAATGTATTTACATAATGTTTCAATTTTTTTGGCCCCCTTTTGGGACTCCATATCTCGATGACCACCTGTCTGATATAACTCATATTCTTCCCGGCAAAAATTTAAAATACAACCTATTGACCTAACAAATTGTATGTAGATGAGATCCACGGTTTGAGAGTTACGCTCAAACATAAGTACGAACTCACAACAAATACCACTGAACTACGATGTCAACGATACTCTAACAAATGGAAATTCATGTTGATATCAATACTCATTTGGCATTTTGAAGTTTATTAAGTCTCAAATACGCTTGGCGATTTTTGACAGGTTTCACCCCCAAAATAACTTTCAACCCCTTTTTTACCCCGTTAGGCGATGAGTTTAAATAAAACACGAAACACATCTTCCATCAACCAGAATGTTCATGAAAAAAGTAGATTGGACCAAGAAATCACGTTGTCCCTTACAAACTTTGCCCCTGTTTTTCACCCCCTTAGTGTAACAATTTCGGAAAATACTTTTTTATCGGATGCTTACGTCATACAAAGGAAACAACCTCCAATTTTCAGGTCTCTACGATAAGCGGTATAGGCTGTGCGTTGATCTGTCTGTGAGTAATTCAGGACAAAGGATTTTATAAGTATAGATAATAATAATAGAAGATATTTACTTGAAATTGTCACTAGTAAAGAAATAAATAAGTCTTTGAATGATATCATGTTTCGCGTATTTTGATTTCTACTAAGCATGGCATTCTCTTTAGCATGCATACAGACGTGGCAAGGAGGTTGGCGTCGTGCCAAAGCCCCTATCGCGAAAATTCTAGCTACCAGCTTATCCAGACATTCGACCTCTGCAACGAGTGTATGGATTCTTTAGGCGTATTGCGGACTTACAGGACATACAGAGCTCTTTTAAAAATGGTTGAGCATTCAGGTTGTTGTTTTCTTCATTAGAACTGTGGTGTTGCGCCTGCTGTTACCATTTTTTATGATTCCCTTCCTTGAGTTTTCTCCCTAAGCAAACCTTTGCACGGGTCGTTGTCTTCTGACAAAAGTAGGTAGGGGTTCAGTTGGTCTTGTTGACAAAAGGAATAAATTAGACCGTGGTCTTTCCGGTAAAACTCTAGGAGGCCTTGATAAAATCGGCCTTTTTTCTCCAGCGGATGTTGGAAGAGGGTTTATTAGGACTCCTTTATGATTATTATGGGCTTATTTATGATTATTTATGAATATAGAGGAAATCCGAATCGCAATGTTGCTATTACCAATCAGAAGTTATAGGTAGTCTCTCTTTTCAGAGACTAATTACAATCTGCAGTGAATGGATTTCAATGCAGTTTGTAATGGATATACATTTTTATAAAATCATTAGAACTCCAGTTGATTAAAAATATACTTTGCAATTCAATCTAAGAAAACCACATATCATAATAAAATAAAACACAGCAGCAATCATAAAATAGAACAAATTAAACATATTTTATGAGTCTTGATTTCTCTCTGAAATGTATTATATTGCTTGCTGACCCGACAAACGTTGTCGTCCAAATTCAAGAGTTAATACAAAAATCCCATAGATTTTATGATTTATAATATATCTCATATTTTACCTACAATTTTTTTAAATTGGGAGGATTTCCCAAAAAAACATACAAGCCTTTGAATTGGTATGTTCGTAATAAATAGGTACACGAAATTTTATCATTCAAATCGGTCAAGCCATTTTCAAGTTTCTGGGAAATTTATAAATAAATAAATTTATTTTTATACATAATTTTTTTAGGAGAAGGATAACATAATTATACCCATAGTTTAGATTTTTATGATACATATACAAACAAGGATGGCTACAAATGAATCATTCATGAGTGGAAAAGAAAAAATCTATGATGAACTTTTCGGATTTGAAAATTTGACAGTACTTTGTCAAGCTTATCTGGGGCCACTTTGTCATTTTTATTAAGTTTTATTTTCTAGTGTTTTTCTAATGTATGTCGTTTATTAGTCATGGTATTATAACCGTTATACGTTAGTTACAAGACACAAGTATTAGTGAAATGGAATAAAAGAAGATTGAACGGGAATTCCCTGAAGAAAAAAATTGTGCGCCGATCGTTTTTTGTTATATTCGCCATGGCTATAGCAGAGAACAGGACCTGACTGAAGAATGGACGACTGGACTTATAAACCGTACTACGTTGCCTCATATTATTATGAACATTATAATTGATACTTGCGAAATTGTGAAAACTATCCCAGAAGCCAATTAATAAAGAAGTGATAGTGAATCAGTAACCAAAACACATGATATATATTTATGTTATTACATTATATTTTCAATTGAATAGTGTACATATTATAGTGAAATGATAATGCGGTGTCGTGTTCAGTTAAAAATTCTACATTAACGCATACCATACTCCATAATCCAGAACTTGTTTGTTTCATCTGTAAGAAGCATCCGCTCTACTGACTTGCATATATGTGAATAAAACTCGTTAGACTGGAAAGATGGATTATTTTGTTGTTTTTAAATGCATAAGTAGTGTTATGCGTAAATTTTGGCGTATAAATCTCAAAAATCCTACAGTATAATATGTAGGATTTTTGAGACTTCAAAATTCTAATTATTAATTTAAATATTACAGTAAATTACTGCAATAAAGCAGTGTTTAGTGTCGAGTAGTGTCGATAAATTTGTCGATAAAAGTATAAAAGACTTACCAAGGTAAAGTAAGCAGGCACCTACAAACATTCAGAAATGTTGAAATAGTATCAATAAATCAATTAATAATTAATCAGTAATCAATTTCTTAACAATATTTTTCTTCTTAAAAGGTCATTTAAATATTTTATCGAATCGGTGCAGAAATCCATTTCCGTGACACTCAAGAAGTTGGTTATTTTTTTTATATTTTGCCTAAAATCAAGTCTGTTTCTCAGATAAAATTCTAAGTCTCTCCGTGAAGAATTCAGGTTTTATTTTTTAGTTTTTATATTTATTTTAATTAAACTACACAACATACCCGCATCCATTCAGGTCTACTCTTGAGTAGCCTATACTTTCTTCCGGCAAATTGGTTAGGATGTTATCATGCTGTAGCATAGCTGTTCCCACTGTAAGACTCCATAAAGTTAGTCAATCTTTTAAAGGGATGTGTGTACGATTTTTTAACAAAATCCCAAATGACGTGATTAATCTATCTGTAAATAAATTCAAAAATGTTGTTAAACGTAATGTCTGTGATAAAGCTTATTATAAAATATCTGATTATTTAGATGACAAAAAAGCCTGGGATGAAACTGCCTCCAACTCCATCCAAAACAATGTAATAGTTATTAAGAACAATGACTTAAAAAAAATATAAGCCAAGCAGAGTTTCTTGCCAATTCTTCTCTGTTTGGTTGCGTTACGAATTGGTGGTAAATTAAAAAAAAATGACGTTTCAAAGTGTACTGTACAATTCCTACTGAATAAATGAATTTTGACTTCGACTTTGAATGCATGACTCTATGTTGTTCCGCGAAAAGTTTAATGAGTCTATTAAAATTTTATGATTTGATTTAGTAAGTTATTTTGGGAAAAGTGTTCCTCTAGGGAAACAGAGTCAATTTCAAATTCGAAGTTAAAAAAAAAACATAGTCGTCTGCCACTTTGTTTTTTTTTGAGTAAAATTAAATTTTCTTGACGGACTGTTCCTTTTTTCAAAATTAAGAAAATGCAATTTTTTTCGAGTAAAATTAAATTTTCTTGACTGACTGTTCCTTTTTTCAAAATTAAGAAAATGCAATTCAGTTTCCTAAGAACAAAACCTTCTAACTAAAAGAGAAAAGGTGGCTGACCTAATATGGGGTAAAAAATATCCCCAACCTGTATTATGATCATGAGGATTTAATTAATTTCTCATATATTTATTTTTCTTATTTTATCTCTTTGATATAATTACAATATTCACTTGCCCGAATTTACTTATGGTTTGAGCCGCACAATATGCGTTTTAAGTAGTTTGGCAGGTACTTAATAAGTTTCTGGCATGATACTTTAAGAAAATACAGGAGAGTTAGAACAAAGATGGCGCCACCAGTTACCTACAAAAATAAGCGCATATTGGGAACAATGTAAATTATGATTAAGATTTTAGAATTCAAAAGTATTTTATATTTTATAAATAGATTAACACTATTCTTTACCGGTTACCAAATCACAAGCCAAAAATCCGTAGGACATTTAAAATATACGTAGGTAGGTATGGATTAGTAGGTAGTGTAAAATCATCATATTATAATTAAAGTCGATATAAAAATGGAACTTCACTATTTTAGCACTTGCCCGAAGCGTGCGACCTAAAGAAGATCGGAAAATTTTATACAACCTGTGACCTGAACATTAAATGTCGCGACTAGAAATGACTTAGGTCTTATTAATTGATAGTTAGATAGGATATCATGTGCAAATAATAGTTTTTTTTTATCGAAGTCGGAGAATTTTGCTGAATATTTATTTTATACTTTTAGGTTAGGATCGATTAGGACAGTCTCAGTTACTCAATTATTCTAAAGTCACAAGTCACTACGTATTATATACTGTTGGTTACTATATGAAAGCCATTTATTTATAATATAGACGTCACCGATAACAGCTGAATTGTCTCTTTATGTAAAACTGAAAATAGTACTAGAATTGGCCTAAAAATGGCAGCACCACCAATAAATGCGTGTTTTGTTAGTGACAGTTTTGTTTTTGACAGTTGACATTGGCATAACGAGAGATGCACATTGTTGGTAGACCCTAATCGGTAGGGCGTATTGCGATCAATATTTAATAATAATTTACTAGTGTTCTGGCTTTAATAAATAAAGTTATTAATTATAATATCAATACTCCATTATCAAGAATATTTTTACATAATTCGCATTTTTAGTCGCTTCCATTTATGTTTAGGTCTGAAATGACCGGCCTTCTTTGAGCAGTTCGCGATCATACACCAAATTATCATTACTCGTTCTCATTACCATTGTTTTTAAGTATTTTATGAATATAATCAGGTAAATCAACCTTTATCCGTTTAATTTAAAAAACCAAAGAGCTAGAACGTCAAAACCCGTACAGATAAAATATAACATACCAAAATTCCAGTTCTCAACACATTCCGTCAGCCGTTACGGGGTTCAGTGGGAATAATCATACAAACAATTAAAACAAACACAATAACACAAATACTTTCGAATTTATGTGATTTCAATTAAGCTTCCTATTCAATGTAGTTCGCGTCAAAAGTTATTTCATCAATACCTGGAATTCAATTTACATTGGAACGCGTAGTCCAGTTTATCAGCACGAAATGGTGCTAATAATTTTCACCAATAAACTTCGTCAGCATTATCATTTTCCGGTAATTTTACTATTGATATAAAATTTTAATTGCTGGAAATATTAAAAAAAGCTATCTAACTTCGTGAGTCGGTGGGGCGCGTACAAAGTTTATACAAAATAGAGCTGTAGAATTTAGAAGTCTTAGAAATTAGCGAATTAAAGCTGTCTCTGTTCCGCAGAACAGTTAAATTCTCAGTGAACTTTACATTAAGTTTAAAAAAATAGGTCAAAGTGAGTCGTCATAGCGAAACCTTAAAAAAGCCTGACAATACTTTTGCATAAAGCTAAAATGCTTCTCTAAAAATATGGCGTCGTAATAATTATTCCTAAGTGGAATAACGGCCTAAGTAGGTAATTCTTTGCAACTCTTATCTGGGTCAACATTAGCATTGCAACAAGGCAATATACAATCGAAGAATCTTTGTAGTGCTGCTTTGAAAAACACAAAATTTATAATTGAGTCTTTTATTAAAAAAACTATACCGACTCCCCCTCAGCTTTAAGAAGTCAGTTGAACACAATTATCTCAGAGTGTAAGAGTCTAACATTTTTATTAGGAACACAATCCAACCTCACTAGAACCCGTGTTGCAAACTCCTTGGTAACAAGCAAGGCTCTGGCGGCCTACTGAATGCAGCATAGCGCAGCTTAACACCGGCACACCCAAATCGCCTGGCCGCCATTCGTGACGGGCAGCGGCGTCGGTGGTGCGATAGGCTGTGCCCTGTGATCCCCAACCCCAAGGCTATATCTGGCAGAGGACTAAAGTTGTCGACATAGCTTAGATATTTAGCAAGCTGAAATGGCAGTGGTCGGGCCATTACCGAAAAACCTACAATCGTTGGGATAAACGAGTTCTTGAATGGAGACCGCGGCTCGACCAACAACCTGGCCCTCCGGCCAGGTGGAGTGACGATTTGCGAAAGACTGTTGGTAGAAGCTGGAAGGTTGACATAAGGACAGGCCGCAAGGAGCGCATTGGAGGAGGCCTACGTGCAGCAGTGGTCTGAATATGATGATGATGATGATGATCGATTATTTAAAAGCATAAATAAGCCGCAGGATTCCTCAAGATAATGGTTTCTTTCACTGTTTTCAGAGTTCTCGCAAAACACCACCATAAATTAGTTACGAAATTTCTGTACACAAACTCAATAAACGAATAGTGTGACAGAAAAAAGCCAATAAAGTGTATTTTTCCAAGGTGCCTTTTTAAATATTCTCTTTGTTTCCACTTTATCTTGTCACAACAGTTCCGTCGTAAAATTCATTTTCTGCTTTTGAATTACAAAGCATATTTTCTTTAACATTTTTACAAACGAGATACTTATGTTGTTTTATTGCCTGTATTTTTATAATTGGTGTATGAAACGATTATTATCGTTATGAACTTTATTTTCTAAAATATAAAGTGACACAATGTTGCACTGGGTATTTCATAAAAATTAAACCACAGAAAATTTAACCAGCACTGCCTTAGTGTTTCAATTTCAAAAATCTATTACTTTTTCTTACATTTTCTTACTTTATTTTACATTTTCTTACTTTTTCGTATTTTTCATATCCAAAAAGGATTGCTTCTTCTACTTTGATATCCTTCTTGATTGTTTCTCCCACGTCGATGTCTTATTTGATTACTTGTTTTATATCAATATTCTCATTGATTGCTTCTTCCTCCTTAATATCGTCTTTGATTGCATCTCTTCATCATTTTTAGCAACTTCTATTATTATATCCTCTTTGATTACTTCTTCCTCTTCGATATCCTCTTCGATAGCTTATTTCACTTCAAAATTATCTTTGATTGCTTCTTTAACATCGACATCATCTTTGATTGCTTCTCCGAGATCAAAATCTTCTTTGATTGCTTATATTACATGAATATCCTAATTTTTAGGATCTTTTACTTTAATATCCTCTGTGATTGCTTCTTCCACTTCTAAATCCATTTCACTTCAAAATTATCTTTGATTGCTTCTTTAACATCGACATCATCTTTGATTGCTTCTCCGAGATCAAAATCTTCTTTGATTGCTTATATTACATGAATATCCTAATTTTTAGGATCTTTTACTTTAATATCCTCTGTGATTGCTTCTTCCACTTCTAAATCCTCTTCGATGGCTTCTACTTAAATATCCTCTTTATTTAAAGATGAAAAATAATGATAAAATGATAAAAATTTACTAGTTTCTTATTTTTTCATTTGTATTCATCCAATTACCTTTCCATGCCAAATTTGAACATTCAAGGTCATCTGTAACTGGGTAATAATTTTGATCTATAGGTCAGTCAGTGATAAAAATATCGATTTTTGTATGTTAATATCTAAATAACCGTTTACCTAGGTGTATCTATGAAATTTGGAGCACATATGTATCCCTTAAGTATTTAATAATACCAATGTATGAGAATTTGACATGTTTATGTGAAATATTTTTTTATTTATGAGGGGTTAAAATCTACAAAAACAAACAACTGACTACACGGTTAAAATAACATGGACCCAGAGTCATAGCTCAAATCCCGGAAATAACAAGGCTGACTCGTTGGCAAGGGAAGGAGCCAGGCTCACTCCAACCGCCACCGACATTTGCCTCACTAACCCACCTTCAGTGGAAGTTAAAAAAAGGCTAAAACAACATTCGGTAAGTGAACACCAGAGATTATGGGAACGCAGACAGGACTGCAAAAACACAAACACAATGCTTCCAGGAAGAAACAACAAAATAACTAACACTCTGTTAAAAATGAAGCGTGAAGACCTACGCATACGGGTTGGTGTTATCACAGGCCACTGTGACCTGAACCACCACCTTGTAAAGACAGGAGCTACGGACAGCGGCACCTGTCGTGGTTGCTTTCAAGATGAAGAAACAGTGGAGCACGTCATCTTACACTGCACTGCCACAAACGAAACCAGAACAAAATCCGGGTTACAAAAACTGCTTGATCAAAACTCACAGTCTCAGGCAGCATCAGGAATTCTAGAGCAAAGTTGCCATCAACCCAGGGTCCTTCTCTGTTATTTTAAGGAGTTGGGCTGGCTGGGGTCGGGTTAGCAGGGGGGCAATGCACAATACACCCCAATGCAGGACGACAGTGCAGAACTTTCTTCCCCCACCTCAAATTAGAATTTGAATTAGGGGGTTAAAAGTGTCTCCAAATGGTTTATGTAATGTAGGCTTGACACGCTCCCGCGTGTCTAGATTGCTTAAGGAGATGTCCTGTATATATAACGATTATTGTACACTGTCGCGCAGTAGACTGATAAAGGCTGGTGTGGTGTGTTGTATCACACACGTAAAACGATAAATTCCTTATCATATTTTCATTAAAACCATTAACTTAATAAAATATTCGTATTGATCTGTTCTATTCTCATAATTCGTGACATCACTTGTAAAGGGCCCGAACTGAAAACCAGCGCGGCATCTCAGCTTTGTCTCTAATGCTGCTTATGCTGAGTAAGGGTCCTGTGTAACCCAGTGTTGAAGTACCTACATTACTCATATCTTGGTACCTATTTTTGAGATTTATGTCGTCCAAGTTTAATCATACCTAAGCTAAACAAGTTACCTAGGTACTCACTACTATTTACTGTGATTTGGGTAAAATAAATATATTTTTATCTTGATAGAACCTTACCTGTTTTATTATCCACAATTTAAAATAAAGGTGGTATATTAAGAACTAAGAGCTAGGGTTGGCAAAAGCAAATCTACTTCTTATCACTGAACCTTAGGTTGGGTTAGGTTGGGTATCTATACCTACCTGAACCACAGTGAAAACTTTGTCTGGTATATTTGTGGCATAATATTGTTTTATTAAAAATTCAATCGATTTTAAAGCTCATTTAAAAAATTGTTTGTTTGTATTACGCACTTAGCTGGTGAAAGGTGCTAGGTGAAGTTTGACCTAATTTATCTTTTTGACAGTAATATGTGATCATGATTGCTTTGATCTTTTGTTTGACTAAACAGTCTAAGTACTTATAATCGCTTTTCATTTAAATTAACAAAAAAACATTTTGATTAGATTCTGCCAGCCCTACGAAGCCTTGGCTCGCTGCCATGTTTAACGCGGTGAGATCCCGGACAAATATGGAAATTGTGGAATTTTCACAAAGGCACGACATTCGACCGCCAGAACCTGGGGCCAGGACACACCTCTGTATTAGTCGTGTGGTATTCACACTGTGTATTGGTATTAAGGCTTTGTAAAATCTGATGAGTTGCTAGCTGGAACAGAATAGGTTTTAAAATTTGTGGAAACATTTTCAAGACTCATGTATCTGAATGCGTACCGTTGCCGTGCAATGCGCGTTCGGAAACGGACGTGTATTGCTGTAGCACTGTTTTGAATTTTATAATTCTCGATACGCGCGGCTCGCGCCGCTGCCCGCTGCTGTGATGGGTTCGAAGGAACTCATTGTCAACGAGTTATTGGCATTCATTCAGAATGCCATTGATACTATGGACGAAATCAGCATCCTGCAGATCTGTAAAACCAACTTCAAGGAGGAGGAAATTTGCAGTGGCAAGGCGCTGATCTTTCAAGCGCTCGGCAAGACTGCCCAGATGCCGTCCCGTCGGAGGGATGGAGGTGAACGGAGTCTCCAGGATATCATCACCCTGTTGAAGGAGACGGACCCAGATGACGTGCCGGATTTCGTCGCAAAGGAGCTGCATAAGCTCCCACCGGTGGGATTCGACCACGTTGACGTCACCAGGTTGCTGAAGGACATCATGTTCCTGAAGACGAGTCTGGCCGAGGTACACGTAAAGTTGGCAGCTTCTGATGATGCCGTCAGTGCGCTACGTGCTGAATTATTATTATTACAAAATAGTAGTAATAATTCAGTAAGTAGGTCATCGGTCATTGCCGCTAGTAATGTGAACTTGCGTCGCGGTGCGCAGAATGCATCGGTGTGCAGTTTCACCTCAGCGGAATTCGCTGACACGGTTGAGTCACCGGTCGTCGCTGCGCATGAGTCGTCGAGAGCCCCCGCCCCCCGCGCCGTTTCATCACCCGCGGAGAGGCAGACACGTGTCACGTTGCCTGCTCCTCAACGTGCCTACGCAGCTACAGTGGCTAGCCGACCTGCCACACCTCCAACATCGAAGGGGACAAGCGAAAATATTCGCAAGACTGCGCCTCTCAAGAGGCTGGAAGACAAGGAGGGCTTCATCAAAGTGGAAAGGAAGAAGAAGAAGAAGCCCTCCTGTCAGAATAAGTGCGGTACAGCACCAAACTGCCATAAGCTCCTGCTGCGCTCTGAGGTACCGACGACGCAGCTCTATGTGTCTCGCGTGCATTACTCCGTGAAGGCGGAGGATGTAGCGGAGTACTTGCGCGCAAAGACCAAGGACAACCTGAGGGTCGAGCGGTTGGAGTCCCGCCACAGAGTCAGCTTTAACTCCTTTGTGGTGCGGGTTCCGACCGAACATCTGTCGACCTACATGAAGGAGGAGCTTTGGCCGAAGGGTGTCGTGTTCCGACGATTTCGTGGAAGAATTTTGGACACCACGCGACCCACGTCGTGTATATTACGTGGCAAATAATAATTTGTGTTTTAATTATAGTTTTATTAATATATATGTTAGTCTATAAGGTATATATTTATATGGGCCGTAGGATAAGTAAAACACCATCTGTATTTATTCTATTGTAGCCTGAAATAAAGTTTATATTATTACTAGCTGACCCGCTCGCAACTTCGTTTGCGTTTATACTCTTTTTTTACATATGTCCTTTCATGTGAAATGTTTCCCAAGCCCGGCAATTTGACTCGGAACCCTAAATATTAATGGAATAAAAAGTACCTACATTACCTACCCCGTAATGTAGTAATATGTAGGTACCTGTTCCCGTACTCACTCCTTTTTTCGTTCCTGTTTCCGTTGGCAACCCGTCGCCAAGTTAACAGCTGGTATAGGTATGATGAATTTTTATATGCCTAACTCTTGATTATGATTGGTTACCCATGCAAACTTTCATCACAAAAATCACCCTCTTTAAGTATCTTTTTCGTTACAAAAAGCAGCAATTCCTTCTCCACGGACCCACCTATGGTTCAGCGTTTTAGGTGTTTATTTATTTTCGTTATAGTCTCTGTGAAAAATCTCAAATCTTTATGTACAAAAAAACTTGCTATCCCCGTGGTATTGAAATATCCAAGAACAAATGAATGAAATTGAAATTTCGAATTCTAATCCGATTTAAATATTATTTTTTATTTGACATTCCAATTTTAAAAAGTATCGCATTGCACCAAGCTATTAAGGCTCCCCCACACAGGTGTGTTATTATCGGCGATAATATCGCATGCGTTATTGCGATAATGCGTCCCAAATCCTTGCAAATAATTGCGTTATCGCAGCAGTATGTAACTTTTTAGCCGTCCTAATACATAAAGTACTAAAATTCTACAGATCTCACACTACGCGCACCTATCAAAGGCATTGAAAATGTAATTTAGAAATAAAGCACACGATAAAATTTGACTATAATGTACTAACGGAAAAGTGAACAGAACGCAGAGTGGCTTTGCGCTTAAAGACCCTTCTACTGCCTACAGTTTTTGTCCGTCTGCCTCCTAAGATGGCTCAAGCTGTAGCTTAATTCAATCTCGAGATATCATTTTTTCCGTTTCTTGAATAGCGAGGTCAAAAAAAGTAATTGGGAAATTCTCGATCCAGAAAATTTTTGAATTTTGACAAATTTTGGAAAATCTCTAAAAGTTACCACCCGATTTTGGAAATTCAAATTGCACTTTAAATCCCGCAAGGCAGACGCAAATATTGACATAATTGTGACCGATCACTTTATTCACCAACACATCTTTTTTTAATGCATGTGACTGAATTACTGTGTATTTACTGTGAATTTACTTTCAATGTATGGAGTTTCAAAAATGTGATGAAATTACTTTGTGGCAAATGTAGAACCACCCCTCTCATATCTGTGAAACTACAGACTAATGTCAGAATTTCATGAATCGGGGCACTATACTCGATCAGAGAAACTTAAACATTTTCAATATTTGCGCATGCCATATTGCGATATATTTTGTTATATTGTCTGATATCATCGCCGATAATAACGTACCTATGCCCACGCACCTGTGTGTAGGAGCCTTTATTGAGAACAACGTTTTTTGAATAAATTTGGAATGAGTTTTCAAACACGACAGTGTCAAAATAAAATTGCATAATCTGTGTCACTAAGGAGTATTGATATCAACTTCGATGCAAATCACCCCTAAAATAACTTTCTACCCCTTTTTAACTCTGTTAGACGATAAATTTCAATAAAATATGAAACATCTTTCATAAATTTTGTTAAAGAATGTTTATGCAAAATTTGAAGTAGATTGAACCAAGGAATCACGTTGTTCCATACAAACTTTGCCCACGTTTTTCACCCCTTTATAGGTAGAATCTCGGAAAATGCTTTCTTATCGGACGCCTACGTTATACAAAGAACACGCCCTCCAAGTTTCAGGTCTCTACGATCAGCGGTTTAGGCTGTGCGTTGATCCGTCAGTCATTCAGGACAAAGGATTTTATCAGTATACATTACCCTCCATTAAGGTATTTTTTTGAAAAACCTGGTATGCGGTCTTTTATTATTTAATATTCAAAGTGTTCTGACGAAGTTTCAAGAAAATCACACCACGCGTTGAGATTTTCCCATACAAACTTTACCACCCCATTGCAACCCCCTCGAGGATTATTTCAAATTTTTAATGATACCAATCTTCATTGATTGTATGGAATAATACATGTCTCAGGTTTCAAGTTTCTAAGTTCAAGGAATACGATATTTCATACAAACATTTTTACCCCTTTTCACCCTCTTAGGGGTTGAATTTCCAAAAACCGTTTCTTAGTGAGCGCTCACACTCTTTAAAGACTACATGTACCAAATTTCAAACCTCTAGGCCCTGTAGTTTCTGAGATTTCGTGATGAGTGTGTCAGTGAGTGAGTGAGGATAGTTCTCTTTTATATATATAGATTATGACACTTTATTCATTTTAAAACTCATCAAAAATACATTTTTTACTATAAAATTTAAAACATTATTAATCTACTATGTACAAAAATAATATAAAAAAAACATTATAGTAAAAAATATATCCAAAATGGTGGACCACCGACCGCGGGGCAAGGCTCAAACGGTCAGTGGCTAGGGCTGCAGAGAGAGGAACCTCCGCACAATGCGTGCGGAGTCCAGGAGAGCCGCCTTCTGTATCTGACCCTTGATCCAGCTGCCTAGCGAGAGCCTCTTAAGGTATTGGTCAAGGCTCTTCGCTATAAGACCGTTCACTGAAACGACTATCGGAACGATAATTGTTGAGTCGACATCCCACATAGCGGTAATCTCGTGTGCCAAGTCAAGGTACTTGCTAAGCTTGTCCTTCTCGGCCTTCACGAGATTAGCGTCATGTGGAATGGTGATGTCAACAAGTATCGCCCGGCGTTCCGACCGGTCTACCAAGACGATATCAGGTTTATTCGCAAGAATAGTCCTGTCCGTGATGATAGAGCGGTCCCAGTAGAGCGTAGCACGACCATTTTCGAGAACCGGTACCGGTGCGTACTTATAGTACGGAACCTCTGGACCGACAAGGTCGTATTGGAGAGCAAGCTGCTGATGGATGATCTTTGCTACTTGGTTATGTCTGTGCAAGTATTCAGTGTTAGCGAGGTGCGAACAACCCGAAAGTATATGTCTGAGGGATTCACCGGGACGATGACAAGCTCTGCAAATGTCAACGGTTCCATCCTTCATGATATACTTTCGGTAGTTGTTCGTCTTTATTACCTCATCCATAATCGCACAGACAAAACCTTCGGTTTCCCCAAAGAGGTCACCGAAACGTAGCCAGTTCACGGATGCGAGTAGGTCTACATCAGGCCCTGTAAGGGCTTTGTAGAACCGTCCGTGCAGCTCCTTACTCTCCCATACAACCTTGCGGTCGAGGGCACTCAGCACCGTAGGTTTGTGCCAGTTCTCCTTAGCCAGTGAGAGCGGGGTAAGGTTCTTGTCAACTGCTACGACATCACGATGCATCTCACTGTCGGCATGGAGGAAGTATTCTCTGAGCTTGCACACCTCGTGGTTATGGAGGGTCTTGGCATTTAAAAAGCCGCGGCCCCCACATTTCCACGGGATGTACATCCTCATTACCGACGAGCGTGGATGTCGCATTCTATGTGTCGTAAGAAGTTGACGAACCTTACAGTCAAGGGCGTCAAGTTCAGTCTGAGTCCATTTCAATATGCCAAAAGTATAGATGAGCAGAGGCATAACCCAGCCGTTGTAGGCTCGAACCTTGTTACCACCCGACAAAAGACTATTGAGTACTTTAGTCAGGCGGCAAAAGAATCGCTCCTTCACCGACTGTTTTATGTCTCTGTCTACTATACCTAACGCTTCTGACATACCGAGATATTTGTAGGTTTCGATATCGGAAAGAGATCTGAGGGATATCGTATCGGAAAGCTGTAAGTTTGTAGTATTTACAACTTTCCCCCGCCGTACTTGCATGACCGCACACTTCTCGACACCGAACTCCATGCTGATGGCATTGCTGAATATCTGTGTGATATTCAACAGAGTCAGCAGCTCTGGTTTTCTCGGCGCGAAAAGTTTGAGGTCATCCATGTACAGCAGGTGAGAAACGATACCACCCTCTCTCCGAAGTCGATAGCCTAGCCCTGAATCCTTTAGCAGAGTACTAAGAGGATTCAGTGCCAGGCAGAACCATAGGGGGCTCAGACTGTCGCCCTGGAAAATACCCCGCTCTATGCGAATCAGATCTTGCGGAGCAGAGGGATCCCGTCCGCTACCTGGATGACGAAGAACTGTGATCCACTGTCTCATGCATGTACCTAAGAAGGATCTCAAAGTTGCATCAATTTTATACAACTCTAAGATCCTCTCCAGCCATGTATGAGGCACCGAATCATAGGCCTTCTTGTAGTCTATCCATGCAGTGGAGGTTCCCCTTGCTGCGCCTGATCTGCTGGCTAATGGTCATGTCAATGAGGAGGAGCTCCTTAGTACCGCGGGACCCAACCCTACATCCATTCTGAGCAGGAGCCAAAATATTATTTGCAACAATGTGCGTATTAATTTTTACGGTCAGAATGGACGTAAGGAGCTTGTAGATGGTAGGTAAGCACGTTATGGGTCTGTAGTTCTTTGCTTCCGCGGTACTACCAGATTTGTGGAGCAGGAAGGTGACTCCAGTCGTCATGAAACTTGGCAGAGACCCAAGCTCGAGGGCTTCTTGAAATTGTGTGGCGAGTACAGAGTGTGAACATCTAAACCACTTCAGCCAGAAGTTATGCAACCCGTCCGGTCCAGGACTTTTCCAGTTATGGGCCGAACGGATTGCAAATTTGACATCTATGGGGGTAATCTCAACAGCCCCCATGGTTTCGATTGGTTCACACTCTCTACTCACCACATCCATCCAATCTCCCTCCGTGTGCTGGATGGGCACAGACCAGATGCTGCGCCAGAAGTTATTCATGGTATCAGCATCCGGTACACGCCCGTCCATCACACATTGGTCAGGTTTCTCCCAGTTTCGGTACACCTTCCTCTGGTCACTTTGGAAGTTTCGATTCTGCCAATATCGGTCCACACGTTCTCGATACCTACGAATGCGACTCGCCCAAGCAGAGATTTTCTGCTTCAGAAAGTCAATGCGTTCTGTGACACATGCCATATAATCTCGGGGCCGAGTATCAGTCCCAGCGAAGGCCTGTGTCACAAAACGCATCACTCGAGGGCGGGTATTGCCCTCTCTGAAGCAACTTAGCTTTGCAATGAGGGTCCTGAATTTACCGATCCGCCGTTCGATCCGTACTTGCCAAGCTGGAATTTTGTCGACAGGTCGTGGTGCTCGCGTGGAGTTTGGGAACTTGACACGAGCAACACGACACGCAGCCACGGCTCCGCAGTAAAGGATCGAATGGGTATCGGCTAGTCCTTCGCTAGTCTCTAGATAAGGGACCAACAAAGGATTCAAGGCCTCCATTACAGCTAAATTTCGTCTGTGAGTGGGCAAGCGAGGCAAACGCGGTCTTTCATCGAGAGGTGCGGACCGGTACGATAAAATCGCATCCTCCAAAGTCCTCCTCAATTGCTCATTTACCTGGTTTGTCACGCTGGTGATCTCGTAGTCGACGTCGTCAGCAGCGGGGTCCGGCTGCGTCGTTACCGGTATCGGAGTTGTCGTAACCGGCAGAGCGGCAGCCAGGAACCGCTGCGAGTGGTCAGCTACTTGATCACTTTCAGCGCGAAGCCGGTCAAGTACCGAATCATCCAACAATTTCAATCGTTGGATGGCTCGTACCTGATCCGATAGCCGTTGTGCAGTGACGGTAACAGCTGGTTCAAGCGTCAAAAACAGAGGCAGGATCCGGGCAAGGTACGCGGTGCGGTTGATTCCTCCCTCTGTAGCCCTATAGTATGCGCGCATGACATTTTTGTTTATGCCTTCGGTCCACTTCATGCGCCGCACTTTGCTGGTGGAGGCGGGGGTCGGACGCGGGGCAGACTGTCCCGCAGACCCCAAGCCGGCCGACAGCGGGGGCCGCCCACGCCGCACAGGTGGTCGCGGCGGCGGAGGCGACGGCGGCCTGCTCTCGTCGCTCGACGCGCTGGTGTCCGGGGGGGTGGCGAATACCTCATCCCCGGACGACGACGCGGAGCTTGACGGAACAGGCGCTGGTGATGGTGGGAGTGCATGTTTGTAGCCGCTTTTGCTCTCGTTATCATTTTCGTATGATTTCAGTCATTGTGACATTTTGTTGGTTTATGGTATTTTTAAGTTTTTATGAAATCCAAAATAGGTTGAAAACTTGTAACTATGGAGTTTGTGTATGGAAAAACCCAGGAAAAATATTATAAAATTAATTATTCGTAAAATATTTGATAGAAAGCGTGTGACAGCGGTGAAGTTTTTTTTTTCTTTTTTTTTTTTTTTTTTATTATTATTATTATTAATATAAAATCTATATATTTATTAACCAATTAGCGGCGCCACATTCGGAAAGTGTGTTTTTAATACTCGCTCTGGGACAAATATTTTCTAGGCACCCTTTTGCGCATTAATAGCGAGCACTAATGATGCAGCGGCCAATTAGCGACACCACATGCTGAAAGTGCAGGTTTAATTCCCGCGTTGGCACAAATTTAGATTTTGTCATGGGATCATGCAAAACAGCAAAGCTTGCATTAAAAATAAGTAACGTTATAACGAGGTATTAGTCTTATTTTTAAATAAAAAAAACTGTTTACGTATTAGATAAGCATTGAGCTATATGTCAGCGATATTTAGGCCTTGTGGAGCCTCTTCAAAGTTACGGCATAAACTGGTTAAATTATTTACAAACTTCCGGGCTAGGTTAGATCAAACCGGTATCTATTAATTACTATAAACAGGCACACTGATAATTGTATAATTAACCAGCTTCCGCCAATGGCTTTTACTCTCGTTGTACTACTAACTATGTAGAGCATTATACATGTGCAAAATATTCGGACAATCCGGTCAGTAGTTTTGATGCGAATATGAATTTATTCCTCACCATGTCGACATCTTCATATAGATACGATAGTAGAATGCAGGGAAGTCAAAAACTTTTAAATAATGCCAGTTTCATTATTACTTACAAAAAATAGTGCTTAAGTATTACTATCAGGCAAGAAATTATAGATTAATGGTTGGCTCGGTAGCGCAAATTGGAAGCAAATAATATAGGTAAACATTAATCTCGCGGCGGGAATTGAACCCGCAACCTTCTGCATCTCAGGCGGACCTTCGTCCCCTGGGCCACAGAGGTCGTTCCTCCTCAGCCAACATTTTAGTATATTATTTAGTTATAAGTATATACTTAATCACTATTTTGTGGCCTTCAGCCTGAAAACTGCACCACAAGGGAAGACCACTCATACAAAAAATTATGAAAAATAAAATACAAGTTTGTTCCATATATATTTCGAATTTACCATAGCTAAACATATATGAACATACAATTGAAAAACTAGCTCTCGATAATTCTCAAATGCTCGATTAATCGCTTAACTGCTGCGATTAAAGACAATAGAAAATCTGTTATGACTCGTTCAGATCTGCATTAAAGCATATAAAAAGTAAATAAATGCAATATTCCATTGAAAACCAGGGCAATAATTGAGCTTTCCGACTATCGCAAACACAGCTGAAAGGCTATTCGTTAACAAAGGATTGTGTTTTACATTTTGCGCGGCCGTAAACAACATGAAATAGTATTAGTAAAAGCTTTTGTTTTTACCTTTTACGGTGGTTTCCACCTTTAGATGCTGGGCAAGTCATTTATCATGCACTAATTGCCACCTGATGTCATTTATGTCACCTATGTTCGTTGTAAAGGCTTAGGTTTCGTCTAGAGTCTAGTCGCCGGAGAATTAATTTAAAAGCTTCTCTTACGTGGTACCCAGATAAAGTGTCCCTCACACCTGTGTGGTGTTCAATACGGTAATCACAAATATTTCAACCTGAAATGTTTCGTTACTCTTACGATATTTTGTTTTGACAATGATAAAATGCTAAGCTGAATCTACGCTTTCTCATTGGGCAAAATATTACGTCTCCAATACAAGTATCATGGAGTTATACTCTAGAACCACAAAAGTAGAAAAAAATGTCCGCACCAAAACTGGGCACACGTTGCCTATGACGCTCTGACAAAACTTATATAGATAGAATATCTCTATGACTTTTATTATATTCATTATTGTATTCGTAATCACGCCAAAACCGTGATTGCTTGTACACGTAGGAAAATTAGCACAGAAAAAATACTCTTTGGTCTGTGAAGACTACACAGCACACACGGCTTGCAGCAACTCAAGCTCCACTCCTTTTCAGCAAATACTTTATGACCATTCCGCCTAAAAGTATCCGTTTAGGGCGAAGTAGTCTAAGAACGTTAGCCATTACAAAATATGAAGATATTTCATATCAACGAATACTGCAGGCCGCCACCGCCAATGCGGACGCAGGCCGTGGCTATGTGAGGGAAACATAAAAAGTAGCCTATATTAAACCTGATATAGAATTACAAAATGTGCATTTAACTTCTTCTAATAGAGTTCTTTGTGACGGGCTCATCCGAGGAAGTACCAAATCCATGTCTATTGTACTCTTATTATATTAGGTATACACTAAGCAGCATTACTGTGCTATGGTTTGAAGCGTGTGGGTGCCGGTTAAATTACAAGCACATGAGGCTTAACACCTTCATGCCTCAAGTTGACGTAGGGCGGTCCATGGTATTCCAAACATGCGTGAGCGTGACCTATGAAGCAATACTTTGCTATGGGTAATGGTTACGATTTAATATTTGGGTCATGTGCTCGTTACATCTTCATGTATCAAAAAACTGTTCACAATTTACAAACTTTCCCTTTCCCTTTATAATATAAGTAGGATTTTAGTTATATTTAGTTAAGATAGAACTCCGACTACGCCAGACAAAAACTGGCTCATCACATGTCAAGAAGCCTTATTTACAATAATATGTTTACCGATATTTTGCCGTCAATTTATCGAGTCTAGTCACAGGGTTGAAAGGCAAATTGAGTTATAATAATCCAGTAAGCTGACGCCCAGCATATCTACTACCAAATAGAGAATCCCCGGTCCGTTATTGAATAGCTAGAGTATTTCATAATTGAATTGGCAATTTGGTATTCAGTAGCGTACGTAAATTCAGGACAGAAATCAACATGACGCTTGATTCTGGGAATTGTATGTTTGAATCGAATTATTATAATTTATTGGAAATGCCCACTGATATGTACTATCATAATAATGTCATGCTTCGTTGTGATGTGGATTTCTTTTATATTATTTGGTACGCATATTTTATTCTCCAGAAACATCCTATTGTAGAGCAAAAGCCTTTTTTTACCCATTTTAACATTTCCTTCCTGTCAAATATTTGAATTTGATGTTCGTCCATTTTGTTTTTATATCTTCCCAAAAAGCTTGCTATATAACAAAACTTTTTGAGTTTCGTCTTGGTCAACGACCTGAGGCCTCATTTACTAAATCAGTTGCACACCGAAATTATAAGCACCGGTCCAGTTTTTACAAACTTTGACAGTTTGTCAACTGACATTCTTCGAATTTCGGTGCCAATAATTTCGATGTGTAACTGAGTTAGTAAATGAGGCCTTTGGCCTGAACCAAGAAGCTTAGTACAAAATATAATATTTCATCTATATCTTCGGTCCTATTATAATAAAAATGAATTGTTGTTCGTTAGCCTTGCTTAAACTCGAGAACGGTTGGACCAATTTGGCTAAGGGACGAAAGTTAGTATGAAGACCCACTCTCACCCATTTAAGTGGGATAGGGAATGGCTGTGGAATTGGTAGTGGGAGTGGGAGTGGGGACTGGGAGTAGGCGTGGCATTGACATGGGCGTGGGGGTGTGTGATAGGCCGCAGTGGGTGGGAAGTATGTTGGAGTGGAGACCGGGAGTGGGCGTGGGCGTGGGCATGGGGTGAGAGTGAGTGGTATAGGGAGTCGAAGTGGAGTGGAATTGGGAATAAGAGTGGGAGTGCAAGTGGAATAGTCGTGGGCGTAGGAGTAGGATATAATTGGAGTGGGCTTGGGAGATGGCTTGGGCATGAGCATAAGCGCATAAACAAAATAGTTTCCGTATTAGGGTAAAATGTTAAAAGGTGTTAAATGTAGGTAGGTGGTATAAATTTCACTGGGTCAACTAGTTTCTTATAATTGTCATTGTTATACTACTGACTCCGTAAATGAATTTCAATTGTTTTCATTAACTAGCACTAGACCACGAAACTGATCCAGAACTAGGCCAAGTCATCAGACTATGGGTACCAGAAACTGATAAATAAGGTACAAAGATACTTTATATAAAACACCAAAACAAAACAAATATCTCTGTTATTCTTGAGGTATTGGTACTTTTCTTTTTAAAACTTAAAAAACCCCCTCATCCTCACTTGTAATTATCGCAATGAATCGAACAATCAAGATGGTTTTCGTTTTAGTTTTTAAAACTTAAAATTTGGAAAAAATGTTTTCTTAGGACTTCCAATTATTTGGAAATTAAACGAAACGTAAATCATTCAGCTTCTCGAAAGTTTTTTAATATCGAAGTCGGTCCAGTTTACAAAAATGTACTGAGTCAGGCATACAAAAGTTATTTTGTTTTGCCAAACTTTTGGAGTACAACGGGAACTATAACAAACCAAAGTTCGATTGGAAGAGACTATTCGTCTGGTCTTGGAGTTTTTGAGTTCTATTTTTATTTTCATCCCGTGATTCCTAGTTTTCCTGACAATTTTATTCACAAAATTCTCGAGTAACGGTTGCTGGTCGCACTCCTCCGAAACCACTCGACTAATTAGTATGATTTTTTTAATGGTGTTTAGGAGAATAGGTCGATAACTTTTTAATTTTATACCGCTAGGTGATTGAAACTGGACACCCTAGTCCAGTTTTTTTTTTATATTTGATATTGATTTGGCATTAACCACAAATTTTCACCCTCCTACAACCCACCTTCCCGTTAAAAATGTATACGGTCGAACAACGTTTGCCGGGTCAGCTAGTTTTTCTTTTATGAAGCTTCTATAATAACCGGTTTCAATCTTAAAAACCTCACAGGATATGACTAAAGCCTTTTTTATCGTAAAATGAGTCCCGTTGGATTTGTATTTTTAACCCGCGACTAAAAGAGGCGTATTCACTGTTCCATCCATGAGAAGTTAGAACTCCCAGAAGCTTTAGCTTTAAAAATATTATAATCGAGACCTACCAAATGTATATATTGGCATTATCTCGCGGCTTCGCTCGCATTAACGTCTTTCCCTTGGAGAAAGTTAATAATTCTGGACCTTATGTCCTTTTCTGTACCTACCCCTCATTAAAGGTATGCGAAGTTTCATGACGATCTATGATCTATATCTATATGGCGTGAATGTATAATAAACAAATAAACTCACTATCTCATTTATATTTTTAGTTCGGATTAGTTAATAGCTTCTATCTGCCCACGGCTTTTCTCGTGCGCGTGGTACCCGATTATAAAGCCGGATATTTTAGCCTAATAATAATTATTCTGGCTAGAACTATAGTAATTATGTCTGGGCTCAATGCTTCCCCGCTCTACCCACAATTTTTCTACCCAATATTATTTTTCCCCGTTCAACCTAAAACATATGCTCCGTTTTACCCAATCCAAAAATATAAGACACAGTGTATTCTAAACAGTACAGACATCGTAATACTTATAAAAAATCGGACTTGAGGAAATTATTACTCACAGTAACTCCAACTTTTTTACTTACAATATGGAGGTAATAATATTTTATGATAATGGTTTAAGCTCTCTATAAACAAAAGCACGTGCAATTCCTAGAACTATGTACTTACATAGCCTACTTAGGCGGACTTATTGTAAAATAGATAATTCGATTAACTACGATAAGACTATAGTACGCGTCATGTAAAAAGACCGCTGGAAGAAGTGGAGGGGGTGTGTTTGCGCACGGGTAAAAACCGATAAGTTGCATACTGCACAGCTTACCGCCCTCGTTATTTTTACATGACGCGCGCGACCTTTAGCATTGTTTACCTGATGGGGTAAGTATATGCCTATGCTTTTCTTTTCGTCATTAGGACTCTTTCTACTCCTTTTATCTTACCTGTCACTCCTGTTAGTAGTTCCCAGACTAACTAACCAAATACTTAACATTAATAAAGCGAAGTGACTTCAAGTTCTAATAGTGAAAACAATTTGAATTTTATTCAAACAAACCGTGGCGGACGAATTATGGTGCAAATTGTATATAAGTACCAAACATGTGTTTTATATAATGAACTCTTCACGTTTGCGAGCGAATCACTGAAGCAGATACTCATGTGTTAATAGAAATAGACCAATGCGTGAGCAAAGCATAAACTCCAGCAGGGATCCCAATTACACAGTTGTATACATACAGAAAATATTCAGATCCTTCATTCAGAGGGACTCAATTTAGTCACAAACATACCGTCCAATACAATGCTACGCATTGATATTTATGTTATTTAACTCAATGATGCTACGCAACAAAAGTCAAGGAGTCAAGAAAACGAATTTTCGTAATATTTTTAATAAGTATCAACATTTTCTTTGTCCGCTGACCCATCTACTTTTGTGTTTCACTGTGACATTTAAATTTAAACAACAAAAATCAGGAATAAGTAGGTGTGGGCACAAAGGGGAACTGTAATCAAATGTTTTGGGTGGAAGGGAGCAAAATACCTGTTGGGTAGAGAAATCTTGGGTAGAGCGGGGCACTCGGCTCAATTTATTCGGTAGTTTTGTGTGGATGGACTAACATTTAACATTTCATAAACTTTCACCCATATGGGAAAGTCCCAAGTCCACAGTCTAAAATGTTTGATGAAACGTATTAGGGTATACGATCCATTAACTTCTAACCAGCGTACTGGAATCAACTAATTTATGAGATAATTTCGCAATTAAGCAAATCTCATTTTAACTGTATCTTGGGAAACAAATTTTATTTAAAAACATAGCATTTGCCCGTGACTCCACACGCGTTGTAACCACGTGTAAAGGTCCGTAACTATTCTGTTATTCCTTGCTTCCCTCTCATTCACTGTGCGTCGAATCCTAACTGCAGATGCAGAGGGTCGTGCGTGAAATCTTGTCATGATGCCTTTCTCATATGGTAGTTTTCCATTTCTTCCGTTCCTCGGCGACTCGAATAGCTTTTGGAATTCGATAACGTTTGGAGCGTAGAAGGAAACGGCGCCGCCTGCGCAATCAACTCAATATCTATCATATTTCAGACTTAGAGTTTGTAGGGAATTACAGAAAGAGTCAGGAATTATTTACGTACTAATAAGATCTATATTTACACAGTTTCTACAGGAATGATTTACGTAAGAACTATATTTACACATTTTTTACGATATATGATTCTTATCATGATCTTCATCATCAACCTATAGCAGTCAACTGTTGGACATAGGTCTCTCGCAAGGTTCGCCACTGAGCCCCATCCTCTGCTCTTTACATCCACTGTCTGTCAGATACATTACGCAGATCGTCACTCCATCTGCCAGGGGGCGCCAGACGCTACGCTTACCTAAACGCGGTCTACACTCTAACACACGTTTAGTCTAACGATTGTCAGTTCTGCGGCAAATGATTCTTATACTTATTCTTATTGTGACAATTCAAACGCTTAGTCAAATAATAAATAATGACACTTTACGAGTATTTAATTATAAACTCGTCAAAAATACATTTTTTGCTATAAATTATACTTCCTTCATAAATAATTTTTATTACAATTTTAAAACGGATTTTAAAACTTTGTAAGTTGGTACGTATACCCACTTACAAAGCTTTAAAATCCGAAACAAACAACTTGTCGAGGACCAAAATGCAATACTTGAAACTTTCCTATGGCATTTGTATTGCGCTTGCGATAAAAAAGCACTTTTGATAACACAACACTTGAGAAGCATAATTTATAACAAATCCTCCTCATGACTGAGGATCGTGATTATAAACTACTTAAAAAATCGTAGAGTCTTCTTTCTAACAATATCATGCCAACTATGTCGGTCCTTAGCTGCGTGGAAATCTAAATCTACACTTCTACATCTACACTTAATATTTTAGAGAGGAAAATTTTGTAATTTTGTGTGTTTGTATATTTGTAATGAATAAACTCAAAAACTACTGTGCCGATTTCAAAAACTCTTTCACCATTGAAAAGCTACATTCACTTTGAGTAACATAGGCTATATTTATTGCTAGAAAACATGTCCACCCGTGCGAAGCCGGGAGGGCGAGCCACTGGTATAATTATAAAAAATAAACTGTGTTTTTATCGAATCAAAGAATGCAAACAAATGTTACAACCCATCATCATCATCAGCCTATCGCAGTCCACTGCTGGACATACTCCTCCCTAATGAGCGCCATTGCGCCCTGTCCTGAGCTCGACGCATCCAGCTTCTACCAGCAGCCTTTCGCAGATCGTCACCCCACCTGGCCGGAGGGCGTCCTACATTACGTTTGCCAAGCCGCGGTCTCCACTCAAAAAATTTTTTTTTTTTTATGTTACTTGAAGATGGAACAAGAACATGGTCCACCTGATGTTGAGTGGTAACCATTACCTATCACAAAGAATTGCAACATAGATCACATTTTTTGAAACGTGCTCTACGATGCAACGCCCTGCGTCCATCAACTTGAGGCATGATGATGATAAGCCTCTTGTGCCTGTAATTTCACCGGCACCCCCACCCTTCAAACCGAAACACAGCACATCTGCTTCACGGCAGAAATAGGCATGGTGGCAGTACTACCCCGGACGAGCCCCCCACAAAGAACTCTACTACTACAAAAAATACTACAAAAAATGTACAAATTACATGTTACAACCCAATTAAATGTAATTATGAATTGTAGTCATTTATTTAGTCGGATAAGTACCTAATTATACGGATATTTTTGGTTGCCTAAAGTTACTACCCAATAATATTAATTGGACTCTTAGAATTAGTCGGATATTAATTGGTACTTTAGGTGCCTCGAGTGAAAATGTAAGTAGGAATTAGTCAAATTGTAGTTGTTTAATTACTTAAGTTGCTAATTTAAGACAGATAATAGTTAATAAACAATAGAATAAACAAAAAGTTGTTAAAAAACAGAAACGACGTATTTAAAAAAAAAATCAAAATATTTGGTTAATTTGCATATAAAAATTCGTAATTGACCTCATAAAAAACCTACACATATTATCATTCGTTCAACTTCATTCATGAAAATTGTCTATGAATCCGAACTTCGTGTGCGTGTCCAAAAATGAATAAGAGTGGGTTACCAAACTTTCGTTAAAAATTCGTTCGTTTGGGTAACTTCGTTTGAAGAAAGAGACTTAACGCCCAGTGTCGAGCGCTGCACGTATTTGGTCTGACTGGCGCATTGTACTACGTCATCCTTCATCCCTCAATTCTTGCTCTAGGAACATCTCGGCTTCATCATCGTCATTATCATCATCATCATCACTACATACATATCATAGGCCTCCCCCATTAAGGGCCTTTGCTCCTCAGCTTGACCCATCCAGTTTCTGCCAGCAGCCTTTAGTGGATAGTTACTCCCCCTAGCCAAAAGAAATCTTTCATTACGTTTGAAATCATCACACGCTCAAGAACTCATTTACTTCAACAGTTGTCAGTTCATTAAAGGCAGTTTCAGTTCAATTCAGTAGTTTTGGCAGAAAAGAAATATAAACATTATAAATCTCTGTAATATCGTACGGCTATTTAACACTGTCACATGGGGGATGTTTGATTGATCAGCATGATACGATGATACGCAACATATGATCATGATTCATGGATTCATGCCGACACAATTTACTCCGTTCAAACAAGGTCGTGGGTAATCCTGTTAATAATATAAAAGCAGAAGTTTGTAAGGATGTACGGTTAGAGCAAAAATTTTACACATAAACTTATATTTAATTCTAGACCAGGAATAGGATTTAGGCTAATTTTATCCGGCTATTTCGCAAGGCCGCGGAAGATGTTCATAGGTTATATTATTATTTTTTATCATTATCTATTGATATAAAAATCAATTGCCATGGGTGTGTCTCGCGAAAGCTCGAAAGCGGATCGACCTACCTGATTTATTTATTGTTTTGTTAGCCTTGAACTAAAAAACATTCACCAGACGCTATATTAGGTATACTAATGCCAAATCGACATTACAAATGGTGTCCTGATGATAATAAGTTTAAGAAACTTCTGTGAAACACCATTCTTTTAACAAAACTAGTTTTACAAGTACTGCAAGTTTAAGTAAATTAATTTAATTATATATGACACTAGTTTAACAATGTAAATTCGGCTTTAGGTAATCAGAATTGACAATGCAGTATTCGGTAAACGACGTGTACGTCGTAACGTAAGTGTCTAAACACACTATAACCGAAATTACGCGACGTACGTTCGGCATGATTACACCTGCAATGCTATTTGAATTACAGATGACACATCATGCTGAAATTACGTTGCGTTATGGCATACAGCCCAACTTGTCAAAAAATCAAAATGAACTTACGTCGCGTAATTTTCGGCATAGTGTGTTTAGACGCTTAGGATGAAATTCTATGAAACTTACAGACAAAGATAAACGACTAGAGTCTAGCTTTATCTTAGGTTACATCAAAACACGAAGGCTCTTTCCGACTGGTCAGAACCAGCCAATGAGATTTCAGATAGCTCTAAACGAGAGCAAGTACTACAGCAAGTAATGGGTCTCGTTTTAACTAGTTTCTCATGGATCTCGTGTCTATTTAAAGTAATTTTAAAATAGCGTAATTTTACGAGACCGCTTTCACATTATTTATTTTTTTGATACCTGGTACTTTCTTACTCCTTTCAGGGACAAAAGTGACACCGATAGAGTTATTCACAAAATCGAACTCGAACTCTTTAATTGTCACCTCGACATACAAAAAAGTTTTGAAAAACTTACACAGAATGCTAAAACATAAGACTTAAAAATTTAAATCATAATACATACACAAAAAGCTTAACGCACATTAAACATAGCGGCTCTGGACTCCATATATACTCCACTCCAGTGGCGCACAACGGCACAATCAGTTCGGTCCAGTATGGTGAAGAGGAGGCTGTTGGTGCTCCCTCGGATGCGGTGCATCAAAGAGGCTACTCGTTTTCGCAAGATTGCATGAAATCCATCTACGCTGGCTTCAGCACAGATTCATGACGCACTACAAAATCGAGACAGTCCCAACAGCATCCTCAAACCATTATTGTACGGGACACGTAGGGCATTGAGAGATTTTCGAGTACAGTTTACCCAGAGGCTGCAGGTGTAAAAAGTCTGACAAAACGCCTTAAAAAGGGTTATTTTCACATCTGTTGTACACCTAGCAAACCGCCGAGCGAACATGTTACACCTTACTGCCAAAGCCCTACGCTCCCGTCTAAGTCATCCTTGAGGACATCGGTGACCAAGTCTAAGTCATCCTTGGGGTCGAGTGTCCCAAGTATTGATCGTATATATCGATGTATAATAAATATAAGGAAATATTTTGTGGTATCCAGACTACCAAACAAACAAACTACCAAATCAGACATTTCAAGGTTAAGTCGTGGTAAAGAATTTTCGAGCTGACAGCCTAGAATATGAGGTAAGTACCTATCCAAAATCCGAAATTACGGGTAAAAAATTCAATCCATTGCGCAAACAAACAATTCTGTTCTTACTTCTCGTGTACGAGTACGCGTAGGCATCTAAACCGTTCCCCGGCCGAAATATGATCGGGCGTGGGCGTCTTCGGCCGATGGCAGATGACTCAATAATCGAACGATGTCGATATAGTAGAAGTGCTCTCAATTACATGTTTGTTTTGGTAGCCAAACTCGGCCGTCGACGTACAGGTAACGGGTTCGGTGTAATTGACCGGCTAAAGTGGGCTAAAGTAATTTTTACTTGTCAGTGCAGCAGCCAAAATTGAATTCAAAATTCAATTCAGCTTTCGAGATTCGAAATGAATTTTCAGAATGCAAATACTGAATACAAAAACTTGGCCAGACGGAGTGATGACAGGTGGACCAGAGCGCTGACCGAGTGGTGGCCGAGAGTTGGTTACAGAAATAGAGGCCGTCCTCCAGCGAGAGATGGGTTGACGATATTAGAAAGACCGTCGGCGGCACATGGTTCAGAATAGCTCAGGATCGAGGCAAGTGGCATAATCAAAGGAAGGCCTATGCCCAGCAGTGGGTCGATAAAGGTTGAAATGATGATGATGATGAAACACTGAATAATATTTTTATACAAATGATACCGATTTTACCAATTCATGAAAATAATTTAATATTTCGGCATTGATTATGGTTTTTTTCGGTATTGACAGGATTGTCTATTATTTTGTAAAAAAAACTTGGTAGGGAACCTAAAAATCCACCTTTTATTCATAATTTTACACTTTTGCTATCGCTTAGGCTTGTCCTAAATTATTGTGATTTCAGAATTATTCACATATTTTCTCTATAAACATTTTTTTATTAATTTTATACTACTTAACGCATATCAGGTATTTCGGTCGAGACACTGACGAGGCGTTTATGCAAATAAGGCTCACCTTCCTCTCTAACATCTATCCCCGTATCTACCTTCCATACTTACTTTACACAAACTCCTGCCTAATTTCCTTCGTCTGAATTTTACTGCGCTCATTTACATTTCCTCGGGCAAAATCTGCTTAAAATATTTATTACAAGTAATTTCAATTTAATTGCTGTTAGTGCAATTTCTTTTTTTTATTTATGTAATAAAAATGAAACATTCGTCCCGAACGGTTATCTCTTGACCACATAATTGAATAATTGAATACATAAAATTGAATGATAGCATTCAATACACAGTTTTTTGAAATATAAAAAGTTATTTTTTTACTACCAGTCGAACTCGAACTACGGAGGCATGGAAACTCCAATAATCCATTTAATTGGTTGTATTTAAAGTTATATTGGTTAAAAATATTACTTTTTAACGTATTATAAAAAATGTTATTCACCAAAGCCCTTCAATAAGACACCTCATATAATAAAGCATAACATTTCACCCCTTTTGGAAACTAATCTCTCATCATCAGCTTAGCATTCCACTACGTCAGTCCAATATCTTTACAACTCCTGTATTTACTATAGCTACCTTTATAAAGCTCACTTGAATTTTAATTTGAATATGAATAATAATACTAGGTACCTACCATTAGTTATTATTTAAAAAGAGTAAATAGGTACATACACCCTACACAGGCATTATTATAAAGAAGATTTGAAATACGACATTGGTCATAAAAGAATGCCTTTAAAACTGTAACTGTATTAAAAAATCTACAAAACGAGAATTTGAGCTATCACAACAGACACGTCAATGCATAAAGTTATAGGTCAGTGAATAAAACCATTGAACTAATTGCAAACGCCCTGGCTATTCGATTCGAAATATCGACGGTTGACAGTCCGAGATATTTCAGAATACCTACCTACCTCATCACCATCATCCACAGCCCGTCTTTATCCACTGCTGGATATAGACATCCCGAAGTTTGTGCAGATCCACCACGGTCTTGTGCCAGGCGCATCACGAACGCCCGGCGACCGACGTGTACTAGTTGTCAACCCATCTCGCTACCGCTTCTTCTACCTACCCTCGGCCACCATTCAGTCAACATCCTGCTCCACAATGTTTCCCGCTCATGCTTACGTGTGTTCTATAAATTGAAAGTCCTACCTACAACTTCAATTTTACTATTTACTTTAAAGTAAATTACTCTGTAACAGCTCGGGATGAAAAACTATTGGGAAAATATTGGAAAACCTGTTTCAAGTATTTACTCAAAACCTTTCAAAACTCCTGTAAAAATAAAAACCAATCAGACTTTTTAAATGAAAAGTTTGTTTCTATTGATAACTATTAGGCTATACCTGCTGCATTTAAAAACTTGATCCTGGTTGTTACCATTGCTACATTCAGACTTCTTTTCATTAAAAGTATAAGATACTACATCGTTAAAAGAGTTTTTACTCACGAAAATTTTACTCTTTAGTCCAATTTTAGTATTTTTTATGTAGTTAGTAAAAATAAAATTTATAACGCACTCAATAAGTAAAATTTCGTTTTAAAAGTCGAATAGTTAATCAATTCATTAGCAGGTGACTCCACTTAAAGATCGTTTGGTTCAATGACTCTGAAAATAGAGGTTTCGTCGGTTAACTTTTAGAAGGCAATAAATAAGACTTTAACCCCCAAATAACAAAAAATCCTCGAGTCTGTGAAGATTCAATCCTAAGTATCTTAGGTCATTAAAACAATAAATACATAAAACGTGTACCTACATAATATATACCTTCCAAAACTAGGCTTGTAACCCTTTCGGTCTGTCCGCATAGGTGTGTACCCCGCATCGGTTCTGTTAAGCCGATAATAACTAAGTTATAATATTTTCAAAGCAAAAAAATTAAATACTTTTATAAACCTATCTAGATGTATCATGCCGCGGCCATATCAAATCAAAGTCAATTGACATAGATCTCTATTATTAATAGCTCTGAGAACTTAGGAGAGGTCAGTTAGTAACTTGCTCAATTTGTATAAAATATAGCAAATGAATCGATACTAAATCCCACAAAGTAATGAACATTATACATTATCAACTTAGAACATTATACCCAAGTAAAACGAAGGACAGAACATAAAAGTTTCATGATCTTTATCGTAAGTTTTTATCAGTAAGATGGTTTTAATACCACACTATGAGCATTGAGCACGTAATAAAGTGTATTTAACGAGAATGACAGTATCCGGAATAGACCCGCGGGACCCTGGCCGGCACATTTATAGAGTTGCCAAAAGTTGGACTTTTGTGAACCGGCATTCACCAGTTTAAATAAAACTTGGATATCGATTTGGTTCTAAAATTTAGTTCGTATTTTTGGCCTTTATCATTCTGTGGCATTGAATCGGTGCATTTTCAACGTAATCTGTAATTTTGTGTGTGTGATGTAAACCAGTGTTGGGTGTCCTTTTAAATAAATAAATAAATAAAATACGAAATTATAAATAACGCAATTTGTTTTATACGTTTTATAAAAAAACGCGATCTGTATTTGCAAATACTATTTATATACCTGTTAACTAAAGGACTGTGTACTTTTATTTATATTGTGTTTTTCGGGACCTTATTAAAGTATAAAACATAAACATATTATTTGCACCGTTTCGTTATTTTACTAAAGTAGTTCCTAGAGAACGAAATATAAGTTTCATTGAGTTCGCGTTCTCCATGTATCTAAACATTTCATTTTTATGGTATTCCTACTATTTTATGGGAAGTAGGTATAAAATTTTAATGTTAGATCATAACATAGAGCTACATATTCCTTAAGTAAAATTGACTCTTACACTAAATTACGCCAACACACGTACATATTCACAATACTAAACTAAAATTTACCTAAGTTTACTATATGTATTTTGGTACGTAGTTATCGGTATAAATTAAAATCAACCAGTCAGGTCCACCAGAAATAACATAGCCAGTGGTAGGACGATTAAAAAACACCCAGGATAAGTCACCAATATTATCATCACGTCCACTGCTGTTCCCGAATAATGGCCTTAAGCAGTTTCAATCTTCTTCTTTCTCCTGTTGCTATTCCATGTTATTTGGGATGAACTCTCCTAGAATTTGTGCGTCACACCGTATGATTGTGAGTTGTCTCTTTTGTTGTGTTGCTTGCAAGCATTTTTATTCTTCGTAGCCCGGTCATTGGTGGTCGTCCACGCCTATGTATGTATCCGGCTTCCCGAAATCTTGTATATATTATCCGACTCTTGATATTGTCAATGCCTCTACTCTAGAAATAACGCTTCCATTCTGCTTCGGTTTCCGTACCTCTAATAACCCTATATTGGGTCCGACAGGGCCTGGTTCCCAACGAAAGCAACAACATTGCAGTTAACATTGGTTTTGTAAATTTCTGATACTTAGTTAATTTTCTATTTTTAATATATTTTTGGCTTATTTCAATTTACTTGTTTGCCATTTTTTATACACCCTTATAATGTTGTAAAAGTGAAATGTGTAGACAATACTACTGAATCAATTGAAAAATTTTGCACAATATTTAAAGACCAGGTACTTTTATTCGGCTTCCACTCGAGCAAATACTAAGTCATTACATAAGTTGCCTCAAAAATTTGATACTCAGTAAAAATAATTCAAATTCGGTAATACTTTTATTAAAAACTCAAAGAAAATTTTACTTGGAAAATGTACATACTTGCGTGTTCGTACCCGACAAAGTATTTTAACTAGGTTCATTGTTTACACGTGTTACGTAATCACATTGTGTAAGATTCTGTAATTATTTTATACATGGGGCACAATAAAAAGTCCTTTGTGAAATAAGTCTAACAATAAATGTGATATTAAGTCATGTTTACCTTCAAAATTAACGGTAACTGTAGTCGTTTTTAGAAACATATAGTTAATCCGATTATGAGTCCGCCGTGTGAGGCCGTTACTCACATTTATAACGGAGAATAAAATGAGGTTCTCGGTTTAAAATTCATAGCCACAAAAGTAATTTTTACGACGCAAGCGAGAGAAGAATCCTAAGATTTAAGGATTCATTTTATGTTTCTACCTTCAGAAATATACGTGAATCTTTTGCCTACGGTTTCACATGAGAAAAGCTGCTAGCAGTAGGTAAGATAAGATAAGAAAAATCTTTAAATTCAGTAAAGACAGTTACCGCATAGAGTACAGAAACATTTACATAACTAAAAAAAATAAGCAATAGAAATAACAAGACAAATTGTCGGTCTCAATTTTTAACAAAACTAGGACAATATAAATAATCATATTCAGACAGAGACCGAAGAATCAAGTAAGTTGGTTTAAGTAACTAAAAACGAAACAAAAAAGTTAGGTATGGATGTCACCCGTGTTTGCAATATGGCTTGGGCTAAAAAGGTCCCATCTCAACTTGGAGCTGCTGTGCTATAGTATATACACAGTGGTAGTAGGTAGTTGCTAGACCTAGGTGGGTGGGTACCTAAATGTACAACGCATGAGCAGTGCCGTGTTGGACTGGTAGGAAATATTCCTACAACCGACTACGGTCATGGGTTAATGACATGGATTTTTCGTTTTGAAAATATTATCTGACGACGAAAATGAAACGGTGGAGAAAAATTCCACTTGGAAACCGGCGTAAACTCGAGAAGCTGTAGCGGCGCGATCGATCTTAAACGTAACGTGGAATGGCTAAAACAGTGGGCATATACCGAATGTAGGGGTATACGGGGTTCACCTGCACGTGGTGCACCCTGCTAAATAACGGACGAGGCTCTGGCAGCCTGCTGATGGCAGCATAGCGCAGCCTACATCGCCACAGCTAAATCCCCTGACCGCTGACGGGCAGCAGCGTCGGCAGTACGAGAAGCTGTGCCCTGCGATCACCATCCCGATTGCCCAGCGTGGGGATTATGGGCATATTCCTTCAATTTGAATTACGCCTAAAATAAATGGCCCCTAGTTCCGGCCGCCTCGCTACTCCTGGCCAGGTAGCGGTCATGTTAACGGCGGGACAGGGGGTCCTAGCAATCCCCGGGGTGACGTGGCTGCGCTCATTAGGGGAGGCTTATGTTCAGCAGTGGACTTCTATAGGCTGATGATGGTGATGATGACGATGATGATGATACCGAATGTAAAGTTTGGACTTGCCTCAACACTAATACGTGGAACTCGTAATAGGACAAGATAAATAGGTACTAACTTATTAATCAGGTACTAATCAAATTCGAAATAATTGAGTATAAACCCGGCTTTATATTGGCTCGGTTTTAAAGGTTTCAGTCAATGAAGGTTTTAGTATGAAGTTAGTCTACTCCTTGTTGTAGTGGTTATGCGAAACAGGAATGGAATTAATTTGCGTGAAGTAATGGCATTTTTTTTAAATGAGGTTACAATACTATCATGTCTTATCCTACTTCCTACTATATGCCTTGGCCATACAAAAAGAAATGAAATCCATACAAAACCATTTTAACAAATGCAAAAATAATGCCAACTCTTCGCGGAGTACTATGTACCTACATATGTAATATGATTGCAATAAATATTGAATACTGAATACTGAATACTTCTGCTACCGCACGAAAAAGTTCTGATATCTGATGTGCTACCAAGTCAGATATTCTCAATGAACTTTCCTTATCCAATCATCTTGAAACAATTAATTAATTTGTTATGATTGATTTTACTTGGCTATTTCAGCAGCAGGCATTTTATATTATAAATAAAATTTATTAGCCTCCTATCAATGTCCCTGTATCAGCTTTATGATGCCATATCGAACACATACCTAAGTAGGTTGGCTGGTTTTCAGACAGGGCTTTCAGTGAGTTCACGATCACCTACACATATGTAGTAGAATCAATCAATCAATGCCTGTCACAATCACAAAGCGGCGGCGAGCTCCGCACCTGTAATTTGTGAGAGGATGACAAAGGGTAGACTGTTAGCAGTGACCATCGATTTAAACTGTTACATATCGTATTGCAATGGTAGTGACAGAATGAAGCATTTATGATCAATTGTTTTATTTTCTGTAGGGCACGAACCAATCAGGAGGAGCTTGACTCATATTTACCATCTATTCAATGCAAACAAACAAACAATCAAGTCTTTCCTCTTTATAATATTAGTGTAGAAGTATAGATAGTGTAGATAACATATAACATTAACTATTTTTTCCGTAATCCTCGAATGAACTTATAAGATATCTGTAAATCTAAAGTTTTATAGTAAGTCTCTCTTCTCTCTTTCTCTCTCTCTCTCTCTCTCTCTGTGTGTGTGTGTGTGTGTGGACGTTGTTTCCTCGGGGCAGAAGGTCGTGACCTCTTAGCATGATCTTTTAGTTTATGGTCTTTTTCCATTTACCACGATCTTTGGCGAGATGAATGGTGCGTTGTATTTGGGTATCAAGAGTATTGTGCATAAGGTCGGTCTAGCGAATTGGACGTCCTCGCGGTCTTCAATATTACCCGTAATGATCTTTATTATATATATATATCAGTGTCAGAAATAATCTACAATGTGACTAGTTGGTTGAGAGTCTTTTTGAGTTTTTTTACAATAAGTAGGTAGTAGGAAAAAAAAACAAGATTCAAGATGTTTATTTGCAGTGAGTGTAGAGAATCATTTTACTATGAAACTGTACCTATTATGTACCTACATAATAAGCTTGCCTCTTTCAAGATTTCAGAAGAACTGAAATAAGCTCTTACTGAGATGTGACTCGAGCATAGGTTTTTGTCAGATTCTAAGGCCCTCTCGAACATCTTTTGAGTTCAGCTCTAAGCAACTACACTTGAGTGTCGTTATAGAATCGTTGAAAAAGAATAAGGTGCCGTGATAATGACTTGTGTAGGTACATACACGTTGTCCCAACCTTATGTAACGTACCGTTAACACGTTCACTGCATTGTTGCCTAGTCCTGCAGCATGCAGAGCCTGCGCCGTTGTGTTATCAGGACTCAAAGCGTTATCATACATATACACACACTACTTATATATAAAGAAAAGATTTGATTTTTCTTTGTTTGTAATGGATTAACACAAAAACTATGTTACCGATTTTAATCATTCTTTCACCCATAGAAAGTTTATACCATCGGCGTCAAATATAGGCTGTTTTAATTATAAATTATAATAAAGATCTCTATGATAATTGCATATTTAACTAAGCTCGTTCATCTCACTAATCATCCATTATAGACTACACTAGTGGTGCAAAAACCTTTAACTTATTATATTATGATAAAGAAATAATACCATTAATGCTATTTACAAAATAGAGCTGCATTCAAATTTTCAGCAGTGAGAAAGTTTACAGTCAAATATAAACTTTCGCTAATTGGCAAGATGGAGTTTTGAGCTGAAGGCGCCGCTGACACTAATTTTCTAAATTTAGATCTCACACCTACTTGAAAGTTACGATATATAAACATTTACATTCATAAGTAATAGTTATTTGTTATACAAGAGCGCAAAGTTGCTTTTTAACCGCGTGCTCAATTATGATGACCGAAACAGCGAAGGATCTTTGCACTCGAGTGCAACACGTAAATTTTCATTCCACCTCAGCGAGGAAATGACTAAATGCAAAAATAGTATATTTCATTACGAGTGCGGAAAGCCTGACATTACAAAGAGTTCCGACAAATGTCTACCCGATCCGAGGTGCAGCCGAAGGTGAGGGTTGACAGTCGGAACAAATTGCAATGACGGTTCCGCACGTGTTCTGAACAACTATTTTTAATACAGTTGCGAAAAAATTAAGCGATTTTTGTTTCTTAGCCCAATTTGGGCAGGCTAAAGTCTTTTGACCATACTGCCAATTCTTCCGTAATTTTATTTCTTCCTTATTAGCTTTTTAAGTTTCAAGTATTCCGTTTCATTTTGTGAGTGTTTTTCTTCTTTTTCCAGTTCTTTCGACTTTTAGTTCAGTCGTCAGTCTTCGGTCAAGTCATGTTCTGTTATAACTATGGCGGCTATAACAAAACAATCAGCAAAAAATTTCTTCATCTGAGAAGTCCAGTTTATAATTTTTATTTCATTTTTTAGAAAACATAAGTGTAGATGTTTTCTTACTAACGTAGGTTGGTTAAAGCGCCATAAACTTTACGCAACATAAATCAGAAAAACAATAGAAAATAAAATAAAACAAAAATAACACTGTTGTTCTAGATGAATAAAATTCCCGCCTCCTTTATTAAAATAATAAAAACACAATAAACTCAACTAACTTTTTTTGTTTTCTTCACCCATTCTGGGTAGGCAAAGGGAACTATGCCCATACAGCCAAGTCTTCAGTAGATTTTTTTTTATTGATATGAAATGAAAATAAAATTTAATGAAATGAAATGTGAAATGAAACCTTACCTAACTCATTGAATCAAATCATAAAATCTGATATTGAAACAAATAAGTAGCTTATTTTTAGAAATATTTCCATGAATCATAAAAACCCCTATGAATTTTTTTTGTAAAAATTTCGTGGTTTGTTTTTTTCTTTTTAATAGACATTATATTGACAGTTGGGAAAGAGAACGCACGAGTGCGGAAAATATAAAAAAAAGCTCGGGTATGTAATAGCCCACATCCCGAACGCTATATGTCCCTGCAATACGCCACTTTTTGAGCAACTGTATTAAAAAAACATTTACGATCACAATCAAAGTGGTTGGATTTTTTTTTCATTTTCAGACAATCGTTCTGAGTCTGAGTTTTTAACAAATTAAAAAAGGTTGTATGATAAATTCGGCACCATGGAGGTTGAAGTAAATGGGTTGTTGATGTTTTAAATTCACAAACTTGTGTACACGATATTCTAAATTCAATTTACATTATCCTCTAGCGGATAAAACGGCTTTTGCACTCAGGTATCGAAGATCAAAAATACTCTTTCCGAGAATGGGGGATGATAATTATATTATTTTGTATAGTTATATCACAGCCTATAACTCATACAGTCGTTTGACGAAGGCGTCTAGACAGGGCAATCGTGCGGGGTGACAGGAGTGAGACAAGGGAGGGCCGGGCCGAGGGCCGAGTTGCATACATTCACAAGTAGGACTTTTAAAAAAACCGACTTCAAATAAATCACTTCCTACTTCTTGCCCTAAAGTATTTTGAAAAACCGGTTCACATTGACATGGCAGAACGGCGTGGGAATACTATTTCCATGAAAATATTTCCTAAAAAAAATACTGCCACAGGTATTACCTGCTGGAATGTTGTTTTTTTTAGTTTTTTTATTGTGATAATAAAACTACGAGTACGTACATAATAAAGTGAAAACACATGATAAATTGTATTGAAAATGGCGCATACGACAAAGATTGTTTGCTTGTGGCAACCCTTGCTTTCCTTCACTATCGCGTCATTTGTCGGCATTTACCGCAAGATCAAAGGCGTCGGACTACTGTATGATCTTTATACTGTGGTTATATACTGTGGTTGAGCTAGCGGCTAATACTTTTCTCAAAATGTTTAGCCTGCCTTATGGCTAACGGTGACATCACGCCTGATCCAACATCTTATCGTGCCTTCCAAGCTTGGAAGAGCTTGGATCAGAATGCCACATATTATGAAGCGCTCGTGGTGTGGCTTACTTCGGCGTTCCTAGCAGATCATCTTGGTTAAGCAACACTTCGCCTGGTGATTACTTGGATGACCGTTTGGTAGCATTTAGATCTGAGATCTTTCGTGCTTCGGTTGGTCCCAATTTTTCAGTCGTTAAGCCAAGTCAGAGGCCTTTGGGTGGCCTAAAAACTCCGACACCAGAGTTGGCCACTAACTCATACAAAGAAGGAAGAAAGGAATATGCCACATTTTTAGCAGACCATAATTATTACAGAAACAAAATTACAGGTTTGGTTAGAAGTGGATAAGATAGTCTAACAGTGAAGTCAACATGAATACGAAGGCTCCACCTTCCGACCATGGTTTGGCAAACTTTTCTCAATCAGAAAAGACCTGTGTCATAACTAAAGCCTATACCTATGTCCCAAAAAGCCTAACTTCATCTACTGTATGAGCTAGGGGCCAACACTGGTTTCGAAGTTTTTAAGCCGCCTGAAGGCCTCCGTTGGACATGGCTTAGTGACTGAAAAAGCTGACCCCAGCATCTTGACGTGCCTTTCGAAGCACAGAAGAGCTCAGATATTATTGCCTCTAAACGATCACCCATCCAAGTAGTGACCGGATGGAGTGTTGCTTAACCAAGATGATGTGTGTGGAACACCGAAGTAAGCTTACAGGCCTAACTGAAGTGAGGTAAAATAAATTCGCGATTTCTTACTCTACAAGCTAGACTCTGCATAAACTGTGGCTCAAACAGCAAATAGACATTGAAATAGACATTGACATTTGCAATAGATATTGAAATTGAATTTATGATATTTATTTATTTCATATAAGTTGTACAATATTATAAGATACAGTGGAGCTCTGGCGACTCTCAGCGGAGAGTTGCAGTAGTATAAACTGTGTCGCAATTTTCAGCGTTCAACCTTGAGACTAGAGGAGCACAAGGACATCAAAATTAATGATTTCCACTACTACAGTATACACAATGAAGTTAGACTCAGCATAAGATTAGACCAATCCTAGCACAATGCGAGTCAAATATAGGAGCTTTTCGCTACTTCCAGCCAACTTCAGAGGTATAACAGCCTGCGCACATTGGACGACAAACGTCAGCGATTAGACACCACAAGCAGCGGGGAACAATTTTCATACATTTTGTTCAAAGCTCCGGCGACAATCGCAACAGCAAGATATGACAGACGCTGGCGCCTAAGCACGACGACAAAGCGTCGTGTTTGCAAGGTCTGTTAATGTAGGTATCTAACATTGTGACTATTGTATTAGACTAATTGCATTCACGTCGTCATATAATTTCATTTTCTTCCCAGTACTCAATTCCTATCAAGGTTATTATATTAGTAAGTAACATGCGTAATTAATTTGTAGGCAATTCCAGGACATCATTATATTACGGATACTGGATACTAGATAGATATACCTATTAGATATTATACCTAAAAGAATATGCCTCACTGTAGCTTACTTACATTACCCACATCCTTACTAGCTACTCTTACCATACGTCCGAAACATCACAATACAACAAAATAAATCATTTAGTACACAAACTAGACTTAACCATGGCAATTTTTCGATAAAATTCCAAATGAAATCATAGAATTTATTATTAGTATCTAGATTTCAATTCAATTTGACTCGGCTTGCAGAAATATAACGAAATACGAGTCATTCCCTTGTCCCTACAGTTAAAAATAAATTAAATGAAATGAAACAGGTTGAAGCTAAAATCCTAGACATTTTACAAAAACTATAGTTTAAAAAAATATATTGAACGTATTTTTTTATTGTAGTTCGTTTACAGCCCAAGCTGTTCGGTTGTGGAATACTTCGCCACTCAATATCAGGAAAGCAACATCGCATCACACTTTTAAATTGAAAGTTTACCAACACTATTTATCACTTTCTTATAGTTAGTTAGCATTTAAATTTCCGTCGCCTCTTTTTTCTTTTATAAACTCTGTATTAGTATATTATTTTTATTATTGTATGTATTAGGGTAATAATTTATATTATTTTTTATTAGAATTGTATGTATAGTTACTAAGTTCCTTCTTAGCATTGTATTTAATTGTAATATGCATAATCTTGTATTAGTGCACCGCCATCCTCTAAAGCTTTGCTCTTCCTATCAGTACTATGGTTGCCTGGAAGAGATCGCTTTAAGCGATAAGGCCGCCAATTGTGTTACCTTCTAGTTCAAAATGCTTAGATTAAGTTACTTTTACTTGTATGATTGTGGTGACCAATAAAGTGTTATCTATCTATCTATTTAGCTGAAATTTAGAACATAATTATTCATTTTATTTATTTATTAAAACAAAATGTGCTTACAGATAACTCCAAGGCGCCCATGTGCTATACTAAAGGTCTATTAAACAACAATAAGAAGATAAAAAATACAATATAATTGATTAAACGACCTTATAACTGAGAATTCAATGACAATAGACAATAGACAATTAATAAAGCATTAATTAAACATTTATTTACCACTTGGCACACAATACATACAACAACAGAATTAAGAAAGTAGTTAAATAGTAGGTAAGCAGTATCGTCCTTTCATGTAGTTGTGTGCCACAGCAGCAAAAAGGCCTCGACTCAGCATTAATGCCTTGCCACGGAGAAGTAGCTAGGAGCTGGTATTCTCCCGAAACCGTCTTTAATGATTAATAAGAGCAACCTAGCACATTGGTGCCATGGTAGGTAGGTAGGTAGGTGGTAAGGTTATTGCTGCATAAGCCTGATTTCCTCATGTCATATTTAGAGCATAGTTATAGTAAATTGTTTCCTTTACCTACTTAATTATTAGTGACCTATATTATTTTTATTCCATAATTTATTGTTAATGTTTCCCTTTGTTTGTTGTAAGTACCTGCTGTTAGATGTAAGATTAAAATTGTATACCTACCTAGTATATTAAAGTATTATTAAGATTTTTATATCATATGTTTATGCGTAACGCTTTAGATGAAAATCTGTTAAGTTATGCGTAAGTTGAATAAAGAAATTGAAATTGAAATTGAAATTTAAAATTGAAATAACAATAATAATTCTAGACAATCAATAGGTTTTCGGTTTGGGTACCTCGCCAGCGAAGCCGTGGGCGGAAGCCAGTTAATAGATAAGGCGATTCTCATCATACTTCGTAATAACAGTGAAATGGTGTTTTCCCTGATTGAAATGGAAACAATTAACGGAGACTAAATCAATCAAGTCGAGATTGCTTCGTGCGAGATCCATCTATACGTATGACGAGTAATAACATTGGGATCTATCAATACTCTCGATACGACATAGGGACACGATAATGACTTTCAGCTAAATCACACATCACCATATCATTCGTACAAGAACTATAAAAAATCCAATCTCTTTTGTATTGTATTATTAAGGTATTGTTCTTGCCAAACCCCCTCATTCCAAAACAAAGACTAAAGATAGTCTAAGTTTAAATCCGACATTTTATATACAAAATACCAGTTAAACCCAAGAACAATACCTTAATCAAAACGTTATTGGAAAATATAATATTAAGAACTGATTGGGCATGCGATTTTGAGACCGCTCTATCCGCTGTAATCAAGATTATCAGCCGACATCATGTTGAGCGTGCACGTGCGATGCGATACGATGTCGTAATTTCCTGATATTATTGGGCCCTCTGAGGAAAACGGCATATTTCAACTGCTTATTTCATAGATTTTGGATATTTTACGAACGGCAAGCTCAAAGAGCTTAATTAAAACTCCGTATCTCATCTGAAGTTGATAAAAACTCTAACATAACCATACGCTCACGTTTTTGTAAATCAAAAGTAAATTTCAATAAACTGATTTTTTTTTTATCGTAAAACGTTGTCCAGAATCTATGTTAATTGTAGGTCTTTTTTATTTAAAATGCCTGTAAAGTTATCGTGGCAAAATACAACGCAGGATAGAGTCAAGCTCTCAAGTGATGCTAAGCCTGTATATTGACTTCAAGCTTATCGAAGCTGAAGCTCCCTGTGCATGTATGGAGATTAATATAAGTACATTAAGCTGGTTGTAAACTTTCTGCGAGTCTGTCGCACATGTTGCATGTGAAAAATGCTGGTGGAATAAAGGATATTCAAAGTACTTTTACGCGTCGCCGGCCGTTCGTCGATGCGTCTAATACAAAACCGTGGTGGATGGCATAAACTTTGAGAGGCGATACATCAAGGCTGTGGATGATGATGACCATGAACTTAGTAAAATTATTACTAAGTAGAAAATCAAGGCCCAAGCTGTCCGGCATTCTTTATACGTATTCATAATAAAACTGTCTTATGAAAGTCATCACTTCTACTGGTGCCCTATAAACTCCGAGACTAGGGTTGCTCATACAAAGAAGGATTTAAGAGCCTAGTTCTTGTCCGTGTCAGGGATGAAGTTCCCTCCATTTTGCTCTTTCACTTCCATATACAAACTGACGGTGAGTCAATTTTTCATTGAGCTCATATAGCTTATTTGATGATGATGATGTTTCTGATGAAGCTGTCATAGCGCATAAGATGTTCAATTATTTTCCTCTTCTGTTTCGTATGGTTTCCATAAAGACATTTTTCTCATCCACTCGTTTTAGAATTTCTTCGTTAGTAATCTTCTCAGTCCAACTGATCTTCTCCATCCTCCTCCAGCACCACATATCAAACACTTCTAATATTTCTCTATCCCGTTTTTCGTTTGTTGTTCATGTTTCACATCCTACTAATACAATATTACTAACCGATTACTCTACTAGAAATTAAATCATTTTTACTTCTCAGTTTTTCTTAGTATACTTGTAGATAAAAATAATTATTACAACACATGAAATATTTGCATCGCCACTTAAAATATCACCCATAAAATTCTCCTTTCATATTAAAGGCATAGAAAGTCACACTAAAAATACGAAAATTGTATGTACTCAACTCGCACTAGTATCGACTGAACCTTGGAGAAAAAACATTTTTGTCGAAGACTTTAACTGATGAAATTTGTTATCATTATGAACTTGGATGGATTTACGTGGATAAATATGACCCGAACTGATACATAGGTTTTTTTGAGTAGGCAATACGCAATATTGCTCTTACGAAGTGAGGAATTAGACTCTGCTGAAATGCTACGAATTTTGTACAAAAACTCGTTTTCCTGCGTTTTTTTACAAGTGCTAATGGAAATGCTCACCGTTTGTTTGCGAAATTAAACCAACGATAAAGTTTGAATTAGAATCGAACCTTCACACTCAATAGTCCGATTTTGACTGCAAGTAAAAGTTAACACTGAACACTGTTTAAATCAACTTTAAGGGCATAAGTTTTTTAAGACTACAAAAGTAACTAGCGAAAAATCAAATTAATTTGTGACCTGTATTGTGTATTACAAGTTGTGCAATTTAGCCGTTGGCTGGTTCAATTAAATTTAAATTAAATTAAATTAATTGTTTTAAGTCAGCTTTTCATTATGGGATGTAATGTATATTACATCTTGAGCAATTTATTACATTTCGCGATTGCTATTCACACTGTCAGCTATAATATGTTTTGGAACAGTTCCATTCCACAGACTAGTTTAATGTAACTACGGCTGGAAATTGTGAAACTCTACAGGCGAGGAGTTTATCGAAACAGGGGTGTGGGGGAGAGCCGATACACTGTCTAAAGCCGATACACTAGAAAAAAAGGTTGCCATCCCCCGTGTTGCCAGTAGAGAAAAATCAATTAGTTTCAATCATTGAGTTTTTTTAAATTTAATAGATAAAACGAATAATTATTTTATCTAATCATAGAAAGGAGACGGACCATTCCTGCCCCAGAGTAGTGTGTAGTAATAGTACTTGAATATCGATAAACCCCGATATTTCATTGATCTCGGCCTCGGCGAGGGAGTTTTATATTCATTTGATAAATAGCAACATATTTATATCAGTTCGTTGTGGTATGCTGGTGCGTTTCGAAACATACCTACAGTATTGATTTATTTTATTTCATCAAAATGCTACTTTTTACCTTTGTAGAATACACCACATAAATTGAGAAAAAAGTTTTATTAATTATTTTATAAATACTCGGTTCGAACACGCTCTTGGATGAAAATTCATTTATGGGAAAAAGGGTCGATTGCTGTCACATGTAACTAGGGATGCAACAGTGCTCATAAAAAAACTTTGATGCTAGAAAGTGAAAGAAACCTCCATATATTTGTTCGTTATATTGTTTTTTTTATGTTTCGCATAATTAATATTAATAAGCACAAAAATGTATGGTATTTATGAGATTCAGAGTGACCGCGTGCGGTCGCTAACAGATTAGCGGTGCTTTAACCAATCTACGTTAGTAAGAAGACACAAGTGTAGTGAAATGAAATAAAAGTGTTATACTGGATTCCTCAGATGAAGGAATTTTTTGCTGATCGTTTTGTTATAGCCGCCATAGTTATAACAGAAAATGACTTGACCGAAGACTGACGACTTGACTAAAACACGAAAGAACTGGAAAAAGAAGAAAAAAGCTAAAACATTGTACAAAATAAAACTGATAAAACGGAAGACTTGCCAGTATGGTCAAAATAATTTAGCCTACCCAAATTGGGCTAAAAAAAACGAAGCACACGAACGCCTGGTACAGCACCATTAGTAGTAAACCTCCTTGCACGAACCTCACCATCCAAGCTGAGGGCAAGGCGGGGGGAGGCGCGGTGTCCGGGGACGTCAGGTAAAATATACGTAAAAATATCGCTCGAAAACATATTTATAGCTTGGGATGTATTATAGAATAAAGCACAGTGTAAACGGTCTGATACATAATGTATGACGAGCGATAAATGATCATATCTCAAGATGTAATATATAACCCGTAGTGAAAAGCCAGCTTTATGAAGGATTATAAATTACTTACATTATTATTTATGTCATTGTTGCTTCTGATTTTGAAACCGGTAACGAAATACGATGTGTGCTTTGTTAACTGTGAACTAGTTTTAGTTTGTGAACTACTTAGTTCACAGTGACCACACTGTCTAGAATAACGACTGCTATTTGTAAAACACAAGTGTTCCGTTTTATCTTGTATATAAATGTAGCGACGAGATACTGGTCGTATATCCGCCGACATATCTAAATACAGGATACAATCAGCATCAAAATTTGATGAATTTTTCGTAATGAAACAATTATTGCAAGCAGTGAATGTGAGTTTAGGTAGTGGTTCTTTTGCGTTCTGTTATGTATTATTATTATTTCTATCTTAAGACATTTTTATTTTTAGATGTTTGATGCTCAAAAGTTGCATTAGTTCAACAATAAACACAGACTAGGTTTTATAACATTATTACAGTATAACCACATCTGTTATCAGTGAATTATCATGTCAATCCGACTCATTTATCGTTTACGTTACGTTTTTCCAAGAGTCGTTTTTGATGTATGAAGGAAGAAGACTGTCGTATTCATCTTCTTACTTATATGCAACTGTTCGATTAACTAATTTGCTTGCAAATGCCAGTCTGTAAACTGGCATTTGTTTATAAACATAGTCTATTTAGATAATTTAAAAACTCAGCGTTTAATTAAAATTAACAATTTTTATTGACTAGTGGTGGCTGAGAACTGATAAGAGAAGTGTCGGTCATGGGTCACGGTCAGCGTCATGGGCTGCCCCGGCAGTGAATCAGGCTAGCGCAGGACCCAGGCAAGTGGCAGGAGCAAAGAAAGGCCTACACTCAGACGTGCGTGAAATCGGGCTACAGATTATGATGATGACGATTAACTGGAATGTGTTAATGTGGAAACGCTTTGTTGTATAAAAGCTGATGTTTAAGTTATATACCACCCGAAGGCCATCAACACTACACGAGAAATCACGAATGACAAAGCTGATGACGTAATAGATAAAATAAATATTTACTTAATTATTAGTTTAGTACGTACCAGAACGTACTACCCTAATGTCAAAGTACTCAGTTACAAAGGAAACAAAATAAATACCGAGAACTTATTCACCTTTGAAACGCTAAACGAAAAATAACATTTAATTAATTGTCTTTGCTCCTAAAGATGTCATAGAATGGTCCCCTTATCAAAATTAATTTAGTAAATGTCGAACGACATCAAAGAATACAGGCGATTTAATCTGGACAGCTATTTATGAATTTCAAAAACCGATAACCGTGAGCCTTCGAGCCCCGAGCGATTCTAAGCTATCTATAAGGGTGTGTACAGATCAGTAGCAAATGGACGGCGAATACGCAGCTCGCAAATTGCACGCGCGCTGCTCGCGCTCTGCATACGCTTTGCTCGCGTTTGGTGTGCCTCAGTACATGAACAGTAGACGAACACCAGGCGAGCAGTGGACGAGTACTGGTGGCGAATTAGCGGCCGATTCATCAGATCTGTACCCCTGTTTTCATGAGTACCTACGTTGTTCCAAACAAAATCAGAAAAACTGCAATTTACTGCGTAGTGATTACTTTTTCCTGAATAGCTATTCAATAGAACCACCTCATTTAAAGTTTTTTTAACATGTAATGGCGTAACTTTTAGCATATTAACATAACCAACAATTAGTTGGATCATGTAGATCCATAGATAGAGTGGCTGTAAGAATCATTTTGAATTATCAGCGTAAAATAAGTGCTCTAGACCCATTCCAGATGGTTTGGTTTTCTCTTTGTAACAAACCATGACAGGCGATCAAACGTGAAGTCTAGTGCAAGCAGTATTGCAGACTACATTATAATCGTCGTGGATTAAAGAATCCAAGTGGAATTATCTAAATTCTTTCATTTGAGTGATAATGGTTTGCAAATCCAAGTCAGGCATCATTATACCTGTCAGAAATGCAAAAGAGCACCAATAATTATTTTCAAATATGTATATTATTTTGAAATTGAAATTAAGATAACCGGAATAACCCTCAAATGCAGACCAGGTACATAGGTATTCAAGATAGTGGAATGAGTAGTTGCTCTCAATTTATAACAAATAACTTAAACTCTATAGAAACCTGAACGATCAAACTTTAAGTAGAAAATTTAAATGTTATTACTCTCAAAATTCTCATATAGTTCAGACGATTTTTTTAATGTTATATTGTTTTCTCTACTTATTTTGCATACCGTATCAGTTCAAGCATGTTGTTTCTCTTAGACTATTTTATTGTTAACTTCTATGTTTTAGTAAATAAATGTTTTTATCTTTTATCTTTAGCGATCAGTTTTAGGTTAGACAGACTTAGTACGTATGAACTTACATTACGTAGATATGACCAAACAATTTTATTACTGACGGCCAAACAGACAAGGAATAGATTTGCGATTATCTTCGCATCGGCACTGCGATGATTACCTTAATGAATTTTAATTCATTCAACGCAATAATAACTACTTAGACAATCCCTTTTACTTAAATCCGATTATCAGCGCTGCGTTTAATTAACTTATGGAATCTTTATTCATCTCATTCCAATCAAACTACTCAGACAATCCCTCAATTTATCCATGCTATCTTTACTTTAATTCCGAGCAAAGGGGCTTATTTGCTTAGTAGTTTTGGGACCGCGCCTTCGTCAGCCAACTTTCAATCAAGGTAACTTTGTTGGCTCAGCCACGATGTAGGTAGGCCAGTGGCAAATCCATTTCAGACTCACTTTAACTATTAATCGGAATGTTATGGAAATTATGACCCCGGGTTTCCCCAGGGGCTAACTATTCGTGCTAACATTAAACTATAGGTACTGCAGCAAGTTGCTACAATTGATAACATAAACGTTTTGTACATTAATTTACTCAGTTCACCATGCCAATTATATGTTCTAAGCTAAAATATGACTGAGGTTTTTTTATTTGAAAATATCTGAGAATTTTTACAGTTTGGCATATCCATGCATCTGTGGGTTATAATCACATCTACATCACAATCTATTTTAAATAAAAGTGAAACTAAATAAAAGCTTGTAAAATGGCATGTTCAATCGGTTTACTTAAACTGCCAGACATGATAAATAGTGTAAAAAGCTATCTACGAAAAAAATGTGTAGGTAAGTACTTGGTAAGCACTCACTCATTCATGCCGTATTTTTATGGAAATTTAGCTCATACGCATTGTGATAAAAAACTTTTCCGCGTTTTTATTATTTGATAAATGTGTCATATTAAGAGAAACTGTTTTAATTTATCTTAATATTTACTTGTACCTATTTGCCGAATATACGTAATTCATTCCCCTATTGATCTCATGAGGACGTTGAGATGTTCACAAAGATTGAAAGACGTGCCGTGTCGTCCTGGCGATTGAAAAATAGGCATATACCTATACCAATATGGTTTATCTGAGCTTCGATGTGGGTAGGAATAATTATTTCGGCAGTTGGTTGTCAGCCATGAAACGTAACAAGCAATTTGCGGTGTTTCTTTGTTAATATCCACAACATACAGAACATTTGGCGACGAGGATGGGATCCGTAATATTTTAAAATGTTTATTTAATTAGAATAGAATAGTAGAATATACAAAAGTATTTATTGCAGCAAAAACAAACTAAGAGAATGAGGCCAGTTTTGGACTATGGGATGTAATGTATATCTTACTTAATGTACATCTTGAGATATATATTTCACGTGATCATTTGACACTTTTGCACACGAAAGTTACCATTCAAACGCAGGGACAGACAAAACAGACAAGCCATCTATATAAAATTCGCTTCACTTAGTATGTACGTTACCAATTAAGTACATGCTACGCCATAACCTCTCTCATGCTTATGATAAAACAAAGCATCGTAGGTCTGAGCAAGGAGGCAAGCTTACGTATGTCAAGGACGTTACAAAATACCACGGCGAAACTTTGTTAAAGCGTAATATTCTAAATTATCAATGCAAATAAATAATTGGAGTCATTTGATAACCCTAGCTGCTAGGTACACCACACAGTTAAGTCAATAAAGGGACAACGATGCAAATACGTGTGTGTGTTCAGAGGCACTGGCTCATAAATTAATTGACAAGACACGGAATAATTAACTGTGGCGTTGCACACAAATCACATGCACCACTGTAATCCGCATAAATTTACTTTGTCTTTCAGTACAGGGTTACGAGAACGTTACGTGATGTGATGTGTGACTCGGCTTTTTTTGTTTCGCTTCTATACATCTGTAATGATTACAGATTGAAGTGTTTAATGGTGATCTAATCTCTGTAGGGGGTGAGTTTGGGGTTAGAATCTGAGGTACAATTCCACCGATTTGCATCAGAAATTGGTGGTATGAGAGACAATTTGGTACCATTATTTTAAGCGATTAACATTATCTCATTCGTTGAGCAAGTTTTAGGCAGTCCATGTCATGTCACACTTTAATAATCAAAGAGTCAATTTTTTTACGTCCCATGGTGATATTACCTCATAATGATTTTGTAATGTTATCTTTAATCATTCATCTTGTCTGTCATTTTCACGATTAACCTTTTCCTAAAAACGATAAACGAACAGACATTATCGACCTACATTACTTTTTGTCTGAAACATACTTCTGAATATTTTCGGCATGGCATTATTTTTCATTCGTCCAGTGAAACGTCCATTTTACAGATTTCCAATCAGATTACTTGACCATGCGATGCATTCCTACTCCAACGAACATATTCATGAACGTAGCGAGGTCCGGACGGGACGGCACTAATTTAAAGGGGCTCGGTAATGCTAACAAGCGCAGCTCAGTGTGACATTTCACTTTAGCTTTTGCTCGTTAAAACCGAGCATCCAGGTGTTGATGAAGATACCTATGTTAAAGCCCATAGGTTTCTGAGATTATGCAAACTGGAGATTGTCTTACCATTCCTTGGTGGCCAACATCGGACATATCTTCTCTTGGTTCCCAAGACTACTGTTTTGACTACTTCGATTGCACTTACGAGATTAAATTATTTATGAATGAAAAATAGGCAGACACCTAACAGTGAAAGTCCCTGAAAAGGCCTTTACTATACTTAATATTTTTAAATAAAATTATTTACCTGTTCTATTTGCAAATTACGTATCTGGCAGTTAATTATACCTTACAACTTCATGCACCCCAAACAACGACTTTTAAAGGCAAATTTTAAATACCCAGAGTAAAGCAATTAGGGCAGGGATTTATATTTTTTGAATGTAATTTAGCATATGCTTAACGCTATAATTGGTTAAGTAGTTTTTAAGTTTATCCATTACAAACTAACAAACATACAAAAATCAAAACTTTGCTCTTTGTGATAGTAGGTTATGTATACAAGACAATATAAAAGTATAAATTATTGCAGGAGCAGCGCCAGTTTAACATGAAGTGTACCCTTTCCAAAGTCTAGTCTGCAAACAAGTGAGCAAATAGACTGAATTGGCCGTCGTTCGTTACCAACTCGTTTTGTTGTATTTGCAAAAAGTTGAGCACCGTTATAGCTGTTATGTTATGTTGTCCGAAATTGTGTGTCCCTTATGTTGCCTGAGAATCCCAAAACAATTAAAAAAAAATTATCAGTGATTGTTCGGGTAATTTTTAATTGCTATTTTATTTAAAAAATGTACCCTAACAAAAATAAATCTTAATAGAGGAAAAAAATGGCGGAATGAACTAGACACTTTCGAACGAAATGACTGGATGGAACGTAGGAGGGCCTTTTCCCAGTAGTGGGACATAGCAGGCTCCTCGTAATTGTAAAAGTTAATTCAAGTGCAGAATAAAACGGCACTGGTCAAATAGGGTAAATTTGCTCCTAAAGATTCAACAGCATTGATCAAGGACTCTTAGAATTTTGTAGTTTTTGATTGAAAAGATCCACAGATCTTACACTACGCGCAACTATCCAGTCATTGATAGTGTGTAAAATGAAATTTCGAATTATAGAACACGATAAAATACTACTTTATCGTACTGATGATAAAGTGAACGGAGTGCAGACTGGGCTCGCGCGTTATAGCCCTGCTACCGCCTACAGTTCTTGTCCGCCCACCTCCTAAGATATTATATATATATATCTATAGATCTTGAATAGCGAGCTCAAAAATAAATTATTGGGAAATTCTCGATTCAAGTCAGCGAATTTTTTTTTGTTATTTTGACAAATTTTGTAAAATCTCAAAAAGCTGCCGACCTATTTTGAGAATTCAAATTGCACTTTGACGCCCTCCGGCAGACGCTCATTTTTGCATAAAGCCCATCAGCGTACCTCTCTTATCTACAAAACTACAGGTTAATTTGACAAATTCATAAATCGGTTCACTATACTCGATCAGGAAAACATAAACATTTTGAATGTTAAAATGCAGTGTTAAGTTACGCCTTAATTCTTCTCAAAAACTGGTGAAGCAGCTCTGGTACAGCTCATTTTATTAAAGTTTGTCCTAGACATATTGATGATAATAATTTTGTACCTCTGCCTTAATTTTAGGGCTGCCACACTCAAAACAACGAAAAGCATTTAGTTTTTGCAGAAAAGTTTGAATCACGTTTTTTTAACTGAAGTCCTTTAACCGTGTGGACAACAATGCTCCAAATCACCCCGTTTTGGAATTAAATACGAATTCAAACTCTCCCTGGATAAACCACAATTCATCCAATATGTATAAGAATACCCCGGACAAGCTCACAGATGAATCAAAAGATTTATGTCACGGAATCTCAACACAGATAAAACCCAGCCTGTTGAGACCCGATCGAGACCTAAAATAGTGGCATAACGGATATCTCAACCGTGTTTTTTGTTCCGTTACTTCGACAATATCTGTCTGGAAGTTCGCTGTTATTCTGATAAGCGGGTCGCAAAAACATCAATTCTAAGAATAGCATAGAGTATTAGTATTAGGTAGATGATGATGATGATGGTGGAGTAAATTGATTGAAAATCCACTGAACCGTTTTAATATTGATAATATTCTCTCTATTTATTTGTACGTACTCTACCACAATAGTAACCAACCTAATTTTATATATATTTACATTGAGTTAATAGTAACAATATATATCAATGTATTATAATTAATATAATAATATAATATATGTAATATATATGTATATGTAATATATATATGTAGGTATATGTATATGAAGGTATACATATAGCTTCCACGCTCACAATTCCCTTTGTCATATGATAAAGCGACTGATAAAGCGATAACGCTGTTCAAAGTTCAAACCAGCAATTCAAAGTCACGGTCGCATTTAATAATACTTATGCAAACACATCGATTTATTTTAATCATTTACAGAAGAATATAATTTCTTACTCCACGTGAATTGCTCTCGTGATCATGGCGTATGCAACTGCGTAAAAATATCAGGAAATAATAGAACTCACAAATCATAATTATCAACAATTATGTTCACATCCATGATAGTTTCAAAAATATATCCACGTACGTAGTCAACATCATCTGAATAAGCTTACAAACTATGTTAAGTGAAAATAAATAAAGTTCAAAACATGATCTTATTCCCTCTTCACTTATCGATAGTTCTATATCGTAGATTGGCCACATTTTAATCAGGCTGCATTATTAAAGAGTCAGCTTTGACCTATTTTAAAGACTCGGCTTGAAGACTCGAAGAGAAGTGATTTAATCTCGAGAAAGGGTTTTCATTTTATAATACTTTAAGTCGATGACCTACTTGTGCAGATCATTAGGATTGCTAAGTATATAACCTTTTCAGGTTATGCTCTCGGGTTAATCTTTTGAAACATTCCCTTGACTCTACTTTTTTAATATCAAATGGAAGATCGTTCCAAAGCCAGACAGATTCAACTGAGAAAGAGTTGCCTCGGAAGAAGGTGCTATCCTCAGGAATATCAAGTAGGAGATTGTTAGATGACCTAAGTTGTTTGTCATGTGTGTCTGACCGATGTTGAAAACGATTGTTGAAATAGATAGGAGTGAAAGGATCTTTAAGCACTAAGAAAAGAATACACAGGATTTGAAGTTGTCTACGCTGCCGAATAAGCATCCATTTGAGTTTGACTCGGTAGGTGTAGCTGTAACATACCTTCTGTGGGGGTAGTCTGCTGGCTGGAGTTGATCCGAGGTCGCTCCTCCCCCGCAGCGATGTGTTTAGCGGTCCGCCGTTGTATGGGACGCAAATCTCGACCTCGTTCTCTCTCCCTTTCTCTTTCTCTATCGTCACTGTTCTCTTCTTCTTCGTAGCTATATTCCATTTCTGTAAAAAAAAACATTCTTATGATTTTGAAATCATGAAAACGCTCCAGCTGCCTATAGAACTATTGGCGGGACCCTATTACCAAAACTCCAATGTCCATCCGTCTCTCTCTCTCTCTCTCTCTCTCTCTGTCCATCTGTTTGTCTGTCACCAGGCTGTATTTCATGAACCGTGATAGCTAGACAGTTGAAATTTTCACAGATGATGTATTTCTGTTGCCTCCATTGATATGCTGTTATTTAACTCAATGGTTAAATAAAATAATTATCTAAAAGTAGAATAACTTAGATATTTAAGTGGGGCTCCAATGCATAAAACGTGTTTTTTACCGGTTAAGGTTATAATAGTGTCTATTGTTGTTTAGATAATGGTACGGAACCATTCGTGCTCGAGTCCAACTCGCACTTGGCCGGTATTTTATTACTCAAAGACGACTTAGCCTATTTGGATAACTATTATTTTGTTATTTATCAATCTATTCCAGATCAGGATCTGAAGCTGGGATCGTGCACATATTGGACAACTATTTGAATATTAAAGGCGCACATATAGCTATTTGGTATATGGGTGTTTTATAGTGACACACATACAATAGTGCATTTGCTCTCGAAAAGCACAATTTTGTGAACTGGAACTGACGCATGACGTTGAAAACTACAGATGGCCACCGGAGCTTTCCGTAACTTTATTTCTGAGTACTGGTGAGAATACAAATGCAAAATTACCTGTTTAATAACCGCTACTCAAAGTCTACTTAAAGTTAGCCCTGTCTGTTATTATCCAACAGTGAGAAATACCAATAGTTAAAGCATCGCTTGTGTTTTGGGAGATTTTTATAATTAAGACCATTAACGTTAATATTTATCTTTTAGTTTTCAAATAACATTTTCGTTTACACCAACACGTCAAAATGGAAATATATTTAGAGGTTCAATTTGCGTCATTTGCAACGTCTGCTGCTTCCAGACATGCTGACAACCACATTGTGCCATCCCGACAAGCAAATCGAATTTATACGGGTTGACGTAGACGAGACGAGCCGAGCCGAGCCGAGCCGAGCCGAGCCTAGCCGAACGTTAACCACTTGATATCATTATGCAGACTGGTCCCGCTTGGCAAAGAGCATTTGCTCCCAAGGATGTCGCTAGAATAACAATAGGGTCAGCAGAACATCAGCATTGCACTTGATTAAAATAATATCATACATAATTTATATAATTATAGTTTTTAATGATATTTGAAGATGGAACAAGCACATGGCCACTAAAGCATGAAGGTGTTAAGCCTCATGTGCTTGCAATTTGACCCGCACCCACACCCTTTAAACCGAGACACAGCAATGTTGCTTTACGGCAGAAATAGGCATTGTGGTAGTACTTCCCCAGAGGAAGCCTTCACGAAGAATTCTACGTCCCGTTTGACGCAGAGGTAAATGGAATGCGCGTTTCCCTGTAAAAATAGTTTGCGTCAGTTGGCGTTTGCCGCAACAAGCAACCGCGCGCGTAAAGCTGGTAATACACATGCCCGTAGCTTGCACACTAGCATACCAGCTCCTTGCACGTGCCAGCTACTGTCATGTGTATACGCTAACTGGCATGCCTGTAACTGGCATACATATAGCTAGCACAACATTTGATTTAGGTACTTGCATGCTTGTTGAGGGAGGGGTCGCGGTGGTTTGCCAAACCGCTACATGTGAACATACGCGACAAGCTACGGGCTTACCAGTAGCTGACTTATCGTGGAACTTTTTTTCGAGAGTCTAGTTTTTTCAAATTATTCATTTGTAAGTTATTTTGCATTCAAAATGGCACGATGGGGAGATGAGATCATTCATTTGTACAGAGAATACGAATGTCTTTGCCGACTAGCTCGCTCAGGGCGTTCTACCACATCCCTCACACGGGAGGTAATTCGGCGAGTCATGGAAGCATTCGAAGGCCGGCGGCGAGTCGCAGTACTGTGCTGCGACCTATCAAAGGCCTTCGATGTCGCTGACCACAGTGTGCTCGCTGTTAAACTCAGGCACTATGGTATTGACGGATCTGTGCATAACCTACTAACCGACCTCCTTCAAAACAGGTCTCAAGTCGTGGTGAGCGATGGAGGAGCAACACAGTCCGACCCACTATCACCCGTGATGGGTGTCGCGCAAGGGTCGTCGGTGTCGAATATTTTATTTTCACTGTTGCTAAATGACCTACCAGTTTCAGCGCATGGAAGCGAGGTATTCATGTATGCAGACGATGTGGCGGCTATTGTCACCGCGGAGACACTAGATGAGCTCGAGCGGAAACTGAATGAAGCAGCAGACGAACTTGCACGTTGGTTCCATAGAAACGGCCTAGTACTAAACATCAATAAGACACACTTCATTCAGTTTTCGATCGCGGGACGGACACAGAGAAGTCTGTCTGTAAGAATAAATGGACTACCAATAGAGGGCGTCGCATCCACGGCGTTCCTCGGATTTGAAATCGACAGAGCGCTAACTTGGGGCTCTCACATCGAGAAGCTGTGCGCTAGACTTGGTAGTGCATGCTACGCGCTCAGTCGGCTGTCACGCCTGGTGTCCCACGATGTGGTGCGCACGTGCTACTTCGCAACGGTACACGCGCTGCTGCAGTACGGTGCCGAGCTATTGGGACGAGCTGCCGAAAGGGAACGCGTCTTCCGAATGCAAAAAAGGGCCATACGAGCGGTAGCACGTGTATCGTCGAATAGGATAACGGCGAGGCCCCTATTTAAAATTACGATCCTCACATTCCCCTGCATCGTGATATTTCAGGTAGCGGTGTATGTTCGCCAAAACCTGGAATATTTTCCGAAGCAGGCGGATGCTCACGTGCGCAACACTCGTGCGGCTGCGGCCGGTAGACTGGCGATTCCCACGCGCAGACTGGCTAAGTCGGACGCAATGTCACACGTGATGGGCCCCTATGTATACAACGCACTGCCAAACACCGTCAAAAATGCACCTGGCATAGTAAGTTTTAAATTTAAATTGAAGAACTGGCTCGTTGAAAAGACGTTCTACAGCATTGACGAATTTAACTCCTACAATAAGTAGGAAGATATTTACTTTACTCTCCTACTTTTAATTGTAACATAGTTACGTAATTTTTAATTAATTAACTGCAATGTTTATGACGTATAATTTGACATATTATGAATAAAGTGTTTATATCTGTTTATATCTGTTTACAAAAACAAAATAGTACGTGCCCAATGCCTACACCAAAATACAAAACGAATTAATAGGGATGATGCCTGGGTAGAAAAATAATAATTCTAATTAGTCCGTCAATTAGATTATCAAAAAATATTTGACACGTATTTTTTTTTTAAATCAATGGAAATTGACAACGTTATAGAGCGTCAAAGTTCGGGAGTGGGACACACACTTGTATGTAAAAAGTGTACTTACCCTTGACGTCACGCGGAACTTCAACGCACTATATCTTTGTCATTTTTAGTTTAATTGACAAAAGAAAAAAAACGTGTCCAATATTTTTGGATAATGTAAATGACGGACTAATTCGAATTTTTCAGGCATCCAGCTTATTCACTTCGTTTGTTATCCGACGACGGTACGACTGACTCTCACGAACTGTCCTTTGTATAAGCAAAAGTCAAAAGTCAAAATTCATTTATTCAGTAGGAACTGTATAGTACACTTTGAAACGTCATTTTTTTTTTAATTTACCACCAATTCGTAACGTGACCAAACAGAGAAGAATTGGCAAGAAACTCTGCTTGGCTTATATTTTTTTAACGTCATTGTACTTAATAACTATTACATTGTTTTTGATGGAGTTGGAGGCAGTTTCATCCCAAGCTTTTTTGTCATCTAAATAATCAGATATTTTATAATAAGCTTTATTACATAGATTACGTTTAACAACATTTTTGAATTTATTTACAGATAGATTAATCACATCATTTGGGATTTTGTTAAAAAATCGTACAGACATCTCTTTAAAAGATTGACTAACTTTATGGAGCCTTACAGTGGGAACAGCTAGTTTATCTTTATTTCTAGTGTTAACATTATGATAGTCGCTATTTTTCTTGAACATGTTAATATGTTTTCGGACATACATTAAGTTTTCGTATATATATTGGCACGGCACTGCCATAACATTTATTTCTTTAAACTTAGTTCTAAGTGATTCTCTGGGGCCCATATTATAAATTGCACGAACAGCCCTCTTCTGCAACACAAATATGGTGTTGATATCTGCAGCATTCCCCCACAACAAAATGCCGTACGACATAATGCTATGGAAGTAGCTGAAATAAACTAGTCTAGCCGTTTCTACGTCAGTAAGTTGACGGATTCTTTTTACTGCGTATGCTGCAGAACTGAGTCTGTTCGACAACCCATCTATGTGAGCGCCCCATTGAAGCTTATTATCTAAAGTTATGCCTAAAAATACAGTACTGTCCACAAGATTTAGATCTTCATCTTTTATTTTAATGTTAGGTTTAACTTGTTTAACATTTGGTAATATAAATCTCATACATTTTGTTTTAGTCTCGTTCAGTAATAAATTATTTACATCGAACCAGTTAACAACTTTCGCTATTGCATTGTTCACGTCGTCAAAATTGGTCTGCCGACACCCATCTTTACTACAGATCCCGGAGAACATTTTCCATTTACGTCTACTTTCTGTATTCTGTCAGATAGGTAAGAAGTGAGAAGGGCTAAAGCCATACCCCTGACGCCATAGTGATCTAGTTTCCTGATTAATGTTTCATGGTGTACGCAGTCAAATGCCTTAGACAAATCACAAAAAATGCCTAAAGCATCATGTGAGTCCTCCCAGGCATCGTAGATATGCGATACCAACTCAACACCGGCATAAGTTGTTGATAAATAAATCCGAATTGTTTGACATCTAGTAAGTTGTTAAAGTTAAAATGGCTTTGCAGTTGACTGAGAATAAGCTTTTCAAAAATTTTACTAAATGTTGGCAGTACTGATATCGGCCTAAAGTTAGTAGGGTCAGAACTACTACCGGATTTAAATAAAGGTGTTATTTTACTATGTTTCATTAAATCAGGAAACTCAACACAGTCAATACATTCGTTAAATATAAACGCTAGTTCTGGTGCGACAATGTCAATCAACGATGTTACAACGCTAACAGAAATGCCCCAGAGATCCGTAGTTTTTTTGACATTTATCAGTTTGAATGTGCGAAGCGATGGTAATACTGGCATGCAACGGCTTAACTTGCATGCTAGTATTACTTGTCAATGTTTCCGAAGTGTGATAGTTACTCGTACATGCCAGTAACTTTCATGCCAGCTACTTTCCCGATTTACTGGCATGTGTATCCCCGCTTTTAGGTAAACGCATTCCGTTTGCCGTGTTCCAATCCACGGTATTAGCTTCATCTAATGTATAATTGGGCGCGTCAAACGTAATGCGCTTTCGCAGCATTAGCCGCAAAAATCAACCATCCGCTTAAACTTGAAATTGAACTGACGATTGATGACTCGGTGAACTTTATACCTCCTAAAATAGATTTTTAATCCGAAGTTGCAATTCCCATACAAAATTTCCGATATTTTGTGCGGTGCACCAACGCGCGTTAACGTAAGTTAGGTCACGTTAATGCGGCACTCAGAGAAAAAAATCTCTAGAGCAGGCGATCGCGTGTTGTCGCGCGTTTCGATAACTATGTAACGTCCGTTTGTTGTTCGGATGAGCAAGCGATTTCATCGCGATCGCACATATCTTAATACACAAGGTTCACTTGTAATTTGACTTGTAACTCGCATTAGCGCGTAGTGTGAACTCTTTGGAAATTTTTGTGCGCGTTGACGTGCTTGAACTAGCTCTAAACCAATTAGGGTGCGTTTCGATTGACGCGGAGCGGAGTGGAGCGGGCTGCGAGTGGCCAATTACAATGCTCGAAATCTTTGCTCACGTGACGCAGTGGAGATTTCGAGCATTGTGATTGGCCAGCTCGCAGCACGCTCCGCTCCGCTCCACGTCAATCGAAACGCACCCTTAATTCTGACAGTTAGCTGTACAAGATTCATGAAAGTTATAAGAATTGAATTGTAAAATAAAAAAGCCATGAAAGTGTTGGAAATGAATCCGTGGAAGTTAGCATCGACTCAACGTAAAGTAGGTCAAATAGTAAGCCGTGTAAAAGTCAAGTTCATGGTTTGTTGATATTATATTTCGTTTTTCTTTTTTCTTTTTCAACTACTTTTTGCCCGACTTCGGCTTCGTTCGCATAAATGTTATTTCAAGTAAAAAAATACAGTTGTAACTCATAGTTTGAAAATTGCTACTTAGTAATAAAAATTTTGACTTATTTTTTTATCTTGTCCTTTTTTCTGGAAGGTACTTTATCTCCTTTTCTGTACCCCGAGTATGTGAAATTTACGATGAATGGTTGAGGAGGCAGGACGTGTTAAAGCGTAACAAACAAACAAACTTACTTTCGCATTCATAATTATAAGTTTTATGAGTGCATCTATCTGCGGCTTTGTTCGCGTGGTACCCAGATATAATGTAGCTAATATTAAAAATGCAAAATATAAATTCAATAGGTGAAACAACAATAAGTACCACTAAAGTTTAATTTTGTTAGTATCAAAAGTAAAATGTTTTGAAAGTGGCAAGTATCCTTCTTCTTAATATGACCCAACTGTAGTGTTGGAGGTTTTCTTCTGCTTTTGACATAGCTGGAAAGACTTGGAGCTCCCCCACACTAGGTGTCAACTCGTTGCTGTCGTCTGAGCAGCGTAAGAGCAAGTCTGAGAGCGGCCACCAGACTTACAATAACGTACCTACTATACGACGTACTATAGGACAGCGTCTATGTGCAACCTGTCTGGTAATAATAAATCTCCACTAAATCACCAGACAGGTCGCCGCGATACCACCCATCTACCATCAATATTAACACAGGAAAATATCGGTACCAGCCACAGTACAGGCTGTATTATAGAAAGCAAATAAGCCACGACACGAGCAGCTTCAATTTAGTTGAATGTACCTATTCTCAGGGTATTTCGCTATAGGCATTTAGCAGGCTTCAATAGAAGTGGTTCGACGATCTCGGCTGACCAATGCTGACCGATACGTCGAGATGGCGCACGTTACGCCATTATGTTTAAAGCTAGTAAACTATCTTGTAGCTACGTTACCTAGAATTATTGAACAACAAAACTCTTAAGCTCAACGAAAAAAGTGACTAGAAATAAACCATTCTAAATAAATATAAACATCTTCATCTTGAGTTTTGAACTATGATTTTTTATTTGTGCCTATACTTTACTCACAGGTGTAAAGGGAAATAATTCCATTTCTGTTAACATTTACCCACAAAGAGATAATATTGAAATGAAATTAATAGAGACAAATCTATAAACCATTTTCACACAATTTAATTTTTCTGATGGCGTCAACTCGGACAGAATGTGGATCTATTAATATTTTTATCCGGGGTTTGAGATCATCACTATCGATGTTTATCGGGCTCAAATGAAATCTCAAAATGAAAAAGGAACCATTATAGGATCTTTTGTCAGTCTGTCTGTATGTCTGTCTGTTAAGACCCTTTTCTTAGGAACGGTGGAAATATCATCAAGTTGAAAATCATATAAAATATAACTATATATAATGGAAAAAATATATATTTATTAAATAATTAATTATCTGCCATCCCTCGAATCTATGAAAAAATCAAACTTATAATTCAATGCAGATTAAATTCCTCGATACAGGCTTAGCCTAGTGAGGAAACTGACAGGTATTTCACAAGAATTGTATTATTACGTAAAGATAAACCATTGTAAACATATAAACATATCTAAATTGCATTACGTCAATGCAATCAAAAGATACTGCTGTTTAGCCCCATATTTAGACACACAGATTACTTTGCGAATCAAAACCTATAGGGCATTTCCAAAATAAAATTTGGCAAATAATCGTAAATTCGACGCCGGCTTTTTATCCTAAATATATTTTGAATATCGTTAGTCTGATGTTAGATGAGATATTAGTAGTCACGTTGTAGTTGTTAGCTGCGTAGGCCGCCGCGTAGCTGCGTAACCGCAAGCTGAGTGGTATATCTTAGCATAGCCGTTTTAGCCGGCATGATTACAGTAAACAGAGTTTTGACGGAAGATAATACTTGTTTTTAACCCTCGATGCAAGAAAAGGGGTGTTTTAAGTTTGATCACTGTGTGTGTGTGTGCCAATTTAAAAAATAAAAATTTAAAAATAAATAAAAAGTTACAATAAAAAAGCGAACATTTAAACAGTCAAAAATTACACCAAACGTTGAATTACATGTTTACTTTTGAAAAAAGTAAGATAGTTTTGTTTTTAGGAAACTATAGATTCACCCCCTTACTTATGAGCGCTACTTAAAGTTAATCAATGCTCAAAGTTATTATATAAGTATAGATAGTTAAGATATCACTGTTTGTCATTATCCAACTGATAGAGATGGCAATAGTTTAAGCATCGTTTATCTTTTGAAAGATGTTCATAAGTAAGGCCATTATTTTGAAGAATGAACAATTAGACTTTCGGAATTTCGGAAAAATGTACAGTCGGGCTAGAAACATGCCAACCATACATGAACTCAATATTATGGTGAATGACGTTTCACAGAAATTGTATGGAAAACATGGTAAAAAATTTCGCAAAATCTTTGATTTGATTTGGTAACTTTGGAAAAAGTGTCCCTGCTGGGAAATAGTCGATTAAGACCTACTTTTTTTATAAATGTATTACACTTTTTGAAAATGCAATTTTTTTTTTCTTCAAAATAAACCTCATCATCATCATCATCAGCCTATAGCAGTCCACGCCTGGACATACGCCTCCCCTAATGAGCGCCATTGAGCCCTGTCCTGCGCTCCACGCATCCAGGTTCTACCTTTCGCAGATCGTCACTGCACCTGGATGGAGGGCGTCGTACACTACGTTTGCCGAGCCGTTGTCTCCACTCAAAAACTCGTTTACCTCACGGTTATCGGTTCTTCGGCAGATATGGCCAGCCCACTGCCACTTCAGCTTCTCTCAGCTATGTCGACAGTTTTAGTTCTATGTCGGATGATCTCTTTGCGGATTCTATCGTTCAGAAAAACTCCGAGTGTAACCCGTTCCATAGCTTGCTGAGCGACTTTAAACTGGTAGACTAGCCGTACTGTGAGTGTCCACGTTCCGGCTACGTATGTCATGACGGGTAGAACGCACTAATTGAGAACTTTCGTTTTCAAACATTACGGTATGGGTGACGAGAAAACTCGACCACCACACACACCATACCAGCCTATATCAGTCCACTACTGGACATAGGCCTCCCTAAATAAAGGGGGATATGCTGCTGCCCGTCGGTGGCCAGGGGATTTAGCTGTGCCGATGTAGGCTGTGCTATGCCGCCATCAGCCGGCCGCCAGAGTCCCGTTCATTGTTCAGCAGGGTGCACCACGTGCAGGTGAATTTAGCTTTGGTTCCGAAAATGGGGGTTGGAACCCTGTACACCCCCGTAAAATTCGACGTAGCTTTCCAAATGCTGCCCAATGCAGCTGAATTTTCCTCTTGGCCTCCTTCTCAAAGTTGATTCCACCTAACTTCAAAATCTGCCCGAGGTAGTTAGTGTACTGCGAAACAACTTCATGAAGGTGATCATTACCAACTACTGTATTACTATTACTATTTGGTCATTGACCATGACTTTGGTCTTATCCGAATTCATGCCGAGACCTATGATTCGAAAGGCTGAGGCTGGGTCGTCCAGCATCTGTTGCAGTTCCTCCAGCGACTCCGCTAGTAGGACTATGTAATCTGCGAATCGTAAGCGTGAGATGTTCTCGCTGATTATATGTATGCCCATACCTTTCCAGTCCTGCGTCTTAAACATATCCTCCAACACGCTTGTGAACAGTTTTGGAGATATGACATCTCCCTGTCTTACTCGGCGGCGCAGTTGGATGGGTTTAGACTGCTGGTCCTGTACTCGGATACTCATCGTGGCCACTTCGTACAGACATCTCAACACTTCGTTATATCGATAGTCCACTTGGCATCGCTGCAAGGTTCCAGGACAGCCCGGGTGCAGCGGCAGCAGCGACAGAGTCAAAGGCCTTCTCACGTGTGGATGTGGTCTATGGTGCCATATCCTCCCCGAATCCTGTCCTGCTGCGATGGCTGGAATTCGCCGACTCTTCTGGCGAGACGATACGTAATAACCCTTAAGAACAGCCTTCAGAAGTTCCGAAGTTACTCGGTCGTCACCTTTTGGGGGCTTTTCCATTTTTAAGCTTTCTCAAGGCCAACACCATCTTGTCTTGGATAATTTACGGCAGGTCGTCGATGTAGTTACGGGTAAGGTTGGCTCTGGAATCGAAGTTGTTAAATGTGCGGCAAGGAGCATGTGCCGCGCAAAATAAACCTATAGTTTTCTAAGAACAAAACCGTCTGACTACAAAAGAAGCGGTGGTTCCCCTCAATGAGGTAAAATCTTGCCCACCCTGTATATACTTCTGTCATATACTTATATGCTTATCATGTTGTTTTTTGTCTCAGTGTAGAATTGTGAGCTTGTTATGTTTTCTTTTTTACACATTCTTGAGATAAATTTGATTAAACATTTAAAATTTTGCATATTAAAAGTGTCAATGCTATGATTTTTATTTGCATATTTTTACCTAATACTAGCTTACTCACTTCCAACTTTGTTAACCAATATTTTTTTCGAATTTTCGGCTGTTCTTTTGGTCTTTTCCTATTTTTTTTAACTATACGTGCAAACGAAACCAATAAAGAAATATTCTAATTGTACGGAAATTAATAGATGTATCTGATATACTATAAGATTAAATCATAAAAAAAACTTGATTATTTTAATCATTCCAATTTATTCTCAAACATTCAGTTTTGGTTGTCTAGACGAGTGATCAACTTGTTGCATGCATCTACTAAAATAAATTGTGAATGACTTTGTAGTGAAGAACCAGGACACCTGAAAATAGGTCATTACTTTCACTGTCATTTTGTACCAAGTCTTAATTCAATTTCGGATTATTCAAATTAGGGATTTCTATAGACTATATGCCATTTTTTCATTGGCCATCTACGTGCATAAATACCAAGTTAAGTCGTGATCTTCGTGTAAACTAAAAATATATTTTTTCAATACGGGATCATTTCAATTATCCCCATTTTACGCAATTGTTTTTTTCCGTAGGTAAAAAAAAACCTAAAACAATTTGGATGACAAAGCGTTATTTTAATTAATCAACGCTTTCTCATTAGCCAAAAGAAACTAAGTTTCACGTATTTTATAAAAGGATAGCTTTACGTAGTTTAAATGAGGTTTACCATTGGGATCCATACCAAATGGGATGTAGCCAAATAAGGAGCTCAACAAATAGAAGTTAACAGGCTCACTGCTAATGGAAATATAATGGATTCCTAAAACTCCTTGTAATTAATCTTGGCGGAAAGTACTAATAAAATAGAAAGTAAAAAGTCAGATAAGTTAGATTCTGTATACAGGTACAAAAGGATAGGTATAGACAATGTATACTTTACAGCTTATTCTAAATGATAAGGCTGATTACCGATAAAAAAATAAGTTATTTATTTAGTACACCTGTGGACTTAAACATGGACTTCTGGTCGACTATTGGATAATATCAGTGGCAACCACCTGTTTCTCAATCCCTGTCGCCTGTCTTGCAAGGTAATACACAGATTAATAATGCTGGACGGACACAGCATCATGTAGCCCTAAAACTACGCAGAGCTTGTATTATAAGAAACACATAACTGATACACTACTTTAATTTTTTTTAAATAGAATGCTACTTATTATACACTGGAAACACGCATATAGTATTGGCATTTGCTGCTCCATCTCTGTTATGGACATAAGCTAAAAAGAAAAACAAACTTTCTTAGCACAGACACTACTTACTTTGTTTACGGGATATCATGACATAAACCATGCTTAGAATATTGCGATAGTAGCAGTAAAGCCTAACGACAGGGCTAACTTTAAGCAACGGTTAATTCTAATTCTAATTCTAATTTGAAGTGCTGGGAAAAAGTTCTGCACCGACGTCCCGCATTGGGGTGTATTGTGTATTGCCCCCCTGCTAACCTAACCCCAGCCAGCCCAACTCCTTAAAATAACGGAGGACTCTGGGTTGCTCTAGGATTCCCGGTACTGCCTGCGTTTGTGAGCCTTGATCAAGCAGTTTTTGTAACCCGGATTTTGTTCTGGCTTTTCTTTTCTGGAAGAAACAGTGGAGCACGTCATCTTACACTGCACTGCCACAAGCAACGGTTAACTTTGAGTAGAGTTTAATAAGTATGTGGGGGCTGGGTTCGGGAGCGATAAATCGATCTTTAGAAAACAAAAATAACCCTCATGTCGGTCATCCAGGTACTATACTCTTATAACAGGCACAGAACAAACATCCATGTTCACCAGCCACACCAATATTTGCCCGGGGCGGGAATCGAAACGTGGCAGAGCTCAGTGATGTCATATCTACTAACTTTTTGCTAGATCTACCAATTTTCACTTCAGTCTACCTATCTACCACCCTAGACCTAAAAACTACCTATTTTTTTAATTAGTTTGACATATCACCACTTTGAATTATTTTTATATCGACGAGGAACAAAACTTTGAGAAATTTTACAGAACAAGATTTTGAATTTAGAATATGAAAATAAACAAAACCATGTACCAATTGAAGAAATACACCTTGGTGGGAATGTTATTTCCCTGTTATTGAAACAAGACTTTGTGGCTAGAATGAATGAAATGAAAATAGTACAGTTTAAAAAAAAATGCATTCTCTTTTATATGGAGAGTGTAAAACAAATAATGCAGCGTTTTTGTTTTAATGAATCCCAAACATATCATTGAAAAACATGCAGTCAATAGTTGTGACTGCATGTTGCATGCTCATTTAGGAGTTCAGTTTCCAAGCAAGTTAAACATAATTAATTATTAATATTGTCCACTCTAGAATATTTTTTTTTATTTACATAGATTTTTATTTTTAGGACCATGCCCAGAAAGAAAACATGACCGAATTGGACCGAGAATGGAGATTATTATGAAACATGACATTTCATTTCACAGAAAAAAATGTGGATCCTACACCAGAAGAATTCTGGAAGCATGTTTCATTCATTAAAAAAGGAGACCAGTCTCCAATGTTTCCCCTGCTATGCGATTTCGTGAGAAAATACTCTCATTTCCACATAATAGCGCCAACGTAAAGAGATTGTTTTCTGCAATTAATATTATGAAAACCTTCTAGAGAAATAGCTCAACAACGGCGAACAACGGGCAGCCTAGCGCAGAGCATTTAAAATCAAATAAAAATAAGTATAATTTCAAAAAATTAACATTTTAAGAACAGTTCATGCATTTTTAATCTTAAAAAATCTTTTAAATTGAGGTGGTAGATCTACCAATTTTGCATTTTACATTCTACCAACTTCTACCAATAATTGGGACATAATCTACAAATTTTCTAAAATTCGGGTTGGCGACACTGGCAGAGCTACTAGTATAAACCTACCACCAATCGGCCCCCAAACTGTAGTATATATATATATATGGCCCCCAAACCGTAGTATATATATATATATATATATATATATATATACTACGGTTTGGGGGCCGATTGGTGGTAGGTGGTGGTTAAGTTGATACTGTTGAGGGTCCATGACTGAGGAAATATTTTCCAGCATTTTGGTTTATATTAGATAGTATTTTAGTTAGTATTAGTTTATAGTTATATATATATATATATATATATATATATATATATATACTACGGTTTGGGGGTTACGGTTTATATATATATATATATATATATAACTATAAACTATATAAACTAATACTAACTAATATACTATCTAATATAAACCAAAATGCTGGAAAATATTTCCTCAGTCATGGACCCTCAACAGTATCAACTTAAGCTCGCTACGTTGGTACATTGAGTATTCCTTTTGAGTATATTGAGATTTCAATCGACGTTTACCCACAATTTGTTTTAGTTTGAAAATAAATTCGAAAAATGTATAAAATTACGTAAATATTACATATTTCTGTATATATTCAACGGATATTAACAGATACTGGCATAAATGAAATTGCAAAATTAGTCCTTGGTCATGTTTTCATTCCTATACATCTATGTTTTTCCAGAATTAAGTTCTGCTAAGTAGGTATGAACCTGTACTTATAGTGAATTTTAACAGACATGGTCACCAATGCAACTTTGTGCACTTCTTTGAATCATTCATAATTTTGCTGAGATTGCCTGAATAAAAATCCTATGCTCGTTTGCTTGTTACTTTAATGTGGATGTAACAGTGCCGAAATTAAGACTTTGTGCACTTCTTTGAATCATTCATAATTTTGCTGAGATTGCCTGAATAAAAATCCTATGCTCGTTTGCTTGTTACTTTAATGTGGATGTAACAGTGCCGAAATTAAGTATCACTTCACTTTTTGTTTAATGGCTTCTGGGATAGTTTACCACAATTTGGGCAAAGTAGTACAGTTTATAAGTCCAATCGCGCAGTAGACTCCTTCCCTTCTATGGGCAGAACTATAACGAAAGATTACGTTTAAGATGAAGATTCATTATCTTCCTGCCCTTATCCCACGTTATGTGGGGTCGGTACAGCATGTATTCTCCTTCCGATACCCTCTGTCGCTCGTAATCTCAACACTCACTTCTTTCTTACTAATATCATCATGAATGAATGTGAATAAACGTGAAGAGTATTAGATACGCATGTGAAAGATGCTGGTACAGCACATCTTTTCCCATACATATCTAACACTATTCTCGTTACACAATTTTCAACGCTACTTTCAAATATCCTATGTTATACTCATTCCATAAGTCGTCCATTCGCGATGCTCCATATATCCATTTCAAATTTCGAATTTAGTACACCGTATGCACTCTTTGATGGAAGATTGTTATAATTTAATAGTATAAATCGAGACCTGGTCTTACTCCAGACGTGTATTAATTGGCTTACTCGAGTGTTACGTACAAACAAGGTACGCCCCGCGTCCCGTCCGTCTGGGACCGCTCGGTATATACGCAATGCGCCGCCTTCTATAATCATAGCAACTCAATTTGAATATTGAATCGAGCATTTCCCGAAATTATTGCCAAGCGTATATTGATAACGAATGGGCATCGTATTTGATTGTACGTCAGGTTTTCTCGCCTGAGGCATTGAATGATGAACATTTATTTGCCAGAATATACCTACGTATGTTGTACATTGGATGTTCATTAAATTAATATTATGAGCGCTGTATTCGACTTATTAGTCGTGTAAATATTTCATTGATATAATGACTGTTATTACTATAATATTTACTAGGGCTTAATGCTGATTTTGTGTCGATTCTTGGAGTTTGAAGTGGTTTTCGCTGAGTTTATGATTGAGTTTAGTAGAGATTTTAGAAGATAAAGCAAGTAAAACCAGAAAGAAGAGCGCGCCATGTAAAGTCAAAGTTAAAGTCTCTTTAAGAGAAGATATAAGACGAAGTGTACTTAAAGTTTCCTTACATCTTACTTAAAGTTTTCTTACATCTTCGTACACTTTGACTCGTATTTTTTTTTATTTACACTAATTCGTAAAATGTCCAAACAGAGAAGAATTGGCAAGAAACTGTAGAGTTAGCTTATATATTTTTTTTACTTTTGTACAATTGTGAAACCATCAAACTAAAACAAATTATATCTTTAATTTGACTAGTTAGTGTGATTGTCCATTAAGTTGTATTAAAAATACTTTTAAAGTATTCATGATTTTGTATAAAAAAAGCACGAGCCTACTATGTTCAATAAATATATCGAGATAAGTATAACCGATGGTGTTAATTTAATTTGACTCTAGTATACCCTAAAGTTACCCTAGTCGAGAGAAAATGTTGGAAAAATCAATAGAAAATCATCTTAATATCATGGAATATTGTGTATTAGGTAAAGCATCTTCGTCTTTTATGACGCCCACTGTTATCTATCAGTAACGATCTTAAACTGCAGATTTGGATAACTTATTATGTCACCTAACTGAGGTAAATACCTACCTAAGCTTAAATTATAACTAACTATTGTAGTGCGCCAACGGGCTCATCTTGCGGACCAAACTTGCTTAGTTACAAGCTCTGCTCAGTTTGGGGCTACACGATGCTGTGTGATTACGTCCCGCATTATTTATTTATTTATTTAAACTTATATTGTGCAGCTTGTACTGCACTTATCACATGAAACAAAACAGAATATGAATATGAACCGCAAGCTAACTGATATAGTAGAATTTAACCTTGTAAATACACTTGAAGACGAGTACCTACTTGTACGGTATGTATTGTATAAATTGAACGACACCCCTCACTTTGTACTCACAGAACATTTTACGATGCATAGAGAATTTTAAAGTGTATCGAGGGAGTGCACAGTTGCGCATATTTTTCTATTTTCTCGCATGACTTCACATCAGACTGGGTGCTTCAGATAGAAACTCCGGGCTTCCGATTCAATTCTAAAAGGATTTACAGTAACCTGTGCTTTTTAGTTATGAACTAAACGACTTGGTCGCGATTTCGTTTGTATAGACTGCATTATTCTCCCAAAAAATATTATTTTTACAGAGCAGAATCTTAAGTACTTTGTCTGCTGAAAACAGCGTGTCTCGGCGTGCAGTAGGTACAGGTAGATAGGTACATAACGACCTCAATGCATACAAATTAGAATGACATAAGTTGTGCTCTCTCTATGCAACTGCATATAAATCCTTCTATTCTACATTATATTAGTCTGTTTATACCTAGAAATGAACGACAGCAACTTCAATTTCAAAGTTTCTGGCGTTCGTTTCGTAATATCAGCTCTTTAATAAGTAATTTTATTGTTTTTATGATACTTTATACGTTACTACTATATCTAATATGTTCCTATAAAGTTCTAGAACTAAATAGGCCCATGTGCATGGTTTCAAGTCAATATGTTCAGTACCCAGTTTTGGCGAGAAGTAGGTCACTAGCTGATACGAAGAAGGAAAAGGAAGGAAGACGTACAGAAGGGCAAACATTTCATAAACTTTATAATATCAGAAAGAACTAAAAAATTACCTAATTAAAAGTTACAGTCCCGCTCAAAAACTATTTCTGAGAAACCTTTTATGTATAGGTATACTTTCTTCTTCTTTCCAAGAAATACTATTTGTTTCGACCGAAGGTTGCCACCACTATAGCGGCGTCCGAAGTGGTATTCATTGTGAGCTTTGACAAAGTATGACTTGTTTTCAAGACTACGTTACGAGATCATAGAAAAGCCGGGTTAAATGCTCGAGTGCTTTTAAACGACTGCCAATGGCATTTTGTAGAAATAAGGACCTCACTACTACTTATAACAAAGTATTGCATCATAGGTCACGTATAATTGAAACGTGTCTTGCGATGCCTTGCATCCATGAAGGCCTTATATATATAAAAAAGGCCTAATCTCAAACGTGTATGTGTAATTTCACAGTCACTCATACCGAAAAACAGCAATGCAGAACGGCAGAAATATGCACTTACTTTTCATATCTTCCTTTGACGATCCCTTCTCAAAGAGCTCTTCTATTATTACTTTCATAAGCTAAAGTATTAATATTTCCAAGAAAATTTAAGAAACTTGCCTACCACAACGCGATTCTAATATACGTTTATGAGATTATAACTTTCAAAACATCTGCGGTTTTCCTGGAAAATAACATTTCAGTCGTTTCCTTTGTGTCAAGCTGTATACATTTAAATCTTCTTTTTCTTTTTTAACCAAAAAAAGTCCATTGCATTAATTCAACTCTCTCTGTTTGAAACAACGACAACAATTAGCATACGGGCTTCCGCCCGCGGCCCCGCTCGCATAGTACTAGAATATTCTATGTATGATATGTATGTATTTACAAAAAAAAGTAATAAAAAAAAAGTAAAAGTAAAGTAATAAAAGTGACGGCCTCTGTGGCGCAGTGGGCGAATGTCCGCCTGAGACGCAGAAGGTTGCGGGTTCGATTCCCGCTGCGGGACAAATGTTTGCATGTTCTGTAGATATTTGTCTCGGGTCTGGGTGTTTTCTATGTATGATATGTATGTATTTACAAAAAAAAATTATATGTGTAGTATATCAATCATGTGGTTCCCATAATACAAGCTCTGCTTAGTTTGGGGCTACATGATGCTGAGTGATTACGTCCCACATTATTTATTTATTTATTTATTTATTTATTTAATATATCTATCATGTGGTTCCCATAACACAACCTCTGCTTAGTTTGGGGCTACATGACACTGTGTGATATTCCAGCATTATTTATTTATTTATTTATATAAAGTAACGCATGTGTTTATCTAGATCCGTTCAACTGTTACTGTGTTAAGTGGAAACAAACATATTATATTTATAACACAACTTTTCGCATTTATAATAATGGTGGGATATCAGTCCACTACCACCACGTGGGTATATTTCCCACGCTAAGAATGCCGGTTGGGAATCGCAGCAGCAAACGAGCTTCAACAAAATGTGTATCCTCTAAAATAAAACCTTAATGTGACTAAGATTGGTTCTCCCCCGCTTCATTTAATTTAATGTCAGCGCTGAAATTACCCTCGATCTTGCGGGTTATAATATATATTATTACTAAGTTTACCTGAGATGCCCGCACTAGGTTGATAAGCAGATGCAAGCAACATTTTCTTGTTTTTCTTGTTTATTAAAATTCGACTGCAGGATATCAAACTCTCATGATTCAAATAGTTATGATGAACAAAATTACCCCCGGGAAATAGATAGTAGCACCTATTGGCGTTAAAAAGTGATTAATTGCTTTTTATAATGCTTTTTCTACTGACACGAATCAGCTTGTTTAGTCTGAAGATTAAAGAACAACTCTTGTTATTTTAAACAAATTACTTAGTACAATAGATTGTTCAGAATGCTCACACGTATCTTACGAAAAGATATCGGGCTTGGGTCAATCAAGATACAGTCATCACTCTACATGCGAAAGTTTGTGTATGTGTGAGTATGTTTGTGGTCGCTTCACTCCGTAATGGCTGAACGGATTTGAATGAAGCTTAGATTATACATAGTTTAAGACCTGGATTAACACATGCTTTTTAACCCAATACCACGCGAGCGAAGATTCGGGCGGAAGCTTGCAGTAAATAGTTTTTTTTTTATATTTTTTCAGATTTTTGTACATAGGTGGATTTGTGTTAGTACTCACATTTGCCTACTTCGCAAGTTTGCCTTAGACGCGCTGGCTAACCATAGAGCCAGTGATGTCCACGTTGGCGCAACAAGCTTATTTCTTTGTGTTGAAGTAGGTATATCTATTTATTTGGGGTTTTGTGGAAATAATCTATATGATTTTGGTGCATTTCGATTTAACTATACAACAGGCATTGATATATACTTTTTTTTAAATAAGGTACACAAAACAGAATCCAATCAAAATATTATATAATATTATACCCAAGTTTAGAATTAGATCTCATTCCAAAATATGTGAAGACATCATGATTATTAGACATATAAGCAGTTATTACCTATGTGTGAAGGGAAGAAGAAAAGAGAAAAATATATATAATGAAATTCTAAATTTACAAAGTACTCTTTCGTAAGAGTGACAAAAATTGCTTTTTTAAATTTATATAAATCATTATTGAATATGTCAACATAGTCACTATAACCAATTAACGCTTTGAGTGCTGAAAACACAAAAGCGTCATGTGCGAGGGCAGCAGCCAACGTGCTAGTGTCTAGTGTCTAGTGTCTATTGTATAATAACGCTTTGAGTGCTGAAAACACAAATGTGATTCTGCACGTCGTCCTCCTCTGTTGTGCGAGGGCAGCAGCCAACGTGCTAGTGTATAACGCTATAAGTATTAAGTAGTATGTATAAGAGATCGTTACTATTACTAGGTATGACTAGATCGCTAGATATGAATACATCGCGTTCGCATTTCCAGTAGCTAAGACGAAGTTTTATGAAAACCAATTGAAGCCTTTGCATTTATTCTAGATGCATGGTACATGCATGCTAGAACATGGTCAGATGGAGTTAGCTTGCCCAGCCTATACCATCCTTCAGTTGGTTGGCCATCTATCTATACTATAAGAAAAATGAGATAGTCCGCTATAATAACGCAGATTGTCTAAGCCTCCATTTGCCAGATGCAATGTCTTTGAGTTCTATAAAACGCTGAATTGTTGTACACATGCAAAATATGTAGAAAATCAAAATGTGACGCTCGTATTATCCGTAGCGTTCTTTTTTCCTAGAATTATGCTAAGTTTTGCTGTATTTTTACTATACTTATACAAATAAACTCAATTTAGTATTCTCTCTGAGCGCTTCTTGGAAGAGGATTCAATTTGATACCGATTTGTACACGTCTATTACAAATTGTACTGTTTTATGATATCTGGTGCTATCAATACATAAACATAACCAGCACGTGACAAAATAAGTACTTAATCATAAAATTATTATTGGTACTTAAAAATGTAAAGAGTTTAGCATAACTTTTTTTTTTAAGTTTGTATATGTAAAAGGTTTTTGTAAAAAGGTTATCTTTGTTATTACCGATTATTAGATTCTGACAACTCCTTGGCCAATGAAAAGTGAAAACAGTAATTTGGTACCAGATAATTGTTTTTTTTAAATATAATGCAAGAATTTGGATTCATGAAAATATATAAAATAGTAGATTATATTAACCAAGGAAATAAACCAGTATCTAATGTCTTGGATGCCATATTGAATCACGAGCGCAACGTCGTCGCGTTTTAGGGGTACTTTCTGAGGAGGGAAGGGAGTTAATTTTAACTCCCTTGGTCCGCTCTCATTTTAGTTAAAACTAGAATCCTGTATACAGCGAGGAATTCAAGCTCGCCCAAGATGAAGGCAGCTTTACCCATTCGAGTGTTGAATACTCTATTTTTAACACTTCGTGCAATTAAATAAAAATCAAGGTTTGCGATTTCCAACAATCATTATTTTTCGTTGTACTCGCCTTATAATAAAAGTTTGAATTTCAAATGGTAATATACTATATTGTAGGTACATATAATATTATCATTTATGTTATTGAATTTATTTTTTAGTTATATTGAGGATTATATTGATCCCAAAAGAAAAAATAGTTTAATAAGTAGGTAAACTATTAGATAAATATTGTTTGCAGGCGACAACCCTTGCTTTCTTTCATTTTGGCACCACTTGTTGGCATAAACCCCGAGATTAAAGGCGTCGGACTACCTGTATGAAACTAGGTCTTTATACTGTGGTAATAAGTAGAAATGGTGTTGGAAACTATCTAAGAAGCCAGTCTTTTACCCGACGGAGGAGTGTAATAATCTTTTTTCGTGAAAATCCTCATTAACAGACGAGAGATGACCACACAATCGAAGTTACAACTAATGCCCCATCCACACCAGCGTCCTTTGGCGAAAATTCGCAAAGTAAAGATGTAAGTACTATTTACATTTCTCTTGGCAGACGCTCGTAGCTTCGCTGAACTGAAAAGCGCAAGTGTGGACGGGAGTAATACAAAAAAGCCTCTAAAATTAATTTACATAACCCAATAATTCCTAGATCAATAGTTAAACATGTTACAACAGTATTTTAAGCAAAATCTCTGAATAACTTTAGAACTTTCTTTAATTATTATTTCGACAACGTTGGCAGTTAACTTTTTGTTCAGCTTTAATTAGGTTCAAAATAACTTTTGGGTGAGATACTAGTCATTTTACCATGTCATACTAATACTTTAGAGAGCTTTCTGAGACGGCACGCGGTCGAACTGCTGTATTGCAGGGGGTAATAACATATAATGTTATTTAACCCGTCAACTGCTGGGCAAATGTCTCCTCTATAGACTTTCAAACATCTTTGTGATGAGCGGTTGCTCCCGAGAGGTATCCCACCCTCATTTAAAGGATCGAACTCGTCATCGAGCGATGATATTTTAAAGGGAATATATCATTGGTAGGGGTAATTCTCATTTTGACCTAACATAGAGACGTATCAACAATTTGTCTCCCGCTGTGTGTGACTCTACCTACCTTTCAACGGTCGAGTGACGGCTACACAAATTGCAATTTTAAATGCTGAATGGCATTCTGAAGTTTGATTCGAGAACATAACTAACACGTCCATTTTGTGACTAGAGGAATCAGTGGACAGCAGTGATAATATGAATTCCAAGTATTAATGTACTAATTACTTTGATAACCGAATTAATCATTAGTAAGAAACATTTTAGCTCGAGCATGGATGCATCATTCATCACACTTATATTATAAGTAAAAGCGTTTGTGTGTGTGTATGTGTGTATGTGTGTGTGTGTGTGTGTATTTCTTCAGTAAATGAGGCCTCTAAAGGAAAGTACCTAGCAAAATAATTAATACCTACCACTAAAAGAAAAAATACGTTTACCGTATACCGTATATTAATAAGCGATCCGAGAATCGAACAGACTTAAATAACAAAAATGCACCCTGCATTTTTATCTTACCAATTGATAGTCAATCAAGAATCAAATTTTTCTATTTAATATTTTATCTAAAATTGAAAGACAAAAGCATAACAGTCAAGTAATAATTAAATAAAGTAATTTGTTTTAGCCCATTCTACTAACTCGATGACCAATAAATCATTTTCAGTCATAAACCCAAATTAAAGTCAGTGTTGTAAAAATTATTTTTGTTTTATTAGATCTTTCTTACACCAAGTGCTTATAGGTTTACATGAAATTCGCCTTCCAGTAAACAATACTTAGTTCACTTGTTTACCAGCTTGAAGTTTATGGGGATCCAGCGGACAGTATACAACTTTGCATCGTCCGTTTAATCTCGGCAGCTTGCCAGATGAGTTCAGGATTTATTGATATGATACTTACCTTTAAATAGCGCTTGAGACGCTACAAGGTAGTATATAACTGCTGCTCAATTGGTCCAAGGTAAATAATTACTACATTGGAGGTTGAATCATGTATCCTGCTGTAACACAGGAATACGGTTCTGTAACATTCTACTAGGTAAACTAACTTTTAAGTTGTAAATTTTTTCTGAGCGCTCCTCTAGTTTGTTTAAAGTTGTCTACTTAGTATATAATAAAATAATGCTTAGTTGTTAAAAATAATATTTCTTTATCTCTATCATAAGTAGCCTGTCTCTCAAAGTTCAGTTTCAAATACAAAGCACGTTTTCGAATCATCAAATTTAAATAAAACATAACTCACAATCTAAAAATTTATCAGTATTATGATATACATTTATCAGATTACTCACCCAGACGGTATTATTAAAGCCCTATATTATGTAACCCCGGGTTGAATTGCAAAAAATATTGAAATAGGTGTTTATTTATTTTTAGTAGAGAGTTTGCACAGAGCAAAATTTCAAGTCGATAGTTGAAGATTTTTTTTGATCCCCATTCCCCATACTAAATTTGCCACACCCGTTTACTTTTAAATTTAAAATTTAATGTTAAAGGAGAATGCCGGGAACTCGTACCAATTGCGTATCCCATAAAATTTATTATATTTTATAAATGACATTAACATTTTCTTAAGTTTTACACACCGACGGGATTAATAATCAAGTAAAAAAATATTTTGTTGATTTGATTTCCGCTGCACGCCGCCATTAGACTGCAACAACCAATGATATATACGTTGCTATGGCAACAAATATTGATGTAAAGTGTAACTATGGCAATAACCCTCATTTTTAATTATTTTGACAGTAGAATCGACTAAAAACTTATTGGAGATTTTTTTGACCCACTCACTTTAGTCTTAAGGTACCGAGCGCCATACATCAGACGGCATTCTCCTTTCATCTAATTAAGTTTAGTAGTTACGGAGATTCGTGCTAACAAACATCCAAACAGACTTTTGTTCCCGATACAAACTTGGCCACCTCCGTTAACACCCTTAGGAGTTGAATTGCGAAAAATGCTGAAACATGTGTTTATTTATTTTCAGTAAAGAATCTCTGTGCAAAATTTGAAGTCGATAGATGAATATTTTTATGTTCCCCATACAAACTTTGCCAACCCTGTTTTCCCCATCAGAGGTGGCAAAGTTTGAAAAAGTTTAAGAGGTTTCTTTTTTTTAGTTAAATTAGCCTATGTGTTATTCTAGAACCTAAACTATCTACAGTGCCCTCCAAAAGTTAGTTGAAATGATCAATAATGTAATAAATGTGAGGAATTTATAATAAAACCAAATTAAATCATGGCTTTAAGAATTATTTATTAAAATATAATCAATTTTGAATATTTATATCAATAAGAGAACCATACAACTTTAATTATTATTATTTAGTAGATAAACCAGACAGAAATTATGGTGCCAAAAGTTAGTTGAAATTATGGAAAAATTATTTTAAGGGTTCTATCTTTGCCAATGTCAACTGTAACTGTGGAACTTTAATATTTTGTATGACCTCCATTATTCTGTAGAACTGCTTTAAGTCGTCTAGGCATGGATTCGACAAGATTTTGTAATGTTTTCACTGGTATAAGTCGACCATGTTTCAAGAATTTTATTTTTAAACAAATTCCTGTTGCTTCTTATGGAAACAGGGATCCTGCGATCCAATTCATCCCACAAATGTTCAATAGGGTTAAGGTCGGGTGACATTGACGGCCATTCCAGTAAGTACACTTCGTTATCTTCAAAATATTCTTTAGTTATCCTTGCCGTATGCTTCGGATCGTTGTCTTGTTGGAACTTGAAAATCCGACCTAACCCCATTGTTTCAGCAGATTGTTTTAAATTGTCACTGAGAATATTACAATAGATCTGTGCTGTCATCCTGCCTTCAATTATTTGCAGTCGGCCCACACCATGCCAAGAAAAACACCCCCAAACCATCACACTCCCACCGCCGTGTTTCACAGGGAACTGCAAGTATTTGTCGTCGTAAGAGTTATCATTGCTTCTGCGCCATACAGTTTGCCGACGTCGATTTCCAAATAGTTCGAATTTTGATTCATCGCTAAAGACTACTCTCTTCCAAAAATCTATTGGCTTATCCGAATACTTGCGGGCGAACTCCAACCTTCGTTTTTTATGTTTCGATGTTAAAAGAGGTTTCTTTCTGGCAACGTAACCTCGTAAATTAGCATCATGCAGGCGTCGCCTGATAGTAGTTTCAGAAACCAAGGTTCCTGCTTCCTGTAACTGATCTTTGATCTCTCGAACCACAATCTTGGGATTGATTTTACACTGCCGCACTATTTGTCGATCATCAACAGAAGTAGTAGCCCTAGGACGCCCTGACCGTGGCCTATCTGCAAGACTAGGATATTCTAAACTCTTTTTTATTATTTTTCGCACACCTTCCGGACTAACTTTAAATAATTTTCCCACAGCACTCAGGTTTTTCAATTTTTTGTATTCGCACACAATCTTCGTTCTTTCTTCTATAGTTAATTTTCGCCTCGGAGCCATTATTAATTCAAACACAGTCAATTCACCTCACATTATCTTGTTATTAAATTTGAATTACCCACACTGCCCTAAACATATTAATAAATTAGTTTAAAACAGCGAGAGTATCGGAAATCGTTAAAAGTTTCCTACTTCAACTGACTTTTGGCGCGCTCAATTAAAGTAGTGAGCACATAACCATAGATTATGAAAGAAAAAAAAATGAATTTCGGGAAATTCCGTATTGTACGTATTAGAATAGTGTATCCGAACATAAATAGTAAACAGTTATTTCATTGAAACTGCGTATTTTGGAAATTATGTGACATCATTGATAAGGTGAATTAATTTCAACTAACTTTTGGAGGGCACTGTATATACATTTCATTTAAATAAATTAAGTAGTTACGGAGACACGTGGGAACAAACATTCACACAGACTTTCACATTATAATATTATTAGGAACTAGCTGCATCCCGCGGCTTTGCTCGCAGTAATCTCTAACCCTCTTAGGGGTGAAACGTTCGCGGAGTAGCTTATTTAGCTGTAGGCTGTGCGTTGTTTCCATAAAACGCCTTTTTTATATGTACTAATACTATTGTATTATTATTACAGAGTTTTCAGGTCGTCCGAATGTCTCCTCTTTGTCAAATAACAACATTTTAAGCACGAAAGGACTCGGATGTAATGGATTTATGTTATGCTGTGAACGAGTAATTAAGCTGCTCCACGAACGCTTCACCTGTTGAAAGAAATGCACAAAATATGTCTCAGACCACAAATGCATTGAATTGTTTTATGTAACAAAGTTGTTACTGTGAACATAATACGAGCACTCTTTAAACTCACTTTTTTCATAGGAGTTTCCTGATTTGTGCTGAAGTTGTCGCAGGTCAGCAAGCATTCAGCATTTTGGCATTTCGGTTTAAAGAGTTTAGTGTCCTATGAACAAATTACAGTGCAAAATAAGAATTAAATTTTATATTTTAAGTAAGTTAAGGCTAATAGCTAAGGAGCATGCCAAAACATAATTAATTCAAGTAGGTGCTTCATTTTATATTCTAAAAGATTAGGTGTATTATGATTTGAAAATGTACACTGTACTAGGTATTTAGTATTTATTAGGAGACGCAACGCAGGTAAACACCCATACACACGAATTAACAGAATAAAGGATAAGTTCTTTCATTATGGGGAATTTCTCGTCAAGTATATGGCGATTGTTTGTTTGTTAAAATGAAAGATTTCGACCAGTGCTTCCTAGCCGTCATTAGTGATGTGTCCAGGTATCGGCTCCGTATGTCATGACATGACTCATAATCATAACTTATAGAGTTAAACCTAATCACTTACAGGCTAGTCCAACAGTTTAAGCGGCTCAGCTAAGGACGTAGCTATCGACGGAGTCTCTCTGAAGAATCCACAACGAGACCATTTAACAGAGAACTAAAGTTGTCGATATATCTCAGAGAATTATCAAGCTGAAGTGGCAGAGGGCTGACCATATCTACCGAAGAACCGACAGCCGTTAGTGTAAACGAGTTCTTGAGTGAAGACCTCGGCTCGACAAACTTAGTGTAGGACGCCTTCCGGCCAGGTGGAGTGACGATCTGCGAAAGGCTGCTGGTAGAAGCTGGATGCGTCAGGACATGCCGGACAGGGCACAATGGCGCTCATTAGGAGAAGCTCTTGTCCAGCAGTGGACTAGCAGTTTAACTATAGGCAAAATATAAATATAGGCCGATAATAATGTTGGCAAATTATAGGGTATCACAACATGATCAACATAAGCAACGAAACAACAAAACGTTAATCAGTATACGAGTTAGAAAACACACAAAAACAATTAATCAAGAACCTACTAACTTATTTATTATAATACCTCATAACATAATATACAGGCTGGGTTAAAATTTTACCTCGTTGAGGGCAGCTGCCTTTTCTTTTGTAGTTAGAAGCTTTTGTTCTGAGGAAACTATAGATTTATTTTGAAGAAAAAAATAAAGGCATTTTCTTAATTTTGCAAATATGTACAATCAGCCCAGAAAATGACATTTGTCTAAAAAATCAAGTCTGTCTCACTCGACTCTATTTCCCAACAGGAATACTTTTCCCAATGTAACTTACCAAATCAAATCGTAAGATTTCGCGAAAATTTAAAACAATTTTTCGATAACATTTCTACGAAGCGCCAATCGCCAATACATTGAATCCATGTACTTATTCGAACACTTGCCAGGAAATACTCTGTTATTTTTTTGAATGAACCTTTTATAATGTTTGGCAGAATGATGATAGAAATATAGATGAACTATGCGTGGTATTGCATGCATGAACTCAATGTTTTTGCGAATGATTTTTCATAGAAATTGTATGGAAAACTTAATTTTAAATTTACGCGAAAAATTTACGATTTAATTGGGTAAGTTACTTTAGGAAAAGTGTTGCGGTTGGGAAACAGAGTCGATTGAGAACCAATTGTTTTTTAGACAAATGTCATTTTTCTGGGCGGATTGTACACTTTTTCAAATATCCGAAAATGCCATAATGTTTTTCTTCAAAAGAACTTATAGTTTCCTCAGAACAAAACCTTCTAACTACAAAAGAAAAGGTGGCTGCCCTCAATGAGGTAAACTTTTGCCCCACCCTGTATATAGTACTTATTGATCTTGCGGTAACAATTAATGTAACATACATAGCATACTGCTAACACACTACTTCATGACTCATGGCTACTTCATACTATAAAGATATGCTACTTCATACTATAAAGATATGTACAGTTGTTCTACTTCATACAGTTTTATTATAATCTGGCTTCTGCCGCCTGCCTATCCAATTTCGTGTGAATGCGAGTGAGTCTAATAAATATTGATATTTCTGAACCCATTTTACTTTTTTGTGCCTAATTGATGTAAATAAGAACGGAAAAGTTCAGTAACAAAATACAAATAGACATACATATTATTTATTTGTCCAACACACAGATGAGAATAGGAAAAAAATTACAATGGTAAAAAATCAACTATGTTTTGCCGCTTAGGCATACAAATATCAGTTCACTTCAGTTTCCAACAAAATTAAAAATACAGTAACAAAATAATAAAAATACGATTACATGTAGAGGCTTTAAACTATTCTCAACAAAAGCCGCATACTATTTGAGAAAAGACGAATGTCAAACGCGTTCTCCGTACAAATAAATGAATGTCCGTTGTTCACAATTTGTACCAATTACTGCTCGTTCGGACGAGTTCGAGTTTTACTAGAACATGGCTTATTGCAGACGACACGGTGCAGCGGGTTCAATATGCCATCCACTTCCTGCCTGAAGCTCTTAAAAAAACAAAGCTTTGATTGTTCCGAACTTCTATTTTGGATTATAGCTCAGCTTGAAAACAAAAACATTTTCTTTTTCTCTAATATATGAATGACTGTTCTTTTCAATTTGTACAATTTGTCATCTTTTGGGAGATAAAACGCCAAATTATTCAGTATACTCGTTATGGGCCTGGTCGGGCCTGTAGGTATTTTTTTTATGGATGACTAGCATCCGCTCGTGACATCGCTCGCGCGGTACCTGGACAATAAGTAGACCTATTATGTTTTACTAGGTATGTAACTAGATACATAATGTGCATATAGGTACATTTCAATCCGTGCAGTGGTTTTAGCGTGAAAGAAGGACAAACATTTCACTAATCTTGCTTTTATAATATTAGTACTTTCTGTTTAGCGCTCGGTGGAGCAAGACGTTTGTAGAGTTCTGGGTTGTGGTTGATTTTTTTGCAACGCTGAAAGTAGACGAGGTATAGCTAGACAATCATGTCCAGAGGATGCCTTGTGAGGAAGGTGAAACACTGTCGAATTTCTGTTGGGTTTTTTCTTGTGCATTTTCCTCCATGCTAGGTAATTACAAACTCAAACTCAAAACTCAAACTTGCTTGTTCTTTCTCTGATTTGCATGTAAATCTGTGGGCTGGACTGCGGTGCTCACGTATACATTTTGTAGAACTCGTCAGAGAAAGTTAGCGAAATTTGTACTAAATATTTTGCCATGTAGAATATCTTTTAAACGCAGTATAGTATGAATCGTCAAAAATGTATTGCGCATTTATTATATGCAATATGTATTATTTATAATAATATATATGGCGAGTTATTAGTTAAATTATTAGAACTATAATAATAATAATAATGATTATGGTTGATTAAGAAGATTGATCCAGTCCTAATAGCAGTCCAGCAATTGAGTCTAAATTATAAGATCAATCAGATAGCCACAGTAATATTTATAAAAATAGAAAATTATTCTTCGCATTATTGTATTCTGTATTGTTAATTTCCTTGTCACCGTGAAACTCATTCGCCTAGGTACATTTCAATTGATATAGTGTGTTTTAGGGTCAAGCTGTGTAGATATTCTATACTGACAGGTAAAGCTTATTCAACTATCAAGCTTCGGGACAAGCGATCTTAGCTTTCAGTCACTACTAATCGATCATGATGGTTAGACAAAGAGAAAATTCAGTTTAAAAGCTACGTAAATTTGCGTTTGTAGGGGAAAATATGAAATGTTCAAATTTCAGATACTGTTTCTCAAAATCAGCCAAATGCGTTTGCGTAGGTACTTAGGTACATAAGTATATTTTAAAGGACCACTTTTCATCGCGGTTCAGAAAAGAGTTTAAAAAATTCAAAAACTTTTTTAAACATTAACTCATTATTTCAGTAAAACTAGAGCATTTAATTCCGAACGTGACTTTTCGCATCTCACGATTTCACACGTCACCTAAGTAGCCCTAATAAAAACTCAAACTGTATTTTAAACTATTACTATAACTTTCATATAATTTAAAGAAACTGCGAAATATAATAACTCAAGTTGTGAGTTTTTGTTACCGTTATACCTTCTTAAAACAATACTTGAAACTTGTCTCAATTTAACAGATACTTCAAATAAAACTGGTATGTACTATATACAAGGTAAGTTAAAATTCTTGTTTTATCCCTAAAATGGGTAAATCTACTCCAACAATAATTGTTCAGACTTTTAAAATTGTATTGTTTTCCATTGCAAAACTGGCTAGTAAAGTCAAGGCATAATTTACCTCAAAAACTTGTGTGGTAGCCCTAGAACAGCTGAATCTATTAAAACATTGTCAATGATAATGTGAATTACAATTCACATTATCATTGACAAAAACAAAATTTTACAAAACATTATCATTGACAAAATTAAGGCAGAGCTACAGCTCTGCCTTAATTTTAGGCCAGCCACACACAACACAAAAAAGCCTTTTAGACCACGCTGTATTCAGTCTGTCTAAGTAAGACGGAGACTAACACTTAGCGTACTATAATAAATGTAAGCCACTAAGTCGGTCTTAGGTTCGATTAATTAGTCAGTAAGACAGTCTTACTACGCATACTAATACCACGTGGTTTAGTAGGCCTTAAAGATACCTAAGCTTAATGTTTTTGGAGAAAAGTTTTGAATCATGTATTTTTAACTAAGGTTCTCACAATTTGTAAACAACCGTGGTTCAAATCATCCTCTTTCTTGATAACATACGAATTGAAATTTACATTGTATAGTTGTTATTGGGTAGTCCCTACCGTAAGCAAGTAGTAGCGTCATCACGAATATTTCAACCTGACGGATCAGGTAAGCGGAACAAATAATAAATAATATAATAATAATAAATACTATGGCCAATGACAGCGGCAGTGATATCGACATTCGGTTTAGTCTGATTCAAAAACTCACTCCAAAAACTTAGCTCAACTAAATATTTTGGCCAATGACAGCCGGCAGTGACAGCGATTTGCGGTTTAGTCCATAGTTTATTCTCATTCAAAATCTCAAGAAACGTCAAGACAAATAATTTTGAATCTACACCTTGTCATTGGTTAACATTTTTACTTACGCTTACGATACGTCAGTATTAAATATTCATGATCGCACCTACATTTGAAGTTTTACGTGAAAATTATAATAAACTTGCACACCGATTTTCTGAGCGTAAATCAATCACCATACCAATCTCGTGACACGTCATTGTCCTAATTTACTTGTTCAATACGTCCAATCAGCGAGCGGCGAAAATTAAATCATGCATGACGTGCATTGAGACGGTCTGTGGAAGCTGCCACAGAATAGAGAATTGGTGAGAGCTGTCGGTAACTGTAGGTACCATGGAATTACTTAATTGTACATACTCATACTACCAACGTACGAGGGAATGCGTGCTTTGAACAAAAATCTACAGATCTCACACTAAGGGCAACTATCAAATGCATTGAAAATGTAATTTGGAAATAAAATACACGATAAAAGGAGAATGCCGAGAACCTGTACCAATTGCGTAAAAACCGAACGTATCCCATAAAATGTATAATATTTTAAAAATAACATTAACATTTTCTTTAGTTTTATATATCGACGGGATTAATAATCAAGTAAAAAATATTTTGTTGATTTGGTTTCCGCCGCACGCGGCCATTAGACTGCAACAACCAATGATATATACGTTACTATGGCAAAAACCCATTGGCATTTTTAATGATTTTGACAGTAGAATCGACTAAAAATTTAGTGGAGATTCTTTTGACGCACTCATTTTAGTCTTGGTACCGAGCGCCATACATCAAACGGCATTCTCCTTTGACTTTATCGATAAAGTGAACGGAGCACAGGCTGGACTCGCGCGTACAGTCCCTTCTACTGCCTACAGTATTTGTCCGCCCACCTCCCAAGATGGCTCAGACTGTAGCTTAATTCAATCCCGAGATTTTTTTTTCTTTTTTTTTCGTTTCTTGAATAACAACCTCAAAAAAAGTTATTGACAAATTCTCGATTCAGGTCAACGAACCAATTTGGAAATTTTGACTAATTTTGGAAAATCTCAAGAAGCTACCGACCCATTTTAAGAATTTCAATTGCATTTGGAAGCCCTCCGGCAGACGATCTGCGAAACTACACACAAATGTTTTATTAAATAGTTTTAAGAAATTTCATAAATCGGAGCACTATACTCGGTCAGAAAAACAAACATTTTCAATGTTAAAACTGTGCCTAAATTTTTTTCTTTTATGACGACCTCTGTGGCGCAGTGGGCGAAGGCCCGCCTGAGGTGCTGAAGGTTGCGGGTTTGATTAATTTGGGACCTTTTGGGGATGAAAATGAAAATATTTTTTTATTTTTTTACCGGCAATATTATTCAGTCAGTACATTTTAAATTTCAATTAAGTAGCTTATGTAGTTCCTGAAATAATCAGCTGTGACAGACGGACAAAGCGGCACCTTATGGGTTTGTTTGACCGGTTCAGTAACGTCACCCTAAAAATGGTGAGAGCAATTTCGTAACAGTGGGTATCTACTTATAACTACGTATATATATCTACTATTATATCTACGTATCGTGTCAATAACGATACTTAAAATCAAACTGGAACAATGTTATACGTACCGTTTAAAATAAGGTCACTTAACAATATTATTTTTCCCGAACCTCAAAATCTGACGGGTCTGAGGACTCTCACAAAAAAGGTTCAGTAAAGTTACTGTTTGTGGGTTATTTGAAACCCAAAAAGACTATGTTTTTATGTCCGTTAGAGCTGTATTTTGAAAGGATTCATACTGAATACATAACTTTCGCAGGAGTTTCATTGAAAACTGTTAAGACTTGAATGCGTCCAAGAGCCTGAAACCTATTTAGGCACAATGTTTCAAAGCAGAATGTTTCGACATTCCGTTCCATACGCAAAGAAAATGTTTATACAAGTGTCTAGCCGTATTTTTGGGTTAAAGTATTCAGATAAAATAACGGCCTTATACTTTACGATATATAATGATTATTTTATGTTCAAAATGGTATATTCTGCATTTCAGTTTTCTTGTCTTAGTAATGATTTCAAACATATTTGTCTCATAGTTGAAGCACGGAATACACAAATGAATAAAGATTTTTAAAAATATCCTTTTTTATAACAATCTCGTTTGCAGCTAAAGTATGCTTTGCTATGCTTTTATCTTTTTTTCAGAGTTTATCTTGTTCTGCTTTTATTCTGTTTAAAAACTCTCTCAAACTATCAATTTATGGGCTTTTAAACCATAGATCGGACTCTATAATACCTATAAACATCGATATATATTGTTTCTATTTATCGCGATGTCTGTAAACAATATAACACCCAAGAATCTCATACGTACGTGCTACCGTGGTACTACATAGTTTTGACCTCATAAGAAGAATTACACTAGTAATATAAACAAGCTTCCACCCGCGGCTTCTCTCGTTTTATAAAAAAAAATTATTAATCAAAGCAGTTTCTTGCCAAATCTTCTCTGCTTAGTTGTGTTACGGATCAGAGTAAATAAAAAAAAATAAAGTGTACCTTTTCTAAATAGAGAGACTTTGTATTTTGAAGAGCCTTTATACACTAGACATTATACACGTTGGCTGCTGACCTCGCACATGACGCTCCGCGCCATGCACGAGGAGGAGGAGGAGGTGCAAAATCACAATTGTGTTTTCAGCACTCAAAGCGAATAACCCTTCCTATCATCTATCTCTATACCAAAATGTATTAAAATCGGTTCAACGGGTTAGGCATGAAAACGTAATAAACAGACATACAAACAGATTTACTTTCGCATTTATAACATTAGTTAGGATAGTTTGGATAGCGAAGTATGATGTACGTTTTATTCTAAAAATACACTCGAGAGCAATGAATCCGGGTCACTCAAAGAATCCAAAAAATCTCGGAAAGTAAAAATGCTAGGTTAATGCAATAAATTGTATTTAATAGATAATTTAATACTCCTTAAATGAAAGTATTAAAACTTCTTAGTTATTGTAAAGTTATATCATAAAAAAATCAAATTTGAAAAGGGAACACTGTCGAAGATGGAACTACGAAATTACAGGATTTGTTTTTGCTTTTGTTTGTAATCTGTCATTTATGTTGGTACATAAACCAGGTTGATAGTGCTCAATATTCATTATTCAAGCTGAAATCATGTCGCTTACACTTGAAGAATGCACCAGAATACTTACATTGGTGGAAACCGGCCGGAGTCAGCGCGATACAGCCAGGACTGTCGGTGTGTCGCTGTCAACAGTACAAAGAGTTCTCCGACGTTACGAAGAAACTGGTTCTAACCTACGCAGACCAGGAACGGGCAGAACTAGGTGTACCACAGCACGAGAAGACCGATACTTGGTGAACACCATGCTTCGAAATCGCTTTCTCACAGGAACTGAACTCACAAATCAGTTTCGACGCCTCGGAGGAAGTAACCCAAGTGCATGGACAGTAAGACGTCGGCTTGCTGAATCTAACTTAAAACCCCTTAGACCTGCAAACGGCCCTAAACTGGAGCGTGGCCATCGTATTTCAAGACTAAGATATGCCCAGAACCACGTAAATTGGAGTATTGAAGATTGGTCGAAAGTTATGTTCTCCGACGAATCAAAATTTATGCTCTACAAGCACGATGGAAGACACAGAGTGTATAGAAGACCAGGGGAAAGATTCAAGCAAGCATGCATCGAAGAAAAAGTAGCCTACGGTGGTGGGTCTGTACTTGTGTGGGCCGGAATTTCCTCTGAAAGTCGCACAGAGCTGGTGATCATAGAAAACGGCTCTTTAACTAGCGTAAGATATGTGGAAGAAATCCTCAACGAACACGTTGGTCCATTTATGGTCAATTTGGGTGAGGATGCTATATTTATGCATGACAATGCCCGACCTCATACAGGTAGGATTGTGAATGACTACCTTCAAGAGATGAACATTACTTGTATGGAGTGGCCAGCGCGCAGCCCGGATATCAACACGATCGAGCATGCTTGGGACGAGCTAGGGAGATGCGTAAAACAACGAAACCCTCCCCCAATCACGCTTCCTGAGCTCAAAATTGCTCTCACAGAGGAATGGGAGAATATTCCCCAAAATCGTATAAGGAACTTGGTGTACAGCATGCCAAACCGCGTAAACGCAGTAATGGAAGCACGAGGAGGTAATACGAAGTATTGAAATTCAAGAAAATCGTCATAAAGTTCAAAAATTTCATGTTTCCTATTTTTGTTTTAAGGAGAGATCAGCAGTTTTTTTTCTTTATGTAATTTTGTGTAAATAAAATGTATGGTGACTCATATTTTTTTAACTTTCATTTAAGGAGTATTAAATTGTCTATTAAATACAATTTATTGCATTAACCTAGCATTCTTACTTTCCGAGATTTTTTGGATTCTTTGAGTGACCCGGATTCATTGCTCTCGAGTGTATTACGGCTTCCGCACATCAAATAAAGGCAAACAAAGTTGCGGGCGTATCAACTGGCATTGATATCCAATAACCTCGACGCCCGCATAAGGCTAACCTGGGCCGTCGATTCAATACAAAAGTTAGTTGACCACGTTTTCAACTTATTAACTACGATGTCAACGAAACTCTAAAAAATGGAAGGTCATGTTGTAATGGTTATTTAATTTTTCAATTTTTGACCCATTTAAAAAACTATACATTTTCGAATTAAAATAAAAACCATTTTGGAATGTACAAACAAAACACATTCATATGACACCTCAATATATTTGCATAAGTTTAATTTTTTGGCCCATTTTGGGACTCCATACTGTAACGAAACAGGTCTCAGGAGAGTGTTCCGTCGTTCACAAATATAAGCAAACTTATCTAAATAAACTCCAAACTAAATACTTTTTGATTAGAAAAAAATTAATAAAGAAAAAGAGGAGAGGGACAGGAGAAGTCAGGGGAGAAAAAAAAAGAAAATTTACGGCAATTCATTGAGAGGATGTTTTTGAGGCTTTTCAGGGAATAATCAGCATGAAAAACCATGGAATGTTCAATTAAAAAACAAGGAATGATGAGAGCTGATGTTTTCCATGTCAATTGGCGAGTGTACACAATGATAATGAGCGGAAAATCGAGCTATAGATATGTGTAATCGTGAGTACTAGAATGTGGGATTCTTTTCCTCCTAAGGGATGGAAATGTAGGTGGGTTGAGCACGGATAGGTGCAGTAATGGACTGATGATAAAAGGCAGGTCCGGCGGGTTTAATTAATTTATTACAGCAAAGACTGGATCTGCGTTTCATAGTGAGACAGAGGGTCCACTAAGCGGGAGCCAGATGGAAAGAGTGGCTTATACAAGCTGTGGATGAGGGATCAGCGGAGTCTCCATTTAACCAAGCACACAAGTTACTATGTGAGATAAAATTATTATAATTGTTGAACTGCTACTGTTGGGTGAGTTGCCAATATTTACCTTTAACGTTGTATGATACTATATAACTCTGATCCACAATCTAGCAATGATTATGGAACTAAATAAAAGTAAACCATATCTCATATTATGGAGATGAGTGTAAGTTTGTTTGTTTGTTATGTTTTCACACTATGAATATTCAACCAATTATCATAGCATTTACATTGTCCGAGAAACGAAAGACATGAAGTACCTACTTTGATCCGGAGGAGGGATTATTGTTCCTACGGGATAACAATATACCTTTCTACAGTGAGACAGCGGGTAAAAGCTAGTTATTTAAAATATAAATTCAATTTAATATACTCCTTCTTAACCGTGGTACGGTTGTCAAAAGTAAAGATTCTTCGGGAAGAATGAGCTGTTCAGTTCTATGATTCTTTATAAAATTGTCTAAGAAATGAGATTCTTTATATTCACATTAAACTATATACCTAAGAGGTAACTGCTGATATATTTGATTAAGCTACTGAAGCTATTGATCCTACTATGACTAGCATGAGCAGTCTTTATCGTCACAATAAATCCTCACTAAGAAGAAAGAGGTATTTACAGCCAAAAATATGAGGCTTACTCTACAAAGACAAGCAAATGCAGTTCTTTTAGACAATCCTACGGAACTCTTGATGAAATATATCATTGAAACATCATATTATTTAGCAAAGCTAACATTTTAAGAATTGAATTTCTTGGATATTTTGTATTGTATCAGCAGACAAATAGCTGCTTCATTTTACCTGAAATAAAGGTTTTTATTAACCATTTAGTGATTTGATGCATTTTGCTGCAGATCACTCCTTACTTCTTTGCATAGCAAAAGACTTACCATAATATAAACATAGCCAGTGATGAGGCATGCTCCCAATTCCAAAATGAAACTATGGTGGGGGGCTGTCCAGTCTGGAGACGAGGCCCACAGAATGGCGCGGGGCGGAGCGCTTCCTTTGCCATTTAGATTCAGTATGAGAGAGATAAAACTATTCATGATCACATGCCGGTCAACAGAGTCAGAATGAGAGAGGATTATCTAATTGAGAATAATAGGTTTCACTGGTTGTTGCGAAGGTAGATCCTATGCCTGATGTAGAGTCGGAATGATTGAGATAAAATTTGCACAAAATCTAAATTTCTGATTTTACAAAATCAGAAAGAAAGATACAGGACTATTCACGAAACTTTAGATTCAGAATGAAAGTGATTATTCTACTCACAAGTCGATAAAAACTAAAGCTAGACTGTGGGAAGAATATAATAATTTCTTTGTCAATCTTTATTACAAACTAAAAACACTATAGTAAGTACATCGTTCAAGTTCTTTAGGATATCTAATACTTTGTTCCCTAAAACCTAAGTTTATTTACATATTCAAAATAGCATTATTCTCCTCTTTCAAAACTAGGTGTTAGAATGTACATAGATTATGAATTTTAGTAGGAAAGCTAGAATAAATATCGTTTCAAATGTCTTGAAAGATCCGTTGAGTTGCTACGTTCATTTCATAGGGTTCTAACAACTAAACTAGACGATTCACGTGGCCATAACAAATTAGTATTCTTCGTGCATAGGTTCTTCATTGGGTTAGGCAGGTTTATAATTATTAGGAGAGTATAGGAGGGGGGGGTTTTTACAATACCTTGATGACCCCCTGTCTGATGTAACTCATATACTTCCCAGCAAAAATTTCATATTCAATTTAGCAACCCACCAAATTGTATGCGGATTGGATCAACGGTTGGAGATTTATGCTTGAAAAAACATACATAAACCACAAAATTTTACTAATAGTACGTCAATGATATACCAATACTTTTTGGCTTGTTTCAAAAATTGTACATTTTAGAAATAAAATAAAAACCATTTTTGTATGTACAAACAAAACCCTTTCTCATGATACCCCACTCAATATATTTGTATGTGTTTAATTTGTTTGACCCCTTTTAGAACCCCATACCTTAATGCCCCATACCTGCTCAACAAATGCTGAGTTGTCACCTTTTTGGCACGGCAACTGTACTCTAATTCAATTTGAATTCTTGATAGGTACCTAATGCATGGTGGTGTGTGGGCGAGTAGGTTCAGCTGTCTTATTTATAATATCTTATTTATTTATAATGCTTTAAGTCTAAGTTATTTGTTAACTGTTCGCCATTTGATATAATTTATTTTAAGTTACTATAATGGTAGGTTGGGTACCTATCCATTTTCTAATATATATTTTTGTTTTGATTGTTGTGCCGTGTCAAATAAATGTTTCTATTTCTATTTCTATTTCTAATGGCCCCCTGTCGGATTTAACTCAAATGCTACCTAGCAAAAATTTCAAATACAACTTATCGACCCACCAAATTTCATGCAGAATGGATCACCGGTTCGAGCGTTAAGCGCGTCACAAACGGTGAGGATGCTATAATATTTTAAATATCGCTCGCCATACAAAGATACCGTAATATCAATATATAAATTATTAACCGTGTGTGATTGTATTGCGGGCGATATTTTATCTTAAGATCAAATATTATAGCATCTTCGCCATGTGTGACGCGCTGTATGCTCGGACAAACATAAATACAAACTTACAATTCTACCTCTTTATAAAGTAGTATAGATTAATATATATGTATTTACTGAGTTGAAATTTGCTTAATCCGTTTAGTAGTTTTGAGAAAAAAGAAGGACAAATATTTCACTTAACTGCAACCTGTACCGTAGATAGAATAGATAGCGATAGAAGCTCGACTTCTAGCTTCTATCAACTGAGCTATCAAGGCAATTAAATTTAATAGCAATTCCACGTTCTATTTTAAGAATTACTCCTGTGCTGTGGGTAGCAGGATGAGTACACAATGGTGCCAAAACATCCAGAACAGTGGCTTCATTTAGTAACTCAATTACCACCTATACGTATACCAATACGCACACCGGACCCTTAATTGCAAACTTTGACATTTCAACTCTTATAATTCAAAGAACGTCAATTGAAAAAATTACAATGTTTGTAAAACCAGCTGGTGATAAGCACCGGTGCTTATCATTTCATTGGGTAACTGCGGCCTCTGGAACAATCTACATGTTATATTTGACTCCAAGCGGGAATCTGAACGACAAATCGACCGTTGGGGCTCTGCAGTCATCGCGCGAACCTTCACCGAATGGCCGGTCAAAAGGATCCAGCATATTTTGTTGCTGATGCAGTCATACACAACTCGCGGTATGTTGCTCAACTGCTAATTAATACAGCGGACAGGGTTGCCACAACCAAGTAGTTAATTTGCTTTAATAATTCTACTTGGTCACCAATTGCGACTAAATGGTCACACCATCACAGCAAAATATATCAGTCCACACCTGGCCATAGACCTCCCTTAATAAAGTGGGATATGCCCATAATCCCCACGCTGGGCATGCGGGTTGGGGATCGCAGGGCACAGTTTCTCGCACCACCGACGCTGCTGCCCGTCGCCGGTGGCCAGGGGATTTCGCTGTGCCGATGTAGGCTGTGCTATGCCGCAATCAGCCGGCCGCCAGAGCCCCGTTCGTTGTTTAGCAGGGTGCACCACGCGCAGGTGGGGTTGGCTCGGGTTCCGAAGATAGGGGTTGGAACCCCGTACACCCCCAAAAAAATAAAGATGCGATAAAATAAAGATTCACTAAAGACTGCAAACTGTGACTCGAGAATTATGTGGTAAAGACCATGAAATAAGCAAAGCTACGCTTTAAAGTTCAATGTGAAGAGATTAATACGCAACGCAAAATTCTGAAGTCTGAACTTAGAACCGTACGTCTAGACTAGACGCTCGGAGTCGATGCCATACTAAGTGAAGCTTTTCAACATCACTCTTCATATTAAATCGTCCTTTTGCTTGTCATCATAATAATCGTGGTAATCCAACGTACGCAGAAAGTAACTAACCTAACCTTACGTATCTGTTTCATTGCGTAGCAGAAAGCGGTGAGATACCTGTGCAGGGGAATAACCTACAAAATGTAATGTAATATACCAATGTATTTATATATACACTGTGTATCAATATATGCTGGACATTATCAGACATCATCATCTAGCGCCAAACTAAGCGAAGCTTGTAATAAGAGAAACACGTTATACACTATTTACATACATTTATGTAAATACATACATGTAATTTGCAAATCATACAAACATATGTTTCGCGACGGGAATCGATCAGGGAGGTCTTCGTCCACTGCGCCACAGAGGATTGATTAATTGATTGAAAGGCCGTCGAATATCCCCTCTAAATGCTGCCTATCAAAAGCTTTCGAGTATTTGGAGTTTAGCTCACTATTTTATGTGCAGCAATCGTGCGCTGCATTTTCTGACTCTGTCTGCTGGATTTAATTTGAAATTTGGAACCTTTGTTAGTTAAAGGGGTTGTAGAGTTTTACATAATAATATGTTTCTACTTATTTATGTGTGAGGGCTGTTCGTGCAATTTATAATATGGGCCCCAGAGAATCGCTTAGAACTAAGTTTAAAGATATAAATATTATGACTGTGCCGTGCCAATATATATATGAAAACTTAATGTATGTATCAAATTGTTTAAGAAAAATAGCGACAATCATAATGTTAACACTAGAAATAAAGATAAACTAGCGGTACCTACTGTAAGGCTCCATAAAGTTAGTCGATCATTTAAAGATCAAAATGTACGGTTTTTTAACAAAATCCCAAATGATATGCTCAATTTATCTGTTAATAAATTCAAAAATGTTGTTAAACATAACCTCTGTAATAAAGCTTATTATAAAATTTCTGATTATTTAGATGACAAAAAAGCTTGGGATGAAACTGTCTCCAACTCCCTCAAAAACAATGTAATAGGTAATAATAAACTTTGTAAAAAACAAGACATTAAAAAAATATAAGCCAAGCAGAATTTCTTGCTAATTCTTCTCTGTTTGGTCACGTTACGAATAGGTGTAAATTCAAATTTAAAATATTGACGTTTCAAAGTGTACTGTATGTGCTTATTGAATAAACTTTTTTTTATTTTGTGACTTTTCTTCTATGTAATTTCATAAGTTTACCGTAGACCAATAGCAATTTTCATCTTATTTTCTTGGAAACTAGCAGTTGTGTTGGCAAAACGCCAAATTTCGGACGCTCAATGTTTATAGCCCCCGTGAATACTGCAAAGCGCTATTTAGTAAGTTGTCGACCAATCCAATCAATTTTTAACAACTGACCCGAAAACCAGTGTTTAATTGTAAAAACCTTCATAGACTTCCCTGTATGCGGTATCAGGCATGTCATAAAAAAAACTCAAATTTAGAATTTCACTTGAATGCTCCTGTAGGGTGCACCTGGTATCATGGCGCCTGCTGTAAGGAAATACCAAAATGTTACATGACAACAGATAGTCTCATATCAAGATACTTACTACAGTCGGGACGTCATTTACATCGTCATTTGGAGAAATGACGATGTAAATATGATGATGTAGACGGAGGTCTATCACGTGGAATTAGCACAAGTGTTGTTTAAGTTGGGACGTTTCACACATCATGGCGGATATAGATACCTATTATACGTACATATAAAATAGAATGCACTTTATGAGTATTCTCGTCAACCATACCCGTCCTACTAACCGTCATGACATTCGGAGCCGAAATGAAATGTGGACACTCACAGTACGACTAGTCCACCAGTGTAGAGTCGCTCAGCGAGTTATGGAACGAACTATGCTCGGAGTTTGTCTGAAGGATAAAATTCTATTACTATCCGACATAGAACTTAAATTGTCGACATAGCTCAGAGAATAAGCAAGCTTAAGTGACAGTGGGCTGGCCATAATATCTACCGAAGAACCGATAACCCTTGGGATTAAACGAGTTCTTAAGTGAGGAAGAGACTGCGGCTCGGCAAACGTAGTGTACGACGCCCTCCGGCCAGGTGGATTACGAAATTTTTATTTTTACAAATTTTATATAAAGGAAATATTTTACAGTGCTGAAAATAGGTAACTTACATTCCTTATTCCAGTCAAAAATATCAAATAAATTTATTTTGCGAATAGTTTTCAATCATTTTTTAAAAAGATGAAAATGAAGAAACAGATCCAATTTCGTTAGTAAGAACTGTAACAGCCCTAGTGTGAAGTCAAACGATTAAAATAAAATACGTCTGGAGGTCACCCGCACAATTATAGTGATATGCCGACTGTACCTAAACACTCAATAATAAAATAAATTGGGCAAATGCGTATCACTAATATAAAGGTAGATGTTCCCCATTCCTGCTAGAATACAAGACAGTTACACAGTTACATAAGGCTCATCTTAAAAAAACTAAATATTCGTGGTACTGGGATAAAAAGTAGCCTATGTGTTAATCCAGGTCTTAAACTATGAATAGTTCAAGTTTCATCCAAATCATCGTTAGGGAGTGAAGCGACCACAAACATACTCACACACACACACAAACTTTCGCATTTATAATATTAAGTGTGATGTGATCTTTATGTAACATACATACAAGTATAGTGTATCTACATAACCCAACGAGAATAGGTTGAATATGGATGATCCACTTTGTTACATAAGTAAACAAGCAAGCTTTGGATTCAATACCATCAAAACAGTACGTGATGTTGCATTTTGTTTGAATATTATGGGCCATAAAGTTCCATTCAATAGAATATTTAGGTATAGGAAGCATGGGCTAAAATATATAATAATCATGTGTGCCGATGCAGCAAATAAGTTTAAATTAAGTATGGTTAAATATGTATTATTTAACGAAATTCTTAAATCAAAATGAAGACAAAATGCTTCCTGCTTTAATTTTTATACAGATAATACAATAGACAAAATACTATCAAAAGAGGATTTTGATAGTATATTGTCTTTCTTATTTTATTGTTTATGATAGTTAGGTACTTTTTAAGTAACTATGTAAATTTTATATTATAGATGGTGGGCGCAACAAGCTTATTACTTTATGTTGAAGTATACTTATGTGCCGTTTCATATGTAAACTATATATCTATTGGACTTCAGTACGTATCTACTCTGAATATTCATGTCAATAGCAAAGTGACTAAAATTAAGAGTTGGACCATACGGAAAGAAGAAAGGAAACTAAAATTCACAGCCATCGTTCACAGCAGGAATTTTAGAGGTTTTATACCTTCTCAACGTGTTGATATAATTGCCTAATGAACCTTTCAATCATATTCATAATACTTGATATTTAAAGAGTAATAAATAAGTGTCGATAAATCTATTATAAGTAAATTGCCGTACTAGGTCTTTCCGCCAAAACACGAAAATGGCTCGACCGATGTTTTTAGAGTGACGTTACGGAGCCGGTCAAACGAATCCTTATGGTGCCGCTTTGTCCGTCCGTCCGTCCGTCTGTCACAGCTGATTATTTCAGGAACTACATAAGCTACTGACTTAAAATTTGGTATTGATTTATAATGCACTGGCTGAATAGTAATGCCAGTAAAAAAATAAAAAAATATGATAATTTTGGAGAAATCTTCCAAACCTTCCTTTTTTTATATCATGCATAGTTTTTGATTTAGGATGAAAAAAGTCCAAAAAATTACCATTACCCCCCTCCTCCCCCCCTTAACTCCGTACTTTGAGAAGTTAAAAACCTGAAATTTTAAGTTATTATAGTAGTATATATATATATTAATGACAGCTGTTTTCAAGTAATATCTGCACGGGCCCTAATTTGCCCATTCTTAAGCTGGTTTTTATTTTTCTATAGGACGTACAAATTTTATTTACGAAGAGACCTTACTAATTAGTATCGCTCGCCATTGACGTCACCCGCGGTGGGCGAGTCAACTCGCACTTAACTGGTCTTTTTGTTTGTACGCCAGTGTTGAGGCGTACAAAACAAAAAACACTTTTTACTTCGGAGGGAATAAAATAAGGAAAAACCTTATGTCGATGAAAAACCCAAAAGTAAATAGAAAAAATTGAAATTGGCTACTTGTGATGGCACATCATAGATTGCACCGGCTCATTTAGTAACGAATAAATTAACACAATTATTGTAAAACCTATTTATGCTCTTGACTATAATTATATAACTCTTCTGTGTGTCATTCAAACACTCAATTGATATGTAAGTTCCTTGGTTGCTTGAAGACATCAACAATAGGTTAAAATGCGCGTGTAAAACATGAACTAACCAAAGAGTACTCACAGTGAGATAAGTGGTGACTCGAACACAACTATTGCGTCTCTTGCAAGCTGCCAGTCACTGGCAAATAATGTTTCCATACAAAATAGTACTCGGATTAAATAAAAAAATAATAATCGAGCATATTCAAATTCAGAATTCAAATTCAAAATTCATTTATTCAGTAGGAACTGTTTAGTACACTTTGAAACGTAATTGTTTTTAATTTATCACCAATAAAATATAAAATATAATATAAATTATACTAGGTCGGCAAAAAGTCTACAAGATAATGACATTTTCAGTTTTAAGAGTTGAGGTCGTCGCTGAACGTTGGTACTGTGACCTAGGGCACAGAATAGGTAAAAGTGTCTGTTCAATGAACTCGCTAAGCAGCTCAGGGTGACCGTACCATGATGAGGGGCTAACGTCCTTTCTAGTTTTCGGACTCAAATTTTAGGGTGCTCTTTTGAATGGATTATTCCATTTATCTAGATTGAGTTCTTCCCAATAGCTTTAAGTGATTTTGTAAATTGCGGAAAACTATATTTGTAGTATCATACCAATGTAATGAATTTTTTAACCCAGCGTGAAGGCAGCTGTAGGCATTCAAAATTGAGAAATCAATGTAGAGGTATTGTATTCCATCCTTTGTAAGACAGATTGAGAGAAGGTGCACATTGTGTAGCAAAGTTGTGTTGCGCCCTTCGAGTGTATTTTCTTGAAAGTCGCCATCATGAACAAGTAGAAGTCCATTGTTGAACATAATGTGTAAATTATTTTGGAGAAGAACGGCTCGTTTCATCCGCCGTTTTCCTGCAATCTTGACGATGTCGTCGGTCTGGACCACCCATCTGGTAGAGGACTTGTTAAACTTCGTCTTCCGCGGTCGATGTTGCTAACACCCTGGTAAAGTCCCTTCGTCGTAACTTCCCCTGGGAGGTGTGTAATGGATTCCAACCGCCACTTTCGGAGCTCAAGCCAACCAGCCCGTGATCTACCCTGCCAACTAACATACCGAGGCTCTGGCAGCTGGCTGGTTGCGGCATACCGCAGACCGGTACAGCTATTTTGCTGTGCTGATTCCCTCCCCAACCCGTATGGCGTGGCATACCCAGCGTGGGGGTTATGGGCATATCCCCATTCTTATGAGCGGAAGGCCTATGTCCAGCAGTGAACAGATTTTAGGCTGGTGTTGTTGTTGTTGTATCTTTTACCACATCTATGGGATTAGTGGATCACGTATGAGTAGGTAGGTACAGACTGTGTAAGAGTACATACAGAGACAAACTAACACTCAATACTTACTCCAGGGACATGCATCAGGGGCTGAAATTGGTGAAACAATTATTTTTATTTTTACGTGTTGATGACAGTCAGTCAGTTAATAATTAAAATATTTTCACTTTCTTACATATAAAACAACAGTTGCGAATTTAGTTCGTATCGTTCGTAAATAAGTATTATATATTTGACTGCGCTATGATCCTCTTTCGATTATTATAGAAGATTTTAGAGTGGCAAGAACGTGCGCTAGTGTGCGTGCGATCAGTGAAGAATGTGAAAATAACTTAAGAAATGGATCTTCATCACGCCTAGGCATTACGTGTTCGGCGGAGTCTATGTTCTATTGATAATCAAAATATCCTGATTGAAAATACCTGTACTTATTCTCTTCACCCTATAATCCACGTCTACCAGTCAGCTACCAGTATCTATTGTGAAATTAATGTAGAGCCTCATAACAATAAAAGTATGATTATTCTACCTACTCCCGTTATATTCAATTACAAATCAATTATATTTTATCTATATTCAACAATGTAGGTTACTCTTTTGACGACGTTAAAACGAGAAATTATTGAAATTATTTCAAACGTGTTCAATGGAAATACAGTTAGCTTTGAAAGCTGTAATAAAGCTTTTTGAAAAAGTCCTACATCTTTTTCTTTTTCTATTCGTCGCCAATTTCACGTCGGATGTTAGTCCGGTATTTTAATTGGATCGTTTGAAAGCTACGATTCAAAGAATTGGTGTTTTTCAATTTTGCGCACATTATTCATGCATTCCTAAAAATGTTCTTTTTTTAATATTTTGGTCAGCTAGATGGAAAAAGAATTAATTTTGAACATAGACTTACGGTGTAAATTGAAAATTTACGGTGTCCTGGTTTTGGAAACTTCCAAAAACGGGTTCATAAGTTGTAATCAATTTATATTAAAACTACTTATTACGGCTAACTAATTCAAATAGATTATCTACACCTTTTTTTTAAACTAAATTCTGACCGCAGCATCGTTCGCCCGGTACCCAGATAAAAAGTAGCCGACTATTACATTATTCGCCTTTTAGCTTTACTTTCCCAAAAATACATAGATGGGTGACTGTTTAGTGGTGGTATTAATGATGTTGATCCCTGCATTTTCAGTAGTCAAGCCATGTCGATTTCGGGCGTCCTAAAAAAATCTGACACCAGAATTGTCCTAGCTACTAGCTCAAATACGGAGAAAGGAAGGAAGGACCAAAATGGACCTTAGGATCTGGATTGGTACGACTCGCGCTTATTTTGGTTTTATGAATCTACGACGTTTTGCGTACAACTTGAAAGTTAACCTGGATAATTACTCTATTACCGAGGACTAATTTTCAGATTAAACCTATTTTAGAATATTTTTAAGATATATTTTAATGTCATCTTATGGTTAATGTGCATAATATTACTATTCTATTAAGCACCATTCATCGGAACTTATAGTTAACATTGTGTGAAGTCCACTTAATTGATCTGCAGGGTGATCGGCTAAGTCTGTTGCAAACAGAAGTGATTGATACCGATCCTGTTTTTGCAAACTTTGACATTTCATCCGTTGAAGTTCAATGAACGTCAATTGACATACGTCACAGTTTGATAAAACAGGATCGGTGTCAATAATTTCTGATTGCAACAGAGTTAGCCGATCACCCCGCAGATTATGTTGTCTCTGGAATATTATTTACGTAGTAGTTACAAAAAACCTTATCTAAATCACTTTTTCTACGTGAATAGAAAACTATTATGAAGCTAACTGGCTAACAATCAACCACCACCACCACACCACACCACCCTATTTAAGTCCACAGCTGGACATAGTCCTCCCTTAAAATAAGGGAGGACTACCCACATGCCCATAATCCCCACTGTGGGCATGTGGGTTGCGGATCGCAGGCGACAGCTTCTAGCACCGTCGTGGCTGCAAGCCATCGACAGTCGCTGTGCCGGTGTTAGGCTGTGCTATGCCACATTCAGCCGGCCACCCGAGCCCCGTTTGTTAAACAGTAGGGTGCACTGCGAGTAGGTGGGGTTGGCTTGGATTCCGAAGATGGAAGTTGGAATCCCTTATACCCCTAACAATCAACGCACAGCCGAAAGTCCTAGGGATTTCAGATTTGAAGGATTTCCTAACAGAGATAGACATTTTTTTATATTGAATATGCTTGCTTGTACTCGCCTAATGGTAAACGAAGATGCAGTCTACGATGGAGCACGCTTGCCTAGAAGAAACATTTCCTGATATTCAGTCTCTTAAGGGATATAGCGGGTAAAAAACGTGGGGGAAAAGGGTGTTTTCTCTGGTCTGATATTATAAGAATACATGTTTCGTGCATACCATTATGTTTATTTCTGAGACTACTAACTGTACATGTAGGTACCTACCTTCCTAAATATTAGCCGATATCAGGAGATATACGATCAAAGCTAGATCTTTAAAGTTAGGATAAAAATATTGACGTATATAACTCTCCAAACTTTCGGAGGGCTATAACTCACTTATATTATTAGTCGATATTTTTTTTATAGCAGGTTTTGTATAGACTATTATTTATCGTTTTTTTTACTTGTCCATAGGCATCTCTGGAAAGAAGATAGAACAAGATCAACTCATATCAGCGCTGGTGACCAACAAGAAGGATTCTATAGATTCTATAGAATATAGATTATAGAAATGTCTACGTCCATTAATCCTGAACTGACATCAACAAGGATGAGTTCCTCAACTTAGGGCGTATTTTTTACCAAGTGTGGCTCCTGTAACCACACAATAATTTTCAATACCTAGTTGTAAGCTGCATCCATAAAATATTATAATTTATTGATCGAGTATGTACTACTTGTTTCCGAATAACTTAAACAAACTTATCAAAAATTACTTTATCAATAGCCTCAATAAGCTTTTGTGTAACGTGTGAATAAATATTGTAAGTAGTCACCTATTTGTGTTAAATTAATTTTGGTTGAATATTTTAGACCTGAACTTGTTCTTATTATTATTTATACTACTGGTTTCGTGCTCCCATCAAGGATAACTAAATACTCAAATATGTCTTTCGATCGCTGAATAAGGTACTATCAAGATTCTTTGTCAACCAAGGCTAAAAGACACGCACGATGAAGGGCTCTCACTTCAGATGGAGAACAATAGATCCCCGTCTGTTTCGAAACACGATGCTACTTACGTCACCTTCTCTAATAACCGATCTAAATGTTCTAAACACTGTTATGATTCTGTGCAAGTGGTCTATTGTTAAATTATAATTCCTAATATTATTATTTTCGCTTTGGCTTCTTATACAAGCTATCACTGAATCAACATAACGCGCTTATTTCAGCGCTGCGAGCCAGCTCATACGGAGATAATGCAATCGCACAAGAACAATATATTTACATATTTTTACATTTTAAATACAGGCTGTTAGTACGAACGTCGTTCTTGTTCATATAGACGGAACAACTGTAGTGATGAATTTACTAGAGTACCTACTATAACCATTTTAACTGACCATCGAGTGAAGTCACATAAGGAGTCGTAAGGTTTCTCCATCGGTCATAGTGTTGGAATGTGACTGATCCGCGACGCTGGATATGCGAGCATGTACCTTCGCGCCTATGCGCTCGCAGGACGAGATATCCGAAGCGAGGCGTCAAGGACATCCGCAGGAATCGTCCTTGACAAGGACGACAAGAGACTGTGACTTACCAAGCGGTTGGTGAAGCGCGGCGTGCGCGTCGCAATCTGCACAGATGGCGGAGCGCAGCATTCGCTCACGCTGCAGCCGACGCAGCAGCTGCAGGTGCTGCGGCGTGAACACCGTGCCCGAGCGCTCGCCCACCAGCACCACGTCGCCGGCCTCCCACCATGCCTGCTCTCGCAGCGTTCCGTCACGGTTAAACAGGCCCAGGTCTTTGTACCCCTCGGGCGGGCTGAGCGCACCTGTCTCGCCTTCCTGGTAGCGCTCGCAGGACCCGCATCCTGAGCACTCCTCACTTTCGCCTTCGTCCGAGTACCCGCATTCGTCGCGGACGACGATAATATAATCAGCCTCGAAAAACTCATTAGCGCTTTCATCGAAGACAACCCTGTGTTTTTTGGATTTTTTGGTCTCTCTTGTATCTTTTTTAAGTGATGACTTTAAATTATTATAGTCCTTATTATGGCGCGAGTCGCGACCGGCGCGATCTCCACGCTCGGAGCGATCGGCGCGCATCTTCGCGAGCGGTTTGCGCCGAAGTGACCAAGGTTCGAAACCTGGAGCACAGCGCGAATTACGATCGAGTTCGAGTCGAGAAACGGCGCGTGGCGCCGTGCGGGCGACGGCCGAGCGACAAGCTGTGAGCGACGCGAATGCCGCGTGATCACGAGAGAAGCCGAGGGCACGAACTCGAGGCGTTCTGGTGGCGGAGCTGGTTGAGTGCGCCGCCGCGACCGGCTATCGATCGCTGGTGCCCGCCATGCCGGTGCCCGATACGTTCATGACCATCGCCAGCAGCATATCTGCCACCGATTACCATCGCCTCTGCCATCCGCGACCCATAAAACAGCGCCAACTCGCGCACTTATTTATTTTGCACCCAATAGTGTCGCTCTCCTCGAATGTTCACGCGTTGAGGTGTGTTTAGTTCAAAGGGCTTTCTAAATATATATGTAGTGATATATGTATTTATGACTACATATATGTTATGTTTATGTTGTATATTAAAAACTCAGTATACATAATATGAAAATATAACTACTTAATATTTATAAATACGAATGTATCTTTAAATTTTTATTACCTAAAAACATGACATTAAAGGCTCTGTAAGTATTTGTCTGCCGCTGGTGTAACCTAAATTGATGACCTCTATGTAATTCAATGGGAGAAAGCCCGCCTGGGAAGTGGATAGCAGAAGGTACCGGGTTCGAGTCCAAATGTTTTGTAGAGAAAGTGAGTGTAAAAAAACACCTCTTTGATTGATACAAAAACTTTCATATTAATAGTGCACCTCTGTAAAATAGGAATCAATTCATTTTTTATTAAATTTTTCTGGATAACATTTCGACGCTTTCACAAAAATATGGGAATAATTTTTCAGTGAAGTTAAGTGGAACAGCGTAACAGTATATTATCGATACTGTGGAGGCATTCATTCACGAATGCAAGTTTCGTAGCCCCAATACTACGCGTAGCAGCGGGCGTATTATGGATTACGGTACGGGACGAGCGCCCGTAGCAGTTGTCAGTAGCATTTGAAGAGCACAGGTATCGCAGAATTTAAGTAGACATTTACAAACGGAATGTAAGAGGTTTTATGAGTAAAATACGTAGTTTTCAGTAGCGCTTGTAGGCATTGAAGAACCATAAATAATGGTAATTTAGTCCAAAAGTTTGTTACTGACTGTATCTGACTAACTCTCTATCACAAATGAGATGCAAACCCATTTACAAAAAAATATAATAAAAAAATTAAAAAACCCCCGACTCAAAAAGCGAACATTTAAAAAGTCAAAAATAATACCATCGTTGAGCCATCAAATTCGATTGACTAGTTTGCGTCGGGTGCACCCCGTCGTTTTTATGTTGGGGGTTAAAAATCATGCTGGACACTATCACACTGCATTAAGTAGCCTCAAACTAAGCAAAACTTGTATTATGGGAACCACTGACTGATTTAGGTACCTACAACTTAATTATATTTTTTTGAAAATACATTTATAGGTATGATACATAAAAAACACCCAGACCCGAAACAACTATTTGCAAAACATGCAAAAAATTGTGGCGGGAATTAAACCTGCAAACTTCTGCGTCTCAGGCGAGCCTTTGCCCACTGCGCCAATGGTTGTTAATGTAAACAGATGTAAATAGGTTGGCTTTTTAATTCACGTAGTAATAAATGCTGCAAATCAGCCGCTAATTGCAATAAATTTATCGCGAAGAAGTACACGTAAAATTTTGACCAATCAGAAAGCGTAGATTCAAAATAACGATTTGTCATTGGCCAATATTTTCTGAAGATTAAGTTAAACCAGGTTACACGCTCATTATATTTTATCAAGAATATTTCCGTAAATATGATAACCCACGACGGTTACAATTTAAAAACCAACGTCTTAAAAAAATAAATGTACCTAAAAAATAAACCTATAAACTTAGGGCTTTACTTATAAAAATCTGTCAAAACATAAGCGATGCTTAAACTATTGCCAAAACAGTGACAAACAGTGACAGGGATAACTTTAAGCAATGGTTAAATTTAAGTAGCGTTTATAAGTAAGGGGGTTAATCAAAAACCTTAGAAAATCTGTCCGTTTAGTAAGAATTTAAGATTAAGATTAAAATTAACCACAAACTGCATCAAAACCGGAGTAGTAGTTTTATTTTTGCTCAAAAAAATCATCGTAACACCTATCTAAGGACATGCACCAATCAAACTCGAAGCCTTATCTAAAAACTGCACCAAAATCGAACAAGAAGTTTTGGACAAAAATGGCAACATAGATTTGCATAAACAAACAAACAAACAACCTCTCACCCCAAACACTTAAACCGTCTCCGTTCCATCGTGGGTAAAAAGTGGAGGCAAACGGACAACAACAACCGACAACTAACGAATCGCTTTATGTTTATTCTTCGTGCACAACTCTTGAATAGTTGGATTAACGAGGACTTTGGGCAATTGCGTTCAAAGGTGAACCTAGGTACTAAACGTAGCGCCATCTATTGTTTTGTATAAACCAACAACACGTGTACTTCGTCGTCATTTAGCCATTAAGCCCGTTAACACCCACTGTTGGGTATAGGCATCTTCTTTATCACGCCACTCTTTCCGGTCCCTTGCAAGCCTCATCCACAGATTCCCAGCTACGTCCACGATTTCCACGATTTCCACGATGAGACTTACACTTAGTAAATAAAATTACCTTTACAAAGAAGAAGAATAATTTTGTTCAAAAACCAACAGGTGTACAAAACCTATTACGGTACCAGTTTATGCAGCTGTTCTTGAGTTACGAATGGTGTAACTAACCCGACTATGCTTTACATATGCCGTCCAAATAGTTTTATGAACCTCGGATCAGGCGCGGATTTTTGTGATTGGCAATGTTTTGACCTATTTTCCAGATAATTCGTTCTTAGCAAAAAAAAAAGACGTGTGGCACTCGGGGACTGCCGCGGTAAAGCTATTGCATAGCATTTTGTATCAACTTACTTAATTATAATTATTTTTTTATTTTATTTATGCAGTATTTCTTTTTCTTTGATATTAGGGCAGGTGACCCGGTTTTGGCCATTTTAAGAGTTTTGTCAACTTTGAGGCAGTCTTAATCTTTAGATATTGTTATCAAGGCCATGATTTTTGTATAAATGCATCAGAGATATATTGTTCATATGTATGAAAACGTTATTTGTTTAGAACATACAATAGACAAATTTATACAACAAAAAACAAAGAAAAAGGGATTTTGTGCCATTTCTGGCCAGATTTATCCCATTTCTGGCCACCTCATGTGCCACTTCTGGCCATAAAAATAAAACACAGATATTTTCAAAGTAATCGGGTATTTATTACTAAATTGCGAAATATTCACAACCTTTGTTAGTTTTTTAGATCGATTGATGTCAAATATCTCGACACGCGGTAGTGTGTCAAAGCCAAGTTCAAGCTAACAGAACTAGCGAGCAGCACCGTGTGTAATATTACACGAACTATTTGGAGCCACTTTTAACCCCCTCATAACTCAAAAACTATTTCACATAAACATGTAAATTTGGCTCATATATTGAGCCTCACGAGATACATATGTGTCTCAAATTTCATAAGCACACTTCAAACGGTTATTTAAATATTAACGTCCAAAAATCGACATTTTTATCACTGACTGACCTATAGATAAAAATGGTTTCCCACTACCAGATGACCTAGAGAGTTCAAATTTGGCATCCAGATAGGTAGTTGGGTGAATACAAAGAAAAAAATCAGAAACTAGTACATTTTTATTTTTATCATTGATTAACTGATATATCAAAATTCTATCCCAGTTCCAGATGACCTAGAAAGGTCAAATTTGGCGTCCAAATAGGTAGTTGGGTGAATACAAATGAAAAAATCAGAATCTAGTATTTTTTTTTTTTTAGATATTAACGTCCAAAAATGTCTGACCTGTAAATCAAAATTCTAACCCAGTCCCAGATGACCTAGAAAGTTCAAATTTGGCATCCAGTTAGGTAGTTGGGTGAATACAAAGAACAATCAAAGAAAGCAAGACGGGACGCGGAGGGAGAGCGTCGCGTTCACTCACCCTGATGAAGACTCTCTTAATGAGTCGAAACGCCGTCGGTGTCTTCACCGATGTAACGGTACGTGAAAATTCCCGTTTTTCAATATGAACAAAGAAAAATATCAGAAACTGCCAAATTTTTATGAGTTTTAGATATTAACGTCCAAAAGTCGTCCGGTCTGTCCGGTTGTCTCTCGATACCACCTGACCTATATATAGATTGCGATTTCTCCTTTAATTTCATAGTTTTTTTTTACTAAATAAAATACTTATAATATTTGTGGTTAAATCGTTATTACAATTCTTTTAATTAGTAGGTAGGCAATATTTTACATTAAAAATTGTTTTTTTTTATAGTTTTACAAAAAGCAATGATATCCCATCAAAACATATATGTAAAATGAGAGCCAAGTTCAATGTACTCAACAACAAAAGAAGTGAGATCTAAATGGGTGCCAAGTTCAAAAGTCAGTCCTGAAAATTATTCTACATACAATATTTTATAACAACTTAAAATATCATTTTTTCATAAAACTTAGGATAATATATTGAAGCCTAAGGTTTGACTTGGCTAGTTGTCATATCTGGTCTTTCTGGCCTTCGAAAAGTATTTTTGGTGGATAACACCAATGTGATAATTTTGTAAAGGCCTCCATTGGTGAAGGCATTTGTTTGTAACTCTGAAAATTAACAGAAAATATCGTTACATACATGGCCAAAAGTGGCGCACGTAGGAGCCCCACTTCTGGCCAGCCATGTGGCCAGAAACGGAGAATTTCTATAATTTGGGCTACATTAGTGGCCACCTGGTTATACGTCACTTCTTAAATATATGGCGACAAAATACCTTTAGTTCCACGTAGATAATATATTTTTTATTGATTATAAACATAAACATCCAAAAAATAACCAAAGATTACAAAGTTAACAAGTGATTACTCACCCGCTCGTCTTAATGATTTTGCTAAGATGTCAGCACATTTCACGACTGTCTACAAAAATAGCGATAAAATCGAGAATAAAGTTAGAGACATTACAACTGTCACCAGATTTAGTGTTGACATAACTCAATATTTTATGGACCAGAAATTGAAAGTCTCATATTTGTCTATTCCTTAATTACAACGCTTTGAAGTCTCAAATGGCCAAAAAGGGGTCGGTGGCCACAACCGGGTCATCTGCCCTAATTCAAGTTACACTTTTTGAGCGTGGTGACCGATAAGAAAACATTTTTTTTTCTTTTATTAAATAAAAAAAATACGTCTAGTTGCACGCACACAAACACTGTTTTTTTTTTTTCGTTACGGAATTTCTGGATTCGGTCCCCGCGCTCAAGGCCCTCGATAGAAGCTATGCAATAGCTTAAAAATATTATTATTAAATCAAATTACATATCCATGTAAGATTTTTCTGCATTATGTTGACGAAATTTCCTTTGACGTTCAGCATTTGATTTTGGTACTGTTTCTTTTTTTTATTATTTTTTCTTCATTTTTCTTCAAATCTTTCTGACGCTGATAATATGCCCTAAAGGGCACGTCAAAACGTGCATTAGTTTTTTTTTATTTTTTGCTCTTTACGCTTTTCTTCTCTATAAAACGAAAATATCTAGGTATAAATAATAGGTATAAATAATTAGGTTATCTATATAGCAGTATTATATTTTCAATTCAAAATTAAGACTGCATTTGTGATAATAATATAATGTATGTTTATAGAGTACTCACTCATTTTGTTTCACTATTTTTTCGTGACTTTCTTCATTAATAATAAATGCACTTTGTTCATTCATATTCAAAACACTTTATATTTATACGGAGCCGGCTCCCGGCCGCTTCGAAATTTGCCGCGTCTGGCAAGCGGCCTGCTCCCGGCCGCGCGCTCGGTCACTGAACCGGCGCTCTGTTTTAGTACTTTGAACTGTATTAAACAGTTGCCACACCCTACTAAGAGATGTCGCTAGCTTCCTTGAAAACAGGGGCATGTAATGAACGAAGAATCGAGTTTTTGTCCATAGAGTTTTTGTTCAGAAATTCAATTATGATTGCACAGATGGCAGTCAAGTGGTTGTTTGTGTGATTAGTTATTCTTGTTTTTAATGTATTTTGAAGTGTTTTTGTGTATATTAAGGATAAACAGGTATGTTTTTAACGTTTTTTCATACATTTGTAACGTTTTACGAACGTTTTCATTCGAAAAAGCTAATTTTACGTAACACGGGAATTCTCGACTTTTTTTTTTACTTTCTCTACTTTCACTTTTGAATAGCGATGTGTTTATCAGTAAACACGTAATAAATTAATGTTCGATAGGAAGAATATTTCAAGCAGATTTCATGGAGGTATGATACTATAAAACTGAAATTAGATTCAGGTGAAAAACGTCAGACGTCAGTTCGTGTCAGAGGCCAATCATGGATGTGTAGCTATCTTTACTGTGTTGGACACTAGCGCTGCGACGTTGTGACGAAGAACTAATAGAATACAAAAGTTTGATTATGAACTCTATTTCCAAGCAACAAATTATAAAATTAAGTAAACGGAGTGGGGAGCGTGAGGTTTTTTTTCGTTACGGAATTTCTGGATTCGGTCCCCGCGCTCAAGGCCCTTGATAGAAGCTATGCAATAGCTTAAAACGTTTTTTTGTTACTACGATACGGTAATATGCAACAGGCAATGACGAGAAGGTGTAAGTACTTAGGTATAATAATATACCTCCCTACAAAGTGTTTATTTGCATAGATACGATGCATAAATAATAATAAATTGCGTAATATTGGAAAACCCAACGAAATTCCTATTTTCATCATCGAGATAATTATAAAGAAGTATAAATAAATATCTCAATGATTTTCATATATCACCCCACATTAGTGACAACGTCAAATTCATATGTCACGCAACAGAATGGGTAAGAAGATGGTAAGAAGAAGTAAAAAATATGTTAACAAGAAGTAAAACTAAACTAGAGGAACAGCAAGCACAAATACCACCGCCGCCTGCTCCGTCAAGCTCGTTAATATATCTGTATTTATAGTCTAGTTTTGTGCCCAGCAGCGTAGGGATTATGGGGCTATGGGAATATCCTCTTTCTTCTAAGGGAGGCATATGTCCAGCAGTAAACTGAATAGGCTGGTATTGTTTGTTATTGATCTTCTAAAGTCAAGGTCATTTGTAGAAGCTTACCAAAGGTCACTAAGCGCTGACTCAAAGTCCTACGCCGCCTACACATTGTAGTCTGGTCTACGAAAATGCCTACGCACAGAATACATGTCTTAGAATGCTCACGTATTACGTATTTTATAGATTTAAAAGTGTCAACCCTAATGATATGGGCACTCTAATCCCAAATTTTCCATTGATGCTGGATTTGAACCCGCTACCTTCCTATACTTAAGTAATACCAAAGACCATTGATAAAAGTAGTAACGTGGATACGAACGTTACTAATTTTTGAAACTATTAACGAATACATTATTTAACTTAGGTACTTAATTCATACTCTTATTCATTTATTTATTGCAGTCATAATTTTAGGTAGGTATATAACCTAAATGATTATAAAAATGGTCTTAAATATGATAAATGAGCTGTCGGCCTGAGAACAGGGCGCAATGGCGCTCGAACTCGATCCATTAGGGGATGCCCATCTCCAGCTGTGGAATGATTTAGACTGATGATGATGATGATGATTTTTCACGGGCTTACTCCTACTCCATACCATTCCTATGCCCAGAATTGGGCTCATAGTGTTATACTAATCGTCCATGTTTTGTACCTAACTCATGACTGCAATAATGAATATGAATAATAAGATGATATATTCAGATATTCTATAAATTGAACTTTATCAGTTTATTTTGTAAGTAGGTGCCTACTACTACTACTAACTTCTTCGTATGAGTGAGTGGCCAATACTACTGTTTAGTACTCCTACAAGTACCCACTGCTGAGTAAAGACCGCTTTCTCTATCACGACACTCTGAGTAACCGACTAATTGAGAAGAGATACCGTAAATGTAAAAGATAAAAAAAAAATAACCAAGCATGACAAGCATAATTATTATAGATAGCATAGATTCTCCGAGTAAAATAATAGTAGACTGGTAGGGAAAGCTCTTGTTGCTCGCCATACTGATCGGCTAGCCGTCTTCTGTCGGCTCATCGGCTGGATCCACTGCTCGCCTCCTGCCGATGCCGTCAGGTATCTAGATATCGACGTTAATAATTTTATTTCCTGGTACTCCTTCTACAGGTATTTGCGTAAGTAATTTTGTTCCCTGGCATTCCTTCTTCAGGTATCTACGTAGGTAAATTAATTCCCTGTTCGGCATTTCATACTACATCCTACATCTTTATTGCGTATTTATGAACACCGACAAACTAACGGGTGGTTATATAGGTAGGTAGTCACTTATCATAGCTTTATTTTATCATTGATGTTGATTAATTTTACTGTCAAGCAAGCTTATCCTTGGAACACAATGAAGACCAAAGAGATAAAAATTATTCGAGTGATCGAGGAAAAATCTCAGTAGGTAGGTAGATAGTCTACAGCGGTCGAGTATGTTGTGCCGATTTATTTCAAAATTTTCAAAAATCGTTCATGTATCCGGGACGAAAATTGAAATGCGAGAGAGATTTCAATTTTCAATTTCAATTTCTTCATTCAACTTCTCTTACTATTTAATATTTTGGTTAGCCTTTATATTTATACAACCTTATTATTTTATTTCATTGGCCTTTAAGAATAGAACTCCACTGCTAGACATAGGCCTCCCCTAATGAGTTGGTGCACAGAATTTGAAGGAAGCGAGTAAAGCCGGGGGAAAGATAGAGAATAATCTAAGGTAGCCAATGGCTACATACTTACTGGCCTAGTTATGTAGGTAGGGCATGACGCTACACGCCATACCTGAGGAACATGTGCTGCAGCATCAAGTTTCATCCGAGTTTCCAATAAGGCAATGTGTTAATCAACACTACTTATAACAGCCAGCAGCGTTTATATTATATTTTTCATTTTTCTTTGTAAGCGCTCTCTAGTGGGTATTTCAGAAAACAGACACAAAATATTTTATAGCGCCATCTTGTAAAAAGTACTCAGGTAGAACCATAGAAAAGATGCAAACTCTTGGGGTGGAACATTCATAAAGAGTATCACTTAGTTAGGCAATAAAAAACTAGATGGCGCTGCAGATAAACAGCCATAACTTGACTCACCGGCGAATCCTTTATTATATAGTCCGGTCAATTTAGACATTCGAAGTTATATGAAGTCCCAACAAGCTGAAATTCAGTGAAATTGTTCAAAACATATAAACAATGTCTAGAAGTTCCCCATCATTAACGTGTATGGTTTTTTTTTTATTCAAGGTCAAAGGTAAAAAAATGAGTTTTTCGCGATTTTCAGCAAAAGGTTTCGATCAGTTTTATGCTAATTTGGCAGTACGAGTTCGAATTTTGACAAGTCTGTGGAAGTAAACTATGTAGTATATTGTAAACTTTCAGTCGATAGATAAATCTTTGTGAGAAACGTTATTTTGAAAAATATTTGTTGGAAAGTTGTTGGATTTTCTGTGTTTAGGTATGATTTCGAGAAAAGGGCGCGTTTTCTTGACAAACAACTAAACACCATTTGCAAAACGCAAAACGTGTCGTTTACACGGTTTGTTTCGTCTCTTTTCTTTTGCCTGTGTGCAAGAGAGATAGAAGTATGCAGCATGAAGTTCGTTCAATCGAGCTAGTCGATCAAAGATATGGTGTAAACTATGCTTTAAACATAGAACTCATAGTACCAATCACCGGAAAACCATATGGTATATCGAGCTCACCGAAACAATCACACGGATGGTATGCAAAAAACTCATGGTAGGCCCTAAGGTGTAAACTATGCTATAAACATAGAACTCATGGTACCAATCACCCGAAAACCATAGTATATCGAGCTCACCGAAACCATCACACGGATGGTATGCAAAAAACTCATGGTAGGCCCTCTGATCCGCAGTTCAATGGAACTGCAGGAGTGTAGTAAAAAATGTGCGGTTATCGATTTAATTAATAAGTTTAAACCTTTTATTATTGCTATCACAGAAACCTGGCTCAAGCCAGGCTCTGTGTTTAAATTGAGTGGCTTCTCCTGCCTCAGGGATGATAGACCTGATGGTTGGGGAGGAGAGCCACTCTTCTTGTAAATAGTTCTTGTTCTTTTTCAGTTTCCTTTACCTACCCATAACACTAGTAACTTTACTGCTGTTGCTTGCATAATTAATAGAGTCTGCTACAAAGCAGATACAAATCCATTTTTATACCTCACCCTTCTTTTCAAATATCCATTGAAGTAGAAAACATTATTTCTAGTCTTCCAAAGCCATGCATCATTATGGGAAACTTTAATGCCCACCATAGATCATGGGGCAGTTCTGTTACAAACTGCCATGAGAAAGATCTCATTGAGGTGATTGATAGACAAAATCTTTGTTTACTTAATGATGGGACTCAAACTAGGCGAACTAAGCCAACAGAGAACACAAGCGCTGTTGACCTTTCTGAACGATAAAGTGGACTGTATTTTACGAGAAAACGATACGATACGAAACGGGGGTTAAACAACTGATAGCTTGTCAACGAATTGTGGGCAATACAACTGAATTTCACTAACCTTTGAGCAAGGCACGCCGTGCGTGTAATCCTGCAGTTCAGCAAGTGATGCGGACTCGTCTCAGCTAGAAAATGGGTCCGATTTCTTACCAAGTCTGCCTCGATTTATCCAACAAACACTGCGTCCAGGATGTCGAAAACGGGCTGGCGAAACTCTGCTGTTTGCTCACACATAAGCTATCAGATGACGATAAAATAGCGAAAGTTGAGAGAATTTTGAAGATACAGGACCTAAGACAGGCCAAATAGGCCTCCGATGTGAGCTCCGAAGCGAGCTCTAAGTGCACAGCTTTAGTAGTTGTGCACACGAATATACAAACGTACCCTTTGTACGTGCAAACACCTCGACATCGTCCAAGGCAGATGTCAAATGGGCCAGCGTAATCAACTGCCGACGACGAAAAAGGCTTTTATACTACACCTGCTCGGAAAGTACCTTGATACTTTCCGAGCAGGTGTAATCAAATTTACGGTAGAAAGTACGACATTGCATATCGAACAAATATGCGAGGAGAAAACGCATCAGAGCGGGAGAGAAAAGTGTATGAAAATCCATTTCTTACGTGGTTTTTCTTTTTTAATTTTGGGTAAGACTATGCGCTGGTAACCTAAATATCAAAAGCCAAAACGTTTTTATAGTGAGTTTTTATGTCCAAGTTCGCAAAATGACACTGGCCACTAGCTAAAAAAAAAGCACTGGCTAGTCAAAGTCAAAGTCAAAGTCAAAGTCAAAGTCAAAGTCAAAGTCAAAGTCAAAGTCAAAGTCTAAGTCAAAGTCAAGTTAGTTTTTTATTTTCCTCGTAGGTGTAGTATAAAGCACTATGTATCACTCGAGAGAAAGTGCGATTCCTGATCTCGGGTGTTTTAAACGACACCCTCGACGGTAATCGGTCACTTTCTCCTCTCGGTGAACAATGTACTATAGTTGACGAATACGATAGGCTGGCAAATCGCCCATCAACGGAAGTGCTGCCAACCGCGGATTGACCCGGAAACATTTAACGCATGAGGAGATCACCGATCTTATCGCCCTCTTCGATGATAGAATCCAGAATTCTTGAACAAGCAAGTTCTGCAAAGTCTGCGGCCCTCAGGCGCGGATACAGGATTTCGTTTAGGGGGGGGCAATTTTTACACTAAAACCTCTGCATCTTGGTCATTTTTTATACTATTAGAAAAACAAAAACATACTATATATTGATTTTTATAGCTACAAATCTGCATAATTAACAAAAAACGTGAATGATCCTCATGACGGAAACCGGATAACGTTCCATTACTAAGGGCTTACCACGGGTTTTGATAGTTTTCGAAAACTTTTTAGGTTTTGGTATCTTTCCATACATTTTCGTACAGCGCCTCTAGGGAAACGTGCATGAACTACGAAAATTTATGGAAAGATCAGTGTTGCCGTTTTTTATTTGGAGAAAATGCTAAAACATGTTGCAAAAAATGCTAAAAAACTTTTAAAAATGCTAAATTAAATGCTAAAATCTATATTTTTCTTTTGAATTCCTTAGGAATTTTGAATTTTTAGGTAACGTACAAAAATATGTTAATCATAAAAATATGCTAAATGCGTATTTTTCAAGCTAACAGACCCGAAAATATGCTACATTTAGCATTAAAAATGCTAAAACAGTAACACTGGGAAAGATACCGAAACTTATAAAGTTTTCGAAAACTATCAAAACTCGTGGTAAGCCCTCTGGTTTTTTGTATGGACACAGTCAGTGCCGTAAATAGCATTTTACGCGCCCGGTGCGTGCTTCTATAATTGTTAAGCCTGGATACCAGACATAATAGAAAATCTATCTCGCGTTTCAGCATATATAAAGTTACAGTTGGCTTCTCAGTCCTTAGTTGCTTTATTTATTATAGAAATAAAATCGGCGAGCGCAGGGATCCCCAAAATTTTTGGTGTACAAAGGAAAAAAGACAAAGAAAACGGTGGATTTTTTTGTAACACCTAGGTGTCTAGGCCTAGGCCCAACAGACATAAAAAAGGAAGTCGGCGAGCGGAGCGAGCCGCAATTTTTTTTAATCATTCTAACTAGCGCTGTTGTGTTCTAATTCGTCATTGTTAGTTTTGTACATTCACAACCAAAAGGTGGTAATAAAATCGGCGAGCAGAGCGAGCCGCGAAATTTTTCTATCAAAGGTGAGCATACAAGATATGAAAAAGAAAACTACGATTTATATCTGAATTTCAACCAAACTATATGTATTAGGTTATAATTATCAACGAAGACTTGGTCCTGATCTGGTCATTTCTGCACCCCACCAGAAAAGACAACTCAATTTATATCTGCATATCAAACTAATAATAAATTAATACTACCATTCATGACCCAAAACTTGGTCCTGGTCTGGTAATTTTTGCGCCCCCCAGAAAAGAAAACTACGATTTATAACTGGATATTAACGAAATAATTAATGAATACTACCATGCATGGTCTGCGCCCTGTGCCTGGGCACCGGTGGCACCGCCTTATTTTCGGCACTGGACAGAGTATAATTACTAGCTAATTCGTTAACACATGACAATGATAATAAGTACCTTGTATATTACTAACAATTTAAAAAAAAAAAATTCTAATACCTAGTGTATATTGCCGGAGTTGAGGGGGGGGCAATTGCCCCTATTGCCCCCCCCCCCTGTATCCGCGCCTGGCGGCCCTGGATGCAGAAATTTACGATGGTACTCTTCTATTATCAATGAAGACAATCGGTGGTCTCGAGGCAACAACAAGGGATGCTTCCGGTCGAAGCTGAGCTGGCTGTGACAGAGACGACCGCCCACCCTTAGCAACCTATTTGCATCAACAAACGGACACATTTTTCGAAATGCCTTGGAAAGCAGATTAGGGGTATTCTTATTGAGCGCACGTATTTCTGAGGAAAAACTGCTTTCCTGTACGTGCCTCACGAGAAAGTGAACTACACTATTTGTCCCGGCACACGATAAGACTCCAATCGACCGAGCCTTGGGATTTTTCAAATTGTGCAAATAGCGAAAGCAGTATGCAATGACATTTACAATCGTCCTGAAAGAGGAGAATCGATTTAAGAGAGTTTCGATAAAATTGTCATTATTAGCCGTGAACAAATTCAAATTTTTTTGTTCCTCCAAAGCCGATCCATCATTCAAGATTGATGGCTCAGGCCAGTTTTCCTCACGACGCGTCAACCAAGTGGGACCCGACCACCATGCTTCACAAGGGACTAAATCAGCGGGTAATAATCCACGAGAACCGTGATCCGCTGGAATATCAGTTGTAGAAACATGGCGCCAACAATCAGGAGGTATACGATCTTGGATCTCAGTCACGCAATAAGCAACAAACGTTTTCCAACGAGAGGGACATGATTTGATCCAGGTCAGAGCGACGCTGGAATCAGACCACGCAATAACATTATCGACTTGATGAATGCCTTCCAACGAAAACGCGACAGAAGATATGAGGTCCGATAACAGTAGCGCTGCCATCAACTCTAAGCGCGGTATAGGGCGCTACTTTCGATTTTGCGCAACACAAGCGCACGACGATAGATTGATCTTTCACAGATCGCACGATAGTATATGACGGCGCAGTACCCACGCTCGGACGCATCACAGAAACCGTGGAACTGGAGAACCGTGAACGAAGGAACAATCCTGCGAGGTAGCGATATTGTGCTCAACGACGACAGTTGCATTTTAAACTTGAGCCACTTTTGTCACAATGGAGTTATCCAACGACAAATTCGACACAAAAACAATTCTTGTTATTAAGGCCAGAATTGCAACGAAAACGAGAAATATGTGTTAACAGTGCATTCGCCCATCAGTATCCACCCGAAAATAGTGGGGATAGCAATTGGCTGACCTGGACTGCCCTTAATTAGACCAGGCTTTAATGCCGACGCGAGAATGTTGACACTGAACTGCTGTTCTACCAAGGCAAGGTCTATTCCATTGATATGGTGCCACGACGGAAATATCAATTTGTCCAGATGGCATTCTGAACAAATGGTGGGGAGCACAGAGGCTTCCAACAACATTTTAATTTGAAAAGTCCCTACTAGTGGGAACTAACTCGCATTGGACCTACCCGAATGTCAGAGTTGAAGCTTGACTAATCCCGTTCACAGATTGAGCATGACAATTGATTTTCAACCCTAAACGGTTTGCACAGGACCTAGTTATGAAATAACAGGCACTGGCACTATCCAACAAAACACGCACGCAAACAAATTTGTTCCATTTATTTTTAATCAAAACCACTGCTGTGGAAACAAAAGCCTCTGTATGTGGAGTGTATGCAGCTAAAGTCACCTGTGAGTTGGTAGCCGACTGTGACTGTGCAGATAGTGGATCTTGTGCAGTATCCTCAAAGTGAAGCAAGGTATGATGATCGTACCTGCACTGTGTGCGTTACTCCAGCGGCATGTTGACTCGGATCGGGATGAAACTTACAGAAAAAGTAGAGCACTATGTCCTGTAAATGTGCCCCAAATATTAAATTTGTGCCTATTAAGGTTCCAGAGTTATTCGAGAAAATAAGATGCCGCTGTAACGCCTGAAAACGTTACTGCAGCGGCATGGTTTTTACCCATTAGCCTTAGCCAAATTTAAAGTAGCTTAAAAGATAGCTTATATTTGTGCATGTCACTGGCCAAACAGCGGCATTTGTGCGACCTGTGGTTTATATGAGTTATTGCAGATGCCGCTGGAGTAACGTTTTGCAGATTTCCGGATCTTCGAAACGGCTGAACTGCCGCGGTAAAGCTATTGCATAGCATTTTGTATCAACTTATGCAATTATAATTATTTATTTATTTTATTTATGCTGTATTTCTTTTTCTTTGATATTAATTCAAGTTACACTTTTTGAGCGTGGTGATCGTCTCGATTCGTGCGAGCTTCGTAGAGTCGTACAATACGTCTAGTTGCACGCACACAAACACCGTGTCGAAGACTGCCGAAAAGAAACGACGTTAGACAATGCACGGCCTTCAAGCCACACCTCCCACAGTGCCCGTCGGAGTGGGGAGCGTGAGGTTTTTTTTCGTTACGGAATTTCTGGATTCGGTCCCCGCGCTCAAGGCCCTCGATAGAAGCTATGCAATAGCTTAAAAAACGATATTAAGAAGTGATTATCGAATTTCGCGCGATGTACATTTATATAGATATAATATCATATATACTTTCTCTACGCGGCATTCATGTGCATTATCTATACACCAAAAACAAAGGTACTTAATAGTACACGTGCTTGGTTCGATGGCTTCTGTTATATACATAAAGAAGAATGAATTTATATTCATATATATTATTATTATTATTTATATATATATGCATATTGAGAATCTAAATTGAGAATTTAAACTATACGCGTGTGTGTGTTTGTGCGTATAAAAGAGGGCTACTTTTAATATCGCTCATTTTAATATCAAAAATTTAGGTTATCTTTATAGCAGTATTATATTTTCAATTCAAAATTACATTTTCATTCACTATTTTTTCGTGACTTTCTTCATTAATAATAAATGCACTTTGTTCATTCATATTCAAAACACTTTATACTGAGCACACTTTATATTTATACGGAGCCGGCTCCCGGCCGCTTCGAAATTTGCCGCGTCTGGCAAGCGGCCTGCTCCCGGCCGCGCGCTCGGTCACTGAACCGGCGCTCTGTTTTAGTACTTTGAACTGTATTAAACAGTTGCCACACCCTACTAAGAGATGTCGCTAGCTTCCTTGAAAACGGGCATGTAATGAACTAATGAACGAAGAATCGAGTTTTTGTCCATAGAGTTTTTGTTCAGAAATTCAATTATGATTGCACAGATGGCAGTCAAGTGGCAGTCAAGTGGTTGTTTGTGTGATTAGTTATAGTTGTTTTTAATGTGTTTTTGTGTTGTTTGTGTATTTTAAGGATTAACAGGTATGTTTTTAACGTTTTTTCATACGTTTGTAACGTGTTACGAACGTTTTCATTCGAAAAAGGTAATTTTACGTAACACGGGAATTCTCGACTTTTTTTTTACTTTCTCTACTTTCACTTTTGAATAGCGATGTGTTTATCAGTAAACACGTAATAAATTAATGTTCGATAGGTAGAATATTTCAAGCAGATTTCATGGAGGTATGATACTATAAAACTGAAATTAGATTCAGGTAAAAAACGTCAGACGTCAGTTCGTGTCAGAGGCCAATCATGGATGTGTAGCTATCTTTACTGTGTTGGACACTAGCGCTGCGACGTTGTGACGAAGAACTAATAGAATACAAAAGTTTGATTATGAACTCTATTTCCAAGCAACAAATTATAAAATTAAGTAAACGGAGTGGGGAGCGTGAGGTTTTTTTTCGTTACGGAATTTCTGGATTCGGTCCCCGCGCTCAAGGCCCTCGATAGAAGCTATGCAATAGCTTAAAAATGCACGACGTATGAATTAGACGAGTTTTTATGAAAATCGAAAATTGCCTCTAGCTCTTGAACTACTAGTGGAAAACACTTTATGATTGCTTTGGCTGATGCCTATAAGGCAAGCATGCACAAACCGCGGCCCGCGGGCCGCATGCGGCCCTCTGTCAATGTACGTGCGGCCCAGTACCAGTCAGAATACTTAAATTGATAAGAAAATATTATAACGTTTATCTTTTTGAAACTTAATTCAGTTGTTTTTATTTTCTGTGGCCCACCTTTAGCTCATAATATGCCCAAGTGGCCCCTGGTCCCAATATGTCTGTGCAACCCTGCTATAAGGAATATACATCTTCTGACAACCATTTTGAAACCCTACATCTAATTTTCGACGAAATAAATCAATTTTACAACTGAAAATGGTTTACTAATTTCTAACCTCAATTAAGGGAGTTTTAACAAGTTATCGACTTTCATGATTTGCCAATAATTAGAGCGCATATCCAAATAGAAGCACACTGAATTTCAGCTTTCTAGACCTTCAAATTAATGATTTACAACTGAAAATAACAAAACGAGGTCTCTTAGACTGTTATCCGACCAAATATGAAAGGTCATAAAAAAGCGGCCGTTCAGTACTTCGAGACTACATTTTTAAATAGGCAGCTTTGTCATGTTTAACGTTAGGTACACTTACGTAGACAAGTTTTATGCTGGACAGCATTTATTTCAACCAATAACATGTTACATGTACGTACTAATAGCCCTACGCCCGTACAACAACAATTAGTTAGGGTTTTTTCAAGTACCTTTCGTTTAAATAATACTGTATAGTTTTGTCATCGATTTTGACTACTTCACTCTCGTCTCATCGGACGAGTATTAGATTCGATTATTTGATCAGACAATATGAAAGAGAGCTGATGTCTAAAATGGGAAAACTGAACCGATTCAGTGCGGAAGGCGCCGCAGCGCATTTGCCGTATGGCAAATCCTAAAATGTGATAGGGGAGAGGTTTGAAACCTCTTTTAAAACACGAAACCAGTTACAAGTTTCATTTATTTATTGTCCTCCCTCGTTCTTGCCTGTGCCTATCACGCATTCTTAATACGTTCTGCATTTTCAATTACTCGTCAATCGATTACGTGAGTGTGAAGCAAGATCTGTCTGAGGGCATCTATCCAAAGTCATTCTATCGTCGTCAGCATTTTATATACCTATGTCTATGTGTGGTCTGTCGTCAACAAAATGAACGAATGTTTGTTGACAATGTATCTTAGGCTCAACGCCCACGACCGATTTTTCCACCGATTTTTTGTAGGACAGTTAGCCAACCTCATGCTCGGAGCGTTTACCAACCAGGTTAGGTCGAAGAATGAAGTAACGCCATAAGAGCTATAATGGAAGTTGGAATTGGGTTGTACGTAATTATATAAGTATTTTATGTTCTATTACTTTTTTTCGTAAAGTTCATAGTTTAGGAGTTAGGGCACTTCCAAATATGTATGAAAATTTATTTTTCTGGATTCAGAAAATTTGGTATTAAGGCCTTAAATGGTTAGAATTGGATTGTACGTAATTATATTAGTATTTTATGTTCTATTACTTTTTTTGTAAAGTTTATAGTTTAGGAGTTAGGACACTCAAATATAAATGAAAATATATTTTTCTGGATTCAGAAAATCTGGTATTAAGGGCTTAAATGGTTGGAATTGGATTCTACGTATTGATTTAAGTTTTTTATGTTCTATCATATTGTTTTGTAAAGTTCATAGTTTAGGAGTTTGTTTCTGGATTCAGACTATTAGGTTTTAAGGGCTAAAATGGTTGTAATTAGATTCTACGTGTTAATATAAGTATTTTATGTTCTATTATATACATTTTAGCTCTTATGGCGTTACTTCATTCGTCGATCCAACCTCGTTGGTATTCACTCTGCACGAGGCTGGCATGTGGTTCCCCTCCCTAACTGTCCTACAAAAAATCGGTGGAAAAATCGGTCGTGGGCGTTGAGCCTAACCATGAAGTGAATCGACAGCGGTGCAAGCGATACATAGGTAATTGAAGTTTTTTGTTCCTGTTTTATTGAATATAAATTAATTCATTTTATTATACATGCTTTAATATTATCAAAGTCCATTGATGACTGATGATTATGATGTTGTACGTAGGTACAGGCTACGTAAGTATGAGCGTAGGCTCATACTTACGTAGCTACATTCTTACGAGAAACGTATCTGCTCCCTCTAAAGAAGTCTAGTTAGTACTAATCGTAGGAACCTATTTACTCATTTTGGTACCTACCTTATAACTTATATAAGCCTTCGGAGATTTAAGCTGGAAAGAAGATAGGTACGTCAAACGTACTTTTCTTCTGAAAGGAGTATATATGCTAGATGTAGACAGGAGCATAAGGCATAGCCGTATCTAAGTATGTAAGTACATAAATAGCATACCTACGTACCTACAGTATACCTTAGTAACTACCTTTTACCATCAAATATAATATCTAAATATATATTATATATATATAATATCATAAAGCAGCTCCACGGTATTTTTCTTTTCAGTTCCCAAAATAAGCCACATTTACTTGTTATCTACTAATTTTTCATTATGTTATAAACATAAAGTACCCTACTATTGTGTTACTAAGTTTTGTAATATTTCTAGCTTTTGGTAATGAATGGTAAAAGGTAAAACGAATGGTATCTTTAGATTTAAGTATTGCCTTAGTGGTCAATTTTTTATTTTATTATTCGTGATTGCAATTGTCAGCGGAAATACTTTAAGTGATAAATAAAAATGCTCCTTTCTCATTTGCATTAATGCAGTGTCAACTTCATAAATTACATAGTCAAAATAAAGTTTATGTAGATACGGTATAAGCAACCGTGCATCTTCCTGGGTCAGTTCAGTAGAAAGGCGAAGTGCTTGCGAACTAGTTTAATTTATTACATCATTTCATTTTATTCAAACTATTAGTAAATCAATCAGCCACCAGGGATGCATTCAGCCAATTAGGGCGCGCGTTATTGCTATCATTATCATCAAGTGTAGAGTTCCGTTCACTCATTAATAGTTTCGATAATTAACAAGTTATTGCATTACTGAACCCATTTCACAATCTAGTTGTATTGTTCAACCAGATACCGTATATCTATTTGATCCTTCGATAAGAGGCAATACACGTCGTAAATATCTTTAAACTCAACCGTGTGTGCCAAACCAGAGACTGTCAAGTTCTATCACTAAACATAAGTACTGAGTAGAGCTAACAAGTGTTATGGTGACATAATTAAATTAGCGCAAAAATATGAAGATTGCAATGTGAATGAGGGAGTAACATAGCTAAGATCGTTTCGTTTTACCTTTCTCAATAAACAAACTACTATAATTGAGATTAAACAAGAGCTGTATCAAGATAGATCATGATAGAAGAAGGATTTCACCGAAGTCTTTCGTGTGGATTACTTCAAGAGCTCGCTCCACTCGTCGTTTTCATTTATTGCACGCTTGTTTCTTAATGGTACTAGGCACTTAAATATTAACCAATAAGGATGTGAAGGTCGAAACTACTTATTAAACTATTTTTTACTAATGGGTAAAAACCATGCCGCTGCAGTAATGTTTTCAGGCGGTACTACAGCGGCATCTTATTTTCTCGAATAACTCTGGAACCTTAATAGGCACAAATTTAATATTTGGGGCACATTTACAGGACATAGTGCTCTAATTTTTCTGTAAGTTTCATCCCGATCCGAGTCAACATGCCGCTGGTGTAACGCACACACCTGCACTTACTGCACTTCACTTTGGAATTACATTGTTTCACTGTATGAGCTGGACGCAAACACAAAATGCACAACCTTTTTTCCTTAACTGTTTGGAACCTCGCAACAGGGGACTGCTTTAGAAAGCTCGAGCAGCTATCTATCCCATGCCCTACCTCAGCACAGATCACACAATATTCCTTAGGAGCAACAACAAGTGATGATTTGTTTTTGAGAGCTGGTTTTATATTCATAGGTTGTTTGCTACAATTTTCCAATGCACAAGCGCGTTTCTCCAAAAACAACATTATATCATCATAGTGAGGAATATCCACTTCCAAGTCCAACTGCAATTCATAAGCTTCCCTAGTAGCCGAATCTAACTTTGACCAGATGAGCTGCAATAGCATGTAGTCCTGGTCAGGTAAACTATACTTCGAAAGAATGGCCAAGTTCTCAGTAAAAGTCCGGTGTATTCTTTATAACTCTAAACCACTTTTATTTTTCACCACTTCACAATTCAGCAACCGATTATAATAATTAACAGCAATATTCCTCTTCCTGTCATAATACTTATGTAGGGCCCGATATGCCACTAAATAATTTGTATCTGTCAGGGGGTAGTTCTTTATTAAATCGTAGGCTAATCCATGAACACTCGACAGCAGGTAATGTAATTTCTCCACGTCAGGCAAATCCCTATTGTGGATTAACAAATCATACAATTCCTTGAACAACACCCAATTTTCCAACTTCCCATCAAATAGTTTTAAATTAATTTTCGGGAGCTTTGCCAAGTTACTGTTAGGAGTTCACTTGTTATGCATCTAAAAGTCCATTTTACCATATCAATGAGTTCATGAGTTGCTCATTTTCTGATTTGCATATGTAGAAATAATTAGATTATCGTTAGAATTTATATTGTAAAAATTGACTTGCCAATGTTATGTAATATAACGAAATGGTTAAATAAATAAATAACAAAAAAATGAACAGTTTCAATCGTGCCATAACGCAGTTTTGGAGTCGAAGCTAATTGTATGCATAAATATGCTATGTGTTTCGGTCCGCCTTTTGCGTTCCGACTGATACATATTTTTGAGCGGAGTGAAATTCTTGTGCCAAAGTCGCAACATCATCTTCACACACTCCAACCAAGTCAGAAGACTCCAAATGTTCCATTCGCATTATGGCATAATCAAGAGCGATTCTGTTCATGTTGCCTACTTCAGCATCATCACTACTACCAACCATAACTATTGGCATTGTGTTTTTTACGTTTTAACGGACGGATCAAAGTAAACAAACACGAAAACAATAACTTTAGTACTAGACCTATAAATCTGTGACAATAACTTTTTTTTTTTCAATGTACAATGGCAGATGCTATTTCGACTAAAGTAGGGATGTTCTGAAGTGAATGAATGATTTGACTAGTGATGTGCTAAAACGATTGATTCGCTGATTGTTTGCAGACTGTCAAGCAAATGTCAAAGTCAATCGAGTAGTAACATTTGACTGCAACCTAGACAGAGAAAGCAATAGACGACGAGATAACTTCATCTCATTCTTTCAAGAAAGAGAACTACTTATGCGTGCTTCATGCAAATAAGGGAGACCGCACTATATGATTTGCTGTCCCTTATCGCGTGCCGGTTTTTTCGTTGTTTAGCGCAACATTGCGCTAAACAAACTTTGGCAGCTAGCAGCAGTTTCGGAAGATTTTGTGAAAAACTTGCTTGAAACTAAATTATTACCTGGAAAAAATATGTTTCATCTATTGTAAATCAATAATAACAAATGAATGTTATGGATTTCTCTATCAAAATGGATCGGTGTAGTGTATTTTGGTGCAAAAGTGGCAGTGATCGAAACATTCCGGATTTGTTTTTTCATTCGTAAGTATCGTACTTTTGACGAGGTATTTATTCAAAAATGGATTGTTAACTAGACTTCCACAATAAAAACAACATTTAGAGCAGAAATCTGTAAGAAAATAAGCCAAAAAGTGAAATTCAATTTTGTTTTGTTTTGTTTGGTGTTGCCGGCATTTGAAATGAATTTTGCCCACTGCACATTAATTTTTGGCTCAACTTTCATTTATTTGTAGTGAGCTAGGCGGCTGGCACTTTTGTCACAGATAGGTCTGTATCTAGGAAGCCTAAATCTAAAATGGCGTAGTGCGGAACCAAATAGTTTTTGAGATATGATTATTTGAAAATTAAAATTTTTTACTTAATTTCGTCAAACTTGATGACACTGCGGGCAATTTTTTTTTCATCCCTGAATAGCGAAAATATGATCTTCTTCTTCTATTTATTTATCCTCTGCCTCTGGCAGGCCTCTGTGGTATTTTTTGGTAATTCGACATTGACAATGATATTTCTCATTATAATAGTTTAATAGTTTATTAATTTATTTCAAAAAAGTTTACAATGTTAAACAAAACCATCTTACAAATAGTTACATGTAATTATTTAGCATTTCTAATACCTAAACTAGGCCGAGCCTGTATTATAGGATATTAGTTCCTTCCAAATGTTACAAATACGTATTATTGTTTGTTTACGTTAAAGTTTTGTCCAAATCATTCCAATATTTTTTTACAAATACCCGCAAAGCAGGGCTCACCGAGCCGGCTAATTAGTATACAAGTCTAAGGCCGTTGCCACACACCAACCTTGAATAAATTTGAAAAATGCTTATATTCTATAACATACTCGTTTTTTTTTTTTCGTTTAATGAAAAGTGGTAAATGACGATTGAGAAATCAGGCCCGAGACAGTATTTTATATGTCTTGCATGAGTTACAGTATAATAATAATAAGTAATACAGTAAATCCACCAACTCTAAACATGAAATTATAAAAATTAATTAGCATCAGGTAGTTATACAATATTAATATTTTTATGTAATATAAACATTCTACATAAACAATTAGGTACCTATACATTAAATATAGTTACGTTCCAACCAGAAGTATACAAATTAAGTGATTACAGGGTGTGGGCAAGAGGGGAACAACTGTATAATCAATATCATCTACCAGAGAAAAATCTTTGTTTCATAAAATGCAACAAGTAAGATATCAAAGAATGCGCGTGTGGCAAAGGCCGCATTGTGCGAGCGCGGTGTTGGAGAAGTTAGACTACGAAAACTGCGGTCACCATTTGCTCAGAACAAAAATCTTAACAATTTGTAATATACATAAAAATTTATTTATATATATTTCAATGCTCAATTAGAATTTATTTAGTATATATCAGTAAGTAAGGTGAATCGCCAACGTAAGGTACGCAAATAATCGTAGTCGTCAGTACTATCTCAAAGTAAAATATGTAAGTATAAAATAATTCAAAGTTAAATAAGAAAAAAAAAAACAAGAAATAACTGATAAGCTAATATAATAATAGTGGGGTAGGTACTACTATTGCATACGTACAAATAAGTTTTCTACCTCATCATAACTCAAAGTTTTTAACCAGTTAGTCACAGATATCTTGCAATTAATTTTATTTAGTTCATATATATTAAGTATTTTATTTATTTTATTGTAAAGTGTAGGTCCCATAATGCATTGAAATTTTTTTAAAAAGAAAGTTTTTGCGTGTGGGACTAGGCAGATCTTATTGTTTTCCCTACGTTTCAGTGTTTTACTTATGTCAAAGGTTAATTTGGCATGGAGACGATTTACTGTGTTTTTAATAAACAGTTTCCTGACTGACAGCACTTCGCATTCAGAGTATAGGGCTTCAGTTGAGTATCGGTATTGTTTGAAAGTTGCAACTTTAAGTAAAGCTCGCTGGGCTCGTTCAAGTTCCAGTAAATGGGTTTTTGCAGCCCCTCCCCATGAGGTTATACCATGCATTAAGATAGATTGGGCGAGAGAGAAATATATTGTTTATATCAAAGTAAAGTCAGCGAGATGTCTGAGGGTCTTAAAAACGTATATTAGTTTTCTGAATTTACTGCTGAGTCCGTGTATTTGTTTTTCCCAGGTTAGTGTCTCGTCCAATATAATTCCCAAATACTTAATGTTGTCAGTTCTTTCCAAAGCAGTGCACTGACAGTCAGGAACATTGTTAGTAAAAGTTTGATTGCACGTATGAGCTTTTATTTGGAAAATGTCAGAGGGTGGTAGATATTTTCGATTAATAGCAAAGGTGATATATTTTGATTTAACTAAGTTGAGGGTAAGAATGTTTGTACTCAACCAGTTCGTAACTATTCTGAGTCCCGCCTCTGCGTGCAACTTCGCTTCGTCCCAGTCAGATCCATGGAAAATCAAAGCAGTGTCGTCTGCGTAAGTAAAAATACTACCATTTATCAACGATAGGCTACACAATCTGTTAATATAGATTAAAAAGAGGGTGGGACCAAGGACGCTTCCCTGAGGCACCCCATAAGTGACATCTTCATCGGCACTGTAGAACTCACCAATCTTTACTCTTTGAGCTCTCTGTGTTAAATAATCTCTAAAGATGTCCAATACAAGTCCTCGTATTCCGACATTATGCATTTGAATTAGTAGGTCGGGAATAGAAACAGTATCAAATGCCTTAGCCAAATCTAGGAAAATTCCTACACACTTTAATTTAGAGTCTATACATTCAGCAACATGATTAGTAAGAGCGGTTACAGCATCATCTGTTGAGATTCGTTTTCGAAAGCCAAACTGGTTATTAGATAGAATATTTTCTTTTTCCAAAAATAGTAAAAGTCTTTTATTTTATATTTTTTCAAAAATTTTAGAAAGACTTGTTAGAACTGAAATTGGTCTGTAGTTGCTGATACATTTTTTATCTCCAGCCTTGTGTATAGGGTGAATTATTGAAATTTTAAAAACCCGTGGAAATGTGCCAGTTTCTATACAAAGGTTAAATATATGTGTGATAATGGGAATGAGAATGTGTTTAGACGACTTCAAAATTTTAGCTGAAATGTTGTCCCACCCAACAGCACAATTGCTGCGAAGACTCAGGAGTATTGATTCAACTTCTTCTTCATCGCAAGGTATCATTGACATAGAGTTACAGGGTGAGTATGTATTGGATAAATACGGTGAAGTAGGCGAATAGGGGTCACAACGTATTTGGCTAGCCAGGTTTTTTCCTACATTGGCAAAGTAGTGGTTGACTTTATTTACTGAAGCTGACGGTTCACTATCAATGCTGAGAAGTTCGTTAGCAGATGTTTTTTGATTACTCATATTAGTTACATTTTTTATGGTTTTCCACAATTGTTTTGGATCTTTTGTATGTTTTTGCATCTCAGACTTGTCGTAGTTTCTTTTGAGGCGTTTAAGCATGTCATTACAAACATTTTTATAATTGATATAAGCTTTCCTACTATCTTTGTCTTTGGGTTTCGAGTTTGATTTTTTGTGTAAAAAATCTCTTTTGCGCATGCACCTTAACAGTCCGGGGGTAATCCAAGGTTTTATATTTCTTACTCGTCTAGGAATAACGGTTCTGATACTGCTAGAGCAGATATGTTTTGCGAGTATTGTAACTAGCTGTTCCGCCGTCCATGTAGGATCTCTTGAATTTAGGATGTGATTAAAGTTAGTGCATTTTATTTTCGTGGATATGGATTGGTAGTCAATTTTGTTCCTATGACTACTACTGTTAGATTGATTGCAAAGGTTATTTGTATTAACAAAGAGCAATACAGCGGAGTGATCTGTTAGTGGTGCATCCAGAACTAGCGTAATTACTGGATATTTCGTTTTAACCATCACATGATCTAGACACGATTCGAGTCTTGTTGCACGTGTGTGAGTGGCTAAGATGCCATGAAATGCAAGCATGTTTAGGTAGTCGCTGGAATTGTTAGTGAGAATTTCGGGTCGAATATCGATGTTGATATCACCCATGACTATAATATTTTTACATGATGAATGCTTGTGCAGTAATTTGTCTAATGAGTTAATGAAGTTAGAAGTATTAGAATATGAGGGTGACCTATATACTGCAAGAATAATAGTATCATCATTCAACTTAATCGTCAAACAGCTAGCATCAGCCACATTTGGTTCTTCAACCATATGTCGTAAATCATTTTTTACATATACTACTACGCCATCATTTTGATTAATATTTATGGTAGAGTTGTAAGTGTTATAGTTTGGAAAGCTGGGGAAAAATGCAGTTTTTTGATTCCAACATTCTGTTAGTATTAATATTTCACTGTCAAATCCGAGTCTCTTAAGTAATATTTCAAAATCTAATATGTTTTTTGTAATACTTCTTATATTCTGAGCTACAACTTTTAAACAGTGAGACCCAGAAGGTAAAAAAGATGAGCAAGCCTCTGGATTACATAAATAAGAGCTGCCAGCAGATATGGAATCTACACCTGACAATAGTATTTTATTGATATCAGCAAACATTGGAGAGTTTTAATTTTAACAAATAAAATCTGTGACTAATTAAGTTGACGTAGATAGATACTAGTATGATTGACGAGTGAGGTCTATAGAACTGCAGGAAAAACACAACTAGGGAGATCTGAAATGCCTTTTGTGACAAAGGTAATAAGTGACTTACTTCTACATTTACTGAGCAGTAGTTGGGTAAAGCTAGTCATTGTGGGGTTTTCAGGTCCTGGAGCTGGTCTTCGCAGGTCACCTCGATGTGAGGGGAGCCATCCATCTTCCTCAAGTAGACCCTCCCATTGCTAGTCCAACAATATTTGAAGCCACAGGACTTAGCTTTTTCACGCGCCAAAAAATAAAGCATTCTTCCTTTAGCAGTGAGGCTTTCAACTATGTAAATAGGAGTAGGTATACCATCAATGCCGATATCCGACGAATTAAGCTTTCTGTTTTTATCCTGCTTATTAAATGATTTTACGGCATCGAGTACTTTAGCTTTCGTAAATGACGATGAAAACTCGGCAATAATGGTGATAGTACCGTTTTTCGACTTAGTACGATAAGCATCACGAACGTCACATTGACGGAGTTCCACCTTCAAAAATTTGCAAGTATCCTCTACAATTTTTATGATTCCACTTTTCGTTTCCGGCTTATTGCTCTGAATATTTCTGATTTCAATGGTGGAGTTCCTTTTACCTCTTTGTAGTTCTTCGACTTGCTTTTCTAAAGCTTTCAAGTAGGTAGCATTGTCGTCGTCTTTGTGTTCCAAGGTTTCTACTTTGACCTTAAGGTCGTCATGACGGCTAGAGAGCGATTCAACAGCCTTTTCGATTTCGCTGTTCGACTTTTGGACATTGTCTATACGCTCCTTTAGGTCAGCTACATCCAAACTCAGCTTCGTAATGGACGACATGCTGCTCTCTTGATTTTCATTGTTAATGTAATACGTTGAATAGACAGTCGGTTATTAGATTTTTTACAACCACCTAGAAATCCTTCCCGCAGCAGTAGGTTCTAGGACACCCCAACTTGAGTAGCAAAGGTTCTAGATATATCACAGAACTGACGCAGATCACCCCGATGCCACGTAGTCTTGTGGTCCCTATTCGTAGATTGGATATAAAAAATGTGGAACCAGAAATTCGCGTGGAAGATCCTGAGTGGAGCTAGCCCGCGAGTACGAGTGGAATAAGCGACACTCAGGGCCGACGAGGTCAAATACCCGAATCAAATATCCATTTTTATGATTTGAAACTGTTTTTAAACTGATCATAGGTCATAGGTCCCTCTCCCGGTAGTGTTTTTTGACGTATATTGTTTATTTTTTTTTCTCTCGTTAACCTCAAAACTTAATTTTTTTTTCTCGGAAACTGTGAGATTCCCCCTTTTAGAGGGAGGGTCCTCACTCCCTCCCTGCCCTTCCCCACCCCATAAGTTCATTACATATAAAGAAAAATCGTTTCATTTTGTATTAGAACTTTAAATTATATAATTTCTTTGGTTCATTATTATTTGCATAGCCCCGTTTAAAGATGACGTTTTAATTTCAGGATAAAAACCCAAGGGCCACGTAATTCAATGGATGGTAACTGAAAATACACCTGTATGTCTCCAGTTATGTGAATCTTCCACAGTAAGTATAAAAAACTTTAGTCTATTTTGATACTGATTTTATCGTTTAAAAGCCATGTGCTATATTTGGTCAGCCTTGACAAACCGGGGTCTTAATGAATGTATAGGAAAATAGACCACGAAAACCAAAGAATTCATTATTTTTTTATATGTTGTGCTATTAAATGTTAGGTTATTGTTATTATTATTATTATCATATCTACAATGGTAGAATTCGTTCATTTTTGTCTTGTTTAAAAACTGTTTTTTTTTATTTCATATTAAGTAATCTCGATTGTCAACTTAATTATTGTTAATTAAAATTAACCGATATTAATGATAATTAATGACATATATACATATAACAATTTGATATTTGCACGCTTCTGTAATGAAGTATAAGTATGCGCTCCACATAGCCTTTAAGATCCTTTCCTTTGTAATTACCATACTTTTATGCAAATAAATATAATTTGATTTGAAAATTATATAGGTAGGTGCATTCAATCAAATTTGCTAAACATCCTTCCTTCCCTAACATATTATCAAAAGTCATTAAAACTTGTTAGTGAAGGTAGATTATAAATGAATAAAATTTCGTCATGCAATTAATCTATTAATTAATACTTTACCTGCAGTATTAATTGATAGATTAATACTTTACCTGCATGACATTAATTTCTTGTTAGATTTATATTTTACCCATTATCATCATCAGCCTATAGCAGTCCATTGCTGGACATAGGCCTCCCCTAATGAGCGCCTGAGTCCCTGTCCTGAGCTCGATGCATCCAGCTTCTACCAGCAGCATTTCGCAGATCGTTACCACCTGGCCGGAGGGCGTATTATCAGTATATTTTACCCAAATCTATGGAAATTTTAATTATGTGGCAACCCTGCAGTTGAAATGAGAAAGACTAGGGTGGCCACGCAAACTATAAATCTAATATATACTTAATCTATGGTGCGCAGCTACATATCATGACAGTTCTTCTTCTTCTTCTTTCCTCAATCAAATCGACGACGGCCGCCATATTTGTTTGATAAACTACTTGCTCCCAGTGTTGCCGTTTAAGCATTTTTAATGCTAAATTTAGCATATTTCCGGGTCTATTAGCTATTAGCTATTACAGATGTTTCTCGATTGGAAAATAAACAATTGCTTGCCATGCAATTGAAAGCACTCAATAAATACAAAACCAAATTGAAGAATAAAAAACTAAATAAATGAATACATATTGTACGTGATGTCTTTTAGTGTTTAGAACTAAGAAGCACCCATTTCATTTAAGGTAAAAATTAAAAATTATGAGAGCCAGTTTAGTCCAAAGCCCAGATACCAGAAGCTAAAAAAGGCAGTTGAGCCAAAAGCCCAGACGCCATAAAGAGTGAACGTATGTTTAGGTCTGATTAAAAAAAAAAATCTTGTTAGCAATAGTTATCTAGTGAAAAACGCTTGGCACCGACTCCTTTCCATACAAATTTGCGTAAACGCAACCGCGATCGAGCTGGTAAAAAACTCGCACTAGGCACTCTGGTGTTTTTTTCGTGTGCGTTACTCCAGCGGCATGTTGACTCAAATCGGGATGAAATTTACAGAAAAATTAGAGCACTACGTCCTGTAAATGTGCCCCAAAAATTAAATTTGTGCTTATTAAGGTTCCAAAGTTATTCGAGAAAATAAGATGCCAAAAAAAAAAGATGTAACGCTTGAAAACGTTACTGCAGCGGCATGGTTTTTACCCATTAGCCTTAGCCATATTTAAAGTAGCTTAAAAGATAGCTTATATTTATGCATGTCACTGGCCAAACAGCGGCATTTGTGTGACCTGTGGTTTATGAGTGATTGCAGATGCCGCTGGAGTAACGTTTTGCAGATTTCTGAATCTTCGAAACGGCTGGAAGCACAAATATGATTTTTGGTGAGCTTATGCGGTGTAATTTGTGCCTATTCGTGCGGTAGTTGTTTTTCCAAAAAAATGCACGATGTTTGAATTAGACGAGTTTTGGTGAAAATCGACATCATACTCCAGCGGCATCTGCAATAATTCATAAACCACAGGTCGCCCAAATGCCGCTGTTTGGCCAGTGACATGCACAAATATAAGCTATCTTTTAAGCTACTTTAAATTTGGCTAAGGCTGATGGGTAAAAACCATGCCGCTGCAGTAACGTTTTCAGGCGTTACTGCAGCGGCATCTTATTTTCTCGAATAACTCTGGAACCTTAATAAGCACAAATTTAATTTTTGGGGCACATTTACAGGACGTAGTGCTCTAATTTTTCTGTAAATTTCATCCCGATCCGAGTCAACATGCCGCTGGAGTAACGCACTCGTTTATTTATATTTTTCCATCGCCTGATGGTTGTTGTTATGATCCCTATCGATCGATCGATCCAATATCGATTTTATAATCGAGTATGCATCCTTATTCTTTACTAAACAGAATACATTTAAAAAATAAAAATACTTTGTTTATCGATAAAACTTTGCTTTGATTGGATTTGGAACTCAAATTTTTAGTTTTATTCTTACAGCAAATCCATCCAACGGAAAGCATTTAGTAAATTAATTATTTTTGTCATGAAAGTCTTAGTTTGTGTGTGAATTAATATATAGCAAAGGTTGGTCTTGCTAAACCTATTACGGTATAGAATGAAAAAGAAATTATTCAGCGTACATATAACTAAAATTAAATGAAGCTCTAGGGCTTTGTTGGCGGCTTGTGTAGAGAGTGCGCATGCCCGTCCAGGGTCGTTGCGCAGGTCATCGCGTCCTTTGGTTTCGCCCAAATATCGATCCAAAATTTCCTTTGGACGGGTTAAAAACTGGGATGAGAAGGGTGGTATTCCTCGCTCTGTGATTGGCTCGGCACCAGATAATACGTGGCTCGATCGGCGTACTAAGGATGCGCAGTCGGACTGCGGCAGTCGAAGTTCTAATTTAATGGCGTCTACTGCATTGAGTGCAAGTGAAGAGTCTATAGTTTGCCTTCTTTCCTAAATCTAGAAAAGATATTGATAAGTTCTTAGTTTGTTCTTTGTGCTATGGACACATTTGCAGGTGAGATATAATTTTTATTGAGAATGGTGATGTTTTTGGTTCATAGGCTGAAAATGGAGTCTCATTGTTACAATCGAAACGCTTATAGTGTCGCTTACTTCAGTGTTAGTAGCAAACTGCCTTGGTTGAGCTAAAAGGCCCAGTCACTACGTATATGGGTGACCATTCCGCTCATCCAATCTCAGCGGCTTTGTTCTTCGGAAGGCATGTTAAGATGTCGGACATGCCCTTTTCAGGTGTTAAGTCTTATAGTGAGACAGTTGCAGGAAAGTTGTGATTGTACCTTCCAATCTCCTCATACATTGTGTAGTTTTCAGTTCGAAATTTCATCGAAGCTTTGTTTTCAGGTGATGGGTTCTTGTTGGTGTAGGGAGAAACCTGTGGAAGCTTCGGGGCCACGTGCCGGCACCGAGGGTGGAGTGATCATCGATTCTCCGATTGTCATTAGATATCCTGGCACAATGATCGGCCAATACATTATCCAGATGGTTCAGATGGTGGGGTCTGTTAGTCAAAGGTAAGTTTAATTAGTCATAGTCTTTAGGTTTCCTCTAGGTTGGCTCAACTTCTTCTACATCGATCCTGTGATCCACGGTACCTGATATTGTGTTCATGTAGTTTAATGACTTATATTTGAATGAAAAGGACAAACTAATCTTATCACATTGTTTCAAACCTTTGTAGCCTAATATTGTGTTCCGAGCTAGCACATGCAACATTGAGTAATCTTTATTTTATTATACATGTATAGCCACAATGCAAAGTGTTTGCCTCCACTAAAAGAATCATCGACCTTATTAATTTATTTGTATTGCTAGTTGCTAATATAGGTAGGTTAAGTGTTTGGCCTTTTGGGTGATCCATTGATATATTATGTATGTCTTTGATGATGACCAGTGGAACTGAAATAATTGACCTCAATCTAGCTTGATGATTATTGGATTCCAAAAGATTTCAACGAGCATGACTGGTGCCCGAATTATGCAACCCTCCTCAGCCATTTGAGATTGTCTCAACTAGTTGCAACCATTTGAATCTGTACAGGCACATCAATTTGATGACTTCCTCTCAACTATTTGAATCTATGCTCTAACATCAATTGATCACTTAAACGTTCAAATATTTGAGTAGGTTTAGTATTTCGGCATTACAAATTTAATGAACTCCATCAACCACTTTAGCTCATTGGTGGTTCATTGTACAAATTATTGTCAAACCTGTCAGTCTGTCATAATGGTAAATATAATACCTATACTAATAATAATAATTTTCATGAATATGACTCACACTTTACCTTTGTTGTTATATTTTAAACAGAATATAAGTCGATGTATAGTACAAAGATCTAAATTAGGCAGTACATACGCTCTACCCTTGTCCTATTGTCGACCTATATGTAGTTTCAAATATAACATGACAAATAAAGAAAAAGTGCGAGAATTTAAATATGCTGACGACAAAATGGCGGACGACAGTTTGTACTAGGTGTTACTTAAATCTATTGAAATTGGTTATCAATTGATGTGATGCCCGCGCCGACCGACAGCGATACGATACATCTATTAAGAATGCGAACATTTGTCGGGATATTTGTTATTCAGTGGCAAAGAAGACAGAAGTACCCATTTCTTTTCATCAGCATTAGGGTACACACCACTGTAAAGTAGGTAGGTACTTAGGTCCGTAATTCTTTTAAAGTATAATAAGATAAACTTTCATAATACATCGACTCTAATAGTTCCGCAGTCTTTTTATCGCCAATCTTCGGTCTGATTTATCTTTCATTATATTTCCATTACCTTCCAATGTGTTTTGTCCTAGTATTTTCATGTCGAGCTAAGTCGGGTGAGACTGACCTCTCCCTCCCCCCTCCCCTTTCGCCGCCAGTGGGTGGCAGCGCCGACTCCGGCCTCGGGGTTCTCATCGTGAATTGATATCGATTGAATTATACGTGCCGTACAAAATGGCTGACAAACTATGTGTTCATAGCCTGACTGAATAACAAAAATATGTATGAGTCTGTCAATGATTGTAGGTGGTCACCTTCATAAGGATTACAGTTAATTAAACCAAGACAAGACTAGCTAAATATTCTCGTAACTTAAAGAAGTCGTGACAAATGCGGCGACAAAACTTTGTCGTGTCGCGTCGCGTCGATTTTCCTGTCTTCAGCGTCGCGTCTTACACCCTTGTTTGGCCTTTACTCACGTTTACATTCGTAATTTGTTTCTGTTACCTAAGTTCTTTTGTTAACGGTCGTTTTTTCACCGGATACCGGGCCGGTGTGACGGGTATTTTTTTTAATGATAACTGAGACGCATCAGTTTCCTATAATCTGATCAGTTTCAAATAAGACCTCAGTGAAGTAACATGTCGACTAAAAAGAAAAAGTTATTATCAGTGTCCCATCTTTACAAAAAAACTTTACCGAAAAGAAAAATAAAAATAAATATAAATATTTGCAAGAAATAACTATTAGTTATTTGATGCTATATATTTGAAGATTTAAAGAAAGCTAAATAAAATAAAAAATAGTACTGGGGAGAAAACGTCTATCCGGATTTTTCCACCACCACCACACCACACCAGCCTATATCAGTCCACTGCTGGACATAGCCCTCCCCTAATAAAGGGGGATATACCCATAATCCCCACGCTGCGCATGCGGGTTCGGGATCGCAGGGCACAGCTTCTAGCACCACCGACGCTGCTGCCCGTCGGTGGCCAAGGTTTTTCCGTTCGTCGTAAACTCATTCGTATAAATATAGACTGACGTGGTTCACGGTATTGCAACGGATCGGTTTCCCTCAGCACGACGGATGCATGTTTGCTGCGTTGGCTATCAACGGGTACAAATCTGAAGAACACTGCACGATGGACATATTAACAAGAGGTCTCAAATTTCAAACTCATCCCTTAAAGGTCATCTTCCGTACTACACCCCAGTTTTTTTTAATTAATTAAAATTTGGTAACTATTACCTCACCATAATGGGTACTTCTCCCCAGTTTTTTTTAAAATTATTTTCAATTTCCACAATTTCTTTTATAGGTACTACCGACCGTATACTCCGTAGGTATACTGGCCATATTATTTCAGGCTGCATCATAGCCTTTTATCCCAAAACGTAATCGTTCAGTAATTACGCCGTTACTGACTAACGAACTGACAGCTGTCCCTTTTACTTATTTAATAATACTTATTAATATCTTTCATATACAATAAGATAAGGTTTGAGAAGATTATTACGTCCCTTTTATTCCTATGATATTGTTCCCAAATTAGAGGTATGTACTAACGTACTATTCTCTTCCTTGAGCCGTAACATACTGCTTTCACACACTGATTAAGTCACACCAATTTCATAGTGTCATCGCACAGGAACAATCGCAGCAATCAGCAAAAATTATATTAAGAGCGATCGCAATCAAACTCTCAGAATATGAGCGAACTATACACTACCCACGTGTCGGAGCTTATTAACGAATCTGCGATTTATGTTAATCATAATTTATGTATTTATGGCGACGATATGAGCTGATTGAGTGAGTGTACACTTGGTACACGCGCGCAAACAAGAAAAAAGAGCGCGACAAGGTTAATATTCAATAACAATAATAATAATAAATAATAAACATTTTTCCTCTTTATAATGTTAGTTTAGATTTCTTCGAAAACGGCTGTACATTTAGAAAATAAAATCTTCTAAGTGACAGAAACATGCCAAAATTCAAGTTCGATAGAAGTTATAACAAATTTCGACGAACTCTGTGGCGCAATGGGCGAAGCCCCGCCTGAGACGCAGAAGGTTACGGGTTGATTCCCGCCGCGAGGCAAATGTTTGTACGTTCTGCAAGTATTTGTTTCGGGGTGTTTTTAAGTATTATAAGTATGTATGTATTTACAAAAAAAAGTGTCTATGTAGTTTATCAATCCTGTGGTTCCCATAATACAAGCTCTGCTAAGTTTAGGGCTGCATGATGCGGTGTGATAGTGTCCAGCATTATTTTTCAGTCGAAAACAGCTTCACGCTATTTTTTTTCGCATAGTAAGTATATACTATGAATAATATTTTTTTGGTGTGTATACGTTCATGATAAAAGATTGAAGAATGACATCGGCTTTTCGGAAACAAAATATTAATTCCTCATTGAGGAGAAAGCCTCCAATCAGCTCTTACCGTTGCCCAAATAGCGAAGTGAAAACTTTATTATTGGCGCGTATGTTTTCAGGAAGATGTATCCGCTGCGCTTACGTTATGTAAGGGCTCTTGATAGCGACCGTTTTTTCACCGGATTACGGGCCAGTGCAAAACGGATGTCTTTAGTAATGATAACGACGGTTCTGTTCTCTAACAGAAACGCGTTCTTTTACCATAATCTAATCGATTTCAAAGAAGACGTGAGTGTAGTAACATGTCTAATAGAAAGAAAAAGTAAATATTAGCTTACAAAATGTAAAAAACATTACGTAGGGTACACATGAACATCCTTCGCTAGAAAGAACGAGTTACAATATTTTCAATTTGAAGACTAAAGGAAGTTTAAGGAGAAGTACTATTATTATTTTTTAAATGAAAAATCCGCATATAGCTCTTCGCTCCTATGGAAGGAGTGAAAGTCTGTCTGCCCGTCGTCGTAAAACAAATTCATAAAGACTTCGTGGTTTACTGCAACGGACCGGTGTCGTGCTCGTCGCGTTGACTATTAAGGTGGAATCATATGCTTCACTAAACTTTCTAAACAAAATGGCCGAATCTGAGTGAACGTTCTCTCTATGTTCATTTTTCGTTCATTCGTAGTGGAGTGAAAGATGCCGAATGAAAATATCCAACATCTTTGGATCGGTTCAATAATGAATTCATTCCGCACTCTTGTTTAATTTTGTGTTCAAACGTTTTCATTTCAAGTGAACTCTTTGATTCCACCTTTAACGTCCAGCGCGTGAACGAACACGCTTTGGACAAATCTAAAAAACGCGACTGCTACATACCGGTCCGTTTTAGAAACTGGTCCGTTGTCCGATGCCGTTAACAAGAGTCCTAAAGCTTGCGATCAGCCACAAACCTATTTGGTCCCTACAGGTTCCTATTATGTTATCAACTGTTTCATGTTCTTAAAAGCACTTAGTGTGCAAACATAAAACAAAAACTAGGAGATTTATATAAATGAAATAGTTAACATCAATAGGATCAAGCGTTTTTTCGGTGCACATTATTGTACTTTTCTCAAATTCTGCTTATTTTGTAGTTTCGATGAACACCCGGCTCCTCTCATCAAACTCCACATGATTGCGGAAAACGACGAAGGATGGCAACGCGTTGTTGAATCTGTGATCATCAGCGTCCCGCTGTGTCAACCACTGGGCCCTTCTGCAATCACCATAATCTTTGACGACTGCCCTCTGCCGTCTGTCAATACGGTTTTGATTGTAAGTTGATTGCTAATATAACTAAATAAATGCGAACATTTAGGTTTGGGTGTTAGTATGTCCCTCTCAACGGATCGACTCGTCGAACGGATCGAACTTTCGGCTTAACGGATTTGGATTAAACTTGCGAGTGCAGCCGCGGGCGGGAATTAGTAGACTATATCATATAAAAAGAATCAACGTCACTCAATTTGTGTATTTTTATCTGGTATCACTTATACCAAAGTTATTTACAGCCAAATCACTCCAGCACAAAACTATGACTGTAGTTAGTTGGAATAACTGTAAGTCCGAAAGTCTGCTACTTATGTCCTGTCTTTCTTCGCTACCGTTTCGACTGATTAAATCAAGGGAACCACATTCTCATTTTTTTTATTATCTACAAATCCTATTCCTCTATTATACGCTTTTTTCGACGGTATGGGGAGGTGCGCGTTACGTGTATCGAGAAGTGAGCGTGCTTTACAGCTCCGGTACTATTCATGGAGAAATAGTAGTCTGCTTCACCGACGGCCTAAGCTAGGTTACAACAAGCTATAAGCTGGGTTAGCTATTCTTCACAGTAGCGGGTAGTGTGTGACATAACAGCTCCGGTTCCATTCATGGGCAAATGGTAGTGCGAGTAACTCAGCCTGAGTACCGTGGTGCACTTTGCATCTCGGCAGCAAGACCTACTGCAAACTGGTCATAGTATTTGCCAGTTTAATCGTCTGCTTCATAACCTACCGGTTGGGACCGTTAAAAATTTCGTAGATTTGATTGGTTTTTTACGCATTATTCATCCATATGCCGCGGGACAAATGTCTGCCTTATCTGCAAATATGTGTCTCAAGTCTGGGTGTTTCTATGGACTTGCAAAAACTTATATAAGTAGTATATCAGTCATGTGGTTCCCATAATACAAACTGCTTTTTTTGGGACTACATGATGCTGTGTGGTAGTGTCCAGCATTATTATGATTATTGTTTTTATTATTTATACTGCGATCCTGACACCGTTCTTTCACTTCATCTTAAATAACGTCACATTTCTATTGTCCCAAGACGTTACGTGGTTTCGGTCTTGGCCGTACGCGAGCATTGTCTTGCCAGCGCGATGAGGAAAGTAAGCGCTACGAACGTAACATGCTGGTAGTTCTGGGCTGCATGGCTGAAAAGTTCGCAGGCCCTATCAGTCACCGGCTGATGATGCGGGAGGTTATGGAGTATCTCCTCGCGTTCTTGGTAAGTAGCTCCCATCATGATAAGTAACCATTTCTATTTTTGCAATCTTTATAAGTATTTTTGTATTTTGTATTTTATTTATTATCCACAAAAGTACAGTAATATTTATTTATAAAAAACACTATGAAAACTGTAAGAGGTTTGTCTAAGTGCTTCTATACACTCACTCAGGCTAAGTCTACTGTAAGTTGGGGTAAACGCGTTCTTGTGTGTAAAACGCGACTTGGCAAACGTAGTTTAAGACCCCTATGTGCCAGGTGGGGTGACGATCAGCGAAAAGCTGCTGGTAGAAGCTGAATGCGTCAAGCGTCAGCGTAGGGGAGACCTGCTGGATATAGCAGTGGACTGTTATGGAACAGACCTCAAAAACATTGTAGGCCCCAAAATTGTTTCCTAACTACCGTTGATTTCGTTTTTGTTGGTTAATTTCATGTACAGTCAGCATCAAAAGTAGATGATGAGTTTCAGAATTTCAAAACAGCTGATAGGAATTTGCGTCAGAATTAGATAGCACTAAAGTGTTCCATAAATAGGTGATTGAAAAATATGCCAACAATAAGCTGATGACACTAACCACCACATGTACCTGATGACTTTAAGGTTCAAAAGTATCTGATGTAAAATAGTTTTATAAATATATGAATTATGTTACTTTGCAATATTTTGGCAATAATGATATAAGTTCAAAAATAACTGACTATCTAGCATAGCATAAATAACTGATTATCTATTTTAACTGGCCTTTTAGCTCAGTTGATAGTTATTCTTGATAGTTATTTTTATTTTTATTTTTATTTTTATTTTTATTTTTATTTTTATTTTTATTTTTATTTTTATTTTTATTTTTATTTTTATTTTTATTTTTATTTTTATTTTTATTTTTATTTTTATTTTTATTTTTATTTTTATTTTTATTTTTATTTTTATTATTATTTTTATTTTTATTTTTATTTTTATTTTTATTTTTATTTTTATTTTTATTTTTATTTTTATTTTTATTATGATTCCTATAAAAAAAAAGTACATTATGAAAATAAAACTTGAACAGGGTATGATTGGGAATTAAAATTTTTAAGGGGAACCAATCATTTAAGTTTATTAAAATTTATCATACTTAACCGGCACTTGAATGAAGAAGATAACAAGGTTAAAATATCACACTTTCATGTACGTAGAATCAAAGTCTAGACCATTCACATTATTCTAGTTTTTATTTCACATCGATCGGTGCAATATTACCGAAGTTATAAGCATGGGAAGTTAACGTAGGTTTTTTAAATCTCGCTAAGGATTCTCGGAAGAAGAAGGATTTCAAAAAGGCCAATCTAACAACCTATCCATAGTTCACGATATGATGGTGGCAGATTATTTTATAAAAATAAAGAAATCATTAACCTTGGAATGGTTCAATAAACTGCGAGTCGAGTACCCTACATACCTACTAATATATACATGCATCGGGGAGCCCCCCTTAATTAATTTTAATTTAATTTAATTATTTATTTTTGAAGTAAATATTATAATCAAAATATTCTGTGAATATTTCAAGCGTCTACCTGTTGCCGTTATTGATATCGAGCAAAAAACGGCAAAAAAGTGGCAACAGAAATACATCATCGGTGAACATTTCAACTGTCTAACTATCACGGTTCATGAGATATAGCTTGGTGACAGATAGACGGACAGACAGGCATACAGATGGACAGCGAAGTCTTAGTAATAGGGTTTCCGTTTTACCCTTTGGGTACGGAACCCTAAAAAGCATATTACTAGCAAAAACCAAGTACCAACCTAGTCTACCTACTAGGTACTTAGTTAGTATTTCACATGGCAAGGTTAAGTACCTACTACTTAGTATTGCACATGGTATTTGAACAACTGACATCGAAATGATGCTCACAACAATATATATGCTGTTGTTTTTGGCCCTAATGAATGTGCTCTTCTCATAGCATTTGTCCATTTTTTGTGATTTTCAGATCCTTAGGAACGTAAAAAACAACTTTTCGGGTGTATTTGTGGCCCTATTTTTACACTGAGACACAATACAACATTTATTAGATGGACTCATGTAGTTTTTATCGTTTCTTATTTAAAATAAACAAAGTAGTTCCGCGCGCGACGGGCACATTGAGGTAAATGCTTCGAATCCCCGAGTCGCTCGCGCGGAGACAGGATCCGTGACGTCAACAACGATATCGCGCTCGGTCCGCGGCTTAGAGCGAAAATGTTAACTTTGCACTTTTATATCTCGGTCAGTTTTATAGATAAAAAAATAATAAAAACACAGTTGTTCTCGTAATTTTTTGTATTTTTTTTTGGCATATATAACAAAAAATGGTTTTCTTCTTCATTGGTGATCAACGTGAACAGGAGTGGGAACGGGCACGATAAAGGGAGTAAGAGTGGGAACGAGAACGGAACGTGTACGGGTATGCTAGGTAATGCATTAATAATATGTTAGTACTTTTTATTCCGCGCAAAACGTGGTAAAAATAAACCTTTATGTAAATAATGAAACAAATTTTGACACATACATTTCCACGCGGGCGAAGCCGCGGGGTGCAGCTAGTATATTTATAGAACTATTTTACATCAGATACTTTTGAACCTTAAAGTCATCAGGTACATGTGGTGGTTAGTGTCATCAGCTTATTGTTGGCATATTTTTCAATCACCTATTTATGGAACACTTTAGTGCTATCTAATTCTGACGCAAATTTCTATCAGCTGTATTGACATTCTGAAACTCATCATCTACTTTTGATGCTGACTGTACAATATAAAAATATTATTTCATTATTAGTTAATTTATTTCTAGTCGGTAAATTTTTTTTCAATTACTTCTTTATTTCGTGTTTTTTAGTTTTAAGTTAAAACTGGAATACCTACTTGTTTGTAATAATAATAAGGTAACCTAACAGAGGCAGCTTCGGTTATGGTTACGACTTTGACTTTAACCAATGGCCGAAATGGACTAACTGTTGTGTGTAACATATCTACAACCTTGTAGGTACCTTACCTACCATCAAGTACCTACCTGGTACTTAGCTAAACGTCCCTCCCCCAATTAGACTTCTTCTGAATAGCAGCAATAGGTAGGTAGGTAGGTCGGTAGGTACAAAGCAAAAATCATGATTTTTAAAATCAGTATGTGTGGAGAAGCAGGTAAGCACTAGGTACCTAAGTACTAACTTATTATGTTCTGAGAGAAATTCCAGTTGTAGGTATACCATATATATAAGACCAGCTTAACCACCACAACCACACCAACCTATATCAGTCCACGGTTGGGCATAGGGCATATCCCTTGCTGGATATAAAGAATCCTCCCCTCCTAAAGCCTCCCCTAATAAAGAACCATATGCCCATAATCCCACGCTCGACATGCGGGTCAACTTTTCTCACTGCTGACCCTGCTTCCGGGTTCCGAAGATTATTCCGTTGTTACACCTTTATGTGACAGGTCCTTAGATTTTTTAAACCTTAATTCCATTTTCATAAGTGTTATATATATATCTGTTGTTGGTGTGTCAAATTAATATATATCGCACCCCTAGAACAACACGGAATTATGTCGAAAAACGACTTTTTTCAGAATCGTTGAAAAACCGTTATCTGCTTATGTATCGGATTCAAATATGCAATAAAGTCGATTTTGAGATTTTTGGACATAATTCTGTCGAAAAACTACTTTTTTCAGAATCGTTGAAAAACCGTTATCTGCTTATGTATCGGATTCGAATATGCAGTAAAGTCGATTTTGAGATTTTTCGACATAATTCCGTGTTGTTCTAGGGGTGCGATATATAACATTTATTCCATAAATCTTTCTGGGCATAAATGGGTTATATTGCAATTCTCATATTATTCTCTTGCGTATTGAGTTAGGAAATTAATAGCCTTTATCATTTGGATTCACTAGACGCAACATCGCATGCCCGACCTGGTTCTCCATGCTCTGGTTACCTTGGAGAAATTCGCCAAGACCAAAGAAAACAAGACGACTCTCCAAGCGTATTTCGCTAGGCAGGAGGATCAGCACCCGTTGATTCCTCTTGAGCGTCACTACGACTCTGAGGATGTGGTGTGGCATCAAGTTGGATTTTTGGCCCGCTGGCTCCTGGATAATGTCTGTACGTATATAACTTGAGTTTTTTTTATTAAACATTCAAGTCGTACAAATAACATTCTGTTGCTGGACCCTTACGGAGTTTTACTGAATTAGCACTCAACCATGGCCACTTTTGTAGAGATTCTGTATCGCGTTTTATGTGTCGATGCTATGCTAAATCACTACTGAATCGGGACAGGATCACGATAGTAGCAATACAGAATCATGGTTACGTGGACGAAGGCCAGCGACAGCATTGCGACTGCATCGCTATAAAAAAGTCGCCGTGGGTGAAGTCTTTTAGTATTAGAAATAGCCGTTTCATATTTATACTCGCTTCTTTCAGTCGTTATCCCAGGGCGCCCACTCACCTACACAATTGTGGACATGAGCGAGATAAATGCTATCCTCGACTGTAAGGATACTACAGATTTTCTTAAGATATCCTCCGATGGACTGGAAGCACGTTGCGATGCGCACACATTTGAGAGCGTCCGCTGCACCTTCGAGGTAATCACGAGGCGAATCACCAATTTTTAGAAACAAAATAATAAACGATAAAAAATTCAGACCGGTTATACACAATCGTGCAACACATTTTTTGATTCCTCAAGCAGAGGTCTTTCTCGACGCATGCGACGCAACATTAATTTCTTTCGGAATTAATGATTATCGCGCATTTTGCCATTAAGACCCAACCTTTAAAAAATTTCAACGCGGTATTTCCCAATGAGACCGTCTATATTCATTATCTTACAAAAAAACGTTTTTATGAAACAAAGATGGTGTTTTCAGATTAAAGATGCCTGTTGGTACTACGAAGCTGAGATACTAACCACTGGAGTGATGCAAATTGGTTGGGCTACCAAAGAAACCAAATTTAGCACCCACGTAAGTTCTACTTCTCCTTTATTATAACTAAACATGAAACTAGCACGTAGCCGATGTGATGTTAAGAGACATTACATATAAAAACTATTGCTTCATAGGTGACGCATGCTTGGGACGAGCCCTACGATGCAACGCCCTGTGTCCATCAACTTGATAGATAGATAGATAGATAAACTCTTTATTTGGTATACATTAACACAAAAATTAAATTAACACAAGAGTAACAGCACAAACAAGATAGGCATAGGAACAAAGTAACAAGATTTAAAACAGAAAACAACACAAATAGGAGGTTTGGGTAGACAAGCGGAAAGTGGTAAGTAACCTAAACACTGATAGGTAAACAAACCCGTCCGCGTGCCTACCCATCCCTAAAATCCTGATACTGTGGAGCTGATTTTGTCTGTGCTAAGCGTGGGCCGAATTAGGTCTCCTCTCAGCTTAATGCTACTCCGCGAGCGAAGCAGCGCTGGTTTTCAGAGGAAACCAGAGGTGGCGACCTAACGAACTTGAGACATGACACATGAAGTGTGCTTGTAATGTCACCAGCACCTACACCCTTCAAACCGAAACACAGCAATGGTGTTTCGCGGCAGAAATAGGCATGATGGTAGTATTTCCGCGGACGAGCACTTCTAAGAATTCTGCTACTTGTCAATATTATAATCATAACAGCGATAGTGCCAAAAACAATAGACATCAACATTTTTTATTCTTTTAGGAGGGTTATGGAATAGGTGACGACCATTTCTCTCTTGCTTACGATGGTTGCCGCCGTTTAATCTGGCACAAAGCCACTCCGAAGATCTGCGAAGCCGTAGACCCCTGGGTCCCGGGAGACATCCTCGGATGTCTCATCGATGTTCAGAAACAGGAGGCGATCTTCTCGCTTAACGGTATCAGGCTGCCAGTCTGCAAAGATATCTTTCGATGCACCAGGTATGTATATAGTTTAAAACAGAGAGGTGACTGATAGCTACTTTGAATGTAACTTTATTTTCAACTTAATTTAATCCAGTTATTGGACATAAGTACGACCCTTCACGCTGTGAGTCCATTTACCATTTTTGGCATCAAGCATTTTTGTTGTACCGTAAGAAAGATGGCTGATCAGACATCTCTGCTCTGCACTCTTTACTACCTACTTGTATTGTTCAATGTGGATCACACTAATATTATAAATGCGAGAGTTTGTGTGTTGTTTGTTTGTTCCCACTCAACTCCGTAGCGGCTGAACGGATTTTTGACCAGGATTAATACATAGGCTACTTTTTATCCTGGTATAACGCTAGTAGAGCCGCCGGCGGAAGCTAATATTTTTTGTAAATTCGATGTTATTTCGACAGCAAGTCAGTAGACAATAAAGACGGATGCCATACCTCGATAAACCCAGCTGAATAACTCGATTTCGAGTAACTAGTGTATGGAAAACTTTGATTTTACGCTCACATGCAAAAAGCTCTTTTGACAGACATTTGATAGTTTTAGAGAATATCTTGTTGAAAAATTTAAATTAAAAGCTATTCAGTCGCCTCTCAGCCCTAATGCTTTGCTTAGTATTTTAAGTTATTTTTTATTATGTTCAAAAATGCTTGTTTTATTTTTCTTTAGCTAACAATCGAGGGGTAATTAACGAACATAAACTTTGTTATGATAGAATATTCATAGTTCCCTGTATAACTTTTTATAAATTAAATTTGTAAAATGTGAACACCCTATCATCAAGAAGCTTGATATTCATGTCATTTTAAATTAGACTTTGTTGCTTGATACCGTAGGTTTATCTTATACTTTTCACTTTCTCGGAATTAGCAATTTATGATAATAATTATACATGCACTGAGATTGGCACCTTGTCTATATTTTTTCAGTATAATCGACACATTTTATAATACCCTCATTATTTTGGTTTTATTTAGTATTGCTGTATCGTGAAAGTATATTTTTGAAAATTCAATTAACTGGCTTAAAACATACATTTCATCTCATTCTAAATTCTTCTCACTACACACTAACATTACTGTGAATACTTTAATAACTGCACATTAGCTTTAAAACTAATTTGTTTTCAAACAATCATTGTAAGTTTATGAGGCTCGAAAATTATTATAATTTTTTTTTTTACTTTTCACTCCTATAAAATTACGAGTCAATATCGTAACAACTTCTATTGAAATGGGTACAGATCGTACTGGTAGTTTATATGACCAACCAATCACCATTAACATAAACATACATAATTAAAGTAGCCGATCCGAAACACTGATTTTGAACAGATGTTAATAATTTAAGTATTATTTTATAACTATATCATTGATACAAACACGTTTCCATTTAGATCAGCTTTAGCAAAAAGTTCACGAAAATACAATTTCGCGAGCTTAGCTTGTCACTTTACACCGTGCTATAAATCAGAATATTTTTCCATTCATGTACCTTTTGCTTACGAGAGGGGTCTTTTGGTCCGATAAAAAATGCTGAATCAGTCTGCTATATGAGATTCAACCGTACCATGATAATATATGTACCTAATTTTTAATGTATGTAGTTTGAAAACGATGCGTGTCATGCTCATTCGTATGTAAAAGCTTAGACGATGTTTAAAAACACAGCCGCGAGGACACCGCCGTAGTTTGCAAATTTTACAGGAAATCCGCCACGACAACTAAAAATCTACTTTCACAATCTTGATGGCTTGTCTGTTATTCATTAGATGTACATGTAATTAAACCATTGTTCGTTCCGCCAGGCTCTCAAATGAACTGTTTCCGAATTGCAGCGAGGGATTTTACGCCGCTGCAAGTTTCATGTGCTTTCAAGGAGCCAGATTTAATTTCGGCAAGCGCGAATTCCGTTATGCTCCCGTTGACAGGGAATTCATGATCTTCAATGACCATGGGTTTCTGACTGACGAGCAGAAGAGTGTAAGTATATTTTTTTAATAACAGTAGGTACTAAGATGTCTCTGGAATCAGAAACTGACAATCTGGGTATAATGTGATTATTTGAATGCTTTAATTTAAATTTAAATGTTATATGAAACGTTTTTTAGGGTTCAGTACCTCAAAAGGAAAAAATAACCTTTTACTTATAGGATCACTACGATGACTGTATGTCTACCAGTATGTCTGTCTCAGGAAAGCGTGGAGTTATCGAAACGAAATTAATAGCAAATATGATAGGCAATGCCTGCAATCTCTCGAGACAGTAAAAAACAAACTTTTAAGCCAACGCAACCAATGGATACGGCCGTTTACGCCGCAAATGAATCAAAACTTTACGGATTAGATTCGGTAACCTTAGTAATGTTTTATATCCCCTTTCTGGTTTCAGGTGATTCCCCGTTGGCTGTTTCTAGAAAGACTTCAAGCCATGCAAGGCGACTACGTAGATAGAGACTACCTCTGCGCTATCTGCTACGACAACAAACCAGACACGATCTTCTCGCCGTGCCGCCACAAGTACGTACTTAATATGCGCAAGGGGCGAGTTTGATGCAATATTGCGGGTAAATTTTTGCATAGTCTGCAAATATTTCTTCCAAATCTGCAGGTACCATGGTGTACTTATAGTTCCTACATACGTCGTGAGGTCTATTGTAGGTATTAAGTCGTGACTACAAAATAATGTTTACTTTGCTTTGGCGTGGTACCTCCTTTTCTACCGAGTGAAACAAGTATCCTTCTAGTAAAAATGCGAAAGTGTGTGCGTGCGGGGTTAAATTTGTTCCCACATAATTCCGTAACAGTTGAACACATTGGAGTGAAGCGTGGAATACATAGACTGTGATGTGGACTGACACAAACTATTTTAACTGGGTACCACGCGAGCAAAGCCGCGTGCGTAAGCTAGTATAATAATATAAGATTTCACGCAGGACCTATGCCCTACCTATAAAGGCCTATGCCTTGCAGGTCAAATTAGAATTGATGTTATTATGTTGATTACAGGGGCTTTTGCCGCGAGTGCGCGCTTCGCATGGTGGAGTGCCCGCTTTGCCGCGAGCGCGTGTGGTACTACACCATCCTTCCTCTTTGAGACGAGACTCTGACGCGGTCGTTAGCGACGACTTCGTCACAGTCACCCTACCTCGACTACTTCGTGCTCAACCCGCGACTGCGGCCCGATGAGAACTCGCGTCAAATCCTCCGTGGCGTCGCGAAAGTACTCTGCCTTACATTAGCCGAAGTCCGGACTCGATTCCGCGTTAAATACAAGAAGATATACCTTAGGGACTTGATCGTTAGGGACATGGCCGCTACCGAGATTCCCATCAGGTTGCTGCAAGACTACCTAAGCGAGGACAACTTTAGCTCGCAGCCGAGGCTGTTTGAACTTGAGGTCTTCGAGGGAGACCCTGGAGACCAGTCTGAGCCGGGCTGCTCACATTGGAATCACGATGATGACGATGAAGATGACGATGTGTCTGACTGCGAAATCGGAGTGGTCAGTGGTGGTTCCGGTCTGAGAATAATAGAGAGCAATGGAAGATCCGACTCTGGAAACACGGGAGACGGTGCCGGGCGTGTTGGAGGGAACCCGGCAGAGGGCGGCAAATCGGATGGAGAAAACACGGCTGGCGGCGACGGATCTGGTGAAGGTAATGCAGGCGACGGCGGAGGTTCTAATGAAAGTAATGAGGAAGATGGCGGAGGTTCCGATGATAGAAATAAGAAAGATGGTGGAGAAGACAAAAAAGGGAATTCCGGAGACGGTGGAGGATCCAATGAAGGAGATGAAGAAGACGACGAAGAGTCCGATGAAGGAAATGAGAAAGACTGTGAAGGGTCCAATGAAGAAAATGCTGGAGACGGCGGAGGGTCCAATGGAGGGAATGAGAAAGATGGTGATGGGTCTAATGAAGGTAATGCGGAAGACGGTGAAGGATTCAATGAAGGTACGGAGGGACACGGCGGAGGGGCCAATGGAGGAAATGATGACGGCGGTAAGTCCAATGAAAATAATGGGAAAAGTGGTAAAGGATCTGACTCAAAAGACACAGGAGATGACGTAGGATCTACTTCAGAAAATGTAGGAGAAGGTTTTGGATCCAATAGAAGTTACGAGGGAGCTGGTGCTGGATCCATTGAAGAAAACGCGGTAATTGACTTAAATTCTCGCAATAGATTCAATCCAGAAAATTCAGAAAACGGGCAGGCCTTATCAGACTCTGCTTATATGGGCGATAGCGACTCTGAGTTCGACAAAGAGAATAAAGAAATACCAAAGCCCAAGATTAGCATAGGCTCTCTCTCTCATTCGGACGTGAAACAGCCCGTACCCGAGGAGATGGAGTGGGAGGATCCCGTCTCGCGTCACTCCTCCACACCCATTTACGACGAAGATAAAGAACTGGCTTTAATTCTTTCATATGAACAGCCGTCCACGCCCAATGCGCACTTCGGTCCGGTCGATTTGGCAGAAGTGGACGCCTTTTTCAATACGCCTGAAAATCAGCGGTACCTGAACAATGAAGCACCCACAAAAATTAAAAGGTCAAAAGGCAAAAGATCTAGAAACATCCCAATAAAGCGATCCAGACCTCGCCGCGAGTGTCCCCCAGGTGTCGATAAGTCGGAGCTGGTGGAATCATTGAATCTGCAACCAATCGTTGCCACACCTAGTTTTCCTCCGCGCCCAATTCGAACTGTTTCTTATGTGATGGCAACAGATGAGGTGCACAGTACAATCGACCCTTCAACGGTGGGGGAATGTGATAGTCAGAACGAGGCTATCGACGCGAGTAGCGGAGGGCCCATCGAGTCTGGCTTTTGGGTCCCGCCGAGAGAGCCTGCTTCGTCGCCGATCGGGTCTGTCTACATACTCCCGGAGAGAGAGTCTGCTTCGTCGCCTATCGAGCCTGGCAACTGGGTCGAGGACAGAGAGCCTGCTTTATCGCCGATCGAGTCTGCCAACTGGGTCCTGGAGCCTGATTCTGCTTCGTCGCCTATCGAGACTGGCTATAATGTTCAGGTGAGAGAGTCTGCTTCGTCGCCTATTGAGCCTGGCAACTGGGTCGAGGACAGAGAGCCTGCTTTGTCGCCGATCGAGTCTGCCAACTGGATCTTGGAGCCTGATTCTGCTTCGTCGCCTATCGAGACTGGCTATAATGTCCAGGTGAGAGAGTCTGCTTCGTCGCCTATTGAGCCTGGCAACTGGGTCGAGGACAGAGAGCCTGCTTTGTCGCCGATCGAGTCTGCCAACTGGATCCTGGAGCCTGATTCTCCTTCGTCGCCTATCGAGACTGGCTATAATGTCCAGGTGAGAGAGTCTGCTTCGTCGTCTATTGAGCCTAGCAACTGGGTCGAGGACAGAGAGCCTGCTTTGTCGCCGATCGAGTCTGTCTACTTGGTCCTGGAGCCTGAGTCTGCTTCGTCGCCTATCAAGCCTGGCAATAATGTCCAGAAAAGAGAGTCTGCTTCGTCGTCTATCGAGCCTGGCTGTAATATCCAGGAAATAGAGTCTGCTTCGTCGCCTATCGAGCCTGACTATAATATCCAGGAAGTAGAGTCTGTTTCTTCGCCTATTGAGCCTGGCAACTGGGTCGAGGACAGAGAGCCTGCTTTGTCGCCGATCGAGTCTGTCTACTTGGTCCTGGAGCCTGAGTCTGCTTCGTCGCCTATCGAGCCTGTCTGTAATGTCCAGAAAGTAGAGTCTGCTTCGTCGCCTATCGAGCCTGGCTGTATTATCCAAGAGATAGAGTCTGCTTCGTCGCCTATCGAGCCAGACTATAATATCCACGAGATAGAGTCTTCTTCGTCGCCTATCGAGCCTGGCTATAATATCCAAGAATCTGCTTCGTCGCCGATCGAGTCTGCCTACTCGGTCCAGGAGCCTGAATCTGCTTCGTCGCCGATCCAGCCTGGTTACTGGGTCCAAGAAAGCGAGCTTGGTTACTGGGTCCAAGAAAGCGAGCCTGGTTACTGGGTCCAAGAAAGCGAGCCTGGTTACTGGGTCCACGAATACGAGCCTCGTTACTGGGTCCAAGAAAGCGAGTCTGCTCCGCCGGCACGACCGCGCATGCTTGACCCCGACGCCGACCCCGAGCAATATGTCAACAAGAGACTCCGACTTGCAGCTCATCAACCTTCTCCCACGCTAGATAACACCGAGTACGACAGATCCGTCGCAATCATGAAACAACACTTCGAACGCGACAAGGTCATCTGTCTGGAACACTACGATACGAGCCAGGGTCCTAGCGACGAGCGCTTGAGCTTGGAGATACCCGAAGCGCTCCGGGTCCTGAGGCGTTATCATGACGATTCCACCTTGCTCCGAAGCCTGGGCATCGATCAGCAGTCTCAGCCCTGCTGTCCCGGGCCCAATGGCATGTGCATCTCTCGCTCGCAGACCTACGTGGTCGACAGAAACAATGGCTTCCGCCAGCCGCGGTATGTTGATCCGCCATCCACCGTCGGCATGGACCTGTCCCTCAAGTCCTATCAGGAAAACCAAGACTCCGATGATGATTATGACGAAATATAACTAAATAGAGAAGAAAAGACACAAGCAGAACCCTTCCTCCTCCGCCTAAGGAAAGCTTTAAATTAGAAGAGTTTTGGAAGTATTTAGACAAGGCAACGGCTGTGATGCAGTCGCCAGCCCCTCTGATGATGGACTTTTTGAGTCTATTTTTGTTTTTTTTGGCAGAGGCTGTTTGTAAATAGTTTTATCCTCTGTCGATAAAAGTTATGAAGTCGAACAAAATGGAAGTACTGTTTTTAATCAAAAACGCATTCTGCCTGCTGATATTTACGAAAGATGGACAACAAAGGTTAACAACTATAACGGGCTACCACTAACCGTCCTAATTTGATCAAGCCTATTGAATAAAAATGTAGAGGGCGCTGGCGCATGCGGACGAATTTGAGTATTTTTTGCAAGGAGGGGGGGTACTGCTACCCACGTAGCTGTGAATGATCATTCGAGTAATGACGAAAGCAGCTCATATTTGTAAAAATGTATGTTTTCTATGTTAGTGTTAAGTAAGTGTTCGTATAAGCCTATGGCTACTAGTAGTAATTCTTGATTTAGGACATTTTCGTCTCTTACTTCTAATCTTTGCCGAGTCTATTTTGACCAAATTAGACTTTGGTCTTGAGGCTGATTGTTATACCCGCTATACAGGGTCTTTTTAATTATGACTATTGAGGGAAACGCTTATAATATCTATTCTTCGTCGATTTTAGAATAAGAAATAAATTTACGATTTGAGATTTTCAAAAAACCTCATCCCAGAACATATTATGTGTCAAGAACATAGCAACTAACATTGCTAAGAGCAAAAGAGAAGAACGCTCAGATAAGACTTATCTAAGCTTATATTGTGAAAATTTTACAATATATACGATTAAGTATCGAATTTCCTTAAAATGGCCACAGGTCGTTTTATATTTCTTACTTATAAAATAAGAAATACATATATAGTATTACCTAGTTAAGAGTTGAGGAAGGCTGTGAATCAATATCAGTATTGATGAAGCTGAAAAGATCACAATGTATGAAAAGTAAAAAAAAGAGAAGAAGAATAACGTATCAAAAACATGATTCATGTAAAATCTAGATTTAATCGACCTACTTAGACGGCAGACTTAAACACGTCCCCCATTGCACCCACGCGGCTGTGACAGTGAGTAACTTTTCATTCAAGTTAGTGTTATCATTTGTGGACATTTATGGCAAAATAAAATAGTTGACGATACGCGGCATCTAAAGGGCGCGGCGCGGCTTCAAGGCGTGATTTCGCTGCACCAAAACGCCGCATTGTGTTCCTGTGATGAGGTTAGGCTGTCAAACCATCCATTTCCAAGTCCACCATTAGTCCCTCGCATACCGTAAGGAAACGCCTGACAGACAAACGTCGGATGCTCGCCGCAAGGCGTGAATAAAATCAAATAACAGAGAACGGATCTAAGCTTTCTATTTGACGAAACTTTTACACGTTTAGATGTCGATATGTACGTAATGTGTACAGTAATTGTGCAAGACCTGTCGGCCTGAGGCGCACACATCTATCATAAATATCTCTGGATATTTAAAATCCAGTAAATTCATAATAACGGAAACGACCAAACATTATGGGTGTTTGTATAGTACAATAAGCTGTAGTCTTTACTACAGTAGCCAGTTCTTGTAGTATTATTGCAAATAAAATACTCATTATAAAGATTTACTTATAAATAAGCAGATAACTGTTTTCGAAAAAGGATGTTCTCGCATTGGATGTACATTTTTATGATTAAAACTATAACTAAGCCTAATTATCATTTATAAAATAATTGTAGTCACTTTTCATAATAATTATGTTCTAACCAGACAATGTAAAAATTGTGTAGCTACTTATGGTTTTTTACAAACTATCTATATATTCATTTTATTGTCTGCCCTATTGTCATTTGTATATTTTGGCTTTGTGCCAAATTAAGTAAACTACCGAAACTACAGTTTCTGTTCAGTTTCGCTAGATTGTTTGAAAACCAATTTAATCTTAAAATGTTTAGGCATTTATAGGTATATAGTAAATGTACTACAATGAGAAGCTAAAATTATAAGCAACGATATTGGAGAGCAAGACCCGTATTCATGAACCGTGCTGTAGGGCCCATCGGATTAGTTCTGAGCAGATATTAAACAAATGTCAAACGACCTCTATAGATGAGTCACAACTGTGAAATAAATTCTTGAATACCAGTCTTAGATGTGAATTATACTTGTATTCTGCTGTTATATTGTGTAATAAATAATTAAACAAGATCTATTTATTAGCAGATAAACGATATGTATGTGTTAAACTTATTTAAAAAAAAAAACAGAAAATTATATGGCCTGCGGCCTCATTTACTAAGTCAGTTGCACACCGAAATGATAAGCACCGGTCCTCTTTTTACCAACTTTGACAATAAGTCAATTGACGTTCTTTGAATTTCGACAGATGAAATGTCAAAGTTTGCAAATAAAGGTCCGGTGCCGATCATTTCGGTGTGCAACTGAGTTAGTAAATGAGGCCTCTGGTGGAGTGATTTTGCAAACGAACTTTGTTGAAAGTTGTTGGCGGTTCATTTTAGATTTTGGTCAAATACTTGAATTGGTGTTAGTTTATAAGAATTACCATTCATCTCTCATTTAACCTCTTTTATGGTGCGATTCCAGACATAGTAGAAAATCTATTATCTCGTTGAGATCGGAGTTGAAGCATAGAGCTACACCAGATGGAGCGAGCTAATCATATGAACGCTCGTGGCATTCCACGTGACATTTCGCAAACCATATTGGCAAAGCGCGACTCGACTCGCTCGTAAATCGCCCCATCTGGACTACCTCGTAAGCGCCACCTCCACGAGCGAGTCCATCGCGACACGACCCCGCTTCTCTGTTAATGTCCACGAGATGACTATTATCCGTCAGTATATCGACGCGACTCGCCACGGAATCGTCGCGTGGTCGGGACGACTCGTCCAATTGTTTTGTTGAAAAGAGGACAGTTATGTGACGGACACGCGCTCCGCTGCAAGGACGCCGCGTGTGGCGGGCGAGAGGCAACGTTAAGTTGACATTCAGCCACTCGTCGATAACAACATCGCCGTGTGTAAACATGTTCTTTGAGAGGAGAGTTTGTGTGTATACGTGACACGACGATAATATCGTCGCGATGAACTGGCAGGTGGAGATGGCGCGATAACAAGATGTAAATTGAATTTGAATGGTGGAATCCGATAGCATTCTTTATGTAGTTCATAATCATATCAATGTTGTTAAAACTATTAAAACAATTTTTAAAACTCGATGTAATTTTCCTAAAATATAATTACTCATGTAATTTTTACCCTTTAATATCCTAATATATTATTTATGTCATAATTGTAATGATAAATGATTATTTTTGGTGTTAAAATTAAATTATTGGTATCAAAATTGAGTGTTCGCATCGGCGACAAGTTTATTGACGATTTACTATTTATGTATACTGTATTACGTAGAAAGCCTCAAGGCTCAATAAAAATTCGATGTACTTAGACGTATCTCATTATTGTTTTATTTGACATCCAGTCACACACAACAGTCCACATAACCTTACAATTTATTAGGTATAGTTAATTCTATTTCACGAAGGCGGGTTTGCCTTGGTTGTAGTAGTGAAGTGTATCGATAGGTGTTTGTGTGCGTAACGTCAATATTGACGCAGGCAGGTATTAGGGCCTTATCTGTGCCTTAACCGACTTCAAACAGGAGGAGGCTATCTATTATTACAAAATAGTATTCAACTTTCCTTTAGGTGTTGTGAGCTAGGCGGCTGAAACTTATTTCTCAGACAGGTCTACACCTAGGAAGCCTATATCTGAATTGGCGTACTTCAGAAATAAATATTTATTCGAAGTATTAATTTTGTGAAAATTTTTCACGTTATTTTGTGCTAGACGATAATAACAATATATACCAATGGTGCTAGATGTCAATTTCGCACATTTGTTAGACGGGTCATCTGTCAAAATGTTCAAATGGCCGGCTACCACTGTCGGGCATTCGCGCGCGCAAGGTCAAGGTCATTATTTTAAGTTTTTTCCTCTAACACTATTATTTTTAATTTTTTTTTGTAATTTGACATATTTTTAAATGTAATCTAGTACTTAGATCTAACTTCCTACAAGAAGAATTTTTATATTAATTCTTTGAAACGAAAAAAAAAATACCCGCTTTTTTTGCAAAAACACGATGATAATTCAAAAATGAAACCACTTTTGAGAAAAATAACATTTTTATTTTATTATACTATTCATTAGCTTTACATTAAAGCCAAAAAACCAACACAAATTACCTTTAATTATTTATAGTCCACAATTATCTAAAAAACAACGTGATTTTCACAGTACGGCAATATGGCGGCCATTTTGCGAAAGCCGCGAACCCTAAACTATTATCGTCATAAAAATCGAATGGTACCGATGTGGAGGGTGCTTTATGCTTTATTTTGAAGTCTAGATCCTATTAAAAGTCAATGTCAAACTGACATTGACACAATTTTGACGCAAAACTGGGTAGACAGAGGAACCGATATCGGTCGCTGACAGAGGTCGACAGCGACCGATATCGGTTCCTGACAGACCGGGGGAATTTCATTTCTGATATTTTTTCGACATGACCAAACGCCAAAACTGCCATAGTCTGACAATGACAATGACATTTTGTTGTTTTCTCGGCTGTTTTAGTTGTGGACGCTATACCACAGAGGCTATAAATAAAAGAAATAGTACATTGTTCACCGAGAGGAGAAAGTGACCGATTACCGTCGAGGGTGTCGTTTGAAGCCCGAGCCGTAGGCGAGGGCTTTAAAACACCCGAGATCGGGAATCGCACACTTTCTCTCGAGTGATACATAGTGCTTTATACTACACCTACGAGGAAAATAAAAAACTAACTTGACTTTGACTTTGACTTTGACTTTGACTTTGACTAGCCAGTGCTTTTTTTGTAGCTAGTGGCCAGTGTCATTTTGCGAACTTGGAGATAAAAACTCACTGTAAAAACTTTTTGGCTTTTGATATTTAGGTTACCAGCGCATAGTCTTACCCAAAATTAAAAAAGAAAAACCACGTAAGAAATGGATTTTCATACACTTTTCTCTCCCGCTCAGATGCGTTTTCTCCCCGCATATTTGTTCGATATGCAATGACGTACTTTCTACCGTAAATTTGATAAAATATCAAGGTACTTTCCGAGCAGGTGTAGTATAAAAGATATTTTACAACTTTTTCAAATAAATCCTTTCCGCAGCAAACCCGACAGATAGGTTGGTGAGTATTTTTGAGTAGTCATAGGTCGGAGCTTACTCCCACATACCCCCCCCCCCTCGTGTGTTTTGGCGTTTATTTTTTCCAAACTTAAACTTTTTTTCTCGGAACCGAAACACTTTCGTACGTGTTACTGAAATTATGATGCAAATGGAGTCCGGAATAGACTCCACGAATTTTAGGAGGAGGGTCCTCTAAAGCGACGCCATTTGCATCATAATTTCAGGGTTCTATTCCCGAGCTGTGTACCAGTTTTTTTAATTGTATGAATGCAGTTTTCCTTGTTACTAAAATCGATGACATGGTTCCTAAGAACAGATCTTCGTATGTCTTATAGTTTCAGACTTTCCCTTAACCGATCTAAATGTTACACCTTGTAGGTATACGATTATATTTTAAAAAATATGCCATTGAAAAGCAATAGGATACTTGAGTATTGTAATGCCGTTCAACCCTGATATTGACTTTCTTATTGAAATTATGTAGGACTATACCTATGATGAAACACATACACAGGTTATCAACAAATAGAACAGGCGGGCTTCCTTAGTGTATACTCGACCATGGACCCCACATCCACGCGGTCAAACAACTGATGGAGAGATGCCGAGAATACCACCGATCCATGTGTCTAGCCTTTGTCGATTATGACAAGGCTTTCGACAATGTTGAGCACTGCGCCGTGTTTCATTCTCTTCATCGTTGTAACATCGATATAGGCGATATGGAGATATCCTCAACGCCACTATCCAAGTGCGTATGCATAGGTTTTCAGACTTCGTGCCCATCCAACGAGGTGTTCGACAAGGGGGCACCATCTCGCCAAAGTTATTTACCAGCGTAGTACTTGAAGACGTTATGAAAACGCTTGACTGAAATCACCTAGGTATTAACATCGATGGTCGCAACATATCCCATCTGCGCTTTGCTGATGTGATGATCTAGTTCTAGCTGAAAATACTAAGGAACTGCAAAAGACGCTAAAAGATCTGTATCAAGCTTCACTGAGGGTGGGCCTAAGGATGAACATGTCCAAAACCAAGCTTATGACTAACCTTCCAGGTCCTAAACCTAAAGTTACCGTTGTTAACTGCCAAATAAAAGTAGTGGATGACCACATATATCTAGGACACTGATTATCTTTCGGCTCACTATCTCAGTTGAAGGAGATTTCAAAACGTGTTCAGCTGGGATGGGCTGCCTTTACCAAGCTGGATTGGAAATCCCTCAATGCCTGAAGACCAATGTGTTCTGCCGATTCTCACCTATGGCTCCGAGACATGGCCGCTCACAAAGGAATACATGCATAAGATCAGAGTAGCACAACGAACAATGGAGCGAGCCATGCTCGGAATTTCACTGCTGGACCACATACCCAAAATCAAAATTCGACGTCGAACGAAGATTGTAGATGTGGGTATGCGGATTGCTAAGCTAAAGTGGAAATGGGCATGTCACTTGGCTAGAAGGGAATAAGGAAGTTGGACAAAGACAGTCATAGAGTGGTGGCCCAGAGATGCTCGAAGAAAGAGGCCGACCACCTGCCCAATGGTCAAACGACATCGTGGACGTAACGGGGAATCTGTGGATAAGGCTTGCAAGGGACAGAAAAGAGGAGGCCTATACCCAACAGTGGGTGTTAACGGGCTGAATGATGATGATGATCATTTCTTTAGTTCAATGTTAAGTAAGGTAGGCCTTTAAATGGTAGGCCTAATGTGATAATTATATCTATTCCCGAGAATCAAGCCCCTCTAGCATACTTACAGTTTCAGACATCGCCAGTTTATATGACACCTAAATTTTGAACTAGCTTCCTAAAAAGCACTAAATATTGGCGAAGCCTTATTTTTAAATTGTCTTTGTATTTGCTGGGGACTTACACATTTGTTCCATGGTTGTAGATTTGTGGTTGCAGCGCCTGCCACTTGTCACACACAACTTGTGAAGTTGAAAAAAACCCAAATCATAAAATCTCTAATGATGCTAATTTTCAAGATTACTTCATACATAAATAATGCTAGAATAAAAAGATATGAAATTCATTAGTTCGCCAGTTGAAAGAATTAGCGGAAGTGGAGAAGTTGAAGATGTCGTAATCACTTCTCCCATGTTTATTAACATTCCAATAATACCTACATAATACATTGAACCTAACAAGTTTTAGCATAAACTTTGCAGGCATTAGGTGTCTATTTATTGTGGTGGTGGATCTATTTATTAAAATATATGTGTAGTATATCAATCATGTGGTTCCAATAATGAATACTAGCTCTGCTTAGTTTGGGGCTACATGATGCTGTGTGATTACGTCCCGCATTATTTTTTTTTTTATGTCAGTGTTTGACAAAGCTCAAAGCTACATAAATTGTATGCAATTAACGAACTTAACTGCGTTGTGGATGTTTTAATTTCCTCTAGCAAGTTTTAAAATGCGCTCCGATGCTCTCCGACTCGCGCCTGCAAGTGTGAATCGTACATTAATGTAAGTAGCAACCAAAGCTTAATTTAAAAAAGTACCCACTAACCACTCTAGGTATTAGGAAACAGTCAAGGTAAGTATTAGGTTATCTAACTAACTCCCTCACAGATTGGCGTGGTCACACTGTTCACCCCAGTGTTGTTCGCTGGCAATTATTATTACTTATTTAATTTTTATAAACAGCTTCATCGATACCCACGTAATAATAATATCAAAGTATTGTGTGCGCAGCTGCCACCCTATTGGGGTGGCAAGCCGTGCTCACCCCATGCGCCGAGTGGTTCGGACCGGTCGTTTTGAGTCGCGGCGAGATGGCGCCCTCGGCACCAAAACTGGCGCTTTCGTAGGACTTATCGCTCATTCACAAAGGGAAGGATTTACCCTCCATAAACACGTATCCATTTTACCTCGTTGTAGATACAAATAACCAATACAAGAATAGTTTGCCATTGCACATTTTATATAGGTATCCTCTGTATGTACAAAAAAGCGAATTCAAATGAAATCACGGGGTAAGGAGATACTAATAACATAGTAACACAAACAAAAGGTAGGTAAGTAGGTACCAACTAGGCCGAAAGTATGGGTAGATACCTACTCTAAGATGCTTTTACCTGCGTTGCTCGGCTGAAATACGATAATACGATACTAAGAAGAGAATAAGGTGATCGTACATTGACCCACATATGACCCAGCTCCCGGATCACACGTCGACCAGACGCGCACGAAAATAATTTTGTAAATATTGGTTACCTTTACATAGTATATGTGTTTTATGTACCTAGTACACGTGTCTCTTGTTTTGTAAAGCGCCCTATAAACGATAAAGTTTGTCATTTTTCATAAAATTACTGTTTGAAAAGCGCATCAAACATAGGCGCCTAGAATGTAACGATGATTATACATAAAAAAATGACAAACAATTTTATAGTTCACAGGTTTTAAAAGCTGTAAAGGGGAATAAAATTATTTATTATTACATTAACATTCATTTGATTTAAGTCATTTTCATTTCACCAATAATATGACAAAATAAATTTTGGTAATTTATTTGAATAATTTGACATGTTTTACTTGACATTCATGAAAAATATTTTCCTGCAGGCTGGTAGATCAGTGTACCTACCAACCTACTCATAATTCTAAATCAGATCTAAGCTATACCACTGTAATGTAGGACATGAATAAATGAATATGAATACTTAGCGTACCTAGTCATTAATATTTACCCAAGGTTATTTGTGTGTGACCCAAGACACTTACCTACCAAAAGTTATCGATTCCTCCGAAAATATAAAAAGATCATAGAAACGGTTGCTAGACAACGCCTACGTAGCGTTACGCAGCTACAGATGATTAGTGTGTATAGGTATATAATACGTGGGACACGGTATGTTTTGCGAAAATTAAGTGTTCTATAAGTAAATACTTTTTTCTTATTTTTTTTTCAAATTATTCTCCACCAGCCTCTATACAAATACAGTCCTCTATGCCTCTGAACTAGTTTCCGTTCCAGTCCGCCGCAGACACCTCGCGTACAGGCTACTCGAACGCTGACAGCGTACCTTCCGGCGCGACGAAAATGGAGTTCCTTTGAGTTGACTTCGTTTCGGAAATGAGAATAGTGACCCAGATGTTTGACCGGCAAGCTGCCCAGAAAGTCCCTCTTTTTGAGTGCGGAGTGCGCGGGCACGTTGTGGTGGTGGAACAGTAGCCCGTGGAGCCCTGTCTTTGGTCGCTTGTTGCTCACATCAGAGAGAACTTCTGCCAAGTATTTGGTACTATACCCTTCGGCACTGATGCTTCTTTGGTTCCGTAAAGGAATTGATACCAAATACCTAGTCAAATTGAAAAAGCTCGATATCAAAATCTCCCCCGTTTTTAAATCGCTTCACTTTCGTAGACGTTAGATTCTTTTTGAAACACCCCAAACCCAAACAATCGACCAGCGCTTCGTTTCTGCATTTTATCGTTAAATCCAGGACTCATCACCTTTAATGATGTCGTAAAAACACCGAGACGAGCTTTCATGACGACACCATTCCACCCGGGTCTGCTTCTAAGCAGCCTGAAGATGCAGGTGTAAAATCTTGTGAAGTCTTCCCGATCCAATCTGCAATATGTGCTGAATCTCCTGATACGTAACTCACCTATTGTCTTGAATAAAAAAATTCCCTGCTCCACCTCATCCACGGGCAACCACGCAAGCCTCAAAGTCAAGAGAAAATATGGAAAATTTTGAAATTGAACCGTACTTTTTTTACTTTAAAATAATGATATTTTCAAAAAATATTATATGTAACTGACCAGACAAAAACCTTTTCACTATACTTTCTGAGTGGCCTGTGAGCCGGTTTTTTTTTCATTTAGATTTTAGAACAACAGTGTTATTTTACATTGTTTTTCTGATTTATGTAAAGTTTTTGGCGCTTTAACCAACCCACGGTAGTAAGAAGACACAAGTGTAGTGAAATAAAATACAAGTATTTAACTTGACTTCTCAGGTAAACGATTTTTTGGCTGATTGTTTTGTTATAGCCGCCGTAGCCGCTATAGTTAAACAGAACATGACAAGACCGAACGAAGACTGACAACTTAACTAAAACACGGAGGAAATGGAATAATGGAAGAAAAACACTACAAAATAAAACAGAAGACTTGGCAGTATGGTCAAAAGACTTTAGCTTGCCCAAATTGGGTTAAGAAACATTAAAATAATTAATGGCCTGCCAGAGGGCTTACCACAGGTTTTTATAGTTTACGAAAACTTAATAGGTTTCGGTATCTTTCCATACATTTTCAGTACAGCTCCTCTAGGGAAACGTGCATGAACTACGAAAATGTATGGAAAGATACCGAAACTTATAAAGTTTTCGTAAACTATAAAAACCTGTGGTAAGCCCTCTGGTAAGTACCTGTGTAGATCTAACCTGTGGTAAGTACCTGTGTAGATGTAGATGGATGTATTTATTTTTTAAATTATACTGACGATGGGAATTGTTGGATGGATGGGATCCACCTGATGTTAAGTGGTAACCATTTCTTATATGACAAAGTATTGCTTTGTAGATCACGCACGTTTGAAACGTGCCCTACGACGAATCGCTCTGCGTCCATAAACTTGAGGCATCACAGTAATTTTACCGGCACCTACAAACCGAAATACAGCAAAACTACTTCATGACGGAAATATGCAAGGTACTTACCCGGATAAGTCCTTCACAAAGAACTTTACTACTTCTATAGATTAAGCTAAGTAGGTAAACTTCCCTTAATATCTTTGTACTTAGGTACTTTTTACATTATAGTCATCTGCCTCAAGCTTTGATAATGCCATTTTTATTGGAGATATTAAGTTTTTTAAGTTGGTCGAAGCTTTTCATAGGTTTCATTATAGATTGTATGCGAACCGAATCTTCAAAGTAGGCACTAAGCCATATTAAATTGTAGAAGTTAAAATGTAGGCAGCGAGCATAAAACTTGCTGTTTAACTTATTGCCTTGGATTTTACAGGGTATTTGGTGCATCGTGTGCCAAATGGAAATGGTCGACTGAAGAGGTCATCTGCCTAAAGAAGCCTCTAGCGAACCTCCAGTGTGGTCTATCCTTTCAGACCCTTAGCACCTCTGTGTAATTGCGTATTTTTGAGTTTACAACTTACCATTGACCTTGTTTGCAAGGTACTCAATCTATCCCGTACGATCTATGCGTTTACCACGTAGGTAGATCTTTCTTTTTTTGAATTCGGTTAAAAAGAAGCCTCCAGCGAACCTCCAGTGTGTTCTCTTGATTAATTATACTGTAACTGACCTGTGAATTAGTACTTATATACAAAACCAATAGATGGGATTTATAGCCTATGATTTAAGTGGGCCTATACTTAGTGGAGGCAAATGTCCAGCAGTGGACTTATATAGGCCGGTGTTTTGTATAGATGGCACCTTTTGTAACAAATAATAATACACTTATTTTACCTTTGAGCGTTGGTTGTTAAATAAATACCTACTTGAATATCAAGACATTCACAGAAAAGTACTTATTTATTTATCGTCAATAACATCTCAGGGCTTACCACAGGTTTTGATAGTTTTCGAAAACTTTAAAAGTTTCTAGTTAAGTAAGTTATATATTTTAGCATTTTATTTAGCATTTTTAAAAGTTATTTAGCATTTTTTGCAACAAGTTTTAGCATTTTCGCCAAATAAAAAACGGCAACACTGATCTTTCCATACATTTTCGTAGTTCATGCACGTTTCCCTAGAGGCGCTGTACGAAATTGTATGGAAAGATACCGAAACTTATAAAGTTTTCGAAAACTATCAAAACCTGTGGTAAGCCCTCGGATCGGAAGCAGAGATACATTCCAGTTAGGCCACTACACCACTATTGCTCTATAAATATACTTTTAAACTACTTAGGTACATAATTTAGTTTCTTTTAATTCGCCTAGAACTGAATTTATCTTGAGGATATTATACCATCATCATAACATTTTTGATCAAGGATTCAATTTTGCAAGGCACGAAAAGATTAAAGGTTTTATAGTCGAGAATCACTAAGGAGATCATGTGACATTTTCATACACATAATTAGTAACGTTATCACAGGCGCGAAACCAGCTCTCCAAAATGGTTGTGGGCACAGCCATCGATGGGCACAGCTACCCGAAAATCGGCCAAGTGCGAGTCGGAGTATGATCTTGCTCATGATGGATTTATTTCAGTGATTCATAACCTTTTTGTAGTTACGGAACTCTTTCAAGATTTCAGACCCATCACGGACTCCTTTCGAAGGCAGTTGTTAGAAAAAAACCGGGCCTGTTATAAATTATTTAGTACCTATTGACGTAAATAAAAAGTTGATTAATTTATATTACGTTTTTATTCAACTAATAAAAGGCTGAAGTTGAGGCATCGAGGTAGCAACCTCCAACAGGTTAAAAATGCAGACGGCAAGCGGAGAGTTCTGTGTATTTTTATAATACACATAAGGGCTCAATTTGTAGCGTCCGTGAGGTTACGACAACGTCTGAGAAATTTAGCCGGCGAGCGCAGCGAGCCGCAAATTTTTTACCCAACTATTTGACACTACAACATACAAGATGCTTAATCCAAAGCACAGAGTTTGCTACGTCAAATCAAGTAAAAAATGCAGATAGTGAGCGGAGTGAGCCGCACTTTTTTTAAATAAAAAGAAGGGCTCAATTTGTAGCGTCCCTGAGGTTGCGACATCAAAACAACTGAGAAATGTAGCGTCGCAGATCGTCACTCCACCTGGCCGGAGGGGGCGTCCTACACTAAAACGGGTTTGTTTAAAATTTTATAAATGAAAGGAAAACGGTGGTCAAACTATATGGAGAGTTACACGGGTAAATAGGGTGTTATCTGATAGGCTTTGATTTGCCTATTCTATAACAGGTTCTTTTTTATTAAACAAAACTTACTAATAATAAAAATACAACGGAATTGAGAACCTCATCCTTTTTTGGACTCGGTTAAAAAACTACTATATAATTCTTTCAATTACAGTTTCGAATTATGGTCGTCAGCCACGTGGATGCAACTACCTACAAACAAGCGAAGTATAAAGAGGGGTAAAAAGTCCTACCCCTCTCTCTTCATACATCGAGTGTGAGTGAGAAAAACTATATATTTTCTACTCACTTTCTCAATCTATGATATCCAGAATATACAATACTGAATATATGAATTATACTTAATTGACGTCACCCGCGAGTACGAGTTAACTCGCACTTTACCGGCCTTGTTATTATTTGTATAAGGCATTTGAATATCATCAGCCTATCAAGCTCAATAGACCGTGAAAGTGTGTCGTGACAAGTCTTTTAGAGTTGCGGGCATGCCCATCGTACCCACAGCGGTGGATCCGCGCCTGCGTTATCACCTGTTTCTGTCGATGTATATGAATCATATCAATGTTGTTAAAACTATTAAAACAATTTTTAAAACTCGATGTAATTTTCCTAAAATATAATTACTCATGTAATTTTTACCCTTTAATATCCTAATATATTATTTATGTCATAATTGTAATGATAAATGATTATTTTTGGTGTTAAAATTAAATTATTGGTATCAAAATTGAGTGTTCGCATCGGCGACAAGTTTATTGACGATTTACTATTTATGTATACTGTATTACGTAGAAAGCCTCAAGGCTCAATAAAAATTCGATGTACTTAGACGTATCTCATTATTGTTTTATTTGACATCCAGTCACACACAACAGTCCACATAACCTTACAATTTATTAGGTATAGTTAATTCTATTTCACGAAGGCGGGTTTGCCTTGGTTGTAGTAGTGAAGTGTATCGATAGGTGTTTGTGTGCGTAACGTCAATATTGACGCAGGCAGGTATTAGGGCCTTATCTGTGCCTTAACCGACTTCAAACAGGAGGAGGCTATCTATTATTACAAAATAGTATTCAACTTTCCTTTAGGTGTTGTGAGCTAGGCGGCTGAAACTTATTTCTCAGACAGGTCTACACCTAGGAAGCCTATATCTGAATTGGCGTACTTCAGAAATAAATATTTATTCGAAGTATTAATTTTGTGAAAATTTTTCACGTTATTTTGTGCTAGACGATAATAACAATATATACCAATGGTGCTAGATGTCAATTTCGCACATTTGTTAGACGGGTCATCTGTCAAAATGTTCAAATGGCCGGCTACCACTGTCGGGCATTCGCGCGCGCAAGGTCAAGGTCATTATTTTAAGTTTTTTCCTCTAACACTATTATTTTTAATTTTTTTTTGTAATTTGACATATTTTTAAATGTAATCTAGTACTTAGATCTAACTTCCTACAAGAAGAATTTTTATATTAATTCTTTGAAACGAAAAAAAAAATACCCGCTTTTTTTGCAAAAACACGATGATAATTCAAAAATGAAACCACTTTTGAGAAAAATAACATTTTTATTTTATTATACTATTCATTAGCTTTACATTAAAGCCAAAAAACCAACACAAATTACCTTTAATTATTTATAGTCCACAATTATCTAAAAAACAACGTGATTTTCACAGTACGGCAATATGGCGGCCATTTTGCGAAAGCCGCGAACCCTAAACTATTATCGTCATAAAAATCGAATGGTACCGATGTGGAGGGTGCTTTATGCTTTATTTTGAAGTCTAGATCCTATTAAAAGTCAATGTCAAACTGACATTGACACAATTTTGACGCAAAACTGGGTAGACAGAGGAACCGATATCGGTCGCTGACAGAGGTCGACAGCGACCGATATCGGTTCCTGACAGACCGGGGGAATTTCATTTCTGATATTTTTTCGACATGACCAAACGCCAAAACTGCCATAGTCTGACAATGACAATGACATTTTGTTGTTTTCTCGGCTGTTTTAGTTGTGGACGCTATACCACAGAGGCTATAAATAAAAGAAATAGTACATTGTTCACCGAGAGGAGAAAGTGACCGATTACCGTCGAGGGTGTCGTTTGAAGCCCGAGCCGTAGGCGAGGGCTTTAAAACACCCGAGATCGGGAATCGCACACTTTCTCTCGAGTGATACATAGTGCTTTATACTACACCTACGAGGAAAATAAAAAACTAACTTGACTTTGACTTTGACTTTGACTTTGACTTTGACTAGCCAGTGCTTTTTTTGTAGCTAGTGGCCAGTGTCATTTTGCGAACTTGGAGATAAAAACTCACTGTAAAAACTTTTTGGCTTTTGATATTTAGGTTACCAGCGCATAGTCTTACCCAAAATTAAAAAAGAAAAACCACGTAAGAAATGGATTTTCATACACTTTTCTCTCCCGCTCAGATGCGTTTTCTCCCCGCATATTTGTTCGATATGCAATGACGTACTTTCTACCGTAAATTTGATAAAATATCAAGGTACTTTCCGAGCAGGTGTAGTATAAAAGATATTTTACAACTTTTTCAAATAAATCCTTTCCGCAGCAAACCCGACAGATAGGTTGGTGAGTATTTTTGAGTAGTCATAGGTCGGAGCTTACTCCCACATACCCCCCCCCCTCGTGTGTTTTGGCGTTTATTTTTTCCAAACTTAAACTTTTTTTCTCGGAACCGAAACACTTTCGTACGTGTTACTGAAATTATGATGCAAATGGAGTCCGGAATAGACTCCACGAATTTTAGGAGGAGGGTCCTCTAAAGCGACGCCATTTGCATCATAATTTCAGGGTTCTATTCCCGAGCTGTGTACCAGTTTTTTTAATTGTATGAATGCAGTTTTCCTTGTTACTAAAATCGATGACATGGTTCCTAAGAACAGATCTTCGTATGTCTTATAGTTTCAGACTTTCCCTTAACCGATCTAAATGTTACACCTTGTAGGTATACGATTATATTTTAAAAAATATGCCATTGAAAAGCAATAGGATACTTGAGTATTGTAATGCCGTTCAACCCTGATATTGACTTTCTTATTGAAATTATGTAGGACTATACCTATGATGAAACACATACACAGGTTATCAACAAATAGAACAGGCGGGCTTCCTTAGTGTATACTCGACCATGGACCCCACATCCACGCGGTCAAACAACTGATGGAGAGATGCCGAGAATACCACCGATCCATGTGTCTAGCCTTTGTCGATTATGACAAGGCTTTCGACAATGTTGAGCACTGCGCCGTGTTTCATTCTCTTCATCGTTGTAACATCGATATAGGCGATATGGAGATATCCTCAACGCCACTATCCAAGTGCGTATGCATAGGTTTTCAGACTTCGTGCCCATCCAACGAGGTGTTCGACAAGGGGGCACCATCTCGCCAAAGTTATTTACCAGCGTAGTACTTGAAGACGTTATGAAAACGCTTGACTGAAATCACCTAGGTATTAACATCGATGGTCGCAACATATCCCATCTGCGCTTTGCTGATGTGATGATCTAGTTCTAGCTGAAAATACTAAGGAACTGCAAAAGACGCTAAAAGATCTGTATCAAGCTTCACTGAGGGTGGGCCTAAGGATGAACATGTCCAAAACCAAGCTTATGACTAACCTTCCAGGTCCTAAACCTAAAGTTACCGTTGTTAACTGCCAAATAAAAGTAGTGGATGACCACATATATCTAGGACACTGATTATCTTTCGGCTCACTATCTCAGTTGAAGGAGATTTCAAAACGTGTTCAGCTGGGATGGGCTGCCTTTACCAAGCTGGATTGGAAATCCCTCAATGCCTGAAGACCAATGTGTTCTGCCGATTCTCACCTATGGCTCCGAGACATGGCCGCTCACAAAGGAATACATGCATAAGATCAGAGTAGCACAACGAACAATGGAGCGAGCCATGCTCGGAATTTCACTGCTGGACCACATACCCAAAATCAAAATTCGACGTCGAACGAAGATTGTAGATGTGGGTATGCGGATTGCTAAGCTAAAGTGGAAATGGGCATGTCACTTGGCTAGAAGGGAATAAGGAAGTTGGACAAAGACAGTCATAGAGTGGTGGCCCAGAGATGCTCGAAGAAAGAGGCCGACCACCTGCCCAATGGTCAAACGACATCGTGGACGTAACGGGGAATCTGTGGATAAGGCTTGCAAGGGACAGAAAAGAGGAGGCCTATACCCAACAGTGGGTGTTAACGGGCTGAATGATGATGATGATCATTTCTTTAGTTCAATGTTAAGTAAGGTAGGCCTTTAAATGGTAGGCCTAATGTGATAATTATATCTATTCCCGAGAATCAAGCCCCTCTAGCATACTTACAGTTTCAGACATCGCCAGTTTATATGACACCTAAATTTTGAACTAGCTTCCTAAAAAGCACTAAATATTGGCGAAGCCTTATTTTTAAATTGTCTTTGTATTTGCTGGGGACTTACACATTTGTTCCATGGTTGTAGATTTGTGGTTGCAGCGCCTGCCACTTGTCACACACAACTTGTGAAGTTGAAAAAAACCCAAATCATAAAATCTCTAATGATGCTAATTTTCAAGATTACTTCATACATAAATAATGCTAGAATAAAAAGATATGAAATTCATTAGTTCGCCAGTTGAAAGAATTAGCGGAAGTGGAGAAGTTGAAGATGTCGTAATCACTTCTCCCATGTTTATTAACATTCCAATAATACCTACATAATACATTGAACCTAACAAGTTTTAGCATAAACTTTGCAGGCATTAGGTGTCTATTTATTGTGGTGGTGGATCTATTTATTAAAATATATGTGTAGTATATCAATCATGTGGTTCCAATAATGAATACTAGCTCTGCTTAGTTTGGGGCTACATGATGCTGTGTGATTACGTCCCGCATTATTTTTTTTTTTATGTCAGTGTTTGACAAAGCTCAAAGCTACATAAATTGTATGCAATTAACGAACTTAACTGCGTTGTGGATGTTTTAATTTCCTCTAGCAAGTTTTAAAATGCGCTCCGATGCTCTCCGACTCGCGCCTGCAAGTGTGAATCGTACATTAATGTAAGTAGCAACCAAAGCTTAATTTAAAAAAGTACCCACTAACCACTCTAGGTATTAGGAAACAGTCAAGGTAAGTATTAGGTTATCTAACTAACTCCCTCACAGATTGGCGTGGTCACACTGTTCACCCCAGTGTTGTTCGCTGGCAATTATTATTACTTATTTAATTTTTATAAACAGCTTCATCGATACCCACGTAATAATAATATCAAAGTATTGTGTGCGCAGCTGCCACCCTATTGGGGTGGCAAGCCGTGCTCACCCCATGCGCCGAGTGGTTCGGACCGGTCGTTTTGAGTCGCGGCGAGATGGCGCCCTCGGCACCAAAACTGGCGCTTTCGTAGGACTTATCGCTCATTCACAAAGGGAAGGATTTACCCTCCATAAACACGTATCCATTTTACCTCGTTGTAGATACAAATAACCAATACAAGAATAGTTTGCCATTGCACATTTTATATAGGTATCCTCTGTATGTACAAAAAAGCGAATTCAAATGAAATCACGGGGTAAGGAGATACTAATAACATAGTAACACAAACAAAAGGTAGGTAAGTAGGTACCAACTAGGCCGAAAGTATGGGTAGATACCTACTCTAAGATGCTTTTACCTGCGTTGCTCGGCTGAAATACGATAATACGATACTAAGAAGAGAATAAGGTGATCGTACATTGACCCACATATGACCCAGCTCCCGGATCACACGTCGACCAGACGCGCACGAAAATAATTTTGTAAATATTGGTTACCTTTACATAGTATATGTGTTTTATGTACCTAGTACACGTGTCTCTTGTTTTGTAAAGCGCCCTATAAACGATAAAGTTTGTCATTTTTCATAAAATTACTGTTTGAAAAGCGCATCAAACATAGGCGCCTAGAATGTAACGATGATTATACATAAAAAAATGACAAACAATTTTATAGTTCACAGGTTTTAAAAGCTGTAAAGGGGAATAAAATTATTTATTATTACATTAACATTCATTTGATTTAAGTCATTTTCATTTCACCAATAATATGACAAAATAAATTTTGGTAATTTATTTGAATAATTTGACATGTTTTACTTGACATTCATGAAAAATATTTTCCTGCAGGCTGGTAGATCAGTGTACCTACCAACCTACTCATAATTCTAAATCAGATCTAAGCTATACCACTGTAATGTAGGACATGAATAAATGAATATGAATACTTAGCGTACCTAGTCATTAATATTTACCCAAGGTTATTTGTGTGTGACCCAAGACACTTACCTACCAAAAGTTATCGATTCCTCCGAAAATATAAAAAGATCATAGAAACGGTTGCTAGACAACGCCTACGTAGCGTTACGCAGCTACAGATGATTAGTGTGTATAGGTATATAATACGTGGGACACGGTATGTTTTGCGAAAATTAAGTGTTCTATAAGTAAATACTTTTTTCTTATTTTTTTTTCAAATTATTCTCCACCAGCCTCTATACAAATACAGTCCTCTATGCCTCTGAACTAGTTTCCGTTCCAGTCCGCCGCAGACACCTCGCGTACAGGCTACTCGAACGCTGACAGCGTACCTTCCGGCGCGACGAAAATGGAGTTCCTTTGAGTTGACTTCGTTTCGGAAATGAGAATAGTGACCCAGATGTTTGACCGGCAAGCTGCCCAGAAAGTCCCTCTTTTTGAGTGCGGAGTGCGCGGGCACGTTGTGGTGGTGGAACAGTAGCCCGTGGAGCCCTGTCTTTGGTCGCTTGTTGCTCACATCAGAGAGAACTTCTGCCAAGTATTTGGTACTATACCCTTCGGCACTGATGCTTCTTTGGTTCCGTAAAGGAATTGATACCAAATACCTAGTCAAATTGAAAAAGCTCGATATCAAAATCTCCCCCGTTTTTAAATCGCTTCACTTTCGTAGACGTTAGATTCTTTTTGAAACACCCCAAACCCAAACAATCGACCAGCGCTTCGTTTCTGCATTTTATCGTTAAATCCAGGACTCATCACCTTTAATGATGTCGTAAAAACACCGAGACGAGCTTTCATGACGACACCATTCCACCCGGGTCTGCTTCTAAGCAGCCTGAAGATGCAGGTGTAAAATCTTGTGAAGTCTTCCCGATCCAATCTGCAATATGTGCTGAATCTCCTGATACGTAACTCACCTATTGTCTTGAATAAAAAAATTCCCTGCTCCACCTCATCCACGGGCAACCACGCAAGCCTCAAAGTCAAGAGAAAATATGGAAAATTTTGAAATTGAACCGTACTTTTTTTACTTTAAAATAATGATATTTTCAAAAAATATTATATGTAACTGACCAGACAAAAACCTTTTCACTATACTTTCTGAGTGGCCTGTGAGCCGGTTTTTTTTTCATTTAGATTTTAGAACAACAGTGTTATTTTACATTGTTTTTCTGATTTATGTAAAGTTTTTGGCGCTTTAACCAACCCACGGTAGTAAGAAGACACAAGTGTAGTGAAATAAAATACAAGTATTTAACTTGACTTCTCAGGTAAACGATTTTTTGGCTGATTGTTTTGTTATAGCCGCCGTAGCCGCTATAGTTAAACAGAACATGACAAGACCGAACGAAGACTGACAACTTAACTAAAACACGGAGGAAATGGAATAATGGAAGAAAAACACTACAAAATAAAACAGAAGACTTGGCAGTATGGTCAAAAGACTTTAGCTTGCCCAAATTGGGTTAAGAAACATTAAAATAATTAATGGCCTGCCAGAGGGCTTACCACAGGTTTTTATAGTTTACGAAAACTTAATAGGTTTCGGTATCTTTCCATACATTTTCAGTACAGCTCCTCTAGGGAAACGTGCATGAACTACGAAAATGTATGGAAAGATACCGAAACTTATAAAGTTTTCGTAAACTATAAAAACCTGTGGTAAGCCCTCTGGTAAGTACCTGTGTAGATCTAACCTGTGGTAAGTACCTGTGTAGATGTAGATGGATGTATTTATTTTTTAAATTATACTGACGATGGGAATTGTTGGATGGATGGGATCCACCTGATGTTAAGTGGTAACCATTTCTTATATGACAAAGTATTGCTTTGTAGATCACGCACGTTTGAAACGTGCCCTACGACGAATCGCTCTGCGTCCATAAACTTGAGGCATCACAGTAATTTTACCGGCACCTACAAACCGAAATACAGCAAAACTACTTCATGACGGAAATATGCAAGGTACTTACCCGGATAAGTCCTTCACAAAGAACTTTACTACTTCTATAGATTAAGCTAAGTAGGTAAACTTCCCTTAATATCTTTGTACTTAGGTACTTTTTACATTATAGTCATCTGCCTCAAGCTTTGATAATGCCATTTTTATTGGAGATATTAAGTTTTTTAAGTTGGTCGAAGCTTTTCATAGGTTTCATTATAGATTGTATGCGAACCGAATCTTCAAAGTAGGCACTAAGCCATATTAAATTGTAGAAGTTAAAATGTAGGCAGCGAGCATAAAACTTGCTGTTTAACTTATTGCCTTGGATTTTACAGGGTATTTGGTGCATCGTGTGCCAAATGGAAATGGTCGACTGAAGAGGTCATCTGCCTAAAGAAGCCTCTAGCGAACCTCCAGTGTGGTCTATCCTTTCAGACCCTTAGCACCTCTGTGTAATTGCGTATTTTTGAGTTTACAACTTACCATTGACCTTGTTTGCAAGGTACTCAATCTATCCCGTACGATCTATGCGTTTACCACGTAGGTAGATCTTTCTTTTTTTGAATTCGGTTAAAAAGAAGCCTCCAGCGAACCTCCAGTGTGTTCTCTTGATTAATTATACTGTAACTGACCTGTGAATTAGTACTTATATACAAAACCAATAGATGGGATTTATAGCCTATGATTTAAGTGGGCCTATACTTAGTGGAGGCAAATGTCCAGCAGTGGACTTATATAGGCCGGTGTTTTGTATAGATGGCACCTTTTGTAACAAATAATAATACACTTATTTTACCTTTGAGCGTTGGTTGTTAAATAAATACCTACTTGAATATCAAGACATTCACAGAAAAGTACTTATTTATTTATCGTCAATAACATCTCAGGGCTTACCACAGGTTTTGATAGTTTTCGAAAACTTTAAAAGTTTCGGTATCTTTCCCAGTGTTGCCGGTTTAGCATTTTTAATGCAAAATTTAGAATATTTTCGGGTCTGTTAGCTTGAAAAATTCGCATTTAGCATATTTTATGATTAACATTTTTTTGTACGTTACCTAAAAATTCGAAATTCCTAAGGAATTCAAAAGAAAAATATATATTTTAGCATTTTATTTAGCATTTTTAAAAGTTATTTAGCATTTTTTGCAACAAGTTTTAGCATTTTCGCCAAATAAAAAACGGCAACACTGATCTTTCCATACATTTTCGTAGTTCATGCACGTTTCCCTAGAGGCGCTGTACGAAATTGTATGGAAAGATACCGAAACTTATAAAGTTTTCGAAAACTATCAAAACCTGTGGTAAGCCCTCGGATCGGAAGCAGAGATACATTCCAGTTAGGCCACTACACCACTATTGCTCTATAAATATACTTTTAAACTACTTAGGTACATAATTTAGTTTCTTTTAATTCGCCTAGAACTGAATTTATCTTGAGGATATTATACCATCATCATAACATTTTTGATCAAGGATTCAATTTTGCAAGGCACGAAAAGATTAAAGGTTTTATAGTCGAGAATCACTAAGGAGATCATGTGACATTTTCATACACATAATTAGTAACGTTATCACAGGCGCGAAACCAGCTCTCCAAAATGGTTGTGGGCACAGCCATCGATGGGCACAGCTACCCGAAAATCGGCCAAGTGCGAGTCGGAGTATGATCTTGCTCATGATGGATTTATTTCAGTGATTCATAACCTTTTTGTAGTTACGGAACTCTTTCAAGATTTCAGACCCATCACGGACTCCTTTCGAAGGCAGTTGTTAGAAAAAAACCGGGCCTGTTATAAATTATTTAGTACCTATTGACGTAAATAAAAAGTTGATTAATTTATATTACGTTTTTATTCAACTAATAAAAGGCTGAAGTTGAGGCATCGAGGTAGCAACCTCCAACAGGTTAAAAATGCAGACGGCAAGCGGAGAGTTCTGTGTATTTTTATAATACACATAAGGGCTCAATTTGTAGCGTCCGTGAGGTTACGACAACGTCTGAGAAATTTAGCCGGCGAGCGCAGCGAGCCGCAAATTTTTTACCCAACTATTTGACACTACAACATACAAGATGCTTAATCCAAAGCACAGAGTTTGCTACGTCAAATCAAGTAAAAAATGCAGATAGTGAGCGGAGTGAGCCGCACTTTTTTTAAATAAAAAGAAGGGCTCAATTTGTAGCGTCCCTGAGGTTGCGACATCAAAACAACTGAGAAATGTAGCGTCGCAGATCGTCACTCCACCTGGCCGGAGGGGGCGTCCTACACTAAAACGGGTTTGTTTAAAATTTTATAAATGAAAGGAAAACGGTGGTCAAACTATATGGAGAGTTACACGGGTAAATAGGGTGTTATCTGATAGGCTTTGATTTGCCTATTCTATAACAGGTTCTTTTTTATTAAACAAAACTTACTAATAATAAAAATACAACGGAATTGAGAACCTCATCCTTTTTTGGACTCGGTTAAAAAACTACTATATAATTCTTTCAATTACAGTTTCGAATTATGGTCGTCAGCCACGTGGATGCAACTACCTACAAACAAGCGAAGTATAAAGAGGGGTAAAAAGTCCTACCCCTCTCTCTTCATACATCGAGTGTGAGTGAGAAAAACTATATATTTTCTACTCACTTTCTCAATCTATGATATCCAGAATATACAATACTGAATATATGAATTATACTTAATTGACGTCACCCGCGAGTACGAGTTAACTCGCACTTTACCGGCCTTGTTATTATTTGTATAAGGCATTTGAATATCATCAGCCTATCAAGCTCAATAGACCGTGAAAGTGTGTCGTGACAAGTCTTTTAGAGTTGCGGGCATGCCCATCGTACCCACAGCGGTGGATCCGCGCCTGCGTTATCACCTGTTTCTGTCGATGTAGTACCTACCTACTAAGTGGCATCGGGGCGGAGACGCACCATGGCAACGGCAAGGGGACAGCGGGCGGGCATGATAATGGTTTCTCTTAGAAAAAGTAAAGAGTGGGTAGAATAATGTCTTTGTTACAATATAAAATCAGGACAAGTCGACACGAACTTAAGTATTTTTAAACTTACTTAAACTGAAGTCTTATTAGAGCCTTTGATCGTTGAAACAGGTCCGTCACTAATAATTTATTCAAATTCATAACTTTTAATTGCTTTACTGAGCTAATTTTCTGCTTTTATGTATTGTTTAATAAAGGCGTACTCAGTAAAGCGAAAATGTACTTACAAATTCGTGGTTCTACACAGAAAAATACAATTAATTAAAAAAGTTTAATCAAAAGCTCTCATTTCAAAGACTAACTTAACCCTCAAAGAGTTTTATAACACTTAAATAAATATTAGTAAAAAATATTTTTTTACGCATGTAACCTTACACCTTACACTATCGAATAATATTTGATAAAAAATTTACTTTTCTGGTCGTTGGTGTTTGTAACCATAAATAAATTACAGACGTACCTAACAAACACAGGTACCTACTACTGAAATAAGCAACGATTCCCTATCTAGTTAATATCTCGTCTAACCAGGACTACGTAGACATCGAAACTCTACTCTAGCTTCCCAGCCGGTGGCTTGTTCGGCCACTGTTCTCAGCATATCTTCATAGCACACCCTTTCGATTGTCGTACCAAGAGCCATGCAGATTGGATAAACGTTACGAAAGTTATGATCTAACAAACATATCCACATACACAAATACAAAGCAAAATCGCCTAAGTTGTCACTGAGATCTTCACTCGCTTCGCTCGCTCGATCTATAAGCCACGTCGAAGGCTTTATGACAGCCTAAAAACTGACACCAGAATTAGCCACAAGCTCATACCAAGAAGAATCGTGTCATGATTATTTTGCTACAAGAGGCTGTATCAATCGCAATTCTTTATCATCATCTCCTTGCTTTTATCCTTATGTTATCACACTATAATATTATAAATGAGAAAGTTGTGTTGTGTTAGTAAGTATGTTTGTTTCCACTCAACAGTAGGTACGTTTGTTTTCCGTAACGGCTGATCGGATTTTGATGAAACGCTTGGATTATACATAGTTTGTAACCTAGATGTAACAAACCTTTTTAAACCAAGTAGTACTAGAGCACAAAATCAATATGTATATCTTTTGGGACTAGAGTCCGCGCCACCACGATAGACGGCGCTGCTATCGCAGAACTATAGTAAATAAAACAAATACATAATCATAATCATATTCTTTGTTTCATGTAGTACATTAAGATCTTGGTTGTTATTTCGTTTTGATTTATAATAATTATGGTCTAAGAGGTCTTACTCTGGACATTTTGCAGTAAAAAACGCTCATAGATATCCAATAATTCACTATCGGGATTGAGTAGTTCCCCTTTATGTCGTCGGACTTGAGTTGAGGCGTGGATTATAGCTGTGGTACACTAGTACCTAGGTCCCAGAAGTCAACAGTTTATATGCAATAGGTAGGTAGTAGGTACCTAGGTCATAGAAGTCAATTTCGACGATAGGTAACAGGATTTTTGACACCACTGCATCATTTCAATTAGGTATTTCTAAATATGTATTTCCCTTGTTAAGCTTACCAACCGTTATCACATGTAAGTGTAAAGGTACTAGGTACTCTTACCTTCTATGAAACTTCTAATCTAGGGTTGCGGAGCGACTCCTGGAAAGTCAAGTCAAGCGGGGAAGCCGTAGTATATACCTTTACCGGAACCAAGTCTATTTTTCAGCCCCCTACAACTTCGTTACAGCTTCCGTCACGAAGCTGAATAATACTATAAAATCTTTGACTAAAAAATATTATTGAAATAGAATTCTGATCATTCTTGCATTGGCGAAAGCTCTCTCTAAACTCTAAAGTTATGTGTTCGTAGCCGACTGCAAGCGACATGTGGTCTGCTGCTAGCAGACCACTTGTCGCTGGGACACTATCTGTCTTATTCCAAAACGAAGACTAAAGATAGTCTAGGTTTAAAACTGGTATTTTGTATACAAAATGTCAGCTAAAAACTCAGTCTATCTTTAGTCATAAGACAGTATTGGTTTACATGTATTTCTATGAAATACCTTCCGTGGCTAGCGACACGTCGCGTTGTTCGTCTGCCGCTACAGGCCGAACGTCTGTCGCCCGACCGCAGATCAGTAGTAACCAAATGGTACCTGCAGTCAAATCCGAACCCGACTGCAAGTTTATACTGTAGCTTTTGGGCGACAGTAACTTTTGACGTTCGGCCCTTAGCGGCAGACGAAGCGCCACGCCACGCCGGGACGTGTCGCTTCCTAGCCACTGAAGGTATTTCATAGAAATACATCGCACCCCTAGAACAACACGGAATTATGTCGAAAAACTACTTTTTTCAGAATCGTTGAAAAACCGTTATCTGCTTATGTATCGGATTCGAATATGCAATAAAGTCGATTTTGAGATTTTTCGACATAATTCCGTGTTGTTCTAGGGGTGCGACATATAAACCAGTAGTCGCAGCGACATGTAGTGTGCTGTTTCCGACTGCATTCGGCTACCAACTTGTATCTTTAGGTACAGTAACGTGCACTACGATGTATACATTTTAGGACCGTGTCGCTGTAAATTGAGATATTAGACGAGAGCTTTCTCATCTGTTAGTATATAAGTGCTTTCTAAATGGACATAGTACTAAATTGTAAACATCTTATTGCACGTGACTGTACTTATGACATCTTTAGAGCAGTTTCATTTCAACAACCTAATCGCCTAACCTAACTTTAAATATCATGGAATTTGCTTTCTATCTTAAATTACGGGAAATAAATGCGGGATAAAAACAACACAAAGTATATTTATGAGTGCGTGTTTAATATTAATTATTTAATATAGGTAAAGACTTATATTATACGAGCAGTTGCGTCGCATCCAAGTTCACCCCTCCGATATTGCCAGAGTACCTGAAAATCAGAATTTACTTTTAAAAAATATTCATATGCGTAAAAAAATCAATGCACAGGCCCATACATCTACAAGTCATCAGACTAGTAGCATTGTATGAATCAGATTGTTGGGAAAAAGACGGACGAAAAGAGTGCTTGCTTCTCAAATCACAGTTATTCTGTGATTTGAGTAGCAAGCACTCTTTTGCTCAAATGCAAATGTTGGGACGACAAAGCCGTCGTAAGACATGAATGGATAAAATATAAAGAATGAGTACATCAGGGGAAGCCTGAAAGTGGCACCGCAAGTGGTGTGGAGTGGTTGACCTGCATGATATGGGCATGTATTGTGACTTGTGAGAGATGAAAGCCATGAGACTAAAAAAATAATGAGTATAAATCTGATTGATTTGACTGAATATACGAGTAGAGGGAGGCCATAGAGGATGAATGGATTGTGTGAAAGAGGATACGAGGGTGAAATGAGTGATTATAGAATTGACGGCTGATAGGAGTGAATGTATAAAGAAAACATGTTGTGCAGACCCGCGGGGTGATCGGCTAACTCTGTTGCAAACGGAATTTATTGACACCGATCCTGTTTTTACAAACTTTGACATTTCATCTGTTGAAATTCAATGAACGTCAATTGTCAAACTGTCACAGTTTGTTAAACAGGATCGGTGTCAATCATTTCTGTTTGCAAGTTGCAACAGAGTTAGCCGATCACCCCGCAGATCTAGTCTAATAATAATCTAAAAACTATACATTTTTGATATTTATTTATGTAGTTAAGTAGTTTAAAGTAAAATTTATAGTAAAAATGTATTTTTGACGAGTTTACAATTACATAAAGTATCTAAATACAAAAAATAAAAATTTAAATAATAATCTAGTCTATAATATTAAATAAGTAATTCAAGTAGTTAGATATAGCAAATACATAGGTACATTATTATAAATAGAAAGTAGCCAGACCCTATTACTATGTTTGTATATTCTACAAACATTTGTCACGCGGCAGGAATCGAACCCGCAACCTACTGCGTCTAAGCCTTTACCCACTTTGCCACAGAGGTCGTCAAACAATAAAATGATTATTGTGCCAAGTCTTCATAATTATTTACGTACCAACTAGGAAATATTATAATAATCAGAGTAATAATAATCAGTACAGAGCACATATAAATCGAAAATATCTAAAGAAATAACGCTTATAAATAGTTTCATCGAAGTTAGTGCATCGATCAAGTCAACAAAGCTGGCTGTGATATGAACTGTGATTACATCATCACAACCACTTTGTCGGCTCCCTCTTTGCGTGTCCTTGATTTGGGTTGATGGCGGGCTCGTAGATCCCGCGCTGATTGCAGGGTGCTTCTCGCTCATCAAAGCTGGCTGTGATATGGCTATGTAAACGCACTTCACAACCACTTTGAGAGCGACAAACACTCAGCTGTTTCATTTCCGATCCGCTACAGGCTGGATGGAATGTCGCGCAGCCCGACTCGTCAAAAATGGCTGTGATATGATTGGGACAACACGGCACAACCATTTTCACGAATGGGCCACGGAATTCAGACGAATGGTAGAGTGCATATCTGAAATAACTTTTTAATTAAACTTAATTTTTAGAAAGGCTACCAATATTTGTAGTGAGGTATGGTTACAGAGACAAACTTTTTCACATTACTTAACCATTCTATGTTAATCGACATGCTATTACTACTTAATTTAACTAATTTAGTATACACGCGCAAATGTTTGATGTGATGAAAGATCTCAGAAAACCGACCACATCAAAGTGGCTGTGATATGAAAAAGGGTACACATAGTCACAGCCCCTTTGATAGGCTAGGCTCGAGAAACTGCTTCGGAGATCTTCTGATGTTGGAACTTGGGTGTCGTTGCTGTTACGAATGAGGCCATGCTCATCAAAGCTGGCTGTGATAGCTACGCAATGACCTATGATCAGCCGACTTTGATGACAGGGCCACATTGCATCCACTCCTGAAAAAACATTTAATACACGAGAACATACACACACATTCTAAAACAAATAACATGGAAAGCTGACTGAAACAGAAAGACTTTGCATGGACCACTATGAGTTTTACGCGGTTTAAGCTAGATTTGCGAAAAATTTGCGATTTTTCTGCGATTCGGTTGTACAAGTAAGATGGCGGCATCGATCCGGATTGGAGTTGGAATTAATAGAAGCAGTTCTAGCTAGGAAGGTGCACAATATCGGCAAGATGTGATGCGGGTCAACACACTTCACCACAAAATTTTAGTAAATTCAAAGGAACAACACAATAAAATTTGAGTTTTTTCTATGCGACCAAAAGCGAGCGCGTGCGCGGGTGTAGCCATGACAGTTTTCAAACAGTTCATATATTAGGAGGCGCCACTGTTCATGGCGTGGCGCAATGCATATCGCGGTCTCACTCTCACATATGTCAGCAAGGTATGTACGGGAGCGGGATGGGAAAGGTTGCTTGCAACAAACTATTTTTCCGAATCGGTTCACAAAATAAATATTTTTTACTGAGTTTTGTAAAATGGAAAACTGGCGGGTTGTCATTCTGACCACTAAATTCGAGTAGGTATTATCTACTTACTGCTGCTTCCAAGCTAACAATTATGCGAACAACCGATGTCTACCCTATTCACGCACGTAAATCATGGCGGAGAACTGATTACCTACGTACCCAAACTCGTGTTGTAGGGACGTAGATATCTAACCAAATAAATCGGATTGATGTGTAAGTAATATTCTACCTAGATAATCGAATAATTACCCCGGTTCTAACGAACAGTTTAACCTCTTGAACAGTTTTACTTACATATGCGACAGACGAACGAAAGTATAGGGTAGGTTACAGTAAGTAGCGAGAAATGAATAGAAAAACATTCATAATAAGCCACTGCGAAAGGGTACAATTACAACTAAAATATTTATCTATTCTGATGCGGGATGAACGAAATTGTTAGGTATAATAATAATACTAATTCCTGTTTAGAAATACGGGTTTGAGAGCTTTTAATGATACGAATTGCGAGAAGCTCTAAACGGACTTGAAGGAAGGTACCTATGTGGGTTTTGTACGTTACATACTCCATGTTTAAGCGATGCTAAATGATTGCGATTTATTTCGTCAATTTAGATAAATTTAGATATGTGACGGAAATACCTAGCTACGCAGAAAAGGATACAGGATAGGTACACCGATTCCGTGGTTAAGCAAAATTTGCAAAAATTTAACTATTCGGTTGTGACCAGTAGGACTGAGGAATAGAATGGCATTGAAGTTAGAAAGACTAGAAACGGTTTCAGCTAGGAAGGTACCTCAAGATGTGATGCGGCTCCGTCGACTACTTAAGCATAAAATTTGTAAAAATACACAAGCACAACAAAATAAAATCTGAGTTTTTTCTCTGCGATAAAGCGAGCGCGGGCAAGGGTATAGCCATGACAGTTTTCGAACAGGTTGTTCTTTAGGAGGCGCCACTGTCCATAGTGTGGCGCGATTCATATCGCTGTCTCACTCTCACGTAAGAGAGCAAGGTATGCGCGGGAGCGGAATGGGAAAAAGATGCTTGCAACAACGTACAAAGTAACGTTTCGAACTACGTAGAAATTATAAACAATATTAAATTGAAACAATACTAATTTCGAATATATACTTCTATTAATATTTATATAGCGTGATTGAATTGAAACCGTCTAAGTTAATGTAGTATAATGGTGTTAGTGTATTTGCTAATGAATTAAACATTTACTAGCACATTGACTGCTGGCCAATGCGCTAGACAAAACAATCAACAGACAAGCCCGAGGTGGCGGAGTTGCACAACACATGAACACAACTTCATGATGCTGTGTGATAATGTCCAGCATTATTTATTTATTTATTTATTATTTATTCATGTGTTTTGAGCAATCATCAAAGCGTTAATATTTTCATAAAGCTAGTAAAAGAAAATCATATAAAAAATATTGAAACTGTTAATAAAACTGTTGAAAGGTTAATGGAAAAACTTTTAATCACCTTTAGTCAATTGATACGTCTTTATACGTTATGGAACCTTGAATCGATACAAATGCCAAAAATAGTACACCTCGCATTTTAAAAGTTTTCGAGTGCCTACTTACATATATTATGATAGTTTAAAACATTTCGAATATCAAGAAAGCTTTTTAGCAATAGCTGCGCTAGAGTGTAGTTTAGGCAAGTTAATTGAATACTCTGGTTTGGAATGCAATGAGTCAACAGCAACACTGACAAGCGTAGGTCGAAACGGACGCCCTGACCCAATGAAGATAAAACGACTAAGGATACACATATTTGATGAACTGATGACACTGAAGGAACAAATACCATTGATACTAATCATAATCACGTCATGTCACCTGCTATATTTACGATAAATGACGAAAGTAGTAAAAATAATGTGATAGATACTTAATTTGTTCCAGGTTATGAACCGTTATAAGAAAACATATAATCTTCCGTAATATTTAGTAAACTACGAGAGATTTCCATTTCTTTTTAGATAGAGGTTCTAACAAATATATAAAAGTTACGTCAAATCCCCTAACAATGAAGTCTTTTGTAGTACTCGAACACACTGCGTAGTAAAACAAGTTGCGAGCGTAAATACAAAAGCTAGTGAAACCGGTGTTCAACCAATGAATGTTTCATTTATTTATCATAAGCAGTAATGTAAAAGTCGATTTTAAAGCCATTGCTGATCCAAAACGATTGCCAAGGGGGTTCTGTACTAGAGGTAAAGCGGTTGTCTGCTATCGATTGCAAATTGAAGCATTGTTGCAAAATTTTGGTGTGCAATTTTCAAAATTCAAACTATTTTTAGACGTAAAAAAAATCATTTTTCTACACGTTTCTTAAGAACTCAGTTTTATCTTTCTTAGCCGGTTTGGAAAATGCTTTTTTTGTTTGGGATGGAGTAGTCAAAATAAGGGAATAATTGAACTTATTTTTTGTCTATTGTATACAAATCCCTCCTATAAAGTATAAAGTAATGAAAGTTCATGTCCTAATAGATCTGTCTGACATCAGATATAACTTGCAGAATAATCGAGGAATCTTCGAAGTCTGGAAGTTCGAATAAATCTGGCCAAGTGCGAAGTACCAGTGAAACACAATTTGGTATGGTCAAAGACTGTCCTTCTCGAGCATGTAAGCAGCGGCAATGTTGAAGGCTTTCAGTCAGAGTAATAAGTATACATTAAGCAGTCTACACTGCAAATCCCCCAAAACCCACCAACATAGCCCGTCTCCGAGTCGTGGCCGCGCTGTGTGACTGTGTCGTCGGTGGGAGTCGGCGGGGCTTGTATGTAGACTCGACACTATAGCCTTTTAGACCAACTCAAGTATGAAAATGAGTGTCGTCACGATATATCATTAGCAGTGTGAACGAAGAGCACATATTTGATACATTTGCCTCGAGCCTTCGATAGATAATAGCTATCATTAATATGTAGTGAAAACGCTTTAAATGTGAGATAAAACGACATCAAATTAAATTAGATCTCATCAAGTTATTTATGGTAGAAACAGCATCTACAAAAGTATAAGAAATTAATATAATATCTACTTGTTTTGCGGTCGGTTAACTGATATTGAGTACTGGCTGCCGCCCCCGCTGTCTCCGCTCATATATTTAAAATGCAGCTTTCATCCCTCAGTCATTTATTTGAATAAAGCAAAGTTTTACCTCGGTAATCATAATAAATATGATATAGTATAAATTGCTCTTAGTGTTCCGAATATTAATATACGAGCTAGACTGTAAAATCTTAATAGAAATTTATTTTGATCTGAAAGTTTGCTTGGATATGAAATATTATTTTAAATCCTCTCAGAACCCTCTTTATGTCGGTACTATAAAACCAGCCAATAGCATGTTTCATAAACACCATATTATTATCTGGAACAACATGATTTAAGCAAAATATTATTCTGAAACAACGCGAACAAAAAAGTCCATTAGACGGAATTGAAATGAAAAATTTCTGCGGTGGAAGCTATCGCTCTCGTATATGCCTTACAAATCACATTTGTAAGCACTGAACCTTGAAAGACGCTGCTCGAATCATGAAAACTAGCTTTCGTCAACCTACCCGCGCCTATGAAGAAGTTTATTAATTTATTTCATCATCATCATCATTCCAACCTTTATCGACTCACTGCTGGGCATTGGCCTTAATTTGATTATGCCACTTGCCCGATCCTGCGCTATTCTGAACCAGCCCATGGTCTTTCTGAAATCGTCATCTCGCTGACGTCCTGCTCGCGGATTTCGGTATTGGGACCGGTTCGGGACTCGGTCTAAAAGTGTAACTCCAAGCATGGCGCGCTCCATGGCTCTCTGAGCAACACTGATTTTGTGCACAACCTCCTTAATGAGCCATGTCTCATCACCGTAAGTCATAGTTAGCAGGACACATTGGTTCAAGAGACGTGTATTTATTGTAGAATGTGGGTGTCCTTAAAAATATTGTCAACTTTCCGAAAGCTGCCCATCCTAGTTGTACCCTTCTGGAGACTTAATTGATTAGACTTTCTTAATTTATTTATATTTATATATTTATTGGAAGACCAACAGCTAATTTAACAAAAAGTGTAAATATTAAAATAATAATAGAAAGCCAATTACATGAATTATGTTATTCCTTGTCCACAACCAGCCACGTTGAACGTAGACAAGCTACGGCGATGCAATAAAAAAAACAACATGTAATTCCTTTAGCAATGTTTGAAAACGAAAGTTGTCCATCAGTGCGTCGTACCCGTCATACGGAAGAACACGTACGGAGCCGAAACGTGGACACTCACAATAGGGCCACAGTAGTCCACCAGTTTAAAGTTGCTCAGCGAGCTATGGAACGAGCTATGCTCAGAGTTTCTCAGAAGGATTCAATCCGACATAGAACTAATGTAAGCCTGAAAGAGATCGCTTTCAGCGATAAGGCCGACAATTGTGTTACTTTAATATTGCTCACACTAAGTTAATTTTACTCTTTTCTGAATGAATGTGGTGATCAATAAAGTGTTATCTATCATCTAATATTTTCGACATAACTTTCTTCATAGATAGCTTAGTGAATTAGCAAGCTGAAGTGGCAGTGGGCTGGCCATATCTGCCGAAGAACCGATAACCGTTGGGGTAAACGATTTCTTAGTGTACCCAGTAGTGTAGGACGCCAGGTCACCGCCGGACGCCGGCCAGGTCGAGTGACGATTTGCGAAAGGCTGCTGGTGATCATAATAAATATGATTACGCTGGATGCGTCGAACTCGGGACAGGGCGCAATGGCGCTCATTAGGGGAGGCCTATGTCCAGCAGTGGACTGCTATAGGTTGATGATGATGATGAATCCCTTTCGATAGGACGAACACAATATGAATAATTGGAGTAATCCTTAGATTGCTCTCAATAAAAAAAAAATCGAAGCAAATTCTCAGCAAACAAACGCTTAAAGATACTAACCTCCTACTCCTTTAAAGTTTGTAAAAATATGAGAATATATAAGACATTGTATCCGAGTTGCAAACGAGCTAATTATGCTAGTTTTTTATATATTATATACATTTATTTAATTGAGTAGTAAGATCAAGTTAGGTAAGGTGAATTGTTTATTAACGTTTTTTTTTTAAATAAAATAAAATAAAATAACTCTAACGAGAAAGTTTGACAAGTTTAGACGCTTGGTAATTTAAAATCAAATTGAGAGGTACTTTTCTCAGTTAATTCTCTGGGAAATTATTCACTGGCCTGTCACTGCAGCTCGGGCTAGAAGCAACACATATTTACAGTACCTCTTTCCATTCAAATATAACGTTTAAATAATTTCACACTTTAGTTAGTTAGCGCGGCTTCTTAAATTCAAAGAATTATTAAAATAAGATTTAGATCGTAAGCACCGCTGATACTATAAGTGCAAAAAAAAATTAAGTTCCATAACAAGATGTTGAACTATTAAAAAAAAAGATAAACTATTTTTTTATGATTCTAGAGGAATTAGAAGTTATAACGCTCACAGGCTCACAGCGTCTTTGTTTGCGTAGTGTCACCCATCAAAAGTTGTAAATAATTTCTGGTCTACAAGTAAGACCATCGAGATTCATATTCATATGTTCATAACCAAGAGTCATTCTATAACGCTCGATAAAGAAAGCTTGTCCCTGCCATTTAAATGTAAATAAAAAAAGAGTCGAAATTATATTGAACGCCATTTTAGCTATCTGATGAATCCGTTCAGTAGTTTCATTTAATTAGTTGAAAGATAGAAGAAATCCAAAAGCAGTTGTGACTAACTTTACAAGATAAGTTATTGATTTGATCTCAGTTTGAAAAGCGGATGTCGATCATATCCGATCGGAAGGAGGCAATAGACAGGAAAACGTAAGATTTAAATCATATCGGTTGACTCCACACTCCTACCACCCACCGCCCGGTTAACGGCACACGCCACCCCACTAAAGGGCGGCACAGTCACTGTAATAAACGAAGTGACAACGTTTAATTTTTTTACAAAAGATTCATCAATTTTTTGTTTCAAAAATAACTGGTGTGTCTTAGGAATCTTTCAGTATTGTGAGTATAGCAAACTGATATGATTTTTTTGTTTTTTGAACAATCTTAAAGCAGGAATTTTAAGCCAACATACTCTAAGCTCATTCTGTTTTTCAGAATCTGTTTTTTTTTTAAGTTATTTAAGTATGATGATGATGATGATGTCTTGGACGATTTCGGCTACTGCAACTGTTTTTATTTAGGACTAGCGGTAAGCCCCGGCTTCGCACGGGTAGTAAAAAAATCCAAAATTATAAATTTTAACACACCCTTTATTTCTTGATATTGACTTCCCTTCCGTACCCCAGTGGCGCCTACATCGCTTATTATGATGCTGTCTAGTTAGCCGAGCGCGTGGTAAGCGGTAACCACGCGACTTATTTCAAATACTTACGTTACAAGCGTCCATAGGCTACAGGAACCGCTTACCATCAGGAGGACTGTAGCCTGTTTCATAACTTAGTAGTATAATATATTTGATTCTATTGGATATATATATCGTGAAAATTGTCAAGTTTCATACAGTATCGACAGTTTCCGCGATATATATATCTAATAGAATCAAATACATCGAATCGTCAGAATCAGGCTCCAGAGTTCCTAATCAACCACTAAAAAAAGGAAGTTCTAAAGCTGACTGTACATACTTGTTGCGTTTCAGTTCCGACGCGTTGCTACGCAAGGAAATACCAGTTAAGTGAGAGCCGGACTCGCACACGAAGAGTTTACGTAACATCCTTCAGGATATATTACTATTTACTTTTTAAGTATTACTTTTTATTGTTTCTTTTAACGGCAAGAAAGAAAACACCCATTTTGGTTCACTAGCTTCCGCCCGCGGCTTCTCTCGCGTGGTACCCGGATAAAAAGTAGGCTATGTGTTAAATCAGGTAATTCAGTTATTCTTGCGCGAAAAAATAACAAACATCCATCCATACATCCATGATTGATGTAGTGTTTCTTATGGGGGAGTATAGGATGAGATACAGCCCGCTGACAGAAAGATGGACGCACAGTGGAGGTTTAGTAATAGGGTCTCGTTGAGCAGCTTTCGGGCGCGGAACCCTAAAAATGAGCGTATTTTGGTGGGGAATTTCATATTTTATACCGATTTATCGGTCGCCAGTAATCGGTTGTTTGTGTTCGGTTGGCACCTTTTTAAATGAAACTACTGTTCTCCCGCGTACTTTTTCGGATGATAAATCCATGTGTACATTACGGATTCTTTCACGTTTTAATTTGGTTAATGTTATCAATTACAGTTAGTACTGAATAACTCTACGTTGATTTTTTTTATTTAGCGTTCTAAACTAGTCTCTCAACAATAACAACACTAACCCGAATATTCGGAATCATTTTTTAATTAGTTAGCTCAGATTACCACTCATTTTATGACAATTCCTCTCTTTAGCAAGTGTTTTAAAATAACATTTGATTATGAATTAGGTTTGATTAATTAATTTGCATATATCATAAGCGGCTTATCGGCTTTATATTTCGAAAATGGAAATGATATTGTGCGCAGCATCAGAATTCTGCTCGAGGCAGAATTAAGTGCATTATGTCGTTATACAAAGCACAGGCTCGAATCCTACTCTCAATAATTGATGTGTTAATTTATTAAAAAGTTCCCGCAGGGTACATTTATGATATTGATATTAAGCTTTTAGGCTGATAACCTGACAAAGGTATTAAATGAAACCGCACAGAGAGGAGGCTTCGTATTTGATCAGATTAATTCAGTAGTTAGCTGGAGTTTATCTGTTTTATTTCTTTTATTTATTTAAGTAATGTGGATTTTTATCACAATCTAGATCTGATTAACGATTAATAGATTTTAATTTACAATTATAGCCTTTTAAAACAAAAGGTTGCCATCGTGTTCATTTCTTCTCAGGTTAATGATTAATTGGGATTAATTAGGTTGGAGTAACTGCAAGTTAAGTAAGTTACCATTCACGTCAATTTATTAGTTAATAAAATGGTAAAACGACGATTATTATTTAGTAGGTTCCGTCCGCGGCTTCGTTTACATGGTACCCGAATAAAAAGAAGCCTACTGCTTATTAGTCTAGAACTACATTATGGGCATAATTTCATCTCAATTCGTTACTGAACGGCGTGCTTATTGCTTATTGACGTGCAGGAGCAACAACTATACATATTCACATACAAACATCCAAGCTTTCGGCTTTATAATATTAAGTAAGATTTAAAGTCATAACAAAATTCTTACAAATGTTATAAATTTACCCCCTTACTTATGAACGCTACTTTAAGTTAATCAACGTTACTCAAAGTTAGCCCTGTCATTATTTGTCATTATCCAACGAATAGAGATGGCAATAGTTTAAGCATCTTTTATCTTTTGAAAGATGTTCATAAGTAAGGCCATTAGTGTTAAGTTAGTTAGTGAAATGTATTTGAAATATTTTCCCCTTCTTTACGCAAAAACTACGAAACGGATTTAACAGAAATTTTGAACATATGTCATACTAGACCTGAAAGGTGATTTATTCGGATAGCACGCGAGTAAAGCGACGAGCCGGAAACTAATAATATATTTCGTTTCAGATTATTTTCGATACCTATAACATAACAATTTTTAAACACACCTAATAAGAAAATATACGTTTGCAGTCATCAAAACAATACGCATATCACTTCTACAGCAGAGAAAACCAAATAAAAATAGCCCATGCACTTCACAGCTACGTGGTTCTGCGTAACCTACTTACAACGAATATTTACTACTCTCTACGCGCATAGAAGCAACAAGTGGCTTCACAAACCAAATTCAAGTAAGCACACATGGGAATACAAATATACCAGGCAAAAAAAAAAATGCTTTTAAAAAGTAATGCAAGAGTTCTTACCCAAAAACGGCGCGAGTTGACGCGTTTCTGCTTTTTTGCGCGAATTTTATTATTTTAATCATAGAAGGCGACTATTAATATAATCCTGATGTAGGAGTCAGGATTATAATGATTGAAATGAAGTTTTTTTTTATAAATGACCACTGGATATGAATATACATCATAATAAACTATTAGAATTAATTTATCAACAAAGAAGTTATGATGTTGGTCGCCAATCGTTTATGTGATTTATTAACGTAGTACAAAAGATTTAAACGCGCCCTACACCTATCGTTAGTACGGGAGCAAAGCAGATGCGATTGTCAACCGCCCCTGATGCTCGCCTGTAGTTGACTGTGCTTCTCGTGGCAGGTGGTGCGGCTACCTCACCTGCGGCCCGTAGGCCCGGGCAACGCGCAGGCGCGGACTACACGCGGATTCCACCCCGCCGCACCCTGCCAGGCCCTGCCGACCAACCAATACTACCAGCACCCGATGCTAATTCAAACTGGCGTGTAGCAAAAAATATTATCTATTGGGCTCAATTCAGTCTCAAGAAGGCTGCAAACTCACTAAGAGTATCGCTAATTGAATAACTTCCGACATATTATATTGAAATGCTACTTGCTGAAAGCCTTCCGATAAGACAAGAATACAAAAATGACGTTTTAAGAAGGGAGAACTACTGTTACAGTAAAATTTCATTTTTGTCGTGTCTAAAGCCTGACACTGACACAGCGCGCAAAATCTAATATTTCAGCGTTGTCAAAAGCGCTAAGCTACAAAGCTCAGGTTATAATTATAGTTTTTATTATTTGGTCAATACCGTGAGTGGTGGGAAATGTATTTTGCTATTAATCATCCTTATCATTCGAATTACCAGTACCTAACTGGAGGCCGCAGAGAGCTTTGAAGGATACAGTTTCGTTACAGTTACTTAAAGGTAGATGAAAATAGCACAAATAAGAAAAAAAACCCTAAAATTTAAAAGAAAATCTAAATGATTCATGTATAAAAAAGCAATTATATAGTATATATAGTATGTTATTTCCGAGAATGCTAGCGCTATCCGATTAAGGATTAGTAAAGATAATGTCGAAGACACCTTGTACAAACCAATCTGAAATTGCCGACTGTGCTTTTTGTCTTACAGATAGAAACGAAGCCACATCCTATCCGATGAGCTAAAACTTAATTGCGAGAGTCGTAGTACAAAGCGTAGATTAATAAAATAATTTCTGTACAACGTTTGATATTTATGAGCGCTTCAATTCAACGTCCGTCTTTACCTTTAAAATATAATTGAAGTTTAGCCAGCAGATTTCGAGAAAAATATAATTAAGAAGGGTAAGATTTTTGACAAAAATAGAAGGCTTAAATAATTTAACGCTATTTCTGTTTGGTAAGCTTCTTAATTTTGTAACAATATTTCGAGAAAAAACATAATTTTCAGTAATTTATGCGAGAAAAACAAAAGGCTTAAGGAATTTAACGGTACTTATTTTATTTTGGTAGTATGCTTAGAAATTTATTTGTTTTGTTTAAGATCAAGATTAATCTGAATTTACACAGGGTCTTAATCTATGTGTGGGTTTGGTGTTTATTTATGTTAAGCACAAATATATTAAATTCTAAATGAGCTTTATGTAACAGTCACTCAATTGACAACTTTTGACCATATAAGAAGAAGAAGAAGAATATAAAAAGATATATTTAAATAAGAACTTGTGTATGTATAAACAGCTATGTGTTGAGCTGAGGACAATGGCGCTCATTAGGGGAGGCTTATTATGTCCAGCAGCGGACTGCTACCCTTAGCAGACATTTTTTATACTACTGGAAGATGGAACAATCACGTGGCCCACCTGATGTTAAGTGGTAACTAATGGTGATGATAAACAGACATACTTCGTGCCGATTTGCGGAGACCATGAGTAACTCTATCCGATTAGGTTTTTTAGGTAAATAAAACTGTTTATAGATAAATAATACCAGACGCTAGTAGCAATTCGGCTGTTAAGTCATGCTTAAATTTAGTAAATTTTGTTATATTAATTTTTTTCAATAAAAGCTATTCTCTTGTTACCTCAAAATCGTTCTAAATGAACCCTCATGTGCATCAAAGAAGGTAAAAAAAATAATGTTTTGGTATTATAATCATACGTATTTACTTTTCCAAATCACAAACTGACTAAAAATTCACGTTTCTCACTTCCTACTACCAGATGGCGTAGTGTAAAAATGTACAATCCTAGATCGCGGTGACAAAAACAACGTTTCAATGAGTCAGGACGTTTCATTTCATATTTTCCTAATGTGGAGAGATAGTTGCAAAGTATCAGCACTGGGATCGATAAATCTCTAAATGAGATTAATCTGTTTTTTTTTATTCAAGCGTTAGTTCTGAACGGTACAGCGCCTAATCTCAAAAAAATCCTCCGGGGTGCGTGGGCTTTAATCAATACCTCTGTAGGTGGTGGCTAAATTAAATTATTTTATGTTGAAATAATACAAATTTAAGGATAAAACTCTTATAATAATGAACGTAAAATACCGTATTAGCCTTTTTATTTTAGTCACAGAATTTTAAGAATATTTACCTTTATTTACGCTAAATTTGCAACGACCGAGTAGGAAAAGGTTTTAGCTAGTTATAAACCGTATTTTAGTAAGTTTGGTACCATCCGAATTGCCACCACTATCATACAACTCATATAACAAGAGCCTGTATATTCTGAGCTTGTATATTCGTGTTACTTGTGTTTAGAGAAAACCCCTACTATATATTTTTTAACTTACCGCAAACGAGCCTTAAGGTATTCTAAAATCCATCTTCGGAACCCAAACCAACCTCACCTGCAAGTGGTGCACCCTGCTTATTAATAAATGGGGCTCTGGCGGCCGGCTGATTGCGGCATAGCGCAGCCTAACACCGGCACAGCTACATCCCCTAGGCGCCCACGGGCACCAAAGTCGGCGGTGCGAGAAACTATTACCTGCGATCCCCAACCTGCATGCCCACCGTGGGGATCATGGGCATATCTCCCTTCTTTTTAGGGGAGGCCTACGCCCAGTGCAGTTGAATATTATAGGCTGGTATTGTTGTTGAACGAGGCATACTGCAGGTTGCGGACAGACATGAGAAAATAGAAATGAGATTAAAGTGGAAATGTGCAGCAAGTAAATTCCAGGAAAATTTAATCACATTAGGTCTCAGGAGCATCGGGCTTATGGGAGGATGTAGGAAACGTTAATGTGATTACCTCCCTGAAGGACGCTAAATTAAAACGTGAGTGCACTTTACTGAATACATTACGTCCTTACATTTCCATTTGATACAGTACATTTTTAAGGTATGTTACTCTTGAAGTACATTTATCTTTAATACGAATTTTAGGCCAAAGGAATGTTGGAAGGATTGTGTGAAAGACGAAGAAGAAGCATGAATTAGGGGCTAGTGTTGAGATGGTGGCTGATACAGAGATATAAATGAAGACACCACGATCCCACATAGCGTGGGATAATAAATAAATAAAAAAATAATGCGGGACGTAATCACTCAGCATCATGTAGCCCCAAACTAAGCAAAGCTTATATTATGGAAACCACATGACTGATATAATTTTTTATATTACATATATTTATTTTGTAAATACATACATATCATACATAGAAAACACCCAGACCCGAGACAAATATCTACATAACATGCAAACATTTGTCCCGCAGCGGGAATCGAACCCGCAACCTTCTGCGTCTCAGGCGGACCTTCGCCCGCTGCGCCACCAAGGCCGTCAGAGGATAAGTACCTAAGTAAGTAAGTACGGAAGATGATGATTATGATGATGATGAGTTACATTAGTTTATTGCTTGTAAACACAAGCAGAGATTTCTTTTTTTTCTTCATATTTTTTTCTTCAACAATTCTTTTCAGTTATCAAGAACAAGGTAGATTTTTTTTAGAGTTTTTAACTCCTTATTGTCGTTTATATTTTGTATTGTGTAAAAAGCTTTTGAACTTCGTTAGGTTACAATCCTGACGGGCTTTATATGTTTAACATTTTACAAATATTAGTATTGGTTTATAATTAATACTTGATGCTGATATAATATAAAAAGCATGCAGAGGACGGAGCGCAATGGCGCTCATTTGAGGAGGCCTGTGTCCATAGTAGAATGCTACAGGTGATGATGATGATGATGATGAAAAAAGTATCATTTTATAGAAAGGTCCGCATTCTCTAACTGGGAACCTGCAGCAGATTTTTGTCAGTTTTCAAATAAAAATGAGTAGAATTATAGTCGTATACTCAAGTAACGATTAAATTTAACTTGTTTTTAGAAAATTTTCTAAATCTATAATAGTATAAAATCAAGATTTTTATAAACTATGTCATTTCACGGCACTGCTGGAGCCTAAAGGCCTCCCCCAAATTTGTACAAAAACATGAATACCAATATGTTTCATTAGTAAAACAAAATGATAATGATTATGGTACAAACAAAGAAATAATCATTCACTTTATCATAACAAATCTAATTAATAGACGTAAACGTTAATAATGTGACATTCGTTATATTAAGGAAGATCGTTAGTGTGCCTCAATGCACTAATTAATATGAAACGGAATACACGCATTGATTCACATGGAAGGAAAAACAGTCTTTGTTTGAGACGAGATAAAATAAAATATAACCTTTTGTGATAATTGTAATGGAGTATTAATGTCTTCGACACTTCTTATATAAGGTAATAGCATCAAGCCCGCTCCAATTAAAATGATCCTGTATTTAGGGATCCGGTACTAATAGAACAAAACAATATTAATAAGCCTACGCCTGTCCTTCTGTCCGTCCGACCATGATATGTATCGTTGGAACCCTAAAGGGTGATAAATATGGGTCCTTTTTAATAAACGCAGTTTTGATATTTTTTTTTTTGCTTTTTATTAAGCTTGTTTCGAGTCGTTAAACTTGGTGTGATTGTTTGTGTTGTGGTGTGAGTGATTACCTATAAAGAAAACTCTTTGAGTTTAAAGTATTATGCCAATAAATTCACATAGAATAAGTCTGACCTGATCCAATGATTAGTGAACATGATTGTTGCTGATTTTTTGTTTGATTTGATTTAGCTTTCCGTTTAAATAAATAATACCCCTTTTGGAACGGAACATTCGGTGCTCGAGTAAAACTCGCGCTTGTCCGATGTCCGGCTTGTTGGTTTATTGGTACATGCAGGTACAGGCATGTATTTTTATATCTAAATGAGTCAGCACATTATAACGATCTCCAAATGTTTAAGTCAAATTTAATTTGCAGTTCTTTTTGACAACTACATCGGGTCAAGCTCTTATCGGAAGTAGGCTCAGGTCACGACGGTAAACAAGTTCTTGATAAGTTGCTCGCCGGTCTAAACACGAAGCACTCACTGAACTAAGACGAAACATGTGAGGAGGGGCGGGCTATCGAATTTTCAGACGTTTCCAGTTATCGATTTAGTTCGTGTGTTGTCGAACGTAACTTCTTTGACGAATAATAACGGACCTCTTGCATGAATTAAAATGGGTTTAACTTTGGGCTCTTGACAAACATGTAATATGTGTTATGTTTGAACTTATGAAGACACTATATTGCGTACTTCTTCTACTCTGGTTCGAGGTTGGAACGGATAAATTTTTAACATTTTCTTAAATGGCTTCAATACGTATTCAACCTTTTTAAATTGAAAAAAAATATACGAGAGAAAATAATAAATAAATACGAGAGAAAGCCCTTCACAACAAGCCCCTATCATATTTATGATATGTCACACGCAAGAGTTCCCAAGTCTCCAAGAGTGACCTTATTTACGTTACACGTCTGTGGTTTGGGTCACAAACATTCATGTTTACTAAATTTCAACTTAAGTAGATTCGGTGAAAAGAAGCTGTGATAGACAGACAACCACGACAAAGGTTCCGTTTTTTTATTCAGTCGTACAGAACCCTAAAATGTTATATATGTGTATAATTATAAACAAAGTCCAGATGTTTAAATAACTCTTATTAATCATTAATTTTGTGTTCTCCATATTTTATCTATTTTTTTTCCTAGGACAAAAACACATCTAACAACATCAATCATTTTCCCTATCCTATATGTTCCTTAAGTCCATTCGAATGGATGTTTCATGCTTCATACTTCAAATAATAATATAATTTTAGTGACGTGCATTTTTGTTTCACTAGGCGTGACGCGGACGTTTGCATATTATAGTGACATATATTTTTAAACAACTTATAAACCTGAGTAACATACTCGTACAAGCAGTGGGCGCAGTAAGAAGATTCAGATGACAAATGTTAAAGATTGCAGTAAGTATTCACAGTAAACATTGCAGTAAGCATTATTAATTCACAGTAATGTAAGTACGTACGATATAGTGTTGTGACGTATATTTTTTACATTTTAAAAAGCTTGATCACGGACTCGTACTAGGAATTGGCGCAGTAGCAAGATTCAGATGCAAAATTTTAAAAAATTGAAGTAAGAATTATTTGTCCACAATAATTATAAAAAAATTGAGCATAATTTTATGTCGATATAACTGTCATTTTCACATAATACTCAACAGTTTTGTTTTTGTGTAACAGATGGGATCATGGAATTCGTACAACAGATAAACTCTTCAGATTCGATTCTTCGTTCCGGATTCGAGGTCCGATTTCTCAAAAGGATTTATGAATTTGGACTATGATTATAATCATTATTGTGTTCCGATCAATAGAAATAATTGAATACTGAATTCTAGTAGAGAAGTAGTAGAAGGTATTCTAGTAGTATACGTAATCAGTTTTGTTCATCCTGCACGTTTTAGAGTGTTCGCCAGTTTAACAATTATTCTAACAGTTGCTACGGAGGCAGACGACTACACTGAAACTTTAGTTTTACTATACCTTGCAGAATGCGGAAAAGCTTAAACCCTCAAAACTACTAACGAGCGTAGTTTCAAGTAAGGACATACACAGCATTTGAATGAATGTACTTCTGAATTTAGCTGTCCATATATTAAGTGATAGTTCGGCGTTGCTTATATTAGAAATACGAGACAAGTTGACGACACACGTTCGTTGATTCTAAAGAACTTGTAGAAATAGCTATAAATATACCGGATACATTAAAACCCATGCGATAACAAAAACTTGAATAAAACTAACAAGACTATACTATATGTCACTTGTAAAGCGTGTGAAAGTTTTAAGATGAATCATGTAAGGTTTTGCTAGATCAGAATTGAATTTTGAATTTAGTAGTTAAAATAGATAAGATAGATCGTGTTAGTGTCCGATAAAACGTAATAACAAACAACGCAAACATTTTTGACAATACCTGCAATAATGTATCAACACATTGCATTTTTTTATATTGATAGATTCAATTTTAAAACCGTACAGACAGTGACATAAAAAAATCGAAATGCTGACGACCCGCTCCGATTTTATGGTACAACATAGATATACTGTCGTGATCAAGTATATAAATAAAAGAACAAAACCCGACTATGTTTCTTTTCCGTTTGTCCCAGGGGGGACAATTGCAAAGTTTGAAATAGCCTTTAACCCTAGTTAATTTTTTTTTATATTAAATAGGTTTTATAATCAACATTTAATAGTTGAAATTGACCCTTAATTCAATATTACAAACACAACAAGTTAAACTCAACAACGGGCAACATGGCGGTTCGAAATTTGATAGTTGTTATCGAAAATGAAAATCTTGTTGATATCTACCACAGGTATAGAAGAGAACTACTAGATGAAGTCTTAAAATTCACTATGTTCTGAACAGCAACTCATACGGCTGATCTCTACTTTATTATGTCCAATATCATCAGTTAGAAAGGGACGCATACATATTTCAATGCGACTTCAAATTAGATCAAAAATTGTGTCGTAGCAGGGCGCTCGAACAAAATTATAGACAGTTTCATTGAAATGCCCTGGTGCGAAGTCGCAGCAATCGCATTGATATAAAGTATTCATTAATTTCTAGCAAATGATATATAGACATAAGAAAGTAGAGATCAGACGTATGAGCTGACGTTCAGAAGATAAGAATTTTAAGACTTCATCTAGTTCTCTTCTATATCTGTGTTATCTACCATATATGTATAGGATACCATATCAGGGAACTGCCAGTATTACGAGTACGACAGTACTTTTTCAGAAATAGTCGCGGTCGAGGTAACCAAATACGAAAAATAAAATATCTACTCTAAATCAAACATAGCAGACGGCCTAAGATGGCAACTAGTTAATTTTTATGCACTCCCATGATACGAGTATAAAATGAAATGGTTTGCTAAGAAGAATACGAAAAATAAAATACTCTAAATCAAATAAGGCGGACGGCCTAAGATGGCGAACTAGACTTTTTTGGCCACTCTCATGACACGGATATCAAATGAAAGGGTTTGCTGAGGAGAATACGAAAAAAAATGACTTCACTCTAAATCCAATATGGCAGACCGTCCAAGATGTGCAAGTAATTAATTTTTATACACTCCTATAATATGGGTACCAAATTGTAGGGTTTGCTGAGAAGAATACGAATAAATTGGCGTCTACGTTCAAACCTTCGTCTCCTTATTGAAGGACTTTAGACTACTAAATTAACAGGAAAACTACCTGTCAATAATGACGCTTTAAATTAAATGAAAATATTAAGAAAACTTGAAAAAAGAATAAATTATTAGTAAAAAAACACTTTATAAAACAAGTTTTTATTTATAACTCAAAAAATAAAAAAATAAGTTTTAAATCCAAATAAACCCATCAATTTATTACATAACTCAATTTACATATATGATAAAAGCTTGTCGCGAGATTTACTAAACAAGAAAACAATAATTGTGTAATCTTGATCTATGTATAATCTATGAGCTTATATTATAATATATAACTTATAAAATAGGTGAGTACATCTACACATGTAAATCTAGTAAATCGACAAGCTTTTATTTCATATAAATTGTGTAATGTAATAAGCTGATGGGTTTGATTTAATTTAGTGTATTTTTATACTTTCTAAAAGTGTTTATATACTAATAATTTATTTCTATTATTTGTCACATATAAAACCAAAATATATGTGTAACCCCGGGAAGAACAATGGCAGCAAAGCAACACAGTAACATACTGAATGGCAATCTGTAGGTATAAAATCGGTATTTTTAGCACAAGCAAAATGTAAACGCTGAATAATATTAAACCAATGACGTCAGCGTCCCTTTATCGTTTCGATATTGTATATAATTTTCTACGTGAGGTAATAAATTGAAATTTTCCGAAAGATTATCGACTGAACTTTGTGGAACAGTATCTACCCGACCGAGTGAACATTTTAGGACGAATTACTAACAGGATTTTTCACTATAGTGAAGTAGTAGTGATTGAATCACATAATGTATATATACATAAGTGTCAATATATCAATAAAACGCTTTGTTTGAGAAAACTTATGACAAGAAAAAAAATTAAAACAGTATCAACTTTTTTACTAACTCTAGCGACAGTTTTATACGATATGTACGCAATAAACAAGAACTAAGAAAAATCTAATTGAAAATTTGATGTCATGGTGATTATGATAACGCTTGTGAATGAAATAAGTATTATAAATCTCTAGGTAGGTATGTACCTACCAATAGAAATCAATCGAAAATAAACATTTTCGATTCGAACCATTCGAATATTGTTTTGTTTTGTTCGCCTGAATACTGAGCTGAGAATAAAGACTATCTTCGTAACAGTATACATCGATGATTTTATTTATCCTTATTTTGGTACACAACTTTTTCCAAGAAAACACCTACCCCAGTGGAAATGGCGACAACTTATTAGACGTTTCCAGTTTCTTTTCACGTATATTTTCGAGGAAAGGCACTGATTTGGGTAGCTGCTCAAGGATATGCTTTTGATAATTTCATAACTTATAAATGTATAATAGAGTTTTCCAACAAAAGAATATCTCGAAATATCGAATCAGTATCTCTGAATTGAATAGCTATAAGTATAATCAACCCACACCGTTTTCGTGCTCCATATATTCCATACATTCTGAATTTCAGAGATGGCTCATTGTCCATTTATTGCGAATCTCGGTAGCTCTGACCGATATGTTTATCACACAGTTAACAGATTCCGCACTTATCAGGTATAAATATGTGCGGACGGATCTAACCTATTCCTCATAAATGTTGTATTTGTATTACATTAATACAGTTTAAACAAGGGCTATCAACACGATTCTTACAAAGAACGTCTATCGGTTGGCCTGGCGGCAGGACGACATAGCACAATGCGTAAAACCAGTACGAAACTTTCGTGGAAAATGTTATTTAAAGCACAGCGGCACTGCAGTCGGTCTATGCATGTACTTTCAATTACGGAAGTTAATTAGCCAACTGGTATGTAGATGTGTTTATTCAATACCTTTGGCTTCATTGCGCCCGCTTAGAAATTCTAATTGATCTGCAATATTGCACCCTTGATTCGAAATTTTGAAGGGTTTCAAATAATTTTCTACTTTTCTTTGCCAATAGAAATGAAAAGTGTCAAATTACGATTCGCGAACAGAAACTCGTTAGCGAAATTGAACTGGGCAATGACCTGAGTTAGTCTAGGATTTTGGCGTCTAAAACCAAACTACACACACCGAAAAGAGTGAGACGGAAATAATCTCTATCAGTAAGATTGTTAGGTAAGAATTCAATATCAGCACACCCACACTACATCACAGTTCTTCGAAACATTTGCCATTGGTAACATTTTCTTGTCAATAACTAGTCGGACAGCAGTAAGTGGGGTGCTTCTGAAAAATTGAATTCAATCAGGGCTGGACGGCGCCGCCCGGCCGCCATGGATCAATACTCGGTCCAATTTTCAGTCTATTAATATTTTAAGTCGATACAATCTGAATAGCTACTATTATGAATTTAAAATACAATGGATTGTTACTGGAATAGAGGTATATTTAACACATCGGAAGAAAATTAATTATGTCGCTTCTTTATCAAAATTTTAATTTTAAATGCAAGAGATTCATCCCGATGATATATTTTATTTATATATTATATTTATATGTTGAAACATAGATCAATTGTAGATTTTTAATTATTAATTGATTCAAGATTTGCCATTACGTCTACTAACTACTAACTTACTTTTCACTACTAACTTTTATGATATATTATTATGATAATGTGCCTACATTAAATATTATTATAATTCAACTTACAATACTGTTGTCCATACTCAAGAATAGAATTTAAACGTGATAATGACTTGAGCGTGTGAGATACTTCGTCGCGGCACCACCGTAAAAAAATTAAGTTTAATGTACGTAATTGTACGTCCAATAAAAAAAATGGTACGTTGCGTTGTCACTGAAAATTAACAAGTCGTTGTGGTACCGCCAGGAAGCATCTTTCCCAGCGGTACCACGCAGAGTTAACGGAAACTACGAAAGGTATGTACGAAAAACTTACTAACCTGTTCTAAAAGATGAGATTTTGTACTTCAGAAGTGTACGACGGTAATAGCACTGAAAATACTTTGATACTTTTCACTAGAAATGCTATTTATATGTTGAGTAAGGTTGAAATCTGTATTAAATCTCAAGTTGATTGGAAAAATAATCAGCCATGACAAACGGATGGACAAATTAGCATCACAAAGGTTCAAATCATCTGCAAAACAAAGTGTAATTAATTATCATCATAAGCTTTTATTAACCCTCAATGTCCCGCCCAAAGCTGGGCAAAGGCATCTATCTCTCCACCCTCTCCAACCATCCCTCTTAAGGCACCGGAGAGTAGTAAGGTTCACCTAATTTCAAACATAATAATTTGTATAAAAGACTGGGAATTTTAAGAATATTTTCTTTATGTTCTAATAAGTTATATTTATTGGGGGGTATATTGAAATTTTTTTGACCAAATTCTGTTTCTTTGAAATTCACTCTGTGGTTCTTATTAAAAACCGGGTGTTTAATAACGGCGACATTTTGTCTCTTTTGTGGACTATGAGAAGACTCTATCGAATCCTGGGCTGTCCTGGAATCCTTGCAGCGGTGCCAAGTGGACTATCGTTATATTGAAGTGTTGAGATGTTTGCTGCCACTATGAGTGTCCGAGTACAGGACCAGCAGTGTAAACCCATCCAACTGCGCCGCGGAGTGAGACAGGGAGATGTCATATCTCCGAAACTGTTCACAAGCGCGTATGAGGATATGTTTAAGACGCTGGACTGGAAAGCTATAGGCATAAACATAAACGGCGAGCACATCTCACACTTGCGATTGCGATTGAATTGGCTATAACTCTTAAATATTTGAAGTAGAAACTCTCATCTCCTAAAACATTTTACAGTCAGTAAATTTTTCGTACATTTATTTCCAGAGAACCGTATTAAGATACCTTTCGTGGTTTCCGTTAACACAGCGTGATACCGCTGGGAAAGATGCTCCTGGCGGTACCAAAACGACATGTTAATTTTTAGTGAAATAGCAACGTATTTTTTTTTTATTGGACGTACATTTTTTTTCATAATAGTGTCAAGTCTTGCGATTTGAACGCAAACACTGGCTCATATTTATGTTAGAATGATACAAAACTACCCTATCCATTAAAAAAAAATTTACGTTCATTTAAATAACTTCGTTTTATAATTTGTTCCTAGTTTAATAATTGCAGCATGCTCTTTATTCAACTTTTTGTTATGAATAATTAGAGTAATTCTCATTGTAAATGAATTTGTTATTCTTAATCAGAATAAACTTTCTTAAACCGTAAGTCTCAATTACACTGTGGTACCACGACGAAGTATCACACCTTGAGCGTAGATTTTTAACAGATTTCCATTTGAAAACTGTCATACATTCTATGCTTGAATCTGATAGCGTTTAAATTAGGTAATCTCGCTTAATACGGACGTAATACGGTCATCTCTTCAGTTACGTTTTTAAGAACATTTTTTTAAAATAACGCTTAAGCTTATAATTGAGGTGCAGGGTCCCACGAAGTTTTCTTCTAATGACGACTGTTGCTCAATCCGCATGAAAGACAAGGTAGTGAGAATTTGTGATGTCATAGACATCTCACTACTCATGTCTTTCACGCAGCAGAGAGCAATGCCGAGCAATCGCAGACGATGCGTGCAGTGCAGCTGAACTATTTACTTGGCATGTTTACATTATTTAGTTAGAGGCAAGTCGAACGCTTTAAGGTAAGTGCCTTGAAATAACAAGTTGAATTAGTACATTTACAATTGCACTCGACTCTCGCTCTCTACAAGATAATGTAAATCAGCTATGACCAAAGAACCCTTATGACACCAGCTTGGTGATCGACTAACTCTGTTGCAAACAGAAATTATTGACACCGATCCTGTTTTAACAAACTGTGACAGTTTGTCAATTGATGTTCATTGAATTTCGGCGGATGAAATGTCAAAATTTTTAAAAATAGGATCGGTGTTAATCATTTCTGTTTGCAACAGAGTTAGCCGATCACCCCGCTGGTAATGATAATGATTACTTTTAACTTGGCTCGCATCAGGTCCGAGAGGCCTAATTAAACCACTGAACTCAAGAAACTAAAGAGGTTTGAGTTTCAGTCACTTATATTTATTTATCAAAAGGTTCTTCGGTGTGTTTCCGTAATTAAGTCAGTCTTGGTGTGACTATCAGCAGTATTCAATATAAAATTGTTGTATGGAATCGAAACGATATGTGTACAGTGTCGTCACAAAGGTTTTTTTTTTTAATTTCGATAGAAGGGAAGTTTCAAGTTCAAGTCAAAAATTAAAAAATACTTTTAATAATTAAGATACCTTCTTTAATTTTAAAGCTGTTTTTAATTTATGACTTTTAGGTATATTAGAATGTATTATAAGTAATATTGAATAATTAGAAAAAATAAATATATTTTTCGGTCAAATACGTGGGGCAAAATTTTACCTCATCGAGGGCAGCCTTTTCTTTTGTAGTTAGAAAGGTTTTGTTCTGAGGGAACTATAAGTTTCTTTTGAAGAAACAAACAATTGCATTTTCGGAATTTAAAAAAAATGTAATCAGCCTAGAATATGATATTTGTCAAAAAGAACAAGTTGGTCTCAATCGACCCTAATTTTCCAACAGGAACAGTTTTCCCAAAGTAGCTTACCAAATTAAATCGTAAGATTTTGCGAAAATAAAAAAGAAAACAGTTTTTTACCCCAACCTGTATATGTAGAACATCTAGAAAATCAACTTACCTTTTCTTTAAATTTCATTATTTCAATATAAGCAAACCAGCTAATGCTCATGAAATTGTTCATTGAAAAATGTGAAATTGTGGGTAATTTTGGCTTGGAAGATGTGCTAATCCGTGCAGTGAACATTTTTTTTATCAGATTTTATGGATTTTTACTCTGCAAGACACTGTAAATATATCGTTATTTTAAAACCATCGCCAAGAAGCAGTCACACTAACACCAACAAAGTAAATCACAATACAATAAATCCAATGTTTCAAACAATTCAAATAAACCAAAACACAATACAAGCATTATTTTTTATTAAAATTATTTTATTGTCACCTACCCATTACAATCAATTATCATATTAACAGAATTGCATTAATTCAAATCCTATTTATAACGATGACGCTTTTGCTCGACCACCGGTTGCAAAAGCTTTCGAGGCCTCAAGGAACATTATGTACATAGCGAGCCTTCTGATATGGTAACATTATTACAACTACCCATATCGCAGATGCTAAGATACCCGTCGTTCGTCGTCTTCGATACACTTTAATTTACCTACCGATAATTGAATCGGAGATTGTACGAGGCACAATATGATGCAACGGTCGCATGGAAAATCAAATTAGGGTTTTCAATTTAAGTAAAATTCACGAGAAAATCATGAAATGCAGCGAATACTGAATCTCTTTGCAAATCTGTTTTCTATAGCTAGGAGTTGTTGAATTTCAGTACCGCCTGGGGCAAGTCTTAGTTTGCCCAAGTTTTACATAACGAATGGGAATTCAGAATAGAGTTTTGTTACAATTGTGATTTCCTCGAACCGAATTAATTAAAAAGAGACTCTATTATTGATGTATACGGCAGAAACTTTAGTAATAAATCCCCTCGTATTACAAAAGAAAAAAATCTAAGAACTGCTATGAATTAATGCTTTTAGGCATAGACACAATAATAACAGCTAAAAAGGATTGATTGAAAGGAAATTATTACGCCTCCGGCTCCAGTCGTCAATGCGAAAATGAATCCAATGGCATTTTGCAATTTGTGGAACAAAGGCGCTCATGTCGGGTGTTGGCACCGGGCGTTGACAAGCAACGTAAGCTGTTGACAGCAACGTACGTTGACAGTATGGTTGGGAGCACTACGCCTACGGACTCAATTAAGGGTTCGTTAAGAGCTGATTGAGTGGACGCTACTACGCTACGTTTCTACAAAAACAGTAATTTGGCACAATTTAAAGTTAAAATCTTTGCCGACTGTAAAATGCAATAATTCAAATTCGTTAGTTATTACCAAATGTTAAGCAAGGTAAACCTAACATTAAAATAAAAGATGAAGATTTAAATCTTGTGGATACTACTGTATTTCTAGGTATAACCATAGATAATAAGCTTCAATGGGGCGCTCACATATACTTCAGTCAAATTCGATGAAGAATAAATATAAACAAACCAACCTTACTTAACCTCAAAAGTACTTTTTTTATTATTTGTTTTATAAATATGTGCACTTCATTAATATCTTACTTATATAGTAAATGTTTCATTTATGACATTAGTTAACTGAAATATTACGTATTTATTGAATAATTGCAAAAAGTATTGAAATGTTTGTTTACAAACATTCTTCATCCAATATGGCTGAAGTATAGATGGGTTGTCGAACACTCAGTTCTGCAGCATACGCAGTCAAAAGGATCCGTCAACTTACTGACGTTGAAACGGCTAGACTGGTTTATTTCAGCTACTTCCACAAGCATTATGTCGTACGGCATTTTGTTGTGGGGGAATGCTGTAGATATCAACACCATATTTGTGCTGCAGAAAAGGGCTGTTCGTGCAATTTATAATATGGGCCCCAGAAATAAATATTATGACAGTTCCTCGCCAATACATATATGAAAACTTAATGTATGTCCGAAAAAATATCAAATTGTTAAAGAAAAATAGCGAGAATCATAAAGTCACTAGAAATAACGATAAATTAGCTGTTGCTACTGTAAGGCTCCATAAAGTTAATAGTCAATCTATTAAAGGGCAATGTGTACGATTTGTTAATAAAATCCCAAATAATATGCTTATTTATCGGTAAATAAATTCAAAAATGTTGTTAAACGTAATCTCTGTAATAAAGCTTATTATAAAATTTCTGATTATTTAGATGACAAAAAAACATGGGAAGAAACTGTCTCCAATTAATATAAGCCAAGCAGAGTTTCTTGCCAATTCTTCTCTATTTGGTCGCATTACGAATTGGTGTAAATTTAAAAAATGACGTTTTAAAGTGTACTTTACAGTGCTTATTGAATAACTACATATGAATTTTTGTAATTTTGAATTTTGATAAAACATTATTTTTATAAATAAATCACATGTATGTTCGTGATCGTTAAAATTAAAATTACTTAAATAATTTTTTTACTTATAGTCAGCTACATTATCAGTTTGACAGAATACAATTATTTAAAAAAGAAGACTATTATTTAAAGAAAAAACGATAATTGCAATACATACCTATACCTACACACCTATATAACCACACAGGGTTTCAAAAATTTGTATTTAAGTTTTTCTTTGTCGTGCATGAAATTGTCAGTTAGCTTTTCTACTACAAGACCTTCTCTACCACTATTGTAATAAAGTGACACTTTTCATTCATTTTTTCTGTATAAATAAGTTAGCATACATCATATTATGTAAAATTGATTCGGTTGTTTTACGCGTAATTGAAGCAGTGTTAGTTTGTGGGATTTCTTGCGACTTGTGGTGTTATAAATATGCCCAGACTGTAAGTATTGTTTTTTTTTCATACAAATGTATTTTACGATATAAACAGACCATAGCATCATCGCTATAAAGTTGGAAAAAAACCGTGTCACCTGTGGGTGACACTGGGCATTATAATAACTCTATTGTTCTGAATTAATTCTAAGTTACAACAATTTATTGTTATTTAAATTTTAACTTGTTACCACTGGTCCGGACCTACTGTGATTTCTGTTGAAATGTGCCTCTGCCTCCAAAAATATGGCAAGCGTCCGTGTGATTGATTCTGATTGCGGTATTCCTGTGCAAATAAGTGGGCCTACCAAGGTGAGGAATGCTGAAAGTGCGAATGATCTCTCGCTAATCGACCGACACCTCTCAATGAAGCTTTGTTAAAAATTTGTTGGTACATCTCCTCAGTTAAATCCCCTGGCCGCCGATGGGCAGCAGTGTCGGTAGTTGGTCGAAGCTGTACCCTGCGATCCTGAACCCGTATGCCTAGCGTGGGATTGGATATATATACCTTCCTATAGAGGAGGCTTATGTGCAGCAGTGAACTGAATAGGCTGCTGGTAGTGATGATATTGGTACAGACAGATTTTACAACAAATAAGTGTTATATTGTATCTTATACCTAAAAAAAAATTTTTTTCCTATTTTTATAAAATCTGAAGTTTTATTCCTCCGAAAGAAAAAAAAATCGTATGTGTACTTTAGAGCCTTAACTTTACACAGTGCCTAGCAGTGTCACCCGTATGTAACCCCTCCGTAAATAAAAAAGGGGGGTAGTTAAATTTTTTTAAACATGTATTTTAGTCTTTACTAAATGTATATAAGCTATTTTATATGAGGATATAGGAAAACAATCATTAACTAGGACAACAAAGTTGCGGGCGAGTCAACTCATTCTAATGAAATAGGTAGATAATTTACTGTGTTCATTTTAAAGATAAAAAATAAAAGTAAAAAAATAAGAAAAAAAATAGAAAAACAAGAAAGATTAGTTGTTTCGGCAGTAAAATATTAATTCCTCAATGAGGATAGCCTCCTTAAATTACCAATCAGCTCTTGCTGTCACCTTAACCAGATGCTGTCTAACTGAACTGCCAGGTTGTCTAAAACAACACAGAGTCTCGGTAACTAAATTAAACGAAGTTCTAATACAGTTAACATGGCGGAGAACCCTGCAGTGGCAGGCATCAATTTAAACCTAAACTCAATAACGAAGGAGCACATCTTCTTGCATGTGAGCGATATAATTAAACCTAATAATAACGGCAAAAAGGGATGATATTATACGTTTTTATCTTAATAAGAAGCAGTATAACTAAATTGTAATGATGAACAAACATTTGTGAGTGATAAAAATAATGTATTAATAAACGTATACTTTAAACGTTTTAGTGTAGTAAAGGTTAATGTAATAATTACCCAATCAAAATATTTTGAAACGACTATTATTGTTTGGCGACTGAAGAAATGTGAAAACGTAAGATATGAAATCAAATAATGAATGGTATTAGGTAAGTGACAAAAAATAATCGCACAAGCAGTGAGACTAAACGCTAGCATATGAAGCGTAGCTACGTATTCACTAGGCTTTTTTCATAGAAAACCTCAGTCACGATTATTTGCCTATTAGACGACACTGGACGATGGCAAAAATTTAATAGAAACAGATGCATCACCGCATCGTTGAGTTATTAACTTCTGTCGTCGTTGTAATCGTGTTACCGATGATATTTTAATGAAAAAAATATAATTTCATCCGAGTGAACACAGAGCTGTGTGATCAAAATGACAACATAGATGCAAAGAAAAAAGAAACATAAACCATAATGATATGCTACTAATTTGGATGCAAGATAGATACTACTCGGGTCGGGCAATTTCATCACGCTACCCGATACTTGAGTCAAATAATTGTTGAATTTTTAACAAAATGAAATATTGTATAGTGAGACAAAGTTCTGGGCTACGTTTCAAGTCTCCAGCTTATCAGAAAGTTAGATGAAAAGCGATAACAAACGGTAACAAATTTGGACCGAACAGTAAAACAACCAGACACAAGAAAGCGAGACAACAAGATTGTGTAAAACTGTGTACATGTAAAGCAACCTACCTTTCAAAACGCTCGTTCTCTCTGGAGTGTGTCATCAGCTCGTTTAGCGCCTCTCCCGTTGAACGCAGGCTGTCAAACGTATTACGATTCATTGACACATTCAAATCATTCCATTTTGTAAACGATTTCAAATTTTATTTAAATTATATACTCCATAATAAACATGAAGTAGACTTATGACTTATTGCATTTTACATGGGATGAATGTTTATTTCAAGCAAATAATCTTTTATTCATTGAAAAATTACAAAAAGTAGTTTTTTTCATTGCAAGCTTTGAATAAGAATGTTTACATCAAGAATATAATCTTTTATTTATTGAAAAATTGCAAAAAATAGTTTTCATTGCAAGCGGATTATGCAATATTAGGTAAAAGTATTCATGATATTCAGTACTAAAGGTACTTGAACAGTTTTCCTTTAAGATATTCAAGAATAAACATGCTCATGATTATATTGACACGTTTGAGAAATATGAATTATTCGCCAATGTATACAGGTCGCGTTGCGATCTATCTGCATCTGTCGCTGAGGCAGTGGCTTTTTCATACAGTAACTTAATTACTTAAATAAACTATGATTATATTGACCTTATTCTAAAATTACACCCGAATATTGAAATAGGCGCGAAGATTTCATGAAATAAACACTTTGTTCGGTAAAAATTATAAAATGCGTTTCAGTGTTCGGTGGTAATTTTTATTTAATAATAAATAACGTTTCAGTTAATATTTACCTGTAACTTTATGTTTAAAGGTATCCTTAGTTTGGCTTTATTTTTCATTTTAAGTAATGTGATGGTACAATCTGTAACAACAGAATAATGCTTTCTTTAACTTCTGATAATATTCTACTAAACATTACTTACTACTTAATATTGAAAATAGGCATAAAACAGAATAACAAAAACATAATATAGAAAAATATATTTTTAGAACAGCAAGCGGCACAGCAGTAAACTAAACATTAGCAAAAAAAATAGCTACGCAGAAATGACGACTAGCGGAACATTACACTCGTTAAACGGTAACTTGTTGTTTCTGACAAATACTTGACAAATGTCAAAACCAAAACTATATTTTATCGTTTAACGACTGATAGAAAATTATAATAAAAACAGGATAATACAAAATATAATGAAAAAAAAATCGCTCAGCATAGAACGTAATAGTGGGTAGGTTTAATGTAAAACACAATATTTTCATAAACCTCTAATTTCATTCAATGTCACTGATTACAGGTTATTTTATAAGATCCACAGATAAATGTGCATTTCTATAATTATCGTTTTTTTTACTTAAGGATGAAATTAAAGGTTATTCCGTATAAAATAATACTTACCAATTCAATGCCTACGCGATGTCCTACTTCATCATCGCATTGGATACAAATCCAGCTTCATGGTGCCGTTCTTCGCTACCTGTTAAACAAATATAATTACATAAGAAATATAACTAAGAATGTTAGGGGAAGCCTATGTAGCTTGTATTATGGGAACCACGTGACGTGACAGATATACTACTTATATACATTTTTGATATACTACACATACATAAATATTAAAATATAAACAGACACGAAACAAATATTTGTTTGTTTTAAAAAAAATAGTTTTTTTTTTGCTTTTTTCGTGCAGTTTGTATATTGTATTATTGATTTTGCTATCGGAAACTGCATTCACTTACTTGGTGCTGACACAAAATGTAATACATATAAATAAAATATAGATTGTTTTTATATTATGTCTACTATATTGCAATCTCATACTTAAAAAATCTAGTGATCAGCTGGTAAAAGCAACATTTCATATGATTTAAAGATAATAAACAAATACAAGACGAGCACGCCTTTTAATCACTAATATTTGAAGAGCACGCCTTGTTTGTTGAATCGATTGCTAGCAAAGCGCTTGCGCGTCCCTTTCTCCCATTTGTAGGCGTAGCGAAGCCCTAACAACCCTACGCTATGTGGATGCCAAAGAAAATTGTGCTTTAAAATGTAAAATTGAAAATCTGACGGTTGGGCCTTCTACGAGTCTAACTTAATTTGAATTGCTGTCCCACGCGAGACTTCTAGCATTGTAGAATACTGCTTTATCCAGAGTTGTGCGTGATTTATATACAAGAGACTCAAACCTTGAATTTTATATCCTAATTTATTTATTCGTAATAAAACGTCAAGAGGATGGTGTCCATTCGTCTAATTCATAATTAACTTTTCATGATGACAAAAAACAATGGCGTTAAATGTATTAAAATAATAATTATTTAAAAAACTTTGTCATCATGAACAAACCCAGGTAGTGTACAACTAATTGTAACATAAATCAGCCCCACCATCAGCCTAAAGCAGTTCACTGCGTCGTTCAATGAGCGTCATTATACTGTAATGAAACTACGACTTAGCTCGACGCATCCAGCTTCGACCAGCTTGTGAAATAATTCAATAAAAATCAATAGTTTTAACAGATCGTTCCTCATGTCTGAAACAAGACCTCGTTCAGTCAGACATCGCGAGATTCGGAAGTTCACTTACACAACAATGTAGATAGCTACTTTTAAATCACAGCAAAATACGCATTGCGGAATCTCCTCGTACGAATTTCGTCCTACGAAATATGTATTTGAACATTATGGGTGAATTTAAGAACGATATTGACAGTCACAACTAATATTACACTATAAATAAATACCGCACTGGTCCAGAAGGAAGGTGAGTTATGTTATTTTTATAATAGTAAAGTTAAAATCTAATAAAATTATTTATATTCATCCTTAGTACGCAAAAGCTCAAAAATGGCTTTGTTTGTTTTGCTCTCCTGGATTCAAGGGTGATTTAGGAAAATTATTAAGAAAAACTCAGAGGATCAGCTAAATATCAAAATTGGTAATTTTGTATGGGAATTACCTCTTTGGATTGCAAATCAAATTGGTAGGAAGATGGTCGAATCATCTAGTCTAGTCTTATCAGCCGTATTTAACTAAATAAGACGATAGCCTTTTACGAATAGATAAGATTTTACAATAATTAATAATATAATAATTACTAGGATTTTACAATTAATAATAATTAATATTTTATAGTTGGAGCAACAATTTACGAAAGGCTGGTAGAAACTGGTTGCGTAGACCTGAGGACAGGGCGCAATGGCGCTCATTAGGGGCCGAAGATAAAATGGATGGATTGTGTGAACGAGGATATGACCGTGAAAGGAGTGAATACAGAGTTGACGGCTGTTAAGAGTGAACGGAGAAAGAAAAAATTCGCTGACCTCACTTCGAGTGACATAAGGGCAGGCGAATGATGATGATTAGGTATCGGATATAAACTTTTATTAGAATCCGACAGTAGACCGAATCAATAGAATATTTTAATTACATAAGTTAAATATTCGAACTGGCTCACGGCTGCCAACAACAACAGCCTATATCAGTCCACTGCTGGACATAGGCCTCCCCTGATAAGAAGGGGGATATGCCCATAATCCCCACGCTGAGCATGCGGGTAGAGGATCCCAGGGCACAGCTTCTCGCACCGCCAACGCTGCCCATTGGCAGCCAGAGAACACCGGCACAGCTACATAGTTGTGCCGGTGTTTTAGGCTGCGCTATGCCACAATCAGCCGGCCGCCAGAGCCCCGTTTGTTGTTTAGCAGGGAGGACCACGTGCGGGTGAGGTTGGTTTGGGTTCCGCTTAGATGGAGGATGAATCCACTTACAAGCCTGCCAGTCCGAATTTAATTGAAATAAATTAAGAACACCGCACGTTAATATTTTACCAACGGAATTAGTACTTATTGATTACTGATAAGCCAGAAGCTAGAGTGGAGGCCGTGGGAAAACAGAAGACCAGTTGGGCAACCTCTAATGAGGCGGAAGAACATAGCGGGCGCGACTACCCTCACTGCCCAAAACCCATTAGAGTGGAAAAGTTTGAAGGACGCTTACACCTAAGATATCCTAAAAATTTCGACTCAGGCGGGATTTGAAACCGCGACCTTCCCATAAATACCGGGACGCGGTAACCAACAGCGCTACGGAGTCAACTCCTCGCCTTATCGAAATTTTCGGGCAGTCACGGCTAAGCGCCGTTTGCTCCACCTACAGGGGAAACGTTCCAGCTTCCAAGCCTGCTCAATGACTAATACTTTAGTATATTGACGAGAGGTGTCGCTTTGCTTATTCTATGATTTTTTTGTTTTATAATTGTTTGCCCACACTTCAGGCTTCCACCTGTTCACTTAAAACGGCTGAAAAGAAGTCAGGAACTATGATAATATTATGAACCGAGATGACTCCACCTGTTCACTTAAAACGGCTGAAAAGAAGTCAGGAACTATGATAATATTATGAACCGAGATGACTGGCATCAGTTACAATCAAGCAATGTTATTTCAGATGGATTTGAAGATATTTTCTATTTACCTTTTTTTTTTTTTGCCAAAATAAATGTTTAATAAGCGGAGCTTTGTAACTGAGTCAAAAAATAATACTATCATGATGAAGTCAACCAAACTGAAACCCCACCGGTGGTCGATCCCGAGTATGCATAATGCACCAAATCGGCACCGATAGTGTAAGGTGCAAAAATTAAAACCATAATCAATTTAAGGTACAGGTAACGTTTTAACTATTGACTTGATTAATAAAAATAGAAATATTAAACAAAGCCAATAGTGCAACATCTGGAAATATGTTGTTGATTATTTGATTTAAACCAAAGATTCTTTAGTTTTGCCCCACATAGTTGCAATACGTGTTTCCTTTTTTTGTTCCTACGTATCAGGTAAATAACTTTTCTCCAATATTCTAATGCCGTCGACTGGCGACGCAGTCGCTATCTAATCTATACTTATAAAATCCTTTGTCCTGAATGACTGACGGATCAACGCACAGCCTAAACCGCTGGTTGTAGAGACCTGAAACTTGGAGGGTGTGTTCTTTGTATAACGTAGGCATCCGATAAGAAAGTATTTCCGAAATTCTACCCCTAAGGAGGTGAAAAACGGGGGCAAAGTTTGTATGGGACAACGCGATTCCTTGGTGCAATCTACTTAAAATTTTGCATAAACATTATTATCGTATTTTATTGAAACTCACCGATTAACAGGGTTAAAAAGGGGTAGCAAGTTATTTTAGAGGTGAATTGAATCGAAGTTGATACTAAAATTGAAAAATTCAACATTCAAAATAAGTTTATTCAATAAGCACATACATACACATTGAAAGGCCAATTTTTTTTAATTTAAATTTACACCAATTCGTATCGCGGTCAAACAGAGAATTGGCAAGAAACTCTGCTTGGCTTATATTTTTTTTGTATTGTTTTTTACAAAGTTTATTCTTGACTATTACATTGTTTTTGACGGAGTTGGAAACGGTTTCATCCCAAGCCTTTTTGTTATTTAAATAATCAGAAATCTACACTAATAATGTAAAGAGGATTTTTTTTGTGTATCTGTGTATGTTTCTAGTGAATAAACTCAAAAACTACTGTGCCGATTTCAAAAATTCTTTCACCATTGGTAAGCTACATTCACCCTGAGTAACATAGGCTATGTTTATTGCTAGAAAAGATAACGTAGCCCAAGTTGGTGTTAAAAAGTGCCCTAACCCGTGCGAAGCCGGGACGGGTCGCTAGTTTTATAATAAGATTCGTAACCTCTGTAACGTTTAACAACAATTTTGAATTAATTTACAGATAAATTAAGCATATAATTTGGGATTTTGTTAATAATCGTACACATTGTGCTTTAAAAGATTGATTAACTTTATGGAGCCTAACAAACAGCGAGTTCATCTTTATTTTTAGTGTTAACATTATGATTGTCGCAATTTTTCTTAAATCATTTGATATTTTTCAGACATACATTAAGTTTTCATACATATATTGGCATGGAACTGTCAAGCTGGGTACGGATAACGCGTATATTGGTACGCGTAGTCGGGTTACACGTATCATGGAACGCCATATCTGTACTTACAGCTACACGTACACTTTGGGGAACGCGTGCCGCGCGAGCTGGCTCACGGTGCGATCCGTGGTCAGACGGTTTCGACTCGCGTATCGCTATGGATCGTATCGGAATGAACCTCGTATTCAGGTTCGCGGCGGTTCACATTAACTATACGCGTGTCCAGCGAACCCCGACTACACGTATACAAGAACACGCTATCCGTACTCAGCTTTATTGTTGATATCTGCAGCATTCCCCCACAACAAAATGCCGCACGACATAATATTGTGGAAGTAGGTGAAATAAACCAGTCTAGCCGTTTCTACGTCAGTAAGTTGACGGATTCTTTTGACTGCTTATACTGCAGAACTGAGTCTGTTCGACAATCCATCTCTATGTGAGCGCCCCACTGAAGCTTATTTTATCTAAGGTTATGCCTATAAATACAGTAGTATCCACAAGATTTAAATCTTCATCTTTTAAACGATCATTAAATTCGGGACGGGTCTATAGCGGATCGAATGGGAACTTACCGAAAAACTTCAGTTTGGACCCGTTAACTCACTATTTTAGTTTGCAATTTAAAATAAACCAAAGTTTGCCTAGTTATATTATAGTTTGTAAAAAAGGATACAGCTTTTTAATTGTCTACTGAATCTGTATGCAAATGCTGGATGGGGCAATTGCCACTTTATGTTAAAAATTTCGAATTGTGATTGAGTTAGGGTAATAGAGCACTGCACACTGAATTTCGGAATGATCTAGCTAGGAGTAATAAAACGCCATAATTTATTTTTCTCCTGTCTGATGCTGTTTGAGTTACAAGTAAACACGTAATTTCAAATCTGCTCAACATCAATCATACAAAGATATCGTAAATCTCCTACTAATATCCTACTTGGATTATACATAGTTACCTGGATTAACACATAGGCTACTTATGCGCAAACGCGAGCGAAGCCGTGGGCGGAAGCTAGTAGGAGATAATTTTTTTAGGTCAGTACTTAGTTGTATAATTGGTAAAACGACAAACGGAATTAGTCAAAACTTAAAAGCTTTTACGCTTTGAGTGCTGAAAACACAAATGTGATTCTGCACGCCCTCGCATTTTGACAAGTAACTAACAAATATGATCGAGAAAACTTTATTAATAAATAGATTTTTAAAAACATATTAAGTACTCCTGTGCAAAACTTTTTCTGAGTCAAATCACAATTCTCTAGCATCAAACCTGTTTTAACAATAGCGGGAAAACTTTTGGCATTCCTAACGTACCAAACTTTGTCATAATGAATGGTGATTGTAACAAAGCTGCTTGAGCTATATAGTTTTTTCACAGCAATGACGCCACAGCGCTACACAATAGGATGCTGCGTTTGTCTGTATAGGTTCAACGCTAACCCACAGACCTGTGCTTACCCACGATACCTACCTGACCTCGGATAAAACTAACGGCCCCCGTGCATTCGCAGTTCAACGCCACGCGTTTTTTCGCAAGTTTTACAACCAGCGCCATTCATTCTTCCCTCCGCACGGTGCCGCCTCTCAAATGTGTACTCATGCAAACTATGCACATACCACTAGCGTAACCGATAGATGGCGTAGCATACATGCAGAAACAAAGATGTGATATTTATCAAACGTTGAGTATTAACACTACAAAGAAACTTTACTCTTTAGTATGAAGACGAAAAAATAAAGCAAAAAATATATATATGAAAATCCATCTTAACGAAAAGGCTCGCGTAGTACGTAGTTGTGTCATGGTGTCAATATTTTAAAATGTTTAATCAACTACTTAATTAATGGAATCGTGTGCTTAATTAATTAATTGGTTGGTGATTCAGGCACTTGAATATTAATTAAATTAATATTAATTAAGTAATGCATTAGGCTGACCTATTGTTTATTGTTTACGCCGTCATTAGTGCGCCAGTGCAAACAATTAGCTCGCATAATTTTAATTTCGAAAGTTCTTTTTTAACTTGAAACTATTATCATCAGAATTATCGAGAAATTAATACCTTTTGATCTATCGATTTTGTAGACATTTGACCTAATATACGTTATAATGAGCAACATTATCGGTAGCGATTTGCTCACAACAACATTACGATAGTAAAGCCACAATATTAAACAAAAATGTTGACATTTCACTACAAACGTTTGTGACTTTGACATTGGCGTTAACCTTGTCGAGGTTAACGGTTATTGTTCATTCAGTTTTATTCACTCTCACTTTCGTGAGACCGTTTTATAATGTGGCAGGCACTGCAAACAACTGCATTCGTTAGGTAGGATTACAATAACAATTTCACAAGATGTACTTCAGCCACGATAGATGATTGTATAATTACTTATAATAGTAGTCAACTCTTTACTATTATTATTCTTTGATTGGAAAAGGAATAACTGTTATAAATATCGTCTGTCTTAAATTTAATTTGAGAATTATTATACTAAGTTAAGGAAGAAAGGGTTAAAAATTTAAGGAATCACTAAGGAATCACTAAAAACTTTCCTCCATAGGACAAGTTCCAGTTTTAAAATAAAATTATTTAATCAAAATGTAACTCTTTTACTTTATGTTGAACCTGACCTGGGGTCTACTACAATTCACCGAAGTACGAAATTTCGTCTTTCGTTTCGTGCGATTAGTCGTATTTCATACTGTCAATTCCAATATTGCGGTCGTATATTTTGTGAAATAGAGTAGGATGCGCAACGTTCGGACTGTTATATTACAAATTTCGTGCCGAAATATCGGTTTTCGTTTAATTATGGTTACCAATCGCAAGAAACAAAACACGTCATTTCGTACTTCGGTGAATTGTAGTAGACCCCCTGTACCTTATTCATTTAAATTGCAAAACACTTTATCAGCATCTAACAATCTGTACAGAAATAGCAAAGCCCGCCATTTCATGAGTTTAACTTTTTTTTTAAATCATCTAGTTTCATGAACAATTTTGTTTCAATAAACTTAATCTAGATTATAAACACTGTTATCTAGGTAGGTGGCTTGCCTTCCAATACAGACGGTAGTTAACTTGAGAAAACCAATAATAATAGTAATTCTGATTAGTTAAGCCGCCACTAAAATAAACATGAAAACAATGATTGTCGTCGTAAGCGATAACAACATATTTGTTTTGTTTGAGAGAACTAGCGAAATGGTTGCGACTTTGTCTGCTCAGAGTTATGCAACTAATATCTGCTGTTGCCGCCCATCGAAGTTTGAATTTTAAATGACCCGTACAAAGAACCATGCTTCCCAGGGGTCAGCAGAAAGGTGCAGCGCCTTCTTGCCATACTAAACGCATTATTACATCATTTTAAAATCTAGTTGTACTAGTTAATAATATTATGGTACATGAAGAAGAAACCAGCCTATCACAAAGCATTGCAGCGTAAATCACGGTTTTTAGGAATGTGTCGTAAATGCAATCCCCTGCGTCAACTTATGGCATAAAGGTGATAAGCGTCTGTAATTTCACCGGCAACCACACCGTCAAACCGAAACACAGCAAAGCTGCTTCCGAACATCAAGAAATCTTAGTACATTATTAATTTTGCTTAGTGTAGAGAATATAATAATAATAAATAATGTAAAAACAATACAACGGTGAAGTGTAAAATCTTGCATAGGTAAGGAGCATACCCTCAATTATAAGTGTTACGGTATGAAGCATGCTTATACGATTGCAGTGATGCAACAGTACAGCAAAACAACCACAGAGCTGTGTAGGATTGCAAGGACACTTGTTTCAACTCTTCGAGTTTGCAATTTAAGTAAAATAAGCGCCCGAACAATTTTTCGGGCAAAATGGCTTCTCACAAGTCTGCCCGATTTGACCACATCGGGCATAGGGCAGTTGCTACCTTTGATTGTCCAGTCTCGAGCTATTTAACTCGTTAAATTAATTGCGCCTATAAAACAATACAACGGTGAAGTGTAAAATCTTGCATAGGTAAGGAGCATACCCTCAATTATAAGTGTTACGGTATGAAGCATGCTTATACGATTGCAGTGATGCAACAGTACAGCAAAACAACCACAGAGCTGTGTAGGATTGCAAGGACACTTGTTTCAACTCTTCGAGTTTGCAATTTAAGTAAAATAAGCGCCCGAACAATTTTTCGGGCCCAATGGCTTCTCACAAGTCTGCCCGATTTGACCTCATCGGGCATAGGGCAGTTGCTACCTTTGATTGTCCAGTCTCGAGCTATTTAACTCGATAAATTAATTGCGCCTATAAGAGCCTAGTGGTCGGTATGAAAATTGGAAGACACTGGGTCCAGTCACTGACTTCGTATAAACCTGAATCAAGGCTGTGTGTTCTCAGTCAATAACGGCACGATTTTATGTATTTAGATATAGATATCGGCATAAATTCTACCAGCACGTCACCAGTTATCGCCGACAACCAGCGATATGCGCGTATCAGATACTGTGAGAATGAATAAGTATAATAAAATAGCAGTTACTGTTGTAAGTAATTTTTCAAATTAAATATTGAAATTAGTAAAACCTCCTTAAAATCAGTCTAATATTATTAAATTTTTTACAGATTAAATTATGTTAATAATTAATTATGTAATTTTTAGATAAATAACAATTATTTTTGATATAAAACAATTATTTTTGATACAAAATAATTGTTACCGGAAGCTATTTTGAAGTAGCCTAAAACTGAAATTCATGTTCTGAAAGTACAACTACTTTGCAGATAAAATGAAATCGATTATTTTTCAAAGGTATTTTTCTGATTTAACAACATTTTATTTGAGGTATAAAATGTTATTAAAGTAGTCAGAGGTGGTACAGAGGAGAAGTGTATTGAAGGTAGTCAGGGAGTCCGAGGCGGTGGATTCTGACATTCTGGTTCGACCTTCGAGAAGGGAAAGACGTCCCGCTCTGCACCCTGTCGATATTATTCGGCTTTGACTACACCTCCATTTGCTGCAAAATGAGCTAAGTAACTTGAATATGTTTTTCGGCCTCTTGACAATATTTTAAGGATATTTTGTAAAATAACATTCTAGCCCAAATTTCATAAACATAAAGGAAAGTTTTAACATGTTTTATTGAAGTAAAATGATTTATATTAGTATTTCAGTATCTTAATTTCACTTCTGCTCATACGCGGCTACAGCGATATAGAAAGTTAATTTGACGACCTATGTGAGACGCAGAAGGTTGCGGGTTCGATTCCCGCCGCGGGACAAATGTTTGCATGTTCTGCAGATATTTGTCTCGGGTCCGGGTGTTTTCTATGCATGATATGTATGTATTTAAAAAAAAAGAAATATATCAATCATGTGGTTCCCATAACATAAGCTCTGCTTTGTTTATGGCTACTTGATGCTGTGTGATGATAGTCCAGCATTATTGATTTTAACAATAAAAAGATCTCAACTTTAGTAAATAAAAGCGTCTAGATTAAAAAGGCCATAATATAGAAGATAGTTTTTATTACTCGTCTTCAATATCTGAATTGAAGTAAAACAGTTTTTCCGTATTCCTTTCGCATTTTGAATTCAAACTACTCCGGTTGCTCCAATGCTTCAGTGTTTCCACACTCCTTACTCGGAGGAACCATATTGAGAACTCATTAAAAAAAGCAGGCCCCAGATAATTTTTTACAATCAAGATCGTTTTAATACTTTCATAGCGATTCGGAATGAAAAGTTACTGTAACTATTACTTTTACAAATGTTGTAACGTTTCTATTTTTAAACCCCCAACACAAAGAGAGGTGATATAAGTTAAACATGTGTACGTATCTGTGTGTTTTCTGTGACATCGTAGCTCCCAAATGAATAAACCGATTTGAATTTTGTTTTTTCATTAGTTTTAACTTGAACGGTAATGAATTATAGCTCGGTTCGAATGAGCGGCTGCCCCTGTCGGACTAACAGGCATCAACAAGATCCGTGTAGGCATATCGACCACTCTTATCTCAGCACCGCATTTACGAAACAATCAAAAAAACCTTGAATTGATGAAAACCGCCTTTTATATTTAAAACAACGATTTCTGTCGTACAGTCGTATTTCTACGCAATGATTAGATTGGCAGGCATCCAAAACCAGAAAATGCGAATGGTAATCAAAAGCAAATATTCAGGGGCCAGCCAGGATCGAATGTTTGTAAAACAAATAATCTTCTCAGCTCGTAGAGAGTTCGCAAATATTATTAATGTTTTACCATTAAGACCATACGGCTCGTCGAGCTAGTCCAGCGCCGTTGTTTTCAGCAGCCAAAGCGTTAAACGAATCTTATGTTCAGACGTAAGAGTACAGCCTCCGTTCCAGAGAACCTAGCGGAGGCTTCCGCAGCTCAATAAGCATTTCTAGGAAACAAGGCCCTATAAACTGAATAAAAATAAAGGAATTTTTACCTGCGCCTGACACGTAGTTTCTTGCACATTTTATCTTTCAAGCAGCTGCTCGGTGCGTTGGCACCCGATTATTTCATTTGACGCCATGTTCTATCTGTACAAGAAAAAACACTATTAACCACTAAAATATTAAATTTTTAAAAGGCCTAAACGCTACGGGAGTATTGTTCAGAATGTCCGGTTACCAGGTAATAGGCGGTAAACCCTGTCATTACAATTACTATAATTATACCGTTACGTTAATAGTCTTCGTTACTCATTGGCAAATTGTGAGTGAAACAAAAAATAAGACAATGTTAAGAATGTTGTACGCAGAAATGTCTGATCCTTCTTGTTATAGCTGAGAAAATAATTATTAACTGGATTCGTATAGAACTCACTGGTAAAATGCAAAATTTACCTGAGAAAATGATAAAGCTATTGTTAAAAATTAATAAAACTGAGATGAGAAACAATTCTCAAGCCTGCTTTTGAATTGTGTCGCTCTCAAAGATAACAAAGTTATATTTTCAAAGAGCAGTATGTAAAAGGTTTATCCAGCTTCGACACCCACGCCTAAAGGCACGAAGGACAAAGAATGTGTTGCACAATTTTAACCCGGTTTTTGTCCATGGCCTCATGGCCGCCGCGCCACCTCGGGTTGTTTTTCAAATAAAGGACTTGGACTACCTGCGCGTTCCTTGAAACTGACGCTTTACCTTACTTCAAATTATCGCAAAGAAATTGTGCTATTTATAGTTTAAAAGCTACAGGCCCGCACGACAAGCATAAAGTTAAAAACTGGTTCACATTTAGCGAAGACAACAAATAATACAAATATATTTTTCTGAATTTTGGCGCAATAACTTACTTTTCCACTCCGCTCTTTGTCATTAGTCCCACTAACATTGCATTTATGTCAAATGGTTACTTCTATTTACTGGTGTTAATGAAGCGGATGTATAATGACGGGGCTACCGCTCATAATGTTTAATTGACAAAATTAACTAATTACAATGCAGTTTGCATTCGTCATGACTTTAAGTTTCATTTACATATTCATACAGTGAACTGAAGATGAAACAGTGAAGCTTTTACGTACATTTGAAAAAGTTAAACTATGTGAGAAATATATGCTCTTTTTCTCTTTAATTGAATTTCGATGGCAAACGACAAGTACCTAATCCAAGACCGAGAGCTTACAGGGCCCGGTCTACGAGAGCCCCGAGCATTAACCAAATTTGTATGAAAAGGGGTCAGTACCACGCATTTCTCACTAGATGATACTACCTCAATTTCATATAAATTTGCGTAAACGTAAACGCGATCGGGCTGGTAAAAAACTCGCACTAGGCACCCTGTTTAATAAGTAACTCGAATGTGAATTTGCTAAACCTTTATAGGAGCGAGACTCATTTGAACATTCTGACATTTTAATAAATCAGAAGCGCTCAGTTATGTCGAAGCATATAGTCTCATCGGTAATGTGCTGAGACGCTCTATTTCAGATAACGGTATGACGCGTTGCGTGGTCAGAGAACTCTTTATTTATTACATTTTGCGTTTAAATCTCCTGTTAGTAATAAATGAAGCCTTATCTTTTAACAAAATTTGACAGAAAACCAATATTTGTTTGGCCCTATGAAGCCTTCTCTTTTAACAATAATTTGACTGAAAATCAATATTTGTTTGTCCCTTATGCATTATGCATTTTGAATGTATGGAGTCTCGATGGAAGAAGCTGAACACTGACTGCGGGCCATCGCCTCGTGCATACGGTGTGTTTTAACATAAAAAGTGTCATTTAGAACGATAACTTATTTATATTGTCAGCTTCTGATATTTACAAGTACTTACTGGCAATTCCAAGTTTGTTTTATTTTAAAACAATAGGAATGACGACTGGGTAAAAAAGTAATAATTCTAATTAGTCCGTCAGATAGTTTATTTCCACAAAATGGCACATTAGTATATACACAGTATGCACATAGTCACCGCAGCAACCTCCGCAGGGTCCGCAACACATCTTGTTTTTTGAAGATTGAAGAAGTACTAATAGAGTTCTAAAAATGGGTCGAGAGGACCGAAGAAGTTGCCGAGTAGTAAAAAGAATAGACGTAATTGTTTGTGTATTATTTTTGAAAAATGGTTTGTAAATCGATACATAGATAGATAGATTTTATTGTTGATAGATCAAGAATATTTGTGGTGCAAACAAACAATAGGTGAGGCGTTCCAAAGACGTATAGCTTGTACAGTAAAAGAGTAGCTGTACAATTTAGAGCTATGGACTGGTGCTGCAAAGTTTCAGAGCGAAAGTTTCGATCGTGTGCCTGGTACAAAAATTGGAAACGCTCCTTGAGGTAATGGGGTGAAAGAGGATTAAATAATATATTTTAAAGGAGCCGTATGTGAGTGAGCATTCCGGCGAAGACGAATAGGGAATAATTTAACCCTTGCGCGGAATTCTGAAACGTGGTCATTTGCTATAGCCAAATATGAACATATTCAAGAAGAATTCATAAGAACATGTTCATATTTGGCTTACGCAATTCACCACGCAAAGGTTTTGGAGGCGCTCAAGTTTGTTTAACTGGACTTCATTAGGTAGGTGGCGTATATTTTATTTGTTTACCGTCGATAATTTTATAAACGAGTAGTATCACCCTCTTTTGATTTGCACTTTATCCAGGGGGAGACACATTATAATCATAATCTTTATTGTTTCATGTGGTACATTTAGTTCTTAAAATTGATTAAGTCCGAAACATGAGCCCCGTAGAGGCAACTACAATACAAACTTAGGAACTTAAGAACTTAATAAAGTATACTTAAATATTTTTTACCATCTTCTAATGATGCAGATGAAGTGACTAATATATGCAGTCAAACAGAAGAAGCTTTGCGCCTCATTTGATAAATTATAAAAATTAGGCGCTGGGCATTAAAAAAATCTGAATGTCAAATGGGTCGTTCGCATCCTAAACAGCTGCAAATTAGATACCTACCACAATGATATACCGGATGGGCGGTTACGCATGCAAAATTGATCATTCAAATTCTACCAATATGTTTCCAAGTCACGTAAACAGACTCTTCACGAACTTCGCAGAGCTCGATCATAGCAGGTAACCAAAATAAAGAAGCCGTAAGCAAACTCTTGATGGAAAGGCAATAGGGTTTCAAAAAGTGGTAAGAAGTTTATATGGAGGAAGTTCATTATCATGCCAACACTTATTCGGTCAACAAGTAATCGAAAACACCACTAATTAACGAAAGTAATGGTTCACACTCAGCCAGAACTCTTACTTAACCCCAGAAGCTTAATTGAAGTATCACTAGTTTGAAGTCATAAACCGTTGCATAGTGCTAGCTGTCCTTACCAAATCGAATAAGCCACTATTCTACTTCGTTGCTAAATTTTAAAACATATAAATAAGATAGGAACAGGATTCTGTTAGATTCATTAGTGGAGCAACTCGATCGAGCGTGCTCGGACGCATAGCTTTCGAAACATTCATAATAAGCTACCACAGAATAAGTAATAATACACCGCTGAAGTAAATATATAGTCGGGTTTGTTACAGTTACAACAATCGAGAACAGCTGAACCGATTTTCATTATAGTTGATTTTTTTAATTTGTCACCGTCTCGAATAGCAAAATAACTATTAAAACATCGGAAAATATTCAGGAAAAAAAAATAAGAAAATACATTTTACCATACATTTTGTATAGAACGGCTCTTATGCTGATATCTCGAGAACTGATTTCGATGTTTTTTTTTTATCGAAACCGTGAGCGGAACGTAACCGCAAACGGTAACGCGAACGGGAACGAGAGCGGGAAACATAATGTTTAATACGTTGGTCGTGGGACCATAGTCTTTTATTTTGATACTGAGGCGGCACGGAGTGCGCCGGGTCCGCTAGTATAGAATATAATGAACTGGCCCACTGGGTAGGTTACAATAATTCTAAAATAATTTGGTGAAATGAAGAATGCTATTATATCGGCATATAAGAATGAGATTAGAAAGAACAAAAGTGAAATAATCTACAGTTTAACGAACTGTCAACTCGAACTCTGAAAGTGTTGTGTCGAACCCGTCCGTTCTCATTGCTGGAAATAATAATTTAATTTATAACGGGAATACAGACAGTACGATATTGTTATATCTTGTGATCCATGATCATTAACTTTATGTATAGAAACTTATGGTGCTCTGAAGGTAGTCGAAGAGGTTTCACTGAGGAACAGATGAACCGTGGCATGGGCAGAGTATGAGCAAAATAAGAACCAACTGTCGTAGGATTTGGGGGCGCTTCTAATCTTGACTTGACAGAAAAGAGAAGACAGTAGCGCAAAAAAAACATACTATTCTGTACCTATATATTTTTAACAGCAGGGATCTATGGTTCACTTTTTGGCCACGCCCGACTACCGATTCTCTTTTCGCATAAGCTCGTGAATCGTTTAATTAAATGAATGTTAGCTGCGGTATGAAAATATTCAGTACACCATTTCTGTTGCTGAATGAAAAACAAGTTATGGGACCGAAGATTGATATTGATTAGTTACCATCTTACAGAAAAATAATGCCTGTAAATCCATTGGAATTACGTTACAGACATAAGAGAGACGAGCTTTCTTCGCATTCCATGTATTGCGTGTCCGCGAGATGCAGCGGGGCTGTCTTAATCGTTGCACTCCAATTCTCACAAGGCCTGCGCTCGCGTATCTAATGAGCTCGAACCAATTTTTGCAAACTAGTTGTGTAAATGCCTTTGTTTTCAACGCATCTTTAATCCGTAGACGTTCGCATAAACAAACCTTTTCAATTTAAAGTTAATATTTTCATTATGTCCATCAGTGTATAGTTCATTTATCCATGATTCAAAGCAGCTGATTTGATATTCAATATAAGAGCGGTTACAAAATTCATTTGAACTTTAAAAACGAAGTTATTGTTTGAAAAAAAAAAGAATTCATTAGGGCGCGGCTCCGCGAGGCTCGGCCGGCAACCTGTTTAATGGCCGCGCGCAGAGGTCTTTGGCCACTACACAAAAACTGACCTAGCATTAAGCACACTTTCCTTGCACACAAGAACGGCTTTGCACCTGGCAACAGGAATAGGGCTCTTTTTTATGCGCCTATCTGTCGTGGGTCGTTTATTTTAATAGAGCTTGTTGCACACATGGCGCGAGCGCAAGGGTCCCACACACCATTACGAATAGGACTAGAATACACCCTAATGCAAACGCACGCAGGGTGCAACATAAGTTAGTTTCAAGCTCAAAGCCCAAGTTGTAAACAAACCGGGCGAGGGCAATGGCTGCCTGCCACTCCCCGCGCCATGCCGATGCCGATACCGCGGCAACGGCCGACGCCATTCAACCGGGAAGTTCACTATTTATTTTTAGCGCTTCGAATAGCGAATTCTAATTGTAGAAAGAATAATTCTTGAATGATATTTCTGTTTAAGCCGAGATACCAAGAAAACAAATAATTGGTAGGTATTTAAATAAGGTTTTCTTAAGTGACTCGATGGTGAAATTCAACTTCGCACGCAGGATTTTTTATAGTTTAAGAGCCGCGGCGTGTAAATTGACTAACCTGATACTTCTCGTATATTACAAGCACTGATAAGACAGATACCTAGGTACTTATACCTAATATGTAAGGTTATACTTATACCCGACATTATCATTGAATAAACAAACTAGTGACTGTCGGAGATAACCAAATGGATCGATTTTGCAAGTCCGAAATAATCGCTACCTAAAGGAAAACGTTGTTATAAATGGTTTCTCCTTTGTCACAGATTTTATTAGCGTAAATTACTAGGAGTACATTAAAAATTTTGGAATAGTAGTTACCTACCTACTTCATTGCGCTAGAAGCATGGTCTTTTTCTTGCGATCATATAAAGTACCTGAATAGAACTCAGTCTGTTGAATCTCAATCTGGTAAATAATTGAAAGCGTTTCAAGACAGCGTGCCCTTCCGATGACGCTTCATCATCATCGGCATTGACATTGAAAGAAGCGGGAGGCAAGCTGCCTGCGTCGCACAGCGGCCAAGAGCGAGGTGCCACTTCCTAGAATTTGTTGTCTTCGACAGCGTCGGCGGCGGACGGGCGCGAGTCAATGACCCGAGGGCGAAGAGGGCGCGGGAGGGTGCGCGCGCACGCAGCCGCGCCCCGCCTTTATTTATTACGCTACGCGCGGCGGCGCGGCGCGATCAACGCCGGCAACGCGCGGCGGGGCGGAGCGCGGAGGCCGCATTCCGGGCGGTTGGCGCCGCGGCCCACCGTATGGTGCGAAAATAACGCGCACACCGGTCCAGTCGACGTCAATGGTCCAGTCACACTCTAAAATAAACTAATTGAAACTTACTTTCGGATGGAGGCAGGAGCACGTGGCGACGACCTCATGCACCCTTCTCAACCATAAAAGTCTATGACCACAGGCACCATTGTCACTGTCCATAAAACTCGAAAGTACATAAATCGTAGTGTTGTAAAAATTTCAATTAAAGTTAACACAGAGTTTCACATGGCGCGCGCGAAGTCCCGCAAGAGAACAACGAAGTCCGCGTCAGTTACGATGGCGATATGACGCATTAGTGATCGCGCGGCGCGTTCGTACAGTGTGCGCAGGCAGACGGGCGGTGGAAAGGACGCGGGGATCGAGGGAGCGTCCCCCGCAGCGGCTCCGTGCTGCCCTCTGCGTCGGGCTCATCGACCGCGCTCGCCCTCTCGCCGCGACGCAGAACGCCGGATTACTGCTAGCCATGCCATGCCATGACATGCCACTCTCGCTATACCGCAACAAGATGCCCCATAACGTTGGTCACTGCGAACCGCTTCCTATTATCGAACTCGATTTCGAATAGATCATGTTGGCAGTTTATGCCGATCAATATCTTCAACGGCCTGTAGAAGTCCACTGCTTAAAGTCAACCTTCCCCGAAGATGAACGAGATTTTAACGATAAAAGTTCTTGTTTTTTTCGTTCACGACTACTCGCAACGCCATCGAATATAATATATAGAAGAATAAATATAGAAATCATCATTAACACGATACGTCCAACAAACTACCCTTATTAATACACGTAATTTAATGGCCTAGTGATGTAAAGTATACGTCGCAGCCAACAGGTTTAAATAGCCGGTTAATTACACGGCTAGCCCTTTCACTGAACAACGCCATTCAACCATACAGCTAGTTTTGGAATTATTAAAACATTTAAAACGTTCAACATCAAAAGGCTAATTGAAACATCGCCGTAACCATAACATTGAATTAGTTGGGTGACCTTTACCCAAGGAAACCAAAGTATAATTTGTGCTCTAGGGCGGCCGCTGCCGCGGAAAGCTCGCTACGCTCGCTTGCTTAGCGCCTGTGTGTAATCAAATCACGGTTCAAAACTAAACTGACCAATATGTGTGTGGTACTTATGGTGGTAATTGAAACATTGTATCAATTACCACCATAAGTACCACAAGTTATGTTGACATTTAACCAGATTTCTGAGCGTCTCGTCTAGCTGTACTGTTGAACGTTACGTCCAGCCATACAGCTCTTTGGCATTTGGCCGTTTAGTAGGATGGCGTACGTACAATGAAAAGTTAGTGGCTAGTTCAACCAATTGGCTGCGTCAATGCATTACTACGAAAACCACTTTTTTACACCAGACAGTGTTGTCGATTCTGTTGGGCATTTTCCTAAACCAAACTTAATTTAACATTGCTAAAAGTGATACTATCCCTTTCTTTTAGGTGTAAATGACAAGGATAGCATTACATAGCTATACATTTAAAGCAGCTAAATTTAGTTAAGTTTAAATAAGTGAACAACAGAATCGACACTAGTATCGAAATTAACGATTCAACGGAAGTTGTTGCAAAGTATTAGCTTCTCACAAGCATGATTAAGACAGCTTCTAAAATGCAGTTGTCATCGTGCCAAGGGCAGTACGTAGGCATCCCTAAGATGCGATCAGACGAGGATCTGAAGACATTGACCCAGAGGCGGGAGTGGATGAGCATTTCTGCCGGCATCTCTAACGGTCTTTACTAACGGGCTATAACATTTCGAACGCGGGACGTTTATTGTGAGAACTTCCCTACCGCTAATTTAGCATTTCTCATAAGCTCCAGTAGTTTACAAAAATAGTGACGATAAACATTACATAGCACGTGCATAAGTCAAAGTGAAATTGGGCAGGCCAGCTAACTACAGCAGCAAAGATCGACAGAATCAGTCACACGGGCTGTTAGGCAAAAGTGGCGAGCGTGGCGGCAGACCCCGCATGGAATCCCACAGGGATTAACAGACTAAGAGAATACACGTGTATGAGATAGCATAAGATAAAAAAGATTGCTAAGCAGCTTTAGAAGCTTGGAGGAGGCTTTGAGACTAAGGGAGAAAAACGTAATTAGTTATACTATAGCTTAATCTTAATTATGATAATACCCTGTTAAAAGTAATTCCCGAATCTATATATTCAATAATAAAATTGATAGATACTCAATTGCCTTTTTATTTTACTCAACTGCAAGGAAGGAGGATAATGCTGTAAGACAATACCTTCAAATCAGGAGCATTTATATTTATACTTTTATACATGTCATATGGAATTCTCGTTTTTATCAACTTTTATAAGTTTACAAATCATTATGTGCAACACATTATGTATTATTTGTCCATTGGCATCCAGAGCAAAGCAGCATGGTAGGGAATAGAACAGCATTACATTCGCCGCCTACGCTGGGCGAGCCGAAATAGCTCCGCGTGCGCAGTCTGTGACTCAACACAGACAATGGTTGGTGTCCCCAACGCCAACAACAACTTTCGCCAATATCACACGCCAAAACAACATAAGAACGAGTTAAAGTTCGACGGTTGTTCTGTCTGTCTATGTTGTTAGGAAGGAATGTTTATCTCTACTATACACCATACAGGTCATAATTCATTCATCATTTTCGCGATCTAATCTAATGAACTTTCATATATGAGTAAAATAAAGTGTTATTTATAATAAACTAGCTGACCTGACAGACGTTATCCTGTCTCAAAGAGGGTATCAAAGTTAAAGAAACATTAAAAAAGTATATGGAAATGGAAAAAGCAATCAAAAAGGATATTGAAGAGGATTAAGCAATCAATGAGGATATCGATGTGGAAAAGGCAATCAATGAGGATAAAACAACAACGACAAAAACTACCCTACCCTACCCTACCCCTACGCCGTTCTGGAGTTATAAATAGTGTAACTAACACGACTTTTTTCTTTTATATATAGATTGTAATTACTATTAATGTTACGTACATTAATACTTTCGTAAACACTGAAATTTCTTACCCTGCCCCACTGGACTGGAGATACTATAGCGCCATGATTGGGGGGGATGTTACAAGTATAGGTATTGCAGATTAAATATGATAGTCAATTTAATATGATTGTCGACTGGGTAGTGAAGGGTGATCAACTGATCATTCATTCACAAACGCCAGTAAATGGAACATAACCTCCTTTTTTTTGAAGTCGGTAAAAATAATACCCAAATTCATAATATTGTATTATACTAGCTGACCCGCGTGCAACTTAGTTTGCGTGTATTTTCTTTCAAGTTTTCTCCTACCCTCAGTAAAAACAATGTAAAATAAAGTTGTTGTTTCTTTCATCTTTGGAACCCAAGCAAGCCTCACCGGCCCGTGGTGCACCCTGCTATCAAAACAACGTGACTTTGACGGCCGGCCGATTTTAGTACAGCGGAATATAGGCATAGCTCAATTCCTTTACCACCGACGGGCATAAGGGGTTCCAACTTCTATTTAAAATTATAGGAACAATCTGTATACAAAGATCAGCGATGGAACAGCTAGTTCTACTTACAGGCACAAACCCTAAAAATAACAAGTTACTTTATTTTGTTCATATTCTGACAAAACAGACCGGTCCCGCTTGCCACAGAACCATTTAAATGGAAATGATGAGACTAAATATTTAAAACTTGTGGCCACAATTATGTTAACGCGAAAACAACTTAAGATTAAATTATTAAAATAACAGAGACGTGACTTTTTGATAAAGTGCGAAATGTTAAGAATGATTAAAATTTAATAATGAGGTGAATTAATAAACCTATGATACGCCAGGATTATGGACATAAAAGGCAAATCAGATCTCCGGATAATATACTAGGGTCGGTAGATTTGAATAAAAAACATTTTTTTTCTTCTTTTTGGGGATGGATAGGTCTCAAAAGTTGCAGAATGAAAAGAATAATGAAATGTAGTGATTAGTTTTTTTAATTAATATAACTTATAGCCTTCTACCTGCGTTTGAAGTTTCAGAAATCTTGATATTTACTAACCAAAGTAAGTGAATAAAAAATAAAAATAAAACAATTTAATTCCAAATAAAATACGTTTTATTATTAATAAAACATTGTTTAACAATATTTAAAACAGAAAGTAACTTTTTAACTGACATATTGTGGTGAAGAATGTTAGAAAAAAAAAATTAGAGGAAAATCTCCCATTTTAGCATCTGAATTCGGCCTTACAATCAAAGGTTGGCATTAGAGATCTAGACTGATTTTTCGTACGAATAAGACCGTCACGTGCCTTTTCTCCTGCAACTGTAATATAAACTTCAGTAACTAGCTTCACACAATGCTTAACTGCTTGGAAAATGGGAAAATTCTAAGCTAAAAGTAGTTAATTAATTTTTATTACGCAACATTTGCAGCAAAGTTGAATCTGATATCCTCTGAAACATCAGAGAATTAGGAAATGAGGTCACTGATAATAACTCGAGCCAAAGAATCATTTTTTGAGCAGACACCAACCCTACGTCCTGGAGCACTGCACATGCGATAGCAGCCGCTGATCGATTAGAAACTCCGTATCGGTCACATACGCTCACTTTGGCAGACACGGTGTTGTATTTTACAATGGTTTTTTGCACTGCAGCTGATGAATTTCGGTGATATGCAAGTGTATCTATCTCACTCTCTAATGCATAATAATATCTGCATCCTCGCATATCACTTATAGATTATACCATATTACAAAGAAGTGCATTTTAGGAAGTTAAAGTGGTATTACGTACAAGTAAATCAAATGGAAAGTGGAGTTGAAAATTAGCTTTTTTCGTTTTATTTAGGTACCGGTAGAGGGCTAAAAGTTAAATGCAATTATTTTTTTGTTAATTATTTTATAGTTATAATCACCCAATGCAACTTTTGAGACTGACCCGTACTTAGTTTTCAACATTTGAAAAAATCGACCCACCCTATTATATACGTTTCGTAGCTTGAAAGGATGAAAATCACTACATAGTATAAAACAAAGTCGTTTCCCGCGTCTGTCTGTCCCTAATCCTTATCCACACCACCACACCAGCCTACATCAGTCCACTGCTGGACATAGGCCTCCCCTAATAAAGGGGGATATACCCATAATCGCCACGCTGGGCATGCGGGTTGGAGATCGCAGGGCACAGCTAATCTCTATGTATGCTTAGATCTATAAAACTACGCGACGGATTTTGATGCGGTTTTTTTTTTATATTCAAGAGAAAGGTGTATATATGTATGATACATGCATAATATAGTAGAGAAACACTGATAATTTTAGAGGTTTGTAATGTGATTTCGTAAATAAACACATTTTTTTCGCTTACATTGCAAACGCTGGCTGAAAACTACGAGATAGATCAAAATAATGTACTACAGTATTGTACACCTTAAAAAGGTCTACAAAAAAGTCCGCGATGGTATAAGTCTATCTCTTAGGGATAACCCACAATAACCATTTTTTATCCTTTACTTTTTACGAGAAATAATGGCTTATTTACGAAGCTATTTTAAGCAATATGTCATTAATCATAAACCAATGAAGGACCTTACATACATTATGAATTTAATATAGATCAATATGGCCAATTATAGCATGTAATTTAAATAAATGTTTTCAAAGATATTACAGATTTAAAATGCAGGCACATAGCGGTTGCGGCGGTACCGGCACGGCAGCGCGTGCCTATTTAAACATCGCGTCGATTGAAACTTGGAATATACATCGTTTGACCTGAATGAACACACAGGCTTCTTTTTATCCCGGTACCACGCAAACGAAGCCGCGGGTGGAAGTTAGTATACTTATAATTTCTTATATCTTAAAGTTTTGACAATAATAACGAATAAACTATTCGTACGTTAAACAGTAAACTATGAACCAGACAAGACATGTATACATAGGTCAGAAGAATGTGCAAGCTATATACAGTGACGAAACAAGCGATTACACATTGCGTACAGCTAATCTAGTTCATTTTGCTTGTTTATTCCTGATGTCGTCGTCCCAAATTATCTCCGGTCGATTACAAGATGGCGTATCCAGCCGCCATTTCAGCTCGCTAAAGTGCGGTTACTCAAATATTTCTCGAGTCGAGTGCTTGGCAAACATGTCTAGTGGCACATACTAATGTGATGCTAATCATTAGGTACGCCGGACACATATTAATTTCAGTACGGCACTTTAGCACGACGACCGAACAACAAAGGCCATCAATCAGTAACGGTCTATGTTATCGTCGAAAGGAAGCCAACGAAGCAGGTCAATCAACATGACCCTAGGCGCATTTCTGCACTTCGATGCTGTTTTCAGGTAACACCTTGAACCCCAAAGGATATAATTGATAAGAAAGTAAGTAAATAAATTACAAGTACTTTCAAAAGTGAGTTGTGGTTTCTAAATCAACAAAACAGAACTACATTGAATGGCTCTCAGTCCAAACACTACATACCAAATTCGATCAGCAACTTATTAACCCGGCTGACAAACGTGGAGATTATTATAGCAAAGCTCCCAAATGCCTGTTTCATATTACTCATTTGATTAGCCTTGTACTTCAATAGGCCGAGGAAGATCTCCGAATGACTGGAACGATGTTCACATAATATAAGCATATTGCATTTTGCATATATTTTCATTGTGATTCAAAATATACAACAAGCCGAAAACATTTCATTCGAGTAAAGCCGAACAAACGAGTCCATTAAAACAATCTTTAAATGAACTTACTCGTGAGCTCAGGATATACATGCTGATCAAGTAAAAAACCTATAAAATATACAAAACAACTAACATGATAACAAGATGGTTTCGAATGCGGCCAAGCAGTTACAGGAATGGCCTGTGAATAGGTATTTTTGCAACGAGAATCGAGCAGACTTGCCTAACTGCATTCTCAAGCGCGCAGCACACCGAACAGCTTTTACCATACCGAGTATAGTCTCTATTGAATATTGCACGTCATGCTTTTTATAGCATTAATTTTATTTAAAGCCTTTGTTGCTAATCAGTGCGATGGATTATTTAATTTTATTTGTTAAAAAGGCCAACTTGGAATTAGGATAATTATAAATAAATATTTAAAATATGATCTGAGACGTGAATGTTTTCTTTAAAAGAAGTTAATCCTATAATAAGTACGCCTAAGAAAAGTCATAAGATAATAACCTTAAAATACATCGTTGGGTAAAAAGGCAAATTCAGTCAGTTCAGTACATGCGAACGTGCAGAGTGAGAGAGACGAACAAATCAAGCGTGGGAACCTCGACGCGGTATGACTGCAGCATTTTGAGCCTGCGGCCGCAGTACATGATGCGAGAAAAAAGTTCTTCGTGAAGATATTCAGACATGGCTTTCGAAAAGCCCGTGAAAATAACAGGTCAATTTCAAACTTTTTCACGTTTTTCTTCTTCTTCTTCCGATGAGCTAGGGACCAACTCTGGTGTCGGAGTTTTTAGGCCGCCTGAAGGCTTACGACATGGACGTTTTTTCTTCTTTAACGTTATGACTGTTAAAAGAGTAGACCCAAAAAATCTGTACATGTTTTTTTTAGCAAAAGTAACGTAAGTAAACAGTAAAGTATGAAAAAACAAAAACTGAAAAATTTTTTTGGATATGAAGACTGTGTCTGTCTGTATATTTGTTACCAATTGGCGCGAAAAATATTGAACGGGTTTTTATGAATTTTGTAAAATGTGTGCTTATCATCCAACTTAGCACATAGGCTACATTTTTTTCTCTACAATGTCTATAAGCAGAGTTATAAACGAAAAACTAATCGTTCGCGTACACTTCATACATTCATATGGCGGACCTCTTCGTAATACTTTTAAAACTCTTTTTTATGACGTGACAGGTTGCACAGCTGCATAATTTTTTTATTACTTTAACATGGGAAAATTATGTTTTTCTTTTAATGTACAACATCAACAATACCAGCCTTCAACAGTCTCTTTGATACGTCTTATAAGAAGGCCCATAATCCAACGCCAGTCATGCGAGGATCACAGGACACAACTTCTCGCACTGATAAGCTGGTACCCGTCGGCGGTCAGGGAATTCATTTCTGCCGATGTTCTGCTGCGCTATGCCAAATTCAGACGTTACCCAAAGCCACGTTTTTTTGATAGATGGGTGCATCACGGGCCACTAGGGCTGGCTTGGGTTCCAAAGATGAAAGAAACTACATCTTTATTTGCCATTTTGAGAGTGAGAAAACGTGAAAGAAAATACACGCAAACGAAGTTGCAGTAGTAGAACTAGCTGACCCGCTGTCAGCTAGTATTTTACTAATATTATAAAGGCGAAATATTGTTTGAACGGGTGAATGAAATGATGGATGGAATTTGTTACTCCTTCACGCCAAAATTACTGAACACAATATAATTGCAACCGCATGCCGATTACAAGCTACGAGTATTTAATTTCATTTCATAGAGTATGCATATATGCAGTAAATAATTAAAACAAAAATATTTTAATCAAACAAAAGGTTGCTTCGACATCACATGCAATGCAATAAAGAACTTAATGTAGCGTTTTGTATTAACATTATTAAAAGACATTTCATTTCTGGCAGTTCCTCTTTACTAAAACATGCGAAGTACGAACCTCGTAAAAGTACAGAAGGTACAGATACACATTGATTCAGAATGTATAGATTAACGAACGCGGCAGAGATTGGCGATTTTGAGTTTCGGGTTTAATTAGTACATTTATTCCATCGAATTATATCTAATGATATAATTATTGAAAACACCCACACCAAGTAATAATTAGTACTACAAAACATGCTTATAACAACATCACCACAATATTTTCCCGCAACATCAATGAGATTCCAAAGACCCATGACCATGAGGTACCTACCAAAAAAAAAACACCTTATGACTTGAAATTTTGCTATACTCGCAAATGAAAATAAATAAATACCTTCTTTGGCACTCTGCAAATCAACCCCTAAAAAGGTTTTCAACGGAGGTGGCAAAGTTTGTATCGTGAACAAAATATTCTTCACCTATTTACTTGAAATTTTGTACGGAGACTCATATGAAAATAAATGAACACCTTTTTCAGCACATTTCGCAAATCAACCCTTAATGGGGTAAACGGGATGGGGGTGGCAAAGTTTCCATCAGGGCCAAAAAAAATTCACCTATTGACTTGAAATTTTGCAGAGATTGTCTGATGAACAAATATCTATTTCAAGAATTTTCGTAGAATTTTCCAATCCCTAAACATAAAAAAAGGTTCTTTTCTGAATTAAAGGTAGAAAGCTGTAATTTAGAGCGTAGTAAAACTATGCACTATGAAGAGATTATCGGAAATTTATCCTCTAAACAAGGGTAAAAATTGTTGTTTGAAAAATCGTATTGAACCTTTTAACGCGAACTGCGTTTTGCTTGAAACTTGGTATGGACACTTTACATAAAAGATTTCGAAAGATATGTATTTCAGGATTTAAAACTACCTTAAAAAGTTTAAGAGGTGTCAAATTTATAATTTTATTTTTGTGTTTTTACAAGTGTTACGATCGATTCAAAACTTGGCTGAATTTTTTAGAGGAGTGTTATTAAGAAGTGGTAAGGGTGTAGTAAGTTTAAATGAAACATCTTATTGAAACTGGCTTCAAACTCAAGTCAAAAACTTTTCATTAAATTTTATTAAGAAATGGGTAACCTTGCCAGTTTTATTAAAATAATCCAGAAAATCTTTAAGCATGACACGATCATCCCCCCCGGTTAAAAAAAACTCTGCATAGAAAATCAAGACTCATGTTTCCGGATGTTCCAAATCCAACCTCCGGTGAAATATTTTTAGTGACAAAATAAAGAAATACGGGTTTCAGGTTTTTTCAAATATAATACCCTGTTTCACTCCTTTTGACACCCCGTTACACACACATTTGGGTAGAACTAGTTTACCGTCATATTAATAAAAGATCTATAATATTCAGATAGCTAAAATGGTGTGAAAATATAATTTCACCTCTTTTTATTTACATTAAAATGACAAGGGCGAGCTTACTTTATCGAGCGTTATAAAACGACAAGTTATGAATAAGAGGATAAGTTCACAAGTACTTTTGACTTCTGCTAAACGGCATTGACTAAATGGAAATTGATAAGGATTTATTGATTTATATACTGCAAAAGTAGCTAGCTCATGTTTATTTAAAATATGAGTCGACGTTCAATTATCGAACGTTTATTCAAAATATTTGGTTTGGTAGGTCAGGACAGGACAGAGAAAGCTGATAACAGTGATAACAAAAGAATGCCTTTTATTACACAAGAAAATTAAGGTTAATTTGATGAAAAGAATGGTGCTTTAAATATGCATCTTGTACAATACACAAACAAATGGTTGCAATACAGTGTAAGAACTTTATTATTCGTCAGCTCGTACGTAGCAGCACGCTATTTGCGGATCATGGCACGAAGCCAGCGTCGCACACAACACAATGTATAGATCTATCTTACAAGAACTATAAGGTTTAATAAACATAATATAAGTATTAGTTTCCGCATTCGTTTACAAGTTCTGCTATTTTAATAGTATTTAGGAAAGTATCGGTTGGATTTATTATTATTTCCGTCCAAACAGCACAATATTTAAATTTAAGAAACTTATCGGATATTAGTTTAATATTGAATTTTCATCGTGTCCGTTACGAAAACCTAAAAAACAGGTAATAATGACTTGTTGTGTTATGATTATGACCTGTTGTTTGCGACCCTGTTCCACGCGAAAGAAAATTCGGAGTGCACACCGAACCTTTTTGATGCCAACTTTGCCTTATTTTCTAAATGACTACAGAACTGGACGTCGCTAGACATGTCTATACCTAAGATCCCAATACTCTTGCTAATAAATAAAGGTGTATTGTTGAATTGCGGAGCTACAGAGAAGCATGTTTTTTTGGCGGTGGACGCGCAAAGCTGTGCCTTTGCGGGGTTAAACTGAACTAAGTTAAGATTCACTCCAGTCCTAAACTCGACTTAATATTCCCTCTATTTCAGATACGGCTGTTGTTGAGTACGGCTTTCCTCTAATGAATCATTATTTTCCCATATAATGGACACAAATGATATAGCTCATCAGCGTACCTCTCATATCTGCGAAACTACAGACAAATGTCACAATTTCATAAATCGGGACACTATACTCGATCAGGAAAATATAAACATTGTTGTATGTATACAACAATGATATATTGCTGGAGATTATTATACAAGGTGGGCCAAAAGACATCAACCTATTGGAAGATGCTCTTATTTTTGCAAATGGCGGTCAATGTCAAATCTGTTTTGACATTTGTGAACTAGTCAGATGTAGAATACAAGTGAACCAGCCACTGTCGACCGCCAAACGCGTGTAACTTACGCCCAAGCCATCCTCAATTTCGAGGACGAAGTGGACGATTTTTCGACTAAAATCATAATGAGCGATGAGGCTCATTTCCACCTCGGCGGGTACGTGAACAAGCAAAACTATAGCTTCTGGGGCACTGAAAATCCACGAGTGATGCACGAGGAGCCATTATACCCGCTCAAAGTGACTGCATGGTGCGCTGTTCACGCTGGACTGGAGGAGTCATCGGGCCATTTTTTTTCGAGGACGCCGCACGACAACAGTGGACTGTGCGCGCTATAGGGCCAGGGTTTTTTAGGGTTTTTTGAAGTCCCGTGTTTACGTGAACAAGCCCGAGAGACTCTGGAAGCCCTCAGGGACAACATTCGACCCTGTGCGAAAATCTGTCGCCCGAAGTTCTCGCCGAAGTGATGAAAAATGCCATAAAACGAGCCCGTATAGCAATCACTTGTGGCGGCGCCCATTTGGCCGATATCATCTTCTCGAATTGACCATTAAAATTCTAAAGGTTCAAATAAACATAATCAAAAAACAGAATCGAAGTTTTTCATTTAGAAAAAAAATGAGAGCCAAACAACATCGGATGACTTCTTTTGGCCCACCTATTATTACACTGCATCATCTACCCCCAAACTAAGTAGATATACTACTTATGTCTTTTTTTGTAAATACGTTTTCTATGTATTGAGCCGAGATAAATATTTGCAAATCATACAAACATTTGTTTCACGGCAGCAGTCGAACCCGCTACGTCTGAGGCGGGCGGCCTTCACCTACTGCGCCTAAGAGGTCTTCTTCATCATCATCATCATCATCAGCCTATAGCAGTCCACTGCTGGACATAAGCCTCCCCTTATGAGCGCCATTGCGCCCTGTGCTGAGCTCGATGCATTCAGCCTCTACCAGCAGCCTACCACCGTATAATCTGCCTCACTGTGTGAATATGGTCTATGGTGCCATATCCTCCGCAAAAACCCGGCCTGTTCCGGTGGCTGGAACTCGTCGAGTCGAATAATAATAGAGGTCTTCAAACATGATTTATTTAAACTTGGCAGGTACCAGAAATTAGTCGAAGTACTAGTATGGTAGGATGATTCAGCGCAACTCAAATATATTTATTTACAAATTTGATTCAGCAGCAATGTCGGGACTACCAAGAAATGTAATTGTTATCGGTGGAAGACAAGGTTGTACAAAGCTATTTTTTAATTTATTAGCTACATAAATTAATGCTGTGTAACAGTTACCATCGTATCGTTTCGTCAAACTCATAAAACACATTTGTTTAGGACACGCCGGGTCGGGATGGATGGTATATATGTATTTTTTATATTTCTAGTTTTACCGTTAGTTTGTAGCGGACTAGGTCATACATTTATTCACGGACGACGAACTGTTTGATTCAATCGAAATGTTAATATATCACAGGGTGTGCTGTTAAATATGTCTATGCAAAGATTTCTCGAGCAACACTTAAATCTACTCATCTAATCTTATTATATTACTAGCTGACCCACTTGCAACTTCGTTTGCGTTTATACGCTATCTGTACGAAAGTCCTTTCACACACACAAAATGTTTCCTAAAAACTGAATCGAAAACCCTAACTCCAAAAATAACATTCAAAGAAATTTTTAGGAAATAATAATAAAACAAGTATTTATTTAAAAAATAAACAAAAAACCCGACTGCATAGACAGGAATTTTTTAGTACTAACGCCGCGCCGTAGGTATTTTATAAACCGATCTCAACTCAGAGTGCAAACTTGAGAGTTGACAAAACAGTATTTCTATGATTGTGTCATTTTGAAAATACTCCATCGTATCATATAAGATCGTTCCCAGTAAACAATATTTCCTTTCGATTCAATGCCTTATTTACCACATGATAATTATCTAATGTAAATGAAATGATTACCAACAGTAAATAAATTATTAAGTTATAATAACAAACACGGGATTATTTTAAAATTAAATCGCGTGTTAGATAAATAGTGTGTTTTATATAAAAAACTATTATACATTATGTATGCTAATTACATAATGATATTATTATTTATCTACATTATTATTGTGACAAAAAGTACCTAAAAAGAATTGTTGATACATAAATCCAGTGTGACAGCAGAATTATGTATTTTCTGAAGATTTTTCTAGAGATAATATCTGTAATATTTGACTACCTACCTACCTATAACTATGAAACAAAGTTTTTTTTACTTGCTTGCAAAATTAAAGCCTCCCCCACACTGCTGCGTTACTATCAGCGATCTGCGTTATTGTGATAAAGCATCCCATCTCCTTGCACACAAATGCGTTATAGCAGCAGTGTGTAGACGCTCTATTGTACCTACCTCACTCTTGGAACTCAAAAATATCATTAGAATAATCACATTTAGAGATTTATTTATCCAAACACACTATGCCATCTAGTGAAACGTGGTAAATTTTTAGTCAGTTTTTCACGTACGATCTGTTTGGAAAAATGTGTGTATTTTTGGCTGAAACATGTAAATACCTTGAATAAAATACCTAGCCAAGATATTTACATTTTTTTGCAAGCTTTGATGCGCAAGATGGCACTATAACAACGATAACAAAATGTTTGAAGTAACAGCAGAATAGCTTTTAAATTAAAATAATCTTAATTTACCTAAATTTAAGCATGACTAAACAGCCGAACAAGCCACCAATGGCTTCTTAGAGTCGCTATTTTAGATTTTTTACTTTTAATATAGCCTATGTCACCCTCGTGAGCTAGACAAATCCAACGACACCTCGTTTATTAAAATCCGTCTAGCCGTTTGGGCTACAGCGACGGACAAAGAATATTACAAACATACATACACCCTTAAAACATAACCCGAGCGAAGAGGACTTCAGTCGGGTAAAAATATAACTACAAATTTGTACGGAAACGGTACAGGAGTTTAACTCGCACTTGTAAGAGAATAATAATCAAAGCCACAAGTCGATGAGAAGGTATTTCAGATGAGTTGATCTACTCCTTTCTTATAACAAAAACGAATACTAGTATTTCCATCATATAAATTTATTTTTGATAGATGTCAAAGTCCAGAAGTAGTGATTGCAGCCACATAACATTGAACAATTTTTGAATCGATTATTGACACCATCGTCGAATAAAAAAACTGATATCATTATTTTGTCATTATCATTGTTGGGTCTTAATATCTCAACAAATTAATTATTTCATCAAGAACTATAATTATTTTTATTTTAATCACAATTTGGTATTGTCCAAATTGTATTGCTAATATTGTAGAACACAGGCGGTTGTTGGGCGTATGAGCAAACTAGAGCGACCAGTGTATGTTATCTGGTAGGTCATTCTAAAATGCCCAAGGGAATTGTATCTACATGATGCTGTTTGATAGTGTCCAGCATTATTTATTTTATTATTTATTTATAGAGACAGCGAGATGATGAAGACAAGATATACCTATAATTGTACTCGTTATAATATAAATTTTCCGAAACCAAGAACTCGTCGATCTATTCTCGTGTGTTCGCTAATTGAGAACCAATGCTTCGGGAAAAAAGTGTGACTTTCAAACTAGCTTTTGTAGTTTTTTTTATGGAAAGTTACCTTTTCGTATTCGCAGCATCCACAATATCCACTTTTAAAGAGAATAATTCTATGGCCACATCGCGATATAAATTATTTTATAATGATATGAAGCCATCGAATTTTTCTTTTTGTGGCGGTCCCGGCTAAGGAAATCCAATACATATATGCCCTGCCACCCTTTTCTCTCACCCTTGTACATTGTAGGAGCCGACTTAGGGATAACACTAGGGGATGGGCAATTGGGCATCAGCATCCCTCATTACTAAACACCAATCTAGCCACACGTTCTACAAACGTATAAAAACAAAAAATGTCTAAAGGAAAAATTTAAGGGGCTTTTTTTCCTTCGGGCAGTGGTACAAAACATTGAAAGGAACGCAGTATTACAAGTTTGCGATGCATCGTCGGAAAAAAGTAAAAAGCACTAGGATGGAATGATCGTGAGGCGGTTAACCTTGTTGGGTGTTTACATCGAGTAGCATCAGTCGCGGGCGCGTCAGGGCCGCGCGTTGCACCGTGAGCTGGTACAAACAACCTACATTACATACCCATACTATATCGGCTGATGTTAATGCGCCTCTATCTACATAGTGGTTCGAGTATGCAGGACGCCGCTCGCCTGTGTCCGGTTAGGCGCGACGCATTCCGTTCTGACCTATAGTTGACACTGAACTTGAACACCCAACCACGAGTATCCTAAATTCCTAAAGGTAGTAATAGCATTTTCGTCTGTTTTGTGTTCTGAAAAACTCAAATCATACAACTTTAGGCCTGTAAAAGCATTTTGAGTAGAAATTTGCATGTTAAATCTAAATTCTGTAGCAAAAATTGCATAAAATGTACAGAAAAATTAACGCTCAACCAGTGAAATGAAACCCTTTTCAGCTTTGACCAGTACAATAAGGTACACGGTATAACTGGAGGGGTGGATAAACAGTGACAAGGCAATGGCTTCAATGCCTATCGATTCAACCCCCATGTATGTTCCACGAGAGAAACGAGTCTTCTGCGGCAGCGGAGTCCTCTTAATACTTAACACTACGTACTGAAAACACCGATGTGCTTCTGCAGAACATCGCACAGTGGGCTGGATTCAGAAAGTAAGGCCTTAAGGGCTAAAATGGTTGAATGGTCTTGTTCGTAAAAATATTTTTGTTTAGAATTTTCTCAAATAACGATTTTAACCTGTAGGTACAGTTGGACAAAAGACCTATTTTTAAACAATTTGGAGAACAAAAATCGCCGAAACCTATATGGGCGACAGGAACTGAGGTCCGCTATCACTATAGTTAAACCACCCCTCCAGTTACACCGCGTATATACTACTAATAAAGTAAAGGTAAAAGTTTGGATGTATGAGTAATTATGTGATAAAAGAAAACTTATGTCTGTCACTGCTTTACAACAAAATGGATTGGACTTATATTTTGCTCATAAGTAGTTCGAGACTACAAAAAAAAACAATAGAGTAACCGGATATCTCGTGAGCGAAGCCAAAGGCTGAAGCTAGTATAAACAGCCCTTTAATATCGAAGGCTTTTTACTTTTGTTACCTGTTTACAAACTCTCTGAAAACAACTTTCCAAAAATCAAGGTGGATTGACGACTTGCGGAAGTTTTTTTTCAATGGCATAAATAAGTACGTAGGTAGGGTTAGGTACTACAGCGCGAATACGGATAGCATTTTCGAGACTTAATGGCAACAATATATTTTTATGAGCTAAAAAATATATTGTTGCCATTACTTTTTTGATTAATTGTATTTTTCTGTGTAGAACCACGAATTTGTAAGTACAATTTAGCTTTATTACGCCAATTCTAAACAATACATAAAAGCAGAAAAGTTAATTAGCTCAGTAAAGCAATTAAAAGTTATGGATTTGAATAAATTATTAGTGACTGACCTATTTCGACGATCAAAGGTTCTTAATAAGACTTCAGTATAAGCAGTGCATTGATTTGTTAGCTTCGTTAGAGTTTTATTGTATTTACATTTTTATGGGTTTTTTTCTGAAACATTATTTTGATCGAAATGACGTTCTGGCCAAATACATGCGAGCAGCGGCCGGCAAAAGTTGTATAAAAATCCATATCTATAGAGTTTTAGCGGCAAAATAAATTACTATCTTAAAAAATGTTCTACTGTAAATATGTATATATGCCATTTATACTATAAAAAAATATCGTACTTTTGTATCTTGGCAGACAATGTCTTTACAACTTTGCCCTAACAGTATAAAATAAAGAAAATAGTGTGTATTATCGGAATGCAACTTTGTTTTGTTTAGTTTTTATAAAAAAAATATGAAAAAAAATATCTTCAAACTTCTGTAAATTTACTTTGACTTTACAGCATTAAATATGACACAAGACATGGAAATAGACTTCGAACCCAGAAATGTAGATTAGAGAAAACGTCAAATACCCTCGAGAGCAATGAATCCGGGTCACTCAAAGAATCCAAAAAATCTCGGAAAGTAAGAATGCTAGGTTAATGCAATAAATTGTATTTAATAGACAAAATTTATGCTCTACAAGCACGATGGAAGACACAGAGTGTATAGAAGACCAGGGGAAAGATTCAAGCAAGCATGCATCGAAGAAAAAGTAGCCTACGGTGGTGGGTCTGTACTTGTGTGGGCCGGAATTTCCTCTGAAAGTCGCACAGAGCTGGTGATCATAGAAAACGGCTCTTTAACTAGCGTAAGATATGTGGAAGAAATCCTCAACGAACACGTTGGTCCATTTATGGTCAATTTGGGTGAGGATGCTATATTTATGCATGACAATGCCCGACCTCATACAGGTAGGATTGTGAATGACTACCTTCAAGAGATGAACATTACTTGTATGGAGTGGCCAGCGCGCAGCCCGGATATCAACCCGATCGAGCATGCTTGGGACGAGCTAGGGAGATGCGTAAAACAACGAAACCCTCCCCCAATCACGCTTCCTGACCTCAAAATTGCTCTCACAGAGGAATGGGAGAATATTCCCCAAAATCGTATAAGGAACTTGGTGTACAGCATGCCAAACCGCGTAAACGCAGTAATGGAAGCACGAGGAGGTAATACGAAGTATTGAAATTCAAGAAAATCGTCATAAAGTTCAAAAATTTCATGTTTCCTATTTTTGTTTTAAGGAGAGATCAGCAGTTTTTTTTTCTTTATGTAATTTTGTGTAAATAAAATGTATGGTGACTCATATTTTTTTAACTTTCATTTAAGGAGTATTAAATTGTCTATTAAATACAATTTATTGCATTAACCTAGCATTCTTACTTTCCGAGATTTTTTGGATTCTTTGAGTGACCCGGATTCATTGCTCTCGAGTGTAGTTTCCTAGGAAATGGTGTTCGATTATTTAATAAGCTCCCAGAAGAAACAAAAGACCTAAGCTGTTATCTTTTCAAAAAAAGCTTAAAAAATGCTTACCCTTAAAAGCTTCTATAGTTTTAAAGAAGCGTTAGATGATGACAACTTTATAAGCTAAAATTAAGACTAGGATTGTTATTAATCAATTATTATTTTTAGACATATCATTTATTTATTTTATTTTATAAATTATTATTATTATGACACTTTATTCATTTTAAAACTCATAAAAATACATTTTTTACTATAAAATTTAAACATTATTAATCTACTATGTACAAAAATAATATAAAAAAAACATTATAGTAAAAAATATATCCAAAATGGTGGACCACCGACCGCGGGGCAGGGCTCAAACGGTCGGTGGCTAGGGCTGCAGAGAGAGGAACCTCCGCACAATGCGTGCCGAGTCCAGGAGAGCCGCCTTCTGTATCTGACCCTTGATCCAGCTGCTTAGCGAGAGCCTCTTAAGGTATTGGTCAAGGCTCTTCGCTATCAGACCGTTCACTGAAACGACTATCGGAACGATAATTGTTGAGTCGACATCCCACATAGCGGTAATCTCGTGTGCCAAGTCCAGGTACTTGCTAAGCTTGTCCTTCTCGGCCTTCACGAGATTAGCGTCATGTGGGATGGTGATGTCAACAAGTATCGCCCGGCGTTCCGACCGGTCTACCAAGACGATATCAGGTTTATTCGCAAGAATAGTCCTGTCCGTGATGATAGAGCGGTCCCAGTAGAGCGTAGCACGACCATTTTCGAGAACCGGTACCGGTGCGTACTTATAGTACGGAACCTCTGGACCGACAAGGTCGTATTGGAGAGCAAGCTGCTGATGCATGATCTTTGCTACTTGGTTATGTCTGTGCAAGTATTCAGTGTTAGCGAGTTATTATTATTATTATTATTTTAATGACAAGGCCCCTTTACAGCCGCTACAAATAGTAACTAAGATTTAACCTGGTAACACCATGAGCTGTATTATTACAAGCCCAAGACAGAATTATTCTAAATTCTTTATTATTTTTCTGTGTAAGCACAATGAAGTGTTTTGTTTATCTTTATAATTTGTGAAATGTTATATATTGACGTAACTAAGTGTTCTTTTATGTTCCTACAGTTAAAAATAAATGAAATGAAATGAAATTGCTCCTATAGTAAAACGACCGGTTAAAAGCGAGTTGACTCGCCCACCGCGGGTAACGTCAATGGCGTGAGAAAAAATAAGTAAGGTTTCTTCGTAATTAAAATGTGTACGTCTTATAGAAAAATAGAAACCGGCCTTAGAATGGGCAAATTAGGGCCTTTCAGATAACACCATATTTGAACCTGTAACTTGCTTTATAGCTTGACCACAGCTGTCTTTACATTTATTGAGGTTTCTACAAAACTATATTAGCTGGAGACTTTTCTATAATTTTCCTGTAAAATATAGATATAGTATTTTTTTAACTTTCATGAGTATCAAACATAATTATTATTGTTTAACGGGTCTTCCTCGCGTTTTACCTTTTTTATTTTCCAGACGTTTCGACAGTGTTGCAACGATCGTGGTCACGGGATGACTGCAGTACCGGAGCTACCGCCGAAAAACGCAAACAGTTGCCGCAACTACCCGCATTTCATCAGACTCGGAAATGTCTGCGTTCACACTACGACACACCACACTAACTGTATCCACAGAACGCAAAAATCGATCACAGCGTGTACATTTAATTATAACGGTGCTCCAATTCGGAAAGAGTCTGAACCCATCTTCACGATTGAAATTAGGGTACTTTTTTATTTCAATCGCCTCGCGCACCATTCTTAGTAGTGAGGTTCCCTAGATAGAACTTTAGGGTCATGTAATTCAATCCAATGGTTTGGTCCAGAATCTACTATGTGCTCCGCTATAGCTGATTTATTAGTGTGACGATTCTTAAAAGCTGTAATGTGTTCTTTCACATGTTCGGCTATTGTTCTTTTTGTTTGTCCAATATAAGAACGACCACATATGTATACAATCAATTTTATATACACCCGGTACCTGCAAAGGTATGACGTCTTTAGGGGTCCGCCACTTTTTCGCCACACTTGAAAAAAGAGTGAAAATTGATTTAATTGAAAATCTCTAACACGTTTCCAATTTTATCTGTTACCCCCTTTACATACGGCAGAAATATTGGCTGCCTACTGACATCTGGTGATTTTCTTTGATATTTGCGCGCCAGTTGCCGTTCAGTTAATACATATCTGTTGGATTTAGAGAACCTCCTGAACATTGGGGTATGGCCAATTTTTGGAGTTTTTCTCCTAAGCCAAAAACTGTGCATGTGACGCTCCTGTGGCGCAGTGGGCGAAGGCCCGCTTGAGACGTAGAAGGTTGCGGGTTCGATTCCCGCTACGGGACAAATTTTTGCATGTTCTGCAGATATTTGTCTCCGGTCTGGGTGTTTTCTATGTATGATAAGTATGTATTTACAAAAAATATATATCTAGTATTTCAATCAGGTGGTTCCCATAATACAAGCTCTGCTTAGTTTGCGGCTACATGATGCTGTGTGACTGATAACGTCTAGCAATATTTATTTATAAAAATATATATTATATATTTACTTTGCAAAAAATAGCAATATGCTCAATCCTGAAGATGAAAGATAGAGAAACTTGCAGAAACGTGTTTCAACAATTAGGTATAATGACAATGAGAATATATGTATCAAACTCTGATGTATATAAAATTGATTATAAATAGATTTAAATTGAATGGTGATTGCCATAGATATGACACACGACATATGGATAATATATCGATTCCAAAACATAGACTTGCAAAGGTTGGAAACAGTTTCCTTTGCATAGGTATAAAAATAATCAATATGCTTCCAAATGATTTACGATGTATAAAATATACAGAATTTAGTAATTAAGTAAATAAATTATTGACTGATAAATCTTACTCTACACTTGATGGAGCTCTTGCCGATGAATTCTTAACGATACAGGCTGTAAGTAAATGTTTAGAACAATAACTATAGTTTAGGTTCTCTGTGTACATACCTCTTTTAATTATTATTGTTTTGTTATTATTTTATTTCATTATTAATAGTTATTATAAGTAGGGATAATCAATAAATAATAAATAAATAAATAAATAATTTATTTATTTCCAAGTAAAGTTTTGAAATTTTACGGAATAAAAATATACCTATTGATGGATTGATTGATTGACCAGACCAAGTCTAAATTTTAATTATTAGGTAGTTTTCACTTCTCGGGGGCGCAGAAATGAGCAGACCAAAACCAAGTTTTAGGCCACGCATCGTAGTATTAATTGATTTGTGAATTAAAATTGTTTGAAATACAGATATAAATCATAGTCTTCTTTACCATATTTTATATGCACGCCTTTACTAGAAAAAATTCGTAGCTTGCACCGCTCGCCGATTTTGTTGCTGACTTTTGTATCTTTATGGTACATAACTGCGTACTAAAATTGTAGTAGTTAAATTTATATGATAATAGTATGGTGTGTAATAGTATGATGGTGGTAATAAGGGTGTAATGGGCAAAAGTATCTTAACCGATCCTTAAAAGTTTGCAACTATGACGAATTAAAACACAACAGCACTAGTTGCATTATAAAAAAAAATGCGCTCGCCGACTTCATTTCCCATGTCTGTTGTTCCAGTTACATGGCTAGGTGTTTAAAACAAAACTGCTACCGTTTTCTTAGTCTTGTTTCTTTTGCATCTTGCAAAATTTCGCGTCTCGCTGCGCTCGCCGATATTTTAGCTTTTGTTTTTCACGCAGAATTAAAAAACAGCCGTAAAACTTCAACTGCTACTTAACTGTTTGGGTCAACATATTTATGAAACAGCATTTTCGAAGATGAAATATCGATAAATTTAGATCTCGACTAACTGATGAACATCTCCAGGATTTAATGACAATAGCTTAACACTAACATTACTGCAAACTTGTGACTTCAGCCAAAAAATGACATTTTTCACATTGATTTGCAAAAAAAGTCCTTGTAGTCCTTCTGTAAATTACACTTGTTTATTTGATAAACTCAAGTAGAACCGGACCGCGATGATAATTTTATTTTGAAAACCAGACCCCTGAAGAATCTAATTGGTGACTCCTGCTCTAGACAGAAGACAAAATTCATTGTATACCACCAAATGTCATTTTTCTCTTGCCTTCGGTAGAGAAAACCATTGTCTTCGATCGCTATGCTGAGCCCGCAGGAATTGGCTGGTTGTAACAAAAACTATTAGCGCCGTAATGTTTTGAAAATTAGTTTCAAGCTTTGATTTACATTAGGCGGTTTTGAAATAACAGCTTTTAGTTTGCCGATTTATTTTTATAACTTAAATAAATTATTTTAAAATCAAAATCTTCCCTATAATTATAATGTGATGATTATGGCTTTAATATTGTAATTGTCCTATCTTCCTTGTAGTTCCATCGCCAAACAATGCTTACGCAGGGACCGACCGACAGTTGTGGCGCGGCATTAGCAATCCAAGCTACTTCGGTAAAGAATAGAGAAAGCAGCTTCTCTAGAGTGTGACAGAGACAGAAAGTGGTCGCGGAATGCGGCGCACTTAATTTTTGTAACGGACATCGGGTCGAAAAGCGCGCGTCGATGCCGAGGACCATGTAGTACGGACTGGGGGGCAGGTGTGGGGGGATCGAGTGTAGTACGACGGCCCGCGCTTCTCGTAAAGGAAGCGACCCTGACGCGGTCATTGCTCGCTGCGACCGCATTCCTCTCCCGCGGCCCCCGCCCCGCTCAGCGGCGCCTGCGCATCAATGAACGGCTCGCGCGCAACTGCGCATCCACTCACCCTCTCGTTCCCTTAGCATATGAATTAGCCAAGTTTAGCTTCATGAAAATTACTATGATATCTAGCAGTGGCCTGTAATGTACTCGACTGACATTTTTATTTTAACTTGACTCTGACTACAGTCTTACTGAAATATATTAGTGGTAATTTCTCTAACCCTCTTTCTCGTTATCACCGATGATTCTAAATAAAGTCTTTTATTTAAAAAAAGTCTTAATATTTTTTAAATAAAGTATTTCATTACTTATTAAGTTTATGACATTTTTTTTATTTTACAGTTTCAACACTATCCGACTAAGCTAAGCAAATGATGGCAATAAAACAGAGCCATGAGAAAAATAAATATTATTATTTTTCCAAGTTTACGGTGGCATAGAAAACGTTCACACCGTAGGCAGTCCAACAGCTTAGCACTCAACAAGGCGAGCGGTCAACGCACGGCAAACTGCCGGACTTACAGGTTGGACATGGAGTACCTAATGGAATCCGCGGGGGACAAAAAAGAAATGCGCCCGAGCCGCCTGCGCCGCGCGCTTCTCGACTACTAAACAACATCACATGAGTGAGCAGCCATGTCCTCGCTCGCACCGCGTCTCCGTAGCGTCCTACAAAAAACGCAGCCTATTCAAGCATTACCTGATTTTCTGTTCAGGTATATTCCGGCTTGATTAATATTTATTTTATATTTATTTACTTAAACTACTTACTTACTACTTTTGCATAATTTAACCGATGATGTAAGAGGTAGACAGCAAAAATAATGTCAGATACATCAATGTAAATGATTACCAATTATGTGTTGTCATCAATGGTTAAATTCAAGTAGCGTTTATTAGTATCGGGGTAATTGTATTAGCATAAGTACATTAATGCTGACCGAATCGGATTTAAGCATTAGCGTTTTGGTCAAATCGGCACGTAGAGAGGATAATAGAGAAGACCTATGAGTGTCTAAATAGAAACATAAATCCTAAAGCCTAAAGAGGAAATTCTTCAATTAGTATGTGTGTCGCCAGTGAATACTTATGGTACTGAAAATTATTCAAACCGATACCACAAAGGCTTATAACTAAATGCTACAACTATGCGTGTTGTCAGTGATGTGATGAGTGATGATGATGACCTATGGTACTGAAACTTGGTCGCTACCTATTGGCCTCATACACAAGCTCAAATTCTCACAACTGGCTACGGAGAGAGGTATTCTCAGAGTCTGTCTACGTGATAGAATTCGTAGTAAAGAAATCCGTAAGACAACCAGAGTAACCGACATAGATCTTAGAATTAGCAAGTTCAATTAAGTATGATAATTTTTATTTCTGATATATATATGATATATATTAGGAGATGTCACACATCCTAAGTCCTAAGTAACCAGTATAAGAAATTTTTAAATAATTTTATTTGAATAATAATTCCCAGTGTGCTATTGTCTTATCATACATTTTGTTAAGGCGACTATAAGGATCAAACCTCCCTCTCGCTCGCACTATTCAACATTTTAGAAGATATAAAATCACTGAATGTAGTTATGCAAAATAGCAAACCTTCACGGCCTAGAAAATAACAATACAAAAGTTCAGCAAGAATATCATGTTGAACCCAACACGTTTACCTACCAAAAATATTTGCACCTAAACTGATCACATTGGTGCAAGTTTTTTGGTAAGAAAACGTGATAGAATCAAAATGCTATTGCTGACTTTGTGTTGTTATTTTCTAGGCCGTGAAGGTTTGCTATTTTGCATAAATACATTCAGTGATTTTATATCTTCTAAAATGTTGAATAGTGCGAGCGAGAGGGAGGTTTGACCTTTATAGTCGCCTTAAAGGGGGATCCTGATGAACTAATGAGTTCACAAGGATCCCCTGGGGGATCGGGTTAAGGGATCCCGGTGGACGACATCAAAATCTTGAAGATGTCAGTAGATGAAAAGGTCTCGAGATAGTTCTTAGTCGATATTAAAGATAAATGAAAGATATTAAAGATATATAAGAAAGGGTCAATTCATACTCGCGCCTGCTCGAAGCGCATCGAAGCGTCTATCCGAAACTTAACGCGTCGTCGTGCGAATGCCCGAATTCGCACAAATACGCATTCGTGCGAGTTCGCTTTGATGGTGAAGAATTTGACGCTTCGATGCGCTTCTACTCTGCGCTAGTATTATTTAACCCTTAAGGGACCAGAAGACGGACCAGCAGTGGACTTCTATAGGTTGTTGACAATGATGAGTATTTAAAGGCCATTAATGATTTTTTTGGCGTCATATAATGAAAAAAAGTAACAGTCGATCGTCTCAGCCAGTTAAACTTTGAAACAGAGATAAAAATAATGGGCAGTGGTGCTGAGCTGTTCGCCCTGTTCCGAGAAGTCCTTTCTTGCGAACCGTTTTCTCGGAAGAGAAGCAAGGTTTTTACGAGCCAAATTCTCATTACAATGAGTTGCATCGCAGTGCAAATGCTACTGCGTATTTAAGAGCTCAAGCTCTTCACTGAGTTCCCAATTTAGGCTGAACTCCTGTTAGTATGTTTATAGAACCTGATTTTTTAATGTCTATGGTAAACTCTCGTTTTCAATAAGTTATCTATAACATACAAACAAGTTAGGTCATCATCATCATCATCCACAGATCGACTTCACCCACTGCTGGGTATAGACCTCAATTTGTATTAACAACTTAGGTACTTAAACTTTATTCATCACGTTCTATATTAAAAATCAAAGCCATGAAGAACAGGTCCCACATAAAGCTAAATTCAAAACATAGTGGAGTTGCATGCAGCATGTAATTGTCTAGTGCAAGATGAGTGCCAATCGTTAATGGACTGCACCCCACCTAATCGTTCAACTATGGTTCCGGATCGGAGTCATTGACCGGCGAACGTTGGAAATAGATACTCCCAAGTTCCGGCGGCTTCCACTGCGCATAAATTTAACTTACATGGTACCTACCATGTAAGTTAAATTCGCTAGGTACCTTCCTAGCATGTACCATTGTTAACTAACACCTTGACCATATACCAGATTTTTTAAAAGTAGGTACCTTAAAAATAATAAATTGACATATTGCGGCCCTGAAACAAATAGTTTCAGTTATTTTCGGGGCCACTCTTCATCATTTTTAAAATCATTGGCTACTCTGGCTAAGTAAATTGTACGTATTTTTATAGCCTAAACGTGAAGTCTTAAAAGTCTTAGTTAATAAGCTTAGGGCTGAATAATATACTAAAATCGGATAAATAATAATATGTACATAGCTGAAATTAACTTTAAATATCTTAACTTATTAACTTTAATACTCCTATCTAATCCTAGTAATAAAATTAAGGGCCCTCTGCAAGGCAAGGTGGTAGTGCTCAAAGATGAGCATGATAAGTCACGCTAGGGAAAAGAGCAAAGCGACGAGTGAGGCGAGACGAGGATTTCAGACAAACGACGGGACATTAACGGCAGACAGCGTGCGTCACGACGATACTATGCGGATGGTTTGTTGATACTTTGTCGCGTCATGGTATCGTGTCGGCCCAAGCCGATCGCTTACCCGTACGTATTAGCATCTTCGCGATCGGTGTCATGGTATTCCGCGAGTAGGTTGGGACGCCTGATCTCTCTGCCGGCGTTGCAATGCACATCCGGGGCGGTCGATACTGGCGGCGACTTGCGCGGTATCGCGGCGTCCCTCGCCTCCCGCACCCGCAAAACGTGGCCCCCTTACGTCTTCGAGTCCCCTTCGCGACTATTTTAGTATATTTGCTCGCTAACCTAATATTAATTTAAAATATCTTGAGATAAGGCTTCTTTTCTGAATCAAAGTGGCGGCTCACGAAATTTTGATTACCTACCACACCTTGTTTCTTAGTTTTATTTTGAAGGGTTTCCTTAATCAACTAGTGGGTATTATAATACAAACTTTCACAGCAAAACATTCGAAAGGAAACCTTTAAGTTCTTATTAACATCAACAATGAGTAGGGGTACAAAGATGTTAACTCTTACAATGACTCTAACACAAGTGTTCGACCGACCGTGTATTACGCACGCTTCACGATTCATAGATACTCATGAAGACTTGATATGCTCAATTGTGAGAATCAATTGAAATTGTATTTACGTTATGATCTCCTTGAGAGTGGGACTTAATTTTGGAGAAAATTGAGCTCAATTCACGGGTTTTCTCACGCAATTACAGGTAGGTCGCACAGTCTCAGCACTGATTGAACTGGAAGCGTGACTGTAATTCCCTACAGCCCACACGAGAAGGAACCTGTAGATTAGTTTCGTAAAATGAAGCTTTAACACGACACGTATAAAACGTGTGTTCCTTTATATACGAATAAACCTTTTCGAGGGACTGAGATTTAATACTGAAATATCTACTAATTCTATTCGGTTTTTATAAAGGTATGAAGAATTGAAGAAATCATGTGTACATTATACAATACAAGATTACAATTCATTAAAACGGACGGGCACAAAATTTGGTTTACTTCACTTAATAATGAGAGTGAGCTTTGTGGTATGGGTATCTAATTAGGTAAATTTAAGTGGCCGGGGGCGGGCTAGAATAAATATCGATTGAAGCACTAAGTTTTGAAAGTATATTTATATGTTTAAGTATATTTCAAATGTTCAGTATATTTGTAAAAAATCAAAACTATGGAATTTATATGGTTCTAATCTTGTTCTTTAAGGTCCGTATGTAAGAACGAAGTTCTAACTAAGTCGTGACTTGAAAATAGATATTTTGACGATCAGGGATAAAATGGCCCTGATCATGGTTCATGAAAACGAGCCTAAGAGCCATTTTATTCATCAAACTGTTTTTTTTGTTACCTTTCGATAGGTATCGGCTGGTATAGGTAGTAAAACTCTTTGTAGAACTCATATCGACATAAACATACAAAACAGTAATATTAAGCCCTACCTGTCTAGTGCACGAAAGCGATTAAGTACTCTTCTCAACGGAGTAGTGTCAAGAAATTAATACCAGACCAATAACGCTTTGAGTGCTGAATAACATCTGTCGATATCGAGCAGGATGTCCGAGGCCTGCAGTCAACTTGCTAGTTTTCACACATTTATTAATTCAGACAAACAAGCGAACTCAATAAAGATCATTTTACGCTGATCAATCAAAGTGTACATTATTATTTTGTGAGCTAGTTGTTCACATCTGCAGTGCCATTGCCGGAATCAACAACATTATTAGGGCACGTTCACACGAGCAGGATTTTTTCGGGGCGACACCGCGCGCGTCGCGTAAGCGCCGCTTGCTCCTTAGAAACGAGTCGCACCGCACACGCGCAGCGCCCGCGCCGCCTCCACTCCGCGCCCGCGCCGCTTCAAATGCAAGAGTAACGCCGCGATCATCCGGAATATTCAACGTGATTATTGAAAAATTTAATTGTTGTGGGATAATTTGGACTTTATAAAGATAAATGCAAGACATTGAAAGCGTGGCATGATATGCCAAAAATTGTATGAAAATTTTGATTGGTTATATTTACTATTTAAATTATTTATTTATTTAAATTTTCGAATTTTTTTAAAGGCTTTTAACAAGATGGATCGACTAGCTGACTTTATTATAATTTTTCATTAGCTGAATCCGACTCCAAAAATAACAGCTAGATCTACCTATGTGGTAAACGCATAGATCGTACGGGATAAATTAATAGAAAAAAAGGTTGATTGTTTATTTTATACTTTTAAGTTTTGCAGTTTTTTTTTAATTCGGTTTTTTTTTTATTTTCAGTTATTGTGTTTTTCTTATTCAATGTAGGCGGAGACAATGTCGCATACATTGTCTCCGTGTGAACATCACGGTAATAACGTAGAATTTGTTGGATGTTAGGTGGTCACCCAATACAGCGGCTGCTGACTCTGAGCTAACGCGAAGCGTGCGCTGATGAAAAGCGACCCGAGCGCGATCAGCGCGCGTTGGAATCGTGCCATATGAACGGGCTCTTATTATAAAATGTAAGCTCGAGAGCTGTTGATAAATTTGTCAACTTGATAGATATTATTGTGCTGCATTTTGGCACGTCTACAATTTTTTTAAAAGAGATGTTCGTTTGTAGAAATTGTGTTATACGGACCACGTCAAATAATATTATAACCTAATTCGTCTAATAATTTTATAACCTAATAGCTTGGGTCCGCGACGTCGCACGCGTGGTACCGGGATAAAAAGTAGCCTATGTGTTCATCCAAGTCATAAACTATGTATATTACAAGTTTCATCCAAATCCGTTCATTAGTTTTTGCGTGAAAGAGTAACAAACATCCATACTCACATAGTTTCATATTTATAATATTGGTATGAAAAAGGATTAAAGTTGAGCTTGAAAACGAAAACTACTGAACGTTTCCGTATTGTGCAACTTGTAGGTACTAGGGGTACTGAAGGCTTCCGTTCTTCGAAAGGCATGTTTAAATGCTGGTCTGGGCTTTTTAGTCAGAGGCCTTCGAGCGGCCTAAAAAACTCCGACATCGAAGTTGCCACTAGCTCATACGAAGACTGTAAAGACTGTGCAGAAAGACTATATATATCCCCTTTCATTTATACTACTGCAAAAAATTTAGCCCTTGTCCGTGTTATTCATTATTGAAACAAGTAGGGTATCGATCGATCAACTGAGATTTGAGATTGACCTCTCTGTAAGCACAATGCCCTAGTCATGAACACATTCGATAAATAATTGGATTAGTATTGAAATTTGTGTGATACTTCGTCGCGGTGTCACGGTAAGATCCACCCTTGATGTTAGTATAAAACATGTGCGTACATACGTAATTGTACGTCAAATATAAAAATACTATCTGACCCAAAAGACTTTGTCCTGTTTGTCTCAAAGGAGGGTAGCAATGTTAAAGAAACATTCAAAACAGATATCGAATTGGAAAAAGCAATCAAAAAGGATATCGAAGTAGAAAAAGCAATGAATGAGGATAAAACAACAACAACAACCCCTACCCTACCCTACACTACCCGTACCCCTACCCTAAATGTGTAGTCAGCTAGGCTAAGCCTAAATCGGAATCGACTCACTGGCCATGGATGAATTACTCAAACTATCTCACAGCAACCAGGAGCGGTTTGACTCCCTGGTGGCCAATCACAGATGTGAATGTCAGTCTTTTGAGTCACCAGAACCAGTCAGTGCTGCCTTATCGTCTCCGCTGTGTGTCAGTTCACCACCATCTTGTGTCAACACAGTAATGTTCAGCGATGAAATTGGAAAAGACATGGGCCATTTATTGGGTATGAGAATGGGACATTCTGTAATGAACAACTGTTTGCCAAACTGCAACATGCATGAGATCATGCTATCAGTAATAAAATACAAATTCAACACTGAGTCAAATCTTATAATAATGCTAGGAAATAGGGGTGATATAAACAAAACTGAGTTAATTAAATACTTAGATACATTATGTTCACTAAAAGTAAAAAAAGTTGTGATGTTTACATTCCCCTATAGCAACAGCTTGTCACAAGCAGAAAATGACATACGATATAAGCTAAATATGACCTTGCATACCATATCATGCTATAATAAATTAATTCATGTGATCGACTCTAACAATATTGTTAGTAAAAAAAATTATTTGACTAAAGGTAGATATTACCTTTCTAACTTTTTTAAGCGACAGATAGCTATTTCGCTATCTTACTATTTTTGTACAACAGCCAAGAACTTGGCTAAAAAGGCTGCTTTTATTGAGCACTGTTCTGACTTACAAAAAGAGAGATTGGAATTTGTTCCAAGTCATTTAAATTACTAGATCAGACAATAGAGGGAGCCTCTAGCATTATCAATTCAAATAAGTTTAATAAATATTGTAAAATAAATCAAATAAACAGAACTGTAAATCATACTAACTTGGTGCATCAAAATATTCAAGGATTGAGTTGCAAATTATTAGAATTAGAATTGTTCATGAACTCTGATAATATAGACATCATCTGTATTACAGAACATTGGCTAAAAAGCTACGAGCTCATGTTCAATTTCAGTAACCACCAAGTTGGTAGTTCTTTTTGTAGAACGCATGCTATAAGAGGCGGCTCATTAATAATTTTAAATAAACAAATCCAATTTACAGAACGTAAGGACATTGTCCATTTGTCTGTTGAAAGCCAAATTGAAATAGCATGCGTAGAGTTGGAGCGTTTCATTGTTATAAGTGCGTACAGCCCACCATCCGCCTCATATGATATTTTTGAAAAGGTCATGGATGAAATATTGTTCAAAATATCTAAAACAAACAAAAATATTATAACATGCGGAGACTTCAATATAAATTTTCTAGAAGTTTATTCATTAAGTACTAAAATTACTAGTTTATTCAAATCATATAATCTAAAACCTCTCTTTATGGAGCCAACTAGAATTACTGACACTTCAGCCAAATGCATAGACAATATTTTTACAAATTCAAATGTTAATATACTAAGTAAAAATGTAATTAGTAACATAAAATCAGACCACCTTGGTCAGTTAATCAAAATAGAAAATCAAATAAAGAAAAATGTAAAACGGCAAATAACTTTTGTACCAGTGACTGTGCATCGATTAGAAAAATTTAAATCTAATTTGTTAAATAGATCACCCTTTTCATATCAAAATAATAATCCAAATTATTTATATAATTCTTTTTTTAATAATTTTATCAAAGAATTTAGCTCAATATTTAAACCTAAATCGATCATGGTCTCTGACAGTCCTACATTCTGTGAGTGGGCAACAGTAGGAATTCACAAAAGCAGACAAAGAATGTATGAGCTTTACAGTGAAAAACAGTATAATTTTAGTGAAGAGTTTAAAGATAAAGTTAAAAATTACTCAAAAATTTTTAAAAATGTATGTCGCGCGGCTAAGTCTAATTATATTAGTTCAAAAATTAGAAGCAGTAGTAATAAAATTAAAACCACTTGGAAAATAATAAACAGTGAGACTGGAAAAGTCAAACATGACATTAAGGAGTATAAATTAAATATTGGTAATACCATCATCAAACAAGATGGTGATGTTGCCAAAGCATTCGAATCCTTTTTTACAGACATTCCAGTTTCTACCACAAGATCCTTAAACTCTTCTCCTATAATTGCGGATTCATTACTAAATAAAAATGTACCAAAATGTGAAATACCGTTTTATTTTAAATATGTAAACAGTAATGATATTATTAAAACATTCAAACTGATAAATGTCAAAAAAACTACGGATCTCTGTGGCATTTCTGTTAGCGTTGTAACATCGTTGATTGACATTGTCGCACCAGAACTAGCGTTTATATTTAACGAATGTATTGACTGTGGTGAGTTTCCTGATTTAATGAAACATAGTAAAATAACACCTTTATTTAAATCCGGTAGTAGTTCTGACCCTACTAACTTTAGACCGATATCAGTACTGCCAACATTTAGTAAAATTTTTGAAAAGCTTATTCTTAGTCAACTGCAAAGCCATTTTAACTTTAACAACTTACTAGATGTCAAACAATTCGGATTTACGCGGGGCAGATCAACAACTGATGCCGGTGTTGAGTTGGTATCGCATATCTACGATGCCTGGGAGGACTCACATGATGCTTTAGGCATCTTTTGTGATTTGTCTAAGGCATTTGACTGCGTACACCATGAAACATTAATCAGGAAACTAGATCACTATGGCGTCAGGGGTATGGCTTTAGCCCTTCTCACTTCTTACCTATCTGACAGAATACAGAAAGTAGACGTAAATGGAAAATGTTCTCTGGGATCTGTAGTAAAGATGGGTGTTCCGCAAGGGTCAATACTTGGACCATTTTTATTTTTAATTTACATCAACGACCTACCTCAACTTGTGAGAGACAACCACGAAATTGTATTGTTTGCGGATGACACGTCACTTTTATTTAAATTAAAGCGACGGCAGACCAATTTTGACGACGTGAACAATGCAATAGCGAAAGTTGTTAACTGGTTCGATGTAAATAATTTATTACTGAACGAGACTAAAACAAAATGTATGAGATTTATATTACCAAATGTTAAACAAGTTAAACCTAACATTAAAATAAAAGATGAAGATCTAAGTCTTGTGGACAGTACTGTATTTTTAGGCATAACTTTAGATAATAAGCTTCAATGGGGCGCTCACATAGATGGGTTGTCGAACAGACTCAGTTCTGCAGCATACGCAGTCAAAAGAATCCGTCAACTTACTGACGTAGAAACGGCTAGACTAGTTTATTTCAGCTACTTCCATAGCATTATGTCGTACGGCATTTTGTTGTGGGGGAATGCTGCAGATATCAACACCATATTTGTGTTGCAGAAGAGGGCTGTTCGTGCAATTTATAATATGGGCCACAGAGAATCACTTAGAACTAAGTTTAAAGAAATAAATGTTATGACAGTGCCGTGCCAATATATATATGAAAACTTAATGTATGTCCGAAAACATATTAACATGTTCAAGAAAAATAGCGACTGTCATAATGTTAACACTAGAAATAAAGATAAACTAGCTGTTCCCACTGTAAGGCTCCATAAAGTTAGTCAATCTTTTAAAGGGATGTCTGTACGATTTTTTAACAAAATCCCAAATGATGTGATTAATCTATCTGTAAATAAATTCAAAAATGTTGTTAAACGTAATCTATGTAATAAAGCTTATTATAAAATATCTGATTATTTAGATGACATAAAAGCTTGGGATGAAACTGCCTCCAACTGCATCAAAAACAATGTAATAGATATTAAGTACAATGACGTTAAAAAAATATAAGCCAAGCAGAGGTTCTTGCCAATTCTTCTCTGTTTGGTCACGTTACGAATTGGTGGTAAATTAAAAAAAATGACGTTTCAAAGTGTACTATACAGTTCCTACTGAATAAATGATTTTTGACTTTGACTTTGACTTTGAATTGGCGTACTGCGGAACAAATATTTTCCAAGATATTCATTTTGTGTAAATTCCTATTTTTCACGTAAGTTTGGTCCGTGCTATTGATTCATATCTGAGAAATAAGATATGAATCAATAGCATTCCTCTTTTTTCATAGGATAAGTTAATTTTCAAGTATAGGATAGTAAATCTTTCTCATATTTCAAAATCCGTTGCACAGTTCACACGCTAACACTCGTAGCTCCATCTGTACGCTGGGTAATGTTTCTGAGGTAAGAATAATCGTAGTTAGGCTCTGCGTGTAATAGGGTAAATTCAATTTTATCAAGAAATGATAAATGTTAGCCCTACGACCCTAAGTTCATAATTAAGTATAGTAAAAGAAAAATACTTGACCACGAACAACGTCACGCGGAGTTGCCATGCTGACGGTACTCGTCGTAAATTTTTGGCGCGGTAAGGCAGGTAACACGAAGCACTAGTGACTCGGACCAAGTTCCGGCGTAGGGATGCGCCGAACCGGTCCGATTTTTCTTTCTTTGTCCGAAGATCGGACCGTGGGCATACGATCCGATCGATTTTCGGAACAGATCGAATCCATGCAATCCAATCAGCGGATTGATACAAATCCTTTAAAATTGGATCCTATTCCGAACATTGTGGTTTTCAGATCATGTAAGACATGATCACTTTAAAGTCAAAGTTAGATCTAAAACTTTGGTTTGTATTATGTTTCGAACTAAATGTCGGTACTTTGCACCGTTATTATGATTGGTGTTTACTATCATGTCATAGATGCCAACTTTAATTATTAATAAGTTATTTTTAGTTTAAAAATTGTATTTACTTAGGTCCATGTCAATTCTGGTGCGTTTTCATTGTGGTTAGCTGTTTTGTTTGAAATGTAATATATTTCAATGTTTATTTTCAATACGATTTTTCGGATCAATATTTTGACAATTTGAACAAATGCATGCCAGGCGTTACGATCCATTACGATCCACGAAATCGGATCGATCGTAAAAAAAGCACATTCCCGGCCGAGACTGAGCGCTCCTGACTCGTTAACGCACACTAAAACAATGTGCACGTGCATGCAATACAACAGACATAGAAAAACAACGTCGTGATATAGAACAACTATATCAGGATACGGGTTTCTTTAAATGTACGGATATTGTACGAACTAGGCACCAACTGACTATGAACTGCTTTATAGAGGGTTATTTATTTGTTTTTTTTTTCACGCATTTAGAGGGCGTCTGTCAGCCCATCAATACAGATTTTCTGTCGATTTATGAGCCGGCAGGCATTAGCATAAGTAAGTACATGGATATTGGAGTAACTTTTGCTTCCCTTGGTCCACCTGTATTATGGGCATACAAAGCTGTTACATTACCTACCTACTTATACATTAACAACTTTTGGATTGGATAATTTTCATTGACGTTTTATGCGTCTTTGGCCAGAGACATCACATGAATAACAGAATTTTACCATTCACAAATAAGTAATTTATTGCTGTGAAAATTAAGTCATCGTTGCAATAGAAGCTACTTCTGTGTGTAAAAATATTTAACAAGGTACCAAAATCCATGACAAGCTTACCACAAAGACTACTTAAAACCCAATTATTTAAATGGTTAATTGAGAACTGCTACATACAATTGCTTTATACAATCAAATAATTTGTCAAGAAAGTAAGATAAGATACTTCGACAGCGATGAGCTACCGCAAATTTATCGCGGGTGGTGAGATATGCCTTTGGCCAGATGAAGAGTGAACGGTCTCCCGGTAAAGACGGAATTACTATTGAACTGCTTCGTGATTGATGTATTAGTTAAGCTCTTCAACGATGCTATGTAATCAAAGTCGAACACCTAAATCTTGGACATAATCCGACTGTGAATAATTGTGTTTATAATATTTATTGTGAATTTATTTTAAGTTAAATTGATAATTAATTTTAATATATTTGAATGTTTTTTAATTTTGGCTTTAAGAGATGTGTTTTAATAAAAAATAAATTAAATATTTGCATGCTAGGAATAGTCTATGTCTAATTTTAATTATGTAACCACATTATTCTCAAATAAATATAATTTAATTCAATTTAAAAAAAAGTGACTGTCACACGCCTGCTAACAGTGCATAATAAAGTATTTTACATTGAAAATGTTTGTTTTCCTGATCGAGTATAGTACCGCACCGTGTCGTGTTCTAATCGATCGATGCTTTAAAATTGTTTCGCGTGGCTCGCTCGCCGCGGCCGGCGGCGATGTTTCCCATCACTAAATTGTACTCGTGATGTCAAAGTGCCTACGCAAAATGTTCGGTCGGTCTCAGTACAAATTGCTGAACTCTTTTTTTCTATCTAGATATATTTCTGTGAGATGTAATATGTGTTAGAAGAGTACGAGGCAGTCTCAATAGTACAAAATAACATTGATTGAGAATTTTAATTTTAATCCAATTCTCGAATGTATCAAGGGTAACAACAAGGGTCGAATGAGTCAGCCCCAGACTATGGGATTTATTTATTTCACACTCGATTATTTTACCACGATACAATGGGATGCAGAATACTACGGAGTGAATTTAATTATTTTCGACTGATGAATCCTGACCTCTGTAGCAGAAGCAGTGGGCGTAGGTCCGCCTGAGATGCAGAAATAAAAAATGTCCAGCATTAACTTATTTTTTCGGCTTATAGTATATTTCCTAAAAACACTGCCGTACAATTAAATACTTTGCTTTGGCTAATTGAACAGCTTTATTCCCGAAGTGACCCAGAAGCGGTTTACATACTAACGGTTACACTTTTTCGGAAACTAGTTTATATAACTTATTTATAACCACTATACTATAGACATTATTTTTAGAGTGACCATGTATTCAATAGCCCAGTGAACCAGATGATGAAGAATGTGACTAGTTTTAGTGTTGATTCGGTCCACTTTCTGTCGTCAACATATTTTGATTGAATATCAATAAAACGTCTGACCTGTTGCACTGCAGTGGGAGATAGCTAGAGCGGCAGAGAAACATGACCTGTTTGATTTGGGTATAAATGCGAAGCTTGACTATACAGAAATAGATTAGAATAGGTTTTTATTTGCAACAACAGAAAACGGTCTCGAATCTATCGAAAAGAGGTAGTCGAATATTGAACATTTTAATTGCTGAAGTTGCAAAACAGTCTAATGCGGCAACCAGCGCTGCTCTTCTGCTGTAGCCGTTTCGTTTGATCGTCATGCAGAGCGGACATTTACTTATATTTACGTAAATACAGGCAAACAGACTACAGGTACGATCAGATGAATGTTGTGCATGCTTTTGCCGCCACAGTCTGTATTACAAATTGTTGTCATATGAATCCGCTATTAGGATTATTTTTAAAACGAACAACACGCACCCAATAGGCTAGACGACTGAAAAATGTTAATTAGTCCGTTATTTACATACAATTAATGGACACGTATTTTTTCTAGTGTCAATCAAACAAAAAATAACAACGTTATAGTGCGTTAAAGTTCCGCGTGACGTCACGATATAGTAAATTTTTTAACTAGCCGTGACGTCACGAGCCCCCTCTCCAGAACTTTCACGTTCTTTATATATAATCTCTATTGATTCGATAAATAAAAAATACGTGTCCAGTATTTTTTGTTTGATCTAACTGACGCACTATATTTTTTTTTTACCCAGACGTCATCCCTAATGTAAGCAATCTAGCTTTGGTTATGAAACCGTTGCATTAGGCTATATTTATGCAGCTGTATGTGTCGGACCAGCATAAAAGAAAACACGAGTAACTAATTAGCTCGGTATAACCACAGAAGGACCTAGTCTAATTAGTTCATAACTCAGTGTCCTGTTACCACCGAGCCACGAGCGCTTCTTTAAGTATAGCATAATTCTTTAGTATAGCTAAGCAAGAGTTATCAGAAGATAAAATGTTTATTGGCGTGCAATCACCACCCTTATTTAAGATTCAACAAATAAATCGTCAAAATAAAAATAGGATATTTATTTTGAAATAGAACCATGGCATGGGAACATTCCCCTGAATTTTAACGAGAAAGATAAAACTTAGGTACCTAAAGTTGCAAGTTTCAAATAAATAGCTGAACGAGGACAAAATGATGTACATGAGGTAATTCATATCAAGCTGGGGTATGGCCAAGCGAATAATTTCAAGTTCACATGCCTATATATTCGTATTTTATCTACTTATGAAAATTGATAGCGGTTACTTATCAAAAGTCAGTTACGATTATGTAAATTGTATCGTAAACTAATAATGTGGTCAATTCATTGTATGATAACAGCACTTACATTATTATGAATGAATACTCGTACTACGAACGTAACGGAGTATACCTACTGTCAATTGAGTTACGCTACGCTGAATCATATCGGTGACGAGCACGGCCCAGCCTTGTTACTCTGCTACACCAATCGATATGTCCAGCGGGCTTCTTCTTAAGAGCTCTAAGCATTTTTTTTTTAAATTTGATTATTGATTTCCTCTAATAGTTTATTTGTGAGTACGAAGTTGCGGACACCAGCTAGTAATTAATACCTTCCTTATTCTGTGGCCATACTCATAAAAATCTGTCAAAAGATAAACGATGCTTAGACTACCTACCTACAGTTGGAATGACTGTCAGGTGCTGTCAGGCTAATTTTAAGCAATAGTTAACGAGTAGCATTATAAGTATGACAGTGTTTTGATGTTTGTATGTATACTTTTGTATGTATCTTTGTTATTCCATCATGATAAAACTTCAGAATAGATTGCATTTTCTGCACCTAACTTTTTATCAAGCAAGTTGCCGTCAGAGCCGATGTCGGAAACAATTTATAAAGTTAAAAACGTGGCGGAAAGCATAAAGCTAGAAACGCAACAGCCAGAGCCGGAGAGCGCTTCTGAATAATATTTTCAACATCACCCGAAAACGTAGACCCGTCTTATTGACCTTTCGAATTCCGTCAAACAATAGAGGAGTACCTACCTTCACCTACAATAACCACAAATATTTAAACTCTAAATTATAAGAAACGGTACTTTCATCATAATACAAAAAATGTACGGGGTCGTAGGTACACACAGCGTCACGATCTGGTATACCCCTTTCAAGTATAAATTTAAAGTACTGCCGTGGAGGCTACTATATTCAAATGGCCAAAATCTTATACAAAAATATTTATACTTGGCTGGGGGATCGAACCAGCAATTTATTCATACTAGTTTATGAATTAGACGCTCTAACCAACTGAGCTATCGTAGCGGTTGGCGATTGTGACGAAATTTTAAGTTACAGTATACGTTTATTTTGTTATAACTTTTGAAAATTGTTTTATTTTACCTGAATTTAAATAATTAGGTAACTTGCCTACTACACTTACAACATAGTCCATTGTGTTAGTAACAAAAAAAAAAACAAAAAAAACATATTATAGGTAATAAGGGATTCGAACCCAGTACTTACAACGTATAGATTAATGTCGAGTGTTGTAACCGCCACTCCATCGTCTCATCTAGCCATATCGGTGAAATTAAATATGCGTAAGCAAGGAAGAGGAGTTTTATAAAACACACATTTGTGCAAAAAGTTCGAGATCCACGACTGACGCTGCGACGTTTCGAACCTACTAACGTTAACTAGGGGGGTTACCAGACTCTGACGCTTTCTGTACCTACACACATAAGATAACCACAAATATTTAAACTCTAAATTATAATAAACGGTACTTTCATCATCATACAAAAATTGTACGGGGTCGTAGGTATGCTATCTTCAAGTAAACTCGTGAGCACCGTGTTAACATGCGCAGTCTCTGTTGGGTAAAGTATGAAGATAACTTTTAGTTACCCATGTAAGTAACTTTTTGTCTTTTTGAGAAATATGTATATGTCTTTAAACTGAGTAACTTCGTAATAATACGGACCGCTTGGGAATAGCGCACTGCGAGGTGTAATGATTGAGGCAGCCTATTGGGCTTACTAGTTGATTAGACGACCTGCGGCTATCGGAAATATGACCTATGGAGTGCGATGACCACAGCGACGATAATACTATTGCTAAAGGCTGCTTCAGATATAATTGATATTCGCCGTCGCGCTCATAATTTAGCCTTACTATTATTAGCTTAATGCCGTTTCATTCAGAGAAAGCGGCATTCGTAATACTTCCATCCTTACATGAGAGAGACTGAACTCGATTGATTTTGTATCACACATCACATTTTTTATTGTTCTGGAGGGCAATTAATTACGGATTTACTCGACACAGAGTCGTATCGACTAAAGTCTCCCAACTTGGGTCGACGGTTTGTGTCTACGCTAGTCACGATTCATAAAAATAGCCATTCTTACGGCCACTCGACTGAAGTCGCGGCGACATTTCCGTGACATGGCTATAATACGTTTTGTTTTACGCGAGTAAGTTTACAGTAGTTGGGGTAAAATTTACCAATTTCGTACATCATAATTTTAGGCTTAAAACCACGCAAAAATAGTTATTAAAAATGTATTTCATTTATATTAACCATAGTATGCTTTAAAATGCAACTATTATACGTCAATTACGTCTATTTTTCTACCCCTCTTCATACTTCGCTTTTTTATAGGTAGTTGCTTCCCACGTGGCTGACCACCATAATTTGAAACAGTTAGTTATGGAATTATCTAGTAGTTTTTTTACCGACTTCAAAAAGGTGGAGGTTTTAAATTCCGTTGTATTCTTGATAATAGTACGTTTTGTTCATAATTTAAAAAAAACTGTACGTCTTTGATACAAATAAAAACCTGTAATAGAATAGGCAAATCAAGGCCTTTCCACCGTTTTCTTACATCTATTATTTTTTCTACAAAACCGCTTTAAATAGAGACTACACTACAATTATCCTGTAAAATATAGATCTCTTTCTATAACGTATACAAAAATCAGGTTTCTCACATTGCAAACATCGGAGAAAGGGGGGAACTTTGTTTACGCGCTGTCAAGGAAGATTCAGTTAGTTCAGCGGTGGTTGCCGATGGTTGGGAAAAACTTTATCTTTTTTTATAGTTTAAAATAATAACCTAATGATTTAAGCATTGAAGACGATTCTTTAATCAATTTATCAATTTATGAGAAATAATAATTATCGATTGTAATACTATTTAGAACGAATATCCGAACTGATTTTCACATGTCAAAATAGTTATGAAGCAGGGAAAAAAAACATGAAATAACAGCACAAACAAGATATCAAAACAAAAAAACAAGATTTTAGCAGAGAACAACACAAATAGGTAGGGTAGGGATGTAGATGGTAGCATACCTATCCACTGATAGGTATCTATACAAATTCGTCCCCTTGCCTACCCATCCCCAACATCCTCATGCTGTGGAGCTGATTTTGTCTGTTCTGAAAAACGTGGGCAAAATTAGGTCTCCTCTCAGCTTAATGTTGCTCCGCGAGAGTAGCGGCAGCGCTGATTTTCAGATGAGACCTCACGATCGGCGATTTATGGATGTAGGCATAGATCAGTATTTATATATATTGATGACAAGCTCTTTTTCTTCAACGACATGATTTTGAAGTTGTTTGACAAGCATGCCCCTTTGAGAGCCATTAAAATAAAACAATTGCCCGCTCCTTGGCTTACACCAGAAATCACACATGTTATGCACCAGAAAAACTCTGCCAAGTTCAAATATAAGTGTCGCCCAACGGATGATAACTATAAAAAATACATTGAGCGAAGGAACATCTGCAATAAGGTGTGTAGGGAGGGATGCACAACGCCGTTACATTCACAAGTCTGTCAGTAATGATGATCCTTCCAAAATCTGGAAGTTTTTAAGAATTTTAGGGGTTGGTAAATCTCGTCTTGATAGTCTTCCGAAAGATTTAGACCTAGATCTTTTGAATCAGCATTTCTCATCATCTTCTGACCTTGACATATCAACAAAGTCTAATACAATTAAACAGCTCTCATTACATACACCTCCCCTTGATTCTGTTCCTTTTAGTTTTAGTCTATTTTCCGATTGTGACGTTAAAAAGAGCGTGACATCCATCTCCTCCAAAGCAGTTGGCAATGACAACATCAGTCGCAATATGCTGGTGCCCATACTTGACGATATCATTCATGTCCTTTCCCATATTCTTAACCACTCTATATCTTGTGGGACTTTTCCTTCTGCTTGGAAAGATGCTCACATTATCCCGCTTCCTAAAAAGTCAAATCCTTCCTCGTTCTCAGAATTTCGGCCTATATCCATACTTCCATTCCTTTCAAAAGTTCTAGAACGCCTAGTCCACCACCAACTAAGTGCTTACTTATCTAGTAACTGCCACGTGAACCCTCTCCAATCCGGGTTTCGTCGAGGTCATAGCACCACGACGGCTTTGATTAAAATCACCGACGATATTCGTCAGGGTATGGACAGTGGACTTGTGACTGTGCTGTCATTGTTAGACTTTAGTAATGCATTTAATAATGTAGACTACGACGTTCTTCTGGCTGTCCTTCGCTTTTATAACGTATCTCCAACGGCTATAGATTGGTTTCAAAGTTATCTGTATGGTCGCCAGCAGCGGATCCGTTCTGATGAATCCTTTTCATCTTGGTCTGACCTTACTGCCGGTGTCCCTCAGGGCGGCGTTCTTTCACCTCTTCTCTTTGCAATTTTCATTAACTCAATTTCCGACTCGATCTCTTCTTCCTACCACCTTTACGCAGATGACCTTCAAATCTACACGCAAGTTCCCGTTGCTAATATAACTGCAGGCATTAGAACTATCAACAATGACTTTACGAATATTCTAACGTGGAGTAAAGCCTTTGGTCTCAAAGTAAATCCGAACAAGAATCAGGTTATAGTTGTTGGCAGCTCCAGAATGACGTCTAGGATTGACTGGTCTACTCTCCCTCCTGTTGTTTTTGATGGTATCTCTATACCTGTTAGTCACACTGTTAAAAATCTAGGTGTGTGGCTAGACAGATATCTGTCATGGGAACCTCAACTAGCTGAATTAAGCAGAAAGATGTTTGCCTCTGCTGCATCTTTGAGAAGACTGAGGAACTTCCTTCCTACATCTACCAAAGTTACGTTAGCACAGTCCTTACTTCTTCCGATTCTTGATTATGCTGACGCTTGCTATCCTAATCTTATTGAAAAGCAGCTTGATAAACTCGAACACCTTCAAAATTTGTCCATCAGATTTATTTTCGGTCTACGCAAGTATGACCATGTCTCTGAATAACGAAAGAAGCTGAAGTGGTTGCCCATTCGTGAGCGCAGAAATACTCACATTCTTTCACTTTTGTACAGTATCCTCTTCAACCCTACTTCTCCTTCTTATCTCAAAGAGCGCTTTCAATATCTTTGCCAATCCAATTCACGCACATTACGCTCCTCTGAGACATTTCAACTTCAAACACCTGTGCACACTTCCACTTTCTACTCCCACTCTTTTACTGTTCAAGCTGTTCGTCTTTGGAATTCTCTTCCTGTCAGCATCAGAACTGCTCAATCTCTGCCTATCTTTAAAAAGCTTCTCTTCAATTTTTTTTCATCCGCTTCACAAGACGGTTGAAATGAAACTTTCATCTGTATATATATATATATATATATATTTATTTATTTATTTATGTATGTATTATTAGCAGCGTCGGTGGTGCGAGAAACTGTGCCCTGCGATCCCCAACCCGCATGCCCAGCGTGGGGATTATGGGTATATCCCCCTTTTATTAGGGGAGGCCTATTTTCAGCAGTGGACTGATATAGGCTGGTGTGGTGGTGGTGGTGGTATCTATTAGTTTATTTTAGTTATTGAATTGTATCTATTAGTGTGTATTTGTTATTTATTAGTATCTATTTTTCACAAGTAGATATTTATGTTTATGTATAATTATATTAAATAACGTATTCATTTTTTCCTAGTCCGCAATGGATTATAAAATGTATGTGTTTATTGATATAACACCATCGTCTGCTACAGTCTTTTAAATCAAGTCCATCCAAAGGTTGTCTGGAAGAGATCGCTCTAAGCGATAAGACCGCCCATTGTACTTTCATTATTGTTATTGTTTATAGTTATATTTGTCTATGTTGGTGTGAGTACAATAAAGAGTTTTCTATCTATCTATCTATCTATTTAGACAGAGAGGTACATAGGTATTAAATAAAATTGTACATTATATAGTATTATCGCAGAAAGTTGCGGGTTCCATTCCCGCCGCGAGACAAATGTTTGTACGTTCTGCAAATATTTGTTTCGGGTCTGGGTGTTTTCTATGTATAATAAGTATGTATTTACAAAAAAAAAAATCTATGTAGTTTATCAGTCATGTGGTTCCCATAGTACAAGCTCTGCTTAGTTTGGGGCTACATGATGCTGTGTTGTCACACAGCATTATTTATTTATTTATTTATTGCATAATGATACTTACTTACTTGCCTCATCATCATCATCATCAGCCTATAGCAGTCCACAGCTGGACATAGGCCTCCCCCAATGAGCGCCATTGCGCCCTGTTCTAAGGTCGACGCATCTAGCTTCTACCAGCAGCCTTACGCAAATCGTCACTCTACCTCGCCGGAGGGCGTCCTACACTCCGTTTGCCGAGCCGCGGTCGCCACTCAAAAACTCGTTTGCCCCAGCGGTTGTCAGTTCTTCGGCAGATATGGCCAGCCCACTGCCAACTTCAGCTTGCTAATTCTGAGTTATGTCGACCACTTTAGTTCTATGTCGGATAGTATCGTTGCGGATTCTATCCTTCAGAGAAACTCCAAGCATGCATTTACTTGCATACTTATGATAATTATGTTAAATAATAAACAAATACGTATTAATAGGTAGGTAGGTAGGTAGGTACTTAGTCGGAGCCAATATTCATAACATTCTAATAATTTAAAAACTTTGATGTTAGATCGAAGTGAAATATCAATGTCGGAAACATCGATGTTACCGAACGTAAATATGGCGGCTGTCATCAACTTTATCATCGACAAATCCCACGACAAGCTAAATCATGTGCTCAGGACCACTCGTTGCATGTCTCTTAATTTGAGTCGACTTTTGTCAGTTGGTGATTTCACGAGAATTATGTTTTTCTGCTTCGAGAGACAAAATGGCGGATCACTCTACCTAAGTCTAGTAGAAGTCAATGTCTCTTGCTTGAGAATTCCCTTCTGGTACGTTGGTAGTAGTTTTTCGAATCCCCGGGTTGACGTTTAGTTTGTTAATTAACGGCTTGTCCCCATCACCACGTCACGATGTCGTCAACATGGGTAGAACGGTGCGGTGTCACGTTGACGTGACGTGCTAATTTTTGTGTAATTTACGTGTAAATTAACACTTCACGTCAACGTGCCGCGCTGCAACACCGCAAAGTTCCACGTTGATAACGTCGCGAGACGTGGAGATGGGGACAAACCGTTAATTAACAAACTAAACGTCAACCCGGCGGGGCCGGGGATTCGAAAACTACTACCAACATACCAGAACAATAAAAAATGTTATGCGTGGTCTAAGTTTTCAAAATTTATCAATATTCGATATCCATGTTTGACTTGAGAATAATCTACTAATAATCTACTTGGTAATTGAATACTCTTTGAATTGGTTAAGCTCTAATATGCTTAGGAAAAACCTTTTCCTCCTTCCTGCTGGGGGAGGATATCGTTCTATAATATACGAAAATTTCAGGTTTCTGGCTTCGCAAACTCAAAGATTAGGGGGGACTTATGGTAATTTTTTGGACAGTTTTCAATTATGAAATCGATAACCATGCATTTTAGAAATTTATTTAATTAAGCCCTTTTATATCGTATGGCACTCGACCTGTTGGCACGAGTTTGAAAATTTGCCATTTCTGATTTTGGACCCTTTGGGGAAGAAAACGAAAATATTTTGAATTTTTGTTATTGGCAATCTATTCAATTAGTGCATTTTAAATCAATACAAAATTTCAAGTCGGTAGCTATTGTAGTTCCGGAAAAAATTAGCTGTGACAGACGGAGGGACGGACGGACAAAGCGGCTTCATGGGTTCGTTAGACCGGTCCGATAACGTAACCGTAAAAGCGATTTAGTGTTCCATGACGTTCGTCCTAAATAGTTTATAGTTTAGCACAACGTCACATAAGTATAATTCAACACAAAGCAAAATAATAAGCTTATTGCGCCCACGCGGACACCGCAGGCTCGATGGCTCCATGGCAAAGGCTTGCCTGCGCGTCCAAGGCAAAAACTCGCCTTTGTTTGCAATAATATAATAAATGCGCCAGAGCTCCGTTTGGTATTGGGATATTCAAACTATGAATATCCCAACAACAAACGGAGCTCCAGCGCAGCGCGGCTAACTGCGGTAATCCCCTAAAGAGCAGTAGAGTCAGCGCCAAAGAGTAAATCAACTAACTACCCATTAGGTACTGGGATAATAGGCTTACTTTTCTGTGGTCGGCGCGAGAACCTGTGCTTTGCCTGGGATCCTCAACCCGTAGCCCAGCGTGGGGCTGAATGGCATATCTCTTCTTATTAGAAAAAGCCTATGTCCAGCCGTGGACTGAGGATGGTGTTGTTGATGCTAAATAAGATTCAAAATTAATAAAATTCTAATTCCACTGCAGTGGAAGTGGAATTAGAATTTCTGCTATGACAAGTCGCAACTTTTATCATTTCAGATAATTTAATTGCTAGCGGAACGAAACTAAAAAAAAACAAGACCGGTTAAGTGCGAGTTGACTCGCCCACCGCGGGTGACGTCAATGGCGTGCGATACTAATTAGGAAAGGTAGGGTTTCTTCGTAATTAAAATGTGTACGTCCTATACAAAAATAAAAACCGGTTTTAGAATGGGCAAATTAGGGCCATTCAGATAACACCATATTTGACCAAATTAAGCCTTTTCATTTGATACTACTCGACCTATCAACTCCCCCTTTTATTTTTGAAACCCTTTTATTTTTTGAAAATTTCTCAAAAACTGTTTTAGCTGGAGACTTCGCTATAATTTTCATGTAAAATATAGATATACTTCTATAATATTTATAAGTGCATGATATAAAAAAAATAAAACGGATTAACATTGTTCAAATAAAGCCTTTTCATTCGATATCCCACTTAACCTAACACCCCCCCCCCCCCTTTTTTATTCCACCCCCCTCATTTTGGAAGAGTTCTCAAAACTGTTTTAGGTGGAGACTTCTCTATAATTTTCATGTAAAATATAGATATTCTTCTAATATATATGTTAAATATATTCGATTTCTGGCTTTAAAAACTTCGGAGATTAGGGATTATTTTAAATCTACACCAAATTTCAAGTCGGTAGCTTATGTATTAGTTTCTGAAATAATCAGCTGTGACAGACGGCCGGACGGACGGACAAATCGGAACCCAAAGGGTTCGTTTTACCGGTTCGGTAACGTCACCCTAACTAGACACTTACCTTACGAAGCTATGATCTGCCCTTCAGTACTGGCTGCATGATTCTGTAGACCTGTAACGATTTTTTTATTAGTTTGACTATATTCTATACAGTATTACTTTATGGGAAAAATTACGTTTATTTCGAGCTTGTGATGCCTTAGCCAAACCTAGGCCCCACCCCTCGTGATGTCGTAAGAAACAACTAAGGGATGAACTAACACTAGAAGATTAGAAGCACCAGCCAATGGTTTTACTCAACCGATACTTCATCTTCTTCACATGAGCAAGCGACCAACTCCGACACCTGACAGTCTCGAACATGCTGACTTGTAAACCAGAATCGTAAGAAACCACCAATCGTAGTGATTATGATTTTGGCGAACCCTTTAAGGAGTAGCCTATGTCCAGCAGTAGAAGTTATTAGATATTAACTTTTATTTACCTGGACAATTAATGTGATAATAAGAAGGAGTAATTAACCAAGTGATCAAGATACCGTGATTATGTATCATATCATTTTGTGTTTGTTACGTCAATGAGGTAGATACATACGAGCTAAATAAATGTGTAAGTAGAATGTATGAATGTGACCATAAAAACTACCAAAACTCAAATATATCAGGTTCTTTTATGCCGGAGCAACATCGTGATACAGTGCGGCATGACCAAGCTATCCTCACCAGCACGTGGTGCACCGTGCTAAATAAACCGTCCGGCTGATTGCGGCATAGCGCAGCCTACACAGTTAAATCCCTTGGCCACCGATGAGCAGCAGCGTCGGAAGTGCGAGAAGCTGTGTCCTGCGATTCCTAACCCGCATGCCCAGCTTGGCAATCATGGGTATCATCATCAACATCATTGGCCTATAGCAGTCCACTGCTGGACGTATGCCTTCCCTAATGAGCTTCTACCAGCAGCCTTTTGCAAATTATGGGCATATCCCTCTTTATTAGGGGAGGCCTAAGTCCAGCATTAGACTGATATAGGCTGGTGTGGTGGTGATGTTCAACCACAATAAAAAAATAATCTGCTCCACTGGCTGACGTGACCGAACATGTAAAGCAAAAATAAAGTGAGATGGAGAGCAGGATAAGCAGGTTACAAAATTTTCTGGCTGTGACTGCAAAAGCAGTCCGTGAATTGCGAACCTCAATTTTGTATTAAAACAAAGATTGCCTAACAGCGACCACTAAACCGTGTCAGCACTAACTGGTCTAAGCAATCTGTCAATGACTGCTCTAATGTGACTTTAGAAGATTCTTAACCATCGTCTTACTCAAGTTTTTATGCTTCAATATGTTGGATCTGTACAACTTTTATTACTCTGTCGCAGCTTGTCAAATGCTAACTGTTTACAAAAATCTCGGATGACTCTTCTCGGTTTTTGGCATTAAGACAGGAAATCACTGAGGCCACTTAGGCAGAGAAGTCAGACCTAAACAAGCGGATTGCGAAGATGATACAGCACAACCTTCAGAGCATCAACACAAGTTACGACAACATATGTTGGCCAAACTGTATTGTCAAAGCTGGAGATTTTCCTTTAGATTAAGGGCTTCTATGGCAGTCAGTGTGCTGCACATGCTCCTTGCTGCCAATGTTACAATCATGATTCCAGAGCCACCCTAACCCACCACTACACCACTCACTATACACTGATGATGATGATTATTTTTATAATTTAATGCATGTTCTTTTCTTTGTCAGTGATATTGTGACTGCTTGTATGTGACAATTTCTGATAGTATTACTGGTCCTAAAATGTTTGGTGTAACTGAATCAAGATGGCTACTGACAGCAAAATCACAACAGATTATAAAGGGGATAGGTGAAAATATATAACTTACCTTAAAAAGTCCCTTTTTCTTGATCAGCTTAACTGCAACTAGCATCTTTAACTCCCATTCTGGAATAATTGAATTTTGTACATAAATCAACATAATATTACTTCATCAAAGAATTAAAATGTGTGTACCTGCTTCTTTTCTACATTTCATAAAAGTAGCATAACGTTACCAAAAATATACTAAATAGTTAATCTTATGTGTAAAAGTGGCATAAATCTAAAAAACAATTTAAAATGACATAATAGTTAGTTATACCTGATACATTAAGTTCAGTCAATGTTAACAACCAAATCACAACTACCCTCAAAAAAATCTGTAATGATTGCCAATTGATGAGGCATTGAAATACTTCAGTAGGTAATTCATTTATGTTGATTTCATTTACTGTGGCTGAGAGTCACTCAGCACATAGAACTCGAGGTTAGAGTACTATACTCACAAGGGCTCTTTGACCGTCCGAACCTAACTTCAGAGGCTTTAGTTCAGCAAACGATTCCTTATTATTCCTTCTGCTAGATTTGAATGTAAAGTCGTGCCTTCAAAAGAATGACTGTATGTATTTAATTGATAGTTTAAGGTAACGGCTATGCGTGGTAGCCAAAAGGTACTGTACGGTGTCACAATGCATTTTACTCGCGTCAGCTCTTTACGCTACCACGCGTGATATAATGTAGGTAATATTACCAACCGATAGATTTTGAACGTTTGAAATAAATTTAAAATAACGTCACACAAAATAATAGCGTGGGAAGGGTAGCCGCTTTGGTGTATAAAAACCGCGTTAGCTGTCATTTACATGCCCATTTCTGCATTGTTTTGTAAAAGTGCAAGGGCTAAAAATCCCAAGACACCGCAACGGCTGAATCGGCTGAGCAGGGCCGAAACGCGTATGAAAGTTTATTATGAAGTTTCTAGTTTTGACGACGCGTAATATTACTCACAATTTCAGAACTCCTTTCGATAGTTCCCAGGACGAATGCGTTTGTTTGCTGCCTTCCAACTAAAAACTATTAAATTCCATGTAACACATCTCGCGCGCGTACACGCGTGCACGCTATGCTATGAATAAAATCCATCATCACCACTCCACCAATCAAATCACCATGACCATCAACAGGGTTGGATTCAGAGACCCATCAGGGTGACCATCTCAAAAATGGCGATTCTGCCACACCCTGGCCCAAAATTCTGTAATGATCTGCCAAAAATATGACGTCACAAAATACCAAAAATATGCCTTCATACTATAATAATTCTTATATTCATGGAAACAGAAAAAAACAAATATCTACATTATATTCATTTGAGCTACCTTTAGATGGTTTACGATATATGATAGACGGATAGCTCAAGGTATACTTGTAAATATTGTATCAGCCATCCTTTTTGTTAATTTTCTTTATTATTTGCTTAAATAGGCTTGCGAGCTACTAAATAAAATATTTACCAATTTTTAAGTCGATTAACCGGAAAAGATCTGTTGTTATTATAGGGAGTACATTGAAAATTGACGTTTCATTTAAAAAAAAAATATATACTTATAGGCAGACCATGTACTTACACTGCTGTTCTTATTTACTAATACTTCTTATGACTACGAAAAAACGGTCCGATACATGTAGGGATCGATACATTTGTTACCTCATGCCCGATACGGTACCGAGTAAAAATATCGATACCTAGATGGTATCGTTTACACACAACACAACACTAGTGTAGACACAAAAGTTGATTGGAATTGGGATTCAAATCAAGCAGGTGATACAAATATAAACCATAACATACAGATTTTTGTAAAACGATGATATCATTGAAAATTATAAATAATACGATTTTACTTGGAATCTTTCAAATCTGCCAAAATCTTAACCATATACTTTTGTAAATCGTCACCATATTCTGCAATAGCTAAAATTTGGAACCCAAATCTGCCAAAATGGCAGAAATCTGCCACAAATGGTCACACTGAGACCGGAGACCCAAAACAAATTGGCAGTGTTGCCGGCAGTCAAACAGACAAAGATCCAAAATCAAGGTCAAAATAGTCCGAAATATGACAAAATGATCTGTATAAATCTGTATAATCTGTATAATAATCTGTATAAATGCAATAGGTAGGTATTTCCAAAAAAAATCTGTATATTTGTTGTCCTAATTTCTCTTTCCTGCCTCATCATCAGACCTTGATTACCACATTTCTATATAAGCTACTAGCTTTTGCCCGCGGCTTCGCTCGCATAGAAAGATATTATCGTATCCCTCAGGAACAGTACTTTGTTTCTGGTTTAAAGATAAAGCCTATATCCTTTTTCCCCAAGCGTACCCTGAAGAAATTTGGTAGAATACATGAAGGGGTAGTAGCCGTAATAACCTTTCTGTATAGCAAACGCAAAAATCTTTTCTACACCTTCTCTAACTTATAAGTATATTTACGTCACTTCATGAGGATTCCAGATTCCACACACACGCACCTGACTCAAGTTTCGATCTAACGAGAGAAGTTACCTACTTCGTCCTATAAAAGTTTAATAGCATTTAGGCTTGTTAATGAAGAAGATAACAAGGTTAAAATATCACACTTTCATGTACGTAGAATCAAAGTCTAGACCGTTCACATTATTCTAGTTTTTATTTCACACCGATCGGTGCAATATTACCGAAGTTATAAGCATGGGAAGTTTACGTAGGTTTTTTAAATCTCGCTAGTGATCGCGAGTAGCGCGTGACGTCATCGCTCCTGTACGGCGCCGCGCGGCGGGCGTCCGTAGTACATTTCGCTGCTAAGTTGTTTGCTCTCGTGCGCTCTGGTTATTTTTATTAATTGAAAAGAATGCTGATTGAGTGAGTGTATCGTGTAAATTATTGTTTTAGAACTAAAATGGAAGAAGTATTTCAAAAAGGCCAATCTAACAACCTTCCCATACTTCACAATATGATGGTGGCAGATTATTTTATAAAAATAAAGAAATCACTAACCTTGGAATGGTTCAATGAACTGCGAGTCGAGTACCCTACATACCTACTAATATATACATGCATCGGGGAGCCCCCCCTAAATTAATTTTAATTTTATTTAATTATTTATTTTTGAAGTAAATATATAAAAAAAATATTCTGTGAATGTTTCAAGCGTCTACCTGTTGCCGTTATTAATATCGAGCAAAAAAACGGCAACAGAAATACATCATCGGTGAACTGTCAACTATCTATCTATTTCAACTGTCTAACTATCACGGTTCAAGAGATACAGCTTGGTGACAGATAGACGGACAGACAGACATACAGAAAGACAGCGAAGTCTTAGTAATAGGGTTTCCGTTTAATTTTCTTCATCAGAGAGTTTCCGTACAAATCTTCTTTATTCCATTTCACTAATACTTGTGTCTTATTAATAACGTATAACGGTTAAAATACCATAATAAAAATCGATATACATTAGAAAAAAACTAGAAAATAAAATTTAATAAAAATGACACAGATGTCGTTCAAGGTGAAATAAAATTTTTCCAGCCGTCGTTCATGATGAAAAAAATTAAGTCGGTCTCATGCTTTATTTTGAAGCCCTGTCTGTCTTGATCTTAATAAAAGTCAATGTCATAATGACACATGACACAATTTCATGCAATAAAGGGTAAAAACCGAGCCGACACGGGCGACCGCACGCGGTCTCCGACTTTGACTTTGATAATATGTGATCCCGCTGGATCCCGCATTATTGCAATATCAGATTAGTTATGGAATATTCTGCCATGATACGAAATAGAATTATCGGACGATAAAAACTCAGTTGTCTCTGCAAAAAATTTAGACGCTTTTCGACCTTTATTAACCCGCTTATGAGGGGTGCCTTTATTTTTCACTCAACACACAGACTTTAAAAAAAAGTATTTCCATTTTGTGTTTTTTTTACATTTGAAACTCAATGCTGCCAACGGTCGTAACAAAAACAGTCCGAATCCAAAGCTAAAAATTAGTTTTGCAATCCGTTTGATTGTAGTAATAAATGCATGACTTTACTTTTTCAGCTATGATGCCCTAATAGGTAAACAGATATCATACAGATGGATAATAAAAATAAAGAAATTGTACTGTTTGCATATTAAACAATACTTTTGAACAGTACGACCGAATAAATAGGAAATTCCTAAATACATTAATATTTTGGTTAAAAATGTTACCATATGCGTTTGCAGCTAGTAAGCTAAGAGGATAAAAAGTCCGCTGAAATCAAATGAAGTCCGAAAACGGACCAAAAGTATTCATTCAAAAACACTGATGGAAGTAGTGATTGCAGCTATCTAAATACTTGGTTTAGCGATTTGACGATATAAAATCGATAATCGGTTTATACTTCTCGGTTTATGAAGTCTGATATCATAATTCATCATCACGCTGCTCATGTAGAGTTATTTTTTTTATCTTGGCAAAGCATCATTCCACCTGGTTACGACTTGAATGAGTGAATAATTGTTTGTATGCACTTAAATCAGGAGCGCTTTTGTGCTTCGGCAAACCACCAACGGCTATAAACATACAACTAAATCGATTATAAACATAGTTTTTTTCTTATGAAATATGAAATGCAATGAAATAAGTTTATTGCTGCAAATACAAGTTTTCCTTAAGATCTAACAAGTGTATGTACATATGTAGGTATATATCTATATCTAGACTATGAAACTTATTGCTAGGATTGTTTGTTTTGCAGATAGTATGTTTGGTACTGTGGTGGGTACCTGCAGTTATTTCGTTGATTCCCTCACTAGGCAGAGCCTGTATCGAGGGAATCTAGAAGATGGTGGTGGTTTGCTGTTTTAGATTTAGCCATACATATCTATATTAACCGTAGTATAATAATAAAATATATCTGTTGTTTTATTCGACACCGAAAAATCTTTACTATTAGTTGTGGTGTCAATAATCGATTGAAAAATTGTAATTCTCAGTTACTGCAATCACTGGTTCTCAATTTTGACTTCTAGCCAATACCCATTTTTATGATGGTTATAGTATACCTACAGTACATAAACATTCCAGTTAGTTACGAGCACGAGGAGACGTCCACAGCTCTTTGTGACACACGAAGAGACAAGACCAAATAGGTATAATGTTGTGTTTAGAATAATTATTCTCGAGTTGAGTATGTAATGGCCATCACTGACTGATCTGGCAATACTTGCCATAATTTTTCTCTACCCTCTTCCAGCGTTGCCAGAACGTACTAAAACGTACAGTATTCCGTACCTTTTTTCAGCCGGCCGTACTATTTCGTACCTTGGCTTTGACCGTACCTTTTCGTTATGTTGTTGTGACCCATTACATTCAACGGTTACACCGTTAAATTTAACTAAAATAGTCAAGCGTACATACTCATATAATCTATTACTTAACTAAATACTTACAATAAATTATATATTCATATCAGATTAGGTACGGTAGAGGTGATTTTACGTTCGTTAAACATCTATCAAGAACAATACAATAGCGGTAAAGAAAATAATGATAAGAATATCAAAAGAAAATAAAAACTATCAAAATAATAAACTTAGTTGTAAAATCAAGCTTTATGCATACAATTTTGGAAAACCGTACCTTGAAGCGAAAAACCGTACCTTATCCTAACTTCATACTGGCAAAGCTGCTCTCTTTCTTCCCCTCCCCCCCGCCCCCCACCATTATCCGAACCGATCCCGACCGAATGAACACCGAATGAAATGAAGCCGAGTCGTCGTGTTTTGATCAGAGAAAATTCCCATGGTTTAAAACGTTTAGTATCGTGAATTGGTTTATTTCTAAGTAATTCGTTGTTAAAATCGTGAAAAATGACCTGGGGATTCGTGACTTGCGGGCCTAATGAGGCACTTGTTGTTTCGGGTAAGTAATCCATATTTACATGTTTGCCTTACCGATTTTATTGTTCAATTAAATTGCGTACATACATATACATCCTTGCTGTATATTATTTTTATAAATATGCGAGCATTCAGAGTTGCCCGGCGAAGCGACGTAACATGCCATCTAATATTTTGTTTCGCTATTTTCCTTCTTTACTACCTAAAAAGATGTAGATAACAAACTAACAATTGTAGGTGTATAATATAATAATACGTTTATATTAACACATCATCATCATCATTATCATCATCAGCCTATAGCGGTCCACTGCTGGACATAGGCCTCCCTGTACTGTTTATCACATAGATAAATTTAAAAGCTTTATACGTGAAAGTATTGCCTGATCTATTGAAAGCCCTATATGTCCTTGCTTATGTCCTTGCTGGGTAATACACAACCTCTTCGGCGCAGGGGATGCACTCCTGAAACACAGAATTCAATCATTTGTCCCATGGTGGGTTCGATTCCTGCCACGAGACAAATGATTGAATTATTTGCAAATATTTGTCTCGGATGTGTTTTCTATTTAAAATATGTATGTATTTACAAAACTATTTTAAGTATTATATTGGTCATGTGATTCCTATGATACAAGCTCTGCTTAGTTTGGGCTAGATGATGCAATGTGATTATGTCCTACTATAATTATTTATTTGCATACAAGCTTCCGACTGCGACTTTACTTGCATGGTACCCAGATGAAAAGTAATCATTGTGTTTATCCAGGTCAGTAAATAGTCATTTAATACTTAGTTAATATGTATGTGTGCCTATGTATATTCCAAGAGTGTTCAGTGGTTACGGAGTTAAGTGGGAATGAAAATACACACACAAATTTCCGATTCATAATATAAGTGTGATTAGCCTGATATTTTTACCTCACATAGAATAAAGATTGAAATGTTTATTCGTTGAAAAGATAATTATTTTCACAAGTGGCACATAGTGGATTGTTAAAGAATTCATTAAATACTACATTGCTTGAAAGAACTTAACTCTCTCCTTAAATGTTGCCCAACAGACAAAGTACCATTCGTTTTTTAATCTTATGTGTACATCTATATTGGCCAGTCAGAACATTGAATTATCTACAATGTAGTCTTTGTTGGGTTTTAGATTGCAACTCAATGTACCTACCACATTTGGATCCAGTCCGGTTTCAGATAGCTGGGTATTAGTTTGTATACACAAAGTATCAACTGAAGCATAAAATAAAAGAAATATTTTTTTGTGTACAAACCAGTGTCACACCACATAGTCTAAAACAAGAATCCTAAATCTCTGATGCTGGTGTTGCCCACTAGCTCTATTAATTAAATAAATAAATAAATAAATAATGTGGGACGTAATCACATAGCATCATGTAGCCCCAAACTAATCAGAGCTTGTATTATGGGAACCACATGATTGATATACTACATATATATTTTTTTTGTAAATACATACATATTATAAATATTTAAAGATACTATCTCACAGAAGCATGTAGCCCCAAATTAAACAGAACTTGTATTAGGGGCACCACTCACTTCACTGATAATACTACTAACATTATTATACATAGAAAATACCCTTTTTTGTAAATACATACATATTGTACTTAGAAATACCCAGACCTGAGACAAATATCTACAAATAATGCAAATATTAATCCCGCGCGGGAATCGAACAAGCGCCTCAGGTGGATCTTTGCCTAATGCACCACACAGGGCGTCATTTATAAAGATGTTCATGTTTCGCTTCCTATTGATTTGATGAATTTTTTGTTGCTAATGATTGATTCAATTCAGGAGTGAGTTAAATAAGTTAGCTAGGTCAATCCTCTCATAACCTCTGTGTCATAATGGACAAGTCCGCCAGAGTCGAAACCCACTGCAGTTAATATTTTTATAATCATGTGACTCTGCTTATATACTAAACGATGGTAGTACCACCCAGACCTAATTCAAGTAGGTACCTATTTAATTTAGTTCAATTATAAATGTAAATTATATGATTAATTGCTTTTTTATTTTATTTAATAAGCTCGCTTTTATAACACAGCGTTATAGGTACTTTTCTTTTCTGTTAGCCTAGATCTGTAAAAAGTTTAAGAGGTAGGTTACAATTCCAATTAAAAAAAATCTTAAAAATAAGTTCATATATTATGTGCCAAATATCAGGGCCATCCATTGCGTAGATTTGAAGAAAAAAATAATCATATCTTCGCAATCTTTCGCCTTTAATCTTATCATCCTATTCATAACAGTTATTCTATAAACCTCACGTAGCTAAAAGATTATGTCAACTCTTTTTATTTGGCAATGAAATATGAAAGGATCAGGTTCTGCATCCAACAAACTCTACTGATAAATTCAGACATGTCACTAACCTAGGTACTGGACGGTATTAGTGTGGCGACGCGCGACGGTAAGAGCTGATAGAAAAACGTGATGTACGCGAGCAAAATATGAATGAAAATAATAACATGTTAACGCTGCACCAAAGTCAATAAAACTAAACTATTATAACATGAGTTTGTACAAAATATGGTCTGTACATTTTGAAGATCAAAACTTTGCCTACATTTAGGTGAAAGAAACATGTCAAAATTGAAAGTCCTTTAGAAGCAACTTTTGAGTTCAAAGAGATTGGATAAGAACCACAGTAAATATTTTTTTGTGTATACTTTAATAATCACTGTTTTATTGGTTTTTGAATGATATACAGTTTTTTTGCAAGTAAAATATTCCTCCGTGAGGAAAATATCTTAAAAAGACCAATCAGTTTGTACCGTCGCCGTCTGCGCCATTCAGCCTATACTCGTCCACTGCTGAGAGCGCCATTGCACCCTGTCTGGAGCTCAACGCATCCAGCTTCTACCAGCAGCCTGTCGCAAATCGTCACTCCACCTGGCGAGAGGGCGTCCTACACTACGTTTGCGGAGGCGTGGTCTCCATTCAACAACTCGTTTGCTGTAACGGGTATCGGTTTTTCGGCAGATATAGGCAACCCATGATAGCTACACTCGCCACCATTAGCAGAGCGTAACAAAATAAATCTATGAAACATGACCTATTTAGCGTGGTGTGGCAGGATGACATCATCATCCATTTTATAGTAATAGACTGACCTCTGTAAGCAACACTGAATTATAAAATTGCTGTAGGCGATTGTTTATTATTAAAATTGTCGCAATTTTGGCGCTAAAGTAAGTGGGTATGTATGTGTATCCGACTTCCTATACTGCTCCTACTAATAATATAAATGTGAAAGTTTGTGGAGATGGATTTATTTATTTATTTAATTCTTTATTGCACTTTGCAATAATAAATGTATAAATGGTGGACTTAATGCAAACGGATGTTGTTATTTGTTACTCTTTCACGCTAAACTACTGAACGGATTTGGATGAAACTTGAAATATACATAGTTTATAACCTGGATTAACACATAGGCTACTTTTTATTCGAGTACCACGCAAGCGAATCCACGGATGGAAGCTAGTCAATGGATATGGAAACGTTTTTCGGATTTCCTCCACATTAAAAATTACCGAACAGATATGTCGCAATTAGAGATAAAAAGTTCTTTTGCGTCTATTTTTGTTCTCCGCTAGCGACTGAATAAATAAGTTGGTAGCACTCTAGTTCAAAGCTCGGGCCATTATAACGAATGCATGATCGATACTGTTCTACAACTCGGAGCGCGATGTCTCGCTTGTTAAGTTTGAATAATTGTATGATGATTATTTATTTACCATCATTAAACCGCGTTGGCTCTATTACTTCAAGGATAAAACTACCATATAGAAACAGTTATCGTTGAAAGGTATAAAGATGTTGGTTGAGTAAGCGATTTGTGGGTTCTACTCTCGCGATAATATTTCTATGATCTCCTTTGGATACCTATTGGTACTAAGGTACCAATAAAAGTAAATGGTTAATAATTTACATAAGTATTAAAGCAAATTAGGCTAAATGTTTATTAATCAATTTTTTTTATAAAAAGGTTTTCTGACTTGTCTCCCAGAATGCTAAAGCGAGGATGCTGGTGCTAAGCTATTGCGAATTTGCGACTAAAATCAATCTTTTTCAAGCACTGTTCATGAAAATGACTATAAAAGCTGTTTTCAAAGACGTGCCGTATCACAGATTCTGGTGCTTAGTTCCAAGTATACATAATGCATGTCTTGCAATAGACTCATATTTTTTTGGTCTTTCCCACTCATCATCAGCCTGTAGCAATTTACTGCTAGACATAGGTCTCACCCAATGAGCGCCAATGCGCCCTGTCCTCAGCTCGACGCATTCAGCTTCTACCAGCAGCCTTTCGCAGATCGTCACTCCATCTAGCTGGATGGCGTCATACACTACGTTTGCCGAGACGTGGTTCTACTTTTATTACTTCCTTTACTTCTTATTCATGTATGTATACACCTATCCATCTTTTCTTTAAGTACTTGAAAATATTTCATCCTTAATCATGACATTTTGATAGATATGCCCTAATAAGCATATAATTAAGAAACTTTACTAAAGATTTTCAATATATCCGCTTCAGGGTGCTGTTACTCAAAGCCGCTGCTGGTGCCAGGGGGTCGAGCATTCGTCTGGCCGGCAATACAGACAGTTCAGCGGATATCTCTCAACACTATGACTTTGCAAGTTGAGTCGCCCACCGTCTACACGAGTCAAGGCGTACCTATCTCAGTTACGGGAATCGCACAGGTAATTTTGACTGAAACCTGTTCGACGACCTCGCTGCTCCTAAGGTCGATTGGGGCGCGTTGTGGGGAGTGTTATGAATCGAATCCCCGCTGCCTGAGAAATTATTTCTCACAAAATAATCAGGAACTATTCTCGAGTCTGGATGTTTTGATTTTTGACCACGGTACATATAGTCACGTGCAATAAGATGTGTACAATTTAGTACTATGTCAAACTAGGAAGCGCTTGTTAGCAGATGACAACGTGATTGTCAAATGATTCAACTTTGCAGCGACACGGTCCTAAGATAGATACATCCTACATACGGTTATTATATTACATACATTAATATTAAAATTAATTATTGTGAAATTCATAGGATGATATTTCACCATCGTTTGCTACAGTAATTTTAGGTCCAGTCCATCCAAGGATTGTCTGGAAGAGATATAAGCGATAAGACCGCCCATTGTAGTTTCATTAGAGTTATTGTCCGTTTTGATCGGTATGTTCATGACAAGCTTCTCTCTTGTTTCGTGGCTATATGGGTATCAAAAACGGCCGCCAATTCCGCAGGATCGAAGCAAATCATTATCATCAGCCTATAGCAGTCTACTGCTGGACATAGGCCTCCCCTAAAGAGCGCCACTGAACCCTCAGCCATTGTCATCAGCTCGACACATTCAGCTTCTACCAGAAGCCTTTCGTCACCTGACCAGAAGGCGTCAGAAAATATCTGCAGATAATGCATACCTTGTCCTTCAACGAGAATCAAACCGATAACTTGTTTTGTCTCAGTCGGCTATATATAAAAAAAATAGGATACGTGGTACTTTTAAAATCTTCAGCTGGAAAATAGTTTGAACAGGAACTCTATGGCGATCTGTGTCCACTTCTTGCACCTTCGACCCTGTTGCTAGTCGGCAATTTAGCTGTGCCGGTGTCAGGCTGCACTATATCAGCCGTCTGCCAGAGCCCCGTTTGTTAACAGGTACACTTTATTCGTTTCAGGTTAAAATCCAAGGTCAGAATGCTGAGATGCTGCTCTCGGCGTGTGAGCAGTTTCTTGGTAAAAGCGAGCAAGAAATCCAGCATATAGCCCTGGTGACACTGGAAGGTCACCAGCGAGCTATAATGGGATCAATGACAGTTGAAGAGATTTATAAGGACAGGAAAATTTTCTCAAAGAAGGTGAGTGGCTTGAATAAATTAATAAATTAAAAACAGAATCATCATTGCCAGAGCTAAAGACCGGCTTAAGCACAGCCAGCCGGTGTCGCATGATGGTGCTGGAGTAGACATCTCCAGCAAAAAAGGCCAGCAAGCGGCTCACCAGGGACGCATAAAAGTCGTCTGTGCGCGCACTGGGCTGTCCGAAGAACCGATATCCGTTGAGGTAAACAAGTTCTTGAGTTGAGACCGCGGCTCGGCAAACGTAGTGTAGGCCGCCCTTCGGCCAGAGGTGTACCGATCTGCGAAAGTAGAAGCTGGATGCGTCAAGCTGAGGACGCTCATTATGGTGCTCATTAGGGAGGCCTATGTCCAGCAGTGCACTGCTATAGGCTTATGATACTATAGGTTATATTATAATAATGTGCGCGCACTGCATAAATACAATGCGCAGCGCGCACATTATCATTATCATAAAAGCACTTTATAGATGCAATGCGCTGCAATAGTAATCGAGTTATATATGGTACGGGGATCGTATGAAATTGAACTGTACACAATTCTATATAGAAAAATATACAATGCCGATCTAATATTTGAAATTTGTATTTAAAGTAAAAACTCAAAGTTTATTCAATATTATATTTCTTAAGACATTATATGAACTTATAAGGTTATGAACAACAATAATACCAGCCCATTCAGTCCACCGCTGAACATAGGCCTCCCCTTGGAAGGCTTTTTTTTTTTTAAATATATTGGATAGGCTTGCGCTTGACTACAACTGGCCTGATGTTAAGTGAAGATGCAGTCTACGACGGAGCACGCTTGCCTAGAAGAAACCTGTTCACTCGTGCCTTGAAGATGCCCATGTTATAATTATCGGGGAACACATACTTGGGTAGAGCGTTCCACTCCTTGGCGGTGAGCATGATAATGATATGTATATGGATATGTCCATAATCCCCTCGCTGGGTGCATGCCCATGCATGGTTGGGGATGGCAGGGCACAGCTTCTCGCACCGGCCCGACGCTGCTGCCCGTCGGCTGCCACGGAATTTAACTGTGCTAGTGTTAGGCTGTGCCATGCCGCTATCAGCCGGCCGCCAGAGCCCCATTTTGTGAGCAGGGTGTGCACCATGGGTGAGGTTGGCTTGTGTTCCTAAGATGACGTTTGGAACCCTTTACACCCCAGCTTATGTATGCAATTCCTAAATGATATTATTACGTCTAACATTTGCAGGTGTTCGAAGTGGCCTCAAGCGATCTAATCACAATGGGAATCACAGTAGTTTCCTACACCCTGAAGGACATCAGAGATGAGGAGGTATGTCTATCAAAATCCTCTTGATTATATGTAAATAAATGGTACTAAGATTTTTGTTGTAGGTGTACATAGGTTTTCTTAAACAAAAGTAATGTTTCGTTTGTATGTATTTACAAAAATAATACATGCAACAGTATTCAACAGCAACAGCATGCAACAGTTCTCGTCGTACATTAACTTACCTTAACCTGTAAATATATGTTGGCTGATTATGGAGAATACATTACGTAAACTTAGATACTGTATATTTAGTATAATTCTGTATATTTACTGTATATTTTTGTATGTCTGTATATTTTTCTGAACATGCCTTACAATTACAACAGTGCCATGATATAACATGACTGACCTGGATATAAGCGAAATCAATATTACCTTGACGTAGATCAGCGTAGAAGCGCTCGAGGCGCGGCTTACTCCGGTCTTCTTAGCAAATCATCTTGGTTAAGCAACACTCCGCTCGGACACTACTTGGATGGGTGACTGTTTAGTGGCATTTCGATCTGAACGCTTCCGTGCGTCGGAAGGCACGTTAAGATGATGATCCCGGCTTTTTCGCTAAGCCATGTCGGAGGCCGTCAGGCGCCCTAAAATCTCCGACAACAGAGTAGGAGTAGCTCAAACGAAGAAAGAAGAAAGGGATCATAATTAATGCTATTATGTATGTAATAAAAATAGAATTCTTCATTGGTAATTTATCACTTGAGAAAAGCTAGACAGATTTGTCTAATGTTTATTTCAAAATGCTTGTTGTAATTCCACAATAAGATTTTAGGGGGGGTGAGTCAGGTCAAAAATTAAGCGGGTAACTTCAGGGGGTTAAGACAACTTCGAAATTAAATGAAATGAAATGTTTTATTTTGCCTGAAGTATGGTACATCATGATGATGATGATGATGGTACAATAATATTTATAATTAGCGCTTTCACATACTTCACCGTCCACACATAATGCAAAAAAGTCAAGAATATTAACTAAATAACAATTACATTGCTTCTATACGTCATCTATCTAGGAATTCGGTCACACTGTAAAAAGGTTCTTCCAGGAGTCAGGTTTTTAACTTTCTTATAAACATTCATAGTGGAAGATTTTTAATGCTATTAGGAATTTTATTAAATACACGTCCAATTATAACAAAACTATTATTTTGGTAGAGCGCTGTTCTAGGTATTTTGGAGAGGACAATTCTCTCTGGATTCCTTACATATCTAGGGTATATATATTGTGCTTTCGAAAAGAGATGCAAAAGTACTTTGACAAAATTAGCCGCTTCAAAAATATACATGCTGGGCAATGTTAATAGTTATTTTTCATAAATATAGGCTTGCACGACTCCCTGGGAGAAGCAGGACTCCCAGGGTATTCCAACAGTAGCTCGAACGCATTTTTCTGTGCAAGAAAAGCTTTATTCTTCTACCTTCTTTTAGCGTTAGAGCAAAGAAATCAAGCTCTGAAAGTTCTGAAGCTTCCGCTAATATCGAACAATTTTATCGTTATCTATGTCTGCCAAGTTATAATTGTGGCACTGTAAAAGTCTGAGTGGTACATTAGTTGAATGATGTGATTTTGTATGCATGGAACTAGTCCATGGTCCTAAGCATGTGTAATACCAGTATTTAGTTTACTCTTCTTTCTTCCAATCATCACAGGGAGCTAAGGTATGTGAGTGTTCGAGTGACGCGATAAGCACCGCATACCTTGCAAACGGATTTCTTCTATAGAGGCTTTGCCAAAGTTATGATCGGTCTGAATACAGGGTCATTACGCTTGCAACAATGTTCTAGATTTTGTTGAGAAGAAGAAGAACAACATATTGTATACATATTGTGATAAGTTTTAGCCATATCTTTTCAGTAGTTTTGTTGTAAAGGAGCGACAAACATTTCACATTTCACTCATATTTTATAAACTGCTTTTATAATATTAGTGGGATACCCAATGCGGTGTTAAAATTAGCTTAGATCCACTGATTGGAACGTAGTAGCTTTTAATAGAACACTATTATTTATTGATATCATTGCTGTTTTGACCTGCATGTCTTTGATTAGTCCACAGTTAAGTCCATGCTCTATCCATTTGAAAATTCAGCCATGTTGGTTCAAATAGTATGATAGGCCATACTATTATAACACAACACAACAATAATGACGGTGCCATTAATGTTAGCCTTTAATGTTATTCCTGCACTTGAAGTACAGAATCATGTTCAACAGGTTAAACCGTTCAGTAGTTATGGTGGGGTGGAGTTCAGAACTTGTGTCTTTGCAATATTATTAGGATAAAATAGGATGACTGGCGAGAATGTGCTGGTACGGTAAGTCAAGTAGTCGCGTCATACTGTGGTTTTAACCATTCTAACGCTTCACCTGAAGGATTTATGCACTTCAGGGCCTTTATATTTGTTCTAAACTTGTTAACTCCCTATTTTGGTAATATTAAATTGGTAATATCCAATTGTCCTAACAATATGCCCTACTAGGCCTTATACAAGAGCCATTTTCTGGGAGTGTAGAGAGAATGAAATGGTGACGTAAGCTTGAGGAAACTTGTCAAAAGATGTTGTTCTCATACAATGTTGTGCCTAGGGCGTGCGTGAGCTAATATTCTCTTGCCTAGTCTCTCAATTACCGACATCCAGATTAAATTTCATATGTATATGATCTGTCTATCCACAAGGGTTATCTCAAAGCGCTGGGTATGGCGCGCACAGCGGAGGTGAAGCGAGACGCTCGCATCGGCGAGGCAGAGGCACAAGCAGAGGCCAAAATAAAAGAAGCCATGGCTGAGGAACAGAGGATGGCCTCCAAATTCCTCAACGACACAGAAATAGCCAAGGCGCAGAGAGACTTTGAGCTGAAGAAGGCAGCTTATGACGTTGAAGTGCAAACGAAAAAGGTAAATGAAACTTAAAACTTGTCATTATGCCTGCCATTAGTTTAAACTTGCTACTGTTGGCTACCGAGTTCTTAAAAATATAAAAACGACCTCTATGTCGCAGTATGCAAAGGTTCGCCTGAAACGCAAGGTCTGGGTGTTTCCATGTATTAAAAAAAAAATAGTTTTATAAGTCGTGTGATTCCCATAAATAATACAAGTTCTGCTTATTTTGGAGCCAAATAATGCTGTATGATGGTGTCCAGCATAATTTATTTATCAAGCACCACCAGCGGGGTGATCGGCTAACTCTGTTGCAAACAGAAATGATTGACACCGATCCTGTTTTTACAAACTGTGACAGTTTGTCATTTGACTTTCATTGAATTTTGACGGATGAAATATCAAAGTTTGTAAAAACAGGATCGGTGTCAATCATTTCTGTTTGCAACAGAGTTAGCCGGTCACCCCGCAGAAACTTGGGTTAGTGATTGCATTATAAGTGTTTAGCAAACTGGTGAAACATCATCACAGGTATATCCCATGGCCGACGACGGACTGCAGCGTCGGCAGTGCATCTGTCTGTACTATCACTAATGCTATAGTGCCTCGAGCAGTGGTGTCTTTATTAATAAATAATAATAATAATAATGCTGGACACTATCACACAGCATCATGTAGCCCCAAACTAAGCAGAGCTTGTACTATGGGAACCACATGACTGATAAACTACATAGATATTTTTTTTTGTAAATTCATACTTATAATACATAGTTATCTAGTATCTTTGTACCCTAAACTCCGTGGGTTCGAATCCCCGGCGTCTCCGTACGTATTGACCATGTTTTTCCTGTGGGTAAGACTAGCTAAGAGGTTTTCTCCATCTAACCATGTCCAAGGCTTTACAGATCCTAATCAGTAAATGAAAGTTACCACTTGACGCTGTTTTATTTGTTTATCCTTATCTTTATTTTATCCTCAGGCAGAAGCAGAGATGGCGTTCGAATTGCAAGCTGCCAAAACGAAACAGCGAATCAAGGAGGAGCAAATGCAGATTATGGTAGTAGAGCGCACACAGGAAATATCCGTTCAGAAATGGGAGGTGCAGCGGCGGGAGAAAGAGCTGGAGGCAACCGTGCGCAGGTACTTGAACATAATTCCGTTGGGTAACAAACATATCTACTTTTGTTAGCCACACCACACACACACGCTGAACATAGGCCTCCCCTAATACAGGGGTATATGCCCACTATCCCCACGCTGGGCTTGGGGGTGGGGATCGCATTTGCACCACTTCTCGCACCGCCGACGCTGATATCCGTCGGCTGCCAAGGATTTAGCTATGTATCAGCAAGCCGCCAGAACCTCGTTCGTTAGTTAATAGGGTGCACCACGGGCAGGTAGTCTGGGTTCCGAAGATGGTGATTGGAACCCCTTACGCCCCTTTCGTTAGCATTTAAATATTACTAGCTGGCCCGGCGTAAGTACGCCGGGCCAGCTAGTAATATTTACCGCCTAGAATACAAAAAAATGTATTTGACTTATAGCTATTTATTTTTATTTTGATTTGATTTAAAAGACTTCAACCCCGAGACCTACAACGCATATGATTTATTGAGATAAATGACAGGAGATGCAAGCCTCCTTAAAAAGTGTCAAAATATAGTAACCATTTATTGATTGCGACGACGTAGCTTTGAAGTAAACATTACATTGTCATTTTGAAGTAAACATTATTTATCTCTTTTATTTAAACTGTCGAGCGCGCAGACAAACGAGAAAAGCTCGATGTTGCCTGATCTCGATTTTTTTCCGAAAATGAAAATGATTTTTTTACTCATTGATTATTGGAAATAAGTAAACCCCATACCAACAACAACAACCTAAAACGTAGTGCAGTTGGGAATGACCCAGTATTTATGGGAAGGCCACGGTTTCTAATCCCACCGAGTCGAAATTTATGATATACTAGCTTCCGCCCGCGGCTTCGCTCGCGTGGTACCCGGATAAAAAGTCGCCTATGTGTTAATCCAGGCCATAAACAATGTATATTTCAAGTATCATCAAATGCGTTCCGTAGTTTTGCGTGAGAGTAACAAACATTCATAGATAAATCTTAGGTTTTCCCTGAAGTGTGGGCTAACACTTTAAATTCAAAAAGTATCTAGTTTTTTCTTTTAACCTGACTTAGGTTTTCATACAGTACAAATTGTCACCAGTTAAATATCGCCATATAGCTCACAAGTGAATTGCTTAAGAAAATAACTGTCTTTGTGATATTATCACTAATCATATTAGTGGATCGAAATTGTAAACTTTGATTGTGGAAATAAAATAACAGTGTTTTAGTTTGTGTTTGACACTATCACACAGCAACATGAACCCCAAACTAAGCAGAGCTTGAATTATGGGAACCACATGATTGATATACTACATAGATACATTTTTTTGTAAATACATATATATATCATACATAGAAAACACCCAGACCCGAGACAAATATTTGCAGAACATGCAAACATTTGTCCCGCAGCGGGAATAAAACTCGCCACCTTCTGCGTCTCAGGCGGACCTTCGCCCACTGCGCTACCGAAGTCGTCAAATGACAGGGACAAGCATACTTTACCGAGCGTTATAAAATTACATTTGATTATGAATAAGGGGGTTAGATTATAGACATAGAAATATATTTATTTGCAACTGAACAAACAACACAACGCAATAAATAGTGTTGGCACCTTGGACGCACAGGCAAGCCTGAGGTATCCGCGTGGGCGCAACAAGCTTATTACTTTGTGTTAAAGTATTCTTATGTGCCGTTTTGTGGAAATAAACTAAATATCATGAATAAGCGAAAAGTTACATAAAACATGGTGGGTTGTATGCTACAGTAGCGAAATGGCATTGATTCAGCATAACAGCTGAATGTTGTGTCTCCCATAGTTTTGAACGGAAAGTTAATAAATAGAGTAAACAAATTTAGGTACCTGGGTCATATGTTATCCGAAAATCTTAGAGACGAAGATGATTTGGAAAGGGAGCGAAGGGCGTTGACGGTGCGTGCTAATATGATGGTTCGCAGGTTTGCTGCTCAAACGAGGTTAAAATAGCACTATTTAAATCATTCTGCCAAACTTTCTACACAAGCAGCCTATGGTTTACATATACGCAAAAATCCGTCAACACCCGTCGCGTCCAGTACAAGAATGCCTTCAGGATGTTGTTGGGGCTCCCGCGGTTCTGCGGCGCATGCGGCATGTTCGCGGAGGCGCGCACAGTTCGCCGCCTCTATGCAAAAAAAGGTGCTTCACTGCTGAGCAGAGTCCGTCGGAGTACCAACACCATCCTGATGATGATAGCGGACAAATTTGATGGTCCGCTATACAAACACAGCATTGCAGTACTCATGAAGTAAAGTAAATACTTCTCGATACTCCTCCATAACTAAGTTTAATACTTACTAACATTATTTAAAAATAAAATCGAAATTTTCGGGCAGTCACGAAAGCAAACGGCGCTTAGTCGTGACTGCCCGAAAATGTCGACAAGGCGAGGAGTTGACTCGGTAGCGCAGTTGGTTAGCGCGTCCCGGTATTGATGGGAAGGTCGCGGGTTCAAATCCCGCCTGAGTCGAAATTTTTGGGATATATAAAAATCTTAGATTTTCCCTGAAGTGTGGGCAAACACTTAAAATATAAAAAAAAACATTATGGATCTATGTTGTCTGAATTAAACAAATTTATTATTTTAGCAGAAACTGGTACTCTGCAGTTATTATTTATGAATAAATCTTGTAATGTTAACAGGCCAGCCGAAGCTGAGAAGTTTAGACTGGAGAAGCTGGCTGAGGCTCACCGGCTGAAAACTGTGCTAGAAGCGGAGGCGGATGCTGAGGCTGTGAAAGTTCGCGGAGAGGTACCTATATATTTTACTAGCTTGCGCCCGCTGTTCTTCCGTGGTACCGGTGTATAATAATACCTGTATTAATTATTTGTATTAATCCAAGTCACAAACTATCTGTATTCCAAGTTTAATCCAAATCCGTTCAGTTGTTACAGAGTTGAGTGGGAACAAATATACAAACTTTCCCATTTATATATTGTATCTTCCGCCCGCGGTTACGTTCGCGTAGTACGGGTGTGGTATAATAGTCGGTGTTAATCCAGGTCACAAACTAGGTATATCAATTCCGAGTTTCATCCAAATGCGTTTAGGTGTTATGGAGCTGAAACAAAAAAATATTTTTATTTTATTTATTTAAAAACATGTACATCTATTATCACGCGCATACCCAATTCAATAGAGTACCTTAGTCGTAGAGTAATATCTTAAGTCTATAGTAGTTATTATTAATATTATAAAATAGCAAAACAAAACATAAATCAAGATAACTTACTTAAATAATAATTAGTCAAATAATTTGTCATGAATGAAGTTTATTTTATGTCAAAGTAGATTAATTGTGGAAAATAACATAATAATATTATAATAAAAAATTACTCTCATAACATAACATTTAGAAATAACCAAATAAAGTATTATAAATATTTTTAAAAACTAATTGCAATAACATAAAATATTGGTATAGGTAACAACTGCAAAAGTTATGACACAAACTTTCTCATTTATAATACCAAACCTTTGCAGCATTTTCATTAGCATTGTAGCATTAATTCATTTGGCACATACATGGAGCTCTCTGCCAAAAGAAAGATTTTTGCATTTGAATGCTACATAACTATTAATTGATACCGGAGAGAAACAGCACAGACAAAATTAGATTCTTCAGACTTAGGGTTCTTCAGACAGAAAGCGATCACACGTTAGATCGTTCCGCGTACGAGTTCTGCGTTCGTTGTGTTGTATGACGTTACATAGACATGCACACACAGCAGACGTTCAGTACCACGCGAATTCGTACTTGAATTCTATGGAATAGAATGCAGAACGCTCGAATGCGTGAACGCTTTCTGTCTGATAGGACCCATACAGTCGATCAAGTCCGTCAGGGGTTCGATAGGATCGGCATTTTTGCCGGCTCCTGTAGTCCGGTATAAATAGAAATAAAAGTTAGGATTCACTAATTGTCTTATAGGATACTCCTACCACTAGCATATCAGTCTACTGCTGGACATGAGCCTCCCCTAATAAGAAGGGGGATATGCCTATAATACCTACACTGGGCAAGCGGTTCTCAGGGTTCGAAGAGCACCACGGATGCTGCTACCCGTTGGTGTTAAAGGCATTTAGCGGTTCCGGTATTAGGCTCCGCTATGCTGCAATCAGCCAGCCGCTAGAGCCCCTTAATTATCAAAGTGCACTACATGCTGGTGAGGTTGGCTTTGGTTCCGGAGATGGAAGTCGTAACCCCATATACCATAAGGCTGTAGTAGAAGAAAAATATATTGTTTTCTGTTGTTAATAAAGTTTATTTTCGCTTGCAGGCTGAGGCGTTTGCAATCAAAGCGAAAGCAGCTGCAGACGCGGAACAGATGGCCAAAAAGGCGGAGGCGTTTAAGGAATACGGCAACGCAGCGATGGCTGACATGATGCTCGACACATTACCCAAGGTAACCTATTTTACAAGCTTTATATTACTTTCACCTGTCCCATTGTCTGTGTGTAATCAAATCTTGCTGAAAATTAAATTCGACACACTTCCTGGTTTCCGATTGAGCTATGAACGCAAATTTATATCGAGTGACAATTCAATATTATCATGTCATGGAGCTGATCTGATTATAAATAAATAAATAAATAATGTTGGACGTTATCACACAGCATCATGTAGCCCCAAACTAAGCAGAGCTTGTTTTATGGGAACCACATGATATATATATACTACATATACAGTTTTTTTTGTAAATACATACTTATTGTACATAGAAAACACCCAGACCCGAGACAAATATCTGCAGAACATGCAAACATTTGTCCCGCGGCGGGAATCGAACCCGCAACCTTCTGCGTCTCAGGCGGACCTTCGATTATGGAGCTGGAAGGTGGCCAACTACGTTATAAAATGACATAACCCCACCGAGTTAGGGCTCGTATGATTCCTCTTCTCTAGTATTTTGACTCTAAATGGTATCCAGGGTCTGATGATAAGGTAGGGGGTTTTTTTTTCCATACCCTAGCAATATGGATGTCAAATAAATGATCGTAAAAAGACCATTACAAAAATATATGTATCATGTCACGTTTGTGTTGCTGTTTTAACACAAATTGTCAATTATAAAAGAAAAAAGTAGGAAAAAAATATTATTATAAAAACAAAAAACCCAACTACTAAAAATCAATTAACTGAAAAGAGAAAAACAAGTATCACAATATATAAGTAGGCTTTCTCGTCCGTATGCAACAAAGTATTGTTTGTCCTCGCCTACAGCATCATAAGGTATTTAGTTTGACTAATTTGAATATACATTGATATTGTGTACATCAGACCTGTAGCATTGTATGGATCAGAGTGTTGGGCAATGAAAAAGACGGACAAAAAAAGAGTTCATGCTACTGAGATGCGAATGTTAAGATGGACGTGTGGAGTGACAAGATGGATAAAATAAGGAAATAAGGAATATCAGGGGAAGCTTGAAAGTCGCACCTGTGGCAGATAAGGTGAGGAGTGGAAGACTAGCATGGTATGGGCATGTGATGAGGAGAGATGGAAACCATGTGACTAAAAGAGTGATGAGTATGAATGTAACTGGATGTACGTGTAGAGGGAGGCCGAAGAAGAGATGGATGGGTTGTGTGAAAGAGGATATGAGAGTGAAAGAAGTGAGTACAGAGTTGACAGCCGATAGGAGTGAATGGAGAAAGAAAACATGTTGTGCCGACCCCACCTAGAGCGGGATCAGGTCAGGGAAATGATGATTGTGATACTTGTTTTTCTCTTTTCAGTTCATAAATTTTTAGCATTTGGGATAATTATCAAAATACGTATAAGCTATTTTTGTTAGTAATTAAAAACGGTCGATAATATATAAGTATAAGTACGTTAAGGTATATTTATTTCGTTCGATTCGCATTTTCATCAGAACTAAAATATATCACTAAAAACTACGCTATCAAGAATATTTGCATTTGACGTATCGTAAGCGTAAGGAAACGTTTTTGTCTATGACAAAGCGTTACTAAAAATCTGCGCTTTCTCCGAAATATTACGTTTACGTTAACAATACTTTTTCTCTAGTCTCGCCTCTGAATCCAGGTGAGCTTGACTCATGTCTTTTTTAATACAAATGTCAGCTCAGATCAGTACTCGTTTGATTGGCTTCCGAGCTTGGTTTAGAATACGGCTCTTTCTGATACAAATATATTTGGTTGCATGGCAGAAGACTACGCGACAATCTCCCTTACCAAGGTTGCGTCAAATTGTCAAGCTATATACTCTAAAATTACCTGCAAAATAAAAATCATAGCGCAACGTTTCATAATTACTCAGATTGTCTACGCTTCAAAGACTGAGTAGCATGACAAAAGATTGCTCGTAGCTTGATAAGGTAACCAGCGAACTATGAACAATTTACATGGTAACTATGTTTACATTGTATTTATCTTTAAGTTTTACAAATCTGGGGTTTTTTTATATTTATCAACACGTGTGTACTTGCGCTTGCAATTCAGACGCCCATGTCGTTAATTCTTCTTCTTCTTCTTCGTATGAGCTAGTGACTAACTCTGCTGTCGGAGTTTTTAGGCCGCCCGAAGGCCTCAACATGGCTTAACGACTGAAAAGTCGTATGATGCATAAATAATAATAATACGTGCTACAGTTGATACATTTTAGATAAATTACTCTATGGCATTTAAATAATATCATCATCATCATCATCATTTCAACCTTTATCGACCCACTGCTGGGCATAGGCCTTCCTTTGATTATGCCACTTGCCTCGATCCTGAGCTATTCTTAACCAGGTGCCGCCGACGGTCTTTCTAATATCGTCAACCCATCTCGCTGGAGGACGGCCTCTATTTCTGTAACCAACTCTCGGCCACCACTCGGTCAGAGATCTGGTCCACCTGTCGTCACTCCGTCTGGCCAAGTGTCCTGCCCAACTCCACTTGAGCCCCAATATCCGCTCGCTGATATCCTGGACCTTAGTTCGCTTGCGGATTTCGGTATTGGGGACTCGGTCTAAAAGTGTAATGCCAAGCATGGCGCGCTCCATGGCTCTCTGTGCAACACTGATTTTGTGCACAGCCTCTTTCGTGAGCCGCCATGTCTCAGCACCGTAAGTCATAGTTGGCAGGACACATTGGTTAAAGAGACGTGTTTTCAGACATTGTGGAATGTGGGTATCTTTAAAAATATCGTCTAACTTCCCGAAGGCTGCCCATCCTAGTTGTACCCTTCTGGAGACCTCTTTTATCTGATACTCTCTGCCAAAAGATAAAACATGCCCAAGATACACGTAAGAGTCGACCATCTCTAATCTCTCGCCCCCAACCATGACGTTAGGAATCGAGACTTCGGATATGTTAAATAATATATATCATTAAAATGATTGGCAACTGAAATTAAAAGTCAAACTGATAAGGATAACTGATATTTTAACAATTTTGGAGTGTAGTTATAGAAGCCGCACCGGGCGCGTTAAATGCTATTTACGGAACTGACTGTGTCCATACAAAAAACAAGTAATGAAACGTTATCCTGTTTTCGTCCTGCGGATCATTCACGTTTTTTGTTAAATATGCAGATTTGTAGCTATAAAAACCAAGAAATATAATATTTTTGTTTTCATAATAGTATCAAAACTGACCAAGATACAGAGGTTTTAGAATAAAAAAATTCGCGGCAACAATGCTATCCCAGTATATAAATAAAACGAGGATTAGGGTAGTCTATCCCACTGATCAGCTGTGTTTGCTATTTAATCATCTGGAAGAGATAGCTTTAAAGCGATAAGACTCCCCAATTCGTCGTCCCCTGATGCTCCTTATAGTCTGTCAAGTATGTTATTGTTTTTTAATAGGAGAATAATACTAAATACATTAATGTTTTTGCTATAAATGTTACCAGATTCGTCGCCCGATATTAAGCTGGGGATAAAAAGTCCACTGAAATCAAATGAAACAAAATGAAAACAGACCAAAAGTCCACTGATAGAAGCACTGATAGAAGTAGTGATTGCAGCAATTTAATACTCGGTGTAGCGATTTGAAAACAAAAAAATCGATAATCGATTATACTTCTCGGTTTATGTAGTTTCCTGATATCATAATTCATCATCACGCGCTCATGGCGTGGCTTAGTTCAATGTTTTTAGTACATAATTATGCCTAAGCATCATTCCGCTTGGTAACCACTTGAATGTTTGAATGTTTAATGGTACTTTTTTAGTCAATAGTAAAATTTCAAGTAACTGTCTACTGAGCGTAAAACATTTTATGATTCGTACCAAGTTACCTCGATACAGGCTTAGCCTAGTGAGGAAACTGACAAGTATTTCACAAGATAATATAAAGATAATAAGTTAAAATAAACTATTGTAAACTTAGATCTGAGCGCTTTGCTCCGGCTAACTCACGTTTAAATGCCTGTCCCGGGTTGTTCAGGTCAAAAAGTAAGAATGTACTAGCTAGGCTAAAGTAAATAATCTATTTTCATAAATATTATGTATACGGTTTTACTATGTAAAATCTCGCAGCCTATGCTCAGCAGTGGACTTCTATAGGTTGGTGAAGACTGTTTAATTTTTTGGATGCTCTTTGGTCAAATAATTAATTAGTTCATTGTACATTTTATTTTTAAATTCTGTCTGTTGTTTTTAAAATTACGGTGTACAAATTTTCATCGGTTCATCTACCCCTGATGCTTCCTAGTCTATCCCACTGATCAAAAGTGGTTTTATTGTTCAGTCTGATTATTTTTGGTCAAGAAATTAATGTGTTTTGTATTTGCTTTAGATTGCTGCGGAAGTTGCCGCGCCGTTATCGCAAGCTCGCAAGGTGACGATGGTGTCTTGCGGAGACAGCCAAGTCGGCGCCGCCAAACTCACCGGTGAAGTGCTTACCATCATGAAGTGGATACCTGACATGGTGAAAGGAGTCACGGGAGTGGACATCTCCAAGGTAAGAGAGTAAGAAAGAATCGTAGTCAGCGGTACTGTTCGCGGCTGGGAATACGAAACCGCGAAAATAACACTCACGTATCGCCTGTTGTGGATGTTTGCGGGGAATTGTAGATAGATCATAGATTTAGTATATAATCAGTAGATGAACTGAGGGATCTCAAGAATTAAACAACTTTTCGATTGACAATTTATTGTTCGCACATGCTCATCTGTGATCATAGATAAACCAACCAAAAAGAGTTGTAATACCGGACCATATTGTTGTGTCACATACAAGGCTTTTTGCGCCACCACATAGAGACTAAAATCACTGACGCTTCAGTACCAACCAGAAACTTGACATGTGTGTTTGATGTCAGGTTACAAAAAAAATGTAAAACATGCCATATTGTTCAATAAAATGGTGGGGCAAAACTAGTCCAACTTCTAATTTAACGTTTCATCGGTGAGTTATAATAAGGACAATGCCGTCTGGTGTAAAGTGAGTGCGTCAAAACGAAACCAATAAGCTTTTAGTCGATTCTACTGTCTAAATAATAAAAAAATAGAGTTATAAATAACCACATAAGCTACAACCATAGTTGCCATGGTAAAAATGGTTGTTGCAGTCTAATGGTGGCGTGTGACGGAAACCAAATCAAAAAAATATTTTTTAACTAGATTATTAATCCCGTCCGTATCAAAAACTAAAGAAAATGTTAATGTCATTTATTAAATATAAAAAAAATTATGGGATACGTTTGGGTTTGACGCATTTGGTACGGGTTCTCGGCATTCTCCTTTATACACAAATAAAAATTTACCATGGCTCAATTTACACTGGTTATAAAAGAGACAGACATATAAACCAACAAAAATAACCCTTACCATGCCGTTTTATATCTACTCTACGATAGAGAAGACTGTATTTTTCCTGATTGTGGGTCTCCCTGTATCCCAAACATGCCTTTTTTTCCCAAACGCTTATTTTTATATATTCTATATATAACCGTATTTAGAACATTATAAATGTAGCTACATCTACAACCAAAAATAAGTTTTTTATATTCTTTCGTCGACAAAACCTTGTCTACGGTTGCTGCACTAAGCCCGGGAGTAGTGCTTTCGTAATAATCGATTATTATTGGAATTGGTTCTTTTTTTTCAAAAACAATCGAGTTTGAGCTTTATACGAGACAGGGTATAAACTAGATTTTGTGTACTGTGTTCTTGTGTTCGTGTGTAGTGTACAATTTAACCAATTGCACCTACATTTGTTTTAATTATGTTAACAAATCCTTCATATTGTGTACTAGTACTTTCCGTCTGCCTTTCGCTTGCTTATTAAAAAAGCCCAGAAAACATCTACATGTTATTCTTAATGCTCTTTACGCCGAAGCAGTATCGTTATACAGTGCGGCATGCTACAAAGTGTGGCATACGGCTACTTGTTGCATGCTACAATCGCAATCATGCGGCCGATGTAGCATACTGCAGTCTATTTAACGCCGAGGCAACATAGCGCCTAGATAATTTTCAAGGCATCGTACTATTTTTAGACTGTTTCTGGGAATAGACACCGTAGAATATGGCTGATCAAGGAACTTTAGCAACAGCTTCTTTAGTACTAAGCCATGCAACTAGACAACGGAAGAAGAAACGTCATAATCTTCAATGAAGTCTTAGTATTTTAAATTGCTCCACTCCATGACCGATAATCTTTACTTCAATTCAATTTCTTTGTGTGATTTCACCAAAATCTACTTTCCAATATAAATAACCTAATTATAATTTAAATTCCAATAGTCGATAATCCTTATTTAAAAAAAATTATATAGGTTTAATTTTTTTTTTTATTATTTCTTTGTTGTCTGGATTTTCCGCGCGGGCTGTCTAATGGGTGGGGTGAGTAGGTATTATTGTTAGCACCTTGACTTGACTAGGTTTGCTAACCTTTACGTACATACCAATTTTTATTTAATATTTCCTTTTTCATGCTACCTACTTACCCATTTGCCTCACTGTGCGGCTTACTCTTCCTTGCTTTTTTTTCTATTGTTACTTTTTCTTTTCTATTCTACTGCTCAATGTGTTGTGTAATGGTCAAATAAATTGATTTTCTTTCTTTCTTTCTTTCTTCTTTCAATACTAAGTACATGTACTTAGTTCATTTTAAAAAATAAATATAAAACTATACATGTATTAACTATTTTCTTTACCTACCGCTGTCATTTAAATGTAAATAAAAAGAGGTGACATGATATTTAACGCCATTTTAGCTATCTGGGGTTTATAGAATTGTTATGAACAGGACGATAGGAATATTGCTATCAATAGCGTAATGGTAATTATATTTTTAAATGAGACCGCAAAACAAATAAGATTTTACACATGTTATCTCAAATTAGACAAAGGTCTGCGGATTATAATAATTATTAACCTGATATTTTTAATTACCGTGATAATCACGTTTACATTTGAATTTGTGCCATTTATTTGCATTTTAATAATTAGTACTATTTTCAGCATAAATTTTGCATAAACTAGCCTCCGACCGCCTGCCACTTCGCTAGCGTGTTCATCATCATCATGCCAACCCAAATACACCCACTGTTGGGTATAAGTCTCCCTTTGTGTATGCCAATCTCTACCATTGATTTATCGCCTTACTCACCTTGCCTGCCTTGCCAGGTGCCCTGCCCAACTCCATTTTAGTTCCGTTCTGCAGTTCCCAACGATTGAGTGTATACGCTTTCTGTTTACGTATGTACTTTCACGATAAATGTTTACCGAGTATGGTACATTGTTACACGGAACCCTAAATATATATGGAATAAAAAGTACCAACATTTACGTTTCCTACTTACCCGTTCCCATTGGCGACCTGTCATTAAGTCTACAGTCGGTTAAAAAAGTAAAAGTATGATTAATTTTTACATCTCTAACTTGAGCAATGATTAGTGGCAATTCCCCATGCAAAATTTCGCCCCCTATTCCACCCTCCTCAACATTTATTTTCGTGACAAATAGTCCTTATAACACCCTATTGCTCTCCTTTTATGGGGTAGACCATCCATCTTAGACCACAAAATTACTAATCATCAGGTGAGTTCGTGGTCAAACGAAGGTCCATCCAGTGTAAAACAATAACGTTACGATCTTTTTTTTTTTACTATTTTTTTAATTTGTAGTGAAGAATATTCTATTCAAGGTTTTAAACCATTCACACGACGCGTTTAGAAGTTCCCTTATAACACCCCATTGCTCCCCGTTTAAGGAGTTTATCTTCAACCATATGGAGAGAAAAATATTTATACAAGTTCCATACTTTAACACCTATTTTTAACCCATTGCACCCCCTTCAAGGTGTAGTTATGGATTTTCCTCATATTGTCTCATGTTACTTGAATTGTACAATATTTACGTCAAATTTCATGTTTAACTAATTCATAGAAACGTTTTACCCCTCTTGACCCCCTTTGAGGTTATATTGGTAATTTTTCCAAATATTATTAACTTTCATTACCTAGAATAGCGATTGTTATACTGTTTAAAAGATTCTAACCACACATTCAAATTCTCCCCAACAAACTTTGACACCCTTTTTCATCCTCACAAAAGGCATATTTTTAAAAACCTGGTAATCGGTCATTTATTATTTTGTATTCAAAGTATTCTGACAAAGTTTCAAGCAAATCGGACCACGCGTCAAAATTTTCTCATACAAAATTTAACAAGGAGTATTTCAAATTTTACCAATCTTTCTTGACTGTATGGAATAATTCATATACGAGTTTTCAAGTTTCTAAGTTCAAGGAATACGATTTTTCATACAAACTTTTTATCCCTTTTTCACTCAGGGGCTGAATTTCCAAAAATCGTTCTTAGTGCGCACCTAAACCCTTCAAAGAGTTCTTGTGCCAATAAAAATGAAATAACAATTCAATTTTCTAGGCCCCATATATGACATGAAGTGCCTACTATAATTTCGCGATTCGCAGAATTGTGTTTATCTAAGTTTAAAAGATCATCTTTATCAGTTTCGCTCATGAATCGTAAACAACTGACTACTTTAGTGATTGCTTCTGTATTTATTAAACTTCCATTATATTGTTATTTGGCATGTTAATTGCAAGGCCGTGAGGGCTAACAACTTCATGCCTCAAAATAATGGACGCATTAGCTTAGGGTACCTATAAAAATACAATTTATTATTCTTTATATAATTAATTTTTGGAATATATTAATCATCATGATCATCAGCCTATAGTAGTCCTCTGGACATAGGCCTCCCCCAATGAGAGCCACCGTACCCTGTCTTCGCGTTGAAGACTAAGATAGCTGGATGCGTACCCTGCATCCAGCTATTCGCAGATCGTCGGCCCGAGGCCGTCTTACGCTACGTTTGACGACACGCGGTCTCCACTCAAGAACCCGTTTATCTCAACGGTTGTCGGTTCTTCGGCAGATACGGCCAAGCGGATTCTATCCTTCAGATAAACTTCGAGCGAAGCATGATACTAATGTATTGTATTATTTTTCACCTGTATTAGTTTAATACAGTAAAGTATCTGTGGTCTAACAACTCGTTGCTATCGCTTTGCTAGTTAAAATTTCATCGTTGCACATTTTTAGCTTTACGTAGGTACCTATTTATCTAATCCGGCCAGGTGGAGTGACGAGATCCGAGAAGCTGGATGCGTCGAGCTGAAGACAGGGTGCAATGGCGCTCAGTAGGAGAGCTATGTCCAGCAGTGGACTGCTAACGGCTGATTATGATGATGATGTTTCTAATAAAAAACAGAAGCTCCCTTTCTAGAGACTGTCAGTCTTGAAAATTTTGAATGACCTAAATAAAAAACTACAGGATTCTTAAATGTAGGATTGCAAAGGATTTTTTTACTTTATTCTAAAACTAGCTTCCGCCCGCTGCTTCTCTCACGTGATACCGGGATAAAAAGTAGTCTTATGTGTTAATCTAGGTCCTCAACTATGCTTATTGAAAGTTTCATCCAAATCCGTTCAGCCGTTACGGAGTGAAGTGACCACAAACATACTCACACACACAAACTTTCGCATTTATAATAATACTAGCTGACCCGCTCGCAACTTCGTTTGCGTATGTCCTTTCATGTGAAATGTTTCCGAAGCCTGGTGATTTGACACGGAACCCTATATATGAATAGAATAAAAAGTACCCCGTAATGTAGTTATATTTATGTTAGTACCTGTTCGCGTTCCCGCTCTCACTTCTTGTTTCGTTCCTGTTTCCGTTGGCGACCGTCACCAAGTTAGCAGCCGGTATAAGTTAGATGAATATTTATATGCCTAACTCTTGATATGATTGGTTACCCATGCAAACTTTCATCACATAAATCACTTCATTTTTGCTACAAAAAGCAGCAAATCCATCTCCAAGGTCCCACCCATGGTTCAGCGCTTTAGGCGTTTATTTATTTTCGTTATGGGTTCTGTAAAAAAATCTCATGTCTTTATGTAAAAAAAAACTTGCTATACCCATGGTATTCAAATATCTAAGAACGAATGAATGAAATTGAAATTTCGAATTCTAATACGATTTAAATATTATGTTTTATTTGACATTCCAATTTTGAAGGGCATTGCACCAAGCTTTTAAGGCTCCCCCACACAGGTGTGTTATTATCGGCGATAATGTCGCGTGCGCTACCTATTGCGATGATGCGTCCCAATTCCTTACAAATAACTGCGTTATAGCAGCAGTATGTAACTTTTTAGCCGTCTTAATACATAATGTACTAAAATTCTACAGATCTCATACTACACGCAACTATCAAAGGCATTGAAAATGTAATTTAGAATTAAGCACACCATAAAATTTGACTTTATTGTACTGACAGCAGAGTGGCTTCGCGAGTAAAGACTCTTCTACTGTCTACAGTTTTTGTCCGTCTACCTCCTAAGATAGCTCAAGCTGTAGCTTAATTCAATCTCGAGATATCATTTTTTCCGTTTCTTGAATAGCGAGCTCAAAAAAAGTAATTGGGAAATTCTCGATCCAGCAAAATTGTTGAATTTTGACAAATTATCCACATTTTGGAAATTCAAATTGCACTTAGAAGCCCTCCGGCAGATGCAAATATTGACATAATTATGACCGATCACTTTTATTCACCTACACATTTTTTTAATGCATGTGACGAATTTACTTTATATGTATGGAGTTTCAAAAATGTGACGAATTTACTTTATAACAAATGTACAACAACCCCACTCATATCTACGAAACTTCAGTCAAATGTCAAGATTTCATGCATCGGGGCACTATACTCGATCAGAAAAACTTAAACATTTGCAATATTTGCGAATTCTGTTATATTGTCTGATAGTATCGCCGTTAATAAAGTACCTATGCCCACGCACCTGTGTGTAGGAGCATTTATGCATCGTTTTTTGAATAAATTTGGAATGAGTTTTCAAACATGACAGTGTCAAAATAAAATGGCAGAAGATTTGTCTCTAAGGAGTATTGATATCAACTTCGATGCAAATCATCCCTAAAATAACTCTTGATATGATTGGTTACCCAAGCAAACTTTCATCACATAAATCACCCTCTCTAAGTTTCATTTTCGCTACAAAAAGCAGCAAGTCCTTCTCCATGGTCCCACCCATGGTTCAGCGCTTTAGGTGTTTATTTATTTTCGTTATAGTCTCCTTGAAAAATCTCAAGTCTTTATGTAAAAAAAACTTGCTATCCCCGTGGTATTCAAATATCCAAGAACAAATGAATGAAATTGAAATTTCGAATTCTAATCCGATTTAAATATTATTTTTTATTTGACATTCCAATTTTAAAGGGTATTGCATTGCACCAAGCAACACAGGTGTGTTATTATCGGCGATAATATCGCATGCGTTATTGCAATAATGCGTCCCAATTCCTTGCACATAATTGCGTTATCGCAGCAGTATGTAACTTTTTAGCCGTCCTTATACATAATGTACTAAAATTCTACAGATCTCACACTACGCGCAACTATCAAAGGCATTGAAAATGTAATTTAGAAATAAAGCATACTATAAAATTTGATTTTATTGTACTGACAAAAAAGTGCCTTCTACTGCCTACAGTTTTTGTCCGTCTGCCTCCTAAGATGGCTCAAGCTGTAGCTTAATTCAATCTCGAGATAGCATTTATTCCCTTTCTTAAATAGCGAGCTCAAAAAAAGTAATTGGTAAATTCTCGATCCAGAAAATTGTTGAATTTTGACAAAGGAGAATGCCGTCTGATGTATGGCGCTCGGTACCAAGACTAAAGTGAGTGCGTCAAAAAATATCCAGTAAGTTTTTAGTCGATTCTACTGTCAAAATAATTAAAATGAGGGTTTGCCATAGAACACTTTACATCAATGTTTATTGCCATAGCAACGTATATATCATTGGTTGTTGTAGTCTAATGGCGGCGTGCAACGGAAACCAAATCAACAAAATATTTTTTTACTTGATTATTAATCGAGTCGGTGTGTAAAACTAAAGAAAATGTTAATGTCATTTATAAAATATAATACATTTTATGGGATACGTTCGGTTTTGACGCAATTGGTACGGGTTTTCGGCATTCTCCTTTTGGAAAATCTCAAAAAGTTACCACCCAATTTTGGAAATTCAAATTGCACTTTGAAGCCCTCCGGCAGACGCAAACATTGACATAATTGTGACTGATCACTTTATTCACCTACACATCTTTTTTTAATGCATGTGACGAATTTACTTTGTGGCAAATGTACAAAAACCCCTCTCATATCTGTGAAACTACAGGCAAATGTCAGAATTTCATGAATCGGGGGACTATACTCGATCAGAAAAACTTAAACATTTTCAATATTTACACATGCGATATTGCGATATATTCTGTTATATTGTCCGATATTATCGCAGATAATAACGTACCTAGGCCCACGCACCTGTGTGCAGGAGCTTTTATGTGAGAACAACATTTTTTTAATAAATTTGGAATGAGTTTTCAAACACGACAGTGTCAAAATAAAATGGCATAACATGTGTCACTAAGGAGTATTGATATCAACTTCGATGTAAATCACCCCTAAAATAACTTTCTACCCCTTTTTAACCCCGTTAGGCGATAAATTTCAATAATATACGAAACACGTCTTTCATCAATTTTGTTAAAGAATGTTTATGCAAAATTTGAAGTTGATTGGACCAAGGAATCACGTTGTTCCATACAAACTTTGCACACGTTTTTCACCCCTTTAGGGGTAGAATCTCGGAAAATCCTTTCTTATCAGATGCCTACGTCATACAAAGAACACGCCCTCCAAGTTTCAGGTCTCTACGATCTGCAGTTTAGGCTGTGCGTTGATCCGTCAGTCATTCAGGACAAAGGATTTTATAAGTATAGATTACCCTCCGTTGAGGTATTTTTTTCAAAAACCTGGTATGCAGTCTTTTATTATTTAATATTTAAAGTGTTCTGACGAAGTTTCAAGAAAATCACACCACGCGTTAAGATTTTCCCATACAAACTTTACCACCCCATTGCAACCCCCTCGAGGACTGTTTCAAATTTTCAATGACACCAATCTTCATTGATTGTATGGAATAATATATGTGCCAGGTTTCATGTTTCTAAGTTCAAGGAATACGATTTTTCATACAAACATTTTTACCCCTTTTCACCCTCTTAAGGGTTGAATTTTCCAAAATCGTTTCTTAGTGAGCGCCTACACCCTACAAAGAATACTTGTGCCAAATTTCAGATCTGTAGACCCTGTAGTTTCTGAGATTTCGTGATGAGTGTGTCAGTGAGTGAGTGAGTATAATTCTCTTTTATATATATAGATTAGTGTGATACGATACCAAGAATGTTTTCTTAATAAACCTTCTCAGTAGACTTATTATATCATATTCATAATCTATACAGACAGTACGGTATGTTTATAAATATCAAGGCTACACGCAAAGTTTATCAGCTTACAGAAGAGTCTTTTTGCGTTTTTTACTTATACGAATAAATATATTTTTATGATGTAATAGCAGTATGCCGATGACCCGCTGAGAGACAAATGTTTGTATAATCTGCAAATTTTTGACAATGGTCTGAGTGTTTTCTATGTATAATATGTTTGTATTATTTAAGTAAATAAATAATAAATACTGCGGGACGTAATCACACAGCATCATGTGGCCCCAAACTCAGCAGAGCTTGTATTATGGGAACCACATGATTGATATACTACACATATATTTTTTTGTAAATATATACATATCATACATAGAAAACACCCAGACCCGAGACAAATATCAACAGAACATGCAAATTTTTGTCCCGCAACGGGAATCGAACCCGCAACCTTCTGCGTCTCAGGCTAACCTTCGCCCACTAAAAATATAAAGAAATATGTTTTGCTGGAAATATACGAACGGTTTAATATTATGATGTCATTAAAATTGGTTAATTCAAAGTCAAAATTTATTTATTCAATAAGAAGTATAAAGTACATTTAGAATCGTCTTTTTTAAAAAAATTCACCGATTCGTCACGCGACCAAACAGAGAAGAATTTCCAAGAAAGCCTCTGCTAAGCTTATATTATTTCCTTACGTTTAACAACATTGTTGAATTTATTTACTGATAAATTAATTACGTAATTTGGGATTTTGTTAAACAAACTTACACTTTGCCCTTTAAATCATTGACTAACTTTATGGAGCCTTATAGAAGGGACAGCTAGTTTATCTTTATTTCTAGTGTTAACATTATGATTAACATTATTTTTTGAACAAATTAATATGTTGTTGGACATAGGTACATTAAGTTTTCATATATATATACTAGCTTGAACCCGCAGCTTCGCACGCGTGGTACCCGGATAAAAAGTAGCATTTCAGTTATTCTCATATATCTATATAATAAGTGCAAAAGGAGAATGCCGGAAACCCGTACCAATTGCGTCAAAACCAAACGTATCCCATAAAATGTATAATATTTTATAAATGACATTAACATTTTCTTTAGTTTTACACACCGACGGGATTAATAAGAAAGTAAAAAAATATATTGCTGATTTAGTTTCCGCCGCACGCCATCATTAGAATGGAACAACCAATGATATATACGTAACTATGGCAACAAAAATTGATATATAGTGTTACTATGGCAATAACCCTCATTTTTAATTATATAGACAGTAGAAACAACTAAAAACTTATTGGAGATTTTTTTGACGCACTCACTTTAGTCTTGGTACCGAGCGCCATACATCAGACGACAGCTCAATCAGTCGCGTTATGATTCTCAGATTTATTTTCAAAAAATTTTGACACCCTTTTACACCCAAATGAGGGTGTAACAAAGGGAGTCAAAAAATATATTAAAAAGTTGTAAGTTGTAAAAATTACAAAAAAATATATATATTTGACACCTCTCAAACTTTTTAATGTATTTTTAAATACTGAAATATATATATTTCTAAATATTTTATGTAAAGTGTACATAACAAGTTTCAAGCAAATCGCGTTAAAAAGTTCAATACGATTTTGAAATATATTATTATAAAAAAAAAAAAATTATTATAAATATTATTATATTTTTATAATATTTTCACTTTATTTATTCACATTATGCTGTCGCGACACTTTTTGTAGATAATGATGTTTTCTGCAAAGTCGTAGTACATTATTTTATTCTATCATTAATAGTTTTCGCAGCGCTCGCGATCTAAGGAATTTATTAGGTCTTTTTTTACACGTCGAGTTACATTATTGAAGTTTTAGTGAGGATCCCTAATTTTTTGAACATATAATAATAGCCTATAACACTTGGGGATAGTGTAGCTACCTAACGGTGAAATAAATTTCGGTCCAGTGGTTTCTAGGACTGTCCAGACGGAGCCTATTCAATGCAAACAAACAATCAAATTTTTCCTCTTGTAATATTAGTTTAGATTTAGGTAAAAAAACATAGAAATGGGTCAAGCCGATTTGGAGGAGTGCGACTACAAAAACAGTGACACGAGATTTTTTTTATATAAGAAGTAGGTAATTACTTTATATTTAAAATTATTTGTACAACTACTGTTGCTACTGTTTAAATGTAAAAGAACATTGAATAGACATAATCGAGTGTGAAACAAAAAAATTCAAACGGCCGTGTTCTATCTGCCATTGATATTTGTCAATAATAAAATGTTTAATTTATTTGAGCAAATATTTGTCCCGCATGAAAAATCGAATAATGAAGATAATCATATCATCATCATCAGCCTATAGTAGTCCACTGCTGGACATAGGCTCCCCTGTTAATCCATCCCCTTATGAGCGCCATTACGCCCGTAAAGCCCGTAAAGTGAGTAAAGTGCAGCTTATGAATAGTACACATTGGTGAAGGCACCGAAGGCGAAGAACGAGGCGTTGAAAATTTGACAGTTTTTCAGGGGAAAACGAAGCGTCATCGGTTACGGTATATTATAGGAACCGGCCATTAATGAATCGAAACGCCTTCGGTACCTTCACCAATGTCTACTACTCATAAGCTGCACCTTTTAACATGAAAGGCTAGTTCCTGGGATAAATAAACTTAAAACTAATTGAATAGTGGCATTATATTGGAACTTTGTTCTTGATTGGTTATCGGCTATTAACCTAACTCGTGTCGTAACCTTTTGATCTACAAAATGTAATGTGATAAGAGCTCATCTAAAGTTGATTCGGTACGCAGATCGGGCAGCCTCTGTGGATAAGCAACATGTTTCTCAATCTCCTTTTTATAGCTGAGAGACTGTCAAAATAATAGGCGCTTATTGGGGGAGGCCAATGTCCAGTAGTGGACTGCTGTAGGCTGATGATGATACACCTGGCAACGGACGAATCGTCCCATGGTCTTCGGTCGTATGCGACAAGTTAGATCGCAAATGGTTTGTCGTAATACGGCCAGCGTCGCATGTCCGTTATAAATATCGCTTCCAAAATAATAAGACGTTTGACGTGACAGTTGCAATGTGTTGCTTGTTGAGCAATAAGTTGCAAGTTTTACATGGAAAGTTTTCCGGGAGTATTGAAAATGGATAATTTTATAGATTTCCATGTGCTCTTTCCGATTTTCTATTTTGCCGCTCGCGCCCCTTATTGGAAAAATGGCGACTAAAAGCAGTGTTTTAGCAATATCTCACTATAAAAACTTATACCTACTACAAAACTCAAAACTCCCGGAAAACTTTACAGGTAACCCCTTTTTTATCGCCCAACTTATATTAATTTATTTGAAACCCAAAAAAACTATAAAAAGCATGTAATTGCAAAATTGTGTTTACACGTTTAATGGCTGTCCGTTTTTATGGTAATAAAGTAACTTTGTACAACAATTTTGTACAATAGCTGCTGAGGCCGGATAGGTAAATTATGCTGCTTTGTAGTTGGAGTTACGATAGTCGTTACGCTATTTTGATTCATTGGCTGACCGCAGTCAACATAGGGTTATGTACGTTATGCACCCAATTTCACCTTGACACCACTCTAGAAGTTTCTCTTATCGTGGATATTTGGAACTGTGAGGAACACCAAACTCAAACTTGAGCTGAGGATAGGACGTAATGGCGGAGATCGATGTCCAACAGTGGATTGCTTTAGGCTTTTTTTTACATTGAATTGACCTTTGTTTGACCACGGTCTCACCTGATGTAAAGTAACGTTGTGTTCTTAGATGGAAATAAAGAACAAATAGAAACAGAAAGTGCCAAACCGTGCTCATGTAGCCATAACTTATGAAACTTAAGAGCAAAGGATAATTTTTTAAGATCCTGTAAGAACTGGAAGGAGTGTCAAAGATCAGTTCGTCCACTTATTGCAATATATTAGTGTAATTTATAGTTGCTTCTAAATCGTATGTTTAGACACTTTAAACGAGTGGACTCAGGACAGAGCCCTGAGTAGACCATTCCATGCGTGGTACCACTCGTGATTTTTAGTGGTGTTTAAAATGATTACCTGCAAAGCTAACAGGACAACTACTGAGCAACGCCAAACTCAAATTCGAGCTGAGGACAGGGCGCAATGGCGCTCATTAGAGAGACCTAGGGGAGGGGAGGGGAGCAACACCAGTCAAACCCGTAACACATACTAACATGTCATACTAACATTTGTCTTGCACCTCTTGCGTCTCAGCTACGAGATTGTTAAACGCTACACTAAAGATTTCATACCATATTGTCATCTTCCTGCCTAAGGGCCGCTGGTGGGGTCGGCACAACATGTGTTCTTCCTCCATTTTCCTCTGTCACTATCCACCCCAACCGTCACTCCCTTTTTCCTCATGTCGTCTTTCACACTATCGATCCATCTCTTCTTTAGCACCATAGCATTAGTTAAAAAAGAAAGTTTACTGATAAAACCTCATTTGTTCATTTACACTGTTTGTATTGTTTTGTATCTAGCGACCGCTTCGGCTCCGAACGGGTAGCACTAATTATCATACTATTCTAGATTCGTTTTTTATTATTATTGTCCACAAAACTGGTTATACATAATCAATATTACAACTAACAATACAACAATTTTTATCGAGTTTGTGTTATAACCTTCTGGATGTGAACACAGCATGCAATAAAAATATATTACTGGCTCTCAAAAATAATACAGTGATTTAACACAAAGAAAAACACGAATCAAAAAAAAATTATAATTACCTAATTAAGTTGTAGCACCAGTCTCTTTAAAGATGTGACTGATGAGGAGAAAATATCTTTGTATCTAGTGACTGATGGTGGAGAGGAAAACAAAAACTCCAAACTACACATTACCTGATTACCCACTGGGTTAATCTGAGGATTGCCTGAAAATTTCATCATAATCGGTCCAGGGGTTTGCTAAACAACGAACGGGGCTCTAGCGGCCGGCTGATTGCGGCATAGCACAGCCTACATCGGCACATCTAAATCCCCTGGCCACCAACGGGCAGCAGCGTCGGTGGTGCGAGAAGCTGTGCCCTGCGATCTCCAACCCGCATGCCCAGCGTGGGGATTATGGGCATATCCCCCTTTATTAGGTGGAGGCCTATGTCCAGCAGTGGACTGATATAGGCTGGTGTGGTGTGGTGGTGTGGTCCAGCCATTTTTGCGACACAATAATACACACATTTATATCATATTTTTATATATTATAAATTAATTAATTAAAAACTAGCTTCCGCTTGCGCTTCGCGGGGTACCAGGATAAAAAGTGTTATCGTATGTATTAATCCATGTCACAATCTATGTACATTGCAAGTTTCATCCAAATCCGTTGAGCTGTTACGGAGTTGAGGTGGAAACAAACGTACTCACACACACATACCATTACATTTATTATACGAGTGTGATCCGATTTTTGTTATTTGCCTTTCCTATCGCTTGACTAACACTAACACGGGTGACGGGCAGGCGGTCACGATGGCCGAGGTGCCCGCATTGCCAACGCCAACGGCACGTGGCGATTCAGCACGGAAGGTGCGATAACCCTCCTACTAGCCTACTAACTTATGCTCAGGTATGTATAACAATTAACCCTTTCATCAATAGGGATGATGCCTGGCTAGAAAAATAATAATTCTAATTAGTCCGCCAATAAAATTATCAAAAGATATTGGACACGTATTTTTTTATTTTTAAAATCAATGGGAATCGAAGTTATAGAGCGTCAAAGTTCGGGAGTGGGGGCTCGTGGTCGTGACGTCACTTGTATGTAAAAAGTGTACTTACCCGTGACGTCATGCAGAAATTCAACGCACTATATCTTTGTCATTTTTAATTTAATTGACAAAAGAAAAAATACGTGTCCAATATTTTTTGATAATGTAAATGACGGACTTATTAGAATTTTTCAGGCATCTAGCCTATTAATCATGCATGATTATTGTTAGAACGGTCTAGGTGAGATATAGTCATATATTCTATAACTATATGAGAAGAAGAGTCCAGTGGACTTCCATGGACTGAAAATTTGCTTGTCTCTCGTGTTTAACTAATATTGATGTGAAACATCTAATTCGGGTTTGGATAGGCTGTTGAAGTTTGAACCCGGTGAGGGTTTTGTAGCGACGTTGTTGCTTAAACCTTCTGCGCCGTAGGTCGTGGGCTCGAAATGTTTTCTATACAAAATTGTTTCGATGTTCCACATCTACCAAAAGCCCCGCGACGGCTCAATTTGTAACAACATTCACTGCTGATGCATGAGCATTGTCACCTTCAGTTCTTGTTTTAAAAATAATCTTTGAACTCGTCATGTTCTGGAATCGTATTTTAAATAAATACTCATTTTTATAAAGTACTTACTCGATACTTACTGCCATTTATTGCTTACTAACTTCCGTCTGCGGCTTCACTCGCGTGGTACCCGTAGACGTAGCTACAAAGTAGCTATGTTATTCCTCTTCTAGAACTCCATATATTTTATCGGCGACACAATTTCTTTCTCTTTTCAACTCATGAATGATCCTTTTTTGTAACTATATGAATAAGAGGGGTGTAAGAAGTTCCAACTTCCATCTTCGGAACCCAAGCCAACCTCACCTGCCCGTTGACCCGTTGTGCACCAAACGGGGCTCTGACAGCGGCTGATTGCAGCATAGCGCAGCTAGAAACCGGCACAGCTACATCTCCTGATCGCCGACTGGCAGCAGCGTCGTCGGTGAGAGAAGCTGTGCTCTGCGATCCCCAACCCAACTTGGGGATTATGGGCATATCCTCTTTCTTATGGCGGAGGCCATTGTCCAACAGTAGATTATAGTTTGCTGGTACTGTGTGTGTGTGTGAATAAGAGAAATTTTCTGATCCAATCTCTTTCCACAAACACAACCATCCAAACATACAAACTGTCGCATCTATAATATTAGTAGTAACTAGGACTAGAAAGATTGGATTGTTCAGTTAATTTCTCGTATAACAAGGAGTTATGCACACACACACACGTGTTGTATTATTACAAAGCATGACTGATGTTTGTAATTTCAAACTGCACGCCTCAGTAAGCGTTAACTACCTAGTTATTGAATAGGTTCCTACCGAACGCCTTTAGGTGCAGATACATGCATAGATTGAGCCTAGAATAGAACACAAATTCAGATGCAAAAGTTTTGGTATTAGGGATACCAATGCGATGGAATAGGCCCTAATTAAGATGAAATAGTCTTCAATGCAATGGAATTTATTGGCCCAAAATAGGTGAAAGAAACAAAGGTTGAAATTTCTTTTGTTAATTTTTGCATTTTAATTTGCATTATCCATTTAGCTCCTTTGGCATGAGTATGAAGTACCAAATCTTCCAAACCCAAGCCAACCTCACTGGCATGTAGTGCACTGTGCTAATGCTAACTATCAACAGGGCTCTGGCAGCCGGCTGATTGCGGCATAGCGCAGCCTAACGCCGGCACAGCTAAATTGACGGACCGTCGACGAGCCAAGCGGTGCGAGAAGCTATGCTCAGCAATCCAACCTGCATGCCCACCGTGGGGATTATACTATTCAATAAGAGAGGCTTATTTCTAGCAGTGGATTGATAGGTATCGGTTGGTGAATAAGAATCTTGTTATAAATCTTACTAAATGTTGTTTCTTTTGCAGGGTGTTCGTGCATTGTAACCAGGATTCCCTAAGGGATTTAACAGGATACTGTATTCATAGGTCTCTTTGAAAATCTGAACCAATATTATTTAAAACTACTTACTCAACTGTACCTATCTTCTGCTTGCCACTTGAAATTTTCAAGTAGGTTCTTAAGCTTATTATTTATGTTTGGTCCAGACGAGATAAATCTTACTTTTGAATGGAAAACTACTGAAATAGTATATACGACTATTAATATTGTTACCGTCAGAATATTTAAAAAAAAAGCTATTTGCAGTAAGTATATCCTCCGTCTTGAAAATTATGATAGATTCCTCTATCTGTTAGTCATTATATTTTTAACCTTTTAGTTTCATCTCGTATGGAGCCGACATAAATGCTATTTATTTTTCATACGAAATTGTAATATTTCTACATGTTTCTGCTAATACGCTCACACAGACCTGATATAAATAGCTAGCATATATTTTCACGTACGAGTACCGGTCGTGGTCGCCTAAAGTTAACGATAATCTTGCACCTCTTTCAGACTACATAACATCTGTTTTTGCAAGATAAACCTGAATCCTCCTTTATTTAGCTGTGTACTTTTTTACGGTAAGAACAACGCGTGGAAGGTCCTATACTTAAGTAAATATAATGTGAAATAACGTCTTATTCGGCATATGCGTCTTATATTGGTGAATAGTTAATGGGCCGGCCAGCAGGAATTTTATCCATGCTTATACCACGTTCAGTAAGTGTATTCGTTATCTCTGCACATGCAGAGATGCTCGTGTTTACCGCCAATTTTCTTCGGTCAAGCAAATTGGAAATTATGAACGCAATCTATCGCCAAGGCAACGTATCTTCAGAACAAGATTAAAAACGCGAAACCATTTCTATTTCAATTGTATTCAATGTCATTATTATAACTGATAAGTTTGGTTCAGCTTCAGATGCCTTCTAGATTCGGGTCCAAAACCGTGTATTTCAGAACTACTGTCTAAGGGTTTGAATTAAAACCTGATTGTGAATCTGTTCGTGTTAGTCCGATTTTAGATTTGTTTTGGAATACGTGCCGAAGGAATAGACAAATAGGCATCTATTAACCGGTACTTTGCGCTGCTATACTATAGTTCTCTTACTAAACTAAACATGATTGTCTCCTAACGTGATGAGTAAATGTTGAAGTTTATGATCAAGTTTGCATTTTATAACATTGAACGGACTCCTTACGTTTAACTAGCAGAGTAGTTGAACTTTACTGTTACATAATTAAGTACAACTATCTAGAGTAAATCTATTTGTGACCAATAGCGTTCATCTTATTTCAATGTAGAAATTTACAAATGACTGTTGTTATACAAATAAAGAAACCTATATTTTTTTATTTAGCTAATCTGTCGATAGGATATGGTAATCTATTTGGTGTTCAAAGTAAATTCGTAATTTATGCGACGGACAACACGTCTTTTTCTAAAAAAGGTATATTGTAGTTTTAAATGACTTGTGTGAACGTTGTTTGTGTCAATCATAATAGACGATTTTGATTTCCCTAATAGTAAATTTATATAAGAAAAATGCAATTTATTATATTTTTTGAACTATAATATGATTATAGTTCAGCTTTGTGTGACACCTTTGCCAAATTCTTTATGAATTTCTGGAAAACCGATAAAACGAGTGAGATTTACGAAATATTGGTAGAGAAAACTTGAATCTCGCGTTCTGTGGTTATGTAATATTAGTATCAGGTTCTTGTCAGAACTGGTGTAATAACAGAATTCGTAACAAAGTCGAACTATGTCCAACTATAGTTTATTTAGGTTAAGTGTACCTAACGAATAATTTTTGTTATATTTTGTCAGCATTTGATACATTATTTCGTAGGCTTAAAGTGCCATAGTTACTTTACGTTTCGTTTATTTGCCCATTTATTTTGTTTATTAGAATAGGCATATAATAATACAAATGAGAGATATATTTTTATTAATTTATTTATTTGCCTATAATAATAATGTTGAAATAGAAAAGCTTAGCACAACTATTTAGTTATGTATTTTTGTACTATATACTGTGTATTGTAATTCTGTCTGCTAATTGTTTTATTTTATGGTATATTTTGATCAGCTTACTTAGAATTTGTTTAAATTAGTGTGCGGTGCGAGTGCGCGTGAGCATGTGCTGTTATTTACGCCGCACATCACCTCACAAGTCCGCACATAGATAGGTTTAATATTCATTCTGGTCCATAATTTTACTGACACACACAAAATTCTTAAACTACATACTTACTTACTTTATACGGATTGCCATTTGCATAATAGAAGCAGTAATGCTTCGAGAGTTAGCAATGTTTGTAACGGCTGATTGCATAAGTGCCGTTCGTTCTTAGTCACCCTGTTTAACTCAGTGAGCATTATGGCAAGTCAAAAAGGCCAGTGTACCGGAAGGAATCAATGTGCCTCGGAGAGGTTTTTTCTATGCTATGTAAAATGTGCGAACTAATACCACCATAGTTGGCTTCGAACATTATAATGTCAACATCCGATATAAAAATGAATGCACTGAGAGTGGCACAAGTATTTTTTTTTGTAATGCGTGGAATCACTTTTATCAATTTACGTATGCATGTGTATTGACGTGATTTTTATTATTGTATTCAATAAAAAATATGCGAACTAGAGTGTTTTATTTATTAACAACTTTAGTTTGCCTCACATATCTTATCATTAGATAACAATATCTAATGAAGGCTTTGGCGTTTCGGCTCGATCACGAACACAAGCGAAATAGTAGATTGTTTTACAAGGGACTAAACCATCCCATTATATACGAGGTTGTTATACTCCCGAGCTTAGCGAGGGAGGATGACAAGACCGAGTTACAGAAAGATTTTGAATTGGGGTATCATCCCGAAAGGGGGACAATCTACTCCCCAGGGTCAACAATATTTTGTTTTACGACATTTCGATTTTATTGTTTTTCACTGAGATAATGGCTTGCAAAGTTTTCCTATAATAGCTACTCAAACGCTTATTAGGCGACCCTAAAACAGCTGATTTTGTTGAACTTTGTCCTTGACCTTATGATGAAAATGTTCAGAAAGGACACAAAAACAACTCAATAAATGCCTACCAACCTATTACCTACTTTCGTGCATGTGTTTCTGTTTGGTAAGTCGGTCAACCTAACGCTGACCTACCTACCTACTCCCCTGGCACGCTTAGTACGACGCCCGCAGACAACGTGTTAAAAAACTATTTTCTGTTTTTTCTGTTTGGAAATTAGGTAACTTTACAGGTATTAATCTAACGTTAACCTACCTACCTACTCTAGGGGAGTACGCTTTTTACGAAGCCCGCACGCATCGTGTTAAAAACTAAGCTGGATTTTTCTGTTTGGTAGGTAGGTAACTTTACAGGTATTAACCTAACGCTAACCTACTCACCTACTCACCACCACCTAGTACCTAGCGCGCTTTGTACGACGCCTGCAGGCAATGCGTTAAAAAAACTTTTTTCTGCTTTCCTGTCTGTTATGTAGGCAACTTTACATGTAATCTAATCTAATGCAAACCTACCTACCTACTGCCCTAGAGCGCTTTGTACGACGCCCGCAGAAAACGTGTTAAAAACTATTATACACCAGCGCGTTTTGTACGAGGCCCACAGTCCTGGTTTCACTTCACATTACCTTGGTGTACATACCTAGGAAGTAGGTAGTTACTCATCTGTAAGCTTACTCTTTGACAGTGAACTATCCTGCCGAAATTATCAAACATTACCGCGAACAAATCACACCTTCAGGGGCTGGGCTAGGAAAATCATCAAATAACACCGCCAACCAATCACACGCTAGCGGGTTTTTAAATTTAATGTAATTTGCTGAAATAAATTTTAAAACATTTACCGCCAACGAATCAGGTGAAATGCGGCCTTTCTTTGAGATTTACGGATTTTGTGATAATTGGTTCCGTATGTTTTATTTTTATTTTTTTATTCGTATGATCTTTGTTGACGACCTTACGTCATTTGTATTGAATGTCAATTGCCATACAAGACTTTCCTGATTTTGACAACTTAGTGTTATGTAGGTATGACAACATTGTTATTTTAATTAGTTTGTTTTCCGCTGCATAATGTAGGTAGGTACGATTTTTACTAAGCGAAAAGACATAATCTGTGCTAGACTTTGGATACCTAGTAGCAGATTTGTCGTTTTCTAAACAATCAGGTGCCTGCCTAACTACCTACTTGTTTGTTTCCTCGCCAAGGTGTTGGTAGCTAACCTAAAATAAGATTGTAATGTAGGGAAGTAAAGCGCTACAAAGTTACTATCTACTTAAGCCATAGGTAGGTACATAAACGTTGCCTTACGATTAGGTGTTTGCCAATTTTCCACTACATTTACCAATTTTCACCCATTCTTCTTATTCTTCTTCGTGTGAGCTAGTGGCCAGCTCTGGTGTTGGAGTTTTTAGGCCGCTCGAAAGCCTCCGACATGGCTTAACGACTGAAAAAGCCGGGACCAACATCTTAACGTGCCTTCCGAAGCACGGAAGCGCTCAGATCGAAATGCCACTAAACGGTCACCCATCCAAGTAGTGACCCGGCGGAACGTTGCTTAACCAAGATGCTTTGCTAAGAACACCGAAGTAAGCCATACCACGAGCGATTTAACCATTAAATTGATTTGCTAATGATTAAATAACGATATCAAAAGTTAGGTGCCTATCTCATAAGGCGGAACGCGGTTTTTTTATTTTAACCTAAAACTGGCCCCTAATAATTGTCGGTGTTTTCAAAGGACTTAATTCAGGAAAAAATAGTACATTTTTTTAGTAGCTTGTTGACACTCGTCGCGATCGGATCGGATGCATTTGTTTTTTGAACTTACTAGTAGTGAACCTTTGGACCTGTGCTGTGTTGTGTTGTGTTTTTATTGATAGTAGGATGTCGTATTCTAATGCGGAGTATTACGATATGATCATGTGTGTTGGAGCCTCCAGAAACAACGAGCTGGCGGCAGCACGGAATCTCTACCAAGAGCGGTATCCCGGGAGACCTGTTCCGTCATATGGTTGTTTCCGGAGACTCGTGAACAGGCTTCACTCTACCGGCTCGTTTCATAGAGCCGCTGACGACACGGGGAGGTCAAGAGTAGTGTCACCTCAAAGGGAAGAGGAGGTGCTGGCACTCGTTGAAGACGATCCCCGACGGAGCACTCGGCGCGTTGCTGCTGCCGTTGGCTTGTCGCAGACGAAGGTGTGGAGTGTGCTACACGACGACGGCCAGCATCCGTACCACTACAGTAAAGTGCAGGAGCTGACCGAAAACGATCATGGACAGCGCGTTCAGTTCTGCCAGTGGTACGGAGACCAACTGAACATGAGGCCAGCTTTGGGTTCCCACATCTTGTGGTCTGACGATGCCACTTTCACGCGATATGGTGTTTTTAACCAGCAAAATGAACATTTTTGGGCACATTCCAACCCGCGCCTCTACCGTGAAAGCAGGTTTCACCACAGGTGGAGCATGAACGTCTGGGCCGGCATAATTGGGGATAAACTTGTCGGTCCGTCTTTCCTACCGGCAAGATTAAATGGCCGCAACTACCTGGAGTTCCTCAGAGGGCCGTTGGAAGACCACCTCGAAAACTTTTCGCAGGTAGAATACCGTGACATGGTCTTCCAGCAGGATGGCGCACCGGCACACTTCTCCCGCGACGTGCGCGAGTATTTAAGCCAGCGGTTTCAGGTGTGGATAGGTCGCAGTGGCTCGGTAGCCTGGCGTCCTCGTTCCCCAGATCTAACTCCTCTGGATTTCTTCCTTTGGGGTTATTTGAAGGGACTGGTGTATGCGGAGGATTGTGATACGCCAGAAGAGATGCGCGACCGCATCATATCTGCTTGCGCCAGCATCACGTCTCATATGTTGAGGAAAGCGACCGGTGCCGTGCGTGCCCGTGCGGATTTATGCGTGCTGCGACAAGGCAGGCACATCGAGCCATACCTACCTGGGAACTAGGCAGCTAGGTACCCAACCTACCTGCTGTGCTGTGAAAACAGTGAATTCAATTAAATTAAATCATGCCTAAGTAACTACCTACCTAGGTAGGTAAAACTTAATTAAAATCAGTGAAGCTAAAGTGATGAGATAATAGGTAATTCCTATCCTAGATGAATGTTGTGTGCTAGGTTATTTACCTACCTCCTATGTAGGTACCTTCAGTGAACCTAAAGTGATCAGATAATAACTCCTATGGTGAATGTTCTGTGCTTATTAACCTACCACCTAGGTCCTATGTAGGTAGGTACCTACCTAGGTAATGTGACAAAAAACAAAGTGTGGATTATGATTTTAGTGCTACTTACCGGAATGTTAATAAGTCTACTTACCCTAAAGAACCTCGACAATAGGTAAGTAAACTAGTTTCTAAGCATTTTTAACATGTTGACTGAGGGCCTCCTACAACGCCTACTACCTAGGTACTACCTACCAAGGTTAGCGTTACTTAACCTTACTTACCAAACTGAAAAATCCAGCAAAAAGTTTTTTAACACGTTGACTGTAGGCCATAGGCTATCGCTAGGGGAGACCCTAAGTAATGTACTAGTGATGTTTAGCCGTAGTCATGTGTTAATCCCTACCAAAATGTAGTAGGTAGGCAGGTACCTAAACATTGCAGAAATAAGGTATTATGTTATTTTAACACGTTGACTGTGGGCCTAATACATGGGATAGGGCTCGATGTCTGACGATTTAATTCAATTCAATTTATTTATTTATTTACTTTAATTAATACGAATAATAAGCCAATTCCATAAAATTACAATAAAATAAAACATTAAATAAACAATTATTCAGGCAAAAATTAATTACGATTCCCTAGAGAAGTATGTGATGGAGTGTGTTTAGCCGCAGCCAGAGCGTTAGTACCTACCAAACTTTGGCTCCGCCTTACTATTAGGGTTGCCACGCACAACACATGGTTACGGGTTATAAGTTTATGTATGGAAATTTGGAATCACGCATTTCCAAGTGGGGTTCTCGCAACTTGTGGATAACCATGGTCCGAATCACCCCCCTTCGGGATGATATACGAATTCAAATACACCCGGTATAATGGGTGGTTTTGGCCCGAGTAAAACACTCTACTTTTCACTTCGATTGCGAGAAAATAAAACAATTCCAAATTAGTCAATTTTCAGAAATTTTATTAAAAATTAAATGTGCAGTTAGAGCAATTTTGAATGTTTAGTGATATGTTTTTCCCGGGCAATTTTATTTCGTTTCTCTGTGATTGGGATGTGATAATATTTTGAGTTGATTGTTGTGGAGTAAAAGTTGGAGAGACTCGAAACATGCTTGAGTTTCCTGCGCGGCTTCAGCTGAGTTCACATATTCATCCAATCCCGCGATGTAGATGCTTGGGGTTCTGTAATGTTTGGTAGAATATTGATTCCTTCCATAATCCGCTGCGTGACGTGATACTTGTTTTGTATAGAGTCCTCTATATAACCTTCAGCCACTTGATCGGACCTCCATCCACCGTGGCGTTTTAATGTCGTTATATTCGCACCAGAGTCCGCCAACAGAGTCGCGGATGTTCTGCGGAAACAATGGCCCGTGTAGAGTTCCGGATTTGGTAAATTTAGATAAGTGGCAATATCTTTAGGCATGTTACCAAATTTATTTTTGCCTATGACTTGCCTTGTGCATTTACCATTTTGATAATTTAGAAAAAATCTTCTCGTTGAAACATTAGTGGGACGTAACTCCTGATAGGCTTTAACTATATTAAGGTATTCTCCACTGATGACAAATTTACGCTCTTTGTTTGTTTTCGTGTTCGGCAGACTCACAGCTTGTAGGTTTGTATCCGTTTCTACGTCTTCTAGCGTTATATTGGCAAGCTCTATTCCTCTGCATGCACCGCTGATTCCATAAATTAAAGCAACCTGTTGAACAAAAAAATAAGTGTGTTAATAATCGTAATAACCTAAGTACATAATTTAGGTATGTAGGTAGGTATCTATTTATTTAGTTTGAGTAGAGTACATAAGTAGGTTACCTTTGTTGCCAAGTATTGTTTATTTGGAGCGTTATTTAAAAATGTTTCGATTTCTTGTGTCGTCAAGACTTTAGATTTTTTTGCCTTGTATCCAGTGGACAATTTCTCAGTAAAGCCGTTAAATTTACATATTTTTTAATATCGACGTCGTGTCTTGTTTTTAAGGTCATTCTTAACATTGAATATGTGCTCCAAAGAGTCGACGATTTGAATTTTTTCGATAATTCATCAAAATAAGTGAGAAAAACCCCTTCTGTAAAAAAATCCACATGTTTCTCATCTCTCCATTTCATAAAATTTTCGTAACTCTTTAAATATATTTCACCTGATTTTGTCGGCAACAGATTCATAATTATTTCTTTGACCTTTTCTTCCATTTGCATATTAGCATCTTCACTATCACTTGATGACATTTTTCACGTTCACAATTTGAAAGTTAAAGTCAGGAAGTTAAACGTAAAAGTTTGTGATTTGGAATGAAGAAAATTCTAGAGATTTAGCGCCAATACCATCTTTTTTTTTAAATCTCTATACCATCAATAACCCTCAACGAAACAGTTCGCATTCTACCGTGAAGGGAAGAATCAACCTTCATAAAACATCACCAAGACGGTTCTATTTTAAAAAAAAAAGATTGACGGAGCACCAAGAAGTCGAGTTTTTATATAAGAGAACGAATGCTTTGTACGGGCTGATGATTTTAGACAAAAATTAAAAAGAAAAAATACTTTTTAGCCCTAGGTATTAAACTCGAGTTTTAGGCCCGCTAAGCTACACTATTATGATACACTTTTTGAGCAAGAGAAGTGAAAAAGTTATTGTAGGTAGGTACTCATAGCAGTCCACTGTTGAAAATAGCGCTGTCCTCATGGTCATACTATAACGCCATTGCATTGTATTGTAGACTTAAAATGTTGGCCAATGAGAAAGCATAGATTCACAATACCGCTTTGGCATTGTCCAAAATTTATCTTTACGGTTACAATGTGTCAGGTTCAAATATAGTGATCGCCCTATTGTGGCCTCGTTTAGTAACTCAGTTGCCCACTGAAATGATAAGCACCGGTTCCAAATTGTGTCAGAATGTCAATTGACGTTCTTTGAATTTCGACCATTTCGGTGTACAACTGAGTTACTAAATTAATCTCTATTGCCCACCTGCAGATATATCAGTCCCTTCCAAGGCGTATTGATCGCCTTACTGCATCTAATAGTGTTACCCCTATATAACTAATAAAATAAAATAAAACATTGATGGAAATAATGATTTATTATATCAACAATGATTTTGTAACATCTCAAAATAATTAAATAATGAGATCGACTTAGCTAATCAATGTGTTTTTAACTTAAATCTACATCATTGGCACGAACTAACTTTGGAAGTGAAAATATTACTATGATAATAATTATCTATGCACTGTGGTACTAACACTACTGTTTTAAGCAAGATTATTAGCAAAAATACACAATGGACTGGGCTAGAATCATTTCAGATACTAACAAAACATTAAACTGCCTATACGTAACAATTATTGTTCAATAAATTTTAAATGGTAGGTTTTATAGGTACAGGGCTGAATCCAGCCCATGTGCGGGGACAATTCATTTCATTCGATGTTTGGATCTCTTGCCGACCGCTTGTTATGTCACCAAATTAGATTCACAAGTACCTGCAATCAAAATGATTTTTAATTAGTTAGGCATAGATGTCTCATCGATTTAAGTAATTTCATACAAAAATAAACGCATGAGTGTCTGCATGCTACCTATACCTATCAGCGGAATGCTTCACATCTGGACTGTACAAAGAAAATTACTTTTCATAGCCGGCTACATTATCGCCCTTCGGCAAAGATAATGCGTGTTGCTTCGGTGAAGTCTTAGGGTGCGTTTCGATTGACGCGGAGTGGGCTGCGAGTTGGTCAATCACAATGCTCGAAATCTCCACTGCGTCACGTGATATAAAAGTTTTCGTGCATTCTAATTGGCCACTCCTAGCCCGCTCCACTCCGCTCCGTGTCAATCGTAACGCACCCTTACGATGGGGCCGCATTTCTGTTCATCGCGACGCAGCTCCGTGCAAAGATACTAATACGCAGATGTAACCACCCATCAATATCGGCTATCATTGCGATAGTTCGGAATGCACACAGAGATAGATCACGCAAAACATATGAAGCTATGGCACGCTTTGCTTCGTCATGAGATAGACGTACTAATGCTGGGGGCTCTGCACGCAGCGCGAATCTTCGCCGAAGCCCGATAATGTAGTCAGGCTATTAGGAAACGTGTTTTTAATTTCCGGTTTAATTAAGACTGTAGGTGTTCCTGATGGACCAACTCGTTACGCAGAACCAGTTGTGCCATCTGAAATATCAGTTTTCTATTACACAAATAAGCACAACCAGTTACGTTTCTTGGCACATCATCATTAACATCTCAACCCGAAATCACTCACTGCTTGGTATAGATCTCCCTTCATTTTTGCCAGCCTCCATTGCCCTGTACCTCACCTAGATTTGACTTCTTGCGTTAACTTTCGGTCTGAATGTCCCCAGCATATACAGCATATAGAGAATTTCAAAATTCTGAATACGCCAATATTTTATGCATTCACACCGACTTTCGCCATGTCGTCACTCCAACGCGCTGGCGGAGGACCGGGAGCTCTTTGGCCCAACCTCCGCCACCACTCGGTCAAGGTTTAACTCCAGCGGCCACCACCGTCTTGCCTTATGTATGACAAAACTACACTACCTAGGAATTACGCCTCCTCGATGTTAGTTAAGTACGTAACTACCTACTTGATGATAAAACACTTATTACTTACTGTTGAGTTGATCTATTATTTATTACACTTACGTGCGAAGGCCAGGTTTTTCTGTAGGTATTTCGTCACGGCATCTTAGCTAGACGCTAGGCTTTCCAAGTACTAATTTAGGTAGGTAGGTAAGTAAAAAATTAACTTGTTTTAAGTTTGAATCAACGTAGTTAGATTAATAAAATGAATGAGGCAAGATTTGTTTCATTTTCCAATGCTAAAGTTAAAAAACATAAAGTTACTAGGTAAAAATTATTTTAAAATTAAAAAGCTTACAGGTTTCAACATTAGAAATAGTAACAAAGCTTATGTTGGTATTACAGTGCCACAAATATAACTTGGCGAGGCAGTGTGCCACTGGGCTTCTAACCCGAAAATGAATATAGGTACTTTGATTACGGTTTCCCTTGAACCACATATAATCACTTTCGGCATTTTATAACACAGATGAATCGCAGATGTATCACAATGTTGTTGTCCTGAAACTAGGTACCACTCGTTAAACACACAGTTCCAGTTTTAGTTCCTAAAACTCCACCGTTAGATTATACGTGTGGCACTGTAGATGCTTTACCTGCCCTACCTAAAGTCAATAAGCTATAAGCACGGACTAGGATAAGCTATAAATAGGTAAGTAACTAGGTATTAAGAAAGCAGGTAACTCCTACCTAGTAACAAATTAGTAAGAAGTTAATTAAGTTAGTAATATTAAGCACACATGCATAAAATTGAAACCTGTGAAATGACGCTGACGTCATGATCACAAGAATGAAATAATAAATACTGGTGAAATAGGCAGATGGCAGGTGAAATAGGCAGGCAGGTAGGGTAGCTATAGCTACGGATTAATACGTTAGACCTTGAATGCTCAGAATAGGGGAGACCGAGGGGTTTTGAAACAGAGGTGAGTTCAAACAGCAGTGATTTCGCGGAACCTATAACCGTTAGCGAGCTGGTAACGTCACAACTAATCCGCGTCCTGCCACCCGCCCGCGCCTCTGTTGGCGTCTGTGATCATTGGCGCGCAGTTGCGTAGTTCTGGCAAGCACATCGCAAAAATAATGAAAAGTAAGTTTTTAACGTTTTTTTATAACTTCAATATCATGGTAACGCGTTTGGATTTTGATTCAGGTTATATACATTTTGAAAGCTTATCAATTAATCATTCAAACGACAGCATTGGTACAGCTTATTTCAAAGTGTTTCCTACTTGGTTTATAAAATTATAAAAATTGGGAGGATTTTTGCAGCTGAGGGGATTTGAAACAGAATGTTTCAACTGTCCTCGTTTTTGTTTTGTATGGTTGACTTCTCACTGAGTTTTATGTTTTTTGCGTATTTTGTTTCAGGATGCCTACTGATTATAAAAGAATATCTACTACATTATCTGTAGCATCTACATCACATGATACTTCAGTCACAGCCCCAGCAAATATTTTCTCTTTTGAAAGCATAAGACGATTACCAAAGGCTTCTCCAAGGTATGAAACAAATCGACGAAAGCTAAAGTCCGCTGTCTTGATTGACACTCCTGTAAAGAATGAGTTAGCAGCAATCGAAGCAGCTAGGATGGCTAAGAAAAAAAACCTGTTTTTGAACAAAATAAAACACGTAAAAGACCTAAGTTAGACAAAAGGAACAAATCAGAAGCTAAGATAAAAAATACCAAGATTGCTAAGAACAACAAAAGCAGTGAAGATGAAGAAGAAAATTGCTATTGTATTTGTTGTTTGGAAGCCTATTCAAATAGCAAAGCCAAAGAAAAATGGGTTCAATGTCTTAAATGTTAAAAGTTAGGCTCATGAAGCTTGCACTGCTGGCGAACTTTTTTATGTGTGCCATAATTGCTTATGAAAGTAATATTTTTAATTCTGTTTTCAATAACTTTAACTCTGTGAGGCTATTGTCATCAAACTAGTCTTTGAAATAAGCAAAATGATGTTAATGAATAAAAAACGACTGAAAGTTTTTTAATATTTAGTTTTCTAAGAATGTGATTTTTGTTTCTCAAATTGCTGTTTAATGTTAGATTTGTTAATTAGGACTGAATATTATGCAGCTAATTATTTTTGTAACAAGTTCCTATAAATAATTTAGTAAGAAGTTTACTGTTTTGTTAAAGATTTTTTAATAAAAGTACATAGCTATTAAGATTGGCTCACTATCCTGGTGCATCAGCCCCAAAAAGATGGAAGATTTGTTTAGTTAATTACAAATTGTAATAAAAAATTACGTGGTCAATTTATTTTTAATAAATGCCATTTATTAATACGATCTTCTTACTTTATTTTACTCAAATATAAAATGTTTCAACTCACCTCGGCCCCTGTTTCAACTTACCTCAGTATGAGGGGAGTTGAAACAAAATTTCTTATTACATTCAAATCAAGTTTTTGCCACATAGTTCACCTTTACACTTTTTTTGTGCAAATCATTTGAAAGGATTTGAAATGTAGTATCGATTGCCACTAAATTCATACGGTTAATGTTGATGGAATTTGGTAAACGAAGCAAAATGTCAAAATTGTTTCAACTGCCCTCGGTCTCCCCTACGTTTTTGAAGACGTTATAGACTGTTTGGTCCTGTTCTGTACTATCATATTAGGCCCATCACCAGTACCCTCTACCAACCTAACCTTCATACTTAGGTGCACCTAAGTATGGTGGTTAGGTTGGAGAGACACCTATTGTTGCAACAATAGGTTTGTAATACCAACAATTACACTGCTTTGTGCCAAACAAACTGTACCTGAAGTGGTCCCGAAGTCTAAGTATACCTATCTATGTTACAAAAACGGAAGGCAATTTTTTTTCCCAAGACAATGGAGCAGATCCTCCTAAAACCAAGTAAAACAAAGGTCACTGAATCAGTCTACATAAAAATATACCCAACGCTTACATATGTAAGTTGTTCATTTTAATAAGGTAGGTACAAATTAATTATAAATGAATAAAATAAACAATTCTGGACTATCATACAGCATCATGTAGCCCCAAACTAAGCAGAGCTTGTGTTATGGTATATCACATTTTAAAGGTGATTTACGATTGAAAAATATCTGATCCCACACTCTTTGCCAGGCCTGCTTAAAAGTGCTTAGTTTAGGAACGATAACTCTCCTCAGAACAATGGCTAGGGTAACCATATCGAGCCTAAGATCGAGCCAGGCAATTTGAAACGACTAAAACGTTATAACTAAATCGAAAAAAACTAATGAAAATAGATTTAGCCATACGCCTGAATTGCTAAAAATATATATTTACATCGCTAATCACATTAATGTACCACTTGCTTGATCCTAGAATATTTAACATCTTACCGCAACTACAAGGAAAAAAACAACTTTTCCGCTGATAATAATATAAATAATAATAAATAATGCGGGACGTAATCACACAGCATCATGTAGCCCCAAACTAAGGAGAGCTTGTATTATGGGAACCACATGATTGATATACTACACACATAATTTTTTTTTTTTAAATACATACATATCATACACAGAAAACACCCAGACCCGAGACAAATATCTGCAGAACATGCAAACATTTGTCCCGCAGCGGGAATCGAACCCGCAACCTTCTGCGTCTCAGGCGGGCTTTCGCCCACTGCGCCACAGAGGTCGTCAAGTAGTATATGATACCATATCCTACTACAATAGAACAGGGCTTCTCAAACAATGAAGGTAGTCTAGCCCGTAAGTAGGTTATCATGTTATCATTAGTTTAAGTACTTTACTTATACACTTGTAATGCCAGCCATAATATAATACAGATTAAAATATAGGTACATACCAACTTGTTAACTCAAATATACTTGTATTTGAGCGTGTATTGGAAGAAATTTGTGCAAAAATCTTCAAGTATACTAGTGCAAGCCCTAAACTGTATCGTACTTAACGTGTATGGATGGCATTAGCTATTTAGAGTCCCCTCCTCGCGCGTCGTTTTCCTCAATGATGAGGGTCGGGACGGGACCCCGTCCCTGGAATAGTTTTTGACAGATGATGCTACGCCACAGAGATCTGTTGTGAGCGCAATGTAGGTATGGCTTCATAAAAATCGGAGTCGAGGGTGGTGCGGATCTGATCGGACCAGCGTATCGGACTATGTTGCCGTGGTCTCTTTCCTTCGATTTTACCCGTGATTAAGAGTTTCTCTAGATTGTCGTTGCGCTTTCTGGCTATAACCAAAATACTCAAGGACTTCTTGGAGGCAAATAGAAATTAGCCTTGTACTTATTTTGAGTCAAGTATGGACACGTTTGATCTACGAGCTGTCCAGGGGATGCGAAGCATGCGTGTCCGGTCTTATTTAAAGCCATAGTTTACCTATGTAAGTAGGTACTAGGCACCTACAAAAGTTATTAAGTTTTTTGAAACTAATTGTCAGTTTTATAGAAAAATTAACCTCTTTTGTGAAAAACTTGGCTATAAGGACCTAGCTATAATAATAAGAATAAGTATATATATATTATACGTAGGTACACCCCCACCTTATGATAACAATAATACCTCATTCATTCTGTTGTTATAAGTTACAGTTATTATGCGTGCTTTGGCGATAACAACTTATTAGTTAGCGTTTGCGTAATACCAAGAACTAGGTTATTGAGCTGTTCAGTGCAAATGAATAACACTTTTAATAAGCGCGTAATGAGTAGGTACTGCCTAATTTAAAATTGAATCAGTTACCTAGGTACATTGTGTACGCATTTGTTAGCAGACATTCATCATCAACATCGGCCTATAGCAGTCCACTGCTGGACATAGGTCTCCCCTTATGAGCGCCATTGCGCCCTGTCCTGAGCTCAGCACATCCAGCTTCTACCAGCAGCCTTTCGCAAATCATCACTCCACCTGGTCGGAGGGCGTGCTACACTACGTTTGCCAAGCCGCGGTCTCCACTCAAAAACTCGTTTACCCCAACGGTTATCGGTTCTTCGACAGATATGACCAGCCCACTGCCAGTTTAACTTGCTACTTCTCTGAGCTATGTCGATAACTTTAGTTTTATGTCCCGTTGCGGATTCTATCCTTCAGAGAAAATCGAGCATAGCTCGTTCCATAGCTCACTGAGCGACTTTAAACTGGTGGACTAGCCGTACTGTGAGTGTCCACCTTTCGGCTCCGTATGTCATGAGGGTAGGACGCACTGATTAAAAGCTTTCTTTTTTATCGGTCACGAGAAAACTTGGCGTATTTTTCCAAATGCTGCCCGACCCAGCTGAATCCTCTTCTTGGCCTCCTTCTCAGTTGTTTCTACCTAACTGCAAAATCTGCCCGAGGTATGTGTACTCCGAAACAACGTTAAGGTGTCCATTAACGACGACTGGTCTCGGATCAATTCGGTCATTGACCATGACTTTGGTCTTGTCCAAATTCATGGCGAGACCTATCTTTCGCGAGGCTGTTGTTAGGCCGTCCAGCATCCGTTGCAGCTCCTCCAGCGAGTCCACCAGGACTATGTCATCAGCGAATCGCAAGTGTGAGATGTGCTTACCGTTTATGTTTACGCCCATACCTTTCCAGTCCAGCGTGTTAAACATAACCTCCAACGCGCTTGTGAACAGTTTCGGAGATAAGACATCTCCCTGTCCCACTTCTCGGCGCAGTTGGATGGTGCTGGTCCTGTACTCGGACACTCATCGTAGCGGCTTTGTACAGACATCTCAACTCAACACATCGATATAAAGATAGTCCACTTGGCTACGCTGCAAGGACTCCAGCCCAGGTTTCGACAGAGTCAAAGGTTTTCTCATAGTCCACAAAAGCCACAGGAGCTGATTATACTCTTCGGACTTCTGTTTAATCTGCCTCACTGTGTCAGACATTAAATCATTTAAAACAATACGATAGGTACCAACATGTAAATTTGTCACATTAGCATGCTGAGTATTATACTGATGTTATGTTTAAGGTAGAATGTACAGACGTAGGTATTAGTAGTACGTAGTAATAAAATTAAATCATAGTTCACTTTTACATTAAGGTACTCCAAAATCTTTAACCCAAGTGCTGAAAATATAACAGTGTTTCATAATCGAGTAGGGTTTATATCCACCAACGGACTGCCATAGACTTTTAAAGCAGGCTATTACTTTTTTATGTTTTTTGTTATTAAGTGATCGTGACTCTTGTTGTTTTTTTTATGAGAAAACATTTTGATCATTTTCTTTGGATGGGGTTGCATTAGATTTAATTATAACGTAGTTTAATTAACAAGATTATGACTATTAGCCCAGGAAAATTAGGAGTTTCACCTCGGAATTAGAGATAGTCGGCTTTAAACTTTTGTTAAACGTTTAAGAAATAAGTTGTAGATAATTTATTTAAATTAATTTTTAATTCTTATCTTATTTATACCAATTACTTCCTAACTAATTAAAAAGAAAATAATCAAATTTTTAATTAATGTATTTAAAGTATTTCCCTTAATAACTTTATAACTACATGGGTAGGTAAGTGTTATACAATGAATATACACTGAATTATTTAGAATTATATATTTATCAATAATTTATAAACTTTATACGACGGGTTTTAATACGGTGGTTTGACCTCGAATGGTTCTACAAATAGTTAAACACTGCGCGCGCTCTGCCCTCTGTCTCGAAAATGGTTCAGTATATTAAAAAAATGTTTGAACAAAAGATGTAGAGATATTAATGTTCTACAATATTTATTAAGATAAAAATAGCATAAAACCCATAGAAAACATGATATTTGCAATAAATCTATTTTTTGACCTTGTAATATCTGAAGAAGATAACGCCCTACGATAAGTAGGTTTTGAAACAAGTTTTAGAGTGCTCAAATAAAGATTTATACAAGTTTACAGCCGACTATATCTCATTCCGAGATTCTTGCTCTAATTTGACTAATTTTCTTAGACTATATACAAATTAACAAGCATTAGCCGCCACCATAGAACATACACACAAGCATCTAACCTTGCTTAGTTTAGAGTCCACTTTGCACCAAGACACGATGGATTACACTGGATACACAAAAACAATATTTACAAAGGTGTATTTACAATATAATTAAAACAACTAATTTGCAATCAACAATATGTATATTCAACGTGAAAACTGGGATTAAATTATAAAAAATACATTGTTTCAGAATTATTTACATTATTGGAAACATTGCAATTCACGTTGTTACCTTGTGTCATGGAAAAAAATCTTATTCTTTCTTATTAATAAGTATTTATTTGTTAATTTTTGTTATATTTTGTAGGTATCTGTTAATTTATTTTTTAAAACCAACCATTATTCTTTTTTAAGACTTCATTAATCCATTTATTATGATAGAAAAAGCTTTCTACTTAGAATTACATACCTTAAAAATATGGTAACAAAATACGATTGAATCGCAAATAAATCCCACCGCACACCAACGACACATTTACATATTTTCGGTCAATTTTATGATAGATGCACTACATACCTTGACAAGCCTTAACATTCTAACTGTGTTTTAGTAGTGAGTGTTCTATCATTGTAGATAATTTTGTGATTTGGTGGGCGACAGGGTATAATACAAAAAATGATCATTTACTTAAAATTATGTCAATAATTTAAAACGATTCGTTGATTCAAAAATAGAAAATAATAAGATAAATAAATTTTATTTCGCTAAGAGTAATACTTAAACATTATTGAGCCACCACAGCCACTTGGCAGCAGCCCTTCCGTACTTCGTACTTGAAATAAAAAATATTGACAGTATATTGGCAAGTTTCATTAGTATTTAAGTATAATGTAATAGTTGATTTCTATAAGATGCTGGGTCATAACGACTACCAAATTGTCTAACCTTATACTTTATAACCTATGTATAATAACTTTAATGTATCATATTTTTGAAATGTGAAGATTTTATTTAACTTTTGTATAAACATTTATAAATTTTGCTACTTTTATTAAACGATAAACATGACAGATAATTAACCTGGACGCCAGGGAAAGAGTTCAGATTCAAATGTGTAGAAATCGGAATATTATAATGTTTTAATTAATAGCAAAGTTTCTCCTAATTTAAATAAGTAAAATTTTGGATGTTGGTATGTTATCAAGCCCGCTTATCTTTAATTAAAATCAATATAAAAACTCAGTTTTGTCGATTACAGTCATTTTCTCCTCATCTGCCCAAGATACCAAAATCAAACTCAAGTTCTAGCATAAAATTGCGCTCACGGGGAGGGTAATAACTAAATCAGCGTCCAAAGGGGGGATATAATGTATTAAAACAGTATATCAATGAGCAGGTTTACCTTTATTTGAGTCAAATGTAAATAATTAATGCTGGACGCTTTGTAAAGAAACATATAGCCCAAACTAATCAGAGCTTAAATTATACACAGAAAACATCGGGTCAGTGCAGATGTTCTCTTTTTACTGCAGACAAGAATAAGAAATCGTCATACAGACTAAAGATATTTGTTCATGAAGTCTACATAAAAGGTACTATTTCAATATCAATAATACGGAAACTCATGGACATAATATTGTATCCTCCCCATATTATCTTACATCACCCAAACTTGGTCCTAGTCCTAGAACCTAAAAGTCAAAACTCACGGTCTGCCAGCGTTCGAATGAGCGTAGTTTACTGGGTGGGTGTGAAACTTACTTAAGTTTCACACCCACCCACCTAGTAGTTACTTACCTACCCACGACACTCAACTCTGTGGGCCATAGCAGGAATTGTTGACGTAGCTCATACGGTCGAGAAGGTTAAATGGAGCTAGGTTGGTTATGTTTGTTGCATGAATGATGACTTTTGGCTAAGGTTAAATACAATACAACTTAGTACAGTCCTGATAACGCAAGGCGCGAGGCAGAGATCGAGATGACCGGAGGATCCGTGGAAACTTTTGCATAGCAGTGATTTTTTTAATTACAAAAAATCAGGAAAATAATATAACCAATTTATCATCTCGTAAATCCGAACCTAAAATTACATAGTTTCATTACTAACAATATATATCGCCGAAACTAAAGTTATGTATTTCATTATTTACAATATATACGGAATAATTCTAATTATCTGCAAAAAGTTACCTGCACGACTTTTTACACTTTGTACTTGTGACCAACCTTCGGTGATATTTAGAGATAATATAACTGTTCATGAAAAGGGATCATTTGCAATCATAATAACAATAACCCTTCTACACTGAATTCGACTAGGATCTTTATCCTGGCCTACTAAGCATAAATAAACAGTTCAATGCATTTGTTTTAGTTATTTTTTATCCTGGCTTACTAAGCATAAGTAAACAGTTCAATGCATTCGTTTTAGTTTTTTTTTTTATCCTGGCCTACTAAGCATAAGTAAACAGTTATATGCATTTGTTTTAATTATTTTTTATCCTGGCCTACTAAGCATAAGTAAACAGTTCAGTGCATTTGTTTTAGTTATTTTATAAGTAAAGGAAATAAATTTCAATTTTAATAAACCCAAATGGAAAAAAAGCTGTCTGTCGCACTTTGTCTCAAATACCTACGATGAATCCTACACATGGACATGGACATTTTGCGGGATATATTTCGAGATCATTCATCGTTATCCATTCATATTTTTAAACTACCTACATATAAGCAGTACCACCTACACATTCGTTCAGTCTGGGTCCTCGCTATTAATAAAATGGATGAATAGATCGGACAGAGCACAATGATCGCCCACTGGTACTCTAGGTACGACCAAGTCTACAGCGATTATCTTTCAATTGAACTAACTCAACGAAAATAATTGTTATAAAATCATATTCAAATAATACCTATAGTTTAGGTAATAATTAAACAAAAGATCTCCATTTTATGCATTTGCATGACTTTTTAGTGGCCCCGATTTGATATAGCATGATAATGTACAGAACAATGGCAAAACAATTGTTGATAAAATTCTCAAGCGTCTATTACATTGTAAAAGTTATTTTGTTGCATATAGAAGTTCATAATTGAACAAAAAAATATTAAATGGAATAGTCCTTAACTTTTAATAATTTGACGATACGAAGACTAAACGAAATTATCTTCGTTTTAAAATAGTAAGAGAGAAAATTGAACATAACATTTATAGTTAATACGATTTAGGTACCTGCGAGGAAAAGCCATACAAAAAAAAATACAAATACCTAGTACCCTAAAATGCCTTATTAAATACCTAGGCGAACTTTGCTTCAAAATTACCGCACTTCCCCAAGGTCTATCTATTTACTAACTATTTACCTAAGCATAAAATATTTCGTTGTTTTATGAATTTAAATTCTTCTAACGTTACTCGTCTCAATCGCAAAACTACATGATTAAGTTACCTTCCACTATTTTTTAGAGCAAATCAATCTAAAGCTAAATAAGATTTAATAAATAAGGTACTATGATTGCATAGCCACAGAAGGGAAAAATATTTAGAAAAAATAGATGAATGTACACAAAATATCAACAAAAAATATTTTCTATGAAATGTGTGGTAATTTTTTTTTTAAAATATCACGTAAATTAATTGTTTTCATGTTATTATCGACAAAAAATGTGCCGGCATTTTAAAATATCCATGAAATTCGTAGAAAGTAAATAATAGTGTAGATGTAGGTATGTTGGTAGTAGGTTAGCAACCTACTACCGAATATTTTTTTTAGGAAATAAGATTTACCTACCTACCTACTTTCTAGGCAGGTTTCTTCAGACTGTATTTATGTATGCCATATTTGTTACAAAGGGGAATTGTAAGTTATAATTTTTAAATTGTGATTGGGTTTGGCTCATTATTGACATACATTACTTCAGTTACCCAACAGGACCCTATTCCTAAGCCACTACTGTCCGTCCGTCTGTCGGTTAGCGGCTCTCATTATCTGTATAACAAATAATAAAAAGTACCTATATAGTGTTAAAAGTCTTGTATGATGGAATGAAACCCCTTGTGCGCGAGTCTAACTCGCACTGGTTTTTTATTATAAATAAGTATGTATCTACCTAAGTTTCATCGTTAGTAGGTATTCATACAATTTAACTGACCACTGTTACTAACGAATATTATTTTGTACTCTAAAGAAACCATTTTTTTCTAGGATCTAAATAATTTTTTTTATCTCAAAAACCCACAAAAACATTAAAAAATAATAAATGATGTTATTATTACCTAATTAGGTAAATAGGTATGTATTTAAATTTAGGTGTTCGTACCTTCGCTTGAACCAAATATGAGATAACCACCCTTGTAACTCGGTCATTTCTATGTTTAATTTGTGAAGAGCGCCATCTATCTCGGCTGGTTGGTACGACCGAAGACTACTTCGACAGCGCTAGGCTGATGTTTATTCAGTACGCTTTTGTAACTCAGCAAAGCCACAAGTGAATAAGAAAATATGCACAAAGTTTACTTGTTGGACGACAGAAATAATCCGCTCGGCGCCCCTGGCCCAGCGACGAGATGCGATCGCCTTTTTTGGGCGACATAAGTCATCAACTAGTACGGTCACAACATCACAAAGTATGTCGTCTCATTAAAAACCGTCGTCTCCTCAGAAGACGCTTGTCGTCTCACGAGACGACACACATATTTTACTCATGAAACTAACGTGAATTAACTCATCCTCCCCCCCGGCCTCAGGCGTGTCGAGCCGAGCAGCAAGAGCTGCCGCACGCAGTGCAAAACGGGACGCGGAGGGAGAGCGTCGCGTTCACTCACCCTGAAGACTCTCTTAACGAGTCGAAACGCCGTTGGTGCCTTCACCGATGTAACGGTACGTGAAAATTCCCGTTTTTCAATATGAAAGACACAGATAGTCTCACGAGAAGACGTAGGTCGTCTCACAAGAAGACATGTCAGCGTCGGCGTCTCACACTGGGTACAGTCACCTCACCGGAAGACATAATATGTCGTCTCACCAAAAATCGCATGACGTATTACCATTTTGTCAAATATTGGGTATCGCCCAAGGAGTTTTTACTAAAAACTCCTTGGTCTCGCCCCACAAGGGCCACAAGGCAAAATGACAATGAGAGTACCAATACAGTCTATAAAATGTTACGTGATTGTTACAGATCATAGCGAACATGTCACCCCCAATAACTATGGGAAAGTTGGTCTTGCTAGTACCAAAAGACGATGATGAAGCAGCAGCTTTTGGTGCTATCGTCTCCTTCATTCAAAACTATTACTCAAGCGAATAGGTAGCGTGGAAAGTGATCGATATTTCTTATCAAGATTTGTTTGGCAAAGACATATCTTCGTCCATGGACAACCAATTAAGATTCGGCATAAATACAGGTCTAGTTCCGAGCATTTTATCCCAATCCAAATGATCATTTCGTCAAATAAGGAAAATATTGACCAGCTGGCCTCTAGGCCGAGCGCTAATTTACGCAACTCAACAATGAGTTTAATAGTAACATTCGAGAACTGAAGGCTGAATGAAACAAACTCACCAATCGTGACAGAACGTCTAAAATAAAATATTGAGCAGTGAAAGCCGAATTTCAGAAGCTGCCATCAGCACACCAACCAGGGAACGTGACATACCTGCTTCTTTAGCTACAAAACGCCAAAGTGAAGAAAGAGGAATTTCACCTCCACCGAAACGAACTTACGTAGAGCGAAAAAGAATTCAGATGCCCTGCTTCAATATATGTGCGGTCGGAGAGCTGAAGTCATCCAACACAGAAGGGTGGTTTTCAACAAAATTAAAAGTAAGGCTCTCCACGAAATCATCTACAGCATCAGCAGACAGACAGCACTGCACTGAACAGACAGCAGATGGGGGCATCTGAAAGCCATTTGTTCAAAGAACTCGATTTAGCTCAAGCGGTAAAAGACCAAGGAGGAGTTCAAAAGTTTATTCTCTTCAAGAAAACCTTTCCTCGATCTACAAAAACCACATTCAAGCCGGATTTTAAAAGCAAAAAAGGAAGTTTTATAAAAGACTAACAAGTTTGTTCCAAGAAACAACCACACCTGCGGTGGTAACAAAAGATCTTATATCAGCAACAATGATAAACAAGAAAATAATTTCAAACGCCAGAAAAAATGGAAAAGGCCTGTCAAAAGTGCATGACTAGGAAGCATTCAGGTCAGCTGTCGTTCATCTGGAAAAATAGGTGTCGATTGGTGCTCCTGCAGCAGTCATCATATTGGCAGGCTACAGAATTCCCTTCAGAAAAAGCCAATGCTAACAAGATTAGAAAATCTGAGAAAAAAAATCGAGATACCTGCTTCAGAAAATATGAAAATAGAAATTCGAAAATGTTGAAATGGGGAGCTATTCAACCAAGTACGTACAATTATATCGACGATGTTTTTAATGAAGAAACCAGATGGAACAAACCGACCGACATTCAAACTAAAACGGTTAAATCATTTTGTACATGCACCAAAATTCAAACTACTGAACCACTACCAAATTCCAACAGCTGATCTCACAGGCCTACTACTATGTGCCAATAGTTGGAACGCGTCCCAGATTTTTATCTCTGATCCACGAAGGGAAAACCTACGAAATGACTTGTTTACCTTTTGGGCTAGCAAGTGCCCCAGCTGCTTTCACAAAAGTAACCAGTTGGTGCACATTGGTTCAGACAGAAGTTAGACATAAAAGTAGTAGTTTACCTGGACGACTTCCTAATCATTCACCAGGACCCAATAAGGCTGAAACGACACGCGATGTTGGTCATTCACAAGCTAGAAGAATTAGGATGGTCAGTGAACAAGAAAAAAAACCATAACAGAACCCTCGCAGTGTCTGAAATACTTAGGAATAACTTGGAATACCGACAAGAACCTGAAAATGCTTTCAAATGCCAAAATAAAACATCTAGTGGAACGAATCAGCACATTGGTGAAAAGCAAACTTTGGAGTTGGCACGATGCAAAAATAATTTTGGGAAAATTGACGTTTGCAGCCTTTGTGCCATTAGAAAGACTGCATTGTCGATCTCTGCAGATAGATTCCAACAAGTTGCCAAGACTGAAACCACACAAATAATTCTCAATCACAGAATAAAGCATAAGACAACTAAATTAGTGGATTACAAACGCATACAAACGGCAATTCATTACCCCAACCCAACCATGTTCATAAGAACATATGCCGTGGACTATGGTTGGGGGGCTATAGCCAACAGCCAAAAGTTCTGGGAAACTGGACAAGCTCACAGTACCAGTGGCACTGCAACCAAAAAGAGCTTTGGGTCCTATAAAGTAGTAAAAGAAAAAGTGCCTAAGAGCTCAATTATACGGAAAATCGGTAGTTTGGCAGACAGAGAATCGACCAGCTGCGAATAGATAATCCTTGAGACTGTTGGAAACGACAAAAAATGTCCTCCAATTATGCGATCAGTACAAATGAAGCCTAACAGCTCGCTACATACCCAGACCTTACAACGGGCTGACAGGCAGCCTGTCCAGGGCAAAACATCTCCCAGAGTGGCACCTAAAACCGCAAAATAGTCAGACAAATTTTCCACCTTATGCGCACAGCAGAAATATACCTGTTTGCGTCAAATCGCTCAACGATTTAACCAAAATATGTAAGCGAAGAAATAAAGAGGCGGGCCATTCAACCACCGTGGGAAATTCCAGATCTTGCGTTGAACCTTATAGACCTTCAAACAAATTTACCACCAGCCAAAGTGGACCAACTCAATTTGCAGGTCTGGAAGGTATAGACTGGGTAAAAGAAATATTAGGCTAGGAAGAGCACGAAGTTAAATTGTTGCAAGCGTCATGGAGACCTTCAACCTTAAAAACTTATCGTCCAGCATGGCAAACATGTATAAGATGGACTTCTGATAAAAATGTTGAAACAAATGATCCAACGCCAACAGATTTAGCCCGGTTTCTCTGTTTTTTACACGAAACTGAAAAATTGCCTCCAAGAACTATATTACTTCATAAGTCTGTAGTGGCAATTATCACTAATCCACACAAAAGCTCATCATAAAGTACACACCCCATAGTTTCCCATGCACTAAAAGGAATCCTCTCAAAAAACCCAAAAGTCAAAAGACACCATATCTTGGAAACACCATTGGACACCTACCTTCATGCTGAAAGTTTATTTGCAGTTTCCCGCCACACCAGCATTTTACTGTTAATACCATCAGGCAGACGGGTCCATGATCTTACTTTGCTAAGTATAATGCGGGTTTTTTTAAGAAGATGATAATTATATTTTGAGCTTATATTTTGGCCAAAATTTGGCTCTAAAACTGATGGCACATTTTATAGGCAGTCAGGATGGTGCCCTTAGTGTCATCCAACAACTCGCTTTAATGTGGTTTATTGGGTAAATCAATTAATTTTACATTCATCCGAGCGTAAAATCTAAACCTCTATATCACGACCCGGGGACAAGTAAAAGAAGCATCGCGAGCTGTAATCGCTGGATAGATAAAAACTCTTTTTAAAGAAGCTCAAATAACATCCTCTGCAGGTAGTATAAGGGAAGGTGTGGCAACCAACAACTGGAGAGGCACAAATATGAATATTGACGAGATATTAAGAAGAGGAAATTGGAGGTCAAAACTTACAGTTTTTAACCATTACTTCAGAGAGGTTCATTCAACATCAACTACTTCATCAACAAATAACTTAATTAATTGTGTTTTGCCTATAGATTGATTTAATTATGTATAGGGAAAGTACCTATGTCTTTATTTTGTTAGAAAAGGAGAACTGTTTTTTTGTTGTTAAGTAATTGTTACAGATTACTCAGGAAGTTTAATTTTTTTGTTAAATAGATGTACTGATGATTGGTTTCGTCATAATAATAATAAACAGAACTGTTAATTGCTGTCATTTGTATAAATCTAAAATAAGTTTAAATTCACAGTATGCCTGGTACATTGCCGGCAGAGGTTAAACACGTATCATATGTGGTTCAAGCAAAGGCACGAACACCTAAATATAACCATTTTTTCCCCGAAGGGTAAAAAAAGGATATTTAGGTTTCTGCCAAAGCTTGAACCACAACTAAATGTCTTGCCGGCCTGTAGGTACTAAATAAATATCAGTCCAGCGTTATCCAAGTAGTCTTTGGTAGTACGAACCAGCCGAGATAGAGTGCGCTCTTTACAATATAAACATAGAAATGACTGAGTTACAAGAGTGGTTATCTCATATGTGGTTCGAGCTTCGACAGAAACCTAAGAGCCTTCCCAGACGGATTTACTCGCGCGATTTCGCATGTATCCAATCAGGCTTGCTGAATGTCACGTGGAATGTGAAGTGCGTGCACATTCCAAGTGACATTCAGCAAGCCTGATTGGATACGCATGTCAATCGCGCGAACAACAAGCGCGAGAAAAACGCGCATCTAGGAAGGCTCTAAATATGTGTGTAAAAACACATATTTAAAGCCTTGACCCTTCGGGGGAAAATACTCTATTCAAATTTTTGAAGTTTTATGATATTAAATAGTTTCGAGTTATTTTTAAAAATAATTATTTTGTTAATTTCATATTAGCTGTTTGTTGGTATGCTGGTACAAACAAATTAACAAGACCGGTAAAGTGCGAGTTAACTCGCCCACCGCGGGTGACGTCAATTACGTCTAATTCATACATTCAGTATTGTATTCTCGTGGATATCATGAGTAGTTTAGTAGTGACTTTTAGTGAGGGATATATATATATAGTTTCTCTCACTCATACTCGATGTATGAAGAGGAGTAGGACTTTTTCTACCCCTCTTCATACTTCACTTTTATAAAGGATATTATATTTATCCACGTGGCTGACCGAAGGAATTATCTAGTAGTTTTTTAAACTTTAAAAAAGGAGGAGGTTCTCAATTCCGTTTTATTCTTGTTATTAGTAAGTTTTGTTCGTAATTTTTAAAAAACTTTACGTCTTCTATAAAAATAAAAACCTGTAATAGAATAAACAAATCAAGGCCTTTTATATAACATCCTATTAACCGTGTAACTCTCCTTAGCTTGACCACCGTGTTTCTAACATTTATAATTTTTTCTACAAAACCGTTTTAAAAATAGAGACTTCACTACAATTTTCTTGTAATATATAGATATCCTTCTATAACTTATAAAAAAATCAGGTTTCTCACTTTGTAAACTTCGGAGATAAGGGAAGGGGGACGGTCATTTTTTGGATGTTTTTCATCATAAATCCAAAACGGTGCATGATAAAAAAAAAGAAACTGTTTCGTGCAGTACAAATTAGGCCCTTTGATATGATAACCCACTCGACCTAACCAAGTCCCCATTTCTTTTTCATCCCCCCAATTTGGAAGATTTCGAAGTAATTGTTATAGTTACAGACCGCGATAATTTTCCTGTAAAATATCGATATCTTTCTATAATATGTAAAAAAAACAGGTTTATCACTTCGCAAACTTCCGAGTTAATGGGGGGAATGGTAATTTTTATGACGTTTTTTATCATTAATCAAAAACTGTGCATGATATAAATAAATAAAAAACTGTTTCGAGCAGTACAGATTAAGCCCTTTGATATGATACCCCACTCGAGCTTTTGGTCCCAGTTTGAAATTTGGTTTTTTATATTTTGGACCCTTTTGGGTAGAAAACGCAATTATTTTTTTATTTTTTACTGGCAATCTTATTCAGTTAGTGCATTTTAAATCTATACTAAATTTCAAGTCAAAGCTATGTAGTTCCTGAAATAATCAGGTGTGACAGACGAACGGACAAAGCGGCACCACAGATAGATAGATAGATAACTCTTTATAATACTCACACCAACTTAAACGTATAGTACAAAACAAGGGTACAACCATAAGGGTTCGTTTCACCGGTTCGGTAATGTCACCCTAAAAAGAGACATTTCCTTTATCTCCTTTCTAAGTGTTAGGTTCATAAGCCCTCTACAAATACTTTTAAGAAGAATAATAGAAGACAGAAGTTTAATATGTAAAATGGAGTAGCAAACACAACTAAGTATAAAGTTCAGTTCAATTAAAAATAATGGAATGATTTTTTAATTACTTATTAACTAATGGTTTAGGCCTTTAGTAATTGATAAGCTATTGCAATCTTATATGTGGAAACAATTAGCTAAATGAGAATGTATTCAATTAATTAAATTATTTATTTCATGTTACACCTCAATACAAACTAGTTGAAACTATATTGGTTGGAAACTACGATAAATTCCTCCATAATTAATATGACTGATTAATATAAATAGTAATTCTAACATGTCCCCACTGTCATAGAAAGGAGTTTGCAGTTTTTTTTAGAATTAATGCAATTTAGCTGAGGCTAAAATTCTAAAGCTTTAATCCTTAATGTTTAAGGTGTGATTCCGTAGCTGACTGCAGGCAGACAGAATCAGCAGGCGAGACCGTGTCGGTCGCCGCGACACTACTTGTATCGATGCATTTGTATAAAAGTGACAGACCTGTGGCTGTGTACATGTGGTCAGTTAAGAAATGTATCGAAACTTGAGTGTTGAGTGTTGACATTGGTTTATAATACTATTTATGCCTTTAACATTATGTTCTAAATATAATAGGTAGACTGAGACATTATAAGATACTAGCTTCCGCCCGCGGCTTCGCTTGCGTGGTACCGGGATAAAAAGTAGCCTATGTGTAAATCCAGGTCACAAACTATGTATATTCCAAGTTTCATCCAAATCTGTGCAGTAGTTTTTGCATGAAAGAGTAACAAACATTCATCCATTGATCCATACATTCTCACTTCACAAACTTTCGCATTTATAATATTAGTAGGAAGAAGAACTTAGACATAAAAACATCCTGAAGTATTTCATGCATGGTAGTTAATGTGATAGTTTAGATAATTAATATATTACATGCATGATGTTCCGTATGTCAAATGCAATAGATCCAAAAGAATAATTAATTCATTACAATGATAATTGATTCCACACATAAAATTATTAAAGTCAATTAATTTGGAATGCATCCAAGTTGTTAAGCTCAAACTAATATTTCTACATACCCACAGTCACAAAAGGCCCATTGTGGTGTTATGTGGACGATTGGAATAGTCCGGATGATGTCTTATCTATTGACACACAGATGTGTATGATAATATAATATTCCCAGTTTAGTAGAGAATTTGCCTACTGTTCCATGCAACCTCATAACACTGACATCAGCCCTAAGAATTTCATATATGAAATTACCAAACGAACAGAAGCAAATGTTATACTTTACCCAATCCATGCTTGTACAGTCTCTTTCTGTAAGAACCCCTCGTTAAAAAGTATTTAATGACTAGAATGAGAATAAAAAAAGAGAGTAAGTACAGGAGACTTAGCATTCCGATGTCCAAGTCGGAGAAAGGGCTGGGCGCGACGCCTGTGGCCGCAGAGCGGGCGCGGCGCACGTCTTGCAGACTCTCCGTCCCGTAGACTCCTTGCAGGTACTGGTATACTGCAGGCAGATTCCAAGCACCTCGCGGCAGACGGCATGCTTCGCACCTCGTTATACTCGGAAACTGAATTTTAGGGAACTGAGGATCTTCAGTTATATCACCAGCAAGGCGTAAATTCACTTCATTGTGTGATATCCATAACCAGAGGACTGCCTTGTCATTCTCTTTCACATCAAATAATCTGTTCCTTTCTGCCATTGCTTGAAAATGTTGCGCACATTCGGTGCAGCCAAAGAAATGTTTGACATACCCGTGCATAGCTCTTAAGACTTTGGGGCCTTCTGTGCCTGTTTTTCTTGCGGCGTTAACAGTTAAGGTGTGGAATAAGGTCCAAAGACCGCATGTATATCCACGGTATTTGGGAAGACTTCCTTTGCATCCAATATATTCACTCGTTTTGGATAAATAGACTGGAGCATAAGCCTCTTCCAACCCTTTGACAGTATTATACAGTTCAGTACCACTCCAGCTAGTTTTTGTAAGGATGGTAGCTCTCAGGCCAGTGATGTATTCCTTAAGGTTGCCCCGGAATGGGAATGATGTTATAAGAACATCCAAATAGTTTAACAGAGCTTGTAAAGGCTCACCACTCAAAGTCTGGTGTCTAGTTATTTCTGTATGCAAACTGGTTTTTAAAGTTTGTTCTAGATCACTGTAATAAACAATATCGGCATTGGGCACGACAGGTTTGATGGGATCAGAAACTTCTTTTGATTTATCTGGAATGCTCTCATCTTTTTTTGGGAAAGCATACTGTACTGAATTCAGGAAGGTATTGATGGCTTTCAGCATATTTGATGTTGTAGAATCTTTAGGAGAGAGGTTGAATGTTTCCAAGGTGGATCTAACTGCTATGAGGGCAGGAAACTTTAGCAATCCTGCTACTTCAGCCAATTCACTAGTTTCCAACACTCTCTTCACTCTAATGTTCTTGTAGTTGTTTATATCAAGAGCTAGTTCTGATCCTACTGTAGAGTTTTTATTTTCAAATACCAGGAATGTGTAAAGCACATCGGTAGGCACATCACTCACAGCATTTCTGAAGGAAGTGTATGCAGCAATCTGGAATGAGGGGGCTAATGGAAGACGGCCTTGTGACTGTTCATTTTGCATTTTGTGTACGAGCTGAGCTTTGACTTTATCAACAGTGTCAGCCTGTTGGATTTTCTCACCAACATTGCCATTGGCTTTGACATAGTTTTCATGCAAGTAACGCAGTGTTGGATAGGCCATTACTTCAAACTCTCGACAAATTTCATTGTTCTCTTCTACGGCGCAGTCAATGACTCCTAATTTTATTATATTTCTCCATGGTGCTATTTCAGCTGCTAGGTTTTTAAATTTAGGCGCAAATGCTCTGCAGTGACCGCAATAGCTATTATAAAATTGAACAACCATTGCATGGGGTTGGCGGTAAACTTTTCTTTCGAAGTTATGGTTTGTTAGAATATCAACAAAATCGGACTTACTGTATAGTCCTTGCTCTTCCACATCGCCTGGTATGACGGCAGCATGCACTACGGCACAAAAAAATGGGATGCCTACAACATTGTAGCACCAATTCATATTGACCATTCTCTTTCAAATTGTAGACGTACAAAATTACTGAACTTCCAGAAATTGCGGTCTTCTAAAGGTAGAAGCTCTCTGAGTGAGCGCGTTATGCTTACGCTGGATATGACTCGTCTTTTTACGTTTCGAGTTAAACTCCACACCACAACCGAAAACTTGTCAGCGATTTGTTTCAGCTCCGAAACTGAAACGCGAAACCACCTGAAGATTAGAAAGCTTCAGACATACTGAAGGAGACATCTATCAATTCACTTTAGCAATAAATAGCATAGAATTTGCGGAACGAAGCCGATGCGGAGCGAGACGAGATCTTTTGAGGATAAAATTTAACTAGCAGTGTTGCCGTTGCCGGCAGTCAAACTGAAAAAGATCCGATCCCAAGGTCAAAATAGACCGAAATGCGCCAAAAAACCCGTTTTGCAATTTCAGATAGGTATTTATAAAAAAACAGACCATAATCTCCCTAAATGACATACAAGCTTATGTATTAAAGTGGGTTTGCTCGCAATACTTTTTTCTGGATAAAAGGTAAGGCCTTTGTCCTTTTCTTTACCCCTGACAACAACATCAACCACGAAACTATGGGCTTGGACCCCCATAAAAAATCAAGAAATTACAGATCGGAAACTATCTTTTTATTTTGTGTATCATTGTGTTTCGTATTTTAAGTAATTTATATTCTGCGGTCAAAACATGGAACCAATGGTACGGATCAGTCACCTTGCCGTCAGGCCCTGGTTCCTGATTTTCTATGATCGATGATCGCAAAGCAGAGTCAACCGACAACCAATTTAGTCAGTGAGTAAGAGCGATTAGTATCATAAATAACGTAACTTTACAGTGCGTAGTTAGATACCTTAAGGAAACAAAACAAGCAACAATTGATCTGTAAGCAAATCGGTAAAATCGTAGTGAGCCACAATTTTTTTCTAGTAAAGGTGTACAAAAGAAACAAGAGAAAGAAAACGCTTGTATTTTTTTTATAACCTGATGAAGATCGGTGAGAGGAGTGAACCGCGATTTTTTAAGTTTAGCTAACTACGCTGTCCTGTTTTAATTCTTCATTCTTACAAACTTTTCAGAGTAAATGGTAGTTTTGGGCATTACACCCTTATTGGTTACTAGTTGGTGAGTAAGGTGCGATGAAGAATTAAACGTAAGCAATCAAAATGGCAAGCGTAGCGTGCCACGAAATTTTTCTCGCATAGATTAATACAAAATATAACAAGAAAACTATGATTTATATCTGGAATAAAATAATTAATAATACTAATAGTTAAAGAATACCTACTACCATCCGTGACCAAAAATTTGGTCCTGGACTTATCATTTCTGTATGTTCTGTATTTCATTCACCCTATGCCACCCTATACCGCTGACATTGCACTATTTACGGCACTCAGTCAGTGAACCACCAGGCCAGGCGGTGGCGTCAATCGTTTCATTCCCATTCTCATCGTAGCCTAGTATACTTACTAACACCCACAGGTATTAACTATAAAATCCCTATATTAATATTAAGGTTTTGTATAGCAATGATAAGATACACTCGCCACGGACCACCCAGCCCCCCTCTTTATACGCCTATGTCTCGCCTATAATCTACACGCTGAGCAGGCGGGTTTGGCATTGCAGGGCACAGCTTCTTGCACCACCTGCGCTGCTTCCCGTCAGCGGTCAGGGAATTTAGCTGTGCCAATGGTACAGGATGTGTTATGCCGCAATCAGCAAGCCACCAGAGCCCCGTTTGTTAGTTACAGCACGAGCAGAAGAGGTGGGTTTGAGTTCCAAAGGTGGCGGTGGGAACCCATTACACTCTACTGATGAAATCATTGAAGTAACCAACGATGCTTATGGCTTGAGTGTGAAATAGTTTGCGTTAACTACCTATATATTTTTTTATCTAAATGTCAAAGTTTTATAACCTCCCCTCTCTGAGGAGTTAGTAAAACAGTGTAAATAGATACTGTTAATACAGAACAGTGCCCAGGGGAACTGTTTTATTTCCATTAAAAGCTATACCTAGACTTAACGCAAATATTGTATTTCTGATCATAATTGGTGTTTTTCACACACAGGCCTTAGACCTGTGGGTAGAAATTACCAACATTATCAATAAAGTTGGTGAGGGAAGCCAGTCAACAACCTTTTATAGCAAGTATATTTGAGATAAACCGACCTGATACTACAATATTCTATTTAAATACCTTACCTATCTAGGTAATGTGAGGGATAGCAATTTAGCAATAAAAAGTAGGTTTTAAAGCGGAGTGAGCCGCGATTTTAGTAAGTTAGTTGAACTTCATCTTCTTAAAATACAAAAATATAGCAAAGGTAAAAATAAAAACACCGATAGACCGCATGATCCGAAAATCCGCTGAGGCCTAAAAAAAGTCCGAAAACGGATCAAAAGATCCGCTGCTATCACTACACTTCTATCTACAGGTACGTCACCGTCACGTCAATATTTTTTGATTGACTTGACATTGATTAGCGTAACATTGATTGACACACTTTGATGACGTATGTGAAGTTGACTCGATATAGTCACCCACAGTGGATAAGTCAATGTCAAAAAAATTGCTGTCTTAATATATGAGTCTAGTGCACAATCTAGAAACTAGAAACAAACACAACATTTTAGTAACGTAACATTCAGCCCGGAAAAGGTCGCGTCATGTAAAATTAACGCTGAGGGGAAGCTGCCACATCCACATCAGCCTATATCAGTCCACTGCTGGGCATAAGCCTCCCCTAATAAAGGGGGATATACCCATAATCTCCACGCTGGGCATGCGGGTTGGGGATCGCAGGGCAGAGCTTCTCGCACCACCGACGCTGCTGCCCGTTAGTGGCCAAGGGATTTAGCTGTGCCGATGTAGGCTGTGCTATGCCGCAATCAGCCGGCCGCCAGAGCCCCGTTCGTTGTGTAGCAGGGTGCACCACGTGAAGGTTGGGTTGGCTTGGGTTACAAAGATAGGGGTTAGAACAATGTACACTCCTGAGGGGAAACTGCGCAGTAGGCGATTTATCGGTATTTACCGGTGCGCAACGCTGTCCACGCCTTGGTTTTATAAATATCGCGAATCCAACAAGGTCACCACTTCAACAATCTGTCGACTGAGATTGGGTCATGCTATGCTTGCACACCAGATTTTTTCACACATGATGTGCAGAGTCATCTGCTGACCTATAAAGAAACTGCAGTCTCAAACGAAATGAATAAACGTTTGCCTAGATAGTGTGACCCGTCCATACAACCGGTGTTTTATTCTATTTTACCACCGCCTGATTAGAACCGCTCAACAATCGTTTTGCTGCTGTCAGGGGTCCGACCACGCTAAATTATAACAGCAATCACAATTGTTGAAATCAACCCAGATTTCAACAATTGTGATTTTTTCCTAATTTTGGTGACGAATTTTATTTATGAATTTTCAGCAAATTTTATGATGGGATTTATTTAAGTAAGTTATTCTTATACCAAATCTTTAAGTGTGCCAGAAAAAAAACCCGTTAGCTTAGGAGATATTCGACTTTAAAATTATATGTGCCTACCAAAATTGTATTATAATTAGAAATCTTATTTGCTTTAAACCATTTATAACAAGAAAACTAGTAGTGATGAACAATTTAACATACTTGAAGTTCAACTGCTTGGACATAGTATATTTTCGACGTAAATCATTATAATCATCATCATCATCATCATCATCATAAGTCCACTGCAGCGTGGAAATAGGCATTCCCTAAAAAGCGCCATTCACTCTGTCCCTCATTTTGATTCGTTCTAAGCTAAGCTTCTATTAGCACAGTCTTTCACAAGTTGTCTATCTATATGGCCGGAGGGAGTCCTACACTACGTTTGCCGAGACGTGGTTTCCACTCAAGAACTTGTTTTTTTTTCGGTTCGGCGGCAGATATGGCCAACACGCAGCTGCCACCTCAGTTTACTAATTTTGTGAGCCATGTCGATAGCTTTAGTTCTCTGTCGGATAGTCTTGCTTGTTGTTGATCCTATCCTTCTAGAGGAACTCATACGAAAGCTCGTTCCATATATATAACTTGCTGTTGAACTGGTGGATTAACCACACATGTTGTGAGTGTCCGGCATCTTATGTCATTACAGATACTGATACACTGATTGAAGGTTTTTTTTTTGGCATAACAATAAAGAAAACTTGAAATAGCATAATAAATATTGCTCAACACAGCTGGATCCTGTTGGCTCACAGCCTACTCATAGTCTACGAAAGCCAGACACGAGAGCTGAATATACTCTTAAGAATTCTCTATAATCTGCCGTACTGAGTTGTGAATGCGGTATTGGCACCTATCCTACGCGAAACCCAGCCTGTTCATCATCATCATCATGATCAGCCTATTGGCTATATAGGAATTGGAACCCGCGACTTTCCTATAAATACCGGGACGCGCTAACCTAATGCGTTACCGTGTCAACTCCTCGCCTTGTCGAAATTTTCGGGCAGTCACGGCAATGCAGAATTTGTATTAAGGGAAACACATTACTCTATAATATATATATATATATTAACTACTTCATCATCATCATCATCAGCCTATAGCAGTCCACTGCTGGACATAGGCCTTCCCTAATGAGCGCCATTGCGCCCTATCCTGAGCTCTATTCATCCAGCCTCTACCAGCAGCCTTTCGCAGATCGTCACTCCATCTGGCCGGAGGGCGTCCTACACTACGTTTGCCGAGCCGCGGTCTCCACTCAAGAACTCGTTTATCCCAACGGTTATCGGTTCTTCGGCAGATATGGCCAACCCACTGCCACTTCAGCTTGCTAATTCTCTGAGCTATGTCGACAACTTTAGTTGTATGTCGGATATACTCGTTACGGATTTCCTTCAGAGTAACTCCGAGCATAGCTCCTTCTATAGCTCGCTGAGCGACTTTAAACTGGTGGACTAGCCGTACTGTGAGTGTCCACGTTTCGGATCCGTATGTCATGTCGGGTAGGACGCACTGATTGAAAACTTTCGTTTTCATACATTGCTGTATGGCCAGCCTGTTCCGGTAGCGGGAACTCACGACTTTTCTTGCGACATGATTCGTAATATCACCAGAACAACTTAGTAGGCGTGTTTCTGGAGCGAGATACATACCTAGGTATGTTGTTCTCAAGAAAGATCAGGCAAATAATGTTGTTATCAGGTCTCCCTTCCTAACATAGAAAACCATTCAGCTTGAATGGAAGCCAACCTCTGGCTATCCCATGGTTCAACGTATTTACTGAGCAGCTTGGGAGGAGCCACTAGAAAAAGCTCACACGATGGTCAAACCGTATTATCAATAAATACCTCAACCAAAATCTCCGGTATAAGCCGATGATTTCTGTTAAAATCGAGGACTTTTATGGCCTTCGAAAAGCATTAGCAGCTTAAGCTAATGCTTTTTGCCCAGACGAGAGAAGCACAACTCTAGAAACATCCTGATCAGCCACTACTTTGACAAACTATTAGAAATCAGACGAATCCGCCGATTAAGACGGAGTTCAGATGGAGCATCAGAACTTATAAAAACTTCGAAGGTTGCAGTTTACGGCAAAAAAGAACGGGAGCATAGTGGTTCCCTTCTTTACATTTGTAGGCTGTTTAATAGGGTTATTTCAAATCGTCTCACCAGAAGACTCAAGGAATTTGCTACCGGAACAGGCTGGGTTTCTTGTAGGATATAGCACCAACAGACCCCATTCACACAGTGCAGCAGATTAGTAATCAGTCCTTGTCTAGCTTTTGTGGACTATGAAAAGGTCTTTGACTCTGTCGAAACCTGGGCTGCCTTAGAATCATGTCATGTATAGAATATCGTTATCAAAGTGTACAAGTACAGGAACAGGAGACAGACCCATCCAACTGAGCAAAAAAGTGATACAGGGAGATGTCGTATCTCCGTCACGTTTGTGGATAATGTGGACTGGAAAAGTATGTGCTTTGATATTAATGGTAAGCACAACTTACACTTATGATTTCCGAATTTAATGGCTGGCAGAGTTGCTGGAGAAACAAACTAGCATCAACTCTCATCTAGTTGATGTTTCTCGTACCTAAAGGTCTCAGTACAATTTGGATTAGACCACATTATTTAATGGCCTCCTTCTTGAAGGCTTTTTGTATGTGTACTCACAGCATAGCTAGTCCGTCAGTTTGCTCATGAAGATCATAAATCGGAAAAGGATCTACTGATCCTATCAGATGAACCCTCTATCAGATAGATGACAGCATCATCAATATTACGGGAAGTCTATGGATGGAAGGAAAGTGATCAAGATCGAATCTTTGGTGAATATCTATATTCATGCTCATTAAATACAGCAAAATAGGGGTATTTACAATTTTAATAATAACTTTCATAAGATTATATTTTATTGAAGATACATTTTATTAAGCTATTGCATAGCTTCTATCGAGGGCCGGAATTTCTGGATTCGGTCCCCGCGCTCAACGCGGGGACCGAATCCAGAAATTCCGTAACGAAAAAAAACCTCACGCTCCCCACTCCGACGGGCACGGAGGTGTGGCTTGAAGGCCGTGCATTGTCTAACGTCGTTTCTTTTCGGCAGTCTTCGACACGGTGTTTGTGTGCGTGCAACTAGACGTATTCTATCGAGACGATCACCACGCTCAAAAAGTGTAACTTGAATTAATATCAAAGAAAAAGAAATACTGCATAAATAAAAAAGAAATACTGCATAAATAAAAAAGAAATACTGCATAAATAAAATAAATAAATAATTATAATTGCATAAGTTGATACAAAATGCTATGCAATAGCTTTACCGCGGCAGTCCCCGAGTGCCACACGTCTTTTTATTTTATTTTATTCTACACCCAGTAGTCACATAGTTTGTATAAAGGTAACAAATTAGGTAATTTTTACGTATAACCTACCTAGATTGGTACATTAGTCACCCAGACCCCACACGTTTTTTTCCTTTATTTATTTATTGGATAATTTAAATACTAGTTTGCGCCCGGAGCTTCACTTGCGTGGCACCCCGATAAAAAGTACCTAGCATATTATGTTACTCCGGGTTAAGAAATACTTATTTATTGACGTCAAGGAGGAACTAACACTCACATGCTTACATTAACATTCCACTTTGCCGCTAATATTAGTAGAAATAACTGTAGGATAGGATAGTAGGAAGCTCGTGCAAGCATTTGCTCCTCAGTCGAAATCAAATCTGTATATTTTGACTGTATTAAGAAATCAGAAATGAAATCCCATTATGTAATACACACACATTTATTTGTAAGTATCCTTTTACAGTTTTAATGGATCCTATCTTTATACACACATTTTATACTTTTCAATTGCAGAGCCGAATTAATAATTTCAATCTGATAAAGACACTCTTGACAGTCACTTCTATGTTGTCATAGATAATATATCAAAACCATAAATTCCCAATACCCCCAACTCAAGTTCGAGTTCTATTTTATTATAATTTTTAATTCAATAATTTTAAGCGCTAACCACACATTTCCGGGTACCCGGCCGTGCCGTGTTCCGTCAGGGACGGGAAAAAAATCGGTTACGTACAACTTATATGAACTTGTTCACACAGCTCAGTGTCAGGCGCATCCGGATCGTCAGTGTCCCGGAGCACGCTCGGACGCACGGACGCCCTGACAGTGCTGTCCGATTTTTATCTATCGTTATCAGCTTCTTCTTCATCTAGCGCTATTGCAATCATTGCCAATTCTTCAGTATTAAATAAGGGCATCGCGTTGTGGGCGTACCAGCTAAAGAAACATGTTATGTGCGTATCAGCTAAAGAAACACATTACACTGATACCGATTTCCCTGATATGTGTGAACACGGGTGACGGATGGCACGTCCCTGACGGGAACACTGTCGGAACACGGATAGCCCTGACCCGGAAATGTGTGGATAGCGCTTCAATCTATTAACAAAATAAACTTGTACTTGTTACAAAAAGAAAAAATAGGTAGGGCATCCCTAAATAATAATGACATTCTGTCACTTACATATTTACTTTGACATTTGTGACAAATAACCTAAATATCTAACATTCAAAATATATCGAACTTAAATTTTATCCTCCAAAAAACCTAGCATCATTATTTTGTTTAAATCCTATTCTGGTCTGTTTTTATTCAATTTGTTTGTACATACGCCCCAATTGTTTTTATTATGACGTGACACTGGCAGATATGTCCAGGTTGGACGATTGCCCTTAAAAAAAAAAACCTAGCATCAACTAAGTACTACAGTACATAGAACATTTACTTAGTACATAAAAGTTCACAAACTGTAGATGTATGGTATAGGTATCTACTGCTTCAATACAAACCAAGTAATTTACACAAGTATTCGTGTCTGTGTTTTGGCAATGGATTGGTAAATATATCAGCTCTATTTTCATTTGAAGATATATATTTTACTGACAATAATCCTTTGTTAACAATATCCTTTATGAAATGTATTTTTATATCTATATGTTTAGACCTCTTACTATTTTCATAAATTTCTTTCATAACTCCTTTTATAAACACTATTCAGTTACAGTTAGTGCTGCTGCTACATATTCTGATTCTGCTGTTGATTGTGCAACGGTTGATTGCTTTTTGAACTCCAACTTACTAAGTTTCCATAGTGAAATATTGATGATCCACTAATGCTTTTGCGGTCATCTCTCATTCCACCCCAATCTGCATCTGAAAAACTGTTTAAGTGGTTATTTTGTTGTACTTTATATATTAACCCCTTGTTTTTTGTTTGTTTCAGGTATCTTAGGATTTTCTTCCCAGCTTTCCATAACATAGGTGTCGGACAATGCAAGTATCTGCTGAGGAATCCTGCTGAATATGCAATGTCTAGCCGGCTTGTAGTGGCCAAATACATGAGTGATCCAACAAGTTCTCTGTATGAAATGTTGGTGATCATTTCTTCATTATCTCCAATTATAAGAATATCATCAACGAATATCAATAAGTACACATTACTTGCTGTGTATAAACAGAAATCGCTTTTCGATTGTGTAAATCCATTTTTAATAAGAAAGTCATTTAACTTCTCATTCCAACATCGTGGAGATTCTTTTAAACCAAATAAAGATTTTCTGAATTTTAGTACTTTTCCTTCTTTCTTTTCTAATCTTTCTGGATATTTTATATAGACATCTGTCTTCAACTCTCCATTCAAAAATGCTGTTGGTATATCCATTTGCTTGATGGGCAAGTCTTCTTGGACTGCTTTGTTGATAAATAATCTAACAGTTGTTATTCTCGCCACTGGTGCGTAAACATTTTGAGTTGTTTCTTCTTGGTAACCTTTAGCAACTAATCTTGCTTTCTTTGTGTTATCAGATTTAGTACGAAATACCCATCTTGTGTCAATAGCTTTATGATTCTTTGGTAAATCACATTCTTCCCAAGTTTTAAGTCGTTTAAGTGCTTCTATAGCTATCTTCTCTATAGCTTCTGTTCATCCTCCTTGGTTTATTGCTTGTTTAAAAGTAGTAGAATCTTGAGTTAGTTTTTATAAGCTTTATTACAGAGATTACGTTTAACAACATTTTTGAGTTTATTTACAGATAGATTAATCACGTCATTTGGGATTTTGTTACAAAATCGTACACACATGCCTTTAAAAGATTGACTAACTTTATGGAGCCTTACAGTAGGAACAGCTAGTTTATCTTTATTTCTAATGTTAACATTATGATAGTCGCTATTTTTCTTGAACATGTTAACATTTTTTCGGACACACAGTTTTCTTATATATAGTGGCACGGCACTGTCATAACATTTATTTCTATAAACTTAGTTCTAAGTGATTCTCTGGGGCCCATATTATAAATTGCATGAACAGCCCTCTTGAAGATTGGAGCTAACTTTATGGAGTCTTACAGTAGGAACAGCTAGTTAATCTTTATTTCTAGTGTAATTAAATGTTAGGTTGTCGTTATTATTATTATTATCATACCTACAATGATAGAATTCGTTCATTTTTGTTTTGGTTTAAAACTCATATTTTTATTTCAGACTAGAGAACCAGAGGCTACGTTAAATCAAAGGATTGTGACTGACAATACACTTGTATGCCCCCAATTATGTAAATCTGCCACAGTAAGTAAGTATCAAAAACGTTTATCGTTTAAAAGCCTAAGCTATATTTTATCAAACCAGGTAAGTGAAACCCAAGATCCTGCTTGCCTTCTCCGAAGTACCCGCAATTTAAATTAGCTAGGTCTTTCGACGGCCTGGGGTTGCAACCCTTCTCATGGAATGCTAGCTGCTTGCAAAAAGTGGGCATGTATCGAACGCGTAATGTTTGGATTTGCCTCTGACTCCCTTAGGGTATCCTCAATATATTTGCGTACTGAGCAATATCTGAAGATATATTTGTATTAAAAAAAAATATGTGGAGAAAGATATAAGATGTATTTGTATTTTTATTTTTGTATTTTATTTCCAATGGACTTTGACTGACAGGAAAGAAAATACATTGATGTTAGCTCCTGTTTTCAAAAAGTTTTCATTAAGATTTTATTCTAGCTTCTGCCCGCGGCTTCGCACGCGTAGTATCTGGATAAAACATAGCCTATAATGTTATTCCTGGTGTAGTCCTAAATAATGTGCAATGACAATTTGTTATATAGGTACACCTAGTTAACTACTTACAAGGCCTCGGTCTGCTTACTATATAACCATATTGCAAAATTTACCCTTAGACAGGGTTTATTAGAGATACCTTACCTATAACCTATAACATAATGCACTTTAACACCATGTCATTTACTTCGGTGGTCTTCGCAGAACATCTTGGTTAAGCAACTCTTTGCCCGGATACTACTTATATGGGTTACTTGGATGCCATTTAGATCTGAGCGCTTCAAGCTTAAGGTGTTGGTTCCAGCTTTTTCAGTCGTTAAGCCATGTCGGAGGCCTTTGGGCGGCCTAAAAATTCCAACAGCAGAGTTGGCCACTATTTCATACGAAGAAGAAGAAGAACACCAATTTGTTCCATGCCTCAATTCATTTGATTCATCATCAGCAGCAGCATAAATAGCTTGTTATTTTTCCCAGCCAGAACGAAGAACACCTTGTGAAAGCAATAAATTTATTGTATTGTATTGTATTTTGTGTCAAAATTTTGCATGAAGGAGAAATAAACAATACTCACTACCGTTCGCCGTTATTATATTAGTAGGATTGCTAGCATTCTAAGTACGTACCTTCTACAGATTACATTTGTTATTGTTTAAATACAGAAATTAATTTTTGATTACTATTTTTAGGGTAAATCACCATCATTCACACCACGAACGTTGCGAAAAAATTAGCATCGGACTGCTAAACGAATTAGAAGATACTCGAAAAACTGCGCTCTTGGGGAAAAAAGTTGGCGTTTACTAAGAGAGTAGCGAATTTAGAAAATATTATTGCAGAATCGAAAGCATAATTTGCTATATGTTGAAGTTTTGGAGAAATAAAAATATATTTCCTATATTTCTTTTCATTTTTGCATGAAGGATTTTTTAAAATTATATAGGTAGGCGCACCATATTCAATCAAATTTGCTTAACATCCTTCCTTCCCTAACATATTATCAAAAGATATTAAAACTTTTTAGTAAAGGTAGATTATAAATGAAAAAATTGTTGTCATGCAGGTAAAGTGTTGATAGATAAAAGATAAAAAAGATAAAAAAATGTTTATTGCATTGGTCTTGTGTGATAAACAACTTTTTCTGTAGCAGCATTAATCAAAGTATACTAGGTACGAGTTAGTAAAAGTTGTGTTAACAAGACCCTAAGGTTTGACAGTGCTTTGAGTTCCTCGCTCTAACTAAGTAGAAACTTGTATGTAGAAGCGAGGGAAATGGTTAGATTATGAATGGTCGATAGATTAATATGGTTTGTTAATTTCTTGTTTGAATTGGTTGTCTCTCACCTTGGGCAATATGCAAATATTTTACCCATTATCATCATCATATAGGCTGATGATGATAATGATGAGTGCAGTCCACTGCTGGACATAGGCCTCCCCTAATGAGCGCCTGAGTCTCTGTCCTGAGCTCGACGGATCAAGCTTCTACCAGCAGCATTTCGCAGATCGTCACCACCTGGCTGGAGGGCGTATTATCAGTATATGTTACCCAAATCTATGGAATTTTTAATTATCTGGCAACCCTGCAGTTGAAATGAGATAGAGTCAAGTGGCCACGCTCGCTAAGAATCTACTAATACATAATCCATGTGTAGTTCACTCAACATACACAAGGTAGCGCTATCATCCTTTTACTAAACTATTTTGGATCTGTTTCCTCTCTTTTCCTCTGTGGTCTATTACTTTACTCTTTGGCGTGTGCGTAGCGTACATAACTTAGAAACAACAAAAAACAACAAAACAAACAAATAAAAAGCTAAGTTAACTATACTACTATAGTTTCCGAGGTCCAAATAAAAAGCTAAGTGAACGATACTACTATAGTTTGAATATTTTCGCCTATGACATTAGCGCCATCTATCATCTGGCCCCAATTCAAGTCAAAGCTAAAATAAAGCAGTCCCTTTTTTTGTACTGTGTCGATATTCTTCTCCCCTGTGGAATAATAGTCTCCCCTGTGGAGTAATAGTGTTCTGTGGTAATAGTGTTCTGTGCTTAGAAATCTGTGGTGTGTGCTGTGCTGTGTGGTGAAAATTTTAATGAGTGTAAAAATCTAAATGTGAAACCCTTGTGGAGATACAGCAAATTACGAACTGCGAACTGGTCTGGATTGCAGGTAACAATCGTATTTACTTGTAATTTTATAAAATGGTATTGTGCGTATCGGCATCGAATGACTTGTGTATATGGTTCTTACATGGTTCTTCCATGGTATTCCAAAAAGCTTGTCAAGAATCTATGAAAATTATGCCCAGGTGTAGAAAGTCCATATAAATGTAGGATTTAAACATAGGTACATACTCCTAAATCAGCTTCCATGATATCGATGAGGGTAGGTAAGTTTCCGATACGGGGTTCGCCAAGCGGCGCACGCAGCTTAGGTGGGGCACCTGCGTACCCTGGTAACAGGTAGGTATTAAAAATAGATCTTGTTTAATTGGGTTTATTGGAAGGTTATTAAAATCGATAATTTTGCGACGGCGCACTCGTTATGTCGCATTGCAGGCGTGCAGTAAACTAAATAAACAAACAGGCAATATACTATGTAGAACGAGAGTTCGTTCGTGAAAACGTTGCAGCACCAGTTGAATCTTCAAATATTAGGTAAGTTTACGTACTTTTACAAAAGCTCAGATATACCCATTGGGGCACAGAACTAAAATAGCAATAGACCTACAAAATTGTTTATTGAGTTCCAAGGTCGAGATCTTAAATCCATGCCGCTACCTATACTCAGGTTAGTCACAGTGGTTTAAGTGAAATACTATTACCTGTTACATACATTTAAATCAAAGACAACATGTGTTGTTGATAACTGTTGTAAAAATCTTTAAACCAAACAATTTTCTACCTGATTTTAAAATAAAATAAACAACAACACCTAGAATGTGTTGGTACGATGGATGTTGACAAAACTTATCTAGCAGTAAACCTAGCACTACCGAATAAACATCTCGATTACTGGTTAAACTAAGCTGAATTGATGTGAGAACTTCGAGAAATGTTGACATTTCAAATAAACTTATTCCTCCTTCATGCTAAAACTAATGGATAAAGATAAAGCTGAAATTTTACAAGTAATTATGTAGTTCTAGACAGGGAATAACTTAAAGCAAGTTTGGTTTAAAGAGTGTGGGTACCGGTGAAATTACAGGCACAAGAGGCTTAAATCATCTTCATGCTTCTAGTTGATGAACGCAGGGTAAATGTAAATGGACTTCTCCAGTTGGTCCATTGTGCGTGTAATGATGAACGCAGGGTGTTGCATCATAGAGCACAAAAAACGTGAATATGCATTGTGATAGATAATGGTTACCACTTAACATCAGGTGGGCCATGTGCTTGTTCCATCTTCAAGTAAAATAAAAAAAAATACAATTTTAAATAAAACTCCCCAGTTCTATCAAGCTACAGTTCTTCTATTTATCATGCAGGTTTGGTATAGTATAAGTAAGGGATGTACACTTTTTATTATTAGTAGCTTCCTGCACATCCAACGAGTTTTTTTGTAATCCAAATGAAAACAGTTTTTGAAAAACATTGTACTTACATCGTCATCATCATCATCAACAGCCTATATCAGTCCACTGCTGGACATAGGCCTCCCCTAATAAGAAGGGGGATATGCCCATAATCCCCACGCTGGGCATGCGGGTTGGGGATCGCAGGGCACAGCTTCTAGCACCGCCGACGCTGCTGCCCATTGGCAGCCAGGGAATGTAGCTGTACCGGTGTTTTAGGCTGCACTATGCCGCAATCAGCCGGCCGCCAGAGCCTCGTTTGTTAGTTAGCAGGTTGCACCACGTGCAGGTGAGGTTGGCTTGGGCTCCGCTTAGATGGAGGATGGAACTTATATCACTTTTGAACTATGAGGACATCAGTAGTATATTGATTTTAGTTTTTAGAGATTTGAATGAAATCTCTCGAGGGATTACAAAATTTTTGCTCAATGCAAGACTGAAATAGGTAACCTTCTAAATATAAGTACTACTTAAAGTAAATAATCATTAATTCAAAAAGTCTATATCAAAAACTGTTGCTTGTTTCAGTTACTTTAATTTGTTTTGTTTAGATTTTGAGTGATTATTATCTCTCGGAGTTTGAGTCCCCATTCATTATTTGTTTTGTTTGCCATTCACTCTTTAGTTAATTCATTAGTAGTTCAACCGAATTTTTCGAGAGAAAAGAGAGTGAGTTGATATTTGCAATACATGAATTTTCCAAATTGAATGAATTTTACTACTATTTCTCAGAGTCCTATTAAATTCCTAATCAAACCCATTCTTACATGGGAGTCCCTAGTTGATAAAAGAGAGAGGCAGTCGAAATTTGCGATACAGAGATTTTTGAGAGATTTCAATTTCAAAGCCTTTATTTACTTCTCAAAGTGTACAAAGTTTTTAGTTGATAAATTGTTATATCAATAGATTATCACTTGACTAGCGTGTCTTTGGACACAAAGGCCTCTTCCAGCAACTTCCAGCATTCTTTATCTCCTGCTAACTGTGCCTAAAGTGGACCAGTAATTTTTTTCACATCATCTACCCATCTCTTGTACTGCCCATCCCTTGTTCTTTTAGTGTTGTGTCGGGGTGTCCACTGCATTGTTATTCTCGTCCACTTTAGTGTTTGTTCTCTGAGCATATGGCCTGTCCATCTCCATTTTAGTGATTTGATTTAGTTTATTCTTGTGCCATTTATATTAAAATGCCATGGTTATCCCATTCCAATTTTCTAAAGATTTCTTCTAGAACTGATGTGAAAATCTTCGGTGAGAGTGGGTCACCTTGTCGGACTCCCCTATTCACATGAAAGGCGTTTTGTTTTTAAATAATACTTTCCTCTTTAAAATAAGTTGTTTGGTTTCCTGACTTAATCTTTCTTTCTTCGGTTTTGTGCTTGATTTCTTAACCACCATTCGGTGGTTAGTGTGTAAATTCAGTTGGCTTATGACCTTAACATTTTTAAAATGTTTTGGCTTATTGCTCGCTATGTGGTCTATTTCATTGTGATAGGTTCCACCTGGTGATTCCCACATCCATTTCTCTGCTGGCTTCCTCTTATAAAAACTGTTCAAATTAGCCAAGTTGTTCTCTTGGGCCATATTCTTTCGCCATTTCTTAATCCTTTACCACATTTTCCAATAGTTTGTTCCTCTCCTTGTCTTTGGCTGCCAATTTTTGCGTTAAAATCACCCATTACCTGTTGTCTCTAGTGTTTGTGTTAGTTCTGAGTAGATGGCATCTTTAGCTTTCTGGTTTGCTGACTCTGTAGGTATATTTGGACGTATACTTGGACTATAGTCCAGGTGTCTTTGTATCATGCTAAATTTAGTCTTAGAACTGCTACCCTTTCAGAGATGCCTATGAATTCTATAATGTTTTTCTTAAATTTTAACTTGATTAAGAAGCCAACACCTTATTGTCCTTTTGTTTCACCTATATAGTAAAGAATGTAGTCTTCATACTCTTCGATTTCGTTACCTACCTTCTTACTTCGCTCAAGCCTAGGATATCCCATTTAATGTTTTCTAATGCAGTTTTCAGTTCTAGAAGCCTTTCATTTATTTTTAGCGTAAGTACATACAGGATTGCTATATTGATTTGATTTTCTTTTGATTTTAGTTTATTATGTTTAGGTTGGAGTTGTTGTTGAGGTTGTGGTTAAAGTTGTGGTGGTGGTTGTTCATGTAGTAGCTGTTTTGTGGCTGGAAGGTTGCGGTCGTATGTCCCCACGATGACCGCTGTCCGGCTTGGGGAAATTGGTTTTTGATTGTGGTTTATTTTGTGTTTAGATCACTACACTTATATTTTTGGACAATCCAACGTATTTTGCCAAACATTTAGCCTATTGGGGTTGGATTTTTTTGTTTACATTTGCTTTTCAGGTCCGTTTCTTCTTCTTCTTTTATTTAGGATTTCAGTTCTTCTTCTTTTTTATTTATGGCCTCTGTGGTATAGCGTCCACAACTTTGCCAATGTCGACGTCGACAAGATTTTAACAATAAAAACGCGATGGAGGTTGAGTGTGATAAAAAAAAGGTTCGTGTTTCCAGAGGGAGACTCGACCAAATTTGGGCAACAACAAGATGACTTTATGTGGCTGATAAGAAAATTTTAGAACAGCACATCTATAATAAAATAAACGAGACACGCATTAAAGCACATACAATATATTTATAGACACGTTGGGGTTATATAAGGATTTCAGTTCAGTTTTGAGTCAAGTCAAGTTCCGTCGATTCTGACAGTCACGTTTGTTGACTGATTTCAATTTTTATTTCAATCTATAAGGATTTAATGAGGTTGAGAATGAGTTGAAAACTGATGCTTGCGTTCATTCTTGTTGTTTTCGCAAATTTAATTTACTTTTCTCTCTATTTCTCGACAAGATGAGGTCGTTCGTGGTTTTGAATATTATAATTTCTCCGCCATCCGGCATTTTTGGCTGATGGTGGTGGATTCTGCCTTGAAAGGGGTTTTCTTGTTTCCCCGGATGTTATTTCCGTAGTTTGGAGATTACAACGGATGGAGCCCCATTAATAAACGTTTTGAGTGGCGATGGTGCCCACCGCTTTTTGACCAGTTTTGTATTACCAGTATTTTCTTCGAAGGGGATGTTGTCAACGAGCTGATACATCCTTTTTTTATTTGTACCTTTTATTTTCAATTTTAAACTTAACTTTTAAACCTAAACTTAACCCTTTAATTTGGACTTAGGTATATCTTTATTCTTTTATCTTAAATTACAACTTCAACTTTAACCTTATCACCGGTTGTCGGTGATCGGTGGCTTCAGTGGGAGTTGCACATAGTTTGACATAGTGTTCAAGGTTTGCTTTAATCTATTTTAAACTTAATTCTCGTTGGAAATGTAATAATAACAGTTAGGCCTTGGGTAAAATTTTATAATACAGTAAAATACAGTAGTAAAATCAAGATTGGAAAATATAATTAAATGTTAATTAACCTCAGAGACAAAGTAGACTTAGTTGTTTCATTCACAATAACTAGAACAGTTCTACGTCGGATCAAAATTTATATGATTATCATTTGGCCATCCACCCCTCGCTTGTGATTAAAGGTTGGTGTTCATCGACTGGCTTATCCGAGTCAATTTTATTATTAAGTATCTGTTTCTTTGGCTCATCGCTTGGCGCCCGAGACTTTCTTCTATTTGTTTTATTAGGAGTGTGCCACTTGAAAACAGCTAGGTTTGTTATTCATCCCTTACATATTATAAAAAAATCATACATATTTAAAAATATATTTTTATAAACACTACAATTGTCGCGCATTATCTTTTTTTCATCTCATCTTTTTTAATTATTACAATTTGTGTTTGTCATTCTATGGCTTTTGACTTCCGGTGGTCGTTTTATGTTAATTGCTATTGTTTGCTTGTTCCAGGTAGGGAATTTGTTCAGGGCGGTTCATGTACTCAAATGCATTGGTTCCTAATCTAACCCATTCTTACACGGAAGTCCCTAGTTGATAAAAAATCAAACATTACTTGGAATTCCTGAAATGTCTCATCAACCTAGTAGCAAGATTGCTTGATAACCAGTTGTAAAAGGATCTTACATCCCATACATATTTCCACTCATCTGCTTAAAGTAAAACTGATCGCTGATTCAAATGGACCAAAAATAAATACACTTAAGTACCAAGTAGCTTTCAATTCTAATGACATGTTCCATGACCACACTCCTATCTTTATTATGATGTTGTCGCTTAGTACACAGTATAATATCATGTTGTTTTATTGCTGGCATGTTCAATGACCTTGTGCCATTTATCAGCAAGATTTCTTTAACCCGAATTGGTGCTAAGGCTCATGATACCGGTGCCCAAATCACAAGCATTTTTTTTTTCCATTTTTTTTCTGTGCCCAAATCAAAGGCACAGAAAAAAAAAATGGGCATGTCCTACCCGCACACAATGTTTTGCTAAGCTATACATTATTGTGAGAGACTATACAGTAGATTTCCATTCCCAGGTAAAATTGCTGGTCTATTAAGATGTCCAGCCGCAACATCCGCAAGCTCATGGCAGAAAAAGAACAGAGAGAGAGAGACAAAAATAACGAAGAAGAGAAAGAAAATGAGGAACCAGATGAGGAATACTCTCCTCATTTTGTGCAAATGAATCCAGCATTTGAAGGGGTATGCTAAGAACTTTGTTATATAGACAAAATATAATTTAAAAATAAACAATTCATTCCAAAATTAAAATTGATGTTGCCATTTATGAATCAGTAATAATTTAATAAGATATATGAAGTGTTTTGTCTTGGCGCTAACCAATCAACTTTGATTGTATGGGTAAACTGTTGCTGTTTGGCGAATAATTTGTCACGAGCGAATATTGTTTTTTTTTATGCATCAATTGCTTTCAGCTGGAAATCAGCTCTGACTCAGAATCCGAGCTTTCGGTTCTGAGCGAACCGCCATACCAAGACGAAGCAGCTGCTGTAATACCAGAAGAGGACAAGTATGGCGCCAAAAAGAAGATTTTCACTAACAATGATAATGAAAAAAATAAGAAAAAGAAACGCAAGAATAAAAAGAACAATAAGAAGCCGGAGGAGGTATTAAACTTGCTTTCTTATTGAATCATCATGTGGTAACATTATTTCCTCATTAATTCAACAAGGATTATAAGCCTGAGCCCCAATTATTGGGATTAGTAGTAGAAGGGAGATTTCAATTTGAAAAACTTCTCAGCAAGAAGTGATGTGATTCATACAATTGTTTTCTATTCTACAGATGGATGAAATTGAGTGGTCCCTCGAACAAGTAAATCGAATGCTGGGTTCACCTCCGGAAAAGCAGGAAGAGGTCGTTGTTGACAAGATGCTGCTTGAGGAAAAGAGATTATTCTCAATCCATCCTAACAACATTAATGTCAACTATGAACTGGGCAAGGTGTTTGGCGAAGAAGAAAGAGTCAAGTAATTATTTTATTTACCAATAAGAGCTTTCAGACAATCATGGTTCCATAAGCTTAAAAATAATTATGGAAATTATAAATGTATCTCGAGAAAGTTGTTATTAATTGTTGAATTATTAACATTCTCGAGATATATTTATCTCGAGAATGTTATACATTTATGAGCGGTTTTTATTGTTGTTGCAGGAGAGTTCGAAATGGTACTCGTAGAATGAGACATGAGATTGGGTTGTCTCCGGATGTACATCCATTCCGAGTAAAAGGTATGTTAAACTAAAAAAATCGTCCGTTCCACCTAGTTACATTGTAGTTACATTGATGTAACCAGCTGGACATTTTTATTCCAAGTAGTTACATTATTTAAAAATGTAACTTTAATGTAACTAATGAGACTTTTTTGTTCCACCTAGTTACACCGTAGATAGGTACCATCGTAGGTTCAAAAGATATATTAGTTAGCTCTCGTGAGTCATGTACTCCTAGTACTTTCATGCTCATGGCAACCATCTAATCTATCCATCTTCTAGTATGGATCATCAAAATGTCAAATCTTTAACTTTTATTGAACTTAGTGCATTCGAAAGATTTTTATGGCTAGAACAGAATCTTAACCGAAATATTTTTTTAGTTTTAAAGTAATTTAACTATAATTTTCCTTGCAGGACTAACCATGACCCGTTACAAGACGGAAGGGGACATAAAATACTTCAAGTTCACTCACACACAGGACTATAAGACACGCTGCCAAGCCTTGGTGGAGCAAATGAAGATGATGCTGTTTGTGCAAGTCCGTCGTGAGAACAACTTGCATTCGGAGAACTGCGTTGAAGCACTCTTAGAGGTATGTGCAAAATAAACAAAACTGAGGATGCCTTGTGAGGAAAGCGAAACATTGTCAAATTTCTGTCGGGGTCTTGTGAAACTCGTCACAGATGGTTATTTTGAATGGCTTTATATTTTATTTGATTTCCGCAATGTCACGCCTGAGTCAATTAACTTACTTATTCATTTTAATATCGCTTCGTAAGTCTACGATATTATCGAACACACGCCGAAATGCGTATTCTGGGGCACAATAGATTATTAGACATGTCATTACGTATGTTCATTCGATTCATTTACACAGAGTTTTTCTGCCAATGTACGTTCCATTTTATGTCGGATTTTTCGTTTTTTTTCTAATCTACTTAGTTTCTTGTGAAACGGGACGTTACTGACAACTTGAATGACAAGAATCAATTCAACAATTGTATTTCCGTTTCCTTTTGGTTCGTAAGTACTTCCCTAACGAAAAAATATTGACTTTATTGTAAGTTTATGTAAGTTGCAAAATTACCTATATAGATTTTTTTAATTTTTCAGCTATTCTTTTGGGTTTTTCCTAAAATTTCTTTAGCATCCCCAAAAATAAACATTTAATTCGTGTGACAGATACAACGCCGCATGCGTGTTGCGCTGCTAACTCGTTATCTATTGTAGAATTGAGACGGTCGAGTCCTCCTTACCACTCGATGCATATCTACCACTTTAGCATTGATATTTATGTACTTTGACTTTCCGAGAATACTGAAAAATTCAATTCTACCGAATTTTGAGTTCGCGCGATATTTATCTAAAATGATAAATATTAAATTCATAAATATTCCTCAGAATTAGGTCCCTGGAAATAAATGTTTTATGTATTAGAGACAGGCCAGTTATATCTATTTTGAAAATATGATTATTTATCTAATGGCATCTGGGATATTACAATTTCTACAATTCTTCCAGTATCTAGTATAATTATTCATAAAATCATAATATGAGGCAACGTAGTACGGTTTATAAGTCCAGTCGTCCTAATCTTCAGTCAGGTCCTGTTCTGCCTGTAAAGCCATCAAAAACAATAAAGTAGGACATCTTCTCTTTTTTACAACTCCAACAACAACAAGATCAGCCAAGACAGTCAGTCCACTGCTGGACATTCAGCCTCCTCTAATAAAAAGGTATATGCCCATAAACCCCAAGATGCTTCTCGCACCTCTGATGCTGCTGCCCCTCTGTAGTCAGTTGCTCTAGCTGTACCGGTTTAGGCTTCCTCATGCCGCAGTCGGTTTGTGAGTCCAGTTTGTCGGTTAGCAGGGTGCGGCATGGGCCGTATGGTTGTCTTGGGTTCCGACTATGGAGGAAGGAACTCTTTCACCTCTACATACAACCATAAATTTCGATACATAGCGTTTAATTAAAACTGCTTGTCTTTACTTCTAGAATTGCGATTTTCTCTACTACGTTGAGGAGCATAAGGGAGCCAATCAAGCACTAGAGCAAGCTATCTACTTCATGCAAAGTGTTGGCGAACCGTCCTTCAACTTTGTTGATGTGAGTACATGAACGTCCATTGTAATTATCATTTCGATTGCGAAAAGTCTAGAAAGAAAGGGCTGAAGAGTTCACGAGGCGCTCGTGGCGTGGCTTCCTACGCGGGTGTTGTTAGGAGATCATTTTGGTTAAACAAGACTCCGCCCGGTCACAACTCAAATGGGTGACGTTGTGGCATTTAGATCTTAGCGCTTCCGTGCTTCGGCACGTTAAGATTTTGGTCCTGGGCTGTCTAGTCGTTAAACCGTGACCGACGCTTCTGGGGGCCTAAAAACTTCAGAGTTAGCTTCTAGCTCATACATTGGAAGGAACTGAAGACTTCGATCTGGAACGGAAACTTATATTGTTTGATGATGTAGGTATTGTACGCTAGTTATTATTTATTGATGCAACACAACACCGTCGATATGCAAACGTGACAACTTTTCGCAGATTAATATGATTTTTAAATTCCTATCCTATCCTACTTCCTCCTTCCTACTTCCTACTAATATTATAAATGCGAAAGTGTGTGAGTATGGATGGATGAATGGATGTATGTTTGTTAACGGATTTGGACGAAACTTGGAATATACATAGTTTGTGACCTGGATTAACACATAGGCTACTTTTTATCCCGGTACTACGTGAGCGAAGCCGCGTGCGGAAACTAGTAATATTATAAATGCGAAAGTTTGTGAGTATGGATGTTTGTTACTCTGTCACGCAAAAACTAAGGAACGGATTTCTTGAAAACTTGGAGTAGTTTGTGACCTGGTTTAACATATAGGCTACTTTTTATCCGGGTACTACGCGAGCAAGCCGCGGTCTTAAGCTAGTATTATATAAGTATGTGTATTATTTTTATTTTCTAGCTTTAGTACTATTTAAGTTAAAAATCCTATATTATTTATAACTTTATTCCTTAATAAAACCTATGATTTACTATTGTATTAACAGTATTGTATTTGCAGGGAAAAACCCGTCTCGAGTACGAGTTTGTGGAGAATCGTCCGTTCCACATCGCTATATTGAAGTACCTTCATGTACTTACTAACATAGCCTGCCACCGCACTGCTTTAGAATTGGCCAAGGTATTTATTGATGTCATAAAATTTGTAAAACCAACAACAACATCAGCCTACATCAGTTCCCTAATGGACAAAGGCCTCCCCTTATAAGGAGGATATCCTACTATAATATTATAAATGCGAAAGTTTGCGAATATGGAATTGGATGTATAGATGTATGGATGAATGTTTGTGACTCTTTCACGCAAAAACCGGATTTGGATGAAACCTGGAATAAACATAGTTTGTGACCTGGATGAAAGTAGCCTATGTGTTACTTTCGATCCGCGTACTACGCGACCGAAGTCGCGGGTGGAAGCAAATTTTTTATAAAAGACATCACATACGGTTAATGATCCCAAACTAGGCAAAGCCTGGATGGATACCAGACACTAATTTACATAAGATACTTGTAAAACACCCGGACACAGAACAAACATTTATGTTCACAACACAACTGCTAGTTCTGGGTGAGGATCAATCGCAGGATTTACAGCGCAGAAAGTCTAGCTACTATCAACTTGAGTTATATGGACCAGACATAGATAGATAGATAGATAGATAGATAGATAGATAGATAGAACATTCTTAATTGCACAAGATGAAGCAAGTACGCAGGCGAACTAAGAAGCATTTTCTCCCAGATAACCATTTCAAATCATATAAAAATATAGACATAATCTTTGTTAATGTCTTATGAATTACTAGCTGACCCGCCCGCTACTTGGTTTGCATGTATACTTGTATAACACAATCTGTTTCAATGGTTTCGGAACGCATAGAGGACAAATATATAAACATTGTTTTAGTGGTTCAAAACCATCTTGGCATTATTTCCTTTCTAATGAAACAGATTTGGTGCACATCCGTTGGATGGTTTCAAGGTCTATAATGGTCATTCCAACGTCCTGGAATTACAGCGTCTCTGGATTTTCGCATTAGGAACCCGGTCTATAAGTTGAAAAACGAGCATGGTACGCTCCATGGCTCTCTGTGCTATTCTCATTCGGCACACAGCTTCATGCCTCTGTTAGCGTCCATGTCTCGGTACTTGGAACTCAAATCGAGCTGGGGAAGACACGTTGCGAGGTGAGGTGATGACCAGTGGAGTGGGATATTACAGAGTGGTGGCCTAGGGATAGTTTTAGGAGTGTGGTCCGGCTGCCAGATGGGCAGACGACACAGTCAAGTTGTATATGTCGCGGGCCGTACATGGGTTGGACTACCGCAGCATCGTGGTGGATGGCACAAGTGGAGGGAGGCCTATACCGAGCAGTGGGTGAAATTAGGCTGCGGATGATGATGAAGATGATATATTTTTATGAATTATTTTAAAGGTCCTGATCAATTTGGACCCGACGGACCCGCTAGCGGTTATTTTCATCATCGACACGCTGGCAATAAGGGCTCGCGAGCACCAATGGCTGCTCGATCTGATCGAGTTCTGGCGGGAGAAGCGACAGCCTCAAAGACTCTTTCACATGAGGTATTCGCGGGCGCTGGCACTCTTCCACGTGGCATGCAAGAAGAAGGATTATGGTAAGTGTTTATTTATTTTATTTATTTATATTTAAGAGGGGCTCCCATACAGAACCCTTCGTGCGCGGGTCCAACTACCTCTTTGTCGGTTTGTTTTTAAATTTGTAAACGTTGATTTTTTTCTTACTAAATTCATATGTACCTGTTTTTACGTTTACAATCTCTTACAGATGGAATCGAAACAGCCAGTAACGCCTTGATGAAAGCTGTGAAGTACTTCCCACCGGTCGCTGTGAAAATTATGGAATTCTCGAAGCTGTCCATACCGGACGAGATAAAGAACCATGAAATTTTCGTTCCGCCAGCGAACGTCCCGTAAGTTTTGACTGTTAGCTCTACACTTATTAAATATGAATTGTTCTTTGAATATCACACAGCATCATTCAGGGCATCATTCATTCCCCATGCCCAGGCCCAAACTGTATTATGGGAACCACATGACTGATGTACTACATACATACTTCAATTTGTAAATACATATAATATTTTTAGCAGTAATGCTTTCTCTGTGGGTATAGCAGATAATATATTCAATCTTTAACTTTATTCAAACTTAGGCATAAGAAATGGTTATTTTTAAAGTCGTTATGTCTTTTTTTAATATTAGGTTTTGTAATTAGGACTAGGAACAAAAATTTTATAATTGACTATACATTCGCACTCTAGCACAAAACTGGTGGAATGTGCATTGTTCTCGTTTATTTACTTTATTCAGTGATTAAATGATCTTTATAAATTAAGTAAATAATGCCGGATACACACAACATCATGTAGCCCCAAACTAAGCACAGATTGTATAAAGGATACCACATGACTGATATAATATTTAGTAGTAGTGGAGTTTTTTGTGGAGGGCTCGTCCGAGGAAGTACTGCTGCCATATCATTTTCTGCCGTGAAGCAGCTGTGCTGTGTTTCCGATTGAAGGGTGTGGGTGCCGGTGAAATTACAGGCACAAGATCATCTTCATGTCTCAAGTTGATAAACGCAAGCCGTTGCATCGTAGAGCACGTACCAAAAAAACGTTATCTACGATGCAATGCTTTGTGATAGGTAGTGGTTTCTAATTAACAACAGATGGGCCATGTGCTTGTTCCATCTTCTGGTACCTACCATAAATAAATACATAATATCATTTTTTTTATGGAAAATACTTACATAAATGATGCATAGAAAACACCCAGATCTGAGACAAATATTTGCAAATAATGCAAACTTTTGACCCGCGCGCGATGGACAAATGTTGTGTGAAATGATCTTTATCTTAATGATATATTTATCTTTAGCGTGAGTCACGAGTTGGACGAGCTGATGGTCCTGTACGCGTGGCTGATTGGGCCGAGGTGGCGCGAACCTCAAGTGTGGAAGTGGTTCATGGAGACGATCACTGATCTCATCGACCTCTACGATAGAAACCCTGAAATGGAGGTAATTATCACCCCGCACCACCACACCACACACCACAAGAGCCTATACCAGTCCACATCTGGAAATAGGCCTCCGCTAATAAGAGGGAATATGCATCCCCACGCTGGGCAAGTGGGTTGGGGATCGCAGGGCAATTCGCGCATCGCGAACGCTGCCGCCGGTCAGGAAATTTAGCTGTGCCGGTGCTAGGCTGCGCTATGCCGCATTCAGCCGGCCGCCAAAGCCCCGTTTGATAGTTGCAGTTTGCACCACGGGCAGGTGAGGTTGATTGATTGAGATTGGAACCCCTTGCACCCCATAATATAACAACGCCCGCCATTTTATTTTTCTATTGCGTGGGGTACTATTTGCACGTTTTTTTACTTTTGGTAGGGATCTTCTGAAAGTCAAATTCAAGTTCAAATGTTTGAACTTGAATTTGACTTTCTTACTGCCTTTTAAATATTATTATGCAATCCTATAAATGCAAAAGTCAGTAAATGTTTTGGTTGCGCCTTAACTACTCAACCGATCATCATGAAAGGAGATGTCTAATAATTGTATGGAGCCTGGTATCACAGTCTAAAGATCATACAGTAGTCCGACGCCTTTGATCTCGAAGTAAATGCCGACAAGTAACGCGACAGTGAAGGAAAGCAAGGGCTATCACAAGCAAACAATATTTGTTTGTACGAGATGATCTTTAACAATTACTCACAGCACACGTCGTATGCACCATTTTCAATACAATTAAATTATGTTTTTTCACATTATTATGTATTCGTAGTTTTATTATCACAATAATAAAGAACATTCCATTAGTAAGGTCTACGGCAGTTTTTTTTCGGTAAATATTTTCATGGTAAACGTATTCCCACGCCGTTCTGCCATGAAAACTATGCCTGAAATCTAAAAATATAAATATAATAATTTCCTTTTTATCCTTGCCTAATCCTCCTGATACTTTTCCAAATTTCGTAAACTCGTTATTTTTGGTAAATACATACGCTTCCGTAATTTATATTTAAAAAATAATAATGATTCCTTGATTGAATGAAAGAAGAAAAAAAAAACATAAAATGGCCCTGAAAGTCATGTCCCGAGTTGCATACATTCAAAATGTGGCCTTCTCGCGTCTCGCCCCTGTCACCCCGCACTATTTCCCTATCTAGACGCTTTCGTCGAACGTTGTATGATTTATTTGTTGTAGGATGTGCTGATGATAAGTTATTAAGTTATTTTTGAAGTCTTTATTTCAAAAATATTGCAAAGTAATATAGTTCATGTATCTATAAAAGTATTTTACATCAGTTACTATTGAACCTGCAACTTCAATACAAACACCTTGGTAATAGGTTCATATATTACTTATTTACTTCATAATTGGGTGCTTACATTCTTAAAAAAACCTGAATGTTTATTTACATCAAATATGTACGTAAACATATTTGATGTAAATAAACATTCAGGTTTTTTTAAACTTTTAAATCATCAGTTCAATTAATGTGGTAAATTTTTCAATCACCTATTTATGGAACATTTTAACGCTATCAAATTCTGACAAAAATTTCGATCAGCAGTATCGATCGACATTCTGAAACTCATCATCTACTTTTGATACTGACTGTACAAGATGAAAAAAAAAATCAACCACTTCACTTCTTTATTTAAAGGCTTCTGGGATAGTTCTCCACAATTTCGCCGGTATCAAGTACTTACAATTGTTCATAAAAATATGAGTCAACGTACGGTTTTTAGTCCAATCGTCCAGTCTTCAGTCAGGTCATGTTTTCTGCTATAGCAATGGCGACTATAGCAAAAAACGATCGGCGAACAATTTTCTTCATCAGCGAATTCCAGTACAAATCAGGTTTTGCTCTATTTCACTGAACTTGTGTCTTATTACTTAGGTAGATTGGTTAAGATGCCATACGACAATATAAATCAGAAAAACACTAAACAATTTAAAAAAAATGACACAACCGTTGTTCGAGATGATAAAAATGGTTCCCAACAGTTCACAATTTAACGCTAATTTCGCTTTTTTTTTTAAATTTGCCTTTTTGGTTGACAGGAAGAGGTTCGTCAAAGTGCCATTCTGCGCGCGCAAGTGTACCGCAGGATTCCCACGCAATTGAAGAGACACCTTTATGCTATTAGACCTATGGCGAAGTACATTTCCGATGGGGTAAGTGGTCAAACTCTTAGATGCAAACAGAATCATTAATGCTTTTAGGCGGAGCGAACTTCTGAGAGAGGTCTATGTTTGCTGTGCACTGATAGTCTGATAGAGGCTGAACTTCTTGTCTTCCTTTTCTTCAAGAAGAAGTTGCCATACCCATATGGCGCCATGACAGCGCCTCCCTTTATACGATACAGAAACAAAAGCATATGATTGCACTTATTTTAAAATCTACCATTACAGTGCCACCCTGTATACGATAGAGAAACAAAAAAAATACGTTTGTACTTTTTTAAATCTATTTTTTATTTGGAACATCGTTGACCAGCCCATGTATGGAGTGTGTGCCTCTGAAGTTGGGGCTGATAATACACTCTGAAACAGACCTACTTTCATCCAATTAATATTTAGTGCTCTCCCTAACTCTTCCCTCATGGATGCGCTTCGGGAACATTCCATTAAGAGGCGATATACATCCGCATTTGCGCCACATGTCTCACAGTTGGGTGTGTTTATTAATTTTATCATAAACATGAATCCTCTCATATACCGAGAGCGCAGTCGATGGGCTGGACCGGGGGATACGCTCACAACGTACGCGTTCACAGCCCCGCGTCATAAGAATCGCACGCATCGCATTAGTTTGTAACAGTAGCCCGGTCTTAGCAAAACGGATCAGAGGGGTTTCAGACTAGAGTATCTTTTTACGAGTAGATGCTCGAGGCAGTGGGTCATTTTCTCGCTATTGCGCTTATAGGCGCTTCAACGCTCGTACAAGATGCGTGTTTGGTAAAAGACGCGCGATATACGTTCCTAAAACGAGCACATACGCGCCGCACCGCTAATCTGAAAAAGCTCTCGGTAGACACCATAGACGATGCATAGCTGGAAGTACTTTTTTAAAAAAAAAACACAAAACATCGGTTTGTTTATCGGCGAGTGTCTGATTCTTTGTGAGGTGTACAATATCTATCTAATAAAAACGTTTTGATTTCAGCGCATGCCGCACACCAATCTAAGTGTCTCCTTCAATCCATTTCCGTGCGAAGGGTCCAGCATAGACACCTACAACTATTTCAGTGAATGGGCACAGCAGTACCCCCCGGCGGAAAATGCGTTGATGGCCCTTATACAGGGCATTTATCCCGATATGTACCAACTAGGGTAAGCCATTCTGGAGATTTAGGCATGTCGATGTTAGATTAGTTGATGTGTTTATTATTTGAAATTTTCTTCAGAATATTTGAAATAAGATAAACTGGGCTGAACGTAGGCCTCTAGTGAATTCTTAAAAAATGCCTTGCAAGGCTAGTGAACTCTCAGAGTATATGGCATAATCATGATCCTCTTATTAGTTTATGTGGCGTGACCAGCTTAACTTATTTTAATTTTTAGCTTTATTGATTTTCTTTTTATATTATATATGTATATTTGTGTAAATGCATCTTTTTAAATTGTAACCAATTATGTATTATATCAATTTTATATCCAATAAATTATAAAAACACTGAGTAGTTGTTTATGTCATGGCTGAATAACTCCGTACGGATGGGAAGTACGTTCTGTAATAGGATAAAATTATTATACTGTTGCCGTCTGAAATCGTTATCAACAAGCGGAATATACAAATGTACTTATTGACACAATCGAAGTGTCCTTGACTCTATTTTTCAGTTACTATTTTAGAAACTAGAAACTTTGCTAGTAAATACCTCTTAGTAATATCATAGGAATGATGTGTTTGACTTCATCTACACACGTTTGTATTATAAGAGCTGGAATCGCTCGGCCGCTTGTTATAGTAATGATAAAAACGCAGTTGTGTGCAAGGAATTGAGACGCATTGTCGCTATTACGCATATGGTATTATAGACCGATAATAACGCGCCTATGTGGGGGAGCCTTTACGTGGGTATGGTAATAGTAGCTCGCCCCATGGCTCGCCCAGAGGCGGATTGTGTAACCGCTCAAGATTAGACTGCAATTTTTGTTTCATCACTTGAAATAAGGGACTGCGCAGATGTGACGGAGCGTGTAGCCAGGCCAGATTATAGAATTAATAAGTTGTCACGTACCTACTTACTAATAAGGTATTTTAAGCCATGTAAGAAAAAAATAAAAAATACTTATATATCATAGGTTTTATAAAAAAAAATCGAGAAATGTTTGTTTCTAAATGCAATATGAATTTTTACGTATATTAGAAAATAATATTTTTTTATTGTGCCTGAAATGTCTTTAAAACTCTTTTCGCATAATAGATCCCGTCGTGACGTCACTCCAATAGAAAACAAAGATAATTTATTGTGCTTGTGATGTGATTTATATTGTGATAGTCTTCGAGCAAAATGTGAAAGTCATGTGAAAGTTTATATTATTTTATCGGTGGTGGCAAATTTTTTTGCATGCAATCCCGATTTTTGTTCTGCCGAGTTGAGGTGATGTTAATACATCAATGAAAGTATCTATCTATTTCCAACTTTTGTTTATACAATAATACAGTGTTGTCTATCATTATTACAATTGTAGGTATTCCTTTCATAGTGCGGTGACGTCACGAGCTGGGTAACATGGCGGCTAGCGTTCTCGCGCTAAAATTTAAAGCAATAAATTAAAAGCTAGTTTTTAGGCACTATTCGGTTTGAAAAAAAAATGCAGGAAAATGAGGTTCAATAACACGGATTCATAGAAAAAACTTTTTGAAAATGGGTGTAATACCCTATTGGCGTCATTTCTTTGAAGTTTTTGCTAATATTTCCGAACTTATGGTCCCTGAGACAGAACATTAGGTTCAACGCTAAATGCTCGTCGAGCAATTGAACCCGATGCGTAGGGTGCAGAAGACTATCAATTTAGCGGTATTGTCAGCCAACTGTTTGACTCAACTTCATTGTTTCTTGTTCCATTAGAGGTACGGTTGTGTTATTCAGCACTCAAAGAGTTAAATTTATATTTCCTTCTAGTGTTTGATTAAGTTGATTAAAAGTGAGTAAATTATGCAAATACTATCTATACTCCTGTAAGTATATTATTGTTCTGAGCTCTGTACGATTACCGTTCTTATTATTTGTATGTGCACGTTATTATTTAAAAGTTAGTTATAAGGTACTCTATCTGATGTTTTTATAAAATCTTAATAAATTTAACCGATTCGCTGCGGCTTTCGAAAACTTTTTTGTTTACCATGGATATAAAAAAAATCTATGACTCGACTGGCGTGTCAAGCGCCATAGAAGATAGAAGTTGTGCCATCAGCCACTTTTTCCTTTTTCACTGGCTTAGACTTGATTCTGGTATTTGGGGGTGTTTCATTGTTATTATTACTTAAATAAATACAGGGGATGGACAATAGATATTTTTGTTTCAAAGACTTATTTTTGACAAAATATTTTTTAAGTTTTTTTTTCTTATATATATTGTATGTCGAATAATTGACAATTTCATGAATGAATGTATGAAATGTTTCACTGTTGATTGGCTACAGCGTGATGTGCCTTAGCCAAATCAAAGATAATAAATAGAAAACTTATAAAGCTCAACCCTTTCAATTTTAGAATTCACTTTAAATCCAGAAGCTAACGTAACAGGCTTGATCTACGTGGAAAATAATGACAGTTTTGTGCTAAGGCAGACCCTTCTATAACTTAATTTGAGAAAATTACAATCGATTTAAAATAACACGTTTCTAGTGTCATCTCATAACTCATACAATAAGCATACATTTATTGAACAACTTCAAAAAGTGTATGTCACGCCTGTCATGCCATCCGCAACGTATCGGTTAATGCATGGAAAATTGATGATTTTAAATGTTATTGTAGTCGCTTTATTTATATCAAAGTGAAATTTGCGATTATCAGTTAGTAGAATGTTTTGACTCTTGGAAATTGTATGTCTAAAGGTATGGCAATTGTTTCTAAGCTTTTAATGATGTGTTTAAAATATAAATGTATTGTTTGAATGCTTGCAGTTTTTTTTTATTAGCTGGCGTGACCCCAATATGCTTTTTGTTTGCACATGTATTACTATATTATAAAAGTTAAAATTTGTGAAAATGTATGTTTGTTCGTCCTTCGCGCTAAAACTACGAACGAATTGAACAGACATATTTTTTTATCCGGGTACCAGACGAGCGAAGCGTGTGGAAACTAGTTAGGAATGTATTCCAATCACTTAGCACATTGATAACGCATAATCAGCGATTCAAGTAGAAACCACTTATTCGTTATTTTTTTTTAAACTGTTCAAAAACAAAGTTATTTTGTAACAAATAATTTGCATTAATCAATTGTTTAGCTGAAACCGAATCGCAACTTGTAAAATAAGTAGGTACTTATTTACTCGTTATACATAAAGAAAATGCCCTGTCCTTAGTAAATAAATACACTGATTGGGAGAGTTTTAAGATTGAACTAGATAGTAATGTAAACCTTAATGTTCCGTTTAAAAGCACTAAACAACTTAACATAGAATTAAACTCTTTAATGTAGTCTGTGCAACAGGCTGCCTGGAATAACACACCAGAGCTAAAGAAAAGAACAAATAGAAACAGCTATCCTCAAGATATCTTAAAATTAATAAACTCAAAACGAAAACAGCACACGTCAGCAAACGTCTGGCACCAAAATAGATCTCCGGTTGAAACATCTCACAAAGCAATTAAAAAGGACAATACGAAATTATAAAGAACAGTACTAAAATCTATCTACGAAACCTTACCAGTGACCGCAGTTCAAACTAATCTGGAAGGCCAGCAAAAAACATAAAACAACCCGCTAACCAAATTCATCCAATCAAAATAGGATTCGGAAAATGGGCTGTAAGTAATGAACACAAAGCCAAACGGTTCCCTGAATACCTTGAAGATATCTTTAAACTTATCGAAGGCTTGAATAACGTGCTTACGACACATGAAGTTTGTGAAGAAACGAAAACCATAAAGATGGTGGTAACACCCAGAGAAGTTTGGGGGAAAATAAAACAATGTAAACCCAAGAAAAGCTCCGGGATTTGACCTTATCTCGGGAGAATTACTTCATAATCTACCAAGGCACTAGTCGCTAGTAGGCGCTAGTCAAACTGACGACCCTTATTCACGCAGCATTCAGACTAAAGTATGTACCAGATTTATGGAAAGTGGCAAAAGTAATCATGATATCAAAACCAGGGAAGCCGCCGCGTGATGCTTCATCTTACAGAACGATCTCTCTACTACCTATTCGAATAATTGTTACTAAAAGACTTAGCAGAATCACAGAAGGTAAAGGTCTTATACCTGAGCACCAATTCAGATTTCGAGAATATCACTCAACGATAGACCAAGTTCACAGGATAACAAATGTAATAAGGAAAACTCTTGAAGAGAATAAAGTCTGCTCCACTATATTCCTGGATGTAGCGCAGGCTTTTGATAAGGTTTGGCATGAAGGGCTACTAAACAAACTGAAAAAAAAACTCTACCTTTAGAATTTCTAGAATTATATTAGAATCTTGTTTGTCAAGTAGAGCTTTCAGAATAAAGCATGAAGGCACTTACTCTGAAATTAAGGAAATAAGCTGGGGTGCCACAGGGAAGCGTATTAGGTCCGGTCTTGTACCTTCGATATAAACATAGTATGACATCCCCTCCCTAGAAATTCACACCATCGTGACCTTTGGCTTTGCTGATCACACTGCTGTAATAGCTGTTGGAAATACACATGCAGAAGGTCCAGAAAAGGTTCAAGATGCAGCATATAAAATCGATGCTCGTACAAGAAATTGGCGTATAAAAAAAAGATTCAAAGTCAGTCCACATTAACTTTACAAATAAGAGAGATCAGTACTGGGCAGTATTCATTAATGATAGAATTATCCCCTATGAAAACAGCCAAATACCCTTGGTATGACGCTTGACGCTAAGCTGCGCTGGAAAGCATACGTCAAGAAGAAGAAGCTAGAGTTAGAGTTACGCTACAAGAAAATGTACTGGCTTCTCGGAAGACAATCCGCTCCGTCAGTGCACAACAAACTTATGTTATACAAAAAAGCCCCGATACCAGTATGGGCTTATAGTATACAGCTGTGGGGCTGTACCTGTTAGAGCAACATCAAAATAATACAGCGATTCCAAAATAAAGTGCTCGGGGGCATTGTAACGCACCTTGGTATATAAGAAACGATGACATCGGGATCTCCGGATCGAATTCGATGATAGAATTATTCAAAAATATGCAGAAGCTCATGAACAAAGATTTCATTACCACGTGAACGTCGAGGCCATCCAGCTCCTCGACAACACAGATATTGTGAGAAGGCTCAAAAGGACTAAACCTTTTGAGTTAGTATAGTGTCAAACAATAACATAGTGTTAGTGTATAGTTTTAATGCTAGGTATTTTCAATGAACACAAGAACAACGTGTCTCTCTTTATAATTAGAGACAGTAAGAAAAGTGCCAATGGACACAATCATAGATATAACTCAAATTACTCATTAGCCTACTTGGCTAGATTGTAATGCAATTAGAGTACTGAAGTATGTGGTAAACTATTATAGAAAAAAGTTTTTGAGTAGTTCCGGTGTGCATCTGTGGTCTTCATCATCAGTTCCTCTTCACCAAATGGAGCTTTCCTAGAGCAATTGCTACATGTTTGCCGAGTATTTTTATATTTGAAGAGTTCCCTCAGTCTCTCCCTCCCTTCCCCATTATATAATTTTTATGCGTCACTGTATATACCAAATTTCAAGATTCTTTCTTTACGGTATACGATCTTTCATCAAACGTTTTAACCCATCCTTTCCACCCTTGAGAAGTAGAATTTTGAAAAATCCCTTCTTAGTACACGGTTACAAAATAAAACTAATACCTACACCCTCCAAATTCCTAGGCTCTGCTTTGCATGTCAGTCAGTACGTCATTTAATATTTTATAGCCAAGTGAATAAAGCAATGACTTACGAGTAGGTCTCGAGCTGGTGCCATTTTACTGGGAAGTTAGAACTAACTATTGTCCCAAGTGCAGCGAGGAATTCAAGCTCGTCCTTAGACTTAAAGACTTAGCTTTATTCCCGAGGTGAATATACTCCACTTACACAATCTCTGTAAGAATATAAAAGGCAAGAATAACAAAATCAAAATGTGCTTATTCAATGAGAACTATAAAGTAGGAACACTTGAATCGTAATTTTTTTTATTTACACCAATTCGTAACGCGATCAAATACAGAAGAATTGACAAGAAACTATGTTTGGCTTATATTTTTATAAAGTCTTTGTTACAATCTCTATTATAAACTATTACATTGTTTTTGAGGTAGTTGGAGACAGTTTCATTCAAAGCTTTTGGTCATCTATAAAAAAAAACGAAATGTTATAATATAAGTTTTATTACAGAGATTTTTTTTATTTATTTACAGATAAATTAATCAATCTAGTAATCTAAGAAAACAAACTTTCATTTTTGTTATTAACACAACGAAGTATGTTGTATTCTTCTTCGTATGGCCTTCGCCAACTTTAGTGCCCGAGTTTATTGGCCGCCCGAAGGCCCCTGACATGGCATTGCGACTTAAAAAGCTGGAACCAACATCCGTGCCTTCACGTTTATACATCCAAGTAGTGACCAGGCGAAGTGTGGTTCGACTAAGAACACAAAGCTAATGTAAAAAAAATGCATGCGGATCGGGTATCACAGGACAAAACTTCTCGCACCGACATAGGTAGCTGGTGCCCGTTGGCGGTCTAGGAATCCAGCTGTGCCGATGTTTCGCTGCGCTTAATGGCGGTCAAGGAATCAATATTCGGCTGTCAAGACACATTTTTTTTATAGCAGGGTGCACACTACGGGCCGGTGGGGCTGCCTTGGGTTCCGAAGATGGAGATTGGAACCCCTTACTCCCCTTCTATTGTACCTAAATATTTGTAATAAATAACTGTAGAATTCGCTATTTTTCGGTTCTAGTCCCATACATTACCTATACCTACTGTAACAACATTCTATGTATTTTTTGCGTTTTGAAATGTATTCATTACCGAAAATGAAAAATTTCAACATTAAAAACTGACAACTTTTGAATGTTGAAATTGTGTTGTACCATGAATATCGTCCTAATCATCAATAGCCTGCAGAAATCCACTGCTGAACATAAGTCTTCCCCAAAGATTTCCACGTAGAACGGTCTTGGCGTCCATCCATTGACTTCCCGCAATCTCGACAATGTCATCGGTCCAAGTTGAGGTCTCATCTAGGAATCATCTTTTTTTGTACACTTCCAGTTCTCACTCAAGAATCTTCATTCGCAAACTTTTATCCGCTCTACGAGACTGTTCTCCTGTGGATATTTATACTGGCTAGACTGGTGTAATGCACCTAACAATGGGGTGGCAAGATGGGCAAAATGCCATGAACCCTTGGCCGGAGAGGGCCTAACCGCGTTTGCTGCGCTCACAAAATCGTACATTATACACCCTTTTTTACCGACTTCAAAAAAAAGGAAGATTTTTTTCTTTTGTATTCGACATGATATAGTACCTACCTAAGTAGGTACTTTTCATAAAGGCTGGCACAGACCTTAAAAAACATTGTAAGCCCATAATTAGTTTCATGTGTACTGTTGATTTCGTTTTTGGTGGTTAATTTCATGTACAATATAAAAATATTCTTTCTTAATTCTGAGAAAATTTATTTTTGAAGGCGATTTAATTTTTTTATTTTGTTTATGGTACGTACTTGATGATGTAACAAGTACATGACCCACCTAATGTTTAGTGATAACTAACCAATACCTACCCATCACAATTCACAAGGCATCGCATCGTAGACTCACGTTTTTTGAAACGTTGCTCTACGATGCAATGCTCTGCGTCCAGCAACTTGAGGCATGGCATACCTAATTGGGATTTTAGTGCTGTTGATATTGTTTTTGTAAGGTTCAGTTCTAAACCTATTCGTTTGCTAGAGATACAACGATTCTTCAGATAAAAGCACTACCTATGTCGTCAACTAAACATGAATAATAATAGCTGAGCCATTAATTTTTTAATTTTATTTCGTACCCCTACCAGTCTAGCTTACGTACCTAATAATTATTGATTCAAGTATACCTAGCTAATAGCTAGAAACAAATTTGGAGACAGTCTACCTACATAGGAACTGTAACTAAAATCTACGCGTTCACTTTCCCGTTCCCGTTCCTACTCCCACTTCCGCTACCTTTTCCGTTGGCGACCCTTCGCCAAGTCAACAGCCAGTTAAAAAGTATAGGTATATATGTATATATATTATAAGTTATTATATTCCTTCTCGTAACTTGAGAAATAATTGGTTGCCCTCCATACAAACTTTCATCTCCTGGCCTCTATCTGGCCTTTCCCACATAGAATAGAGTTACTATTCAGTACCTGCCTAACACTTTAAGTCCTGAAAACACACTTGCTCTGGGGCGCGAGCTGCTACTCGACCCGCTGCTGCGAGGCCCGCAGTCATATGCTAGTGTCCATTGTATGAGTGCTGAAAACACACTTGTTCTAGGGAGCGAACTGTTTTTTATGTGTTCTGACTGTGAGCACTGTGCGCTTAGTAACAGTGGCGTATTTAAAAATTCAACGCCCCAGGCCTGTAAGATTTGCCGCCAAATAAATTAATGAAAAAATAAAAAATCCTACTACTAATAAGGCAGAAAACCGGGAAGCATAGCGAGCCGTGAAATTATTGCTGCTCAATAGAAACAAGACAAAGAAAACGGTGGCAATTTTTGTTAAATAAGTTGTCGTAAATGCAACAACTGTCGCAGAAACAAAAACGGCGAGCGGAGCGTGCCGTGATTTTTTTTAATAACTTACCAACTTTGTTGTGTTCAAACTCGTCATTGTTGCAAACTGCCTTCACCTTTATAATTGACTGAATGAGGTAAGGCTGACTATTCAGTGCATTCCTCATATAAATAAAGGCAGAAAAACCGGAGAGCGTAGCGAGCCACATAATTTTTGGTGTTCAATAGAAACAAGACAAAGAAAATGGTGGCAATTTTTTGTAACGCTGTCTTTCTAACCCTGTTGTCATCTAATTCGTCATTAATTATTAATATCAACGGGATATTTACCATGATTTGTGAGTTTTGTTATTTCCCGATATTTCTACGCAGTTGCATGCGCCATGATCACGGGAGAACAACATGGAACATGGGATGGCGCATGCAACTGCGTCGAAATATCGGGAAATAACAGAACTCACAAATCATGGTAAATATCCCGTTGATATTAATAATTATGTTCTCAACCATGATAGTTTCAAAAGTTATAATTCGTCATTGTTGTAACGTTAGTTTTGGCTATTTCACCCTTATTGTTCAGAATTTTAGTGCGTATTTATTTATGTTCCATTTAGACACAACAGATGACAACAAAATCGGCGAGCGGAGCGAGCCGCAAAATTTTTCTATCAAAGATATGCATGCATGGGGTCATGCATAGTCTGGCGCAAAAATGACAAGACTAGATTATTTTTATCTGGATATCAACCTAATAATTATTGAATACTACCATGCATGACCCAAACCTTGGTCGTGGTCTGATCATTTTTGCGTGCCCTACGCCCTGTGCCTGGGCACCGGTGGCACCGCCCTGTTTACGGCACTGCAGTAAACTGCGAGTTAAAACATAAGCTGCAAACTACTTGTTATGATGTTGAGTTTATTATAATAGGTTCTTTTTATATTTCTTCGGGCATATAAAGTCAAAAAGAAAGATGCACAACGGCACAAGCCGCCCCTCACAGCCTGCCACCCTGGGCCATGACCCACATGACCCTAAGGTAAATACGCCCCTGCTTAGTAAGCAGGCATTGGTGCCAAACACAATATTTGTACCTACTTCCCTCTGACTACCACCGATTAACTTATCTATTGATATATACATTCTAGAATTCAAACAAAAACTAATTTGGAATGAACAAAAAAAACCCATTCAAACCCCTTCACTCAATATATTTACATACGGTAAATTTTTATAGCCCCTTTTGGGACTCCATATTTTGATGACCCCCTGTCTGAAATAACTCGTGTCCTTACCAGCAAAAAATTCAAATACAATCTATCGACCTACCAAATTGTATACAGATTGGATCAACGGTTTGAGAGTTATGCTCGAACAAACATACATACGATACGAACTTATAACAAATAACACTGAATTACGATGTCAACGATACTCTAACAAATGGGGCTCCTTAGTGTCTTTGATTTAAATTATTATAAACATATTTCACACAGAGTCACATTCTTCAAGCGAAAACTGTCAACAATTGTCCAAGAGTATTTGACATAAATAAACTTCAAAATGCCAAATTTGCGCTAATTTAGACCTCATCTGGCTTGAAAAGTGTTCGATGTCGGCGCAATCGACAACGTTCGCCGAGTTTTGGTGCAAATACTTTTTTCCACTTTTGTGGCTCTAGAATTTAATATCTCGATGACTTGACATTCCAATTTTAAAGAGATCGGATTGAGTTTCTAAACGTGTCAAAATAAAATTCTAATTAAATTAAAAGCACTAAGGAGTATAGTTTTGATATCAGCTACGGTGAAAATCACCCCTAAAATACCTTACTAGCCCTTTTTTAACCCTGTTAGGCGATGAGTTTCAATAAAATACGAACCACATTTTCCATCAATTCTGTTAAATAATGTTCATGCAAAATTTGAAGTAGATTAGATCCAATGGATCACGTTGTCCTAAGTATAAAAACTTTGCCCCCGTTTTTCACAACAACCGTTTTTCTACATAAAATAGAAAAAGTAACAAAGAACTTTTAGGAGTAAGATTATTAGGGGTACTACGTTTTTTAAAGAAAAGGTATGCTCCACAATGAATTTTGTTTCAGAAGGCGCAACATGAGTGAAATGCTGGAGCGGATGGACGGCATGGAGATAGTTGTCAACCATGGCAGCTATCTAGTGGTGGGCCCTCGTGTATACCGACCAGGAGAGGATGATGGGGTCTGTATTTATTTCTATATTTTATATATTATTTCAAAATAAATGGAACAAAATACTTGCAGCGTATTTTACCAGCAAAATTTGTGGTTATTGCATCCATCGTGGGCAGAAACTGGATGGGACGAGCTTTAAACCGTGGAGATTGGCACACACAAAGGGAGGCCTATAGCTATAGCTATACCCAGCGTGTAGGGCATCACAGGGCATAGCTTCTCGCAACGCCGATGCTGCTTTTGACGGCGGTGTGCCGGTGTTGGACTGCGCTATGCTGCAATCAGTCGGTCGTCAGCGTCCCATTTATTAGTAAGCCGGGTGCACCACGCCAACGTGTCGGTGAGGTTGGCTTGTGATCCGAAGATGGAGATTGGAACTTACACCCCAGATTGAGGTTGGAACCCCTTGCATTGACCAACTACACATGAAATACATTATGGCATATGTTAGAGTAATTGCGAGTTTAGTTTCGTATGTCATCTCAAAAAGGGGTAGTTCCGAAACACACGAGAGTATTTTTAGGAAAACCACGAATAAGTGACGTGAGTTTGAATTTTGCATCATTCAAACTCACCTTGCACCTACGTATTTCTCTTCTTTTCTATTTTTGAATATAAATTATACAAGTAGGTACCTAGGTATTTGTAACTGATTGTGACCGTGATAATAGAACACTACATCATCTACTATGGGTATAGTCGTATCTCCCGAAAAAGGGAGCTGTAAATAATTTTGTGTTTTTTGTCCAATTGAGTCGACGGAAAAACCTGATGTTTAAAAGTTGTAAGAGACTCGTAGTAGACGAGATTAGGGTCTCCTCTACTACTATAATGGGACTAATCTTACACAGGTTATTTAACTTAAAACAAGAGATCCCAACTCTACACAAAGTTCACCTTGCATCCTGTATAATAAAGGACATTCAACATTATTGAAGATACATAATCACTGACTGTTATGCAAAATAGTAAACCTTCACATTCTAGGGAATAACAATTTAGAAGATATAAAATCACTGATTGTAGTTAAGCAAAATCGCAAACCTTCACGGCCTAGAAAATAACAATACAAAGGTTCAGCAATAATATAATTTTGATTCTATCACGTTTTCTTACCAAAAAACTTGTAAGTACCAATGTCATAGATTTTTGTATAAATTTTTTAGTAGGAAAACGTGTTGGGTTCAACATGATATTCTTGCTGAACCTCTGTATTGTTATTTTCTAGGCCGTGACGGTTTGCTATTTTGCTTAACTACAATCAGTGATTTTATATCTTCTAAAATGTTGAATTGTGCGAACGAGAAGGAGGTTTGACATGTATCGTCACCTTAAGTTGGTCCGACACGATAATCAATAACTATCTATTTATTGATTATCATTCTACCTACGTCCCGATGTGTTTCATAAATAACAATATCAGTAAGTAATAATTTGTTTGTCCTTAGCTCCGCACATACCGCGTTGTATTCGTACGCCGTCCGCCAACGCCGGCGCCCGAGGACGGAAGCCCCGAGCGCGATCCGGTAGAAGAACTCCGTCTAGCGGTTGAACAGCATGGTGGCGCTGGCGTGCTCCTTAACGGTCTGGGGATAGACTTCGACGAGGACGACGGAGTACCCCTACTCAACGGGCTGAATCTCAATGACGCGGAGCCGGATCAGGCCCACGAACCGCATCACGAACCGGATCGTGAACCGGATCACGAACCGGACCCAGCCTACGAAGTTGAACCGGAATATGATCCGAATAGGGCCTACGGACGATATGGGGCCTACGATCCTCGAGCCTACCAATTGGAAGAGGATTACTATCCAAATGGAGCATATAATCCTAATCGAGCCGATGATCCGAATAGACCCTACGGACCGGAAGGAGAATACTATCCGAATAGGCCCTACGATCAACATGAGGTTTTCGATCAGGGTTACGACCTTAACAGAGCTCAAGGACCGGAAGGAGCTTACTATCCGAATGAAGCCTACGATCCGCAAGGCGCCTACGATCCGAATAGAGCTCCCGGACCAGATGAAGAATACATTCCGCAAGGGGCTTACGGTCCGCTTGAGGCTTACGGTCTGCATGGGGCTTACGGTCCGCATGGGGCTTACGGTCCGCATGGGGCTTACGGTCCGGATGGGGCTTACGGTCCGGATGGGGCTTACGGTCCATATGGGGCTTACGGCCCTCATGGGGCTTACGATCCGAATGGGGCTTACGATCCGCATGAGGCTTATGATCCGAATAGGGCCCACACATCGGAAGGGTATTATGATGATCCGTATGAGATATACGGTCCGAATAGGGCCCTCACACCAGAAGGTGAATACGATCCGAATGGGGTATACGATCCGAATAGGGCCCACACTCCGGAAGGGGAATATGATCCGAATGGGGCCCATGCACGAGGAATCGAATACGATCCGCATGGTGTCTACTATCCGAATAGGGCCCCCGAACCAGTAGGGGCATACAATGCTCATTGGGCTTACGGTCCGTATGGGGCTTACTTTCTTCACAGGTCTTATTATCCGTATAGGGCATACGTACCGAACCTAGATCAACCGAATTGGCAACGAGAACCGGGTTGGGCTGTTTGGGCTTACGAAACACCAGAGCCTCGTGACGATGAGCTAGGCGATGACCAGCCAGATCATTAAATCAACTGAAATAGCCGTTAGAATTTAATTTGTAGAAAATATTATTGACTGCAAATTCTGCTCTAACGTACTGATGTAAAAGCCCACCTGTAATTATTTTAATTTCGAGTTGTAATTACTTTATAGCAAACGGTAAGTGCTGATTGGTCTTTTTTTGAGACTTTCTCCTCATTATTAAATGCATATTATTACTTTGTACAATTTTTACACAAACATTTTCTACATTATATATTTACTACCTTATGTTACCATTTTCTACCTATTTATTTAGATACCTAAAAAAATTGTGTTATTTTGTATTTTAAAATATAGCATAATTTAAATGAATTTCAAGTCAATCAGCTCTTACGTTGCCAAAACAACATTGTGTTTGTTTACGGCCTGCTCGTATTTATTTTAGAAGCGAGAATTTGGAAAAAAAAACGTAATGGTAGTACTTCATCAAGTCGACAGAATAATTTACTGTTTAATTATGTATGGTTTCGTCGACGTTCGACTTACGTACGACGGGGAGTCCGCGATTATTTGAGATTATAAAAATATCGGTGTCTGAAAAGCCCTTGCTCTAACGAAACTACTCACAAACTTCATTAGTAGGTAATGGGTTTCAGAACATGAATGTCTATGTTATTTAGAGAGTTAGTAAATGGGCCTATTTATTCATAGATTTATCTCGTTTAGAGGCGAGATTTCTTTTTCTGGATGTGTAGCTCAAAATATATCAATGTTTATAATGACTGAAGTTTTGTGCATCTTTATAGATGATAGGCTGTGAATGAAATAATGTTTTGATGGTTATTACTTTACGTATAACTAGGTAGGTATAGGTATTGGAACGAGCAGATTCATTCATTATAAACCTTGGTTATTAAGTTATAACGTAGGTAGATGGTAACGCATCAAGCGATAGGCTTGTTGTATACCTAGTCTTATTATATATGAAGTATCTAAGTTATTTGATGTGCATTCTATTAAAGATCTAAATACTTAATCATGAAAATGATATTAACAAAGTGAGTATTTTGTACTTGCCTTGTGTAAGGCGTAGGTACTTTGGCTTGTTAAAGGCAATTGGTATCAGAAAATTGATGGATTAAGCCGAGGGCCCGAGTGTGTAGCCTAAAGCGCTACACAAAAACGTATTAACTTTAAGCGATATATTGTATGTACCATTGGAATATTAATCAATTTTACCATTGGTACGTAATATTTAAAAACTATTGATGTTTATACTGTGTGTTATAAAAATATTTACCATGTATACTTCTAACCAATGGCCCTTGATCTCATACTGTATTAACGAATTACGAATAGCGTTATAGGTACTTACTATTATAAATCATATTTAAAAAAATAAAGTGTTTTGTCTCTAAGTATTATTAGGTTTTAGATTTTGTCAGCGTAATCGATGTTTAATAGATGTTCATATGCTGTAATACTCAAATTCACATACTAAGTACATGTCTTTAATTTATTTTAATTTATTACTTTACATTTGTATCTCGATCTCTAACCAATTTTAACTAGGTAACCCATTTTTATTTAAGATTTTAGTTTTACTAGTTTTTAAGTCCAAGTAGACAACTTAGTAACAAAAAAATTAGGATGAAAAATTGTCAGCCTCCGACGTCAAATCACCAGAATAACATTGGAAAAATTATCATTCCAAAAATGTAATCTGTCGGGGGTAGGAGCTTTGATTTTTAAAAAAAACATTGCTCAAACTTCTGTGATCAAATAAGTATTGTATTTTGATCTCAACTTAACGCCATCTTTATACGATCTTACGATGTATTAAATATTTTGAAATATACGTAGATTGAAATTAGTGTTTTATTTTCCAACTGAAACTCCCCACTTCCCAGTGTCTGAGGTTGATAAATTATCTTAGTAAGAGCAGTTTCTTACGTGTGATGTGAATGTCCCCAGCATACATAAAAAGATTTAAAAATTCTTTATGCGCCAATAGTACGTGCAATATTGGTGCTTTTTAGAAATCTAGGTGAAATGTAGGTGCCAAAAATTGGTTTGAAACTGCTGAAGAAATGGTTAGGCCTCTAGCGCTCTAGCTATAATACTTTACGAGTTATAAGGTAAATACACCGTATATGCTAATGACCTATGTCTTCAGCTTACACACTTGGCTACAAGCGGCTGAAGAGAGATCTATTAGCCTATGTTTTAGTACTTAGTGCCTAAGTTAGCTAGGTAGATACCAAATATTTCAGACTTCTAGCTAGACTACAACACTAAGAGTTATAGAGAAGTAGCAACTTCTTTTGGCGTGTATACTTTTCTATAGTACCTACATGTTTTCACCAAAGAAATAGGACTAGAGCATAGAAGTCTTAAAATTCTTTTATGCTCTGAACATTAACTCATACGGCTGATGTCTATTTTCTTATGTCCTTATATCATTTGCTAGAAAGGGATGCATACTTTTGCTCAATGCGGATTTCTGCGACTTCGTACCAGGGTATTTGTATGCAGGTTGCATAGAATTTTGTTCGAGCGCTCTTGTACGATTAACTTTTTGATCTATTTTGAAGTCGCATTGATATACATGTGCGTCCCTTTCTAACTGATGATATTGGACATAAGAAAGTGGAGATCAGCCGTATGAGTTGATGTTCAGAACATAGTGAATTTTAAGGCTTTAACTAGTTATCATCTCTAACTGTGCCTAGAACATAGATTATGTAGTAGTCGATTCTAAGCGAGCGTAGCCACATGAGTCATCTCATTTCAACTGCAGGGTTGCCAGATAATTAAAATTTCCATAGATTTGGGTAAAATATACTGATAATACGCACTCCGACCAGGTGGTGACGATCTGCGAAATGCTGCTGGTAGAAGCTGGATCCGTCGAGCTCAGGACAGGGACTCGCGCGCTCATTAGGGGAGGCCTATGTCCAGCAGTGGACTGCTATAGGCTAATGATGATGTTGATGATAATGGGTAAAATATTTGCATATTGCCCAAGGAATTCAGAGACAACCAATTCAAACAAGAAATTAACAAACCATATTAATCTATCAATAGGTACTTTACCTGCATGACGACAATTTTTTTCATTTATAATCTACCGTCACTAAAAAGTGTTAATGACTTTTGATAATATGTTAGGGAAGGAAGGATGTTTAGCTAAGGCTGAGCGCAGACCATAGTCAAGTCTGTCTTAAGACAGACTACCGCATTACAAATAGTATGAAGCCGCGCACACTGCGACAAAGACGTCTCATAGTCAAAGACGTCTGGTCTGCAAGACAGCACAACGACAAGTCTGACTAGCGACTCTCGACTCAGTGTTGCCGGCAGTCAAACTGAAAAAAATCTGAACTAGGTGGTACCTACCTACCTATTTAAAAGAAACCTCCAAAAATCTTCATTTCTCTTTCTTGCTTCATCATCAGACCTTGATCTCTATATTTTCTACATAAAATACAAGCTTTTGCCCGCGGTTTCGCTCTCATTAAAAGTTATTTTACTATCCCTCCCGAGAACAATACTTTTTGGTAAGGCCTTTGTCCTTTTCTGTACCCCTGAAAACGTGTATGCAAAATTTCATGATGATCGATTGAGTAGCTATGGCATTAAATTAAAACAAAGAAGCTTTTGTTTTCATTAAATAAAATAAGTTAGGATAGGATTCAGTGTGTCCGCTCACGACCGACAGTCAACACTTCAACATTTCAATACTTTCACACTTTAAAACTTTAACTCTATAACACATTAACACTTCAACACTTCAAAATTTAAACCTAAAACACTTCAACACTACAACAATTATACACTTTAACACTTGAACATTTTAAGATTAACACTTCACTATTTCAACGCTTCATTTCAACATCTTTAACATTACGTCCCACGGCGGGAATTGAACCCACAACCTCATACGCACGTTTAAGTCATGCTTTTCTGAAGCTCATACAAATATTTGTCTCGCGGCGGGAATCGAACCCGTAACCTTAATACCTAAGTTTAAGTCATACCTATCTGAAGTTGAATCTCGGTGGGGATAATGAGTCGATTTTTTTCTTCTGTTTCATAATTCCCAGTGGGCCAGACCTGAGGCCTCATTTACTAACTCAGTTGCTCACCGAAATGATCGGCACCAGACCTTTATTTGCCAACTTTGACATTTCATCTATCGAAATTAGAAGAACGTCAGTTGACAAACTGTCAAAGTTTGTAAAAACAGGACCGGTGCTTATCATTTTGGTGTGCAACTGAGTTAGTAAATGAGGCCTCTGGTGAGGAATAGGGAATGATCCGTGACGGTGACGTACCCCCTTTCTTCTCAACGTTGCCGAAAAAAGTCTGAAACGGTCTAAAAAGTTCCATCGGACTTTTTGTCCGTCTTCGGACTTTTTCAGGCCTCAGTGGATTTCAGATTTAGGCTTCCTAGATATAGACCTATCTGTGACAAAAGTTCCAGCTGCCTAGCTTACTACACATAAATGAAAGTAGAGCCAAAAATTAAAGTGCAGTGGGGAAAATTCATTTCAAATGCAGGAAACACCAAACAAATTAGAATTTAACTTTTTTGCTTATTTTCTTACAGATTTCTGTTCTAAATGTTGTAATTTATTGTAGAAGTCTAGTTAACAATCCATTTTTAAATAAATACCTCGTCAAAAGTACGATACTTTCGAATGAAAAGACAAATCAAAATATTTTGATTGCCACTTTTGCACCAAAATATACTACACTGATCCATTTTGATAGAGAAATTCAGATTAATTTGATAATATTGATTTACAATAGATGAAACATAATTTTTCCAGGTAATAATTTAGTTTCAAGCTAGTTTTTCACAAAGTCTTAGAAAACTGCTACTGCTGGCACGCGTTATGGGATAGCAAATCATATAGTGCGGTCTCCCTTATTTAAATGAAGCACGCATATGTAGTTCTCTACTATATATTTGTCTACTACTTTCTCTGTCTAGGGCCTAGAAGTACCTACCACAGAAGTAACAAACAAAGAGTATGTGAAAGTGATAGACCAAGGTGCGTAGCGTTTAATTTCTCTATGGAACAAAGTCAAAATTCGCGATATTTTTCACGCCACCCATCAGGCGGTGGAAAAATTAAAAAAAAAACACCTGATATATGGACGAGTCACACTGTAGGCATAATTTCGTATATTCATTTCGTTTGAGACTGTAGTTTCTATTTATGTCGGCAGTTGACTCTGCACATCACGTTTGACAAAGAAGATCGGTCAACGACATGCTATTAATTAGAATCAGAGCTCAGGTCAGGGCGCAATGGCACTCAATAGAGAGGCCAATGTCCAGCAGTGGACTGATATAGGCTGATGATGATGATGAAGCTATAATATTGGCAGTGCCTAAAGTAATTAATATGAAATTATGGTTGAAGTTAATCAATTCCAGGGGCACAAATGCATCGGTTTCCCCACCCTGAAAGGAGACAGGAAATGTTTAAAACTTGGATTAAAATTGTCGGAGAGAAACTCAACTATACAGAGTGTGCGTTACCCCAGCGGAATGTTGTCGCCGATTGATATCTGGTAAATGCCATTAATTAGTGCTCAGTATCGTGTAAATGTGACGATAATTTAAAATTTGTGCATCCAGGAATTATCGAGTTATTCGCGAAAAGCAGATTCCGCTAGCGTAACGTTTACCGCAGCGGCATGTTTTTTTTCTATTGGGTCTATCGAGATGGGGGATATTCAAAGGTATAAATGATATATTATAGGTAACGCACACCTATACAGATCCATTGATCATTATTTCAAATTAGCAGACAGATTTTCGAATCGGACTACTCATAACAGCTGTACCTTCTCTATTTATAAATGGTAAGCCATGAAATGATTGGATGAGCGAACAAAGTTTTGTATTTGTTTAGTCATGTTAAAGACCTTAGTTAGGTCATTCTCATAACACTGACTGGTTCTGGAATATATGTATTGGGATTAGGACACAAGTTTCTTCGTTACTGCGAATGTAGGTATGAGTGTTACTTACTAAATAAGTAGGTATAATGTGTTGTTAACGTTTATTATTGCTTAATAAACTTGTTTAATTGTTTATGTCAGTAAAAAGTTACCTATACCTACTTATATTATGTTCTATTATGTTTTATTTACGGTTTTTTCGGCCAATAAATGCTTACCTAATAATATATTATGAATTTAATTTTCGTTCTGGATAACTTGGATTTACTATTTTGGATCTGTTTCCTCTCTATATAGAGAGGAAACCTTAGATCTATTTGATTAGATTATCGCTACCTTGATAGCGATAACTTGTGTGAATTGAGTAAACTAAATTTGACACTGTGACACAGATTATTAATTTTTTTTTTTTTTTTTTTTTTTATGATACTTGAAGATGGAACAAGCACATGGCCCACCTGATGTTATTAATTATTAGATTAGAGTAGTGATAGTAAATTCAATTCGTAACTTACGAGTCATAGAGAAATTAAACGCCACGCTAGATTATGTACGCAATGTACGAAATGTCACTGACTTTTGGCTGCCGTCATTTTTCTGAAAATTACGTTTTGTTTCATTCAATAATTCTGTTATCTGGTATTAAAAATCTATTTATATTTTTCATATACCTTAAAAATTATTAATTTAAAATTAATGTTTTAATGAAAATTAGATTTATTATTCAACAAATCAAACATGATGTGCAGAGTCATCTGCTGACATAAATAGAAACTACAGTCTCAAACGTAATGATATGATTCTATGAAACTTGCTTATATATAGTGTAACACGTCAATACATCAGGTGTTTTTTTCTATTTTTCCACCGCCTTCCTTTATGGTCTATTACTTTACTCATTGGCCTGCTTTAAGCGTAGCGTTTAATTTCTCTATGTTTAATTTCTCTATCGTTAGCCTCCTAGACAGACTATGTTACCATCTGTTACTAGACTTATAAATCTGTGTAGTCTGTGTTCTCTATCATTTCTCCACATAGTACTAAACTTATAAATCTGTGTCTCCACATTTCTCTATGCATTACACCACATTAGACACCCATTATTTTGATTTAAAATTACAAAAATAAAAGATTATTTCTAATTTTGTCTACTTTTATTTTCAGTATGGTTCACAGTCAACCAACGTCTTTATTTTGTATAATCGCTACTGAGTTCTGTGAACGATTTTCTTTTTGTGGACTAAGAAGTAAGTTTTCCCTGAATTTAGATATTATTGCGATCTCATGGTAGGTATGTTTATTTTATTATTTGTTATTAATAACTAGCTTCCACCCGCGGCTTCGCTTGTGTGGTATGGGGGTAAATAAGTAGGCTACCTATTTGTTAATCAAGGTCACAATCTATGTTTACCTATAGTATCCAAATCCGTTCAGTATTTTTTGCGTGAGAGAGTCGCAAACATCTATTCATTTATATAGATGTATGGATGGATATCCATACATCTATATAAATTTTCACATTTATATTATTAAGTAGGATAGGAAAATGATGTTAGTATTGCAATAGAACTTCTATTGCAGTTCTATTGCAATACAAAAATATCAGAACAACGGCTATATTTTTCTCTAGCAATACTCTCCTTGTACCTTCGCAACGTGCTATGCCTCCACGAGAATGCAGCCACTGTCGTCTACCACATCTTCATAATGATGTGTTACACCATGCCTTTAGTAGGCGCTATTCTGGCTGATAACTTCATCGGGAGATACAGGTGAACAGGATGCAAGTTTTGTAGGTACTAAGTTCCTAAGTACCTACTGATGCTGCAGGCGATACCTGATCCTTTGAAGCGCTCGGGGCGTGGCCAGATCATCTTCTGGTCACTACTTAGATGGGTGATCGTTCTTTAGCGCTTCGGAAGGCATGTTAAGATGTCAGCCCACTAGCTCAATGAAGAAGGAAGGACTAGGTTCCTACTGAATTATTGTTTTTATTTTGGCGATGTCTGCGGCGCCAGAGACGCACGCAGAAAGTTGCGGGTTCGATTCCCGTCGAGACAATGTTGACACAAATGATTGTACCTATAAGCAAGTATGTGTCTCGAGTCTGGGTGATTTGTCTTTATTATATGTAGATATATACTGGGCAGGCCATATCTGCCGCATGTCGGATGAGTTCTGGGCAAAGGCTGCCACTGATTGGACCCCGCATGGCATTAAACGACCACGTGGCAGACCGCGGCGAAGATGGAGAGACGAACTGGACTCCTATATAGAAGACTGGCAAAATAAAGCACTCAATAGAGAGGAGTCGAAGGAGGGAAGGGAGGCCTTTGCCCTGCAGTGGGACAACTCAGGCTTATAATAATAATAATAAAATAATAATATAAATAAATAAATAATAAAATAAATAAATAATGCGGGACGTAATCACACAGCATCACGTAGCCCCAAACTAAGCAGATAGGTACCTGTCTTTTAAAAAAACATGCATGTATATAAGTAGGTAGGTAGTATTTCTATGTATATATCAGTCATGCATGTGGTTCCCATAAATACAAGCTCTGCTTAGTTTGGGACTACGTAATGATGCTGTGTGATTGTGTCTATTCAGCATTATTAGGTATTATGATTTAGGTGGCCTATTTGTACCTTCTTTTCTTCGTATGAGCTATATTGGCCATCTCTGAGGGCTTACCACAGGTTTTTATAGTTTACGACCGAAACTTATAAAGTTTTCGAAAACTATCAAAACCTGTGGTAAGCCCTCTGGTGTTGGGTGTTTTAGGCCGCACGAAGCCGCTTAGGCTTAGTGCGGTAGTTAGTAATTACGCATAGCTTAGGCTTTTACTAATAGAATGAGTTTACTAGGGGTGGAAGAGTCCAAGCACATTAGTCCGCAATAACTACAACTCCAGCCTATATATAGCTGTCCACTGGTGGGCATAGGCCTCTCCCTATAAGAAGGAGGATATGCTCTCATCGCCACACAGGAGAGGCGGGTTGGTGATCGCAGGGTACAGCATCTCGCATCGTCAGACGTCGGTTGCTGCTGCCCGCAAGGGCTAGATGATTTAGCAGTGCCTGTGTTAGGCTGCGCTATACCGCAATCAACCGGCCACCGCCAGAGCCAAGGGCGGATTTGATCCGTTGGTCGCCCTAGGCATATTAAAGTTTGCCACCCCCTGACTCGCTGTAAAGCGAAAAATTAAAAAAAACCCTCAAGACTGCTCTTTGTCTTTAGCTCTTCGAAAATCGTGATTTGATTTAAATCCACTCTGTAAGTGAACATACTGGCAAATACAAGAAGATGAAGATGATTTGCTAAAATAGTTATATTAATATCATGATATGCTTGATCTGCTCATATTTTGGTAGTCTTAAAGTTTTTTTTATTCATTATTTCACCAAGTTTTCCCGGCCCGGGCCTACTTGGCCTATTGGGAAATCCGCCCCTGGCCAGAGCCCCGTCTGTTATCAAGGACAGATGAGGTTGGTTTGTAAAACGTTTAACACCCTCTTACGGGGCGATAGGTAAGTGTGCAACTGTCGCCTGTTAATGACATAAAACCATAGCGACTGAGAAACCGGTATCCACAAGAACGTGCCTATTTGTTAGCAGGTAGGCACCTACGTACTGACCAACCATATTGTTTTCAGGGTTATCTTGTATTTTTCTATAATATATTTGATGGGGACAATTCTCACGTGTTGTTCGGCGATACCGCCACTTATGCTGCCACCAACGTAAGTGTTTTTACATGGATTTAAGAAAGTTTGTACATTCTTATATTTTTACGCCCTTATTCCAAATGTCGTTTTATAACACTAGATAAAGTAAGCTAGTCCCGGTCATTTCAATGGAATTAAAAAGAGGTGAAATGATATATTAACGCCATTTTAGCTAGGTATCTGAGGTTTATAGAATTGTTATGAATAGGACGGATAGATTGGTAGAAGTTATGATAACTACTTGCAGGCATTACCATCACTCATCGTATGCGTATGAATTTAAAAATGAATACAAAGCTATACCTAGGTAGGTTTATTAGTACAATAGAGATAAGGACTGGGTAAAAAAATAATAATTCTAATTAGTCCGTCAAATAGATTAACAAAAAATACTGGGCAGGTATTTTTTTATATAACAAATAAATACCTAATAATTGACTGAGATGTAGCGCGTCAAAATTTGGGAGTGGGGGCTCGTGACGTCACGGCTAGGTAAAAAGTGTATTAAGCCGTGACGTCACGCGGAATTTCAACGCACTATATCCTTGTCATTTTTTGTTGTAAAATACGTGTCCAATATTTCTTGATAATGTAAATGATGGACTAATTATAATTTTTCAGTTGTCATCCCTGTTACAAAGAAAGTAAGGAGGCAAGTAGTAAATAAATCATAATGTAAAGTAGGTACCTATCCATTTAAATGTTGTGTGACTGAACTGGTTAGAACTTCAAAAACTTTCTATGAATTCAAATGGCTGAGAATGGTCCTCCAATTCGTTTGTAAAATTGAAACATACGCACCTATCTAAACGATATGAACCCACCGGTTGGTTAAGATAGCTGTTCAATTTTTTATTTTCAGGAGCACTTCCATGATTGGTTTGACTTTGATTGCTGTTGGCACTGGGGGTATCAAGCCTTGTGTGGCCGCTTTTGGTGGAGATCAGGTACTAGTTAGTACCTAGGTAGGTAGTACCTAAATAGACTCAATGTTGTGGCGAATGGAGAATAATAGAAATAGAAATGTTACGCCTACATTTGGTGAGTTACTCAGGAAAACAGGTTTCAGTTGGGAAATATAGCCGATTGGGAACAAAATATATTTTTAGACAAATATCATTTACTAGGCTGACTGTACATTTCTTCAAAAATCTTAAAAATAGTTGATTTTCCTTCAAAAACACATAGTTTCCGCACAATAAAACTTTTTAACTACAAAAACAAGACCCTCAATGAGGTGAAATTTTGCCTCACCTGTATATGTAGGTACCTGTACCTCACCTGTATATTTGAACGCGAATCAGCAATGACATTATTGTCTTACTGTAGTAGTAGGTAGGTACCTAAGTAGGTAATCAAATAATGTGTTAGGACATCGTGAGAGTGCATCAAATTAATTCACTATGATCAAAGCTTTTTTGAAATCAGTCCAGACGCAAGCTTATCTGGAAAATGGTGCATCCACTACTAGCTTCTAGTAACTAGCAAAGTATTGCTTTTTCAAATTCTAGGAACCATTTTTTTTAAGTTTTCAGCTAACCAAAAATTTACCTACCCGTTGATTAGAGAAAAAAATATGAAACAATTTTTAAGAGGAGACAAGTACTTGCCATTTTCAATTTACCTAACCACCTACCTCGTTGACACTTTGAGTGCTCAAAAAACACTTACTCTGGCTAGAGCCCATAATAAGAAATAAGTTGCTCGCAGTCAACGTGTAATGATTAAAAATCAGATCCTAGTCAAGCGAAAATCATGACTTTGTAATAAAATTAAATGGTTTTAATTTCTAGTTCCGCCTACCCGAAGAGAACCACCGTTTGATGCGGTTCTTCTCAACGTTCTACTGCATCGTGAATCTGGGCGGTTTTATGGGCATGGTCATCACTCCTGCTTTAAGGCGAAGTGTCATGTGCTTTGGCGATGACACGTGCTACGCGCTTGGCTTCGGCTTCCCGGCTGTACTCGTTTTTGTTTCTATCAGTAAGCTTGCTACTCATGTTTGTTCTTTACCTTGCCTCTGGCTACCCCGTAGTCTTGAATGGTGCTTACAATAGATTTACGTACCTACCAAAAGCTTGCTGATACCTGAAGAGACTGACTTGTATAAATTACCTTCCATCCTTATTCGTATGAGGTAGAGTCTCTGAGTCTCTGGTGTCGTAGTTTTTAGGCCGCCTGAAAACCTCCAACATGCCTTAGAAACTGAAAAAGCGGGGGCCAACATCAGTAACGTGCCTTTCGAATCTTGATAGCATCATGATCATCATTATCATCATCACCAGCTTATATCAGTCCACTGCTGGACATAGGCCTCTCCTAATGAACACCATTGCGCCCTGTCCTAAGCTCGACGCGTCCAGTTTACACCAGGCAGCCTTTCGCAGATCGTCTCCCACCTGGCCGAAAGCGTCCTGTACAACATTGCCGAGCCGCGATCTCCACTCGAGAACTCGTTTACCCCAACGGTTATCGGTTCTTCGTCAGATATGGCCTGCCTAACAACACCAGCCTATTCAATCCACTGCTGGACATAGGCCTCCCCTATTAGAAAGGGGATTTACCCATAATCCTCACGATGGGCGTGCACGTTGGGGATCACAGGGCACAGCTTCTCGCACCGCAGACGCTGCTGCCCGTTGGTGGCCAGGGATTTAGACATGCCGGTGTCACTTCAGAACTTCTGAAGGCGTAGCTCCTGGTGTGCAGGAACTGCAGAACATCTTCAACTCCGTCCCTCACTGTGGGAGAACTCCAAAGGCGTGAAACAAGAGCTTGGTGGTTCTGTATTTTAAGAAGGTGATTTGTGTCTTAAAACTCTTCTTAAAAACTACAGACCTATTTCGCTCCTGAGCCACGTCTTTAAGCTGTTTTCTAGGGCCATTACGAATCGTTTCACCAGAAGACTCGACGAATTTCAGCCACCTGGTGCAGGCCGGGTTTCGTGGAGGATATGGCACCATAGAACACATTCATATTCAGCCCCTGTGTCTGGTTTTTGTGGATTATGAGAAGGCCTTTGACTCTGTCGAAACCTAGGCTGTCCTGGAATCCTTGCAGCGATGCCAAGTGGACTATCGATATATCGAAGTGTTGAGATGTTTGTACGAAACCGCCACTATGAGTGTCCGAGTACAGGACCAGCAGTCTAAACCCATCCAACTGCGCCGAGGAATGAGAGGGGGAGATGTCATATCTCCGAAACTGTTCACAAGCGCGTTGGAGGATATGTCTAAGACGCTGGTCTGGAAAAGTATGGGCATAAACATAAACGGCGAGCACATCTCACACTTGCGATTCGCTGATGACATAGTCCTAATGACCGAATTGATCGGAGTCCTGTCGTCGTTAATGGACACCTTCTTGAAGTTGTTTCGGAGTAAACAAACTTCGGGTAGATACTGCAGTGGGGTAGAAATAACTTCAAGAAGGAGGCCAGGATTCACCTGGGTTATGCAAGCTAAAGTGGCAGTGGGCTGGCCATATCTGCCGAAGAACCGTTGGGGTAAACGAGTTCTTGAGTGTAGACCGCGGCTCGGCAAACGTAGTGTAGGACGCCCTCCAGCCAGGTGGAGTGACGATCTGCGAAAGGCTGCTGGTAGAAGCTGGATGCGTCGAGCTCAGGTCAGGGCGCAATGGCGTTCATTAGGGGAAGCCTATGTCCAGCATTGGGCTGCTATAGAGTGATGATGATTATGGTGATGATGGTGTTAGGCTGCACTATGCCGCAATCAGCCGGCCGCCAGAGCCCCGTTTGTCAGTTAGCCAGATGCACCACGTGCAGGTGAGATTGGCTTGGATTCCGGGGATGGGGGTTGGAATCCTTTACACCCCTTGGCCAGCCTTTCAATTCTCTTATGTCGACAACTTAAGTTCTATGTCGGATAGTCTCGCAGCGGATTCTATCCTTTAGAGAAACTCCATGCATGCCTCCTAGCATGAATGCGCTCTGATTTAAATGCCAATAAGAAGCCTCCCATCCAAATAGATCTGTTAAAATACGTCAGTCAGCCACGCCACGAGCGTATCAAAGATCTAAAATGAAATAAATACCAATGATTTTTTTTTATCTTCAATGAATTGATAAATGACAATTGATAATATGAACTTAAATTACTAATCGTGGGTGTGCGGTGCGATAAATATGTAAAACGGTATCTTTGAGTGACTGAAATTGTTCCTTTCCAGAGTTGGGGTACTCAAGCTTTGTTTAATTATTATGAATCAGACCAAAATCACGTTTTCCTACTTAATTGTTATTTTTTTCCAGTTATTTTCGTTGCCGGAAAACAATGGTACAGAATTAAGCAACCACGTGACAATATCACGTTGAAGTTTGTCTGTTGCGCTTGGGTAAGTACCACGATAAAACACGTGGCTCGGAAATCTCCCAAAGCTTATTTTAATAAGAAATACCTACTGTTGACATGGATTTTTCCCGTTGGTATGGTATGTTAGGTACCCACCGTACGCACCATAGCTTAGGGTATATAAGTACCTGCACGACCTGACCTGACGACCTCTCTTGCGCAGTGGGTGAAAGTCCATCGAGACGCAAAAGGTTGCGGATTTGATGCTTGCCGCGGAACAAATATTTGCAGATATTTGTCTGAGTTTTTTTATGTAGAATTATGTACTTATGTATGTACTTACATACCAAAAAAAAGAATTTAAGTATGAAAGGAACCACAAGAAATAAATATAAAAATATAACTTTACTTATTAATTTTATATTTCCTCTAAATTCAGAAAAAACAAACTGATTTTCTCTACACCAGATCTTCGAAACAAAATACCTAAAATTAAATTAAATTTTATAAAATCAAACTGCTCCATTTCTTTCCGTGTTCCAATCATTCAGCAGCCATAGTTATTGCTATTGCTCTTAGCAGGTAGCGCGAAGTTAAAATCAATGTGTAAAGCCGCAATGGATTAGTGTCAATAATACCGAGGTTCGGTTTTTGTTCGGATCGTGACGAGCAGTCGCTTACTTATTTTTTGTCTTATCGTCTCGAATAAAGAGGCGTTATTTCTATGAATGGCTAATTGTGCAAGCAGAAATTACTACACGCGAAATCCTTTTAGTCCAGGAAAATTAGGGGTTTCAACTCGGAATGAGAGATAGTCGGCTATAAACTTGTACTTATAAACCTTTATTTGAACACTCTAAAACTTGTCTCAAAACCTACTAATCGTAGTGTTAGCTTTTACAGATATTCTACGGTCAAAGGTAAAGAAAACTATTTATTGCAAATATCATGTTTCCTATGGGTTTTATGCTATTTATATCTTTAATAAATATTAAATATTGCAGAGAATAAAATTCTCTACAACTTTTGTTTAAACATTTTGTCTTATATCTTGAACCATTTTTGAGATAGAGGGCAGAGTGCGCGCTGTGTTTAACTATAGGTACTCCAAATACACTGCGCGCGCTCTGCCCTCTATCTCGAAAATGGTTCAAATATTGCGGGTTCGATTCCCGCTGCGGGACAAATGTTTGTATGTTCTGCAGATATTTGTCTCGGGTCTGGGTGTTTTCTATGTATGATATGTATGGATTTACAAAAAAAGTATATTATGTAGTATCATGTGGTTCCCATAACACAAGCTCTGCTTAGTTTGGGGCTACATGATACTGTGTGGTACGTCCAGCATTATTTATTTATTTAAAAACACGTGTAAACAAAAGTTGTAGAGAATTTACCTTAATCATTCATTCATTCATTCATTTTTACCTTAATTAATTTTTAATTCTTATCTTATTTATACAAATGAAAAGAAAAGAATAACATTTTTAATTAATGTAATTAAAGTATTTCCCGTAATACCTTTATAATTACACGAGTAGGTAAGTGTTATTCAATGGATACATAGTAACTGAATTATTAAAAAAACAAATTTATTTTAATGTAATAGTTAATAAAAACGTAAATTATTTAGAATTATATATTTATTAATAATTTATAAACTTTATACGACGTGTTTAATACGGCGGTTTGACCTCGACTGATTCTCCAAAGAGTTAAACACTGCACGCGCTCTGCCCTCTATTTCGAAAATAGTTCAAGATATAAAAAAATATTTAAACAAAAGATGTAGAGAATTTAATGTTTTACAATATTTATTATGATATAAATAGCATAAATCCCATAGGAAACATGATACCTTGGAATATCTGTAGAAGCTAACACCCTACGATAAGTAGGTTTTGAGACAAGTTTTAGAGTGCTATAATAAAGGTTTTTACGAGTTTACAGCCGACTATCTCTCATTCCGAGATTCTTACCCTAATTTGGCTAATTTTCTTGGACTATTTGTATAGTTGATCGAAGTATATACTATAAAGTTATTTATAGAGAACTGGAAGAAATTTTTGTCTAAAGTATGAACGTACTTTATTTATTTAGTTATTCAAAATGTATAACCTAACATAACTGATCTGATCTTCATGACGAACTTTGTCGGCTTTATGTCCCCCCAAACTACCTTCGCTGTAGGAAACACAGGTTGTTCTCTGTGCCAGCTTGCCGAACTGTTGCACGCGCTCGATCTCCCATTCCGCGAACTCTCTCCGCGCTCAATGCCCTCCTGGACGCAAACCCTGACTCTGATGTATTTGCGAACGGATGGAAGGTGATTTTGTCTGACTGCCTGAACTTTTGTGAGAAGTGTGTGTAGGATTTTTATCTTTTTTTTTTATTTTTATTTTTTTGTTCGACATGTGATTTGACTATTAAGTATTGGAATTTATAATTACTGACATTATTATTATTATTGACTATGTACTAAATATCTACTAATTTAATTCTGTCATAAGTGTGTATAAGTTTATTGATAGTGTGTGTGTAAGTAAGATATTGATTGATTATTTGACTACCTATTGAATTTGTTATTACTGACTATTTTTATTGAATTTTGACTATGTAGAGATGTATAGATGTAAACTCAACCAAATTTTTATAATTAGAGTAATTGGCGCAAGCCGTTCTAGTTATTAAGTCAATAAATATAAATATAAATATAAATATAAATATATATATATATATATAAAACAGTATTATATAACCAAAGAACATAATCAAGTACCAACATAAACATCATACGTTTATAAACCAAATGGCTCGTTGCTAAGTTGCGGTTTCGTGAAATCAATTACTTTGGCTTGACAAGTTTTTAAGAAAAAAACTTTTTTTTTGCGCAACGAGTATTTCCCACCGTGGTTGTAAGGTATTAGAGCAAAATTCTTAGAAGGAAAACATAGTACCTACCTACATGGTTTCTAAGTAGGTTCTTTGTACTTGGGGAAAATAGGATTTCTACGGAGAGCTCGCGCTCCTGCTTTCCTTTTCCTTTTTGAATAGTGATTTTTCCTTTTAATGTCTTGGAATTTCAACCTTGCTTTCTACAATATTTTATTAGTCTTCCAATAAGCTTCATTGTGAAGTACCTGATTCTACGCCATTGTTAATGACATTGGGCCGGATTCATGCACATGAGAGAATGTTATGAATAATAAGCCTTGCCCCTTGCTAGTGTGGTGTGATTGATGCTACAACATATTCTAACGAAAATATTATAAATGCATGCGAGATTGAGTTTGTTTGTTTGTTACGCCACTCAACAGACAGATCATTATGATATTCCACATACACGTTGTCAGGGGTAGGTACAGAAGTTACTTTTCATCCAAAAGCAAATTACTGTTCCCGAGGGATAGAAAATATATTGTGAGCGAAGCCGCAGCCAAAAGCCAGTACCTAGTGTATGTGACTGTCGAGTCGAGGTGAAAAAGTATGTAATTGTAAGTCAGAACTACCGTGTTTGCGTGAAAAAGTCAGTCAGTTTGCAGCTTAATAGACATCTTTGATTTTAGTATGCATTGACTAAGCGGCTAAAATACGATGCACGAGAGGGCGCACCCCGCGGGCACTGGCTCGACTACTCCATCGACAAGTACGGGGAGAAGCTGGTTGATGATATGAAGGTCGTCTTCTCCATCCTGTACCTGTACCTGCCCGTACCTATATTCTGGTCGCTCTTTGATCAGCAGGTGAGCTAATTTTGTCGGAATATAAATTATAGCGATCCGCCCCGGCTTCGCACGGGTAGTTAATAAAAAAATCAAATATTATAACTTTTTACACACACACACATACACCCTTTATTTCTTGATAATAAGTAGGGATGGGCCGAAATTCGTTTTACATTCGGTTTAACCGAATTTCGGCAATTTGGGCAGAACTTCGGCATTCGGTCGAAATTCGGTTTAAATGCCGAACATTCGGTTCAAGAAAAAAGTAGGATGTAGGTAACTAATTTTACTTTCTTCTTGAACTATGCACTAAGTATTTTGACTGAAATTAATAGAAATCATATATATATATATATATATATATATATATATCATATATATATATATATATATATACCGTAAAATAAAATTTGACCTTTATATATTCATTCATTTATTTAGTTAGGAACATAATTATGAATATCAACGGGATATTTACCATGATTTATGAGTTCTGTTGTTTCCCGATATTTCGATGCAGTTGCATGCGCCATGATCACGGGAGGAACTGAAGTCTGTGCGAGTGGGTAGTTACTGGCAGACGAATCTATCTACCCTCTTTCTTAGTTCCTCCGGTGATCATGGCGCATGCAACTGCGTCGAAATATCTGGAAACAATAGAATTCACAAATCATGGTAAATATCCCGTTGATATTCATAATTATGTTCACAACCATGATAGTTTCAAAAGTTAGGAACATGTCAATCAACAATGTCAACAATCACTTTTTTTGTTTACAACTAAACAAGAATTTACACACACTAGAATTTAGGATTAAGAAAGGGTGTTTAAATTCAATCAAATGCTTAAAATTCTATTATTTTATCCATATACTCGTATTTAAAATTTACTAGAGGTTTGGCGTATGAATAGGATGATTTAATTGTGCAAATTCTCGATCATGCTTCACACGAATGTGGTTGGTCAGTGCAGAAGTAGACGCTGAACGGCCAATACCACCACAAGATATAAGCGAACCACATAAGGTACATTTCAGTTTATTTTGTTCGTCAGTTTCCGTATAAAATGTCCAAACACTTGATTTCTTCCTTCCTACTGATCTTTGCAACAAGCAAATAACAAAATGTATTCATTTAAACCTCGTTAATTCACTTTAAAACAAGTAATTTGTTAAATGTAAACAAACACACGCGACACACCGATGACATATTTGCTAATGACGGCCGGCTAAGGACCTCGCGGGGGAGTGCGGAGTGCGGACGGGGAGCATCAAGCAACAATTCATGTAATTACGTAAACAAGTCATGACGTGTCGCTCTCGAGAAAGCGCGGCGTAATTAAACCGAAGTTCGGCCGAACTTCGGCCGAACTTTTTATTTCAACCGAATGTTCGGCCGAAGTTCATATTCGGTTCAAACCACATTCGGCCCATCCCTAATAATAAGTATTGAGTTCCCTTCCGTAGCCCCGTAACGCTTATTTCATCGCTTTGCTGCCTAGCTAGCCGAGCGGGGTAAGCGGTGACATGACCACGCAACTTTTAAACTTACATTTTTAAACTCGTGATATCTTTTGAATGGAATGTCCGAATTGAATGATATAAAAAGTTATTTATAGTTATTGAAACAGTCTTGAATATAAAGTAATTTATTTTGATAGGGATTAATACCGAGTGACAAATAAAAAGACTTTTCCAGTGCCGCCAGTTCAATTAAATTTTTAAAATATATTAACACTTATTGTGACATAACTATATTAGCTAGACATATGCTGTTGCGACACTTTTTGTAGATTATGATGTGTTCTAAATAGTCTTAGTACATTATTTTGTTCTATCATCAATAGTTTTCGCAGCGCACGCGATGTAAGGAATTTTTTAAGTAATTTTTTTACACCTCGGGTTACATTATTGAAATTTTAGTAAGGAACTCTAATTTTTTTGAAAATAAAATATAGCCTATAACACTCGGGGATTGTGTAGCTACCCAAGAGTGAAAAAATTTTTTAAATCGGTCCAGTAGTTTCGGATCCTATTCAATGCAAACAAACAATCAAATCTTTCCTCTTTCTTTAGTGAAGATGTAGATAGTGTAGATGTAGATTAGAGCTTAGAGATCTGTGGAGGAGGGCTCGTCCAGGGAAATACTACCACCATGCCTATTTCTTCCGTATGGCGGCTCCTGGTAAAATTACATACACATTACATTAGGCCTACCACCTTCATACACTCAAGTTAAACGGTCGCAGAGCGTTGAATCGTAGGACGCTATCCTGACATGCGTGACCTGAACAAGATGAAATGCTATGTTTGGTACTTATACCTATAGGGGATAGCACTAAATATCTGGGGGCTATTTGTTTGTTCCATCTTCCAGTATCATAAAAATCAAAGGTGAGTTGATTAGCTTGGTATTCTTTCATCACGTTATGCCTAAAGTTTTAGCGGAACGGTATAGGCTTTCGATTTTAAAGTTTAAACTTTACAGGTTCTTAAACTTAGGTACCAGGTATACTTATCTAACGGTTCAATAGCTTGATATTATACTTGTTTGATATCCTTTCGTGATTTGGCCTATAGTGTCATAGGTGTCTCGGCGATATTCGTTAGCCTCCCCCCCCCCATATTTGAGTTTCGCATCATGCCTACGAAACGGAAATTCTGCAGAGCCGTAGTTGAAAGTCAAACGCCCCAATACTAAAACACTACTCAAATATTTGAGCTTTAAAGTGGTGGTCAAATTGAGTTTTAGTATGAGTTATGAAGGATAGCGTTTCGTCTCAAATAGTTGAATAGTGTATTATTCGGGCGTAGGTAATAGAGGTTTTATGAAAATACCATAATACCTTTATTACCTCTTGGCTAATTTTATTAATATAAAAAGTTTTCTGCTATTCGCACCACGAGATTTCATCTCATGTGGAAGGTAAAGTCAAGTCGGTTTTTATGTGTGTGCTTCGGATAACTAGTCGAAATAATCATAACCAATCTTATGTTAACCAATCCACAGTAACCCAATATTCAAGTTCGGGTTTTCGAGTTTTTAAAGTTTTAGTTTTTTATTTAGATAAAGTTGGGCAGACTAACATTTTCAAACAATTCCTACATTCCTACTTACGATAAAATCTCCAGGCACCTTGCTACCGAAACGTTTATTGCCTAAAGTGCGGGCCTGTTCTTTGCGTAAAGTACTTACTTCAAACTTCAAACACAATGCAGTGTGCTGTGTGGGTGTTGCAGATACCTACCCACGTGCTTTTATTGATTTATCGTGTTCTTTGTTTATTTATTTAATTCTATAATGCACGCACTTTACAAAGATAAATGTACAAAGCATTTTCTGCCAGTCAACCATAACAGGTAAAAAATTGTGATTGGCGTGTGTAACCATATCAACAATAACAACTCGGGAGTTTCTCTGAAGGATAAAATCCGTAACGAGTATATCCGACATAGAACTACAGTTGTCGACATAGCTCAGAGAATTAGCAAGCTGAAGTGGCAGTGGGCTGGCCATATCTGCCGAAGAACCGATAATCGTTGGGGTCACCGAGTTCTTGAGTGGAGACCGCGGCTCGGCAAACGTACTGTAGGACTCCCTCCGGCCAGGTGGAGTGACGATCTGCGAAAGGCTGCTGGTAGAAGCTGGATGCGTCGAGCTCAGGACAGGGCGCAATGGCGCTCTTTAGGGGAGGCCTATGTCCAGCAGTGGACTGCTATGGGCTGATGATGATGATGATAATGATAGGTATTTTAGTTTTTTCACGCGAAAAACGTAATGTCTCATTGGTTTACATTAGTGTGCTGCCGGGAAATCCCGGATTCGAAAATCCCGGGAATTCTCGGGTAACTCGTACGGATTTTTTCATTACGAATTTTCGTCACGAAAAAAAATACGAGCATAGCTCTCTCCATCGCTGTGTTACTTTGAGTTTGTGCATGTGAGACCGATAGTTAGCGACTATGTTTTAGTATCTTATGTCATCACTGGAAACAAGCACTATATTGTACCTACGAGTTCTTCAGGCTTTGCCTTTGAGATGAGAATATTATGCGACAATTTCCCGGACGCTGCCCATACAAGTAGGGTTTGTTAGTGGTCTTTGTCGATGTTGGACCTATCCAGTTAAATTGTTATGAAACCAAGACATACATGGTCAACATACATTTCTGCCAGATGTAATAAATAAATAAATTCCAAACTTGAACCATGTTAGATACCTACGATAGGTGGTTTTGATTAGGTTCATTTTTAGATCTCTGAGCTTGATGACCTTGGCACAATCAAAGGTCATCAATACAGGCAGAAAATGCTTACTAGCATTTGTATATTTATTTTTAAAGTGTCATAAATAATTAAATAAATTCAACTAACAACCATTTTCTACCATGATAAGAATACTTTATCTTCGGATAATTGAAAAAGAATGATTGATTCGCCATTGACATTCGTGCCTATTGTCTGTCCAAATACAAAACCATAATGACATCCTCCAATGTAAATAATTTCGGAAGCATAATAACGTCTCCTTGTCGTACCCTAATAATTATTTTAGTATACAAAATATCGATAAGATCGCTGCTCTGATCCCAAAAATGAGTAAGTACAAGCACTTCAACTCTCTAAGACTGGTTATCGACCTGGCACCATTGTTGGTACTGAACACACTGCACTGCCCAGGTTTCGAGTGACTCTAAGGCTTTTAAGCAGTCTACAAACGCTAGGCGTAATGGCCGAGTATACATACTGCTTGGTTTTTTGTATAATTTGCATGCACATTGAAGCGCTTATGGTTTACGGCTGCGGAACTTTGCGTGTTCAGGAGGCTCAAAGTCATCAAGCTTACGACCATGACGTTTGGTTACTATTAGTGATCACACTTAGGCTCTCGAAGATCACTACTCTCATAACCTACCTACCTAATATTTAAACAAACTCTATACACCTAAAAATATTGAAGAATCTACTTTTTACTATATAAACTACTTTATTTGCATATGCATATCCTTTTATTTTTCTTTTACTTTATTGTGCAAAATAAGTAGGAAAAAGTGTACAAAATGATCCCTCAAGGTAATATGATTGCCTATGGTTCCCAGCAATCTACATAAACCATTATTCTTATTTATATTCAAATGTCTTCCCCGGATCACGTTCAGTGCTCCTACAATTTTTTTTATTGAATGTTTAGCAGGCTGTTCCTATCTATATTTAATTTATTTTCAACACACCTAGGTGTCTAAAATGAACCTTTAATAATGTTTCGGAAAATCTTAAATTCGTCTGAAAATTATAAAGATCTGAAAATGAGGTTTTTCCAAAACTATTCATGCTAACATTATTCATCCAAAATTCTTTCAACTTTATCGAAGGTTAGAGTTTCATATTTTGGACACTGTCAAATTTTTCCCATAGGGGAATCATTTTTAACACATTTCCCCTACTAATAGTACCTATTAGGGATGGGCCGAAATTCGTTTAACATTTGGTTTAACCGAATTTCGGCAATTTGGGCAGAACTTCGGCATTCGGTCGAAATTCGGTTTAAATGCCGAACATTCAGTGCAAGAAAAAAGTAGGATGTAGGTAACTAATTTTACTTTCTTCTTGAACTATGCACTAAGTATTTTGACTGAAATTAATAGAAATCATATTTATCATAATAACCGTAAAATAAAATTAGAACTTTATATATTCAGTCATTTAGTTAGGAACATAATTATGAATTTCAACGGGATATTTACCATGATTTATGAGTTCTGTTGTTTCCCGATATTTCGACGCATAATTCGTAATAAAAGACTAAGAAAGAGGGTAGATAGATTCGTCTGCCAGTAACCCACTCGCACAGACTTCAGTTCCTCCCGTGATCATGGCGCATGCAACTGCGTCGAAATATCTGGATACAATACAGCTATCATGGTAAATATCCCGTTGATATTCATAATTATGTTCACGACCATGATAGTTTCAAAAGTTAGGAACATGTCAATCAACAATGTCAACAATCACTTTTTTTGTTTACAAACCAAACAAGAATTGACACACACTAGAATTTAGAATTAAAAAAGGGTGTTTAATTTCAATCAATTGCTTAAAATTCTATTATTTTATCCATCTACTCGTATTTAAAATTTACTAGAGGTTTGGCGTATGAATAGGATGATTTATTTGTGCAAATTCTCGATCATGCTTCACACGAATGTGGTTGGTCAGTGCAGAAGTAGCCGCTGAACGGCCAATACCACCACGAGATATAAGCGAACCACATAAGGTACATTTCACTTTATTTTGTTCGTCAGTTTAAAACGTTTTGTAAAGCGCGGCGTAATTAAACCAAAGTTCGGCCGAACTTCGGCCGAACTTTTTATTTCAACCGAATGTTCGGCCGAAGTTCGTATTCGGCTCAAACCACGTTCGGCCCATCCCTAGTACCTATACATACTAATAATGACTTGGAACCTATTAATTGTATTCACGACAGAGTTTTAATCGTAAAATACCTATTGTGTTGCTGTTTCCCGAAAGTACCGAAAGAACAGGGATTTGGTATAAGGATTCCCCGTTCCTAAAAGTGCTTAAAATCCCGGGAATTCCCGGGATTTTTGGTTCCGGGATTTCCCGGGAACAAAAAATATTTTGCACATAAATACAGAGACTTAGAATACAACGCTCACATATTGCCAAAATTTTATATATATGCGATGATACATAACGTTTGTGCGATGACGTCCGCGACGATCGATGCCCTTTTAGCTGTAGGTACCTAAGTAGGTGGGTTTACTTGTTGTGTTATTTTCGCTTTTTAATTAGCTGGTACTTTTATTATTCCATGGTTTTTTCTGTGATCTTAATACGACTTCTTTTAAACAACTCGTAACTTTCCCGCAACTCTCAAATTTTCCTCTCTTTTTTGTTTAAATGAAAATAAAATTCTCAGAACACATTCTTATGCTCTCCCCCAGGCACTCCAAGGTATAAATATGTTGTTTTGAACCTACGACGCCCAAACACTACGTAACAACCAACCTACCTTTTTAATCTCTGCCTTCCCTGGGTGGCTACCTGTAAGAACTAAGCACTAAGCACAGACTGTAAGGTCATCTGGTGGGTTTTTGAACCGAGGACTGGCAATAATTATGTAAAAACAATTATTTAATAAAAAAATCTAAGAACCCGACTGCAAAGACAGGAATATTTTAGTACTTTTTAGTTCATCTTAAATCGAAAATGGCTTCTTAAAGTCGCCATATTGGATTTTATTAAGTTTCTTAGAGCCTATGTCACCCTCGTGATCTAGACGAATCCAACGACATCTCATTAGTCAAAATCCGTCCAGCCGTATGGGGGGCTACAGCGACCGACAAATAATATTACAAACATACATACACCCTAAAAGCATAAAAGTAAAAATTATAATGAACCTTTGTTTCCAAAAACTATTGAATTGTAAGTATTACCGAGCTCTTTGTGTTTTTCTGCGCCAATAGTTAGTAACGAACGGATTTAGGTAAATGGCGAACTCAGCACCAAATTAATACTTAATTGTTAATTTATTCTATAGCTAGGAATAACTTGATTATATGTGAAGTGGTTGATAATTAGACCATAATAACGACTAAGTATAGTTCATTTATTTCCATCATTGACAGGTCCACAATGTTGCCCTTTATTTCGACAATATTATAATAAAATACATATATTGCTTTCACATGGTGTTAAATTGCATGTTACAGGTTGTAAGTATCTCACATGAACCCTGTCTATGGGCATTATGGTAAGGCAGAACGAGATATTGTACCTACAATGCCTCGTTCTGCCTTATAGTCCAAGATAAGTTATAATATAACGTAAGTATAATTATAAATTATAATAGTTTAAGGGTGTCCGGCAGAGGGTTTCAACCATACTAACTGTCTGGCAATGAGCAACGCGAGTTTTGATATTATTATGAATCAAATATAAAAAAAACAGTTTTATTTTATGATAAATTTGAGATGGAATTTTATATACCTTTGTTACCTGTTACCTGCCAAAGCCACCGCTGCCTCAGCTTCATGGGTGGGGATCATTCTTACCTGTACTAGGGACACACAGAAACATTTTCAGCTTTTATAAAAATCCGAAGGTCTGGCACTCACGGGCTCTTGCTCTATTACCTGTTCCGTTCCTGTACCGTTCTGTTAGGTGTACATACGTACCTAGGTAACAAATCGTCATTGCCTTGCTTAATATTAATATATTATATAATATTATGGTCATTATTATTTGAGAATACTGTCATGATTGTAAATTATTAAAGGAGCAGTTTTTTAACTAAAGCGAATCGGTATTATTATTGTCAATTGTTAAATAAAGGTAGATTTGTTAAAACTACTTAATCTATCCCCACTTCAACACTAATATTGTAAAGAGGAAAAATTTGTATTTTTTTGTGTGTGTGTATCATCATCATCATCATCATCAACAACCTATATAAGTCCATTGCTGAACATAGGCCTCCCATGTGTGTGTATGTTTGTAATGAATAAACTCAAAAACTACTGTGCCGATTTCAAAAATTATTTCACCATTGGAAAGCTACATTCACCCTGAGTAACATAGGCTATATTTATTGCTAGGAAAGATTAAGGATCCTTACTAAAACTTAGTAACGTAACCCACGGTGTAAAAAAGTGCCCTAACCCGTGCGAAGCCTGGACGGACCGCTAGTTTAAAAATATATTAATTAGAAAAACAGAAAAAAAATATTTTGAATCATAGAACTATTGTAGCCTGCCTATATCAGTCCACTGCTGAACATGGCCATTCCTAATAAAGTGGGATTTACCTATAATCCCCAGTTCCCCACGCAATCAGCCGGTCGCCAGAGCCCCGTTTGTTAGTTACCAGGGTGCACATCACCACTTGCAGATGAGGTTGGCTGGGATTCCGAAGATGGGGGTTGGAACCACTTACACCCTACTAATTACCATGGTAACATGTAAAATGAATAAAACAAAGATAAAAACATACCAAAGGTAAACAAATAAAGTTGAAAGGTAGGATGAATGGCCATTTCGATTTAATTTTATGTGATCTCTTTCAATCTGTCTAAAATTAAAACTCTCATTAACAAGGTCATATACAAGGTCGCCTGGACTTATATGATGGTAGATAGCTGGTCTCTAGCTACTGGGAAAGCCTTAAATCATCAAAAACTTGACACAGGCACTACAACGTCGTATTTGTAATCAATTATTTAATAAGGTAGATTAGATGTCCTAATACTCACACTATTAAACTTAGCTATTATAAGTCAATTTAAGATTTTATAAATTTACCCTAAGCTTTTGGACGGTTGGTTTTTATTAAAACAACAAATAATTTATTTTAGTGGGACTTTTTAAGATAAGCTTGCTCAATGAAATTTAAAGTGCTCTTGTCGGGATTGTAATATTACTAAATTCTCTAGAGTATTTTCAACTCTTGGCATAGTCTTGCCAACTAGCTGTGCAAAATCTCGGGCGACAGTTTATAGTTATTAGAGATATTGTATGATAGGTAATTCAGTGTTAGTACTTAACGCTATATTGCCAAGATTAAGTATACTTTTTGAATTAAATAACCATTGTATTTTAGAGCTGATTAGATATAGACCTTTCATTTTATTTGCCGACGAGTTTTTGTAACGAAACTAAGCTAAGTTGGTACCTATGTACCTATATTCTCCCACTAGTTATTATAACCTTAGTTATTTTACGTAAACCGCTATTTTCAATAAGCAGGTAGGTCTGCTTCTTCTTCTTCGTTATGAGATAGTGGCTAACTCTGATGTCGGAGTTTTAAGGCCACCGAATGCCTCAAATATGGTTTTAAAACTGAATCCGGAACCAACATCTTAAAATTTCGAAAAAATTAATAGAAGCGCTCAGATCTAAATGCCACTAAACGGTACTTATCCAAGTAGAGACCAGACGGAGTATTGCTTAACCAAGATAATAAGCTAATAACAACGAAGTAAGCCATGCATGCCACCAACAGTACCTACGCGTTATCAGTTGGTAGGTAGTTTAGCTTTGATAAAAAGCCTACAAACCAGTAGGATTCAAAATACCCATTTACCCAATGTAACATTTCATCAGAACTATGAGATAGTTTCAAAGTTTGCTAGCCTCTCACACGAAGCACTTTCACGAGACCGAGCGAGCGTTTGCAAAGGTCTTCTCTTTTTGAAAATGAGCAGTAGCTGATTAATTACATTAACTTGCAATGTTTATGTCTTGCAACTGAATTTTAAAGCAGTAATTTTTAACTGTTTGAGATGCAATTTTGAATGCACATTTAGTTTGGATGACATTGCATGGTTCACTAAGTGACGTCGTTTTAAATCTTATATGGCGGACGGCCCAAGATGGCGGACAAGCAATTTTTTGTGCACTCCCATGATATGTCTAGTATCAAATGAAAGGGTTGGTTGGGAAGTAAACGATAAATAATTTTTAATTTTATTGAATATGTTTTTTTTTTTATCATAATTAGGGTTCCCGGTGGACGTTCCAAGCGTCACGTCTCCGCAGCGAAGTGTTTGGAGTAACCCTGATGCCCGATCAGCTGCAAGTAATGAATCCGGCCCTGGTGCTGGTGATGATGCCGGTGTGCCCTGGCGGCGCCTGGCAATTGCTGCCTGACCTCCCACCGCTGCAGAAGATGTTCATCGGTGGGGTTCTGGCTGCCCTGGCTTTTGTGTCTGCTGGGATACTGCAGATTGGAATAGAAGTGAGTACAGTTCTGTCTCAGGTTTTTTACCTGCCTGATCAGGATCACACGTTGGATGCAGCATTGTTAAAATAAAGACTGCACTAAAAAGTAAAAACAAAATGAGTAAAATTTTTTTGTTTTTACAACTAAAATTCAACGTTTTTAACCGACTTCAAAAAAAGATTAGGCTCTCAATTCGGTTGTATTTTATGTTAATCTAGCTAACCTGCCCATAACTTCGTTTGCGTGTACACGCTTTTTAAGTTACATGTAACTGATTGTGTATGGAATACAGTACCAACTTACATTACCAGGTTAGGTCCGGGTCGGTAGTCGGGCGCGTTCCCGTTCCTGTTCCTGTTCTCAGTTCCGCAACCTTTTCCAAGCCCGTTCTTGCTCTCTTTTCCTACTCATCGCCAAGTCAACAGCCAGTTAAAAAGTATAGGTATCATAAGTTTTAATATCCGTACTAGTAACATGAGAAATGATTGGTTCCCCTCCATGCAAACTTTCATCTCCTATCTGCTCATTAACACTTTAGTGCTGAAAACCTACTTTGCTCTAAGGAGCGAGCTGCTACTTGCAGTCAGCGTGCGGTGTCTAGTCATGTGTCTAGTGTAGAAATGCTGAAAATACACTTATTCTAGAGAGCTAGCTGTTTTTTAACACAATATTTGGAATTGCCTCTGACTATCACGGATTAACTTATCTAATAATCTATACATTCTAGAATTAAAATTAAATCTATTTTGAAATGAACAAACAATAGTAGATTGTTTTACAAGGGACTAAACCATCCCATTATATACGAGGTTGTTATACTCCCGAGCTTAGCGAGGGAGGATGACAAGACCGAGTTATAATGGGTGGTTTTGGCCCGAGTAAAACACTCTACTTTTCTCTTCGATTGCGAGAAAATAAAACAATTCCAAATTAGTCAATTTTCAGAAATTTTATTAAAAATTAAATGTGCAGTTAGAGCAATTTTGAATGTTTAGTGATATGTTTTTCCCGGGCAATTTTATTTCGTTTCTCTGTGATTGGGATGTGATAATATTTTGAGTTGATTGTTGTGGAGTAAAAGTTGGAGAGACTCGAAACATGCTTGAGTTTCCTGCGCGGCTTCAGCTGAGTTCACATATTCATCCAATCCCGCGATGTAGATGCTTGGGGTTCTGTAATGTTTGGTAGAATATTGATTCCTTCCATAATCCGCTGCGTGACGTGATACTTGTTTTGTATAGAGTCCTCTATATAACCTTCAGCCACTTGATCGGACCTCCATCCACCGTGGCGTTTTAATGTCGTTATATTCGCACCAGAGTCCGCCAACAGAGTCGCGGATGTTCTGCGGAAACAATGGCCCGTGTAGAGTTCCGGATTTGGTAAATTTAGATAAGTGGCAATATCTTTAGGCATGTTACCAAATTTATTTTTGCCTATGACTTGCCTTGTGCATTTACCATTTTGATAATTTAGAAAAAATCTTCTCGTTGAAACATTAGTGGGACGTAACTCCTGATAGGCTTTAACTATATTAAGGTATTCTCCACTGATGACAAATTTACGCTCTTTGTTTGTTTTCGTGTTCGGCAGACTCACAGCTTGTAGGTTTGTATCCGTTTCTACGTCTTCTAGCGTTATATTGGCAAGCTCTATTCCTCTGCATGCACCGCTGATTCCATAAATTAAAGCAACCTGTTGAACAAAAAAATAAGTGTGTTAATAATCGTAATAACCTAGGTACATAATTTAGGTATGTAGGTAGGTATCTATTTATTTAGTTTGAGTAGAGTACATAAGTAGGTTACCTTTGTTGCCAAGTATTGTTTATTTGGAGCGTTATTTAAAAATGTTTCCATTTCTTGTGTCGTCAAGACTTTAGATTTTTTTGCCTTGTATCCAGTGGACAATTTCTTCAGTAAAGCCGTTAAATTTACATATTTTTTAATATCGACGTCGTGTCTCGTTTTTAAGGTCATTCTTAACATTGAATATGTGCTCCAAAGAGTCGACGATTTGAATTTTTCGATAATTCATCAAAATAAGTGAGAAAAACCCCTTCTGTAAAAGAATCCACACGTTTCTCATCTCTCCATTTCATAAAATTTTCGTAACTCTTTAAATATATTTCACGTGATTTTGTCGGCAACAGATTCATAATTATTTCTTTGCCCTTTTCTTCCATTTGCATATTAGCATCTTCACTATCACTTGATGACATTTTTCACGTTCACAATTTGAAAGTTAAAGTCAGGAAGTTAAACGTAAAAGTTTGTGATTTGGAATGAAGAAAATTCTAGAGATTTAGCGCCAATACCATCTTTTTTTTTAAATCTCTATACCTTCAATAACCCTCAACGAAACAGTTCGCATTCTACCGTGAAGGGAAGAATCAACCTTCATAAAACATCACCAAGACGGTTCTATTTTCAAAAAAAAAGATTGACGGAGCACCAAGAAGTCGAGTTTTTATATAAGAGAACGAATGCTTTGTACGGGCTGATGATTTTAGACAAAAATTAAAAAGAAAAAATACTTTTTAGCCCTAGGTATTAAACTCGAGTTTTAGGCCCGCTAAGCTACACTATTATGATACACTTTTTGAGCAAGAGAAGTGAAAAACCTATTCATATCTCAAGTCACTCAATATATTTACACTAGCTTCCGCGGGCGGCTTTGCACGCTTGGTACCCGGATAAAAAGTAGCCTTTAAGTTATTCGTGATCTAGAATAATACAATAAGTGCAAAATTTCAGCTCAATCTGTCGAGTTAGAATTCTCGGATTTATTTTCATAAAATTGGTGTCAAAATTTTAACTAATTATTTGTGTAACTAGGAGTCAAAGAGGAATTATTATATTTAAAAAACCAGAAACCCGTATTTCTTTATTTTGTTACGGAGAGTATTTCGACGGAGTTTGGATTCAGAAGATCTGGAAACGCGTGTGTCTTTATTTTCTATTGGGTATTTTTTTCAGAGTTCTCTCATCTTGGTAGGTAGGTGGTACCCACCACACCAGCCTATATCAGTCCACTGCTGGACATAGGCCTCCCCTAATAAAGGGGGATATACCCATAATCCCCACGCTGGGCATGCGGGTTGGGGATCGCAGGGCACAGCTTCTCGCACCACCAATGCTGCTGCCCGTCGGTGGCCAGGGGATTTAGATGTGCCGATGTAGGCTGTGCTATGCCGCAATCAGCCGGCCGCCAGAGCCCCGTTCGTTGTTTAGCAGGATGCACCACATGCAGGTGAGGTTGGCTTGGGTTCCGAAGATGGGTGTTGGAACCCCATACACCCCCATTCATTAATGGGTGGTACCCATTTATTGAATATCATTCATCAATGAATAATGATGTAAAGAATTTAATGAAAAGTTTTTGACTTAAATTTGAAGCCAGTTATAAGATATTTCATACAAACTTACTAAACATACTTACAAACACCCTTCTAAAAAAAATTACCCAAGTTTGGAATCGATCGTAACACATGAAAAATCACAAAGCAAAATAAAAAAAAATACACCTCTTAAACTTTTTAAGGTATTTTTCAATTTCAAAATACATATCTTTCTAAATATTTTATGTAAAGTGTCCATACCAAGTTTAAAGCAAATCGCATCCGCGTTAAAAGGTTCAATTTGGGTTCAATACAAAATTTAATAATTTTTACCCTGTTTTAGAGGATGAATTTCTAATAATCTCTTCTTTGTGGATAGTTTTGCTACCCCCTGGGTGTAATATTGCGAAAAAAGCTCAAATAGGGATTTATTTATTTTCATAAGTCTCCGTGCAAAATTTCGCAAGTTAGATGATTTTTATTGTCTCTGATACAAAGTTTGCGTCCCCATTTTCCCCTTTGGTGTTGAATTGCAAAAAATGCTGAATTAGGTGTATATTTATTTTCATTAGAGAGTCTCTGTGCAAAATTCCAAGTCAATAGGTGAAGATTTTATTGGGCCACCATACAAACTTGGCCACTTAACCTTGTTAGGGGTTGAATTGCAAATAATGCTGAAATAAGTATTTATTTATTTTCATTTGAGAGTTTGTGCTAAATTTCAAGTCAACAGGTGTAGATTATTGGTCTCTGATATAAACTTTGCCTTTTAACCCTTTAGGAGTTGAGTAGCGAAAAATGTTGAAATAGATGTTTATTTATTTTCAGTTGAGAGTCTCTGTGCAAAATTGCAATTCAACTTTTAATTATTTTTTATCCCTGATACAAACTTTGACACCCCCGTTTGCCTCTTTAGGTGTTGAATCGCGAAAAATCCTGAAATAGAAGTTTAATTTTCATTTGAGTCTTTGAAAAATTTCAAGTCAATATGTTAATTTTTTTTTGGTCCCCCAAAACTTTGCCATCCACGTTAACCCCCTTAGAGGTTGTATTTTGGAAAATTCTGAAATAGATGTTTATTTATTTCTATTAGAAAGTCTCGTAAAAGTGCAAAATTTCAAGTAAATAAGTAAAATTTTTTTTGTCCTCCATGGTTACTTGGCGAAAAATGCTAAAATAGGTGTTTATTATTTTTTATTAGAGAGAAATATATGTCTCTGTGCAATATATGTCCCCTATACAAACTTTGGCACCTCCTTTAACCCCCTTAGAGGTTGAATTTATATAAATCCCTTCTTATTTGGTGGTTTTGATATAAAAGGAAGCTACACTCCAAAAACCTTGGTATCTCCAGTGGTTTAGGATGTGCGTTGACTCCAGAAAAAGGCCTTCTCTTTTATATGTATAGATTTCGTACACAGATTCACACACAGTGTTGGGAAATATAGTCGATTGAGACCAACTTATTTTTTTGATGCATGTCATTTTCTATGCTGAGTGTACATTAAAAAAAAACCGAAAATGCAAATGTTTTTTCCTTCTTAATAAACCAATAGCTTTCTAAGGGACCTATCAAACAGAGAGCGGTCACGCGTTCGCGTTCTGTTGTATTACGTAGTCATAGACATGCACACACAGCAGGCGTTCGGTACCACGCGAATTCGTACATGGCATAGTGCGCAGAACCAGAACGCGGAACGCTTGAACGCTCTCTGTCTGATAGGTCCCTAAGAACAAAAGCTTCTATCTATAAAAAAAGCTTCTACCTAATTGTCCTCGGTAAAATTTTGCCCCAACCTGTATACTTGGATTAAAATTAAAGTCTCGCGAAATTTATTGAGTCTACCTATAAACTGTCAAAAAATCCACAATGCTCGGAGGGCTACAAATTTACAAAAATACAAAGCTTGAGTTCGTGGAAACAGAATGCGCTCAGACGTATGCCAATGTTTTTGAGCATAGATGCCACTTCGCAGTCGGGTTTGAAAAATTGACTCGGGTAGCTGACAACTTTTGTAGCCTGGAGCAATTTGCGAGTAGGTAACGTTGTTTTCCAGATTCTGCCTGTTAGTAGTTAGATTTTTACGTCGGAATATCAGCTAAGGCATCGAGCGCAGCTCACACTTTGTTTATTTTTGTTGAAACTGGATTTTTGTTTTACGTCATAAGACTTTACGTAAATTTTTGTACCTAACACAGTAACTAGGTAAGTACATACCATACCTAAAGTACCTAACATACTAACTAGGTAAAATGGATGTGTATGGAGTAGTTGGTAATTTTATTCTGCAGGGATATTGAATAGGGATGACTGAAAAATTCTAATTAGTCCGTCTTTACATTATCAAAAAATATATTACACGTATTTTCTATTTTGTCAATTAAACAAAAAATTACGCGTGACGCCACTAAGTACTAAGTACATTTTTTACATAGCTGTGACGTTACGAGCCCCCAATTCCGAACTTTGACGCTTTTTATCTCCGTAATTTTTTATATAATCGATAAATTAAAAAAATACGTGTCCAATGTTTTTTGTTGATCTATCTGGCGGACTAATGAGAATTATTATTTTTATACCCAGAGGTCATCCCTATTGAAGACAGGTTGCAATGGCGCTCATTGGGGGAGGCCTACAGCAGTGGAGCAGTGGACTGCTATAGGCTGATAATGATGATGACGATGATAATGATATTGAATTCAGAGTATCCTGATTTAGGACTTAAGTGTTTTTTTGTAAAACTGGTTGTTATTTGAGCAATGCCAGTGAGCATCTTTAAGAGGTTATATTTAACAATATAATTTATCTCGATGGGGATACCCTAATATTACCTAGTGTGACATTTCGTCATATCAAGATTAAGACCCGCTATATACATAGGTATTTTTAATATGTAAAGAAATACGTTTTTCATGTATCTTTAGCGGTCGACACTGCAAGTACCAGGGGAGCACCAAACCGGGCTGGTGTTGCTAAACACGCTCGACTGCCCCGTGACAGCGGGGGTGCGAGGCGAGGGATCAGCTCCTGTGGAGGGGCACGGGACCGCATTAATGACCCCTTTGCCGCATCTAGCCCTCACGCTCACCGCCAGCTGCCCAACTAACTGCGTCGGCCGGGCCATGACCAGGCATGCAGTGAGAGATCAAGTGATGACTGTCGCTGGAACGGTAGGTGTTACACTTACTGCTGATGCCCTTGGTGCAGTCGTGGTGTTTGCTGCTGGGGCGCTGCGAAGTCATTTACAGCGTAAACAAGACTTCAGACTGAGCTTTACTATGTCTATTAACTGCTCATTCTAGTTTCTCAATGGAACAATAATTGATCCGGGTGATCACGGCTCACGGATCTGAGTTCACATCATTATCATAATAATAATAATAATTCTAATAATAATAAAAACGTATTTATTTTCAAAAAGGTTTGACAAAAAATATGTTTTATAAGCTAACTAACTCTAAGGTATCTTAATATAGCAATAGAATTATACATAAGAATAGGTACTATGCCCAAACCTAAGTATTGACTTGGCGTCGACTCCTCACTCTAACTATGCTTATGCTTGTGTGTGGACGTGAGGACGCAGTGTTACGCAGTGTACTGCTATAGGCTTTCACGCAAAAACTAGTGAACGGATTTTGATGAAACTTGGAATATGCATAGTTTGTGACCTGGATATTATATTGAATATTATTTATCTGGATACCATGCGAACTAAGCCGCGGGCGGATGCTAGTTCTTTATATGTTACGTGGTTCCACGGGAGAGACTATAGAACACACTTTTGTAATGTGTCTGCTTCAAACCACTATTGACCCATACCTTTTGTAAAGGAGAATGCCGAGAAACCGAACCAATTGCGTCAAAACCGAACGTATCCCATAAAATTTATTATATTTTATAAATGATATTAACATTTTCTTTAGTTTTACACACCGACTCGATTAATAATCAAATAAAAAAATATTTTGTTGATTTGGTTTCCGTTGCACGCCGCCATTAGCGACAACAACCAATGATATATGTTGCTATGGCAATAAGCCTCATTTTTAATTATTTTGACAGTAGAATCGACTAAAAACTTATTGGATATTTTTTTGACGCACTCACTTTAGTCTTGGTACCGAGCGCCATACATCAGACGGCATTCTCCTTTATCTAAAGAGTTTTGAGATAATTGAATACAAACTACTTATTATCGATCTGGGCTATAGGTATATTAACGTTGCTTCGGACTTTACTATATTCCTACAACAACAACACCAGCCTATTCAATCCGCTGCTGAACATAGGTCTTTCCTTTAAGAAGGGGATATACCCATAGTACCCACGCTGGGCATGCAAGTTGGGAACACACGGTCGGTAATGCTTCTTGCACCAGTGACGCTGCTGTCGGTCGACTCCAAGGGGCTGTGACGTTGTTTCGGCTGCGCTATACTGGGATCAGCTGACCGCCAGAGCCCCGTTTGTTAAACCGCAGAGTGTAACACGGGCAGGTTGCTTTGGCTTGGGTTCTAAGGATGGAAGTTGGAACCCCTTAAACTCATATTCCAAGCTAATCTAGAACTACTTCAGCTGCGGCGCTGCTGAACGCCTGAAGCCGCTCAAGGATACTTTTTAATTTATTCCTTTCAGTTCATGCCAGTCGTCATTGGACAGAATTCAGACGATCAAATATCCCTCTACTATATGGACCCTAGTCCTTTTCTGAAGTCTTTGACTGGCAAGCCTAAGTTGAAGTTAGTACTTGTTAATGTCTATTTTACTTATGATCAACATCAATAACATAACATGTCGGAGGCCCTCGGGCGGCATATAAACTCCAACACCTGTGTTGGGAACCTGGTTGAGTTAGCTGGATCTGAATAAAGGTATTTATTTAATTAACCGGCTTCAAAAAGGGAGCAGGTTTCTCCATTCGACCGTATTTATACGGGGTGGAAAAAATCAATGGGCGCTGAAGGGAAACCATTTTAAATTAATAGAAAACATTCATTTATTTTTAAAAATTTACAAAACTGAATTCAAAGATTTTCTAAAATTCGCTAGCTTCACCCTGCACTCGAACCAGAAATTAGACGTCCCTATTTTATTGCACAAGTCGATACAGTCAATGTTAAAAATGATATTTCTCGTAGAAACATGAGGTTTTACACTCCTTTATCGTACAAGATATCCATCAAATCTAATATTAAGTACACACCACACACACCACACCAGCCTATATCAGTCCACTGCTGGACATAGGCCTCCCCTAATAAAGGGGGATATACCCATAATCCCCACGCTGGGCACGCGTGTTGGGGATCGCAGGGCACAGCTTCTCGCACCACCGACAATATTAAGTACACAAGGGCTTTATTGAACATTACCTAGACTAGAACAGTTCACTTTCAACAAGTAAAAGACACGTTCAAATCTTCTTTCTCTGACATCCGAAAACATTCTATGAAGTACCTACAAGCTTCCTTATTTCTCTCTAAGTACCTCGTTGAAGACTTATAGATAAAAATCGTTTCATTAGTTAGCTATATTAGCATTTCATTCTTAGTAAAGGCGAGCGTTCTGCGAAGTTTAAAAATATAACGAAACAATAAAATAAGGTATATATGGTAAAGGAAGTGGAACGAAATATTATTTTTTAACGAGACGGTGCTCCTGCTCCCAATAATAGAATTTCCCAGGGCTTTCTTCGATGAAAATTTAAATGTCTGGATAAGAACAAACGGTGCGACTAGATGGCTTACAAGAAGTCAAGAACTGACGCCTCTGGACAATTTTTTATAGGGCCATGTAAATAATGGTATTCACAAAAAGTCCTATGAGAAGGTTTGAGGTAGAAAATATTATTAGGAGCTTTCACCACAACACAGAAGGGCTACATGAAATGAATTAAAAAGACTATAATATCATTGACTAATTTAGTGTATCCGGGACGAGTGGTCTCATTTCGAAAAACTTATCAGTTAAATTGTAATTGTAAATAGTTCAAGTATCATTTGCTAGGTAATAATTTCCTTTCTACCGATTAGTAGAATAAAGGAGCGAGATTATTTTTTTAAATTTTAGCCGATTGGGTGAGGCAAGCGAATGTTAGAAAATCTTTGAATGCAGTTTTGTTTCTTTTTGAACAAAATAATCATGATTTAAAGTAGTATTCCATCAGGGAACATTGATTTATTCAATGTGTGTTTGCGGATGGATAACTTCATCGTTTATGAACCGATTTTGATAATTCTTGTTTTGTCAGAAGGGAGATATTCCAAGGGTGGTTTCATGATAAGGAAATCAGGATCTGATGATGTCATCTTAAAGAAATAGAGGAAAATAAATAAATAAATAATGCGGAACGTAATCACACAGCATCATATAGCCCCAAACTAAGCAGGGCTTGGATTATGGGAACCACATGATTGATATACTACACATAAGTATATATTTTTTTGTAAATACATAAATATCATACATAGAAAATACCCAGACCCGAGACAAATATATATAAACTAACTAACTAACAATGTCATAAAATCTTAGAAGTCAATTTTGACCCACTTCCCGGTTTGTAAGTGAGGTGAAATTTTGCATAATTATGTACTTTGAGTAACAATGCAAAAATCTGGTACTATTGAGCTGATCTGATGATGGAGTCAGGAGATGGACAGTTTAACTCCTCAACGGCGAACAGCAAAGACATGAAATTATGTAAATGGATTTTACTATAGGTAATGTAGCGAGTTCAAAACTCCATCATGACATAGCTGGTGCACCCAGGGTTGACTTCCGGCGAGGGAACTCCTCAACAGTGAATGTTGACATTATTTTTTTTGTAAACGCATTCATGCATCAACTGTGATTGCCCGTTTAAAACTTCATCATGACGTGGCTGCTAGATCATAAAAGATTGTCTTTAAAATTGTTTTTAAATTAAATCTTGTTTACTTTAGAAAGGGGAAGATGATGATGATGATGATGATGATGTAATTACATCATAAAATGGCTGCTACACCCAGGATCGTGCACTTGATGAAAAACACCACGTCTATACACGCGTTACGAGAAATACATAGTTACGGGGACATTGGACATAGCTTCTCTTCAATATCTTTTTTTTTAAATTACAGCTTGTTTTGCACTAAAAAGGGTTACATAAATGATTTAGAAAAACCGACCTCAAAGCCAAAAGTATGCACTCCAAAGTGAAAAATAAATTAATATAAATTATTAAGCGCTACCCACTCATCTATTTGAAGTCGGTGCCAGCCAGGTATAATAGATAGTAGATAGACACTATGAATGTAGTAAGTAGGTAGATACCTGTAGATAGTAGGTAGGAATAGGCATGACGACTGGGTCAAAAAATAATAATTCTAATTAGTCCATCAGTTAGATACTAGACACGTATTTTTTATTTATCGAATCAATAGAAATTACGGAGATAAAGAACGCGAAAGTTCGGGAGTGGGGGTTCGTGACGTCACGCCTAGGTAAATAATGTACTATATCGTGACGTCGCGCGGAACTTTAACGCACTATATTTTTGTTATTATTTGTTAAAGAAAAAATACGTGTCCAATATTTTTTGGATATGTAGGTAAATAACGGACTAATTAGAATTTTTCAGTCGCCTATACCTAGCCTACTACTCGGTGCTAGCCCTGCAAAGTAGGTAGTAGGTAGATACTTGTTGGTCTATCTATCTATCGATGAGTGGGTATATAAATAGCACATAAAATAAATATATGAAATTTATTTTTCGCTTTTGTGTACCTACTTGTTATGTTGCGGATGGTTGCGGACCTCAATAATTATAAGAACTAAATGTACCCACCACATGAAACAATAAAGATTATCATTATGATTACCTGTAGTTTTAAAAACTTTTAAAAAAAATAATTTATTCCCCGTAGAGTTGTGTACGTGGGCGATACTGGGCCTAATAAGAACGTGTCCATCGCCGTTGAAACGGAGAAGAGACTGAGCGACATTTATTATGTATCGGATGCCCCAGTCGACCATATCGGCGAGTCAGCGTATATGTGCCTGCAGCCGGGAAAGTAAGTGCATAATGTATTACTACTTATCTACCTATGTTTAGGGTTAGGAGAGAGAGCTGTCTAAAACGGAATGTGAAACACGCTACTTTTAAAATTAAAATATAAATTAGTCTGGTATTCTATGAGGTCATATCATACCCGAAATGGGCCTTGACTTTAAAACGAAACTGGCGCAAACGTTTTATGGATTTAACTAGCTTATGTCCTCGGCTTCGTCCGCGTAGTATTTAACTTTATATTTAGTGGTTTTTGCTTTGAGTATGAAGGACTTTCTATACACAACTGCATCCCCGTTTTCAACCCTTCGGGGGTGGAATTATCAAAACAGCTTAGACACTTATAAATTATAATTAAATTTTCAAGCTTTAGCTTAAATACCCGTCCCATTCCTAAAAGCTCTATAACCATCAGATCTATTTTTGTTAACATATGTATTACAAGAATAAGCATAATTTATTGAACCGTAGTAAAAAGACATTTGGTTATGTTATGTTATGTTTAATTTGAAGATCCTAGCTTCGAAACTGACGGACTTTCATACAAACTTGCATCCCATAATTTACCCCCTTAGGGGTAAATTACCCATTTCTAAAAATCATTTCTTAGTGGATGCCTATACTACATATTAATATGTGCAAAATTTTAGGTATCTAGTAATTAAGGAGGTCTAACGGTTTGGGCTGTGCTTTTATAAAACATATGTACATTATTTGCAAGTCATGGAATAAAGAGGCTTGTTAAAATGGTTATTAAATAAAAGCGTACTTAGCCTAAGATATTCATAGGGAAATAGTCGCAATGTAGAATAGCCTGTTTGTATTCGTAATTAGATACTATGATTTTATTTATTTAATCAATAGAAATTAACAAAGTTATAGAGCGAGAAAGTTCAGAAGAGGGGTCTCGTGACGTCACTTGTATGTAAAAAGTGTACTTACCCGTGACGTCACGCTGAACTTCAACACGATTTATCTTTGTCATTTTTAGTTTAATTGACAAAATAAAAAAATACGTGTCCAATATTTTTTAATAATTTAAATGACGGACTAATTAGAATTTTTTAGGCATCTAGCCAATTGTTTAACAACAAGGTTTTTAAAATGCTTAAAAGCTTAGTAGGTTATCTGGTTACCATAAGTAGTCGCGATTCTATTTTGCGATTGTTAATTTAAATCACAGCTTGCTCTTTACGGATACACAATATGCTCTTATATAATTAGTTGCCGATGAACCATTTTAGAATTGGACGCTCGGCCAGACGAAAATTGAATTGACAGACCTCGAATGATACCTCTTTAGAACCATCCATTTGTAGAATTGGCTTTGAGACACCAAAATAACGTGGCACTACACGACTGGCAGTTTTATTTTGGGTTACACGCTACACAGTACTGGTACAGTCAGCATCAAAAGTAGATGATGATTTTCAGAATGTCAATACAGCTGATAGAAATTTGCGTCAGAATTAGATAGCACTAAAGTGGTCCATAAATAGGTGATGGAAAATTATACCACGATAAGCTAATGACACTAACCACATGTACCTGATGACTTTAAGGTTCAAAAATATCTGATGTAAAATAGTTTTTTAAGTATATGAATTTATATTACTTAGCAATATTAAGACACAGGTTCAAAAATAACTGACTATCTATCATAGCAAAAATAACTGATTATCTATTTAAACTGGCCTTTTTTTAATTTTTTTTTATCTCTCCGTTGATAGTAGACAGTAGTGATAGCATATAGTCTACTTAGTTGATAGTAATAATTAAGAATTACTATACTGAGCTAAGAGGCCAGTTAAAATAGATAATCAGTTGTTTTTGCTATGATAGATAGGTAGTTATTTTTGAACCTATGTCTTTATTTCCAAAATATTGCAAAGTAATCCAATCAAATTTTGAAAAAAAAAACAACCTCAAAAGTGGTAAACGGGTAGCAAAGTTTGTATGGTGAATAAAAAAAATCTTTACCAATCAACTGGAAATTTTGCACAGAGACTACTGAAAATAAATGAATACCTGTTTCAGGATTTTTCGAAATTCAATCCCCAAGACGGTTAACGGGAGTGGCAAAGTTTGTACGGGGATCAAAAGTCTGAGTGAATGTTTGTTAGTTTAGCTTAGTGAATAATACAAAGGCTTATCTAATTTTGAAAAATTATCTCTAAAGTTGTAAACGGGGTCGCAAAGTTTGTATGGGGAACAAAAAAAAATCTTTACCAATCGACTTGAAATATTGCACAGAATCTCTCCTCTAGAAATAAATGACCTGTTTCAGGATTTTTTGCAATTCAACCCCTGAGGTGGTTAAGGTAATACATTTTTTTATGAACTTTCATTATTTGATCATTGATGCAAATTTCTATCAGCAGTATTGATATTTTGAAACTCAACATCTACTTTGACGCTGCCTGTACCTACCGTATGAGAGCCGAACATTGTTTATTAAATCAATGAACTCTTCAAAGCTCGTTATACCTGTAGTACCTGCCTACAGCCTTTTGATTCCTCTTCAGTTCAGTAATTGGCTGTAAAAATGTGTACTTATAAGAAAATACTTAAGGTATTTCCATAATTTCATTCTCAATATATTTATATTAATACTGGGTCAGATTTGTTGCTGAATTGAGGTACATTTAAGGCTTTCATATATTTGGAAACCTCTAACGATTAATGATCTGAAGGGATCAAGTTCCAGCTACCCGCTAGGTTCAGTACAGTTGAAGTACTTACATGGTATATGCAGCCTCACAATGGCGATATCCAGCATGACAATGCACAAGTTTGAGTTATTATTTATTGACTCGCTTGGCTTACAGATTTAGGTGGCGAGCAAGCAGCGCCGACGGCGAAGTGTCTGGCTCAGGCGAGGGGTACCTCCGAGCAGGTGGAGTCTACGTACTATGTGTTAGAGAACGTAGAGGAAGATTGGATGCAGCAGTACTGCACGCTCCGAATCCACCCAATGAGCTGCACCTTGCATGGATTGTGCCGCAGTATCTGCTGGTGTCTGTAGCTGAGATTATGTTTGCTGTTTCTGGGTTGGAGTTTTCTTTTACACAGGTGTGTCAATAATATTTTAGTGAACTAAAACTGACCAAAACAAAACCTTTCCACACCACACACCACATCAGCCTATATCAGTCCACTGCTGGACATAGGCCTCCCCTAATAAAGGGGGATATACCCATAATCCCCACGCTGGGCATGCGGGTTGGGGATTGCAGGGCACAGCTTCTCGCACCACCGACGCTGCTGCCCGTCAGTGGCCAGGGGATTTAGCTGTGCCGATGTAGGCTGTGCGATGCCGCAATCAGCCGGCCGCCAGAGCCCCGTTTGTTGTTTAGCAGGGTGCACCAAGTGCAGGTGGGGTTGGCTTGGGTTCCGAAGATAGGGGTTGGAACCCTGTACACCCCAAAACAAAACCTTTGAAGGTGGATTATTATTTCTGGTGGGTTTGTTATCTCTCTGGTGTGTCGTCTTAAAACCTACCAAATTATAGATACTTAAACAACAAACAAGACACAAACATTCAACGCCAAATCGCCAAGTTGCGTTACGTTCGCTTCATTCACTCAATTACCAATACGGTAAAGATTCAGCTCAACCCTTTCTACAGTTTCGGCGTGATGTGGTACCGAACATCCATGATGCAATCACGGAAACAAACCTTCATAATAGGTATTAGAAGGATACATACATTTAGATAAATAACAGATATCATTTATGTTAATTCGTCGAGATAGGCAAAAGACCAAATCTAAACGAACTTACATGAAATCTACAGAGATTAATTCAAGTACCTTTATCCGCGTGAGGCTAATTTAACTTACAGTACTGTGAGTAATGTGATATTGGTTTTGCAGGCGCCAAAAAGCATGAAGACTATCACAATCGCTGCTTGGTACGTGTCCGTCGCATTCGGCAACCTGATTGTGATTCTAGTCGCGCAGACGAAGGTGTTCAAGTCTAGGGTGGGTACATCCAGGAACTGTGGCCAATTAAAGTAGTATTGTGGTGCTTTGGATACTGATGATCTTAAGCTATGTATATTCCAAGTTTCATTCAAATCTGTTCAGCCGTTACGGAGGGAAGCGACTACAAACATACTCACATGCACACAAGCTTTCGAATTTATAATCTTAGTGTGATTAGTTCAGTGTTCTCGAACGTCAAAGTGCGATATCGGAAGAGCTTTCCACTAAAATCGGTATATTTGTACCTAAAATCGTTATATGACAAAAAATATACAATATTCAATCAAATTTGTTTAAAACCGAGTGTGCTTGTGAATAACTAAGTTTCTTAAGAGCGTCTTTCCCTGATGTAATGTTATTTCAACTCTTACAATAGGCAAAGCTTACGCCTTTACGACTATCGTGCAGTCAGACTGTAAATTTTTCTTCCCATTATTTTCAATATTGTAGAAATTTTATTATTTTTGCACACATCCAGTTGTAGTATTCCTTGAATATGTACTGTGATCCCTACATAACATACTATACTACTTAACATCTATAATACTATTTAGGAATTTCCCTAAATTCTCTAAAGGATTTCCCGTAACATAAACCATAAATGAAAAGGGCTGCCTTAAACTTTTTTTTAAATGTACAATCGGTAGAAAAATCGGTATAATTTCCACGTATTCTATGAAATCGTGGAAAAATCGATGCATTTCGGTATTTCGGTAGGACAGAGCCCAAATCGGTAGAAATCGGTAACCGAAAAATCGGTAGGTTCGTGACCACTGGATTATTTACTCGAACGTTTATCGCTCCCTGCAGTACCTATATAGGCTATATATTTCACTTTCTTTCTTTCTTTTTATGTTTTATCGTTCTTTATTAAAACATTGTTATACATACATACATATATTCAATACTTATACGTACATGTTATTTATTATTCTTCCTACTTTTTACTTTTATATGTATAGTTATGGTCCGTATGCCACATGTTCTGTCACTCCCAACTTGGGTCTGTACTGAAAATCAGTGTTGGGGATAGCATCTTCAACAATTATACTGAGTACAGACCTTTTTCTGACAATCTTCACGGCAGCAGTCTACGTACATTGAACGCAAACTTCTTGTTTTTTGTATTTCTTTTTTTTTTCATGTTATATTTTTTGTCTATTTTTTTAAATCGGTGTCGTGTTATGTATTTGTCAGAAAAAATGACTTTTCTTTCTTTCTTTCTTTCTTTGATGCATGTTAAGTTCCAGAAGTGGGCCTGGATAATAGTGATAGAATAATCATTTATTAGACAGGAACCACTCAATCCAAATCGGATTGAGTGGTTCCTGTCTCTATTGGGCGATTCTGGTGCAGTTCAACAGGTTTTTTATGTATTCTATTTATGTATAATCGAAATACACTAAATATTTTATGGCCCCCGTAAAAAAATAAAGCCATCCATCCCGTTTGTACTGGGGAGAGGGCACATCAAATACAAAGAGAATTACGTCATCTTCAATGCACATTTTTTGGTCAGTACGGGATAAGTTAATTATTGACAATACGAATACAAAAACAGATATAATACTTGAAAAAAATTTAAAAGGAGCTAGGGCACTTTGTATGAAAATTTATTTTCCTGGATTCAGAAAATAAGGCCTTTAGGGCTCAAATGGTTGGTATTGGATTGCACGTATTTATTATAGTATTTTATGTTCTATTACTTTTTTTCGTAAAGTTCATAGTTTAGGAGTTGGGCTCTTTGAAATATGTATGAAATTTGAAAACATTTTAACTCTTAAGGTCTTACTTCCTTAAATAAAAGGGTGTGGGGGGGGGGGGTTGCTAGGTCCAGTGGGGTATCAAATGAAATGACTTGTTTTTTTTATTTATTAGCTGGATACTATGCTATCATTTTCCTGTAAAATATAGATATACTCTATAATATGTATAAATTTCAGGTTTCTCGCTTCGCAAACGGAGATAAGGTGGTTGGGGGGGGGGGGGGGTTAGGGGGGGGCTTAACTCCGAAGTTTGCGAATGTGGTTATGTAGAAACCTTACTAATTAGTATCGCACGCCATTGACGTCACCAGCGGTGGGCGAGTCAACTCGCACTTAACCGGTCTTGTTTGGATTGGTCATCTCTCCCGTAAGCCCATCCCAGACGTACCTTATTAATTTTTTACTATCACTGCATACTCAATAGGAATAAAAATCAAATCAATGGTTCTAACGCTGAAAAGCATTTCACTGCAGACTGTGATCACCGTGTCGCTTTTTTGAAATAGTAATTCTGTAACCACGTTAAGGAGGTACTTTGTGTTTGCGCACTAATTAATTATTTTCAGTGCAAAGCTTCCCTCAAAGCAAAGTTACAAACAACATTTTCCCTCACAAAAATATTCATAAAGAGTTATTTTTCACCAATTGAGCGACTTTATGAAATCTCTGTAGAGTTTTTTCTATGTTCGTCATCGCGCGAGGCAAATCCTTTACCTCAACGTTGATCATTCCTCTATTTCTTCCCATGGTTGTCTATAGTCTGTCTGGTCTGTCTACAGGTTGTCTATAAATTGTAATGCTGGACACAATGGCTGGAACATTAACACTCAACATTATATATCCCCAAAATAAGCAAGCTTGTATTATGGGAATCACATGACTAATATACTACTTAGGTATATACTTCAAAAAAAGGAGAAGGTTCTCAATTCGGTAAATATGACGAATTGAGAACCTCCTTCTTATTTTGAAGTATATAAGTAGTATTTTAGTAATTTTGTAAATACATACATATCATAGGGCAAACGTAGTGTAGGACGCCCTCCGGCCAGGTGGGGTGACGATATGCGAAAGGCTGCTGGTAGAAAGAAGCTGGAAGCGACGAGCTCAGGACAGGGCGCAATGGCGCTCATTAGAGGAGGCCTATGTCCAGCTGTGGACTGCTATAAGCTGATGATGATGATGATGATGATGATGATGATGATATCATATAGAACGCAGATCCGAAACAAATATTTGCAGATTATACAAACATTTGTCTAGCGGCGGGACCACAGAGGTCGTCTATCAAGGTGACTTTTGGTTTATGCAGGGGATTAGGCAGCATTCAAAAATCAAACGCAAATCTCTTTTTCACATTTGTACATCTGTAGAAGATTGAGACTATAATACATCTGAGCTCACTTTCGTATTTAAAATGTACGGAAGCAGAGATTTGCATTGCGATATTTCCGTTAACTTAGTTTATTAAAACTGGGTGGATTTTTCTCTTGTAAATATATAATCTCCTTTACGAATACATTTGTGCTATTTGCGACGGTCTCTGTCATTTTTCTATCTCGCTGGATACAGGATATTATTTACATTTTACTTCGTTTGAGGCGCATCGGCATTGGTAGAAAATATTTCCAATCGAATGGTTTTTCTGTCGTTAGTTACGTGAAGCGAAATCGACCATTGCAAAATTTAAATTTATTTCACGTTGTTGCAGAGTTGTTATGCATTATTTTCTAATATTATAGTCATAGCCTCTGCAATCAAGGTTTTGTATAGGTTTTATAGGATAATCTTATTACCTGCTTATATGCACCAGTCTATTTTTAATATAATGAAAGCTAGACGATGATTTTGCTGATTAGAACGTTTATAAGATTGGATGATATTGATCCTGTCCATAACAAGCCAACTGAGATTGACTGTTTATCATCAAAATAATTTAATTTTGCGAGAGCTGTAAAATGCTTGATATTAAGTTATTATTTTTCATAAGTTTGGGAGCGGTTGATTGGCATATTTCATTAAAGCCTTATCATAAGATACGATAATATCATATTAAAAACCTGTCACCTACATTGTTTCATTCGATTGCTTTTCTCAAAATAGGATCGAAGCCTTAATGTGGGGTGTAATGGGTTCCAACTCAAATCTCCGGAACCCAAGCCAACCTCACCTGCACGCGATGCACCCTGCTAGCTAACAAACGGGGCTCTGGCGGCCGGCTGATTGCGGCATAGTGCTGTCTAACACTGGCACAGTAGAACGCGCCAACGCGCAGCAGCGTCTGCGGTGCAAGAAGCGATCCCCAACCCGCATGCCCAGCATGGGGATTATGGGCATATCCCCCTTTTTATGAATAGGCTGCTGTGGTGTGGTGTTTTACTTTGTAAACGGATTTTTGTGTTTTAGGCAACAGAGTTCTTCGTGTACGCGGCTATGCTTGGGGTCGCAATGCTCGTCTTTCTGCGGATGGTTCAAGGCTACCAACCGAGGAGTATAGAAGGGGACGGGTCTTCGTCGGAGAGCCGGCCTTTGTTACATCATCGTTCAAGGGTTTTATGATTTATACTTATTTTAAGTAAATTATCAATCCTTTAGTAATGTAGTTTAAGTAGTATTTATGTTACATTATGTCCAGTATTACGAATATTTGAACCTGACGTATCGAAATGGTCACGAAAAATGTTGGCCAATGACAAAGCGTTTATATTGAATTTACGCTTTCTCATTGGCAAAAATTTTACGTCTACGATACGAATACTTTTTCGCAAATCTTCGTATGAAAGTAGGACTTTATACTGTGCTCTTACCAAGACTTCACTGTCCGTTTGTCTGTCTGTCTGCTAATTTTCATAGATGATATATTTCTGTTGTTGCTATAAAAACAAATACTAAAAACAGATTAAAATGAATATTTTAGTGGGGCTCCCATACAACGGTACGGAACCCTTCGTGCACGAGTCCGACTCGCACTTGGCCGGTTTTTTATCAAAACATTTAGGTCCGTAACATATGACATAAAATATCAAATAATAGATTGTATATCTTGGATAACTCTGCACGTTTTGACCGTATATTTCCTGTTGGAAAAATATAGATAAGTCACTGGCAAGTCAACTACCCATCCAAAAAAAATCTCTTGAGATTAAAAAAAATAAATCACTTCTTACTTCTTGCACTAAAACAATTTTGAAAATCAGTTCACAATTGACGGAGATATTGGTGATCATAGGGCGAAAATTACAAGTGAGGATGGGGTTTTTTGAGTTTTCCGGGAAAAGTACCAATCCCTCAGGAATAAAAATTATATGGGACAACCTGTGAAGCATACTCTTTAAAACAAAAAAAGAATTTTGAAAATCGGTCCACAATTGACGGAGTTATCAGTGAACTTACATAAAAAAAAAGGTTCCACCGAATTGTGAACCTCCTTTTTGAAGTCGGTTAAAAACGTTTCTAAGGCACAAGTGTATGCAGTGACAACTTGCCACTGTCATGTATCTATACTCTAAAAGCATCGCCGTTTATACCTTCGACATAATATATATTATATATGTTTATATATTATGTAATGTAGTTGATGCTGTAGGTAATATAGAGATGTCTCTAAAGCATACCGAAATTATTCCAAAATTTTTGTTGCACTTCGTAGAATACTCAAACAGCAGTTGAAATTGAGTTTTTTGTAAGCATCTTCAAATATATTCATCTCTTCACCTTTACTTAGTTGGTACGAATCCACGTCTGATATTAATTTTAAAGGCCTTATGTATTCATATGGCTATATAGTAGATATATACTATATAAAAGATATATACTACGTAAATCCCATATATTTAAGTTAGATATACGTAAAGATGATGACTTCTTTGCGTATATCTAATCGTGTGGCGGCAGCCTTTCTATGGGATGTAGAATATAAAAGCTTGGTTGGAAACATGTGCCCATTCAAGGGCCATGCCGAGAACGGAAGCAATCAAAGTTCAATTTGTCGGTGAATGTAAAAATACAACCGTGGACAGCGCATTTTTATTCGAATAGCGGGGTTGCATACCTTTTATACGAGTTATTCATTTTATTCCGAACGACGATTGGATTTTATTTTTATTTCTTTGATTACTAGCTGACCAGATCGCAACTTCGTTTGTATTTATTCGCTATACAGGGTGGGGCAAAATTTTACCATATTCAGGGCAGCTACCTTTTCTTTTGTAGTGAGAAGGTTTTGTTCTGAAGCAACTATAGGTTTATTTTGAAGAAAAAAATAATGGCGGATTTTTTAGAAAATGTACAGAGAAATCACATATTAATTAAATTAAGCGGGGGTGTTGCTTACCTCGATTGAATTGTAAAACATGATGAAATAGATGTTTATTTATTTTCATTACAAAGTCACTGTGCAAAATTTCTAGTCGTTATGTAAACATTTTTGCCTTGCCATCCCTGTTTACCCTCTTAGGTGTTGAGTTTAAAAAATCCCTTCTTATTCGGTGGTTCTGCTAAAAGGATGCTACACTCCAAATTTCAACTTTGTATCTTTTATTAGTTAAGGTTGTGCGTTGATTTCAGAAAAAGGCCTTCTAATTTCAGTCCATTTGCTAAGCATATAATCTGTCCCTGATATGAGCTTAGATACTGACTAATATAATAATTTATTCGAGTGATAAATGTCCGATAAATGTATTTTAACTGTTTAATTCATTAGCATACTGCCCCTCTGGCTCTTCGCTTCTAAATATTGGATTATGTTGTTTAATGGATTCAAGTTGGCAGTATTCGACTGTGCTACTCGACTCCTACTCATCACTCATTAAATAATTGCATGGAATCAGCAGCAGTTAACCGAGGTTTGTCGTGTTCAAATTTTATATCTTACTAGCTGACCCGGCGCACTTCGGACCGCCCAGAAATGGTGTTCTCGATTTTATATCCTTACATACCATACACCAGTTTAAAGTCGCGCAGCGAGCGATGGAACGAGCCATGCTTGGAGTTTCTCTGAAGGATAGAATCCGCAACGAGACTATCCGACATAGAACTAAAGTTGTCGACATAGCTCAGAGAATTAGCAAGCTGAAGTGGCAGTGGGCTGGTCATATCTGCCGAAGAACCGATAACCGTTGGGGTAAACGAGTTCTTGAGTGGAGACCGCGGCTCGGCAAACGTAGTGTAGGACGCCCTCCGGCCAGGTGGAGTGACGATCTGCGAAAGGCTGCTGGTAGAAGCTGGATGCGTCGAGCTCAGGACAGGGCGCAATGGCGCTCATTAGGGGAGGCCTATGTCCAGCAGTGGACTGCTATAGGTTGATGATGATGATGATGACATACCATACAGTAACAACAACATTAATAATTTCATTCTGCTTGAAATTCGAACGATGATAGTTATTTCTGTGTCATATCAAAACAATATATAAAATAATTCTGCATGAACCCTAATCACCTAGCGGTATGAAATATACTTTATACTACACCTGCTCGGAAAGTACCTTGATACTTTATCAAATTTACGGTAGAAAGTACGTCATTGCATATCGAACAAATATGCGGGGAGAAAACGCATCTGAGCGGGAGAGAAAAGTGTATGAAAATCCATTTCTTACGTGGTTTTTCTTTTTTAATTTTGGGTAAGACTATGCGCTGGTAACCTAAATATCAAAAGCCAAAAAGTTTTTACAGTGAGTTTTTATCTCCAAGTTCGCAAAATGACACTGGCCACTAGCTAAAAAAAAGCACTGGCTAGTCAAAGTCAAAGTCAAAGTCAAAGTCAAAGTCAAAGTCAAAGTCAAAGTCAAAGTCAAAGTCAAAGTCAAAGTCAAAGTCAAAGTCAAAGTCAAAGTCAAAGTCAAAGTCAAAGTCAAAGTCAAAGTCAAAGTCAAAGTCAAAGTCAAAGTCAAAGTCAAAGTCAAAGTCAAAGTCAAAGTCAAAGTCAAAGTCAAAGTCAAAGTCAAAGTCAAAGTCAAAGTCAAAGTCAAAGTCAAAGTCAAAGTCAAAGTCAAAGTCAAAGTCAAAGTCAAAGTCAAAGTCAAAGTCAAAGTCAAAGTCAAAGTCAAAGTCAAAGTCAAAGTCAAAGTCAAAGTCAAAGTCAAAGTCAAAGTCAAAGTCAAAGTCAAAGTCAAAGTCAAAGTCAAAGTCAAAGTCAAAGTCAAAGTCAAAGTCAAAGTCAAAGTCAAAGTTAGTTTTTTATTTTCCTCGTAGGTGTAGTATAAAGCACTATGTATCACTCGAGAGAAAGTGCGATTCCCGATCTCGGGTGTTTTAAAGCCCTCGCCTACACCCTCGACGGTAATCGGTCACTTTCTCCTCTCGGTGAACAATGTACTATTACATTTTAATCTCATACCTAGTAAATACATAAAAAAAACATAACAAGAGCCGTTTCGGAGGAGTGCGACCACAAAAACTTACCGTAAATTTGAGGCCTAACTAGGGTCTTTTAATTTCGGTATAGTTACCTGAACCTATACATAACAAGTGCGAATAGCATTAAATGCGTAATTTTTTTGTATTGCGATTTTACATCGCAGATATAGGTAGGTATGCAATAACGGAACAAAATATGTCCGAGCCCAGTTCCATGCGATGCGATGGCTCAATTTAATTTAGAGCGTAGTCAAAAGTGCCTTTACGTGTAGCTGGGAACGTCACAGAAGATTTCGGAGTAATCACCCCAGGCTCCAAGCTATAGCTATGTCGTCGTGTGCAGTCTACCTTTATGCAATTTATCAAAGAATGTGTTTTGGTACCTAATGTCGGTATTGAGACATCGTGTTCTACCTTGAAGATTTCAAGATTCATTCTTATTATTGTTGTTTATGATTTTGAACAATTTTCAGAAATGGAAAATAAATTTTATTGAAATGCGTAGTTTATTGAATGTGCAAGACAAATAGTTACTTTCGTATTTTTACTATTCAATGTAGGTAATTCATACATTAATTTTCTAAAATGAGAGATTCTATACAGTTTCATAGAAATGCCCTGGTACGAAGTCGCAACAATCGCATTGAGATAAAGTACCTATGCATCTCTTTCTAGCAAATTATATAAAGACATAAGAAAGTAGAGATCAGCCGTATGAGTTGAATTTCAAAGCATAGTGAATTTTAAGGCTTCATTCATCTCACAGATATAGAAGACCTAGTGGTCTTAACAGTGAATTATAAGGCTATGCTCTGAACGTCAACTCATACGTCTAATCTCTACTTTCTTATGTCCATATATCATTAATAAAAATAACAAATAAAAATCATTTAAGCTAGAAGGGGATGCATACTTTATCTCAATGTGATTTCTGCAACTTCGTACCAGGGCATTTGTATGAACCTGCATAGAATTTTGTTCGAGCGCCCTGGTACGATTAACTTTTTGATCTATTTTGAAGTCGCATTGATATATGTATGCGTCCCTTTCTAACTGATGATATTGGACATAAGAGAGTAGAGATCAGCCGTATGAGTTTGTGTTCAGAACATAGTGAATTTCAAGGCTTTATCTAGTTCTCTTCTATATCCGTACTTCATCTAGTTGTCTTCTATATCTGTGGTCAGTCTTTAAGTGAAAACTCTCAAAAATCTTCCAAGCGTATTTGACATAAATAAACTACTAAATGTCAAATTTGCACTAATTTAGATCTTAAGTTACTTGAAAAGTGTTCAAAGTTGGCGCAATTGACAGCATAGGCCGAGTTTTTATATTGACATATGAATAAAAATGAATATATCTTAATAAAGGGCCTAATTTGTAAGGCTTGAAAGAGTTTTTTATTTATTCATCTTCAAGCGACCTTTCTCCATTTTAAAAACGTGAAAACCACTCGTAGTCTCTTGTTTTACTTAAAGCAGCATCCCCAGAAGCAGTTGTAAGCGATACAATAATTTACGCGGCCGATTTCCCCAACAAGAAACAAAATTTCACAGCCGCGCGTTGGAAAACGAAATGGAAAAAGTTGTTTTGCTAAAAAAGAGCCCACGGACGAGCTTATGCACTCACAGCAACAGGGCTTTGCACACTAACTCAGGTGACATCTCCCTAACGAACACCTGGTCGAACGTATTTTTATTTATTTAATCAATAGAAATTAACAAAGTTATAGTGTCAAAGTTTGGGAGTGGGGGCTCGTGACGTCACTTGTATGTAAAAAGTGTACTTACCCGTGACGTCACGCTGAACTTCAATATGCTATATCTTTGTCATTTTTAGTTTAAATGACAAAATAAAAAATACATGTCTAATATTTTTTGATAATTTAAAGGCCGGACTAATTATAATTTTTTAGGCATCTAGCCTGTGTCATGTGCAATTTATCTATTATATATTATTTCAGCAACACATACTCTTGCTCAAGTAGAACTTTGTTCACAGATGGTATCGGTTCATTCTCTTTCGAAGACGAGTTCCATAGCTTTCACTGCTGCGGGCAGCAGCGCCGGCTCCTGCCTCGGTCTCATGGAGAAGGCAAGGGTGTCTGCCTGGCCCGCGCGGGCCAACGTTCATATAGGGACGCCCAGCACTAGCGAATGTAGAGCTACAACACTAGCGAAAGAGTAGACAAAGGAGTATTGCATCGGTATGGCATTTGATTGTAGCGCGCACTATGAAAGTAAATCGTTTGCGATTTGAGTCCAATAAGGTAGTCGATTATGAGAATAACGATATATATTGTATTAATTTAGTAAAACTATTATGACGTATGGCCATCGTATGGCTTATTTTGTGAACATATAGGTAGGGATACTAATTTAGGTTAGCTGCCATGTAGTTATTTATCAAGTTAGATATTTATTAATTTTATTGTTAAAACAGTTTTTTTAATTGATTAGTATTTATGTTATTCTATAAATGAAAAACTTTCCTACTTAATAAAGTAATTTAAATTATTTAAGATTGTTATTAATTATTTCATGTTTTTGATGTGAAAGCAAGAGTGCTGACGAAGTTGACGCTGCCGGATCGCGACGTGACCTAACTGGTTTAACTCGACCGAGTAAGAGAGAGGTGATTTAGATAGAGAGAAACAGAGAGAGAGAATGAGAGAGATAAAGAGGAAAAGGAAGAGCTTGAGTATTGACGGTGAAGGTTTTTAATCAACCTACAGGTCTTGAAAAGTTTAAAAAATAGTTTCGTCATTTGCTCGGCGTTCCTGGGGGCGACGCCGAGCGACGGCTCAATTAAAACTTTATTTACATAAAGTTACAGTTGAATCGAGTATCAACTGAATGTCCAATAGCCTACCCGATTTTATCTCCGAAATATCGTTTCATGAACAATATCAATAAATTCAAAGAAAATGCAAGTATATTGTATTGGTAAGTCTGTAAAGTGCACCCAGTTAAAAATTAGGAAAATGCAAGTTTATTGTATTGGTAAGTCTTTATAAAATATACGCAATTAATTGCAGCTAATTATTAGGGCTCGCTGGTGATGAAGGTTATTGCAAAATTGTTTATTTTCAGTGGTACTGATTTTGGTAATAAAATGCTCTCATCAAGAGTTATTAACCATTGGAGAGGAGCTCAACGAAACTTTAGCAATCGATATGGATCTATTTCTAGATAACGCTGGCTATCCTAAACCTGGCGATATTCCCATTTTAAATAGAAAAGTAAGAATGAATTTACAACATAATTATTGATTATATTTAGCTATTGTCTGTCCAGCTTAACCTGCAGAATTCAGAAGTGGAAAAATAAAAAAACCTATTTAAAAAATAATAGAACGCTGAACGAAACACGGCCGGAATAGTCGCAATTAAACTTCTACCCCGTTTCGTTCATTTCTACGTTGTTGCAGCTAGGTGACGAAATTTCTGAACATAAAAAGAGAATACAATCTGCAGGAGCTGTTTCCATTAATTGATTTTCATGTCGTCAACATTCCAGAGTTCTGCAGAGGTAATCTGGATACTTCCCTCGACCAATGTCTTACCTTCATTATTATCAACATCAGCCTATATCAGTCTACTGCTGGACATATGCCTCCTCTTATGTGGAGATATACCCATAGGCCTTACGCTGGGCGTATGTTGGTTGGTACTTGCAGGACACAGCTTCTTGCACCGCTGTTAGGCTGCGCTGTGCCGCAATCAGTCGGCCGCCCGCCAGAGCCCCGTTTGTTAGTTAGCAGGATGCAGGACGGGCAGATGAGGTTGGCTAGAGTTCCGGAGGTGATGATTGGAAACCTTACATCCGATATCTTATCTTACACAAGACAACTAGGGAATCAATATTATTACCAAGTCAGGAAGTACGTGCTCGCGATTATAGCGCCATTTAGACCAGCGACTTATGCAATACCGACTGTGCTACCGAGTAAATATTATAATTCTTCTGAGGTAAATATTATAAAACAAAGTCCCCCCACCACGTCTGTGTGTCGGTCTGTCTGTCTGTTAGCGATCAACTCAATGAACAAAACTACTGAATTGATTTTCATGCTGTTTTCATCAATATCACCAATAGACAGAATTATTCATAAAGGTTCGGTGCATAATTTGTTAAGTTTTATTAAAATTTATTTATTGGTTCTTATCAATGTTACACTAAAAATAAATTACTTAAAATACATTATAATACGACATGTACAATTATAACAGTAAATACATAATGCTCATTATCAAATGTTGCAGATTTAATATTTAGTTATTATAACTAGTACGTAGCTACCCTCTTATAAAATTTAAACTAAGATTACATAGGTAATATCGCTTGAAACAATTAGGGCAGACAATTAGGTGCGAAGACAGGACGGATCGCCAGTTAGTCAATAGAATAATACCGGTAGATCTTACTTCTAAAGTAACAAGTTATCTTGCCATACCATACTACATACGAAATGAAAGACGTTCCACGTATCAACAAAAGTATAAGCGGTACCCAGTACTAAAACCAATTTCAATTTGACCCATTTCATCTCTCCTGGGTTTTAACATGGATATAAACTCTGTTTGGTCTAGTATAGATATCTGGTGACATATTTATGCCCGTATATTATTTAGGGGGATACTAGTTTAGTTTCTTCGGTTATGCGATTTAAAAACCAAGTAAGTCAGAATTGAAATTCATATCCTAATCGTAATCATTTATTATATAACAAAATCACGTACAATATTCAAATAGGTTATATATAGGTAGGTATACTCGTCATCGACTGCGGATCGGAAAACGTAGTAGGACGCCTCCGGCCAGGTGGAGTGACAATTGGTAAAAGCTGGATGCGAGGACAGGGTGCAATGGTGCTCATTAGGGGAGGCCTATGTCCTGCAGACTATGGACTGCAGACTATGGACTGCTATAGGCCGATGATGATGATGATGATGATATTGATGTTGGTGATGATATCGCTAAGAAGACTAGCGAAAATTAGATACAATTTTGGCCAATGACAAAGTGTAGATTCAAAATAACGCATTCATTGGCCAACATTTTTCGTTACGCTTACGATACGCTGCCTTGGAAATATGCGCCATCGTCCTACAGGAGTCTAGGCTTTCGTCATCATCGTTCACGTCCTCTATGGTTTTGCATGACGAATGGTAGAACCTTTTAATTCACCATATCGATATAATACTTACCTATGACCTATTTGAAGAAAAAAATTACATGACAGGTTCACCATTATGAATAACAGGAAAATAAAACGGAACTCCTATTGATACGAGTCATACAATATCTGGAATGATGTATTCCAGAACTATAGAGCTCTACTGAAGTGCCTGCTGCGGAATTCACTGACAGGATGTCTAACGTTCCTAAAGTAAGCCTGAGTGAACTGGCTGCACGGTTATTATATAATATCACTTTTGGAATTGGCTGCCATTTCAATGGTTTTACCAATATTTGCTAAAATATTGGTAGGTATCTTATGATAACTGAAGTGGAATAAGCACATGGCCCCCCTGATGTTAAATTGTAACCATTACTTTTATCAAAGTATTGCTTCGTATGTCACGCATATTTTGAAGGTGCCCTACACTGCAACGCCTTGCGTCTCAATTTGAGGCATAAAGGTAAAAAGGCCTGAAAGGCCTGGGGTGTACGGGGTTCCAACACCCATCTTCGGAACCCAAGCCAACCTCACCTGCACGTGGTGCATCTTGCTAAACAACGAACGGGGCTCTGGCGGCCGGCTGATTGCGGCATAGCACAGCCTACATCGGCACATCTAAATCCCCTGGCCACCGACGGGCAGCAGCGTCGGTGGTGCGAGAAGCTGTGCCCTGCGATCCCCAACCCGCAAGCCCAGCGTGGGGATCATGAGTATATCCACCTTTATTAGGGGGGGCCTATGTCCAGCAGTGGACTGATATGGTGTGGTGTGGTGTGGTGTGCTTGTAATTTCACCGCACCCACATCCTTCAAGCCGAAAAATAGCAGCAGAAAGTAGCGGCAGAAATGGCATGGTGATAGTACTTCCCCCGATGAATAATTTACAAAGACCTCTATTTTCTTTTATATTTTCATACCTTTTATATATCTTTGATTAGGTATTTCTTAAAGCAAAAGCTCGAAAGAAAGAAGCAAAGGAGAAACCCAGAGCGTGTGCAGTGCAGCTATAAGCAAAAGCTTATATATAGCTCGACACGCTCTAGGTTTCTCCTATCTTGCTAGCTTATCGACCTATTTCCACGTTTCCTATTCCCTCTCCCGATTGTATTGTTCGAAATTAATTGATTGACAGAGCGGAATGACCAATTTGTGTGATTTCAGGTGTTAGGTAGGCGATATATTTTGCACATCGACCTTTGGAAATAATAGCTCTATATCTATCGCTAGGGATTGTTGGTAATTGCCCAGCAGTGGGAGATAGCAGACTAATCGTAATCGTAAAAAGTGCTTCTAGGTTGTCAATGTAGGAATATTTTAAACTTTAGTCAATACCTATTTTTAATGTCTGTATATTATCATGAGGCATAGTAAAAAAAAGTCATATCTATAGCCAGCAGTGGGTTGAAAACGGCTGATAGCGATGATGATGATGATAATTTCATAATTGTCATAGTCCAAAGGAGACTGTTGTTTCCTCAGAACTGTTTCCTGAGTATGTATGATATATGTATGATCTCCAAATATTTGTCTCGAGTGTGAGTGTTTTCTGTGTATTATTGTGTACTTAAAAAAATGTATGTAGTTATCAGTCATGAGTTTCCCATGATAAACCTCTGCTACGTTTGGGGCTACATGATGTTGATATTCAGGATTAACATTTTCTATTTAATTATATTATAAGTATTATTATTTATTATTTCACAGCTGAACATATACCTCATAAGAATAATCTCCACGTTAGGCATGAGGGTACCTTACCAGCCACGATGCTGCCCGTCGGCTGTCATATAATTTAGCTGTCTAGGTGTTAGGCTGCGCTATGCCGCACTTAGCTGGTCACCAGAGCCCCTTTGTTAAGCAGCCGGGTGCACTACGGACAAGTAATGTTGGCTTGGGTTCCAAAGATAGGGGTTTCTAAATTTTGATTAACATGGGAGTAACATAGTTCTATGCTGATCACACCATCGTTAGTTACCACCCAACACATGTGAATATTTAGATAATTATATTCATGGTTTCAAACAGTCTTTGGTTATCAACTTTCGTTGAAGGATGTTGTTTTTTTAATTATAAAATTATCATGTGATTAAGTGAGACTGACTGTTATATTTTAGGTATTCAAAGGTCATAGGGTATCGATCCTGGAGCACCCGTACATTGTAAGTGTACGTAGGCAGCATGCCCACTACCTCGTGGGCGCATTGCTGACCAAGAATATTGTGGTCACCGTGGCACACCCGTTAGCCAAGTACGTATACCAAATTGCTGCGGCACAGTAACCGTTTTAACTGAACCGTTAAATTGTAACGTCATCAACATCATTCATAACTAGATTTAGCCCTCGGTTTGACTCGCGTTGTACCCTGATAAAAAGTAGCCTATATTTTATTCCTGGTCTTGAACTACGTATGTGCAAAATTTCAGCTTAATCTATTCAGTAGTTTTTGCGTGCGTTTCATATTTGAAATATTAAGTAAGAAGTAAGATAGGATAAGACAGGATAGGATGGGTAAAGACAGGATAGGATAGGACAGATTAGGATAGGATAGTAACCCAAATAATTTAAGTGACATTTTGCATACGTTAAGCGAGCGATTTTTATTATGGGAGTGCGCGCTTTGAACAAAATCCGTGCCTAATGTTTTTTTTCCAAAGGGGGGTTGTGTCTCGTTTCCTCTTTATTGTTACACACAAGAATAAATGGGACCAAATGATTTGATTTTGCAGGAAACAAAGTTGGTGACACGTCAAATCTGTCAACCAACACATTTGTAGACAAAGCTTTATGGTCAAGTTCAAATTAGAATTTTTAGGTTGCTAGTTTTATCGGAATCGATATTGTCCACAGGTACAGTCAGCATGTAGATGATGAGTTTTAGAATTTCAATACTAATGATCGAAATTTGTATCAGAATTTGATAGCGCTAAAATGTTCCTTGTTTTATATAAGTGATTGAAAAATGGACGTAGGTAATTAAAATGCAAGCACCGAATTATGAGGTAAATAAGTATTAATAAGTAAATAAGTACAGACGTTGGGCAACAAGTCGGCAAATTAAAATGGGACTGGGTAGGCCATATCTGCCGCAGTGGCAACCTTTGCCCAGAACTCATCCGACGAGTTCTGGGCAAAGGCTGCCACTGATTGGACCCCGCATGGCATCAGACGACCACGTGGCAGACCGCGGCGAAGATGGAGAGACGAACTGGACTCCTATATGGAAGACTGGCAAAATACAGCACTCAATAGAGAGGAGTGGAAGGATGGAAGGGAGGCCTTTGCCCTGCAGTGGGACAGGCTTATAATAATAATAAAATAATAAGTACTATATGAACTTATTACCAAGGTGTTTGAAATGAAGTCGCAGGTTCTAAGGTAACTGATGTAACATAGTTTAAATGATGAATAGTATATTAATTTTAGAAATAAAGACAGGTTCAAAAATAACTGATTATCTATTTTGACTGGCCATATAGCTGGTAGTATTTTTTCAGCTGCAGGTCGCGGGTTCGATTTCTACCCAGAACAAACATTTGTGTGATTAACTCGGAGTTTTATATGTTTTATTTATATTTATCAGTCTCTAGTACCTACCCATAGTACAGACTCTGCCTAGTTTGGGACCAGTCGACTATATGTGAGATGTCCTGTATTTAATTTATTTTATTTTATCTACTATGGCCTGTAGCCGTTCTCTTATCGAATTTACCATGATGTTTAGATTATTCACCAATTTTGGTGCCTCTGAATAATCTAAATTACATGTCGATTTATATTATTACTATAGAGCAGAGCGTGTCTGAATCCCACTGTTGGACTATGAGTCCCTAAAAATGCTCTATCGGGTTGATGTCAGGACTTTTAGGGGGAAAGTAAGAACTGTCATGCGATCACGCATGTACCAAAACCATGCATTTCAAACGCGTTCAGTGTTTATTTAGTAGTTATACGATTCTTTAGTAAACGTCAAAAACGTCAAGCAAGTGTCGTAAACAACGACTGCCAAAAAGAAATACGTTAAGATCAGATTTTATAATTTTTCAGATAGAGTACAAAAAAGGACGGTCATATTACGGTTTTATTTTTAAGATGTTTTTGACCTTCTGGTAATATCCTATTTCTATGGCCAAAACACAATTAAAATTATTGATCTACCCTCTCTTTTTATTTTTGTTAACTTATAAACTTGATGAAATATTCACGTAATTATAAAACTATTTTTCATCAGTTACTAATGAACATGTGTCACACACAGAATACTGTGACTTGATTTCCGAAATGTCACATTATGATATCTGCTACCTTATCAGTTATTTTGAACCGATGAATTCCAAAATATTGCAAAGTAATATATAATTCATGCATCTATAAAAGTATTTTTCACTTCTCTTGCTCAAAAAGTGTATCATAATAGTGTAGCTTAGCGGGCCTAAAATACGAGTTTAATACCTCGGGCTAAAAAGTATTTTTTATTTTTAATTGTTGTCTAAAATCATCAGCCCGTACAAAGCATTCGTTCTCTTACATAAAAACTCGACTTCTTGGTGCTCCGTCAATCTTTTTTTGAAAATAGAATCGTCTTGGTGATGTTTTATGAAGGTTGATTAATTTTTAATAAAATTTCTGAAAATTATCTAATTTTGAATTGTTTTATTTTCTCGCAATCGAAGTGAAAAGTAGAGTGTTTTACTCGGGCCAAAACCACCCATTATAACTCAGTCTTGTCATCCTCCCTTGCTACGCTCGGGAGTATAACAACCTCGTATATAATGGGATGGTTTAGTCCCTTGTAAAACAATCTACTATTGCATCAGTTACTTTTGAACCTATGACTTCATTTAAAAAACATTCATAATAGGTACTACCTATAGTAGTACTTCACCATCATCATTAGCAGCCTATAGTTACATTATCAGCATATAGCTGAAGGTAGTAGAGTTCTTTGTGGAGGGCTCGTCCGGGGAAGTACTGCCACCATGCCTATTTCTGCCGTGAAGCAGCTGAGCTGTGTTTCGGTTTGAAGGGTATGGGTGCCGGTGAAATTACAGGTACAAGATGCTTATCATCTTCATGACTCAAGTTGATGGACGTAGGGCGTTGCATCGTAGAGCACGTTCCGGAAAAAATTGATCTACGATGCAATGCTTTGTGATAGGTAATGGTTACCACTTAACATCAGTTAGGCCATGTGCTTGTTCCATCTTCAAATAGTATAAAAAAAAATAGCAGGACATAGTACCTTTTTAATCAAAATGCCTCAATAAAATAAGATGTTAACATTCTTACGTCCATATTTTTTGCAAATTATAAGTCATGTTTTTTCAATCTCCTAATTGAGGAATATTGAAGCACTATCAAATTCTGACGCAAATTTCGATCACCTGCATTGACAATCTGTAACTGATCAACTACATTTGATACTGACTGTACAATTGTCCATAGTGAACAACGCTTGCCCCTATAGTCTACATCCAGCCATCTGTTAAAACAATAGGCTCAACTACGCTAAAGCTAATCAACGTTCGTATTAACTGAACTAGGTCACAGGGAAATTAACTGAATTTTTTAATTTTCATTGCAACCATCGAGTTTTTCACGGGAAATTCAATTAGAAACCTTTTTTATGCATGACCATCTGAGTAAGGGCTGGCTGTCTGACATTTATCTAGGTCGATAGCATGTAAGTAGCGTGTCGAAAACATGCTTGTTGGGCATTGAGTCCTAGAACCTATAAACCGTACAACTTTCCTTCATAAGTATAAATAATAAAGATACTTGATAATAATTAATCAACGGGATATTTACCATGATTTGTGAGTTCTGTTGTTTCCCGATATTTTGACACAGCTGCATGCGCCATGATCACGGGAGCAACTCAACAACCATGATAGTTTCAAAAGTTATACTTGATATTGGTAAAATTGTGGAAATTTTCCATCCCAGAGGCATTAAATAAAAAATAATGAATGAGTCCTAGAAAATATATATGATTATAATATAAAAATGCTAAAGTTTGTATGTGTGGCGGTCTGTGTGTTTCTTTCCACTCATCTCCGTAATCGACTGGGCTGGTTTGGATGAAACTTGGAATATATACAGTTTATGACTTGGAATAACACCACTTTTATACACCGGTACCACGCGAGCGGATCCGCGAGTGGAAGCTAGTGATATAAAAAGCTGTGAAAATTTGGCTCTCTCGATGTAGGTAACATAAAAATGTCCTTATCAAAAAAAAAAAATTAATCATCATTATCAGCCTGTAGCAGTCCACTGCTAGGTCACGGCCTCCCCTAATCCAGCCTACCCTCAGCTCGACGTATCCAGCTTTTACCAGTAGCCTTTCTTACATAATCATATGTGCGAGAGTAAAAAGGTTATAAAACTACCACAAGGTAGGTTCTTATGCTAGTACACTCGAAAATGATTATAACTAGGTAGAATCAAAGGTATACTTGAGGTTTAAAAATTGCTGTAGTTCTGAAATTTTAAAGAATATTATTATCAAGCAGTAAGACGATGAAAATAGATAAAAAAAATGTTTCTGGGTACCTTGGCTTTCCTTATTCTGGTAAATCTTTTTCTGAGAAAAGGTTTTATAAGTTAATACCGACTGTATATCGCATATTACAAGCTCACTTGCAACCCAGCTCGAAAATCTTGAGAAAACTGAAGAGCTATGTCATAGCTAAATAAATGGACTGTAAAATTTCAGACATAAGATAGGTAAGTATTTCACTCGAACGTGAAAAGTACCTATTCGGGATAATTCACAGCGGGAGCACCGACAAATGGAATGGAGGATCAAGACCTAGGGGAGTACTCCTGACAATACCTCCCTGGATATGTGTTATGTGGATCCGGTGAATTCATTATAGTGGTTTTTTTAAAAATATGATTATTATCTCCAACCGCACATTTAGCTGCGTTATCCTAACTAATCTAAAAAAATGCGAAGGGTTGTTTATTTGTTTCGCTTTGACGCCTACTCAACCGAGAATCGTGAAATTTTACATACAGGTTAAAAAATAAATATGTACAGTACACAACATACTAATGAAATAATACATACTAATACTCACTACAAATAACTAGGTAACTAGTATATACCATGCTCACACCAGGAAAATAGAAGAAATGAAAGAGAAAATGTCAAGAATAAGAATAGATATGTTAGGTTTATGCAGTGAAGTAAGATGGAAAGGGTGCGGAGATTACTAGAGTGATGACTAAAGAATAATATATACAGGCGAAAATAAGGAATACAAGGTACTGCTATAATTTTAAACAAAATATTGGGAAATCAGTTAGAAAATACTAAACACCACAGCGACAGAATAACAATAGTAAAAATAAAATCAACACCTATAGATACAATCATAATTCAAATTTATATGCTGACTGGAAGTTACCCAGATGAAGATGTAGAACAAACATATGAACAATTAGACACAATAACCTAGTGGGAGAGAAAGACAACTCATTTGTGATGGGGGATTTTAATGCTGTCATTGGAAAAGGCAAGGAAGGAATTATAGAAAGAAAATGCGGTCTAGGAAGGTGAAATAAGTGAGAAGAAAGATTGGGACAATTTTGTAAGGAATATAATTTAACTATCTCGAACACAAACTTTGAACAACCCAAAAGATGGAGATACACTTGGAAAATGCCTGGAAATATATAAATGATAACAGCTAGATTACATCATAGTTAAACAAAAGTACAAAGTATGACATTGAACTGTAAAACATATCCAGGAGCCAATCTGAACACAGACCACAACCTATTGGCAAGCAAAATAGAAATTAAGGTCGAGAAAATAAAAAGGAAACATAAAACCAAATGTATTGATCTCAAAAAATTAAAATATACTAATGGTATTAAAGTGCAATATAGTGATAAAACTAGAGATAAATTTAAGAAATATAAAGACAATAATTTAATGATAACAGTGATATAGAAACTAAAAGGTGTGCAATATCAGAAATATTATTATATCTAGTGCAGATATTATATTAAATAAGGAAAAAATTTAACTCGGAAAGTAATGGCTGAATACAGAAATAAGCAATTTAATATTGAAACGAAGAGAATATAGAATTAAGGAGGATGATGACAGTATAACTTTTAAAGGAGAATTTCCATAACCCGTACCAATTCGTCAAAACCAAAAGTATCCCATAAAAAAACAGATTTAGAAAATAATATAGATTACTAGCTTCCACATGCGGCTTCGGAAATTGATAAAATATTCAAATAAGGATCTAATAGACATAATTTTCAAAATAACGCAAACAATTTACAAAACAGGAGAATTACCTGAAGAATTTAAAACAACAAAAACATTCACCAAAAAAAGCACTCAAATGTGAAGAACATCGAACCATAAGCCTCAATTCTAAAAATCATCCAAAACAGAATAAGATCTGAAATAGAATAAAACCTCAGCAATGATCAATATAATATGGGTTTAGAAGAAACAAAGGCACAAGAGAAGCAATCTTAGCAATAATTATCAATAGCAGAATGGACCAAGGACTTAATACTTTCATAGCATTCATAGACTTAGAAAAAGCTATGATTTTTTGTATTTTAAGTGTTTACCCACACTTCAGGGAAAATAATTTTGGGATATATCAAAAATCTTAGAAAAAGCTTTTGATAAAGTTGACTCGAAAAAAATGATGGCAGCACATCTTTAAGTGCTGGGGATAGTGTTAGATTTCAGAGACAGAAGAACAATATATCAGCCATATAAAAACCAAAGTGAGAAAATGAAAGTGGAACAGCTAAGATTAGGCAAGGAGCACTACAAGGATGTTCTCTCTCTCCACTCATATTTAACATTTTTTCGAAGTAGCAATAAGAAGAATAAATGAAAAAGCAGAACAAAGAGTTAAATTTAATGGAGAAAACATAAAATACGTGAGATTCGTAGACGACATAGTGGCAGTTGCTGAAACTCAGAACGACTTACAAATACTACTAAACACTATGGACAACTTATTTAAAGGACTTTCATAGTAGAGTCACCGAAGATATATTTATGTTAAAAAATATAGAAAACAGAAGAGAAAGGTGTTACCTTATACGATATGACAACTTTATAAGCAACACCATAGAGGGAAAAATAGAAGGAAAGAAAGGAAGGGGAAGACCAAGGATAAATTATATAAACCACATTAAAGAAAAGTAGATGTCATGTCATGTTGGAAGTAAAGGAGGTGGCTTTGGAAAGAGGCAGATGGAATGAGCTGCATCAGTTGCGCCGACAAGAGCACAGCTCTTAAATAAATGATGATAATGAGATACTATAAAACATAGACGAAAGTTTCCAAAGACAAAGCTTAAACATTAAAAGAGTGAGAATAGAAAGTGGAAGTGAGCACAGGTGTTTGAAGCTATAAAGTGTAAAGTCTTAGAGGGGCACAAAAAGTAGCTCTTATCCAGCAACAAGTTCCCGAGAGATGGAAAAATAACTTCAACCTGAGCGAAGCCACGGGTGAAAGCTAGTAAGCAGAGAGTTACTTGATAATCATCATCATCATCATCAGCATATAGCAGTCCGCTGGACATAGACCTCCCCTAATGAGCGCTATTGCGCCCTGTCCTCAGCTCGACGTATCCAGCTTTTACCAGCAGCCTTTGCAGATCGTCACTCCACATATCTATCATCCTAACTCTTTTGGTGGTCTTACATCTGATATCAGTTTAATATTACAATTTGTGGTCATCTTATCGTAAGAAACTGTGAATAAAACCCTTTTGGAATCTGTACTTCTGTTCTTATGTACTTATATTATAAATGCGAAGTTTGTGTTCGTAAGTATATTTGTTCTGGCTAAACGGAATATACATAGTTTGTGACATGAATTAACACATAAGCTTCTTTATAAGGTACCACGCGAGCGAAGCCGCGTGCTGAAGTTAATTATACATATATTTTCATATAAAACGAAGCTTTACTGAAACAAAAGGGTAGGTAACTCGAAATCGTAAATTTTACACGGATTCAAGTCTGCTAAATAGATAAGTATTCCGTTGGCGTAGCGCTTGTTCGGTTTCGTAGAGCGCTCGTAGAGACTCGTAGCACTATTTACTAGTTAGCACTAGTACAATTGGTTAACTTAGACTATTTATTCATTCACTTGGTGCTTAAACTAGATACTTCGATACCTACCTACCTCTAGTACACAATTAAATCTAGGTACATTACATAATTTGTCTGCGTACTTACATGCTAGCAAACTTGTGTACCTATGTTATTTTTATATTTAAATTACCTATTGAGTATCATTTTTTGTTTGTCTCTCTATGTATATTTGTGTGCATTAAGGGAAATAAATAAAGTTTCTTTCTTTCTTTCTTCTTTCACTTGTAAAAGTGGTACTATGCATACATGTAGTAGGTATATTCTTTTCCACGCACCACAATTTGTGTACAATCATTGATATGATTTTTTTAATCATAGCTCTACTTTTCAGTCTTTTGCTCTCGACTATTTTCAAATTTTTATCATTTCGAACTCTTGATGCAATTTAGGCTTTTAAAAATTTCAAGTCTACAACCGAAATATCACTGTTTTTTGCGTTATTTCATTTTTGATGAAGAAATAATTCCGTCTAATTTCTTCAATTCTCTTCAAATTTCCATTAAACCTTTATAAACAAGAAAAAAATAGTGTAATTCGGTTCTAAATTATTTAAATACTTATGTGCTTACAATTTGTCAAAGACAAATTCGCGTCAAGAGTTCGAAATTTAGGAAATTGGACGAGAATTTGAGTCAAACAAGATGACTCCGGAATTTGTATTTCAGTGTTCCGATAACGGAGCTGGGTATTGTGTTTGGGGAGAGCTATGCTGATCGAGGCACGGCCATGGCCACGGTCCTCATCGTCGTGCTGCACCACGACTTCGATCCTTTCACTCTGATGGCGGATATTGCATTGTTGCGGTTCTATGAAGATGTCAAGTACAAGTGAGTATACTTCGACTCGTGTTTTGTTTGAAAGATACCTTCCAAGCCAAAGGCTGTGGGATCGGATGATGGGTTAAGAAGTATAATTATATTTTTATAATAGTCTATACTGATTCATCATCATGATCCGCAACCCACACTGCTGAATATAGGCCTCCCATTGCTCTAGCCACGATCCTGCGTCTTCAAAAAAATCCAAACACTTTGATTCCGACATCCTTGACCTTGTGGTTTGCCTTGACCTTGTGGTTTGCCTTGACCTTGTGGTTTGTCTTTGTATAACACAATACTGACTAGTTTTTAATTAGTTCTTTATTATATTCTTAGTATGATATAAGTTCATATAATTATTATTTGATATTCACCTTCTTAACGGTCCAGCTTTTCGTCATGTGTTTTATTTAATAGTGTTTTTTTTTTGGATTATGACTTTTTTTGGGTTAAAGTTTTTATTTGTTTTCCAAATAAATAAATAAATACTCAGAAGAAACCGTATTTAAGCTATGTCAACCTTAGAAGCAATATATCTTTACTAAATTATTATAAATGGATTAGGTGTTTACTGTGTCGTGTCAAACGCACTTCTATTCTACTGATTAGGAGTGCATTTGATACGCTTGATACACCGACAAAACAAGGGAAACACTACAAACCGACGAACACATTTCAGCGAGTGGCACCGCAGGCAGCACTCTTATTATCGAAACGTAAAGGAGTCTAGACACCAGAGCTGGCTGAACCGATTTTATTATAGGTTTTTAACCATGATACACTCGCGTGTGGTACGGCGACCTGCGGTGACATGTCATCGACTTATGCATGCGCTTAGATATAATAACCCCATATCCATGAATCGGCGCTCAGAGGCTCGGTTCTCACTGATAGAGATTAATGTCACAACATATATATTTCGCGAGAACTGTTAAAACTTGTATGGAAATATGACAGTTCTCCTCTCATCTGGCGAACTACTGCCAAAACAAGTTTTTGCTGTCCCAAATATATGGATTTCCAACTTGTCGAGTTGTGAAGTCGGTCGGCAGTCGGCTTTGGTATCGGCTCTGCTTAAGCTGAGCTCCCAGAATCAAATCAAACTTTTGAAACAATGCTAAAAAATGCACTGGGTTAAAAAGGGTGCACAATGCCATTATCACATAGGTCTTTATAAATTCTATCCGGGGTCTGCCAGGGCATATCGTTGTCTTTGTGCATTGTGAAAGGGTTCGTAGTGAATTAAATTCTCGTCGAGAGTTTCTGGTGTGACCAAATCTCCACAAAACAAATACGGAGAGTAGTACACAGACCTGAAGAGTTGTCTCCATAAAAATCAATGAATGGTGGAAAAAAATCTATGTAGGTAATCGTAAAGTCATTTATTTATTTATTATATTGACTTTTGGTTTAACGTTGATGGGTATACTAATTATTATTCACATCAGTTGGTCTATATAGTACTCTGTTCCTGGTTGGCAATTCTACGGCATTAAGCCCACTTTTTGTAATATATTTAAAGTGTGCGTTCGTGAAAATCCCCTGGCCGCCGACGGGCAGCAGCGTCGGCGGTGCGAGAAGCGGTACCCTGCGATCCCCAACCCGCATGCCCAGCGTGGGGATTACGGGCATATCCCCCTTCTTATAGGGGAGGCCTATGTCCAGCAGTGGACTGAATAGGCTGTTGTTGTTGTTGTTGTGGTTGTGTGCGTTCGTGGTGTGGCTTATTTCGGTGTTCTTAGCACATTCTTCGGAAGGCACTTCGGCTTAATTTTCGTTAGCCACGACGGAGCTATGTCGTCCATAGTTACTATGAGTTGTAATTTGATAAAAACTATTTTGACAAAACGTTGCATAAACATTGTGAAACCGACCTAGGCATTTTACCGTAATATAATCTATGTATGTTTGTTTGTATGTGTAAACTTAACACACAGATACGTATTGTTCTTGATGCAGAAATATGATATATTTGCAAGCCTCGAGGTCAAGAGTTGCCTCATAATATATAAAAACCGACTAAGTTGGAGTTGGGCTCGTAGTCCGATAGACGAACTCCGGACGAACTGTTAGGAATAAACGGTTCCATTATTCAAACAAAAATCGTAGGTATGATTTTGTTGTGATCTAGAAAATTACTGTTTTGAGCGTGGGACTAATACAAATGGCGGAGGTGAGGCACGGGCGCGGGCGTGGCGCGGGCGTGGCGTGGTAGTGGCGCGGACGTGGCGCCGGTGCAGCGCAGAACAGACGCGTTAACGATATCGGAAAGGCGCGGGCGAATACAGTGGATGCGTTTGTGGCATTCTAGTGTTTGATTTTATCACGACAACATGACGTCTTCTTCGTCAGATGAAAAAGATCTGCAAGCTCTTATGCATTTGGAGAACTAATAGAAGATATTAAAACAATGTTCAATTTTTTCCTTAAAAAAATAAAGACAATTATTTACAATTTCTACTTGATTATTTCTTCCTTTTTTAATTTTTAGTAACAAGTTTGATCTCGCTTGGGTTAATCTCTATTGCTTCTTCAATGCTCTATGCGTAATCTATGCTCTATGCCTAATCAAATCACATAATATCATCGACCTAGTGGCATAGATTTGTGCATGCAATTACCAACCTTAAGGTGGTAAACATTTTGAGACCGCGAGAGTACACCAAAAAACTGATCAAAATTCGGACTTGGACCTCTAACTCCCTGATTTCATGAATTGGGACCAGTGTACGGCATGCCACACAAGAAACGAATTCTCAAAATCGTCGAAGTGAAGGCTCGGTCGGAAAATTACTACCACCGTGCCTATTTCTGCCGAGAAGCAGCATTACTGCGTTTCGGTTTGAATAGTTGCCAGTGAAATAACAGGCATATGAGGCTTATTATCTTCATGCCTCGAGTTGAATAAGGTCGTTGTATCGTAGGGCATGTTCCAAAAATGCGTGACCTACGAAGCAATTCTCTGTTATAGGTAATGGTTACCACTCAACAACAGGTAAGACATGTGCTTGTTCATCTTCCAGTAAAAACACATGCGAACGAAGTCGGAGGCGTTTCACTAGTTCTTTTTCATATCTAGGAAAAATTATTAATTGTGGAAGAACATGATGCGGTTTTTTCTTTTATATTTATGCATCGTACTGATTGAAATCCTTTGGCTTTGGACTCAAAAGACTTATCATAGATAAAACATAGGACATATAAGTTTCTTTGATAAATAATCTTTGAAATGTCCGATGTTTTTCTGATTAGCTGCTAGTTAATCAGGGAAGAGAGTATTAAAATATCATCTACTATATTTACTAATCTAAAAAAGGTTTTACGGTTTTTTACAGTGTTAAATTATAGGATAGAATATTAATTACCAATTCGAATCCACATTCTGTAAATAGCGCTAGACGGTCGATAGAGAAATTGGTTAGTAACCATTATTTTCTAAGTTCTTATGATTTATTATACACAAAAAAATTAAATTAGAAATTTTAAAAAATCCCACGTATAAAGCAAACATTTATAAAGTCAAAAATAATACCATCGGTGAGCCATCAAATTTGATTGAGTAATTTGCGTCGGGGTACCGCTTTGTAAGTCAGACCCTTTATTTGATGGACTATTTACTAACTCTACTACTACTAATTAACGATGGACTATTTTATTTGATGCGCAACGTTCAGACATTACAAACTTCATACCGAAATTTCGGTTTTCGTTTGATTATGGGTACCAATAGCAAGAAACGAAACACGTAATTTCGTACTTCCGTGAATTGCAGTAGACCCCCTGGTCTTGGCCATGGCCAAGATCCTCTACTTCCTTCATACAGTGGCCATCTTGACTTCGACCGAGTGTCACTTGCACGAAATAGGCAAATAATGTGATGAAAAAGTGCATTTCTTGAACTCAATTGCGTAAAGAATCACGCGGAATTACTTTTTTCATGTATATCTATTGATTTTTTGCTAAAATCGCAGCAAATACTAAAGAAAATTTTGTTAAATAGTTCAGTAAAAAAATGTGCAGATTTCCCGATTATTGTGGGAGATTTTGATAAGGTATAAAATCTTTCTTAACCTCTTAATTCAGTAAAAAAAATCACAATTCATACAGGATAATATTTAAGATCACTTCAAATAGACCACTCACTTCTATTGATTCATCCATCCATGAAATCAAATTATCAACTCAAACAAACAAAAGGAAGACCAGAAGACATTTGACGTTACACGCTGTGGTGGGTGATATAACGATCACTATTATATGTTGGCACAAACTAAAACACTGTTATTTTGTTTCCACAATCAAATTCACTAATAACATAATGAGCAAGCATAATAGCTATCTCTATAAAATCAACTGCCATTCTCGAAGCAGTCCAGTTTAAATAAAAGAGATACATATATGTTTACTTCCAAATAACAATTAGTTTCAAATCTACGTCTTCGCCCTCAATAAGTGGTTACTATATTTTGGCACTTGTTAAGGAGGTTTGCATCTATTGTTATTTATCACAATCGTCTCAGTATGTCTCACCTCACCTCTTCTATACATTTTGTATGAAATATCAAAGAATTGGCGCCGCGTCAGCGCGTCACGCCCGCGTCACGCCCGCGCTACGCCGCCACCGCCACACGCCTGTTGTATTTGACCCACGCCTTAGAATTTCTCCTCTACTTTCTTGCCAAATTTCGTGATAGGTCCCTTTAGGTTTTGACTCCCTCGTCAGTGTAAAATATGCAGCATAATCGGCCGAATAATTGCGGTGCAGTTACTGGCATTATTATTATTATTAGCCATTATTTTATTATTATTAATGATTTTTGTCGCTGCTCCAAGGGATTCCAGACCTGAGTATTTGATATTAATTTCAAGTTGATACCTTCACGCAATCCTGAAATAGGATATTGACTGGCAGACAGACAAACGGACAAGCAAGGATCCTATAAGGATTCTTTTTCTTTTTGAGGTACGGGACTTTGGTTAACAAGTGGCATGAAATCTAAAACCTAGGTTACGTTTTTGATACAACTATCATAAACGTACATTAGGTGTTGGAATTTCTCTAGTATGAGATTTTTTGTATTTTAAGTGTTTGCCCACACTTCAGGGAAAATCTAAGATTTTTATATATCCCAAAAATTTCGACTCAGGCGGGATTTGATTTGATTAGGCGGGATTTGGGATTTTTGATAGGAAGGTCGCGGTTTCAAATCTCGCCTGAGTCGAAATTTATGGGATTTATAAAAATCTGAGCCGAGAGATGTAGTGGTACGTACGTGTATGGTTAGTTTGAATTTGTATTTTATCCCAAAAGGGGGTGAATCTAAAGATTTAATTATACTGTCACTTGAAAGAAATAAGGAAGAATTTAATATAAAGGTAGGTACTTAAAGCTTTTTCATAAAAAGCTTTAAAGACCTACCTTAATATTTGTATGTCTTTCTCCTGTATGTGTATCGTGAGTATCAGGAATTATGATTATTCCACATCTATCAACAGCAACTATTGTCAAATCAAACCAGCAGATCCAGCAAACGTTTTTTCTGAGCAGGAATCGAACCCTCACTTCTTTTTCACCCGTTCCTTCGTCGACGCATAACCTACGCACTCTTATTATTATGTCGTTAGAATAATCCGATTTGGTAATTAAACAAAAATACCAAATGTTTTATTTAGTTTGAACCTTATAGAACACTACATTTATATTGATTTACTCCAATACGTAACGGGATCAAACAGAGAAGAATTGGCAAAAAACTCTGATTGGCTTATATTTTTTTTAACGTATTTGTTACAATGTATTATTCTTAACTATTACATTCTTTTCGAGGAAGTTGGGGAAAGTGTCATCCGAAGCTTTATTTGTAGGTGTCATGTGAAGCCTATCCCCCTGGTTTCAATCAAAATGAGTTTGAACGGCAGCAAAGCGTTCGTGACCGGATGGGGGCGCTGCGATAGCACGGTAATGTCTATTCATGTGCAGCGACGTTGACATTGATATATTTGTTATCTCCATACCATCCATATCTGGTGGATTTTGGCTTGTGAAGCGATAAAAGCAAGCGTAAAGAGTAAGTGCGAAGGACAGTTTCAAACAATAGGTTCGATAACGCCTATGTGCTGAAAAATCACTTGCTCTAGGCGGCCTATTGCTGATCCTCGGGCATGGCGACGTGTAGCGTCATGACCGAAGCCTGCAGTCGAGGTGCTACATACATAACAATTGTTTAGACATTGTTTCTCTTTTGCGCCTTCGGGTGGCCTTAAATTTCCTACACCAGAATTGGTCACTCATACGAAGTACGTCTGCTTCAAATTCCATCAAGAATTATGATAATTCATGGAAGTTTTATTATATTGTTATAATTTTTTTTACATTTACACACACTCAGGGGTATTGTCTGTCACCAGGCCTTTGTCAGAAAATACATTTTTCGAAAAGATTAAATAGGTTTGATGGTAGCACTTCCTCAGAAGCAATAGTCGGGATGTACTCTACCACTACCACTATGCCTATTTCTGACTTGAAGCAGCATTGTATTTCGGTTTTAAGGGTGTGAGTGCCGGTAAAAATACAGGTACATGAGGCTTAACGTATAACGCTCTCCGGTCAGGTGGAGTGAAGATTTGCGAAAAGCTGCTGGTAGAATCTGGATGTGTTAGCTGAAGACAGGGCGCAATGGCGCTCCAGGGGAGGCCTATATCCAGCATTGGTTTGCTATAGGTTGATGATGCTGATGCTGATGATGATGAGACCTTCCATGCCTGAAGTTGATGGACGCAGGGTGTTGCATCGTAGGGCAAGTTCCAAATGTGGATGACATACGAAACAATACTTTGTTACAAGTAACGGTTACCACTAAACATCAGGCAGACTTGCGTAGTTTAGAAAAACAAAGTAAAACAAACGCAATCAACGCAAATATCACATGTCTGTGGCAATCAATTAGTTTTTTTATTTACTATTGAAATGACGTTGCTGACATATCCCACTGCAAGCCACTGTATGTATTTTTTTTGTTTAGAAAAAGTATTATGAGGGTCTATCTCTCTATCTATACCATCGATATATGTAGGTATACTGTTACTCTTAATGGTACGGTATCTTAGTTACCCACTGAAATGATTAGCACCGAATCTGGTTTTACCAAAGAATTTTTATAGAGGAGAGCGCTTGCTGAACTCAATAAAAATGCCAACAAAAAGGGGTTAGATAAAACACCTTTTTTGGATTAGGCAAAGATTTTTATTCAAAGCGCGATTTCTCCTATACGTTTGTACCAGTTGTAATTCCATGATTTTCCTTTTGTTTTTTAATTGCCGTTATTCGAATTTAAACCGATGAAATATCACAGTTTGCAAATACATGTCCGGTACGGGTCATTTGAGTCGGCAACTGTTGTAGTAAATAAAGGAGCTGGACTCCTAGATTATTCCGACGTCATGCCAACTCATATTCATGAGCTGAGGCCAAATATCCCCAGTCTCATATTGTAACATCCAGGTAGCATCCACTAATAACTAATATGACATTTTGTACTGTAGTGAACTTTGTTAGCCATTCGAAAGCTTACAAAAAGTTCATAGTGCCGGCTGCGAACAAAACAATTCTGTTGTGTTCTAAAATATTATTATCAAATAAAAATGTCTGATAGTAACCGGTTATCAGAGCTTTTAGACTAAATATATCGGACCATCACTCCGTATATTAGAAATAATGTCTAGTGTACTACAAAATAATGTATATCGCTTTGAGTAGGTACTGAAAACACACTTGCTCTTCGGCACGTGCTGGCCCTCGAGTTCAATATTAAAGGCACAAGTAAGGCTTAAAAGTGACTATCTGCTTATGTTTCTGCAGATACATAGCATTGAAAATTTATTGATGGCGAAAATTTTTGTCTAGATTTACGTTCGTATTATTTATTATTTTTTGGATTTGATTATAAACGCTATTGTCATACGATTAGATGAATAAATCAAATACATTTGTGTAGTTTAATATAATAAGGGTCGTTCACATCACGTTCTAGTTTAAGAACTTTATTCTCTTGAGAGTTACAGTAATTCACTCATAAAGAACTTAAAACTAATATAAGAATTATAACTAAATGCGTGCGCGAGCGTGCTGCCTAACTTAGACGAATTTATGTTTCATATAATTTCAATAATAACTACTTACAAAACAAAATGAAAAGAAACTAGGCTGCCAATATACATTAGTGAATAGAAAAATAACAGAATAAACCACACCATGAATGAATGAAAGATTGGGCACAAATGTGGGTAGATTATAAATAAAAACCACTATTGCCGGCTATTAGCACAAAGTTGCACTTACAAATACTGGGTCACACTGATCAGCGATGACTAGATATGGCTCAGGGTTGGAATATTATGAAAACGAAAGTACCTATTACGGTTTTGATTCTTGTTGGAGCAAGTAGGTTTTAAGATTTATTTTGAAAATATTTTTTTTTTGTTTCTTTAAATTTATTAGGTAATTCATCGTAAATGTTAGCACTTTCAAATGTAATGTTTTTTTGCCATAGTTATGCTTGGTAACACTAGTGTAACACTAGTTGTTTAGCATTTCTTAATCGCATATTTTGGGGTAACTAGTTTTTTGATTGGAAATTAATATTAGAGTGAATGTCTTTATGTATAATTTTTCGTATGAGCAAGCAGGTAAAGTATTTATAGGTCGTAGCAATATCTATTAACTTTGTTTCGTTAATATAGTTTTAGTGTAGGAGTTAGATACTTGTAATTAAATAACCTTTTGATAAGTTTGTTCTGAAATATTTGTACTAGGTTTAGATTGGTTTTGGCGGCTGAACCCCAGATTTCAATGAGGTAATCGATGTGTGGCTTCACCAATGAGTTATAAATAATGTAGACGACCTCTGTGGCGCAGTGGGCGAAGGTTCGCCTGTGACGCAGAAGGTTGCGGGTTCGATTCCCGCTGCGGGACAAATGTTTGCATGTTCTGCAGATATTTGTCTCGGGTCTGGGTGTTTTCTATGTATGATATGTATGTATTTACAAAAAAAATGTATCTATGTAGTATATCAATCATGTGGTTCCCATAATACAAGCTCTGCTTAGTTTGGGGCTACATGATGCTGTGTGATAACGTCCAGGATTATTTATTTATGTATCGTATATTTCCGGGTAAACAGCGAACTATACCACGGAGAGCGCTATTAAGTTCACATTCATAATTTATTACCATCAATTCAATCAATACTTAACATGTCGATAACCACTGCTTTAAGTCTTAAAGTCAATAAACAATTAAAGTATAATATAGTTACGCCTGTACGCTTCGCTCCTGTGAATGTTTTATAAATCAAGTTCCGTTCTTTGGTCGTGTTCCTATAATGGAGTTCAGTCTATTTTAAAACAACTGCACGAAGTTTTATTCTGAAAACCTCGAAATGTCTGTTAGGAACTTAATAGTATCCCGACATTTAACCGACTACAAAAAAGAGGAGGAGGCTCTCAATTCGGTTGTATGTATGTTTTTTAACTCATTACTTATATTTAACAAACCGACTTGAAAAAAGATTTTTTTTCTTTGGGAGGACTAGGTACTTCCTATTTGATCTCATATTTTGATGACAAAGATGTAATTTCTATAAAGTTGATTTCTTTTAAGTATTGTTCAAAGTAACGTATTCAATTAGAGATCTCATACTGAATTATTACTTCTTAGCTTTTGTAACGTATGTAGGTAGGTATCTCATCATCATCATCATCAGCCTATAGCAGTCCACTGCTGGACATAGGCCTCCCCTAATGGGCGCCATTGCGCCCTGTCCTGAGCCTGACGCATCCAGCTTCTACCAGCAGCCTTTCGCAGATCGTCACCCCACCTGGCCGGAGGGCGTCCTACACTACGTTTGCCGAGCCACGGTCTCCACTCAAGAACTCGTTTACCCCAACGGTTATCGGTTCTTCGGCAGATATGGCCAGCCCACTGCCACTTCAGCTTGCTAATTCTCTGAGCTATGTCGACAACTTTAGTTCTATGTCGGATAAACTCGTTACGGATTTTTTCCTTCAGAGAAACCTCGAGCATAGCTCGTTCCATAGCTCGCTGAGCGACTTTAAACTGGTGGACTTGCCGTACTGTGATTGTCCACGTTTCGGCTCCGTATGTCATGACGGGTAGGACGCACTGATTGAAAACTTTTGTTTTCAAACATTGTGGTATGGGTGACGGGAAAACTCGACGTAGTTTTCCAAATGCTGCCCAACCCAGCTGAATCCTCCTCTTGGCCTCCTTCTCGAAGTTGTTTCTACCCAACTGCAATATCTGCCCGAGGTATGTATGGTAGGTATCTACTTAGTACCAAAAAGCTGCCGTTTTTTTGAAACGCTGTGTCACTGCATCAATCAATCACTTCAAAAAGTTTAATTTTAGTTATAAATCTGACTCTTATAATAAATGCTTCTTTTACAAATATTATAAAGGAGAAAGTTTAAGAAACGTAAAATGTTTGTCCCTTCTTCACCCCTACCACAGAACAGATTGAGCCAAAATGTTGCACATTATTGGCCTTACTTATGAACATCTTTCAAAAGATAAACGATTGTTAAACTATTGCTATCTCGTACCGTTGGATAATGGGAAACAGTGACAGGACTAACTTTGAGCAACTTTAAATAGCGTTCATAAGTAAGGGGGTTAGTATCTAACCGGGGAAAAAACGCGGGAGAAAGCTAGTGTGTTAATTAGACATACTATCACCATTAATATACCGTGCAACCAGCTTGGCGACATAGTGGTAGCACAGTTGTAACATAATGGTATATGTATAGTTAGTAACTACTGTTTTTATTAGGGTTCCGAGCTGTGCCTGTTCCGATCTTCAAGACACTATCCTGATGAGACTTTCGATCCCATGTTAAGAAGTGTCTCCTTCATCATGTCTACTTCGAATTTATACTGCCAGGGATACAAAAGAGTAAGTTTTATGAATTTACTGTGGTCTTTTTTGTCTTTATACATATTTCAATATTTTATTAATTAATTATAATAATTTAGTTTCTGTATAATTTAAAATTCACATCATGGCTTTGGCAGAATATTAGTATCTACTGCAAACAGTAGATTCTGAGACGATACCATTTGGTTGCTGTTGCATTCATCCCACCACCATGTTTTATATATACTCTTTTTCTCTCATTTTTGTAAAACTTTTACTGTGTCGAGTTGTGTATTTAGGCTAATAAATTGTGTCTGTCTATTATTTTTATTTATTGTACTAATGTACTTTGTAACAAGGGGCTGAATCATTAGGGTCATTCATAAATGTCACAACTCATTTTCAATGACGTTGAATTTAACTTACAGTCGAGATCCCACATAAAATGTTAGCCAATTTCACAGCTTCATTTCTTGTCTACGTTTCCTGATTGGCAAAAAAAAGATACAACATCGAAACGAGTTAGTGCCATCTACTGAAAAACGCGTGGCACTGACTCCTTTCCATACAAATTTCTGTAAACGCAAACGCGATCGAGCTGCTAAAAAAACTCGCACTAGCACCCAGGTTAAAATATTTGTATTTTGCCTTCTGATGTGGATGTACCTATGTAAAATAACGTAAAAGTAAGAATTCTCCTACTTTTGATGATGATTCAGATTGTCTAATTGGAAAAGAAGGAGGCTTGCAGGTTCCAATCCCGTCGATATTTGCAGATATTTGTCTGAGGTTTCCTAAGTATATATAATTTTTTATATAAATTTTGTTTAAATTCATCTACACCTCTACACTTTTATCCTATAACATATTATAAAGAGGAAAAAAAATATATTTTTGCGTATGTGTACGTTTGTAATGTATAAACTCAAAAACTACATATCATACATAGAAAACACCCAGACTCGAGACAAATATCTGCAGAACATTCAAACATTTATCCCGCGGCGGGAATCGAACCCGCAACGTTCTGCGTCTCAGGCAGACCTTCGCCCACTGCACCGCAGAGGCCGTCACATGGAATTATCAAACTGATTATAGGCGCTCACGAATAAGTAGCAGCTGCGGATGTAAATTGGGCACCTAATTTATTTTAGCTGTATCTCTTATACGTTTTCGGTTACTATTGTCTATTTACATATGTTTGCTGGACAGAGGCCTCCTTTAATAAATATAGGACTTGCCCATAATCCCCACGCAAGGGTGGCGGGTTGGGGATCGCAGAGCCCGCAGACCCTATAGCTGAATTTCCTGAACGCCGCGCTATGCCGCAATCAGCCAGCCGCTAGAGTCTCGTTTGTTATACAGCAGAGTGTTTACCACAGGCAGGTGAGGTTGGCTCTGGTTCCAAAGATGGAGCTTTTGTCTATACACTTATGCTAAAATCTCGTCAATTCTGGGATCTGTATGCACAATGCATTTCACTATCGACCGTCACGACGAGACGCGGCCCGGATACGAATCTGTGAAAGATAATATTACCATTTTCTCATCACATTTTCAATATGGCCTCTCTGATTGAGATGTTTTGCCATAATCATAATTTTTCTTACTCATAGTCTTTAGTCTTTCTTTTCATAGTTGACTATGTAATAATGCTTAACTTACAATCAACAACTTAGTAAGGTCAGAGACGCTTCTAGCCTAAGCATAATTAAATCCCGTCTTAAAAGCTATCATATCGAGCAGACGTTTTACACCTTTTTTGTATTTAATATGGGCCCGCTCTTGACCTCGAGGCTTGCATATGCAAGGATGAGGTCGACGATGGGGCAAGCTTTCCCAGAAGATTCCTATAAACTCTCTTTTTGAAGCCGTTAGGGACATAAGTCAATGGAAAAACAGACTGGCAGCTGATTCCATATTCCATACCTTCAATGAGATCTCTAGCCTCAAAGTATCCTGATGAGTACTTTGTAAAAATAATGACTCATCTTAATCATCATTCAGACCTTTAACACCCAATGTTGGGTATGGGCCTCCTCTTTATCACGTCGCTCCTTTCTTTCCCTTGCAAGCCTCATCCACAGAATCCCCGCTACGTCCACGATGTCGTTCGACCACCGGGCTGGTGGTCGGCCTCTTGACCATCTAGCCTTTCTGAGCTACCACTCTGTGACTGTGTTCATTCATCTTCCATGTACCCTTCTGGCCTGTGTCCTGCCCATTTTCACTTCAGCTCAGCAATCCGCTCTTTATTATTAATAAAGAGCGTTACTGGTTACTATTATTTTTAAGAATAATTTAATTTAATCTATTTATTGTACTGATCTAATAATGATTGTATGTAAACTGCTGTAACTTTTTTTGCTATATAATGCAACTTGTTGTCACACTTAATATTATAAATTCAAAAGTTTGTGTGTGTGTGTGATTGTATGTATGAATAGTATGTGTTAGTATGTTTGTTAAATTTGGAATACATATACATACATAATTTATGACATGGATTAATAGGTACATCATACTATTTTTTGCGTGGGTACCACGCGAGCATAGCTGTGGGCGCAACCTAGCTATTATATAATATAAGATAATATAAGAATAAAAATAACCTTATTAAACAAAAACAAAAAACGTATGTAAACAGTTTAGGTAGGTAGGTACAGAACTTTATGCTAGTTAGGTACCTAAAAATATAAGTTATAAATTATAGACTAGACTACAATCCTATTTTTCGTCAAAATAAAGGCGAAAGATGATAAAATATGTAACGTGTGTCCTCTTTTACGCCACAAGTACTGATTGATTCAGCTGAAATTATACACATAAATGGAACTACTTAATATATGGGCTACTTTTGTAAAGAAACTTAATCTATCATTGGTCAACATTTTACGAAACAAATGGTTTAACTATTCGATTTCGCAAAAACTCTCATTACAGTATTAGAGATCAATGCCGGCTTCGGCCGGGACGGCTTCACTATACGCTTTATCGAAGATATTTCCTCTGACCTCTCTAATGCTGCTTCGACTGTTAAAAATTTAGTATTTTAAAGTGATATCCACATTATGGAAACTTATTTCTTTTTTAGGATTCCGTACCTGAAAGATTTCCAACGGGACCCTATGACTAAGCCTCTGGCCTTTAGTCTTTCCGTCAACTGGCTGTATCTCTTGATGAACCGCAATAGGTACAGTTGAAATTTACACAATGTGTATTTCTTGACTAGTGTTCGGAACCCTTCGTGTTCGCGGCCAGTGGTGCGGATTATGCCTTAATACCACCAAAATAAACTTTGTTTACAAAATACTTTTTTTTATAAATACTCATATATTATGTATGATGATAATCACCTAAATATGCGACAATTATTGCTGATACATAAAACATATTTCTCGCGGCGGAAATAGAACCCGCAACTTTCAGCATCACAGGCGGGGGCCTTTTCCCATTGCGCCACAGAGGATCGTAATTAGGTTAAGGCTCATCTAATGAAGGACTAATAGCTGCTTTAATTAGATATCCAGATTTACTGACCCAAAGCTTAAGCTAATTGAGCATTCATTGATTCATATTTAGGTAGCATAGTTTAGCTCTAATTATATTTGCAATCAAGTAGCAGATTCTGATAAACACTTCGAGATAACATTAAACTTTGAAAGTCATGGAAGGCCCGTAGAGATAAATAAAAAAAATACTGAACACTGTCACACAGCATCATGTAGCCCCAAACTAAGCAGAGTATCATGGGAAACGCATGACATGCATACTACACAAATGCATTTTTTGTAAATACATTACAATATTATACATAGAAAACACGCAGACTTATGACAAATATTTGCAAATAATGCAAAGATTTTTCCCGCATGATATTGCACATTGAGGAGTGCTTGTGAGTGAGGCTTTTTGTCAGCACGGCGGAATAGCTATTTTATTTTAACTTTACGTTTCTACTATACCAAGAGTAACTTTGAATTTACGCTTGAATCAAAATTTTACATCTACGTTACACATTGATGCTGTTTCTAACGTAACATGACGATACGAACACATTTTCCTAGTTTTCGTGATGAAGCCTCTGTAAACTAGCTTATACATATGTCCCCTTACGTTCTACATATTATTCCGGTATGTCGAATAAATGTCATTACATTCCCGAGATTATTCACCTTGTTAACAACTAACTCAATGGTCACTTAGAGTAAGTTAATTATAATATATATTACTACAATCAACTAAATTGGATCCCAATAGGTATCTTTGTTTTGAAAACTCAAATAAAATAAGAAAAATGATCAAAAAATATAAATTTAATCAAATATACTGTAAAAAACCTTTTTAACTTTTTTGATACTTGCCGCCAAAAGAAATAGGTACTACGCACTTAATTTTTTGTATTTTTAGTATTATGTTAAGATTTTTGCATTTGATTCATGACAGCGCAGGTGCTTTATAAGATGTAAAATATTTGTGCGGGTATAAAAAAGGGTGCGCGTTGAAATCTTTTGTTAGTAAAATATGTGACTTATATGGGGCAATATCAATATCATCACAACAGAAGAGTTTAACAAAGAGAAATTTGAACTGCTGTCACAAACATTTTCAGATGCTTCATCTCATCAGTCAGCTATATGCTAAACGTTACATTTTCTAATACACACTAACGTTTTTAGTAGGTTCATCTTTATCGAAACATCGACTGACAGTTATTAACTACCCAAAGAGGTTGGATTTATTTTTCTTGTTTACTAATAATACTGGACATACGAATCTATGGTTCATGCGCATCAAGACATTCCACAGTTGGAACCAAACCCGCACGTCATAACAGCCGCCTATTAGCCGCTACGCAATGAGGTCATCAAATTTTGGTGCTATTCATCTACTATTTAATAAATTGGCCTCATAGCTCAGTCGGAATTAGCTTTGCCTTCCGAACTTCAGGTCATGGATTAGATGGACAAAGATTGGCGAGGAGAACATGGATGGTTATTTTGTAACTTTGCGTTTTAAGAGTATCTTTGTATGTTTACCCACTGTGTTTACCAGTCACTGATAAGTTAGCAAGTGCCATAAATTTAATTCCCGTCGGTTGTTCTTCTCTTTTTGGTTGCGTTACGAATTGGATTCAAAGTGTTCCTAAGTTAAGATTCTAAGACGATAATATAAATTATGAAGTTTGAAGATTGAAAGTTTTAAAGATTTCTGTAGCGTATAGCTAATAAGCACTTAATTTTTGTTTCTGTATAAATTCTTACGTTATACTATCTTATAATACTAGGTATGTAGGAACTTACATTGATAAGCAAAGATGCTTAAAAATCATATTTATTTGTTGTATTATAATTCTAGGATACATCAACACTGGAAAATGTACCCATTATGTATATTTATGAAAGAAAGAACTTATAAAGCTAAATGAGTCTGACCTATTGACTCAGCCTAGCTTGGGATCACTTGATCGGATGATAAGAGATGTCCCGTGTTTATGTTTATAGCACGAAGTGATGCTGTACAGAGGCATGCTCTGCGCGGGCCCTGCCAGGGAAGACGACCCCGTGTGCCCCTGCCTGGGGGTACCCGGAGCCCCACTGGTGGTGCAGGCGCGTCTCGCTGGCCTGTTGTCGTGGGGATTCGGCTGCGGCTATGGACACGACCTGCCACTAGTATACTCCAGCATTAAACACTTTACATCGTAAGTAGTCTCTATAACCAGAAGTAACCCTACTATTATAAATGCGAATAGTAATGAGGTTTCATATAGTTTTTCATAATTACATGTAGTTTATTTTCACAAAACGGCATAAAAGTATACTTCAACACAAAGTAATAAGCTTGTTGTGCCCACGCGGACTCTGCAGGCGTGAGGTGAGTTTGAGGATTGTTTGTTACTTCTTCACGCCAAAAATATTGAATGCATAGCGCTTGGCAAGCTTCCAAGTAAAATCATGCTCCATGCACTAGGACGCTCTTTAAAATTACGTTGTATATAATCTTTAAGTAGAATATAAGTATATGTTTTCATATATATGGAAAGTCATAGAGATAAAAATTGCCTTTCGTCTAAATAATTATTTAGACAAAAAGGACAAAATATTTTATCATATTCTCTAAAGTAATTTAAAAAGACTGGTATGGCCATAAACGAGCTTTTTCCGAGTTATCTGGTTATTTCAAATGATTGTTTAATAATTGTATGTTTAGTTTTAAAGGCAACACAACAATGTCTGTTGACTTTAGGCAGAGATGCGGGTTCAAGTCCTGTCAAGTAGGTTTGAAAATGTAGGATAGCATTTACATCTATCTGTTCTAGGCTATCTTATAAAATTAGTATAGTAAGTTAATAGTTTTAGCCGTTGGTAGATAGCCTAAACGTGCTCCACATTATCTAGATACCCAGTAAAAAGAATAATTTTGTAATATGGGGCTTAGTCAGACTCTATAATTATACACTTAGTATTAGCTAGACCTTCCTTATGCTGTAGGTAGACATACCAATTTACAATACTTCAGAAATACGAAGGAAGTCGTGAAGAGGTTTAATTTTGTCTAAGTTCTAGATTATTTTATGATTTTCGCATTAGTCATTCTTCGTATGAAGTGATTCATATACCTATAGAGCTATCGAATTTCATAGAAGTTTGATTGATCATCTATTATATCGTGAAAACCACTGTTACTAAAAACAAAGGTAAAGCCTGAATAGTTTCCGCGATCTAATGTAACATTCCATGGCACTACTAATATTAGTAACGTACAAGAGAATGTGCACTTGAAATAAAAACAGGTGCAATTGAAGTTTTTGTTTGTGCGTGGATTTACGGGTGAATATCGATATCAAACAAAATTCCAATCAACTATACTGTAGAGTGATATGATACCCACTAGTGCGTAGCGTACCCTCGGCGACAAGCACACACTGCGGTCACTGACTGGATGCTGGTAGCTCTTCTGTTCACGAGGGGGGAATTTTGAACTCTGGCACACGAATAAACTGTATTTATTTTTCGCAGACGCCCCATTTTCAACATCTTCGTTTGACTTTACAATTATGTCCATTTTATCATAACGAAATATCTTACTGTTTAATAATCTTCAGTAGGTTCAGATAATTACAAAGAAACTCACTAAACCTTTATTGCATGTTATTATATAGGCAGAGTAGATTTAATGTCTAAATCTAAACAAAGTATCTATTTATTTATACCAGAACATTAATTTTAACTGTAAGCCAAGTAAGTTACTGGTTACCATTAACGTTTGTAAATGAAATAAAATTACTTGCAGATGGATCTTACACAACATAGTGATATTTAAAAAGATCAAAAAATCCAATCTAACGCAGCTCTACCGAGCGACCAAAGCGTACCTTCTAGCCGAATGGTTAATAAAAACGAGAGTGGTAACACCATCTCTTATCATAAAAGATGATAGAAGTATGGAGCCTCTTAACGTAGACAAAGAATTAATCAAACTAGCAGGTAAAGTTTATGATGTAAGAGACTTTATAAGCGACGGATACTTTCATATTGAGAAGCAGAACATGTATGCGGTGTTAATGAATTCTGATAAGAAAATAGTAAATTGGATGATGATGAACCAAAAACATGAGGGTAAAGTCAATCTCTACACTTTTTCTTCTAATAATACATATGATGAAGAGTATGAGACCACATATATCGAAGAGTCTGCTAATCTGCACGATAATGAAACAGAGTTGGCGGAAGAGGATGATGATTTCACTGATTACTGAAGCTCAAGTACCTACTTCAGAAATTATGAACTTTAAATTTATTGTAAAAAATTGATTGACCTTATTAAAAACCAAAAGAATAAATATTTTTGAATTCCTATTTCTTTTCATAAAAGCATTTTTAACAGATGTATCAAATATCTATAGCAGTCCACCACTGAACATAGTCAAATAGTCAAATGAAATGATCTTTCATCATCATGGTCATCATCATCATCAGCCTCTGTAAGTTCACTGCTGGACATAGGCCTCCACAAGTGAGCACCATTGCGCCCTGTCCAGAGCTCGACGCATCCAGCTACTACCTGCAGCCTTTTGCAAATCATCATTCCACCTGGCCGGCAGAGTCCTACTACGTTTGCCGAGCCGCGGTCTCCACTCAAGAAGTTGTTTACCCCAACGTTTATCGGAACTCGGGCAGATATGGCCAGCCCTCTGCCACTTCAGCTTGCTAATTCTTTGAGCTATGTCAACCACATTAGTTCTATGTCGGATAGCCTCGTTGCGGATTCTATCCTTCAAAGAAACTCCGAGCATAGCTCGTTGAGCGACTTTAAACTGGTGGACTAGCCGTATTGTGAGTGTCCACGTTTCGGCGCCGTATGTCTTGACGGGTAGGACGCACTGCTTGAAAAATTTCGTTGTCAAACAATACTGTATGGGTGACGAGAAAACTTGACGTGGTTTCCTAAATGCTTGCCCAACCCAGCTGAATTCTCCTCTTTGCCTGCTTCTCAAAGTCGTTTCTACCTAACTGCAAAATCTGCCCGAGGTATATGTTCTCCGAAACTACTTCAAGAAGGTGTCCATTGTCGACAGGTCTCAGATCAATTCGGTCATTGACCATAACTTTGGTCTTATCCAAATTCATGCCGAGACCTGTCTTTCGCGCGGCTGAGCGGCTGATGCTAGGATGTTCAGCATCTGTTGCAGCTCCAGCGACTCTGGCTCCAGCGACTCCAGCGACTCCGCCAGTAGGACGAAGTCATCAGGGAAAAGCAAGTGTGAGATGTGCTCGCCGATAATGTTTATGCACATGCTTTTCCACTCCAGCGTCTTAAGAGTCCCCTGGAAGCTCGACGTTTTCTCGCGTTCGGATTACTCCTAACCCGCTTTGTTTTGTTGCTATTTCATCTAGAGTGAGACAGGGCGCTAAATGAATGCGACAGCGCTACACAAGAGGCGGAGCGGACGAGCGGTCTCACGAGCACGACTGATAACAATATTATTGAAGTGACTAATGTAATGAATGATTATTGGGGTACTAAATACCATGTTTTGTTGTATTGAGGTTGTTTTTTCACAGCGGGGCCGGCTGGCGGCGTGGCGACTTTTTTGTTATACTTACTACTGTAAATTGTTGGTACAAAATTCTATCACAACTCAACGTATTAAAAAGAAAAAAAAATTTGTTTCAGTTTTCATAAGTCATCAGTTGTGTCATGACTCATGACAGAGGCCCGCAGTCAACATGTTAAAAAGAAAAAAAATGTTATTTAGTCAGTTTTCACAGGGCATCTTCGCAGAGTATTCTGCGTAGCGTTATGTCCGAGACCCGCAATCAACGTGTTAAAAAGAAAAATATGAACTTCAAAGCTATTTTGAATAATAATTTTGGATTTTCACCGTCACCGTCACTCTAAAACTCAAACTCAAAACTCAACTCAAAGCTCCACTCAAAACTCATTCTACAAATTCATCTGTAAATGGTTATATCTCTGGAACTACTCATCCTAGACAAGCCGTTATTTGCTCAAAAGGTAGGTATTGACATGATCTTTATTTTCAATGACATATGTCAAACTTGAAATTGCCATATCTCGAGAACTACTCATCCTAGACTTGCCGTTACTAGCTCAAATGATAGCTACTAATAAAATCTTAATTTTCGATGACAGCTGTCAAACTCAAAACTGTCATCAAAAAATAAGATCTTATCAATAGCTATCATATGAGCTAGTAACGGCAAGTCTAGGATGAGTAGTTCTCGAGATATGGTCGATTTAAGTTTGACAGCTGTCATCGAAAATTAAAATCATGTCAATAGCAATCATTTGAGCTAGTAAAAGCAAGTCTAAGATAAATAGTTTTCGAGATATGGTCGATTTAAGATTGACAGCTGTCATCATAAATTAAGTTCATGTTAAGAGCAATCATTTGAGCTAGTAAAAGCAAGCCTAGGATGAGTAGTTCTCGAGATATGGTCGATTTAAGTTTGACAGCTGTCATCGAAAATTAAGTTCATGGCAATAGCAATCATTTGAGCTAGTAAAGGCAAGTCTTAGATAAGTAGTTCTCGAGATATGGTCGATTTAAGTTTGACAGCTGTCATTGAAAATTAATTTCATGTCAATAGCAATAATTTGAGCTAGTACAGGCAAGTCTAGGATGAGTAGTTCTCGAGATATGGTCGATTTAAGTTTGACAGCTGTCATTGAAAATTAAATTTATGTCAATAGCAATCATTTGAGCTAGTAAAGGCAAGTCTAATATAAGTAGTTCTCAAGATATGGTCGATTTAAGTTTGACAGCTGTCAAATTAAAAAAAATATTCTAATTATAGTTTAACATAATTATTATTGCTTATAATAAACAATTAGTAGTCTGCATTTCCACCGTTAATGCTTATAATATAAGATATGATCATAAAGCGTTGGATATTTTACAATCAATAAATATTCAATATTAAAATGAATAAAATTCAATATTAAATTTGATATCTTCATTCGTCACGCATTTTTACATCACTAACAGACGTATGTCACAAGCAAGTACATACTACATAGGAGCTACCACGCTCCCCGTACCCCTCTGTGTTGTTCGCCCCCGCGATAAATGGGGCCCGAGTTTAGAGTAATGATGTCCTCTCCCTATCTACGGACTTCACACAACCCCAGAACATGCCACCTAATTTTCTCCAGCTCCAGTTCCAACTGCGTTAGATGTTCGTCGAGCCTTAGATTGAGTTTTGCCATTAAGAATAACAATTCAAAGGTTTAGCAATAATATCATTTTGATTCTATCACGTTTTCTTACCAAAAATCTTGTACCAATGTGATCAATTTTGGTACAATTTTTTTGGTAGGAAAACGTGTTGGGTTCAACCTGATATTCTTGCTGAACCTTGGTATTGTTATTTTCTAGGCCGTGAAGGTTTGCCATTTTGCTTAGCTACATTCAGTGATTTTATATCTTCAATAATGTTGAATAGTGCGAGCGAGAGTGAGGTTTGACATGTATAGCGGCTTTAAGATTCATACAACAGAAAAGTGGCTCCTGGTTGTCCCTCTTTCAACTACATTCAGTGATTTTATATTTTCTAAAATGTTGAACTGAGCGAGAGAGAGGAAGATTTGACGTGTATCGTCACCTTAAGGGGGAGTTTTCCCATAATCCCCACGCTGGGCATGCGGGTTGAGGATCGAAGAACACTGCAGCTTGCCGGCCGACGCTGCTATCCGTTGGCGGCCAAATAATTTAGCTGTTTCAATGTAGGTTAATCCAATAACAATACGTTAAAAATAACATATACTAGGTATCGTAACTTCCTAACCCGCTTACTTCGTAAAGTTAAATTACAATTTGAACGCTCACAAATTCAACAAGCTGATACTATAAAGAAAATGTGGCAAGTCATAAACAACATTACTAATATAAAACAAAAAAAATCAAGTTCCTATGAATTTTTAACTGGCAAACCGTGCCCCCAGGATGCTGTAAACAACGCTAACTTGTATTTCGCAAATGTTGGCGAAAGCATTTCCAAAAGCATGAAATCAACGAACTTATTATCCCACCACGCCACCTCATGCACACCACCTTTAAGCTCTTTTTCACTGCTAGAAACGGACCTCTCTGAAGTCATAAGGATCATTAATTCTCTTAAAAGTACTAATACAGCGGGCTATGATGGCATCTCTACGCGTATACTCAAAGAAAATAAATTTGTCTTAGCCGGCTTACTTACACACATCTGCAATTTAGCTATAAATCAGGGCCGCTTTCCTAAGGCTTTCAAAAAAGCGATAATCGTTCCAGTTCATAAAAATGGGCCGAAGGCTGAAATAAGTAATTATAGACCAATATCCATTCTTCCCACCTTCTCAAAAATTCTTGAACGTATTATAAACAAGAGGTTAGTGCATTATCTGGAGAAAAATGACTTAATCTCTGATAATCAATACGGGTTCCGTCAAAATAAATCAACTTCCGATGCCGTTTGCAATCTGACTGATTTCATTGCTAGAGGCCTTGACTCTGGTGACAAATGCTTGGCGATCTTTTTAGATTTAGCCAAGGCGTTTGACACGGTGTCAATTCCACACCTCCTGGAAAGGCTTGAGTCAGTGGGCGTGCGTGGACTGCCTTTACAATTATTGCGAGATTATCTTACAGATAGATCTCAGAGTGTAGAAATCAATAACATTATTAGTTCACCTGTCTCAGTAACACACGGAGTCCCACAAGGTAGTATTTTGGGGCCAACTCTCTTCCTAATTTACATAAACGACCTCTGCTGTTTGGATCTACCTAATGGAAAGATCTTCACATATGCTGATGACACGGCTCTTGTTTTTAAGGGTGAGAGCTGGGACTCTGTCTTCATGAGTGCTCAGGCAGGATTCAATAATACAATACAATGGCTATCTAGTAGTCTTCTTAAGTTAAATATCACCAAAACCAAATACATAACCTTTACAGTTCGCAAAAAATCCCAACCTTCATATAATTTAAATATTATTGCACACTCACCTATTGCTGACTCTATAGAATGTGCTCAAAATTCATGTAACTGTATTAATCTGGACAGGACAAGTAGTCTACGCTATTTAGGTGTGACTCTTGACTCAAACCTCACCTTTAAACAACATTTGATATTACTTACAAGTAGAGTTCGTAAGCTAATAGCAGTATTTAAAAATATTCGTCACGTCACTGATAAGACTACCATTCGCACGATATATTTTTCTCTTTGTCAAAGTCTGCTCATGTATTGTATAGAAGCTTGGGGTGGAGCCGCCAAAACAGACTTGCTCCCACTGGAACGAGCTCAGCGTGTTGTGCTAAAAGTTAGTAATTTTTTACCATACAAATTCTCAACTACTGCACTTTACAGAGAAGCTAATGTGCTGACGGTTCGCCAACTTTTTATACTTAGAATCTTACTCAAACAACATAAGATCTGTCCACGGGATGTAGGAAAGCGGCGTACAGATAAAGTATTTGATAGCATCCGATTTCAAACCACCTTTATGAATCGTTTCCCTTGTTTCCTGGGCGGGTTTCTGTATAATAGCATCTCAAAAGAGATTTGTCTGCGCCAACTTAACTCTTTCCAATTTAAATCAAGTGTGACTAAATTCCTTCTAAGTCACTCATACGATGATACCGAGGATTTGCTTAATATTATTAAATAACGTGTATCCCTATCTACTATTTTACTACACTCTCTCTTTCACACACTAACACATTCACACCTCTCACTGTGGGTAGGCTACCCTGTGATAACCAGACTCTCATGAGACTGAGAGGAGCAGAGATGCCTACCCACACCCAGACAACACCCCCCCCCCCCCCCCCACACACACACACACACACACACACACACACACATATTTTATAATGATATTTTAATTTAATTAATAATGATGTATAAAATTTTATTAATAGTTTTTTTTTTTAATAATGTTAAATTTTTCAAGCCACTTTGTTTTTAAAAATGTTTTATTTATTTTTTTAAGCCAGTTAGGCATCAAATCAATTTATATGTATAAGTATACACAGAGATAATGTAATGAACATTTTGTTTTTAATAAGCAGGGGGAGCGCAGCTGCCTATCGCACAGGCTTTTCAGCCTAGTTTAGGCAACTGAGGCTTATGATACATAATTTAACATATAACATTACCTTACCTAATTGTCCTAATTATATGTATTAATTTTATGTCAAACTTTATAAGCTGTCAAATAAATAAATTACTTACTTATTATTACTTATTAATGTAGGTTGCGCTATGCGGCATTTAGTGGGCCACCAGAGCCCCATTTGTTTATTAGCATTGTGTTTCACGTGCAGGTGAGGTTGGCCTGGGTCCAGAAGATGAAGGTTGGAACCCCTTACACCCCCCAAATGATCTTTTAGTATTCGTGATTATTTAGATAGCTCCCAAATATTATTTTATATCTTCATTGCAAAGACAGTTTTAATTAAACGATGCTTTTTAACAGTTTTATAATAAAAAAGAGATGCGCAAACCAGTTAAAAGTTTGTATAGCTGGTAAAGGACTTTCAACAACTTGCAAATATCTACCTGCTCGATGGTAGAACCAGAAACGCCAAACTGCTTAATTTGTTCATAATTAGATTTCCTCCGTAGCTTCTTTGAGTTGCTTGCTGAATTGCATTCATATCAAAGTTTCTAAGGAGTCTGTAAACAACTTACTTGGGTACATAATTAATGTAAGTGCAGAGAAGTAACGGAATTGCCTACCTACGTCAACTGAGTACGAGTATATCATGAAGTTTTAATTCCTAATGTTCAAGCAACTCGTTGTAAATTGAATGACCACACAACAATATATTAGATTTCGTTGAACACAAACAAGAACAGCTTCATTCACTTGGCTGGTTTAGAATAATTGAAAAAAGTTGTCAGAATAAAACAAGATATTTACAAAACACGACATTTATTTGGTTTAAATCCATTGGTACAACGTGTCCGCAAAAACAGAACAACTGAAATTAAGAAGGTACATTAAATTATTCTTATCTTTTGAACTTAACAGATAATAGAAAATAACAGACGGAAATTATTCATGAGGGCGAGTGCACATCAATCAAATAGTTGGGTTTTTACAGCGTTAGTAAATAGACTGTAAGTACCAGAGCACTTGTTGAAGTTGGTGAAAAAACTTCTTTAGAAAGATAAGAGTTGCACCGTTGTAATTTTTTAACATTTTCCGCGCTGTAATCTGAACACTGTTGTAATGAGCACACGCTTTAAATAAAATCGATATTAAATTGCCTAGAAAATACAGTTCTTAATACGAAACAAAGTCTTTTACAATTAATAAAATAAGCAGATAAGTTTAAAAAAAGCAGTTTATAGGAAAAATTATAACAATAGAGGAGAGATGGCAATTTTATATCAACCTTATTTTTTATAACATATAATACATAAAAAGTACATACGTATAATAATATTTGATTAATTAAATAAATCTCACAACTCTCTGATACAATAGCTCGAGCCACAGAACCCATAATACATAGTAGGTACCTAATTACCTATAACTCAAGCTGCTCTCGTGTTCAAAGATGAAGCACCTTCTATGAGAAAAGATTACTATCATATCGTAAAGTTGTGAAATTGCTTTCTAAAATAACAATAAAACTCTGAACTTACAACTAATATATACAACAAAATGAAATAAAATGTAAATGACACGTTTGCACTTAGAATAAACACACTATTTTATTGATTAAAGTGTAGAATAACATTAAAATAAATGCGCAAAAAAAATAAAGTTTAGAATTGAAATTCATGGAACATGTGTTGCTTTACCATGGTAATGTTATCTCAACGCGCTGCAAGGTAAGTGATGACATAATTATGCCTCATCGTGTAACGCGGACGGTCTGTTCTACTTGCATTATGGTAATACACAAATGTTTGCGCAGTAGTTTAGATTAGGAGCTTAGTAGATCCCTTTTATGGAAATCTATTGAAAACTGATAGTATATTACCTGTCTCTGTGTTAATGTAACACATCTTCCATAAAGTTTTAATCTAAGTCAAAGGAGTCTTTGCAATGTTTGTATGACTTTGAAATAGCCCGGCTAGATTATCGCTACGGCGAAGATTCGCTTGGTTTTGAGAAGCACTATATGTATATTTAACTTGCATAGGTGGACAGATGGAAAAATAACGCGAATATTCATCGAAGCGCGATAATTTGAGCTGGGCTATAAACAAACTAAGTAAAAAACTTTATTTTCCCAACTAACTTTTTTCCAACTTCATTTCCGATACCATCTCATTAACATTTCGAATAAGCTTCAGTATAAGCACATGCATGGATATGTAAAGCTTGTTCTGCATCACACCATTGAACATTATGAAATGCGCCCAATTATAACTCTTTTTAATCTGTGGTAGATCTATAAAGTTTGTCTTGATTTCGCGCTAATGGTAATGAAAAATAGTGTAATAAGCCTTTAGGATTGAAGTTAAACCTTATGTACATATCCAGCATTGCCTTGCAATAAGCCTACCAAACTTTAGATTTTACACAGTCTTTTTTCAATCCTACACTAGGTTATCTTACTTTTGGTGCTTTTGGTCGGTATACTGGTAATTTGCAAGTATTATGCCCAGTGTCGCTTTAATACACTTCATAGGGTTGCAGGAAGCCTGCAATATGTACGCCTTTCAAGAAACACGCTTGCAAACCACTAGTGTGAACATTCCTTTAGCACCTTACAAAATTGTAGCGAAAGCAAATCATAAAATAAAAAATAATAAAAATAATCTTATGAATAAAAATGAATCGCATTCAAAATAACTTAACTAACTAATATTTTAAAAGAATATCGAGCCGATATAATAATAAACTGAAATACTTACTTCTCTAATATTGGAATGAACATTTAAATTGTTGAGACGTTTGCAAAGAGGGGGAAAGAGGGCCACCTACAATAGATCAAATCACCAAATTTATTAACCCAGTAGTCGTCACTAAACAAAGTTTAGTTTAGGTTAGGTCAGGCCATTTCTATCCAAAACAAATTCTTTGACATATGGGTTTAAACCCAGTTTAGGTACCCAACAAGGCATTGATGGTGCTTCACTAAGTTTTCACTTACAATGAGCAGCTCATTGCGAGAAAGCTTCTGTAAGCCTTTGTTTGGCAAAATTGGTATTTTAGCATGAAACGCTTCAAATGCTAGATGTAAGAAATTTGTCAAAATATCTTGAATTGACAATGCATCCGTATCTGTACAATCCACCTCCCTCCCCCCCATGAATACAATCTTGCATACGTTTATACTAAACATTTATGCATTGAACAACAATAAGCAGAAATGAGCATTAAATGCACATACATCGATAATGACTAAATCAATGACGGTGCAGACTAATTATATTCGTGAATGTGGCATGTTTCCAAAGGTTTCGCGCATTCTGGGGCCCAATCCTCATATTGAAAACTCGTAATATTTAAAATCATGGAATTGCTACGTACAAGGGAATGCGCGCTTTGTTCAAAAACCTATGCCTAGCGTGTCCTCCATAAAAGTTGTAGATTCTCGTTTCTTTTTAGTGTTCTATAAAAGAAGGAACGAGACACAACACCTTTAAGGGTATTTTTAGGGAGGATAATCAGGCACAAAGTTTTGCTCGAAGCGCGCACTCCTTTGGTAAAAACTCCATGTTTAAAATAGTAAAATTCAAGTTCCGATTATTAGATCGACCGTTGTCTCGATTATATTAAATTGGCATATGCGTATGCATCAGTAGATAAACGTCAAAAACGTCAAAAACAACAAGAATTGGCCTTCCGATGTTAAGTTTGACTGGTATTAAAATCTTTCAGAGGCTGAAGCACGAATATTTTAACGTCGTATATAAATAAATAAGTATCGTAAGCAGGTAACATTTCGGAAGATTCATCATCATCTCCGGCCGTGGATGTCCATTTTTGAACGTAGGCCTCTCCCATTCCCTTCCATGCACGGCGGTCAGTCGCCTTTGCCATCCAGTGGTAGCCCATGTATCCTTTTATGTCGTCCACCCATCGTTTGGGTGGACGACCCCTTGGTCTTCTATTCGTCCACGGTCTGCATTCGAGGACTCGTCTAGTCCATCGACTTCTATCAAGCCTAGCAATATGACCAGCCCAACTCCACTTTCGCTCTGCAATTACTTTGACCACGTCTCTCAATTTAGTTGTCCGTCTGATCCATTCGTTTCGCTTGTGGTCCCGCAAGGTGATTCCAAGCATGGCTCTTTCCATCGCCCTCTGAGCGACCCTGAACCTCTCGGCTGACTGCTCTGTTAGTGACATGGTCTCTGCACTGCGTTTGTTCGGGAAATTACATCGCGTTATTTCAAACCAACACTTTTTCGTTGGTCAAAATTTCAAGATACGCTTACGATACGATGTCAAATATTCGTGCTTCGTCCTCAGATTTAGGGCGCGCCTTTAGTTTGACACGAGCATGTCACTGCACCAGTAATGTGCGTACTTAGCGTTCAAAGTTGGTAGTAAGTTTCCTGAAACATCTTAGCACGTTGTGTCATAAATTCACGGGTCGCATTCAGTCTACACCAGCCTACACTTATTTTATTCTAAACACCAATTTGTTCGTGGAGTGGTGCAATATTCGAACATTTTTATTGCATTTCGGCGACGTGATATGCCTCTACCGTTCCTACGTATTACATATATTATCTTTGGAGAAAATCCAAACAGAGCAAACTTATGTTACATTAAACGAAATAAGTTTAAGTTATAAACTGAAAACTTGACATTCTTTAACAAAACTAATAACACTGCATGTTTATTTAAACTGATGATGTTTGGAAATAAATTCTGGGAGATACCAAAACCTAATTCAGAAGTAAGAATTCGTAGTGATCTACCACTCCACGTTCAACAATACACATATACAACAAACACTACGAACGGGTCTCTAAGAAAAAAGTTCAAATTAAATTACAAGTATAAAACCACCATCAAAGGTTCGTCTTCCTATGCCTTTCAAGAAAATAATTTGAATAGAATGCAGATATTTGTAGAAAGTAGGTAGAGATAGACAAAATTGCAACATATCCATGAATTTGACAGATATTTAACTTTGAGATTATTTAAATAACAATAAATTGGAGATAAAAGACGGAAGGAAGGACCTTTAACTTAGCTTCATAGAAAATCGTTAGAAAAAAATTAAACATACATATACAACGCGCTATTGTTAGCAGGACGTTAAAGATAGTAGGTATTTTACAACCTACTCACCTACCAAAGGATTTTATCGGTGAAGACAATCTACCTCCTAACTTCAGCGCAGCGTATAAAATAAAGTAAATAATCTAAATGACTTGATTTGGAAAGCAAATCTTAGTAAAAATCATAAAGTACTCTTACTGCCCGTCCAAAATAATGATACATAACTTGGTTATTGGTTATCTTTGGTATGATAAAACTAAAAATATTTCATTAAACAGTTTGAAAAATTAGAAGCCTTTTCGACGCCAGTATCAATCTTCGTATCGATATCTACTCGTATTTTCTTAAGGTTCATCCACACTTGACTGCGTTACGCTGAAGTACAATACTAAGCCTAAAAAACACTCAGCTCGGGAAAAAAACAAACAAATTTGAATTTTATAAAGCGATACGATTTATAAAATTCAAATCTGTTTACGCTTAACAATTTTACATAAACCATTGGTATCAAAAACTAGAGCCAGCATTATTTAAGATACAAAATAATTTGATAATTTGGAGAAACTAATAATGTATTAGAGTTAGTACTGTACAATAAAGATGCAAGATTAATGCCCAGCCTTGAGTTTCACTAATCATGCATGAAATGGCGGATCGAAAGCCTTTGTTCGAGTGCCTACTAATGAGGAGATGAGAAGGGTGTAAAAGTTGACAACAGAAATTAGCAGATCAGTAGAAAATCAATTATCCGAATTTACACAATTCCGTTTAACACATCTTTAGAATCCACTCGAGCTTTAGCGCTCGAAACCAAGTGTGGACGTACCGTAAGTGATTTAAGCACAGTCACGCCGCCGGTACATTTTCATCTCGCTGGTAGCGACTGCAATCCACTCGTTGCGATTGCCGTCGAACCAGGTGAGCCCGAGAGTGTACTTGCCGTTGATGTTCACGTGTTGGCAGTGCGAGAACCACCATCCCCCTTCGTAGTTAGCAGCGCAATGGGTGTTGGAGATATCACGGTCGTGGTCGATAGCCGAGAATTCCATATGGTTCTGGTACTCGAAAGCATCGCTAGCGTTACCCTTGAATCCGCTAACTTCAAGCACGTAGCCAGTGTCCGCACTGCCAACGTAGAAGTTTTCGTACTGTGCGTACCAGGAAACGCCATAGATGTCGGTCATGTCGATGCGCATAGAAGTGCAGTTGTCGGCGGTGAGCTGGTGCATGGTGTCGAGGCCGAGCCAGTATTCCGAGGCGGGATTGCCAAAGCCGGAGGCGTAATCTGCGAACTTCCTGTTGAATTCTACGGTACCGTTGTAGCGGCGCTGGACGAGGGTCATGCCGTTGTCGCACCAAGCATCGACCGGGCTGCGGCCGGGGTGGATCAGGTAGGGTCCCGCGGGGCCTGAGATGGTCGAGCAGTCGTTCGGCAGTTGCTTCACGAGATCTTCGTACTCACGCTCCACCGGCTGTAGCTCCTTCACTTCACCCATCAGCTCAGGGAGAGAGATTATCTCGGTGAGATTGGCTTCGCGCGTGTTAGCTTCACTCTGCAACAATACCAATACCATTCAGAAAGTTGCGTAAAACGGGCCGACTGATCAGTTTCAAATTTATTATTTGAAAATGGGACGTCAAATTTAGTAAATAGGTAGTGAGGTATTCCACATTCAATACCAATTGGTTCAGCAAATATTTGGTGCTAATAGATAAATAATAATTTATCAGTACTACTATAACAAATGTCACTAATCTTAATAAAATCGCAAAATGTTAACTTGTACTCAAAAAATTATCTAACACTTTTTATTTTGAGGTTTGATTACAAACATGTAGATTAAGATTAACAGAAATAAGTTCATCGATTAAGCTAGAGAAACTTGAGAAATCATCCCTTTAGTACTTGAAATAGACTAAACTAGTGCAAGTTCCTGGGATTCTTATTGAATGTCTAAATGACTTAGTACAAACGGAGTGAAGTTATGCTCAATTTAATTAGTACCTGCTTAGATAACTTGTGCCAAGGAATTAACAAGTTGTGATAGGACGGTGACTTTCTTGTATGAATAATGAGGATAAGTAGGTACAAAGTAGAGAGCTTGACGCTGTCTGCATTACTTATTTAAGTATACAGGAACACAGATAGACACAAAGGCCATACACAAGAAGTGAAGTGAACACAGATAACTTAATTATATACAATATCTTACTCGGTCAATTGAATATTTATCCCGTAGTTATCAAGTAATCGCTCAAATTGGTTTGGGATACAAATAGGAATTGGGCTTTCGAAAAAACGAGGAAAAGGACAATCTTTAATATTTACCTTCTGGATATGGTCGTTTAAGCGGTAGTAGTGTTGTTTGTTACGAATCTGCAGGTCAATGACTGAGTTGGTAACTTTCTTCAGTTCTTCCCGGTCGTCTTCTGCGCGATCCAAAGCATTGCTTACGCTTACAGCAATGGCCTTCACAGATTGGCGTAGATTTTCTTGATCCTCTTTGACGTATGAAAAGTGGGCGGTCATCTATAAAAAAATGAAAAGTTAGCAAAAGTGACAACTTCTTTGGTCTTTAGGCCGCGGTCACGAATTCAGCGGGAGCAGGGCGGCGGCGGCGCGGCGCGATGGAATGGCGCGTTTCAATGCATAGATTTGCATAGGCGCGCCGCTCCCCGCGCCGCCGCTGCTGACTTCGTGACCGCGGCCTTAAACGTAATATCAGGAAAATATATATTGTACGGTACTGTATTTAATTATGGCTAAGCTAATATAAACGAATTATGGACCTAACTCACCTGGGCGACGCAGACATCGAGCTTAGAGATCTCCTTGCGGAACTCTGGGATGGTCTTGTCAACCTTGTTCTCCAAACACTCGACCTCCTCACGCAGCTCCAAGGTAGAAGCATAGACTTTCTCAAAATCATTTACTGCCATCGTGTTGTTATTGAGGCGATCGCTGAACACCTTGGCTTGGAGCTCTAGCAAGTCTATCTTCGCAGTGAGTAGGTTCATGTTGGGTTCTTCCAGGCGGTCGAGTCGGCGGTTATGGTCAAGCATCTGGGTCTGCATAGTCTGTTGGTTTGCGTCGATTTGTTCTTGGGCTTTAGCGAGGCGGGCGATCTGCGCGTGCACCATCTTGTTGTGGCGGTATTTGTGGTTCCGCTCCGGCTTGAGTGGGCCGGCGGAGGAGCGCGCGAGTCGCGTTTCCACTTCACTGTGGGTGAACATGTCGGCATCGGGGTACTGCTTAGCGTGCACCTAAAACAATACCTAACATTAGAAAAGTAAATGCTTCTAACTTTATTACTTTGAAGTTAGTGGTACCGGAAATTATTTGAATATCTCAAGCACGTGTGCTCAGATGGGATCGTGCTGTCGAATGAAACTAAATAGAACGTTAGAACTAATTTTTCATAATAATATGTTTGATTTTATAATGCGTTAATGCCTAATCCCAAAAATCTCATATTATCATACATTTACAAAAGTTGGCGTTGTAAAAGCGTGTGGTTCGCAAAAGCTTGTAGAGGCAGACGCAGCGTGTTTGTGTTTGAATAATGAACGCAAAACGTCGGACGGAACCCGACGCCGGCAGAGCACAAGGTATTGTGTTGATAAGACCTGAATAATTTAACCCTTATTTTGTTTAGTGTCACGTACAATAATAAGGGAAGCGTCAAGCTTTGCTACGGTTTTAGAATAACTCAATGAACAAAGGTAGGAAGTAGAAAGAAAAGTTACCTATTTAGAAATAATTATACCCTACAACATATTTTGATTTATGGATGATTTAACCTTAAAAATATATTTTATATTTGTTGACCATGAGTTGTCCTACTAAGGGTCCAATAAAGGAACTAGGTATTTCTACGCATAGCGCAAAAAAATCAGACTGAAAGCAAACAATGGTTCCCAAAAACCTTCAGGCTTGGAATGATAATGAAGGTTGTCGAAGCAGTCACAAGAATATTCATACGATTCACTAGTTCAGAGGAGTCAAAAATTTCAGTTCATACTATCTACCTTAAGTAAATGTAAGGTAATAGGTTAAAACCCCGATTGACTTTGCATTTATGAATCAGCATCAGTCCTCCCTCATCCTCCAAAGCTTTGACGCTGTCATAATGAAATCTTTTTGTAGATGTAAAATTTTTATCATACTAGGTATTTTTGTGGAAAGTTGAGAGCATCGGTATTAATTCTGTTTTACGCCGGGGTAACACTGTGCGGCATTGCGGCATTGTGGCATGCTATAAGGCCGCATGCTTTTATGTCAAAAAATGTCGCACGTTGTTGCAGGTATCGTGCGGCATGACCTTGTATGTGTGGCAGACTGTCGCAGTTTGTATCGGAATACGATGGATTCCATGCAACATTTTTGGTGCATGGATAGAGTTTCTATGTTATGTTTTGCTTGTTTGCTTTTTGTTTTGGAAATTAAACCTAGATTTTGGCGAAATCACGCCAAGAAATTGATTTGAAGTAAAGATTATCGGTGATTTCATTGAAGATTATGACGTTGCTTTATCAGCCATATTCTACGGTGACTATCCCCAAAACACTTCAAAAATAGCACGATGCTTTGCACGATGTTGCTTTGGCGTGAAATAGACTGCCGCATGCTACATCGGCCGCATGATATTGGCGATTATAGCGTGCAGCAAGGAGTCGCATTCCACAATTTGTAGCATGCCACACTGTATTACGATGTTGCTCTGGCGTAAAAGAGCCTCTAAACTGTTAATTGTAACGCTGAAACCCATATTTAAGAGTAATGTGAAAAACAAATGACTAAGCTCCTGATTTGCGTCAATTTGCAGTAGATCCGACTTTCATGAAAAATCACATGAAAAATAATAATAGTGCCTGGTCAATCTGAAAATCAAAATGTAGGCATCTTCCAAAGAAAAGACCGCCTACCTTCAGAAGAATGAGTACCTGGGTAAAAGTGTAATAAATTATATAGGTTTCTATTATCCAATTGTTTGAATTTTGCATATTTCAGAGGTCGTTCCTTAACCATAAAAAATTACCAGAATTTTTTAAAAGGGTGCTTAAAATTTGTGGAAATCAACCAAGAGCCGAGAGAATTTTTAAGTAATGCGCCGAAGCTGTGCAATACATAAATAGTAGGTATAAGTAAAGCCGTAAAGCCCTGAATAACAAGGTGGGTGGAACAAACAACATAATTTATAGCAAGAAAATCCTCCTTAAATTATAACAATCTGTAAATTTAATTCCCTACATTCGAGAGGGTTTAGGATGTGTTTCTGCGCAAACCTTAGATTCACAAGTTTTCAAGTGGTTTGTTATTTCCTTTGAGACGGGTTTAATGCTCTGACGCTAAACAAGCGTAATGAAAACGTAAATTGAAAACAAAGTCTGGCAAGGTAATTATAGCTTAGAAGTTTTGACCCTTTCAAAAGCTGAATTTACTGAAAATCCTGTCCTATTGCACCTCTACATCTTGATTGATTAATTTATTCATAATTGATAACATGACAGTATACATAATATACCAAAACGTCACAAGTTAAGTTAAATCTGGATGCATAATCAAATAATTAAATAAGTATGCAAGGAAAATCCTCCAAACGAGTTTCTGGACTAACGGCTTTGAGCGCGATTGGTGACTTAAAAAAATACGACAGCGCGGCAGTCGCGCTCCTGGACAGGCAGACAGTCAGACGGTCAGTCAGTTATCTAATACCTTAATCATAAATATGAGTAATGAACTACCGAATTAAGACGTAAGTAGAAGTTATAAAAATAACATGGTAGTAGAAATGAATAACCTAAGATGAACTGTTATAAAATGATTTATAATCTAAAAAAAGGACAGTTAATGCACTTGAAAATAAAACTGTCTTGCTATACCATCTGCTCGAAATCATTAGGCGGTTTTAAGGTTGGCTCAGCTGAACAGGTTTCCGCAAGGAGGCTGGCGTACGTTTCCATGTACACTGCGCGTCTCCTGTTTCGAGCTTCAAACGTACAAGCAATTTGAGAAATTTATTTAACAATTTATCTGATCTGAGTTTCGTCTAGAGCAAACATGCACAAACCGCGGCCCGCGGGCCGCATGCGGCCCTCTGTCAATGTACGTGCGGCCCAGTACCAGTCAGAATACTTAAATTGATATGAAAATATTATAACGTTAATCTTTTTGAAACTTAATTCAGTTGTTTTTATTTTCTGTGGCCCACCTTTAGCTCATAATATGCCCAAGTGGCCTCTGGTCCAAATATGTCTGTGCAACCCTGGTCTAGAGGAATCGCCGATGTACAAAAAATTACAAGAAAATTCGTGAATGCGGTTAGATAATGCTGCTGCCTATCCTACCAACTAATATTTTATAGGCTACATACAGTTTGTACCTAAACAAAATGCGAGATGTCGAGATGTGAGATATGAGATAAATATAATACTAGTTTTCGGCCGCGGCTTTGCTCACGAATAAGAGTAGCCTAGGTGTTCATCCAGGTTATAATCTATGTATATTTTAAGTTTCATTCAAATCCGTTTAGCCGTTCTGGCATGATTCTTCTTCTTCGTATGAGCTAGTGACCAACTCGGGTGTCGGAGTTTTTAGGCCGCCGGAAGGCCTCCAACATGGCTTAATGACTGAAAATCCGGGACCAACAGCTTAACGTGCCTTCCGAAACACGGCATGATTGAGTAACAAACACCCATTCATCCAAACTTTCGTTTTTATAATATTAGTGTGATGTTATTACGGTTACAGACTGCGTACAATCAATGAATGTGAATTGTTCTGAGAATAATTTTCTCCTAATATCATAACGAAGCTTACTGTTATTCTTACTGTGAAGTTTCAAAAGAAGTTACTGAGTACACAGAGCTCCCTTTATTCTGTCGGTTTATTTCTTTGAGGATATCAGACGTCTTGATTTCCCAACGGTAGCACAAAGTTTAAGACCGTAAGTACTGAATGCTTGTCGGATTTGTTTGATCACCTTAATAACTGTTAAGGCTGACAGTAAACGTGAACACTTATACTATTGCGGTGGTATAAAATGCTATCTTTGCTCTTCTTTCTTTAATGACATTTTCAGGCACGTTGACTGTGGACCTTGCAGGGGGAGGAGCAGCAAGTACCCGTGATCAAGTGTGTTTTCAGCACTCAAAGCGTTATGTCGAATTTACATTGTGAAAGTAGTGGCGTACTTCATTCAGTATCAGTAGGTATAGTTTTACAATCCATGCACTCATTTCATGACATCGATTTACTTTAGTCCACGTGAAATTTTGGCAAAAATGACATGAAAGTAATTTCACCGTGTAAACGTGATTTTAAACTAGTGTTGCGAAAGTGCATGCGTTGAGCAGGTATATTATTTGTTCTTTGCGATTTTTTCCACGCATTATTATATTGAGATCTTGATTTTTCGAGAAAACCTTTTTTAGTTTTATATATTGACATCTGTACAAACAACATTTTACATCGCAAAATAAATCTTTGATAACTGACGGAGCCATGATCATATCAATACTGTTGATTTGAAACTGTTTTCAAAGTAAGTAGTTTTAAAGACTGTAATAAGATTCGTGAAATTAATTTCATTATACATACAACTTATTTCGTGCCGTGTGCTATGGTACAACGTGGATTTTATCAGCAGTTAATTTATAATAATTAATAATTAATCCAAGGCACTAGATGTCGGATTGGCTGCCGCAGGAAAGCTTCGTTATCCTGTTCCATGCTCACTAACATTGTAAAAAAGTTTTATCCGTGAGCAACGCGAAATAAGGGTGGAAAAAACTGTAAAAACTGCAAAACTGTATAACGGAACTACGTAAATTTTTGCACAGTTTTAAACCGAATGGTACCGAGTGGGATGGGATAGGTATTGATGCTAGGGACAAAGGTATCCTAATTATAAATCAGTGATTGAGGCTTCTGTAAGTCGTAAGGGATTTTTGTGCTAGGTATAAATGTAAAATATACATATCCTGGATTGACACATGGCTACTTTTTGTAAATTATGTACCCTGGATTGACACATGGCTACTTATTTTAAATTATACATACCCTGGATTGGCACATGGCTACTTTTTGTAAATTACACATACCCTGGATTGACACATGGCTACTTATTTTAAATTATACATACCCTGGATTGGCACATGGCTACTTTTTGTAAATTACACATACCCTGGATTGACACATGGCTACTTATTTTAAATTATACATACCCTGGATTGGCACATGGCTACTTTTTGTAAATTACACATACCCTGGATTGACACATGGCTACTTATTTTAAATTATACATACCCTGGATTGGCACATGGCTACTTTTTGTAAATTACACATACCCTGGATTGACACATGGCTACTTATTTTAAATTATACATACCCTGGATTGGCACATGGCTACTTTTTGTAAATTACACATACCCTGGATTGACACATGGCTACTTATTTTAAATTATACATACCCTGGATTGGCACATGGCTACTTATTTTAAATTATACATACCCTGGATTGGCACATGGCTACTTATTTTAAATTATACATACCCTGGATTGACACATGGCTACTTATTTTAAATTATACATACCCTGGATTGACACATGGCTACTTATTTTAAATTATACATACCCTGGATTGGCACATGGCTACTTTTTGTAAATTACACATACCCTGGATTGACACATGGCTACTTATTTTAAATTATACATACCCTGGATTGGCACATGGCTACTTTTTGTAAATTACACATACCCTGGATTGACACATGGCTACTTATTTTAAATTATACATACCCTGGATTGGCACATGGCTACTTATTTTAAATTATACATACCCTGGATTGGCACATGGCTACTTATTTTAAATTATACATACCCTGGATTGACACATGGCTACTTATTTTAAATTATACATACCCTGGATTGGCACATGGCTACTTTTTGTAAATTACACATACCCTGGATTGACACATGGCTACTTATTTTAAATTATACATACCCTGGATTGGCACATGGCTACTTATTTTAAATTATACATACCCTGGATTGGCACATGGCTACTTATTTTAAATTATACATACCCTGGATTGGCACATGGCTACTTATTTTAAATTATACATACCCTGGATTGGCACATGGCTACTTTTTGTAAATTACACATACCCTGGATTGACACATGGCTACTTATTTTAAATTATACATACCCTGGATTGGCACATGGCTACTTATTTTAAATTATACATACCCTGGATTGGCACATGGCTACTTATTTTAAATTATACATACCCTGGATTGGCACATGGCTACTTTTTGTAAATTACACATACCCTGGATTGGCACATGGCTACTTATTTTAAATTATACATACCCTGGATTGACACATGGCTACTTTTTGCCAGGCGAGCGGAGTCACGGAAGCTACTAAATGTATTTAAAGATTGTTTATCCCAAAAACCCATTACTAAGGAGCAATATACTAACGCCTTTTAGGTCATGAAATGTATTTGATTTCAAATGTGGTGATGGTGTACCATCACCCTATAAATCTGGTACTGATACGGGACCCTATTACTAAGACGTGGAGTCTTATTAATAGGATCCGTCTGTCTGTCTGTTTGTCTATCACCAGGCTGTGTATCATGAACCTTGATAGTTAAACAGTCGAAATTTTCACAGATCATGTATTTATGTTGCCGCTATAACACCAAATACCTACAAATAGTAAATATTTTAAAAACATAATAAAATGAATATTTAAGGGGACTCTCATACAACAAACGTGTTTTTTTCACCTTAGCAAAAGCTCGCTATTATTAATGGCAACAAGTACCTCGCTTGAAATATTCACAGAATATGTAGTTTATAGTCACTTTAAAAATAAGTCCTACTTATTTTATATAATACCCTAATAAATAGTATTATAAATGCGAAAGGTTGTGGTGAGTGTGGATGTATCAATGAATGGATGAATGTTTATTACTCTTTCACGCAAAAACTACTGAACGGATTTGGATGAAACTTAGAATACATATAGTTAGTGATCTGGGTTAACATATAGACTTCTAACCCGCTACCACGCGTGCGGAACCGTGGGCGGATGCTAGTAATCAATATTTAAGGGGGGACTCCCATACAACAAACGTGATTTTTTGTCGTTTTTGCTCTATATTAATAACGGCAACACGCGCAACGCTTGTAATATTCACAGAATATTTAGTTGTATATTCACTTCAAAAAAATTATTAAATTAAAACAAAATAAATTATAACCGAATTATAACATACCTTGTGGCCGTGGTCGGCCAAGAAAACGTTGGCGGGAAGAAATCGAAGCCTTCGAGAGAGGATGGTCGGATAACTCAAAGGTTGGCGAAGGATGGTTGGCGGAATTTGGGGGAGATTTTTGCCCAACAGTGGGGCGATGCAGGTTAATGAACAAAAAATTAAGGGGTGCTCCCATAAAGTCCCATATAGTCCAACTCGCATTTGGCTGGTTTTATATTAAAATTTATATAACGTGTGTTTGCCTTCGTATCCGGAAAAGGGGTCATTGTTCACGTGTAAGAATATCATTGAAAAACGTGATTCTAAATTTCTATACAAAAACTAAAAGTAGAAAAAGTAAATTAAGACCAGGTATCGTGCCCAGAATACTGGCTGTAGCATTCATTGTATTTAATGTGTGCGAATGGAAACAGGACACGTTAAGGTATGCATCGCCCAGGTGTTTCGGTCCAGTCGCAACGCGCCGGCTCCTTGAGAAGACATCTCGTTTTATCTGTTTTGCCACAGTGTGTTAGCAGTAACTAGTGGTAGTCGGGTCGTTTTATTAGATCCCTTGACGTTTATCTACTTACTTATAGATTTTTATGCCTGAAGAACCTAGCAGTGAAGTAAGAAATGAAGTAAGAAATTATTTTCAATCCATATATTGTGGGCTCAAACCTATTCGCCACACAGAGTCCATATCGAGACATCCTAAATAATAATAAAATAATGCTGACTAAGTAAATTCCTATTCCTATTCCTATTCCAAATTCATATTACAAATGCAAAAGTTTATTACTCTTTCACGCAAAAACTACTGAACGCATTTGGATGAATCTTGGAATATACATAGTTTGTGATCTGGATTAACATATAGGCTATTTTTTATCCAGGTACCATGCAAGCGAAACTGTGGACGGAAGCTAGTATTGAAATAAAGTTCTGCTGAGTTCTATCTACATTGTTCCAGGCACTACTCTTACTAAAAAGTAAACATATTTTTGCGAAATAAAGTCTAAGACTTTTGCCCTATTCGCATTTTACTTTTAACAGCCAACGTGCAAGCGAGCTAAGCGTAAGTTTTTCGATTCTAGATACAGATACCGGATCCCCGTAATTTTTAAAATAAATGAACATTATAAAACGACATGACTATATAATTGGCCTTACAATGTAGAACACAGATGGGCAGATGGGGCAAACAAACAAATGGGCTATAAGTACTCAATTAAAGAGTTCGATTAATAAAGGAATATCAGGTTGATTAACGTAGACAGTGGGGGTCGAGTAGAAACAGTTTACGCTTGTTCCGAAGAGGTATTTACGCAGAGACCAGGATATTCCATAACCCCTTGAAACAATGTACCTACATGGATTGATTCATTAAATTAACCTAGGCCTACATAAGTTTCCGTTCGAAATAGTTTCAACTGGTGTAAGCAAGTGTGTATTGGCTATTGGCTAAAAAGTGTTTACTTCATTATTTTACGAAAAGCACCCGGGTTATTCCCGTTTGGGCCCGAAGCTTTCGTGTTTTGATGGGCCGAATCGGGATCTTCAAAATAAGTAATATTTTCATTCCCGATTCGGCCCACAGTATTTGATCAATTGTTTCTAACTAAAATTAAGACCCCTTAAGGTAGCGTTACATAAAACATATAGGTACCAAGGTCCGCCTGAGACGCAGAAGGGTGAAGGCAGAAGGATTAATTCCCGACGCGGGATAAATGTTTACATTATATACAAATGTTTGTCTGAGATCTGGTTAATTTTCATGTATTTTAATGCTTTTTTTTACTTAATTTTTTAAATTTATAGTATAACAGTGTGGTTCCCATAATACAAGCTCTGCCTAGTTCGTTTGAAGCTGCAGGTTGCTTTGTAATGGTGTCCAGCATTATTATTATCATATTTTTCACACACACGTCATGGCCTAATTCATTAACTAATGATTGGCCAAAGCTAAAGGCCAGCACCACAAGATAGTACCTATGCACCTCTTAAAAATAACTCGTGGAAAAAAAAGGAGCAGAAATAATCCATGAAGAGCTTAATTGTAGAGTGAAAGGAACGAAAATACTGAACCTTTAATACCATTTCAATGGAATGGCACTGCTTAAAACCGTTAATGGAAATTTAATCAAGCCTGTATCAGCTTGCAATGAATGCCATTCATTTCATCGGAATAGTCTCCTAATTTGAAATTTATCTGCACAATGTTGCAAGCAACAAAGCATTGGAAATTCTGTTATTGAACGAATATTTCTCAAGATTGTAGGTACATACTGTCTGAAACTTCAGTTAATTTGTCTTAATTAATAGATGTTGAAAGTCGTAGGTTAGGTAGGACCATTCAATTAAATTGAGTCTATGGTCGGTATCTATGATAGTTGAGTAAGATGAATTTCAATATTTGGTGTTTCCATTATTAACTGAGCGAGCGAAGCTTCTCTGCTTTCATGAGTGCTTTGCCAGTTTGTTTGTACTCCTCTACAGGTCGTATTTTAGAACCAATCTGGACAAAACTTGGCATTATTACAGGTTTTATGACTTTATAGAATTAATTTTGCAGTCGGGAATTCGTGAATAGTATGAGTATTTACCTACGTACATCTACAAATAATATTGAGATCATGTACCTTACCCTCCTCATTCAACATACTCCAAAAATTTGGTAGGTACAAACTTTGGTTAATTTATATATGTACCTAAAGGTACGCAAAAACACAGCCAGCGCGACATGACATCCGTTTTCATTATCCAAAACCAAATGCGAAAAACAAGAGTTCAATTCAAAAACACGGAAGTCAACCTGTTCTGAGGAGTTCCCCTAACCGAGTATGACCAGCTACACCCAACTTGCGTAGCTTATATAGGACTGTGCCGTCTGAAGTATGGCGCTCGGTACCAATGCTAAAGTGATTGCGTCTAAACGAAGCCTAATTTTTTCGAAAGATATTAAACTGTTATTCATGGAATACTAAGTTTTTTTTAAGATAAACGTAAACAAATTGTTTTTATTTGATATTATTTTTAGAGTTTGTTTTTTAAAAAATGCTTTCCCGAGACCTTGTGTTTTGTCTACATAATTATATGTATTACACTATAAACATTTAACTATGACACTATATCTATAAGAAAACGTTTATATACCTCACACAGATAGGTAAAAGGTGGTTTTAACTTCTACTTCGTAGGTAGGACATTACATACATTACTACTGTGTTCATAAAATAATGATAGTTTATTGTTTATTGTTTATTGACTTAATAACTAGAACGACTTGCGCAAATTACTCTAAATATAAAAATTTGGTTGAGTTTACATCTCTATCTACATAGTGACGAGAAAGTAGATAGGCATTTACATCCTTTATGGTTGTAATAGGTATTAGTACATACTGGTGAAGAAGAAATCCAAGCTAAGATCCAAGATATTAACACATTCTTCACAACCACGAAAAGGCCATGAATGCCTCTTCCAAACTATGCTCGTTTCGCGTCACCGGTTATTAGCAAACAGTTAATGCAACTATTGTTTATCGTACATTATTGTGATGATATCTAATAAAATATATATTTACAGAATAAACTCTGCTACACAATGCCACAGAACACTATAGAGTGTTCTGTTGCATTGTAAAGAAAAATATTAAATGCATAAAGATAGGTGATAGTAGTACCACAAAAAGTTTCTGATCCAACCTCTTTGATTATACAAAGTAAAAAAATCTCCAATGTTTTTAGTCTATTCTACTGACTAAAATTAAAAGTGAGGGTTGTTGCAGTGTCATGGCACCGTGCGCCGGAAACCAAATCAACGAAAGAATTTTTAACGTGATTATTAATCGAGTCGGTGTGGAAAACTAAAGAAAATGTTAATGTTATTTATAAAATAAAATAAAGGCAATTTAATGGGATACGTTTGGTTATGACGCAATTGGTATCGGGTTATCGGCATTCTCCTTTAAATTTGACGGCCCCTGTGGCTAAGCGGCATAGCTCAGAGAATTAACAAGCTGAAGTGGCAGTGGGCTGACCATTATCTGCCGAGGAACCGATAACCGTTGGGGTAATCGAGTTCCTGAGTGGAGACAGTGGCACGGCAAACGTAGTTTAGGACGCTCTCCGGCCAGGTGGAGTGACGATCTGCGAAAGGCTGCTGGAAGAAGCTGGATGCGTCGAGGTCAGGACAGGGCGCAATAATGTTTCTATGATCTGCAAATATTTGTCTTGTGTCTGGGGTGTTTTAAATGTATAATATGAATGTGTTTACAAAAATAAATACATTTAATATCATCATTATCATTATAGTATATCAGTCATGTGGTTTCCATAATACAACCTTTGCTTAGTTTTGTGTGATAGTGTTCAATACTCATGTAATTAGCTCTGAAGGACTGTGTTCACATGATAAAAAAATGTACTTCTTAACTTTATCACAAAGTCCTCATAATTTTATTGAAACACGATTGCCATTATCTATCTATGATCAAAAAATGACAAGGTACTTTCCGTGTACTACACATATTAGGTTTTCCAAAATTTATTGAAAACTTTCTTGGTTTATCATATCGAGCTCAATTTAAATGTACGTTTTTTGGAATTTACGCAACTGGTTTTAAGTAGAAACTAATCGAACAACGTAGGTAATGCAGATTGCAACAATTATCACTCAAGTGAGGTAATTAACGAAAAAAGTTACTTCAAAATTGAGGTGGATATAGTATACTATAAGAGTTTTCGAATGGTGCACCTCGTACTAGGCCGGAACCCTCGTAGGCGTAGCGGATGGAGGTGTGGGAAAAAAACAACCATTGCTACGACTACCAGTGTATACCTATCTAATAAAGAATTCTGTTATTTTCAGATGGTTTTATTGTTTTCGCTCATCCCATTCGTTTAGGTACCGGCCTCAACTAAAGCATTATTATTTGTTCCGTGGCTAAAGTACATAAGCCTGGGATTAGAATATTTCCTGTTCACGTTAAAAGCCGCTTATTGTTACGTGTTGAGGAAACAATATTATTCTATTATACTTTATCCCATCACCATCGTCATCATCAGCCTATAGCTGTCCACTACAGGAGTTCAACGCACCCAGCTTCTACTAGCAGCCGTTCGCAGACCGTCACTCAACTTGGCCAGATGGCGTCCTACACTACGTTTGCCGAGCCGCTGTCTCAACTCAAGAACTCGTTATAAGTATAATATTATAAATTACTTAACTTTTGCAAAATAACTCGTTGTATGTATATTATTGTTTACTTCATTTTGGTAAAATAAGGTGAAATTTTGACGTATATAAACGTGGTATTCGTGGTGTGAAGTTCTTTTCTGAGATCCAGTTATTATGAAAGTACTAATGCATGTAGGTAGCATGACGCTAAAATACAGACTTGCCAAGTTTCCCCCCGTGACTTCGAGCACGGTGTAATTGTAACGAAGTAATAAGTGCAAATCGTTAGATTTTCCATGAAAGAAGAACAAACATTTTATAATTCACATCTTTTGTACAAACTTTTGCTTTTCTATTTTAGTAGGATTACAAACCATTCAACCTATGAAACAAATTAATAACTTTCCTGTGTATTTAATAATTGCTTGTTAGACCACTCTTAATTATAGAGAGATTTTAGTATTTACCTGAATAAGTTCAGAATTTCACAGGGAAAGTTCTGAACGGTATCGTGAACTAGTTAGCACAATGTGCTTGAGTATGACGTAAATTTGAAAATTTCTGAATACCCTAGGTACATCATATTATATGTGATGCATTCTGCGCTGGATATATATCAAAAGTATTTAGTTATTCATATTCGCAATGAAAGTAGCTAATGTACTTCAAGAAATAGTTAAAGCAACGGGAGTTTTATCATAGTTTGATCCATAACTAAAAAGGCGACCCCTGTTCCCCTGTTTCCCTGACGCCACAAGTACTAACGAAAGGTTGAGCTGAAATATTGCACATAATTTATATAGGTAATTATAGAAATAACATAGGTATAGGCTGGATGCATCGAGCTCAGGACAGGGTGCAATAGCACTCATTATGGGAGGCCTAAGTCTAGTAGTGGACTGTTATAGGATGATGATGATAGGCTAAGTACGTTTGTCCGGACCAGGTGCGACTCGAATGTAGCGTGCAGGCGGAGGCTGGTTAAAGTTTTAAATTCTGAACAGTCAATGTACTATTAGCTACTAGCTTCCGCGCACGGCTTCGCTCGCGTGGTATCTTGAAAAAAGAAGCCTATCTGTTATTAGGTCTAGAACTGGCGCTCTCCTAATGAGCACTATTGCGCCTCAGATTGACGCCTCCAGTTTCTACCACCAGCCTTTCGCAGATTGTCACTGCACCTGCCTGAGGCATCCTATACTACGTTTGCTGAGCCGCGGTCCACAGCATCTATCCCTTGGATGTGCAAATAAGTATCTTGAATCTAGATACATACATACATATATTATACAGGTGATACGAGCGAATCCGTAGTCGGGATCTAGTAAAGATAGAAAGGCAAGATTTTTACAGCGTCGAGTGGTTTACTCAATGTACGGGAGACTGATAAAGAATAAATTACATAATAATCAGTGAAATATGAGCGTTGTCAGCCGAATTAGCCGGTAAAGGATCGTCGATATAAATAGTATCAAGTTAATTAACCACATGACGAAATGGTGTAATATTTCGTTGCCGATGGCACTATTAAGTACTCGGTGCCGATGATAAGGTTGTGCTTACAGTAATTTTATTTTTGCTGAGGGCTACAACAGGCTACAGTGAATTTAGTTAATAACTCTCTTTAAACTCTACACTTAAACCACCGAACTATTTGCCCGCGGAAATATTTTTTTCCTTGATTTATTCAGACTAACTAAATAGTATTATAAATGCGTAATAAGTGAGTATATTTGTTTGTTCGTAAAACGCTTTCACGCCTTAACTACTAAAGGAGATGAAAGTACCTACCTACCTCGGACGCTGTTCATTTGAATAAAAGCGGTGGCGGATTTTGCTCATATGGGCTTTCATTTTTGACGATGCATGTGGACTAAAAGCTTGTAGACACTAGCGTTTTTATTAATTTTCCAAAAATCTAAACTACAATATTTTTTATTGAAATTAAAGTTCTACAATCTGGTAAAGGCTCTGGCTCCTGGACTAGTGTTAGCTGTGTGTCAGAAGAGAGTTCCTTTCATAAATCTAGGGTAGGAACATACATATAATAACAAAAATACTATTTAAATAGAAAACACATACGGCATTGTCTAGAGCGTGTGAGAATGAACTTCCAGTGGTTAATTATTTTATTTTATAACTTCAAACCACAGTGTGCAAACGTCCTTATTATCTGTGTGAGGTCCTTGATTTTCAATACTTACCGACGACGCGGCCGGTTCAAGAAAGTGACCGAGTTCCCAGAGGTCTCTCTTCACACGCTGCACCTACTTTTTTGCCGAGATAGCCTTTTTTATATAATTTTGGAAAATCCTGAGTTATAATTTATATATTTTGTTAGATACTCTAATAAAAATTAATTATATTTGCCTGTGGCTTTACTCGTGTGGTACCCGTAATACCATAAAGATAAGAAATGCTTACTCATATACATCTTAATTCGTTCAGCTCAAATACATAGTACAATAGGCGCGAAACAAAATATATACAGCTTAACAAAATTTTGCCTCTAAGTGATAGATCAGTTTATAAACACACATCAGTCTATACCAGGCCACTGCTGAACGTAGACATTTTTTAATAACAACGTTACCTTTGCAAAAATTTCAGGGGCAAAGTTAAGCTTATTAAAAAATACTTGAATTTAAACTATTTGCAAATACATCTCCAATATCGAATTTACAAGCACGTGCCTAACCACAGACATATTTAAGTTTTGTAATTCGGTGCTACCTTTTGTACATGTAGGTTAACCACAGTATACGTGGGTCCCGAAGCCAATATACACCACTTAACTTGCGGTATGTAAGTTGCCGAAACACAAAGCCGGAGGACTGCGTTAAATTTTCAATTTATTTCGCTTCGCCCATTTTGTGCTATTGTATAAAAAAGAAGCCAACGGCCTTTGTCATTCGAGCTTTATGCACGTATCACCAATGAAATACTGCGTCACAGGTATTTTTTTGTAGTTCGGGGAATTTTATTCTGTGCTCGGCTAGTTTTCATCGCAAACCTATTCAAAAGCGAATCCTTCAGGGTTTGCTTCGGTGCCTTATTTGCTTGTGTTGTATTTGTATTTCAATATATATATTTAAAAATTTGTAAAAAAATATATGAGATCTGAAGTGATTGGTACTCGCGCCCACTATAGAATGAAATAATGCTCAAATAAATAATCCTGGATTTTAAAACACAGCTTCATGTAGTCCCAAACTAAGCAGAGCTTGACTGATATACTACTTATATATATATATTTTGTGTAAATACATACATGTGATACATAGAAAACACCCAAACACAACAAGACCAATATCTGCAGATAATGCAAACATTTGTCTAGCCTATGTTATTCCTGGTCTAGAACGTATCATAAATAGGTTTTTTAACCAGGTACCACGCGAGTGGAGTCGCGGGCAGAGACTAGCAAAAATATATTGAAAGAACTCAGGTACCTAATTACAAATTCAAGAAACAAGCTTCATTAATAAATTAAGGACATAGTTTAATAAAATCAGCGGTTTACAAGTTTTTGAGCAAAATTAGTTTGAACTTAACGAGCCCGAGTAGAAAAACTACAAAATTTAAAAAGTCCTAGAACAAAATGTTGTTGACCTTCGGGAGTAATTTAACTTGTTTTCCGGATAGATAAGAATTCAAAATAACCCGATGGATGCATCGATAGATATTTCTATATAAAAAAAAAACATCACGACTTTTTCCCCATCATGGAAATCTTCAGATATTGTTCAGTATGCAAATCTATTGAGGATATTTCTTTGTTGGATAATTTTTTACAAATTTTATTTTAATTATTTGTTTTGTCTAGACACTAGGGGCTCTGCCTTCGTTTTGGATTTTTCATTTTTGCCAAGTTTTTGGAGAAAAATTTTGCATCACATATTTTTACTGAGGTTCTCAAAATTTGTTGAAAACCATGGGCAAAATCATCAATTTTCGGGATAACATATGAATTTAAGCTCACCCTGTATATTACGATTCTGACGTGGTATGCCAACCATATTTGTATTGTGACACAGAATGTTGCGGTCCGTAACTTTGAACATGATTGGGCAGGTTGCGGCTTATGTGACCAGAAGCCGCATTTAGTAACTTACCCCCACTCATCACAACTTAAACTTACCTACTCAAAGTTAACCAATAATTAACAATAACCAACTGAAACGATAAGCACCGGACTTATTTACCAACTTTGACATATTTTGTCAATTGACGTTAACACTGAGTGCTGAAAACACTACATCTGTATTCCACACGTCCTCTTCCTCCTCGCGCAAGGCGCGTAGCGTCATGTTCAAGGATAACAGTCAACGTTTTACACAACACTTGGCGCTTAGTAGGGTAGGCCGAAGGACTGCTATAGACTTATTATGGTGAGAGTGAGGATGATGAAGATGATGGAGCAACACTTCACCCAGTCGTTGTGATTGTGTCCAATGGGTGACCGTTTAGTGGCATTTAGATCTGAGCGCTTCCGTGCTTCGGAAAGCACATTATTATATTGGGTCATGTTTTTTCTGTCACTTACCCATGCCAGAGGCCTTTTCCAGGCCTCAAAACTTGGACACCAAAGTTACTAGAAGACGTTTGTACTTGCAAATAAATATTTATTTATCTATTTAAGAATGAAAGAAGCATGTCAAAAATGCATGAAATTATAATGCAATCTAATCTACATCTACACTAATATTATAAAGAGGAAAAAAAAAATATTTTTGTGTGTGTGTGTGTATGTTTGTAATGAATAAACTCAAAAACTACTGTGCCGATTTCCAAAATTCTTTCACCATTGGAAAGCTACATTCACCCTGAGTAATATAGACTATATTAGGTAAAAATATAAAAAAATCTTATGTACAACCCGTGTGAAGCCGCGACGGACCGCTAGTTTCAGATACTTAGCACTTTGAGTGTTGACAGATTTGATTCTACAGCGACCGATAAACCACAGACTTGTATTGACAGACAGATCCTACAACGTGTTAACGCGTAAACTGACGTGAAAAAACTACGTGATACCTGCCAGTTCAATCGGAATTAATCAGGCATAATTAATTCAATTATAAAACATAGGTTCTGTCGTGAAAAAAATACTATACTTAAATTCCTGTGCTAAATTCGGATTCAGTTAAAGTTAAAAGTGGTTTAACGACTTCAAGTTGGAATATTTATCAGTTCAAGCGGAAGCTTTTCTATTAGTTTATTTCGCTTCCTGCTGCCAGGAGATTTATAAATATTTTTATTGCAAATAGCATTACAAGTGTCCCAAGTTGTTTTATGAAATGCGATTGGCCAAACTTTGTTTACTTTGATTTTGGGTTCTTCTTCTTCCTATGAGTTAGTGGCCAACAACTCTGGTGTCGAAGTTTTTAGGCCACCCGAGGGCCACCTACATGGTTTGATGACTGAAAAAGTCGGGACCAACATCATAACGTGCCTTCCAAAGCACGGAAGCGCTCAGATTTAAATGCCACTAAACGGTCACCCATCCAAGTAGTGTCCAGGTGGAGTGTTATTTTTTTGGGTCATTTTGAGTGTACCAAGGCTATCTACTAAGAACACCAAAGTAAGCAGCGCCTTATGAGCATTCACTTTGATTGGTGACCGTAAAGTATTTTATGAAAGGCCCAATTTTTTAAACATAACTTCTATCTGTAAGATGTAAATTCATATACTTTTATTTTGCAATATTTCTCACCGATTACAGGCTTCAAAATTCAGCTCTTACTATAAATTCATATTTCTAGAATAAAAAACTGTTCGGATATAAATTGATTGGTACATACATAAACACATACATTATATTACGTACATAAAAACATACCATATTACCAAGAAAATACAAGTGATATGACACGAGAAAAGAAACAAAGAAATTTAACTAAAGAATATTGTGAAGTTGAAGTGAGAGAAAAGTATGAAACGATTAACCTAGAGGGCGTAGGATAAAAATTTCATTGTAAGCTCTGTTCGCTTTTTTCATAAGTGCAACAGTTGTTTGGGCTTTGTGTGAAATTCAAAAGGGCTAACTCCAACAGAATCCAACTATAGACTTAAATAACAGAGCTAAAAAAATACTCACATATTGAGTGTTATTTTCTGTATAAGCCATTCTCATTTATGAAACCACTCATCAATAATTTACTTAAGTATTCGTACGTGTTTAATATTTATATTACGGGGTTTCGTCAAAACAAAAATAAACACCAATTAAGTTTATTGATTGGGAATGTTGTTTATTTTATAATAATTTTACAAAATCAGCTTAAGTTTGTACAAAGTGATTAAATCAATTTGTTAATATCTATTCAATGTGTAAACAGTTTCAAGCCTAGTGGGACGGTTTCATGTAAATTGAAATATTTCCTGTTAATTTAAATCAAAATAATAATTTACTCGGCACTAATGAGAGGAGGTACTATGTTGATATACGAAAGTTTGTGACAGTGCGTTGGTTATCTCTTCACACCACAAATTGCTGAGTAGATTTACCGACGAGTCCTTTATTATACCGTAACCGATATAGCTTCGTTTTTCTTTGAAAAAATTACAAAAATTAACAACGAGGCGTCGAAAATTTTACACTTTTTCAAGGGAAAACGAAGCGTCATCGGTAACGGTATAATATAGGAACCGGCCGATAGATAACAAATAGAGATAACTTTCACCCAGGACCTCGATTCTCAGATTGATCAGATTGTCACATCGGACATGTCGCGAGAACTGTCATATTTAGATTCCGCACCAAATCCGACGGCAAAACTCGATGCCGATTATGAAATAATGGATATCTACGAGCGATTTTTACAGCGGAATGCCCGTAATAAGATCTCTTCGACCAGAAGAGCATAATTATTGTAAATAAAAACGAAATAACAACCAAATATTTCTTTATTTACTATAGTTCTGCTATAGCAGCGCCGCGCCTATCGTACTTGAGTTATGGCGCGGACTGTACTTCAGTTTTGACAGTGCCCACAAAATATGTGCACATTACACATATTTTGTGGGCACTGTCAATCTCACTCAAACACTCTATTCCTGAGAATCAGGCCTAAGGCTCAACTCAAAGGCTACATTTTATCCTGGAGAATTAAATAGTTCATATGGCATTACCTAACTTAATCTAACCTAACCACGTGGACGAAGATACGGTCAAAAGCAAGTTAGAATTCGATTATAAAATAAATTACTTAGATTCGTTGGGTGAGAAGATTGATTAGAATTCAAACGTTAGACTTAAAAGGGGTTGAGTCCCTTGCGGCCCAACGGTCGCTTGGAGTCGGTTACGTCCATAAACCGTGAAGACGCACCACCTGTTATTACCGCGCGGTCGGGTAATTAACTCATACGAGATCCCTTCGACTTTTTTAAATCACTACTGTGAAAATTTGAGCCTGAAACTTATGGATTCACTAGCCTCCACCCACGGCTTCGCTCGCGTGGTACCCGGGTATAACTTATGTAATATTAAACATTATGAAAAAAAATCTGGATAGGGACACCCTAATCACCTGGCGGTATGAAATATGCTCTACAACCTCATACCTACCAAAATATACACTTTTATGTATTCTTACAGCCACAAGATTTTTAGACCACAAGATTTTTAACCTACCAATATTAAAAATGCGAAATTTTGTGAGTATGGATGTATGGGTGAATGTTTGTTGCTCTGTCGCGTACAAACTACAGAATAGATTTGGATGAAACTTAGAAAATACACAGTTGGTGACCTGGATTAACACATAGACTACATTTTACATTTAGCTAGTATTTTTTAAGTGCAGATTTTTATATATAACATTATTGTTTCGGCTCAGCCTATATCTGGGTGTTTTATAAGTATTTATTTATCTTATCAGCCTTTTATTTATAACCATAGTAGGTTCTTACATGCTCTGCCTAGTTTGATATTAGTCCACCGTTTGTAAGATGTCCATCATATTTATTTATTTATTTATCTAGCAAACTTTGCCACCCCCTTTAACCGTTTTAATGTAAAACACGTGTTCATTTATTTTTATTAGAGAGTCTCTGTGCAAAATTTCAAGACCATTCGTAAAGATTTTTTTTGTTCCCCTTACAAACTTTGCCACCCCCGTTTACCACCTTAGAGGTAAATTTTTCAAAATTTCTTTTTGGTTGCGTGGTTACGGAAATTACGTGGTAAAAACCATGCACACAGACGTTCGCACTTATAATATAATAATATTATAAATGATTATTAGGATTAGGATTAGGATAGAGGACACCAACTTTATGATAGACGGTAGAAAAATTCGATATTCTAAATTCATAAGGTATCGACGCTAATTCCAACGTATTTAGCGGAGGTAATTACGAAGTAATTTTGTGATTCGTAATAAAACTTTCCATTTTAGCGACTTCAGTGTCTAGGATCTTTGGCGAAACCACTTCGCAGAATCATTGAAAATGTTTTGTATTTATCAAACAAAAGCCAAAAGCCTTCAGGCTATTTTGAATCTTTTGACTCGTTTGCAAACTGAAGTACTTACTCACTATGTTTGTAATAAAAATCTTTATCATAAAATGTACTTTATTTAATAAGTAAATCCTACTTCCTATTTATATTATAAAGTCGTTAAATAATGTATATTTTTTACTCGTTGACGTCAAAAATACTGAACGGCTGTGCTGAAATTTTGCACAAATGTAGTTCTAGATTAGTAATTTCATACAGATTTTTATTTCATACTTTTGTATGGATACCATGCGAGCGAAGCCGCGGGGAGAAGCTCGTAACTTCATTATTTATACGATATTAACTTATTTCATAATTAAGTAGGTATGTTAATTTGCAAATCCCTTTCCAATCTAGGCAATGCCCATTAGTGGTGCTTCGGGAAGATGATCAATCCGGAAGCAGCTAAGCACGATATTGGTTTCAAAATTAGGTTGTTGCACAACGCTCTACCCAGTTATTACAAATGTGCTTAGTCACTTACTCACCGTATAGGTAACGTAGGTTAGGTTAGGAACCCAGAAGGAATCCAAAGTATTGAGTATCAGATAAAGACTGTCATATTAATCCACGGCGTTGAAAAATAAAACATAAGCATTAACCTCAAGCGCCCAGAATGTAAATCGTAATAATTGAATATCATGTTTTATACCTACCTAGCCTAATAATTGCAATGATAACTGCAGAAGAACCAATCAACTTGAATAAACAAATAAATATTTTTGTTTGATTTATGATGTTGTTAATTTAAACATCAAAATTGAACCAAAGCAAATTGAAAACGAAATAAAAGCTTGTGTTCGAAATACGCCAATTATGAACGATATTTTAGTCGTTGTTATAAAATATCAATTTGCATCCACAAAACCTCCGCCCCTGGAAAAATCACAGTTTATAATGATCTCTTCTGCAGGACTGGATCGTCGCCATGGTTCACTTCTTTATTAATTGGCTTCTGGGATAGTTTCCACAATTTCGCCAGTATCAAGTATAATGTTCATAATAATATGAGGCAACGTAGTACGGTTTATAAGTCCAGTCGTCCAGTCTTCAGTCAGGTCTTGTTTTCTGCTATAGCCATGGCGAATATTACAAAAAACGATCGGCACACAATTTTCTTCATCAGAGAATTCCCGTTCAATCTTCTTTTATTCCATTTCACTATTACTTGTGTCTTATAACTAACGTATAACGGTTATAATACCATGACTAGTAAACGACATACATTAGAAAAACACTAGTAAATAAAATTTAATAAAAATGACGTCGTTCAAGATTTAAAAAATGGTGTCCCGTCGCCATGGTTTATGCAGACAGTTGTTTTATGTCATAGTAATGTGTTAACAAATTGGTAGGCACTTACCTCTTTGGCGAGCTTTGTGAGGTTCACGCGGTATTGTTCGAGCAGGTTCCTTGTTTCCTGCTTCTCGTACTTCAGCCGCTCAACGATGCTGTCCAGCTTGTCAATGCGTGCTTCTTGAGTGCGACCCAAATTCATGAAGTCGCTCATCTCTGAGAGCACGCGTTTTATCTAAGGAATAAAATGTAGCTTGAGAAACTACTCAGATCGAATGAGGTTTCAGCGTGGGAACGGAATATGTCCCCCGGCATGGCCGAGTGACTACTACCTAGTATATCCATCTACGAGGTATTCATCTAAAAATAGACAAAAACTTCTAATGAGACGTGTCTACGTGGGATGTTTTGTATGTGGGTATCAATGTTTAGTTTTCTACTAATCTTTAGCGAAATTGAGATGTGACTTGATAGTAAGACGATATTTAATATCAATCTGAAGTTACTGTCAGTTCTTAGTAAAATACAAGTTAGGATAGGTAATTAGTACAGTAGCATCTTTAAATAGATTTCATCACAAAATAATACTACTATACCTAAATAAAAAGTAACGTTTCAAAGAAATTCTTAATATAAATGAATTTTAGTAGTAGTAAAGTTTTTTGTGAAGGGTTAATCCGGGGAAGTGCTACCACCATGCCTATTTCTACCGTGAAGCAGCATTACTGTGTTTCGGTTTGAAGGGTGTGGGTGCCGGTGAAATTAAAGCCGCATGAGGCTTAACACCTTCATTTCTCAAGTTCATGAACGCAGGTTGTTGCATCGTAGGGCACGTTAGAAACATCCGTGACCTACGCACCAATACTTTGTTGTAAGTAATAGTCATTAATAGTCATTTATTCATAAATATTATTATACGTCACAACGTAAAAAATAAAATGATCGTAAAATTTAATTTACAAAAAATCTGTAATTATATTAGACTTTCTAAATACTAAGGTGACCAGTACTGGCATCTTCATTTACAATCTATGAACTCATTATAGGAGTAGAAAGTTTGCTCGATAAGCCAGCCTTTTTATTTGTTTTTAAAAGAATTGTAGCTAGGAGCCCGCCCGCGTTACGGTATCCGGAAGCCTTTTATAATTAGCTGGACCCATGATATGCGTCAGTTTAGGTGATTTCGTAAGTGACCGCGATATTGTTTCCAGCTTGTGTGCATTACGAGTGGCGGATGTGTGCACGTAGCTATGCTGCACATATGAGTCCAGGTTGGTTCTTACGTAAAGAACCACTTGATAAATAACTATACAAGGCAACGTAAGAATGCCTAGACTTAAAGTATGGTCTCGCAGATACTTCACTCCGTATTCGGACAATAGCTCGTACAGCCCTTTTCTGCATCCGAAACGCGCGCTCCCAGTCTGCAGCGCGCCGTGCAGGTAATAGTTACCACTTAACACCAGGTAGTCCATGTGCTAGTTCTATCAATAGGTATCATAAAATAATATTAATGGGAAGGTATTACATTAGATAGACTACCTGGTTATGCATGGTGTGCAGCTGATGCAGGAGGGCGGAGCTGTTGATGGTCTTAGACATCTCACGCAGTTCGGCGCGGAGCTCGCGCATGGAGTTGCGAGCCCACTCGAGGGTCAGCTTCTCGTTTCTCTCGTTGGTCGATTCTGCGTTGGGCATCTGGCGTTTCCTGTTGATGCAATGTGTCTCAGTTAGTATTGTAAAGAGAAATAAAAGGTTCTAAAGCGCTAGCTGTCTTCTGTACCTTCTTTCCTCTTAACAAGGATTTTATTATTTTTTTGGGAAAGTTGTCCAAAAGTTATTGTGACCATTTCTTTTGTTTATAGACTTTCTGTACGTCTGTGATTCTTTATTGTTCATGGAAACAGTTCAAACAAAGAGTATGGCAATAAACATGTACAGAGGCGAGCTTAACCCTTTAAGAGTTTCATCCAGCAAACCTTTGAGTAGAGGAGAGGCGATAGCACAAAACAGTTAGAAAAGTGTACAACAGACAAGAATTTAAATTGACAGAGTAATGACAAATAAACCTAATAATACTTGACTTGACTTGTCCTGTTATATTGCTAAGTGGCGAGCACAGGTTGAGATCGTCTTCATAAATTAAGTTCTCTAGACCTCCAATTGAAGACAAGATTCATATTACACGTCTTTTTTTCGATAGCATAATCATTATATTCATAGTCTTAATTATTTTATGAACTAATCGTACATTGTGTTATAAACAATTAGAAGTCGTCTCATGAGTATTTCAGCGCTGCTTGTTTCTCTTATATTTAAAACTCATAATCATGTTTCATTTTGATCCTCGTCTATCATTTACATCAACTCTATCGTTGGGTTAGTCTGATTCGCAGGATGCAACGTTCTGCAAGAGTGCACGTGCAATGGCGTATCTCCACAGGACAACACTGCCACCCTTCCGGTCTAATATAATGACAAGTAATTATACGGTACTATGTATTTATTTGCATGTAGAAATGTATCCTATCCTCCAACCAACCCTCCAACCAGGTTGTGGTGACTTATGCAAGATGACTGGAAGAAAGCGGCGTATTGGCGTTTACTGGGAGTCGATTACATCCAGCGGTGGGGTAAAAAGTTATTGAGCTAGCTACAATTTGCAAACTTGATTGTTCAATAACAATATTTTTATAGCGAGACCAAATTCATTGATAAATCCTAATAATATTATAAATGTGAAAGTCTGTGTGAGTGTTTGTTACCTCCGTACGTATTTCCGTAATTACTAAAAAAATGTTGAAATTTAGTACGTAGATATTTTAAAGAATAACACATAAGTTTATCTGATTTTGAAAAATTAGTCTATGAGTATGAATAATTTTATGTAGGAAAGAAAAAAATCTTTACATTCAATTTGAAATTTTTCACAGTAACTTTCTAATAAAAATAAATAAGTGTTTCGGCACTTTTCGCAAAACAACTTCTAAGGGGGTTAGCGGGTGTGGCAAATTTTTATGGGGAAATTGATAGAATAATGGAATAAGAAAAGAATAGAATAAAAATAGAATAGGAATAGAATAGGAATAGAATAGGAATAGAATAGGAATAGAATAGGGATAGAATAGGGATAGAATAGGAATAGAATAGGAATAGAATAGGAATAGAATAGGAATAGAATAGGAATAGAATAGGAATAGAATAGGAATAGAATAGGAATAGAATAGGAATAGAATAGGAATAGAATAGGAATAGAATAGGAATAGAATAGGAATAGAATAGGAATAGAATAGGAATAGAATAGGAATAGAATAGGAATAGAATAGGAATAGAATAGGAATAGAATAGGAATAGAATAGGAATAGAATAGGAATAGAATAGGAATAGAATAGGAATAGAATAGGAATAGAATAGGAATAGAATAGGAATAGAATAGGAATAGAATAGGAATAGAATAGGAATAGAATAGGAATAGAATAGGAATAGAATAGGAATAGAATAGGAATAGAATAGGAATAGAATAGGAATAGAATAGGAATAGAATAGGAATAGAATAGGAATAGAATAGGAATAGAATAGGAATAGAATAGGAATAGAATAGGAATAGAATAGGAATAGAATAGGAATAGAATAGGAATAGAATAGGAATAGAATAGGAATAGAATAGGAATAGAATAGGAATAGAATAGGAATAGAATAGGAATAGAATAGGAATAGAATAGGAATAGAATAGGAATAGAATAGGAATAGAATAGGAATAGAATAGGAATAGAATAGGAATAGAATAGGAATAGAATAGGAATAGAATAGGAATAGAATAGGAATAGAATAGGAATAGAATAGGAATAGAATAGGAATAGAATAGGAATAGAATAGGAATAGAATAGGAATAGAATAGGAATAGAATAGGAATAGAATAGGAATAGAATAGGAATAGAATAGGAATAGAATAGGAATAGAATAGGAATAGAATAGGAATAGAATAGGAATAGAATAGGAATAGAATAGGAATAGAATAGGAATAGAATAGGAATAGAATAGGAATAGAATAGGAATAGAATAGTAATAGAATAGGAATAGAATAGGAATAGAATAGGAATAGAATAGGAATAGAATAGGAATAGACTTTTCATTCCGAAAAATTTATGTGCGAGCTTGAAACGGTGACGGAAAACATTGTGAGGAAACCGCCATGCCCTCGAACTAAAAAGTTCGAAAGGTATGTGCTAGGTTAGTGTTCCAATAAAGAGCGGCGATGGGCTTGCAACCTGTCACGTAGAATGCTAGCTGCTTGCAAAAAGTGGGCATGTATCGAACGTAGTGTTTGGACTTGCCTCTGACTACCTCAGTTAAGGTATCCTCAATAGATTTGCGTACTGAGTAATATTTGAAGATATCCATAATGGGGAAAAAGTCGTGAAGAATGAATGAATGAAAAATGAATGAATGAATGAATGAATGAAAACTCTTTATTGTACACCATAATTTAAAAAAACAGCAGATAGAATCTTAAAAATAAAAATGTACAATGGGCGGAAGATGTATTTATGTATCACCATCTTACAGAAGTCCACTTATAAACTGTTGTCATCAATCAATGTTATTGTTATTAAAGTTTTATGTATCTAAAATTCTTAAGTTTTGCATGCTGTGTACACGGAGACGTATGTGTAGAAAACCGTAATGTAGTACTTATGGCAAACAAATTATGTCTTTTGTTTTCATTTCATTTAAAGGTTTTGACTGTAAAAAGAAAAGCCACCCTGAGCTAATAGATTTAGCCTTTCCACTGAATTAACATATTAACTCGACTTTTTGATTCGTTTACGTTTTGTCAAGAGTCGTATGTATCTTTGTATGAAGAAAAAATAAGTCACTTGTGCGACTGTTTCATTCACTCTGTTTAATAACCATTATTTATTGGACTAGTGTAAACGCTCGGAGAAGTATTTATGAAGTAATTATGCTTGTATCGATACTGTTTTTCCTGTCCATAACACCGACGAGACTGAAATTAACTATGAGCAGTTTCATTGAAAAAATTGAATTAGTTTCATAAATCGTAAAAGCATAATCAACATTACTGTTGTTATCCACCACCATTTCCAGCCTATATGGTTACAGCTTATGGTAAAAAAAATGTTTTCTCACTTTTTTTCTGCTGACATTCGTACACAGGTTTGCATCTGATTGTCTCGCAGATTTTGGTGCAACATCGGACTTCAACTTAGCAACTTTAATAGCCTTTGTACGTAGTCCGGCATTAAAGCGTATTTAACCTAATTTTATACATAAAGTTTTTACGAAGTCCTTCCATTCATTGGAAAAAGCTTATCAGATATTAAAGAAGCGACAGTTCTATTCAAATATTTAAGTTTTATCGGTAACTATCGGCTTGATGTGATAGAGTTTCTAAACAGAAGTTGATAAGGCACTTTAGGTGTAAATGCATATTATAAGTAATATGTTAAGGTTACTGACCCCTTCAAATTGCCCTACTAGTACCTTCCTTAATCTGTGCTACTAGTATGTTTGATATGACGATATAGATAAGATTAATAATGACCTGAGCAAATTCAAATTCATGTGATTCAATAAGCACTGTAAAGTACACATTGAATCGTAATTTTTTAAATTTACACTTATATAATTCATAACAAAACCAAACGGAGAAGAATCGGCAAGAAACTCTGCTTGGCTTATATATTTTTTTAATTCCATGTTACTATCTATATTCATAACTATAACAATGTTTTGGAGAGGGTTGGAGATAGTTTCATCCCAAGCTTTTTTGTCATCTAAATAATCAGAATTTTTATTATAAGCTTTATTACAGAGGATACGTTTAACAACATTTATGAATTTATTTCCAGATAAATTTAGCATATCATTTGGGATTTTATTAACAAATCGTACACATTGATTGCCCTTTTAAATATTCACTAACTTTATGGAGCATTAAAACGTTATGATGTAAATACCACCCCCGTTACTTAAAAACGCTAGTTAAATTTAAACACTGCTTAACGTTAGTCCTGTCACTGTTTATCATCAACAACTGTTGTTTATCTTTTGACAGATTTTTTTTTAGTAAGCGCATAAGTATGAACCTTCCAAAAAGATGAATACCTACCTTACCTCCTATCGTGAGGAGCGCATAAGTATAAACCTACCAAAAAGATGAATACCTACCTTACCTCCTATCGTGAGGAGCGCATAAGTATGAACCTACCAAAAAGATGAATACCTACCTTACCTCCTATCGTGAGGAGCGCATAAGTATGAACCTACCAAAAAGATGAATACCTACCTTACCTCCTATCGTGAGGAGCGCATAAGTATGAACCTACCAAAAAGATGAATACCTACCTTACCTCCTATCGTGAGGAGCGCATAAGTATGAACCTACCAAAAAGATGAATACCTACCTTACCTCCTATCGTGAGGAGCGCATAAGTATAAACCTACCAAAAAGATGAATACCTACCTTACCTACCTACAAATTTCTTAAAATGTTTGTGTTAGTTTTAAAGATATATGTTACTTAGTTCTTTTTAAATATCTATATTTGAATTACAAATACTCTTTAAAATGTCTATTTCTTTCGATGTTTGAAAGAGGCAACTAAGTTTTTTAAGTACACATGTATATTAAATTAAGAGCATAAGATTAAATCAAAGAAGATTACTTATTTTAATTTCAAGCTAGGTAAAACTAGTTTGTTTTTTGTAAATATACAAATAGAAAAATTAAGTCAATCTGTCTGAAGAACTACTTATAGGTTATAGACTTATCCGATTTTGAACGTTGGCGTAGGTAGCTTAAAAATAGATAATAAATAAAATCTAAAACGAAACATGAATAATTCGTACCTAAAAATAGAAAGCCAGAAAATCTCGAAAAGCTTGTTATAATGAGACAGACGGACAGTGGAATCTTAGTAATAGGGTCCCGTTTTTACCCTTTGGGTACGGAACCCTAAATAGATAGAAGGAAAAACACCTTGCGGTCGGTCACGGTCTGAGCAAACCATGGTACTAACGGGGTTCTTTGGCTGACGCTCTATACCACCAGTATCTAGTTTTTGCGATTTCATAGAAAAGCAGTTGACAAGCAATACATTTTAATGTAGATAGATCTAATTAAAAAAATATGCAGTGTGCAATCCGACGAGATATCAACTAAGCTAAATGCATGGAATAGAGTTATAAACTTATTTTAATACTAGATTCCGCCCGTGGCTTCGCTTGTGTTTAAGTATTTATATAAATACCTATCCCTCAAGAACTTTTTTCTGAATGTTCAAGAACCTTTCGTAGCCAATATCCTTTTCCCTTACTCCTGACAACGTATGCATAATTTCATGACGATATCGGTTGAGTAGTTAGGGCGTGAAAGCGTAACAAACTGACAAGCATTTAGACTTAGAATATATTTACTGCTTAAATCAAAGTGCTTGTAAGCACCTATGGATGATTATTATGATAATAATCTGTAGATTATCATCATAATAATCATCCGTAGGTGATATTTTATATTTTATATTTTTTATTTATATTTTTATTCTATTAGGTACTAGAAATAGTCATACATTACTTATTTAGATGTATCTAAGTGACTGAATAGTTGTATACTATTACTTTAATAATTATATGCGCTTATCTTGAGTTATGAGGCTTCAAAAACATGTTGAAGACCTTTGAGTGAAAACCCGGCGTCATGCGCATGGAGATCGCTAACCGAAAAAATTGAAAACTCATTGCTTTAGAACATAATGCTAAACGTTTTATTATAAAAACAATGTTGTTATATTGAAATAAACAATTATTTTCGTATCCTTTATATTTCATTAACTGCTGATGCGATTTTTCTGAGGGATAACATTTCAGTATCATTAAAATTAACAATCGAGGTAGGTAAAGAAGAGGATTCATATTCATGAATAAAAAAGAACAATTTGATTTGAAATCCTTGTTAATATTATGTTATTATTCAATACTAAAACGTACCTAAACTGTTAGATTGAGGATCTAGGAATGAGTAAAAATACCGATTTCCAAAAAAAAAGATATACTATTTGATGATGGAACAAGCACATGGCCCCCTGATGTTAAGTTGTAACCATTACCTATCATAAAGCAGATCAGAAATAGCTACGAATAGCGGTCTTTTGACATTATTAAGAAATTCATTGTATATTTTTGCTAGGAAGTAGACATAGGCACGTAACCTGATGGGGATAAAAAAATAGTTATTGAAATTACGGGAGTTGTACCATTTTTTGTGTTGCGTTGAAGGGCTCCAGATGCAGACATTATTCTTCACTATTCTGTGTCATGATGCGTGCTGTTCCTCGAATATCATAGAAAAAACTGAACACCTTTTGAGGGAAGCCCAAAAAACCCTATTATATACGATAAAACCGATCTTTATTCCAATAGAATTTGGGATCAGTTTACCTGAACGGCTGTGATCGAGCCATGTGGTGCCGAATGACCGCCATTAGAAATAGCACCTGCCCTTTTGCTCATTATTGTTGAATAATATTTTAATATGGCATTTTTAATATGGAGTTTTAAGGCGTCCAAAACTAACGCGGGGGAAGATTCGTAGGAAGTTAAGTAGCAATCAACGCTTGGTTTAAATTGCATGTGGTCAAGAAGTTTGTAAAAATCATGTGAAATCTGGATGTTTTTTACTCTTTACTTTTTACGCCAAAGCTAACTGAATGAATTGAGCTGGTTTTTTTACATATGTACTTTTTGTTCGGGTGCCACGCGAGAGCCGCTGGCGGAAGCTAGTTGATTAACAATTGAACAAATAAATAAAAGATAAAGAGACAATATATCGTAGTATAATATCATGGATCAAATTATTTAGATATAATTACTATTTTGGCGTTTTTGTGTAAGAGGCCCACGCGCACCAGTTGTGTGGCACAGGATGTGGGTCCTGAGCACATTACTTCCGGTCGAGATATAAATAAACATATTAAAGCCAGATGTTTGCCCCTATAAGTAACACTAGCCCAAGTAATAACATTAAGATTTTTTTTCTACATACCTATCCTATTTACCTTTAAAAAACTACTTACGCCAAAATCGATCTTGTAAAAAATGTTATTTCTCGGTATAAAGATGCCTTTATACTTCAATCTATCAGGGGAAGGTACCTAGTTATTTGTATTTTTGGTTTTCAAACGGGACTTATTAATAGTTGCTATTTAAACTATACATTAGAGTGAAATGGAACAGTCAGTTAGATATGGCTCTGTCTCATTCAATTAAGTCACTCACTACTGATTAAAAGTGTGTGTGAAGAAAACTCAGTTTTCATCACACACACGATAGCATCAATCGGCGCTGTTTACCATGAGACTAAACTCCACAATAATACAATACTCCAGATATATTTTTGTACCGCTATAATTACCAGTTAAATACGAGCATCTAATTTGGCTCGCGTAAGGCCTGGACTGGCCGACTGGGCCACCGAACTAATTATTGCACTAGCAACCCAAAACCCCCCGTGCCCCTTTGGGTTGCCGGATTGGAAGATTGTAAGGGGACTCAATTTGTAGAAATCTTTAGTCCAAATCAGGAACAGTATGTATATTTTTATATTCAGCCTTGTATATAATGTATCATGTTATTTTTTCGTTTAAAAGGATAACTAAATATTATACATAGATCCTTACGTATAGATTTAAAAAGCCTACAAAGGCCTATACGACTCATTAAAAACCAAAGAGTTAGTCTGCCAGCTGTTGAGACTGTACTACGAGTTTGCAAACAGGTCCATCCAAGATGCGGTTCCAGGACCACCGAAACTGGAAAACCTACATTAATTCAACAGCATAAGCTTTAAATTAGTTTGTGGTACTAATAAAATAGCCTCTGGCGTGCCTTGATAGTGCAAGATATATATATTAGTATATACCTATTACGCAGCTGCGTTATCTCTCCAAGAAACTTGCTTTCTGTTCATAGTTAGAAAATAGTAAAAACATTTTAAAAACAAGCTTTTATTTAAAGTTTTAAAACTTTAAATTAAATTAAACCCATCAATTGAATACTTTAGGTACACAAATTAAATGATGTAAAAGCTTGTCGCATGTTTAACCTACCAATATTTTATTATTTATTTACCTACCTATTTTATAAAATACATACTATTTTTGTCATCAAAATATTTATCAAGATCAAGTTATATAATTTTTGTTTTCTTGTTTACATATACACAAGTAAATTATGCGACAAGCTTTTGTATCATTCAATTGACGGGGTTCATATAATTTAAAGTTTTTATTCTCTATGCAGAGCGTTAAATAAAAGCCTGTTTATAGAAAGTGTTTTTTACTTTTAATTTTTTTCTGTTTTTCAGTTAAAGCTGTGTACCTCGTTTGCCCGTTTATTTGATAGGTACACTCTAGTTCTTCATTAGGGAAATAAAGGTTGAACTCAGACATCAGTTTATTCGTATACTTCTCATCTTTCATCCAAATTAAATGCATTTGATCTCAATCGGTTTGCCCCGAACATGTTTACACACATACGTATAGTTAGTTATACGTCGTACATTGCAAGTTACATAAAAGCTTTTAATAATAATCTGTTTTTGCTTCATGCAAGAACCTTAACGCATTCATTTTTATGAGGAGTTTGTAGTGATAGGTACTTCAATAATTTCCTCAAGTTATTTGTAAAGATTAACTAAAACATTACATAAACTATACATCTACGTGAATGAATGTATCAGTAGGTACCTCATAATCATCATCATCAGCTAGCAGTCTATTGCTAGACATAGGCCAATAAGTGCTATTGCGCCCTACCATAATTAGTACCTACCTAAAAGTATAATATAGTCGTGTTGTATAAAAAAAGAAATACAGCATAATTATAATTGACGTGTTACTATTTTTTCTTCAAAGTGTCTAGAGATTGCTTCTCATTAATTATGTGTGAATTACAAATTGATACGCCGGAATAGAAAACTCATTTTTTCCCATTTTCCCGAGGTTTAATTTGTAGCGTTTCGAATGGAGAACAAAAATGGTGAAATTATTGATTCTTAAGGGGACGAAGTGCTGAGTTATCGAGTCGATCAGATGGCCTGGTTCGCGACAAGAGCCTCTCGTTTTCCGTGCATCTCGGGACCACTTTTAGCTGAGTTTTATACTATGACACGTCTTGCAAGAATTCAAAGCCAATGCTTGGTTTGAAGGAGCTCGGACGTTTCACGTGAGTAGGAAAACGAGGGTGGGTATTCCTTTTTTTGCTCCAGAATAACGTCAGCTATTTGTGTAAATCCTTGTAAATTTTCGTGGACGAATGAGATTTGCGCAAAAGGCAAGGAAGGCCCGCCTGAGACACAGAAGGTGGTGGTTGAATTCCCGATCAGAAACAAATGATGAAAATATTTGTCTCGGTCTGGGCACTTTCTTTTCATGATGAATGTGTAAGAATTTCCAAAAAAATGTATACCTATGGTAAATGTTTACGTATATTTTTTATATCAGTTACGTGTGTCCCTTATAAGCTCTGCGCATTTGTGAGGCTAGATTATGTTGTGTGATAATGTATAATGTGTCATAGTAAGAGTGGCAAAATACGGAAATATTGTGCAGTTCATAGTTTTCGTTTTCTGCTCAATTTTATGGTATCTTTTTTCGTTAAATACCTTACTGGTTTGAGTCATAATCATTACAATCTGCAAGAAGATTACATTACCTACGTTGTTCGATTTCTGTTTAAAACCAGATGCATAGTAATTTAAAAAAAAGGAATTTTAAGATTGAGCTCCAAATCATGAACTATGAACGTTTTCGTATTGTTTTATGGGTATTATTATTTTATGCATTATTTATTCATATATGCAGTAGGTACCATATTGTAAAAATATCGTATGAAAATACTAAAGTATTAAATACCTAGTAAGCAATAAAAATAATAAAGTAATGTATCTTAAATGATATGAATAATAACATAAGTGTTCTTGTATATTTCACAGGAAACTATGTCAGACACAATTTGAACCATACGAATGCTAGGTGTCTGATTTGATTCAGCGTGATTTCGCGATCCTGCCAACCTTGATTTGATGCATATTTGATTCCTCTGGATATCGCTCTCAGGTGGAAATTGTTACGAACATTTTAGAAATATGAAGATTTATTTTATTCTGAGCCGTGGTGACCTAGTGGGATGTAATGTAACCCAGAATTTCTGATGCTAAAGATGAGGGTTTGTCACAATCTGTACGAATAAACCCCCCATAAAATACCTACCTACTTAAGTAAGTATTTTCAAAGCATATGACACGTTTATAATTAAGTATATACAGCCTCTGTTTGTAAATGTTTGTATTTACAAACCTTGATTTTTATTGTTTGTCCTTAATGGGTTCGAAACCATTGATCAGATTGTGATTAACTTTGGTAAGGTGTTCTGGGGACGCCCGCGAGGGTTCCTGGACCTAAAATTAGGTATACACGCATACGTTGAGCTGAGGACAGGGCGCAATGGCGCTCATTAGGGGATGCGTATGTCCAGCAGTGGGCTGCTATAGATCTAAGATGATGATAATGACAATGAAGTATACACGCAAACAAAGTTGATGGCCGGTCAGCTAGTAAATAAATAAAATAGTAAATGGCATTTATCCAGAATTTTCACCAAGCTACCAAGAATATCAGCGGTGGTCACGATAAAGAAAGAAGACCGCTTTATTTCCTTTCCTTTATGTCCTGGCTTAGGGATTTCTCCAGGAGATGGTCAGCAACAGTTTGACTTACTTGAAAAGATGTGCATCAAAAATCTGCCCGCCAAGTGCTTTAGATAGAGCAAAAACCTAAACAGAGAGAAGTCCTGACCCACTAAACTTAATATAGAGAAAAGCCGAGCTTTTACCAATATAAATATGAATAGTTATTATTTTATACGTCAATATTTGATAAATAACCAGTTAGTTGGTATGTTACTTAATTATTATATATGAGAATGTTTTCCTTATTTATTCCAAGCCCAGATTGTAAAATAAGGCTAAGAAATATATTTAACTTTTGTGATGATAAATAGATACATAATATTTAATTTTAATGTTAGCAATTACATAAAATAATCTCTGCTTTGTATTTTTTCGCAATGAAAATCGGTTTAATATTTTCAATATGTTTATCGCTTGGATTCAGGTTAGATATCGCCAAGCAATCATTAAAAAAATCATGAAAAGTAATAAATAATGTTGGACATTACCACTCAACATCATCTAGCCCCAAGCTAAGCAGGGCTTGTGATATTGGGAACTATACGACAAAATCGTTTTAGTAAAATGCTTCTGAACTTAGTAAAGCAACTTTTCAGAAAAAAATATAGATAAAAGAATGGCTTTCGCTACTAGCACAGTCAGTATACGAAAACAAAACGAGGTAAGTAAATAAACAACCAAAGCAAAAGCACCGCAGCTGCCATCCGACCTAGCAAAAAAGTCACAACAACTTTCAAACATCGACGGCCGACTCGAGTATCTGAGTTGAAGGCTGATTTTTCAATTGTGAGGATATATCATTGAATAGCAGTAAATTCCATAAAAGTGCGTTTGATTTTAAAATTATATAATTAATTAACGATAACGTATAAATGAAAAATCAGGCTTTATGGCTCAATAAAAGTTTGACCACTTACTTCAAATCTTCGAACTCCTCGCGGAGTTTCTTGATGTCGTTGATATGCGAACTCTTCAGGACATCAAGTTGTTCGTACAGTTCGGATATTTCGCGTTTCATTTTTTTCGTTTCGGATTCCGTCGCGTCCGCGTGAAGAACTAAAAATAACACAAACATAACACCTTCTTTAAACCACATCATTGCTCTCGTTAGCGAATGCGCGAAATACGAGTCGAGCGGTCGGCCCGTGTGCGCGCCTCGAAAGTTAACGACGGAATGGGCTCGTACTCTCCAGCACCCTTATTTATAAGGTAGCCAGGGTGCGTACCGGCGCAGATGTCTTCAACAGTTGTCCTGAAGCTTGTAGCTGCGTCAGCCTGCCAACGCAGCTCTTTTACCATCTAAACATAGTCTTAATAACGCTTTGAGTGCTGATTAACATAATCTGAGAGTTGTGTTTTCAGCACTCATCACTCAAAGCTTTAAACGGCTGATAGTTAGATATGCAGTAATTCTTTATAAAAGTTTTTATATATCATTCTTATATACTTAGCACCAGCCTAACCTACATTAAGTCATCATTGTCATTAGAAATTGTTCTATTTTATAAGCAGATTTCTCTATTCGTTTGAAAAAAGTTGAGTACCTACACACTACTCGATGGAAAACATCAAACTCAGAAAAGGCATTAATATGATAGAAAATTCTGTGAAAACAGGTTTTTCTCGCAACGAGCTTTTTGCCAGATGAATAAGCCTATTCACTATTTCCTAGAGAAGCTTGAAATCGAAGCGGCGGCAGGTAGTAACAAGCTTAGTGATAATTTTTACGGTAGGTACGAATAAAAGGTTTTTATTATTTGTTATATTATTTTGAATTTCTATAGACGCGCTTAGGCGTAAAACCGTAGACATTCTACAGGAGCTCTACGCTCGTAGTCTTTTTCGTCTCTATTAAGTGCTAGCAATGTTACTAAACCTAGTTAGCCTCTAGATGAATTATACAGTTCGAAGTGGTACATAACTTTCTTAATAACCGGGACGCAGACCAACCCGTTTATAAAGTTTTTCATTCGTGCCTGAAGCCGCATTTAGCAACTCAGTTGCCCACTGAAATTATAAACACTGGCCCTGTTTTTACAGCTAGCAATTTTATTAAACCTAGTTAGTCTTACCACCAATTCTACCAATTATGCAGTGCGAAGTGGTAACTCTCTTAGTATGTAGTAATCGGGACGCAGTTCAACCCGTTTATAATGCACCAGCCAACCTACTCGGAACTTCATTTGCGTGGTCTTCCTCTCTGTGATATCATAACTGGCTTCAGTTCACGGCTCTGCTGATATTTTGCTTTCATCACAAAGCACGGGTTATGCGCATTTCTGTTTAATGAGTTTTGTGCGTCAGCGTCTTTTGTTCGTGCCTGAGGCCGCATTCAGTAACTCGGTTACCCACTGAAATTATAATACATAAATAAAGTAATTTTATTACATGCAACAAAGAAAAAAGTACAAGGTCTTAATATACTTAATCTACGGCCCATAAGGTATAAACGTTAAGTGTGTCCAGACGATTATTCCGTAACTATAACAGATATCAAACAATTTTAAACTGATATCGAAAGTACATTACCTATATAAAGAGTAAAATGACACCAATCACTTTTTCAAAATCAAACGAGAAGTATCCAAAATTTTGACATTAAACACTCCCATACATTTACAACCTGCGCACATTGGACGACAAGCGTCAGCGATTAGACGCTACGAAGAGCTGCGGGGGACAATTTTCATACATTTTGTTCGGAGCTCCGCACACACGGCGACAATCGCGACAGCAAGATATGACAGACGCTCGCGACTAAGCGCGACGACAAAGCGTCGCGTTTGCGAGGTCTGTGTATGAGATTAGTAGAAAGGTTTTAGTTTTCATAATTTAAAAGGTTATTTTAGCTTAGTACTGATACTTGAATTGACTTCTCTATCTGGGCACTCTCTTCTGTAGGTGATAAATACCGCTCTTTTGCTAGAATCATATTTGAAGTACATTTTTAACTTATCCTCTTCTCTCTATTGAAATATGTCATTTAGATTTATAACCTTAGAGACTACATACTATAATACAATCTTCAAAACAACCTACCTAAAATTAGTGACGCAATTGCGCGGTGTCGCGAAAACGACGGAATAACACACTTTTCGGCCAAAATTCTTCCTTAATAAAGGTCGAAAGATTTGCAGTCGGAACACGTACCACAAAAGATTTAAAATCATTGTGGCGTGATTCCAACATTTCAACCCGTAACTGCAGATTGGCCTTCCTCTTCACATATTCCATGATGGTGGACGATCTACCTTCGTTGAATAGTGAAGACGCGACACGTAGAGCAGCGTCGAAGGCAAAGCCGGGCGCAGGAGGTCGGCCCGGTCGGCGCGGTGCAATTCTTGTAACGGGAGGAGAGCTTCCTTCTCCTTCGTATCACCTTAGTGAATCGTCGCATGTGACGACCCCTTGGGCGTCGTGGCGGGTTACGTGTACGATGTACGGCGGTGCGATGCAGCCCCGAGGCTCGGTGCCGCAGCGATCGGTGACGCCTCGAAATCCTCGAATACCGCTGACTTGAAAGACGACACTGACATGTTATGCGCTCTACGACGCAAATTTAACTTTTGAAATCGAGGCTTAGGGTGACCTAAATACGCATCACGCAGTAACGCTACCTCAGCACAAAGCTCACCGATGATGTTTTTTTGGAAACCTCCAACCTCAAGAGTACATAGGCAAGGCTTACTTTATGTAATATCCTTCAGCAATCTGTTAACATCGACGGGGTCCAAAGTCACGGGGGGCAGCTTGTGCAGCTCCTTCGCGACAAAGTCAGGCACGTCGTCAGGCCAAAGCAAGCTAAAGCACCTAATACTAATACAGATATCAATCGAGAAGGTATCTATAAAGGTTATCTTGCTTTGTCTGGCACCGACTAATCTTTGTCCAATAATTAATTATTTGATCATGTAATTATTATGCTGTCAATTTTGATGTTGACATTGACTATTTATAAGCACCGGTCCTGTAGTATGAAGTACTAATGATAATTCCATAGATTTTAAAAGCTTTTACAGTTTGCTATTTGACGTTCTTTGAATTTCGACAGATGTAATGACAAAGTTTGCTAATAAAGGTCCCGTGCTAACTTTAAGGTGTGCGATTGAGTTGGTAAATGAGGTCTCTGGTCTATGTTTATTCTTGTTTGTAGTTGTATTCTTCTAGAAGCAGGGCCCATTAGTGATTATATAATAGGCAAGCTTCCGCCCGCGGCTTTTCTCGAATTGTACCGGGATAAAAGTAGCCTATGGTTTATGACTAGTGTATTCCCAGATTTAATGCGAAATTATATTCAATCACTCACTCGAATGCGTTGGAAGGTACCTGACTTAATTATTCTTAGCAGTTCATCTCAGTACCTACTGCATCCGGGTGGAGAGTTGCACCAACCACACTGAAATCGTAATTATTATTATTTATTTAGAAACAACTAATGCATGGTATCAAAAATTTCCATTCATCCATTTTCTTAGTCAATGCCTTCTGGGATATTTTTCCAAGATTTCGCCAATATCAAGTACATATAATGATATTCATAAAATAAAGCAACGTATTGCGGTTTATGAGTCCAGTCGTCCAGTTCACTACTTATATACTTTTTTATAAATACATAGATACATATTATACCTACATACAACGCACTCAGACGCGAGACAATTTCTACAATTTCCTTGAAAGTAAACACAAAGTAAAATGCTCACGCGTTATTAAGCAATGCAATGCGATACGAAGCCATTGAAGAATAATCCAGCCAATTTCTCACGCCATGTGCTGTGCACAAATGCTTCAGATATATTGTTACACATTCCAAACATGAAAAGGAGAGGTTGTTGTTTTTGGGTAAGTTTTAAATGAATACAATACCTGTAATAATTTGCAAACCCTAGTTTTGTACAACAAACCAAAATTGAAATATAAATTATGTAAGTACCTACGGAGTCATGAAAATGTAGGTTTATGTCAAAAAACCTGATTTCAGGATTTTCTACTTGACGTATAAATTTTAATTATACCTTTTCTCACACGCAAATGTTTGTGATTTTTATTTTCTCGTCTATCAAAGTCCTCATGGGAAACCTATTTTATTTGCCTCAACATTTGTAATTTTACGGTTATTGAAAAGTGTCGAAATGATCTACCAGATGCCAATACCTACATAAAGAATTGATTGATTTATTTAATTCTGATGGGTGACCATTAATGGCATTGAGATCTAAGTGAGAACCATTGTTTTCTAATTTATATTGTTTAAATCGTTTGGCAATGTATCCAATCTACCTTAGCAATTAGATACAAGTTTAGTGAAATGGAACAAAAGCGGATTTGGACCGGAATTCTCTGATGAAGGATTGTCTCATATTGTTATGAATACACTACACAAACACACTATATAATACTTGATTCTGGCGAAATTGTGGAGAACTATCCCAGAAGCCATTAAATAAGGAAGTTAAGTGAGATCTAAGCGCTTCCATTGTTCGGAAGCAGTTATCTTTGTTTATAAGACAAGATGTCGGTCCCAGCATTTTCATTTTTTAAACCGGTGATCTTCGGTCAACCTTAAAACACCGACAACAGAGTTGGCCAGCAGCTAATACGAAGTAGGTAGGTATACAATTCTTCAGCAAGTCATCCTTAGGTGTAGATAAATACTAGTAGTACCCAATTCCATATTCCGTGTTTGTCATATTGTCTAAAAGCCCTTGCATTGCAAATTGCGGACTTTCTATCGGCCGAGGTCACAAAATTTATTTTGTGGTTGGGTCGGGTTGAGCTGCTAGTGCGCACCCTAAGCAGTCTCGTGGGTAATGAGTGCATACACAGAGCAAACAGTCGGCTGACTATGCTCGTTTTTGCTTGTTTCTAATGTACCAAACTATTGAAAAGGGCGGTCGCACAATTCAAATGAATACAATATTGACCAGAAGTATATTGCTCTCATACAACTATTATTGATTTCCGTGCGTTTGTAATGTGAAAACTCTTAAATGGCACGCTTTTGCTCGCCACAATTCTGGGGTGGATTATGAAAATAGAAAATTACGCAAAACTGAAAGGAACAGCCGAAAAATTGGAAATATAGAAGTTTTATTATGTAGTAATTTTGTATGTACCCACAATCACGACTAAACAATTGTCGTGTGTGCACACGAGGAAGAGCGCCATACCTACTGATCAAGCAGTCGGTCAGCCAATAGTTCGCTGCTATTGGCGTAACTATTTTAGTTCGAGGGCAATCAGGAAGCTCATCCTGTTTTTCAATTGGCAGATCGTTACTTAAATCGTTGCACACTTGATAAATGTGCTCTTGAATATGCATCTCCATAAGAGCCCGACCAAACTATCGGCCGATAGAAATTGTGCCGTCTGCGATGGCTTATAAAAAAATTTAAGTAGCCTACTTAAGCACTTACAGGATATTTCCCATGAAATAAACGTATCGGCCGCGAAAACGATACTCGACAAAGGCACGTAAATATGTGATACTTTTTTATATATATTATTGTGAAAAACGTGAGCCAAACGTAAGGACATTATTTTCTTAAGGCGCTTAACATGATCTTGTTTGGTAATTTAATCATTAAAGTTGAATATCCCGATTACTATTATTTGTAATAAATAGACCCCGTTTCCATTAAAAGGCCCTATTCATCAAATTAAAAGTACAAAATAACACGTATTATACCTTTTTAGAATCTTTAGAAAATGGACAAATTTAATAAGGCTTGGGCACTGAGGTCACCATACATTTTTTACCTCCACAGTTGCCCAAACTTTTGATGTTATTTTTCGTCTACTACTACAGAAAAAATAGCTTACATTTGATAGATCATTTATCCAAGAGAACTTTGCTTAAAACAGATTGAGGAAATACCTTGTTTTGTAATCATGCCATCGAAAAGAGTGACCAGGGGTGTAATTTTCATGGAGTTTTGAAAATGGTCAATAACTTGAAAAGTATTATACTTTTTCTGAATACAAATTTTGATTATCTGATCAGTCATGACACCCCCACCCTCAGGTGATGGCTTGACTACTCACACCAGGTATATAGCTAGTTTATAATATTAATAGGACAGAATGGGATGGATTATGGAGCTATGGTAATAATGAGCTTTATCCGCGCTTTAGAAGTCTTAAAAAACATTGTTTACAAAACAAAATACTTAAATAAATTCATACTCTGAACTTATTTTTCTCAAAGTAAAACTCGACTCAATACGATGAGTCTTAGACAAATAACAATATACCTACGAGTATTTCCATAATTAAACTACTTAGGTACCGGGAATAATTATAGCACATAATTGATTAGCTTATAACACATAACAGTAAGTGATATCATTTGCTGTTTGATGTTATTTCTCATAAAGTGAAATTTCTTTTGAGAAAATAAAGTTCTCTAACCACAAAGTACCTACGTACTTATCAGAGGGCTTACCACAGGTTTTTATAGTTTACGAAAACTTTATAAGTTTCGGTATCTTTCCATACATTTTCAGTACAGCGCCTCTAGGGAAACGTGCATGAACTACGAAAATGTATGGAAAGATACCGAAACTTATAAAGTTTTCGTAAACTATAAAAACCTGTGGTAAGCCCTCAGCAAGCAAAATATGTAGTCAGGCGATTCCGCTATCCCTTCAGCTTGAGTTCCTCAAAGATTCGATTAATAGATGGCTGGAATTGGTTTGAACTATAAGATTACCCATCCAATTATACTATGAATAACTTCGTTATCTGGTGCAGGCTGTGGTCGAGTGCTTGAATCAAGGCTCGACCTCTGACATCATAAGCTCTAGAAATCCTGGTCTACGAGTGCTATATAGATAACATCGAGTTAATTATCTCGAAGGATAAACTGCATCTTATCAGACTTTGCATTGGAATCGGAAACCAATTACTTAGCAATAGTTACTTTTTAGTTTTTTCCATTGGAATTCTTGGGAATACCCCGAGTATTCCCCATTATTCTTCAATTATAATTCAATTAATATATGAGTATTCATGAAGTTTCACTGCATATTTTTGAGAAACTGCTGTAGGTACATACATGTTAGATATACAACTTAAAGATATATCATTTATGGAAATGAAAGAGTAGATAGGGGAAGGGGTGGGGGGGCCCAGTGGGGTAGCGGAGCATAGCGGGTTATCGCTCATGCAAGTTGAATGAAACGCCGTGCAAAGATTTAAATGACTTGCTTTGATTGGTCAACAATGGGCACGTAACTTCCACATTTATGCTATACTAGCTGACCCGTTCGCAACTTCGTTTGCGTTTATACTCTTTTTTTACGTATGTCCTTTCATGTGAAATGTTTCCCAAGCCCGGTAATTTGACACGGAACCCTAAACATGAATGGATAAAAAGTACCTACATACTACATTACCTACCCCGTAATGAACCGTTCCCGTTCCCGCTCTCACTCCTTTTTTCGTTCCTGTTTCCGTTGGTAACCCGTCGCCAAGTTAACAGACGGTATAGGTATGATAAATTTGTATATGCCTAACTCTTGATTATGATTGGTTACCCATGCAAACTTTCACCTTCTTTGAGTTTCATTTTCACTACAAAAAGCAGCACGTCCTTCTCCAAGGTCCTACCCATGGTTCAGCGCTTTAGGTGTTTATTTATTTTCGTTATAGTGTCTGTGAAAAATCTCGTCTTTATGTAAAAAAAAACTTGCTATCCCCGTGGTATTCAAATATGCAGGAACAAATGAATTAAATTGAAATTTCGAATTCTGATTTAAATATTATTTTTTATTTGACATTCTAATTTTAAAGAGTATCGCATTGCACCAAGCTTTTAAGGCTCCCCCACACAGGTGTGTTATTATCGGCGATAATATCGCATGCGTTTTTGCTATAATGCGTCCCAATTCCTTGCACATAATTATATGCAAGAAAATGAAAATGTAATTTAGAAATAAAGCACACGATAAAATTTGACTATAATGTACTGACGAAAAAGTGAACGGAGCGCAGAATGTCTTTGCGCGTAAAGGCCCTTCTACTGCCTACAGTTTTTGTCCGTCTGCCTCCTAAGTGGCTCAAGCTGTAGCAATTCAATCTCGAGATATCATTTTTTCCGTTTCTTGAATAGCGAGCTCAATATAAGTAATTGGGAAATTCTCGATCCAGAAAATTGTTGAATTTTGTTAAATTTTGGAAAATCTCAAAAAGTTACCACCCGATTTTGGAAATTTAAATTGCACTTTGAAGCCCTCCGGCAGACGCAAATATTGACATAATTGTGAGCGATCACTTTATTCACCTACACATCTTTTTTTAATGCATGTTACGAATTTACTTTCAATGTATGGAGTTTCAAAAATGTGACGTGTTTACTTTGTGGCAAATGTACAACAACCCCTCTCATATCTGTGAAACTACAGGCAAATGTCAGAATTTCATGAATCAGGGCACTATACTCGATCAGAAAAACTTAAACATTTTCAATATTTGCGCATGTGATATATTCTGTTATACTGTCTGATATTATCGCCGATGATAACGTACCTTACCTATGCCCACGCACCTGTGTGTAGGAGCCTTTATGTGAGAACAACGTTTTTTTGAATAAATTTGGAATGAGTTTTCAAACACGTCAGTCAAAATAAAATGGCATTACATGTGTTACTAAGGATAAGGAGTATTGATATCAACTACGATGCAAATCACCCCTAAAATAACTTTCTACCCCTTTTTAAACCCGTTAGGCAATAAATTTCAATAATATACGAAACACGTCTTTCATAAATTTTGTTAAAGAATATTTATGCAAAATTTGAAGTACATTGGACCAAGGAATCACGTTGTTCCATACAAACTTTGCCCACGTTTTTCACCCCTTTAGGGGAAGAATCTCGGAAAATTCTTTCTTATAGAATGCCTACGTCATACAAAGAACAGGTCCTCCAAGTTTCAGGTCTCTACGATTAGCGGTTTAGGCTGTGCGTTGATCCGTCAGTCATTCAGGACAAAGGATTTTATAATTATAGATTACCCTCCATTAAGGTATTTTTTTCAAAAACCTGGTATGCGGTCTTTTATTATTTAATATTCAAAGTGTTTTGACGAAGTTTCAAGAACATCACACCACACGTTAAGATTTCCCCATACAAACTTTACCACCCCATTGCAACCCCCTCGAGGACTATTTCAAATTTTCAATGACACCAATCATCATTGATTGTATGGAATAATAAATGTCCCAGGTTTCAAGTTTCTAAGTACAAGGAATACGATTTTTCATACAAACATTTTTACCCCTTTTCACCCTCTTAGGGGTTGAATTTCCAAAAACCGTTTCTTAGTGAGCGCCTACACCCTACAAAGAATACTTATGCCAAATTTCAGATCTGTAGACCCTGTAGTTTCTGAGATTTCGTGATGAGTGTGTCAGTGAGTGAGTGAGGATAGTTCTCTTTTATATATATAGATAAACAAAAAACTCAAAACTATTGTTTTGGTAATAAAAAATACGTGAAATTAAACAGAAATTGTTTCTCAAGCCCAATTATGTGTTATGATGGTGGTTATAATTAAATTTTGTAGCAGTGAATTTCGTTATAGTAACTGTGGGGCATAGTGGAGTACGTCAAAAGGACACAGTGGGGTATCGGTGTATGGCCTAAAATTTTTTTTTTCAGTCAATATGTTTCGCAATCATAAAAAACACTTCATATCAGCATATTCATGGTTTATAGAAGGAATGCAAAAAGCTATAGACAGTGACAGTTAAATAAGACAAACAGAAAAAAAATAAAGTTTTCAACTAGAAAGGCAGCAAGAGTCCCTTAGAAGTTGATGAGGATTTTGAATGCATATAAATGTTGAGATTGGATGTCTTATTGATTATATTTTTTGATAATAAAGACTATTACGTTTGTAAGCTATTATTCTATTCAAATTTTAACTACCCCACTACGCCCCACTTACACTTTACCCCCATAAACGGGGCAAAGTGGGGCAAATGCTATTTCACATTTTTGTGTTCACTCAATGTAAAGTTCTTAGCATAATCGAAAAAAATATAGGCATAGTCATTCGCAATGAGTTATACCATGATATTGAGTTAAATTTTGTTATTTAATCATAATATTTTATCTTAGTGTAGGACGCCCAGGCCAGGTGGGGTTACAATCTGCGAAAGGCTGCTGGTAGAAGTTGGATGCGCCGAGCTCAGGACAGGGCGCAATGGCGCTCATTAGGGGAGGCCTATGTCCAGCAGTGGACTGCTATAGGCTGATGATGATGATGATGATTTTATCTTTTAGGTAAGCTTGAGTCTTAAGTACCCTACTATGCCCCTCTCAGCCACCCCCACCCCTACTCTACCTATTCTGTACGAGACCTGGTGGCCTAGTATGATGTACTCTACCCCGAAAAAAAAAGTTCTAGACATGGCGCCTACAGATCTGATCTGTGTGTAAAAATCCGCTTTGGATCTGCGTCTTAACTTAACTAGTTTAACTGATGGTGCCTGACAAACTACGTTACGACAGACTTTATTGCATTAGCTAACAAAATGAAGGGATAGTTTCACTGCGTGCCTTATAGCTCCTGCTTCGTCCGTGCAGATGATAAGCTGATTAAGGATGGAAGGTCAGGAATACTAATAATAACTGGACCATGTTTATGCGTTATCCTTTAGCCCAGGAAAATTAGAGTTTCACCTCGGAATGAGAGATAGTCGGCTATAAACTTGTTTAAACCTTTATTGAGCACTCTAAAACTTGTCTCAAAACCTACTTATCGTAGGGTGTTAGCTTCCACAGATATTCTATAAAAAATAGAATAGGATAGGATAAAAAATAGGAATAATAATAGTAATAGGATAGAAGTGTAGTTACCTGCATTACCAACTTTCTTAAAATTAAAATAACCGAAAAAGCACTATGTTGATAAAAACCAACCTACTTAATTTTTTACTTTTTTGTAGGTCAACTACTTACTTTTTTACTTTTTTGCTGGACCGGCCTAATTTTATAATACGATATTACGATACGAAAAGTAAAAATATTCGTCTTTCGGGCTCCGATTACTATTCATAATGGTGTACCTACTACTGCCTAGACCGCAGGGGTCACCAAATGGCGGACCGTGGTCCGAATCCGGACCACCAACCAATTTTGTGCGGACCTTAAGCAAACAGTATCATGTATTGCTGAGTACGTAGCTTAATGAAATGTATCCTGCGCTTGTGACAACGTGCGAGGGAGAGAATGCGGAGTACGAATTCGTCCTTCTTTCAATTCTGGATAAAATTTGTGAATAGTAATCAACAGTGGCGTAAATAGGGCGGTGCAACTAGTGCCCAGGCACAGGGCACTGACCCAAGTGGGGGCGAAAATGACCAGAATAGGACCTAGTTTTGGGTCTTTCAATGTATTCATTAATAATTAGGTTGATATCCAGATATTAATCGTAGTTTTCTTTTCTTGGGGGTGCAAAAATGACCAAACTAAGACCAAGTTTTGGGCCATACATGGTAGTATTGATTGATTTTTTAGTTATAACATTGGTTGAAATACAGATATAAATCATAGTCTTCTTTTTCATATTTAATATACACGCCTATGTACTAGATAAAATTCGATTTTGTTGCCGGCTTTTGTGTCTTAATAGTACATAACTACGTACTTAAATGGTAACATAAAAGAGTGTAATGGTCAAAAGTATTAAACCTTTCCTTAAATGTTTGTAACTATGACGAATTATAACACAACAGCACTAGACGGATTAATAAAAATATTATTATATATATTATATTAATAAAAATTCGCTATTTATTCGTGGCTCGCTGCGCTCGCCGATTTTTTACTTGTTTTTGATTATCACACAGAATTAAAAAAACTAATGCTGAATGAACTTGACCCAAAGTCAACATATTTGTGAAACAGCATTTTGCGAAGATGACGATACATTTTTATCTCGACTTACTGATGAACATCTCCAGGATTTAATGACAATAGCTTGTAACAAAATTACTACAAATTTCAGACTTCAGGCAAGCAATGTAATTTTTCAAATTGATTTGTAAAAAAAAGTCCTTGTAACTTTTGTTTATACATTTGCTTATTTGATAAACTCAAGTAGAAACAGACCTTGATGATAATTTTCTTTTGAAAACCGGACCTCTGAAAAAACTAATTGGTGATCCCTGACCTAGAGTTCAAATAATTTCTTAGATATTCATTATTTTAACTAGGTTAGTACGCTTTAAAAACTCGAAAGATATTATACCACCTAGCAAATACCTCTCTGCTATGCCCCAACAGGGCTCATGTTGAAACGTCATTATAGAATTTAGGAAGTCTGTAAATAACATGTACAAAATACACAAAAATTTAAATTATTCGTTATCTATTCTCCTGAATAACTCGAGCTTTGGACACGGACATAAAAGCACTAGCTTACGTAGAGTACTTTCCGTTGAGGCCAGATTTTAGCTGCAGTCTGCCGTTTTTAATCAGGGAGCTAGGTGCTTTGTTCCATTGTGTGGTGCCTGGATGCATACGAAAATACAGGACACTCGTCTCCAGGTAGCTCTTACTTTTTCTGGATGAAGTAGTATATCAGACTGAGTACCTAAGTAAGTAGGTGAGTAGTACATGTTTAGAAGGGTCCTTCCCATTTAATCCAAACCCATTGTTCTTGGAAAAGAAAACTTTCATACATTAGTTCCCAACCACATCTACGAGCATTTTAATAATTTTCGTTCATACATTAGTTCCCACTCACATTCATGCCATGTTGAGGTAGAGTCAGCACGAGAATCTTCTGATAGTTGAAAGGCAAGGTAGCAAGGTAGGTAGTTCGATAAGGTACGAATACCTACTAAAAACGTGTAAGTAAATGTTTGCGTCAACGTCTGGCGTGTAGGTGTGGCGATTTTCACGTATTATATTTTTCCCCGATATCTTTAATTTGTTTTTGCACATGCTGTTGCTTATTTGCTTGCCATCATTCAATGACAACGCCTGTCTCTTATAAATATTTTTGGCAACTACCTAGGTACATGATTTTGATCCTGTGACGACCGGGAACCACACACAGTGGTAGGGTGCTTTTCCACCAGAGATGTGCTATGCAACTATGCTGTGAGGATGTGTGAGCTAAGTTAGGTGTGACCGTTTCCACTGATGCTAAGCTATGAATTTAACGAAGCGAGTAAGATGTGCTATGAAGATAGCATGGCATGTCTACTTTCGGTGACAAATGCGCCTACCTACTGTAGGTACTCTGCTCTGCACATAGCTACACACCACTTACGTCAGAGCACGTATTCTTCCTTATAAAAAACATAGCTTAGCTCAACCCGTTTAATTAATTGAACCCAATTAATAATGTGGTTGGTGGATATCACACGCATCCATAGCAATGTAGCATAGCACATCTCTAGTGAAAAAGTACCCTTAGCCTCTGCCTCGAAAAGTAGGTAGGTAGGTAAGATAAGAAGCCAGTATCTAACAAAGTACCTATACAGTGTAAAATCCGTAAAAGTAGGTTAGTAAGTATTTTACTTTAGTACATTAGTTTATGTACAGTGGTAGTTCTCTGTTGATCGGTATATAGTAGTGTAGTGGTATGCCTATGTTTATAATCAAAGTAAGATTTATTGTACTTAGATTCGATTCAAAACAACCTTAGATAAGTTCCGCCCTAAATCAAAAAGTTAAGTTGGTTAAAATTGATTCCTTCGAGAACAAAGCTGCAACCATTTTTTGTGATGGCAGCTTTTATGGCAGATGTTTTCGATTTCGAAAGTAGAAATGAGATTAGGCAGCGTGCCGGCGGCGCACGCGCTTCCCGATCGCCTCTGCCTTTGGACACCAATATCATTAAAGGCAGCTGCAAGACACCGTAAGTATTGCTTATAAACTTGGTCAATTTTGAGTATTTGTTTCGTTTTATTTTACAACTTTTTTCGGTTTCATTTGGTTATTGAACAATCAAATCAAATTGACAAACCTCAAATGTTTGGTCAAGTTAATCAATACGAGTACTTAATACGATGTACCCAGCTAGATAGGTAGGTGATGATATTAAGGTTATAAAATATGTAACCCAAAGCTACCTAACCTCCGTACAAACTAGTGTTTGTTACCTAGTAGCAAAATAGTGTTATTTTCTGATGATTTGATATTATTGAAATAGAATACTATCCCAGCCTGTTACTGACTCTCTTATTACATGTTCGTACTTTGTACTCTTAGTTACTATAAATATGCAGGGATAAATTCTTGAGATACCTATCAACTACCTAATTATCAAATTGCATAATTAAGCTTAAGTAGTTGTAGGTGCTAATTTACTCTTTGGTGCTACCTGACTTTTTCTATAAACTAATAAAGTGTAAAACTCATGTTTCAAAACATTTTTAGGGCAACTTTATTTATCTTGTTGAGAGGTCAAGAATTAAAGCTTAATATGTGCCTAAAAATTCTGAGACACCCTGTAACAACATCAATACAGCAGGTGATCAGTCCCACTGTTCGTTTTTGGCGAATCAGAGGCGGGCAGGTGCGTGCGCGCAGGTGACTCCGCGATCACAGCCTATATCGGTATACAGGTTGTTCATTGGTTATTATGAATAATTGCATATGTTTTGTTAAGCCTGTTTTTTGACATTCTACAGTCAGTGATACCTACCAACCTAACAAAGTATGTGGGTACATATTGTTCTGTTTTTATGTCATTATTGAAGCCAATTTGTTAATCTGAAATACATTTACATATTTTATATTTCATAAACCAAATACCAAATGCTGCAAATATTGTGGTAGAGGCAGATACCTCCCTTTAAGGGAAATTTACTTGTTTAAAGGAGATTTCACTATTACAAAAAGTAGTACCTACATAATATTTAGAAGCCTGTTCTCATAATGAATTGAACCATTCAACACCTGCACAGCGCTACGTCTTGGGCCGCAGATTTTTACATTGTATGCAAGTATCTCAATTTGTATGGAAAGCACGCTTAGGACAACACACTGACAACGAGTCAGCCACGCGTCAGCCAACGAGATATTATATATCAATGGCGTGGCGTCAGCGTACGAGAGCGCGCGCCGTCTATTTATTTTATGGCGGGACGCGTTGCAAGTGGGAGAACTGCCTTAGTAATGTTAATGTAGATTGATCTACATATCAATAATCTTCATCCCATATTATTTGGTAGCCTACGAAATAATATGCGGTAAGTAGAACATAACATACATTCAGCATCTGTCTCAAAGCTTATGTAACAGTTAAGAGTGCTTCAGCTACTTATCTGCTGCAGTTACCTACTGCAGGACTTGCGTGGCTCATAAGTCACGTCCAAGGCCCACAGTCACCTTGCTAGTGGTCGCCTCGAGTGCTGAATAACACACCAACGTTCCTACCTAGTCACAGTGTTCACAAGATAAGAACCACCGGATGGTTCGTAGGATAGCGTTTGCTGGATAACTGCGTCACGGTCACAGCACAGCTGCGACTGCATTACTTACTAACAAATTACCTACAAAAATAAAAATAGAATATTTGCATTTTTTTAGCAAAAGTATCACACTGTATCTATGAGAAAAGGGCCCGTGCGCTAAACTACGGCCGGAGATGCAGCAGATGCGCCCGCGCCGCCATATGTTGTCTGCTGCAGTACAACAACAGCTATGATCCAAATCAAAGTGTGCTTCAAATGTATTCTTCCTACTTACAGGCCTGTCCTCAAATTACACGGCACGGATTTCTTTATCCTAATGTGGCCTTATTTTACTACCCAAAGAAAAAAAAACTTGTCAAAGAGCAATGGAATTAATTACACATTTTTATACGCGTAGTTAAGGACCTACCAGGGACTTTCACTGGTTAGAAGGTACTTTTTATTCCGTAATTATATATTTCAAGTTCTGCATAAAATATTATAATATTTTTGAGAAATATTTTACGTGAATGCATAAGTATAACTACACGCAAACGAAGTTGCAGGTGGATCAGCTAGTCTACTATAAAATGAAAGTTTTCCTAAACCAATAATGCATTTACATTTTAGTGATCCTGTACCACGCAGGCACAGAGTTCAGGATGGTGGTGTGATTATTCAAAAAAGCAAACGACCAATCACATTTAGAGATTTATTAGAAGTTTAGCTGGGTTACATTTAGATCTGTATTGATCATTTCGATGAAAAATGTTTCTGATGCGTATAGCGGTGCCGAAAGTTTTCGTCAACGTTTTCTAGAAATTGTAGCATTTTGCTACTGCCATCTAGTGGCACAAAGTTTCAAACTTAATTAAGCTAGGTAGTTAAACAGATCCTCATGGACGTTGTCAATAATATTATAAATAAGAAACAAATGAGCAAAGTATTTTGACAAAAGATACACGATGAATGAATAAAGAGGCTCCTTTGCAACAGCCAAGGTTAAATGTTGTGATTGTGAAGCATGGCTCTAGGTACCGAGTGATTAAATTATTCAACAAATTGTTGAATTCATTTTATAGTAGACTAGCTGATCCACCCGCAATTCATTTGCGTGTAAATCGATCTTAAGAGCATTGATAGTCTAACTTTAATTATCTTTAAATAAAAAAAATACTTTTATTAGAAAGTGCTTATAGGTACTCCTTGGATGACTTTTGTTTAGGTTAGGTACTTATTGTGAAAATGTATTTTGATTTTAATTTAAGGTTGGACATGTTTTAGTCTTAAATATAAGTATAGGTTTTATAAATGTGACGATTTTGAAGATATCGGTGTTATACCACGCCGCTGCCTCCGCCCACGAAGCTGTAAACAGCTTATTTTTTTGGTTTTTATGTTCGTTTATACAAAAGTAAGTCAGGCAGTGTCGTAGGGTTTAGTTCCAGCCGTGGGATCCGTAGGCGCGCCCCATGGCTCTTCGGGTGCGGAGGCGGGGCGGCGTGGTATAACACCGATATCTTCAAAATCGTCACATTTATAAAACCTATACTTATACCTAAGACAAAACCATGTCCAACCTTAAATTAAAATGAAAACACATTTTCACAATAAGTACCTAACCTAAACAAAAGTCATCCAAGGATCATCCAAGCTTGCAAGTTTGCACAACCAATATGTTGGTTGTGCAAACTTGCAAGCAGAGCGAACATGAAAATGTATAAATAAAATCTCTTAACTATTCATATTGGAATTTTTTTATGTATCGGTAATAATTAGATAGGTCATTAACTTTGCTTGTTTGTTTTGTGTAAAATTGATAATCATTTTAATCTACTTTTTATTGTCTGTTTTTAAATAGTTATGTAATTCAAATACGATTTGTAATGAAATTGGTATAAAAAAAAATGAAATCAATGAAATTAAATGAAATGACAGACCCCCATTTGATCGAGTTACCTCAAACTAAACATGAGATCTGCCTAAAAAGCTGTTTACTTTACCCTAAACGAAAGTTGCCAATGAAGTAGTATGCTTAAAATATTTCACCAAAATCTTACTAGGTAATTATACTCTAGTTGATTCATCGTCATCAGCATATAGTATACCAGTCCACAGCTGGACATAGGCTACTTGATTGTATACGCCAAATTACATTAGCTACTATAGATATAAATATACTAGAGATAGGAACCTACATAATAAAAGCTTATTTTTAATTTACGCTCACGAATTTCAACCGAAGTTGTCAGATAAGCAAGTTTTTTAATTCCTATGATTCCTTCGCTTCATGAATGCAACAAGACAAAATAGTAACTCGTTTGATCCCGCCACGCGCCAGGTGCATACAGACTGATTCAATGCCAAAGACAATTTTATATGTACCTACTATACAATCGATAAGATAAAGAGTATCGTCCCATAAGAACGAAGTTTGGTTCCGTGGTTTATTATAATATACTTACGATTTAGATGTACATTGGTAACGACAGAGGTACAGGTTATCAAAAATATCAAGGAATCTAAAGATTCTCCAGAAAAAATCTACCTTGAATATTTACGTATGAGGCGCAGGTACCTATGAAGGAGCCGGAAGTACCTACTTACATAGGTCAGGTACTCATTTGAGTGAGTCTAATTTAAATATCACCTTTTCGATGGGAATCAAAATCATTCAACCACATCTTACCATAGTCAGGTGAACACTAACTGCGATATTCAAAATACAAAATGTTAAGTACAAATTCCGCTAACCTTCTCTGACGAGTTTCACAAAACAAATCAGAAATTCGACAATGTTTCGCCTTCCCCATAAGGCATTCTCAGGAAATTATGGACTCGTTGTCCACCTAGATTAGCGGAGTTTGAACTTAATATAGGGCTTTTGAATATCTTGTAATGGAGTTCCGCAAAGTCACGCTTGAGTCAATTTACTGAAAACTGGTTTGCCCTTTCGACAAGGAAACCTTAAAACAGGGTCTCAAGGCATTGCATAGGGCTTAAACAGTAAAACTCATTCTTTTTACACATCGTTCTATATTTATTCTTAAATTACATTGGGACGGTGGCATATCACAACATTTAACACACTTGTCGCGTGAGATCAAATTACTAACATACATTTGAATCGTGTTGCTAATACGAATACACTACAACAAACACAGGTTACATTATAAGCGCGCGAAATGTACCTACAGGGAGGTCCTACGGTTGCAGTCATCTTACTACCTTGCTATCTACCTAAAGAAATATGACATAAAACATGTTATCAGAAAAATAATAAATCCAAATTGACGATCACAAAGGCAAGATAAGTACTTATTGGTGTCACATAATTTGTCTACATGAAAATATCGCTTTAATTATTATAGTTTGACCAAAACAGCTGTACACGCGCCTTAGGAAAGCACAGCGAGGTGGGGGCCGAGGTGGGGGGCTCCATAAAGTTAGTCAATCATTTAAAGGGCAAAGTGTACGTTTCTTTAACAAAATCCCAAATGACGTGATTAATTTATCTGTAAATAAATTCAAAAATGTTGTAAAACGTAATCTCTATGACAAAAAAGCTTGGGATGAAACTGTCTCCAATTCCCTCAAAACCAATGTAATAGTTAAGAAAAAAACATTGTAAAACTGACATTTAAAAAATATATAAGCCTAGAGTTTCTTGCCAATTCTCTGTTTGGTCACGTTACCAATTAGTGTAAATAAAAAAAAAATACGATTCAAAGTGTACTGTAATGTGCGTACTGAATAAAGAAATTTTCACTTTCACTTTCACAATATTTTTGAGCTACGACTGGTGACTTGTAATTTTTATTTCATAAATTCTTATGATCATATAACAATCATCAGGCAGATGATTTATACATAAATATGTAAACATCCAGCCATTTTGAAATTAAATACTTTAATATGGATGACGTCTGAAAAATTCTAATTAGTCCATCATTTACATTATGAAAAAATATTGAACACTAATTTTTCTTTTGTCAATTAAACAATAAAAGATAAAGATATAGTGCGTTGAAATTCCGCGTGACGTCACGGCTTAATACACTTTTTACCTAGCCGTGACGTCACGAGCCCCCACTCCCGAACTTTGACGCTCTATATCTCAGTCAATTATTATAAATTTGATAAATAAAAAAATACGTGCCAAATATTTTTTGTTGATCTATCCGACGGACTAATTAGAATCATTATTATTTCACCCAGTCGTCATCCAAATGAAGGTCCTTGATATCACGAGATAACACACGATATATCTCTGGATATTTATCTCTTGTGTGTCTGACATACACGTCCCTCCCCACGCCGCACCGCGCAGATATTTATGGAATGGTACAGCGGTAGCGGTCAAACTAAAGTAGGCTTTCTTACGTCTTTGCCGCTATTATCAATGCATAAAAGTTAACAGTCAGTAACAAACAACCTAGATCACACCTAGATACCGGAGTGTTGGTTTTGTTAAACATGAAATTTTCGGGTGAAAATTTTCATTTATTAAAGAAGTACAATAAGCTACTTTTATTGTCCGGCCGAAGACAGTTTGGCCTCAAAATTTGGTTTGGTCGGTTACATAGTGACCTAAAAAAAATTATAGGAATCCTAATACATTGAAAACACATCATCACTTATTTTCCCTTTGGATATCCAGTATGCAGGTCTTTTGGGTACAATAAATCAAGTCCAGTGCTTAAGTGGTATATCCAGTTCATGCAAAGATTACCTGGAAGAGATCACTTTTAGCGATAAGGCCGCCAATTGTGAAACCACGGATTAGTATTATAGTTTAATTAGTTATTTTAAATATTTGTATTATTATTTTTTTACAATAAAGAGATCTATCTCAAAAGGTCTGCATTGTAGCTGATCACTCCAACAATAAGTTCGGTACATGCCTACACTTTGATATAACACCAGTAAGAATACATACATAGGACGGAACCTTTTTAGATCACAAAGCGCCTTAAAATACTTAACTATAAATGCAAGAATATTAAAGGTTATACACAAAAAAAATAACATTTCATAAAACATTAATTTAAATCTTCAACTTGCTATATTCCTTGAAATTTAAACTGGTAAGCATTTGCTTGTTTAAACGTAGTTAACTTCATCAATTTTAGATTAAGCATTTTTTAAAAGACCCGACACAGATGCCTCTTTTCTCTTTCCAACGTTTGTGGAATGTATGGGCGAGAGAGGAAGAAACAACCGACTGTGGTTCTGATACAAATTCTCACGCGTTGCACTTCTATTGTGTAGTAGGTTTACCTTTCTGTGAATATCCAGGTGAACCTACAGCATCTCAAGGTTACCATTATCATCATCAGTATAAAGCAGTCAACTGCTGGCACAAACTTAATAGTTTAGAATGTTTTGCAGATTTATTAAAATACCAGGATACTTAATTTATAATCAATAAGACCTATGAAAATATCTTACATTCGTTCATCAGCAAAAAAGAGCTTATCTTCAAACGGTTGAAAAATCTCAATAAATTCTTGGATTATCCCTCGATCATGTAACCTTCCAAACAAAACAACTAAATCAAAATTGGTTCATCCGTTTGGAAGCTACGGTGCCAGAAACAAACACAGATAAACTTATGCGTCGACACGTAAATATTGGCTATTATTTTTTATGTAAGAAACACCATTCACAAATTTTTGTATTTTTTTACCACCTGTATAGCTATATTATAGGCTAGACTTATACAGCTTGAATTATCGGTTTAAATGTTCATAATATGAATTCAGAAAGCTTCGAATTGTAAAAAACTATTTGTTCAACAAATACACTGATTGCTTCCATATATTTACTATATTACCAGTAGATGACCTGAAGGATCTAAAAAATTAAACAAATTTTGGATTTATTGTTCGCACATGCGCATCTGTGGTGATCTAGTGAAGTTTACTTGACCAGAAGTTTAGTTTAATCAGCGGTCTAATCAGCGTCTACAGATAGCTTGACAAAGTGCTTGTCAAATTTTCAAATCCAAAACGTTTATCACAGCCTTCCCCTCTTTTCCACACACGAATGATTCTTTGTTTGTATGTATATCTTTAAAAAATCCGAAAGCTTTGTATTTATTCATATCATGATTGGCACACCCTCGCAATTCAGATTATTAATTCACACCAAAGAGGCTGGATCAGAAAAATGTTTATTTTTCAGATAGAGTTACAAAAAAGGACGGCTGTCTGAATCATTCATGAGTAGAAAGAAGAAAGAATTTGTCAATTATAATTTTTTATAGCTAAGACATACATAAGTATGACGCATACGCTTCGCGAACATATGGTTGTCACTCCAAAAGCACTTTTAATTTAGAGATTGCTTTGGTTTTCTATTGGTATCCTCTTTGATGAGGACAAATATTCAGACTGCTTAGAGCTAGCCTATTATGGCGAATATTTCTCAAGTTATCGTTTGAACAAAGGAACGAACGATATATCGTTAACAATTTACTTTCGCTAAAACTAACGTTATACAAGAGCGCGTTGCTTTTAGTGAAGAAACGTTCGAAAATATCTCATTAAGATGGCGTCATATCTTAGCCGGAAGCTCACTAACGGCCTTACTTATGAACATCTTTCAAAAGATAAACGATGCTTAGGCTATTGCCATCTCTCACCGTTGGATAATGACAAACAGTGACAGGGCTAAGTTTGAGCATTGATTACCTTTGAGTAGCATTCTTAAGTAACACTATAGTTGAACGGGAACTAAGTAGGTGTCACGTCATAATGGCGCTCATTTAGGCGTTCATACTTATGTCCAGTGGAGCAGTGGACTGCTATTTATGCTGATGATGATGAGATGATGATCATGAGACTTTTTCGGACGTTACCGAGCATATAAGGTCCCTCGATACACATTCGTCAAAATTATAAAATCAAAATTTATATGACCCTCTCACAAATGGCGCATACACAATACTACAGCCGACTGTGGGTAGAGTTGGCCAAAGGGAGTCTATTCTCTGGGCTCCAAAACGTGGAAAAAAATGGCTACACCAAAAAACGGTGCACGCTACATGTTGCGCCAACATTGAACACTTTTCAAGCGACATAACCTCTAAATTAGTGCGACTATGGCATTGCGAAGTATTTATTTGATGTTTATTTTTTAAAGTTTTCACTTGGAGACTGACTCTACAATAAATTGTTGTTGACATTAAAAGTAGAGTTGAGTCCTTTTCACGATAGAAGATACGAAGACATGGCGCCACTGTCGTCTAAAAATTAAAATGGAATGGAAATAAATCAAAAGAAAAGCAATATCAACACGTCTCCCACTAACATATGATGCAAATAAAAAGTCTGACAAGAGTTTATAGATAAATATATTAGTTCGGATAGTTCGGTGTTTTTACGTATACTGGAGATTCGGCATTAGTTCCACTGATTGCTGGACTTCTTTTGTGAAAAGGACTCTACTATCTCGATGACTATGGTATAACGATGTAAGTGGAAATAAATATGGCTATGGCACCTAATTGGTGGTTTGCGTTTCACAAAACAAAATAAACATAATTCATATTTTGTACAACTTTTTTATTTTACCTACGTGTTTACAGCCTATGCTAATTTTAATCTATGCAGTTTCTATTAGTCTGCAATAATTGAATTGAGGACTAGAAAATGCTACGTGAATATTACTTTAACTTTACATTTTATTATATTTTTTTTTAAAATTATTGGGGCTTGTTGCTCGCTATTCCTTTACTCATTATGTACTATTGTATATTGTATATAGTAATACTATTTCCCTATATACTATTAACCCTTTATGGGTCAAATGAGGGGTTTTGGCTTCACGATTGAAAATAGCCTTCTTAAACGTCGCTTCAAGGTGGTGGTAGAGATTCTTCCTACTTTTTTTAAAATCAAAATAACAACAAAAATAATTATTCAAAAACAGCACGACATTGCCACTAAGTTGTGTGGCTCAAATAGTAAAAGAGTAAAAATTTAAGTTTATAGCCGGTCTCGTATAAAGCTGCAAAAAAGGTAAACAAAGGGGATACCCGTATCGAACTTACCTCCTTTGTAGTAGGTAACTACGACGTGACTACATTTCTTCATAAAAAATCTACGAATTTTAATTTTAGCCGAAACTTGTCAAATTGTATTTGTATTATGATTCGTGCATATTTTTAGTCTAATACTTTGTTTCCTTACAAAGATATTTAATGATAAACATGTTTTATGGCTAATTATTTTATAACACTGGTCACATTCTGGGGAATGCTGGCTACCGAACCTCTAAGTGCACATTCACACATTCGGTATTTATGTAACTTTTGAAGTCAACTGCTGCCATCATCTGATACGACTAATAGTATTTACAAATAAGTATTTGTGTGTATATGTCTGAGGACATGGCGAAATATTAGTTATTTATGTAAGTAGGTACTGAAAACTATAATTATGTACTTATAAGCTCTCTAATAAAAAACGCTCATATCATTTGGTTTTCTTTTAATCTTTGAGGGCAAGTGCCTATGCCTATGATAACTATGCCTTTCTATTAGAAAATTTTCAGCTCAAGTAAAGTCACGGGCAAGAACGAAAATAACCTTAGCCTTGGAACACCTATAAGGTTTTGGTCCACTATCATGTCACTTTGTCAGTGACATTCCTTTGTTTACATTATTTGCAGGATTTAAAAATACGAGCATTATGTAACAAACAATCCTTCCACTGACTTTGACATACCCAACGGTAAGACAACCAACATTTCTTGATGGATACCGCTGACTGAATAGGACTCACAATCCAGTAAGCCAAATTGGTTGTCATGCCCTGCTGAAGTATACCAGTCGTACTGGAAATGTACTTTGTGTGACTGACTGAAACTCTTAATGAGCCAGCGCCATGACGCCAGATCTACTTATTACATCGTGTAGCGAGAACCCCTCAGTTCTTGAATACATCCATTTGAGTGTCTCAAAGTTATCTGTCTAATTGACAACCAACGTGTCTCAACCGAGATACCTATGTAGATACGTTTTTGGAGGGTTTATTTTATTTTAAGAGCTCTCGCCCACGTCGACTTTGTATAGGGATGCTGTCGCGCGTTTTGTAAATATGTATCTACAAGCGATGCAAATGCACGACCGACCGTCCGTCGCTGACGTCATCAGAGGAATCTTCGATAATGGTCATGCACAAAATGGCATTTCTGTATCTATGCTGAATCGCGACTGAAGCAGTGGTTACGTGGACGAAGATACACAGCGTGCGACACCATCGCTAGAAACAAATCTTATTTTAAAATTCTTGATAAGTATGTCCTTTCATTTAAAACCAATAAACAGATGACAATAATGTCCATTTTAGGTATATGAGCTTGTAACTCCTAGAATAAAGTTCTATCACCATAAAATGTTGCTATCGCCATGAATGATGTCCATTGCTGGGGCTGCCCGGTGTAGATGCGGTAGAGTCGTTTGCCAGCGTGTCTTCAGATTCACCCTCTTCTTTTGCATCGTCCATTGCGTGCCGGCAAAATGAGCAGTGACCCTTTGTCACTAGTTGTATCTCGTAGTCCTCTAGGTAGAACAACTGCGGAAGAAAATGTATATTCGTATATTTATGTATCTAGGCGGAGTTTTTAATTTTTTTGATCTCGCTTCCGATTACGCTATGATATCGAAGCAACGCTATCTAGAGAAGGAAATGTGAAATACGATGAAACAAGTCTCCAGAGGCCGAGGCACGAATATTTTGACATGTTGTATCGCTAGCCTAAATTTAGGCCAATAAAAAACCTTAGATTTAAAAAAAACACGAGGCTTAACCACCATCGAGGCTTAACTTCAGACAAAACTGTGCGGTTGATTGTGTAAGCTCCGAAAAACTTTCACTTGGCGCTCTGAATCCGACTACTAAACAAGATGGTAGTTGATGGCATAAACTTTAGGATAACGATAACATAGTGTATATTACGTAAGGATATACCTATGTGCGCATTATCACGTGTTTGAAACTGTCAAGGAAATCATCGCAAGGAAATTGGCATACCTTAGAATTGATGATGTATTTTATAAGCCAGCTTAGTACTTTCGCACAAGCTAACTTTTGCTCACAGGACAGAGCGCAATGGCGCTCATTAGGGGAGGCCTATGTCCAGCTGTGGACTGCTATAGGCTTACTCAATTATCGTCTTTTCTTCAGATTATGACAAAACTCCTTCAACAGGGAGAAAATTCGAAAAATTTCGTACAACACAGATAACAGAATAATGGCACATTCAGAATATACTTACGTTATGGCAATTCTGACAGGCTGTAGCTGGTAACTCAGGTAACATGTTGCGGTACAGGAGTGGTGCAAGGGGCGGTCGATCCACAACCAGCACGCACGCTGGATTCAGTTGCAAGAGCGCACTGCGACTGCAGACTACCACACCACTTTCATCCTCCTGTATAAAACAATAACAGAATTTAAAAAAAAATCAAAGGAGACGGCCCCTTCCGGCACCAGAGCAGTTTCGTGCTTGAATTTTGAAAAACCTTAAGGGGCTAAACAATATTATTGTCATAAAATCACACTTTTTTAACTAGTTGTATTAATGTATTTCATAAATCTCGGCCTAACGGGTGTTAAATAATCTTTTGATAATAATAACTTATTCATATCAATTCGTTGTGGTTTGCTGGTGCATTTCAAAACCTACAATATTGATAATTTCATGAAAATGCTACTTTTTACCTTTGATTAATTCACCACTTATATTGAGAAAAACCTTTCGCTTATTATTTTTGTAAATACTCGGTTTGAACTAGATCTAGCTAAAGAGTTAGTGATTTGATCATTCTTGTGAAAAAGTGTCATTTCCTGTCACTTGGCTGTCACTTGTAACTATAAAAAAAGTGCAATGCAACATCGCTCATAAAAACTTCGATGTTTGAATGAAGTGAAATAGCAATGTTGGAAACATCAATATTTATGTACGTTATATCGATATTGACTAAACTTAGCAGTAATGGAGGCCTTGAATCCTTTGTTGATCCCTTATCTAGGACTAGCGAAGGACTAGCAGATACCCAATCGATCCTTTACTGCGGAGCCATGGTGGCGTGTCGTGTTGCTTGTGTCAAGGTCCCAAACTCCGCGCGAGCAGTACGGCCTGTCGACAAAATTCCAGCTTGGCAAGTACGGATCGAACGGCGGGTCAGTATATTCAGGACCCTCATTGCAAATCCAAGTTGCTTCAGAGGGGACCATACCCGCCCCCGAGTGATGCGTTTTGTGACACAGGCCTTTGCTGGGACCGATACTAGACCCCAAGATTATCGCATTAACTTTCTGAAGCAGAAAATATCTGCATGGGCAAGCCGCATTCGTCGTTATCGAGAACGAGTGGAAAGATATTGGCAGAATCTCAACTTTCAGAGTGACTAGAGGAAAGTGTACCGAAACTGGAAGAAACCTGAATAATTGATGGACGGGCGTGTACCGAACGCTGATGCCATTAATAATTTCTGGCGCAGCATCTGGTTTGTGCCCGTCCGCCTGACGGAGGGAGATTGGATGAATGTGGTGATCAGAGAGTGTGAACCTATAGAAATCATGGGAGCTGTTGAGATTAGCCCCATAAATTGTTGCAATCCGTTCGGCCCATAACTGGGAAAGACCTGGACCGGACGGGTTGCATAACTTCTGGCTGAAGTGGTTTCGATTTTCACACTCTGTACTCGCCACACAATTTCAAGAAGTCTTTGAGCTTGGGTCTCTCCCAAGTTTCATGACGACAGGAGTCACCTTCCTGCTCCACAAATCTGGTAGTACCGCGGAAGCAAAGAACTACAGACCCATCTCGTGCTTACCTACCATCTACAAGCTCATTTTACGTCCATTCATACCGTAAAAATTAATGCACACATTGTTGCAAATAATATTTTAGCACCTGCTCAGAATGGATGTAGGGTTGGGTGCCGCGGTACTCCTTCTCATTGACACGACCATTAGCTGGAGAGGATCTTAGAGTTGTATAAAATAAATGAAACTTTGAGATCCATCTTAGGTACATGCATAAGACAGTGGATCACAGTTCTTCGTCATCCAGGTAGCGGACGGGATCCCTCTGCTGGGCAGGATCTGATTCGCACAGAGCGGGGTATTTTCCAGGTCAACAGTCTGTGTCCCCTATGTTTCTGCCTGGCAGTGAAGCCTCTAAGTACTCTGCTTAAGGATTCAGGGCTAGGCTATCGACTCCGGAGAGAAGTTGATATCGTTTCTCACCTGTTGTACCTGTATGACCTCAAACTTTTCGCGCCGAGAAAACTAGAGCTGCTAACTCCGTTGAATATTACACAGATATTCAGCAGTGCGAGAAGTGTGTGTCTTTCCGATATCGAAACCTACAATATATATATATTGGTATGTCAGAAGCGTTAGATATAATAGACAGAGGCATAAAACAGTCGGTGAAGGAGCGATTCTTTTGCCGCCTGACTAAATTACTAAATAGTCTTTTGTCGGGTGGTAACAAGGTTCGTGCCTTCAACGGCTGGGTTATACCTATACCTTTGGCAAATTGAGATGGACTCAGAATGAACTCTTGACTGTAAGGTTCGTCAACTTCTTACTTACTACACACAAAATGCAACATCCACGTTCGTCGGTAATGGGGATGTACATTCCGCGGAAATGTGGGGGTCCGGGCTTTTTCAATGCCAAGACCCTCCATAACCGCGAGGTGTGAAACCTCAGAGTATACTTCCTACATACCGACAGTGAGATGCATCGTGATGTCGTAGCAGTTGACAAGAACCTTACCCCGCTCTCACTGGGTAAGGAGAACTGGCACAAACCTACGGTGCTGAGTGCCCTCGACCGCAAGGTGGTATGGGAGAGTAAGGAGCTGCACGGACGGTTCTACAAAGCCCTTACAGGGCCTGATGTAGACCTACTCGCATCCGTGAACTGGCTACGTTTCGATGACCTCTTTGGGGAAACCGAAGGTTTTATCTGTGCGATTATGGATGAGGTAATAAAGACGAAAAACTACCGAAAGTATATCGTGAAGTATGGAATTTGAATGTCATTGACATGACATATGCAGAGCTTGTCATCGTGCCGGTGAATCCCTTAGGCATATACTGTCGAGTTGTTCGCACCTCGCTAACACCGATTACTTGCACAGACACAACCAAGAAGCAAAGATCGTCCATCAGCAGCTTGCTCTCCAATACGACTTGGTCGGTCCAGATGTTCCGTACTATAAGTACACACCAGTACCGGTTCTCGAAAATGGTCGTGCTACGCTCTACTGGGGCCGCTCTATCATCACGGACATGACTATTCTAGCGAGTATACCTGGTATCGTGCTAATAGACCGGTCGGAACGCCGGGCGATACTTATTGACATCACCATCCCACACGACGCTAATCTCGTGTAGGCCGAGACGGACAAGCTTAGCAAGTACCTTGACTTGGTCCACGAGATTACCGCTATGTGGGATGTTGACTCAACAATTATCGTTCCCATAGTCGTTTCAGCGAACGGTCTCAAGAACTCGTTTTCCTCAACGATTATCGGTTCTTTGGTAGTTAGATCTTGTTTTACTTATACCAACATATACATATATCCACAAAAAACAACTATCAATGGTCGGTCTTATCGGAACTGTTAATTGCAAATAATAAAATCCAAAATTATAACAAATACCTCATCTACTTTGTCCAGGAAGGGGTCTATAAAGTCGGCATCGTGGTCTATCCGGAGCACCTCAGCGCCTCCAGTGTCGGATTCCGCGTCAGGTTCCGGCAACGGCATCCGGCTGATCAGATCTAAGGCCTCCTCGTGCGAGATACCTTCAGACGGCTCGAATTGGACTAGTGGTAACACCTCTGCAATTTTTATTATTATTTGACGTTGTCAGTAAGAGGGAAACAATAATCACATTAATATAACAAACGGGAAAGTTGGTTGGTAGTTTACGGACAACAACAGTGTGATAAATCAAAACATCTAACCATTCCTAACAGAATGTAAAAAATCCTAACATGTATTAGTGCTTGAAAATGTTTGTAAGTATTTTTCAACAGCTATGTGGCAGCACCATTATACTTGTGGCACTTGTACGTAGTGAGTAGTGTATCTGTAGGTACCGTGTGTAGCAAGCGAGTGTGCAAAGGCGTGGCCGCAGTGCGCGCAGAGAGCGGCGCCGAGCGGCGGCGCGTGCCGCCGACACCGCCAGCACAGCGGCGCCACATCCTCGTCCCGAGGCCCCGCCTGCCCGCCGTCACTGCCGCGCGTCTTTATCACGAGCAACTCCACGCTCTCCTGAAAAAAAAAACAGATTTTCTTCATGTAGCTGTATCCTGTCTTGTAAAAATGGATATTTCTTTTTAATACAGTTGATCAAAAAGTGGCGTATTGCAGGGACGTATAGCGTTCGGGATGTGGGCTAGTGCAGAGCTTGTGTTATGGGAACCATATGATTGATATATTACAAAGATACTTTTTTTTGTAAATACATACATATCATACATAGAAAACATCCATACCCGAGACAAATATCAGCAGAACATGCAAACATTTGTCCCGCGGCGGAAATCGAACCTGCAACCTTCTGTGTCACAGGCGGACCTTCGCCCACTGCGCCACAGAGGTCGTCAGAGGAGGTCATTGAGAGAAGTATGCATCCCTTTCTGGCTGATGATATTGGATATGAGAAAGTAGGAAGTAGATCAGCCGTTGAGTTGATGTTCAGAGCATGAATGAATTTTAAAATTTCTTCTATTTATTTTTCTTATTCTGAGATATAAACAAATACAAATAGCAGAGAGGGCGAGAACGATTACAGCGAGTCAGAAAGAGTACCTGTCATAATTTTTGACACTGACATATCTGTAGTGTAAATTACGTTCCGTACGTCATAGTGGTCTTCACAAATAAATTTGACGACCTCTGTGGCGCAGTAGTATATTCCAAATTTCGTCCAAATTCTGCTATTATAGAGTTGAGTGGGAACAAACAAACTCACACACACCCAAATTTTCGCATTTGTAATATTAGAGTTATTGATGTGCAATGTGAGTCAGTGAGTCTTCATGGCTCGAGTGGTTTTATTATGTTTTGTTTTGATTTTTTCGCCTAAATACTGGGGTGGTTGAAGGAAAAAAAATAATAAAGCCCAAAGAACAGCCGTAAAATCTACAGCACATAAAAATATGGTAATTTTGTATGGGAATTGCCACTTCAGATTGGTCGTGCGAAATTTACCGAGTCATCTAGGGAATAAAAAAGCAAAACATTTTGATATAAGGTCCATAGAAGGCAAGTATAGCTTGATGACGTTTCTCTCTTCTGCTGGTCGCATTAGAAACGGCATAAATTCTGTAGTAAATAAGCTGGCAAGTGCAAGTGAGAAGAAAATGGGGCCCTTTAAGCATTACGGTTATACACATAAATTATTTTAGTTCATTATTATCTTATTTCCTACTAATCCTGCTAATATTATAAAACTGAAAGTATGTGAGGATTGATAGAGGGTGTTTGTTAATCTTTCACGCAAAATCTTCTGAACGGATTTGATTGAAACTTGGAATAGTGAACTTAATACTTAGAAACTTGTTTAGAAACTTGAATACTTAGTGTTTGACCGGATTAATACTTAATTCAAGATGAGGATTTAAATCTCGTGGATACTATTGTATCTTTAGATAATTAGCTTCAATGGGGTGCTCACATAGATGGGTCAGTTCGACACTGACTCATTTCTGCAGCATAAGCAGTCAAAAGAATCCCTTAACTTACTGACGTAGAAACGGCTAGACTGGTTTATTTCAGCTACTTCCACCGCATTATGTCGTACGGCATTTTATTGAGGGGCAATGGTGCAGATATCAACACCATATTTGTGGTGCAATTTATAATATGGGCCCCAGAGTTATTATCACTAGAAATAAATATAAACTAGCTGTTTCTACTGTAAGGCTCCTTAAAGGCACTTAAAGTTAGTCAATCTTTTAAAAGGCAATATTTGGGATTTGTTGACAAAATCCTAAATTATATGTTTAATCTCTGTTATAATAATATACCTTCTTATAACATTTCTGATTATTTCGATGACAAAAAAGCTTGGGATGAAACTGTCTCCAACTCCCTTAAAACAATGTAATAGTTAAGAATATAGATTGTAACATGGAATAAAAAAAAATGTAAGCCAAGCAGAGTTTCTTGCCGATTCTTTTCTGTTTGGTCGCGTTACGAATTGGTGTAAATTAAAAAATGTCGATTCAAAGTGTACTTTATAGTGTTTATTGAATAAATACATAATTGAGTTTGAGTTTGCAAAGCCGCGGGCGCTAGTTTAATATAAGAATATCTCTTACCTGGAATTTCTGAGGTATCTGAAGTCCCAAGATCTTGTCTAGCATTTGCTTTGCGAGATTACAGGCGCCCAGTGCCTTCGCTTGTTTTGCCAAGCATAAATAAACACCACTGGTTATTACTTTACTAAGGAAAAAATATTTTTCAAAATTCACGAATACCTAATTAATAAGGTGATAAGATTAGTTTAAAAAAATCTCTTGGTAAAAAGTAAGTGTCCAATTATACTAATATATTGACGGCCGGTTCCGTTACCGATGACGCTTAGTTTTCCCTTGAAAATCTGTCAAATTTTCGACGCCTCGTTGTTAATTTTTGACAGTTTTTCAAAGGAAAACGAAGCATTATTGGTTACGGTATAATATAGGATTCGTGGGTTAACGTAACTAAAGTAACTAAGTTCAATAAAAATATTAAAAAACATAGATTTTTTTGTTAATATCGTATTGTTATATTGTAGATATCTCTAACTTTCACTATCGGAGATAGTTTAAGAATTGTCGTAACTTGGAGTCAACAAATAATTCACTAGGACTGATTTTTCATAGATTTCATGCACGAACGGCAAAAATGAACGCGTTATAATAAATTATATAAGGCAACATATTAACATATAACAGATCCTAAACAAAGCAGAGCCTGTACTCTGTACTATAACTGCCAATAACCGATACACTAACAAGACCAAGACCAAGACAGGCTCTCGGAACAAGCGTATATTTTAATAGACTTATTTTGCCCTGGATCGGACTAGCAATCTATGTACATCGCAGAAGGCATACCTGACATCAAATTCAGTTATGAGGGCAGCTAAACAAAAACCAAGACAAGCAATATTGCTACTAATTATGAAGATCGACGGGTTATTTACCATGAATTGTGAGTTCTGTTGTTTCCCGATATTTCGACGCAGTTGCATGCGCCATGATCACGGGAGGAACATGGCGTATGCAACTGCGTCGAAATATCGGGAAACAACAGAAACAAATCATTGTAAATATTCCGTTGATATTCATCATTATATTCACAACCATGATAGTTGCCTCATTATGGATACAAAAAATATCACGAATTTTACCCTATTATCTTAAGATATTGCTCAGCGAGTACTCAAATCTATCAATCATATAGTCGGCCAAAAGGTTGGTAGAGAATGCTTTCTTTGCATTAGGATTTACCTATTACCTTATTGAGGACAGCTACCTATTCTATTGTAGTTAAAAGGCTTTGTTCTTAGGAAACTATAGATTTATTGTGATGATAACAAATATTGCATGTTCAGATTTTGGAAACTTACTATATTTTAAGTTTTCGTGTTGGGAAATAGAGTCGATTGATATGAAACCAACTTATTTTTATTTTATAGGCGTACTATTAGTTTCCTCAAAATACTGATGATACGGTTCTTTTTAACTTCGAAATGAATGTATAGTTTTTTAGGAAAAAAATAGTAGAAAATAATTAAAAAAAAATAGTAGCTTCCCTAAATGAGTTAAAATATTGCCATACCTGTATTTTTCATGCAATAAAGAATCTTCTATTTAAATCTAAATCTAATCTAATAATCATCCTCAGCTTATAGGAGTCCACTAAGGGACATAGGTTTCCCCTAATGAGCGCCATTGCGCCCTGACCTCAGCTCGACATCTACCTGGAGTCTTTCGCAGATCGTCACCCCACCTAGCCAGAAAGCGTTCTACACTACGATAAATCTTATACATATGTATAGTTTAAGGATACAACATAGAGACACCGGGCGGTGGATCCTCTTCAACCAAAGCCAGCACGTATCTCGCCGCATTTAGCAGCGCGTCCGGTTGTATAAGCGAGAATGGCTCGTTAACACACCGATGAACGGATTCGTACGCATGGTAAACACGCGACAGTCGTTCGTTGTGCTCGTAACGAAGAAGCAATGTATTGCGCTCTCTGAAACAAACAAAATGCAACTTTTAGAACGGTTCTGGATCCTGTCGGCCAATTCGGTTTGCACTTTGGTCAGAAAGTTTCAGGTTTCTTCTGTAAATCAGTGCTGCTTAGCCCACCCCTGCTTCAAGCTGCTATGAAGAAGGGTCCATAATAGCCCATGCCGTTGCAGTGCAGGACGGATAACACCCACACAGCTTTATTCTTACCCCCTTATTTATAACCAAATGTCATTTTATAACGGCTCGATAAAGTAAAAGCATGTCCCTGTCATTTAATAGTACATTAATGCAGCGGCCAGCAAAAGAGGCCTTGATGGACGAACATGTAATGTGGGCGTGACGTGAAGCCGAGGCACACATATATAAGTCCATCAATGCCTAGTTGTGCCCCCTATAACTTCGTTACAACTTACAGCACCATGCTGAAAATTATGCCACAAGGACATCATACGAACTTTACCTTAATTAAAAAGTTTAGTGTCTGTAGCTATAATAGTTTTCAAGATATATGCAGTTCAAATACCCTAAGTGACCATATTTTGCCACTCATTCATGATCATCAAAAATTCAAAAGTCTTAGCAAACGGAAACGGAAACAGTATCCACATAAGAAGTTTTTATTCTTTTTTTCAATTCGAAATAATTGAGTATCCGGCTTTCGAGGTATAGTCCAAGAAAATTAGTCAAATTAGGGCATGAATCTCGGAATGAGAGATAGTCGGCTATAAACTTGTATAAACCTTTATTTGAGCACTCTAAAACTTGTCTCAAAACCTACTTATCGTAGGGTGTTAGCTTCTTCAGATATTCCAAAGTCAAAGGTCAAAAAATCGATTTATTGCAAATATCATGTTTCTTATGGGTTTTATGGTATTTATATCTTAATAAATATTGTAGAAAATTAAATTCTCTACATCTTTTGATCAAATATTTTTTAAATATCTTGAACCATTTTCGAGATGAGGGCAGAGCGCACGCAATATTTAACTATTTGGATTATCATTTGAGAACAAACCGCCGTATTAAAACACGTCGTATAAAATTTATAAACTATTGTTAAATATATAATTTTAAATAATTTGCATTTTTATTAACTATTACATTAAAATTAATTTTTTTTTTTCAATAATTTAGTGTTTATTCATTGAATAGCACCTACCTACTCGTGTAATTATAAAGTTATTATGGGAAATACTTAACCAATTAAAAAATTGATTCTTTTCTTTTTAATTTGTTAGGAAGTAATTTGTATAAATAAGATAAGAATTAAGAATTAATTTAAGTAAATTCTCTACTACATTTGTTTTTTAATCGTTTTTTTTTAATATATACATTTTCGAGATATAAAACAAAATGTTTAAACAAAAGTTGTAAAGATATAAATAGCATAAAACCTATTAGAAACATGATATTTGCAATAAATCGATTTTTTGACCTTTGACTTTGGATTATCTGAAGAAGCTAACACCCTACGATAAGTAGGTTTTGAGGCAAGTTTTAAAGTGCTCAAATAAAGGTTTATACAAGTTTATAGCCGACTATCTCTCATTCCGAGCTGAAACTAAATAATTTTAATTTTTCTGGGCTAGTATTATTAGGTACTCCGTACTCCTTGTTGTTGGTGTGGTTGTAATTGGTGTAAATTAAAAAACAAGACCAGTTATGTGCTAGTTGACTCGCCCACCGCGGGTGACGTCAATGGCGTGCGATACTAATTAGTAAGTTTTCTTCGTAATTAAAAACTGTACGTCCTAGAAAAATTGAAACAGGTTTTAGAATGGGCCAATTAGAGCCTTTCAGATAACACCATATTTGACCATGTAACTTGCTTTATAGCTTGACTACAGCTTTATATAATATTAGCCATGGTCTTCGCTATATTTTTCGAATTATATATATATTTTTGTATATTTTTTTGTACATTTTTTTTACATTTTTATTACATTTCTTATTTTAGACCCTTTGGGGATGAAAATAAAAATCATTTTAAATAAGTTTCAAAATAAGTTCGTGCGAGGGAGTAGCCTGGGAGGCCGTGATATCGCCGATAAGCTGCAATAGAGTAGGCTGAGATGGTGCGAGCATGTCAAGAGGCGTCCACCGGAATACTTTGGCAACCAGGTACAGGAGCTCTCCGTCTCCGGTAGAAGATCTAGTGGGAGATCTAAGAAAACTTGGAATATCAAACTTTCCTTTCTTTCCAAAGGTATAGTTTAGATAGATTTTAATACTTGTCGATAAGTAGGTACCCTAAGTTTTTTAATATTTCACAACATCGGAAGCAGGAGGCACCTAGCTCAAGCTAGCGTGGGATCAAAGTGAGGTCTATGCCCAGCAAGGGGCCGAAAATGACCGCATTAGACTAAGATGAATATATGAGGTAACTTTACTTAATACGTATACCATAAAAGTATTCTTTCTTGCATCGGCATTGTCTTGGTCATACAAAAAGAAATGAGATCGAAACAAAAAACTTTTCAACATTGAAAACGCAAAGTAATGGCCGAGTCTCACTATCCTACTACCGCACATAAAAGTTCTGAGATCTTGTGTACTGCCGAGGCGGCCTTATTTATTTTACATTGAAAACACCCAGACCCTTCGTATCTATTCTATCGCCCCATTGTTGACTTCATCCTTGCTCACGCAAGCCTCGAGGTCAAGAGCTGGCCCATACTACATTAAAAAAAAATACCATACAGATATTTGCAGTTTATGTAAACATTTGTCTCGCGGCGAGAATCAAACCTCGAAACCTTCTGCGTCCTCCGTCCGTCTACCACATTAATCCAAAACTCAAAAACGATCTAGATCAGTTACATGGCTGTCAATTACATAAGAACAGGTATTTTGTAATAAGTTAATAACACCAGCTTTCTTAACTGCTTTCTTAACAAAAAGTTAAGAAAGCATGCTGAAGCATCTACTTAAATACTACAATTTGCGCAGCCCAGCATTATAAAAGGTCTGTTTATAAACCCCTGTCTACACCTGCGTCCTTCGGCGAAGAATCGCGCTGTTTGAAAGACACATTATGCCGGTTGGGGCAAAATTTTACCTCATTGAGAACAGCTACCTTCTCTTATGTAGTCAGAAGGTATTGTTCTGAGGAAACTATAGGTAACTATGAACTCAATGTAGTGGCTAATGGCGCTTCATAGAAATGGTATGGAAAACTTTTTTGAATTTTCACGAAATCTTACTATTTGATTTGGTAAGTTACTTTGGGAAAAGTGTTCCTGTTGGGGAAAATAATAGAGTCTATGAAGCTTCATGTAATGATACGATATAGACAGATGTGACCATACTTCTCGTACCACTTATCGTCAGAGTGGCGGTACAATTATGAAGCCACTGATGTTATCACCACATAGCGAAAAACTTTTTAGAGCGCAAGAAACCTCAAGCTTTGGCACGCATTGCTTTGTCACGATAGACGCAGGCGCGGCACTAACTGTAGAATGTACCTATACGTGAATTTCACGTTTACCCTGTAGATGAGGAAGAATTTTGTTTTTGTTGATGTTGTTGTTGAAAACAAAAGAAAGCCACCTTTTCTTTTGTAGTTATAAGGTTTTTTTAGGAAACTATAGGTTTATTTTGAAGAATAAATAATTGCTATGGCGAATGACGTATCATGGAATATGTATGGTATATACATATATTCTATTGAGTTCATTATGCAATTTGACGCATAGTGGTATTTGATGGTATAATCATTTTGCCAACACTCATTATTAGAGTAATTTCAGGCAAGCGTTCGAGTAGCCATACATGGCCTCAATAAGGTGGCGTCAATAATCGTGCTTCAGAAGTAGAAATTGTATGAATAGTTTTTTAATTTATGCAAAATCATACGATTTGATTTGGTTAGTTACTTTGGGGAAAATGGTTCTGTTGTGAAATTGAGTCGCAGGAGACTATTTTATTTTTTTACAAATGTAAATTTTTATGCTGATATTATGACGAAAATCCAAAATGCTTGTTGTTTTATCCTTCAAATAAACCTATAGTTTCCTTTAAACAAAACCTTACCTACTACCAGAAGAAAAGGTAGCCGCCCTCAATGAGGTAAAGTTTTGTCTCAACCTGTATAACTCGCCCGTCAGAGCCCCTTAGGTACAAAGTACCTCAATGTGTTTGAAAAATGGCGCTTTCTCTCTCAATGTGTTTGAAAATTTCATAAGTATATTTCATAGTACGCATCTCTCACCTCGAGTTTCAGTTATTTTTCAAGAAACCGATGTCAAAATGTTGTTTAACCCTTTAACAATAAATCTGAATTATATATCAAATGTCATTTTATTACACTCGATAAAGAAAGCGTTTTTTAAATGTAATTAACAATGTGACATGATATTTTAGCGCCATTTTAGCTATGATAGGTTTATAGAACTATTATGAATATGGACCGTTAGAATTAAGACACTTAACAAATACTATAGGAGAATCTAGGGGATGAGAAGACTTTCAAAGCGTTTACCAACTCCTTACTTATTAACAGCCGTAGCGCTCGACTCCAAACATTGAGAGGCCAATAAATGATGGAGGTAGCCCGCATCCAAGAATCGCTCTTCGCCAACTGCATTGCCGACTAGTATTGAGAACACTCGCATTGCTGTCGCAGTCTCGCCAGCCAAGTGGTAGGCTGAAATGTAAGTATACAATGTTTGAAACTTATAGAAACAATGCGGGACACTTGTTTGTTGGATCCAGATTTGCAATTCATAGTCGCGACCTACATCGGTGTTCTCAGCCGATCATTATAGATAAGCAAACGCCAGCCGGTCACTATTTGGATGGGCGACCATTTTATATTAAGATCTACGTGCTTCGGCAGGCACGTTAAGATGTTGGTCCTAGATTTTCAGTATAGCCATGACGGAAGCCTTAGAGCGGCCTAAAAACTCCAACATCAGAAATGGCCAATAGCCCATACGAAGCAGGAAGGTAGATACTTTGTTTGATTCCAATATACTATGTTGTATTGATATATACATTGACTGGTCTTATAGTTCTGTTGGAAGTAGCACTGCCTTCTGAGCTGCAGCTGCCGGGTTCGATTCCCGCCTAGCACAAACGTTTGTGAGATGAAAAAGTTTGTTCTGTGTCTGGGTGTTTTTTTTTTTTGAGACTATGATATTCTGTAAATATGTATATTTATTTATTTATTTATTTTGAGATGGAAAACCAACAGCTATACATACTGATCATAGTTATAAAATAGAAGACTGGAAGCCAATTATAGTTAAACAATAAACGTGTGAACACTACTTTTTGAACACAAATAACGAGGTACATACTACAAAGATAAGAAATAAAAGAATTTAAAATAAAATATAAATCTGAGTTCTCACCTACCAAGAACCAACATAAAAATCAAGGGCACCTATTACTGCGACGCTGAAGGCAAGTTGGCCGTGACGAAGAAATTATTGCTCAGTACCCGTTTTGCCTTTGGAACACTAGTTGTGAACAAATCAATAATGTACCTTATTAGCTTTATTAACAGTTCTACTCGCTCGCACCATAAACGTGTTTTGTCTGTAATTTGTAGAGGAATGTGGGATTTGAAGAGGTGCGTTATATCTTGTGGATTTACGAGGGATATTAAACTTCAATTCACTCAGAAGGTCTGGACAGTCAATTAAAATAATCAAATGATATATGTATATTTACATTCGAGATCAGCGGGGTGATCGGCTAACTCTGTTGCAAACAGAAATCATTGACGCCGATCCTGTTTTAACAAACTTTGACATTTCATCCGTCGTAATTCAATGAACGCCCATTGACAAACTGTCACAGTTTGTTAAAGCAGGATCGGTGTCAATCATTTCTGTTTCCAACAGAGTTAGCCGATCGTCCAGCTGATATGCTTTTGCAATGAACTTGACTGGGGTTAGAAGTATTGGTTCAAAAGTAGTAGAAAATAAGTAACAGTATTTGCAGTGCAGAATTCGCTTGTTTTATTATTTGCGTATTGCTTATGGCGTATGGCATTGCGTAGGTTTCATGAACAGATGCTCCATCACGAAGAGTAGCGAAAATGGATTGGTATCGTAGACGCAAAGCGTAGATTGAAAATAACACTTTGTCACTGAGTGAAATTTTTCGTTACGCTTACGAAAATCTGATTGAAATATTCGTAGGCTAAATTCATATTTCTTATATTTATAATTCAGGTTTTTTAAATCGTTCCTTTGACGTATATTAGGTATGAATCAAAGTTTATAACAATAACAACCTATTTAGTCTACTGTTGAACAGAGGCCTTAGAGGGATTTGACCAAAATCCCCATGCTGGGCATTCGGTTTGGGGCTCGCAGGGCTCAGCTTCTCGCACCGCCGACGCAACAAAATTTTACGATCTGATTTGGTAAGTTCCTTTGGGAAAAGTGTTTCTATTGGGAAATAAACTTGTTTTTTTGACAAATGTCCTTTTCTAGACTGAAAGTAGGTACGTTTTTCAAAAATCCAAAAATGCAATTGTTTTTTGTCTTCTAAGTAAACCTATAGTTTTCTAAGAACCAAGGCTTCCAACTACAAAAGAAAAGATAGCTGGCCTCAATGAGGCAAGTTTTTGCCCCAACCTGTATACACACCCGGCTTTAGACCTCACCTTTCTGTGCTTCAACGAATTTGTTTTCTTGCGCCATTCGGTTCGCGTACGGTAAGTAGACGTCTCGCTTGCACTCAGGATGCTCTTTCGCCAGTGAAAAGGCTCTAGTCCACTCGTTAGCCGCTACCGCTAGTTGACCAACCATACTGAAAAACAAAATACTACTGTCTCAAAATCATTGAATTGAATAGGCTATATATGCCTGTAAAATTATATCTAGTCCGTCATTTACGCTATAAAACATTGAATACGTATTTTTTCTAATTAAACTAAAAATGAATAACGCGGCGTCCTTCGTGGGTGATTGAAAGCGAACGCGATTGCGAAGCGATCCGACGCGGTGACACAAGAAATCAACGCGATGTGAAGCGACGCGGCGACTGTCTGTGAGATTTTTACCAGCTCGATCGCGTTTGCGTTTACGCAAATTTATATGGAATCGAGGTAGCGCCATCTGAGAAACGCATGGCACTGACTCCTTTCCATACAAATTTGCGTGAACGCAAACGCGATCGAGCTGATAAATAAAATCGCACTAGGCACCCTGTTCACGCACTGATCGCGGTCGCGTTAATTCGCTCCTTGCGTACGTTTGGTCACTCGAGACACTTCATTAGTTATCACGTTACGGCTCGTCAAACGTAGTGGAGTGACGATTTGCGAAAGCTGGTAGAAGCTGGATGTGTCGAGCTCAGGACAGGGCGCAATGGCACTAATTAGGGGAGGCCTATGTCCAGCAGTGGACTGCTATAGGTTGCTGATGATGATGACACTCTCAAAACTTATTTAAATCCCTCTGAAGATGGCTACAAGTAACGATGTAGTTCCTATTTTTGGATCAGATTGTACTAGAATTGGTCAACATTTTTCCTGAGATTAACTTTAGAGGCACAAAGACCCGTTATGACACCTACAGACCTGTTAAATATAGGTTGATACACTGGACATTGATATTAGTGATGACGACGACCAAAGACCGGAGACGATAACCAATTTGGTTTCTCAAACCAATGAAAAGCCATTTTGGTTTTCGTCATCATTGGTCGTCCTCATCCCAAATGTCAGTGACCCGCGCATCTACCTATATTTAACAAACTGTACCTATACTGGAGTATAAAGAGTAATCCCGGTCGTGCACCAATGGATTTTTTGTTTGGAAAAATGTATGTACCACACTCAAAACTATGAAGGAAAACATCATGAGGGATTCGGGAATCTGACGACGTCGGTATAGTACTAGTGTACGCACTCATTCTTTTACATACGTTTGTTTCGATCGCCCGATACGGCCAGAGTATATCCATTTCGTGCTAGTTCTTATTTAGAATAGATTAGAATAAAGACGTCTTCGGGACGTAGAGCCTCGGTGACGTGTCTAAGCGACTTGCTCGAGTTTTTAACTAGCATGCGAGCTAATTCTAGCATGTCATGAGGCGATAAACCAGGACTTTAAAAAAAACCGACTGCAAATATATCACTTCTTACTTCTTGCCCTAAAGAATTTTGAAAAACGGTTCACGAATTACAGAGATATTATAGGGCGAAAATGACAAGTGAGGATGAGGTTTTTTGAGTTTTCCGGGAAAAGTACCAATCCCTCAGAAATAAAATTTATATGGGTCACCTGTGAAGTATACTCTATTAAACAAAAAAATAATTCAAATCGGTACACAATTGACGGAGTTATCGGTGAACATACGTAAAAAAAAGGTTCCGACGAATTGAGAACCTCCTCCTTTTTGAAGTCGGTTAATTACCTGTAGTCTCCGAGGCGTTGATAGACGTCGGCCGCAGTAGCGTGTTCCCCAACAGAGACAAGCGCCTCGGCGACGTGTCTTAGCGACTCGCTCGAGCCCTTATCCAGCTTGCGGGCTAGTTCTATGAGCATATCGCGACGCCCAGTGTCCGCCATTAGCCTAGCAGCCCTCTTGACGTCTCCGGCCGCTAGGTACATTTCCGCAGCGGCCCGTGGCTCGTTCATATGCCGCGCCCATTCCGCGCGTCGTCTCGCTAAAGCCGCTAATCCTTCACCCTCGCCGACGTATTCCTACGTAATGAATGAGTGATGGTATAGTTTCACGATAGAGCTAGACAGCGCACGCGAATTTCTTCGCGTGGCGGAGCTGTAAACAATAAGCACGTCCAGTACCCCTAGTAGGAGTTGCACAATACAGAAACGTTTATAGTCTGCTACAACCTAAAATGGATTTGTAATCAAGATTTTGATTATTTTTTGGCTGTTCCAAAATTTTATATTCAAATCAGTAGAGCATTTTAGAGCTTTTGCGAGACACGCACAAACCTGTTTCAAGAAACAGTGGCTGTGTGATGTGTTATACGTATAATTAATAATATCAACGGGATATTTACCACGATTTGTGAGTCCGATATTTCGACGGACGATCACGGGCGTAATCCGATTGATACGTGTTCGTCCCGTGATCATGGCGCATGCAACTGCGTTGAAATATCGGGAAACAATAGAATCCACAAATCATGCTTAATAAAAATACATCTTCAGGACTTTTTCCCAATTATGGATATCTTCAGATATTGCTCAGTACGCAAATCTATTGAGGATACCCCAAAGTACCCCCTTTAGGGTATCCTAAAGTCAGTCAGAGGCAAGTCCAAATGTCCATGCTTCATATTCCATTGATATTAATAATTATGTTCAAAACCACGATAGTTTCAAAAGTTAGGTGTTACACGTATGTTCTATAAACATGAACACACGTGTAGAAGCAGTATTACCTGTGCCTTGTTGAACATCCTAAGATCGACGTACATATTGAGCGCCCGCTCATCTCGGCCGACGGAACGGAAGGATCGCGCCGCGTCTTTGTACCGGCCGCGGTAAGCTAGCATCTCTCCCACAATCACTTCGCGTTTCTCGCCAGCCTCAAGCCGCTCCTGAAAGGTTGTGTTTACTTATTCTCTGTGAAACATAGGGAAAAATATTCTACAATATGCAGCAGACATTTTGAAAAGAAGTTCTACGAAATTGGAACAAAAAGGAACAGTTCACTCAGTAAATAATTTCCAACCATAGACGTGCCAGTAAGATTTGCAATTTTTCTACTTACTGTAATGCTGAGTTATTATTGTTTAAATAAATACCTATTTATCTCGGTGTGGGTTTTGTACGTATGAAAAAAAACACAAGCTCAGGAGGTTGAACTTATTTATCTTCATTTGAATTGACTCATGCAAATTTATCCGACGGATGTGATGTTATTAGCAAATATAGGCTCAACTGAAAATCAGTGTTGAGTAGATATAATTAATAACGCATACAAATCCAGACAAAAATAGTACTTCTTTTGGTTTATCGGTTTTTTTTACAATATTATGTATGTTTTTGTCGACCTCTGTGGCGCAGTGGGCGAAGGCCCGCCTGAGACGCAGAAGGTTGCGGGTTCGATTCCTACTGCAGGACAAATGTTTGCATGTTCTGCAGAAATTTGTCTCGGGTCTGGGTGTTTTCTATGTATGATATATATGTATTTACACAAAAAATATATATATATGTAGTATATCAATCACGTGGTTCCCATAATACATGCTCTGCTTAGTTTGGGGCTACATGATGCTGTGTGATAACGTCCAGGATTATTTATTTATTTATTTATTTAATGTTGAATCATTCGCACATGCGAACTTACCTGTAAATGATCTATGAGTGTTAGGAACACAATATTCTCGCTGCGCTGAAACGCCTTCCTCGCAACTTCTAAGGAGAGCTCTTCGAGCGCCGCAAAGCCGAGGCGCTCCCAATCGAGGGCGGTCACTCCCAAACAGGCCACGGCATACGCCTCACTGGCAAATGAATGGGTATCAGACATGGTATGGTATGGTATATGGTGGTATCAGACAGACAGGTGTAGGTTCAGGAATTTCGTGTGCAGCAGCTGTAGGAATAAAGGCCACCTAAGCGAGTGTGCCCTCATAAGGAATCGTCTAAGTCATTCGGCGGTGGTTATGGTAAAAGGGCAGCTACCAAACGCGGTGACGGTGGAGGATGGAGACAGGAGGCGCATTACGCGCAACCGGCTGAAGGGACCAGCGAGGAGTCCGTCTCGGAGGAAGAGATAGACGAACCAATGTTCCAAATGTCATTGGGCCACTATGCACCGGTGAGTCTCGATCTAACAGTGAATGGGCGGAAGTTGAATATGGAAGTGGATACGGGAACATCAGGCTCCTGTATAAGTAAAAAGACATATGAAGCAGTGTTTAGTGATGTAAAGCTAAAGAAATCTAAATATGTATTCCTCTTCTACGATGGCAAGTCCAGGGTGAGACCGTTAGGATGCATGACGACCTGGGTACAATACAATGGGCATAAAAAAGAACTAGATCTATTTGTTATCGATAGCGGTGTTACATCATTGATAGGTAGGCAATGGCTCGCTGAATTAAAAATTCAGATACCTATATTACATTACCCAAGTTCAAATGTATCATGTAATTTAAAAATGGAGCCTGTTAAAAATGTTCTTAATAAAATTCTTGACAGATATAAGGAGGTGTGGAGCGGCGGTCTGGGCCGGTACACGGGAGGGTGTGCTACGCTGAGGGTGCGCGAGGGCGCGGCGCCGGTGTACCACCGCGCGCGGCCGGTGCCCTACGCGCTGCGCGAGCGCGTTGACGCGGAGCTCGATGCGATGCTGCGCAATGGGGTTATCGAGCCAGTCGACTGCTCGGACTGGGCCACGCCACTGGTGTTAGTCAACAAGAGTGACGGTGGGTTACGCATATGCGCCGATTTCAAGGTAACGCTCAATCCCGTGCTCATGGTCGATAGGTATCCGCTGCCGAAAATAGATGACTTGCTATCAAATTTAGCCGGGGGGGAAGAATTCACAAAGATTGATTTATCTCAAGCCTACAATCAAATTTGCCTTTCGGAGGATTCAAAGAAATATTGTGTCATTAACACTCATAGAGATCTTTTTAAATATAATAGGTTAGTGTACGGATTGTCGTCCAGTAGTGGAATATTCCAACGGGTCGTTAGCAACATTGTTGATAGCATACCTAATGTTCAATGTTTCGCAGATGATTTGATAATAACGGCACCTAATAGATCGCCACATTTAAAATCACTGGAAACCCTCCTGAATAAGTTGAGTTCTGTAAGCCTGAAAATAAAGCTCGAGAAGTGTTCATTTCTAGCTAAGGAAGTAAAGTTTTTAGGCTACATCGTAGACAGAGACGGAATCAGGCCGGATCCGGAAAAAATTCGCGCCATTAGGGAAATGCCCAGTCCTAATGGTATTAGTGAGCTTAGGTCATTCTTAGGGATGGTGAACTTTTATGCTAGGTTCGTTCCAAGTCTCAGCAGTATCCTGCATCCGCTTCATGAATTACTTCGCAAGGGGTCTGGCTGGCATTGGGCCGACCAGCATCAGCGTGTGTTTGAGCGCGTAAAGCAGTTGCTGACGAGCAGCCGCGTGCTTGCGCATTACGACCCGGGGTGCGAATTAGTGTTGACGTGCGACGCGAGCGCAGTAGGCATCGGGGGCGTGCTGTCGCAACTTGATCGCGGGGGGGAGGAGCGTGCTATCGCTTATGTATCTAGGAAGCTCACTAAAGCGGAACAAGGCTATGCACAAATACATCGTGAGGCATTAGCCATTGTGTACTGCGTAAAGAAATATCATCAATACCTTTTAGGCAGGCGCTTCAAACTGAAGACAGACCATAAACCGCTGGTTAGTATATTTGGGCCCAATAAGGGCATACCTACGATGGCTGCGAGTCGGATGCAGCGTTGGGCTTTGATACTCTCGGCATATACGTTCGACATAGAATATGTAGGTACGTATAGTAATGGCGCAGACATTCTATCTCGCTTACCAGTCGTGGAGAAGTGTGCGGAGGAACCACCAGAGCAGACTTATTTACATTTTGCAACCAGCGCAATGCTCCTCGACGGCGAGTTGATAAAACGGGAAACAGCGCGGGATCCTTTACTATGCCGTGTTCATAGCTACATAGAAAGTGGGTGGCCTAAAAACGTAGATATTAAGCAACTCGAGCCGTATTTATCTAGAAAAGATGAACTATACATTGAGATTGGATGTGTCATGTGGGGGCATAGGCTTGTAGTTCCTGAGTCGTGTAGGCAGACAGTGCTGCGAGAGTTACATGAGCCCCATATGGGCATTGTAAAAACAAAGGCGTACGCCCGTAGCTACGTGTGGTGGCCCGGACTGGACGAGGCGATAGAAGCGGTATGTCGCTCGTGCGTCACGTGTGCAGAGGTCGCACCAGCACCTCGGTCAGCACCCCCTGCGCCCTGGCGGTGGCCTCACTCACCGTATGAGCGGGTGCATCTGGATTTCCTTGGGCCCATTGACGGTCGAACATATCTTGTTACAATCGATGCGAGGTCAAAGTGGATAGAGGCGTATAAGATGGGTAAAACTACTGCAGAGACGACTATAAGTAGGTTGCGTGAGGCATGGTCTAGATGGGGAATACCTAAACAGGTAGTATCAGATAATGGGCCCCCGTTCACCAGTTCACAGTTCAAAGATTTTTTAAAAAGTAATGGCGTTAATCAGTTATTCTCGGCACCCTACCATCCGTCATCCAATGGAGCAGCAGAAAACGCTGTTAAGATAGTTAAGAAAGTTATAAAAAAGGGGCGTCGCGAGGGAGTCGATCCAGAACTTGCGATTCAGAGATATATGTTAGTATACCATAACACTCCGCATTGCGCGACGGGCGAGACTCCGGCGCAATTGCTACAGGGCAGGCGATTGAGGCCTCGCTTAGATGTAATAAAACCAGATCATGGTCTTAAGTTACGGAACAAGGAATGCGTAGCAGTGGAAAAGGCAAAGGTGTCCCGTAGTGTAAATCCTGGTGATGCAGTGTGGTATAGGAACTTTAGTGGTAATACTAGGTGGTCGAGCGGGCAAGTCATCGATAGGTTAGGCAGAAATAATTATTCCGTCAAGTCGTCTGACGGATCGGCAGCGCAGCATAGGCATATCGACCAATTAAAACGGAGGAGCTCATGTGTGTATCCCACCGACGCAGTTACAAGCACCGGAGACGGGGCCGAGCCCGGGTCGTTGGCGACGGCCGAGCCGCAAGCTCCATCAAATGCCGCGAAGCCATTTCTTTCAGCGGGGAATATGGGTGAGGCCCCAGGTCTTGATCTGTCCCGCCCAGTAAGTGATGAGCATTCGCAAGCAATACCACCAAACACACCTCCCGGTACCGGAACAAACTTGCCTACTATTGATAAACCATTACAAAAAGATAAAAGGGTGCGAAAGCCAGTATTCCGATATGGATTTGATATAGATTAAGTTAACTATCCTATCACTGTAAGCAGAATTTTAATTAATGTTATTTTTGTTTATGTTACACAGCTCCTTTACCTAGATTATAGTGATTGGTATACATGGATACTATGTGTTTAAGTCCTTAATCAATGTTTTAGTACTGTACGGTATCTTGCTAACCAGTACACCTAGATTGTTAAATGATAATACTTTAAATAGGCAATAACTTGATTATATTGTCCAAACTGTTAATGAGTGAACTGTACACTGATTATGATGATGATGTTGGTGAGAACGCGCGCCCTTGGTAGCTGAATGCGGACTGATTGTTTTTGAATAATGTGGATAAAACGAAATGTTGTAGTAATTAAATTGGGTCGCACGCGCTGCGCCTTTCTGCTGACCTAGGAAGATGCACGGTTGCTTGTACCGTACATGCTCCCAGGGGAGAGAATTAAATGTTGATTGTGCGTATGAGTGATATGAGTGACAAGGTGATTCCATTTAGTCCTTATGCTAATAACAAGGTGATTCCATTATTGATTTTAATGCTAACTCTTAAAAGTCCCTAAGAGAAATTTGCTTTTCTAGGCATGGGGGTGGTACACTTTTCCACTTTATGCACTAAGGGAGATTCAGAATTTACACTAGCACACGATTCACTGATATTTTTATCACACTCACTGACATTGTAACTAACACTATACACGCACGGGGTGGGTCGAGCCGCCGAGGCCCCGACCGATGCACGTCGCAGAGCGCTGGCGGTTGGCTGAGGGTTCGCTTGTTCGACCCCCGCCGCCGCCGCCGCCGCCGCCGCCGCCTGCTCCGCCGCGGCGCCCGCTTGCTTGTTGCGGGCTTTGCGGAGTTTCCGCACGATGATGATGACTCCACAAACTAAGATGATTCCCAGGATCGCGTAAATTGCAGTGTATTGGTGTACGTCATGATAAGAAATTTGTACCAAGTTTTCTTGAGCTCTTAGATCGTCTAACTGTTTTCTGATGGTTTCTAGTTGATCATCGTTGGGCGTAGGTGTGCTGTTGTCAGGTAGCGAGTTGCTAATGCTCAGGTTTATCATGTGGTTGATTGGTTCGATGTCCTGCACGTAGAAATGATTTTTCACGTGTATATTGCTCGTATCATTGCTGTGTGCGTAGATTGTAAAGTTTTCTGTCTTTATTATGCATCCTTGTTCAATGCTTAATATTCCAGCGTTCTCCAACTGTCCTGCCGAGGCGAAGTTTTCGCATAAAACACGGATAGGACATTTGTCGCAACAAAAGTAAATGTATTTGTTTATCTTGTTGATTTCAACCCATTGACTCGTACACGTGCTGACGGTGAGTTTACATTTTCCTGTGACCTGTTCTATTTCACATAAATTCTCATCATTCTTTAATTGAAAGATAGGGCTTCTGGAATAGCATAGGTACGTGTCAACTCCATTGTGTAGACAAGCTTTTATCTCGTGCTCCGATAGGGTTAAATAAGATTCCTTCCGTAAATTAATCGCTACGTACTCTGCTATGGGAATGATTCGTGCCATGCTTGCATTTCCCACGGCTGTAGGTACCGATAAAATGTTCATGATTTCAAATGAGTCTCGGGTTACCAATGGAAGTCGTATTTCAAATATTATATAATCTTCGACTGTTCTTGCCTTTACTTTTAATAAACTATAGATGTTTTTTAAGCCTGTTTGTATGTTGTCGATAGGTAATGAGAGATCTTTTGTGAGATGGCTTGATATGGTGCTTAATGTTTGTTCGAGTTGCTCTGGCGATATGAGATGGAGATTGAATCTACCGTGATAGATGTCAGTAATAGTGTCTAATAACGCAGTTTGCATGGTTTGCAATCGCCTTATTATATTGCTCGCGGCTATGGCTGCCATACTGAAATCAGAGCTCATGGAGTTCTTCTGAGATTCGGTTTTCAAAGCATGTTCAAAATTGTTAAGCCTTATTGATAATTGATTTAGAACCTTGTACTGTTTGCTAATTGAATGCTCAGTTCTTTTGAGAACATTATATTCTACTTCCATAATTGATGTTTGATTTTTTATAAGTGAAGCCAGGTGATTTTCATTGTATTGCAATGACAATATATCTTGTTTATATTGTTCTGCGAATCGTTCGTCCAGTACGCCGAAAAGACTGTTAGCGAGATATCCGACACCGTTGATAAGGCCTCGGCGCCGGCGCTTGTCTCGACGCGTGCTGGAATGCTGGCTCAGCAACAGGTGGTTATAGTATTCTAATTCTGAGTACTCGTGTTGTAATTGTTCTGTTATTATATCGCAGTATGATGTTTTATTTAATTGGTTGCAAACTTGATTTAGGTATTTGATATATTTACTGCATGCTATTGTTCCTTGCCAATATGGGTTCATGTCATAATACGAGACTATTTTCCATTCATCCCTTATTAGACGCATATCGGAAACTTTATCAAAATAAAGACCTTGGTTGTCTTTTAATCGAGTCACGTTATATGCACTACTTGTATTGATTATACTCATAAAAAATATGAGTAGCGTCATTAGTGACACAAAACTATGGCCCGATCTTTTCCCTTGTCTATTAGTGGGTTTATCGTCGGATGGTGTGTTGTTGGCTGAATTGGTTTCTTGATCACCTTTTCGTTCGTTGACTGGAAGGACGGACAACTTTAATATGGGACGCTTGATTAGTCCGGTTTTTGTCTTCAAAGTGACCACCCTGACGTGGCCGTCCGCTCCCGGATGTAGCTCGACGACGCGACCTAATGCCCACTTGCCCGGTGGTAGATTCGCATCATTGATTGTGACTACATCATTGATTTGGATGTTGGGCTGCTGACTTCTCCACTTGCTTCTTGCTGTTAGCTGGCTGAGATATTCACAGCGCCAACGTTTCCAAATATCCTGGACAATCTTCTGAGTGACAAACCATCTTGTTCGCATGTCTGTTTCAGTTTCCATGATAGTCATGTCCTGGTTGATATTGATGAAGCTTGATGGTGTTAGAAATTCTAGGTCATCGGGGTCTTCAGTGAGCGGACACAAAGGTCTTGAATTAAGTATCGCTTCTGTTTGTGCTAAAATCGTAGAATACTCTTCAAAGGTCAATCTTTGCTCTCCGATCACTCTCCGTAGATGGTACTTGACGCTTTTAACCGCTGCTTCCCATAAACCGGCTGCTGTGGGCCAAGACGGTGCGTTAAAATGCCATTCTATGTTCATGTTTGTTATTTCTACAATAAAGTCTTGATCAAATGTCTGTTCTATCTGTTGATATTCTTGGGCAAAAATGTTACTAGCACCGACGAAGTTTGTGCCGTTATCACAATAAATATGTCTAGGGGACCCCTTTCTTGCGGCCATTCGTAGTGCGGCCAAAAATGCCGATGATGTGAGGTCCGAGACCAGCTCTAAGTGAACGAGTTTTGTCACCATACATATGAAGACTGCAATGTATCCTTTAGTGGTCTTGATACCCCGACCCTTGTTAGCCTTTATGAATACATGCCCTGTATAGTCAATGCCCGTGTGGTAAAATACCTTCGCCACATTACATCTTTCTGATGGTAGATCTCCCATTAACTGTGTCATCTTTTTTGGATTATGTTTGCGGCACGAGACGCATGTATGTAAACGTTTCTTTACGGCTCTGTTTCCACCAATGATCCAGTATTTTTGCCTGATTGTTGCTAGCGTAACTCGAGCTCCACCATGTAGAGTACGTTTGTGTGCGTGGTCTATGACTAAATCAGTTAGATGTCCACTATGTGATAATATGATTGGGTGTTTCATGTCTGGGGCGAGATTAGCCTTGTTTAATCTACCCCCGACCCTAAGAAGTCCGTCTTCATCTAAGAACGGATTTAATGCCAATAACTTTCCTTTAATCGAAATATTTCGCTGTATGTTATTTATTTCGTCCGAGAATTCTGTTTGTTGTACATATTTTATTAATTTACATTCTGCTGAATTGATTTCTTGCAATGTTAGGTATTTATGTTGGCGTGTTTGTTTTTGTTTGACATAGTTAATAAACCTTAAAATCCATGCTAAAACTCTTGTTAGTTTTTGAAGAGAGCTAAATCTTGTTATTAGTTCCCCTATTATGTCTGTTTCGCTTTTCTTGTTAATAAGCGTGTGATTAACTTGTTTGTATTTTGTAGAGCTTTTTGCCTCTTCGTCGGTTGTGAAAGTTTCGCCTTGATCCTTCTGACTGCTGTGTTTAGGTAGCCAAGAAGGTCCTTTCCACCACAAGGAGTGCTCTTTTAGCTGGTTTACACTCATTCCGCGGCTAGCACAGTCAGCTGGGTTCTCTGCAGACTTTACGTATCGCCACTGCTCAGCGGGGATTTTTTCTGTTATTTGTCGCACCCTGTTTGCGACAAAGGGTTTCCATCGGCCTGGGTCACCTTGAAGCCATGCAAGAACTACCATAGAATCGACCCAGCCGTATATTTTGGTATTATATTTATTTAAACATTCCTGGACTTTTGTCATCAACTTTGCTAAAAGTAGAGCGCCGCTAAGCTCGAGCCTTGGTAATGATACTGATTTGCCTGTTGGAACAAGTCTCGATTTTCCTGCTACCAATGACACTCTGACTTCGTCATCAGTCGTGAGCTTACAGTAGATGACGCAAGCGTAGGCCTTTATAGAAGCGTCACAAAACCCATGTAGCTCTATATGTTCTCCTTCTTTCTGAGTCCCCAACCAACGTGATAATTGAAACTCGTTTATTTTCGACATGTCGTCCCGGATGTCTAACCACTCTTTAATGATGTTATCAGGCAATTTATCATCCCATTGGATTTTTGATATCCATACCTTTTGGAACAATAATTTAAGTTTGGTCGATATTGGTGACAACCATCCAAGTGGATCGTATAGCTTGGATATATCTGAAAGCATTGTTCTTTTGGTAGGTTTCTTTTCTATAGGGTGTAACTGTGATTGAAATGTAAATAGATCTTGTTTAGGGTTCCACCGCAGGCCTAAAGTTTTTGTGGATTCTGGCTGTTTAAACTCGAAATTATCTTGTTTGTGCTCATCACCTGTCGTGTTCTGTAATAAGTATGGTGAATTGGATTTCCACTTCCTAAGGTTAAATCCACCCGATTTCAGTAGTCTGATTAACTCTTGTTTCAGGTGGAAGGCTGATTCGAGTGATTGCGCCCCATGTAAGACGTCATCCATGTAAAAGGATTGTTCCAGGACTTGTATAGCTTCACTGTCTTGATAGTTCAGCCGTTCATCATCAGCTAGCTGCTTCAACGTCATCATAGCCAAAAATGGCGCGGCCTTGGTGCCGTACGTGATCGTGCAAAGCTGATAATTTTTGATCAATGAGTCTGTAGGATCTCGCCATATTATTTTTTGGAACTTTTGATCTTGTTCATGTATCCAAATGAAACGAAACATTTTCTCTATGTCCGCTGTAAATGCGTAGCGAAATTGCCTCCATTTGAGTAACAAACATTGAAGATCTTGTTGTAGATTGGGCCCCTTTAGCATTAGGTCGTTAAGGCTTTTTCCAGATGTCGTTTTTCTAGATGCATTGAATACTACTCGAAGTGCCGTTGTAGATGACTCATCTCGTAGTACACAATGGTGTGGTAAAAAGCAATCAGGTTTCAGGTTGCCCATTGATGGTTTCATGTGTCCCAATGACTCATACTCGTGTATAAAAGATTTATATTCTTGTTCGATGTACTTGTTACTTATAAATTTCTTTTCCAATTGGTGAAATTGGGCAATTGCTGTATGTTTAGAGGCTCCTAGTTGTTCTTCAAAATTCTCCTTGAAAGGAATTCTGACCTCATATGAACCATCATTCCGCCGTGTTGTGGTGTTTTTATAATAGTTCACACATTGATTGTCTTCGTCTGATAAAGTAGGTGTTTCGGTTATGTCTTCTATCTCCCAGAATTTTTGTAGTTCATCCACGTGATTAAGGACTACATTGCAGTGATATGTCTGTACATTCCCGCACAAAATCCAGCCCAAACGGGTTTGCTGAGCTACGGGAACCGCTTGTTCTGATCTGCTTATTCCGTCCATAATGATTTGTGAGTACACGTCAGCCCCTAAAAGTATGTCCACTGGACGGCTTACATGAAAGTCTGGGTCTGAAAGCTTTATACCATCCAGATGAGACCATGTTGGCTTGTTGAAAGTGTAGCTTGGTAAGTTTTTGATTAGGGTGTGCATTATGAAGACTTCTGTTTTGAATGAAAATGTACTGTTTAAGGACTGGCATGAAATTGTTGTGACACCTTTGCAGCTGCTTTCCTTAGCTCCAATGCCTGATATGACTCCCTTACACCGATTTCTTGTTAAGGATAAAACCTGTGCGGCCTTTTCGGTTATAAGAGAAATCTGAGAGCCTTGGTCTATCAGTGCTCGCAGCGTATGATAAGATCCATCTCCTGCTTGAACCTTGATCAAAGCTGTTGCCAACAAAATTTCGACGCCGTTGTTGCCTTGTTGCAACGCGTTGTTATCTTGTTCTGTTTTATTGTCTGCTATAGTTATGTTGACTGATGGATTGTCGTAAGCCTCATGTATTAGGGTATTGTGCTTTCCCTGGCATTCACGACAGCATTTTTCTGATATACATGCCTGGTTTTTATGATCAAAAAGACAGTTTTCACAGACATGAAGTTTCCTAACTGTTTTAAGTTTTTCCTGTGGTGACATATTTAAAAACATATTACAAAAGTACAATCCGTGTGTTTCTTTGCAAAGTGGACAAATTCTTGCTTTTGCTAAGTTGCTTTTATTCGACTCAGTTAATTGACCTCCTTTGTGTGCGGGCAAAGATTGTTTTGAATAATTATTAAACGCGAATTTTGATTTCTGTGAAAATGTTTGTGCAATTGCTGATTTTGGGTTTTCTTGCTTTTTACGCGATGATTCTAATGTTGTGAAACGGATTTCTAAAAACTTTAAAAAGTCTTCAAGCGATGGTAAATCCCTCGGGTTCTTTAAAGATTCTAAATAATGATTGTGAGATTCCGTATCCAACTTTTGTAATAGAATATGCACTATTAATGGGTCCCAGCTGCTTGTATCTACTCCGAGGTGTTTGATGGCATTTAAACATTCCCGGGTAGTGTCGTGAATTTTCTTGATATGCGTAACCGAAGCTTGTTGAGATGTTGGCAGGTTAAGTAAGGTATTCGCATGTGTTGTAAAAATTAACCTTACGTTGTTGTACCGATTGTTTAGAATTTCCCAAGCTACAGAATAATTATCAGTACTGATTTGTAGATGCTGGACTAAACGCTCGGCTTCCCCCTTCAACTTCCCTTTCAGGAATTGCATCTTTTGCGCACCCGAAATCAGTATGTTGTTGTGGATGGCTTCCACAAACAGGTCTTTGAATGATGTCCACTGATTGTAGTTACCGCTAAAGTTGGGAATATCCATTTTTGGGGTCCATAATTCCTTGTGTGATACAGACCATAGTTTTGTGTTGATGTCTTTCTTTACCTTAATGTATGTTCTTTCGTGCTTTGTAAAAGAGTTCTCATACGTTTCATCCAAACCTTCCAGCTCAATGTCTAGTTCCAAATGTAAGGAATCTATTATCGCCCACCGAGACTGCAGAGTACGTAGTGCGTCTTCTAGCTCCCATTTCTGGGAGATGACACTAAGATCAATACCTGATACCGTGCGGACGAACGCTCGAAAGTTGCTAGCTTGTCGCTTAAGCATATCATCAAGCTTGCTAGATGATCCTCTGGACACCTGTCTGGCAGCCGATGCCCGCGGCGCATCCTCTTGATCGGACACATCTTCTGCTTGTTCAGAAAAACGCGGTTGGCTCGTCTCCTCCTGTTGAGACCCTTGTTCCTGCGTCCCAGAGGTCGTAGGCACACCTACCTTTGCTCTCTTGATGAAAACTTGGTACTGTTCGTTGATGAGCGCTTTTGTTGAAATGTACACCTCATGAGCTTTTTCAAACTCGTTATTTATAAAATACGGATGAGCCCTGCTTACCTCCGTACTGATACGGTCATGGTTGTGTTGATAATCAGACCAATAAGCTTCAAGAATCTCCAAGCGCTTCTTGAAGTAATCGACTGACGACTTACGATCGGCGGAATCCTTCTTCAGGTTGGTGGCTATCTTGATCATAGCCCCATACAGCTCCTGTTGACTCTCGACGATAGTCTCCATGGTTGTTGTTTGTGTATTGAGAAGGAGAAAATGAAACGATCTTACTTGTTAGCTCGTCACTCCCTCGTTCACACTGCAATCCTGATATAATGTGCACTGAAATATTGTTTCGATAACACTTGATAGCTCTAATGTTCAGTGATAGAACTTGATAGTCACTGGTTCGGCATACGCGGTCAAAGTTAACACTTTAAAAAAAGGTAATTACGACGCGTATGGCCTCTTATCGAAGGACCAAATAGATGTACGGTATCTTGCTAACCAGTACACCTAGATTGTTAAATGATAATACTTTAAATAGGCAATAACTTGATTATATTGTCCAAACTGTTAATGAGTGAACTGTACACTGATTATGATGATGATGTTGGTGAGAACGCGCGCCCTTGGTAGCTGAATGCGGACTGATTGTTTTTGAATAATGTGGATAAAACGAAATGTTGTAGTAATTAAATTGGGTCGCACGCGCTGCGCCTTTCTGCTGACCTAGGAAGATGCACGGTTGCTTGTACCGTACAAGTACCTAAGTAGTAATTTAAAGGGGAGGATTAAATCTTTTAGTTGTAATTTAACAGGGGAGGATTGTAGTGTATTGCCCCTCTTAGCTAATGTGGGTACTTAGATATAACCGAATGTGGAAGTACCGACTTAAAGAATAAAACAGTCTATCCTGTATCACGAACTGAGTGTTTTACTGGGCTCCCGTAAATCCCGTATAAACCAATTATCAAAGTACCTACTACTCAATACATGGCAATACGTGAGAATTTGTATCAGAACCGCTGTCGCTGATTTGTTTCTTTCTCACCCTCACTCATACATTCCTCGAAGCGCAAAACGCGGTGTTGCCACTGATTTGCACACAAATACAGAGATTAACGTTCAACGAAATTGTATGAAAATATGAGCAAATGTTCTATAATAGTTGGAGCGACGCTCCGCGACGCTCGATGCTCTTTGTAATAATAGTAAGTACGTTGGTTTCCTCCTCCGTAGTTATTTATTACAACAACACCACCAGCCTATTCAGTCCACTGCTGGACATAGGCCTAAAGGGGGATATGCCCATAATCCCCACGCTGAGCATGCGGGTTCAGGATCACAGGGCACAGCTTCTCGCACATAGTTAGTTATTTATTACAGTGCTACTAACTTTAACTTTAACTCGGCGCCCCTGAAATTAACTATTTTGCTGCGTAAAAGAACATTTAGAAAATTAATTCTATAATTCTGACAGAAGCGTAACTTGTGGTGCAGCAAATTATAATTGTGGCACCGTAATCTAGTAGGTATTTTGTTATGTTGATATTAGATATAAGCTCACTATTCTAACTACTAGGCCCTAAGTGAAATCTTAGGGCAATCTGTATGTTTCTATGCCAAATACCGTGCTAGTGTATACCATTAGTGTACACTAGCACAATATTTTGTCATCTCCTGCACTGTTGTGTACGTATTCAGCACTCAAAGCGCACGTTACAAAGTTGCGCAGAACGCAATTGGCCAATAGGCTAGATGCCTGAAAAATTATATTCAGTCCGTTATTTACATAATCAAAAAATATTCATAAATAAAAATATTTCTTTTTTATATGTCAATTAAACTAAAGATGACAAAGACACCACCACCACCACACCAGCATATATCAGTACACTGGTGGACAAAGTCCTACCCTAATAAAGGGGGACATGTCCCCAATCCCCACGCTGAGCATGCGGGTTGGGGATTGCCGGACACAGCTTCTCGCACCACCGACGCTGCTGCCCGTCGGTGGCCAGGGCATTAATCTGTGCTGATATAGGCTGTGCTATGTCACAATCAGCCAACCGCCAGAGCCTTTAACGGGGTGCACCACGTGCAGGTGAGGTTAACTTGGGTTCCGAAGATGTGTGGGAAGACACCCCCTACCCTGGGATTGAACACCTTTTTACATACAAGTGACGTCATGAGGCCCCACTCCCGAACTTTGATGCTATTTATCTTTGTCATCTTCTACAGATTTGATAAAAAAAAATGCGTTACCAATATTTTTTTCTCTTCTCTTTTATCTACTGAATTAGAATCATTATTCTTTTACACAGGCATCATCCCTATTGCGTTCTAACACAGAATAAGGAAAGTTCGGTGAAACTTTGGCGTGTTTTTTTTATGTTATGGCAAGCTCTTGAACTCGAGGCTTGTTTGGGCAAGGATGAGGTTGACGAAGAAGCAAGCTTTCCCCGAAGACCTCCGGGGTGGAGCCAAGTCCATTTCCTAGACGGCGGCTTCTTGAAGAAGGAGTTCATCGCGAAGAGTCCCTCCTTCTCCATGAAGTCGGCTAAGCGCTGACCTCTTTGGTTTCGTTGCACAAATCCGAATTTCCCCACTATCAGTTCATCGCCGTTCCTCATGCCTAGTCGCGTGTTGAAATCCCCCATCACAACCGTAAAGTGTGTTTTCAAGGCATATATGGCATTCGTGATGTCATCATACATAGCCTCCACTTCATCGTCTGGGCGTTTCGAGTGCGGTGCGTATACCTGTATGACCTTCAACGAATATGATTCTAAGTCTAAGGTATATCACCCTGTTCGAAACGCTCTCGATCTTAACAATGTTGTTGACGAGGGATTTATGGACGAGAAACCCGAGAAGCCCTACGCCCTATCCCACTCTAACCCACGCGCTTATGCCCATGCCGACGCCTACTCCCAAGCCCACTCCTACGCCCACGCCCATTCCAATTGTACTCACCTATCTATCCTATTCATACGCCCACGAGTACTCCACTTGCACTCCCATTCTCATTCCCACTTCCACTCCACTTCGACTCCTTATACTACTCAGTCTTACCCCACGCCCACGCCCACTCCCGGTCCAACTCACTCCCTGCCCACTGCCTATCCTACCCCCACCCCTACGCTTATGCCCATACCCACGCCCTCTCCCAGTCCTTACTCCTACTACCTATCCCACAGCCATTCCCTATACCACTCAGAAGGGTGAGAGTGGTCTTCATACTAACTTTGACGTGATAGTATGGTCAGGAGACTTAAGCCTGCCCAAATTGGGATAAGAAACAATGAAAACAAACGTTCGACAGGTAGAAACAATTTACATGGTAAAATAAAATTGTTGTTTTTACTACTTTTCTCGCAATTTTTCCATATTTTCCCACGATTTAAACCTTTCCTGGACTTCCATAAATATTTCAAAACTAAAATTAGCCCAAACATCAATTCATTTTTTTATATATATAGATTATATATACCTATGGATGTTGGTAGCGCTTAGTCCTGATAGGTGGAATATCAACCAGATGTGGATAGTAGTTAGCGTGCGCCTAAAGTTTCTGGAAGAATGGTGAGTGGGAACATATAGCTCCTGCGCACACTCTCCGTAGTACAAAAATCTATAATCCGAGAAACAAGTGACCTCGCAACGGTGGCTCAAGCTTGCTTTAGCAAGACGAAAGCGGTTCGTCAGAGGACAAATTGTGTATACACGACTTGAACGACAACACATAACACCTACACGCGCAACATGTAGCTGCACGACTTACTCTGAATATTACCTGAACGTTTTCTGTTGTATATACTGATGCACTGCATGTGACAAAGGGACGTTCACAGTTTGCATCGCGTTCGCTTGCAAACAAAATACTCTGCCGCCCTGACAAACATAAAACACATTTTTTTATAAAACATAAATATGATCAGATAAATTCCGTCATTTACATTACCAATAAATATTGGACACGTATTTTTACTTACATTTTTGTATCGTCACGCGGAACTTTAACTAAAAATTAAAGTTCCGCATGACGATACGGGTAAATACACTTTTTACATACAAGTGACATCACGAGCCCCCAAACCTTTGACGTTCTTAATCTGTGTCAATTTCTATTGTTTTGATAAATATAAAAATACGTCGTCCATATTTTTTGTTAAACTAACTGACGAACTAATTCATCATCATCAGCCTATAGCAGTCCACAGCTGGACATAGGTTTCCCCTAATGAGCGCCATTGCGCCCTGTTCTGAGCTCGACGCATCCAGCTTCTACCAGCAGCCTTACGCAAGTCTTAAAACTCTTAAAGGGTTAAGCTCGCCTCTGTACATATTTTTTGTCATACTCTTTGTTTGTATTATTTCCGTGTACAATAAAGAATTACAGAATTACAAGTCGTCACTCCACCTGGCCGGAGGGCGTCCTACACTACGTTTGCCGAGCCGCGGTCTCCACTCAAGAACTCGTTTGCCCCAGCGGTTGTCGGTTCTTTGGCAGATATGGCCAGCCCACTGCCACTTCAGCTTGCAAATTCTCTGAGCTATGTCGACAACTTTAGTTCTATGTCGGATAGTCTCGTTGCGGATTCTATTCTTCAGAGAAATTCTGAGCATAGCTCGTTAAATAGCTTGCTGAGCTACTTTAAACTGGTGGACTAGCCGTACTGTGAGTGTCCACGTTTCGGCTCCGTATGTCATGACGGGTAGGACGCACTGGTTGAAAACATTGCGGTATGGATGACGAGAAGACTTGAATTAGTTTTCCAAATGCTGCCCAACCCAGCTGAATCTTCCTCTTGGCCACATTCTCGAAGTTGTTCCTACCCAACTGCAATATCTGCCCGAGGTATGTGTACTGCGAAACAATTTCGAGGTGTCCATTAACGACGACAGGTCTAGGATCAATTCGGATGACCATGACTTTGGTCTTGTCCAAATTCATGCCAAGACCTACCTTTCGCGAGGCTGATGCTAGGCCATCCAGCATCTGTTGCAGCCCTTTCAGCGACTCCGCCATTAGGACTATGTCATCAGCGAATCGCCAGTGTGAGATGTGTTCGCCGTTTATGTTTATGCCCATACCTTTCCAGTCCAGTCTCAAACATATCCTGCAACGCGCTTGTGAACAGTTTCGGAGATATGACGTAGTTGGATGGGTTTAGACTGATTTTAGGTCCTGTCCTCGGACAATCATAGTGGCGGCTTCGTACAAACATCTCAACACTTCGATATAACGATAGTCCACTTGGCATCGCTGTAAGGATTCCAGGACAGCCCAGGTTTCGACAGGTCAAAGGCCTTCGCATAGTCAACAAAAGCCAGACACAGGGGCTGATTATACTCTTCGGACTTCTGTATAATCTGCCTCACTGTGTGAATGTGGTCTATGGTGCCATATCCTCCGCGAAACCCAGTCTGTTCCGGTGGCTGGAATTTGTCGAGTGGCGAGACGATTTGGAATAACCCTTGAGAACTGCTTATAGACGTGGCTCAGGAGCGAGATAAGTCTGTAGTTTTTAAGAAGGATTTTATCTCCCTTCTTAAAAAAACAGAACCACCAAGCTCTCGTTACACGCCTTTGGAGTTCTCCCACAGTGAAGGACGGAGTTGAAGAGGTTCTGCAACTCCTGCACATCAGGAGCTTCTCTAGTCTTCAAAAGTTCAGAAGTAACCCCGTCTTCACCGGGGGTTTTTCAATTTTTAAGCTGTCTCAGGGCCAATACGATCTCGTCTTGGCTGATTTCTGGCAGTGCGTTGGTTAGTGGCGGGTGAGGGTGGAATAGTGGGTTACGTTGGGGGCAACGAGCATGTGCCGCATACAGTCGGCCGTAGAAGTCCTCGATCTCTGATGATATCTCCAGCTTTGACAAGAGGGTTCGGCCATCGTGTGTTGTTAACTTCATCAGGTGGCTCCTGCCAAGCTGCTGAGTGAATACTTAGGACCCTCGGTTTCGCTCTATTACCTCTTCAATGAGGCGTGTGTGGGAGCTCCGAAGGTCGCGCCGTATCATCTTCGCAATTCGTTTGTTCAGGTCTGACCTCTCTGACGAAGTGGCCTGAGTGGTTTCCCGTCTTTTTGTCATGAACCGAAGAGTTTCATCCGAGAGTTTGGACTTTTTGCCTTTATGCTGCATTTGGGAGAATTTGATGCCCTCGTCCCTTAGCGTTCCAACCACGTTTTGCCTCATTTACGTCATCGGTGGGTTCCGCAGCAACGAATCTATCACAAAGAAGCTTCTGAAACTTCTCAGTACCCGCCATGATCTGGAGTAGATTGGGTCGGAGCGTGGACTTCATCAGACGGTTTCATTCAAGCTTGTGATTGATATTCAGATAGCCTCGGACAACCCGTGATCAGATCCGGTAATCAACCTGTTGATCACGGAAACGTCTCTGAATATGTGCCTTTGGTCCGTCATGATGAAGTCGATCTCGTTTTTGGTCACAGTGTCGGGATTTTGCCATGTCCACTTCCTGTGGGGTTTCTTCTCGAAGATCGAATTCATCAAGAAGAGCCCCTCCTCTAGGAAGTTGACCAGCATTTGCCCCCTGTGATTTGTACACCCAAAACCATGCGGGCCGACTCTGGATTCGTCGCCAATTCGGACTCCCACTTTGCCGTTAAAGTACCCCATAATAACGTTGAAGTGAGCCTTCGTTGTTGACTTTGGATATGTCCTCGTACATATCCGCAACTTCGTTATCCAAATGTGCCAAGGTCGGTGCGTAAACCTGAATAACCTTCATACTGTATCGCTTTGACAGCCGAAGAATCAGGTACGCTACCCTGTTCGACAAACTGGAGACTTCTTCAATGTTTTTAGAGAGGGCCTTATGAAAGAGAAACCCTACGCTACCCTGTGATAGTTGATCACCCTCGCGGAAGTACAGAAGGTGGCCCGAGTCTAGGGTAATTGGTGTCCTCTCTCTCTCTCTACGGACTTCACACAATCCCAGAACATCCCACCTAATGTTCTCCAGCCCCACTTCCAACTGCGCTAGATATTCGTCGAGCTCAGAGTGCGTCCGTAAAACGTAGCCAGGATCAGGTTTTGTAGGTAGCCAGAGGTAGGCCCGGTGATAGATAGCACCCCCTGTCCCGTCGCTACCATGTCCGCTACCTGTATGGCCAGGAATAGCGGGACGGCCGGAAACCAGGGGCCATCTATTTCTTGTTTCTTTCATTGGGGGGGGGGGGGGGGGGGGGATATGCCCACAATCCCACGCTGGGCATGCGGGTTGGGGATCGCAGGACACAGCTTCTCGCACCGCCGTCCGGCGGCCCGGGAATTTAGCTGTGCCGGTGCTAGGCTGCGCTATGCCGCTATCAGCCGGCCGCCAGAGCCTCATTCTTTAATTAGCCGGGTGCACCGCGTGCAGGTGAGGTTGGCTTGGGTCCGGAAATTGGATGTTAGAGCCCCTTACAACCAAAAATGTCGAACTAATTACAATTATAATTTATTTACCCAGGCATCATCTCTATTAGCTTTCCCGCGCGTGTTAATCGAATAGAATATATTAATATTGCATCTTGAAGCGCGTGTGGCGTGGCTTAATTCGGTCTTCTTAGCAGATCACCTCGCTTAATAATAATTTGCATGATCACTAAAACGTTAAGCCATGTAACAAAAGCGGTTCATCTATTTTAGAGCGATGCCAGACACACACGTTGAACTTAAAACAAAAACCCTTTGCGTCGGTGACTAAAAAAAAAGGGCCGTCGGTAAAAAAATAGTATTGATTCTGTAGTCCGTTTTCCTTAACTAATCTTAATTTGGCAGCTCTAAATGAATAACGATCTCGGTCATCTCCTTCAATAAAGGAGGGACCTTAGTACCTACAGTCAAACTAAAACTAATTTTAAAAACCCAACTAAATCTACACCATTTTTATAGGAATGCACTAACCGTAACGGCGAGGTCATAACACTGCGTTGCGACGACGTATCGAAAAAATGACGACAAAATTTCTACGACGCGTTGTTCGCCTGAAGTGCAAGGGGTTCTAAGGGGTGTAAGGGGCTCAAACTGCCATCATCAGAACTCAAGCCAACCTCACCTGCCCATGGTGCACCCTGCTAACTAGCAAAAAAGGCAGCCGGCTGATTGCGGTGTAGCGCAGCCTAACACCGGAAAAGCTGAATTTCCTGACCTTTCACGGGCAGCAGCGTCGGCGGTGCGATAAGCAGTGCCCTGCGATTCCTAACCCACATGCCCAGCATGTAGATTATGAATATATCCCCCTTCTTATTAAGGGAGGCCAATGTCTAGCAGTGGACTGATATTGGCTGTTGTTGTTGTGCTTTGTGCACCGTCGTCGTAGGTACATTTTTGCGATGCGTCGTCGCAAAGCAGTGGTTAATGTCAGGTGGGCCATGTGCTAATTTCATCTTCAGATTTTATAAAAAAAAATGGTAGTACAATACCTGAAACCCAACCACGGATCCTGACAGGGGCTGCGTGGCCGGAGGGAAGTGACCTGCCCTTATCGAGAGCAATCCCCCGCCGGACATGCTGAGAAGCTCATCGCACCACGAGTTCCAAGACACGGATGATACGTTTTCCTCCTGTCACATATTACAAATTTACAAACAATCAATAAAACATGCAGCCTTATCGGGTAAGTCAAGTGATACCAAGACTTGGTTTTGTGAAACCAAGTTTTGGACCAAAATTGATCACATTGGTTCCAGTTTTTTGGTAAGAAAACGTGATAGAATCAAAATGATATTATTGCTGAACTTTTGAATTGTTATTTTCTAGGCCGTGAAGGTTTCCTATTTTGCTAATTTCCTAAGAAGGGCCATTATATTTGATGGTAAACCCAACCCTAGTTCATCAGTAAAACTGCGATCGCACATCAATTCCGCCGTATTAGAAAAATATTATAATAACCTGTACAATTTATTTTATTTACGTTATCACTGTACACTGAACGAACTATAAAATTAAGAAAGATGAATGAATTTGTGAGGTAAAGGAAACATGAAACCTTGTATAGTATGAAAAAGTACCTACTATAAAAGGTCCTCTAGCACCAGTACATCAATATTTTGAGACTTGCGTCACTGTTACATAGATCTTATAGGACTGATTTGTCACGCGTGGCACTGCTATTACTTTGCTAAAACACTAAAAAGAGATAATAATTGCGCCACTTTCTAACGAATAGAACGTTTTTAGGTGTTTTATAGGACCAAAAACCGTGTTTTCCAAAACGTTCTATGGTCTGTTATACAACTACTTTTTGACGCTTGGATAGGTAGATAGATATATAGAAAATTATTTATTACACAATATAAAACAAGTACACAAGCGAACTTAATGCTAATTAGCATTTTCTTCCAGATAATTTTTGTGTAGTGTGGAGATAGATTGTCAGTGTTTACAAATTTGTTATGTGAAATAATAGAACAATAATACGATACCTAACTCTAAAACTATATAAGACACAAAGAATAAATAAATAATTAAACAATAGATGAAGTAATTAGACTAAACATAAAAATAAACTTACATACAAAGACAAAAAAATCATAAACATACATATGTTATTTAAGTACATATACCTAGGCGCTCAATTTTTTCATTGACTCCTACTTTGTAGAGACGTAAAGTGATAATAAAGTTTGGACTTGAAGATTCCTAAGAAAACAGAGCAACGAATATCCGCTGGAAGAGAATTGCACAGACGGATTTTTCATCCTAAATCAAGACTATACATGATATAAAAAAATAACTGTTATATACTATTCAAGTCAAGCCTTTTCATTTGATGCCCCACTGGACCTAGCAACCCCGCCTTATATCTGTTAAAGATATTTATTTCCCATAAAGAATGTTACATTCACTTACATGAGAACAAAACTTAAATACTACGTATAAATAGGCGCACTGAATTACACAAAATACCTAGTTATATCACGTAAAGTTACAAATTTTTTTTTTTTATTATAGGGTAGACATGGCAAATTTAACACAACATAGAACACGGATTAGTGGTGTGTGCGCATTATGCGTTACACAGATTAGCGACTGCTGGAAGTGGCACGGGAACAATATGTTATGGGTCTTGTATTGGACGTTAGGTGAAACTTTAATCGTTTTTTAAAAATATTAATTGATTTTGAATCTTTTATGTATTTGGGTAACTGGTTATAAATGTGGGCACCTTCATACATTATATTGTTTTTACCATAATTTGTTCTTGGTGTATGTAATTTTATATCAATTGCTCGCCTTGTTAACACGGTTTCGGGTTTTAATTTTTTTGTGAAAGTTATTTGGGTATGTACATTTTTACTTAATATTTTTCTTATTAGTAAGCAGGTGTGATATTTATATGTTTGTCTTATATTCATTATTTTTGTTTCTTCATAATTTTTTTGCGTGGGTGTAAGAAAATCATAGTGGAATAATATTTTGATAAGTTTGTTTTGAGCTCGTTGTAATGGAATTAAGTTAGTTTTTGCCGCAGATCCCCATATTTGGATTAGATAATCTATATGAGACTTAATAAGAGAGTTGTAAATCGTGAATCGAACATGTCGGGGTAGACACTTTACAATACTCCGCAAATATCCGGTTAGGGATATAATTTTAGCTTTTGTGTTATTTATGTGTGATGTCCATGTTAAATTGCTGTCCAGTATCAATCCAAGATATTTTTCTTGACAGACATTGTTAATAGGTTCGTTATTTATGGTTAGAGGAAGAAGATCGGGAATAGGTTTGTTTTTAGCTCGGAAGATTATATAATTTGTTTTTGCTATGTTTAGAGTTAGTAGATTTTGCTGGAACCATATGCTCAGTATTTCCAAATCATTTTGAGCATTATTTATCAAACTATCCATATGATCACCAAAATAAAACAAGCTGATATCATCAGCGTATAATGTTAGTTCGCCTTTTAATCCAATATCACCGATGCTATTTATGTACAACAAGAATAATAATGGTCCCAGTATGGATCCTTGGGGGACGCCATAAGTTAAAGTCCTGGAGGAGCTTTGATTCTGACCAATTTTGACGATTTGAGTTCGATTACATAAATATGATTTGAAAATGTTGTGAGCAGTTCCTGTTATTCCAATTCCGTTTAATTTTCCAAGTAACACATGATGACTAACAGTATCAAACGCTTTTTTGAGATCTATAAATATGCCTAAAGCGATGCGTTTTTTATCGATGTTAAGTTTTATGTTGATGACCAGGTCTATTGTATATTTTTCATTCATTTTGGAAGAATCTGTTTAAGGTTGGGACTTCGCTATAATTTTCATGTAAAAATATAGATATTCTTATTCTTCACTTCACTTCTTTATTAAATGGCTTCTGGGATAGTTATCCACGATTTCGCCAGTATCAAGTATAATAATTGTTCATAATAATATGAGGCAACGTAGTACCGTTTATAAGTCCAGTCGTCCAGTCTTCGGTCAGATCTATGGCGACTATAACAAAAAACGATCGGCGCACAATTTTCTTCATCAGAGAATTCCCGTTCAATCTTCTTTTATTCCATTTCACTAATACTTGTGTCTTATAACTAGCATATAACGGTTATATACTATGACTAGTAAACGACATACATTAGAAAAACACTAGAAAATAAAATTTAATAAAATTGACAACCGTCGTTCAAGATGAAAAAAATGGTGTCCATTCTTAATCATCATCAATAATAATATATAAATAAATAAAAAAAATGAAAACCAAGCCTCGTATAAAAAATAAAAAACTGATTAAAACTGGGCTAATTGCCCCCTTTCATAGGATATGCCACTCGACCTATTGGCACCAGATTGAAATTTTGACGTTTCTTATTTTAGATCTTTTGGGGTTGAAAATGAAAATATTATTTAATTTTTTTACTGGCAATCTTATTCAGTCAGTGCGTTTTAACCATATACCAAATTACAAAATTCCAAGTCAGTAGCTTAAGTAGTTCCTTTGGTTTTATTTTGTTTTAATAATCAGCTGTGACAGACGGACGGACGGACGGACGGACGGACGGACGGACGGACAAAGCGGCACCATGGTTCGTTTGAGCGGTTCGGTAACGTCACCCTAATTAGCGGTTTGTGTATATTTATTTTATCATTATCGTGCTCGAAACTTAAAGATTGAAGATCGTCGTCATGTACAAATAAATAAAACTCAGAAAGTTTTGCTTATGATGACGTACTAAAACATTTCGTGTAATGTAAGTGGGAGTATTTTTTTAATTTAACAATTGATAAAATTGATATAAGCTAATAGCCCAGGAAAATGAGGGGTTTCACCTCGGAATGAGAGATAGTTGGCTATAAACTTGTATAGACCTTTATTTTACCACCGTAAAACTTGTCTCAAATCCTACTTATCGTAGGGGTTAGCTTCTACAGATATTCCAAGGTCAAACGTCAAAATATCTATTTATTACAAATACCGTGTTTCCTAAGCGTTGCATGGTATTTGTATTATAATAAATATATTAGAACATTAAATTCTCTACAACTTTTGCATTTGTATTATAATAAATATATTAGAACATTAAATTCTCTACAACTTTTGCATAAACATTTTTTTAAATATCTTGAACCATTTTTGAGATAGAGGCAGAGCGCGCGCAGTGTTTAGCTATACTCTAAATAGTTAAAACACTGCGCGTGCTCTGCCCTCTATCTCAAAAATGGTTCAAGATATTTAAAAAATGTTTAAGCAAAAGTTGTAGAGAATTTACTTTAATACATTTTTAATTCTTATCTTATTTATACTAATTACTTCCTAACTAATTAAAAAGAAAAGAATTAACTTTTTAATTAATATAATTAAAGTATTTCCCTTAATAACTTTATAATTACATGAGTAGATAAGTGTTATTAAATGAATTGACAGTGAATTATTGAAAAAATAATATTAATTTTTAATTTAATAGTAAATTAAAATGCAAATTATATAGAATTATATGTTTATCAATAATTTATAAACTTTATACGGCGTGTTTTAATACGGCGGTTTGACCTCGAATGATACTCTAGATAGTTAAGCACTGCGCGCGCTCTACCCTCAATCTCGAAAATGGTTCAAGATATTAAAAAAAATGTTTAAACAAAAGATGCAGAGACTAATATTCTACAATATTTACAAAGATATAAATAGCATAAAACCCATATGAAACATGATATTAGCAAATAAACCGATTTTTTTACCTTTGAACTTGGAATATCTGTAGAAGCTAACTCCCTACGATAAGTAGGTTTTGAGACAAGTTTTAGGGTTCTCAAATAGAGGTATATACAAGTTTATAGCCGACTATCTCTCATTCCGAGGTTCTCGCCCTAATTTGACTAATTTTCTTGGACTATAATGGCAAAACTAGAAATTTTGACAGAAATCACAGTCTTCCATCTTGCATGAACGAAGATCACGAAATGTAATTTTATAACGGGTCGATAAAATAAGCTTGTCCTTGTGATTTAACTATAAATAAAAAGAGGTGACATGATATTATAACCATTTTAGCTAGGTATCTAAGGTTTATAGAACTGTTATGAATTACGGCTTTTCTTTAGATTTAAATATTATTAATCGTTAGTACGATTTTACATTTTGACACACAATGCTTAGGTACCTACCTACCTATACGTAATTTGTTTTTGTCACAATTAGTACAGGTCCGTCGCATTCTCCTTTGAATAGACTAAAAATAAAAATACAAGTTTAAACAAACTTTTCTACCTCCATATATTTTATTATTTGAGATACAAACAAAAACTGTTCAATCTGGCACAAACGATTGCATTTTAAATATTATCATTGCCAGGTTCACATAAATGAATCATTTTCATCTTATACTAAACTAAATATTTCAGTAATTTATTAGCACGCATGAAGCATGCTTTAAAAAATTTACTTTGATCAACAAAGTAGAGGGAGTAGCTTGGTAAAATCAGAGTTTGCTCGTGAAAGTGATCTTCTTCGCAAAACGTAACGATAGCGGGTTCTAGGATTCGTATTATTTTAGCAGCGCCATCTAGTAACTGAATTAAGAACAAAAATTATTTTACGGACATCGCGTCTGTTGTAGAGCAACGCCATATAGTAACCCAATAAAAACAAAAAAACAGTGCCACGAATAATAATGAAGCCTCTACTAATGATTTACTATCAATAGCTATTATTTTAATGTTTTTTTATTTATTTGCTTTCATGTACTACAATTTATATAAACAGCTTAGGTTGGTATTGAAGCCTGATTGTGGTGAGCAGGTACATGTACCCTGTAAGGGCACTGCCTAGTGAGTTAGGTCGTAGTTAGTTAAACAAAAGAAAAAAAAGAAATGTCACTAAAAGTTAATTCAAAACAATACATGTCAACAGCTAAAAATAAAATTAGTCCAAAAACTTTAACCTGTTTTTAACTTTTACCTAAGACAAATTAATCCTACATATAGTTCAATGATAAGAATGCCTATTGCTGACGCAAGAAATAATAAAAGGTAAATTTTAATTAAGTCCTACTGCCTTAATATTTACGGTCATCGTTTAGATTGTCAGATAGGTATTCGTCAACAGAGTATTATGCGTTTTATATCAATAATTAAAAAAAGTAAGTATCTGCAAAACGTCTTATCTTTTAGTTAATTATTTTTATGGTCCAGCATTTTTGAATTTATTTACAGATAGATTAATCACGTCATTTGGGATTTTTTTTTAAAATCGTACACACATCACACATCCCTTTAAAAGATTGACTTTATGGAGCCTTACAGTATGAACAGTATCTTTATTTCTATTGTTAACATTATGATAGTTGCTATTTTTCTTTAACAAGTTAATATGTTTTCGGACATACATTAAGTTTTCATATATATATTGGCACGGCACTGTCATAACATTTATTTCTTTAAATTTAGTTCTAAGTGATTCTCTGGGGCCCATATTATAAATTGCACGAACAGCCCTCTTTTGCAAAACAAACATGGTGTTGATATCTGCAGCATTCTTCTTCTTCTTCAGCATTGATATAAAAAGCATAATACTCTGTTATTCTGCTTTTTAAATCAATAATTTAAAAAAGTAAGTATCTGCAAAACGTCTTATCTTTTTGATCATTATTTTTATGGTCTAGCATTTTTGAATTTATTTACAGATAGATTAATCACGTCATTTGGGATTTTGTTAAAAAATCGTACACACATCACACATCCCTTTAAAAGATTGACTAACTTTATGGAGCCTTACAGTATGAACAGCTAGTTTATCTTTATTTCTATTGTTAACATTATGATAGTTGCTATTTTTCTTTAACAAGTTAATATGTTTTCGGACATACATTAAGTTTTCATATATACATTGGCACGGCACTGTCATAACATTTATTTCTTTAAACTTAGTTCTAAGTGATTCTCTGGGGCCCATATTATAAATTGCACGAACAGCCCTCTTTTGCAAAACAAACATGGTGTTGATATCTGCAGCATTCCCCGACAACAAAATGCCGTACGACATAATGCTATGGAAGTAGCTGAAATAAACTAGTCTAGCCGTTTCTACGTCAGTAAGTTGACGGATTTTTTTGACTGCGTATGCTGCAGAACTGAGTCTGTTCGACAACACATCTATGTGCCCCATTGAAGCTTATTATCTAAAGTTATGCCTAAAAATACAGTAGTATTCACAAGATTTAGATCTTCATATTTTATTTTAATGTTAGGTTTAACTTGTTTAACATTTGGTAATATAAATCTACAAGCAAGTAGGGAAAATTATTCAGATAAATACACAAGACAATTATAGAATTTGTTTTCAATTTAATAATTGAGCGGATGGGCAGGAAAAGACCATGAAAGTAAACTCACAGTATGCAGGAGGTCGCCAGTCGGCAAGTTGTAGATGCGACAGACAGACGCTTCGTCGACGACGGCGAGAGAGGCGCGAGACGCGCTAACGTCGAGGCAACGCACGCTTGCCGGAGTTTGTAGGATCATCCTGCATCTACCGTCGACCGGCTCCACTTGCCATATCTGTCAATACCACAATATGCATTCTTCTTCGTCATTCTTCATTGTTGAGAATCGCGACCACATAACATTTACAATTATCATACGTTTATAATGGGGCTTTACAGCATATTTTCTTTTTGTCAACTAGAACCTATGAACAGCCAAATATCATCTTCCTACCCATATCCCATGTCCCTCGTTATATGGGGTCAGTACACATGTGTTCTCCCTCCATTACCCAATGTCACTCGTCGTCTCAACACTCATTTCTTTCTTGTAGCCAAAGGAGAATGCCGAGAACCCGTACCAATTGCGTCAAAACCGAACGTATCCCATAAAATTTATTATATTTTATGAATGACATTAACATTTTCTTTAGTTTTACACACCGACGGGATTAATAATCAAGTAATAAATATTTTGTTGATTTGGTTTCCGTTGCAGGCCGCCATTAGATTACAACAACCAATGATATATACGTTGCTATGGCAATAAACATTGATGAGAAGTGTTACTATGGAAATAACCCTCATTTTTAATTATTTTGACAGTAGAATCAACTAAAAACTTATTGGATATTTTTTTGACGCACTCACTTTAGTCTTGGTACCGAGCGCCATACATCAGACGGCATTCTGCTTTAGAATCCTAATTAAAAAGTTTACCTAGTGGATGTTCTTTGAACGCAAAGGATATAGATAGTTTATACATCTGATACGCCTTAAATTTCAGAATAGAAAATCTATGTAGTCTACGGTATAACAATCACAATTTTTGGATTCAAAACCATCGTTACCTGTCCATTCATCAGTCCTAAAAGCAGCACCTCCTCAAAGTACAAGGTAGTTACTTTCACGTATCGTATCGGCGCTGGCACTGTCCAGGTTTTTGGTATCCGCTTGCCGATCATGGACAATTTCGCATCCTGTAAGTCAAAGAACAAACAGTCAGGTTCTAGAATCCTATGTACGCATGCTTGATCTGTGGATATCAAGTTCTAGGTTAGTTAGAAAGCCCTCCTTAATTTTTGCGATTCTTCCAGTGACTCCGCCATTAAGACCGCAATATGCAAGTCAGAAGTGTGAGATTTTAATAAGTGTTAGGCAAAGACAGTGATTTTGTGATAAGAAATGGTTAACAATTTGATATTTGGTAGTTTAACATTCTTAAGAAATAAATACTATTTTTGCTTAGTCAGGGACTAAGAATAAGAACACTGTAAACAGAATAGGTTGTTTTAATGTTTGGAACGACAAATCACAGAATATTCTAGATTGGATAGACAAGAGGGGAATTGTATTTTCCAAAAGGCAGGAAGTTAGAAAAGGATAGATAGACGCAGAACGTGAACATTTGTCACGCCAAAGTCCAACTCCCTAGCCGCAACCGAATAGCGCGCTGTGATTGGTCGGGAGCACGAACTCGCTTAGTTTAACAGAGTAGGTTAAAATGGATAAAATGTGAATATAAGAAGCAACTTTTTTATCAGAAAATTTAAAACTGCCGTCCGCCCAACAACGTCGGCCTCTCGCCCATACGAGCTTGCCGCCCGCCTAAAAACGTCGGCTGCCCACCCCTGCGTGCCAGCCGCCCGCCCAAGTACATCGGCTGCCAGCCCAGTCGTGTCCGCTGCCCGCCCAAACACATCTGAAGTCCACCCCACGGCGCCTACCAACCACCCAAGCACCTCAACCGCCCGCCCTACAGAACTTGCCACCTCACCACCAGCGACGCCCCTCACCTCAGCGGAGCGGAACGCACCATCGACATCAGGACAAACCGAGGTAGGAGCAACCCGCAAAACCCGGTACCCTCTGCTGGTAGTCGAAGAAATGCACAACTGGGCCAGTCATTTCAAGATGCTAAAAGCCCGCCTAGGGCACGCCCCGAACGCCCCCCTTTCGGAAAAGGAGTTAGATTCTAGCCTGGGTCCGGTGAGAAATACCGGACAATACAGACCCACCTAGTTCAACTAGAAAGAACCGAAAAAGTGGTATGGTTCTCGTATTCGCTACCAGAGGAGCACAGCCTCAAGGTAGCCATACGGGGCCTACCAGCGGACATCCCCCCAGCGGTCATTGAAGCCGAGCTTTGGGAACTTGGCTTCGAACCCAAGAATATCCGCGGAATCCGGGCATCGAAGGGACGACCGGGATGCAACTTCTTTCCACAGCTAAGCAGACGCCAAACCTAACCCCTGGCATCTATAACATCAGCGAACTCCTCAGCATGCCAGGTGTCACCATAGAAAGCTGGAGGGGGAAGGCTGGCCCAGCACAGTGCCACCGATGTCAAGGCTTTAGACACAGCAGCCACAACTGGCACCGTCCCTTAGCTTGCGTACGCTGTGGTGGCTCCCACCACACCGCCGAATGCCCTCGGGACAGAGAAATGCTCCCCACCGGCGCCAACTGTGACGGCCCACACACCGCCAACAATAAAACATGCCCAGTTTTCAAGCGGGAGGCGCGAAACAAAAGAACAGGAACTGTCGCCACCACAACTGCTCCGCGACGCGATAGAACCCGCTCTGCTGCCAGGACCCCAGTTGAAATCCCACCAGCAACCACCGCCCAGATTGCTCCTGAACCTACCAACGTAACTCTAAGGGCACCTGCCAATGATCCCATCATCCGGTCGGCAAAAATCCAAAAGAAAACTTGGATGTGTATACACTATGCATATCAGTGCACGTTTCAATTGAATTTTGGTAGAGTACTGCAATTGTTAGAAATCGCAACATTTCACAACTTTTGAGGAAAATGGTAAGCTACTGTTTTGGGACATCCGCCATACTGGAATTTGATAAATATTGCATTGACTTGTGTTTTAAAGTACATTATTTCAGCCTAATTTTGAAAACTATGAAGTGGTTCAAAATCAAAGAAAGACAAAGGCTTGCATTGAACACTAGCATTTAATTTTAAATACCTGGCATATAAGTAAAGCATCGCTGGTAGCCACTAGAAGGGAGCACTCGCTCCGCTGAGGGAGTTTCTCTTTAACTCGATACAGCATGCCTTCAACGTCGCCTTGCTCATAAACCACCACTCGTTCTGGCAACTGCACCTGTATCACAAAAAACAAGACTGGTTTCCGACATTGCTATTTCACTTCTTTCAAAATTGAAGTTTCTTTCAAGTTTTTTTATGAGCGATGTTGCATTAAAAGTGTATTACAGGTGACAGCCAAGTGACAGGAAATGACCCTTAATCGCAAGAATGATCAAATCACTAACTCTTTTTCATTCAAGAGTGCGTTCAAACCGTGTATTTACAAAAAGAATAGGCAAAACGTTTTGCTCAATTTAAGTGGTGCATTCTTCAAATGTCATATCAATATTGTAGGTTTAGAACCTACAGCAGTTTAGGTTTAGACCAGCAAACCATAAAGAACGGATATGAATACGTTATTATTATAAAAATAATATAAAACTGCCGCTAAGGCCGAGATTTATCAAATATATTATTACAACTAGATAAATAAGTGTGATTTTATGACAATAACTTTGTTCAGCCCCTTTCAAAATTCAAGCACGAAACCACTCTGGTGCCGGAATATGCCGTCTCCTTTGATACGATAATTTCTAGATACTATCCTAAACGGGATGCAAGTTGTGGATATTCAATATTAAAACTTTTTGCGGCGTGGGGCGATTTGCTTACAACTTGGGATGATTAGCATTGTGAACTTGGCTCCCGACTTTAGATAATCGTTTGTTTTTTTCTTAGATTTTGGTATGTAGCAGATAGTAGTAAAAATTTTTGTTCAAATAACAACTTTTAAAATCCAGTGTCCACAAAACGGTGGGATGACTTTTGTTTTTTTTTCCAGGGGGTAGCGGTATGTAAAGAAAAATCCCTCTTTCGCGGACGAAGTCGCAGAGCGTCCACTAGTCTAAAATAAGATCTTATCAATAGCTATCATTTGAGCTAGGAACGGCAATTCTAGGAGGAATATTGCCGAAGTATTATAGCTGGGGCCCGGCCGCGCTATTTTCAAAAAACAACGGTGCTTTTCTAATTACGCTACGTAACAGTAACGACTACGTTCCAACTTTTCGGAATTTGGTACCGCGCTAACGTATAAACGCCAATATAGCATCAACCAAAGCAGAGTCGTAGCGTGAACGCTGCCGTATGACTGTCTTTATGGATTTGATTATAGTTTGTGCTCCGTATGTGTAAAACCGAGTGTCGATTGGCTTTTCTAGGCAAATGCAACTTTAGTTTTGACCTACGTAGTGTTGTAACCTCATTGGTTTCCAACAGTTAACAATGTCATGGCATCGAATATCCACAGAATATTTGCTAATTATTTACATAATTTGGGAACCACCGCCGATCAAATGATTAAATTTACAAAGTGCTCATATAATATAAGCGTATTGCAAGCCATTAGAGAAAAGAAAGACATTAAAGAAAAAGGAACGAAATGGTGGCCAAAAAATGCGCGACGAGCAAGAGTCAGACCGCGCGCTGTTAATGGTCAGTGTAGCCGGATAACGATGGATGAGGATTTTTTTTTATAGTTTAAAGGCTTACGTTTGACCGCCATCTCACCTGTGTAAGTGAAGATGCGGAGGTATGATACCGCGGAGGTACGGAAAAATGGCGTGTTGGAGACGAAGGTTGCTGATGTGACCAAATTAGGTAATTTTTATGTAAATTTTATTTTATTTTATTCTACACCCAGCAATCACATAGTTTGTTTACCTATAGGTAACAAATTAGGTAATTTTTATGTAGTACCTACCTGCCTTGGTTAGACTGACATTCCACTTTGGCGCTAATATTAGTAGACAACTAGGATAGGATAGTAGGAAGCTCATGCAAGCATTTGTCCCTCAGTCGAAATCAAATCTGTATATTTTAACTGAGACACAGGTGTACCGTACCTACTTAGGTAGGTACACCGATTTTAAAAAGTGCCCGTTTTTAATATAGTTTGGTAACTAGTGCGCATGCTGCGTGCTAAGCGGCACACAGCGCTCATTTCTTAGTTTTGTAGCAGAAACAGGGGCCCATTGCATAAGTGTGTTGATTCTATGATTTTTGCGAGCATCCTAAAGGCCTCCATTTCATCGTTCATTTGAATTTATAAATAAACTTGAGTATGTGATATGCATTTTGCACTATTATTTCAAGAAAAAATATCAGAAAATTCTTTACAAAACTCAAAATTACCTCGTACGATTACAATGCAGTTCTGAAAAAGTACCTCCGGAACAACTTTATCAAAACCGCTTGTTTGAGTGCTCTTACGATCACGCTGCGCCTCAACTTTCGGTCAAATAATTTAGCACGGTATGAAACTATGAAAATGTTGTGATGCGTTATAGGTTCAACTAGGTTTCCGCTGAAATGTTCCAGCCGCGAAAAGCTACGATTCAACTTTCTGTCAAATCATTTAGCGCGGTACGAAAAATGGAAAAAGCTATGTTTCGATCACTGTTTAGCCAAGGTGTTATAATTTAGCGCGGTCGGGCGACAGCTGTTATCTTAAAAAGTAAGATCTTGTCAATAGACGACAATAACGATGATGAAAACCAAAATTACTATTCAATGGTTTGACAACCAAAAAGGTTTTTCGTCATCATTCATCATTGATCGTCGTCGTCAACACTACGTGTATGTGAATGTCAATATCCCACGTATCAACTTATATTAACAACTGTAGGTATACGTACTCAAATATCGGAACACTTTTCGTAAATTTTATGACAACTGTTACACACAATTAAAAGTTTATCTTATTTTCAGGGGGTTTGGGTAAATAGTTTTTTTGTAATAAAAAAACTGTTAGTCCTATACAAAAATAAACAAGACCGGTTAAGTGCGAGTTGACTCGGCCACCGCGGGTGACGTGCGATACTAATTAGTAAGGTTTCTTCGTAATTAAAATATATACCTCCTATAAAAAAATAAAATACGCTTTAGAATGGGCAAATTAAGGTATTTTTTATAATACTATACCTGACCGTGTAACTCGCTTTATAGCTTGTCTACAGCTGTCCCCACATTTATACAAAACCATTTTAGCTAGAGACTTCGCTATATTTTTTCTGTAAAATATAAGTATTCCTCTAAAATATAATTATTAAGTTCGATTTCTCACTTTGCAAACTTCGGAGATTAAGGGAGGCGGGTTGGCCTTTTTGTGACGTTTTTCATCTTAAATTAAATACGATGAATTATTTCAAAAAAATAAAAACTGTTTATACTGTTCAAATCAAGCCTTTTCATTTGATACCCCACTTCCCTAACAACCTGCCCTTTTATTTTACAACCATAACCCCCATTTCAGAAGATTTCTAAGCAACCCTTTTAGGTCCCCCTGAGCAATGAGCAATATAAAAAAAACTACCCCTTACAGGAAAATTAGGAAAATTATAGTCTGCAGAGTTCGCTATAGTTTTCCTGAAAAATATAGATATATTTTTATAATATAGTATATAAATTTCAGGTTTAAAATAAATTTCAAACTGTTTCATACTGTTCAAATCCAGCATTTGGTATCCCACTCGACCTAGCAACCCCCCCTTTTATTTTTCAAACTCCCCATTTTGACAGATTTCTAAAGAAACTGTTTTAGGGTTCGTTTGACCGGTTCGGTAACGTCACCCTAAAAACGAAGTATTATAGTTTATATGTGACTTACCGCCAATCTGTGCTTATAAATTGCTATTTTCTGCACACGGTCGTGACATTTGATTCGGACTTTACTCCCGGTGGTTAGATGTTGTATAATGACGTCAGTCATGTTCTCTCGGTATGCATAGCGCTCACGGTACAACCCGTGTACTGTGCTGAACACTACCTGATAGCACCAGAGAGTGCCGTCTTGGCATGCCACCGCCTGAGGAAGACAAATTATGAATCTCTAAAAAGTTTTAAAACAATTTCTGTAGTTATTTGCGTTTGTCTGTTTGACAAACATAAAGGAGAATGCCGTCCGATGTATGGCGCTCGGTACCAAGACTAAAGTGTGTGCGCCAAAAAAATATCCAATAAGTTTTTAGTCGATTCTACTGTCAAAATAATTAAAAAAGAGGGTTATTGCCAAAGTAACACTTTACATCAATGTTTGTTGCCATAGCAACGTGTATATCATTGGTTGTTGTTGTAGTCTCTAATGGCGGCGTGCAGCGGAAACCAAATCAACAAAATATTTTTTTACTTGATTATTAATCCCGTCGCTGTGTAAAACTAAAGAAAATGTTAATGACATTTATAAAATATAATCAATTTTATGGGATACGTTCGGTTTTGACGCAATTGGTACGGGTTCTCGGCATTCTCCTTTATATGGCAATTTTTGACTTGCAAGAATTGCTTGTAACTGGGTTTGGATACCTTGAATATACACTACTATTAAATTATGATTTGATTTTTGAATGTCATTGGCTGTAAATTATTTTCCAAAAAATTAGAGATCCCATACTTAAAATTAGAGTATCAAAAAAGTCATTATTTGTCGTGCACGAAATTGTTAGTCTTGCGCGTAATCAGCGACTAATGGTAGGTCTGCTTATTTTTTATTCCGTACATATTTATATATTTAGAGTTCCGTTGTAGAGCTCGGCCCTCTTAGTCTTAGTAGTTCAGACTAAACTTACCAGTGTGTTCAGAGAGGGCGAGGGTACCACACTCCACACCCAGTCTTGCACAGTGTGTAGAACAGGTACGCCTTCTGCCGTGAACGCCGACCAACCGCCAGCGCCCCCGACTATAATAGTCGCACCTACTAACGTAATTGAGAGTGCCGCGATACCTGAAATAATATATCATCAGTCTATAGCAGCCGGCCTCCCCTTATGCGCGCTTATCCATCATCCATCACAGTCTACTCTTGCCTGCACTTTTCCATACTAAATAAAATAATAATAGCCTTTATTTACATAATACAATCACACCAATTATTATTTTTACCTACAAGACCAGAAGTAGGTAAACGGTGGATAGAGAGGGCTCAAAACCGTTCTTTGTGGAATTCCTTGGGGAAGACCTAAGTTCATCAGTGGACTTCTATAGGCTGGTTATGGTGATAATGATGATATATTATTTCTGGTCTAGAACTATGTACGTGCACATATTTAGAGCAATCCGTTTAGAATTATTGGTGTGAACGAGAAACAAAAATTTCACATCTCCTCACACCTTTTTTTTCAGACTTTGTAATTGTAATATCATCGGGAAGTAGGATATCATTATTTTGCCTGTACTGCCTGTACAGTTATTACCCTGGTTATAAAAGTGACGATTACCAATCTTTCTTTCCTTGAGTATCGGTTGCCCTTGTACATTGTAGAATGACAGGTTTTCATTCCAATCGGTGACTAGGAGGGTTGATTTTGAGAACGTCACCGCCCAAACAGCTGCTTCTCTTATTATTCTATGCACTTCTTCCCCAGACTGTAAAAAAATTTAAAGGCTTTTTTTTCAATAACCAACAATCTTGCCCACCAAAAAGATGATGAGACCCTACCCAAAAGTAGACTTTTATAAGGCAGCTACATCGGCTAAAAATAGTAGGTACGTTAAGTTTTTAATAGGTACGAGGGTGGATTGAAAAGTACTCGGCCTAACTAAGAAAATAAACACATACAAAATCAATTGTATTTTTATTTTTCTACGTAATCACCATCAAGTTGAATGCACTTTTGCCACATATTTTTCAAAGTGTTTATACCGTTGAAAAAAATGATTTGTCATGAGAGTCAAAATACGCGTCTACTGCTGCTTTGACCTCGTCGTTTGGACTTCCACAGAAAGAAGTCGTACAGTGCCAAATCAGGTGAATCAGGTGGATTTGGTAACAATTCAAAGCCGCAGTTATGAATTTCAGCCATTGATTGCACAGATGTATGATGATGATTGATTGATGTGTAAACACGGGCATTATATTAATGAAACAGTTTTTTTTTCTGTGCACTCCCAAGCGTTTTGCTTTTATTTCCTCACAAAAACGACGTAGTAAGGTGCAGTAATAATCAGAGTATATATTCTGACTTTTTTCACGATAATCAACCATAATCACGCCTTTCGAGTCCCAGTATACCGAAGCCATCACCTAATTTGCCGACAAAATGCCGAAAAAAAATCGACGGCCTTTTTAGTGGGTGGTGAGCCGGGTCTTCTCCACTGTTTTAATTGTGGTTTCGTTTCCGATATACTGTGATGAACCCATGTTTCATCCATAGTTACAAAACTATTTAAGAAATCATCTGGATCGACTTCAAATAACTCCAGACAGTCGCGTGCACGTTCTTTTTTGTTCGACTGAAAGCAGCCGCGGGACCCATATCGCTGACACCTTCTGAAACCCCAATTCGTTGACTATGATGTGTTGTGTGCGTTCATAAGGGATTCCTATAATCTCGGCTATCTCTCTAATTTTTAATCTGCGGTCTTGCTAAGTAAATCGAGTACATTTTCAATATTTTCGTCAGTTGTGGACATTGAAGGCCTTCCAGAGCGGTGTTCGTATTTCACACTCTCTCTGCCACGGCAGAATCCCCTAATGTACTGACCATATCAACATAGATGGGGTATTGTGATTACCCCTTCTTATGGAGGTACTTAATCACAGCACGTTGCTCGTTTTCAACCATTTTCGGAAACTACGGCGGATTGCTGATAAATAAAATTTTGAAATTATAACTAATGATCGCACAGGTTTTAAACTTCGCACTAGTCAGAACTGAACTAAATAATGTGGGTAGTTTTGATTTTAAGAATTGAATGGATCTGTATCAGGCCGGGTACTTTTCAAATCCACCCTCGTACATCCCAACCGATTTCGGCCATGGTGACTATTTCTCTGCGACACGGAGGAGATTCTTTGGTGCTCGAATGTGACTAAAGTACACTATTTTAGCTGCGGTTGCACGTAAGGGTACAATTTTCATAATGATAGGCAATGTTGCAAGGTAAGCTTAGTTAGTTAAGTTGGGATTTGGGAGGCTTATAATAATATAAACAATAATAATAATACCTTATCGCGTATAGAAACAGCGCCACTGGCAAGCCCTATTGCTAGATATTGTCCATTCGAGGACCAAGCACAGCAAGTGATCCGACCAGACAGCCTGTACTTCTGCACAGCTTTAACATCCATTGACCAAAACGCGAAGTCAGTGACTGCACATGAGACTAAATGCATTGTTACTGGATTGTAGGCGAGGCACTGGATTGCTTCACTGTGCCTGTAAATACAATAAGAGATTTATATCTTCTCATAAGTGTGACAATAAATAATTATTTTTCTGTGGCTGGGGCAGACAGTAAAATTACTAATTCATTTGATCACATAGACAGGGTGGGGCAAAACTTTACCTCATTGAGGTCAGCTACCTTTTCTTTTGTAGTTACAAGGTTTAACTGTATGGAAAACTTTTTAAATTTTTGCGAAATCTTACGATTTCATTTGGTAAGTTACTTTGGGACAAATATTCCTGTTGCAAATAGAGCCGATTGAGGTTTTTTTAAAATGTTATTTTCAAATAATAAACCTATACTTTCCTCAGAACAAAACCTTCTAACTACAAAAGAAAAGGTGGCTGCCCTCAATGAGGTAAATTTGTACCCTGTTTATAGAGTAATTAAGTAGTCCCTTCTTATACCATTGGCCAATCTGGGTGTGCCCACAGCCTGACGATCTAAGAAGCCCCTTAGTTCTTGTCAAATCACTTGATAAAGAATTTAACTGTATTCTATTAAACAAGCAACTCTTGTACAGCTATCTACCTAGAAAATGGCAATGATACCCCTCAATTATTTATCAATCAATGGGTGGGTCTTCTTCGTTGTATGAGTTACTGGCCAACTCTGATATTGGAGTTTTTAGGCCGCTCGAAGGCCTTCGACATGGCTTAACGACTGAAAAAGCTGGGACCAACATCTTTACGTGCCTTCCAAAGCACGGAAGCACTAAGATCTAAATGCCAATAAACTGTCACCCATGCTAGTAGTGTCCGGGCGGACTGTTTTGATGGGTGCCACCCTAGTGAACATGACCTTCATTAAAAAAGAGACTTTGTACTCTGATTTTAAAAAATCCTTACATATTACAGACAAAAGTGTCTGTTGTTAACACAATAGTCTTGTCATAATTATTAATCAAAAGCTTTGCCATAATGTAGATTTCTTCTGGAACAGTACCTTACCTAGTTTTTTTGTAAATAAAAGGTATCCTACCACAGTATCCCAAATGTGTTCTATTAATTTACAAATTTAATGATGATCAATTGAGTAGTAAGGGTGTGAAGGTGTAAAACAATTCACATTTTCCCAACTCAACTTGTATTGGTTAGGATAAGGATAGTCATAGGAGCACCAAACTAAAGTGCCCAGCCCCCTTATAGATTTAAGGGTGCCATGTGGGTCGATCAATGTCTACTGTGTCTTATTGATTGTATCGAAAACTATATTTAGATCCTTGTGGTTTGACTTTAGTTAATTTTTCACCATTTCCATTTAATTTATATAAAAAATGGGAGTTTTCACATACTGTTACATATTGGCCCAGGCACCGACACCGTTTCAATTCTCTTAGAGAGCATTCATAAAGGTGAGTAAATGTAACTACATTTCATGTGAGGTGTGCGTTGCATTCACAAACCTTTTTTCCTAATGGGTATCAATGTTACTGGCCATCTCAGACTAGGGCACATTCACCCACCCCGATGAAAGCTCTCTAAAAGTCAAATGATATGTGAAAGATCTCATTTTCTCTTATAAATTAGTTAATTATGATTTGTTGAGCAACAAGCTAGCCCTTAAGACTTGGCTAACTGCATCGTGAAGCAAGCACCCGGCTTTCCGGCATCCAGTAAACTAATCTATTTCATCTTATTTTTATTTTAGAAAAAATAGCTTCTAGGATAAGGAAACTTACGCATACTTGAGCACCCCTTCCATTTTACATGTCCAAATAATGACATTCTTGTCAGCGCTGCCGCTTGCAAACTTGTTGCCATCTCCAGAGTACGCCACTGCATGCACTGCACCCTTGTGAGCTTGCAGTAACTGTACCAGTGACCCATCCCGGGGGTCGTAAACCATAACTTTCTCACCAGCACCAACCACAAGCTGACTGCCATCAGGACTGAAGCAAAGACTGTGTACACTGAAACAAATAACAGATAAATAAGTAAAAGTTTTGCAGACTTAGCCTCAGCTTGCTATCTTTAAACTGGGTTTTATAAGTATGACAAGGTATCGCAGTCAGTCTCAAAAAACTTTTCATTGAACTACAGTTATTGCCATAAAAATAGATCATTAGATATTATATATAGACATTATGATTGCCTGCTGTATCAGATTGTAGTACTGCCTCAAGTCATACAAACCTTGAGAATTCAACTTTGTCTGCTTCATGGATTTTGTTCACCCACTTGGGTACGGTTCTCATTTTAGAAATCCACAAGCGGCTACCTATTTGTAAATTATAATCTCAAACTCAACTCAACTGTACAAACAAAACATTTCTGTTTCTACACAACATGTAAACAAACAAATGTCAAAAAATGTCACTCAAATGTCACTGTCCAAACTTTTTTTTAAATATTTGATGACGAATTGATAGGAGATGGCGCAGGCTATTTTACGAACCGAAATCGGAATGTAAAGTGCAAAATAAATCGGAAGTTCCGAACTTAGGGAATCGGAACTGAACCCCCGTAACATCTTTACTTTAGTTACAGTTCCCACAAAATAACTTGGCCGGATTGAACTTAGGCACTTTTAACTTCTGCGCATGTACAGGCGCGAAAAAAACAGTTTTTCAGATAGATTTTTATTTCTCAGTAGGATTTCGTATATTTTTGTAGAATTCATTCCATTTTAATTCGGATCCTTATATTAAAATGCACCTTGAGCAACATTACTTTGAGCGCGAACCCTCTACGACCTATAGTTTCCGAGATACATGGGGGGTGGGGGTGAAAGGGGGTGAAAAGGGGTAATATCAGATTTTTCCTGAGGTCGCCCCCACTCCCTCTATACGATTCCACCAAAAATTTCAACCCTACGGGGTTGCATCTGAGAGAACAATCATGTCAATGAGTCAGTCAGTGAGTGAGTGAGTGAGTGAGTGAGTGGTAGTTTAATTTAATTATATATAGTATTATACAATTATATAATTTAAGTTGGTTAGTAGGTAATCAATGAAAATATGTACTGTCTATCTGTTGTAGAACTATTTACTAAGTACATAGGTAGGTAGTGGTTGTTAATTTACTTATTTCGTTGTAATTCAAAAACTGTAGCTACCTAAATTTTAACAAAACGAGATTTAAGTTTGGGCTGACCAATTGCAAGATTCAAATAGAAAAAAATCTAAAAAAATATAATAAATCCTACTGAGCTATAAACAATATACTTGATAAACTGTTTTCTCCGCGACTGTACATGTGCCGAAGTATAAAGTGCCTATATTCAATGCGGCCAAGTTAGTGCGGGAACTGTACCTACATACTATTGCCCATTTGCTAAGTTGGGTATGCAGCCAGGGTAAAATAATTGTGTGATCTAATACAAGGTAGGTAGATATTATTCGATGTAGATCATTATTACGAAAAGGAGATATTTACCTTACATAACTAAATAGTAAAATGTTCAGCTTATCTGAAGGATGTAATTCGCAACGAGACTATTCACTCCTACTAACATAGAACAAAAGTTGTCGACATAGCTCAGAGAATTAGCAAGCTGAAGTGGCAGTGGGCTGGCCATATTTGTCGAAGAACCGATAACCGTTGGTTTAAACGAGTTCTTGAGTGGCAAACGTAGTGTAGGACGCCCTCCACCCAGGTCCAGTGATAATTCGTGAAAGGCTGCTGATAGAATCTGGATGCGTCAAGCTCAGAACAGGGCGCTCATTAGGGGAGGCCTATATCCAGCATTGGACTATTATAGGCCGATGATGATGATGATGATGATGATGATTATTATTAAAATGTTCAGATTTATTATTGTTCGTGACAAACACAGAATAATTCGCGGAACAACGCGCCGCGTCAGTAGAGATAGAGTTACGCTATAGAAAGGGATGAAATCTCTAAGTGAATAAGAATATTTATATAAATATATAGAATATATAAGAATTATAATTAGATAAGAATTTTTAATTAGAATGATTTCCATTTTATTCTTAAAAGTAGTTCACCTCGAACTCAATTTTTATAAAATCTAGGTATATTCTTTTGAATCACAATACAAATACAGATAGGTATGCTATTATGCTAAAAAGTATGTCAAGTGAAAGAAGGCACTCGATTTTTTACGTAACTTTTTACATGGCAATATTATTGTGTTTCCACATGGACAGTATGTTCTATAGCGGGGTAAAGTCAGGGTGGCATGAAATAATAATTGTTAATAACGAATGATAACTCACTTCATGTTTCTGTCACTCAAGTCATGCACTTATAAAATAAACCTGTTTAAGGGACACCATTTTTTTCATCTTGAACGACGGTTGTCATTTTTATTAAATTTTATTTTCTAGTGTTTTTCTAATGTATGTCGTTTAATATTCAAGGTATTATAACCGATAAATGTTAGTTAAAAGACACAAGTACCAGTGAAATGGAATAAAAGAAGATTGAACGGGAATTCTCTGATGAAGAAAATTGTGCGCCGATCGTCTTTTGTTATAGTAGCCATGGCTATAGCAGAAAACAGGACCTGACCGAAGACTGGACGACTGGACTTATAAACCGTACTACGTTGCCTCATATTATTATGAACAATTATTATACTTGATACTGGCGAAATTGTGGATAACTTTCCCAGAAGCCATTTAATAAAGAAGTGAAGTGAAACCTGTTTAATATGTTTTTCATCATACATACATAGTACCTTGACTATTCCAAAACATTAGGGAAAATCGATATCGGTGTGTGGCAGTACTAATATGGTACTGTTCCATAAGTTTTTAAGATTGCGGCCTAATGTATTGCCATACCAATATTTTTTGAATCTTCCGCGATTTATCAGGGCCATCTTTCGTTTGACAGACTCTAACAACCATTTACATAAACTACCTACTTAGCCACCGAATGCCGAAACTAATCAAATGAAAATAAAACAATAAAATAACTTTTACCAATTTTTATCACTGTTAGACGATAAATTTCAACAATATACGAAACACGTCTTTCATCAATTTTGTTAAAGAATGTTTAGACAAAATTTGAAGTAGATTGGACCAAGGAATCACGTTGTTCCATACAAACTTTGCCCACGTTTTTCACTCCCTTAGGGGTAGAATCTTGGAAAATCCTTTCTTATCGGATGCTTACGTCATACAAAGAAAATGCCCTCTAAGTTTCAGGTCTCTACTATCAGCGGTTTAGGCTGTGCGTTGATCCGTCAGTCATTCAGGACAAAGGATTTTATAAGTATAGATAACCCTCCATTATGGTACTTTTTTCAAAAACCTGGTATGCGGTCTTTTATTATTTAATATTCAAAGTGTTCTGACGAAGTTTCAAGAAAATCACACCACGCGTTAAGATTTTCCCATACAAACTTTACCACCCCATTGCAACCCCCTCGAGGACTATTTCAAATTTTCAATGACACCAATCTTCATTGATTGTATTGAATAATACATGTCCCAGGTTTCAAGTTTCTAACTTCAAGGAATACGATTTTTCATACAAACATTTTTACCCCTTTTCGCACCCTCTTAGGGGTTGACTTTCCAAAAACCGTTTCTTAGTGAGCGCTCACACTCTTTAAAGACTACCTGTACCAAATTTCAAACCTCTAGGCCCTGTAGTTTCTAAAATTTCGTGATGAGTGTGTCAGTGAGTGACTGAGTGAGTGAGTGAGGATAGTTATCTTTTAGATATATAGACTAGCTGACCCGCTCGCAACTTCGTTTGCGTTTATACTCTTTTTTTTTACGTACCTATGTCCTTTCATGTAAAATGTTTCCCAAGCCCGGTAATTTGACACTGAACCCTAAATATGAATGGAATAAAAAGTACCTACATATTACAACATTACCTACCCCGTAATCTAATAATATGTAGGTACCTGTTCCCGTTCCCGCTGTTACTCCTTTTTTCGTTCCTTTTTCCGTTGGCAACCCATCGAGATAGGATTTTAGACTAGCCAGGAGGTTTTATTTCCGGAAGCAAGAAGACTCCTCCCTGACACCCTCGTCCCTTAAATCACCGACCCAACCTGGTACCCTTGCTGGCTGTGAGGTACGTATATTCAACAACCTTGCCTCAGTACCGCTGACCTACATCAGCTGGTCGATTAAGCCGCAGGGTCACCAACCGACTACAGGCTTACAACCTGGTGCTGGCTGAACAGGCTATCAGCCAGCCGATCGGTCGGAGGGTTGGAGATTTCCTTGCATCCAGAGTATCCAGCCAGCGTATGCCTGGATGTGGTTCGGTTCCTACTGAACGAACACCTCGTAGGTCATCTACCTCAGACCTCCCTTACCCGACCCGGCCAGCGATGCAGGATCCACCAAAACAACAGGGCGCTAATACAGGGGTGTGTATGCGAGCACGCTTGGAAGCGGCGGGGCGGTGCAATCCTACACCTAAGTAGATACGCGTGCATACCTACCGGTACCTAGTAGGTACGCTCTCACACTACTGCGCCACCGACCCGCTGCCGTTCGGCGCGCCGCTACCTGAACCCCTGGGTGTGGCCGTGCGAGCCGCATGAGGCCCGCCCAATAGCACGCGCGGGCTCATGGGTTTGAATGAAGCAGGTAAGTCTCCAATACCTACACATTATCTGCATTAGCTGATTAGTAATACCTATACTTGGGTTATATAATTATTGTTCCTCATACCTACCTAGTTACAAGGTAATTTAACATCATAGACCGGTTAATAAATACCTTGTACTTACCTAGTAGGTAAGTAACGGGTGGGCCAGAAAGTTGGTGGACTTTTGGGAGACCATGGAATAAGCAAACTTTTCAGGCAAACATGACCGCTAATGAGTCATTACAAGTACCTATTGCATGTGGTGCATTCTAACAAAAGAAAAAAAAACAACCTCTTGTTTAAACTACGTGGCACAGTTTTAGGCTTTCAGTTCTTGCAGATTTGGATTGGAAAAATCACGTTAGATAACATGCTTTTGTACCGGTCTGAATTTTTTTTACGGTTACTTCTTTGCCTAAAAAATGTTAACTTATTAATTATTGCTTCTGGTGTTCTTTTTGACCTTGAGCGTCCCACAGGTTTTTGATTAAGTGTGAAACCGATGGGTTTAAACTGTTAAACCACGATTTAGTCATTCTCATTGGAAAATTGATTTTAATCATGTAATCTGGGGGGTGATCGGCTAACTCTGTTGCAAACAGAAATCATTGACACCGATCCTGTTTTAACAAACTGTGACAGTATGTGAATTGACGTTCATTGAATTTCGACGGATGAAATGTCAAAGTTTATAAAAACAGGATCGGTCTCAATCATTTCTGTTTGCAACAGAGTTAGCCAATCACCCCGCTGAACTCTGCGAAATGAAAGAAAGAAAGAAAGAAATAAAAATAGTATATTGCTTCAAAACAGTTCGACTGGTAGGTACAATCAGAGTTACATAAATATTATGTGTTCCTATGCTTACAAAAAGTAGGTACCAAAGTTAGTTCCTGGTCCACTAAGACTGAAAGCCTGTAAAGCGAGGAGTATTCACTGTGCAAAAACAACAAGAAGTAAATTCTTAAATAACAATAGTTATAGGTATGTACTTTACACGTAGATTCTTATTTTCATTTCAATAATATAACATAATAAAGATATAAATGTAAATGCCAGCTACGTCAATTAATGTGTATGTATGTGCACGCGTGTCTGTGTATGTGTGTGTGTGTGTGTGTGTGTGTGTATGTGTATGTGTATGTGTGTGTGTGTGTGTGTGTGTGTGTGTGTGTGAGAGAGAGAGAGAGAGAGAGTAAGTGTGTGCATGCGTGTGTTTGTGTGAGTTGTTGTGTGATCATGTTCCCACCAGTCTCTTAAGAGTCTGGTTATCACAGGATAACTCACAGGTGTAGGTATAGTGTGTTTTTGCATGTTAGTTGGGTGTGGTGTGTATGACTGTTGTGTAATTTAGGTGTGAAGGTGAGGTTGATGTGAAGTGTGATGTTTATCAATGCGGATTACCCGATAGTATTAATAAGGTTTTCAATTTCTCTATAATTTAGGTTCTGAAGATCAGTTAAAATATTTTTAGGCTTGTAAAAACTTACGGTTACAATTGTTATATCATCGCTTATGCGATTGTATAAACGTGGGCCCATAATTGTGAGAGATTTATTTCCGAATTTCGTACGTGATTTTAATCTACAACTATCGACTACAGGACGCTGAAACAGAAAAAGAAATTTTTAAAATAGCATAACAACGTAATAAACATTCACAAGATTTTAAACAAACTAAATACATTAATGATACTTCAGGAAAATTACTAACCGCAGACAAAGAAATAAATAACAGGTGGCATGAATATTTTAAAAAACTGCTAAATGAAGAACTTCCACATCAGCAAATGACGCTACTCCCTCCTACACCTGGTCCCTTGGAAGTCATTACACCTACTGAAGTTAAAACCGCTATAACTGCAATGAAAAATGGCAAAGCTACAGGCCCTGATGAAATACCGGCTGAGCTATGGAAAAAATCAGGCGCCTACGGTGTAAAATGGTTAACAAATTTATTCAACCTTATCTTATCTAAGGGAACTATGCCGGATATGTGGAGACTAAGTAGCATGATACCATTCTACAAGAATAAGGGAAATATAGCGGAGTGTGGAAATTATAGAGTGATCAAGTTGACGTCACATACCCTTAAGATCTGGGAAAGAATAATGGTCAAGAGACTTTACAAACTCACAGCCATCTCATCAAACCAGTGTGGCTTTACTGCGGGATTGGGCACTACGGACGCAATACACACTTTAAGGATACTGATGGACAAATACAAAGCCCTTAAAAAGGATCTGCATATGGTCTTTATAGATCTGGAAAAAGTTTTTGACCGAATACCGCGTCAGCTTATATGGCAAGCACTTAGGGCCCAACGAGTACCGGAACAGTACATAAGTATTATACAAGACATGTACTACAACGCGACCACCCGAGTTGTCTCACCTGCTGGCATGAGCAACAGCTTCGAAGTTAAAGTCGGCGTACACCAAGGATCTGCCCTGAGTCCCCTGCTCTTTAATATCGTCATGGACTACATCACGAAAGATCTTCAAAAACCAGCCCCGTGTACACTTCTTTATGCGGATGATGTAGTTCTAGTAGAGGAATCCCTACCGGAACTTCAAAGAAATCTCGAAGCATGGCGAGTAGCGTTGGAGGGTAAAGGCCTAAGGGTTAGCCGACAGAAAACGGAATATATGCACTGCAATTTTTCTGATAGCGACACATACATCCAGTCACCACCCACAATCGAGGGAAATCCCTTGAATAAGGTAGAGCAATTCAAATATCTTGGGACCGTTGTTAACACTAAAGCCAATACTGAAAGTGATATTCAAAACAGAATAAAGACAGGATGGCTCAAGTGGAGATCTCTTACCGGTGTTCTCTGTGACGCAAAAATGCCAATTAAAATCAAGGGCACCGTGTACAAACGAGCTGTGAGACCGGCTTTGCTCTACGGATCCGAATGTTGGGGAATGAGAAAGTGTGACGAACAGAAAATGCATGTCACCGAAATGAAAATGTTGCGTTGGTCTGGAGGTGTTACTCGGTTAGACAAAATTCGGAATGAGTATATCCGAGGTACCTACTTTCAAAGTCGCAAATATACATCATAAGATACAGGAAGGCCGATTGCGCTGGTATGGGCATGTAATGCGCAGGGATGAACACCACATGACGAAACGAGTCATGGATATAAATGAAGGCAAGAGAGGTAGAGGTCGCCCGCCAACTACCTGGACCAGAACCATCTCCAAGGATATGACGATGCTCGGCCTAACGCCAGCAATGACTCAAGACCGCAACAAGTGGCGGTCAAGTATCAGGAGGGCCGACGCCAGATAGGGAATGTGCCAGGAGAATGATGATGTACGTGATTTAATATCTTAAATATTTACTTTTCTTCGTTTATTTTTTGTACTTTCTAAAGTAGGTATTAACATCTACAGGAGAATGCTGTCTTGTGACTACAGCCTTAGCTGTTTGACCGTTAGAACATTGCATTCATTGTAAAGGGCATCTGTAGTATGCCGCCTAGGTTTCAATGACTTTGAGAAGTGCTCTTTGAGCTCGCTCTACACTAAGCAGCTGAATTTTAGCCGCTGCACCCCATGCAGTGTTACAATAGTCTAATAATGATTGAGCAATACAGTAGTAGTTTATTCTGATGATATAAGTATTTGAAACTTAGAACGTGCCTTAGTTTTTAAAGATAAATATAAGGTTCCTTGTTCTTCCTGTTAGTTGCTTTATTTGAGTAGTGTAATCCATGTCCATGTAATGTTTTTGTCGATATAGATACCGAGGTATTTTACGTTATCTGCAGGACTCAGATCGAATATTTTTGAGATGATTTAGCAAAGAGATTGGTCTTTTCGTCAGTGGGTCTAGTAAGTAAATAAACGCCAAACGACAGTATAAGAAATTCCATATTTAATTTTGTTGTAATATGTGCGCCCTTTGAACGCTCCATTGCGATAAATTTTCCGTGAACTGAGCTAAACCACTTCCTACGAGCCCCTCTCACTAAACGTTCCGAAGCAATTCCATTTTTAAAATCGTACATCTTTCTGGCCCACCCTGTATATACGTAGGGGTGGTTTTATGTAAAAACCTATACAGCTATGGTATATATATGGTATCCATCATGCTTTCTACAGTTTACTGGGAATCCTTTATTATTCGTAAGTTACCTTATTTCAATCAGCTATTCCCTAACTACATAGACATACCCTACATTTTAGGTTCGATTAGATTTAGGATAGATGCCCTACTTTTTGAAAGAGCCTCGTAATTATGAAATAATTAATTTACAAACTCTAATAGTTAATAAATTAGTACATTACTGCAGAGGCCAGCATATATATTTATTTATTTATTTATAATATAAAAGTACGTACGTATGGAACTAACGTTTTAGGATACCACTCGTTACGAGTTTATCTTAAGAGTTAGATAACGATCATACGCTCTGGATCTGAAAACACCGATGGAGGATACATTCCGAACATGGTCGGGGATGCCACTCCTAAGGCGAATCGCAGTAACAGTTAACGAGTCCGAGTACTAACTGGCCGTATTGTGTTGTGGGGTTTTTAAGTTGCTGTAAAGAGCGAACGGAATGATCCGCACCATAAAGAGCTTTATAATTACGTAAATATCTTTGTTATATCTATTTCGCATTCAATTATCGTTGTTTAAACTCGAACTGGGAAATGCCCTTAATAGGCCCACCCCAAGTGCACCTAAGATTGCCCAGGCTGTCTTGGGGCTATGGAATTATGTAATTTTCTAGCAAGCAATCACAAAAAATAGAATTCGTCGGTTGGGGCCTACCACAGATGTGTGCAGAGACGAGCAGCAATTAACCTAACCTTTTTTTTAAAACACGGGTAGGAATCTGCTACCAAATACCACGCCGCATGCAGGGTGCAACGGGGTTATGTGGGGTTGAGCGGACTCGCCCGACCCACTAAACCTCCCGTGGTGGTCCAGCCTCGATACGCAAAGAGAGGTTTTTGGAAATCAAATTGCCTCCAAAAGCCCCTCCCACATCTGCCGATGCACGTCCCGGGGGGCAACCTTAGCTGCCGCTCCCCGTGCCTACAGCGGCGCGCTCCACAAACGCGCCACCATCCTCCCCAGGTCCGCTTAGTGGTGGAGGCTGGAGCCCTCACTCCTGCCACCACATCGGCCCGGTGAGACCCACTCTACAGGGGGAGCCGCGGGGTGGCCGTTTTCTACACCCCGCCACCGCCTTCTCCGAGCGGGATCGGCCCTCTCCCGATCTCGCTCGCTGGCCTCTTTCCGAACCATAACGGTCTCACAAAAAGAGGCCACGGCCTGGCCAAGCCGACTCCTCCGCCTGCATAGCCGCAGCTACGCTCGGACAGATCCTGCCCGATCCTGGTGACCAGAATTCCGCGCTCCACGCCCCACGCTGGACACTCCTCTATCGTGTGCTACTCGGAATCGAGGTCCCATCCGCAATGGTGGCATTGCGGTGTCGGTTCGCGTCCGATCCCACTCAGGAACTCGCCGAAACATCCGTGTCCGGTGAGCACCTGAGTAAGACGATAGGTGACGTGCCCTACCTCCCTCCCTAGCCAGGCTTCGAAGCTCGGCAGAATCGCGCCGACGGCGCGTTGGCGCGAGTTACGCGGCTCCTCGTGCCGCTCGCGCCACTCCTCCAGCGCACGTCGGCGCTCTTCATGCCTCACTTCAACTGGCGTGGCTCCGCCCGGCCATCGTGACGAAGACGGACGAACACACGTGCGTCCATCCTCGCCAGTATGTCGAGCGGCGGAAACCAGCAGCAGTGCCAGCAGTGTTGCCGCCTCATTGTACAGGGCCCGGAAACGCCTAACACCCGCCAGCCTGTGAGACCAGACGCGCGCTCCATAGAGTGCCATCGATCGCACGACACCCGCGTAAAGGCGGCGAAGACCCTCACTCGGGCCCCCGAGATTCGGAAGTAGCCCGTGCATAGCACCGACCACTTTCCGAACCCGGGGGACGGAGCGACTGAAGTGCTCCCCGAAGTCCTAGCGACTGTCCAAGGTGAGGCCCAAGTATTTGAGAAAGGGCCCCACCTGGACGTCCACGTCACCCACGTGAACCGACATGCTGGGTGGTTCCCCCCCCTCGGGAGCTTATGGAACCATAGCGCCTCGGTCTTCTCAGGCGCTATCCGCAGGCCCAGCTGGTGGATCCCATCTACCACGCATGCCACCCCAAGCTCGGCGAGCTCCTAGGTTCCGTCGAAAGGAGTCCCCACCAGCTAACACGAGAGTGTCGTTCGCGTAGCAGACGACGTGTACGCCGGCGGGGAGATCGACGCGCAAGACCGCGTCGTATGCGGAACCTCGCACAGAAGGGGGCCCAAGACTGACCCCTGAGGAACTCCGCAATTGACCTAACACTCCCACCCATGCCCCCTAAATAATTAATTACTTTTAAATATATATAATTTTAATGTTTTTTTACTTTACAGTTACAATGCTCGTATTCTCAGCAAAACCAAGATATTTAACACCTATAAGGCAAAAGAGCAAATTACTCGACATGACCAGGGAACTTGTGACGGCTGTGAAAAGACACATACAAATCATAGAACATCTCAGGAAACAGCACCAGAATAGTAAATCATTTCAATTCGGAGAGATCATGTACGGCATTAGAAAGAAATACAGAATGGCGAAGAATATTACCGAGTCAAATTTAAATAAAGAACAATTTAACAACTTAGTAAGTATTGGCCATCTATTTAGAGGCGAGTTACTTCTTGGCCCGGCCACAATCAGTTTTGCTGTTTATTTATACGTCAAAAATTTGAACTCTCATCGTACTATCGTGTTTGTACTTAACTGTACCTTTAGAAAAAAATGTACTTTCATAGTTATCTAGATACGAGGGTCAAATTGTGGCCGAGCTGGGAAATATATGGCCGGGCTAGGAAGGCTATATCCTAGCCCGGCTCCCGTCAAAATCTTATCTCAAATTTTCCCTAACTGTACTCCCCAGAACATGCATATTAGTTTAAAAATTGTAGATCTTTACAAAGATATCATCCATTCTTAATTTTTATTGGCGCCTGATAACTTTTGATAGCAATCCCTCGGAATGAATATTGCTCAAAAAATCAGCTTTAGTGAAAAGGGGTATAAATTGAAAAACCTTGTTTAGAGAAAAACGCATTTGAAAATGTTTAAGCTTTAAGCTGTTATAAATTTTTTCTTTAACATGTAGCGATTTGAGAGTTAGTATGTTTTGTAGGCAATCAGGTCTAGTTTATAGTGATACTACATTTGTTACTATCAAAACAATGTATTTCGAAAAAAATATGAAAATATTGAGATATATTATCTTTCACGATGAATATTGAATGTGTAAAGTGGTTGAAGTATTATTTTACACATAAATAAGTACATTGGTGCAAAGTGATACAAAACATTTTGTCACAGTTTGTCAATTGACGTTCATTGAATTTCGAGGGACGAAATGTCAAAGTTTGTAAACACAGGATCCGTGTCAATCATTTCTATTTGCAACAGAGTTAGCCGATCACCCCGCAGAACCTAGCTGACAATGAAGAAGTGCTAACTGCCCCCTGCGCGACAAATGTTTGCACTTTCTCAGCGTTCAGACACATTACACGGTAGTATAAAGACTCTTAGTTCCTGATATCCAGGCGCGGATACGGGGGGGGGGGCAATAGGGGCAATTCCCCCAATATCTGGAAATAAATCTATATTTTCTTTTCTGGGGGGCACAGAAATTACCAGACCAGGACCAAGTTTTGGGTCATGAATGGTAGTATTAATTGATTATTAGTTTGATATCCTTATATAAACGTTCGCGTAATCGCGCGTTCCTAGATTGCCTTGGGTACTAAGTACAACACACGCTTGGGTACTAAGTACAAGATGGCGGACAACAAATATTAAATAATTGAATAATTTGATTATCCATACGCAAATAATTAATAATTTTTTTTTAATTAACCTCTCTCGTCCAAAGGCGAAGGTCTCCCCCATAGATTTAATTAATAATTAAAAAAAGAAAAATGGATAGAAGAATCAATATCATGACATGCATCTTTGTTGGTGTTAGTTTGCTCAAAAAGAAGAAGAAACTATCCATGTGGATTAAAAAATATAGACAGGTAGGTGTATGTATAGTCATATGATTTCAGAATTACGACAAAATTGTCTGGACGATTTCAAGAATATTTGACGTACATTTTTTTTCATACTAGTATCTAGTCTTAATTACGCCGTGGTACCGCGACGAAGTATCACACAATAGGTCTGCTGTTTTTAAGACGGGTCTTATATCGCTTTTTAAAAAAACAGATCCATCAAGTTTTCGTTCCACGCCACGTTCATTGTTTCTCCCACGTCACGTCTCCTTGTGACGTCACATCACCGACCCGACGAACTCCCAGAAATCAGCCAGGACGAGATTTTGATGCCTCTGAGATAGCTTAAAAATAGAAAGGCCCTGGGCACACCTGGGTGGCTCCGTTCTACGGAGTCACTTCAGAACTTTTTTGTGTTTTTAACCGCTCCTGCTGTGCAGGAGCTGCCAAAAACTTCAACTCCCTCCTTCACTGTGGGACACTTGATGGATCTGTTTTTTTAAAAAGCGATATACCCATGTGTGACATGTGGTCAGTGTGGCTCGAGAACCGTGGTTCACGTTGGGGGCAAGAACCATTGAGCCATAGAACTTTTCAATCTCAGCTAAGATCTCTGCCTTTTTTCGGTCATGAATTGATGAAGTCTATCTCATTTTTGGTCACAGTGTCAGGACTTTGCTTGTTCACTTTCTGTCAGGTTTCTCCATAAAGAAAGAGTTAGTTAAGAAGAAACCCTCCTCTAGAAAGAGTTGAGATCTATAACAAAGTATCAGAGGTACTTAGTTATAGATTTTTGGGGCCATACAAAAAATACTGTTATGCATGAGCGATGTGTTTGATTGCACAGTACAAAACTTGTTTTTATTACGCCGATTGAGATTATAATTAGAAATGTCAGTAAATTTATTAAATTGTATCATGTCATTTTTTACAAATAGGGCTGCTTCATAGATGTATAAACAAGGTAATGTCACAATTTTATAAGTCTTAAAAAAAGGTACACAACTGTCGGTATTATTTAATTTAAATATTGACCTTAAACACCTTTTTTGAGCAATAAAAACATCTTGTTTGTTCGTGATATTACCCCAAAATATGACGCCATATCTTAGTATTGACGACACCGAGCCATGATAAGCTGGCAGTGCAGTTTCCTTGCTAGCCACTTTTGACAGATGGTATAGGGCATAGGCTAAACTATTAATTTTTTAAATTATATTTTCAGTATGTATTTTCCATGTCAAACCTTTATCAATATTTAAACCTAAAAATTTTGTTTCTTTAGTTTCATTAATTATTTCATTTTAATAATACACATTTATATTAAGCGAGTTTCATTTTTTGATTAAAATGCATTATTTTCGTTTTATTTAGATTAGCACGGAGATTGTTAATGTTTAACCAATCAATAATCTCTTCAAGTGTTTTATTAATATCATTTTCATAGTCTGACTCTTTCTTTTTATCTACTATGGCTATACTGTCATCGGCGAATGGAACCATAGGGTGGCCCACATTTTTAGGTAAATCATTTATATAACACAAAAAAAGTAGTGGTCCCAAGACACTACCTTACGGTACTCCACATAGTACTTTTTGTGAGTATGACCTATATTTTTGTTCCGATTTAGATATAAGATCAATTCTTGTGATTTCCGTATATTGGATTCTATTTGCTAAGTATGATTTAATTAAGCTTAAAACGTTGCCTCTTATCCCAATTTATAAATTAATTCCCATTTTTTCCAATTTATATGATGATATGGTATGATCTACACAATTAAAAGCTTTTGACATATCCATATAAATGGCGCAAACAGGAATCCTTTGGTCAACCTTTAACATTACGTTCTTCAAAAAGTCAAAAATAGCTATATTTATAGATCTTCCGTTTCTGAAACCTTTCTGTTCATTAATGAGAATATTTTCTTTTTCTAAAAAGCTATAAATATTACTTTGTAAAATCTTTTGAAATTTTTTTGAAAAAATTGGTATTAAAGCAAGTGGTCTATAATTTTGGACACTTTCTTTATCGCCGCTTTTAAACAGTGTTTGAACCAAAGAAAATTTTAGACCTGTTGGATATATACCCTGCTCTATGGACAGATTAAAGGTAAAACTTAGTGGATAGCATATAACTATCGCCACATGCTTAACTACCGATGTATGTATTGTACGTATATCATCTAAACCTACACTTTTCTTATTCTTTAGTCCACCAATGTTTCTATAAACATCATATGGGCTTGTTGGTGATAAAAACATAGAAGAGCAATGTCCTGGTATCTTTTGATTACGTAAGTCATTGCAGTTATTTATATAAGTATTGTTCAACTGACACACTGGAGATTTATTCAACGTTGCCTCTCTAGGGCCTTATTATTGACGAGAAACGCTACGCCACTGTGGGATGTTTGATTACCCTTGCGGCGGGTAGAAGGTGGCTTAGTAATGGTGTCCTCTCTCTCTCTACTCTCTTTTTTCTACTACGGACTTCATACGGAAATAGTGGCGGGTCAGGATGGATCTAGCATCGTGGTTCACGTTGAGGGTAAGAACCATGTGCCGCTTACATTCAGCTATAGAACTTTTCAATCTCAGCTAAGATCTGCGGCCTCGATAAGAAGGTTTGGCCATCGTGTGTTGTTAACTTCGTCAGGAGGATCCTTCTAAGCTTCTGAGTGAATAATATGGACCCACGGTCCCCACGGTCACGGAGCCCGCAAGGTCGCACCGTATCATCTTTGCAATTCGCTTGTTAATATCTGACCTCGCTTACGAAGTGGCCTGAGTGTTTTTCCGTCTTTGTGTCATAAGCCGAAGAGTCTCATCCGAGTGCTTGGACCTTTAGGTTGCATTTGGCAAAATTTGATGCACTCCTCCCCCAATGTTCCGACCACGTTGAGTAAGGTCTCCTCAACGTCATCGGTGGGTTCCACAGCAACGAATCTATACAAAAAAAATACAAATACAAATATTTTTATTACCAGAAAAAGTCAAAAATACATAATATATCTATCACTAAGAAGCTTCTGAAACTTCTCGGCACCAGCCATGTTTGAAGTAGATTAGGTCGGAGAGTGGACTTCATCGGACGGTTTCTTTCAAGCTTAAGATTTATATTCACAGAGCTTCAGACAAGTCTATGATCAGATCAGATCCGGTATTGAACCTGTTGACGACGGAGACATCTCTGAATATGTGCCATTTTTCGGTCATGCATGAATTGATTATGTCGATCTCATTTTTTACTTCTCTTGATTTCTACTTCCATAGCCATGCAGGGCTCACTCTGGATTCATTGGCAATTTGGAATCCCTTTGCCGTTAAAGTCCCCCATAACAACGTTGAAGGATCAGGTAGGCTACTTTGACCGACCGACACACTAGAGATTTTTTCAACGTTGCTAGAGAGGGCCTTATTAACGAGAAACGCTACGCCACTCTGGGATGTTTGATTATACTCGCGGGAGTACAGAAGATGGCTTGGTAATGGTTTCTCTCTACTCTCTTTCTTTTCTACTACGGACTTCACATAATCCCAGAACATGCCACCTAATATTCTCTAACTCTACTTTGAACTGCAAATTCCCAGGACTAGCGGGGCGTCGGGAACGGAACATTTTCCTTTTTGTATTATCAATCCATTACGGGGCGTATGCCCATAATCCTTTCACTAGGCGCAGCTAGAGGATCACAGGGAACAGCTTCTCGCAGCAACTGTGGCGGTCGGCCAAGCGCTATAGTAGGCATCTTACTTCTAAATCCCTATTACCTAGGAAAGCTCACAGTCTGAGTGATTGGTTCTTGAATGGTCTTGTTTCGAGTTTTGTTGAAATCATGCCATATTATTAATGTACTTACTTACATAAAATAATAATTTCAGACGATCCGTGACATGGAGTTTGTCCAAAGGTTGCAAATGGACATTGACAAGTTAGTCCACATGCTCGAGGAGCACGAGTGGAAACGCGATATAAAGTGGGGAGCAGACAATCGTGCAAAATTTGTTCTTCGAACGGGAGACAGCATTAAAAAGGCGCAACAAAGAAGAAACAAGAAGGATCGAATCAATAAGCCTTTAAACATGATGAATAAATATATATCGAATATAAGGAATGGGAAAGGCTTCTTTTAAAAGAAGGCAGACAATAGAGAGGACGGATAGGGTCTGTTAGATTACTCAGAGTCTTCTAATCTTAAACTGAACGCAATTTCCACTCCAACTTATTGAATTGACACACACTCCATGCCAAGGAGGTTCAAAGTACTAGCATTAATTCCATACTCCATGCAAACTCCTATTTTGGACCAGAGTATGGATTTTCGTTACTAATTTAAACATAGGTTTTGGACTGAATGCATTGAGAACTCCTTTATTAATCTTTTTAGTAACAGTACAAGTATGCCAACAATGTACATATATTATACAAACGTTATTTTTACTTTTTCCTTACTGCTTTACTAAACAACACGTTGGAGGAGCGTTCATTTCTAGGATAGGCGGTTTCTCTTCTACCATAAATAACTATTTTCTTATCTACAAAATAATGAGAAAAAAATTGTTTATAATGATTGTTCGAGCATAACTTATGATTAATATATAAGCTATATGGTTCCAAAAGGGGCAAATAAATTAAACTTAAGCTAATATATTGAGTGAGGCGTGTCAAACCCTCCTCGCGTCCTCACTCTTCATGACCTTTGGCTGCGTCATGCATGGCTCTAAGGGCTGTATCAGGTAAAAAGCGCATTTTCGTTTTTCGTTTCGTTTCGTTTTCCAACTAGTCTGCTAATCGATAGGATTTTATAACCGAAGTAGAAACTATTCTAAGACATTTTGCCATAAAAATACAATGCGGGAAAAAAAAATTATTAAAACTTTGTATGGAATGACATCTATCATGCTCGTTTCCTACAAAATCTTTACTAATCCAACGTTCCAACTCTAGGTGTTATAAAATATGTTATTACCAAGCGTATGAAACCACACACACGCATATCCTCCTGCCCCCTTGCCATTTAAATGACAATTGATTTTCAATCGATTATTTTTTTTATATTTCAAAACGAAATTAAAGCATGAACTGGGATGTAAAATATGAAACAAAAAAAAAACCTAATTTTATAAACAAGAAAATTTTTGTTTTTAGATCGACGAAAAAAAAATTAATCTGTTTTTACATAACAAATAGGACTTTAAAAAAATAAATAAATAAATAATGCGGGACTTAATCACACAGCATCAAATAATAATAAACCGACTTCAAATAAAACCCTTCTTACTTCTTGCCCTAAAGAATTTGGAAAATCGATTCACAATTGACGGAGATATTGGTGATCACAGGGCGAAAATTACAAGTGAGTATGAGGTTTTTTGAGTTTTCCGGGAAAAGTACCAATACCTCAGGAATAAAATTTCTATGGGACCTGTACTTATACTCTTTTGAACAAAAAAAGAATTTTGAAAATCGATTTGGGTGAACATTTATATTAAAAAAGTCGAAAAAAAAGATTCCGACGAATTAATAATAATAAAGCTTTTTCTTAGCTAACTAATTGCGCTACTGAGTCAACTCCTCACCTCTTCGAAATTTTCGGGCAGTCACGGCTAAGCGCCGTTTGCTTCCCCTACAGGGGAAACGTTGCAGCTTCCAAGCCTGCTCAATGACTAATAGTTTAGTACATTGACGAGAGGTGTTGCTTAAAATTTCCTCTGCATTCAAAATCGACGAGTAAGAAGATCGCCGTGTACACAGACAGAAATTGACCTTGAATACGACTCGACAGTTTGAATAGCATATTTTTACATTGCTGGTTTTAAACGCAAGCCAAGTCTGGCGCGTCAAATTAAAGCTGCAATGGAAATCTACCTTTTGACACAATCGCCCGCTTCTGCTTTGATGGAAATAATAAAAGTATTTGTTTTAAAATTAATGACAGATATTTTAGGACAAATAGTACTTAGCGATGAATGGAAATACCTCGATTAACAGCTCCAACTTTATTAGTGGTGTTTGAACAGTTAATTAACGAACGAGTCATTTTGTTTTTAAAACCTAACGTCAATGCGAACGTAACGAGCAATGGAGCCGTCCATTTTTGACTTTTTGCCCCACGAGGTAGGTATATCCACTCTTTTCTTCTATCTCGATAGTATTTCTGAGGATTTAGCTCCGCATGCGCAATAGCAATATCAGCAATTCAAAATTTGATATGAATTTGGTTGTGTTCCGTAAAACCAAAAATGATGAATGAAAACTTTATGTATTCTTAACAAAGTATTGTTATTCTGTATCTAGATAATATATGCTGTGTTCCCAAACAAATGACACGTAAGATATTGTTGTTTTTAATACGAGAGAAAAAAAAAAAGGAAATAAAAAAGAGGAAAAAAAGTGGTCAATTTTGGCATAAAAATGTGCAAAATGCTTGTATTTCATTTCAGCTAAGTATTTTGTATAAAAAACTATCTAGGAACCTAGATTAATACTATTGAAATACAAATAATACAACAATATAGCGGAAATATGAATGATCGAGAAATCATGTTGGTATTACGTTTGTATGGGCAATTCGTCCTCCGGAGGCCCCTTAATGTGGCAGGTGGACTATATCAGTCATACAACGCCACCTTTGGAACTCACCACAAGCTGTATAGCTGCATTGGGCCATTTTGGAACATCATATTATGTTTGCCAACCATGTAGTTCAGTACAGATTATGTCAGAGGGCTCCACTGGGCTCCAAATATAGAAGAGCCTTAAAATTCGCTATGCTCTGAATCTCTGTCTGATCTCTACTTTCTTATGTCCATACATCATTTGCTAGAAAAGGATGCATACGTTATCTCAAGCATAGATGTATGCGTCCCTTTCTAATTGATTATATTGGACATAAGAAAGTAGAACTCAGCCGTATGAGTTGACAGTTTACAGAGTTTACATTTGTTATGTCAGTTTACAAGATTCGAAAATGCAGTTTCTTATGAACTTCAGCCTATTTTCTTCTTTGAATCAAATATCTAATGAAGTATATTTTTCGCTTTTTAGGGCAGCCAGAAGTGTTTTTTTATTAGTTTTTTTGTAAAGTTTGTTTTATCTGTATATATAAAAATGACTCGCTATTTCCCTTGGTCACGGCTCACGGCATCGCGCGTGAACGGCTGGACCGCATTCGCTAATTATTTTTTTGTTGTGTTTGTTGTTGTCAGGAGAAGGTTCTTATGAAAGAAAAAATAAAGAAAATTGCTCGGAAAATCATAAAATTTAAGAATACTTAACCACCATATTAGATTTTCTAATGTAGGTAACCTAAGCGCTTTTGACAATATAAACTTTTTTAATGTAACCTTATGGTGTTTGATATATTGACAGTATGCGTGCTGTAAATATCGTGAAAGAGGATGTATTCTTACAAAGAGAATGTAAAAATAAAACTGAATTTCTTAGTTCATATCACGGTTAGATCAGAGCTATCACGCCTTATATTAAAGTTCAATTAAATATGGAGTTTTTATAAGTTTGTATAGTTTTATAATCAGATCCGAAAAAAAACATGTGTCAGATACAAAATGTTCATCCCCTCATACAAGTTCTCCTAGACTATTCCATCGTATCAATCGTATAGATTATTTAGTGTAGTGTAGGCAGGTGTAGGGTACGTGTAGGGTAGGTACAGGGTAGGTGTAGGGTAGGTGTAGGGTAGGTGTAGGGTAGGTGTAGGGTAGGTGTAGGGTTTCTTTATTTTTTATCCTCATTGATTGCTTAATCCACTTCGATATCCTTTTTGAATGTTTCTTTAACTTCGATACCCTCTTTGAGACAGGACAACGTCTGTCGGGTCATATGAAGTATATTGTTTCAAAAAAAAATTTGAAAATCAGTTCTCATCTGACGGAGATATCGGTGAACATAACATAAAAAAAGTCGAAATAAAGATTCCGATGAATTGAAAACCTCCTCCTTTTTGAAATCGATTAAAAATACTTATGTTAACGAACTTGTTTACGTAACGTCGGTGTCTTACTTACCGCCAGAAATTCACCAATTTTAGGTATCTATTAACTCTACTCACACATAAAAGTAACAAAACAGAACTCCCTACCTCACATAAAATTAACACCTAGGTACAATGAAAATGCGGTTACATTGAAATCCATTTTCCGGAGTTTTAACAGGGCCGGAGTCTGGCAATAGGGGTGTGGGGTAAAATATTTCTTATTTTTCATCCTTTCTATAAGACCACTGTAGGCTAATAGACCAGGGTAGAAGCCTTTAAAAATAATAAAAAGTGAAAAAAAATAATAGTAGGATTAAACCCATTAGAAAAGGAGGAGAATATTATAAAAATGAAAGGAAAAATAATTTACGGGCGATCTGAGGTCGGGAAGGGGATGGGGGTGAGTTTTTAAGGGTAAAAAACGGTTTTTCTCGATTTCCGGCAAAACTAAAAGTCCATTGGAAAAAAGTGAAATGGCAAAGTTGTAGGTAATAAAAAGATCTAAAACTTTTATATTACCAGTTTTTTCACATAACCTCAAAATGTATGTGAAAAATTCAAAAAACGAAGTTTTTGGTTTTTTATTTTTATCTTTTACAAAAATGTTTTTTTATTCACGAAATTTGGTGAAAACTTACCTTTTTATGTCCCAAATACGCTGTAATTTATTTGATTAGAAATATTTATTTTTTCACCTTATTTTGAATTAATATCGAAAAAACACCCTAATTTTCAATATTAATTTATATATTTTTAATATATGTTTTATTTATTTTGAAATATATTTTTTTTCATGGGATTAACTAAATTTTTTTGTGCAAAATTAAGGATATTATTATTTTTTAGTCTTGTACTTTTTTGCATTTTCTGAGAAGATTTACTATAGTAACATATATATTTTTTTTCACCATCGGATAGTAGAGATTTCAACGAACAGAAAACATACCAACTTTGTGAAAAAAGCTGATATTTTGATGGGTGAATTTTCGATTGAAAATTAGGGTGTTTTTTCGATATTAATTCAAAATAAGGTGAAAAAATAAATATTTCTAATCAAATAAATTACAGCGTATTTGGGACATAAAAAGGTAAGTTTTCACCAAATTTCGTGAATAAAAAAACATTTTTGTAAAAGATAAAAATAAAAAACCAAAAACTTCGTTTTTTGAATTTTTCACATACATTTTGAGGTTATGTGAAAAAACTGGTAATATAAAAGTTTTAGATCTTTTTATTACCTATAACTTTGCCATTTCTTTTTTTTCCATAGGACTTTTAGTTTTGCCAGAAATCGAGAAAAACCGTTTTTTACCCCTAAAATCTCACCCCCATCCCCTTCCCGACCTCAGATCGCCCGTAAATTATTTTTCCTTTCATTTTTATAATATTTCCCTCCTTTTCTAATTGGTTTCATCCTACTATAATTTTTTTTGGTTTTAAAAATTATCGACCCTGGTCTATAAGGCCTCTCAAATAGAGAGCATCCATTTTAAACTGTTAATATCTAAATGTTTGTTGGGAGGGTTTTCTAATCACATGTGCATTCTACATGATGCCGTGTGGTAGTGTCCAACATTATTTATTTATTATTAATTCTAATGTTGATCAGATCATTGGTATTAAGTACCTAACTCAATAGGTCTATAATTCTGTGCCGGGCCCGGAACCGCCACGATATGGCATTTTATTATTTCCTACTGTCATAAAGGCGAAAGATTGGACGTAAAGATTTCAAGATTATTGTTTTTTGCCAACACTACTAATAAGAATGATCTGACTTTGTGCAGAATATGTTCATACCTGTAAGTACCTAATTATAGTGTTCAAGAACTTTTTTCAAGTCTTAAGTAAGAGCTAAGCGTTTAGTTTTACTATGTAGTGAATGTGTGTAGTCTATGTGAAGTACTATTATAAAGTATTCTGTAGTTTTATTGGGTTTTGCTATATTAACTATGACTACGCTGTAAGTGATTGTCAAGTAGGTTGTAAATCGTATTTCGGCTCTGAGATTGTGAAGTTAAAATGTCAATCGTGTGTAAAAGTTTAGAAATAATAAAACGAAACGATACTTTCAAATAAATGTGTCTTTAGACTATGAAAGGAGAATGCCGTCTGATGTATGGCGCTCGGTACCAAGACTAAAGTGAGTGCGTCAAAAAGATTTCCAATAAGTTTTGAGTCGATTCTACTGTCAAAATAATTAAAAATGAGTGATATTGCCCTAGTAACACTTCACATCAATGTTTGTTTCCATGGTAACGTATATATCATTGGTTGTTGCATAATGGCGGCGTGCGGCGGAAACCAAATCAACAAAATATTTTTTTATTTGAATAATAATCCCGTCGGTGTGTAAAACTAAAGAAAATGTTAATGTCATTTATAAAATATAATACATTTTATGGAATACGTTCGGTTTTGACGCAATTGGTAAGGGTTCTCGGCATTCTCCTTTCATTAACAATTTTATATAACAGGTTTAGCGAGGAAAACAAAAAAAAAATTCTTCAGAGCCCACTCATAATAAGTCAGCCAACTCGAAATTAGTAGGTAGGTATCAAATTAGCTCCTTCAAATAAAGATAAAATGTAAATAACTGTGAAATGTAACATGTACAGCTATTCAAGTCATCCAATGTAAAATGATGGCTAAAATGAATGAAATTAAAATACTTACGTATTTAAAAAAAATATTTTTATTTCTATATTACGGCACTGTAGGTATCATGTAGCTTGGTAGGCGCCCGGATGACTGCCTCGCCCGCGGCGTTAACACTTCACTCCAAGCCCACCTCATTCAAACACTCATTTTCAATTCTGTTTGGAACAAACTCGTTTATTTATCAATGCAGTTTTATGAAATCGTATTGGTGCATTACTTATGTAGATTTTTTTTATGTGATAAATAATATTTTACTAACTCCACTAGCACCATATGAAAACAGCCAGGTGCGACATGCCTGTATCTGCAAAGCACCTGGGTGCGCCCCACCCCCACCCTGCCATCGGCCCTGGCTCTGTGAACGAAGCCTGTATATACTGCTGTATTGATCTGATACATAGCTTATACATAGGGGTGGGAGTCGATCGATAAAGATGTTAGAGCGCAGGCGCGCTGGCCGCGCAGCGACCTGATTAAATTGTTTCGGTTGAGTATGATAAGGACAGATAGTCCACTTGTAACTATATATATTCCTAAAAAAATAGTAGGTAAAGTATATGTAAGTAAATAAGTCTGTCTAAGTAAAGTATCTTGCCCGAATAAGGCAAGGCCCAGGCTAAAAAAAAACATTTTCAGTAAAATGTATTTCTATTGATTAAAAACTGTTAGTTATGGAGAGAATGTGTGAACATAATATCAATAACCCTTTCATTGATATTATGACAATAAATTTTTAGGGTACTTCTCGTCCACCAAATTCTTATGGGACAAGTAAAAAGTTTGTACGGAAACTAGTCAGTGCGTGAGTCCAACTCGTTGTACTTGGCCGGTTTATTCTGAAGTTATCATGCTATAAATCAGAAATCATTTTTGGTTTTGCTTATTTTGTTAGATGGCGTTGCTTTTATGGATGAGTAAAATATACGGAAAAATCAATATATTTATAAAACCGACTTCATCAAAAGCATATTTTGGAGTAGTTTCTATTATATTTTTATCCGCAAAAACCTCAATTTATGTAAAAAAAACACATTTGAACCTTTCATGGTTACAGCCAATTTTTTCAACTTCAGAAGTCTAAGATTTTTATATATCCCAAAAATCGATATTTTTGGGATATATAAAAATCTTTGGTATAAATGGTAAAACTAAAATTCATATATTCAGACTATGACATATTGTTTTTCAAATAGTCGCCTATAAAACGATTTATCAGGTTTTCATGGACGGCTTGCCTCTAAGAGTCCTATCAGACAAAGAGCGGTCACGCGTTCAAGCGTTCCGTTTTCTCGATCTATGCCATGAAATTCAATTACAAATTCACGTGGTGCCGCATGAACACCGAACGCATGCTGTGTGTGAATGAACACTTTCTTTCTGATACAACCCTAACATAAATAGCCTACCGTAGTACCTATTGGTTGCGAACATGCGAACCCAAAAATGAACTATCTGTTTCAGACTCCGCTTCCAGATCATATACCTATCTAAGTATTCGTATCGTATCGCGAGTTTTCGGCAGGTAGGTACCTACCTTGGTACTTACGTTTGTTTGTGATAAATATTTATAAGCTGAGAGGTTTATATACCTACCTAGGTAGAAGCCTATTCTAATTCTAAGTAAGGTAGGTATATATTTTTCTATTTTTCACGATGATTAAAAAACCTAAGTACCTAGGCTTATATTCTTAAGCCGACTTTTGATTAAGGGATTGAATGTACATTACATCTTATTACACACTGTAAGATAACTGTAGGTATGTTTCAAACAAAAATTCAATACGTGATCAGATGCCTCATTTACGAACACAGTTGCACACCGAAATGATAGCCACCGGTCCTCTTTTTACAAATTTTGACAGTTTGTCAATTCATGTTCTTTGAATTTTGTCATATGAAATGTCAAAGTTTGCAAATAAAGATTCGGTGCTGATCATTTCGGTGTACAACTGAGTTACTAAATGAGGCCTCAGTTGACACTTTTGCACACGAACGTCACAATTCAAACTGAGGGCGCAGCGCAGTGTCCGGGGACGTAAGGTGAAATAAAGTATAATCGCTCGAAAAATATTTATAGTTTAAGATGTCGGCTTTAGTTATGCAAATAAACATCTTGAATCTTGAATATATTAGGTACATCATAATTTTAATAAGATCTAGATAGATTTGCTTTAGTAGGGTAGGTAAATTAACTACCTAAATAACCTCTTAATATTGTTGAGCCTCTACTGGTGGGTAGGTATACCTAACTATGCATGTGATTGTGACATCCGGCGCTAACCTGAACACAATCTTTAAATAAGTATTAAGAAAGGTCCTCGTTTAGGCACAGCTAACAATATTATCCGTAAGTAAGTTATACAATTATTGCAAAAAGTGGGTAGATAATACAGAATGGGCAAATCCATTCCACATTGAAGTCATTATCAAATAAAGCTTAGTCTCCATTGTCGAGCGTCGCAATAACAGAAAAGTGTATTTCTCTACAATGGGAATTAGAAGTGTGGGGCCATTGTGGCAAATTGGGCATTCTCCCGTGAAATCACGCCATTGACAACGGGCGTTAATAAAAACATGACGACTTGTCAAAACTGACTAGATTTAGTTGAGGACTAGTGACGCGCATTGTTACGGCTGCATACGTACTCCATTGAATTCCGTGTGGCCCGTTCTCCTACGTGACAGTGACAGGACAGAGGACTGTCTCAGGATGGTATGTTTGCGCAGCAGATTGCTCATTTGGATAATCGGAGAACGCCCAAATTGAGCACGCCTGCCTTACGCTACAATGAGAATACTTTACTAAATTGATAACCGATATAGATGGAGGTAGTCACGTCCGTTGTTTATTTTGGAGAACTTTCAATTAAAAATACTCAAACGAGGTTCGAAATAGGTTGATTCCACGGAAATCTTATGATTATGAACATGAACCTTAAAGAGTTTCCAGGCCTTACACTTAATTCAGTACCTACATATTTAATGTTTTAAACATTTTTTAATGTTTATTGTAGTTATATTAATTTTGAAATTTTTGTCCTAAGTTTTTTTTGACGCCCGAATATGTGTAGTAACGAACTTGATAATAGACATTTTAACATTTAATTTTAAGTCTTATTTTTAATTATTAACTTACTTCAAAAAATGAGGAGATTCTGATTCGGTTGTATTTTTTTAAGTTTGTTACCTCATAACTCCGTCATTTAGGAACCGATTTTGAAATAAAAACTTTTTTTGGAGTGTATCTTTTCCGTTTTTTATCGTATAAGTATAGGTATTTGAGTGTTAACGGGTTTATGGTAACTTTAACAAAACTACATTAATTGTTTTATCAAGCAAAACATTGAAAAAACGGGTTAATATTTGGTGGTATATAGTCCTCCTCATCGATTTCGATGACGGCGACCCTAGTTATTTTGTGTCTCTATTATGAGCCCTAATATGGCTGGCCAGACCAAATTTGGTTTTGAATACCCTATCGCATGAATTGCAATAGAGTTGACCTGCAGAATTGTAAGTATATGTATAGAAGGGCTTAGGCCTCTCTTTAAGTGTTTGACGTTTTGCGACAAGAGTATCGAGACGATTATTCTCGAACATTTTAACTTTATTAAAGATCTTTGAGCGCCAAGAAGACCTTGGTGTTATATATATATATATATATATATATATATAACATATTATATTATATCATTAGAAATACAGCCATTAGGTAAAAAATTCTCAAACGTTATGTAGCTACTACTTTTACTTCATCATCATCATCATCAGACTATAGCAGACCATTGGTAGGTCTCACCCAAGGTACTACCAAGGTACTACTTATATCATTAGAAATACAGCCATTAGGTAAAAAATTCTCAAACGTTATGTAGCTACTACTTTTACTTCATCATCATCATCATCAGACTATAGCAGACCATTGGTAGGTCTCACCCAAGGTACTACATAGAGGCCGATCCTCGACTTCACATAATATACTACTTTTATTCAGATACCTACGTATCGTTCTGTAACTGGCTGCCTACAAGTAATTTTCTACAAGATATGGGTAATATACAAGGTAAACAGTGCGGTGTCAGTCCCGACTCTCGGCGACCGCCGTGTTTATTTGTTTTGTATCTTTTTGGATAAATAACATCTTATTTATCTACATTAGGTAAGTTCAGCAATTTAAAAGCTCTATTTGCAACACGGCTTTGGTTTTATTAATACCCACCCAACGCGTTACTCCGTTTGCGAGTACTGGTTTCATGATTTCTGTTTGATTATAGGCATATCTATCTATGTTGAGCAGTGGACTGATATAGCATGGTGCGGTGGTGGTGGTGGTGGTACTGGTTTCAAATTGTATTGTTTGAGGATAACACGTCTCTTTTATTTAAATTAAAGCGACGGCAGACCATTTTAGACGACGAAGACGTGAACAATGCAATTAGTGAACTGCATTGTTATCTAGTTCGATGTAAATAATTTATTCCTAAACGGAATTTAATAAAATGTATTATAAGTATATAAATGTTATAGCAATCTAGCGTTAAAATAAATGATGAAGATCTAAATCTTCTGGAGTACCTACTACTGTATTTTTAGGTATAACCATATTATAATAATAATTGATAATGGTGCGCGCTCGCATAGATAGGTAGGCTGTCGAGCAGCTTACGCAGTCAAAAGGATCCGTTAACTTACTAACGCATAACGTAGAAATGGCTGGTTTAGTTTATTTCAGCTATTTCCCGTTGTGTATGTCCGAAAGAATATCATTATGCTTTAAAAAATTGCGACAATCATAATGAATGATAATAATGAACTTGAATTATAGATAAACTAACCCGCCACTACACCGACGACCTGCCAGATATCAGCCAAGACGAAGTCGTACTGGCCCTGAGACAGCTTAAAAATGGAAAGCCCCCGGTGAAGACGGAGTCACTTCAGAACTTCTGAAGGCAGGAGGAGCTCCTGTTGTGCAGGAGCTGCAGAACCTCTTCAACTCCGTCCTTCACTGTGGGAGAACTCCAAAGGCGTGGAACGAGAGTTTGGTGGTTCTGTTTTTTAAGAAGGGTGATAAGACTCTTCTTAAAAACTACAGACCTATTTCGCTCCTGAGCCACGTCTATAAGCTGTTTTCTAGGGTCATTACGAATCGTCTCGCCAGAAGACTCGACGAGTTCCAGCCACCGGAGCAGGCCGGGTTTCGCGGAGGATATGGCACCATAGACCACATTCACACAGTGAGGCAGATTATACAGAAGTCCGAAGAGTATAATCAGCCCCTGTGTCTGGCTTTTGTGGACTATGAGAAGGCCTTTGACTCTGTTGAAACCTGGGTTGTCCTGGAATCCTTGCAGCGATGCCAAGTGGACTATCGTTATATCGAAGTGTTGAGATGTCTGTACGAAGCCGCCACTATGAGTGTCCGAGTACAGGACCAGCAGTCTAAACCCATCCAACTGCGCCGCGGAGTGAGACAGGGAGATGTCATATCACCGAAACTGTTCACAAGCGCGTTGGAGGATATGTTTAAGACGCTGGACTGGAAAGGTATGGGCATAAACATAAACGGCGAGCACATCTCACACTTGCGATTCGCCGATGACATAGTCCTAATGGCGGAGTCGCTGGAGGAGCTGCAACGGATGCTGGACGGCCTAGCATCAGCCTCGCGAAAGATAGGTCTCGGCATGAATTTGGACAAGACCAAAGTCATGGTCAATGACCGAATTGATCCGAGTCCTGTCGTCGTTAATGGACACCTTCTTGAAGTTATTTCGGAGTACACATACCTCGGGCAGATATTGTAGTTGGGTAGAAACAACTTCGAGAAGGAGGCCAAGAGGAGGATTCAGCTGGGTTGGGCAGCATTTGGAAAACTACGTCGAGTCTTCTCGTCACCCATACCGCAATGTTTGAAAACGAAAGTTTTCAATCAGTGTGTCCTACCCGTCATGACATACGGAGCCGAAACGTGGACACTCACAGTACAGCTAGTCCACCAGTTTAAAGTCGCTCAGCGAGCTATGGAACGAGCCATGCTTGGAGTTTCTCTGAAGGATAGAATCCGCAACGAGACTATCCGACATAGAACTAAAGTTGTCGACATAGCTCAGAGAATTAGCAAGCTGAAGTGGCAGTGGGCTGGTCATATCTGCCGAAGAACCGATAACCGTTGGGGTAAACGAGTTCTTGAGTGGAGACCGCGGCTCGGGAAACGTAGTGTAGGACGCCCTCCGGCCAGGTGGTGTGACGATCTGCGAAAGGCTGCTGGTAGAAGCTGGATGCGTCGAGCTCAGGACAGGGCGCAATGGCGCTCATTAGGAGAGGCCTATGTCCAGCAGTGGACTGCTATAGGCTGATGATGATGATGATGACGATGATGATGATGATAGATAAACTAACTTTTTCTACTGTAAGGCCCCATATAGTGAGTCAATCTTTTTAAGGGCAAACCATGTAACCGTGACCGCTGCCAGAATCAGGAATAGTGGGGCCGCAGGGGACTGAGTGCCCTGGCGAATTAGAACTAATCATAGAAAAGTGGTATAAGCTTAAAACGACAGTGCATCGTGGCATGCTTTCAGCGGACTTCAACGGTATCCAGTGCCTAAACGTGTGGCTGTAATGAAAATGAAATAAATGAAATGAATGTAAATGAAAAGCCTATTTTGTTTGATAGCCACACGTATACCTAAGTTTACTGGATGCTGCTTCAGTCCGCTGCAATATTGCCTGACTAACGTTATCGTATATGGCCTATACGATATACGGTGGCGATTGGGCGAGTTAGTCCCATATAATTTTATACTACACACACAGCAGCATTATCAGTCCACTACCGGACATAGGCCTCCCCTAGTAAAGGTGAATATGGCCAATAATGTATTAAATATAGGTACTTCATTTACACTATATTGGCTCTTCCTTTATTCCTTGAATCATTCACATTTGTTTAATGGCTACTTCTAGGTGAAACGTTGAAATCTAAAGAAGCTGTAACAAACTTCACTCAAAATCGTAAAAAGTAAGTTGGCAAGTGTGACATTAAAGACATGATGAAATGATTACATTTGTTCGGGTGAGGCATAGAGATATTTACTCTAGAGTGGAAAACGTGGAAAAAATGGTCTGCACCAAAACTCCGCGCACGCTGTCAATTGCGCGGTCTTTTAACACTTTTCAAGCGACGGTCTAAATTAGTGCATATAAGGCATTTTGAAGTATAAATGTCAAACCAGCTTGGACGATTTTTGTTATATTTCACTTGAATACTATCGTACTACTACGTACTACTATATAATTATCTCGATGGGGTGAGGTAAATAAAAGTTAAAATTTTATAGTCACTCACTCTTGGGTAGTTCTCACCAAGGATTAGTGAACAAGCAGGCTGCAAGTTTTAAAAGCCTCATGTTTCCATCGTAGGTTTTTCTTGAGCATGCATTATAACTTCGTTTCAGACTGGTTAGGTTGGTACTTTAAATTGTGGGGTGCTTGTAAAGTTTGTACAAACACCTACCCAATAGTTAAATCCAAGCTTTATGAAATTTGTCACTCGAAATTTCAAGTGGGTGGCGGTGCTGAGCCGTGCGTGTACTTAGTGCCTTCTGTTTGTATAAGGCTGCTAAGAGGGGAATGGCGGGGGCACTTCTAAAGAGTTTCTAAGTGAGAGTGCCCACGGGCAACTTTTGTTGCCCGTGGGCACCACCGCAACAGGAATCGATCCACATTTTCATTATTTTTCTTTCGGTTCTGAGGGCAAACCGCTTATACTTACTATGTTTATTACTAGGTGACCCACGTGCAACTTCGTATGTGTGTATTTTCTTTCACGTTTTCTACCTCCTCAATATAAAGTTGTTGTTTCTTTCATCTTTGGAACCCAAGCCAGCCCCACCGGCCCGTAGTACGTGGCTTTGGTGGCGCCTGATTTTGGCATAGCGCAGCTGAACATAGGTAGGCACAGCTGAATTCCTTAACCACCGATGGGCACGGGGGCTTTAGGGGTACCAACTTCCATCTTCGGAACCCAAGCCAACCTCACCTGCCTGTGTGCCAAATCCCATTTCTCTGATAATCTCTTCTTGAGTATCTCTCCCTAAAATGACGTTATTTTGTATTGAACGTTTTCGTTATATTATATTTGTACTCGAAGTAAGTAACACTTATATACGTCGTAACACGTAACACGTAACGTAGTAACTATCCACTATTAATATAAGTTATAAGAACGTTCTAACCTCACATTTTATTTACATATGTACGCTTGTACGTTCTAGAATTGAATGAACAATGCATTGTACTACTTAGAATAGTTTTTCTGGTTTAATATAGAACTTTTGAAATTGAATTGACTCGCAGTTAATTATACTGATTTGGCCTCAAACCCGCTGCTGGATTTTGAAGGAATACCTAGGACTTGACAGAAGATTTTCATCTTTGACCGATACACGAAATGTAAGTATTCCCATTTCAAATGACGAAATATAATTAATTTTCAAAAATATAATATAGGCTATATTGGTGAGAAAATAGTAGAGAATCATCTCTTCTTTGTACACGGTACTTCATTCAACTCCACTGAAGATCATGACCACCAGGTTGCGGTTGCGACGCTCCGCAGGCGTGAAAATCCAACAATGTGACGCAGCCATCTGCACCAAAGAAATTATTTTTCTTATCCAACCTATTCGTCTGAGCCACACTGTAGAATAACGTTTCCGATTCGTAGAGTCGGCCGATGTTCGCATTTCAATAACCGGTTCGTGTGTCCTATAAACGGCATCAAGATAGTTACTGCGATAACATAGGCACGTGCAGTGGGCGCCCGCCCTAGCCCAAGCATAATCCATGCACACCACAACTATACGCCTATAAATTGCAATGATATGCAAGTGTTGGGTAAACAGCGTTAAATTCGATGGCAGCCTCCAAGAAGGCTACTTCGAAATTCAAAATAGAAATTATTTTTTGGTAGATCTATATGGTACCGCTGCCAATGGAACTTTTAAGTCCCTTACTTTAGTCAAATCTAAAAGGGACACCATTTTTTTCACCTTGAACGACGGTTGTCATTTTTATTAAATTTTATTTTCTAGTGTTTTTCTTATGTATGTCGTTTATTAGTCATGGTATTATAACCGTTATACGTTAGTTATAAGACACAAGTATTAGTGAAATGAAAGGAAAAAAGAAGATTGAACGGGAATTCTCTGATGAAGAAAATTTTGCGCCGATCGTTTTTTGTTATATTCGCGATGGCTGTAGCAGAAAACAGGACCTGACTGAAATCTGGACGACTGGAGTTATAAACCGTTCTACTTTGCCTCATATTATTATGAACTTTATAATTGAAAAACTTGAACTTTTGGTGAAATTGTGAAAACTATCCCAGATGCCAATTAATAAAGAAGTTTTTTTTTATTTTTTTTTATGCCAAAGCTAGCAGACGAACATGCGGGCTACCTGATGGAAGGTAGTCACCGCCGCCCATGGACACCTGCATTACCAGAAGCAATACTGATGCGCTGCCGGCTCTTGAGGTGATGAAATACCCGCCTTTTGAAGGTCCCCATGTTGTAGCTCTGCGGGAAAACCGCCACAGGGAGTTCGTTCCACAACTTACACGTACGTGGCAGGAAGGACCGTGTAAAACGAACAGTTTTCGAGAACCAACCATCCAGGTGGTGCGGATGATATTTGGTTTTGCGGCGTGTGGTGCGATGGTGGAAAGCAGCCGCGGGTACCAGATTGAACAACTCTTCAGAACACTCTCCATTATACAGACGATAGAGCACACACAGAGATCCAACGTCTCTCCGCAGACTTAATGGCTCTAGATCGTCTGTGAGCTTAGGAGCGTCGACAATACGAGCTGCCCTGCGTTGTATCCGGTCAAGTGGAAGGAGTTGGTATTGGGGCGCTCCAGCCCAGAGATGAGAGCAGTACTCCACGTGGGGACGGACTTGAGCTTTAAAAAGCAGAAGTCTTTGACCTGGCGTGAAGTACCAGCTCGCTCTGTTGAGAACGCCAAGTTTCTTGGAAGCCATTTTGGCTTTACCTTCCAGGTGACTGCGGAATTGGACTTCACTCGAAATGTCGACTCCTAGGATTCCTATGCTCTTAGAGATATTAAGGGGAGTATCCTGAAATCTGGGAGCTACAACAAATGGGGTTTTCTTAGCAGTGAACGCGCAAACTTGTGTCTTAGTGGGGTTAAAGCGGACAAGATTTTTTTCACCCTAGTCTGAGATCTGCCCCAGAGATGTCTCGATTTCAGACACAAGATTGTTTCGACTCTCCTCCACATGCTCCCGAGAAATGTTTGCGCGGCCTGCATACTGAGCGTCGCCAGTACTATCATCTGCATAGCAATGTATATTACTCACATGTAACATATCATTGATATGCAGAATAAATAGGGTCGGCGACAGCACGGAGCCTTGTGGTACGCCAGCATTTATAGGCTTTATATCGGAGCATGACCCATCTACAACAACCTTAATGCTGCGCTCTGACAAAAAACTGGCTATCCAGTTGCATAGTTTCTCGGGGAGTCCGTAAGATGGTAACTTCGATAAAAGTGCCTTGTGCCAGACCCGATCAAAGGCCTTCGCGATATCTAAACTGACTGCCAGAGCCTCTCCTTTGTTCTCAATGGCTTGCGCCCAGCAATGAGAGAGGTATACGAGAAGATCACCAGCTGAACAACCATGGCGAAAGCCATATTTCCTATCGCTGATCAGCAGGTGCTCCTCCAGGTACCCAAGCAGTCGATCATTTATGACCCTCTCCATCACTTTAGAGAACAAGGAGGTAATTGCGATAGGCCTGTAGTTGGATGGATCTGAGCGGTCACCCTTTTTAGGAATAGGGTGAACCAGGGCTATCTTCCAAGAAGGCGGGACAATTTCTGTTAAGTAGGAGAGCCTGAAAAGGCGTGTGAGTACCGGTGCCAACTCCGGAGCGCACGTTTTCAGCACAATTGCGGGGATCCCGTCTGGCCCACTCGACTTTCTAATATCGAGGGAAAAGAGAGCTCGTCGCACAGCTCTTTGCTTGAAATGAATTTCGGACATCGAACTCTCACACCTTGGGATGGTTGGTGGTGTGTTTCCTCCGTCATCTAAGGTCGAGTTGGAAGCAAAGAGTGTGCCCAGTAGATCAGCTTTCTCTTTGGCTAAATGGGCCAGCGAATCATCTGGTTTACGCAAAGGTGGGAGAGACGACTGACAGAAGTTACCTTATACAGCTTTAGCAAGAGACCAGAAAGCACTGCTCCCAGAAGGGAAGCTAGCTAGTTTCTCGCCAATGCGGCCGATATACGCGAACTTTGCTCTAGAGGTTTGTTTTTTTAAGGATCTGGAAGCAGCGTTGTACTTTTTCTTCAGTTCGGAAGTGTTGGACTCATTGTTGTCTCGCGCTGCAGCCCAAGCATGGTAGGTGCATTGCTTGAGTTCGAAGAGCTCAGAGCAATCCACACCGTACCAGGGCTGGGTCTTTCCACCAAGTGGTACCACAGAGCTAGGAATAAAACATTCCATACCCTGAAGAACCACATCAGCGACTGACTCCGCACAAGCACAAGTGTCATCCGAAGAGAAACATAGCTGCCTCCATGGGTAGGAAGCATAGAACTCTCGCAATCCATCCCAGTTTGCTGACTTATAGTGCCAGACCCGACGCCTCCCAAGAGGGCGGGAGTTAACTGGACGCACGATCGGCACTTCCGTACGTATTAGACAGTGATCGGATGACCCCAATAGGGTATCGACGGAAATTTGGTAGCCGTTAGGGTGGGTGGTCAGCAAAAGATCCAGAAGAGAGGCAGAGTGGTCTTCAATATCTGGTATCCTAGTTGGAAGAGACACCAGTTGAGTGAGGCCATACGCCAGGGCAAAGTCGTGTTCAGCTCTTCCAGCGTGATCGGTGATTCGTGATCCCAGCCACTCAGTATGATGAGCGTTAATATCGCCAAGGATCACCACCTCCGCTGAAGGAAACTGCCGGAGAACATAGTCAGTCGCGTCTTGGACGTTCTCAAGGAGACGGACGGTCTCACTATTACCGCTATGAGACCTATAAAGACACGCATATATACGAGTTTGTCCCCCGTAATCAACGCGAGTCCACAGAATAGATAGGTCTCTGTCTTCAAGGCTGTTCAACCGACGACAGCAGATATCCTCCCTAACAAACATACATACTCCGGCTCGAGGCACAAAACAGTGCTCCAGTTTGTAACCAGGATAATTTAGGTATGATATGTCTGCCGGAGAGGATATTTGCGTCTCAGTCAGAAATAAGAGGGCTGGCTTTGCTGTTTCCAGATGGAAATGAACAGCATTTAGGTTGGAATGTAGGCCCCTGATGTTGCAAAAGTCAAGAGTGGTGGGGAGGGGGGGAAACTGGCACTCGGACTCAATAACCGGAACACACCCAAGGATGCTTTGCGGCTGATTCCGATCCGAGGGTGGTAGCTAGCCAGACGGATCCGGAGGATCCTACCACCAGCGGACTCCAAGGGGATTACACTGGGCGGAGTCAGAACCACAGCGACCATTAAGGGACCAGAATGCGCCAGCCTCCTTCGCTATTCGGCAGGGAGCACCACGAGCAGGAGAGGTTGACTTTAGCTCTAATGGTGTTATTCAAGCTACTTGCCCCCCAAGTGAAGAAGTGAAGTGAAGTGACGTTATAGCGAACTTTATAAAGTTCGTTTCGATTTATTTCATTTTCGAGCAGGGGTGGTGTGTAAAATATATTTTCTATAATTTTAATCAAATAAGCTCCCATGCTTAGTTATTAAGCAGTTAAAAAAAATAATTGTTTGCTGGAGATGATCTTAATTCTTCTTCGTCTTTTTCTTTTATTTATTAACCCTAAGACGATTTCTAGTGTTGTCAAAATGCCATAGAAGATTTTTCTATGGAAGTGTAATTTTAACAATTCTCAAGCTTGCACAGTATTTGAACGGTTTAACGAAAATACGGGTCTAAGTAGATACTTACTAAAAACTTCCTGTATATGCAGTCGAGTTTTTTGTTTTTTTATCTTTGAAACTAGATCCATCAGATTCCGTAACTATATCAGTAAACTATATATACGACGCTGCTGGGACTGACATGTCATTTTGAGACCTGTTACATGAAATAAAATGATTTTTTTTGTATATGGTGTTACTGGCTGAATAGTTACAGTAGCAGTAAGTGTCCAAATCTGATGCTGAGCACGGATCTAAATGCCACTAAAAGGCCACCCATCAGAACAGTGACCGGGTGGAATGTTTCTTAACCAGATGATGATGACCAGAAAGATGATAACTGAAGTAAGCAATGCTACCACACCAAACACCAACAGCAGCCTATATCAGTCCACTGCTGGACATAGGCATCTAATAAGAAGGTGACTATTCCTATCAATCCCAAACTGTGCAATGCGGGTATAGCGGGTAGAGCATAGCAGCTTTTCGCACTGGCGACGCTGCTGCCAATTGGCGGTCAGGGGGTTTAGCTGTTCCAGCTGGCCAGAGCTTCGTTTGTTATACAGCAGAGTACACCACGATTTGAGGTTGGCTTGGGTTATGAAGATGGAGTGTTGGAGCCCCTTACTGGGTGTAAGGGCAACCAATGCTACCTTGCTTAATAATACTGTTAAAGTTATAGGTAATTTTATTGTTGGATGAAATGAACGTTAATTTGATTATTTGAACCGAACTATCCATACAAACATCGGCGTATTTTATGATCACACAATAACTTCCCAAAAGACGATATCGTGGTCAGCAAACGACCGCGGTGCGAGGTTGTTTACGCAGCGCTCACTGCGTGCGCGCATGTGCTCGCCACATTGCACTCAACCGCCGAACTTATTGAAAGCTAAAACCAAATATTGCCTGCTTAGTACAAGAGGTGGCAACCAGAATTCAGTTCTCACCTCTAATCATATATACCTAATATCACGCTTCATGCCATCTCAGTAGGTATGTAAGTGGCTTCTTACTATTTGAATAATATCAAAATAATTATGATATGAGCGTTATAAATAGTAACAGCCCTAAAATACGTTAAAATATCATGTCATTTCTAGCTTACTTTATCGAGCATTATAAAATGACATTTAGTTATGAATGATACGGTAAATATTAGGGCATGCATAGAAAATTTTCATATTCGAATATTTGAATTTTTTTCGGGTACATTCGTATTATTCGAATAATATAAAAAACACTGTTTTTATTAAAATTATAACTTATTTTGTTTTTTTAAGTGTTATTTTCATGAGGGGAAGTTTAAAATATCAACTTATTTTATCCTTAAAAGCGTTATTTCCATGAACTAATTTAAAATATCAAATTTAAAAAAAAACTTATAGTTGTGTCACCGTAACGAGACATTGGTGATTTTCACGCACAATCAACCACAAATTTAAATCTTCTTCTTTGTATGAGCTAGTGGCCAACTCTAGTGTTGGAGATTTTAGGCCACCTCAGACATGGCTTAGCGACTGAAAAGCCGGGACCAACATCTTATAGTGCCTTCCGAAGGATGGAAGCGCTTTAATCTAAATGTCACTAAACAGTCATCCATCAAAGTAATGACCATCTCTTAAGTACACCGAAGTAAACCACACCAAGGACGGACGGACGGACAGCGAAGCACCATAAGAGTTCGTTGGACCGCACCGGCTTGGTAATGTCACCTTAAAAACAGTTTTAAAAAACTAGGTTAGTTGGTATTTTAACAAAATTATAAAAATAAATATTCACGTTAACCACAGAGACGAATGGACAGAACAGTCTCGTCAACTACGCGAATGCACTACGCATCACTTCCGAGTGTATCCGAACCGTGTTCCAAACCTGATAAAAGTTATTGGGTTCGGATCGGATCGTTCGTCATGTTGTTTACCCGAACGACGCGCGACGACGTAAACTTGTATTGTCTTGTATGGATCATCACATCACATCATCATGTGATTGTCTTGTATGGATATATCGCGCGAACTCATAAGTGGCATTTCATGCACATCTGAGTTCCAATTTCGGTGTTATAAATTTTAATCGAATATTCGAATATTGAAGTATCAGTATTCGAATATTCGAACAAAAATAATATTCGTATTATTCGAATATTCGAATATTTGAATGCAAGCCCTAGTAAATATTTACCAATTTAATTTTGACATTACATATAAGGTGTAACATTCAACCAAATATTTATAATTAGAATAATTGGTGCAAGCCGATCTAGTTATTCATAAATTATTCGTAAGTATCTTTATAAATATTATTTTTTATTATAACTTACAAAAAAATCAAGCCTTAATTTTACCAGTATTTTCATTGTTTGCCAGTGGAAAAAATCTAAACAGAGCTCAACTGAAATAAGATGATAGTTGGACTCAAGCTCCTGACTTATTTTTTTTATCTCAACCAAGAAAGGGTTGAATGAGTGCTGGCTCCCATATGGAATACTCACTGATTTTTGTTGCCATAACAACAATAGTTTCTACATTTGAGATAAATCATTTTGTCTCAAAGTATACTACTATGACGCTGTTAATTTTGCATTTGCTCTACACTAGGATTCTCTCATTTGTCATGGGTATCATATTATAACACCCAGAACCAAAATATGTGCAAACATTTGCGCCGCAACGAGAGTTGAACCTGCAACTTATTTATTGCAATTCACAACTTATTTATTTTCTTTAGCAATTTATTGCACTTTTAAAAAAATACCAATGCTGGACTTAATGCTAAAACAGCATTTTCTACCAGACAAACCTGTGGTTTGTTATTAAATGGTAGCAGGCGTGCTTTATTAAATTCAGAATCTTAAAACTACTTAAAACTAAAACTTTTCAACAAAATCATCAACTATTTTAAAGATAAATAAATTACATACACTTAGGTACAAAAATACTTATTATATACCTGCAAATAATAATAATAGAATACATATCAAGATATATACATTAATTTTATATAAAATAGTACAAATAGAAAAAAATAATATAATAATACTGGACGTAATCACACAGCATCATGTAGCCCCAAACTAAGCAGAGCTTTTATGATAGGAACCACATGACTGATATAATACTTAAATAATATTTTTTGTTTGTAAATACATATTTGAGGAACATAAATAATATTATAAGTTAGTAGGTAAGTTCAATAAACTTAAAAAAAGAGGAAAGGTAGAAAAATATGTCTAATACTTCAAAAGCTCTTAAAACTAACAGTGCTATAGATATGCAAGTTACCTACTACATTGATCTCCTTAAAAAGTAAAAAATATATAATTAAAAAGAAACAATATTATAAAAACATAATATAACAATCTTTAAAATATAATAAAACTTAATATAAATATATATATAGACAACAACCGATCTCTCACTGAATATATTTATACTATATTTTATCTAAATAACATTTTAACCTTCTCATTTCATAGAATTATGGTTAGTATCTACAGATCGTGTCTTACAAACATATCGCGATTATGCTTCAAAATTATTTAGAAATTCACGTCCACAAGGCAGGTTACTTGTAGTTCGTATTATCTTTTACAGAACAATTTAAAATTTCGATAAAATCCTTATCTCTTGGAAATAGAGGCTACAATAGCAAAAAAGCTTTACAATATAGGCTTCCTTTCCATCTGATGCCAATTTTAGGGCGATATGTTTATACAAGGGATATTTGGTCGTGTGTGTGTATTTAATGTTAAAATAAGACTACCAACCGAAATTAGGCGTGGAGGCTAAATCCAAATTGCAGCTGCTGCGGCAGACACTTCATCCCGTAGAAATAACAGACTTATTTTGCAACTAGGTAGCTATTTCGAGGCCTGAAGCTATATTAATTAAGAGCTTTGGAAGTTCTTTTTTTTAAATAATTCAATCGATAAATGATTTCAGTGGAAGTTTGGTATGGTTTTGAGATAATTAATAGGCTTATTAAATAGCAAAGTTGAAGGTGCCGGAGGCCTTCAGGTGGCCTAAATACTCCGACACTAGTTGGCTAGTGGTCATACGAATAAATAGATAAATAATTCTGGACATGCACCTAAACTTTTTTGTTAATACATACATTATATGTATATATAACATTTTTTTTGCATGCCAAATATTTGGTGAAATATGTAAAACGCTTTCTATGAGAATCACTTAGAACTAAATTTAAAGAAATACTTGAATGTTATGACAGTGCCGTGCCAATATATATATATATGAAAACTTGATGTATGTCCGAAAACATTTAATTTGTTAAAAAAAAATAGCGACAATCATAATGGTTAACACTAGAGCGAAAGATAAAGTTGCTGTTCCTACTGTAAGGCTCCATAAAGTTAAAGTCTTATAGGGCAAAACGTACGTTTTTTTAACAAAATCCCAAATGACGTGATTAATTTATCTGTAAATAAATTTAAAAATGTTGTTAAACGTAACCTCTGTAATAAAGCTTATTATAAAATTTCTGATTATTTAGATGACAATGGGATGAAACTGTCTCCAACTCCCTCAAAACAAAAAAAATATTATAAATATGACATTTAAAAAAATATAAGCCTAGCAGAGTTTCTAGCCAATTTTTCTCTGTTTGGTCGCGTTACGAATGGGTGTAAATAAAAAAAAATACGATTCAAAGTGTACTGGAATGTTCGTACTGAATAAAGAAATTTTTACTTTCACTTTCACTTTATATATTTAAAAAAAATGTACCTGTACCACATTTCCTGCTAATAAATAAATTGAATTGAATTGAGGTATCCATAATACAAAATACAATAAGAAAGAGCTGAAATCTAAGTGCACGAAGAACAAAAGTAAAACACACGTGGCGATATCAATTGGCCGTGTTGACGTCACGGACGCCATCTCCCGATGATTGCTCAATTAATTGCGCCTTTGATGTTCGGACCGGGACATCCATCCACCATTCTCGGATTGATTCATGGATGGTGGGAAATCCAATGATGTGTGAAAAACGCGTCAGATATGACAGATTCTAATTCCTATTCTAGGTATATTTTTATTTAGGTCTCTTAATTATTTATTTTCCAATTTGTGTTAATGATGGATATAAAGGGGATTATTTGATCATAAAATGTAGGGGAAAATCTTAATGCCAGAACATGAACCACCCAAAGAATTTTCATGGAAACTTTTTTGTGAGATTGACACCACTTTTTATCAAAATCGGTTCGTTGATTCGGCCGTGAAAATGAAAACATAAAAACATAGGTACTAACATAGTAAAGGTAGGTAGGTACATAAAAGAAGGTAAGCAATGAATTAGTTTTTCGCAGAACTTTTCAAAATAGTTCAGTCGCGCAAAGCTGCCGGATGTGGCACATTTATCTCGCGGTAACTCTTTGATAAAAGGCGAAAATTTCATATTGAGTCAGGTGTCGCGGGAGCCAGATCGGCCGATTCGCGACAAACGTTTGATCAAGCCGTCCGCTGATGGATTGATGAACGGACCGAGTCCAGAAATCGATCCCAAACTTCCGTTTCAAATTATTTATGCGTTCAGTTTGGCAGACGTCGGCACATCCGTATCCGCCCAAAATAAAAATCATAATGAATCACTGAAATACGTTTTGTGTTTCGTTAATACAGACAATTCGACGTCATCGCACGCAGCAGGTAGGTAGGTACTGCTGCCGGCTGATAAAAAATTGAATTGCAATTGTAAAAAACGTATTTGCGGAATGAATAGACGGCTCATCCCCGTCTAATTTACTGATACCAAACTCAATTGAAGTCGGTGACAAAGGAGTGCGGTAAAATATGCTGATCCGCAGACAGTTTCGAATTGGACCGAACCGAAAATGAGAGTTTGAAAGGGGTGGGCTTGGAGTGAGGTGATAACGCCGGGGGCAGGCGTGCGGGCGCCTGTCAAGCTACGCGACACGGCGCCGTCCTCACAGTGCCGCAACTATAACTTTATTGCCGCAAAAATAAAAGTAGGTATACAAAAATACGGCATACACATATATTTTATATCCATAATATCTATAACTAGCTTCAGCCCGCGGCTTCGCTCACGTAGTATCGAGATAAAAAGTAGCTTTTGTGTTGATCCAGGTTACAAACTATGTAAATATATTTCAAATTTCATCGAAATCCATTCAGAAGGTTTTGCGTGAAAGAGTAACAAACATCATTAAACCATACATACATACTTACAAGTAAAAGTAGGATTTGAAAAGGATGCATAAATAAAGTAGCCACGCAAACATACACACACAAACGCGCACAAACGCACACACACAAACACACACACACACACACACACACACACACACACACACACAATTAGTGTGATTATTAGTGTGATTATTGATAATATTTTCCACGGATACATAATACTTAGCATAGCTAAACTAAACCGTCAGCTGTACTTCGGACAACCCTTTAAACGAACTCTTTTTACTAAATTTAATATCAATCTTATATATTAATTTCAATGAAATTTTATTTTTTTCTGCATCATGTGGATATGCAATTTGCAAAGATCTATTTTCATTTGCCTCATCCATTGAACAAAATAACAATGACATAAATTTGAGCTCTAATTGAACCTATATTATATTGCAGTGCATTGGTTGATACTGTTATTATACTGCAATGTGCCAGATACTATGGCGGACTCACAGTTGCATACTGTGAACAAACCGTGAACAAGCGAACAATACACACAATGGGAACAAACCTGCGCTAATCTATGCATTGTGTGATCTCGACCTACCGCGCACCACTTGCCGTTCAATTAATATCTCGCTTATCTATATGCTTAAGTAACAATTATAGTAACTTTCGCCAGTGACTTCACTCGTGTGGTACCCGGATAAAAAGCCTATGTGTTACATAACTCAGGTCTCAAATACATACAAATGTCTGTTCCTAGTTTCATCCAAATCTGTTGAGCCGTTGCGGAGTTGTATGGGTACAAATAGAGTCACATAAACACTAACTTTCGCGTTTACAATATTACTAGCTTCCGCTCGCGGCTTCGCTCGGATTCCCATAAGCTCTGCTTAGTGTGGTGTTATTGGAGTGATGATGTCTGGCAATCTTTTATGTATATCCGTCCTATTCATAACAGTTCTATACTAAAATGGCGTAAAAATATCGTGTCACCTCTTTTTATTAACATTTAAATCACAGGGGCAAGCTTACTTTATCTAGCGTTTTATAATGACATTTAGTTATGAATAAGGGGGTTATGTATTATATTTTTCAAACTTGTATATACATACATACACTAACAAAAAAACGGTACTCAAAATTAAACTTTCCTTAAAGTTACAGCTGTCACTGTCTGTCATTAATCTAACGGTAAGATATGGCAATAGTCTAACAGTCTAATCATCGTTTGTGTTTTTAAAAGTAAGGCCATTAAGCCGCTTTCAGACTACGCTATACTATTGTGCTATATAGTATAGCAAAGAAGGACCTAATGCTATACTATACAGCATGGCGTTCACATTACGCGATATTATCACAAGCATTTATAGTAGCAATCTTAGTTGACGGGACGGCCGGGGGTGAGGAAAGAGGAGAGGGCGGCGCGTGATATAGCACAGCATGAACTCAGCGCATCGCACCAATTTTATAGCGATAGCAATAAGCCATATATATAGTACAGTACAGTACAGTGTGAACGTGTCCATAACATTGTACGGTGCGCAATATTGCTGTGCTATGAGCTATATACTATACAATTTTATATTACAGCGTAGTCTGAAAGCGGCTTTATGCGAAAGATACTCTCAACAAATAAAATTCAATAATTCCGTAAAGAGATCGTTTAGCCAGGCAGCGCTCTAAACGAAAGCTACAACAACACAAGTGACTTTGCTATTTTTCAAGTCCGGATTTATTAAATCCTTTATTTCCTTTCCAAAATATCACCGAAAATTAAATTACCGATTTGACGAAGGTCTTTGTTTACACAGCCAATGACATGAATGGGTGCCGTAAGAATTCATTAAGAAATATTGCTGAGAAAATCTGTTCTCGTTCGTGTTTAACAGCCCATTGTGTTGTTGGAATATGTACTCTATCATATTGGGCTTAGGGCTAATGGTGTTTGTGGTGGCTATGATAGGCAAAAAACAGGTCCGTCCGTCCGGGATGAATGGTGTCAAAATGACAAGTCAGTTTGATTTTTTGCATTTTTTGCCATGTCTGTGTCAGACCCGGTGGCGGGCTATCAGCGAAGACGGACTGTTTGGCTCACGGATGCTCCACTCACTACCTACCTAAACAAGTAATTATGTTCAGTTTCATTTTCTCAATCGTTAGATCACACTAACAGCCTGCGCACATTGGACGACAAACGTCAGCGATTAGACGCTACGACAAGCTGCGGGGGGCAATTTTCATACATTTTGTTCAAAGGTTACACACGGCGACAATCGCGACAGCAAGTTATGACAGACGCTCGCGACTAAAAACTACAAAATGCAAAAATTTGTGTGCGTATGTTTATGGTCGTTTCACTCTATAACGGCTGAACCGATTTGGCTGAAACTTGGAATATACCTACAAAGTTTATGACCAGGATTAACACAAAGGCTACTTTTTATAGTACCCCGCGACCGAAGCCGCGAGCGGAAGCAAGTAAAATTATAAATGCGAAAGTTTGTGTGTGTAAGTATGTTTGTGATCGCTCCACTCCGTAAAGGCTAAACGGATTTGGATGAAACTTGGAATATATATAGTTTAAGACCTGGATTAACATATTTCCGGTAACACGCGAGCGAGTCGTGGGCCGAAGCTAGTACCTGATACATATAATATGGGAAAAGTTTGATCTGATATTCTCGTTTTTTTCTGATCTAGAACTAATCACGTGCAAAATTTCAGCTCCATCCTTTCAGTAGTATTAACGTTGTTTGGGACTAACGGACTAACATTTTGCATTTCACAAACTTTTACTTTTAAAGTCATAAGATATTTTAAATTGCATTTTATCATAGGATCACATTTTTTTATTTTATTCAACCCAAGACGCAACTACTTACTTTATAAGCTGAAGTTTTAAAAAAAAACGTAGTTGCACAAGGGATAAAGACAAAATACACACTTGCCTAAAAAGATGGAGCCACAAAATAAAAAAATTAAATACATCATTGTTAACAAATTGTATTAAATCGGTCGCGAAAGACGTTACGTTTACGAATCGTAAACGTTTTATTTAACATAAAAAAGTCTGCAAAATTTTAGCAGAGAAATACATTACTGTTCTTATGCAGTTAGTATAAAGTTCAGAATGTTTTAGCAATTCGTACAGATACGATTTGGTTGTGTATATTGTTAGTTTTTGCAGATTATTGATAGTTGTATTGTGCTTTGGGCACAGTGGCGCGCGAGGTGGATTATTCGCCGCATTACCCCCGGGGTGTGGGTTCTGTTCTCGATGCGGGCATTGTATTACAGAAACTGTTGCGCATTTCGGTAGATATCGATTTGTTGAACGAACCTGACCGAATCGAAGGGTATGTAGTTTTTACAATTGGTTTGAGATTTTAGTTCGTATTTTGTTTTGATGTTCTCTTTTCGTTATATTTCGGTTCGCTACCATTTGATCCCATTTTTTTTATCCTGAAAATGTTATCCTCAAATTATGGTCCCGATTCTTGTTTAGTAGAAAGAAATGATTTGGCTGATTCCTAATGCCTGGCTGATTGGCTGATGCCTAATGTCTAATGCCGGCTAATGATATAATAAGTAAGATTATAGTGAACCAGATTTACTATTTTTTTTAGATTGAGCAATTCATTTCAAAAGACTAACTAAATATATTGTTAGCAACACCGGGCCTACCCAGTTTTTCATTCGTCAGCTATCTATCTTTAAAATAATTACAAAAAAGAAAGCCAATTGAAACGGCACATGATACTAATTAATGGATAAGCTTATTTAAATTTACCATTTATTTAAATTAATTGAAAAAGTCCTTGGGTACCTACTTGCAACTAAAATACTGGCCGAATACTGAAATGCTACTCAAACATTTGAGATCGTCTGAACCATTGAGAGTTTGAGTACAGATTTAGGACTGTAGCGGTTCTTCCGTACTGAACTGAAAGATCAATTTGTTAATTGCATAAATAACTGAGGACAGGGCAGGCGCAATGGCGCTCATCAGGGGAGGCCTAAAAATGGACTGCTAGGTATAGGCTGATGAGGATAAAGGTAATGATGATTCGGGGTAAGAGACATTTTTAGTTGGTCCCGATTGTGTACTAGGTAAATAATTTTTCTTATTTCAATACCTGAAATGACTGTTGTAGTGCGGAAAACACGAAATACGTACACTATAGAATCAAGAATGAACGACATAATTTGGTGTTCACGATTTACGACTTCCAGATTGCGTAAAAACACGTCTATAACAACTAAACAAACAGCGGCGTGCGCGCAGCCGTCTATAAAGCGCAATTAGGGATGGCAAACAGCAAAACAAAAGACCGGTTCAATCTGCAATAAATAAAAGCCGGATCACATTTATGTCTGTATTATGACTATAGATCGACTAAACCCGCTCGTGTAGCACCTGGATAAATAGCCTATAAGCATCTATGTATGATATGTATGTATTTACAAAAAAAAACTATATATGTAGTATATCAATCATGTGGTTCCCATAATACAAGCTCTGCTTAGTTTGGGGCTGCATGATGCTGTGTGATTACGTCCCGCATTATTTATTTATTTATTTATTTATCTCAATAATTATATAGAACACTCTAGAGTGACCGTCTTCAAGTGAAATTTAACAAAAATCGTATAAATAAGTCTTAAAGGCTCTAGAGTGGAAAACGTGGAAAAAAGTGTCTGCACCTTGGACGATTTTTTTTTCGTATCATATATGTAAATAAATAAATCTCTAGTAGTTATTCCTGCTCCAGAACTACGTAGGATACTAAATAGTAATATTGGTGCGAAGAAGGAACTCTGTAAAATATACCTATACCGATTATAATCTTTACATTTCACCAACTTTCTTCTATAAATAATAGTAGGATTTATTTATTAACATATATGATATGATGTATCTTTGCTTACATCACTTTAATAAAGCCAACAACACCAGATTATATTTCAGTCCACTGCTGGGCAGAGGCCTCTTAATAAGGGCCCATGATCCCCACGCTGGGCATTCGGATTGGGCATGGGCACAGCTTCTTATAACGCGAAATCTGTTACCCGTTGGCAGCGAGGGGATTTAGCTGTGCCGATAATACGCTTCCGTTTGCCAAAATCAGCTAGCCGCCCCGTGTGTTCACCACGGACCGGTGTGGTTGGTTTGTGGGTTCCTAAGCTGGAAATATAACTCCTACGCCCCACCACATTAAAATCCAGTCATTATTTTTTCAAATAATTTGTAGGACAGAAGTTATAGCAAAGCCAAAGCTTTTCAAAAGCTTCAAACTATTGTTGGAACAAATGTATGGGAGCTTTATAAAATTGAAAATTGGAATAGGGTACTGTTGAACATCTAATCAACGGTTTTTTCACCTCAGATGTCCGGGCACGATACTATAAGTTCGGTAAGGTCCGGCTAGTCAACTCCCAGCCAACCTTAAGCGCAAGTTATCCACATTTAATTACATTCTGGTATTTTTGTAAGTACGGTGAGACCGCCAGCGGAGTCGACGTGGTGGTCACCGTGCGCGCTCACATTGCAATATAAACACACCTTAATTAACTAAATATACTATTCGGTAGGTGCAGGAGCCTGGTGGCCTTACTAAAGGAACTGCCTAAAGTCCTTTTGGGTAAGGAACCGAGGACAAGCGAATTCACAATTCAGATTAGGTAAGTATCTACAGGATATTTTAAAATATACTTAAAAATTGCAAAATAAATCGGGTATGTAGCATAACTACTTATATACGTAGAATATTTTCAGATAGGGTAAATATTTTGTTTTTTCTAGGTCTACCCTGGGTAGGGTAGACTAAGCGTAGTTAAAGTCAGGCTCATAATATGTTTTGTAACAAAATACCACTCCTTACCTTACGCTTCTGTACAGTACCTTTTTTTAACCACCTATTTTTAATATTTCACCAAAATGGCAAAATATTGCAACAGAGCACATGTATATTGCACCTACAACAGAGCTAAAACTGTTTCAGTTTTAGTTGTTTCGTGGTCAGAATTACGAGTTGTTATTCTAAAAGAAATCAAAACACTGTCGGGCAGTTAATCTACAGTAAAACAGCATCAAAATATAGCGATCCCGCATAATCTCCATGTCACAATACGAATGTAAACCATGCTTTTACATGTTTTACTCTTTTTAATGAATGGCGGCGAGACGTGACGACACCAAACGATCTCCTTCCAAATCATAAATTATAGAGCTAGACTTAATTATTTGGTTAAACAAGCTTAGTTGTTTCCGAATTGCTATAAAAATGCCATCTGTAGCAAAACAAATCGTGGAAAATTTTACAGATACGATAATTGGCGTATGTTCTGAATCGTTGCGCTTTCATTCCGTTTCGTTGATGCTGAAGGGCAATGCGGCGGTTGATTACCGATGGCACGCCGCGGGGGAAGTTTACCCAGAACAGTACATAAGGGAAGAATAGACAAACATTTAACCATAAACCGCTTGGAACGAAGCCCCGAGCGGCATTGGAGGGTTGGCGGGAATAGGCAAATATTTGGCCCGAGGACTGGGGAGCAGCCGACTAATTGTTCTTTAAATACCTCGAGCCCACCCTTCGGCAAACATTTCCCAACTCGATTTATCGGTACCGACTCCTAGCTTTTTTACTTTTTTCCAAGCATTACATATTGGTTCATGCGGCGGATAGGTTACAGAGTAAACAATCAAACCGTCATCATTCAATATTTGGTCATTTCAAAGACATTCAAATTATGATTCTATGTGTAGATTTTCATACTCCATACTGTAGTTAAATTGACCAAACTTTCAGCGAAACGTATGCCTGTGTTATGATACGCCTCAAAAATTATCCCTCAGATCTTGGTCTGTAGGAACTCTTGAAATTCCTAGATTGTTATCTTATAGTTTAGTACAGAATGTTGATTTTGTTACTTAAATTGATAAAACTTTCAGTATAACGTAGACCTGTTTTCTAATTCACCATAAAAATAAACTACAATTTCAGTAGAGATCGTGGTCAGTAGGTATTTTTGAAATCGCTAGACTTTTATTTGACACGCGATATAATACGTATAAATTCTGTTAATATTAAAATTCTGGCTAAGCATTTATTTAAATCATAAGTATTTTTAACCGACTTCAAAAAAAGGAGGAGGTTCTCAATTCAATTGTATGTTTTTTTTTTATGTTTGTTACTTCATAACTCCGTCATTGAAAAATAAATAAATCCGATTAATAAATTTCTTTTTCCATTGTATACTTTCAGTTTGGTCCCATATAAATTAGAAAAATGTACCAATCCTAAGGGTGAGAAAATAGGGAATGAGAATTTTATTTATATTTTAATAATCGTCTTAAAATCAGATTCAGAAATAAATCGGAAATAAACAATAATTTAAAATAAAACAAAAATCGACTTAATAAATAACATCTAGATCTACATAAGGTAACCGCATAGATCGTACGGGATAAATTGATATAAAAAAAAGGTTGATTGTTAGTTGTATGAACAAAAAAATAAGCAAATAATTTTAGTTAAATTAATTATAATTTAAATTATTAGTTTTGCAGATTTTGTTTTCAATTTATAACGAATAGTACTAATAATACACATTTTATTGATCGACTTTTCTCGCTGACCAGGCTACTAGGATAGTAAAATTTTCTGTAGCGCTGATAGTTTACTAGAAATAAAATGAAAAGAGTATTTCATTCATAAAGTGCGACGTCCATCACGACACAATTACCTAGGTGTTTCCCTGAAACGACGACCGACCGTATGCAAACTGTCATTACAAAAATAGTGGGCCCAAAAGGGTAGCCCGAGACGCATCCCATATGGACCGAACCACGAGTCACGGACTCGTTTTAATTTATTTTCACTCTGTCTAGAGCGGTCCCACTTAGTTTTGAATGATTTATCGATTGTGTAATAAGAATCGTGTTCCGTAGTTTGAAATGAAATAGACAAGAACGTGCGGGTTTTCTAATGTATTTTTTGAGGGGAAATGTTTCGATCGTTTCTTAGGCGTATACGAAGCATTATAACATTAAAAAATTCTTTGAAATTTCTGTAATAGAAAAGCTTTTGCCAAAATTAATGTTTGCTACACACGATGACAAGTCACATATTTTACAAATCAGATCCACTTTTACCATTGCAAAACGCTAAAAACGAATTTTGATAAAGACAACCACTATCGTGTTGACTCTTTTTCAATTTATGGTGTTGATTAAATTGTAATAAATAAAGCATTTGTAGATTATCGGTTGCACAGGCTGCAACATACAACATGTCTACGTTATTAATATAAAATGAACGGCGATGGTAAAACAATAACACTAGAATGCGCGAACTGATCAAAGTACCAATAATAACCCAATCTATTTGTGTATCTATTGTAAACACACGTTTCCGATTGTGATACAAATTGTTACCGACTAGATAATCATTTGAAATTATTTTTAGAAGGTATTTTGCCAGACTGAACACCAGAAAGAACGTCTTTTACTACTAGGTACTTCTTTGATTACTGTAGTAAGCTGATCTATGGAGATTGGTTTATGCTGGGTTTAGATTTTTACAACCACCCTATTGAGTAATTTATAGAAATAGTTACTAGGCTCTTATTTTAATAGGTAGGTAGTTCATTTTATGTAGCATACCAAATTTTAAAGGACTTAATTCCAAGATCAGATCGTTTGAAATTACTGCGACCGCTGTCGTTTATTTTGTTCTTAGCTTTAAAATTTAAATAATACACATGGCCAACGATTTGTGTTCAAATTCAAACTAATGATTCACTATTAAGATAGAACTATTCAATGTAATAGTGTTGATAGTAGTTCAGGCTAATCTCCTAAATGCTTTTGGAGTCAAAATTTATAGTATTAGAACCATAAAGAAGGATTGATTATTGACGTGTAAACGTCTATCGGTAAGACAATACCGCGGCCGCGGTCTACAATAAATCTTTACATCAACATTAACACAAATTAGACATGCTTGACAAATAGACTATGGAAATAGAAACGTTGACAGTTACACGCGTCGATCGTTCACATGCCGACGCCTGTTTCACATTCAATTTATCATCCTATGCTAGTATACTCAACTCTAAGGTGTAGGAAGTTTTGGCGAACTATGACTGGCGTGTATGGAAAAAGATTACCATATTTGATATGAAAAATACTAGTTGCGATAAAGTCTAACGTTTATGCATTTGCGCGAGAGTATAATGAACCACACGTTAGGCCTACGGAACATGTAGGTTATGGTATTTTAATAAACTATTAATGGTATTTCAATAGAGTAAGAAATAAGGGGTGCGTGGTGTAGTTCTTACATTTTCATACAACTGCTCTGATAATGGGTTTACCAAGCAAAAGAGCTCATTTTTGAGATCAAACTAAATCGTGACTATTGTCAAAACTCTATGAAAATTTGGTAGTTGTCGCGACATAAGTCGAACGTGACGATCATGTCTATTCTTGAGAAAATCACTGAAAGGCCCTGACAACGACGACAAGCCATTCGGTATAAGTCCGATGTCGGCCAATCTGAAACCGCCCTTTACCTGTGCCTACCATCTTTCTACATATTACCTAATCTCTTCACGTTTTATTCAGACTGCTAACAATACCTATACCAGAGATAGAGATGTTCTTGCACAGAGACATCGATTTAGGTATTTCGTGATATGACATCGATCTCACGACTACCCAAACGTTACAAGTCAAGGATAAATGGTGAGTTTATATTACACGGCTGTTATTTATTTATCTAACAAGTGCTTAGTGTAAACGTAAACTAAAACGTGAAGGATAACGGAGTGGGACCGATTCCGGGTGGTAAGACAGCAGGGGCATGTCATTTCCGACATATGTGTGCTTTTTAGGATTCCGTACGTAACAAAAAGAAAAAATAGCACCAAAATATCTGTTGCAGCCATGTTTTAATATGAGTATATTTTAGGATTCTGTACGTCACAGAAATAAACAATAATACCTAAATATCTGTTGTAGGTAGCTTTTTCTATTTTATAATTCACGCTAACACGGACGAATTGCGATGAAATTTTTATTGGTTGTGTCTGGAATAGGATTTAGGGTACTGTTTTTTGGTAGAGTACCAGAATATTGTTTGTTGGTATGGATAGGGTTGATGAGCCTGGAATAGAACATGGTCTACTTTTTTTAACCTGGCATGACGCGATTAGACCCGCAGATGTAATGTTAAAAAAGTATTTAGTACGGTATTAACTTAAAGCTTTTACATTTTCTAGACATTGCGTATGTTTACTTACCGGATCGAAGAATTAAAAAGTGATACTTTATTTATGCATTACGATATAAATTGTAAATAAATATCCGGAATCCTCATGTCACGAGCTACACTCTACTATATTCTATTTGGGATGTCATTCCATATTTAAAATGGGTACTGTTTTCGACCTTTGAAAAACTGGATTAAATTTTGGCAGCGAACACAAAAGCCTGGGTTGACGGTTCCTTCCTACTGCTTTAAAATTACGCTTGTATTTTCACTGATGCTAGTTTCCCAAAATACAACTATTACCTTCTATAATTTTACATTGGCTGTAAGCTTATCAATAAACTCGTAGATTTTTGATATTTTAGCATAGATAGAAAAGCAATATAGAAACAGTTCAAAATCGAAATTACATATATTTTACGATTAAAATCTAAGACTCAGAACAGGATGCAATGGCGCTCTTTAGGGACGACCTATGTCCAGTAGTGGACTGCTATAAACTAATGATGATGATCTCAATAATAATAACCTATACACCGTAAAATCCATGTTATAACAATACATTATACTTATAGAAAGACGGGCCAATGGCACGGTGGCCAGTTTCGTGCCAAATTAGACACGATAAACTAAATATTTATCCAAGTTTCAATATAAACGTAGTAGGAGGTGGGTAGCCGTCAAATAATGGCTTTTCAACTAGACTGCGGGTGGCTCCGATGATTCTCGGATTTCTCTGTTCAGCTTTTAGCACTTTTATAAAATAAGACATTTGGGACAAAACTGGGCGGTATTTTCTGAAAATAAATATAATGTCACTACTGCGATGGAAATTTCATTGAGAATTTTTGGGATATATAAAAAATCTTAGATTTTCCCTGAAGTGTGGGTAAACACTTAAAATACCAAAAAATCATTTCATTGAAGATTTAAGTATATAGGCAGTAGGTAGAATAAACATACTATCATTGTGTTATTCTCCAATTGATCTCCATCGCACCATATATAGCGCTAGTCGTTGTGTGACGTAACATCACGTTTGACGTTCCCGAAAAGTAATACAATCACAAAAGCAGGACAGGGCGCAATGGCGCTCAGTAGGGGAAGCTTATGCCCAGCAGTGGAAGCTTATGCCCAGCAGTGGACTGCCATTGGCCGTTGATGATGATGACAAATATTTTATTCTATGTTATTTAAGCGTTTTATTTGTATTTGTAATGTTTCCCTGTATCACTAATTTCACTAAACTTTCACTTCTAAAGCAACACTCCGCCCGGTCACTACTTGGATGGGTGACCGTTTAATGGTATTTATATCTGAGCGCTTCCATGCTTCAGAAGGCATATTAAGGATTTAGTACCTGCTTTTAAGTGGTTAAGCCATGTCGGAGGAATTCAGGCGAATCTGAAACTCCGACACCAGAGTTTGTCACCAGGACATCCAAAAAAGAAGTATTATTACGGGCTCTAGTCAAACATCAGACGGCTACATAATCATCATCATCATCATCATCAGTCTATAATAGTCCACTGCTGGACACAGGCCTCCCCCAATGAGCGCCATTGCGCCTGTTCTGAGCACGACGCATCCAGCTTCTACCAGCAGCCTTACGCAAATCGTCACTCCACCTGGCCGAAGGGCATCACACTACGTTTGCCAAGCCGCAGTTTCCTCTCTAAAACTCGTTTGCCCCAGCGGTTGTCTGTTCTTCGGCAGATATGGCCAGCCCACAGCCACTTCAGCTTACTAATTCTCTGAGCTGAATGTCAACACCTTTAGTTCTATGTCGGATAGTCTCGTTGCGGATTCTATCCTTCAGAGAAACTCCAAACATGGCTTTTTCCATAGCTAGTGACTGACTTTAAACTGGTGTATTAGCCGTACTGTGAGTGTCCACGTTTCGGTCATGACGGGTAGGACGCACTGATTGAAAACTTTCGTTTTCAAACGAAATAGGCTATATATGATATAGGTTACGCTATGCCACAAACAGCTGGCCGCCAGAGTAACGTAATACGTTAGTACAAAGTGTTAATTCCATGGACCTGTATAACTTTTTTTATATTTATATATTTAAAAGCCCCTGGCTTATTTAATTCAATTTAGCTGTTGACTAAACTCGGTGTGGCATCTGTCAATAATTGAATGACAGTTTTGACAGAGGGGCGTTGAGTACTGAAGGGGACGTGAAGGGCGTGGACGCCATCTTTCTTTCCATTTACCATAACTTTAGTGAGTCATGCACGAGCTGTTTCTATATGAATTTTATTATTATTTAAGGCTCAGTGCACAGCTCAACGCTATTTCATGTGCTGCCTTATCGAGATAATAACAGTAAGTAAAGTGGGGCCAAAATAACAGGCCACATTTGACGTTTCATTTGAATTCAACAACGTAACCTTGTAACGGAGGGCACACAATATTTTCAAAGTTTTAACTGCTTAATTGCTTTACTTTTTTCAGTTAAACACTCCTATTTATTGGAAAACTAACAAAAGAAAGCACTTCTTAGGCACGTCTTACTTTTACTGATAAACCATTCTAAACTTATTAATGTATTTTTGATTTAAAAAACTGAACGTCATTAAAAGGTTACGATATTGAACTTATTTCCTTTGTAACACTAGGGATATTACCCAAAAAACAAAAGATCGATGATTCATTGTGTGAATTACTTGTGAAGGAATGTGTCACCTTAAATTATAAATTGTAATTAAATAATTATTATTCTTATGACTTGAAAAAAAAACCTGACTCAAAAAGTAAACATTTAAAAAGTCAAAAATAATACCATCGTTGAGCAATCAAATTCGATTGACTAATTTGCGTCGGGGTACCGCTTTGTAAGTCAGACCCTTCATTTGATTGACTTTTTATTAATTTACTAGCATTTCCGACCTAAATCTGGAAGCGCTATGAGTTTGTAATCACCTTATTATAGTAATAACTAAATAGCTAATATTTAGTTATTACTTTAAACTTAGCGGTACCCCGACGCAGTTTAGCCAATCGAATTTGATGGCTCAACGATGGTATTATTTTTGACCTTTTAAAGGTTTGCTTTTTAAGACAGGTGTTTTTTAAATTTTATTTTTATTTTATATATTTTAAGATTGTACCTACTAGTGTGCTGGATATCCTGAGTGCAGCGATAGCTCTATCATAGTATATAGTATTCCACTAGTCAAGCCCTTTCATTTGTTACCCATATTGGAGGGATTTGAGAATGAAATATGTAATTCGTCATTTTGTGGTAACGGCCATATTAGATTAGAAATTTGTCATAGTGTAATCAAGCCCTTTCATTTGATACCCATATTTAGGGAATTGTGAACAAATAAGTAATCCGCCATTTTGTGGCGGGGGGCATCTTGGCCTGATTTACATCAAACATAGCTAAGAAGATTCGACTAATTCACCTTCACACATACACACACACACACAGAGAGAGAGAGAGAGAGAGAGAGAGAGAGAGAGAGAGAGACGTCAAACTTATAACACCCCGTAGTATTTGCGTCGTGGGTTAAAAAAAGATAATAGGCTAGATTCCTGAAAAATTCTAATTAGTCCGTCATTTACATTATCAAAAAATATTGGACACGTATTTTTTCTTTTGTCAATTAAACTAAAAATGACAAAGATATAGTGCGTTGCAGTTCCGCGTGACGTCACGGGTAAGTACACTTTTTAAATACAAGTGACGTCACGAGCCCCCACTCCCGAACTTTGACGATTTCCATTGATTTTAAAAATAAAAAAATACGTGTCCAATATTTTTTTGATAATCTAATTGACAGACTTATTAGTATTATTATATTTTTTCTACCCAGGCATCATCCCTATTATATACAAAAAAAATCAGTGAAGCTACTATTTTTCGTGTTCATGACCAAATTCTCGTGGGACTGACTCTGTTGTCACTGACAACAGTGGCGACATTAGTGCCCGTCTATGTCGCTATGTCGCCATGACATGTGTACAGTACACACTGTGCATTTTTGGTGAGTTGTCAGATAATTTCTTCTGATCCGGCCTAACTATCAGGTAAACGTCAGAGTAAGATCAGTCTATTGGACGCTCTGACTTTACCTATATCTGGCTACTATTTGGATTCGGATTGCTTAAAGATTTGTGTTTTGACATAATAACCCATTGGGACAATGTCGTGTACATTGAAGAAACATGGTTAAATGCAAACCATACGGTTTCACAGACATGGACCGATGACACAGTAGCCTCAGCGGTGATGACGATGACAACACTAGCTATTATTTAAATAGCGGAATAAATTCATATTTTTTGTTAGATTAGGTACTTGCCTTATTTTGTTTCCATAATTTACGATGGAAAATCGATCGACAATGATATTTCATCGATCTTTGTAATCAGGTCACCTCACTATGACGCTAAAACAGACAGATGTCAAAACTGACCTATTAGATTAGCCTTAATATATCGATGCCTGCGCCACGTTTCAGGTAAGAATATATTCATCAATTTGACTTTTCAGCGGCCTGCTGTTTTGGAGCGGCTAGTGAAATAACTAAAAATACAGTTTTAGGCGAAGAATAACAACTTTTTTGTTTGTATCTGTGCAAGACCATTCTCCAGATTTGTAAAGTATGTCGTGTACTAAACAGTGGCCCTTACTAATGAAAAAGTTGAAAAAACTAGCTCAATATCAAACCGAAGTTTGTAATTAATCATGTTTATTCATCGTAGACCTCCGCTAAGAAATAACGTTTTCGTAGAGGCTCCGTAGATGGTCTACGATTTACCTCTACGCAATGCTAATCAAAACAATATAGCCAAACAGCGCCGAGCATCTGTTCAGCACATGCTGAGACAACCCATATTTCGACGCACGGTGGCTTTATTCAGGTAATATGTATATAATTTTATAAATCCACTTTTTGACCATTACTTTTGTTAGGCACGAAGTAGTTTATACCTTTTTCATTGGTTTTGTATTCTATTCTAAAATATTTTTTGACATTACTGCTCTTATTATATTTTATTGAGTAAAATTGTGAAATCATCAAAAATGATAATGTGAATCAGAGCTGTGAATACTACTTACATGACGGGCGTAAATAGCGAACGACAAAATAACGGTAATTTAGCGAACTGGCTAACAGTCGTTGACAAAAAGTGGATAGTGGGCATAAACCCTATTCTGCCCACAGTTATCCACGTCGTCACATTCAAATGCCGTGCCGTGGACTTAAAATTATTAAAGCCTTAGGCCCTATTCAAATTCGCACGGTTACGGCACGGGTCTCCTTGCCATGTAAAATAGTAATGTGAGTAATTTTGTGACAGCTTTCAGATGGCACGGTGACCGTGCCATGACCATTTAGTGTCGCCCCTCCTCCTCCACTGCCACCACGGTTTCGACGCAGCAACCAGCTTTAGAGGAAAAATTTAATTACTCTTAAACTCATGTACAGCACATATTAGAATCCAAATATTTCACAAGTAGTCAAATTATTAACAGAGAAAATAAAGCAGTATAAAGGTCAAAGGGACCATATTGAATCATGAGTGCAACGAAGTAATCTAGAGTTAAAACTAGAATCTTGAGTGCAGTGAGGGATTCTAGTTCGCCCATCGCCCAAGACAGCTTTATGCCCGAGGTGAATATTTACTTTTTTCATACCTGCGAGGCAATAAAAGTTAGAGCACATTGCCTTCAATATAGCACCTCGACAATACTGCGACTGCCGCCAGAATGAATGAAATCGTGAAATCGTGAATCGTGCGCTTATAGTGTAATGTGAAAAAACTAGCATGGCCCGGCGCCCCGAGCCGTTTAAAGAGCAACCGTATACATGTGAAAAGGCCCTTATTGATGCCTAAGTGCGCTGATTGGTTGGCAGCCTTCGAGTTACTACTGGAAATTGTAATTACAAAATTATATTGTAACATGGATTTATGCAAATGAGTCATGATGAATGTATTTAAATGTCGTGTCAACGGTTACTACGGTGACGAGTATGGCTAGTTATAGTGGAGGACGATGAGGTGGTTAATGATTTAAGATATAATTGGCATAGCCTTAAATTGGTCAGTTAAAGGTTGTACAGGCATCGTGTCGCCTCAATTATTTATGAATTTATCATAAAACTATCAAAAATATGAAAAAATTTAACGATTTATCAGCTGATCAGCCTCGTAACAGGATCAGTTCTTCATGCCATCTAGTATGCGATGGCCGCCTACAGTTTGGCTATCAACTAGATGAGTCATGAGCGTAATGCCGCGGCGGACGTCGCGTCGCCTCGCCCGCGCCGCGCCGTAGCCATTAGTCAAGCCGATCCGTTTACGTGTCTTCATTCAGTTGACGCCTGTAGATAGATAGAAAACTCTATAATCACACCGAATTAAACATATTGAACAAAATGAATAATAACTATAAGAAAGTACAATGGGTTATCACGAATATTTTAACAACACGTAAAATATTAGTCACTAACAGAGCGTTATTTCTTATCTGCTTTCTCATTTACTGAAACTCTACTATACTCTACTTCTTATAACTTACTCTATATTTTAGTTGAAAGGAGCTTGATCCGCGTTTTTATTGACTGCTGATCCGTTTACAAGTTGTTATTTTTCCTAGTTTTAAAACAAATTGTTTTACTACAAAATTTGAAATTGAAAGTAACGATCTTAGCTCCATGAATAACTGTTAGTAACTATAACAGCCTAAGCATAGATCTTAAAAAAACAAAAAATTATGTCCTACACACTATTACAGACGAATAAAATCATAATTTATTATAACGAATGCAATAAATCCGCTGAAGAGATCTAGAACTCCACAAGCCGTGAAACATTCCTATATTTAACTTCGAAAGCAGTAACCAAGATTTTTTAGAGTCTGTTATCTTTGTAGAGTCTCGCGTAAAAGATTGAAGATTTCATCCTGGTCATAATTCATGTCTGGATTATTTGTATGTTCGAGTATGATACATAACTGCGCTCACATGCCACCGCTCCGGTGCAAGGGACTATTAGAGGCTTGGATAAACAAAAGATTAAATTATCGACTTAAGACGGAGATAATCCGTACAGATGAGATGGTTGTTGACCTTCGGACTGGGAAGAGTACGGCTGACTCATTTCAGATTATTTCAAGTTAAACTTGTACTGACTTCCATTGTATTTGAACTTTTACTCGGAACTTTGCCTGGATTTCAGAATTTTCAGCGGCTTTAAAACGTTCTATAGATTCAAATCAGATGATTTTAATACTTTTATCGGCATAACATTATATACCTTAGTAATTTCTTACTGAATTATAAATATAATTATTATGATGAATATTTTATATGTATTTAATAAAATTAAAGACACATAAATATGAATAATATACATAGAAGTAAGACGATATAACTTTTTGAATGCCTAGGTACAAAAGAAACCAAGATAACTAATTTGATTTTTGTAAGTGTAATAAATTCACTAGCATATTCGTAAATATCTCCCTAATTTCTCAATTTCAATTATTATTTTGTGTATTTGACTAGTTTGAAACGATTTTGAGCAAAAAATAATTATGTTAAACAAAACAAATAGGTAAGTAAAAAGTATATTTAAATATATTTATTGATAGTGTTATAAAAAAAACATTTAGCTACGAAAAACATTTTACGAACAACTTTATCCTATTCCCATGAAAGGTGTATGTAGTTATTCCGTACAGTCTAAAGACATCCCATTCATTAATAGAGTATAAACGTGCTCGTCGACGTTTACACTGGTTATGTTATGTTTATAAGGCCATGGTTACGCCAGCCTACCTGTTTTGCGAGACTTACCATTTCAAACAAATAGAATTTGTGCCAATATCAACACGGGTGTTTTAGAAAAACAATAAACATATCACCAGTTCAATGACCGATACTAGAGCAGGGTAGGCTGCCAAAACAAGCACCTTACCTTCCACAATCAACATTTGAATGTATATTTTCAGAATGTGCAAATATTAAATTAGCTTCATCGAGATAGACTCACAGTCTCCAAGTAAAATCTTTAAAAAATTGTCCGAGCGTCGTTAACTGAAATAAGCATCAAAATGCCATATTTGCACTATTTTAATAGATCTTATGTCGCTTGGAAAGTGTTCAATATCAGCGCTATTGACATCAACTACTATAAATTAGGCATGACGACTGGGTCTAAAAATAATAATTCTAATTAGTCCGTCAGTTAGATCAACAAAAAATACTGGACACGTTTTTTTTTATTTATCGAATCAATTGAAATTGACGGAGATAAAGAACGTGAAAGTTCGGGAGTGGGGGCTCGTGACGTCACGCCTAGGTAAAAAAAATACTATATCGTGACGTCACGCGGAACTTTAACGCACTTTATCTTTCTATGTAAATAACGGACTAATTAGAATTTTTCAGTCGTCTAGCCTATTTGAAATACATCATACCTACTATAGGTACAGATAATGTACCTAACAATAATGGCGTTTTCCGTCTAAGGTGAAAATGCTTAATTTTATCTTTTATATTGGTATCCTTCCTATGAAACCATGAACCTAATTTAGATTTTATAAAAAGACTAAGAGGTTGGGTGGGGCGCCAGCTGCTCGCAGCTCGCGGTTTATGTGTTCCATCATAAAGCTATCAGAGAGGATTTCGAAGAGGAAAAAGCAATCAGAGAGGATATCGAAGTAGAAAAGCAATCAAGGAGGATGTCAAAGTGAAAGATGCTATCAAAGAGGATGAGCTTATATACTTACTCTGACTTACTGTTTTGGGAAATGCATCGGTTCGAATATAGAGCAGCCGCAGGCGGGTAGGAAAACGTCTGTCCAACTTTGAGTTTATTTCCAGATAACGAACACCCAGATCCAGGAAATTTCTGACCGTGTACAGGGCCATACAGGTGCTAGAACATTTGTATGAATGGAACGCCTTCCGGCGAACGCTCGACGTTTGTCTAACAGACATTTTCTGATGGTATGGCTCTCAAACGTCTGACCATGAATCGCGCATTAATACTATTTTTTTACAATTCTGTATGATCTGTTTGTTGAGCGCACTATCCTCACTATTTTAGCTCGCACCTTAAATTAGATTACCACTGCTGTCTGATAACATAAAAGTTATTGCAAGTATATTTAATACCTCTAAAAAAGGAATGGGGTCTCCTTGCGTAGGGGCACCAGCCGTTTCTCGAACAATACTCATGAAACGAGCTCGCGGGTGGCTCGTCATCTGAAGGATCTGCCACTAAACGTCGAACCACTCGACTGGGGCTTGACGAAGGCGTCCGCTTCAAGGAGATCCCTAGCTGTCCATAATCGTCCTGAATTAACGAACAAATAAGCTGGATCGGCGGCTCCACGTGCGGTGGGTGTGCGTTATTCATTGTTGTGGTCAACTTTAGCTTCTTGAATCGACACTCGATTTTTTTATCGTCGGAATGCAAGGTCTGACAGCAACATTCGAGCACCACTGGTGCCTACTCAACTCGTGAATCGATAATAATTGAGGTGACGATTTTTTCTCCACCTACGTTCATAAATGTGATTTTAAAGTGTAGTGTTTACTTTGATTTTGATTAAGCTTAGTTATTTATACAGAATTTGATTAAATTATATTTTAAAGATTGATTCATTTTGACTCGGTGTCATAATACTGGTCTGGTCATGGCCCAGTGAAGAATACTCACCAGAGGAAAAAAATAAAATTAAATTAAAATCGTTTATTTCAGACGATGACCTATTTTTATTTCTATATTTTATTTTTTTGGAGCTTATCGGCTCTATATGCAACATAAAAAGAAGAGACTAATTCACGGTGAAATGGAAAGGTAATTTATTTATTAACCAAGCAAAGATTTGAAATGAAAAATAAAGTAAAGTAAAAATAATTAAAAATACAAAATTACTTAAAACAAAATGAATAAATTAATAAAAAATCACCTAGAACTAAAATCAGCATAGTAAGTAAGCAAGATAAAAGGCTCATAACAGCCAGTAATTCTTATATCCACGTGGTAAATTATATACTTACATTTTTAGAGTTCCGTACCTCAAAAGGAAAAAAGGAACCCTTCAGGATCACTTTGTTGTCAACCTGTCTGTCTGTCTATCAAGATTTTTTTTCAGGAACGCTTGTAAGTATCAAAATGAAATTAATATCAAATAATCAGGTCTGCAATACTTTAGAGCTAATATAAAATCAAACTTCTAGTTAACTCGACCATAAGATATGTCCGTTATGCCGCATATTTTGACACTTGCAAGGGAATCAAAACCAGGCTACTATAAAGGGTTTCCGTTGCTCTAGAATAATGAACTTTGGCAATAAACAATGTCTAGTTTATACGGAAGCCACGGTGCACGACTCCGACTCGCACTTGGCCGGTTTTTATCTGATATCCGTTTTAGTCTTAAATAAGTAGGTAATCTATCAAACTCTGAAGATATTTTAATTGAATGGGCTACACCTGGCAAACTAGCTTCGTCACGTTTCAACAGAGCGGGTGACCCAAAATGAAGATATGTATTTTAATACAATGCGAGGAATCGTGGTAGTTCCTGGTAGAAGCTCATCAGTCGTATTACAAACTTGTTTATTTTTATTTTTATATGTGCCAAGGACCCTTTCAGAGAATTCTAAATATTGAGAGTCATTGCTACAACTTTTAATAAAAATCAAAATAAATGTTTTATTTACTAACTTACCAGAACTTACCTTGTAAATTAATATATTCTTCAAAAGTTTTATCTTATGCTTATAGTTATTTTTAAAAGATTTACGGTAATGATCGGTTAGCAGGTGAGGTGGTTATTGCAGTGTATAAATCCTTATTCGTGGCCAATTCGTATCGGAGTATTTAGGCCAAGGCCTCCGGACTTAAAAAACCGGGACCAACGTTTTAACATGCCTTCCGAAGCACAGAAGATCTAAACTCCACTAAACAGTCTAACATCCTAGTAGTTACCGGGCGGAATGTTGCATACTAAGATGATCTGCTAAGAAAATCAAAGGAAACCACGCCATGGTGCTTTTAATATGTATTGATGTTGAGTTGGCTTGTATCCTTGTGTTAACTCAACACCGTTACACTGGCTACCAGTGTAGGTGGTGACTTAAAGGATTAGACCAGTGACACTTCAGTCGCCACTTTACCATGACACGAATGAAATGCATTTAGAAAAAAAATGCAGAAAAAAAATTTACCTATAAAAAAAATGCAGGGCCCACCGCGTTATATCTTAGAGTAAAGTTAAAAGGGGCCAATAGCGCCCTGCACACGTTAAGTTCGGATCGCGGGTAACAACACGCGCCATTCCAACCCGCACTCCGAAACGTACGTGTAGATGGGCGAGGCTGACAGTCCAATCTGGCATGTAGATGCGAAGGCAAATCTCACAATTTTAGCCGCGCTTCACGTCAGTGGTCAGTCCCAGATGCGCGGTCCGATCTTTACGCGCCATTAGCACGACAGTTTGATCCGCAGTCCAAACTGTACAGATCGGACTGCGGTTTGGAACGCAGTCCCGATGCGCGGTCCGATCTTGTGCAGGGCGCTTTTCTGTTTTCAAGTAGATTTTCTCTAATTCCGATTAATTCGTTTTCAGCAATTCCGTTAGAATACTAACATTTATTAACAACATCAACATTAGGGTAAATCCTGAAATGTACTATCAGATGCGACTTACAGACGAGACATAAACAGTCTGGACCTGCGACATGGTGTATCTGGCGTGTGACGCGCTGACTGCGTGACTGCCCGAAAATTTGAACAAGGTGAGTAAGTTGACTCTGTCTCGATAGCGCTTGGTAGCGCGTCCCGTTATTTAAAGGAAGGTCGCGGGTTCAAATCCCGCTTGAGTCGAAATTTTTGAGATAAAAAAATCTTAATTTTCTCCAAAGTGTGGTTAAACACTTGAAATACAAAATATATTGCTGATAGTTCACTTGCGTGGACTAGGAATTTACTTTATTTGCAGCAGTTAAATTTTGGCCAGTCACAAGCCTAGCCTTTCTAGACTAACTTCTACTTCTGACTAGAAATAATACGATTTACGATTCGCTTACGAATGGTTGCAATATTTATGACTAGCTTCTGCCCGCAGTTTCGCACGGTACCCGGATAAAAAGTAGCCTGTGTTATTCCAGGTGTAGAGCTGTAGTAGAGCTACATAATGTTCAAATTTCAGGTCAGTCCTTTCAACAGCTTTGGCGTGAAGGAGAAAAAAATATTTTACATACATTTCACAAACTTCCGCTTTTATAAAATTAGTAAGATTACCCTACAGAATATAATACAGAATATAGTATCAATCGCAAACATTCACGACTAAAGTCGCGTCTGATAATATGTATCGAGCTTAAGTACCTAAAGTGTGTGCTTTCATGATTGAGTGAGTGATTCGTCAAAATCTGGTGTCTACCAATTGACCGAGTGCCTCTCGAGTTTCGTTATTCACACGTAACAAACAAGTAAGTCTGTTTGTTTAGTCTGATGGTAAGGTCCACGGCATGCTAGGAATCCTGGTAAAAGATTTTGGTAAAACCCGCCTTCACTGTGAAGCCCTCGTGACGTGGCTAACATTGGTGTCCCTAACAGATCCACCCGGTCACTACTTGGGTGGGAGACCGTTAAGTTGCACTTCATAAATCTTAGCGCTTCCTTGCTTCGGAAGTCACGTCAAAATGTTGGTCCCGGTTTTTTCAGTCGTTAAACCATGTCGGAGGCATTCGGTCGGCTTAAAAACTCCGTCACCAGTGTTGGCCACTAGCTTATATGAAAACAATGAAAAGTATTATATTCTAAGGAACACAGGGTTAAAATAAAATAGAGCAGTTTGATTAAGCTAGATACAAATAAACATTTATTTTATTCAATATTTACACACGTTTATAATTATCACAAAGATAGGTACTAGCTAGTTTCGTCTACACAATTGTATCAAATTCGATGTCATTTTGTGATACGTTTTTTATTACTTTTGCTAAATTTCCTAAAATATGTAGGTATACTATTCCGAACGGATGCGATTCTAAATAAGATAACTTTTTGTCAAAAAAGTTAATTTTCAATTAGTTAACCTACTTTTATCCTAAATATTTGGAAAAAATATTGTAGCAATTTATAACAATTGCCGAAGTGTTTACAAAACTCCAGCAGTCAAGAGTTGGTTAAGAACAGAAATGACTTAACTACTTAATGTAGAATAATCCCCATCGGTATAACAAACACATTCTAGGAACGTTGCTTCAGAAGATGAACTGTAAGTACTATAATGTATATTGAGAAAAGTTCTAAATGGCAAAAGTTACTGAACACACGCGGCTACTCTCCACCTAAAGTGTACTTATTAGCTATGAATAACGACTGAATTCATAAATAGATAGTTCATATTTTGTAGAAAAGCAGATTAGGCTATTGAAACATAACCAAAATAAACAAAACATAACAATTAAAATCTACAATGGTCTTGATGTACTTTTTGTATGAAAATGGGCCATCCCTATTAGGTTTTACCACTACTGTAGCTTTCTCATTCTTCAACTAATAGAAAAAACTACTCTAAAAAGGTATTGAGGATCATTTATTAGCTATATTCATAAAAATACTGTACTAAGTTATGTAATAAGTTCATTAAAACTTGTTGGTTATTTTTATTATGATTAATTAATCTAAGTACTTCCAATGTAGGTAAGTTCATTGGAAGCTTTAATCTCGTGATTGTATGAAATATATTGAATAGAATGCGCCCACACCACCGGCTCAGCTTCACAATGAAGCCAGCATCAACCAAATTAATAAAACTTACTGGTAACTTTATAACAGGTGATTCGAATAAATGTAGAGATAATAATAGTAATTACTTGACCTCAAATGTGCTAAAAATATGATGTGTTAAACTCGTTCATTAAAAGTTCACTTAAACTTCAAACTTTATACCAAAAAAATATGATACATCAAGAGAGTATAATATCTCGATGATTTGATGGTTTTCTCGCTGAGCGACCGCAACACCACAATTTAATAAAATTTGTAGTTTGAGGCTCTTCTAATTGTCAGACCTAATTTTTCAATCTTTAATCACAATGCTTATTTTTTAAAAAACAAGAGCGCTTTTTTTTAATAATTCGATATATTACAGAGTTTAATTAACATTAAAAAACATTTGTTTTGTTTTAAAGAACGGGAAAAGAATAGGTCGTTTGTATAACAATAATTTTATCACATCGAACTGCATCACCTTCAAGTTCATTCGAACTTTGTTAACTTCAGACGAAATTGTAATTTTTTTTATACTGTTTCTATTAAGTTACTAATAAATATACGCATAACTATACATATGTGTATGTACATGTATATGTACCCTATAATAAATGCGGACAATGGCACAAAGACCCAACAAAACGTAAACGAACTCTTACGTTAAAAAAAAGGAATATATTTGTTGTGGTTTTCTAGAACAGTACGTACCTACTCTGTCTTGAGTATACTAAAAGATTCAGATTTGATAATAATTCTCATTTGAAATGTTAGTTAAATACGAAAACCTTCTAGACTAGAGCATAAAGAGGTTATTTTTCCATCAGATTATACATTTATTTATATATTATTTATATATGCCTACATTTATAAATATATAATCAGAATATATTAATTTATAGTACACAGTGTGGACTCACGCTGACTATGCGTTGATTTTGTCAATTAGTCATTGTCATCATCATCATCAGCCTATAGCAGTCCACTGCTGAACGTAGGCCTCTCCTAATGAGCACCATGCAACTTCGTTTACGTGTATTTAATTCATCAATTTAGATTTTTTGACTGTCCGTTTAGGTTTTTCCTATTTTTTTTTTCGTTTTCCTAAGCCACCTCAGTATCGAGGTTCGAAACGAAAGGAACGAAACAAAAGAAACATTGAAATAGGTATATCGAGAGATTTTCGAGTTTTCGAGAAACGCACGGCCATTGATTTTTACATTATAGATTAATGTAATAAATAAGAAGTGTTACCCCTGTTATAACCCGACAAGCAATATTTCAATATATTTTGCTAAATATATAATGCCGGACATTGTGTTATAATAGGAGCTATTGAGTTATGGTAGACTCTAGTTCTCAACTGTGTAGAGAAACGTAGTTATCATAGCCCGTACCTACCTATCTTTTACCTTTACCCGTCGGTTTTTTTGTCATATTTAATGTCAGAATTGCAAAAAAAACCAAACAAGAAATGGATAGATTACGTATATAAAATACAGGGTAATATTACAGTACATTCATGAAGAGTAATTTTATCTATCAGAAAGACCTACGAGTACTTTTTTTGTATAAATAAGACACGTATTATTAAATTAATTATGTAACTATGTGCCAAATCCATCAAACTCAGATAAGCATTATTATAAGCCTAGAAAACTAAATTAATGATCATGATCTTATGCTAACTTTTCATTCAAATGACACATTTAAACACCTTTTTTTTCTAGTCATAGCTCTTATCTGAGTTTTATTGAGTCGGCTCTAAATCGTATAACATTAAGAGAAAGTTATAGAAATATCCAGAACAGTGAAAAAGACTAGAATAACGGCACAGTTCTTACCACATAAATGATGTTTTATGTTAACCGGAGCGCGATTTAGTAATTTGTTATCTACACCTACCTAATTATGTGTTTTTGTAACAATATTTCTGACATATATGATATAAGATAAAGGAAATGTGTCACGGTAAAATATTAACACCGCGGCGGACCAGCCCCCATATACGTACACAAAAATTTGTGGAAGAGCACTTAACCACACTGTCTGAAAACTGAAGGAATGTTACCCAAACAAACTATGGAAAAATCCGTAGTATTAACTGAATTAATTCACACACTCACAAATCTTTTACCTATTACAATCGCTCGCTATCCTCCAAGTGACTAACATTTACTAAATCGCGTAAACTCAATACAATAATGCCTCAATTTCCTAAAAACTAACATACATTCTAGATATAATATTTACATCCTTGCTAAAGCGTTTTTTATAATAAACAGCATTATTTTGTCTAACAATAGGGTATAGTTCATCGTAGCGTAGGTATCGTAGTGTAAAAACCACGCAAAAACGCTTTAACAGTAACTGCACTCTATACTAAATCATTTTTAAAATGCTCGGTCTGTTAATTTTGAAAGACATACAGGTAAATATAATACCCGACTACGGCATTATAATTACATTTAAGAACATTCGGAATTAAGAAGTCTACTGTATAAATAAACATACCACAGTTCCTGACACTTTGCTCCTGTTTGCAAAATGTAGCGTTCGAAGAATAAATAAAAGCACAAAATTTGTGTCACTTAGCACAAAGTTCACAATATATTTTACGGCGGTATTCACACCCTTACGCACAAGATTTCCTGCAAATCTGGTGATGTGTACCTGTAACAATGAAAGACCATTAAAGACTTCACAACCTGGAGCCTGGTTTGCTACCTAGCGCAGATAATGCCTAGCAAACGTTTTCCAGTTATATCTTATTGTGAGGTTCTAACCGGTAACTGGCGGAGTGGGCCACTAGTGACCTGTACCTACAAAAGCTTTTTATAAACCTATTTCAGGCACCACTTTCTTGCTAAACAGGTTAAAGATTTAAGTAAGAAGTGAAGTTCTTACCAATTTATTTTAGTTTGCTTAGTACTATAGGTACCACATATTAAATAAATTGTAACCTTGTTTCGAGAGAATGAAATAAATATTTTTTATTACGATTGTTATGACTACCCCATACTAGTTGGTATAGGTACTTCTCATAAGAGTACCTGTTAGATATTGGTGGTTTAGTGAGAGAATTAAAGAAAAAAAAGGTCTCAATATGTAGGTAAATATATTAATACAATATTGTATTAATAAAGCGGGTAAAAAATCTATGAATAATGTAGGAAGAAGACAAAAAGTACAGAAACGATTATGGGATTACGTGTCTTTGCGGACGTCTTAGTCCAAATCCGGATATACTAAGGAGTTTTTATAGGATTTTTTGCATCATATTAGTAGATACAGATATTTGGCATCAATGTTCCATGAATTATGTTAATATTAGATGTAATTTTAAGTACGCAATAATTTCAAGTATTATTTATGCTTATTTGTTGTTAGCTATTAAATAACCTGAGTTAAGAACCTAAGCAATTGGCGTTCAACAACAAAAACACCAGTCTACATACCAGCCATCAGTCCTATTTCTTCAAAATTGACCTTTTTATCGAAAATTGACAAAAGATAAAAGTGTAGCCATCTCTTACTGTTGGTTAATATCAAACAGTGACAAGGCAAACCAAGCAATGGTTAAATTAAGTAGGCATTATAAGTAAGGGGGTAAATCCCAAGTAAGCTGCAAATTAAGCATTACTTTCTATGCATGTACTACTACTGTGGCAAGTAAGTAGATAATACATAAGCATATTTTATAAACTATAGGTATATGTTTAAATGAAATAAGGATCAATTGATCGAATGAATATCTGATTGTATTATTTATTATTATTGTACGCCTGAGACGCAGAAGGTTGCGGTTTCGATTCCCGCTGCGGGACAAATGTTTGCATATTCTGTAGATATTTGTCTCGGGTCTGGGTGTTTTCTATGTATGATATGTATGTATTTACAAAAAAAAATTATATGTGTAGTATATCAATCATGTGGTTCCCATAATACAAGCTCTGCTTAGTTTGGGGCTACATGATGCTGTGTGATTACGTCCCGCATTATTTATTTATTTATTTGTGACAACATCAAAAAAAATTGAAAATTGATAAAATGGATATAATAAGATGCAAATAAAACATATACCAATTAGGTAAAATATTCAGTATAATAACTCCATACAAGAGACATAAACGCGCTTAATATCTGCGAAATTTTAGGGACTTGCAAGCTTATACAAGTTAAAATTTTCTGTCTACTTGGCAATTATTATTCTCATCTGATGATGAGGACAGCTTTTCTTATCTTATTTATCACTTCGGTCAATCCTACGCATCGTCTTGGGAAACATTCAAGTCTTTTTGATCATATCCGTCCAATTCGGTTTCATATTTGGTCTACCTCTCCGTGAGGACCCATAGATGTCATCAAGCTACAATTTTAAGAGTCGTAAGTATTTTTGGATACTTAATCATTTTTACTAGCACACGCACGCGTAGCAGACTAAGTGTAAATTTAGTTGGTAGAAATTTAGAGAAAATTTTAATTATAGGTACCTAACTAATATTCATATTCAGTTTCAACCAAATCTTTCAACCGTTACGTAATTATTAAATAATTTGAACAAACAAACATACTCACACTACCAGAAAGAAGCAATGAAAAAATATTACAATTTTAACATTATGTAAGTATTATGTCGTAATGTATCGGTAGGTATGCGTCGGCCGTTAACGATCATGTTTAACAACACAAGTAAATTTTGCGTGTTATGTTTATTTTGATAGCTACACACGGTCAAGTTTACTGGATACCGCTTCAAAAAACGACAATTTGATCGAGTATAGGCCACCTTAACAGTAAATGGATCTTTTTCAGACCCGCCCGTTCTCATCAATGCTGCACAAGACGAACGTTATATTTTATTTATTAGATTTTACGAGTATTATTGCCTATCTGCCTATCCTATCATCTGCTTACTCATAAAGAAGGTAGGCGTGGTTCTGCCCATTAACTTTACTATCTTTAAACATTGCGATTGAACATTCTACATCATAAATATTTAAGCATTGTTTTTTTTTTACAGATGCTAGTAGTGGCATAACCGATTTCAACTACTTTATTTTTTTAATTTTAACCTTTTAAAATTACCTATGCCGTGTTTTGGACTAACAAAAATACTTACTTATTAAAATTAAACATAGGTATTTTGGTAACGCAAAACTGACATTATATCCCTACCAACTAGCCCGTACCTCGACAAAATAATCAACAGTGCAAAAATCTTAAAACCGAGCTTATAATTACATCAAACCGTAAAGATGGCGAACTAGTTATTTCTCATGATACGGGTATCAAATGAAAGGGTTTGCTGAGAAGAATACAAAAATAAAATGACTTCACTCTAAATCCAATATGGCGGACCGTCCAAGATGGGGAACTTGTTAATTTTTACACGCTCCTATAGGGATTGCTGAGAAGAATACGAATAAACTGACGTCTGCGTTCAACCCTTCGTCTTCTTATTAAAGAAGTTAAGACTGTACTAAATTAACAGGCAAACAACCAGTCAACAATGACGCTAAGAAAGATTAAGAAATATTTAGATACAATAACACAGTAATAACTAAAAAAAATATTATTAGTAATAACACTTTTAAAAACAAGCTTTTATTTAAAGCTCTAAAAAGAGAAAATAAATATAATATATATCCGTGTAAGTTAACTTCATACTAATATTACGAAATTCTGTAAAGAAAATGTGAAATGTGAAGATTCTAACTGAACAGATTTAGCTGAAATAAATGAATTGGGAAAAAAACTCTTATAAGAACAAGCTTTTATTTAAAGCTCTAGAAAGACAAAAATGAACTTTAAATTAACTCAAACCCATAGGAGAATGCCGTCTGATGTATGGCGCTCGGTACCAAGACTAAAATGAGTGCGTTGTAAAAAATCTCCAACAAGTTTTTAGTCCATTCTACAGTCTAAATAATTAAAAATGAGAGTCATTGCCATAGTAACACTTTATGTCAATGTTTGTTGCCATAGTAACGTATATATCATTGGTTGTTGCAGTCTAATGGCGGCGTGCGACGGAAACCAAATCAACAAAATATTTATTTTACTTGATTATAATCCCGTCGGTGTGTAAAACTAAAGAAAATGTTAATGTAATTCTAAAATATAATAAAATTTATGGGATACGTTCGGTTTTGACGCAATTGGTACGGATTCTCGGCCTTCTCCTTTATTACATTACACAATTTATATGATATAAAAGCTTTTCGCGAGATTTATACGGTATGATATTATTATTGTTACTTTTATTTAACCTCTTGATAATGATTTACTTTATGTTATTTTGACTTTTTTTTAATCGTTTTTATAATGACATAATAAATATTTTTTTATACAATTTTTATTTCATGATATTTTACACTTTTTTCATTTTTTTGAATAATTTGATATACTTTATACCTTTCCTGCAGTGCCCTGATAGGGCCAGTGTACTCATAAGCTATATACCTACTAGACCTAAGCTATACCACTGTAATGTAGGACATTGAAGCATGAATATGACAATATGAACATGAATATGAAAATTACACATAGTTAAGATACCTAATAACAAAAGCGGTAGGTACATTAAAACTAGGCTTAATACTCTACGTATTTGGTATACGTAATAACCAAGAACTATGTTTTAAAAATTACTAGTCAAATAATACATCCTGTTCCCTAAAAACCCTTTGTTTTTTTATGCCAGCCACCACTTGGTCACCAGATGGTCAATCATTGTTTAGCTGATACAAGCCAGAAACTACCAACAGACGTTCACACTCACAGTTTTTATCACTTCCAAGATTTCACATTTTGTAAACAAAATATTTCATGCCACATACCAACACAATTGTTTGGGCCCGTAACATGGTGCTTTGAAGTTTCGAGTTTACGTATACACGTTCAGTAATATAAATTGCAAACAACTGTGGACTGAGTATTTCGTGGACAGGAATCCATATAAAATAATTAAAAAAATAGGTATTTTATCTGATAACGATGCAAGTTCACACCCAAAAATAATTGGTTCAAATATATATTTTTATCACCACACTGATCAATTTTTTAAGATTTTTGTATTAAAAAATGTGTAGTTAGTCTACTAGTTATCTACCATATGTATGATTACTTAATTGTCCGTTTCTTTCTGTATGTTTATTTTGGTGTGAGTACAATATAGAGTTTTCTATCTCCATCTCTTATATCCATCCAATGTTTGTCTGGATAAGATTAGACTTCCCAAGAAACTTTCATAATGTTTCGTTCTGTTTTTAAGTAGGTACAGAGTACAGTAAAAAGTTTTCTGTTTATCTATCTATCCCAAGCACTACAGCATCGCGGTCAGAGTGAATGTTACCAATTGACGCTGTCTAGAGCTAAAGGCTATGTGGGGGAACATAGACGCGTTATTATCGGTCGATTATACCGGATGCGTTATTGCGATTTCTGTTTTTAGTACATTATGTATGTTAGGACAGCTACGAAGTTACACATGACTGCGATAATAACGACGTAATAGAATTAGGACGCTTGCGTTCCTCCGTCCTGCGATATTTCAATATAAGTTCTTAGTATATTTGTATTGAAACGCATGCAATCCTGCATTATCGCAATAACGCATCCGGTATTATCGACCGATAATAACGTGTTAGGGAAAAACCTGCCATAATACGGACGATAAAAACGCAGTTGTGTGCAAGGAATTGGTACGCATTAGGGCAATAACGCATCCGGTATTGTCGACCGATAATAACGTGTTAGGGTAAACTTGCCATAATACGAACGATAAAAACGCAGTTGTGTGCAAGGAATTGGGACGCATTAGGGCAATAACGCATCCGGTATTATCGACCGATTATAACGCGCCCTATGTGGGGAGCCTTATTACCTAGATATTTTATGCAGATTTACTGCGTAAAACAACAGGGTAAGTATACATTTTGAAAATAATTGATTTGAAATCAATTCCTCATAGAAGCAACGAAGCATCTAAGTAATTTTATGTTGATGAATGTTAATAGAGTTTGTTATTTACGGGATAAAATAAACAATCGCAGTTTATTTATTTTAAAAACAAACACTACACCTGTAAGTAATCGAGAGCTGATTGAAAAGCTCGGGTTAGGCCGAGACCACCTAGCATCGTAGATTTCAGAACATAAAGCATCTGAAGATATCTTTATGGTATCAGTAAATTTACATAATGAGAAATATCAAAGGCCTCATTTAGCTCAGTTGCACTTGAAATGGTCGGCACCGGACCTTTATTTGCAAACTTTTACATTTCATCTGTCGAAATTCAAAGAAAGTTAATTGACAAACTGTCGGAGTTTGTAAGAAGAGGACCGGTGCTTATCATTTCGGTGTGCTGTCGGAGTTTGTAAGAAGAGGACCGGTGCATGCTTATCATTGCGGTGTGCTGTCGGAGTTTGTCAGAAGAGAACCGGTGCTTATCATTTCGGTGTGCTGTCGGAGTTTGCAAGAAGAGGGCCGGTGCTTATCATTTCGGTGTGCAAGTAAGTTAGTAAATGAGGCCTCTGAGCTTCTGAAGATCTACTCGCATACAGAAACCTTGAGAAAGTCATGATAATGATAATGATATTGATGATGATTGTTTTTAAACATCGAAAATACAACGATAATTGTGGATTTTTTGGGTAGATAAACATCAAAATAAATAAAATCAAAAAATGAAGAATACCTACCGGACTTTAAAATATTTTAAATTATAATTCAAAATATATAATGGTTAAAATATATCAAGTCCGATTGATATGGATATGTTTAAAAAGTCTAAACTTGATAAGTATAATGCTAGAAATACTGAAAGTTTGAATTGTTGTTACCTACAAAGCATAATGGTCATACGAATAGAAGTTATTCAAGTAGATATGCTACTTATAGTTTCTATTAGGTCTTTTTCTACATGATAAATTGAGGAAGGTAGGTAAACCTAGGCGGGTTGAAGAAGAATGAATATTTTGGTACCTAAACTGTAGAAAATTAAACCTATAGGTAAGTCTAATTCGCAACAGCGAGCTAGAACTAGGTAGGTATGATGTGTTTGGAGTTATACAATGATATGGGTAGTATTAGTAGACGTTGGACATACCTATAGGTGTGAACGGCACGAGGCGGCAGGGCCGGCCGGTGATCTGTAAACAGTGGTTATCGATCGACGCACCGCCGGCACTTGCCTTCACGGCACTGCGCTATAATTATCCGCTGGAAGCGACGCGCTCGGCTAAATCCGTCGGCGCTCGATGCCGGCCTCCTGCAAGCACAAGCACGTCACCGAGTGCTCAGCGCCGGCGCCGACCGACGCTGCATCTCCTCGGCCGAGCCCGCCGCCTCACCAGTCATCGCCAAGGCTCAATTCGCACAATCAACAAACTCGCTTAGCGCTAGCTACATTTACCTCTTGTCTACGAGAAGGAATGAACGTTCCTCACCTGAGTAGAGTAGGTCGTCTCAATAGGACTTGTGCGCTGGTGCCGGTCCGGCCGCCACACAGGCCTGGTGATGGTAGTAGGAGGGCGCCGGCGCGCGGTAATGGTGATGCGGCGGAGGCGAAGCCCGATACACGTCGGGCGGGGGCGAGCCACCGCGGAAGCCTGCCAGCTGGCAGCTCGGCGGCTCGAAGAGATCTCGGAAGGCGGGTGGCAGCTGGTCGGCGGATGGTTCCGGACCGGTGTACCAGGTGGAGGTGGCCGCGCGGAACTCCTCGGCCGCCAGCGAGTAGGGCTGCGGCGAGCAGTACACGGAGGAGGGTGGAAGCCGCGGCTCGCTGAACTCGTCGAGTGCATCGCCCGGCTTATCATAGCGCGTGCACTCCGCACCGGGCTCGCGCTTCGGCCGGCACTCGAAGAGGCGCGGCTTCACGTCCGGCTTCACGTCTCGCTGCTGACCTAGCGCGTCGGGCGACGTCAGCGCGTCCTGCGCCGCGAGCGCTTCTTGTGCTTGCTGCAGCTGCTGCTGTCTTTTTATAGCCTCCTCCTTCTCCTTAAGTGCGTCCTTCTTTTTGAAACGACGCCGCCGTCGGAGGTACGACCCGTTATCGAACATATTGTACGAGTCCGGATCCAGGGTCCAGTAACTTCCCTTGCCAGGCTTTTTGTCGTCTCTCGCGACTTTGACGAAGCACTCATTTAAGCTCAAATTGTGTCTTATTGAATTTTGCCAACCTTGTTTGTTCTCTCTGTAATAGGGGAAACGTTCCATGATGAACTGATAGATGCCGTTCAGAGTGATCCGGCGGTCGGGCGCGTTCTGTATAGCCATTGCGATGAGGGCTATGTATGAGTAGGGCGGCTTGACCATATCCTTGGGAGCTCCGACATGCTGCTGATGCGGGTGAAGGTAGGGCGCTCCGTACCCGTACCGGTACTGCTCGTAGGCATAGGGCGCTACGCCGGCGGAATACCCGCCGCCAGCTCCTCCTCGGTAGGCATATGGACTCTGCTCTCCGAACAACGCGTGCATCTTGCCGATCCGCGTTCACTCAGGTAGCATCGAGAGCACGGAAACCTGAGCGCGTTGCTCTTTCGGCAACAAAACGACGACTGACTGATTTTGTTTAGATTCACAACAAGGCCCGTTTACATAGCGGACGCTGACCGAGAGACGAATGAGCGAAGACGGGGGCGCAGTCGTCCGCGGAGCTTTGCTCCGCCCTCTACGGCCGTCTCTGTCTGACGAGCTGAAATACTAACATGCTGCGTCCTGCTCACACGGTCGTACAGTACATCACACGCCCAGGCAGTGGCTGCGGGCGGCGCCCACATGCTGGTCGAAGTTCAGCCCCTTTTTTCATTATTCTCACCCTACCTCTGCGCCCTTTTATTCGCTGTAGCAAACAAAGGCTCTTTTCCATATTCGACGGCAAAGTGGTTTTGAACAAAATTAATTGTGGAACACGGAACAGGATTTTATAAAACTCGAAAGAGGTAGTTCATTTTTGAAACTTATCGTTACTAATAATTTGAAGAAGATAGCCAATCGCGATTGTTTAATATTTTATAAGTACCTACCTAGGTACTTACTTTCATGTAAATGAAGTTTATACATTAGTATTATTTATTTAGTCATCGATTGATGTAAGATAGATTACCTACATAAATTATTTGTCGATAAAGCTCGGCATATTATGCAAGATATGCGGGTTCTATACCTATCGATACCCATATTCGATACCCACCTACTGAGGGACCAATATTATATTATTAGATCCTTTAATTAATTCCATGCCTAACTGGAATTCATGTTAACATTGGATCTCGAAGTTTCTGATACTACGACATATTTATATTGAACTTTTGTTTTGTGTTTTCATTTCATTTCATTTGCCATCGTCACCATCTTGAGTTCCTTACAGCGATATGACGTCACTGTTTTATGATCATGTTAGTACTTAGTTTTATGTAAGGTCACATATTCATATTATGAAGATAATGGGTAGCTACCAATCAAGTTACCAGGTAGGTTAGGAAGGTATACTTAAGTACCTAGATGCTTAATATTGTAAGTAGTAGGCAAATAAATGACTAAGTTACAAACGAATAAAATCATTCAAAGTTATATATTAGGCCCCCTTTTAAGGCCTACTCTCAAAGAATCATTCAAAGTTATATATTAGGCCCCCTTTTAGGGCCTACTCTCATAGAGTAATTAGCTTATCTAGTTATAAATATGATATACTTAGGTACTAGCTTACGTCCGCGGCTTCGCTCGCGTGGTACCCAGATAAAAAGTAGTCTATTTCTAAGGTCTAGTCTATACTAATATACCTACCTACTAGGTATAGAAAACCTTCAAAACTTCAAATATATTATTTTATCGGCTCTGCTATCAAATTTTTCTTATTTACCTATATACCTACCTACCTAATAGGGTGGCCCAAACCAATAGGACTAGGTTATAGATATATAGATCAATAGGATAGATGCCTCATTTAATAACTCAGTCGCATATCGAAATGGTCGGCACCTTATTTGCAAACTTAGACATTTCATCTGTTGAAATTCAAAGAACGTCAATTGACAAACCGTCAAAGTTTTTTAAAACCGAACCGGTGCTTATTATTTCAGTGTACAACTGAGTTACTAAATGAGGCATCTGAAGGTAAAGTACCAAAAATAGTGATAAGGTAGGTAAGTATACGTTATTTTTCAGGCCAGTCCGATTCCTTGATCAGGAATTTGAAATCACTGGTTCCTTTGAGGGGTGTAAGGGGTTTCAACCTCCATATTCGGACTCGAAGCGAACCACCACCTGCCCTTGGTGCAACCTGCTAACTAACAAACGGGGCTCTGTCGGCCGGCTGAATGAGGCATAGCACAGCCTAAAACCGGCACAGCCAAATTCGCAGCACCAGCAGCAGCGCATCAGTATCGCCATGGGCTGCAGTTACCACTTTCCATCAGGTGGCCCGCCTGTCCGTCTGCCAGCTTTGGCATAAAAAAAATAAGGTAAATAAGTACCCTTACATAGCTTTTAGACCTCTAGCTAGGAAGGGAACACGACGTGGCAGGAATTAATAAAATGGATAAACATTGCAGTCGAAAGACTTGAATTTTTTTGTGTTTTAATTTCCTGCGTTATACTCATTTGAGTATTAATATAATTTGGCACACCAATAAACCATCATTCCGCCTGACCCATATCTAAACTGGATTAGACTTAAAAAAAAAAAATTTTAATTTTAACGTTAGGACTTTACCCACATCACTAGGTACTCCTAGTGAGGAAAAGAGCGCTACATGATGTTGATGCTGCACCAAATACAATAAAAATAAACAATTCTATAAAAAATAAAACAGAGTTTAGGAAGAGATCCTATGCAACTTTGCACAATAAATCTACCTCTAGTGCCTCTAGTAAAAAGTTTAACCCAATCGTGTTTCTAATTTATTTTGACTCATTAAATCTTGAAGTTACCCATTGAGAGAACACGACGGAAAAAACAGTAAAAAATTCATTGTCTCAAGATATTATCACTTTTTTTATGTATAAATAAATATGTATGAGGTATGTATTTACAAAAAAAATATAAGTACCTTATATTCTACCGTCTATTGTGGGTCATTTAATACAAATCTGGAAATCTGGAATTGTCAAGAGCAGGCCCAAAATAAATAAAAAAAACCTTATTTTATTATTATTCATAACACTAATGTTGGTTTCGTTTATGATGATTTTACTTACCTACACCGTGGAAAAAAGTTCTGAGTAGGTATTCCAAATATTTTACATTTCCAACTGACAAGACTAAATCCATACTATAAATATCTTTTTTATTTTATCTATTCTGTGACTAAAGTGAGAAAATTATTTACCAACACAAAACCGTCTCCACCTACAAGAAAAAAAGGCATTCCCATCGAAATCCCTTGTTTATCTTTCTAATCCCTACAAAAGGTCTCGATAATTACCTATTCAGCTAAGCGTCGGAAGTCGTTACTGCGGTGTTGACATAAGCGAGCGACGTGAAAAAACTGACAAATAAAAACGGTCATTCAAAAGTTCCAATTTTGTTGAATTAAAAGTTATTTCTTACCCATTGATATATAAGGATATTTAAAAGTACCTATACATTTTTCCTTACCAGCTTTTATTTACCTACAATAAATGTAGGTAAATTCGCTGGCAATATGATGTTATAGGATACTTAATTAAGTAGGTACAAGCAGTAAGTATTCTGATTAACACTCATCGCTAAACCTAGTTATAACAATAATTAAAGATTTTTCATACCCCCATCTCAGAGTATTTTTGCTCTTCGATATCTGAGTGCAAAAGCCTTTTTTATCCGCTAGACTCTAGAAATCTGATATATCTAAATATTAATCTGATTTTGATTAAATGAAAAGGTTTTCTCTGTAGTTCATTAACATTATTGGTAGAACTAATTAATGCCGACACACTTTTTCATTTGACAACTATAGAAAAAATAAATATGATACATAATTTTCTCATCTCACAGATGAACATTTTAAATATGGTTTTCGGTGGTTATTTTTCCATCTATAAAGCTCAAGTATATGTTACAATTAAGGAATAAGAATTAAATTGCCTTTATTAAGTAAAAAAATAAAAGTGGTTTTGTTTTTTTATGGGATATGTTTCTTCTATCACAAGTGCGGCCCGCACTTACTTTATTTTGCCACCTTGTGGCCCTTGCCTGCCAAAAGGTTGCTGACCGCTGCGCTAGAGGATAAAGTATATTGAATTTAGAACATCGTGTGCACAAGTTATGAATTCAAAACCTCATTAAACCCATTCGCTTCTACCTCCATGGTGCCGAATTTATCATACAAACTTTTTTAATTTGTTAAAAACTCAGACACAGAACCTTCTTGGTGAAGAAAAAAAAATCAGAAATTTCCTCGCTGAGGTGGGATGAAAAGTTACGTGTTGTAGTCGAGTGCAAAGATTTTTCACATCGTGCTCTTTTGATTCCCTCGCGAACTCGAATAACGCTCAGGATTCTCATTTTTTTATTTTGAGACTGTAACAGGTCGTCGCTCATCGTCGGTCGTGGGCATGGCGCGGCTCGTCATGTCCGAGACCCACTGTCAACGTGTTAAATTTATGAAACATTTTTGCGTGACACATGAAGGATGGCGGCGACACTTGAGGGGATTCGTTCCGATAGTCGTGTTAGTGAATGGTCTGATAGCGAAGAGCCTTGACCAACCTCTTAAGAGGCTCTTGCTAGGCAGCTGGATCAAGGATCAGATACAAAAGGCGACTCTCCTGGACTCGGCACGCATTGTGCGGAGGTTCCTCTCTCTGCAGCCCTAGCCACCGACCATTTGAGCCTTGCCCCGCGGTCGGTGGTCTCCCGTTTTTATACATTTAAAATATAATGTTTTTGATGTTATTTATGTATTTACAGTACCTAGATGATTTTCACGAGTTTTAAAGTTGAATAAAGTGTATAAATAATAGTAATTAATTAATAACTATTTATATACATATCCACTGTCATAAATCCTCACAACACATTTAACCTAACACTTACGCGGCTTTGCTTGAGCAAGATTTTTTTTATAGGAAGACATAATTATTTTGCTAGACTTGACAGCGCGTTAGGCCCTCAGATATTAAATAAAACAAACAAAATATACGTGTGTGCGTTTTTTACTAGAGAGCTTATATGTACATTATTATAGATCAAAAATATCTTTGTATACTTTCATAAATTACTAATATATGACCATGTCTTTAGAAATACACACACAAATATGTATTTGTAAACACTATTATTAATCGTATCATGGCAGAAGTTGCCTTCAAAAGTTACAAAAATACCGAATGCGTAGTACCTACTTACTGTAGTGCACTTGTAGGTTCAGTAGCCAGCATTCCCCAGAATGTCACCAGTGTTATAAAATAATTACCCATTAAACATGTTTATCATTAAATATCTTTGTAAGGAAACAAAGTAGGTAGGTATTAGTCTAAAAATATGCCAGAATCATAATTTAACCAACACTTTGATAAGTTTCGCCTAAAATTTAAATTCGTAGATTTTTTTATGATAAAAAGTAGTCACGTCGTAGTTACCTACTAAAAAGGAGGTAAGTTTTTACTGGTATCCCCTTTGTTTACCATTTTTGCAGCTTTGTACCCCTATCTCGTACATAAAGTGGTTGTAATGTACTTTAATTTTTGTTGTTTGTCACTACAGTTGCCAATACAGAACGCCCTCAGAATAATGAACCTAGCCCTAGATCATAACTTCATAAGTCAAAGTGATCTTTAGTTTAAATCAACGCAAAACCCTTCGTAAATTACCCTATTCAAAATTTGCGCTGAAATTAAACATTGATCGGTTCAAAGCTCATCCGAGCTGCCCGAGGAAACTTAGTCTGAAGTATTACGGAACTTATGCAAGGTTTTATGGCAGATAATTGTCTACTTTAAAAACTTAAATGGGTCGGACCATGATCCTGAACCGATTTGGTAGTACGGACTGAATAGAAAAATTGATTTAAAAGTAGGTACTTACCTAATACTTGTAAATTAACTTGGAATTCTTTGTATGGTGTGCATTCAAGCTCTCATACATATTACTTACCTGTTAGCTGTTAGCCAGCTATCTAAAGCAAAGTGCCTACCTACCTACTATCTATTTTTATAAAATTGCTAGACTAACGCACGCTAGCAAAAGCTCTAAAATGGCTTGACTTGATTTGTTTTGTTCGCCGCGATTCTTACTGGGAGTGTTGAAGAACATAGAAAATTGAGAAAAACTCGAAGGCTGTTCCGCGAAATCGAAAAACCGATATTAGTGATTTCGTATGGGAATTACCACTTCGAATAACTTTAATTAGTTTTAGTTGGAGTTTAGAATAATTAAGTAACTTCTGAAACATTCGTCTTATTGGTAGAATTAGGTTAGTCTACATAGTTTTTAAAGTAAGTGATATGATATGGGAAATTGGTACCTATGCTCAACGCTTCTCATTTAAAGAATATTTATTTAATTTTTTCTCATTTTTCTTCTATGTAGGCACAGCAGCGATCCGTTACGTTTTTATTAAATGTATAGATAGATTTAATTTTAATGTAAAAGCTGACTAGTAGCATACCTACTAATCTAACGATCTTTTATCATACTTATTAGTATGAACCTTTGGCACGAAGACAGTATATCATCATCAGCCTATAGCAGTCCACTGCTGAACATTGGCCTCCCCCAATAAGCGCCATTCCGGCCTATTCTCAGCTAGACGCATCCAGCATCTAACTTACCAGCAGCCTTCCGCAGATCGTCGCTCTACCTGACCGGACCGAGAGCGTAGAACACTACTTTTGCTGCCGCGATGTCCACTAAAGTTCTAGGTTTATGCCAACTGTAGTCCGTTCTTCGACAGATATGCCCAGCGCACTGCCATTTAATTTTCAGCTAGCTAATTCTCTGAGCTACGTCGACAACTGTAGGCCTATGTCGGATAGTCTAATTAAATAAAAGATCTATAGACTATACTATATTTGACAACCTCTGTGGTGCAGTGGGCGAAGGTCCGCCTGAGACGTAGAAGGTTGCGGGTTCGATTCCCACCGCGGGACAAATGTTTGATATGCATGTATTTACGAAAATAAATGAATTCATTCAAAGCAACGACTGGACTTATAAACCGTACTACGTTGCCTCATATTATTATGAACATTAAACATGATACTGGCGAAATTGTGGAAACTATTCCAGAAGCCAATTAATAAAGAAGTGAAGTGAAAGCAAATATGTGAGGTATTCCTCGTAACGCACCCAGATGAAGCGCACCAAAGTACTTCCTTATAGTGCACCCGTTTTGGTGCGCTTCATTCAGTACGTACAAATGATAAGTTTTTATTCCTCGTTGCGCACCAATGATAATTAAGGGTCTAGTGATGGGATAATAATGTGTCGATATCATTGCTGAAACACCTAATAATTCAGTAATATTTGAGTAATGTGAATATGAAAGTACTATGAACATTTTAATGCATACCTAATTAAGCGTTATTGATAAGCTAAATTATAGCAAATAACTCCCGCAGCAGCGCACGCGGGAGGGAGCGGGAAGGGAAGCGGTGCCTCATAGCGAGTGCAGCGCATACCGGTATAGATAGAGCAGATTTAAAAGCATTTCACTAGTCCATCCGAGTACAGCCAAATACTCGCGTACCTTATTACATCACACGAAACTCGTAGTTTGATTAGTTTAAGTTTTTTAAACCACCAGTTGTTACGCAATGGTCTCTAAAGTTTTCGTGTTTTAGTCAATGTGAAATTATTCAGTTGTGTTTTGCGTGTGGTTTGATACCATGTATTTTGTAACTAATTAAACATGGAAATAACGTCGAGGATATCAACTACACCTGCTGAAAAATCCTTAAACTATATCACAAGCAGACAAGGAAACCAAAATGAAGATTTTAATTATGGAAAATATAGAAAATCTAAACAATATAAAGGAGTAGGGACATTGTCACACACACAAAATCAGGTACGTTAACTACCATATCAAACCCCTTGTCAAAAAAATCATTTAGAGCACCGCCAGCTCTCTAAAACTCTGACCAGCCGTGAAGAATTAATTAAAGTCACATAACATAGCTGTCTCTTTGACAATATTAACGTTACAACTCAAGCAATATATTATATGGGAAACTTCAAAAAAAAGATATATCTTCAAATGAGCCAGTACCCACCTTATATAATTCAAAGGAGAATGAAGTTCTTAACAAGGGGTTTGATATGGTAGTTAACATTCCTGATTTTAATTAAATATAAACGGGCTTTTACATCAGAAGAAACAGATCTCACAGAGTAGAGCGTCTATTCCCAAAAACTCCGAAGGATGTCCAAGTAAGTTTCTCTAACTACTTTAGCGTTAGATTGTCCGCCTGGTCAGGCCTCTTTCACTCCGCAGAATAGGTATAAAAATATACCTACGCATCGCCGGCCTTGCGAGCGTGGTTCGTTACGTCGGTTGCCGCGTTTTGCCCGGAACGAAAGTGTCCTTGAGCAGCCGCGGCATTTTAGTTTGTTTTTGTTAATGTACCTATATTTTTCGCCTAATGAAGGCAAAAAAGTACTACACAGCATTTGGTTGCCTGAATAATAATAAGAAAATGTAAATAATACCAATAGTAGGTACAGAACTGAAAGTTTTTCTACCAAACAATGCGTTGTTGATATCAAAGTCTCCCGTATTTACTTAAGTAGGTACTTAGGTACAAGTTCTATTTGAATGCGGTACCTACCTACATAAATAAACGTAATATTATTATGTAGGTATTTTTTCATAGACAATTTTTGTGCCATTGGTAGGTATAGGTAGGCCTACATAGTGCTTTAGTAAGTAGGTATTATGATTTTGATTATGTAGACTGAGAGCAAGATTAGAAACCCAAGCTAGGTACATTTTTATTTGGTTTAACTTTAATAATAATGATAATAATAATAAATTTTATTTCAGGCACAAAGAAAAAGTACAAGATCTTAATTTACTTAAACTAGGGCCCATATATATAAATACCTTAGAGACTAACATACATAATACTAATAATTTAAGTAGGCAGTGTAGGTTATCTACTTAAAAACAGTCGGGTAGGTAGGTGTAGGTAGACAAATCGATGTGGTAAGTTACCTAAAGGTAGGTGTACTAACAACTAAAACTAGATACCTAGTTTACCTACAAACCAAATGTTATTTTTTTCTCTTGCAAATATCTAGGTAGGTACCTACCTACAAAAATTTCTCTTAAGATTTAGCATGATGTACCTACCTTAAACAGTGATTATTCCGTTTTCGTACACAAGACACCTAAACACTTAAGAAGTGTTAAGGACCCAAGTACCTTCCTAGTAGGTATGCCTATTTTCTGAGCTCTTAATGCAGCCAGCCTTCTCGCACCGCCGACGCTGCTGCCTGTCGGCGGCCAGGTTATTATTATTCGTCACAGAATAATTCTCAAGACAACCCTAACGTTACACGTGCCACGTCAGTAGAGATAGAGCTATACGATAGAAAGGGATGCAAGGTGTAGGTTAATATAAATGTTAGGCACTGAGTTCGGTGCGAGCTGAATAGCACTTTATTGCGTAGCAGCTAAAGTCGCTATTTATTTAAAAGATTGCGCGGAGTGAAGCTTCTGTCCTCTCTGTATTCTGTGGCCTGGTTGTCAATTATCTGTAGTATAAGTCTTCAAATTGAATTCAAGCATTCCCAGCCCGAGTTGGTATTAACAGTTAATTTCATACAGGATAATATTTATAAGGTTCAGTTTGATCATATAACTGTCAAAGATACCACAATAGCTGATAGTCCCTTATATAAAAAATCCCGCCGAACCGTCTCGAGTGTCGCGCCAAATGGGACAGAACACTTCGCGCGCCCTCTGCAGGCCTCTCCTCAAGGTTTTCATTAGTGCCGCCAAATTGATTTAGTGGCGCTAGTAGGAACTTGATTCCCGTACGATAGTGTAGATGGCGTGGCTGGTGTCAACAAACAACCCCATCACTAGACCCTACATTATCATAGGTGCCGAACGAGAAATAAAAACTTATCATTTGTACCTAGTCTAGGGTTTGCATTCGAATATTCGAATATTCGAATAATTCGAATATTATTTTTGTTCGAATATTCGAATACTGATATTTCAATATTCGAATATTCGATTTAAATTAATAACACCGAAATCGGAACTCAGATGTGCATGAAATGCCACTTAAGAGTCGTCGTCGTTCGGGTAAACAACATGTCGAACGATCCGATCCAAACCCAATAACTTTTATCGGGTTCGGATACATTCGGAAGTTTCGCGTAGTGCATTCGCGTAGTTGACGAGACTATTCTGTCCATTTGTCTCTGTCGTTAACGTGAATGTATATTTTCATGATTTTGTTAAAATAACAACTAACCTAGATTTATAAGACTGTTTTTAGAGTGACATTACCGAGCCGGTCAAACGAACCCTTTGGTGCTGCTTTGTCCGTCCGTCCGTCCTTGGCGTGGTTTACTTCGGTGTACTTAAGAGATCACCTTGGTTAAGCAACTCTCCGCGTGGTCATTACTTGAATGGATGACTGTTTAGTGACATTTAGATTTGACCACTTCCGTGCTTCGGAAGGCACGTTAAGATGTTGGTCCCGGCTTTTCAGTCGTTAAGCCATGTCGGAGGCCTTCGGGCGGCCTAAAATCTCCGACACGAGGAGTTGGCCACTAGCTCATACGAAGAAGAAAATTTTAATTTGTGGTTGATTGTGCGTTTAAATCACCAATGTCTCGTTACGGTGACATACCTTTTTGTATTTTTTTTTAAATTAGTTCATGGAAAAAACGCGTTTAAGAATAAAAAAAGTTGATATTTTAAACTTCTTCATGAGCATAACACTCAAAATAACAAAATAAGATGTGATTTTAATAAAATCATAGTGTTTTCTATTATTCGAATAATATTCGAATAATTCGAATAGTACACGAAAAAAATTCGAATATTCGAATATGAATATTTTCGAATATTTGCAAGCCCTAGTACCTACTGAATGAAGCGCAACAAAACGGGTGCGCTTCAAGTTTCGTGCGGAAGTACTTTGGTGTGCATCAACTTGGTGCGCTTCCTCTGGGTGCGCTACGAGGAATACCTCAAATATACCAATAATATCGAAAAATTACTTCAAGCAAGTGTCAATAGTGTCGAAACTAGAATTAAATGGATTTTTGATTACTTTAGAGTAGGTACCTACTCGATACCTATATAATACATAGCTCCACCTACCGCCGGCGTTGCTAACTACCTAAGAGTTTTTACTAGAAAGGAACAAATAGCGTTGTAGGCGCGGAAGCACGGTTTCAGTCGGTATCAGTCACCATATATTTCAAGCTGTTTAACAGAGATGGCGTTACTTACCATAATTCATTTTTCTTTTCCCAGATATTGTGATAGGCGATTTGCTGTTTGCTGGCACAAGTTGGTCGCGCGAATAACTTGCGTAGGTGTTATCAAATCGTGTAATATTTATTACAAACGGTGCTACTCGCCAGTTCTGTTAGCTTGAACTAGGCTTTGACGCTACCGGGACAGATTAGGGATAATAAATAATAAAACATTTTATTCAAAATTTCTCTAATTGGTAACATAAAAATATTAAACGGTACAGAAATCTTAATTATACTTGTATAATAAAACAAGAAGAAGAAACTAGGTAATCCTGTGTTTCAGGCGAAGAGAGCTAACAAATAGAACATAGGAATCAAATATGTGAATAAATTAATATAAGCAATACTAAATCCAGTAGGTTAATTGCATTTTATTACTAAGGTACGACTAAAAATTTAATAGGTATGCACATTATAATAGTGAATTAAAACTAAATAAAAATAACAGTCTGTAATGGCGTATTTGAGAAATCTTATATAACTTAACTTAACTAAAAATAAAACTAAACAGATTGCGTTATTTATAACTTATTTTAGCACAGTTAATAACTTCTCTGTATCATCGTAGGACATTTTTTGGCCTTACACCCTTAAGGATTTTCTTGCAATTGTAGTAATTATGGGGATATATATTCGCTAAAGCATTCAGTCTATTATACAGCAGCGGACCAAGGAACATATAAAATTTGGATGTAAACGAGTAGGAACCTGATTGTTTGAGGCAAACTATATCTTTCCGTCTTTTATTAGTAAGCTCAGTGGTGTAGGGAAGGGCTGCGTGTTGTTTTAGTACTATACTCATTATGAATAGCTGCCTAACTGTTAACACTCCACAAGATTCATATAAGAGACTAGTTGGAAACATGAAAGGACGGCAACTTTAAGAATTGTTCTTTGAGCTCTCTCTGTTGTGAGTAGTAAACTTTTACCAGCTCCACCCCATGTTGTTATACAATATGGCATAGTGCAAAGTAAACTTGTTTAATTATTTTCAGATCCGCAATATGACGTAATTTCTATTGAACACAAATATTAATTTACGAATCCTATTATTTAAAGCTTCTATATGATGTTTAAAAGAAAGAGTTTCATCTATTAAAAGCCCAAGGTATTTTATTTTATTTGACCTTTTAATGACGGGACAATTACATTGGTTGTCAGTTGGTACTTATATACAATAGTGGGCATACAATTTTGGTGAATTTTCAGTTGAGTTTATTTTGCGCATCGAAAATTTTATATAATTTGTTTTATGGGTGTTAAGTGTTAGTAGGTTTTCTTGAAGCCAATTATTTACGATATTGAAACCAAATTGCGCATGCTTGAAGACTTCTACTTCAGATTCAGCTGAAAACAACAGAGCAGAATCATCAGCATAGGATATCATAATGCCATGACCTAAGGATATATTACAAAGGTCATTGATATAAATTAAGAACAGAGTCGGCCCTAATATACTTCCTTGTGGAACTCCAAAAGTTGCGTTATTCAGGTCATCACTGAGGACATTACCAATTCTAACACATTGCGTGCGTTCTTCTATATAGCTTTTTAGAAGTTTTAGCTGAGTGCCTCTGATACCTATTGTTTCAAGCTTGTGCAAAAGAATTGGAGTAGAGACGGTGTCGAAGGCTTTAGCGAGGTCCACAAAGATCTCTATAGTGTGGTTACCATAGTCAAGTTTTTGGGATGATCCGATGCTAGCAGTCATAAGGCCTGCGCAAACCGGGACGGCAAGAGATGGAAAGGGATAAAGGTCCTTTTTAAAGCATAGGAATTTGTATCGTATTTCTATTTCGATAGGTTTGAATGTCCATTGGTATAAAATTAATATCCCTTGCCACGCCGTCCCGGTCTGCGCAGGCCTTAATATGTGTAGTACTAATTACATAAGTAAATAAAATAAATGAAATAAAAAATATTTATTCACCAACTTACAATACCCCACACAGAATACAAATAGTTTATACAAAATATCTACTTATTACAATAGGAACCCCCTTACTCACAAAGACTAGGTACTTAAAATTAGCAATTACTTAAAATTATACCTGTTACTGCATGTCAATATCCAATGGGAAGAGATGGCAATACTTAGTTTTGGCATCGTTCATCTTTTGACAGATTTATTGTAAGGCCCTCAATTAAAACAATATTAACTATTTTCCTTATAAGTAAGTCTTATAACACACCGATATTATAAATACGAAGTTTTGTGTGTGTGAGTATGATTGCTCCCACCCAACTCAGCAACGGCTGACCGGATTTGAGTGAAACTTGGAATATAACGCAGACTAACATAATAGTCTGAGAATAATTATGTACCTATACATATCTATGTAAGAATTGTATCAACATACGGCGTATAAACCAGCACCACGTTAGTGTGCGGAAGCTAGTGATAGAATATGTTCACTATTTGAAGATTTTCTCAAAGATATAGTATAGTTATATTATATAGCTTGTGTAAAGGAAGGCAAGCCAGTGAAAAGGTCGAGGACTCAGCTACGTTTCAGCCTCGCCTAAGAACACTGGCTGTCGTGCCAACAGTCATAATGAAGAAGAAAACCATTTTTTGTTATATATGCCAAAAAAAATCTACAAAAAATTACGAGAACAACTGTGTTTTTATTATTTTTTTATCTCTAAAACTGACCAAGATATCAAAGTGCAAAGTTAACATTTTCGGTCCAAGCCGCGGACCGAGCGCGATATCGTTGATGACGTCACGGATCCTGCCTCCGCGCGAGTGACTCGGGGATTCGAAGCATTTACCCCAATGTGCCCGTCGCGCGCGGAACTACTTTGTTTATTTTGAATAAGAAACAATAAAAACTACATGAGTTCATAAAATAAATGTTGTATTGCGTCTCAGTGTAAAAATGGGGCCACAAAAACACCCGAAAAGTTGTTTTTTTACGTTCCTAAGGATGCGAAAATCAGAAAAAATGGACAAATGCTATGAGAAGAGCACATCCATTAGGGCCAAAAATAACAGCATATATAATTGTTGTGAGGATCATTTCTAAATCAATTGTTCAAATACCATGTGAAATACTAAGTAGTAGGTACTTAACCTTGCCATGTGAAATACTAAGTACCTAGGTAGGTAGGTAGGTAGACTAGGTAGGTACTTGGTTTTTGCTAGTAATATGCTTTTTAGGGTTCCATACCCAAAGGGTAAAAACGGAAACCCTATTACTAAGACTTCGCTGTCCGTCTGTATGTCTGTCTGTCCGTCTATCTGTCACCAAGCTGTATCCCTTGAACCGTGATAGTTAGACAGTTGAAATGTTCACCGATGATGTATTTCTGTTGCCACTTTTTTGCCGTTTTTTTGCTCGATATTAATAACAGCAACAGGTAGACGCTTGAAATATGCACAGAATATTTTGTTTATATATTTACTTCAAAAATAAATAATTAAATTAAATTAAAATGAATTAAGGGGGCTCCCCGATACATGTATATTAGTAGGTATGTAGGGTACGCGACTCGCAGTTCATTGAACCATTCCAAGGTTAATGATTCCTTTATTTTTATAAAATACTAGCTGACCCGGCGAACTTCGTACCGCCTTAGCGTAGCAATTTTCTTAATATTTTTTTCCGTAAGAACCTTCTCCTAATAATAACAAATACAACAAAAAAAGAATTAGTGAAATCGGTCCAGCCATTCACGCGTGATGCCGTGACCAAGGAAAACGGGTTTCATTTTTATATATATAGATTCTGCCACCATCATATCGTGAACTATGGGAAGGTTGTTAGATTGGCCTTTTTTAAATCTTTCTTCCATTTTAGTTCTAAAACAATAATTTACACGATACACTCACTCAATCAGCATTATTTTAAATTAATAAAAATAACCAGAGCGCACGAGAGCAAACAACTTAGCAGCGAAATGTACTACGGACGCCCGCCGCCGCCGAGCGATGACGTCACGCGCTACTCGCGATCACTAGCGAGATTTAAAAAACCTACGTAAACTTCCCATGCTTATAACTTCGGTAATATTGCACCGATCGATGCGAAATAAAAACTAGAATAATGTGAACGGTCTAGACTTTGATTCTACGTACGTAAAAGTGTAATATTTTAACCTTGTTATCTTCTTCATTGCCTTTTGCTATTTGTCTAAAAGCTAAATGTTCTACTTTGAAGTAAGAGTAAGTTATTCTTATAAATTCACAGAACAACCAAGGTACTATAGTTATTATTATGATAGAAAATCCTTATTATTTAAAGTCTATACTACAAAATCGAAAGAGCTTCTTATATCTTCAGCAAATGTGTACTGAAACATGAGAGCAAAAGCAAAGTGGGTTCCAATTTACTCATACTCTCATGATAACATAACATACATGAATAACTAACTGCATGTAATATTTATACTTATATTAATTTATTCCTATAGATGCACAGATCAACCAAATTACGATAGTTATTAGTATGACAGAACTTGCTTACAAACATTTAGGTCTATACTACAAAATCAAAGGAGCTTCTTATATCTAAGGAAATGTGTACTGAAACATGAGAGCACAGGCAAAGTGGGTTCCATCCATCCTTCATTAATCATATGAATTATAAATGCGTAACTAAAAATACGACACCTAGTTATTATAACGATATAACTTCCTAACAACACTAGGTACTATAAAATAAAAACCGAAAAAGCCTCTTATACCTAACTAGTTCTAGTGTCCAAAAAAACAAGTAAAGGAGAAATGGAGTAGAAGGTGGCGGACACCAATTGTTATTGTTCGAAAATGAGCGTCGAGTCGAATAACAAACTTAACAACATGCAAATAAGGAACTTAATTGCTTTGTGGATGTTTCAATTTCCTTTAGCATGTTATAAAATGCTCTCCGATGCTCTCCGACGCGCGCCGGTGAGTGTGAATCGTACCATACTTATTTATTCCATGATCGTACATTAGAGGGTTGTACCAATCTGCCCATTCTCATTACGGATCAATCAGACCTCTAGAAGTTGCTAAGACCCTTTCATCAACAAGAAATGAGCTGATGAACTTCAATCGGTTGACAGACACACACAGCTACACACGTCAAACGCACAACACTCGTCTTTTTGCAAGAGGATAATGACAATTTATAAGTCAGAAACTCGGAAACTCATTGAAGAAACTAATTGTGTAAAGCTCATTCTTTGATGTAGATACCTATATAGTACCTATAGATATGAATAAATAATGGTGCCTATAAATATGATCTTTATACTGTGCCTATAGTATGTAATGTCACTGGTTGTGTCTGACATTATCGTACATACTATGCACGAGTTTAATAAATCGACATAGGATAAGTTCATGATTTAACTTAGGATGTGTTCAATAATAACCGCTGAACGCGAGGTGGCGCTTTGTGAACTTTTTTTAAACATAATACCTAATTACTTAAGCCATGTCGGAGGCCTTCGGACGGCCTAAAAACTCCGGCACCAGTTGGCCACTAGCTCATACAAAGAAGAACGTAATTATTATGATTTTGGCGCACTGAAACTGCCACCCAGAGCTGGTGACCCGGTTTGCCTAGTAGATCCGGGCTGCGACGAGCAATAGAACGAGCTTTGCTCAGAGTCTCGCTGAAGGCTAGAATCCGCAACGAAAGTATCAGACAGAGAACTAACGCTGTCGAGACAGCACAGACAGTTATCCTGCTGAAATGGCAGTAGCCTTGTCTTGCCATATCTAACCATTGGGGTAAACGAGTTCTTGAGTAGAGACCGCGCCATACAAACATAGTGAGAGGACGCTCTCCGGCCAGGAGGAGTGACGATCTGCGACAGGCTGCTGCTGCGAAAGGCTGCTTGCTGGACAGGGCGCAATGGCGCTCATTAGGGGAGGTCTAATTCCAGCAGTGGACTGTTACAGGCTCATGAAGGCTCATGAGGGCTCATGCAGAAATAAATTATTTTACGAAGAGTAGACCAAAACTAATAATAGTATTAAATCCACTTTTTGTTGCATTTATTGTGCAATATGGTATAAATAAGTTTACTTAAACTTGTCTGTGTAAAAAAAAAAACAAAACAAAATTACTAAACAACATACATAAATAATAATTATACTTATTAACCAATTTAACCTTCAGTTCTAAGGGCTTCTAGTTTTTTCTGAAGTATGTCAAGCTTTTCTCTTACTGCCTTACATTCAGACTGAAGATCTTCAAACTGCATCTGAAATATTAAGAAAATTTAATTATGCAAGATATAATATTATATAATATGCAGTTAGGCCAATCGTCAGGCTTCTTTCCCAATAAATAAATAAAATAAAATGACATGATGCCTATTACAGTGCCAAGAGCTTTGAGTTTACAACTTTAAGTAGTATACCGAGATCAAGACACAATAAAAAATAATTGTATCGGATAGTAAAGATTTTGTTTGTTACACTTTAACACACAAATTATTGACCTAAAACGCACATTATGTGTGGTGGAAGGAGTTCCAACCTCTGTCTTGGGCACACAATCTCACTTCACCAACCTGTGGTGCAACCTGCTAACTAACATTATGGACCTGAAGACCAGCTGACTACCCCAGCAGAGGTAGATTCAAGACAGACGGGTAGCAGCCTTGGCCGTTTGGAAGCTGTGCACTGTGATCTCCAATCTGCACCCAAGCATAGCGATTATAGAAGGTTAGTAATGGGACAAGCTCATATTCAATGTTGCTTTATTGGCAAATACTCAATGGAAACTGATCGAAAAACATAGGTAATGTTCTTCTTGCAGATTGGATGTTATCATTATCACTCAAAAAAGTTAAGTAAATAACGAAAGGAGGTACTTTAAAAGTGAGATTGAAACATAATGTTTTCGAAATGAGCAACTCGTACTAGGGGTACAGTAAACCTTACCCTACCACCAAATAAAATTAGTGGGGATTATTAGCCCTTTCTAATAAGAAAGGGTCCTAACACCCGACACTGTTGGGCATAGGTCTGCCCTAATAAGCGGAGACAGTGAACTGATATAGGTTGGTACCAACAATACCAACTGGTATTGTTGTAGTCACACACTAGTAGTGATCCTACTATCCTACTTCCTACTAATATTATAAATGCAAAAGTTTGTAAGTATGTATGTATGGATGGATGAATGGATGAATTGATGAATGGATGAATGTTTGTTACTCTTTCAAGCAAAAACTATTGAACGGATTTGGATGAAACTTGGAATATACATTGTTTGTGATCTGGATTAACACATAGGCTTTCTATCCCGGTATCACGCGAGCAAAGCCGCGGGCGAAAGCTAGTTCTTAATAATTTTTACTTCACTTATTGATAAACTTAACCCCTGAAGCACAGAGATGCTAGTGGACAAAATAAATCTTTTGTCTTTAAAATATGTTATTAGCATTTAACAGGGGTGTACGGGGTTCCAACCCCTATCTTCGGAACCCAAGCTAACCCCACCTGCCCGTGGTACACCCTGCTAAACCACGAACGGGGCTCTGGCGGCCGGCTGATTGCTGCATAGCACAGCCTACATCGGCACAGCTAAATCCCCTGGCTACCGACGGGAAGCAGCGTCGGTGGTGCGAAAAACTGTGCCCTGCGATCCCCAACCCGCATGCCCAGCGTGGGGATTATGGGCATATGCCCCTTTATTAGGGGAGGCCTATGTCCAGCAGTGGACTGATATAGGCTGGAGTGGTAGTGGTATTTAACAGGTAAAAGAAGCTATCCCTTTCTTATCCAACAAGAACAAAAATAACACCAGCCTGTTCGGACATATGCCTATAAAAAGGGAGACATGCCCATGATCCCATACTGGGCATGCAGGTTGAGAATTGCAGGATGCAGCATCTCACACAGCCACCACAATCTTATAGATTGGAGATAATAGAGATGAAATACATTTTTGTTGCTTTCATATATCATTCAATTTCAGTTACCGTCATTTATGGCAGGTGATAGGCATCGAAATCTTGTAGTAACAGTATATATACCCATAAATGGCAGTAAGTAGGTATAAGTACCTGGCAAAAGTTGCACTGCTGCTTCATAGCAACACAGTTATCCATAATATCTCGGAAACGCCCTTTATCATTATCATAAGACTTCTTAGTGTCCGTCAAGAGCTTCTCAATCCGATTCTTGTAGTCTGAAACAACTAAAAAAACCAGATAGGAAGAATTATCTTACAAACAGAGCTTGGTCGGAAAAGGGTGATGGCTATTAGATGGTAACTCATAATCATCATCAATCTTTGAGTCCACTATAAACATAAGTCTCCCCCAAAGATTTCCAAAATGATCTGGAACCCTCTCCAAATCCACCGAATACCTGCAATCTTGACGATGACGTCGGTCGATCTGGGGAATGCGATCTCATTCCCCATTTGAAGCTATAATTCCCAACAGTTATATGTTCTATGCGGCGTTAGGTAAGCACATTGCCATTTCAACTTGCTGATTCTGAAAGCTATGTTGGTTACCCTGGTTCTGTTATGGATTTCTTCATTGCGACTTCTACGTAGAGACTCCGAGCATAGCTCTCTCTCATCATCATCATCATCATCAGCCAATAGCAGTCCACTGCTGAACATAGGCCTCCCCTGATGAGCGCCCTTGCGCCCTTTCCTGAGCTCGACGCAACCAGCTTCTACCAGCAGCCTTTTGCAGATCGTCACCTACCTGGCTGGAGGGCGTTCTACACTACGTTTGCTGAGCCCTGGTTTCCACTCAAGAACTCGTTTACCCCAACGGTTATCGGTCTTTCGGCAGATATGGCCAGCCCACTGCCACTCCAGCTTGCTAATTCTCTGAGCTATCATAACAACTTTAGTTCTATGTCGGATAAACTCGTTACGGATTTTATCCTTCAGAGAAACTCCGAGCATAGCTCGTTCCATAGTTCGCTGAGCGACTTTAAACTGGTGGACTAGCCGTACTGTGAGTGTCCACGTTTCGGCTCCGTATGTCATGACGGTTAGGACGCACTGATTGAAAACTTTCGTTTTCAAACATTGCAGTACAGGTGAAGAGAAAACTCGACGTATTTATCCAAATGCTGCCCAACTAGGGCTTGCATTCGAATATTCGAATAATTCGAATATTATTTTATTTCGAATATTCGAATACTGATATTGCAATATTCGAATATTCGATTAAAATTAATAACACCGAAATCGGAACTCAGATGTGCATGAAATGCCACTTATGAGTTTGCTCGATATATCCATACAGGACAATACAAGTTTACGTCGTTGTTCGGGTAACAACATGACGAATGATCCGATCCTAACCCGATAAATTTGGAACACGGTTCGGATACACTCAGAAGTGTCGCGTAGTTGACGAGACTGTTCTGTCCATTCGTCTCTGTCGTGAATGTTTATTTTCATGAATTTGTTAAAATAGATTTTTAAGACTGTTTAGGGTGACATTACTGAGCCGGTCAAACGAACCCTTATGGTGCTGCTTTGTGCGTCCGTCCGTCCTTGGCGTGGTTTACTTCGGTGTACTTAAGAGATCACCTTGGTTAAGCAACTCTCAGCGCGGTCATTACTTGGATGGATGACCGTTTAGTGACATTTAGATTTGACCGCTTCCGTGCTTCGGAAGGCACGTTAAGATGTTGGTCCCGGCTTTTCAGTCATTAATCCATGTCTGAGGCCTTCGGGTGGCCTAAAATCTCCGACACTAGAGTTGGCCACTAGCTCATACGAAGAAGAATATTTAAATTTGTGGTTGATTGTGCGTGTAAATCGCCAATGTCTCGTTACGGCGACACAACTTTATGTATTATTTTTTAATTTGTTATTTTAAATTAGTTCATGGAAATAACGCTTTTAAGAATAATATAAGTTGATATTTTAAACTTCTTCATGAAAATAACACTTAAAATAACAAAATAAGATGTGATTTTAATAAGAACATAGTATTTTTTCTATTATTCAAATAATATTCGAATAGTAAGTACCCGAAAAAAAATCGAATATTCGAATATGCCCAACCCAGCTGAATCCTCCTCTTGGCCTCCTTCTCGAAGTTGTTTTTACCCAAATACAATATTTGCCCGAGGTATGTATACTCTGAAACAACTACACACAACTACAACTACGAATAGCTCTCTAGATGGTGTTAATATTATAACTTACCAGCCAGCTGATATTTGGCCTGCTCTAGATCAACTGAACATCTTTCTTCACTAAATTGAGCCGTCAGAAAGTTACTTTGGAGTTGGTTTATGAAATAATAAAATAATAAGGTGCCGATAATCAGGACCATCATTACCACATACTTCTCTTTCCTGTTCAAAATAATCATTACAAAATGGTATTGCACTGTAAGCTAGTAAGTAGTAAGTAGAGAAGCTGTTTAGAAAAATATAAAGTAGCCCGTTCGAACACTTTGGGAATTGGGGACCATCACCATAGAGAATTTATACTGGCTACGCTACATCACATCAATGAGTGAAGGTGGCGAAGTGGGAATTTTTAACCAAATTTTTTGGTTTCGCCTCAAAAATTTTACTCTGATACAAAATGGTAAACTGGTAAACAAATAAACAAACAAACCATAGCAGTGTTGCCGTTTTTTATTTGGAGAAAATGCTAAAACTTGTTGCCAAAATAATGCTAAATAACTTTTCAAAATGCTAAATAAAATGCTAAAATCTAATATTTTTCCCGAAAAGCAAACTAAGGTGATTAATAGTTAAAATAGATGCATATTCGCATATAAAGAACGCAGGTGAAGACTCTGCTCTTGGAGTATTAGGATTAATTAGCATCGTAGGTTAATTATTTTTCATTGACCCTTCACATTTTGCATGTTTTGCGGTTGAAATGTAATATAATATCACGGCTTTTCATACATATGAGGAAATTTAGCGCGAACAACGGGAAAAGATAACAGAGTTTAACTTATTGCAAATTTTTCTAAGTGTAACATAATAGCTAAAATTTACAGAAGCAATTTCAGTAATCTTTCATACATATATGCTTTTCACATATATGAGGAAATTTATATGAAAATCCGTGATATTATATTAAGACATCAAATTCAAATTTGACGTAAAAATTAAGAACACTGCACTGATCGTTCGTAACAAATTAACGATTGCTAAGCATAAGATAAATATCGGGAAGTCCTTATTCCTTTAGAGAGAGTTCCCATTTAAAAAAAAACTACTTTGATTTAAAAAACAAATTGTCTCTGGTTACTATAAAAACAATTGAATTCCTTAATAGGTTTTTTTTTTAAATATTTTATAGGCTTGCGTTTGACTACAACTGGTAAGATGTTAAGCGATGATGCAGTCTACGATGGAGCACGCTTGCCTAGAAGAAACCGTTCACTCGTGCCTTGAAGATGCCCATGTTATAAGTATCGGGGAACACATACTCGGGTAGAGCGTTCCACTCCTTGGCGGTGCGCATGATAAAGGTGGAAGAGAACCACTTTGAGTGCATACGAGGTATGTCTACCATATAGCGATGTCACCGTGCAGAACGCCTGCTTGTCCGATGGTGGAATGGAGCTGGTGGAATCAAGTTGTACAGTTCCGCTGCACACTCTCCGAAATGTAACCGATAAAAAATAGAAAAACTTGCAACTTTACGACGATGTTCCAAGCTTTGGAGTCGTGCATCGACCAAATCATCATTGCAAATAAGTTCTTTTTTCAATTGATTCAAGTGCCTCAAGCTGGTATTTCGCTGAACCGTCCCAGAGGTGAGAACAGTATTCCGTACATAAACGAACTTGTGCTTGATACAGGTTGAGCAACTGTCCTGGTAAGTAGTAGGTAGGTAGTAAGTAAGGTTCAAAAAAATGATAATCATGAAATATGCTAAATACGAATTTTTCAAGTTAACAGACCCGAAAATATGTTAAATTTCGCATTAAAAATGCTAAAACGGCAACACTGAACCATAGAGAAATTAAACGATACAAACAAACAAACATAATACAGGCAAGAAACAAGAAACTACTTTAATACTCTTTGGAAAAGAATCTTCTTTTTTGTGGCGTCGCACTGTTTGTGCATTTGCCATTTTATGTCTTTTTTGTATTTTACTTTTTTATTTTTATAAAAAATTTGGCTAACTATTTCCAAAAATTATTGAGCTTACGAAATTTGGAAAAGGATCTATGCTATGATAATTAAAGGGTTAATGAAGGATAAATACGGATAATTTATGTACATTCATGATATTTACAAAAATATGGCTATATATTTATATTAATAGTTTCTATAAAGGAAGCTAAACATTGATATATACAGGGGTCCAAGGAAGAAAGTAAGACAGTAATATTTGTAGGAAGCGGGACATGGAGGGAAATTAAATCTTTATTATAGAGAAAGGTGTTCATATTTGCTGCAGGAAAAGAATAAATGATTAACATCGCCAGTTTCATCTCCGCAGTCGCAAGTTGCATCAGTTATTAAGCTATTAAGCTATTGCATAGCTTCTATCGAGGGCCTTGAGCGCGGGGACCGAATCCAGAAATTCCGTAACGAAAAAAAACCTCACGCTCCCCACTCCGACGGGCACGGAGGTGTGGCTTGAAGGCCGTGCATTGTCTAACGTCGTTTCTTTTCGGCAGTCTTCGACACGATGTTTGTGTGCGTGCAACTAGACGTATTGTACGACTCTACGAAGCTCGCACGAATCGAGACGATCACCACGCTCAAAAAGTGTAACTTGAATGAATATCAAAGAAAAAGAAATACCTACTGCATAAATAAAATAAATAAATAATTATAATTGCATTAGTTGATACAAAATGCTATGCAATAAGCTTTACCGCGGCAGTCCCCGAGTGCCACACGTCTTTTTTATTTTCATTCAGGCTAGCTGAGTTGGGGTACAAGTGTGCCCCAGCCGTATACGAATCGGAACAGTCGTCGCTCTTTTACTCAGTTTAAGTTTAAAAAACCATGGCTTTATTAGTAATATAGATTTTTGAATGCCCTTATAATACCTGCCCTTAATATTGCCTGAATCATTCCAAGCTTCATACCACGAATCTTTTAATATCTTTTTAGGAAGTAAAACAATGTCTTGAGAAAAGTTTTTGTAAGGGAACATATCTCCACACTCCACAGCTTAATTTGCAAGCATGTCTGCACGTTCACTGCTCTAATATACCACAATGACTCGGTATCCAGGCGAAATCAACAGCAAAACCAGAGTTTACGCATTGCAGAAGTATATTTCTGGCCTCTGTTATTAGGGGGTAGTATTTTTTAGAGCGAAAAAGAAATTTCAGAATTGCTTGTAAAGCACTTATCGAATCACTAAAACTAACGGTATTTTTATGTATCATTAAGAGAACATATTCCAATGCTTTTACAATGCCATAACATTCACCGGTAAAAACGGAAGTTTCAATTGGATATCTTAACTTTTTGCACAATATTATACTATTTGTGATATAGGTACGCGTAATATGGGAGTGCTTAGAAGCGTCAGTATAAATCTGATGCCACTCATGCCAACGATTATCAACAACAGCTTTGAAAAAGACATTAGCATGAGTACCACCACGATCTATATCCAGGTCAGAACAAACGTTTAAAGGTAATATAAAGGCTTGAAAATTACAGTCAAAGACAGGTAGTAAAAGGGATTGGTGAGTTGGTGCTGTTAATGATAGTTGTTTCTTATAGCTATGAACTAGATACGGAGGTGATTTATGTTTCCAGTACGTGGATGATGTTATAAGACGTGAAAGATGTTGTAGTTTTGGAAAGAAGCGGATGATTTGAAAGTTGTAGGCCACGGAAAAAGAATCTATTGGATAAATACTGACGTCTTATATTATAAAAAAAAAAACAAATACCAGATATTGACATCTTCAATGACAACTATAAAATATACAAAAATAAAGTGCTGGAATATTTCCGGCAAGAACCCCCTACTTAAGTTAATAAAGCCAACCTTAAAAATATATATATATATGAACATAATTGTATAATTATTTTCAGTTTAAGCATGCTAAATATGTTCCTAAATAATAACTGTTACATTTACAGGTTAAAGTTTATTAAGTATTCGTTTTTTAGTTTTAAATGTTTTAAATATTTTAAGTTCTAATAATACATATGTACCTATTGATCTCTTAGTTACCATAAGTACCTACTACTTAGTTATTATTATTATGAATGCTGTGTCCGCCTGTAATTGGTTTCGGTATCAGAATGAAAACTTTGTCAGTGTAACTCTACAATGTATTGATATTTAAGCTGTTGGCGTTCCTATTAAATAAATAAATAAATAAAGGCGGCTCGCCACATTCTACCTGAAGAGCATTAATGGGACTAGATTCTATCGCTCCCAAAACGATCCGCATTGCTTTCGATTGGATTCCATCCAATCTCTTGAATGCTGCTACTCTACCAGGTTCTAACAGGTAAGTGCCATCATATATTGTTGTAGGTAGTCTAATGAACTTCTTATGAGTGCGTTGTATAAAAGTTATAAAGAAAACAGATGGGCGCCCCACCAATCACCAGTGAGGCATCTTAATTATCTTATTATCTTTATTAACCAGATAGCTTAGAATCCAATACTACGCCTAGGAATTCAGCAAAACTTTTCAAAGGAATAAGTTTTCCATCATAATGCACTTTTACCGGAATTGGATTAACCTGACGTGAGAAAGATACTACAGTGCCTTTCGATATTGAAAGCTCCAAACCGTGCTTGTCCAACCACAATTTAAGAAAATTCAAGAAAGTTCAATGACAAATTATTAGAACCCAGTGACAGTTAGAACCTATATCAATGGAAGTGCAGGAAGTAAGTATATAAAAATGTAGATGCATATCATCTACATATTGCAAAACATTTACTGTATTGTTAACAGATTCTTCAAAATCATAAGTATACATGTTATAAAGAAGTGGACTCAATACAGAACCCTGAGGTAAACCATGCAAATCTCGTGTTATTGGTAGAGTTTAAGATGGTAGTATTTTGGGATGGCTTCTGTTTGTTTGTTGGTTTCTCCATTTTTAGTGTATGGACGGACCAATTAAAGGTGCCGCCTGCATGAGAGAAAATAGTGATAAGGAACCTATTATTTGGAGTTGTCTCTTCTGTCATCAGCTCAGCAGCATAGGATGATGTTTACCACTGGTAATTATCATCTCATTTTGCTAATATGAGCAATAAAAACAAACAATATTTTGATAATACGTCAGTGGATTATCGTGTCTTCGTATAATACAACAAAAATATAATAAATATAATAATATAATAAGCAAACTTGTAAATAATATTAGTTAAATGTTACTATAGAGTGTCGAGTTATTGCAATAATTCCTGACATTTTATGATACAATTTTAGTAAAATCTGTGTATATAAAAATGACTCCCTATTTCCCTTGGTCTAAATATTTTTAAGCTATTGCATAGCTTCTATCGAGGGCCTTGAGCGCGGGGACCGAATCCAGAACGTCCGTAACGAAAAAAAACCTCACGCTCCCCACTCCGACGGGCACGGAGGTGTGGCTTGAAGGCCGTGCATTGTCTAACGTCGTTTATTTTCGGCAGTCTTCGACACGGTGTTTGTGTGCGTGCAACTAGACGTATTGTACGACTCTACGAGTTGATACAAAATGCTATGCAATAGCTTTACCGCGGCAGTCCCCGAGTGCCATACGTCTTTTTTTTTGTTGTGTTTGTTATTGTGAGGAGAAGGTTCTTATGAAAGAAAAAAAAAGAAAATTGCGCGAAATATCAGAAAATTTAAGAATACATAACCACCATATTAGATTTTCTAATATAGCCTTAGCGCTTTTGACATTAGAAACTTTTCTATTGTAACCCTATGGCCTATGGGTTAGCATCATAAACAGAGAAAACCAACATAATCTATGGTTAGCATCCTAGTAGTCTGTGGTTAAATTTCTCTATGGCAATCAATGATGACATGCAGCGTTGCCACCTTTGCCCTTTTAGGGCTAGATCTAGCACTTTTCATAGTAGGTGAACTCGTTTTTTGATGATTTAGCCCGGAAAGAGTAATCTAGCCCTTTTCGTATTGCGATACAAAACTTCAGAAATTTGCACCGTGCCTACCAAGTTATTAAACTATGTGCGCCACGTAGCATAAATTTCGTGGTCACACTCATCATCTCTCTTAAATAACAAAATTAGGTATATAGGAAAAGATAGAAAATATCAATGAAATAAGTAAATCAAGAAAAACCAAAACACGAGATTCAGTAACAAGAACAAAATATAAAACAAAATCAGGGAGAGAAATAAAAAAACCAAAACATTTGTCAAAATATAACATAGGCTCAGAAAAACGAGAAATTAAGTAAAATATACATAATTAAGGAAGATTCCGATTTATAGCCGTTTTCATGACAAAATTACCTTTAGGTAGCCCTTTTTAGCTTGACAACAAAATGCCCCTTTTCAAAAACTAAGGTGGCAGCACTTATGCCGGGTTATCGTTCTTCTAGCGTAATGGGTGGTAGCATCGTTTAATTTGTAAAGGGTGTACTGTCTGTTTTTAGAAAATAATCGGTTTTGTGACTTGTAAGTTCTCAATTGTGGTTTCTTAAAGTGCTATAATTAAGGTCTCTGTCATGGGTACCTCAGCGGAAAACACGCTAACCAGCTTCGATTTGGATTTGCTTTTAGGTCCCGCGTCTTCATCGGTGAGTATTGACGCTAAGTTGATGTCTGTACGTTTTGATAGGGCGACTATACAGGTCAAACCTCCCTCTCGCAAGCACTATTCAACATCTTTGAAGATATCAAACACTGAATCTAGTGCAAAATAGCAGACCTTCACGGCCTAGAAAATAACAATACAAAGGTTCAGCAAGAATATCATTTTGAACCCAACACGTTTTCCTACCAAAAAAGGACAATGCCGTCTCATGTATGGTGCCGTCTCATGTATGGCGCTCGGCATTGTCCTTTTTTGGTAGGAAAACGTGTTGGGTTCAAAATGATATTCTTGCTGAACCTTTGAATTGTAAATTTTCTAGGCCGTCTCATGTATGGCGCTCCACGCACAATGGACCAACTGGAGTCCAATTGCGGAAAAGGGAGTCCATTTACATTTACATGTATGGCGCTCGGTGCCAATGCTAAAGGAATTGCGTTAAAATGAAATCTAAATTTTTAAAAAGATATTAAACTCTTATTCATGGAATATTAGGTCTTTTTTAAGATAAACTTAAACAAATTTGTTCTTATTTGTTATTAGTTTTAGAGTTTGTTTAAAAAAAAATGCTTTCTCCAGACCTTGTGTGTTCAGTTTTGCCTATATAATAATTATAAGTATTACACTATAAACATTTAACTATGATAAAAGGTTTATATACCTCACACAGATAGGACATAACTACATTACTACTGTGTTTTACTTTATATTATAATCAAATAATGATAGTGACTAGAAAGTCACTTACATCACTTATGGTTATAATAGGTATTAGTACTTCCTGGCAGGGCTTGGAATATCGGTATTTTCAAATACCGGTTCGCCTGACCTTGACGTGGTACCGGTACATCTTTGGTATCGTTATAAATTATACCGGTATTTTTTCCGTACCGGTATAATCAGACTTAGAGCGATATCAGTAGTTTCATCAGTATCGGTACTAAAATACCGGTATTTTCAATAAGTATCGGTATAATTACCGATAATTTATGCGTAAAATATCGGTATCAACAATTCAATTTTGTGCGAGCGAGAGAGAAAACTTTTTAGAAAAACCACCGCGCCGCTGGCGGCCGCGCAGTAGTTTTTGTGTTTGTTGTTTTGTTATACATAGCTTCCTTATGCATGCGCGTTTTAACGAATAACGTTGAAAAATAAGTGAAAATAGAAAAAAAAATTGGGCGTTTTAAAATTTTTAAAAGGTTCAGCAACGCGCATTGAAACTCTTGATGTTACAGGCGTCCATAGGCTACGGGAACCGCTTACCATCGGAAGGACCGTATGCCTGTTTGCTAGCTTTGTAGTATAAAAAAAAAGTAAGTACCGTAAGTACTTACTTTTGAGACAAAATAAACTTAAGAGCTGAAAACAAGCGTTCCACGCTTACTTGAGTCGCAGGTGCAGATAGCACAACTTGAGCTAACTAACAGCAATGGGTCTAATGACTTCTTAGTTTGCCAGTATTCAAATATATTTGCTGAATGGTCGAGAAGTGGTTAATTAAGAAAAGTGATCAACAAGTCTTTCAGTTTTTCAGTTTGGGATGTTGTTGCTGTTGCAGCAGATAAACTTTGATGGGCTTCTATGTATGTAGTTTTCATAAAATCTCTAAGTTTATTTTGTATAGTATCTTTTTCATTTGCGGAAACATCTTCAAGTCCTGTACTTTCTGCTGCCGATTGTAAATCATTTGTTTCTGTGACTTCTTCAAAAGAAGAGCTGATTCTCGGGTCATTCTCCAAGAAAACCATTCTGTGGTATGTAATGAGTAATGTAATGAGGTGGTCTCGAGCAGTTGTCGGAAAATGGATAAATTCCGGCAACTTATTCTACTACCGGGAGGGTGATCAGCTATCTCAACACGGTGTCGGGTTTCTCGTACATAAATCCCTCGTCAACAACATTGTTAAGATCAAGAGCGTTTCGAACAGGGTGATATACCTTATACTCAGAATCACAGAACGGTATTCGTTGAAGGTCATACAGGTATACGCACCGCACTCGAAACACCCAGACGATGAAGTGGAGGCTACGTATGATGACATCACGAATGCCATACGTGCCTCGAAAACATACTTTACTGTTGTGATGGGGGATTTCAACGCGCGACTAGGCATGAAGAACGGCGATGAATTGAGAGTGGGGAAATTCTGTTTTAGGCAACGAAACCAAAGAGGTCAGCGTTTAGCCAAAAAGAGGTGAGACAGGGAGACGTTATTTATCCAAAACTGTTCACCTCGGCATTGGAGGATATATTTAAGTTTTTGCATTGGGACGGACAAGGCATCAATATTAACGGCGAATACATCACTCACCTTCGATTTGCCGATGATATAGTTATCATGGTAGTATCGCTGGATGACCTTGGAACAATGCTCAGAGACCTCAATATCGTTTCCCAACAGGTGGGTCTTAAATGAACATGAGTAAGACGCAGATCATGTCAAATGCCCATGGCGTACCTAAACCATTCTATGTTGGGAACGATATCATCGAAGCTGTTGACCACTATGTCTATCTTGGTCAGACAATTCAACTAGGTAGGTCCAATTCTGACAAAGAGGTCAACCGACGAATCCAACTCGGATGGGCAGCGTTCGGGAAATTGCGGCATATCTTCTCGTCACAGATACCACAAAGCCTCAAGACAAAAGTCTTTAATCAGTGCGTGTTGCCAGTGATCACTTATGGTACTGAAAATTGGTCGCTAACTAATGGCCTCATACACAAGCTCAAAGTCGCACAACGGGCTATGGAGAGAGCTATGCTCGGAGTCTCTCTGCGTGATAGAATTCGAAATGAGATCCGTAAGAGAACCAGGGTAACCGACATAGCTCTCAAAATCAGCAAGTTGAAGTGGCAGTGGGCAGGCCATATAGCTCGTAGAAACTATAACCATTGGGGAATAAAGGTTCTTGAATGGCGACCGCGAACTGGAAGACGAAGTGTGGGGAGACCCACCACCAGATGGACCGATGACATCGTCAAGATTGCAGGTAATCGGTGGATGGAGAGGGCTCAAGACCGTTCTTCGTGGAATTCCTTGGGGGAGACCTATGTTCAGCAGTGGACTTCTATAGGTTGTTGATGATGATGACTGACCAGTGTGTCTTGCATACAATTCAATAACGCCTAAATTTCTTATCATAATTTTATCTTATAGGGCATATTGAATGTTGATACCTAGGAAACATCTTGTTCCTAACGTGGCTGCATCTACTTATAATGACACCAATTTGTTCTTGAATTCAGAACCTATTTCCCTTCGTAAGGTAGATGCCGTCTCAGAAACACATTCCTTGACTTTCTTCGAGCTTACGATGTGCGTACCAGGTATTAAATTGATTGGTTTGAAACGCCTGTTCATCTACAAGCTTGAAAAGTCTGCCATGTACTGTAGTTAACACATTCCTGGAGAATAATGGTATTTGTGTCAATTTTGCAACTGTCGTCGCAACTTCTGTGTTTTTTTGTACTACGAATTCGTGTATACTAGGGTGTAATTGAAGATGCTTCAACAAATTATTTCCATGCTGACTCTGTAATCGATATTTTTGTATAAGTGGGTAGGCAAGTTCGTACGAGTAAGTATTTGAGTACCTAACTATTTAGGATAGTTCACCACCATCATCATAATCATCCGCAGCCAAACTTCACCCACGGCTGAGTATAGGCCATCCATAGTCATCCATGTGCGACCTATGTATGTATGTATGATAGCTGCCTACTGTAAAAGAAAAACTTTAACATTTATTTTATTCTGTTTTTTAGTATTTGTTGTTAAAGCAGCAACAGAAATACATCATCTGTGAAATTTTCAACTGTCTAGCTATCACAGTTCATGAGATACAGACTGGTGACAGTCAGACGGACGAACGACAGACAGCAGAGTCTTAGTAATAGGGTCCCATGTTTACCCTTTGGTTACGGAACCCTAAAAACATTAAGTAGTTGGACTAAATATTATGCCAGGCTCCAGACTAATATGTTAGGTACGACTTAATTTAAATAACGTTTAATTAACGACCAGGTAGGTATGAAATATACAAGTCAAAACCTATCATACATACGAGTAAGTGAAAGCATAAGATTGAATTTAGGAAATCACTTTCATACAAACAATTACACTAGATAAAAGATAGATACCTATTAAATTTTTTGATTGATATTTTCTTTTGTCTAAATATTATTGTTTTGATTGTAAGATGCAATAAGTAGGTACGTAATTAATCACTTAACGTTTCACATAAAGTTCATAATTCGTAGGTTCTTTGAAATGTTTGTTTTTTTTTTCTTTCTATTAATGTTATTTTTTTGTGCTTATATCTTGTTATTAATGTAAATTGCTTGCCTGTAGTAACAAATAAATGATTTATCTATCTATCTATCTATCTATCACATACCTAGATATTTTATATTTTACTAGCTTATCTACCTACATATAAAAAATATGTACGTAGGTAGGTAATTAGAAGGTCAGTTGTTTAATAAGCTAGTAATAATTATACAAAGCGTAATGTAAAACGGTAAGTGAGGTACCTACGTGTACCTATTACAATGAAAACAACAATACTGATATAAAAGAAAATATCATTCAAAGTTTTCTAATATGAAATAAAAGATTTACCTTTAGAAGATCAAAATAATTATACACATTATTAGATTTTGGTCGCCCCATCTTTCTTTTTCGTCAAGCTAAGCGACACGTGCGTGCACCTTGGTCACTGTTGAACCTCGCAATCGAGTCCAGTGCAATGTTCCGCGCGCGAAATATGCACAAGTTCGCAAACACGCGCCGCCCCGTTCAGTACGCTAGGACCGGAGAACTGGCAACGTCGCAATGACCGGAGAGCTGGCAACGTCGCGATTACCGGAGAGCTGGCAACGTCGCGATTACCGCTTTGAATACCGGTATTTTTATAGTAAATACCGATACTTCAAAAGTATCGATACATCAATTTACCGAAAAGAATATACCGGTATTACCGCTATAGTACCGGTATTATTGGTACCGGTATCAAGCCCTACTTCCTGGTGAAGGTGAAATCCAAGCTAAGATCCAAGATCTTAACACATTCATCACAACCATGAAAAGGCCATGGATGCCTCTTCCAAACTATGCTGGTTTCGCGTCACCGGTTATTAGCAAACAGTTGATGCAACGATTGTTTATCATACATTATTGTGATGATGTCTAATAAAATATCTATTTACTGAATAAGCACTGCTACACAATGCCACGGAACACTCTAGCGAGAGCATATTAAATATATAAATAAATAGATAAATAATGCGGGATGTAATCACACAGCATCATGTAGCCCCAAACTAAGCAGAGCTTGTATTATGGGAACCACATGATTGATATACTACACATATAATTTTCTTTTGTAAATACATACATATCATACATAGAAACATGCATAAAGATAGGAGATAGTTTAGTAATACCTACCACAAAAATGTTTTTAATCTACCCTCTTTCATTATACAAAGTGAAAAAATCTCCAATGTTTTCAGTTGATTCTACTGTCAACATAATTAAAAGTGAGGGTTGTTGCAGTGTCATGGCGCCGTGCGCCTGAAATCAAATAAACAAAAGAAATGTTTACATGATTATTAATCGAGTCGGCATGTAAAACTAAAGAAAATGTTAATGTTATTTATAAAATAAAAGGCAATTTTATGGGATATGTTTGGTTTTGACGCGGGTTATCAGCGTTCTCTTTTGCACCAAAATTGATCTCAATGGTGCAAGTTTTTTTGGTAAGAAAACGTTATAGAATCAAAATGATATTATTGCTGAAGCTTTGTATTGGTTTGCTATTTTGTATAAGGGTCAGTCCGCGGTAATCAATACCACAACGTCAAAAAAATATAATGCCAAAATGAATACTAAAATAGAATATTTACAGAGTATTTACTATCATCTTACCTATACCACAAAAAAATCTGATTTTTTGGTGCTCAATTTCAAACTATTTTACGCCAAACCTCGAGAAAGTTAAGCTAGTACTGGGTTAAAAAAAAAATATACACAGTTTGCAACTCTTTCTTTTTTTTTGAATCTTAATCACACTACCAGCGCTCTTTTTACTTTGCTCTTTGGAAGCTCCTACTTTTGATAATTAATCGTAAAAAATCCGGACTTTATCAGGTTAGTGCTGATGATTTTAATAGTAAATGTGTTCCATCAGGTATTTCAGTCACACCTGTCCCAAAATACATATAAAAGTTAATCCTAAATGAACTATGTAACCTTTTGTCCTGTACCGACTTCCTGAAAGTAAAGATAATGACCGAAACAACATCTGAAAAGTGTTTAGGTGTTTGAAAAATGGAGTAATTTTTGTTTAGGAGCTGATTTATATGAGTCACACCCGTCACATGCAGCACCTATCACAAAAACCATTTACATACAACATAGATTTCTTTGCAGGGGCTGTAGTGTAATTAACTCTCACAGTATAACCTGGCACCAATGGTGCCAGATTTTATTACTTTTCATATATTTGTCTTGTCAGTATGGTAATTTAATGGTATTGGTGAGTTCAACTTTAGTAGAATTTAGATTAGGTGGTTATGCACCTAGTTAAAACTAGCGCAGAGTCAAGGCAAGTGGCATAATCAAAGGACAGCATATGCCCAGCAGTGGGAAGAAAATGGGTGAAATTACGATGATGATATTGTGTACCTAGCTAAGTCAAGTATCGATAATTAGTTGATATTGGGAACAAAAAAGATAATGTAGAAGGAGAAATTACAATCATTTACGTATTAAAATTGTGTATCAATCAGGACAAATTACTAGATGATGACCTATAACTGGTCTCATTTGAACAAATCCCATAGCTGCCCAACATTGGTGGCCAAGGGTTTTTACGATGAGTTTTCAAGTTTTTGAAAAATATTTTTTATATTTATTACTTTCAGTACTAAATAATCAACAACAGAAAATAAGTTTTTATATAATATATACAAGTAATCAACTTATCACACCCGTCACAAAGACCTGTCACACCCGTCCCAATGTTTATTGGTTGATATAAAATTTAATATATTCATTATTTACCTGCTTCTACTGCAATACTAATAATTGATTCATTGTTAACATACATGGTAAATTATTTTATATACTAGTTTTTTATTTTCGCTAAAATATATATATAGCGAAAATATATATCATATCGGACAAGGTAGCAAGACTTGCTAATAGTTGGCGTCACACCCGCCTCAGGCCTTTAACTGGCCGTAATTTTTTTTGTGTTATCTATAGATTTTTCTTTTTTTTCGTGTACATAAATTACACTAGGAGCTACAGAAAAAACCGTATAATGTTGTTAATTTCGACTACTATTTATAAATTATGGACTCTGATAAAAGTTGAAATGTCACACCCGTCACCGCGGACTGACCCATAACTACATTCAGTGATTTTATATCTTCAAAAATGTTGAATAGTGCGTGCGAGAGGGAGGTTTGACATGACTCGTCACCTTAAATAAAAAAATAGGGCATAGGATAATACAACCACATCAACAGTGTGGCAAATAAATCGCTGCCACAAGTAAGGTTCGATTCCTGCTGCAGGACAAAATTTTAACATGATCTAGAAGTATTTGTTCTCGAGACTGAGTGTTGTGGTTATAGTTACATTGATGTCTATACTAGTGAAATAAATACTTAAAGAAAACACTCTTATGCATTTAAACCGTTTATTAGGCTTTTTATAATTCTATTATTTCACAAGCAAATTACGCAAATAAAAAAACCAAACACAAAATACTGCTGAGCGTGTACCACAGATATCAATGTAAATAGATCCCGCAAGTGTATCTACCTCGCCTGTTTAAAATAGGAGTTATAATCCTGATTCGACGCTCTTCATTATAGTCTGCGCTTCACTGTCATCGACATCGTCTGCTAACAAAAATATAGAAAAAATGCCTAATTGTTCCATTCAATTTCGATTCCTTTATTAACTTCTCAAAGTGTACAAAGATTTTAGTAGATAAATTGTTATATCAATACCGTTATCACTTGAGTAGCGTGTCTTTGGACACAAAGGCCTCTTCCAACGACTTCCAGTATGGTTCTGGTCTCTGGGTGTTGTGGTAGCATAGTTATATATGAACATAAATTAAAATGAGATTTTTACATAACAATTTGTTCCGCAACAGATTTGATTTATTAATGAAGAAGAAAACCATTTTTTGTTTTATATGCCCAAAATATTCTATAAAAAATTACAAGAACAATTGTGTTTTTATTATTTTTCTATCTCTAAAACTGACCGAGATATAAAAGTGCAAAGTTAACCTTTTCGGTCTAAGCCGCGGACCGAGCGTGATATCGTTGATGACGTCACCGCTCCTGTCTCCGGGCGAGCGACTCGGGGATTCGAAGCATTTACCCGAATGTGCCCTACGCGCACGGAACTACTTTGTTTATTTTAAATAAGAATCAATAAAAACTACATGAGTATATCTAATAAATGTTGTATTGAGTCTCAGTGTAAAAATAGGGCCACAAAAACACCCGAAAAGTTGTTTTTTTACGTTCCCAAGGATCTGAAAATCAGAAAAAATGAACAAATGCAATGAGAAGAGCACATCCATTAAGGCCAAAAACAATATATGTGTGTTGTTGTGAGGATAATTTCGATGTCAATTGTTCAAATACCATGTGAAATACTAGGTAGTAGGTACTTAACCTTTCCATGTGAAATAGGTACTAAGTACCTAGTAGGTAGTCTGGGTAGGTACTTGGTTTTTGCTAGTAATATGATTTTTAGGGTTCCGTACCCAAAGGGTAAAAACGAAAACCCTATTACCAAGACTTCGCTGTCCGTCTGTATGTCTGTCTGTCCGTCTCTTTCACCAAGCTCTCATGAACCGTGATAGTTAGACCGTTGAAATGTTTACCGATGATGTATTTCTGTTGCCTCTTTTTTCCGTTTTTTTTGCTCGATATTAATAACGGCAACGCTTGAAATATTCACAGAATATTTTGTTTATATATGTACTTCGTGGAATTCCTTCGGGGAGACCTATGTTCAGCAGTGGACTTTTATAGGTTGTTGATGATGATGATGATATGTACTTAAAAAATAAATAATTAAATTAAAATGAATTAAGGGGGGCTCCCCAGACACACCAGCCTAACGGGGGCTCCCCGATACATGTATATTAGTAGGTATGTAGGGTACGCGACTCGCAGTTTATTGAACCATACCAAGGTTAATGATTTCTTTATTTTTTATAAAATATTCTGCCACCATCATATCGTGAACTATGGGAAGGTTGTTAGGTTGGCCTTTTTGAAATCCTTCTTCCATTTAAGTTCTAAAAAAATAATTTACACGATACACTCACTCAATCAGCATTATTTTAAATTAATAAAAATAACTAGAGCGCACGAGAGCAAACAACTTAGCAACGAAATGTACTGCGGACGCCCACCGCGCGGCATCGTATAGGAGCGATGACGTCACGCGCTACTCGCGATCACTGACGAGATTTAAAAAACCTACGTAAACTTCCCATGCTTATAACTTCGGTAATATTGCACCGATCGATGTGAAATAAAAATTTGAATAATGTAAACGCTTTAGACTTTTATTCTACGTACATAAAAGTGTGATATTTTAACCTTGTAATCTTCTTCATTATCAAACCCAAACAAATGATAACCGAGTAGGTATCTAGTGTTACATTATAAAAATAATAATTAAATAATGCAAACTTTCTGCAGGTCATACAATTATTGGGGGAGGCCTATGTCCAGCAGTGGACTGCTATAGGCTGATGGCGATGTAAACATTTGTTCTGCAGCAGGAATCAAACTAAAACATTTTGCATCTCAGCTCGCCTCCTTGTCAACATGGCTTTTATATGGCCAATATTTCAATAATGATGGTGATAGTTTGTCCGTAATTTCATTGGTACCCCACTTTTTTCACATTGAACCCACACACTTCAAACCGAAACACCGCGATGCTGCTTCACGACAGAAATAAGCATGTAGCAACGCGCATTATTGTTTGAACCTTACGGATCCACAAATTGTATAACATTTACAGGCTATCGATGATGGTATGACCATTTATTTTCACAGATTTCTGAGACCGACCAAGTCCGAGATGATGGCTATCATATTGAAAATATGGGAAATACGGGCACAAAAGAACAAACCTTTCAAGGTGAAAATGTTGCAAATCAAAACATCACAGAATATGACTACCATAACTACAATATGGAAAACACAGGAGCCATGCACTATGGGTATGTATATTAACTCTTATAATAAAAATTGTTCACCGTATAACTTTTTTCGTCCGACTTGTACTTTTTGAGAAAGTCAATCGTCGATTATGTTTCAGTGAATCACGACAGGTATTCTATATATAAATTCTATATGAAACACCAATAATATGAAAATGCTATTTTTTTGTATATATTTTTCTGTATCGGCCTACTACCCTACTGAACCACTGCACACCTTTTTCTATATTCGGACCAGAAAACTATATTATGAATTGTCTGATAGATTTTTAAGGTAAAATTATGAAATATTCTGAAGTGAAAACTCTAAACTGGGACATGTCAGGCAATCAAGTAAATGCGACAGTACAAGACGAAGCACCGCAGTCATACTTTGCATGTAACACTCTACACTAGACTGGCCCTAGTATTATATAGCTCGATCCTAGTTGAAATTTATTTATTTATGCATTCCTACTAAAGGTGTGATACCGTAGCCGACTGCAGACATCAGCAGCAGCAGGCGATGTATCGCCCTACAGGTTCTAGCCAAGCATGCTCCATTGTAGACTGCATCTTCGCTTACCATGAGGGGAAATGCAGTCAAACACAAGCCTATTCAATATGTAAAAAAAAAACTACATAAGCGACCAACGTCTCGTTACGGAACGTATTTTATAGAAATACATTGAAACCTGTAGTGTGTGTGACACCTCGCCTGCTGTCTGCAGTCCGCTACACAAGGCAACCTTTACTATGACCACCACTCCCAAATAAAAATGGGGGAAAAAAAAGCACCTGCAGGCTGTGATTGGGAGAGATGTGTAGAGTAATTATTATCTATTTCAGATACCTTCCTGATCATGAAATGGTAAATAAATCTGATCATGATGCACTTCAATCTCGGTACAATGCTAAAGAAAAAGACTATGAAGCATTAAAAAAGCAGTATGCCAAAATTGGATTAGACTATGCGGCTTTGCATGAAGAGAACAAGAAAAATGTTATGCAGGCTTTGAATGCTAAAACCAGAATTGAGGAATTAGAAGGAGTGAGTTATATAATTTAGATTAAATCGTACCCCCCAGTTATTTTAATAACAGATTTGGTGTAACTGACGCATGCAGTTACACCAAATCTGTCATTGGCTGTGCTTGCCGCGGTCGCGAAGGAATGGCGCGTTTCAATGCATAGATTTGCATTGGCGCGCCGCTGTCTTCGTGATCGCGGCCTAAGTATAGTCTGGTGTCGTCAGCCGAATTCGGCCGATCGAAGCAAAAGTATGTAAGAGAATGAGAGTGTGTACGTTACCGCCATTACGATTCTCGAATCAACGGCTAAAGCCCGATCATACTTCGGCCAATGACGGATTTAGTGTAACCAAAGCATAACCAGGCAGATGAGATAAGGAAACTGATGTAAAGTGTTCACTGGGGTCAAGTACAAGGAGAATTAAATAAATATACAGGACATCCCACACACAGTTATCTGATCCCAAACTAGGTAGAACCTGTAATATGGGTATTAGAGACTGATAAACATACATAGATACTTATAAAAAACTCAAACAGAACAAACATCTATCACAGAAATATTAGTCTTGGGCGGATATCAAACCTGCAGCTTAAAGGCACAGTTAATACCAGCTGTGCTGTGCTATAGGGCACGTTGTCGAATTATTTTAAATTTCAAATCAACAAAGCAGAGGCCAAGGAGTTTTTAAAATTTGACTATCTTTTCAGGAAGCGACTGTTTATAAGGCGAAAATACAGGAACTCATAGAGCAGCAGGAGAGACTCGAAATAATGATTCACGCACAAATGAAATCTATCGCACAATATGAGGTTAGTACCTGCTATTAATCCTAAAAAAATGCAACTGCAGAAGTGTTTGCCTTTTATCTTTAGGAGGTGTCGCTATGATATTAGAATTACACCAGATGGGCAGCAGTATTCACCTCTATTTGACACCAATACTATGATCACAAAATCTTTAGAGTTAGTGAAATTAGCTGATGCCTATCTGGTGTAGTGCTATTATTAAATTTAAGAAATCCACAACTTATATTGGTGGGGTCTATATTTTAATCAAAAGACAATATTTTCATTAGTTCTATGATAATGGATATGCTGTTTAATTTTGCTAAACGCTTTCAGAGTTTAGTAGAGAAGTTGAAGAGTGATGCTGAGACTTTGAAAAGTGAGGTGCAAACTGAGAAGGGCAACGGAAAAGCTGGCCGTAAAATGATTGCAGCCTTAAGGAACAATAATGACGCCCTAGCAGAGCATTTGTGTTTATTAGCGTGTGTTATTGAAGGAAAGAGTAAGTTAATAGTGTAATTTTTATTTTCATCATTGTACGTATATATATAAAATGTTATCCTGTTTGCTGAAGGGAAACATAATCCGGTTTCCTGTGATACCCACACTAGATTGAAATCTGTGTCGTGAGTATCCATACGAATTACCAGTATGCGGAGCAGTTTCTAATTTCATAAGTTTTAACTACTTTATTGTACAAAGAATTTGAAAGGGACTAGCCCATATAGCCCTTTTCGCAAATGCAGAGTTCACGGAAGTAGTCTGGACTTTAAAGATTCTGCTACTGTAATATATGTACACAACCAACAACCAAGTTTTAGCAGTAACTATTTTACCCATGATAGAAACCCCAGGTTTCGTAACAACCTAAATAATTCTCAATTACACTCTAAATTGCAACTTTTATAATTTGTTTACAGGTCAATTAGACAAAGAGGCACGTCGCTTAGTGAAAAGTATTGCAAAAAAAGTAACAAAAACAGTTGACAAGTAGAAAGTATTGAAAGTCAAAGTGATGATACTGGAAGAGGAACATCATTATCAGACAATGGAAGTATTCACAGTCCTGCATACTCTATGAACTTCAGTCCTTTGAGTGCTGGTACTCTTATCATAGGTACTAGTCCTTTACAATTTTATGTCATAAATGTCATTAGATCTCCAGCGACCTAGATTAAGTCTGCGAACATTGCGATGTGTATACCATTTAAATTAAGGAGTCTGTTAGAATTAAGTAGGTAGCCCTTAGCTGACAGGATCAGTATTAAGGCGTAAGTCCCACCGATATGATGAGCACCGAGGCTACATGTGCAACAAATGTACGTCAAAGCCGGGTTTTCACAATAAGAGTTGGCTCGGCCTGAGTACTCGTACGAGTAAAATATAAAATAGAGCAGAGTCCTATTCTACTCGGATTAGATGCTGGCGTCCGAGTGCGCTCGGATTACGTTTTTACATGATACGAGTAGCGTCCGAGTAGACATCCGAGTACACTCGGTCCGAGCCAACTCTTACTGTGAAAACCCGGCCTAACTACAGTTGCCAACTAGGATGACGTCATCGGTGTACATCAGCGGGGTGATCGGCTAACTCTGCAAACAGAAATCATTGACACCGATCCTGTTTTAACAAACTGTGACAGTATGTGAATTGACGTTCATTGAATTTCGACGGATGAAATGTCAAAGTTTATAAAAACAGGATCGGTCTCAATCATTTCTGTTTGCAACAGAGTTAGCCAATCACCCCGCAGTTGCGATATACACTGGGGCATCTGGATGACGTCACAGTGTACAATGAATGCCTGTTAGTTGTGATAGTTTCTATCCAAATTATATTTATTTGTAATTCCGTAGCCAAAGAGGAGATCAAATTTGTAATCGACCTTCTTGGTATAATTTGTGCGAGAGACACTAGTTTGTAGCAGTGTTTGGTGGTTGAGGATGATCGGCACTGTATCTATATCTACCCGTGAGATAAAATAAAATAATATACTAATTATCATAAAATCATTTGTTCGTAAAAAGCTGGAAACAGTAATGTACGGTGGGCCAAGAAATTGGTTTACGAGGTATTCCTCGTAGCGCACCCAGATGAAGCGCACCAAAGTACTTCCATATAGCGCGGTTTGGTGCGTTTCATTCAGTAGGTATATATATTCTATGTATGGACCCGCCCTTGGCAGTAAAAGCTTCCTCCATGGATCGGCACTCTTCCCTATCTCTTGCTTTTCTTGGCCATAATTTTCCGGCTACTTGAATGATATCTTCATTCCACCTTTTAAACGGTCTTCATTTTTTTATTTTTATATTTCTGGGTATCCAGTTTGTTATTTAATGTATGGCCATCTATTTGGCTTGATTCTTTGACATGTCATGCCCATTTCCCACCCTTGCTGTATGCAAAGAACAATTGTCTTGCAAATAATTAAATTCTGGCATTACGTTTTCTGGATAAGAAATCCGAACGGCTGGCAACACTTAAACGTCTAGAAATCTCACAAATATTGAGGCCATCGTTATGTGGTGCAAATATTCTCTCTTTCGGCTATTGATAAATAATTGCGAGTGTAGTGCGAGACATTCTGTAGCGTCTTTCCCCGCGCGCGCAGCTGCACTGTTGCTATGCACACGTCGTGCGACTCGTGTGCATAGCAACGACAGACGACCCCCCTCGCGCCACCCGCGCCCCGCGCTACAACACTCATCGATCCATTCGATCCAGTGTTCTCGAACGTCAAAGTGCGATATCGGTAGAGCTGTCCAATAAAATCGGTATATTTGTACCCAAAATCGGTAAATGACAAATAACATACAATATTCAATCAAATTCGTTTATAACCGAGTATGTTTGTGAAGAACTAAGTTTTTTTTGAGCGTCTTTCCCTTACGACTATCTTGCAGTCAGCCTGAAAAGTTTTCTTCCCATTCTTTTCAATATTGTAGAAATTTTATTGTTTGCATGTGGGGTTTTGTATATCTGGTTTGCTTTGGTCATTTTTGGGTGATTGGTGTCAATATCAATTGATCTTCTCAATCTTGAATATCCCCAAATCAAAAAAATAAAATATTAATATTATATTTTTTCGATATCAAGATTAGAAACTAGGAAACTTTCAAAAACGTTTCCTAGTTTCGAGAAAATTTATGAAAAATTTAATCCGAATTCCTGTTTCGAATTCCCAATCGGGAAACCCCTAAAAACATCCAGTTGTAGTATTCCTTGATTAATTACTGTTTTCCCTAAAATTTATGGAACATCCTTATCGAGGGATTTCCCGTAACTTATACCATAAATGAAAAATCTGGCAACTTAAAAGTGTAAAATGGGTAGAAACATCGGTATAATTTCCAAATATTCTCTGATATCGTGGAAAATCGTTGCATTTCGGTATTTCGGTAGGACAGAGCCCATATAGGTAGAAATACCGAAAAATCGGTAGGTTCGAGAACACTCGATCGACCGGCACTCCGGCAATCGGCGCGGAGTGCATATGAGAGGCGCGTGCGTCACGCGCTTCCCTATTTACCCCCTCCTCTGCGGCCGGTCTCCGCCTGTAGCATACCTACTTGTAAACCTTAGTAATAATCTAGTCTTTGCCTTAGTGTTTTTTGTGGCTGTTTGTGTCTGTTGTGTTCTATATTTAATCAAACGTCTATGTCTTAGTGTTTTTTGCGGCGTAAAAGTGTGTGTTTGTGTTCTATAATTAAACAAACTTAACCGCTCTCCTGTGTTTTGAAATGCCAATCCGAGTCCCGCATAGGAGCAGCCGAAGAATTACTGTCAAACGAGGCATTTTAGCAAATTCGAGAAATAACAATAATGTCATCCATGTTTACATAATAAACATGTCAAAGATGCCAAATCTTGACTGTTGTCAGTAATATTTTCTTTTTAACGACTTCAAAAAAAAGTAGGTTATCAATTCGATACGGTATGTATGTAATATTACTGCAATTGCAAAATATTCACATAATGTTAATCTGATTGGGCTTCTAAACAAATGTCCACGCATATCTCCGAAACGACTTATCCTATTTTGACCATTCTCTTTTATTAGCTTACATTTACTTCAACTTAGGGAACAGTGCAAGTTTCATCAAAATCGGTTCATCAGTTTTCAAGATATGTACTAAATATGTATCATTAAGTGTGACCGCCACCAGTTACAGGCGCGATGTCAAAGAGAAAATCTCTCAAATTCATGTTCATGTAAGAAAACTGGGATTGTAGCATAGCGCAGCCTAACGGCAGCACTGCTAAATCCCCAGGCAGCAGACAGGCAGCGCGAAAAGTTGCTCTGCGATCCCCAACCCGCATGCTCAGCGTGGTGATTATGGGCATATCCTTCTTTATTAGGGGAGGTCTATGTCCAGCAATTGACTTTTATAGCCTATGCCCAGCAACGACTTTTCTAATCGACACATGTAATGACATATCCGTCTTGGCCGCAAAAAGACAAAACGGACATAAGTCAGATTACGAATTAAACGCAGCTAACGGAAAAAAAAATACTTATGGTGAAAAATCAGTTACCGTTAACTTAGGCTTACGTCGTCCATACCGATGGAAATTTATTCTAGCAGACGTTCAAAGGTCGATTTTAGGTGCTGATTTCCTCGCCACAAATAAATTAATGATAGATTTGCACGGCAAAAGATTAGTAGACAAAGTAGCACTCGTTTCTCACCCCGCATCTTCCACAAATTCTAACGATCCGTGTATTCGTTCAATAGACGTAAATGAGTGATATTCGTATCACCAAATTTTACACCCGACGAAAATTTTAACGCACACAAAACATGACGTGTTACATCACATTTATACCACAGGTCCACTAGTATACGAGAAAGCTCGTCCCCTCAAACCGGAGAAATACAAAATAGCCAAAGCAGAATTCGAAAGAATGATGCAATTAGGTATTTGTAGGCCTTCAAATAGCCCACTCGTGTGTCAAGAAAAAAATGGGGAATTAGACCTTGTGGTGATTATCGTAGGCTAAACGCTCAGACAATACCTGACCGTTACCCCTTACTACGACTCCTAGACTTCAACATGCTTAAAAACAATATTTTTAACAATATTTACGTATGAATTTCGGCCTCAGAAATGCGCCTCAAGACTTCCAAAGACTAGTAAACAATGTATTACAAAACCTAGACTTTGTATTCGCGTACATAGATGATATTATAATCAGATCTGAATCTAAACAAATCCATTTTTTGTGTTTGGAAAGGTTTTCAACTATGTTCCATCGGCGAGCGGAGCGAGCTGCGAAATTTTTCAAGAAAATGTGTTATTCTGCCTAGGTTGAATAATTATTATTATGATGATTACAAACAAAATATGAAAAAGAAAACTGCGATTTTTTATATATTTATAGGAAATTGTAAATGCAAAAGTTAGCAATGAAGTCGCCGCGAGCCGCGAAATTTTTACACTAAAACCTCGGTATCTTGCTAATTTTTATACTATTACAAAACAAAAACAAAGTATTTATTGGTTTTTATAGCTACAAATCTTTGCATTAACAAAAACCGTGAATGATCCTTATAACGGAAACCGGATAACGATTCATTACTTGTTTTTTGTATGGACACAGTCAGTGCCGAGATAGCATTTTACGCGCCCGGTGCTAGCTTCTGTAACTGTGCTCCAAAATTAAAGATTTTTGTACTATACACACATTATAGTTTACACACTCTTCCAAACAAATAAAGAATTTTGGAAATCAGTCCATGATTGATGGCTAAATCGATTAAAACACATAGAAAAAAGATTCGTGACGAATTGAGAACCTTCTTTTTTTTCAAGTCAGTTAAAAAGCCTGATATTTAGTCTAGGGGATCAATATTTGGGCTACTTTAGCATAAAGAAATTGGCGATTTTAGGCTACTTTTCAACAGAAAATTTGGCGATTTCATTAAGCAAAACCTGGCAACCCTGATTAGTGTCTAGACTCCCTAGACAGAGAAAACAATAGACGAATAGATATCTTCCATCGCATTATTTCAAGAAAGAGAACTACATAAGCGTTCTTCATGTAAATAAGTGAGACAGCACAATATGATTTTCTGTCCCTTATTGCGTGCCGGTTTTTTCGTTGTTTAGCACAACATTGCGCTTTGACAGCTAGACAGTGAATGACCTACGATGACATTAGTGGACAAGCGACATTGAACACTATTTAAGTGGCATAACATCCAAGTAAGTGCAAATATGGCATTGCGACATTTATTATTGATGTATAGGTATGTCAACGACGCTTAAGCGGTTTTTTACAGGTTTAACTTGGAAACTATCTGTCTATACTAAAGTTTACTAATAGTACGTCAATGCAGCTAGCAGCAGTTTTCTAAGATTTTGTCAAAAACTTGCTTGAAACTAAATTACCACCTGGAAAAATTATGTTTCATATACTACTATTGTAAATCAATAATAACAAATTAATCTTATGGATTTCACTATCAAAATGGATAGGTGTAGTGTATTTTGGTGTAAAAGTGACAGTGGGCAAAAAATACCGGATTTGTCTTTTCATTCCTATGTATCGTACTTTTGATGAGGTATTTATTTAAAAATGGATTGATTATTAGACTTCCACAATAGATAACAACCAACCAACTAAAAAAGCAGAAAACTGTAAGAACTTAAGCCAAAAAAATAAATTCAAATTTGTTTGGTGCTGCCTGCATTTGACAAGAATTTTCCCCAATGCACAATAATTTTTATCTCAACTTTCCTTCATGCTTAGCGAGCTGGGCGGCTGAAACTTTTGTCACAGATAGGTCTATACCTAGGAAGCCTAAATCTGAAATGGCGTAGTGCGGAAACAAATAGTTTTTGAGACAATATTTTTTGTAAATTCCAATTTTTCACTTAATTTCGTCAAACTTGGTGACATTTTGCCCTCAAAATGTCAAATCGTGTCAAATAGACTCGTTATTATTGAGCAAGTACTTTGTACTAGGCCCCTCCATATTAGTTTATATAATCTCGATGGTTTAAAACTGTTATTTTTATTTCAGACAAGAGAACTAGAGGCTACGTTAAATCAACGAATTGTAACTAAGAATACACCTGTATGCCCCCAATTATGTAAATCTTCGTAAGTATCAAAAACGATTAAATCAAATTTATCGTTTAAAATCCTTATGCTATATTTTATCAAAACCGGGTAAGTGAAACCAACGATACTGCTTGCCTTCTCCGAAGTACCCGCAAATTTAATTGGCTAGGTCCTTCCAATGGACTGACTGACAGGAAAGAAATACTTTAATGTTAGCTCCGGTTTTCAAAAATTTTTCACTGAGATTAGCTTCTGCCCGCGGCTTCGCACGCGTGGTACATGGATAAAAAATAGCCTATATATGTTATTCCTGGTGTACCTCTCTACATAATGTGCAATGCCATTTTTTTTATTTAAGTACACCTAGTTAACTACCTACAAAGCCTCAGTCTGCCTACTATATAACCATATTGCTAAATTTCCCTTAGACATGGTTTATGTGAGATACCTTACCTATAACCTGTAACATGCAATTTAACACCATGTAATTTACTTCGGTGGTCTTCGCAGATCATCTTGGTTAAGTAACACTCCGCCCGGACACTACTTATATTGGTGACTTGGTTGGCATTTAGATCTGAGCGGTTCCATCCTTCGGAAGGCACGTTGAGATGTTGGTCCCGGCTTTTTCAGTCGTCAAGCCATGTCGGAGGCCTTCGGGCGGCCAATTTGTTCCATGACCAATTCATATGTTTCATCATCATCATCAACAGCAGCAGCATTAATAGCTTGTTATTTTTCCCAGCCAGAACGAAGAACACCTTGTAAAAGCAATAAATTTATTGTATTGTATTGTAATATGTGTCAAAATTTTGCGTGAAGGAGAAATAAACAATACTCACTACCTTTCGCCTTTTAATAAAGGCGAAAGATAGTGAGTATATAATGAAAAAGAAAACCCTTTATTGTTATATATGCCAAAAATCTACAAAAAACTACGAGAACAACTGTGTTTTTATTATTTTTTTATCTCTAAAACTGATCGAGATATAAAAGTGCGAAGTTAACATTTTCGGTCTAAGCCCTGGACCGAGCGCGATATCGTCGATGACGTCACGGGTCCTATCTCCGCGCGAGCGACTCGGGGATTCAATCCATTTACCCGAATGTGCCCGTCGCGCGTGGAACTACTTTGTTTATTTTAAATAAGAAACAATAAAAACAACTTGAGTCCATCTAATAAGTACTGTGTCGAGCCTCAGTGTAAAAATAAGGCCACACAAAAACACCCGAAAAGTTGATATTTACGTTCCTAAGGATAGAAAAATCAGAAAAAAAATAACAAATGCGATAAGAAGAGCCCCCGTTAGGGCCATAACCGACGATATATTTTTGTGAGGATCATGTCGATGTAATTATTCAAATACCATGTGAAATACTATCTAAGTAGTAGGTTCTTAACCTTGCCATGTGAAACACTGACTAAGTACCTAGTAGGTAGACTAGGTAGGTACTTGGCTAATGCTAATATGCTTAATAATAATATGCTTTTTAGGGTTCCGTACCCAAAGGGTAAAAACGGAAACCCGATTAGGTACTAAGACTTCGCTGTCCGTCTGAATGTCTGTATGTCCGTATATCTATCACCAGGCTGTATCTCAAGAACCGCGATGGTTAGACAGTTTAAATTTTCACCGATGATGTATTTCTGTTGCCACTTTTTTTGCCGTTTTTTGCTCGATGTAAAAATACTAATTAAATTTAATTAAAATGAATTAAGGGGGGCTCCCCGATACATGTATATTAGTAGGTATGTCGTATGTAGGGTACGCGACTCGCAGTTTATTGAACCATTCCAAGGTTAATGATCTCTTTATTTTTTATTAAACATTCTGCCACCATCAGACCGTGAACTATGGGAAGGTTGTTACATTGGCCTTTTTGAAAATCTTCTTCCATTTTAGTTTTAAAACAATAATTTACACAATACACTCAATCAATCAGCATTATTTTAAATCAATAACAAGAAGCAAACAACTAACGAGAGCAAACAACTTAGCAGCGAAATGTACTACGGACACCCGCCGCGCAGCGCCGTATAGGAGTGATGACGTCATGCGCTACTCGCGATCACTGACGAGATTTAAAAAACCTACGTAAACTTTGGACGCTTTTATGTTCGGTAATATTGCACCGACCGATATGAAATAAAAACTAGAATAATGTGTACGGTCTCGACTTAGATTCTACATACATGTGTATATACATGTAAAAATGTGACATTGTAACCTTGTTATCTTCTTCATTATTAGTAGGATTGCTAGCATTATATGTACGTACTTTATACAGATTACATTTGTTATGTTGAATACCGAAATTAATTTTTGATTACTATTTTTAGGGTAAATCACCATCATACACACCACGAAGGCTGCGAAAAAATTAGCATTGGACTGTTAGAAGATACGTGAAAAACTGAGAGCTCTTGGGGAAAAAAGTTGGTGTTTAATAAGAGAGTTGCAAATTTAGAAAATATTATTGCAGAATCGAAAGCATTCAAGCTAAATGTTGAAGTTTTGGAGAAATAAAAATATATTTCCTATATTTTTTTTCTTTTTATGCATGAAAATTATTTAGGTAGGCGCAACGCATTCAATCAAATTTGCTTAACATCCTCCATTCCCTAACATATTCTCAAAAGTCATTAAAACGTGTTAGTGAAGGTAGATTATAAATGAAAAAAATTATCGTCATGTAGGTAAAGTATTAATTGATAGATTAATATGGTTTGTCAATTTTTAATTTGAATTGGTTGTCTCTGAATTCCTTGTGCAATATGCAAATATTTTACCCATTATCATCATCATCATCATCATCAGTTTATAGCAGCCCACTGCTGGACATAGGCCTCCCCCCTAATGATCGCCTGAGTCCCTGTCCTGAGCTCAACGCATCCAGCTTCCATCAGCAGTATATCCCAGACCGTCACCACCTAGCCGGAGGGCGTATTATCAGTATATTATTACCAAATCTATGGATTTTTTTATATCTGGCAACCCTGCAGTTGAAATGAGATAGACTCATGTGGCCACGCTGGCTTTCAATTTAGACGTCTTCATTTATGCTGGACTCTGTGGCAACGTTGCCACCTTGGCCCTTTTTGGGCTAAATCTAGCCTTTTTACTCGGTGAACTCGGTTTTTGATGATTAGCCCGGAAAGAGTAATTAGCCCTTTTCATATTGCGACACAAATTCGCACCGTGCCTACCAAGTTATTAAACAATGTGCGCTTAACTTTTGTTTTAACTTATATTTTGTCAGTCACAATCATCATCTCTTATAATTACATAATTAGCTATATACCAGAAAGAGACAGAAAATGTCAATGTTGATTTACCTACTATATTTATTTCATAAATAAAGTACTTATGTAAATCAAGAAGAAACTAAAACACAATATCCATTATCAAGACCAAAATATAAAACAAGATCAGGGAGAGAAGTTAAGCAAACAAAACACTTGTCAAATTATTACATAGAACTAGAAAAACGAGAAATGAAATAAGGTATTATGATTTTGTAAGATTCAGATTTTTAGTTTAGTATAGCTTAGTTTATTTATTGCAACATATAACTTATTGTTCAGTTATATGCACCCTGTTCATAGGATGTGGCAAATACTTAACCTAAATTAATCTATAATCTCGGTATAAGTTAGGTAGGTAACAATAATTCGTATACATGGCCTTCAAATTACAATAATAAAATATTAAGGTACATTATTATAATATGTATGTAGGAATAATACATTATTTTAGAATATTTAGGTAAGTGGGTACCTACAATTTTAATTAGAAAATTTGTTAGTCAAGTCGGTCTTCAAAAAAATCCTTTGAATTATAATAACATTTTTTTAATTAGAAGGTTTCTTAGTTTCGTTATAAATGTTTAGTCTTTTATTTCGTTTGTTTTTGAGGTTATTATTTCGTTAAATATTTTAATAGACATGTAGTAAGGGCCTTTCTTTTATAGCTCTATACATTTTTAGCCCTTTTTATGATAAAATTAAGAAATCTAGCCTTTCTAGCTTGACAAAATGCTTATTTTCAAAAACAAGGTGGCAACACTGCTCTGTGGCACACAGCTCAGATTTTTATGTCTAAGAACACACTGGCAGGTCTGAATTGATAGTTTTTTTTCTCGGTGGCACGTACGCACCTTAGTTTTATTAAAATCTACGATTGTGATATTGACTAGTATTTCTGAGATTGCTATAGTTGTAACTATAATTCGAAATGAACGAAACAGGTGTTTAATACTAACCCAAGACATATGACAATTTTACCTTTGTGGAGTTTCTATCAAAATAATTTGCGAGGTAAGTTATAGTAACAACAAAGTGCTTTATGTACGTACTTAAGTTACTTGTTTCATGGTTCTGGAAGAGCCTTAATTTAAAAAATAGATTAAAGTAGAGTGTGCGTTTACCATTTCATTCAATGTGGAAAGCATGTGACTTGACCCCGAATATTTCGTAATTAAAATAGTCATTTGGAAATGTAGCCTACGTACGTCGCTAAGTAATACAACATTATTTAAGAATTAGTTGTAAATACATAAAAGCTGTAAATTGTACTATCATAGTGGTTCCTGCGTGGACTTTGACACCTGTTTCACATGTGTGTGTGCGTGTGAGTACACAACGCGTATTTCTAAATCCGGTCCAGCGTTATGCGTATGTGTGATACGATTTCTCTACAGAATTAACCTTTTTTGCACTAAGTGTGATTTTGCAGTATACTAATAAAATCAGAACCTTGAAAATGTTGGACAAGCAATATAAGTAAAGAAAAGGGCATCCCGATGATAGGTAATTTTTTTACAAGTATGTAATAAACGCTTAGACTGGCATCTGTCTTTCCTGATATCTATAATCCGTGAATCTTAATCCAAAGTGAACAAGTGTCTTCTGGACCTTAGTGATATATCTTAGACCACACTGTTACTTAAAATTAGGTGAGTTTAGGTTGAGTTGACCACAAGTCAACGAAGGTCCCTGCAATGTATAAAAAAACTTTGCTAACTGTCAATACAACTAGGTACATAATTTAGTGTGTACCTAGTATGACTTAGCGGAGTCTACAGACAGTATGAAAATAGACTCAAAGAAAAGAGCACAAATTGTCTCTTGAACTGTCCCAGACCCAGTAGAGCTATGAAACTACTTACCTTAATACTTATAAGGTTTTCTTTGTATGAGCTAGTGGCTAACTCTTGTGTTGGAGTTTTTAGGCAGCCTATAAGCCTCAAACATAGCTTAACAACTGAAACAGCCGGGACCAACTTATTAACATGCCTTCAAAAGCATGAAAGTGCTCAGATCTAAATGCTACAATATGGTTCACCTATCTAAAAAGTGACTGGACAGAGTGCTGCTTTACTCATATGATTGGAAAGGGAAAAATGACACCCAAGTAAGCCAGTCCATGTGCCCTTCTATGGTATCAGGTTGTTACTCAAAGGAAGTGTAATGACGATTACAATTGGGAAAGTGAGTTTGTTTCCTTGTGTGCTTTCATGCTTAAAATACTCAACTGATATTCATGAAAATTCGCATACACATGGCTTAACTTATAAACATCTTTCAAAAGATAAATGATGCTAAGACTATTGCCATCTCTTACCATTCAATAATGATGACAGGAAGGAGGGAAAGGGAGTCCATACCATGAGTGAAGCCAGCTATAAAAGAACTAATGAATAGCATAATTTCCTATGTTTGTTCATGAAAGTGCCTGCCACTGAGCTTGCAACTGTTAATGTTTCTTTTTAATTTTTCATAGGTAGATAACGATGGCAGAAGCTCATTCAGCCGTTGCATTCTCCTTTGCCATCACTCATGATGGGTGGGATGTTAACTTTGACCGTGAGGTCTTGTACCTTGTCTGGGAGTCTGGCCTGAGGTCCTGGAAGAAACGCTTGGCTCGTTTCAGGGTGAGTGAAACAAGTGAAATGAATACACATTTCTGCTATTACTTTTAAAAGTACCATGTGAGCAAAGCCGTTGAACGGCTAGTCATTGAATAAAACAAAAAAATTTGTAAACAATTAATTGTTGCCTTTTGAATTAAACTATTGCCCGTCCTTGGCCCTTCAAGCTAATTCTCTATTGTTAGTCCTTACGCAGTGTCGCAAACTTTTCTTTTGTACAGCTCAGTATTATGGGCTGCATAATATAAGACATTTTTATATGTTATGGCCCAGCTTTTGACCTCAAGTTTTGTCTGGGCAAGGATGACGTCTATAAGACACAAAATAATGTGAAGCTGCTGTACGCTGTTTCTTTTGTAAATTGTGTCTTGAAGGTAATGTGCTGGATATGCAAGATGAATTCATGTATAATCCAAACGAAATTGACTAGTGAACAAAATATCTTGAATATAATGATTATACTTGTGATATACACGAGTCACAACACATAACATGCTAGTCCTAATTTAAGTTACCTACTTAGTCTTAATGCTACATGTAGGTACATAATTTTAAATTGTCTATCATTTTCTGGTAATCAACGATAATGATTTAACGTAACTGTTAAAATTCCTAAAATATGTTGTAATTTTATTTTAATCAATTAATTTCGTGTTCTATAATTTTTTAGCCCTAATTATATATTTTTTAATCTAATGATTATTATACCAAATTTTTCTAGTTTCTAGTTTTTCTATTAAATATCTGGAATTGTAAAGAGTTACTCTGACTTGAGGACAAGAAATATGTTAATCAATAGATCCTCTCATTATTTTACCCAAACACGAACCGAGCGAAGCGTGCTAAAAAATGGAACCGTATTTAAATTAAATGTTTTTTTTTATATGCGTTAAGTATGGCAAATAGTTCTTAAAGATTTGTAAAATTGGTTTCACATACTTCGCCAGGTAACTGGCATGCAAATTACAAATTACCCCTTGTTATAAAATATTTTTAACAAACATACCTACATAAATCTTTAAAGTGTTTCTAAGTAACATAGCTTTATGGTCCGAACGCGTATGGAAGTACGCATAAGTTCATAAATTTATTCCACAACTGAAAGTTTTTGCTACACAGCACAGCATAGCACCCTGAATTCCAATGAACATGGTTCACAGTAAAGATTTTGTCCACAGAACAGCGTCAACAATGGTGTCTACCCTGGCCACTTGCAGACTCTGTACGTCCTGTGGTCGCTACTCGTGGGTGCTCATTTTGGCGGTTTCAATATACCCTTCGGATTAGTACAAAAAACCTTAACCATTTTACCTGGGTAAGTTAAATCTAAATAATGTCAAGCTTTAATGACCGTAATGATGCTGATTGCCTTACAACTCCTTGCCTAGTCCAATTCTTGGGCAGTCAATATTCTAAGCGCCGGCCGTTCCGTTCCCGGAGGAAATGTTGCAACTTCCAAGCCATTGATATTTTTTTTATACTATAAATAGTATAGTTGTTTAACGTTAAACGGAGTTGCATAAAGTGAATTTAGTAGTATAATAAATAACGCACATTCATTTTACATTATTGTAATAATACCGGACTAATTACCGTTTGATGAATAACACAGTACCTACCTAGAGTAATTTTCCTTGATGAATATTGTAAATTATTTCATGCAGCCGTGTCTGTCGAAAATCGCACGAAAACTTCTAAGATACAAAATAAATGTTTTATAACTTATAAAAATCATCATCATCGTCATTATTATAAGCCTATAGCAGTCCACAGCTGGACATAGGCCTCCCCTAATAAGCGCCATTGCGCCCTCCTGTCCAGAGCTCGGTGCATCCAGATTCTACCAGCAGCCTTTCGCAAATCGTCACTCCACCTGGCTGGAGGGCGTCTTCACTCAAGAACTCGTTATTATTATAAGTTATATAATATAGATATAGATATAACTCGTTATTATTATAAGTACTCGTATTAAATTAACAAAGCTACATGTTTTCGAGCCTGCGTGGTTTTAAGTTTATTTACAGTTTCATATGCAAAGTGGTGCCGGTAGGTAGAGTAGGGTTCTATCACATCATTATGAAGTTCTCTAGACCAAGATTAGCTTAGTAGACTTCTTTTTATTCAGATACTACGTAAGCTAGCATCATAAAACCTTAAGTAAGAGCCCTCGCAAACTGCAGACTTTATATCGGCCAATAGTTTGGTCGATTTCATGATCAGTTGTAATATGCACGCAAGTGCGCATATTACAACGATTCAGTTTCGACCAATTATGCACTAGTAGCCCAACCTTGTCGGGTTATAGAAACTAAAACCCTACAGAAAGCTTGCAGTCTGCGAGGGTTCTAAAGCTTCGACTGGTAAAAGGACCCTTGGTTACGCAATATAGAAATAACTCAAATCCGTCTTAAATATGTTCAAAAACGACCATGTTAATGTATATTTTTTATTTATTTACTAGCGGACACCCCGCGACTTCATCCGCGAAAGAGGTTTTTTTCTTATAAAGCTACCCCCTGCAAAGTTTTCCTCCGTTCAGAGATGTATCTATCGAATTATATGAGACTACCTGTAAAGTAATACTCTTTCAAACAAAAAAGGAATTTTGCATGTCGGTGCGATATCAGTGAACGTTATTAAAAAAAAGATTCTGACGAATTGATAAACTCCTCTTTTTTGAAGTCGGTTAAAAAAATATCAAAAACCTATTTATTTTCGAAAAAAACAGAGGACTTTAAACAAAAGTCATCCCCCAGTTTTGTGGACACTCAATACTCATTGCATCCACCCTCGAGGAGTAATTTAAGTTTATATTGATGACAACCTTTATATTTTTCATGTAACACTACATATACCAAGTTTCCAGTTTCTATCTAATACGGAATACGATTTTTTCATTCAAACGTTTTTACCCCTTTTCAACTCCTTAGCGTGGCATTTTACAAAATTATACAATTTACAAGACCAAGAAAAGTATGTATTCGAAAATTCAAGAAATTATAACCATTCATTAAAATTCTTCTCTAAAAACTTCAACAGCCCCCTTAAAGAGTTGTTTTGAAAAACCTGGTATGAGGTCATTTATTATTTTATATTTAGAGTATTCTGACGAAGTTTCAAGCAAATCGCATCGCAAGATTTTCCCTTAGAAACTAACCCCCCCTTGCAACCCCCCTGAGGGATAATTTAAACTTCTATGTATGACAATCTTTTTAATTTTTATGTAACACTACATGTATCAAGTTTCAAGGTTTTTCTTTAAGGAATACAATTTTTTATACAAAAAAAATGCCGTTGCCGTAAATTTCTTGATATTTTGACACGTAGCAACCGACCATCATTGCTCATAACTGAGCAATTTCTATTGCCCATGTGAGCGCACCTTTAGGGTTGGTATTTTTTCTTAAAATTAACCAACCAATAAAACCAACCCTTCCATACCAAATATTGTTTTTTTTTTTCGGTTAGTAAACGACGGAGTTATGCTATGACTGAGATAACAAACATAAAAAGTACATCCGAATTGCGAACCTCCTCCTTTTTTATGTTGGTTAAAAATACACACAGCTAAGCTATTTCCCCTTGATGTATTTGTTCCAGGAATCGTAGTTTTCCAGTTGCAAAGGTCAACGTAGGTAACCTTCACAATCGTTTGTACGCTTTAAATGGGGACGCTGACACATTCACATTTAGTAGTATTGACCCACTGCCATCATTTTATGCTAGACAAGCAAATTGTGTTTCTATGCTATTAAAATTAAAGGTAATATTTGATAAAGGCCACACTCCAATAATATCAACCAAACTTTGAAACGAATAAAAATATATCATCATACCATCGAGATAATTATATATGTAGTACCTACTGTATTGAGTCGCAGTCTTCAAGTGTAAACTGACAAAAATCTAATATCTCCTACCTATAATATCACTACATAGTATAAAACAACGTCGCTTTCCGCTGTCTGTCTGTCCCTATGTATGCTTAGATCTTTAAAACTACGCAACGGATTATGATGCGGTTTTTTAATAGATCGAGTGATTCAAGATGAAGGTTTATATGTATAACGTGCACCCGTGCGAAGCCGGGCGGGCCGCTGGTAACCTAACCTATAATGACGTTTCAAAGGAAATGTATTAAAACCGTCTTTTTTTTTAAATTTTCACGAAATCTTACGATTTGATTCATCATCATCATGATAATGATTCGATTTAAATTGGTAAGTTATTTTGCGAAAAATGTTCCTGTTGGGAAATAGGGTTGATAGAAATAGATTGGGACCAACTATTTTTTTTTGACGAATGTTATTTTCAAGGCTGATTGTACATTTTTCAAAAATTAGAATGGCATTGTTTTTTTCTTCAAAATAAACCTATAGTTTCCTAAGAACAAAACCTTTTTACTACAAAAGAAAAGGTGGCTGCCCTTAATGAGGTAAAATTTTGCCCCATCCTGTATATACGCGAAAGATGGTGAATAATTTTAATTTTGGCGTTCCTTTTAAATAAATAACCAAAAAATACCACTACATTATACGTTTTTGTATGCCTTATATATATACATAATATTATTATTTTTTCTTACTACAAATAGTCAAGCGTTTGACCACTGTCATACATTAAACTGATGAACCGATTCACTCTGGATTTAAATAGATAAATAGGCACATAAATCATGTCATGATTCAAACCACCTTTTCAAACCTGTTTGAATTCAATCAGCGACGCCGTAGTCGACAATGTACTCAATTTACTGAAAGTGCCTTGTTGACTTTTGACTTTTGACAAACTGATTTACTTAATTATGCCAAGTCAAGATGCTATTCGTTTAAATAAATTATAATGAACTTCTGTAATGTAATCACAATTTAATCAAAGTATGATACTTATTGTGCGCCGTTCATGTTATTGTTTGTACATTATTTCCCTATTTTTGTTATTAAATGTATATAATTTTTGCTACGAGTAACAAGGTCATTCGTACAATGATTGCTGCTGTTTACATTATCTTTATCAGCATAAATAGTTAAATTGATTTTAGTATCAAGTAGCCATTAAGGAATAGAGAACCCTGAGAGACTCCAATATAAAACAGGCAAAGACCAAAATACAGGCGCAATACCACGATATAGCCTAATTTTAAAGCCTACACTTCAATAGTCGTTCAACGAAGTTATGCCCTAGAAAGTATCACAAAGAAATGAATGATGACTCTGAGTTATTACATAGTTATACAAACAGCCGTCACTCACGTTCCGAGAAATCCCCAAGTTCGAATCATACTGCATCAATACATCTTTTGGAATAGTTTATTTTGTTTTATTTTAGTTGAACAGATTGGGTAAAATCAAAACTACGCTTCGACAAACTGGGTCTGGTCCAATCAAACGCGTTTAAGAAGTTATCAAATCCGATTTGGCAAAGTCTACTTTGAGCGTGTCAACTTTTAATTCCTATCGTAGTGAAAAAATGTCCGACGTAAGATCGTGTAGTTATGCCACACCTTCCGCGTTTTGCAACATTTAAGGTGGAGAGGAAAAGGTTCTGCAGTGACGTCCCGCATTGGGGTGTAGTAACGGGTTTCCGCAATCTTTTCTTCCGTGGTTTATTTCTAAATGAGACTTGTTGAATGTTGTTTTCGTGGTATGCGGTGGGCTCGATCAATATTTAGTCCAGCGATAAAAATGATTGATAAACATTATCTCTTGGCGCGTCATACAATAACAGATATGAGAGTCGCGAAACAGTAGCTGAGATAAATAAATTGCTGTTACTACTGTTTCGCGAAACGGTATACGATATACGGAAATATAGCCCAAAGCCTTTGGGCTATATTTCCGTTTAACCGGGATACTTTTTGAGGACATCATATATCAGCTTGCATATTGCAATGGTTTCTAGTTTCCGTACCCAAAGGTTCCAACATTATCGATAGCTTTGTCCAAACGTGACTTAGGCATGAGATTATAACTACACTGTTAAAAGTCGGTAGCAAATTGAAGAATCGACACGAGCGGTCCATAAAACTATAGAGGTCATACCACAGGTCTTACGAAAGTAATGCTTGATTTATGAATAGTAGATTGTTTTACAAGGGACTAAACCATCCCATTATATACGAGGTTGTTATACTCCCGAGCTTAGCGAGGGAGGATGACAAGACCGAGTTATAATGGGTGGTTTTGGCCCGAGTAAAACACTCTACTTTTCACTTCGATTGCGAGAAAATAAAACAATTCCAAATTAGTCAATTTTCAGAAATTTTATTAAAAATTAAATGTGCAGTTAGAGCAATTTTGAATGTTTAGTGATATGTTTTTCCCGGGCAATTTTATTTCGGTTCTCTGTGATTGGGATGTGATAATATTTTGAGTTGATTGTTGTGGAGTAAAAGTTGGAGAGACTCGAATCATGCTTGAGTTTCCTGCATTATTAAGATCTGAGTGCGGCTTCAGCTGAGTTGACATATTCATCCAATCCCGCGATGTAGATGCTTGGGGTTCTGTAATGTTTGGTAGAATATTGATTCCTTCCATAATCCGCTGCGTGACGTGATACTTGTTTTGTATAGAGTCCTCTATATAACCTTCAGCCACTTGATCGGACCTCCATCCACCGTGGCGTTTTAATGTCGTTATATTAGCACCAGAGTCCGCCAACAGAGTCGCGGATGTTCTGCGGAAACAATGGCCCGTGTAGAGTTCCGGATTTGGTAAATTTAGATAAGTGGCAATATCTTTAGGCATGTTACCAAATTTATTTTTGCCTATGACTTGCCTTGTGCATTTACCATTTTGATAATTTAGAAAAAATCTTCTCGTTGAAACATTAGTGGGACGTAACTCCTGATAGGCTTTAACTATATTAAGGTATTCTCCACTGATGACAAATTTACGCTCTTTGTTTGTTTTCGTGTTCGGCAGACTCACAGCTTGTAGGTTTGTATCCGTTTCTACGTCTTCTAGCGTTATATTGGCAAGCTCTATTCCTCTGCATGCACCGCTGATTCCATAAATTAAAGCAACCTGTTGAACAAAAAAATAAGTGTGTTAATAATCGTAATAACCTAGGTACATAATTTAGGTATGTAGGTAGGTATCTATTTATTTAGTTTGAGTAGAGTACATAAGTAGGTTACCTTTGTTGCCAAGTATTGTTTATTTGGAGCGTTATTTAAAAATGTTTCGATTTCTTGTGTCGTCAAGACTTTAGATTTTTTTGCCTTGTATCCAGTGGACAATTTCTTCAGTAAAGCCGTTAAATTTACATATTTTTTAATATCGACATCGTGTCTCGTTTTTAAGGTCATTCTTAACATTGAATATGTGCTCCAAAGAGTCGACGATTTGAATTTTTTCGATAATTCATCAAAATAAGTGAGAAAAACCCCTTCTGTAAAAGAATCCACACGTTTCTCATCTCTCCATTTCATAAAATTTTCGTAACTCTTTAAATATATTTCACGTGATTTTGTCGGCAACAGATTCATAATTATTTCTTTGCCCTTTTCTTCCATTTGCATATTAGCATCTTCACTATCACTTGATGACATTTTTCACGTTCACAATTTGAAAGTTAAAGTCAGGAAGTTAAACGTAAAAGTTTGTGATTTGGAATGAAGAAAATTCTAGAGATTTAGCGCCAATACCATCTTTTTTTTTAAATCTCTATACCTTCAATAACCCTCAACGAAACAGTTCGCATTCTACCGTGAAGGGAAGAATCAACCTTCATAAAACATCACCAAGACGGTTCTATTTTCAAAAAAAAAGATTGACGGAGCACCAAGAAGTCGAGTTTTTATATAAGAGAACGAATGCTTTGTACGGGCTGATGATTTTAGACAAAAATTAAAAAGAAAAAATACTTTTTAGCCCTAGGTATTAAACTCGAGTTTTAGGCCCGCTAAGCTACACTATTATGATACACTTTTTGAGCAAGAGAAGTGAAAATGGTATTATTTGAGTTTATTTCTGATGCTGATCACTTTATTTGCAATTTTTTTTAATAGCCTATTTTGCGGCCGGGTAAAAGCCATTATTTTAAAAATAACTATAATGATGTTAATTTTTTTATGCAGCGATTCGACGACGTGGCAAGTGGTCGCCTGCCTGCTGGCAGCTCTCACAATGTGGCTTTCTGTCATATTCCTTATGCGGTACATGCTCAAAGTCCTGCTTATGTATAAGGTAAATATGTTTTATAGTCTTGATAACTCTATTGCAATATCTTTCCGAGGAATACAACGGGAATAGATATAACCCCTTGGCCGAAATCATTTATAATGTACTTGTACATACTATTTGCCAAATACGTACTAGTTTTTCTACTCCTTTTCTGACGTTATTCACTTCTACCACATTTAAATTTTTGCTCAATGAGGCTGCTTTGAAGAGAGGCAGATGGAAGGAGCTGCATCAGTTGCGCCGACAAGAGCACAGCTCTTAAATAAATGATTATGATGATGACAGGAACTAAAATAAAATAAATTCTACATTTAAGAGAACGAACTGTCAAATGTGGAAACGGTGTAATGAGGTCGAAATCCCCCGTTCGTCTTATCATGTCATAGCGTAGATAATAGGAGGGGCCGCGACCATAGCTGCTATTGAAATTAATTCCAAGCGACCTTTAACTGACTCTCCTATACTGCGCAGAATTTACTGTATAAACGCTGCCCAGTATTACGACTTTAGATTATGGCATTCTAATATAACCAATTTTCATATTAATTTATTTGTTCATTAGGTACATATAACAAAGGTTGTAATAAAGTTTGATGTTTGTTATTCAATCACACTAGATCGACTGTAAACTATTGTTCTTTGTCTAAAAAAATAATTAATAATGGTCACACAAATTACATAATAACGGCCATACTTTGACCTTGACACCTAATATCTATGTTTCGGGAAACATTATGTAGATACGAGGTATCAACTTAAAACCAACGAAACGGTATTTTTGTGAGAGGTTAGCTGCTATGTTATGTGGTATCCATCGAAGGACAGAAGCCAGTTGGTACTGAATAATGTTGAGTTTGAGCCACCATAGTGACGTAGATCGAATAGTCATTTTATGATAATAACAGCATTCGGCAGACAAACAATGACTTGACTATATTTGTATGAAAACTATTATCATAAACAAGATACGTCTCCGTCTGGTACTGATAAGTTGACCTACCTGTGGATTCTCAGTGGAGCAATCTTAAGGTCAACTATAGTAATTTGTTTTTAGGGTGACGTTACCGAACCGGTCAATCGAACCCTTATGGTGCCACTTTGTCCGTCTGTCTGTCATAGCTGATTATTTCAGGAACTACATAAGCTACCGACTTCAATTTAGGTATAGATTTAAAATAAACTAACTGAAAGTATGCCAGAGAGCCATGGAACGTAGCATTCTCGGTATCAAACGAACCGATCGAGTGCGTAACACCACACTGCGTTCCTTGACCGGTGTTGCCGATGTTGGAGATAAAGCTGCCAGGCTCAAATGGGATTGGGCGGGACACGTCAGCCGGATGGCTTCTAATAGGTGGGCGACTATCACCACTGCCTGGACGCCTGAGGGACAGCGGCGTCGGGGTCGGCCGAGGATGCGTTGGCCTTCAAAAGAGAGTGGAGGGAGTTGGCTCGGGATAGAGATGTTTGGAAATCTATGAGGGAGACCTTTGCCCAGCAGTGGGACGAGAGAGGTTAAAAAAAAAAAAAAAAAAAAAGCTGAATAAGATTGCCATTAAAAAAATAATAGGATAGGTAGAGTGGGGTAACAAATCAAAAGGCTTGTTTTTATTGATATTGATATGGTAAACGCATAGATCGTACGGGATAAAGTGATAGAAAAAAACGTTGATTGTTAGTTGTATAAACAAAAAAATTGCATTTATTTTTTACTTTTTAGTTTTGAACTTTTTGTTTTTGAAGTCGGGTTTTTTATTTAAAATTAATGTTTATTTCCAATTTTTTTGTGAATCTGATTTTAAGACGATTACTTAAAATAAAATTCAAGCCCATACAATTTTCATTCCCTATTTTCTAACTCTTAGGATTGGTACATTTATTTTAAATTTATATGGGACCAAACTGAAAGTAAACTCTCAACAACGGAAAACGATATTTGCAAATCAGTTCTTAAATGACGGAATTATGGGGTAACAAACATAAAACATGAATAAAAATCGAGCCCATAAAATCTTCATTCCTGTTTTCTCACCTTTAAGGTTGATATTGTAAAAACTTGTAACTAGCTGTAAGTTTTCCAACAAAAATAAAAATAAAGTAAAATATTTTTTCTTCAAATTTTTATGGAATTAATATAAAGTATACCCTACACAAAAAACGAAGAATTTTCTAAATCGGTTCATAAATGAAGGAGTTATTATGTAACAAATATGCAAAAATGAATAAAATTTGAGCCCATATATTTTCATTTCCTGTTTTGTCACCCTTAGGGTTGGTATGAGTCAAATTTATATAAATAATAAATAAATATTGCTGGACTATTACACAGCATCATGTAGCCCCAAACTAAGCAGAGCTTGTGTTATGGGAACCACATGATTGATATATTACATATATACATTTTTTTTGTAAATACATACATTATCATACACGGAAAACACCCAGACCCGAGACAAATATCTCCAGAACATTCAAAAATTTGACCCGCGGCGGGAATCGAACCCGCAATCTTCTGCGTCCCAGGCGGACCTTCGCCCACTGCGCCACAGAGGTCGCCTGGCACAGAGCAATTTATGTGGGATCAATTGGAAATTATACCCTACAATATGACAAAATAATTTTCCAAATCGGTTCATAATTGACGGAGTTATTAGGTAACAAACATAAAAAAAATACAACCGAATTGAGAACATCCTCCTTTTTTTGAAGTCGGTTAAAAATAGCCAATATTGATAAATGTAACTTTCTATCGATGAAATAGTAAAACTTATAACCTGTAACTTCATATTAGTGAGTTTCTGTATTTTAAAATGTCCCTTGATCGGTGGTCTTTAATATCCCCTCTGCAAATAAAGAAACACTAACATAAAATGGCAGTCATCATCATTTACGCTCTTGTAGGTGCCTCCTTTACTTCCCTATATGACATGACATCTACTTTCTTTTTAATGTGGTTCATATAATTTACCCTTGGGCTTCCCCTTCCTCTCTTTCCTTCTACTTTTCCTCTATGATGTTGCGTATAAAGTTGTCATGTCGTATACGGTACATACATCTTTCCTCCTCTGTTTTGTATATTTTTTAACATAAATATATCTTCGGCGACTCTACTTAAAACTTCTTAGTTACTTAGTCTACCCAGCTTATTCTTTCCATTCTTCTCCAGCACCACATTTCAAATGATTCCAAAATCTCTTTGTCTCTCTCAGTAATGGTCCACGTCTCGTGTTCCAAAATATATCGCCGGCTCTGTCCCTTTTCGAATCGGAAATGTCCTATCGTCATAACAGTAGGATAAAAGTTAAGGTCGATAACGATGTTTTATCCCTTTGGTATATGGGTCTTCAATAGATGTGTACACAAACTAATCAAATAAATGTTTTTAGGGGTGGATGTACGAGTCCCGTGCGCCGGGATCTAAGATATCCCTTAAAACCAAGCTTTGGGTGAGCGTGGTCAAGGTGTTATCAGGGTGGAACAAGCCAAAATTGTACAGTTTTCAAGGCTCGCTTCCAAGGCTGCCTTTGCCCAAAGTCACCGATACCATGCAAAGGGTAAGTGAATCCCTAGATTTTCTTGTCCAGGGGTGCTGATACGTTTAAAAGGGTAAGTTGATCCCAGGTAACATCTCCATCTTCGGAAACCAAGCCAACCTCACCTGCCCGTGCATCCTGCCAACTATGAACCTGGACTCTGGCACTCGGCTGATTGCGGCATATCGCAGCGTAACATCGGCATAGCTATACCCCCTAGCCGCCGACGGGCGGCAGCGTCGGCGTTGTGCCCCGCTGTGCCCTGCGATTCCCAACCTTCATGCCAGTGCGACCCCTTGTTAGGAGAGGCCTATCTCCAGCAGTAGACTGCTAAAGGCTGTTATTTTTGTTGTTTATCCCATACTGTCTTCGTGAAGAAACACGATGCAAAGCGTAAGTTGATTTTAGGCATTCCTTGCCCAAAGACCAGATAATACAAAAGCAAAGGGTAAGTTGACCACTGACTGTTTTGCTTAGAGTCGCTGATCCGATAAAAGGGGAAGTTTAACCCACACAGTCTTTGCGCAAATTCACTGTTACGATAAAAGTCTTAGCCCTTGGTCGCCGATACTGATGTAGTACTATTTTATATTTAACCTTCACTTATGGGAATTTAATATCTAAGATTTTATGATAAAACAAATATTCCAAAAGTTTCTACTCTGATGCGATTTCATGCGATGTACTACGTCTGTGCAGAATTACGATGTAAGAAATAAGTTTACACCAGGCTGTGTAGATATGCCAGGCTGTCCTTGCCCAATGTCAAAGTAAATATTTGCAACCGGTTATTTGATCCTATTATGCAATAACCTTCAGTAATGTAAATGCCGTTAATAACTTATTTTCACAGTACCTGATCAGCGTGCGCCCATTGTTAGATGATGAAAACTTTAAGAGGGTGGAGCAGCTAGCGAAGGAGTTCGAAGAAACGGTTGCCGTCAAACTGCAAAGATACCTGGTTTTAAAATCATGGTAATGTACCAAAAAACGGTATTATTGTTTGTGCATGTACGCGTGTAGTGTGTATGTATTTTTCGAAAAAATATATAAGTATTAGTTAATACAGGCCAATACAGGTTTGCTTCGTTTGGGAATGGATGATACTGTTATAGTGTCCAGCATAATTTATTTATATCTATTGATGCATGTATTGTATTAACCAAATCCTACTAATAACCTCCTTCACGCCAAAACAATTACACGGATTGATTTTTTTTGTATATATGTGGTTCTAGACCAGTAATGACATATACCTAGGCTTTTTATAGGGGTACCACGCGATCAAATCAACGGAGGGAACACTTTAGTGATGCATAATGATGAGATATTCTCAGTAAGGTTGAATAGACGACTCGAGTTTCTAAGTGGTTTTTTTATCTGGCCATAATCTCAGACTTTGTTACCGAACGCATCAGGTAACATAGTTTCAAATGAGCTATTCTTATTTCATCTTCATTTGAGGTAGTGGCCAACTCTTAGTTTTTGTGCGCTGATTATCTAAAGATTATATTAGTTTACTAGCTTATAGATTACCCTAGATTTTAGGATCTAAATCCACTAAATGATCACCCATCCAAGTAATGATCGGGTAGAGTGTTGACCAATATAGTCTGCTAAGGTAGTAGCTCAAATGAGAGACGGAATGCGCTATAAGATTGTCTACATTCATTCAGGAATCATTGCCAAGGTTAAGAGAGGGCTGTCAGGTTCCCGGTGGCTGGATTAATTCTCTAACATCTCGGATGATCTATTCACAAAGTCAGATCTTTTGTATGCTCACAAAACTAATAAAACTTCTCGGCATAGTTACGGCTTTTCTCGTGCTAATCTAATAAAAAAGAGCCTTTATTTTATTCCAGGTCACAAACTATGTACATTCCAAGTTTCATCTAAATCAGTGTAGCTGTTACGAAGTCGAATGTGAATAAACTTGCAAACCCAAACTTCCACGTTCTTAACGCTATCTCCCGCATGGTACTCCAATAAAAAAGAGTCTATATGTTGATCCAAGCCACATACTATGTATATTTCAAGTTTCAATCGAATCCGTTCAGCTGTTAAGGTGAATGGGAACAAACATACAAACATAATTTATAATGCGCGCTGCTGAAATTTGGAATCAGCTGCCAGCGTCTGTTTTTTCATTGACTTACAATCCTAACGGCTTCGAATGAGAGTTAATAGGCATCTTCTGGGAAAGCTTGGTCCATCGTCGACCTCATCCTTGCCCAAGCAAGAGCTGGCCTAAAAAAAAAACAAATCTTCGCATTTAATATTGTTTGTTACCATAATAATAATGCTATGACTGCTATGGGATGTAAAAAATTGTATCAAAGGCCAATCCCGATTCTAAACCATTAAGAGCAAGGTCGAGAGGGCCGCTCAACTCCTTTTATACTTACATGACCTTCGTTCAGATAACAATTGATTACAGAATTTATAAGAGCTAATGTAGATGCAAAATACATAATATAGCTCGCATAAATAACTTATCTGCAGGGGTACGTTCGAAACGTTTCTCAGCCGAATCCGACAGTGAATTGAGCCGGTAGTAAAAGTTGTTTCATAGTTTACGTTTTCGAGCTGTTTTGAGTGATAAATTGCAATCTGCAAGAAGATTTCATTACCCTACGTTATTCGATCAGTTTCTATTTAAAACCAGTTGGGGTAAAGGGGTTCCAACCTCCATTTTCGGAACCCAAGTCAACCTCTCCTGGCCGTGGTGCAAACTGCTAACTAACTAACGGGGCTCTGGCGGGTGGCATAGCGCAGCCTAACACTGGCATAGCTACATTCCCAGGCCGCCGACGGGCAGGAGCCTCCCGTCGAAGACCACTAAGAAATACCTCTCCTAAGAATTGTTGCAGAAGCAACTGAGAGTCTCAAGTTCTACTCTCCCGATAAAATATGGTAGATAGGTATTACACTAATATTATAAATGCTAAAGTTCGTGTATTTGTTCCCACTCAACTACGTAACGGTTGGACGGATTTAGATTATTGATTGATACATCATTTTTGTGACCTAGATTAACACTTTTTATCCCGATACCACACGAGCGAAGCGGCGGGCGAAAACTCGTTTAAATTGATTTTGTTGTTCTGTGGCCTAGTGAGTAAAGACCCGCCTGAGACGCAGAGGGTTGCAGGTTCGATTCCTGCTGTGCTGTGAGACAAATTTTGGTATCATCTGCAAATATGAGATACAGGCAGGGCTCTAGCGGTCAGTGGCTAGGGCTGCATAGAGAATAGAGACGAACCTCTACGATTATCATTATTTTTATTTATTTGCGTGATTCTCGAATTTAATATTTTATGATTTTTCAGTTTAATAATAGCAGAGCTAAAGTACTTACATATAGCGATTATGAAAAAAAGTTTATCGTGACGTAGATACCGGATTTGACCTACATGGACTGTTTTATCGGCTGTTTACCCCGATTTGAGTAAAACTAGACGGATTTCGATAAATTGTGCGACACACGATATACGAGTATATACAATCGAGCTGATAAATAGATGGGAGCTAGTTTTCTTCTTCCTCGTATTCTTCATTGCTAAGGCTCATGCCCATCCTGAAACACTTTTATTGAGGTATGGAAGCTAGTAACCATAGTGAAACTATGAGGGCTTCTTGTTTGCCCCCTCTGCCCAAATGTTGAGGTGACTTGAGGCTCAGGCTTAGTTGTATAATAAGGACATACTTTGTACAGTCAGCATCAAAAGTAGATGATGAGTTTCAGAAATTCAATACAGCTGATAGAAATTTGCGTCAGAATTAGATAGCACTAAAGTGTTCCATAAATAGGTGATTGAAAAATATGCCAACAATAAGCTGATGACACTAACCACCACATGTACCTGATGACTTTAAGGTTCAAAAGTATCTGATGTAAAATAGTTTTATAAATATACTAGCTGCACCCCGCGGCTTCACCCGCGTGGAAATGTATGTGTCAAAATGTGTTTCATTATTTACATAAAGGTTTATTTTTTGTGACCCACGTTTTGCGAGGAATAAAAAGTACTAACATATTATTAATGCATTACCTAGCATACCCGTACACGTTCCGTTCTCGTTCCCACTCTCACTCTCTTTTTCGTTCCCGTTCCTACTCCTGTTCACGTTGATCACCAATTCAACAGCCGGTTAGGTATGATAAATTTTAATAAACTAATAATATTAATAATAGTTTTTGATATTTATTTATGTACATTAAGTATAATTATAGTAAAAGATGTATTTTAGACGAGTTTACAATTAAATAAAGTGTCATAATAATAATAATGCGACGTAATCACACAGCATCCCGATGATAATTGATATAATACACACATAATTTTTGTTTCGTAAGTACATACATATCATACATAGAAAACACCCAGACCCAAGACAAATATCTACAGAACATGCAAACATTTGTCCCGCAGCGGGAATCGAACCCGCAACCTTCTGCGTCTCAGGCGGACCTTCGCCCACTGCGCCACAGAGGCCGTCAAACTTACCTAACTTGAGAAATGATTGGTTCCCCATACAAACTTTCATCCCCTTTCATACCCTGTTCAAGTTTTTTTTTCTTAATGTACTTTTTAGGAATCAATTTTAATCAAAGTTCATTAATTAAAATTGATTACCTTTAACCGCCTTAGGGGTTGAAGTGCGAAAAATCCTGAAACAGGATATTTATTTCTAGAGGAGAGATTCTGTGCAATATTTCAAGTCGATTGGTAATGATTTTTTTTGTTCCCCATACAAACTTTGCCACCCCGTTTACAACTTTAGAGATAATTTTTTCAAAATTAGATAAGCCTTTGTTTTTTATTCATTAAGCTAAACTAACAAACATTTACACAAACTTTTGTTCCCCGTAAAAACTTTGCCACTCCCGTTAATAGTCTTAAAAATATCTTACTATCTATCATAGCAAAAATAACTGATTATCTATTTTAACTGGCCTCTTAGCTCAGTAGATAGTTTTTTATTTTTATATAAAATATTATCTAAAAATAAAAATAAAAATAAAAATAAAAATAAAAATAAAAATAAAAATAAAAATAAAAATAAAAATAAAAATAAAAATAAAAATAAAAATAAAAATAAAAATAAAAATAAAAATAAAAATAAAAATGAAAAGAACTGAGCTGAAAGGCCAGTTAAAATAGATAATCAGTTATTTTTGCTATGATAGATAGTCAGTTATTTTTGAACCTATATCTTTATTGCCAAAATATTGCAAAGTAACATAATTCATATATTTATAAAACTATTTTACATCAGATACTTTTGAAACTTAAAGTCATCAGGTACATGTGGTGGTTAGTGTCATCAGCTTATTGTTGGCATATTTTTCAATCACCTATTTATGGAACACTTTAGTGCTATCTAATTCTGACGCAAATTTCTATCAGCTGTATTGAATTTCTGAAACTCATCATCTACTTTTGATGCTGACTGTACCTTTGTGCTCCAGCCTAAAAAAAATCAATGCCTTTTCCTAGTGAAAAGTCATGTGATGTATAAGAGTGATGAATATGCATGTGACTGGACTGGATGCACGAGAAGAGGGAGACGGAAGAAGAGATGGATGGATTGTGTGATTGGATATGAGATTTGACAGCTTTGAAGGGTTGATAGAGGCGAGTTATTTAAAGAAGAAAACATGTTTTACCCACCCCACCTTGGGGGCAAGGGACAACAGCAGGAGAAAGATGATATAGGCTTTTTTTCTCTTTGGAAGGTTTTTAGGTTGGTTAGAAAAGTGTTAATCTTATGAAACCCACGGAAGGAAGAAATTTTCTCTGCTAGAACCGCCAAGGCCACGAATTCGAATGTTTCATGCTGCCGGATCTAGCTATCTGTATTGCCGATCTGACTTATTTAATGTGCAAAAAGAAACCTTGGTATCCCGCTTTAAGATCACTGAATAATAGCTAGGCACCATACCAAACCAACTATGATCTATACAATAAATGTAATTTATTTGCGAAACATAGGTTAAGTAAAAACCAAATGAAAAAAAAAGTACAAAAAAAAAGTACAGCCTTGTCCTGCTTTACAGAGTGCAAAAAATTGTTTACTAATACTAATAATGTGTACATACTGTGCCTTTTTCTGTAAAAACTTATTAAAACTTTTCAAGAGTTTAATTGTAGAACCTACCTACTTCACGTACTTCAAGATAAAAAATTAAATCCTTTGGACCTTGTATTACTCCAATAGCTAAGTACTAAACTAACTAAGATCTTGGTTAGGTCATTTACTCAAGAGGAATAAAAAAAATGTTCCATAGGGTATATTGCACTGAGGCTGTTGGCAATGAAACCCAATTCGCGCTTTAACAAAATGTAAGGTTGGTTGGTCGCGCATAGGTTTTGCCAATCAATTTTGGGGTGTAAGGGGTTCCGACCTTCATCTTTAGAATCCAAGCCAACCTCACTTGCCCGTTGTTGGCTGTTAATAAACGGGTCACTGACGGCCGGCTGATTACGGCATAGCGGAGCCTTACACTGGCATAGCTAAATCCCCTGGCCGTCACGGGCAGCAGCATCTATAGTGAAAGAAGCTGTGTCCTGCGATCTGCAACCCGCATACACAGCGTGAAGACTATGGGCATATCCCTTTCTTATTGGGGAGCCTTATGTCCAGCATTGGTGCATCACTTTTTTCTGGGTGAAAGGTGTCATATATGTGCTTGTCTGTTCCTCTGACAACGTACGTGCGAAACATGATGATCAGTAATGCTTAAGAAACAAACAAACTCACTTTCAAATGTATAATATCAGGATGTTATTGTAAGTTTATTGTTTAAACTACGTTATCGCCATATCAGGGTCTGTATATAATAAAAACTATACTGATAGCATGATACGTCATTCATTACGTTCTTTGTTATTTATTTCGAATTATTTTCGTACATAGTATTACTACTGTGCTGCTATGCGGATAAATTAATTATATGCTTAATTTATAATTACTTATCTGTGAAAAACTGTCAACCATTGGGGTAAACGGGTAAAAAAACTCATGAGTGAAGACCGTGGCTCGGTAAACTTAGTGTAGGACGCCCTCCGGCCAGGTGGAGTGAGGATCTAGAAAATGCTGCTGGTAGAAGCTGGTCGAGCTCAGGTCAGGGCGCAATGGTGCTCATTAGTGGACGCCTATGTCCAGCAGTGGACAGCTATAGGATGATGATAATGATGATTTGTATTGATTATAGTCAGCGAAAAAGTATATAAACACGATCAATCAGTGCTTTAATTCTGGAACTATCGGATTAGTTTATTTGCAATAATTTTTATGGATCTCAACTCAAGTAAACTGCAGAAACTTTAAATTTATAATTTACGTTTTACTTAGGGGCAGTAAAATGTACAGTACAATAAGTGTATTACTCCCATACACTTATTCTACTCGTAAAAACAATCCTCCATAATAGATATCGGTACAGATCCACGTGTTTTAAGCTGGGAGCAAATATCGGACGCGACTGAGATGTGTACACTATACGTGAACGTCCGCGACTCATACAAAAATCTCAGCAGCTAGATTTCTATCAGATGTCCAAACGCTAAGGACGGTACAAGGCCACGCCACGTCCGTGACTTATGATTTAGTTTGCACAGTGCAGTGTTAAATGTACTAACCCACAGGCTCAATCACGAAGACTACTATCGAAAACGTATTTTGGCCAATGAGAAACCGTAACGCTTACGTCAGGTTGAAATATTCGTGATCGCCCGTCTGATACAAACAACGGCACGGACGACGCGGCCGATGATTTGTACCCAGCTTTAACAGTTCGTTAATTACGCAATGTTCTAGCTGGAGCTAGAGAGTCTAGACTACTCTAGCTAGCTGATAGTCTCAAGGCGATGTCACTGTAGATAGCGGGGTCACATGGATAGACTGTCTGGGATTATTAGTGCGTTATCATGCGCAAAGGTTAAGATCACGAGGAAATGTGTCTCGTGCTTGGTTCGTGCGGGCTTTATTGACCTTCTGCCCGCGGCGCGCTGCCTCGCGCGCCCGATATCCGAATAAAAGTATAAGCCTATTGTGTCATATATGGGCCAGAACTATATCTGCAATTCAGTTCAATCAGTTTTAAGTAGTTTTGGTCTGAAGGAGGGACAATCATACCTTCTTCACATAAGACACCTCTGTGGCGAAATGGGCAAAGGCCCGCCTGAGACGCAGAATTTTTCAGGTTCGATTCTCGCAGCGAGACAAATGTTTGTATGTTTGGCGCATATTTTTCTCGGGTCTGGGTGTTTTCTGTATATAAAATTTATGTTTTTCAAAAAAAAAATACAAGTAGTACCATATCAGTCATATGGTTATTACAAGGTTTACTTAGTTCGGGGCTACATGATGCTGTGTGATAGTATCAGCATTATTTATTTATTTATTCATTTTAGGTGGTCAAGCAACTACGTATCCGATTGGTGGGAGGAGTATGTTTACCTCAGGGGGCGCTCGCCTCTAATGGTGAACTCTAACTTCTACGGAACAGATGCGATATTGCTTCGGCACACCAATAACCAGGCGGCGCGGGCCGGTGTCATCATACATCTGTGCCTTATGTTCAGGAAACTGATCGATAGCCAGGACTTGGAGCCGGTGAGTATCATTCACGACTTTTATCAGTCTTTCTCTTCATTAGAGAATGAATTTCTTTTTTCCGAACACACTGTGTCATTTATCAACCTTTTATCGTTAAAAAAACTAACTTAAAAGCAACTTTGAATTTTGGCATGATACTTTCACATAAATGTCGGCAAAGATTTTATCTTCCAAATGTACAGACGGCTTTTGGAAGCAATCGTTTTATTCTGAGATATAAATTATAATACAATTAATTTCGCTTGTCGCCTTAATTACTTCTTCTTCGGCCTATAGTACTCCAGTTTAGAACAAGTCTCTACCTATTTAGGAAGTTTTGCCAACACCAAGCTTGGCAGGCGGGAAATTATCACAGTATTGGTCATAAGTAAACGGGAGATTCCGCCCATCCCCTCATGTAATACTTGATGACACTCTTTTCTTGGCTATGGTATGGTATGGTATGGTGTCCCCAATAGATTTGTATACTGAGCAATATCGGGGCAAATTATGATGTTCGCTTTCATTTTGTGCCTGCCTACAACGAAAATACTCTTTGCCACAAGGAACTTCCTTACGTGTATTTTTCTCAGATAATGCTACAAAACATGGTGCCCTTATGCTCATGGCAATACGAGCGACTTTTCAACACGGTGCGCGTACCCGGAGTGGAAACAGACAAGATAGTCCATTACCACGACTCCACTCATATAACTGTGTACCACAAGGGACGGTACTTCAAACTGATGGTGTATTCCCGTGGCCGGCTCCTGAAACCCGCTGAAATACAAGTGTAAGTAAATATTCTCTATGTATGAAACTATAGCAGGATTATTTTCTCGCTGCAACATGCCATAAATCTTCTTAACACTAGTGTTGAGAGTACTCGGCGCACGTTATCGATAAAATGAATGACACAGCGAGAGCGCCCGGTGGTTGCGCGGTTAGAGCAGTCAAACTCAAATATCAAAATCAATATTTATTTATTCTATAACAACTGTGAAGTACACTTTGAATCGTCATATTTTTTAATTTACACCATTCATTAAAGTAAGTACGTCCATTACATTTACACCATTCGTAGTACGTCCTGTGGGTCGCGCTAGTTGAGAAACACTAATCAGGTATCAGGCAAAAATTAAACAAATCAGTGAGTTCATATAAAATAGATTTAAATAAACTGATGACAAAGTAAAAAAATAATATAATGTATCGATAATTTTTATCCACTGCAGTAATGCACATCTCTGCAACAAAAGGATCGCTCTGGTCACCTTAGTGGGAGAGAGATCAATAATGTCTCGTTTCGATGTATGACCGAGTTTGCAGCGAGAGTTTAACGCTACTATAACATGAATTAACTCATTCATACTGAAAAACAGGTATTTTTACGTACCGTTACATGGGTGAGGGCCCCGAGGGAGTTTCGTCTCAATACAACGGGTATGTTCACTCATTCTAATGAAGGCTCTCCAAATGATTTGAAACGCTGTTGATGCCTTCATTGACGTAACGGTACGTAATAATTATCGTTTTTCGATATGAATAGATAAGCTTAATAATACGCCCTTTTAAGGCGACTATAAGGGTCAAACCTCCCTCTCGCTCGCACTATTCAACATTTTAGAAGATATAAAATCACTGATTGTAGTTATGCAAAATAGCAAACCTTCACTGCATAGAAAATAACAATACAAAAGTTCAGCAATAATATCATTTTGATTCTATCACGTTTTCTTACCAAAAAACTTGCACCAATGTCATCAATTTTGGTGCAAATTTTTTGGTAGAAAACATGTTGTGTTCAACATGATATTATTGCTGAACCTTTGTATTGTTATTTTCTAGGCCGTGAAGGTTTACTATTTTGCATAATTACATTCAGTGATTTTATATCTTCTAAAATGTTGAATAGTGCGAGCGAGAGGGAGGTTTGACCCTTATAGTCGCCTTAATAGTCTGGCACTCTTAACCTACTATGCTGTGCAATGTGCATAGCAAAAAAATATGTAAACTGATCATGAAAAAAAATCTGTTGTAATTATTAGGGGTGCATATTTCTAACTAGCTTTTCGGGAATAGTTCTTTTTTTAATGAAAGGAAAACCCTATGTCCTTTTATGTACCCTCTGGAAATATTAATGCAGCGTAATATCATGATACGAAATCCAATTTTTTTTTATGATTTCATTTATCGTCATATAATCCTCACTAATAGTATTAATGCGAGTCTAAGTTGGTTTGTTGCGCCTTCACGCCTTAACTATTCGATCGATCATTATTAAATTTTGCAAACGTTGTCAGAGGTACAGAAAAGGACATACGAACGGAAAAATAAATTGTTTCGCCAATTTTTTTGATGATTTTCATAGCAAAATGTTTAGTAGATGACAACGAGCTTAGAATAGGGCGCAATGGCGCTGTTAGGGGAGGCCTATTTCCAGCAGTGTACTGCTATAGGCTAATGATGATGACAACAATTCATCTAACAGCTGAGAATCGTTCTACTTCCGTATTACAAATCAGTTATTACGTGCGTACGCAATGACTACGTAAAATTATGCAGTGTTCAATAAAAATGCACGTAATTGCGTAACCTTTTATATTACACAACAATGATAAATGCAACATATGCACATAATTCTTTTCTGTTTAGTCTTTGTGACTACACGTTAATGCATTTCATTCAAGGTCACTGATGTATGTAACATTGGTGACCTTGAGATACTTTGTGTTGGTGAAATAAATTATAATAAATAACGCTGGACACACCTAGCTGAGGACAGGGCGCAATGGCGCTCATTTGGGGAGGCCTATGTCCAGCAGTAGACTGCTAGAAGCTGATGATGATGATGATGATGAACACTCACTATCACAAGCATCATGTAACCCGTGTAGCCCCAAAAATTTGTAACTCGTGACTGATAGATTTTAAACACATATTTTTGGTAAATACACAATGTAGGTACTACATTTGTCTCGGGGTCTGGATTTTTCTATGCATAGAATGTACATATAAAATGTAGCCCCAAACTAAGAACGAAACCCCAAACCAAGAACAACAAACAGTGCTTGTATTATGATAACCGCATGACACATATACTTACATAAATATTTTTGTACATAGAAAAAACCCAGATCCGAAACAAATATTTACAGAATATACAAACATTTGTCTCGCGGCGGAAATCGTACCCAAAACCTGCGTCTCAGGTGGGCCTTTGTCTACTGCGCCACGGAGGTCGTCAAATACGTAATGCCTTAGGCTAGAGTGTTAGGTTCATGTGCCTTATTCACCCCGTTTTCTCTTTTCGTCCATGAATACTTTGTGTTGGAAAAGCTGCTGTTTTATCGACGAATAGACTTCAGTTTAGATTAGGGTCGTTAAGTGCGTAGCGTCGCTGCCAAAGGAACTGTAGCTAAATTAGTATGGCCCTGAGTCCTATCTAGCCAATGAGTTACCTCAGGAACCAATTATTCAGGTGCAGTACGAAAAACAATAAGGTAAAAGGTTACGATCTCTGTAAAAAGGTATTTCACAAGCAATAGACTTTGTATGTTTACGCAAATAGATTGAAGGCGTGTGAAACGATTTAGCTATTTGTGTTTTTTCTGCTTAGTTTGGGGCTACATGATGCTGTGTGATTACGTCCCGCATTATTTATTTATTATTTATTTTATTTTCGTAGTATGATAATTATACTTTTTTACCAATTACTTGGTTCCCAAGTTCCTAATAGTAATTATGAATAAAAAAAACAATTGTTATTTAATATTTATATTATGAATTGCCGTGTGAACTCGCATAAACTCGAAAATGGCTCAACGAATTTGCTTATTTATTTTTGTTTTGTTCGCCTCAGTTCTGGGATGGTTAAGGAAACCAAAGGGACAGCCGGAAAATAAAAAAAATCTAAATTCTTAAATTAATACACGCAAACGAAGTGGCAAGCGTTACTAGTTTTTAATAGGAATTAGGGAATTAGGAATTATCCTAATAAGATATATTTTTCAGTGTCATCATAATTTCGCTCAAGTATGCTGTAAACTATAAGAACAACAATTGAACTTGAGCCAAGTTTAATTGTTTTTTTAGGGTGTGCTAGCAAACTGGTAAAACGAACCCCTATAATGTCCGTTCGTCTGTGACGGGTTACGGCTGATTATTTCAGCAACTATACATGAGAAACGTCGTTATTTTACTATAGGAAGTTCGATTAACTCTTTGAGTGCTGAAAGCACACTTGCTTTAGCCGGGCTGCTGCTACTCCGAGGCCCGCAGTCAAAGTGTTGAACGAACGATGCGCGGGCGATCCATTACATATACATAGGTATAAACATACTCCTCTATAATCGACTAGAATTATAAACTATTACAGCAAACGAGACCTTGAACAAACATTACAATTTACATTAACTTCACGGCTCTGTACCTGCCTACCGTCGTTGCCGTGCCGCCAAGTAAATTCAGGTTAATCAGTTACGCAACATTACACTCTCATACTTACTCAAAATATTCATATTAACTCAACCATTTTAACTTGTACATCAAGAACGTGAAAGTTATTCACCATGTTATATATATATCTTTACGTGACTTTTAACATTAATTAAATATAAATAACGGGTAATTGAAGTAGTATTGAAGCAAAACCGCTGGCATCTACATAAATTAAATTTTGACGATCTCTGTGGCGCCCGGGCAGACGCAGAAGGTTGCTGGTTTTATTCCCGCCGCGAGATACATGTTTGTATGTTTTGCAAATACTGGTCTCAGGTCTAAGAGTTTTCATTACGTATGCTTTAAAAAAAATATCGTTCGTGTGGTTCCAATAATCTCTACTTAGTTTGGGGCTTCATGATGCAGTGTGATAGTCATCATATTGCAGCCCGACTTCACCCACTGCTGAGCCTCCCTTTGCTCTTGCCACCTGCCACGGTCCTGCGCTAGCCTAATCCGCTGACGGCCCACGACGCTAACTATATCCTCAACCCATCGTGCTGGACGAACAATTCTCTTCCCAGTCCTCGGCCATCAGTACAAAGCGCATTATTTATTAAACCAGCATAATTATTCAGTCTACTACTGTCATAGATCTCCCCTATAAGAAGGGGTATATGCCCACGTTGGGCATGCGGGGTTCACCATGGGCAGGTGAGGTTGGCTTGGGTTCCGAAGATGGAGGTTAGAACCCCTTACGCCCCCATTATTTATTCATTATATATTAATAATTCTATTTCTTGACTTGTTCTAGGCAAATTCAGCAAATTCTAGACGACAAGTCGCTGCCGGTCGCTCACGAGGAGCGTTTAGCCGCGCTAACGGCCGGCGAGCGCTCTCATTGGGCTCACATTCGCCAAACTATGTTCAATCGGGGCCACAACCGGACATCTCTGCATTGCATCGAGAGGGCAGCCTTTAATGTTTGCTTGGGTGAGGATATAATACAACACTTGCCTAATAGTTCATTTTTAGACATAGAGAAGTAGGATATACTTATAAATCCGACGATGCTGTCCTTCGGCGTCCAGGGGATTTAGCTCTCCCGGCTAACAAGGCTGCGATATGCCACCAGAGCCCCGTTTGTTATACAGCAGGGTACAACCACGGGCAGGTGTGGCTGGCTTGGGATCTAAAGATGGAGGTTGGAACCTCTTACACTCCATACGAGATAATAAGCCCCGACCAATTGGCGGAGATCGTGATTTTGAATCCTTACAGGAAAGCATTTTTTGTTCGTATTGATGTACTTAACTCTTACTCAAATCGGTGAAGGAAATCATGGCGAGGAAACCAGCGGGCCTAGAACTAAAATTCTACTAAGGTTTAGGTGATATTCCAATAAAAGCGCCGATGGGTTTGCAATAAATCACTCTGAATGACTACTTTCTTACTACTCTCTAAAAGTGGGCATGTACCGAATGTCATAATTGGACCTGCCTCCAGTTATCATTTTTATGGTATCCGCAATAGATTTGCAGACTGAGCTAAACCTGATAATGGGTTACCATTATCGCATCTTCAGGTTACGCTCAGTTTGTTGTTATATCTTTAGCGGATATAATGGAGCCAAAAAAAATACGTAGATTATGATAAATAAAGATTATATTAATTGACTCAGATGCTTTACGTGCAATGGTTTTTGCTTGAATCAAATGACGTTTACACAGTATTAATTTGACATTTGGATGACTTGCGACGATGTGTCTTGCTTTTATAATTTACAAGGCGTTAGCCTGAACATATTCCCGGCCGTTGAAAGATCACAGCTTTCAACTCCATTGCATTTCCTCCGCCGTTGGAAGTCTGCAGAGCCGGACTATGTCATCCCGGTCAGCCATGATGATGTTTTCCTCAAGGTGGCGCATCATCCTTTTTGACAACCTACACATTAGTATAAATAAATAATAATAAGCTAAATTAGTAGCTAAGATAGTAGGGATACTGCGCAGAAGTAGACTAAAGAGTCCATACAAAATTTACAATTCGTTGGCCTGATATTTTGTAAAAATGTGTTCTGCGCATTCAAAGTCAATCGTATTACACTGTGCCGGTAGCTGTATAACATATATTTGTAGAGTTAAAATACTGTGTACATAGATTTTGTTCAATGATTTTACAATTATTTACAGATGACATTGAATATGGTTACGATCCAGAAGACCCAAGTAAATTAGACCAGCTGGGCAGAGTTCTTCTCCATGGAAAAGGCCACGACAGATGGTTCGACAAGTCTTTCAACCTTTGCTTTAGCACTAATGGATTTGTGAGTACACAATCTTCTTCAATTTACAAACAGTTATTTAAATTTTGTAGCTCTTGGTGTTTGTGTAGTTGTGTAAGGTAGTTGGTCGAGCCACTAAATAGGCTTTCTAACTATTTACGGTTCTGGTTCTGGGAGTATAAGGGGTTCCAATCTCTCTTCGGAACCCAAGCTAACCTCAACTGTCCGTGCTTCATCTTGCTAATTAACAAACGGGGCTTTGGCGGCCGGCTGATTGCGGCATAGCGCAGCCTCGCACCGGCTCAGTTACATCTCCTGGCCGCCGTAGGGTAGTAGCGTCGATTGTGGCGAGAAGCTGTACCCTGCGATCCCTTACCCGCATGCTCAGCGTGGGTACATTAATGTATGGGTATTTTTGACATTTACTTCTTATGATTAAGGGAGGGCAATGTCCAGCAGTGACTGATATATAGGCTGGTGTTGTTGATGTTATTGTCGTCCGGTTATGATTTTACTTATGTATGTGCAAATCTAATAATAGCCGTGCGTGCGTTAGTCTCGCAAAAACTCGAAAATCGATCGAGCCCGATTTAAAGTTTTTGTTTTTGCTTAATCGCTCCAATAATGTGGTTGTTTAGGAAAACCCCAAAGGATCAGTCGAAAATCGAAATTGCTAATTTTGTACAGAAATCGTCAATTCAGATTACAAATCAATATAGAGTGAAAAAGCCCAAACATTTTTGTGTAATGTATGGGCGAGGGAGGGGCAAAAAAAAACCAGTCCAAAAAAATAGGACTAAAGTATAGAAGAAGTCTTAAAATTCATCTATGCTCTGAACATTAACTCATTCGGCTGATCTCTACTTTCTTATGTCCATATATGTTAACTAGATCGAGATGCATACTTTATCTCAATGCGATTTCTGCGACTTCGTACGACTTTGTACAGGGCATTTGTATGAACCTGCATAGAAATTTGTTCGAGGGCCCTGGTACGATTAACTTTTTGAAGTCGCATTGACATAATGTATGCATCCCTTTCTAACTGATGATATTGGACATAAGAAAGTAGCTATCAGCCGTATTGAATTTTAAGACTATCTAGTTGTCTTCCTATATCTGTGAACCAGCCACAGCGGTTTCGATATAAATTCTCATTCTTACGATTACTATTGGCTAGTAGGTTTTCTTCTCTGTGGTTAATTAAACCCATAGATTTATTATGAAGATTAACCCATATATATTGGTTTCAGGTTGGATTTAATGCTGAACACACTTGGTAAGTCTTATCAAGTAATGGATATTTTGAACCTACTCATTTAAATTCTGCTTTGATCAATTTAATGATATAACATTATTTCTATTCTCAGGGCTGACGCGCCGGTAATGGGACACCTGTGGGAATACGTTATTTGGTCCGAATTAGAGATCGGGTGGGTACTTTTTTCTTTTCTGATCAGGAAATTTAAAACAAATCAATAATAATAAAAGGATACTGGCGAAATTGTAGAAAACTATCCCAGAAGCCATTAAATATAGAAGTGAAGAGAAGTTAATTTGGCCTGTTGTATTGAGGGAGAATCCTTTTGATTTTTTTTAAACAAAAGGCACATAAGAGCTTTCTGATTCTCGCTGTATGTCCGCTTGATAATTACAATTAAAGCGAAAAGTTTCAACTATAATTTGACACATGATTGATGTGAAGAGGTTTGCAGCCCTGTCATTTATCTCGATGGTTGTGACGGTGATTGTGTAATAATCATAATCTTATATTTATTTGCCAGAATGTAGATACCAAAGAAATAGGACTAAATACACTATAAAAAATGCATAGAATGCAATACTTTATCTCAATGCGATTGTAGCGACTACGTACCAGGTCATTTGTATGAACCTGCATAGAAATTTGTTTGAGCGCCCTGGTACGATTAACTTTTTGAAGTCGCATTGATATATGTATGCCTCCCTTTCTAACTGATGATATTGGGCATAAGAAAGTAGATATCAGCCGTATTGAATTTTAAGACTTTATCTAGTTGTCTACCTTTATCTGTGGTAGATACATAATTGACGACCGCTATGGCGCAGTGGGCGAAGGCCCGCCTGAGACGCAGAAGGTTGCGGGTTCGATTCCCGCTGCGAGGCAATTGTTTGTACGTTCTGAAAATATTTGTTTCTGGTCTGGGTGTATTCCACGTATAATAAGTTAATAAGTATGGATTTACAAAAATAATAATCTATAAATAAATAATGCTAAGCAGAGCTTGTATTATGGGAACCTCATGATTGATATACTACATATATACTTTTTTTTGTAAATACATACATACAGAACGTCCAGTAAATGGCAAGTCTAGATTATGTAGTTTTCGAGATATAGCCTATCTATGTCAGTCATGTGGTTCCCATAATACACAAGCTCTGCTTAGTTTGGGGCTACATGATGCTGTGTGATAATGGTCAGCATTTATTTATTTAATTATAGTTATATTTTGTAAAATAAATGATCCTGTGCATTCTTATTAATAAAAAATGCAATTTAAAGGATGTGCTATGGTTACTTAAACCTTTAGGTCGTGATTTCAAAGAGTTTTATACACCCATAAAATAGTTGTGATGTTGCATACCTGCCAGGAGTCCCGCGACGGCTCAATTCATTTTTCTATTCCAGTTACGCTCCTGATGGGAATACACACGGGTCGGTGACGTCACCACCACCAGCCCCTATCCGCTTGCAATGGGAATTGAACAATGAAGAACTCACGACAGCCATAGATATATCTTACACTGTCGCGCAGAAACTACTAAACGACGTCGATCTCAGGATATTGATGTACACTAAATACGGAAAAGGTATGGTATATAGCGTCGAGCTGAGCACAGGGCGCAATGGCGCTCATTAGGGGAGGCATTTGTCCAGGGTACTGCTATAGCTGATGATTATGGTATATATGTTTGACGCCTACTGTTAAGCCAGAACACATAACAATAGTCTATATCAGTCCAGTGCTGGATAAATGCATCCCCTAATAAGAAAAGGGATATCACAGGACATAGCTTGTAGCACTGTAGACGCTGCTAGCCGTCGGCGGCTGCAGGATATTTAGCTGGCGCTAGGTTACACTATGCCGCAGTCAGGCCGGACGCCAGAGTTCCGTTTCTTGATCAGCGGGGAGCATCACGGCCCATTGAGGTTGGCTTAGTTTCTGGAAAACAAAATAAAACCCTCTACGCCCCAAGCACCGTACACTCAGTTAGAGTTATAACGCGCCTACCACTATCTTGTAACAAATCACAGCTTTGGCTGGTAGAAAATGGTGCTAGCATCAAGCCCACCTTTTTAAACGTTTATTGTGTAATAAAGTTTAAATAAATAAATAATTATAAGAGAGGCAACAGCATCCGCAAGTTTATTATACTTTTAAATAAATCATTTATATCGCAGTCACCAATCCAGCCATGCTTTATCGTGTATATCAAACCATGAGGCCTACATCCTACAGTTCATTCCCTATTTTGCAAGTAGTTAATCGACTTAATTGTTTATTTATTCACAGTTTATTGTTATTGGCAGGATTCATGAAGAAATGCCGCGTATCGCCTGATGCGTTTATACAACTGATCCTACAGTTGTCTTACTACCGCGTCGCTGGGCGGTTCTGTCTGACTTACGAAGCGTCTATGACGAGGCTGTTCCGCGAAGGACGCACCGAAACAGTGCGCCCTTGCACTATTGAGAGTTCTGAGTGGGTCAAAGCAATGAATGATCCTAATGCAACGGTAAATACATTTAAACGACTAATTTCCGCCCGCGGATTTCTTTACGCGTTACGCGGTCATAAAGTAGCCTATACATACAACTACTACAAATCCACTTTCTTTGTGGCGCAGTGGGCGAAGGCCTACCTGATACATAGAAGGTTGCGGGTTCGATTCCCGACGCGAGACATTATTTTCTTTTGAGTCTGGGTGTTTTCTATAACGTGTATGTTTTTACAAATAAAAAATTATACAAACATTATATCTGTCATTATACAAGCTCTGCTTAGTCTTGAGGCAAGCAAGATGACGCTGTATGATAAGTTCCAGTATAATTTTTTAATGTGTTCAAAACTAGTTTCCGCCCGCGGCTTCACTCGCGTGATACCGGTATAAAAAGTAGCCTATGTGTTAATCCAGGTCACAAACTGTGTATAATCAAAGTTTCATCAAAATCCGTTCAGTAGTTTTTCGTGAAAGAGTAACAAACATTCATCCATACATGTATACTCATAAACTTTCGCATTTATAATAGTAGGAAGTAGGGTTACAGCTCTAGCAGAAATCGGAAAGTTTGTTAAAGAGATTTGATTACAGACAGAAACAAATATAAAGCTTGTAATAAGTTACCTATTAAACTTTTGACGATAGCAAGTGTAACATGATGTACCTACGGTGGAAATCAATGAATTACTACTGTATCGGTGTCCGCAATGACCTTATTGCTTTGTGTTGAAGTACACTTATGTGCCGTTTTGTGGAAATAAACTAAATGAATAAACGTGTATTTCAGGTGGAAGATCGCATGAATTTGTTCGTGAGAGCAGCTAACCGCCACCAGCTAGGCTACCAAGACGCGATGGCAGGCCGCGGCATCGACCGCCATCTGTTCTGCCTCTACGTCGTCTCTAAGTACCTGGAAATAGAGTCTCCTTTCCTGCAAGAGGTGTTCAACGAGCCTTGGCGCCTGTCCACCAGTCAGACCCCTCATGGTAAGGCCACAGAATAAATTGCAAGCTACTTTGGAACTCATGTAGTTTGCTCTGCGAATGCTTAAATTGCATTGTCAGATGGGGGCTCTCTGGGTACTGCCATTTGTTTTGTTGCTACGTCCCTTAATGATAACTAAGTGATGTCGAATCTTAACTTTTGGACCCAAATACGCTATTTAGGAAGAATATTAACTGAGTTGCATGCTAGCTTAACCTAACAAAAAGAAACATTTCACAATACCCATTTCTAAAATCATGTTTGGCATGGTCCTGTCAAAAAAGATATGGTGTGATGTTTTGCAATTTGCTGCGCTGTAAAGTTATGCTAAGCAAGGTCTATTTTATGCCTTCTTGAACACCTTTGACAAAGATACATTGCGAGTTTGCGACTAATTTTGTGGCTACTCGCCACCAATAGAGGACTAAGAAAGTAAACGTTGCAAAAGTGCGTTGTGTCAAATTGCTGCTCGCTAAGCATTCGCTCATACTGCACTCAAACAAAAATATATATTAACTTTAAGCAAGCTAACTAGTTATCTACTACTAGTCTATCTTACTATCTATAACTAGTTATCTGTGATAAGTTTTCCTCTAAGTAATATACGCTAGTTTACTCAAAATCCGCCCGCGGCTTCGCTCGCTTGGTACCTGGTTAAAGATTATGTATATTTCAAGTTTCACCCAAATCCGTTCAGCCGTTACGGAGTGGAGTGGGAACAAACATACTCACACACAAACATTAATATTAATGTGATAGTAAAACAAAGATGATGGTTTGTACGTTCGTGGTTCAATCGCGCCCAAATGACTTGACAGACAGAAGCTGGGTATGGCTAGATGTTCTTGTATTTTTTCAACGATGCATATTGCTTTGCCTAATTATCAGTTGAGTCAACCATGTTTGTTGTCGAATACCAGTAGCACTGGCTGGGCTAGGCTGGACCTAAGTTGTTTGCTACAAATAAGGTCTACTATTATTATACTACGAGAGTAAAAACGCTAATATGTTGTTCTAATTTTATTAGATCCCTTAAGAATTCCTGCGGACTGAATTTGTTAAGTAACAGTTACCCTGTCGAATCAACAATGTTAGCCAAGTTTGTTGCTAGATTATCAAGTCTGTTTCCTTCAACGTTTAATGTGGTTGGATGGTTCAAATATGTGCCGTATTTCTGCCAGACAACATTTTCTAAGTTCATTTTGTCCAACTGCAATGCGATTTAATGCGATCTAAATCCTTCCATTTTGTTGTATCCTTACCTACCTAACAGACCTGACCATAAATGGAAGCGACTAAAAATGCTAATTATGTAAAAATATTCTTTATAATGGGGTATTTAAATTATAACTAATAACTTTATCTATTAAAGCCGGAATACTTAGTAAATTATTAATAAAATATTGATCGCGTCCTACCATAACGTATCCTAACCTAAAAGTATAAAATAAATCCCCGCAAAATTCTCCGGCTTTAATAACAAAACTATTATTTGTACATGATATCCTGCAATAAGAATTATCAATTATGATATAGGTTATTTCTAGACGCGACATTTTATGGCAGGCTCAGGTCACAGGTTGTATGAAACTGACCGATCTTCTTTGTAATTTCTCATGAAGCGAAATGTAAATTTCTTTTGAGAATAAAGTTCTATAACCATATCTATTAAAATTACATACAACAACATCAGCTTATTTTGTCCACTTCTGGGCATATCTACATCTACACTATATAATATGATAAAGAGGAAAAATTTGTATTTTTGTATGTTTGTAATGAATAAACTCAAAAACTACTGAATATATTTCAAAAATTCTTTCACCGTTGGAAAGCTACATTCATTCACATTTAACATAGGCTATATTTATTGCTAGAAAAGATTAGGGATCCTTACTAAAACTTAAGTAACGTAACCCAAGGTGTAAAAAAAAGTGCTCTAACCCGAGCGAAGCCGGGAGGGGCGGCTAGTACCCTATAAAAGGGGGATATGGCCACGCTTGGTCTGCAGTTTGGGATCGCTGGTCGCAACCGACGCCGCTGCCCACTGGCGACCGGTAGCCCCTGTACATTTAGCTGTCTGTGATGATTATGATGATGACAAAGAGTGGTTGTAACCCTTGCTGCAACCATACTGTAAGCTTGTCCCTGTCGATTTGTAATAAAAAGAGGTGACATGATATTTTAATTACTATGGTCTCTGTGGCGTAATGGGCGAAGGTCCGCCTGAGACGCTGAAGGTTGCGGGTTCGATTCCCGCTGCGGTACAATTATTTGCAGATATTTGTCTCAGGTCTGGTTTTTATGTATAATATGTATGAGACGGCCTCTGTGACGCAGTGGGCGAAGGTCCGCCTGAGACGCAGAAGGTTGCGGGTTCGATTCCCGCCGCGGTGCAATTATTTGCAGATATTTGTCTCGGATCTCTATTTGTCTCGGGTGTTTTCTATGTATGATATGAATGTATTTACAAAAAAAAAGTAGTATATCATTCATTCATGGTTCCCATAATACAAGCTCTGCTTAGTTTGGGGCTACATGATGCTGTGTGATTACGTCCCGCATTATTTATTTATTTACTATTTATTTACAAAAAATATTTATAAGTAGTTTATCAGTCATGTAGTTCCCATAAAACAAGCTCTGCTTAGTTTGGGGCCACATGATGCTGTTTGAAAGTGTTCAGAATTATTTATGTGCGCCATCGTAATACATGCGCTTTAAAGTATAAAAGCGCTCTCTTGCTATGATAGTTTTCCCTGTTTTTACCCTGTCCGCTATATTTGCGAAATTTTGAAACTGCGTTGAAGTAACTAGCCTTCCAATAACATTTAGATTCCTGTGAATTAGACAGACTAACTGTGATAGTGACGTAGTATGTATATTGCCAAACGGTTCGTGTGATTTTTCACTGATTGTAATGATACCGGCGCTTTGTGTAATAAGTTTGATACACTTGCGATTTTAAAGTCAATCATCAAATAAATTTCTTAGTTAAAGCGTATACACCATCCTAATATAAAATACGCGAAAGTGAGTTTGTTTCACGCCTTAACTACTGCACCGATATTTATATCATGAAAATTCGCATACATGGACATACGGATACCTTTCTATATGTAGCCACAGCGTATTTATGCCATGGCGTAAGTACAACATTTGAAATGTTATTAAATTATTGCGATTGTGGCTGATTTGATACGTGTCATATTTTTTTTATGGTATCTGAAGATGGAACTAATATATGACCCAGCTGATGTTAAGTGGTGACCATTACTTATTACAAAGTATTGCTTCATAGGTCACGAATGTTTGGCGCGAGCCCTACGATGCTATGCCCTGCGTCCATCAACTTAAGGAATGAAAGTGTTAAGTGTTATGCCTTTGTACCTGTAATATAACCGGTGCCCATACCCTTTAAACCGAAACCTAGCAATGCTTCTTCACGGCATAAATAGGTATGGTGGTAGTACTTCTCAGGTTGTGCCCTTCACAGAGAACTACTTTTAAAACTTTTAAGACTTAAAAATACTGTATATGTACTCACAATTTTTACTGGATATCAGTAAAAACTTGTCATAATCCTTATATTATGCGAAAGTGATTTTAACTGTTTAAATGTTTGTTTATTTGTTACGCTTTTATGCCTTAACTACTCAGCCGATCATGATGAAATTTCGCAAACACGTTATCCGGGCTACAGAAAAGGACCCGGAGGAATAGGGTAGGACTTTGGTCCAGTAAAAGTACTGTTTGTTAATTTAAAATAACGATAGAGAATCTGTACTGTGACCCTAATACCCGGAGTGGACTTAAATAACCGGATATTATTCATTGCATATCATAAATCAGGATGGATCAGGCTAGCGCAGGACCGTGGCGAGTGGCAAGAGCAAAGGAAGGTCTATACTCAGCAGTGAGTGAAGTCAGGTTGCGGATCATGATGATGATGATGATGATGATGCTATCATAAATACTGACTGCACAGCAAATTAACCAAAGCGTGCACATTCGGTTATTAGATTTTTTTATAACCACCCGGAAATCATTCCAGCAGCAAAATGCAGGTTTGCTTTACATTGTGAAGATAGGGGAGGTCAAAATTATTAATTATATCAATATCTAAAAATTTCATAGCATTTTAAGCCTAGCTTAGACGCACTTTGATCAGTGTGCATTGTCTATATTTTGACCAACGTTAGATACGATCACACATAGCTGCGCTGCCTCTCTGAACATGCATTTGATGTTGGTCCAGGCTATTCCAGTCGTATGCCCTTGTCGAATGCCTTTGTGCGGCCAAAAACAATACCAGGAATGGTACTTTATACAAAAGCTATGCTAAATTGATAGTTTTATGTAATTTCAAACAATATTAGCCCTTTAAGAATTCTTGCGTCGCACTCTGATGCGAAAACTTAAAGCGAAATAATATGATCGACAGAATGAAAAATCCATGTAAAACTCTAATACATGTAAAGGTAATTCTTTCATTTGTTCAATGCTGTGTACACATATTTAGGAATATCATCTAGCTCTAATAATTTTAATGGTTAAGTATTGATTTTTATCTCATTATATTCTGTTTTGTGATACAAAATAAATAAATAAATTATGTTGTTCGCTTAAAATAATATCTTAGGGGTTATAACAGTTGGCTATGCGTATAAGACTCTAATTAAAACTGTTGTGTATTATATGTTTATATACATTCATTGATTGATTAAATTGATCATTGTATAAAAGACTGAAGAGCTTCAGCAAACGCGTTCGTTTATGCCTTCAACGCACAGCTATCTTTTTGCGTGAAGAATTGCGTACGCATGCAAATTTTAGATCCACCTTCAGGCATGCTATCAGTTAACATACAATCCATAAACATTTACAGTTACAATACCGAATGACCCGTAAAAAATTCAGTACCTACCAGAAAACTTGATATCTAAAACAGTTGATTTTGTCCATGATTCTATCAACAAAGAAGTCAAAAATCGAAAGTTCTATGTTCTACACCTGTACAATAAATATAACCCTTTAGAACTTAACTTGGCTCGCTTAAGGACTGGATTGGCCGACTGGACCACCGAACTAATTGTACCTCAGGGAATTACATAAAAGTTTAATGTCTAAGTTCTTATTTTCTGATCCATTACTCGTATTGTAACCACCGTCCTATTCGTAAGAGTTCTATAAACCTCAGCTAAAATTGCGTTAAAATGTCATGTCACTTCTTATTTACATTTAAATGTCCAGTATATACCAATACTTTATCGAGCTATATAAAATAACATATGGTAATTAATAAGGGGGTTAGAATACAAGCTAGAGAGCAAGCCCAAACTACTATGTACAGAAGCATCTCTATCAATGTACACACAAAACGTAACTCTAATTATTTGTTAATACAGGTCAGACAAGCATGCTGGATTTGAAGAAGCACCCTAAATGCGTGAGTGCGGGTGGCGGCTTCGGGCCCGTTGCTGACGACGGTTACGGTGTTTCTTACATCATTGTTGGGGAAGACACCGTGTTCTTTCATGTATCCAGCAAGAAAAGTTGCCCTATCACAGTAAGTATAATCATATCAACAACAACAACAACACCAGCCTATTCAGTTCACTGCTGGACAAAGGTCTCCCCCCTAAAAGTAGGGGGATATGCCCATAATCTCCACGTTGGCCATGCGGATTGTGGTTCGCAGGGCACAGCTCTTCATCATTTATTGTTTTGTTCGCCTCAATACTGAGGTGGTTTAGAAAATCAAACAATTGTAAAAAAACAATAGTAACAGCTGAAAAATTGAAAATTAGAAATTATATTGTACGATATCAATTTTAGATAGTACGAAGTTCACCAGGTCATATCGTGTGCATGTACTATAATAAAAATGATATGAGGGCGCATCACTTGAAAATGGCGCTGAACCGATATGGCAATTTTTTTATTTCATAATTTTAGTTGTAGTCCGAGCAAGGTTTTTAAGGAAAGAAAAAATTTTAGTTACTTCAAAAATTAAAAAAAAACGTGATTTTCTGCTTTTTTGTATGGGATTTTTGTATGACCTCTATAATTTGGAAAAGAAGACACCTGTCTGTCAGTTACGTATAAATAGGGCTCTGTCAAGGGAAGAACCAAACCTTGCAAATTTTAGCCGCCAAGCAGCATTGCAGTTCGAAGGGTTTGCCGATAACCTAAGGCTATTTGCATGCCTGAAGTTGAGTAGTCAGAGTCAGTGTCACCGCCATCCATACGAGGCGGTGACCATTTTGCAAATGGCCAGTTTTTAAGTTCCTATACTTGTAGTTGGCCGTTGCCAGCAAAGAATTGCCCCTATATTTCCTCGCTGTTGGATGGACAGCTGCATCCACTTTTTACTTAACACCACCATCAATAAAGGCCTCACTTCCTCACTAAAATTATGTCGTATAAACATCTACTCTATTGTAATTGACTATGCTGCCAAACTGTCAACAAAGTAGAGTATGGTAGTGGCACCACAACAAACAGTAAAAGTAAAACGAACAACATTCATAATGGAACTTATTATTAGGAGGCCAAACTAGAAAAACTAAATGAATAACATAAATTATATTGTAGTTGCGAAAGGTACGCCAGCTCAGCATAATGCTGCTGGCATGCGGCAGCGCTGGTTTTATGTTGGGACTGCGAGATTAAAATCCTACGCCTAGACCGTATCTACAGGGTGTAATCGTTAAGTGTGTTCAGGCGATTATTCCGTAACTATTACACATATCAAACACCCTGTTTAAAATAAAACTGAACTTAGATCGATTTGAGTCAAGTCAGTTCAAGTATCTTCACACTATATAAAGTTAATAAATTGTAACCATACAATATGTTATTTTTATGTATATTGTATGACATCATCATGATCATCATCGTTAGCCTATATTAGTCCACTGCTGGACATAGGCCTCCCTAGTTGCGCCCTGTCCTAATCAATATCTCAATTTATGTTTAGCTTTCAATGGATTACACAGTAGTAAGTTAGATTATCTAAAACTTTTATTTGCTAGTATTGTATACAATTTGTGAAGAGAAGATACATTTTTGCTCAACCTCGTAGAAACAACTCTAGTAGTTATAATGTATTTTACATGTATTATGATATGTTTTTTATAGTTCTGAGTATCTTGTCTGTCATATTCACTCGTATAAAATTTATACGACATGTATTAACCATATAACAACACCAGCCTATATCAGTATACTGCTGGACTTAGGCCTCTCCTTATAAGAGGGATGCCGATAATTCCCACGCTGAGCATGCGAGTTGGGGATCGTAGGACACAGCTTCTCGCACCGCCGACGCTCCTGCCCGTCAACGGTCAGGAAATGTAGCTGTGCCGGTGTCAGGTTGCGCTATGCTCCAATCAGCCGGCTGCCAGAGCCCCGTTTTTAGTTAGTGGGGTGCACCACGGGCAGGTGAGGTTGGTTTTAGCTCCGAAGGTGGCGGTTAGACTCCCTACACCCCATAGCACTATAGTGTTATAGGAGGATTAGAAGTCCTAACCTATAGGCTACAAAATTATTTGAGTCCGGAGCCGCGGGCGATACCTAGATCTAACCATTTAGCCTGCCCCATTTAACCATGTCTAGGCGTCCCGGTCAGTGAATTAAAAATACTTTAGGCATAGGGTATTTTATTACTTTATTAGACGGAGTAGTTTGACAGATCGTTATGTCATTTTGCATAATAATGTTGCCTGCCCTCAGATTGTAGGGTGGGATGGATGTATCTTCGTTCACTTTATTCGTTCAAAAGCCCGGAACGAACTTTGAATAAATTAAAATGTATACTTGCGCCGTGGTTTTAATAAAATTAAACAATTATTTCAGAACTCCACAAGCTTTGTAAAACAAATAGAGAGCGCCCTTCAAGACGTCCGGGATCTCTTCAACGAATACGGCAAACTCAAAAACGGCGTCAAAAACAGCAAATAGCTATAATTTCAAGTTTAAAAACTGTTTTAGAATAATTTTATTGATACGATTTTGTTGTTGTTACGTGTAGTATATAAAACTTGGTTATATTGAAGCGACTCAATGCAAACTTAAGTATTTTATAGTTTTCTTTTTGTGCTTTCAGTTAGTGTGTCGTTAAAAGTTAAGGGCAATGTGTCCGATAAGGAAAGAACACTTCACAAGTGGTAGTTGTGACAAATGTACTCAATAATCAGTTAAATCAAATTTTTATAAGAGTTGTAAGTTAATTTTGCGTATATAACAATCGCAGCTACTCTTTTTAGTACATCACATGAATTAACTTCTCACCACAAAACGTACGATGTTCCATGTTTGTTCAGGTTTATTTAATACAGGGTAAGATTAATTGTATAGTATATTTTGTATGTTCTGTCTAAAAAGTCGAATTTTGACTTGTGAATTTTACAAAAAATTTGATAAAAAGTATTGTCGACTACTCGAATAAACATCGTACAAATACACACAGATCACATAAATGTTTTATAATGTATTTACAGTCGATTACAAAACGCAACTCTTTTTTTATGTAATGATTTAGTTTTGCAGGCGGCTGTATAGTGATAAGATTATAGGAGTTATTATAATAATATATTATAAATGTTTTAATGTAGTTTTGTAAGAGTAAGTTGTAAACATTTTATTTAGACTATTAGATGTGTGTGGGTTTAGGTATAATGTAATCTTTTTGGGTTATACGTAGCTTTAATTGAAAAATCTAAAATTTTGGATAAAATCGAAATATTCTCATAATCCCCATTGAGTTGAACTACCCATTAGTGGAGGCTTATTGTTTTTCTTTCTATATTTTATAATTGGAATGAATTTAAATCTGCAATGGGGATTTTTTTTTCTATTTTCTATTAACAAATAATTTCAGAAAATGATTGGATAATCAACCTCTTTTATGTGTTACCGTATGGTTTTATTGATGCTTATAGTCATGGCTTTTTATTTATGTTACAGCGTTGTTCAATCTTGTCCGATAGCACCATTCCTGTACTATGGCCAAAAAACATCGATCGATTTCCCCATGATTTGGTGATAGCCAATATAGATTTATAATAATAAAGCTGATTTTAACATTAGGTGCGTGATATGCTTACGAACAATTTATTATTGGGTCGTGCAGGAATCCAGGTGCTCATTTTATACTCTATTATGACGCTAAAGGTGCTCCTACACTGACCATCTTGTTGATCTTGTCATTGAACATCAAAGGCCACATTTACCATCCTCAAAAGATTGCTGATAAGTAAAGTGATAAGTTCGCTCAGAGATTTGTCACTTTATCCAGCAAATAGCTTACTTTTACTTTATTAAAAAATTATTTGTAGATGGTGAAATATACCCTTAGACAATTGTCTATAGATGGAAACAGATCCGCCTTTAACAATACGGATCAGATGGTGTGGCCACCTCTAATGGTGTTGCCAGCACAGTACTATTACTTCATAAATTACATTAATAAGCGATTCTATTTTGCCATTTCTTTGATGCATCGAAGTTTTCTTTCATAACACACCCAATCATTTTGCTATTTGACGCTCGTCGAAGATTTGACGTGTCTAATGTAAAATCGCTACTGTAACGCATTTTGTCGAATTTTAATCAATCACATTGATAGTAATTTAAAAATTGTTTAGTCAGTTCATATTTTAACTTGTTGAAGCTAGATGCCGTTTAAGTAAAAAATGTGCTACAGTCTTGATAACGTCGATTTGAATTAACCTTGCGAACCTCAATGTAGAAACACAATTTTATTTATTATTGCTTTTACACGCATTTTTTTATCGATTGATTTAATTTATGGATACCGTTATACAATAATTATTTATAAAGAAACATGTTGTGCTTTGTCAAGTCAAGAGAATATTTATTTAAATGAATACTCTGAAATGTTATTCTGTCCACTAATACATAGGTTAATTTTGATTTTTGCATTGCTCTCATTTTCATTAACGAATTTTAATATAATCATATTAATTTAATATAAAAAACAAAATTACATGCATTAACTGTTGAGCTCTATCTTCTCATGTAGGTAATAAAGTATGTATTCGATTTCTACGAATATTCGTTAGTAGCATTTGTGATATCTTTAGTATGAAAGTGCCAGTTTTCTTTGAGAAATCATATCACCGAGTGTCTTGTTTGTTGCTGCAGATATTGGTATATTATATCTTGCAACTATTACAAAGAACTTTAATAGATGGCGGACAGACCAATATTGAAAAAAATCCATAATGGTAAAAAAGTATTGATACTGTATTTTTATCATCTTCTTCTTATTTTATTATAACAATAGGTTAATAAAAATGAGAGTACTACGGGTCCATTCGGTGTAGTCCCAGAAAACTGCAATATATTTTCTTTTGCCGCCTTTATTCTATTTCACTCTACCATGTGTCTCGATGCATCCTACTTCATTTTTACTCTACACTACAGTAATAAAACTGTAGATGTACCTAAACGGAAATCGTGCCTCCCACTCACGTGTGTTGTGTCCTGTTTCTGAGTGCATTAAAATATATCTTACTATCAGAGTTTGCTTTTTTATAATGCCAGTTTTACAAACATGCCGCAAGGAACGTTGTTCGATTTCTACCCGAGTGTGAACAATCTGACTCGCCGGGCCATGGAATGACTACTTAGTATAGTAAAAGTATACATACAAGGGAATACGCGCTTTTTTTTTTTTGTGTAACACTAAAGAGGAAACGAGACACAACCCCTTTTTGGGAACTTTTATTGAGAAAAATCAGGCACAGTGTTTTGTTGAAAGGGCACAAATAAAAACTCCTTGTTTAGGGCACAGGCCACTGACCGTAAAAAAACATACCATTATATGCCGTTATATAAAGTTTGCGTAAATATAATTTCATGGGGATGTCAAAATTGTACAAACTTGCCGCTAGGGGTTCTATTTCTATACAAATATAGTTAATGCAATCTTTGTTGGTAAGTATGATTTTCGCACTCGTCATTATCATTCGTTTATGTACCTAAAACCGTTGGGAGTTAAGTCCATTCCGTGTGATCCATACCATAGTTACAGTCAGCGTAAAATTAAAGTCTACTTGCCCATCTTTGACGCTGACTGTACCACAGACGCCATAAAACAAAAGTTCCTTTGCAAACAATTTCTATAAAATTGTGTTTACCAACTTATCAAATTAAAATAATATGGGGCCAAATGATAAAATGTTATTGCAAATCTACCTGAATTGGATCCTACTATTATAATGCAAATTACAATCACTAAGTAATAATTGATAAGCTACTTACAAATTTTTAATGATTTATTGTAAATAAAAAAATTATATAAATTGAATGTGTTTTTCTTCACTTTTTTATAGTTGTAGTCCCTTCCTTAAACATAGTAAGATAAAAAAAAACTAGAAATTTATGATATTTGTAAGTGAATAGCCGCGTTCACACCAACCGAGCATGGCTCGTGCGGCAGCCTCGCGTGCGATTACATCGAGGCTGCCGCGCGAGCCACTACATCGAGGCTACCGCGCGAGCCCATGTGACCAGCGTGGACAGTAATCACGATTGTGACAGGGTGTAGTAAAGTTTTAGCCAATGTGAAAGTGTAGATGTGATTATAACGCCTCTTGATTGTCCAAAGTTTACACTTACAAAAACCGTAGGATTTTGATTTCATGCAACAATATATGAGTTTTTCACAAGCAATCTTTATTTTATGCAGTCGAATGTCTGCATGAAACTACTAATTATGGTATTTTTTACGAATTCATTCCGTGCATAACCGGTCCGTTCTCCCTCGATTTGGTTCAAGTATCCGAAGCAATTTATTACGAAAAGTACTGACACAATTGTGTTCGGGTTTAGTAATGCAAAAAGTTTATTATTGTATATTAGAGGATTATTAAAACATACTTAGAGAAGAAAAAAACAAATAAATCGAATCACAAGAAATATTGATAATAACAAAAGTTCACGGACTCATGCCAAACCAGCGACTTGATAGGATCCTTTTAATCGTGGGCGATTTAGTCACGAAGAGATCGGGGATGTCAACCAGATATTGAACGCAATTACTGCTCGACTAAAGAAAGTATTATTGATTTCGTCGGTATTTAGTGGAACTAAATGGAACGGATGTCGAACAGATCTTATTGGAATTTTGAACTTTATATTTTCTAATAGTTAATTAGTATAATAGGTGTGTCAATTCCACTCTGTGCAATTTTACTGAGATATACGAAATCAGCTATTTGGCGTCTCTCCGGTAAGGGCAGCATGTGATGCCTCTTACATCTGTTGTAGTCTATATCATGGCACTTACATTTGTATAGCAAATATTTAAGGAACCTACGTTGAATAGACTCAATCCTATATAAATAAATGTCATACTGCGGACCCCTATACAGGTGAACAATACTCGAGGAGGAGGAAGATGGTGGTAGGCGTGCGTGATTTAATTTATCTAACCAATCACACTCATAAAGGTAGGTACCTACCTAGTCTTACATGATTGATTGCAAGAGAAACAAATAAGTTACTGGCAGATTATTTAATTGTTTATAAATAAAAGTTATTATACTATTAGATACATATGTAGTTACTTAAATTATTAAAATACATAAGCGGTTTGAAATCAGAGCACATTATTTTTTATTCGCCAAGGCCTTTTGTATAGCCTTCTGCTCCTTTTCATACAAGGCCGCGGTGGTGAAGGCTTCATCCAGGACTTGCTTGAAAGTGTACGCGTGGAGGCTTCTGCCTGCGAAGTGCTCCCGAATCGGCCCGGGATCCAAGCCAGCAACGAACTTATCGCGAAGAAGATTATCGAGGATTATGTCTTCAAAGCCGGAATCCTCCCCCAACTTAGTTATCCTGGCCGCCCACTGCGCGAGGCTCTCGTGCTTATACTTTTTCGCAACAAACAAGCTTTGTTCCGGCGGGAAAATTGCCCAATAAGACGCTGGCTTCTTTTCCATTTCACTAGGTATGACTTTTATTGCTACCAATGGATAATGATTCAGTGCGGCGAATGTCTCGTAAACTGACTGGGTATGAGTGATGTTCCCGATAGCGCGTGCGTGCAGTTTGCAATTATTGATTTGTACTCCCGATGACCTTTACCTGTCTGGGTCATCCGGTATTTATTGCTCATACCTTTTACATCAAACGTGTTCATTTGTTGCGCTTGAAAATGTCGCAACGGAGTACCTTCTTATGTAGGTACCTAGGTATCTTCAAAACTAAGTACATATTACCGAAATAATTAAGTATCGGTAGATAGATATAAAAATCTTTATTGCACAAGATAAAATAAAAGTATGTACGTACACAGGCGAAACTGTAGAAAATACAAAATATCTCTAAAAAATAAATCAGAGATATGAGAAAAAAAACATAAAACGATAATGTAGTATAGGTACCTACGAAAGAAAAAATAAACATACATACAAGACTAAAATATCATTAACCTAGCTTAAAGTAGGTAGATAATAACTAGAAGCTATTTTTTCGTTGACTATTTTGTGGAGAGATAAAATGAAGATTAGTAGGTTATACTAAGGGCCGAAATTTGAATACCTCGATAGTAACAGTATAGGTACCCCTACAGGTCGTAACATTTAGATCGGAAGATCTGTTCTTAGGAACCATTTCATCGATTTCTATAATTGATACATTTATTAAAAAAACTTGTACTCAGCTCGGGAGTCGAACCCGGATGTTTTGCAAAATAAAACTAAATATTTTTATTTAGATATCACTTCACTTCTTTATTAAATGGCTTCTGGATAGTTTCCACAATTTCGCCAGTATCTAGTATCAGTTCGGAGTTCATAATAATATTGATTGTGAATGTATAAAACATCATTGAGTTAAATGACAAGAGATGCAAACTTCCGTAACAAGTCGTGTCAAATTATAGTAACCACTACTGATATAGAAGATAACTAGATAAAGCCATAAAATTCACTATGTTCTGAACTTAAACTCGTACTACGGCTGATCTCTACTTTCTTATGTGCAATATCATCAGTTAGAAAGGGACGCATACATAGGTATATCAATGTGACTTCAAAATAGATCTAAAAGTTACCAAGTACCAGGGTGCTCGAACAAAATTTCAAGCAGGTTCATACAAATACCCTGGTACGAAGTCGCAGAAATCGCATTGAGATAAAGTATGCATCCCTTTCTAGCAAATGATATATGGGCATAAGAAAGTAGAGATCAGCTGTATGAGTTGACGTTCAGAGCATAGTGAATTTTAAGGCTTTATCTAGTTGTCTTATAACATTCTTATAATCTCAAATCTCAAATCATTTATTGCGTACATGTTGTTTACAGAGGTCTTAAATTCAATGCATAGTTTCAACATGAACCCTGTTAGGGCATAGCAAAACTTAGGCATCTTGCTAGGGGGCATAATATAATAAAAATTTCTTACAAACTAATAGTTATTTGTTATACAAGAGTGCAAAGTTGCTTTTTAACCGCGAGCTCAATTTTCGAGCACCAGGTGAAAAATCTTTGCACTCGAGTGCAACACGTAACTTTTCATCCCACCTCAGCGAGGAAATGACTAAGTAAATGCAAAAAAAAACATTTACAACCACAAGATACTTTTATTTCAGTTTAGGTATTAATTAACTACTACATTATGATAGGTAAGTATTACAGAATAATCTTTAAATTATAACAAATAATACTAAGGTACTTATAATAAAGAAATATTGAAAGTAACGTTGCTACAGTAACTTATGTTGATTGTAATATTTTTGTTAGGTACTGTAATGTTGGTGTTTGTGACTTGTGTACTGTTTTTCGGTAAATATCTGTCTTACTTAATAGTTGTACAGATTCATCGGATTCCCTTGGCGTAAATGTTGGTGAGAGAGGGCGATGGTTAGGTGTTTCGGTACGGCTCATTTTTTATGTAGAAGGGCCAGTCCAAGCATCTGACCGAGACTCTTTCAGTGTAATGGCTCCTACGATGCCTTTACATATTTTAGACTTATTGGATCGAATCCTCTATGTATCCCTCTACAACCGCATTGGACTTCCAACCTCCATGGCGCTTAAGGGACAGGAGATCAGCTCCTGAATCAGCCAAAAGTGTGGCTTGTGTGGCGTGAAGGTCATCGGAAACAATGACCCGTGTACAACAGGGGTTCTGGAAGTTCAAGAAATCTTGCTATTTCTCGTGCGATACTGCCAATTTAATAGCACCCATAGGCTGTATAACATACATTCCTTTGCGATATTGTAGAAAAAATCGATTGATTGGAGTATTAGGCGGGCGGCCTTAAGGCTTGATATTTCTCAACAATGGTTACGTATTCCTTGCGAATGGCGAAGTTGCGGTCTCTTTTTGTCTTTGTATTAAGTAAATTAATTAATAGTAAGTCATCTGAATGTTTCTCAATGTTTTTGACATTAAGTTATGTTAGTTCCTTAGTTCGACATGCTCCGTTTTTACTAGGGCTTGCAAATATTCGAAAATATTCATATTCGAATATTCGATTTTTTTTCGGGTACTATTCGAATTATTCGAATATTATTCGAATAATAGAATAACACTATGATTTTATTAAAATCACATCTTATTTTGTTATTTTGATTGTTATTTTCGCGAAGAAGTTTAAAATATCATCTTATTTTATTCTTAAACGCGTTTTTTCCATGAACTAATTTTTAAAAAAATACAAAAACGTATGTCACCGTAACGAGACATTGGTGATTTAAACGCACAATCAACCAAAAATTAAAATTTTCTTCTTCGTATGAGCTAGTGGCCAACTCTAGTGTCGGAGATTTTAGGCCGCCCGAAGGTCTCAGACATGGCTTAGCGACTGAAAAGCCGGGACCAACATCTTAACGTGCCTTCCGAAGCACGGAAGTGGTCAAATCTAAATGTCACTAAACAGTCATCCATCCAAGTATTGACCACGCGGAGAGTTGCTTAACCAAGGTGATCTCTTAAGTTCACCGAAGTAAACCACGCCAAGGACGGACGGACGGACAAAGCAGCACCAAAGGGTTCGTTTGACCGGCTCGGTAATGTCACTCTAAAAACAGTCTTATAAATCTAGGTTAGTTGGTATTTTAACAAAATCATGAAAATAAACATTCACGTTAACGACAGAGACGAATGGACAGAACAGTCTCGTCAACTACGCGAATGCACTACGCGAAACATCCGAGTGTATCCGAACCGTGTTCCGAACCCGATAAAAGTTATTGGGTTTGGATCGGATCGTTCGACATGTTGTTTACCCGAACGAAGACGTAAACTTGTATAGTCTTGTATGGATATATCGCGCGAACTCTTAAGTGGCATTTCATGCACATCTGAGTTCCGATTTCGGTGTTATTAATTTAAATCGAATATTCGAATATTGAAATATCAGTATTCGAATATTCGAACAAAAATAATATTCGAATTATTCGAATATTCGAATATTCGAATGCAAGCCCTAGTTTTTACCAATAATAAGAACGACTTGTAATGTAAAGAGTATTGTGTAGAAGATAAATTTATAAAATGGATGTGTATGCCTAATTATGCCCATCAACATCTACTAAGTACGTTTTAGATTGTCAAGTAGTTGATTAATATACCTACGAAGATACTGCATGTGCAACAGATTTACTTTTGCCGCCAAATATACGGAATCAGGTGCTTCGATAAGAAACTTTTCAATTTCAGATGCTGTGAAAAACCTTCAATTTTTTAACCAGAGGCTCTTTTTAAAAATGCCACTAATTTAGGATAGGTGTCGATATGTATATATTTTTAGTCTGTAAGTTTAAGCTCCTTTAGCTAGTCGCCACGTGTTAAAAATATCGTACTGTTTCGAATACCTACCTCTTGCGTGATTGTTGAGGGAGAAAGCTCATTTGCGCTTTATTAACAGTTTCAGTCAATTCTGTTGGCGTCAAATAAACTTCCTCGTCGCTAGAATCACTCATTTTAGGTTTTTCACTTGTTAGTTTCTTATTTTTATAACAACGTGAAAAGAAAAGAAAACGGCGCGCGCAAATCAAATTAAAAACAAAGTACACCAAGAAAGAAGGTTCCGAGTCTGAGTTTTTAACAAATTATAAAAGATATTATGGTCAGGCACCATGGAGGTAGAAGTAAATAGGTTAAATTATGTTTTGAATTCACAAACTTAGTGCACACGATGTTCTAAATTCAAATATAATTAATCCTCTAGCGGATAAAAACGTCTTTTTTGCACTCAGATATCGAAGAGCAAAAATACTCTTTCCGAGATGGGGGGGATTAAAAAAACATTATAACTAAAATTGCATAAAAAATCAAATAAGTAGGTAAGTAAATTAACATTTACCATTTAACTTAAATCATAATTAACATTTTTGAATAATACCATGGAACATGATAATACTAACGTATTATTTTCTAATCGAAGAACTCTTGCAGCGAGTAAAAGCAGTTTTACAGTAAATATTTTTTAATAATAATTAAAATGTAGTAATTTTGTTTTCAGAGGGCTTACCACAGGTTTTTTAGTTTACGAAAACTTTATAAGTTTCGGTATCTTTCCATACATTTTCAGTACAGCGCCTCTAGGGAAACGTGCATGAACTACGAAAATATATGGAAAGATACCGAAACTTATAAAGTTTTCGAAAACTATCAAAACCTGTGGTAAGCCCTCTGCTTGGTTTTCTAGGGGGATTCTGTTATATATTTTAATAGACATTGCATGGGGGCCCGTGTGGAATATTTTTAGTTTTGAAAAGGGAATGGCTAATCGCGTTTTTGGTCTCAGATTTTGCGGTCGCGAATAGGGCTGAAACAGGTGGATATTATTTTTTTACTAATAACATAACATTTATAGCACCAAAAAGTTGTACAGTACAAACTATGATATTGTTTAGCACCAATTAGGTACCTAAGTACATATGCTAAGTTACAAAAAGTTAGACCATATTAATTGGCGTATATAGAGAGGGGTCGGGTGGGCCGTGCCCACCCCGGATGGTCTAGTGCCCACCCTAGGATTTTGGATTACCGATTCGAAATTCTAGGCTGCAGCACACTCTAAAAAACTACACAGGGTGCAGAAATGACCAGCACAGCAGGACCAAGTTTTGGGTTATGTTATGTAGTATTAATTATTTGGTATCCAGATAATTGAATCGTAGTTTTCTTTTCTGGGGGGAGCATAATATATGACCAGACTAGGACCAAGTTTTTGGTCATGCATGGTAGTAATAATCAGTGCCGTAAATATGGCGGTGTCACCGGTGCTCAGGCACAGGGCGCAGACCAGACCCTGGGGGGGCGAGAATGAAGAAGATAACAAGGTCAAAATATTACACTTTTATGTACGTAGAATCAAAGTCTAGACCGTTCACATTATTCTAGTTTTTATTTCGCATCGATCGGTGCAATATTACCGAAGTTATAAGCATGGGAAGTTTACGTAGGTTTTTTAAATCTCGCTAGTGATAGCGAGTAGCGCGTGACGTCATCGCTCGTATACGGCGCCGCGCGGCGGGCGTCCGTAGGATTTAAAAAAGGCCTAAATAAACAATCTTCCCATAGTTCACGATATGATGGTGGCAGAATATTTTATAAAAATAAAGAAATCATTAACCTTGGAATGGTTCAATAAACTGCGAGTCGAGTACCCTACATACCTACTAATATATAAATGCATCGGGGAGCCCCCCTTAATTCATTTTAATAATTTATTTTTGAAGTAAATATATAAACAAAATATTCTATGCATATTTCAAGCGTCTACCTGTTGCTGTTATTGCGTGTTATTGCATGATGCTGTGTGATTACGTCCCGCATTATTTATTTATTTATTGGCAAACGGGTCGGCACAGAATTTAAAATTAATCAATTGAATTTAATCTAATCGAAATAACGTATATATTTCAATACTCGCTGATCGGCCTCGAAACATCACAGCGCAGTTTTCTCTAGAGCATCGAAGAGGGCGCTAGAGGAATGCGCCAGCATGCACGATGCGCGGCGAACGCGGGGGTAGGTCTAGCGCGTGAGGGCCGCTCGCCTTTTCTTCCGCGAAAATTGATATTAGCACTATCCCAATTCACCATTGAATGTGTAACTGTGAACTATACCATGAAATTAAATCCACAACACACTCTTTTAAAAGCAACTTTTCAACTGCGTAGTCGCTAGTGGAATAATCAAGTCGGTGGATACCGCGGCATACTGGCGGATGCTCCGGCAAGCTGGCAAACGCTCGCGAAAATAAATGATGGTTTTCATTTTCATTAATGTTTTCGAATGGTGACGACCATGAACTGAAAGTCCTGGAAGGAACTACCTACACCATCAAGGGGGTATATAAAAAATCCAACCTCTTTGGGGGCTATTCAGCCTGAATAGCCCCCAAAGAGGTTGGATTATTCAGGGCATGCTCAAGACAGTCGTTTTTCGTGAAAAATCTTTCGAGGGATGTCGAGAAATCCCTATGATCCCGGATTTGCAAACTGCAAACTTGACGATGTCGTTGGTCAATCTGGGGGTCCAACCTTTCGTCTTTCAGGACGCGGTCATCATTCTTGAACTTTTATAAACCAAATGGTTTTCGGCTATGTGAACTACTTGGCCTATGTCAATTACTCTGGTTTTCTGACGGAATTCTTCACAACAAATTCAAATCGTAGAGAGACTCCGAGAATAGTTCTCGTTGTACGACTGTGCTTTATATCCAAGGCTAATTTGCCGGCCAAGTTTCAGTACGATAAGTCATCAGCTAGCCAGCCAGCACAGATTAACCCAACTGCCCATCCGAGTTAGATTCATTGGCTGATCTCTTTGTCAAAGTTGGTCCTACCCAGTAGAAAATACAGTTTGACTAATAGACATAGTAATAAACAAAAGCCTTAATTTTGAGACCCACCTGTAACAAGCATTATGCCAAAGTTATCCAGCGATTCATAATAACTATATGTTCAGCAAATCGAAGGTGAGTGATGTTCTCACTATTAATATTGATTATTGACCATGCTTTGTCCGCCCCAGCGCAAAAACTGAAAGACACCTCCAATGCAGAGATAAATAGTTCCGGATATTTACGTCTCCCTGTCTCACGCCTTTTTCAGTTGAACACGATTAGTACGGAACACAAACAAAATGTATTAGATTTATATTACCAAATGTTAAACAAGTGAAACCCAATGTTAAAATAAAAGATGAAGGGTTGAATCTCGTGGATACTACCTACAGTATTTTTAGGTACAATCTTAGATAATATGATTTATGATTTATTATGATTTTGATCAAAACCCCCGGAGACAATTAAATCTACTACTTCCAGTCCCAAGAATAGAGTTGTTTAAGAAAGGCCCCTACTACATGTCAATAAAAATTTATAATAACTTCCCGATCTCATTAAGAAATGAAACTAATGAACGAACATTTATGAATAAACTCAAAAAAATTCTAATACAAAAATCTTATTACTCTTTAGATAAGTTTTTTGAGGATAAGATAGTATAGGTAGTTCAATATATATATAATATATATAACTATTCAATCTTAAGCCCACTAAAAAGAAATTTTATAGATAGGTTTTGTGATTTCAGATTAACTTAGTAGGTAAGTAAATATATTATAAAATTATGTTCCTGTATAAATAATAATAATAATAATATGTTCCTGTATGTTAAGCTTTAAATGGATATTTATATAGTATAAGTTTTATCTACTTAGGTATAGGTTTATACTTTATGTAAATTCTAATTCCAAATAGTACTATATGTTGTAGGTACTTTAAGTACGTAGATACCTTATATTTAGGTTAAGTTTTGCTACATCCTTTAAACAGGATGCATAGAACTGAACACTGTTATAGTTACTAAGTCTTATGCTGCAATAAATAAACTGAATACTGAATACTGAAATAATAAGCTTCAATCATCATTGAACTACTACTACTACTGTAAGGCTCCATAAAGTTAGTCAGTCTTTATAAGGGTCGTTTTTTTTAACAAAATCCCAAATGACTTCATTAATTTATTACAGATAAATTAATTAATTTTGTCTGCATTATACCGCTAGTACTAAGAGCTGATTGTGTCGCGACAATAGTCCGTTAAGTTTTCTATGTATTTGAAATGTCGCCGGAGAAAACAAGTCCGTACCGGACATGCGGACATTGGATGACAATTCATCCCCACCGAAATACCTTACTACTCGCAATAAGCGTAAGAGGGATAGTGGTGAATTAAGCTTCTTGACCACTATCCCTCTAGAAATCTCATTCTCCCTCTAGAATGACTTGAAGAAAGAAATGAGAGAACTCATCAGGGACCTGTCCGAAACACAAAACGCGCAAATAAACTCTATGTTAACGACTCTAAAAGATGTTCATCAAACTAGCAACTTGGTACAATCAACAATTTCTCACCTAGCTGAGGGAAATAAGGAGCTTAAAGCAAAGATCGAACAAATAGAAACACAAGCGAAAAAAGACAGAGAACAGATAGCTTTGCTGGAGAATAAACTTGAGGAAATGTAAAGGACGAACTGAAAAGCAAATATAGAGATTAGAAAGAAAAAAGATCTCCTTCAATAAGTGCCGAAATTATAAAAAAAACTAGATGTGAAGTTTGCAAACTTTGATGTGAAGGACGAACAAAAAAATCCAACACGACGATAAGAACAAAAAACCCAACACAGAGAGAAGCACTCTCATAGTTGAACTGAATAATACATTTGTAAAAACGGATTTACTGAGAGCCGCAAAAGCGTACAACTACAAAAATACCAGCAAACTGAGTGCCTATCTCTTAGGCCTAAATTCACATTCTGACACGCCAATATTCATCTCTGAAAATCTGACTCCAGACTCCTCTAGACTGTTTTTCTTGGTCCGTGATTTTAAAACATAAAAATAACAAATAGTAAAATAATAATTAACCTTGGATAACCCCAGGCATTCTAAAATGTATAAAAAATAGAAACAAACTCCAGAAACAGACTCGAACTGACCCTACTAATGATGTTTTAAAGATTATTTATAGACGATACAGAAACTATGTAAATAACTTGCTAAAAAAACTGAAAAGACAATACGAAAGAGATTTGTTAAACAAAGCAAAGACAAATAATAAATGTTTATGGAATTGCATAAAAAATATTACCTAAATAAACAAACAAAAATCTAAAAAACAGTGAACTACTCAACCTAAAAAATAACCATTATGAATCTGCTAATTACGTAAATGAACACATTATAAACATAGGAAGGATATTGGCTGAGAAAATAGCAATTAAGGAAATGCTAACAGAGCAGTATTTATGTTCTCTCCCTCAAAAAATCAACTCTATTGGAATAATTGACCCAGAAGTCAGAAACAGCTGAGATTGACTCAATTATTAGAAATCTCAAACCCGAATCGGCAGCCGGATGGGACAACATTCCTGCAAAATTCATAAAAATGGCAAGAGTAAACTTGGTTCCGACCTTAACTCACTTCAGCATATTTTGTGTCTACGACAAGGTATTTTCCCCGAGGATTTGAAACGTACCATTATTCACCCAGTATTCAAGAGTGGGGACAAAGATGATATAAATAATTACAGGCCGATCTCAGTTCTTACAGTTACATAAAAAAAATATTGAAAAAGTTATCAACACTTGTGTACCTAAGTTCTATAATAAATTTAATATTTTATAAACATCTTAATACGGTTTTCGTGAAGGTAAAAGTACTGAAGATGCCATATTGGATCTTACTAATAACATAACTAACCAGTAAGATAAAAATAATAAATCTTTATGCATCTTACTTGACTTAAAAACACCTTTTGATTCAGTCTCTGTCCCAAGTCTTATACGAAGAATCGAAAAGCTCGGCATTAGTGGGACCTACTATTATCCAACTATTTACATAATCGATCGCAAAAATTAAAACTTGGCACGGATATCTGTAGCACAAATGAAACTACCTTCCAACAAGGTGTACCTTAGGGAAGCGTCCTTGGTCCAACATTATTTATGGCCTACATTTATGACTTGACAAATATTCACTTGGAATTAAGTCTACAAACTAGCAAAATCGGGTCTAGGAAACATTATTAAATGGCTAAACTTAAACCAACTATCACTTAACACCAATTAAACTAACTACATAGACTTTTCGATCCAAAACATGGAGTTTCGGATCGAAAAGTCCTCCTGACAACCTGACCATAATTTAACAATTACTGCACATTCCTGTGAAAATAGTGAGATACGTAACTGTGACTACCAAACCTAGGACGTGTTAACACAACAAAATACTTAGGTATCATGCTGCATGCTTGATAAAAATCTTTCTTGGTACCTTCAATTGGAACTAGTAGAGAACCGTGCTAGAAAACCTATCTGGATATTTACACAACAACTAATTACGCACATCTACATAACGCTTGTTCAATCAGTTCTTTTATACTGTATCTCAATTTGGGGAGGGACTTACAAATTAAATTCATCAGTATTGAACGTGCACAAAGAGCTATTATAAAAATAATGCTTCTTAGAAAAAAAGATACAGTATGTACCTACCTACTGAGAAACTATATAGTGAAGCCAATGTATTAACAGTCAGTCAATTATACATATTGCAATGCATAGTCAAAACTCACAATAGCCTGAATGTTGATGCAAAGGTTTTGAAAAAACGAAATAAAAATACAGTACTCACTAAATTAGCTACAAAAACAGCAATGGCCTCTAAAAATTCCCTTCTCAATCAAATAAACTGTACAACAAAGCTAATAAGGAATTAAACATTGCCTTACTCTCAATGTAAGAAAGAAGTAACAAAAAAAAGTAACATTATGGTTAAAAACACAAAACTATCAACAAACCGAAGAATTTTTTTACAAAAAACAGCGTATTTACAAAATGCAACATACCAAACTTTATCCTATATTATAATATATAGATAAATAACAAAACAAAAAAAAACCTTAATAATACTTAAAAAATTAAAATGTATCAAAGTACCTACCTAGTCACATCTAGATATACAAAACCTCCAAGTAAACACCGTTCACACGCACCTACACACATTAATAATAAATAATAACAATAATAATGAATAATGATCAAACACAATCAGATATTACTTACTTCGATAAATAACTAGAATTCCACTAGACTGGTTTTATTGAGTGTAGTAACACATTTTGTTAATTTTTTCTTTTGCATGTTAAGTTTTACAAATACCTAGGTACTATATTTTTATAAAATAAATACCTATATTTTTAAATTACAAGTGAATTAATGTCGCCACAGAGAAGAGGGGACTCCTCTAATACAGGTCTTACGACTTGAAAGAAGAGATCCCAAACCATATTTTTATGTACCTACTTGTAATATTGAATAAATAATTTTGATTTTGATTTTGATTTTTATCAAAGCTTATTAGAAAATCTGATTAAATATATGACAAAAAAGCTTGGATTGCAATTGTCTCCAACTCCCTCAAAAACAATGTACCTAATAGATAATAATACTGTAAAAATATCAAACATACTGTAAAAATACTTATCATTAAAAAAATATAGGCCTAACAGAGATTCTTGCTAATTCTTCTCTGTTTGGTCGCGTTACGATTTGGCGTAAATTAAATCTTTTTATCTTATTTTGCATTCAAAACTTTCTTAAATGGTAGTACCTAGTCGCCCAAATATTCATCTTAAATAATTTTCACCTGTATGTTAATTGGATGAAAAACTTCATCCTTACTTGAAGTGAAGTGAAGAAGTGAGTTTTGAGTATTGTGAGAAAAGTACCAATCGCTCAAAAATAAAATTTATCTAAGACCATTTGAGAAGTATATTCTTCCAAACAAAAAAATAATTTTGGAAATCGGTCCACCATTTGATGGAGACATCGGTGAACATACATAAAAAAAACCGACGAATTGAGAACTTACATCTTTTCGAAGTTCGTTAAAAAGCCTGATAGAAATTTAGCCTGGGGAGATTTAAAAAAGATAGTCGATTTTGATGTGGCGATTTCATTGAGCAACAATACCTGGCAGCCCTAGACAGTACATAATCTAGTGCTGGCAGCCCTGCTGGAACTGTCATATGTCAATCCATCCATCCAGATAATTTGTAAATTGTAAAATGGAAAAATGTTTTTAAAAATATTTTTTTTTATTTATCAATTGTTCATTTAATAAAATAAATACCAATTAGTACTATAAATCAATTGGTACTACTGTTTTTGCCGTAGCAGTGAAAAGTGGTTGTGTCACGTTTATTTGCAAAACATACCCTTTAGTGTACTTTACAGGATAACATTTTGTTTGGGATATGAGTGTCTAGATTTACAACAATGAACGTTAAAATGTATCACATTCTGAGAGTTATATTATACAGGCTTTGGATTGTATCCGCATTTACATTATTTTCTAGTGTTCTTGTTTTTTGGTTTTACGGCTTTCTACTGGCGTTTGCGGTTTTTATTTTGGGAATTTCTGGTAAGTAACCATACTAGCAAACAAACAAACAGTTTTTATCGGAAAGAACATAATAAAATTGACTTTATAATTGGTTTCAACTTGGCTACTTAAGTTCCTTGTATTCAGGCTTCGAAAAACATCCTCATGCTAAAACAAAGTCACACATACACTTACATATCAAATTGATATTGTAATTTTAATAACTATGAGTAGGTAAATCATTGTACCCACCCAATCCAACTACAAGTATCTGCCGAAGAACTGATAACCGTTGTTGATGACTTCTTGAGTGGGAACAGGCCGGCTCAGCAAACATTGTTTTAGACGTAGACGCCCCCCCAGCTAGGTGAAGTAATGATTGGCGAAAGGCTGGTAGTTGAAGCTGGATGCGTTGAGCTCAGGACAAAGTGCAATGGTGCCAATTAGGGGAGGCCTTTATCCAGCAGTTGACTGCTATAGGCTGATCATGATGATGGAAACATTGGAATTAAAACTGCACAGTGACAGTCACAGTGTGAATTAAAACTGCAACCTCTTGTTTCTCACCTATACACCTATTGGGTTTAAGTGGTCATAATTACAAATAGGATGGACATTTTATCCTCCTCAGATATAACAAGCAATGGTCAAGTATTTAACCTCTTCATCACACAAGGATAACCCAGACCATGGATTCAATACAAACATTTGTTTACCACAATCCAACTTACAACAATCAACACCACCAGCCTATTCAGTCTGCTGCTAGTGATAGGCCTTCTCTAATCTGAAGGGGGAAATGCCCATAATCCCTGCACTGGGCATGTGGTTTGGGGTGCGATCCCCGGGCATAGCCTGTCGGTGCTCAAGGGATTTAGCTGTGCCAATGTTAGAACGTGTTATGCGGCAATCAACCAGCTGCCAAAGCCTAGTTTGTTATTTATCAGGGTGCACCACAGGCAGGTGAGGTTGGCTTGGCCTCCGATAAATGGAAGTTAGAACCCCTTACACCTGATCTGACTTATTAAACCTGAATTTGATTTCAACAGGTATATTATACAGCGCTCAAGATCTTTTGCTCTACTACCCGAATGATCCGGCTGATTCGAGGGTATTTGTCTTGCAGCCAAGCAACTACAAGTTGCCTTATGAAAGCATCAAAATAAACAACAAGGATGGTTTCAAAATTCACATGTTTCTAATAAAGCAACCAACAAACAGCAATCATGTACCTACAATGATATTTTTCCATGGAAATGCTGGAAACATGGGACAGAGGTTAGTTAGCATCATTTATTTACTAAAAATAATGTTCTTTTATAAAATACTAGCCGAACTGCATCTTCATTTGCATGTATGCTTGTCCTTGAAACCAGGGTCAATTTGGTCGGTGAAAAAATGTATTCCTTTAAATAATAATTAATCGGAGACGGATTTTTCACAAATTTACTACAGACTTTAAGTAAATTAGCTCTACCTATTCCAAGAAATGATATCCTAAAATTCAGCGCTTAAACTAGTGCACTGGGGAAAAATTCTACATGGATAAAGTTGCATGGCAGCAACTACCTTAAAATGAGAGGGGTAGGGATAGAGGGCTAGAGGTTTACAATACAGGTGATAATCCCTTAATGGTGCCTCTCCTATATGGTGACAGAATAATAGAGATAAGCCAAGCATAAATATATAACTACACTAAGAGGCTTCTCACATTTTACCTAATTATATTTCTATTTATATTTGTTTAGACTTACAAATGTATCCGGATTCTACCACAAGCTGAACATAAACATTCTGATGGTTGAGTACCGTGGGTATGGACTGTCTGAAGGTTCTCCCTCCGAGCGTGGATTGTATGCTGATGCGCAAGCTGCCCTTGACTATATCCTGCAGAGGACGGACATTAACCCTAACCAGTTGATTGTCTTTGGAAGATCTCTAGGTGAGCTTGAATTAAAAGCAAACAAATAATTTATTAGGGTGTATGGAATTCCAATATCTTTCTTCAGTGCCCAAGCCATCCTCAACTGCACGTGGTGCACCCTGCTAAATGACAACGGGGCTCTGGTGGCCGGCTGATTGCGGCTTAGCACAGACTGCTACTGCTACATCAACTGCTAAATCTCCTGGCCACCGATGGGCAGGTGGTGGTAAGAAGCTGTGCCATGCAATCCCCAACCCGCATGTCCAGTGTGGGGATTATGGGCATATCCCACTTTATTAGTGGACTGCCATACATATAGGCTGATCATGATGATGACAGTTGCATAACTGCTATCTTGCCAGTCCCATGGAGATCTCACTATTACTTGTTCATAAGTTCATGATGTAATATAATGTTACAGGTGGTGCGGTGGCTATAGACGTAGCGTCCAGAGTTGAAAACAGAAATAAGATTTGGGCAGTGGTAGTTGAAAACACGTTTACAAGCATACCTGACATGGCGAAAATCATACTGAAGTGGAAATGCTTGGATTGGCTGCCAAACTTCTGTCATAAGAACAAGGTATCATGGCATTACTATTTGCGAAGGTTGAGTGTAGTATACAAGATACTAGGCTTGGCTATTATGAGCGAATTCTTCTTGAAATGCGGGCGCGGTCAAAGCGTAAGCTACAAAACTATCCACTAGGTTTTGCAGCCCGCGATTTGTTGTATGTTTTGCAGTAGTGTATAAACTTATATAAAGCGTATGGCGGTCAGATCAGCGAACTTTTAATATTAGAATACTGAGTATGACTGGGAATAAATAAATAATAAATGCAAGCTGAGCTCAATAGTTCGCAATTTTAACCGAAAACGAATTGAGCAACCTTATTGCCATTTCATGTAAACTTAGTAAATTAAATAGCAGTTTTACTCATCGTGAGATATTATTAATAGCTATCTACTACCGCCTCTGTGGCGCAGTGGGCGAAGGTCCGCCTGAGACGCCTAAGGTTGCGGGTTCGATTCCCGCCGGGAGACAAATGTTTGCATTATCTGCAGATATTTGTCTCAAGTCTGGGTATTTTCTATGTATAATATGTATGTATTTACAAAAAATCTATATATAAGTAGTTTATCTTAACAGCCATGTGGCTCCCATAATACAAGCTCTGCTTAGTTTGGTGCTACATGATGCTGTGTGATTAGCGTCCAGCATTATTTATTAGCTAATAGTTTATAGTTCTTAGTCACACAACGTCCGCAAACTGAAAATTCGAATAATTGATACAGTTTGAAATGTTTTCGTTTTCATCCGTATTCAAACCATGCCTTCTGTAATTTCAGTACATGTCGCTGCAGAAAATAGGTCACATTCTTACTCCAACATTAGTGATGTGTGGGTCGAACGACACCCTTGTACCCCCGTCAATGGCAAAGGATCTCTACATGCGATGTGGATCGGTTTGCAAGAAACTAGTGGTGCTCATCGGTGGCGGTCACGATGACACCTGGACGTGCCGGGAATACTACTCCTCGGTGCAAAACTTCTTGGCTAATGTCCCCCCCTTGCCTACTGAGGTACCTCCGTACTTTGATGATGAGAAAAATGAGGGTCGCAGTATCGTCCATACTGTTTAGGTCTGACCAGAGACGGTCGGACCGTGAGAAGGGATTATCACGACACGATAATAGTTTCCGAGTTACTCAGAGTAGGATAAAATTACTAAAGATGTTGGATCCAAGTTTTTAATCAACCGTTTTACTGCGGGTCGGAGTCGTGTGTAATTGAGGCTGTTTTTGGGTTGAGCTGGCTGAAGATAAGTTCTAAATGAAATGTGAATGTTATAGACTCCAAAAGACTAGGGACTATTACTCGAACAGAATTTGTCAATTGGACACAAACTAAGTGTCGCATGTTACGTGTTATGTAATTTAGTTTCTAAAAAGCATTTATGTAGGTAGGTGTTATAATGACTTTATAGTAATCTAAATCTAATTAAGTGTAGTAAACGGTGTTCTTATGGGAGAGAAAGTGAATGATGATTTACTTATTTAATTTATTCTATTGAGTAGGTATAGGCGCGTACTTGAAGTATTTCCTACATAGAGTAAAAATTAAGAAGAGTTCGGGCTTTGTCATAGTCAAATCAATAAACGATGTTTTTTCATTTCAATTTGAAATGACGCTATTTTTGATAACCAATGAATTGTGAGTTTTAGTACTAATTTATTTGTTGTGAGATAGTATATTTTGTAATTGAATGGGAGTTGCGTAGTATGATACGCTATTTATGAAAGTAGACACAGTATTCAGCATGCTAGAGATAAGTTAATAATGAAATTATTTTCTAGTGAAAATTAGACAGTAAACGTTATTTAAATTGGTAGTGGTACCGTAACAATTGACTTCGTTCACACACTCGTTACGCTCTGTTAAGGCTTAGGTTCCGTGTCGCTAGCTTGAAATATGACTTCATAGAACTATTTTAGGGTAAGGTTTTACACACGCTTTATGGTGACTTACAGAAAATTTGATAGAAAAGCAGGTACTGCGTTTTATGCCATTAGACCCCGCAAATATTTATATAGTTTTCCGAAATAAAGTGTCCGCTTTTATTGCTTTTTGATAGTTAGGAAAGGTAGCTTGGTTTATCATAGAAAAAAAACCCACCAGAGAGAAGAGCCTTTGGTGTTTGTGATATGAACCTAACCCTTGTCATTCAGCGTTTATGAACCTAACCCTTGGCATTCAGCGTTTCGGTACTGGCAAGTCACGTCTCTAATGGCCGGTTCCTATATTATACCGTTACCGATTACGCGTCGTTTTCCCCTGAAAAACTGACTTTTCGACGCTTCGTTAATTTTGTCAGTTTTTCAAGAGAAAACGAGGCGTAGTCGGTAACGGTATAATATAGAAACCGGCCGTTAGCCGCTCCACTCCTACCGTCATACTTATAAACCCTATTTAATGTTATCAATTGCTTAATGTATAACGCTTTGAGTGCTGAAAACACAAATGTGATTCTGGACGTCGTCCTCCTCCTTCCAAAACGAAGACTAAATATATTCTAAGTTTAAATCTTACATTTTGTATATCAAATACCAGATTTCAACCGAGACTATCTTTAGTCTTTCTTTTGGAATAAGACAGTTCGTGTTTAGTTTTTAAGACATAGAAATAGATATCCCTGCTCAACACCATCTTTACTTTAGGCCTGTACAAAGTAACAAATTAAATGTGAACAATTTCGTTATAGATACGATACAGGATTCCGTAGAGCATTCTTAAAATCTTAGTACAACCTCATAATGACGGAGGTTTGACATGCATCGTCACCTTAGCAATGCCTTCAAAAATCATCGCTCAGGACTTTGTGAAATAGATGAACTCGTGAAATTATCCTACTCAGTTGATTCTCAATCTCTCAATCTTATTATGATCCTATTGATTTATGTTAGACATCTTCGTTCGGATCCGATTCATTGGTAAACGTACCTTCATCAAATATAATACGTACAATAATTTATCTAGTAAAATATATATACTTATGCTTATGGTTTTAGAGTTACCTAAGGCAACAATGCCTACAACAATAGAACGTAGATACTTTGTTAACACTTTGACTGTGGCTGTCAACCTATGTGCTGTCTACCCCTACCCCGCCGGCCGCAGTCAACGTGTAAATGCGATATCCAAACAATATAAATATTATAGTACAAATTATGTTTTTATGATTCGCACAAATGACTGCTGCACCAAAATACTTTATATACATTCCAAAAACGTCTAAAATGGTGTACAGCATTAGGATAGCCTTTAAAATTGTTATGAAAAAAGTAGCCGCTTTTTTGTATACGTAGGTATAGTTTTATTTTGTAATAATGTACTACCTAAATAACTTGGGTACATAATATTATACCTATCGAAATTGATGATTGAGCGGCTTAGATTTTAGTGCCAAATTGAATTTTATGCAATTTCAGATACGCTTTGTGAGTTTCGAACATTTTATTTTTCTTATGAATCAGTGTTATGTGTGAAAGATTCAGGCTCTTTAAATTAAAGCTTGCATTATCCTGAGCCTCATTTTGTTAAAGTAGAAGTAAATAAGTACCATATTTGCAGCTTTACATACAGCATGCTCCGGCCGGCGGCGAATCACGCTCCGCGTCCGTGCAAACTCGCAGGGTGTTGACTACATAGCTCGCTATCTGTGGAGTGGTCTTAGATTCGTTTATCGTACCTACAGGTACCAAATGAGTATCCAGATGTGTGTTTTTCCCATAGAACGCTCGATGTGTAGTATAATACTTAATTTCGATTACGATATACTTATAACTGTGCTCTACTTCACCTAAATTACACGTTTGACTTTACGTGTGATACTATCCAGCACAACCATGAAAGCTGTTAGTAATTTAACTATCATAAAAATTCATGAAATTAAATGTACTATTTTGTACCCTGGAAGGATAAATTTGTACCCTTTATACTTTTGATGAAGATACAGCGTAGTGGCTTTGGTCGTGCTGGGTAGTACTTTTCTGGCACGACCACGAGAGATTTAAAGTAATTGAGATCATGCTAAATATCTTCAAAACTATATGGGTACAATTTTTATCTTCCAAGGTACAATACAAAATAATACATTTAATTCTATGAATTTGTACCACAAAGAAATTACTAAAAGCTTCCATGGTCGTGCTGGATAGTATCATACAACTTTACCCTTATTTTTAAAATATCTACAAATTAGGGTAGGTAATATAATAAATAGATGATATTTTGAGTAACATTCGTTTTATTTATTTCATCAATTACATAAAACGCGTTAACGCAACGAAAAATTTAACACCTTTTTTTCTTATACACCTTTACTAGAATAATTCGCTCGTTACGCTCGCCGATTTCGTTAACTGCTCTTGTTTCTTGAAGGTACCTAAACTATACACAGTAAAGTTAAGCTTTACCTAACGGTACCAGAACGAAAATTTACTCGAGATTTGATAGATTTTCCAATGTGTCTGGTACCCATCCATACATACCTACTATAGCCATTGGCGTATCTAGGGTTATTTTCTAGGGGGGGGCCTGGGCCCCTAAAAAAATCTAACTATGAAAGATCGGAAGCTTACACTCCGTATTTTGAAATATAGTCTACGGTAAAAACATGAAACGTATGGTACGAATCCGTCAGGGCCTGGTTCCTGAGATGCCATGGCCGATGATCGCAAAGCAGATTCGACTCCCAATGTACAGTCAGTGAGTCCCTCACTCACGATTAGTATATTACAGTGCGTACTTAGATACATTTAGGAAATAAAAGTAGCTGCTATTTGTAAACGAAATTGGTGAGCGTAGCGAGCCGCAAAATTTTTCTAGTAAAGGTACAAGAGAAAGAAAAAGCTTGCAATTTTTTAACACCTAGGTAACTTGAACACTAGATGAAGAATACGAAGTCGGCGAGAGAAGCGATCCGCGATTTTTTTCATTATATCTAACTACGCTGTTGTGTTCAAATTTGAAATTGTTGCAAACTTTTTACGGTGGGGTATGATAGTTTTCAGCATTGAGCAATGGTAACTTTAACACTAGATGAAGAATACGAAGAGGGCGAGAGGAGCGAGCCGCGATTTTTGAATATAGCTAACTACGCTGTTGTGTATAATTTGTCATTGTTGTAAACTTTTTAGGGTGCGGTACGGTAGTTTTGAGCAATATACCTTCATAAGTCAACATTTTAGTGCATGGTTAGGCGCAATTAAGAAATAAAAGGAAGAAACTAAATCAGCGAGCGCAGTGAGCCGCAAATTTTTTCTAACATTTTTTTTATATAAGAAATCTTCGATTTTTATCGGGTTATCAACCTAATAATTAATAAATACCAGTGCCGTAAATAGCCCGGTGTGAGCGCTCATAACTGCACCCTTAATTTTTTTGTTAACTATATAACCTATAGCTCTGAACAGTGGGGGATCCAGGATTTTAATTATATGGTGGAAGGCTTAACTTCACTAGGGTAGCCAACTTTTTCGGTACCCTACCACTCATGCGACCATTACCTTTGTTAAGCCTGTATACCAGACACAATAGAAAATCTATCTCGCGTAAAGTAAAGGGTGACTTTTTAATGCACAAAAAGAAAGAACAAAATCGGCGAGTGCAGCGAGCGGTGAATTTTGTTGATTTTTGGTGCACAAAATATACAAAAAACAGGCAATTTTTTTGTAAAACCTCGTAACTAAAACAAAAATCTTGAAATAAAAAACATTTTTTTTATTAATCTGAATAGCTGTTGTGATCTAATTCGTCATTGTTGCAAACTTTTTAGAATGGGTTACATTGCACCCTTATTGGTCAATATTTTAGTGCGTAGTTAGTTTGCATAAGTCAATTAAGAAACAAAAGCGTGCAATGAAAACTACGAGTGGAGCGAGCCGCGAAATTTTTCTAGCAAAGGTGTGCATATAAAATATAAAAAAAAAACTATTTATACCTGCATTTTAACCAATTATTCGGTTATAATTATCAATTCACAATTCAATGAATACTATCATGCATGACCCAAAACTTGGTCCTTGTATGGTTATTTCTGCAATTTATATTTGAATATCAACCTAATAATTAAATTTTGCTTCTGTTTTGGTAGTTTCTGCGCCCCAGGAAAGACAATTACAATTTATATCTGGATATCAACCTAATAATTAATTACTTAATACTACGATGTATGACCCCAACTTTGGTACTGGTCTACCAAAAACTTGGTCCTAGTCTGGTCATTTTTGCACCCCGCAGAAAAGAAAACTACTATTAAATTACCTGGATATCAACCAAATAATTAATACTACATAACATGCAAGACCCAAAACTTGGTCCTGCTGTGCTGGTCATTTCTGCGCCCTGTGTGATTTTAATGGTTTTGTGTGAAGTTTCTTAGGGTGTCCAGCGTAGAATTTCGAATCGGTAATCCAAAATACTGGGGTGGGCACTAGACCATCCTGGGGTGGGCACGGCCCACCCGGCCCCCCTCCATATACGCCAATAACTATAGCGCACCCGAAAAAGTTGGCAGTTCTAGTGAAGTCAAACCCCCCCAATTCAAAATCCTGGCTCACCCAGTGCCGGTACTGGCTGGTATAAGGCTGGCCCGCCCACGACTGACTTTTTGTAGGGCCGATTTTTCCACCGATTTTATGACCGATTCAACGCTCACATCCGACATTTTGTCGGTGGTGGTATTATTTAAATCTGCCACAGTAAGTAAGTATCAAAAATGATTAAATCAAAGCCTAAGCTATATATTATCAAAACCGGGTAAGTGGAACCCAAGATACTGCTTGCCTTCTCCGAAGTACCCGCAAATTTAATTAGCTAGTTGCGGGTTCAATTCCCACTGCGGGGCAAATGTTTGCATGTTCTGTTTGGGGCTACATAATGTTGTGTGATTACGTCCCGCATTATTTATTTATTTCCAATGGACTTTGACTGACAGGAAAGAAATACTTTAATGTTAGCTCCAGTTTTCAAAAAGTTTTCACTAAGATTTTATACTAGCGTCTGCCCGCGGCTTCGCACGAATGGTACCTGGATAAAAAATAGCCTATAATGTTATTCCTGGTGTAGCTCTACATAATGTGCAATGACAATTGTTATATAGGTACACCTAGTTAACTACTAAAGCCTCGGTCTGCTTACTATATAACCATGTTGCTAAATTTACCCTTATACAGGGTTTATGTGAGATACCTTACCTATAACCAGTAACATAATGCAATTTAACACCATGTAATTTACTCCGGTGATCTTCGCAGATCATCTTGGTTAAGCAACACTCCGCCCGGACACTACTTATATGGGTGATCTGGATGGCATTTAGATCTGAGCGCTTCCGTCCTTCGGAAGGCCCGTTAAGATGTTCTTCCCGGCTTTTTCAGTTGTTAAGCCATGTTGGAGGCCTTCTGGTGGCCTAAAAATTCCGACATCAGAGTTGGCCACTATTTCATACGAATAAGAAGAAGAAGAAGAAGACCAATATGTTCTATGCCTCAATTCATATGTTTCATCACCATCAGCAGCAGCAGCAGCATTAATAGCTTGTTATTTTTCCCAGCCAGAACGATGAACACCTTGTAAAAGCAATAAATTTATTGTATTGATTGATACAATATATATAGTATTTTGTATCTAAATTTTGCGTGAGGGAGAAATAAACAATAAGGTATTGAGCCTTTTGCTTTTATTATATTAGTAGGATTGCTAGCATTATATGTACGTATTTTCTACATATTACATTTGTTATGTTTAAATACCGAAATTTATTTTTGATTACTATTTTTAGAGTAAATCACCATCATACGCACCACGAAGGCTGCGAAAAAATTTGCGTTGGACTGCTAAGCTATTAGAAGATACGCGAAAAACTAAAAGAGTAGCGAATTTAGAAAATATGATTGCAGAATCGAAAGCATAATTGTCTAAATGTTGAAGTTTTGGAGAAATAAAAAAATATTTTCTATATTTCTATTCTTTTTTCCATGTAGCGATTTTGAAAGCTTATACAAGAAACATAAAGACATGCGTGAACGACAACTTAGGACACAAATAAATAATAGGATATTTTTGCCGTTCTGTAAAAAATCAATGCAAAAGAATGCTTTATTCATGTCCGTTAAAATATTCAATAGTCTGCCCGAAGACATGACATGAAGATTTGACACTTAGCCTTTATAAAATAAGACTTCACAAATGGCTTGTAGATAAATGCTTTTATACGATCGACGGATTTACTAAAAATAAATAATAATTTACTATTTTTATTTCTTCTTTAGAATTGTTAGTTTTCATTTTGACATTTATTTATTAAGTAATCTTGTTTGTCAAATTAATTATTGTTAATTGAAATTTAACCGATATTAATGATAATTAATGACATATATACGTATAACAATTTAATATTTCCAGGCTTCTGTAATGAAGTATAAGTATGTGATCCACATAGCCTTTAAGATCCTTTCCTTTGTAATTACCATACTTTTATACAAACAAATATAATTTGATTTGAAAATTATATAGGTAGGTGCATTCAAATCAAATCAAATTTGCTAAACATCCTTCCTTCCTTAACATATTATCAAAAGTCATTAAAACTTGTTAGTGAAGGTAGATTATAAATGAAAAAAAAAATCGTCAAGCAGGTAAAGTATTAATTAATAGATTAACACTTTACCTGCAGTATTAATTGATAGATTAATACTTTACCTGCATGACATTAATTTCTTATTAGATTTGGTTGTCTTTGAATTCCTTGTGCAATATGCAAATATTTTACCCATTATCATCATCAGCCTATAGCAGTCCACTGCTGGACATAGGCCTCCCCTAATGAGCGCCTGAGTCCCTGTCGTGAGCTCGACGCATCCAGCTTCTACCAGCAGCATTTCGCAGATCGTTACCACCTGGCCGGAGGGCTTATTATCAGTAAATTTTACCCAAATCTATGGAAATTTTAATTACCTGGCAACCCTGCAGTTAAAATGAGATAGACTCATGTGGCCACGCTCACTATATATCTATAGGTACTTAATCTATGTCTGCCTCTGATGCTAGAAATTGTGTCACATGTCAGTATGACATTGACTTTTAATAGGATCTAGACAGACAGGGGTTCAAAATAAAGCATCACCTTCCACATCGGTACCATTCGATTTTTATGTCGATTTCAGTTTGCGGTTCGCGCATGCCGCAAAAGGCCCGCGACATTTGCCATACAGTCGAAATCACGTTAGTTTTAGATGGATGTGAACTATAAATAAATATAGGTAATTTGTGTGTGTTTTTTTGGCTTTAATGTAAAGCTAATTAATAGAATATTAAAATAAAAACGTTATTTTTCTCAAAAGTTGTTTCATTTTTGAATTGTAGGAAGAAGTATGTGTGTAGGAAGTTAGATTTAAGTACTAGATTACAATTAAAACCATGAAAAATCACAAAAAAAAAATAGTGTTAGAGATAAATACTTAAAATAATAACCTTGACCTTGCGCGACATGTTGGCCCGACAGTGATCGCCGGCCATTTTGCGAGTCCCGACAGATTAGCGTCATTTCAACATTTCAACACTTTCACACTATAACACTTCAACATTTCAACGCTGGAACACTTCAACACTTCACCATTTCAACACATTAACATTTTAAGACCAATTAACATTTCAACATCTATGTCCCGCGGCGGGAATTGAACCCACAACCTCATACTTATCTGAAGCTCATACAAACATGTGTCCCGTGGCGGGAATCTAACCTGCAACCTCTTACCTAGGTCTAAATCATACTTCTCTGAAGCTCATACCAACATTAATCCCACGACGGGAATCGAACCCGCAACTTCATACCTATGTCTTAGTCAAACAATTATCTAAAGTTCATACAAACATTTATCCCGCGGCGGGAATCGAACTTGCAACCTCATACGAACGTCTAAGTCATCCATCAGTCAAAAAACGATCGGCGCACAATTTTCTTCATCAGAGAGTTTCCGTCCAAATCTTGTTTATTCCATTTCACTAATACCTCTTGTGTCTTATTACTGACGTATAACGGTTAAAATACCATTAATAAAAATCGATATACATTATAAAAACACTAGAAAATTAAATTTAGTAAAAATGACACAGCCGACGTTCAAGATTTACTTTTGTTAGTCTGAGCCCAGATACATAATACATTTATGACGAAGATCGGTAAAAGTTGATATATTTACAAAAATCAGATGCAGGGTCCTGATATTTATGCAATTATCTCAGCAAGTAGATCATCACATAATGTGAATCAAATATCGATATGCGTCACAAACTCATGACTAAATCCAAAGAGAGAAACTAGATTAAAAAATAAAAGTGGCCTGATATCAAGACCTTTCATCTCAGTTTTTTGGTAAAATTATCTCTGCAATTTGAGCGTTACAAATAGGCTAGACGACTGAAAAATTCTAATTAGTCCGCTATTTACAGTTCCCGCAAAATAACTTGGCCGCAATGAACTTTGCGCAAATAGCTGCGCAGAACACATTATTAGGAACCAAAAGGCGGCATGAGGTGGTGGCGCGGGGGGATTTTTAGTCTAGCGATTTTCCATGAAGCATAGAGTTATTATATATGATGGAAGAACTATAATGTATCACAAAATCTGTGTATACTTATTAGCATCCAAGAGTGCTGGCCACAGGGTTATAATGTCAATTCTATATCTTATATACGTAAATATAAAGTTAAAAAATATTCAGTTTATTTTCCAAAACACTGAGAACCCAGTAATGTAATGTATTGTTTTAGCGCACTACTATTATTGGATTAGTTACAAAAAAGTTTATATACTGGACTTTATTTATTAAAAAAATAGAATGAATAAATGACAAAATAAAAATGTACATACAAGACCCATCAGGAGCTTCTATAGCGTCGAGCCCTTCTGCTGACGGGCCATGGCGATGAATGGTTGGATGCTACTGAGCGACGAAACACGGTGTTATAGAGGATTTTATTTAAAACAACCAAGTTAATCCTAAAATATTTATTATATACCATGATTTTAACAATCCACGCACCAATATTATATGGTACTCTAATGAGTGTAAACATCAAATAGGTATAGTAATAGCTTAATAACAACCCGGAATAGAGATAATGTAATAACTATAAAGTTTGTAAGTACCAAATATGAAACGAGAGTGTCGGACAACACTGAATAATGAATCCTCGTATTCAATAAATGTTAGGAAAGAAAACGGACTTCAGACTTCGATTTTGACAGATTATAATGTAGGTAATACACTGTTTCTCATAGATATAAAAAATAAGCCCAGAAATACAAAATATACAGTTTACTTAGCGAGAGATACTTCATTTAGAACGTTACATGAATAGGTACATTCAAAATAAATAATGAATAAACAACAAAATAGAAATCTACATTTAGACAATCAGATATACATCATACCCTCTATAAAGATACTTTTTATTATGTATTTGCTAGGAAATTTCATTAAAAGGTTTTCCATTTCATTAAAATATGATGTAATAATTATTTATGAAAAAACGAACATTATGTAAAATGCAGGCAAAAATGCCTTTCTCGCATGTTGTACATCCGAGCGCTGTTACCACATTATCATTATAGTGTCATACATGGTGGTATAGTGTCGTCGGATCGCACAGGTCTACTGACGGTAGGCTAACGGCGTGCGCCGAACTCAACAGCATCGTCCTCGGTGATATCGCCGTGGTGCCAGAGGTTGAGGCGCTCCGACTTGGCGTGTTCCTGCGCCGCGCGATACTCCGCCACTAGCGGTGCCATGCGATGCTCGCGGACCCATTCCATCAGCACCAGACCTTCCTTTATCAGGTTCTGCAACAGCACAGTAAGTATGTATTTACAAAAAAATAAGTAATATAACTAGTATATCAGTCATGTTGTTCCCATAGTGCAAGCTCTGCTTAGTTTCCAGCAGAGTGTCCAGGATTATTTGTTATTTATTTATTTACTTGTCTCTTCTAATGTGTTTAAGCAGCAATGAGGAGCCTTTACGGCGCTTGACACGCAGAAGGTTGCGGATTCGATTCCGGACGCGAGCCCCACTTGTTAGCAGGGTGCACCGTGGGTAGGTGAGGTTGGCTTAGGTTCGCAGTGACCAAGAGCTGGCGGTAGTAACTGACGGTAGTAATCGGACAGGATTTCTCACTGTCGCGCGCAATTGAGGACATGGTCGACAGCAACAGATCCTGGGAGGCTATAATCTCCCGTGATAGTGTCATCATGCAGAAGGAATAAGCGGAGCGGGCGAGGGAGAATCCCCTTGCCCATCCCCTGCGCCGGCGTGTCGGAAGAAGGCTGCGGCAATTCAATGGTCTTCTCCCCAGCCCTTTTATTACAGAGGTCTTCAATAGTGAGACATATCCGTGATGTTCCGCAACATACCGTTTCGAAACCGACGGCGCAGTGGTAGTAATTCTACCGGAAGCCCATGACCCCATCAAGAGTTATGATGCATAATCACCACAGCCAGCAACGAAACACGGTGCTTTTAGTCGGTAGGCCGCCGAGTTGAAGAGCATGCGTTAAAGGTTTGAAAAAAACGGTTCAAATGATGGACGACGAGGTCGGAACCCCTTACTCCTTGAGGGTATTAATATTATGTACCTTGCCCAAATCAGTGTTGGTTGCTGGATCGACGAGAGTGACTGCTGGCGGCGCCCCTCGCATCTCGACGTTGAGGAGCAGTTTTTTGTTAAGTGTGTCCGCTGAGAAGACTGTAATGGCTTCGGCGCGGTCGTCTGGGTCCACAGGGAACTTGACGCAGCATAGCGTGTATTCGTGAGCGTACGGCAAATCAGTTTCAGTGCCAGCTGGCAACGCCGCCAGCCTGTTAGTGTGAACAACCTGCAAATAATAACAGTTTAAATATATGCTGGTAATCGTGCGAAAAAATATCTCAAATCAGAAGACGTCATATTTGTTAGAGTTTTCATGATACTTCATTCACACTGTGAAATGGTATAAATATGTCCGAGTATCTAGAAGTCTAGAAGCCATGCAAGCATGCGGCGTACCGACCTGGCATAATAGACCAGGGTAGAAGCCTTTAAAAATAATAAAAAGTGAAAAAAAATAATAGTAGGATGAAACCCATTAGAAAAGGAGGAGAATATTATAAAAATGAAAGGAAAAATAATTTACGGGCGATCTGAGGTCGGGAAGGGGATTGGGGGTGAGTTTTTAAGGGTAAAAAACGGTTTTTCTCGATTTCCGGCAAAACTAAAAGTCCATTGGAAAAAAGTGAAATGGCAAAGTTGTAGGTAATAAAAAGATCTAAAACTTTTGTATTAACACTTTTTTCACATAACCTCAAAATTTATGTGAAAAATTCAAAAAACTAAGTTTTTGGTTTTTTATTTTTATCTTTTACAAAAATGTTTTTTTATTCACGAAATTTGGTGAAAACTTACCTTTTTATGTCCCAAATACGCTGTAATTTATTTGATTAGAAATATTTATTTTTTCACCTTATTTTGAATTAATATCGAAAAAGCACCCTAATTTTCAATCGAAAATTCACCCGTCAAAATATCAGCTTTTTTCACAAAGTTGGTATGTTTTCTGTTCGTTGAAATCTCTACTTTCCGATGGTGAAAAAAAAAATATATGTTTTTATAGTAAATCTTCTCAGAAAATGCAAAACAGTACAATATTAAAAAATAATAATCTCCTTAATTTTGCACAAACAAATTTAGTTAATCCCGTGAAAAAAAAATATTTCAAAATACATAAAAAATATATTAAAAATATATAAAAAATAAATCGTAATATTTTTAATAACTAACTTTTGGCCGATTTTCATATATATTTTATAAATTTCAAATATATTTCAGATATATTCAAAATGTATTTTTTTATATTTTTAGCTATGTTTTTTATGTCTTTTAAGATACATTTTGAATGTATCTAAATATATTTAAAATATATGAAATATACATGAAAATCGGCCAAAAGTTAGTTATTAAAAATATTACGATATATATTTTTAATATATTTAATATTTATTTTGAAATATATTTTTTTTCATGGGATTAACTAAATTTTTTTGTGCAAAATTAAGGATATTATTATTTTTTAATCTTGTACTTTTTTGCATTTTCTGAGAAGATTTACTATAGTAACATATATATTTTTTTTCACCATCGGATAGTAGAGATTTCAACGATCAGAAAACATACCAACTTTGTGAAAAAAGCTGATATTTTGACGGGTGAATTTTCGATTGAAAATTAGGGTGCTTTTTCGATATTAATTCAAAATAAGGTGAAAAAAATAAATATTTCAAATCAAATAAATTACAGCGTATTTGGGACATAAAAAGGTAAGTTTTCATCAAATTTCGTGAATAAAAAAACATTTTTGTAAAAGATAAAAATAAAAAACCAAAAACTTAGTTTTTTGAATTTTTCACATACATTTTGAGGTTATGTGAAAAAACTGGTAATATAAAAGTTTTAGATCTTTTTATTACCTACAACTTTGCCATATCACTTTTTTCCATAGGACTTTTAGTTTTGCCGGAAATCGAGAAAAACCGTTTTTTACCCCTAAAATCTCACCCCCATCCCCTTCCCGACCTCAGATCGCCCGTAAATTATTTTTCCTTTCATTTTTATAATATTTCCCTCCTTTTCTAATGGGTTTCATCCTACTATAATTTTTTTTGGTTCTAAAAATTATCGACCCTGGTCTATAAGAGCTGAGGCGTAATTGAATACGCGTCATGTAAAAAGAACGCTGGAAGAAGTGGAGGGGGGTGTTTTTGCGCACGGGTAAATACCGATAAATCGCCTAATGCGCAGCTTACCGCCAATGTTCTTTTTACGTGACGCGACCTATATACGTTCTGATCGAGCCTACCCTAAGATCGGTACATTGACTGTAATTGGGTGACAGGAAAAGTCAATTGACAAAGCCATAATGCACGTCACACACGGCAAAGATACTATCATATTTTATATCGCTCGCCATACAATCACTATGAGCGCACAATTCATATAACGGTATCTGAATATATTGAGCGATAGGGCGACTTCATCTTATGATGCCTTGCTTTGGAAATATATGAAAAAAGCCGGCCAAGTGCGAGTCAGACTTTGCGCACGAAGGACTCCGTATCGTTGTATGGGAGCCCCACTTTAATATTTAATTTATTCCATTTTTAGTATTTTTTGTTATAGCGGCAACAGAAATACATCATCTGTGAAAATTTCAACTGTCTAGCTATCACGGTTCATGAGATTCAGCCTGGTGAGAGCAGACAGACGAATAGCGGAGTATTAGTAATAGTGTCCCGTTTTTACCAGTGTGTGATACCCTAAGATGCTATAATATTTGATCGTAATATAAAATGTTATAGCATCTTCACCGTGTGTGACGCGCTTAATTATGTGAATCTTACCTCGCGATTTCCGTAATCGATGTACAAGATCTGCACCGTGGTCTGATCAATGATCTTCTCGACTTTTGCCCGGTACCACTGATTGTCTATCGTGAAGCGAGCCGCGCAAATAATGCCGCGCCGCGGAGTGAACGAGCCGGGCAACGGCTGGTTGACCTTGAACTCCTGATGTAATCTTTCCATCAAGTTTTCAAGTTTCGCTCCCAGCTCGCAGCTCTGAGCGAAGAAACTACCCTCGTTGGTAATTTCAGTGATCACAACCTAGGGAAAGAGTAGGATTGTTTTATTGTCAGTAAGGTTTTCCCTGACCAAACACCAATATCCACCATTAATACAATACACCAATCCACCTACGAAGCCTGGTTAGCCAGCAAATCTCATGCCAAGAATGAGGTTTGCAGGCTGCAGGTCGCGGGCACAAACCTACCGGGCCGAACTTTTTTTGAATAATCTATTGGTGTCGGATATTTTGAATCAGATATCCGTTTTTAGTATCTCATTGTACTGGGGCTCTAGGCAAATCAATTTTCTGTTACCGTTCATGCGACACGTTGTGGAAAGATAAAATTGTCCTTTACCATCCACTCTCTAAGAGAAAATATCAGACATTTACACATCACATGGACTTTGACAGTGCGGCGGCAGCACAAGAGTGTGAATGCCTTCTCATTTTCTAGTAGACTAGTAGTACTAGTACTAGAACTTGATTAACTGCCACCAACCTCAGATCATGCAAACACGACAATGAAAAAGGTGAGAAAGCATCCACATTCAGGCTTCTCACTTGTTCTCGCCAAGAGTGTAGATGGACTTTATAGAAAAAACATGAAATGTTAAAATGTGAAACTGTATTTTTCATGATATTTATCTTTCCACAGATCGGATTTTTACCCGGATAAAGTATTCTATCTCATTCTCCTATAAATGTCTTCTCTATAAAGCTCATTGTCATTATGTTTACCCAGACCATATTAAAATTGGTTTTAGTCAGACGCTTCGGCCGCGAAGCCAATTGATTTACACAAAATTCGCATTTAAAGTATGAGTAGGATGAGAATGAGACAAGATATTTAAGTGACGTCTTGCGATCTGATGCCTCCTCTAAACATCATACATACACATCGACGGATGCATCTGCACATTGGGGGGTATTTACTCGCTATGGCAGATTTACACGGGTCGATAAAAATCGCAGGTGACTAGTATTTTGTCAGAAAAATAGGATCTAACGCAGCGATTACTTGCGACTGAGCGGTTTTAGTCACCAGTCGCCGCCGCACAGCCAAAGTCGGATGGCAGTCTACTTTGGTAGTTGCGAGTTTAGTAGTCTGTCACGGCTGGCACATAGCTAGCTCTATTTACAATTTACGGCCGTGCGGCCGCAATCGTGCGTCTTTAGTCACCCGTGTAAAGCCCTCATTAAGCAGTTATTCAATATATTTGATTACATAATAAACTTTTCAGAGTGATGACACACAGTGCGTTGCGGGTGCGCTGCGAAGATTGAGCGGTGACGCTGCGTCGTTTTACAACTAAATTACAACGGCATGCCACATGATGCGTTGCGACGTCATGCGTCGACGCAAAGCACACACAACGGCACCAGAGAGACGAAGTGGGGAGAGGTTATGCGCTACGATGTCGCAACTGCAAACCAGTATTGTTTAACTTTTTTTAATTTCATTCAAAGACATGTCACACCTACACAGGGAAGCTACGCCTTCGTGATTCCGGCAGCGTAGCGTTAAGACAGCGCAACGCAACGCAATTATCGTATGACACGTGTGCGATACCCCACCGGAATGTTGTCGCCGATCGATATTTGGTAAATGCCAATAATAAGTGCTTGGTCTCGTTCATCGCTGGCTCATCGGGATCAGAAGTTACTTCTTCTTCTTGAACTAATTATCTAGGTAACGTATGGATGCATAGGACATTTGATGCAAATTTGCAAAACATTTAGCACAAATTAAGAGTTTTTTTTTTTAATATCTTCTATCCAAGTAGACCCAATAGAAAGAAACATGCCAATAGGAAACGTCATTCCAGCGCAGTCACATTTACAAGAGACGAAGCACTAATTATTGGCATTAACCAAATATCGATTGGCAAAAACATTCCGCACGCGTGTGACACTCAGTGCGGCATCAGCAACGGCCGTATGGCATTACTCTAACTTATCCCCGTATACATTGCTAATACATCTTTCGATTCGTAGAGGAGGCTTTAGAATGCGTACACATAATTTACCCATAACATTGTAAGTTACTTTAAATCTATTCTAAAATCAATATTAGTACATCTAGACACAACAAATAACATTCAGTTCAATACGATATCGTAAATAATATTTAAAAAGCCATTCAATTTGAACAAAATCAAATAAAAATAATCTATATAAATTGTGACATTACTAACATTTTCATATCATTTTGCACATAGTGTACGAGACGGCACATCAATTTAAAATAAAATAAAATGACCATGAAACAATAAAAAATAAAATAACAATACAATCAAAAGCAACATATGACGGGGTGTCCAAACATTGCGCGGCAATCGGGCGCGGCTGCCGCGCGCGTCTTCCCGCGCTCGCTGTTATTGGACGACTGCAGCGCGCGAACGCTCTGTCTGCGTGCCGCGTGAACATTTTAGTAATCATTCGTCATTGTTTATTTTTGTACGTGTATAATGGTGTGGCATATCTTGGATATGCCGCGCAAACATTCGTCGGTTTAGTCATAACTAGAGCGCGGCAGAAATGTGTCCTGCAAACGCCGCGTGTTACTGCCACGCACTCGCCGCGCAATATTTGGACAAACTTTTAAGATTTCCCAAAATACATATCCTCATATATTCCTATTATTAATAAAAATACATTGTGATAAAATAAAAGTATTTCTCAATACACAAACTAATCGTTCACTATCTACTTTATTCTGTTGCAAAACCTAGTAGTACATTTCCCGGCTATTGCCATGGCATATTACGGTGCAGAATTTTCGGACTAGCTAAGAAAAGTTAATCTTAGTTTGGTAAAGTTTATACATGTTTTGCAAAACTGGTAAACTTGTATGGGTATTGCCACTTCAGATCACCAAATCAAATTTAATTGGTACGAAGTACACCGGGGTGTAGTAAACGAGTTTATAAAAAAGCTACGTCACCTCCACGTCACGTATTATGTTGGGGAACATGTGCCGCGCGAGCCGTGGTCAGTCGGTTTCGGCTCGCGTAGCGCTATGGATCGGTTGACCTCAAGTTCAATTTCGGTTTAAAGGTTATTTATATCTGTGACGTCACTATTGTATCTCTAAAACTTTTCAAAATAGAATTTAACCATTTTTCGCCACAGCCGGGAAAAAACTTTAGGTTATATAAAGATACTGCAACTCAGCCTTCAGTTTTATACTCGAACCGGTGACTTCAGAACGCATTCAGTATGATTAAGATTTGTAAATAAAAAATATAAATATAACAAAGCGAAACTGTGATGGTCAACAATTTACGGGTTCCCGTATTTGATATGGTTATTTATGTATGTTGATAATCGCAACCTCTTCGTACAGCCTCGCCCGCAGAGCAACGGTCATGACATAGTTCCCTAAGTATATATATCACATCACAAAACCATATCAAATACGGGAGTCCTTAAGTTGAATTCAGGCCATCACAAATTCGCTTTACTTATATTTATATTTTGCGATTTTTATAATGCCCCGACTCACATCTAATATTGTCTTAAACACAAAGAAGAGGTGAGTAAGATCAAAAAATAACATCATACTCAACGGCCAAGTCATGATCGTATACCAAGCCAGTGAATATATTATGGATGTTAATTCTTTAATATTTTTAACGTTGAGTATGTACCTAGTTTAGTTAGCACGCCAACCTTGCTTTTCTACTAGAAAAGGTTGACTGGCAGAAAATGCTTTAGCATTAAGTCCTCTTTTTGTACAATTCTTTGTTTTTGTGCAATAAGGTGTTAAATAAAATGGATGATATTTGTTGATTTTACGCTTTACCTCTTCAATCCCATGATGGTTACCAACGGAACCCACGGACCGGCCCAACGGACCTTAGAAGAATTTGATAACAGCTTCGGTTTACGCCTTTTAATATATTTAACTACATTCATTGGTCTTGAAGTCGCCGGATACTGTTATTTGGTAGCTTCCGTAGAAGCAACATAAACTACACATAGAAGAGCAGATTATCGTTGGAGTAACTAATATGGAATAATATAGATCTTACACCGAGCAAATTTGTTTGTGAATTAAATTTCGTTTCCGTTACTCAGTTTGTGGGCAATAGCATTTCCACCTTTTTATTAGGGAAGACCTATGCCCTGCAGTGGACAGATAAAGGTTGGTTTTGTTAAAGTTCCATAACAGTGACCCCAATGTAATCAATACAGCAAACATGAACTACTCAATCAAAAAATGTCTATCATATCAGACTGTTTCTGAATAAACATGTTTGATTGGGTTTCTGTTTGAGTTGCAGTACTTTAAAGGGACTCGGGACATAGGACGGTGCGACAAAGTCGCGTCGCTTAGTACCGCATTGGTGCGTCTTGCGTCGTACTCGAAGCGAAGTCGCTGGCGCCAGTCTGCCATGACCGTGGCTCGGCGGGCGAGGCCGTACGAAGAGGCACGATGATCAAAATATCTGTTAAAGCCTCGCTGAACCTTGAACATATTGAATACTTGCGTACCACCCAAAGAGTTCTCATTTTAATGTCATATGTTCAATACCATAGTTCTTTATGTATCTCAGTTCAGCTCTCATTGAGTCACACATCCAATTAGTCGTGTTAGGAACAGCGACCGTTGTAGTTCTTCCTATCTTTTAAAGGGCAAAAGGAATCCTGGGTAGAAAATGGTCTTTTCAACAGCTTAATGGTCAGTCAAAGGCTCTTTTCGCAATCATATACCCATAATAACCAAGGCTTTTTTGAGGTCTCGAACACCAATACTGATGACTTTTCGTTGATAATGTACCTAAAAGTAAGGATCCTTCGGAATCCCATAACAACACAAACAGTCTGCGCCTAGTAGTTCCACGTCGGTGATTTTCTCCTTGGATTGACAAAGTCATTTGGTTTTTAAGTTATTAGTCGAAAATATGGTCCTCTCTCTCTGCTTTCCTCTCATTCCCCTCATTGAGGGCTGAAGCGTTCAGATTTATATGCAATTTATATCCAAGTTGTCGGATGCATCAAACTGAGAAGAGGGCGCCGTGGCGTTTATTATGGAGACCTATGTTCAGCAGTGGACTGGGATATAGAATAATGATGCGAGTCGTCTTTTCATTGTTACGCGTGCAATGTCGTAAGTTCTGTTTTTTATAGACTTACTATACATTATTATATATAATACATATATTACACATTTGCGAGGCCATTTATAGTTAATGAATGTTTTGAATGAACTTGATGAAAAGAGCATTTGACTGAATCGCACATGCAAAATGTACAAATAAGACGGCCAAAATGAAGCCAAACGATAACAGTGTGTCATTTCAGAATGCCATAACAATTTTAGCATAAGAAAAAGTTTCACAACGACCACCTTATTTGTTTTTGCTAGTACAATTCAGAGGGAATGAAATCTTAACCTTTTCTATAATGATATACCTTTTCATATTTGAGCGTGCGGTCTTGTACGGGTGCGTTCTTCTTCTCCTCGGCCTCCTTGTCTTGTTCGACGTAGTCGCGCCAGACGCCAATGCGGCGTCGCATCGCGCTTTCCTCGGCGGTTTTCAGAGCGCGCGCGTATTCAGAGGTCTCAGCTGTGTGGTGCATCGACGCTAGTCCATGCTCCACCAGAGACACAGAAAGGTTCTCGTTGTCAACCTAGAAATTGTGTCAATTGTTACCCCTGTGTGTAACTTTCCTATAATCTAATTGTGTTAATTATATTGAGCACTGGGTGAGTGTTCTCACAGTAACTTTTGCATGGACGCATATATTATTTTCTATACAATACATAATTCAGTCAAAGGTTTTTTTTATTTATTATGGGCCAGCTCTTGACCTCGAGGCTTGCATAGGCAAGGATAAGGTCGACGTTGGGAGTGCTTTCCCAGAAGATGTTTCTCCTGCGTTATGGTTATAATATTATCTACACAAAGGCCCCTACTCAGTAGAAATGGCATAAAATGAAATGGCTATAATCTCATTTCCAGTAGTCAAACGAAGAAGGAATGAAGGAATATCATGATTAGCCACTATATCATATCATAATAATTTTAACCTAACTAATATTATAAACGCGAAAGTTTGTGTGGGATTAGCACATAGGCTACTATTCCGGTACATGAAAGTCTATATTTTATTTCTGGTCTAGATCTACAAATATGTATAATTTTATATCATCTACAACTAGAAACTGTGAAACTCATATATTTGACCTTTAAATACTTTCGCTTTAATAATATTAGTATAATAATATAGAATGTAGGATTCTGGTATCACCCGAGGCTAAATCTTACCCAAAGCCAGCCAATAAAGTTGCCAGCCTTATCCATTTCTTCGATGGTGACGTTGACATCATGCTGTAGAACTTTCTCCTTGGTGAAGAGAAGGGCTTCCTCGCCGAAAGGTTCTGCGGCTTGCATCGCGCCGCCGCCGACAGCCGGTCGCGCACCTCGAGGGCAGTTAACGCCAGCGAGCAGGAATGTCACCAACACAGACTCCTACAACACAATACCACTACATAGTATTAAGCAAAGTCACTTCCCGCTGTCTGTATGCTTAGATTTTTATAACAACGCAACGGATATTGATGCTGTTTTTTTATATGTATAACTTGCACCCGTACGAAGCCGGGGCGGGTCTCTAGTATAAGATCAAGTACACTACTGACTAACTCGTGCAGATGGCTGGCAACAGAAGCCACTGGAGTCAAGTAGCTCAGTCTGATTTTCAGATTGATTTCTAATGGAGCAATAATAGTAATAGTAAAATCCCTTGAATAGTTAAATCTCTATATTTAAAGAAGACGCTTAAAAGTGGCTTTTCGCGTTTGTCTGCTTAAGCACAATTTTTTTTAATACGCTACGTAATTTGATACGGTTTCCTTACTCATTTAGGTAAATTCATTTATTACTCATGCGAATCCAGGGCGCTAATTGGTGTTATAACATATATATATTTTTCTGTTACTTGAAGATGGAACAAGCACATGGCCCACCTGATGTTAAGTGTTAACCATTACCTCAATCAAAAAGCATTGCATCGTTGCTCACGTTTTCCAAAAATGTGCTCTACGATGCAACGCCCTACGTCCATCAACTTGAGGCATGAAGATAATAAGCCGTGCCTGTATTTTCACCGGCACCCACACCCTTCAAACCGAAACACAGCAAAACTGCTTCACGGCAGAAATAGGCATAGTAGCAGTACTTCCTCGGACGAGCCCTCCACAAAGAACTACTACTATTAAAAAAAATGATTTCACTCATGAAAATACCGTGAATTAACTTGTTCATATTGATTAACACCGTTTTTATATATGAATTAATATCTATTTATTTTGAATAACTTTATAGAAAGGAAAATATAGTTCAGCTATAATTCAAAACGAATACCTTGGGAATGTAAAGCCGCATCCGAGATCCGCTAGCGACAAACTCAACGGTCGCTTCAGTCTTTTGGGCTCTCTTCAGGAAGGGGAAGAATTTCTTGGACTTGGCGGAATCGCCGCTCGTGTCCTGGATGCGATGTGTGGGAATGTCTTTCTTGGCGTGAACACCGATGCCGGCCTTTTGCGCCTTGAGTTCTGCTTCGAGAAGTTTATCGTAGTGTGAACTGCGCTGATCGTTGTCGTTGCGGTATCTAACCACTGTGGCTAAGCCCTTGGCAACCAGTCCTTCGGCGATGTTCCTGTTGCAAAGACAGCTTTTTTAACAGTTTTACAATTACAGATGTCAAATTAGCAAAATCTATAGGCTCGGAATCCAAGTCCTTCAACCCTTGGTGCACCCTGTTGTATAACAAAAGAAGCTCTTGCAGGCGGCTGAATGTGGCATATAGCACAGCCTAACACCGGCAGAGCTAAATTCCCCGACCGCCGACGGGCAGCAACGTCAGCGGTGCGAACAGCTGTGTCTTACAATTCCCAACGCTAAACTATGTATGATGATGTAATGAACTAGGCAAATCCAAAGATATGTATTATACCTTATTAGTCAAAATCCATCTATTATAATTATAGGTATCACTTACCTTTTTAGTTAAATTTTAATTTAAAATGGCGTCGTACAGTCACCATATTAATTTTTTTGGCATTTTATACAGCAGTGATCCAACGACACCTCATTATTCAAAATCCGTCTAGCCATTTGAGCCACAGCGACAGTCAAACAAGCTTACACACATACATACACACAGCCTAAAAACATTATCCTGCCCGAGAATAACTATCATATGTATATCAAACCATTTTACTGTGCACATGCTTAAACATCATCTTATAAGAATGGTTACCAATGAGAAAACCGACAACTGATTCAAAGGTATGTTTAAATCTTTGCCAATAGGTTTTACAATAACAATGTATGTCCTTACTAAACACTTCAGGAAAGGCATCCACTGAATTCTGTCATCATACTCTTCTCACCAATCCTCATCTTATCTCGGACACTGGTCATATTATTTGACTTTTAAGAAGTAATACTTTTAAAATCTTATTTAACAAGGAAAAGTCAAAAGTTATCATGAATTTTTTATGGTACTTGAAGATGGAACAAGCACATGAGCTATCTGATGTTAAGTGGTAACCACTACCTATCACAAAGTAGGTATTACTTCAGGTAACGCATGTTTGCTCATGGAACGTGTCCTATGATGCAAAACCCTGAAGCCTATGCAAGGCATGAATGTGATAAGTCTGTGGTGCCTGCAATTTTATCGGAACCCACACCCTTCAAACCAAAACTGAAATAGGCATGGTGGTAGTACTTCCCCGGACGAGCCCTTCTCAAAGATCTCTACTGCTACTAACTGTTAAGATTTCTATAATGAAAATGTAGGTTCAATCTCTACTCACTGTCCACCAGCGATCACGGTACAGCAAGTCTTCTCCGGAAAGTTATCCTTGGCAGGCTGAATGTAATCCACGGTTACATTGACTTTCTTTCCGACCAGTTTCTTCCTGATCGACTCGCGAGCCTCAAACATCCAAGGAATATCATACAGTGGTTTGAATCCTTTGGGGCGTGGCGACAGTTTGCCTTCTTCATTTGGTCCTGGATTATTGCTATGGATGAAAATAATTCGTTTTAAGATGCTGATGCTGAAAGATGCAGAGACGACCTCTTTGGCGCAGTGGGCGAAGGTCCGCCTGGGACGCAGAAGGTTGCGGGTTGGGAATCGAACCCACAACCTTCTGGTTTCTGCTTCTGGCCGCATGTATGCATTTAACAAAAAAAAATATCTATGTAATATATCAATCATGTGGTTCCCTTATCACAAGCTCTGCTTACTTTGGGGCTACATGATGCTGTGTGATAGACCAGCATTATTTATTTATTTATGGATCTTTTGCGGCAGTTGAACCGAACTTCGGCCGCGTATAATGTGTACCGCCGAATTGCCGCTGAACTTACGCCCGACCGAAGTTCGGCTGTACGACATAAAGCAATGTAATTTCAGCATAATGTGTTATGTGTAATTCAAATAGCATTGCAGGCGTAATCATGCCGAACTTCGGTCGCGTAACTTCAGCATAGAATATTTCGACACTTAGTGTATTTATAATCGTCACAACGGATCTTTGCCCTTCTGAAGCAAATGATTCGGCCAATCCTAGTACAAACCGACCAAAAAATAGAAAGTACGTCGTTACTCGCAGCCTACTTCAGAGGGACTATAGAGGGATAAACGCCGTGAGTAATGTACTTACTTTTCACGTGGCGGCCTGATGCTAGCAAGGAAGATTTTCTTGTGTGTGTTGTTATTCAGTTTGACCACAAGCGCATCACCATTGACAACCTCTAGGACCGTTGCAACAAAGTCTTTGTCTTTAGCGGCGATAACTGGCGCGTTGCTAACATAGTTCGTCCAGATACGGAGCTTCGCGTCTTTGGCGGCGCGTTCCGCGGCGCGAAGTGACGACGCCCCTGTAAATACTCCGATTAAGGATGAATGTTCCACAGCCACATCAGCCTTTATCAGTCCACTAATGGAAATAGGCCTCTCCCTTCCCTTACAAGGGAATGTGTCCATAATCCCCACGCTGGGGCGTGCCCAGCGCCCCACGCAGGTTTGTGATCGCAAGGCCAGATTCTCACATGCTGACGCTGCTGCCTGTTGGCGGTCAGGGAATTTGGCTGTGCCGGTGTTAGGCTGTGCTATGCCGCAATCAAGGGGCACCACAAGAAGGTGAAGTTGGCTTGAATTCAGAAGATGGCGGTCGAAACCACTTACACAGTAGTAAAAAATGCTCATTACAACTGTTTAGCTGCTACGGATATCGATTCGAAAGGTGATGGAAACTGAGGCATAAATAAACATTCTAGCCTAGTCCCTAGCCTTGTGAACCCGATGATACTTACCAGATTTCATAACAGCTAGAGACCAGTCGACACATTTAGCAAAGCCTTGCCTCAGCAGGACCTCGGCAATATTCCCCTGTGGATGCAGGATTGTGCCTACGAAGTTGTTATTGTTTACAGACTCCAGCACAACTTCAATGTCTTTTTGCAGCAATCGAGACTCGACGAAAAAACGGGCCTCTTCAGCGTAAGGTTCTGAGTCTCCATCTTGTTTCACTGCTGGACACTGCAAGGAAATTTCAATCGAATATTAAAATAAATGATATAAATACGTGGAAGTATTGTCGGTGGTCGTATATTGGACACCTGTGTTAAAAAGTAGTTACTTACTCTTATTCCAGAGAGCATCAGCGTGATTGGCGTGTAATCCGGAAGCAAGCAAAGCCTGACTGTGGAACCATCGCGAACGTACTCTACAATCGCCTTGATTGGTGTACCGTTGAATTTGTTCACATACTGTTTGGGGTTATCCACAGACCATTTTATATCGCGGATATGTTCCTGGCAAGGGAAATAAGAGGTAAAAAACTGGTTATTTGTTAAAAAGCAATCTCTTATCGTACTAAAATGCCACGTTGTGCCGCTAGGCTTTTATGATACTTTACTAAAATTTAATGAAACATATACTGAGGTATTTGTCCCGCACTTATAATTTTTGACTCAATCAGATTTCCCGATTAGATTTTGAATAAGATCATAAGATAATATTCAGGTCTGTGATCTAAGGCCTTAGAAAGATTATTTTTATATTTCGTATTCAGCAATGGCACCTACTACACTATCATCAATCATTTTATGTGAACCATACAAATGCCAGCATTTGAACATGTATTCGGCTCTCTGATTTGTTTTATGTTCATATTCGCAGGGATGCGCTGATGAAGTGAGTTCGAAAATACTTGACTCCGATAACTCGATTTGCACGTAACTCTATTACCAGCAACGCTGTCTTTCCACTTATAACCAATTTCCGCTAGCTGACTGCGCGCAGGTATCGGGAAATTGCAATAACGGGAGAGCTGCATACCATCAACCTCGTGAAAAGTTCATGAATTTTAGAGAGTAATCGACGTTAACGACAATGTATGTAGTTTATGAATTTTTGAGAGTAATATGGCGAACAGACACAGTTCAAGTGATAGGTAGGTAACAGGTAACCAGTATGCTCACATGTGCGTCCGGAGACCAGATGCCTTTGCCAGCATTTTTGGCTGCTTCCTCGATATCAACCAGTCGTTTGAGTTGCGGGATATTCCTTCCACCGTCGCGGACCTTCGCCAGACCTTCGGCGAGCAGAGCTTCCGTGATGTTTTCATCCTTAGTGGGGTCCTTTCCACCCCAAACGTAGCCGTATTCCCTTGTGGTGGAGTTCGGTGGCTTATCCGAAGTGAAGATCACCTCTTTGCCGACTAACTTCTTTCTCAAGAACTCGCGGGCTTCCCACGCGTAAGGTTCATCCTTCGTCTCGGTATCACTAAGTAATAAAGCAATAAGTGAATAAATTATTTATTTTTATTTTAGATATACATAACGTTACAGTCAAACCAATAAAAACCACAAAAAGAGATAAATATTTTATAAACATGTGAGGCTAAATTTTACCTCATTGAGGGTAGGATTTTTCTTTTTAGTTAAAAGGTTTTGTTCTTGGAAAAGTATTGAGGAAAAACCGGCAAAGTGCAAATCGGACTCGCATACGAAGGGTTCAGTACCGTTGTATGGGTCTCGGTGAAAATTTCAGCTATCAGCGGTCACGGCTATAGTGGAGTCTTAGAAATAGGGTCCCCTTTTTACCTTTTGGGTACGGAACCCTAAAATCAATTGAATTTTCGGTAGTTTGATAAAATTTATAGTCAGCCTAGAAAATGACATTTGCCAAAAAAAAAAAAAATTGGTCTGAATCGCGATGAAGTCGTCTACACGTGCTTTGGCAAATATACCCGATCCCGTCAGCACCTTAAGCCCGTATCATACTGGACGCGCAGGGCATTCCAGCATTGCTGTGTGTAGTTGACCTATAGAATGCACGAATAAAGATTGGCAGAGCCCTAAACAGATTTATTTTATCGGCCGTACTGCATCGTCGAAATCTACGGGCCAACATATTAGCTGTGACTGATTGCCCTGTGTCCCCTTTTCACATCTATCTACATCATACAAGGTGTCTCCGACACCTCGGCCCAGGTACTTGAACTCCTTTACTCTTTTGATTTCCCTACCTGCTAGAGAGACAAGAAAAACATAGGTATTTATTTTGTTGTTCTAACGAGATTTTCATCATCGTCATTACCAGTCTACAGCAGTCCACTGATGGACATAGGTCTCCCTTAATGAGTGCTGTTGCGCCATGTCCTCAGCTCGATAACGAGATGTTGCTAAGGGTTATTCAAAATGTTTTATAAATGTCACCGAGTGGCTGTTTTGTAACGGGAGTCTTTTATTTACAGATATCAGAAGTGCACCGACTCTGACTAGTCGGACTGACCGTTATAATGTTTCTTTCGTAATCATGGCGTTTGTACCACCTACACCTAAAACCCAGAAAATTACTATCGTCATTTATTATGTATCGATCAAGTATTATCGACGACAGAACCACGCGACCAAACGTCCCAAAAACGTTTTTATAATTTTTCCCTTAGCCAGACAACTTTGTTCAGCCTCTGAGTTAGTATATAATTATATGATTAAGATATATAATTGAGACTAGACTAGAATAGTTATTCCCTAGGTATTATAGGTAGCTTCCGCAATCCCGAGAACCTGTCCATTTCAAGCAACTTTATCCAACCGCCTGTGACCTAGTTTGAATTACGAACTTACACCACAGCAAACTCCGATACTGTACTGCACAACTAGAACGTACCATTTGTTACCGTTCCATATTGAGAAAAGACCAAAATAAATCAACCTTCAAAACCGTAACATAGTGACGTAATCTTCGTTGAATTAAAATTTTATAATTACCATTGTCACTTAGCCAAGATTGATTTAAAATGACCTACGATGTTACCATTTCAGAGCTGTGAGAACAATTTGTTACCCAGCAGCAGATAATAGGTATATACTAAGATTAATATGAGAATATAAAAGAATTATATTTATTTACAACCGATACAAGTGTACTTAATACAGTTAACAGAAGTATTTTCTTATAGAAACAAAAGTCCGACTACGTTTTATTACCGTTCGTCCCCGGACGGACAATGAGAAAGTTTATTCCCGGTAAAAATAATGTGAATTATTTAAAAAAAAATCTATTTTTTTATAATCAAAATTAACTTATAATGATAACTCAACAAACAAGTTTATTTAAACAAGGAATGGCACCATGGCAGTTTTCAAGTTTAGCATCGAAAAGGAAATTTTGTCTAGGTATAGAATGAGACCGCGGCTCGGCAAACGTAGTGTAGGACGCCCTCCGGCCAGGTGGAGTGACAATCTGCGAAAGGCTGGGTAGAAGCTGGATGAATCGAGCTCAGGATAGGACGCAATGGCGCTCATTAGGGGAGGCCTATGTCCAGCAGTGGACTGCTATAGGCTGATGATGATGATGATAGAATGAGAAGTTTCCGAGACATAGTCACAGTCGCGGCCATGAAACAACATTTAATCCTATCCTACGTTATAGTTATCCAGACGAATCAACTATTTGTCAAATACGATCAGTTATCAATTACTTTTTAATTCAATGAAATGCTAAATGGCTAGTTCGTACATTGGATTCTTGTATAATCTACATGCCAATCTAATTTATTATTTATTTATACGTCTAATGAGCCATTGGATTTCCGATGAGTTTTTGATACTTTTCGTGTGCATTGTAAATTGAAAATGGCTTTTACAATTCGCCAAGTCGCCAATTTGCATCCCAACGACACTTTATTACTCCAAATCAGTCCAGCCGTTTGGTCTACAGAAAAAGATGAAGAAATACATTATTTTTATCCAGTAGAACTCGATGAAAATACACAGGAAAATAATATAACTGTGATTTTTCCTACGGTAAAAATAGACGGGGCCTTCTGTGAGATCACGATCACTGGTAAGTGTCGAGACACATGTTACTTAATACTAAACTTAGGTACCTATATCGACACAATTGAGTTAATTAACAACAGTTAACATTCATTTTAGATAGAAAAGGAAGTTCGATGTTAAATAAAAATTTAAATACATATATCACATAATATGAAAGCTGTTCTCTTAAACATAATATAAGATATCGTGTCGCGTAAAAAGAACGCTGGCGGTAAGCTGTTCATTAATTAGGCGATTTATCGGTATTTACCCGTGCGCAAACACACCCCATCCACTTCATCCAGAGTTCTATTTGCATGAAGCGCGTACTAAACCTTGAGAAACTAAGATAAATATCGGTTTTAAAATAGGTTATTGATAAAAAAATAAAGGAAAATAAGAACTTGAACGCGACTTGAACTCGACGTCTGCCCATGCACAGTGACGGCATAAGAAAGTGACCTTGAGACTTGACACGAGACGCAGCGGAGGAATAAAAATGGCGCAAATATTGCATCATTTTGCAGAGCCCCTGCAGTAGGTACAAAAATCTACTATTCCTCTGACTATTCCTACTATCCCTCGATCAGCGAAAGGCATTATGGTGTTTTCTCAAACTTATCTATTGATATAAAGACAGACAGAGCGACAAGCTAAGGGTTTTTCTTATGTACAGATCCCTCACTCGGGTAAAAAGAATGAAAAGGTTGTCCATTGATACAAATCGGACCATGGCTCAGAAAATCCAGCGCTGGTCTTCCGTCAGAGCCGTTGGTTGAAGTCATGGACATCTTCCTTGTCTTTTAAAAAATATATCAGTTAAATTGGAGTTGGATACGATAGAGCCTAATCTTTGCCATTCAGTTCAGGTGGACATTTATCCAGTTAATATTGATCGAGTAACCGAAGCAAACCAAGATCTCAACGAGCCGAGATTGTCCTAGTTTTCAAAACACAACTAAGGCAATTTGCTTTTGTATGTTTTTCCGAGCATAACTTTCTAACCTTTGTTATTACGATCTGCAAGAGGGTGATCACTTTGATCACACAATTGACAATGGGGTTGTTTACATATTCGGTTCCAAAGAGAGGGGAAAAAAAGTTAAGAAAATAGTATAGGTATCATGGTTGCATGTCATATGGAAGTGCTCTGTGTACATTCTAAAATTGTTTTTTCTAAGATTTTTTTAGCACGGTGCCGTTCAAGTATTACGTACATAAGCAGATTTATTACAATTTTTAATCCCCCTCCCTCTTGTCAGCAAAAGCAAGCAAAGCTGTTACCCCCTCCCATGCTTACGTAAAAATTGGTACCTATATGCATTTTTCTTATAATGTATTCTGTTTTTTTCATCGAAAATGCGTTTCGTTTTCAAACATAGACATTGTGTGGGTTGCCAATGCAATGTGTAAAAAAAGATAAACTACTGCTGATGCAATCACCATCTAGACCCCCCTACACCCCATGTCATCAGAAATAAGCAAAGCAAAGCATAATATTTAAATGGACTCTGCGACGAAAAAAGTAAAATTTAAAAACCAACGTAACTTGAGCTCCATTCCGCTTTAGATTTGTGGCTTCATAGGTTAAATTAGACTGACTGTTAAATTATACTTTTGTTGTATTTCAATTTTTTTTTTTATTATCTATCAGAAGGTATGACTGCAACGCATGCCATTAAATGCAGGTGCCAGTAGCTGATTAAATGCCTGTAGGTTGTATTTCATGTACTCTGTCCCTTATATTGTTTCGTTTTGAAACAAGTTAATTGAAATTCTGAGGTCATTCAAAATCGATATTTAATTATGTGATTAATGCAACAAGTATTTATAAATACTTTCACTTTTCTGTACATCTGGGGCACTTAGCAAGAGTGCAATATGTAATCGTGATAAATTCAGATTTGTACGAGGAATATGTAGAAAGTTGCTTCGTCGTTAACCTTCCTAACTAAAATTATTAATGCGAAATACAAATAAAACAAAAGATTGATTAGTTCGAAACATAGGTAACACGAAAGTTGCTAAAAACTAACCCTCTATTTCATAACAAAAAACTTCTTGATCAAAGCTCACAAACGCAGGTAGTATCTGGGATCCTAGAGCAATGTTGCCACCAACCCAGAGTCCTTCTCCGTTATTTTAAGGAGTTGGGCTGGCTGTGGTCAGGTTAGCAGGGGGGCAATGCACAATAACCCCAATGCGGGACGTCGGTGCAGAACTTTTTCCCCCCACTTCAAATTAGAATTAGAACCAAAAATGTCATATTATAACACTCGATAAAGAAAGCTTGTACCCGTCATTTAAATAGAAATAAAAAGAGGTGACATGATATTTTAACGCCACTTAAGCTATCTTAGTTAATAGAACTGTTATGAATAGGACGGTAAAAGACTACATGTAACGATGTTGATTATAATAATTTGTGTCGCAAAATTAAATATATAATTCAAAGTAAATGTAAAATGTATCCTTTGCACCGATAATATCAATACTCGTTTACTTTTTTAGGGTTCCGTACCCAAGGGTAATAACGGAAACCTAAGGGGGCGCGAGCAGTGTCAGTGTCCAACTACACCGTAATTACGGTAGAACTACTGTAATTCTTACTCATCTACCACCTACCGTAGATATGTTATTACTGATTATGATGGCTTATTCTACCGTAATTTCAGCTTTTTTTGAAAATTTGATTATTATTATGCATGACAACACCAAACACACATATTTAAAATGATTTACAATGTTAATTAATGAAAACGATTACGAAAATATTTCAGATCGCTTGTCAGTGTGCCAAATGTCGCGAATTATTTAACACAAAATTTTATGTTTTTATAGTTTTATCCTAAATAGAAATAAATCAAGAATAAAATAAAAAGTACATCAAATTACAAATACCTTAGTACCGCAAAGAGCTGACATATAGCCCAAACTAACCGGAGCTTGTATATTGGATCCATATGCCTGATATATTTGTTTTTCGCCAATACATATATTATATTATACATGGCAAATACCCAGACCCGAGACAAACGCGAACATTTGTCCTGCGGTGAGACTCTAACCCGCAACCTTTTACGTTTCAGACAGACCTTCGCCCACTGCCCCACTGAGGTCGGTCAGTTATAGATTTAAAATGGAAATTGTTATAGTGACTCGCACTTGGCCAGTTTGTTTAGATGCGAGTACTGATCAGTTATTAGTTTACTGATCAGGTACCTACCTGATATTTTTGTAGGTACAAATTAATAGATGACGCTGCAAGATGCGTTGCCGATTGCGCAGTACTATTAAAACATTTGTAATATAGATTTAGGTTATGACTTTCTCCTTTCACTTTCATATTCCATTCCAACAAGTTTTAGGACTGCACTTCTCTTAAGGCACCAACTCATTGAGCGGGTGTCGTGATTAAGCAAAGTAATATTAGGTATTAAAGAAATAATTTTTGATGTTTTTAAAATATATAAAATAGAAATATTACAGTCATATTTTTAGCACATAACATAATTATGAATGTTAAAGTTTATAGTGCATATTTGTCTCGGGTCTGGGTGTTTTCTATGTATGATATGTATGTTATTTACAAAAAAAAAATTATATGTGTAGTTTATCAATCATGTGATTCCCTTAATACAACCTCTGCTTTGTTTGGGGCTACATGATGCTATGTGATTACGTCCCGCAAAATAAAAAATAAAAAACCAAGACCTCTGTGTGGCGAAGGTCCGCCCGAGACGCAGAAGGTTGCGGGTTCGATTGCCGCCGCGCGAAAAATGTTTGCAAGTTCTGCAGATATATGTCTCGGGTCTATGTCGGGTCGGGGTATGTATGATATGTATGGATTTACTAAAAAAGGTGTATATTAGTAACATATCAATCATGCGGTTCCCATAACACAAGCTCTGCTTAGTTTGGGGCTACCTGATGCTGTGTAGTGTAGTGTTCAGCACTATTTGTTTATTTATTTTTAAGTTTTTTTAATTAACTACATGTAAAATTAGCAAGGCTGATGATAAAGAGTTACCCCATTATTCATAACCAAATATAATTTTATAATGAATCGATAAAGTAAGCCTGTCCCTGTCATAACATGTCGCTACTAATGAGTTACCCAGCAGATGCTGAGTTGGACGCCTTTTTGTGACGACCGCCGTGCTTTGTTTGAGTTGAGATACACTATATAAAAATAATCTTTGGTTGACATTTTTTGGTGTGTGTAGGTAGACCACTTGACTTGGTGTGTTGTTCTACAAAACTTTTTTAGTGTGCTTAAGTCTCAAGTTACCTACTTACCTTCTTGCTCCGAGCTTGTTAAACTTTGTATTTATAATATACTTGCTATTTTATGTGTATCCCTTGTGTGTTACCGTCACAAATAAATGCTTTTTTACTTTACTTTACTTTACTTTACTAAATAAAAAGTGGTGACACAATATTTTAACAGCACAATTTCTTCTTATTTTTATACTATTTTGTCATTTACATTTAATTTTAGATACAGTTTATTGGAAGGATTTAATTCATATTATTGACGTTATCCATTAGTAATATAAAAGCTACTAAAAGGAGTATATTTTTGGTATTTAGGTCAGACAAGTGATTTAAAAAATTAAACCGTGAAAGCAGTTTTTCTTTCTAACTAACATTCAATAAAGATTCATTTGAGTGAAATTCTTTATTGAATAATTCTGGTACTTCCCTTCTGGGTACCAATGGCTTGGGTCACTGTATGGCTATAATTTAGTTTGAAGATCTATGTACCTATAAGCCAACTCTTTGGCAATTTAATATTTAGATAACAACTGTGTGTGACAGCCTAAGGGTGCGTTTCCATTGAGGCGGAGCGGAGCGGAAATGTGCAAAATGAACCAATAGAATTTGTGATAGGTACCTACTTTGGAGCGAATTAATTTGTTGATTTTGCACATCTACGCTCCGCTCTCCCTCAATGAAAACGCACTATAAAGCTCGGACCTTACCTAATACTGACTGGAGTAAGGGGTTTCAACCTCAGCAACCCAAGCCAACCTTACCTGCCCCTGGTGCACCTTTTTACAAGCGAGGCTTTGGCAGCTGATTGATTATGGCATAGCGCAGCCTAACAGCGGCACAGCTAAATCCTTTGGTCACCCTCGGGCAGCAGCAAACGGTGCTGCTGAGTCATAAATACAGCTTGGTTTCTGGATAGTTGTACACCACTTTTTAAAAAATGTAATGTTCTGCCACTTCCTTGTATGTTTATCAGGGAAATGTGTATTTTTGTAAAAAAACATTTATCATATTACAAAAAACGCAGTGAGGTTATTACTCGACAGCAAAGAGCCAAGTTTAAAAACTTACTATATCAACCTCCATGTCATAAGGAAATATATAGGAAAAACGTTTATAACATGTCTATAGTCATTTATAATAAATTGCCTGAAGAACTTAAAGTGCTAGATGGAACCATATTCAAGAAAAAGTTAAATAATTGGTTACTTATTAATTGTTTTTATAGCCTAAATGAATATTTAAATAATTAAATTTGTAACAACACTCTATTAATATTTGCATGCCTGCATGCAGGCTGAATACATGTACTATTATAGCTATAAGACCTAATTGTGAAATTAATTTTATGTATTCTAGCAAATAAATGTTTGAATCTTGAATCTTGAATCTTGCGAGAAGTTTTGCACTGCAATGCCCAAGCCACATGCCCAGCGTGGGAATTATTGGCCTATTCTCCTTCTAAAGGGAAGGCCTAAGTCATTATGTCAGTAGACTAAATAGGCTGGTGTTGTTGTAGCAAAAATAACACAACTATGTATTCTTGTTGACTCTTGAATAGCCAATAGCCAAGTATTAATTATATCAGTTAGATTATAATTATCAGAAAGCTAAGATTATGTACAATCATCTGCTGATTTGTTTGTAAATGTATTATTGATAAGTTAAGCCTTAACTGAACTGTTGTTTCTACAATATGCCCTCGTTGCTATCTTTCCGTTTCATTTATGAAAATAATGCATTGGTTTTATATTACTTATCTTTTGTTATTATAAGGATTTGGTTTCAAAATGTGTAAGTAATAACCAATTGGTGTTAAAACTAACATTCTAAATATTATATAGTTGATTGTTTTAAAATAAATAGAAGTTTATACCTTTGTACATACATTTAGAATGCAATGAACTATTTTAAAACATCTTTGTATGGAGCAGTATGCTGATAGTTTGTGTAAAAAGTGCACAGCTTGCTGTGTAATGTGATTGAAAGTAACATAACATATGAAAGTAACATAATGTGATATTATGTAAGAAGATCTACTTTAATGTTACATTGTGATTTCAGTGTTGTCAGTTGTTTGATGAAGAACTTTTCAGTGTCCTAGTATAAAATATCAACTGTCAAGGCAACATAATCTTTAATACTACAAAATGGTTGGCTGGCATATGATTTGTTATCCATAGAATAACATTAATAACAACAACATTTTCATTTCTTATATTTTTAGTTTTTTATTGTTATTTATGAACTAAATTTAGCCTCATGTGCCTTTAGGATCTTATATCCTGTCATTCAGCAATCATGATGTAATGTGACATTTAAAAATAGCAGGTACATACAGAATGATTAAACTTATCCTATTAAATATGATCCTATTTATAAATATTAATCCTATATTTATGAAGTTTAAAAATGGTATTAGATTAAATAAAAAACTTACTTGTTAGGTGTCCTCTGTCGAGCTAGTTTAGGCGCGGTGATGCCAGAGAGGGCTATTATTTTCTCCGGGGGTGGTCCACCTTGCGGCTGTTTTCTTATAACTATTGTATCCCCCGATAAAACCTATGAAAGACAATTAGTCATCAAAATACATCTTTGGCTAAGTACTTTTTCTGGGAGCAGCAAAAAATAGGATGCAAGTCCTACTAAAATTATAGACCTGAATGTTTGTGAGGATGTATGTTATTCTTTCATGCAAAAACTATGGAACGGATATGGATACGATGGATTGAATTAACACATTGGGTACTTTTTATCCAGGTACCATGCAAGCAAAGCCACGGGCGGAAGCTAGTATAATTATATATTCATGAATGCAATCCCTAAAGGACAATCCCATCTGAAGTATGGTGCCATGTACCAAGGGTAAAGTGATTGCATCGAAACCAAACCTACTTTTTTCAGAAGATATTAAACTGTTCTTCATGGAACATTATCATTTTAAGATCAACATTGGCAAATTGTTATTTTGATAGTAAGTTTTAAAGTTAGTTTCGATAAAATGCTTTCCAGGGCCAAACAAGTTCGGTTTTGCATATCTATCAAAAGCATAACTATTATACTATATTTATTAGAAAAGGTTTCTATGCTTCGAGCAGATAAGAAAAAGTGTCTTACAAGATACTGGTGTATACATTGGAACAAACGACTGGCTGGTTTTATTTATATGCGAATATGGGTTTGGACCACTAAAACAATGCATTAGGCCTTTTTTTTTAAATCTAATAGCACACACTGGTTATTTGCTAGTTTTTTATATAATCTGATTGTAAATAAACAGTTAAGTATGATTTACTCAAACAAATAGTACTGCTGAAGGTGAAATCCACACTAAGATATATGATGCACATTGGTCACAACGGAAAGGTCACATATATGCCTCAACCAACTTATACTGGTGTCATGTCACTGGGTATTTGATAATGTTAAATTATAGTTATGATATCTAAGCCTTTACATAATGCCTTTGTCTGGTTAAAGCCTATGGTTGCTGTTTTACTAGTTTATTTAAATTGGATTTATGTAGGAACCACCTTCACAGCTTCAATTACACAATACTTATACCCTTATTTACAAAATTTGCATAATTGGCGAGCTTTTATAGTTTTGACACGAGCAACAGTTGCAGACTTACCTTCTGCAAGCAATGTTCGATAGCAACCTGTGCACCTCTAGCTGTTTGTTCATTTTGGTGTATCAGAATAATGTGGGCTTTATAACGTTCTACTTATGAACTTGATTAAATCTCCAATAAGTTTTTACTCGATTTCACTGATTGATTTGAAATGAGAAAACTTGTGGAAACCAAAAGCAACGAAAACTTTTTATTAATCCTAAATATTTATTAACCCAGTTATGTGTAAAAATAATAAAAATGTTATCTTTTATTTATAAAATAGGCTATCTTGAGGGAAAAGTTTGGTTTTGACGCAATTGGAACGGGACCGCGGCATTCTCCTTTGTTAAATTGGAATTGTCTTTGTACTAAATTCAATGCAGGTTCGTTATTGATTTCTATTTGAAACTTACGTATTGCATCTTTAGTGCAAGTTACGGTGTGGTGCCAACGGGGCATCCAAACGAGATCTGCACGAGGCATCATAGACGGCAGAACAGTTAGAAAGAATTCTAAAAAAACGAAAATTATGAGTTACCTGCTTTACTATTCCCATTTTATAAGCGGGTGCCGCTGCAGGAGCACTCATTTTTGCGCCTTCTGTAGCTCTATCCCGTAAATATGATGAATGTGAAAATTACTGACGAGTGAACAAATTACAAGACTGGAGAAACGTGGCGGGACTTCGGTGTTTCCACATACAAAATAAGACATTTATTTTATGACAGCTGTGACGCGTATCGATTGTACGTACTTACGAGAATTTGATGGCATTCTCGACTCATGCATTGTTTTCAATAGCTTTTGCAAGCATTAGGTAAATTAAAGTTAATTAAAATTTGTTATGATTTTTGTAACAATATTTTTAGTCGTATTGTAGGATTTGTTGGGAACTTAAATAATCTGAAAAAACATATTAAACAGCCTGATACAGTGCAACAAGTTTATATTGGCGTTAGCGTTTTTAGGAACTAAAACTGGAGCGGTGTGTATGACGCTTGGAAGTGTAAGGACATTGTGATAAATCTGCGTATAATTTGGGTTTTAAAATGCTGAAAATGATTAAAAGTGGTTTAAGAGAAACCGTAATAAAAGTACATTCATTTTTTGGTTTGAAACACAGTGGCGCACTGCTTGTGGCACTGTACTCGTCAGTAGTAGTAGACTCGCCAGTCGTCATATGTACCTTTTGATTTCTTAACTACCTAATTTCTACTATAGATGTAAGGCCGGTTTAAAACCAATTAAACCAATCCGTTTAAAACGAAAAAAAAACTGTTTAAAACTGATATAAACCTTTTTTTTCGATTTAAAACGCCGGTGTTGATGACTATGTTTTTCCTTATTTTAACTACATATTTCGTTGATTTCGAGGTAGGGATATAATGGAGTACATGTAAACGGTGTAAAGATTTTTAAAATGTGTGATTCTGATATACTGATCTTGATAAACCTACTTAGCGGGTATAGTTCTAGTTGGTCCGTCCGTCCAAGCGTAAATAGATAGATAGATAAATTCTTTATTGTAGGCACATCAAACCATATTTGCAATAAAATTAAAGTACCATGGGCGGTCATATCGCTAAAAGCGATCTCTTTCAGACAACTTTTGGATTGAAACGAAAACACGATAAAGAAAAAAGGTGGTGTACATACGAGAGTAGCTACTTAAATAATATCATACACATAGCTAACTAACTAAGAAAGTAGGTAAAAGCGTAAAGCGTAGGTATTACCTAACTAAGTTATAAAAACTCTGGGTTGGGAAATAAAAAATTTTTCATTGTTTTCAAACGATATAAATAAATAAATATGATTCGGTTTAAAACCAAACTCACACTCTCGCACTCTCGTTGACGTCGTCATCACTCGTGTTGTGACTCGACCGTTGCAATGTGCTTACACACATATGCACACACATACATGGCCGCGCGTGGCCGCCTTTGTAGGCATGTTTTCAAGCGTTTAAAAAAAATCATTTTTAAAATTGCCGCGACACAAATTACTCTGAAATAAAACGCTTGTTATTATGTAACAAAAATTTAATACTATTAATTTAAGAATCAACGCCATCTATTGACGAATAAACTATGGCGCTGACTACAAGCAAACCCCATCGAGATAATAAAGTCACAAACGTCGAAAAAAGTGTCTACACCAAAACTTGGCGCACGCTGTCAATTCCGCCGACTTTGAGCACTATAAAAAGCGACATATGGTCTAAATTAGTGCAAATTTGGAATTTTTATGTTTATCAAATACGCTTGGACGATTTATGTCAGTTTTCACTGGAAGATAGCAATCCGCAATTGTTTTTGAACTTACTAAATAGGGCCCTATAAAACAGTTTTGAAGTATCCAACAAAAAAAAAGAATCATTCAAATCGATTCATAGACGACGAAGTTATCCGCGAACACACATAAAAAATATATATACAGTCAAATTGAGAAAGCTCCACCTTTTTTGAGCTCGGTTAAAAAATGAATCCTTACACTAGTAGTCTAGACTTAGAGAAAGCAAATGTGTAATTACTTAATGTAAGAAGAGGGAGATACTTGAACTTTGGTCGAACTTATTTATTTATTTATACTATGATTGATTATTTTCAAAATAAAATGCAACAAAGGTGGGCTTAATACTAGGAGCATATTTGCGTTAACCTATTATGAACCGAACGAATACTTACAAAGATTTTGGAATCACTCAAACGCTCAAGCTTGGATTTCATTAAGGTCAGGGTAGTAAAAGAGATTGTGCAAGCGTAAATTTTAGTAGCCACATTTGGGAGAAAGTTGCGCAGTTTTCGCAAGGAGGCAGTGGAGACAAACATCTTACGACAGATCGATATTTAAAAAAACTAGGTAGGTATTTTGTCAGTCACACAGTCATGACAGAGTAGTTTGTTTCTGCGCTCAGAGATGTCGCCCATTGTCTGTCCCAAACACCCTCGAACACCCTCCTTGAACATTCACCTCCAAATTTTATTTTTGCGGCCAAAATTCATTGAATAGTTCGTTCTCGCCGTGAGCCAAATGTTTGTACGATATGTAAATATATGTCTCGGGTCTGGGTATTTTCTTTGTTTATGTTGTAAGTATGTATCACAAAAAAAAAAAAGTAGTTTTAACAATCCTGTGGCTCCCAAAAGCAAACTACAAGCTCTACTTATTTTGATAAGGGCTAGATGATGATGTAAACCCGTAAGAAAATTGCTACGCGGTACGAAGTTCGCCGGGTCAGTAAGTTATTAAAAAAAAATTCGCTGGATCAGAAATATTACTCTACCCGCATACCAACTTAAAGAGAAAGAAAAAAGCCACATACAGCACCATACAGTCGAATTGAGAACCTCCTCCTTTTTGAAGTTGGTTAAAAACTCATTTTGATCAAGGCGAATTACACGTCATTCAATTTCAATTTTTCAATTTCGAACTGAAAAGAACAAACGAGGAATGTCATTTTCAAACTTCATTTGATTGCCATCCGTTCTTGAAGTAAGATTATGTAGTATTTTCCATCGCCGAAAGTTGTTCATGTATTTTTTCAAAATAGTGTATTTGTTTTACCCAATTTTAAGTTGAAAAAAGTGTTAAAATGGCCACAACTGACTTCCGGAAAGACGCGCCGACGATGCCAGTGAGGCCCAGAAGTGTTTATACTGCGCACTCCTATAACCAGGTGACATTTTTGCCAATACCTACTTACCATAAACTACTCTAAACCTAGCAAGTAACTAACCAAACAGGATTCTCGATTCCTTTCTAGTAGGCTGATATGTTTTGCGAGGGTTTAAATTCAAATTACACCGGAATAACGATTGCGGTACAATAGGCGAATGGCTGGCTATGACTAATGAGGTTGCGGGTTCGATTCCTGCCATGGGTGGGTGGGACAAATGTTTGTATGATCTTCATATATTAATCTGGGTCGTATGTGTTGTTAGGTACCGCGGTGTACTCATAGTAATAGTAATAGTATATAGGCTTCCCATATCTTTTGGTGTGAGCCTAAACTATATTATCACTGTACTAGTCTTATCGTGTTTTTTTGTTGTTTATCAGTCCACTGTTGGTCACAGCCCTTCCCTTTAATGGCTTGTGTGAAAAACATAACATAATTGAGTCAACTATATTTACACCACAGGAAAGAACCACCACACTGGGCATACGGGTTGGGGCAACGGCCCGCCCCGGCGCCGACGCAATTAACAATTTAAGTTCTACGTTATTTGTAAGCTACAATCGAATAACTAGGATCTACTTACCAGGAGGAGTCCAACGTCTCGGCATTCCAAGACTACAGCAAGTTCTTAGAAGGTGGTATCGGCCAGGCCGAGTTAGTTGGCGCTACCGGCTGGCAGCCGCCGTGGCGCGCCCCTTTGCAGCGGAAGGCGCCTTTCTACCCTGGCGATGATATCTACCATGCCGATACTTGGAGGGAGCTCGAGGTAAAGATGAATAGCACCAAACGACTTCATAATAATATTGGATTCACATGGTAACAGTATAAAAAGAACATAACCTATGTGTTAATCCAAATGACAACAAACCATGTAAATTAAAAGTGTCATCCAAATCTGTTCAGTGGTTAAGGATTTGAGTGGAAACAAACATACAAACATTACCTATACCTACATTGTTTCTAGCTACCGCCCCCGGCTTCACTCGCGTGGTACCTACGTGGAAAATAAAGTAGCCTGTGTTAATCCAGGTCATAAACAATGTAGGTTACATCCTATTGGAAGTTGAGTGGGAACAAACACACACAAACTTTCGCATGTCTCATAATATGCTATGATGCCTTTTTCATTGTCTAAATCGTGTGTATGGTGTGCAATGAAGAATAATTAGGTATCTTTCTTAAAAACAGTTTCACTAAAACTTACACAAACTTTCGCATCATTGACAGCATTCTCATTATAAAACCTTCTTAAAATAATAGTATTACCTACTAAACGCAAAGACAATTTGTTACCTAAGAGGTAAGGCTATGTAATCTACAAAGCCTCAGTCTGCCTACCATATTAGCCCTTACACAGGGTTCAAGTGAGATACCTACCTAAGTATAACCTGTAAAATGCAATTTAACACCATGTGAATGCAATAAAATGTATTGTATTGTATCCGCATTTATAATATCACTGCGAATAACTTACAGCAGTCCACTGCTGGGCTTAGGCCTCCCCTAATGAGCGCCCTGTTCTGAGCTCGACGCATCCAGCTTCCACCAGCAGCCTGTCGCAGATCGTCACTCCACCTGGCCGGAGGGCATCACACAACGTTATCAAAGTTGGCATAGCTACCCATTTATCAACTTACGCGTTCGCTTGCTGCCTCCAGTCCAAAAAACTAGTCGAGCTTCGGTTTCGAGACTTGCCCCGGCGTCTTCGCCTAGTGACTGGCGATAAATGCCCATCCGTCTAGTGTAGGTATTCGCCATTCACCATCATTATACGGAATTAATTATAGTTTATATCCCTAAGTTATGTGGAGAGTCCTAAATCCTACCTATTTACGTCCCTTTAAAAGTTAGTTCTCGACTACCTTTACCTACTTCTTTACGTACCTATGTTAATGAACAGTACCCCTGGTAAGAGTTGCACGATACGAAAATTCATTAGTAATTTTCGTTTTCGACCTCATTTTGAATGTTACAACTACTCAACTGGTTTTAAATTGAAACTGATCGAATAACGTAGGTAATCTTAGCACATTGCAATGTTTAACACTTACTTAACGAAAAAAGTACTTGGAAACCTAAAATAATAAAGTTTTCGAATTGTGCGATTCGTAGAAGAGGTACAGGGTGTATGTGACGTGGTATGTGCCTGATTGGGTATACGCGAAGAAATGAAAGAAATATAACCTACTTGGTTATTGCTAGTATGCTTTTCAGGGTTCCGTACCCAAAGAGTAAAAACGGAAACCCTATTACCAAGACTTCGCTGTCCGTCTGTCTGTCTGTCGGTCTATCTGTCACCTGGCTGTATCTCATGAACCGTGACAGTTAGACAGTTGAAACTTTCACAGATTGCCGTTATAACAACAAATAATAAAAACAGAATAACATAAATATTTAAGGGGGGCTCCTATACAACAAACGTGATTTTCTTTTGCCGTTTTATGCTCGATATTAATAACGGCAACAGGCAGACGCTTGAAATAGTCACAGAATATTTTGTTTATTTAATTACTTCAGAAAAACTAATTAAATTTATTAAAATATTTGTCTAATCATAATCATTTAATATTGAATGAAACTAACGATTTATTAAACTTTTAAAGATTAATTAATGAGCACTTTTTTTTTTTTTTTTAATATTCTCTATGGGAATGTTGACGGATTAGGTCTAAATAATTTACACAATACACAATCAATCGGCATTATTTAAAATCAATATAAAACACCAGAGCGCACGAGAGCAAACATCTTAGCCGCGAAATGTACTACAGACGGCCGCCGCGCCGCACCGTGCCGCGCCGCACCGTATGGAAGGGATGACGTCACGTGCTACTCGCGAACACTGACGATATTTAAAAAAACCTACGTAAACTTCCCACTCCTATAAAATCAGTAATATTGCACAGATCGATATGAAATAAAAACTCGAATAATGTGTTCCGTCTAGTCTGAGTACCCACATAAAAGTGTATTATTGTAACCTTGTTATCTTCTTCACGTACTCCTTCACGTAATGGTTTCATTTCCATTATATTATTGTATTACTTGTATTCCAATAGTATTATCTACGTTCCTGTATAGGTTTTTGTACAAAATACTTACCTAAAATGAAATTAAAGCCAATAGCATTTTGCACATTTGCACTTTTATTCCTCTTTGTCTCGTATCAAAAACAACACAATCTTACACGTTGTTTTTTAAGGAACATAGCTTTTATTTTCTGGATACAGAATAACAATACTATGTATAGAATATATATAGTTTTCAGTCATAATTTTTGGTATTTACGGAACACAACCAAATTCATAGCAATTTTTGACCGGCCAATATTGCTATCCTGCACGCACGTAAATCATCCATCAGCTAAACAGAGATAGCGATACCCGGAGCGGTCTTAGCGCGCGCCTCGAGTTGTAGTTGCAATTGACCACCGCATTCTTAGCAACTATGTATTTCCCGACAAGTGTTCGGATGGCACTTAAAATATCGACTTCAATAAATGAGGTTATTAATTCAACAAATTCGTATGTGTATGTAATCTTATTGGAACTGCAAAATATTTACATTTATTATTATTATACTCATTACATAATTTTATAGGTGTATGTACGTAATATGTATGTATGTTTGTCCACACACATATCCAAAACTTCTAATCGGATTGTGACCATTCGTTTTTATCAGCTTACATTTTTACTAGGTAGGTTGGCTTACTAAAATAGGTAAATAAATAGGTAATAGCACAGAAAATATTGTAAGCCCTTAATTTGTTTCTTAGCTATTGATTTCGTTTTTGTTGGTTTATTTCGTGTATATATATTATTTCTTAATTTTAAATAAATGTTTTAAAAGTTGATTTAATTTATTTAAAATATATTTATATTTTACACATAAGTACACTTTGGAACTGACTGGATAAATTTCTCAAGGTAACTGACGTTGTTGGTGGAGCTGGCTACAATGCTTCTGTGACGCCGCATGGTACTGTCTGTCTCCGACTGCGGGACCGAGTGAAGTAAGCGACTTCCTATTTGAAAATTAATTTTCGTTACACTATTTCTTACGGGGCGTCGTACATGAGCGATATGGATGCGAATGCGAAGACAAACAGTTGATAACCATGGAAGTGTCCTAAGTGACCAAACGCACGCAAGGTGCGATGGGGCGCGATCGAACTCGATCAGTTGGTTTGATATTTTCACGTGAACTGGACGTGACCGACGACGCAACGGCGGAGGGCGCAGGGTGATGATGATATAGTACCATTCACGTGCAAGTAGGACGGAGTCGCCGCGTCGCACCGCATTGCATTGAATTCGCTTGTCACCGCGTCGTCGGGTCGCTTCGTAATCGCGTTCGCTTTGAATCTGCTGTATATAATAAATAAATACTAAGTCAAAGTGAGAGTTCTACGTTCATGTGTAAACTATATAATACCGGACATATCATACGACATCTTGCCCTCAAACTAATCAGAGATTTGTATATGGGAACAATATGACCGATGAACTACTTAAGTATACACTATTAATTTTGTGCCTGAGACAAATATGTGCAGAATAAATATAAACAGGGGAATCAGATCCGCAACTTTCTGCGTCTCAGGCAAACGTTCGTTCACTGCGCCACAGATGTTGTCGAAGCTAAATTTAAGTTGAAACGACACTAAAAAAGTACATAGTACATTAACATTAACTAACATAAATTTTCCCTAGGAACCTAGTACATATTATACTTTCCGCTGTTGACTTTTACCTACCTACCGACAATTTTATGACAACCTGCGAACCTAAGTGGGCAACTAGTCGGTTCCGTTATTATTTATAACATTTTTCTCACCGCGGGAAGCGAACTCGCAACCTATTGTGTCTCAAGCGGGCCTTCGCCTTCTATGCCACAGAGGTCATCAAATAATGTTTAGCAGTCATAATAAGACATTTTCACCTATGTATTTTGTAAGCATTAGGACACAGATATGACAGGGGGTTTTGGGACAGGGCGCAATGGTGCTCATTAGGGGAGGCTTATGTCCAGCAGCGGATTGCTGTAGGTTGATGATTATGATGAAGAATTTCATCTCGAGTATCCTGTCTGCACATTTTCTCAAAAAACACTTGCCCATATGTCATGCCCCTGTAAATCGTGTCTTTCCTACCTAGCTATTCTCTACAGCACGTGTGACGTCGCGCGTCGGGAAGTTAAACCTTCCATAATACTTTGGTTTTGCAGAGTGGACATGACCATAGACGGTGCAGTTCGCGTGACTAACGCGAAGAATAACATCATCTTAGCGTTGTCTCGTTCTGGCGCGGCCGCGGCTCTCATCCACCCTAACGGCAGGGTGTACCACTATGGATCGAGGGTGGAGATCCAAGCACGTCATCAGCAGGGTAACAATAAGTAAGAATTCTTTCTCTCGCCCTGGCGAAATTTCTCACTTGTGTACTGAAGGATACTGGGTGTGAGGAGTCCCAACTACCACCTTCGGAACTCAAGCCAACATCACCTGCTCGTGGTGCACCTGTCCTGCTAACTAACAAACGAGACTCTGGCAGCCGGGCTGCTTGCGGCATAACTCAGCCCGGTCAGCAACGTCGGTGGTGCGAGAAGCTGTACCCTGCAATCACCAAACCGCATGACCAGCGTGGGGATTAAGGGCATATCCCTATTCTTAAAGAGGAGGCCTAATGTCCAGCCGTGGACTGAATAGGCTGGAGTTATGTCTACTGAATACTGTTCGAAGTCGATGCACGAGGGTTATTCAATTTATTTTTAAACCATCTGTACTTCAAGGACTTTATAGGCATTTTCTGGGAAAGCTCGTCCCATCGTCGACCTCATCCAAGGAGGTCAAGAGCTGGCCCATAATAAATAAAATAAAAAACTATGTAACTCTTTGATGTAATTTTTTTTGGTTATCAATAAGGTGGTTGTAAGGGGTTCCAAATAACACCTTTCGGAACCCAAGCCAACCTCACCTGCCCGTGGTGCATCCTGCTGACAAACGAACGAGGCTCTGGCGTATCACCCACCAACCCGCATTGGACCAGCGTGGTGGGTCATGGTCCAAACCCCCCCATTATGACAGACACAAATCGCAACAGGCCCCAAGTTCCCGGCGACTCTGGGGTTGGGTCTGTTGATGACGGAAGACAGAACCACCCTGGGGTCAGGGGTGCTAAGAATCCCCGGGCGAGGACGATCCCCCGTCAGACGACTCAAGCTAAAAAGAAAAAGGATACCGACAATACTCTTAATATTTTAACGTATAATGTATGCACTTTGAAAACAGAAGAACGTCTACTAGAATTAGAGAATGCTTTGTCTAATATAAAATGGGACATAGTAGGACTATGCGAAGTTAGGAGAGAGGGTGAAGATACAATAGAGCGAGAAAATAGTATATTTTATTACAACGGCCTAGCAGGAGGACTTTACGGAGTTGGATTCCTAGTCGCTAAAAAATGGAAAGGTAACATTATAGAATTCATTGCTTACTCAGAGAGAATAGCAGTGCTTAAAATAAAAACCACCAAAAATAAGACTCTTTCCATTATTCAAGTACTCGCACCTACCAGTACACACTCAGACAACGAAATAGAAGACTTCTATACTCTATTAAACCGAGCTTGTGATGAGCACCGTTGTAATTGGAATATCGTATTAGGTGATTTCAATGCCAAAATTGGTGGGAAAAAAGAATCCGATGAGTGTACAATCTTAGGACCAAACGGTATAGGCGAACGAAACGAACGCGGTTCTCGTCTCATACAATTTGCTTTCGGTCAAAACCTTCGTGTTAGTAATAGCTACTTTATGAAAAAACCCAGTAGACGTTGGACTTGGAGATCTCCAGGCGATAGGTATAAGAATGAAATAGACTATATACTTAGCTCTGACCACAATATAATAAAAAACATTCAGGCAATTAACGCAATTAAATTTAGTTCAGATCATAGACCCCTTCGAGCAAAAATTACGTTTAATGCAAAACTATACAGAGAAAAAATCTTTAAAGCTAGGATTAGACATTTAGATAAAGATACATTCATTACCAATGGACAACAATTTAACATAGAACTTCGAAATAGTTTCTTGCTTTTGGATTCAAATACTGACGATGTACAACAACAATTTAACAATATCGAAAACTGCATTCAAACAGCAAGCAAAAAACTTAAACGCACATCAAGAAAACTCAAAAAACTATCTCCAGAAACAATACAATTAATAGAAGAAAGATTCGTTTTAGCTAAAGATGTAAATGACTCGCAATACAAACTTAAAAACCGACAAGTTAAGAGAAACATTAGGAAAGATTTAAGGAATTACAATGAGAAGACTATACAAATAGCATTAGAAAACAACCGCTCACTAAAGATTGCAAAGCAAGGTATATCCCATGGAAAATCTTGGATAACCAGTCTTAAAGACCATAACGGCATTAAACACCAATGCCGCGAAAAAATACTTCAAATCTGTACTGATTTCTATCGTCAGCTCTATTCAGACCCTAATAAAATAGTAAGTATTAATTCGGAAACTTACTGCTGCCCGAATACCATCCCGCCCATAACTGGCTACGAAGTTCATTGCGCACTTCGTAAACTGAAATATAGCAGAGTACCTGGCGAAGACGGTATCAGCACAGAAGTTCTTAAAGTAGGTGAACAATCTCTCTTGCCCCATATCACCAACCTTTTTAATAACATTTTGATAACAGGTAATTTTCCAAAGCAGTTTTGCCATTCTAACGTGATTCTGCTACACAAAAAAGGGGATAAAAGTGATCTTGACAATTACAGACCAATCAGTCTAATCTCCCACCTATACAAAGCTTTTATAAAGGTAATTGAGGGTCGAATATCGAGCCAATTAGATAAAGAACAACCCCCTGAGCAGGCCGGCTTTCGTTCAGGACTTTCCACTACCGATCATCTTCATACATTAAACCAAATAATAGAAAAACACACTGAAAATAACATCCGCTTATATCTAGGTTTTGTAGATTACTCAAAGGCTTTCGATAGTATTTTTCACTCGGCCATATTCAACGCTCTTCAAAAACAAAACATAGAACCAACCTATATCGATCTCATCAAACTCATTTATGCCAATAGTACAGCAGCATTAAAACTACAATCTTCAGGACCATCATTTCCCATTGAAAAGGGTGTCAAACAGGGCGATCCACTATCCCCAAAGCTCTTCACGAGCACGTTAGAAGACGTATTTAGAAAACTGGCGGCAGATTGGGAAGAAAGGGGTATTGAAGTCGGTGGAGTACGTCTTACCAACCTTCGCTTCGCCGACGACATTGTTCTTTTCGCTTCAACAGCACATGAACTTCAGTCCATGCTCGAAGATCTGAGCAACGCAAGCCTTGAGATTGGATTGAAGATGAACATGTCGAAGACCAAACTGATGACCAACAGCATTAAACATCAGATTTTAGTCAATGGTGAGGTGATGCACTATGTCCAAGATTACATCTATCTCGGCCAAATGGTTTCCCTTCAGGCTGGCAGACAGGATAAGGAAATAGCTAGACGCACCGAGAACGCCTGTAGAAGCTATTGGTCGATGAAGGCGCTAATGAAGGGTAACCTCCCAATGACACTAAAGCGCAAAATCATGGACATGTGCATCCTTCCCATTCTTACATACGGCTCACAAACTTGGTCTTTGACTAACGTCCAAAAATCCAAACTCAAGGTTTGCCAACGGGCGATGGAACGTAGTATTCTCGGAATTAAATTGACCGACCGAGTACGAAACACCATACTGCGTTCTAGTACCCAAATCGTCGACGTTGGACAAAAAGCTGCCAGCCTAAAGTGGAATTGGGCCGGCCATGTATGCCGCATGCCGGATGAGCTGTGGGCAAAAATTACCACTCAGTGGATCCCGGACACAGCGAGAAGGCGTCGCGGCAGACCACGTAGAAGATGGCGTGACGAATTAGACTTCTTCCAAAAAGACTGGGAAACTTTAGCGCAGGATCGAAGTGGATGGAAAAAATGGGGGGAGGCCTTTGCTCTACAATGGGATGATTTAGGCTGACAGTAACAGTAACAGTAACAGTAATAAGGTGGTGTGCCCTGCTGGCTAACCGTTGGTTCTTGTGACGGGCAAGGCTTAGAAAAGAGGGTGCCACGTGCTTTGGTTTTGAGGACAAAAGCTCTGAAGAGTCCACCTGACAGACCACAACCTATTCAAAATTATACAATACTTTCAAACAAATTTTCCACAATAATTATTGTAAGCTAAATCGTGTCATATAAATGTAAATGTTACATGTACATGTAAATGTTAACACCGTTAGCTGGCGACATCTATCTAAAACTGTGCAGATCTTGTTATTTTAAGTTGAGCTGTGTGGTTGAGCGCGAACGATCTTACTTTTGCAGAGTAAAGGTGGATAATTATTTACCACCTTTGACTAAAGTTAGCTAATGTTGGCGCTAGATGGCGCCAGTCATACGAAATAAAAAAAATCATTGTTATAATACCTTTAGTTATAATTAAATAAAAACTACCTCAGATACTATACTTGTCAAAGTTCTCTTTTCCCCGTGAGTGATACTAATATAGGTAGATATCCTTTTTTGTATCTCTTATCTGAAAAGATAAAAGAACATTGTCTTTGCGTAAGACCAGTACCTAACTACAGGATCGCATGGTGCATGTGGATGGCACAACTGCACAAGTTGAGCCTAGTTGAGGGAGGTTATCCGGCAGCGAATGAAACCATTCTGTGAATGATGATGATACAGCTCCTTTCGAAGGTGGGGCAAAATTTTACCTAATTGAGATCAGATACCTTTTGTAGTAAGGTTTTGTTATTTTCTTTGGAAACTATAGGTTTATTTTGAAGAAAAAATAACCGCATCTCAGATTTTTGGAAAAATTTACAGTCAAGGTATGTTCTTAGGAAACTAAAGGTTTATTTTGAAGACGAAAACAACCGCATATCAGATTTTTTAAATATGGTCTGCCTAGAAAATTACATTTGTCAAAAAAAGTTTCTCGACTTTATTTTCCAACAGGAATACTTTTCCCAAAGAAAGTTACCATATTAAATAAGATTTAGATATGATTTTGCAAAATTTAAGATTTATGAAAATGTTTTTTAGTATTTTTTATCCAAAATCGGAAAATGTTTCAAAATAAACCTATAGTTTCCTAAGAACAAAACATTCCAAATATAAAATGTGAAGTGATATAATAATATACCCTCAATGAAGTAAAATTTTGCCTCACTCTGTAGATTGAGATAACAATGCTCGCTTTAATTTTAGTGTGAAATTCATAACCGTCGTTTAAAAATGCACAATAAAATAGCTATCATTGTGACATCAATGTACAAAACTCTAACCCTCATATTTATAACATAACCAAAAGACATTTTATAACGGTAGATAACGCAAGCTTGTCCCGGTTATTAAAATGTAAAATAAAAAAAGCTGACATGATGTTTTAACGCCATTTTAGCTATCTGAGGTTTATAGAGCTGGGTGCCTCGTGCGAGTTTTTCACCAGCACAATCGCGTTTACGTTTACGCAAACGTATGGAATCAAGGTAGCGCCATCTACTGAGAGACGCGTGGAACTGATTCCTTTCCATACAAGTGCGTAAACGCAAACGCGATCGAGCTGGTAAAAAAACTCTAGGCACCCGGTTATGAATAGGACCGTTATAAATAATGAATAGGACATAATCACACAGCATCAAGAAGCCCCAAACTAAGCAGAGCTTGTATTATGAGAACCACATAATTGTTATACTACATATATAATTTTTTAAATTGTGTAATGTTATTACAGATACGCCAAAATGTGGTACAAGGGGGTCTCGTTTACCGCCGAGCAGTGCGCCTTAGTGTACCTGGTTGACGCTGCTGGCACGCGAACTACAACTGACACCTTCCTAGACATGAGTCAGGATTTCACACTCAACGTTTTCTACAAGTGAGTCTCACTAGCTACAGTCAGGCTAGTATTATTTAAGGACCGACTCCTGGTTGTCAAAATCGAAAACTATAAATCATAATCATCATCATCATTAGCCTATAACAGTCAACTGCTGGGCATAAGCCTTCCTTGAGCGCCATTGCGCCCTGTCCTCAGCTCTCAATCTATAATTATAAAACACAAACATCAGACCGATATGCTCTAAACCAGTTTCCATTGGATAGACAATGTAGACCACTAAGCAATGCATTAGGCATATTCGGTTCATTCCTCAAGTCTATTTCAGTTTATTCCGATACACTTTTTTTTCCTGGTTGTAAGTTTGTCCTTTATGCGTTCCGAAACCATTTATCAAATTGTGATATAGTTATACAAGCATTTACGCAAACAAAGTTGCGGGCGGGTCAGCTAGTTTACTAAAGAAGTACGATTTTGACGACACGAGTAAAAATATCGGTTGCGGCATTGATTTTTCATACTCTGATATTGTTTTTCTCATTGCAGTAGCACTGCTAGAATCTCGTAGCACTGAACTCTCTAAAATGGTACAAGGATTTTACACAAGTAGATACTCTAAATAAAAACCCTTGTAGCACTGATCTCCAGCTCGTAATGAAAAATCTCGTAGCACTGAGTTTGAGCATGAGGAATATCGTAGCACAGGAGGCTACAAACAGAAAATCTCGTACCCTACATAACTACTTTCCTTTGAAGTTTTTTCACATTAATAATAAAAATAGAATCTCGTAGCACAGAATTTTGTTAAATTCCTTTTAGGACAGCCTGTATTGTGAAATCTCGTAGCACAGGACCTGCGAATGGCAATCTCGTAGCACCTCCCGATGTTCTAGTTATAACTATAAAAGTATACGTAGCACCTGTTTGAACGTTTACGTGAAAAGTTTTGTAGTACGATGCCACTTCGATCGGCAACAAATATTTATTATTGAACATGCCGCCCTCGAAGTGTAAACAAACTTGTCAAGTACCGGATTTTAGTTATTCGTTCGTGGGGGTCAACAAATTCTCTTACAAGTTTGTATCATGTTTATGTTAGAATTCAACTGGTTTATTATCTAACTGTTAGATCATCATGCTTTGTAACTAAGGTAAGGTAAGGAGTTCAAACCTCATCTCCAGAACCCAAGCCAACCTCACCTGCACGTGGTGCACCCTGCTAACTTACAAATGGGATTATAGCGGCACATGGCACAGCTAAATCCCTTGGCCACCGATGGGCAGCAGCGTCGTCAATGCGAGAAGCTGTGCGCTGCGATCCCCAGCCCGCATGGCCAGCGTGGGGATTATGGGCATATCCCCGTTCTTATAGGGGAGGCCTATGTCCAGCAGTGGAATAATAGGCTGGTGTTGTTGCTTGTGTTGTTGCATCGTCACTATTGGCACGGTAACCCTGAATCTGCATTAGAAGTTCGTGGCCTCAGTCCTTCGATCAACAATAAAAAGGATTTTTCACTATCCGCCCGAAAGCCAAAACGCATCAGAGCAGCAGTTTGCATTTAGTCGGCTGACTTCGGATTTTCTGTCTCATATCAACATCTACACTAATATTATAAAGAGATTTTTTTAATTTTTGTATGTGTGTGTGTATGTTTGTAATGAATAAACTCAAAAACTACTGTGCCGATTTCAAAAATTCATTCACCATTGGAAAGCTACATTTACCCTGAGTAACATAGACTATATTTATTGCTAGAAAAGATTAGGGATCCTTAAGTAAACCAAGATGTAAAAGTGCCCTAACCCGTGCGAAGCCGGGACGGACCGCTAATTCTTTAATAAAGAGGCGATATTTGATCAGCTATTTGTGCAAGCAGTACTAATAAAAAAATACGCAGCTATTTTTTTACAGTATCACTCGCTTTTAACAATTTTATTCCTGATATATTGTTACTTTTCCCGGAAAATCCTCTCGTAATTTTCGCCCTATGATCACCAATACATACATATCATATACATACATATATGATATGTAAGTATTTACAAAAAAAGTATATTATGTATTATATCAATCTTGTGGTTCCTTAACACAAGCTCTGCTTAGTTTGGGGCTACATGATGCAGTGTGGTACGTCCAGAATTATTTATTTATTTATTTATCTCCGTCAATTGTGAATCGATTTTCAAAATTCTTTAGGGCAAGAAGTAAGAAGTGATTTATTTGAAGTCGTTTTTTTTTTAAAGTCCTACTTGTTATAGTTGATCGAAGCCTTTGTTATAAAACTCTCGTTCTGTCTGCAGCGAGTCTCGGCACGGGCCTTCGTATGTGAACGAGGCGGTGTCTCTGCTTCAGGCGGCTCAGTACTGGCTGACGGACGACGGCATCGACAACTGGATCATAAACAACGTGCGGGTCAGCCAGACCGCTGATGGACTCGTCAGGTACACTTAGGGCTCATCCGAGGCCTCATTTAGTGCCGCCGTACACAGACTGCTCGAGCTGTTACCCCGTTATCTACATACACGGACCGCTCATACAGTCGGAGTCAACAGCTTGAAGCTGCCATTGACATTAGCAATTTCAATTGTCTTCAATAAACAAACGGAGCGTGCAGGCAGGAAGCGTGCACGACGTGGAATGAAGAGCGCGGGCGGAGGTAACGGCGCGAGAGCAGTCGACAGCTGGAGCAGTCGGTGTATGTACGTACGTAGAAGTCTGAAGTTCACTATGCAGTCGCAGCTTGAAGCAGTCTATACTGGCGGCTTCAGGCTGCCCGTGTATAGCCTAACTAACTCAGCTGCAAACCGAAATGATAAGCACCGGTCCTGTTTTTACAAACATTGACAGTTTTTCAATTGACACTTTGAATTTGATGAAATGTCAACGATTGCAAAAATGTTCGGTGCCGACCATTTCGGTGTGCACCTTAGTTAATAAATAAGGCCTCTGCAGATGCGTCCGCTGACGTGTAGGCGACGTTTGTTCGTCTGTGGTAAGCACTAGGCATATCGTTTGGGGAGCCGATGCGTCATCCGTTTGCTATCGGTTTTTGCAACGCGGGTCAAAGGGTGACAGCGCGAACGAAAGGCGTCTGTCCAGACGTTTAAAGATGCATTAGTATTTCGCGGAAAGTAAATAACTGCACGCGTGTTTGATCTCATCATTTAAAAAGGCTGCTGATATGACCACCTTTCGTAGAAACTTCTCGTTCCGTAAAAACTTTCCAAGTTCTTAAAATGAAACCCCAAATATAAATACTGCAAAACACACGCTCGTGGAGGTATAAAAAAGCGGCCAAGTACGAGTCGGATTCACGCAAGAGGGTTCCGTACCGTTGTGTGGGAGTCCATTTTTTTAAATTCTGTTTTTAGTATTTGTTGTTATAGCGGCAACAGAAATTCAACTGAAAATTTCTACTGTCTAGCTATAACGCTTTACGAGATACAGCCTGGTGGCAGACAGACAGACGGACGGACGGACAGGGGTCTTAGTTTCTCTTTTTACCTTTTCAGAGACCCGTTTTTATCCTTTAGGTACGGAACCCTAAAAATGATCCTAAAAAAGATTTATGAGATTGTAAGACTATTTATTTTTGACCTCGTTAGAGTTCACCGGTGTAGCCACAAATACCAGCTGCGCACGAGTCCAAGCAACGGATCAGCCTCGATCACCAGTCCGTTCCTGCATTGCACCGCGTCTCTTGGACAGACCCAGCATCTCTTTGTGAGGTAAGTCGACACTTGATTCTCTGTTAGATCGAGACATTAGGTTCTCTACTAGGTTCCGTATGTCCTGAAAGCTCCATCCTAAGATATGAGATTAGTAAAATATACAAACAAATTCTCAAAAATTATATTTGTGAGCCCTTAAGTTGAGGTAGAGCTACATTATCATCATCAATAACTTGAGGACAAGGTTTAACAAAATCAGCTGTTCTAGGGCTGTCTCGCAAATTTTTGGGTTACATTATGGCGATAGTTAACAAGCCATTCAATGAACAACTATCTCGACAACAACAAATGTGGCATTGTGATAGTGTACGGTGTTGGCTGTTTTTGCTATGGGTTTTTGTGTACGGAAATTTGCCTGAAATACACACTATAGCTTGCTTGTTTTGGGCACAACATAAGGGATGATGCCTGGGTAAAAAAATCTAATTAATCCATCAGTTAGATTAAAAAATATTGAACATATTTTTTTTTATTTAACACCTCAATAGAAATTGACAAAGTTATAGAGCGTCAAAGTTTGGGAGTGGGGGTTCGTGACCTCACTTGTATGTAAAACATGTATTTTCCCGTGATATCACACGGATTTTGACATTTTTAGATCAATTTACAAAAGACCGTGTCCAATATTTTTTGATAATGTAAATGATGGACTAAATAACAAGGAGAATGCCGAGAACCTGTACCAATTGCGTCAAAACCAAGACGGCATTGTCCTTTTCAGGCATCTAGCCTATTTGGAATGTGTGCGTTGACATGATCGTGATAAGCACGTTTCTGTACAGACGTGGCGAGAGACGAATGCACTTCGACGGCAATTCGTTCATCGTGCGGAACGCCGGCCACTCCGCCGGCTTCGATGACAAGAACCAGCTAAAAGTGTACTGAGCCCTCGACGCTGCACCATAATCTTAGTAATAGATATTCGGGAATAGTCGAGACTTCGTCGAAGTTCTTGCCATTTAAAACACTATCTTTCTTCATTTATCTAGATTTAAAAGGAACTCGTGGGACGGTCGTGTGTAAGTTTTCAGTGCCCCCCTTATTTACGCGACTTCGTGTTGAAGCTTGAGTTTTTGAAGTTTTTTTTCTATAGTTTACGTTCTTGCTGCAAGGGACTCGATCATTTACCTGAAGCCACACGGTTGTAGTGAATAAGGTTACAGTTTCATGAAAGTGAGAGATCATCTTTTGATATGCTTATCCTGCTATTGCTTCCATTTTATACAGTAGAAGACATCAGAGAAGTGTTATTCCTTAATTTATTTTAGACTTGTTACAGTTTCGCAACGATTCCTAACTTAGAGATGAGCTTGTGATACAGTGTGAACTGTTTCATAAAAATGGGCTTTCTTAAATTAGGTTTCGTTATATTTTACAGTGCGTTGATCGACAAATATTTTATAAACAACCATTTTAATATTAGGTACCTAAGTGTTAACTAAACTGGGTTGTTCAACTATGCCTAACGATCACGTTTCTTCCTGCAATCAGGCTGGGCCCTTTGCAGTCGGATGCACGGGACGGGCTATCTTCTGTCAGAAAATATCTCGATTCGTGTACTTTCCGGAATTCGACTGCAACATGCTCCAGCCGTCATGAACCCTACCCGATTGTTGGTGATCCTAGCCAGTGTTTTGGCAGGTCAAAATACATATTTCAACCCTGACAAAGCTTTTCCCAGTAACTTTAAACTCTATAAAGACTGATGGTATCAATATTGTGACCGTTACCGATTTTAGTAAACTTATATTTTTTTCTAATGTAATATTCACATCGAGATCTCTTGGCAGCTACAACCCTATCTGTTTTGAAGTGTTGTTGGTTTGGTAGTGACGACTAGTCCCATTAGTTCCTGGTTGTATAAAGTTACAAGTGTGTACTTGTTGTGAAATAAAGCAGTGTGCTTTATGTATAAAGTGTAGTTTTATTGCATGAATGTTACTTTGGACCCTTAGTAACACTATTTTAGCTGAGAAAAGCACAAAAACCTCCACTACTACAGTAGAGTTTTTTGTGAAGGGCTCGTCCGGGGAAGTACTACCACCATACCTATTTCTGCTGTGAAGCAGCTTTGCTTTATTTCCATTTGAAGGGTGTAGATGCCGGTGAAATTTCATGCACAAGAGGCTTATCACCTTCATGCCTCAAATTGATGCACGCAGGGCGTTGCATAGTCGGGCATGTTCCAAAAAAACGTGATCTACGATGTAATGTTCTGTGATAGGTAATGGTTACCACTTAACATCAGGTGGGCCATGTGCTTGTTCCATCTTAAAGTACCATAAAAAAACCCTAAGCCCTCATACGCACTAGCGGTTAATCGCAGTGGCGGCTAGCCGCGCGGTTAACCTTTAGTTGACATTTTGTGGCGGTTAAGTGCGTATAATCATAGGCGGTTGTATAATATGTAAATGCGGCTGTTAACTGCTTTTGCGTATGAGGCCTAAGCCCTCGTACGCTATAGCAGTTAACCAAACCTAACCTAAACCTAATCTAAACCAAAGCTCAATGCACACTGAATTGACAGCGACGCGCGACGAGCACAGAGCTCGCGACGGCGCGCGTGGTTATCTCGCGCCTTTGTACCTTTGTTTGGCAATTCGTGTTTTGCTGTTTTGAAAAATATGGATTTGGTCACGCACTTATTTCTGAAGTGGAGGAGGGAAAAAAGAAATAAATGTAAAGGTCATAGCCCACTTACAAGACTCTGCTGCAAGCTGCAACACCGCCCTAAACTAAGGCGACTGCCCGCCTTCCAAGGGGCGACAGCTAGTAGTTGTCCACGCTCCGACCCGCGTGCACCGTCCCCGATCGGCGCGGCAACTGCTGACTGGTTAGCGCGTGGACACCGCGCCGACCGCTCGTCTGTGTGGCCAGCAAGGCGTCAACTACCGAGCAGTCTGATCAGAGCAGTCTGGGCAGTCTGCTAATTTATGTTGTCAATATAAACTATATAGCAAGGCCTCGACTTAAAAGTTAAAACCCATATTTGAGCGATATTTTAATAGTCTGCGGGCAGCAGAGTCGTGGAAGTGGGCTATGACCTTAACGTAGACGTCGCGAACAGGCTGAGGAGCAGTGGTGGGCCGCAAGTCGGCTCGCGTCTCCGCGCGACTGCTCGCGCCGCATCCGGTTCGCGACTGCTAGCGCCTACGCGCATTAGCTCGCGACCGCGCGAGATTGCTCGAGCCGGGGCGCTAGGCTTCGCCACACCTCATTAATTCTATCAAGCGTTTCTATCCGTTGTAACATTGTTCATAAGGTTTTTGTCTTGTTATTGAAACATCATACTGTCGCGTCGCTTCGCTGCCAATTCAGTATGCATTGAGCCTTATGGTTTTTTTATGGTATTTGAAAATATTATTTGGTATAATATTAAAATGGTTATTTGTTATACAAGTGCAAAGTTGCTTTATATCCGCGTGCTCAATTTTCGTTTATGCCTGGTAGTCCGATCGGTAGTCCGACTATCGGACTACTGGGAAAGAAATGCCAAAAAAATTTCCTCGTAGTCCGATTGCGTAGTCGGACTACTAGGACACGCTGAATTTTTACTCGGGTATTCCTACCAGTCCGACCGGTTGCACGGTTTTCCAAACCTTAGCCGGACGCTGAATTCCGGTCAGGCTAGTTAATATTTTCTTCCTGAAGTACCAGGGTAGCATAAGTCACAAAGAGATCGCGTCAGTAACGATAGAGTTACACGATAGAAAGGGATGCAAGGTGTAGGTAATAAATAAATATTGATACTGAGCGCGGTGTGAGCCGAATAATACTTTATTGCGTCGCAGCTAAAGTCGCAATTTATTTACATGTTTTTGCGGAGTGAAGCTTCTGTAGATGCCACTATTCAACCACACAACATGCATAGTAACAATATATTGATGCATATCATCTATATAGTTGTAATCTAAAAATACTAGGCAATCAGAATACAGCAGGAGGTAAAAATGGTAACTGTTTCCGATTTTATAATGTCAGAGCAAAAAATAACGTCAAGAGGACAAGACCACGATTAGAGACTAGGTATTGCATTACATAGTTCATATAGCTAATTGAACCAAAGAGTTTGCATAGAAACTTTTTTCTGTTATTAGGAACATCTTCGCTTACCATCAAAAGATTCAAAGATTCAAAGATTCAAATATATTTATTGCGTCAAACATGGTATAAAGGTGGTCTTCGTTAAATAATGCACTCATGTCTCACTATAATGCTAGCATGCAATAATCTAAATTAATTACCTAATCTTACTAAACAATTCATTAACGTCATAGAAATTCATGTCATTCAGCCACTTATACAATTTAATTTTAAATAAATAGTTATTTAATAATTTGATTTCATTTGGTATCTTATTATATATTTTTACACATAAAGTCAAACAACTTTTGTTATACTTGGCTGAACGCGGGGTATCTTTTAGAATAAGTCTATTCGGGTCTCTACATACTCTAGGGTGTTTGTCACATGCTTTTTTAAACAAGTATATGTGATTTCTTACAAAATTTGAAACTTCATAAATATAGAGTGAAGGTAACGGTAACAGACCAAGCTCCTTAAACAGGGGTTTGCATGACTCATCAGGCGGGATTCCACAGATCGCTCTTATACATTTCTTTTGTGCTAAAAATGCTCTGCTCTTATCCGTGCTGTTGCCCCACATTACAAGCCCATAGCGAAGAGCAGATTCTATATATGCATGAAAGGATGCTATTGCAGTTTTCACATTTGTTACATTTTTTATTTGGCTTAGAGCATACACAAATTTATTTATCTTTTTATTTACTACGTCTATATGTGCCTTCCAGTCCAGATTCTCGTCAATGATTACGCCTAAAAACTTTATTTGCGGGACTTCTTCTATCTTTGCTATATTTAGATTATAATTGTACATTACATTTTTAGATTTATTGAATTGTATATATTTGGATTTGTCAAGATTTATTTTAAGATTGTTTATGTCAAGCCATTTAATAATTTTATCCATTGTGTTATTAATGTCGGTTTCATGGTCAGTTATGCTATACAATTATACATCAGACGAGATGTGGTCAAACGCAAGCCAATCACATCACCTCATTACAAATAATATCATAAATGCGAATGAGTGTGTGTGAAGCGTGTTTGTTCCTACTCTGTAACGTCTAAACGGATTTGGATGAAACTTGGAAAATACATAGATTGTGATCTTGTTTAACACAATCATAGGCTGTTTATCCATTTACTAAGCAATCGAAGTAGCGGACAGAAGCTAGTTCTTAATAAAAAACAAGGCGTCGCGTAAATAAATATAAATATAACATAAGTCGCTCCATCTGGATTAGCATGAAATTAATATTGTTTATATCGTCTTTGCTCTAAGAAGCCTCAGTTGTCGGCACTTTAAATGAACTCATGAGGTGAAACCTTCTTGTTTCTATGCTACCCTGGTACTTCTGAATTAAATACTTTCTTGTATTTATTGAAATAATCCACAGCCATCGAGAAAATTACTAAAGCCTCAAATGCGGAAAAGTGTCTGCACCAAAACGTGGCGCACGCTGTCAATTGCGTCGACTTTAAACACTTAAACACTTTAAACACGACTAAACAAGCGACATATGGTCTAAATTAGTGCAAATTTGGCATTTTGTTTAAGTTTATTTTTGGCTAATACGCTTAGCCAAACTCTTCCCTAATTTATACCAAAGAGTTTGTTGCATAGAAACTTTTTTGTGTTCTTTAAACTAGTAACGTGACTTATGCTATCCTGGTACTTCTGATTACTTTTAAACTATGCAGATTAGAGAATTTAGTAAGCTGAAGTGGCAGGCTGCCATCTGCCGAAGAACCGATGACCGTTGGGGTAAACGAGTTCTCGAGCGCAGACCGCATTTCGGTGAACGTAGTGTAGCCGCCTCTCCGGTCAGGTGGAGTGACGATCTGCGTAAGCGTTACTGGTAGAAGCTGTATGCGTCGAGGTCAGTACAGGGCGCAATCGCGCTCATTAGGGGAGGCCTATGTCTAGCAGTAAACTGCTAAGGGCGAATGATGATTATGATGGGATTCAGACCAGTCTTTAATTATACCTACCTACTGGCTCAAAATGTAAGATCTCTTTGTGTCTTATGCTAGCTTATGTAGCTAACATAGCTGACCAGGAGGCTACTGGTTGGAATAAAAATGGTTTTCCTAGTAAAAATTTTCATTTTTATAGCCTATCGAGTTATAATCTCCTGGTACTTTATGGTCAGAAACTTATCTAAAAAATGTTCCACCCTATTTTGAAGCGGCCGGGAGCCGGCTCTTTGCCAGTCCGAGGGTTATGCCTGAACATCAACTCATACGGCTAATCTCTACTTTCTTATGTCCAATATCATCAGCTAGAAAGGGATGCATAATTCTCTCAATGCGACTTCAAATGAGTTTACAACGAAAATCGTACCGGGGCGCTCGAATCTAGTGCTATGCAGTTTCCGCCTGGTACGAAGAAGTCGCAACAATCGCATTTAGATAAAGTATGCATCCCTTTCTAGCAAATGGTATATGGACATAATAAAGTAGAGATCAGCTGTATGAGTTGACGTTCAGAGCATAAAGACTTGATCTATTTCTCTTCTATAACTGTGGGGTCACCGTTATCTCCTTGCTACTTATCTTGCCCTGGTAGTTCTGATAAATTTCGCTGATCTTTTTTGCGCAATTGTTCACATCAAATACCAGGAGAATATAGCGACTAGGGGAGGCTACTAATTGATTGGAATAAAATTCTTTTCTTAGTAAAATTATCATTCTCATAGCCTATCGAGTTATAATCTCCTGGTACTTTATGGTCAGAAACCTTATCTAAAAATGTGAAAAAATGTATGAAGCAGGATGCGTCGAGCTGAGGACAAGGCTTTTCAGATCATTCCATAATTATACCTACCTACTGGCTCAAAATGTAAGATCTCTTTGTGACTTATGCCACCCTGGTACTTCAGGAAGAAAACGGTAACTGAAAACCGGACCAGTAAACGAATTCAGCGTCCGGCTAAGGTTTGGAAAACCGTGCTACCGGTCGGACTGGCAGGAATACCTGAGTAAAAATTCAGCATGTCCTAGTAGTCCGACTACGCAATCGGACTACGAGGAAAAATTTTTGGCATTTCATTCCCAGTAGTCCGATAGTCGGACTACCGATCGGACTACCAGGCATAAACGTCAATTTTGATGACCGAGCTAGCGAAAGATTCTGAAATTGAATCAAGAGCGGTGATTCAAAAATTAGGATCCTGAGCGTTAGCGAGGTAATCAAAAGAGCACGAGGTGAAAAATCTTTGCACTCGAGTGCAACACGTAACTTTTCATCCCACCTCAGCGAGGAAATTATTAACTAAAAAAAAAAGATTAACATTAGTTTAACATTTTAAGTTAAAATATATCTTAATAAGGTTTTGAGTCTGAGGTTTTATCAAATTAAAAAAGGTTGTATGATAAATTCGGCACCATGGAGGTAGAAGTAAATAGGTTTAATGATGTTTTGAATTCACAAACTTTGTGCCTACGATGTTCTAAATTCAATTTTACTTTATCATCTAGTGGATAAAAACGGCTTTTGTACTCTGATATCGAAGAGCAAACATATTCTTTCCGAGATGGGGGGGATCAAAAACACATTTTTAGCTAATTCATAATTTTAATTCATTGGTCATGCCAATTAATAAGGGTTTAGTATTCTCATAGCTTGCTCTTTAATATTTTTAAATATTCTGACCCTTTACTACGAGTTCTCACTACACTACAGTCGCAATCGTTAAAATATAGCGCTTGTGTATAAACGTTTTTGTTTTCCTTCTGTGTTTCCAAATAGGCTAACATATGACAGTTTGGGAACACTATAACCTTTGTTTGACGAAGCGGCATTCTTGTTTCTGAGCTACGATACGAACTAATGAATTAATGTGTCTGGTGCAAGTACCCGGTCGTGGTTACGTACCCCACGTAGACGGTCTACGAGGGCTCTACATCACAACTGTTTAAATTGAAACTGAACCTTAGATATCCTTTGTTAGGGTTGAATATCCCTAAATGAGGTGCCAGAAATATCGTAGACAAGCTCTACCTTAAACATATTCACAAATTCCGCTCCATGGCTGCGCTGCAGAGTAATGATACGTGCAGGTCTATCTGCGCAGTGTATGTTGTATGAGCGCAGTCTCAGCCAGCCTGTCGCGGTCCACCGTAAGAAACATTACAGTAGCGCATCATAACATTACAGGTTACTAAAATCGAGACTAAAACAAAGATTAACCCCCTTACTTATGAACGCTACTCAAAGTTAACCAATGCTCAAAGTTATCCCTGTCTCTGTTTGTCATTATAAAACAGTAATAGCCTAAGCATCGTTTAACTTTTGAAAGATGTTCATAAGTAAGGCCATATATGTTTGAGTGCTGGCTCGTGCTAAAACCCAACGAGCTTCCTACTAATACGCTTCTATTTCAATTATACTGGCTTTACATTCAATAAATTTAATTAAATAAATATGTAATAAATAAATAAATAATTTAATGCGGGACGTAATCACACAGCATCATGTAGCCCCAAACTAAGCAGAGCTTGTGCTATGAGAACCACATGATTGATATACTACAAATACTTTTATTTTTTATTTTTTACATGTGTTAAACCATATTGTTTGGATAACGTTTCGACTTTAATGGAGCTATTTCGATCCGCGGATCCTATGGATTCGATCTGATCCAAAAATCGATCGGATCTTTGAAAAAATCGTATAATGTGTGCCGTCCCGCCGAATTGCCGCTGAACATACGACTGACTGAAGTTCGGCTGTACGCCATAATTTAAACGTAATTTCGGCATAATGTGTCGACAGTAATACAAATATCATTGCTGGCGTAATCATGCCGAACTTCGGTCGCGTAACTTCGGCATATTATGTTTCGTCCGACACTAAGACCTGGATTAACACATAGGCTACTTTTTATCTCTGTATCAAGCGAGCGAAGTCGCGGGCCGACGCTAATTAATTTTCCATAGTAACTAAAGAGTACAGGTACCTACTTAACGCTGATGGTCCTATCCTAACGTACCTTTTTAAAGCTATCTGCGAATCTAAGTAGGCAAGGATGTTAATCGGTCCTAGTCTACCAAATAATGGGAGGCTAAAAAAACATTACAGAGATGAATCACTGGTATAGGATGGACACAACGGTAGCGCTAGGTGTATTGTATTGATCGGCAGCAGCGCGGGACGCGCGCCGGTGGCGCCGCTGGCGGCTGGCGGCGTCAGCGTGCGCCGGTTGTCAAACACGTGACGTAACGTAACCGGCAGCCAGCGCGCACACCGCCGCCGGCCTCCGCTCAGTACGTCCGTGTCCGATCGTTCTCCGCCCGAGCGCCCGAGTGCTCGCGCTGCGCCGCGTCTATCTGCCTCGCTGAACCGCGCGCGAAGACGACCGAGGAGGGTCCGCCGCACCGGACCCGGCTCTCCCACGAGCCCCTCCGGATCCCGAATCATCCAATGTTTATAAACAGCCGGCTGCATCCATTCGCCCCCTCTTGTTGTTGACGCGACCGGCGCCGGCGACCGCCTGCCTGGACGGCTCCTCTGTATGATCACTGATCAGCCCTTCGCAGCAAATTTGTAGGTACGCTTGCACTTGTTCACCCTTGTCGGTTCACGTAGACTTTTACGCATTTGCCGTGACGACAGCGTTGGCGCTAGCGATTCAAAACAAAACAACACAAATAGGAATTCATCTGTTTTAATCATGCGAAGGTGTTTGCTTCTATGTACCTACATACATGAGGTATTTGTAATTTGAAGCTTCTACCTATTAATTTTATTACCTCCAGTCCCAGCAATTGGGAATAATGTTTCGCTAAAAAGGCAAAATGCGAGAATCCATCGGAACGTCAAATCGGAGTTTCCTTCATTATCAATTTACGCTACCCATCGTAAGTAGGTATTCGTCTAATCCCAAACACAAACTCCCCCTCATCTAAATAAAATGGGGTGGTGAGGGTTAGCAGCAAGCCAGCGCATTTTAAAGATCACAAAGTGAACCATTCGTTTTGCTATTTCGTGGCGTTTATTCGAACTGCTGTGTGGCAAAATTGTATACTTCGACCCCGATATCAGAATTACCTACTTATTAATTTTAACTTGCGTGATTGCACATGTCATATAATACAGTTGCGCTCATTATTGCTTAGGCTGCAACTCGTCGGTTGTGGTGTTACTATTGCGCAAATAAATTCTCGTTTCCAGGTATCCAGACCAAACCATGTGATTTTTAAGCAAATCATTGCTCAATATTACAAGCTTGGTTATTGGGGTTACTGTAGTTGAGCTCTACATTTTAACTTTTTTGTAGCCATTAGGAATTCTTATAAGACAGCAAAGATCTATTTTCGAAATATCATGACTAAGAGTGTTTCTAAAGAAAGTGTCATTTTTTAAAGGTGTTCCTTCCTACAATTATTAAAATCGTGATCACATAAGCAAAATCAAACACCGCTGATACTTTTAACGGCGGCGGTATTGGTCCTCTGAACTTGAAAAAAAATATGAAGACTGACTTAGATGTTGTTTTTTATTGGGTGCAATATGCTTTTATACATATCAGTCGATTTGGTCAGTACCTACCTAGTATTTTCTGTGTTTGATAAGAAATTAATAACCAACAAGGACAATTTATCTGATTAGGTTTATGATTATGATCATTCGAGATTTCTATACAAACATGGATAATACTCAATCGAAAGCGGCATTATATGGTATTTAGGTAAACTATTATTATTTTCGTATTCCAACAGCATACGGTGGTTACATAATAATAAAATGGTTATCTCAACAACTTAATTCATTCTATAGACGACATATGTGTAATTGTGGACTCGAATAGGATAGTATTCAAAATATTCTGGACCAACCCCTTTGATCTAACCATCTAGGTAACCACTACAGCGTGGGGTGTCCCGGTCAGTGTGTAAGTCGGCATATCATGTTTTCTTCTCATTTTGATGGGACATACGTGCACTTAGCAGGAAGAATCCAGCCTTAGAAAAATTATATCCTCATCTGTTAATGGACGATGACAAAGATTTATAAGTTAGATAATTTAAACATTGATAAATCGTAAATAGATTGCCTTGCTAAATCGCTGTTAGATTAAGATTATTCAGAGGTTTCGCTACGAAATGGTAAGTCACCAAACGCACGGTGATAATCACGGTGCAAAACAATTTAAACATTACTATCGTACGAAACTAAATGGTTTTCCACAAGAATTTGCAGTACAGTAGCGATCGATCGTAGACGTAGCTCATGTTTTAGCTTAACGAGGCCTCTGGGCGCTTCCAATAAACAATAAGCTCAGCTTAAGCTTGGAGCCATATGATGCTGGTAACCAGCATTATTTATATTATATTGCAAGGGAGTTGACGAATGCCATGTAACCTACATCGTATCTTTGAGAATCAATTGGTATTCTTTCTGCATTGTGTTTATCTTAGGAGAGCATGAGATGTACTGAACCCGTCACTGCTACCCATTGGGAATTGATAATTCCATAGTTGGCTTTAGGAGCGTGGGGCGTCCGGCTGCAAGGGCAGGCGATATTGTCAGTCAGGTATACGATATAGTACATGGGTTAGACTAGCGCAGGATTGTGGTGGATGGCACGAAAGTTATCGTCGAAAGTCAGCAGTGATTGAAATCCATAAATTAATGAATTTGAATTTGAATTTGAGTATACAAAAATCACCAAAAACTCATTGGGATGATGATGAATTTTGATAGTTCATGAATTGGTAATGTTGTATGCATTTAATTTGAAACTTTTGAATCAAATAATGTATTCACACACAGTTGCATATATCCAGGTATATTACTAAGGTACCTTCCTAAAGTATATATAGCAGGGCCAAAGTGTCAAGTCATGGAATTTAACACTGTAGGTGCTGTCTTGATACTTTACCCCTGCCATCTTAAAAGTCATGGAATTTTATAAGCTATTCGGTACTATGTCTTTGGTACTTACCCCCTGGTGCTACCATTTTAGATGATACTTAAAGACAAGCAACTGTGCGTGAAAATAAGCATAATAATATGTAGAGCAGGCAGCGGCTATAGAAAATAAGGGTCACGACATGTTTTAGTGTAACGGCGTTCACACTTGATTCACGACTCCGATTAAATAACTAAATCATGGACCTATCTCCTGTTTTATCTAAATAAGTGTTCTAGATTCAACATTAATTTACTCGTAAGCTCAACTTCGGATAAAATAAATTAGTACCTACCCAGGTATCTACAAAAATAAGTTTTAATTGTATTAGGCCGGAAAGTTGATACAAAAAAAAACAAAAAAAATCACATCATCACGACTTTCTATATTCATTATCATCATCATCATCATCATCAGCAGCAGCTCTCTTCTGAGTATAGGCTTCCCCTAATGAGCGCCATTGCGCCCCCACAATGCAATGTACGGGGTTAGTTAGAGGCAAGTCAAAATATACATTCAGTACATATCCACTTTCTTTTTTTTGGTGTTTTCCGGGGGTCGGTAATCCTCGAGTTTACCAATGGCAATATTGTACTAGACTTAAAGCAAAAATGCGAAGGTAAAATACTTTTTGCAAACAGGGTGCCTAGTGCGAGTTTTTTACCAGCTCGATCGCGTTTGCGTATACGGAAATTTGTATGGAAAGGATTGAGTGCTACGCGTTTTTCGCTACCTCGATTCCATATAAATTTTTGTAAACGCAAACGCGATCGAGATGGTAAAAAACTCGCACTAGGCACCCTGTTAGCATGCCATGTGAAAGGTCGATATCCAATCGTCTGTTCTGACAAATAACGTCAAAATATAAGTTGTTACTTTGAAAATTCCTCACCTCAATACAACCTTGAAATGGTCTTTTGATAATTTTAGCTCATAAAATTGCCTCGAGTCAAGGATACCTCAAAATGTTTCCTCAGTCAAGGATCTGTCAACAGTGTACCTCGCTACGTACCTTTATTATTCTCATAGAAGGATTCGAGGTGACAACTTTGAAAAGAGGGTTGCCTACGAGAATCACTCCTATTATTATTATTATTATATTTTTATTATTATCGCCTTTCCTATTATTATGGTCTAATAAAAATAGTAATAAACTTCAAGGTTTATCGTTATAGATATCTTTGGAACAGTAGGTCTGTCAAAGTAAACATTGCAAACTTTTCGCTGATTTGCCTACGCTTGTTAGGCCCCAGTACCCACCTACTGTTCCATTTGTAGCGACCTAGTTTCTGTTGATTTGGTGAGGTCATGTCCAAAGCCATTTCTAGTTCTGAATGATGACAGGAAGAGTGCATTTTCTTGCGTTCGCCTCATAGTGCTAAACGTAGGACATCCTGTTTGAAGAAACGCTTGTCATTCCTGTAACTGAAAGTGGGGCGACGTGACGAGAACCATCAGTGTCATGACTGACTACGTTTCCTTCAACAAAAATGTGTCACCAGTATAATTTTTCTAAAATATTGAAGAATAATTTCATGATATTCTACAAGGCAAAATATTTATTATAAATTCCGCTAACTTTCTCTGACGAGTTTCACAAAATGCATACGCGTGCACTACCCTCCCGCCCGCAGATTCACATGCAAATCAGAGAAAGAACAAGCAAACAAGCAATTATTAATAAATGCAACCGTCTACTTACTCTTCCACCAAATATAAACAAACACTTTAACAACACCTGTAATTAGCTTGGAGAAACGTCACACACATAAATACACTAGAAAAAACTCAACAGAAATTCCACAATGTTTCGCCTTCCCCATAAGGCACCCTCAGGAATGATCGACTCGCTGTCCACCAACGTCGACGTCGCTAAAAGAACATCAACGACAGAGAACTCAGCAGACGTGTTGCTCCGCCGAGCGCTAAACAGAAAGTGAGTAAACCGCAAATAAACATAAATAAAGAAACGTGAATTTCAATCCGTTGAGTAAAAATGACAAAATTAAACCAATTTTTGATTTCATGAAAGGGCGATTCCATTATCGCGGGTGCAACATTTAGATGCATACGAGGTTAATTATTGGTAAAATGGAAAGCATTTATAATGAAATTATTCTTTGAAGGGCTATATTTTAAACCTGTTCTCCTTAAAATTGTTTTAAAAAATGCATAGGATTATGACACTAGTCACGAAACAGGTTTTAGTGATATCGCGGGTACAACCGAATAGATTCGGCCCTGATCATAGTACTAAAACGCGAAAGTCTGTTAATTGTGACACATTTATTGAATCTTACCTTTATTAATTAAAAAACGATAAAACAATCGATCAAAATATTAAACAGTTTTATTGAACACATACTTAACCAATAAATATTTACCTTTGAAGTAATCGCGGGTGTAACGTTCATTTATTGCGTGTGCAACCCGTCTAATGAAAGTGAATTTAAACGTCATCATATATATGAATGAATTATGAGATGAAACAATATATATTATAATTTCAAATACGTCAATATCAGCCGAAAACTATATCAGCTTCTACTCTGACGCTTCCAATTTCACTATAATGTCCTCATGTCCTCAAATGAGACGTAGGTATGCCATGCCATTGATCTAAACGACTTGTATCGTTATTATTATTTAATTTTTTACCATCAATAGTCATCAGAAAGTATATTTTAACTTTCTTCTTCAGCTAAAACGTTCTACCACACCCCAAAAAGTGATATTGTGGATTTTTTTGCCAGTAGCCGATCAGGCTGCCAGGCCTTAACATATTGACTTCGTCCCGTCCATTAAAAATTCTAGTACAGTCTGCCATCATCTGCAAGGAATATAGGACATTGCTAGACTACGCGTTTGATTGATAGATGATCCATGACGGTCGGCGTAACTAAGGTGCGGCTACTGTGTTGAGTGTAGCATGCGTCTGATGACCAACACTATACAGGATGGTCTGTGCAAACTAATTTTGCAGTACCCTACCTACTGTACCGTGAGAGTGCACTTTCATTAGTTGACAAGTACGCATTCAGTGTGCAATAATTATGACTAGGTTGGTACCTTCCATCAAACAAGCATACACCTCTGGAGCGTTTAGGTATGTGAGAGTATAGTTCAAGGTTCAATACAAAACTTTAAACTTTATCAGTAAAATACTCGTAATGTTGAAAAACTATAGTACGTAGCGGTTCGAGCAAATCGTATCGCAAACATAACTCTCTCTTTCGAAAACAATGATCATAAATTACAACATACATCAATGGTCAAAAATGGTAAATTCAAGGTAATTTTTAAGTTCCGATTCTTAAAACACAACACATTCTTAATCGAATTTTGTCACTGACTGTACCTAGATTAGTTTTTCGAATAAAAAAACTGAAAATTTATATTTGCACGCATCACCGATAGATTGTACCTACATAATTAACGAATTGAAATGACTTTATTAAAAACATCATCGAGGGAAAGGTAGAAGGAAAGCCTTGAAGAAGAAGACCGAGAATAAGCTACAAGAGCTAGATAAAAGAGAAGGTAGCCGTCATATAGAATAAGGTACTGAAAGAGACTAATAGAAACAGCAAAATAGAGAGAATTTCATCACTACACCGACAAAACCACAATATCAACAACACCGTCCTATATCAGTCCACTACTGGACATATACCTCCCCTAATAACAAGAAGGGGTCCATAATCCCTATCCTGAGCATGCTGATTGGAGATCGCAAGATAGATAGATAGATCGATAAACTCTTTATTGTATACAACACCAATAAAAAAATACAAGAACAGAGATAAAAAAGTATATATACCTATTATATATATCGTCCTCCTTGTCGTGTCCGACAATGGCGAACCTGACTTGTCATTTTTTCCGATCATGCCCGAAAGTGGCTAGCAAATCCAAATTTCGTTTTAAAGATCCTGTTGCATGGCGCACAATTCAAATGAACACTATCATATAAAAAATAAATAAAAATAAATAAATAAATAAAAAAGTAATATAGGTACAATCGGCGGTCTTATCGCTTAAAGCTATTTCTTCCAGACAACCTAAGAATGGAAAGAATATAATTATCAGAATTGAGCGGTGGTGCTTATATAAGACTTATTAGCTACCTATATTACGTATACTACATATTACAATACAATACTAATATACCTATTAAATATAATTTAGAAAAAGCCTATTATATTTATAATAGACCAAGTGTAAATAAAAAACACAACAACGCAAGCCTCAGCTTCTCGCACCGCCAACGCTGCTGCCCGTCAGTCGGTGGGCAGGGGATGTAGATGTGCCCTGTTTGGCTGCGCTATACCGCAAGCTGACAAGAGCTACGCTCTTAAATAGGAACTGAATGTGAATTTATTAATACCAGCAGCGAGGGTTATCTTCGCATGCTGCAAAGGGCTGCTGGTAGAATTTGGATGCGTCGAGCTGAGGACTGGGTGCAATGGCTCTCATTAGGTGAGGCCTATTTCCAGCATTGAACTGCTATAGATTGATGATGATGATAATCACCATAGCACGCATGTCATCAGAGGACGAAGATTAGCTAAAAAGTATTCGTATCGTAGAAATAAAATTTTGGCCAATGAGAAAGCGTAGACTCAAAATAACGCTTTGTCATTGGCTAACATTTCTCGTTACGCTTACGATTCGCCAGATTGAAATATTTGTGATTGCCGTACAGGTAGTACAGGTTAATAAGATCGCAAGCTCTGGAATCTGTCTGTAGTGCACCCTGTGTAAATTTGTGTCGCAACATTCTTTATCGCTGTCAATCGTTGTCGATGAATGGGCGATCAATTTGAGCGCGCACAGATTCGTTACGTCCGCCATTATAACTACAACGGTTACCGCATTATAGTTAGCAGTCAGCGATGACAATAGAAATGGGACGCTCCTTCGAAGCAAATCAAACGGTGTTTTAGAATGGTTTGTCTTTTTTGTTGCAGTGTGGTTTAGATCTATCTAGTTGGAAATAAATAGTTATCATAGTGATTATGATAACTATTTATTTCATCATCATAATAATCATCAGCCTATAGCAGTCCACTGCTAGATATAGGCCTTCCCCAATGAGAGCCATTGCGGTTTGTATTCAGCTCGACGCATCCAGCCTCTACCAGTAGCAGTTCGCAGATCGCCACATAAAAAGAGCCAAAACAAAGCGTTGCGCTTGCGGTGTCTGGTTTTGGGAAAATCCGTTGAGATGTCATGCGCCAGTTCATTTCATTCGCTACGCCACCGGTCTCCAGTTTTCAAACAACAGTTGCTAATGGTAGAGCAAACTTTGAAAAAGTAATGCATAGTAGCTGAAGCTTACTAAGAACTGATTATGCAACACAGATATCTTAGTCGTCTTGGGATTTTCTGAGTTTCCACTCACGTCATCCGTGAGAGCACAGACGCCATTGTAGGAACGAAAATTGCGAAAACAAGAATCCACGTAATTAAATTACACAATTCGGAATCAACAATTAATCTTAACTATAGAATATTGCCCCTATTTCGTTCCTTTTCATTGCTTGATTGAGTTACCGTGTTTAATGTAATTCCTATTAGACCTTTAACTTTTTTATTAACGTTCAGAAGCATCGGTCGGTTAAATACGGCTGGATTCTGTACACCAGATGGGTGTACAGAATCCACTACACTTCACTTCTTTATTCAATGGCTTTCTGGGGTAGTGGTCAAGTGCGAGTCGGAGCCCCGCCTAAATATTAATTCTATTCTGTTTTTAGTATTTGTTGTTATAGCGGCAACATACATCATCTGTGAAAATTTCAACTGTTTGCTATCACGGTTCATGAGATACAGCCTGGTGACAGACAGACAGACGGACAGTGGAGTCTTAGGGCGCTTGTGCACACAAGAAATTTTACTGTCTAACATTTAAATTTTTGTGCACCGTCACTTGCAGTTCAGTTGGAGACACTGACACTATACCCCCCCTCCTCCCCCCCTTCCCCGCACCGGTCCTGCCCGGCCTTGATTTTCATGGACGCAGTGCACAAGCACACTCTAGAAGAGAACTCTAGTCCAAATTACCGCCAATAACAAAATTAACAAGAGTTACTTTCAGTAACAAGACAATATGTTCACAAATGATTGAATAGGAAACATTCTGTAACAAATGTTTGATTGTTATCTCATTCATGTTGACTGTTTTTAAAAGTTGGCACAAAAGTACTGACATAACATTACTTTTTGCTATCGGATGTTGCTCTTGGAAACATTGCCCCACGAAAAGTAACTGCAGTGTGGATGCACCATTTCTTTCTTCTTTTTCATAAGTCCCTAGACACTTTGGTGGGACTTATTTGAATAGTTTAATGATAAACTAAAAAACTTTTCAAACCTTAGGGCGTAGCGAAAATGGAGTTGAAATAGAGGTTGAGAGAGAACCCCTCTCCGCCTTACAATCTTATTGTAAACTATCTGTTCGGCTGCTGCTGTTCACATTTCCATAGTAAGGAATTTGATCATAGCATCATCAGGAATGTTTTCAGAGTATAAGACGGATAGATTTAATGCAATCCTCCGTAAGAAGACTTCATTCCTGGTGCGCAGAGTACGTGACAGCCCCAACGTCATCCTACAAACTTATAGCTGGTAGGATCACCTCTCCCACACGTGGCATTTGCTTCGTGCGGAGGGTGATCTAAGTATCTATTAATTAATTAAGATATTTATTAAGTATTCATTGTAAGTTGTGTGCCTATGGATCATTTTATTTATCCGAGCACAATAAACTATTTTGAAATATGGAGAAACAAAACGAACTCTCTAATCATGGTAAAAACCTGTTGAGCTGAGTGAAGCGTGAAGGTTTTATGGATCTTACTTCGGCGTTCTTAGAAGATCATATTAGAAACACTCCGCCCGGTCACTACTTGGATGGGTGGCCGTTTAGTGGCATTGGACCATTTATATCAGAACACTTCCGTGCTCCGTAAGGTACATTCGGAAGGAGCGGTAACATAGGAAGATGTGACATATCGGGGCCCTTCGGTCGGCTTAAAAACTCCGGCACCAGAATTAGCCACTCAGCTCGTACGATGATAGAAACGATCCTGTTGAGTTTATTAATTTTATAGGAGGCAAATGCCTAAATACTTGATTGCCTAAAGTATAGCAGACAAGATTATCCTGCTTAAGTTGTTACATTAGTCCGATAATCTTGACATAATTACAAAATCAACTGTTTAATTCTACTTGCTGTTGAATTAAGCGCTCTCTTCGAATGTTTGTTATTATTTCACTTCCGAGCATTCTCCGTTACACAGCTTCCTGCAACGAATATTTTACAAAACAGAGTTGCTTTCTTAACAACCAATTTTTAGAGCTTTACTATACAATTGTTTTAATGTTGGCCCCCGATGAAACTTCTAATATCTGTTCATACCGGACAAAAAAGATCTGTAATTTTGGAACTGATACTGTTGTAGATGTTACTTATTGGCATTATACTTACTGAAATTATACTATTCTTTATGAGTTATTAACTCAAGTTACGTACCTAAACAGTAGATAATTATAAGTGTCAGGGCTCAATATTCGTAGGATAGGTAAGTGTTTAGTTTTATAACTTGTATTTAATTTTTCAATCCAAGTACCTATCTCAATTTTGGGATCGTTTATTTTTCGTGAATTAAGATGAGTGTTCATGTCATTGTCTGAAACGGAACCCTCGACGGTAAGTATTAGTTATTCGGTAGCTCTGCTTACGTATAAGGTAATACAATTTCAGTGTTGTTAAGCTAAATATTCAATTATTAAAGGTATATAAGTTTTTGAGTGGAGACCGCAGCCCGGCAAATGTGGTGTACTTAGGAAGCCCTTCAGCTAGGTGGAGTGATCTACGAGAGGCTGCTAGGAGAAGCTGGATGTATCGAGCTGAGATCAGGGCGCAATGGCGCTTATTGGGGGCGGCCTATATCCAGCAGTGGACTGCTGTAGGCTAGATAGAATAGATAATAGTGATGATGATGAAAGTGAAAGCTTAGTATTGTTATCCTAATTACAGATTTGAATTCATAAATGGAGTAGTAAACATTCCTCGCTAATACTCGACATTTTCAAACTCCATAAATGTGTTCCGTCGGAAAATAACATAATTTAGCAGACTACAAACACGCAATCACAACGTTAACACATCGACGGCAAACGAAAACATTTATGGTGCGACTTTGTCAGCCCGTTGTCATAGCTGATTACTTCAGCAAGTATATTATAGGTTGCTATTGACCGGTATGGCCTAGTTGTAAATTTTGTTTACTTTATTTTGTTGCAAGTCAAAATATACGTCATTTTTCTTCTCAAATCGCAGCTTACTGTTGCAAAAACCATTTTTATTTTAGTGTAATATGCAAAATGTCTCTTATAGCCTTCATCATAGGCTTGATCACGCAGCTAACGTAAACGTATCCGTATCGTAGATGTACATATTTTGGCCAATTAAAAAGCTTGGACTCAAAACAATGCTTTGTCATTAGTCAAAATAAAATATTCGTGATTACCCTACTGTTCATAATTTCCTATTGCTACTCGCGAGGATAAGTTAACTCCCACTCGACCGTTCTTTTTTACTATAACCACAGAATAAAGAAAGGATCAATTTACCATTATACTCTAGTGGTAAGTTTAAGGTATAGTAAAAAATTACTAGACTAGTGACTAGAGGCTCGCCCCGAACTTGTCCGAAAATAAATGATTCTTTGAAATTTATCATACAGCTAACTGACGTATACATAACGCATATTCGTTAGGAGCCGACTGCAAATGGTTAACCTAGAGTTATAAAACATTGTGAGAAAACTTGCGGCTTAGTCAGCCCCATAAAGGGCGACTAGGCTGAGAGGATAGGTGCTGGGCAAGCCTACTCCATCTAACCTTGTTCAGCCAACCTAACTATGTCCAATGTCCAGCTAATCGAACCAACCAGGCACTACAGCGTCCCAGTCACTGAGTAAAAGTACAAAGTTAGTAAAATATATTTTTGGCATATTCTTAAGGCTCTTAAGGCATTTGATATTACACCATAAGTACCAAATTAGGTGATACTTTGGGCAAGATTACTATTTAATCGAAATTATGATTAGGACCTTCTTTATTATCTTTAAGAAGGTAACATCAAAAACAACACCCCAAGCTATGTCCACTGCTATGTACTGGATATTGGCCTTTCCTAATAAGAGGGATATGCCCATAATCTCCACGCTACTGGGTAATACTGGGTATATGCGAGTAACGTCAATTGTAATCGAATGCGGGCTTTACACGGGTAACGAAAACCGCGCTATTTCGACCGCACGGCAAAAATGGACTGTAGGTAAATGGCAATTTGGCTATCCGACTTTAGCAGTGCGGCGGACAGTCGCCGCGGGGCTGGTGGTCTAAAATCGAGAGTGTAAATGCTCAGTTGCAGGCAATCGCTTGTCGATCGAGTGTTTTTAATAAATAAATAAATAAATAAAGTAAATAATACTGGTCACTATCACACAGCATCTTGTAGCCCCAAACTAAGCAGCGCTTGAATTACTACTTAGGGAACCACATGACATACATATATATTTTTTTATTTGCAAATACATAGTGATTATACATAGAAAACACCCAGACACGAAAATAATATTTGCAGAACGTACAAAAAAAAATGCTGGACGTAATCACACAGCATCATTAACACATCGACGGCAAACGAAAACAGCCCCAAACTAAGCAGAGCTTGTATTATAGGTACCACATGATTGATATACTACATTTTTTTTTAAATACTTACATATCATACGTATAAAACACCCAGACCCGAGACAAATATCTGCAGAACGTGCAAACATTTGACCCGCGGCGGGAATCGAACCCGCAACCTTCTGCGTCTCAGGCAAACCTTCGCCCACTGCCCCACAAAGGCCGTCGAACATTTGTCTAGCAGCGGGAATCGAACCCGCAACCTCCTGCAACTCAGGCGGGCCTTCGCCCAACGCGCCACAGAGGTCGTTTTTCTTTGTTAAAATACTAAAGTCACCTGCGATTTTTATCGACCCGTGTAAATGTTGTGGCAATACGATTTTTATAATCGTCTGGTGACTTGCCGCACGGCTTAAATCAACCCGTGTAAATCTGGCACAATTGCCGGTTAAATTAACAAGTATTTATAAGGTACTAGCTGACCCGGCGAACTTCGTACCGCCTTAGCGTAGCAATGATGCACTTCTTTATTTTGTAAATATTTTCTTAATATTTTTTTCCGTAAGAACCTTCTCCTAATAATAACAAATACAACAAAAAAAGAATTAGTGAAATCGGTCCAGCCATTCACGCGTGATGCCGTGACCAAGGAAAACGGGTTTCATTTTTATATATATAGATGCCCAGAAGTCCGACAAATAGCTTACGTCTACTAATCTGACACCGTTTGTTTAGCAATTTTGTATACATTTACGAAACTATACATTAAAACTGTAAAACAAGCAGTTATTGTTATGAATTGTGCAATGTAATTTAATTCATTTGGCGAAAATGTACGAATCAAAATTATTGCCTTCCCAGCATCGATTTATGCTGTTTCATGGTTCACAAGGCTTACAATTCGTTCTTTTCTGTGACGACGTACGAACTGACCATTGTTTTTTCTGTGGATGAGGCCACCTAGGCTAAGAGGATGGTATAGGTACTGGGCATGGGCATGTCTTCTCCATCTAAACATGTATCAGGTCTACTACAGAAGTGGCCCGTGAGAAATAAGTGCCACGTAAGTGAGTAAGTGAGAGTAAGTGATGATGATGAATAGATTGGATGTTTGTCCTGCCTTTGCTAAACTTTTTCAATTTTGCAAAAAACTGAATATAGTCAATGCTCCAACGTTTTCTACAAATTAATCATCAGCAAAAGCCCCTTTTTAAACCCCGGCGCAAACAGAAGGGTGCTATAAGATTAACGTCTGCATCTGTGTATGGCATCGTAGCTCCCAAGCGGATGAAACGATTTTGATTAGATTTTTTGTTTGATTGGTGACTTGATCGAGAAGGTTTTATAATTAAAGAAAATCTGGTCAGTGAATAATTGAAGATCAACAGCTCTTATCTTGTTGATGAAGAGAATTTCCACATTCTACTCGTATTTTTAACCTAAACAAAATAAATAACGCTGGACACAGCATCATGTAGCCCCAAACTAAGCAGAGCTTTTATTATGGTATTCGAAAGTACTTATCAATTTTATACTTCAGTAACTTTGCAATTGCAGCAGCAATAGGCCTAGGTTACCATGTCCATCATGGTAACCTAGGCCTATTGCTGCTGCATCACCTGGAATCAAAATAAACTTACTGCAGATGTATTGAGTTTGCCGTGTTTGGGCTCATTAAAATGGCTTTAATGGCAGATGAGATGAAAAGAGATAAGATTAGTAAGTTTTAAATAAATGGTGATCAGGATCTGATGGAGTAGGAACGCGAAATGAGGTTTTGTGTCGAGGGTTGTATACATTCAAACAACTCAAACTCAAAACTCAAACTCCTTTTAAAACAAAGGATTTGTTGAAAACCTAAGTTCACCAACTATAAAAATGCATTATCTTGAGTTTTATTAATGCAATAAGCAAATCGTGCTCAAAGGTCAGCAAGCAACGACATTGAATTAAATAGTTATATAACAGTCAGTTGCGAGTGGATCGATGACAATGTGTATCTAACAACCCAGTATTGCATCTCATACCGTGACGCGACGACAGTTTTTTTTTCATCTGGAATAAAGACAAACCAGACAAAAAAAAAAAGAGTAAGTTTTAATTCCTACGTTATCCCGAAAAGAGATCTACTCCGGAAGGTATTATTATCCAAGGAATTTTCGAATTTTGTAGTTTTTTATTGAATAAATGGCTTGTAAAGTTAAGCCATGATTTTACACATAAACTTGTGAGGCAGCCTCAGTACAACTGTTTGTGTTTAACTTTATTCTTGATTTATTGATGATGTTAATTATTGTAGCTCTGCCTTAACTTTAGGGCTGCCATGGCACAAACAACACAAAGATAAGTTTAAAGTTTTCGATGAAAACTTTTGAACCACGTATTTTTGACTGAGGTTTTCGCAACCTGTAGACAACCTTGGTCGAAATCACCACCTTTCAGGATAATATACGAATTCAAAATCATCCTGTATAAGTAGATAGGTAGTCATTCAGTTGGGGATGTCTTTGTGAGGAAAAAAAATTCTTAAAGCTTTTTTACATTATTTATTTAAATTCTATGGATTAATCAGATTAAAAATATCGTCGCTATAGCGCAAATGCCATCTTGCTGACTTTGAGCGGTTCGTTCTTTTAGATGTTGAGTTACTGTTTTTGTACTTTAACTACTATTACAGTTTTGTCTCTATGGATGAGTAAGCGCTAGGGGAGCAGATCACTGATTCCTTGCTACAAACGTATTTCAATAGCTGTTACCAGTACCTATTTTATTATTAAAGATGAGAGAATTCATGAATAAGATCATTTTATAAGTTTTTTAGGGTTTCGTTCATCTAATGGAAAGAATAAACTCTTGTAGGATCATTTCGTGATACGTCTGTTTGTCTGTCGAAATCCTTTTTCTCTGGAACTTAAAGTTGCCATGTTCAAATTAATATCAAACACACAAGTCCATTAAACAAACTTCTGTGGCAACAAAAATGCCGATTATGCCGCATATTTTGACACTCGCAAAGGAATCAAAACCTATAGGGTATACCTATAGTATACAGTTTAGGCTCATGTGTTACTTACCAGATGTTTAAACATGATCTTGTGTGTATTTAAAGTACTATGTGAAGATTTTGGATAAAAAATAAATAAAACTATTTGAAGTACCTGCATACCTGCTTTTCGCTAGCAAGAAGCAATGTCGCATAGCACAAGTAAAGGGAATAATCCGAAAACCATTTTGTAGTTCCATTACAAAAAAAAAAACACGTTTTTACACACTTGCACGGTATTTTTATTGTCATAGAGGTATTCTTATAATACGACCACCCACTCAATATCTGTAGGTGTTTGGGACTCAGCAAAACCAAAATAGCAATACCTTCTGTAAGAAAGTCATCACTAACTCCCGGGATATTAGGAAATATGTAATCACTTGGCATTGGCCTTATCTCCGCCATTACATAACCACAAGAAGCCATAAAACTGGTAATAAACTTTATTAAAAAGTTATCGTTACGTGCTCTATCGAGCTGCTTCGAGAGTCTAGCAATGTTTTATTATACATTATCGGTATTAAGTTGAGTGCTGATTGGCCATACGGTGGCCTTGGTGATGGTCAGGCAATGAGCGCTCTGTACTCTCTTACTCGTCCAGTAAGGCTCTCTTCTTTGTTGTCGTGTTGGAGTTTATGGAACAATCTTTATCTCAGTTCCACATTCATATTGCGATTAGGATCATACTATGTGGCTGGAATGTTGGGGATTTCCTTTGACCTGTGCGTTTGACGTTGTGCTAGGGGTGTAAGGGATTCCAACCCCCATCTCCATAACCCAAGAGAACCTCGCCTGCAAGTGGTGCACCCTGCTATACAACAAACGGGGCTCTGGCGGCCGGCTCGTTGCGCCATAGCGCAGCCTACCACTGGCATAACTAAATCCCCTGGCCGCCAACGGGCAGCAGCGTCGGCGGTGCGAGAAGCTGAGAAGCCCAGCGTGGTGACTATGGGCATATCCAACCTTCTTATAGGAGAGGCCTATTTCTAGCAGTGGACTGAATAGATAAAATAGATAGAATATTCTTTATTGCACAGAAATAAATGTACGTAGGCGAACTTAATGCTAGGAAGCATTAATCTTTAACCTGTAACCTTTGTGTAGTGTTGATTAAAAATAAGTATGTGGTGGCAAAAAATACATCAAGGAAATTTTACACCTCAATATGACAGAATTTTAGTTTTTAAGTAAAGTAGATACGACATGGTATATTAAAGATGTACTTATACTATACTTGTTACACCATATTATACTAAACCTATATAAAAATATTGATAATGAATATAAACATAAAAAAATATATATATATTCATATATATTTATATTTATATTATATGGTAGATGTATGTATACATATATACCTATATATAAATATATAAAACAAAATAAATAGTCACGTAGAGAATTAACGTTTTAAGATGATGAATGCTGTGTCCGCCTGTAATTGGTTTCTATATCAGAATGAAAACTTTGTCAGTGTAACTCTACAATGTATTGATATTTAAGCTGTTGGCGTTCCTATTAAATAAATAAATGAATAAAGATACCGCTCATTTTATAAGAGTTGATCATAAGAGTTAAAAAATGATTATACACTCTAGATCTGAAAGCACCGATGGAGGATACATTCCGAACATGGTCGGAATAGGTTGAATAGGTTGGTGTTGTTGTTTGACATAGGATTTTTTCGCAAAACGTTTAAATTAAGTGTGAGAAATCGACTATCCTCGATTTCTTGGTACAGTTTGCTACATTAAAAATATAGGGAACACTAATGCTTTCTTAAGAGTAGGTTTTCTCATGAAATTACGGAACTTATAGTATGAGATGGAATCAAGACGGAAAATGGATTGAATGAGAGTGAATCGGATCCAAATGTAAGCTACATAGCTAAATTGTCCTACTCTAACAAAAATAGTGAACCTAAATAAAATCCTGAAATCATCTGATTCTCACTTGGAAGCGTCATGAATTCAGACTATTGTGATTCAGTGAATTCAATGAATTTGAATTCGTGCTATTGAATTCTATCACCTCGATGCAGTGGACAAATCGGGGACGCTAATCTGCGTGCTGCGGGTTTGATTGTAATTCAAATTATTTAGAGCGCTTTTGTGGCGTCTTGCCTCGTCTAGATTAACTTTGATTCATCTTGGATTCTGTTTAAGAATCACGTGCAACGCGTATTCACCACAAGCTACCGTTCCTGGTAGGTACTTAGAGTTGGGAACTGCACTTTAGTAGGTAGTCAAAGAAAAATACTTTCCACTTAGTTGGGTCTACACTAGTATCCTTGTGAATTTAAATAGCTCCTGGTATTGTTGTAACAATTCTAACACATTTATTTATATTTATGGATTTATATTTTTTTTATTGCAATATGCATCGTGGTGGCTGACAGGAGTTGGGCAATTGGGCATAGGTAATCACTGCACCCGTAGACGAGTGGTATTCATGAGTGTTTCCCCACGCTATTAAAGCTTACAACACGAATGTAACTTACCTTAAGCCAAACAGCTTCATGCCTAAAATTTCATTCTAAATCATAAAATTTAACTGAACAATTGGCTTGTGGTAGAATCTTCTTAGTCAACGCATCGCACGCCATTACTGAGCGAACCAAAAATAAATACTTACCCAATTGTTGTACTGGGAAATTGTTATAGATACCCATACGTTCCCTTGTTCTCGCGACAAGTAACAAATTAATGGGTTTGCCGGAGCCAGGCCGCAGAATAACATATTAGTTGATATCAATGGATATTGTATGTATGTTTCACTCGATTCAAAGAAAATAGGCCCTGATTCTCAGAAATAGAGGTTAAAGACACAATAGACATATTTCGTGGAAAAAATATTTCTGGTGTGACAATAATCTTTTTTACTGACAATTTGAGCCCAGTATTCCTACTTACTGTTTAGATTATTTATGTACTTCTTTTGATAGATAGATGAAACTTTATTGATCACCAATTCTAACAACAAAAAGAAAAAAAAAACTTTGTTTGATGACTTAGCAGTGTGCATAGCATACTCATAACTCTATCGGGGATATATTCGTATATGTATACTAGACGGGAGTGACAAAGCTTGTCCTGAACGACCACAGAATGGACCATAGTAGCAACTTTAATTCAATTTAAAACCAGATGTCCGGCATTCGCTTGAATGGAACTATGCGCTTGTTCGAGTTTTTGTTAGATATTGATGTCGATTCTGTTGTGCATTTTCCTAAACTAAACTTAATTTGACATTCCTAAAAGGGTTACTATCCCTTTCTTTTAGGTGTAAATGACAAGGATATCTATAACTTTAAAGCTGCCTTTAGTTAAGTTTAGAAAAGTGAGCAACAGAATCGACTCTATTGTTATTGTTAAAATTGAAAAAGTTTTAACATTCATATAAATAGAGTTATTTTATTCCACAAAAATGAAGAAGTACTCAATATTGATGAGAACAATTTATGCTAGGTAATTTTTTAATCAAACTTTCGCTCACTACTTGCACACAACTTGCGAATAATTTTTGTTGACTATGTAGTAAAATGCTAGTATAAAATGAAATTTGAATGTCAACTGAGTACTCATAACTACATGATTTTTTGTAGTAGGAATCTAAAGGATTTGGAAATGTTCTAAAACATTTGTAAATTAACGTGTATTGGGATACCTATGTAGGTCTTTAGATTCTTTTGTTATGGAGTGTGCAGGCACTATTATTACTGAAAACGATGCTTAACTAAATATGAAAGAAAATTTTAAAATGTTGCAAGCGGGTCAGCTAGTGTTTTATATGTGGAAACATTTAATTTCAGATTAATTATACCTTGTAAAATACAATACAGAATGTCTTTATTTGATTGGAACTATAAGGATTTTTAAGCTATTGCATAGCTTCTATCGAGGGCCTTGAGCGCGGGGACCGAATCCAGAAATTCCGTAACGAAAAAAAACCTCACGCTCCCCACTTTTACTAAATTTTATAATCTGTTGCTTGGAAATAGAGTTCATATTCTTATATAACCTTTGTATTCTATTAGTTCTTCGTCGCAACGTCGCAGCGCTAGTGTTCAACACAGTAAAGATAGCTACACATTCATGATTGGCCTCTGACACGAACTGACGTCTGACGTTTTTCACCTGAATCTAATTTCGAGATTTGTTTTGAAATTTCTGTCATCACAATCTTTTCTTTGGAATTTTTATTGCTTTTAGATGTTTATGTGTTTCAATTATAAGTGAAATCGTATAAAAATAAATAAATAATTATAATTGCATACAAAATGCTATGCAATAGCTTTACCGCGGCAGTCCCCGAGTGCCACACGTCTTTTTTTTTATTTAACCCATTTTCGTAACGGGACCAAACTGGTAATTAATTCTGCTTGGCTTATATTGTTTTAACCTCTTTGTTATAAGCGCAGTGACAGTTAATAATAATTTTTAACTATTACCTACATCGTTTTTTTGAAGGATGAGGAGTTTATTACTACTACTATAAACTATTTCGAGTTTCAGCCCAAGCTTTTTTGTTACCATCATTTAGAAATGTTGAATAAAAACGTCATAAACTATGTATGTACCAAGTTTCAACCAAATTCGTTTAGCTGTTACGGAGTTGATTGGGGAAACTCATATCTGACGTTTAAATTAAAAATGGAACCTTCTTACATGTAATGTTTCTTTATATTCCATTGCCTTCTTTTTCCCAAAATTATGTCAACCAAGGAATCTAAAGGTTTTATTTAAATTTCAAACTGGCTTACAAATTATAGAAAGCTGTTTATTGAAAAACGTACAAGTTCTGCGGGGACCGGATTTTTTTTCATCTAGAACAACAGTATTATTTTTCTTTTATTTTCTATTGTTTTTCTGATTTATGTTGCGTAAAGTTTATGGCGCTTTAACCAACCTACGTTAGTAAGAAGACATGAGTGTAGTGAAATGAAATAAAAGTTATAAACTGGACTTCTCAGATGAAGAAATTTTTTGCTGATTGTTTTGTTATAGCCGCCATAGTTATTAACAGAACATGACTTGACTGAAGACTGACGACTGGACTAAAAGACGGAAGAAAAACACACACAAAATAAAACGGAATACTTGGATGAAATAAAAATACGGAAGAATTGGTAGTATGGCCAAAAGACTTCAGCCTGCCCAAATCGGGCTAATAAACAAAATAAAAAACAAAAAAGTACAAGTTCTGCCTAGGATAGGAACTACTTAGTTTTAATTTCCGCGCATTATTCGAGAAAAGTACCTATACATGCCTTTGCCAAAACTAAGCATTGATGGACTTACGTATGTGTGCCTCGGCTTCTTATCTTGCCCTTACCCTTGTGTGTGCATATCTTAAAAATATAAAAGTCAAGTGAGGACTTATTGCTTTAACCGTACTAAAGTATAATTATAATTTGCCTATAACAAAAAAACTTGGGCCGAATGTTGAGCAGAAAAGTAGAACGAAATAAGATTTTTTGAAATAAAATTATTATGGGTCGAATACGGCATACAATTTGGGACGAAAGCAGATTTTCCAAATGCTCCATATTTCCTTGGGACGGATATGGCATAAATCAAACATCATACTCACAAACTTTCGCATTTATAATATTTGTGTGATTAGAAGTAAAGGCCGTTTTTTTTAGTTGTTTCTTTGATAAATTCCAGGAAATAATACATAATTCCTTTGTTGCAGTGCAGCATTCACACTTTTCCTTTCCATCGCACATACCTACTAGTCACAGCGTAATTTTGTGAGTGGGTCAGCTTTGTTTGCATTTTCCTTTTTTTAGGTATATAACAGGAGTAAAGTAGGGTTTCAATGCGATTTATATTGTCACAATACGCTCTCTCTGTTATATTTTGGTTGATCAACTGTTCAAAAGTGATAGTTGAACTATCTAAGTCAATGAAATTAAAGGTTTTTGATATGATTTTGTCCGTTAAGTTGATCAATTTAAATTGAATCGTTCGAACGTAGTATAACGTACATCTTTAAAATAATTTTAACTACGAGAGTGTGTTTTTAAGTTCGCGGAATAAGAGGGTTGAAGAGGGGTGATTAGGCTCATTAGGATTGTAACGTGTTCAGTGACTCATAATTAGTATAAATACGAGGTTTCATTGGTTTTAGACAATTAGTCTTTGAGCAATTAGTTGAAAAGTGAAATATGGAAAAAATCGCATATCGTGCCATTATAAAGTTCCTTACTAAGCAAGGAAAATCAGTTGTGACCATAATGAATGTTGAAATAATTTGTTTTTTTTTATTTCCACCCCTTATCCCCCATTCCGCGAATATAAAAACGCTCCCTCGTACAAAATTATATTTTTGTGTAACGTTATCTCGCCAGCTCATAAAACTAGAACATAATGGATGGTGAAATGTCCTATATCTTGATAAAAGTTTTGCAGTTCACTTACTAAGTTGAAGATAACTGTGTCTCTGTTGAGTGCTCTTATTTACCCAGCCTAGACGAACGTAAACACACAAGCACACAAACAAGGGTTTAAGACACGAGTTGTCGAGTACTAGAGAAGGGTGCTCACAGTAGTGGGTAATAACTAGAGTACTTGAGAGTTGTGGCGTTATACTAATAATATGTGTTTGGTAGGGTCCAGCATTTTTTTTTATATACTTGTGAAAGGCTGTTCGTAGAAGCTGAATGCGTCGATCTCAAGACGCGCAGCGGGGCTCATTGTCCGGTGGATTGCTATAGGCCGATAAACTAAATTAAGTGGCAATTTTTCGAACTGTGCGTTGTTATGATTATTTCGAATATATTGGCGAAGAAATCTAAATATTACCTACCAGTGACTAGCATGGAATCTAACAATAGGTAACGATCGCAGTTATCAATAAATCTTATTTCATCTTCAAGAAGGTTATGTAAATAGGCTCATCAGAAATAGTATTTTATAAAAAAAAATGGATAAAGTGCTGTGTTTTAAAATAATAATTTTAAAGAAAACACTTTACCCAAAAAGGTATTTATATATGTATGTATATAAAAGGAGAATGCCGTCTGATGTATGGCGCTAGGTACCAAGACTAGTGAGTGCGTCAAAAAAAATCCAACTTATTGGAATTTTTTTTGACGCATGACGGAAATTTTTTTAGTCGATTCTACTGTCAAAATAATCAAAAATGAGGGTAATTGCCATAGTGACACTTTACATCAATGTTTGTTGCCATAGTAACGTATATATCATTGGTTGTTACAGTTTAATGGCGGCGTGCGGCGGAAACCAAATCAACGAAATATTTATTTACTTGATTATTAATCCCGTCGGTGTGTAAAACTAAATAAAATGTTAAAGTCATTTATAAAATATAATAATTTTTATGGGATACGTTTGGTTTTGACGCAATTGGTACGGGTTTTCGGCATTCTCCTTTGGCATAACATATTCACTTTTGGGGTACGGATACGAAATGCAAACCTACATTTTTATAATTTCAAAATGTTTTCAGGGAGAAACATTGCACCAATAGCAGACCATAATTTGAACTCGATGCAAATGCAGGTCGTTAAAACTTTGTTATCGATCGTCCAAACATTGAGCTAGAACTAGAAGCCGTAAGGGGTGCTATCGTCTGTTTCTAATTAGTTCGCGATTGCGATCGACGACGTGGTTACGGTGTGGTGCCATGGTGCCACGGCTATGTGGAACAGCTGGTCAACTTAAAATTAACAGTGTCTAATGAATATACGACACGTCTCACGGTTAACTCAATCACGAAGACTAGCGAAAAAGTATTCGTATCGTAGACGTAAAGTTTTGGCCTATGAGAACGCCTAGATTCATAATAACGCTTTGTCAGTAGCCAAAATTTTTCGTTGCGTGCGCTTACTATATTTCGTCAGTCCGGTTGAAATATTTGTGATCGCTCTATTGATCCCAATCTAGGTAGTCTTACGTAGGTAAGAAGGTGTAAGTACGTACGATGATGAGAGATCCTCAGTATTCTTAAGTTTCTTCAGTTTTTCTAATTAACATACATACGAAATAACTTTTCTAAAACTTGAGTGACTTAAAACATAATAATTGAACTAGCTTCTCTTAATCAGCTGTGTTGGATCGAATGAACAGAAGCACGAATGATTGCTAGGTAAAGTCGTTGGTCTTGCCACAGAATAGTTTTGTTTTGTCACATCGTATCCAAGGGGCAAGAGTACCGCTAAACTAAAGTGGGATTATCTCCTTAACAAGTTACTAGTATATTGCTCATTTTTACTAAGGGGTCACATAACTTAAGCCTTAAATTAAAATCCCTTAAGTCTTAAGGGATTACCTAAGGTACAAAAAGTAAAGTGTCTTCCAATCACCTACTTAGTAAGCCATGGAGTGTTTCCTCGTGGTATTATGATCATGTGCTGGCAGGGTAAAGTAAAGCATTGGCCTATTAAATACAATATTTTTTTTTATAATTCAATAGGAACCATAAAAAAAATATCATGATGATGATATGAAACAATTTAACCTAATTAATAAATATTTAATTTACATCAATTCATAACGCATACAAATAGAGAAGAATTGGCAAGAAACTCTGCTTGGCTTATTTGTTTTTAAGCATAAAATTTTAAATTTTTTTTGATGCTGTAAGGCTAGACCAGAAAAACAGTTACCGTTAATCTTACTAATAATAGAATGCACACTGCCCTTTCACCGGGTGACAAAACCCTTTAAAGGTCACCTTAACCTTATCAATCACAAACGCCTGGTGACCGCAAACCACTATTGGAAATCTCTAGTAGAGCAAATTATACAGACAGTAGCAGTTCAACTGCGGGTCTGACGGTAGTACATATTGTTCATTTTTATGTAGATACCTTACCTACGTACGTACACGGCGCTAAATGGAGCACCAGTGTTTCGTGTATCATCAAAATTTTCGTCACTGTTGGATTGTGAAGCTACCTTTTTGTGATTGTATTTAATGTGTGAACGGATTATTTTATTATGTTTTCCCATGATGTTATGTGAGATATCATGCATTGTTAACTGTACCCATCGAAGAAATCTGTAACTAGCGTGTCCTTAATTATTATCGTTCCATAAATCCATTTTAAAGTTATAAACCTAAAGCAAGAAACTGTATGTGTAAAAGAAATAAGTTAGTACCTTCACATCATAAGGAATTCTTGTTCAATTCTTGAAAACGATTCATGGTAAGTAGGTTGGTACGTTGTCCGCAACACAGTCATGTTTTGGGTTAGATTGATGGAACTGATAGCTCAAAGAACTTGTTTAAAATGATTGCTTAGTCAAGATAAAAACACGATCCAAAAGTAGCGACAGTGTTATAGAAAAGTTTTATTTTTCTATTTATTTTGTACCAACTGATTTATCTTAGTTTTAAACAAGCTAAGTTCAATGCTCTCAGATACTAGAAATAATTTCGGTTTTTATTATAACCACTGATGATAGTAATAAATTGGTGTTTTCTCCCAAAAATAACCTTTAAACTTTACTTAGGACTTACCGTAAATATAGGTAGTGTTTTTTAATTTAATAAGGAGTAGTTTTCAGTCTCGGGGCAGTATGGGGCAGTCCGATACCATAGAAGATAAAAATTAACTGTCTTAGAAACATTTGCTCTTTTTTATTGATATTAAAATAAAAAATAAATAATGCTTGACACTATCACACAGCATCATATGACCCCAAAATAAGCAGAAACTTGTATTATTTTGCTATAGTAAAATTTTGTTCAAGCATGAGTTTTCCCTAAAAAATAAAATACATAAATCAATTCAACTAGTCTATATAAACTTATTTCTAACGGTAAAAAAAGATTAAGAATCTCACTAAGGGTCATCCCTGCCTTAACCTACGCTATGAAGGAGGGTCGGCACATGTTACATCCTTTCATTTCCCTAATACATTGAGATATGTAGAGTTCCATATAATTATCTCGATGCCCTAATATTGAAAATCCAAAAGTTTTTTTTTGTTTGGATACTTATAATGTATGTCTGATAAGTACCCCTTCAGGCCAAAACGAATAATCGGATTAAGCTGATTCAACCTGAAACTTTACGAAGATTTTTCTTACCGGGTTCTCAAGAAAATGAAACAGCAAATTCTCGTCAATTAACAAACCTGATCCACCCTTATCTACTGACTTGCCGGAATCTCTAAATCAATAAATGATACTTATCCTCTTCAAAATATTGATCTTGCTATTATCTGTTATTTACTTTTAATCTGTGATCATGGATCTCAGAACCGGAACTAGATCCGAGATCCTTAACTACGTAAGGAATTGGATAGGTACTGAGTAGTAAGCGGAAAAATATATAATCACTATCATATGCTATTTCATATATATTTATATATATACATACATACATCTTCACGACTGTTTCCCCATTATGGATATCTTCTGATATTACTCAGTACGCAAATGGGGGTTGTCAGGGGCAAGTCCAAACATTACGTTCGATACATGCCCACTTTTTGCAAGCAGCTAGCATTCCACGTGACAGGTTGCAAGCCCATCGCCGCTTTTTATTGGAACACTAACCTAGCACATACCTTTCGAACTTTTTAGTTCGAGGGCATGCCGATTTCTTCACGATGTTTTCCTTAACCGTTTCGTTTTCGTGGTAATGCGCACATAAATTTTTGAAACGAATAATGCATTGGTGCACGGCTTGGATTTGAACCCACGACCTCCAGATCTTAAGTCGGAGTACATCCCACTAGGCCACCATGGCTCTCTATATTCTATTCACTCTATATTATTTCTATGCTATTTCAGATGTGTTAATTAACAAACTACGCACGTAAACTTACATGTCGTATTCTATGTTTATCATAGCAATAAAATAGATTTACCAATAATATTAAAATTATTTTATAGTTGAAATACAACAATACAAGCACGCTTATATAAAAATCAATTTTCTTACAAAAACTCGAAAATGGCTTGACTGATTCGATTTTTTTTGTATAATTCGACTCGATGCAGGGGTTTTCTAAACTATTATTTATAGAATATGTAGTTAAAAAACTAAAAAACGGCAACGTTACCAAGTCCAATCTATTGGACTCATCAAAACAAATCATAAGAGCCAAACCTCGAAGGGTTTACTAGTAACCACTAAAAAATTGCAACATGCATCTCCTGGCTTCATCTTCAGATCAGCTATACAATTCCAAATTACAGTTTTGTCATCTGAACTTCGATTATACCTACATACAAAGTTTTATTTCTATACGACAATAATTTTGTAGTTAATTTTGTATGGGAATTGCCACTTCCCATATAAAATTAACAATTTTGACGCCCGCCGATGTTCGCCGGGTTATCTAAGTGGTTACGAATATTGTTAAGTTGCACACTACACAATCCATGCGAACTCCACCCTAGATCAGAAAGAACTAAACTTGCTTAAGTTTAGCTATTGATGAAGATGTAGTACCGGAAGATAATATAAGGGAACACTGGAACAGGGACTTACATATTCCAGCAGCCAAGCGACGCCCGTAACGACCGAAGCAAATTCAAACTTTGTGATAGCATTTGTACTGGGCTTAGTATATTGTATACCTATGTCAAAGATTTCAAAACAATCGATACAAGTGCACAACAAAAAATATTTTATTGTAGAACAAGTATAAACTTTTTATAAAAAATAAACCGACTTCAAATAAATCACTTCTTACTTTTTGTCCTAAAAAATTTTGAAAATCGGTTCACAATTCACGGAGATATTGGTGATCATACGGCGAAAATATAAGTGAGGATGAGGTTTTTTGAGTTTTCCGGGAGTAGTACCAATCTCTAAGGAATAAAATTTATATGGTACCACCTATGAAGTATACTCTTTTAAACAAAAAATAATTTAGAAAATCGGTTCACAATTGACGGAGATATCGGTGAACATACATAAAAAAAAGTCGAAAAAAAAAGGTTCCGACGAATTGAGAACCTCTTCCTTTTTGAAGTCGGTTAAAAACTACTATAATATAGTCAAGCTTTTATTTAGATTGACCTGTCCCGGTGTTCGTTGCAAGTTAAATTTGACCCACTTATCGGTTTCCGATTGAGCTCAAATTTTCATTATATGTGTGTGTGTAAATGACATGACAATGCTCAAATATTATTGAATGGAGCTGATCTGATGATGGAACTCGAAGGTGTTCATGGAAACTCTGTAATTGGATATACCTAGATGTTATCCAGTCAAAAAAATCTTAAACATTTCAACGCTTTCTACGTATCAGGAGGGACGAAACGAATAATTAAAAGCTTTGTTTACATCACTGTACTAAAAGAGCTTTTAACAAGAAAACTATGTTAAAAGAACACTTTTATAACAATATAGATACACAATAGAGTCCATCTATCGATAGATGCTTTTGTGAGGTAGAAAGGTATTGGCAGGTGAGCAGCTGTCATTCGGACTTAGTGCTTTGAGACATATCGTAGCCCTGAAACATCTCGGTGACGTAAATCAATCGATCTCCTGGGTTTACTAAAGATGAGGGGAAAATCAGCCAATGAAAAAGCAAAAACATGGCGTGAATATTTTTTTGTAACGTATTTGATGATTCTATTGTAATAGAACATTTTCTTACGCGGGTTACTATTTATTTAAAAGAGGGTAGTGGGAGGTAGCGCGGTACAGAGACGTTTGGAAGTCTATGGGGAGAACATTTGTCTATGTGGGAGAGCAATGTGACGAGAAGGTAGTTTTAAATCGGGCAAGCAGAGCTAGAGAGCCAAATATTTTTTGAACCGTATCTCAATTTTAGGGTTCTGTACCCGAACGGTACCCAAATGGCAGCGGAGGCTTAGTTAAAGGGTTCAATACTAAGCCTTCGCTGTCCGACCGTCTGTCTGTTAGCATGTAGTATCTCATGAACCGAACTCTACCTAGAGAGTTTGTGAGACGGAACCCTTCGTGTGCAAGTCCGATTTACACTTGACTGGTTTTTAATATCCCATACGGTAGATTAATGAAGGCATAACAAAAGGGTGTTTTTACATTTTTGAAGAGTTAGCAACTCGCATGGTGCTACGGGCGTTCATAGAATACGGGAACCTATTGCCATCAGGAGGACCGTATTCCTGTTTGCTAAGTATAATTAAAAAAAAACAAATGAGTTTACATATCTTTAGATACCGGCCAAACTACGAGGAATATAAATAAAAATTTGCAAAAATGTAGAATAGTTTTTTTACTGAACAAATAACGACGGCCTCTGTGGCGCAGTGGGCGAAGGTCCGCCTGAGACACAGAAGGTTGCGGGTTCGATTCCCGACAAATGTTTGCATGATCTGTAGATATTTGTCTCGGGTCTGGGTGCTTTCTATGTATGATATGTATGTTGACAAAAAAAAAATTATATGTGTATTATATCAATCATGTGGGGAACCACATGATAATACAAGCTCTGATTAGTTTGGGGCTACGTGATGCTGTGTGATTACGTCCCGCATTATTTATTTATTTATTTATTTAATAAATTGGTTGGAATGCACTCGCATTGAAAACTATTAATGGATTAATAAAAATTTTGTTTAGTTCTGTGATTGAGAAATATATTTTTCGACAGAACGCCTAATTGCTAATGCATGCATCATCATCAGTCTGCTGGACATTTGGCTTCCTTAATGAGCTGTTGCATTGTCTATCGTGAAATTTAGTTAGGAATCTAGAGGCAGGTCAGTGATTTCAGCGTTGGTGGATTAACGATAGAATTTTCATACAATGTGGTGTACCCAAGGCATATGTGCTATTAGATAGATAGATTAATAATATTATACCCTAGTACCCTTAGGCCTTAAACTTAGGCCTTTCTAGATAATTTAATTAAAGAGCGCCAAGTGGTAACTTTTTACTCAATAACTGGGAGGCTGTAATATGATATGCCTGGGATATGATTAGATGGAGCAGGCTTGCCAGCATCTAAAAAATCCTCTCAATCTAGTCGGCCTTACGTGCAAAAATACAGTGCTCAAAACGACGAAGGAGAGTGGCTTAGTCAGCTCCACACGTTTGATATCTACGTACGAAATACATACAATAATAGGCAAAGTTTACCGTTAGTTGAAAATATAAAAATCATTGATTTAATCATTACAATAATATTGAATCTTCTTTAAGTTTTTTATATTTTCTAGTGATTAATCTATTTTTCTAAATTTAGGCATTATAATTAGGAATTCTCATTTTTTTCCCCACCATCCTCTCGAACTCGAAGCCTTCGGGAGAGGATGGTGGGAAGCCTCAAAGGATAGAGATGGTTAGCGGAATTTGGGGGAGACCTTTGCCCACCAGTAGGACAATGAAGGTTAAAAAAAATGGGATTTACTGAATGGCCTTTTTTGAGTTTTTGAGAAAGGGGGAATTTGAGGCAAAAGACTTTTGGGTTAACTTCAATTAAACCTAAATGTGAATGTGTAAGAGGTCCATGACTTCACCGCCGGCTCTGACGGAAGGCCAGCGCTGGTTGTTCCAACCAGCATATGCTGAGTCAGGGGCCGAATTGCGATGGACAATATTTTTATTTTATTTCTTACCTTAACTGTTATATGAACGTACTTGTGTTTTTTGCAAATAAATAATATTGTTTTCTATTCTATTCTATTCTAAATCTGTCGAATTACTTAAGGTTGAGATGTTTGTCCCGGCTTGTCGGAGGCCTTCGGGCGGCCTAAAAACTCCGACACCAGAGTTAGTCACTAGCTCATACGAAGAAGAAGAAGAATTATCATTGTCGCCTATTTATTAATTTATTTATACTTTATTGCCCAGTAAATGAACCAAAATGTAGGCTTATTGCTAAGAGCCTTTTCTACTAGCCAAACCTGTGGTTTGTTACAAGATACTATACTTCACGGCTGGACATAGGCCTCCCCTAATGATCGTCATTGCGCCCTGTACTGAGCTCGACGCTATTCTTATTTCGACAAAACGGCACATACGTATTCCTATACACAAAGTAATAAGCTATGATGGCGAATGTGAGTACACATAAGCATAGCCACAATCACATACATATATGTCGCTTTTCTTGTCTTAAACTAGAAAGTAACACCATACCTGAGTGGCGCAGTGAGCGAAAGCCCCCCTGAGACGCTGATAAGTGCGGGTTAGATTTCCACCGCAAGATATTTGTATGATTTAATAAATTAATTAGTTTAATTTATTTCGTTTATATAAATGTTTGTACTAGCTTCGTCCGCGGCTTTGCTCGCGTGGTAACCGAGTTAAAATACAACTGGAAAAAACAATTATATACGCACACACACACACACGCACAAATGTTAGCATTTACGAGTTTGTGTGATTTACAATAATAAATTATAGTAGTATATAAGTCATGTACATTACAGGGTATTGCGATAGGTCGCCCAAATGTTGCAATGTGACATGTATCACTAGTACACTACAGTTGAAAAAGCAGTACTTTACTGTACAGTCGCATGCCTGTATGAGGTCACAGTTTTGTACCATTGTAATGTCGATGGCCACGACACCTACCGTTTGTCAGCAAGCTGTATTAATTAATACACTTTATTGCAGATGACTGTACCCTCGCGCCACTTTATGACCTTGCTAGTGGCCCGTTTATAAGGCAGGTTAAAAATAGTCATAGCTTAACGAGGTCCATGACGTGCTCTGCTCACATTGCGTGGCCCAGATTCGAAGTAAATATTACGTCATTTATCGATCTATTTTAAATTACGTTAAGCATGCTGTCTACTAGGGCGATCATAAATATATCAACCTGACATGACGTATCAAACATCATCATCTAAGATGCTACAGCCGCAGGTGGGCCTTTGCCTGGCTAAATATCTCTAGCCCGGTCCATTTGCAATCATTTTACTGCTGACGTATCTATCGTAAGCGTATCGAAAAATACAAATACAAATATAGAAAACAAGGCATTATTTCGAATTTACGCTTTCTCATTGACCAAAATTTTAGGTTTACGATACGAATACCTCGCTACTGCTTGACCAATCCTTAGGTACCTATGTGCGCGGCTCGGGGAGCGACGTTTATGTCAGACTCACATGAGATATCTATCCTGAGATGTATCGTGCGTTATCTTGTGATATCAAGGACCTTAACCTTAATTAAAGTATTTAATTTTAAAGTGTCTGAGTATTTACATATTTATGTAAATATGCTTGTAGTGCAAACTGATACCGTAAGATCTGTCCGAAAATATCAATCATATGTGTACTCTTGTTTTTTCCTCGGCCACCACCTCGCCGCGCTTTTCTAAGGCGCAGTACAGCGGATTCTGTCAAACTATTTCGTGATCCAGCCTCTGAAGTGTCTACGCATTAACGTGTGTGTTTATCAAATAGTAAAGCAATAGACCAATGCTGAAGGAAATCACCCCTTAGCTTTATGTGGATCGATCCACATAGTAAAATAAATTGGTTTATTCCAACTTGACATAATTAAAATTAACCATCTTCCTCAATTTTATTCAGCGTATCCAATTTGTCAGTATCAGTTTGGAAATTAATTTTCTAAACAGGACTGGTAGGAGATTTGCAATATAAGTTGGGAAAAAAGTCAGCGTGTCCAATTTGATTTACTAGTAATTTTTGTCTAAATTGTTCGATTATTTATCCGCCATGAAACTACAGTTATTGAGATAGCTCAGAGAATTAGCAAGCTGAAGTTGCAGTAGGCTGGCCATATCCGCCCAAAAGGCTGCTCAAGCTGGATGCATCCAGGTGAAGATAGGGCCTAAAGGCACTCATTAAGGGAGGACTATGTCCAGCACTGGACTACTATAGGCTAATGATGATGATGATGATGATGATGGTGATGATGTTCTATTCTCTAACTATGGTATAGGATAATAAGAGCCCAGCATCATTTAGCCCTAAGCAGAGCTTGTATTATGGGAACCACATGACTGATAAACTACATAATTTGAAATTTTATGAATGTATCATCGACTGGCGGTGACGACCCGCGACGCCTTTTGTAGTAGTAAAAGTAGGTTGGTTTATTCTTCTGTGGGCATAGCCTATGGCACATGTAAGCATAATAATTTAACTAGTCTTTCTGTAATGTTGCCAAATTCATAACCTAGTTTTTCTTACAGGTCGGGTCAGGTCAGGATAGCTGTGGCATTCGTGTTTGGAAATGGAGTTTTGAAGAGAATATAATTTGGTGAGTTGATTAAATATTTGACGATGTAACTATTAGTTGTAAGGTCACGCATGTTTAGAATGTGCTCTACGATGCAACGTCCTGCATGAAGGTCTTGAACTTGAGGCATTCCCCTCTCGTTCTGTACAATCCAGTCCACCCAAAAGTTTCCTGGAAGAGATCGCTTTTAGCGATAAGGCCGCCCATTGTATAACCGCGGAATAGTTTTATAGATTTGTTTGTTTATTAAAATTTTGCAATTTTTGGTGTACAATAAAGAGTTTTATATCTATCTCTCTATCTAAGCCTCATGTACTTACCTGTAATTTCACCAGCACCCAAACCCTTCAAATTGAAATACAGCAATGCGTCATGGTGGTACTACTTACCAGATGAGCACAAAAATTTCTACTGCTGCTAAGTGAGTAGAGCTGATTGTGAATTGTTCGTTCGGAGAAGTAGGTACCTAGCTAGACCAATCATCGTGACTATTTCAGCCGCTATCCAGCAGTATTACTGTGGTATGTTGCGGTTTGAAGGGTGAGTGTGCCGGTGACATTACAGGTACACGAGGCTAACGTCTTCATGCTTCAAGTTGAATCAAAGGGCACGTTCCACTCTACTACTTCTAAAACCTGCCTACCTACGCTAGGCAAAAGTTATTATTACCACACGCCCACACCAATAGCTAATAAAAGGTTTTTCTTAGGTGTACAAAATTTTCCGATAAATCCTCAAGCCAATGGATAAAGAAGTTATCTTGTTTGTATAAATTCGTAACGTAACTTTGATATATCCAATAATCTTTTCGTGTGTCAAATATTATGTTTTTATGGATATTCCTTCCATTGTTGTATGAGCTGAAGCCGCCTAAAGGTGTATGACATGTTTATTTAGTAACCTTTTTTGATTCAAAAATAATGTTATACCTACGTACATTATCATAAATATCTACTAAATAAGTAATTCTTTCTTTATTGTACCTACACATAAATAATTTGTTTTGATAATTAGGTACTTAGGTGTATTTTTATCCAGAAAACCAGTATTTTTAGACGATGAAATGTACAAAAAAGCGTAAGCTTAGGCTCCTTTAATAGTGTTACTATTATAGACAACTAGTGGTCCGCCCCGGCTTCACACGGGTTGTTAATAAAAAAATCAAAAATTATTACTTTTTACACACACACACATACACCCTTTATTTCTTGATAATAAGTATTGACTTTCCTTCCGTACCCCCGTAACGCTTATTTCATGGCTTTGCTTATTGCTGCCTAGCTAGCCGAGCGGGGTAAGCGGTGACATGACCACGCAACTTTTTCAAATACTTACATTTTTAAACTCGTGATATCTTTTGAATGGAATGTCCGAATTGAATGATTTAAAGTTATTGAAACAGTCTTGAATATAAAGTAATTTATTTTGATAAGGATTAATACCGAGTGACAAATAAAAAGCCTTTTCCAGTGCTGGTAGTTTTTTTTTTTTAAATAACACTTATTGTGACATAACTATAATAGCTAGACATATGCTGTCGCGACACTTTTTGTAGATTATGATGTGTTCTAAATAGTCGTAGTACATTATTTTGTTCTTTCATCAATAGTTTTCGCAGCGCACGCGATGTAAGGAATTTTTTAAGTTATTTTTTTACACCACGGGTTACATTATTGAAATTTTAGTAAGGAACCCTAATTTTTTTGAAAATATAATATTGCTTATAGCACCCGGGGATAGTGTAGCTACCCAACGATGAAAGAATTTTTTAAATCGGTCCAGTAGTTTCGGAGCCTATTCAATGCAAACAAACAAACAATCAAATCTTTCCTCTTTATAATATTAGTGTAGATGTAGATGTACAAGTGTAGATTAAATTAAAATTACAAAAGCGATGTGAGCGCTAGTCCTCGCACCAGCTTTACGATTATAGAAGCCGGGACTAACATCTTCCCAAGTACGGAAGCGCTTAGATCTAAATTCTACTAAGCTGTCACCCATCCAAGTAGTGGCAGCAGAGTGTTGTTTAACTAAAATGAGCTAAGAACAACGAGTTAAGCAACGCCACGAGCGCTTCAAATACGTACGGATATTGATAGAATACTTGCATATAAGATCATGTATGGGAACGCCACTTCATTTATTTTATTTTAATTTAATTATTAATGCCTGTTGCCGTTATTAATTTCTAGCAAACAACGGCAAAAAAACACTTTTATTGTATGGGAGCTCAACTTCGATATTTATTTTATTGTTTTTAGTATTTTATTTTTTGTTATGGTGGCAACAGAAATCGGTTCATGAAATACAGCCTGGTGACAGATATACAAACAAACGGAGAGTGGAGTCCTAGTAATAGAGTTCCTTTAGGGTATAGGGTACCTTTTAGGTACGGAACCTTAAAAACAAACACCTAAACAATTATATAGGTGTCTGTTTCTTTGTCTATATTTTTTAGTAATTTCGATAAGAACTTTTATGCAAGCATTCAATATCCGTCTAATTACATGTTTCATTAAAAATAACTCATATTAAAAATATAACATAATAAAAATAAAATACATGTCTAATGAAAAATAAATCGGTATCGTAGATTCAACCCGAAGCTAAGTTAGTATAACTTGAAGTTCCCTTTACACACTTTACGCATTCTAAAATTCACAACAATGGCCAACTAGTTAATGAAATCTGAAATAATTTATTAGTACTGAACTGAATTGATTTCTGGCCCTGACAGGTAACGAACAAACGTAGGGGGGATCAGAGGTAGGGGGGCCTTAGCAAGGTACTTGTTCTGTTAGCTGTTACCCTTGCGGGAATGATTTATTTCAATAAATATTTATATATATCAATATGTGAAAGTTTGTGATGGTGCGATAGACGGATAGATGATTGGGCAGATGGATGTTTGTTACTCTTTCAGGTAAAAAAACTACTTTTTTACGGATTTTGATGTAACTTGGAATATACTTAAGTAGATTGTGACATGGATAAATACATTGGTTATTTTTATCCGGGTACCACGCAAGCGAAGCCACTAGCGGAAGCTAGTATATAACATAGGTGGAGTAACGATGTGTGAAAGGCAAGGTAGAAGTTGGATGCGTCAAATCTGAGGACAGGGCGCAATGGTGCTCATTAGGGGAGGCTATAAATATTTATATAATTTATATCTAACAATGGCCGAAAGTGATGATGATAAATATATATATTTCAATCAACAATATGATTTCTAAAACTATTCTAAAACATGTTTTTCATACTTTAAATTAAGAAGGCGAAAACGCCAACAGAAATTTAAACCTGTTGAAATCCGCACAGAAAATTGCTACCTACGAGTATGCATACACCATTGTTACGAGCTCTCCGAATTGATGTATCCAGTTTTTGAGAAATGGAACAATTAAAACGCTTACGAGTTTTTACCAAACAAGAACTGGACCTAAGTATTTCGTCAAAACACATGGTAGAGGCTACTTTTACCGAGAAACATAGTAAACATCACACATATATAAATACTAAAGTAATTATTATTATCACACTAATATTATAAATGCGAAAGTTTGTGTGTGTGTGTGTGTGTGTGTGTGAGTATGTTTGTGCTCGCTTCGCTCCGTAACGGTTGAAAGGATTTGGATGAAACTTGCATATTTTAACGTAAGATTGTCATTTTTGGGCAAGCTTTAATATATCCTAATAATATTATGACGGCGTAAAAAGAGTTAATTGTTTGCTATTCCATGCCAAAACTACTAGGTTCACTGATTGAGTTTGAATTATGCACCACTTTGGCTAAGATACATCAGTAAATTATTTTTTGCGTGTCTCTATTATTTTGTGGGGTGCAAGAGGTTCCACTTCCAACCTACATCTACGGATCTCAAGCCAACTCACCTGTTTTGTCCTTATTTAGGACGCACGTGAATATCATATTCGCAAGCAAAGTATATTCGTAAGCAAAGTATACTAGTCCGCGGTTTCGCTCGCGTGATATCGGGATAAAAAGTAGCCTATGTGTTAATCCAGGTCTTAAGGCTTGATGCAGAAAGTTGTTGGCTCAATTCCAGCAGCAAGACAAATATTTGTATGTCCTGCATTTGGCTCCATACTTACTTTCACCTACCACCATCTTATAACAAACCACAGGTTTGCCTAGTAGAAAATGCTCGTAACATTAAGCCATCCTTTTGTTACATTTATTGTGCAACAAATAGGAAAACAGGTAAATTAAGACGACCTCTGTGGCCCAGATTGGCGAAAACCTGCCTGAGACACCAATATGATCTGCAAATATTTGTCACGGGTCTGGATATTTTTTATATATCATTTGTATGTAGGTAATGTATTTTTAATGACACTGACGGAATATTTCCGACAAATCTATTTTCACAAGCATTTTACAATTATTGAATTATGGAATCAGAAATACGTATTTCGCTGAAGTCAAGCCATGGCTCCGATTCTGGCTTTTCAACTTCCACCAGCCTCCCCAGAAGTTCAGAGTCCTTCAGTTTATTTGGAGACGGGTCGTGTGGGAAGCCCCTGAGCGCTCAGTACCTGGTTGTGGACTTCACGCCGTTGGAGAGTGTGGACAATGATTACGTGCAGAGAAAGTGGATGGCCACAAACTCCGGGAGGCCTATATCCAGCAGTGGATAAAGTCAGGCTGTGGATGATGATGATGATGAATGTATTTTTTTTAAATAATGTTGTAATGAAATAAAATGAAGTCGTTTATTGTCAGTGTAAAGAATTACCATATAATAATCAAAAAAATCGTCACTTTTACAGCATCTCGTCGAGGTACTCGAGGTAGGTAACATTTTGATTAAATTACATTAGAACAATTTCTAAAGAAAAAATATTTTAAATGTATTATTTAAATCAGTTTTATAAAGTCATGTAGTTCCCATAAACAAGCTCTGCATGAGCGAAGAAAAGCAAAAAATTAATATTAAAATCGGTCGAGTCGTTTTCTAACTTTTGCGACATAATGTTAGTCTCTCGTTAGTTAAAGTCATAACAACACCAATAAACATTACAATAACAGAGAAATAAAACAGTAATGTAAATACAATCAGCGCTCTTATCACTTAAAGAGATTGCTTCCAGATAACCTTAGCATGGAAATAATTTTAAAAATAAAATAATATTTGCATAAGAAAAGGATAGAACATTGTTATGCATTATCATTTGACTTTGAACTTTGTTCCGAGCCTTGAATGCAGTCTAAATTTAAATCACATTCTGTATCTAGATCTCTACAATGCGTGTGCGTGTGTAAATAAAGCATTCGTGATTGTTCATGATATATTACAAACTATATCAATAAATAAATTAAATAAATAAATAATGATGGACAATATCACAACATCATATAGCCCCAAACTAAGCAGAGCTTTTATTATAGGAACCATAAAGTGAAAATAAAAATGAAATGATAAATGACAGATATACTACCTTAAGGAATTATATATACTTTTTGGAATGGAAAAAAATATATGTAAAAGACACCCTTTATAGTATTTCTAGCATACGTGTGAGAAAATTTTCCTTATCTAAGATCTAGGGCGAGATTCATGAACGGCTATTATTATATTCACAGGAAGTTAGACAATGAGAATTAGAACAAAATGAAGATGTATTATTATTACTTCTTATCTTATTGTATGAGTCTCTCTCATCCCACTGCAGGGCAAAGGCCTCCTTTCCTTCTCCAAATATACCGATCTTGGGAATCCGCTTGCCATGATACGGAAAAAACCTTCAGTTCGTCACCCCACCTCCGGCTGATTAGATGTATTGATTGGGATAAAACTGTTTCATTATTTCAAATACTTATAAACCTACTAGCGACCCGTCCTGGAGCCTGATTCTGACGTTTGATATATTTGATTCTATTAGATATATATCGCGAGAACTGTAAAATTTTCATACAGTATTGACTGTTTTCGCGATATACAGGGCGGCGCTGTAATGGCGACATTATAGGAAAACATGGGTAGTGCTACTTGTCCATTATTCAATTTTTGTTTTTTTCAAATAAACTAAATCACAAATATGGTAAGAAAATTTCAATCATGCTGTGTACGCGTGCTTCTAAACAGAAGCGCGTGACGTTACCATGCCAATGGTAAGTAGTCCTTACACAGCATGTTTAAAATTGTATTACCTTATTTGTGATTGTTTGTAGTTTTTTTTTTAATTGGCTCAGCTTTCCCATATGTGTAGTGAGCTAGGCAGCTGAACATTTTGTCACAAATAGCTCTATACCTAGGAAGCCTAAATCTGAAAATGGCGCAGTGCGGAAACAAATAGTTTTCGAGAAATAAATTTTGAAAATTTTAATTTTTCACGTAATTTCGTCAACATTGAGGGCAATTTTTTTTTCATGGCCAAACAGTGAAGTTTTGGTATTCTTCTTATTTTTATCTATGGCCTCTGTGGATGAAAATATGGTATTTTTTGGTAATCTGACAATGACAATGATATATCTCGTTGTTTTCCCAGAATAGACAGTAGGTTATTAGGTTTTTTTTAACCATCCGGAAATCCTTCCGGCAGCAGTAGGTTCTAGGACACCCCGACTTGAGTAGATTAGGTTCTAAATATATCACAGAACCGATGCAGAGCACCCCGGCGCCACCTTGTCCTTGTCCTAATACTCTTACATCTCCCGATAGTGTGTTTTGGCGTTTATTGTTTACATTTTTCCATACCTAACCTCAAACCTAATTTAAAAAAAACTCGGAGTTGAGTTGAGTATGAGTTTCCCCACTTCCCCCTTTTAGGGGGAGGGTCTTCACCCGTCAAAATTCAATGAACGTCAATTGAAAAACTGTCACAATTTGTTAAAATAGGGTCGGTGTCAATAATTTCTGTTTGCAACAGAGTCAGCCGATCAACCCGCAGGTGATTATTCCGTAACTATTACAGATATATTTTTTTTTAACGAAAGTACGTTACCTAATCATTAAAATTACAAATATAACTTTTTGAAAATCAAACGAGAAGTATCAAAAATTTTGATATTAAACCGTACCATAGATTTAGTATGAGATTAGTAGAAAGGTTTTAGTTTGCTTTTTTTTATATCTGTAATAGTTACGGAATAACCGCCTGGTTACACTTAACGATTATACCCTGTATAGCATATTATAATATGGCTACATGTTTTTTTCGTAGGGTCGCAGGCGGCTTGAGATCATTGTTATATTTCAAACCTTCCTCATAATCACTGCCTATCGGTGAAACCCGCATGAAAATTATTTCAGTAGTTTTATTTCAGAGTTCATCGCGAAAAGACAGAGAGACATCTACAATATTTTTATTATTGAAATGACATAGATGACCGACCTATAAATCCATAAAAGAAACCGGACGTCGAATGAAAACTCGATTCTTACATATTATAGTACAACATATTATAGTTTCATGTTAAGTACACCCCCGGTCGTCCTAATTTGTCACAGAATTATCTCGTGGTCTGGATGAGATCGCATTTTTTATTTTTTCAGATTCTGTTGTTTGTTTCCAAAATGAAAGTGTACAATAAAGCATTTTTATTCATTCATTCATTTATTTCATTTTATCAACTAAAAACGGAATGTATGACTTCTTTGTATCGCTGAATTGGAAATTATTTTCCTATAAATTGAATTAAATAAATATGCATATGACTACTAGTATATATCTGTAGGTATTATGCCAACTATTATTTAAATAAATAAAATAAATAAATAAAGCTGGACTGTCACACAGCATCATGTAGTCCCAAACTAAGCAGCAGTTATGGGAACCACATGATTGATATACTACATATATACATTTTTTTTAAATGTATAAATAACTTGTATTATTACCATACTGCATGTAGTATTTTTATGCCAGTTAGTATTTACCTACTTTTTTGTTATTGGTGTTCATCAGTTAAATTCAGAAACATTTTTTCAAATCGTTTTTTATTGTAAAGTATGGACTTAACTTATGGTAATTGTCAACTTGTGTCGAAATAAATGTCTTTGTATTCAATCTAATGTAATTCCTATTTATGTATGATATCTCAATACAATTTAAATCATAAGGTAATCCTAAATAAAGCGTATTATTTGTATAATATACGAGGATTTATAGATGCCTACACGTGTAAGTAATGTTGCAAAGCTATCCGCAAATAAAACACACTAAAGGTGAGATCCAGTCAAGGCCGAGATGGGAATAAAATATTTTATAGTTCCACGATTTCGGAGAAAATGTGGAGAAATCCAGTGGAGTCCCATGGGTGTTCCGCCTCGATGTGTCACCGCAGACATTTTTACATACCACCTTGGCGTGGGGAAAAAGGTCACGCCGACTCACAATAACACAAACAAACTTCATCGCTGATTTATAATTAGGTACACTAGTGGACGCCCCGCGACTTCGTCCGCGAAAGAGGATTTTTCTTAGCATACCGTTGCTCCATAGAAGGTATCCCCCCGCTCAGTTTATTATTAGTCCTCTAATTATTTAATCAATACAATCAAGTATACCCATTAAACGATATCAATGAATCAAGTGACAGCTCATTTGTGGAAGTCGATCAGTTTTTCATACTTTTTTTAGTTAATCGTAAATAGAAAATAACTTCTTGCAGAGGCCATATTGGATTATTTTGCATTTCATATAGCCTATGTCACCCTTGTAATCTAGACGAATCCAACGACACCTCATTAGTCAAAATCTGTCCAGCCGTTTGGGCTACTGCGATCAATAATATTACAAACATACATACACCCTAAAAACATAACCTAACTGAAGAAGACTTCAGTCGGGTAAAACACTATACCTAATGCGCTGCGTTGCCACTCCGGGATCTCAACCCATTTCACCATTCCGCCTCGTCTCTCTGGTCCCCTTGAGTGTTGTCTGTGTGCTGCGACAGCTTACTTTGCGTCGTTCTGCCTAAAGATCACAACGATATGCCACACCGATGCTTTGCAGTCATTCGGCGACGCAACGCAACGCCTCACTCTTAAAGATTATTACCAATTTCGCTATAACACTTAGCTAGAGTGCAGCCTAATCAATTATTAACCTGTATTAATGACCTGACTTATAACGGGTCTACATTGTTCAAACTGGTTTCTAAATTTTTGTTACAGATCTCTACGACTGAAGAGCATCAGACAACGGATTGTGATATGAAATCGTAAACAGATTGTGAACCGAAGAGACTTGACTTTCATGTCAGTAGAGTAAGGAATTGGCAGCTATGCTGTCTTACATGGTGCCGGTTGAGGAGAAACCACCGCCGGTGCCGGGGAAAGGGCGGCTGGCACTCGAGCTGGTGGGCAGTCCTGGAAGCCCTGAGTCGGCGGCGAGGCGTCTCCGGTCAAACATCTCCAAGGAGTCATCGACGAGCTCCTTTGCCAGTGACCTGACGGTCTCCTCGTCCACGCCTACTGGCGCACTCGATAAACCAAAGCACAAACTGCTCGGAAACGGCACGAAGCATCAAACACTGAAGAGGTAAGCTACATTTATTTTTCTGTACTTACCTGGAAGTCTACTGCAGGACATAATTTGGAAAGGAAAGGATTTCTCTTTTCAGGCAGCATACGAAATCTAAAATCAGGGGTTTGCAAGCATTTTCTGCATCCACATCATGTCCAATGATGCCAAATTGAAGAAATGCGCACGATCAATACAATTTCGGCATGGCCGCCGCAATAATTTTATTTCAGGGAGGTTTAGCTGTATAAACTCATTTTACTACTAAATTTTTTCTAGAATTATACATGTATATTATGTAGTCAAAATAAAATCGCGCGGGTATTGTATTTGATTAAACATATTATCGCTCATCGAATGTTTTCGATGAGAACATACCTACCCTAGTCCTTCTGTATAGTGGTTCTTAAACTTTTTGTAGTTACGGACCCCTTACAAAAATTCAGACCTATGACGGGCCCATTAAGAAGAAAGATGTAAGAGAAAAACCAGGCATGTTATAAATTATTTAGTATTGACCTAAACAATAATGTTGATTAATTTCTATTACCTTTTATAGAACAACAAAAGCACTGAACTCAAAACGCCAAAACAAGCCAAAAGTGTCGAGTGTGTGAGACGGCAAGCTGAGCGAGCCGCAAAATGTTTAAATACAACAAACATCATCTTGCAAAAACGTTGACGGCGAGCGTAAGAAGACGCAAATTTTTACCCAACTATTTAAAACTGCAACATACAGAAGCACAGAGTTTGTGAAATCAAAACAAGGTAGAAATGTAGATTGAAAAGATAAAAATGCACCAAATTACTAATGTCAAAAGAAGTTAGAAATAAAGACGGCAAGCGGAGCGAGCCGCGATTTTTCTCTATGTGAAGTATTTATGGCATACACTTAGTTATCAGTATCGAAACTGAAAAAAAAAAACAGTCACCATTACCCATAAAATATAGTAAAAAGTCATCTAAATTTACAACTTATCATTACTTACTCTTGCCTTATTTTATCTAGAATTATTATCCAAAGAAGTTATAAAAATAAACATGTATAATAGAAAGCTTTATAAATTAACTTATTCAAATAGTAACCTAATAGAAAAAGAATCCTGCCAGGGGGTGCAAGTGCACCCCCTTGCACCCTACTGCCGGCCCATGGATTTCGGTGTTTTGGGTTCAATTGGTACCTAAAATAGTAAAACGTGTAAAACAGTCACCAACGCCCAATTCCTAATAAAAAACCAGGCTTGCCCGCCTTTTAAGAAGCTTTAAGTAGCAACTGTTCTTTTTTGGGACTCATACATACATCCTTAGGTAGGTACACGTGTTTTGACGGGTCATTCTAACAGTTAACTTGATTCACGCTTAATAAAACCAACGGTAGATAAGAAATGGGTTCTTTGGCGCCTGCAGTTTGCATTTATTTTTCAAAACGTTGTTTACCAGGAATTTGCGATATATCCTCTAGAATACACTACTACACTACCTACCTTATACAATCACAAAGTTAAATTAGTCTTTGCGCGCACAAACGCCTAGGCTTACCTTATTCATAACGAAATGTTGTCCGGCCAAGTCCGAAACCACGAGAGTTAGGGAAAAGTCGTGAAAGGAGTCACGCCCTCCTTTTTTAAGAAAATAATAACTGCATATTTATTTTTTGAAAATATCTTTTACTTCTGAAGGAAGTGGACTCGAGTGATTAAAAAAAAAATACTGTATTATTGAACCACTGGATTCTGTTGCTAAACTTGCTAATAAGGATCGATCTTTGCAAATTAATGTGTTACTACAAAATAGAGGGAAATAACAAATTTCCACAATTTTATATTTTTACACGGAAGAAAACTCACCTCCTATTCAAACTTTTTGGTCGTTATGTGTGAAACTCATTTGTCTTAGCGGGATACTGAGGTGATCATTGATATATTACTGTTAGGTACTATCGTAACTAGATGCGTAGTACCAGCCAAAATGCGTGTAGGTATCAGGCCTTGGCCATGGCCAAGATCCTCTCCTTTCTTCATACAGTGGCCATCTTGACATCGACCGAGTGACACTTCCACGAAATAGGCAAATAATGTGTAAAAAGTTACATTTCTTAACTCAATTGCGCAAAGAATCACGCGGAATTACTTTTTTCATGAATATCTATTGATTTTTTGCTAAAATCGCAGCAAATATTAAAGAAAATTTAGTTAAATAGTTCATGCCATGTAAAAAAAGTGTTGTTTTCCCGATTATTGTGGGAGATTTTGATAAAATCTTTGTTAAATAATTTGTTAAAAGATTCACAATACATACAGGAGAATATTTAAGATTATTTCAAATAGATCACTCACTTCTATTGATATATATGCCATCATCCATGAAATTATTAACTGAAACAAATAAAAGGAAGACCAGAAGACATTTGACGTTACATTCGGTGGTTGAGTGATATTACGATCGCTATTATAAAATATGTTGGCACAAACTAAAACACTTATTTTATTTCCACAGTCAAAGTTTACTGTTTCGATCTACCAATATGATTAGTGATAATATCACAAAGTCATGACGAACAGTTATTTTCTTAAACAATTCACTTTTGAGCTATGATAATAATTAACTGGAGAACAATTTTTACTCTATGAAAACGTAAAGCAGGTTAAAAGAAAAACTAGATATTTTTATAGTGACTGACAGTCACAGGTTGGTTCATACTTCAGGGAAAATGTAAGATTTTATAATCCTTTCTTTCTTCCTACTAATAATATAAATGTGAAAATTAGTGAATAGGTATGGATGTATGGATGTTTGTTACTCATTCACACAAAAACTACAGAACGCATAAGGATGAAATTTGAAATATACATAGTTGTTTATGGCCTGGATGGAACACATAGGCGACTTTTCACCCGGGTATTACGCGAGCGAAGCCACCGGCGGAAGCTAGTATCCCATAAATTTCGACTCGGTGGGATTAGAACCCATGACCTTCCCATAAATACTGGGAAACTACCAACTGCGCTACGTTTTACGTTGTTGTTGTTGGTACGGGGTTTTTATTATTACTTATCTTCAATAATCAATGCTATCAACTTGGAATTTGGTATAAGAATTAAAATGCAAAACTGAATAAGATTGCCAGTAAAAAAAAATTGTTTGTACCTTTTGGGTACAAACAATTTTATAATATTTATTATATATATATAATTTTACAATTTTATAATATTTGGGTCCAAAATAAAGAAAAACAAAATTTCAAACTGGGACCAATAGGTTGACTCGGGTATCATATCAAAATGCTTAATTTGTACTACTCGAAACAGTTTTTTATTTATTTATATCATGCACAGTTTTTGATTAATGATAAATAACTTCAAAAAACTTTTCCCCCTTAACTTTGAAGTTTGCGAAGTGATCAACCTGATTTTTTAATATATTATAGAAAGTTATCTATATTTTACAGGAAAATTATAGCGAAGTCTCTGACTTAAACAGTTTTTTCGAAATCTTATAAAATTGGGGACACTGGAATGGAAAGGTATGGGCATAAACATAAACGGCGAGCACATCTCACACTTGCGATTGGCTGATGACATAGTCCTAATGGCGGAGTCGCTGGAGGCGCTGCAACAGATGCTGGATGGCCTAGCATCAGCCTCGCGAAAGATAGGTCTCGGGATGAATTCGGACAAGACCAAAGTTATGGTCAATGACCGAAAAGATCCGAGTCCTGTCGTCGTTAATGGACACCTTCTTGAAGTTGTTTCGGAGTAGTCATACCTCGGGCAGATACTGCAGTTGGGTAAAAACAATTTCGAGAAGGAGGCCAAGAAGAGGATTCTGCTGGGTTGGGCAGCATTTGGAAAACTACGTCGAGTCTTCTCCTCACCCATACCGCAATGTTTGAAAACGAAAGTTTTCAATCATAGGGATAAAATCCGTAACGAGTTTATCCGACATATAACTAAAGTTGTCGACATAGCTCAGAGAATTAGCAAGCTGAAGTGGCAGTGGGCTGGCCATATCTGCCGAAGAACCGATAACCGTTGGGGTAAACGAGTTCTTGAGTGGAGACCGTGGCTCGGAAAACGTAGTGTAGGACGCTCTCCGGCCAGGTGGGGTGACGATCTGCGAAAGGTTGCTGTTAGAAGCTGGATGCGTCGAGCTCAGGACAGGGCGCAATAGCGCTCATTAGGCCTATGTCCAGCAGTGGACTGCTATAGGCTGATAATGATGATAATATGGGGGGGGGGGGGGGGGTTGAAAAACAAAAAGGGGGTTGGCTAGGTCGAGTGGGGTATCATATAAAAAGGCTTGATTTGAACAGTTTCAATCTTTATTTTTATCATGCACCGTTTGGGATTTATAATGTGAGAAACCTGATTTTTGTATATGTTATAGAAAGATATCTATATTTTACAGAAAAATTGTAGTGAAGTCTCTATTTAAAACGGTTTTGTAGAAAAAAAATATAAATATAAGAAAAACGGTGGTCTACCTATATTACACGGTTAATAGTGTGTTATCAGAAAGGCTTTTTTTCCTATTCTATCACATGGTTAACCCCCTCCTTTATGAAGTCGGTTAAAAAACTACTAGAATAATTCCTTCACTAGCTGTTTCAAATTATGGTTGTCAGCCCCGTGGATGTAACTACCTATTAAAAAGCAAAGCATGAAAAATCGAGTGTGAGTAAGAGAAACTATATATTTCCCTCACTAGAACTCACTACTATACTACTCATGATATCCACGAGAATACAATACTGAATGTATAAATTGGACGTTATTGACGTCACCCGCGGTGGGCGAGTTAACTCGCAGTTTACCGGTCTTGTTTAGATAGTATAAGCATAGTACGCGCACTTATTTGGTATCAAAACAAATACCCGCAGCGCTCTTTAACCTCGGAAATAGAACTATGGCGAGTAACATAAAAGCGACTGGAAGTTACAAAAAACCATTGACATGAAATCCACCAATCGTAAACGAAGTTTTTTTTTTAAATTCACGGCATCACGCGTGAGCGGGTGGACCCATTTCGCTAACCCCTTGTTTGTTGTGTTTGTTACTACCAGGAGAAAGTTCTTATGAAAAAAAAATTAATAAAATTGCGCGGAAAATTGATGAATACTTACCACCATATAAAATTTTCTAATGTAACATAAATATGCGCTTTTGTATAAACTTTATAATGTAACCTTATGGCATTTGACATAACACTGACAGAATGCGTGTTGCAAATATCGTCAAGAGGATGTAAAAAAAACAAATATCGTTTAAAACAGATGCTTCGGTCAGAGTTATTATATCATTAAAATATGTACATTATAAAATCATTAATTTATTATTTATTACAAAGAGAATGTTATAAAACTAAATTTCTTGGTGGATATCACGGTTAGTTCAGAGTTATTACGCATATTATTAAAACTTAAATTTAATATGGTTTTTCGGAAAGTTTGGATAGTTTTATATAAAATTCCAAAAAACCAACATGTGTCCCATTTGCTGAGATGATTGCATAAATATGTGGCCTCAGGGTCCTGACTGCATCTCAGTTTTTTGAAAATTCTGTATGTATTATGTATAAATAATGTATTCCATTTTAACAGGACTAAGCGCTTCCAAACATCATTTATAATACGCACTGCTAAAATATGGAATCAGCTGCCAGCGTCTGTTTTTCCATTGACTTACGACCCTAACGGCTTCAAAAAGAGAGTTAATAGGCATCTTCTGGGAAAGCTCGCCCCATCGTCGACCTCATCCTTGCCTATGCAAGCCTCGAGGTCAAGAGCTGGCCCATACTAAATAAAAAAAAGTTATATCAATCTCAGTCACAAATGAATCACTAAATCTGGGAACATAAATATACCAAGAGTGCTGGCCACAGAATTCTGATGATCAATCATTGATTATTGCTTAATCCATTTCGATATGCTTCTTATTTCTTTTTCCATTTCGATATCCTTTTTGAATATATCCTTAACTTCGATACCCTCTTTGAGACAGGGCAGCGTCTGTCGGGTCACCTAGTGATCGATATAGTAAACTTGTCCCTGCTTTAAATTTTAAATGTAAGTAAAAAGCGGTGACATGATATTTATACGCCATTTTAGCTATAGAACTGTTATGAATGGACAGTTAGTTTGTAAATGGAATCTGGAACATTTTTAACATCAGATATGCTCATACACCTATGTGAAACCGAGGGTTGAAGCCAGTATTAGCTTTCAATAATATTGATAGAAAAGTGCATTCACTCCTAGCGCACCTGAGTATTTGCATACCAAGTGAATTGGATACCTACGATAATGTAATCTACTTTAGTGAAATCCATTTATTAATTAAAGTGGTTTTGGTTTGGTACTACTATACTAAGACCACTTCTGATCCTTTTATGTAGCAATGTTGATCACGAATATTCTGAGCCGTACCACGATGAGCCAAATTATTTCATTTTATTTTAGTTTCATTTACTACTTACAACCATTTAGACTGATTCCATATTCGATACTTGGCGATGTTTCAGATAAAGCTATAAAAGGACGCCTATATCTGATTCATAAATTAGTGAATAAGTATAAAAAATTAAAAACCCCCGACTCAAAAAGCAAACATTTAAAAAACTAATTTGCGTCGTGGTAACTCTTTGTAAGTCAGACCCTTCATTTGGCTTATTCCCGCCAACTCCAAGAATTCTTCCCACAAACTCCAAAAAAATATTATTAAACAAAATAAAATGTTATAATCACTAAAAACTTCCCTTCCAAAAAGTATTGAAGCAGTACAGTCACCTTCAAATTTGTCTTGCATATATTTGCAGATATTTGTCCCGGGTCTATATCTATATGAAATGTATATGTATGTATTTACAAAAAAAAAAAATGTAATATATCAATCATGTGGTTCCCATAACACAAGCTCTGTTTAGTTTGGGGCTACATGATGCTGTGCGATAGTCCAGGATAATTTATTTATTTATTTATTTGAAGATTGTTGTCTTATAAGGCCAATAAAAATATTCAATACTATTAATAATTTAAGGTGCGACCCGTTTATGTTGGTGGTGTGTGCTGTGTAGCGTAGGTAGTGCTGCTAGCGTAAACCACCAAAATAAACTAGACGGTCTTACTGTGGAGATAAAGACAAAATAGAAGCATTTTGTCAAGTTCATTAGGGTAAGTACAGGCGGGCCGCCGACGCCGAAGGGATGATAGTTTGTTAATAGGCCAATCATACCTAATTAGAGCGTTAAAGTACAGTAGGTACGGCAACTCTTATGTAGATTATGGGTTTATTGGTAACACGGCATCTTACTATCTTACACAAGATCATGTAGCCCCAAACTAAGTACAGCTTGTATTATGAGAACCACATTATAGATATTTTTTTGTAAAAACATATATATTATATACAGAAAACACCCAGACCCGAGACATATCAGCAAAACATGCAAACATTTGTCACCCAAAAAAAACTAAATCAAAATCTGTTCATCCGTTCGAGAGGTACGATGGGACTGACACACGCACACACACACACACACACACACACACACACACACACAGACATGTCAAACTTATAAAACGCCGTCGTTTTTGCGTCGGGGGTTAACAAAATATTGACTTGTATGTATACACATACAGTCTTAATTGACTGATATTGTTGATACTCAACCAAAATTTCATAGGTAGAAAAGCATTCGCTTTAATGATGCATAAATTACAAACATATGGTGGTCAATCCAAAAGTGGCTATATTTTTGAGATTACTTTGGTCATTTTCTGGTATTATTATTCTATGGAATCTAACTACTCAATTAAGCTAAAATTATTTAGTTGATATACAGAGTGGGAAAAATTTTACCTCATTGAGGGCAGCTACCTTTTCTTTTGTAGTTTGAACGTTTTGTTCTGAAAACTACAGGTTTATTTTGAAGGAAAACACAATTGCATTTTTAGTTTTTTTTTAAATGTACGGTCGGCCTATAAAATGAAATTTGACAAAAAAACAAGTGGGTCTAAATCGATTCTATTCCCCAACAGGAACACTTTTCGCAGAGTAACTTACCAAATAAAATCGTAAGATTTCGCAAAAGTTTTCCATACACTTTCTATAAAACATCATTCGCCATAACATTGAGTTCATGCATGCAATTCGACGCACAGTGGTAATCGGGAGTATCACATTTCAGCCAAACATTATGAAAGGTCAATTTTAAATAAGAAACCATTATTTCCTGGCAAGTGTTCGAATAGCATACATGGGCTCAAAGTAGTGCCCAAGGGCGCTTCATAGAAATTGTATGGAAAATTTATTTTTGAGTTTTCGCAAATTTTTTAAGATTTGATTTGGTGAGTTACTTTGGTAAATGTGTTCCTGTTGGGAAAGAGAGACGAATGAGATCAACTTGTTTTTTTTATGTCCAATGTCATTTCCTGGGCTGACAGTCCAGTTTTTTTTAAATCCGAAAATGCTATTATTCTTTCCTTCAAAAGAAACCTATTTATTCCTCAGAATTAAACCTTCTAACAACAAAAGAAAAGGTAGGTGCCCTCAATGAGGTAAAATTTTGCCCCATTCTGTTTATACAAAGTTCCTCACAATTTTTAATTTAACCTTCAGAATAACCTTTTATTTTGAGAATAATTTGTTATGATTACCATTTATTATTTACTTATAAGCTCAAACATGCGTCAGCCATTGCAATCGGTTTGTAATCCGTACAATATGTTAGGTATATCACTCAGTTCAACGCACCTTCAAAAGGTATTTATTTTCGGATTAGCTCTGCAAATAAATACGAACGATTATAAATTCTAAACCAACGTGCGCCAGATTAGTTGCGTTTTAAAACATTGCTTTTGAATTTCAAAACATGCTTTTAAATCAGTAAACAGTAGCTCATATGAGTCTAAACAATGTCTACTATTTTGTAGAAGATTTTTTTTTATCTCTGCACGATAATATAATATAATGTAATGAAATAATATAATGTATTTCTTTATCAGAAAAATCAGTTTGCTAAGTATATAGATAACTTAAATTCGTAGGTATTTTAGCATATATATAAGTTTCTAAAGATAAATTTGTTTCCGTATTGGCGGTTCGATCATCATTGCCTGAAGAATAAATCTTAGAAGGAAGTCATTTGACAAGATACTAATCTCACAATTTTCATTAGACCAAGCCTATAATTGTCAACAAATCGGCCTCTAATTATTTTCAATCCCGTGAATCACTCAATAAGTCGTTGATATTTACAAAGGCATACATTATTACCTACCTAACAATGTTACTGTTATAATTAAATCTACGTAGAGTGGTGGAGCTAACGTTCAATGAAAGCTTTCCCACCGGAATAACACCATGAAAGTTCTGTAACGTATCGCTATATTTTCTAATTGCTTATTTATCCAATTAGCGTGGTATGCCGAGTGTTGTTACAAATTGTCAACAAGTTTAGTTTACCGTGTTGGCGGAAATTTTATCGCAATCCATGTGTTACATTTCACTCGGAATAAAAATAGCACGAACTCGGCATAAATAGTTTTACTGGTCATGGCCAAGGTATTCTTTGTTGTCCCACGCGTCGGGAAGCCGAATCGGTATTTTTGACAGCCAGGAAGTATAGATCTCGAGTTGGCAGTTGGGCCTGAAAATAAAACCTTTTTGTACCACATTGTAAACAATATGTTCCATTTGACTACCCCAGTTTAAGAAGATAAGTCACGAAGAAGGTTTCATCTTGCGCTATTCAATGCTCATAGTCCTTTTATAATGAAGGACGGCATCGTCAGGCTTTTCCAAGCGCACCCTTTCACGAAGATTGCGCTGCACTCGCTCTCATGCAACTTAAGAAATCATCTAGGTCAACCATATACGCACTGCTAAAAGCAATCCACTGATTTCTTACAGTAACAGTAAAAATAATATTTTCTTTGTAACAAAGCTTTATCAGTGTAATATTCATATTATTAGTACCTACCTACTTGTTGAAAGTTCGTGCAATTTGGCAATTTCCTCTGCCCGATTGCGCTCGACTTGTTTTCCATAATTATCAAACAAGCTGTGCAATCAATGACTAACATGATTGTATATAGATGCTTGAAGTTCGAGAGTGAACTGCTTGAGCTGTCCGTGTAGACCCGATCTTTCTCACGGTGCCTATGTAAACGAGTTCATAAAAACTGTCTCCGAGAAGCGTGCAGTCGTGCTATGAATTTGTATAGCGATCGTGATATCATTTTAGCGACATTTTAGAGACCGAAATTCAAGAGTATGAAATGAAGTTGTTGACCTTTGAATAGCTTCAGATTTAAAATTTTATGAATGATGAATTCCCGATGCTTTTTATACGCATGGCTAGATCGGTTTTGTGAGGACTGCACCGGAGTCGGCGCGCGAACAATGATTGCTATTCTTCGACCGTGACCGTGCATCTCTAATCACAGAAAGGTTAGGGACGAGGTTAAGGCGTCACTGACTCGACGTCGCGTCGTGGCCGTGTTCTTGGCCTTGGTTACGGATCTACTAAACTGCTGTTATCTTGGAACAAAATTGATTGCATCATCCATCTCAAATTCAAGCTGATGACTATTGCTTTTGTTCAGTAATTTAAAGTTAAGATTTTTTCTGAAGCATCTTTTAATGCAAAAATATAGCCTCTTTAATATAAACTATAGTCTAACTAAATAAATAATAATAGTCCGGCTGCAAGATGGGCAGAAGCCATTGTCAAAGTCGCGGGCCGTACGTGAGTTAGACTAGCGCAGGATCGTGGTGGATGGCACAAGTTGAGGGATGCCCATACCCAGCATTGGGTGAAGTCGGGCTGTGGACGATGATGATGATGAATATAAATAACCTTTAAGGTACATAACCTAAGTGGAGGGTGTTAAGGACATACTTAGAGGAGATCCAGCCAACGTCCCCGGCAGATGTAAGCGGTACAGGCTTCAAGGTCTTAGCGGTTTCCAGCTTGCTGACCGTCAGAGGCAGTAAGGCGGCTGCCTCTTGCCGAATAGCATCAGATTCTTCCAAAGTTCGTCTGAAAAGATACATGGAAATCTAAAGCAGAGGTACCGCTGGGTGTCTCTTCAGTTGAAAGCAAACTTCAGCCAACTTCCGCCGTCCAAGGCTAAATTCCTGTGGAAAACTTGCTTATGAATAATTTGCCTCATTTCAGCCACTTTGAAGTTGTTTCCTCAATGGACTTTCCTTTGTTTGTGATTTTAAAAGTTATTCGTTACATTACTGGCAAACTGCACATTGATCAAGGAGTGCTTGCTTTGTTCAAAAATCTATGCAAAAAAAAATCACAACACCTTCTAGCTGGGAAAATAAGATAGACTATTGTTCAAAGCACGCATTTCCATGTGCATTATTAGGTACTAGTAGTAATTCCATGGACGTCATCTCCCGATAGGACTAACCTGCAGACTTATCGGCTAAGTCTGAAACCCAAGGCAAGAGGACCTCAACCGCAATCCGTCATTATGAATTATGTAACTTTTTCCCTCGCAATGAATTACGAACTAACGACAAAAGGTGTTCATATCTAATCTGTGGATGCATGAAAGCACCTGTTGTTAACGTTTCGATTCTACAAAATGGCGTACTGTAGATAATCGTAATTATTGCAAAAAAAAAGAGTTTTTAAGATACTAAATATGTGCCTTTACACCTCCTTTAAATATTAAACAAAACATGGGTCCGATATTTTTGAATATATTAAATTTTGCTATGCAAGTTAATGTATATACCTGTAGTAATTGCGAATCATACAGAACTTTATTATAAAACTTAATTACAAAATGTCTAGTGATGAGTGTAAGGTTTTAAGTTTTTCAATAAATACAATAAATAAACTCAATTTACTAAAACATAATAATCAATTGATAGTTCATGCACTTGGTTTCAAATCACCTGTACCCCTTGTACGAGTTGCACAATTCGAAAACTTTCTTGGTTTACCTTATCGAGCTCAATTTGAATGTACTTTTTTTGGAAATTACGCATCTGTTTTTAAGTAGAAACTGATCGAACAACGTAGATAATGTAATCTTCTTGCAGATTGCATAATTATCACTCAAAACGGTGAGGTAATTAACGAAAAAAGGTACTTCGAAATTGAGCTCGATATAGTAAAGGTACTATAAAAGTTTTCGAATTGTGCAACTCGTACTAAGCCCTCTGGAACCGCTTGCCGATACCAATTGCTCTGGGAATCCGTTTCAAATGTCAAAATGAAACTATTGGTTTCCCGAAACCAAGTCTTCGTATCACGTAACTTAGCCGATACGGTTTCCGTTAACCGTCCTGTGCGCTCTCGTATATAAAAATTTGTTAAATAGCCAACATAATATAATAAGCAATAAAAAAATGCTTTTCCCAAACCAAGGACACGACTAAAATAGTAGACAAATAGGCTTATATATAGACGGTTGATGATGTGATGATGAACCTCCCGATCTAAACAAAGGTAAACTATGTAAGAAATAGCAACACTGGCACAGTTAATAGTAAGGTATGACAATTGTGACTGAAAAATGTGAGAATAAACACGACGACCCGTTCGTATTTCCATTATTCCGTATTTCTCTGTCTCATTAGTATTTATTTATTCAATACAATGTACCGCATACTTGGATTCGAAGTAAAACAGAAAATAAGTTTACAATAGTATATACTTCTTTAGTTAATCTTTAGATTGCAGTATTCGTAAGTAAGGTATTTATACTTTCGGGAAAAGTACTATTTTCTAGATGAAGGGTACACTATTTCCTTTTTTGTATCCCTGACAAGTATGCAATATTTCATGGTGATCGGTTGAATAGTTAACGCGTGAAAGCCTAAAAAAACAAAAAAACTCATTTTCACATTTATAATATTAAAGTTAGGAAGGGGTTTTCTGATTCTGTATAGGTATTCATTTTCGTATGAGCCAGCTACCAGCTCTGGCTTTTGAGTTTACGCTGCCCAAACCCTACATGGTTCCAAATTAATGAAAAAAATCGATTTATATTCCACCTCTGATCTTTGAAAGCTGATGAAAATACTTAGCTTCGGGCGTGTCAGATCGCATTTCGCTTCATCGAAATTGACATTAATATTTGCTTTAGCCAGCCGGACTAAATTGATCGCTGTCATAGGATGTGCATGGCAGAACCGAATTTAACTAGCTATTAATCGCTGCAGGATATTCATACGGACTATTATCTATTTTCTGAGGCAAAGAGATTTATTTGCGCATCGTACCTATATGATGCGGTATTAGCTCTGTTACCGCACTGCAGAGCTTCAAGGTTTTTATTCTCGGGTGAATGTCGTCGTCGAGATTTTTGTCTTTATGCTTACTTTCAGCATTCTACACATTCATGTCCACATTCTGTCATTTTAAGTATCGTTAGTTTAGTTGTTCTTCTCTCTAAAATTCAAAGATGAATACGTATAAGTAGAGCCTCATACTTATGTGGAAACTGATTGTGTTTATCAGCGTAAAAATCACGCACAATGGGAAGCAGAATTGTACTCATTGATGGAAGGCCATTTACTGCCGAAAAGCACCGCGCCTAAAGCTGAAGGACGTAGTCAAAGACGAAGTTATGACCAGATTGAGTGAACGAGATGTAAAATACTCTAGCAAAAAAATTAACAAAGAGCGCGCCATGATATTGATTGAAGTTATATTTTTTTTAGTCGATAGCAGCTTCACGCAATGGTTACCTATTGTTCTTTCGAAACTTGAAAATTCGAATTTCATTCTTCCGAAAACAATTCTCCTTTTATTGATTCACTTTTTTTTCGTTTGCCGAAAACACTATTGCCATCTTTACAAAGGCCACATTTTTAGTTGCAGTTTTTTTCAATTTACAGATATTTTAATTTCCAACAAAACGTTTTACCGCAGTAACGATTGTCATGTGATTTAATATACCGCGTGTTTGTTTTTCATACAATTCAATTTCCATCAAATCTATTTACTGAAAGTTCATTTTCCATCAAATCAATTTCCCGAAATGTTTTTTCCGTGAAGTCATTTTCCCGAAAATTAATTTTCCATGTAGCCTATTATGTTAGTCCTGGTCTAAAACTACAAACATATGTGCAAAATTTCAGCTCAATCCGTTCAACTGATTGAGTGTAAAGGAGTAACAAACGTACTCACACACACAAACTGTCGCCTTTATAATATTAGGGTGATATCACTCTAATATTTGATTTCCGTTGACATGGCAAATAATCTACTATCGTCACGACGCACGATATCATTTTTAAAATGTAAATAAAAATGGATATTTGGCTCCGGGCATGGGGTCTCGATAGAACTCTCGCAAGGTTTCCTCTGAGTGTTGCTTCGTCCACTCGTCCTTCGTTCCGCTAAGGAAGTCGCCGGCTCGCTTCGCTCGCCACCACCCCCTTTCGCTCTACTTGCCCTCAGGGGCTAGCTCCACTCAGGGTCTCCCACGCGAGCTTCTGGCTCCGCATTTTTTATATACACTCTAAGGGTTGGGACCACAAGACTAGGTGGCATCGGGGTGCTCTGCGTCGGTTCTGTGATATATTTAGAACCTAATCTACTCAAGTTCGGGTGCCTTGTATTACGGACAATAAACTATTACTGTCCTAATCTATTCTTGGCACCCCGGGTAAGTACTGTAAATGAAGCATAAGTCTTGTCTATCGTGTGTACATGGATAATCAGGCAGTGCAATATTGGCTCCCTTTTCTATCTAAAAATATTATGGAAAAGGTATTTTCTGTTCAGTGATATTGTGGAAAAGGTAATTTCGATCTAGTAATATTGTGGAAAACGTATTTACGTTCTAATAATTTTATGGCAAATCTTAATTTGGCCGTGAAAAACTTCGATCAAAAAGTACTGTTGTCTAAAGAAATAAATTATAGTGATAATCTGGCAATAGTTTTGGTGTCAAATGATTCATCTGTAATTTGTATTTTCGGTGGATCAAAAAGATGGCTACAAAAACATCTATAAATCGTACTTTCTATTAACCGTATTCGGTAAATTAAGATTCGGTTTTGTAAATTTCGAATGTGTGATAGGTTACCTCACGCATTTTAGTTATATACATCCTAACTAGTCCTAATCCTAACTAGTATTATAAATGTAAAAGTGAGTATATTTGTTTGTTTCTTCCGCTTTATCTACTCAAGCGATCATCATTAAATTTCGTTTACCTACACGTTATCAGGGGTACAGAAAAAGACATAGGGTATAGAGACATAAAGACATACTTTTCATGCAGAAAAAGAAGAAGAAAGAAGAAGAAAGAAAATATTTTATTGATAGCTTTAACAAAGGTACATATACAATTAAAAGATTTCAAAATAAAACATTAATTCAATACGCCTTGGTTAAAACTAAAAACTAGGATACGGCTCAGCATTATGCGCCACGTACAAGTACGCAGTGCGCTGATCTTCCGCCGGCTCCTACAGACAGTATCAGATAGCTGTCGATCTTAATAATGTAAGTAAGTAATAAGTTAAATTAAAATTACAATGAATTAGACAGAACTTAATACCAAATTATTAACGACATTTGAGTATGCCGCTAAGCATCCAATGAGAGCTGGGCCAATGATTCAATACAAAAGTTTGTTTACCACTATTCTAACATATTTGCGGGCTGGCATCAAGATTGCCAGCAGGGTGTCTTCACTGTCAAGCCACCAAAACGTACCCGAGAGGTAAATAAACAATTTTGATACAAGCGAAGCTAGCGGTAGCTAGTAGTAAAGAAATAGGTAGTGTTTTTCTGTGTGTACCTACATTTTAAATTATAAAATGTTGGTACATACAGTTTTTTCGGTTGTAAAATATTCATTCCTCAACGAGGTGTAAGCCTTCAAAAAGACCAAACAGCTCTTACTTATGCCTTAAGAAATAATAATTCCGAAGTACTGCAATAATAATCCACAACCCTAAGGGATATAGACCAACAGATTCCCTTTCTTTAAGTGTGACCTAATGTTGGTACGGAACTACGGCATGGTTCAAAGTATCAAATGACACGCTATTTGACAATTTATAAGTCACGTAGCCTCTGAATGAAACCTTAAGTGTTTCTTAGTGATAAAATACTTTTAGAAAACTGATAACGTTAAGTGATAAGACGGAACTTAGACCACTCCTAACAATGATGCAGGCCATCAAACATCAACATCAAAGAGAATATCCCTTGACGCAGTGTCTCTGAGCTATAGATGTTACTAGTTGCGCGCCGCGGCGTCGCCTGCGTGGAAATTTACAAATCAAAACTTATTTCATTATTTACATAAAGATTTATTTTTACCATGTTTTGCGCGGTATAAAAAGTATCAACATGTTATTACTACATTATCGGGAACGGGGAACGGGTACCGCTGGTACCCGTTCCCGTTCCCGCTCCTGTTCGCGTTAATCACCTATTCAACAGCCGGTTAAGTATAAATTTTTTTTATAAACCTACCTAACTTGAGAAATGATTTGGTTTCCCATAGAATCTTTCATCCCCTATCATATCCTCTTCAAGTTTTATTTTCGCTACAAAAATTTCTTGAGGTCCCGTCTGCATAATTAATTAAAATTGATTCAGCGTTTTAACTAAAACACCTATTTATATATTTTTATTACAAGTCTCTGTGAAAAATTTAAAGTCAATAGGTGAAGATTTTTTAGTTTCCCATACAAACTTTGCCACCTCCGTCAACCATCTCTAAGGTTGAATTGCGAATAATCCTGAAATAGGTGTCAATTTATTTTCAGTAGAGAGTCTCTGTACAAAATTTCAAGTCGATTGGTAAAGATTTTTTTCGTTCCCCATATAAACTTTGCTACCCCCTTTACCCCCTCAGAGGTTACATTTTCAAAATTATATTAGCCTATGTGTTTTTATAAAACCTAAGCTATCTCCATATCAAAGAAGATCGGTCAGTTTCATACAACCTGTGACCTGAGACATGACCATACAATGTCGCGTCTAGAAATGACCTATGTCCTAATTGACAGTTCTTTTTGCAGGATATCATGTTCAATTAATCGTTTTTTTTATTAAAGCCGGAGAAATTTTCTGTTATTATTTTATACTTTTAGGTTATGATCGATTAGGACACTGGCGTTATTAAACAAAAACCAACCAAACGCGTGCTTTGTTTGAGGCAGTTTTGTTTTAGACGGTTGACATTGGGACGAGAGATGCACAATGTGGATGAGAGTGCGTTCGATAACCATGATACGTTATGATAGGGCGTATTGCGATCAGTATTTATTATTAATTTACTAAGTATTCCAGCTTTAATAAGTAAAGTTATAAGTTATAATTTCGATACTCCATTATCAAGAAGATTTTTTAATTCGTATTTTTATTCTCTTCGATTTATAATCAGGTCTGAAATGACCGGCCTTCTTTCATCTAAATATGTTGAGTGGTTACGGCGATACGTGGTAACAAACATTCACACAGACTTTCACATTTATAATATTATTAAGATTTCTTATTGCTATTAGATTCGTACGCTTTTACATTGGTAAATTTAATTATTCTTTGCCCTGCCGTCCACCTTAAATGACGATTCAGAAATCCAAGTGACATAAGTAAAGATTATTCTGATAATTTATTCATCAACAGAGTTTTTCATAAACGGTAATCCTATTCAGGTAAAATTACGTTGGTAATGGGCTCGGAACGAGACCCTGCAGAGTAATATTGTAGCACCTAAATGAAATTATCGTCACTTAAATTAAGTAAGACTTAACTGTGAGGCTTAAAACATAGACCATTTCGCAAAGTTACGCGGAATTTATAAAAAGCAGAATAGGGAGGTAAGGTTTTTTCTAATAACATCAATATCCATAGCTCGACTTCACCCACTGCTGGGGATGGGCCTCCCTTTGCATGTGTGCCAATCCGCACGGTTCAAAGCTTGTCTCATCCAGTATCGGCCCACGTTTGTTGCAATATCATCCGCCCATCATGTTGCTGGACAACCGACGTTTCTGTACCCATATTTGGACGCCATTCAGTTATCGCCTTACTCGACCTGTCATCACCTCGCCTTGCCAAGAGTCCTTCCCATAAAAAAAATATTTTCATTTTCATCCCCAAAAGGGCCAAAATAAGATATGTCAAAATTTAGACTGGTGCCAATAGGTCGAAGTGGCATATCATATGAAAGGGATCAATTAGCCCAGTTTAAAGCAGTCTTTTATTTTTTTATACTATGTATGGTTTACCTCATGTCGCTTTAAAAAGTGTTCAAAGACCGCGCAATTGACAGCGTGCGCGGAGTTTTGGTGCAGACACTTTTTTCCACGTTTTCCACTCTAGAGTATAAATATCTCGATGCTTTTATTATTATAATTTTTCTTATGTAATATCCATTGCATCTCGCATAACATAATGTGCATAATGTGAAACTACTATATAATTATTGTTACTTTTCCCACATCGCCTTTTAAAAGTTGACTGGGAGCTTGGCAGTTTATCAAAAGAGATTCTAACAGGCCCTGTATTCTGTATACCATTCATCTTTTGTTTCATCTTGAGTTGAATGTTGACTGGATTTGTATAGGTCTTTCATATAAATTGAACGGGTTAATAAAAAAACTATTAAACTATTCATTTGAGTCGCCACACAGAATAGGGAAGTTTATAAGAATTCAATATTTAAAATAAAGTGTATAACTTTTAAGTAAGTGTCTAGCTAGTACAAGTTTTTTTTTATTAAAAACATAAATCCAACTTCAAATACCTACTTATATAAATACTTATTTACTGTTCTATACTAAAACTCATAAATAGAGTTAGTTTCGGTAGCTATCTGTGGTCTTCATAATCAGTTCCACTCCACAAAATGGTGCTCTCCTAGAGCATCGTAATGCTTTTCAGTAAGACTTATTATAAAACATGCCCAAATCGCTATAGGTGTGTATAGGTATAATATTTGAAAACTTCTCTATATTTATCCAGGACCCAAACCCATAGGAAATATAGCTTTCTAAACAAAAAAAATCCAAATTAGTCTAGCCATCTTCCAGTAACTGGGGAACATACAAAAAAATCCTACAAATTCAGAACCTCCTCTTTTAAATTCGGTTAAATATCACGATTTGGCCATCGATTTCTTAAGTAGGTATAGTATTAACTATATTTTTAAAATAATTATGGTTGATTTAAGAATTGGTCTAATTAAGACCAAGATAAAATACATTAATATGAAAGGCATTGAAATGCCCCTAAATTAGATCATCTAATTTCAGTGCATCTTAAACTTTTAACTAGGTGAACTTCGCACCACCTAAAATTGATTTGTAATCAGTGACTTGAGTGTGAAAAGCATTCCTTACCACAAAGTTTACTTTAATTAATTAATTAATTAGTAAGGTATGTTTCACTCTCAAGCCACAGAAGTGGTAACTCACATATAAAATAACTAATTTTAATTTATTAATTTTTTTGGCTGTACCCATTATTATGGCATAGTATTAGTGAAGTACCTTTGGGTTTTTCTTTATTTTCTGTTTTCCCAAACCACTCCTGAATTAAAGCCGACAAAACCTAAAATAAATATTCACATCAAGCCATTTCAAGCTTTTGCGAGACACTCGCACGGTAATTGATTATAATTATTCTTAGATACATAGACAGTTCTAAGTATTGCAAGACGAGAACTTCCAGTCACAGGAATATATCGTAGCCGTGTCGGGTGTCAGTTGAGAGTCGGTCAGGTAAATCGATCCCGATTTCTCATCAACTGATAATGTTAAAAATGGTTTCAATGGTTTCTTTTCTTTTTTGCAAATATCAGAGAAAATCTAGCGGCAGGCGAATTCAATTTTTAAAATTTTAGTAACCTAAGTAGAAATGAGGGCATGAGGGCGCGCGGTAGGTCACCAATGCGCTGGACTGACCAAATCAGAACTGCACTCAATGGTCAACTCCATGAATGTACGATGCAAGCAACAGTACGAAAAGAATGGCGACAAATTGACCACGACCACTCTGACAAGAGTGTGACGACAGAGAAGAAGAAGCAGAAATATTTTGCGACTATGGCCGTTCCGACCAAGAACTATATTTCCTTTCATAAATGTAGTAAGAGGCGACAGGCATTTACGATTTCGCGATAGTTTCAAAACTTGAAAATACGGACGTAAATAAGCCCTGAAACTTCGATGTCTGAAACTACAAACGATCCAATACATACAACTCGAAGAAAAGCTCTTTGAAGTTTGCGAAAACTTTGTTCTTCTAGAACAAACTAAGATTTTCTATACGAAATGGACGATTATTATAATTAAGTGAGTTAATTATAAGTATTCGGTTGGAAAGGTAGCCTGCCTTGTTTTCTTATATTTGTAAAGGCTATACCCGTGTAAGGGAACAAAATATGCCCCTGACGTTATCAGCCAATGAATACATCCTATGTATTGGTTATTATAATGCAAGTTATTAATCTGCCAAGTTTTATGTCATAATTATTGACAGTTTCCTTACAATGTCACTTGAAAGTTTTTTAAATTTTTCTAAATATCTTGAAAACTACTGATCCGTTTCTTTTGTGATTAACGTATGTTGTTAATGGCTTGAAGAGAAATAAATTCACAAAAAACAAGACGTCTCTAGGTCAACATTAACTTGGTCGTTTTTGATGTCAAATATTTCAAACTTCACACTATTCACGGGTATAGCCTTTGTAATTGATCTATTGTTGTTTTAGGAGATATTTCGTAAGTTATCCATCTTATCATGTATGATTCAACAGCACAAAAAACCCTACATTCTCTTTTCCCACACTTCACGAACACGAGTTTTTCACATGGAACTACTGCCAGTTGGTACTAACGTACAAGAGAATCCACGCTTTGAACAAAAAATTGTGCTCATTGTATTCTCCAAAAATATGGCTGTCTCGTTTCCTCTACAGTACACCACCCCTTTTTTTAAGCATTTTATTGAGAAAAATTAGGCACAGATTTTTGTGTAAAGTGCGCACTCTTCTATAAAAACATCTTGGTATAACTAGTTTATTTTTATGCCCCTAATCCAGAAATGAAACCAGAAGAACTAAGCACAACAGTGACTCAACAACTCAGAACTGATTTTTTGACAGCTTCCAATACAGAAATCTCAGCTCGGTAGATCGATCACGAATATTTCAACCTTCCGTACCGTAAACCGTAACGAAAAATGTTTGGCCAATGACAAAGCGTTATTTAGAATCTACAGTTTCTCATTGGCCAAACCTACCTACTTTTTCGCTATACCTATATGTCGTGATCGCGCCTCAGATTACTTCTTAGACATAGATTGGCCCCTGAGCATGATTTTGGTATACAGCCCTAAGTGTGTTGAATTGTTTTATTTTAGCACTCAGAGGGGTACATAATAAAATACAGGAAGCTTTTCAGCAAATGTAATGGCGTCTGCAACAGGATATATACAGTAAAGTAGGTATTGTTCGATTTGAAGATGCCTTTTTCTACAACTTGTGGTTATGTCAGCTAGCGCTTTTAGAGAGTAATCCATTGTTAGTGCTGGCTACTATCCTACTTATATTATAAATGTGACAGTTTGTGAGGATGGCTGGACGGATGGATGGATGTTTGTTACTCTTTTATGTAAAAACTACTGAACGTATTTTAATGAAGCTTGGAATATACATAGTTTATTACCGGGATTAACACAGGATCGATGCAATTATTTGTGATTGGTAATGGTTACCACTTAACATCAGGTAGGCCAAGAGCTTGTTCCATCTTCGATAACATAAAAAAAGTGACTCCTTATCCGCGTGCGCGCGAGCGCGCGAGCGAAGCCGCGGGTGAGAGCTAGTACTTAAATAATAAGGAGAACTCTTACTTTCTCTCGTCAAGGAGCCAACTCCATCTGTCAAACCACAGCTGCTTGCAGATGTCCACTTTCTTCCATTGCGCCCGCATTTGGAATGCCTCCGTGTTGGGGTCGAACTTCGGATTCATGTCTTTAGCCATTGTTTCTGTGGAGATGAAAATGATCACATAGTTTTAGTTCTGCTGCCATGCAAAATCCCTTAGTAAGAAAATAAAGAGCCTGTGAAGTTACAGCCACATGATGCAAAGCACAATAAATAAGCACAGGGTATCACAAATTTAACAAAAACAGTTTTGTTTTTTAGGGTGACGTTACCGAACCGGTCAAACGGTCCGGTTTTTTTTTCTTCTTTGAAGAGGCTAGACGACTGAAAAATTCTAATTAGTCCGTAATTTACATATCCAAAAAATATTGGACACGTGTTTACAGACAAAATTATAGCGAAGTCTCTAAATAATATGGTTTTACTTAAACAAATGTGAGGACAGCTGTAATTAAGCTATAGAGCTAGTTAGTTACACGGTCAAATTTTGTGTTATCTGAAAGGCCTTAATTTGTCCATTCTAGAGCTGGTTTCTATTTTTGTATAGGACGTACAATTTTCAATTACGAAGAAAACTTACTAATTAGTATCGCACGCCATTGACGTCACCCGCGGTGGGCGAGTGGCCGGTCTTGTTTTATAAGATGTCCCGTAGTTTTATAGATCTTACTTACGGGTTTAAATACTATATGATGTATGATAAGTATGTGTTTACAATATATATATATGGTTCCCATAATACAAGCTCTGCTTAGTTGTATAAAAGTATACATCGATATTTAGTTAAATTTAAACTCCTTCATACCAGAACGGCTAAACAGATTTGAATGAAAGGAAAGGAAAATTCACCAAGGATAACACATTAACTTACGTGTAAATGCGAGGTGAAAGCTAACTAGCATTTTTCATCCAAGTGTCAGGCAATTGGAGCCGAGGGCGGAAACAAGTTTAAATTTAAGAAAGTTAAGTAAATTGAGAGATTATAACAACGTCTATAATTAAGTTGGTTGGTAACAACTTTTAATTAATTAAGTTGTGCAAATATTTTAATGAAATGGAGGATAAAAAAGGTTAACGAAGACTTAAAATTATTTGGACCAAGTTTTGTTAAGTAATTTAATCGCACTTCGTAGCTTAATGGAAAATTTGGTAAGTTTTGAGGCTTAAGGGAAAATTGGCTTAGTTACACAAGTTCTCCGAAATGCCCTGTTACAAAACAAAAACTTAGAAATGTTTATGAAAATCATGACATTTATATCTCAATAAAATTATAAATTAATCAAACCCCCGATATAAAAAGCTTATTTCACTTTCCTACACCATAATCAGATCCTGATCACCATCTATCTAAAACTTATTCTTCGAGACCATTCTAATGAGCCCAAACACGATAAGTTTGTGTGTGATGCTTTAAGTTTGTGAGGTGTTGGGTAACCTACAGGTTCCAGGTAATGATGCAGCATAAAGTCAGGGTTGCTGTGTTCTTGCAATATCATTGATGTGGCAGAATACCAAATTTCTGATTGATCAGACCACTAGAAGTTGCTCAGAGGCCTCATTTACTAACTCAGTTGCACACCGAAATGATAGGCACCGGTCCTATTTTTACAAACTTTGACAGTTTGTCAACTGACGTTCTTCTGATTTCGACAGATGAAATGTCAAAGTTTGCAAATAAACGACCGGTGCCTATCATTTCGGTGTGCAACTGAGTTAGTAAATGAGGCCTCAGATCCCTTCATATAAAATAAATGAGTTGATGATCTTCAAACGGCTGAACAGATTTTCTTGAATCATAGCTAATAACACTCGATCAAGGCACCTTTTAAATAAATAAAAACTTTAATTTGCTAGCTATGGTGCCCCAGACAGACACACAAATACGTCAAACTTATAACACCCCTCTTTTTGCGTCGGGGTTTAAAAGTAATAGAAAAGGAAAACTAGGGAATCTTTATCTAGATCGCAGGAAGATGAATTACCGTGAAAGTTAAAATACCTTTCTTCAAGTAAAAGAAAATATACTTAGATCAACCTACTTGACTCTTAAATTTTATTATTTTGCTGGAGTGTTCTGATTTTTCTTTTGTTCAGCATGCCGGGCATTAAACTGACAAGGAACCCTGCAGTTTCTTACAGAAGACTTTCCTTTTGTAAAAAAAAGTGCAAAATATTTAAAAAGATAAACATAATAGGGAATTAGTAGTAACAAAGCCCGTCAACTATACCGAAAGGTTATCTTTGTAACGCCCCTTCCAGAACAGTTTTTGTCAAATTTGCGTAGCTGTTGTTTGGTCTAGGCTAGAGCCGAGTGCATTGTTGCAAAAATACAAAACCCCGTTATCACGATACCAAAACATCTGAACACCTAGGAAACCAATGCCAAGTCAACGACGACTTGATTTGGAATCATTGTGTTTGGGTAACAGTGAGCGAAGTAAGTGGTTGCTATAGTAGATGTTCTAAAAACTTACTTAAGTTTTTTTCATCATCATCGTCATGATCAGCCATAAACCTCCTCTAATGAGCGTCATTGCGTCAGGTCCCCAATTTTACAAAATTACACCCTGTCCTTGTCCTTATTTTTTCTCAAATTGCGCCCAGTTCTAGAGTTATTTTAAAGCTCATTATTTTTTGAAAATAATTTTATTGTCTGTTACTGTTACACATTGGTGTCTAGTCTATGCAATCTTAGGTTAGGTATTGAAAGTTCTAATTATATGTAAGAATGTGGGTACCTGACCGATAATAATTGGTACCAATGAATTTAGCTTTGGTTAAAGATTTTGTTTTGTATCTCGTATCTAATAATTCTTAGATAATTGGTGTCTATACAATCATCTTAGGTTATAGAAAGTTCTATTAATATGTAAGTACGTAGTTATCTGACCGCTAATAATTGCCTACCTACCAACACCAATGATTTAACTTGTGTTTCTTTATGGACAAAGTAATACATCGTTTCGAACAACGATAATTTTAGCATGTAAACCGGGCCAGCCTTTGGCATCCCTGTAATCGGATTCCATATTGCACATTATATGTCATATAATCAGAGTACCACCGAGTACGTACATAATAGTTGCTTTGCCTGTGCCATTGCCATTGATAAGTAGGGCAAGCCAATCTAAGAATGCTAAGCAACTTCTTACGAAGCCGATGCTTTAGAAATAAATATTAAATTTACATTTAATTTTAATTGATAAATGCTCTGCTTTTAATAATGAATGGGTAAACTTTATATTCTGCTTATTTTATAACTCTTGTTATAATGGAAAGGAATGTTTTAGTGCAAAATTTTCGTTGACTGTGAAACTTAGTGTAAGTAGGTATACTAACAATCTGATCTGGAATTCTTAAGAAAATAAGTACTTAGAGCAAAGAATGGGGCTATGAACCTACCTACTAATTTAATTAAGTACCTATGTAACACCTGGTTGGAGATATAGGGGTATTGTGTCGCGGCGAAAAAATGTTGACCATCCTTCGTTATCGAGCCGACGACATAGTCCTTTTCTGCTCCTCCGCCACCGAACTTGGTTAGCCTTAGCATGAACATGTCGAAGACAAAATTAATGACGAACACCACACAACACCGGTTAGAGGAAGACGGCAGGGAGATTGTATACTTCGATGAGTAGGTATATATATCAAGGCCAAATAGTGGCCTTCCAGAGCAGGCAAGACGTTTACGTGAAAGCACAAGTATAAACGCAAACGAAGTTGCGAGTCGCTCAGAAAGTATTATATAAAAGAAACATCATTTTTAATGAATTAATGTTGTCCTGACACGGGGGTCACATTGGTCCTCAAAAAAATAGTTCTAAGGATGTCTCCGCTTTTTCACGAACTTACCACGAACTTCTAAGTTTTTTTATACCGATCGCTGGTGATAAGCCAGAAGGTTTATTTTGAAGATCCAATCCCACGCACATGAGTGCCTGTGATTGGATCTTCTACACTTCCTTTATGTCTATACACTATTAATTAAGTACAACAATCACAGTCACGCATTAAGTTACTGTAACCATTGGACCTCCATAAAGAGATATAAGTAGGTCGATTAGAAAGTGTAAAAACGTGATCGATTGTTGATCTAATTTTGATCGTCGCCTTTCTAGATTGCGATTGAATAATAGGTACTAATCTAGATTAATTCTCACACTTTTTCATTAAATCGTGATATAGAAAGCATCAAGTTTTTAGAAGTTTGTTTTAATTGTAAGCAGTAATTTATTTAAGTTAAAGATATCTAATCTATATATTGTAAAATAAGTTGGAAATATCTTCAATTAAAGTTAATATGGTAGGACTTTTCTTTAGCTGATGTGAGCAAGGGGGGAGGGAAGGGGTGGGGGGTGACATTGTCAGATTACCAAAACATACCAAAAAAACTGCCGGGAAAACCACGACAAATGTCATTGTCATTGTCAAATTACCAAATATTTAGCAATCAGTAGCAAACAATAACATCAAGTTTGAGGAAATTATTAGTTATTAGTTATTATTATTTGAAAATTCCAATTATTCACGATTGGAATTTTCAAATAATAATAACTCAAAAACTATTTGTTTCCGTACTACGCCAATTTAAATTTAGGCTTCCTAGGTAAAAAGCTAACTGTGACTAAAGTTTCAGCCGCCTAGCTCACATCAGCTAAAGGAAAATTGAGCCCAGCAAGCATGTAGTGTAAACTAAGCTGAGCTTGTCATAAAGAGAACCACATGACTAAAATACTACTAACTATCATACCAGCTTCACAATACCCATAATTCTAGAATTTTTTCTTTCATTTATTTATTTTTGTAATCGTTTATATCTTGCGATCAAGGTTGCGATGGGGTACATATTTTGTTAATGCTAACATAAATGATACAAAGAAAACATCTAAGCCCGAGCTAAATATTTGCAGATCATACATACATTTGTCTTACGGCGGGAATCAAATCTGCGTCTTCGTCCAGAGGCCGTCCCTTGAGGACTGTGCTTGAGGACTAAGGTTCCTTCTGTACTTAGACTTATTTATTTGGTTTCATTTGATTGTGAAAGTGGAGGTGTTTACTTACATTGTATTGTATAGTATTGTTAGAATAATAAAAAGCTTGCAAATTAAGTAAGCTATGCAAAAAACACAACCTCAGTTTTGGCTTTATATAAACATTTACCGGGTTGGACAGTAGAATTCAAATTTGACATAGCTTAAAGATCTCCACGCTAAGTCTCCATGTTAGCAAGGAGGATAAACGTGTTTATTAAAAAATAGTATTTATACTAATGTAGTTTCATAATCTACAACCTAGTGAATCTAAAACCTCCAAAGGGGTAGCTTTGGAACCACTAGGTTGCAGATTTGCTATACTTTTGCTGGTACATAACTATTTACTATCATAAATAATAATTTTAAATTAGGTATATATTTATGACACGTAAATAAAAGTACACTTGTTACATTTATTCTAACTTGTAACATTGTCCGCAGGGTGTCGTTCGGCAGCTCGAAGGGCTCCATGGTAGAGACGCTGATCTACGAGAGTCCGTTGCAGGAGGAGCCGGAGAGTAGTCCCCCACCTCGCCCGCAGGAGACCAGCTTCCCATACACGCCGGCGGATGACGAGTACGTTACATACCTACCTACATTTATCCCATGAGTATGTAATTTTTTGTTCGAGCGATTGAAGCGACATTATAGCGAATTTTTTTTCTTATTTATGTTTTTAAAATAGTTTTTTCTGAATCCATTTGTCCTATATTGAACCATTAGCTGTTTATTTCTTACTAGCTTTCGCCCGCGGCTTCGCCCGCGTGGTAACTGAATATAAAGATTGTACCTACAATTATTTCACAAACTTTCGGAGATTTTGAACGTTGTGAGTTACCTTACCTTATGGCATGATTGGAACAAAAATTGAAAGAAAGCAAAAAAAGCTTTAGTCAGTATTCAAAATTGGGTCCACACTGGACCATGCACTGCGCTCCGATCGCGCGCGACCGGAAGGTGCACGATCCAAACGCGCGTTCAGCGTGGAAATGCGTGATGCGCGCGATCCAAGTAGAGCGCGCGCTCCTCGTTTCCTTCCTCACGCGGCCGATCCATTCCCTTGTCGATTTTTCTCTATGCTCAAGCCGGGTCCACACTGAACGTTCCACTTTTCACGCTCCACGATCTTGAATCGTGGAGCACGGAGCACTGATCGAAATTTGGATTTTCCGGTGTAGACTCGGGTAGTGAACTACCTACTAGTTTAATTTTGACTTATAACGTGACCAGCTATTCACGTATTAAGCCCATTAAAAACCGCTAATCCTCCGATTAAAGAAAAGGTCTAATCCTTTTCTCAATGTAGTACTTGTAGGACAGGATAACTGTCAACATGACACAAATAGGTACGACATAAGTACATTTTATGCATTCTACCCATGGAATTATTATTAGCTTCGTATTGATTCTACCAGGATCAACGCTACCAGGCAATCAAACAGTACATATGTAGGTTTTTGGAATCGGGTTCAGGGTCTCATTAGATATTTTTGTTTCGTCTGTCTTCTAGTGGTATTATTTCATAAATTGCTCCAAAAATTTTTAACAAAGTTTTTTCTGATCGCAAGAACACAGGATGAACAGTTGGATCGACAGTTATTCCGTCGTATCTTAGAGTGTATTCGCAAAATGATACTGACATGAAATATTCAATCAAGAGAGCTACCTGTAGGGGTGTTCTCAAGATACCCTTACATAATTAATTTCATTATACAAATCAAACTACCTTACTTCCATAACATTACCTGATTTTCTGCCTTTACCATCAAAGATTAATATTGAATATTGAGTTAGATTCTTATTAAAATAATATTTTATACCTCATAAATACAACTTTGATTCATTTAAGTGAAGTTGATATGGCGGAAGGTAGGTATGCCATAGTTCAGGATTTTAGTTTGGATACCTACGCTATTTCAACCTGCTCTATCATCACCATAAAAGTGTAGGTACCTATTATGTTTTTTATTTCATGTAATGTGTACGTTGTGTGAAATAAATTATATTATCGTCAATACCAACACGGGGTTAAATACATACATATAATCTAAGAAGTCTGTAAAGGTTTAATTATTTGCAAGTATTGCAAGACTTTGCAGGATCCAAAAATGGATAATAAAACCTAACTACAGAATTCACAAATGTATGAACATGTTGTATTATTCGAATAATTGACTCTACTAACAGTCTACGTAGATAGTTACTGAAATCAGGGTTATGGATGAAAGTAAAGTGTTGGAGTGGGAATATAACAAAAAACTGATATACGTAAGCTTTGGTGAATGCTAAAATGCTATACAGAAGTCTAAAAAAGTTTGTCCCACCTGTTGAACCCAAAAAAGACAGGTTTTAGCTTGAAGGTTGTCCCATCCTTTTTAGGTAGGCGTATCAAAGACACGCTTTCATCGGAGCGAGATAAATCTCAGGACAAGAACTAATTGGTTCGTTAGGCGCTCAGTGTCGTTGACTAGCAAAATTATATCTGGGTACTGTGGTATCTACCTTTATTAGTAAGTATATGTGCTCCAGGCATGGCTACTTTGGTTTTCTTAACAGATTATTTTGGTTATGCAACACTCTGCCCTGTCCCTATCTGGATGGGTGACCGGTTAGTGGTATTTATATCTCAGCTCTCCCGTGCTCCTGAAGGCACGCCAAGCTGTTGCTCCCAGCTTTTCCCGTCGCTAAGACATGCGGAGGTCTACGGGCGCGGCCCAAAAACTCCACCGGAGTTTGTCACTAGATCATACGAAGAAGTACAGAAGGTAGATATAAAATATAAAGCGCTCATGGCTCACTTCGTGTTGTTTTGTAGATCTTAAGCAACTGTCCACCCGATCGCCAATGGGATACTAATTCGTGGCACATTTAAAATCGTGTACCTACTTTCTGAACGATTTTCAATGAACTATTTTGAAATATAAAGTACGTGCAATCCTTTTCTTAGATGGAGGTAATAGAAACTAAATTACTTTAAGCAATAAAGAGTGTTACTCAAAATGCCTGCCATTATTTATTTAAACAGTACCTACATGATTTTCTTAGATGGAGGTAAAAGAGATTAAATTACTTTAAGCGATAAAGAGTGTTACTCAAAATGCCTTCCATTATTTATTTAAACAGTACCTACATGATTTTCTTAGATGGAGGTAAAAGAGACTAAATTACTTTAAGCGATGAAGAATGTTACTCAAAATGCCTTCCATTATTTATTTAAACAGTACCTACAGGATTTTCTTAGATGGAGGTAATAGAGACTAAATTATTTTAAGCGACAAAGAGTGTAACTCAAAATCCCTGCAATTATTTATTTAAAAAGATAAATGACTCAGTGAACTTCTTACCATTTAAAACGAAGAAACGATTTGTAATACGAAATGGGTGTAATGTGGAAACTCACCCTCTGCCCATACCTTTACACCCATACTTCTACATCCTAACACACTAACACATACCATCTTCAGAGGGCGTTGATGTCTGTAACACAGTTCCATTATTTTCACAGATAACATATATCTTTCAATACTGTACTCTCTATTACTAATATTCTATAGCTAATTATTAGGTTACTTAAAGTGAGTAAAATTGATTGGCACATGCTAAGTGTATCTGTGAGCGTAAGCATTTTAACACGTTGACTGCTGGCTTCGGGAATCCGAGGAGCACATATTGCAGTAGGTACGGTGGCACTAGCACCTTTTAATCTAAGACTGACGTTGACTGCGAGCTCAATACACTAACATGTTGACTGCGAGCTCAATACACTTGCATGTTGACTGCGAGCTCAATACACTAGCATGTTGACTGCGAGCTTAATACACTAGCATGTTGACTGCGAGCTCAATACACTTGCATGTTGACTGAGAGCTCAATACACTAGCATGTTGACTGCGAACTCAATACTTTAGCATATTGACTGCGAGCTCAATAGACTAGCATGTTGACTACGAACTTAATACACTAGCATGTTGACTGCGAGCTCAATACACTTGCATGTTGACTGCGAGCTCAATACACTAGCATGTTGACTGCGAGCCTCATGCATGTCCTTCAGCATTCAGCACTCATAGCGTTAACTCCTATATTGACTGCCAACCTTATTACTTTAATACCATTATAAAAATATAATGGGATTGAGAAAGTAAAATCATTATTGACTACGTCAGCACTGCTTAGCTAAATAGTATTTTATTGATTATTTTGGCTTTGAAATTTCATTGTACTTGGTCTTTTATAATAGGCTATTTTCTAAATTGTGTTTAATAGTATAGGTATAATTTAATTATTTTTTAATATGTAGTATATCTAATAAAGGTAGGTAATTAGTTTTTGTATTATAAGCACCTCCACTCAAATATTCTTTCCATTCTTGGTTGTCTGGAAGAAATCGATTTAAGCGATAAGACCGCCCATTGTACCTACATTACTATTTAATTTCTCTGTTTTTGTAATATTTTGGTTTTTAATTGGTTTTGGTTAATGGCACAAGTTAAGGGAGGCCTATACCCAGCAGTGGGTGAAATCGGGCTGTGGATGATGATGATGATGATGATGTGTGCAATAAAGTTTTTGTGTGCAGTAGAGTTCATCTATTTATATATATATCTATCTCTGTGGCGCAGTGGGCAGCAAACCTGTGTCGCAAAAAGAAAAAAAAAACAACCTAACAACAACGGTCGCAACAGGTTGCGGGTTCGATTCCTTCCGCGCAAAATGTCGTACGTTCAGCAAATATTTGTCTCGGGTATTTAATTACTATTTATAATATAATATTTATTAATTATCAAATAAATGTATGTTAGTAGTATATCAGTCATGATAATGTGGTTCCCATTATGGGGACAAGCCTTGCTTTGTTTGGGGCACCATAATGCCGTGTCATATTGTCTATTTTTTTTTGGGCGATTCCAATCATATTCTCCTGCATATACGCTTTTTTCGTTTCCCCCTGACGCGTCGTCGGTTACGTTATATTATAAAAATCGGCCATAAGTCAATTTCCTAAGAAAAAATCAGAACCAAAATTGGAACCAAAGAAGAACATTTTATATCAGTGGTTACAATAACCCCAATGAATTTACGTCAAAACCAGACCAATAAAAGTTTGTAAAATACCCAGTCACACACATTACAAACGTAATCGGATAATGCAAAATATTTTGCACGTTATAAGAAACAAAACAAGGTCTGAACTGTAAATATTATGAGAAAGTGATAGTCGTACCCGAACGTAACTCGATCCAGACGAAGATTGATGCCGAACACAATAATCGTGGGCTTGGGTAGAGTGCGGCAAAGTTACTGTTCCACTATCATCGTAATATACAAAATGGAATAGATAAATAACAGCATCAGGTATTTATTATTAATCATTTTCACGTCATAGTAGCCAATGTAAGGTACTGGCCCCACTTGTCTGACCTGGCGCGGGCATGGCACGGGCGCTTTCCTATTCCATTCAAATTTAATACAAAATTCATGGAAATAAAGCACAATTCAGCTCGGACGACTTCGCGTCATAAGCACGTCCGATCAACGACATACCGTGTGTCCTAAATTGTGCTTTATTTCCATGCATTTTGTATGAAACTTGAATGGAATAAGAAACCGCCAGTGCCTTGTCTGCGTCCGACGAGGTCACATTCATCGGGCACGGACATGGCGCAGACATGGCACAGGCGGTTTCCTATTCCATTCAAATTTCATACAAAATGCATGGAAATAAAGCACAATTTAGGACACACGGTATGTCGTTGATCGGACGTATGACGCGCCATTTCGGCGCCCGCGCCCGATCGCCGCCAGATGGGCGTCAGATGGCCGCCAGTTCGTAGTATGTACTTGCTTGCGACATACGTCTTTTAGTGATGTAAAAATGCGTGACGAATGACGATATCGAATTTAATATTGAATTTTTTTGAATTGATTGTAAAATATGCAACGCTTTATGATCATTGTCGTTCCATTATTGTAACTGAAATGTTCAAGATAAATTGTGGCTGGAAATCGGAAAGAGATTAAACTAAACCGGTATTAAGATTTTTTTTATGTAATACCCATGGTAATACTAGCTGATCCTTGTGCAAATTCGTTTGCGCGTATTTTCTTCAACTGTATCAGGGCCCGATTTGGTAACCCGATGAAGAGGTTTTCGGCAGGGTTTTTCCAAAAGTTTAGTTAACCCTCTCCGTATGGTTTACACTATTATTTGATACGTTAAACAATTCAAAACCCTTTTGATTAGGTTATCTGATCATGAGGGTTATCAATAGTATTGGGTTTTGGTATTATTCCAAAACCCATTCCTTAGGGTTACCCTTTTTATCATTGTAACACGGGTTTTATGTGGGTTATAGGAGATAATGGAGAAAATAATTTTGGTCAAAAGATTAAAAATAATTGCGGTAATTGTGTTCTAAGCATTAAGGGTGGAAATGCAGACTACTAATTGTTTATTATACGCAATAATAATTATATTATAATAAAATTGGAATAAATTTTCAATGACAGCTGTCAAACTTAAATCGACCATATCTCGAGAACTACTTATCATAGACTTGCTTTTGCTAGCTCAAATGATAGCTATTGACAAGACCTTAATTTTCGATGACAGCTGTCAAACTTAAATCGACCATATCTCGAGAACTACTCATCTTAGACTTGCCTTTACTAGCTCAAATGATAGCTATTGACAAGACCTTAATTTTCGATGACAGCTGTCAAACTTAAATCAACCATATCTCGATAACTACTCATTTTAGACTTGCTTTTAGTAGCTCAAATGATAGCTATTGACAAGACCTTAATTTTCAATGACAGCTGTCAAACTTAAATCGACCATATCTCGAGAACTACTCATCCTAGACTTGCTTTTACTAGCTCAAATGATTGCTATTGACATGAACTTAATTTTCGATGACAGCTGTCAAACTTAAATCGACCATATCTCGAGAACTACTTATCTTAGACTTGCTTTTACTAGCTCAAATGATAGCTATTGACAAGACCTTAATTTTCGATGACAGCTGTCAAACTTAAATCAATCATATCTCGATAACTACTCATCTTAGACTTGCCTTTAGTAGCTCAAATGATAGCTATTGACAAGACCTTAATTTTCAATGACAGCTGTCAAACTTAAATCGACCATATCTCGAGAACTACTCATCCTAGACTTGCTTTTACTAGCTCAAATGATTGCTATTGACATGAACTTAATTTTCGATGACAGCTGTCAAACTTAAATCGACCATATCTCGAGAACTACTCATCCTAGACTTGCTTTTACTAGCTCAAATGATTGCTATTGACATGAACTTAATTTTCGATGACAGCTGTCAAACTTAAATCGACCATATCTCGAGAACTACTTATCTTAGACTTGCTTTTACTAGCTCAAATGATAGCTATTGACAAGACCTTAATTTTCGATGACAGCTGTCAAACTTAAATCAACCATATCTCGATAACTACTCATCTTAGACTTGCCTTTAGTAGCTCAAATGATAGCTATTGACAAGACCTTAATTTTCAATGACAGCTGTCAAACTTAAATCGACCCTATCTCGAGAACTACTCATCCTAGACTTACTTTTACTAGCTCAAATGATTGCTATTGACATGAACTTAATTTTCGATGACAGCTGTCAAACTTAAATCGACCATATCTCGAGAACTACTCATCCTTTACATGCCGTTACTAGCTTACATGATAGCTATTGTTAAGATCTTAATTTTCGATGACAGTTTTTAGTTTGACAGCTGTCATCGAAAATTAAGATTTTATTAGTAGCTATCATTTGAGCTAGTAACGGCAAGTCTAGGATGAGTACTTCTCGAGATATGGCAAATTCAAGTTTGACATATGTCATTGAAAATAAAGATCTTGTCAATAGCTATCTTTTGAGCAATTAACGGCTAGTCTAGGATGAGTAGTTCCTGAGATATAACCATTTATAGATGAATTTGTAGAATGAGTTTCGAGTGGAGCTTTGAGTTGAGTTTTGAGTTTGAGTTTTAGAGTGACAGTGACAGTGACAATCAAAAATTATTATTCAAAATAGTTTAGAGGTCATATTTTTCTTTTTAACACGTTGACTGCGGGTTTCGGACATAACGCTTTACAAAATACCCATTATGTGTACTGTCGGCTTTGCCTAATAAATACAATAAAAATAAAAAATAACGCTACGCAGAGTACTCTGCGATGATGCCCTATGAAAACTGACTGAAACACATTTTTTTCTTTTTAACATGTTGGCTGCGGGTCTCGTATATGATAGATAACGCATACTCTGCGATGATGACCAATGAAAACTGACTGAAACACAGCACTTTCCTTATGTTTTCAAAACTTTTCTTTAATGCAGTGATGCTCTTCCTTCAACCAAATAAAGCGATCCGAACTTATACCTAATGATTGACGACATAAATCAAGAGTCAAAATCTAAATTCCCCCACCCAGTGTCAGGCGTAATGATAACCATTGTGTAACATTCAAAAAAACCTATCAAGAGGTAACTCCATTCATTCGTTTAACCTCATAAGAGGTTAACCCTATCGACTGAAAACCGAAAGGAACGGGTTAAACTTTCGCTTGTGTTAGGAGGAGAATACCCAAACGAAAGGGTAATCCCGTCAACTGTATAACCCAATGAAGGGGTTTCACTTTCGAAGCAACTAACTCGAAATTGGGGTTGTACGGGCCCTGATCTGTATATTTATTAATTGTATGCACGAGAGCAAGAGCATCTTCGTCTTCTGAGGATGACATGCTGACACATCGATACCGGACAACAGACTGCACTACACTTGTGCCTCTGTCACGTCATTTCTGCGTCTTGTCCGAGCCATGTCCGCGCCATGCCCGTGCCATGTCCTTGCCACGTCCGTGCCACGTCCGCGCCATGTCCGCGCCATGTCCGCGCCCGATATGTGTGACCTGGGCCTAAGCAGAACTTTGTGCTGAAGTACTTAACACACGGTGATATATTTATTTATAATTATCATCATCATCAGCCTATCGCGCTCATTAAGGAAGGCCTATATTCAGCAGTGGACTGCTATAAGCTGATGATCAAGTAACTCATGTTTTTTGTAAAAATATTATATACGTGTTATTATTATACATAGAAAAAAAACCCACAGGGGAGCGGTAATCGAGTTAATCAATGCTCAAAGTTAGCCCTGTCACTGTTTGTCATTGTCCAACGGTAAGCCCAAGTATTGATGACATTGCTGAAAGAATGTGTAAAGTTAACAAAAAACTAAAAGTTTTGTTTTGCTAAGACTGGTGCCGATACGGGGCTTCTACAACCGTCCGATTTTACCACAGTCGTGCTACTAACCGTAGCTCGACTGCTTGTAAAATCTCTGACACTGCTACGTCACTGCGTTACGGTGTGGCTACGTCTACGACTCCGCTACGGGGCCTCTACGGTGTAGATATAACCTACTCAATGCTCTGCTACAGCACAGATAACATATTACAATACCAATACATCATGTTATCATGATGCTATGGTAGTGACCGTGAGTATAGTGAGGTTAATTGGAAAAAAAATGGATTCATATGTTTAATACTTACTCCCTTGTTAATATTATCTATGTCTCTCTGCGTGATAGAATTCGAAATGAGAAGATCCGTAAGAGAACCAGGGTAACCGACATAGCTCTCAAAATCATCTAGTTGAAGTGGCAGTGGGCAGGCAATATAGCTCGTAGAACCGATAACCGTTGGGGAATAAAGGTTCTCGCACGGCGACCGCGAACTGGAAGACGAAGTGTGGGGAGATCCCCTACCAGATAGAAAGATGACATCGTCAAGATTGCAGGTAATCGACGGATGGAGAGGGCTCAAGACCGTTCTTCGTGAAATTCCTTGGGGGAGACCTATGTTCAGCAGTGGACTTCTATAAGTTGTTGTTGATGATGATGATGATGAATTAATACTATTTGCTGCATAAATATGAAATACTCCAACTATGTATGCTACGACTTTTCTACGTTACCGCTACGGTATGCTACCTATTAATTGTTACCAAAAATAAACTAGGTAGTACATTAGTTGAGCTAGACGTAGCACGTAGTTACATTCTAATAGTGTCGCTTAATTTGAGACCAAATTACTACAAGCCAATATTGTATTCTTTGGAATATTACTACTATACAAAGGTGAGTTTGAATTCATATGCTAACACCTACAAATTTAATGATAAGAGATAATAAATATGGAAGAATAGTATTTTTTCCCATTTTTTTATATCATGAAATTTGGGATAATATATTTGATTTGTAATTTATTAGAAAACTACTAGGTACTTACTATATAATTTTGCATGCCTAACATTTTGTGGTTTTACTGTACCACTGCATCTTTATGACTCATGTCTTTTTTCTATGATCATGTATGCGATTTTTTTTTTTTTTTATTATACTTGAAGATGGAACAAGCACATGGTGTTAAGTGGTAATTATTACCTATCACAAAGCATTGCATCGTAGATCACGTTTTTTTTGGAACGTGCTCAAGAACTTGTATAGTTAGTGCGTGCTTCCAGTGATGACATAAGGTACTAAAACATGGTCGCTAACTATCGGTCTCAAGTCTTATCACCTCATACACAAAATCAGAGTAACGCAAAGGCTTATGGAGAGATATATTCTCGTATTTTTTCGTAACAAAAATTCGTAATATTATCGGTGAGTTAAAGGAGAATGCCGTCTGATGTATGGCGCTCGGTACCAAGACTAAAGTGAGTGCGTCAAAAAAATATCCAATAAGTTTTTAGTCGATTCTACTGTCAAAATAATTAAAAATGAGGGTTATTGCCATAGTAACACTTTACATCAATCTCTATTGCCATAGCAACGTGTATATCATTGGTTATTGTAGTCTAATGGCGGCGTGCAACGGAAACCAAATCATCAAAATTTTTTTTTTCTTGATTATTAATCGAGTCGGTGTGTAAAACTAAAGAAAATGTTAATGTCATTTATAAAATATAATAAATTTTATGGGATACGTTCGGTTTTGACGCAATTGGTACGGGTTCTCGGCATTCTCCTTTACAATACTACACAAATGAGCAACAAAAACCATAAACAGCTAATACATATAGCTCATATTTTTGATTGAAATCATATAGAAGTACGTAGGATCAGAGATCTTAACTATTGTTTTAGTAACTAATCATATTAATAATGACTTGGAACCTATTATTGTATTTACGTCAGTGTTTTAAATGTAAAATATCAACAGTGTTGCTATTTCCCAAAAGTACCGAAAGAACCGGAATTCCGTTTAAGGATTCCCGGTTCCTAAAAGTGCTGAAAATTCCAGGATTTCCGGTTCCAGGATTTCCCGGGAACAAACCCTAGGCGCACCGGGTCATCTAGTTATAACAAAAAAAAATAAGACTTTATTATATTTTATAACTAGTATTAGGGAAGGCACAAGTTGAGGGGGGCATGAGATTTCATCCACTGATGAGTAACAGTGGGTGAAATCAGGCTGTAGATGATAATGATGATGATGAATTGATGACCTAAGGATGAGCGAAATCTATGACAAGTATTTTTAACTTTTTTATTTTATTTTTAGAATTTTAAGAAAACTTACAGCTAGGTATAATAAATAGAACATAGAATATTACATAGCACCCACTGAGGAGCACAAATGCATACTGAAGGCCAATTAAAAGTTTCCACAAATAGCACAAAGATTTAAAAATAGAGATAAATATAAAGAAAAAAATATTTGAGTCACACAATAAGTTTACAAATAAACAATAGTAAAGTGCTTACGTGCTAATCTAGTACAAGAAATAGCGACAAAAAGGTCGCCAGTCAGCATAATGATTTATGCTGCAGAAGCATGGAAGCTACTGCAGCGCTGATTTATATATTTAATTACTTATTCATTTATGAATTACTATGTTTTTAAACATTTTTACCGTCAAACGACCCTGGCTCACCTTATAAAAAAACATTTTGTACCTATTTGTAGTTGAAATTAGTAGGTAGGTATTAGGTAGGTAGGTAGAAACGGTATCAATAAGATTCCTCAAGCACGTGGGCAAGAAATTAAACTCGTTGACTGCGGGCATGGCTCGTAACTTGGCCAGCTGTACTTCCTTACTTGTGTTTTCAGTGCTCAAAGCTTTATATGAAGCTATACACTAGGAAATAATAAACTGAATTTATTACTTTTCTCCAATAAGGATACATTGGTACCTCTGCCTTTACTATCTTTGTACGTACCTACTTTGCGATAGGTATATATCTTCATATTTTATTCCTGAATGCCGAGTTTGTGTTGACGTTTCCTTTAAAGGTGGGCTAAAAAGCCAATCAAACTGACAACACAAAGCAGGATCTGTCGCACCCAGCGACGGAAGCTGTCGTGGTCGTAAGCGGGGAATTCACTAGACGGGCATGCCCGCGGGCAAGTCTGCAGACATGCCCGCCGGACCTCGCTACTATAGGACTGTGCAATGTTTTTTAGTGTAAGCGGGGAATGAATGTATGCAGACTGCCCGCGAGCGTATCTGTCTAGTGAATTCCTCGCTGTAAGACGGATATTTTACTGATTCATTCTCTTTGAACATCAGTACAGTACAAGCACTGACTAGGTACAATGTAGATTCCTTTTAACGAAAGAATTCTTATCGTCTCACGGTAATCAGCAACTAAAGAAAAAAATGCCATGGCCAAAAAGCTGCCAGCCTAAAGTGGAATTGGGCCGTCAAGTCTTGAGCTGTGGGCAAAAATTGACACTCAGTGGATTCCGTTTACAGCGAGACGACGTCGTGGCAGGTCACATACCTAGAAGATACGTAACGAACTAGACTTTTTCTAAAAAGACTTGGAAAATTTAGCGCAGGATCGAAGTGTTGAAAAAAAAAATGGGAGAGGGCTTTGCTCTACAATGGGATTGGGCTTTGCTCTACAATGGGATTGTTCAGGCTGACAGTAACAGTAACCTACTAAGAAAGTTGGCAGCTAAATCAAATAAACCCTCTATAAGTAGTTAAATAGAAACGAACGCTGATACACCCCACAGTTCAACCCGCACAGTAGGTAATTAATTACTTATTTATGAAACTCTGTGTTGCTGTTGTACCTGTTACCCCCTCACACCCACTGTCATGAGCAGATGTTCACAACTTCACACTCACAGTAGGTGGTACCTACCTGTTCGTGTAGAAATAAGCAGTATTTATCTACTTAATAAGTACAATATTATTGGCTTATGTCCAAGAGTAGACTACCTAGACAATCATCGAGGAATTAGGTAGGCACCTACCAACCAACAGTCAATATAACAGCTTTCACTGACGACTTTAATGTTATTTAATGTTATTAAGTTAATGTTATTTCACACTTGTGTAGGTAGGTATGGTAACCTACTACTAAAAATACAAGAAAAATCAAAATTTATCTTTTCCTCGCGCGCAAATTTATTTGTCAATATTACTTACTTTTCTCTCGTCGTAAGTTTTGCTTACTTTTATCTAGCGCATTTTAGTGGTTTTTCTTTCTCCTTTTATCGAATCATTGATAAAGAACTCTTGCGCATGGCTGCGCGCACTTCGTAGAGGTCAAGCTCTAGAGCTTAGAGCTCCTCGTTAGATGTCGAGACATCTAACACCTGTTAGAATTATTATATATTACTACCTACGTACCTACCTAATGAAGAAGAAAACCATTTTTTGTTCTATATGCCAAAAAAATCTACAAAAAATTACGAGAACAACTGTGTTTTTATTATTTTTTTATCTCTAAAACTGACCGAGATATTAAAGTGCAAAGTTAACATTTTCGGTCTAAGCCGCGGACCGAGCGCGATATCGTTGATGACGTCACGGATCCTGCCTCCGCGCGAGTGACTCGGGGATTCGAAGCATTTACCCCAATGTGCTCGTCGCGCGCGGAACTACTTTGTTTATTTTAAATAAGACACAATAAAAACAACTTGAGTCCATCTAATAAATACTGTGTCGTGCCTCAGTGTAAAAATACGGCCACAAAAAAACCCGAAAAGTTGTTTTTTTACGTTCCTAAGGATCCAAAAATCAGAATAAAATTGATAAATGCGATGTGAAGAGCCCCCGTTAGGGCCAAAAACGACAGTATATTGTTTTGAGGATCATGTCGATGTAATTATTCAAATACCATCTGAAATACTAACTAAGTATTAGGTACTTAACCTTGCAATGTGAAACATTAACAAGGACCTAGTAGGTAGACTAGGTGGGTACTTTGTTAATGCTAGTAAAATGCTTTTTAGGGTTCCGTACCAAAGGGTAAAAAAGGAAACCCTATTAGGTATTAAGACTTCGCTGTCCGTCTGTATGTCCGTCTATCTGGCACCAGGCTGTATCTCAAGAACCGCGATAGTTAGACAGTTGAAATTTTCACCGGTGATGTATTTCTGTTGCCACTTTTGTTGCCATCTTTTTGCTCGATGGTAATAACGGCAACAGGTAGACCCTTGAAATATTCACAGAATATTTTGTTTTTATATTTAGGTACTTAAAAAATTAATTATTAAATTAAATTAAAATTAATTAGGGGGGGCTCCCCGATACATGTAGTAGGTATGTCGTATGTAGGGTACGCGACTCGCAGTTTATTGAACCATTCCAAGGTTAATGATCTCTTTATTTTTTATAAAACATTCTGCCACCATCAGACCGTGACCTATGGGAAGGGTATGGGTGTTACATTGGTCTTTTTGAAATCCTTCTTCCATTTTAGTATAATTTATAATAATAACCAATAATTAACACAATATACTCAATCAATCAGCATTATTTTAAATTAATAAAAATAACCAGAGCGCACGAGAGCAAACAACTTAGCAGCGAAATGTACTACGGATGCCCGCCGCGCCGAGCGATGACGTCACGCGCTACTCGCGGTCACTGACGAGATTTAAAAAACCAACGTAAACTTCCGACGCTTATAACTTCGGTAATATTGCACCGATCGATGTGAAATAAAAACTAGAATAATGTGTACGGTCTAGACTTTGATTCTACGTACGTAAAAATGTGATATTGTAACCTTGTTATCTTCTCCATTATCAATGGTCATGACCTTACATGACATGAGGATTTATTTTCTCCTGTGTCGCGGTCGCGGGTCCATCATGCTACCTACCACAACAACAAGGACCGGCATAATGCAAAATGCAAACATTTGTGTAGCAGCAGGAATCGAACCTAAGAGGTAGTTAGCCACCTAGGAAAAACTTGCATTAACCAAAAGTATGGCTTCTTAGGTAGTAGAAATGGGTATTGGGTACTACCGTGTACCGACACTACCGACAGATTACGCAAACTAATATGTGTATGTTTGGGGTACTTCACTTTTTTATTTAATGGCTTCTGGGATAGTTCTCCACAATTTCATCAGTAACGGTTTATAAGTCCAGTCGTCCAGTCTTCAATCTTATGTGAAAAAATGCGTGTCAAAACCAGGTTCAAGCTAATAGACCTGGCGAGCAGCACAATGTGTAATATTACACGCACCATTTGGAGCCACTTTTATTAACCCCCTCATAACTCAAAAATTATTTTACATAAACATGTAATATGAGACTCACGAGATACAATAAGTGCTTCAAATTTCATAAACACACCTCAAACGGTTATTTAGATATTAACGTCCAAAAATCGACATTTTTATCACTGACTGAGACATAAGACTTAAGAAATTTATTGGTAATAGAAAAAAATACTTGTCATAGGCACTTACAATGTGTAGGTACTTTTCGCATCAATAATAAAATATTAATGTAATTAAATTAATATCAGTAGTTATGTAGTCAATTAGGTAATTAATTAGAATTTATTAAATATAATAATTTAAGATACTTTTTAAAAAATCAAATAGTCCTCGTACGTACGAGCATAATCGTACCTTCTAATTAAAAAACTCTTCACAACTGTAGAAAATCTGATCGATTAGCCACCGCTTAGCTGGACCCATAACATGGCTCAGTTTGGCTGACTTCGCTAGGCTGTGGACCACTGCCGCTAGTTTGTCCTTGTAGCGCGTGTTGTGCGCGTGCATTTTATCCAGCCTTTTTTAGTCGCCTAGAGTATTTCTGACGTAGATTGCCACTTGCAATATCACCACAGATGGTAGTGTGAGAATCTCTAGTTCTTTAAAGAAGGATCTAGCGGAAACGTCGCTTCGGATTTGTACAAGCGCTCGGAAAGCGCGCTTCTGCATACAGAACGCCCGCCCCCAGTCGCGACCCCACAGCTAAGCAGCATATTGTAGCCGAGAATGTACGGTCGCGAAGTAGCAGCAGCGAGCTACTTCCGCTGGCACTACGCTGGCTACTTGTCTGAGCGCGAAGCATGCGCTTCCTGTCCTGCCGCAAAGTTTATCAATTTGGCTTTCCCATGTCAGCCCCTTGTCCAGCTCAAAGCCCAGGAAAGTAGTCGTTCCAGTTTGTCTTATATCAACTCCACCAACCCGGACAGACATTGGCCTTGACGTGTGACCAGAAAGGCAGAAATGCATAAAGTGTGTTTTCTTCAGATTAAGTCCCAACCCATTCCATCGGAATCATTCCGCTAAGTGGGTTGCGGTCTCGTTCAGCTTCTCTTCTAGCTGATCCTGTGATTTTGCGGTGACAATCGCGGCCACGTCGTCAGCATACATAAGGATCTCCGCGGTTGTTATCGCTTCGGGAAGGTCGTTTAGGAGGAGAGAGAACAGAACTGACTGATAAATCAAAATTTTAACCTAGTTCCAGATTACCTAGAAAGTTCAAATTGGGCATCCAGATAGGTTGTTGGGTGATTACAAAGGAAAAAATCAGAAACGAGTAAAGGAGAATGCCGACAACCTGTACCTTTTGCGTCAAAACCGAACGTATCCCATAAAATGTTTTATATTTTATAAATGACATTAACATTTTCTTTAGTTTTACACATCGATGGGATTAATAATCAAGTGAAAATATTTTGTTGATTTGGTTTCCGCCGCACGCCGCCATTAGACTGCAACAACCAATGATATATACGTTACTATGGCAACCAACATTGATTTAAAGTGTTAAGTGTATGGCAATAACCCTTATTTTTAATTATTTTTACAGTAGAATCGACTAAAAACTTAGTGGAGATTCTTTTGACGCACTCACTTTAGTCTTGGTACCGAACGCAATACATCAGACGGCATTCTCCTTTTAATAATATTTGTATAAGAAAACTAGCCAAGTCCGTTCTTAGGCTTCAATAATTATCTTAAGTTATAAGAAGAAATGATATTTTAAGTTGTAATAAATAAATTTCAGGACTAACTTTTGAACTTGGCACCCATTTAGATCTCACTTCTTTTGTTGTTGATGTCGACAACCAAGGCATATATTGAACTTGGCTCTCATTTTACATTTATAATTTGATGGGATCTACAATATCCGGCAACTCCTTCCGCCATTCCGGCTCTACCTACCTACCTTCTTCCGGCGCCGCGCCGCGCCCTGTCGTCCGTTCCGTCACTACAGCCAATCACTGAGCACAACTTCACTCACTCACTTCGGCTTTATGCGGTGCTGCCAACTTAGCTATTTTGGCTAACTGATTTCAAGCTAATAGCTAGAGCCAATAAAACTTACTTTTTCCTTTTTATATTAATCCATTGATTTTATATTCCTTCAAGTGGCTTACAAAATCTAATATCAGATTTGGCCACTAGGTCATATGAAAAAGAAGAAGAATTTACTTAATTTACGTTTATTTCATTGCGACGTGCAAGGAACCCTAAGTATAAAAAAAATACTTACCTCTACTCCTTTTTTTTCTTTAGACTAAGCCAGAGTACCTAATTGACACTGTCGGATTTATTAATTGACGGCCTCTGTGGCGCAGTAGGCGAAATTCGATTCCCGTTGCAAGATAAATGTTTGTATGATCTGTAAATATTTGTCTCGGGTCTGGGATTTTTCTATCTATAAATGTATGTATTTACAAAAAAAATATAATGTTTTGTGGTTCCCATATTATAAGCTCTGCTTAGTTTAGGGCTACATGATGCTATGTGATACCATACAGCATTATTTATTATTTCATTTATTTATTAATCAGTTACTTGCTTTTTTTTGTTAATGTAGATTTTAATTTTAAAAAATCTGATTTTGTGAAATGTTTTCCTTGTCGGCCTTGAGAGCTGTAGTACTGTTTTTCTGGATAAAATGTAACCGTAAATGTAATGTATTTTTTGACCCATGCCAACGTGTATACGTTACGAAGGATGATGCACCGCTGTGCTCGATGTCATTTTTAGAGTAGGTTACTTACTGTGTTGGGGGAGGAATTTTATTTCCCATACTATTTCTTTAAATTTAAAATTTATCTCTCTGTATACGTAATGCTTTTTATCAACCAACTTATAATTGCGCTACTTTTATTTTGAATTTTAGTGGCATTAATTAACTACGGCCGAGCTGGCAACACGGGAGGATGCACGGGAGGGTGACGACGACGGCAAGTGAGCGAGCGAGCGGTCGGCGAGCGCGATTGAGTGAATGAGTGAACTGAACTAACTTCCTTCCTAGTTCCCGTACCGTACCGCGCACGCAGCGAGATCGATTCGATGTTGGCTGGCTGGTTGTTTGAGTGGGTTCCGTTCCGTTGTGTTGTCTGTCTTGTCTTCTGGAAAACACTGTTGTGTGTGTAGGTAGCTTCGACGAGCCAAACCCCACAAAGAAAGAATTACGCCGATGTTTTTCTTTTGTTGAAAATCGTCTCTTCTAACATAACTGTTCAGTGATCGGTGTTGTGAAGTGCTCAGTGAAATTATTACCGTGTGATTTTGAGAAAGGTTCGTATATTTACAATCACGTCATACCTCCGCTCCGTTGCCAATTGGGTGTTCCTCTGTTGATTTTGCGTGAGTTCTAACTTACAAGCTGTGCTATATCATATTTTAGAATGGCTTCCGCATAACTAAGTAGTCTATCCGTATCGAATTTGTGGTTTTTATGCGGTTAAATCGGTCACAATGACGTCACGAGAACTGATTTATAAACATTAAACCACGGTTCCATCCTTGCGAGAGCAAGGTCATTATTCGGCAGATTTGTGAAGTAAACATGCATTGGCAATGATTTCTATAGGTCTATTTATAATATTGATAGTTACCTTCATGGCGTAGAACTCTCCCTCATTGGAACTGTCTCGAGCGAGTCACGACACTTAAGTCACCATTCTAATTGAACTCATTTAATTTATAACACGTTGTTTAAAGGACAAGTGTGTCACTAACTGCAGAATAGGTACCTATTTAACGCGGCAAGAGTCTTTCACTTGTAGAAGTAATTTAATGAATGGTATTTCCTGCATACTAATGGCTTATTCATCACCTTCAAGTAACATCAAGTAATCTACTTTCTGGTGACAGTTATTAGGAGTACTCTTCAAATAACTGACAAGTAGCTCACTTTTACTTTGAAAAAGGCCCTAACCGACACAAACTTTCATGCTCATATTTACAAACAAACTTTTACTTATTTTGTTTTGTCATTAAAAATATAGTGTCAGAATCAGAACTAATTGAATTCATTTGTTTTCTTAAATTAAATAATTGAAAGTCAATCTATTAGTTTTTGCCTATTCAACTTACTTTGCATTGCAAGATAATGAGATTAGCTTTCTCCCAGTGTATTGCATGCATAGTACCCAGATACAAAGTGCCCATGCACCTTTAAAATTATGTATAAAATACAGTTCTATCTATTCAGTAAGTTTATAGCTTGAAATAACATACATATCAATCAAATCAAATTGGTCTTTGCATCTATTCTAGATGATTTATACAGTCACCACTCCACTCCAGCCTTTATCAGTCCACTGTTGGACATAGGCCCCCTCTAATAAAGGGGGATATGGCCATAATTTCTATGCCCATTGTGGAGTTGGGGATTGCAGGGCATAATTTCTCGTACCGCCGACACTGCTGCCCCTCAGTGGCCAGGAGACTTAACTGCGCCGGTGTTATACTGCACTATGCCGCAATCAGCTAGCCGCCAGAGCCCCGTATGATCGTTAGCAGAATGCACCATGTGCCTGCAGGTTGGCTTGCATTCTGAAGATGGGGGTTGGAATCCCTTACACCTCTACATATTATTATTTATATATAATAAAGAAAGTTGTGTTAGTTACACTATTTATAACTCAAAAACGGCTGAACCGATTTGGCTGAAAATTGGTGGGGAGTAGCTTAGATCCAGGAGACGGACTTTTATCCCGTTAATATTAAAAGTAGGGGTTAGAGTTGGGTATGGTAGTTATTGTTGTTTTATCTTTATTGATTGCTGTTCCCACTTCGATATACTCTTTGATTGCTTCTTCAACTTCAGTATTCCCTTTAATAGCTTCTCCCTCATCGATTTCCTCTTTAATTGCTTCTTTAACATCAATAGCTTCTTTTATAGCATTTTGAACTATGATATCCTCATTGATTGATTAATCCTCTTCAATATCCTTTTTGATTGCCTTTTCCATTTCGATATATTTTTTAAATGTTTTTTTAATTTCTTTCTTTGAGACTGGACAATGTCTGTTGAGTCAGCTAGTTATTTATATAGTGACAAGTGGTAACTTTTTACTCACTGACCGAGACGCTGTATTGGCTACCTGGCACGTGGTAGAGGTAGGATGGAGAATGGTATATGTTCTGGGCAAACATACATCAAAACTTTTACATTTATTAATATTAGTAGGAAAGAATAATGTCTAAGAAATACTATTAGACATAGAGACATTTGAGATTGGGGTGTAAGGGGTTTCGATTCGACCCCCATCTTCGGAACCCAAGCCAACTTCACCTGCATGTGGTGCAACGGGCTAACTAAGAAACGGGGCTCTGGCGGCCGGCTGATTGCAGCATAGCGCAGCTTAACATCGGCACAGCAAAATCCCTGACAAAGAAAGACAAATCTGCCAAGGGGCAGCAGCATCGGCGTTGCGAGGAGTTGTTCACTGTGATCCCCAACCCTTATGCCCAGTATGGGGATTATGGGCATATCGAAGCCTATGTCCAGCAGTGGACTTATTATGCTGGAGTGGAGTAGACAGAGGTAGGAATTCCGGGTGGTTACACCTTCCACTTATTGTGACCTATATGGGCTACTATGCTAATGCAATATCAATCAATTACCCTTCAATCAAGCCATTTGAACCATGTCATTGGTACATCAGGCCCAATTAATAATGAACTTTAACCCCTACTTATTGGATCTAATTCTCAATTCTGGAATTCAGACCTCATTCTCACAGACTGTTATTGAAATCCTATTATTTACTTATTGTAATGAAGATAACAACTAGGTACTACAATGAAGATAATGACTCAAGATGTAGGTAGTATCAGGAATAACATTTACGCTTTTATCCGAGTACCATTACATGCAAGCAAAGCCAGTTGCTTGGATTTCAAGTGGCAATCTTCTTCTTTGTATGAGTTAGTGGAGAACTCTGGTGTCGTATTTTTTAGGTAGCCCGAAGGTCTCTGACATGTCTTAGTGGCAATATGATGTAGTTTCGTAGTTGTCTTTACAAACTGCTTAAAACTCAGTGTCGTTACATAGCAAATTCAAGAAAATTATGAAACACCCACACTCATAGGACATACATACCTACTAACTAGTGGAATAAAAATCTGACATCACACATTCTTTAAACATATGAATCAACAGAGTTAAAATAGAGAGATATCATAGCTTAATTGACATGGTAAGGTTGCAGACAATGTAGACTCGCTCCATGGGCACAAACATTGTAAGGACCAAGGCCGCATTGCAAACAACTGCATTGATTGCTGATGTCATGCTGGGACTGGCTTTTATGCTACCAGTGTTTGACATTTCAGACAGGTAGGTCATAGCTTCTAAAAGATTGAAATAGGTTGGGCACTTGGTAACAAGATCAATTAAATGCATTCAAAATTTGGATATTGTATATGAACGTACCTTCCTATGATGGAAGAAAAGAATATAGAAGTTAATACTTTAGTTACAGTCAATTATGTTTGTCATGGATAAACTCAAAAAAGTACTGAACTGTATTTAAAAATTCTTGAACTCAGAGAAAGATAAATTATCTGTATTAAACATTGGCTATACTTATTAAAAAAATAAGAGATTCCTAAAATAACTTCAATAATCTAACCTCATCGACGTACATTAAATATCTCAATGCCTCGATGTGCCTTAAGGTATCAAATGTGGTATTTATCAAACATTTGCCTATTAGAAGAAGCATTATCTTAATATTAATAATCCAAGCTCTTTAGAAGTCATTTTTTGGCTTGCACGAAATTGTCAGTTAACACAATCTGTCAGATAGTTTGAAAATAGAACGAGAAATCTTACGTGCATTTGTTACTTTTGAATTTGTGGAAACTATCCCAGAAGCCAATTAATAAAGAAGTGAAGTGAAGTGGTAGGTGCTACTTTTTTACCCTGCCTACTTTTTATTTCGTAACTAGGTACGTATGTTTAGGTTAATGTTGTGGTTAATGTATATTTAAGCTACTACCTACCAATAGGCACGAATCTGCCAAGATCATTAAACTACCTGTCCTCAGTCTCTCTGAATTAAACTTCATTTCCTTGACCATTTTAAGAGCTATGTTGAAAAGAAGTGTGGGCGTCTAATATAGTCGCGTCTTCTGAGTGCAGAAGCTAAGATCACAGTTACTGTTTAGGGATGTGTGTATTTGCGGATACGGAATAGGAATTAGGTAGGTAACCTAATATTTTTTCTGTTCATGCAGTGTGCAAAATCTCAACTCGATCAGTTCAGAGACCGAAGACGAATATTTTGCTAGTCGTATCGTAAGCGTATTATGAAAAGGTAGGTTTACTTGGTAGTATTCATATCTAGAATATCTAAAATAACGAAACGCCTATTTATTAATGGCATAATTTTCTATGTGGGATCGGCACATGTGTTCTCCTCCCCCGTTCCCCTCTGTCACTCGTCATCTTAACACTCAGTCTTTTCTTACTCATCATTGCTCATGTCATCTTTCACACAATCGGAACAGCCTTCCACATAGCTATCTAATACTCTTCTCGTTACCTACATGAATTTTATCCCCCCCTAATATGTCCATACCTAGAATGGTATAAATACCAAACAGATTGTTTTTTTTTCTTTTATACTTATCTATGATTTATACCGATTGCTCCTCAATTTTTCCGTCACGACGCTACTTTCAAAGTTCCTCTGATATAGGTAGGTACTCATTACTTATCTTGTCCATTCGCATCTTTCCACACAACCATCTCAACATTCGCATCTCAACCGCATGCACTCTCTGAATTCTCAGATCCATACAATACGACAGGTATTAAGGTGACGATACATGTCAAACCTCCCTCTCGCTCGCACAATTCAACATTTTAGAAGCTATAAAATCACTGAATGTAGTTATGCAAAATAACAAACATGCACGGCCTAGAAAATAACAATATAAAGGTACAGCAAGAATATCATGTTGAACCCAACACGTCTTCCTACCAAAAAATTGTACCAAAATTGATCACATTAGTTGGTGTTTGTAAGAAAACGTGATGGAATCAAAATGATATGCCTTTGAATTGTTATTCTCTAGAATATGAAGGTTTGCTATTTTGCTTAACAGTCAGTGATTTGATATCTTCAAAAATGTTGAATAGAAAGCGAGAGGGAGGTTTGACATGTATAGTCGCCTTAAAATTGATTATTACAGTTTTGTAAACCCTTTAGTGTTCGAGGCATGCCAAATACCTGATGAATATAAAAATACGTATCTGTACTTCGCACAAAGTTCGTTTTCCCTTCATAGGTAAGTACTAACTACAAGTTCTGTTTATAAAGTCTTCTACCTACCTTATCTATCTTGGGCATAGTAGATTTTCTTCCTTTATACGAGTTCATAAAGGTTCTTTTAACATTCGAATACCTTTTTCATGTTTTGAAAATTTTGAAGTCCAATCACAACACATACGCAGTTAGCTTACACAATAAGGCCGCAGGTGGTGGTGCTGGACATTAACCTACTTCAGCGGTTTGTTTTTAAATAATTGCTTAGCGTCGATAACGTCGTAATTAATATTTGCCTTTAAAAAGTGATGTAAGTTTTTATGGGTTTTTGCGTTTAACAGTTCTGAAGAAACAACAAAGTTCAAATTGAATGTTGGAATTCGTTTTAATCAAAACCTATTTCGCAGGCTTAATTTGATTTATTTGTTGGGCTTCTTACTTCTAAGAAATCTTTCAATTAGCCAGCCTTTGATCTTACTTACGTAATTTCGTTACTTTCAAGTGACTTTTTAGGTACTCCTAAACCAAAAAATTCATTACTTTCATAAAACGACTTATAAAATTTATTTAATCTATCTGGAAGACGCGGTTATAATATAAATCATTGTCAAAACGTGCCATTTCTGATCATGACCAACGTTTCTGTTCGCTTTCAATCTAAACTCACATCACATCACTAAATAGGTAGGCAGGTCCATGAATCACCTCCAATTTTAATAATGTGTTGCCCCGCGCTTTACCGGCAACATCTTGCTACGCGATGTCCATTGCATAATATTAAACCAGTTCTCGGATGAAACGAGTTTCACACTCTCTTTATTGAATGGCTAACAATTGATTTGTGAAGAAATCAGCTGGCCAAGTCAAAGATAATTTGCAGGGAAGTTATTATTGCATCCGATTTTGTAAAATTTTGTCCTTATTGACCTGCATCGTCCCACTGCTGGGCAAGGGTCCCCCAAATTCAGCCTACAATCTCTATCCTTCGAGCTATCCTACCAACCTCTCTCGAACCTTGACAGACGTCCCTAAATTTTCACATTTCGTATTTTGCTATTTCCACTCAGTAGCCAATATAACTATGTACTACGTATAATGTGTGTGGTGTGCGTTACTCCAGCGGCATGTTGACTCGGATCGGGCTGAAACTTACAGAAAAATTAGAGCACTATGTCCTGTAAATGTGCCCCAAATATTAAATTTGTGCCTATTAAGGTTCCAGAGTTATTCGAGAAAATAAGATGCCGCTGTAGTAACGCCTAAAAACGTTACTGCAGCGGCATGGTTTTTACCCTTTAGCCTTAGCCAAATTTAAAGTAGCTTAAAAGATAGCTTATATTTGTGCATGTCACTGGCCAAACAGCGGCATTTGTGCGACCTTGTGGTTTATGAGTTATTGCAGATGCCGCTGGAGTAACGTTTTACAGATTTCCGGATCTTCGAAACGGCTGAACGCACAAATATGATTTTTTGTGAGCGAATGTGTTGTAATTTGTGCCTATTTGTGCGCTAGTTGCTTTTCCGAAAAAATGCACGACGTATGAATTAGACGAGTTTTTGTGAAAATCGAAAATTGCCTCTAGCTCTTGAACTACTAGTGGAAAACACTTTATGATTGCTTTGGCTGATGCCTATAAGGAATATACATCTTCTGACAACCATCTTGAAACCCTACATCTAATTTTCGACGAAATAAATCAATTTTACAACTGAAAATGGTTTACTAATTTCTAACCTCAATTAAGGGAGTTTTAACAAGTTATCGACTTTCATGATTTGCCAATAATTAGAGCGCATATCCAAATAGAAGCATGCTGAATTTCAGCTTTCTAGACCTTCAAATTAATGATTTACAACTGAAAATAACAAAACGAGGTCTCTTAGACTGTTATCCGACCAAATACGAAAGGTCATAAAAAAGCGGCCGTTCAGTACTTCGAGACTACATTTTTAAATAGGCAGCTTTGTCATGTTTAACGTTAGGTACACTTACGTAGACAAGTTTTAGTGTGGGATAAAGGCACCTGTAACATTGATGCTGGACAGCATTTATTTCAACCAATAACATGTTACATGTACGTACTAATAGCCCTACGCCCGTACAACAACAATTAGTTAGGGTTTTTTCAAGTACCTAGGTACACTAGGTTTTTTACTACTAAAAAGGTACTTTCGTTTAAATAATAATGTATAGTTTTGTCATCGATTTTGACTACTTCACTCTCGTCTCATCGGACGAGTATTAGATTCGATTGTTTGATCAGACAATATGAAAGAGAGCTGATGTCTAACATGGGAAAACTGAACCGATTCAGTGCGGAAGGCGCCGCAGCGGTTTCATAAAAATCTTTTTATTCAGGCGTATGGCAATTCCTAAAATGTGATAGGGGAGAGGTTTGAAACCTCTTTTAAAACACGAAACCAGTTATAAGTTTCATTTATTTATTGTCCTCCCTCGTTCTTGCCTGTGCCTATCACGCATTCTTAATACGGTCTGCATTTACAAGAACTCGTCAATCGATTACATGAGTGTGAAGCAAGATCTGAGGGCATCTATCCAAAGTCATTCTATCATCGTCAGCATTTTATATACCTATGTCTATGTGTGGTCTGTCGTCAACGAAATGAACGAATGTTTGTTGACAATGTATCTTAATATCTTTCCCACGACCGATTTTTCCACCGATTTTTTGTAGGACAGTTAGGGAGGGGAACCTCATGCACAGAGTGTATACCAACGAGGTTGGATCGACGAATGAAGTAACGCAATTGGATTGTACGTAAATATGAATAGTACTTATGAAAGTGTCCTAACTCCTAAACTATAAACTTTACAAAAAAAAGTAATAGAACATAAAATACTTATATAATTACGTACAATCTAATTACAAACATTTTAGCTCTTATGGCGTTACTTCATTCGTTGATCCAACCTCGTTGGTATTCACCCTGCACGAGGTTGGTATGTGGTTCCTCTCCCTAACTGTCCTACAAAAAATCGGTGGAAAAATCGGTCGTGGGCTTTGAGCCTAACCATGAAGTGAATCGACAGCGGTGCAAGCGATACATAGGTAATTGAAGTTTTTTGTTCCTGTTTTATTGAATATAAATTAATTCAATTTATGATGCATGCTTTAATATTATCAAAGTCCATTGATGACTGATGATTATGATGTTGTACCTACACTCATACTTACGTAGCTACATTCTTACGAGAAACGTATCTGCTCCCTCTAAAGAAGTCTAGTTAGTACTATATCGTAGGAACCTATTTACTCATTTTGGTACCTACCTTATAAGCCTTCGGAGATTTAAGCTGGAAAGAAGATAGGTACGTCAAACGTACTTTTCTTCTGAAAGGAGTATATATGCTATATGTAGACAGGAGCATAAGGCATAGCCGTATCTAAGTATGTAAGTACATAAATAGCATACCTACGTACCTACAGTATACCTTAGTAGGTACCTTTTACCATCAAATATAATATCTAAATATATAATATCATAAAGCAGCTCCAAGGTATTTTTCTTTTCAGTTCCCAAAATAAGCCACATTTACTTGTTATCTACTAATTTTTCATTATGTTATAAACATAAAGTTAAAAAATATTAGCGTTATCGTACCCTACTATTGTGTGTATTGTGTTCCAAGGATAGCAGAGTGTAGCCGAGCCGAGTCGAGTTCGCTTGAACCGAACGTATCCGGTTGATACACAACCAATAAAACCACAGCCTTGAAACCCATGTAGGCACAACCAATACAAAATATGACTAGATTTCGATATAGATACACATTTAATATAACAATCATAGGCATGTCTAATACATTCAATAATTAAATTATTAAAAAATCAAAAGGTTTTTTTCTATAAATAAAAAAGGTATGTGAAAATGTTTTTTTTTGAACTTTGAGTACTACTTTTCTTAAAGTTTTTTTAATTATTTTAGTCTTTTTTTTGTAGCTGAACATGGATATAAGTTTTGTAATATTTCTAGCTTTTGGTAATGAATGATAAAAGGTAAAACAAATGGTATCTTTAGATTTAAGTATTGCCTTAGTGGTCAATTAATATATTTTATTATTCGTGATTGCAATTATCAGCGGAAATACTTTAAGTGATAAATAAAAATGCTCCTTTCTCATTTGCATTAATGCAGTGTCAAATTACATAGTCAAAATAAAGTTTATGCAGATATGGTATAAGCAACCGTGCATCTTCCTGGGTCAGTTCAGTAGAAAGGCGCAGTGCTTGCGAACTAGTTTAATTTATTACATCATTTCATTTTATTCAAACTATTAGTAAATCAATCAGCCACCAGGGATGCATTCAGCCACTTCACTTTCTTACCTTTCATTATAGCAATATACCATGGACTATACCTAATTATTATTTTTACAGGAAGCAGTACTCTCTCAATGAAGAAGAAAACCATTTTTTGTTCCATTTTATGCCAAAATATTTTACAAAAAAATACGAGAACAATTGTGTTTTTATTATTTTTCTATCTCTAAAACTGACCGAGATATAAAAGTGCAAAGTTAACATTTTCGGTCTAAGCCACGGACCGAGCGCGATATTGTGATGACGTCATGGCTCCTGTCTCCGCGCGAGCGACTCGGGGATTCGAAGCATTTACCCGAATGTGCCCGTCGCGCGCGGAACTACTTTGTTTATTTTAAATAAGAAACAATAAAAACTACATGAATCCATCTAATAAATGTTGTATTGTGTCTCAGTGTAAAAATAGGGCTACAAAAACACCCGAAAAGTTGTTTTTTGACGTTCCTAAGGATCTGATAATCAGAAAAAATGGACAAATGCTATGAGAAGAGCACATCCATTAGGGCCAAAAATAACAGCATATATATTGTTGTGAGGATAATTTCGATGTCAATTGTTCAAATACCATGTGAAATACCAAGTAGTAGGCCTATTTAACCTTGCCATGTGAAATACTAACTGAGTACCTAGTACGTAGACTAGGTAGGTACTTGGTTTTTGCTAGTAATATGCTTTTTAGGGTTCCGTACCCAAAGGGTAAAAACGGAAACCCTATTACTAAGACTTCGCTGTCCGTCTGTATGTCTGTCTGTCCGTCTATCTGTCACCAAGCTGTATCTCATGAACCGTGATAGTTAGACAGTTGAAATGTTCACCGATGATGTATTTCTGTTGCCACTTTTTTTGCCGTTTTTTGCTAGATATTAATAACGGCAACAGGTAGACGCTTGAAATATTCACAGAATATTTTGTTTACATATTTACTTCAAAAATAAATAATTAAAATAAATTAAGGGGGGCTCCCCGATACATGTATATTAGTAGGTATGTAGGGTATTCGACTCGCAGTATATTCCAAGGTTAATGATTTCTTTATTTTTTTATAAAATATTCTGCCACTATCATATCGTGAACTATGGGAAGGTTGTTAGATTGGCCTTTTTGAAATCCTTCTTCCATTTTAGTTTTAAAACAATAATTTACACGATACACTCACTCAATCAGCATTATTTTAAATTAATAAACATAACCAGAGCGTACGAGAGCAAACAACTTAGCAGCGAAATGTACTACGGACGCCCGCCGCGCCGCGCCGTAGAGGAGCGATGACGTCACGCGCTACTTGCGATCACTGACGAGATTTAAAAAACCTACGTAAACTTCCCATGCTTATAACTTCGGTAATATTGCACCGATCCATGTGAAATAAAAACTAGAATAATGTGAACGGTCTAGACTTTGATTCTACGTACATAAAAGTGTGATATTTTAACCTTGTTATCTTCTTCATTGGATAGTCTATCTACGATGTCATAATTCTGAACTAGATACTTACAATATCTTTTAATTCATTTTTTTCTAACCATAAATTACACCAATTTACCATAAACTATACTTAAATTATTAAAATTTAATAATTATTATTGTTATACAAAATTGAATATTATTAATTATTGTTACACAAAATTGAATTATATAGTTTTAGTTTTCATTAAAATTGGTTCAACAGTTTGAGTAGGTACCTATTCTATTGCATAAACCTTAAGCCTTTACTTATTAAAATGAATAGACAATTAACAAGTTGTCAACCTATGCTCTACTGAGACTGATTTTATACTCTGAGACTCGATTGAGACCCACTTGTTTTTTTTTTTGACTAATTTATTTTTTTAGGCTGATTGTACATTATTTCAACATTCCGAAAATGCAATTGTTTTTTTCTTCAAAATAAACCTATAATTTCCTCAGAACAAAACCTTCTAACTACAAACGAAAAGGTGGCTGCCCTCAATGACCTAAAACTTTGCCTCACCTGTATACTAAAATATAAACGGAAATAGAATATTTCAATGAAAATCAAAATTAAACCTTCCTATCAGTGTTTTGTTTTCACATTATTCATTACCTACCTGTTATAGTTTTTTGAAAAGGATATCAAAGGTCTACAAGTATAAGAAATTAATAACGGGCCTGTATGATGTTGTTATTATGAAATAATTATCTTGAATTTAAGTTCAGTTGTTCTACCTACCTTAGAAGAATAAAGCTGTTGATTATTCTGAAATAGATATTTTTATTTACCTGGTACCCCTTTAAATAATCTCAAAATTGAACTAACCACACAGGCACAACATCGCACCGCAAGAACGAGGGAGGATTTACCTCTACCCCATCACATTTTAGGATTTGCCATACGCCTGAATAAAAAGATTTTTATGAAACCGCTGCGGCGCCTTCCGCACTGAATCGGTTCAGTTTTCCCATGTTAGACATCAGCTCTCTTTCATATTGTCTGATCAAACAATCGAATCTAATACTCGTCCGATGAGACGAGAGTGAAGTAGTCAAAATCGATGACAAAACTATACATTATTATTTAAACGAAAGTACCTTTTTAGTAGTAAAAAACCTAGTGTACCTAGGTACTTGAAAAAACCCTAACTAATTGTTGTTGTACGGGCGTAGGGCTATTAGTACGTACATGTAACATGTTATTGGTTGAAATAAATGCTGTCCAGCATCAATGTTACAGGTGCCTTTATCCCACACTAAAACTTGTCTACGTAAGTGTACCTAACGTTAAACATGACAAAGCTGCCTATTTAAAAATGTAGTCTCGAAGTACTGAACGGCCGCTTTTTTATGACCTTTCGTATTTGGTCGGATAACAGTCTAAGAGACCTCGTTTTGTTATTTTCAGTTGTAAATCATTAATTTGAAGGTCTAGAAAGCTGAAATTCAGCATGCTTCTATTTGGATATGCGCTCTAATTATTGGCAAATCATGAAAGTCGATAACTTGTTAAAACTCCCTTAATTGAGGTTAGAAATTAGTAAACCATTTTCAGTTGTAAAATTGATTTATTTCGTCGAAAATTAGATGTAGGGTTTCAAGATGGTTGTCAGAAGATGTATATTCCTTATAGGCATCAGCCAAAGCAATCATAAAGTGTTTTCCACTAGTAGTTCAAGAGCTAGAGGCAATTTTCGATTTTCACAAAAACTCGTCTAATTCATACGTCGTGCATTTTTTCGGAAAAGCAACTAGCGCACAAATAGGCACAAATTACAACACATTCGCTCACAAAAAATCATATTTGTGCGTTCAGCCGTTTCGAAGATCCGGAAATCTGTATAACGTTACTCCAGCGGCATCTGCAATAACTCATAAACCACAGGTCGCACAAATGCCGCTGTTTGGCCAGTGACATGCACAAATATAAGCTATCTTTTAAGCTACTTTAAATTTGGCTAAGGCTAAAGGGTAAAAACCATGCCGCTGCAGTAACGTTTTTAGGCGTTACTACAGCGGCATCTTATTTTCTCGAATAACTCTGGAACCTTAATAGGCACAAATTTAATATTTGGGGCACATTTACAGGACATAGTGCTCTAATTTTTCTGTAAGTTTCAGCCCGATCCGAGTCAACATGCCGCTGGAGTAACGCACACTGTGTGTGCCAAGACGCCAATCAATGCTGTGACAACAGAAGGGCGCGGGCGCCATGTGCCCGGCACCTTAGATGATGTCATAAATGGTTAAATTAAGACGCCATGAATGGCATAAATATTACGCGAACGGTTTTTTAACTTATTTGTTTATCTATTCTTGTTAATAACAGTTACTTATTTCGGGGTGACTGGACAGATATTTAAATAATAAAAAATAAGCCTATATCTTCACTATTTCTGTATAGTAGGTAGGATGAAAAAAAATACAGCATAAATTGACATTAAATATTCTTAGTTAGTAAATAATAACAATTATGTTTTATAAGCAGACAAAAACAGACAAAAACTCTCGAGTCCTTTTTGCTTATTTCTAAAGGAGCTCTTAAAAGCCAATAATGGCACACTGAAAATAAAACTTTGCCAGCTTTGTTACTCTAAATAATGCTTTATACTGAGCGATTAATAGATAGAGATACATTGTTTATTGTACAAAAGAAAATTAAAAAAAAAAAAACAGTAAAATTAAAAGGATTTCATCAAAGATAGTGTTTTTCTACGAATCGGTATTTCTAGAAAAGCCCTAACTGATATTATGAAGTAAGAATGTGTCCCGTGAGGATTCCCGATAAAAACAAACTGTTTATCTAGATAGGTAAACTAGACAGTACCAGGAGTAAGTACAGTAAGACAGGTTGCTCCACCTCAATGGTACTTGTGGGGAAAATGCCAAAAATATTAAGAGAGATCACGTAAAGGAACTTTATTTTTATTTTTGATGCAGTTTCAACTGCATTCACAGAATTTTGAAAATACACTTGTAAAGATTCTCAGGTGACCTGACCCGGGAATCGAACCGACTAAGTGAATTTTAAAAATTATATGATTACAGTTTTTATTAAATTTAAAAGAAATTGAAGGTTCGTCAATATTTTTGGTACTTTTCCTCCAACTCCCATCATTGCTTTGGACCACCGTGTATGGTTTAATGTAAATAATGTAGGCAAACCTGACACATGCATTTTATATTGGGTGGGTGATCTCATGCCCTCGTGTATTATATGCATTGTACATGTTTAAAATATACAAATGTGTTAAACATGTTTCTCTCAGTTCTAAAATACACTCAATACAAGTAGGTAGCTACCTACCTCATTCTCGTGTCTATTTCGCACTCGTTGATAAGATTGCCTTATCATTTACATAACAAGTGCTATGATAATCATTATAGTTAAAAATTTATTGCCGATGGTCGCCGTTCAATAGTGTCCCCAATTCCATTAATATAGTCACGTTCATCCATCGATTTCCGACCACCGTTATGTCATGGATCGCTTGTGTTGTCAGTCTTTCTTCCTATGCAACCGTTGCCTTGTACTATAATCAGGGCAAGCTATTTTTTTATAATACTTGACGAACAAGCTAATGACCTAGCTGATGTTAATTGGTAATCATTACCAAAATATTCCAAAGGTCACGCATGTTTTGAATGTGTCCTACGAGTACGATTTAATGTTCTTCGTCTCTCAACTTAAGCCATAAAAGGTGTAAGCATGTGCCGTTAATTTAACATGCACCCCCCACACCTTTCAAACCAAAACATAGCAATGCTGCTTCATGGCACTATGGTAGAAACAGGCATGATGTTAGTAATTCCCCGGCGAGCCCTTCACAAAGACTACTAATTAATGTAATATGAAAAAGATCCGAGTTTCTCCCACTGCATCAGGTAGGTAAGTAGATATATTATCATTGCATATCCAATGTATAGTCAAACTACGTAGTAATTATTATTGCAACAGCAGATCCCAGTCGCCACTGGAGACCAAGGGCATTCGTTTTATTCCACTTGATTCACCAAAGACAAATAAACCTTATTTCTACCTACAGGTTTTAACAGGCGCTCATTGTTAATTGTCTTATTAATGCCAAAGATTAAAGCGCGCGGTTGGTTTTTGTGACGTGATAGCACAAAAGAAATATGTACAGAAGACAATTTGCTTACAAAGCGCGCTCGAGTAACGCACACATAGAACCGCTCACGGACACGATATCTCGGAACAGTTCGGACTAGTGCAAGCACGAGTGTCACCCGGTTGAGACACGCGCTGTGAACTTTTTTGTGCAAACAAAACAAATATAGAGCAACAAAAAAGTTATTAAAACTGTGCAATTTGCAGTACACGAGTATAAGGTGGTTCCTATTTTGAATCAGTCTAAACGAAGTAACTGCATTTAATGTAAGGTAAATTCAAATCAAATACACTCGAGAGCAATGAATCCGGGTCACTCAAAGAATCCAAAAAATCTCGGAAAGTAAGAATGCTAGGTTAATGCAATAAATTGTATTTAATAGACAATTTAATACTCCTTAAATGAAAGTATTAAAACTTCTTAGTTATTGTAAAGTTATATCATAAAAAAATCAAATTTGAAAAGGGAACACTGTCGAAGATGGAACTACGAAATTACAGGATTTGTTTTTGCTTTTGTTTGTAATCTGTCATTTATGTTGGTACATAAACCAGGTTGATAGTGCTCAATATTCATTATTCAAGCTGAAATCATGTCGCTTACACTTGAAGAATGCACCAGAATACTTACATTGGTGGAAACCGGCCGGAGTCAGCGCGATACAGCCAGGACTGTCGGTGTGTCGCTGTCAACAGTACAAAGAGTTCTCCGACGTTACGAAGAAACTGGTTCTAACCTACGCAGACCAGGAACGGGCAGAACTAGGTGTACCACAGCACGAGAAGACCGATACTTGGTGAACACCATGCTTCGAAATCGCTTTCTCACAGGAACTGAACTCACAAATCAGTTTCGACGCCTCGGAGGAAGTAACCCAAGTGCATGGACAGTAAGACGTCGGCTTGCTGAATCTAACTTAAAACCCCTTAGACCTGCAAACGGCCCTAAACTGGAGCGTGGCCATCGTATTTCAAGACTAAGATATGCCCAGAACCACGTAAATTGGAGTATTGAAGATTGGTCGAAAGTTATGTTCTCCGACGAATCAAAATTTATGCTCTACAAGCACGATGGAAGACACAGAGTGTATAGAAGACCAGGGGAAAGATTCAAGCAAGCATGCATCGAAGAAAAAGTAGCCTACGGTGGTGGGTCTGTACTTGTGTGGGCCGGAATTTCCTCTGAAAGTCGCACAGAGCTGGTGATCATAGAAAACGGCTCTTTAACTAGCGTAAGATATGTGGAAGAAATCCTCAACGAACACGTTGGTCCATTTATGGTCAATTTGGGTGAGGATGCTATATTTATGCATGACAATGCCCGACCTCATACAGGTAGGATTGTGAATGACTACCTTCAAGAGATGAACATTACTTGTATGGAGTGGCCAGCGCGCAGCCCGGATATCAACCCGATCGAGCATGCTTGGGACGAGCTAGGGAGATGCGTAAAACAACGAAACCCTCCCCCAATCACGCTTCCTGAGCTCAAAATTGCTCTCACAGAGGAATGGGAGAATATTCCCCAAAATCGTATAAGGAACTTGGTGTATAGCATGCCAAACCGCGTAAACGCAGTAATGGAAGCACGAGGAGGTAATACGAAGTATTGAAATTCAAGAAAATCGTCATAAAGTTCAAAAATTTCATGTTTCCTATTTTTGTTTTAAGGAGAGATCAGCAGTTTTTTTTCTTTATGTAATTTTGTGTAAATAAAATGTATGGTGACTCATATTTTTTTAACTTTCATTTATGGAGTATTAAATTGTCTATTAAATACAATTTATTGCATTAACCTAGCATTCTTACTTTCCGAGATTTTTTGGATTCTTTGAGTGACCCGGATTCATTGCTCTCGAGTGTATTACGTAAGTTGAAGACATATTTTTTTGTTTGTGTAAATATTGTGTTGTTTTTAGTGTCATTTGATAGGTTTAAGTGTAAAACGGCTAGGGAAAAAGAAATTGTGTAAGTAAGGTTTAAATGTTTAGAAGTTATTAGGGATTTTCGATAGTGTCAATTGTCAAATGTAAAATTTAATGTTTTTGTTCTGCAAACTTTTTGTATTGTATATTGTAATAGTATATTTATGGTTTTGTTTTAATATTAAACAATAAGTTTTTTACTATGCGGGCTATACCACGGGTTTGGAGTAGCCTCCCTCAGTCGCCCCTAAGTTGACAACCCTAGCGCGATTCCCGAGCGTAGGTACGAAAAGTGAAGTACATACATCAATTTTACTTCTGTACATATTTATTTTGTGGTGATACTGTTACAATCATTATCGCTCATGAGCGGGTCATCTAAAACGCTTTTAAATGCCGAGCCTGATTTATGTTACATAATGATTTTTAAGTTTGGCTTTAAAAATATTTAAACTGTTGCAGGTTTTTATGATTTAGGCACCTTCGAAGCAAATACTGCTTTCATCGTAATTGGTACGGTATTTAGAAATGTGAATATTGTCTGCATTACGAAGAATTCTCGTACCCTTAAATGCATATTTGTTTTAAATGTTTTCTTGGTCTGTGTTATTTTAAGAATCTTTTCATTAGGATACAAGTATTATTGCCGTAGGTTTGATTCAAGTTCATAATCTTGGTACAAAAGTTGGGCGCATTAATCGCAATGCGTTTTACGCAGCGTTTGTCGCAAAAAGCATCCGCGCTCTTAATTGCTTGCATGTTGCGAATAGTAGTAGATTCTATATTGTATTTTTGAAACTATTAATTTGAACTACTGGTTATATAAAGAGAAGGTTCTTCTTCCTATATTAAAAAATTATTCTGGGTGGTAAAACATAGTTTTATTAATATCTTAACTTTCAATACAGAATAACTACCGCTCACTAATTCACTCGACATTTTCATTTTCAATCGTCAGTTCTTTATATATTTTTATACCTACTATCTGCAGTTTGAAAATAGAACACGTCATTTTTCAACACATTTTTCATGCATTTTTCGAATTAATTCAACGGATACTGGCTGATGATAGAAAAATTGCCTCCAAAGCATTATGTTATGTAATGACAATGTATATGTAATAATGTACTGCCCCAGAAAAAAAACAGTAATTATACATTATAAAAAATATAGGTAAATGTACCGATGACTGCTTTTGTATTGTAATTGTGACATTGCAAACATAACATTATGCTTCGAGGGTAATTGACGGCAAATAGCGAACTATAAAATCCTGTTTCCTGTGTTACGTAAAGAGTTTTAATCTCATTTTGCTTTGGCCGTTTCATAATTATCCAGGCTTGAGTTGACTAGTGGGCGCCCCGCGACTTGTCAGGTCGCTTCAGGGAATGAATTCTTTATTTTTAAACATTACATTCTAATTTCAAATCTCTAGGACTTATAGTATATACCTACTGTGCGTTGTCTGTCAGACAGCTTCATCGGGCGTAGGCCCCATTTATACGGCGTCGAGCACGGACATGGCACGGGTGGTTTCCTATTCTATTCAAATTTCATACAAAATGTATGAAAATAAAGAACAATTTAGGACATACGTATTATGGCGTACACGTCCGCCATATAAATGGGGCTAGCACCTTAAAGCCTGTCCTATCCAAAGAGGTTGGATCATTTTTGTCTTGTATAAGTTGTATTCATTGTTGGAAGGTTAAGAGACACAAAATATATTTAGATTATAGAACGGAGCGGAGGCGTCATGTAGCCGGATTAGTGACCAAACCGTCAGGTTCGGTCGAAGTATGGCATTCACCCGTTATTGTCTGTTACACCTTTAACAAATGCATACAACATGAATCATATCTGGTCCAACCTAAAATGGTAGAACGGGTAAGCCTAGGGAGACATATATTGTATTATACATAGTTACTTCGGCCAAAGTTAGTAGAACCTCTACGGGCATGATGATGATTTGCGACTACTCTACCAATGAAAGTAAATACTATGAAATACGAAGACAATCCCAAAAGTATGTCCTCAGAAAAAAAACACTAGTCTCCTAACTCCGGTACTACGGTCAGCTACGGTCTGCTTGAGTTGGTTTGTTTTTTTTTAGATCGTTTTATATGAAATATCAGCGCTTCTGTAAGCCGATCTATGTGCGAACTGAATGTTAAAGACGTTCGGCTGCGCGAAAGCCTTTTAATCAGTTTACAATGGCGAACATTATTTCTTTTGTAACTACTGTCTGCTTCACTCGCGTAGTACTCTGATAAAAAATAGTCTAAAATGCACAAATTTCAGCTAAATCCGTTTATTATTAGTAGTTTTGAAGAAGGATCAACCATCTTGTTAGGTATATCCTCATATCCAGGGTATATCACATCTTTTTTACAAACTTGTTTAGTAAAATAATATTAGTAGAATAGTATAAATAAATAACAATAAATAATGCTGGACATAATCACACAGCATCATGTAGCCCCAAACTAAGCAGAGCTTATATTAAGGGAATCACATGACTGATATACTAATTTTTTTTTTTTGTAAATACATACATATTATACATAGAAAACACCCAGACCCGAGACAAATATCTGCAGAACATGCAAACATTTGTCCCGCAGCGGGAATCGAACCTTCTATATTATTTTTCTATAGTTAGTATTAGTAGTATTATATATTATATTCTATAATTAGTATCTAGTATTCTTTTATAATTCCTATAAAATGATTGCCTGACTTTATGCCTGGCTATAGAGTCAGAGCTATCATTGAGTTTACTTATAGCAACAATGTGCGATACTTATTAGCTTCGCCGATCGTAGTTTCCGAGTGATGTAATTTGCCACAGAATAGCAATATAGAAATTTGCTGTCTATAAATACAGAAAACCCCATCGGGTAGCAAAGTATCGCGCTGAGAGGCCGCGGAATTTGTACTCTACATTCATCATGTTCTTTAACCAGATCATGAATGAAAATATAGATTATGAATGAAGTGGTATTTGCTTTGCATTTTAAAATAAGATGGTTTTTGTTTGCTTCGGTGGTTATAAGCTGTGTCTCCCTTGGAACATGTTCACATTAAACAGCTGTCGTCTGACGTGACGACGATTAATGTGATGACACAACGATAGCTCACAAAGAAGCGGATGTAAAAAAATACGGGTTCTCTCTGCGTACGCACTAAGAACGATCACGATGTACCACCGTCAGGACGCACGACAGCATTTTCATGCTGCTTCGGCTGTCGGTCCGACAGACGATAGTTTCGTGCATTGTGAACATGCTCTAACAGCAAATCATCCAATAACCTATTTTTTGCCATGATGTACATACACCTACTAATTTTACTACGTGATTACAGGGTTTCATCATTCGCATCTTGTAAAAATAGACACACAGTTCTAACATTTCATTCACCTCTTCCAGTTCGGAGCGTTCAAAGGTCCGCGTGTCGTTCTACCAAGGGGCACGACCGCAGTGCCTGTCACCGCCACCTGCGCAAGAGTCGCACGTGTATTACGCGACGCTGCTGTCAAACGCCGCTCAAGACATGGCCGACCACGGGATGTACAATAGGCAGACCAGGTAAGACCATCAACAGATTAAGGGCCCACTATCAAGCTGCATTTTTGGGTGGTTTGGTTGATCCGCCCACAATCCACTTGCTTTTGATTGCAGGGGGAATCCCCTACTGTTTAACAACAGTGTCATCATCATAATCGACAGCCTTACCGACTGAGTGTGACCTCTCAACAAATAAAGAGGTTGAGTTGCTTGTGTCACTGTGCACAGCCCTGTTGCATTATGAATTCATAATACCATACATCCTTCTGTTATTCGACGTTATTGGACCGGTGATTTTTTCCATTTCTTCTTCAGCTTCATTCTGATTCACGGGCGGACAGTACTGCGTCTAGGATAGGATAATGTGTATGTGCCTCGAATTGTACTTGCATCATCGTCTCATCTATCGAGACCATTGTTGACTGAGCTAATTTGAGTTAGAGTAATCGCCTGATTACTCTAACGATTAATGCTTATTAATCGTATTTTAATTTAGACGTATCAAAGTCAAAACCTTATCTGATTGATAAAGCATTGGAGATAAATTTGCTGACGTTTCAACCTAAATGATTATCTAATGATAAACAATCATCAATATATATATATATATATATATATATATATATATATACATTTTTTTCATTTCATGAAAAAAATGGTCAAATGCCAGTCGGACTCGCGCACCGAGTTGCATATACGGCTGTATCTTTTGGTTGCGTTGAATTGAAAGTTTGATTTTTCCAGCTCCAAGTGATTGCAGAAGGGATTAGATTAATTTCAACTTGATACCTCTATGTATGCGTCCTTGAGAAAGTGACAAGCAGACTGACAGACAAACAATGAAGTGATCCTTTTTACTTTTGCAGTAAGGAACCATAAAAAATGAGGCATTTATCATTTTCTGTAGTAGTAACTTTTATCCATACTACGTGACTCTGCGACTTATTTTCGGAAGAGTTGGTCTAAAAATCAACCTAGTTGGCCCTTACTTTAGAAGATGTTATCCTTACGATTTCTTGAAAGTCAAGCATGCCCAAATTGCTGGCTTCATTGCCAAATTGGTTGGCAAGGCCGAAGTAAGCCAGCACAAATGTGTATTCTACATCAATATTCTCTAGTTACGACTTGAACACGTTGTGTACGAGTAGGTATAGAAATGATGTCATTCTCAGTCTAACAGTCACTGTAGTGGTGGATATTGACGTAAGCATGAAAGTTTTGCATTTAAATGTCTTGAGATTTAAATGCTTTTAATCAAACCAAACAAGAGCTTAGTTCCAGTTCACTGTTAGCTCTGCATAAACTCTAGCTGATTACGACTTGCTCAATCTAAATTCATAAGAATAAAATTAATACTTATTCTATTTCATAATGTTGACAAAGCACAGTTTTATTTCCTATCGCAGCTATGCTAAGGGTAACTTGCTGGATTTTTTGTTTCTCTACGTTAGAGAAGACGGTATTTTCCCTAATTACGGGCCCTCTAAAAGTAAGTTTTAAAAATACATTCTTGAGATAATCATGCTTATAACTATCTACATACATAAAATTTTGTTTCCCATTTCTACCATCGCCAAAACCATCTCTACGCTGCTAAGGAGACCATAATCTAAATAGTAAAAGGCTGGCAAACAAATTGGAAATCAAGTTAAGAAAGCTTCTAATTTTCATATAAATTACAATTTATATTGCTGTGAAGCTACGATTCAGTCATTAATGACTATATAAATTAAATCGCACGAGAAATTACTTCTACAAATGCAAGGTACCTAGGTAGGGAGGGTACTCAATTTGTTCTGCTCAGCTCAGCTACTCAATAACAAATCAATTGAACGCAAATACTACGTCATTGTTATACAAGCAAATTGAATTTGTAATTTTCTCGATCAATTTTTCACTCATAGCTTCAGCTGTTTAAATAAATGCAATTAGTTTTTTCCTTCGCGAACTATTAGATTCTTTGAGTATCCATTTCAAATTCTTATGATCATTACCTTCTGTCGTATGTAACTCTGGTGTTGTGTCGTGTTGTGTCGTGTGTAACTCTGGTGTTACAGTTTTTAGTCCTGCCCTACCTTTCAATGTGTCTTAGTAATTAGTAGGTAGATAAAGCAAAATACGAATGCGCATATAGAGCAAATGATACTGAGCGGTCACCCAACCGAAATAACAACGGGTGGGCTTGGGCTTGAGTTCAACTTTTATGATCTGCTCAAAACATCAAAGTAACCTCCAAGAGCGCTTTCATTTCAAATTGAGCTCGGATATAGAGACGTACCTAAATGCATGATTGTGTTTTGCTACACTCAATCTGGGCTGGGAGTATGGCGGATTGCATACAATATTCCTGTTAATAAAAACATGAAATGAAGTCTAAATAAATCCTAGGAGAACTTGGATCACCGTTTCGAACTATGCCAGCTACCTTTTCTTTTTCTTGTGGGGTGGTAGTCACGCCAAGGACATACATACATTAGTAATGGAATAATACCTATGTATCGATGTCTTGACCACCCACCGACTACGTGGTGGTCCAATATCGATTAATATTTAAAGGCCTTAACATTGCATCTGCGACAACTCAGGACAGGGCGTCCTGGCGCTGAAGTACTAGGAGGCCCGACCTCAGATAAAATGGCAAGAGGAGGAAAAACCTTTATCGATGTCCTATTTTTTTAATTAGAACGCGTTATTTCGTAAGTACATTTCTCAGATGATTATTGAAAGAGACTGTCCTGAGCCACGATAATTCATAAGGCGCTGGTAGAGTGCTGATAGACGTAGCCATGCACGTCAACTACAGTTGCTACGTCAGTTGCAGTTCCATAAATGAAATTATATGAAAAAGCTAAACGAAATCATAAGCCATATTAAATTAAAATCAGACTAGTAGCATCAGAGACCTTGACCTCTCCAGCAGTTCCTAAAACCATACTAACAGAGCTCTTTCAATGGATTTTGATAAACGAAAAAGAGACCTTGCAAACGGGGTTTGAGAGGGGTCATCTAGTTGTACATTATCGCCGCTCAGCATCAGCAACAACGGTTGTGTGATTGTAAAATCCTAATGCCTAATGTGTACTTTACTTCAACAGTAGTCGCGTGCGCATCGCCCCACAGTCTAACACGTGACCCCTCCGGTACTAAACATTTGTGTTCATTTAGCACATGCGGGCTAGCTAAACCCACGTGATGTAGCACATGCGAATAGAAATGTTCTACAAGGTTGATTATCAATCATATCCTTTGATTCTCATAGATAAACATCCTTACTGTACTTTCGTCACAATGGCAAACATACTTCGATAATACCTAATAATTGTCTTTTACGCTGCGCTTAGTTCACTTTTGTTGTTTTATTGTACCTTCATATTTCTATCTCATCATCATCATCAACACATAGCAGTCCACTGATGGACTTAGGTCTCTCCTAAGGTTCGCCACTGAGCCCGATCCTTGGCTCTTTTGATCCACTGTCTGCCAGCTACATTACGCAGATCGTCACTCTATCTAGCTAGGGGGTGTCATGCACTATGCTTACCTAAACGCGGTCTCCACTCTAGTACACGTTTAGTTCAACAGTTGTTGGTTTTGCGGCATACATGGCCGACCCACTGCTGCTTCAGTCTGCTAATACACTGGCTACCCAGCTATGTCGGTCACTTTCATTCTCTGTCATCTCATAAAGCTATATTATTATATGAGCAGTGAATATATATTATTACTTCGGGGTTGAAACAATTATTAGTTCGGAGCGTTGGCGGGACGAACCCGAAGCTTTCGAATTTGGATGCGGATGGTGGAATATCTTGAAGGATGATCATTGGCGGAATTTGGGGAAGATCTTTGACCAGTAGAGGAAAATAGAATCTGTAATGTAACAGTCCTCGCAAACACGACGCTCTGTCTTCGCGCTTAGTCGCGAGCGTCTGTCATATCTTGCTGTCGCGATTGTCGCCGTGTGTGCGGAGCTTTGAACCAAATGTATGAAAATTGTCCCCCGCTGCTTGTCGTAGCGTCCAATCGCTGACTTTTGTCGTCCAATGTGCGCAGGCTGTTAGTGTATTTCTATCATGTACAAATCTAATGGCAGGATATTAGATTTCAGTTGATTGGTCTCAAAATATATCATCAATTTTTATATTCACGATTCTGAAAAAAACTGCTTTCGTGACGTATTTTGTTAGCTGTTCCAAACTGCTTATACTGACTCACTGACAACTGCTCTGGTGTCGAGATTTGTAAGCCGCCTGCAGAACTAGTGAAATAAACGTTTCTATCATCTATTCATATCCTTCATCTTCGGAACTCAAGCCAATCTCACTGGCATAATTAGTGCACCCTGCTTACAAACAGGGATCTAATTGCGGCATAGCGCAGCCCAATACCAGCATAGCTCTATCCCCTGGCCGCTGCCGTTAGCAAGTCGGCAGTGCGACAAGCTGTGCCCTGCGACCCCCAACCCTCATGCCCAGCGTGGGGGTTATGGGCATATCCTCATCTTATTAGGGGAGGCCTATAATTTGCAGTCAGACTGATATAGCGGTGGTTGTTGTTGTTTGTTTTATCATCTGGTTTAACTGATCTACCTGTTGTTTCCAGCACGGAGAGCGGCTGGGACAACCCTTTCCGCCCGGACGGCGACCTGAGCCGCGAGGCTGACGAGATAGTGTCGCTTATCAAGGGCGGGAAGCCAATCACGCCGACACCTACCGCCGCCCCACAGATTATAGACGAAAAAGCGGAGAAGGAGCATGCGAACAATCTCATCGTAAGTTAATCCTTATTAAGTAAGAAGGAAGACGGAAATAATTACATCCTGACTGCTAGATCTTAAAAGCCTATTAAAAGATGAAGGGAAGAATATCAATTAATGAAAACAAGACTTGTAACATTTGACGAACCCCAGTTAAAATCCCAACTCTTTTATGTATGCAAGGCAGGAGCCTTGTAATTTTGAATATTTTTTGATGGGTGTGAAGAGATCGTCAAAGAAAGTGAAGTATTATCACGATATGTTTCTACCCCTAAGTCACTGCTGTTTCGGTTGGAATGGTGAAATTACAGGCACATTATCACTTTCTACCAGGGGGCTCGTCTGCTCGTTTTCCAAACATAAAATAGCTAAACTAACTATTCCTAAACTATCCCAGCCGGATAAGTGGTTAAACTGAACTTTTTCATTGAATTATGTTATGGGCAAGCTCTTGACTTCGTTACTTGCTTGGGCGTGGATGAGGTCGACAATGAGGCGAGGTTGTTTGTTGGTTCAAAAATCGCTTGTAAAAAGCTTGACCTTTACATGTTCCGTCTGTGCATTTCAGGCAAACGCGGCTCCGCCATCTCCGCAGACCAAAACAGCGAGCCCCGTGCTTCAAAGCACGCCCAAAGTCATGAACGGAGCCAAGAACGGAACTGCGGGCGGCGACCCCCGCCCCGGCCAAGTCGATGTGCAGCGTTCCGCCCCGCAAGAGGCACTGCAAGCTGAGCATGTCACCATCAAGAAGAAGCCCAAGTGCAAATGCTGCGTTGTACAGTAAATCCTCTCCCTCGCTACCGCACTGTGGGCGCTGTAATGTTACTCTTTGGATGCGTTTCTTTTTGCACGAAATAGCTTCGATTTTCAAGCGCTCATTTCATTAGCGGTGTTGTCTGGTTGTCAGTCGTAAATAAGTACCAAGTTTCATTTGATGTGCTATAAATAACCAATGAGAACTGTTTTTGATGAATATAAATTTTGCTATTTCTCTGTTTAATGTATACGTACGCTGTTACGTGCAAAAAGATACTGCTTGTGAAGGCACGCAGCCCCCACCCCCGGTGCTACGTCACACGCATCACCCCGATTTGACGATGTGTTCACGCACTGTTTACAGAGTGCAAGCGCGCTACGCTTTTTTTCCTGCCACGTCGGTCGGTTTATCATCAGCTAAAATTAAGTTTTTGATAATTTTATGTGCTAAGTTTATTCAAACTTTAGGGTACAAATATGAGTATTTATTTTGTTTAGCTAGTCCGAAGATATTGGATGTGTTTAGGATTCCGGTGTCTAATGTGTCTGGTATCATTAATTTATATTCTGTAGGTACGTTGTGTCCGTGGTTAAAGCATGCCGAAATGAGAATCTCAGGATGATAGCGAGAGCCAACCAGATATGTTTAACGAAAAGTTCAAATTGTTCAAGAAATTATATCATTAATACCTTTTTAACAAAGAAACCAATAAAGCTCATTTTAATAAATTATACAAATTGAAATTTTAAAATATTATTATTTTATAAATTATACTTAAAATATAATTTATTTTAGAACTGTTACTTTTAAAGTTGAATCTGTGTTGAATAATATTAAATTACATAATTTAAATGTATATTTTTATATCTTTATTTATGAAAAAGTATTATAATTCTTACAAAGTGGCTATCATAGGTTCAAATGATATCATTGACTGTAACAAATGAATGCATCATATTGTTAGTTTGTGACTCTATACATGAATGCTGTTTAATTCGATATGATCTATATACGATAGCAAATAAAGTTCATTTTTTTAATTATACTGTCCTTCAATGCTATTTATACAAAAATATTAAAGTCGACTAAAGTTTTGAATGCATGCCAATACATTACAGCGTTCATGTGTAGTAAATTGAAATACCTATAATTACATGTAGTCAATGTATGTTGTATGTTGTTTAGTGTTAAATGTAGCTTCCTACGTTACACCGCGCTTGCGTCCGGTAGATGGAATCATAGGCGTCATTGAGAATAACACCATTTCCAGATGTAGCTATTAACGCACGAGTCAAGTCGCACGTAGCCAATCAAGCTTGCGAAATTTCACGTGAAGTTTTGCGTTCATATGATTCGCTACGCGCGACTCAACTCGAACGTCGATCGCCCCATCGGGACTATCTCTTAGTAATAAATACTTTTTATCATTTCATTTACTGTTATACTGAAACTTTTTAAAATATCTACATTTAAGACTGTTCGCTTCGATTATCGAGTGCTTTAATTTTGCATTCTTATTATATTTATCGTAGCTTTATGGCCGCCAAAATTATAAACAGCAGTTATTGTTTACATTTTATTATTGGCTGCAGATGTGATGAATCTAACGACGAAGCTTTTACCAGCTGAATTGGATTCCTAAGATACTGGGCTGTATTTCTTATGCCAGATAATGTAGTAATCAAACTGTGGCAAAGAAAATACGAACTTTGTGCATAGATGAGCGGGAGATCCCCCAAATGAGAAATAGCATCGATAAGGTAGCTAGGTGTAATTAGTGAGGTCATAGTTAGGGTATCTGCGTTACTTTGTTATTAAACAGATAAATTATTTGACTTCGTTTAGGTTTTAGTCGGGTGGAGTTCTTTTGGATCTAACTGAGGATGTAAAGAATTTTATATTGCATCAGCGCTATCGCGAGTAGAAATGTCGATAGGATTGACAAAGTAAATACAGTTGCCAGGCACACGTTCAGTTCGGATCACGGGAAACAGAACGCGCCATTCCAACTCGCGCTCGGAAAAGAACTTGAAAATGCGCGGCCACTGACAGTTTGATCTAAACGTCCAAACGTTAAAAATCGTTTACATCCAAAGTTCGTATTGTAAATAGGCTTGTTGGCACGATCCAAACTGTGGCTAGACAGGATTAATACATAATTAGTATGATAGTTTGAGTCGCAGTCCGAACTGCGGATCTATCCTTCTGTTTGGAACAGCTTCCAGATGCACAGTCCAAACTGTACTCCAAAGTGTACATGTGCCCGGCGCTAATAGATTTCGTTGCACGTTAAGGTATGTCAATTTTGATTCGATGTCGCTAATAGAATATAACTGTTTAGGTCCTCGGATTAGTTCAATGTAACGGTACCACGGTTGCCGCAGTCTGTTTGGTAGGTAGGCATTGTATGATATTGGCACAGACAAACTTTATATAAACTTGTCTGTGACATTGGTAAGGAATATTAATATTACAGGAGCACTGGCAATGATGAGCCCCTTTCATATCATTGTGAAACTTTCCTTTGAACGAGTGAGGTTGTTTTGTTTCTTTCTCGAAGCTGCCCCCAGCCCACCATTAAGAACACTCCGAAGGGGACCGATGTGGTGGGCAGTAGAGAGGAAGGCTGGTCTACCGTCTGTACGTCCCACCCGTAGCGTGGCTTGGCATAGTTTTTAATCAATGACGAAAGCTTGTTATTAAATGTCATCGCAACGTGTCCTTTTTTGGTAGATTTCTATTACATAGATAATAGAACACGATATTATCCTAAATAATTGCACTAGTTCTGATACACACCTCACATACTACCTATAGGTTTGTTTTTGTATTTTCATCAGTCCCAAACTTCGTCTCTTGTACTATAGTGCTTGTTTCTGTCCTTGTTCGTTTTTATATGATAATGATTAGGTGCGTTTATTTGGGCACAAAATTATGTTTGTATATCTCTTATTTATTGTGTGAGGGTGTTATAACAGCTGTCTTGGTGTCTGCACGGTGCTGACGTAATTAAATACAATTTAGCTGATGCACCTTCGCTACTGAAGCTATTCATTGCAGCCAACAGGTTGAATTCAGAGGCCAGGCGACATCTGTTTAACTGTAGTTAATTTCTTAAATTCATCATTCAGCGTTGTTATAGGCCCCCATGCTGTATGTATACTATTATAGTCTATAGAAATGTGATTCATGTAATGTCCTGATTCCAATTGATGAAAATATGTTCCTTAATAAAGTTTTTTATTTGTAAGTAAAATACTGACATTAGGGTTTCATATTTCAATTAATTCTTAGTTTCAACTCTTACAAGCTTTGAAGAGTAAATATGTCGAAAATTCTATAAAACTTGTATCACACGTTTCTAAATTATAATGTGGAATATGTTCTTATTTCCAATATATTTTAAAATGTTATTACATACCTACCTAGCTATTATGTATAAACTAAAATGACATTATATTTGTATAAAATCTTTACTTTCTATTATATTATTGTCAATCAATGAGTATGTACAAATCGATGACATTGTAATTATTATTTATAATAAATCTTTAAAGGCGAATTATAGTTTTATTCAATAACTATATTTTTTGGTAACCACCACCACACCCATGGTACCGCGTGGCACTGTGGTAACAACTAACTGTGGCAACGTTCTTCACTGACGTCCCACATTGGAGTGTATTGTGCCAGCCCAACGACGGAGCAACGGAGGACACCGTTACTTTAAGACCAAAATTGCCACCAACCCATGGCAATGTTGCTCTCGAATTCCGGATGCTGCTAGTGTCTCTGTGATCATTTATACAGCGCCAAATGGTAACTTTTAACTCAATAACTGGGAGGCTGTAGTGCCTCCAGGGCACGAGCTGCAGTGGCCAATTTGGAAGTCACTTAATCGACTCCGCACTCAGGTTGGCCGTTGCAGAGAAAACCTCGCTAAGTGGGGTTACATTGAGAAATCGAATGCACAGTGTGCGTGTGAGGCGCTAACTCAGGACATGCGGCACTTGCTCTCCTGCCCGCTGTGCCCGACCACCTGCACTCGGGAAGACCTCAATAATGCGACCGACCTAGCCATGGAGTTGGCTACTTATTGGTCTAAACAAATTTAAAAAACTAAATTAAAGATGGTTGGGTTGAATAACTGACACGCAAGAAAGAAGTGCCTGGGACATGGATACATGGAGTAAGCTTGCCCATCACCTATAATACCATCCTGCCTCAGCCAGTCACTTACCTATTGGAAAGACATGGTTAATACGAGTGGGTGTGGAATTCCCTCACGATCTTTTCCAAGATTCAGGATGGTTATTTGAACTACTAAGAATAATGCTTATTTCCTTCATCGTTGTTAAGCTACAAATAAAGTCATACATACCAAAAGTCCTATAAGAGTTACTAACTTGACTCTTCTAACTGGACCACCGAACTAATTGCTCTAACTCGAGAAGCTTTAATATTTGAGGGTTTTGCGATTTAGCACACCGAACATGCGTGAGCGTCAAGATGGCGGGACCACCTCTTGTATTTAATTATTTTTACCATAGGGATTTAGTACCTAATTGGTACTATTTAGTACCTTTAGTGAAATAATTTTTACCTCAAGGAATCTTAAGTTATTCAGTATCGAAAGGGGTCCCGCCAGATGCAACCGTCAAGATGGCGGGACCACCTGTGTTTCTTTTAATTGCAACCGCGCATGAATATACTTATCACACTAGGATTTAGTACCTCACTGGATACCTCCGAAACACAACTCTTTATCATAAAAACTTCAATAATTCCAGAAAAAACTCGATTTCAAAACTAATGACCTAGCACCATAGTGTGTTACCCTGCGTAACCCCAGCAAATGCAAAGCAAATACACGTGATCCTGATAAGCCAGCGATTAACTTTAACTGTCAGGATTTAGTACCTTGTGGGTAGTATTTAGTACCTTTAGTCAAATAATTTGTACCTCGAAGAGTCTTTAGATATTCAGGAACGAAAAAGGGGTCCCGCCAGACGCAACCGTCAAGATGGCGGGACCACCAGTGTATCTTTTAATTGCAACCGCGCATGAATATACTTATCACACTAGGATTTAGTACCTCACTAGATACCTCCGAAACACAACTCTTTATCATAAAAACTTCAATAATTCCAGAGAAAACTCGATTTCAAAACTAATGACCTAGCACCATAGTGTGTTACCCTGCGTAACCCCAGCAAACGCGAAGCAAATACATGTGATCCTGATAAGCCAGCGATTAACTTTATCTGTCAGGATTTAGTACCTTGTTGGTAGTATTTAATACCTATAATGAAATAATTTGTACCTCAAGGAATCTTAAGATATTCAGGATCGAAAGGGGTCCCGCCAGATGCAACCGTCAAGATGGCGGGACCACCAGTGTATCTTTTAAACAAGTTATACACATTGTGACTGTACAAATAAATAATCCATACCAAACCAAACCTAATTTAATTCTTACCAAACTAATTATTATTATTACCTACTAAAAAGAGAAAAAAAAATATTGTTAATATACTTTTAACTAATTAAACCAACCACCAACTTAAATAACTACGAACTTTGGATTATTTATTAGTGTATGTAGAACATAAAGAAGGGCAGAACTTAGGGCCGATTTTTATAGTCAGTCACCACTCATAATTCATAAATTCTTCGGAATAATTCCATGGATCTAGCAGATATAGCTGACAATCGTGTAAAAACTATGTAACTTAACTTAGAGTAAGCTTAACCAATTAGCTAAACTAATTTTGACCTAATATTGTGTTTTAATAATTTATGCAACGATTTTGAGTATAAATTCTGTGTCTTCATAATTAAGTGTTTTGAGGTAATTATCAATGATTCTTTTGCAAGAGTAGGCAGACTCATTGGCAAAGTTAATTTTTTTGTTTATTGTGACCTCACGTGTATAGTGAGGTCCCAAAAATAGTGGGAATGTTTGAGTGAATGTTGTTCGACATTTGGGTTTTTTATAGACTTTGTCATGACGCCGTTTATTAGCTTGGTCCAGGTCAAATGGTGGTATTTTGTGTTGATACATAACAAGTGATTTTATAAAGAGTTGGCGGACCGAGAGGACTTTCGCATCTTCGTACAGTTTCACAGTATGATACAAGTAAGGTTTGAAAAGCATGACTTTTAATATTGCCCTTTGGGCTCTTTCAAGATTAAGGATACGGGTTTTAGCAGCACCTCCCCAGATGAGTATACCGTATGAAATGATAGACTGTGCTAGACTATAGTAGACACTTTTTATAATATCTTGGTCACCAATATGTCTAAGAGATTTGAATCTGATGTGTTAATATAATATCACAGCTTCTCATATTTATGAGAAAATTTAGCGCGAACAACGGGAAAAGATGACAGAGTTTAACTTATTACAAATTTTGCAAGTGTAACATAATAGCTAAAATTTACTGAAGCATCACATTTCCACCGCTAAACATGCAAAATGTGTAGGGTCAATGAAAAGTAATTAACCTACGATGCAAATTAATCTTAATACCCAAAGAGCAGAGACTTGGATTCTCTCTTGCATTCTTTATATGCGAATATTTTAAACGTTGACCACTTCCGTTTGCTATTCAGGAATAAAATTTTGATTTTAACATTTTATTTATCATATCTAAAAGTTATTTAACATATTTTTGAAATTTTCTGCACCAAGTTTTAGCATTTTCTCCAAATAAAAAACGGCAACACAGCCTAGGCTCATTGATGCCAATCAAAGGAGGTTAATCACTCGAATCACCTGATGGTTGTTTTCTCAAAATATTTCAGTGATTCTACTCTGTAAAGAACTGAAATTTGGTATATAATTAATTGGATCAAGGTACTAAATCATGACAGTTCAAGTTAATGGCTAGCATAACAGGATTAAATGTATTTGCTTCGCGTTCGCTGGGGTTACGCAGGGTAACACACTATGGTGCTAGGTCATTAGTTTTGAAATCGATTTTTCTCTGAAACTATTGAAGTTTTTATGATAAAGAGTTGTGTTTCGGAGGTATCTAGTAAGGTACTAAATCCTAGTGTGATAAGTATAATCATGCGCGGTTGCAATTAAAAGATACACTGGTGGTCCCGCCATCTTGATGGTTGCATCTGGCGGGACCCCTATCGATCCTGAATATCTTAAGATTCCTTGAGGTACAAATTATTTCATTATAGGTATTAAATACTACCAACAAGGTACTAAATCCTGACAGATAAAGTTAATCGCTGGCTTATCAGGATCACATGTATTTGCTTCGCGTTTGCTGGGGTTACGCAGGGTAACACACTATGGTGCTAGGTCATTAGTTTTGAAATCGAGTTTTCTCTGGAATTATTGAAGTTTTTATGATAAAGAGTTGTGTTTCGGAGGTATCTAGTGAGGTACTAAATCCTAGTGTGATAAGTATATTCATGCGCAGTTGCAATTAAAAGATACACTGGTGGTCCCGCCATTTTGACGGTTGCGTCTGGCGGGACCCCTCTTTCGTTCCTGAATATCTAAAGACTCTTCGAGGTACAAATTATTTGACTAAAGGTACTAAATACTACCCACAAGGTACTAAATCCTGACAGTTAAAGTTAATCGCTGGCTTATTAGGATCACGTGTATTTGCTTTGTATTTGCTGGGGTTACGCAGGGTAACACACTATGGTGCTAGGTCATTAGTTTTGAAATCGAGTTTTCTCTGGAATTATTGAAGTTTTTATGATAAAGAGTTGTGTTTCGGAGGTATCCAGTGAGGTACTAAATCCTAGTGTGATAAGTATATTCATGCGCGGTTGCAATTACAAGAAACACAGGTGGTCCCGCCATCTTGACGGTTGCATCTGGCGGGACCCCTTTCGATACTGAATAACTTAAGATTCCTTGAGGTACAAATTATTTCACTAAAGGTACTAAATAGTACCAATTAGGTACTAAATCCCTATGGTAAAAATAATTAAATACAAGAGGTGGTCCCGCCATCTTGACGCTCACAAATGTTTGAATGTTACGCAAAAATTTGTCTCGGGTTGTTTCCTAACAGTAATATGTATGACTTATACATATATATATAATATGTACTAAATAAACATGTATTATATGTATAGAGTTGGATGTGCTATCACGAATTTTTTTCTGGAAGGTGAAGTGTTAGGTTCTCCTAATCTAAAAAGGTACTTACAGGTTTTTACCGAACATGCTGCAAGGGGTGTAGCGGGAGGTAAGGTAAAATTATGAAATAAAATCAAATTAACAGTTATGTACTTTATTTATATTTTATTTAGATTAAAAGCATAAATATTAACAAGATCAAATTATAATAATAAAATCGAAAAGTTGGCCGAAATTTCGCGACACATCAAAAATAGGAAACTAACCACAAAACTTAATAACCTGGTACCTATAAATAAATTCATAAAAAAACATTAAAATACGAAGGATTATGTTTTAACAAAAAATAATATACAAGAATGAATCAATCGTTTGTTATAGAGAGGACAACTCGTTAGCAATATTAATTGATATTTAAATGAGTAGACAGGTGTCCACAGTATCCACGTGTGTAAACGCTATCCACGTGTGTCCACAGTATCCACGTGTGTCCACGCTATCCACGTGTGCCCACACTATCCACGTGTGTCTACGCTATCCACGTGTGTCCACGTTATGATATGACAGTTTAGTGCGCTTATCATTCTGGCAACAAGGACTAAACTAACATTTAATATTAATTATTTACGTAAGTATATAGAGTACATTACATTACTACATTCCTCTTATTATATCCTAATACTATAAATATTATATTAACGTAATAGGAATGATTGATGATATGATGACACATAATTATTATTTTAAAAATATTTTACATTTATTATTCAATAGACCTTACTCTGCGATCTGTGTGCAGTAGATAAACTCAAAATTGAAATAGATAATTACTTTCCTATTATGAAAACCAATCTATCTTTTTAAGTAGGTACCAAAATACAAAAAAAAAACTTCGAATCATTTTCAAATGCCAGTGCAATTAGTTAAAATCACACAGCGTATCCTATCTTAGCTATAGAATAGTTTTACGTTATTGGGGACATTACATTTACCATCTTAGGAGACTCCAATATGTTTTCGCTTGAAGTTCTGGCCCCTAAGCGGCATAAGACAAAGTAGGTATGTGCTACATCTAAAACTATAATTATCTCTTAATAAGCAATTTCCAATATGGCAAACTCGTTTACAATTTACATAATTGTAGATAAGTAGAACGAGTAGGAAGTATTACAGATTTATCAACATTTCAAAAGTTAAAATGAACTTCACAGACGTTGCGGACCAGAACAAGCATTGGAGTAAAAGTTTTTCGAAATGTCATGTCTAGTTGACGATAAGCTAAAATATAACTATAAAGAGTTAGAAAATAGGGGTTACTTATTCGTTACACAATAGTGCTAAACTACAATATTCGATTGGACACAGATAACACGTTTGAAGTCAGTTATTAGAGCTAAATTCGATTTTTTATTGTACGATATAATTTCAGTACATAAATAATTGCTAAAAATGTAGAGTTAGTTAGAAAATTCAGCCTAAGTATCGATAATTTTACAACATTTATCTCCAAAAATGCACGCAAATGCAAATAAATTATTGAAAACAGGAATTGTGATTATTTTTGAATGACAATGAACTGCATGCAACACACACCAATTTCATAACAAACGATTCTATCCTTTTCCAATTTACACGAATTCATTTCAGTCCATCTGGATCGCCGTATTCATAATCAAAGCTATATCACTGAGTGGATATTTTTGCAGCAGCTTAACATTCGATGAGAAGTCTCCAGCCAGAATGAATTCCCGCACCAACCTGTAAAAAATATTATCATCATCATCATGAGTAGTATAGGAGTACAAATAGCAGTTTAGCAGTCCACTGCTGGACATAGGCCCTGTCTTCAGAACGAGCACGACGCATCCAACAGCCTTCCGCAGATCATCACTCCACCTAGAAGCTTCCTGCACTACAAACATTTGCTTAGCCACTCATATCAAGAAATCGTTTACCCCAACGGTTGTCGTCCTTCAGCAGTTAGAACCAGCCTAGTTTATACTCAAATCTGTGGCCAGGCCACTGGCATTTCAGCACTATTTCTCCCAGCTATGTCGATGACTTTGGTATAATCATCATGATCATCATCCATACCCCGACCCTTGGTGACACAGCTGGGTATAGGCCTCCCTTTGTATGTGCCAATCCCCGCGGAGATGAGCTTTGAACCGTGGAAACTTTGGTATGGTTAAAACAAATTTAGTTAAAAGGAAATAACTCATACACTCCAGTTTATCCCTATTTTTCATAGTCAAGTAAGCGTTTTCTAGCAAAATAAACGGTGTATTAGAGTAAAAAGTTATTACTTAAAAGTAGGTTATAAAGAGGATTATAGGTTGGAAAGTTGATTAGGAGTAGAAACTTCTGGAGCTTCAGTTCTGCGTTCTGGGGAAATACTACCACCATGACGTTTTGCCGTGAATCAGTATTGCTGTTTAAATGGGTGTCGTGTCGGGGTGTAAAGACTGCAGTGGATAGCATAAACTTCAGGAGGCCTATATCCAGCGGTAGATAAAGTCGGGCTGTATGATGATAATGATGAATATTGAAATAACTCACACGATCATGGCACAGCACGTGTTGATTAACAATTCAAAGCGCTCCGAGTCAGAGAAGATACTGTCCCAAATCCTCTCGACCTCAGGCAGAGCGAACTCACGGGACAGAAGCAGCGTCAGCCATCTTCAAATATACATACACAGAAAAGTTAAGATCATGGACCTCATTAGCAACATGCGTCTCGTTGTTTTAAATTATGTATTTGTACAATACTCAGACATACCCTGCTATACAGGCTCAAAGGATACGCAGAGTTTTTATTTTAATATATACATTTATATATAGAAAAGACCCAGGCCTGAGACAAATATCTAAATAATAATAATAATAATAATAATAATAAAAAAAAAAAAAAAAAAAAAAAAAAAAAAAAAAAAAAAAAAACTTCACCGCTGACACACGCTTTTTCTCTAATATTTTACCAAAATTTATTTTATATTACTTTTCCCGATTCATACCGTATCCTCAACAGTTTTAAACCAGTAATACAACCTATTTTCACTTTATTTTTGACATAAAGGGCACAAATGCCACAATGAAAAAACCATCATAACATGTTGACCAGAGGAAAAGCACGAGCGGCTACATATGAAGCACACCAAACATCTGCGCCTGTTCCGTCAAGCTCCACATCGTCGTCCGGGGATGAGGTATTCGCCACCCCCCCGGACACCAGCGCGTCGAGCGACGAGAGCAGGCCGCCGTCGCCTCCGCCGCCGCGACCACCTGTGCGGCGTGGGCGGCCCCCGCTGTCGGCCGGCTTGGGGTCTGCGGGACAGTCTGCCCCGCGTCCGACCCCCGCCACCACCAGCAATGTGCGCATTCGCATGAAGTGGACAGAAGAAATAAATAGAAACGTCATGCGCGCATATTATAGGGCTACAGACGGAGGAACTAACCGCACCGCGTACATTGCCCGGATGCTGCCTCTGTTTCAGGTACTTGAACCAGCTGTAACTGTTACTGCACAACGGCTATCGGATCAGGTACGAGCCATCCAACGATTAAAATTGTTGGATGATTCGGTACTTGACCGGCTTCGCGCTGAAAGTGCTCAAGTAGCTGACCACTCGCAGCGGGTCCCGGCTGCCACGTCGACGGTTACGACAACTTCGATACCTGTGACGACGCAGCCGGACCCCGCTGCTGACGACGTCAACAACGAGAACACCAGCGTGACAAACCAGGTAAATGAGCAGTTGAGGAGGACTTTGGAGGATACGATTTTATCGTACCGGTCCGCACCTCTCGATGAAAGACCGCGTTTGCCACGCTTGCCCACTCACAGACGAAACTTGGCTCTAATGGAGGCCTTGAATCCTTTGCTGGTTCCTTATCTAGAGACTAGCGAAGGTCTAGCCGATACCCATTCGATCCTTTACTGCGGAGCCGTGGCTGCGTGTCGTGTTGCTCGTGTCAAGTTCCCCAACTCCACGCGAGCACCACGACCTGTCAACCAAACTCCAGCTTGGCAAGTACGGATCGAACGGCGGATCGGTAAATTCAGGACCCTCATTGCAAAGCTAAGTTGCTTCAGAGGGGGCAATACCCGCCCTCGAGTGATGCGTTTTGTGACACAGGCCTTTTCTGGGACCGATATTCGGCCTCACGATTATATGGCCTGTGTCACAGAACGCATTGACTTTCTGAAGCAGAAAATCTCTGCATGGGCAAGCCGCATTCGTCGGTATCGAGAACGTGTGGACCGATATTGGCAGAATCGAAACTTCCAAAGTGACCAGAGGAAGGTGTACCGAAACTGGGAGAAACCTGACCAATGTGTGATGGACGGGCGTGTACCGGATGCGGATGCCATGAATAATTTCTGGCGCAGCATCTGGTCTGTGCCCATCCAACACACGGAGGGAGATTGGATGGATGTGGTGAGTAGAGAGTGTGAATCTATCGAAACCATGGGACCTGTAGAGATTAGCCCCATAGATGTCAGATTTGCAATCCGTTCGGCCCATAACTGGAAAAGTCCTGGACCGGACGGGTTGCATAACTTCTGGCTAAAGTGGTTTCGGTGTTCACACTCTGTACTCGCCACACAATTTCAAGAAGCCCTCGAGCTTGGGTCTCTCCCAAGTTTCATGACGACAGGAGTCACCTTCCTGCTCCACAAATCTGGTAGTACCGCGGAAGCAAAGAACTACAGACCCATCACGTGCTTACCTACCATTTACAAGCTCCTTACGTCCATTCTGAGCATAAAAATTAATGCGCACATAGTTGCAAATAATATTTTGGCTCCGGCTCAGAATGGATGTAGGGTTGGGTCCCGCGGTACTAAGGAGCTCCTCCTCATTGACATGACCATTAGCCAGCAGATCAGGCGCAGCAAAGGGAACCTCTCCGCTGCATGGATAGACTACAAGAAGGCGTATGATTCAGTGCCTCATACATGGCTGGGGAGGATCTTAGAGTTGTATAAAATTGATGCAACATTGAGATCCTTCTTAGGTATATGCATGAGACAGTGGATCACAGTTCTTCGTCATCCAGGTAGCGCACGGGATCCCTCTGCTCCGCAAGATCTGATTCGCATAGAGCGGGGTATTTTCCAGGGCGACAGTCTGAGTCCCCTATGGTTCTGCCTGGCACTGAATCCTCTTAGTACTCTGCTAAAGGATTCAGGGCTAGGCTATCGACTTCGGAGAGAGGGTGATATCGTTTCTCACCTGCTGTACATGGATGACCTCAAACTTTTTGCGCCAAGAAAACCAGAACTGCTGACTCTGTTGAATATCACACAGATATTCAGCAGTGCCATCAGCATGGAGTTCGGTGTCGAGAAGTGTGCGGTCATGCAAGTACGGCGGGGGAAAGTTGTAAATACTACAAACTTACAGCTTTCCGATACGATATCCCTCAGATCTCTTTCCGATATCGAAACCTACAAATATCTCGGTATGTCAGAAGCGTTAGGTATAGTAGACAGAGACATAAAACAGTCGGTGAAGGAGCGATTCTTTTGCCGCCTTACTAAAGTACTCAATAGTCTTTTGTCAGGTGGTAACAAGGTTCGAGCCTTCAACGGCTGGGTTATGCCTCTGCTCATCTATACTTTTGGCATATTGAAATGGACTCAGACTGAACTTGACGCCCTTGACTGTAAGGTTCGTCAACTTCTTACGACACACAGAATGCGACATCCACGCTCGTCGGTAATGAGGATGTACATCCCGCGGAAATGTGGGGGCCGCGGCTTTTTAAATGCCAAGACCCTCCATAACCACGAGGTGTGCAAGCTCAGAGAATACTTCCTCCATGCCGACAGTGAGATGCATCGTGATGTCGTAGCAGTTGACAAGAACCTTACCCCGCTCTCACTGGCTAAGGAGAACTGGCACAAACCTACGGTGCTGAGTGCCCTCGACCGCAAGGTGGTATGGGAGAGTAAGGAGCTGCACGGACGGTTCTACAAAGCCCTTACAGGGCCTGATGTAGACCTACTCGCATCCGTGAACTGGCTACGTTTCGGTGACCTCTTTGGGGAAACTGAAGGTTTTGTCTGTGCGATTATGGATGAGGTAATAAAGACGAACAACTACCGAAAGTATATCATGAAGGATGGAACCGTTGACATTTGCAGAGCTTGTCATCGTCCCGGTGAATCCCTCAGACATATACTTTCGGGTTGTTCGCACCTCGCTAACACTGAATACTTGCACAGACATAACCAAGTAGCAAAGATCATCCATCAGCAGCTTGCTCTCCAATACGACCTTGTCGGTTCAGAGGTTCCGTACTATAAGTACGCACCGGTACCGGTTCTCGAAAATGGTCGTGCTACGCTCTACTGGGACCGCTCTATCATCACGGACAGGACTATTCTTGCGAATAAACCTGATATCGTCTTGGTAGACCGGTCGGAACGCCGGGCGATACTTGTTGACATCACCATCCCGCATGACGCTAATCTCGTGAAGGCCGAGAAGGACAAGCTTAGCAAGTACCTTGACTTGGCACACGAGATTACCGCTATGTGGGATGTCGACTCAACAATTATCGTTCCGATAGTCGTTTCAGTGAACGGTCTGATAGCGAAGAGCCTTGACCAATATCTTAAGAGGCTCTCGCTAGGCAGCTGGATCAAGGGTCAGATACAGAAGGCGGCTCTCCTGGACTCGGCACGCATTGTGCGGAGGTTCCTCTCTCTGCAGCCCTATCCACCGACCGTTTGAGCCCTGCCCCGCGGTCGATGGTCTCCCGTTTTGATACATTTTTTACTATAATGTTTTTGATATTTATTTATGTACATAAGTAGTATTAAGTATAATAGTAAAAAATGTATTTTAGACGAGTTTACAATTGAATAAAGTGTCATAATAATAATAATAATAATAGTTCAAAGTTATACTACACGACGTAGTTATTATAAGTAGTATTAAGGTGACGATACATGTCAAACCTCCCTCTCGCATTCAACATGATATTCTTGCTGAACCTTTGTATTGTTATTTTCTAGGCCGTGAAGATTTGCTATTTTGCATAACTACATTCAGTGATTTTATATCTTCAAAAATGTTGAATAGTGCGAGCGAGAGGGAGGTTTGACATCGTCACCTTAATACTACTTATAATAATTACGTCGTGTAGTATAACTTTGAACTAATAATATTAAATTAACTATTTTGGTGCACTTCAAATTTATCTACTGCGAGCGTGAGGGAGGTTTGACAAGTATAGTCCTTAAAGTAAACGATCCCCGCTGGCGAGTGTCTCGCGCGGTGTCGAAGGTAACACCCGATTGGATTACTTAGTAAATATACGTAACTGTACAGAGCTCATCCAGGTACATCTATATTACCTTAATGTGGAGATTTTATAAAATGACCCCAACTGTTGTAACTGACTATTGCTTTTGTCCAAACAAACATTTATCTTTTAATTTACGCATTATAATATACATATTCATTTCATTCAATTTTTTTAAAAGTTTTACTCAATAAACTTTGAAAAGCGAGATGGACTTGCATTCTCTATTACATTATCTATGCCTTTTCGTCGTTCCCGTGCGTCGGTGGTGCAAAAAAATGTGCCCTGCGATCGTCAACTTAAATATATATATATAGGTACATATCCCTCATATAGAGGAGCCCTATGTTCAGCAGTGGACTAAATAGGCTGGTGTTGTATCCTTTTTCAGTGTGATGTGTGTGTGACAGTGATCATGTTAAAGCCCTGTCGTAAATCCGCAACCGGTTTATAAGATTCTTATCATATCATTTTAAGAAACTGATCAGAAAAAATGATTTCTTGTGTATCAATTTGAGCTTCAAACTGTTTGAAAATGTCAGTTTCATTATATTTATAGGGAAATCACAAAATGGTAATTCATTTGTAAATCGCAAGCGTACGGGAAAAAATGGCCCATGACAATAGATATAAAAATTTATCGTTTTTACTACATTTACTACGCTGTTATGTATGCGTATTGTTTCTCGGACTTTTGTACTTCAAAGGGCGAATTACGAAATTTCAAACCAAAAAAATGTATTTTGATATTTTTTTAGGAAAGTTTTCGAAATATCTCGTTTTGCTGGTTGCTCGTTTAGTAGCCGGAACTACTGCGGTGTTTACCTAAAGCTGTAGTACATAGGATGCAAGCCTTGCGACTGCATACGCTTCCAAACGGTAATATCGTGCTTTTGGAGGCGTTCGTTGACGCGCTGCATCATCCGCTTGATGCCGCTCTCAGCCTCGTCCAGGGTGCGTATGAAGAAGTCCCTGATCTCAGCCATCAGGTTTGTGAAGCAAAAGAAACAGTCCGCTTCGGCGTGCTCTGAAAAGTTATTAAAATTTTACTTAGAATAACGAATTAATAAAAATAAAAATATGAATGAGAAAGTAATAAAGTTAATCCTTTATAACTATACTAGCTGACCCGCTCGCAACTTCGTTTACGTTTATACTCTTTTTTTACGTATGTCCTTTCATGTGAAATGTTTCCCTAGCCCGATAATTTGACACGGAACCTTTAGGGTTCCGGGTAGGGTTATGAATGGAATAAAAAGTATTATACTACTTTACCTACCCCGTAATGTAGTAATATAAATAATAATAATATAATAATAAATACGTGGACGTTATCACACAGCATCATGTAGCCCCAAACTAAGCAGAGCTTGTATTATGGGAACCACATGATTGATATACTACATAGATACATTTTTTTTTTGTAAATACATACATATCATACATAGAAAACACCCAGACCCGAGACAAATATCTGCAGAAGATGCAAACATTTGTCCCGCAGCGGGAATCGAACCCGCAACCTTGTGCGTCACAGGCGGACCTTCGCCCACTGCGCCACAGAGGTCGTCAAAAAGTAGTTGGGAAATTCTCGATCCCGAACATTGTTGAATTTTGTCAAATTTTGGAAAATCTCAAAAAGTTACCACCTGATTTTGGAAATTCAAATTGCACTTTGAAGCCCTCCGGCAGACGCAAATATTGACATAACTTTGACCGATCACTTTATTCACCTACACATCTTTTTTTAATGCATGTGACTAATTTACTTTCAATGTATGGAGTTTAAAAAATGTGACTAATTCACTTTGTGACAAATGTATAACAACCCCTCTCATATCTGTGAAACTACGGGCAATTGTCAGAATTTCATGAATCGGGGCACTATACTCGATCAGAAAAACTTAAACATTTTCACTATTTGCGCATGCGATATTGCGATATATTCTGTTATATTTTCTGATATTATCGCCGATAATAACGTACCTATGCACCTGTGTGTAGGAGCCTTTATTGAGAACAACGTTTTTTGAATAAATTTGGAATGAGTTTTCAAACACGACAGTGTCAAAATAAAATGGCATAACATGTGTCACTAAGGAGTATTGATATCAACTTCGATGCAAATCACCCCTAAAATAAATTTCTACCCCTTTTTAACCCAGTTCGGCGATAAATTTCAATAATATATGAAACACGTCTTTCATCAATTTTGTTAAAGAATGTTTATGCAAAATTTGAAGTAGATTGAACCAAGGAATCACGTTGGTCCATACAAACTTTGCCCACGTTTTTCACCCCTTTAGGGGTAGAATCTCGGAAAATCCTTTCTTATTGGATGCCTACGTTATACAAAGAACACGCCCTCCAAGTTTCAGGTCTCTACGATCAGCGGTTTAGGCTGTGCGTTGATCCGTCAGTCATTCAGGACAAAGGATTTTATATGTATAGATTACCCTCCATTAAGGTATTTTTCAAAAACCTGGTATGCGGTCTTTTATTATTTAATATTCAAAGTGTTCTGACGAAGTTTCAAGAAAATCGCACCACGCGTTAAGATTTTCCCATACAAACTTTACCACCCCATTGCAACCCCCTCGAGGCATATTTCAAATTTTCAATGACACCAATCTTCATTGATTGTATGGAATAATACATGTCCCAGGTTTCAAGTTTCTAAGTTCAATTCGATTTTTCATACAAACATTTTTACCCCTTTTCACCCTCTTAGGGGTTGAATTTCCAAAAACCGTTTCTTAGTGAGCGCTCACACTCTTTAAAGACTACTTGTACCAAATTTCAAACCTCCCTGTAGTTTCTGAGATTTCGTGATGAGTGTGTCAGTGAGTGAGTGAGGATAGTTCTCTTTTATATATATAGATGCCTATGTATATCACCTACATAGGTAAGATATTCATAGGTTACTTATTAATTTAATTTAGATATGACATAGGTAATTCATTATAAACTCAAACCCTTCGTACTAAATAAAACTTTGTTACGGCAGGGAATTCTTGAATAATATTATGGCCAAGTCACAAATTTTAACTATAGTGTAGGGTTTGGCATCATCATCATCATCAGCCTTTACCAGTCCACTGCTAGACATAGGCCTTCCCTAATAAGCGCCATTGCGCCCTGTCCTGAGCTTGACGCATCCAGCTTCTACCAGCAGCCTTTCGCAGATCGTCACTCCACCTGGCCGGAGAGCGTCTTACTGTACGTTTGCCGAGCCGCGGTCTCCACTCAAGAACTCGTTTACCCCATCGGTTATCGGTTCTTCGGCAGATATGGCCAGCCCATTGCCACTTCAGCTTGCTAATTCTCTGAGCTGTGTCAACCACTTTAGTTCTATGTCGGATATTGTTACGGATTTTATTTATTTTATGGTTTGTAAAGAACTTAAAACTAGGATTCACGCGGAACGCTATGATGAGAGTTAGAGAGTGTTAGGTTAGATCTGATAACTTTTTTACAGTGCAAGCAATAGGCCTTGGCTTTACAAGGTTTTTTGGTGGGTTCAACTTAATATATTTATTATTCAATAAGTTACAGTAACTTTTATTTATAAAAATACTATAAAACCTATTGCAGGTTTGTCCGAATACTTCTAAACACTCGCGCGAGCTAAATTATACTATAATATGTAGGTAACTAAAACAGTTAGAACCTATGTATTTTAATGTGTACCTACATAACTAACTAAATAGGTATCTACTTCCTTAAAACTTAAAAACTTAACGTGGACATACACAGCATACATAAATGATCAGACGGCTTTGACTTACTACAGATAAGCGCGCGCTTCCATTATGAAAGCACGTATCTTAAGGGCGGTTTTAGATTTGCGTTTTTTCGGTGCGTATAAGCTCGTTTTTGGAAGCGCGTGAAGGCGCGTATATACACGCCTTTTGCTACACGTGCAGCTTGTACGAGCGTATAACGTTGACGCGCGTATAAGTTCGTATAAGCGCGAGCCGCGAGAAAATGACCCACCCCGGTTCCAGCGAACACGCTAGAATAAGCACGTGTGCGTTCTGTTTTTTGAAGCACAAAATGTGGCGCGCGTGGAGCCCCATAAGCTCAAACGAGCTTAAACGCGCAAAAAAAAAAAAACGCTAATCTGAAATCGCCTTCACTTATATGTAACAATGTCGAGTACTCGCAACGCGGGTTAGCGCATGTCATGTGAACTCTGTTGAAATCTGATCGCGCGTACGCGCGGTGCATATGAACTAGAGCTTAATCATAATTACTGAACAAAATTGTATTGCATGAGAGCAAATGCAGATCGCCTGCTGATGGTTGGAATGCATTCACAGATCACTAATAATGCACATAATTGATGTGCTGATACTGAACAAAACAAGTTATTGATGTGACATCAATAACTTGTTTTTTTAAGTATGTAATACAATTGATATAGAGGATAACCTTGGGACTGAACGCGTAATCATTGCAGTCGCATTGCTATAGCAACATTTTATGCAATCTACAGAAATGCTAGAGACAGACCAATAAATTTCAAATTGATGTTCTAAAAAGCAATTTAATTTCCTAAGAATGTCAATACCTGAACAAGAGAGGCACAGAGGAAGCTGGAAAAAACTAAAGGATGCCTAAACCCAGCAGTAGGTTTCCGGGTTGATGAAGAATATCAACGAAATCGGAGTACCCGTTTCGAAACCAATTAACGCCTATAATTTTTAAAACAGTCTGGTATTTATACTTTTTACATGTATTAACCAACCACACCAGCTTATATCAGTCCACTGCAGGACATGAGCTCAATAAGAAGGAGGATATGCTAGGTTGGTAATAGCTGTGCCGCTGTTAGGCTGCTCTATGCCGTAATCAACCGGCAGCCAGAGCCCCGTAGGGTGCACAATGGGTGAAGTTGGCTTGGGTTCCGAAGACGGAGGTTGAAACCCCATTTCCCATTACATGTATAATTCAATAAAAAATTAAGTACTCACGCCTATACTCCTTCACAGGATCGCACGCAAATGTATGGTAGATAGGACCAATTATTTCGTTCATTCCTTGCACATAGCCCTGGCCGGAGTTCAGCTTTGCGTATAGGAACAGCATTCTCTCTACGACCTCCCAGTGTGCCTCGCTACCCTCGTTCAGAGGCCTATAGTCTCCGGAGCCGGAGTCAGAGCGACGAACCTCTGGCATCAGCTGAAAATCATAAATGATTTGATTATAGTTTATATGACTGAGGTAATTACCGTAGTTACCAATTCCAATCTAATGTACAACTTACTTACCTGTTAATTAGATACTTACCTACTGTTACCATTCATAATATACATCTAAAATTACATATACTATTGTACCTACCTTCCTACTAATTTAACTTTTTGATTGTCATTTAAATCAAGTGTTTCCCTTTGACCACAGAAAAGAGGGGACTCATCTAACACAAGTTATTATACGCTTAAAAGAAGAGATCCCAACCCAAATGATTGTACTTGTTTTTAATGAATAAATGTTTTTTTTTATTTTGTATTTTTTGTATAAACGTATTGTTTTTCAAGCTTATACAAAACTACGTTGTACCCACAACTTCGCTCGTGCGTTATACGCATAAAAAATAGCCTACATGTTATTTCTGGTCTAGAACTTGGAAGGAGGGTTCAAATCCTGCCTTAGTCGCCAAGATAATTAAATAAATGTTTTTATTTCTCTCTAAGTACTTATAACGCCTAATTCTATGTAAAGATAGTGCATTAGTACCTTCGACATTCCGAGGCCTTTGCGCTCCAGGGTTGAGATTTTCAGTGAAGATTGCTCAACTCTGGTATGTAGCCGCTTAAGACCGTTACTGTTCACAATCTGAAATATAAAATATCGACTTTAACATTCAGGGAATATTTATTATTTCATGAAATTGAGACTAGTCGCGCATAATGCAGCTATTTTCACCAGCTAGATATACATTAGCGGTAACGTTACAAAAAATTGGCCTTTTACATTTTATCTAGATGTTTTTTTACAGGTAACTTTCATTCACTGACCTGTGGATCAGATAATGACGAGACAATTCGATATCATGTTTAACTTTAGACGTGCTAAATTAAAGAGTCGAGAGATAAGCCCACAACTTTTGTATAGAAGATATATATTATTTTGATATTGAGTGTAATTATATGAGGATAATCGAATATAAGAGATGGTATTATATAATTGTAAACGCGAGCGTATATGATACATTGGGTACGGTCTGGTCGCTACCATTAATAAAACAAGATCTATAATATATGTTCAACCACGCTCAACGCACTTTGCTCTAAAGTCTAAACCAATCAAAAGCTTGCATTTTTTTTTTTTTTTTTTTTTTATTATGACAAATTTTGTTGAGTCGACAATGGTTGCTGGTGAAAAGTGGTAGCAAGACAGGGCTAAAGATACCTCGGCACAAGGGAATTCCGTGGCGGTTTGGAAGAAGTTGATATCGGGGCAGAGTCTGCGGGCATCTTTGTCTATCTGCAGGAGAACCTCGTTGTCTTTGAAGTAGGTGTTCCATTCGCTGTCGGGGCTAATACTTAGAGGGTGGTCGGATTGCGGGCCTTCTGGCAAAACTACGATGTCCTCTGAAAAAACACAAAAAGCGCTATATTTATCATCAGAAAAACGAAAGCGCGGTTGCTTTTTGTGGCAAACGATGCGAAAAACGCATTGCGATTGACGCGCCTAATTTTAATACCAATAAAATTATTACCGTGGATTGATTATTACATTTGACGCAGCGGCAAACGGAATGCGTTTACCTGTAAAAAATAGTATGCGTCAATCGCAATGCGCGCTTAGGTAAGTACATACACATTTTTTACATTGAATGGCTTACATGAATCCGAAGGTCTTGGGTTCGAATCGAGAATGCGGATTTTTTAGTTTGAAGTAATTATGTGCGCACTTCCTCTTGCCCTAAATTGTGAAGGAAAACATTCGTATGTTAAATATTAACAAAAATAAGTATTTCTGTCATGTGGTTCCCATAATACAAGCTCTGCTTAATTTGGGGCTATTTATGAGGTTGTGCGTCGTACATTATTAATTATTATAGCCCACATCAATGAAACAAGTGAAATAATCTAATCTCGGTGGGTGTGTGAAAAAATGATTTTTCGTTCATTCATCTGCCACAAGGTAGAAAAAAAACCGAGTAGGTACATAAGGTAATAAATCTATCAACATACTGATGAATGATTGGTAAAGTTGCCGTTTCTTCGCAAGCTCTGCTGCTTGGGCGCTTCTCTCCTGTGGTATGTAATTTAACAGAATCTTCCACACAAACGCTCGCAAGCCTTTCTCATGAGGTATACCTGGTTAAAAGTGAATGGTATAAATTAATAAGGTATTGAGGTGTAAGGAGCTCCAACCGTCATCTTCAGAACCCAAGTCAACCTCGCCTGCTAACTGACAAACGAGGCTCCGGCCAGCTGATTGCGGCATAGCGCAGCCTTACATCGGCACAGTTAAGTCCCCTGGCCACCCACGGGCCGCAGCGTCGGCAGTGCGAGAAGTTGTGCCCTGCGATCCCCAACACGCATGCCCAGCGTGGGGATTATAGGCATATCCCCCTTTATTAGGGGAGGCATACGTCCAGCAGTGGACTGATATAGGATGGTGTGGTGGTGATGGACTGAAAAATTCTAATTAGTCTGTCATTTACAATACCAAAAAATATTATATACGTATTTTTTCTTTTGTCAATTGAACAAAAAATTACAAAAATATAGTGTGTTGAAGTTCCGCGTGACGTTACGGCTTAGTACACTTTTTACAGAACCGTGACGACACGAGCACACTCTTGACACTCTTTATCTCCATCATTTTTTAATTATTTGATAAATAAAAACATACGTGCCTAATATTTTTTGTTGATCTATCTGACGTACTAACTAGTTTTTTCCTAATGTGTTGAGTTAATGCACGGTCATGTAACTTGTTTCAATCTTGGCGGTAAGTACATAAAGCACTGAGTTAGATAGTGGCAAGCTCGCTTACCGCGCTATTTGCTGTTTTAGCTGTCACTGTGAATTACCTACATCTACAGAGTACGAGCTTAGGCTCTATTGAATTGTTATTTTCATTGTTTGCAGGAGCGGTGCAGCATGAATGGGTTACAACCTTGAGCTGTAGGTTACCTCACATTATTGTTATGATTGTTAGAGATACTTTCCTTCAGCCATGATGCCTTAGTGGAATCTTTTAGTACAGCTAAAATTTTGATTTAAAAGCATTAACTTACCACCGAATGACAGAGCCCGCAGTTTTGTCATGTCGATAACGTCTGCTTCAAGAACCTCTTCAAATGATTTGATTCTGAAAATAAAAAGGCAAAAATGGAGTACCGGTGGGGGAGTTATGCTTAATAAGTATTTTTTAATTTTTTATTTCTATAAAATAAACTATATTAAAATTATGGCCCTTAAAATTTTCATCTCCTGTTTTTTCACCCTTAGGGTTGGTATTTTTTCATCAAATTTATATGGGACCTACCGGGAGGTTATACCCTTTCTATTGATTGATTGCGTGGCTTTCATATCACTGCGGCCATGAAGACCTATTGTGATCGATACCCTTTCTAACGAAAAAGGATTTTTCCAAATCGGTTAATAAATGACGGAGTTATGAGGTAACATAAAAACCAAACCAGGTAAATTGGAACCTCCTCATATTTGAAGTCGGTTAAAATATAGTTGTACAGCATATTAAGCAAAATAAATACACTCATAGGCGCAATTAACCACCTACCTATATTTTTCGTCACCCTGATTGCCTCGGTTAAAACTATGGCTTGTCTAATGTTTTGTTATTTGTTATGTGGGTACTTGAGCAATAAATTAATCATTTTTATCCTTATTTCGATGAATAAACTTGTGTCACCGAAACCTTTTTAGAATACAGTCATCGTTTAGAATTGCTCCATTTACGTTACCGTGTTAACATTTCTTGTTCTTATATACCATCGTATGCGAATATTGTTTAGTTTGAGTTTTTAGTGTTATTTAACATTATTCTTTGAGACTGAAAAAAATGCCTCTCAATGTAACTGGTGCTGCTAGGGCAGTGGCTTTAGCCAACGTCGTATCGCTCAAACATTCGGTGTACCTCGAATTACAGTACGGGATGTCATCAGACGCTTTCGAAAGACTGGTTACTGATATATATCATTGGTTGTTGCAGTCTAATGGCGGCGTGCGGCGGAAACCATATCAACTTGATTATTAATCGAGTTGGTGTGTAAAACTAAAGAAAATGTTAATGTCATTTATAAAATATAATAAATTTTATGGGATACGTTCGGTTTTGACGCAATTGGTACGGGTTCTCGGCATTCTCCTTTTCGACTTAGTTATTACAGAGAAGAATCACCATCAGCCTATAGCTGTCCACTGCTTGACATGGGTCTCCCATAATGTGCGCCATTGCACCTGCCTTCAGCTCTAGAGAAGAATGTTCCTAATGATTATTACTTAAACAAACTGTCCTTTTCATAAAAGTTCTATAATACCTCAGATAGCTAAAAGGTGTTACAATATCATGTCACCTCTAATGACAGTGACAAGCTTACTACATCGAGAGTTAAATGACATTTGGTTATGAATAAGGGGGTGCCTTTGCATCTGTTCTAGATCATTTAAGCACCAAGTGGTAACTTTTTACTTGAACAACCAGGACGCTGTAGTGCCAAGGACATGGTTATATAGAGTAGGCTTGCCCAGAATGTATAACATCCATCTCAAGTCAGCCTTCCTAATTGAAGTGGGGAGAGAAAGTTCTACACTGACATCCTGCTGTGGAGTGTATTGTGCATTGCCCCCTGCTAACCCGACCCAAGCCACCCCAACTCCTTAAAGTAATAGAGGACTCCGTTACTTCCATCATTGTCATGATCATTTATACAGTCAACATTATCATCATCATCATCTATGCCTTTATACAGTGCCAAGTGGTAACTTTTTACTCAATTATTGGGAGGCTGTAGTGCCTGGGAGATGGTTGATGGATCATCAGGCGATGAATGGTTTGATGAAGCACTACCACTACGGTGAGTGAAGGCACACAGTGTGTTTTAAAACGGTAGGCTACTGAGTTAGCGAGAGCTAGTTGCCGGTGGAGAGCCCGACAGACCCCACCGACTCCCCGAGTTGAAGGACATGTGGAATGCATTTTCACACTGACAAAAATAAGGCTTGATCAGCACCTATACCATCTTCTCAGCCTTACCCACAGAAAACACTACATAACTTATTATAGGTATAATAAGCCTACTTATTAGCAGGTAAGTATGCTTCAAAGTTAGGTACTTAAAATAGTTATACCTAGTTAAGTAGGTAAGGAAGTTTCAAGATTGAGAGCTTTCTTTTTTAATATCCACCTACTTTTGGAAATCTATGTTTTATTATAGGTTTTGTTAGGTGTTCAAAAGAGATGAGATCAAAAGTTTGTAAGTACTTTACTAAGTTTGTAAGCATTTTAGTAAGTTGTGTGTGTGTCAAAGGGTTACTGCCCTTACGTACATGCTGTTGGAATGAGTGATTCTTTTATCTCACCTCGCTTTGTGTAAACTCATTTTGTTTCGCTAAATGATGATAAATTGTGGGCGGAAAAAACAGATCAGTTTTCTACAGAGACTATCTGTTCGTTGATCGTTGTACTGCTTTATTTATTTTGATTTGGTTGGATTGTGGCTACGTAAACAAATCTTTCTCCACAGACAGATTATTTATAGCCGAGCTGGAGAGCGAGGACCGAGAAAGGAAGGCGAGAAAAGCAAGATCGAGATCGAGTTAACCACAGACTACTAGGATCAGTGTTGCCGTTTTTTATTTGGAGAAAATGCTAAGACTTGTTGCAGAAAATGCCAAAAAAATGATAAATAACTTCTAAAATGCTAAAATCCAAATTTTATTCCCAAATAGCAAACTCAAGTGGTCAACTGTCAAAATAGAATAATATGTAAATATTCACATATAAAGAACGCAAGAGAAGACTCTGCTCTTTGGGTATTAAGATTAATTAGCATCGTAGGTTAATTAGTTTTCATTGACCTTTCATATTTTGCATGTTTTGCGGTGGAAATGTGTTGCTTCAGTAAATTTTAGCTATTATGTTACACTTACAAAATTTGCAATAAGTTAAACTCTGTCATCATTTCCAGTTGTTCGCGCTAAGTTTTCTCATAAATATGAGAAGCCGTGATATTATATTAACACATGAGATTCAAATTAGACGCAAAAATTAAGAACACTGCACTGATCCAATTACACCTATATCAGTCCACTGCTGGACGTAGGCCTCCCCTAATAAACGGGGATATGCCTATAATCCTCACGCTGGGCACTGATAGTTCGTAACAAATTAACAATCGCTAAGCAAAAGATAAAGATAAATTTCGGGGAAGTCCTAATTCCTTTATTTAAAAAACTACTTTGAGCTAAAAACAAATTGTCTCTGGTTTCTATAGAATCTTTTGAATTCCTTACTAAGTATGTAACGTTCAAAAAAATGTAAATCATGAAATATGCTAAATGCTAATTTTTCAAGCTAACAGACCCGGAAATATGCTAAATTTAGCATTAAAAATGCTAAAACGGCAACACTGACTAGGATGAGGCGACCGAAAGAAACCGACTGACACGAGCAGAGTTGCCAGGTGTTGGTCAACGAAATCGCCAAATTTTATGTTTGAAAAGTAGCCTAAATTTGACAATTGTTTTTAAAATTAATATTAAATTATTATTATTTTTTTATTGTCTGCACAAATAATAAAAGTGGCAAAAATCTGTGTTACAGATTTTGGCTACATGATGCAGTGTCTGGTGTGTAAGGGGTTCCAACCTTTATCTTTAGAACCCAAGCCAACCTCACCCTGCTAACTAACGAACGGGTCCTGAGGCCTACTTAGTTGTTTACCGAAATAGTCGGCACCGGACCTTTATTTGCAAACTTTTGACATCATAATATATGTCGAAATGCAAAGAACTTCAATTGCCAAACTGTCAAAGTTTGTAAAAATAGTACCCGTGATTAGCATTTCAGTGTGTTTCAGTATTGCAGTACAGCGCAGAAATTCTAGCAGCAAGCAGAAAATCTCTAAATTCCCTGAACGCCAGGGGGCAGCAGCATCGGTGGTGCAAATGCTGAGCCCTGCGATCCCCAACCCACGTGCCCAGCATGGGGATTATCGGCCTATTCCCCTTTTTATTAGGGAAAGCCCATGCCCAGAAGTGGACTGATATAGGCTGGTGATGTTGTTATTTTTGTTGATAATGTGTGATGATGTTTTGGCATTATTATTAATAATATTATTTATACAAATTAATTAACTCTGATTTTATATTAATTATTACTATTATATTAATTGATGTACTCTGATTTTACAGCCTCGGTCGGCTGGCTAAGACGTGGGTTCTCTAGAAAAGATTTCGACATAAGGAGTATTTTGTACGTTAAACTATTTATACCTACTATAACTTTGTAATAAACATACCATACCAAAACTAATTAAACTTGGACAGCTTTTGGTAAAATGTAGGAAATATTCAAAAAAGTCTTAATGGTGCCATAACTCAAACTCAAGAACCTGTAATATTCGACACCCAGTCGATGGAAACATGGTTTAAGAAACGTCCCAAAGTATATCTAACGCCCTTTAAGAAATTGGTCGAATAACCAATCATCCTGTATAAGTAATCATAATCATAGTATTGCGATTTCCAAAAATACTATGAAAGGGAAATCTAAATTACCTCCCACAGTGCACCAGTTATGGCACGTAGCGTTATGTCCACAGTCAGAGTGTTTAATGATATGTTAACAGACAGTTTTCCTTATCGGGAACCTTCTCTGGTAATGTAATGGGTCCGTTATGATAGTAGCAAGTGTTTATCGATAAATTCTAAAAGAAAGAAAGAAAAGAAGGAAGAAGCGTGCTACTTCAACATACACAGAACAGCTATTTCACATTTTAGTTCGTATAATTACCAAAACTAGGTTTTATTAACAATTAACAATCACGAATATATTTTGTCCGTCCGATAGTCGGACTACCGTATACCGGTCGGACTGTTATAAATAAACAGCTATTAATATCACTTAACAACCTCTTGAATCTCACTACAGAATTTTTTTTTCCATTTTACGCAATTACGAGTGTCGAGGTTGAATTTAATGAGACAAGAAGATGTAGCGATGTAAAGTAAAACCAAATTATGGGTAGACCAGTGGGTCATGTCATTGACATAGACAGGACAACAGACACATCAAGTCGTTTGCACATGCTGATCGCTACATACATTTACGCCCCGACCGCCCCGCGGGGCGCCGCGCCACCGGTCCCACTTTAGATAAAATGAGCAAGCTCTCAGGTAAACATTGTGGAAACACTGACTTTTTTGACATACGCTATCCTGACGTTGACACATAGAGAAGTCATTGACAGTGAAGCGACATCTATGGTGTGCAAGGAATTACCAAAATTATTCTTTTTTTTTATCAACTTATTAGGAATAGAATAGACATAGTAGGTAGGTATTAAAAAATTATGGAAATTGTAAATATTACTATTAATATGAACACCTTCAAATTTAGGTTTTTATGTTTAGACAGAAGTTGTATGTAATACATTTACAGAATAATAGTAGTTTGAAATATTTTAAGTCTACTTTTGAAGCTGAAGGAACGTTGTACCACAAAAGGATATTATGTGTCCATGGTCAACATTCCAAAATTTTATTGCACTGTGCCTACATGGTGCAGTGCGTGATGCATCCTCTCGAGAAGGTTGACTTATCCATTCCCTTAGATAGGAGCATCTAATTCTTGTTTCTACTTCGCTTCCATCCAGTCACTTTGGTACTATTGACAAAGTTACCGGACTAGACCGGAAAATATAATAAATGATTATTTTAATAGATGTTACATAAAATTATGTCCAAACTTGCAGAGATAGCTTTACTTGAGCGATCTAGAAACATACCTACAGTATAAAGTCGCTAGGTGGCGCTAAGAGTTACTAGGGCTTTTAATGTTACATAATACCGAAAAATAAATGTTTATTTCATTAAAAAACAATTTTCCGTAATTCATCCAAAACAAAAATGGCCAGCATAAATTTAAAAAAATCAAACAAAATAAATAATCCCCAAATCGATAAAACACACACTGCAAGTCAGACATTGGATTAAGATTCTTGTTATGTAAGTAAATAGAATAAAAGAGAAGGCTCAAATACATTTTTATTTTTAGTCCTAGGTAGGTTAGAATGTAGTTATTATGTACCTACTTTAGAATTTTTGTAGATAGGTACGCCATCAAGTTTTAAATTATCTATCATCATACTGGCTGGGCTCATGTCTTAGCCCTATTTACAAATTATGAACTTCATGATGAATGCTATAAACATTTTAGACTTTGACTAGAAAGTTCTTACTAGGTGCATACTAGGGGTAAGTAGGTAAGTACATAATTAGTTTAAGCGATGAGATCCGAAATCATTGGGCACCAAAGAGGTTACATAGAAACATTTTTTCTGTAGGTACAAACTTTATAGCCTACATAGGTAATTTAGTAGAAATATTGCTTGGTATAAGTAACACAGGCTGCGTATGCCTAAAATACCCAGTTTAAAAATCTTTGTAATTTCCTCGTTTACATACCTATTACACAGCGTTAACTTTTTAGCCGACTTCAAAAAAGGAGGAGTTTCTTTATGTCTGTTAAGTACCTCATTACTCCATAATTTCTGAATCGATTCGGAAAAACCTTTTTTTGTTTGTAACTTATGTTTTCACGCCTAAACCGCTGAACGGAATTTGATAAATTTTGGTAAAGAGATAGATTGGAAAAATATAGGCTTTAGGTGTTTTGTCGCTTTAATAAAACTTGAAGAGTGGATAACGGTTTGTATGGGGACTCAAACATTTCTGAAGTTAGGGATACTTATGAAAATGCATTATACCTATAGTTTTGGTAAGAAATAAATAATTTATTTAGTGTTTTTGAAAATCATCATCTGCAACCCGACTTTACCCAATGCTGAGTTTAGGCCGATAGATTTAATGTTTCTGCGTTTGTGACTAATTAATGTAAAATATGCAATAACCTAGTATATAAGTAACGAAATGAAAATAAGGATACTTAATTAAAGATTTTCTTGTGAAACTAAAACTTGAAGGTTTATAGGAAATCAATTTATTAAACAAGCCAGGGAAACAAAATCTCATAGGTACCTACCATATCTATTTTATTTCCCCTATGCGGTTCCCTAAGTTTTTAAGCTTTATTCGTCTTTGGATCTCGATGTTTTTGACGAATTGATGTAAAATAGTATGTGTATTTTCAATTTATTGTTATAAAATATCTCGGGGTTAGACCAGCTTATAACGGGTGGCTTTACCTATAGTGCAGGGGGTGCAGTGCACCCGGGAGGCGCGCTTGATGTAAAGGGGCGCCTAGAAGTGCTCGCGACATAGAGCCTCCGCTGTAACGCTCCGCACGGAGCGGGCGCTCAGCGGCAGTGGAAAAACAGAGTGGGTGCGTAGCGGGTTCTATGAAAATTGTTTTACGGTTGACGCTTTGATTATTGACCGGTAAATAATCAAAGGATTGACGCCGAACGCGGTAGCAAAGCAAGCCGTGCTCAGGCCAATCTATTAAAACATTTCAAATTTTCTCAACGGAATATAAAGTAGAGATCAGTTTCGAGCAAAATAAATGGAGGGGGCCTAGTACAAATACAAACTACTTGCTCAATAATAACGAGACAAAGTATTTGATAGATTTTAATTATTATTGTTTAATATTCCTCGCGTTTTTCCTTTTTTTTTACCGACGTTTCGATCGTGTTGCAAGGATCGTGGTCAGGGGATGACTGAAGTACTGGAGCTGCTGCCGAGAAACGCAAGCAGTTGCCGCAACTACCCGCATTTCATCATCAGATTAGACTCAGAAATTTCCGCGTTCACACTATGAAACACCAACACCACACTAACCGTATCCACAGAACGCAAAGATCAATCACGGCGTATACATTTAACTATAACGGGGTTCCTATTCAAGGCGATTGAAATAAACAAGTAAGTACCCAAATTTCAATTTCACGATCTTCACAGATGGCTTCAGAATCTCTCCGAATTGGAGCCCCGTTATAGTTAAATATACATGCCGTGGTGTAAATTAGTTGTATGGTAGGTAGATTTATTGTGGTGTAAACGAAATATGAATCATAAATAATATGGAATTATTATAATATATAATTAATTATAATATGGGATTATCAAAACCATTAAAGAGGTACCTAAGTATTAACTGTGTTTATTCCCTTATGTATGTGAATTTGCGATGCGAGTACCAGTTTCCTGTCAATATAATTATCTAATATAGACAAAATTTTCACGCGCCCTCCAAATTTAAAGTTTTGAATGCATAAACAATATTGATAATTATATTTAAACTTAAATAATAGTTTGAAGGTTACAAAAAGATTCATTACGGCCACAGGTAAGAAATTGCAACTTAAATTTCATCAAAAGTTTCGAATTTATGTATGTAAACGCGCTTCAAAATATGGCATAACCTTTAAAACATACTTTTATGAAAACCTGTAATAGTGTCTCGATAAAATAGCTCCCAGAGTTAGTTACATCTATTCTACTGATTTAAACCGTATAACTCAGACCTGAGCCGTATAAAGGCTCTAGTATTTGCTGTTGTAGATGTACGGTTGTACGTTTGTGATATAGGAGGGCTATCCAACTGTTATGGATGAGCCAACTTTGTAACTCTTTTCAAAATCTTTTGCCCTCTAAAGTACTCTTTTACATCCTACGGTATTTATAGAAGGCTCCCTTAACTCAATTGTACGTCTCATAACTGTCTAGTGACGCTAATATACTTTTGTATCACCATAACATTTTTCTCTTGCTAGTATACCTACGGCTTCTGTAACACCTGCTGTTAAAGGGTTTAAAAATATAGTACTGTATATCTTAAGGAAAACTGTACAGCATTTTCAACGGCTGTTATACAACTCTCAGGCTTTATAAAGTCTGTATAAGCAGCTTGTGTCTAGCACACAAGCTGCTTATTGGGCAATGGCAAATGGCACTGCCATAGAGAAAATCTATTAACGGTTACATATCATTTTAACTATAGGTGATAGAATTATTTGCAAAATGACTACGGTCGATTCACTAATGTTCAGATCGCATATTGGACTGTTATACTGTTTTAATTTACCTAACGAACGATTAATCAAATTTTTGTTTAAAAGATATTGGATGTTTGCACTATCTATGATATACCTAATGGACGTCTTGCCTACGGTTTATCAATAAATTTTTGGCGCTTTGACGACCGCTGCCGCGGTACGCTTACTCACCTTGCGCTGTGTGTAACCACAGTTCAAACCTGACCTAACCAACAGATTTCGATCTAAGCAGATGTCGCTTATGTTAATTAAGTGTGCAGCTTGGATGGATCGAAATCTGTTGGGTTAGGTTAGGTTTGAACTGTTTATTACACACGGCGCGATGCGAGCGAGCGTGTCGCGGCAGCGACCGCCAAGTTCCAGAAATATAGTACGTACTTGAAGAATACTGCAGGTATTCTGTAAATCATATTGTAGGTATTTCGACCATTATACAATATTCAAAAAATACAAATACTAGGAGACATATCTAGAGAACTGTCAAAATTGTATGAATGTTTGACAATTCTCGCGACATATGTCTAACGTGACATTAATATCTATTCCTGATTAGGCCCCAGTAGGCGAGTTGTCCTTAGTTCAATCAACCGTAGGTGAATAAACCTTAGGTGAATTCTCCTTTAGTTTTATCGTTCAGTAGTTATAATGAAGTTCTGTGAAACGATCCGTAGGTATTTCAAACAATAGGTCTTTTGATCGTAGTTATTTTGAAAGTAGTTATAACAAGTTTAGATAAAATGTTATATAACCCTATTAACAACTCAAGCTTGCACTCTTAGTTTACTGAACCATGACTGAACTTATCTCTAGGTTTAACGGAAATACGAGCCTGAATACTAAAAACTTCCTGTTCGTCTATGCAGTCGGGATTTTTTTAAATCGTTTCTGACTAATGTTAATTTGTAATCCATTGATGTAATCCTAATAAGAATTTGGAATCTAGGTATGTACCTACCCGGGTGGGGCTCACAAAAAATATACCTTAGCCAAATTTTTCGTGGACCTAACTTTGAATAAAGCAATAAGTATTTTTTTATCCCAGGAAAAGATTTGCTGTTTTCTGTACACGCTTATATTTACTTGTTATAGTCTGAAGCCTATGCAGCAGTTTAAACATTTGATATAACAACAAAAATATTTGCAATCAGTAAGAGTTATTATTAGTTCTATAAAAAAAAAAACAAATGTCCCGGTCCCTAGTAAAATCATTAAGTAATTTTGCATCATGTTGCCTGTATTTATAGGGCCATTGTATTTATTAAACAAAGTTATTGGAATGAATCTAGAAATAATGCTAATAATAAGAATAAGCTATAAACTGATATTATAACAGATAAAATAATAAAAACGTTGAATTTAAACACATTTTTTTCACGTGTGTTATAGTCACTTTGTTTCATGGTAGATTTGTTTTATGATGAATCACACTTCACTTACATTTTATGTGCTGACAACATTTCAACCATCAAATAATAATCTCAGCGATCTGAAAGCCATCTCATTTTACCTGAAAAAAAGTGTTATGAGTTCGCATTAGATTTTTTTGACTTTTTAGAAGCAATTTTTCATGGTAAGTAATACAACTGTTTTTTTTGAAGTCCGAAGACTTAAAGCAAATTCTGATCAGGACTGAATAATGTAGATGTTTATTAAATTACATTGCATTTGAAGTTGCTACATGACTGAAAGGTAACTATTTCTCGTGTGTTAATTCACGCGCGTTACGTGTGGTACCGTATTATGTGACGTAACACACGTGAAAATTATAAAGTTAAGTGTACAATTTTTATTTTTATTTTTAACTTTTAAGTTTACATGTTTTATTGACAAAAAATTAAAAAATGCTGACAGAACTGGAGAAAAAAGAAAGAAAATAGCAGAATACGCTTCGTCTGGGCAAGAAAATATTGGAAAACAGTGGACAGATAAAAAGATTCTTTATGATTCAATCATTCATGACTGTTATAAATACACTCGAGAGCAATGAATCCGGGTCACTCAAAGAATCCAAAAAATCTCGGAAAGTAAGAATGCTAGGTTAATGCAATAAATTGTATTTAATAGACAATTTAATACTCCTTAAATGAAAGTTAAAAAAATATGAGTCACCATACATTTTATTTACACAAAATTACATAAAGAAAAAAAACTGCTGATCTCTCCTTAAAACAAAAATAGGAAACATGAAATTTTTGAACTTTATGACGATTTTCTAATAATCTGTCATTTATGTTGGTACATAAACCAGGTTGATAGTGCTCAATATTCATTATTCAAGCTGAAATCATGTCGCTTACACTTGAAGAATGCACCAGAATACTTACATTGGTGGAAACCGGCCGGAGTCAGCGCGATACAGCCAGGACTGTCGGTGTGTCGCTGTCAACAGTACAAAGAGTTCTCCGACGTTACGAAGAAACTGGTTCTAACCTACGCAGACCAGGAACGGGCAGAACTAGGTGTACCACAGCACGAGAAGACCGATACTTGGTGAACACCATGCTTCGAAATCGCTTTCTCACAGGAACTGAACTCACAAATCAGTTTCGACGCCTCGGAGGAAGTAACCCAAGTGCATGGACAGTAAGACGTCGGCTTGCTGAATCTAACTTAAAACCCCTTAGACCTGCAAACGGCCCTAAACTGGAGCGTGGCCATCGTATTTCAAGACTAAGATATGCCCAGAACCACGTAAATTGGAGTATTGAAGATTGGTCGAAAGTTATGTTCTCCGACGAATCAAAATTTATGCTCTACAAGCACGATGGAAGACACAGAGTGTATAGAAGACCAGGGGAAAGATTCAAGCAAGCATGCATCGAAGAAAAAGTAGCCTACGGTGGTGGGTCTGTACTTGTGTGGGCCGGAATTTCCTCTGAAAGTCGCACAGAGCTGGTGATCATAGAAAACGGCTCTTTAACTAGCGTAAGACATGTGGAAGAAATCCTCAACGAACACGTTGGTCCATTTATGGTCAATTTGGGTGAGGATGCTATATTTATGCATGACAATGCCCGACCTCATACAGGTAGGATTGTGAATGACTACCTTCAAGAGATGAACATTACTTGTATGGAGTGGCCAGCGCGCAGCCCGGATATCAACCCGATCGAGCATGCTTGGGACAAGCTAGGGAGATGCGTAAAACAACGAAACCCTCCCCCAATCACGCTTCCTGAGCTCGAAATTGCTCTCACAGAGGAATGGGAGAATATTCCCCAAAATCGTATAAGGAACTTGGTGTACAGTATGCCAAACCGCGTAAACGCAGTAATGGCAGCACGAGGAGGTAATACGAAGTATTGAAATTCAAGAAAATCGTCATAAAGTTCAAAAATTTCATGTTTCCTATTTTTGTTTTAAGGAGAGATCAGCAGTTTTTTTTCTTTATGTAATTTTGTGTAAATAAAATGTATGGTGACTCATATTTTTTTAACTTTCATTTAAGGAGTATTAAATTGTCTATTAAATACAATTTATTGCATTAACCTAGCATTCTTACTTTCCGAGATTTTTTGGATTCTTTGAGTGACCCGGATTCATTGCTCTCGAGGGTATATTTGATCTATTAGGCACACAATATATCAATACAATATATTCATCTTTGGTAATTTTTTTATAAATTTTCTCTGTTTACTGACCTTTACATTAATTCCAGCATGTTACGCATTTCTCGTGTGTTATCGTGTGTTACGATTTCCCGTGTGTGATAATAATTTTTTTGTGAGCCCCTGAATAAAAATTTGCTGATCAACAACAAAAACAACGACGCCTGACTTTATTAACGCGCCGCAGTGACGCTGCGCAATACCTACAGCAATCAGACGACCGCCAGAGCCCCGGTTGTTATTTAGCAGGGTTCTTCACGGGCTGGTGAGTTTGGCTTGGGTTATAAGATGGCCTACGGGGCCGTGGTCGAAGTCAAGTAAGTGCTAGTAGCGTCGAGCCCTCATAAGGCGATGAATGCTTCCATGATGCACTAGCACTACGGTGAAGGAACACTGTGTGTTTTAGGTTTTAGTCGGTAGCTAGTCGCCGGCGGGCGGAGAGCCCGACAGACCCTCTTACTCTCCCCGAGTTTGAGGGCATGCGTAACGCATTTTCACACGACAAAAAAAAGGGTTCTAGGATGGAAGTTGGAACTCTTTACGTTGAACAAGTAGGCAGGCAGCTTGGTACCACTAGGATGCCAGGCTAGCTGATCCGTACGACACTGTTTGCGAAGTTTATTTTGTCAAGGTCTAGACTTCTGCTAGAAGGTATGTATGACCGTGGGAACTATAGGGAGCTATAGCTAATTATTTTGAGTGCTACTTGCCTGATACTCAGGCAGGCACCTAGAACAGTAGACTACTTAGATACTGTATTAAGCCTTATCACAGAACTTATTTACTAAAGGCTGTTGGTAGAAGCTGGACGGCTCGGGCTGAGGACAGGGTGCAATGACGCTCATTAGGGGAGGCTTTTGTCCAGCAGTGGACAGCTATAGGTCAATGATGACGACACAATTTATACTCTTAAGTACAAGATCGAAGCAGCGGGTGGAAGTAACTGGTAAATATAGTGATCTTGATTTATTACGACCAATAAATGAAAATAATATCCAGTGAATACACGACGACACTTATAAGGGAAACGGCACCCTTATTGATAGCTTCATTTTTCTGCATAGTCGTTGAGTAAAACTCGATAAACGATAGTATTGCACATATTGAATTTAGTACGATTCCACTGGCAAGAAAGAAAGCTTCAATAAACTTATCAGAGTCCAAATACAATCCTGCTTCTATGAGGAATCCCAGGGTCACAATAGTGAAGGATCCATACACCCCTGACATCAAGAAGTGAGGGGTGGTCGTCAGATCGAAGCTCTCCCAGTTAAAATACAGTCCTAGCAGCATCAAGGTCATTGTGAACCCCCGTAAACCCATTTGAAGGATTTTGGAGGTCATTTTGAATGTTTATAGGTTTTACACGACAGGCAATATAAGCCTGTAAATAGGCTTAGAGATTCTAGATTCTGCACTAAGTGAAACCGTAAATAAATAGATTGTTGTAGAAGATTATAACAAAAAGTAGGGTAAGTAGGCTACAGAATCAAAATATACATGGTTTCAAAATAAAATAAAGTGTTTCCCAAAGAGTAGAGTAATCTAAACCATAGTAGTCTGTGATCTAAACTAGTAGCTGTGACTATATAACTAGCTGTGTACTGTTTTATAGTTAGTAGCACAAACTATAGTCTGTGAATCCGAAGGAGCATTGCAATGCTCACAGCACAGACTAGTACCTATATTTACCAACCACAGATATAGAAAATAACTAGATGAAGTCATAAAATACTCATAAAGCTGTAGTTCTTTGGTCTATGCTTATTACACCACGCGGTATTCAGTCTGTCTTAGTAAGACTGTCTTACTCTTAGCGTTGAGTAAGCCACTAACCGACGAATCCTATATTATACCGTTACCGATAACGCTTCGTTTTCCTTTGAAAAAATTACAAAAATTAACAACGATGCGTTGAAAATTTGACAGTTACTCAAGCGTCATCGGTAGCGGTATATTATAGGAACCGGCCGTAAGTCGATCATAGTCAATCTACTTAGTCAGTAAGACAGACTAAATACCGCGTGCTGTAATAAGGCATGTATAGTCATTGAATTGTTACATACTGTTACTATCGTAACTAGATGCGTAGTATCGACAATAATGCGTATAGGCTCAGGTTAAGTTGTAAGTTGTAACGACGCTTTTTGCTATAGTTGTAAGCCGTGCGGCGTCCCTTGACACCTCTCAAGTTTTAATTACTTAGTATGGGCCCTGAGGTGCCTGAGGTGCCTGAGGTGCCGGAGGTGCCGGAGGTGCCTGAGGTGCCGGAGGTGCCTGAGGTGCCTGAGGTGCCTGAGGTGCCTCTCTCTCTCATAGAAAGCTACTTCGTTCCATCCGGGTGTCCCTTGACACCACTTAAGTTTTTTTACATTTTTCTGCTGACTTAAGTTAATTTTTATTATTTATTTTTTTCCAAACCAGCCCTGGAACAAGGGGACCAAAGAAAAAAATAATAATATTAGAATCGGTCGAGCCGTATTCGAGCTTTTTCGAGACACGCACAGGAACTTTTTTATATATACAAATAAGATTATGAACTCGTACAACGAAAGTTGTAAAGTTTCTATGAGTTGTTAATTGTAACTCTTTGGAAGTAGTCTTATTATACCCTACAGCCGTCGTGGCCTCGTGGGATGTACAGTGTACACTGACTTACAGGTCAAGGTTTCAATTCTCGGCCAACGGATTTTTTTTATCGAAAAATAAATGAGCGACCGTCGTGCGTGTATTACCACGTGCTCAAAACTGTAAAAAAAATATCATGAGGAAACCCGCGGCTTAATCCACAAGTACTAATCATGTCTTGCCTCAGGATAAGGTTGTCGGCTGAGAGGATGGTATAGGTGCTGGGCAAGCCAACTACATCTAACAACAGGTACTAGAGCGATCTAGTCAGTAGAAGTAATGGTTATCACTTGACGCTGCATAAATAAAATGAAGAAGAAGAAGCTGCATAAATCAGTTTGGCTTTGGCCATGGCCAAGATCCTCTTCTTCCTTCATACAGAGGCCATCTTGATGTCGACCGAGTGACACTTCCACGAAACAGGCAAATAATGTGATGAAAAAGTGCATTCATTTCTTGTACCTACTCAATTGCGTAAAGAATCACGTGGAATTACTTTTTTCAAGTATATCTATTCATTTTTTGCTAAAATCGCAACAAATATTCAAGAAAATTTCATGCAAACATTTTTCCCGCGGCAGGAATCGAACTCGCAACCTTCTGCGATTCTGATGATGATAGGTAATCATTTAATTGTAGACTATGGATGCTGATACAATTTTATTAATAGCTATGAAAAATTACACTCCTCCGGATGTAATATAGCATTCCTTAAATCCTTTAATAGAAAATATTTGTGAAAATACTCCGATAAAATATTACATCTTTGGTATGTAGTAGATATGAAAGATAGAAATTGAGATAGTATAAAAATACATCTCGTTACAAAAATATTCCTCCCGAGGTACAAAAAGCGTCAGAGTCTGGTAACCCCCCTAGTTAACGTTAGTAGGTTCAAACCGTCGCGGTGTCGGTCGTGGATCTCGAACTTTTTGCACAAATGTGTGTTTTATAAACCTTCTCCTCTCCTTGCTTAGGCATATTTAATTTCACCCATTTAACTATATGAGAAGATGGAGTGGCGGTTACAACACTCGACATTAATCTATATGTTATAATAGTACTGGGTTCAAATCCCTCAAAACCTGTGTTTTTTTTTTCGTTACTAACACAATGGACTAATTTTTAAGTGTAGTTACTAGCTGACGCATCCATTCATACCTAGACAAAATAATAAACGTATACTGTAACGTATAATTTCGCCATAATTCCCAACCGCTACAATAGCTCAGTTGGTTAGAGCGTCTAATTCATAAACTAGTGTGAATAGATTGCTGGTTCGATCCCCCAGCCAAGTATAAATATTTTTGTATAAGATTTTGGCCATTTGAATATGGTAGCCTCCACGGCAGCAGTTTAAATTTATACTTGAAAGGGGTATACCAGATCGTGACGCTGTGTGTACAATATGCAAGGAATTAAGTAATCAAAAAAAATCTAAAGCAATAAAAACTAAAAGCAGTCTTCTTCAATGTCACAGAATAGATAAGACTAGGTGCCTGTCAATCTTTCACAACATGGTCTACTCAACGTAAGTTTATGTCAATGAGTCCACTGGTACCAACCGTAACCCATAATAAACATAATAAACTAGTCTGTGAAACAAACCTCTACAAAAGTCATCAACATCTACAAACACATCTACAAAAGACGCTTTGTTTTTGACATATAACTATGACTATTTCGATCTGTGGAGAAATTTACAGATACTTTTACCACAGACTAGTATTTTTACACTGGAAATTTTTAGAATTTCAAAATGCGCTTCATTTACCTAGTTTATATATTTATTCCTTTAGGGCTTGTGTATTGTTTTAATAATTCCAATGATTTTTCTGAGCAAGACTACTGCGCACACCCTGATTGTTCTTTAAGAAATCAGCACACGATGTGCGTTGCTGCACACAAGCAGAGCCCGAGACTCTATGCCTCGGGAATGACCACCTGGATGAGGTATCAGATATTATTGCTGCACAACAGGCATCGGGACAACATAGCCATGGGCCTAGAAGCAGGGCAGCCACCTGCTACCAACATGCGTAAAATGTACTGGGACTACGAGCTAGAGCAGATGGCAGAAGTCTGGGCCCGACAATGTCAGAAAAGACACGACGAGTGCAGGAACACGATCCGCTTCAACGTTCTTCAGAACATGGATGTCCGTCCGGTACTCGCCCGGGTGACCGAAGCACAGTTGCTGGCGGATGCTGTTGGCGCATGGTTTTCGGGGTCGAGGGTCTTGCCCCCGGAGTACGTTTGGTCCTTCAAGCGTAGTAATTGCAGCGCGCCGGGGGGATGTAACGCTCACTGGTACTCTGCCGCGGCCTGGGCTTCCACATGGCGGCTCGGTTGCTCGCAAGCTCTTTGCACGGCCAAGAAGCGATCCTGCATCCTGTTCCGCAAGCGACGACGGCTGCAAAATGAGTCAAACCAGTCGGGCGAGATGCTGGTTAATGTCACCAATACGTCTCCTAGCAGTGAAAATATTCTACGTCGCACGAAGTATATGACAAGTCGCAAAGTTACTAAGATCGAAGACTTTACCACGGGCAACAAAATAAGCACCAAGGAATCCCCCTTGCATCGTGGTATTATGGATTTAGCAGAGGGCGAGAGTAAGCGTAAAGAGCCGAACATAATTGTTTTTACGTTTTGTAACTACGGCCCTGCCGGGAATATAGATGGATTCCCTATTTACGAAGCTGGAGCTAGTTGCACAAACTGCCCACAAGGCACGCAATGTGGAGATCGTATGCATCGTGCTCTGTGCACAGTTTTAGGAGACCCTGATGGTCACTGATGGTGAAAGTATTTTTTTATGGTAATTTACTTAGTCCATATTAGATATGTTTAGAAGTATTAATTGCATTATACTTGAATTAATTAACGCATTATGGATGTTTTTATTGCCTCTTATGCCTGCTAAACACGCGGCGGTACCGGAGAGGTTTACCTCTTCAAGTTAACGCCCGCACCTAGCTATATATACTGGATAGACCTGCATATTTCAGTTTCCATCATTATTGCATCGATTTAATACCAAGAGCTACTGCCGTTGAGACCTGCGTGGACTGCAAAGGGTGAATGATGATGATGGGCTTCCAGCCCAGTCCATAATTACCCCTACCTACTGGCTCAAAATGTTAACATCTCTTGGTGATTTATGCTACCCTGGTACTTCAGAAAGAAAATGTTAACTAGCCTAACCGGAATTCAGCGTCCGGCTGTGGTCCGGCGGTTTGGAAAACCGTGCTACCGTTCGGACTGGTAGGAACAGCCGCGTAAAAATTCAGCGTATCCTAGCAGTCCGTGATCATATAAAGGGCAAAACGTACGGTTTTTTAACAAAATCCCAAATTAATTTATCTGTAAATAAATTCATAAATGTTGTTAAACGTAACCTCTGTAATAAAGCTTACGAAATAAATAAAAAATAAATTTACAATTATTTAGATGAAAAAAAAGCTTGGGATGAAACTGTCTCCAACTCCCTCAAAAACAATGTAGGTAATAGTTAATAATAAAGTTTGTAAAAAATAAGACTTTAAAAAAATATAAGCCAAACAGAGTTTCTTCCCAATTCTTCTCTGTTTGCGTTCACGTTACGAATTGGTGTAAATTCGAATTAAAAAATTGACGTTTCAAAGTGTACTGTATGTGCTTATTAAATAAACTTATTTTGATGATTTTGATTTTGATTGACTACGCAGTCGGACTGCGAGGACAAATTTTTGGCAATTCTTTCCCAGTAGTCCGATAGTCGGACTGTTATGAACGATCGGACCGGAATATACGCTTTAGACCGTATCAAGAAAACAACTATAGTACTCTGTACCGGCGACCTGAGATTACGCACGCACAAGTTCGCTTTGCGGTTTCACTCATAATATTGATTTTGCTCCGGTTACCTATTTATCAGGTCTACTGAATATTGAAATAGAATGGAATAGAATTTGATTTTATTTAAATCATAATAAAAAAAAATATAATGTTCACATACACACCTTATCTATTCTATGTATAAATTATCATAAATAAAATAATACCTCTCCTCTTCGGCAAAATTTTTTTTCATTGAGGGGGCGGAAACTACCTTTTATTTTGTAGTAAGAAGGTTATGTTTTTAGGAAAACATAGGTTTATTTTGAAGAAAATATCAATAGTATTTTTAGATTTATAAGAATCAACTGGTGATTCATGTATTAAATATTTGTTTAGCTATGGCGTATCACTGCAAATCAAATAAAGAGTAAAAATTTACAAATACAAAATAATGCTGAAATAAATAATATCAATGCTCATTGAGCTTCATTCTCTGAACTGATATCAAATGATAGGTGCAGGTGTATTCTGCGATAAAGCTTGCATCCTATGAGCGTAGATAATTTATGCGGAACTTTGCAATTCGCAGAATTTTGTAATTAAACTTTGCATTTTCATGTTGATGTCAGTGTTTTCAAGTTCTCAGAACAAGCATATGTTCTGAGAATTCCTGTAGTTTCATATTTTCATTAATGAGTTATTTAATTTAAAGCGGTTTTATCACGGATTTGCAATATTTTGTTATCTATATAAAAAGGTAAAATTGTAAAGTTTGTATTTATGTTTGTATAGCATACCTCTCAAAATGTTGATCCAATCTGCATGTTTGGTAGGTTAATAGGTTGTATATGGCTTAGGTGAATTAGAGAGGGGGTCATTAAGATATGGGGTTCTAAATTCTTGCGGTGTCATATGATAGAGTTTTAGAATGTTGTTTGAAGTAGCCAACGTGGAGGAGATGGGTCTGGTCAGATTTGCACAGAACATGGAAGGCTGCCTCACTGCCTGGCGAAAAATCCCGGAATGCTCCATCGTGCAGTTTGGTGACCGGATGAGAGGACCCGATGGCCATTTTGGGCGAACCTGCAGTCTCCAGTTCAGTTATTTTTTAGTATACGAGCCTGCTGCTCGTCACAGTGCTCACATTTCAGTGCCTCGACCAACTTCCGTCCACCCGCACACCTAAAACCTTATGAAAAAGTCAAGAAATAATAAGTTGTTCCTACAGCGGAAGCACGCCCTCTCACTTAATGTGCACTTCTATAATATTTGAGGTCTGCACTTTAATCTCGACTCGGTCGACCATCACCTTGAGAATGCTAAGCCACACTTATTATTCCTTACGGAGATGCAGCTCCAACGTCCTAGCCATACAGCATACTTAACGAACCCAGGTTACTCACTGGAGCACAACTTTGAACCTAAGGCCGGGATCTGCCTTTACACTCGGGGCGATATCTACTGTCTATTTATTTATTTATTTAATAGGAACGCCAACAGCTTAAATATCAATACATTGTAGAGTTACACTGACAAAGTTTTCATTCTGATATAGAAACCAATTACAGGCGGACACAGCGTAATACTGTCTGCGTCTTTGTGACCTAGAAGAGCCCAACTTCTCAGTAATCTGGATTTTGGTGGATACTGGCCTAGATAAGATAATCTATGTCAGTCTGTATCGTTCACACTCGGAAGATCTGGAGACAACCAGAGTATTTGACTGCCTCGGCCATAAGGCGGATGTGGCCCAACAACGCTATTCTTCTGCCCAATTAGTTATTCTGGGTGACTTTAACACACACCACCGCGAGTGGCTATACCCACACCAAAATACTGACCATGCTGGGCGTGAAGCTTTCAGACTTGCAATCACACTTAAACCTTAACCAGCTGGTTAGAGACGCAACCAGAATTCTTGATGCTGAGGGCCGCACGGCCAACTGCTTGGACCTACTAATGACGAATGTTCCAGACCGGCACTCAGTTTCTGTTATGGTTATGGTCATTTTTTGGATAGGTTTGATAATAAAATGAAAACCATGCATCGTATAAAAAAATAAAAAAACTGCTCTAAACTGTGCTAATTGACCCCTTTCATATGATATGCCACTCGATCTATAGGCACCAGTTTGAAATTTTGACGTTTCTTATCTTCGAACTTTGGAAAATTAAAATAAAAATTAAAAAAAAAACTGGCTATCATTCAGTCAGTGCATTTTAAATCTATACCAAATTTCAAGTCGGTAGCTTATATAGTTCCTGAAATAATCAGCTGTGACAGACGGACGGACGGACGGACCAAGCGGCACCATAAGGGTTCGTCTGACCAGTTCAGTAACGTCACCCTAAATAAATTATTGGTTAAAACACTTTTAGAAACAAGCTTTTATTAAAAGCTCTTGAAAGAAAAAAATAAACTTTGAATTAAATCAAACCCATCAATTTATAACATTACACAATTTATATGATATAAAAGCTTGTAGCGAGATTTACATGTATGTGTAGAGAGAGTAGTAGAAGTATTTACCTATTTTATAAAATACATACTTCTATATAGATTTATTTATTATTATTTATTTAATTTATTTTATACTAGCTGACCCGGCGAACTTCGTACCGCCTTAGCAAAATTAAATGTATACTTTTCAATATTTCTGAGAGATTTTCTTAATATTTTTTTCCGTAAGAACCTCCTCCTAATAATAACAAATACAACAAAAAAAGAATTAGTGAAATCGGTCCAGCCATTCACGCGTGATGCCGTGACCAAGAAAAACGGGTTTCATTTTTATATATATAGATATAGATCAAGATCAAGTTACATAATTATTGTATTCTTGTTTATCTATACGCACAAGTAAATCTCGCGACAAGCTTTTATATCATATAAATTGTTTTATGTTATAAATTGATGGGTTTGATTTTATTTAAAGTTTATTTTTTTTCTTTTAAGAGCTTTAAATAAAAGCTTGTTTGTAAAAGTGTTTTACCAATATTTTATTTTTTAGTTGTTACTGTGTTATATTGTATCTAAATGTTTCATTATCTTTAATTTAATTTAAAGCGTCATTGTTGACTGATAGTTGGCCTGTTAATCTAGTACAGTCTATAAGTGCTTCATTAAGGAGACGAAGGGTTGAAGGCAGACGTCAGTTCTTCGTATTCTTCTCAGCAAACCCTACAATTTGATACCTTTATTACAAAAATGATCAAGTTCCCGATCTTGGACATCATCATAATCATCATCATCATCAGCCTAAAGCAGTCCACTGCTGGACAAAGGCCTCCCCTAATGAGCGCTATCGCGCCCTGTCCTGAGCTCGACGCATCCAGCTTCTACTAGCACCCTTTCGCAGATCTGTCCACCCGGCCGGAGGGCGTCCTACACTACATTGGCCGAGCCACGGTCTCCACTCAATAACTCGTTTACCCCAACGGTTCGGCCGATATGGCCAGCCCACTGCCACTTCAGCTTGCTAATTCTCTGAGCTATGTCGACAACTTTAATTCTATGCTGGATATACTCGTTACGGATTTTATCCTTCAGAGAAACTCTGAGCATAGCTCTTTCCATAGCTCGCTGAGCGACTTTAAACTGGTGGACTAGCCGTACTGTGTGTGTCCACGTTTCGGCTCCTTATGTCATGACGGGTAGGACGCACTGATTGAAAACTTTTATTTTCAAACATTGCGGTATGGGTGACGAGAAAACTCGACGTAGTTTTCCAAATGCTGCCCAACCCAGCTGAATCCTCCTCTTGGCCTCTTTCTTGAAGTGGTTTCTACCCAACTGCAATATCTGCCCTAGGTGTGTAAACTCCGAAACAACTTCAAGAAGGTGTCCATTAACGACGACAGGACTCAGATCAATTCGGTTGACCATGACTTTGTTCTCGTCCAAATTCATGCCGAGACCTATCTTTCGCGAGGCTGATGCTAGACCGTCCAGCATTTGTTGCTCCTCCAGCGACTCCGCCAGTAGTGAGAGTGCACAAAAAATAACTAGTTCACCATTTTGGGCCCCCTGACATTTTGGAGTTAGAGTGAGCGGTTAGCCTTTTATTTGATACCTGTATTATGAGAGTGTACAAGAAATGACAACTTCACCATATTGAGCCATCCGCCATATTGGATTTAGAGTAGACATCTTATTTTTCATATTCTTCTCAGCAAACTCTTTCATTTGATACCCATATCATGGGAATGCATAAAAAATAACAAGTCCGCTATCTTGGGTACTCCACCATGTTTGATTTAGAATGACGTCACATAGCTTACCATGCATTGTCACCCAAACTAAACGAGTATTCAAAATTACAGGTCAATCGGTTGAAGATATCTGCTTCAAAATTGAGTTGCAAGATTCCACCCTTAGTACGCACATACATAGTTACAATGCAAGTTAAATAAAAGCTTTTAAAATGGTCACAATCGGATAGGTAGTTTCGGAGATACGCGTGCACAAACATACATACATATATAAATAAAATAAATAATGCTGGACACTATCACATAGCATCATTATGGCCCCAAATTAAGTGGAGCTTCTATTATGGGAACCATATGATTGATATACTAAGTGCAAATTGTTATATTAAATACATTAAATACATACATAGTAAGCATAGAAAACATACCGAAATCGAACACGCAACCTTCTGCGTCTCAGGTGGACTTTCACCACACAGAGATCGTCGATACATACATACAAGCATAAATACATACACCTATAAAATATTGTATATTTGTTTGGAAGCCCTTAAATATTATCATTAAGTGAATATTTTGTAGTTCCGATAATATTACATACATACGTGTTGAATTCGTAACCTCTTGTTTTTGATGTCGGTAATAAGCTTACAACTTTCTGGCTGAAAACTCTTTCGATAATAATTCTGTAATAACATCAGCTACATGGTTTCCTATATACTAAATCGGTCTGTCAGCCGGCTTAGCATATATTACGAATTATATTGATGGTGCTGTTATCAATGCCGCATAGGCTCGATACATTGTGAACGGAGCCTCGCGCGTATAGGTCCTTCTACCGCCAAGAGTTTGGGTCCGTCCGCCTCCTAAGATGGCTCAAAGCTCAAGCTGTTTGTAGCTTAATTCGAACCTACGAACCTTTTTTTTCTCTTCTTGAATAGCGAGCTCAAAAATACTTATTTGGAAATTCTCGAGATGTCAGTGAAATAATTTTGAAATTTTGGCTTTTATAAAATCTTAATAAGTTACCGACCAATTTTGATAATTTAAATTGCACTTTGAAGCCCTCTGGCAAACGCACATTTTGACATAATAGCCCATCCGGGTACCACTCATATCATTGAAACTACAGGCAAATGTCACAGTTTCATAAAACGGGGCACTATACTCCTAAAATATACTAACTACGCCCCGCTGCTTCGCCCGCATGGAACATAACACAACAAAAAGTTTTATTTTTACCATGTTTTGAGCGGAATAAAAAGTACCTAATAAGTAGTACATCTTATTATTGCATTACCTAGCCGTACCCGTTCCCGTTCCCGTTCCCACTCTCACTCCCTTTTTCGTTCCCGTTCCCGCTCCTGTTCGCGTTGGTCACCAATTCAACGTTAAGTATGATGAATTTTTATAAACCTACTCACTTGAGAAGTGATTGGTACTTTTTAGGGTCGTTTGCAAAATTCAGTAAAATTGATTCAGCGCTTTAACTAAAACATCTTTTTATAAATTTTCAGTTGAGTCTCTATGCAAAATTTCAAGTCGATTAGTCAAGATATTTTTTGTACCCAATACAAACTTTGCCACCCCCGTTTACCACTTTCGAGGTTAATTTTTCAAAATTTGATTAACCTATGTGCTGTTCTGGCATTGAAACTCTCTACGTACCAAATTTTCCTTTCTTCAATCCTTACATCGTATGGATGTAAGAAAAAACTACTCACAAACTTTCGCATTTATAATATTAGTAGGATAGTACGATAGGAAGTAGGATAAGTAACGTTTTTTTTAAATTACGAACAAAACTTACTAATGACAAGAATACAACGGAATTGAGAACCTCCTCCTTTTTTGAAGTCGGTTAAAAAACTACTAGATAATTCCTTCCCTAACTGTTTCAAATTATGGTGGTCAGCTCCGTGGATGCAACCTATAAAAAAACCACGTATGAAGAGGGGTAGAAAAAGTCCTACCCCTCTTCATACATCGAGTGTGAGTGAGAGAAACTACATATTTCCCTCACTAAAACTCACTACTATATACTACTCATGATATCCACGAGAATACAATACGTCTACTTCATACTGAATGTATGAATTAGACGTAATTGACGTCACCCGCGGTAGGCGAGTTAACTCGCACTTTACCGGTATTGTTTTCAGTAGAGAGTCTCTGTGCAAAATTTCAAGTCGATTGGTAAATATTTTTTTGGTTCTCTATAAAAACTTTGCCACCCCCGTTTACCACCTCAGAGGTTAATTTTTCAAAAAATCAAAATTCATTTATTCAGTAGCCAAGCGTTTTTGTCATCTAAATAATCAGAAATTTTATAATAAGCTTTATTACAGAGGTTACGTTTAACAACATTTTTGAATTTATTTACAGTTAAGTTATACATTTATTTTGGGATTTTGTTAAAAAACCGTACGTTTTGCCCTTTAAATGATTGACTAATTTTATGGAGCCTTACAGTAGAAACAGCTAGTTTATCTTTTTTCTAGTGTTAACATTATGATAGTCGCTTTTTTTTGTATAAGTTAATATGTTTTCGGACATACATTAAGTTTTTTATATTGGCAAGGCACTGTCATAACATTTTTTTCTTTAAACTTAGTTCTAAGTGATTCTCTGGGGCCCATATTATAAATTGCACGAACAGCCCTCTTCTGCAACACAAATATGGTGTTCATATCTGCAGCAATCCTCCACAACAAAATGCCGTACGACATAATGATACGGAAGTAGCTGAAATAAACTAGTCTAGCCGTTTCTACGTCATTAAGTTGAAGGATTCTTTTGACTGTGATAGTATATTATGTAAATATACTCCAAATAATAGATAAATATGTGTATATAACGAAGTACTGTTAAGTATACCTATGATAGATTATTTTAAAGAAATACTCCAATTAATAAAGGTACAGGTACTGGTAATGTAATATAAATATAATCACTTAAGAGAAGGGCTTGTGTTATGAAATGTTCGAAGTTAGTTATTATATAGGATCTGTTTATGTATTAAGCTTAAATACCATTCAGTGTTGTAAACAACATTGAATAGTAAATGTATTTATAACCTTAAAACACTGCCTATTGTAATCCTAACCTATATAACTATGTGATTCGTAGTACATAGGTACGTTTCAGTGTTTGTAAGTCGACATTTACCCTTGTGTCAAGCTAATTATGGAGAAATAATGGTCGGGACTCATCCCTTTTCATTTTTGTAAAACACGTGGTTGCTAAAGCACGTGGTCGACCGACTTGTTTACTCGTTGCTATAAAAGCACTGCCGCCCTGGGAGCGGGACTCATTCTGTATATATATTTACCTAACGCCCCAAGCTATATTTATAGGTTTTAGTGTAGTGCTAGTTAAGCTATATTAACACTAAATCGCTAAAGATAGCCTATTAGTTTCCCTTCAAAGCTTATATACAATGATTGGTACCTTTTATGTTTTCTATCATAATATATAAATGTGAAAATTCTATCAACTGCGTATTATGCAGAACTGAGTCTGTTCGACAACCCGTAGGATAGGAAGTAGGAAGTAGGATAGAGTAGCATAGGAAGTAGGATAGTAGGAAGTAGGATTGGGATGAGTATAGTGCCCCGATTATGTTAAAAATGTGTATACGTAGTAGGCAAACCGGTCAAGTATTTTTTTTATACATATGTTATTTTATAAGTTCTTTAAATTAAACCGACAGTAAGTAATACTTATGGCGCTTTAAAACTTACCAAAACAATTAGTAAAGTAAGATATTACAAAGACAAAATATTTTTTCATACAGAACTCTTTGATATTTAAAGTAAAAACTCAGAGTTTAGTGTTAAAGACAATTCGTTTGTCAAAAAAAATGCCAAAAAAAATGTCAAAACATTTTATTTCCTATTGAATGTTTACATTTTAATTACCTAATTTGCTAGAAAAATTGAGCTAAGATGTTGTCTGCAGCCAAAGTTCGCATTCATGGAATGCAAGACGAGAATTGGGTCATAAAGGACAAAATAAACCAATATCGGGGACTTATAAAATTATATGGTAAATATGTCAACAAATATTAAAAATATTTTCTTCTTCCTTTAAGCCAGGGCACTCGCATTTATATGAATCCGCGACCCCCAAGTTTAGGACGTTATTGGTAAATGATTATGCAAAGTTTTTCCCACATTCCACAGTTTAGATCACTATCAACTAGCCTACCTACAATCCGCACTGTGCGTGTAAACGATTTATAATAGTTTGCACTTCAATTTGGACTGGCTCTGGAAAGCAGGGAATTCACTTGACGAACATGCCCCCGGGCAAGTCTGCAGATATGGCCGCCGAACCTCAATGTTTTTTTGTGTAAGCGGGGAATGCAATTACACTGACCTATAGTAGAGAGCTCCAGCAGGCATGTCTCCAGACTTACTGAATTTTCTAAGCGAGAGGATTGGAATGGTGCGTGCCGCTCCCGCTGTCAGAATTGTAGGTGTGGCTGGCGTGAATGTTCGCTCCTCTAACTTTGACCGTTATTAACGATAATATTAAGTAAAAATTACTTATCAAAATGTCTAGTCGGTAATTTTAAACCGGGGTGGGATGGGCAGAAGAATTTTGTTTCCATATTTATGCTCAACTCCAATTCACGTGCCCTGCTTCCTTTCTACCTCCCTTAATTCCTTCCTTCTTATGAGCTAGTGAGATACTCTGAATTTTGTTCAATGACTAGGGCAATTTTTCAAAACGGCCCTGGTCATTATATCAGCAACTCCAGCCCCTCAACTTTATATTAGTGCCAAACGAAAAATTTCCGGGAAAATATGGTGAGATTGATTACAATTATAAATAATGCTGGGCTATATTAAGATGCTCTGTGACTAGCTCTGGCTTCTAATAATGGAACCACATGACTATTCTATGTACGTGTTTGTATAAACATTATTATGCATAGAAAACTCTCCGACTGGAAAAAATATTTGCACATTATACAAATCTTTGTCTCGCGGCGGGAATTGAACCCACAACCTACTGCGTTTCGCCAAATACGCCTCAAGAGACTATCAGGTAATATTATATTTATATAAAGATATTATAGGTATATTATATTTATATAAATCAAGATGGGCTAGAAAACAAATAAAGTGTAATAAAAAAAATAAGAGTAATTAAAATAAATATTCTAAAAACATTTATATAATTTTTTTATGATACTTGAAGATGGAACAAGCATATGACCCACCTGATGTTAAGTGGTAGCCATTACTTATCACAAAGCATTGCATTGTCGATCACGTTTTTTTGTAACGTGCTTTAAAAGGCAACGCCGTGCGTCCATCAACTTCAGAAAACAATGTCAAGGAAAACCGTTGATCCAAGGAAATCAGTGAAATAAACATAAACGAGTACCAAGTAACGACTTGCTACTCGTATAAGTTTAACCTCAGATAGCTAAAATGGCGTTAAAATAATGTTACATTTAAATCTCAGGGATAAGCTTAATTTATCGAGCGTTATGAAATGAGATTTGGTTATGAATAAGGGGGTTATTGTATACTTATAATATAGAAAATAGTGATTTCCATAGATTTAACACTAGAAACAGAAATAAACTGAGTGTGCATGTCTAAATTTCAGTTACAGAAAGTGAATGGTTCCTTCAAGGAAAATTATGTATGCTTCTTTAATATCCCCAAAATTGCAAATAAATTATTGATTCAAAACCTACATCAAAATTAATTTAATTAAGAAAGCGCCTTCTTCTATAGAATACCATCTGACCTTCGGCAGCTAAATAGTCTACCTATAGTCTATACGATCTTATATCTTATTAATTAGATTTGTTTGTAGTTTTTTCGAAAACTTGTTTAGACGACGATTAAAATGATTTAACTGAAAATATTACTTTTGACTTCGATTTTAAAATTATACCTGTCTGAAGAAGCATCAAGGATCACTTATTTGAAAAATATTTCCTTTGTTTCAATCGGTAGGTTTAGTGTAGGTACACTACAGATTGAAGCATTGGTAAATATTTCCTAGTATTAGGTTCGAATAAAAATAACACGCATGAAAAAATAAAAAGCGTTTACCTAGAAAAGTCTATTTTATCTAAATACATATGGCCCAATAAAATACTCTCAAAGATATCCATTCAAAGAGGGATTTTTCTTATTTCTATGGCAATATGTATTGTGTAGAGTTCGAGTGCCACTATCGGTTGCAACTCAATATATTCTATTCGCCAGAGGGGTTCGTATGATTGAGTAAAAATATTTTATATGCATCAGATTCAGATCCACTATAAAATCCAATAAATCGTCAAGTACAGGAATGAACTATTCTTATTATTAACGTTTCCATTTAATCCTTTTTTTGCACTATGAAATAATAATAAAATTTACTAAAATGAAGAAGAACCGATATAACTGTGGGGGTAAACGAGTGGAGACCGCGGCTTGGCAAACGTAGTGAAGGACGCCCTCCGGCCAGGTGGAGTGACGATTTTTGAAAGGCTGCCGGTAGAAGGTGGATGTGTCGAGCTCAGAACCGGGAGGAGTGGTGCTCATTAGGGGAGGCCTATGTCTAGCAGTGAACTGCTATAGATTAATGATAATAATAATGATGACATAAGTAATCTTTATTAATTTGTGGAATTTACTAACAGAAAGAGACCGCAAGATCCATGAGGGTGATTTGGCTAAACAGAAAAAGCGGTACTCCCGCGATATCCGTACAATGCGTAAGGACATCACCACTAGACGTGAGGAGCTAGGAGTAGCAGTTTATGGAGACAAGCAATTCCTTAGAAATGCCTTTCAGGAGCATAAGCGACTGCAGCTCACTTACATGAACAGCCAAGCCGATGTGAGTAGAAACTATGGTACTTGTGATGTAAAATTAAATCAGAAAACTTGCCCTAGTAAATAAATTGTACAGTATTCCATAGGTTATTTCCTCAGCAGCTCCTAAAGCCGTATATGTAGGTAACCCTGGGATAACTTGAAATCTACTTATACAAAGATATAGATGCGCTCGGGGCTTGGCTTACTTCGGTTTTTTTAGCCGATTATCAATATCAATATCATTTTTAACTGATTATGAGCTGACTGTCCAAGTCTTACAAAAACTATTATTTATTGTTAGAGGTGGTCGAAGATAAAGGTACTAGGTATAAGTAGGTTATCTACTATAGTTCATTTGTACGCCACCCTACGCTTTGCCTGTCGCAAGTTTTTTTTTTGTTTTATATAAATTCCACAGAGCGCCAGCACCTACTAAGTAATTAAATGGCCGACAAAGCATGTCTACGAACAGATATATTCCTCGAGAATTGAAATTCTCCTGAAGCCAACCAATTACTAAAGTGCGTTTTCAATAGGCAACCCTCTAGCTCCGACGTAGATGTTGGCAGACTTAAGCTTCATCAATAGATGAACAGATTGTATCTAGTCTGGCTTCTGATCTTTATAAAGAATTTGTGCAGAACATTGTAAAAGTGGTTCCAGGTACAGCACGTCCCTAACCGAATTATCAAAATATGATTAACTAATAATATTTTCAAGATTTTTAATGAACGTGTAAAAAATAAATCTGTATTTATAAAAGAGAAGTCCACTGACTGACACACTCATCACGAAATCTAATAAACAACGAGAGCTAAGAAGATCTTAAATTTGGCTTAGAAACCTGATTATATAACTAATAAGGACTGATATCAATAAAAATATAACCTTACCTTCGAAGGGGGTGCAATAAGGTGTTAAAGTTTGTATGTGAAAAAATCATAACGCGTGGGGTCCTCACTTCGCTTTGCTTGACAATTCGTCAGAATTCCAGAATACCTTGAATATTTTGACCGCATTTATTACTTTATAACTTGGCGTAAAGAAAATTTACAATGTAATTTATAAAAGACAACATCAGTAAAAACTACTCCTTCAAGGGGGTGCAAAGGGTTGTTAAAGTTTCAATGGGAACTTTCAAACGCATCATTTGATTGGTTTGAAACTTTGTATAAATATTCTTCACCTACTGATGATTGCAATGCACCGTCTAAGAAGTTAGCTTATCCTCTTTTACGTCTTCCTTTTTATATGGAGCGCTAATATGTATTAGGTAGATAAAATGTATACACGTGTGCATTTGCCAAGTCACTCGTTTTATTAAGAAAGAAAATATTTTTTTACTGATATGGTATATAAAATTTTGTCAGCTAAGTAACAAGGTATCAAATTATGAAAAAGTTGTTGGATAGCTATTCTCCTTGATACTACATTAACAGACTTAGTTTTCATTTGACTTCACTACTTTTTACGGCAAAACTACGTTGCGAGACTTGTGTATTTTTGAACATTTATGTTTTTAATGGAATCTCATTTCTTTTTGTAGGTTTTTTTTTTATTTTCTTTCGCGCTCCGCACCTCACGCACCGAACTCTGCGGCTCTCTAGCTTACATTTATATGTATGTACTTATGTATGTTCAGAAATGTTTTTATAATAAGCTTAAGTAGGTAGGCACTTCAGTTAAAGGTACATCAAATTGATTGATAAATATTTATACCCAATTAAAAACTAAATAAGTAGGTAGGTACCTTTTTGCATGGTTTTGAAGCTGCATAAAATCAATGTCGCTTTATTCATTGTTTAAAATACATTAAATTTTTTTTTCTTCTTCTCGTAAGGGATTAGATTAGTGGCCAGGGTTAGCCACAAATCTAATCTCTTTCTTGTCGTAATTTCTAGACCGCCCAGAAGGCATTCAACATGCTCTAACGATTATTCAAAACTGGGACCGACGACTTTACGGTAAAGGCACTAGTGGCAACCGAGCGCTGCCGTGCTTCAGAGGTCACGTAAAGTGCCACTATGTGGTCACCCATCATAGGACTAACCGCGTTCGATGTAGCTTAACTTCAGTGACCGGCTATGAACGCCATGACCAGCTGGGCTTTGAGCGTTACATATAAACTTACAATAGCAAAGCCCCGTGACCTGCGTAGTTCTTTAATTTTTGCAGGTTAATACCTATATAGCCTACTAGCTGACCGGCTTGCAACTTGGTTTGCGTGTTGAATTTTCTTTCACGTTTAGTTTAATATTTCCCAGAATAAGAGTTTTAATTTAAGTGCGAAATTTCATGTACTGTAATTTTGTAATACCTAAATATATCTACTGCTCGTAGTTAACTATTTTCTAGGGTTAGACCTTGCAGTGTCTAGATACCTTAACATCAATAAATAAATAAATAATCCTGGACGTTATCACACAGCATCATGTAGCCCCAAACTAAGCAGAGCTTGTATTATGGGAACCACATGATTAATATACTACATAGATACATTTTGTTATGTAAATACATACATATCATACATAGAAAACACCCAGACCCGAGACAAATATCTGCAGAACATGCAAACATTTGTCCCGCAGCGGGAATCGAACCCGCAAAATATTAATTTAGTTTTGAGGATAGGTATAAAAACGAAATAAATATACGCCAAAACACACTATGGGGAGAGTGGGATGTGGGAGTACTATGGTGGGGGAACCGATGACTACTCTTAAAAACCTTATAACCTACTGACCGAGTTATAATATGATACTTTATGATTTGACACAGATATGCTTTTTTTTCTTTATATAGAATATTTAACTCCGGTATGGGCTCTCGCCAGAACTCTCGCGCTTTAAAAGAAAACCTAATAACCTAATGTCTATGCCGGGAAAACAATGCATTTGCGGGCATCAAACATTCTGCAGCTTTCATAAAAAAATCATATCAAAAGAAAAACCAAACACCACAAATAGAAAGAATCAGTAACCAATAATTATGAATAAAGCAGCTGACAAACGTCACTTTAACATAAGTAAAAAAACCACAAAGAGAATATCAGTAACCAATAATTATGAATGAAGCAGCCCACAAACGTCGCTTTCACTTTGGTAAACTTTTTAGTAGATTTGATAGTAGGCCCTATCCTAATATTAAAGTTGCTTTCTCAGTATTCCTAGTCGCTCACTTAGTAATTTAGCCGCACGCCTATAATTTTAATATCTAAAATGGATGATTCACAATTCACTTTGTATAAGCTCGTTTTGTATTTTATTATGAATTAATGTTCGTCGTTAGTTTAGTTAAAATTTTGCTTTCTCAAATTCATTCTGCTCAAGTTATTAAAACAGTATCTTATCATCACCCTAAATTTTTTTTAATGCGGTCGTTTTATATTTCCCTATACTATACTCTTACTAATAGATGATAAACGGCACACTTAATGCTAAGCTAGAGTTACATAGCGGAGTACAGATTTGATAATAGTTACTATGTCTAAGGACTAACATATTATATAGAAATTGGGACAAAAAATTCGGAATTCCAAAGTTTCACTTTGCTTTATAGGCACTTACTGTGTTGGAGCTTGTAGGTCTGCTAGAAGTACCTTAGAATTATGATGATCGTTAAGTCAGTGAGTGAGTGAGTGTGTCAGTGACAAAATTAAGGATCTTTGACTTAAAGTAATTCTTAAACTACTGGTATTAAGCTATGCAATATACATCTCGGTCACTGAAAGTATTTTCTCTATCGAAGTTAGAAAGGGGTCGAAAATCGCGAGAATGGCTTCGAGAAAAGGATGGCACGGCCGTGCCTTTTTTGCTCGACTTGGTAGGTGCACTGCAATGCCCCCAGATAAAAAAATATTGTCGAATAAAGGTGTAGGAACTTTGTGTTCCTAATGAATAAACCTAATTTGATTTTTATTTTGTTTATTTTTTGATTCTGTATTTCTATCTCTCTGATAAGTTTTCACGCCATAAGCTGTATCAATTTTAGTTTATTTTGGCATTTGAATAATAATAGTTGGATAATAATTAATAGATTGGAGAAGGACATAGGCTACTTTTTGCGAAAATAAAACTTGGAGAGAGTGAGATAGGGTATGAAAGTATGCATAGATAACCAATCATTGTTAAAGTTAAAAGTTAAAAAAAATCATCATACCTACACATTTTAAACGGCAGTTGACTTGGTGGCTTGTTGTCAACGGGAACGGAAACGGTTAAGGGAGCGAGAACGGGAACAGGTATGGGAACGGTTATACCCGTACCGATAGGTAAAATAGGTATAGCATTGTATTTTTTATTGTAATATTTAGGGTTCCGTGTAAATTTACCACGTGAACATTTACATTTTTATATTTGGGAAAAAAAATACGTCTAGTATATGCTTTGCTTTCAAAGCATGTATTTTCACGTAAAATGTTTTCCAAACATGGTTATTTTACGCGGAACTAAAAATATAGAAACAATAAAAACTATTTTATATACAAAATACTGCGAACCCACGACCTAAGGCGGATAAGGTTTAGTTAACTGAACCATTCTCATTCCCACTCCCGATTCCACACGCACCCCTGCCCCCGCTTCCGTTCCGCTTTCATTCCAACTTCGGCTCCCGCTCCCGTTTCCCCTCCCCCTACCATTCCCCTGCCATTACCACTATCACTCCCACTCCCATTCCCACTCTCTCTACTTCTCCCAGGAACAGCTGGTTAGCCTTAACGCATTAGATGTCCCATATATTAAGAAAAAAAATCACTCCTTATGCATTGATCGGTCAAAAACGTCGAGATGCGAAGTCTAACAAAGATCAAAGACGTTGGGAAACGCATAATAGAACTAAACTAGGTATAATGGATATTTAAGTCAGGGGCCTTGAGAAATAATTGGTTTCCTATTCAAACTTTGATCCCCTATTTCACCCCTTTCTAGTTTTATTTTCGTGACAAAATACATTACCAAAAGTATATAAGCTTAGGCTTAATGTGTTTTTTTGGTATAGGTACCTATTGATAGATAGGGGAAAGAATATAGGTAGGCTCCTTTTTTTAGCGAAAATAAAACTTGAATGGTTGAAATGATGGGTTCCCCATACAAATTATCATCCCCATTTTAACCATTCAAGTTTCATTTTCGCTAAAAAAGGAGCCTTCATTCTTTCCCCTATCAATAGGTACCTACACCAAAATTAATTAAAATCGGTTCGTAGGCTTAAGCGTGAAAACATAAAATACAGACAGAGCTACTATCGCATTTATAATTATTAAAGTGGTCAAAGCTCATGGATGTATGGAATCCCGTACCATGCTGCATCAAAGTCAAACTTTGTTTTTTATAGACTACACTATAATATATTAACTCCTATTAAAAGTTCTTTTTGTAAACAAAACCTGGGTTTCGGAGTTATTATAAAAATCAAAATAACCTATAAACTAGGCACTTATTATATTCATCAAAACTCATTCCTATTGCATTCTACAACTTTAAGACCGGTTGTGGCCTCATAACATGTGAAAACGGGGTCCGGGGTCTGTTATACACGTGTAGACACACGGCTTCTGGTTAGTCGATTTCTTTGGCAACTTTTCGTTTGAAAAAACGTCCATAGACTATAAATCACTTAACTAAAATCACTAAGGTGAATAAAAATGGACATTTGACTCCGGGATGGTCTCTCGCCAGAATTGTCGCGAAGTCGCCCCTGAGTGTTGCTTCGTCCACTCGTCCTCTACTTGTACTCGCGGGCTATCTCCACTCAGGATCTCTCACACGAGTTTCTGGCTCCGCATTTTTTATATACACTATACACTCTTGGGGTAGGGTCCACAAGACTAGGTGGCATTGAGGGCTCTGTGTCGGTTCTGTGATATATTTAGAACCTAATCTACTGAAGTTGGGGTGCACTCTATTTGGACAAGAGCATAATTCTAATCCTAGTCAATTCTTTGCATCTCGTGTAAGTACTGTAAACGAAACCTATGTCTTGTTTATGATGTGTGTTTTTGTTTATCATGGACGATTAGGTTGTGCTTTTTTTTTCTTTTCGGTGTGAATAATTGGCACGTGTCAGGCAAGTACAAACCATAGACAATCGTGTACATGGATGAACTGGCTATCAAAAATCGGGTCGTGTAATATTGGCTCCCAAACGGAACTTCATGTAAAACAATATCAATTTTTTTTACTTATAATTAAATTCCTGATTCAAAAATCAAATCCCCCAACAAGAAGTGTCGTAATTTTTTTTGAAAATAATTACTATAATATTTTGATCGTGATGCACGAGACTTTTTGGTGCGACTTTTGGTAATTTTCCTTTTGATAGAGGTTGGTATAGTTGTTCTATGTCACGACGTCGTTTTTCTATGTTTGTTGTAGTGCATGCATGTGCACATTGTTTTAGTGTGCGAAAGCTCAGAAGCTGTCAGGAGCTCTCAGTCTCGGCCGGGCTACGGTCATAGTCACTAGTGCTTATTGTAACCACGCCAATAAATTACGGAGAGAACCGTCAGCATGGCAACTCAGCGTAAAGTTGTTCATGGTCACGAATTTATTTTTAAATTTAATTATGAACTTAGGCTCATAGGGCTATTGTTTACCATTTCAAGAAAAGGAAATTTTAATTTAAACTATAAGACGCAGAGCCTAACTGTGATTTTTCTAACCTCAGAAACATTACCTACGGATATTAGCTTAAGAACTGTGCAACGTATTTTAAAAGTTGAGAAAGATGTACTATCCTCTTCCTCAAAGTTAATTTATCCTATGAAAAAAAGAGGAAGAGAGAAAATAGGACATAAATTCATAGATCCTCAATAGATGTCGTCCGACGTGCAATGCAAAATTCAGAATCTTTCATTATATTTCATCAAGAAAATAAAGATATTCCAACCCTTGAAAAATTAAAATTGCATTTGAATGAAAATACTGGCTTTGACGGTTGTCTCGAAACACTTCGCTAGGTATTACTGAAAGATGCAAATGGTGACGCTTTGGAGGACCCCCCTTCTAAAAGGGGGAGTGCGGAATACCTATAGTTTCACAGAAAAGAATACGGTTGAGGTTGATGTATGAAAAAAATTTACGCCTAAACACAATATCGAGAGAGGGGGGATGATGTGGGAGTACTTGGGTGGAGAAACCTCCGACCTATGACTTTTCAAAAATACCCACTAACCTACTGTCTATCTGTGTCGGTTTTGCTGCGGAAAGGATTTAAGAATTTTTTTCCATTGTGTCCCGTTACGTACACCCCAACCGAACAAACGAATTTCTTCTTTCTTCTTCTTCTATTATTTATAGCCTCTGTGGTATAGCGACCACGATTAAAATAGCCGAGAAAACAACGGAATTTCATTGTCATTGTCAGATTTTGTAAATTTTGGTGTTTGGCCATGTCAAAACAACGTCAAAAATATCAGTAAGGCGATTAAATGTGCGAAAATGACATCTAGTTAGACAAAAAAAAAACTGAAAAAACAGAATTTCCGCAAAAGTAATACCTCGAAAATTATTTATTTTCGCAGTAAGCCAATTCAGATATATAAGTTTCAGCCGCCTAGTTCACTACACTCAAAGGAAAGTTGAATACTAATTGTAATACTAGATAGCCATCTCCAGTTTAAAGTCGGTCAAAAATTATTATATTTTTTTTCGCAGACGGTACCTATATCTGCTTCAACATTGACGTTACGCACACAAATACACCTATCGATACACTTCACTACTAAAACCAAGGCCAATCCGTCTTCGTGAAATAGAATAAATATGGTATAGTATGTACATTTTGTCCTGAAAATATTTGGGCTTACATGACATGAAAAAAAACGAGCTAGCATTAATAGCATGATTTATAATATTCAATCTAATCTGAGGCCTCATTACTTAGTTGCACACCGAAATGGTCTGCACCGGTCCTGTTTTTTACAAACTTTGCCAGTTTGCAAATTGACGTTCTTTGAAATTTGACATATGAAATATCAAAGTTTGTAAATAAAGATCTTATAATTTTGGTGTGCAACCGAGTTAGTAAATGAGGCTTCTGAATACGATCTCAACCAAACTATATAAAGGGTGTTCATGTTGTAATGGTTAGCAAATTTTTCTTTTATGACGTAGGTATTTCAAAAACGATGCATTCAAGAATTAAGATAAAAACATTTTTAAATCTAGGTACAAACAAACTCACTCATATACACCCTTATTTTTTTGCCCCTTTTGGAACCCCATATCATAATAACCCATCTCTGATTTAGCTCATATATCTACTTAGACAAAACAAATATTTCAAAAACAACCTATTGACCTTATAAATGTGCAGATTGGGTCAAGCAACGGTTCGAAGGCTCGAACAAACATAATTAGACATAAAAAAATACAACTTTGCCTCTTTATAATAAGTGTATATGTAATAATAATAATATTATCTTTATAATAAGTGTCTATGTTAATGTAGATAAAAGAGTCAACACAACAAATCTCTCATTAGAGATGGCTAGCGCACTACCATCTTCGTAGTTTAATTCTTATTTTTATTGTTTTGTATCTGCCCCTAGTTATACAAACATTGTTCCAAATGTTATCTGGGATACGAGACAAATAGGGGTGACGAATGGTTAAACATAATAATTCTAATTACACGTATTTTTTATTTATCAAATAAAGAGATAAAGAGCTTCAAAGTTCGGGAATGGGGGCTCGTGACGTCACGGCTAGGTAAGAGTGTACTAAGCCGTGACGTCACGTGGAACTTCAATTCACTATATTTTTTTTATTTTTTGTTTAATTGACCAAAGAAAAAATACTTGTCCCATATATTTTGTTGATCTATCTGACGGACTAATTAGATTTTTTCAATCGTCATCCCTATTCTATTAGGCTTCCAACTATCTATCATTATTTGTGTACTTTTTAAATCTGTTCACTACTACTGCACTGTACTGTACTGGCTGTACTACTGACTGCTACTGTACTGTATATGCTATATACACCTGTGATTGGCGCACATAATAGAAATGCGCTTATGACAACTGTCATATGACTGAATAATCTTAAATAATTACATAATAAAATATAAGCGCACAGATACTTGTTAAAAAGCATTTTGTATCTTGGTATATCTAAAGTCTGTCTTACTTTTGCCTTTTCTGGAACTGATCCATATCCTTATTCCATTGTACCAGTTCGGAATTCACCATCACCTCTCCTTCTGCTTTATATACTACGTGCATTTTGGATCTGAAACAAAACAGAAATAAACATTAGAATACAATCGCATTTATCTACAGTTGGGTACGGAAAGCGCGTTCCTGTGTATGCAAAGTCGGGGTACGCTGTCTACGCGTAGATTGGATACGCGTACAGTCATTATGGAGGTCAATCAATCCCTATTGCTACGCGAGCCGAAACCGACAGACCACGGCTCGCGCCGCGGGCCAGCTCGCGTGGCACGCGTTCCCCAAAGTGTACGCGTAGCTGCAAGTACAGACATGGCGTTCCAGGACACACGTAACTGACTACGCGTACCAATGTACGCGCTATCCGTACCCAGCTTACCAAACTTATGCAGAGGTGTTGTGTTACAGTACCAATACAATCGTATCTACAGGTTATGACGTCATGCTTTCACGTTTTCATTAATTGATTACTTGCACACTTCCTCCAGTCCGCTATCTTTGAGAGAATCCGGATATTTGTAGGCTCATTTGGAAAATATAAAACAAGTGGCCCATTTTAGGCACCCCTACTATATTAAGTTGTATTTCCGTAATGGGCAGAATATTTCTATTTAATTCTATCTTAATAGTAGTACAGGCCTAAAAGTAGCACACTTCTACAACCTGATGATGATAGTAGTCAATCCCTAAGCCCTTGTAGCCCTTATTTGCGTCCCTTTTTAAATATTAATTAATTTTTTAAATGTTGGTTACATTTTAATATTACCGACTTTTTAAAATTAGCTAGCTGATAAAGAAAACTTTTTACGGACGGGTCCCGCACCTCCTCTACCCGGAACGGTCTTAATAAATCTCGTACATGCAAGCCCGTTCAATCTCGCTTATAATAATTATGCGAGGATCTTCACACATAATATTGCTCTCGGATGAATGAGTTTAGGGGAGGCCTATGTTTAGGGAAGGCCAAATTCAATGTCCAGCAGTGGACTGCTATAGGCTGATGATGAATGAGTTTTATAAATTTTATACATAAAATTTGCATTAACACAAAAATTCGCTTTGCTTCTCCGGTAAATCAATCTAATCAAACTAATACAATAAATTCACAATTTTTTTGCTAACTTATCTACAGGGTATCATTATCATATATCAGAAAAAAATCAATCTATTTTATCAAAAGAATCATCATCATCATCATCATTATCAGTCTATATGAGTCCTCCACTGCTGGGCCTAAATATACATAGGCCATTGCGCCCTGTTCAGCGGAGTGATCGGCTAACTCTGTTGCAAACAGAAATGATTGACAACGATCCTGTTTTTACAAACTTTCGACAACAAAACAAACTGTCACAGTTTGATAAAACAGTATCTGTGTCAATAATTTCTTTTTGCAAGTGCAACAGAGTTAGCCGATCACCCCGCTGAGGTCGACGCATCCAGCTTCTATCAGCAGCCTTTCGCAGATCGTCACTACACCTGGCCGGAGGGCGTACACTACGTTTGCCGAAATCAAAAGAATATGATAGCAAAAATAGATGATAAAAAATGTGTGTATCCTGATAAACAGTACATTAAGTGCAAAACAGCTCAATCCGTGCAGTAGTTTGGTCGTGAAGGAGAAAAACAAAACAATTTCATATATTAATTACACAATATTGACTATAATACCTACTAGTAGGGTGCCGGCTTGAATTCAATACCCAGATTAATTTATTGTTTGCTCTGCTTTGATGGGTCCGGTATGAAATGATTGAAACGAGTGCTCGTCACCGATTTGAGTTTTCAACTGATTTATTATAAAATAAAATGTGCTTGCAATGCATAATTCGTTCAATGCTTGTAAATATTGAATGTGCGGAATGGGGCCCGTGAAAGTGGTATCGATTTGTTCACCTTTATTCGCGGCATTGGTGAAAATTATAGGTGTAACGTTAACGGATAAACTAACGGCAGTGCCTATGAAATCACGTTACGTTGGTACAGTGGGCCAAGAAATTGGTTTACCACCCTACGGTTGAAGTTCATGTGCACGTCATAAAACAACAAGGTTCATTTTCCCTTGCAATTATTCTGACAGCTACTAATGCTCTCTTTATCATTTTGTAAAAATGCTTTGCCTTGTAATCCTATCTGATAGCTAATATTATGTTTATCCGGCGCAAGGCGAATTTTGAGCCAAATTTACTTGTCATACATTTTTATCAGCTTAGCTTATATCAAGAGGATAGATTGAAATAATTCTAATAATAATTGTCTTGCAAATAGTACTCTTTATTTATATTTTAAAAGGGTAGCATCTTGTTTAATTTTTTCGCATTTATAATATAAATAACTAATTTTCACCCGTAGCTCCGCCCACATTAATGTCGCTTATAGCGCCAAAAGGTAAGCTATGTCGTTCTCCTGAGTTCAAACTATCTTCCAGTCCAGTCGTTCAGTCGTGAAAGGTGGACAAACAACCAAACACACCTTCACATTTATAATATCAAAGTATGGATTAATAGGGATAGCAGAGTAAAAGAAGAATACGAGTTAGTTTTTCCAACAACTTTATACGTAATAAAATACAAATTAAATTATAGCTATTTATTAACTTATAAAAATTGCGAAGTTCTGAACTAAGTAGTTGCTGTAAAATGTTATTGTAATAGTAAAAAAAATAACAAACACCTCTCAATAAAAAAGCTGAAATCTAAAATAGGACATAGTATCTTGTGTAACCACCACTTGCGTCTATGACAGCTTGGAGACGGTCTCTCATTGTACCCAGCCTTGATCAGATATCAAATCCGCGGGTTTCCTCCCATATCTCATAACAGTGCCGTTCCAGAGCTTTGTTCTTAAAATCCCTAAAATTTTTTATTGGGCTAAGATCTGGCTGGACCTTATTGCATCCTAGTAGTCAGTGCTTATTTCTGGGTGTGCTTCAAACCAGGCACGCGTCAAAAAATACTAATAGTTGTATTTGTTGAAAACATTAGCCTATCGCATTAAAAATAAGGTTGAAAATAACATCTTTAACCCATGACTTAAGATGTTGGGCATCTCAGATAACAAACAATACGTCATGAATAGGCGGCATCTCTTTCATTATTAGAAAAGTTCAACCTTAGTGTTATTTTGATTGCATACGAAGTTTTGTCAAAACTGGTAAACCACTTCCTTGGCCCACCGTACGTTGCACGGTCGTTTTCGATCCACGGTCAGCAAGATAATTGAGTTGCTAAGTACTGACCGCCTCTGCGAGATTAATATTGCCCGTTCAAATTGGTGCAAGCTAAAGCAATTTACACTGCTACAGTATGGTACCTATGTATTATTTAAACATGAGAGCTTTTAGGTTTTCGAATATTTAGATAGCCCTATACGACTGCTACGATTATAGTCTTTAATTAATTTATTTCTACTGTAGGTACACAATTTTACACTTGATACCATCAAAAGTTATTAATTTATTTTAAAATATCTACAATAAGAAAAGAAACATAGACGAGAAAATATTTGTGACCTACCTACCGGTAGATATGCCCCATAGGTACTGCTATGATATCAATATTTAGATACGCTTCTTGCTTCGCAAGGTCAAAAAGATGAAATGGGCTTTATGAGGCTTAAAAAATTGACATCAAATTTACTACTCTGGTAGGTATACTGACATATGATAACAATAATCTACCTCGCCGTTTTCAGCTTCGGTGACCGGCTTTAAGATTTTTTTCGATCTATACAATCGGCGGCTATGTGCTCACTTACGTTAGTGGATCAGGCTAGTAGGGCCGTGCCAAGTGGCAAGAGCAAAGTAAAATCAGGCTGCGGATGAAATTGATGATTAAGTAAGCACTAATTAGGTTTCAAATAGATGGACCGTGGTGGGGCTGAAAGGCGAGCGGGGAGCAACAAAGCAACAATAACCATACTCCACTTTTCGCAAGACTTGATCCAGATTTTTAAGCGTCAAAGTCAAATTTAAAGCCTTTAAAATGTATGGAAATTAGTCTATCTATTCTTGCATTATTTTGCGATAGACGCTATAAAACCTTCATAGTGTTAAATATATTTAACAAAATTTATTAGAAAATGAATTTAATACACAAACTAACATCAAACACGCAAAATGTATTAATTAATTTACTAAATATTTTAATAAAAATTGATATGTGTATGTAATGAACGTTATTTAATATTTATGCCTTATTTATAGAACTGCCACCACTAGGCTACTGCTCGCGGCTTCACTCGTGTGGTACAAGATATTTAATATTTGTTAGTAAAACTTGTGTATGTGAATTCGCTATTTCCTATATCTTCATTGATTGTTTTGTTTACACAGAAAGTGCTAGAGAGCATCCATCAAGAGAATTTCAATAAGAGAAAGCAACTCGATAGAATCAGGTACACGAAAAAGAAGAAAATGGAAAAATTTCGTCTCACTCAGGTATGGAGAACCAAATTAAGATTCTATTCTATAAATAATGGTAGTTTTCCATAAATTAGGGTTAAAACTTGGTCCACAGCTACCCAGGATTTTTGACCTAAAACATTAGTGTTGGTCACTAGCTCATACGAAAGAATGAAATAATTAGTGTTTATAGAGGCTGGATCACGAAAACTAAGCAAAAAGTATTAAGTATTGTATCGTAGACGTAAAATTTATGCCAATGAGAAAGCGTAGATTCTTTAAAAAAATCATAAATTGGCCAAAATTTTTCGTTACGCTTACCTACGAAATGTCAAATTGAAATATTCGTGTTTGCCCTACTGTAGGTACGCTGCTGGTTTTAGACAGAGATGCCGGTTCGAGTCCCACTAGGTTAAACAATTTTGGAACGCAACCACAGATAGCTAAAATGGCGTAAAATACCATGTCACCTCTTTTTAATTACATTTAAATGACAGCGACAAGCTTTCTTTATAGAGTCGTTATAAAATTACATTTGGCTATGTATTTATATGTTGGCTATGTTTGTAATTGTATATATTTTTTTAGTTAGAATCTGCTGAGCTTCGTGACCGACTTTTATACGAAGTAGGGGGCAAGTTACCAGCCGAGAAGAAGGAGCAGGCAGTGGCAAATTATGTACAACGGGCGAATATTAAAAAAAATGCGGCTTTGGCCATCAAAGTCATGTATAAAAAAATTCTGGATATACTCAAAAAGGTAACTTTTCATTTGTTCTTCGTTTGCGGGGTCTTTCTCTTTGATTGAGTCAACAATTTTCGGGAATTAGGTATTTGTATTCCTTGTATTGTAATCATTTTTTCGGGCATTTATTCGTACTTGATTCTAAAAAAAAATTGTTGACTCATTTATAATATAAATATAATAGCCCTGTAGTATAATATCAAAAAGTCCTATTATATAAACTCAAGTTAATTTCACCGGCATCGGCATAACCTTTCAAAGCGTTGAGTAGTTAGGCGCGGTGGAAATTCTTCCCCGGGCGAGGCTCTACTGCTACTGACGAAAGTGCTCTACTGCTACTGACGATGCCAATTTAATCTCTCTGTAGGACTCGTCGTACTTTACCGTGGTGCTCGAAGCGTTGAAACTAGACTGCCGAGCGCAAGGCAAATGCTTAATGGGGGCCACGGAGATGGGCCAACTTGCGATGGAATACCTCGACGATAGGAAATTTGAATTCAGCAAACTAGAGAAAGAGATAAAAGCTAATATGAAGGAGAGGGGACGAACGCTGAAGCTGGCGAGGCGGGAAATCGCGTTCCTGACAGATTCGTTTCCGGATCTTATAAGGAAGGAGGTGAGTTTTGCAGTACGGCTTATCAAAAGTTTGTAGTTAGTAACCGCCAGCGGCTGTCTTCACGTGTTAATAGTGCTTTATGTTCGTGGCGTGGCTTACTTCAGCTGTTAGCAGAGGCTATAGAAGACTAACGAAAGAGTATTTGCATCGTAGACGTAAAGTTGGCCAATGAGAAAGTGTTGATTTAATGTTTGCCAAACTTTTTCGATACGCTTACGATATTTTCAGGTTGAAATATTCGTGATCGGATTACCTTGGTAAAGCAACATTCCGCTCGGTCACTACATGGATGACCGTATAGTGGTTTTTAGATCTAAGCACCGGCACGTTAAGATATTAGTCTGATGGCCTAAAAACTCCAGGGCGATTCTACGCTTTAAGCCATTTTTATCAATTCCGTATCTATCATCGTATGTATTTAGTGATATTTAAACGGCACTGATTTGAGACGCACCCTTAGGACTCAAATTAAAAGCCTTGAAAAATAAAAACTAAAGCAACAACAGATTTTTAAAATAGAAACTCGCAATTGTCATGTATCCCTGTGCACGTGAACACTCACTCTTTGTACCAAAAATATGAGATACTTTCTAGTCATTTTTAGAGATTTTTGTCAATTCTTGAAATTTATCAGTGTTTAAAATATGTTTTTCAATAAGACAAAAATATATGTAAACCATCTTAATTTAAAAAAATATATATTGGTGTTTATTATGGTTTACGAGACGTGTTAAAAAATGCTAGTCTTGTAGAATTGCTCTCCAACACCAGAGTCCAGTGCCATACAAAGGAAAGAAGAAAGGGGTGATTTAAAAATAAACTATCTTCTTCCATATATAAAAAAGAATGCCGAGAACCCGTACCAATTGCGTCAAAACCGTAAAATTATTATTTAAAAACGTATCCCATAAAATGTATTATATTTTATAAATTACATTAACATTTTCTTTAGTTTTACACACCGACGGGATTATAATCAAGTAAAAAAAAATTTTGTTGATTTGGTTACCGTCGCACGCCACCATTAAACAGCAACAACCAATGATATATACGTTACTATGGCAACAAACATTGATATAAAGTGTTACTATGGCAATGACCCTCATTTTTAATTATTTAGACAGTAGAATCGACTAAAAACTTGTAGGAGATTTTTTTGACGCACTCATTTTAATCTTGGTACCGAGCGCCATACATCAGACGGCATTCTCCTTTGTGTCCTTCCGTAAGCGTCACATAGTACATTCCATTTAGTCCTATAACTGTAGACCTCATATATGACGCTCCGCGCTCCATGCACTAGGTCAAGGTTCGCGATCCTAGGCGAAGTGTATTTTCAGCTGTGTTTAAGCGATAAAGCCTTTACATAAACCAAGGTAAATTTTCATTTAGGTATTAATAAGTATTAAATCTACACCATAAGATGTTGATCTTGGCTTTTTCAGTTGTTAAGCCATGCCTTCGGATGGCCTATAAACTCCGACACCAGAGTTGACTTCTAACTCACGAAATAGGAAGTACTTATACAAAACATGCGTGGAGAAAATTGGGTAGTCTCTGAAACCTAATTTGACGTTGGCATGCCCGCGGGTATATCAAATGTAACATTAGGGCATGCTGTGATATTATACTTAAAAAACTAAAGAAAATAATGTAAACCTATAGTAAATGATATGTAGTTATTTATCTAATGGGCTTTATAACTGTATTGTATTATTTTAAAAGATGATGAGAACTACTTACAACACTCTTAAAAACACGTAAATATAACATCACCTACAAATTACTCACACGTTAACATATTTTGCAAGCACTTCCAAATATAATTTCTAATGCACACTGCTAAAATTTGGAGTTAGCTGCCAACATCTGTTTTTCCATTGAAAAAGCTCGCTGCATCCTCGACCTCATTCTTGCCTACGCAAGCCTTGCTAAAAAAACTTATGAAGAGTCCATTTTTAGAGCTTGGAAACCAAAACTTGCAACAAAAATATTAGTCATAAAGTCTACAAAAATTCAACTTCATGAATTTAAACACAAGCATATTAGTTAAGAGCTTGTCAAAAGCTTTTGAGTGAAACATTGTTCTTCACCTGCCCTTCACTAACTACAACGGTCTTATTATAAAAAACTGACATTAGCGTGATTTAAACCAAGATTAGCTAGTCTTGGTTTAGTACGGTACTTAAGTTGATCTGAAGTTTAAACTGTGTTTGTATTACAAATCAAAGACTAATCAAGGACTACTTAGTACACAGATATAGAAGAGAACTAGATGAAGTATTAAAATTCACTATGTTCTGAACATCAAATCATAAGGCTGATCTATGTTATGTCCATTACCATCAGTTAGAAAGGGGCGTATACTTTTATCAATGCGACTTCAAATGAGATCAAAAAGTTAATCTTACCAGGCAGCGCGAACAAAATTCTATGCAATTTCATTGAAATGCCCTGGTACGAATCGCAGCAATCGCATTGAGATAAAGAATGCATCCCTTTCTAGCAAATGATATATATACATAAGAAAGTAGGGTCAGACGCATGAGTTGACGTTCAGAACCAAGTGAATTATAAGACTTCATCTAGTTCTCTTCTATATCTGTGACTTCATCATCATCATCATCATCATCAGCCTATAGCAGTCCACTGCTGGACATAGGCCTCCCCTAATGAGCGCCATTGCGCCCTGTCCTGACTGTGACTTAGTACCAGGGATCATCTATGGTTTAGATAATATCCACAGATTATACAGAGATATTAGTAAGATTCCATATTGCATTTTTCCACATTCTTCCTTGCGCGACGCCACGTTCAAATATCTGTAGATGATAATGTATCATAAAAATATTTTAATGTATACAAAATATTACAGTATCGATCTTTTATATCTGTATAGTGTTATAATTAAATAAACAATAAACATTAACCCTTTTTATGCACTTTTCATACTCAAATTGACGTTTAGAAGACTACGTGGTAATGCTGTCTTTGTCCTCTGGCAGGTCTCATGTCGGTCTTAAGGTCACGTTCACAGACTATGTAGTTTGGTTAAAGGAGTTTTTAATAAGGGAGGCGTTGAACAAAACAAGTACCTGACTATTCTCTCTAAAAATGCCGTTGTGTCTTGTGTCCTTTTTTGTATAACATTAAAGAGGAAACGAGATAACACCTTTTAGGGAGAATACGCTTACGTATCGTTCCATTTTTGTTAGTACTAGATTTTTTTTAATACTTGAAGATGGAACAAGCATGGCAACCACAACCCACAACAACGTATTGTATCGTAGGTCACACAGGTTTGGAACGTATCCTACGATGTAAAGCTCTGCGTTTATCATGGAGTTACTATTAGGTAGGTACATATTACCTACCAGTAAATACCATCCTATTATCAGTAAACCTCCTCGGCGTACATCAACCTAAACCATTGATAAACTAAGGGTCACGGAGGTTTATTTTTGGCCATAATTGACATAAATTTCATCAATCCTTGATTTTCCAATGAATATTAAAATGCGTACTATATATATTTTTATCCTCATAAATGGACACATTAAAAGTAAAATCTTCAAAAAGACCTATCGATATGACTAGTGATAGGTATCCACCGCATGACTTGGTATAGCTCTTACATCCAGTGAAATTTCATTTTACACAGAAAGAGGAGCTAAAGTGCAGTGTACATAATCCTTTTCATATCAAATTTGTCAACATAAAAACCTCTCTAACTCCGACGTTCGGTTCGAAAAATGGAAGTGATTATTTTGATCGTTTTTATTGAAGGAAAAATGAACAATAGTTACCAAATCACAATGTAAAGGTACTTTGTGATTTGGTAACTATTTAGACAAATGCGTTTTTTTAGTTGCCATATCGAAGGCCTTAAGAAGAAGAAGAAGGTAGGTTATACGTGGCATAAAGCCTATTGACACATTCTTATATCTCGATGATTCTAATAGTCAATTTCTATAATACCGTAGGTGAATGTAGTGTAAAATCACCTACGGCATTAAAATATCCAGTTGTGAATTTTGATAATTTCCCTCAGTCGCTAAACAAAGGAGTCTACACATCAAAGCTGCCGACACAGTCAAACAGCGTGACAGAGACGGACTGTGCTCTGTTGGCGAATCGTCCAATAGTATAGACATTTTACCTAAAAACAAGGCCAGTTAAGTTCGAGTTGACTCGCCCACCGCGGGTGACGTCAATGGCGTTGAAAACTTTTAAAATCTGACATTGGTAACGACTGTAACTGGAACCTGTGATATTGAGAACGGGAGTAAAAATCGATTTCTAAATAAAATTGGTTGGTAGGCACGAATCAACGTGCGTACCTGCATACCGCCGGTATGCTGCTGAAAGCGACTCTTTTCCCTCGAATGTACTTTTTTGGTTTCCTCTTTGCTTTCCTATACGAGTCCATGTCCAATGGTTTTGGATAGATTTGCATATTTTTTAAATCTATCTAGCGGCTTGGTTCGCACCTAAACAACTTTTGTCGTAAATAATCATAAATATTCTAGAAAACCTGTTTTTAAATGTATGGATTTGCAAACATTTTCCATCGTGCCTGAAATAGCATAAAACTAGTGTGTAATACAATGCTTATAGTAAACTTCTGAATAAACCAATCCATATACCAAGTAGGATCCATAAACGTAGGTAATATTTAACTTATGTTTTCTCGTAAGATAGATTAGTTAGAGGTGTCTGAAGAGTTTTGAGAGAGTCTTTACAGCTTATTTGTTTCATGGCGAACGATAATATAGAATATTTACATTGTTTTGTTGTTATACTACTATGGTATCCACATTGGTATCCTTTCTGTAATAAAGCTTATTATAAAATATCTAATTATTTAGATGACAAAAAAGCTTGGGATAAAACTGCATATAACTCCCTCAAAAACAGTGTATAATAATAGTTATTGAGAACAATGACGTTAAAAAAATATAAGTCAAGCAGCTTGCCAATTCTTCTGTGTTTGGTGGCGTTACTAATTGGTAATAAATTTTAAAAAAATACGATTACTGTACCTTAAGTGCCTCATGAATAAAGATATTTTTTTTACTTAATAGAATCACGTACAGTATCATCTTCAGGTCCGTAATAACAACAATGATTAATTAACAGTCTTTCATTAGATTAAATGGCCATTAAATTGACGCCGCGCTTAGTGGTCAGCTCAAGCGGCATGGGCGTGTTGATAAGTTTATATTAAAAACCAATTGTGATTGGCTGTAAAAAGTTACAATAATTACCAAAAAACTTATAGCGGGGATATGCCTTATATTAGGACTGTACTAATAGTACTTTGTACTGTTATCTTGTCAGAGCTTGTATTTATTATCATCATCATCATCATAGGCCTTTAAAATCTATAAAAGATGGTTTAAGCAGCGTCCTATAAGGTCCGGCACTTCCGAATTTGACTTTTATGGCCGATACGGGAGCGACAGCTTCGACCGCGCATATAAATTGTGTTCCTGGTGAGGCTGGAGGAAGAGCAGCGCTCTCGTGACGCAGTTCGCGCTTGTGGGAGAGTAGTGCAAACGAAGCACTATCGTGATCAACTGCTCCGTCATGTACATACTTCCTCCAACCATCACAGTCGTCTTAGGTTATTTCTTCCCAGTTCTTCGGGTCGATGTTAAAAGATAGCTATTTTGTACTATCCTTAAACCTCAGCATTGGACGGCCAACTGGTCTTTTGGCGTCTGCAATTTCTCCATTCGATGAACATGGCCGAGCCATGGAAGACGCCGCTTCTTCAATAAGGCAACTACACTAGGCAGCTACACAGTACACTAGTGCGATATTGAGTACCTTCTCATTTGTAACTCGATCTTTCCATGAAATGTCCAAAATACGACGAAGACAGCGCATGTGAAAGTTGTTTAATTTCTGCTCTTATTTGGCATTTGATGTCCAGGACTCAGCTCCGTACAAAAGTATGGATAAGATGCAGATCTGATATACAATCATCTTTGTCTTTATTGTCAGGTGTCTGTTATGCCATACCCTTGCCGAGTTTTCCAAACATTGTAGATGCCTTGCCGATGCGGATGTTAATCTCGGCATCAAGCAAGAGATTACTCGCCATATTAGACCCAAGGTAGCAGAAATTATCAACAACTTCTAATGGAAAATCTCTTAATAAAATAGTTGGAATTTGATTAACACCTTGCGCCATAACGACAGTCTTCTTGGCATTTATAGTCATTGAGAAAGAATTGCATGCTTCGTTAAACTTATCTACCATTTTCTGAAGCTCATCTGCAGACGTGGCAACAAAACCAGCGTCATCGGCAAACAGTAAACTGTCTACGAAGAGATCTTGACGATGCCTTGTCGATTTTAAAAGAGAGATGTTCGTAAGTTTACCATCCGCCCTGGTGTGTACGTGTACGCCTAGAGTAGAATCACCAAAAGCAGCTTTCAGGATAATGGAGAAGAATATGCCAAAAAGTCTTGGTGCTAGAATGCAGCCCTGGCGTAAGCCTCGTCACATGGCAAAAGCATCTGAAGCGTTTCCGTTATAAACTAACGAACCTCTCATGTCATGGTGAAGAGATTTTATTAGATTTAAAAGCTTGGTGAACATAAAAAAATACAAATACAGTGTATAATCCCTCCCTGCTGACGGTGTCAATAGCTTTGTTTAAATCAATAAAAGATACAAGCAAGGGAGTTCTCTGTTCTCTGCACTTTGCCTGAAGTTGACGGAATGTAAATATCATGTCTGTTGTGGAACGCTGAGCACGAAAACCACACTGTGACTCTGGGTATCCACGATTCGCCAACTTCTGGAATCTGGCCAAGATAATACGACCAAGTTCCCCGCTATGCTCAGTTAGGAAATGCCTCGATATGAATTACAGTCACCACCCGCATTATTTTATATCTTGAAGGATGTACTCTTCCGTCCACCCCAAGGTTTTTAATGCCATAGTAAACTGCGGCAAAATTGCCTGTCGACGCGCTCGCTTGTATACTCTAACATAATTCTAGCCAATACGCATTTGCGCAGTAGCGTTGTTGCGCTGGAGGTCCGCTTAGCTTTAGTCAGGTCTTCCCGGGCCTTGCTAGTCGGATTCAACCGAAACATAGGTGCTGCCTGGCGTTTAGCATCGAGAAATGGTTGAAGGTGTTCAATATTTTGTTAAAACCAGTCAGTTTTTGATGTTGTTTTATAGCCAAAGGCTTTTGCTGTAGACTTCTTGACTAGCTGACATATTGAGATGCCAAGAAGCTGTTTCATCGAACCAGTTTTTCATATGCCTCAACCATATCTGTGCTCTGTTATGATGGTACTCTTAACTTTTTGCGACTAGATGTCCGAGAGAGTGGATCTTTTTTGGAGTTAAAGACGCCGTAGTTACTACTAACGAGTGGTTGGTATCACAGTCTGCGCTGTGGAATGATCGAGTATGAAGGATGTCACGTAGATCTTTTGCCCTCGTAAGAATTATGTACGATTCAACCCTGACGCTCCTCATCGCAGCAGATGGGCAGCCGACCGAATCTGACGGAGACTGACAACGCGTCGAGCCGAAACAGTAGCCACGAGCATTCGAGAGCAGCCGCGAGCATTCGAGAGCAGCCGCGAGCATCCGAGAGCAGCCGGCCGCGTACGCGAGTGGGTCGCGTAGTTCGAGCTGGTCGGCGCGTCAAAGTTACGTAAATAGAATAACACTTCAAGTGGTGTCAGGGAAGTCTGTCCTCATCGTACCAACATTCCATGTCCCGATGCGCATGGGTAGGTGATTTGGAGTTTAGTTTTGTCGTTTATTCTTTACCGCAGGTGAAACCGTTAACGGCACCGGCTATCTAGTGTCCCTTCCACCCATAAGAAACAAGCCAGCACCGAGACGGACAAGGACCTATCTGACCGGGGGCTGCCTGTTTTGAAGCGGGTGGTACCTTGTATCGACCTCTACGACTGTGCGTGACCCCTGGCGTCCACACTTACGTCTATCTGTTTGGACTTAAAACCGGTAACTGCCTCTCTCCCGTGTTGTTTCCACTCGGAGTGGTGAAGTGACCTCTCCACGGACGCTACATCGCCTGGGACGCGACTGAAATAGTGCACCTATTAGACAGCCTAGTATATTTGTTATTGAATTGCATAGTAAAATGGAATGGAATAAATAGGTATTTTTTGTTTTGTTTTTTTTTAGTTACACAGGTATGTACCTAAAATATTTTTACTATGCGAATAATAAATATCTGAGACTGATCGTAACTGTAACTAAATAAATAAATAACACGTATGTATTTATTTAAAAAAAAAACAGATGAACAGGATTTTTTTAATACTTAGTCTCGTATTATCGCTAAACCAAGATCGGTTCAGTAAACTCAGAGTGCAAGCTTGCGAGTTGTTAATAGATTTTTTCTATGGAAGTATCATTTTGACAACACTAGAAATCGACTCAGAGTTAAGAATGAAGATCATCCCCAGAGGTCCCTAGCGACACTTTTTAAAATATTTTTCACACTACCTGTTCGAAAATGTCATATTATTTACTGGCCATGCCAAAGAGGATTTCATAAATCAATTTACACGTCCATTTAATGATTCAGACCAATCCAATGACACCTAGTTGTGGAAATAGTGCAGTTTGTGATATTGATTTAGTTCATCGTAAATCGAAAATAGCCTTTTTTGTCGCCTTAATGGATTTTTTGACACTTCACATAATCTACAAATTCAGACGAATCCTATGACACTTCAAAATCAAACAGTTTGTGATACCTTTTCAGTCCAGCTTAGAATGAAAATGGAATCTTACAGTAGATATATACAGCCTTATTGAATTTTTTGACATTCCTTTTTAAGTAAATGTCAATTTAATGATTAAATAAAATCTAAAAACACCTAATTTGTGTAAATCGATCATTTTAACCTTTTCAGTTCATCGTAAATTGAAAATGGCTTTTTACAGACGCCATATTGGATTTTTTGATATTTCATATAGCCATTGTTACCCTTGATATCTAGATTATTCCAACTACATCTCATTATTCAAAATCCGCCGTTTGGGCTACCGAAAAATAATATTAAAAACATACATACACCCTAAAAACATATCCCAGGTAAAAATAAAGCTGGACACTATCAAATAGCATCTTGTTACACCAAAGCAAGCAGAGCTTGTATTATGAGAACCACATGACTGTTATACTACTTTTATACTTTTATTTTTGTAAATAATACATAATTATGTATAGAAAACTCTTAGAACTGAGTCAAATATATAGATAATGAATTTGTTTCGCGGCTGGAACGGAACCCAAAACCTTCTGCGTCTCGGACGTTTCACCCACTGCGGCACTTCTATTACACACCACACCAGCCTATATTAGTCTGCTGGAAAGATGCCTCCCCTAATAAGGGACTTGAGAATCTGCTCCATCCAGCCGGAGGGCGAGGATACAAAAATATAGTTATACACAAGCCACAGATTAAGGTTCTAAATTAGAGTGTGGCCCATAATTTCCGAAAATCATTTTTTCTTGGTCGCAATTATTACGTTCCCATATTTTCCCAGTGGTTTTTTTTCGCAATATTTTATTTCCTATGTGCATTTTTTCATCATATAGTTTTTTTCAATTCCCCATATTTTCTCTTCTTTTTACATCCCAATGGTGAAAATAACCAGAAGCTTTTTTTCTGAAAATAATTTCTCCTTTTGCACATATTTGTACAGTATTGATTAACATCTATATTTGAAATTTTTAAAACCTATTTTTGAAAAAAAGATTCTAGTCGCCACTATAGTATGACAAACTAGTGACTTTTAAAATCATTAAACAAAATAAATTCTAATATGAACACTGCTAAACAACGAACGGGGCTCTGGCGGCCGGCTGATTGCGGCATAGCACAGCCTACATCGGCACAGCTAAATCCCCTGGCCACTGACGGGCAGCAGCGTCGGTGGTGCGAGAAGCTGTGCCCTGCGATCCCCAACCCGCATGCCCAGCGTGGGGATTATGGGTATATCCCCCTTTATTAGGGGAGGCCTATGTCCAGCAGTGGACTGATATAGGTTGATGTGGATGTGGATGTGGATGAACACGAGGTCCTTGGTAAGTTGCTGTCCAAAGGTTACCTAATGTTACCTACACTAATTTATGCAAATAATATCTTGTATCTTGTATCCAGTCCATGGGTAACCTCGGAGAAACATTAGCATCCTGTACTATTTCATTAGGTACTTAAACCTACCATGTCTATTCCAACCTCAACACAGGCAGAATGATCAAAACATTAAAGCCCCCACCCCCACACATCATCATCATCATCATCATCATCATCATCAGCCTATAGCAGTCCACTGCTGGACATAGAAATTAAGAACGAGAAATAAACATTACTATTATAAAAGAATAAGAAAAAAAAGTAACAAAATTAATCAACACCATTAAAATATGGTAACGAGAAAATATTATCCTAGATATTTAAAAGAATGGAAAGAAGAGGAAGAGAAAAATAAAAAACTACCAAAAATAAGTGAATGGGAAAAAATGCCACCGGGAAAATATGGGAACAGAATAATTGCGACCAAGAAAAAATGATTTTCGGAAATTATGGGCCACACTCCTAAATTATACATACGTATAGTATGTAAACAGCTATTAATTTATAAATAGATACGACTAATTTGCTATTCTATTGATAATCCTTTGATGAGGTGTTTCGCGATACTGGCTGCTAATTAATTAACCTTCAGTACAATGACTATGCAATATTGAGCGATGGTCACTTACTGCTTGAGTACACCTACCTACTTTGAATGATTGAAATGTCTATTAATTATTTATGAATGGCCTTACATATCAAAATCTATCAATAACTACTAACGATGCATAAACTTATAATTTCATTTCATTTTAATCAATGGCTTCAGGATTAATTTCCACAACTTCATCAGTATCAAGTCTATTGTTCATTTTACTCATGAAACTAATGTGAATTAACTCATTCATATTGAAAATCGGCGTTTCGGTAATTAATATTTAAAAGCCGTCGGTGCCTTCACCGATGTAACGGTACGTGAAAATTCCCGTTTTACAATTTAATCTATTGTTCATTTTGCGAAGAAGTAACGTTATACGGTAAATAGTCCAGTCGTTAAGTCTTCAGTCAGGTCCTGTTCTGCTATAAGTAATATTCGCCGATCATTTTGTCTTGTCGATTATGACAAAAAATTATCAGCTAACAATTTTCTTCATCGGAGCATGCCAGTCACATCATTACACTTTGGTTCTTTTACTAATATAGATAATTGAAAATACCAATAATTATAAACAACAAATCAAAAAACACTAGAAAATAAATAACCAAATGACACAATCCACAATATAGAAGAACAAAAGGGACAATTTTTTTCATCTTATTCTATTGCCATCTTCTACCGTTGGTTAATGACAAACAGTGATAGGGCTAAACTATAATAATGTAAGGCTTAATAGGCCGGCTCCACCGGCCACCGGCACGTTGGCGCCAACGTTGGCACTAACGTTCTGTAAATTTTGTGAGGAGTACACACGTTGGCAATTATACCAGCTCTGTCCCATCAGGGCCAATGTCAAGATGTCCGATACAGAAATTGAATTTGCTTTGAGCGCTTCGGAAAAATTGAATGAGGACCATATTTTGTTATAAAGTAAGACATTATATGGTGTTTTCTATGTATGATATGTATGTATTTACAAAAAAAAATGTTAAATGTGTAGTATATCAATCATGTGGTTCCCATAATACAAGCTCTGCTTAGTTGGGGCTGCATGATGCTGTGTGATTACGTCCCGCGTTATTTATTATTTATATTTATTATTATTAAAAACTCCACCGGCACTCAATTGTCCAAATGTTTCAACGTCAGCAAACGACGTACGCACTCAACGCTTGCTGCAACAAGACTGAGCAACCGCCAACGTGGACAGATCGCGAGCGTTGGTGCAGATTCCTTTGATGAAACTGACACGAGCCGGACAATTACCAACGCTCGCCCCAACATTGGGGCCAATGCCATTTACTAGATCCACACGTTGGACGAGTGGCGTTGGAGCCAACGTTTTTCATTGCCAGGCACGCATTCGTGCGGCCCACAAACTATCGTGTCATACATGTTTTTAGTGCCATGCGTGCTACACGCATGCGGCATGTATGGGAGGGTGGTGGGTGGCTCGCACACATGCGGGGTAGCAAACACGCATGATAATGAAAAAGCCCTTTAATAAATGGTTAAAATTAAGAACAATGTCACGAGGCGAGGCTGTGCGCCACTGTGTTTCAAATCAGAAAATGTATGCACTTTTATTACGGTTTTTCTTGAACCCCTTTTAGTCACTTTCGTCATTTTGAAACCCAAATGTTTTGCAGTTCTATCACAATGTTGTTCTCCGTAAACTACTACGCGTCCTAAAAACTAAAAACGCCACCGCCACAAGTATAAGATATACTTGTGCCACTGTATAACTTATGTATATATTGTAAGTAAATGGGTTGATGTGTAGGTAGTTCGGAGTTTTAAATTCAGCCAAATTTTATTTAAAGATAAAGATAAAGATAAAGATATTTTTATTTCAATTTAAACTAAACAAACTCTCTGTAACAACTAAGCATTATTACATACTAAGTAGACAAACCTGAGACAAAATAGAGGACAGCTCAGAAAAAAAAAAAAGTATAATTTATAGGTTAGTTTACTTATTAGAATGTTACAAAACCGTAATTTTCGTATCGATAATCAAAAAACCGTTGCAGATCCTAAAATGTTCATGAAGTTTGTCTGTGTCAAAGCTATTTCAGAGAGGGCGTTCCTTTGAGAGCCAATATTTACAGGTGCATGGACGCAGGCTACCTTTGAAAAGCTTTAATCAAACGTTGGCTGGTATTCGTTTTCATCAGAATTTAGGTGACAACCTCTGTGGCGCAGTGAACGAACTCCGTCACTGTATATAATATTGCGCACCTCCACTAAATGCGCTCGTCCGGTGCGCTCGTAGTATTCTTCTTCCATTAATACATAAATAAACCACGGACACTACTTCGATCATCTGCAATAGATGAAGCCAATGATGATGCTGATGATGTTTTTAAGAACACAAATATGTACCTATGATTAAATGATTATGTGTTTCCATAATCAATCCACAGTCAAGCTCTGCTTAGTTTAGGGTTAGGTGATGTGTGTTAATGTCCAGCATTATTGATTAGGTAGGTACTTAGTTTGATTTCAAGTGCAGTGAGTGTATATGTATACTTTGTATACAATTCTATAAACCCCAGTCCAATGAGCATGCCAAAACATACGAAACAAAAATTGCCTTGCAAGATTTTTATGCTTTTTCAGCGCCATTTTAAGTTTCATTTAATTTTTTGTGGTTTCCTTTGCAGCTCGTTAGCGTGCACGAATGTTTGTATAAAAAATTGTGTGACAGAGTTTTATATTACAGCGTATATCATATAATGAGCTCCAAGCTTTTACAGAAGAAAGATGCTGTAAAATCTTGCAAAAATTGGATCCGCCCCCGCCAAGCCGACCGGGCGAAGCCGTAGCAAACCTTTTATGTATAGGTCATAAAATTGTAAAGTGACAATCATCAAATTTAGTCATGAATCAAAGTCTCCAACTAGACCAATTTTGGCCTTTCCTTCGATCGTTCGATCCCCGTGCAACCGTAATCAGCAGAATTTAATTTAAAGAAATTCGTTCAAAAATGGTACCTTTGATCTTTCTTTTGCCCATGCATGGGGTTCTTACAAGGTTCTTTCCACTCTGCCAAGAGTGTGACGACAGAGAAGAAGAAGAAGGGGTTCTTACAAGGAGAATTGTTTAAGAGTTTAATAGGAATGCCCCAAAACCGTATGCAATGGCGTTTAAAGGTGGACGTTTATGCCGAACAGTGGATTTTTAAAAGCAAATAATGATGATGATGATGATGAATCATTTTTCAGATTTTTTATATATCCCAAAAATTTCGACTCAGGCGGGATTTGAACCCGCGACCTCCCACCAATACCAGGACGCGCTAACCAACTGCGCTACCAAGTCAACTCCTCGCCTTGTCGAAATTTTCGGGCAGTCACGACTAAGCGTCGTTTGCTTCACCTACAGGGGGATTTTCCCTGAAGTGTGGGTAAACACTTAAAATACAAAAAATCAATCATTTTTCAGTTCTTTACACGCACTTCGATCTAGATCTATCTATCGTTTTCTGCAGGAAGCGACGAACCTGGACGACTTGTACGAAGACGAGGACGCCGGCAGTCAGCACTCTGTGCATTGGGAGCTGGAGGAGGTTATGGGCATATGCAAACGACTGCAGAAAGCAACCTTAGTTTCCTCTTTTGAACAAATACTTCTTAGGTTTGTAAAATACATTTTATTTAGAGGCTAGACCACCCGATTTCAACTTCTTTGTTTTATGACTGATATTCAGTCAAAATTATTCGGGATATAAAAAAAATATCTTGCCTTCTCCGTATAAGCCATGTTAATAACTCCGTATGATAATATCGATTTAAATTTATATTTAAAGTACAATTAACATGAATTTAAGTTTAAGGCTACTTCAAAATTTTAAAAACATCAAAAATAATTACTTTTTGTATAGAATACATAAGTTACGAAAAATTACATAATATTTTTCTGTAAAAATTATAATAATTTTAGACTGATTTTAAGCAGGTTTTATTAATTTTAATATTTAATTTGAGACATTACTAACAACATAAACTGCTATTTTATTCATATAAATACTTATTAATTCTCACAGTATTTGATACTTGCAAGGGCTCCTGGCCCTTAGGGCCATTTAAATTATAAATGTTTCTCCTTTATGTTTTCCAAAACCATTGGCAAGATTGTGATCTAAAAGTTTACATGCAAACAAAGTTGCGGGTTAGTCAGATTTATGCCTAGTAAAAAAAAACACACAACATCAATAAGACAGTTAAAAAAATCAAAAAGGTTTTTTAAATTTTGCTATCTAGTAAATTACTCAACTTAAGCGGAACTTGTTATTTCAAGATCATGGGCAGACATTTCCGCTTTCATTTTAATATGAAGGATTAAGTTGAAACTTTAGACGTGAATATGCAAGTTTGCTGCAACTTCACGTCAAAACTAATGAACAGATTGAGTTGAAGTTTTGCACAGAATGTATTTCTAGACTTTAAATAGAACATAAGTTAAGCCATCGGTTGAGGTTAGTAATACTTATGTATAGTTATAGCTTGTGTTGTTCGTAACGAAAAGTAATGCATTCCCTGTTCTATTTCTCTATTTCAGACTGAAAGAGCAACGCTACCAGAGTGATCGGCTGATGCTACAGCTAACTGTGAACAGCGCCAAACGTGATGCCCTCATCGAGGACAGGAAGCATGCTGTAGTGATGTTGGACACCCTGAAGAACGTAGGTCAGGAGAAGACTGCGCAGTAAGTACATAGACTGTTTTCCTGTAGAGCAATAGTTCTAAAACTAAAGGCATAATAACCTTATTTCCTAAAATCCAAAGTTTTCTGTCTAAGTGATGATCTAAGATTAGTACAGCAGTATTATTGTGTTAAATTAGGAAATATATAACATTTCATGCAGCGGATGCTAAGATGTTAGTCCCAGGTCCTGATCAGTCTGTTAGCCATGTTGTGGATGCCTTTGGCTTTTTCGGAATTAGTTTATTAGAAACTTTATCATTTTCCCATGGGTTAGTTATGGTAGAGGTTAGTCTCCGTGGCCAAAAAAAATCTGGTGCTTGACTTATAAATATCATTCTCCATATAGATTATGTATTAAATTACTAGTCAAATGCATTTTCGATTGCACAAAAGTTTATTAAAAACGCAAAAAATGTATTAGCAAACTGAAAACTCTAGTCCTATAGACGATATTATATGTTTCGCGGTGTATAAAGGGTTACCCCTAAGGGCTTATCACACTTGCGACGAGCGTGCCTTGAGTGGGGCAATCGGTCAGCACGATCGATATTAGTACAGTCCCCTACAAGAGGATGTAATGTATACGTACATAGAATCATTACAGTACCATGGTAGTAAATAAAATTTGTTTTAAGACACTGTGTACTGACAGTCTGGCTGCGTTATTTTGAGCCGATTTAGTATGAAATGATTCTAAACTGTATAGGTACCTTTTGATATATGTTTTTTTTAGCGATTACTGTGGCGCAGTAGGCGAAGTATTGATTAGCTAGCTTTTGCCTGAGACGTTGCGGTTTCGTGTCCTACGTAGACAAATATTTGTATGTTCTGCAAATATTTGTCTTGTGTCTGGGTATTTCCTATGTATGCTATTAAATGTATTTACAATAGAAGTATTTACGAAAAAATAAGTAGTGTCACTGTCATGCGGTTCATAATACAAAACCTATTTAATTATTTTCTGTATTTTAAGTGTAGCCTACACTTAATAGATTTATTATAATACCCCAAAAAAATCGACTCAGGCAGGATTTGAACCCGCGATTTTTCCCATAAATACCGGGACACGTTAATCAACTTCGCCACCGAGTCATCTCCTCGCCTTGGCATAAAATTTTCGGGCAGTCACGGTTGGTTCAAATCACACCCGAGTTGAAATTTTTGGGATATTATAAAAATCTTAGCCCTATTAAGTTATAGTCAAGGAGTGATTTTGGATTTCTAATTTAGGTATAAATGCTCTCCACTGAATGAGCATGTTAACCCAACTTATTGATCGTATACATTTTGTCAAGTCTTGTTTTCATATCTTTATGCATGAAGTAAGTAGACTGATAGGAGGACAATTTTTTCATCTTGTACGATGGTTGTATCATTTTCGTTTTATAATACTTTATCGTGTTTTACTGATTTATATTGTTTAAAATATTGACAGTTTAACCAATCTACTTTAATAATAAAACACAAGTGTAGTAAAATGGAATAGTGTGAACTTGGACAACTGGAATTCTCTGATGAAAAATTTTTTCGCCATTGCTATAGCAGAACAAGGTCTGACTCAAAACTGGAGCGGTCTTATAAATTGTATTAAGTTGCCTTAAATACTGATGATATGAACAATATTCCATTGAAGCCATTGAAAAACAAGAATGAGGTAAAAGATTTGACAGACTGTATATAAACCAGTGACAGACAATTGTTAGTCACAGTTATAAACATTGTTTACCGACTGATAGAAACGCACGGTTACGTTAATTGATGTTCTAGAAACAACAAACTAGCCTACGTTATGGCATGTCCAAATCCAGACTACATAGACTGGAGGTCTATGTCCAGCAGTGGACTTAATAGTCCACTGCTGGACATAGACCTCCCCTATTGAAGGGTGTATATACCTAAGTACTATTCTCACGCTTGGCTTGCAGGTTTCAGCAAACTAACTATGTTTGGCAGGTCTGTTAATTTGGCAGGTCTGTTAATTTGATAGGTCTGTTTGTTGATTTAAATTTAGACAAGGTTCGTCGCATCGCAGTGTCGTAGCTTCCCTATTTCACCCTCTAGAAAGTCCAATAACTACAACCAATGGTTCAATGTGATCTGGATATTACGCATGAACAAATATGCGAACATGATTCGATATTTTTTTTTTAGTCTCCTTAATGATTATGGCAAAACCTCGAAATAGAAGATGATATTAAAAATATATAATATAAAAATGTACCAGTAATATTATAAGATCCTATTTTACAGCTTTTTCATGATCACTAGGTAGAATAAGAAATTTTATATGCCAAAAATAAGTACATATTGATGTACAAAAACAAAATGAGCTTATTAAGAGCAAAGTGAATTGAATATTCTCTTTTGTTATGCCATCCCATTAATGTTACTGTTTTATTGGTGGTAACATAATCAGCTTAAGTGCAAATTCAATAGATTTGGTGCGGAATAATGGAATGAAATTTCCCAATAACTAAAATTTATGAATTTCCCAGTATATGCATCACAATTATGAATACCGATAAGAGTACCCAGTCATTTGTTGTTGCACAACAACAAAAACACTAGTCTGTTCAGTCCACTGCTGGACATAGGCCTCCTCTATAAGCAGGGGGATATGCCCATAATCTCCACGCTGTGCCTGCGGGTTGGGGATCGCAGGACAAAGGCCAGGGGCTGCGCTATGCCACAATCAGCCGGCCCCCACATTTGTTAACAGCAGGGTGTACACGGGCAGGTTAGGTTGGCCTGGGTTCTAAAGATAAAGGTTGGAACTCCTTACTCTCCTTACTTGTTATTGGTTTAAGTGTAATTACTTTCACAATTCACAAAGTAAAATTACTTTTACACAAAATACAAAAACAGATATGTTTATTTCAAAAACAATAGAAATCCCAATAAAATGCCTTAAAAATCGCACTTATATTATAAATGCTAAAGTTTGTGTGTGTGTGTTTGTTCCCAATCACACTACAATAAACATAGATTGTGACCTCGTCTACTTTTTAATCGGGTACCACGCGAGTGAAGCAATATACGGACGGTAGTTCAGGATAAAATAGGTCATTAGCTAGACCATGACCGTCTCTGTGGCGCAGTGGGCTGCGCCCGCTGTTCTAAGACGCAGAAGGTTGCGTGTTCGATTTTCTCTGCGGGACAAATGTTTGCATTATTTGTTTAAATTTTTCTGAGTGTTTTCCTTGTATTCTATGTATGATTTGAATAAAAAGAAGTAGTAGTGTACCATTAGTACGACTTACCATAGTACAAGCTGTGCTTAGTTTGGGGCTACATGATGTTATGTGATAGAGATAAGGTAGCGTCTTGTGCCTGTTATTTCACCGGCACCACCCACTCCCCAAACCCAAATAGCAGAATTATGCTTCGTGGCAAAGTGGTAGTACTTCCCCAGACGAGCCCATCACAAAGAGCTCTACTACTGCGTAAATTGCATACACGCTAAGCGAAGCGTGTTAGTTCGCAAAGTTACGCGATGCGCTCCTGTCCCATTCACATCCACCGTCTTTATCCGACGAAGTAAATAGCCTTCAAAGTTACCGTCCGCGTCCTCCCTTTATTATTACGAGCTCCAAGCCAGGCTGGATTAATTTTTTCACGTTTGATCCTCGCTATAAAAGCATAAAGCATGTAATTTGGGAAATAGGTAATATTAATTTCACTTTATACAAAATGACACGTTTCGCAAAGATGGTTCGTTGTTTCATGGATTAGGCATATGGGCATCGAGATAATGTACTCTAGAGCTAGTTAATTGACTCAAGCGTGACTTTGCGGAAATCCATTAAAAGATATTTAAATGATAAAAGATTAAGTACAATTTCCGTTAACTTTCTTTGACGACAAATAAATTTGACAATCTTCGCCCTCCCTATAGGGCATCCTTAATCCTTTATCCTGAAGGATTGACCACCACTTTCGGGACTCCGTAAATCTCCGCAGACCTGTAACTTTACCCAGTTTTTTGTGAAACTCGTCAGCGAAGATTAGCGGAATATGTACTAAATATTTTGTCTTTTGAATACATTCTTAAACCACAGACCTGGAAAAAAATGGCCGCAATAAAACTCAGCGCACGCTGCATATTGCACCGGCATTGAACACAGAGGGTGTTACGTATTATAGCCATATTTTAGAGCGTTCTACGATAAATCGTAGAACGTAATCGTAGCAATTTTAAAGAGAGTGCTACGGATTGTAGCTATCTAGTAGAGCGTTCTACCAATTAAAACAATTTTATAGAGAGTGCTATGGATTATAGCCATTTATAAGAGCGTTCTACGAATTAAAGTGATTTTATGGAGGGTACTACGGATTGTACTCATCTAGTAGAACGTTCTACGAATTAAAGCAATTTTATAGAGAGTGCTACGTATTGTAGCCATCTAGTAGAGCTTGCCACGAATTAAAGCAATTTTATAGAGAGTGCTACGTATTGTAGCCATCTAGTAGAGCTTGCTACGAATTAAAGCAATTTTATAGAGAGTGCTACGTATTGTAGCCATCTAGTAGAGCTTGCTACGAATTAAAGCAATTTTATAGAGAGTGTTACGGATTGTAGCCATTTATAAGAGCGTTCTACGAATTAAAGCAATTTTATGGGGGGTGCTACGGATTGTAGCCATCTAGTAGAGCGTTCTACGAATTAGAGCAATTTTATAGAGAGTGCTACGGTTTGGAGCCATTTATAAGAGCGTTCTACGAATTAAAGCAATTTTATAGAGGGTGCTACGGATTGTACCCATCTAGTAGAACGTTCTACGAATTAAAGCAATTTTATAGAGAGTGCTACGTATTGTAGTCATCTAGTAGAGCTTGCTACGAATTAAAGCAATTTTATAGAGAGTGCTACGTATTGTAGCCATCTAGTAGAGCTTGCTACGAATTAAAGCAATTTTATAGAGAGTGCTACGGATTTTAGCCATCTAGTAGAGCTTGCTACGAATTAAAGCATTTATAAAGAGAGTGCTACAGATTGTAGCTTTCTAGTAGAGCGTTCTATAAATTATAGAAATTTTATTGAGGGCACTCGGGATTGTGTCCATCTTGAAGGGGGTGCTATGAATAGTAGCCATCTTGTAGAGAGTGCAAATTACAGAAATTTTATTGAGGCCGCTCGGGATTGTAGCCATCTTGATGGGATTGCTATGAATAGTAGCTATCTTGTAGAGAGTGCTATAGATTGTATTCAACTTGTAGAGGCTGCAACAAATTATAACAATTTTATTGAGGGCGCTAGAGGCTGCGATTGAGATGATGAGATGGAGAGGGTGAGATTGCATTCGTCTTCTAGAGGATGTTACAATTTAAAGCAATATTGTAGAGCGTGTAACAGATTGTAGCCATCTTGTAGAGTGTGCTACAAATTGGCAACCTTGTAGAGGGTGCTACAGATTGTAACTTTTAATTGTACTAATTGTGATTGTAACCGTTTTGTAGAGGGTGCTACGGAGTGTAGCCGTAGTTTAGCTTAAAGCGTCTGCTATTGAGTACAGATTGGGATTATCTTGTCAAAAAGATAGTTTGAAAAAAAAACATTAGAGGGGTACAAACTACTACGATTTGAAGCCATCTTGTAGCCCTCTAAGGACTGTAGCTATTTTAAAGTGGCCTTGTAGAGGGTACTACGATTTTAAGCCATCTTGTAGACCTCTAAGAACTGTAGTAATCTTGAAGTGGGTGCTATAAATGAAGTCACCTTGTAGAGGATACTACGATTTGAAGCCATCTTGTAGCCCTCTAATAACTGTAGCTATCTTGAAGTGGTTCTACGAATGAAGTCACCTTGTACAGGTTGCTACAAATTGAAGCCACCTTGAAGCCCTCCACAGTCTGTGTGTCAGAAGTAGAATCTTGAAGTAGGTCATAGGAATTTTTATTATATTGTAAAAAGGAGAAGTATTGTTGCAATGTCTTAAGGGTGCTTCGGCATTGTAAAAAATTCTCATCTGAAAGTAACGTGTCCACGTGACTGTATACAACACAAAGTCTTAACAATGAACAAAACTTGTTTTCAAGGAGCTCAAATACGCTCGTTATAAAAACGTCATCTACTTGGCTTCTCAGCCTCAAAAGGCACGCAATAAATTACTTTCTAACTTTTAAAAAGGCTACGTTGGAACCTATTTTTAATATTTATATAAAACATCTTTTGTCCCCCTGCTGTGCTCGTTAAAACAAATCCTATGATACCTCCCACCTTCCTTTGTAAATTGTGTGTGTCAAATAAATACGTATTCAGAAATATAACAACAAAAATAACGTTTTAAATATTGTAACAAAACGTACAGTCGCTTTTTATTAGTGTAACTTCAACGGGCTCAACCCACGGCAACGTTTTTAATAATGAACAAAATTTCGATGATAAAAAGTTACCAATTGTGGTTTTCGTTACATCTAATTGGTGTGAAGCGACAACCTAATAATTTGTTTGGGCTTCTCCTTATTAGAAGAAAAATATGCCCCTAATCGTCACACTGGGTGTGCGGGTTGGGGATGGCAGAGCACAGTTTCTCATACCTTCAACCTTGCTGCCCATCCGCGGTCAGGAAATTTACTAGTGGCACTATGCCACCCGTCGCCAGACTCCCGTTTAAATGAATATACGAGACATCTAACACACGGTCAACTGATCTCAAACTAGGCAGAGCCTGTACTATGGGTACCAGAGACTGATAAACATACATAGATACTAATAAAACACCCAGACACAGAACAAAAATCAATGTTTATCACACAAAATGTTTGTCCTGGGAGGTAATCGTACCTGCAAACTACAGATTATTAGAGCTAACCTACTGAGCTTGATATTTTAAAAGTTACCTATATTAAATAATCTGACGAAGCACTTCTACAGCTGTATTATTTTTCATCAAATTAAATAAACGAATGTTACTTTATCGCACGAAGGTGGGATAGCCTTTTACGGAATATTAATAAAAAGATTTACAGTTATCGGCATTCAACAGGGTGAGTGTAATCTGCCGCGCTCTTTCCATATCTTTCGCACTTTCCTTTTTTTAGTAAAAGCGGACTCAATCCACCGCTGGCTATAAGCAGCACTGACAGTGACTGCGAAAGGCGACAAAGACTAGCGACTAGCCATACCACTTCAGTTTCTATATATTTTCCTTAAATGTGTAGACACAGTGAGTATGAATTCGTATGATATCCCAAATAAGAGTATATCTACTCCCGAAGGTCAACATAATTTGTTCAAACAATTCGAATTTTATAGTTTTTTATTAATCGAAGAACTGGCTAGTAAAGTTACCCTAGAACAGCTGATTTTGTTGAACTTAATCCTTGACTTAATGATTAAGATAATTTGTAGCTCTGCCTTAATTTTAGAGCTGCCACAGATAAGAGTTTGCAATCACTTATTTTTAACTGAGGTTCTCACGACTTGTATACAGACATGGTCCACATCATGCCCTTTCGGGATAGCATATTTAAAACTCACCTTGTAAAATTTCCAAAGTATGGCAACACAGTCGCGGCTATCTTCTTACAAATTCAAGAAGTTGCATAGGAATCGGTAGAGTCGCTCGTCACTGCGATTTCTTGTAAGTAACGGTCTCAAGCTATACATATACCCCCTTACTTATGAACGCTACTCAAAGTTAACTAATGCTCAAAGTTGGCCATGTCACTGTTTGTCATTATTCAATAGTAAGAGATGACAATAGTCTAATCATCGTTTATGTTTTGAAAGATGTTCATAAGTAAGGCCATTAATGTGTCAGGTTATGTATTTTTAAGCAAGGTGTAAAAATGTATATTGGATTTCACAACTAAACTATAGCTGGAACTAACTAAATCTGGAGCAGATATTTGTTTCGCCCATCACGTCAAGCGTGCAAAGCCGTAGGATACCTTTTCCCGAAGCAAGTGCCAGAGTTGGCACTTCTCAAGCCCCTATAACTTCGTTACTGCTTGGAGCAGAACCATATTACAAAATATCGAGTTTGTAGCTATATTAGTTTTCAAGATAACACATCATCAAAGATACCTTATTTTGCCACACGCTTACTCATTCCTTCATGATCATCAAACGTCTCAAGCTAGGTATCCACATACAAAGTTATCCGTGATACATAATATGAGCGCATTCGAGTAATATGAGTATCTGGGTTCATAAGTACCTACCCGAGACACATTAGAATTAAAATAAGAGTACTATAAGAGCTCAACAGTTACCGTTTTAGTTATGTTTGATTTTACATAGTCTGTCTGAACTCGCTTATACAAATAATATCACTGTAAATGAGGGGGCATTAGTGGTTCCAACCTCTACCTTCGGAACCCAAGCTTACCTCACCTGCTTACTAACAAACGGGACTCTGGCGGCCGGCTGATTGCAGCATAGTGCAGCCTAACACAGGCACGATACATCAGCGTTGGCAGTGCGAGAAGCCATGCCATGCGATCCCCAACTCGCATGACCAGCGGGGGGGATTATGGGATAATTCAAAGAATTATTCCATAATGTTGGTTGCTAGTGTTGGTGTTGTTGTTGTAGTTGTAAATGAGCCCGTATATAGCCAAGACGCTAATTTTATTATTATCAAGCCTGAATATACAAATTTCTTGAGAAACAAATACACACAACCGAGACCTGGGACTTCCAAAAGAATACTTTCACAACTTTGCATTCGAAAACTGAATGATCAGGGTTACTCTTGGATAAGTATGAAACTTTTTCGTCTTCGAATAGAGAATGGAGATACATTCAAGACATTAACTATTTAAACACTCAATTTGCTATATTTACAATAATCTCTTCTTTGTGGGTAGTTTTCTTATGAAATGAAGTTACATTTCAAATTTCAGCTTACTTAATTGGTTTAGTCTGTGGATTTATCACACCTTTGAATTTGGGAAAATACAGGAATAAGTTTTTCTTCTTAAGGTGACGTTACCGAACCGGTCAAACGATTATGGTGCCGGTATATGTCGGTCCGTCCGTCTGTGACAGCTGATTATTTCAGGAACTACATAATCTATCGACTTGAAATTAGTAAAATATAAAACAATATTTTCATTTTCATCCCCAAAAGGTCCAAAATAAGAAAATTCAAAATTCAAAAATTCGTCAAAATTTCAAACTGGTGCCAATAGTTCAAATAGCCCAGTTTAAAGCAGTTTTTTATTTTTTATACGATGCATGGTTTTCATTTTATGATCAAAATGGTCCAAAAGATGACCATAACCCTCCCCTTAAGTCCGAAGCTTGCGAAGTGAAAAAACTGAAATTTATACATATTATAAAAATATATTGCACATAGTATTTTACAGGAAAGTTATGGCAAAGTCTCCAGCTAATATGGTTTTGTAGAAACCTCCATAAATGTTATGACAGCTGTGGTCAAGCTTTAAAGCAAGTTACACGGTCAAATATGGTGTTATCTAAAAGGCCCTAATTTGCCTATTCTAAAACATATTTCTATTATTCCATAGGACGTACACATTTTAATTACAAAGAAACCTTACTAATTAGTATCGCACGCCATTACTCGCACGTAACCGGCCTTGTTTATTTTCATTATAGTCTCTGTTCAAAATTACAAGTCAATGGGTGAAGATTTAACCATATAAGCTTTGCCATCCCCGTTAACCCCTTAGAAGTTGAATTGCGAAAAATGTTGAAATAGGTGCTTATTTATTTTCATTCAAACAGTTGAATGAATTATTTAATTGCATGGATATTTTATTTAAAATTCAATATTTTTTTTATTAATTAATTATAATGTCAGTAATGCAGGTAATAATAAAATCTATGAAATTTTTCGAAGTCATACATAACATAATTTGTTAAACATTTTTTTAAGCTTCACTCCAAACATCTTTGTATCTATAGGGGTAATATGCTGTGTGTGGACTCCATAAAAAGGCCTTCTCTCTTATATAATAAAAAAAAAAAAAATATTTCGATAGGTTTTTATTAAAAATCAATTAGCGTGTTTTAGTCTTGCAAGAACTGGGGTGACTTATGAATCAAGAACATTTAGGAAAAAACAAAATATTAAAAAAATCAAAATTGGTAATTTAAATACACGAAATCGAAGTTGCAAACTGGTCCAGAATATTTAATTAAGTACCATATTTATTTCCAATTACGTATACCACTGGTCGCTCTTATTTTCAAATAATCCTCCGTCCAAAGTTTAGTTAGACGATAAGATTGCCTTTATATTACTCCTACTTTAATATTTGTTTTTTTAAGTTTCTGTTTGTTTTGTGTCTAAATAAGGGGTAGGTACGTACAATAACGCATTTCCATTCATTAATTAAATCTTGTATTCGAAGTTAAAAAAAAAGAAATTAAATAGATTTGAAATAAATCCAAGCGATGTTAAAATTGGCCCAGTGGATGAATCCTACAAAGTTTGGTATCAATCAGATAATTTAAAAACTATTTTCCTCTACTAAAAGTCATCTACAACAAATATACCAGCCTATATCAATCCACTGTTGGATATAGGCCTTCCGTTATAAGGGGGATATGTCCTTAATCCCAACGGTTGGTATACGGTTTAAGAATCGCAAGGCATAGCTTTTTCACATCGCCAACGCTGCTGCCCGTTGGCGGACTTGAAGTCAACGGCTGTAAATAATTATTCCGAAGCCAAGACGTATCGCTGGTGGTTTTATACCGGTTCTCCCATCGGCTTTTGCCAATTTCCCTTGGATAAATACGTAATGGCGAGACCTTAATCGTAGCACACGATTCTTCTACTCTAAATAATATTTTCAAATTCAATCAGCTGTTTTTGATTATGCCTTTCACATGGATCTTGCGCTAGTCTAAACCAAGATACATTACCGCCTAAGGTCTTCCTCAAAAAAACTTTTTTACTAAAAAGAAAATCTTATTATCTACTGTATACATAAATAATATCACAATAATTATTTTAGTTAAAAATGTATCGAAAGACGCAGTACGCAGAAAAAGGGCAGACAAAAGCTACAGAGAGAGGAGGCTCCTCACAATGCGTACCGAGTCCAGGAGAGCCGCCTTCTGCATCTGAGCCTTGATCCAGCTCCCTAGCGAGCGCCTTTTATGACAAATAAATAAATAAGTCTTTATTGAAAACCCAGTGAGCTACGGTAAACAATATAAGTTTTTAAGGATAACACTTGCGTTTCAAAATGTGGTCAGCACGATTTCTTCCAGACTACCTACTGAATCATCTTAAACCAAAAAAGTTATGCAACGTGTCCGTTTTCGTGGCGATTCAGATACGTTCTCTATAATGACAAATTTGGTTTGCCCATATAGAGATTTTCTGCTTCAGAAAGTCTTGCTTTCTATGAGACAAGCCATATAGGTAATCTTGGGGCCGGATATTGGTCCATCCAAAGGCCTGTGCTACAAAACGCATCACTCGGGGGCGGAGATTGTCCCTCTGAGGCAAGTTAGCTTAGGGAATTTACAGGTCCGTCGTCCGATTTATTATTCCATTTTATTCTCCTTAAAACTCGTAAAAAAACATTTGCACAGTACATAAAAATATAAAAAATAATTATAGTAGAAAATGTATCCAAAATAGTGGACGAACGACCACGGTGCAGGGCTGCAAAGAAAGAGAAACCACCCCACGATGCCGAGTCCAGTATTAGTGTAAAGTACAAAATGCATAAAATATTTATATGTGCGTTATATAAATATTTTATGCATTTTGAATGCCCTAACCACCGATCGTTTGAGCCCATGTTTCACGGCTCAACTCTTCACTTCACAAACTACTTTAATGTTCTTTGTAGTAACACAAAGTCTCAATTATGTTGTTCACTTTCTTATTAACGAGTCAGCTATTTGGCCTCAAGAGGGGCACTTGAGTACATAATATGAGGAGCGAAATTTCCTTGTTTCAAGGTTGAGCGCGACGGTACCGTCGTTGACTATTGGGAAATTTGAACGCGAAAGTAAAAGTATGAATTGATATTTGACTTTTTGGATGTTTGTTAATAGTTGAATAGATTTAGATGTTTGGAATGGATAGTTAGAATGAAGAAAGTGAATGTTACCCCAATCATCAATGAAGCTCACCACTATTCAAAACAAAATAGTGTTATTTAGCTGCGGTGTATGGAAGGTATATTATAGTTTATATATAGAAATGCCCTTCCACCTTAAATTTCTACCTAATTTGTCTGCATATAACTATATAAATAAATTCACTAATCAGATTACAGCCCACATAGCTTTAACATTTTATAACAAAATATTTTTAATTCAGATTAAAAATATTTTGGTATAAAATGTTAAAGCTATGTGGGTTGTAATCTGATTTGTGAATTTATAGATAAAACTAGCTAAAGATAATGCTCTAAGCGATAAAAGCGCCCATTTTACTTCGATTATTGTTTTTCTCCGTTTTGTTCTATATGTTTATGTTGGTGTGAGTACAATAGAGTTTTCTACCTATCTAGTATCCGCCCACAGCTCGCTCTGTTACGCCGACTCACGGATTTTGGGTAAAAAAACCTATAATGAATTTAAACTATTTATTTAAAAGAATGAATACCATTCAATGCAAAAATAGGTGAAGGCGTGTTGTAGTATGGAGTCAGCACTGCAGGTGGTTGGTTCTCATGGGAAGCTAGAACTGCTTATTTGAAATTACGAGTTGTATGGAAATAGATTAAGCTTTAAACGTCAGCAAGACGGCTTTAATTCTAGGGTCGTAACAAATTGCTTGTAAAGCGCCATTCAGACTACGCTATACTATTGTGCTATATACATAGAAAAACAAAGAAGGACCTAATGCTGTACTGTATAGCATGGTATTCACATTACGCGATATTATCGCAAGTATTTATAGTATATAGAAAGCTCAGTTGACCGTGAGTGTGCACAGTTGCCGGGGGTGAGGGAGGAGGAAAAGGGTGGCGCGTGATATAGCACAGTATGAACTCAACGCATCGCACTTATTGTGTGACCGTGACCATAACAATGTAAGGTGCGCGATATTGTTGTGCTTGGAGCTTTAAAGAAGTCGAAAATAATCTGGAATAGTGACTGGAGTATTTAAATATCTCAATATCGTAATAATTTTAACGTAATTTCGGGAGATTGTTATCAAAATTTTATTTAAAAAAAAAACAGGTTAGATGTAAAAGGGTCATAATTCATTTTGTTAAAAGCATGTTATTTTCAGGTAAAATGTGAAAGCTGCAGGCGTTAAAAACGTTAGAATAAACTGGAATGGTCACAATAATTTAAGTCTATTAAATCGACTCGATGATATCGTTAATACCTAAAAAATATTGAAAATGTTTTCTGAAATAACGTTATAGGATTGTCGATGCAATATTCAATTCGGAGCAAGGTTGAGTGATGTAAAATCCGAGACGGGAAAACATACGTTTTGCTATATGTATTTGGTTAGATAATAAAAGCGGGCAAGAGTCAGGTTCAAGCACTGAGGGTTCCGTATAAAAAGGAGTATTTTGATTAACGGTTCAATAAAAAAATTATTATTGCGACTCACATTTGGGCGTTTTCGGTATTTTTTTTTGCTATAATACCTCACGATATTTGCAAAAAACCAGTTAAGACCAAAACAAACAGCGTTAATAAAAAAAGTTTATTTTATGTGGGTAGGTGCCCTCATAATCAGTTTATTTTTTATTTATTTATTCTTCCAACTCCTTCCTAGTAGATGTTTTTTTAATTTAAGCTCTCTTTGCGACTGTATAGATGAATCACCCAATATTTTTTTTCCCCAATCATTATATTCCTATTCGCCTTTTTCCCCATATTGTTTAATTTCCAGATGTCATTATTACCAGCTTATAATTTCTCACGCTTTTTTATTTCCTATCATATTTTTCGTTGTAGGCAATGTTTTACCAATCCGTATCGTTCACATACATTCAAATTGCCTGTACAATATATTCCCCAGTCTTTTTTCGCCACGGGTTTCAATTTCTGCACATCATTTTCCCTAGACGCAACTTTACCGAGATTTAGGATGGAATCTAAGACGGTGGAGTCACCAGAAGAAACTAACTGGCTGAGTAAGTACCAAAAACAGATAGAATATAATATATAATTGCATTAAAGTACCTACTGGATTTAAACCTCTTTAGATAAAGTTTTATCAATACGCGACTTTTATACGGACAACGTCAATGTCATTGAAACGTTGCATGTTAAGATTAATGTTTGTATAAAATATAGTGAAAATTAATGATTATGATGGAACCAAGCGAAGAAATCCCAGGGGGATCGTCAGGATCATGTGCGTTTACTTTTTTGCCAAGTACGCACGGGGGGCGTATTTTAATTAGAGCTGGATACCGACATTATTTAAAACGTGTCACTCTATCTGGTTCGTCTGTGTGGAATTGTCACAAAAAAACATCATGCAAGGGGTTTTTAGTCATAGATGCAGACGAAAGAAGCATTTTGCGAGATCACAAACATTCATGCGTACCTGACTTCCAGTCAATAGATATAGAGAAACAAATAATTCAACTGAAAAAAAAAGTTGCAACTGACTATAGACCCATTCCAACGCTATATAAACAGGAAATGAAAAAATTCATGCGTGAAGAGTACGTGGACAAGTTACCACCGTTTCATTCAGTAAGAGATGCTTTGTATAAAGCACGCCAGAAATTTGCAAAAACAACTAAATTCGAAACATTTGACCATGTGGTTATACCTGAGAACTTATCCGAAAATTTTGTATGTGTCCACGATAATGACATTATACTTTTTATTACAAACGAGTGCAAGCAGTGGGTAGCAAGGTTAACCACCTATTTTATAGACGGCACTTTTAAGATAGTACCTCATCCATTCGTACAGTTGTATACGGTACATGGTGATATAGGTTCCGACGACGAGCACACGAGGGTAGTTCCCTGTATATATGCATTGCTACCCAATAAGCAGCAAGAAACGTATAAACGAATGTTCCAGCTAATAAAAGAAAATATAAACAATTTTCAGCCTGAACACATTAAAATAGATTTTGAAATGGCAGCTGCTAATGCCATTAAATATGTGTACCCAACAGCGAAACTAAGCGGTTGTTTCTTCCACTATACACAGGCCGTGTATAACAATGCCGATTTACATGGGGCAACAAGTACCCGCGAAGGATGCAGTCATGTTGCTAAATGTGCTGCATTAGCACACCTGCCCCCGCTGAAAATTTACGAAGGGTGGAATTCGGTGCTATCATCATCCCCACAAACAGATGAAATATTGAGTTTTAATGGGTATATGATAAAGCAATGGATTAAAGTTGAAATGATTCATATGACGTCATGTTACGGACACCGTCATAGGACTAATAATGTCGTTGAGAGTTGGCATAAGAAAATGAATATGAGGCTTGGTACTAACTCAAACCTATTGTTTTTCATATCACAGCTACGCGAGGAAGCCTTCGAAGTAAATTTTTTGAATATTCAAAACGAAATAAGGTCTGATGTTTTTCGGAAAAGAAACAAAAAGTATATCTTGATGGATAAGAAGATAGAGAGTATAGTAAATAATTACCACCAAGGAGTCACCACCTTGGATAAATGTATATGGTTACTCTCTGTACTCAAATATTAAATAAAACTTATTAAAAATATTAATTAGAAATACGATAAGTTCTACGTAATCTTTAAGTAACATTTATTGTGCCAATCGGAGTGAATTATCACAACAGATGCTATTTCTTTATTTTTATTTGCATATTTAAGTTCATATGTATTTCTAAGTCAAAATACAGTTTTTTGTTTTTATTCTCATTTTATATTGTCATGTGTCAGTAAAAATACTTGATTAAAAAATATATATATTATACGAAGTTAACTACGTATCTTTTCTTTTCCACGCTTAAACAATTCAGAACACTACTACAAATATAAGTAAATAAATAATTTGAAGACTAATACCGGATCTTAATACTGGTTTTGGGATTCGTCCGGTATTGCATGCCCTAATATTAAATCTCTGTAATGTTGCGTCTAGGGAAAATAATGTGCAGAAATTGAAACCCGTGGCGAAAAAATACTGGGGAATATATTGTACAGGTAATTTGAATGTATGTGAACGATACGGATTGGTAAAACATTGCCTACAGCGAAAAATATGATAGGAAATAAAAAAGCGTGAGAAATTATAAGCTGGTAATAATGACATCTGGAAATTAAACAATATGGGGAAAAAGGCGAATAGGAATATAATGATTGGGGAAAAAAAATATTGGGTGATTCATCTATACAGTCGTTAAAAAGTACACATACAATTTTTAAACCCCTTGTAGCCTATTTTAGGGGTAGTTTTGATTTATATTTTCCCTTAAAACAGGGTACACGGGCGTTCGATTTGACGACCTCTGTGGCGCAGTGGGCGAAGGTCCGCCTGTGACGCAGAAGGTGCGGGTTCGATTCCCGCTGCGGGACAAATGTTTGCATGTTCTGCAGATATTTGTCTCGGGTCTGGGTGTTTTCTATGTATGATATGTATGTATTTACAAAAAAATATGTATCTATGTAGTATATCAATCATGTGGTTCCCATAATACAAGCGCTCTGCTTAGTTTGGGGCTACATGATGCTGTGTGATAACGTCCAGGATTATAAAAAAAAAATTAAAAAAAAAAAAAAAACCAAGTAGTAATGTAATTTTTAGCCGTCCACGAAACAAATGGTTATCAAAAGTTCAGCACAAGTATCTGTAAATATTTGTATGTCTATCTGTGGCATCGCAGCTCCCTCACGGATGAACTGATTTAGATTAAGTTTTTTGTTTGAAAGGTGATTTGATTGAGTGTTACCAGCTGACTGATTTTAAAAAAAAGTTCGGCCACATGGTAATCTATAAAAACATTTTAGGAAAAGTAATTGAATCGAACTGACCGGCAGACAGAAGTAAAAATAATGTTAGGTTTTGCTCTCCTTATTATTTTATTATTAAGGTAGCTAGCGACTCAAACGTCCAGGCTACTATAGTAGCCTAAAAAAAAGTAACGTGAAACGTCCGGGCTACTAGAGAAGCCCAGCTGGTAAGTTAGAGTTTTTTGTATTCTCTGTGATTCAAAGACAATAGAGTGGCAGAAAAACGATAGTGAATGGCCCATGGATAAATCCTGCACCCATCCAATCCAAGAAAACCATACCTGGCAATAAAAAATTGTCCGTAGTTTTTTTTTTAAAAGTGTCTTCTTCACTTTGTGAATGAACGTTGTGCAAAAAGTAATGGATTGATTGTTTTATTAACCTTATTTATAAGTGTTATATATCAAAATAATCCTCAACATTAATGCTACTGAAATATTTACAAATATCTTTTATCCATTGCCTGATACGGCAAAAATTCAACATGAAACTCAATGCGAAATTCAACCTATATTGTCGAGTTGACATTTTTATTTTCAATATTTAGATTGTTAGTTGAAATTGGTTTTTCACATAGATTAAATCTGTATAGTTTTACCTTTTAGTGGGTATTTTTAATTTAAGCCTAGCTATAGCAGTTATCTAGTTATAACGCTTTATTGTGAAAACGAACGAGGCGCGCGGCGCCGCAGAATACTGATCGCGCGGCCGGACGTTTCGGAGGGGGACAGCTTTCGCGGCCGGACGTTCAAGTGGCTAGTGTAAGAAGCTAGTATAAGCAGCATATTTTGTTTTATAAATAAGAAATTTGAGCAATTACTTTTATTACATCTCAGAAGAAACAAACTAGGTTTTTAAGATGTGCTCATCCATCTATGAAAATAATAATAATCAATTGATTTATTTAAATTGCTAATACAAAATAATAATAATATTTATTTAATTTTGAAAGAGATGAGGTGATTTTGTTAGTTATTTTATGATTTAGCGTTTAATTAAAGGTAATTGTTGATTATTTTGCCGATATTTTAAATGAATTATTGTAACAAAGTATTTTAATTTTGTTTAATTGCATGTAATTTTACTCTACATTGTACATTCGAAAGAGTAATTTGTGATTGTACACTGTGATACCTACCTGAGATCTGTATCATACCACATAAAAAAATATATGAAGGTTTTAGTTAGTAAGTAGATAATTATATTAGTTATGATAATCTTATTTAATACAAATTTATTGTCTTATATAATATCTTTTAACATATTTCCGCAGTCACGCCTGAGTCAATTTATTAGTTAAATTATGTAAAAATAATATTCATGCTAGAAATGTTTAAATTTTGTGTATGATATTAGTTGAAAATAAATGTACGATTTATCGACTAACTACTTCAAAATATCATAATTAAACTTAATCCAAGGATATTTTTCTATTCTTATATTAGCTAACCTGAAAATCAGTTATTCTGTCCAGTCCAGATTCTTTAGCTCACCAAAAATTATATAAATAGAAAACTGCACTATAATTTTCCTGTGTTCCACGCAACTTTTCCAATTTGTCTTTCCCTTAAAAGCTAATTCTGACTATTACGAACACTTTACTTAAATATAAAGAAGTTCACTCTCTGACTCGCTTACTGACTGACTAACATACTCATCACGAAATCTCAGAAACTACTGGGCAAATTCGGCACAGGTAGTTGAAGGATGTCGTGACGTTAGTGAGGCTTGAGGAGGCTCTCCATATGAAAGAATGTTTACAATTCAACCCTTAATGGGGTAAAAGGATAAATATCACTGTTTGAAAAATCTTATTCCTTTTATTTAGAAACGTTAAGCTGTAACCTGAATATATTCTAAATATATATACAATTCTTGTGTACTTTATAAGTTGGAAACTTATTAACGTGTTTTGCGATGTGCTTGTTCCTAATTAAAAATGTTGAAATCTTGAATAACAATTATATTATATTTTTCAGAAACTATTAAATAACGCTTTAGAAGGGTTCAAAAGGGGAATCTAGTATTAGTTTTTTGTCGTGATTATTGAAATTTGTCGCGATCGTTTCAATAAAACTTGTATACCACGTGCGTGAGCGAACACGCACAATGGACTAACAAGGAGTCCAATTGTGGAAAATTTACATTTTACCACGCGAGCAAAGCCGTCGTGAATATCTATGATTTATATATATTTAAATATCATTTATTTGCTACAATATAATAAAAATACCTCTTAACTGCATCAACACAAAGATACTCGCGAAAAACTTTTATAGTTGTGTAAAAATAACAAAGCGCACCAATTCCAGGACCAAAGATTTCAAAGATAAAATCTTCTCATATACGAGTTTGAGTGCTACTGCTTAACTGTCCGGTATGTGTTATCCAAAATACTCGACATTGTAAAGCCACAGTATATAAATCATACAGTCGTTCGACGAAGGCTAGACAGAGCAAACGCGTGGGGTGATAGGGGCGATACGCGGGAGGGCCGGTCCCGAGTTGCATACATTCAAAATGTATGCGGGAGGTGCGTATCAGTGTATGCGTAAAAACCATGCTAGCCCTGAAAGTTAAAAAATAATAACTTTCAGGGTTGGCATGTTTTTTATGCATACACTGATACGCGTTTCCCCGTCTCACACCAGGAACAAGTGTGTAACCATAGTTGTCATGGAATTTATTATTTAGGTAATAATATTGATGATGATTTTGATCCATAAATATATATGTATGGTTAAATATTGTTTGCTCGTGACAACTCTTGCTTTCCTTCACATTCGCGTCACTTGTCAGCATATACCGCGAGATCAAAGGCGTCGGACTACTGTATGAAAGAAGGTTTTTATACTGTGGTAAATCTGACAGAGCAATCATGTTTCAGAAAATCCAGCTCAACTTTGTCCGGCATTTGCCTACACCACACATGTCTGGTCGATACCGACTCGCTGTAGCCTTTCTGAAGTAGAATTTCACCGGCATTTATCAACAACAACACCAGCCTAATGTGTGTGTAGTGCTGGACGGATGTGTGCTGGACATAAGCCTTCCCTATAATAAGGAGTATATGCTCATTCCCATAATCCCCACGATAGGCAGTGGGCACGTGGGTTGGGAATCGCAAGGGAAAGTTTTTCGCACCGCCCACTACCTGTGGTGGCCAGGTAATCTAACTGTGCCGGCGTCGTTGATCAAAGCTTACTAGATTTGATAGCCGTTGTTACAATACCTAATATAAAAGTAATGAAAAATAATAACGTCAAACTTATAATAATGTACATATATTATTATATACACAGGAGGCCTATATCTTTTGTCTACCAATGGACTGCTATAGGCTGATAATGGTGATAATTATATTCGACGTTCATATTTGATGAAAGGACAATGCCGTCTGATGTATGGCGCTCGGTACCAAGACTAAAGTTAGTACCAAACCAATAATTTTTTTGTCGATTCTACTGTCCAAATAATTAAATAATTAAAAACTAAGGTTGTTGCCATAGCAACAGTACTGGTAAAAGTTGCAAAAGTAACAATGGTTGTTGCAGTCTAATGGTGGCGTGCGGCGGAAACCAAATCATCAAAATATTTTTACCCGACTGAAGTCCTCTTCGGTCGGGTTATTTTACTTGATTTATTAATCCGTGTGTAAAACTAAAAAAATGTTAATGTCATTTATAAAATTAATACATTTTATGGGATACGTTTGGTTTTGACGCAATTGGTACGGGTTCTCAGCATTCTCCTTTCTATGCATATTCCTTTGAAATGTACTCTATCTGTGTTTAGCTTTTAGAAATGTAATACTAATTAAGTTTTGCTTGGCGGCCCCAAAATTTCCTCTATACTAAATTAATGTAAAGCTTTGCAAGCTGAAACTGTAACGTTTCAAATATGGATATGGCTAGCGGACCTCTCAAATAGAAAGTTCTACGGCAAATATAAATGCATTCATACTTCTTTGAAGTACGGTTTTATTTATGCGTATTTGTAAAAGTTTAATTACTAAGTCTAATTAACTTGATTGGTATCATTTATCGAGTTTATGATCAATGATCTAGTATCGGAGCTTTTAAGCCACGCGAATGTCTTCGACATGGATTAATTACTGAAAAATCTGGAATCAACATCTTAAAGTGCCTTTGGGAGCTCGGAAACGTTCAGATTTAAATGCCACTAAACGGTCACCCAACTAAGTAGTGATAAATCAGTACCTAAGAAAAAAATTAAATACTGTGATTACTTAATTACTTGTTTGTACTTGTGTGGTTCCCATAATATAAGCTCTGCTTAGTTTGGGGCTACATGATGCTGTGTGATAGTGTCCAGCATAGTTTATTTATTTACTTGATATAAATTATACCAAAGTAAATACATGGATATATTTCGATATATATTGTCCAGAAATCCTCTTACCCTTTAAGAACGAAGAAGGGATTTCTGGACAAAAAGTCCAAAAATCCCCTTCGCAGGTGAAAGTCGCCACGCCACGAGCGCTCAATTTTATGTGGGAACGCGGCAATACTCACTTTCATTTATAAATAAACACTTTATAAAATGAAAAAATTGCATACCGAGGACGGAGCTGAATAATTTAATAAGGTATAAATAATACTTTGAAGTTAATTTCCGTGCGGCGAATGATTACGGGAATTGAAAATCTCAGATTGAGTGATCTCTCGCGCTGATAAGTAACTAGCTTCACTATGTCTCGGGATTAAATTCCTTTCAGCCAACGTGTAGCAGGATGCCATTTTATTTACGCTTTCGTGAAAGTAAGGGTCCAAATACACAGACACCTCTGATTTATCGATTTTGAAGATATGAGATACTCTTTATGTCTTCTATCCTTCTTTCTCCTCCTAGTGGTCAGTTTGTAGGCCACCCAAAGGCCATGGTCTAACGACTGAAAAAATTGAAAACCAACATCTTTTTTTGACCTCCGAAGCATGGAAGCGCTCCAATTTAAATGCCATTAAATGGTCACCCATCCGGTATAAGGGGTTCCAACCTCCATCTTTGGAACGTAAGACAAATTCCCTAGCTGCCGAAGGGCAGGAGTGTTGCGGTGCCAGACCGCATGCCCAGTTGGTATCCCGTGGACAATATGAGCATGTAAATGGACTCCTTTTCCCGCAATTGGACTCCTCGATGATCCATATAGGAATATGATATAATGGCATTATCATTTATTTAAGAGCTGTACTTTTGTTGGTGCAACTGATGCAGATCCTTCCATCTGCCTCTCTCCAAAGCAGCCTCGTTTACTTCCTTATACGACATGACATTTACTTTCTCTTTATTGTGGCTAGTATATTTTATCCTTGGTTTCCCCCTTCCTCTCTTTCATTCTACTTTTTCCTCTATGTTAAGTATAAAGTTGACATGTCGAGTAAGGTGTCCAAACATCTTTCCTCTTCTGTTTTCTATATTTTTTAACATAAGTCTATCTTCGGCAACTCTACTTAAAACTTCTTTATTAGTTACTTTTTCTATCCAGATTATTCTTTCCATTCTTCTCCGGCACCACATTTCAAATGCTTCTAAAATCTCTTTGTCTCTCTGAGTCATTGTCCACGTCGCGCATCCGTACAAAGCTATACTCCAAATGTATGTAATAATAAATGTCTTTTTGATTTTCTTGGAATTTTGGAAGTGAAAACATGCTTTTTGTTATGAAAAGCCTGTTTTGCTATTGCTATTCTGGATTTAATATCTGGTGTACATCTTGAATCTGTTGTTATGAGGCTTCGTAAGTACTTAAATCTGTCTACTCTCTCTATTATAGTATTGTCTATGGATATTCTGCTTAGGGTATTTTTTTTCTTAGACGTATTTAGTGTTTTAGTTTTATTGATGTTAATTTAATTTTAAGTGAAAGAGTTCTTTTCATAAATTAGTCTATAGTATTTAGTCGTTTTTGTAAGTCGTTATGAGTTTCAGCAACTGCCGCTATATCGTCTGCGAATCTTACGTATTTTATGTTTTCTCTAAAAAATGTAACTCCTGCTTTTTCATTTATCTTTCTTATAGCCACTTCGATAAAAAATTTAAATATGAGTGGAGAGAGTGGCATCCTTGTCGCAATCCTTGCCTAATCTTAGCTGTTCCACTTTCAGTACCTACTTCTTTTATAATTTCTTGGTTTTTATATGGCTCCTTTTGTTCTTTTGTCTCTGAAATCTAACGATATATCTTTAAGTGCTGCCATATTTTTTTCCATTCAACTTTATCAAAGTCTATGAATGCTATGTAAATATTCAAGTCCTAGGTCCATACTTCTATCGATAATTAGTCTTAATGTTAAGATCGCTTCTCTTATGTGCCTTTGTTTCTTCTAAACCCATATTGATTTTTGTTAAGGTTATATTTTATTTTAGATCTTATTCTGTTTTGGATGATTTTTAGAATTATTTTGGAGGCTTGTGATGGGAGGCTTATTGTTTGGTGTTCTTCACATTTGAGTGTTTTAGCTTTTTGGTAGAGTGACTGTTTTATTTGTTTTAAATTCTTTAGGTATTTTTCCGGTTTTGTAATTAGTTTGCGATATGATGGTAATATGGGCATATTTCTCTTATTATAAAGGAGGCCTATATGGACTTAATATTGTAGTGCTGTTGTAGTCACCTACCCAAATAACAGGGAGAAATGTTGCCTTAATTTGTTAAATTCACCGAAGTAAGCTACGCCGCGGGCGCTTCTTAGGGTGCTTCTTGGGGGGCAAGCGTACCTATTTTGTTGTTTGCGCTGAACATGCGATTACACCTAAAACAAACGACGGCACGGCGTGCTAGAAATTTGTATTTTGGGCATATAATTAACATACGAAAAAATCGAAACTCTGATCATTAGTAGATAAGCACATCAGTCAAATTGTTCAGAGTCTCATATTGTTCGGAATTCATTCAGGATTTGGTTGTCTTTTGTTTTTTCGGCAATCACCGCGCTCAGCGCTCATAGGTAAGCGAAGTTTAAAATATAAATATAAATAAAAACACCTTACTTGTTTTTTACGAAAGTTTCGAGCGTACGATCCACATTAACCACCAAATTAATTAATAAATACCGGACGATATACTCGTAGTTGTTTGAGAGAATGCGAGCTGCAAAAGTTATATAAAAATATGTGAAAAGCAAATATGTGAAATATAAAATGTTAGTTGTTTCACGCCAAACGAATTGAGCGGAAATTGCACAATGTTGTTCTTGTCATGGTATAAATAATTCAGGACACTAACGCACAGCATCTATTCCCAAACGAAGTAGAGCTTATATTTTGAGAACCACGTGACTGATATACTACTGACATACTTTTGTTGTTAACACATAGAAAACACTCAGGTGTATCCCGTGTTTATACAGTGGTGGGTCTGGACCCGAGAAAAGTATATGCGGAGCATAAAAACGTTTGTCTCGCGGCGGGAATCGAACCCACAACCATCTGCATATCAGGCGAGTCTTCGCCCACTGTGCCACAGAGTTTGTCAAAATAAACTGATACTTTATATTATTTAGGTAACTTTATATCCGAGTAGAAGGTAAACGAAGACGCCGGAAAAAGCTAGTTTTCAAAAATTAAGTATCGCTAGTCTGGTTTCTCGTTTATACCTAATATGTGGCTTTAGGATTGCACTTCCTAAGTGGTAATATTGCAAATTTGTCGCTACGTTCGTACTTGATTGCATGGCTTAGTCAAAGCGGATTAAGTAATTAGGAACGCAGGAGTTCCATGAAATGGCCTTAATATTAGTGCTAGATTTGATTGAATGAATGATAATTTCTCGTTAGGCAGACGGAGCATCCTAATTAGTGTTAATTGTTGAACGCACTAAAAGGTTATCTAAAAGATTTTATATTATTTCGTGGTGTTACGACCTCTCTGGATTTCTTGACTATTTCTGTGGCACAGTGGGCTTAAGGCTCGCCTAAGATGCAGAAGGTTGCGGGTTTGATTCCCGCCGCGGGACAAACTTATTTGTAAATATTTGTCTCAGGTCTGGGTGTTATCTATGAATAAAATGTACCTGTGTATTTACAAGTCTAAAATACATTTTTTACTATAATTATATTAAAGACTACTTATGTACATATTTTTTCATATTTTTTTATTAGAAACTGTGAAAAGAGAGGCCTTTTCCTTGCTGTGGGATCAGTAACAGACTGCTTTATAAAAATTAATAAAGATAAAATATAAACTAGGAATACCATTTACCACCACACCAAACCCAGAGCAAATGCAAATATTTTCAGATCATAAACAGCCGATGGTATAAAATCAAATTCCCACTTTTGTTTCTTTTATTATATTTTTGTCTGTCCCGACGGCAACGTCGCAATCGAGTTTGAGGGAGAAATAGTTCGACCTAAGGCCGAAGTACGAATATTTTGACGAGTCGTATCATGGGTCAGCGTGTCGTAAAATGTTTGCCAATAGGGATGATGCCTGGGTTAAAAAAAAATGATAATTCTAATTAGTCCGTCAGTTAGATTAACAAAAAATATTGGACACGTATTTTTTTTATTTATCAAATCCATAGAAATTGACAGAGATAAAGAACGTGAAGTTTGGGAGTGGGGGCTCGTGACGTCGCTTGTATGTAAAAAGTGTACTTCCCGTGACGTCACTCGGAACTTCAACACATCATATCATTGTTATTTTTAGTTTATTTGACAAAAGAAAAAAATACGTGTCCAATATTTAAAAAAAATATAAATGACGGTTTAATTAGATTTAGGCATCTAGCCTATTACAACTCATTATTTTTAATTGGTCAAAATTTCATGACACACACACACACACATACACATACACACACACACACACACACACACACACACATACACCTTATAGTCCTTAGATTATAGATAAAATTCATTAGGCTCTGAACATCAACTCATACGGCTGATCTTTACTATCTTATGCTTATATATCATTAGCTAGAAAGGGATGCATATTTCATCTCAATGCGATTGCTGCGACTTCGTACCAGCGCATTTTAATGAAACTGAATGGCACTAGATTCGATAAGAGTATAGTTAACATCAAACCGTTCAACAACTCTCAAACCGTTGGTCTAATCTGTTTAGATCTGTTGGTCTAATATGGTAGGTCGACAGGTTGTATTTGAAATTTTTGCTAGGAAGTGTATGAGTTATAGACAGGGGTCATCAAGTGCCAAGTGCCACGTGTCATATGGAGAAGAGGTGGAGCTATAACTGTGGAAATACAGTTCATGCCAGTAATGAGATGCTGGAGTCGACATGAGGTACGTAATTTATTAAGCATGTAACATAATAGCGAAACGATACCGGGAAGAGTTCATGGCGTGGATTACTTCAGTATTCTATCCATATCATCTTAGTTAAGCAACACTCCGTCCGGTCACTACTTGGATGGGTGACCGTTTACAGGCATTTAGATCTGAGCGCTTCCTTGCTTCGGAAGGTACTTTAAAATGTTGGTTCTAGCTTTTTCAGTTTATGAGTCATGAAGGAGGCCTTCGGGCGGCCTAGAAACTCCTTATCAGAGTTGGCCACTAACTCATACGAAGAAGAAGAATATAACATATTATCCAACAGTCACATTACATAGCCTCGAACCCACACTAGAATTATCTCCTGTGTCGTGAATAAATGGAACTGTGAGTACATTATAAAGTAACCACACCACCCAGACCCGGAAAATATCGCTTGGAGCTGATTATTCAGCTGGTTTACATTTTGCTTTAGATTCCAGAAGACTGAGCTGACATCCATGGCATGAGTCAACAAACCATATCACGCCTTTGCGTGAAAATGGCGTACCTACTACTAGCTACCAAATAGCCACCCATCAGGAAGTGTTTTTTTTTATTTTAGTAAATCTCTTTTTGACGCCTACTATCATAATATGTTAATATGTAGGTATATTTTTAATAGGCGAATAGTTTATTTTGTGCCGAAAAACAGGTTGAATTTTATGTAATTTTATTTTATACCTATTTTTATTTAATAGTCAGATTTGTGGTACTATAAAATAATAAATAATAACAATAGTGAATACTAATACCAGTCTTTTATTCAAAAAACTATGCTAGTTTGAGTTAAAGACCGCTAGAGGGCGTTGGCGGGTTATCATCTAAGTTGTGTCGCTACGATCTTAAAAAATAGAATAATAAAGTTTTCAAGAGTATTTCTACATACTAAGTGTCTCAGTGTATGTAATTACGCACTAACCTTTCGTGACAGTGGTATCTCGGTGTAAAACAAACTGTATATTCCAAAAAATCCAACACTGACACAAGTGAACAACGGGTGTTACAAGTGGACTTCACTATATATTTAAACACAGGCAATGGTAGAACTTGTGAGTTATGTGATTTTTACGACAAGTGAATGACTGTGTAACAGAATTTAGACCGAAAATGCTTTGATATGTGATAATTATCTGAATCGTAAACATCGACGGCCGAATTTACCCTCTTTTGTTAATTTTAACTCGACAAAAGATGAACTTGTGACCAAGCCTGTGACTCATCTATCTCACAATATCATAGAGACCGTTATTGAAACACGAGTTGCCTTATCTCCTATTTCGCTCGCTACTCCCAAGGCTCGGTGGCGAGTTTGAGAGAGCTGTCGACTGCGAAGGCAGACTCGAGCGTTCAAATCCCGCCATCTAAACTGGCTTGTTGTACTAAATTATTTTTTGTCTCGGAAATAAGCTTCAAATCCTTGACTTTTTGTACTCAATTAAAATGAAACCATGGATTTGGATAGCAATGTGACATTAAGGCGTATGCGGCGTCATAATTCTGAAAATGACCTTACACATTTAAATAGTACGATGGCAAATAACTCTGCTGCCATCTTTGATGAATCCATGCGCAGCCTACCAGATGTTTCTATAGCAAATAATTCACGCATCATTGAACTGGAGATGCAAATAGAGCAAATTATGCAAACTTTATCTACAGCAAACCAGGAGGTGGATACCCTGACTCTTGAAAATTCTTGTCTGAAAAAAGAGATAGAGCACAGCAACCTTATAATAAAATCCCTCAAAAATATTCAAAGTCCTTTACATGAAAAGAAGCGCTGTTTGTCTCCCAGAATAAATTATAATGAGAAGCAGAAGCGACACTTGTTTACAACACAAAAATCAACGTGCGATGCAGCAGTACAGACAGGACGTCACTCCGCTCCTGGAAAATCGTTAAGAAAATGTGACAAGAAACTGAAACTTTCTATAAAATCAAAAAATAAATACAGTAACAGAAGTCTTTTTAAAAAACTAAGAGCGCAAAAGAAGAAAATTAAGAAAATACAGAAGGAAATAGAACAAATTAAATTAGATAAAAACATGTTAGAACAGAAAATACTAGAATGTAAAACTAAAACCAAAATACAAAAAAGTAATGATGAAATCCCCAAAACAAAAAAGCTAAATGTAGAGATAAGAAAAGTGAACATACTTTCAGACAGTTTGGGTAGTGGATTGGCAATCAATTTTCTGAGTAAATCAAGCACGATGGAGGTTATGAACTACTGTAAACCGGGGGCTACTATCCAACAAATACTAAGAAACGTCTATCAAAACACGAAGAATCTACAAGAAAATGATTTGGCAGTTATATTGATCGGAAAGTATTTCAATACCAGAACGGACATATCTTATTCTGAAATTATAAGATATATTTTGAATAACGATTCGAGGAAATTTAATATCCTTTTGGGAAGTGTCATATATGACGGTAAAAATGACTCTACAATATATAAAATCAACACAGAACTTGCTCGCCTGTCTACAGTGTCGGAAAATGTGAAATACCTAGAGTTAAATAACATCAAAAAAAAATCTATTAAAAATTTCATGTCTGGAGAAATTTTAAGAGCATGCAACAATTTCAGTAGCTCCTCGTGCCTCCAGTTTATTAAAACAACGGATACGCCTTCAAATTTTCCTATAATCTCCAAGACAGTTGTAAAAGGTTAACAATAGTGCATGCCAATATACAGAGTATAAATAACAAATACTTAGAGATTGAACTTTTGACTGAACTGACAATGTGCGACGTACTCTGTCTCTCGGAGACATGGGTGAACGCGCTAAATGTAGATATTATGACTATTGAAGGTTACACGCTTGCATCATTCTATAACAGAAAACTATTTGAGCACGGAGGTACAGCCATTTTCTTAAAAAATGGCATAAAATACAAAAATAGACAAGACATAACTAAGCTATCATTTGAAATGAATTGTGAAGTAGCTGCCATTGAAGTGAAATTTTGTAAACTCATAATTATTTGCATGTATAGACCTGACCATGAATACCTTATATTTGAGGATGTTTTAACAAAAATCTTAGAAAAAGTTAGTAGAGAGGGAAAGAGACTGGTAATAGCAGGAGATTTTAATTTAAATGTAATGAATAATAACAAGTACAATAAAAAGGAAGTCAAAAAAATTCTGAACTTATTAGACGAATTCAAACTAAGAGTTGTATTGAATGAACCGACAAGAATTCATAAAAAATCTGCCACATGTTTTGACAATTTTATCATAAATAATGACGTAAATTTTAATAAACACGTAGGGAAAGTTCTATATGTGAAACTATCTGATCATAATGCCATTGTACTTTATTATAAATTGAACTGTAACAAAATAAAAAAATTAGACGAGAAGGTTACACTAAGAGTGATGTCCTCTAATAATAAAGATTACTTTCATTATTTATTTTGTAAAGATTATGTTAATGTAAATCACGCAGTTGATGCAGTTCACGATGCAAATGAGAAAATGAATATATTGATGGACCATTTAAAATATTGCTATTATACTGCTTTTCCATTAAAAACTATAACAATTCAAAAAAAGAAGAAAAACACATTATGTACTAAGGGTATTACAATGTCAAGGAATAATATACAGAAACTAGAAATATTGCAAAACCTTTACCCTTGTACGGCAAGGAAAAATAAGCTTAAGATTTGTAAGAAAGTATTCAAAAAAGTGCTGGCTACCACGAAAAAATTTAATAATGCAAAAAGAATTCAAAAATCAATAAACAGCAAAACAAAAATAATGCTTATCATAACAAAAATATAAATAAAATCTGCGATGCAAATGGAAAAATTATAACCGATAGCAAAAAAATAGCAAATAGTTTTAATGAGTTTTTCAATAACTTTGCAGAGAACCTAACAAAAAAATTTGACATTCGAGTAGAAGATTGTGATAAATACCTAGAAAAAACAACAACAAACCAAATATGGTTCTCTAAAATTACTGATTCGGAACTTCGAAAAATAATCTCCTCAATCAAAGGTAAATCATCCAAAGATATTTATGACATGAATACTAAAACTATTAAGGAATTAATTTTATGTAATAATAATATGTTTGAAATTATTTTGAAAATTTTAAATGAATCTCACAGGGTATTTTTCCAGATAGCTTAAAAATTGGTAAGATTATACCATTATACAAAAAAGGATCAACGCTGGATATTGGAAATTACAGACCAGTGTGCATTCTCCCAGTTATTTCAAAATTTATAGAAAGTGCAATTAAAACTAGAATCATAAATTATTTCGAATCAAATGAAATATTAACGGAATGTCAGTTTGGTTTTAGAAAAAAAAGATCCACAGAACTTGCCATTAGAAAGACAGTTTACTTTATACTGGATGCTTTGGATACGTCGCAGAAGGTGTTTAGTATTTTCTGCGACCTATCTAAGGCATTCCACTGCTTACGACATGACATTTTACCGCACAAACTTAGTCGTTACGGTTTCAAAGGTACTGAACTCGATATCTTACAATCTTATCTTAGCAACAGAATCCAATTTGTGAATATAAATGACACGAATTCAGACGCAGAATTTAGTGAAATAGGAGTACCGCAAGGTTCAATAATTGGACCAGTGTTGTTCTTGATCTATGTAAATGATCTGGCCAGCTGCTTACCTAATTGGGCATTGATCACCTTGTTTGCTGATGACACGCACGTAGGGATCAAAGATAGAAAGATAGAAGAAATTGAAGAACATAAAAGAATTGTATTGTTTAAATTAAAACAATGGTTCAAAATCAATGGCATAATACTAAATGAAAACAAAAGCAGTATCTTAAATTACACAACTAAAAGAAAGAGCAAAAATGATAAAATTGAAGAAGTCACATTCTTGGGGTGTACTTTAGACTCCACCTTGTCTTATGATGGCCATATAGACCAAATATGTAAAAGGTTAACCTCTGCAAATTATGCATTGTTCAGATTGAAACCCTTAGTTGATAGGAGTACTCTTATTTCGGTATATTATGCCTATTGCCACTCTATTATAAGTTATTCTTTAACAGTATGGGGCAATGCTGCCCAAATTGACAAAGTTCTCATTTGTCAAAAGAGATCTATTAGAATAATTTACGGCTTACATAGATTAACTTCAGTCAGAGCATATTTCAAAAAAATCAAAAATATTAACTGTAATATCACAATATATATATAACTCTCTTATAGAAGTACACTTAAAAAAAACAGCTTGCCAATGGTAATGCATACACATAATTATAATACCAGAAACAAGGAAAAATTACACAAACCAAGAACAAGACTTGTTAAGACTTATAAACAAGGTTTCTGTATAAAACTCGATATGTACAATAAATTACCATTAAAAATTACACAGCTTTCTCAAAACCAATTTAAGCAAATATTAAAATTTTTTGTTGAATCCCATCCATTTTACCGTATCAATGAGTTCATGAGTTGCTCATTTTCTGATTTGCATATGTAGAAATAATTAGATTATCGTAAGAATTTATATTGTAAAAATTGACTTGCCAATGTTATGTAATATAACGAAATGGTTAAATAAATAAATTACAAATTACAAATATTGTATCTATCTGAAAAAGTCTTGTGCGTTCAGTAGTAATATTAAAATTAAAAATAATTTTACCGGTTATTTTGAAATGGAATAACTCATCCTTTAAACTACATCCATTTTTATTATTTTTATTGCATTTTTTGTATCATTTATTCATTGCAGTATTTTTTAGCTTCTAGATCCAATATTTTCAGACTATTTGCATGAAGTCCGTCAGCCCGGTCCATCTTATGTGTAATAAATCTAGTAAGTTCAAAATATTTATTCCTCATAATTTATTGTTCCAGCTGACTTGTTTACTAGCGAGTAGACCGAACTGTTGTTGTTCAATAGATTCAAACTTTGAACGAAATCATAAATAAATAGATGTACCTGCACACTGGTCATAAGAATGTTACAAATATTATGGTAATGAAAGCACAAACGATGTACTCCACAATGTCCTGCAAAGCCAAGTTTTCAGATTGGTTGGTGTTACTGGTTGTATCTTTGTTTTCAATTGTATCTATCAATTTTAGCCACCACCAGTCTGCGTAGTAAAATCTGAAACCAGTAGGTAATATCAGTATAGGTAGGTTAAATAAATGAGCCAAGAATAAGCCTGTAAGTACCTACAGTCGTACGTAATTACACTCGAAAAATACTGCATTTACCTTCTCCTAGTCGTCCCAATTGCTTGACCGTGTTCGCTTTCTCTTATATCGATCTGGGACTATTGTATTTTAAATTATTGAGCCTATAATTTATTTTTACAACGTCGAAAACCACCACCATATACCATAACGTATTTGAATAACGCACCAAAATTATGACAGAAACATAGGATTGATGTCATGCACATTAGTTACGTCAGAGTCAGGCATTTTTTTCTGCCGAATAAGGTCACATTCTCTAGGAAAACTGTAGAATAGGTATGAAAAGTGTAACGATTACCCTATTTTCATAGACAATCCACTGATTAGTTAAGTAATGCCTAAAAATGTTTTTTAGGTAAGAAATTTTTAAACATTACATGAAGCGCTATTCATTGTTTAGCTAAGCACTCATAAAACTGATTACTAAGCGGTTTTTAGAAGAAAGCCTGAAAGTGTTTTTATTTTCATATCTAGGTGTAGGTATCTTACGGTAAGTAATTATTTTCTATATTCCCCACTAAATTCTAGAGGAGAATAACAATATTTTTCGCAAATTGACAGTTTGACGTGATCCAACGCGCTATATCATGACCTAAGTATAGCTAGATATCGTATGAATTATACACCTAAGGACGTCATGGCACGTTCCATTCCTCGAGGTACAGTCAACCGCAATAACCAATAATGTCCTCCCACACAATAAGATTAACGAAGTATGAAAGTACTGCCATAATTTTGGAGCGTCATCCCTATCGATAGTGATCCATATTACCGCATTGGTAATAATACATTTTGAAACAGGTTGGTTGGCAGATCGAACAAAATTCCCTCTGTGAGTGTACGTACACCTGACATAAATGAACACTGCATATAGTAGGGGAGCCCAAGCGGGGATTTCGGGATTTACTAAAGCGCGGCAGATTAATATACAGGGGGATACCTTGTACCCGGTTAAGTACCTCCACAAAACATGAGGCCCATATATAAGGCCGCCCGTGAAGGATACAGGATCAGATTAGTAAAAAAAAATTGACCATCAGAAATTCTCGAGCGCGTCAGATTAAGGTAGGGTGAGTTAATTACATCCTACAAAATGTATATTCCACTAATCTGACAATTTGAGAGTGACGTAAAAAAAGGGGAGGGCAACAAAGTTGTAAAAAAAACGTCATCTCGACATTCTCGAGCGTAGCTAAATTTTTTTTTATTTTGAAGGAAATAATTCAAGAATAATGAAAAATATATAATCTGACGATTTCCGCAAGCCGAAATAACAAAAATTCGTCGATAAAGTTAAATGCGTGCAGCTGCGTGATGCCTACATTTCCTTCTCCGCGTTTCTATTCCTCTCTCTCTTTCTCTATCTATTACTCTCTCACTCCGTCCCCACTCTGGTTTCTGTTGCCATGACGCCATCACAGCACAGCTGATCATAAAGACTCGTTCGTGGCATACTGTTTACAACGTGTTTCCAACGTTTTGGCTTTTTTTGCTATTATAACCCTTCATCTGCGTCGAAAAGAAAATGGAAAATGGGAAATCTGCGGGGCCCCGCCCCCCGTCGGCCATCGTGGGTGGTCCGGGCCCCCCTTGTAATATATAATTAATAATTATTTTATATTTTACTATAAAACTATTTATAGTATCATACCTCCATGAAATCTGCTTGAAATCAGAAGCTCAGCGAGCTCAAAATATCACATAAATTATATTTTGAGCTCAAAAATGTCATAAGTACAATTTCAAGCGCCCAGGAATGGAATTAGCGGGAAGTTGCAGGGATGGCCTTTAAAGTGAACCGTTTTTCTAATTTTTTTTTGTCAGATCAGGCGAATCCCTTTAGATAATCGTCAGATTATGAGACAGTACGTTTAGAATATAAAGATGAACCATATATATCTTAATCTGACGCGCTTGAGTATTTCAAAATGGCGATTTTTTTTTGCACATTATGAAAATGGCCGCGAGTTTGCGTCCCATCGAAATCGTCAGATTAGTGAATGAGAGCTTTTTTTTGGTGTACTTAACACTCCCTTAGAAAATCTGACGCGCTCGATTAAATTTTTTTTTTTTCATTTTCAACCCTTAAATACAACCACCCGCATCATGCAAACGATCAGATTAACATACGTACATTATTAAAAATACGTAGGGCATTGATGCTATCAATATCTGATGCGCTCGAGGATGTCCATGCAACAGTTTTTTTTTACATATTTAAAAATCTATAGCCGCTTCCCCCACCGATGTAAAGGTATACATCATATAACATTTTTTTCTTCTTATCATCTAAGCTTTGCATCCCAATAGGTCTCTACGACGCTCGAGTAAATCCCCATTTAGCCTCGTGGGCTCCCATACTAATAGTTAGTAGGTTCGTTCTAGCAATGAAGTGAAAATGCAACGAATCCTATTTCTGTACATGGTAATTAAGTAGAGTTGGGCTTTGATGGAGTATGAATGATAATCAAGAAATGTTGCTCTTTGCATATTGAGCAGTTGCTTTGAGTCTGATTGCCGTATATACGGAGGATTGTAAACTGTATTGTGTGATCTCGTACCAGCTTAAAACAAGAGAGCAAATGAGAGCATATGAGCTAGTGTTTACAGTTTACTCAAAGATCTTTATGATTATATAAGACTAGCTGATCCATCCGTAACTTCGTTTACGTGTATACGCTTTTTGTATACCTACTGTCACGATACATGTTTCTCGAAAACCTTAAATATATACGGAATAAAAATTACCAACCTTTACGTTACATACCTACCCGTACCCGTCCCCGTTTCGGTTTCCGTTTCCGTTCCCGTTTCCGTTCCCGTTCCCGTTCCCGTTGGCAGTTTCAGATATTTTGGCTACACACTTGCAACATCCTATTGCACCTTGTTTATGGGGTAGATGATTAACCATTTGTAGTAAATAATATTCTATATAAAGTTTCTGACCAATCATACGACGCATTTAGAAGTTCCCTAATAACACCTCATCGCATCCCGTTTAAGATCTACCTCTACAACGGGGTGGAATGGGGTGTTTATAAGGGAACTTTTAACGCACGAGGAATCAGTTGATCCTAAAGCCTAAGCATATGCAGAGAAGAATATTCATAAAAACATTAAGCACACCAATTGCAAGACGTGTATAAAAGCTCCCTTATAAACACCCCATTTAAGAGGTAGATCCTTAACCATCTGTTGTAAAAAATATTCGAACATAGTTTCAAACCGATCTAACTATGCGACAAAAAGTTAACTTACAACACCTTATTGCACCCCGTTTAAAAGGTTCATTCTTAACGATCTGTAGTAAATAATATTTGTACAAAGTTTTAAACTGATCGCACTACACGTTTAAAAGGTCCCTAAAAACTTCAACACCCATTTAACCCATTGGACCCAGCGACTGAATACCTATAGACATCTGACGTCAAAGACTTATGGCACTGAACATGGTACAAAATGACTACAAACTCAAACACCGGAACTCTTTTCGTCAATTTAATGACAAATGTTACACTCAGTTGAAAATCGATCTTATATTTTGGGAACTTGGGTTTGAATTGCTGTTGAACGTGGCAAATAATATTGTCTGTCTAGATGACATGTTACGTCTGTGTCATGTCACTCGGTATTATGGGGATGTTTTATGCAGTAAGTGTAAAGCAAATTAAAATAATCGATGAAATAATTATGATGATTCTTATTGAAAAAAATGATTACCTGCCTACCTATCGTAGTAATTACGATAATTTATATTTGTATGGTAACAGTTATTTTTTAGGGAAAATATAACAAAAATACATGAACATAATTTGCTGTCCCGCGGCTGGCCTTCCACGACTTAATAGGTAGATATTTCAGAAAATCATTTCTAGACGTAGTCCAAATCGGGTAAAATAGGTTTAAAAAATTTAATTATAGAAATATATACAAAGTAAACAGACAGACATTTTATTAAATTATTATTATATTTACACACATTACATCATCATCATCATCGGCCTCTAAAGCAGTTCACTGCTGGATATAGGCCTCCCTAAATGAGCGCCATTGCGCCCTGTCCTGAACTCGACGCATCCAGATTCTACCAGCAGGCTTTCGCAGATCGTCACTCCACCTGACCGGAGGGAGTCCTGTAAACGTAGTAACGTTTGCCGATCCGCGGACTCCACTCAAGAACTCGTTTGCCCCAACGGTTATCGGTCCTTCAACATATATGGCCAGCCCATTGCCACTTCAGCTTGCTAATTTTCTGAGCAATGTCGACAACTTTCGTTCTGTGTCGGATAGTCTTGATACGGATTCTATCCTTCAGAGAAATTACGAGCATAGCTCGTTCCATAGCTCGCTAGGCGACTTTAAACTGGTGGACTAGCCGTACTGTGAGTGTCCACGTTTCGGCTCCGTATGTGCAGAAATTTCAATACTTTTTATTGTTATCTAGAGTACTGAAGATACATATATTAAAAAGACCACAAACATACATTAAAACCTGATAAAATAAATATTGATTGTGGAATTAGGTAGCTGTAGTATAGGTTTATGTATGTGTTAGTATGTTTGTTCCCATTTAAATCCGAAAGTAGCGAAATTGTATATTATTTTTGTGCCTCGATTTTTTTTTAGTTTATTTAATTTTTGCCGTGATGAGTGCAATAGTGAATCATCTTTGGCGATATAATGTAATCTAATTTTTAGGAATACATGAACAATGCTCTTGATAAAAAGTACCTACAGCGGGGTGTTCTTTCAAAGTTTTTAATTATATCATTGTAACTTGTGACATATTGAAAACATTTGTTGTAAATTATTTTCAGATTATGCTTACTGGTCAAACATTTGCCTGATTGAATTAAATAAGGGTTTAGGGGTATGTTCATAAAATTTATTGGTGGGTAGAAAAGTTCATTGATTGGTTGGCATAATACCGTCCTCATACAAAATCACAATAAATTGATTTTTATTAGAAATAACATCAATAGCGATGTACATACGTATGAAAGGTGATTCCAGCATACTTTTTATGCACATGGGATCGATTAATGCTCCAATTCACGGCACATGAAGGCATTTTTTCATAAAATTATCTGACTGAAATTCGTCGACTGACACCATTGCCTGTCAGGCGCGAACTAAATTAGCTTGAGGCTCAAATTTGTAGACACACCCACTAAGGCTCAACTTTCGTTGGGGTATGTTCTAACGATAGGGAGGTGTCTATAGTAGGTATCTTCTGTCACTGATTGGACCCCTTAAATGATTTGTTTTGAATTTTTCATATCGTCTCATTATACTTGAATTACACAATACCTAAGTACTTATACCAATTTTCAAATTTGGACTTCAAGGAATACGATAGTTCAATAGTACGTTTTACCACTTTTCACCCACTCTGGAGTAGAGTTTTAGGAAATTTTCTAAATATTTGCAACTTTCAACTTTGTTATTATTTTATATGTGTTCTGGAAAAAGTTTCAAGTAAATCACACCACGCGTTAAGATTTTCCCATACAAACTTTAACACTCTCTTGCGCCTTCCTTGTGGAGAGTTAAAATTTTCACTGATATAATCACGTGGAATAATACATAATCATATCTGCCATTATAGGTTTCAAGTTTTTAAGTTAAAGGCATACGATTTTACATACAAACATTTTTAGCCCTTTCAATCACTTTAGGGGTTGAATTTCCCAAAATCGTTTCTTAGTGAGCGTACACAACCAAAAGCCTGCCATTGCCAAACTACAAATCTCTATGTCCTGTAGTTTTCGAGATTCGCGATGAGTGTGTCAGTGAGTGAGTCAGTGGATGAACTTCTCTTTTATATAGATTTTAATATTTATAGATACTAAAGCTAAAATTTAGGATTAAGATTTTTTCCTGAACTTTATTGATTGAATCTGATGATGAAGACCGAACGACTTTATTAGCTTGTGACTTTGTCCGCGTTGAACTTTTTAAAATTCAATCTCCATTCGTCCCCATCGCGATTCATGTTCTTTTGTAAAAGTAATAAATAAAAGGTGGAAATAACAAAATATTTCGTAAGCAGCGCAGCCCTTTCGTGAGTCTAGGAGTTAGTTTGAATTTCGGACCAACCATTTCTTACAATAGCAAGTCCATATGAGTGGGTACTTTTGTGGTGTGCCTTGTTTATTGTAACAATACATAAGTGGGTACTTATGTGTTGTCCCTTGCTTATTGTAGGAGTAAAGAGGGTTCTTTTCAAGATTCTATGACTTAAGGTACCCTTCAGTAGCCAACTGCAAGAGGCGGGAAATGTTTATGTAGAACGACACTGCAATTTTTGTTTTATTTTATTTTGTCGTGTTTTTATCATTTATCGTCATCAGTGATCACGACGATCATCGCCTGTAGCAGTCTACCGCTAGATATAGGCCTCCCCTAATGAACGCCATTGCACCCTCAGCTCGACTCTTCAATGAATGCTGTGTAAAATTAATAGCATTTTAACTAACCTACGTTTGTAAAAATGCACAAGTGGAGTGAAATGAAATGATTTTTTTTTTGTTTACACAATCTTCATTGATTGTATTGAATAATATTGTAATGCCAATTTCTAAGTTTCTAACTTTAAGGATTACGACGTGTCATACAAACGTTTTTACCCATTTTAACCCTTTTATGAGTTGCATTTCCTAAACTTGCTTTTTATTTATATAAAAAATACCTGTGTTAAATTTCAGATCTCTAAACCTTGTAGTTTTTGAGATCTAGTGATGAATGTGTCAGTGAGTGGAGTTCTCTTTTATATACATAGATAAGATATACGTTCTTTTCACAAGGTTATAACTAATTAAAACTCAGAGCTAGACGACAAGCGTCAATGAAGTCTTTTGAAAAGGTCCATGAAAAAGTGCATTTGTAAAGAGGCAAGCTTTTTGTCGTTTATTAAGTCAAAATTAATATTCTTCTGTATCAGTTCAAGCACCATTAATACAGCAGTTTTTGTGTAATGCTTGAACAAAATAATAAAACAGTATTTTGTTGTTACATTTTATAAGGTTATAGGTAGACTAGTAGAGTAAAAGAAAAATCGTACCTGCCACAACTCTCAATGAATAACTTCAAAAACATGGGGGATACTTATGGATATCTATATAACAGTGTATAAGGTGTCTTAATAGTTTTTATGGTCTCTCCTGATCAGAAGTCAAAGCCAAGTTAAAGCCAATAAAATGGCAATATATGTGTACATAATATATTGCCATTTTATTGGAGACTTCGGGTCTTATACATAAGTGTATGAATCTGAAAAGAAATTTGTATATTTTGGCAGAATTTTACTTAATAATCAAACTATTTTACTAAATAGTATAAGGCTCCCTCCCACCCACGACCGATTTTTCCACAGATTTTTTTGTAGGACAGTTAGGGAGGAGCACGTCATGACAACCTCATGCACGGAGCGTATACCAACCACGAATTAATTTAATTTACGGGGGAAGTAAGGCCTTAAAGTACTTTCTGAATCCAGAAAAATACATTTTCATACATATTTGAGAGTGCCCTAACTCCTAAAGTATGAACTTTACGACAAAAGTATTAGTACATAAAATACTTAAATCAATACTTAAAATCAAATTCCAATCATTTTAGCCCTTATGGTCTCACTTTCTGAATCCAGAACATATTTCAAAGTGCCCTAACCCCTAAACTATGAACTTTACGAAAAAAAGTAATAGAACATAAAATAATTATTTAGTACGTAGAATCCAATTCCAACCATTTTATTCCATAATTCAGGTGTCACTTTCTGAATACAGAACATATTTCATAACGTGCTCCTCCCTAACTGTCCTACAAAAAATCGGTGGAAAAATCGGTCGTGGGCGCAGAGCCTAAGAATTACAAGTGAATTTCCTATTGTTGACTGTATTGTATCAATATTTTTTTATACTCACAGCTATTTTTGAATAATTTGGAGATTTTTGTCATATTTAAAGAACAGGATTCAAACAAAATTGTTTAAATCTTCGAATCTCTAGAACCGATTTGATTAGTCCTGTGATACTGAATTATCCCGAAATCATTTGGCATCTTTACTGAATAACATAAGGATAACTTTTCATTTCAGATATATACAAGACAAGAATAATTGCAAAGCGCAACTAGCCGCCGAGCAGCGGGAAGAGAACAACCTAAACAAATCTCTAGATGAGAAAGGAAAACTTATAATAGAAATGAAGACGTCCCTACAACAGATCAATGAGTTGCTCTCAAGAGTCGGTGAGTATTTCATACAAGATAAGGTAAGATAGATAAGATACGCATTTATTTTTGACATACACACACGTAGAATACATAAACTTCATTAGTGAGATAATGAGGAAGAAAAACAAAATAAAAAATAAAATGAGTTAAACAAAAAAAAACTTAATATCCACCGTGACGTGCAGGCCAAAAAAAAGTCCCATCTCAAAAACTACAAACTTCTATCAATCACATTATTATTATAAATGCGAAAGTTTGGGGGTGTGAGTGAGTTTGTTCCCAATCAACTCCGTAATGGCGAAACGGATTAGGATACAGAATATACAATACAAACATATTGTTTGTGTCCTGGATTAACACATAGGCTAGGTCAAAAACTATGGTGGTACCAGGATGTTAGCCATGCTAATAGCTCGTATGGTACCTGAATAACAAGTAGCAGTGATCCAATTTACAAGCTATGTTTATTTCAAGTTTCATCCATATCCGTTAAGCCGTTACGGAGTTGATTGGGAACAAAATATATACTCAACACAAACTTTCGCATTTATTATATTAGTTTGATGTGGTTTATGATGAAGATTAATGTTTAGTTCTATGTCCTCCGTTAACAATATGTAACAAACAAAATTGCTTGGTTCATTTTACCAAAAATTCCAGTATTAATCGTATTTTACAAGCACTTTATGTAATAAGAAGTGGTTTTCCTATACAATATACCCTTATAAATCATATTTATTAAAATGCTCTCTCACTGTCGTAAATATTTTATCGAATTGGATAGTCGGCTGACTGTCAGTCACGCAATGAAATAAATTTGACCTATGCTCGATTAATCAGTTTGATTCTAGCTGGAGCACTAGACGGATTCTCAGAAATCACTGGGATTCTTGTATAGATCGTTGAGGTTTAAAGGGCGGCAAAAATTTATTCCTAATGCTCATAGAACTAAAACGCGCATAATTACCCGCAATATTAAAGTACGCACTGTAAACGCCAAAAACGAGCTAGACTATAGGTTATATACTAGGTGCGTCCAATCAAGTCACATTTTGCCTTTATTTATAATTAAAGAATGTACAAAGTAATAAAGTAAATGTAAGTAAATTTACTAAAAACCCTATTGTCAATCATTTACTTTTTGCTTTAGATTCCTATTCCGTCACTCCCCAAAAATTACAAATACAAATAAAGCGCTGTTTAGTGATTACTACACTGACTGTTTTTTGTGTTTTTTTTGTGATGACCTAGTATGGTACATTGACTTCTGATATAGAGCTTCTCATTTTGAATCTCGGTTGTGCACCAATGGATTTTGGTTTCAATAAAATTAATTATGCGAGATTTATCATTATTTTGTGCATGGGATAATGCATTGTATAGGTAAATATTTAGAAGGGTGGAGAGTATCATTGGAATGAGAAGATTACTAACGAGGAAGTTCTTATACGAGTGGATGAGAAAAGGGTCTTGACTTTTGATGGAAACCATACAAAACAGAAGAGGAAATGTATTACACGACATGACAGCTTCATTAGAAACATCATCGAGGGCAAGGTAGAATAAAAAGTGTGGAAGAGGAAGATCAAGAATAAGCTACATGAGTCAGATAAAAGAGGTCGCCGTCATGTTGTTTAAGGAAATGCAAGAGACAGCAATGGAAAGAGCTATGTGGACAGAATCCCATCTCGACACCGACAAGAGCTAGGCTCTTAAATTATTATAACAATCTATTTATATAAAAGGGAACTCCACTCAATCACTGACACACTCATCACGAAATCTCAGAAACTATAGGATTTAGAGATCTGAAATTTAGCACATGTATTCTTTGAAGGGTGTAGACGCTCACTAAGAAACGATTTTAGGAGTTATTTTAAAGGAGTTGAAAGGGGTAAAAACCTGTGTATGAAAGTTGTATTCCTTGAACTTAGAAACTTGAAATTTGACATTAAATTTACTCCATACAAATAATAAAGTTATGTTTCAGTAAAAATGTAAACCATCCTTTGAGGGTGTTGCAATGGGGTGTTGAATTTGTATGGGAAAATCTCTATGCGTGGTGCAATTTGCCTGAAATTTCATAAGAATACTTTGAATATAAAATAATACCAATTAGTTTCTCAATGAATCCCTTTAAGGGGTGAAATAAGGTGATGAGAATATATCAATCAATTATATTAAAACATATATCAATCGCTTTTCTTAGTAATTAAAGTTAATAATATTTGGAAAAATACCCAATACTCCAACCCAAAGGGGGGGAAACGTTTCTATGAATCAGTTAAAATAAAAAGTTAAAAATTTTAAACTGCTTAAATACTGTACAGTTCGAGTAATATGAGAAAAATCCAAAACTACCCCTTTAAGGGGGTGCAATGGGTAAAAAATGGGTGGTAAAGTTTTTAAGGAACTTTTAAACGCATAGTGCGATTGGCTTTTAACTTTGTACAAATATTTTTTACTACAGATAGTATAGGATAAATCTTTTGAACGGGGTGCAATGAGGTGTTGTAAGGTAACTTTTAAAAGCATAGTTAGATTTGTTAGAAACTTTGTAATAATATTATTTACTATAAGGAGTAGATTCTTAACCATCCGTAGGTTAGAGATCTACCCCTTAAAGGGGTGAAGTGAGTTATTTTAAGGGATCTTTTAAACGCATCGATCAATTGGTTTGAAACTTTGTTTTAATATTTTTTACTACAAATGGTAACAGATCTACCTCTTTTACGGGAACTTTTTAACGCGTCGGTCGTGAAATTGGTTTGTTTGAAACTTTGTACTTATATATATTCTTCTGTACATATGGTTGAGGATCATTTCCTCAAACGGGGTGCCATGGGGTGTTATAACTTATAATTAAACTTCTAAATGCGTCGTGTAACTGGTTTGAAACTTTGCATAGAATATTCTTTGATTTATTTAACTTTCTTTAACGATCTTAACATAAACGGGATGTAATAGGGTGTATAAGCGTGCAGTTAAGAGATCTGAATTTTATTGATCCTATACGTAATGGTTTCGAAATGATTTTAAGAAATTCCACCCCTAAGACAGAAGAAACGTTTGTTTGCTACATGATGCTGTGTGATTAAGTCCCGCATTATTAAAAAAAAAAAAACATTCCTTGAATTCACCAACTGGAAACTTTGCTATTAGTATTAAAATGCGACAGTAACTTCTTCTGTCTGTTAAAATTTCCACCTCAAACGCTGAACCAATTTTAATGAATTTTATCCCTAAAGGACTAAACTTAAGATACTTAATTTCGCAAAAATAAATCTTGAAGAGGGTGATGTAGAGGACAAAAAAGATTGCATGGGGAACCAATAATTGCTCGACTCGAGATATAAAAGTTTATCGTACCTTTACATTCTTAACCGGCTGTAGACTTACTGACGGGTCGGCAACGGGAACGAGAGTGGGAACGGGAACAAAAAAGAGAGCAGGAGCAGGAACGGATACAGGTAGGAAGGTGACGTGTAGGTTTGTACTTTTTATTCAGTATATATTTAGGTTTCTGTGTAAAATTTACCATGTTCGGTAAACATTTATCATTATACAGAAAGCGTATACACGCAAACGAAGTTGCGGGCGGCTCAGCTAGTAGGTTCATATTTATAGCTTTATTACGCACCATAAAAAGTTAACAACTCAATAAAAAAAGCATTAAAAATATTTTTTAAAAATGGGTGATCTTAACTTTTGCTGGTTGCTTAACACGTTGACTGCGGGCTCGCCCAGCTGTCATACTGCACTTAAAGTATCAAATCATTTATTCATAACGAATAAGAAAATCGTCGTGAAAACCCGAGACTTACTCGCTTCCAGGAACACGTACCTATTGACCATGTCTTTCCTGTTCCCAACAAGGCTATTAGAGGTGCTGGACATCTAACCTTAGCCCATGCTATATAACGTCCTGTTCAGTGCATAAAAGTTAACATTTGGAGCAATATAAATAACCAGAACAGATACATTTACCATAATACCTACATTTGGGTAAGTTGAGCGTATTGGTACGAAAGGAAAATGCTTAAAAAGCGTAATATTCAAAGAGACACTCGTGCCATGGGCTGCGGAAGGGGCTTTGTGAAAATAGCCTACCCAAAACGCCAACAAAGGGATAGGATTTTTGAATTGAAACTTCAAGGAGAAAAACTGAAGAAAAAACAATTTGATGTTTTTTTGTGGATACTGTAAAAATTATTGCAGCAAAGTAGGTATACATGTATTGTAATAATCTTGAAGTTACTAATTCGATCTTTTCGGCTGTTTCTACGTTTATTTTTGCAAATTTTATTATTTCCTGTTCCACATAGGTAAACCACCAAAGTATTGAGATAAAAACTAAAATCAAGACCGGTTAAGTGCGAGTTGTCTCGCCCACCGCGGATGATGCTAATTAGTAAGTTTTCTTCGTAATTAAATAACTGTAGGTACTGTACGCCCTATACAAAAAAAGAATCCGGTTTTAGAATGAACAAATTAAAGCCTTTCAGATAACACCATAATCGACCATGAAACTTGCTTTATAGCTTGATCACAACTGTCCTCACTTCTCACTTCGCAAAGTCCAAAGATAAGGGAGGGGGCCATTTTTTGTACTTTTTTCATGAAAAACTGTGCATGATAACAAAAAAATAAAAACTGTTTTATACTGTTCAAATTCAAATCAAGCCTTTTCATTTGATACCCACTTGACCTAGCAACATCCCCTTTTATTTTACAACATTTCGAAAGATTTTTAAAAAACTGTGTTAGGTGGAGACTTTGCTATAAATTTCCTGTAAAATATACATATCCTTCTTTAGGTTATATTAGTCACAGGTTTCTCGTTTTGCAAACTTCGTAGATTAGAGGGGGTTATGGTCACCTTTTTCAAGAATTTTGATGATAAATTGAAAACCATGCATCGTATAAAAAAATAAAAAAACTATGTTAAACTGAACTAATTGAACCTTTTCTTAGGATATGCCACTCGACCTGGTGGCACCAGTTTGAAATTTTGACATTTCTTATTCTGATGAACCCTTTGGGGATGAAAACGAAAATATTTTTGTTTATTTTCACTTGCAATCTTATTCAATTCATCATCATCATTTCAACCTTTATCGACCCACTGCTGGGCATAGGCCTTCCTTTGATTATGCCCCTTGCCTCGATCCTGCGCTATTCTGAACCAAGTGCCGCCGACGGTCTTTCTAATATCGTCAACCCATCTCGCTGGAGGACGGCCTCTATTTCTGTAATGCCTTTTAAATCTATACCAAATTTCATGTCGGCAGCTTTTGTAGTTTCACGGACAAACCGGTACCATAAGGGTTCGTTAGACCTTCGCTTTGGTAACGTCACTCTAAAAATCAAATCGCTCGAGCCGTTTCCGTGTTTTTACAAACCCCGTGTACTTTGTACCACCTAAAATATAATATATTATGGAAGTTCCCATACAAAATTACCAATTTCGATTCTTTTGATACATGATGTTTTTTTACAATTTTTTTTTCTTCCTCACTACAATAGGGTGAACAAAATAATAAAACATATCTGTCGAGCCATTTTAACGTTGGCAAGACTAACGCACGTTAATTGTCTGATTGAGTTATAAAAAAATATATAAAATATTCAGATTAATCCTTCTTCTTCTTTCGAGTCAATGTTCTTTCAAAATACTAGGTTATATTCGCTCCACAATAACAACATTTTAGTCAAAAGGTAATTGTAAAAATGTATCTTTGTTACTTACTCCTTCATGTAAAATATTAAACGCATTGAGCTGTTTTGCTTTTATGTAATTTTCAAACAGGAGTTCGTTTATTAATTACTGGAAAAGTAGCTTATACCTACTATATAATAAGTTTTTGTGCTAGTACCATGTGAACAAAGACGTGGGTTTCTAGCAAATAGTTGTTTGTAATTGTATCCAATAAGTTAAGCAGTATGAACGTATATTTAAACTTTTGTTATTGTATGCCTTTGACTGCTGAAAAACACTGAACTCGTATGAGCGCAGCCTCCTCTCATCGTGCATGTAGCGAATTCCGTTCCATTTTATGAAACTACAAAAACCCTCACACAAGACAGTCTGAAGTATTGCGAAATTTAAATGAGACGTATGTATTTAGAATCGTTTGGTCCCCCTGGCTTGATGATAACCATGCTCTATCCAGTAAGTAAGAATGTTTGTTTCATTTCAGGTGCTCCAAATGCTCCGCGGCCGTTTGCAAATGTACCTCCCGCTATCCAGTATGCTCTGGATGAAAAGTTGCAGCCAATTCCAGAGGTGGAAGCCGATTGTAAGTTTTTTATGCTCTTATTATAGGTACCCAAAATGCGATGCGAGCTTAGTCCGTTTCATATGTATTGACCATGTCTTTCTTCTAAATAAGGCAGATTATAGACTGTGAGGAAAACCTGCTCTGCCTCTCTATTTAAAATAATGTGCCTTACAAAAGAACATCAACTGAAAGTTACCACTTGATGCTGTATTATCCAATCACCTAGACTTAATTGAAAAAGTCTAGACGAATCAGGTGACATGAACCCGTGACATTTCGCTTGGTAAGTACGAGGATGCGATGCCTCTTGGCCTCCGGCTCAACTACTCTCTCAGTTGAAATTGCAGTTTCATTCTCTCTTAAGTGATCGGATGATGTGACCAAAGGCTGATTCACACTAGGTTAGTAAGGCCGTCAGTACTGATTTTGACAGAGAACTGATTTGACACTGTTAACATGCCGTCAGTAGTCGTGATAATTTATTCACGGTGAACACCATGAAATTGAAGTCACCTGTGAAAATAGAATTAGCGGAAACGGCAGATTTAAATGATTTCTTGAGATAATTTTGCTATGTGCTGTTGGAAGAGTTGATGGAAAAGTTAAAAGGGATATGAGATTAGATAAGAAAAAGGATAAACCACAAAAAATAATCTCCTCTAGATTATTTTATTTATTTGCTTTGTTAAATCAATCAAGTTGGGAAAATCCTGCGGAATGTCTACTGGCTGTGAGACAAATCTAAAATTTTCATCGTTTACCGGCATTTTCGCTTACATTTTTCATACGACGCAACATTACCCTACAACGCAGCGCAAGCGGATGACCAAGTACTGAGTTGATCGTTTAGGATCAGTATCGCTGACGCAAGTGGCGGGAGGAGTAGGCTGACTTCAAAATATTCAAGCGGAAATATTGCAGTCAGTATTGACGCGATCGCGTTGTACTTCATCATCATCATGATCAGCCTATAGCAGTCCACTGCTGGACATAGGCCTCCCCTAATGAACGCCATTGCGCCCTGTCCTGAGCTCGACGCATCCAGCTTCTACCAGCAGCCTTTCGCAGATCGTCACCCTACCTGGCTGGAGGGCGTCCTACACTACGTTTGCCGAGCCGCGGTCTTCACCCAAGAACTCGTTTACCCCAACGGTTATCGGTTCTTCGGCAGACATGGCCAGCCCACTGCCACTTCAGCTTGCTAATTCTCTGTGCTATGCCGACAACTTTAGTTCTATGTCGAATAAACTCGTTACGGATTTTATCCTTCAGATAAACCCCGAGCATAGCTCGTTCCATAGCTCGCTGAGCGACTTTAAACTGGTGGACTAGCCGTACTGTGAGTGTCCACGTTTCGGCTCCGTATGTCATGACGGGTAGGACGCACCGATTGAAAACTTTTGTTTTCAAACATTGCGGTATGGGTGACGAGAAAACTCGACATAGTTTTTCAAATGCTGCCCAACCCAGCTGAATCCTCCTCTTGGCCTCCTTCACGAAGTTGTTTCTACGCAACTGCAATATCTGCCCGAGGTATGTATACTCCGAAACAACTTCAAGAAGGTATCCATTACAGACGACAGGACTCGGATCAATTCAGTCATTGACCGTAACTTTGGTCTTGTCCAAATTCTAAAAAGACCTATCTTTCGCGAGGCTGATGCTAGGCCGTCCAGCATCTGTTGCAGCTCCTCCAGCGACTCCGCCATTAGGACTATGTCATCAGCGAATCGCAAGTGTGAGATGTGCTCGTCGTTTATGTTTATGCCCATACCTTTCCAGTGCAGCGTCTTAAACATATCCTCCAACGCGCTTGTGAACAGTTTCGGAGATATGACATCTCCCTGTCTCACTCCGCGGCGCAGTTGGATGGGTTTAGACTGCTGGTCCTTTACTCGGAAAGTCAAAGTGGCGGCTTCGTACAAACATCTCAACACTTCGATATAATTCGCCCGGGTTTCTACAGAGTCAAAGGCTTTCTCATAGTCCACAAACACCAGACACAGGGGCTGATTTTACTCTTCGGACTTCTGTATAATCTGCCTCATTGTGTGAATGTGGTCTATGGTGCCATATCCTCCGCGAAACCCAGCCTGCTCCGCTGGTTATAGATGTGACTCAAGAGCGAGATGGGTCTTTTTAAGAAACGTTCTATCTCCCTTCTTAAACAGAACCACCGAGCTCTCGTTCCACGCCTTTGGAGTTCTCCCACAGTGAAAGACGGAGTTGAAGAGGTTCTGGCTCTGCATAACAGGAGCTCCTCCAGCCTTCAGAAGTTCTGAAGTAACTCCGTCTTCACCGGGGGCTTTTCCATTTTTAAGCTGCCTCAGGGCCAATACGATCTCGTCTTGGCTGATTTCTGGCAGTTCGTCGGTGCTGTGGTCGGTGAGGGTGCAGGGGCATTACATTACTTAATTCAAAGAATTATGTGAACATTGCATTTTTTGCTGATCCAAGTTTTTATCTAAATATAAAAGCAGCTTAAATGAAAATAAAATTGATTAGATTAGGAAAAAATGTCCTTATTTTTTTATTTATTTATTTATAATCACAGAATCAACAGCACTTTGAATATATAAAATCTATGATTATTGTAGACAAAGCTTAATGTCAATAATTTAAAGACAAAGATAGGTAAAGGTTATATATTATTTTCGATACTAAAACTCGTGTGTGTGTGTGTGTGTGTGTGTGTGTGTGTGTGTGTGTGTGTGTGTGTGTGTGTGTGTGTGTGTGTGTGTGTGTGTGTGTGTGTGTGTGTGTGTGTGTAAGTTCAACTTACTAACACTGACTTAGGTCTTAATTAAATACTTAGTAGGAAAAGGAACCATAGAGTTGTGTAATGCTGATATTATCTCTATTTACCCGACTGAAGTCCTCTTCGCTCAAATGACTTTCTCCGAGTTCAGACAAATTACACGGTGGTATAAGTACTCGTAGTGATATCTACGATACAGGCGAAATTCATGCTTGAATGCCTCGTACTGTCCTGCCTTGATTTGAGTTGACTTCCAACGACCTTCTTTGTTATTATAACTTAATGATTTATTTACTGTTGGTAATTTTAAATATAAAATTGATGTTTTTATTATAATTTCATTTACATTAGATATTATCATGAGATAAATAATGCATTGAATCGAAAGGAAATATGGTTTACTGGGGACGATCTTATATGATACGATGAAGTACTTTTAAAATGAGACAATCATAGAAATAATTGTTTTGACACCTCCCAAGCTTGACTTGAGATCGGTTTATAAAATACGGCGTTAGTACTAAAAACTTCCTGTCCATGCAGTCGGGTTTTTTTGTTTCTTTTAAATAAATACTTGTTTGAAGGACTCTGTAACACCACCACCATACCAGCCTATATCAGTCCACTGCTGGACATAGGCCTCCCCTAATAAAGGGGGATATGCCCATAATCCCCACGCTGGGCATGCGGGTTGGGGATCGCAGGGCACAGCTTCTCGCACCACCGACGTTGCTGCCCGTCGGTGCCCAGGGGATTTAGCTGTGCCGATGTAGGCTGCGCTATGCCGCAATCAGCCGGCCGCCAGAGCCCCGTTTGTTAGTTAGCAGGATGCAACTTGGCTTGTATATGCTCAAGGGACTCAATATAGATCAAATAGTTATTTCATACGTTACAACAGTAATCTAAGATGCTACGAACATACGAATAGTATAATATTGTTATAAGAACAGCATCTGAGAAAGACTGGATGACACGCAAAACGATCCCTAAGTAGTAGTACTTTTGTATAATCTGCGTACATCAGGAATTTGGGAAACTGAAAGCAGAAAAAAAGATCGTGCAAGTATGACGCATAAAACAAGGGCCCTAATATTGAGCCTTGCGGGATCCCAGAGTTAGGGGAATGGTAACACTGACGCCTACAATAGTATGTTTGATATCGTAGATTAAAGATAAAACTCTGACAAGCACTAGAAGGTATGTAAATTAAAACATAATATATTATATAACAAAGTTCCTATATTTCAATTCCATATATTTCAATTTTCTACCATACCAAGCATATTTCGTAAATGTATTTTTTCAATCCGTGTCGGAAGTTCCCCGATGGTCAGTCCGAAAAGGTTTTAAAATAGCGTTTGAAGGATGCATCTGAATCGAAACCGATTCCATGAGTTTTTGACGGATTCGATTCCGAAACTTTTCGAGTGTTTTAAAATGCCTGTGCTGTACACGGTTGCAATCAGGATCGATTAAACTCAGTAGCCATGCCAAACTAGGAGATAGCTTTATTGGTTGATGTAAAAGTTTTGGGTTATAACAGGAGGCCGATGGATGAAAAGCTTTTTATTTTAACTTTCATTTGAAACATTGACTTTTTTTAACGCCGGTCGTATGCGACATCTTTTTTTATGGAACAGAAAGTTTGTCAGTTTTATACAAAACGGCGGGATCAATTTTATTGGTGTTTCCACAGATAAACTAACATTATAACTTGATGAACATTCTTCACTCACTTAAAAATCTAACAGATTTAACTCTTGTATGAGATTGGTGTGAAAGTTAAAAATATTCCCAATCAAATTATGATTTCATTATAAAATATTCAATAGGCAAGGTTAGACTCTCCCCTGTTATTCAAATCTCATTAAAACGAGAGATCACAACGGATTTAGTGACCATTTTAGCTATTTTGTTTTGTGTCTTTGGATATGCATGATTTAATTTTATTATGATTATAAGCAAAGTGAGCCTTTTTGGACCCTCTTCGTCGCTCAAGGCCTACATAGTCCTCGAATCCATTTGAAATTTGTGAAAGTTTGTTTACCGTGATTCGTTGTATTAATAAGGCATAGTCGACTATTAGTCATGTAACACAAAAATTTGCACGACTTTTTGAGTACACGACGCTCTTTCCACTTCACGTGGATATCGACTCAGATTATTAAAATTCCGTATGAAAACGTCACTTACGTAGGTTAGTTAGTTTTGAATCAGTCATGTGATTCCCATGATTGATTAAATACGCCTGACAATTTCTATTTTTTCCATCCTTGAAAAACCAACTTGCCTAGTTGGTTTTTTAAGTACGTATTATATTTAGCATTGAGTTCATTCCCTGCACAAAGATATGCAATAACATATGCAATATGCATTTTAAATATTGAATCAAGACAAGCTCTGCTAAGTTTAAGGATTTAATAACTGCGTTTATATTGACGTTTTAAGCCCAAACTCTGCTTAGGCCTTCGGGCGGGCGCGGGCGGCTTAAAACTTCGACACCATAGTTGGTTACTAATTCATACGAAGAAGTAAGGACGTGCTAAAGTACCACGATCCCCAGTCCCAGGTGGGGCAGAGGGTGCTTAGAATTTCTGGAAGTTGCCCAGCTGCCGTAACCCAACTACCCTGACCTTTGCGTGATAAACGATACTGCACCTATCTTGTTCCGAAACTGGATTAGACGAGCATTGGACCGTGGAGATAGGGATTGAAAGGGTGGCATAAATATAGCAATGTATTAATTCGGTCTGCAGATGATGATGATGATGATGATGTGTGATAGTGCTCAGGATAATTCATTTATAGCCTATGTAACTTGAAATATGTAGGCACCTAGATTGCTTGGATTGAAAGGATAATGCTTAAAATTGCCCGAAAAAATTTGTTTATTTAGTGTATCATCTAAATTCATATGAAACTAATACAAATATTCAGCCTCTAATTTGAGTAGGAAAAAATATAAACATTTAATCTTTCTTATTCATTAATTAAGAAGTTGTCAAATGTGAGCCTTAATAATGAATACACATTAGTTCCATGTCACTTAATACAAAATAATGATTTACAATATCTAATTTGTTACCTATGTATAATAAACAAGGTAATTTATGTTAAGTGAGTGTTCTAGAACATTTACATAATGTAAAATGGCAGGTGCATCAGTATCTACTTAAGTAAGCAAAACAGGTCTTGAAATATTCCACTTCGACGACCTATGTGGTTCAGTACTGCCCGCATTAGATTCTTAAGGTTGCGGGTTCAATTTCCGACATGTTTATAAGATCTGCTAATATTTATTTTGAGTTTGGGGGTTTTCTATGTATCACAATCTATATACATAGGAAACCCACAGAACAAGAATGTGTGTATTTACAAAAATTATCTTATTAGTAATATAAGTAATGTGGTTTCCATAAAACAAGCTCAGAGGGCCTAGTACGAGTTGCATAATTCGAAAACTTTTATAGTGTACTATATCGAGCTCAATTTTAGTGTACGTTTTTTGGAAATTCGCAACTAGTTTTAAGTAGAAACTGATCGAGCAACGTAGATAATCTTCTTGCAGATTGCAATAATTATCACTCAAAATGGTGAGGTAATTAACGAAAAAGGTACTTTAAAATTGAGCTCAATATAGTATACTTTAAAAGTTTTCGAATTGTGCAACTCGTTCAAGGCCCTCTGCTTAGTTCGGGACTGTATGATGCTTTGTGATAGAGTCACGCATAATTATGTTTATTTGTATTTTTTTTACGTAGAGAAGCAAATTATTTGATTTTTAATCTTACTAATAACGTCATTAAAGTAACTCGCACGTAAAACCAAATGACACTGCTTATAACTACAGTTAGGTAGGTATGTAGTGTGCCATCGTACGCTTCAATAGCACCGCAAAATGCATTAGCTGTTAAGAGCATCATGATGTAATTTGAACTGCCCACGACATCTTAATAACACCTTAATGAATATGCTCTTACACAAAGTTGAGTAGACAAATTTATTGTGTCAACATCGCTCGATGTTTAGTTAGATCAGAGCGCGCCCGTGCTACAAAAGGCACGTCAAGATGTTGATTCTGACTTTTTCAGTGGCTAAGTCATGTCGGAGGCTTTTGGACAGCCTAAAACTCTGACACCTGAGTTGGCCTCTAATTCATACGAAGAAGGTAAGATCTCTCGTATAACATAAAGATTGAAACCCAATCAGCGCGATACATTTTAAAGGCATTCCTCGTAGCGCACCCAGATGAAGCGCACCAACGTACTTTCACATAGTTCACCCGTTTTAGTGCGCTTCGTTCAGTAGGTATAAATATTGAGTTTTTATTCCTAATTCTAATTTAAACACGTACCTACATAATATCTACGCCTAGTACTAGTACTTAAATATAATCGAAAATGTCTCTTCTAAAGCATTCGTCTCGTAAATTAAGTACCTTAAAAAGTCAAAGTCAAAGTCGATCGACATCGAATACACTGCGCAAGATTTGCCATCTTTACGTCGAAAACGAACTATCGCATACAAACGTTTGACTAAGGCTTTAGAGATAGGTATTTTAGCCGCTAACGATTCTACTCAGCGAGATTTTTTTTGTTTCGTATCATCAAGAAGTAAAACAAATCGCTGCGAATTTTGAGGATGCGCACTTCATTATCCAGGAAGTTCTTGATGATCCTGAAAATGAGGATAATACTATTCAGGAGCAATTTGACGAAATGTATTTCAGAGTTTTAGCGATCCATCGTAACTTATCTAAACCGGAATCGTCTAGTTCTCGCGGCAGTTCTTCATCGAACATTCGATTGCCAAAAATCGTACTTCCGACTTTCAACGGTGATATCAAAAAATGGCCGGAATATTTTGACACTTTTAACGCATTGATACACAACTCGACATCGATTACCGACACTGAGAAGTTTCATTATCTCTTATCATCTCTCAGCGGCGATGCGTTAATGGTAGTCAAGCCGTTCCCGTTAACTCACGAGTACTATTGTGACGCGTATAGTGCACTTATTGCGCGCTATAAGAATAAACGCGATCTAGCCTTTACGTGTTGGCGGGATATTTTAAAGATCGAATTTAAATGCACTGACGCTCACGAGTTTAGGAAATCGCTTGACTTATTCGAGGAAAACTTAAGTATTCTGAAGACGATTAACTTGCCAATTAGTCAATGGGACTTTATTTTAGTGTATCACATTTTATCGAAACTAGATACGAAATTGCGCCGTGATTTTGAAGAAAAATACTCGGAAATAGAAATGCCTAATTATAATCAATTAAAATCGTTTTTGCATTCGAAATGTGAGGCATTATTGCGAGATACACACTTTAACGAATCGAATAAAACAAACAAACCTTCACACAAATTTATCCCTGCGCTGCCGCATCAATCGACGCGCAGTTCAACTTCACATACACTGGTCGCCGCGACCCCCGTAACCGATCAAACCCAAACCGGAAGTAATGCGTCCACTGTTCCGTACACAAGTAAATGCTCGTTTTGCAGTGATTTTCATTCAATAGCGGCATGTACCGAGTTTCTTAAAAAATCGGTGGATGATCGAATGAAAATCGCTAGCGAGAGAAACTGGTGCATCAATTGTTTAAGGCCATCTCATCAATTGAAGGACTGCAAATCGATCTTTTCGTGTCGCATATGCAAACGGAAACATCACACCTTACTCCATAGCGATAAATCTAAAGAATCGAATCAAACCGTATCGTCTTTGGTTTCAAGGTCTCCAACTCACACGACCGTTTTGCTTGCAACTGCAATCGTTCAGGTTAGGGATGCGTCTGGTTCGATGCAATCGTTCCGTGCTCTATTTGACACCGGAAGTCAAAGCAATTTTATCACGGAGTCAGCGGTGAAGTGTTTGAACTTACAACCCACTCAAGCTAACGTTAGCGTAAGCGGTATCGGAGAGGCAGTAGCATCTACACTCGGTGACGTCACTTGTGCAGTAGGTACAAACAATAAAACTATTTTCAACTTGGACTTTCATGTCATCTCAACAATATGTGGCGATCAACCTATCGCAAAACTAAACACATCGGGATGGTCACACATTAACACGTTGCCTTTAGCCGACCCCGGTTTCGATATTCCGGGACCTATCGACTTATTGTTCGCTGCGGATGTTTTTGCGGATTCACTCCTGAATCAACACGTCAAAGGGAATGTCAACCAACCTACCGCCTTTAACTCCGTTTTCGGTTGGCTTCTTTTAGGCAAAACGCGCTTGGCTTCTAGCACCTTAGCGCACTCATCGCTGGACATCGATAACGAGTTGAACTCATTAGTTCAACACTTCTGGGAATTAGACTCCGTACCTAAGGCTTCACTTCTAAATCGGGATGAAGCTCTTTGCGAACAAAAATTTATATCCGATCATAGTCGAAATTCATCCGGACGATATATCGTACGTTTGCCCTTTAAGGATAACTCGGAACCTACATTCGAAGGCTCTCGCGAGGTAGCGATGCGACGGTTCTACGCTATAGAACGCAGACTGTCACGTGATCCAGATTTGCAGGTTCAATACGCCGACTTCATGTCGGACTATATCAACACCGGTCACATGTCGCTACTAGTTCCTGCGGACGAACTAAGTATGGGGAAGTATTACATACCTCACCATTGTGTCTTACGCCCAGAATCGACAACCACTCGTCTCCGCGTTGTTTTCGACGCCTCTGCCAAAGATGCTCATTCCCGTTCCTTAAACGATTCTCAACTCACCGGTCCGAAATTACAACCTAACATTTTGGAAATTCTCTTGCGATTTAGGGAACATAACATCGTTTTTATGGCCGATGCGCGACAAATATTTCGTCAGATTTTAATCTATCCCGCCGACCGTGATTTTCAGCGTATCTTTTGGAGAGCTTCTCCTAACGATTGTCTTCAAGAATATCGCCTGAATACTGTCACGTATGGCGTATCATCATCCCCCTTTCTGGCTTGCCGTACACTGCGACAGCTTGCTGTAGATGAGGGAGATGCGTATCCCATTGCGAAAGACATCATTTTATCTGACGTGTACGTTGACGACGTAGCAACCGGAAGTGAGTCCATCGAAACCGCTCAGCAAGCAAAAACCCAACTGATCGCTTTGTTCAACCTTGGCGGATTTCAACTCCGAAAATGGGTGAGCAGTGATGCGCAACTTTTGTCCGATCTTCCTAGCGAGGACTGTTTAACCGGCTCCGTCTCTCTCGACAATTCTGAACCTTCAACTCTAAAGGTGCTCGGCCTCAAGTGGGACCCGTCATCCGATTCCTTTCTCTTCGAAATCAAACCTTCAGATCGACTATGTACAAAGCGATCTATACTCAGCGAACTCGCTCGAGTTTTCGACCCATTGGGCTTCTTATCCCCCATCACAATACAAATCAAATCCTACATCCAAAAGCTTTGGATTCTCGCTATCGGATGGGACCAAACGCCGCCTGATGAAGTAATCAGTACGTGGTCAGCTTATAAAAATCAACTACCCCAGTTGAGTCAGCTTCGAATCCCTCGCAAGCTAACTTGCATCGATTCCAAATCGTGCGAGCTCCACGGCTTTTGCGACAGCTCCGAGATAGCCTACGGTGCTGTTATATACTTACGCGTCACTGATAAGGACGGTGCAGTCCACGTCTATCTCGTCTGTTCAAAGGCTCGCGTAGCACCGCTCAAACGAACTTCGTTGCCTCGACTGGAGCTCTGCGCTGCAGTTCTTCTTGCGGATCTTTATAAATTCGTCCGAGATACTTACCTCGCTCGTATCAAAATCGATGCTATCTACCTGTGGTCAGATTCCACAGTTGTCCTTTCGTGGTTACGCTCACATTCGTCTCGCTGGGCCACATTCGTTGCGAACCGGGTAAGTCATATTCAAGAACTGACTCCTACAGAATGTTGGCATCACGTGTCTTCGGGAGACAATCCCGCGGATATCTGCTCGCGTGGACAGTTTCCGAGTGAACTCGTTCACAATTCGCTATGGTGGGCGGGGCCCTGCTGGCTATCGCAAGATTACTACTCATGGCCTTCGAGCCTGCATATCGTACCTCACGAAGATGAAGTGATCATCAAAGCCGAAGAACGCAAACCAGTAGCATTAGTTACCGGACAAGCTGATGAAAGCGGGATCAACGACCCATCAATAATCGACGGTTTGCTTAATCGTTTTTCTTCGTTTTCGAAAATTGTTAATGTTCTCTCTTACATTCATCGTTTCATTAACAATACTCGACATCCTAATCACGCAAATCGAACGCAATATCTCAGTAACGTTGAACGTCATCGAACTTTGATGCATATCGTAAAACACGTCCAAAGTCATGCCTTTTCGGAAGAAATCTCAAATCTAAAATCAAGAAAGATGTTATCAAAACCCTTTCGCAAACTTAACCCGTTTCTTGACGACCAAGGTGTGCTCAGGGTGGGCGGTAGAATCTCTCGATCAGGATTAGAATACGAGCAAAAACATCCAGCATTCTTACCGTCGGACCACCCATTAACGTCCCTAATCATCGACTTTATTCATCGAACATATTTACATCCATATTTACATCCATCCATCCATTACATACACTACGCACTTCTTATTACTTCAACAATTTTGGATTATCGCTGCCAAACGTGCCATTCGTCGTCGCCTTTCCAGGTGCATTCAATGCTTTCGAACGAACCCACAGCCATTACAGCCTTTCATGAGCGATCTCCCATCATATCGGGTCAATCAAGTCAAACCGTTTTCAGTAGTAGGCGTTGATCTAGGCGGACCGTTTCGCATCAAACTAGGTTCACATCGGGGAGCGAAGATAGACAAGGCATATTTATGCTTGTTTGTCTGCTTAGCAACCAAAGCGGTCCACCTAGAGGTAGTGTCGACGCTGTCGTCGGAGGGTTTTATCGCCGCTCTACGGCGTTTTATAGGACGTCGCGGTCGCTGTAACGTAATTCACGCGGATTGTGGAACCAATTTTGTCGGCGCTAGGAATCAACTTTCGTCGTTAATGCAGCAGGCGTGCAGCAGGCGCAAATTGAATTCAAATTCAACCCTCCCGGCGCCCCGCACTTCGGTGGAGTCTGGGAAATCCAAATCAAAGCGGCGAAATCTCACTTGTATCGGGTAATAGGAGACCAAGTCCTCACGTTCGAGGAGTTAACGACCCTCTTCGTTCAAATCGAATCTATTTTGAACTCGCGGCCCCTTAGCCCTATTAGTTCTGATCCAAATGACCTGTCATGTTTAACACCTGGTCATTTCCTCACCTTAGAGCCTTTGACATCTGTGCCCGATGAAGATCTCTCTTCTATCAACTTAAACCGGCTTCATCGGTGGCAGATGTTACAAGCATTCCAACAGAATATTTGGTCCAGATGGAAATCAGAGTACTTGAACTCATTAACACAACGCGCCAAATGGACCAAGGATTCAAAACCGTTATCGATAGGTTCGATGGTGATAATCAAAGACGACAATCGCGCTCCATTGCAATGGACTCTCGCTCGCGTCATAGATCTCCATGTCGGTGGTGATGGAATAGCTCGGAGCGCATCTGTTAAAACAGCAAACAACCACATCATAAATCGACTGTTGGTAAAACTTTGTCCTCTACCAATAGAAGACTAGTTTTAATCGTATCAATCTTAATATCGATCTTAGTTAAGTTAATTAAGAAATTAGTATCTAGTATCAATCAAACTTATTATCGTTTGTATCATCATCTTTATAACAAGCCTTTTTTTCTTTCGTTTATCCAGAAAATACCATAGGTATTTTGGTGGGCGGGATGTTCCGTTCTCATAGAACATAAGTAATTTTAAATCAAACAATATCGATGTTCATATCCAAGCTTACTCAGCAGTATCGAAGCGCCATCTATTGGTTGCTATGCACGTACGTAAAACGTCAAAGCTTGGAGTGACAGTTGAAAGAAGAGTTGGTTCAGCCATCAATCGCGACGCACGCGCATTTTCATCGGGAGGCCAATATAGCTTTCAAATCTAACGGTTCCGTGTGTGATTTTCATATCTGGTGTGCCTTTCGTGAACCCTTACATCTCCAATCATCATCAGCTCAGAAACCATCTAAAAGTGGAAGTTCATCGTGCAGTGCTGGTCGCAGTCCGAGGTATGTACGTTGCATATATCTTTACTGTTGCCGGCCTGGATCTTGAACATCGTTTTTAACGTGTAAAATCGTCAGACCATCATCAGGTGGTCTTCCCAGAGTAGCGGAAAGCCATCATCTCATTTCGGCTGATGCGTACGCTACACTGTATATATATAATGTTTTATAAAAACTAGTAAAATCTAGTGAAATCTTTTAAATAATTTTGGTTCTTGTTTCTTTGTTTGGTGTCAACATTTTTATTTAATTTCACAGATCAATGAAATATTTTATTAGATACGTCCACGTGTACCCAGCTATACAAAATGTATACACTTGCACGTTGACTGCGGACCTCAAGTAATAATACTTTGAGAAAACACACTTTGTGAAAACACACTTTCCGTAATCATTGCGTTACTTGGGGCGTATATATATAGGGTTGACGGCCTCTGTGGGGCAGTGGGCGAAGGTCCGCCTGAGACGAAGAAGGTTGCGGGTTCGATTCTCGCTGCGGGACAAATGTTTGCATGCTCTGTAGATATTTGTCTCGGGTATTCTATGTATGATATTTACAAAAACATATTATATATGTAGTATATCAATCATGTGGTCTCAATAATACAAGCTCTGCTTAGTTTGGGGCTACATGATGCTGTGTGATTACGTCTTATTTATTTATTATTTATTTATTTATTTAAAGGTACCATAGAGAAGGGAATAATTATATGGAGTAATTGTTACCCATTCAACTGCAGTGCATTTAAAGATTCATCAACATCAACTGCAAATGCTATTGAAAACATAACGATAAATAGTTACCTATTATCTGATGTTTTAGTAACGCGAACAGTCTTGTCATGACACCTACTCCTTTCAACCTCTTTTTATTCAAAATATTTAAATAGGTAACCTACATTAGATTATAATAATAAATAATACTGGACGTTATCAGACAGCATCATGTCGCCCCAAACTAAGCAGAGCTTGTAATATGGGAACCACATGTTTGATATGGTTAACACATACTTTTTTTTTAAGACAAATCTGCAGAAGATAGTTCAAGGTTAATAATGGAAATAATCTATATTTAACGTTATTTAATCGTTAACATACTAACACAAACAAATAAAATCTCGGAATTGTAATAAGTAAGTAACATGAGTGTGGGTACAATTACCTCAAGATCGAGTTGACTGGAGGGATTGTCGAGACGCCTTTGCCTAGCAGTAATATTGCTATATCACTGCTGGGCAAAGGCCTTACGACGTTGCCTGCTAATCGTAATATTGATAGTCACCTACTCCATTGCGTTATCTTAGTTATTAGAGAAACTATAAATACATAATAACTATACAAAACAACCGAAAACGTTAAAAGTATTCTATGTTGGTGGAGATTCAAATTCTTCAGTTTTGACTTCTGTTGTTCTTGTTTTCATGATATTTTGAATCACAAGGAAATTGAATACTCTCGAATCATATGCACTTATACACAGTATGAAACGAGAGTATTCTAATTTGCTGGAGATTCTAATTCTTCACTTTTGACTTCTGTTGTTCTTGATCCTTTCTGTGGTTTTGAATCACAAGGGAATTGAACACTCTACCCACTTAATCGCTTGAAACATTAATAGATAGAATTCTTGTTCGCTGGAGAATCGAATTCATAGCGTTCGCTTGCATAGCATGCTTGCATGCTTAGTGTGATTAGTTTGAAACTTTGTATAGAATATTCTTCGGTACAAATGCTTAACCTCCTACCCCATAAACGGGGTGCAATAGGGTGTTTTATGCAGTCAAGAGATCAGAAATATGTTGATCCGCAACCTAATTGATTTGAAACATTTTTTGAAAATTCCATCCCTAAGATACGGGAATATTCATATTCATATTCATATTTGTGGTATTTGTAATGGAAACCAATAATTAAATTAATATTTTTATTTTCCGTTCCAAAGCACCCTAACATAGATTCATTATTTCTTACATAGACCATAGACTATAACACAGACATCACACTCTTCCCCGCATTATATAAATCAAAACTTATAAATTATCAGCTCACATAGCTTTTTCAACAAAAATTATATTATAAACTTCTCTCCCCTCTAATGATTACGACAGGTCGTAAACTAATAAGTTAAGATTTAATTAATAAAGTAGGTACATGCATGTCTGTAGGTAAATAGTTATTGTACGTGGATTATGTTTTTATTCTAATAAACTACAGTCACATTTTAGAATTTGGTTAATGTGTCTTTTCCAGTTCTGTCCCGATACGTCAATAACAAAATATTATCTGGCATAGATTCGGCCACGATCACACCTTGAATCCAAGGAATCTTTTGCACGGCCTAATTTTAGACTAATGTTTTAGGTTTTAGAATAATTCGTTTAGACATCGGTCATCGTAGCTAGATCATACTTAAAGAAAAGCCGCATCAATTACTTGATGCGGGACATTCCAACCTCTTCCCCTCGAATGTCAATCCATAACCACGCCACACTGAATATTAAACAATTATTAAGTTAATGTAACCTTCTGATTTACCGATGTCTAACCGTAGATCTATAGTTATTGTTCTATTGATTTATAGATAAGTATATTAAACGTGCTGGCGAGATAACCCGACAATATTTTTTTTATTTAATATGGGCCAGCTCTTAACCTCGAGGCTTGCATAGGCAAAGATGAGGTCGACGATGGGGCGAGCTTTCCCAGAAGATGCCTTTTAACTCTCTTTTTGAAGCCGTTAGGGTCATAAGTCAATGGAAAAACAGACGCTGGCGGCTGATTCCATATTTTAGCAGTGGGCATTATAAATTATGTTTGGAAGCGTTTAGTCCTGTTAAATGGAATATCAACTTGATGCGGATGGTAGTTAGCAGTGCGTCTGAAGTTCCTATGGAAGAAAGGTGAAGGCGGAATAAGGTCATGTAACTCCTGAGCACACTCTCCGTAGTACAATCTATAAAAGACCGACAAACACGCAACCTTATCTGGTTTCTCTATTGTGATTAACTGAAACTTCGGTATTTTATTTACATATTTTCTACTGAACAAATTCCATAATCTTAAGTTGAATATTTATATCTGAGTATATATCATCTGAGTTGGTGATCGGCTAACTCTGTTGCAAACAGAAATGATTGATACCGATCCTGTTTTAACAAACTGTGACAGTTTGTCAATTGCACTATCTATCTATTTCGTCTAGCTGGTTTAAATTAGTAAGTTGTCTAAAAAGTAGGCGGTTAAGACCACAAAGGTGCAATCTGATCTAATAGCACAGAGACCATCTGAGCTTTAGACCAGATTATACTAAGACCACCTACTTATTAGACCACTTGCTAATTTAAATCAGCTGCTTTTTTAAACGAAATGATACTAACTGCAAAGATTTTTATTTCCAAGGTTTTATTGTGAACAAATATGTATTTATTATCTATCAACACTAATCTACAGTAATATTAATAAAAATGTATTTGTGTGTGTGTGTGTGTGTGTGTGTGTGTGTGTGTGTGTGTGTGTGTGTGTGTGTGTGTAAGTGTATGTTTGTAATGAATAAACTCAAAAATAAATGTGCCGATTTCAAAAAATATTCCACCATTAGAAAGCTACATTCACCCTGAGTAACATAGGCTATATTTATTGCTAGAAAAGACAGATATCCTTACTGAAACTTAAGTAACGTAACTCAAGGTGTAAAAAAAGATAACAATAAAGCAACAAAAAAAGGTTAAATTCAAAAAAATCTTGTATTCCCGTGCGAAGCCGGGACGGGCCGCTAGTAATTTATATAATGTGAAAGTATGTGAGATCGATGTTTTTTACCACGAATCTCCGTAACTAGTTTCTAGAATAACACAAAGACTAATAAAATTTGGAAAAATCTTCACCTATTGACTTCAAATTTTGCACAGAAACTACTGAAAATAAACTACTAAAATAATCCACTATTACAGCATTTTCTAAACTTTAAATTTTTAACTGTTATTCAGCATTTTTTGCAAAAAAATTTCAACCCTTTATAGGTTTCAAGGCGATGGCAAAAATTGTATAGGGAAGAAAAAGAAATTACTTATTGGTTTGACATTTTGAACAAAGAATATTGAAAATATCTAAATAGGTACGTGTTTTTTCACGCCTTAAGCGTGGAACCAATTATAATGAATATGGGAAAGATAAACATTTATACATATAAGTAGTTGACCCGCTCGCAACTTTGTTTGCGTGTGTACGTCTACTTCAAATTGTACTCCCCACTCTGATTCCCACTTCCCATCCACCCCGACCCCCTATCTCACTACCACTCACTCCCACGCCACGACCACTGCCATTGCCACTCATTCAAAAATTTCAAATACAACCTATGGGCCTACAAATTGGCAAATTGGATCAACGGTTTGAGGGTTATGCTCGAACAAACATATATATGAACTTACAACAAATACCAATGTAATCCGAACTACAGAATAGTCAGAAATATGATGTTATCGAAACTTTACAGAAATGTGAGTTCATGTTATTGATGTTGATATTAATTCTCCTAAGTGCTTTTCACTTACCCCTTTACTTAGAAAGCTACTTTATTTTAACCAGTGCTTAAAGTTGGCCCTGTAACTGTTGGTCCAATGAAAACAGATGGCACGGCACTAGTTTAAGTATCGTTTACTTTTGAAAGTTTTTATAGGTAACGTCATTATTCTTTAAAATTGGACATTTCAATTTTAAAGTAATCAGATTGGGTTTTCAAATATGAGTATAAATAAAATGTAATTTAAGTCAAAAACATTAAGGATTATTGATATCAACTTCGTTTCAAACACCCCCAAAGAACTTTCTACCCCTTTTTAACCCTGTTTGGGCGATGAGTTCAATAAAATACGAAACACATCCTCCATCAATTCAGTTAAATAATATTTATGCAAAATTTGAAGTAGACTGGACCGCGGAATCACGTTGTCTCATACAACATTTGCCACCGTCTTTCACCCCCTTAAGGGTGCAATTTGGGAAATTCCTTTCTTTTCGGATGCCTACATCGTACATAGAACACACCCTCGCAAGTTTCAGGTCTCTAAAATCTGTGGTAGTCATTCAGAACAAATGATTTTATGAGTATAGATTTCTTTATAAGTAAGTATAGACTTATGCCCTTGTAACTGTTACATAGTATTCTTATCAATCTTAATCTTCAAGAATCTTCACTGGTATCCTTTTTCAATAGAATATTTCAATAGAGAATTATCTTCTTTCCTTCTGGCTCGTTTCTGTTGTTTTGAATCTCAAGTTTTGAATCTGAAGTTCTGTTGTTCTGAATCTCAAGGATAGCGGTAAATTCTTGCAACTACTAGCTTAAACCGTAACTGCACGAATTTACCGCTAAGCTTAATATTCAGATTCTTCTTGAATTATTCATGAATTAATATTTTTCATTATCCAGGTAATTTGATAGATATTTTACAATTGAACAACATTACATTTACCCTCCGGCGAGGTGGAGTTACGATTTGCGAAGGGCTGCTGGTGGAGGTTGGATGTGTCAAGCTCAGGACAGGACGCAATGGCGCTCATAAGGGGAGGCCTATGTCCAGCAGTGGACTGCTAAAGGCTGATAATTATGATGATGATGGTTATGATGAAATTTGACCATAGTTAAGATATTATCTTTTAGAATACTTTGGACACATTTCATTAACTAGTTGCCTCGTATCTGTAATTGTTACCTATTTACTTCGTGATCCTCTCATGAATAACAAACTCGATAGATAATTTCATTAATTTGTACTATGTAGTTTTGTTAACACCATTCAAACCAACTATGAAAAGTCGAGATACATGCGCCATCACGGCTCTTATTATTTTTAATATTAATATGTAGATACTCAAATATACTGGGTTTCTCAGACATAGAACTACACGTAACTACTACCATAACTGAGTAGCAGCAGCAGCCCGGCTCGAGCGAGTGTTTTCAGCACGTAAACGTATAAAAATAATGTTATACATTGTGCAAGATTAATATTAAGCTATTATATTTATTGGGGTCCAGAACCACACGGTTCACTAGTTGATATATACAAAATAAGTTTATTAAAGTGCGAGTTAACTTTTTTCCTAAGGGTGCGTTTCAAATCGGTGCAGTTTAAAAAACACTGTATTAATAAATACATACGATGAGAGCATTTTTATGGAATTCACACAAACTGATGAGGTCTAATCACCGCATCAATTGATCGAAATGGATAGGTAAAATGTTGTCGAATTTTGCGATTTTTCAAGGCCAAATTATATATAGGGTAATTTGTTAATTCGGTGCTAAATATATTACCTCCTAGTATCCATATTCTTTGTAATAAAAAATGTATGTATAAATTTACAATGTCGCTATTTGCGTGACGTTGTATATTCCATAAAAATGTTCTCATTTTGTTATGTTGTTTATTGTATATATATATATATATATATATACATATATACCTATATATATGTCTTTGAAACTGACTGACTTTCATACAAGCTTTACCCTATTTCACCCATTAAGGGGTGGAATATACAACGTCTCGCAATTAGCGACATTATATATTATCTTATATCTTAATATATATGATTTAAATATCTATATTTTACGAAAAAAACTAATTTGTATCGCACGCCATTGACGTCGCCCGCGGTAGGCGAGTTAACTCGCACTGAACCGGTCGTGTTTAAAATAATGTTAATTTTCTCAAACTTAAGCTTTCGCTAACTTAACTTCGCTAACTTAAGCTTCTCATTTTTGAAAGGAGATATGAATATAATGCTGTTTTTGACGTGTTTTGTTCAACAATGTCCTCTATTAAATAATATAATCTTAAATTCTTATAAATCTTAATCTTCAAGCAGCTTCACTGTTATCCTTTTTCAATAGAATGTGTCAGGAGAGCATTGTCTTCTTTCCTTCTCGATCTCGAGTGATAGAGAAATCTCAAGGCTATAGCTTATTTCACGCTTTACTAGCTTAAACAGTAGCCTCATGAGATCACCTATAAGCTAAAGATTCTTATTCTTGATAAAAGTTCGTATTTTTCTTTATCCAGGAAATTTCACAAATAATTAAAATTACACATTACATAACAGGTATTTTACTATTTTAATTTAAATTGCATACAAAGATACAGGTTTGTCGATCGATTCATGTTATTATAAATTGGTAAACGGACTGACAGGGTAATACACGAGGAGATCTAGTTCCCCTCCTATAATCCATACTCTTTGTAAATGTATACCATATTAATTATAATAAACTGTAGATATAATATTGTATAATATATTTACAATTGTATGTATAGAGGAGAATTCCGTCTGATGTAAGGCGCTCGGTACCAAGACTTTTTTGACGCACTCATTTTAGAGTGCGTCAAAAAAATCTCCAACAAGTTTTTAGTCGATTGTACTGTCTAAATAATTAAAAATGAGGGTCATTGCCATAATAACACTTTATATCAATGTTTGTTGCCATAGTAACGTATATAGCATTGGTTGTTGCAGTCTAATGGCGGCGTGCGACCGAAACCAAATCAACAAAATATTTTTAAGCTATTGCATAGCTTCTATCGAGGGCCTTGAGCGCGGGGACCGAATCCAGAAATTCCGTAACGAAAAAAAACCTCACGCTCCCCACTCCGACGGGCACGGAGGTGTGGCTTGAAGGCCGTGCATTGTCTAACGTCGTTTCTTTTCGGCAGTCTTCGACACGGTGTTTGTGTGCGTGCAACTAGACGTATTGTACGACCCTACGAAGCTCGTTTATTTAATAAAAGAAAAAAAAAAAATGTTTTCTTATCGGTCACCACGCTCAAAAAGTGTAACTTGAATTAATATCAAAGAAAAAGAAATACTGCATAAATAAAATAAATAAATAATTATAATTGCATAAGTTGATACAAAATGCTATGCAATAGCTTTACCGCGGCAGTCCCCGAGTGCCACACGTCTTTTTTTTACTTTATTAGAATCCCGTCGGTGTGTAAAACTAAAGAAAATGTTAATGTAATTTATAAAATATACTAAATTTTATGGGATACGTTTGGTTTTGACGCAATTGGTACGGGTTCTCGGCATTCTCCTTTATAATGTCACTATTTGAAGTTATATATTCCATCCCTTAAGGGGTAAAATAGAGGATGAAAACTTGTACAAAAGTCAGTCAGTTTCAAAATTAAACCTCGAGTCAACTCGCACTTAACCGGACTTGTTTAAAATTGTATTAATATTTAGCTTCTCATTTATGAAAGGATATAAGAATATAGTGCTGTTTTTGACGTGATTTGTTCATAATGTCATCTATTAAATAATATAAACTTAAATTCTTAGAAATCTTAATCTTCAAGCAGCTTCACTGTTATCCTTTTTCAATAGAATGTGTCAGAAGAGCATTATCTTCTTTCCTTCTCGATCTCGAGTGATAGAGAAATCTCAAGGCTATAGCTTATCTCACGCTTTACTAGTTTAAACAGTAACCACATGAGATCACCTATAAGCTGAAGATTCTTATTCTTGATATAAGTTCGTAGTTTTCTTTATCCAGGAAATTTCACAAATAATTAAAATTACACATTACATTGCAGGGTTTTTACAATTTTAATTTTAGTTGCATACAAAGATACAATTTTGTCCTATTCTTTTCCTTATCTTTGTCAATGACCTCCCATTAACAATAAAATAAAACAAGGTATCACTGTTTGCGGATGACATAAAACTTTATAAAGAGATATTTTCCACGGGCGATGTCCAGGAGGATCTTAACGCAGTAAGCGAGTGATGTAAAGACAACAACATGTTGCTTGATGCTCAAAAATGTTTTCATATCAAACTAACTCGAAACAAAAACATAATTCAATCTGTCTACAATATAGAAGGGGTCCACCTGGAGCAGGTAGAGCTTAACTGTAACCTGGGAGTCATAGTGGATAGTAAACTTTCATTCATAGATCACATGGATAGCATAGTTGGTAAGGCAAATAAGATTTTAGACTTTATTAAACGCAACAGCAGACTTTTAAAAATTTGAATCACGTCCTATTCTATTTAACGCCCTTGTCCGTAGCCACCTGGAATACATTTCGTCGGCATGGAATCCATGTTATATTACACAGTAACCGTATTGAAAAAGTTCACAAAACAGTTCAAAAAATCTTTTTTTTTAATTCAAAGAAGTCTATATGTCACTCACATATTCCGACTGCTTAAAATATTTTAAAATCGACTCTTTACACTAAATAATGTCATTGACTGACGTTGTCAGTCTTTATAAGGTCTGTAATTGACTATTCAGTGTTCCCGAGCTACTCCGCGAAATCTCACTCGCAGTTCCACGTCGTAACTTTAGACTTCACACCAGGAAAATATTCAACCCATGGCAACACAAAACAAATATGGGTTCCCATTCACCTCCAACCGCATGATGAAGAAGAATCACTACAATGCCTTCAAATTTAAACAGACTCGACATCTTTGGTCTTAGCATTATTTCTGTAAAATTAATATTATTGGGCTATTACACTGTGCAGGCGAGATCACAAGATGCCCCAGATCTGTCTGGAGCAGATGCCCCATGATTATGATGATGCGATCGCGTCTGCACAGACTTGAGCAGAGATCTGGCTCTACTTACTACTGTATTTTTATTTTATATTTTATTTATTAGGGAATGACGTCATACAAAAAACACACCCGCCATGAATGTATCTTTTACAATTATTTATATTTTCTGACTTGTTGAATTATTGTTATGAATAAATAAACTATGAACTATATACTGCGGGCCTCGGGCGTAAAACTACGCGCCATGGCCGAGTAGCAGCAGCTGTAGTGGTTTCCGTACTTCAGTCCGGACTAATGTATTTCGATTGCCAGGGTTATAACGGGTACGGAATCTTTTGCACGGCCTAATTTTAGACTAATGTTTTAGGTTTTAGAATAATTCGTTTAGACATCGGTCATCGTAGCTAGATCATACTTAAAGAAAAGCCGCATCAATTACTTGATGCGGGACATTCCAACCTCCTCCCCTCGAATGTCAATCCAGAACCACGCCACACTGAATATTAAACAATTATTAAGTTAACGTAACCTTCTGATTTACCGATGTCTAACCGAAGATCGATAGTTATTGTTCTATTGATTAATAGATAAGTATATTAAACGTGCTGGCGAGATAATCCGACAATAATAAATTCCTTAGACGATGCGTCCAGGAGACGTAACTTTCGTTTATGTTTGATTAGCACTTACTGATTGATCACACACTACACTGGTATCTCTATTGTGATGAACTGAAACTTAGGTATTTTATTTACTTATTTTCTACTGAACAAATTCCATAAGTTGAATATTTATATCCGAGTCTATATCATCTGAGTTCATACATCTGAGCATTGTATATTTGTCTGAGTCCTGAAATCGCCTCTAGCCTCCCCTCAATAGGGATCACCTTCCACACAAATTATCAACATGAGTATTTACATAGGTAAGCACTTACTAATTGTTCTCCCAAACCACTATAATACTGTTGGAACGGATATATAATTCCTATACATAATAAACATGAATCATATGATTTAAGCCGAGATGAAATGATCAGAGCCGTGGGAATGTTGGAAGCTGGTTCTCAGCAATGACATCCCTCTGGGCACGACGCAAAGTATTATAATTTAGGTTGACGTTACCGCATCACTGAAAGCGAGCAACATGGAAGACGAACACGCATCACCACACGTAGACAAGCGGGGTGATCGGCTAACTCGGTTCAAACAGAAATGAAGTTGTCTAAAAAGTAGGTGGTAAAGACCACCAAGGTGCAATGTGGTCTAAAAGCACAGAGACCATCTGCGCTTCAGACTAGATTATACTAAGACCACCTACTTATTAGACCACTTGCTAATTTAAACCAGCTGCTTTTTTAAACTAAATGATACTAACTGCAAAGATTTTAATTTCCAAGGTTTTATTGTGAACACAGATATATATATATATATATATATATATATATTATCTATCTACACTAATCTACAGTAATATTAATAAAAATGTATTTGTTTGTGTGTGTGTGTGTGTGTATGTTTGTAATGAATAAACTCAAAAACTACTTTGCCGATTTCAAAAATTATTTCACTATTGGAAAGTTACATTTACCCTGAGTAACATAGGCTATATTTATTGCTAGAAAAGATAGGGATCCTTACTGAAACTTAAGTAACGTAACCCAAGGTGTAAAAAAACATAACAATAAAGCAACAAAAACAAGGTTAAAATATAAAAAAAAATCTTGTACTCCCGTGCGAAGCCGGGACGGGCCGCTAGTAATTTATATAATGTGAAAGTATGTGAGATAGATCTTTTTTACCACGTATCTCAGAAACTAGTTTCTGGAATAACACAAAGACTAATCAAATTTTGTAAATCTCCACCTATTGACTTGAAATTTTGCACAGAAACTACTGAAAATAAACTACTAAATAATCCACTATTACAGCATTTTCTATACTGTACATGTTTACTGTTTTTCAGCATTTTTTGCAATTCAACCCCTAAGAGGTTTCAAGGGGATGGCAAAAATTTTATAGGGAAGAAAAAAATATTGACTTATTGGTTTGGCATTTTTAACAAAGATATCTCACTACCACTCACTCCCACGCCACGACCACTGCCATTGCCACTCATTCAAAAATTTCAAAACAACCTATCAGCCTACAAATTGGCAAATTGGATCAACGGTTTGAGGGTTATGCTCGAACAAACATATATATGAACTTACAACAAATACCAATGTAATCCGAACTACAGAATAGTCAGAAATATGATGTTATCGAAACTTTACAGAAATGTGAGTTCATGTTATTCATGTTGATATCAATTCTCCTAAGTGCTTTTCACTTACCCCTTTACTTATGAAGCTACTTTATTTTAACCAGTGCTTAAAGTTGGCCCTGTCACTGTTGGTCCAATGAAAACAGATGGCACGGCACTAGGCACTTTTATAACCCCGTTTGAGCGATGAGTTCAATAAAATACGAAACACATCCTTCATCAATTCTGTTAAAGAATATTTATGCAAAATTTGAAGTAGACTGGACCAAGGAATCACGTTGTCTCATACAAACTTTACCACCGTCTTTCACCCCCTTAAGGGTGCAATTTGGAAAAATCCTTTCTTATCGGATGCCTACATCATACAAAGAACACACCCTCCAAGTTTCTAGTCTACGATCAGTGGTGGTCATTCAGAACAAATGATTTTATGAGTATAAGATTTCTTCATACGTAAGTATAGACTTATGCCGTTGTAAATTTTACATAGTATTCTTATCAAACTTAATTTTCAAGAATCTTCAATGGTATCCTTTTTCAATAGAATGTTTCAATAGAGAATTATCTTTCCTTCTCGCACGTTCCTGTTGTTTTGAATCTCAAGGATAGCGGCAAATTCTTGCCCCTACTAGCTTAAAACGTAACTGCAAGAATTTACCGCTAAGCTTAACATTCAGATTCTTCATGAATGTACGTATTTTTCAGTATCCAGGAAATTTGATAGATATTTTACAATTGAACAACATTACATTTACCCTCTGGCTAGGTGGAGTGAAGATCTGCGAAGGACTGCTGGTGGAGGTTGGATGTGTCGAGCTCAGGACAGGGCGCAATGGCGCTCATTAGGGGAGGCCTATGTCCAGCAGTGGACTGCTATAGGCTGATAATAATTATGATGATGGTGATGATGACATTTGACCTTAGATGTGACGGCCTCTGTGGCGCAGTGGGCGAAGGTCCGCCTGAGACGCAGGAGGTCGCGGGTTCGATTCCCGCTGCGGGACAAATGTTTGCATGTTCTGTAGATATTTGTCTCGGGTCTGGGTGTTTTCTACGTATGATATGTATGTATTTACAAAAAAAAAAGTTATATATGTTGTATCAATCATGTGGTTCCCATAATACAAGCTCTGCTTAGTTTGGGGCTGCATGATGCTGTGTGATTACGTCCCGCGTTTTTTTTTATGATATTGTTTTTTAGAATATTTTGGACACATTTCATTAACTAGTTGCCTCGTATCTGTAATTGTTACCTATTTACTTCGTGATCCTCTTATAGCAAACGCTATACATAATTTCATAAATTTACACTACGTAGTTTTGGTTAGAGCATTCAAACCAAAGATGAAAAGTCGAGAACATTCGCCACCACGGCTCTTATTATGGTGTACCTATTCTTTTAATATAGGCAATATTAATATGTAGATACTCAAATATACTGCGTTTCTCAGACATAGACTTAACTACTACGACACGTAACTACTACCATAACTGAGAAGCAGCAGCAGCCCGGCTCGAGCGAGTGTTTTCAGCACATAAACGTATAAAAATTATGTTATACATTGTGCAAGATTAATATTAAGCTATTATATTTATTGGGATCCAGAACCACACAGTTCACTAGTTGATAGATACAAAATAAGTTTATTAAAGTGCGAGTTAACTTTTTATCCTAAGGGTGCGTCTCAAATCGATGCAGTTTAAAAATCACTATGTATCACTAAATACGTACGACAAGAACATTTTTATGGGATTCACACAAACTGATGCGGTCTAATCACCGCATCAATTGATCGAAATGGATGGATAGGCAAAAATGTACTTTGGTGGCTTTGGACAGGGTAATTTGTCAATTTGGTGCTAAAATATTTCCTCCTATTATCCATACTCTTTGTAAATGTATGTATAAATTTACAATGTCGCTATTTGAGCGACCCCTTAAGGGGTAAAATAGGGTTAAGCTTTTATGATATGCTTCGGAACTTCTGAAGGCAGGAGGAGCTCCTGTTGTGCAGGAGCTGCAGAACCTCTTCAACTCCGTCCTTCACTGTGGGAAAACTCCAAAGGCGTGGAACGAGAGCTTGGTGGTTCTGTTTTTTAAGAAGGGAGATAGGACGCTTCTTAAAAATTACAGACCCATCTCGCTCTTGAGTCACATCTATAAGCTGTTCTCTCGGGTTATTACAAATCGTCTCGCCAGAAGACTCGATGAGTTCCAGCCACCGGAGCAGGCCGGGTTTCGCGGAGGATATGGCACCATAGACCACATTCACACAGTGAGGCAGATTATACAGAAGTCCGAAGAGTATAATCAGCCCCTGTGTCTGGCGTTTGTGGACTATGAGAAAGCCTTTGACTCTGTAGAAACCTGGGCTGTCCTGGAATCCTTGCAGCGATGCCAAGTGGACTATCGTTATATCGAAGTGTTGAGATGTCTGTACGAAGCCGCCACTATGAGTGTCCGAGTACAGGATCAGCAGTCTAAACCCATCCAACTGCGCCGCGGAGTGAGACAGGGAGATGTCATATCTCCGAAACTGTTCACAAGCGCGTTGGAGGATATGTTTAAGACGCTGGACTGGAAAGGTATGGGCATAAACATAAACGGCGAGCACATCTCACACTTGCGATTCGCTGATGACATAGTCCTAATGGCGGAGTCGCTGGAGGAGCTGCAACAGATGCTGGACGGCCTAGCATCAGCCTCGCGAAAGATAGGTCTCGGCATGAATTTGGACAAGACCAAATTTATGGTCAATGACCGAATTGATCCGAGTCCTATCGTCGTTAATGGACACCTTCTTGAAGTTGTTTCGGAGTATACATACCTCGGGCAGAAATTGCAGTTGGGTAGAAACAACTTCGAGAAGGAGGCCAAGAGGAGGATTCAGCTGGGTTGGGCAGCATTTGGAAAACTACGTCGAGTTTTCTCGTCACCCATACCGCAATGTTTGAAAATAAAAGTTTTCAATCAGTGCGTCCTACCCGTCATGACATACGGAGCCGAAACGTGGACACTCACAGTACGGCTGGTCCACCAGTTTAAAGTCGCTCAGCGAGCTATGGAACGAGCTATGCTCGGGGTTTCTCTGAAAGATAAAATCCGTAACGAGTTTATCCGACATAGAACTAAACTTGTCGACATAGCTCAGAGAATTAGCAAGCTGAAGTGGCAATGGGCTGGCCATATCTGCCGAAGAACCGATAACCGTTGGGGTAAACGAGTTCTTGAGTGGAGACCACGGCTCGGCAAACGTAGTGTAGGACGCCCTCCGGCCAGGTGGGGTGACGATCTGCGAAAGGCTGCTGGTAGAAGCTGGATGCGTCGAGCTCAGGACAGGGCGCAATGGCGCTCATTAGGGGAGGCCTATGTCCAGCAGTGGACTGCTATAGGCTGATGATGATGATGATGATATGCTTGCATATTATGATATTTAAATATAGGAATATAAATAATTTAAATAACTATATTTTACGGAAAAATACTAATTTGTATCGCACGCCATTGAAGTTGCCCGCGGTAGGCGAGTTAGCTCGCACTTAACCGGTCGTGTTTAAAATTATGTTAATATTTAGCTTCTCATTTTTGAAAAGACATAAGAATATACTGCTGTTTTTGACGTGCTTTGTTCATAATGTCATCTATTAAATAATATAAACTTAAATTCTTATAAATCTTAATCTTCACTGGTATCCTTTTTCAATAGAATGTGTCAGGAGGGCATTATCTTCTTTCCTTCTCGATATTGAGTGATAGAGAAATCTCAAGGCTATAGCTGATCTCACGCTTTACTAGCTTAAACAGTAACCTCATGAGATCATCTATATGCTGAAGATTCTTATTCTTCATGAAAGTTCGTAATTTTCCTTATCCAGGAAATTTCACATATAATTGAAATTACACATTACATTACAGGTATTGTACAATTTTAATTTAAATTGCATGCAAATATACCAATGTGTTCGATAGATTCATCTTATTATATGATGGTAAACGGACTGACAGGGTAATTTAACAACGCACAGCCCAAATATGCACATACAACGTGGCGCATAAATGGCGACATTAAAAAAAAAACAAAGAGATCTAGATTCCCTCCTATTATCCATACTCTTTGTAAATGTATACCATATTAACAAGAATCTGTTAATATAATATTGTATAATATATTAACATTTGCATGTATAAATTTACAATGTCGCTATTTGAGCGACGTTGTATATTCTACCCCTTAATGGGTGAAATAGCGTTAAGCTTGTATGAAAATCAGCCAGTTTCAAATTAAGGATTTTAAAATGTACGCTTAAAATTGAAAGTTAATTTATACGTGACTCTGACTGAAGGGTTGAAACGGGAGGTGAATATATGGATATGACAAAATTCACATTAACGCGAGCGTAACCAAGGGCGAAAGCTAGTTGAAAATATTTCATTACCCTGTACTTCCATTATGAACAGTAAATTCGATACATAATTATTTATTTAAACTAGTATTATTTAGAGCATTTATCCCGACTTCCCGTCATAGGAGAGTCATGTCTTTTTATTGTTTACTTTTATACTAATTATGCAGGTTTAATAAGTTATTTATATATTATGACAGTAAGTAAAACCACAGTTCACAAGTTCATAACCTGAACAAGTCAAGTAAATTGCTAGTTGACTCGCCCACCGCAGATGATATATAATACCTGAAATAGCTACAAAATGATGTTTACTTTGAAGATAAAAAAAAAACAATTTCCTGTATGAAAAAACATTACACTCCTTCTGGTGCATTCGGGTAATAACCTGTTAAATATTAAGCAACTCAGTTCTTTAAATTTACACTTTAATGTGACCTCGTGTCTTATTTATTATGATTTCTTAAAAGCGATTAAAAATTTCGTTATATTTCTTCTAAACAGTAAGTTGGTAAATTAATTTGAATGTATGGTGTGGGGGGAGTTTTGTCATTGCTTTGAAATTTTTTCACAAAAACATTACTTTAAGCTTAACTTAAATACCTACTTAAATCAATTTATCTGTACACCATCAAGAGGTTCATGAACATTTTAATCTTGTGGATACTACTGTAATTTTAGGTATAACCTTAGATAATAAGCTTGAATGGAGCGCTCACATAGATGGGTTATCTATAAGACTCAGTTCTGCAGTATACGCTGTTAAAGAATCCGTCAATTTACTGACGCAGAAAAGGCTAGACTAGTTTATTTCAGCTACTTCCATAGCATTTTTTGTAGGGGAATGCTGCAGATATGAACACTATATATTAATTTTGTGCTGCAGAAGAGAGCTCTTCATGCTATTATAATATGAGCCCAAGAGAATCATAATCAATAAATAGATATTATGACAGTTCTGTGCGCAGTTACGCAGTCAGGTCGTTCATTCTTTTTTTTCATTCATTCTCTTATGTATAATTACCAGTGATCGGAATTAGGTGAGCTAAAATACCTAAAGTTCGAAAAATAACAGAGACTAAGTGGAGACGCCTTGCGACTAAATATTTTTCCGGGAAAATTTTCCCGGGTTTCGAGAAATTACTTAGGTCCATCTAAAATTAATACAGTAAAATAACAATCGAATTAATTTCCTCTTCTTATTATTGATAACAAGAAGAGGAAACGAATTCGATTGTTGTAAAAAACGGTAAGCACGATTTTTATTGTTTTCAACAAATAAAATGAACGATGTAAGTAAGCGCGGAAGCTAATGTGATTTATAAACCAGCTTTAGTAAATAGCTATAGTAATAAAAACATTTATTTAAGCAAGGGAATAAAAAAGCCATTTTATAGTTTTTGTACCATTTATTCATTTTGTACAGATAATGGAACTCAAAATCAATAATTAAGAAAGTAACCAGTCCTACCTAAGATACACAGTCGGAACTCTAAACATTATTTCCATTGATGTTGAATTTGTCCCTTAATCTGAATCGCTAACGTTTTCATCATGGACGGAGTATAAAGAAATATCTTCGTCCGGAGAATTAAAGAAAATCATTAGGAGTTTTTCCATATTATCTATTTTCAAACGATTTCTTTTTGTACTTAAAATCCATTTATACGTAGAGAAGGACCTTTCAACATCAACTGAAGTTACAGGTACATATTTATAGAATGACAATAATTCATTTTCATTATCTAATCCTTTATCTATATTTTCACAAATGTCTCTTAATGCATCTAGATCGGGATTTCTGTCCATAACGTTTTCTAATTTTTGTTTTACTGGTTCAGAAGAACACCAGCTTAGAACAATTCTTGCTTCATCAAAAATATGGAAAGATTCCGTCAACAATAAGTTAGACTTTTGCAATTTTTTTAATGAAATTTGAATTATTTTAAAATATTCGTCAATGTAATCTAAATCAGTTTTTAAACTTTCTTTTCCTAGGACAGTTTTAGCATGCCTGATAGACAAAGAATCAGAACTTCTTAGAAGTCTTACAATAGTTTTTATTTCTTCGTAATATTCAGCATAATACGAAGCTGCTTCTAGCCATGTACCCCACCTTGTTATGACAGGTTCAGGTGGCAATGGCAGGCTCGGAAATTTTTCCCTTAACAATTTTACTCTATTAGGAGCCTTTAAAAATATTTTTTTTACATTTGAAATTAAAGTATCCACATCCGCATATTGTGTCCGTATTTTTTCTGCAACGCGGTTAAGAGCGTGTGCTAAACAGGTAACATGTATCATATTTGGCAAGGAGTTCTTTAACATTCTTCCTGCTTTTAACATATATGCTACGCTATCAGAACATAAAACTAAAACATCTCCTACTTTGTCTTCATACGAGTCTCCCCACATATTTTCTAGGCATCCAATCACAAAATGAGCTATTGTCTCTCCATTTACTTTTTCTAACATTTTGCAAGCTATTAAAAATGGTTTGTTTGTTGCGAGATTTAAAGGTTTTACAAGAAAATTTACAATATAACGACCTAAATAGTCGGTAGTTTCATCTAGAGATATCCAAAGTTTCTGATTAAGAACATGGTCATGGATTAATGCAATTTTTTTTTTAAAAACTACGTCTAAATAAACCTTTCTCAATAACGATTCATCGGGAATCCTTTTAACATTTGTACATTTACAACACATATATTTCATTAAAAAAGTTTTAAACTCTGGTCGATTTACTCGTGACCAGGGTATGTTACACAATATAAGAAATTGTATTAAATCTAAATAAAATTCTTCGTTCACTTGCCTAGCAGTACCTTGATGTTTTGGTCCGTCAATATGCCTCTGTATATTGCTTTTTTTGCATACAATAGAATTCTCACATTTAGAACAAAATATCGTGTTGCTAGCGGGGTCGTGGTACAATTCGGGGTGATCTCTAATCCACGACTGTACAATCCCGTCGGTAGGTTTGGTCGCCATTTATTTGCTAGTTGCGTTGAGGCAGAAAAATTACTGAAAACAATGAGACAAATATATAGTTTCTACACTTTTCCAGGGACGTCTTCGCGTAAAATATAGTTTGATGATAGAATTGCCAGTAGCTCCAACATTTGTGCACGAACTCAAATATAAAACACTGAATAAAATTCCATAAATAAATAGTTGCATAAAATTGTTTGAATTTGGTAAATTTATCAAAAGCAGTCTAATATTTAGAATGTTTTAAAAGTGTAGTACAAATCAAAGACTTACCAAGTAATTTGATTGCCGTAAAGCGCAGTAAATTTCTGGTTGCAGTAAATCGTAGTCCGTAAATTCAAGCCAAGGTAGATAGGTACAAGTAGTGATATGGTTGCAATAAATCGCAGTCCGTAAATTCAAGCCAAGGTAGTTATGTGAAGCAGATCCAATAATCGATACGAAAACAGGTTAATAAAATATTCACGAGTCTAAGATACACACGCTGCCGAGGTAACTACAGAAGTGATGCACGCACGCATACAAGTTATGACGCCGTTTGGATGCAAAACACCCTCACCCTTCAACCCTTTTGTCATTGTTTACTTAAACAATGATTCGTTTCCCAGAATAGCCAAAGCATGCTGTCCCTTTCTTAGCGTTTGTTGTTGTTGTTTATCACTGGTTTGCTGTGTATTGCTACAAACACTTAAAGGGACAGCATGATTTGGCTATTCTGGGAAACGAAAACATAGGCGAATCCAGTTTTTTACCTGAGTTAATAACAAAATAAATCTTATTGAAGTTTGTTAAAAAGGAAAATTAATTCAGTTAGTTTTCTGTATGAATAACATTAATATTAAATGTACTTAACTGATATCCTAAAACTTGGAACAAATTCCCAATTTCCGGGAAAGATTTCCCGGAAAAAAATGTTAATGGTAAGGAAGTCTCCATTTTTTTTGACTCTATTCTTTGAACTTTAGGTAAATTAGCTCACCTAATTCCGATCACTGATAATTACACCATTTCGCAATGGCAATCCAGAGAAAGTAGGTTTGGTCGAACAGACGTCTAGTAATTACTAATGGTTTATCTGAACAAATATACATGAAATGTGTTCAAAATTTAAGTATTCGATATTCGAAGCGCTTGATTCAATTCAATGTAAGTTAGCAATTTGAGACATAGTCTTAGTGTTGAATTAATTTTTAAAATTTGAGGTTCTATCACGAAGACTATCGAAGAAGTATTTGTATCGTAGACGTAAAACTTTAGCCAATGAGAAAGCGTAGATTCATTATCAGGCTTTGTCATTGGCTACAATTTTTCGTTACGCTTACGATACTTCAGGTTTAAATATTTGTTTTTCGTATTGTGTCTGATGAATATTATGTGGTAACTATACTGTGGTGGTAACCATCCCATAGCATATCATCACATAGCATTGCATCGTGGATAATGTTGAGGCATGAAGGTGATAATCTTCCTCTGCCTGTATTTTCACCGGCACCACAGCCTTTAAACCAAATTCGCAGCAGTAGCATAGCACCGGATATTTTTGCCTACAGTCAAACTTACATACCTTAATTATTTACATCTAATTTTAATTTAAGTTATTATATAAAGTGCAGGCGTGCTGATTACAAAGAAAATGATGGTATTCTACTGTTGAGGCATTGCAGCCGTGCAAAAGGATACAAAGGGAAGCTCGATTGATTGTTCTGAGAACAGATGAAATAGACTTGTGTCTGGGGATTAAAGTATAAAATATTGCTCTATTGAAATTAAGATTAATATAAAAAATGTTTTCATACGTGTAGATGGACAAAGTACTCGCTTTTGCATTACAATAAACTTTCGCGGTTTTGGCTTATGCTAGATTTTTCACCATAGTTATTTACCATAATAATTAATCCTAATAGATTTATTAAAGGTTGTTATTGGATAAAATAAACAATTAGTTGTCCGTATTTCCGCCATTAAAGCGTGTAACACAATCTCAGAAAGTCGGCATACTCATTATGAGTTCATCCGTTGTGGAATGGCCACCCACATCTGTTATAACAGGCGAAAAATATTCTGGTGTTTGTACCGCATCCATATTTGGCAGAGATCTTCTTTTAAGCATAACCCATACGTTCTCAATGAGATTCAAGTCAAGTCTGGCGATTGAGCAAGCCATAGTAGGACGTTCATATTAATTGCGACATGTGTATTTGTAACGGCACTGGCAGGGTGTGCATTAACATGCTTATGCATAAATGAAGCAGCAAATTGGATCTGCAAAGGAATACGTCGGATATAATCGTTTCAGTCTGTGCATTGATTTCCTCTGATCCAAATTGTAAATGACATGGTATAGGTACTAAAAATTTAAATATTACTTAAAATATTTTTAAATAACCAGATTTTTAGTAACTAACTAAAACGTGCTTGATCCCTTTGAGACTCTTTAGACAAATAATATTCGTGTAAATCAAACTATGAACGTTAATATAACTTCATCATTAGCTGACCTGCAGCACCATACATAAGTACCTTGTTAATTGTTATTGTGAACTAATTAAAACTTGCTTGGGATGAGTTGATTAACTGAAAAGTTCACGGTAACTTCAATATTTTTAGAAGCTATTCAATGTTGCTTTGGTTGTATGCTTGTTTGGAACTAAACTGTAATTCATATTTTGTTTATTCATAGTTTGTTTGTAATGTGTTTTAAATGCGAGACTTATTAATGTACGAGTATTTTTCAATTGATTTTTCAAATAAATTATAATTTTTGTAGGCAATATTATAAATTAACAACAACAACATATTAAGCTGTGGATCGGCAAAAGTCAATGATCAAAACAGCTGACGAATGGTGAAGAGGCAACAATAGCTAAGTATAATTCTGATAACGTAAATCAAAGTAATAAGTATCAACTACTCAACGTAAAACTTTATTTCACAAAATGGTTTCTTACCAAACTGATAATTTTGTATAGAAAACTTGAGAAAAAGAGGCCAACACAAGACATATTTGACAAATGTTTGCATGTTCTGCAGATATTTGTCTCGGGTCTGGGTGTTTTCTATGTATGATATGTATGTATTTACAAAAAAAAAATGTATCTATGTAGTATATCAATCATGTGGTTCCCATAATACAAGCGCTCTGCTTAGTTTGGGGCTACATGATGCTGTGTGATAACGTCCAGGATTATTTATTTATTATTATTTATTTATATACCCATAATCCTCCCATAACGCTGGGCTGGCAGGGTTGGGGTCGCAGGGCACAACTTAACGCACCGCCCTGACGCTGCTAACCCTCGGTGGTTAGGAAATTGAGCTCTGCCGGTATAAGGCTGTGATATGCCGCATTCAGGCGGCCGCTGTAATCCAGTGCACTTTATAACTCTATCTTGTGTCCTTCCAATTGTTTTTTCTATATTTTTTTACTCAAATATATGTTATCATCGTATAAATATAATCTTTAAAGGTACTTTTTCACTGTTATTAGTAAAGTTCTATTTGCTTAGTTTTTACCCGACTGATGTCCTCTTTGGTCGGGCTGTTTTTAGGGTGTATGTATGTTTGTAATATTATTTGTCCGTCGCTGTAGCCCAGACGGCAGGACGGATTTTAACAAATGAGGTGACGTTGGATTTGTTTAGATCACGATGGTGACATAGGCTATATTAAATGTAAAAAAATCTAAAATAGCGATGGTAAGAAGCCATTTTCAATTTACGATGAACTAAAAAGGTATTAAAAACTCCTTGATTTCCACAAATTAGGTGTTATTGGATTTGACTAAATCATTTACCCCCTTACTTATGAACGCTACTTAAAGTTAATCAATGCTCAAAGTTAGCCCTGTCACTGTTTGTCATTATCCAATGTTAAGAGATGGCAATAGTTTAAGCATCGTTAATCTTTTGAAAGATGTTCATAAGTAAGGCCATTAATGTGGTGAATGACAATCCAATATGGCGACTAAAAGAAGTGATTTTACGCTGAACTGAAATGGTATAAAAATATTGATTTTTATTTTTATCTCAGAGCTTCACAATTTATATGTAATTTGTTTCTTTAGTCATTGTTCCGAATGTAGAATAAGTTTTGAAATAAAGTTATCATACCAAAAAGTATTTAATTGAAATTCGAAAAACCTCCTCCTAAATTATTTAGAAATACTTCATAATTCTGCTGTATGTTCCAAAATGGATCAACAATTCATATTTACATAAACGATATGTAGTTGTTGTTTCAATCATACAGGTAATGTACACCTGCTACCTACCTACTTACCTAATTGTAGCTTAAAAAATGCTACTGCCTAGCCTTTGTCATTGACCTCTTTGGATCAACAATGGACCAAAACCTAGCTGACAATGAAGAACTGCTGTTATGATTTCCCCTGCGGGACAAATGCTTGCACTTTCTCCAAGTTCAGACAAATTACACGGTGGTATAAATACTCGTAGTTCCTGATATCTATGATACAGGCGAAATTCATGCTTGAATGCCTCTTACTGTTAGTTGTAGCTTGCCAACGCTTCATTAGTGGGTAAATCATTCATACATTCCTATTATATACGGAATTGAATACCTATAGTAATAAAACCAAGATAATTCCAAGGTTGAATCATCTAGATTCTGTGAGAAGCCATTTCTAATTTCCCTCAAAATTGTTACGAAGATTTGAGTAGAGTTCCAACGACCTCGGCACCATCAAAAACACACGTACCTAATTCCAAATTCGAACTAACCTCCTTGGAGGCTGCGGATTTAAGCCTCCCCCACACAGCCGAGTTATTATCGGCGATCTTACCGCATGCGTTATTGCAATATTTGTTTTTAGTACATTATGTAAAGGGACGGCTACGAAGTTACTGTTTTACACACTGCTGCGATAACGCATTTGTGTGCAAGGAGATGGGATGCATTATCACAATAACGCATGTGGTAAGATCGCTGATAGTGACGCAGCAGTATGGGGGAGGCTTTAAAAATAATAAAATAATAATAAAATTAATTTTTAACAAGTAAAAAAAATGTTCATCTGTTTCATAGATAGGTCGTCAAAATATTATATTTAGAAAAATCTTCAGAAAATACATAATTCCGCTGTCATCTCACACTGGATTTATGTATTAACAATTATTTTTACTTATTAGTTATATGTACTTTTTGTCACAATTATGTAGATAAATAATCATTATGTAAATTGCTTACTTAGGTATAATTGATTTTGTTTATAAAACAATTAATTAATCCAACACACGATTTAATTTTAAAATAATCCCGTGTTTGTTATTATAACTTAATAATTTATTTACTTTGTTGGTAATCATTTCATTTACATTAGATATTATCAAGGTAAATAAGGCATTGAATCGAAAGGAAATATTGTTTACTGAGAACGATCTTATATGATACGATGAAGTATTTTCAAAATGTCATAATCATAGAAATAATTGTTCTGACAACTCTCAAGCTTGCACTCTGAGTTGAGATTGGTTTATAAAATACTTACGGCGTTAGTACTAAAAACTTTCTGTCTATGCAGTCGGGTTTTTTTTTTTTTTTTTCTGGTTATATCGATGTAATTAAGTTTTGACGTCTAAAGTAAAAAAAACTTTGTAGGTAAAGACGATCTATAAGCTAGTTAGTGGGTACCTACTGCAAATATTATTGTGATCAAAAAGATCGTAGAATCAAGTGCAGTCAGATATAACGCCTAATTTAAAATGACATTAATCGGATGACTAGTGCGAATCGTTGTTTAAGATGAAGACAATAAATGAAATCTTTTATAAATTACTGGTAACCTTAACAGCCGTATATTTAACCGCTCATTATTTTGTCGGTGCACGCACATGGACCTTAACGCTTTGAGTGCTGAAAACACATGTGATTCTGCACGTCGTCCTCCTCGCCATGCACGAGGCCAGCAGCCAACGTGTTAATAGCGAAGCCACATACTGCTTTGCAATTACGCACCGTAAAAGCATACGACATCGCACATAGCTTTGTGAAAATTTCGAATGCGATGACGTGCTAACTTAGCTGAAAAGAGGTCGGAGTGGTCAGAATTTTTCCGTATGCGAAAAACTTTTGCGTTGTGTCAACGCATCGCGATGAGTTGCGACGTCGTTTTTGCAATGCGTTGTCGCACCGCAATGTTGTAGCCTTGGCCTTAGTGATGTTAAAATATGATTTTATTTGCTTTGGCAGTCGACAAGCTGATATTGACAGCTCGACAGAAGCTAAACGTTCTGATGCAAGCCCTCTCCAAAATGGAAGTGACCCCAGCAGTGAGAGTGAAGGCAAACTTGTTCTACCACGAGATCCTAGCACGCACTATGAGGGAGAACTACAAGGATGAGGTGGTAGCTGAAGGAGGTAATCTTATTTATTACAATTAATTAATCTTGTACTGCTCTTGATGCCCGCAGCTTTGATTGTTAGCCAAAAAAGCGTATCCTATCCCTTAAATTTCGCATATCTCCCATACCAAAAATATGTAATTCGTTAAAAGGTTGCGCTGTGAAAGTTTATATAATCATCTTTCGTTGGCATTTTTACGAAACTAACTGATCTGTAAGACTTTGTCCTCTCCAAATACTGAAGTTTATATGAAAATCTATATAAAATCATATAATATTTGGTCTCAAGTAATGCGCTTACAAACAAATATCTTGAAATAAGATGTAACTATTAATTCCATGGAAAAATAAATTAAACATTGGTTAGAATCTTAAACTTAAATTCAACGAAACAGAACACACCAGTAATAACAAGTCTATGAACAAAGAAAATAGTGAATGAAAAGGTAGCCATAAACATTTTTTTAAAGTGGCCTTGATTTAGTCACTTTACCACATAACTTCTTATATTATAGAAATAATTATATAGTCTCGTGTACAATTCTCTTTTTTGCATAGTCCCACTGCTGGGCAAAGATCTCCCCCGAATTCTGCCAATCATCCTACAAAAACAAACAATAGTCTTCACTTTAAAAAAAAAATTAAAACATCTCCGGAACATACACTATTTTGACAAACAAACAAAGAACCCAAACTAACAAAACAAAACACGCATCAGTCACATACACAGCCTCAACCTCCATGGCTTATTCGCCCATTACCACAGAATAATTGATAGCCGTTACGCAGCGAGATGTGTTTCGCAAACTTTTTGTGTTCAAGGTACATTTAGGAAATTGAAAAATTTTGGAGGTAATTACACTCACTATAAATGAAAAACCAATTTTTGCATAATATTAAAGTCAACAATTAAAAACACAAATACAAACGCCTCACTCGCGCGTCCGCGGTCCTCATTTTGCGGCTGTTTAAGTAGGTATTTTTCTTCGGTATGCCTATTTAACTATAAAGGGTAACCTTAGTTTTTCTCGGCACACCAACCACTAACCACGGTACACTTAGCGGAACACGAGTCTAGAGCCACAAATTTGGAAAAATTGGCCGCATTAAAACTCTGCTCACTCTGCCTATTGCCTATTGAGCGACATTGAACGCTCTTTGTCGCGCTTTATTTTGTTTGGTCAGGATTAAATGGTTCCCAAAGTTAAACGGGTACGGAATCTTTTGGACTACAAAGAAGCATATGCTTTAAAGTTTAGGATATTGCGTTTAGACATCGGTCATCGTAAATAGATCATTTATAAAGAAAGACCGCATCAATCACTTGATGCGGGACATTCCAGCCTCCTCCCCACGAATGTCAATCCATAACCACGCCATGCTAATACACAAATTGAAGTACCTCACTTCAATTCAAACGTAAATTTCTGATTTTCCGATGTCTTACCGTAGGTTTAACATTTACTACTACTAGTTATCAATAGGTAAGAAAATGTTAGTTAAATGAATTTATACTAAAATATTGCTTCGTATTTTGGAACCAAGCTTATCGCGCGTTGCAAAAGGTGGCTAGTCGGAAGTCGGTGTAACGACACTTTGTAATAGTCAAATGGTTGGGCTGATGACGTCATTGTATAAATTTCTTTTTTTCTGTTAAAATTCAAATCGCTGAGGTGATTACGTCTTTTTGCATGTTTTGCAACCAAGAAGTTCCCTAACGCGCGTTGCAAAAGAGGACTAGACGGAAAAAATTAAGACCAAAAGTTGTAACGACACTTTTTGCCATAGTTGTAAGCCGTGCGACGAGCGCGTGTTTCTCTGTTTCTCTCTCTCTCTCTCTCTCTTTCTCAGAGAAAGCTATTTCGGTCCATCCGGGTTTCCCTTGACACCTCTCAAGTTTTTTATTCTTATTTGAAAGCTCAATACTGCTTAAGTAACATTACTTTGCTGTTCATCAAAAAGATCTTATTCCAACGAGCCTTTAAATTACTGTGTGGTACTAGGTACCTACTAAGTTCCTTACCGGTGCTTCACCAATCCCTTATAGACCGGTCAAAGCCATTCCATGATGTATACTTTATAGGAGCCTATTTCCTTATGTAAACCGTATCTATAAATACTAGGTACTCGTAAACAGAACCTCTGACTCTCATTTTAGTCACACAGTGTCTTCAGGAGCTAGATCCTGCCTATCGCGTTTCTTAGTGTTTCTCTTCCAGCGTCAGGGTTTCCTGATCACTACGACTTAGGGGTCTTCAAGAGAAGAGTAAGTAGGTTCATTGTCTAGAATGAAAGTGCGATAGGCAGGATCTAGCTCCTGAAGACACTGTGTGATTAAAATGAGAGTCAGAGGTTACGAACGGTTAGAAGCGTGTTACATCGTCGACTGCATCATCAGTTACCAACAGGTGAGATGGCGTTCAAACGTAAGCTTATACATTGTAAAACAATTTTAAAAAAAAGCTGTCACCGACTTTAAAAATAACAGATAGGTATCTAGATCTACCTATGTGGTAAACGAATAGATTGTACGGGATAAATTGTTAGAAAAAAAGGTTGATTGTTAGTTGTATGAAAAAAATAATAAGCAATTATTATTTAATTTTTAGTTTTGCAGTTTTTGATGTTGAAGTCAGTTTTTAAAAAAAAAAAAGAAAACTATATTATAAATAAAATTCAATTCGATACAATTTTCATTCCGAATTTTCTCACCCTTTTATTTTATTTTAGATTGGTACTTTTATTTTAAATTTATATAAGACCAAAACTGAAAGATGGTCCCTCAATAACGGAAAACATTTTTTCCAAATCGGTTCATAAATGACGGAGTTATGAGGTAACAAACATTAAACATGAAAAAAATTCGAGCCCATAAAATCTTCATTCCTGTTTTCTCACCCAGGGTCACTAGGGTTTTTACCAGGGTTTTTTTACAGGGTCACTAGGTATTTTTACTTTAAATTTATATGGGACCAATCGGAAAGTATACTTATATGACAAAAGAATTTTCCAAATCAGTTCATAAATGACGGACTTATGAGGTAACAAACATAAAAAAATACAACCGAATTGAGAACCTCCTCCTTTTTTGAAGTCGGTTTAAAAAGATGTATTTCGAACCATCTCCAGCATTGAAAGTGGTTGGATTCTACGACATAAAATACAAAAATAATGTAGATAATAAGTAACGCCTCAACAGCTTTCTCAGCAACGCGAATGCCATAATAGAAGAAAAGTACAAACCTCGGCTTTGGGAGGTTACGGGGGCTCTTACTCACATACCTCCAATATACCTTTTATCGATAACACTGCTTGAAAATTCAAAACTCAGACTCCCTTTTGCATACTATTGAGTCTATTGAGCTAACCCTCCACTTTTTATAAAAAAACATGGCCGCTCGGCGGCAGCCAATTCCCGCCGAAAGTCAAGTAAAGTCTCAATTACAACTTACTGAATATTTACAGAATTCAGAAACCTTAGAATAATAAATGATAAATAATGCGATACTAAGCAGAGCTTGTATTATGGGTACCATATCGTCGCTGTTTTTAACTAAGTGACACTAACTAACAATTTTAGAATTTAACAGAAGCATTTTTCTGTCAGAAGTTTCTAAAAATTAATTGTAGGACGTCTAAACATAAATTAATTTAAATGAAAATGCACACCAATATAGTGTGCTTGATACGTCACTATTTTAGGACTTGGTTTTAATTTATAAAAAAAAGTCATAATTTTATTCAAAGTGTTTATTACTAAAAAAACACTATTTCTTTTAGTCAAACTAAGGTGATATTTAAGAATTACCGTAGGAATATCTAAATTTAAAAATGATAATGTCACATAAGTTTGAGAATTTTATTTAGTGTGAAAATCTTAATAAATGTCGTAAGTGACCATTTACGAAACTTATAGGGATTTATATTTTTAATAACTGTAGATACGTCAACAGACATCTTGCGACTGGTAGAAGATACAGATATGTCGATTAGATAGATCGGTTTGTATTAAAAAGTAGATTAAACTTTATCTCATTATAATATCAGTTACGCCAAAATGTCAGTTACGTCACTAGGTCAAAACAACGACGACATGACCTAATACCTACATATTTTTTGTAAATACATACATATTATACACTGAAAACATCCAGATCCGATATAAATAACAGCAGATTATGCAATTTTTTGTCCTGCGGCGGGAAACGAACCCGCAACCTTCTGCGTCTCAGGCGGAACTTCGACAGCTGCGCCACAGAGGTCGTTAAAAATACTAATAACATTTTCTTAATTTACGCCCATACACATAAACGCTACTTCAATTTAACCAATGCTTAAAGTTAGCCCTGTCACTGTTTGTCATCAAACAACAGCGAGAGATGGCAATTTTGTAAACATTGTTTATCTTTTGACAGATTTTATTATGTAAGACCATTATTGAATAATAAAAATTATATAACTTTAAATGTGTTTCTAGAACAATGTTGCAATATGACAATCTTTGACTTATTGATCGCGTAGATATAGATATACGCGACACTACTAAACAACATAACGTCTAAATTAGTGCGAATGTGGCATTGCGAACTGTTTTGTTTGATGTTTATGTATGTCAACAACGCTCGGTTTTGATAGAGTTCACTTGGAGACTGTTGTGCTTGTGGCTCTATAGGGTGCTAAGTATCTCGATGCCGTTATGCTAATGGGGTGGTCAACAAACTATGCAGAGTCTGCGTACTAGAGACGGATCCAGACTCAACAACTACATGTATGTTGGTTACACTGTACACATGTATTTGTAAACATGTGACACCCATCCGACGAGCCCTAGACGATCAATTATATCACACGATATCATGAATTACGCAATGATTTTGACCGTTTAGGGTTGGTATTGAGGTTAATTTTGTCGTGGCTTTCTTTGGTGCTCTTAGCAGATAATCCGAATTTAGCAACACCTCGCCTGATTACTACAGATGGGTGACCGTTTGGTGGCAATTAGAACCGAATCTTGCGTGCTTTGGAAGGCACGCTATTAAGTTGGTCTTGGCTTTTTCAACCGTGTCGGCGCCTAAAAAACCAGAGCTCGCCACCAGTTATACGACAAGGTAAAGTTTTTATGTACTTACTGAATACTTTTATTACTCAACTTTAAAGAACGAACAATAAGGGTCAGTTAGCAACGCGCATCTCTTGGTGTTACAAGCGTAGTATAAAAAAAACAACCGTCTGTTTTGTACCTGTAGATGGTCGGACAGTATAGCTTTCTGCTTTTTTATAACCCTGCCGCCCAACATGTATGCAAACTGCAATGTATTTTACAGTCAATTAGGTAATTTCTCTTTTGACAACAGTAATTAAGGCAATTTTAATTGACAACTGGTGTGATTATTTTTAAACGGTGGCGGTGTTTCAATTAAAAAGTATAGAGCGATGGCCTATTTTAAAATAAGTGCTTTTTGTTTTGTTTTTGTAATATAATGTTTTTTTCATTATTGCAGTTCAAGTTCAGGGCCGAGGACAGGGCGTAATCAATGGCGCTCATTAGGATAGGCCAATGTCCGGCACTAGACTGCTATAGACATGATGATGATGATGCTGATGATGATGGTGATGATGATGATGATGATGATGATGATGATGATGATGATGATGATGATGATGATGATGATGATGATGATGATGATGATGATGTTTGAACCTGCATGCCATGTGGCTATCCATACTTTAGAACCGTAGAAGAGAAAACATATAATATGAATAAGAAACCGACTTCAAAGAAATTTATTCTTATGAGTGGTATTTTTCCTTAAAATATAATTGGGACCAAATGGGAAGTAATTTCTTAACGAAAAAATAAAATTTATTAGATCCTAAATGACGGCCTTATGTTAAGAGGTAAGAACCTGAAAAATTAAATATACAGCGGAATTGAATATCTCCTCTTTATTTAAATCGGTTACTGTAATCGATTCGTTATTACTACGTGGCAATCAAAGCACAGCTAAGTACAATAACTTGTTTCATGCAAAGGTTAATCACGTTACTAAATATCCAAACTAGGATGCAGGGTAATTGAAGTTGAAAAATAAATATTAAACTGCAAAAATTGGCCATTATCTGCCGAGGTTATAATTTTTTACGTACAGTAGTTTAGGAGAAATTTGTGTGTGACAGGCTGACAGAGCCGCGTGAAATCCATGAGGGTTATATTTTACGTCGCTGGAGGAACTCTCAAAATAAGTAAATAATGCTGGGAAGGACGCTTATGTAGCCCCAAAGTTAGCAGAGCATTCGGGATACTTAAATATTTTTTTGTAGATACATCATTTAAATACATAGAATACTCTCAGACCACAGATAAATATAAGGCAGAACGTAAAAATATTTGTCTCGCGGCGGGAATCGAACCTGCAACCTTCTGCGTCTCAGGCAGACCTTTGCCCACTGCGCCACACAGGTAGTCCTATAAGTACGTGTATGCGCGCATTCCACTATTTTGAGCATGTCCTTATACATTATTTTTAGCGTATCATTAAATGGAAATATCTTTACAATAATACCTACATCGACTAAGCCACAAAACCTCTTCTTTCGACTGGGACATCTTACACAAAATAATCTCCTTATATTAAACCATCTAAGAAGGTATCCATTAAAATTGGCTTTATCCAACAAACTTGTGAGAATTAAAAGAATTTGTAAAGCTCTGATATGTAACATGCCCGTCAAAAACCTTGTAACCTGATAATGTTCATAGAACATGTCTATCCAGTTTGCTTTTAACTCTGTTATTGGTATAACAAGACAACAGAAATGCAGCGCCGTAGGACATGGGAATATTAATTACATCTTCGTATACCTGTCTCATGTAACTTCAGCCTTTTCTTGTAACAAAGGGATAGATACAGGTATTATATTTAAAGGCTATGATCATGACATCAATAGGCTAATGGAAGAAAAACTCAGACATGAAGTTTTTTTGTAGAAGCTACTTACATTTTATTTCAAAGGAATGTTTATTCAGCTAATAAGTACCTTTATTTGTGTTTTTATCTAGATTACCACGTTAATAGGGTTTATCTGCCTTTCACAACCCTTTTCGGTTGCTACTGATTATTCTTCCGTTTGATTTGTAAATAAATCTAAGCCTCTGTTTTTATCTCGTAACAAGAAACTGATATAATGAAGCCTTTTTATTTCCAAATTTCTAATTTATTATGCGAAAGTAAGTTTTTTGTTTCTTTGCGTCGGAAACACGCACTAACTACTCAATCATCATGTAATTTCGTATACACGTCAAGGGTACAGAAAAGGACATCGCTTAGTGCTAGGCTATAAGTAGCTAACAGATTCGCGTAGCATAATAACATACAACTATCTCATTGAAATTAACAAATCACTACCAATATTTTTGAACTAGGTCTACCTACCGGTCGTTTAATTCGAAAAGTGCCAACCCGCAACTAGGTTCACACTTTAATTAATTGCAAGAAGCGCGAAGAACGCATAGCATACGCATCTTTATCATCGACTGCCAATTTCTTGCACAGTGCCTAAATTCATTAGACGAGATTAAGAAGTAGTTACAATGAGAATACCAAACCTCTAAGAACTTCGGGGTTGTACTGGTAATCGGATGGTATTAAGATAGAACCGAAAGACAAAATTGGCAGATTTGGTGCCTTTAAACACTAGACGACCCAGTGACCTTCGATGTTCGAACCATCAATCAAACTTTGTTTTTTTATATCATATACTAGTTCGATCACCCCTGAATCAAAGTGGCCAAAACAAAAAATGATTCAAACCAGTCATGCTATTTAACGCTTTGACTACTGAAAACACAACGGTGGACCTGCTGCACGTCGTCCTCCTCGACACACGCGCGGCAAATTATTTTTTATAAAAATAATGCGACACATATTATTCGCATACTAAATATAACTAAATAATATAAATAATGCTGGACATTATCACACACCATCATCCGAGTAGCTTCAACATCCAACCCCTACAAATAGTAAAGTTTTAAGGGAACCACATAATAGTTAACATACATAACATATGTTTGATAACTAGGCCTTCCACTTCCACTCCGGCCAGGTGGGGTGACGATCTGCGAAAGCTGCTGGTAGAAGCTGGATGCGTCGAGCTCAGGACAGGGCGCAATGGCGCTCATTAGGGGAGGCCTATGTCAAGCAGTGGACTGCTATAGGCTGATGGTGATGATGATGATGACATAACATAGTGTATCAGTACTACCTAAATAAAACTTATTTGAATCTACATACACATTATAAATAGAAATCACCCAGATCCGACACAATAATGTACAGATCATACAAACATTTGTCTCGTGGCGGGAATTGAGAGACACAGAAGGTTGCGGTCCTTCTGTGTCTCGGGTGTGTTATCGGCATAGAGATCCTCGCATTCAAAAATATATTTATCAAAAAACTCGTGAACTTCGTAATAATTAAAGCTCTAACTTTATATTTATTTGCATAAAAACGATCAAGTAATTTAGAGATAGAAGATCCCTATTTTAGAAGCTGGGAATTCATCCAATACTTAACAAGCACTAATTGAGTTAATAGCAGCTGTATAATTATCCTAATTTGTGGTTGGGAATCTTGATCCGATATCGTAAAACCTACTCTTCTGTTAATCTGTATCATGGTACCATACATACGATTAAGTTTACGCCCTATATTTCACCGGGACACTATGGGGGCGCAACCGGTCGCCGGCTACCAACAAAGTTCTATAGAGCGTTACTCACCTGGTGTAAATCACCATACATTTTGTTGGTAGCCGGCGACTAGTTGCGCTGCCATGGTGTCGCGGTGATATATAGCCCTTAGAAAGTTTTATTAGGAGAAGCCTATGTCCAGCAGTGGACTGATTTAGGCTGGTGTGGTGTGGTGTAGGAATTCCATAAACAACTTCTCAAAATAAACAATAAAAATGTTCCATCAACCAAAAATCAGATTAAACCAATAATCTGACCTAAGTATACGGGTACAGTAAACGGTATGGTATCACGGTTTTTAACCACGCTTCTCCTTATACTAACGTTGCCAGCGTTAGTATAGTAGCTACTCTACTAAATGTATCTACTAAAACTGACTGAGTGCTCGGAATTATTCCATGAATACCATGCTTAAATCTCAGTTGGTAGGCTTTGTCTTCTAAACTGCAGGTCGCGGGTTCGATTCCCGCCCAGAACAGACGTTTGTGTGGTGAACATTAATGCTTTTTCTGTGTTCATTAGTCTCTGGTACCCATAATACAGGCTCTGCACATAGCAGCAGTTCCAATATAATCGATTAGTCGCCGCATCATTACCAACAGGTGAGATGGCAGTCAAACGTTAGCTCAGAGAAACTATGCAGAATAATCGATACATAGCTTTTATAGCGCGTTATGCCTGACTAGTGGAACGAAACGTAGCAATATTCGGAATTTCAAAACCCGAAGTCTACTCGTGGCTTTAGACTGGGGAAAGTTGTGTCCTACTTTCATGATACAAACTGCTTTACTTCTGCCTGCCTTTTGCTGAACAACCTGTTTAAATATATAACTTAATTATTAAGTTATACCTACGCGAAGAATGTTAAAGGATTCTTGACAGACGGGCAGCGAATATCTTTACAGCAGATATAGTTATCAAAGCAATTTTTCCTTTGCTAAGCTCCACAGGCTGCCCATTGTTTGTTTTCAAGGAGATAAACGAAGAAAGGAATTTGCAGAATTTACATTATTACTGCATTATTGCAGCGTTCGACCAACAATTTAATAAGTTTTTGTTGTTCCCGGTATTGTTGGTAAAGATATTGCCAGGTTTTCTGTGCAGATGCAATCATTCGCACGAGAGCTTTTCTAGCTAGAAATAGCCTAGATTACAACGGTTAAATAATATGTTATATATCTTATAAATTAAATTATGATGCTTACGTTACAAAGTGTATAAAGTCTAGAACCAGTGTAATAAACGAAAAACTAATCGTTTGCGTACACTTCATTTTTCACACATTCATGTGACGGACCTTCTCGACAACTTTCAAAACTCTTTGTTAAGACAACGGTGTGACAGGCTGCGCAGCTAGATAATTTTTGCCTATCACTTTTGTTACGCCTGCTATAACTTTTACATGGGAAATCGATTTAAAATTTATGGTTTTCTTTTATTGTACAACAACAACACCAGCCTTTAACAGTCGTCTGCATACTTCTTAGCTAAGAAGGATGTAGACCCCAAGCCAGGTGGGTCGGAGATCACAGTATACAACTTCTCGCATCGACAAAGCTAGTGCCCTTCGGCGGTCAGGGAATTCAGTTGTGCCGACGTTTCGCTGCACTATTCCACAATCAGCCGACCGCCTAACCCACGTTTTTTTGATAGGTGGGTGCACCACGGGCCGGGCGAGCTGGCTTGGGTTCCGAAGATGGAGATTGTAACCCCTTACGTCCTTTCTTTTGTAAATATTTTGTAATTAATGAACGTAATTTGTAATTTTAGGATATAATAATAGGAATGGCTTTCGGAGTGTGGGACAACCGGCTGCAAGATGGGCAGATGACATTGTCAAAGTCGTGGGCCGTACGTGGGCTAGACTAGCGCAGGATCGTGGTGGATGGCACAAGTTGAGGGAGGCCTACACCCAGCAGTGGGTGAAATCGGGCTGTGGATAATGATGATGAAACGTAAAATTCGCTTTTCTCGGTCCTAGCTTTCCCATAACTTACCTAATAATGTAACAATGCAATGGGCAATGCAGTGGGCGAAGGTCCGCCTGAGACGCAGAGGGTTGCGGGTTCGATTCCCGCCGCGGGACAAATGTTTGCATGTTCTGTAGATATTTGTCTCGGGTCTGGGTGTTTCTATGTATGATATGTATGTATTTACAAAAAAAAAATATATGTGTAGTATATCAATCATGTGGTTCCCATAATACAAGCTCTGCTTAGTTTGGGGCTACATGATGCTGTGTGATTACGTCCCGCATTATTTATTTATTTATTTATATTTATTTACAATATTATATGCATTTTGTTTTTCTTTATTCCAATACGTTCTTTATCAAAAGTTCTGTGTGGGGTCTGTCCTCCGAGGTACACCAGTCTGGTCAAGCTGGTCTAAATTGACTACCATTCAGATGTCGAATGTAGTACTTATGTGAAGTTATTACTAGAAAATGTACACAATGATTACAATAACGTTTGTACGTACTTACCCCCTTACTTATGAACGCTCCTCAAAGTTAATCAATGCTCAAAGTTATCCCTGTCACTGTTTGTCATTATCCAACAATAAGAGATAGCAATGGTCTAATCATCGGTTATCTTCTAAAAGATGTTCATACGTAAGGCCATTAGTGTTTTATTAAAATTAAACTAAAACTTTATTTGACATGCTTTATATTGAGGGAGGCAGAAAACGTGAAAGAAAATACACGCAAATGAAGTTGCACGCAGGTCAGCTAGTCAATTACAAGTGAAATAGGATAGTATTAAGTTGAAAATCCTGAACTCTAAAATTCTCTCATTTATCAATAAGTCCCTCATTGATTGCACCCGTAGTAAAAACGCGGGACACAAGTCGATAGACAGATACGCGACTTAACATTGTTTCATCTGCTGTGCCAGTAAGAAACCTATAAAACAAAATAAATAGGTACTTACATCTCAGTCAAAGCAGCATCTTCTCCACCCCCTTATTAATTAACCTTGTGTCATTAGATCCATGATACTAAAATTAAATATTCCATTTGAGATCTACTCTGGATGCTAAACAAGTATTTTCAGAAGATGCTCTTTTCTAAGAAGCACGAGCCTTTTGTAGCGAGCATTAACTGAAGTGCACTGAGTTGTTGAAAAAGATTACAATTCTGCTCATATAAATTCTTAGTAAGCATTCAAGGATGCACAGGATTATTTATCTCTGAGCAGCGGACTGAAGCAAGTAACTGAGTACTTGTAAGGGGAACTAATTGCAGTTAACTTTTCTTTATTTCATGAGCAAGATTGGCTAATAGGTACTTTCGTCCAATTTTTTTTCCGCGAAAGTGTAAGATCGTTTCTGTGCATTTATTGCTACTGAAAATGATCAATTTTTAAGCCATCACTAAATGGTCTGTCATCGCAAGGAGGAACACCGAAGCCCCTGACGCGCGCCTGTACACTATACAGCCACACAGCGCGGTAACAACTCTGTGTCAGGCTATGTCGATGGGAGCCGGCGGGTTTGGTTATTGCGTTTATACTGCTTTATACTGGCCAGAGAGACATTCAGTGATATGTGTGAAATATCGTATGCTGCTTTAAAAGTCAACGTCTGACAGACTGTTAACGTGTATGGGCTTAACCTACTGATTTATAAGGCATTCATAACAACACGTATGTGAACAATTTAAAGAAAGAAAAATCCAATCATGAAATATTATTTTATAATGTGACTAAGTATAAGTTAAGAGTCAACGTAGCAATGTTACGTTTTTCATTGTCGATTGCATAGCCCGCTATGCAAATCAGATGACAGTAAACTTGGCCCTGAAAAATTATAACTAGGAAAATTTAAAAGCATGTGCATGTAAACTTTATGCCATAGTTGTGTACCTTGAGATTTGTTATGAGGTTTAAAAAAGTTGGCAATTGTCAAGAGGTTTAAAAAAACGTTTGATTTTATTTTGGCTATACATGCTACCTGTGTTTCCCCCTGCAAGCAAATACCGGGATGGTCTATTCAAAGGCTTCCCCATTGATCGATGAACGGGGGAGCTCGCCCACTCACCTCTCTAGCCGGCGCGGTGCGGCATCCGAACTCCTGACTTTAATTATTATTGAATTGCATATTTGAAACGTTGCATATCAATATTCAAGTGCGTACATTTTTTATAAGAGACGAATCGATATTTTGTTATTTTTAAAGAGACAGAGTTGGTTGAGATCTATGAAATATTTGAAAGCCTGTGAGCATATTTTTTCTTGGATAAAAAATATATTTTAAAAGAGGGTTGCTTGGGACAGAGATATTTGGAAATCTATGGGGAAGACCGTTACCCAGTAATGGGCAAAATAATAAAATATATATTTTACCAGAAAACGATAATAGAACTTATTCTAACGAAAGTAAGTAGGTAATATAATACTGTAACGTTATAACCTCGACAAATTGTTCTATAAGTTTAGATTTATGTAAATGGTTGTTTTTTATTTTCGTAAAGATGTTTCTTGTATGTAGGTAATGTAATGTAGGTAACACAATCCACGACCTCAATCACATAGATTAAAATTTCCCTCAAAGTTCCAAGTTTTTTAAATTTCTAAAAACCTTATTATCTGATAAAATTAATCTCGTCAATGTAGATTTCTTTTTGAAGATCAAAAGTAATTGAAATGAGATTAAAATTTAATTTAAATTGTAGTTTAAAAGTATAGTTTAGTGCAAGAAGAATGTGTTCTTTTTTAGCCTTCAGAGAAATAAGCGTGACTTTATTGGTCTTACTTATGAACATCTTTCCAAAGTTAAACGATGCTTAGGCTATTGCCATCTCTTACAGTTTGATAATAACAAACAGTGACAGGGCTAATTTTGAGCATTGATTAAGGTTGAGTAGCGTTCATAAGTAAGGGGCTTAGTATTTATTTATTTTATCTTTTGCGATGGTATAATTGACTAGTTTCAATCCTTTCACTTGAAGGCCAAAATGTGTCCCTCACAACTTTATTGTTCGTTTTTCAAAACACAAATATATTTTTTATATAATACCTAAGTATCTGCGGGGTAATTGGCTATCTCTGTTGCAAACAAAAATGATTGACACCGATCCTGTTTTAACAAGTTTGTCAATTGACGTTCATTGAATTTCGACGGATGAAATGTCAAAGTTTGTAAAAACAGGATCGGTTTCAATCATTTCTGTTTGCAACAGAGTTAGCCGATCAGCCCGCAGATGGTACATTTGACTAGGTACACTCAATCGAAGTTAATTTTAATCTTTGCAAAAAAAAACGTATACGCAAACTAAAATGCGTACAAAAGCAGTAGATTTGTTTGATATTTTACTGTAAAACGAAAAAAGCTTCTTGGAAAAACATTGTAAGTACCCACCGGCGTAAACTGCGTTACCTACATTGAAGGGCAAGCTGCTTTGCTGCAGGGCATTTTTCATATTTCAATGGGACATACAATAAGTGAATCAACATCTGTACGGTTTCATTGTTGCCTGCAAAAGAGTTTTTTACCACACTTTTAAAATAAGAGGTTGTCAATTCGGTTGTTTTTTTACGTTTGTTACCTCATTTTTTTGTCATTTTGCAAACAATTTGGAAAGTTCATTTTTCGTTTGGAAGGGCCGTACTTCCCGTTTTATTCTATTTAAATTTTATTAGAAAATACTAACCCTCAAAATAAGATCAAAGTTTGTTTATAAAATTGCTTCTAAGGCATCGAGATATTTCTAAGGTTATAAAATAGATGGTCTTTATATGCATCGGGTCGTTTAACGTCCTTTTGTTACTTGTGACGCAGCAGGCAAAGGCTCGCCTGAGACGCAAAAGGTTGCGGGTTCGATTTCCGCCTTAATCATTAGAATAAAACAAATAATTTTAACAGAGAATGCTGACGGTAAGTGCTCTAAATTAGGAATGTACTAAATGTAATATTCGGCGTAACTTCTGACAACCCTATTACGTCACTTTAGTATAATTTTAAAGCCCAGAATTCACCTGTACAAAATAGAAAAGCTATCCCGATGTTTCAATCAAACCGTCACCATCAGTTAGCGGTATTTGCGCTTGCAATTAGTTCAATTATTTAGGGCCTTAGGCGAGACAACTCAATAAAAAAAAAAGCGTGCGTCTTGCACGTTCCTACCTACCTGTACCTAATAGATTTGTATAATAAGCTATATTCTGACAAAGCTTTTTTGACGACCATTGGGGTGCGGTGGGCATAATGTCCAGGATTATTTATTATGTATCATAATTTTTATTATTCTATTATCAATTCGAACGGCGTTGAGTCGGAATATAACTTCATGTCGAAAATATTGCACTGACAAACATTTGCGGTCAAGGGTCAAGGTATGTACGCGATGCGACGACTAATAATTTATAAATGCGAAATATTATTGCCAAAAATATTATTTAAAATGCGAAATATAGTACTTAAACTTGGGGAAGAGCATAGGCTTTATAACCGGGTAGATGTTACGTGACTGGCACTGCAGGCGACAGCTTATCACATCACACTATGATGAATATTATGAATGTGATAGTTTGTGTGTGTGAGTATCTATGTTAGTATGTTTATTCTCACTCCATAACGGCTGAACGTTAGAACGTAGATACCTAGATCGTGACATGGATGAATCTCTTACCTAACCTAACCTAACCTGGGCCGTCGTTCCAATACAAATACATTAAAATAAAGCTCAAGCAACGCGCATAGGATGAGCATTTAAAGAGTAGGGTTTGACCCGATCATTAGAAATATAAATAGAAAAGTGTGTATTGCAGCAAAAACAAGGTAAGTAGTAAGAACATAAATTAAAAGATTACACATTATTATGCTGAAAGATATCTAGACGGAATTATTGTCGGTCTCAGCGATTAGCACTTCATATCGTTTATTGTTTTGCGGAGTTAACTCCCCGAGTTGTGAGAATTTAGATCTACTTCCGCGGGGGGGATTTTTAAACGTTTTCCGAGTTGAATCCGACAATGACGTTTTTGGTGGAAATGATTCGAGTCGGATGGGGTGGATCGCTACAACTTAACGTTGTTCAGAATCTTCATTAAGCTTTTGATATTGTAGAAATCTGTCTGAATAGAAGTAGTAGAGTTCTTTGTGAAGGGCTCTTCTGGGGTAGTACTTTTACCATGCCTATTTCTGCCGGAAAGCAGCAATGCTGTGTTTCAGTTTGAAATTGCATGAGGACTTCATGCCTCAAGTTGACGGACGCAGAGCATTGCATTGGAGGGGCACGGTCCTAACAGCGTGACCTACAAAGCAAAACTTATAAGGCATGGTGATCTCTAAATATGCAAAAAGCGCAAAACTGTATGCAATGGCATTTGAAGGAGGAAGCTTATGCCCAGCAGTGGGTTTTGAAACCTGACAATGATGATGATGATGATCTCTTAACATCAGGAGGGCTAGTTCCGTTAGGTATAAAAAAGACGTTACGGAGTTGATACCGAAGGGCAAATGAGCATTTCAAAATTGTGCTATGATAGATAGATAAATATTTAGTAAAACAAAATAACTACAAAATCATTGTTAAAAGATCTTAGCGAAACATTTACTAATTAAAGAAGAATCATTTTTATTAATTGAACATATAATTTTAAAGAGTTAGAAAGTTTCATTAATATTCAGGACCTGTTCTGTGGCGCAGTGGGCTAAGGGCCGCCTTAGACGCAGAATGTTGCGGGTTCGATTCCCGCTGCGGGACAAACTACAAATATTTGTGTCGGGTTTGGGTGTCTTCTTTGGGAACCCCACTTAAATATTAATTTTAAACGGTTTTTAGTATTTGATGCTATAGCGGAAACAGAAATACATCATCTATGAAAATTTCAACAGTCTAGCTATCACAGTTCATTAAATACAACCTGGTTGATAGATAAGCAGACAGACAGACAAACAGACAGACACAGACAGACAAAAAGACAGACAGATAGACAGACAGACAAACAGACAGATAGGCAGACAGGCAGTGATGTCTTAGTCTTAGCAATAGGGTCCCGTTTTTACCCTTTGGGTACAGAACCCTAAAAAAATGATATATATGTATCCTTAGTATATGAGTCACGTGATTCCCATGCTACTGCTACTAGCTCTGCTTAGTTTGATGCTGTGTGATATCGTCCAGCATGATTAAAGATTTAGCAAATTGAGTGTTAATCAACTGTTGTCGCTGACTATACCCACACCAACAAAAATATAAAACAAAACAGGCAAAGGTATAAGGTAAAAATTAGAAATATAGAAAATAAGGACTCACCAAAATAACTACCGGTGCGTCATCAATTAACGGGGTCTCTATGGCTATGGACTTACGTTTCATTGACTAACAAGAACAACCTGCATCTATTAATGGTTTTCTATTTTCATTTACGAAGCTAATTATCTTGTTATTCGGGTAATTCGAGCATTGTATCTATCGAGACTAACTTCCTCCGTATTAATTTTTGGATAATATCTGTTTTCATATAATATCTGTGATAAATAAAAGATGCTACTGCCCGGTGACGCCTTTTACGACACCCACGGGTGGAAAAAACCTTGTTCCCAGATAACAATAGAGTAAATTACGTCTCTATTAATCGTGAGTGTATTTCACCGGATGTTTTATTTTCCTTATCAAATGGCATACGAAGCAATACTTTTTATAAGTAGGTAATGGTTACCATTTAACATCAGATGGGCCATTTCCTCGTTCTGTCTTTAGTTTCTTAAAAAAAAACTATAAAAAAACTGACAGATACGATAGGTAAAAATTTCTAACTTTTGTAAATACTCCTGCTGTAGTTGTATCCGCTTACTCATAACTGACGAAAATAATGGCTAAGGGCAATTTGGAAAAACGTCAATGGTAAAATTGTCAAAATTTCACAGGTCAGTGATTGAGACAGTACAAGGTACTCATGATTGGTTAATATGAGACAAACATTTATTATCAGCAATGCCAGTCAGAGTTGTCAAAGAAAGTTATTCAGTTTAGGATTTCTATCAGTTTGCTCGTGATAAAGCTCGGACATATTGAACGAGCCGGCGCGTTTGGAGTCTGTGCATCGATCATCATCGCTTCCCATTTCGACAGTGTGCCGATGCATACCTATAAATCACTTTCTGTTCAAACTAAGGTCTAAACTAAATCCTCAATTTATGCTAAGCGTGAATGATTGTCAAATACTTAAAATAACTAACACATACGATTTTCAGCGCCATAAAATTAAGAAACTTTATAATTTTAAATGAAATTTAGGTTTGCAATTACGTAAAGTAGTTATACTAGTTTATTTCGCTTACTACATTTTAAATCAACTGTTACAAACAAATGAACGGGTTACACTGATCAGTGATGACTAAATATGGCTCAGGATTGGAATCGTATGAAAACGGAAAGTACCTATTACGAATCAGATTCTTGTTTCAACAAGTAGGTTTTACGATTTTTTTTTAAATATGTATTTTTTTGTAGTTTTAAAGGTAATTTTTTTTTGCTTTAGTTTGTCCTTGGTGGACGTAATGTTAGTTTTTTAGCAACTTGTTTTTGGATTGGAAATTAATTGAGTGTGAATGCTTTTACTTGACAACCGTTGGGGTAAACGAGTTGTTGAGTGGAGACCGCGGCTCGGCAAACGTAGTGTAGGACGCCCTCCAGCCAGGTGGAGTGATGATTTGCGAAAGGCTGCTGGTGGAAGCTGGATGCATCGAGCTCAGAACAGGGCGCAATGGCGCTCATTAGGGGAGGCCTATGTCCAGCAGTGGACTGCTATAGGCTGATGATGATGATGAATATCTTTATGTATAATTTTTCGTATGAGCAAGCAGTTAAAGTATTTTTATGTTGTAGCAATATCCACTTTGTATCTTTATACAGTTTTAGTGTAGGAGTTAGGTACTTATAATTCAAAAACCTTTTGATAAGTTTGTTCTGAGATATTTGCAGTATGTTTATATTGGTTTTAGCTGCTGAGCCCCAGGTTTCTATAAGGTAATTGATGTGTGGCTTCACCAATGAGTTAAATATAGTGTATCGTATATTTCCGGGTAAACCACGGAAAGCACCATTAAGTGATGTTCATTTAGACTGAATCTTTATGATGTGGCTTCCAGGTTAAGTGATGATCGAGAATAAGGCCGATATATTTTTTATTTTCTGATTTGTCTATTACTATATTGTTAATTTTAAGCGGTTCAAAGTTTTCACCTTATTTTTGGCTGAAAAAATTACATAGTGTGTTTTGGCTACATAAAAGATCAGCTAAAGCACACATTGAGAAGATTGAGGTCAGTTGAATCTATGCTGTTTAGTGATAACGTTACTGACTGCTCTGGAGGGTTGGGTTAATCCATAATCACTGAAACCATAGATTTGCCCACCTTTGATAGTTCGTATGAACCCTGGCTGGAGTTTAGTTTTTGTCATTAGTGTATAACTTTAAACAATTAAGCAACATTCAAAAGTTTCATTATTTAAAATAGTCATTGAAATGTGTCCTTTTAGTCATAGAATCAATGGAATTTACATCAGGTAACTTCTGTAGCATTGGAGTTATTATATTATATTACCAATAGTCTAACCTATTCGGTTAGACTATTGGTACAAAGCCACGTAAAGGCGTTGTTTTCTATCAATGCGTTGACTAAAGAATTGCCCGAGTATATAAAAAGCTAATTGATCGCGCACTATAGCCCAAATTCTAGATGAGCCCACTGTCTCCTGGGATACTCTTATAAATTATATAGTCGTGACTAAGTAATTATAGAATATTAAGATATTAAGACTTATATTATATTTATGACCTGTTTGCTTAGTTAGTAGTATAAAAAAAGACGACGGGAAAGACTTAAGTTTAAAACCACATCACTATCAGGTTATTTTATTCGGCATGCTAGAAACATGGTAGCTTTGACATAGAAAGAACAGAACTCACTGCTTGTATAGCGAAGGAGTTTCACGTTCGCTTTACACACCATACTGAAACGTTTCTACCAAAAAGCCACACGAACGTCAGTCGCGCTCGCGTCTCATCAGGTAGTGCTTGAAATGTACGGGTCCCGGCTTGAAATGCACTTCACTAGTGAGAAAAATTCCTTGATAGTAATTTAGAATCAAAGCTTACGCGATATCATACTTTGCGGAATTTTATTTACGTTAGGGGCATGCGGCTGATTTCTGTAAGTTCGGACTGTGCAATAAAAACATAATACACTAATTCATAGCGATAACACTAACAGTTCAGTAGCGTTACAATCGAGCATTCTGACTGAGGGACTTCCATTCCAGCGTAAGTGATGGCGCACCGAGCTTTAACGCTGGCCGCAACTCCTCGTCCACCGTGAACATGCACCCAATACATGTAAAGAAGGCGCAAATGCAAACTCGTCTCGTTAGATCTTTAGGTAGTATGTCTACGGTTATATTGTCAACAGCCGTCGTCAAAGAAGCTGATACTCGAGGTTCTTATTTATCACGTGGCGCGCGCGCTGCTTGACAGTTGATGACTGCCTACCAACCAGTCTAAGGATATTTATTGTAATAAGAAATTATGTACCGAAACGCTAGATTTAGGCTGGAAAATTTATAGTCTGGCTTAAATTTATATCATAAACTTTATTTCGAAACGCAATTTCAAAATGAGGATAAACACGTCACAAAAGGGTCTATTTTGTGAAATATTTCTCAAAGTTTTGACCCTCTTGGTCTGCAAAGTCCAACAATAATAATAATAATCGCAAACGTATTATATAATATGGCTTTCAAAATGCTGCCTATAGCAGATTCCTGGAAGGAACGATATTACCCCAACCCACTTTAAGGCGTCGCGCGGACGTGGAGCCGATTTGTTAACTCACTGCAGAGACTTGATATTATTCACATTCCTTGCCACGCTATAGGCAGCTAACCTATTCATATAGAACAGCATATTTTAAGGAACGCTTCACTGACTCTGTACGGGGCGGCGGCGCCTGCATTTACGTTCGCACAAAAAGTTAGGTAACCTATAAAAATAGAAAACCCAGTAATCAGGAGAGAATCGGTTCCTTCTAGGCAAACGTGCTCCATTTTAGGCCACATCTTCACCTGTTTCAGGTGTGACAGTGCTCAAATGCTTGACAATTTTTGGTAAAAATAGTATATGTTTATACCTCATTCAGGGCAAAACTACTGATTACGGAATGGATTAAGCAAAAATTTTGCTTATAGTTGTAGTTCTCGACCAGGGGCTATTAACCTGAGAGAGGTCGAGAACTGCAACTGCAAAGCGGGAGCCTAGAGCAAGCAAGAACCTAGTAACAAAGTTTTAATTTTCAGGATTAATCGAGTTTGAAATGGAGGATCCGAATGTGCCGAGCCATGCCATCGTCAAGCTGAGGAGCAAGCAGCTTGTGGACGCCCAAGTCAGCGAGTTCGATGTCGTCTAATGTACCTACGAAGTAGGACATAACCTAAAAGAACACAGTCAGCAACTTTTGATTTACAGAGTGTATGTTTCAAAAAATGTTAACTCAGAATTATTTTATTTTAGGGAAACGAAATGAATATTTCAAAACCCAATAATTAGGTAATTATTTCGCTTAAATGACATTCAAAACGAAACATCATGGCCAATCTTTTCTAAGTAGTTATAATATCCTTCAAAAATATCAGTTTCGCAACCTAAAGGTGTTTGGAAAAAATATTACGGCATTATTTGCTTTTTTTGCTGACTGTGACTATTGTTTCAATGTATTTATTGTTATTGATTTGTGAGGATAATAGGATAAATTATCTCCAGATATGAACATAAATAAAAGTGTGTTTTTAATATTTTTTTTAATCAAATAGCAAATTATAAAAATTGTCTTTTAACTATGTCCCTGTAGTAAAGTTTCGATCAAATATTCAAAGGATTTTGCACTATCCACCTGAATGCGGCTTGGTTAAAACTCGGCCAAAACGCATTGGAGCAGCAGTTTGCATTTATTTGCTCGTTATCGGGCGAGCTGTCAACATGACAAATTAATTGTGCTTTGACAAATTTTAAATTCAGCTAAACATAGACGGCGTGACGGCACCGGTATGCTTTGTGGCTTTATAAATAAAAATGATTGTTCTTATTTGCTAAATAATTATAAAATTCATTTAAAATTATTTTTCAATTATTATTTATTAGCCAATCCTCCATCCCTTTGATATTCTACACGTCAGAATGGGACCAAATACTTAACGTCACGAGAACATAGTAAATTTGTTAGCAAAAAGTCGTCTCTTATTGTGTTTTTAAATATAATATGAGAGGAAGATGTCAAAAGACATAAATGATAAATTCTATAAGCTAAATGAATCCAGTATTATCTGTTCTAACGTTTTTTTCTAAATCAGTTATGCATGAAACAAAATAAAAATAACTCTTTTCTCCTGCTCCTGCACAAAAACAGACGACCCCACATTGCACAACAGACGGTCTCCAAGCTGCACGACCTAGTTGAAAGCGACATCTACTACTTTCAGAATTTGGTCTTAAAAAAACTCTTAACCGACAGGCAGTACGGTACAGCAGGCAGTACCAAATGTCTTTAGAGAGTTTTTTGCTGTAGTGTAATATTAAATAATAAAATGCAAGACTTCAATATGAAATGCAAAGATAAATTGCCACTGCGCTAGCAAAAATGCATCGTAACATAGGTAATGAAACTGCCTGCATACTTCGATTGATAAAATAAAATATATATAAAAATATGTCTTGTATGTATTATTTTTATATCTTCTATATTTTATGAAAAAACAAACTGATTCTCTGAAAACGCGATCTTCGAAACAAAATACCTACCTAAAATAAATTAAAATGTTATAAAATCAAACTGCTTCATTACTTTCCGTGTTCCAATCATTCAGCAGCCATAGTTATTTCCATTGCTCTTCACAGGTAGCTCGTAGTTAAAATCAATGAGTGTTAAGCTGGGTACAGATAGCGCGTTCCTAGTGCGATAGGGCGTTCCAAGATACGCGTAACACGACTACGCGTACCAATATACGCGCTATCCGTACCCAGCTTAAAACCGCAACGGATAAGTGTTAATAATATCGAGCTTCAGCTCTCGTTCGGATCGTGACGAGCCGTCGCTTACTTAGTTTTTTTTGTCTTATCGTCTTGAATAAAGAGGCGTTATGTGTATTAATGGTTAATTGTGCAAGCAGTAATTACAATGTAGCTATCTTTTTCTAGCATCACGTGGTATAAACAAATGATAGCTAGTAAAATATGCCTCTTTTTTTCGCAGTGCATTGTACGGCACGCGTTATGCTTAGTATAGCAGTTGATCGAAGCTGTAAAGGAACAAACAGGATTTTTGTCCTTATTGTACCTTATATGAAAGGGTGTACGTAAAAAAGTACCTATCACATAGTTCTTCCATGAATAGGCTTACAAACTTCACAGTTGTATATAATTTCACTACACAGTTGTATATAATTTCGATAAAACTAAGTGCGCTAAGTGCTCAAAACGGTGAAGAAAAACAACAAGAAAGCCCGTTGCTTAGTCAGCCCCAGTATTGACCATGTCTTTTCAGTGGGCAAAGCGACTAGGCGGAGAGAATGGATATACCATTCTCTCCATATGGTAGTATATGTATTTGTATATGGTATGCAGAGCAAGCCTCACCATCTATGTTAAAATGTCCGAGACACTACTGCGTCCCGGTCAGTGAGTTAAGGTTACCAATTAACGTTTTAGCCGAAGAGCCTACTACGGCCAGACTTTTCGTTTATAAAAGCCGAGTTTTTCTGTGAATATTCCCTATGTATGTAATAACTACCAGCAACTATAGGGTTTGGGATGTGGTTACTTGGGGTAACATGTAGTAAAGGTGCCTAAAATAGTAACTACTAGATATTCTACAAGACAAAATATTTAGTACAAATTCCGCTAACTTTCTCTGACAAGTTTCACAAAATCCATACGCATGCACCGCCCTCCCGCCCGCAGATTCACATGCAAACCAGAGAAAGAACAAGCAAACATGCAATCATTAATAAATGCAACCGTCTACTTACTTTTCCACCAAATAAAAACAACACGTTAACCTGTAATTAGCTTGGAGAAACGACACACACATAAATACACAAGAAACTCAACAGAAATTCGACAATGTTTCGCCATTCGCTGGCGAAACATTGCATAGCGTTGGTGGAAGAGTAAGTAGACGGTTGCATTTATTAATGATTGCATGTTTGCTTGTTCTTTCTCTGATTTGCATGTGAATCTGCGGGCGGGAGGGCGGTGCATGCGTATGCATTTTGTGAAACTTGTCAGAGAAAGTTAGCGGAATTTGTACTAAATATTTTGTCTTGTAGAATATCTTGTAATGGATTTCCGCAAAGTCACGCCTGAGTCAATTAATTATAGTAACTACTTTAAATTCGTTAAAGTATAAAGCTCACTTCACTTCTTTATTAATTGGCTTCTGGGATAGTTTCCACACAATTTCGCCAGTATCAAGTATAATGTTCATAATAATATGAGGCAACGTAGTACGATTTTTGTTTTATATTTTCCATTGCCGGACACATGACAGTTGTGCCCCCTGCCAGACATCCCTTCCATCCATCCACATCAGCCTATATCAGTCCACTGCTGAACATAGGCCTCCCCTAATAAAGGGGGATATGTCCATAATCCCCACGCTGGGCATGCGGGTTGGGGATCACAGGGCACAGCTTCTCGCACCACCGACGCTGCTGCACGTCAGTGGCCAGGGGATTTAGCTGTGCCGATGTAGGCTGTGCTATGCCGCAATCAGCCGGCCGCCAGAGCCCCGTTCGTTGTTTAGCAGGGTGCAACACGTGTCAGACATCCCTTAACTTTAATAAATTATAACTATACTTTCACTAATAGTACAAAAGTTAAATTTTATATATGTTACTTGGGGACCTATAAAAAATGTACCCTCAATAGCCGGAGAGTTTTAGTCATTTTTTCATCTTTGCCAGACATATTGAAAGTCTGCTGTAGCGCGTGCGAGCACGATGTAACAATAACTGTTCAAGCGGGTGCGAGTGAATTATGGCGCTTTTTGCGGCTTTTGCGGTTATGTTACCAAACATGCATCACCTTAAAAGTGATTCTTTGTCAGATCTTACCTGGATTTTATGCCACTACAGGTGGCGATTGTAATGCGTTCTTAAGAAAAGAAAACTAAGTAATATATTTATTTTAGTACTTTTTTTCATCCTAAATCAAAAACTATGCATGATAGCAAAAAAATAAATAACGGATTTATATTGTCCAAATCAAGCCTTTTCATTTGATACCCCACTCGACTTAGCAACCCACCCCTTTTAGTTTTCAACCTCCCCATTTTGGAAGAATTCTCAAAAACTGTTTAAGGTTGGGACTTCACTATAATTTTCATGTAAAATATAAATATTCTTCTTTAACATAAATATTAGTTTCAGATTTCTGGCTATGAAAACTTCGGAGATTAGGGGGGAGGATGGGGTATTGTAATTTTTTGGTCAATTTTGATCATTTAAAGAAAACCAAGCATCGTATATAAAAATGAAAACTGTTTAAACAGGGCTATTCGCCCCCTTTCATATGATATGCCACTCGACCTATTGGCGCCAGTTTGAAATTCCCTTCACATGGCTGTGCTGGTTCATCGTGTCGTGACCTCTGGTCCTCCAGATTTTTTTTTTCCAAAGCTGACCAGTCTCAGAGTAAATATATCAATAGACCAAATAGGAATTATACTTTTTTAAGTATAAATCAGTGTCGTTCCAGGGAAGTTCAAAGTGAAAGTCAAAGTTCTTTATTGTGAGTTTTAGGTACCAAAGCAACAAAATGCTGGAACAACATCCTCCCAACTCATTGGGCTTTTGAAATCTAAATTTACTTTTAGAAAACGGCTAAAATGTATTAATAAGGATCTTCAACATTCTAGGTTGCTTGGATGCCGTAGTGCCCCTTTCTCATGTTAGTTTACTGATTTTAATCTTTATAGTATCGATTTTAATTAAATTATTTGTACCATTTTTATTTTTATTTTATATTAACTTTGAACTTGTGTTTATGAAAATATCACACAGATTAGTTTCTATCTAGCAGTTATGGTCTCGACAGAATATAATAACAGAATAACAGCGCCTACTGCTCAAACAGTAGGCATTATGCTAAGTCAAGACCCTTTTGCTGCCATAGCACAGACACATACATTTATTATTACCTATTTTGTGACATCACTACCATGTTATGTATTCTGTATTTTGTATGATAAGTGGCACATAAGTGGTAATTAAATGATATGTCTATTGTCTACGTCTACTTGCTTGCTGTACAGAAAACATAAAGGAGTATAAAAAAATAAATGTGAGACGTGATGTGTGAAGTAAAATTAAGCTTTTGTATTTTACATTTTGGAAAATCGTACCTTGACCATCTTTACGATGCATTTGGCGGGACCCCTTTTGATCCTAATTTTTTTAAGATTCCTTGAGGTACAAATTATTTCCCTAAAAGTAGTAAATAGTACCAATTAGGTACTAAATTCTGACAGTTTAAATTAATCGCTGGCTTATCAGGATCACATGTATTTGCTTCGCGTTCACTGAGGTTACGCAGGGTAACACATTAGGATTTTATTGCTGAAACTACTGAAGTTCTAATGATAAAGAGTTGTGTAAAGGTACCAATTCAGATATTAAAACTTATTAGTTTAATAAGTATATTCATTATATTCGTTTGAAATCTGACGGTTGCATCTGGCGGGACCCCTTTCGATCCTGAATATCTTAAGATTCCTTGAGGTACATATATAAATATATATATATATATTTTTTATTATTTTACTAAAGGTACTAAATAGTACCAATTAGGTACTAAATCCCTGTGTAAAAATTTACATACAAGAAGGGGTTCCGCCATCTTTACGCTCACCATCTCACGCCATATAACATGGCTAGGAAGGTAATAAAATTATTTTCAATCGACTAAGCACTCGAGCGTGAGGCCTGCCTGCAGCGGATTTTAGCTATATGTGTCTGGCCAGATGTACATTCCATTGAAACGGTCCCGCTATTTTTTTTTGTTGGAAAGCTTACAGCTATGTACATTTTTTTAGAATAAAGCGATTAAACATTACAGAAGGCCAATTAAAAGTTCCCACAGATTGCTTTTATACTATAACTAAAGTATAATTATAATTAAATAAAGTTTAGGTGTGTCTGAAGAATTGTGGGCCAGAACAACAACGGAGTGGATCCATAACAACGGAAAGCGGCATCGCGGCAGACTCAGACGGAGATGGCAGTATGACCTTGACACCTCTAACAAGGACGGCTATAAAAGACCATAAGGAGTAGAAGAGGAATAAGTAGGCCTTTGCCCTGCAGTGGGACGATTCAGGCTGATAATAATAATAATAATATAGGGCCGTCTGCCGTCTGGTAAGGGGTAGCAACTGTCATAAGTGTCTGGCTATGGATGACGAGTTCTAAAGTTATCCCGAAAATAAATTGAGCTATAAACTTTAACAAATTTAAAGTAGGTACTATTTTATACACCTTTACTACCTGTTAACTGCTTAAGTAACCATAAGCCAAATTCTATTGTCACTGGTCGGTCATACCTGTGGGTCTACTCTAATTCAACTAAGTACGAAATTGCGTGTTTCGTTTCTTGCGATTGGTACTCGATAATCGAACAAATAAACCAAGATTTCAGCATAAAGTTCGTAATGTGTGACAGTCCAAACATTGCGCACTCTATTTCTCAAAACATACGACTCAACTATTCATATAGTTTATAGTTTATTTCCACAAAACGGCACATAAGTATACTTCAACACAAAGTAATAAGCTTGTTGCGCCCACGCGGACACCGCAGGCTCCATGGCTTTCATTCTATTGGAATTGACAGTACAAAATTCGATCAATCGCATGAAACGAACACGAAATTTCGTACTTCGGTGAATTGTAGTAGACCCTCAGTATACGGGACTGGCACAGAAAAAGTTTCAGCTTTTATAAAATAACGAAGGTCTGGCCGTTGTGTGCTCTTGCTCTATTTTGTAAATGCAATGGCGTATGTTTGTTTCGAGTTAGGTTTTGGTCGGGATGGAGCCCACAAAAATACCTCTATTTCTAATTTGCTTCAAAATGGTAGGCATCCTATAAAAAGTATTATTCAAGCTGTCCGTGAAAACAAGACACGTCATATAAAAAATTTAGATTATTATTAATTTTGTTCGATATACTGTAACATGTTCATATCAACGAATACTTATATATTTACAACAGCGCATTCTGTCGAAATAGTGATGCACGATTGTAATATAATTACTGTTCGAATAACTAATAATAATTTATAGTAGAAGGTTTATCTATAGATTTTTTATACAAGTCGTTAAGAATAAACCATTGAAAATTAATAAAATGTTCAGTAGAAAGGTCTAGTAATTGTGCTCTTTGTCCGCACCTAGGCTGTGTAGTAATTATACTGTATCGAAGCTGTGATAAACTAAAAAGCTACAGTATATTAAATAAGAGTAAATATACAAACAAACCAATTAAGCACTTAAGTAAGTAGGTACGTTAGTAAAAAGTTTACTTTACCTAACATAATACATAGTTATTACATAATAAATAAATAATTTATTATTCAAAAAAGCCGATGCTTAGCATTGAACTGTAGTGAACTGCAGCGATGATTTTCAGCACGAGCCTCGATTGTTTTTACAATTGAATTGATGAAACCATACAATTGATGTAACTCGAGCAGGCTGTAGCACCTATAAAAGATTTTTTTATAAAATTACTATTTATGTTTTTTTTTAATAAACATTGTGAATTTTCAATCTAAGCAAACAAACAATGAACATTGCTTTGTGTACTTTGTAAAGCGCTCACTTTTATAAACTTAATTAATTCTTTTCAAGCTAGCAACGAGCCTCGATTGACGCACGGACAAGGCACGGTAACAGTGTTATAACATGAAAAGATGTTTATTATAATAGGTATTTAGAAATAAGGTACACAAAGCGTCACGATCTGGTATACCCCTTTCAAGTATAAATTTAAACTGCTGCCGAGGAGGCTACCATATTCAAATGGCCAAAATCTTATACAAAAATATTTATATTTGGCTGGGAGATCGAACCAGTAATTTATTCTCACCAGTTTGTGAATTAGACTCTCTAACCAACTGAGCTATCGTAGCGGTTGGCGATTATGACGAAATTTTAAGTTACACTATACGTTTATTATTTTGTCTAGGTAATAATGGATGCGTCAGTTAGTAACTTTTTTCATTTGTTTATTGTTAATACGTATTTGGTAGTGCGCAACTACTTAAAATTATTCTGTGCAGCACTGGATTATTGAGGGTAGTTGTGTAATAAATGATAGTTCAGAACAAACGGTTACTTGATTTTACTTGAATTTAAATAATTAGGTAACTTACCTGCTACACTAAAAAACTAAGTCCATTGTGTTTGTAACGAAAATAAAAAAAACAAATTACATACACGTAATGAGGGATTTGAACCCAGTACTCTTAAAACGTGTAGATTAATGTCGAGTGTTGTTGTTACCGCCACTCCACAGTCTCATATAGCTATATGGTGAAATTAAATATCCAAGCAAGGAGGAGAAGTTTTATAAAACACATATTGTGCAAAAAGTTCGAGATCCACGACTGACGCCGCGACGGTTTGAACCTACTAACGTTAACTAGGGGGGTTACCAGACTCTGACGCTTTCTGTGCTTAGGAAGCAAGCTTACATTGTAACTATTTTGTTATCCATTAGTCACATGAATGTATGTATGAATGTATAGGTACCTGTGTTGTGAATCCTTAGTTACTCGCGCCTAGAAACTTACTCGCGTGGGGTGCTTTACACCCCGGTTATTGAATAAAAAAACGACTAATTACAAGATAAGGGTATTCTTTTATTACGTTTAGGTATCTACCTCAAAGTAATAAAAGAAGACTCTTAACAAAACAGTATACTTAATACATTATTACACAAACAAAAATAAAAAGCAAGTAGATACTGCAAACAATAAACAAGCAATAACAAAAAAGCAAAATATTATATTAGTAATTTGTATTTATATTATATTGGTTAATACATTTTATTACGGGAAACAGTCAGAATAATATTAAATGTAAAATAGATATAATTTAAACTAACCCTACCATGTTGGCAAAATTGAGTCTCCAATAGAAGTAAACATATTTCAAAGTTATCCTTATAATATTATCATGGCGAATGTTTGTTTCTTCTTCAAGGAAAACTACTGAACAAATTGACACAAATTTTTGTGCACAATATTTAATTATTAGCTGGTAATTTATAAGTCACAAAAATTATGCACCAGGATGAGGAAACAATAGGCTATTTTTTTTTTCATGTTCCATTCGAATGAGACAAAATCAAACTATCGCATTAAATCATTCGAAAATAGAAATCGCGCATAACAAAAACGACTTTATCTTGCACAAATATTGATTCTTAGAACATTATATACTGTGAGCGCTGATAAAACAAAGTAGATTTGTATGGCTTTACTATAGATTAGTAGGTATACTTCAGGACCTTAGTAATAATTTCGACATCTTTATTGCTACACGCCTAAAGAATTAGGGCCACAATGAGTAAAACAAAATATCCATACGCAAGTACCAAAGTAGATAAGAGATAAGGAGTATCAGAGATTATCTCAACCTCAAGATAACGCACAAGTGGCAATAGATTTGAATGAAGCCACATAATCATTTTAAAACGCGTAACTTGGTCTGTTTTGCAACATGTTCACTCTATGATAATTATTGTACCCACATTGGTTTTATCGAGTACCTTCTTTAAGTAAAAATGCTTTGCGCCTTGAGAATAAAATCATAACAATATATTCAAGATCGTCACACGATATCAGCGCGAGTGCTCGACATTTTATAGGCCATGATTCGATACAGCACCGACTTTGGCGATAAATTGTTATCGTTGAGTTTCCTTCACTATGATCGAATGATTTGTTCAGGTGTAAAGACGTGCGCGTGTGGTTCTTAATAGTTTTGTTTAATGAAGTGATAGATTAGTGATTATTTGAAAATATGAGTTGTATTCGATGTGCTTAGTTTAGTGCTCAAATTATGCTGAAATGGAGAGGACTAAACAGAAATCGAAGAAAGATAAACCGAACAAGTATGTGGAGAAAGAAAAGTCTTCCACATTTATAGCAGATGTCAAGACCTTGAAAGAAAATTTGAAAATAAGAGAAATTTTAAGGACAGTGAAAATGAATAGTAGCATGAGAATAAAAGCTCCTCGTGGCAGTAAAGTGATGCAAAATAAGGATTTTAATGATAACGAAAACGAAGACATTTTTGAAGGCAAAATTAGCGTCGAAGGTCAAGAAGAAGAACCAACAAGCGCTACTAATACCGTTCTAAATACTGAAATTGAAAAATCAGTTCAAGAAAACCAGGATGATTATACTGAAGAAAGAAAAGTAGTACCAGAGTGCGAATATACAGATCATAATATTGATTCAAATATAAATACAATTGAATCAGATCTCAGTGAAATGGATAAAAAAGAGTCAAGTGATACAGACTCAAGTGTTGTTTGCAAATCTAAAAGTCTTTCAGAATGTTTAGAAAGCTGTGATCAAGATGAAGTCAACACACCAAAAATTCTTGATCCAGTAGTAGAAAATTCTAAAACTCGCGATAGAAAATTATCACTTGATCATACAATGTTGCTGCGAAGTGAAGGCTTGTCGCAATCTGAAGTAGATCTACATGCTATCGGAAAGTCACCTCTAGAGAGAAAATCGTCCTTTTTTAGGAAAAAAATGGACAGTTTTGTGAGAAATACCACAGAAATATTTAAGCGGCAATCTTTGAGTAGTAAGTCTACAAGGTCACCATTGATAAAGCGAAGAGACTCAAACTGCTCAAGAATGTCTGTTTCTTTGCAATCTTTGAACGAAAACCCCGCCTATTATGAAGAGTACGGAGACATACCAATGGAGAAATACCACGTAAGTAAACATTTCAAGTGTATTTGTAGTGTAAGTGATCCTATCCTCGATTTTTAGAACCCCAACCTCTTCTGCCCGAGGTGCACCATGCTCAACACATGGGTCTCTTGCGGCCACCTGACAGTGGTATAGCGCATTCTAACACTGGCATAGCTAAATCTCCTGGCAGCTGACGGGCAACAGCGTCGCCTTGCTAGATTCTTCCCAACCCGCATGCCCAGCGTGGAGATTATGGACATATCCCCCACATTGGGGGTGGCCTAAGTCCAACAGTGCACTGATAAGCTGGTGTTGTAAGTTATGGTTATATTTGTAAGCATAGTGCTCATTAAATCTCTATCTGTGTCTACATAATATAGTATTATACGTCAAAGCGGCTGAGTTGCAGAACCGATTTTGACCTTGAACATAGGGGGATTATAAAGGTAACATTTTTTCCCACTCCTATTTAACTACATAATAAAAAAGAGGTTGAAAAATAAACGCAAGTAAAACCGCGGATACCACGAGTATTACAGACTAAGGCTCATTAATAGCGTCTTCACAGACTTGGAATCAGATTGTAATTATCGTTTAAGCGTAAAGCGTGCGTACTTGAAACATAGTCTGGTGCGATTCAAAGATTTCAAATTATATTTGGGAAAACTTTATAGTCACTATAATCTGTCTGTCGCTGAAATAGTTTGTGTGGATTTGCGGCCTTAAGTTTGATATGTCGCACCCCACAAACAATATAGTATTAACTCAAAAAAAGTCGATTTTGAGAAATCGCGTTTTAAAGATTAAAAAAATCGTACATCTGGTGTAATTATGCCTAAACTTATCAGTTCCATAAACGATATGTGGCTTAATTTTTTCTTAAAACAGTTAATTTTGCATGATTAATTAAAAAGTTATCAGTATTTTTTTAACAACACTTTGAATTTGTACTATATTGCCTAGGTGCCTAAAACGTGATATAATACCTTATTCCTTGTTATGTCTTAGTGACTTGTGACACAATTTCTAGCATTCGAGGATATAAACTAGACAGGTACCGAGGAGCCGATACCGGCTCCCGACAGACAAGGGGAGTAGCCGATATCGGTCGACTAGGGGACCGACTAGGGGATCGTACATACAGTTTCAATTAAAGTCAAATCTGCATTGTGTGGGATTTCAGATTGGAACTTATTTCACACGATAACTATAATATTCTTAATTTTGAACAATACGACATCTGACTGTTTGGCTTGTCTTTACAATCAGTTTTAAAATTAACATAGAACCAATGCAGCATAATCAGCTCGCAATATCAATGCTATGTTTGGAAAGGTAACGGCTAACTTTTTATGCTTACATTTTGTTATTAATGTAAATTGTGTTCCTGTAGTAACAAATAAATGATTTATCTATCTAATGAAAGCACTGTGCACTTTTGGTTTAATCAGTTTTGTAGAGAAAATTATGACTTGAAGAGATAATGGAAGCCGATCTAAACAAAACTACCAAGAAATCAGTGATATGGTTCGACGTAAGCGTACTCACAGTATTGACCAATTTTGCCTCAAATCTAACTCTACAGGATTTTTAGTTAAAAACAACTCGTCATCCTCTATACTCGCCAAACTCGGCCCCAACCACTACCATTTCTTGACAATCCGAGAGAAAACAATTTGAACAATGTGTAATTAAAACGACATTTCAAAATGTATCATGCAACGAAAGGCTTGACATTCTGTGCACGTACTAAAAACTTCAACAAAACAAGGTTTAATTCGCAGTGTTGTACTAGATTAACGTTTTTTTACTTTCACATAGATAACTTGAAGTAAAATCTGCTAAAATACGGTGGGATTCATACGTAGCAGATGATATCGTTTATATCAACAACGAATCAACTGCCATCTCTTTTATATCAATCGATGTGTCTTCAAATGACTGAAGCCCTTCTGTGGAAGTTTTATTGACAACATAGGCAGCAATTTGGTAAAATGTGCAGACATAGGAACCAATGTTGTAAAAGTGATCCCAAGAAAGTAAGCATTGTATTACATGCAGAAAATACCTCTGAGGCGCATGATAGATTTCGCACCGCAGGTTCTAGCTGCCTGGCAATTCTCTTGAAATAGGAAGGTACCTAATTTATAATTTAGATCAGCAATAGGTATTGATCTCCATCAGTATAAGGATCTTTGCAGTATACATAATTTTTTTCTTCGCTAGTTGAAGAAAAATACCGTTTTGCAGCCATTACTACCTTCGTGGCCCCTTAAAGCTTGTGCATTGTTCGCTTTGGTTCAAAATATTTTTGTAAAAATATTATTTATCAGCATTCAGTAAAGTCACATTTCTAGTTAAACAATATTATAAGGACTTTTTATACTAGCCCTAACTGGTCAAATATTATTATCTCGAAAGAAACAGTATCATGTTAAGTATACTTTCTTAACTCTTTCAAAAATATAACTGTCAAGCAATAGAGTCCTAAATTAAAATAACACCCTATTTATTTCCATGTCAATCATTAAAAAAGTATCGTCTTACAAATAAAACCATATTACTTACTCGCTTACAATATTTGTATGTTCAAAGTTCACAATTACTCTATAATATCTTTATATGTTACACGAGATTACGTTAGAATACATCGTTTGCTATGTTGCGATAGAATATTATGAGATGAAACTATGCTACTTGTTGAATAACTAAACGAATTAATTGATCGATAAAGATTAAACGCGTCATTTTTCAGCGACTACAGAAGTAGAAATATAAAGGTCTTACCAGTCTGTGGAGATAAAAATCGGCTTTTCCTTAGTACACTGAACTCATAACTGCAAAATTTTGAGTTAATACTATATTGTTTGTGAGCTAAGCAAGTGTGACCCACCAACGGCCTTATAAACTAAGACACAGATACCTTCAGCGGGATAGTCTAAGAATCCCCACGCTGGGTATGCAGTTTGGGGGATCACGAGGCTCAACTTTTGTAATCACCGACGCTACTGCCCGGCTAATGAAGGCTGTGAGGCCACAAGCCAGTGAGGTTGGCTTGGGTTCCAAAGATGGAGGTTGTAACCCTTTACACCCCTTACAGCCTTTTCAAACTAGAGAAATAAAGTCAAACGAAGGTCTGAAGGTACTGTGAAAAAATAGTTTGCTACGCGGCATCTTGAAATCGAAAACGAGCGTTATTCATTTAGGTAATAGGTACAAAAACTGATTAAGATTCAATATTCAAGATGTTTATTTGCATAACTAAGTCTAGGGAATGAAAATAATGAGATACCTACACGTGTGAGTATCATTATTCAAATCCTAGCTCGTCAGTTGACTTCGTTTTATTTTTTATAATGCTAGCGTAGGTGTTTCATAAGTAACATGCAACTTTGGGTTTAGGGGTGTAAGGGGTTCCAACCGCTACCTTCAAGATAATTTAAGCCAACCTCACCTGCACGTGGTGCAACCCTGCTCACTAACAAACGGGGCTCTGGCGGCTGGCTGATTGCGGCATAGCGCAGTCTAACACCGGCACACGGGCAGCAGCATCGGCGGTGCAAGGACCTGTGTCCTGCGATCCCCAACCCCCATTTCCAGCGTGGAGATTATGTGCATATCCCCTTTATAAGGAGAGGCGTGGTTAACCTCGGTGTTGTTAGCAGATCACCTTGGTTAAGCAACACTCCGCCCGGTCATTACTTGGATGGGTGACCGTTTAGTGATATTTAGATTTGAGCGCTTCCGTGCTTCGGAAGGCACGTTAAGATGTTGGTTCCGACTTTTCAGTCGTTAAGCCATGTCAGAGACCTTCGGGCGGCCTAAAAACTCCGACACCAGAGTTGGTCACTAGCTCATACGAAGAAGAAGAAGAAAGAGACTCCTATGACTAGCAGTGAAATGATATAGGCTGGTGTTGTTGCTGTTGTTAATGCAACTATACATTTTATAAGTACATCTAATAATTTTTTGTTTAGCTTTGTACTAAATAGCATTTTCTTCCAGATTACTTTTTGGTAGTGTCATTATCACCATCAACCTTTAGGCAGTCCACTGATTGGCTTAGATATATAACAAGGCATGCCGTTAAAGTACGCCAAACACCATCCCTCTGGTCAAATTTAAAAAACCGAGGAGAACTCGATGACTTTAACCGCAAAGTCACCTACCCATCCAGTTTAAATAGCTCGATGATGATGAAGTTTTAATATGAATTTATTGTTAAAGGATGAAGGCAGTGACAAGACAAGACAAGGCAGTGCCACAAGCTTACGATCCGGTACCACGCCAGTACGGAGCGACTCCACAGTATCCGTCAATGCCAGTGACAGACAGCCAGACCAGTCAGAGGAGAGTCTGGCTGGTAGCATAGGGCTCGGTAGCCGTCCCTTTGCTGACACAAATTCTGCAAGCATTCACAGTAAGTAACAACTATTGTTATGAGGCGATTAAATTATACTTAGTACCTACCACAGATGCCTGTCCAATTTAAATTAGGCAGTCTAGTTCTAAATATTTCATCACATTTCATCGAATCGAATTATTTTATCAATATGCTTGCCGTCCTATAATTGCAACCCGCATTAAATTGATTAGTTAGGTATATCGTACCTACATGGCAGCAGGAAGAGCGCATTAGACGTAGCAATTAGCAAATAGGTATTAGATTCGTGCAGCGTAAACTAATTGGCATTAACTACTAAGCAGAAACTAAATTAATGCCAACCAAAGGGATTGGATTAGAAAAAAAAAGTATTTATGTCGCATTTTTGATTAGAACATTTTGACAGTCTTGGCTGACTTCTGACCAAGGTCGTAAACTATGAAGTTTCATCCATATCAGTTCGGCCCCACGGAGTTGAGTGAGAACACACATTCTCTCACACACACAAAGACAGAAACACAGACACACACACACACACGACACACACACACACACACACACACACACACATACACACACACACACACACACACACACACACACACACACACACACACACACACATACAGACACACAAATTTTCGCATTTATAATTATAGCTTCCACCCGCGACTTCACTCGCATGGCACCCAGATAAAAAGTAGACTTTTTGTTAATCCAGGTCAATAATTATGCACAATAAAAGTTTGATCCCAATCCACCATCCTCACAATCTTTCTCATTATTACTAACTAACTACTAATAGTATTAACGAGAAAGATTGAAGTAGTGTGATTTTTATGCATATTCGAAGATGTCTCTGAACCAGCATAAAGGTCTGCAAGTTGCCAGAAGCCAGATATCGATGTTTCGTATGTGTGTGTGTGTGTGTGTGTGTGTGTGTGTGTGAGTGTGTATTTGATTTACTTACTAAGTAAGTTCCTTCGAGGATAACTTTTGAACCGTTGAACCGGTTTCTACGAAACTTAGTTGAGAAGATAATTGTCTATTCTAGCTAAAATATTTTATAGACTTTATTAAATGAATTTCGTTATCATGCTATTGAACTGTATGGCTACGTATTTTACAAATGTATACACATACATCATCATCACGATTCAGCCATTTTTGGCCCACTGCTGGGCCTATGCCCTATAGTATATAGTAGGCCTATGCCTCCCTTTGATTATGCCACTCGCCTAAATCCTCACCACAACCCTCACCTATTATACTTAGTTAATTCTAAAATATCAAACCGTTCATATCTGAGATAAACTGTCTCAGTTACTCTATTTGAGTTCATCCTACGATTCGTTGGATTGAATGAAGCAGTTACATAATTTAAAGTTAAAATGTACCCCGGCCAAATGAAATAATATCCATCCTTTTAAATGAGGTTTCCTGGTGAGGTCTTGATGAGAAATAATTTGTAGGAAAGCCTTCTCGAGATGGCGTTGGAATTTAAACCTAGTGACTTCATAAGCAGTGAGTAAATTCGATTGGACAAATAGCGGTAGTACAGGGCCACTGACTCTTGATTTGAAATTCTTATGGACTTAAATGAGAGTCCACGACGCAATGCCAAATTGCCAAGGTACGACTTAGATTTGATAGGAAATTTTTTAAGCTGAATTCAATGAAACATTACTTTTCTGGAATAGGCAAACAAACTTTAACTCAGAATCAATTACATCGTTCCATTACTGACCGACTGACCGGGATTTAACATATTTTTTGACAATTATTGAAATAAGCGTAATTATACTATTTGCACTCCGGAATAGAATCACAATATAGATAGATAGAAAGAAAACTTTTTATTGTACTCATCAACGACATTAACTACAGCATCTAACGCTGGACTTGCGGGTTGTGAATCGCAGGGTACAGCTTCTCGCACCGCCGACGCCGCTGCCCATGGGGCCCAGGGGTTGAGCTGCGTCAGTGTTGGATTGCGCCATGCCGCAAAAGCAGGTTGCACTCCATTCGGTTGAGGCCGGCTTGGATTCCGTAGATAGAGATTGGAACCACTCACAGCCTTATAGTACACACCATAACATATGATCAAAACTTTCTTACCTTATTTGTGATATAGTTTGTTTGAAAAGATACAATTTTGGAAAATGGACCCCACTTTTTTAATTTTTTATGATTACCGACTACTAGCACTTCCAGTTTATTCATTTAATGTCACCATTACAGCACCAACCTGTATATTATTATGAGTAGTTTTTATACTTTTAACTTTATACAATTAAAAACTACTGGTGTCTAATTCTTCTTATATTTACGAGATTCACAAAACATATTGTAGCCCCAAACTAAGTAGAGTATTAGGTGAACCATATGACTGATGAACATTCATAATATATTTTTTGTAAATACATACTTCAACATCGAAAACACCCAGACCCGAGACAAATATTTGAAGAAGATAAAAAAAAATTGTTTCGTGGTGGGAATATAGCCCGCAACCTTCTGCGTCGAGCTCAGGACAGGGCGCAATGGCGCTCATTTGGGGAGGTCTATGCCCACCAGTGGACTGCTATAGGCTGCTGATGATGATGAATAATCTTCTGCGTTTGAGGCGGGCCTATACCCACTGCACCACAGAGGGCTTATTTAAATGTACCTTACCTCAAGGTACCTTCTAGATAAGAATTTTCACTTACATAGAACTTACTAATAGACCAGGGTCGATAATTTTTAAAACAAAAAAAAATAATAGTAGGATGAAACCCATTAGAAAAGGAGGGGAATATTATAAAAATGAAAGGAAAAATAATTTACGGGCGATCTGAGGTCGGGAAGAGGATGGGGGTGAGTTTTTAAGGGTAAAAAACGGTTTTTCTCGATTTCCGGCAAAACTAAAAGTCTGTAGAAGTCTGTAGTAACATATATTTTTTTTTCACCATCGGAAAGTAGAGATTTCAACGAACAGAAACCATACCAACTTTTTGAAAAAAGCTGATATTTTGACGGGTGAATTTTCGATTGAAAATTAGGGTGTTTTTTTTATATTAATTCAAAATATGGTGAAAAAATAAATATTTTTAATCAAATAAATTACAGCGTATTTGGGACATAAAAAGGTAAGTTTACACCAAATTTCGTTAAAAAAAAAAAATTTTGTAAAAGATAAAAATAAAAAACCAAAAACTTGTTTTTTTGGATTTTTCACATAAATTTTGAGGTTATGTGAAAAAAGTGTACATACAAAAGTTTTAGATCTTTTTATTACCTACAACTTCGCCATTTGACTTTTTTCAATACGACTTTTAGTTTTGCCGGAAATCGAGAAAAACCGTTTTTTACCCTTAAAAGCTCACCCCCATCCCCTTCCCGACCTCAGATCGCCCGTAAATTATTTTTCCTTTCATTTTTATAATATTTCCCTCCTTTTCTAATGGGTTTCATCCTACTATTTTTTTTTTTCACTTTTTATTATTTTTCAAGGCTTCTACCCTGGTCTATAAGACGTAAATGTAGTTTTAATAATTCAAGTAGTAAATAAAATTCACTTTGAGTCTCTTAAGCTCCTGAGTTAATAGCTGTATGTTGCTCGAGGAAAAATACTAAGCCTTTAAAACGTTTTCACTCCTCTTTGAATGTGAGAGATGTGAGTGATTCTGCAGGGCGACAACCTCCTCGTGCATGGAGCGCGCTTAGCGTCATGGACGGGACCAGCAGTCAACGTGTTATTCAACTTGTTTCTGAGAATGTGTTTTCTTTGTGAATGAAAGTTTATGTTGAATTTTTTAATCTTGTTGTTTATGTCGGTACCGATTTAGTTATTCCTGGTATTGTTTACTTTAAATGAGGGAATCAATAGGTAGCTTGGTAGTTCCAAGTAAGATTTTTGTTTTCTCGCGTTATTTTGTTTTTTTAGGACTCGATAATTATCAAGGGAATAAGGGATTAATGGATTTAATTAATTCACGGGAATAGGGATGATGACTGGGTAAAAAAAAAAAAAACTAATTAGTCCGTCAGTTTGATTAACAAAAAATATTGGACTCGATTTTTTTTATTGATTTAATCAATAGAAATTAACAAAGTTATAGAGCGTCAAAGTTCGGGAGTGGGGGCTCGTGACATCACTTGTATGTAAAAAGTGTACTTACCCGTGACGTCACGCTGAACTTCAACACGCTATATCTTTGTTATTTTTATTTTAATTGACAAAAGAAAAAATACATGTATAATATTTTTTCATAATTTAAATGACGTACTAATTAGAATTTTTTAGGCATCTAGCTAATCAAGCTATTCTCGATCATTAGAAAATTTTCAAAAATATAATTAAATATATTAGTTGAAAACACTTTCTAGCCTTTCACCTGCAGCTTCGCTTGCATGGTAGACGGGTGAAAAGTAGTGTCAATTACACTACTGTGTTAATCCAGGTCAAAATGTTAACTATGTGATCATTCCATTTGATGATGATGATGAATTCCGTCACATCCTGTCAGCCGTTACGGAGTTGAAAGGGAACAAACATACAAACGCACTCGCACACAAACTTTCGCATTTATAAAATTTGTTTGCTTCGGTTTTTTTTTCAAATAAAAACATTTGCCCACGACAGGTTTTCTCGACTTATTTGATTTCATGTTACTTTTTTCTTGTCTCGAATAAAGCAATTATTTCCCGGGAATTCAAGCTTAGTGTAGTCTCGAACAGAAACCCTAGTTCCGAGTAAAGGCTAGCTTACACCGGCGGATGGCAAGGCAGGGCATTCATAATATACTAACGTAAAATTATTTCATTCTTTCTTTATTTCTAAAATTATTCGTATGAAATGATAAAATAAGATTTATGATATACATTCCTGAGCGTCCTCTCAGAAACTCAAACTCAGGCTCAGACTAACTCAGGGGGCATCCACTTTGATGCTCAGTTGTCGGTCTCTGAGCTTTGGAATGTGTATTTGTTATTGTCAGATATGAATGTTCTTAGAAATATTTTATTCCATAAAACTAGGTCAATGCTAAGTGACTCATTAGCCTACCTTGTGGCTAGATTGTAACATTTAAGTGCGTATTATAACTTCATTCATGTGTGCTATGTGAAAATAACAGCTAATGACGTATTTAATTTGATTAATTATTCAGCGCTCGTGGCGTCGCTTACTTCGTTGTGCCGGAGTAAGCAACACTCCGTCCTGTTACTACTTGGATAGTTGACCATTTGTGGAATTTAGATCAATGAGCTTCCGTGCTTTGGAAGGCACGTTAAGATGTTGGCCCGAGTTTTTCGGACGCTTAGCCGGGCCTAGGCCTTGGTGCGGTCTAAAAACTCCGACACCAAAGACCACTTGACTTTGACCACTGACTTAGCCATACGATGAAGAAGAAGAAGCCTACATCGTCCCACTGTAAGGCAAGGCCTCCCTAGACTGCTTCAATTTTTCGCGGTGCAGGGCGATGGTGGATTCAATTTTAAATTAACGAACGCATTTCGTTGGTAAATTTGAAATCCTACGCCATGCTACCGGTTAGCGCTAGCCTCAAGTTTGTTAGAGTAATAGGAAACTCTTGGTTAGTTCAGTGAATGCAGAAATGATTTGGTCTGAATATTAATCTGGAAAATAAAACTATTTTCAATTCCCTATCTCGATGAATAGTATGGCTTCTATGAATACTTAGTAATGACGACCTCTGTGGTACAGAAGGCAAAGGCCCGTATGAAACAGAGGCCCGTATGAAACCCAGAGGCCCGTATAAAACACAGAGGCCCGTATGAAACACAGAGGCCCGTATGAAACAGAGGCCCGTATGAAACAGAGGCCCGTATGAAACAGAGGCCCGTATGAAACCCAGAGGCCCGTATAAAACACAGAGGCCCGTATGAAACACAGAGGCCCGTATGAAACAGAGGCCCGTATGAAACAGAGGCCCGTATGAAACCCAGAGGCCCCTATAAAACACAGAGGCCCGTATGAAACAGAGGCCCGTATGAAACAGAGGCCCGTATGAAACCCAGAGGCCCCTATAAAACACAGAGGCCCGTATGAAACACAGACATAGGCACTCCTGCTGTATGATTTAGTGGCCAACTCTGATGTTAGAGTTTTAAGGCCTCCGACATGGCTTGACTACTGCCGGAACCAACATCTTTACGTGCCTTCTGAAGTCTGAGGTCAGATCTAAATGCCACTTAATGGGTCACCGATCTCAGTAGTGGCCGGGCGAGGTATAATTGCTAACCAAGGTGCTATAGTTATATCCTTAGATAAGCCAAGCAAAGTTTCTTGCTAACTGTACTTTGTTTGGTCGCGTTATGAATTGGTGTAAATTAAAAGAAATTGACGAAGAGATTTTTTGCTTACTTTATTTTACTTACCTTCTTTATGTGAGAAACCTATAATTTTTAACAAGCCATATAACACCATGAAGAAACAATAAATGTAATGTATTGTATCTGCTAAGACTACAGGGATCAATGACATTTGGCCACTAGCTCATACGTAGAGGAATAGTCATAGTATTTTATTCCTTACTTTCTTCTTCGTATGAGCTAGTGACCATCTCTGGTGTCGGAGTTTTTAGTCCACCCGAAGGCCTCCGATGTGGCTTAAAGACTGAAAACATCTTAACGTGCCTTCCGAAGCACGAAAGCGCTCAAATCTAAACGTCACTTAACGGTCACCCATCCAAGTAATGATCGGGAGGAGTGTTGCTTAACCAAGGTGATCTGCTTAGAACACCGAAGTAAACCTCGCCACGAGCGCTTTTTTAACAACAGAAACTAGTTAAAAAAGATACTTGTACAAATTATATTAAAATAAGAGTTCGTTATTTCATACAAAGAAATTTGTCAACCGTATAACAAGATTGTTAGACATGCCAGTTTTCAGCCTGCGATTGAAAGATTGCATCGACGCCGACGGCGCGGAAGTAATGTAAGAAAGTCGGTTGTAGACTGCCGGTATTATAGTTGCAGGGTATATTGATAGCCGGGGCCCCATCCCAACCAGAACGACGAACAGAACATCCAACTTAGACTATTTTATGAGTGTACGCCGAACCGCTTGCAATCACGCATTTCGCGTGGGGTATCTTTAGCTGTCACCTAGTCTCATGTAATCATATTGGAACTTCCTTCTCACGAGTCAGGACTAATTATCACATCAGACAGAGAACTGTCAATATTCTAAGAAAGTGGGTTATGGACTGCCGGCCACATCAAGTGAATGAACATAAATAATTTAGTGAGTCTACGCCGAATCGCTTTCGTAAGTGAGTAATGCTCAAAAATAGTGCTTATTGTTATCTTAAGCGCAAATTTACGATGCTTGAAAAGGCTAAAAATAACTCCTATGCCTCTAATAACTAGTTCTAAGATCTGATTTTATCTAATAAATAAAATTAAATATGAATCTTGTATAAGGTATCCGTGGTCTCCGGTAATCATCCAGATGTAACATGTGTAGACCACTACATGTATATGACAGAAGATTTTCGGTTTGATTCCCACCAGGAGACAAATGTTTGCATAATCTGCAAATACTTGTCTTGGTATTTTATATATGTGAAAAGTAGTGTATCAGTCATGTGGTCCCAGAAAACAAGCTCTGCTTACTTTGGACCTAATATGATGTTTGAAAATTATAAATCCACCCGCGGCTTCGCTCGTGTGGTACCTATCCATCCAGAGAAAAATATACATATGTTCTTCCTGGTGAGAACTACTTAATGTACATGGTGCAGTGTCATCTATGTCACTAATAGCAGGGATATTTTCAAGCCTTCGAGAAGTTTCCGAGTCAAATTCCACATACATATGGCGTCGGGCGCGGACATGGCACGGGCGGTTACCTATTCCATTCAAATTTCATTCATGGATATTCTGAAAAACCCTACGACATAATGGCGCATCACAAGACGACACAACCCACCACAATATTATAATTCACTGCCAGATTCGACTCTGAAACGTTTCAAATATTTGTAAATTCCCCCGCAGTTCCCCCTGTTGTCAACACAGCCTCTGTTACAGTTGGGAGTAAGTTATCGGACGCGAAGCGACTGACGGAGCAGCTAATTTATAACTGAACTAGCGGCCCGTCCTGGCTTCGCATGGGTGGACTTTTCTAGCAATATATATAGCCTATGTGACTCAAGGTGAATGTTGCTTTCCAATGGTGAAAGAATTCTATCACAGTAGTTTTTGAGTTTATTTATTACAAACATACACACACACACAAAAATATTATTTTTCCTGGTTATATTAGTGTAGAAGTGTAGATGTAGATAGAACATGTAACACTGCAACGGCAGTTTTTTCTCAATTCTGTAATGGCGGATTTGAATGAAACTTAGAATAAACATAGTTTACGACTTGCATTAATACATAGGTTACTTGACTTCATTGATTTGATTGAAGTTGTGGCTTGCGATCCCCAATCCGCATGCCCAGCGTGGGGATTATGGGCATATCCCTCTCTCCACCACGGTGGTGGTACTTCACTCTTTGCTGAGCGAACAAAAGACTAGTACCATTATAAAATAAATATGTACAGGATTGCTACACATATAATCACTTGTCTCATGCAAACTTTGCAATTTCCAGGTTTGAACGAAGGACACGCGCAAGACTCTCTACTGAACACACGAGCGATATCCATGTCCTCAGGCTTAGACACGGCGAACGGTCAACGAAGGCGGAAAACCTCCAGAACAAACAGGTGAGCCATATTAATAAATCCAAAACAAACATTTTCAATGTTCAAATGAAACCAAGTATTCATTCTTTCTACTGCACAAAACGTGTGTACTACCGAATTGGATCACAAAGTAGAACATCCCTGAGCTAATCATCTGAGTTTGTTGTGTGGTACTACGTAACATAGACATGCACATACAGCAGGCGTTAACGTAGCACGCGAATTCGTACTTGAATTCTATGGCATAGAACGCAGATCGCCAACGCGGAAAGCTCGAACGCGGGAACGCTTTCTGCCTTATAAGACCCTGAGTGCAGACCACATCTCGACAAGCAGAAGTTTTTCGTGCAGTACAGGAGCGAGAGATAGGAATTTGACTTTACAAAATATATTTTTTTAAACTATACTTAATCTGTCTCGGTGTATAACTAGACGCCTGTTAAACTCTTTACTTTTAGGATAGGTTGTGCGTACTGCGGAGGGTTCAAGCTGTATTTCAAATTCCGTTATTCTTTTACGTGTCGAACATACAAACAATTTGGATACAAATTAGAATGTTCATAAATAAAAATCCCCAGTTTTATCTGTAATTACAGATAATTATCATTTGATGAGAGGAGGTATTAAATCTATCTATTTATACTTATCTTACCTATATCCATTTATTTAAAAACCAATGCCGTTCTTAAGTCACATAAGTACTCTATGGCTTGACTGATTTGTTTTTTTTTTGTTTTGTTTGCCTCAATACGAAAAAGACAATGAGGAAAAGCCAAAAAAATAACCCAAAAATCGAATATATATAATTTTGTATGGTAATAGGCTTGAGATGCCTTCCAAATCTCTTTTTAATCGGTCATTTACAGTATCAAAACATATTGGACAAGTATTTTTTATTTTGTGAAATATTCAAAAAATACAAAGATCAGAAGATTAGCGTGTTACAGTGCGTTGAAGTTCCTCGTGACTTCATTGCTTAATACACTTTGAACTTGGCCGTGAAACCACTCTCGATCTTTAACGCTCTTCATCCTCGTAAATTTTTATTGATTTGACTTATAAAAAAATAAATGCCCAATATTATTTGTTACTCTAACTAATAGTCATATTACAATTACTTTTTTTTAACCAGGCATAAAGCATATTGCTACTTCGGTTTACAAATTAAATTTTGGTGGTATTAAGCTCACAGGATCATCTAATGAGCTACCAAATAAAATGATGAATGGTTATTTCCTATTAGTTTCCACCAATTGTGTATTAATATTAAATCATGTTATTCATAACATGTCTCGCTGATAGAGTATTGGAGTGTTTGTTTCAATTTACCTCAATTATTCTATTTGTTTCGCGGTTTTCCGATGTTCTATAGACATATGAATCTCATCAATTTAATATTATTCAGTATCATTTGGAATTTCAGTTATATTCATTGAATATACCTTTATTCATTGAAGATACCTTTTTTTGACGTGAGTTAGACGCGGTAGCAACTAAACGTGGCAGTAAGGATATATTATTTCAGCGGCAGCGCTGCCAGTCACAATCACGTTTATAATTTCATGAACAGATACTACATTTCTAAACAGAACAATTATGTAAATACCTCATTAGAAACAGGTTATACTTTAATTCTCCAATGCGTTTGCATTTTAGCTGTTTAACTCCAATTCAAAGGATCTGAAAAACAACATTCTTAATCTTGTAATTTCCAATACACGTTTAAAGTAAATGAGAATTAAATTTAACAAATACTTTTTTTTAATTCTAAAATTCAATATAAAGTGTTCTCTGTAATTATCGTATTTCAAAGTTTGCTTTACTATTTCATCTTTGCAGAATAATTTGTTTAGTTAATTAAAAACACTTAAATAAACTGAACATATCATTACTTAGCAAGCCTTGGTTCTTACGTCTAGAGTGTATAAACAAACTAAGCACTTGTGTCAATAGAAACTCCCTTTTAGGGGATTTTCTGAAATATTTCCATTTCCTGGCTGGTGTAGCACAGGTTTGATTAAACAGTGGCCAACTGTACTGTAGACACGTTTTAATGCTTTTAGTTTTTATCTCAAATACAGAGAGCAGTCGTGATTTTTTTTTTATATGCATATGAAAGATTTTCTCCATGATTCAGAAAGCATGGATTCGTTACCTGCCGCGAGATAAATTTGATTGATCTGCAAAAAAAAGTTGGGAAGGTTTTTTTGGTTGTTTTCTGTGTTTAATAAAAAAACAAAATATATTGTGGGACGTAATCACACAGAATCATGTAGCCCCAAACTAAGCAAAACTTGTATTATAGGAACCACCATGATTGATATACTAGACATCGTTTTTTTTCTAAATACATACATATCATACATAGAAAACACCCAGACCCGAGACAAATATCTACAGAACATGCAAACATTTGTCCCGCAGCGGGAATCGAACCCGCAACCTTCTGCGTCTCAGGCGGACCATCGCTCACTGCGCCACAGAGGCCGTCGAATGTGTTTGTTTTAATAAAAAAGTACAGAGTAACCACATAAAATGTACTCTGCTTCCGTTGGGGCTATATTTATGATCTTGTGCGAAATGTCCTGCATTATTTATTTATTATTTATAATTTGTATTTATAATCTACGTACAGTGAATTTGATTTTACAGAAGTAACATATAAATCTTAATTTTTATGATTTCATACTGAAAGTGATCAAACGGCTATGGCAACTATATCAAGTTAGTCCTTTTCATTACATTCTACGAACATTTTCAAGACGGTCTTTATAAATCTTGCCTCTAATACTCTGTAAGTCCGTAACTATAGCTCCCTTCTCTCTAGTAATCTTGAAAAGATGTATGTTTATAAAAATAAACGGGTGAATTGCATCTTAAACTTGCTTTAAAAACAAACACGGCAATGGTAGAAGATGAAAACTCAAAAGGGAAAATAAAAGGTTAGCAGCGGAATGGAACCGAACATTTCTGTAATTTCCTGCCTGTAAATGTTTTACACATCTGAAAAATGTTTCACATTCGAAAGGTATAAAAGATTCTGTGTTAATTTCATGATATTTGGACATTTTGACCCGCCATTGGGATCCGAAAAAAGGGTTTACGTGTCACTTTAATAATCATTATTGTAGTGACTATGATAATTATAATTATTTTGCCCATGCACGCTTCTAGATAACTATTTTCATGATAACAGAATGTGACGTTCGCTTTGCTTGTTGATAGAGTACCTAATCGACTTACCATGATGTTGCCGTACGCTCTGATGCATAATTATTTTAGTTTCAGTCTCCTTCGGCTAAAATCAAATTATGTCACATCAATTTCAAACATTGCTTTGCACCATAATTTGCAATGTTTTATGTGGCACACAAAAAACATTGACACTTTATTTCATCGATCAATTCTGATATTATAATAATAATAATATATAATGCTGGACACTACCAATAACATACACTAACTAGTCCCAAGCTAAGTTGAGGTTGTATTAATGGAACCACATGACGAATAAGCTACTTATATATAATTTAAAAGTACGCACATTTTTTATTTTTTCGTAAATACATACCTACCTACTTTGTCATAAATACATAATACAGAAAACACCCAGACCCAAGATGAACACTCTTTTTAAGTAGGTATATATTATGTAGTATGTAATAAATAATAATATGATATTATGGTAGTGCGCGCTTTGAACACAAATCTTTGCCTAGTGTAATCTCCCAAAGGGGGTAGTGTCTCTTTTCCAAAAAAAAAACAGGCACGAACTTGTGTTCAAAGCGCGCACTCCCTAATATAAAACAAGACCGGTTAAGTGCGAGTTGACTCGCCCACCGCGGGTGACGTCAATGGCGTGCGATACCAATTCGTAAGGTTTCTTCGTAATTAAAATGTATATGTCCTATAGAAATATAAAAACCGGCTTAAGAATAGGCAAATTAGGGCCTTTCAGATAACACCCTATTTGACCGGTGTTACTTGCTTTATAGCTTGACCACAGCTGTCATTACATTTATTGAGGTTTGACTTTGCTATAGTTATCCTATATAATATAGATATACTTCTACAATACCTATAAATTTCAGGTTTTTTACTGGAGTTAAGGGGGGGAAGGGGCCTATTGGGGGGGGGGGATTATTCATATGATATGCCACTCACTCGATCTATTGGCACCAGTTAGAAATTTTGAAGTTTCTTATTTTAGATGTTTTGGGGATGAAAATGACAATTTTTTTTTTACTGGCAATCTTATTCAGTCAGTGCATTTTAAATCTATACCAAATTTCAAGTCGGTAGCTTATGTAGTTCCTGAAATAATCAGCTGTGACAGACGGACGGACGGACAAAACGGCACTAAAAATCTCCTTGGTATATACTGATAAGCTTAATCGGGAAACTTTATAATACATTATTAATTCTAATTCAATAAGATTAATAATTAGCTTGTACTTACTGTATGTGTATAAATGTCAATCTTAATATATACTAATAATGTATAAATATACATGAAACGTATAACCAAAGCAATACTAAAATTCTCTTCCAGAGTCAGTTGGCTTGCGAGCGAAAGTCTAACTGATTACTTTCGAAGACTCATCCAAGATGAAAAATCCCAGCAAATACAAGGATGCCATTCATACCAAGATTTTTCCGCTATACCCGAGAACCATCTCGTCGTGCCGAGGACCGACTCCAAGGGGAGACGGCTGTCGTACGTGCGAGCTGTGTCTGGTGAAGACCCGGTTCTGTCCGCTAGGTACCAGGACTCTAGCTTTAGAAGAAGGAAAATTCCAGAAAACGAGGTATGGTCATAACTTCTTACTATTTATAAAACGACCAGGTGGGGTGACGATCTGAGAAAGGCTGCTGGTAGAAGCTGGATGCGTCGAGCTCAGGACAGGGCGCAATGGCGCTTATTAGGGGAGGCCTATGTCCAGCAGTGGACTGCGATAGGCTGATGATGATGATGGTGATGATGATGATAATGATTTATAAACCGGTCAAGTGCGAGTCGGACTCACGCACTGACATAGCGACTTCGCAACATTATCTATACATATATGCCAGCCCCCCTTAATTAAAATTCTGTGAATATTTCAAGAGTCTACCTGTTGCCATAATTAATATCGAGCAAAAAACGGCAAATAAACACGTTTGTTAAATATTTATTTTAGCCCGTTTTTAGTATTTTTGTTACAGTGGCAGAAAAACATCATACGTTCAGACAGACAAACAGACAGAAGGACTGTGTGGAGTCTTAGTAATCGGGTCCCGTTTTTACCCTTTGGGTACCGAACCCTAAAAACCTTCCTTCCCCATGTTCTGAATCTGGATAAACAAAAAATATCACAGTATTTAATAAATATATTAGTATAAAATTATATATAGTATAAAATTACAAATAAAAACCATTAAATCTTTTACTTTACAACGGATATCTAGATAAGATCTAGTATATAAAATCATAAATAAAGTTATTACCTAAAATATGTGTTATTCCAGCAACATTTATCGTTTGTAATGATGATGATAAACGAAAACGCTGAAAAAGTTTCCGCTTCAAGGGTCTTTTGTGCCGTGGGCTATAGAGCAACTACAAGATACATTAGTGGGTTTAAACCTCGAAAGAACTTTTAATAATCTATTAGTATTGTAAAGTAAATACGCAGAATCTCTCCCGTCAATTATTTATTATTTTCTCATACTTCCTACCATAGGTATAATATCACAAAGTCAGTTTATTCAAAGAACAATATTTGTTTTTTTTGAGAAATTTCTAGTATTATTACAATTTACTAGCTTCAACCCGCGGCTTCGGTCACTTGGTACGTGATATTAAATATTAGTATATATGCATAGCTATAGGACTATGCTTAAAGACTACTAGACTACCTATATGTATATTCCAAGTTTCATCCAAATCCGTTAAACCGTTACGGAGTTGAGTGGGTACAAAGATACTTACACTTAAACAAAACGTTCACATTTATAATGTATTTATTTATGCCATCTTCCCACTGCTGGGCTAACGTCTCCCCCAAATTCCGCCAACCATCTCTGTCCTTTGAGATATTCCACCATCCTCTCTTCGAGTTCGTCGCATAATAATATTTTTAATATTAATCCATTTATAATATAAGTACAGATTAATAGGTACCTAATCTACTGACCTTTTAACTTTGTCATGGTGCTTGCATTTAAGTCTTCTTAGATTTCATCAAAAAAAGAGTAAAACAAACGAGACGTAGACGAGGCATTCATTATACATGTTTACCGCACAAAATACCTACGCATAGGATTTTTAAAACAAAGAATTTAACGAAGTATTTTCTTTGAGGTACGAAGTAAACAACACGTTGAAAGCCTAGCCTATTTATTTTGTTAATATTCTAGACAAAAACATTACGGATAAGGTATCTTTTACACTAATTAGGAAAATAACAATGAAGAAATTAGTAGGTATTCAGCCTTTATTTTACAAATACATTTTAATAATAAATAAGTTTAACTCGTGAAATCCTTCTACTAATATTATAAATGGGAAAGTTTGTGAGTACGAATGTATGGATGGATGAATGGATGAATGTATGAATGTTTGTTACTCTTTTACGCAAAAACTACTGAACGGATTTGGATGAAACTTGGAATATACATACTTGCTGAATTGGATTAACATATACGCTACTTTTAATCCCGATACAACGCGAACGAAGCCGCGAGCGGAAGTTAGTCCACGAGGCCTTCGTGCGGTTTAAAAACTCCAAAACCTGAGTCAATAGCTTATAAGAAGGAAAAAAGATTAAAAAAGCAACATACAGTCGAATTGAGTACCTCTTCCTTTTTGAAGTCGGTTAATAAATACATAAGTACCTGATCATTTCGTTATCATCAAAATAATCAGTCTACAGCAATTCACTGCCTACATAGCCTCCCCTAATGAGCACCAATACGCCCTAATCTCTTCTCGACGCATCCATGATCTACCAGCCTATCGCAGATCGTCACTCCACCTGGCTGGAGGGCGGCTTCATAATTTACCTGTCCCAAAAACTTCCTCTGCCGATGGGTTTTTCCCACTACCACCACAGCAGCCTAGTCCACTGCTGGACACAGGCCTTCCCTAATAATAAGGATGAATGCCACTCACATTGTTACTTATTCCTACCCAACCTAATTATCGACTAAGTCGACTATCGAGTAAAAACGAGAATCTCGAAGACACAAATACCACAAATCAATGATACGCACCTTTCAACCTTCCTCCCCTTACCGTAATTGTTTGAGGAACAAATGCAGATTCCCAAAAATACGCCCGCGAATTGGACCCACAACGCCGCCTTTCTACCTGACTACTCACTCTTGTCGCGTAATTGGCATTTATATTCGATGTTTAGCGTCAGATCAGTCTTCGTTGAATTTTTTAATTAAAAAAAAAGACGTGTGGCACTCGGGGACTGCCGCGGTAAAGCTATTGCATAGCATTTTGTATCAACTTATGCAATTATAATTATTTATTTGTTTTATTTATGCAGTATTTCTTTTTCTTTGATATTAATTCAAGTTACACTTTTTGAGCGTGGTGACCGATAAGAAAACATTTTTTTTTCTTTTATTAAATAAAAATACGTCTAGTTGCACGCACACAAACACCGTGTCGAAGACTGCCGAAAAGAAACGACGTTAGACTATGCACGGCCTTCAAGCCACACCTCCGTGCCCGTCGGAGTGGGGAGCGTGAGGATTTTTTTCGTTACGGAATTTCTGGATTCGGTCCACGCGCTCAAGGCCCTCGATAGAAGCTATGCAATAGCTTAAAAAATCATTCTTGAACTAGGCGAGACCCGCATCTCTGCTTACAGCCAACAGCATACATGTATGTCAGGCCGTCAGGTATTTAATAGCCATAAAGTTTCATTTTCACTTAGAAACATTCGTAATTAAAAATATAATAAGTGTTCTATTTTTTAGTTTGAATAAAAGTTAAATTAATTAATTAAAAGTCTGTTCAGACGGTTCTAATCATTTTCGATTTAGTGTCTATATAAGTTTGATTTGTAAGTGTGGATTATAAGTTTAAAATTAACTCGAAATTGATTTGTTTATTATAACGAATTTTTTTCTGATATTAAATCTACATACTACACGTATTAATTGAATAACGTTTAATTTCTTTTAAATACTGAATGCAATTATTGATTATTTCCACTCTAAATTAAACCTTTGTAAAGCTTTAGCCTGACAATCCCTATTAATTATGATAATTCTAATGATAAACGTTTAATTTTGCATACAGTTTTCACCTATAATTGAGGTAACATGTAGCATTGTGTTAATTTTTACTTCCACCATACCACACCAGGCTATATCAGTCCACAGCTGCACATAGCACTCATGCCCCTAATTCTCACACGGGGCACGTGGGCTGGGGATCGCAAGGCACAGCTTGTCTGCCCAACTGTATGTGGCATACCACAGCCTACACCGGCACAGCTTAATTCCCTAACAGCCGCGCCGACGGACTGCCGGCCGCGTAGGTGGTGCGAGAACCTGTATAGTACCCAACGATCGATCACTATCCCGTGTGCCCACGAGATACATTCGCTAGCGAATCGCAACGATACCGCTTATCTATCGAATATCCAGTCTACTACTACGAAAAATCTAAACTCTAACCAAAGGGAGCTCAGATTATGAGAGTTTTCTTAATTTTTTTCGTTGCATTTCAAAACATATACATTAAAAATAAAAAACATTTTGGAATACACAAGTAGGTAAAGTCCTTTCACATAAACACCCCACTCGACAAAATTGTAAGACTTTTTTACCCCGTTTGGATCCCAATGTCTTATTATTATTCTTTATATTTTTATGGCACAACGTATTGATCTACCAAGTTTTATGCCGATTGGATAAACAGTTCGAAAGTTTTCTAACAACCACCTACACACTTTTACTTTTTTCTTTGTATTTCAAAAATTATACTACCTATTAAATATAAATATAAAAAAATTTGGAATGTACCAATAAAGCCCTTTTAAATGACACCCCATTACATACAATTGTAATTTTTTTTTCATATGTTCTTGACAAATCACCTACGTTAAACATAAAACCATATCGGTCGATGGCCTAGTGCATGATCTCTCACCGCCGGCTCTGCTAGAGACCAGTAATTAGGTAAAATCGACGTGAATATATGTATTCTATCCTTATTAGGTGAATCAGGGTTTGAAAACCCATTAACTTTATGCGAAAGAAAACAAAATGCTAGTTAAGAAAATAAAGTTTCCAAAACCCCTGAATATTTATTCCAACAATAATTTTTAAACACCGACTTCAAAGAAATTGATTCTACCAATTACCAAGAGGTAAAGAACTTTTTATGTCAGTTCATAATTGAAGAAATTATGAGGAATCAAACTTACAAAGAAATTTAACCGTCGGTTAAAAATGGGTGGCCAATGTTATCAGAAAGTGGCTGCCATATGTATGCCGTATTTCGTAACAAGCAAAATCACATTGAAATCAGACCGTTGGTTTCTGAGCTACAATGATGTGCGTTCATCTGCAATGCCTCGAACTCTTCTCTCAGCTTTTTATTTTAATCAGAAGTCAATAAAGTAATAGTCTGTATTTTCTGAACAGTGACGAACAACTCATCGCATCACAGTTAAAATCACATAAATTTTGAACAACATATTACCAACTAGAGCCTTTAAATTCGTTCAATAACAACTATTGAAAAGACAGTTCGAAAATATTAATGAAAATCACGATTTCTTTTTAAAAACTATATAATTAAAGTGATCATGGAAAAGCTGAACTAAGTTTATTAGATGAAATTATAAAAAAAAATTACAAAATCATCTACCTTTTGAATAGATATTGATAATTGGATCATTTAAAAAGAGCAATGAGTGAAATATCAACCACGGGAACAAAGTTGTTATCGGATAATATCGACCTAATTTTAAATGGTATTGTCCTAAGTCATCATATCTCCAGATTCCGCTATCCAAACGAAACAGCACTTGCAGGGGAGGTTTATATAGCTGACTGATATATACTAAAAACCAAATCACAATTGGCCTAAAAGAAATATTTTATGCTACAACACTTTGAACAACTAAGGCATACCTCATATCGTAGGAGTGTTTTTTATGACGATACCGGGACTGGATTGATATAGTTTCCACTTACAATTCATTTATTAGATGCATATTGCATTAATAGGTAGTGTATTAGAGTAATAAACAAATTAAATTTCAATGGAATATTATATATATATATATATTCCATTCAAATTTAAATAACTTAAGAAAAGCACGCGTTTGCATCGCTACCAAATAAATACCTCGCATTGGTTGCAATTTCTTATTAAAAATCGCCATTCTGCCGCACGCCAGTTCAATTCAAGGCAGACTCACATTTTGCTAAAGCAACCGCGGTATAACGTAATACGCACAACTTGTGAATGTTCAAACAAAATTGCCGTAGGAACATTAAGGAGGTAATTTGGCAGAAAATTATGTTTCAAGTAAACTTTGTAACATAACAATAGTTGTCAGCATAAAACACGCAACCTAACGCTATAAATCGCGATTGGAGGTAGACGCCTTTTTAATCATAACGCCTATAACTAAAAGTTATAATGGCTTAACAGTATAGCAAATAAATAAAATTATTCATGATGCAATATGAATATCCTGCTTTTGTTAAATGGCGCCCGAATTGTAACTTTCAAGAAAGTTTTACATAACAGTGAAACTTACCTTTCCGCCAAATTGCTTGATGAACAGCTCTTGAACTCCTCCGCGCTGCCTAGAAATAACTCACTTCTCAAAATAGTGTCCGTATACACACACACACAAACGCATTTTTTTTTAGTAAAATGTTACTTTAATTGAGTGTGTAATTTACAAAAAAATCTTGGAAATTATGCTATCAAATAATATTTTCATACACTAATAAAATTATGATAAGTTATAAAAAAATTTTTCATTACAATTTGAATCCCGACGGAAACTGTACAGCATAGATTTTCATCAAATATAATATAGGTAGTGTATGAGTATTTCAAAACGTAAGCGAATAAATTTTGGTGTACCCTCCTGTGTGTCAAAAAATACAATAAAGTTTTTTTAAACAATTTTTTAATTCATTTTTGGACAATGGTTTACTACGAGCGTACTTTTGATGTGTGTGTGTTGCCAAATACGTCACGAAACTGATGATTTATCTGCTATAGCAACACTAATATGATTAACTCCTATCCCTGAAAGCGCGAAAATAGCTTCCAATCAGAATCGGAGGCCTGTACTATTGGTTATTAACACTCCTCCTACAAACAGACGTTATTTGAACAAAAGTGTACTCAACGTCAATAATATTTTAAAAATAATATATATATACTAAAAATTAGTATTTTACCAACATTTTCTGGGGGTGTTATTCAAAAAATATTTTCATAAAATGAATATTGCATTGCATTAAAGTCGCAAGTGCATTGCAGCTGCAAAAAAGTGGTGGGGATATCGCGCAAGCGTACTCGGCGCCACCGGAGTACAAAACCTGAAGCGCTGAAAACTTTTACGTCAGTCTGAGCGCGGTCAAAGGTAAAGGCGAAAGCCTTTGGCCTTTTAGGGCCAGTACCTTGATTCTTTGATTTTAGCGGTTAAAATCACTTAAATCTTAAATGCAATTAGTATTCAAGAGTTGAAGTTGAAGATTTAACTGAAGTTTAATAAAAAGACTTTAAGAAATTAGTGTTAGCTGAAAGGTGTCGAAACAATAAAATTTTCCCGTTACTTTAGAACTTTTTCGAAGTTATGTGAACTTTTTCCGAGAAAATTTCTGTAAGTATTTCTTTCATATTATTATTTTCGTTTATGTTTTATTTCAGGTCAATTTTATATTATTTTTTACTTTATGAGCTATGTTTGTTTTTTTTTGTGTTGGAGCATTTTGAAGTTATTATCTTTGACTGCCGTAGTCTCGCCAAGCGGGATAAACAAGTATTTATTCTTCGTGCATTGTTCTTTTCATACATTTTATTTTAATTTTAGGTTTTTTTGTATTTAAATTTAACTTTCGTTTTTCGTTTTGTTCTTTAATATTGGAGCCCTTTAAATTTATTATCTTTGACTGCCCGAGTCCCGTCAAGCTGGTATTGGGCGTTTTTTTATGTTAACAGACTTTTTTGTGTCCGTCGGCATCATCATTTTAAATAATATGACATGAACTGTTATTTATATTAACTTTTAAATAGAATATGAATAATAATATATAAATCTACAAAACTGTTACCATTTTAGAAAAATCTTACTGTTTTCGTTATAATTTTACGCTGGAATTTACAGTATTATAAAATAAGCTAAAATTATTAGTTTATTTGTAATAAAAAAAACTCTCAATTCTAAAAAAAACTAATAAAACTACACATAACGATATTTATTTTTAGTTAAAATCATTAACCTTAAAATAATTCCATTTACTGGGACTGGTTTTAAATAAAATGTAAATACTGGTTTACGGTACTTTTGTTTGGTCCTTTGACAACAAAATTAAAGTATTTTGTAAGCCGTCGTCGGTGCCGGTACTCACTCTACCCTGTTCTTTTAAAAATAATAAATATTATGTGTAATCTCGCTACATTTTAAGACTCAAAGATTAAACAATGAATATTTAATGGTTTTAAAGTTTAGCCTCAAATCCGTCGAACAATTAGTTATCAATTCTTTGAAATTTCAAGCTAATAAAAACAATAACTACCGATGAAAATTAATTTGATTGTCGAATGGAATGACTTTATTTTTCAAATAAATAATATTCTTTTATTAATTGAAATTTTGATAAAAATTAACGTTCTTTCAAAAAACCTAAATTTTCATAAACCGTCGAAAAAAAAGATAATTTCCATTTCTTTATGAAATTGGGAATCAGCTGTGTTTTTAACCCTCGATTAATTAGCGTGTGTAAAGTTTGAGTTTGAGACGATAATGTCTGTCTATTTTGTCTGTGCTCTAACTCCGCAATTGGGCTTCAATTTTATTACGGTTTTGTTATAAGTTAGGTTTGGTCTATATTTAGTTAAGCCCGTTCTGTTCCGGGTCCGGGTCATGAGCTCTGACCAACTTAATAAAAATCTACTTCAATATGTTTTTATTATTAAAACGTAGTTGAAAAAGTCTGCATATTTTATGCCTTTTTAAAAATAATTGAAAGGGTTAAACTAAATGCAATATTTGACATTATTCATAAAAAAATATGTATATGCAGATATAAAATTTAGTCAAATATTCCCTACGAATTAATACTGAAGTTATGAAATAAAAAAAAAAACTAAAATGCTTCCAACTCCAGAGTTTGGTTTAAGAGATGAAAAAAATGGACCGGGAGTGTTTTGATTTCATTGCGGTTTTAACTGCTTATTATTGGGCTAATAATTTTGCTTGGCATTTGAAAATTTTTGATTTTAGTAAATTTTTGTATTTTCAATTTAGTTTTATTGTAAGGTACATCAATAAAAGCTGCAGTAGCAGTAAGCTCGCCATGTCTAGTGTCTGGTACGATGATTATGATTGACGACGTGACACAGTGGGCAAAGACAGCCTAAGACGCAGGTTGCGGGTTCAATTCCCACAGACAGATGTTTGTATGTTCTGCAAATATTTGTTTTGGGTCCGGATGTTCTCTATGTATATATGTGTGGTGGTATATGTGGTTCCCATAATACAAGCGTTGCCTAGTTTAGGCCTACATAATGCTATGTAATAGTGCCCAGCATTTTTGAAACGTTTCGCAAACAGCGCTTCGTTGTTTCGTTTTTCTGCTCAAGAATTTTGATAAGGCGAGGAGTTCTCTGGTGGCTTAATTGGCAGCGCGTCTCGGTATAGATAAGAAGATCGCGGGTTCGAACCCCACCTCAATTCTAAGGACATTATAAAATTCGTGTAGGATGCCCCACGGCCAGGCGAAGGATGATATGCGAAAGTACGTTCGCAAAAGCTTGATTCGTGAAACTGAGAACGAGTGAAACGGCGTTCACTAGCGTAGGCCTATTGTCCAGGGTGACGGACTGTAATATACGCTGATAATTATGATTGATATACTTACCCAACTTACAAAAAGTAGGTTTATTTGTTTCATTTGATTTCAACAAGTGAATAAAGAGTGTTTGGGTGTATAACTTTAATTTAAATGTAACCTATACAAGCACATCTAAATTCGCTGACCGCCGACGAATAGCAGCGTTGGCGTTGCGAGAAGCTGTGCCCTGCGATACCCAACCCGAATCCCCAGCGTCGGGATTATGGGCATACCCTCTAGGCCTATGTCCAACAGTGCATTGGTGGTTGGTGTGTGAACCACCACTTCACTCGTTCTCAGTTTCACGAATCAAGCTTTTGCGAACGTACTTTCGCATATCGTCCTCCGCCTGGCCGTGGGGCATCCTACACGAATTTTATAATGTCCCTAGAATTGAGGTGGGGTGGTGGTGGTAGTAAGTATATAAATAAATAATGGGGCTAACAATAACTGAGCTGACTTCTCAGTGAGTTTCCTCATGCCGAAACTTAATTAGCTGAAGTTATTATTTGAATAATCATTAACTTATTAAGAGATAATTTTCTATAAAAACTTTCAATATTGTAAACCGAATAAAAATATTCTTTGCTAAGTCGGTCGGCGCCTGTTTAACGATGTAAATTATATTAAAATGTATTAAAATGCCCGAATCCTCGCAAACGAGCACCCTAGTCGATCGTAAATCCGAAATTTTAGAATCACCTTTTTTATTATATCGCATTCTTACATTATTCCTGTCCTATTTGGCACATGATGAAAACTGAACAATGGTAATATGACTTCAACTGTAATTATAAGCAGATATTTCAACAACATTATCAACCACAACAATACCTGTCTATCTTAGTCAATTGCTGCATATAAGCCTACCCTAATACGAAGGGGAATATACGAATAATCTTCACGCTGGCTATGCGGGTTGGGAATCGAACGGCCTATCTTTTCGTCGGCGGTCTTTTGATGTAGTTAGCTGTGCCGATGTTAGGATGCGTTAAGCTATAATGAGCCGGCCACCAGAGCCCCGTGTTTTAGGTAACAGGGTGCACCACGGGCAGGTGAATTTTCGGCTTGGATTCCAAAGATCGAGGTTAGAACCCCTTATAGGTACTTCAATTATCTCACTTTCCATCCTAAATTAATTACGCGATTTCTTTGTTTATACCTACATTCCCGATTATGAGCATTCTAAGATCTTTATTCGCTACGCATACCAAGTAGGTGATTGTTAGGCAAGTGGTGACACTAGATTACATATCGTTTCACGGACTTATCAGTAGGGCAGTCACGAATGTTTTACTTTTTGTATCGTAAGCTTGATATTAATTTGAAAATTAAATCATGGGACAAAACAATGGTCACTCCAATAGGGGTGTACCTAGTATTTATATTTTCGTTTTTTTTTCTTCAGTCTGAATAAAATTCTCAAGCTACAACCGTCTCTTCGAAGTCCATATCGGCAATACGATGGGAGTTTAGCAAGACATACAAAATTTGACGTTCCAAATTTGCCTGACTTTTTCGAGTTAGTGGTGTGAAAAATATGTTATCTACTAAGGTACTACTCTCTATCTAAGTACATAAACTATTTTAATTAACTCCCTAAATATTTTAATATTTTTTTTTACTGAGGACGATCGTAATTCATAACTATGAGACGATTTCTGTTGTCAAAATAACACTTGCATAGCAAATGTTGTGCTTGCACTCTGAGTTTACAGAACCGATAAAATCGACCTGGTTGTCTTTGCAGTCAAGTTTTTATTTTAAATAAATACTTGTTTGAATATTATTGTCTTATATTATTTAGTTTGGTTTTGTTGAAAGGTTGAGCGCTCGTGGCGTGTCTTACTTCGGTGTTTTTAGCAGATAATCTAGGTTAAGCAACACTCCGTTTGGTCACTACTTTGATGTTTGACCGTTTAGTGGCATTTAGATCTGAGCGCTTCCGTGCTTGGAAAAGCAATGTTGGGTCTGGATTTTTCAGTTATTAAACCATGTCGGCGGCCTAAAAACTGCGACACCAGAGGCTACTCGCTCATACGAAGAAGAAACAGGCGTCTTTGGTGTTATTTTTCCGTACATGTTTGTTATTAGCATAAGCACGAATTTTCATGGAAATTATGATTGTTGTACCAGATGACAGGACGTCTCGAAATTATTTAGTAAGATTAGCAAAATTCTTGCCCCTTCGCAAATGCCGAAAAGCTGACGGGTTACTTTCAAATGGGATTTGATAATTGAGTTCGTTTGTCAACTTGGAGTTGGGGTACGCAGTCCTGTAAAAAGATGGATAACTTTGTTTGATGTTTCTTTCCGTAACACCAATAGAATTTGGATCATTGCTGACTTGATTACCCAAATACAGAAAGTTTAGAATGGAAGAAGTTTAGCTTTCTAGCACTTTGACTGCGGGCGGAAGGGACCTGATGCACATAATCAGTCTTACTTATTTAATGAATATTAATAAAATACAACCAAACTGAAATAAGCTAAATTTTTGTAAATTCTTTTTTAAATTAAATAATTACGCCAGAATTTTCTGTGTAAAAAATTACAGTTCATAACGCGGGTGTTAGAAACTACGGGTACCGTGGTATGGTTGTTGATTTACTAAGAACAGATACTTGCACATCATGCAATCATCTGTCCAGCAAGAAATTGAATCCACATCTTAGCTTATAATTTTCAAGATGGAACAATTACATGTCCCTCTCCCACCTGTACTAGTACTTTGCAGAATACGGAAATGTTCATAGTTTCCGTTTTCGAGCTCAATTTTGAAGTACATTTTTTGGAAACTACGCAACTGGTTTAAAATATAAACTGATCAAACAACGTTGGTAATGTATCACTTAAAAAAGTTAGGTAATTAACGAAAAAAGATAGCTGGTTTAAAATTGAACTCGATATCGTAAACGATTAAATTTTTCAAATTGCGCAACTCGTATTAATAAGTGGTAACCATTACGTATCAAAGTTTTGCATCGAAGGCCCCTCATGTTGGGAAAGTGCCCTACGATGCAAAGCTCTGCGTCCATCGACTTGAGGCATTAGAGATAAGCTACATGTACTAACATTTTATATGCACCCTTCAAACTGAAAAAACAATGCTGCTTTACGGTAATAATAGGCATGGTCGTAGTACTTCCCCGGACGAGCTCTTCTCAAAGTACTATAGCCTACACGAGCCTGGAGATACATTTCTTATTAGCTTTCATCCATCGATCGGAAGAAAAAAGAATATTTTATAAAAATAAAGCCTTGATATGAATATGTTATTAAATGTCAGAAAATGCATACACATACGCTCGGATAATTGGCAAGCTGAAGTGGCTGTGGGCTGGCCATATCTGCCTAAGTACCGATACTTTTAGGGTAAACGAGTTCTTGAGTGGAGACCACGAGTCGGCAAACGTAGTGCAGGACGCCCTCCGGCCAGGTGGGTGGAAGCTGTTGCGGACTGGGCGCAATGGCGCTCATTAGGGAAGGCTTATGTCCAGCAGTTGACTGCTATGGGCTGATCATGATGTTAAAATTTTGGAAGAATCATATTAACCCGGCTGTCTAAGTTTACACGCGAAACTTGAACATAGCCTGAAATAACGAGCTTAGCATTTGGAAATACTAGAAAATAATTACGAAATTTAATTAGTTTTTAAACAAGTGGAAGTTTTTAATACATTTTAACCGCTCGCAGCTTCACTTGCCTTTTGTTATAGCTATAAAAGGAAGCTTTTATCCTTTTCGGACCCTTCAGAACTATTGCAAAAATTCCCACCCTCTTGTCGATTGATTCTAGTTTTTACCGTCGAAGATGGACATACGAACAAACACGAATTTATAGTTTTAGGATAGCCATTTTTTAATGTTGTTTTGTGAGTACTTATGTATTACAGAGCTGTCCTTCTAGTCCAGCTGATACCACATAATGGGATAGTTTGGTTGTTTTCTAGTTCATAATCGGCCGAAACTGAATCATCCGTTGTAATATTTTCTTCTTCTTATGAGCTAGTGGCCAGCTCTGGTGTCAGAGTTTTTAGGCCACCCGAAGGCCTCTGACATAGCTTAACGACTGAAAAACCAACAACTAACACCTTAACTGCGCTTAGAAGCACGGTAGCGCTCTGAAAAAAAAGTCCACTAAGCGGTCACCCACCTAAGTAGTGACCGGGCGGAGTGATGCTTACTAAGATGATTGTTATGAACACCATAGAGCCTTCGCGCGTAAATCGTCCATCTGGGAAGGCTCAAGGTAAACCACACCATAGCGCATTTTGTAATATGCGCACTTGCTTGCATATTCATACTGATTAAAAGCCCGACCAAAAACCGATAGAAAGTCTGCGGCCTGCGAGGGTTCTCAGACATGAAATTTGAAGGATATGTTCCTTTCGTTTAGTGTAAGGGATTCTAACCTCTATCCAAGCCAACCTTACCTGCCCGTCGTGTATATAACAAACGGGACTCTGGCGGCCGGCTGATTGCGGCATAGCGCAGCCAAACACTGGCACAGCTAAATTCCCTAACCGTCGACTCGCAGCATTCGCATTGACGGTGCAAGAAGCTGTGCCCTGCGATCTCCAACCCGCATGCCCAACGTGGGGATTATGGGTATATAATATTTTCTATGTATGTTAAGTATGTATTTACAAAAGAAAATGTATTTAAGTAATTTATCAATCATGTGGTTCCCATAATACAAGCTCTGCTTAGTTTGGGGCTACATAATGCCATGTGATAATGTCGAGAATTATTTATTTATTAATTGACTGAATAGGCTGGGATCATTAGTTCTTAGTTATTGTTCCTTACGTACTGTAGGGTTACTGAGAAAGGATTTTCTGAAATTTGACACATAAAAGGGAGCAGTAGGGAATAACCTCTACGCGGAAGAACTCGTAATGTTGTACAGTCAGCATCAAAAGTAGATGATGACTTTCAGAATTTCAATACAGCTGATAGAAATTTGCGTCAGAATTAGATAGCAGTAAAGTGTTCCAAAAATAGGTGATTGAAAAATATGCCAACAATAAGCTAATGAGACTAACCACCACATGTACCTGATGACTTTATGGGTCAAAAGTATGTGATGTAAAATAGTTTTATAAATATATGAATTATGTTACTTTGCAATATTTTGGCAATAAAGATATAAGTTCAAAAATAACTGACTATATATCATAGCAAAAATAACTGATTATCTATTTTAACCTTTTAGCTCAGTAGATAGTAATTTTATTTTTATTTTTATTTTTATTTTTATTTTTATTTTTATTTTTATTTTTATTTTTATTTTTATTTTTATTTTTATTTTTATTTTTATTTTTATTTTTATTTTTATTTTTATTTTTATTTTTATTTTTATTTTTATTTTTATTTTTATTTTTATTTTTATTTTTATTTTTATTTTTATTTTTATTTTTATTTTTATTTTTATTTTTATTTTTATTTTTATTTTTATTTTTATTTTTATTTTTATTTTTATTTTTATTTTTATTTTTATTTTTATTTTTATTTTTATTTTTATTTTTATTTTTATTTTTATTTTTATTTTTATTTTTATTTTTATTTTTATTTTTATTTTTATTTTTATTTTTATTTTTATTTTTATTTTTATTTTTATTTTTATTTTTATTTCTATTTTTATTTTTATTTTTATTTTTATAAATATGAATAACTATCAAGTGAGCTAAGAGGCCAGTTAAAATAGATAATCAGTTATTTTTGCTATGATAGATAGTCAGATATTTTTGAACCTTGCTTTATTTCCAAAATATTGTTAAGTAATATAATTCATTCTAATTCCAAATCCTAATAACCTTAATCCTATCCTATCCTAATATCACATCACACTATCACATCACATCACATCACATCACACTTTATTATTATTATGATGTATTTAATATTATTATTGCGAAAGTCTGTGTGAATGTTTGTTACCTCGTATCTCCGTAACCACTAAACCAATTTTGATGAAATTTGGCACGTTGATAGTTTCGGTGCCAGAATAACACATAAGCTAATAAAAATCTGAAAAAACAACCTCAAAAGTGGTGAACGGGGGTGGCAAAGTCTGTATGGGGTACAAAAAAATCTTTACCAATCAACTTGAAATTTTGCACAGAGACCGTCTACTAAAAATAAATGAATACGCGTTTCAGGATTTTCCGAAATGAAATCCCTAAGACGATTAACGGGAGTGGCAAAGTTTGTACAGAGAACAACAGTTTGTGTGAATGTATGTTAGTTTAGCTTAGTGAATAATACAAAGGCTTATCTAATTTTGTTTTTTTTTCTCTAAAGTTGTAAACGGGGTGGCAATGTTTGTACGGGGAACAAAAAAAATTTTTACCAATCGACTTGAAATAATGCACAGAATCTCTCCTCTAGAAATAAATGACCTGTTTCAGGATTTTCCGCACTTCAACCCCTAAGGTGGTTAAAGGTAATCAATTTTTATTAATGAACTTTGATTAAAATTGATTCCTAAAAAGTACATCAAGAAAATAAAACTTGAACAGGCTATGATTGGGGATGAAAGTTTGTATGGGGAACCAATCATTTCTCAAGTTAGGTAAGTTTATTAAAATTTATCATACTTAACCTGCAGTTGAATTGGTGATCAACGTGAACAGGAGTAGGAACGGGAACGAAAAAGGTAGTAAGAGTGGGAACGAGAACGGAACGTGTACGGGTACGCTAGGTAATGCATTAATAATATGTTAGTACTTTTTATTCCGCGCAAAACGTGGTAAAAATAAACCTTTATGTAAATAATGAAACACATTTTGACACATACATTTCCACGCGGGCGAAGCCGCGGGGTGCAGCTAGTATATTTATAAAACTATTTTACATCAGATACTTTTGAACCTTAAAGTCATCAGGTACATGTGGTGGTTAGTGTCATCAGCTTATTGTTGGCATATTTTTCAATCACCTATTTATGGAACACTTTAGTGCTATCTAATTCTGACGCAAATTTCTATCAGGTGTATTGAACTTCTGAAACTCATCATCTACTTTTGATGCTGACTGTACCTTTCAACCCCAGTAAAAAATAATAAAATAAATAATGCTGGACACTATCATACCGCATCATCTTGCCCCAAGCTAAGCAGAGGTTGTATTTGAGAACCACATGATTGATAGACTACATAAATATGTTTTTAAAAAACATATATAATCAATATTATAAAACACCCAAAACTGAGACGAATATCAGGAATCAAACCCGCTACTGTCTGCGTCTCAGGCCGACCTTCACCCCCTACACCACAGTTCAACAAGCAAGTAATGATTATTCAATAAGCAAGATTCATATAAACGGCAGCACAAGTAATAGTTTCGTTAGCATAAAAACAAAATAAACAAAACTTACAACCACACTGTTTTATGAAGTTCTGTACATTCAAAAAGCAAATAAAATTTGTTACCAGTATTAATCCTATAATAAGCAATATTCAAATAAACCACAACAAAAGTCATAGTTTATCTACCATTTAAACGGTAACAAAATGTTCGGCATCTTTCAACCACATTGGTTCAAGAACCAAGTTCTGCTCATTCAATAATCAAAAAAATATGTAAGGAGTCTAAATCAATAATCATTAATTAAGCAAGGTTCTTATAAACCACAGCTCAAGTCATCTCAAGCCAACTGAGGTTATATGTATATATCGGTCTTTGTATTAGTAGGTCGGGAGGTGAGTTTGAGTTTACCCTCGTGTCCTTGACGAGGAAAGGCACAGATTGTGTGATAGTTTTGCTTGTGACTTGTTACTTATGGTGCTGATCTTCTTCTTCTTCGTATCCAATAAGATACGAACACGAGGAATAATAACGGCCTAATAAGGTCGTTATTATTACTTCACTTCATTTAATTTTAAACTCGTTAAATATGATACACACACCACCCTATATCAGTCCACTGCTGGACATAGGCCTCCCCTAATAAAGGGGGATATGCCCATAATCCCCACGCTTTTTTTTCACGCGCACGGATTGGGGATCGCAGGGCACAACTTCTCGCACCACCGACGCTGCTGCCCGTCGGCGGCCAGGGAGTTTAGCTGTGCCAGTGTTAGGCTGCGCTATGCCGCAATCAGCCGGCTGCCAGAGTCTCGTTTGTTAGTTAGCAGGGTGCACCACGTGCAGGTGAGGTTGGCTTGGGTTCCGAAGATGGGGGTTGGAAACCCTTACACCGTAAATACGGTAATAATAATAATAATACGATCTGAGCCAATCCACCGTCGACAAACAGGCGTCGAACGAATGGCTCCACCGAGGTGAACTCTTCCCTGAGACTGAAGGGTTTATGATAGCAATTCAGGACCAAGTAATCGAAACCAGGAACTACCAGAAACATATAATGAAAACACACAATTTAACATCCGACAACTGCAGACGTTGTAACAGTTGTCCTGAGACCATTCAGCACATCACGGGGGCCTAAATCAATCGCTCAAACGGACTATAAGTACCGACACGACCAGGTAGCTAATATCATACACCAACGACTAGCAACTAAATACAAACTTATAGAAAGTACACCCAAGCCAACCCCATATTATAAATACACCCCCGAGACTGTGTTGGAAAACCTCACACATAAACTTTATTTTGATAGGGCGATCCTAACAGATAAAACTACACACTACAATAGACCGGACATAACACTCGTTGATAAAACTAACAAAACTGCACTCCTCATAGATATTGCCATCCCCAATACACATAATTTACAGAATACCATAGCCGAAAAACTCTCAAAATATATTGATTTAAAAAACGAAATTGCCAGAATGTGGAGACTGGAGAAGGTCATGATAGTTCCAACCGTGCTTTCTTCAACTGGTGTTATCCCAAAGCAACTGTTTCATTCCCTCAACCAATTAGATCTACCTAAACATACATTTACACTAATGCAAAAATCAGTGATCTTAAATACCTGTAGAATTGTCAGAAAGTTTTTGCAAAACGACACTACCTCCGATATTCAAACATCAGTCTCTGGTATTTAAAACCTATCCGCTGATGTGCACTTGGCTTAGGCCCGTGTATATCAGCCATTTCCGACTCCAAAAAAGTCAACCAGATAAAAATCTTAACTCAATAATAATACATAACTTACGATTACTTTAATGAAAACCTAATAAAGTTATCAATAATAATACATAACTTACGATTACTTTAATGAAAACCTAATAAAGTTATCTATCTACTATTTACTTATATAAAACAAAAACATTACAGTAAAATTGTATCATAAACGTAAGATTACCAAACGGCCGGTGGCCAAGGCTGCAACTTCCTCACCGTTTCGAATCCTTTAAAACTACTTTATCTGAACCTTGATCCGGTCTATCATTATAATTATTATTATTCCGCCGTTTTGCTCCCTCTGCAGGGCAAAATCCTCCCTCCCCTCTTCGACTTTCCGCGATTAATCGCTACTATAAGTTAAGCTAACTAAAATGCGTGTCATGCTCAGTCTTCCTGTATGTCCTATATCTTTCACGGCGACTGAAGCTCAAAAGTTCCTCGAGTTTAAGAGAAATGTCTGGGCCAGTAATTGATACTAATACTAATAATTTTACGTAATACTAATTTAACCTCTTTGGGTCAAGCTGGAAACTTTGCTAAAATCTGTAGTTATATCTGTACCTTCACCATCATCAGCCGTTTTCGGGCTAATGCTGGGCAGAAGCTTTCTTCTGATTATGTCACTTGCCGCGATCCTGCAGTCGTCTGAGTCCATCGACCCATAAACAAATTTAACGTAGAAAAGTAGCTAAGTAGCCAACTTGGAAATGTTCTATAACAGTGAATTAATAATTAAAATTGACTATCAAATAGCGGTAAAATCTTATTACAAATTAAAAAAAACATACAGCCAAACTGAGCAAAATTCTCTTTCGGGTGTCGCTTTAAAACAATACCTATTCGCTTACAAAAACTTTAAGATTGTAAGAAAGTTTCTGAGTATGAATGTATGTTTGTTACTCTTACACGCAACAACTACTGAATGGACTTCGATGAAACTTGGAATATACATAGTTTGTGACTTGAATTATCACTAAAACTACTTAAACTACTTTTTATCCCAGTACTACTGCGGGCCAAAGCTAGTAATATTATAAATGTGAAAGCTTCTGAGTATGGATGTATGTTTGTTACTCTTTCAGGCAAAAACTACTGAACGGATTTTGATAAAACTTAGAATATCCTACTACTGGGATTAACTCATAGGTTACTTTGTATTCGGGTACCACGCGAGCGAAGCTGCAGGCGGAAGCTGAGTAATATAAAAATGTCCATTCATTTTTTTATTAAAAGTAAGATTGGATGAATTCATGAATCTATGCGTCTATCCATCACTCATCACAAAACAGAATTCTGCACTCTGGATATGAACAGGTATTATCCATTAGGTGTGACAACTCCACAGATGGCGATGGCACAAACTATAGGTTTTTTTGGATTACAAAACAAATGCATTTTCGTCTGTCAGTCTGTCTGCCCAGAAAATGACATTATCAAAAAAAAAAACAAGTTGGTCTCAATTTGGTCTCTATCGACTCTATTTCCCAAAGCTACTTACCAAGCTCGTAAGATTTGGCCAAAATTAAAAAAGTTTCCATACATTTTTACGAAGCGTCATTCACCACAGGGTGTACAGTTTCCAACCCTTATCTTCGGAACCCAAGCCAACCCCACCTGCACGGGGTGCACCCTGCTAAACAACGAACGGGGCTCTGGCGGCCGGCTAATTGCGGCATAGCACAGCCTACATCGGCACACCTAAATTCCCTGGCCAGTGACGGGCAGCAGCGTCGGTGGTGCGAGAAGCTGTGCCCTCCGATCCCCAACCCGTATGCCCAGCGTGGGGATTATGGGTATATCCCTTTTATTAGGGGAGGCCTATGTCCAGCAGTGGACTGATATAGGCTGGTGTGTGTATGTGTGTCATTCACCACAACATTGAGTACATGTATACCATTTGAACACGGCCACGCCCTGTTTCGAAGTAGCTACTGATTATGCAAATATTTATCTACAGCAAGAGTCAAACCCGCACCTCTCGCGTGGTAGCTCCAATGCCACCGAGACCATTATACTTCCTTACATCTAGGGATCTAAGATATTTTTTACGTATCTCAGTAGATAAGTAAAAATCATTCGATATGATCAATACATGACCATACATAATAGTGATAATACTATTTTTTTAATATAGTCCGGACCGATTTAGTCGTATTTTGGTTTATTGGCATCGAATATAAATCTCTCTATACCTTCACGGATTACTAACAGTAGAATATAGTAGTTCTATGAAAAAAAAGCCTGTCTCCGAAGTCCAATACAACTACACTAGCCTACCTGGGATATGATATTTAGGCGGACTTTACACGGGTAACAAGCTACACGATTTCAGTCGCACGTTGAAAATCAAAATCGAAAATTGCAATCCGGCTAGGTGACAGGAGACTAAAATCACATGTTCCAAAGTCAGACTTCGGCCGTGCGGCTGGTGACTAAAATCGATCGTCAAATGCTCAGTTGCGATCAATTTTTTTTTTTCAAAATACTAGTCACCTGCGAATTTCATCGACCTATGTAAATGGGGTGGCGAATTGATTTTTACCAGCAATTCGCCTGGTGACTGGCCGCACAGCTTAAAATCAACCCGTGTAAATCCAGCATTATCGAACTTTACACGAGTGACTAATAGTCACCGCCCGACCAAAATCGAGCGTGTAAATGGCAAATGGCTAGGTAACATTTGGCAAGAAGACCAAAAATGCATGTTCTAAAGTAGATTGTCATCCCCAAAGTCGGATCCCCGTGTCGCGGCGGCTGGTGATTAAAATCGACCATGTTAATAATGCTGAGTTGCAGGCGATTGTTTTTATTTTTCCTATGTTAAAATCTGTGTTTTTTATCGACCCCTGTAAATTTAATGGGGTGGCAATTACACTTCCACTGATGACTTGACTTGCCGCACGAGTAAAATTGACCCGTGTAAATCCGCCTGTATGGTACGCAAATATAAAGTTTTTTTTTTAACCTTTATATTTTTGACTGTGCGTCGTTTTTCAATCAGTCTCATTACAAATTTACACCTTTTTCTGAGTCTAAGTGGTTTCCTCGTATCTAAATTTTAGATACGCTTGAAAAGCTATCGATAAGTAAGCATTTATTTATTGATCAATCATCCAGAGCTTTTTGCTGTCGCTACTATTTATTCCACCAGTCTAAAGTAGTCCTGATAAATGTAATTTGCTAAACTCGACCCATGTAAATCCACTTTAACGGTGCAAATTTCAAGATTTTAAATCTATTTTGGACTGTGCGTTGTAATTCAATCAGCTTCATTACATAAGATACTCTTTAAAAGCTGTCCATAAGTACGCAGTTATTTATTTATCAATCACCCAGAGCTTTTTGCTGTCGCTATAATTAATACCACCATTCGAAAATAATCCTGTTAAATGTAATGTGGCTACAATAGAACCGGATAAATTCGCCTTTACGGTGCAAATGTCATGTTTCTAAATCTATATTTATTTTTCAGTCAACTTCATTACAAATTTCTACCTCTTTATATTTATAGCCTAAATGGTTTTCCTTGTATCTAAAATTTTGATACACTTTAAAAGGTCTCGATAAGTAAGCATTTACTTGTCAATGACAAAGAGTTTTTTGCTGCCGCTACTATTTATTTCAAATCTCGAAAGTGGTGTAAATTCACTTTTAAGGTTGGAAATTCAATTTTCTTAATCAATTTAGCCTTTATGTTTTCGACTGTGCGTTGTTTTTCAATCAAAACTTCATTACAAATGTATACCTTTCTTTATTTTGAGGCCAAATGGTTTTCCTTGTATCCAAATTTTCAATACTCTTTAAAAGCACTCGATAAATAAGCATTTACTCATTTATCAATCAACCAGAGTTTTCTGCTGTCGCTAGTATCAATGCCAACTCTGGAAAGTGGTCCTGATAAACATAATAAGGCCAAATCCGACCCGTATAAAATGACCTTAATGGTGCAAATTCCAAGTTTATAAATATATTTAACCTTTATATTTTCCAATGCAAATTACAAATTTACACCTTTTTTTGAGCACAAGTGGTTTTCCTCGTATCGAAATTTAAAATACTCTTTAGAAGCTCGATAAGTAAGCATTTACTAATTTATCAATCACCCAGAGCTTTTTGCTGTCGCTATTATTTATTCCAACACTCGAAAGTGGTCCTGATAAATGTAATGTAGCTAAAACCGACCTGTATAAATTCGCCTTTACGGTGCAAATGTCAAGTTTCTAAATTTATATTTATTTTGACAGTACGTTGTTTTTCAGTCAACTTCATTACAGATTTCCACCTCTTTATATATATAGCCTAAATGGTTTTTCTTGTATCCAATTTTTTTATTATCTGTAAAATCTCTCGATAAGTAAGCATTTACTTATCAATCACAAAGTGTTTTTTGCTGTTGCTATTATTTATTCCAACACTCGAAAGCGGTCCTGATAAATGAAATACGGCTAAAATCCACCCGTGTGAATCCACTTTCACGGTGCAAATTTCAAGTTTCTAGATCTTTTTACCTTTATATTTTCGACGGTGCGTTGTTTTTCAATCAGCTTCATTACAAATTTTCACCTTATTTTGAGTCGTAAGTGGTTTTCCTCGTATCTTAATTTAAGATACGCTTTAAAAGCTCTCGATAAGTAAGCATTTACTTATTTATCAATCACTCAGAGCTTTTTGCCGTCGCTATTGGTTATTTCAACACTCGAAAATAGTCTTGTAATACGCTTTAATTCGAGACGTGTAAATTCAGTTTCACGGTGCGATTTTCAAGTTTATAAATCTATTTTACCTTTATATTTTCGACTTTGCGTTGTTTTTCAATCAGCTTCGTTACGAATTAATATCTATTTGTTTATTTTGAGTCCAAATGGTTTTCCTTGTATTCAAATCTTCAATACTCTTTAAAAATACTCAATATATAAGCATTTACTTATTTATCAATCAACCAGAGTTTTTTGCTATCGCTATTATTTAATTCAACACTCGAAAGCGGTCATAATAAACGAAATACGGCTAAATTACACCTGTGTGAATCCACTTTCACGGTGTAAATTTCAAGTTTCTAAATCTTTTTACCTTTATATTTTCGACTGTGCGTTGTTTTTCAATCATAAACAGCTTCTTTACAAATTTACACCTTTTTTTGAGTCGTGAGTGGTTTTCCTCGTATCAAAATTTAAAATACTCTTTAAAAAGCTCGATAAGTAAGCATTTACTTATTTATCAATCACCCAAAGCTTTTTGCTGTCGCTATTATTTATTCCACCACTCGAAAGTGGTCTTGATAAATGAAATGCGATATTTAAACCACCTTCAGCTTACATAAAAATGTTGTAACGCAAGGCCGTGTTTACCGAAACGGGTTGCTATTTGCTACGAATAAGGTCGGTACCTGTTTCGCTGCGCTGATCTTAATATGGAAATCTTTGAGATTGTGCCAATTTGGTATTTTGCTATTTATCTTTAACAGTTTACTTTACATAGAATCCGCCTGCGTCTTCACACATACACACCTAAAGCTGCGTTGACACGATCAACTTTAGCTTCGACTAAAGATCTAATGACTAACCGACGAATCCTTTATTATACCGTAACCGATAACGCTTCGTTTTCCTTTGAAAGACTAACAAAAATTAACAACGAGGCGTCGAAAATTTGACAGATTTTCAAGGGGAAAAAGAAGCAACAGCGGTAACGGTATAATATAGGAACCGGCCGTTAGACTGATTGGCCGGCGTCCAAGTGCGCTGACCACTGGTTTCTAAATTTAAATAGAATCATTTTATCCAATTGTTGTTGAAGTACTTATGTGCCCTTATAAAATTATTTATCAATGCATCATTTTCATTCCATTTATTTAATTTATGATAGTTTAATTCAATCACAAATTGTACATACTTTCATTAATACTTAATTTAAAAACAAAACGAATGATAAATAGTGAATCATGTCAAAATTACTAAATTTTACCAAAATTCGTTAAGCAGTTTGACCGTGAAAGTGATTTATACAGCCAGTTTTGCTAGTTTACATTTTGGTTAACCTTGGCACCGACTATATCGATACTTTGATTCACCTAGTCAGCGGGTCAGGCAAGTTGATTGTGGGTGCGGGTCGAGTGAGATAACGTTGCCTTGTGTAATTTACTGTTTTGCTTTTGGAAAAACTGTTGACGCGACTTAACAACATTTTATACCACAACATAACATACATCGTGTTCACCCCCTTTGAGGTGGAAGTATCAAAAACGCTGAGATAAATACAAAATTTTAAGATTCTTATTTCGAAACTGACGGACTTTCATACAAATTTTCATCCCCTGTTTTACCCCATTAGGGATGGGGAATTTCTAAAAATCCTTCTTTAGGAGTGCTTACACAATTTAGGGTATTAATTTGCCAAATTTTAAGTGTCTAGGTTCAGCGGTTCGGGCTGTGCGATGGGTGATATACCTATTAATTATCAAGACATTCAGTTTACCATTTTATGTAATATTCAATATGTCCCAAAAGTTTTTTAGTTAGTTTAGTTTTTCTAAAATTTTCTAAGACTTTGGGAAAAATAATAATCATCATCATCATCAGCCTATGTCCACTGCTGGACATAGGCCTCCCCTAATGAGCGCCATTGCGCCCTATCCTGAGCTCGATTCATCCAGCTTCTACCAGCAGCCTTTCGCAGATCGTCACTCCACCTGGCCGGAGGGCGTCCTACACTACGTTTGCCGAGCCGCGGTCTCCACTCAAGAACTCGTTTACCCCAACGGTTATCGGTTCTTCGGCAGATATGGCCAGCCCACTGCCACTTCAGCTTGCTAATTCTCTAAGCTATGTCGACAACTTTAGTTCTATGCCGATTATACTCGTTACGGATTTTATCCTTCAGAGAAACTCCGAGCATAGCTCGTTCTATAGCTCGCTGAGCGACTTTAAACTGGTGGACTAGCCGTACTGTGAGTGTCCACGTTTCGGCTCCGTATGTCATGACGGGTAGGACGCACTGATTGAAAACTTTCGTTTTCAAACATTGTGGTATGGGTGACGAGAAAACTCGACATAGTTTTCCAAATGCTGCCCAACCCAGCTGAATCCTCCTCTTGGCCTCCTTCTCGAAGTTGTTTCTACCCAACTGCAATATCTGCCCGAGATATGTATACTCCGAAACAACTTCAAGAAGGTGTCCATTAACGACGACAGGACTCGGATCAAATCGGTCATTGACCATGACTGAGGGAAAAATATTATTATGATTGAATTTTGTGTAAAAACTACAGGCATTCAGGGATTTCTAAGTGATAGATAGCAGTCCCATGTATTTAAGTTGCTGATAAAAAAAAAGAAATATTTGAAAAATTGTGGTCATGGTTGTTTTGTAAATCCAAAAATAATTGAGTTTTATTTTCTCTAGTAGTCATGAACAGGTCTACCCGCTGGTGTCAGCTTATCGTAGAATTTTGGGAAATTTGGTATAAAATGGTAAACTTTTTATTGATGGACTTCATAAAACGATATCAAATATCACCAAATATGTAGTTCGAACTCAATATAAAATCGAGATACCAGAATGCTTTTGATGTTAGTTTTAGTCGAAAATCACAGTGTAATAGGATAAAAAATATTTGCAAAATTCCATTGAGTTTGATAAATTATTGTTGGAATTAGCACCAAATTAGGTACGTTAATATGGGTTTATTTGTGGGGTTTATTCGTAAACAGTTTCAAACTTATAAATAGTAGGTAAGCGTATGTGGAAACAGAAAGTTAATTTAGGTCACGCCCGATAATATCTATATATATAAAAGAAAAAGTCGTGTTAATTACACTATTTATAACACAAGAACGGCTGAACAGATTTGGCTGAAAATTGGTGGGGGTAGGGTTTTTTTTTTGGGGTAAATGCCTCTCGTTCTCACTGCTATTTATTTTGCGGTGCCTTAAACTTTATTTTTCAAACCAAAAACCTTAAAGGTAGGGGTAGGGTAGGGTTAGGGTAGGGGGACAGGACAACTTCTGTCGGGTGAGCTAGTAATATAGAACGCGGATAGATTAAAAAAAAATGACTTGAAAATTATGAAGGCGTACACAATTGTAACATCTTTGATTGTCATTATAGCACCAGAACTAGCGTTTATATTTAATGAATGTATTGACTGTGGTGAGTTCCCTGATCTTATGAAACATAGTAAAATAACGTCTCTATTTAAATCTGGTAGCAGTTCTGACCCTACTTACTTTAGAACGATATCAGTACTGCCTGCAACATTTAGTAAAATTTTTGATAAACTAATTCTTAGTCAGCTTCAACGCCATTTTAACTTTAACAACCTACTTAATGGCAAACAATTTGAATTTACGCAAGGCAGATCAACAACTGATGCCGGTGTTGAGTTATTATCACTTAACTACGATGCCTGGGAGGACTCACATGATACTTTAGGCATCTTTTGTGATTTTTCTAAGGATTGACTGTGTACACCATGAAACATAAATCAGGATACTAGATCATTACGGTGTCAGGGGTATGGCTTTAGCCCTTCTTACTTCTTACCTATCTGACAGAATACAGAAAGTAAAGTCATGGAAAGTCGACGTTAATGGAAAATGCTCTGCGGAATCTGTGGTAAAGATGGGTTACTTGGCCCATTCCTATTTTTAGTCTACATCAACGACCTACCTCAACTTGTGAGGGACAACCAGGAATTTGTATTGTTTGCAGACGACACGTCTCTTTTATTTAAACTAAAGCGACGGCAGACCAATTTTGACGACGTAAACAATGCAATAACGGAAATTGGTAACTGGATCGATGTAAACAACTTATTACTGAACGGAAATAAAACAAAATATATGAAAAATTAATGTATGACCGAATAAATATAAAATTGTTTAAAAAAAAATAGCGACAATCATAATGTTAACACTAGAAATAAAGATAAACAAGCTGTTCCTACTGCAAGGCTCCATAAAGTTAGTTAATCATTTAAAGGGCAAAACGTACGGTTTTTTCACAAAATCCCAAATGATATGCTTAATTTATCTGTAAATAAATTCAAAAATGTTGTTAAACGTAACCTCTGTAATAAATATTATTATAATATTTTTGATTATTTTGATGACAAAAAAGCTTGGGATGCTCCAACTCCAACTCAACTCCCTCAAAAACAATGTAATATAGTTAATAATAAACTTTGTTTAAAAGACTAAAAAAATATTAGCCAAGCAGAGTTTCTTGCCAATTCTTCTCTGTTTGGTCGCGTTACGAATTGGTGTAAATTCAAATTTAAAAAATTGACGTTTCAAAGTGTACTTACTGTATGTGCTTATTAAATTAACTTATTTTGATTTTGATTTTGAATTTTTATACCTTGCTCACCGCGCTGTTTATACAGACTCCTAAACGCACTCTCTACTACATTAGTATAAAGTCTGGAATTTAATTGTAAGTTATAATTATAGTAGAAAATTCATTATAATTACTTTTTCTTACAGATTCGTCTTATAATTTATACAAATCAAATCACAGTAAAATAAAAATGTAATGTCTCCGGATTTTTAGCAGGAAACAAAACTTTGTGAAGCCCTATTCTGTAAACAAGTCGCTGAAAAATGGCTTAGCCTCGGGAGAATTTTCAACAAATCATCTTTAATTAATTAAAGTGATCTTTAAGTCAGCAGATGTCTTTGTATTTATGTAGGTATGTATACGACGTAGGTGCAGACCTATTTTAAAATTTCCTCTACGTTCAAGGGGAGCCCTCTCGACACTGACTAATGGTCCTCACGTTCTCGCAAGAAAATTTGCAGAATTAAAAATATATTAACTTTAAAATTATATATGCACTCACTTCGGCCAAGTGATCGACAAATGTTACTCTCTCTCAAATCTTTAGGACCATTCGCTTGGAGAAGAACTGTTTGGCTGTGAACTAATACTCTGAAGAAAGACAAGAGAATTATAGATTTGAAATTGATATTTATAACTTTTGCGATATATTTATAGTATCTACATCTATAAATCTATACTTATAATAAAAGAGGCAAAAGTGTATTCAGAAAAGCCTAAAAAAGCTAAAATTAAAAAAAAAAGTTGGATAGGAAGACTGTCTGTCTGTATGTTTGTCACCACTTGGCGGAAAAAAAACTGAACGGATTTAAATGAGTGTTGTAAAATCAGATAGCTTACCATCCAACTTAACACATAGGCTACATTATATTTATCTAAAATGTGTAGAAGCGGCGTTATAAACGAAAAACTAATCGTTCGCGTACACTTAATCGCTATCTTTATCACTACATAGTCTCTATCACAAAGTAGCTTCCCGCTGTATGTCCCTATGTATGCTTAGATCTTTAATCCTATGGTTTTTAATAGAATGATTCAAAATACAGGTTTATATGTATAATACATGCATAATATAGTAGAGAAACACTGATAATTTTTTAGGTTTCTCATGTGATGTCATATGAGAGAATGATGACAGAAATAAACATGATAATTTCGTCAAATAAATATACGTCCTGAAGAAACGTCAAAATATACACACTTTTATTACACTTTGCGCTGTATAAATGGTTAGGTTAACCTCCATCTTCAGAACCCAAGCCAATCTCACCTGCCCGTGGTGCATCTTGTTTGCTAACGAAAGGGACTCTGGCGGCCGGCTGATTGCGGCATGCGGCTGAGTACAGCCTATCACTTGCACAACTACGTCCCTTGGCCGCCGAGACGGGCAGCAGCGTCGGTGGTCAGAGCAGCTGTGCCTTAAGACCCTTAATCCGCATACCCAGCGTGGAGATTATCGACATAACCCCCTTCTTATTAGGGGAGGCCTATGTTCAGCAGTGGGCTGATATAGGCTGGTGTATGTTTATTGCTCTAATATAGGTGCAAAGGCCTAAGTCTGTCATCTACGAGTATAGTGCCGTCTTCGAGTAATCGAGGAACATACATAAAAAAACCCGACGAAATTAGAATCTCCTCCTTTTTTTGAATCCGGTTAAAAATAGATTTTGACAACTCTTGAGATCAGATCGGTCTATGACTACGGGCTTAAGCTCCACAATCTTTAGCTGATACGTCATATTATCATGATTGACGATGACGACCGAGCAACGTATGTTCAAAGTTATTAATAAAGGGTGTTTTTTTAGAAGGGCTAAATCCGAAACCACGAGAGTTAGGGAAAAGTCGCGAAAGGAGTCATGCCCTCCTTTTTTAAGAAAATAATAACTGCATTTTTTTTTCAAATATCTTTTACTTTTGACAGAAATTAACCCGAATTATTTTTCAAATAGAATTACACCATGTATTATTAAACCAATGGATTATATGTCTGATAAGGATCAATCTTTGCAAATAAATGTGTTACTAAAAATGTATCGAAATAACAAATTTTCAGTATTTTATATTTTTACACGGAAGAAAACTCACCTCCTATTCAAACTTTTTGGGTGGTTATGTGTAAAACTCATTTGTCTAATATTTAAAAAAAAAGTGTTGATTTATGACACTAAAAAGATATTTCTATGAATGGATTTATCAAAAAGTGAACGATTTGATTTGATGGAGGCCAGTTTTCAAATAGTAGAAGCATAGTTCGCGCACTTAGCTGGTATCAAAACAAAGACCCACAGCGCTCTTTACCCTCGGAAAAAGGCCATAGAACTATGGCGAGTAATTTAAAAGTGACTGGAAATTACAACCATTGACACGAAATCCCCACGAATCGTCAACGAAACTTTTTAATTTTTATTTTCCTATGGGGTTACGTCAAAAACGAACTTTACAAAGGTCGTTACGAAACAGTTGACAGCTTACAAAGCTCATTGCTTGATATTTTATTGAGGAATAATTTATCCTCATGTCATGGTATCAAATGCAGTAAAGTCTCTAGAGAAACGTATAAACTTATGCATTGGAGTCAATGGAAACCATTTTGAGAAACTTATTAGTTAGGTAAAATTGAGATATTAAAATTAAATCGTAAAAATTTACTATTTCATTTCATTTTTAGTAAACCATTCGCAAAGATTGATCCTTATCAGCAACAGAATCCATTGGTTCAATAATACAGGGTGTATTTATTTTTAAACCATTCGGGTCCATTTCCGTCAAAAGTAATTTATATTTTATTGTAATTATTTTCTTTAAAATCAAAGGTCTGACTCCTTTCACGACTTTTCCCTAACTCTCGTAGTTTCGGACTTGGCCATCACAGCCCTTCTCAAAAAAACACCCTGTATATACAGTGTATTAAAATTCGATATTATTCATTATCCGTGTCTATGTCATGTCTATGTCGTAATATTCTACTTAAGTTTTAATAAGAAGATAATATTTCAATTGTCAGACCACTCAGAAAATAGGTTGGGTAACGTATTTGTCGAGATATCTGCCAATCAAATTAAATTTAGAAAAGCTATGAAATAAGAGCCTTTTTAATCAAGTAACAGAATATAATAATTCTTCTGATAACTGATGAACATCTAAATAAAGGCAAATAATACACACAGAGTAGTGATAATAAAAAAAAATTATTAATAAGAGACTTAATATTTTTTTATTATAAAATAAATAATAAATAAATAACAAATAATGCGGGACGTAATCACACACAACGTAGGGTCCTAACACAACGTAGGGGGTGTACGGGGTTCCAACACCCATCTTCGGAACCCAAGCCAACCTCACCTGCACGTGATGCATCCTGCTAAACAACGAACGGGGCTCTGGCGGCCGGCTGATTGCGGCATAGCACAGCCTATATCGGCACATCTAAATCCCCTGGCCACCGACGGGCAGCAGCGTCGGTGGTGCGAGAAGTAATGCCCTGCGATCCCCAACCCGCATGCCCAGCGTGGGGATTATTGGTATATCCCCCTTTATTAGGGGAGGCCTATGTCCAGCAGTGGACTGATATAGGCTGGTGTGGTGTGGTGTGGTGTAATCACACAGCATCATGTAGCCCCAAACTAAGCAGAGCTTGTATTATGGGAACGACATGATTGATATACTACACATATTTTTTTTTTGTAAATACATACATATCATACAAAGAAAACACCCAGACCTGAGACAAATATTTACAGAACATGCAAACATTTGTCCCGCAGCGGGAATCGAACCCGCAACCTTCTGCGTCTCAGGCGAACCTTCGCCCACTTCGCCACAGAGGCCACTTAATAGTACACTTAATAGTATTAATAATAGTAATAATGCAGTTTTTTGCACTTTTATTTGTTAAAACTTCAAATTGAAGTATCAACTTTCGACTTAGCATCTCAACTAATATCTTCATTTTCTTTACACAGGTACAAAGGAACTTTTTTATTTATTGTTTTCCAAACTTTTTGTTTATTTTATTATTAATTTACTACTTTTTATTTTTGTGTTGGTTCCGTTTCATTTTTCACCATGCCCGGGAATCAGTATCACCATGGCCACCACCACCGTGACTATCCAGATCGCGTAAGTACAAAACTATGAATCCAAATTTATAGTTTTATTAAATACTAGCTTCCGCCCGTGGCTTCTTTGCTCACGCGTTACCGCGATAAGAAGAATTTGTATTAATCCAGGTCACATGCTATGTATATTCCAAGTTTCTTTCGAATCCGTTTAGCCGTCACGGAAATAAGTGGAAACAAACACTACTCACTTTCGCATTTATACCTAATATTATGATGAAAAGATTTGCGGACACACAACGTAAGCCGCAGACCCTTGGAATTTGGAAGGAACTTTTAGGGATGTGTTTCTAAAGGGTGCAACGGGCTCTCAAGTAATAAATATATAAATAAAAATAAAAATAACAATAGCAACTCAATTTGTTGCGTTGTGTTTTTTTATAAGATTATAAATTTGCTCTAATGATATAGCAATTTTTTTTTTTTGTATTTTGGTTTCAAGGAATTAAAATTAATCTATTCACGGAACTATAGCTCGCACAATTTTTATCAATCTGATCTGAAATATTCATTCGTAAGTACTTATATATTTCATACTTTATCGAATTAGCGTCAGGATTCGAAAATAATGGTGTAGAACCCAGGTTAAGATGTTAGGAAAGATGATGAAATGAGCTTTGTATTGTGTCATTTTAAATGTAATGTAAAATTCAAAAAAATGTATGGACATCTCACTCACGATCAACTAATACCAAACTAGGTAGAACCTGTATTATGGGTACAAGAATCATGTTAAATGCCATAAGACATATTATAAAACACTAGAAATATATTTTAATAATAAATATAAAAATAAAATAATCCTGGACGTTATCACACAGCATCATGTAGCCCCAAACTAAGCAGAGCTTGTATAAAGGGAACCACATGACTGATATACTACATAGATACTTATTTTTTTTTTGTAAATACATACCATACATAGAAAACACCCAGACCCGAGACAAATATCTGCAGAACATGCAAACATTTGTCCCGCAGCGGGAATCGAACCCGCAACCTTCTGCGTCACAGGCGGACCTTCGCCCACTGCGCCACAGAGGTCGTCGTATTACGTTTATACTTTACTGGCTTCCGCCCGCAGCTTAGCTCGTATCAAACCGTAAACGTCGGAGATAAAATCAGTAGAAACCGTATTCATCCTCAATTTAATCATAAAGTAGATGGCTTAGCTTTCCTTTATGTGTAGTGAGCTAGGCGGCTGAAACTTTTGTCACAGGTAGGGTTACACCTAGGAAGCCTAAATCTGAAATGGCGTAGTGCGGAAACGAATAGTTTTTGAGATAAAGACAAATCTTTGAAAATTCCAATTTTTCACGTAATTTCGTCAAATTTGATGTTGTTGTTTGCTATTGATTGCAAATTATTTGGTAATCTGACAATGACAATGACAGTTCTCGTGGTTTTTGCGGCAATTTTTTGGTAATATGACAATGACAATGACATCTTTTTTGTTTTCCCGCCGGTTTTTGTTGATTGTTTGATTGATTGAATTGAATTGTAAAAATTGACTCAGATAAACAGTAGGTTATTAGGTTTTTTTTTTATAACCACCCGGAAATCCTTCTCACAAAAGTAGGTTCTAGGACACCCCGACTTGAGTAGATTAGGTTCGAAATCTAACACAGAACCGACACAGAGCACCCTGATGTCACCTAGTCTTGTGGTCCTTACCCCTAGAGTGTGTATAAAAAATGCGTGAGTGAGAGTTCTGGCAAGAGCCCATACCGGAGTCAAATATCCATTTTTATGATTTGAAACGGGTTTTTAGAGTGCTCATAGATCATAGGTTCCCCTTCCCTAACACTACCGCATCCCCCCCTTTCCCGATAGTGTGTTTTGGTGTGTATTGTTTACGTTTTTTCCATACTTAACCTCAAAACTAAATTATTATTTTTCTCGGAAACTATGAGTTTCCGCACTTCACCCTTTTAGAGGGAGGGTCCTCCCCCCCTCCCCCACCCCTCCCACCCCCTTACCCCCCAAAAGCTCACTACACATAAAGGAAAGTCCTTCCAAGTAGATCCATAACAAATACTTTGGGAAAAAAATAGTAGGTACTTTAGTAAATTTCCCATCAATTGTCATTGGTCTAATAGAAACATTAATATATATACTGTTACAAGTTGTTGTTGTTGTAAGAAATAGAAAATATCAACAGACAAGTCAATATCATAAAGTAGGTTCATAACAAAGAATTTGGACCAAAAATCTACTTAGTAGTTACGCGTAGCGCCCTACGAAATGCGCGCGTAATGCCCTACGGATTATGGGAGTAGCAATCTTGAAGACGTGATTATTTAATTTATCTGGAGAATAAGTGGGTAGCAATAATATTTTTTCTCCAACTTTACCTACTGCTGGATATATGCCTCCCGATGATAAATCATCTATCAGGATCCTGCTAGTCGCATCTACGTGCGCTCGGTCTTATTCTATAGCTAGTGGCTGACTCTGATGTTGGAGTTTATAGACTGCCTAAAGGCAGGCTTGACGACTAAGAAGCCGGCACTAACATCCTGACGTGTCTTCAGAAACACGCCGAAGAAAGCCATGCTCGAGCGTGCCAATTCGTGAAAAGCCATTCTAGAGCGTCACGGAGCGTCGCCCCATCGATGAGTATTCGCTCAATCTTTTATACAATTTTGCCAATGAGTTTTTTGTCGAGCTTGAGTTAATGTGAAAGAGTCTCCATATTCGACGTGTGTAAACCAATGGCAGCGCCACGTTTTGCGCGTGAAAAAACTAAAACATAGATTCGTGGAAGTGAGAGAGAGAAAGAATCAAACCAGCGACAGCGGTTATGATACCAATTCTCACGTATTGCCATTCTATTGAGTAGTATGTTTACTTTTTTTTGTGTAGAACACTACGGCTCACTAGAAATCGAAATACTCGTAAGTACCTAAAATAGCTTATTAAGAAAGTTATTGGGTAGCTGTATAGTTTCACGTGTTCATTTTGACAGAAGTTTTCATCCATTGAAATGTCTGCCATTAATAAACAGGGTGTTTGGTGGAACGATGTGGGGATTGAAGAAGTTGATCAAGGGTATGTTACTAGTCATTTATTATGTTTACTTCCTTCTCGGCTGATTTATTGATTAAAGTTGGGGCACTCGGATTTAAAACCGAGATTTTATTAATGAAAAAGGGGAAATTCCAAAAGTCGTGAAATAAAACTCGATTATTGATATGAAGTATACCCCTTACGTATTTTGAAACACTTTGTATAAAAGGCATTCACGTTTTTGCTGAATTTTTAATTAATGTTCATTCAAATAGTTTTCCATTAAATTGTTCGAAGAACTGATATAAAGCACCATCACAATAGTTTCCAATTTTCCCGTAACAATGAGAAGCTTGCATGGTCTGTCGGCTGATTATGGCTGGTATTAATTGCTACTGCCACTTGAAGCATAAAAGCGCTCAATTTTAACTCCAATAATTGCCATTTATCCGGTGGTTTAATTTAATAAGCCTAATGTTTGATGGAACTAGGGAGATAAAAGGGTATTTCTTCTAGTTAATACATAATCCAGTACGATTGAGTTGTTATTCCAATGGGCATACATATATCATAGTTTTAATGTACTTGAAATGCCAAAAACAAAATGGATTATCGGTTTGCAATATAATATGTCTTATCAAATTGAGTACATAGCTTTTATATACGTACAAACATAAAACAACCTTAGTTACTAAAGAAGTTGAATCGGATTTTTTTCAATTGCTCTTTTCTGAGAACTACTTCACTTCACTTCTTTATTCAATGGTTCCTATGATAGTTTTCCACAATTTCGCCAGTATCAATTACAATTGTTCCTAATAATATGAGGCAACGAAGTAGAACTGTTTATAAGTCTAGTCGTCTAGTCTTCAGTCAGGTCCATTTCTGTTGGCAATGGGGACTGTAACAAAAAAAGATCGACGAACTATTTTCTTAATCAGAGTGTTTCAGTACAAATTCACGCTTATTCTATTTAACTACACTTTTGTCTTATTAATAACATAGATTGGTTAAGTTACCAATAGTTTAAACTATATAAAACAGAAAAACACTAGAAAATTAAATAAAATAAAATTGACACAACCGTCAAAATGAATTAAATGGTTTCCTGAGGACTACTCTTACTAAAGTTTCAAGTTTCATTGGGCCATCATAATCTTTATTTTTTCATGTGGTACATTTTATGTACCTAAGTATAATCATTACCGCACTTTTTTACTAAGTTGGTTTTGGAAATAGTTTCAATCATATATTAAACAAGTGTCTTATGTTGATATTGTAAAACTACCAACTTTTTTACATACTTATACATTTACCATCTTTTTTACTTATGAACCATTTGACCCAATAATTAATCATTAATAATACAGCCGGCAAATTATTATTGACATGGACGCCATGAGAACAATAAAGGGCAGCTTAATAAGATAGGGTTCGGATAGGTTCTGTTTGCTTGTGAATCTACCCAAGGGATGAGGCGGCTAACCAACTGTGGTGGACGATGACTACCGATACAAATTATAAGGCTTGTTTTTTTTAACTAGCTTTCCCCGATATTTATTGTGTGGTACCCGTATAAAAAGTAGTTTGTGCTAATCCAGGTCACAAATTATGTAAATTGCAAGTATCATCTAAATCCTTTCAGACGTTACGAAGTTCAGTAAAAACAAATATTCAAACACAAATATACAATGAATCCATGAAAGTCTAGGAAAAAACTTAAGTTTCATGAATGAAGGAAAAAAAGAGTCGTAATCGTAGAGATTTTTGGTCACTACCCTGAGAACTAAGCGTGAAAAAACATTGGTAATATTGATCGAATATCAGATTTTTTCTTAGGTCTAGGAACGAGACATAGTATCATGAATATTGCGAAAAAAGTATGCCAAGTTCATAGTATACGTTGAAATCTATTGTCACTGCCTAACTTCTGATTAACCTAACTGATGACTAAGCGTGAAATTGGTACAGATTTTTTCTGAAATTTAGTAATGAGCGATAACATCATGAATGAAGCGAAAGAAACATGTCAGGTTTGCATTGTAAGTTGAGATCCGTGGTAACTGCCAACCCTGAGAACGAGGCATGAAAAATATAAGCAAAATTTGATCAAGTATCAGATTTATTCTTTCAACTTTCTTAGCACGTGGAAACCAGCAGACCGCAGTTGGAACCTTGTGTCCGTTACACCTGCTCGAGTTAACGGTAGCTGGCACAACGCCAATTGATGTTATAGTACCACCGGCATGTATTGAAACAGTCCATGAGTCTGGCAGAATTTAACAGACCCGTGTGTACATTTTATTTTGCTTACAATAAGATGAGGACAGTTTGAATTCAGCCCATGAAGAGAGCTTACGGTTATCGAACAAATCAACCTCAAAGCGATATATATTTTGCAGTGTGTTCATTTTCACAAATGTTTTCAATCAAAATGGTCGACTAACTTAAAAACCGTACGACGTGGCTTCATCTTAATTATGAAGAAATATACGTGATACTGGCGAAATTTTGGAAACTACCCTATCTTAAGCAAGCCCATCACCGCATATTCTTAAATGTTTTCCGTGTCAGTAAAACAATTGAAAGAGGTTATTGTAATTGTTTCTTTGGGACCCACTTTTGGCTACAATATATTTATTAATATTTAATTAATTTTGAATAAAGAAAAATAAATTATAATAAAAAAAGAAAATAAATTAATTCTCTGTATTTAATAACTCTGATAAATAATAACTTCCTATTGTATCTACTAAAATAGAGATATTTAAGAATGACGAAAGTATTCGAGCTAAAAACTTGCGCATCAAAATAAAAGGAAAGTAGAACATTCCACTTTCCTCAAAATCTTCCCACGAGAAAATATTATTCATTCAATTATGTTATTAAGCATATTCGTAATTGACGTCTATTATCGTCAAATAAGATTACCTACAACTCTTTCGCCTTTGTTGACCTACTTACGGAGTCAGGAATGTCCAGGTTTTCCATTTGGGGCTGGTGAGTGCCCCCGAATGGGCAAATAACAACCAAAAGGCTGGGGTGCTGTTTGTTATAGAGCCGCGGTGCTAAAAGCTTGTCACTTTATATACTCGCAATAAAACTACTGCTCGCAAATGATAACAGTTTAATTGGACTAAATGTTTTTGTGTACCCCGACGTGAATTACTCAATCGAATTTGATGGCTCAGCGATGGTATTATTTTTGACTTTTTAAATGTTTGCTTTTTGAATCGGGGTTTTTTAAATTTTGAAAATTAATTTTTATTTTTTGTTTTATAAGAGTGTTTCTACTGGTGTGCTGGATATCCTGGTTGCAGCGACAGCTCATCCTTTTGTCACTATTGCACTCTTTGAAGAATCAAATACTGATCATAACATACATACATACAAATCGTTTTAATTTTAATTTCGTTAATATTCCTCATTCCCTTTCAATATAGTGTACTGTTATTATTTTTGTCAACCCCTTTCATTTGATAAGTACCCATATTGAGGCAGTTGTGAAAAAAATATATCTAAGAACTTAATTTACCATTTTGTGGTGGTGACCATCTTGGTTCTGACATTTATCATAGTTTTTAGTATTCTACTAGTCAAGCACTTTTATTCGATACCCATATTGAGGGAGTTGTGATAAAAATATGAAATTCACCATTTTGTTGTGGCGGCTATCTTGGATTTGATATTTGTCGTACTGTATTCTACTAGTCAAGTCCTTTCATTTGATACCCATATTGAGGGAGTTGTGAAATGGCAGCACATCTTGGACCGATTTTCATCAAACATAATTATGAACACACCCGACAATTCACCTTTCAAACAAAAAAAACAACCCGTTCCTGAGCTACCATGAGACAGACAGACACACAAAGACACAAACACACACACAGACACGTCAAACTTATAACACCCCGTCGTTCTTACGTCGGGGGTTAAAAACAATAAACACACTTTTACTCATTATGGATATTTTTTCAGTACGCAAATGTATTGTTGTTATGGCAAGTCTAATAACAGAAATAGTTGCCATTAAACTTCTAGCCCGTTTCATTAAAATTATTTTTGTACCCAGGTTATTACACCAATAAATTTAATTTTTTCACATTTCTGAGTTCTGCACTGATTCTACAGAGATAAGCTGACCAGACTAGTCATGCACTAACTTGTACAAACCGAGAGGAACTTCCATTTGAGTTAGCCACTAACCTATTATATATTCTGTGCCACTACTAATAGTGGTCGTCTAATGTGGTTAATTTAAATATTGACTGTAACTTGGAACGGTTTGAAACGTAAGTGATTATATCAACTTGCCGACGATGTTGGACTTATGTTTCTGAGATTGGAGAACTTTAATGGCTGCTAGACACGAGTATTTAGTAGCCACTGAGCAATGGGTGATCACATTAGTTACATATTTTATGCACACAGCATGTTATACATCAACAGTCACTTTATATAATTTTCACACTAGGATTTTTTTTTGTCATTGGTAACAACTAAAACAACCAAACAATCATCAACACGACTTTTTTCCCCATTTGGATATCTTAAAAAAATGGACATATACTTGTAAAGTAGCTTTAGAACAGCTGATTTAGTTCAACTAGCTCCTAAATTAATTGATTATGATAATTGTAGCTCTGCCTAAAGTTTAGGGCTGCCACAACACAATGATAAAATTAAAGTTTTTGGAGAAAAGTTTATCATCGCGTATTTTTCACTGAGGTTATCAAAACTTGTTGACGGATATGGTCCAGATCATCGCGTTTCGGGATATCATACGATTCCAAACTCACACTGTATAAGTAAGTGGGTACTAATTCATACATAAGAAAAAAAAAGTTTCGGTAGATCTTTTGACAATAAATCTATCGAAAAAACTTTATGATGTTTCTGTCATTAACTAGACTCTATTAGATCTTGAAGTTATCTTAGTAATTAAAATAAAAAATATACGTTTTGTGAACATCGAGAGAAATTTTGAAAAAAGTCATTCATCAACTTCATTCAAAAACTTAAAAGCCTTTCGTTTACCAAGAGAACTAGCACCAGTTAATTCTCTGAACTCACGATATACCACGTCATCTAAGTCATAGAAAAAGGAATTGTAAGTTAAGCAACCCTCGGACCGATCACGTGCATAAGATATAACCCTACTTGCAGAATAGAGGAAAAATGCCTTTGTTAACCGATTTCAAAAAACCTGAATATGGTACCTCCGTACCTATTTCGGCCATAAGATTTCTTATCTTAGAACCTGTCTGATCCCACTGCAGGGCAGCCTCCATTCCCTCTTTCCAAACTTCTAGATCTTGGGAATCCGCTTGCCAGGATAACGCAGAAACGTCAAGCTCCTAGACCACATTTCAAATTTATAGGCTTCCACTTTCCGTAGTGTTAGAAACTTGTAAAAAAAGTTGTTGATCGTTTCATTTAATCCAATAGGGAAGACGACTGTGTAAAAATTAAAAAAACAATCTAATTACTCCGTCAGATAGATCAACGATAAATATTGGACAAGTATTTTTTTTACTCACCAAATAAATAAAAATTGACAGAGATATAGAGCGTCAAAGTTCGGGAGTGGGGGTTCGTGACGTCACGGCTATTTAAAAAGTGTACTGAGCCGTGACGTCACGCCGAACTTTAACTCAATATATCTTTGTAGTTTTTTGTTTAATTGAAAAAATAAAAAATACGTGTCCAATATATTTTTATAATGTAAATGACGGACTAATTTGAATTTTCCGTCGTCATCACTATTACAGTCAACATTCTATGTATAAATGTCACAACTCAACGAAAAGTTATAAAGTTATAAGTTATATTTAAAAACCAAAACCCGACTGCTGAAAAGTAGTCTAAGCACAGACTTGCTGTGAGTCTAAGCAACGTACTGCTACGATTTCTATAAAACATTAAGAGACGTGGTCACATGTCACTGAATGTGATCAGAAAGCATTTGAATAGATGTAACAGTTTTGAAAAAAGTTAGCTATTTTCTCATACGAAGAAGAAAAAATACTTTTGATAAAAAAATCCTGTAGCTTACGTCTTTTTCTCCCACAGACTTTATTTTCGGAAAATTGATCTTGTCTGGAAGGAAAGGTAGAATTCAAGTCGTGCTCCTCGAATCACTCCTGGATTGAAGTGTCATTTTCGATGCTAATTCCCTCTCAACTTATTCCAAAATTGAGTAGGCCTTTCTAATTGACTATTAAGAATGAAATGTGTTCATCTTGTGATGATGGCCTAATGATTAAGAAATTTACATAAAGTCGCATACATTAAATATATTATGATCTTACTCTACTTAATACTATTGATGCGAGAATTCGGTGGAGAAAATGTACTAATGAACACCAAAGCTACTTAAAAGATTGAGCTGATGAATCAACTATTATTAGGGTTGGTGTTTTCCTGCAACTTTAAAATTGGAAAAACAGAATAAATATTTCACTTTAGTTTTAGACTAGGAAATCAGCATAATTATGGTACCCAGAAAGCCCTTTCCATCAGCCATTATATGATGTCAAAAAAATTGAGATTAAACTGCCACCCACTCCCTCAAAAATAGTGTAATAAATAGCTTACGATTATAGAAATTATAACAACGAACAAAAAATTTAAAGCCATGTTGAGTTTATTGGTAACTTTGGCATGTCGCGTTAAAAATTGGAGTAAATTTTAAAATATAATCCATGGACCATATTGAAGATATTTTCATTTCATGACATTTGTGCCAACTTAAGCAATTAATAATTACAAAAAATATAACGAATTGTTTTACTGCGTTTCATAGAACATATACAGTTATAGATATAGGCAGTTACTTTATTCTTTAAGACAGCCTATAGAATGAGTGTCACCCACATGATTTTGAGGAAAAAAAAAAATCGTGAACTTAACAATTAATGCTTTGTGATCGGTAATGGTTACCACTCAACATCGGGTGGGCCATGTGCTTGTTCCATCTACAAGTATAAAAACTGGAAAACCCGAATTTTTGTGTTAGAAACAGAATATGTGGTTCAAGGAATATGAAAGCAAAATGATCGGTCATCGCTGAAAATCCGCTGTAAAACCTTCTCCTTTTTTAAAAGTTCATTATAAATATATAATTTGTATTTGACAAAATTATTAAAATTTTCTACCGAGCCTTGAATGTAGCTACCCAAACGGTTATAGGTGCTTACCGTTGTTTTTACACAGGGGGTTTCATTGATGGCAAATGCCAAAGAAAGGGCACGAAATAAGGTCATCGGAGGCAAGGTGACTGTAAGTAGATGATACCAACCTACTTACTAGTACGAATTAGACTAATCGAAGACAATTAGGGGTGTGAGGGGTTCCAAACTCTATCTTCGAAACTCAAGCCAATTTATTGCTTCTGAAAGCCGGCTGATTAGCGGATCCTAACACCGGCTCACCTACTTTACCTGGCCACCGGGGGCACCAATGTCGACGGTGCCAGAAGCTGTGCCCCAACCCACATGTCTAGCGTGAGGATTATAGGCATATTCATAAGAGTTCAGCAGTGTACTAATATAGGGTGGTGTTGTTGTTGAAGACAGTTAATGTTTGGTTATCACAGCTATGGCTATTTTCAACTAGGTTCTGTGGATTAACCCATTTTGATGAATGGGCATAATACTTACTTCCGCCGGCAGCTTTGCTCGCATGGTACCGGGATACAAAGCCTATGTGCTGAATCAGGTCATACACTATGTATAGCCCAAGTTTCATCCTAATACATTCAGACGCTACGGAGTTGAGTGAGAACAAACAAACTGTTACACACACACAAACTTTTGCATTTATAATATTGGTGTGATATAGCATATTAACACGTTAACTGCGGGCCTCCTGGGGGCGACCGGCTGCTGCAGCCTATTTGTGTTTTCAGCATTCAAAGCGTTAAATTGTTAATTTCCTTTTATCTTTGACTGTAATCTCACCAAAATAAAAATACAAAACATATCAGACAACAAATATTAGGAATTTACTAAAGTTTCCTAACATATTTTATCAAGCTCAATAACAGGAATAGCTCTAACTTTCATCGCAAAACTACCGGTGCGCCATTTAGGTCTCTATAGCAACGATATGAGTTAACGTTTGATTGAATAACAAGAACATCCTGCATCCATTATCGGTGTTCTATTTTCATTTATAAAGCAAAATTATCTATAGTATAGTATAGTATTTTGACTATAGAGGGTTAAGCTCGCCTCTGTACATATTTTTTGTCATACTCTTTGTTTGTATTATTTCCGTGTACAATAAAGAATTACAGAATTACAGAATAGATGCTAACTTCCGCCGTGTCATTATTTGGATTACCTGTTTTGTTAAATACCTGGCTCGTGTTGCCTTTTACGACATTCATGGGTGGAAAAAACCTATACTTAAATAGAGTTGTTTATAGTTGTTCCTAGGTAATAACATAACAGAGTAAATTATGTATATCTCTATTAATTGTGAGTGTAACTCACCGTATGTATCACAATGCCGCATATTGAGATACCGGCCCCACGCCTGTTTTGTATTGGAATAAAATCCTCTTTTGCCACTTTTTTATAAGACCGTGTAAATAGTTTAACACGTGTAACATCGTAAATAAATTTATTATTACACGTGTAATTGCATTGAGTATATCTGGCTTCAATTTGTTTGGTGCTTCAAACATTATCATCTTAAGCCACTACGTTTATCCGTAAATCTTTTTTATGCAAATATAAATACAATAAAACCCGAAAACCAGACCAGATGATTGACAATACATAATAAATTGATACATTTTTTGTAAATACATATAATTATAATATATGTATTATGCCATGCAAAAATGAAGTTCATTTTTCCATGATTATACATAGAAAATACCCAGACCTGAAACCGGGGTCTTCGGCCACTGCGCCACAGAAGTCGTCATCTTTATCTGAGCTATGCCTGCGTTTTTGTGTGGAACGTTATATTGTACGAGTATTTTGACTAAGCCCAACGTGTAAGCTCACAAGACGAGCGCATTCGATTATAATAACAAACAGTTTAAATTCGCTTCAAAGAGAAAATTATTTTTTAGGTCCAATAAGCGAACTTTACGTAAAATTTTCCTATTAGTTTTTTGAAATTTAATACTACGCTAGCAACCGGTGGTTGTTCGGTATCCTGAAACCTTTTAAATTCTGTGATGTTGTTGTTATGGAAGTAAACTTTTCTTAATACATTAAAATAACAAAATTTGACACATTAGTTATTTAAAGATACAGTCATACAACAACAACACTAGCCTTAATAGGATAATGTTGTTGTCATGTGTATATTATAGGTATGTCCGTCCACAGTAGGCCTCCTTTATAAGAAGGGGCATATGCCCCTCGCTGGGCATGCAGGTGGCGGATCACAGGGCACAGCTTTTCGCACTGCCGATTCTGCTGTCCGTCGGCCATCAAGGGATGTAGCTGTGCCATGCCGCGATCAGTCCCCAGGTTGGAATCCCATATACAGGCTTATAATTCATCTGAATCAAAATATAGTACTGACTTGGTAAATTAAACGACCAGTCTAAGCCTCCGGCCAGGTGGAGAGTTGGTAGAAGCTGGATGCGTCGAGTCGAGGATAGGGCATAATGGCGTTCATGAGGGGAGGCCTATGTCCAGCAGTGAACTGCTATAGGCTGATGATGATGATTAAAGAACAATCATAAACATATCCGCGACTGCATTTTCAAAATCTTTAATCTTTGGCATAAGTTCAAATTTATGCACTATTTGACCTCACAGTTTTAGCATTGAACCCCATCAGAGAGGTTTAGGTCTAAATACACCATGCTAAAGATGTGTGACATGAAAGTGCCTTCAACCATCGTGCTGTAACTTTTGGAAAAAACAAATTTATTGTGATCTATCACAATAAATTTGTTTGTGATTGTTAAAAAGTACGACGGAAAAAAAATATAAGCCAAGCTGATTTTTTCAAGCCAAGCCAATTCTTCTGAGTTTGATGGCAAACGGTTTCAGTTACTGCGCATGAAGCAAACCGTTCATTTTCGCGCCTGTGTACACGTTGACGTCTTTCTGAACTATTTAAGGCTATTCTGCTCTCATATGGAACACCAGATACTGTTACTGTAACTTACAGTTGTACGTCCACAGTAAAGTCAGCATATTCTCGTGCAATGGCAAGTCTACCTCTACGATACTGTGGGAGCAGCTGTGGAGCGTGAGCTGGATGAAAAGCCCTAAGATTATTTACAGTCTTTTTCTAATTATACGTTCACTTACACTGACATTTCTCACCTCAAAAAGACGTGTACGCGCTTCAGTAGCGGGGCTAAAGCAATTTCTTAGCACGTTTCTCTGACAACAAAACGGTCATTCCGAGCTGATGTGCACTGATTTCGACCGTGATCTGGCCTCCTCGTGTATGAACCAGTCTCTCGAAAGTGCCTGATGGCATCCGGTACCGTAATTCGAGGTACACCGAATGTATGAGCCATGTGACGTTGGCTATACCCAGCGTCAGCTAAAACCACGGCCATTACAGTACCAGTTGCATATAGAGGCTTTTTTTTATAGTCAAAAAAAATGATGATAAGCTAAAAAAAATACAAGCGAATTGAGAACCTCTTCTTTTTTTTAAAGTCGGTTAAAAACTCAAACTATACAATATTCATAACATAACATAACTGAAACAATTCAAACAACGACTAAATTCCAATAAGGCTTCGGTGACATAAGTTAATTCATCGAAATACATGTATAAATCTTATCTTTAGTTTATTGCTAAAGTACCCACTTAACAAGAAACAGAACATTAGTTAAGCCATAGTTGACTTATACAATCAGGGTGACGAAAGATATAGGTGGGTGGGCCTGTTAGTGTTTATATTTACAATATAATTAACTTAAATTTACTAAATAAAATAAAATAAAAGAAATATCACTACTATTCATAAATAAATAAAAAAGCAACATACAGTCTAATTGAGAACCTCCTCCCTTTTGAAGTCGGTTAATAAAGTTCATTGCTTCAATTTATCGATTACATTTTCTTACATATCAATATTACTGAAAAATGGTCGCAAAAAGACTCGAGTGAAGGCAATAAATTCAGCTGCTGCTGCATGTTGTGTATACAGCGGTGATTCTCAATTTACCCCTCTCGGGTAGTTCTTTACCGAGGACTAGGGAACAAATATTATATACTTGTCAGTTTTGAAATATTGTTATTACAGTTATTTATGAAAATGTTGAGTTGCAGGAGAATAGAATAAAAAATACGCATTACAAACAACCTTACATGTTCACTTTTCTACTTAACAATTTTAACGAGATCATGGAAAAAATCATTATAAATGTAACTTTGTGTAGCATTCGATATTATTTTAGATTTAATTGTTCGATTTTTTCGCATTCATTTCGTACTCGGATGCCTGCATCATTAAATTATTTGAGTTCGAACGTAACACTTGATATTGCGTTATTATTTTGTGAAGTGAATCCATTTGCAATGATAGCTTAAATAAGTAGATAGTAAAATTCGTCGATGTCGGAGTTTTTAGGCCAAAGGCTTCTGACATGGCTTAAAAGTCGAGACGAACATCTTAACATACCTTCCGAACTACGGAGTGGCTCAGATCTAAATGCCACCAAGCGGTAACCCATTCATGGAGTGACCGGGCTGAGCCATCCAAGTAGTTATTGAATAGTGGATATTTAGATCCGAGCGTTTCCGTGCTTCGATCTCCTATACCAGAGTTGGCCACTAGCTCATACGGAGAAGAAGAAAGCGGTGAGACTTCACTTCACTTCTTTATTAAATAGCTTCTGGGATAATTTCCACAATTTCGCCAGTATCAAGTAAAATTATTCATAATAATATGAGGCAACGTAGTACGGTTTATAAGTCCAGTCGTCCAGTCTTCAGTCAGGTCCTGTTTTCTGTTATAGCAATGGCGACTATAACAAAAAACTGTCGGCGCACAATTCTCTTCATCAGAGAGTTTCCGTCAAAATCTTCTCTATTCCATTTCACTAATACTTGTGGCATATTACTAACGTATAACGGTTAAAATACCATTAATATACATCAGAAAAATACTAGAAAATAAAATTAAATAAAAATTACACAGCCGTCGTTCAAGATGAAAAAAATGGTGTCCTCAAGCGGTGAGACATTGTGCTTTTCTTATATTTTGTGACAGCCGACCCACGAGTAAACGCCGTTAGTGAAGTTTCATTACCGTCTGTCATTAAAAATAATATTATTTAAGGAAACGGCTTCAATAAACAAGACCGGTTAAGTGCGAGTTGTAATTTTTTTGTTGAGTGGTCATTTTTTTGACTTTTTCATTCACATAAAAAACTATGCATGATATCATAAAAATAAAAAACTGTTATATATCTACTGTTACTGTTAATGTTCATTTACTACCCCACTCGACCTATCAACCCCCCCATTTTGGAAGATTTCTCAAAAACTGTTTAAGGTTGGGATTTCGCTATAATTTTCATGTAAAATATATATATTCTTCTTTAACATATATTAGTTTCAAATTACTATTTTGGACCTTTTGGGGGTGAAAATGAAAATATATTTTTATTTTTTTACTGGCTATCTTATTCAGTCAGTGCTTTTTAAATCTACACCAATTACAAGTCGGTAACTTATGTAGTTCCTGAAATAATCTGACTGACATCAGATCTCAGATCAGATCTGGTCAGACAGACTGTGATAGACGAACGGACGGACGGACAAAGCGGCACCATAAGGGTTCGTTTGACCGGTTCGGTAACGTCACCATAAAAATAGCGTGGCATTCAACAATATTTAATAATTATAATATCAATGCACAACACACAACATCACGTAGCCCCAAACTAAGCACAGCTTGTATTATGGGAACCCAGGGCCGGTCCTTAGGCGGTGCGAGCGGTGCGACCGCACCGGGCGCCTTCAAGGGGGGGGCGCCAAAATGAACCAAAACGTGAAACAAAAGACGCTCGACCGAGCGCGCGAGTCGCGTAACAAAATTGCGGGGGAACGGGAAGCGGGGCGGGGTGAACTTTTGTCCGTCACTTGTTTCACTATAGTTCTTCCATCTTAGGCTTTTTAACATTTGAAACTCAATTCTGCCAACGTTGTTAACTAAAACAGTCCGAACCCAAAGCTAAAAATGTTCGTTTTGCAATCCATTTTTTTCGTAATAAATTAATGACTTTTCATAATTAGCTATGATGCCCTAATAGATAGAGATATCATACAGATGGATGACAAGAATAAGTTAATTGTATTATTTGTATATCAAACAACACTTTTTAATAATATGACAGGATGAATAAGAAAATAATCCTATAGACATTAATATTTTGTATAAAAATGTTACCAAATGCGTTGCCAGTTGCTAATATAAGGATATAAAGTCCGCCGAAATCAAATGAAGTCCGAAAACGGACCAAATTCAGAAACACTGATGGAAGTAGTCATTGCAGCTATCTAAATACTTGGTTTAGCGATTTGACAACGTAAAATCGATAATCGATTATACTTCTCGGTTTCAGTTTTTGACATAAAATAGGTAACTTAAATTTTATGTTACTAATATATTTAAAAATAGGTATTTACAATATATTGGTATTTACATAGCAGGTATGTCGCGTGGCTTAGTAACTGCTTGCAAAAAGTGATCGTCTGTCAAATATTATCTTTTGCCCTCTGACTACTCCATTTTACGGATTCCTCAATCTATTATAATTTATTCCTATACAGATTGGCGTACTAAGCAATATCTGAGGATATTCATGTTGGGAAAATTCATGATGATGTTTGATCTTTGTTTTCTTCTGTTATACGTAAATAAGCTTTATTAATACCCTACCTATATTAATAAAAATTATTAATCGTCGATCAACAGCAAACTGGCGAGTCATCAACTGGTGAGTCTTCGCCTAAATTTATTAGAATTGGTTCTTGCTCTCTTATGTTATCCAAAGTCACATCCCTTTCCCAATCCGATAATATTAATCGTTTGGTCTTTTCCTCCAAATTTGCCCAATTTCAGGTGTCATTTAATTGCAGGCATTCTTTAGCAATTCGAGCATCTTTTTGGCTGTAAATGGTGGGCTCGTGTTATATCTGGCAGCATATCCTTTCACTTGTGCCCAAATAAGTTCTATGGCGTTATATTGCCAGTGGTATTGCGGAAGTCTGAGAACTGCGTGACCGTGTTCAGCTGCGATTTCATCCACAACGTACAGAGGTTTCTGTTTTTTAGTTTTTTAAATGTTTACCAGTTAACACTTCAACATAGATTCACAAGCCAGTTTATGATATCTGACTTTTTGTTGGCTTGCGTTGGCATTTTATTCAACTGGTGAGAGTGATATGGTACGTTATCCGTGATGATAACATTTTTTACAGGTTCTTCTAGTGCCAGCAGTAAGTCCTTAAACCAACCTTCAAAGACTTCAGAATTCATTTCTTCATGGTATTCCATGGTATTTTTTGATTTAAATGCTAGCAAAGCTCCATCTACAAAACCTTTTTTACTTCCTGCATGACAAACGATTAATCTTTCTCCTTTTCCTATAGGTACTTTCGAGGTAGACGCAGCATTATCATCAGTCCAGTACCTCGACAAAGTGTGGTTAGCATTAAACCACGTTTCGTCGATAAAAATTACGTTTTCCCAGTCCTCTATTTGTTTTGCATCCTTCAAAAAGTTACACCGGTCTAGGGCAATATCTGTGTGCTCCATAAAAAGTTTTCTTTTATTCGCTTTTTTAAATAAAAATGCAATTTCTTTTAATTCTTTTGCTAACGAACAATTCAGCCCACGAAACAAACCACAGTCCCGGAGCGATATTGTCAACTTATTTTACGTTGGGATACTCACGCAAGCGTATCACCAACTCCTTCGATTGTCATCTCAATACATTTCCCATGTTCCTTATAGTCCAGTCATTTAAGCTTAAATTAGGTAAGAATCTCGGAATTCGAGATACCCAGCTGTAAGTCTGTAAATACTTGTATATTGACATTTTATTGTACATTTATATTAGGCATTTTAGAATGACCTACCAGACAACATACACTGGTTGCTCTAGTTTGCTCATACGCCCAACAACCTCCTGTGTTCATGTGAAAAAGCAATCGTAAAAAGCATTTTTCCTATGACGCATGCTTGTCACAGTTTTCACTGAACATCATTTTGACGTACCTATGTTCAAACCTAAGTTATTTGACAAAAGAGTTTTCATGTCTTTTTCATTCAAAACTTTTTACGCTATTTAATTTTATCATTTTCTTCTACAATATTAGCAATACAAAAATAATAAAAATAATTATAGTTCTTGATGTAATAATTAATTTGTTGAGATATTAAGACCCAACAATGATAATGACAAAATAATGATAACAGTTTTTTTATTCGACGATGGTGTCATTAATCGATTCAAAAATCGTTCAATGTTATGTGGCTGCAATCACTAGTTCTGGACTTTGACATCTATCAAAAATACATTTAAAAGATGGAAATACCATAATGGTTGAACCAGAACATAATAAATAACAGTTAACAATCATTAAAATAATTTTTTTATTAGTCCACCACTTCACTTAGGTATTCGCGCAAACTGGTAATTCGCACGTACATTTGACAGCAGAATAATCTGAAGCCACTGCTTTTTCTGGTGGAAAATAAAGCAACTGCTTAAATTTTTTTTTTATTTAGTGGGGCGCCATTTTTAGTCTTCGCACCAGTTAAAAATGTTAATAGGACCGGCACTGTGGGAACCACATGACTGATTTATACTAGTTATAGAAATACATTTTTATTTGTAAAACATACATAATAAACATAGAAAATATCCAGACTAGAGACAAATATATGCAAATAATGTAAACATTTCTCCCGCGGCGGGAATCGAACCCGCAACATTCTGCGTCTCAGGCGGTGTGGTGTGTGGGATGTTAAAACCAGTATATAAGAGAACATTTTATTTTTACCCATTGGACAAGTCTAACCTTGCATTTGTTCAGGTGCATCCACACCACAGTTGCTTTTTGTGGAGCAACATAATGCAACACGATACCTGATAACATTTTTGAGCTTTTGACACCACTTCTTGGTAATTAATCGACTCAGATGTGACTTTGCGGAAATAAATTACAAGATATTCACCTAACCTAGGGTAGCGGAATTTGTACTAAATATTTAAATATCTTAACCACTTGTTAATACCTGTTGAATGTAGCTTATCACATCCATACTGTCAATAAATCAAAATCAAAAAATTGAGTAATCTTCAGCAACAAACCAGTTTTAAGGCCATATGCCTTAAAACTGGTTTGTTGCTTCACACTTTGCTACCATTGATTCGCTAACATGTTGACTATTTCAAACGTTGGGCCGTCTATTGCTGAACATTTTAATTGTTATTTTCTAGGCCGTGAAGGTTTGCTATTTTGCATAACTATAGACAGTGATTTTATATCTTCAAAAATGTTGAAGAGTGCAAGCGAGAGGGAGGTTTGACATGTATAGTCGCCTTAAGACACGGCATAATGTAATAACAACAAATTACTTCTCATTATCGGATGTTGTAGTGGGCAACATGGAAATGTTTTCCCACAAAAAGTAACTGCGGTGTGGATGCACCTTCAGAATTGAAAACGTGTTAATGAGAGACTAATTAGACAATATATTAGAAGATTCATGTTGCATAATTACTAATATTATAAATACGAATGTTCTTGTGTGTGTGAGTATATTTGTTCCCACTCAACTCCGTAACCGCGTAACGGGTTTGAATGAAACTTGGAATACAGGGTGGGGCAAAATTTTACCTCAGTGAGGGGCAGCCACCTTTTCTTTTGTAGTAAGAATATTTTGTTCTGAGGAAAGTATAGTTTTGTTTTGAAAAAAAAAAACAATTGCATTTACAGAATTTTGCAAAAATGTGCAGTCAGTCTAGACAAAATGGACGTTAGTAAAAAAAAAACAAGTTGGTCTCAATCGACTCTATTTCCCAACAAAAACACTTTTTCCAAAGTAACTTACCAAATAAAATCATAAAATTTCACGAAAAATCAAAAAGTTTCCCATACAATTTCTATGAAACGCCATTCGCCACAACATTAAGTCTATATCATATATCAATTAAAAATAAGATAAGAAAGACCAATTTAAAATAAGATCAGAGTATTTCCGGGCAAGTGTTTGAACAAACCTACTGAATCTCCGATAGACAAAATGATGTAACATAAAATTCCAAAAATACTGACAAAATTCTCTTCAAAATTGAATGTCAGCGTCTTAGCAAAAATTTTATCGACGTCACTATAGTGGTTTTATTGTAACAAGACTGACGCGATGGTTTTGGTCGTAAACTTTCACCAATATAGCCCAATAAACGGGTAGCTGTGGATCAACCCCACCTTTTCACCCAAAGGTCACGGGTCTGATGCGCGAATACATGCATCAAATAATAGAAAATAAAAAAATAAATAATGTATAGCTCAGACTGAGTTTTTAAAGTATAAAAAGTAATATAAGTAGGATTAAAGGATAGAGATGGTTAGCGAAACGTGGGGGTGACCTTTGAAAAGCAGTGGGTTGATGCAGTTTCATAAAAAAACTGGCCAAGTGCGAGTCTGATTCGCGCACGAAGGGTGCCGTAACATTATCTATACATGTATGCCCGCTTAAATAATTTTATTTTAATTTATTAATTTAAATATGAAGTGAATAGACTACTAAATATTCTGTGAATATCAAGCGTCAACTTGTTGCCAAACATAATAGGATGAATAACAGAAATACATCCGTGAAAATTTCAACTGTCTAGCTATCACAGTTCATGAGAAAGCCTGGTAGCGGAAAAATGGCAAATAAATCACGTTTGTTGTATAGGTAATTATAGGCCGCTATAACAACAAATACTAAAAACGTAACAGGGGCAACAGAAATACATTATCTGTGAAAATTTAAACTGTCTATCAGCTATCACATTCATGAAATACAGGCTGTATTTCATGAATGTGACAGAGAGACAGACAGACGGACCGTGGCGACTTAGTAATAGGGTCCCGTTTTTACCCTTTGGGTACGCAACCCTAAAAAAGAAGTAAAAACAATAAATCAAGCTGTTTTATTTTATGTTTTAATTTTGACAATACAACGCTACACTGACTACTTTTTAACCGACTTCAAAACGAGGAGGTTTTGTGTTTCTTACCTCGTAAGTCCGTCATTTATAAACCGATTTGGTAAATTATTTTTTCGTTTAAGACGATATTCTTCCCGTTTGGTCCCATTATATTTGAAGAAAAATACTGAAGTTGGGTTTTTTAATTAATTTAATTATTTAAATGCTGATCAGTCTACAGCTACGGCGTAGCAAGTAACTTTCTTATCTACACAGCTTCTACGGCGTAGTAAGTGCTAGGGTCTTTGTCTTCCATGCCTACGTGCACCAATAAACTAACGATAATAACAGATGATAACGAAATAAAACTAAAATTAAATGGCAGTGGGCTGGCCATATCTGTCAAAGGACCGACAACCGCTGGGGTAAACGAGTTCTTGAGTGGAGACCGCGGCTCAGCAAACGTCGTGTAGGACGCCCTCCGGCCAGGTGGAGTAACGATCAACAAAAGGCTAGGTAGGAGCAGGATGCGTCGAGCTGAAGAACGGAGCGGTCGAGCGGAATGTCGCTCACTCGGGGAGACCTATGTCCAGCATAGGATTGCTACAGATTTATGATGCTTTTTTTTTAAATTTAATGTAATAGCAAGATTTCGTTAGATTGCTAAAATGCGAATAGTTATTAAGTTAACCCCCAATTAGCTATTTATATAATATATTGTTGCCTTGTAAATTCCAAGAAACAACAAATACCATGCATCAAATGTAAGTACCATTATTTAAAATAACCTAGTTTCCTATAGCCGTAAATATCAAACGAAAAGTGTGTAAGTTTGCAACAAGAAGTTCAGACTTCTGTTCCATTCGGCGGCATATTGTGAACCTTCAGTCAAGGGCGGTAATGAACAAGACCTGTATTTCAGACTTTCAGAAAAAAAGATTTGTTGACTTCTAAAGGGTTTTACAAGTTTTTGACTTCATAACAGTTTTTTTTTTCAAATACCATCGAAAAGATAACAAAAAAAGTGAATTGCTTGTATCCAATTAGTAATTAAAACATAATAAAATCAAAGTTAATTACAGTTTTAGAGGCAATTTGATAAATGTCAGACTATCTAAACAGAATTAATTATGAGTACCTGTAATAGCATATAATTGAACCCGTAATTTGGCAAGTATACCAAATAACGGGTTCGTTTTCGAAATAATTTTACAGATCATTTTACTTATTCTTATCCACACTATAAGTACGTAGCAAAAATTAAGACCGTCACCACATAGCCGTATGCCCAGAATGCTTTTAACTTTATGTCTTAAATTAGCTCTTATACTATCACAAATCTTTTAGTTGATAAAGTATCTTATGGCCTCTAAGATGTACCGATTATCTGATGATCCTTAATCAATTTTTATAATTCTGCTAACGTTTTAAATTTTTAACCGATTAAGGGGATAAGCATTGTTAAACCGTGCCTGATAAACCGGGGCAACGGGTGCCTCGAGAAACATCGACGATGCCTCTTCATATTAAATAACTTTGGAAGTGCCCTCTATACGAAAGAAAGCAAAGTATTAAAAGATTAAACTTGCTGAAGCATTATCTCGGGCTTATGAAATAATTGATTGTGTGAAGCGAGCCAGTTCACTGCGGGTCGGACTGGGAACAAAAAGAATTATGTTCATTCCTTATAAAAATAAAAATATGTGTGCAAAATACACTTAAATTATTTTTTTTTTTCGTATGAGCTACCAGCCAACTTTTGTGTCGGAGTTTATAGGCCGCCCGAAGCCGCAAGTGACTTAGAGACTAAACAACTGGGACCAACATTTTACAGGTTTTTATTGTCAGAGTATTAAAAAAAATCTAATAACTGCTAAGTAAACAACATAGATTAATGTACGTAGATCGTACTTTCTAAAGTAATGTAGTACTCAGATCTTATTGCATACTAGCTGTGCCCACGACTTCGTCCGCGTGGAATAGTGACTTTGGGCAGCATTTTTGGACATATTTTGGTTTATTTTGGATTATAAACACAGTCGTTTGAGTTTTAAAAAACAGTAATTCTTCTCTACACAAGATATTAGAGTAGATATAGCCATCGGGGATCAAAGCATACAGGCTGCTAGAATTGTTAACACGTGACAGAGCCACATAAAGCTGACTGTACGGAAAACAGCTAATACCTACATAGAGCCATTGATATATATTGTTACTATCGTAACTAGATGCGTAGTACCGGCCAAAATGCGTGTAGGCTCAGGTCTTGGCCACGGCCAAGATCCTTTCCTTTCTTCATACAGTGGCCATCTTGACATCGACTGAGTGACACTTCCGCGAAATAGACAAATAATGTGATGAAAAAGTGCATTTCTTGTACTCAATTGCGTAAATAATCACGCGGAATTACTTTTTTCATGTATACATATTGATTTTTTGCTAAAACCACAGCAAATATTAAAGAAAATTTAGATAAATAGTTCATGCCATGTAATGTTGCCGGCAAAAAAATGTGTAGTGTTCCCGATTATTGTGGGAGATTTTGATAAAGGATAACATCTTTGTTAAGCTCTTAATATCTTAAAATAATTTACAATACACATAGGAGCATATTTAAGATCATTTCAAATAAATCATTCACTTCTATTGATAAATGCCATCATCCATGAAATTAAATTATTAACTCAAAGAAATAAAAGGAAGAACAGAAGACATTTGACGTTACATGCGGTGGTTGAGTGATATTACGATCGCTATTATATGTTGGCACAAAGTAAAACAATTATTTTATTTCCACAGACAAAGTTTACTATTTCAATCTACTAATATGATTAGTGATAATATCACAAAGTTATGACGAACAGTTATTTTCTTAAACAATTAATTTTTTAACTATATGGTGGTAATAAATGGTAACTGGAGAACAATTTGTACTCTATGAAAACGTAAAGCAGGCTAAAAGAAAAAAAACTAGACAGGTACTGTTTTAGTGACTGACAGTCACATGTAAGTTTAAACTTCAGGGAAAATCTATAATCCTATCCTTCTTCCTACTAATATTATACATGTGAAAATTTGTGAGTAGGTATGGATGTATGGATGTTTCACGCAAAATTACAGAGAGCATATAGAAATTTAATAATAAATAAAATAATAAAATAAAAAATTGAAATATACATAGTTATTTATGGCCTGGATCGAACACATAGGCGACTTTTCACCCGGGTACCTCGCGAGCAAAGCCGCGGGTGGAAGCTAGTATCCCATAAATTTCGACTCAGTGGGATTATCATCATCAGGTGGCATGAGCATCAATCGTGGGTCGAAACTGGATGAGACGAGCTTTGAACCGTGAGGATTGGCACATACAAAGGGAGGCCTATACCCAGCAGTGGGTGAAGTCGGGCTGTGGATGATGATGATGATGAAGATGGGATTAGAACCCGTGGCCTTCCCATAAATACTGGGAAACTACCAACTGCGCTACGTTGTACGTTCTTGTGGTTGGTACGGGGTTTATCAAATTACTTATTTCCAATAATCAATGAGTATAAAAATCACATTCATTTTCGGGAAAAAATCTAGATCAGGCAACATAAAACTTTTTATTTCAAGCATTGTGGCTATCTCTATAAAATCAACTGCCATTTTCGAAGCAGCCCAGTCTAAATAAAAAAGATAAATATATGTTTCCTTCAAAATGACAATTAGTTTCAAAGCTACGTCTTCGCCATCAATAAGTGGTTACTTTATTTTGACACTTGTTGAGGAGGTTTGCAGCTCTTGTTATTTAACTCAATGCTGCTGCCAGATTCTGCTATCTATCTTACTTTTACATGGTAAATTTGTTTTTCTTATAATGTAGGTACAACAACAACAACAACATCAGCCTTTAACAGTCTACTGCATCAACACTAACGACAACACCAGTCTATATTAGTCCACTGCTGGACATAGGCCTTCCCTAATAAGTAGGGGGATATGCCCAAAATCCCCACGCTGGGCATGCGGGTTGGGGATCGCAGCGCACAGCTTCTCGCGGTACGCTGCTGCCCGTCGGCAGCCAAGGTATTTAGTTATGCCGGTGTTAGGCTGCGCTATACCGCAATCAGCCGTCCGCCAGAGCCCCGTTTGTTATCTAGCAGAGTAGGTACACCACAAGCAGGTGAGGTTGGCTTGGGTTACAAAGATGAAAGTTGGAGCCCCTTATCAAAAAAACGTGGCTTTGGCGGCCGGCTGATTTTGGCGTAGCGCAGCGGAACTTCGGTACAGCTGAATTCCTTGGCCACCGACAGGCACGGACCCCCGTTACGCCAAAATCAGCTGGCCTCCAGCCACGTATTTTTTATAGGAGGGTGCATCACGGGCCGGTGCGACCGGTTTGGGTTCCAAGAATGAAAGAAACAACAAGTTTATTTGACATTCTTTATGTATATTGAGAGAAGGAAAAAAAGTGAAAGAAAATTCACGCAATCGAAGTTGAATGCGGGTCAGAAAAAAAATCCTAAACTATACTAATACATACAATATGTATTTAGTATAGGTTAGAGATCAACTTACATTGATTACTAAAACTTTCCGAAACTGGCGTGAAGTAAATGAGGCTGTTTTGGAGAGAGGCAGATGGAAGAAAGGAAAATTAAATTAATGATGGTCATGGTTTGGAAAAAAACACGAAAAAAGTTTAAAATACTTATGATAAAAAGTCATGTCAGCTGTCAAACTTATAAATATAAGTAACGTTAAAAATATTGAAATACTTATTACTTATAATAAGTCGATTTATGTGTGCAAAGTGACGGTGACTACTAAATTTAATAGGGAAACTTAAACTACATCCGGTAGGCTTTGAAGCCCGCTCAACCTCAGGTGTACAGGACACCTCCGGTGGCGCTTAATTAATTATTTTTTCCTAGCGGTTATATCCACCATTTTAATATCTTACGAAAACTCCAACAAAATATAATGCATTAAAATAAAAAAGATCGTATGAATTTAATTTAATAATTTAAAAAATATAATTCAGTCTTGTTTTTTTTTTATAACAATGCACATTTTGTGTTATAAACACTTTAGCTCAGGTCACTCAAATCAAAATAAAATAAATAATGCTGGACACTATCACCCAGCATCACCACAAACTAAACAGAGCTTGTATTCTATGACTAATAAATATACATTATGTATCAAATACATTTTTGTAATTACATTCTTAATAAACATTAAAATAAACTTAATAATATTGAGGTCGTCAAAAATAGCTTTTTTAATAATGATATTATTGGAAACGTGCGTCCTTTTTTGATACGTTGACTCGCTGTGGACTCGGCCAGACAACCGAACTAATTAAACTAATTGAACTAATTGCACGCGCAACAGTAGGGGTCAATTTAAATAACTGATAGTGATAGTTTGATTGAAATATCGGGATAGCTCATCTATTTTGCACAGGTGAATGCTGGGATTTATAATTGTACTAAATTGACGTAAAAGGGTTGTCAGAAGATATGCCGAATATTACATTACATTTAGTAGGTACATTCTCAATTTAGAACACCATTCCCATCATTGGTTTATTCCAATAATCTCAACCAAGCTGACTAGTGGGTATTATTGGACTTCAAAATTTTTCGTTTGTCCTCAGCCCAAGACACCTCAGCCTGACATCGAATTCTTCTTGTCTGGTTTTGAGAAGACCGGTTTACCTGATCTGGAAGGCTTCACTCCTTACAAGATAAGTGAAGAAGCGGAGTATCTCCTCCAGACATTGGATACAGAAGCCGCTGTGGAGAAGTACTTTGATTGGAAATCAGGTAAGTGAGCTAATGAGCTATTGTAAAATTTGAGAATTTTTGAGTGAAGTTCTTTTAAGTTTTATGGGATTTTAAAGATATGAAATAAATAAATAAAAACATATTAATGTTGGACACTATCACACAACATCACAAATACAAATAATACAAATAAAAATATTTTTATTACAAGAAAACTCAAAAATACATAATAGAGTGATTAGTAGTGGAGCCCGCACTAGGGCTAGCCTGTGTCGCGGGAGACCGAAATACAAATCAGATTACCTAACTTAAGATAGAATTTAGAACACTAGGTACAGGACTACTATAAAAATCAGATAAATATAAGGTAGGCACCCATGAGGGCACAAGATTCGTTGGGATATGTTCTAATTATTGGTAGATGTCTATTGTAGGTATTGTCTGTCACTGGACATATGTTCAATCTGCATACCTTTCATATCTGCAAAACTATAAGCAAATGTCACAATTTCATAAATTAGGGCACTATACTCGATCAGAAAAACATAAACATTTTCAATGGAAAACAGATATCGCAATAACGCACGCCATAATTATCGCCGATAATAACGCACCTGTGTGGGAAGAGGGCGCCTTTGTGTGAGTTGAACTATTTTTGCATAAAATCGGACTGAGTTTTCAAACATATGTCAAAATAAAATGGCATAACATATGTCACTAAGGAGTATTGATATCAACTTCCAAGCAAATCACCCCCAAAATAACTTTCTACCCCTTTTTAACACCTTAGGAGTAGAATTTCTGAAAATCCTTTCTTATCGAATGCCTACGTCATACAAAGAACACACAATCAAAGTTTTAGGTCTCTACGATCACCGGTTTAGACTATGCGTTGAATCGTCAGTCAATCATTCAGGAAAAAGGATTTTATATGTATAGATTATGATTAATTTTTCATTATAGTTGACAAACTTTAAACCGCAATACCTCGGAAAGTGCTCATCTTATGCTTGCTCAAAATTTGATAACTATTTACAAAACTTTCATTTTCAATGACAGGTGTCAAACGTCAACGTGAAAGCGAGACCACGATTGTCTCTGTCAAAATCAAGAAGTCAAGTCTCTGGTTACTAATAATTGTAATGGCAGTTCTGTGTTCTAAATAGATATTAATGAATGTAAATTTTCCTTGACAGCTGTCAAACGTCAACGTCAAACCGCGATCTCGATTATTTCTCAGAAACTATTTATCCATAAAATGGAGGTACATACCTTGTTCATTTTAAAGATATTCATGAATCTTCATTTTCAATGACAGCTGTCAAACGGCAACATCAAGCTGTCAGACTTTAAACCGCAATACCTCGGAAAGCACTAATCCTTGGGTCGCAGTTTCTTGTACAAAATAATGATAACTAATAACAAAACCTACATTTTCAATGACAGTTGTCAAACGTCAACGACCACGATTATATAATGGTAGTTCCTTGTCCAAATAAAATAAAAATATTCATGGAACTCATCGAGAATGGAACTTTATTTTCGATGACAGGTGCTAAATGATAAATATCCATTTGGGCGTTCTACATTAAATTAACATTAGTCATAATCACTAGCACCAAACTTACCTATATCAGTCCACTGCTGGACTTTGGCCTCTCCTAATAAAGGGGAATATGCCATAATCCCCACGCTGGGACTGCAGGTTGGGGATCGCAAGGCAAAACTTCTTTCACCGCCGACGCTGCTGCCCGTCGGCGGCCAAGGGATCTAGCTGTGGTGGTGATAGGCTGCGCTATGCCGCAATCAGCCGGCCGCCAGAGCCTCGTATGTTAGTTAGCAATTTTTTCAATTTATTTATTTGGCAAAAATATAGCACATTACAACCACTAAATTAAGGAACTAACTATGAGTAAACTTAACTAGGTATATTTGGTATAATATAAGTATTTATGTTTATAAAAGGGGTACAAATCTTGTAAGCAGTAGGTAGTACATTTTGTTGTAGCCTAGTGGTAGCAGGGCGCACCACGTGCAGGTGAGGTTGGCTTGGGTTCCGAAGATGGGGGTTGCAACTCCTTACACCCCACGTAGTCATAATCAAAATGTTGATTATAACAAAACTGATATATTTGCCACAAAAAAAAACCTTGGTCCCTCCGGGGACCAATGGGAAATAAACGCAATCGGGTTTTTGTGCTATAAATATATACCACTTCATAAAGGTAGATAATACTCAAAGATGGAACACAATGAGGTTAGATCAGAAACTTTTTTCTGGTAATACTATCTCTATGTGTGATAAAGGCTACCATGTCCATTACCTTACCAATTTCTATTTTGACGAAAAACAAATTTGAGGCTTTCGATAGTATTCTTTATTATATTATCAAATGTATGTTATTAGCTTCACACACACATACACACACACACACACACACACACACACACACACACACACACACACACACACACACTCACACACTCACACCTCACACACACACACACACACACACACACACACACACACACACACACACACACACACAAACCACTTTCGCGTTTATAATATTAGGTGGGATACGTCGGATACCTGAATACCTGAAATGTTGTTCCTGCATTTATTCAGTTACCTTAAGCATAAAACATTTTAACAAGGAAATTTCACAGTAAGTACTCACTGTGACACAAAGTCAAAGGTTCTTGACATAAATATCCCGCTAGATAATCACATCGTCGAGTCCCTCCACCGGGCGGGGTGGATTCTCCCATTTTTGTTCATTTGCCAACTACGCTATTATACCATTAATTTGTTTGCCCTTGGGAAAATAGTTGACAGAGATGCAAGCAGATGCGGGTTCGATGTCCACTGCGGGCAAATTTTTGAATGATCTAGATTTGCTGCCATGATGTAACCATCGCTTCAAATCCATAACATGATTTGACCTTTGTGGCGCAGTGGGTGAAGGTCCACCTCAGACGCCTATATTAGTCCACTGCTGGATATAAGCATCCCCAAATAAGAAGGGAGATGCTTATAATCCCCACGCTGTGCATGCGAATTGAGGGTTGCAGAGCACAGCTTCTCGCACTGCCGACGCTGCTGTCCGACGGCATCCAGGAGATGTAGCTGCGCTCGTGTTAAAGCAAGCATTTTTAAAGCATACAATACCCAGTAAACTGTTTTTACGACTTAGTACGCTGTCATAGTCATTGGTTGTAGGTTGGAAAGATTAATGCCAGTTAAAGCCGCGGTCATAAGTCTTTATCTATAGAATAGAAAAACATTTATTGCGACACAGGTACACAGATAACAGAACAGCTAACAGAAAATCAATCAATCAACTATACTTAGGGACAAAATATAAGATCTATAACTAACGTGACATGAATATATATGGCTAAGAATCAGGGCCCAGAATTGGGTTTACTGACAGTGCTACCACTGTCAGTAAACTTCAAATTGTTTATTCAATTAGAACCTTATGAAACAGTTTGAATCGTCGACGTCATAATTTACACCAATTCGTAACGCCAACAGAGAAGAAATTGGCAAATTTTATTGGATCTGTTTGACTTACTTAAATTTTTTACAAATGTCATCCGTCAGTCAGTCATGACAAAGAATGCACGGTATGGGAGATGAGGATCAACAACACTTTAACTTTTAGTAACATTATGACAAATTTAGTTTCAAACCTCTGCAATAAACCTTAATATGAAATTTCTGATTATTTATATCACAAAAAAAACTTGGAATTAAACTGTCTCCAATTCTTTTAAATTTGTCAAAATTGTCCCCACTAATTACCCCTTTGGAATTATAAAAGCGCCTTGACAATTATGAATGAATATTTAATAGTCAAACAAAATTTTAAGATTCTAACTTCGAAAGTGACTAAATTTCATACATACCTTCATCCCCATAGGGATGGGATTTCTAAAAATTGTTCATTGTTAGATGCCTTTTAGATTTAAGGAATCATGTGCCATATAAGTTTCTAGCTAGGTCCAGCGATTTGTACCCAGACGGTCAATTTACCATTTTATATATTTTGATACGACTTGGCTTGATTAAACCACTAGATAAGAAATACCCCAGCTCTTACTTAGAACTCCTAATATACACACCTTAAATAAACGAAGCAAGCCGATAGCTCAGTTAAACGATAATTTACCCGCCAGTAGAGATAGATTGCGGTACCGCAAGCTTCTATTGGATTACCTTCTCGAAATACCGGAGAGCAAGTTTATACCTGCTATTAAATACTATTAAGTAGGTTTCCGATGTGCAAACGTTTAAGTCCTCAAAAGTTATTCTCTGTTCTCTGTTCGTAGTTAGTGTAGTTGTATTACAAAACTGTAGGATATGGAACATGACTCCGCAATAGGATTAAAAACTTTCTTGAGTAGTAGGTATCTGGAACTGTGAGTTCACTATGGTACTTTAACACTCAGACCCGGAACTTGATGCAGGTTATGCAAATATAGTGGTGTAAGGGGTTCCAACCCTCACCTTTGGAACCCGAGCCAACCTCACCTGCACGTGGTGCACCTTGCTAACTAACAAACGGGAGCTTTGGCGTCCGGCTGTTTGCGCCATAGCGCAGCTTTACAGCGGCACAGCTAAATCCCCTGACCGCCGCCGACGGGCAGCAGCGTCAGCGGTGCAAAAATATTAAAATAAAAAGCCTGTTTATTCCGTAACCTTAACTCATTACATTTCATGCATAACAATTCCTTCAATTTAAAATAGAAATGAAAATTTAATTGAGAATAAAAAACCTATGTGTTAATCCGAGGAATAAACTGTTGTTATATTTATGTTATACTAGCTGACCCGCTCGCAACTTCGTTTGCGTTTATACTCTTTTTTTACGTATGTCCTTTCATGTGAAATATTTGCCAAGTCCGGTAATTTGACACGGAACCCTAGATATGAATGGAATAAAAAGTACCTCCATATTACTACATTACCTACCCCGTAATGTAGTAATAGGTATGTAGGTACCTGTTTCCGTTGGCATCCCGTCGCCAAGTTAACAGCCGGTACAGGTATAATGAATTTTTATATGCCTAACTCTTGATTATGATTGGTTACCCATGCAAAATTTCATCACATAAATCACCCTCTTTAAGTTTAATTTTCACTACAAAAAGCAGCAAGTCCTCCAAGGTCCCACCGATGGTTCAGAACTTTAGGTGTTTATTTATTTTCGTTATAGTCTCTGTGAAAATCTCAAGTCTTTATGTAAAAAAAATATTTACTATCCCCGTGGTCTTCAAATATCCAAGAACAAATGAATGAAATTGAAATTTCGACTTCTAATCCGATTTAAATATTATTTTTTATTTGACATTCCTATTTTAAAGAGTATCGCATTGCACCAAGTTTTTAAGGCTCCCAGAGGCCTCATTTACTAACTCAGTTGCACACCGAAATGATAAGCACCGGTCCTCTTTTTACAAACTTTGACAATATGTCAATTGACGTTCTTTGAATTTCAACAAATTAAATGTCAAAGTTTGCTAATAAAGGTCCGGTGCCGATCATTTCGGTTTGCAACTGAGTTAGTAAGTGTGTTAATATCGGCGATAATATCGCATGCGTTATTGCGATAATGCGTCCCAATTCCTTGCACATAATTGCGTTATCGCAGCAGTATGTAACTTTTTAGCCGTCCTAATACATAATGTACTAAAATTCTACATATCTCACACTACGCGCAACGATCAAAGGCATTAAAAATGTAATTTAGAAATAAAGCACACGATAAAATTTGACTATCATGTACTGACGAAAAAGTGAACGGAGCGCAGAGTGACTTTGCGCGTACAGGCCCTTCTACTGCTTACAGTTTTTGTCCGTCTGCCTCCTAAGATGGCTCAAGCTGTAGCTTAATTCAATCTCGAGATATCATTTTTTCCGTTTCTTGAATAGCGAGCTCAAAAAAAGTAATTGGGAAATTATCGATCCAAAAAAATTTTAAATTTTGGAAAATTTTGGAAAATCTCAAAAAGTTACCACCCGATTTTGGAAATTCAAGCCTTGTACTTTGAAGCCCTCCGGCAGACGCTAATATTGACATAATTGTGACCGATCACATTCACCTACTCTTTTTTTTTTTAATGCATGTGACGAATTTTCTTTCAATAATGTGACGAATTTACTTTGTGGCAAATGTACAATAACCCCTCTCATATCTGTGAAATGTCAGAATTTCATGAATCGGGGCACTATACTCGATCAGAAAAACAAACATTTTCAATATTTTTCAACGTACCTATGCCCACGCACCTGTGTCCCTGTGTGGAGCCTTTATGTGAGAACAACGTTTTTTGAATAAATTTGGAATGAGTTTTCAAACACGACAGTGTCAAAATAAAATGGCTTAACATGTGTCACTAAGGAGTATTGATATCAACTTCGATGCCAATCACCCCCAAAATAACTTTCTACCCCTTTTTAACCCCGTTAGGCGATGAGTTTCAATAAAATACGAAACAAGTCTTCCATCGATTCTGTTAAAGAATGTTTATGCAAAATTTGAAGTAGTTTGGACCAAGGAATCACTTTGGTCCATACAAACTTTGCCCACGTTTTTCACCCCTTTAGGGGTAGAATCTCGGAAAATCCTTTCTTATCGGATGCTAACGTCATACAAAGAACACGCCCTCCAAGTTTCAGGTCTCTACGATCAGCGGTTTAGGCTGTGCGTTGATCAGTCAGTCATTCAGGACAAAGAATTTTATATGTATAGATGACCCTCCATTAAGGTATTTTTTTCAAAAACCTGGTATGCGGTGTTTTATTATTTAATATTCAAAGTGTTCTGACAAAGTTTCAAGAAAATCACACCACGCGTTAAGATTTTCCCATACAAACTTTACCACCCCATTGCAACCCCCTCGAGGCCTTTTTCAATTTTTCAATGACACCAATCTTAATTGATTGTATGGAACAATATATGTCCTAGGTTTCAAGTTTCTAAGTTCAAGGAATACGATTTTTCATACAAACATTTTTACCCTTTTTCAACCTCTTAGGGGTTGAATTTCCAAAAACCGTTTCTTAGTGAACGCTCACACTCTTTAAAGACTACTTGTACCAAATTTCAAACCTCTAGGCCCTGTAGTTTCTGAGATTTCGTGATGAGTGTGTCAGTGAGTGAGTGAGTATAGTTCTCTTTTATATATATAGATTCCAAGTGTCATTAAAATCCTATATGTAGTTTTTGTTTAAAAGAGTAATAAAACTATATCCATCCATCCATCCTCACAAACATGAACATTTATAATGTTAGATAAGATAATTTAGGCCCAACTTAGTTATTCGTAAGTTAACTAATTAGATTTCCTAGAACGCAATACAATATTTATTTCTTACAATTTTCGAAAATAATCGATATAATTTTTATTAATTGGAAAATTACGGGAAAATCCGAAACCATAGATTCATTTGATCTATGTTCAAGGAGATTATTTTGGCAAAGTAACATTTTTGGCCTAATTTGATGAGTTTTCTCTGAAATTATTATACTCAGCAATATTTTACGACTCAGTTTCATATTCTTATCCTTTCATTTTATCGAAAAAAAATCTATAGAAATATAAGTCAGCAAAAGCTGGTCAAATTCAAGTGAAATTTTTCCGAACTGAATAAGTAAGTAGCTTAAATATTTAACGTTTCTATTTTGATCTTTTATTTTGGATGTCAGTGTGGGGACATGGTCTCAATAGTGTTAAAATAGCATTTTGTGTATTCACTAACAGCAGCAACACAAGCAGTCTATATCAGTTCACTGCTGTACTTATGCCTCCCGTAATAAGAGGGTATGCTCATAATCCCACTCTGGGCATGTGAGTTGGGGATTGTAGGGTACAGCTTCTCGCACAGCGGACGTTGCTGCCCGTTGCTGGTCAGCCCCCTTAGCATGCCGTTTTTATGTCTACTCTACTATAGAGAAGACAACGTATTTTTCCTGATTGTGGGTCTCCCTGCATCCCAAACATGCCTATTTTTTTCCCAGGCGCTTATTTTCTTTTCTTTAGATAACCGTATTTAAAACATTTAAAATGATGCTACATCTACTACCAAAAATAAGTTTTCTCTATTCTTTCGTCGACAAAACCTTGTCTACAGTTGCTGTGCTAAGCCGGCTGGTTATTTAGCTGTGCCGATGTTAGGTTGCGCTATGCCGTAATCAGCCGGCCACCAGAGCCCCATTTGTTAGTAAACAAGGTGCACCCACGACGTTGGTGGCAGGTGAGGTTGGCTTGTGTTCCGAAAATAATCTCATATAGTTACTAAATCAACTAGCCTTTTTCCAACCACTATAACATGGGGATTTATGATAATTATAAATTGTTATCTATTTGCATATAAGCATTAAATTACTCAAGTTACCGAAGTAATGTGTCACATTCTTTGCGGTAGAAACAGCTGCCTATAGCCAACTATAAGTTAATTGATACTAATGTTTCCACACAATTTGTTTCAACGTAATTTATTCACATATATTCAGGTTTACTAGCTTACTGCCTGTGAATTTGCTCACGAGGTACTCAAATAATAAGCCTATACAAACAATAAGCCTATAAGGAGCAACTTTTATTCTAATGTAGGTCACATGCATATTTCAAGTTCCATCCAAATCCGCAACGGAGTCGAGTGGGATAAAATGTACTATCACACAAACTCACAAACTTCCGGCCGCGGTTCCACTCGACTAGTAACCAGGACTACCGGGATAAAAAATTGCCTGTTGTGTTTCGGTTTGAAGGGTGTGGGTGCTGGTTAATTTACAGGCACATGAAGCTGATACCCTTCATGTCTCAAATTGAAGGACATAGCTTTGTTCCGTAGAGCATCTACCAATCATAAATATATGACCTTTGTTATTCAACTTTGTCATGGTTAGACATTGAGGTTAGGTCGGGCGGGCCATGTGCTTGTTACATCTTCAAACAATATAAAAAAACCGTTCAGCCGTTACGAAGTTGAGTGGTAGTCATATACTAACTGCTCAACTAACTTTCGCATTCATAATATTAGTGAGATAATGATGATAAATATGAATGTTATTTCAAAGAAAATACGCCCTATATTTGAAGTTGCTTTTGAAACCGCTCATAAAGTAGTCGATAGTCTTCCCGTAAGTTTATTGTATTTCCAGAAGTACCTAACTACCTTTTATTTCCGTGATAACGTAATTTAACGTTCGTATCCAAGATATGATGGTGATGGCCGCTGAAAGCTAAAATCTACCGCCAGCGCGTTATATCGACGACATACTGAAAGTCACTGGGTATACATGGATAAGAGAGTCACAGGGCAGAGGAGGCTGCCAAGAACGAAGGAAAAGCCTACCAAGCAGAGGACGACCCAGACTGAAATGATGATGATAAAAAAAATATATACAGATAGTAACTTTAATTTTTTTTGTTCCCGAGCACCATGTCTACAAATCCGCAATGTTGTTAGGATTTTTTTTTTCTGTTTTTATGTACACACCAGCTTCGTTCAAGTAACTCGTGATTTTTATATGAAGTAAAACGCTTTTATTTGGACTCTCTTTCGGTGTGTATGCCCTCGAGTATTTTCTTACCAGAATGTTTTGGGACAGTGATATTTCTTTTATAAACATGTTTCGGTATTGACATTGACTCAGTTATACCAAATAAAAATACTGTCAAAGGATTGCTAAAAGGCATAATAGATTCGTAATGATCATTAGCAATGATTAATAATTGGTAAAAACTCGCACAAGACAGGGGTTGGGGAGAGCCTTTCAGTTGCGTTGGGCTGTATAAGTACCTATTAGATGTAATGGATTAGAAAATAACATGCAATAGTACAATACATAAAGTTCGTATGCAGCGTTGGTTTTCAGCTCTTATTGACATAGGAAAATAACTTACTAGCGCTTACTAGAATGTCCATCCTATAAATGGACCTTTGATAGATGTCAAAATTGAGAACCAGTGATTGCAGCTACTGAGAATTACGATTTTTCAATCGATTATTGACACCACAACTAATAGTAAAGATTCTTCGGTATCGAATAAAACAACAGATATATTTTATTATTATACTACGGTTAATATAGTTATTTTAAATCGATGTATTGTTTAATCTAAAACAGCAAACCAAAACATCATAAGCAAAAAACTATGTTTATAATCGAGTTAGTTTATAGCCGTTAGTGGTTTGCCGAAGCACAAAAGCGCTCCTGATCTATGTGCATACAAACAAACATTCACTCATTTAAGTAGTAACCAGGTGAAATGATGCTTAGCCAAGATAAAAAAATGAACTAAGCCCCTACATGAGCGGCATGATGATGAATTATGATTTCAGACTACATAAACCGAGAAGTATAAACCAATTATCGATTTTATATTGTCAAATCGCTAAACCAAGTATTTAGATAGCTGCAATCACTAATTCCATCAGTGTTTCTGAATGAATACTTTTGGTCCGTTTTCGGACTTCATTTGCTTTCAGCTGACTTTTTATCCTCTTAGCTTAACTAGCTGCTAACCCATATGGTAACATTTTTATCCAAAACATTAATGTATTCAGGATTATTTTCCTATTTATTCTGTCGTTATCTTAAAAAGTGTTGTTTAATATGCAAACAATATAATTAATTTAATTTTATCATCCATCTGTATAATATATGTTTACCTATAAGGGCATCATAGCTAAATAAGTAAAGTCATGCATTTATTACTAAATAAAACGGATTGCAAAACCTTTTTGGCTTTGGTTTCGGACTGTTTTTGTTACGACCGTTGGCATTGAGTTTCAAATGTCAAAAAACCAATTACAAAATGGAAATACTATAAATTAACAGAACGTATCGCGTTTTTACGTTTGACAGCTGTCATCTCTCAGTATGACAGGCACAAATTTTGAAAATAAAATTATGTTGGTTTCAATCTCATCAAAAAATTCCAATACAAAGACTGTCATTTGTGAGGAAAATTCACTCTTACTACTTAGTAGACTACGTTGAAATATTTTCTTTAGAATAAACCAGTTTTGGATTTTCCTTTAAAATAATTGCATTTCATATTGTTGATAATTTATAAAACTGTTAAGGTTCAGCTCAAAAATCAGAACATAGATAAAGGTAGGGTGATCACAAAACAAATATACTCATAGGTATTAAAGTGTATCACAAAAACAAACACTATGGTTTATTTCCAATATCCATTTAGCAGTGCTTTTTCAGATGAACTGGATATTTTATATGTAAAAAGAGATTACGTTATTTATAAAAGCGTTGCTTTTTCAGGCCTCAAGCACAGTTATTCAGATAGCACATATCTGAATTTCGTAGTTACATGAAAGGGCTTAATCCAACAAAAGAATAGGAGCCACTTTTGTTCTACTAGTTTTAGGATTATGACTTTTTGTCAGTATTAATCTGCTATAGGTCTATTTATAAGCGTTTAACTACTTTATTTGTGTGAACGATAACCGTTGGGGTAAACGAGTTCTTGAGTGGAGACCACGGCTCGGCAAACGTAGTGTAGGACGCCTTCCGGCCAGGTGGGGTGACGATCTGCGAAAGGCTGCTGGTAGAAGCTGGATGCGTCGAGCTCAGGACAGGGCGCAATGGCGCTCATTAGGGGAGGCCTATGTCCAGCAGTGGACTGCTATAGGCTGATGATGATGATGATGATGATTTGTGTGAATCTTAATGATCGTTTAACACTGTGACTGCTGGCCTCGTACGTTGCGTATGGCAGGTGCCATTTATGAGGAGAGCGCGAGCCCAAGATCGTAGCCATAGGCTTGTTTATAGTCGGATTCAATTCATTAGCAAATATAACTTTACCAACGATTCAGTGTCAAAGTCTTTGAGTCGGATGCCTTCAGGTGGCCTCCAAACTCCAACATCAGAGTTTCCTCAGCTCAAACCAAAATGAAAGGGGTAAATAAAAGTGTTAAGCGCAGTCGAATAGCTGCTTATTTAACAAAAGACTTTGGTGTGTGGCCGATTTGGCTTAGTTCCAAGTAGATAAGTCTGTTAGCTCGGAAGTGAGGTTTGATAGTATCGTTGTAGGGACGACTGGCCTCTGGTTACCCGCTGCAGTGATTATTACAAAGAAGTTATAAACAACAAACAAACATACATTTACCTACATAATCATAGACCTTATATGGGAAGTTAAGGGGTGACACACCGGCACGTGGTACACCCTGCTAACTAACAAACGGGGTTTTGGCAGCCGGCTGATTGCGGTATAGTGCAGCCTAGCACGGCACAGATGAATTCCCTGACCACCAACGGGTAGCAACGCGGCGGTGCGTGAAGCTGTGCCCTGCGATCTTGAACCCACATGACCAGCGTGAATCATAATCAGCGTGGTCCATAACCATCAGTGGATTGCTATATGCTGATGATGATGATGATGACACACATTATAAAGATAAGCTTAAAGTTTTTGGTGCCAAGTTTTGTACGTATTTTGAACTGAGGTTCTCACAATAACTTATGGACAACCATGGTCCAAGTCACCCCCTTTTCGGGATAGCATACAGATTGAAAGTCACCCTGCATACCCATCATCATCATTATCATCATTATCATCATCAAAAGCATATAGTTATGCACTGGACATGGGCCAATGGAGCACCATTGCGCCCTGTCCGCAGCTCCACGCATCCAGCTCCCTTGCGCCCTATCCTCAGCTCAACACATTCAGCTTCTACCAGCAGCCTTTCGCAAATCGTCACTCCACCTGGTCGGAGGGCGTCCTACACTACGTTTGCCAAGCTGCGGTCTCCACTCAAGAACTCGTTTACCCCAACGGTTATTCTCTGCAAAATTTTAGCGCACCGTACCAGCAGGTTTTTTCGCTAGTCTGTTTTTTTTAAATATCTGAAGCCAATTAAATTTAAAACCTTCGACAGTGATGACGCAGGTTAAGGGTAAAATAAACCTACCTCTTATAATGAAACCATTTGTTTTTTCCGTGTAGGTTATTCCTTTCTTGAGTATCCACAAATGTGGTTGCGAATTGCACCAACATCATAATTGACAATGCCAACAATTTTATTTAAATCACTTTCATTTTTTCGGTGCATGTAAAGTATTCTTTTCTAAGCCTGATATCCGTATTCTTTGAGAATTTATGTAACTGTTTTCTTCTACATGCCTCATCCTTCGGCAACATGTTCTCTCGGTTGTGTCACAGGTAAAAGAGGCCCACCGTTAACAGATTCACGTTCGAAATAAGCGTTCAACGATTAGTTCACGAGATTGACTGTTCAGCGTTTTTCATCGTTTTGACATGTTAAAGCACAAATCTGTAAGCAATCGGAATCTAAATTATAAATAAATAACACACTAAGACATAGCGTCATGGACGGAAACTAGTAATGACCACTACCTATAGAAGTATTCTTACAAATTAGTTAAAGTTAATTATCTAAACTTCAACTACCATTACCTTTAGAAATATTTTAACAAATTATGGGGTTTAAATTTAGATAAAGATTAAACTTGAATTCCATAATTTGTAAAAATATATTCTATAGGTAAAAATTGATTTGATTACTATCACGTAACGTATACTTGTTTTATCTGTAGCTACCAGAAAAGAGTAAGCACAGGAAAGGAATTTAAAATATTAAATATTTTTGTAAGAGTTGTGTAATTACTCATTGGAAGTCATAAATAAATAAATAAATAAGCTAGTGTAGCCACTGTTGCCAGTAACTTTCCACGAGAAAGGAGAATGCCGATAACCCGTACCAATTGCGTCAAAACCAAACGTATCCCATAAAATTACCTATATTTTATAAATAACATTAACATTTTTTTTAGTCTTACAGACCGACTCGATTAATAATCACGTAAAAAATTATTTCATTTAGTTGGTTTCCAGCGCACGGCGCCATGACATTGCAACCACCCTCACTTTTAATTTTAGACAGTAGAATTTACTGAAAACGTTGGAGGTTTTTTCACTTTGTATAATCAAAGATGTTGGATCAGAAACTTTTTTGTGGTACAGTCAGCATCAAAAGTAGATGATGAGTTTCAGAATTTCAATACAGCTGATAGAAATTTGCGTCAGAATTAGATAGCACTAAAGTGTTCCATAAATAGGTGATTGAAAAATATGCCAATAATAAGCTGATGACACTAACCACTACGTGTACCTAATGACTTTAAGGTTCAAAAGTATCTGATGTAAAATAGTTTTATAAATATATTAATTATGTTACTTTGCAATATTTTCGAAATAAAGACAGGTTAAAAAATAACTGACTGTCTATCATAGCAAAAATAACTGATTATCTATTTTAACTGGCCTTGTAGCTCAGTTGATAGTAATTCTTAATGATTTTATTTTTATTTTTATTTTATTTTTTATTTTTATTTTTATTTTTAAGAGGCTAGTTAAAATAGTTTTTGCTTTGATAGATAGTCAGATATTTTTGAACCTGTCTTTATTTCCAAAATATTGCAAAGTAATATAATTCATTCTAATTCCAAATCCTTATAATCTTAATCCTATCCTATCCTAATATCACATCACACTAATATTATAAATCACATCACACTAATAATATAAATCACATCACATCACACTTTATTATTATGACACTTTATTCATTTTAAAACTCATCAAAAATACATTTTTTACTATAAAATTTAAAACATTATTAATCTACTATGTACAAAAATAATATAAAAAAACATTATAGTAAAAAATATATCCAAAATGGTGGACCACCGACCGCGGGGCAAGGCTCAAACGGTCAGTGGCTAGGGCTGCAGAGAGAGGAACCTCCGCACAATGCGTGCCGAGTCCAGGAGAGCCGCCTTCTGTATCTGACCCTTGATCCAGCTGCCTAGCGAGAGCCTCTTAAGGTATTGGTCAAGGCTCTTCGCTATAAGACCGTTCACTGAAACGACTATCGGAACGATAATTGTTGAGTCGACATCCCACATAGCGGTAATCTCGTGTGCCAAGTCAAGGTACTTGCTAAGCTTGTCCTTCTCGGCCTTCACGAGATTAGCGTCATGTGGAATGGTGATGTCAACAAGTATCGCCCGGCGTTCCGACCGGTCTACCAAGACGATATCAGGTTTATTCGCAAGAATAGTCCTGTCCGTGATGATAGAGCGGTCCCAGTAGAGCGTAGCACGACCATTTTCGAGAACCGGTACCGGTGCGTACTTATAGTACGGAACCTCTGGACCGACAAGGTCGTATTGGAGAGCAAGCTGCTGATGGATGATCTTTGCTACTTGGTTATGTCTGTGCAAGTATTCAGTGTTAGCGAGGTGCGAACAACCCGAAAGTATATGTCTGAGGGATTCACCGGGACGATGACAAGCTCTGCAAATGTCAACGGTTCCATCCTTCATGATATACTTTCGGTAGTTGTTCGTCTTTATTACCTCATCCATAATCGCACAGACAAAACCTTCGGTTTCCCCAAAGAGGTCACCGAAACGTAGCCAGTTCACGGATGCGAGTAGGTCTACATCAGGCCCTGTAAGGGCTTTGTAGAACCGTCCGTGCAGCTCCTTACTCTCCCATACAACCTTGCGGTCGAGGGCACTCAGCACCGTAGGTTTGTGCCAGTTCTCCTTAGCCAGTGAGAGCGGGGTAAGGTTCTTGTCAACTGCTACGACATCACGATGCATCTCACTGTCGGCATGGAGGAAGTATTCTCTGAGCTTGCACACCTCGTGGTTATGGAGGGTCTTGGCATTTAAAAAGCCGCGGCCCCCACATTTCCGCGGGATGTACATCCTCATTACCGACGAGCGTGGATGTCGCATTCTATGTGTCGTAAGAAGTTGACGAACCTTACAGTCAAGGGCGTCAAGTTCAGTCTGAGTCCATTTCAATATGCCAAAAGTATAGATGAGCAGAGGCATAACCCAGCCGTTGAAGGCTCGAACCTTGTTACCACCCGACAAAAGACTATTGAGTACTTTAGTCAGGCGGCAAAAGAATCGCTCCTTCACCGACTGTTTTATGTCTCTGTCTACTATACCTAACGCTTCTGACATACCGAGATATTTGTAGGTTTCGATATCGGAAAGAGATCTGAGGGATATCGTATCGGAAAGCTGTAAGTTTGTAGTATTTACAACTTTCCCCCGCCGTACTTGCATGACCGCACACTTCTCGACACCGAACTCCATGCTGATGGCACTGCTGAATATCTGTGTGATATTCAACAGAGTCAGCAGCTCTGGTTTTCTCGGCGCGAAAAGTTTGAGGTCATCCATGTACAGCAGGTGAGAAACGATACCACCCTCTCTCCGAAGTCGATAGCCTAGCCCTGAATCCTTTAGCAGAGTACTAAGAGGATTCAGTGCCAGGCAGAACCATAGGGGGCTCAGACTGTCGCCCTGGAAAATACCCCGCTCTATGCGAATCAGATCTTGCGGAGCAGAGGGATCCCGTCCGCTACCTGGATGACGAAGAACTGTGATCCACTGTCTCATGCATGTACCTAAGAAGGATCTCAAAGTTGCATCAATTTTATACAACTCTAAGATCCTCTCCAGCCATGTATGAGGCACCGAATCATAGGCCTTCTTGTAGTCTATCCATGCAGCGGAGAGGTTCCCCTTGCTGCGCCTGATCTGCTGGCTAATGGTCATGTCAATGAGGAGGAGCTCCTTAGTACCGCGGGACCCAACCCTACATCCATTCTGAGCAGGAGCCAAAATATTATTTGCAACTATGTGCGTATTAATTTTTACGGTCAGAATGGACGTAAGGAGCTTGTAGATGGTAGGTAAGCACGTTATGGGTCTGTAGTTCTTTGCTTCCGCGGTACTACCAGATTTGTGGAGCAGGAAGGTGACTCCAGTCGTCATGAAACTTGGCAGAGACCCAAGCTCGAGGGCTTCTTGAAATTGTGTGGCGAGTACAGAGTGTGAACATCTAAACCACTTCAGCCAGAAGTTATGCAACCCGTCCGGTCCAGGACTTTTCCAGTTATGGGCCGAACGGATTGCAAATCTGACATCTATGGGGGTAATCTCAACAGCCCCCATGGTTTCGATTGGTTCACACTCTCTACTCACCACATCCATCCAATCTCCCTCCGTGTGCTGGATGGGCACAGACCAGATGCTGCGCCAGAAATTATTCATGGTATCAGCATCCGGTACACGCCCGTCCATCACACATTGGTCAGGTTTCTCCCAGTTTCGGTACACCTTCCTCTGGTCACTTTGGAAGTTTCGATTCTGCCAATATCGGTCCACACGTTCTCGATACCTACGAATGCGACTCGCCCAAGCAGAGATTTTCTGCTTCAGAAAGTCAATGCGTTCTGTGACACATGCCATATAATCTCGGGGCCGAGTATCAGTCCCAGCAAAGGCCTGTGTTACAAAACGCATCACTCGAGGGCGGGTATTGCCCTCTCTGAAGCAACTTAGCTTTGCAATGAGGGTCCTGAATTTACCGATCCGCCGTTCGATCCGTACTTGCCAAGCTGGAATTTTGTCAACAGGTCGTGGTGCTCGCGTGGAGTTTGGGAACTTGACACGAGCAACACGACACGCCCGTATATATTATTATTATTTATTATTATTATTATTATTTAATATTATAAATGCGAAAGTCTGTGTGAATGTTTGTTAGCACGTATCTCCGTAAAAACTAAACAAATTTAGATGAAATTTATTAAGTAGATAGTTTCGGTGCCAGAATAACACGTAGGATAATCAAATTTTGAAAAAACAGCCTCAAAAGTGGTAAACGGGGATGGCAAAGTTTGTATGGGGAACAAAAAAAAACTTTACCAATCTACTTGAAATTTTGCACAGAGATTTTTTTTTGGAAAATGAATGAATACGTGTTTCAGGATTTTTCGCAATTCAACCCCTAAGACTTTTAACGGGAGTGGCAAAGTTTGTACGGGGTACAAAAGTCTGTGTGAATGTTTGTTACCACGTATCTCCGTAACCACTAAACAAATTTTCATGAAATTTGGCACGTTGATAGTTTCGGTGCCAGAATAACGTATAAGCTAATAAAAATTTGAAAAAACAACCTCAAAAGTGGTGAACGGGGTGGCAAAGTTTGTATGGGGATCAAAAAAAATCTTTATCAAATTGAAATTTTGCACAGAGACTGTCTACTAAAAATAAATGAATACGCGTTTCAGGATTTTTCGAAATTCAATCCCTAAGACGATTAACGGGAGTGGCAAAGTTTGTACGGGGAACAAAAGTTTGTGTGAATGTTTGTTAGTTTAGCTTAGTGAATAATACAAAGGCTTTTCTAATTTTGTTTTTTTTCTCTAAAGTTGTAAACGGAGTGGCAAAGTTTGTATGGGGAACATAAAAAAAAAATACAAATCCGCTTGAAATATTGCACAGAATCTCTCCTCTAGAAATAAATGACCTGTTTCAGGATTTTCCGCACTTCAACCCCTAAGGCGGTTAAAGGTAATCAATTTTTATTATGAACTTTGATTAAAATTGATTCCTAAAAAGTACATTTAGAAAATAAAACTTGAACAGGGTATGATTGCGGATGAAAGTTTGTATGGGGAACCAATCATTTCTCAAGTTAGGTAAGTTTATTAAAATTTATCATACTTAACCGGCAGTTGAATTTGTGATCAACGTGAACAGGAGTGGGAACGGGAACGAAAAAGGGAGTAAGAGTGGGAACGAGAACGGAACGTGTACGGGTATGCTAGGTAATGCTTTAATAATATGTTAGTACTTTTTATTCCACGCAAAACGTGGTAAAAATAAACCTTTAAGTAAATAATGAAACACATTTTAACACATACATTTCCACGCGGGTGAAGCCGCGGGGTGCAGTTAGTATATTTATAGAACTATTTTACATCAGATACTTTTGAACCTTAAAGTCAATTTAAAAAAAAAACAATCACCTATTTATGGAACACTTTAGTGCTATCTAATTCTGACGCAAATTTCTATCAGCTGTATTGACATTCTAAAACTCATCATCTACTTTTGATGCTGACTGTACTACTAAACTATCTCCTATCTTTATGTATTACTAGAGTGTTCTGTGGCATTGTGTAGCAGTGTTTATTCTGTAAATAGATATTTTATTAGAAATAATCACAATAATGAACGATAAACAATCGTGGCATCAACTGTTTGCTAATAACCGGTGACGCGAAACCTATGCTGGTTTGGAAGAAGCATCCATAGCCTTTTCGTGGTTGTGATGAATGTGTTAAGATCTTGGATCTTAGCTTAGATTTCACCTTCACCAGTTAGTACTAATACCTATTATAATGATGTAAATGCCTATCTACTTTCTCGTCACTATCATTATTTGAAAATAATATAAAGTAGAACACAGTAGTAATGTATGTAATGTCCTACCTACGAAGTAGAAGTAAAAACACCCTTTTACTTTTCTGTGTGAGGTATATAAACCTTTTCTTATAGATATAGTATCATATTTAAATGTTTATAGTGTCATACTTATAATTATGTAGACAAAACTGAACACGCAAGGCCTCGGGAAAGCATTTTTTCAAAAACAAACTCTAAAACTAATATCAAATAAAAACAATTTGTTTACGTTTATCTTAAAAAATACTTAGTATTCCATGAATAACAGTATAATATCTTTCAAAAAAATTAGGTTTCGTTTTGACGCAATCACTTTAGCATTGGTACCGAGCGCCATACATCAGACGGCATTGTCCTTTATCATGATAATGATAATTATAATAATTTAAGCTAAAACATTCCTTCTCATGTAATTCAAATACGATCAAACGAATGATCAATTCCATCCTTTTGTTTTTTTGGGTAACATCTCTAGAGTTTGCATAGGAAATAAGTTCAATAACGTGACCTTGTAGCGACGTTCAGTTTTTAAAAAAATAGATTATTATGCATAAAATAGTTAATTAGTCAAAGTAAGTCGTAAATTTGCCTTCTTTTGTCATTATTACAATAAATATGTATGTTTAACTTAACAAAGTAAACAATTAAGCAGTTTAAACTTTGTAAATATTGTGTGCCCACCGTTACATGGTTACGTTGTAGAATTCAGATGAAACGTATAATTTGACCTGTTAATTTGGCCCCACCTTATCTCTTTTAGGCATAACATGCTAACCCACCTTGTATATTGGTTAGTTTGTTTTTTTTACCCGCCATTCTGGATTCCGGATGCATACAAGTAGTCCGAACCTTAATCCAGTCCTGAATCCGGCAGTATACTTAGGCGAATGCCGTGCTGCCTCACCAAGTTTACTGCCCCCGATGACTGATAACGGTAATAAAAGAAGAATTACCGCTCCGTTATTACGAAAAGCGATTACGACCTTAATTGAATGGGCATGAAACATATTTTGCACCTTGAGATTGGCAAACATCTGGGATTCCATATGTAAAGAAAATAATATGTATTTTCTTAATTATTAAGTAACTACTTGCACCCACGGCTTCGTTCACGTGGTACGAGGATAAAAATAGGCATAAACTATGTATGTTCCAAGTTTTATCGAAATAGGTTCAGTAGCTTTTGCGTGAAAGAAGAAAAGAACATCCATCCATCTATCTTTCCATCCTCACAACCTTTCAAATTTATATTTAGGCTGATGTTATATAAATCAATTGCCGTGCATAAGTCTCGCAAAAACTCTAAAATGGCTTGACCAATTTGAAAATATTAATTTTTGGATTTGTTCGATATGATTCAGGGGTGGTTTAGGAAAAAAATAAATCGTAAAAAACCCCAAGGAATAGCCTATCTAAAATATATTAATTCCTTCAACTATATGGGAATTACTACTTCTGATTACATATAAATTTTAGTAGCTACAAAATTCACTGAGTATTATAAAGTTCTACTATAACAGACCTCGCAAACAAGCCGCTTAGTCGTCGCGCTTAGTCGCGTGGGTCTGTCATATCGTTCTGTCGCGATTGTCGTCGTGCGGAGCTTTGAACAAAATGTATGAAAAATTGTCCCCCGCAACTTGTCGTTAACGTTTGTCGTCCAATGTGCGCAGGCTGTAACATAAAACACAATGTAATGCAACATAAATTAAATATACATATACATAAACACAATAAGAATTCCAAATTTTTTCGATCGATTACTTTTTTTTGTTTTGTTTGCCCCAATAGGTACTGGAAAAGTAAAAAATAACATTTTAAAAAACCCTAAAGTCAAAGTGAAATGGTTATTTCGTATGGAAGTTGCTATTTCAGATTTCAAAGCTATTTTAGGTGGTACAAAGTTCAGCGAGTCATCTAGCGATTAATAATAATAGCCAGGCCTGGAAATTAAATATTGTTAAGGCGAATCTTTGCATGAAGGGAACATTTACCTACTTAGATTATGATACACAACAAAAACATTTACTAAACGCACTTAGATAAAGTAGGCCTATATTTTGCTACTCAATCACTGTGCCAAAAAAGATATTTCACATTCATGACCTTTTTTTCAGCAGTTTTGGGTTCATAAGCGATAAAAAAAATTTTAAAGACTTTCTGAAGTTTAACTGTTGCTCAGTCACGAAAGACTAAATAACGTGTGTCTACGTACGAATACTTTTCGTAACATATTACGTGTTACGTATGACATACATTATATTGGTCAACATTTGTCATTACGACTCATTACGGTCCCGATAAATCAGATTGAAATATTTGTGATAGAATATTTTTGTGATAGAAGACTTCAGCACGGGTGTATTTAAAAAAATTAAGTCGTCATCGGCCTTTGTAGGTTATTTTTATGTTCCATTTGCTTATGAGCGTTCCAATCGAATCACTAAAAACAGTATTTTCTTAACTCTTTTCTTAATGTTGATTAATAACTGATCTATTTTCGTGTAACCTACATTGAAATGAACAATGTTTTGTAAGTTTACACCGATCACATTGATTAGGCGCACGCCACCGCAGCACGCGAGGTATTCTAAGCAAAACATAGCCTCTAAGTCAGGCAAAAAGCAAAAGCTATTTAAATTACATAACTTTGACGTAGTAAGATCGCACCTTTCGATCGACTTTTGATTGGTTCACATGTAAAATGTGGTAAACTTTCAGTCTCAAAACTTGAAATCATGACGAACAACAGATTTTAACTTTGTTAGAACTTGATTGGATGAGGAAGTTCTAAAACGAGTGGATCAGAAAAGGATCTTGATGGAAACCACACAAAACAAAAAAGGAAAAATAATTGGACACAGCTTCATTGATTATATTTCTATAATCGAGGTTAGGGTAAAAGAAAGCGTGGAAGAGGAAGATCAAGAATAAGCTACACGGGCCAGTTAAAAGAGAACGTTGCCGTCATGTCGGTAAATGCAAGAGACTTCAATGGAAAGAGAAAGATGGAGACAATTGCATCATTACACCGACTAGTGCTACGCTCATCATAGAACTTGATTATGTAATTGATTTTCAATTTTATGTATAAAATTGAAAATGTATGTATGTATGTAGTAAGTAGATACTACCTAAATGTATCTACCTAGATACATGTAGGTAGTATCTATTTACTACTTATTAGACTTTGCTGGCACATGGCACCGACTTCAAATAGATGAGCGGGTAGCGCTTACAATAATTATATTAATTTATTTTTCGCTTTTGAGTGCTTATTTGGTCCTGAAGTCGGTTTAAGTTTTTTGAAATATAATTTATTTTACCCTTTTTAGTTCAAAACCAGTTTTAATTAAAATAAAGTGCATGTAATAATATAAAATAAAAATATTCACCGTTGAGGAGTTCCCTCACCGGAAGTCAACCCTGGGTGCATCAGCCAAGTCATGATGGAATTTAGAACATGGTTATTATGGTTAAATCCATTTACAAAATGCTGTGTCTGTACTCTTCACCGTTGAGGAGTTCCCTCACCGGAAGTCAACCCTGGGTGCATCAGCCAAGTCATGATGGAATTTAGAACATGGTTATTATGGTTAAATCCATTTACAAAATGCTGTGTCTGTACTCTTCACCGTTGAGGAGTTCCCTCACCGGAAGTCAACCCTGGGTGCATCAGCCAAGTCATGATGGAATTTAGAACATGGTTATTATGGTTAAATCCATTTACAAAATGTTGTGTCTGTACTTTTCACCGTTGAGGAGTTCCCTCACCGGAAGTCAACCCTGGGTGCATCAGCCAAGTCATGATGGAATTTAGAACATGGTTATTATGGTTAAATCCATTTACAAAATGCTGTGTCTGTACTCTTCACCGTTGAGGAGTTCCCTCACCGGAAGTCAACCCTGGGTGCATCAGCCAAGTCATGATGGAATTTAGAACATGGTTATTATGGTTAAATCCATTTACAAAATGTTGTGTCTGTAGTTTTCACCGTTGAGGAGTTCCCTCGCCGGAAGTCAACCCTGGGTGCAGCAGCCATGCCATGATGGAGTTTAGAACAGGCTATATTATAGCTATATCCATTTACAAAATTTTGTGTCTTTGCTGTTCGCCGTTGAGGAGTTCCACTATCCACCATAAATAGTACCAGATTATTGCATTGTTACTAAACTTACTTAGTATGCACTTCAGCTCAATCGAAAACCGGGAATTGGATCAAAACTGACTTCTAAAATTTTATTGCATTGTTAGTTAGTTTTTCCTCGATTTCCTTGAGATTCCATCATCAGATTCTGACTTGATGTTAATGAGACTACCTCTGGAGTATACCCTTTTTGGCAGCATTTGGAAAACTACATCGAGTTTTCTCGTCACCCATACCGCAATGTTTGAAATCGAAAGTTTTCAATTAGCGCGTCCTACCCATCATGACATATGGAGCCGAAGCGTGGACACTCAAAGTACGGCTAGTCCACCAGGTCAAAGTCGCTCAGCGAGCTATGGAAGTACTAATGAGCTATGAGACTATCCGATATAGAACTAAAGTTGTTGACATTAGGACACAGTGCAATGCTGCTCATTATGGGAAGCCTATGTCCAGCAGTGCACTTCTATAGGCTGATGACGATGATTAAATAAGTACCTATGGTGGCTACCGGCGAAAACTACAAGTGAGGATGAGGTTTTTTGAGTTTTACGTTAAAAGTATCAATCCCTCAGGAATCAAATTTATATCAGACCACCTCTGAAGTATGATCTACGAAACAAAAAATTAATCAACACAATCGATTCATTATTGGCGGAGTTATCGCGGAACATACATACAAAAAAATAATTATATATAAAAAGCAACATACAGTCGAATTAAGAACCTCCTCCTTTTTGAAGTCGGTTCAAAATGGCGTTTAACAGTCGCTATAGTGCATTTTCTAGCCTATGTCACGTTACCTAGACGAATCCAACGATACCTATTTGTCAACAAAATTCGTCTAGCCATTTGGGCTACAGCGATAGCCAAAGAAACTCACATATAATACACTCAGTCATGTGAAACCTGAAGAAGAAGAGATTTCTTTCAAGTTTCAAGAGTCTTATTGCAAAAATTGAACATTTTTTAGCTCGCTGACTAGGCGATGTTAAGTTAGGATCAATATTATAAGTTGTTTATCATCCGAGGATAGGAAAGCTTTAATTGAATAGAAGTAACTAAATGTAATTAAATAAGTTTATTTTAACTCGATGTTTGCTACTCGTTCTTAAGGTTGTTTTCTTTTGTATTTTATTTTCTGTAGAGCTCTCTTAGGCTATTTTATATTTAGTTAGTTGTTTTTGTAAAATAAAAAGCAACCTAATTTATTAACTCCTAAATTTATACAAAAATAATAGAAGAATACAAAGAGAATTGTTTATTTTCCTAAAGAAAATAAAACAAATGCCATCAAAGGGTCGGTACCTTCTTATATAAGGTACCACAGGTGTATATCTAGTTTATGTGGTACATTATCCAAAGGGTTGGTACCTTCTTATACCACTCTAAGGTACCTCAGGTGTATATCTAGTGTATGTGGTCTAGTTATTTGACATATTATTTCTCGAACCAATATTTCTCAAAACTTTCGAAGACAAAAAAAGTCACATAAATAATTCTCCACGCCGGTTCTAGTCTAGACACGTAATTTATGGTTAAAAATAATATAATTAACAAAAAGGTTTTATGTAATTGGTCCTTCAAATATTGAATAGACATTTTCTAATCGAACCTCTTTGTTCAAAACATACACTAAACCCTATTGTAGTGATTAATTTACATTTAGTAATCATCTGGCCCTATCGGATATTATTTTGAAAAGATATTATTAACAATTCGGTCTTTAGTACGGTGGAGTACGGTTCAATGTCGAATATTATTAATTAAACATAATCCAAAACGAAACCATTAGTTCGGCGAGTTCGTCTAACTAACTAAGGATGTAATTTTAAACCACTATTCACATCTTCTTCTTTAAACTATGAGTTTTAGGCACAGACCACGGATCTCTACTTTCTACGACCCTTTTCCTCGTCATTTGCGCATTCACGCGTGACCGTCGTCAGTTCTTCTACGATTTGATTTCAAACTCATAAAACATACGTCATTCCGCAAAAAGTTGGAAGAAATTGGTTAATCATAAGATATGGAGCGAAAAAGTCATTTTTTATTTATTGTGAACACAGCTACGTGACAGGTAGGTCGTACGGTCGACGCAGCTGCCCGTCGGTGGTGAGATTATTGAAGTGTGCCGGTGTTAGGCAGCGCAACGCCACAATCAGTCGGTGGCCAGAGGCAGATTTGTTAGTTAGCAGGATGCACCACAGGCAGAAGAAGTTGGCGTGAGTGCTGAATTTTGTTGCAACCTCTCACACCAAATGCTAAATGAACGATGAATGAATCAAATTAACTTTTAAAATCTTATAATAAAACACAGTTTAGTGAATGGACCTTTTATTCATGAACGAGGCCAGATGGGCCAACCCAAAGATGATAAATGGAAAGCACTTATAAATAAAAAACACGGGAAGCTTGCAGCCATTACCTTCACTTAAGGCTATTTTTATGGCGTAAGAAATATTAATAGCAGACAGTAAACTTACAATCGAAATGTCTCGACGGAAGGTTTTTTAAGGTTGATTGGAAAACTCTATCTATAAAATGTATTGCAGTTATAATTGTGATTTGTTTAAGTATAACCAATTATTGCTGTTTTACGACTTACTAATGGTTATCATTTTCATATTCTCTATATTGCTTCATGTGGTACAATCAATACAAGGTTTTTTTAGTTTAAGTTTGGTCTGTAATAATGAGCCCTTAATATAGTTAGATAACCTACCTACCAGTAAAATATGCAGATGTATTGTGTTTTTATCAATATCATTAATTAAGGGTTTATTTTCAGGCCATTAAATTGAATATAAGGCCAGGTGCGAGACAAACAAAATTTTCGATTTCAAGTACAGGTGGAGTGAAATTCTCAAAAAATCCGTCGGAATAAATAAACAAATTTAAGGATTCGATTCGCAAACATTCCAATGTTTGAAAATACCCCTGCCTGTCACATTGGTTTGGGCCACCTTTTCTAACTTTACTCGCTTCTGCCTATGGACTTGCTCGCGTAGTATCCGAATAAAAAGTAGCCTTTGTTTTCATACAGGTCACATATTAAATATATTGAAAGTTTAATCCAAAACCTTCTAACCTTTACGGAGTTGAGTGGGAATAAATTACTCACTCACAACCTTTCGCATTCAAGTTGAGTGAGAATACACACACACACACACACACACAGAGAGAGAGAGAGAGAGAGAGAGAGAGAGAAACTTTAGCATTTTTAATATGAATAGTAGATACTTGCGTGTTGTTTCACGGCACATGATTTCTGATTTAATCATATAACGATTGTACAAAGAAAACTTATGAGCATTGGAATGAATATGTTTAATATTTTCATTTACAACTAAATTCCACCGCGTTTCCTACACGCTTTGTACTAAAACTTCGTGTCCACTCCCGTCTTAAGAGATTATATATAATAATTACTGTATCATGATTTGGCGACACTACCTTTGGATATGGATTTATTGGATTCATCTTCAGATCATTGTTAAATAAACAAACAATCTCAAACTTTAACTTTGATACAATACCTATATTTCCTTCATTTACGATGTCGTCTGTGGCGCACTGGATGAAGGCCTGCCTGAGACGCAGTAGCCGTTGTGTGATTGATCCCCGTTACAAGACACATTTTTGTATGATCTGCAAATATTTGTCTCGGGTCTGGATGTTTTCTATTTAAATGTATTTATTTACTTTAGTTCCCATAAGGGACAAGCTCTGCTAAGTTTGGGACTAGATGATTTTGTGTGATATGTCCAGCATTATTTTGATATTACAGTACTTTCGGAATAATGTGACTAATCTTTTCAGGTCTTCCGGCCGCTGAGGAAGTGAGACAAGAAATCATCAAAGAGCTAATATACACAGAGGCTGCGTACATTCGTCACCTCAACGTGATCGTCAAAGTAAGTAGACCTACTACTTATTGTAGGATGACAACGAATATTCCTACCTGATGTAGAGTAAGCGTAAAAAAATATTTTGGCAAATCACAGAGCGTTGCATTATTCTGAATCTACGCTTTCTCATTGGGCAAAATTGTACGCCAACGATACGAATACTTTTTCACTTTTTCACTACACTTTGTGATCGAGCCTATGATCAAGTATATTTTCCTTTTTTACTTTTCTGCCTTACTAACTTAAACATAATAAACTACAATTATTTCTAATTAAAAACTTCTATAAGCATCGAAATTACTACTATTGTAACTAATTTATCTCAATGCTCATGAATGTGATACTAGCTGACACGCGCGCTACTTCTTTTGCGTGTATAATTCTGCTTTCCTGTAAAATGTTTTCCGAATTTGGATATTTTTATATGTCATCTCCCTACCACAAGTCCCTGATAAGTCCAATCAGTTGCGAAACAAGGGAACTATTTTGTAAAGAAAATACTTCGAACGGACGACTTACAGCGCATAAGCTTTAACCAACTGAACTACTCACATTCTCACTCTTACTTGTACACTGCAATTTTCACTCTCGTTCCCATTAGCGATGCGTTTCACGTTTATGCAAATAAACTTTCTTTCAATGTAGAATATGATGATATCTAAAATAGGTACATAACTTGAATGATAATTAATGCATTTTCTTATCATGTTAACTAAGAAACTATTTCGTATAAATGACATTTTATCAATTGAAAAGGAACAGGTCAAGCCAAATCTCTTCAATAGCTGAAAGTTTTTCGCCTGAAACTTCAAAGATGCAGAATTAAAGCAGTTTGATTCCAAGAGTTAATTAATCTTCTTTTGATACTGACAGTAATCAACCCAATCCAATCACGAGTTGCCAAAATCAAAAATATATTATCGACAATGAAAGTCAACATCAACATTTTCAATAAAAAAATCTTCACCAAAATAAAAGCTAAATGTAGCTCGTAAACATGACACATGAACATCATTACATTTGCAGTCGGTACGCGGGAAAGCAGAAATATCATAATTTACTTACCTAAAAATAACCCGAAACTTCAGGTGTTGCTGAGAGTCTGAACTCTATAAATTAATATTTTACGCGCCGCCAATAAAAAGTTCGCTTATGTGATAGGTAGATGCATACAGGACATAGGCACATAATAGACTTACAGGGATTATAATTCCGGCTTAGCAATAATCTGTCGAGAACGCGCGTTTCACTCGATAAAATGGACTTCCTAAACATGTATCTAGGGTTGTCAATAAATACAATGACATTTTCCCTTTTTTAAAACATAATGAGGAGATAATAAAAAAATACATACACGATACGAATATCACAATTCATTCCTGGGGGTTGAAGTAAAGTTTTTAATTACGTGGAAAAATTTAAATGTTTTATGTCCGGTTATTTAACGGAAGCTTCTGTCGCTCACCGAGTCCATATGAGATAAATAATAACGAAGAGGAAATTAAAGTTTTGAAGCTTTTTAGTCATAAATTATGGCAACACTTTTAACATAATGTTTTTTGAAGTTTGCACTCGTTGATTCAAGAACACTTCTTTTAAAATAACGAAGCTACGTGTAATCATTTTGAAATCGATAAGCAAATTTGGTATTCATTTATTTGTCTTGGTCGAGGTCTGAGGACATACTGCATTTATTATCGTTCATCAGATTGTTAATTGTATTATAGGTATTTGTTTTCATCATGGTAATCTTTGCCATTGGTTAACTTGTAGATTTAGAACTTGGAGGTAGATAGGTATAGACGGATGATATATTTTGGTACTTTTTCACTAATTATCTAATATATCCGGTAAAAAGCTGGATGGTACCTCAAGTAGGTCATAAGTTTTTGGTACTGTAATTTTCAATATCGCTTTGGTCTAATACTGTTATGATATTGTAAATGTTAAATCAATTTTTTTTTAATTATATTAAGATAGAAATAGTGAAATTATCGTTTATCTTTTTACAGATGTTTATAAGTATAATAACACTGTCAAAAAGTGAAACTCATCGGAAGTGCTACCCACAAAAATAAGTGTATTTTGTACTGGAGCCTAAATAATTGGAGTTTTACGTATTTTACCGTCTGTACCTAATCGAGATTAGTAAAGTAAGCTGCCGTAAATCCGTAATAGACTTTGCTTTTCATGAGAACGTTTGGATTTAAAACATACACGCACGAAACACTCAAAACTGAATCTTAGACCTTGGAAATAAGCTAACAAACATATTTGGTGAATTTGGGCCCGCCGATTCGTCGTACAGTCGATTCCAAATTATGTTCGCCATTTAGCAAGAAAATCAAATAGGTCTTCGCTATCCGTGCCTAACATCCCGTGTAATGAAATCGAGCTCATTGCGATCCGATTTTTCGAATTGATAAGTTTATAAGTATATTTTGTGTAGACAAGGATGTTATTCTCTTAGAAATGTTTGGTGAGTAGATATTTTCTATTGTATTTCACCCAGAAAGGTTGCTTTACATAAATATGTTATAATATTTTAGTGGCGTGGCGGGCAATCAGTCGTATTATACTCCTAAAAAACAAGTTCAATACCGAAGGGGCGCGCGTTAGAAATATTTTTGCCTCAGGTTTGGGTTTTATGGGTTTTATGGTTCTATACTGAGTTGTAGTTCTTGAAGACACAACACGTGAAAGGATGGAGTGTGAAGTTTAAACATTTCATTCAGAACTAGTTATCCAAGTTTTGTTTCTATTGTACGTTCTGTAAATATTTGTTTCGGGTCTGGGGGATTTCTATGTATAATATGTATTAATTTACAAAAAATAATTATCTATGTAGTCTATACAGTTATGTGGTTCCCTTATTACAAGCTCTGCTTAGTTTGGGGCTACATGATGCTGTGTGATACAGGCACCTACCAAACTAACTGGTGTTGGGCTATATCAGGGATCACCAATTAGATTCTTCAGGGGTCCGTTTTCAAAATAAAACTATCATCGCGGTCCGTTTCTACTGATTTAATATAAGCAAATGTAATTATACAGAAGTTACACGAACTTTTTTTTACAAATCAATGTGTAAAATGACATTGTTTGCCTGAAGTCTGAAGTTTGCAGTAAAGTTGGTGCAAGCTATTGTCATTAAATCCTGGAGATGTTCATCAGTAAGTCAAAATCAAAATTTATTGAAATTTCATCTTAAAAAATACTGCTTCACAAATATGTTGATCCAAACAGTTCAGTAACAGTTGATGTTTTACGGATCTTTTTAATTCTGCGCAAAAATGAACAACAACAAAAAAAATCGAAATTTTTGGTGCTAAAGAAACGAGACAAAGAAAACGGTAGCAATTTTGTATTAAACACCAAGCTGAGCTTAAACTGCAACAACAGATTTAGGAAATGAAATCGACGAGCGGAGCGAGCCGCGACTTTTTTTATTAATCCAACTAGAGTTCTGATTCGTCATAGTTGCAGATTTTTAAGGATGGGTTACGATACTTTCGACCATTACACCCTTATAGGTTACCAGTTTAGTACGTAGTTATGTAAGTAACATTAAGATACAAAAGCTGGCAATGAAATCGGCAGCGGGGCGAGCCGCAATTTTTTTCTAGTAAAGGCGTGCACATAAAATATGAAAAAGAAGACTATGTTTTATATCTGTATTTCAACTAATGTTATAATTCACAAATCAATTAATTCTGCCATGCATGCCCCAAAATTTGGTCCTGGTCTGGTCATTTCTGCGCCCCCGAGAAGAGAAAACTACGATTTATTTCTGGATATCAACCTAATTATTAACGAATAATACCATATAAGACCCAAAACTTGGTTCTAGTCTGATCATTTCTGCGCCCCATTAGGGTTTGCGCCCTGTGCCTGGGCACCGATGGCACCGCCCTATTTACGGCGGTAGTGGTTATTACCACACACAAATTTTATCCAGATCGACGAATTCGTACTCCGCACTCTCTCTCTCGCACGTTACTTCGCTCAAGACATCGACACAAAAACAAAGCGCAGGATGCATTTTAATAAGTTTCATACCTACTCACCTACCTATTATATTATGTTAAGGTCCGCACAAAATAGGTCGGCGGACCGCGGTCCACCATTTGCTGACCCGTGTGCTAGACCATTTTTTATTTAACTTTTATTTTTTTATTTTAAGTTTTAGGGAAAATCTAAGATTTTTTATATATCCCAAAAATTTCGACTCAGACGGTATTTGAAACCGCGACCTTACCATCGGATATATATACGGGATATATATAATTTTTGTTAAGTATATATAAAAAATATTACATTTTTTTTAGATAAAGTTTTCATCTACTGTCTGTCTTCTTAACAATATTTATCTTTATCTACCTGATTTATTTTGGTGCACATTGGCCATATCATTTATAGATAAAAAGACGTGTTGTAATCGTTATTGTTTCAGGTATACATCGCAGCGGCGCATGAATTACAAAACTGTGGAGTGCTTCAGGGCCTGAACACGGCTACATTGTTCCCACACATTCCTGATATTTATAATGCTAACGTCAAATTCTGGGAGAGAAGCATTTACCCTATGATCAGAGAAGCCAAGAAAAAAGGGACTTTGTAAGTTCACAACTAGCCTTTTTCTTATGGGTTTTCACCAACAACTGAGGATCCTTCCGATATTTTTTTGCTTCATTCACTATCTCCTTCATACATTATTATAAAAAAATGATGTACGATTAGCCAGGTATTCCATGTTATTGACTTTTGTAATATATCAACTATAGCGCGTGCCTAAAAATATGGCTTTTTGCCAATGATAGAGCGCCGCAATTCTTCTAGTATTGTGTTTACGGTGATTACGAACTCAATGAATTAACGTGCCCTAGGTATTGTAAGCCAAAACAAGTGGTAGATCTGGGGCTTTTTCATCAAAGTTCAAAGTTCATTTATTGATAACTAAGGTTACAAGTCAAACCTAGAATGAAATACCTAGAAAATAAATAATTGTTAAATGATTTAAATTCTTCAAACGAAACGTGTAGAAGCACTGAGAGATTAGCCAATTTTTAAGACGGCGTCGATGGTGCATCGGTTACGCTACACGGTAGGCGATTGTAAACTGCTGGACCTATCATGTGTACTAACTTTGCAGCTTTAGCGAGCCTTCGAGGGATGACTCTCAATTGCTCAGAATTCCTCAAATTGTATTCATGACCGCCCCCACACCTCGCATACTCTTCTAGATGGTTTCTTGCATAGATCGCAGCTTGATAAACTACCAGCGCTGGAACTGTCATTATCTTCAATGCCACAAAATAAGGTCTAGCGGAGGTCTGCTGCTAAACTCGCACGATGGCACGCACTGATCTATTTTGAAGTCTGAAGGCACGCTCCCAGTCTGCGGCGCACCCCCATAGGTCTACTCTATACTGGAGGTGTGTGTGTGTGCGGAGGCAAAGTAGAAGTTTCTCACCGTCTCCTTATCCAACGTTGCCGAGAGACGCCAAAGAGCAAAGCAAGCTCTACCTATTTTCTTACACAGAGTGTGAATATGTTGTTTCCATGTCAGTGCTTTATCCATAGTGAATCCAAGGAACACAGTCTCATCAACATGACTAACTTCCTGGCTCACGACCGTCACATTCATCGGCCTGTGTGCACGTCCTGCCAGGTTAAGATGCATGTAATTAGTCTTTGTAACGTTCAGAATAAGGCCATCATAATATCTCCTATTCATTTTATCATTTATTTTTTAACGACACCTGCAAAAACTACCGATATTTTGTAGGGCTGCTTTCTGATGAAGAAGCCAATTAAGAAGGTATCTTATTTCAGATTCGACCCGAAAATGATGATACCTGGGCTTCTAGAATTCTCGGAAATATTCGACTGTTACGAAGAGTATGTGCAGTGCCAAAGTACTGCAGTCGAATATCTCCGAGAAATGCACCCAGATCCTGAGTTCCAGGTTTTTCTGGCTTGGTGCAACCAGCACACCGGCAACCGGTAAGTAACTACAATGCCGATTTTATACGTCATCCCTTCAATAAAAATATGATTAATCAGACAAAACCTGGGAACAAATTGTCGGACACGTCCGTAAGCCGCGGCTGTCTGTCGCCTCGTGGTTTATTTCTATCTGGATAGGACTGTGTAAACTAACAGTTATAAGTCGCGAACGATATTAACGCCCCAATAAAGCGACCGACCTAGCAGTGAAGGTGGCTAATAACTGGTCCAACCAAATTGAAATAAAAAAGGGGGTTTAATTTAATTTATTGACACTTAGAATTGGAAAAAGTCGCGGGCGTCACGGTGGGCCGTCCTGAGCATTCTGATAGAAATTTGGCCGACTGGATGCCGAACAACCGTCTACATTCCTCAGACCACCACCACCACCACCACACCAGCCAATATTAGTCCACTGTTGGACATAGGCCTCCCCTAATATAGGGGGATATGCCCATAATCCCCACGCTGGGCATGTGGGTTGGGGATCACAGGGCACAGCTTCTCGCACCACCGACGCTGCTGCCCGTCGGTGGCCAGGGGATTTAGCTGTGTCGATGTAGACTGTGCTATGCGCAATCAGCCGGCCGCCAGAGCCCCGTTCGTTGTTTAGCAGGATGCACCACGTGCAGGTGAGGTTGGCTTGGGTTCCGAAGATGGGGGTTGGAACCCCGTACACCCTCAGACGCGTCCGATAATTTGTTTCCACCTGAATACATTTTGTATAGATGTTCTCGTCCTGGCTGATTTTGGCTACAGCGACGGTTTTGTATTTTAGATAGGCATGCCAAAGCTTTGTCGATCTGTCCTTTGATGTGCACTATGATGATTAATACTACATATTCAATCTTGTTGGTAATGGTACGATTGCATATCGAGCATGCCAGTACCCCGTTCACGTGATTGTATGTTTTGGCTGCAGGTGGCCGTAAAGTTATTTGTCAGGTACTCGTGGAAGTACTATCGCCATATTTTGGCCGCTAAGTTTTTAATTGCTAAAGAATACCTGTGACACCTGAAAATTGGGCAAGTGTGGTGGAAAAGACCAAACGATTAATATTATCGGATTGGGAAAGGGATGTGACTTTCGATAACATAAGAGAGCAAGAACCAATCCTAATAAATTTAGGCGAAGATTCACCATCTGACGCAGATTTGATGTCGGTCGACGATTAATAAATTTTATTAAAATAGGTAGGTACCTAATACTATTTACGTATAACAGAAGAAAACAAAGATCAGACATCATCATGAATTTTCCCAATATGAATATCCTCAGATATTGCTTAGTACGCCAATCTATATGGGAATAAATTATATGAGATTGAGGAATCCGTAAAATGGAGTAGTCAGAGGGAAGTCCAAAGATTATATTTCACAGACGATCACTTTTTGCAAGCAGTTACTATGCCACGCGATTTACCTGCTATGTAAATCCCACTATATTGTAAATACCTATTTTAAAATATTTTCGTTTTTAAATATGATATTAATAGTAACATAAAATTGAAAATACCTATTTTATGTCGAACAACTAAAACCGAGAAGTATAATCGATTATCGATTTTACGCCGTCAAATCGCTAAACCAAGTATTTATGTAGCTGCAATCACTACTTCCATCAGTGTTTCTGAATGGAGACTTTTGGTCCGTTTTCGGACTTCATTTGATTTCGGCGGGCTTTTTATCCTTGCACAGTTTGTTAAAACAAGATTGGTATCAATCATTTATATTTGCAACAAAGTTAGCCAATCACCCAGCTGGAAGTGGTGAGAAAGACATTATGTAATGAAAATATCAATTGAAAGAGTTAATTCACTATATTGAATCATATACTCATTATAAATATTTATTTTACATTAAAAATATAACTTATTGGGGAGATCTTTGCCCAACAGTGGGACGAGAAGGATTAGATGAAGAAAAAATGTGAAACCTAATACGACTATAATATATATTTTAAACATGCATAAAATATAAAAAAAAATTACCATAATTTATAGTAGGGGAGCCCAAGCGGGGATTTCGGGATTTACTAAAGCGCGGCAGATTAATATACAGGGGGATACCTTGTACCCGGTTGAGTACCTCCACAAAACATGAGGCCCATATATAAGGCCGCCCGTGAAGGATACAGGATCAGATTAGTAAAAAAAAATTGACTATCAGAAATTCTCGAGCGCGTCAGATTAAGGTAGGGTGAGTTAATTACATCCTAAAAAGTGTATATTCCACTAATCTGACAATTTGAGAGTGACGTAAAAAAAGGGGAGGGCAACAAAGTTGTAAAAAAAAAACGTCATCTCGACATTCTCGAGCGTAGCTAAATTTTTTTTTATTTTGAAGGAAATAATTCAAGAATAATGAAAAATATATAATCTGACGATTTCCGCAAGCCGAAATAACAAAAATTCGTCGATAAAGTTAAATGCGTGCAGCTGCGTGATGCCTACATTTCCTTCTCCGCGTTTCTATTCCTCTCTCTCTTTCTCTATCTATTACTCTCTCACTCCGTCCCCACTCTGGTTTCTGTTGCCATGACGCCATCACAGCTGATCATAAAGACTCGTTCGTGGCATACTGTTTACAACGTGTTTCCAACGTTTTGGCAAATTATTTTGAAAGTGGTTTTTTTGGAATAACTTTTAACCGGCTTTATCGATTAACTTCAAAAACTAATCCGCCTTCGAGCTTGAAAAACCACGTCGATCGCCACCAAGCTGGTCAAAATCGGTTGATTCGTTCGAGAGATATCGTGAACGAAAGAAACCCGAAAAAGAGATTTTTCGGGATTACTCCGAAATTTGTGGTTCGATCAATTAAAATTGCAAAATTACTTATGAGGATGATAAAACTGCGTCGAATGGTGCCAACCGCGTGAAAATTGGTTGATCCATTCAAAAGTTATTGCGGTTTGAAAATTCCAAAAATAGTGTTCTATGAAACTTCTATCAGACTTTCGAGCTGGGAGAGCTCAAATGCATAGAAATATTATTTCTTTGAACTCAGCGAGCTCAAAATATCACATAAATTATATTTTGAGCTCAAAAATGTCATAAGTACAATTTCAAGCGCCCAGGAATGGAATTAGCGGGAAGTTGCAGGGATGGCCTTTAAAGTGAACCGTTTTTCTAATTTTTTTTTGTCAGATCAGGCGAATCCCTCTATATAATCGTCAGATTATGAGACAGTACGTTTAGAACATAAAGATGAACCATATATATCTTAATCTGACGCGCTTGAGTATTTCAAAATGGCGATTTTTTTTTGCACATTATGAAAATGGCCGCGAGTTTGCGTCCCATCGAAATCGTCAGATTAGTGAATGAGAGCTTTTTTTTGGTGTACTTAACACTCCCTTAGAAAATCTGACGCGCTCGATTAAATTTTTTTTTTTTTCATTTTCAACCCTTAAATACAACCACCCGCATCATGCAAACGATCAGATTAACATACGTACATTATTAAAAATACGTAGGGCATTGATGCTATCAATATCTGATGCGCTCGAGGATGTCCATGCAACAGTTTTTTTTTACATATTTAAAAATCTATAGCCGCTTCCCCCACCGATGTAGAGGTATATATCATATAAAATTTTTTTCTTCTTATCATCTAAGCTTTGCATCCCAATAGGTCTCTACGACGCTCGAGTAAATCCCCATTTAGCCTCGTGGGCTCCCCTACTATTAATTTTGTTTGTCACACAGGCTTCAACTTTCCGACATACTGGTGAAACCGATGCAGCGTCTCACGAAGTACAGCCTTCTTATATCACGCCTCTCCAGCCACGTTGACGATGAGGGAAGGAAGCGTGAATTGGAGTATGTGGTGAGTAGGCAAGCGCCAAAACCAAATTGTATTATATTGTCCAAAGACTCATTGTAAATCGTCTCAACCACTTCCAACGCCTCTATCCCTAGATGAGTGAACCAACCAACTTATTACTAGAAGGGGCATCGAGCATCACGGAGTGTCGGCCCAACTTTGAGTATTTATTTATTTTATTTATATGTGATAATTTACTCATACAATTTTGCCAATGATTTTTTGTCGTGCGTGAGTGAAGGTGAGAGAGAGGAGGAAACGAACCTGTTCGACACATGTTCACATGATGACAGCGGTTCTGACACATATTCTCACGAATTTTGTAGTATGTTTACTTTTTTTTTCTTTGCCTCTTTCCTTCAGAATTCGTACTGAATCATCAGTTTGATCACTTATTGAGCTCAAATATTTGAGTAGCATTGGACATAAAGCCGTTGCATTGAATAACCGGGATATTGACCATGAGACTGATTGACCAGTGGATTGTGATGATCATAACTTTATTCATTGCTCTGAATTTTCATCGTAAAATTATAAAATATTGGCAATTATCTAATGATCAAAGAAATAACAATGTTTTTGATAATGTATAACTAGCTTCCGGCCGCGGTTTAGCTCGCGTGGTAGGTACCCGAATAAAAAGCAGTAGTTTGTCGTATTCCAGAACATATTATCATAATATAACTACACGCGCCCGTTTGACCTTGGGCCCGCAGGTACACCGGCGCCGTTTGTCGGCGCTGACTTTATTTTTTTCCCGGCGCGCGGTATAACTTCTGGCACACTTGAGATTGTATAAGATAACAAATACTCGGAATCTGACCCTTCATAACAAAAGACTTATACATATGTATAGGCGTTTCGAATGACACCTAATTTGTATGTGAATGGCATAATAACAAATAAAACATTTTAGAAGCAACCACTTCGAAGAAAGTTGCTCCTCAGTTATAAAATGCTTCATAATTTGAAAATGAAGAGGTAAATTATGTGTTAGTTGTTTTATATGAGATAATAGGCATCATATAAAGCCGAAAAAAAAACAAAAACAAACCTTCCATAGTAAAAAAATATTTACTTAGAATTTTTTTGCATACGTTGCGGCTTTATTCTCGCACCAAAGGTTTTTGTAATACAAATTCAACAGGTATATTCAAAATATTGGTATTTTCTGAAAGCTTCAGGGCTGTACCTTAAAGCTAAGTTATGATTTTGATAATCAAAATGAAAATCTGGAAAAGTATGTGAGTACGTGGCGCATACTCTATATACTTACATATACTCAATATGTAAGTATATAGAGTATGCGCCACAGAGGACGGCCTCTGTGGCGCAGTGGGCGAAAGTGCGCCTGAGACGCAGAAGGTTCCGGGTTCGATTCCCGCTGCGGGACAAATGTTTGCATGTTCTGTAGATATTTGTCTAGGGTCTGGGTGTTTACTATGTATGATATGTATTTATGTGTAGTATATCAATCATGTGGTTCCCTTAATACAAGCTCTGCTTAGTTTGGGGCTACATGATGCTGTGTGATTACGTCCCACATTATTTATTTATTTATTTATTTATATGACGTCATAATGCGTACTAACATGAACAAATTTTTTTCAAATCTTAATTTCAAATTATTAAATAATTTTCAATGCTAAAATTTAACTTAGGGGTCTTCTGAGTTTATATTTCGAAATAAATACGCGTAAAATCTAAAACTCAAGATATATTTCGTCTCGACACCTTCACCAAAAATGATAGTTACGGAGGGTCGATTTCAAATTTTTTTGCTCTATTAGTCTATTGAATATTTTTAAGTTTCAACACTTTGAATTTGAAATGGTAGTTCCGGTGGATAGAAAAGAAACAAAAATCATTCCTAACAGCTAAGTCTATAAGAAAAAGCAGGACAGAAAGATTTATGTCAAGTGGCGGCGAATTCAAAATTGGGTACTGTACCCAGGGTGTATCGACGACATTTTTAAAACTGGGTACTATTACCCATGGGTAATTTAGCGGGCTTAGGTGCAAAACCTTAGCTTGAAGGAGAAGAAAAAAATATCACATTTCATTACTCCACATATTTAGTAGGTCACGATAGGAAGTGATATTAAAAAGACAATAGAAAAGGTGCTTGGTATCTGCCTGCATAATTATGTGCCAAGAGCAATAACCTAGCAAAGCGATAATAGATACTCAGAATCGATACATAATAACACCCTACGGTTAAGCTTTCCACAAACCATAGACTGCGTTTATTATCAGCACGTGATACTTCCTACTTGTTATGGCAAATGTAGATATGTTAGGACGTTTGTGAATCCTCTATGACGAAACAGCTGAATAGATTTCATTTGGTATGAACGTTTATTATTCCTGTATCTAACACATAGGCTTTTTAGCCACGGAGTACTTATAAAACAGGCTGGGTGCGGGTTCTATCCACCATAACCATCTTTGGCTCCCTGCCAACCTCATCTGCCTGTGGTGCACCCTGGTGAATAACAAACGGGATTCTGGCGGTCGGCTGATTGCGGCATAGCGCAACCTAACACTGGTACAGCAAAATATTCTGGCCACCGACGGACAGCAGCGTTAGTGGTCCGAGAAGCTGTGTCCTACGATCTCCTACCCGCATGCCTAGAGTAAGGATTATGGGCATATCCCCCTTCTTATAGGGGAGAACAATGTCCAGCAGTAGCCTAAATAGGCTAGTTTTGTGTGTTTGTGAGCACCTATAACGTTCTAGACTACGTGTAACATTTACGAAGGAAGGCTACTTACATCCGGGTAATGAGCAGAACTGTGGCTCGTCAGAAGCTAGTCATTATCTAAATCATATATTTATTTAATTAATTAGGATGTATTTTTTTATACTGCTTTCGACGTTTTCTTGTCGAATATAATAGGTCTAATAGAGTCAAATTAAAAACAGAAACACGATTGCATAATACTTTTCTCGATATATTTATTATCCAAGGTTGGCCCATTCTAAACTCTTCTTTCTGGAATAATATAAAAATTATTTAGGTGAAATGAATCAGCCTCTACATTTACCTTTTAATTTAGTTAAATAACTAACATAAACGTAACATAATTATTCATTTTAAGTTATAAATCTTCAAACAAAAACTGACTATTAATAAAAAGGTTTATTTTGTACTGTTTTTATTGAATCTGGTACACTGAATAACAGTATGACTATCGTTGCTGATAAAACCGGTCTTTTTAAATTGTAAAATTTGGGTTCCGTACCAAATGGGCACCAATACTAAGCCTTCGCTGTACGTCCGTCTGTATGTTAGCGGGTATCTCATGAACCGTAATAAGAAGAGAGTTAAAATTTTCACATGTGTATTTCTATTGCCGCTTTAACAATAAATAATAAAAATCATTTTTATAATACATATTATTGTACTATATATATACCATACGATGGTACCCTTCGTGTGGGAGTCCGACTCGCACTTGACCGGTTTTTAATTTTTAATGAATACGTTACGACTATACAGGTCCTATTATATGGTAACTGCCATTTCAATCACCATAATTCTCGCTTCGACAGGATCCCGAACAGTCACGAACGACATAACTGTACACTCGATTGCAAAAGGCTATTTAGGCTAAATTTGCCTAAAAAATAAAGTATATTGAAAAATGTTAAGTTTCAATTCTTTAAGGTTCTGATTCTAGCATTCCCGTCCTGACTATTTTACAAAGCCTAGGATCTTTCTCCGTCCGTCAGTCCATCGTAATAATGGAGAGCGTGATAACTAATGTGGAGGCACAAATCTAAGAGGCGAGAAAGAATTACTGGTCCACACTTAATAATTTCTTCCTATAAAAACCATATACATTATGAAAAAGCTATTCTAAAGAAATTATTCTAAAATAAATATAGGAACAAATAGAATAAAAAAGCATCGTGCACCGGTGTTGCCGTATTTGATCGCCGTAATGCCTTCAACAAGGCATCTATAACACTTTTTATAATTGAATGTACCTTGAATTTATCAAAACCAAGTTCGATAGTTAAAGTCGGTCGCTTGCGTGTTGAACCCAATCTTTGAAAATAAATAGTTACATAACGATCAAGGCTTTCTGAGGGCTCTTTGCAGACTTGCTTCTGACCGCAGCTCCGTTCATTTTGTACTCAGCCATGTTTTATTCCTAGTTAGAAGTATAACATGTGCAAAGTTTCAGCTCAATATTTTCAACTGTTTTTGTTTGTCGTGAAGGGGCAATAAACACTCAAACGAACTTTCGATTTTTATTATTCATGGAATGGTAAGCACCAAAGAGGTTGTTTTTTTTCTTGTAAGCACCGCTATGTCCGTTTCTCCTTCGACAGTTAAATGGTCTACCTATTTGCAATTACAATGTTAAAAACTGTATTAATGCTGACTGGCCGATAGTGTAGGGGTGCTGATTATTTTTCTGAAATTCATCAGCCGATCGCTGACCTCTCGATGAAGTTACGGAGCGGTCTTATTTACGCAATTTCTGGAGCGAAACAGTTTCAAATGTTTTGAACTATATAACCAAGAACATGGGCGGCATCTAGCTCAGACTAGCGCAGGATCGAGGCCTAGAAGACAAAGAAGGGTATGCCCAGCAATGGTCGAAGCTAGTGATGAATAATGATGATAATGAAAAATGCCATACGATACTTCATAACGATACCACTTAATATTTGTTTTCCACGTTCAGGACAGCAACATCAAGTCGTTCACCTTGGGTGTAAACCGCGCCGTACGACAGAGAGAAGAGTGTTTGAAGATCGAAGATTTGAAAATCGAACCATATGAGCCGGTAAGTTGCGATTTTGTGTAGGCGATAGAAACTTAAGTATCTACCTATTTTTAAATTTATGGTAGTGACTTAGTAGAAGTACTCAGATAAGTGGACTTTAAGGGTCTGCGCACACTGGCGGACGGCGGGACTCCTCTATCAGCCAGCGTACACTGACAAGTAAAATCCTCTGCGATACCGCGAGCATCTGCCAGCTTGCTGGAGCATCTGCTGGTATACCACGGTATCGACCGAGTAGCCACCGCTCGCTGGGTTTTGATTATTCCACTAGCGACTACGCAGTCGAAAGGTTGCTTTAGAAAGAGAGTGTTGTAAGTTTCATTTCATAATGGTGGATTGAGATTTAGCTCTATAGCATATACTGGCGCATTCCTACGCCTCCCGTCACGGTATTCTAGCGTGCTCTTCGATTCTCTAAAGAATACTGAAAAAACGTCCCGTCCGCCAATGTGCGCAGACTCATAAAGTCCGCTTATCTGAGCATTTTCATTGAACTAACGAGTTATCGCGACTCGTTGGTCGCTTACGTTTTGTTGAGATTCGTGTTCTCACTATATTCAGATTTAGATTCTGTATTCAATGGCTTCGGGGTAGTTTTCCACAATTTCCCCAGTGTCAAGTATAATTGTTCATAATAATACATACATACACATACATATATAAAGTTACGCCTATTTCCCAGAGGGGTAGGCAGAGAACACGGATCACCACTTGCTGCGATCCTGGCATACCTCTTTAGCTTCTTTCACTTTCATCACATTCTTCATGCATGCTCATTGGCTTAGGGTACTCTTGACCTGGCCTTTTCCAGCACGTCTCCGATTTGATCGGAGAAAGTACGTCGAGGTCTTCCCCTTCCAACTGTCCCATTTATACTCGCCTCATATACTTTTTTCGTCAATCTCTTTTCATCCATGCTTTCTACATGCCCCAAACCACCTCAATATACCTCTATCAATCCTTGTCATTATATCTTCATTCACTCCATACCGCTCTCTTATTACACTAATCTGCACTCTGTCTATCGAAGTCACACCACACATACCACCCAGGGCTTTCATTTCTACAGCATTTATTCTTACCCAGCTTACACTACCATCAGTATCGGCACCAACAGAACTATGTACAGCCAGTCGTGCCTTTTCAGACACTTTCCGGCTACTCATGAAATCGTGCAACGCCCCATTCACTCGATTGCCAGCATTCACTCTCCTTTCAACCTTCATGCTTTTCGTCTCTTGTGAACAAAGTTCCCGAATACACAAACTCTTTCACTTGTTCCACTCTTTTTCCGTCTATCATGATATTACATGCTGAAATACATTCATCCCTTTCAAAAATCATTACTTTTGCTTTGCTAACATTCACCTTCATACCTTTCCTTTGAAAAACTTCATGCATAATAAATAATAAATAAATAACGCTGGACTATCACACAGCATCATGTAGCCCCAAGCTAAGCAGAGCTTGTGTTATGGGAACCACATGATTGATATATTACATATATACATTTTTTTTGTAAATACATACATATCGTACATAGAAAACACCCAGACCCGAGACAAATATCTGCAGAACATGCAAACATTTGTCCCGCGGTGGGAATCGAACCCGCAACCTTCTGCATCATAGGCGGACTTCGCCCACTGCGCCACAGAGGTTGTCGATATAATAGTTATCAGTTACCATCTCCTGTAACTCTTCCGCCGACGACGCAAGTATGACTTGGTCATCAGTGTAGAGAAGACATTTGAGTTCATAACAATATATCAAAAAATATCGGCGAACAATAATTTTCATCAGACAATTCCAGTCCACAACTTTTTTCAATTTCACTACACTTGTACAAGGTACAATATGTTATTCAGGCTGTGCATGTTATATCAAGGTTACTTATGTTCTAATGTTATTTATTATATCTTAGTAATATCTACTACGTGAGACTATGTATCGACGTGATTTCTATCTGTCGCATTATGTCTTCACGTTAACTTAAATCTAATAATAAATCAGTTGCGATCTATACGTTAGAAGTATTATTTCAACAATAGCTTTAACAACACTTGTGTCTTATTACTAACGCTGGTTGGTTAATTTGCCAATACTTTAAATAACAAAAATCAAAAAAACGCTAGAAAATAAAATATTGTTTTATTTTACAAATAATCACACAAACGTCGTTCAAGATGAAAAAGTTGTCGACTAGACTTTGTATATTAAATATTGTTAGGATATTATGCGACTTTATCCGTAGGTACATATATCACGGCTGATTATTTCATGATTTGATTTATAATTTCGTAGTTATTGACTTAAATGATAAGTATATTTAAAACAATGTTTTTTTTCCACAGGATTTCAGAGATGATATATCAGAAAAAGCCTACAAGAAGTTTAACACCATCAATCTGTTATTGCCCATGATAGATTGTGGGCAAGTTACTAACAGATGTCTCATCCACCAGGGAGTTCTGCGCTACAAGGATCAACTAAAGGAGGCAAGAATTATATACAGCATTGCAAATTTTACCTTTGAGCCGACACACAATCCCTAATTTAAAGATTTAAAAAAGCAAAAACAAATGTTTATGTTTCAAGAATTGGCTTGTAAATGAATAGTTATTCATAATGGACATATATAAGTTGTCAATATTCAACATTTTAACAGACTCGTTGTTTTAGAAAATGACAGCGATTTTTTTCGATTCATTGTTGGTATTTGGGGGGTAAGGTGTTCCAACCTCCAACTTCCGGACACAAAAGCCAACCTCACCTGCACGCGGTGCACCCTGCTGACTAACGAACGAGGCTCTGGCGGCCGGCTGATTGCGGCATAGCGCAGCCTACACCGGCACAGCTAAATTCCCTGACCGCCGACGGGCAGCAGCGTCGGCGGTGCGAAAAGCTGTGTCCTGCGATCCCCAACCCGCATGCCCAGCGTGGGGATTATGGGCATACCCCCCCTACTATGAACGACACAAAAAAGAGATGGCCCCCAGTTCCCGGCCGTCCCGCTATTCCTGGCCATCCAGGTAGCGGCCATGGTAACGGCGGGACAGGGGGTGCTAGGAATCCCCGGGCTACCTCTGGCTACCTGCAAAATCTGACCCTGGCTACGTTTAACGGACGGACTCTGAGGCTCGACGAACATCTAGCGCAGTTGGAAGTGGAGCTGGAGAACATTAGGTGGCATGTTCTGGGGTTGTGTGAAGTCCGTAGAGAGGGAGAGGACACCATAACCCTAGACTCGGGCCACCTTCTGTACTTCCGCGAGGGTGACCAAACATCCCAGGGTGGCGTAGGGTTTCTCGTCAATAAGGCCCTCTCTAACAACGTTGAAGAAATCTCCAGTGTGTCGACCAGGGTAGCATACCTGATCCTTCGGCTATCCAAGAGGTATAGCATGAAGATAATTCAGGTTTACGCACCGACCTCGGCACACTTGGATGATGAAGTGGAGGATATGTACGAGGACATATCCAAAGCCTTACACAACACCACGAAGGCTCACTTCAACGTTGTTATGGGGGACTTTAACGGCAAAGTGGGAGTCCGAATTGGCGACGAATCCAGAGTGGGCCCGCATGGTTTTGGGTGTAGAAATCACAGGGGGCAAATGCTGGTCAACTTCCTAGAGAAGGAGGGGCTCTTCTTGATGAACTCGTTCTTCAAGAAGAAGCCCCACAGGAAGTGGACATGGCGTAGCCCCGACACTGTGACCAAAAACGAGATCGACTTCATCATGACGGATAAAAGGCACATATTCAGAGACGTCTCCGTGATCAACAGGTTCAACACCGGATCTGATCACAGACTTGTCCGAGGCTCTCTAAATATCAATCTAAAGCTGGAAAGAAACCGTCTGATGAAGTCCACGCTCCGACCCAATCTACTCCAGATCATGGCGGGCACCGAGAAGTTTCAGAAGCTTCTCGGTGACAGATTCGTTGCTGTGGAACCTACCGATGACGTTGATGAGGCCCTACAAAACGTGGTTGGAGCGTTAAGGGACGAGGGCATCAAATTCTGCCAAATGCAGCCTAAAGGCAAGAAGTCCAAACTCATGGATGAGACTCTTCGGCTGATGACAAAAAGACGGGAAACCACTCAGGCCACTTCGTCAGAGAGGTCAGACCTGAACAAGCGAATTGCGAAGATGATACGGCGCGACCTTCGGAGCTCCAATACACGCCTCATTGAAGAGGCAATAGAGCGAAACCGAGGGTCCAAAGTATTCACTCAGCAGCTTGGCAGGAGCCACCTGACGAAGTTAACGACACACGATGGCCGAACCGTCTTGTCAAAGCCGGAGGTATTATCTGAGATAGAGGACTTTTATGGCCGACTGTATACGGCACATGCTCCTTGCCCCCAACGTACCAGCCACGATTCTCGAGCTACCCTCACCCGCCACTATACCGACGACCTGCCAGAGATCAGCCAAGACGAGATCGTACTGGCCCTGAGACAGCTTAAAAATGGAAAAGCCCCCGGTGAAGACGGTGTTACTTCGGAACTTCTGAAGGCAGGAGGAGCTCCTGTTGTGCAGGAGCTGCGGAACCTCTTCAACTCCGTCCTTCACTGTGGGAGAACTCCAAAGGCGTGGAATGAGAGCTTGGTGGTTCTGTTTTTTAAGAAGGGAGATAGGACGCTTCTTAAAAATTACAGACCCATCTCGCTCTTGAGTCACATCTATAAGCTGTTCTCTCGGGTTATTACAAATCGTCTCGCCAGAAGACTCGATGAGTTCCAGCCACCGGAGCAGGCCGGGTTTCGCGGAGGATATGGCACCATAGACCACATTCACACAGTGAGGCAGATTATACAGAAGTCCGAAGAGTATAATCAGCCCCTGTGTCTGGCGTTTGTGGACTATGAGAAAGCCTTTGACTCTGTAGAAACCTGGGCTGTCCTGGAATCCTTGCAGCGATGCCAAGTGGACTATCGTTATATCGAAGTGTTGAGGTGTCTGTACGAAGCCGCCACTATGAGTGTCCGAGTACAGGACCAGCAGTCTATACCCATCCAACAGCGCCGCGGAGTGAGACAGGGAGATGTCATATCTCCGAAACTGTTCACAAGCGCGTTGGAGGATATGTTTAAGACGCTGGACTGGAAAGGTATGGGCATAAACATAAACGGCGAGCACATCTCACACTTGCGATTCGCTGATGACATAGTCCTAATGGCGGAGTCGCTGGAGGAGCTGCAATAGATGCTGGACGGCCTAGCATCAGCCTCGCGAAAGATAGGTCTCGGCATGAATTTGGACAAGACCAAAGTTATGGTCAATGACCGAATTGATCCGAGTCCTGTCGTCGTTAATGGACACCTTATTGAAGTTGTTTCGGAGTATACATACCTCGGGCAGATATTGCAGTTGGGTAGAAACAACTTCGAGAAGGAGGCCAAGAGGAGGATTCAGCTGGGTTGGGCGGCATTTGGAAAACTACGTCGAGTTTTCTCGTCACCTATACCGCAATGTTTGATAACGAAAGTTTTCAATCAGTGCGTCCTACCCGTCATGACATACGGAGCCGAAACGTGGACACTCACAGTACGGCTAGTCCACCAGTTTAAAGTCGCTCAGCGAGCTATGGAACGAGCTATGCTCGGGGTTTCTCTGAAGGATAAAATCCGTAACGAGTTTATCCGACATAGAACTAAAGTTGTCGACATAGCTCAGAGAATTAGCAAACTGAAGTGGCAATGGGCTGGCCATATCTGCCGAAGAACCGATAACCGTTGGGGTAAACGAGTTCTTGAGTGGAGACCGCGGCTCGGCAAACGTAGTGTAGGACGCCCTCCGGCCAGGTGGGGTGACGATCTGCGAAAGGCTGCTGGTAGAAGCTGGATGCGTCGAGCTCAGGACAGGGCGCAATGGCGCTCATTAGGGGAGGCCTATGTCCAGCAGTGGACTGCTATAGGCTGATGATGATGATGATGATGTTGGTATTTGTGTCGGCCATTGTCAAAATATACCCAAGTGTTTGGTAACACTTGGGTATATTTTGTTTTCTTTATATGTTTATTTTCGTTGCAATATACTCGAATTTACTAAAAATTATGCATTACAGACTATGTAAATAATTTCACGAAGGATTGTGCGATGACTTTAATGGCATTGATAATAAAATTCAAAATCAATTAATCGTAGGATTTCGCATAGTGCATAGTTTTTTTTAGCTCTAATCTGCGTTATACAAAAACTAAGACATATAATATTATTCACGCACAATATTATATGTCTTGGTAACATTTTCTGTGCGAGAAATCCAAAGTAAACAGATTTTTTTAAACTCCTTATTACCATTTACTTATCTAATACGGAGTCTGTATTATTATCCATATTCATATTAGTTCTTTAAACCTCAGATAGCTAAAATGGCTTTAATCATTTTTTATCATGTCAAGTCTTTTTATTTAGGTTTACTTTTTATTTACCTACATTTAAATGACATACTATATCGAGCGTTATAAAATGACAGTTGATTATAAATAAGGGGCTGATATTATGCAAAGGAGCGTTTGCGATTTTTATTTACAGCGAATAAATTACATGTTATATTTTGCCTTCAAGCAATGTTAAAATAATTATGTATCCCTATTATAATTTAATGTAATAACGTTGGTATTATTTGTTTCAGTTCGACTCACAAATTCTACTGTTTACGGACATGATTCTGGTCTGCAAGAAGTATCCCAAGGTCAAAGAAAAGGAGAAGGATAAGGAAAAGAAAGAATATTCTTACTGGAAAATGCTGAGGTAAAAACTATTTGTACTAAACATATCAACAAACTGAACTAATTTCGAGCGAGCTAAGTATTTATAATTGTATGCTTTTTGCGAATGTACTTTTTTTTTAATTTTAGACCAAAGATTCTACTGCATAGAGCAGTTCCAAATATCAAACGTGGCAGGACTGCTTATGACCCACCAATCCTCATTTACGTCGTGTTGGATGAGCAGGGCTGCTCAAAAGCTGTGTTTCAGCTTTCGGAGACATCTAAAGATCAAAACCCAGTCCATACTTTAAAGGTAATGTAGCTTTGGGTACTCCTACTTTTTTTTCGATTTGTTTAAACTAGTCGTGCACTTACTCTATTTGCGAGGATTCTTATCCGTCCTTCAACTATTTATAAGTAAATTATTATTTATTTAATTTTTAACATAATATGTAGGTTGTAATAAACATTCTCATTGGGGGAGGCCGATGTCCAGCAGTGAACTGCTATAGGCTTATGATGATGATATTAAATAATTACATGTATATTTAATAAAGCAATGGACATCCCCTGTCTGATTATGTAGTTTTTATTATAATGATTAAATGTTTATTCAATTATACGTCATTCTCATTTTAGTGCATCTAGATCAAAATATTATAGCAATTATTTTCATAAATTTTTACGACATTACCCGTCAGGAACATGGTTTTTGAACAGGGGATTTTATATAAAGAAAAAAGTAGACCGTCGAGCGCCGTGTAGCTCACTATCGGCCCTCGATCTTACTTTACATTTTAGTGATTTTTAGCTTTATATCAACTGTACTTAGGTCTTAACTTCCTTGCAAATGAAAGCCAATGAACTAGAGAACCGTAAAATTCCATGGCAGATTGTCAATGCCACCTAGGGGTGACCTAATTCAAAGCTAGGAGTATTGCAATAGACCATAAGTGCTCTTTGGTAGAAAAATAATAAATAAATACCCTAAGGATCCTTAAAATATCCATCTTTTATAAAATAAAGCTCGAAATACAAGGTGAAAGTATTAAAATAACAAATTATCCACATAATATTTCATTAAGTTGACTTTTTTGTATGTAATTGCAATTCTTTTCTACAGATTTGGGAGTCGAAGTTCTATGAGGCAATGATGACATACACGCTCACCAAATGGTACTTTAAATATCCTGTGAGGGATCTATCAATCATAGAGAGGGAATACAACGATGATTCTTACCGGGTTAGTGCAAGTTAATTTCATAGTAATGAAATATTCGATTCCAAAAAATGCTTTCAGGCACACTTTTATTTCGTCACAACTTTATTGTATTTTTAATTTTAAAAAATACAAATAGGTATTTTGTACCGTATTTTCACTGAAATATTTGTATTTTATATAGTACGGCTTTGCTTGCGTGGTAACAGGATAAAAAGTAGCATATGTATTAATGCAGGGCACAAACTATGTATAATCCAAGTTTCATCCAAAACCGTTCAGTAGTAAAAACACAAAAGCGTGAAAGAGTAACAAACATTCATCCATTCATCCATACATCCATACATCCATACATCCATACATCCATACATCCATACATCCATACATCCATACATCCATACATCCATACATCCATACATCCATACATCCATACATCCATACATCCATACATCCATACATCCATACATCCATACATCCATACATCCATACATCCATACATCCATACATCCATACATCCATACATCCATACATCCATACATCCATACATCCATACATCCATGCATCCATGCATCCATACATCCATGCATCCATACATCCATACATCCATGCATCCATGCATCCATACATCCATGCATCCATACATCCATACATCCATACATCCATACCTAATAATAAACTTTCGCATTTATAATATTAGTAGGAAGCACGAAATAGGATAGGATTTGTACATATTTGTACCGTATCAGCGTCAAAACTTGTCACAACGTGTCAAAATCATATTTTACGCAATCAGTACCATCGGACTGACATGGACTTTTATCTTTTACACCCTATTATGTCACAGTAGACACCACACTGCTATGTCAGGCATATGCCAGTACACAGGATTTTTTGCCTCAAGCTTTAGTAACTAGTTGCTTTTATATTTTGCAGAACTAAGCATTTTTGGAATTGATTCGAAACAAGAGTTGTTGTTTATTGTTCTTCTAAGTCTAGAACTTTAAAATTTATGATACATTAAAACAGCTGAATGCGTTCTAATTTTGAAGTCAAGAAATACATACAAACATCATAATGAGGCTTCGTATTTAATGTAATATTACGAATTTTACACTGGGAGGTTGAAACATGTAAATATTTTCTATTACCAGAAGGAAAACCCGGAAATCTGCGCCGTTGAAAAGAAGGCAAGAGAGAGGGTAGCTGCGACGATGCACGCCCAGCGCCAACAAGATTCCAGAGAGCCCGAGATAGTGCTTTCAGTCATTGATCGTAAGGATAACTGATAAATTAATTTAAAATTGCTGGACATAAACACACTGCATCATCCAGCCCCAAACTTAGCAGAGCTTATAAATAATGGGAACTACATGATATAATAATCTAAATATTTTTTGTGATTACCCAGAAAATTACCAGACAAATATAATAAATCATACAAACATTTGTCTCGCGACGGCAATTGAACCCGCGGCCTTCTGCCTCTCAGGCGGGCCTTCGCCTAATGTGCCACAGTGGTCATGTCATATGTAGACTTATTCCCGTAACACCGTAGGTATTTTGACTGGCTTTATAGCTCAGTTGGTAGTAGCTTTGCCTTTCGAGCTGCAGATCGCGAGTTTGTTTCAAATATTTGAGAAATATTTGTGTGAGCATTTGGTCAAAGTGCATATTTATTCTATGGCTGGGTGCTACAATAGTATAATATATATGTTTATCAGTCTCTAGTACCTCTTATACAAGCTCTTCCTAATTTGGGATCATTTGACCACGTGTGAGATCTTTCGTATATTAATTTATTTTTAATTTCTATATGATAACCATTCAAGTACCTACCAATACCAAAACTTAAATAATCTGAAAAGGCTTTGAGTAAAAGCCATGACCCTTTTGTGGTTATCTCAATTTTGGTTCTAGTAACTGAGTACCTACTAGTAATTTTATTTTGTAGAAATGTAACACGTAGTGGTCATTGAGGTTTTTATTTGTGTGTAGGTGAAAGGGGCCCGCCTCATCTCCATTCGATCTTTGAGTCTGGGATAAAGAACTACAACGCATGCCAGTCCCGCTCCTCATCGATCCACCAATCCACTACAAGGTAACCTAGCTTCTCCTCATTAATCTCATAATGGGTTTTTAAGACTGACCATGCATTTTCATTCAGTAAACAGTTGATTATGTCCATTTGACTTAATGCAAGTTATATATGTATATATATTTAACTGAAACATAATGTTACAACGCTAATTTAAAATTTTTGTTTCAGCCGCAGTTCCCACCATAGATCAAGCAGCGACCTACGTTACTCTATGAGGTACGAATATCATTATAATATGCCTATTACTGCCAAGAAAGAGCCTTGCTGGGTGCAGAAGCGAATGCCAATGAAATCACACGCACAGTACGTTCATACCTGAATTTGATGGACGCAAGGCAGTGTATTGTAGGGAAAGTTTATAACGTGTCGTTTTATAATACGATCGTACGTCACATACGTTAAAAAACGTTAAATCAAGTACAACACCTTAAAAGGTATTATGATATGGTTACCACTTAAATATGAAGTGTGCTATTTCGCTTGTTACTTTTAAAAAAATGTTAGAAAAGGGCACAGATCACCAACCAATTTTGCTATAAAAGGGGTAATAATGCTAAAGGGTCGGCCCAATAAAGTCACGCAGTTGATTTTTATTGAATAAAGATGCATAATGTTTTTATTCGACTGGGAATTGCGAGTTACGCTTTAGCTAGGCTCCAACTTTTCACTTTAATTCGTATTGTAAAACAACCAACATCATCATCATCAGCCTGCCTTAACTTGCGCCCTGTCCGCTAGCATCTAATTAATACCAGCAACCTTTCGAAAACTGTCAACCTAGCCAGAGATATAAATATTAATTTGCATAAATAAGTCTTAAAAAACTAAGTTTGAGTTCAAAACATACAATAATAGCTCTTCCCTCAATCATCATCATCATCATCAACCTATAGCAGTCCACTGCTAGACTGGACATAGGCCTCCCCTAATGAGCGCCATTGCGCCCTGTTCTGAGCTCGACGCATCCAGCTTCTACCAGCAGGCTTTCGCAAATTGTCACTCCACCTGGTCGGAGGGCATCCTTCACTACGTTTGCCAAGCCGAGGTATGTGTACTCCGAAACAATTTCGAGAAGTTGTCCATTAACGATGACAGGTCTCTTATGAATTTTGTCATTGACCATGACTTTGGTCTTATCCAAATTGATGCCGAGACCTATCTTTCACGAGGCTGATGCTAGGCTGTCCAGCATTTGTTGTAGCTCCTCCAGCGACTCCGCCATTAGGACTATGTCATCAGTGAATCGCAAGTATGAGATGTGCACGACGTTTATGTTTATGCTTAAACCTTTCCAGTCCAGCGTCTTAAACATATCCCCCAACGCCCTTGTGAATAGTTTCGGAGATATGACATCTCCCTATCTCACTCCGCGGCATAGTTCTATGGGCTTAGACTGCTGGTCCTGTACTCGGACACTCATACTGGCGGCTTCGTACAGACATCTCAACACTTCGAAATATCGATAGTCCAATTGGCATCGCTGCAAGGATTCCAGAACAGCCCATGTTTCGACAGAGTCAAAGGCCTTCTCATAGTTCACAAAAGCCAGACACAGCGGCTGATTATACTCTTTGAACTTCTGTATAATGTGCATCACTGTGTGAATGTGGTCTATGGTGCCATATCCTCCGCGAAACCCGGCCTGCTCCGGTGGCTGGAACTCGTCGAGTCTTCTGGCGAGACGAGTCGTAATAGCCCTTGAGAACAGCTTATACACGTGACTCAGGAGCGAGATGGGTCTGTAGTTTTTAAGAAGGGTTTTATCTCCCTTCTTAAAAAACAGAACCACCAAGCTCTCGTTCCACGCCTTAGGAGTTCTCCCACAGCGAAGGACGAAGTTGAAGAGGTTCTGCAGTTCCTGCACAACAGGAGCTCCTCCAGCCTTCAGAAGTTCTGAAGTAACTCCGTCTTCACCGGTGGATTTTTCCATTTTTAAGCTGTCTCAGGGCCAACCCAATCTCGTCTTGGCTGATTTCTGGCAATTTGTCGGTGTAGTGGGGGTTGAGGGTGGCTCTGGAATCGTGGTTATTACGTTGGAGGTAAGGAGCATGTGCCGTGTACAGTCAGCCATAGAAGTCCTCGATCTCTGATAATATGATGATGGCTTTGACAATACGGTTCGGCCATCGTGTGTCGTTAACTTCTTCAAGTGGCTTCTGCCAAGCTCCTGAGTGAATACTTTGGACCCTCGGATTCACTGTATTGCCTCTTCAATGAGGCGTATGTTGGAGCTGCGAAGGTTGCGCCGTATCATCTTCGCAATTCGCTTGTACAGGTCTGACCTCTCTGACGAAGTGGCCTGAGTGATTTCCCATCTTTTTGTCATAAGCCGAAGAGTCTCATCCGAGAGTTTGGACTTCTTGCCGTATTGCTACATTTGGCAGAATTTGATGCCCTCGTCCCTTAACGTTCCAACCACGCTTTGTAGACTTCCCTGAATATTTAACCTAAATTTGATAATACTCCCATAAAAACAAATCAATTAAATGTATCTACATATAATTTACTTGGCTTCAATATTGACTCAAGACTCATTTAAATTGAAAAATTCATATTGAAAATATACAAAGTAATATATTTACGTTTACCTAATCACGTATTAACATAACACAAAGAACAACTTACTAAACACAGCAACAGCACTATCAGCTGTGTGTATTACCCACAGGCCCTGTACATATTATCTAGTCATAAGGCTTTAATCATAAATCTTATCGACACTTATTTTTGCTAATAAATCTCTTGTATCCTGAAAGCATCACCAACTGACATTGAAATGTATTTTCTTACAGCGGTGGATCTCATGAGGAGCTGCGTTCGGTATCCCTGCAGAGATCGGCCAGCTCCGTGGATCAGAATCTGCCAGCATGCTTCTTCGAGGATAGCAGTAAGTCATCTTCTTCATAAAAGCTAAAGCTCACTCTGATGTTGGATTTTTTATTTATTTTAATTTTGTTTTATTTTATGACTTTTAGGAAAACAAACAGCTACAAATAAAACTAAATGCCTAATATATAGAAAAAACGTGGGCCACGGCCAATTTCAAGTTACATGTTGGTATCTTGTAGTAATTTCTAAAAGCCATTTAACACTTATCTACTGGTGGAGAGACGACCCAATGCCTACTAACCCCAACACAATACTTTTAAACTGAATCCAACTTGTTGACGTTTTTTAGAATCGTATTATAACTAATTATTATGAAGGAAGTAGACGAATATGAAAGTAGCAACACTTATCGATTGACTAATTTGATTTGACTCCGTTTGATTAAGATTTTTTTAGTACATTAACGAATCCAGCACTCTTATATTAGGTCCATAACTATGAAATTGGCGTTAGGTATGGAGAATTTCAAGAAAATTGATTTCTCAATACGTACACTTTGGTATAATTTTCTGACACTACAGATCCTATTCCCTTCCCCTAAAATGTTGTGTCTATATTTGGCCAATATTGTGAAAAGTACCTATGCGTAGTTATGTTAAAAAAAAGTAATTAAAAAAATAAAATGAATTTAAGCATTGAAAGCGACAACACATGAAATGAACTGTCTTTGTTTTATTTTTTGGGGATGAATCCCCTCAAATATACTATTTATTGAATTGTCAATCTGTACAATAATGCAACGTTCAGAATATAAATTTATTTTGTATATGGCTGTTGAATTAAAATGTACAAAATAAAATAGAGTGAAAAAACGCCAATTTCATAGGTAAGCACCTAATACTAACGAAATTCAGATGTCATGAGTCGTCACTCTCACGTGGATACATCTACGGTGTGTACAGTCACGTGCAATAAGATACTTTAGACTTTAGGACTTGCACTTTAGGACCGAGTTGCTGTTTTGAATCATTCGACGAGCGTATGTTAGCAAGCACTGTTATGTAGTTTGATACTGTACTTTTTCTTCAAGACCTAGTGGCCAACACTCTGGTGTCGGAGTTAGACCGCTCCCAATATGGCTGACATGGACTGATCTTACATTTACCTAATATTGTTTGTTAATAAAAATAATAATAAGTTAAATTACAAAAAATATAACGTATTGAGTGTTAAAAAAGCACAAACTTTCAACAATATAAAATCTATCACTAAAGTTTGTCTTTTCTCCAATTTTGAACAATAATACTCTGTTAGTAGGATACATAAATAATTGAAGTAAACAGTCTTACTTCACAGGGTATTGATCAGAATGAAGCAAAATAATGTCATAAGCATTAGAAAATATGCAACAACATACCTAACTCAAATTGATCACTAAAGTTAGACTTTAATGTCAAAGAATAATAATTTGGTAGGTAAATAATTTTTGTCACTATAGTTTACTTTTATCAGGGATAGATATGAAAAGTAATTCTTTTTAGAATTCGCAGTATTATTAACTCGTATGGAGTCGAATAATACTGCACTTTAATTAGTATATCATTCAATCTTCTAGGGCAGGCAAAACTACCATATAAAATATCATAAAATTGGGTGAAATACTGCATTTAGCTAGGATATCCAACAAATTCTGGTGCAGTATTTATTTTACTCTTAGCCGGTAATCAGAGTAAATTATTAACAAATTTATGAAAATTAAGCAATTTCCTTATCCGAAAAATTTAAAAATAAAATGTTTCTAAATATTTTAGAAGCATTTTATTTAGCTAGGAAATCCAACAAATTCCGGTGCAGTATTTATTTTACTGTGGTTTAGCTGGTAATCACAGTAAATTATTAACGAATTTATGAAAATTATGCAATATCCTTTTCCGAAAAATTTAAAAATAAAATGCTTCTAAATATTTTTCAAAAAATTATTAATTTGACTAATTGGTTTTGAAATGGGGTTTCTGAATATGTATTTAACTCAAAATCGACCAAAAGTCTACTATTGCGGTTTAGGCTCGGGACGGCAGCTCTGTACTAAGTTGTATACATCTTCTACATAACCGTCTCAAATATTTATTCGCGATTTTTCACGATAGTTGATGGAGAGTTTCATACATGTGTGACAAGTAATTATTATTTTTTCTACAGTACATACTTCTCCTTCTATCACGGTGAATGTCGCGCCTGAAAACGACTCCCAGACTTTGATTCCTTCCCCGCGTGGATCTTCGGTAAGGATTCATTTCATTTTATAGATCTTTATCAAACTCTTTCTCTTCTTCTTTCTAGTTGTTATATATAATTATATAGTTCATTTATTTCCACCGCAAGCGATGATCGTAGGAACATAACATGTCATACTTGACATCGTCAAAAGTTAAACTAATTTTAAAATTTAGGTGATAGGAAAAGAAAAACAGACGAGATCATTTTTGTCTATAGTTAAAATAAAATTGTATTATTTAACGCATAATTATAACATTGATGTTTCGCTTCCATGTCTCAGTCACATTCAAAGTTTCAAATATGAATCTAATTATTTATGAAATTTTAAATGTAGATTCAATTTTCCTACTTGAATACTTATTTATGGGTATATAATTTATCCATATCGTTATTAATGTATATTGCAGTACCTATAACTGTCATGTTGTTCCCACAACAGCTCTGTTTGGTTTTGGGCTAGATGAAGCTGTGTTAACGACCGACATTGTTTTATAATAGAAACCCCAGCCGCCTACCCTGGTGCTGCAACAGTCTTCGCCTCACCACTCTCCGGGCCCCCGCAGTGCCAGCGCCGGCTGCAATGAGAACACCCTGCTTGTCGCTCCACCACCCTCACATTCCATGTATAGCATGCCTGACATCAAAGCTGAGCTGCATCGTGCACCGGAGTTGTGAGTACATTCTGATGACCCAACGTGTGTGCACTATTTAGGGCAGTAGCCCATCTTGGAATGTGCTTCATTACCATCATCAGCCTATAGCAGCAGTCCACTGCTGGATATAGGCTTCCCCTAATTAAAGGGGCTCATTCGAGCGCTACTGTTCTGTGTCTACCAGTAGCCATTCGCAAATCGTCATTCCACCTGACCAAAGGTCTTTATCCCCTCATGCTCAATTGTCTATTTATATTTCATTAAATAAGGACTGCTACATTATTTTTAGACTCACGTATACGAAATTACCCGGTCGAGTAGCCGATTGGAAAGTATATATCAAATTATATGTCAGGAAAATTGCAACTCAATCGGCATCAGAAAAGCTGTATAAGTCCCACCAAGAGCTGATGCAGAGGAACCGCCTGGCTGCTGGTCAGCACTACCTCAGCCCAGACCACCGTGGGTCAAGCTACCCGCCTCCAAGCCCTACTAGGTAAATTCCTTGTTTTTAACACTATATGAAAAATTGCACAAGTTGAAAAATGAGTTAAACAGGTTGAAACTACTCAGCGTAATTTCTTTCAAGCTAGTCCAGATGTGGCGATGGGAAAATGTCACGTGGAAGGTGACGCGTGTCTATGAGGCTACGAGCGACTAAACTCGCGCTCACTCAATTTTTTTTCTGGGTAGCCAGTTGTCGTGGCAACTATAATAATTATTAAATAAATAATTCAGGACATTTTTACAATACATCATAATATACCCCCAAAGTAAGCAGGGCTTGTATTATGGAAACTACATGACGCTGAGCATATCGCTTAAACTACTTAAATACTTCTTTTTGTAAATACATACGTATTAAACATAGAAAACAACGAAAACCCGAAACAAATATATGCAGATCGTGCAAACTTTTGTCTCGCAGGAATCGAACCCACTACGCTTTCGCCCACTGCGCCACAGGTCATCAGAACTATATATGCTTAGTCACAATATATAAACTTAGCACGTACTAAGTTTTAAATTCTTGTTATATATTATAATCCCTTTTCAAAACGCTTAACTCTTCGATAAAGTAAACTTGTCCCTGTCATTTAAATGTAAATAAGAAGATGTGACATGATATTTTAACGCCATTTTAGTCATCTGAGGTTTATAGAACTGTTATGAATAGGACGGATAAAATATATATTAACTACCTTCTGCCAGCGGCTTTGCTCGCGTCTTCATCATAATCAACATCAGCCTATAGCAGTCCACAGCTGGACAGGCTGGATAGGCCTCCCCTAATGGGCGCCATTACGCCCTGTCCTCAGCTCCACGCATCCAGCTTCTACCAGCAGCCTTTCGCAGATCGTCACCCAACCTGGCCGGAGGCCGTCCTAGACTACGTTTGCCGAGCCACGGTCTCCACTCAAGAACTCGTTTACCCCAGCGGTTATCGGTTCTTCGGCAGATATGACCAGCCCACTGGCACTTCAGCTTGCTAATTCTCTGAGCTATATCAACCACTTTAGTTCTATGTCGGATAACCCCGTTACGGATTTTATACTTCAGAGAAACTCCGAGCATAGCTCGTTCCATAGCTCGCTGAGCGACTTTAAACTGGTGGACTAGCCGTACTGTGAGTGTCCACGTTTCGGCTCCGTATGTCATGACGGCTAGGATGCGCTGATTGAAAACTTTCGTTATATCAAACAAATGGGTGACGAGAAAACTCGACATAGTTTTCCAAATGCTGCCCAACCCATCGGAATCCTCCTTTTGTCCCTTGCTTGAGGTTGTTTTTACCCAACTGCAATATCTGCCCGAGGTATGTTTACTCCGAAACAACTTCAAGACGGTGTCCATTAACGACGATAGGACACGGATCAATTCAGTCATTGACCATGACTTTGGTCTTGTCCAAATTCATGCCGAGACCTATCTTTCGGGAGACTGATGCTAGGCAGTCCAGCATCTTTTGTAGCTCTTCCAGCGACTCTGCCATTAGGACTATGTCATCAGCAAATCGCAAGTGTGAGATATGCTCGCCGTTTATGTTTATGCCCATACCTTTGCTCGCGTGGTACCCAGATAAAAAGTAGTTTGTATTTTATTCTTGGTAACACTACATGTGTGCAAAACAGCTCAATTCGTTCAGTAGTTTTGTTGGGATGAAAGAATAAACATTTTTCATCATAGATCTCTTTTGAACAAACTTTCACCTTGTTAGTAGGTGTATATTTGACGACCTCTGTGGCGGAGTGGGAAAATTTCTTGTTCTACAAATATTTTTCTCGGATTTGGGTGTTTTCTATGTATAATATGTATGTATTTACAAAATATATATATGTAGTATATCAATCACGTAGCTCCCATTATACAAGCTCTGCTTCGTTTGGGGCTTCATGATGTTGTGTGATAGTGTTATTAGTGCATTATTTATTTTATTTACTATTTATATTTTAAATAATTTACTTTATTCAGTAAACATGTAAATTTAATAAATTTTCACAGATCACTCAGACGAGGTATGGCGTTCTCCGACTCATTCAAGTACAACCCACCGCTCACACGATCGCAGAATGTCCATAGCATATCACAAGCCCAGATAAGCCCCAAAAAGTCGGAACCGAGTCACCGGGTAAGTTTAGCTGGCTTAGCTTTATGGTCATGGTTTGGTTTGACAGCTGTAAAGAATGTTATTGTGTTGTCGCAATCATTGTCGGTTAGCTAGCCCCATGTGTTTGTTTGTGAGGAACGATGAAAAACTTTATTTTGAGCTCATTATTGTAATCTATATTCACTGGGATATTTTTTTTTATTTCCAGCCTGTAAATCTGTAACTAGTTTTGAGGGTCCACTCCGCAATTTTATTTCTATAAGTACATATATTGAGAACTAGCTTCGAGTGCGTGGTACGCGTATAAAAAGTATTATTTATGTAATCCCTGTAATTTTAGCTACATGTTATGCAGTCGTGAAGAAAGGACAAAATTCCACATACAACATTTCACATTTCACATTTCATGTATACATAATTTACAAACTTTATTCTTGATAATATTACAACTATGACATTGCTCGACCGTACAATTTTAAAAATGTACCATGTTTTTTTTATAATTTTTCAACTTGACATTCTTTATAAAATGGGCCATATCTATTTTATTATACTAGTGTACGCCCCGCGACTTTGCCCGCGAAAGAGATTTTTTGTTTACATACCGCTGCCCCTACAAAGTTTTCCCCCATTCAGACATTTGTACAACAAAAATCCTCAAACAGCTACAATTTTTTTTTCGAAACATTGAGGACTTTGAACAAAACTCATACACAGGTTTTGTCGAAACTCAAATATAAATTATAGTTATTTTTTGAACAAAAATTGTAACTACAATCAACTACATGCCAAAATCTATAAGGATGAAATAACGATTTTCCAAAGTCAGCTCAGTCAGTCAGGAACCAAGTTCATAAAGCTATTCACACCAAGTTCAAATCAAATAGCACCACGCTTTAAAAAGTTTTAATATTAAAAACCCACAAAACAATTGCACCCCGTTTGGCTATAGTATCTATAAAAATTAATTCAAAAACACTAAGGAGCATAGTATTGTTATCAATTTCGATGAAAATCTTCTCCAGAATAAGTTTCTCTCCCTTTTTGACCCCGTTAGGCAATGAGTATCAATAAAATACGAAACAGATCCATCAATTCTGTTGAAGAATGTTTATGCAAAATTTCAAGTAGATTGGACCAAGGAATCACCTTGTAAACAACACAAACATTGCCCCGTTTTTCGCCCCCTTAGGGGTAGACTTTCGGAAAATCCTTTCTTATCGAATATCTACGTCATACAAAAAATACACTCTCCAAGTTTCAGGTCTCTACAATCACTCGTTTAGGCTGTACGTTGATCCGTCAGTGAATCACTCACGACAAGGGAGTTTATATGTATATAGATAGATAGATTATGATAATGATAATAATAAATAAATAATAATAAATAACGCGGGACGTAATCACACAGCATCATGTAGCCCCAAACTAAACAGAGCTTGTATTATGGGAACCACATGATTGATATACTACACATATAAGATTTTTTTTTTGTAAATACATACTTATTATCATACATACATATAATAAAATTAAATTTTCAAGTATTTAGAAACATTAAACTTGTCACCTACTATGTAACCAGGATCCTGTTCATTCTGTGCTTGTCATGTCAGACTCCGGCTATAAAATCCATTTCGATGTTTGAAAAATAACGTAAACAAGAACATAAAACTCTAGAATACCTATCCTACATCTTGTGCATTCTGTGCTGGCCTAAAATAACTTAGCAACAAGTATTAGGGTGCGTGTCTCGTCCGCAATAAAAAATAAGTCTCTCTCAAATGTTTCAAAAATAATAAAAACTTTTAAAAAAGAAAAACTATATACGAAAAATCTCTGTGACAGGTAACTTCATGGCTGATAGTCGTGATCACTAAGCATTGTCTTCATGACTGAGCTGCTGTTGGCAGCCAAAATATACCTAAGTGTTCGTAATAAACTGATCAAAGCATAGAAAGAAATGCACTAAAAATCAAAACTGTTGAAACGAGAAAATTTCGATATGAAATATCTTAAACTAGCTTCCGTCCGCGGTTTCGGTCGCGTTACTGTAGATTTTGTCAAATATATATTCATCTGCCTTTTCACGCCTTCTGAGATGGAATTATCAAAAACGCTGAGACACACATAAATTAATTTTTAGTCGTCAGTATAATACAAAATATTAATAGCCTTACTTCGAAACTAACGGACTTTCAAACATACTTTAATTCCCAATTTTTCCCAATTTTTACCCTTTAGAGGTGCTATTTCTAAGAATCCTTTTTTATTGAATTTCTGCACTATATAATATGGTTCTTACGTGCAAAACTTCAATTCTCTAAGTCCAGTGGTATAGGCTGTAGATTGATATTTTCACTCAGTCAGTCCGTTTACCATTTTATAGCGCAATAGAACAAATCAAGCGGTTATTTTGTCACTAGTTTCTGGAGAGGCGTTTTATTCAACGAACCGAGCGAGTCTATAGCAAGGCCTATCGTCGCTCTCCCTCATCCAACTCCTTCATCAACGTCGGTGATGTGCTCATACCCTGCACCTCTATGGAGAAGCCACCAAAGAAACCATCATTCCTGAGAAGGTAACTTGTAGAACGAGGCCGAAAACGAGGCAAGAGCGTATACTTACGACGTCCTATCTCTTTACGAATTCGCACAATACTAAAGTCTGACTAGTTTATGTCTGCAGAATTGAGAAATGTGGACTAAATTAAAAACAATTGGTGGAAACACCTCTTACAGTTTGTGTCACTTCGTCATCTGGTTGCAACTTAGTATAAAAACAATGTAAAACGAAACAGGGTATAAGTTTAATGTCGACTATTTCTGCACCGTTTTGTTTTACATTATTTTTTAGATTATTGTAGTTGCACCAAAATGATTGTTCTAAAAAGAGAATAAAAACTGCAGGAGGTATTTCCACCAATATATTTTCATTTTGTCCACATTTCTAAGCAGATAAGCTGAGAAGACCTGACTATATTCAATGTGTATCTGTTGCATGCTATATGTTGTGTCTCATTCTTAATAATTTATTATATCATGTGAACTGTCGCTATCATAAGCTCAGAACATAACTGAAAATAACAACTATCACTCATTCGTTTGCCACCAAACATTTGAATAGCAAACTATCATGTTAACACATCAAGTATTTAAAATTTATATTTATCTCAGTGTGTTACATTATTTTTATTTCAATTACCTAAATATGATTGCGACTGTATCACAAATTTCCTTCCTAGCTTATTTTGATCAAAGTTTTGAAAATAATTCACAATATTTATTAGCCTATAATATTATCTCCTTATTTTCTTTAAAAATCAAATATATATGTGATAAAATATTTCGATATACCTATCGATCAGTTTCCAAGATATCGAATTTTAAAATGATTGCATGACGCGGAGTCCCACTCGACCGGAGTACACTTTTAGGTGGCGGAGTGCCTAAAAAAATTACTAACAGCCTATCAACTCTCAACAGTGGCTCCAAGTAGCTGCCCTGCACAAAGCAGCCACACCCTGGTAAACCACGACGAGTCGTGGGCCAAACCTGGTCCAGGGCATTTGAGTGTTCTGGCACTTACGCCTTGCGGTCATCCCCCGCATAGTGCATAGGGACTGCCTCGGCTACATTGCAACTCGTCGTTGGTCGCGAGGCAGCTAGGCATTGCGGAAGGCCTTAAGAATAATGAAAAGGGTCTTGTTATCGTCGTTCAGACGATCCTACGACTGCATCCTTACTTTCTTCTGGTTGTAGCGGTTCTCCGTTCCATCGGGTCAAAAGGAGTGTGGAATAGAGGGTGCATTTGTATATTGCGCACACTTAAGCACCATGAAATAACCTGAGTGTGATTTGGCTTTGCTTAGATGGAATCCGAGAATTACAAGTCCTATTGCGATGGGTGGAGGCAGAGAGGTCCGGTACATTTCATCCGGGTATTTCATCACCTCAAGAGCCGGCAGCGCATCAGTATTGCCTCTGGTAATGCAGGTGTCCATGGGCGGCGGTGACTACCTTCCATCAGGTAGCCCGCATGTTCGTCTGCTAGCTTTGGCATAAAAAAAAAAAAAAAAAAAACATACACCAGTATGTCGGGCTTAATCTGATACCTACACTCGGGCGGCTTAGGGAGAGTGGCCGCTCTAGCACTGCATCAGCGTGACAGAACAGTTAGGCAGCACCCTCTGCGACACAGCTCTCTGTTTAGAGTGGCATTGTTTTCCTTGCTCAGCTGGGGTGGGGGCTAGAAAATGTGTCCCAAATAAATGCTCACGCCAATCAATTTTGGGAGGTGGTAACCACGGCTGCCTGTTTATCTCATCCTGTGCGGTCGCAATACAAAGGAATGTATAACAAAAACTATCCATCAAAATATGATATTTGGTGCGTGAAATGTCCACACTCTATAAGTCTGAACCAACTACTTCTATGGAGAACTTTAAACCGCCATAGTGGCTCGAGAGCTTTGACGTTATAATGTCGATGTAGCTGCTTTCAGCGAAACCCATCTAGCTGATGATGGTGAACTTATTGAAATAGGAGGTGGTTTCACATTCTATTGGAAAAGCATACCAAATTTTGAACCTAGACGATCAGGAGTAGGCTTTGCTATATAAAACACCGTAACCTAAAGTTGGTAGAACATCTTGTTGGAATCTCAGACCATGTCATGTCCTTACGTCTACATCTTGACAACGATAACTATCTTAATGTTATCAGCGTACAATGACAAAGCTAACAAGACAAGAGTCATAATATTAAGGGCAATTTTTAGGAAGACCTAAACTTTGATTAAAATCCTATGAAGAGATTCTGTTACTAAGTGACTTTCATTCAGTAGCACGTGATAAGACTTCTGCATGACGGCATGACCTTTTCTGCTGTAAATGGAGAGCAATCAGACCATTTTCCTGTGATCTGCGGCATAAAACAAGACTGTATACTGGCGCCAACTCTCTTTGCTCTTTATTTTTCTTTTGTTGTGAGGAAGATTTTTAAAAAAATGCTGAAGAGATTCGTACGTTAACACACACACGGCAGTATTTTTATTCTTGCGAGATTCAAAGTGCTCACCAAGGTATCAATAATGATCTTATAACTTAACTTAGGAACGCTGATGACAAGTGTTTCATTGCGTAATCCCCAGAAGGACTACAGGAGTTGATGACTCAACTTGACGCTGCGTTTACATAATTAAAGCTCACACCATCTAATTCTAATTCTAATTTGAGGTGGGGGGAGAAAGTTCTGCACTGACGTCCCGCATTGGGGTGTATTGTGCATTGCCCCCCCGCTAACCCGACCCCAGCCAGCCCAACTCCTTAAAGTAACGTAGAAGGACCCTGGGTTGATGGCAACATTGCTCTAGAATTCCTGATGCTGCCTGAGTCTGTGAGTTTTGATCAAGCAGCTTTTGTAACCCGGATTTTGTTCTGGCTTCGTTTGTGGCAGTGCAGTGTAAGATGACGTGCTCCACTGTTTCTTCATCTTGAAAGCATCAAGCGTCTTTACTAGGTGGTGGTTCAGGTCACAGTGGCCTGTGATAACACCAACCAGTATGCGTAGGTCTTCACGCTTCATTTTTAGCAGAGTGTTAGTTATTTTGTTGTTTCTTCCTGGAAGCATTGTTTTTGTGTTTTTGCAGTCCTGTCTGCGTTCCCACAATCTCTGGTGTTCACTTACCGAATGTTGTTTTAGCCTTTTTTTAACTTCCACTGAAGGTGTGTTAGTAAGGCAAATGTCGGTGGCGGTTGGAGTGAGCCTGGCACCTTCCCTTGCCAACGAGTCAGCCTTATTATTTCCGGTATTTGAGCTATGACTCTGCGTCCATGTTATTTTAACCGTGTAGTCAGTTGTTAGTTTTTGTAGAGCACTTTGACAGTCCATAAGTACAGTGATAGTGCGGCATTGGTCGGATAGTGCGGCATTAATCAATGCACTCTGCAGTCCAGAAACCAGGTCCAAATCAATTATGGACTGTCACAGAGCTCACACCATTAACGTAACGGTAGAATAATGCATGAATGCAAAACCAAATACCTAAATACTATCCTAAATTAAAAATATATTAAACCTCATTTCTGCTAATATCTTTATTTCTGTTTATCGGAGTTATCCACTGATAGCAAGATACCTTCTAACACCGCATTCGACCGAGCCGAGCGTTATAATGATGTCGACGTAAACGCGCGTCTGCAAGTTAGTGGAATTTAAAATTTCTGCAAAATCATATAACTGCTTATTGGTTTATGAAAAAAACTAGTATATTTGTCTAAATACTGAAAAGCTAAAGAAATTTTGCATACAAAATAATATGCTTCTCTTACGCGCTGAATTGCGCCATCTTGGACCTCGGTGACGCTTGTACATCGGCGAATAACGGGTTGACACTTGAGAAGTGCAGGTTCAATTTCTGCTGACTGTTTCTGTTGGATCTGCTATGATAAAATACTTTAACGCAAAAAAAATTTTTTCTATTACTTTTATTAGTATGCATTGTTTTGATACAACCTTATTCAGTGTTCTTCTTTCATAACCAAAGAGTTTGCATAGACACTTTTTAGTCGTAACTGAGACCATACGGGGTAATCCGAACCTATACGATAGTAACAGTATACAGGCTGGGGAAAAATTTTACCTCATTGAGGACAGCTACCTTTTCTTTTCTCGTTAGAAAGTTTTGTTCTGATGAAACTAAAGTTTTATTTTGAAGAAAAAAATAATGGCATTTATGATTTTTTTTTTAATGTTTAGTCTGTTCAGAAAATTAAATCTCTCAAAATAAAAACAAATCAATCGACTCTATTGCCCAACAGGAACACTCTTCCCAAAGTAACAGATTTCGCGAAAATTAAAAAAAACTTTTCCATGCAATTTATATTTACTCTCCATTCGTCACTACATTGAGTCCATGTATGCCATGCGAACTCTTGCCAATTTCATTTGGTAAGTTACTTTAGGAAAAGTGTTCCTGTTGAGAAATACAGTCGATTGAGACCCACTTATTTTTCATCAGAACAAAACCTAGTAACTACAATTTACAAGGTTGCCTTCAATGATATAAAATTTTGCCCCACCTTGTATATAAATGCAAGGCAAAGTATGGTGCCTAAACCAGTTTCTCTGTCTGACTTCGGATTTCCCCGTGTTGTCCCAGTTACAAAAAACACGGTAGGTATCTTTGATTATTATTATTCATATTGTACTTTGAAACCAAATTCTATTATTTTCATTTGGCAACACTTTTGATACCTATATATATATATGTCGTCCTTGACTAAACAAACCTGCTTGTAGCTCCCATTCCATAAGGTCTGGGATATCGCTTATTGTTTTCCTGATTTCCTGCTAGATTTGAGTGGGCCGCTCAAGGTTGGAATGGAATTGAGGATTTATGACGTCAACAGTACAGCTCCTTGGTAAACGCTATCCGAAGGTAAACTAATACGATGCAATGTTTGCGTTTAAGGTTTGTAATAGAACTGCATTTTAGATTTAAGACAGCGAGTTACATTTTCATTGAAAAACGAAAAATTTTTAGTACTATCAAAACGTTAATTTTTCCTCAAATATATTTAACGCGACTTTACACGGGTCGATTTTAACCGTGTGGCAAGTCACAAGTCGAATCGCTTGTAAAAATTGAATCGCTACCTCATTTACACGAGCCGATAAAAATCACGCGTAACTATTAGCGTATTATTTAGACCAAGAAAAACAGCCAATTGGCAAGCGATCTTCTGCAACTGAATTTACACGGCCAATTTGAGTCACCAGCCGCTGCCGCCACACGGCCAACGTCGGTTAAATCTTGTGTGCCTACTTTGGAACTTGCGATTTTAGTCACTTGTCACTTAATAACCGAATTGCCGTTTACACAGCCGATATTCGCCGTGCGGCTTTAGTCCCCGTGTAAATCCCCTAAAATAAAACCTGGAATTCAAAATCACCGTAGTCGACCCCGCTTGAACAATATTTGTGTAGCACTTAGTATTTGCATCATATAATAGTAAAATTTAAACCGTTTTTTGACAACTTTACTATACAAGTCTTTGATTTTTGTTGATGTCCTTGTGTTTTAGGTAACCTACCTACCATTAGGGATGGCGAAGTTCGTGTTTCATAAAACTGCTTTTAGCCTAGTAGCCTAGAAAAAGCGCTTTTAAAAAGTTTTACTTCTCTAAAATTCACCACGCATATTATCGAATGGAAAACAATGTGTCACATCACATATTATTTAACGAAAAGAGACGGCTGTGATGGCCGTCCAAATCAGAGATAGTAAGATTTTTACAGTGAAGCGCTGAAACAAAATCAGGTATTATAATTAATTTTTCCTTGTAGGAGCAAGGATTCCACCAGATCGGGGAGCCCAAAGCGGAGTAAAGCCAGTTCCAGTGACGACAGCGACTACGACGCTGACGATGACAGGAGCAGACAAAGCACCAAATGCGAGAAAACGGGGGAAAAGCAGGATCAAACGGAGCAGGAACGCACAGGCAAAGCTGAAGAAAAAAGCAAGGGTAAATACTGACAGTGGCTTTATCAGATTTGCAACAGTGCGGTACGCTTCGCTAGGAGGAGGAGATTCAATTAACGGTGCTCAATCCCAAGACGTGGTGTTAACTGATCTGTGATATTAAAGACAGAGAAAGTTACGACGTGGGACCTCAATTTAAAAATATCATACAGAAAGTTATGTAGCTACACTGACAATGAGTGGTATCCGTTAACACTAGTGAGATAAAGCGAAGTGAAAAATGCAATATTATGTACACTATACCAAAATTGGAGAAACGACAATTATGTGGTGAATAATTTTAGAAACGTTATATATTATGCACATCGTGAAATTAACCTTATCTATTCTCTTAAGATTTTTAATTTTAACAATACCGCCTAATGAAAGGACCTATTCATAAAAATAAAGAAATTATCTTAAACTCTAGATAATCAATTATGTAGAACGTTCTATTCATATAAACCGAACCACACAATCAATAGTAAACTAAATTTTTCCTAGCTCAAATAAAAGTAAATTCATATATGTATTTTCCAGAAGATAATGGATGATACTATTTTACTAGTCTCTCTGTGACCTTCTACTAATATAGATTTTCTTAACTAAACTATTAGGTATTACTAAAAGCTTTGACATTATACCATACCGACTAAAAAAGCTTTTAATAAAAATGAATATGTATTATTTCTTTAATTAAAATTAAAGGAAATATATTTGAATGAATATGTCAATAATTACGGATAAAACCAACATACATTTTCACATAGGTTTTAAATTAAATATCTTATACTGTTGTCAAATACAAAAATATAATTAAAAAAGTAATAGACGTTTTACAAACACAATAAATTATTATTATCTTTGTAGTAAAATAGATTGGTAAAGATATCACTGATACGTAATTCGATAATTGTATAACGTTCTTTAATATGATTAGGTTTAGAGACACTTAATTGATATTTCAGATTAATGGAATTAATTATATAAAAGGGTAGTGTGTAAATTTTACTCGTATTAATGATGATTCAAAGAAGAAAATTATTTTATGGAGGCCTAAGTCGTAACGTTTGGCTACTACCAATACCAGCAAAGGTGACTAGTGCCAGATTTGCATCTCTAATAGTAATCAAATTCTTTATTAGCTAAACGATATAAAACTTAATATATAATAATAATAAAATTATAAATAATCCAAATTACATGCAAATGGCCTAAGCTATAATTACCACTCTAAAAACAAAAACATACAAATGATTAACATAAATATAAATAAAATTGATAAAACGATCAAATAATTTAAGTACATACATGTATTGTGACAAAAAAGTTTAATGAGATTAATGATATTGCCTTCGCCATTATTATTCTTGATGAGGTAGGGCACAGTGGGTTCATCTCACTCAAACTGAGCAGCCCGACTGGGGAGGTACCTCTGCTTTACAGAAGATCGCAGCCATAATAACACTATTCACTGTGAATAATGTTGTGTTCCTGCGGTGAGTAAAGTTGCCAGTGCTCGATGAGGAGGCACTATGGTGATAGTTGGGGGACCTGAGACGGCACATTACCGCCATTGGCTTGGAGTGGACATGGCATGTTGGCGCGGCGGTCAGGGAGACCCAGTGAAACGGCTAACCGTTGGCCGCCCGCAGACTGAACGGGTTCCCGAACCCAGGGATTACTTTAATCTCCGCTCTGGGAGGCTGAACTGCCAGTATGAGCAAAGTCCCTGAAGTGGTGGTCGTGCCGGAGAAGGAGACCGGGGTGGACCCGACCATTTCTTCAGGAGGGGACTGGGGGCCCTTCCGCTCGCCGCGCTAGCAATCCACATCACCACACTTGCCTCTTGCGTAGTCCCGTCACTCGTTTGTTTGTCCTCTGACTGTCAATGCAGTAACTCCTTTTATTTTAAGACCCCTAAAAAACTAAATGGCAAAAACAAAAAATAAAACAAATCGTTACTCAACGGCTACTACTTCCACATTAAATGTGGACTTCTGTAACATCAGAGGTTTACACAGCAACCTTAATAAAGTCCATCATCATCTCGAGACTGCGCAGCCGACCTTGTTTTTCCTTACGGAAACAAAAATATCAAGCCCAGCCGATACTTAATACTTACATTACCCAGGCTACAATCTTGAACACAAGTTTGCATTTAATGCCGGTGTATGTCTGTGCGTTCGGGAGGATATTTGCTGTCGCAGACTGAAATACCTTGAAAATCGGGATCTGTCCGTTATGTGGGTATCTTCTTGAGCAGTACCCCTCCGCAGAGCTAGTGCTACTTGGTGACTTTAACGCCCATCACACTGAGTGGCTGGAATCTCGGTCTACCGACCACGCAGGACGATCTGCATACGAGTTCTCTCTGGCCTACGGTTTCTCTCAGCTAGTATCCACCATAACTAGAATACCGGACATCGTTGTCATCGATCTTCTGTTGACCACGCACCCGGACGGATATAACGTCACAGTAGATGCGCCGTGTGGCTCATCCGATCACTGTGTGGTCCGGACGCAAGTGCCATGTTCGATTCCCGATCCTCCGCGGCCTACACAATGGCGTCGAATGTGGCACTATAAGTCAGCAGACTGGGATGGGTTGCGTGAGTTTTTCGCGTCATACCCATGGAAGTGGCTTTGTTTCACATCTGATGATCCAGACTCCTGTACTACTGCCATTACAGAGACCATCCTGACAGGTATGGAATGTTTTATTCCTAACCGATCAGTGGCTGCAGGAGTAAAAAGACGTCCGTGGTTTAATCGGCCTTGCAGGGAAGCTAAAACCATCAAGCAGACTGCTTACAAGGCTTGGACCACGTCCAGAATTAATAAGGATCTTGATGTATCTGATAAGAAACGTAAATACTACGCTGCTTCAAGGTCCAATAAGAAAGCAGCAGGCAGGGCAAAGTTCGATTTCATCAGCAGAATTGGCGAGAAACTTGCTAGCCATCTCTCTGGGAGTCGAGCTTTTTGGTCACTCGCCAAATCTGCTGAAGGAAATTTTTGTCAGTCGTCCTTGCCACCCCTTCAAAAACCAGACGGTAACTTGGCCCATAGCGCAAAAGAGAAAGCTGATCTTCTGGGACATTTCTTTGCCTCTAACTCGACTATGAACGACGGAGGAGCCGTGCCTCCTTCCATGCCGAGGTGCAGAATCTCGATGCCGGAAATTACAATCTCTCAGCGGGAGGTTCGGCGGGAGCTTCTCTCTCTGGATGTTAATAAGTCGAGTGGACCAGATGGCATTCCGGCTGTAGTACTGAAGAGGTGTGCTCCTGAACTGTGTTCTGTTTTGACGCGCCTATACGAGCTATCCACTAGGCAGGTTCCGCTTTCATGGAAGACTGTTATCGTTCACCCGGTACCTAAAAAGGGTGATAGATCGGACCCATCTAACTATAGGCCTATTGCTATGACCTCTCTTCTCTCTAAGGTCTTGGACCGTGTTATTAACACACAACTTTTGCGATATCTAGAAGGAAACGATTTGCTCAGCGACCGCCAATATGCCTTCCGCCACGGTCGCTCGACTGGTGACTTCCTAGTATATCTCACGCATCGATGGGCTCAGGCTATTGAGAGTCAAGGTGAGGCCTTGGCAGTTAGCCTAGATATAGCAAAGGCCTTTGATCGGGTCTGGCACCGCGGTCTTCTATCGAAATTACCTTCTTACGGACTGCCTGAGGGATTGTGTAAATGGGTTGCTAGTTTTTTGTCTGACTGCCGGTGTCCCACAAAGCTCCGTGTTGTCTCCGACGCTATTTTTGCTGCATATTAATGATATGCTATCTATTGATGGTATTCATTGTTATGCAGAAGATAGCACAGGTAACTCATTTTACACGGGCCGTTTTAATATCCCACGTACAGCCATAGAGGAAAGCCGTAGTCAACTTGTGTCTGAAATAGAGGGAATATTAAGCCGAGTTTCGGACTGGGGAGATCTTAACCTTTCGTTCAGTTCAACCCCACAAAAACACAGGTTTGCGCGTTCACTGCCAAGAAAACCCGTTTCTCTGTAGCTCCGCAATTCAACAATACACCTTTGTCCATTAGCAAGAGTATTGGGATCTTAGGTATGGACATCTCTAGCGACGTCCAGTTCTGTAGTCACCTAGAAAACAAGGCAAAGTTGGCATCAAAAAAGCTCGGTGTGATGAACAGGGCAAAGCTTTATTTCAGTCCGGTGCAAAGGTTGCTTCTTTATAAGTCGCAAGTCCGGCCCCACATGGAGTATTGCTGTCACCTTTGGGCAGGAGCACCCGAGTACCAGCTTAAGCCGTTTGACTCGATTCAAAGAAGAGCTACGAGACTTGTCGACGATCCCATACTTACAAGCGGTATTGAACTTTTAAGTTTTAGGAGAGACTTCTCCTCCCAGTGTGTGTTCTACCACTTGTACAATGGAGAGTGTTCCGGAGAATTATTTGAGATGGTGCCTGCTGCTTCTTTTTATCTTCGCACCGCTCGACATCGGCTGAGGTATCATCCACATACATTGCCACCTTTATCTTCCCGCACTGTGAGGTTCCAGAGGAATTTCCTCCAGCGAACAATTAAGCTGTGGAATGGTCTCCCTGCCGAGGTTTTACCCAGAGACTACAATATGCAGCGTTTCAAAAAGGGCGTTTTAAAATTTTTTAAAAGTTCAGCAACGCGCATGTAATCCCTCTTGATGTTACAGGCGTCCATAGGCTACGGGAACCGCTTACCATCAGGAGGACCGTATGCCTGTTTGCTAACTTAGTAGCATAAAAAAAAATTGCCACTCTAAAAACCAAAACAAACAAAAGAGTAACCTAGATATTATCTGAAAATATAAATTAAAGAAAAGATTAATTCTATTCCTTAAAAATTGATCTAAGAGTCATAAATTCAATGGTATTTTTGTACTCTTAAGAAACTAAAACACTATTTGGTAATATATATTTTAGAGACATATATCTCTCTCTAATAGATATAAATTATAGATTTATATTTTAAATGTTGTATAAAAACTCTATTGTTTCAAGTACCCTGCGCAAAGTTAGTTTAATTATATTATTTTTTTATGGTGAAACTATCGCAGGATGTTTTTTAATCAATATTGGCAAACTTGACAAAATGCATACTATTAAATTTGTTAGAAAGATAAAATACGTTGGTAAAATATGGTGGTTGCATATTTTTTAACAAAAAATGTATGCAAAGATATTGAAATTTCATTAAATTATAATTTCTGGATTAAATTTTTTTGATATACAAACATACAGGATGTAATAAAACTTAAATACTGATCTAGTACACTTAAACTATATCTCTGACAGAAAATCAATCTCAATGACATCTCTATTAAATACTATTTGTATTATGCTTATTAATTGTTTTGAATATTTTTAACAAAAGATAAAGAAACAATCATAAATTTTACAAAAAAGGTATTGGGATCGATAAATTGTAGGATTCTGGACCTGAAAAGATAGGTTATAATTATTTTTCCAAGCTACTGGATCGATTTGAAGGGATTTTTACAATTTAAATAATTATTTTCTAACTTGAAACGTAGAATAAATTTAATTAATATGATAATTATCAATGGTACACAATCTTGATTTCTCATCTATATGTGCTAAACCGTAGTAGCAGAGGTCTATAACATAATATTTACACAACAATCAATCCTTATTTTTTTTTCTAAAAGTTTCTAAGATTTTTTAGGGAAAAATAAATTTAGGATTTCTAAGAATAGTGGTAAAAAGCAGTGCAACTTAAGTTGCAGATACAAAAAAAACCTGAAATAGAAAAATTGTGGTCATTTGTTTTTTAAATCCAAAAAGATTTTTTTGGTTTTTTTTCGGGTATATAATATGAAAATCAAAATATTACAATTTTAAATAGTCTTATGTTGCGGTACGGTACGGTGTGATTTTATTAGCATAAGTGTATGATGTTGAAATATTTTAATTAGGATGTTTGTAGCATGATTATAACTAATTAGAAACTACTTCTAACTTTTTTAAACTAACAGTTTCAATAATTTTGTACATCAATTTGTATTTTTTAATTGTAACATGTTTCGCGAAACTTCCCCGCCAATCTACCTTCCCGCTGGTCTGATTATCGATGAAGTTAAAAGCCATTTACTTCGTACCTTTTCCAAACTTATTGCGGATATAAATACGTACCGTGTTTTTGTAAGTTACAAACCACAATTCAAAACCAATTTCAAGGTTTTAACAGCTTGTAAGATGGAGCTTACAGTATGGCACACCAAAGGAGAATGCCGTCTGATGTATGGCGCTCGGTACCAAGACCTAAGTGAGTGCGTCAAAAAAATTTACAATAAGTTTTTAGTCGATTCTACTGTCAAAATAATCAAAAATGAGGGTAATTGCCATAGTGACACTTTACATCAATGTTTGTTGCCATAGTAACGTATATATCATTGGTTGTTGCAGTCTAATGGCGGCGTGCGGCGGAAACCAAGTCAACGAAATATTTTTTTACTTGATTATTAATCCCGTCGGTGTGTAAAACTAAAGAAAATGTTAATGTCATTTATAAAATATAATCATTTTTATGCGATACGTTTGGTTTTGACGCAATTGGTACGGGTTTTCGGCATTCTCCTTTTGAGTGGTAACCATTATTTATAACAAAGTATTGTTTGGTAGGTCACGCATGTTTGCAACGTCAACCTATGATGCAACAATGCAAAGCCCTGCGTCCATCAAATAGAGGCATAAAAGCCTCCATTCATCAATATCTTATTGGAAAAACTTGCGAGCAGCTCAAAAATCTAGTCAGCAAAACACAGTTGAGATATTAATAAACAGTATAATACCAATGCAAAGACAAAACGACATCAAACAAAACATTTCATAAAATAGAATGCATTAATTGCTAATATCCAAACAATTTGGAAAGTAACCAAGAGCGAGTCAACTACAAAGTTACGTTTTATTTATTATTTTGTTATAGTTATCATGTTATTTTCAATAAATTTTGTTCGTTAAAATTTTATTTCTTTTTATTTTTCTTTATATTAAAATATCAACTCATTCATTCATCATCCTACTATGTATAGGTTTAGGTTAGATATTATAGTATGGTGAATCCTTAGAGTAAAATAATAATTAAGTAAGTGTAAGTATTAATAAGTAGGTCAGTACGTAATAGATAAGTAGGTAAGTAGGATTGCTAGAATACTCAAAAAGGCCTTGTGGTCCGGCCAGTCGATACGAACCTAAGGCGATGTCAAATGATGTAAAATGAGTGCTGTATGAAGCACTCTTCTGAACTTGGCATCGACTAAGAATCTATAGAAAAAATTGGCCACCTTCCTTTAGTCTCGGGAAATGATAATAGATGAGACTGGGGGATGTTACCGTATTCCAGAACTGAATCGAAACTCACATTTTTCTTGATGAGCCCCAACAAATTTGTGAGTAACAGTAGATTCAAATGTAGAAGATTTCTCGAATACGGACTATATAATATAATAAGCCCAGAAGGCCTATCATTGTGGCCTAGGGATATACTCCTACTTTCGAGCCGGAGTTTATGAGTTCGGAGGTTGTACACTGATGGATTTTTCGTTTTGGAAAATCTATGTGCGCACCTGCGTGCTCAAAACGGTAAAGAAAATTCGTGGCTTAGTCAGCTTTACACTCAACGCGGATTGACCAAGTCTTTCCTGTGGGTACAGGCGACTAGGCTGTGAAGATGGTATATAGGTACGGGGCAAGCCTATTCCATGTCATGTCCCAACCAGGACTAACCATTGAAAATGTCCCAACAGTGTCCCGGTCAGTGATTAAAAATTACCACGTGACACTGTTTATAACATCTAAATTCGATGGCCTTAGTGGGCCTACCATGGGCTTACCAATCTTACTTAATAGCGACTGCAGTAGGAAATGTGTATGAAACTTTAAGTATTCATTAGAGGCGCTGTAAAAGTTTTCATACATACATCATAATACAGTCGCTATGGAGTATTGATTGGTAAACCCATGGTAGGCACACAACCCCAGAATTAAGTTCAAGCGCAAATTCAGACACACGCATGTATTTTTTATGTCATTTCAGAAATAATTTAAAAAATATATGTTGATACCTAGTTTGCGATTGAACTTAATTCTGGAGTACGGTAGGCCTACCATGAAAGTACCCATCTATAGTCGATCGCGACTGTACGTAAAAATATAGTACGAAAACTTCAGCAGCGCCTCAAACGGATACCTCAAGTTTTCATACATATTTCTCACCGCAATCGCTATCGAGTACTTTCATGGTACCTACCGTACCTGCTAAGATCAAGCGTAATTCAAAACCCAAGCAAATATTTTTTGATGACATTTCGATGACGTCGAACAATATATGCAATGTATTCGAATTTACGCTTGATCTTAATTCTAGAAAACAGTAGGCCTACCATGAGTTCAGAAACTTATTTACCTGATCACGAAAATAGTAAGAAATGTAACAAGAACTTCTGCAGTGACTCTCGAGGACACTTGAAGTTTTCATGCATATTTCATGATACTTTCGCGATCGAGTATACATTTTTAAACTCATGGTCAGACCATTGTTTTCAAAGCCAAAAGGTTACATCTTTGGCGAATACCAACGTATTATGTCATATTTTTTTCTTCGTTAAACGAAACCATTATTTTTTTATCATTCATCAATTATCCTTTAATTAATTTGTTTTTTTATGGCATAATTATCGTTGGTATCTATTCAAACGCACAAAATTATAGATGCCTTATATATTTAGGAAGTTAGCTAGTTTACTGTCTGACGCACATCCATTTCGTAACAGATTTTTAAGTACAGTTTTAAGAAAGCGTAGCACAAAACCTGCCGAGTACGTCACGATATTATTGAGAACTATTTCTTGGTATGGTTTAGATCATTTCATCACCGTGATCCTTATGTTTTCCAGGTTTAGTTCTCTTTTTCCTAGTTATAATTTTAATTATATTACACTATTTTATGTTTCAATTACCATCCATTTGTAACACTGCCATTATGACTTATTAGTGAGATTAGTATAGATCATTTCATCACCGTGATCCTTAAGTTTTCCAGGTTTATTGCTTTGTTTTTCTTGTTATAATTTTAATTATTCACACTATTTTATGTTTTGTTACCACCCTTTTGTAACACTGCCATTATGAATGTTTTGGTATAGTTTCAAGAAAACGTAGAATAAAACCTGCCGAGTCAGCGACACACGTCACGATATTATTAAAAACCTTGTCTTGGCACGGTTTTTATTCAGGAAATGATTTTGTTTGTTTGATAAGACTATGACTTATTAGTGAGATTAGTGTAGTATCATTTCATCATCGCAATTCATCAGTTCCAAATTTAGTCTTCTTTTTTGTAATTTTAATTCTTCACATTATTTTTTAATTTAGTAACCATTCATTATTTTCATCGGTCTGAATTCATTGATGTAGGGTATATAATGGGGTAATAGATTTAGATTTAGTATAGATTTGGCATAGTTTTAATGAGTTTAAGCTTGGTCATAGGAACCTTATCAAAGATTTGTAAATATTGATATTATGTAGGTATATAAGGTAAGTTTAAGATTTGAGCCCTAGATTTGTAAATATTGATATTATGTAGGTATATAAGGTAAGTTTAAGATTTGAGCCCTGCCTTATTGAGAGCTTCTTAGAAACAAATGCAGCAATTACTTATAATTAGATTTAAAAATATGGTAATCTAATGCTTTATTTAATTTCTAACGTAGTTCACTAAACTGTACAGTGTATATAAAAATTAGTTTTAAGAATATCGCAATAGTTTGTATACATTATCGTGGTTTCCACTCAGTGGATCAAACTATTGCGGTATTACAAAAGTCGATTAGACTTTTAGTTTTTTATTAGAATTCATTAGATTTTTATTAATCAGTACCTAACTGGTACCCCCACCTCGCTTGTGGTTACTATCAACTACCTTATTCATAACTGTTAAATGTAAGAAACAGTTAAAGCTACTTACTTAATAATAGGATGGCGCATTGAACTAAAGAATGAGACCTAACAAAAACAACCTAAAATACTATAATTTGCACCATCCTACTCCAGCTTAAAATAACGTATTAATTATTTTACATTATATATTAAATTACAGACAAATCATAATAGAGTAATGAGCTAGATAGTAGCGTCAGTGCATTTCAACATTTAAAAAAGACAAGCAAATTACGGTACGTATTTATATCAGACCAGAGGGCTCATTCAATAACTCAGTTGCACACGGAAATGATAAACACCGGTCTTGTTTTTACAAACTTTGACAGTTTTTCAATTGACGTTCATTGAATTTCGAACGATGAAATCTCAAAGTTTGCAAATAAAAGGTCGGCGCCGATCATTTCGGTGGGCAACTGAGTTGGTAAATGAGGCCTCAAGACCTCACCAGCCAGCTACGTATTTGCCACAACATAAACAAAAAAGTAACAAAAATCTTGGTTATTCTATTTTTAGTTATTAGTTGAAACCTATTTGCTTCAAGCCGAATAGTGCTCCTTGTTTTTGGGGCAAGCGTTACAATAGCTGCACGATTGAAAAAAGGGCTATGCTTGTTTGAACAGTGAAAACCCATCCCCTAAATAATTTTTTTTATCACTCTTGTGACAGCCAGGTGAAATCAGCACTTATGGAAAATACTGTTCTGTTTTTTTTTACAGGCTTTTATTTAAATTTTGCAACTAATGTTTTTTTTTAAGAAATAATTATAAGTGAATTATAATTTTAGATGTTTTTTTTTGTTATTCTTGATATTATATAAAAAAGTTAATTAGAATTAAGTGTGTAGAAATTTATATGTTGTTGTTGAAAAATCGCTTCGTTGTTTTGTGAACAAGAAAATGTTATTAGATGTCAGACGTAGTGATTATTAAAGATATAGTATTTGAGATGAGTTGTTTAAATTTTCATAAAATAACCTCCTAGTAATAAGTTCAAATTTGGTTCACGGTTAGCATTGCATAAGTTTTGCTTAGTTCTTAGTTGGTAGGTCAGATGAATCAGTGAGATATGCTCTGACTTCCGACCCGGAGGTTTCCAATCTCGAACCACCAATGCATTTTTTGTTGTGAGAATAATACCTACTAATACTTACCTTACTTATGTAATATTATTAATTACTAATAATTACATAAGTAAGGTAAGAAACTTCCAACTGAATTCCAATCTTAGACGATGGCCTAGCCGATTTCGGCTCAAAACGGTGAAGGAAAACATCGAAGGAAAACTCGCGTCTTTTGGCTCCACGCTTAATGACCATGTACCTGGAGCTATAAAAGACTTATTCGAGAGGATGATTATATATCCTGGGCAAATCTTCTTAAATTATACAAGACATCTTACACACAGTCAAACTGATCACAAACAAATTAAGCAGAACCTGTACTTTGGATATCAGAGACTGATAAACATACATATGAAGGTCTTGTGGCAGTTGTGCTCTAATAATAGCGAATCATATCAGCATAATGCCTACTGCCTTAACAGTAGGCATTATGCTGAGTCGAGGCCCTTTTGCTGCTGTAGCACACACATACATCCATTAACACCTTCTTGTAATATTAGTACCATATTATGTATTCTGTATTGTGTGTGCTAAGTGGTAAATAAATGATGTGTCTATGTCTATATAAAATACCCAAACACAGAACATACATCCATGTTCATCACACAAATGTTTTTCTGGGCGGGAACCGAACCTGCGACCTGCAGCTCAGAAGGCATAGTTACTACCCACTGAGCCATGAGACCAGTAAAATTAAAACTAGCTACCTCGCCCGCAACTCCGTTTGCTTGTATACTTGTTTATCTAAATATGATCAATGGCTGGATCGGTTACATATAATTATAAATATACTTGATAAAACTATTTTCAAAATGACTACGGTCGATTCACCGATGTTCAGATCGTTGACCGTAGTAATTTTGAAAGTAGTTATAACAAGTTATAATGATATATAACCGTTAGAATGCGTAGAGGACGAACATTTTACAATAAATACGTAAATACGTAAGTAACCTACCTAAACTTTAATCATCATCGCCAGCCTATAGCAGTCCACTGCTGCACATTAGTCGCCCCCGGAGAGGACCATAGCGCCCTGACCTTGGATCGATGCATCCAGCTTCAGCCGCCGCAGCGAGACGCAGCAGCCTTCGTCACTCCATCTAGCCTAAGGGGCATCTTCACTACATTTGCCGAGACGCAAAGATTACACTCAAAACTCGTTTATCCCAACGGTTGTTGATTCTTCGTAAGATATGACCAGTCCACTGCTCGCTTGCAGCTAGCTAGCCAGAGCTATTTCGACAACTATAACTACTTACCTAACTATATTTAAAAAAAAAAAAGTACTCAAAACACTTTATTTTAAATACTCAACAAAACATTAAAAAAAATCCAAAAAGTCGGCCATAGATGCAGTCCAATTTGAACAGCTCAGTTTTTACTTTGACTTTCGGCAATTATTGTCACAACAGTTTCCCGTAGGCATGATCTTGAATACTCTGTTTTTACAGTCCTTAGCATAAACATGACCTTGATTTGTCAAAAGCCCTTGTTTGATGCAAGGAGACCACAATACGATAAGAATCGTTGCCAATATCAGACCACACACCATTTTGTGTCATGTCTGAAACAGAAATCATAAGGTAGGTATGCAAAACAACAGAAGTGCATAGTATACAGTATACAGCACAGTATAAAGAAGTTTCACTGCTTAATCATCTACCCCTTGGGACCTGTTAAGTTATGAGTGAGTTAGTTATGAGTGAATACTCATTTTTCGTAATGATTGACTTATCAAGACCACCCCTACAAATTTATGAAAATTACAGGAATTTGGTGAGATCCCTATACTATACTATAGTGCCTATGTATAGTAGGTCTACGCATTTGAATATTTTACAACAAACTAAAAGTGCGCAGATGTGCACACACACCTGCTTATAAAGAAAGTACAAAGCAGGTATTAACAATACCAGTAACAAAACCAGCCTCCCCTAATCCCCGTTTGTAAGTTAGCAGGGTCACCACGAGCAGGTGAGTTTAGCCTGGGTTCCGAAACTGTGTAATAGAATGGAAATGCTACCCTCTAAACACTATCCAAATAAATAATAATCCAAACAGAAGCAGTTAAATAGCGCAGTCACGTTAGAAAACTCCTCTATGTATCTCTCCTATTAGAAGTACTGAACTCCTATAAGAAGGTAAAGATAAGCAGGAAATTTTCAAGAATGATACTGGAGTTATAAGCAAAAATTAGCCAAAAAAAACGATGGGCCAAGAAAATGGTTTACCAGTTTTGACAAAACTTCCTATGCAATCAAAATAACACTAAGGTTGAAGGCATAATCATGACGTATTTTTTGTTAACTGAGATGCAAAACATCTATTGGTTAAAGAGGTTATTTTGACTTTTATTATCCAGAAAATGAAATGCCAAAATTTTATAATTGTTCTTTGCATACAGCAAAAGTGACGCGTCTCGTTTTATTGCACACCCAGAAATATGCCCAGGATTATTCCTGGGCATATTTTATTTGGGTCCAGCTCGATCTTAACCCAATAGAATTTTTTTGGGACCTTATGGTTCAAAGATGGTTAAACTGCAATGAAAGAACAAGGGAAGCTCTGGAACGGCACTCTTATGAGATATTCGAGGAAACCAGCGGATCTGATATCTGCTCAAGGCTTGTGGGTTCAATGAGAGATCGTCTCCAAGCTATCATAGACGCAAAATATATTAATCTGACTATTTTAGATTTCTGCATTTTTTATTGAAGGGTGTCTGTTAAATTTCTTACTTTTACCGATGACTTTTACGATACAATTTATAGCAACACGACTGAACCACTAGACCGATTTTAATGAAATTTGGTTTGAAGATAGTTTGAACTCAGGAGAAGGAGATAGTTTACCTTTTGGCGCTATTATCGACATTCATGTGGGCAGAGCTGCGGCCGAAATTTAGTTATTTATAAAATAAATGCTAAAACGTAAAATAAAATGCCACCGTTTTACAACAGAAATAAAGAGATAGATGCACAATTTGCAAGTAAAATTAGGATTATTTCAATCTAACCTCTATATAAGCTAAGCTGATAAATATAAATGTATTACAAGAAAATTTGACTCAAAATTCGCCTTTCACCGGATAAACATAATTTTTAGACAAATACGAGGGTTAGCTATCAGATGCGACAATTTAAACTAGGAACACAAGACATAAATGATAAAGAGAGCATTAGTAACTGTCAGAATAATTGTAAGGGAAAATGAGCCTTGTTGTTTTATAACGTGCATCTGAACTTCAATAGGGTGGTAAACCACTTTCTTGGCCAACCGTACGAGAGAATGCACTAAGATATTTAGAATGATAAAGGACCATCTTGCTAAGAAAATGGCTTACTGAGGCGGTGTTCTACCAGTTCTGAGAGTTTTGTGAACTGCCTATAACTTATTAAACATTTTCTTTTTGTATAAATATAGTTTTATTGTAATAATAACAATCTATAAGTGATGTCTTGTCTTATAGATGATCAGCGTCAATAAATGGTAACTTTTCGATCACAGTAGAGATACAGTCGCCTGATTCTGACGGTTCAATATATTTGATTCTATTGGATATATATCGCGAGAACTGTCAAGTTTCATACAGTTTTGACAGTTTCCGCGATATACATACGAGTATATCAAATAGAATCAAAAATATCGAATCGTCTAAATCAAACCTCTGGACCCGGCTACGGGAGTGCCTGAGACTCGTGTAAGGCATGACTATAACTATACACATGTAATTATGAAATAGGTGGGTATGTGCCTTGTAGAGAATATTTTTGTCACAATATGATGCAATTTTGCATGAAATATTTGAAACTATAGCTTACTCGTGCCGCCATATACTGACTACTCGTTGGAAAGATACTTCATCATCTTCTGCCTATAGTAGTTAGCTGCCGGACATAGGCCTCTCCGAATGAACTTCTACTAGCAGCCTTTCGCAGATCGTCACTCCGCAAGGCCGGAGGGCGTTCTATCTTCGTTTGCAGAGCCGCGGTCTCCCCAACACTGGTTTTCCTTAACATTTGTCGATCGTTCTTGGACAGATAGCCAACACACTGCCACTTCATCTTGATAATGGAAAGGTATCGGAAGTTAAAACTTCTAATGAAAATCTCAGATGAAAACAAAAATCTGTAAAATTATCCTATTCTTACGCCTCCGCTGCGAAATACGAGTAGCGAAACAGCCGGATGAATTCCGATGAATTATTTTTCGCGGCGGGAAGACGGCAGTGTGGCTGGCGTTCGGAGCAAATCGACGAAACCGCGCGGAAAAAGAGAATTATAGTCAAATCTATGCGTTAGAACAGGCAGTTTCCGTTGCTCATACATACGGACAAGACATGGCGAAATTACTGCGGTTCCGCTGTTTTGGTTTCGCAGCGGAGGTGTGCTACGGGCGTTACGTTTTTTGGTGGCGGACTGCGTGTGGCGTTCTGCATTAGCCTACTCGTGAGCAGAGACAGAACTGAAGGTCACAGCTCGTAGTACACATACTAACCTGTGAGCCAACTAATATCAAACCAAAACATCTATAAATATGCACTGATCGATATTTACTTACCTGTACCATTGCCTGGGATTATAGTTTTCGATCTAAATTTGTTTTTGCGTAAATTAAGACTAATTATGACAAAACTTCGATAAACTTTCACTGAATATGACGCCAAAGAGAGTATGTGATAAGGTCTATTACCACAGACTAGTTTAGGTACCTACGGTAGTCTGTTACCTTCTTTACTCCTTGGAGTAAAATACGTAAGCCCTCCTCACACAGGTGTGTTATTATAGGTGATAATACCTCATGCGTTATTGCGATAAATACGATAATTACAATTCAATTCCTTGCACACAACATCTATAGCCTTACGCAATAACGCTGGCTATAATAATAGGGCGGCTACGAAGTTACACAATGCTGCGTTAACGCAGCTGTGTGCCAGGAATGGGGACGCATTATCGCAAAAACGAATCCGGTATTATAAACCGATAAAACGCTCCTATGTGGATGAGGCTTTACAAATTTTGGTTTAGGTTATGGCTTTGGGCAATCTGCTTGGTTACCACTATATCGTGACTTACTACCACTTTATAACGTGATATTAATGAACATGGAAATTTTATCTCAAATTCCATTGAATAAAGAATAGAACAATACATACTTCTTTGACATACCTACTTGTGATATTAACGATGAGGTTTCTAAGCTAAAGAAGGCAAAAAACTATGCATAAACAAAGATTGCATATACTTACCATAAAGTTAGTACATGTATAAGAAAAAAATCGAAGCTAGACTGACATCAACAACGACACTAGGTTATTCAGTCAACGTCTGGTCATGGGGGATATGCCCATAATACCCACACTGGGATGGGGGTTGGTGATCGCAGGGCACAACTTCTCGCACGTCGTTGAGATAACTGTACAAAAACCATAGCTTGCATTTGATATATTGTTTCCATCCAAGAGAACTTTGCAAAATACAGACTGAGGAAATACCTTGATTTGTGATCATGCCATCAAAAAGAGTGACCAGGGGTGTAATCTTATGGAATTTTGTAAATGATCAATAACTTGAAAACCATGATTCTTTTACTGAACACAATGTTTGATGATCTGTTCTTGGGTAAGTACGTACCTACCTAAGTCTCTACCACAGACTACTAGGATGCTAACGCATGGTCTCTACTTATCAAATTGATATTTGACTAAGAAATTTACTAGCGACCAATGAACAAACTCACGAATTGTTTTTTAACAAAAATCAGTAATTTGGTCTCTTTCGGGCACGTAATGATTAGGATTAGTACATTTTACGAATAATTAGTAGGTACCTTTGTAAATCGGTCGCTTCAATTTCAAGCGTAAATCAAATATGATAAACTTAAAGTCTGGAGCTTTAGTCAAGAAAACAATAGTTTTTTCACACATATTATATATTGGGAAAATCTATGACTAAGTACATACCTACTTATTATAATAAGATAATCATTGAATACATTCTAGAATGGTTAATTTATAAGTTTAGTTAAAAAAAAAGTTAAAGTGTAGACCTTGCCTACCCTTGGTAGTCAGAAAGAGGTAGGAACATAGGCCCAAAAGCGTTAAATAAATGAGTACCCCACTTCTTGAGTGGTCTATCATAAATAGTAACAAAGAGAATACTAATGTTTAAAAGTATATATATTAAAAGTATTATTATTTTAGTAGGTACATTGACTAGACGTCTCATCATTCTTATCTCAAAGTTATGGTTTGTGTATGAATTGTGCGCAATTTACTTTGTGCTTGCACTTTCTATTGTAATTAGAAAAAATCAGTATACCATAGCATGTCTTCTTTAACGTCTTTTTATATAAAAAATAATGTTCTAATGTTAAAGTTGCACGGACGAACCACATAATGGACTAAAATATTAATAAAATAATCTAAGCCGATTGAAATCATCTGTGCTGTTTGACTAGTGGAAATGACCGAAATAAAAATAAAAGAAGGTAAATAGATAGATAAATACGATAATCACAACATATCTTTGTCCTTCTAAAATTGGTTGCAAGTAGCGACGTATAAAGTTCCTATGTTTTCGTCGGACAGCACTAAAGTTAGTCAAGGGGGGCCATCTTTATCATTAAATTATTTTTTCGAGTGTTTTTCGGATTGTTTCTGTTTTTAAGTTTTAGCATTTTAACCAGTACACCTTAGTAATAAGACACAAGTGAAGTCAAATGGAATACAAGTGAACTTGGACTGGAATTATCTGATGAAGAAAATTTTTCGCTGATCGTTATTTGTTATAGTAGCTATTGTTGCTATAGCAGATAACAGGACCTGAAGAAGACTGGACGACGGAACTTATAAGCCGTAATAGGCTGCCTCATATTATTATGAATATATTTGATACTAACGAAATTGTGGAAAACTATTCCAGAAGCCATTGAATAAAGAAGTAAACTGATGGTTGGTCAAATCGTTTCAAGAGCTTAACTTCAGGGGGACTAAGATCCGTTGTTGTCCTGAGATATAGATTTTGTTTTATACATATAAAAAATAAGTAGGTATGTAACAAATAATACTAAAAATACGTCTAAAATACACAAACAACACAAACTTATGTTATACTTAAACCTAAGTTAAACTTGAATCACGCCTGAAGCCGGTTGAGATCACTCTACTATTTAGTTGGTTGGAATCACTGAATAACAAATAAAAAGATGCTTGTTTATGTTGTTGTAATGAAATTGATAAAAGCTAACATTAGCCTCTTATAAATGTTTGTGACACTTTTCCGCCAAATCTTGCCTCCTTACGATAATAAAAAGTCCATAATGAGAAAATAAGTAGGTATCTTGAATGTTTCCTGGACCAATTTTGAACTTTAAGTTCTAATATGTTATTTATATATCTATTAGTTACATTTTCCCCTCTGAGTATAATGCAACTATTTGTGGCATTGTATTGAAGCAAAAACTGACGATTTTTTTGTATCAATTCATTAAATGCTCTTTGCTCTGTTGTCTTAACGAGAGTAGTTATGTGAGATATGAGATATTCCCAAGCCATTAAATTCATTTTGCTGTCTTACAGAAGATGGTACACCAGTTTTAATTGGAGGTGTTACTTTTCAGTTTCAAAAGCCTCCCCGTACCTTACTTACTTAAATCTAAAACACATGACAAACTTATATTAATTAATTAAATTAAATTTAAGGTTTCGTTGATAAAGATTTTATATTAAAGTAAATTTAAAAATTACTATAATAAAGAACCAATAAAAAAATATAAATTCCTGTGTTTTAAAAGTATACATAAAAAATAATTGTAATTTCCTAAATAATAAAAATACTTAAAGGTCTCAAACACATTGCAAAGAAAAAAAGACGTGTGGCACTCGGGGACTGCCGCGGTAAAGCTATTGCATAGCATTTTGTATCAACTTATGCAATTATAATTATTTATGCAGTATTTCTTTTTCTTTGATATTAATTCAAGTTACACTTTTTGAGCGTGGTGATCATCTCGATTCGTGCGAGCTTCGTAGAGTCGTACAATACGTCTAGTTGCACGCACACAAACACCGTGTCGAAGACTGCCGAAAAGAAACGACGTTAGACAATGCACGGCCTTCAAGCCACACCTCCGTGCCCGTCGGAGTGGGGAGCGTGAGGTTTTTTTTCGTTACGGAATTTCTGGATTCGGTCCCCGCGCTCAAGGCCCCCGATAGAAGCTATGCAATAGCTTAAAACTTAATAAACATTTTAATTAAAAGAATAAAAATATGTATTAATTTGTGTCTGAAGCTAAATCCTTACTGTTCGTCGAACAAATGTCTGAAATGTCTGAACAAAAAAATTGGTAATTGCCTATTTCTTGTTTAATTTTTAGATAAACGACGATAAGACGGTTATCAATATAATTAATTATAAAATAGGTTCAAAACACGCGACGAACAACACAAACTTATGTTTACCTCCTAAGACCTAGCATATTACTTTTTTGTACTGAAGTATTCCCAGTGTAATTATATGAAGAAGTTCAAATTTGCTTGTAAGACCCAGAAGTAACTATGCTAAATTAAATAATCCAAAAAGTTGTTAACGTCAAAGTTTTTAATAATGAATGTAAGAAACATTCAAACATTGCGATGTACGCGGGATCTTAGGAGGATAATAGACTAGAAACATACTCTAATGAATAAGTGACCGGTTGCAATGACTAATGGAATTGACGAGAAGGTCGAAATGAGAGAATTAAAATTTAGATGGACGTCGAAATGAGAAGAATAAGATTTTCATGTTTGCGAGGAATAAAATTTTGATGGACGTCGAAATAATATAATTAATATTTGGATGGACGTTGTATCTGCGCAAACGCGCTTATAAGCCGATTGGTAGCCATCGAAATACCTCGTAATGCTATTAAAAAATGCTCGAAAACTTTTAATAACTCCATACCATGTATGTTTTTTTATATAAATTCGTAGTTTAAAATAAAATATAAAAAAATATAGGTAAATGCTATTAAATATTATAGCTTATGTCTATATAAATATATAGTATGTTTACTATAAGAATTAACAGGTGCTACAATGGCAAACCTGTATAGTAGGTAGAAATTATTTTGTTAGTAGGTATTTAATGATAAAGAGAATAATGATACAAGAGATCTGTTCACTAGAGATCTGTGACTACTACTTGACTAGTACAAGGAATGTGTTTTAAGTATCTACTTCTTGATAATGTAAAAACGGACATTCATCATCATAGATGCCACTTATAAATCAGTCATCAACTAAACGCTCTCTCCTTCATAAAAGCCTATCCGTATGAGCGATAACCGCTGTCGGTAACGCCGTTTCAGATATTCAAACGTCAGCGATTAGACGCTACGATAAGCTGCGGGGGACAATTTCCATACATTTTGTTTAAAGCTCCGCACACACGGCGCCAATCGCGACACCATGATATGACAGACGCTCGCGACTAAGCGCGACGACAAAGCGTTGTCTTTGCGAGGTCAGTAATAGTTTCGCCCTTGTCACCCCTTTTCACTACCGATCACAGAGTGATTATCGTTCATATTAGAATAGACCATAGCCCTTAACATACTTCGCAATCCATTCATTTTCTTTCGTCTTTCTCTGGCATTCAATAAAAACCAGTCGTCAATCATTATACCGCGCATAAATACCTAGCATGCAAGAACTTTAATTACTTGGTCATACAACTTTTCAGGCACTACTTTCAAACTTCTTCGTAATATAAATTTTCTTACTGCTCCACAGTCAAAACAAATTTTCCTCAAATCTGTCACACGGCCTGTCAAATTAAGACACTTTTCTTTCATTCGTTTCTTTGAATACCCACTCACTTACTGTGCCACTCTCTGACTTCTTATAAATATACAACAGTCAGACACTTCCACATATTTTGAACCTCAACATGCATTCCTCCCATACATGCGACAGACAATCATTACAATTTATACTAACCATGATTATAAATACTGATTATATTGGATTAATAGATATGAATATTATGATGATACAATTTACTGATATCATTATTCCACCGCGCCATCTTCACGTTTCGTGTATAGTCGAAATCTACTCGTCTTCCTGAAAATAATGAAAAAATATTATAGTTACTTCAGATGCTACAAAAGCAAACATGTTAGTTTCTAGTCACTTATATAAAACTTAATTGCCGCGCGTTAATTTGGCAAAAACTTAAAAATGGTTCAATCGATTTGGTTTTTTTTTTATGTGCCTCAAAAGTTAGGAATAACCATGGAAATACCCAATGGGATAGCCAAATAATACAAAACAATCGAAATTGATAATTTTGTATAAGAAATGCAACCTCTGATTAAAAATCAATTTTAGATGGTACGGAGTTCAGCGGGCCATCTAGTTATAGCAATCTTAGGACATATCCGAATACAGAAACGCTATTCAAATACCCTCGAGAGCAATGAATCCGGGTCACTCAAAGAATCCAAAAAATCTCGGAAAGTAAGAATGCAAGGTTAATGCAATAAATTGTATTTAATAGACAATTTAATACTCCTTAAATGAAAGTATTAAAACTTCTTAGTTATTGTAAAGTTATATCATAAAAAAATCAAATTTGAAAAGGGAACACTGTCGAAGATGGAACTACGAAATTACAGGATTTGTTTTTATTTTGTTGTCATTTATGTTGGTACATAAACCAGGTTGATAGTGCTCAATATTCATTATTCAAGCTGAAATCATGTCGCTTACACTTGAAGAATGCACCAGAATACTTACATTGGTGGAAACCGGCCGGAGTCAGCGCGATACAGCCAGGACTGTCGGTGTGTCGCTGTCAACAGTACAAAGAGTTCTCCGACGTTACGAAAAAACTGGTTCTAACCTACGCAGACCAGGAACGGGCAGAACTAGGTGTACCACAGCACGAGAAGACCGATACTTGGTGAACACCATGCTTCGAAATCGCTTTCTCACAGGAACTGAACTCACAAATCAGTTTCGACGCCTCGGAGGAAGTAACCCAAGTGCATGGACAGTAAGACGTCGGCTTGCTGAATCTAACTTAAAACCCCTTAGACCTGCAAACGGCTCTAAACTGGAGCGTGGCCATCGTATTTCAAGACTAAGATATGCCCAGAACCACGTAAATTGGAGTATTGAAGATTGGTCGAAAGTTATGTTCTCCGACGAATCAAAATTTATGCTCTACAAGCACGATGGAAGACACAGAGTGTATAGAAGACCAGGGGAAAGATTCAAGCAAGCATGCATCGAAGAAAAAGTAGCCTACGGTGGTGGGTCTGTACTTGTGTGGGCCGGAATTTCCTCTGAAAGTCGCACAGAGCTGGTGATCATAGAAAACGGCTCTTTAACTAGCGTAAGATATGTGGAAGAAATCCTCAACGAACACGTTGGTCCATTTATGGTCAATTTGGGTGAGGATGCTATATTTATGCATGACAATGCCCGACCTCATACAGGTAGGATTGTGAATGACTACCTTCAAGAGATGAACATTACTTGTATGGAGTGGCCAGCGCGCAGCCCGGATATCAACCCGATCGAGCATGCTTGGGACGAGCTAGGGAGATGCGTAAAACAACGAAACCCTCCCCCAATCACGCTTCCTGAGCTCAAAATTGCTCTCACAGAGGAATGGGAGAATATTCCCCAAAATCGTATAAGGAACTTGGTGTACAGCATGCCAAACCGCGTAAACGCAGTAATGGAAGCACGAGGAGGTAATACGAAGTATTGAAATTCAAGAAAATCGTCATAAAGTTCAAAAATTTCATGTTTCCTATTTTTGTTTTAAGGAGAGATCAGCAGTTTTTTTTTCTTTATGTAATTTTGTGTAAATAAAATGTATGGTGACTCATATTTTTTTAACTTTCATTTAAGGAGTATTAAATTGTCTATTAAATACAATTTATTGCATTAACCTAGCATTCTTACTTTCCGAGATTTTTTGGATTCTTTGAGTGACCCGGATTCATTGCTCTCGAGTGTATTTGAGGTTCGAAGTGGTTAATTAAATTAACAATTCAGTACAAATTGAGAAAGATAGCTTCGCAGGCTGAAGGAATGGCATAGGCACAGGTATAAGTGACTCATGTTGTACAATATAGCTCTTCTATGTAGTGTAGATGCGTAAAAGGCATTGTGTACATTATAAGCGCATCAATGACGTCGGTAACGTTAGCTGAGGAGTTAAGATAAGAAAGATAAAAAACAAGAAATGCGCTTGTAATTAAAATTACAATTACCATTACTCTGATGATGCTACTCGACATAAATGGAAGTTTTACCGAAAATAAAAAATCTGAATATACACATACAACTGTAATTAACTGACTGACTGACTGACAATCAACGCATAGTCTAAACACTAAGTACTAGAGATTATTAATTTGGAGGGTTACTAAAAAAACGTTTTACTGAAATTAATCCCTTCAGGGGTACTATGGGGAAAACTTTTACGTGGATGAAGTGGGGCGCCCATTTTTATAAAATTACCTTAGCACGCTTGGCCTCCGGCTCTTGCACCAAGTCCGGTTTCGAAGCAAGCTGAAAATCTTCGTAATTCTCCACATTCTTCACGATAACTTTGGCCTCGGAATTTTCGACTTTTTGAATTTTCGAGGACGAAGGACCCTCTCTGTTGAGAGACAAAAAATCGCCTTAATACTTAATAGACATATTTTTCTCTTCAAAAAAAAAAGGCCCGGGGCGTTATACGGATGATCCTATAAGCTAATCGCTTCAGAACAAAACGCGTATCATTCGAGTGAAGCCAAATAAAATTATTTGCTGTGGACATGCTGTGGATCAACGTAATAAATCCGATTACCCAGGTGATTTCCCTCATAACTATATTTATTATTATCATCATATATTATTATCAGAACACTTTAGAAAGATGTGATTCCACCTCCTCCCGTTGTTCTCCTCAGTGCCGAGGGTTGTGGCCCCTCCTTGAGCTTGATAAATTATGGGCTGTAGACTAAAGTGTGATCTATTTCGACAAGACTTCAGCCATCCGACTTTGGCCTCTAGGTCTTTTCCCATTTACTTTTTCAGAAAGATGCTTTTGTTGTAATTATTGATGTGGATGCCGATTCATACAGGAGAAAGACCGACTATCTATGTGACTTTTGGATGATAAGTTACGTGAAAATTGATTTAAAGCTATTAAGCTGTTTGAAGTTGTTGTAAGCTATATTGCGAGGCATTGGTTTGCGTATGTAATAAACTACTTAGATAATCTTAGAAATAATATTTTTAAACAACATCTATTATGGCAATTTGAATATATCCGGAATGGCTAAGAAAAAGTTTTTTATAATAATCTATCTACAGATAATGTAGTTTCACCACACCGAACGCGGTCTATTTGATTGTCACACCAAAACGCACCAAAACGTGTAAAGCTTCTGTAGTTTATATAATTATTTTTTACTTAGATAGGTACGCAATAAAAATCTGTATATATTTTGCACCCACTTTTAGTAAAAATACTACTAACAGAAACGCTACCACTGAAGTACTGGAATTGTTAAAATATCTTAGATTATATGTCTCGCGAACACCGACGAAAAACTAGACTTATTTGTCTGTTTGGTATACATGGTTAGTGAAATTTACGAGTACGAGTTGAAAAAGGAAAAAACGTGATTTCCTATTGTGTACATACATGTATCAAATTCGTATTGTTTGTACTCGATCTAACATCAATCGTAAATTAAATATTTGAACAAAGTAATTTGCAGTTTGGTATGACGTTAAAGATATATTACAACGTCAAACAGGTCTCAGCCGCTGCCGTGTTCGATGTGGCGAGGCCTCAAATGTACCTAGTCGAAGGGTTTTTCGAATCGTAGCGAAAGTAGAACGTGTTGTCCGGAGTAGAGAGATGGTTTGTATAAGCGTATTCATAGTAGACTTGGTTATCGACACGGCCGTAGATGTTAACATGGTGTCGAACCGGCGTGAGCCTGTGCAACAAATACAACTCAGTATATAAAGTTCTGTCTATTATCGCTGATATTCAAAAAAGTAAACAATATGGAAAGTGTGGATTTTTATGTTTCCCAATTTTGGTTTGTTTCGATAAAAGTCCGGAAAGAAAGGTTTGTATGGCCTCGCCTGCTCGACTTTCGCGTATTCGCAAAGAGATTCATATAAATGCGAGTAATCGACTCTGAATAAAAATTCCCTAAGATTCTTTAAAAAAATATTGTGAGTGTAAGAAATAGTTTAAATTAGTATAGTCAATAAGCGCGCTTAGTATATTTAATCAACAAAAAACTCTGGAAGAAACATATCGGGCATTTTAACCATGTATAATTGTCGAAATCTTTCAAGAAAATCAAATAAATAACCACAGGAAAACTTTACCAAATCTTTAAAAGTTAGATTTGTACCTAACAAAATGAAATCAAGTTGCTATGTGAGTATTTTTTTAAACCTAGCTAATATGACAACACATCCAGTTACGCTTATAAATCAGTTTCTTTTAACTATCACGTACTTACTTGATATTTTTAATCTTCTCAAACTTATTACGCGGAAGAAAGCGAAGTTCCTGCCGCAAAAGAGCTTCTTGTTCCATTACCGTCATCAGGTTCCTGGAACCAAAAAAGTCTTTATTTAACAATGTCCACACGTAATTATTAAATGTCTATCACGTGTGGGATACCTGATGTAAATGACTTCTTTCTTTCTTTGATATACCAAAAGTAACAGGTTACATTAATATTGAAATAACGTTATGCAATTTAATTACATTTGTTAAAAAAAGTAATCTAGTCTATTGGTTAGTCACACGATGTGTTGCTGATTAAGCATGCTGGTCGTAACGACAAAATGGTCAGATGATCGGTTATTGGGATGGTCACAATTGAAACATACCTTTTTACCTGCCTGATAGTCGGAATAGGCCGCGGTTTAGCGGCCGGTTTAGTGGCTGGATTAGCGGCTGGTTTAGCGGCTGGATTAGCTGCGGCATAAGCTGACCTAGCTGCCAGACGAGCAGGCTTGACAGATGGATCACCCGGCGTACCAGCCGACATAGCGACCGGACCAGCCGACATAGCGGCTGGACCAGCCGACATAGCGGCCTGGCCAGCCGACATAGCGGCCGGACCAACCGAGCTAGCAGCCGGACCAACCGGGCTAGCAGCCGGACCAGCCGACATAATGGCCGGACCAACCGACCTAGCCGGTTCAGGCCGTCTTATCGGTCCTGACACAACTACTATTCTCTTGCGAGGATCTGCTTCATAGGGAGGAGAGTATTTCGAGGTGTCTATCATTCCGTCGGAGCTGTCGCCCTCGCTGTCGGTTTCCAAGCCACGTTCGTCGGCGCTCTCCATGGAGTCATGACTGTCAAGCGAACCGTTCCCGCTCTCGGTGTCACTGAAACATTATTTATTTATAGTTATTTTTATTTAATTATTGCGATTTACGAAAAAAATGTATAATTGGTGGACTTAATGCTACAACGCATATTCTGCCTGTCAATCATGACAGGTAAAAAGTTGTGGTTGGCAAAAAAAGAAAAATAAAACATAACAATACTAATAAAGTACATTATGAGAATTAGACCAATCTTAACTATTGTATCTCTAGTATTAAGTATTTTTAATGATTTTTCTTCTAATAGAAAAATGTAATTACAATAGAGTTGCGAGTTTGGTTTACGAATAAGAGATTCTTACGTCTAAAACTTCTCATCTAATTTCAACGTGTGCGCGAACAAATAGTTTCATGAGGTGCAGAGTTTTAGTGAACGTGAAATCTTTAACTTACTTAGGTAGGCGCAGGCCATATGACGAAGTCGTCGCGCATATAACGAAAACTAACTAACTGCGGTAACCGTTATTGCATAATAGGAAAAATCTTATTAATTATTTTATTTTACACTACGGATTTTCACTTACCTCTCTTCGCTAGACGACACAGACCGTGCGCGCTGTAAATAATTAAAAAACATTATTTTAATCCTACATTCTACATTTTTTTTTTAAATTCATTATGATTAAATTAAAGTATGATTACCCACTGTCATAAACAAAATGTTTTAGTAAGCATACGCAACGTTTTCTGGGTATTATCTGTTTGCACATGACGGCGATGTTTCAATCTTTAAGTTGCGTTGCGAGTCTAAAATAATGCTTGTCTCTACCAAAATATTGAATGTCATTATAAGTAAGTACATATAATGAATATAATATAATATAATAAATAATGTTTATTATCTGTGATTTCCTGTTTTTCCTTCGTATTGTAATGTACGGTCAACTGATTTTAGGCAGATCCTGTACTATGGGTACCTATAAACATGAAAAGATATTTATAAAACACCCAGACTCTATGTTCACCACACAAATGTTCGTCATGGGCGGGGATCGAACCCGCGACCTACAGCGCAGAGCTACTACCAACTTAGCTATGAGGCCAGTCAAAATATACCAACCTATATAATAATAACTTCAAAGTATGTGGAAAAAAATTGTTTATAACTTCTAAACGACTTTGAACTTTGGCATGTTTCTTTCACCTGAATGTCAGCATAGAATTTAATTTCAAAATGTACAGACATATTTTAGAAGCAATAGTTTAATTTTGAGAATATTATAAATATAGCTTATTCTGATTGATTATACGCAACATTAAAATAATTAATTTCTTGTTTTACTCTGTATTACATCCGGTTCACTCAATTAGCTCTTACCGTAGGCTTAGTAAGTCAATAAAAAGCTGCAATATCAATATTACTCTGTACTCTTATTTTTTACTTTAACTTTGACTTCTTTGTATGAAGCTACGGATTATTCCAATAATCCCAACCAACCCGCCCCACCACTAGGGATCGTCGTAAGCTAAGACGTATCGTAGGCATCGCTACGCTCGTAGGCATCGCTACGGCTCGTAAACATCACTACAACAGCTCGTAACCATCGCTACTACTCGTAACGATCGCTACGGTTTGTAGGGATGGCATAGAATACAAGACAGGAGAGAATACAGGAAAGGAGGAGGTTCTCAATTCCATTGTAATTTTGTTATTAGTAAGTTTTGTTCGTAGTTTAAAAACTGTACGTATTAAATAAAAATAAAATCCTATTAAAGAACAGGCAAATCAAGGCTTTTCAGATAACACCCTATTTTATTTTTATTTTATTTTAAAAGTTCACAAAATAGAGTAAAATTCATTAAATGCTAACTTATCATAGCTTTGTTTTGACCTAAACTTTACTCAAGTATGTAAACATGACAAGATTGAGCATAGAAAAATTAAAAAATGTTGCTAGCTTGAAATTATGATTAATCTAAAACAGGAAAAAAAATGTAGCTACTTATTACACAATAAAACTACTACGATTCGCAATAAAGCAACCTGATAACGCATTTCTTAATTCGAATCATATTTGGGTCGAAAATATCTAAACCAGCATCATTAGATGCCAGTTAGATAAATATACGACACGCTCTATGCAGAGGAGAATTAAAAGTAGTGTTTTTTCTAAGTATTTTCACCGAAAATGTTGCTGGTTTTCGACATCTGTAATATGTATTGATGTTAAGGGTCGACAATAGATTGGGACAATCGATGGCAGAGTGAAGAATTTTGTGAAGATATATTAAATCAAAATATTTCCTACGCTCAGACAGAGCAGTAACCTTAAATTAACGTAATCTATTTACATATCCAGAGAGTGAGCGGCCAAAGTTATGTCTATAGGAAATAATCTTAAGGCATTTGTTTTGCACACTCTCTAACCTAGCTAGGTTTTGGTAATGGGGTGACCAGATAATACAACCGTACTCAAGGATCGTTCTTTACCTGTGTAACTCCATATATAGCTAGACCAGCGTTTTCCTTACATTTATTACATTTTCTACAAAACCGTTTTAATTAGAGACTTCGCTACAATTTTCCTGTAAAATATAGATAAGTAAATAAATAAATAAAGCTGGACTATCATGTAGCCCCAAAGTAAGCAGAGCTTGTGTTACGGGAACCACTTGATAGATATATTACATGTATACTTTTTTTTAGTAAATACATACAGAATAGATATTTTTCTATAATATATAAATATTTTGATATAATATTTCTCAATTTGCAAACTTCATAGTTAAGTGGGGGGGTAAACTGTACATGATAAAAATAAATGAAGCTGTTCAATTAAAGCCGATACCGCACACGACCTAGTAACCTCCCCATTTCGAAAGATTTCGTAAAAACTGTTACTCGCTATAATTTTCTTGTAAAATATAGATTTATAGATATACATCTATAACATATAAAAAAAAACAGGTGTCTCACTTTGCAAGCTTCGGAGAGATAGGGTCATGGGAATGGTCATTTTTTGGATATTTTTATCATAAATCCAAAACGGTGCATGATAAAAAATACATGCAGTACAAATTAAGCCCTTTGATATGATACCACACTTGACCAGCCAAAGCTAAAAGCAAAAGAGGGTTTGGCTAAAGTTAGCCAAACCCTCTTTTATTTTTCATCCCCCCCATTTTGGAAGATTTCGAAACAACTGTTTAAGTTACCAACTTCATTATAATTTTCCTGTAAAATATAGATATAGTTCTATAACATATAAAAAAAACAGGTTTCTCATTTTTCAAACTACGGAGATAAGGGAGGGGGGAAGGTGGTCATATTTTTGACTTTTTTATCATTTATCAAAAACTGTGCTTGATATAAATATATAAAAAACTGTTTCGAGCAGTACAAATTAGGCCCTTTGATATGATACCGACTCGACCTGTTGGCCTCAGTTTGAAATTTTGACATTATTAATTTTGGACCCCTTGGGGAAGAAAACGAAAGGATTTTTTTTATTTTTTTACTGGCAATTCTTGTGCAAAATATAAAAAAAATCGTGTTAGAAAATTCGCGGCACTTGGCACACTGACATGCGGTCTGAAACATTTGGATCGTTTCCATGACGCACTCGCGAAAGCGATATTTCATCATCATCATCATCATTACGACAGACAAAGTAATATTTTATAAATCCGCGTTTCAATGTATAATTAAGACGCGAAACTAATATCAAAATTGGATTGTTAGAAATGCGACGGAATTTGGCAATGACGCATAGGTTCTGATTAGTTGTTCTACCATAAATAAAGTGTAGTTGGAGACACTGACACTATACGCGCCCCCCTCCCCCGCGCCCGCCCTGCCCGGCCATGATTTTCACGGACGCAGTGCACAAGCATGAGCACGTTTTTCATTGCTGTCATCTCACAGAAAAAAACGGCCCGGAATGGAGATATGTAAAATGTCGGACGGTAACATTACGGATAGCGCACAAGCTACTATATGAATGTATGGTCTGCCATATGGGATCGTAAAAAACCGGAATGCCAGACATGAAAATTCCTTGTAGTTCACCAGCGCCCTTATGGTGCCGCTTTGTCCATCCGTCGCGTCTGTCACACCAGATTATTTCAGTAATTACAAAAGCTTCCGACTTGTTGGTATAGATTTAAAATACACTAATTGAACATTGAAAGTGAAACTTTAGAAAAAAATAGTTTTCATCCCCAAAAGGTCCAAAATATGAAAAGGCCAAAATTTCAAACTAGTTCCACCAGGTCAAGTGGCATATCATATGAAAGGGGTCAATTAGCCCAGTTTAAAACTGTTTAAAACTCAAAATTGACCAAAAACTTACCATAACCTGCAAAACGAAAAACCTGAATCAAATATACCTACATATGTTAAAAAAATGATATCAAATGTATGACGTATATTATAGAAGTATATTTATTTTTAAAGGAAAATTAGAGCAAAGTCTCTAGCTTAATATGGTTTTGTAGAAACCTTAATAAATGTGAGGACAGCTGTGGCTATAAAGCGAGCCAAGCTATAAAGCGAGATACACGGTCAAATATGGTGTTATCTGAAAGGCTTTATTTGCCTATTGTTAAGCCAGTTTTTATTTTGTATAGGACGTGCAGTTTTTTAATTACGAAGAAAACTTACTATTTACTATCCCACGCCATTGACGTCACCTGCGGTGTACTGAGTCAACTCGCACTTAACTTCTTCTCGTCTTGTTTTTAATCTGATCTCAATCTCAAGTGTAGTCGGATCACAGTGTCTCCTATGCCAGATAATTATAATCTCAAGTGTTGTCCAAATTACATTTTTTCATTATTAAAAAAAACATTTTGCTGCTATGGCACACAATACCTACGAATTAAAAGTGTTTATTTTGAATAAATCATAAAATTTATTGTATTTTTTATAAAGTATTTATTTAACATTAAATGCATTTGAGTGCCTATTTGAAGTTCATAAAATTATGTCTTTGTTTATTTCTATTACCATTTTCGTTGATATACTAACATGAGACATCCTACACTGGCACTACGTAGTTGCCGTGTCACACTCAGTGCGTCGAAATCATTGTATTGCGACGACGCAGCTTAGGGGTGTTACACCCGTATAGCATCACTCTTATGGGGTCCAAATACAATTTGTTTAATGTATTTGACTTTCGGTTATACAATGGGGAAAGAGCATACTGGATGAGCATTTCGGGATTTGTTAGTACCTTCATCGCGGGGCGGTAGCGCGTTGGTGTCATATAGGTGCGGACGCGACCACGTTGAACAGGTACAAGTGGAGGAAAGCCGGCAGACGCTGGCATCTAAAATATAAATAAATCAATATGTTATGGTACTAAGACATCATAGCAATATTTAAATAAAACTAAAAAAGAGACGAAATAGTTTCGTCATTTGTACAGTTTTGCAATAAATTACTAGTAGCCATCCTACTACTACCGTCGTATGGTCTCGAAATTGTTTCGGACTACCTCGGGCAGATATTGCAGTTGGGTAGAAACAACTTCGAGAAGGAGGCCAAGATGAGGATTTTGTTATAAATATCAAAATATATGAGCCATCTATATCAATCTATATTTTGTCTGAATAAGGGCTAGCGCGCAGGGGTTACTTTTGTCATCGTGACAATAAAGATTTTTTCACTGTCACGTCATGTTTCAAAAGTGGAGTGCGCTCACGAAAGGTGACTGTGACAAAACTTTTTTTGAAATCGAAGCGTCATTTGCTGATATGGATTTGGAAGAGACGGTAAGCTCAGAAGAAAAAACAGCGAAAAGAATAGATACTGGGTACACTCTCTTTAGAGTGATCATTGTTTAGCCGATGTTTTAATTTTCAATTTAACGTCTGAATACCTACTCTTTATTTTTTTTATCATAGAGTGATGGCCTCTTTTCTACTTCTTCTATAATGATGTCATTATCAATATCGTCTTTCACGTTTTTGTAGATGATGATGCCATTTTGCGTGCACTAAAGTCGAGAATCGGAATGCAAATGCGAAGGAACGACGCGGAGAGTGTCAATTTTTTTCACTCGTGCGCACGCTACTATGAAAACCTAACGGGTGCGATGACAGTTTCGTCACGGGCTTGTTCGCCGGTCGGCGTTCATAAATATCACCCAGTTGACATGTCATAACATGCGAGCATCTGCATACATTATCCACTGATTTGATAAGAGTGACGAAACAGTCACGGTGACATAAGTAACTCGTGCGCGCTATGTACAAATATCAAGCCGTTCTCACGCAAACGTTGTTTTATTTCAGGTTAGGGCTCTTATACACGAGCCGCATGCCACCAACGGCAGAGCGACGGCAGCCGTCGACAGGTATAGTTTAAGTTTTTTGGAGTTTTTTGACGGACCGTTGTCATGGCTAATATAGTCAGTTTACCCAAGTTGAAGGGTCGTGAAAATTACAGCGAGTGACGTTTCACAGCGGAGAATTTTCTGATATTAGAAGGAATGGTTAAGTAACTACCTCATGATATCATGTTCTAACCTCATGTCGTTCCCACAATTTCTGCAATAATCTCCTTAAAAAGGTAAAGCTGTAAAGCGTAAACATCAGTATCTAAGTAAATATGAGCGAAATTAGATTTTAAAAGCCAGAAATAGCACTAAAGCTATTTGGAACATGGTTAAAAATATAGCAAATATCAATCGTAAGAAATCTCCTTCCGAGAAGCTACTGAAGTTATCTCCTGACCCATTCTTGTGAGCAAACTTGGTAAACAATTATTTTGTGCACGTGGGTGAGGATTTAGCGTCTAAAATGGTTCATCCTGTCTCCGATCTCAATCCTCAACCAATTCCTCCAAGAAAATACCATAATCTACCCCTAGAATCTATGGCACTTATGACAGTTGACAATAGAGAGCGGGAAAACATCATCTTCTCCCTTAAAATTAACTGTGCTGTGGGCTGGGATAATATTCCGACCTCACCCCCACACTAGTCATAACTTTCACTATGCTAGCAGGTGAAGTTGTCCAGGATTAGTCAGTCCCTAAACTGAAATACCTAGGTGTTGGCTGGACACATCCTTGTCATGGACGCCTCATATTGAGTGTACATCTGCTAGGATCCGTTAACTAAGGTTTGTTTTTAAAAAACCAAGGACAGTTGCTGATTTTTCCTGCCTGAAAATTGTATACCTGGCTCTAGCACAACCTGTTTTGTCGTATTGTACCTCTGTATCGGAAGGCTCTTTTGTCACTTCGATGTTAAGAATGGAAAGATCTCAAAGAGCTGTCCTTAAGGTATTTGCGGTGTCCTCACGGTTAGATAATTGTTCGTGTTGGCAACAGTGCTGCGTAAACACAAGCAACTTTCTTATAACCCAAATATACGAAACCAGAGGCGTCGCTTCGATAGAGTCTGTCGGACTGAACAACGTCGAACAGATTTAGCCAGCCGCCACTATCACTACCTAGGTAGGTGATAGCTCCTCGTTGTTTACACAACACACACACACACACACACACACACACACACACACACACACACATATTTGTATATATATATCGTATGTGTGTGTGTGTGTGTGTGTGTGTGTGTGTGTGTGTGTGTGTGTGTGTGTGTGTGTGTGTGTGTGTTGAGGGTGTTGGCCAATGCGTGTAAGTGAGTTTCCATGTGCCTCCCAGTCTCTTAAAAGTTATCGCAGCGGGGAACTCACGTATGTGTACCTATAAGTCGTGTGTGTTGTGTCGTTGAAATGTAGTGATGTTAGAGCGTACGCGAGTGTGAAGTTATGTACCTATAACTAAGAGGCCAGTCTGAGCTCCGTTCACGATATCGTCAGTACGATAAAGTCAAAATTTATCATGTTCTTTATTTCTTATTTACCTTTTCAATGCTTTCATTACTTGCGCGTAGTGTGAAATCTGTAGATTTTTAACAAAAAACCCATATCCTATTATTTTGATATCGCACGGGTTACATGCTCAATGCTAAAGGAGTATTTTTACACACATTTTACCTCGGCCTCGGATCTTACTCGCCATACTGAAGAGTCTAGGGCCTATAGTCAGAACTAGTCCTGAGCCTCCTACACATTTGAGTTTTCACTATGTGTTGAGGCGCGAGCACCCTTGTGTTAATTTATTGTAAAAATACTGTTACTACACTTGTCTCTGCAGTACATAGCTTACGTAAATGATTCGTCATAACTGCGAAAAAAAAATCTAAAACTTTCCTTTGTGACATAAACTTTCATAATTTTAAAGTTTTATTTATATGGTTTCCGCTAAGTCAATAGGAAATTTTGCGCACATTTAAAATCCATAGAAGACTTATGAAACAAATTTTTCTTAATTTCAAACTTTCAATTAGTTGACTCAATTTAAAGGGCTTCAATGTATATATTTTGTTTCACGAAAATCGAGATACTGCAGCAGTTGCGTATAGCAACATATATTGATAAAATAACGTTTTCCAAATCATCTTAACTAAGAAATTGTTCCTTGCAAGCGTTTAAAAATTGAAAAGGAACAAATCAAGGCTAATAATTGATTGATCCATGAGCTAAAAACTTTCGTCCAAAACAGATTTTTAAAAATAAATCAGTTTGAAAGACTACAAATTGTTGCTGCTTCAATAAATTCGTATCTATTATAAAAACATTGTATTCCAAGTGCCTGTCATTACAAGATATCCAAACAGCGGTAAGTTGCGCAACTTACCACTGAGACGTAGGTATTTTGCTGACGTATTTGCGTAATCCTAGTGCGTACGACAAGTCGACAACCCACTCGAATATTTATTGTTATACTAGCTTTTGCCCGCAGCTTCGCTCGTAAACGCGAACACGATTGGCGTGAAAACGTTATAAACAAACAGACTCACTTTTTCATTTATATTTAAAACCTACCTATTTCCTTATCCTGTAAATTTAGGCAGTAGAAAGTGGCTGAGTAGAGTCTTTCAGACTGGAAAATAGAAAGAAGTAATAAATAATGGGCTTACCACAGGACGAGGAGAAGGTTCCTCCTGGCGACGCGGTGTGCGAGGCGAAATTGAAGGTTTCTGGCGTTGCATGATGGCTTTTTCTCACTGACAAAATATATAGTAGAACTGTTCTGAAAAAAAAATTGAAACACTCAGGTTATCAATTCAACACGTATGTGTGTAATATTATGGACGGAACTGCAAAAAATTAACTTATTATTAATATATATTAGCTTCCAAACAAATATACAAAATGTTATAGGTGTATCATATGTATGTAAATGTGTGTATATATGTATGTACTATGTATGTATGTATGTATGTACTACGTATGTTTGTATGTTTGTCCACGCATATCTCTAAAACTACTAATTCGATTTGACCATTCGCTTATTTTATTGGCTTACATTTACTTCAACTTAGGGAACAGTGTAAGTTTCATCAAATTCGGTTCAGTAGTTTTCAAGATATATGCTAAATTGATGTCAGTAAGTATGACGGCCTGGAGATACAGGCGCGGTGTCAAAGGGTAAATCTCTCAAAAGCTTGTTGAAATTCTATTGCATGTTAGAAAAACCTTAGCCTGTTAAGAACCAGGTAGGTACTAGATTGTAGATAAGGTACCTGCAAGGTGGTAGGTATGTTGTACACAATATAGTTTGTCCATTTCGGCCATTGGTCAAAGACAGTCGTAATTGTAGCCAAAGCAGCCTCGGTTAGGAGACTACCTTATTATTATTAAAAATAAATAGGAAGTAGGTATTGGAGTCTTTACTTAAAATTAAAAAACAAAACAAAAAGTAATTTAAAAATATATAATCGACTTCAAAAAGAAATTAATAATTTTTTAGCAAATTAAGCAACAAAAATGAAATTAACAATACTTAAGATTAAATTAGGGGCCTACAATTTTTTTTTGAGGTCAGCGCAATATGTAGTGTATAAATAGTCCCTACCTAGGTTAAATATAAATCTATTTATTTAAAAAAATGAATTGCCGTTCGTTAATCTTGCCTAAACTCGGGAATGGCGGGACCGATTTGGCTTATTTTGGTTTTGAAATATTTGTGAAAGTCCAGGGAAGGTTTAATAGGTCAGAAAATATAAATGACAATTTTATTTTACCATGTAAAGTATGTATTATATGTATGTGTACTTACCTGTTAAGGTAAGAACAATTTTCACATTTGTTTTTTTTTAAGTAACAATAATTTAACCTGCCAATTCGGGCAGGTATTGTTATAGACAGATGAGAAAGGACATAAAAAATGGTGTGAAATAGTGGACAATAGGCTGTGCACTATCACTAAAAAAACGATAAGTTTTTTTTATGGAATTCACACAAACTATAGGGTACAATGCATTACCCGATCGAAGTGGTTATGTAAAATGCTGTCGTTTTGTAATTTATCAAGGCAAGAATGTATTTCGCAGTCTTTGTCTCAATTCAGTGCTTGAAATATCTACAGTAATGCAAATTATATTTAGGTGATTCTTTGCTACAATGTAGCTTGGCTTAACTACTACACGCTAAATAATTTTATTTATCAACAGACATGAGAATTTTTCAAAAATGTAACATTTTTCAATTCGGTGGTGAGAACCACGGTCCAATCCGCGGTTTTTGCACACTGAACTGATAAAATTTAGACCTCGAATTGAGTTTTACAATAAAAAAACATGTCCAAAGATCATTTTACACATTATTGTTACTCATGCTAATAAGGCTGGGCAGATTTAACAGCATGTCAATATTATCATTTGTGACAAAAGTCATTTATATTATTTATATTAGCTTTATTGACTGAACATTCTTTGCAGAACATGATTAATTAATGTAAAAAATATATTTGAGAGATGACTTGTACCCATAGTTTTTAGTTCACCAACTGTTCTCATCAAAAATGTTAATTTTTATACTAATTTCTCAAAACAGTGGAGCCATTTTTAAATTGAGTGACAGGTAAAAATTAAAATCCATTTTCTCAAAATGTAATATGTGAATTAGTTCCCCCTAGACCATCAAATTTTGATAGCAATCTTCTTTTAGATTTCTGACACAAAGCTTAAAAAGCAAGACAGTAAAATCTGCCACCGAATTGATAAAAATTAGCCTAAAGCTTAGAACCGAATCGAATATTGTAAATAAAATACGTTATTCAAATTTCATAATTTCCCTCCTCTTTTTTTGTGAGCTAATGATCGGGTCTCGGTATTTTTTATGTATGATATGTATGTATTTACAAAAAAAAATTATATGTGTAGTATATCAATCATGTGGTGCCCATAATACAAGCTCTGCTTAGTTTGGGGCTACATGATGCTGAGTGATAACGTCCCACATTATTTATTTATTTTATTTATCGTGTCTCATTGAAAAATGGATTTGGGCCGGGAAAATTTTCGCGTTATGATTTTTTACTATTTCAATAATCACCTGAAACCGGACGAATCGTACGATAAAAGCTCTATATGACATTCATGGATGAAGGCCCTTCCAAGGCAACCATGTATCGTTGGTATAACGAATTCATGCGACGTTTGACTAACTTTGGGGGATGAAGAAAGAAGTGGTCGCCCTTTGACGGCTGTATGGAAGAAAAACATGCTAGCAGTGAAAAATTTAATCCAAGACAATTTTATAATATGTATAAATAATTATATATGAGGAGATTCAGCGTCTTGCGTGACATCATTACAGGTGATGAGCCCTGGAATAATCAATAGGATCCAGAAACGAAGCGCGAGTCGACGGTTTAGGTGTTTCAAAACGAATCAACGCCTACCAAAGTAAAGCGATCTAGACTCAGGACAGGGCTCAGGACAGGGCGCAATGGCGCTCATTAGGGGAGGCCTATGTCCAGCAGTGGACTGCTATAGGCTGATGATGATGATGATTTGTTGTCAATTAATTTACGGAGCCAAATAAGCATCAACACTAAATGGTAACACACACACACACACATACATACATACATACATACATACATACATACATACATACATACATACATACATACATACATACATACATACATACATACACACATATACACACATACACACACACACACACACACACACACTCTATTTCCGTGAGAGAGACCAGATTAATTTCAATTTCAATTACATAAGGCTGCTATATGTTAAACTGTTTTTTAGGAAGTAAAATATTCATTTCTCTATGAAGAGAAAGCTTCCAAAAACACCAAAGGCTCTTACCTTACCTATTAAATAATAATATACCGTGTAGCATTCAGATCTGAGCGCTTCCGTGCTTCGGAAGGTACGTTAAGATGATGATCCCGGCACAGTCGTTAAGCCATGTCGGAGACCTTTGGGCGGCCTAAAAACTCCGACACCAGAGTTAGCCACTAGCTCATACGAAGAACAAGGAGAATAATAATATTCAGAATTATTATACTTGTAAACCTACTTGTATGGTTCAAATGACTAATTCATTTGAACCATAGGTTTACAAGTTATGTTTATCTAAATTATAACATTTATCAATTAATCATTCGCGATTTAGATTTTTTAGTTTATGTATAAACCTACAAATACTTAGTATGGAAGTATTTTGTCTAATTACTAAATCAAAATTAAAATGTTTTGTATAATTAGAAGCGACTTTGTTTGACATTGTCTTTTTAAAGCGTTTTATTTATTATTATTAAAACTGTACACTTTTTTTTTATTATGTTCCTACCAAGTGAAGTATATTTATTGAACAAAAAATAATCAGACAGATTTTTCAGTTTAGCATAAAGACTCTTAATTTCGTACGTTATTGTCTTAAAATCTTAAAATAATAAAAAAAGATATTACTTCCGTCGGTACATTAATTATTGTTTTGATTGAGACGCCAGCCGCCATTTTATTAATTGAATGAGTTCGAAATGGATTATATAAACGAAAGGTAAGTAAGTACCTATATATTTAACCTAACTAAACTAAATCAAAGCTCCATCGGTTAACTTGGTTTATTGAGACTAAAGGTTCTAATCTTGAGACTAATCTTCAAAAATACCTACGAAGTGCACTTCATTTACCCCACAAAATGCAGATTCATATAGATTCACATAATATTTTGAGCTTATCACAGCTTATTACATACCTATGCTTTATTTACAGTTAGAATCGGAACTAATTTTAAAAACGATTTTCCATTTTATAAGGAATTGCGCATTATTTAGTTCTTACTCAATTAAAATCTAAGCTACACATTTTTCATAAATTTTAAGGGATTACAATTATTTTCGAAGCAAATCATTCAACCTAACATAATAAGAACGGCCCTACCGGCATCACAACCAAAATGAAAGCGTCATCTACGAAAATCGCGAAATTATACCAGAAACACGCGGATTTCAATCCTAAACATCAGCATCAAACAAATCAATATTATTCATGTGTTGAAAAGATTTTATAAGCCTATCGTGTAAAATAAAGATATTTTATTAATATTTCTTACCAAAAATGGCAGCGCTCGACGTGACCGGCAACAAAGTGGACGCTACGACAGGTACGCTACGGTGCTACGGGGGTGGTTCGCGTAGCTGGTTCGCCAATCGATAGGCCAGCTAGACACAGCCTATGCAACTGTTACTACTGCCGCCGTGGACCGTACTGAACGAGCGCGAGGGCGCATCTGCTCTGTGTCCCTTCACCCTTCTATTTACCGGCGCTACCAACTTAACATACTAACTTAGAAGCTTTCCGGTGTACAGTCAATTAAAAATAAATCAAATAGATGACGCAGACATGATTTATTGGCGTTGGCGGCAAGTTTGATTTTGAGGTTCGTGCTTGCCCTTTAAGGTTGTACCGCCAACGCGACTCCAAGAAGTAAGTAGGTTGGTACCAGGAAATACTTACCAACCAACCTACTTTATAACTTCCTACAGAAAGATCTTAGGGGATAGATACCAGATTTATCATAGAAATACTAAGGTACCTACGTAGCACGGTATAGTTTTTGTCCCTATCTTAATACTTAAAACGAATAACTTTTCTATGTTACCTATAGTACGCGTCATGTAAAAAGAACGCTGGAAGAAGTGGAGGGGGGTGTTTCTGCGCACGGGTAAATACCGATAAATCGCCTGATGCACAGCTTACCGCCAGCGTTCTTTTTACATGACGTGACCTATACCTACTTTACTTCTTACCTACATTCGTAATTTTCGCTCATAATATTTTCGCTTCATTGGAAAAAAATACCAGATATTTTGTTCGAGATTAATTCAATCGTTTATCTATTTAAACATATAAATAATAAATAATAAAAAATAAATAATGCGGGACGTATTCCCACAGCATCATTTAGCCCCAAACTATGGGAACCACATGATTAATATACCTACTACACATATACTTTTTTTCACATACATAGAAAACATATTAATATATCTTTATAATTAATATACAAAATCTTTTATTTAAAAAAATACTGTCAAAAATACATTTCTATCAAAACTCTCGCGCCAAATAATTATAGAAAACAGCAGCTTTACATCCCGGAAACTGTGTTTTATTGCATTGGCTGTCTATATCATTATGGTACGGGAGCTAGCAACGTTTGAAAAGTAAGAATTTTAGGTCAGCTGATTTTGTGATATGTCGTCCTTCTTGCACTTTCGGTTAGAGTCTGGGCTATCTTGCTGGCGCTAGCGGTTGCGTTCATTAGTGCGCATCCTACCTGTCCAGGTAATAATCCTGGATTTTAAAAGCATTTTAGAAGGCGTAATTTTTAATTTTTTGTTTTTAAATAAGTCTACCTGACATACTTTTTTTATTGCCAGACATTTTTGACAATGCTAACTATGTGCCATACGCGATTTTTTATTTATTTTTTATTAAAATTTCAAAGTATTTTATAATGTCTGTAATTTTAATATTATGTTATTTAAAGATAAGAAAAACTTAAAATATATTTGCCAGACATTAATTCGATTGTTAAGTCTTGAATTAAAATTAAAAAGTCATGAAAAGTATTGCAGTATAATGCTAGTAGTCCGAGAGAGACAGTTGCAGAATAAGTCGAGAATGATACAGAGAACCATTACGAAAGTAAATTACTTTTCACTGTGCATATAATAACAAAATAATAATAATATTAATAATAATAAATTATAAATGCCAAGACCCTCCATAACCGGTGTGCAAGCTCAGAGAATACTTCCTCCATGCCGACAGTGAGATGCATCGTGATGTCGTAGCAGTTGACAAGAACCTTACCCCGCTCTCACTGGCTAAGGAGAACTGGCACAAACCTACGGTGCTGAGTGCCCTCGACCGCAAGGTCGTATGGGAGAGTAAGGAGCTGCACGGACGGTTCTACAAAGCCCTTACAGGGCGTGATGTAGAAAAAAAAATTGTAAAAGTACTCGCATCCGTGAACTGGCTACGTTTTGGTGACCTCTTTGGGGAAACCGAAGGTTTTGTCTGTACGATTATGGATGAGGTAATAAAGACGAACAACTACAGAAAGTATATCATGAAGTATGGAACCGTTGACATTTGCAGAGCTTGTCATCGTCCCGGTGAATCCCTCAGACATATACTTTCGGGTTGTTTGCACCTCGCTAACACTGAATACTTGCACAGACACAACCAAGTAGCAAAGATCATCCATCAGCAGCTTGCTCTCCAATACGACCTTGTCGGTCCAGAGGTTCCGTACTATAAGTACGCACCGGTACCGGTTCTCGAAAATGGTCATGCTACGCTCTACTGGGACCGCTCTATCATCACGGACAGGACTGTTCTTGCGAATAAACCTGATAACGTCCTGGTAGACCGGTCGGAACGCCGGGCGATACTTGTTGACATCACCATCCCACACGACGCTAATCTCGTGAAGGCCGAGAAGGACAAGCTTAGCAAGTACCTTGACCTGGCACACGAGATTACCGCTATGTGGGATGTCGACTCAACAATTATCGTTCCGATAGTCGTTTCAGTGAACGATCTGATAGCGAAGAGCCTTGACCAATACCTTAAGAGGCTCTCGCTAGGCAGCTGGATCAAGGGTCAGATACAGAAGGCGGCTCTCCTGGACTCGGCACGCATTGTGCGGAGGTTCCTCTCTCTGCAGCCCTAGCCACTGACCGTTTGAGCCTTGCCCGCGGTCGGTGGTCTCCCGTTTTTATACGTTTTTTACTATATTGTTTTGATGTTATTTATGTTTAAAGTAGATAATATTAGGTTTATAGTAAAAAAAAGATTTTAAACGAGTTTACAATTAAATAAAGTGTTATAATAATAATAAGTTTGAGCCTTGCCCCGCGGTCAGTGGTCCACCATTTTTTTTTTTTGCGCGACTTGCCTGTCGCGCCACTGTCGTTGTCTATCTCTCTCGCACCTTCAGCTGTCTCTCTCGGACTACTAGCATCATACTGCAATACTTTACATGACTTTTTAATTTAAATGCAAGACTTAACAATCGAATGAATGTCTGGCAAATTTATTTTAAGTTTTTCTTATCTTTAAATAACATAATATTAAAATTACAGACATTATAAAATACTTTGAAATTTTTATAAAAAATAAAAATAAAATCGCGTATGGCACATAGTTAGCATTGTCAAAAATGTCTGGCAATAAAAAAAGTATGTCAGGTAGACTTATTTAAAAACAAAAAAATTAAAATTACGCCTTCTAAAATGCTGTTAAAATCCAGGATTATTACCTGGACAGGTAGGATGCGCACTAATGAACGCAACCGCTACCGCCAGCCAGATAGCCCAGACTCTAACCGAAAGTGCAAGAAGGACAACATATCACAAAATCAGCTGACCTAAAATTCTTTCTCGAAAACGTTGCTAGCTCCTATACTATTATATTTTTTTCCTTTTTTATCAAGCAAACAGTCAGTCTAGTGTATGCTAGGAAAAATCGAGTGAAAGAAGAGTTGCTTCCGGTCAGATACTTTTAGGTGGCCGGCTATTTCACATCCCGATTTTGTACAGTCCGATCTTCTATGCACAAACAATAGGAACCAGAAGTCATTAAGATATTTAGTAGTTATAATATCTCGATGGCAAAATTCCACAAAACCCTAGACAGAGAAAGCAATAGACGACGAGTTATCTTCATCGCATTCTTTCAAGAAAGAGAACTACATATGCGTGCTTCATGCAAATAAGGGAGACCGCACTATATGATTTGCTGTCCCTTATCGCGTGCCGGTTTTTTTGCAGCAGTTTTCGAAGATTTTGTGAAAAACTTGCTTGAAACTAAATTATTACCTGGAAAAATTATATATCATCTATTGTAAATCAATAATAACAAATTAATCTTATGGATTTCTCCATCAAAATGGATCGGTGTAGTGTATTTTGGTGCAAAAGTGGCAGTGATCAAAACATTCCGGATTTGTTATTTCCCGCAAAAGTGGCAGTGATCAAAACATTCCGGATTTATTTGTTATTGGGAAATAACAGAACTCACAAATCATGGTAAATATCCCGTTGATATTAATAATTATGTTCTCAACCATGATAGTTTCAAAAGTTATATTCCTCTTCATTCGTAAGTATCGTACTTTTGACGAGGTATTTATTCAAAAATGGATTGTTAACTAGACTTCCACAATAAATAACAACATTTAGAGCAGAAATCTATAAGAAAATAAGCCAAAAAGTGAAATTCAATTTTGTTTTGTTTTGTTTGGTGCTGCCGGCATTTGAAATGAATTTTCCCCACTGCACATTATTTTTTGGCTCAACTTTCATTTATTTGTAGTGAGCTAGGCGGCTGGAATACAGTCACAGATAGCTCTATATCTAGGAAGCCTAAATCTAAAATGGCGTAGTGCGGAAACAAATAGATTTTGAGATATGATTATTTCAAAATTCAAATTTTTTACTTAATTTCGTCAAACTTGATGACACTGAGGGCAATTTTTTTTTCATCACTGAATAGCGAAAACCTTGTCTTCTTCTTTTTATTTATGGCCTCTGTGGTATTTTTTGGTAATTGGACATTGACAATGATATTTCTCGTTGTTTTCCCGGAATAGACAGTTGGTTTTTAGGTTTTTTACAACCACCGGGAAATCCTTCCCGCAGCAGTAGGTTCTAGGACACCCCAACTTAAGTAGCAAAGGTTCTAGATATATCACAGAACTGACGCAGATCACCCCGATGCCACGTAGTCTGTGCGTAGATTGGATATAAAAAATGTGGAACCAGAAGTTCGCGTGGAAGATCCTGACGAAGACGAGTGGACGAAGCGACACTCAGGGCCGACGAGGTCAAATACCCGAATCAAATATCCATTTTTATGGTCCCTCTCCCGGTAGTGTGTTTTGGCGTATATTGATTAATTTTTTTTCTCTCGTTAACCTCAAAACGTAATTCAGTTTTTCTCGGAAACTATGAGTTTCCCCCTTTTAGAAGGAGAGTCCTCACTCCCTCCCTGCCCTTCCCCACCCCATAAGCTCATTACATATAAAAGAAAGTAGTTTCATTTTTTATTAGAACTTTAAATAATATTATTTTCTGTGGTTCATTATTATTTGCATAGCCCGGTTTAAAGATGACGTTTTAATTTCAGGATAAAAAACCAAAGGCCACGTAATTCAATGGATGGTAACTGAAAGTTATGTGAATCTTCCACGGTATGTATAAAAAACTTTAATCTATTTTGATACTGATTTTATCGTTTAAAAGCCAGCACATGGCTTTTAAACGATAAAATCAGTTAATACGTTGGTCAACCTTGACAAACCGAGGTTTTAATGAATGTATCGGAAAAAAGACCACGAAAACCAAAAAATTCATTATTTTTATATATGTTGTGCTATTAAATGTTAGGTTATTGTTATTATTATTATTATTATACCTACAATGATAGAATTCGTTCATTTTTGTTTTGATTTAAAACTGTTTTTTTTTTATTTCAGACTATTGAACCAGAGGCTACGTTAAACCAACGGCTCATTCAGATTTAAATGATTCAGATTCGGGATTCGTCAGTCACAACTGACAGCATTTTTTGACAATACACCTATATGCCCCCAATTATTTAAATCTGCCACAGTAAGTAAGTATCAAAAAGCCTTAGCTATATTTTATCAAAACCGGGTAAGTGAAACCCAAGATACTGCTTGCCTTCTCCGAAGTACCCGCGAATTTAATTAGCTAGTTGTGGGTTCAATTCCCACTGCGGGGCAAATGTTTGCATGTTCTGTTTGGGGCTACATAATGTTGTGTGATTACGTCCCGCATTATTTATTTATTTATTTATTTCCAATGGACTTTGACTGACAGGAAAGAAACACTTTAATGTTAGCTCCAGTTTTCAAAAAGTTTTCACTAAGATTTTATACTAGCTTCTGCCCGCGGCTTCGCACGCATAGTACCCGGATATAAAGTAGCCTATAATGTTATTCTTGGTGTAGCTCTATATAATTAGCAATAACAATTTGTTATATAGGTACTAGTTAACTACCTACAAAGCCTCGGTCTGTCAACTATATAACCATATTGCTAAATTTACCCTTAGACAGGGCTTATGTGAGTTACCTTACCTATAACCTGTAACATGTAATTTACTCCGGTGATCTTCGCAGATCATCTTGGTTAAGCAACACTCCGCCCGGACACTACTTATATGGGTGATCTGGATGCCATTTCGATCTGAGCGCTTCCGTCCTTCGGAAGGCACGTTAAGATGTTCTTCCCAGTTTTTTTAGTTGTTAAGCCATGTCGGAGGCCTTCGGGTGGTCTAAAAATTCCGACATCAGAGTTGGCCACTATTTCATACGAAGAAGAAGAAGACCAATATGTTCCATGCCTTAATTCATATGTTTCATCATCATCATCATCAGCAGAACGATGAACACCTTGTGAAAGCAATAAATTTATTGTATATTGTATTTTGTATCTAAATTTTGCGTGAGGGAGAAATAAACAATACTCAATACCTTTCGCCTTTATTATAGTAGTAGGATTGCTAGCCTTTTATGTACGTATTTTCTACAGATTACATTTGTTATGTTTAAATACCGAAATTAATTTTTGATTACTGTTTTTAGGGTAAATCACCATCATACACACCACGAAGGCTGCGAAAAAATTTGCGTTGGACTGCTAGGCTATTAGAAGATACGCGAAAAACTGCGAGCTCTTGGGGAAAAAAGTTGGCGTTTTATAAAAGAGTAGCGAATTTAGAAAATATGATTGCAGAATCGAAAGCATAATTTTCTAAATGTTGAAGTTTTGGAGAAATAAAAATACATATTTCCTATAATTCTATTCTTTTTTGCATGTAGGAATTTTGAAAGCAAGAAACATAAAGACTTGCGTGAACGACAACTTAGGACACAAATAAATCATAAGATATTTTTGCCGTTCTGTAAAAAATCAATGCAAAAGAATGCTTTATTCATGTCCGTTAAAATATTCGATAGTCTCCCCGAAGACATGAAAGATTTGACACTTAGCCTTTTTAAAATAAGACTTAACAAATGGCTTGTAGATAAATGCTTTTATACGATCAAACGAATTTATTAAAACTAAATAATAATTTACTATTCTTATTTCTTCTTTAGAATGGTTAGTTTTCATTTTGACATTTATTTATTAAGTCTTCTTGATCTTGATCTTGATTGACAACTTAATTATTGTTTATTAAAATTAACTGATATTAATGATAATTAATGACATATATACATATAACAATTTAATATTTGCACGCTTCTGTAATGAAGTATAAGTATGCGATCGACATAGCCTTTAAGATCCTTTCCTTTGTAATTACCATACTTTTATGCAAATAAATATAATTTGATTTGATTTGATTTGAAAATTATATAGGTAAGTGCATTCAATCAATTTGCTAAACATCCTTCCTTCCCTTACATATTATCAAAAGTCATGAAAACTTGTTAGTGAAGGTAGATTATAAATGAAAAAAAAAATCGTCATGCAGGTAAAGTATTAATTAATAGATTAATACTTTACCTGCAGTATTAATCGATAGATTAATACTTTACCTGCATGACATTAATTTCTTGTTAGATTTGTTTTTCTTTGAATTCCTTGTGCAATGTGCAAATATTTTACCCATTATCATCAATTGCCTATAGCAGTCCACTGCTGGACATAGGCCTCCCCTAATGAGCGCCTGAGTCCCTGTCCTGAGCTCGACGCATCCAGCTCCTACCAGCAGCATTTCGCAGATCGTTACCAACCTGGCCGGAGGGCGTATTATCACTATATTTTAGCCAAATCTATGGAAATTTTAATTATCTGGCAACCCTGCAGTTGAAATGAGAAAGACTCATGTGGCCACGCTCACTATCTAATATAAAGTTAAACTTAATCTATGACAGGTCAGTCGGTCGGCACGGCACAGACGTTAACATCCTTGTAGTCTGTGGCACAGACAGAAACTTCATTCACACATTCACATATTACATTAGTTTTCTTTCTTTCTGTTTCTATTTTATGAACGTGAAGTGGTCGTGTTCGCTTGGTTGTGCGGCTGAAGTTCGGGTTAAATTAAACTTTAGGAACATTTCTGAACTGAACTGTTTTTATTTTACACCAAATTAAGTGAACTCACATAATGGCACAGTAAGTACATACTTACATATTTATACATATTTTTTAATTTCTTGTTCACACCATGACTTTAATTTTTTAGCTATAGTTTGCATTAAAGTTAAGTCAAATTTTAATTTATATCAATATAGACGGATTATTTGTCTACCATTAAAAATCTCTTTAATTTTTGTTTTCTTGTTCGAAACTACTTCCAATAAGAAAAGTTTTGAAAGATTAAGTTGTTAAAATGTCACGGAAGTTAAGAAAAACCAAAATATAAGCCTCTCCAGCAAATACATAATGATTTAAATCACCGAATTAAAAATAGTATACATCAGTCATTCATCTAACTTATAAATTTAAAGGTATAGGTTTAGAATGCAAAAACTTGGTAGGTACTTAATAAGTTACTATCAAGGTTACTCCAAGGTGAATTTCAATACTTGCCTACTTAATCTACGCTTACACTGAGTAACTGTTAATTTAAAGTTTTAAAGTTCTATTGAATATCCTAACATACTTTTAAAATTATTACCTACTTACGTACCTATTTTATTAGGTTATGTATATAATGTAAGCTCACCTAAAATGTTCCAGCATAGGTTTACAGAGGTTTATGAGTAAAAATAAAATGTTTAGTTTTTTGTTTGAGTTGTGCATGCAATTTGTTCGCTGGTCTACTTAGGATACCAGTCTTTCTTATAGTAGTTCAGTTGGCCTCTACATCTTCACTGGGTCTAGCACATAGGTATTCATCAAATATCATGCAGGTTCCAATCAGAGACAGCCTTTGCCCAATATAAATCTGGCATGTAGCAAACTTGGCCGGCCCAGTCCCATTTTTATTTGCCAACATTTATCATTCAATATCTGCGACTTGTATTCTGGAATGTAGTTCACTATTTATATCATTAATTATATTACTTAAATTATTAATGTTTGAATATGATTTGCTCTCATACAGACCCAAGGCTGATATCGCTCTCATTGGTCTGGCTGTGATGGGCCAGAACCTTATTCTCAATATGGATGACCATGGATTTGTAGTTTGTGCTTACAACAGGACAGTTGCTAAGGTAAGACCCTTAACCCAATATCCATAAACTACATTTTTCCACGACTTTTCCATGGGCTACTTCGCATCCTATTATAAAAAAATATCACTAATTTACAAATAAGAAAGTGCAGGTCATAAAATAGATTTTTGTTGCTCCTTGAATGGATTCTCAACCAAGAATGAGATCATCATCATCATCAGCCTATATCAGTCCACTGCTGGACATAGGCTTCCCCTAATGAGCACCATTGCTCCCTGTCTTGAGCTTGAGGCATCCAACTTCTAACATGAATGAGATACCTAAAGGCTATTACAGGGTACCTAACATGTGAGCAAAGCGGCAAATGAAAGCTAGTTACACATATTCAGAGAAAAGTATGGTGTTTGGTACACTAAACAGTATAAAAAATAACTTTTAAGAATATGAATTATTAATATAATTTGTATCATTTTAAGAAAACTATCACTAAATAATCCTGGACGTTATCACACAGCATCATTTAGCCCCAAACTAAGCAGAGCTTGTATTATGGGAACCACATGATTGATATACTACATAGATACATTTTTTTTTTTTTGTAAATACGTACATACCATACATAGAAAACACCCAGACCCGACACAAATATCTACTGAACATGCAAACATTTGTCCCGCAGTGGGAATCGAACCCGCGACCTTCTGCGTCACAGGCGGACCTTCGCCCACTGCGCCACAGAGGGCGTCGAACACTGAATTTATTATTCACCACTAAGAATAAAGTTGTGTTATAATTTTGACAGGTGGAGCAATTCTTGCAAAATGAAGCAAAGGGTACAAAAATAATTGGAGCGACTTCTTTGGAAGACATGGTTTCCAAGCTGAAGACACCAAGGAAGGTCATGCTTTTAGTAAAAGGTACCTATTTAGTAGTAATAGGGTTCTTCTTTCGAAGTTTCGTCATGCCTATATCAGTCAACTACTGGATATAGGCTTCTCCTAATTAGAAGATGCTTATAATTCACACGCAGGGCATGCAGATTGTAGATCGCACATCAGCTCGCACCGCCGACGTTGCTTCTCGTCGGTGGTCAGGGAATTTAACTGTGATGCCACCAGAGCTCACATGGGACGGTGAGGTTGGCTTGAGTTCTGAACCCTTTACCCCTTGCGCTTTGATGCAGCCAGCCTCCCAACATTGCTTCTTGTTGGTGGTCAGGGAATGTAACTGTGGCTGTACCGGTGAGGTTGGCTTGAGTTCTAAAGGTAGGTTGTTTACCCAACATTGCATTTCAGAGTTTTGGTCCAAAAGGTATGTGCAGGTGAAATGACAGGCATATGAGATATCAACAACACTAGCAGCTATGGTATATTAGTCAATATGTATGGATGGAGATGACAAGCGGCGAGTTTTCTGATAAGGTTTTCCTTCCCTGTTTTGTGTAAATGGTATATATATATTTTTTTCTAGTACATAATTAATGTAAAAAAAGAAAATTAATAATACATACAGCATGTGTTTGAACTGTTAGCATCTGAACTAATGTGTAGACTAATAAGATTGTATCTTAGCTGAGTTTGCCAACACACTACCCCTAGTACGAGTTGCTTAATATAAGAATATTCATTTTCATTTTCGAGCAATATTTCATTATAACTTGTTTCGATTAACTGACTGTTTAACTTGCAAGAGCATTACATTAGCTTTACCTATGTCGTTGTAAAGAAAGAAAGAAAGAATCCAATTCAGTTAACATATGATATACATTAAAATTGAGCTTGAAAACGAAAATTGTATAAAAAATTGTATAAATATTGAACATTTAATTAACCATATTCTGCAGCTCTACTACTACTGTACTAGAGGTACTGAAGTGGTAGGGATTGTTTGCTGTAAGTAGTTTACAAGAAGTCTTATCAACTGTTTCTTTATCAGCTGGGTCTGCGGTCGATGAGTTCGTCAAGAAACTAGTACCGCTGTTGGATAAAGGCGACATCATCATCGATGGTGGTAACTCACAGTACACCGACACTCAGAGATGGTGCAAAGAATTGGCGCCTACTGGCATACTTTACATTGGGATGGGAGTAAGTAATCTAACAGCCAATCATTGGTGGTACTTATATATACATATAAACACATCATCATTATCAGCACTGCTGGACAAAAGCCTCCCCTAATGGGCGCCATTGCGCCCTGTCCTGAGCTCGAAGCATACAGATAATTCTATTTTTTATAAAAAAAAAGCACTGTGACTATGGATTTTCTGACATAAAGCACCTAATTAATGTAAAATACTTTGTGTTATTAAAGTGTATATAACATACTATTATTCTATGACAAAAATTGATATAATTAATTAAGTATACATCCATTTTTGTCATAGAATAATAGTACAACATACCTATTACCTACTATATAGAATAACATAATATTATTCTATAACAAAAATGGTTATAATTAATTAATTATATACATATTTGTTACATAATAATTAATTAATAATATCTATTTTTTAAATAGAATAATAGTATGTTATATTGTATGAATTCATATTATTATTTTTAAATATTTAAGTTTTAACTATTAAAATTGTCACATACGGAAGTGACTACGTTGGTGTCAAAATTTTGTACAAAAAAATGAGTTCAAATATTATTTGGAATATGTTTACTATGTATATATAAAACGTACGTATGTATCTAAGCCCCTAGGAAATTCATAAATTTTTGACATTGAAAATCTCTCACAAACTGTGTTTTTTTTGTCACTAAGGTCTGTCTGGTCTGAAAATGATAATTACCAAAACGGTTAGTGATACCTTGAGTTTTAATTAGTAAATCACATCACATCATCTCAATCAAGAGATGAGAACCGATTAAAAATACGTGGTTCCAACCTTTTAAAGCGTTAAGCTTATAATTATAATAATGCGGGACGTAATCACACAGCACCATGTTCTCTTTATTATTTATGCCACAATTATTTTGTTAATTACATTATCATCAAAATTAATTATCATCAAAAATAAGTCAAGGGCAAAGTTTAACAAAATCAGCTTTTCTAGACTGCTGCTCGGGAAACGTAATGTAGGACGCCCTTAGGCCAGGTGGCCTGCTGCTGGTGGATCTGCGAAAGGCTGATGGCAGAGGGTGGATGCGTCGAGCTGAAGAAAGGGCAAAATAGCGCTCATTGGGGGAGGACTATGTCCAGTAGTGGACTGCTATGGGATGATAATGATGATGATAATAATAAATAATATGGTTACATGAAAGTTATTCCCAATAAAACACAATTGCTCTCAAGCATTAGATAACAGTGATGTAGGTGAGCAGTGACTGTCTAAAAAACTATTGGATTGGTTGACTAGGCGATATTAGCTAACTCCAGCTAACTCATACATTTTGATAGAATTATCATGGTGACATTCAATTCTGACTTTGTATAAATGGCAGCTTGAAATCTGATTGTAAACCATCATTGTGATTATATTATCAGATAAATCACAGCCGAATCTTTGCCGAGCCTTTTGATGAGTCACGATGACTGTTTTTAGTTGTACAACGTGTTCATTAGTAAATAGCTAGGTATAATTTGAAGCTGTCGGTGTCATCGCGCCACTAGGCGTATTATGTAATTCCGCCGTTCCGGTTTATCTGAAAGTTTATTTCCATGTTAAGATTGCCTGGAAGAGATCGCTTAAGCGATAAGGCCGCCAATTATACCAATATTTTTAAAGCCTTTTACATTAAGTTTTATTACTTTGTATGGTTGTAATAAAGCTATTAGCATCTATCTATATATCTGTTTCCGTAATTTAAGGTTTTAGACGACGGTTAGAGCTCATTGGTCTTGTTGGAGGCTTAGGTACTCCTCGAAAACTCCGACACCAGAGTTGGCCGCTATTTCATACGCAGAAAAAGATTTGGAGAATGAATATTTTACTTCCAATAAAAACTGTTGGCTTGGGTTCCGAAGCCAACGTCACCTGCACGTGGTGCACACTGCTGTATAATAAACGGGGCTCTGTTGGCCGGCTGATTGCGGCATAGCGCAGTCTGACACTAGCACCGCTGGCCGCCGTAGGGCAGCATCGTCTATCCCCAACCTGCATGCTCAGGGTGGGGATTATGGGCATAACCCCCTTCTTATAGGGGAGGCATATGTCCAGCAGTAGACTGAATAGGCTAGTGTTGTAGCTGTCGTAGCTTGTAGCTGTAAATGTAATATTTTTGTTTAGGTGAGTGGCGGCGAGGACGGTGCAAGGTACGGTCCTTCGTTGATGCCTGGTGGTCACCCGGCAGCGTGGCCTCATGTCAAACCTATCTTTCAGGTAATTCATAATAAGTTCCTAATTCTATTCGTATTCGTACAATTTTCAAAACTTTCCTCGGCTTTGTAACAAAAAAGGCTCATCATAATATAAACATTTTCTGATGGACACCTTTATAATTGTTCCAATCCTCAAACGGAAAAAAAGAAACCCTTTAGGATCACTTTATTTTCTGTCTGGTTGTCTGTCTGCCAAAACCTTTTTTTCAGGAACGCGTGGAGGTATCAAAGTTAAAATTAATATCAAATACGCACCTGCGTACTCTCAAGTCCTCAAGGGATTGCAGACCTCTGCAATCCCTTGAGGCCTGTGAAAAACATAAGCGTCTAAAATACCGCAATCAAAAGATCGGCCGTTTATGGGACATATGTCGAATCGAACCTATGGGGTACTTGCCGTTGCCCTAGAATAATAAAATTTGGCAAGAAGCAATGTCTTATAGGACAAGCAAAGGAAGAGGCCCGATGCCATTGATTTTTAACTACAACACAAATAATATTTCATAATTTTCAAACATTTATGAACAGTTAACGACATCTAGCAAAAATGGGAAACAGCTAAAATAATTTTTGAATTTAGTTACTTCAATAACAACTGGGGATTGCCATCTTCCAGTGAAAACGAAGGTTTTCACTGGAAGATGGCATGTTTATGATCGAGTTAGTTGTATTTTTATAGCCGTTTGTGGTTTGCCGAAGCACAAAAGCGCTCCTGATCTAAGTGTATACAAACAAACATTTACTGATTCAAGTAGTAACCAGGTGGAATGATGCTTAGCCAAGATAAAAAAATGAACTAAGCCTCTACATGAGCGAATTATGATTTCAGACTACATAAACCGAGAAGTATAAACCAATTATAGATTTTATATTGTCAAATCGCTAAACCAAGTATTTAGATAGCTGCAATCACTACTTTCATCAGTGTTTCTGAATGAATATTTTTGGTCCGTTTTCGGACTTCATTTGATTTCCGCGGACTTTTTATCCTCTTAGCTTACTAGCTTCTAACGCATATGGTACAATTTTTATCCAAAATATTAATGTATTCAGGATTATTTTCCTATTTATTCTGTCGTACTGTAAAAAAGTGTTGTTTAATATGCAAACAATACAATTAATTTATTTTTATCCTCCATCAGTATGATATCTATTTACCTATTAGGGCATCATAGCTAAATAAGTAAAGTCATGCATTTATTACTAAAATAAAACGGATTGCAAAACTAAACTTTTTAGCTTTGGGTTCGGACGGTTTTTGTTACGACCGTTGGCAGCATTGAGTTTCAAATGTCAAAAAACAATAACAAATATTTTTTTAACATGGACATACATTAAGTTTTCATATATATATATATATATTGGCACGGCACTGTCATAAAATGTATTTCTTTAAACTTAGTTCTAAGTGATTCTCTGGGGCCCATATTATAAATTGCACGAACAGCCCTCTTATGTATAAACCACAAATTGGTGTTGATATCTGCAGCATTCCCCCACAATAAAATGCCGTACGACATAATTCTGTGGAAGTAGCTGAAATAAACCAGTCTAGCCGTTTCTACGTCAGTAAGTTGACGGATTCTTTTGCGTATGCTGCAGAACTGAGTCTGTTCGACAATCCATCTATGTGAGCGCCCCATTGAAGCTTATTATCTAAGGTTATGCCTAAAAATATAGTAGTATCCGAAAAAAATAAATCTTCATCCTTTATTTCAATGTTAGGTTTAACTTGTTTAACATTCGGTACTATAAATCTTAGACATTTTGTTTTAGTCTCGTTCAGCAATAAATTATTTACAGCCGATAATTCCTATCTGACCAGCTGTTACTGTTATCATGTTATGTTATAACTTATAAGCAATACTCCGTCTGGTGACTATGGATGGGTGACCGTTTAGTTTCCGTGCTTCGTAAGGCAAGCTAATAAGTTGGTTGGGGTAGCATGCCGTTTTTATGTCTACTTTACGATAGAGAAGACAACATATTTTTCAAGATTGTGGGTCTCCCTGCATCCCTAACATGCTTTTTTTCCTAAAACCTTGTCTACAGTTGTTGTGCTAAGCCGGCAGAGGTTGACCTCTTTATAATATTCGACTCCTTGTAATGTACTCACCTTGTAGAACAAGCCACGATATTTACTTTCTCTTAACCTTAGCTATGTTTTTAAGGTCCGTGTAATAACATTACGTCATACGTATTGCATACTAATTCAACAGCTTCTTACGGCTTTTTTAACTTCAAATTCAAATTGTTTTATTGGAACAAATCTTCTAAATCTGAATAAACCCAGGTCAAACTAAGTATATTCTAAGTTACATCCAAAAACGTTCAGCCGGTGCGGAGTTGAGTGGGGATAAACGTACAAACAGAAACTTTCGCATTTACAATATTAGTGTGAAAATGACATAAGTGTATTATAAAATTAAAAAGCGATCGTAACGACAATGGTTTTAAATAACTGTATTGACGGCCTCTGTGACACAGTGGGCGAAGGCCCGCCTGAGACGCGAAAGGTTGTGATTCGATTCAAGCCGCGAGACAAAATGTCTGCAAAATATGACCTGCAAATATTTGTCTCGGGTCTGGGTGTTTTCTTGGTATCAGTGCTCGGAATAAGGCGGGCTAAAATACCTAAAGTTCGAAAAATAAAAGAGATAAAGTGAAGACGCCATAGGACTATATATTTTTTGGGCCGTTAAAATCCATTTATAGGTATTCACATTAATAGTGAAGCACGCACTATGATTCTTGGAATGCGAAACACGCCCTCAACCCTGCCCATCAGCAGTTAAAACTATATAAATGTAAGTTATAAAATAAAGAACTGTTTAGTCATTGAAAACGAAAAATGATTTGAATTCGTTCTCAATATTATTTACATTAATATTAAATGTACATACTTTTCCGCGACAATTGTTCAATTCTTCGGCCGAAAAGAAGTAAGTAAAGTCTCCACACTCTGTTCTTTGAATAGGTATTTTAGCCCGCCTAATTCCGATCACTGATGCGTGTATTAACAAAAAAGTCATAAGTCGTTTTTTATCAGTCAGGGGGTTCCCATATACTTGCTCTGCTTAGTTTGGGATGATATGATACCGACGAGCATTTATTTATATAACTGTGGCTTCGATACCAAGGCTGACGGCCTAGGGCTAGGCACAGTTTGTTCTTAAGTAGACAATTATCACATTTCTCACAGTCTTAACCTACCCACCTACATCTATCAATTGGCCATTGCCAAGGTTATACCAATTTACCATCTTATGCCTTATTAACTCTTATAGCTCTGTTTGTACCAAAACCAACATTAAACATTTTGAAGGTAGTAATCTTCTTATCCCTTTTTTATGATACCTGAAGATAGAGCACAAGGCCCACCTGATGCTAAGTGGTAACCATTATAATGCAATGCATCGTAGATCACGCTTTTTATGCACTTGCCCTACGATGCATCACTCTGCCTCTTGTGCCTGTAATTTCACCGGCACCCACACCCTTCAAACCGAAACACAGCAAAGGTATACTTCAGCGCAGAAATAGGCATGATGGCGGCACTTCACCGGACGATTCCTTCACAGATACTCTACTACTACTACTACTAACTATTCTATTTTTTGTCCTTTTGGGCTACAGTCAGTTGAGAATACAATAAGTAAATACATTCTGAACTTCCTTTCCTTTCTCTTATTTTTATTCTTCGCATAACCAACTCTGGTGTCAGAGTTTTAAATGCCTCTTAACAGTCATCCATCCAAGTCTGGACCAGCCCGAGTCTTATGGCAATTATAAAAGTAACTATTATTTATTAAGTGCGTAACTATGTCTGATATGTATAATTATTATGTAATATTAACTACGCAGAGTTCCAGACAGGAAACGCGAACGCGAAAGCTTGAACGCGTGACCGCTTTCTGTCTACTATGAATGACTGTCCCTTATGGACATTTTTGAAACTTCATTTATTAATTGAATTTTTTCATTAAAATTGGTATTTGTCACGCCATATTGGCCACGCCACGAGCGTTTCAACCCCAACAAGCCTAAGTGAAATTCATACTCGCAGGCTCTTTTAATTTCAATTGGTATTAGTGCCACGACGCCCCAAGCGCTTCAACTCTAACGAGTCTAAGTGAAATTCATACACGCAGGCTCTTTTCATTTCAATTGGAATTTATGCCACGCCTCGAGCGTTTCAACCCCAACGAGCTCAAGTGAAATTGAAATTCGCAGGCTCTTTTAATTCCAATTAGTATTTGTGCCACGCCCCGAGTGCGTCAACTCTAACGAGCCTAAGTGAAATTCATACTCGCAGGCCTAATTTCAATTGGTTATTGTTGACAGGCGATCTGCGCCAAGGCAAATGACGAGCCTTGCTGCGACTGGGTGGGCGAAGACGGCGCCGGTCACTTCGTTAAAATGGTCCACAACGGCATCGAGTATGGTGACATGCAACTCATCTGCGAGGCGTACAACCTTATGAAAGATGTTTTAGGTATATACAACTCTTTCTTTAAAAATATGCAAGAATGAAATTCGTCTAAAACTAGCAAAGGTCTTCGCACATAGCATCGACTCAACGCCGACTCAGCTCCAACTCAACTCACAGTATGGCATTTGATTGTAAGCTTTATGTTATGTTTCTTAAGAGTGAATTTGAATTTTGGAGTTGAGTGGGCGTTGAGTCGTTGTAATGTGCGAACAGCTTTATGCTGAGATAGGTACTTACTGAACTCTTGTGTAAACTGTATTTTTTTTGCACAGTGAATAATCTACGTCCATCTATCCACATTTAAGAACTTTATAGTTTATGAGGGAAGGCCCATGGCGAATCACTGTGACTTAGCTTTACAGACTTTCAGTCCTAGTGCGGTAAACAGGGATTTCTTTTTTTGTTGTTGCAGCCTAACCTTTCCGTCATACTTATACGCTACTCAAAGTTATCCCTTGCTTAAAGTTAGACATTTATCAATCGTAAGAAATGGCCGGTTCCTATATTAAACCGTTACTGATGACGCTTCGTTTTCCCTTGAAAACTGTTAAATAATTGACGGCTTATTGTTAATTTTTGACAGTTTTTCCAGGGAAAACGAAACGTCATCGGTTACGTTATAATAGAGGATTCCATGGTAATGCTTACCATGGAATAGTTTATCGTTTGACAGATTTCTATAAGTAAGGCCCCTCTATTATATTCTATTCTAAATTCATAATTAATTTGGTTTATTCCAATATGTTCTGAAGCCTCATTAACCAACTCTGTTGCACACCGAAATTGTCAACTCTTCTTTAGTAGAATGTCAAAGTTTGCAAATAAAGGTTCGGTGCCGATCATTTCGGTGTGCAACTGACTTAGTAAATGAGGGCTCCGGTCAATTTATATGAACTTGTAGACTGCTTACTCGAACTAATTGGACTAGCTGTTTTTTTACCTGTTTATTCCAATTTGTCGTACAAGTTTATCTAACTGTATAGACAATGAGACTGACAAATACTACTAGTTGGACAAATTGTACTTTCAGTATTCAATTTGAATCTCGGCTCAAATTACTACATAAGAATAAATTGATCAGCGCCATTATATTCCTATGGAGTAATCGAACAATGCGAACAATGGTTCTTGAATTCTGCCTAAGTTTGGTGCTGAATAAATGTTTCCTATGGGCAGTATAATAATCATTTCAGTGGGCAAATGAGATACTAAATAGACCCGTCTCATATACTTACTCAGTTACTTACTCATATACTTACAGTTGTACCCCGAATTTATAAGCTCACAGTGAAAACAGATTGTTTTCACAACATTTGACAGTTTGTCAATTGAAGTTCTTTGAATTTCGATAGATGAAATGTCAAAGTTTGCAACTAAGGGTCCGATGCCGACCGTTTCGGTGTGCAAATGAAGCCTCTGGACGTTTTTTTGGTATCCTGGCAAGTAGATTCCCAAGATTGGGAAATGTCTAAACAGGGAAGGGAGGCCTTGTGGGATCAGACAGGCTCATAAGATAAGATAATAAATTGGGATGCCATAATCGCCAATTCGCAGATTCGCTGAAACAAAATATTTTTCTAGTTAGAATTTCCGTTGGCAGGCTTAGAACAAGGTGAAATGGCGGAAGTATTCGAAGATTGGAACAAAGGAGATCTGGACTCTTTCCTGATCGAGATCACGAGAGACATTCTTAAATACAAGGACGCAGATGGTGAGACAGTCGTACGATACTCTATAGGGCTTAACACAAAATAGCCACCCGACGTTTTATTATGAGGTATTATCTTCACACACACACACACACACACCCACACAACACTCTTATTAAAAGTGGAGGCCTTTGAGAGACCTAAAAACTCCAGGCCACTAGTCCCGAATGTTTAGTCGACATGTATTCTGTGATCAATGAACATTGAATTTGGTTCCACTTTACTGAAATTACATGCACAAGAGGTATCACCTTCATGCCTCAAGTTGATGGACGCAGAGCATTGCATCGAAGGGCACGTTCCAAAAAAGCGTGATCTACGATGCAATGCTTAGTTATAGGTAAGTAATGGTTGCAACTTAACATCCGGTGGGTCATTATGCTTGTTCCATCAAAAAAAAACTGTGTCCACACCAGCCTACATAAATCAGTCCACTGCTGGAGTGCTGGACATAACCCTCCCCTAATAAATGCGTATATACCCATAATCCCCACGCTGGGCATGCGGGTTGGGGATCGCAGGCCATAGCTTCTCATAGCTGCTGCCCGTCGACGGCCAGCTAATTTAGCTTTAACGGTGTACGGCCGCATCCACGCGGCCGACAGAGCCCCGTTTGATATACCACCACCACACTAGCATATATCAGTCCACTGCTGGACATAGGCCTCCCCTAATACCCCTGTATCCCTATATCCCCCTGGATATGCCCATAATCCCCACGCTCGGTATACGGGTTGGTTAGGTTAAGTTAGGCGCTTGTTTGTTGCCGTGGTAGAATCCTACCGGGACCCCATGAACATGGTTTGATGATGCACTAGCACTACGGTGAGCGACGGAACACGGTGTGTTTTTAGTCGGTAGGCCGTCGGGCTAGCGAGAGCTAGTCCCAGGCGAAGAGCCCGACAGACCCCTCCAACTCTCCCCGAGTTTGAAGACACGCGTAACGCATTTTCACACCGACAAAAAAAAGGCGCTTGTTTGTTATACCGCCAGGTATAACACAGGCAAGGTTGGCTTAGATTCCGAAGATGGACGTCGTATCCCCTTACGACCCTGGAACCCCTTACATCCCTTCCATCCGTATGCCAGCTATCATTTAAAACTTGTCTGCAGGCAAATACCTTCTGCCCAAGATCCGTGACACAGCTGGCCAGAAGGGTACCGGCAAATGGACCGGCATTGCCGCCTTAGAGTACGGTGTACCGGTCACGCTAATCGGAGAAGCTGTCTTCGCTCGCTGCCTATCGGCCATCAAAGGTAATTACTGCTTTATAGTAATATATACTACTTTATATTATATATAAAAGAGCTCTAACGGATGACGCTGGCTGTATTCGTCTACAACTAGCATCATGCTGAGTTAGGGCCTTTTTGCAAAAGCGATATTACATGCCTATTCTAAACGTAGGTACATACTGATACTGGCTGAACTCTTGTGTACTTGTAAACTGTTGTTGCAAATAAATATATTCCATTTCTCTTTCTAGATAGCTATAGCTATAGTTGCAGTTATATAGTTAGCTACAGCTAGCATAGTACCGGTTTAAAAAGTTGCTTCAAACTTTAATCCAGGTCAAAAACTTTGTATGATCCAAGTTGCATCCAATCCAAGTCCGCCATTACGAATGTTTTTTTTTCCAGTTCACTATTTGTACCTATAATCCAAGTGTCATTCGAATCCGCCGTTAACAATAGATTGCTGGATTAACACATAGGCTACTTTTTATACCGGTAACACACGAGTGGAAGCTCATAAAGCTAACCTTGTGAATAAATACTTTTCTGTACTTCTGTTTATTAATAAACCCTACTAATATTCTAAAGTTCTGGTGGTAGTAGTAAAGTAGGTATCTAAACCTACTTTCATTTATACCTATGCGTTATCTTCTTTGCTACAGACGAGCGCGTGAAAGCCAGCCAGGCATTGCCAGGTTCTACGGACAAGTTTACGGGTGATAAGAAAGAGTTCCTGGAACATCTTCGCAAGGCTCTGTATGCCAGTAAGCTGATCTCATACGCGCAAGGGTTTATGCTTCTGCGAGAGGCCGCGAACGTGAGTCTTTCCTATCTTCTTAACGACCTCTGGCGCAGTGGGCGCATGTCCGCCTGACACGTAGAAAATTGGGAATTCTTAACCCGCCGCAGGCATAAAGTGTCCATTATCTGCAAATATTTGTCTCGGGTCTGGGTGTTTTTTATGTATAATATGTATGTATTACTCGGCCTAACGCCAGCAATCACTCAAGACCTTAACAGGTTGCGGTCAAGTATCAGGAGGGTCGACCCCAAATAGGGAATGTGCCAGGATAATGATCATAGTATAATATCGTTCATATAGTTCCTTTAAGCTCTGCTTAGTTTGGTACTATATAATGCTGTGTGATAGTGTTTAATTTATTTCTTCTGCATATGAGCTAGTTACCTGAGAGTGGTATCGGAGTTTTAAGGCCTTCGAGATGACTTAACGACTGAAAAAGCCAGGACCAACGTCTTTATCTGTCTTCCGAAGCATGAAAGTGCTCAGATTTAAATGCCACTCATCCAAGTTGAGACTGGACGGAGAGTTGCTCGACTAAGATGATCTGCCAAGATAACCGAAGTATGCCACGCCACGAGCGCCTGTGCGTCGATGATGTGTAGATGTGAAATGTTTGTTCCTCCTTCACTTCAAGAATAATGAACATCATAATCATCATCAGCCTATATCAGTCTGCTGGACATAGGTTTCCCCTAATGAGCGCCATTGCGAACATAGCCAATATTGATTGAATTGAGCTGTTTTGCATATTAGACTTGTACTAGGACTATGCTCGTTTTTACCCGAACACCACATGTGCAGAACCGCTAGCGTTAGTTTTTTTTTTATACTAATTGTACTGTGCATAATGCTGACTCGCTACGTAAAATCGTAACACCTTAAGTAAAAGTTTCCACTAGACATAATAATAAAAATGTAGACTGAGCAAAAAGATAGAATTAGCACATGGCCCGCCTGATGTTAAGTGGTATCCATTACTTATAATATAACAAAGTATGTCATTGTAGGTGTACGGTACAGCAACCGTGCATCTTCCTAGGTCAGCAGAAAGGCGCAGCGCGTGCGACCCAATTTAATCACTACAACATTTCGTTTTATTCACATTATTCAAAACAATCAGTCCGAATTCAGCCACCAAGGGCGCGCGTTCTCACCAGCATCATCATCATAATCAGTGTACAGTTCACTCATTAACAGTTTGGACAATATAATCAAGTTATTGCCGATTTAAAGCATTATCATTTAACAATCTAGGTGTACCGGTTAGCAAGATACCGTACAGTAGGTTACACATGTTTGAAACGTTCCCTACGATGAAGCGCCCTGCGTTCATCAACTTGGGGCATGTCCCTGTAATTTGTGTGGCACCCACATCCTTCAAATGGAAACAGCTGTGCTGCTTCACGGCAGAAAAATACATGGTGGTCGTACTTCCCCGGATGAACTCTACTATTTCTAAAGACTCTCTAAAAGTTATCTAAATACGAACAAGTTAAAATCAGTCAATCTAAATAATTATTCATTATTAACATGTCCACTCATCTAAATTGCTGATTGTAATTTATTATTGAATGATACGAATGATAAAACAGCAAAAGTTTTTTATTGTGTAGGTATGTTCCCTATTAACATACATTTTAAATGCGTGTTTCGAAAATGTTCGTAAACTTAGTATCGTTCAATGTTTTATCCATAGGTCGCGGGTTCAGGCGCCGAAGGAACTCGAATCAACTTTATTATCAATCAGTTTGACCTCACACGTTTATTGCTGGTGCACACTTCTTACCTGTATGGTCCAAAGCGGGCCTAAAAAGTTAATCTATAGAACAAATTCATAAAGATTCATAGCCTTACTTATAAAAATATGTCAAAAGATAATAGATGCTTAAACTTTTGCCTACTCTTACCGTTGGATAATGACAAACAGTGGGGAAAACTTTAAACAATGTTAAAATTAAATATAAAGAAATAAATGACTAATGACTGGCATCATAGCTACGTTGGTAGTAACTCTGCTTTCTGAGCTGCAGGTCGCGGGTTCGATCCCCGCCCAGGTGAAACATTAGTGGTGAACATGGATGTTTGTTCTGTGTCTGGGTGTTTTATAAGTATCTATGTATGTTTATCAGTCTCTGCCTCTTCTCATAATACAGGCTCTGCCTAGTTTGGGATCAGTTTACCATGTGTCCTTTAAATTTATAAATCTTTTTTCGTTTCTGAGTCACAAATTATACAAAAATAAACATTAAGCAAGTATTTATTAGGTCGGTTTTATTTAAACAACCTGCGGTTGTTTGCTTATGCAGCATGCGAATACTGCAAAACAAATACTGTCTCTAACTTGACTAGCTAGTATGATTGTCTACTACAATAAACATACGCCCGAATACTGAAACGCTAATATTAACTGAATTCGGTTCAAAATCCAAGATTCAAGATGTTTATTTGCATATCTCAGTGTAGTGAAAGATCTTAATGCTTAACATAAGTACTTAAAAAACTAGTTGCCATTTTCAAGCATCGCTAAATATAAAAATTATAAAAAGCATTTTGTAGATCAATTACCTAATTTTAGATTTAAAAAATTAAACTGAACAATCTACATAACTTGAACATACACAAACGAGGAGTAGAGTTCTTTGTGAAGGGCTTTGTGAAGTACTACCGCCGTGCCTGTTTCTGCCGAGAAGCAGCATTGCTGAGTTTTTGTAGCGGTCTGAAGGGTGTGGGTGCCGGTAAAATTAGACACATGAGGATAACACCTTCATGCTCAAGTTGATGGACGCAGGGTGATGCATCCTAGGATCTTGTTCCAAACATCCGTGAACTATAAAGCAATATTTTGCTATAGGTAATGGTTACCACTTAACATCAAGAGGGCTATGCGCTATTTCCATCCATAGGTATCATAAAAAAATAACATAATTAATATTTTAATCAATGAAGTTTCACTCACTATTCAGGCGGATACGAATACAATAAATCCGCAGGTGTCATTACGATTATGTAGGTTCATAATTTGTTTTTAATTCTTATTTTCCAGGTCAATAAGTGGACTTTGAACAACGGAAGCATCGCGCTCATGTGGCGCGGCGGTTGTATCATCAGGAGTGCCTTCCTCGGAAATATTAAGGTATGGCCACATAATACAATAATAGTACCACAACATAGTACCACAGGTAGTATAGTTCAAAAGGTAGCTTATAACATTAGTCAGGATTATGTCGACATATACGAAAGGATCTCTGGTCAAAGAGTGTCGTGTTTGTCAATTTAGAAGTCAAATAACTAATAAATAACAGGAAAACAGCAATGAATTTACTCGTAAATATAAAGGCGCCTTCCTTCCTTATTTCCTTATTTATACCTTATCGTCTAAAAATGTCGCCTTAATAATAAGACCCATTTACTCACTTATTCTTAGTCACATGGTAACAACATATGAAATGAATAATAAATCAATAATGCTGGACATCGCACAGCACCATGTAGCCCCAAACTAAGCAGAGCTTGTATTATGGGAACTACATAAAAAACAACCAGAGCTAAGACAAATATTTGCAAATAACGCAAACATTTGTTCCGCGGCGGGTATCGATCCTAAAACCTTCTGCGTCTCAGGCGGACCTTCGCCCACTGCACAACAGTACACACACACAGTGCACCACAGGCCGTCATTATAATATTATAAATGCGAGTGTGTAGGTTTGTCAGTATGTGTGTTTGTACGTTTGTTCCTCTCTCATTCACATCCTAAACCGCTGAACGGATTCGGATGAAACTTGAAATTAGATGAACACTTTGTATATAGGCTAATTTTTGTACCGGTTGTCGCTTTCTATTGCACAACGCAAGCGGAGCGATGGACGCCAGCAGTACATACATAATCACATGATATTTTGACCACATCTTTTACTAGGTTATAAACGTTTTATATCCATAAAGTCATTACATAACTAGTATCACTAGACAAAAAATATAGGCGTTGATCTAATACCTCAATGATGTTCAAGGTTATGTGTGGTGCATGTCAGCATACCGTTGCTATACGTATTTTTTGTTCACATACATACATCTCAAACGACCCGCCCGACATTGTGATAATCCCGAGGTCGACTTGTCTCGGCCTACCTTATCAATTATCATGCACGCGTACACTATACTATCACGATACGAAACTATAGGTACCTACGAATTGAATCACAATGACTGGGCATTCGAGTATGGAAATAGGCACTTGCTCCGCGTGAGTGGTGAGTTCTTTGATGACGTGATTGTTTGCATCAGCAGTATAAAAACTGACTTAAGTCCAAAAAAATAAGGTTACTTCATAGAGATAACTAATTTTAACTGAGCGTACTGAACTGGAAATGTATGTTTTAGTTTTCAAATGAGCTAAAGAAGAAGAGTATTGAATAAGCTATTGTAAATTTGATCCAAAACGGCTCGACCGATTTAATATATTTTTTTAAATAATTCAGTATATAATTAAACATCTCATACGGCTGATCTCTACTTTCTTATGTCCAATATCATCAGCTAGAAAGGGATGCATACTTCTCTTAATTCGACTTCAAATAGATCAAAGAAAAAGAGAAAATCAAAAAGAAAATCATACCAAGGCGCTCGAATTAAATGCAGTTTCATAGAAATGCCCTGGTACGAAGTCGCAGCATTCGCATTGAGATAAAGTATGCATCCCTTTCTAGAAAATGATATATGGACATAGAAAGTAGAGATCAGACGTTCAGAGCATTGTGAATTTTAAGACTTCATCCATTTCTCTTCTATATCTGTGATGTCGGCGCAATCGACAGCGTGCGCAGAGTTTTGGCACTTTCCACGTTTGTGACTATACTTCAGTCAAATTCGATGAAGAATAAATGTAAACAAACCACCCATACTTAACCTCAAAAGTACTTTTTTATTATTTGTTTTATAAATATGTGCACTTCATTAATATCTTACCTATATAGTAAAATTTTCATTTATGACATTAGTTAACTGAAATATTACGTATTTATGGAATAATTGCAAAAAGTGTTGAAATGTTTGTTTACAAACATTCTTCATCCAATATGGCTGAAGTATAGTATAATGTCTCGATGATTTGACATTCCAATTTTAAAGAGCTCGGATTGAGTTTTCAAACATGTGTCAAAATAAAATTTTATTTAAATCAAAAACACTAAGGAGTATTCATTTCCAAAATAACTTTCTACCCCTTTTTAGTTTCAATTAAATACGATACGATCAATTCTGTTAAAGAATGCTTATGCCAAAGGAGAATGCCGTCTGATGTATGGCGCTCGGTACCAATGCTAAAGTGATTGCGTCAAAACGAAACCTAATTTTTTTGAAAGATATTATACTGTTATTCAAGGAATACTAAGTCTTTTTTATAATAAACGTAAACAAATTGTTTTTAGTTGATATTAGTTTTAGAGTTTGTTTTTTAAAAAATGCTTTCCCGAGACCTTGTGTGTTCAGTTTTGTCTATATAATTATAAGTATTACACTATAAACATTTAACTATGATACTATATCCATAAGAGAAGATTTATATACCTCACACAGATAGGTAAAAGGGTGTTTTAACTTCTACTTCGTAGGTAGGACATTACATACATTACTACTGTGTTCTACTTTATATTCTTTTCAATTAATGATAGTGACGAGAAAGTAGATAGGCATTTACATCATTATAAGTATTAGTACTTACTGGTGAAGGTGAAATCCAAGCTAAGATCCAAGATCTTAACACATTCATCACAACCACAAAAAGGCCATGGGTGCCTCTTCCAAACTATGCTGGTTTCGCGTCACCGGTTATTAGCAAACAGTTGATGCCACGATTGTTTATCGTACATTATTGTTATGATGTCTAATAAAATATCTATTTACAGAATAAACACTGCTACACAATGCCACAGAACACTAGTAATACATAAAGATAGGAGATAGTTTAGTAGAACCACAAAAAAGTTTCTGATCCAACCTCTTTGATTATACAAATTGAAAAAACCTCCAATGTTTTCAGTAAATTCTACTGTCTAAAATTATAAGTGAGGGTAGTTGCAATGTCATGGCGCCGTGCGCCGGAAACCAAATAAACGAAATAATTTTTTACGTGATTATTAATCGAGTCGGTGTGTAAGACTAAAAAAATGTTAATGTTATTTATAAAATAAAGGCAATTTTATGTGATACGTTTGGTTTTGACGCAATTGGTACGGGTTATCGGCATTCTCCTTTGAAGTAGATTGGACCAAGGAATCAAGTTGTTCCATACAAACTTTCGAAATTTGACCAAGGAATCACGTTGTTCCATACAAACTTTGAACCCGTTTTTCACCCCCTTAGGGGTAGAATTTCGGAAAATACTTACTTATCGGATGCCTACGTCATACAAAGAACACACCCTCCAAGTTTCAGGTCTCTACGATCAGCGGGTTAGGCTGTGCGTTGATCCGTCGAGTCATTCAGGACAAAGGATTTTATAAGTATAGAAGATAGATGACAGGACGTCTGTTGGATGAGCTTGCAAGTTTATTTTTAACTACCTAGCTTATCTTGCTCGTGCACAAAATAATGATGACTAATGCAATAATAATAATGTAAGACGAAACTAAATAAAAGGTACGTGATATTGTAAGTACATCCGTTCGGTACTTCTTGTAATTTGATTACGTACAAGCATTTAAAATGACTTCTTGTTACATCTACCACTTGTTAAACCTATTGACATAGTACCTAAGTGTACCATAGATTTGAACATCCTTAGAACCTATTGTCTACTAATCTATCTCTGCCCTACACAAAGTTTATCTACAAGAAAAAGCTATTTAGCATTAAGTTATCCTGTGTACCTATTTTATGTTATGCAAAAAATAATTTTATTTTATTTATTTATTTATTGTCATTACAATGCCTATGAACGGAATCACAGCACACTTGAGTTTGTGATCAAGGCCCTGATTCTCGGGAATGGACGTTATTATCACATTACTTAGTTATATCGCGAGAACTGTCAAAATTCTATGTTGATTTGACAGTTCTTGGAATATAATGTCTAGCGTGATAATTATGTCTATTCCCGAGAATCAGACCCCAGAGTTGAGATCTGATTGTAAAACATATGGTTGGTACGGTAGAGGGAAAGTGTCGCACGCGCATAATTATTAGGTTTAAGTACTAGTACGTCAGGAAGACGTCTACCTAGCTTATTTTATTTTCATTGTTTGTTTTGAAAAATTCGGGATTTTATACATACATTCGCCCGCGTAACGCTAACCTGTCCCGTCGATTCAATAAAATTATGTTTACCACGATTCAACTTATTGAATCTGGGGTTCAAGTAACGGCACGAATTAATACGTTTGACCTTGAATGCGCAAAACTCGTACCAAGACCTATTATATATCTCATGGCAGCAATTCTAACGTAATCAAGCACATATTTTTTTCATTTATAAAGATAATCCGACGAATTTAGAAAGTTACGATTCAGTTTTTGCATAATATGAGTCAGTGATTCTCACACACCTTCGAATCTGACACTTGCTTATCATCAGCATCACCATACGCAACTGACGACGAGTTTACTTACTATTATAATTCATAAGTCATGTTTATTAAGTAGTTCTTAAGCTTTCACGAGTAACTTGAAATTAGAAATGTTATAAACTGTTTTAATTTGGTTTGCCTGTGAAGTTTGTACCTGGATCTTACATATCCTATTTAAGGTCTATTTCAACTCAGGACAAAAAATGAGGTGCAAGGGTATGCAATGATGAACAGGCGATGAGGCATGAGATTTTAGCTCTTATTTTAAAACGAGGAGCGCTATTGGTACAGTATACAAGGAAAAGGGTCTCGTTGTTGTAGGTTAAGGGACCTGAGACTTGGGACGGATGTATCATCAGGTAGTGATCCCAAATTGCAATGCGTGTAATGTATCGGCGGTAGAAAAGTCCCTTATTTTTCATTCCTTTTGATTCCGTGGCGAAGCGGCGCAAACAGAACCCAACAGAACCAATTCTGGGTGTCATCAAACAAAATTATGTTTGCCTGTTTGTCATTTCTTTGTTCTCTCAGAGTTATCAGAACTGGTTCTCAATTGAAAAAAGACTGTAATTAATAAAAACCATATAAGGTTCTGATATTCGTTATTTTGAATTTCAAATAAAATGTCCTAGAATATTTTTTATTACTACGTAGGTATTTCTTATCAATAAAAATAAGTATGCTTACATTTTGTATATAATTATGTTTTTTTTTTGTTTTTTTGTTTGTGTATTTAATTTAAAAAATAAAAATTGATACCTACGGAACCTGGCAGTCGCTAGTAACTCACACTTTGTAGATGGTTCAAAGTCTATCCTGTTGTTACTTTATGAGAAGGACACATTGCCAATTATTCCAAAATAAGTTACTTACATAAACCATTTTCTCTTCAAAGCAAAATTATTGGTAATCTTTATACCTGCTTGGGTCAGGGTGGGACTGTGAATAAAAAAAGGTAACTATTTCGTACCCACATTCTTAAGTAGGGTTTGTATTGTAGGCTACCAACAACAATAGGGTTATGTTCTCAAGTTGTGCAGCTTTAAATATACTTTATCTTATAGTACTTACTCTCGGCAGCAGCAGTTGTAGGTACCTTGACTTGAAAATGTATTTTCATAAAGTTATTTTCCTGTAACTTCATAAAAGAATGGAATACTCGGCATACTTATGAGCATTCCATGTAATATTGCTGCAGTCTGCTCTTGTAGATACGCAATTAGTAGATAGCCTGCTGGTCGTTGTATCAATTATTCGTGTATATCCAGCCAACTTAGCTTGAAACTAAAGATCCTATAGGCCGCTTTTTAATCTGTGCACCAATGGTATTCGAAAAAAATAAGAGCGCATTACCATGTTCTCAAAATGGTGAAGCAAAACATCCTGATTAAACCCGTGAATTAATCATCTCCACGTATTGACCATGTATTTCCTTTGGATACGGCGTCTAGCCTGCGAGGATGGTATAGATGCTGGCTAAGCTTCCACCTAACCATTTCCTAGGCACTGTAGCGTCCCGATAAGTCAGTAAAAAGTTAACACTTGAAGCTGTATAAACCATCGAGATTAGATGCAGGGGCTGGCCATCCATGCCCGTTATAATGGTGTCTAATGTTAGAGTTAATGTTAATGGTGTCTAGGTAACATTTACGGGACCAAATGGTGTGACACGATGAGAAGGAATAAATCATAAGATTTATTTTCCTTTTCTGAAACAAACATCTACATTATCTCCCCTACTCGTTGCCCAAAGTTAGCTCTGTCACTGTTTGTCATTGACCAGCCTTTAGAGATGGCAATACTTTGAGCATCGTTTATTATATGACAAATTTTTAGAAGGTAATAAATTTTATCTGTATTGCTCCCTCTTCTGCATTTAGCAAGATAGCAAGCTAGGCAATGCTACTATTAGAGCATGAACGCAAATATCAGTATTACAACTGTGGACTGCATGGTAATTGTCAACTAGCTGTTTCTTTGTCCATGAAGTGAATTACGTAAAAGTAATACTTTACTTAGACTTAGTTGTAATAGGATTCTTTTAAAAGACGTTGACGGGCATTAGGCCAAGCACGTAGCGTCAGCCCGAGGGGCAGCAGCAGCCCGGCTAGAACAAGTATGCTTTCAGCACTCAAAACGCACACGACACAACTCACAACTACACGTTGTCTGCGGCCTCGGACTCTGACATGACGCGGCACAATAAATAGGCGCGATGGGTACGGTTTCCATCTGCCGTGTTTGTAACGGGCACATGAAGCTTAACCCCTGTATCAAGCTGATGCAGCGCATTAATTTTTTGTTTATAAATTATTATTTTTATTAATAACTTTTTTGTTAATCGTATTGGGCACCCACGATACAGATTTTATCTAGTGTGGGTTCCACAGCATACTTGTTTAGTTTTAAGTCCTCAGTAAAACGTTGTCTAGTAGAACTTGTATCTTACCTTAACTAAAATAATTTGCCTTTGTTTTACTGCTAAATAAATATTTTTCATTTTCATTTTCAATATAGAAGTGAAGTGAAGTTTAATATAATATAATAATAAAATATAATAATTAGCAACTCCTCAGTTGTAAGATTTACTGCGCTACCGAGTCACGGTCACGGCAGTCCTCAGTTGTAGCAGACATCCATGAGCGGCAGAAGCAACTTACCATCAACAAGCACGCTCGCCAAAAATTTACATCTCATGGTGAACTGATCCAAACAAAGCTGAATTTGTTCATTTTTTAAAAACAAGGTATACCGTCTTAATGCCTTGTTATCCGTACTTGACTATTAGTTAAAGTTTATTTAAATCTCATCTGACGAATCCTGTAACGAGACCGACTTATGTCTCTAAATACAAGGTATTTTATCAAGGATGCGTTAACGAAAAACCTTCTTCTGAGGAATCCTGTAACGAGACTGATTTAGTCATAATACGACTATAAGTATCTAAACACAATGTATTTGTGCCCAGGACGCTTTCACGAAGAACCCGCAGCTGACGAATCTGCTGTTGGACCCGTACTTCAGCGGTCGTATCGCAAGCTCTCAGGGCTCGTTGCGGCAGGTGGTTGCTCAGGCGGCGCTGGTGGGTGTTCCCGCGCCTGCCTTCTCCGCCGCTCTCGCCTTCTACGACGGCTACAGAGCCGCTGTACTGCCGGCTAACCTGCTGCAGGTAAACATTACTTTATGATCCACTTAGCTTCCGCACGCAGCTTCGCTCGTGGTACGCGGATAAAAACTATATATCATTCCTGGTGCTATTCAGTATATGCAAAATGAATGTCATAGTAGAGGATACCTTGGGAATCGACCTTTACCCATCAGACAGAAGTTTGCATAGCTATTTTTAATTGAATTTATTAATTGAACGTGAATTTTTTTGCAGGCAAGCCTTATTGTATTGGTTTCGTAATTAAAATATCTTACCTATGATATCACTTGCGATTGGTTAACAGATCTGTGTTACCTATATTGACTTACCTGTTCACATCTACTTGCCAGGTAGCCGTGTACAGAAATAAGTGGGCAAGCCTACCAAGGCATATTCTGTGTGTTAAAACTATCAGTTGAGATGAAATTCATTCTATCTTTCGATAGGCATGTTATCATAGGCATGTTTGTTAATAAATTATATTTTATAAAAAATATGTCTCATCAAGTTATCCTAAGGTCGATCCCCACCGGTTCTTAGACTATCAGCTCTATCCGTTCAATAGGAAGAGGAACATTAATTTCATATCTTTTTTTAGAAACTTTCAACATTATCGCCGACCTGCATCAGATTAGTTTGTTGATCTTAATAATTATAATTAATATTCGGTCAACATTACTTCATGATTCATCAGCTAATCTAAGGCTGCACAAACTCACCAAGCCTATTTCCAACAGAAGGGGGTGCGACAGGGAGACACCATTTCACCTAAGATTTTTATCGCCGTATCCAACACGTCTTCCAACGTGCTAAAAATGCTTGCATGGGATGGTAAAGGAATTAACATCAACGATGTTTTCCTCTCACATCTCTGGCTTGCGGACGACTTGGTCTTATTTGCCGAAAATATCAAACACCTCCAAACCATGTTAAAAGACCTTTACGATGCTTCCTTGGAAGTGGGTCTCAAGATGAACATGTCCAAGACAAAGGTTATGTTGGGTGCCCCTGGGCCGACATATCCTTCCCTAAGAGTTGGGGATGTTGGGTTGGAAGTGGTAAACCAATACCTTTATCTTGGACATGTTCTATCTTTAGACAAGGAGCATCCCGATAAGGAGATCTTTAGGAGAGTACAGCTTGGTTGGGCGGCATTCGGCACGTTAGAAGACGTTCTACGGTCTAAGGAGATTCCACAGAGCCTGAAGACCCGCCTCTTTAACCGGTGTGTCCTACCAGCAATGACTCCGAGACATGGACGCTGACGAAGGAGACTGTGCACAGAGTAATACCCCATTTACATTCTGTCCGTCCCGCTGCTCCTCGCGCTGCCGGCAATAATTCCCTAAATCCTGCCGTAGTAGGATCGAGAGAAGTGTGTGTTTACTTTACATTCAGCCCTACCACTCACATCGCTTTCGTCTTTCGGCAATGGCAGACGTGAAAAAAATAACAGCGTCCGTTCTGTCTTCTTGCAATTCGTAATTATTTTTATTGTTTAAAAAAGATATAAAATAAAAATAAAAAAACCTTGTCGCAGAAGATGGTGGATAATATTATTATGTTTTAATTTATGGTTTTTATCCTTTAAATCTCGTATAATTTCCTGGATCCAGCAGTTTACAATTTCATAATGTTTTCGTTAGTCCACTCGGAGGGAATTTTAGCAGATCGTTAAAAATACAAGGCGGTACGCACGTCCGATTCACCTAGGCGCTCGGCGGGAAGTGAGCGACGGTGATGAATGTAAACACACACTGCCGCCTGCGCTGCCAGTCCTTTGACTTCCGCACAAAAAACCGCTCATTTGGGGAGCGCCGGGCAGGGCATGAAGCAGTAGCAGCAGTATGAGAAGTATCGTGCTTACTTACTCGTCCTGCACACTTAACTGCTTACTTCGGCTGAACGTAAATGGGGTATATAAGAGTTGCACAAGGGGCCATGGAGAGAGCCATGCTCGACATCAAACTTATTGATCGAATACGCAACACTGAGATCTGGCGCAGGACAAAAGTCTATGACGTCGGGAACAAAGCGAAAAATCTCAAGTGGAGTTGGGCAGAACACCCGGCAAGACGTGTTGATTGCCGCTGGAGTAAAGCCTTGATAGAGTGGTGGCCAAGGTTGGGTTAAAGAGCTCGCGATCGTCCGCCAGCGCGTTAGATCGACGACGAAAGTCGCTGGGCATACCTAATGAGAGAGCCACAGCACAGAGGAGGCTGGCTAAACCTAAGGGAGGCCTATACCCAGCAGTGGGTGATTCCGGGCTGAGATGATGATGATAGCTAATCTACTGCAGGTAAACATTACTTTATGATCCATTAGGTAGTTAAATAAAGTGCTGCAGGTAAGCATTATGAGTAGCTTCCATCCGCTCGCTATACCTGCCGGCTTAGCACAGCAACCGTAGACAAGGTTTTGTCGAAGAAAGAATAGAGAAAACTTATTTTTGGTTGTAGATATAACAACATTATAAATGTTCTCAATACGGTTATCTATATAATTGATAAAAATAAGCGTTTGGGAAAAGAATAAGTATGTTTGGGATGCAAGGAGACCCACAATCATGAAAAATAGTTGTCTTCTCTATCGTAGAGTAAACATAAAAAACTGCATGCTAATGGGGCTGGATTATATATTATAGTAACTTATCCGATTCCCATAACTTACCTTTACATCTTAATAACCCCCTTATTCTTAACGAAATGTCATTTTATAACGCTCGATAAAGTAAGCTTGGCCCTGTCTTTTAAATGTAAATAAAAAGGAGACATGATATTTTAACGCCATTTTAGCTATCTGAGGTTTATAGAACTGTTATTTTGAATAGGATGGTTAGCCTGAAATCGGCTTGGTATTTTTGTATGAAAATAGTTCAGTTTAACAATTCGTCATATTATGCTTTCATTACTGGAACGTAGAGTAGGGATGAAAGGATTATATTCTAGCATTGTACTATTCAGCTCCTGGAGGTATGTAGCCGGCAGAAGAAACCTCTACGCAGACGAGTCGCGCGTCGCCTACGAAATAAATGCAAATTAAACTACGAGAGTCAGGCCTAGAGCAAATATATCTAACAAACATCAAATACATATTTTTCAGTCAAAAACGCTAGATACTTATCTCATCGCCGCGTCGTTGCTTAATATCAATTTTATTTATGAACAGGCTCAGCGGGATTACTTCGGCGCTCACACATACGAGCTGCTGTCGAAGCCGGGTCTCTTCGTGCACACCAACTGGACAGGCCACGGAGGCAACGTGTCCGCCACTACTTATAACAATTAACAGCGCACTAGCTTGGCGAAAAACGCAGCGACATAAATATCATCGCAATTTGTATTCTCCTATAATTATCTCGCCTCCACTAGAGATTGCTGTGTTAATTTTAGCCAAACTAGACCACAGACTGCACATTCGTGACTTACCGTCTTACCGCTTTTTGGGATGTTATTTATAAGCGTAATTTTCTATGGGTTTTGGAATTATTCACAGAGTTTATGTTCTGTGAAATTTGTTATTCGATTGTTATATGTACTGTTAGTGATCAATTAAGTGTTAGAATTTATACATTCCTGTGCGTATTTATTTTGATAAATATTCTATAGGTTAGTACATATCCATGGTGCGTGGCAATCACAAATGGAATTGGAAAATTATTTTAGTGTAAGTTGAGTTATCACTAAACCTACTTTTTTGGGTTAAGGAAATGACAATGTTCGTTCACAAAAACAAGCAATTTCATTAGTTTGATGTGTCTGTAATGGTTAAAATGTAATATAATGTCGGTCAACATGATACCAAAGGCTTTTGTCCTAAAATTTATGGATATTAATGGCTATAAATTATTTCAGACAAATTCGAATGCAAAAATCATTAAAAAACATGTACAGTTTTCAACTTATTGCGCGCACCACGAACATACTGCCGACGCAAAGATTTTTTAAACTTGAATCATTCTAATTAAATCATGTGTAAATGAGGTACTTTTTTAAAATATATTTACATTAATGTGCATTCGGTTTCTTTCATTTCAATTTCCTAATCTAAACATGCTGAGACGCAAACAACTCAAGAGCAAAATAGAGCAGACGACCTAAATCTGTGTAAGCGGCGACGCAGGCACGTAAACCGCAGACACTATCCATTCTGCTCTTTTTTGCGCACCATCAGTTTCTTATCATACGCATAGCCTAGAGACATAAATATAGTATATGGCATTATGCCGCCGCCAGCGCATTCAAAGTACTCTCATGCGAACAAATTATTGTTTACTAAAGTGGGGCAGAGCCGGTATGATATGAGACTGAACAGTAAAGTTTACCAGATTTACGAGTACAAAAGCTAAAGAAACACTTAATTGCTCTTCTTCTTTGTAGTCGGTACTTCATTCCTGAATATTATGATGACTGTGCGATGTCCTGCAGGCGTGGACGGCCACTATCTAGGGTCTATTTCGTAATCCATAGAGCAATTTAGAAAGCAAAAGAAAACACTGCACTATATTTCCCAAAGAAAATCAATAAGGATAGATCGATTAGTCCACACAGGACTTGTCATGCGATCCGGCTAACCAGCTAGAACCAGCTAATCAGAGACAAGAAAACGTCGTTCTGCAGATGGCCACAAATCGGAATCACTGGAGACATCCAGAGAGATTACGAAATAGACAACATGTAATTATTAAAAAAAAAAGCCCGACTGCAAAGTCAGTTTAGTACATAGTCTTTTTAATACATCGTAAATTAAAAATGGCTTTTTGTGCCTTGTGATCTGGACGAATACAACGACACCTCATTAGTAAAAATCCGTCCAGCCGTTTGGGCTACAGCGACCGACAAACAATATTACAAACATACATACACCCTAAAACATAACCTGACTGAAGAGAACTTCAGTCGGGTATTAAAATGAATTCATCCTTAACATTAGGTAGACAATGTTTGTAGTAACGATAGGTCATAGGTCTTAATGAACAGAAAAATTTATATGTCACAATATAAGCAATTGTCTATGAACTCGCAAACTTTTTTAATAATATTTAATATGTGGTTATGTATCTTCTATAAAAATAAAGCTACAGCATGCCCAGCTAATATAAATAGCTTTAAATGCAGATAACTAGAAGGGACTATATTATTACTACCTTGGCAAGGCTAACCTTGGTTGTTTTGCGCGTTATCTACTAGGTAGCAATTACCATTGTGATGATGATTATGATCATACATTCCGCCTTTGAAATTCAGAATAATACAAAATGTACTTCAATATGTATATTATTATATTAAGTAACTACTTACATTATTCTTAAAATAGAATTATATTTTAATCCAAAACTTAATAAAAACATAAAAAGACCTACCAATAACTGTATGAAATGTGCCAGTTTGTATCTCACTCTGAAATCTGTAAAAAGGCACCAATAGGAAAAAACGTCTAGATCTCGCTAGGGATAGTTACATCATCTGTTTAGCAATAACAATCTCAGTACAGATAATTAGCGTTTAATTTCACTATGATCATCACAAGAATATCTGCGAAAGGATGCTGGTAAAATCTGGATGCCATGGACGCCAGCCATGGCGCTCATTACGGGAAATCCATTTATAAGTGTGTCAATTATTGAACTGCCATTATTGAAGCCGATTATGGCACAAACATTATACATTTGGCAGTTTTTATTAGCTTCAATAAAAATTAATTCGGTTGATTGTAAATGTTTAAAGAGTAATGTAATGAGGAAGAAATCTACTTTCTTTACATTGGTAGATAAGTAACTAAATTATAAGGTCTGATAATTCGCAAGTCAATATAACAAGGATTATACTGAATAATAATCGCGTAGGTTTTCTTCCTTCGGTGATCTCTGTTAGTTGATGTAAAATTTTTTAGGTGTTGATTTTCGCACAGCATTGCTACGAATTCCATACTAACAATAAACTTTAGTGTTAAAAGTCACTGTCTGATGTTGTGTATTAGCATCCATCCGCAGATCTCTCACGTCATACCCGGATAAGGAAGTGAGTAGGTAGGTAACTACCTAAAAATTATCCAGAACAAAAAAACCCTTGCCGTCTTCATTTAGTAATTGATATGTGTCTACTATATGTATCTACATATCAATAGGTACAATACGAATTAAGCTGTAGAACTTGGAAAAAGCTTACAGTTAAATAAATTATGTTTGATCATCGCTTTGTAAGATACCTTCTTACCAGAAGTCACCTTTTGGTTATCATGTAGACATTCTAATATTATTAAGATCAATTACATGAAATTATGATTGATTACTCAATCACAACCTCATTTCGATATTCTGACGAACGTCAGTGTTTAGGCAGTGACATTTCACGATTTTATAGTCCGTAGTAGGGGTCTAAGGCCTCATTTTTTAACCCGGTTGCCCAATGCCCACATAAATGGTAGGTTCGGCATAGTGTCTAAACACACTATAGCCGAAATTACGCGACGTAAGTTCGGCATGATTACGCCTGCAATGTTATTTGAATTACAGATAACACATTATGCTGAAAAATTACGTTGCGTTTTGGCAAACATCCGAACTTGTCAAAATCAGCTGCGGAACTTACGTCGCGTAATTTCGGCTTTAGTGGGTTCAGACGCTTATTTGCAAACTTTGACATTGCAACTGTCGTATTTCAAACAACGTCCATTGACAAACTGTCAAAGTTTATAAAAAAAATATCATGCTTGATACTTAGTAATTTAACACATTATACACATTTCGCAAGAATTGTCAAAACTGTAAAATTGATAAACAAAATTTGTAAAATATTAGTTCTCAATATTAATTAGGTCTGACAACATAGCTAATCTGACAATGACTTCGGGGCTGGCTTTTTGATCGACTGACAGTTTGTGAAAGTGTGTCAAAATTGGCCAATGTCGTTGCACTGGCGCACTCACAAATGTTTTCAAACTCGAATGTAAATAACCAACTGATCTAACTATTGATCAAAGTCTGTAGTCTGCAGGGGGTCATACAAATAAGGAAAGAGACGCTTTTAAAGTTTTGTTCAAGACGTCCATTTCACGTCAGCACGGTAACCGTTATCGTCGACATAAATTAAAAACAACTAGACCGTGTTACAATGGTACTAATGGTTAGTACATAATATTACGATGATAAATAATATTAAAATTGCCCGATGATCGAATCAAATGAGAAGATGAGAACAAGTGAGAATACGTAACTTAATCTACAAACTACACTAACGTTAACTTATAACTGAGCTTATTTACGTTGTAAGTTTTAAAACTAATTCCTTTACCTAGTAAAGATGTTTAACAAATGTGAGTGCTGAAAATAAACGGGAATAATTGTCAAAACTGATGACTGAATTGACAAACTGATTAGCGTAAATACTCTGAAGTTTTGATTCCGATTTCCGATCTGTGTAAAAGTTAAAAGACGGTAATGGAAATAGTAAAATGGAGAGAGTTGGATCATTATACCTAAAAGAGTTACGCTCTTAAATTGAATAAGAAAAAACTTTGAGCTTGGCAGCTCAGCCAGGTATGCAGATTATAGATAAACAAAACAGTGTAATAATGCTAGAATAAAATAAATTAATTATTTTGTATGATACAGATCTCCGCTGCACGCAGCAGTGCTGACCCAGCACTGGTGGTCCCCATTTGTATCTTAAGTTTACCATAGATTACATTCCGAGTTCCACTGCAGTACCGCGGCTGCAATGCAGCGGCAGTGTCGCCCCACGCGCCCCTGTGACATTCTACTAGTGACGCGTCCGCTGCTGCGATAGTACCTACGTACGTGAATGAAAGATGAAATTCTCAACAGCGCAATACTGCCGCCTTGTTCGGAATCAGCGCGCAGGCAGCACTGCACAGCACCACAGTGGCTCTACTGCTGCGTGTAACCTTAAAGCTACGCAACTTTTAATAATTTATACGGTAGAATCGACTGAAAACATTAGAGATTTTTTCACTTTGTATTATACAACGAGGTTGGATCAGATTTTTTTTTGTGGTAGGTACTACTAAACTATCTCCTATCTTTATGTATTTAATATGCTCTCGCTAGAGTGTTCTGTGACATTGTGTAGCAGTGTTTAATAATAATAATAATAGATATTTTATTAAACATCATCACAATAATGTACGATCACAGTAATAACCGGTGACGCAAAACCAGCATAGTTTGGAAGAGTCATCTATGGCCTTTTCGTGGTTGTGATGAATGTGTTAAGATCTTGGATTTCACCTTCACCAGTAAGTACTAATACCTATTATAACTTCTCGTCTCTATAATTATTTGAAAATAATATAAAGAAGAACACAGTAGTAATGTATGTCATGTCCTACCTACGAAGTAGAAGTTAAAACACCCTTTTTTATATCTGTGTGTGGTATATAAACCTTTTCTTATATATATAGTATCATAGTTAAATGTTTATAGTGTAATCTTATAATTATGTACACAAAATTGAACACACAAGGTCTCGGGAATGCAAGCATTTTCTAAAAAACAAACTCCAAAACGAATATCAAATTGTTGACGTTTAAAAAAGACTTGATATTCCATGAATAACAGTTTAATATCTTTCGAAAAAATTGAAGTTCGTTTTGACGCAATTACTTAGCATTGGTACCGAGCGCCATACATCAGACGGCATTGTCCTATCATTTTCATTTCATATCAATAAAAAAAATCTACTGAAAACTTGGCTGTATGGGCATAGTTCCCTTTGCCTACCCATAATGGGTGAAGAAAACAAAAGAATATATCTGCATAATTTTTAAGCTATTGCATAGCTTCTATCGAGGGCCTTGAGCGCGGGGACCGAATCCAGAAATTCCGTAACGAAAAAAAACCTCACGCTCCCCACTCCGACGGGCACGGAGGTGTGGCTTGAAGGCCGTGCATTGTCTAACGTCGTTACTTTTCGGCAGTCTTCGACACGGTGTCTGTGTGCGTACAACTAGACGTATTTTTATTTAAGAAAAAAAAAATGTTTTCTCATCGGTTACCACGCTCAAAAAGTGTAACTTGAATTAATATCAAAGAAAAAGAAATACTGCATAAATAAAATAAATAAATAATTATAACTGCATAAGTTGATACAAAATGCTATGCAATAGCTTTACCGCAGCAGTCCCCGAGTGCCACACGTCTTTTTTTTACGATTGGCGCCATTTTCCGGGATGTTTTATTAAGTTTTGCTACTGATGAAATGGACGTTCACGCAAATCGCAACAGCACGCATAAACAATTTCGAGCATTCCTACAATTCGATTATCAAAATTAAATAATATATAGTCATATAAAATAGTAATCAAATATCATCGTTTGACGACGCATCAGCAAAGTATGTTTCGCTATTTATTACACGCCATAAAAACCATAAGCGTGTCTCGCTTTACTGAGTCGAGGATATCTCACGATGAAATGCTCGGTCACTCATTATTTTACATTCGGAACCCGAACATGAAATAGCAACCTATGATTTAGAGCAGTCTGTGCTAAGGTTCGGAACAGGTGTGATGTATGATATTTTATTTCATATGATTTTTCACTGCTACTCATGAAAAGTTCCATGTCTGCTAGACGGCAATCGTTTGGGTTGAGAGGGTCGAGACGCGGGAGGGCTATGTCATAGCAAATTTTCACATCATTCAAAATGTACGATTTTTTTTTCTTCTTGGCGTCGGTTTGTACTTTTGCCATTTTAACACGGTTCATTACGCATGCAAAGCATCGCGCTGGCTGCTTCCCATCTCACACCACCAAGAACCAAAAGCGAAAGCATAGTTGTCATGGCAGAACGGCGCGGGAAAGCGGGAATACGATTTTTTTGTCTAAAAATAGGAATCTCTTATTATTAGGGTAGGTGCAATGATAAAATCTCACACTCCTAGGAGTGCTTAAGTTGGGTGGGAATGGGAGTGGTCCCAGTTCCAGTGCAACTCACATTCCCAATGAGCATTTCTTGAAAGGCCGACACGGCCAGGGCCCGGCACCGACTTCGGTGAACTGTATCATAATTCTATGATATTGCACTGCATCCTGTCTCAGCACCAGCCCAACTCGGCAGCGACGCCGACGGCAGTAAGTCTTCCAATGATGTCGGAGTCGGGGCACAGAATAAGATCGGGCCCGCTTCTTTTATATTTGTGTACACACGCAAGCCTTCATGTCGGTTTGCGTGTGGCGTGATAGTTACTTAGAAAGCAGAGGGCTTACCACGAGTTTTGATAGTTTTCGAAAACTTTATAAGTTTCGGTATCTTTCCCAGTGTTGCTATTTTAGCATTTTTAATGCTATATTTAGCATATTTTCGGGTCTGTTAGCTTGAAAAATTCGCATTTAGCATATTTTTATGATTAACATTTTATTGTACGTTACCTAAAAATTCAAAATTCCTAAGGAATTCAAAAGAAAAATATAGATTTTAGCATTTTATTTAGCATTTTTAAAAGTTATTTAGCATTTTTTGCAACATGTTTTAGCATTTTCTCCAAATAAAAAACGGCAACACTGATCTTTCCATACATTTTCGTAGTTCATGCACGTTTCCCTAGAGGCGCTGTACGAAAATGTATGGAAAGATACCAAAACCTAAAAAGTTTTCGAAAACTATCAACACCCGTGGTAAGCCCTCTGAGTCCGTTTCGCGTAGCGTTTTGGTGTTGGTCAAATGAAAAATGTAATTGCTTGTGTCGGGTCGTCAAGTACCTACTGTCGGTGCCGATGCTGGGCCGGGTCAGCCAATGAAGAAACGCCCATTGGCGAAGTCCACACATTGACTTAGCTTAATAATAGAAAAATATAAATATAGTTTGAGTATTTTGCTAGATTTATCTGTAAATGAACTCGTGATGCGTTTGATTAAATTTGAAAGTCATAAATACACATGCGGAGAGCAGAGAAAAGGTACTAAGAATATATTAATACGACCTTCTCTCTCTATAGTATCTCTCTTCTCTGCTCGCTGCATGTGTATTTATGACTTTTCAACTAATTAATTATTGATTGGCATAACTACTACTTAGATATGACGTGGTGTATGAATGGATAAAAGTATTATTATATACACCAGACCTTATGTAGCTATTATAGGTATGTAGGTTTTAATATTATGAATCATCATCATCATCATCATCAGCCTATAGCAGTACACTGCTGGACATAGGCCTCCCCTAATGAGCGCCATTGCGCCCTGTCCTGAATATATATTATGAATATGATATTTTAATTATATCTTCTTAAATTATTGTTTATTCAATATATAAAAAATCTACAAAGGAAAGTGCTTCTTGCTCTTCTAAAATAGCATGACTTCAGTAAACTAGTCGCTAGAAAATTATTTAGGATATATTTAACTTATTTAGTTTATTGCTAGCCCCAGAAAGCGTACAATTAGTTACTAACTTATTTAGTTTATTGCTAGTTCAAGAAAGCGTACAATTAGTTACCTCTTAGGAATGGTACCTATTTAATTTACCATTACAATACTTTTAATAGACTTGCATTTTGTAGTAACTTAAGATACATAAGATCGAGTCTCGTTCGTAATTAATAAAGGATATATCGATTTGCAACATATAACAGGTTGAGTATGAATTCATATGTTATCCCGAAAGAGTTTTATCTGGACTATAATTTTGCACAACTTAATAATACGTGATTCTAAACTTTTCTTCAAAAACTTTTAGCTAAACTATGTGTGTACACACTATGTCAAAAACAAAGTTTAATAAAATCAGCTGTTCTAAGGGTGCCAGCTTTTGAGTTAAATTATGGTGTAACCTTACAAGCCTTATTTGCACCTTATTTCTTCAATAAAAAACTACAAAATTTGAAATCAGTTTTGGAATAAAATACAAATTCAAAATCACCATGTATAAAGGTACAAGTTATACTATGTACCTACTATAAATCTTATGGATAGTAGGATACAACAAAAAAACACAAAAGATATGAATAAATTCACAAACAAAATCCATACTTATAAAATTCTTTGTCCTGAATGACGGATCAACGCACAGCCTAAACCACTGATTGTAGACACCTGAAACTTAGTGGCTGCGTTCTTGGTATGAGGTAAGCATCCGATAAGAAAAGATCTTCCGAAATTCTATCAATAAGGGGGTGAAAATCGGGGCAATGTTTGTATGGGCCAACGTGATTCCTTAGTCCAATCTACTTCAAATTTTGCAAAAACATTCTTTTTCAGAATCGATAGAAGACGTGTGTCGTAATTTATTGAAACTCATCGCCTAACGGGGTTAAAAAGGAGTAGAAAGTTATTTTGGGGGTAATTTGCATCGAAGCTGATATTAATACTCTATGTACTTTTGATTTAAACACTGACTAGTTTAATATGTGCCTGGTTTAAAATAAATAATAAAATATATTTATTTTGACACGTGTTTGAAAACTCAATTCGATCTCTTTAAAATTGGAATGGCATACTTATATAAAAGAATATTTTTCTGAAACATACTTGTTTTGAGCATTATTTTGACAACCCTCGTCGAGATAAATCGAAATTTTTGTACAGGCCAAATACATGCGAGCAGCGGCCGGAAAAAGTTGTATGAAAATCTATATATGTCGTGTAATTTAAAAATGGGACGGTCTTTTACTCCGAAACCACAGATTTAGAAGAGAACTAGATAAAGTCTTAAAATTCAATACGGCTGATCTCTACTTTCTTATGTCCAATATCATCAAATAGAAAGAGATGCATACTTAAAACAATGCGACTTCAAAAAGTTTATCGTACCAGGGTGTTCGAACATATTTCTATGCAGGTTCATACAAATGTTCTGGTTGCGCAGTCGCAGAAACCGCATTGAGACAAAGTATGCATCCCTTTCTAGCAAATGATAAATGGACATAAGAAAGAGATCAGCCGTATGAGTTAATGTTCAGAGCATAAATGAATTTTAAGACTTCTTCTATGCTTTAGTCATATTTCTTTGTCCGAAACATAGCAACCAAGGAGGTATCTAATCAAAGGTTTTGTTTAAATTTCGAACTGGCTTGCAAATAGAAAGCTGTTTATTGAAAAATATACAAGTTCTACCTAGGAGCTACTAGTTTTAATTTCCGCGCATTATTTGAGAAGAGTACCACACAAGCCTTGGCCACAACTAGGCATTCGATGGACTTACGAATGTGTGCCTTAGCTTCGCCTAGGCCCATTTATACGTTCGTCCATCAATGCCTTTTTTGCTTTTCTCTGCAGTGTTGTGAGTATTAATATCATATTGAATTCCCATTTGTGTATCGTTGACATCGTAGTCCAGTGGTATTAGTTGAAAGTTCGTATGTGTTTGTTGGAGCATAACTTTCGAACCATTGATCCAATCTGCTTAAGGTTTTTTCGGTAGGTCGATAGGTTGTATTTGAAATGTTTGCTGGGAAGTATATGAGTTATATCTGACAGGGGGTCATCAAGATTCCTAAAAGGGGCCATAATTATGTAAATATATTGAGGGAGGTGTCATAATTATGAGGGTTTGGCAGTTCGCTGCCTAGAGCAAGTGTGTTTTCAGCCCTTAAAGTGTTACTGAATTTTTGCATAGTAACTCTATGCTATGTGGTAAGGACAAATATGGGATGAAAGTTTGCATGGGGAAAGGAAACAATCATTTCTCAAGTTACGAGTAGGGATATAATAACTCATGATACCTACACTTTTTAACTGGCTGTTGACTTGGCGACGGGTCACCAACGGAAAAGGGAGCAAGAACGGCCTCGGAAAAGGTAGCGCACTCGGTGTTCGGTGCCTCGCTGTGAACTCGCTAGCAAATCGCCAAGATGATCAATTCTTATGGTTTTTATTGACTGATGAATGAAATAACTCAGGTACAATACAATATTCGTTCACATGACATACACAAGCGTTACCAAAATAGATATTCGCTGTAGCCGGCTATTTATGGTCTCAGCAGTAAGTAATTCTTTCGAAAACATTTCTTTCATTTTTAGATTGTATTGACTGAAAATATAAAATTTATGGGACATCTCACACATAGTCAATTGATAAACTAGGCAGCCATACTTACTATGGGTAAGTACCTTGCTATTATTGATAGGTACCAAACACTGATAAACTCACAAAAACACCCAGGCACGTAGGTAACGATGACCACACAAATGTTTGTCCTAGGCGGGAATCGAACCTCGACCTAAAGCGCAAAGGCAAATCTGCCACCAACTGAGTTATTGAGGCCAGCCAACTATTTCACTGAACAATTTATTTTCACAAAATATTCATAATTTCATCTTGTACCAAATAGGCGCGCTATTTTAGTCCGTGACGTGACACATAAAAAAACATTTTAAAATACCTTACTATAATTAATCTATTTTTATTTACCTAAAGATTCTTAGAAAAAAATTGATTACAAAACTAAAAAAGGCAGTTCTTAAAATTATGACTTAGTTATAATATACCTACGTGTACCTACGTACATATTATATACACAATACATATACCAGCGCAGGCGCAGGCGCTGGCGCAACTCAAGACAACGCGATAGTGCAGTTTCTTTATAACTTGTACCGATTCGATATCACCAGACATGATAGCCGCTGTTGCGTCCTGAAAATTACAAATAAATGAGCAACCACACAAACTAGGTAAATCTAACTCAACACTAGCATGCAAGCAACTCAATTCAACATACAATATGATAGAGCAAACGGTTTACGGTTAACGGTTTGTCTTTCTTAGTGTTAATACATGGTCGAGTTCAGGCCATTACCAAAATAATTCGCAATGCTATCGATGAAGCAAGACAGAGTAAACAGATTTCGGAGTATTTATGGCTCCATCACTGAAAATACGATAAATTCCTGGGTCGAATATACTAAGTGCAAGTTAGAATTTTTGTTAGAACATGTAATTCCTGTAGTTTTTTTACTTCGAAAGTCATGGATGACTGTCAAGGTCTAAGACAAAACTTACGAACGTAATTTTGGTAAACAAGAATAGAGTGCGGTACGGTCGAACACTTAACGAACTTTGTGCCGAAATTTCTGTTTTCAATTAATTAATTTACCGACACCCGCCCACAACAATATGATATGAAGTGACAGTGAAGTAGCGGTTTCAAGACCACCAGGCAGCTAGGCGGGAAAAACGTACTCTTACTTTTTGTTGTAAAATGAAAAAAGTTTCTTGAAATAAATCAGAAAATTACTTGTGTTAAGCAAAATTAATGGAACCCATATTTATTGGATAAAAAGTAGTATTAAATGTTATTTCTGATCTAGGACTACATATTAAGTGTAATTCGTTCGGTAGTTTTGGAGTGAAGGAGAGGCAAACATTTTAAATTTTCACATTTGACTTCTATCATATCCTACTTCTAATCCGGATACCCTGCGGGCAGAAGCTAGTAGAAAAATATAAGAAATTATAAGTTCTATCATAAAATAACCAATTTCAGGCCTACAATTTTCATTTTTCTTCTAAATTAAATAATGTCCTTTACTCTGGCTTGACTAACAGAAATCTGTTTTAGAAGGGCATTAATTATTTTTATCGAGATCAATTTAATTTCTTAGACAAATATACATATTATCTCAGTCTTAATTGGATGGAATGTCGAGTATCATTGAAAGGAACTTTTTAAAAATTAAGTTAGTACATATACAATATTTAATTATTAGGAACACAATAACACTTGAAATATTCTCAAACGAATAGTATAATTATTTTATATTATTTAAATATTCAAACGTGAAGATAAAAATTAATATCTAAATAATTATATCACCGCATTGATCGTTTGAGATATTTAAAGTAACGCCCATCGATTAAAATTATTCTTACAAATTAGATCTTTTATACCATACTTCATGCAATAAACAATTTCATTTCATTTCATTTAAAGACAAATGTAGTCATATTGGAATAAAAATTAAGAGGAAAAAATGGCTATTTTCTAAGATTAAACATTGAATATTAATAATAAAAATGTCCATAGTAAATCATTCATATGATCATATTTGATTTGATTTATCCTTGTGAAAGTTGGTACAACAAAGAAGGCCCCTAAAGTGGGGTCGAATATTAGCGATAAATAGAGTACGGAAATTTTGGTTTTTTCTATTAATTGTGTAACCATCCAAAACCACCTTCTTTATGTCGCGTTTCTAGGCCAGAGCAAATTAATAAAGCTACGCGAATATGATTCCATGTACTTCAGATGTCGGTACGAATACTCATCGGTTTAAACGAGAAAACTATTTACTCGAGAAAATTATTTGTAACCGTTATTCGCACCCGTGCCTTGACCTTGCCAAAGATAGCTCCGCACTTTTAGATCGGTCCGACCTCTTCCGCTTTTAGAGCTGGCCGTTTTCAAAGGCGGGAGTTACAATAGCTATCAGTAGTGTCTCAATGATGATCAAGATTTTATGATCTTTCACGTCATCAAATCAGTTTACGGCTACAAGGCCGGAATTGATAAAACCAAAACAAGCCAAATACACTATAAATAATTAAATCCGGAATTAATAAAACCAAACAAGCCAAATACATTACAAATAATTATGTCTCAGTCGATATTCTTTGCTGCTTGCCAAAAGTAAAACACCTTTCAAGGAATGACAAAATGTAAACGAACTTCACGGTTTTATAAAAAAAAAAGTTGTAAAAAATAACCATTGCAATATGTGTATAAGTACTCTAGGAACTAATTTGCAGTTTGCAGAAGTGCACGAGCACGCGGCCCACCTGTCTAACGTCGATAAAAGCTTGTCTTACCTTTGCCCTATTGGTAAGGGGGGTAATAGTTTTGGGGAGGGAAACGCCCTCCCAAAAAATATGCATTTTGAGGCGGCATTGGATGGCGCTGCGCCTGATTCATAGCGCCAGGATACGGGGGATTCGGCATACCTGGAAACAATAACCCAGTCAGTTCTGTTGCACGTGAATAATTAAGTTTAAAGGGATTCTAAATAATTTTCTCGCTCTAAAATAGAGTCGTCTTTTCGTATCATTTGTTAGAAAGGAACATTAGTGGATCAGGATTTAAGATAATATAAATAATTTACTTAAAAAATGCGTTAAAATTTGCTGAACTCTTTTCTTCTATCTAGATATATTTCTGTGGATTTTTGCTCGGGCCTCGAAATGAATTTACGAGCTTGTGTCACCGGATTCATATGTGAATAAATAAACTTTGATGTCGATTAATACAATTATTGTGATGATAAAATATATTTGGAATAGCAAATATATCATCACAACATATTGATTAATACAATTTGTGATGATATATTTGGAATAGTAGTAGTCATAGACAAAGCGTTCCGCGAAAGGTTTAAAAAAAGATCGAGAAAAGCATCTAGGGATGAGCCACACACTTCCGCCCCCGGGTCACCGAATCGCCTGCAGCCTGTCAAGTACCGGCCGGTGACCTTGACACACATTATTCGTGCTGCATAGCTTATTTATTTATTAGTAGATATGTATGGTAGGTACCTATTTTGCGAAAAAGACGCTCACCTTTTGGTACCTACCTATTTTTTTAGTTTTGTTTTGTGTTGTGTTCATTTATTTTAAGTTAAGAGAGCCTTCTAGTTGATTGTAGGTAGGTTGTTATGTACCTACCTAGTTGATAGTATATAAGTAGCTAGGTAACTACTATCAACTGCTTTATAATAATAATAAATAAATAAATAATAAATAATCCTGGACGTTATCACACAGCATCATGTAGCCCCAAACTAAGTAGAGCTTGTATTATGGGAACCACATATAGACGGTTGTTTGTTTGTGTTTTTTTCCACGAGGGAGTCAACCATGACCATGAGGGATTTTCTGTCGATGTATGGGCCGGCATTCAAGGCCATGACATAATTTGACCACTTTTCATTAACGGTAGGTACCACCTACTTTAAATGGAGAAATTGTGAATTTTCCTATGATACCTACCAACCTAATGTGCTACTTACTCTAAGTACCACATAAGCTAGTTGGATCAAAAGGAAAGAGAAGGAAAATAAAATGATGTGATTTAACTGCGTAACGTAAACTGTACCTTCTTCCGTTATTCCGTACAGTTACATAATAATATAAAAACAAAGAAATGTAAAGTAAAAAAATTTTTTATTCAGTTCGAACATTACAGTATACTTTGAATCCTCAATGGTTTTAATTTACCAGCAATTCGTAACGCGACCACGCAGAGAAGAATTGGCAAGAAACTCTGTTAGGCTTATTTCTTCATTGCTTTTGAGGTAGTTGGAGACAGTTTTATCCCAAGTTGCAAAAAAAGCTGTCATCTAAATAATCAGAAATTTTATAAAAAGTTTTGGTACAGAGATTACGTTTAACAACATTTTTGAATTTATCTACAGATATATTAATCACGTCAATTGGGATTTTGTTATAAAAGTACACTTTGTCTTTTGAATAACTGACTAACTTTATGGCGCCTTAAAGTAGAAGCAGCTAGTTTATCTTTATTTTTAGTGTAAACATTTTAATTGTCGCTATATTTATTGAACAATTTAATATATTTTATATCATTATAATTTCTATGATTTTCTTTGTATTTTAAGTGGTAGCCCACACTTCAGGGAAAATCTAAGATTTTTATATAACCTAAAAATTTCAACTCAGGAGGGATTTGAACCAGTGACCTTCCCTTCAATACAGGGACCCGCTAACCAACTGCGCTACCGAGTCAACTCCTCACTTCTTCGAAATTTTCAGGCAGTCACGGCTAAGCGCCATTTGCTTCACCTACAGGGGAAACGTTGCAGCTTCCAAGCCTGCTCAATGACTAATAGTTTAGTACATTGATGAGAGGTGTCGCTTATCATTTTGTCTGGTTTCAAAATCGACGAGTAAGAAGATCGCAGTATACAACGCAGCACTTTTCTTACTTTTGACAGAATAAATGAGAAATTGACCTTGAATACGACTCGACAGTATGAATAGCATATTTTCACATTGCTGGTTTTGAACACATGCCAAGTCTGGCTCATCAAATTAAAGCCGCAATGGAAATCTAGCGTTTGACCTAATCACCCGATACTGCTTTGATGAAAATAATAAAAGTATTCGTTTTTAAATTAATAACAGATGTTTTAGGACAAATAGTACTAACTGATGAAAGGAAATACCTCGATCAACAGCTCCAACTTTATTGGTGGTGTTTTAACAGTTAATTATCGAACAAGACATTTTGTTTTTAAAACCTGACATCAATGCGAACCGCGATCGGGAGCGGACTAAAGTTCGTAGCGAGAAATGAAGCCGTCTATTTTTGACTTTTTGCCCCACGAGGTACATACACTATTTTCTTCTATATCGATATTATTTCTGTTGTTTGTCGATTTAGCCCCGCATGCGCAATAGCAATATCAGCAATTCAAAATTTGATATGAATTTGGTTGTGTTCCGTAATACCAAAAATGATGACTGAAATTTATATATTCTTTACAGAGTATTGTTATTCTGTAACTAGATAATATATGCTATGTTCCCAAACAAACGACAAGTAAGATATTGTTGTTTTTAATACGAAACAAAGAGGCAGAAAACTGGTCAATTTTGGCATAAAAATCTGCAAAATGCTATTGGCTTCTATTTCATTTCAGGTAAGTAGTTTGAAAAAAATAACTATCTAGGAACCTAGATAAATACTATTGGAATTAACGATGGAAATTATTGTTACTTTTAAATCATTTTCATTCGATGAAATTATAATTTTTGATCACTGCTATTTCACAGGTGAAATACCATAGGCAATGATTTTCATTTTGAAAGCCTAAATGACACGTTTTGTGAAATTTTGCTACTAATGAAATGAATGTTCACGCAAATCGTACCAGCACGCATAAAAAAATCGAACATTCCAACAATTCGATTATCTTAATTAAATAATAAACAAATCGCATAGGTCTATAATCTAAAAGGTCTATAATATAATCTACCTACGCCTATAATTACAAATGGCGCGAGAAGTGCAAATGTATTCAAATATCCCAAATTAAATATCTGAACAGCTACAAATCATTATAATAATGAAAGAACTTAACGTATACATACGATTAAGTTTATAATGATTCTACTCTGAACACAAATCACGGACAAAGGTAATCAAAAATCACATCGTTTGACGACGCATCAGCAAAGTATGTTTCGCTCTTTCTTACACGCCATAAAACCATAACCGTGTCTCGCTTTACTGAGTCGAGGATATCTCACGATGAAATGCTCGGACAATCATGATTTCACATTAGGAACCCGAACATGAAATCACAACGTATGATTTATAGCAGTCTGTGCTAAGGTTTGGAACTAGTGTGACGTATGATATTTTATTTCATATGATTTTTCACTGCTACTCATGAAATGTTCCATATCTAACATACAAATAATACAACAATATAGCGAAAATATGAATGATCGCGAAATCATTTTGGTATTACGGTGGTATTATTATTATTTATTATTTAAATACTGTAGTCTGTACGAAAAAAAAGCAAGCCTCTTAGCTTGGGATGACAAATTCGAGTACCGGACGTACCTACTCGTCAAAGTAAGTAGGTACAGTACCTACCTACTTGGTAATTATTTTGATAAGTACATGAGTTTGGTACAGATACGTGGCTTGTTGGGAGATGTCCCGGCCGTTGCTGCTGTGAGTTATCAATTTATCCGTTTACTATAACTCTCTTAAAATTAAATCCAACAATTATTTTCATTTAATCAATGGCTGACACCTAAAACCTTTTCTTACAACAAACTCCTTGGACACCGCACAATCAAACTCCTTGGATACCGAACTCATAATAATGACAACGACCACTTTAGCAGTTTATCATTTCCTTACCAGTGTTGCAAGGACATGAAATCAAAATACTATGTAAAATAAAATAAAATATATCATTTCCTAACTCCGAGTAAAATATATATTTTTCGAAGCTTTAAACTGTAGGGAAGAAACTAAATTATTAATGATTAACGTAATAAAGACTTACTTAATTTGTTTTTGTATGTTTCATGATAATTATTAATATTTTGATAACCTCATCTTCACTTATTTTCCTTAAATTCCGGGAAGATTTTTTTATAAGTTCCATTATGCCACCCAAATAATGTAAAAAAAAAAAGTCAAAATTCATTTATTCAGTAGGAACTGTATAGTACACTTTGAAACGTCATTTTTTTTAATTTACCACCAATTCGTAACGTGACCAAACAGAGAAGAATTGGCAAGAAACTCTGCTTGGCTTATATTTTTTTAACGTCATTGTTCTTAATAACTATTACATTGTTTTTGATGGAGTTGGAGGCAGTTTCATCCCAAGCTTTTTTGTCATCTAAATAATCAGATATTTTATAATAAGCTTTATTACATAGATTACGTTTAACAACATTTTTGAATTTATTTACAGATAGATTAATCACATCATTTGGGATTTTGTTAAAAAATCGTAAAGGGATGTCCCCTTTAAAAGATTGACTAACTTTATGGAGCCTTACAGTAGGAACAGCTAGTTTATCTTTATTTCTAGTGTTAACATTATGATAGTCGCTATTTTTCTTGAACATGTTAATATTTTTTCGGACATACATTAAGTTTTCATATATATATTGGCACGGCACTGTCATAACATTTATTTCTTTAAGCTTAGTTCTAAGTGATTCTCTGGGGCCCATATTATAAATTGCACGAACAGCCCTCTTCTGCAACACAAATATGGTGTTGATATCTGCAGCATTCCCCCACAACAAAATGCCGTACGACATAATGCTATGGAAGTAGCTGAAATAAACTAGTCTAGCCGTTTCTACGTCAGTAAGTTGACGGATTCTTTTGACTGCGTATGCTGCAGAACTGAGTCTGTTCGACAACCCATCTATGTGAGCGCCCCATTGAAGCATATTATCTAAAGTTATGCCTAAAAATACAGTACTGTCCACAAGATTTAGATCTTCATCTTTTATTTTAATGTTAGGTTTAACTTGTTTAACATTCGGTACTATAAATCTCATACATTTTGTTTTAGTCTCGTTCAGTAGTAAATTATTTACATCGAACCAGTTAACAACTTTCGCTATTGCATTGTTCACGTCGTCAAAATTGGGGTAGGTCGTTAATGTAAATTAAAAATAAAAATGGTCCAAGTATTGACCCTTGCGGAACACCCATCTTTACTACAGATCCCGGAGAACATTTTCCATTTACGTCTACTTTCTGTATTCTGTCAGATAGGTAAGAAGTGAGAAGGGCTAAAGCCATACCCCTGACGCCATAGTGATCTAGTTTCCTGATTAATGTTTCATGGTGTACGCAGTCAAATGCCTTAGACAAATCACAAAAGATGCCTAAAGCATCATGTGAGTCCTTCCAGGCATCGTAGATCTGCGATACCAACTCAACACTGGCATCAGTTGTTGATCTGCCCCGTGACTATGAATACGTGAATGGACTATGAATACGGATAAACGTTAACTTTGCGACGCCTGAAGTTACGATGTTGCACAGTTTGTTGGTAGTCGAGACTTGCATTTATCGAAATCGTCGGTACCGCAACCGAAATTTTTCGATAAGTTTTACGATCGTTAAGCTAACGATTTTCAAAACTCCGACCAATTCAATCTTGAACTAACGAATCACTTCAAATCCTTGACAACCCATAAAACAGATGACGTAGACAACCAATACAACGCTATAGTTAAAAGTATACAAAATAGTTGTAAAAAGATTAAATACTCTACACACAAGGATAATAAACTAACACAAGAAACACATAAACTAATAGAAATGAGAACAGAAATAGAAATAAGGTCAGAAAACTACAGAAAAATAGACAAACAAGTAAAACGGAGTATTTGAAAAGACATCAGAAACTTCAACTGCCGTTTAGTACGAAATGCTCTTGAGCGGAATACTTCTCTGAGAGTAGCAAAACAAGGAATAAAGAGGACGAAGACGTGGATAAATAGTTTAGTAGATGAAAATGGTATAAAACATAACAATCGATCGAAAATCACTGACATATGCACACATGTTTACAAAAACCTTTACTCCGACAATACAAAGGTTAAGGAAAACTTTCAGTATGAATTGGATGGAAACATTCCTTATTTCACCGGAAAAGAATTCCATACTGCAATAAAAACTATGAAGTACGACCGACGCCCGGGGGAAGATGGCGTCTCGTCGGAAGCTCTAAAAATAGGTTCACACATCACTAACCTTTTTAATTCGATTTTAGAAACAGGTAAGATTCCGAGTGGAATGTGTCATTCAAATATCATACTTCTTCACAAAAAGGGGGATAAGAGTAATATTAATAACTATCGACCAATAAGCCTAATATCTCACATATATAAAGCATTTATTAAAGTAATACATAATAGAATAGTCTCAGTATTAGACAGCCATCAACCCCCAGAACAAGCTGGATTCCGCCCTAGCTTCTCAACAACCGACCACTTACATACATTAAATCAAATTATAGAAAAGTACAATGAGTTTCATAAACCATTGTACTTAGCCTTCGTGGATTACACGAAGGCATTTGATAGTTTAAAACACTCTGCTATTTTTACTGCTTTGGAAAATCAAGAAATACCAAAAACCTACATCAACCTTCTCAAAAATATATATAACACTAGTTCAGCAGATATTAAGTTAATGACTTCAGGTCCTCATTTTAAAATAGATAAAAGCGTGAAGCAGGGTGATCCGCTTTCACCAAACTTGTTTACTTGCACTCTTGAAGAAATATTCAGAAAACTAGCAGTCTCGTGGTCAAAAAAAGGTATCATCATTGGAGACAAAAGCCTTACAAACTTGCGCTTCGCAGACGATATCGTGCTCTTCGCCCCGACTGCACATGATCTGCAAAGTATGCTACAAGACCTTAGCTCGGCAAGCCTTGAGGTTGGACACAACTAATGACCAACGGCACCAAACATAAGATCGAGGTGGATGGGCAAGAATTGCACTACGTCAATGAGTACATTTACTTGGGCCAGTTAGCTTCTTTTGATGGCAGGCAGGAAAAGGAGATCGACCGCCGCATCAACAATGCCTGGAGAAGCTACTGGTCAATGAAAGAGCTTATGAAGGGTACGAAAACTCATTTACATGTGCATTCTTCCCATTCTGAGCTATGGTGCACAGACATGGTCACTAACCGAGTCTCAAAAATCCAAACTCAAGGTCTGCCAAAGAGCCATGGAGCGCAGTGTATTAGGGGTGAAGAGGATAGATAGGATCCGCAACACAACGCTGCGATTAAGAACTGGTATAGCGGATATAGGCGACAAAAGTTCTAGACTGAAGTGGAATTGGGCGGGTCACGTGAGCCGTATGCACCCTGATAGATGGGCATCGATCGTCACCCAATGGTTACCTGCAGATGGGCCAAGGCGCCGGGGCAGGCCTCGGAAGCGTTGGCGTGACGACATCGATGCCATTCGTCCTAACTGGTGGGAGGCAGCAAGCGATCATAAGTCTTGGAAGAAGATGGGGGAGACCTTTGCCCAGCAGTGGGACAGTATAGGTTAGTTAAAAAAAAAAAAAAAGCTAACTCGCTCACTGAAGTCGAGACTGCAGCCCCTGGCTTAGTGGGTAGGTGCCTTCTGGGATATTTTTATTATTATTTTTCTCAAACATGCTTGGAAATTTGAGCATTATTTTGACAACCTTCTTCGAGATAAATCGAAATTACTGTACTGGCCAAATATGCGAACAGCGGCCGGCAAAAGTTGCATGAAAATTCATATCTGTCTGATGTTTACTCCGAAACATGACCACCAAGGAGGTAACTTATCAAAGGATTTATTTGAATTTCGAATTGGCTTGCAAATAGAATACTGTTTATTGAAAAATGTATTAGTTCTTCCTAAGAACTATTTTGTTTTAATTACCGCGCATTATTTGAGAAAAGTACTTTAAAAGCCTTGGCCACAACTAGGCATTGATGGACTCACTCGTCCATCATTTACACGTTCGTCCATCAATGCCTCTTTTGCTGTAATGTACTAATAAAACGTGTTCATGTTATACCTATTTTGTATTTTATATTTTATGTATCCACACCACCACACCACACTAGCCTATATCAGTCCACTGCTGGACATAGGCCTCCCCTAATAAAGGGGGATATGCCCATAATCCCCACGCTGGGGATGCGGGTTGGGGATCGCAGGGCAAAGCTCCTCGCACCACCGACGCTGCTGCCCGTCGGTGGCCAGGGGATTTAGCAGTGCCAATGTAGGCTGTGCTATGCCGCAATCAGCCGGCCGCCAGAGCCCCGTTCGTTGCTTGGGTTTCGAAGATAGGGGGGAACCCCGTACACCCCCCGTATTTTATGTCAATAAATGTATTTTCTTTCTTTCTTTCTATGTTCACACTAAAATCAAATTATCTGTCTAATTTATATAAGTATATGTTATTAATTGAATAATAATATTATGTGAACTATTTCGTCAAAATTATAATTTAATAGGCGAGTACTTATACCTAACGAAAAAATAAGAGAATTAAGATTTCTTAAAATAAATAAATTTAAAATGATATAATCAAATTTTTCAACATTTAAGTATTGCTGTATATTATAAAAACATTGATCATTAAGCAAATTAAATAGTGTTCTACTAAAAACATCCAGATAAATTTAAATGATTGTGTTGATATGTTTAGTGCAGTTAACGCATGTTAATTATAATTGTGTGTAACTTACTATTGGGAAATGGTCCATAGAAGGGTCTCGTTGCCGGCGGCTGAGTGGGTGTAGAGTAGGCTCCGGGCATGTAGAGGGGCGGCGCGGCGGGGCCGGGGGGCGGGACGGCGGCGCCCTCGCTGGCACGTGGCTGGTACTGCCGCGGCGGAGCGCCAGGCGCCGGCGGCGGCCCGTAGCGAGGGCCCGCGCCTTCTCCGTAAGGCCGCGGTGGTGCCTCCGGGTACGACGTGCCCGGATTCTCCGCGTAAGGGTGAGGATTGGGCGCCGTGTTCTCAACGTAGGGCTGGACGACGGCGGGGCCGGGCATGTTCTCGGAGTAGGGGCGAGAGCTGGCAGCCAGAGACGCGGGAAGGGGCGCGGGGGCTGCAGGGCTTTCCCCGTAGGGGCGCGAGGCCACCGACACGGTCGAGGGACCAGCGCCGATGCCGTCGGCAAACGGGCGAGTGGGCGGGTATCGAATGCCACTGGGCCCGGGTGGGGACGCACTATCGGTTAAGAAACGGTTGAACCCGTTCGCAACACCCGCTAGTCCAGTGCTCGGCCTCAAATCAGTTTCGCTTGGACGAGTTTCAACGGGCGAACTTCTATCCAGAGCCGGTACTAGATAGAAACAAAAAAGTTTCGATATCAAGGTACCCTTCCATCACCGACTGCATGCAGCAGCAGCAAGCGAAATGTCGCCGCGACACTACTGGTTTCTATGAAATACACTCATACGTAGCTACGGAAGATATTTAATACATAGAAACCTGTAGTGTCGCGGCGATACATCGTCGCCTGCTGCTGCTGCCGTCTGTAGTCGCCTACGGAATTACACCTTAACTCATAAAAAGTTAACAATTTGCCCATCTTGATTAGTAGAATTTGATTGAATAAGCGTTATGACTTTTAAGGATAATTTACAATATTATAATGATAATTAATTTTGTAATAAGAAATAACAAAAAAATATAAGAGCCACGATTTTACTTAAAAGTATTCATTCATTCATTCATTTTGCATATAAGGTAATGTAATTTAAATAACGAATATTATTCTCACCATTCCGGAGGAGCTCCAACAAGGATGACAAAACATCAGCCGAACCGTTATTTGGTCGAGATCGACCTGTCAGTTGAAGCAAAGCATCTTCTGAAGAAGTGGACGGCATCTATAAAACAATGTTTTTTTTTTGCAGAGAAGTCGATACTAAAACCGTTAAAATATTCCATACATCGCAACACTATAAATAAATAAAATAATGCTGGACGGTACCACACAGCATCATGTAGCCCCAAACTAAGCAGAGTTTGTGTTATGGGAACCACATGATTGATATAGTACATAATATACTTTTTTTGTAAATACATACATAGCATACATAGAAAACATCCAGACCGGAGACAAATATCCGCAGAACATGAAACAATTTGTACCGCAGCGGGTATCGAAATCGCAATCTTCTGCGTCTCAGGCGGGCCTTCGCCCACTGCGCAACAGAGGTCGTCTTAGAAGCTTATAGAAGCGGTGGTAAACTTTAACTATAAGCATAGAGGTAATGACAGAGTAGAAATGTGGAAATACATACTGGGTCTATAACTCCCCTACTCCTCCCGAATATCAGATCGACTAATTGATGGATCATATTATTATTGGCGTTTGTAGCAGCAGACAACTGAAAAAAATAGACTATTATTTATGGTAACACAAGATAATAAGTACAGTCACGCGCACTAAGATATAAACAATTTAGTAGTTGAAAGACCTTGCTGACAGGTGACGCGCTCATGGAATAAATATTTAAAAAAACATAATTATGCTTATATTATCTTATAGCATTATGTAGCCCTAAACTAAGCTGAGCTTGTATTATGGACTGATATGCTAGGTACTTATATAATTCACTAGCTAACCCGCCCGCAACTTCGTTTGCTTGTATACGCTTTCTGCTTTGCTTTTAGCGATAAGACAATTTTACATTTTTTAAAATTTTAAACTTTCCTGTATACTGTTTAATTATTCTGGCGTTCAATAAAGAGTTTATTTATCTTTCTGTGTACGTACGTATGTATGTTCACTATAAATGATTACCGAACATGGTAATGTTACACGGAACACGTATATATAAGGAATTTAAAGGTCCAACCTATAGATACGTTACCTACCTACCCGTACCCGCTCCCTTTCCGTTCCCGTTCCCGTTGGTGACCCGTCACTATATCTACAGCCAGTTATCTTTTTTTTAATTTCATACACGCGTTTTTTTAATAATATCGATTAAATCAAATCGGATAAGGCCATAACTTTGACGTCAAAATGCAAGAAACCTTTCCAATGCACAATTTTCGGTATTAACAAAAAAGTTAGTGTGTTTACTGAAAATTTAACCCTGAAAATTTCAGCTCTCGACGTCCCGTATTGAGCTAGTTATAAACGATAGTCTGAAATATGACCTAGACGCTGGTTTCTGACCTGTGATCCGACCAAATTCGAATGACCACTAAAAAGCGACTGTTTCATTTTCCTTACGAGACGCATTGGTCCTGGATACACTCAAGTACAAAAGTTATTGATACTTTTGCCAACTATTTTAGGATTTATGAGAACTGAAGTCAGTAGGTACCTATCTAACCACATACCTATCTTTTTAACCGACTACCTCGGAAGGGGCGTTATTTTTTTCGAGAATTTTATACCTAAATGATTTTTTAACGTAGATAGTTTGCTACCTTGCTAGGCAGAGACTTTCTCCAGTCAAATTTACCTACTCTGGATCGAAAAACAGGTAAGTATATTACTTCCTGTTTTTACCTCGCGTGAACCCAATATAATTTTGCGCGCGAAGTATAAGTAAAGTAGTAGACACGCCGCGGCGCCGCCGCATCGAATTTTGGTATTGAAGGTTCAAAAAAAATCATAAATTGTTTATTCGGTACAAAAACATGGGTATAAAAAGTACAGGTATGAACGTTAACAACTGCAAAAGTTATAAAACTGTGTAGCAGCGTTAGCGCCCTCTTCCAGAGGCTCGAGACCAGCGTTCCAGAAGGTACAAGAAGCATTAATTACGATTAAGACAATCAAAATAACAGTGCACTAAATTGTACCTACCTACCAAGTAGGTAGGTACCTTCTGTGGAACTCAAAATGTGTGATCAGGAGATGTATTAGTTAGTGTGTATGGTAAGTGTGTGGTATGTGTATTGTGGGACCTATAGTGTGTAGTGTGTGATGTGTTATGAGCAGTGATCGGAATTAGGTGAGCTAAAATACCTAAAGTTCGAAAAATAACAGAGACTAAGTGGAGACGCCTTGCGACTAAATATTTTTCCGGGAAAATTTTCCCGGGTTTCGAGAAATTACTTAGGTCCATCTAAAATTAATACAGTAAAATAACAATCGAATTAATTTCCTCTTCTTATTATTGATAACAAGAAGAGGAAACGAATTCGATTGTTGTAAAAAACGGTAAGCACGATTTTTATTGTTTTCAACAAATAAAATGAACGATGTAAGTAAGCGCGGAAGCTAATGTGATTTATAAACCAGCTTTAGTAAATAGCTATAGTAATAAAAACATTTATTTAAGCAAGGGAATAAAAAAGCCATTTTATAGTTTTTGTACCATTTATTCATTTTGTACAGATAATGGAACTCAAAATCAATAATTAAGAAAGTAACCAGTCCTACCTAAGATACACAGTCGGAACTCTAAACATTATTTCCATTGATGTTGAATTTGTCCCTTAATCTGAATCGCTAACGTTTTCATCATGGACGGAGTATAAAGAAATATCTTCGTCCGGAGAATTAAAGAAAATCATTAGGAGTTTTTCCATATTATCTATTTTCAAACGATTTCTTTTTGTACTTAAAATCCATTTATACGTAGAGAAGGACCTTTCAACATCAACTGAAGTTACAGGTACATATTTATAGAATGACAATAATTCATTTTCATTATCTAATCCTTTATCTATATTTTCACAAATGTCTCTTAATGCATCTAGATCGGGATTTCTGTCCATAACGTTTTCTAATTTTTGTTTTACTGGTTCAGAAGAACACCAGCTTAGAACAATTCTTGCTTCATCAAAAATATGGAAAGATTCCGTCAACAATAAGTTAGACTTTTGCAATTTTTTTAATGAAATTTGAATTATTTTAAAATATTCGTCAATGTAATCTAAATCAGTTTTTAAACTTTCTTTTCCTAGGACAGTTTTAGCATGCCTGATAGACAAAGAATCAGAACTTCTTAGAAGTCTTACAATAGTTTTTATTTCTTCGTAATATTCAGCATAATACGAAGCTGCTTCTAGCCATGTACCCCACCTTGTTATGACAGGTTCAGGTGGCAATGGCAGGCTCGGAAATTTTTCCCTTAACAATTTTACTCTATTAGGAGCCTTTAAAAATATTTTTTTTACATTTGAAATTAAAGTATCCACATCCGCATATTGTGTCCGTATTTTTTCTGCAACGCGGTTAAGAGCGTGTGCTAAACAGGTAACATGTATCATATTTGGCAAGGAGTTCTTTAACATTCTTCCTGCTTTTAACATATATGCTACGCTATCAGAACATAAAACTAAAACATCTCCTACTTTGTCTTCATACGAGTCTCCCCACATATTTTCTAGGCATCCAATCACAAAATGAGCTATTGTCTCTCCATTTACTTTTTCTAACATTTTGCAAGCTATTAAAAATGGTTTGTTTGTTGCGAGATTTAAAGGTTTTACAAGAAAATTTACAATATAACGACCTAAATAGTCGGTAGTTTCATCTAGAGATATCCAAAGTTTCTGATTAAGAACATGGTCATGGATTAATGCAATTTTTTTTTTAAAAACTACGTCTAAATAAACCTTTCTCAATAACGATTCATCGGGAATCCTTTTAACATTTGTACATTTACAACACATATATTTCATTAAAAAAGTTTTAAACTCTGGTCGATTTACTCGTGACCAGGGTATGTTACACAATATAAGAAATTGTATTAAATCTAAATAAAATTCTTCGTTCACTTGCCTAGCAGTACCTTGATGTTTTGGTCCGTCAATATGCCTCTGTATATTGCTTTTTTTGCATACAATAGAATTCTCACATTTAGAACAAAATATCGTGTTGCTAGCGGGGTCGTGGTACAATTCGGGGTGATCTCTAATCCACGACTGTACAATCCCGTCGGTAGGTTTGGTCGCCATTTATTTGCTAGTTGCGTTGAGGCAGAAAAATTACTGAAAACAATGAGACAAATATATAGTTTCTACACTTTTCCAGGGACGTCTTCGCGTAAAATATAGTTTGATGATAGAATTGCCAGTAGCTCCAACATTTGTGCACGAACTCAAATATAAAACACTGAATAAAATTCCATAAATAAATAGTTGCATAAAATTGTTTGAATTTGGTAAATTTATCAAAAGCAGTCTAATATTTAGAATGTTTTAAAAGTGTAGTACAAATCAAAGACTTACCAAGTAATTTGATTGCCGTAAAGCGCAGTAAATTTCTGGTTGCAGTAAATCGTAGTCCGTAAATTCAAGCCAAGGTAGATAGGTACAAGTAGTGATATGGTTGCAATAAATCGCAGTCCGTAAATTCAAGCCAAGGTAGTTATGTGAAGCAGATCCAATAATCGATACGAAAACAGGTTAATAAAATATTCACGAGTCTAAGATACACACGCTGCCGAGGTAACTAAAGAAGTGATGCACGCACGCATACAAGTTATGACGCCGTTTGGATGCAAAACACCCTCACCCTTCAACCCTTTTGTCATTGTTTACTTAAACAATGATTCGTTTCCCAGAATAGCCAAAGCATGCTGTCCCTTTCTTAGCGTTTGTTGTTGTTGTTTATCACTGGTTTGCTGTGTATTGCTACAAACACTTAAAGGGACAGCATGATTTGGCTATTCTGGGAAACGAAAACATAGGCGAATCCAGTTTTTTACCTGAGTTAATAACAAAATAAATCTTATTGAAGTTTGTTAAAAAGGAAAATTAATTCAGTTAGTTTTCTGTATGAATAACATTAATATTAAATGTACTTAACTGATATCCTAAAACTTGGAACAAATTCCCAATTTCCGGGAAAGATTTCCCGGAAAAAAATGTTAATGGTAAGGAAGTCTCCATTTTTTTTGACTCTATTCTTTGAACTTTAGGTAAATTAGCTCACCTAATTCCGATCACTGGTTATGAGTGATATCAATGATGAGTGGGTTCCGTGTTCCCCCCGTGTATGTGAGTGTATTTGACCAATCTTAATAGAAAATAAATTAACAAATAAATGAATCTTCCAAGATAATGTATTCAGTATTCAGTATTCATTGCAATCATATTACATATGAAGGTACATTAAAAAAAATTAGACAGATGTTAAGACTAGGTTGAGAATCAATACATAATATGTACCCAGTTAGGGTGTTCACAACTGAGTAGGAGCAGACCTATATTCTAAATAGGTACTTACATTATATACTTTGCACATTACTGATTGTCGTTATTATTAGTTGATTCATTTAGGAATTCTTCTAGAGAATATAATATATTTTATTTAATAGCATGTCCTTAACTATTTGCAAAAATGTTATTCTCTTCTTGGGCTTTAAGTTTTTCTGGTAATTTATTGTAAATTTTCACAGCCATCGCATTTGGACCCGAGCTATGTATATTTAATTTAGACGTAGGTATAACAAGGTTATATTTATACCTAAATATAGAGCGACGTGGTTGATCAATGTTTTTTTTTTTAAAAGTTAGCATACCTTCTCACGAATTTACAAATTTCAAGAATATATCGCACACTTAGTAAAATAACGACGAGAAACGAAATTTTGCCAAAATGACTTTTTGAGTCAAATACCGACCTAAAAAGGCATGCTGAACAATCTAGGCTACTAAAAGCACCTCAATTCCATAAGGAATAAGGTATAAAATTATTTGAGTCTATATCCGTCCCGCACCCCTCGCGATGTAGCTCAGCCAAACAGTGACCGATTCAGTGTTGCGCCAACTACAGTGGGAGACAGTTGTGGGCGACATCGACCTATTTGGAGATGTGTCGATGTTTTACTAAAAATCAAGGTGTATCTTTCTTAGATTCTCTAAAAAATAATTTGCGATTTTTATTTAGGTCTTTGTTTTAATTTTATATATGAAGTGCAGGCACAGAATACAGAGAGAGGACAGAAACTTCACTCCGCGCAATCATTTAAATAAATAGCGACTTTAGCTGCAACGCAATAAAGTGCTATTCAGCTCGCACGGAGCTTAGTGCCTAACATTTATATTAACCTACACCTTGCATCCCTTTCTATCGTATAGCTCTGTGGGATTGGGAAAAATATGAATTCTGTGTGCAAGGAAATGTATAGAGTGATAGACCGGATGAATGATAGTGAATGGTATGAATGAATGGAGCGAGGATGAACCGGAAGGGGATTCATGTTTTGGCTAAGCTGCGTTACACATTGGTGAATTCCTAAATAAACTGAATATCGCTGTAAAAGTGTCTTTCTGTCCGCTCCCCCCGTCCCACATTTTGGGGGCTCGTCCGGGATACCTTTGGAAGACGTTTGTGGACGGGTGCGGGACAGAAATAAAGACGAAGAAAGAAGATAACCGCAACGCACACGATGACTGCCGCCATTACATAAATCGCCGGTTCAACGTGGTGTGTTTCTTTACGACGTAGAAACATGCCTAAGTCTAAAGAAGTAAGAAGAAAGAGCCGGCAAGACGGTTACGAATTTAACGACGAGGATGATTGAGGAGCTAAACGAAGTACCGCTCCGCCGTCGTCTGCGCCCAATATGCTGCAAATAGCCGCCGAGCTTGTTTTTCGGAAGTTTCGACGGAAAAGACGGACCCTATCCAGTTGCGCAGTGGGTTATTGAAGTGGAGGATAACGCTGAAATCTTTGGCTTAAATCCTCTTCAACAGCTATTGGTGGCTAGAAGATTCCTCAAAGGAACCGCAGCACTCTGGCTACGTGCAGGAAAAACCCACAAAAACTGGGAAGAATTGAAGCAGGCGAACATTAGAGAGTTTCCGGACACCGTAGATATCAAATCAGTTCATGAAATGATGAGCGCTAGAAAGAAGAGGGCTGATGAGAGCGTGTGCGTTACTCCAGCGGCATGTTGACTCGGATCGGGATGAAACTTACAGAAAAATACGAGCACTATGTCCTGTAAATGTGCCCCAAAAATTAAATTTGTGCCTATTAAGGTTTCAGAGTCATTCGAGAAAATAAGATGTAACGTTTTCAGGCGTTACTGCAGCGCGAGCGGCATGGTTTTTACCCATTAATAATAATAATAATAAAAGCCTTTATTAACAATCTTAAAATACAATACATCTTATTTCTACTTAATACTATATATCAGTTTAGGTGTATCAACAAAATTTGCAACTTTTAGACACCGGTTTCTAGATTCTCTAGCTTTTCAGCATAGGCCTCCCCAAGTGTTCTCCATAAAGATCTGTCTCTTGCTTTTCTCACCCAAGTCGCTCCTGCCTCCTTTTTAATATCATCTTCCCATCTACGATACTGTCTACCTTTACGTCTCTTTTTTATATCTGGGGCACCATTCTGTCACTTCTTTTGCCCATTTTTCTGTCCTACTTCTTATCAGGTGTCCAGTCCATTTCCACTTTAATTGTTTGATTCGGTATTTTATATCTATAACCTTGGTTCGTTTTCTTATTGTTGTTAACCGAATTTTATCTTTTAATTTTATGTTTAGTATACTTCTTTCCATTCTGTGTTGACAAGTTTCTAATGATTTTATGTTTTTGTTTGTGCAACTCCATGTTTGACATCCGTAGGTCATGCTTGGTAGGATACATGTATTAAATATTTTATTTTTTCCTTTAATTGGTATATCCGGGTTTTTCATGATATCTTTTAAAGCCCAATATCTCTTCCATCCAATGTTTATTCTATTAGAGATTTCTTTTGTTGTTATGTCTGTGGGATATATTATTTGACCAAGGTATGTATACTCGTTTACATATTCCAATTCGGTAATGTTGTTGGTTTTAATAGGAATTTTAGTGTAGTTTGTCATTAATTTTGTTTTACCTGTGTTTATTGATAATCCAACCTTTTCGCTTTCATATACTAGTTGTTCAATCATGTCCTGTAGGGTCTTTGGGTCTTCGCATATTAGTATAAGGTCATCGGCAAATCTTAAGTGGTTTAATAATACTCCATTAATATTTATACCGTATTCACTCCATTCTAACTGGCGGAATACATGTTCTAGTGTTGCAGAGAAAAGCTTGGGTGATAAAGGGTCTCCCTGTCTAACTCCTCGTCTAATAGGGAAATATTTTATTCTATATAAAGTTATTCTATATAAATATATTTTTGCTTTCATGCTTTCGTATATATTCGCAATTATTCTAATGTACTTGTAGTGTACTCCTTGTGAGATAAGAGCTTCTCATATTTTTCGGTGCTTTATCGAGTCGAATGCTTTATTATAGTCTTTGAATGCTAAGTAATAATTTATTCCATATTCATTGCATTTCTGCATTATTTGTTTTATGGTATGAATGTGGTCGATGGTTGAAAAGCCACTTCGAAACCCTGCCTGTTCTTTTGGCTGATTTTCGTCTAAGGTCTTTGTTAGTCGCTCTAGTATTATTTTGGAGAAAATTTTGTAAACATTAGACATTAGCGAGATAGGTCTGTAGTTTGAAATATCATCTGTTCTGCCTTTCTTGTGAAGTAAGATTATCGTTGATGTGGTATATATTCCGTTGTTAAAATTTCATTAAATAGGTCCGTGAGTGTGTTCAAAATAATATGAGAAGCTCCAATTAAAAGTTCATTTGAAATGCTATCCTCACCTGGTGCTTTTCCTCTCTTCTGTGATTTGATGGCTTTACTTACTTTGTCTCTTAGTATGTTTGGAATTGTTTCTTCGTCTCTCTTATTGCTTATATTTGATGTTGTTTGCTCGTCATTATAAAGTTCGCAATAGAAATCAGTCAAAATCGATGCTAAAACTATACAGTATTATATAAACGAAGGTACCTATTAGTAGTAAAAAAAAAACCTAACTAATTGTTGTACAGCTAGTTGTACATGTAACATGTTATTGGTTGAAATAAATGCTGTCCAACACCAATGTTAAAGGTGCCTCTAACCCACACTAAAACTTGTCTACGTAAGTGTACCTAACGATACACATGACAAAACTACCGATTTAATAATCTAGGCTCGAAGTACTGAACGGCCGTTTTTTTATAGCCTTTCGTATTTGGTCGGATAACTGTCTAAGTGACCTCGTTTTGTTATTTTCAGTTGTAAATGATTAATTATAAGGTCTAGAATGCTGAAATTCAGCGTGCTTTTATTGGCAAATCATGAAAGTCGATAACTTGTTAAAACTCCCTTATTTGAGGTTAGAAATTAGTAAACCATTTTCAGTTGTAAAATTGATTTATTTCGTCGAAAATTAGATGTAAGGTTTCATAAAGTTTGTCAGAAGATGTATATTCCTTAAATGCATCAGCCAATGCAATCATAAAGTGCTTTCCACTAGTACTTCAAGAGCTAGAGGCAATTTTCGATTTTCACAAAAACTCGTCTGATTCATACGTTGTGCATTTTTTCGGAAAAACAACTACCGCACAAATAGGCACAAATTACAACGCATTTGCTCACAAAAATCATATTTGTCCGTTCAGCCGTTTCGAAGATCCGGAAATCTGCAAAACGTTTCTCCAGCGGCATCTGCAATAACTCATAAACCACAGGTCGCACAAATGCCGCTGTTTGGCCAGTGACATGCACAAATATAAGCTACTTTAAATTTGGGGGTTAAATTTTTAAGGGTAATGGGTAAAAACCATGCCGCTCGCGCTGCAATAACGTTTTCAGGCGTTACTGCAGCGGCATCTTATTTTCTCGAATAACTCTGAAACCTTAATAGGCACAAATTTAATTTTTGGGGCACATTTACAGGACATAGTGCTCTAGTTTTTCTGTAAGTTTCATCCCGATCCGAGTCAACATGCCACTGGAGTAACGCACACGATGAGAGCTGTTTGGATTACATGCTGATCATGAAAGATCTTGGTAAATGAGGAAAGATGCCAGATTACGTCGCTATCAAGTACATAGTTGACGGCATTACCGATGTCGAAACTAATAAAATAATGCTGTATGGCGTCACCTCATATAGCCAGCTAAAAGAAAAATTGAATATATACGAAACAATAAAAAATAAGAGGCAGAACAAGCAGACTGAGAAAGAGCCCGCGGCGGCAGAGAGCTGTAAGCAAAAAAGTAAGCGGATTCGGTGCTACGGATGCGGCGAGCTCGGCCATGCATCAATCGATTGTCCACATAAAGACAAAGGATTGAAGTGCTTCAAGTGTAACGAGTTCGGCCATGTTGGTTCTACGGGCGTACGTAACATAGACTTATAAATCTGTGGTACGTAAGAAAGGAACGAATGAGTTAGCAAAAAGGCCGGAAGAAGCGATCGGGAACACTCGGCCGCTATCGGATAACTTCGGAAAACAGTTTCGCCAACCAAACGACGTTTGTACCAGGAAACGCGCGCTGTTCGGCACGATGGCGGAAATGGGGACTGACTTCACTTCACTAGAAGACTATTACGTAGAACCATTGAGTAACAAGAGATGCAACCCTCCATAACAAGTGTCAAAATATAGTAACCGCTTAGTGATGGCGAAGACGTAGCTTTGAAACTAATTGTCATTTTGAAGTAAACATATATTTATCTCTTTTATTTAAACTGTACGTGCTCCAGAATGGCAGTTGATTTTATAGAGATAGCTATAATGCTTGAAATAAAAACCTCGATGTTGCCTGATCTCGATTTTTTCCCGAAAATATAAGTGATTTTTTATAGGATACTAGGTTCCGCCCGCGGTTTCGCTCGCGTGGTACCCCGATAAAAAATCGCCTATGTGTCAATCCAGGCCATGAACTACTATATTTATTATATTTCAAGTATTCAAGTATATTTCAAGTTTCATCCAAATGCGTTATGTAGTTTTTTTCGTGAAAGAGTAACAAACATCCATACATCCATAGGTACTCGCAAACTTGCGCATTTATAATATTAGTAGGAAGTAGGATAGGATTATACAATCTTAGATTTTCCCTGAAGTGTGGACTAACACTTTAAATACAAAAAAGTATCTAGTAATTTCTTAGAAACTTTCTTACGTTTGCGTAGAGTACAAAGTCACCAGTTAATTATCACCATATAGCTCAAAAGTGAATTGTTTGAGAAAATAACTGTTTGTAATGACGTTGTGATATTATCATTAACCATATAAGTCGAAATAGTAAACATTGATTGTGGAAATAAAATAACAGTGTTTTAGTTTGTGCCAACATATAATAGTGATGGTAATGTCACTAAGCCACCGCATGTAACGTGAAATATTTTCTGGTCTTCCTTTTGCTTGTTTGAGTTAATAATTTGATTTCTTGGATGATGGCATTTATCAATAGAAGCGAGTGATCTATTTGAAGTGATCTTAAATATTCTCCTGTATGTGCTGTGAATTCTTTTACCGAATTAAGAGGTTAACAAAGATTTTATTCCTTATCAAAATCTCCCACAAGAATCGGGAAAACTACACACATTTCACATTTCTTTGCACATTTCTTTGCTGGCAACACGTCATGGCATGAACTATTTAACTAAATTTTCTTTAATATTTGTTGCGATTTTAGCAAAAAGTCATTAGTTATACATGAAAAAAGTAATACCGCGTGATACTTTACGCAATTGAGTTCCAGTTTCATCACATTATTTGCCTTTTTCGTAGAAGTGTCACTCGGTTGACATCAAGATGGCCACTGTATGAAGGAAGTGGAGGATCTTGGCTATGGCCAAGACCTGAGCCTACACGTATTATGGCCGATACTACGCATCTAGTTACGATAGTAACAATATATATCAATGCGTAGAACCGAACGTTGCACCTGTCATGGTGGACTATTTATGTCAAAATGAGGATGAGCGGTCAATGTCGGAAACCGAAAGTGAGGTTAATCTAATCAAAACAAAACACAGAAAGTTACAAAAAAACCGATAGTGAGTGCGGAAATCGGAGGTTATTTGGTGAAAACATTAGTGGTAGCGAGGTAAATATCATATCTTCGAACTTCTATCGGGCGCTCGGGACGCCGGTAGTGAAAGTGACGACGTCAAACTTTCCGGCATAGGACTTGCAACAGTGCGTTCTCTCGGCAAATGCCGGTTGAGTTTGTATTTTGATGGACAAATGTTCGACGGAATTAACATTCCACGTAATCCTTAGAGACTTTATACCGTATGATGCAATAATAGGGCAGGAATTTTTAAATAGTGTAACAGTGATCATTGACAGTGGATCAGTAAGGCTTGCTCGTGACGAATGCTATCTGAATGTTTGTGTTAGTGGGGTGTGCTTGTCTGATTTCAGCATAGGTCCAATGACCAACCAACCACATATTGAAGAAAAAGGTTTTAGAAAGGGTTGAGGATTACAACCCAGCATCTCAAATGCTAGAAAAAAAAGGAGCCACCTTTACAGTTAAAATAATACTGAATGATGAAATACCAGTATCTCAACGGCCTCGTCGGCTGTCTCTCAAAGAACAAGAGTTTGTGGAAAACCAGGTATCGGAGTGGTTGGACAATGGGATTATAAGGGTAAGTTACTCTGAGTATTCTAGTCCTTTGGTCCTGGTGAAGAAAAAAGATAGAGTTTGTGTAGACTATCATGTATTGAATAAAAAGATAGTGAAAGATTAATTCCCTTTACCAATTATAGAGGATTTGATTGACAAACTTAAAGATGCAAAGTTCTACAGTGTGCTGGATCTTAAAAATGGTTTCTTCCACTTAAGGGTAAGCGAAGAGTCCATCCCTTATACTTCATTCGTGTCTCATCACAGCCAGTTTGAATTTGTCTAGGCTCCGATAGGGCTTTCGATATGTCCAAAATACTTTGAGATTCATTTCTGCTATATTTAGAGAACTGCTAATGAGGGGTGAGGTCATGATATTCATCAATGACATCTTGATTCCAGCAAGTAGCGAAGAGGAGGCTGTCCAAAGGTTGGAAAATGTGCTGGATATAGCAGCTCAGTACGGACTGGAGATTAATTGGAAGAAGGCCAGGCTGATCTGCCGTGAGATAGAATACTACTTGGGTCATTTGATAAAGGATGGTGAGGTGAGACCTACATCAGAGAAGATAGATAATGTAATAAGGTACCCCACACCAAGTACTAGAAAACAAGTTCATAGTTTCATAGGATTGACTTCCTATTTTAGGAAGTACATAGAAAACTTTGCCTCCATGTGCTGATCAAATGAAAAGATGGCCACTACCAACTGAGAATGAAAGTCTTGATGATGAGGTGATGAATGTGTGAATGATGATGATGATTCACTTCTCTGTCATTTAGTAGAGTAGCTTTACTTTTCATCTGTTGTTTGAAATATTGCCTTTTCTATGAGTTGGTTTAATTCAATATAGTAACCCAAACAAGTACTTAGTTATGTATAATTTTTCTTTAATGTATATCTACTTATGATTTAAAGTAAATTGTCCTTAAGTTATACAAAGGAATGGAGTAACAAAATAAAAGATGTATACAAAAACAAATTATTTATTGCATAGAGATAACATGGTGCCCTCCTCATGTATAACTATCTTGTATTTAGATAATTAAGTGGTTCCTAGCAGTTAAGTAGTTTACATAAGCACTTACCTTTGTTTTCTTACTTCTAGTTTGCCTGAAGTAGATATTGTATTGTATGAGAGTAGTGTATAAGATGTCAGAATGAATGATGATTGAATAAAAGGTGGTAGTAAAATAAAGTATGGTGTGACCGGTGATTGAAGTGTTTGTAGTTGCATGAGGACTGGCATGACTTTGGGCAGTCAGTGAGTGTCGGATGGCCGAGTGTGGGATTGGGAAAAATATGAATTCTGTGTGCAAGAAAAATTTTGAGTGATAGACCGGATGAATGATAGTGAATGGTATGAATGAATGGAGCTAGTATGAACCGGAAGGTGATTCATGTTTTGGCTTAGCTGCGTTACACATTGGTGAATTCCTAAATAAACTGAATATCGCTTTAAAAGTGTCTTTCTGTCCGCTCCGCCGTCCCACAGCTCTATCTCTACTGACGTGGCACGTGTAACGTTAGGGTTGTCTTGAGAATTATTCTGTGACGAATAATAATAAATCTGAAAATTTTACTATCCAGTTACCTAACCTTCGATTTCTTTTTAGGAACAATGATAATTCAAATAATATCTACCTACCTAGTATTCGATCAGAAAACTATTTTACTCTGGCTGGCTGCATTAAGAACTCAGAAAATAGGCATACCTACTAGGTAGGTACTTGGGTCCTTAAGACTTACTTAAGTGTTCAGGTGTCTTGTGTACGAAAACTGAATAATCACTGTTTAAGATAGGTAGGTACATCATGCTAAAAACTCTTTAATGTAATGCCGTAAGTTGGTACCTACTTACGACGCGAGCAACGGCCTAAACTAGTGCAAGAGCAGTCTCGCGAAAATCATATTGATAAATTGATTTGTTACAGATGCGTGCTAAAACGATAATATTAGTTAGTTTATATATAGTATTTGAAGATAATTGAGAAAATAGGTAAGTAGTAGCCTACCTACCGACCAACATGGTAGGTAATCAAAATCATAATAGGTACCTAACCTTACCTACAAACAAAAATTACTAGGTACTCATGTAGGTAGGTATCTACTACCAAAGCACAGAATTAGGGTTTGCATTCGAATATTCGAATATTATTTTAGTTCGAATATTCGAATACTGATATTTCAATATTCGAATATTCGATTAAAATTAATAACACCAAAATCGGAACTCAGATGTGAATGAAATGCCACTTATGAGTTTGCGCGATATATACATACAAGACAATACAAGTTTACGTCGTTGTTCGGGTAAACAACATGACGAATGATCCGATCGGTTCGGCTTCGGATACACTCAGAAGTGTCGCGTAGTTGACGAGACTGTTCTGTCCATTCGTCTCTGTCGTGAATGTTTATTTTCATGATTTTGTTAAAATAGATTTTTAAGACTGTTTAGGGTGACATTACCGAGCCGGTCAAGCAACCCTTATGGTGCTGCTTTGTGCGTCCATCCGTCCTTAGCGTGGTTTACTTCGGTGTAGTTAAGAGATCACCTTGGTTAAGCAACTCTCAGCGCGGTCATTACTTGGATGGATGACTGTATAGTGACATTTAGATTTGACCGTTAAGATGTTGGTCCCGGCTTTTCAGTCATTAACCCATGTCTGAGGCCTTCGGGTGGCCTAAAATCTCCGACAATTTTGTTTTGTTTTGTTTGGTGTTGCCGGCATGTGAAATGAATTTTGCCCACTGCACATAAATTTTTGGCTCAACTTGCATTTATGTGTATTGAGCTAGGCTGCTGGAACGTTTGTCACAGATAGGTCTATATCTAGGAAGCCTAAATCTGAAATGGCGTAGTGCGTTACAAAAGGAAATAGGTAGGAAACAAATAGTTTTTGAGAAATGATTATTTGAAAATTCAAATTTTTTACTTAATTTCGTCAAACTTGATGACATTGAGGGCAATTTTTATTTTCCTCGCTAAATAGCGAAAACATGGTCTTCTTCTTTTTATTTATGGCCTCTGTGAATGAAAATATGGTATTTTTGGGTAATCGGACATTGACAATGATATTTCTCGTTGTTTTCCCTGAATAGACAGTTGGTTATTAGGTTTTTTACAACCACCTGTTGAGTATGAGTTATGTGAATCTTCCACGGTAAGTATAAAAACTTTAATCTATTTTGATACTGATTTTATCGTTTAAAAGCCATGTGCTATATTTGGTCAACCTTGACTAACCGAGGTTTTAATGAATGTAAAGGAAAAAAGACCACGAAAACCAAACAATTCATTATTTTTATATATGTTGTGCTATTAAATGTTAGGTTATTGTTATTATTATTATTATCATACCTACAATGATAGAATTCGTTCATTTTTGTTTTGGTTTAAAACTGTTTTTTTTTTCAGACTAGAGAACCAGAGGCTACGTTAAATCAACGGATCATTCAGATTTGAGACGGATTCGGGATTTGTCAGTCACATCTGACAGCATTTTTTGACAATACACCTATATGCCCCCAATTATTTAAATCTGCCACAATAAGTATCAAAAATGATTAAATCAAAATTATCGTTTAAAAGCCTAAGCTATATTTTATCAAAACCGGGTAAGTGAAACCCAAGATACTGCTTGCCTTCTCCCAAGTACCCGCAAATGTAATTAGCTAGTTGCGGGTTAAATTCCCACTGATCTGCAGAGCAAATGTTTGCATGTTCTGTTTGGGGCTACATGATGTTGTATGATTACGTCCCGCATTATTTATTTATTTATTTCCAATGAACTTTGGCTGACAGGAAAGAAATACTTTAATGTTAGCTACGGTTTTCAAAAAGTTTTCACAAAGACTTTATACTAGCTTCTGCCCGCGGCTTCGCACGCATGGTACCTGGATAAAAAATAGCCTATAATGTTATTCCTGGTGTAATAATAATGTGCAATTACAATTTTTTATATAGGTACACCTAGTTAACTACCTACAAAGACTCGGTCTGCCTACTATATAACCATATTGCTAAATTTACCCTTAGACAGGGTTTATGTGAGATACCTTACCTATAACCTGTAACATAATGCAATTTAACTCCATGTAATTTACTCCGGTAATCTTCGCAGATCATCTTGGTTAAGCAACACTCCGCCCGGACACTACTCATATGAATGATCTGGATGGCATTTACATCTGAGCGCTTCCGTCCTACGGAAGGCACGTTAAGATGTTCTTCCTGGCTTTTTCAGTTGTTAAGGGTGGCCTAAAAATTCCGACATCAGAGTTGTCCACTATTTCATACGAATTAGAAAAAGACCAATATGTTCCATGCCTCAATTCATATGTTTCATCATCATCATCAGCATTAATAGCTTGTTATTTTTCCCAGCCAGAACGATGAACACCTTGTAAAAGCAATAAATTTATTGTATTGTATTGTATTTTGTATCTAAATTTTGCGTGAGGGAGAAATAAACAATACTCAATACCTTTCGCCTTTATTATATTAGTAGGATTGCTAGCATTATATGTACGTTTTTTCTACAGATTACATTTGTTATGTTTAAATACCAAAAATAATTTTTGATTACTATTCTTAGGCTAAATCACTATCATACACACCACGAAGGCTGCGAAAAAATTTGCGTTGGACTGCTAAGCTATTAGAAAATACGCGAAAAACTGCGAGCTCTTGGGGAAAAAAGTTGGCGTTTAATAAAAGAGTAGCGAATTTAGAAAATATGATTGCAGAATCAAAAGCATAATTTTCTATATGTTGAAGTTTTGGAGAAATATAAATATATTTCCTTTATTTCTATTCTTTTTTGCATGTAAAATAAATTAATAAATAAAATAAATAAATGAGCTTTATTAAACCTTTCAAACATAATATTAATACTACTAAACAAAAGAAACTTAAATATTAAATAACTACAACTAAAACAGGTACAGGTAAATTATTACGTGCTGTTTTTTTTTAAATATAGTATGTACCCCTTTTTTTATATAAGTAAGTAGATAAATGTTATTTTTTATTGTAAGGACCGCTTTTTTCAGCGGTAAAAGCCTCCAGCTCTTTCCACCTCTCTCTGTCTCTAGCGGCTCTATTCCATGTTTTGCCTGCTATTCTGACCAAGTCATCGCTCCATCTTTTATGAGGTCTTCCAGGTTTCCGCTTTTTGTACATGGGATACCAGTTCGTGACAGTTTTGGACCATCTCTCATCCGTAACTCTCTGTAAGTGTCCGGCCCATTTCCACTTTAGTTGAAGAACTCTTTTGGCAGCATCTTTAGCTTTGGTTTTCTTCCGTATAAAACTGTTTTTGATTTTATCTTTTAATTTATGACCACAATAACTTCTTTCTATACCTCTCTGACATACTTTTATGTGTTCTAAACTCTGCACAGTTAGAGGCCATGTCTGGCAAGCGTAGGTTAGACAAGGAAGTAGGCACATTTCCATTGCTTTAGTTTTTAGTTTAATAGGTATGTTGCCCTTGAAAATTTATTTCATTGACCAGTACTTATTCCATGTACTCTTTGTTCTTCTTGATATCTCTAATTTGGTGCAGGCTTTAAAGGAAATTTCATGTCCTAGGTATATGTAATTTTCCACATACTCAAGATTTTGAGAAAGAAGATTCATAGGTGTCATTTGCCTGTTGGTCATTATCTTAGTTTTATCTATGTTTACTTCCAGGCCTACTTTTCTACTTCCTTCGCATAGTGACTATCATGATTTGCATTTCCGCTGGATCTTCTGAGAACAACACTATGTCGTCTGCAAACCTCAAGTGTGTAAGATCTACCTTGAATATTAAGGCCTTTTGATTCCCAATCTAGATTTCTAAAAATTTGTTCAAGCACGGCCATAAAAATTTTTGGTGAAAGGGCCCGGTCTTTCTAGCATGATTCTTGAAGTGCTGTTTTTGTATATTATCTTTAGCAGATTGATATATCCTTTATTTAAGCCTTGTGCTGTTAAAGCTTCCCATATACTACTATGTGATATCGAGTCAAAGGCTTTTTTGTAATCAATAAAACACAAGTACAAAGGCAAATCGTATTCTTTATATTTTTCTAAAATAATTTTCAGTGTGTGAATATGGTCGACAGTAGAGTAGCCACGCACAAACCCAGCCTGCTCTACTGGTTGATTCTCGTCTAGGATTTTTGTGATACGTCTTAGTAGAGTCGCAGAGAATACCTTATACAGACTAGACGTGAGACTGATCGGTCTATAGTTGGTTATAAGCTTTGGGTCACCTTTTTTGAAGAGCAATGATATGTTGGAACATGTCCATTGTTTTGGTATTTCATCATCGGTTAGTACGAGATTAAACAGGTTCGTGAGTGGTTTTGTATTCTTACCAGCAATGAGCATTTCATTTGTTATCCCGTCATGGCCTGGGCTTTTTTCTGTTTTCAACTTATTTATTGATTGCTCTACTTCGATTTCATGAAATGTTGGTATTGGGTCTTCGTTGAAGGTTTTTTGATTTTGGATTATGGTACCTTCTTTTTTATACAGTTCTCTATAAAAATATGTTGCTATTCCCATTAACTTTTCTCTATTTGTGACTGTTGTACCGTGTTTTTGTAATTGACTCATAAGAGTTTTTGAGTTGCTAAGGTGTTTGTATGCTCTTTTGACTGCACCTGCTCTTTCTAAATAGTTTTCTAATATATCAAGTCTGTATTTCTTTGTATTGTTATCTATCTTTTTGTTAATTATTGTATATAGTTTGCTAAGTTGATATTTTTCTTCTTTTGATTTGTTGACTTTGTTTCGAAGGTCGTGTCTTTGATCTATTAGGTCTTTTATTTCTTCTGTAACAATTGCTTGATTTCTCAGTGTTTTTTTAGATATTCTCGCTTGACTTGAGCTTTGTAAAATTGTATTTTCAATATTATCATAATATTCTTATACTGATATGTTGTTTATATCTTCATATTCGTTTCTAGAAAGTTCCAATGTGTATTTTTCACAATTCATGTATTTTTGTGGTTTTGAAATAAAGTTTGATCGCGCACGCTTTTTACTACTAATTTTCAGTGTTGCTCGAACTAGGCGGTGGTCGCTAGAATGTTTGAAACAACTGAGTACGCTAAAATTTTCAATAAGGTTAGGTGTATTTGTTGCGATAAAATCAATTTCATTTTTCGTTTTATTGTCAGGTGCTAACCACGTCCATCGTAGCTCAGGTGATTTTCTAAACATAGTGTTTGCAATTTTTAGGTTATTCTGAAGACAGAAATTAATGAATTTTTCACCTCTGTAATTTCTTTCGCCATAACAGTAACTTCCCATTACGCGACTTTCTCCTTCTTTTGATTGTCCGATTCGTGCATTCATGTCTCCTAAAAATATAAGGTTTGACATACTTTTTCCTATTATTGTTTCCAGGGATTCATAGAAGTCTTCTATTTCTTTTTCCGTTGAGCGTGATGTGGGGGTATATGCCTGGACTATTGTGAATAATTTGTCATAAATTTTGACGTTTATCAATGCAGCTCTTTCCGTTATTCCAATAAAATCCTGTACTGATAAGTAACTTTGCTTTTTTACGATAAATCCTACGCCATTTCTTCCTTTTGTTTGTCCGTACAGGTAGAGTCGGTATTCTTTTCTATCTTCTATTGTGTATCCTTGCCTTCGAGCTTCACTAATACCTAGTATATCATATTTAATGCTTGATAAGGCGTGTTCCAATTCTATTATTCTTGTTTCACTTGCTAGAGATCTGACATTAAATGTTCCTATGTAAATACAAAAAAGAATAGAATTATAGGAAATATATTTTTATTTCTCCAAAACTTCAACATTTAGAAAATTATGCTTTCGATTCTGCAATCATATTTTCTAAATTCGCTACTTTTTTATTAAACGCCAACTTTTTTCCCCAAGAGCTCGCAGTTTTTCGCGTATCTTCTAATAGCTTAGCAGTCCAACGCAATTTTTTTCCGCAGCCTTCGTGATGTGTATGAGGGTGATTTACCCTAAAAACAGTAATCAAAAATTAATTTCGGTATTTAAACATAACAAATGTAATCTGTAGAAAATACGTACATAAAAGGCTAGCAATCTTACTAATATAATAAAGGCGAAAGGTATTGAGTATTGTTTATTTCTCCCTCACGCAAAATTTAGATACAAATACAATACAATACAATAAATTTATTGCTTTTACAAGGTCTTCATCGTTCTGGCTGGGAAATATAACAAGCTATTAATGTTGCTGCTGATGATAATGATGAAACATATGAATTGAGGCATGGAACATATTGGTCTTCTTCTTCTTCGTATGAAGTAGTGGCCAACTCTGATGTCGGAATTTTAAGGCCACCCGAAAGCCTCCGACATGGCTAACAACTGAAAAAGCCGGTAAGAACATCTTAACGTGCCTTCCGAAGGGCGGAAGCGCTCAGATCTAAATGCCATCCAGATCACCCATATAAGAAGTGTCTGGGCGGAGTGTTGCTTAACCAAGATGAACTGCGAACATCACCGGAGTAAATTACATGGTGTTAAATTGCATTGTGTTACAGGTTCTAGGTATGGTATCTCACAAAAACCCTGTCTAAGGGTAAATTTAGCAATATGGTTAATTATAGTACCGAGGCTTTGTTCGTAGTTACCTATTTAACAAATTGTCATTGCACATTATGTAGAGCTACACCAAGAATAACATTATAGGCTATTTTTTATCCAGGTACCATGCGTGCGAAGCCGCGGGCAGAAGCTAGTATAACATCTTAGTGAATTTTTTTTGAAAACTGGAGCTAACATTTAAGTGTTTCTTTCCTGTCAGCCAAAGTCCATTGTAAATAAATAAATAATGCGGGACTCAATCACACAACATCATGTAGCCCCAAACAGAACATGCAAACACTTGCACCGCTGTGGGAATTAAAAAAAAAATTGCCCGCAGTGTCATCAAGTTTGACGAAATTAAGTAAAAAATTTGAATTTTCAAATAATCATATCTCAAAAACTATTTGGTTCCGCACTACGCCATTTTAGATTTAGGCTTCCTAGATATAGACCTATCTGTGACAAAAGTTCCAGCCGCCTAGCTCACTACAAATAAATGAAAGTTGAGCCAAAAATTAATGTGCAGTGGGCAAAATTCATTTCAAATGCCGGCAACACCAAACAAAACAAAACAAAATTGAATTTCACTTTTTGGCTTATTTTCTTACAGATTTCTGCTCTAAATGTTGTTATTTATTGTGGAAGTCTAGTTAACAATCCATTTTTGAATAAATACCTCGTCAAAAGTACGATACTTACGAATGAAAAGGCAAATCCGGAAAGTTTTGATCACTGCCACTATTGCACCAAAATACACTACACCGATCCATTTTGATAGAGAAATCCATAACATTCATTTGTTATTATTGATCTACAATAGATGAAACATAATTTTTCCAGGTAATAATTTAGTTTCAAGCAAGTTTTTCACAAAATCTTCCGAAACTGCTGCTAGCTGCCAAAATTCGCGATAAGGGACAGCAAATCATATAGTGCGGTCTCCCTTATTTGCATGAAGCACGCATAAGTAGTTCTCTTTCTTGAAAGAATGAGATGATGTTATCTCGTCGTCTATTGCTTTCTCTGTCTAGGGTTAAGAATGACAGAGTAGAATATATATCAAGTGCGAGAGAGATGACCGACAACATGTTACGTCGTGTCAATGCCAAGCACGAAGTTCCACTTGGAGTGTGCGTTACTCCAGCGGCATGTCGACTCGGATTGGGATGAAATTTACAGAAAAATTTGAGCACTATGCCTGTAAATGTGCACCAAAACTAGAGGCGCCTATAACCAATGTTATGTTATATTCTATCCCACACTAAAACTTGTCTGTACGTGTACCTACCGTTAAACATGACAAAGCTACCGATTTAAAGATGTTGGCTTGAAGTACTGAACGGCCGCTTTTTTATGGCCTTTCGTATTTGGTCGGTTAACTGTGGAAGTGACCTCGTTTTGTCATTTTCAGTTGTAAATGATTATCTAAAAGGTCTAGAAAGCTGAAATTCAGCGTGCTTTTATTTGGATATGCGCTCAAATTATTGGCAGATCATGAAAGTCGTTAAATAATCTTGTTAAAACTTCCTATTTGAGGCTAGAAATTAGTAAACCATTTTCAGTTGTAAAATTGATTTATTTCGTCGAAAATTACATGTAGCGTTTCAAAATGTTGTCAGAAGATACATATTCCTTAAAGGCATCAGCCAATGCAATCATAAAGTGCCTTCCATCAGTAGTTCAAGAGCTAGAGGCAATTTTAGATTTTCACAAAAACATCTAATTCAGACATCGTGCATTTTTTCGGAAAAACAACTACGGCACATATTACACCGCATTTGCTCACAAAAAATCATATTTGTGCGTCCAGCCGTTTCGAAGATTCGGAAATCTACAAAACGTTACTGCAGCGGCATCTGCAATAACTCATAAACCACAGGTCGCACAAATGCCGCTGTTTGGCCAGTGACATGCACAAATATAAGCTACTTTAAATTTGGCTAAGGCTAATGGGTAAAAACCATGCCGCTGCAGTTACGTTTTCAGGCGTTACTGCAGCGGCAACTTATTTTCTCAAATAACTCTGAAACCTTATTAGGCACAAATTTAATTTTTGGTGCACATTTATAGGACATAGTGCTCAAATTTTTCTGTAAATTTCATCCCGATTCGAGTCGACATGCCGCGGGAGTAACACACACCGTTTGGAAGCATTTTCTTAGCCAAGCAAGACGAGATCGAAATTGACTAGGCTAGATGACTACAAAATTCTATTTAGTCCGTCATTTACATTATCAAAAAATATTGGACACGTATTTTTCCTTTTGTAAAATAAAAAAATACGTATCCAATATTTTTTGTTAATCTAACTGACGGACTAATTAGATTTTGTTTTTTACCCAGACATCATCATATGGGTATAAAAATTCTAAAATGAATAGATAAAAATTTTACCTAGAAACGAATGCAATTTTATTTAATAAGTTCTTAACAGGTCATGTAGGTAACCATGTGTTTAAAAACCTAGGCTAGGTATAAATTTTATAGGTAGGTAGGTAGGTACCGGTAGCTATACTGTACAGCGCTCAAACCGATGCATTGTGTATGTAGGTATAGGTAATCATAGTATTGAATAGTAAATGAACATTTTGACGCAGGTTTTTGTTAACAGAAAAGTATGTACATTTTATTTTAATGGCCATCTTTCAAAAGATAAACGGTGTTTTGACTATTGTCATCTCTTACCGTTATATAATGGCAAACAGTGACAGGGCGAACTTTGAGCATTGATTAACTTAAAGAAGCGTTCATAAGTAAGGGGGTTAATGTTTAAATCAGTAGGTGTGATGAGCTTTGCTTTAGTAAACTGCATACCTAGAAGACTTATGTACAGCCTGGCAAAAAAATATAGAAATTAATAGAGGTGCCACTGTCGCTTTTATATGGCCACCCGAAAATGTTATTCCAAATAGTTTTGATACTAGATATTTTTTTATAATTTTACGCCTTCGTCCGACACAAATTCTGAACAATTATCCACTTAAGTAGTTCATTAAATTTTATCTAAATCCTATCCGGCGTGAGGGAGTTAGAATCATACAAGAATACAAACATAATTTTGCATTTATTTGGACAAATTAAACTTTAAAATATTATACATTTTTTTTTTACAATGAATACATTTTACAAAAATAATCCAAGAGATCATCCTTCAAATAATCCTGATAATTCCAATTCACTTCCAATTTTGAGCCTTGCTTGTGCAATAATAATATGTAAGTTATCTTCCCGGTTACCATTCAAATTCGAATCTTCTCCATAGTTTACTGTACCCTCATTTACGATTTTTCTCACTATGCTGACAGATTTACCTTTATGGAAACAAAGATTTATCGACCTCATGATTGCTTAACAAAACGACACCAGTAAAAGTATCAAGTTGTTAGGTTACTCTATTTTGTTTTGTTAAAGGCTTGAAACTAGTATAATGAAACCTAAATAGCTCTATTTTACAGGAGAAATTACCTTATCACAGTTAAATACCTGTCATTTCAGCGATTCTCGGTAAAACATTGTCGGGATCGGTCAACATTTTTCCGGCCTCTTTTTCCAACAAAAATCACTTGTAAACCTTAAAAATGAATCTTCTCTGGCACTGCTCCGTATGGCTTTATTCATTTTAATCACTTTATCCACAGGAAATCACCGGAATTGATTAATAAACATACAAAATTCAAGATTATTATGACTATCTGATGTAACATGTACTTGTGCTTGACAATATGAAAAGGGTTGCCAGTGCATTATAATTTTAGTTTCATTTCTAAACATTTTTGCCAGGCTGTACTACCTACCTAAGGCCTAATTAGCTAATTACTTATAATAAACTAGATGGGTACATAAAAGTTATAAAACATTCAAACCGGATTGAAAATTATTGAAAAACGTGTCTACCTATTTGTTCCATAGTTTCTGTCCATTAATATCTATTTACCTGTGTTTTTCGATCCAGGGTAGGTAAATTTGACTTCCTTGACTTGCTGGAGAAAGTAGAGACTAGGCAGAGGCCTAGCTAGATAGCAAACTATCTACGTTAAAAAATCATCTAAGTATACAATTCTCGAAAAATATAACTTAACATATAACATAACCTCCTTCAGAGGTAGCTGTTAAAAAGATAGGTATGTGGGTAGATAGGTACCTACTGACTTCAGTTCTCTTATATCCTAAAATAGTTGGCAAAAGTATCAATTGTACCCGAGTGTATCCAGGACCAATGTGTCTCGTAAAAAAAATTAAGAAGGTCATCAATATGTATGAAACGGTCGCTTTTTAGTGGTCATTCGCTCAGTACGGGACGTAGAGAGCTGAAAGATTCAGGGTTTAATTTTCATTAAACGCACAATTTTTTTTGTTCATACCACAATAGTGCGTTGAAAAGTTTTCTTGGATTTTGACGTCAAAGTTATGGCCTTATCCGATTTGATTTAATCGATATTATTAAAAAACGCGTGTATGTACCTTGTACAGATTATAAATAGTAAACATCTAGACCCGAGGCCACAAAGTTGCAGATTATATACAAACTACACCACCACACCAGCCTATATCAGTCCTCTACTGGACATAGACCTCTACCAATAAAGGGGGATATGCCACGCTGGGCATGAGGACTGTTCTTCGCAGGGCCGCCGACGTTGCTGCCCGTCGGCGGTCAGGGAATTTAATTGTCCAACATTCATACAAAATCAAAATCATTCAAACATTTGTCTCGAATCCAACCTATAACCCCTCGCAGGTATGTTGTATAAACATACGAGTATATCTAGAACTATGTATACTAGTAAGCTGTGTATCAAAAACATTCTTACCGGGTTTGAATAGAAGCCCGACGGCGTAAACATGTCGTTCCATTGCGAGAATGGAGATGAAGAACCCTGAAAACGCCCTAATATTGTTCAAAGCAGAAAAAAAACCACAACATTGGTAACTATACGAAGTTATTATATTTCGCATACTTGCTTAGGTACTTAAGTTATTCTTAAGAATTATGATACAGATATTAAACTTATTCGCAGCGGCCACACACCCTGCGCCTTTATATGGAGCGCAGTACAGAAAACAAATAATTTGAACGACACCATGCGAACGACGCGACGCGACACAATAGATGTTGTAACCGAAGAGATTATGATATAAAATGAATGTAGCTGTGGCTAAAACATAACCAGATGGCCTACCATTAACCATTACAATACGATACAATTCATACCAGATTTAAATCCGATTTTCGACGCCAATTCACATTAATTTTCATATTCGTACTGTTACTTAATAAATAAAGGTTAGGCTTTACTATTGTTACTTATTTTTGACGTTTCGGTGGACGTGGTACGCAAATATTGTTCGTAAACAGTTCAAGAAAATATGATCTGATAATAATGCAGTATTATCATATATTATTGTATTATCAGTATTATGTATATCTTCGAAAAAAAAATTATTTCACCGACAAAATTTAACAATTTGTTTGGTCTGATTTTTTTAAGAGCTGTGCTCTTTTCGGCGCACCTGATGCAACTCCTTCCGCGCCGCCGCCGGTAGTAATCTGAAGATCAATGTGTATGCAAAGCAATAAAACCAAGCATAGTTAGCTCATTTTTTATCAGTTTTTATTTATCAAAGCATAAAACAAAACAACAGCAACAAAAGCCAAAATTATACTTAAAAATTCAATATTTTATACCGATAGTTTGTTAAACTTTTTATATCGTTTACATTGCACCTTAAATTGAAGTGCATTGTATTAAAACCAAAGTGATCGACCGATTCTTTCATACTGACATGAACATTACAGCCGAGGCAATATTATAGCTGCCATGCATTGCATCATACTCAGGTTGCGACAAAAAAGTGAAGTACCATACCAAGAACTGCAAATAAATGTTGGATTTAAACTTGTTTTCTTATCAACTACGTCCACCATATTTTTCAAAATAGTGTTTAGAGCCGGTTTCATCCAGCCATATAAATATCGGGTGTATGAAGACATCCTACCGAAAATATATTGCAGCCAGGGCCTAACTTTTTATGACGATTTTTAGGTTACCGTACCCGAAGGGTAAAAACGGGATCCTATTACTAAGACTCCACTGTCCGTCTGTCTGTCATCTGTCACCAGGCTGTATCTCATGAACCGTGATAGCTTGACAGTTGAAAGAGGTTCGAACATTTTTGTATGGGGCCTGGCATACCTCCTAGTCTGCCATTTTAAAAAAAACATGGCACATCGGCAGCCAGTGGCGAAACGCGAAAAAGTAAATGATTACGAAAGAAAAGTGTTCAGGAAATAAGGTGATACGGTTTTTGAGATATTTGGGTCATATAATTTCAACAATAACAACACCAGCCTATATCAGTCCACTGCTAGACAGGCCTCTATGCCGCTGGCCGTCGCCAGAACCCCGTTTTTTAGCGAGGTGTACCACGGGCTGGTGAGGTTGGCCTTCGTCACCAGCTGCATTTTTGGATTCAATAACTGTCAGACATGAAAGACAATACAAAGAATGAAGTTGCTCTTGAGTGGAGATCGCAGCTCGACAAACGTAGTGTAGGACGCCCCCCGGCCAGGTGCAGAGACGAATTGCGAAAGGCTGCTGGTAGAAGCTGGATGCGTCGAGCTCAGAGCAGGGCGCAATGGCGCTCATCCTTATGAGTCCAGTCCACTGCTGAGCTTAAGGTCTCCTAGGGGAGACCTTATGCTCAGCAGTGGACTGCTATACACTGATGATAATGATGATGACTGCAATTATAATAAAATGTGAAGAAATAGAATTATTTGCATTTTATTTCTCATACCCTATTAAATAAGGTAGAATATAGGTCAGGAAAAGTTATTTTTTATAGTGTTTAGACGCAATTATCTCAGAAACCTATTTTATTTTTATTTATAATGGTATAAACTAATAATTCCAACCAAGCTGTGTGTAAATATACTTCCTTTAGGGTGTAGCCTAATAAAGGTAATAAAACAATTTTTTATACGTTTATAAGTCAATTATAATATGAATTTCCAACAAAACTGTGTACATAAGAGTTCAGTAAAAACACTGTGTTCGGATAATGATGGCGTAGAATTCTATACTATCATTGTAGGAACACAGTGCAAACTAATTTCCTATACATTCATGTGCATATTGTTACTAATATTATTTTTAAGTCTACTATAATTACTACTAACTACTATGGATCTATTGTTGTCTGAAATAAATGAATTATTATTATTATGCCACTTTATTAAACTTTAACTCGTAAAAAAATGTTTTTTACAATAAACCTAATTTTATCTACTTTATACATAAATAACACCAAAAACAATATAGTAAAAAAGTCTGTAGTAACAATATAGTAAAAGAGACTACCGACCGCGGGGTAAGGCTCAAACGGTCATTGGCTAGGGCTGCAGAGAGAGGAACCTTCTCACAATGCGTGCCGTGTCTAGGAGAGCCGCCTTCTGTATCTGACTCTTGATCCAACTGACTAGCGAGAGCCTCTTAAGGTATTGGTCAAGGCTCTTCGCTATAAAATCGTTGACTGAAACGACTATCGGAACGATAATTGTTGAGTCGACATCCCACATAGCGGCAATCTCGTGTGCCAAGTCAAGGTACTTGCTAAGCTTTTCCTTCTCGGCCTTTACGAGATTAGCGTCGTGTGAGATGGTGATGTCAACAAGTATCGTCCGGCTGTTCCGACCGGTCTACATCAGGTTTATTCGCTAGAATAGTCCTGTCCGTGATGATAGAGCTGTCCTGTTTGTACGGAACCTCTGGGCCGACAAGGTCGTATTGGAGAGCAAACTGCTGATGGATGATCTTGGCTACTTGATTGTGTCTGTGCAAGTATTCAGTGTTAGCGAGGTGCGTGCGAACAACCCGAAAGTATAATATACTTTACTTTATACTTTTTTTTTACTCAGACATATTACCGCATCCATAATCGCACAGACAAAACCTTCGGTTTCTCCAAAGAGGTCACCGAAACGTAGCCAGTTCACGGAAGCGAGTAGGTCTACATCAGGCCCTGTAAGGGTTTTGTAGTACCGTCCGTGCAGCTCCTTACTCTCCCATACCACCTTGCGGTCGAGGGCACTCAGTACCGTAGGTTTGTGCCAGTTCTCCTTACCCAGTGGGAGCGGGGTAAGGTTCTTGTAAACTGCTACGACAGACATCACGATGCATCTCACTGTCGGCATGAAGGAAGTATTCTCTGAGCTTGCACACCTCGCGGGTATGGAGGGTCTTGGCATTTAAAAAGCCGCGGCCCCCACGTTTCCGCGGGATGTACATACTAATTACTTCCGAGCGTGGATGTCGCATTCTGTGTGTCGTAAGAAGTTGACGAACCTTACAGTCAAGGACGTCAAGTTCATTCTGAGTCCATCTCAATATGCCAACGGTATAGATGAGCAGAGGCATAACCCAGCCGTTGAAGGCTCGAACCTTGTTTCCGCCCGACAAAAGACTATTGAGTACTTTAGTCAGGCGGAAAAAGAATCGCTCCTTCACCGACTGTTTTATGTCTCTGTCTACTATACCTAACGCTTCTGACATACCGAGAAATTTGTAGGTTTCGATATCGGAAAGAGATCTGAGGGATATAGTATCGGAAAGCTGTAGGTTTGTAGTATTTACAACTTTCCCCCGCTGTACTTGCATGACCGCACACTTCTCGACACCAAACTCCATACTGATGGCACTGCTGAATATCTGTGTTATATTCGACAGAGTCAGCAGCTCTGGTTTTCTCGGCGCTAAGTTTAAGGTCATCCATGTACAACAGGTGAGAAACGATACCACCTTCTCTCCTAAGTCGATAGCCAAGTCCTGAATCGTTTAGCAGAGTACTAAGAGGATTCAGTGCCAGGCAGAACCAAAGGGGACTCAGACTGTCGCCCTGAAACATACCCCGCTCTATGCGAATCAGATCTTGCGGAGCAAAGGGATCCCGTCCGCTACCTGGATGACGAAGAACTGTGATCCACTGTCTCATGCATGAACCTAAGAAGCATCTCAACGTTGCATCAATTTTATACAAATCTAAGATTCTCTCCAGCCATGTATGAGGCACCGAATCATATGCCTTCTTGTAGTCTATCCATGCAGCGGAGAGGTTCCCCTTGCTGCTTATTAATTATATTTATATAAAAAATATGCTTATTATCATTATTATTATAAGTAATGATCGTTTACACTATTTTTGTTCTAATGTAACTCGTTCCGAAATAAAGATACTTAATAGGTAGGGGAAAGTTTCTTCGTATTTTGTTTGTATAAAATTGAAGAAAAATATCTTTAGTTTTACTATTTGTATTTGACTGATTATATGACCTTACTTTTATTACTTAAAGGACACTATGAAAAAGAAAAAGTATAAACACTTTTCCGCCATTTTTCAATTGTTTTTCTGTCCGCCAATGTGAGTGAATCTAATTAACAAATACGATAGTTACATTGGATTTGAGTGCTAAAAACATACCTTACTACGAAATTTGCGTTATTACACTCATATGCACAATAAACCACCCAGCTTTTATTTCTTTCAGTTTACAGTAATCGTCAAAGTAGGACCATATTTGATAATTAAGTCTTGAAAAAATCCGTTTATTTAAAAACATATGCCAAAAGATTGATATTGCGAAAAAAATTCATAAAATTTAAATTCTGGAAAATATCTAACTAACTTTCAGAAAATTTTAATTTTCATAATGGGTGTTACCACCTCGAGCCTTAAGACTTATTGGAGCCGGCTTAACGATCCATCCATGATGTCTTGAATATCGGATTGAGGGATATTGTGCCACTCCTCTACCGCAGCCGTCTTGAGCTCTCCTAGGGTCGTAGGGGCTACTCGTATACGTCTTTTTGTCCCAAATGTGCTCAATCGGGTTCAGATCGGGACTGTGTGCCGGCCATAGCAAAACTTGAATCCTAACCTCATTTAGGTATTGAGCGACAGATCTTGCGGTATGGCAACGAGCATTGTCGTGCATTAATCTGAAGTTCTCATCAATAAACGGTGCAAAAGGTATGTCGTGGTCTTGTAGGACTTCCTCCACATATCTTTGGGTGTTCACACTGCCTCTATCAAACACCACAAGATCCCTCAGATTACTTTCAGACATTCTTCTTCTAATGGTACGTTCACTCACACTGACATTTCTTACCTCAAAAAGACGTGTACTCGCTTCAGTAGCGGTGCTAAAGCGATTAGCGGGTTACTGACAACGAAGCGGTCATCCCAAACTGATGTGCAACGATGTCGACCTTGACCTGGCCTCCTCGTGTATGAACCAGTCTCCCAAAAGCGTATGATGGCATCCCGTACCGTAGTTTGAGGTACACCGAGTGTATGAGCGATGCGACGTTAGCTATACCCAGCGTCAGCTAAAGCTACTGCCCTTGCAGCACCAGTTGCATTGAGAAGCATTTTTTTCAGTCATTAAGAATAATGATAAACTAAAAACACAAATTTAACAATATTCGCACACGATGGCAGAAGAAAAACAAGAATTGTACACACGGTAACGTAACTGCAACAATTTTAAAACTACTAAATTCCAAAAAGGCATCGGTGCCACAAGTCTATTCATCGAAATAAGGTATTATGTGTTTAGTTTATTGCTAAAGTACCCACTTAATAAACAACAAAACATTATATAATCCACAGTTAACTTCAGCAATCAGGGTGACGAAAAATTTAGATGGGCGGTTAATTGTGCTTATGAGTATTATAGTATACCGATATGCCTATGAGTTTATATTTTTGTATGAAAATGGAGCAGCGCCCGTAGCGGTTAGTTTAGTTATAAAACCTTGACATCACCATACAAAAATATAGTTAACGCAAACTTTGAAGTAAGGTATGTTTTTCGAACTTAAATCACCGAAGTTTTATTACAAAAAAGGGAAAAATGTGAATCAGGCCGCGAAAAAAAATGACGTTTATAGACATAATGCAGTATCATTAAGAGTGGCAAAAGTTAGTTAAAGCCTTTTCAGTCCGGGAATTATGATGTTAAAGATGCAGCGCTGGTCGCCCTCATACGGATAATGTCAGGGGTCATTTTTGAAAAAGTTGACGTAGTATGGTTTCCTCATAATTCAAATCTGTACGTCCTATAGAAAATAGAAAAATAGAACCGGCGTTAGAATGGGCCAATTAGGGCCTTTTAGATAACACCATATTTGACCGTGTAACTTGCTTTATAGCTTGACCACAGCTGACCTTACATTTATTGAGTTTTCTACAAAACCATATTAGCTGGAGTCTTTGCTAAAATTTTCCTGTAAAATATAGATATACTTGCAAGGGAAGGAGCCAGGCACACTCCAACCGCCACTGATATTAGCCTATCCAACCCACCTTCGGTGGAGATCAAGAAAAGGTTAAGAGAACACTCTGAAAGTGAACACCAAAGATTGTGGGACCGGAGACAGGACTGCAAAAATACAAAACTAATGCTACCAAGTAGAAACAACAAAATAACCAACACCTTGTTAAAAATGAAGCGTGACGACTTACGCATACTGGTTGGTGTTATTACAGGCCACTGTGACCTGAACCACCACCTAGTAAAGTCAGGAGCCACGGACAGCGGCACCTGTCGCGGCTGCTTTCAAGCTGAAGAAACAGTGGAGCACGTCATCTTACACTGCACTGCTACAAACGAAGCCAGAACGAAAAATCCGGGTTACAAAAGCTGCTTGATCAAAACTCATAGACTCAGGCAGCATCAGGAATTCTAGAGCAATGTTGCCATCAACCCAGGGTCCTTCTTTTGGGAGCCTTAGAGATAGACCACTCATTAAAGAACACTGATGCCTTTGTATCAAAAAGGCAAAAACCACAGCTCCTGTTTATAACAGATAGTGCGGCATTGATTAATGCACTCTGCAGTCCAGACACCAGGTTCAAATCAATTATGGACTGTCACAGTACTCTCCAAACACTAACAACTGACTACACGGTTAAAATAACATGGACGCAGAGTCATAGCTCAAATCCCGGAAATAACAAGGCTGACTCGTTGGCAAGGGCCAGGCTCACTCCAACCGCCACCGACATTTGCCTCACTAACCCACCTTCAGTGGAAGTTAAAAAAGGGCTAAAACAACATTCGGTTAGTGAACATCAGAGATTGTGGGAACGCAGACAGGACTGCAAAAACACAAAAACAATGGTTCCAGGAAGAAACGACAAAATAACTAACACTCTGTTAAAAATGAAGCGTGAAGACCTACGCATACTGGTTGGTGTTATCACAGGCCACTGCGACCTGAACCACCACCTAGTAAAGACAGGAGCTACGGACAGCGGCACCTGTCATGGATGCTTCAAGATGAAGAAACAGTGGAGCACGTCATCTTACACTGCACTGCCACAAACGAAGCCAGAACAAAATCCGGGTTACAAAAGCTGCTTGATCAAAACTCATAGACTCAGGCAGCATCAGGAATTCTAGAGCAATGTTGCCATCAACCCAGGGTCCTTCTCCGTTTGTTTAAGGAGTTGGGCTGGCTGGGGGCTGGATAGGTATGTATTTGATTGCACATGTCAAAAGAAAACGTCAAAAAGGTGTCATATAGTAAAAATAATTAAAAAATTCATCCAAATTAGTTAGCAGTCGAAAGTAATTATCGATCACAAACATCCAGATATCCATATTCCATCTACTAACTTTACAAGACTTATAATGTTAGTAAGTGGTATAAGCTTACTCATAATGTTAGCAGGATAGGTTATTGATATATTTTATTACTTTCGAGACAAAATAAATAGTTTGTTTAACTAAATAACTTATTTTTCTCGACTACGTAAGCATAGTTAAATTAAAAAATATCTAAAATTCCCGATTCCCGGGAATACAAAAGTTTTATTCACGGTGGAATACAAAAGTTTTATTCACGATTGCCGGGAATGGAAAATGGCCGGGAAAAACGAAACCCTAGTACGGATCTTGCACCCCCAGATATCACCTATTTCAGTCTCTACATTTTTTTTAATAGTGTTAGATTAACATCAAGAGTGGATGTCGAAACTACTCGTCCCATTTTTATGATCAAAAAACCCAAGATTTCTACAGTAACGGGATTATGTCACTACCTACAAGATGGCAACAAGTTATTAAACAAAATGGTACATGTATATATTATAATTAAATGTAATTAAACTTCGAAATCAATTGTCTTAATGTTGTATATATAATACGAAGAAACTTTGCCCCGACCTAATATAAAAAAAACTATTCAGATATGAGCCATGATCGCTACCGGCGTTATTAGCGAAGAGTATTGTCAATTTCTTTTCTAGGTGACAATAACACTGTTGCCGCTTATCTAAAAGAAACATGATATGTGTCATTACTTCGTGTGAAGACTCATATCTGAATAATGTTTATTTTAAATTTTTCGCATAGAACCAAATACCATCGCATCGAATAAATCAAACACGGAGCTATAGTAAATTAAAAGACTCACATTCTCAATGTAATCCTCAATCCGTAGGTACATTTCCTGACTAACAAACTGTCTCAGCAGTTGTTTTTTTTTCTCGATTTCTTCCATCTTATTTGTAATTTCAACAAGAGCCATTTCGTTTTCTTGTTGTAACTGTCCGATTTGGTGATTATATAGCTCAGTCCTAAAATATGAAATAAAAACAAACAAGTTAGAATACTGTTACACAGTTTGAAAAACTTCTTAGCTTTACTAATTCATAACTACCTCTGTGGCGCAGTGGGCGAAGCAGGCCTGTGACGCAGAAGGTTGCGGGTTCGATTTCCGCTGTGGGACAAACGTTTGCATGTTCTGCAGATATTTGTCTCGGGTCTGGGTGTTTCCTATTTATGATATGCATGAATTTACAAAAAAAATGTATCTAAGTAGTATATCAATCATGTGGTTCCCATAATACAAGCTCTGCTTAGTTCGAGGCTACATGATGCTGTGTGATAACGTCCAGGATTATTAATTTATTCATTTATAAGCCGTGGCATTTTTTTTTGCGCCATTTTGTATCGTCATCATCGTAGCTGAGCCTTCGGAGTCCTTGCGAAATAGCTGGTCTACATATGGCTAAGCCACATTGACATTATTTTATGTAAATGCGAGTAATAATTGTAGATTTTATATATAAATAATTTATTTTTGCATGAGCTTCGCTACAAATACTAGTTGTGTGGTAGAACTTTCTGTTTAATTCGCCGTTACACGAATCTACCATAGTTCACGAGTCCGCTTATCTGGCCGGGAAAAGTTTTCAAGTACGCAATATGAATAAATTGCGTATGCGAAATAGCTGGTCTCAATATGGCTAAGCCACATTGACATTATTTTATGTAAATGCGAGTCATAAATGTAGATTTTATATAAAAATAATTAATTTTTGCATGAGCTTCGCTACAAATACTAGTTGTGTGGTAGATCTTTCTGTTTAATTCGCCGTTACACGAATCTACCATAGTTCACGAGTCCGCTTATCTGGCCGGGAAAAGTTTTCAAGTACGCAATATTAATAAATTGCGTATGCGAAATGTATATTTGAACGCTATATTTCTTTCACAGCAAAATGCTTAAAATTAATGTTTCGCTATCACAAAAACAGAATTAAAACGCGTTTTTTTATATTTATTAAGACATAGCCTTAGTTAAATCAAACTATTATTATTATTATTAAAAATACAAACTATTTTCATAAATGTAATTTACTTGGCTCATTTTTTATACTATAGAGTCAGGGAAGACAATCGCTATCGACTTTAAATATGTGTAATTAATTATAATAAAAAGAAGTGCTATTAGTTATAATTATATTAAACTTCTTGTTAGCCATAAAAATGTTATTTACACCAGTAGCGAATTTCTGAAAACTCGTCTTTTGTCCGCCAAAAACTCGTCGATTTTATTTTTTTAGAAGATACTACAAATTAGGTACTACGACTAGTCTTTATCACTCAAGGCGTTAGAGAACTTGCCATACTTAGTGAGAAAATATCAGCTTTATTGAAAATAGGAAGCGATACGAAGTTTCACAGCAAAGCAACCAGGTAGTATAGTCTGGTATTATATTGGGGGTTACTGCGACTTATCTTGTTTACGAGCCAGATAATAATATAGAAAAAACGCTAATGGTGGATTTTTGAACAAAAAACCTGTCGTGTACTACCCGAGTATAGAAAATTAATATGCATAGTTCACATTATCTAATAATAATTTTTAAACAGAAAGACAAGAGAATGAAATGAGAATTGTTGCCAAAAGTAATTATGTTCATGAATTGTTAGGAAGGTACAGTAAATTTACAACAATTACCGAATAGAACCTTTCAGTAGAAAGTATAACAGTACATGGCCCGCGATGGAAGGTCCGATGTGTAATCTTGAGATAAAATGTTTAATAGTTTTCCATTCATCGGGTGACAGCAATACAGGTGATTTTTATGTTATTTAGTACGGGAAATGTTATGATAGGACACGTGTAAAAGCTATGCGAAATAAACCGTCCACGTAAACTTATATTATATGGAGCCTTTTTAGACGTGTTAACGTTTTTTTTCTAATTTAAACTTTCGTTATATTTTGACCAATAAAAGAGTATTACCAATATACCTTAGTGACTGTCGAAAATGTTTTGGGCGCACACAGCCGTGAATAATCGAATAGTCTCACAATTACTCGCTTCGCACCTATGAACTGAGTTTCAAATTTACTCATCTCAACCAACTGAATACACACAAAACTCAGCAAAAAGAAAAATATAAATATCAAATCTAAATACATAATATTAATATAGATAGCCGTTAAAACAAGCTGCTAATTATTTTGTCTATTATTATAAAAATATGATATATAATATTGTAAAGATTAATTTCTGGTTTCTCGCACAGCAATTGTCTTCAAAGGACTTGGTGAAGCCAAGCGGGAAGACAGTAAATGAACTAGAATAAATCATTACAATACTATTGAAACTTTTGTAATATAATAAATATTATATACTTATTAGAAAATATATCTACGTTCATTGACAATAACAAGCAGACATACAGTCGATTCGATACTACAATGTCGATTGCTAAAAATTCGCTGAAAATATATTGATAAGTATTAAGGATATTCCGACTGATGAACGCGCATTGCTTGCAAAACACTCGCTAATCCACAACGCCCCTCAGCATGCCGTCGGCTGTCGGTCGAATATCCGTGTCCCTTTTCTTTTCGTTTAATTGATATAACATGCGAAACAAATATTAATAGGTATCATTAGTGATCAAACCTGAGTAGACGCTGCACACAGTTTTCGCAGGAGCTGTCATTGGAGCACTCCGTTTTCCTTAATTTGCTTGGCCCGGCTGAGAACAAAACCAATGAGCGCATAGCAAACATACATTAGCAGATAGAAAATACACATGAGTAGAAGTATGCATGCAAACGATTTCCGTGCAAGCAGCGTTTAGTTGGTAACTGCTGCGTGCCTCTAATGTTGAATCTTTCGCAAAAAGAAGCCCGATTCGCGAGACATTCCAATTATCTTTGTTTGTATTGTGTTAGTATTTTGTATTTTAGGCTTTATATTCATCAAGCAACAGCTCAGTGAGTAACCTGTCCTGGTAACTGAATTATTTTTAATATAATCTACGAATTACATTAATCACAACATAGACAATTCGATTACAAAAACTACATAGTAGATAATCCCAAACATAACTCTCGATTTGCACACAAAAGTAACTTATCTAATTAATTTACTAGTAATAAAATAAACGTAAGTGAGAGTAGAACTCGTACCAACCAGTTAGTTACCTAAAATAATGGAATAACCACATGGAATGCTTTCTGCAATGGTAATAAATTAAACTTGAAGTTATTAACAATTGAGATACTAAAATGTCTATCCAAAAGAATCATATTTTTTAATTTAAATTTTTAAGTTGTTTACATTGAAACAGAGATAGGCTTTTGTTTTACAGTGAAAGTATTTATGATTGCACGTCTAAAAACATAAGTATATTATTTGAATGAGCTGAATACTTTTTTGTGAGTAATGAAATATTTGTAATGAAACTTGCCGAGTCAGGCAGCACGGAAATCGCAGCATTCTATCATAAAATATTACAAGTAGTATAAAACCCCACAGGTAAACAGAGCATAATTATATTAAAAAATTTAAATTTTAGTTATTATGTTTAACTAGTCTATAATTTAACATTGTAAAACTGTGAATCCTTGTTTAAATAAAAATAAAATAAAATAAAATAAGCATAAAAACATAATTGAAATGTGGGTAGGTATCATGAGATTGAACACAACGTCAAGCAGATAAGATGGGAGACGGAAAAATCAACAGAAGCTGCTACGGAAGAAACATTATTATTTCCATTCAAAATACAATAAATGTATTCTTGTGACTTCCATTTTTTGTTCTCCTTAGGGCAAAAGTAATTTGACGACCTCTGTGGCGCAATGAGCAAAGGTCCGCCTGAGACGCAGAAGGTTGCGAGTTGGATTCCCGTCGCGAGACAAATATTCGTACGTTCTGCTAATATTTGTTTCAGGTCTGGGTATTTTCTATGTAAGAAATATATGAATTTACAAGCTCTACTTAGTTTGGGGCTTCATGATGCTGTGTGATAATGTCCAGCATTAAGTCTAGATAACAATAAACTACGAAAAAATAGGTATGTTCCCAACGAAAATGATAAAAAATAATGAATTTGTATCTCAGTTTACCTGCAGCATCCCAAAATTTATTAATTGTCCAACAATTTTGAAATTGTTATCATTAATGGCAATTTTTGAAACTGGTATTGATAAAATTTCGAATTTATTTTCAAAAATGGTTTTTTTTTTTAAATTATCTTATTTCATTTGAAACAAATTTTACAATTTTAATAGCGCAGAGAATTCGCTCAAATCACGCCACTGCTTAAGCAGATTCTTGAAATAATATCAACTTATTCCTAGTGTATTTGTTAATTTAATAATATAATTTAAAATCAATTAATATCTAATAGTTTAAAAATTATCTTGCTCAAAAGATACTTATTTAAACGACATTTACTGTTTTAGTTTTTTAAGATAAGTAAATTGAAAATAAGGTAACACATTTATCAATACCAGGCATAGTAAAACGATTCAAAAATACATAATATTTATCAAGTTGCCTTATTTTATTATTATTCGCTTATGCTAATTTATTTTCAAAATCATCTTAAATATAAATTATCAAAATATTTATTGTTATTAAATGACTTCTTTTAGTACTTTGTTATAATAGCTCTTGTATGATCTATGGCGCTGAGCGTATTTTATGAAATTTATTTTGTATGGATTTATTTGATTTGATTACCTATTTCAATATTTTGATATCATTTCAAATTAATTACCTTCAGAGTCTTCTGCAGGCCTTTTGATAGGTCTGATTGCTGTTGAAGGGAGCGGTGGTGGTGGTCTAGTTGGATCGAACCTGAAACAACAAAAATATTACTTTTCATACTGTTTTGGACAATGGGCAAAAATTTATGAAGCCTGGCACCACTCTCCAATAGCATGAAGTTGGATAGATTTTTAATTAGAACAATATTTTCTCTGACAGCTTTGTAGAAAATTTATGTCCGTTCGGAGCTATAGGTATAAATCTAAATTAATATGAAGGTAAAAATCAATCATTCTTTTAATTCTTTTTTGTACACAAAAACATAATACAAGAAATAATTTACTTAAATGCTATGTACAAAGGCGAGCTTAACCCTGAAAGAATTTTCTTACAGCAAACCAACCAGCATTTTAATTGAATTATCTCAATGTTTCAAAAATTTATTAAAATATTTAAAATAAGATGTTGTTGAAGTCTATTGTAAGTCTATTGCACTCCTGGCGACTTCTTTCATTGTCTTCCTGGCGACCGCGAGTGAGTCCCCCTAAACAGGTCGATCACCAGGCAGACTATGCAACGCGAAGCACGCACAGGTTTCATCAGTAGTTTATTGTTTTTTAGGTGTTATGTTTCATCTAATTCGTTATTACCCGACTGCAAAGAAGGAGGGTCATGTTTCTAGTGTTCCCTTGGTACTTGCTGTAGCCATAACGGTTGCAGGGGGACCAAAGAGATGTCGTTGGATTTATCTGTACTACGAAAGTGAATAAAAAAATTAATAAAATATATAGCTGGCAGTACAGTCATTTTAAATTTACTATGAAGTAAAGGTACACACGCCGGCAAAGTTAAAGGAATAGAAGCAAAATGCTAATTATTTCCAAATCTGTATTTTTATTTGGATTTCTTTAATTTATTTTATTAATCGTTAATTGTATTATTAATAATAGCTTAATAATAACAAAGTTTGGTGTTTTAATAACTTTATTTTGAAAAGAATATAAATAAAAACCAATAATTATGTTTCTTTCATTTTAAGTTGTTGTACAGTTTTTTTTATTATTGATGATTAAATAAAAAATTATAATAGCGCGTATAGCTTCCACGGGCTATTATGAGAGCCTGAATGCATTTTTCCATGCTCCAAATGATGCTATTATTAATTTCTTGGGGCAAATTCTCACTCTTTGACTAGGGCTAATTCAGCTCTTCGATGTTCCTGGGAGTATATTGATCACTACAGCTATCTGTAGTTAAAGCCATACCTTTTAAATGGGTGCATTAGGGTGTTTTAAGGAACTTTTAAATGCTTGTATATTAAAATTAAACCATTCACTACAAACAGTTAGGGATCTACCTCTGAAACTTTCCAGGGGGCAGCGGTTACAGAAAAAAAAACAAACCTATTTCACTGACGAAGTCGCGGGGCGTCCGCAAGTCTACACTAATATTATAAAGAGAAAAGATTTGATTGCTGGTCGTTTGCTTTGAATAGGCTCCAAAACTACTGGTCCGATTAAAAAAATCTTTCACCGTTGGGTAAATACACTATCCCCGGGTGTTATATATAAGCTATATTAAATTTTCAAAAAAATTAGGGTTCCTTGCTAAATTTCAATAATATAATCCGATGTGTAAAAAAATTACTTTAAAAAATTCCATACATCGCGTGCGCTGCGAAAACTATGGATGATAGAACAAAATAATGTACTAAGACTATTAAGAACACATCATAATCTACAAAGTGTCGCGACAGCATATGTCTAGCTATTATTATAGTTACATAACCAAATCATTAAATTTTTAAAATAAATTAACACTTATTGTGACATCACAAAGAGTGTTAATTTATTTTAAAAAAATAATTGAACTGCTGGCACTGGAAAAGGCTTTTTATTTGTCACTCGCTATTAATCCTTATCAAAATAAATTACTTTATATTCAAGACTGTTTCAATAACTTTATATAATTTTTTAAATCATTCAATTTGGACATTCCATTCAAAAAATATCACGAGTTTAAAAATGTAAGTATTTGAAAAAAGTTGCGTGGTCATGTCACCGCTTACCCCGCTCGGCTAGCTAGGCAGCAAAGCGATGAAATTTATAAGCGTTACGGGGGTACGGAAGAGAAGTCGATACTTATTATCAAGAAATAAAGGGTGTATGTGTGTGTGTAAAAAGTTATAATTTTCATTTTTATATTAACTACCCGTGCGAAGACGGGGAGGACCGCTAGTTCTTAATAAATTTAAATTGACTTCTTACAGCCACCTATAATATGTTTTCTCCAGAATATAATGATAATCAAAATATACCAACATTTCAACAAAGCTGTCATAGTAAAAATAGGACCTATCCAATGAAATACATGTCATTGCTATTGGAGGGTGGTACCAATTTGCCCATTCTTGAATCTAAACTCAATTGTTTTGGTATTGAAATGAGTACTAAATGAAAGAAGGCCATGATATTATAATGTACTGGTGCCATCGACTAGTACATATATCCGTTTAGCAGTATCCAATAATATTCACCCATAAAATCATGACTTAGACAACCCAGAAGGGTTAGCGGCGACTATTGACCTTCATTTGCCAAGATCCTCGCATTCTGATGCACCCTGCTAACTAACAAACGGGGCTCTAGCGGCCTGCTGACTGCCACATAGCTCAGCCTAACAACAGTAAAGCTAAATCATCTGCCTTCCAATGGGCAGCAGCGTCGGTGGTGCTGTGCCCTGCGATCCTCAACCCGCATGCCCAACAGCGTGGGGATTAGGGCCCCCTTCTTATTAGGGGAGGCATATGTCCAGCAGAGGACAGATATAGGCCTACGTCCAGCAGAGGACAGATATAGGGCTACGTCCAGCAGAGGACAGATATAGGCCTATGTCTAGCAGTGGACAGATATAGGCAGGAGTGGTATAATTTCATTGGCATTCTGTAATTGATGTGACCTGAGAAATGAGAACCATGTTGTATCATTATTTGCCCACTAGGTCGATACCGACCCATCTAATTATTTATTTCGATATAAGAGAGAATAGCATTTTATGTTCATAACTCATTACTTGTTTACCAATATTGTATTTATTTTATATTTTTGATAAAATTAAGAAATACACAAGACATGGTGCATAATTTTTGCAGAAATAAATAATGTTCATACTTTCTTTGAAAATATCTAACTGACGTGATCAGTTTTGACAAGTGAACTGTATTCATAGTTTAGTTTTACCATCATTTAAAACTTAGACCACGTTAATTATGGCTTAACATTATTTTTTTTTACGAATGAGGCTTGAGATTGGATAAATAAATTTTGGCTCATTTTTGCGCTCTTAAGCATATATGGGTTAAATTTTGTTTTATCATTATGATTCCTGGTCTAGACCTACATAAATATGCAGCTCAATCTGTTCAGTAGTATTTTTTTATAACAAACATACAGCATACAAACAAACTTCCATAGATATTTAAATACAATGTTTAGGATACAATGAAGCATACTTACAAGGGGGGCAGTGGTTGTTGGCTCATTGGCGGAAGATAGTGTTGTGCTGATATATTTTGTTGTGCTGGTGGTATAACTCCTAAAACAATATGAACCATTGAAATAATAAATTTTTACACATATCCTATAAAATTAATCTTCATAATCTTATCTAGAATGTTTTGTCACTTCATTTTAATTTTTTCAACATGTGAATAAAATAGTCTGGTTTTGTGAGTAAACATAGTGGACTAAACCAAATTTGTCATAATACAAGCTGTTGTGTTGACCGGTCACTTAAGAGCTGATATCGGCTCAACTTTATTTTAGGCTACAGGAGCTAGGCGGCCAAAACTTTTTTCACAGATAGGTCTATAGTTAGGAAGTCCTGTGAATTGGCATACTGCGGAAACAAATAGTTTTCGAGGTATGAATATTTGAAAATTCCCATTTTCCACATTTGTCAAACTAGATGTCATTGGGGCCAGTTATAATTTAAGCATGGCCAAACACAAATTCGGTTATTTTTAACAATGATATCTCTCGTTTGTTTACCGGAAATTTTGTTGTTAGTTTAATCAATTGAATTTAGTAGTGTAATCATTCTCTTGCGGTCGGAGTTGAGCGTTGTGTAAGTGTTCTTGTCTGCAATACAGGGCATCCCAAATTGAGTAATTAGATTATAAATATATTACAGTAACGACACAGTGCACCCCAATTCACCAAGTCTTGTGGTCCCTTTCCCTGGAGTGCATGTACAAAATGCAGAGCCAGAAGCTTGCATGGGAGATCCTGAGTGGAGCTAGCCCAAGAGGACGAGTGGAGCGAAGGGCCGCTTTCTCTCTTACTCGTTTTGGTGTATATTAAAGAAACCATATTTAAACTCAAACTTTTTTTTCTTGGAAATTATGGGATCCTACAGTCCCCCCAATAAGGGGAGGGTACTCCCCCCGACCCCTCCCCCTTCATTACTAATTTCACCTAAAGGATAGTCCTACCCTGATATCTAATCATTTTTCAAAGATGCTATTGATCTAATAAACAAATAAATACATTATGTTGTACGTACCCGTGTATGTCGGTGATGGTATGCTTGCAGATTTCCTTATTCCTAAATTGTGAGGGGGAAGCACTTGCACTGAAGCACCAACTTGGGATGCATTGTGCATATTTCTAGAAGACTGCGGTGGAGGTGGAGGTGGTGGCATAGGTGCTGACATGGGTGCAGGCATAGGGGCCGGCATTGGTGGCAATGTTGCCGGCACTGGCATCGTGGCTTGCATGTGGCCTTGCAATGGGCCCTGCATGGGGCCATGCATTAGCATTGAGGGTTGCATGGGCTGAGGCATTGAAGAATGCGGCAGGCCACTCGGCCCCGTCGTCGCCGGCGGCGGTGGAGGCGGCGGCGGCGGGGGCGGAGGCTGCACTATGTACTCGTACATCATATTATGTGCTGGCGGCACGTTCTGAATACTTTCAGGAGCTGCGCCACCAGGCGCCGGCGCAGGGGCGGATGCGGGGCCAGTACTCAAAATAGTGTATCTATCTCTGAGTATTTTTGGGATCAGCCCATTCGATAGAAACATATTCTCTTCTTCGCGACTCGTATGTAAATAGGTGCAATCCGGTCGCGTGCAGCCCGTTCTGTTTTGGTGGTCGTGACAAAATTTGAGCACGGCTTTCATCGCGTCGAACTCGAGATCATGTCGATATCTGCACTGAGCGCCCATTGTACATATTCCCCATATGTAATCCCTACATATTCCTGAAGCTTCGGCCGTGGAAGTCGGCGGAGGGAGATTTCGCGTTCGTGGATCAGTTGGGGGCGCTGCCTGTTGCGGCGTTGGCTGGCGGCCATGTTGAATATTGTTATTCATGAACTGTTGAAAACCAAACGATTCCTTGATTTTTCAAAACAAACAGATAAACACGTTGACAATAGTTTTATTGAATATGCTTAGCTGATAATGTCTCTGAAATTATGAAACTCACCGTTTTTATCGGGCACCAAATATTCAGAATTTACGATTTCACTTCAACAGCATTTACCTCCTCCACCTCCTGAATTTGTTCAATGTTCACAATACTTCTAACATCCTAAAATAAGAGAGTTCCCAGATTTATTTCGTATACGAACTCTAGAAAATATAGGGGATACCGAAACATGTGCTTTGTAACCGAAACAAGATAATGAATTTTTGCGTCATGCAACCACTTGTAAAATAATTTGTAAAACCCGTTAGATTTTTTATTAGATGAAACATTTTTGAACTGACCTAATTTGTTGATTTCCAAATGGAATTCGTCACGGCAAAGCGAGCACGTCTTCCAAAATGCAATGAAAATGAATATGTCAGACACGATTCAATCATTCAATTTCAATCAAACAGAGTGAATGAGTGATGATGAATTTGACCGTCTTGACCCTAGACAGATAAAGCAATAGACAAATAATTATCTTCCATCGCATTCTTTCAAGAAAGAGAACTACATAGCGTGCTTCATGTTAATATAATAATAATAAAAAGGGAGACCGCACTATATGATTTGCTGTCCCTTAACATGTGCCGGTTTTTTCGTTGCGCTAAACAAACATTGGCAGCTAGCAGCAGTTTTCTAAGATTTTGTGAAAAAATTGCTTGAAACTAAATTATTACTTGGAAAAATTATGTTTCATCTATTGTAAATCAATAATAACGGCTCAGCTTTCCTTTAGTTTTCCAAATGCTGCCCAACACAACTGAATCCTCCTTTTGGCCTCCTTCTTGAAGTTGTTTCTACCCAACTGAAATATCTGCCCGAGGTATGTATACTCCGAAACAACTTCAAGAAGGTGCCCATTACTTAGGTCTTGTCCAAATTCATGCCGAGACCTATCTTTCGCGAGGCTGATGCTAGGCCATCCAGCATTTGTTGCTCCTCCAGTGACTCCGCCAGTAAGACTATGTCATCAGCAGCTATCTTGGGCGGTCTGCCATATTGGATTTTGAGGCAAGACATTTAATTTTTTGTATTCTTCCCAGCAAACCATATTTTCTACCCCTAATCTAACAGTTACTTTTTTTTTTTAATCAGTTACTTAAATAGGTAACTAGGTACCTACCCGGTTTAAATCCTCTGATGCTAGAAATTGTGTCACAAGTCAGTATGACATTGATTTTGACTTTTAATAGGATCTCGACAGACAGGGCTTCAAAATAAAGCAAATCACCTTCCACATCGGTACCATTCAATTTTTATGACGTTAATAATAGTTTAAGGTTCGCGCATTCCGCAAAATGGCCGCAACATTTTCCATACTGTCAAAATCACGCTATTTTTAGATAAATGTGAACTATAAATATAAATAGGTAATTTGTGTTTGTTTTTTGGCTTTAATGTATAGCTTATAAATAGACAATTAAAATAAAAATGTGAGTTTTCTCAAAATTGGTTCCATCATTGAATTATCACTCGCGCGGGTGGCCCGACAGTGGGCGCAGAAAATTTTGGAGGCCCTTACAGATTGGCTGTTAGAAAATAATTATATGGCCTCGATAAGTTGAGTAAAAGTCGAGTTGCCATTATATAATAAGAAATCTTTTTGTATTTTTTGCGGAAAGTATCGGTTTATCGCCATTTTATTGAGCTAATAACAAATTTACTGGCAAAAATGTAAACTACATGTTTTAATTTTATGAACCTGAAGTTTTTGGACGAACAGATTCGCCTCCTGCTATGTTTTTGTCACACATTATTAACATAAATTAAAGTGGCAACTCCCTCCTTTCACTCCCGCTTGTCACTGTTATGCTACATACAAATGGGTACTTCAAGGGGAGAGACGGCGCTCTCTACTATAATTTTGTCATTGGACAAATCGCGCCATCTATCGGCCATGTTACTAAGACTTTAACCAATTTTAATAGAAAATAGGATCCAAATTACTTTGTATTAACTAAAAATGTATCTTTTGAAGTTTAAATAAAACAATTAAATAGGCAACTTTAGGTAAATAAGCGCCCGAGTGTCCCATCTCCAGTAATAACGGGACCCAATTACTAAGACTACACTGTCTGTCTGTCTATCATCATTGATCTTTTCAAAAATGATGTTGGTATTTCTGTTGGCACTATAACAACAAATACTCAAAACCGAATATATAAATATTTAAGTGGGGCTCCCATACAAACGAATGGAACTCTTCGTGCTCGAGTGCGACTTGCACTTGGCTTGTTTTGATTTTGCTGGATACAACGTCCTATGTAAGTTGTTACTACCTATATTTTACGCTTACTGCACACCACCATTTATTGTCAAGTGGGTGATGTTATTGACTAGGTGTGAAAGAATTCACACACTGCTGTTACTGTGTGTGAAGGTGTAACTAATTTGGTGAATTCTGCTTTTTATATACCTTGATCTCGATCTATTGAAATAGCTAATTCATCGGTATCTTAACTATAGTACACAAATCTCTATGGTGATTTGCCGAATGCATACTATTATGTGTTCTAGTCAGTCATTTGAAATGATGGACAGATGTCGCTAGTCTCCATAAAAAATAGTTCATGCATAGTGCCTCCTCTCTAGTCGGACGTCTGTCACTCTGTCATCTATAGTATTTAGGTACTAATAAATCTAAATCTAATCTCTTAATCTATGATATAGTATTAGTGGTCTTTAGTTTGTTTTGTTTTGAAGTTTTTTGGTTGTTTGTTTTCATCGGAGTTGTGTTTGGACAAAGAATTAAATATAAAAAAACTCTGAAAAATCAACAAAATTAATGGTGGAGGTTTAATACGCCCAGATGGATGAAGTGAAAGAAAGGTTAGTGGTAATTTTTTGTGACTTTTCTTCATTTAGATAGGTATATCTAAATGATATTAAATTTGGTTGTCTCATTTCGTTTAAGGTTGGGCCCACCAACGTAAAGACGAAGGCATGTAATGTACGTGGTAACATACAAGCCAGCGATTGTTCCACTATAGTGTGTGCGTTACTCCAGCGGCATGTTGACTCGGATCGGGATGAAACTTACAGAAAAATTAGAGCACTATGTCCTGTAAATGTGCCCCAAATATTAAATTTGTGCCTATTAAGGTTCCAGAGTTATTCGAGAAAATAAGATGCCGCTGTAGTAACGCCTGAAAACGTTACTGCAGCGGCATGGTTTTTACCCATTAGCCTTAGCCAAATTTAAAGTAGCTTAAAAGATAGCTTATATTTGTGCATGTCACTGGCCAAACAGCGGCATTTGTGCGACCTGTGGTTTATGAGTTATTGCAGATGCCGCTGGAGTAACGTTTTGCAGATTTCCGGATCTTCGAAACGGCTGAACGCACAAATATGATTTTTTGTGAGCGAATGTGTTGTAATTTGTGCCTATTTGTGCGCTAGTTGCTTTTCCGAAAAAATGCACGACGTATGAATTAGACGAGTTTTTGTGAAAATCGAAAATTGCCTCTAGCTCTTGAACTACTAGTGGAAAACACTTTATGATTGCTTTGGCTGATGCCTATAAGGAATATACATCTTCTGACAACCATCTTGAAACCCAACATCTAATTTTCGACGAAATAAATCAATTTTACAACTGAAAATGGTTTACTAATTTCTAACCTCAATTAAGGGAGTTTTAACAAGTTATCGACTTTCATGATTTGCCAATAATTAGAGCGCATATCCAAATAGAAGTACGCTGAATTTCAGCTATCTAGACCTTCAAATTAATGATTTACAACTGAAAATAACAAAACGAGGTCTCTTAGACTGTTATCCGACCAAATACGAAAGGTCATAAAAAAGCGGCCGTTCAGTACTTCGAGACTACATTTTTAAATAGGTAGCTTTGTCTTGTTTAACGTTAGGTACACTTACGTAGACAAGTTTTAGTGTGGGATAAAGGCACCTGTAACATTGATGCTGGACAGCATTTATTTCAACCAATAACATGTTACATGTACGTACTAATAGCCCTATGCCCGTACAACAACAATTAGTTAGGGTTTTTTCAAGTACCTAGGTACACTAGGTTTTTACGACTAAAAAGGTACTTTCGTTTAAATAATACTGTATAGTTTTGTCATCGACTTTGACTACTTCACTCTCGTCTCATCGGACGAGTATTAGATTCGATTATTTGATCAGACAATATGAAAGAGAGCTGATGTCTAACATGGGAAAACTGAACCGATTCAGTGCGGAAGGCGCCGCAGCGGTTTCATAAAAATCTTTTTATTCAGGCGTATGGCAAATCCTAAAATGTGATAGGGGAGAGGTTTGAAACCTCTTTTAAAACACGAAACCAGTTACAAGTTTCATTTATTTATTGTCCTCCCTCGTTCTTGCCTGTGCCTATCACGCATTCTTAATACGGTCTGCATTTACAAGTACTCGTCAATCGATTACGTGAGTGTGAAGCAAGATCTGAGGGCATCTATCCAAAGTCATTCTATCGTCGTCAGCATTTTATATACCTATGTCTATGTGTGGTCTGTTGTCAACGAAATGAACGAATGTTTGTTGACAATGTATCTTAGTTTCTTTCCCACGACCGATTTTTCCACCGATTTTTTGTAGGACAGTTAGGGAGGGGAATCTCATGCACAGAGTGTATACCAACGAGGTTGGATCGACGAATCAAGTAACGCCATAAGAGCTTAAATTTTTGGAATTGGATTGTACGTAATTATATAGCTTAGGAGTTAGGACACTTTCAAATATAAATGAAAATATATTTTTTTGGATAAATTTGGTATTAAGAACTAAAATGGTTGGAATTGGATTCTACGTATTGATATAAATATTTTATGGCCTATTCCTTTTTTTTCGTAAAGTTCATAGTTTAGGAGTTAAGTTGCACTTGCAAATATGTATGAAAATTTCGTTTTCTGGATTCAGAAAGGCCTAAAGAGCAAAAATGGTTGGTTTTTGATTGTACGTAATTATATAAGTATTTTATGTTCTATTTTTTATTTTTTTCGAAAAGTTCATAGTTTAGGAGTTAGAACACTTTCAAATATAAATGAAAATATATTTTTCTGGATTCAGAAAATTTGCTATTAAGAACTTAAACGATTGGAATTGGATTCTACGTATTGATATAAGTTTTTTATGTCCTATTACTTTTTTTCGTAAAGTCCAGTTAAGTTAGTTAAGTTGAGTTAAGTTGCACTTGCAAATATGTATGAAAATTTCGTTTTCTGGATTATGAAAGGCCTTAAGAGCAAAAATGGTTGGAATTAGATTCTACGTATTGATTTAAGTATTTAATGTTCTATTACTTTTTTTCGTAAAGTTCTTAGTTTAGGAGTTAGGACACTTTCAAATATGTATGAAAATTTATTTGTCTGGCTTCAGAATGACCTAAAGAGAAAAAATGGTTGGAATTGGATTCTACGTATTCATATAAGTATTTTATGTTCCATTACTTTTGTTCGTCAAGTTCATAGTTTAGGAGTTAGGGCACTTTCAAATATGTATGAAATTTATTTTTCTGTATTCAGAAAGGCCTAAAGAGCAAAAATGGTTGAAATTTGATTGTACGTAATTATATAAGTATTTCATGTTCCATTACTTTTTTTCGATAAGTTCATAGATTAGGAGTTAGGGCACTTGCAAATATACACATGCAGCCTGTGGGCTAAGTACACTCAAGTGGCGTATGGCTCCCTCCGCGTCCAGTTTAATAACGCGTTCAGAGCGTTGTTGGGGCTACCCCGCTACTGTAGCGCCTCCGGCATTTTTGCTCTTAAGGCCTTTCTGAATCCAGAAAACAAAATTTTCATACATATTTCAAAGTGCTCTAACTCCTAAACTATTAACTTTATGAAAAAAAGTGATAGAACATAAAATACTTATATTAATACGTAAAATCCAATTACAACCATTTTAGCCCTTAAAACCTAATTTTCTGAATCCAGAAACATAAATTATCGTTAATTTTTAAAAGTGCCCTAACTCCTAAACTATGAACTTTACAAAACAATATGATAGAACATAAAATACTTAAATCAATACGTAGAATCCAATTCCAACCATTTAAGCCTTTAATACCAGATTTTCTGAATCCAGAAAAATATAGTTTCATTTATATTTGAAAGTGTCCTAACTTCTAAACTATAAACTTTACAAAAATACATACATACATACATGCAATATACCGTGGAAAGGGAAGCAGTACTCTCTCAATTGGATAGTCTACCTACAATGTCATGATTCTGAACTAGATACTTACAATTTCTTTTAATTCATTCTTTTCTAACAATAAATTATACCAATTTACCATAAACTATACTTAAATTATTAAAATTTAATAATTATTAATGTTAAACAAAATTGAATTATATAGTTTTAGTTTTCATTAAAATTGGTTCAACAGTTTGAGTAGGTACCTATTCTATTGTATAAACCTTAAGCCTTTACTTATTAAAATGAATAGACAATTAACAGGTTGTCAACCTATGCTCTACTGAGACTGATTTTATAAATTATTAATAGCTTAAGTTAATAATAAATATTAATTTCTTCGTCGTATACTACACATAATAAAAGAACAATATGAAATAAGAACAGAACATTTCCCAGCAAATGTTCGAATTGCATACATAAACTTACGATTTGATTTGGTTAGTTACTTTGGGAAAAGAGTTACTGTTGGGAAATAGACTCGATTGAGACCCACTTGTTTTTTTTTGACTAATTAATTTTTTTAGGCTGATTGTACAGTATTTCAAAATTCCGAAAATGCAATTGTCTTTTTCTTCAAAGTAAACCTATAATTTCCTCAGAACAAAACCTTCTAACTACAAACGAAAAGGTGGCTGCCCTCAATGACCTAAAACTTTGCCTCACCTGTTTACTAAAATATAAACCGAAATAGAATATTTCAATGAAAATCAAAATTAAACCTTCCTATCAGTGTTTTGTTTTCACATTATTCATTACCTTTCATAGTTTTTTGAAAAGGATATCAAAGGTCTACAAGTATAAGAAATTAATAACGGGCCTGTATGAAGTTGTTATAATGAAATAATTATCTTGAATTTAAGTTCAGTTGCTGTACCTACCTTAGAAGAATAAAGCTGTTGATTATTCTGAAATAGATATTTTTATTTACCTGGTACCCCTTTAAATAATCTCAAAATTGAACTAACCACACAGGCACAACATCGCACCGCAAGAACGAGGGAGGATTTACCTCTACCCCATCCCATTTTAGAATTTGCCATACGCCTGAGTAAAAAGATTTTTATGAAACCGCTGCGGCGCCTTCCGCACTGAATCGGTACAGTTTTCCCATGTTAGACATCAGCTCTCTTTCATATTGTCTGATCAAATAATCGAATCTAATACTCGTCCGATGAGACGAGAGTGAAGTAGTCGAAGTCGATGACAAAACTATACAGTATTATTTAAACGAAAGTACCTTTTTAGTCGTAAAAACCTAGTGTACCTAGGTACTTGAAAAAACCCTAACTAATTGTTGTTGTACGGGCGTAGGGCTATTAGTACGTACATGTAACATGTTATTGGTTGAAATAAATGCTGTCCAGCATCAATGTTACAGGTGCCTTTATCCCACACTAAAACTTGTCTACGTAAGTGTACCTAACGTTAAACAAGACAAAGCTACCTATTTAAAAATGTAGTCTCGAAGTACTGAACGGCCGCTTTTTTATGACCTTTCGTATTTGGTCGGATAACAGTCTAAGAGACCTCGTTTTGTTATTTTCAGTTGTAAATCATTAATTTGAAGGTCTAGATAGCTGAAATTCAGCGTACTTCTATTTGGATATGCGCTCTAATTATTGGCAAATCATGAAAGTCGATAACTTGTTAAAACTCCCTTAATTGAGGTTAGAAATTAGTAAACCATTTTCAGTTGTAAAATTGATTTATTTCGTCGAAAATTAGATGTTGGGTTTCAAGATGGTTGTCAGAAGATGTATATTCCTTATAGGCATCAGCCAAAGCAATCATAAAGTGTTTTCCACTAGTAGTTCAAGAGCTAGAGGCAATTTTCGATTTTCACAAAAACTCGTCTAATTCATACGTCGTGCATTTTTTCGGAAAAGCAACTAGCGCACAAATAGGCACAAATTACAACACATTCGCTCACAAAAAATCATATTTGTGCGTTCAGCCGTTTCGAAGATCCGGAAATCTGCAAAACGTTACTCCAGCGGCATCTGCAATAACTCATAAACCACAGGTCGCACAAATGCCGCTGTTTGGCCAGTGACATGCACAAATATAAGCTATCTTTTAAGCTACTTTAAATTTGGCTAAGGCTAATGGGTAAAAACCATGCCGCTGCAGTAACGTTTTCAGGCGTTACTACAGCGGCATCTTATTTTCTCGAATAACTCTGGAACCTTAATAGGCACAAATTTAATATTTGGGGCATATTTACAGGACATAGTGCTCTAATTTTTCTGTAAGTTTCATCCCGATCAGAGTCAACATGCCGCTGGAGTAACGCACACCACATATACAGGACATAGTGCTCTAATTTTTCTGTAAGTTTCATCCCGATCCGAGTCAACATGCCGCTGGAGTAACGCACACTACTATTCAATACTACGAGTAACTACCTACACAATCCATCGGTTTGAGGCCTAGACAGAGAAAGCTATAGACGACCAGATAATTCATCTCATTCTTTCAAGAAAGAGAACTACTTATGCGTGCTTCATGCAAATAAGGGAGACCGCACTATAGATTTGCTGTCCCTTATCGCGTGCCGGTTTTTGCGTTGTTTAGCGCAACATTGCGCTAAACAAACTTTGGCAGCTAGCAGCAGTTTCGGAAGATTTTGTGAAAAACTTGCTTGAAACTAAATTATTACCTGGAAAAATTATGTTTCATCTATTGTAAATCAATAATAACAAATTAATCTTATGGATTTCTCTATCAAAATGGATCGGTGTAGTGTATTTTGGTGCAAAAGTGGCAGTGATCAAAACATTCCGGATTTGTCTTTTCAAGCGTAAGTATCGTACTTTTGACGAGGTATTTATTCAAAAATGGATTATTAACTAGACTTCCACAATAAATAACAACATTTAGAGCAGAAATCTGTAAGAAAATAAGCCAAAAAGTGAAATTCAATTTTGTTTTGTTTTGTTTGGTGTTGCCGGCATTTGAAATGAATTTTGCCCACTGCACATTAATTTTTGGCTCAACTTTCATTTATTTGTAGTGAGCTAGGCGGCTGGAACTTTTGTCACAGATAGGTCTATATCTAGGAAGCCTAAATCTAAAATGGCGTAGTGCGGAACCAAATAGTTTTTGAGATATGATTATTTGAAAATTCATCTTCTTTTTATTTATAGCCTCTGTGGTATTTTTTGGTGATTCGACATTGACAATGATATTTCTCGTTGTTAATGTAATACGTTGAATAGACAGTCGGTTATTAGATTTTTTACAACCACCTGGAAATCCTTCTCGCAGCAGTAGGTTCTAGGACACCCCAACTTGAGTAGCAATATCACAGAACTGACGCAGATCACCCCGATGCCACGTAGTCTTGTGGTCCCTATGCGTAGATTGGATATAAAAAATGTGGAACCAGAAATTCCCGTGGAAGATCCTGAGTGGAGCTAGCCCGCGAGGACGAGTGGACGAAGCGACACTCAGGGCCGACGAGGTCAAATACCCGAATCAAATATCCATTTTTATGATTTGAAACTGTTTTTAAACTGATCATAGGTCATAGGTCCGTAGTAGTCCGGTAGTGTGTTTTGGCGTATATTGTTTAATTTTTTTTCTCTCGTTAACCTCATAACGTAATTCATTTTTTCTCGGAAACTGTGAGTTTCCCCCTTTTAGAGGGAGGGTCCTCACTCCCTCCCTGCCCTTCCCCACCCCATAAGCTATAAGCTATAAGCATATAAAGAAAAGTCGTTTCATTTTTTATTAGAACTTTAAATAATATAATTTTTTTGGTTCATTATTATTTGCATAGCCCAGTTTAAAGATGACGTTTTAATTTCAGGATAAAAAACCAAAGGCCACGTAATTTAATGGATGGTAACTGAAAATACACCTTTATGTCTCCAGTTATGTGAATCTTCCACAGTATGTATAAAAATCTTTAATCTTTAATCTATTTTGATACTGATTTTATCGTTTAGAAGCCATGTGCTATATTTGGTCAACCTTGACAAACCGAAGTTTTAATGAATGTATAGGAAAAAAGACCACGAAAACCAAAGAATTCATTATTTTTATATATGTTGTGCTATTAAATGTTAGGTTATTGTTATTATTATTATTATCATACCTACAATGATAGAATTCGTTCATTTTTGTTTTGGTTTAGAACTGTTTTTTTATTTCAGACTAGAGAACCAGAGGTTACGTTAAATCAACGGATCATTCAGATTTAAAACGGATTCGGGATTCGTCAGTCACAACTGACAGCATTTTTTGACAATACACCTATATGCCCCCAATTATTTAAATCTGCCACAGTAAGTAAGTATCAAAAAGCCTAAGCTATATTTTATCAAAACCGGGTAAGTGAAACCAAAGATACTGCTTGCCTTCTCCGAAGTACCCGCAAATTAAATTAGCTAGTTGTGGGTTCAATTCCCACTGCGGGGCAAATGTTGCATGTTCTGTTTGGGGCTACATGATGTTGTGTGATTACGTCCCGCATTATTTATTTATTTATTTATTTACAATGGACTTTGACTGACAGGAAAGAAATACTTTAATGTTAGCTCCATTTTTCAAAAAGTTTTCACTAAGATTTTATACTAGCTTCTGCCCACGGCTTCTCACACAGCTGGTGTAGCTCTACATAATGTGTAATGACAATTTGTTATATAGGTACACCTAGTTAACTACCTACAAAGCCTCGGTCTGCCTACTATATAACCATATTGCTAAATTTACCCTTAGACAGGGTTTATGTGAGATACCTTACCTATAACCTGTAACATAATGCAATTTGACACCATGTAAATAATTTACTCCGGTGATCTTCGCAGATCATCTTGGTTAAGGAACACTTCGCCCGGACACTACTTATATGGGTGATCTGGATGGCATTTAGATCTGAGCGCTTCCGTCCTTCGGAAGGTACGTTAAGATGTTCTTCCCGGCTTTTTCAGTTGTTAGCCATGTCGGAGGCCTTCGGGTGGCCTAAAAATTCCGACATCAGAGTTGGCCACTATTTCATACGAAGAAGAAGAAGACCAATATATTCCATGCCTCAATTCATATGTTTCATCATCATCATCAGCAGCGCCATTAATAGCTTGTTATTTTTCCCAGCCAGAACGATGTACGTGTGTAACTTGTAAAAGAAATAAATTTATTGTATTGTATTGTATTTTGTATCTAAATTTTGCGTGAGGGTGAAATAAACAATACTCAATATCTTTCGCCTTTATTATATTAGTAGAATTGCTAGCCTTTTATGTACGCATTTTCTATAGATTACATTTGTTATGTTTAAATACTGAAATTAATTTTTGATTACTGTTTATAGGGTAAATCACCAACATACACACCTAGAAGGCTGCGAAATTGCGTTGCGTTGTACTGCTGAGCTATTAGAAGATACGCGAAAAACTGCGAGCTCTTGGGGAAAAAAGTTGGTGTTTAATAAAAGAGTAGCGAATTTAGAAAATATGATTGCAGAATCGAAAGCATAATTTTCTAAATGTTGAAGTTTTTGAGAAATAAAAATATATTTCCTATGATTCTATTCTTTTTTGCATGTAGGAATTTTGAAAGCTTATACAAGAAACATAAAGACATGCGTGAACGACAACTTAGGACACAAATAAATAATAGGATATTTTTGCCGTTCTGTAAAAAATCAATGCAAAAGATATCTTTATTCATGTCCGTTAAAATATTCAATAGTCTCCCCGAAGACATGAAAGATTTGACACTTAGCCTTTTTAAAATAAGACTTCACAAATGGCTTGTAGATAAATGCTTTTATACGATCAAACGAATTTATTAAAACTAAATAATAATTTACTATTTTTATTTCTTCTTTTGAAAGGTTAGTTTTCATTTTGACATATATTTATTAAGTAATCTTGATTGTCAACTTAGTTATTCTTAATTAAAATTAACCGATATCAATGATAATTAATGACATATAAACATATAACAATTTAATATTTGCACGCTTCTGTAATGAAGTATAAGTATACGATCCACATAGCCTTTAAGATCCTTTCCTTTGTAATTGCTTGTAATGGCTTGTAGATAAATGCTTTTATACAATCAAACGAATTTATTAAAACGAAATAATAATTTACTATTTTTATTTCTTCTTTTGAATGGTTAGTTTTCATTTTGACATATATTTATTAAGTAATCTTGATTGTCAACTTAATTATTGTTAAGTAAAATTAACGATATCAATGATAATTAATGACATATATACATATAACAATTTAATATTTGCACGCTTCTGTAATGAAGTATAAGTATGCGATCCACATAGCCTTTAAGATCCTTTCCTTTGTAATTCTGCTCGCAGTTTTTCGCGTATCTTCTAATAGCTTCGCAGTCCAACGAAAATTTTTTCGCAGCCTTCTAGGTCTGTATGATGGTGATTTACCATACTTTTATGCAATTAAATATAATTTGATTTGAAAATTATATAGGTGGTGCATTCAATCAAATTTGCTAAACATCCTTCCCTTACATATTATCAAAAGTCATTATAACTTGTTAGTGAAGCAGATTATAAATGAAAAAAATTTTCGTCATGCAGGTAAAGTATTAATCAATAGATTCATACTTTACCTGCAGTATAAATTGATAGATTAATCGTTTCCCTGCATGACAATAATTTCTTGTTATATTTGTTTGTCATTAAATTCCTTGTGCAATATGCAAATATTTTAACCATTATCATCATCAGCCTATAGCAGTCCATTGCTGGACATAGGCCTCCCCTAATGAGCGCCTGAGTCTCTGTCCTGAGCTCGATGCATCCAGCTTCTACCAGCAGCATTTCGCAGATCGTTACCACCTGGCCGGAGGGCGTATTATCAGTATATTTTACCCAAATCTATGGAAATTTTAATTATGTGGCAACCCTGCAGTTGAAATGAGAAAGACTAGGGTGGCCACGCAAACTATAAATCTATATATATATACTTAATCTATGGTTTGAGGTCTGTACCTATAGCTACCGGTACCTACCTACTACTAATTTAGGGCATAGTTAGGTGCGACTACGAATCAAATGGAAGCAATCAAATCGGCGAGTAGAGCGAGCCGCGAAATTTTTCTAACATTGTGTAAACAAAATATAAAAAACCTATATCTGGATTTCAACCCACTATATAATGAAGAATATATATTTAAATAAATGAGTGCGAGAAAGATGACTGACTACGTCGTATCAATGCCCAGGACGAATTTCCGCTTGGAAGCATTTTTTTAGCCAAGACGAGATTAAAATAAATATTTCAAAATGAGAATAAACCGAAATGTAACCAATGCAATTTTATTTAATAAGTTCATTACAGTGAAGGTCAGAGGCGCTCATGGCGTGGCTTACTTCGTTTGTCTTCGCAGATCATCTTGGTTAAGCAATACTCCGCCCGGACACTACCTGGATGAGTGAACGTTTATTGTCATTTAGATCAGAGCTCTTAAGATGTTGGTCTCGACTTTTTCAGTCGTTAAGCCATGTCGAAGGCCTTTTGGCGGCCTAAAAACTCCAACATTAAAAACCACAAGGCTAGGTATATATTATAAAGCTATAAGTACAGAGCTCAGTGTTCGCCGCCGATGGATTGTGACGGTAACTAGGTAGGTAGGTAGGTATAGGTATAGGTACTCCTAAATGAAAGAGTATTTATATGCAGGTTAATGTTTTTATTGAAACTAGAAAATAATGAAATACAAAACATACAGGCAAGTAGGTATAGTCACAGGTAAGTAGGTACATTTTATTTTTAATGTTTAAGGTAAGGACCTACAATACCGAAATTCGATGCGGCGCGGCGCCGCGGCGTGTCTTGTCTACTCGCCGCGCTATACTTCGCGCAAAATTATATTGGGTTCACGCGAGGTCAAAACAGGAAGTAGGTACAATATTCTGTCCAAAAGGTAGGTAATTAGGTTCCTACTTAAATATGAAAATAGATGACCAACTAAGTATACCTAATGCTTTTTATTAAGTTTGTAGGAATCTTAGTAGGTAATATACCTATCAATAGTTACCTAGTAGCTACGTTATTACTATTATTACTATTAGTGATTGGTACCTACTTTAAATTACAAAACAATATTTTATTATATTTTTGATGAGCTCTGCCCTAGTAAACTACATATTAAGGAGTAGGTATATTATGTACATAATATACATGTACATAATATACGGCGCGGCGGGGCCGAGGGGCGGGACGGCGGCGCCCTCGCTGGCACGTGGCTGGTACTGCCGCGGCGGAGCGCCAGGCGCCGGCGGCGGCCCGTAGCGAGGGCCCGCGCCTTCTCCGTAAGGCCGCGGTGGTGCCTCCGGGTACGACGTGCCCGGATTCTCCGCGTAAGGGTGAGGATTGGGCGCCGTGTTCTCAACGTAGGGCTGGACGACGGCGGGGCCGCGCATGTTCTCGGAGTAGGGGCGAGAGCTGGCAGCCTAGTCCAGAAGTGCTCGGCCTCAAATCAGTTTCGCTTGGACGAGTTTCAACGGGCGAACTTCTATCCAGAGCCGGTACTAGATAGAAACAAAAAAGTTTCGATATCAAGGTACCCTTCCATCACCGACTGCAGGCAGCAGCAGCAAGCGAAATGTCGCCGCGACACTGCTGGTTTCTATGAAATACACTCATACGTAGCTACGGAAGATATTTAATACATAGAAACCTGTAGTGTCGCGGCGATGCATCGTCGCCTGCTGCTGCTGCCGTCTGTAGTCGCCTACGGAATTACACCTTAACTCATAAAAAGTTAACAATTTGCCCATCTTGATTAGTAGAATTTGATTGAATAAGCGTTATGACTTTTAAGGATAATTTACAATATTATAATGATAATTAATTTTGTAATAAGAAATAACAAAAAAATATAAGAGCCACGATTTTACTTAAAAGTATTCATTCATTCATTCATTTTGCATATAAGGTAATGTAATTTAAATAACGAATATTATTCTCACCATTCCGGAGGAGCTCCAACAAGGATGACAAAACATCAGCCGAACCGTTATTTGGTCGAGATCGACCTGTCAGTTGAAGCAAAGCATCTTCTGAAGAAGTGGACGGCATCTATAAAACAATGTTTTTTTTTTTGCAGAGAAGTCGATACTAAAACCGTTAAAATATTCCATACATCGCAACACTATAAATAAATAAAATAATGCTGGACGGTACCACACAGCATCATGTAGCCCCAAACTAAGCAGAGTTTGTGTTATGGGAACCACATGATTGATATAGTACATAATATACTTTTTTTGTAAATACATACATAGCATACATAGAAAACATCCAGACCGGAGACAAATATCCGCAGAACATGAAAACATTTGTCCCGCAGCGGGGATCAAAATAGCAATCTTCTTCGACTCAGGCGGGCCTTCGCCCACTGCCACTGTGTTAAATTGATGTATTTTTGTCTTTGGTCTCTGTATTCTGTGCTTTGGTAGTAGGTACCTACATACATAAGTACCTAGTAATTTTTGTTTGTAGGTAAGGTTAGGTACCTATTATGATTTTGATTACCATGTAGGTCGGTAGGTAGGCTACTACTTTCTTTCTTTCTTTAGGTAACTGGATAGTAAAATGTTCAGATTTATTATTATTCGTCACAGAATAATTCTTAAGACAACCCTAACGTTACACGTGCCACGTCAGTAGAGATAGAGCTATACGATAGAAAGGGATGCAAGTTGTAGGTTAATATAAATGTTAGGCACTGAGCTCGGTCCGAGCTGAATAGCACTTTATTGCGTAGCAGCTAAAGTCGCTATTTATTTAAATGATTGCGCAGAGTGACGCTTCTGTCCTATCTGTATTCTGTGCCACTGCGCAACAGAGGTCGTCTTAGAAGCTTATAGAAGCGGTGGTAAACTTTAACTATAAGCATAGAGGTAATGACAGAGTAGAAATGTGGAAATACATACTGGGTCTATAACTCCCCTACTCCTCCCGAATATCAGATCGACTAATTGATGGATCATATTATTATTGGCGTTTGTAGCAGCAGACAACTGAAAAAAATAGACTATTATTTATGGTAACACAAGATAATAAGTACAGTCACGTGCACTAAGATATAAACAATTTAGTAGTTGAAAGACCTTGCTGACAGGTGACGCGCTCATGGAATAAATATTTAAAAAAACATAATTATGCTGGACATAATCTTATAGCATTATGTAGCCCTAAACTAAGCTGAACTTGTATTATGGACTGATATGCTAGGTACTTATATAATTTACTAGCTGACCCGCCCGCAACTTCGTTGGCTTGTATACGCTTTCTGCTTTGCTTTTAGCGATAAGCCAATTTTATCTTTTTTAAAATTTTAAACTTTCTGTATACTGTTTAATTATTCTGGTGTTCAATAAAGAGTTTATTTATCTTTCTGTGTACGTACGTATGTATGTTCACTATAAATGATTACCGAACATGGTAATGTTACACGGAACACGAATATATAAGGAATAAAAAGGTCCAACCTATAGGTACGTTACCTACCTACCCGTACCCGCTCCCTTTCCGTTCCCGTTCCCGTTGGTGACCCGTCACTATGTCTACAGCCAGTTATCTTTTGCAAAGATTCAAGTTTGTGAGTTTATGGAATACGATTTCTCATAGAAACGTTTCCACCCTTGTCTTAGCGGAGGAATTTCCAGAAATCGTTTCGAAACGATTAGATTGAGGATCAACCAATTTCAGATCAATTTACAGCACCCGTAAAACATTGAATTGCACCCCGTTTATGGGGTAGATGGTTAGTAATTTGTAGCTACCAAACCCAACACATGTAAAAGTTCTCTTTTAACACCCCATGCACCCTTTTGAAAAAGTTTATCCTCAACCATATGTATATGTTCATATCTGAACATTTTATACAAAGTAACCAACCATTTGCATGACTCTTTTAGAAGTTCCCTTATAATCACCCATTGCACCCTGTTTAAGAGGGAGGTCTGTAACTATTTTTAGTGAAAAATATTTATTCAAAGTTTCAAACCAATGAACGATGCGTTTAAAAGTTTATAACGAATAAAACCCTAACAACAAGAACACCAGCCTATATCAGTCCACAGCCTGACATAGGCCACTACATATAGGAAGGGGGATATGTCTATAATCCCCACGCTGAATATGCTGGTTGGGGATAGCAGGACACAGCTTTTCGCATCGTGCTGACGCTGCTGCCCGCTTTCGGTCAGAGAATTTAGCAACGCCGGAGTCAGGCTGCGCTATACCGCAATCAGCCGGCCACTAGAGTCCCATTTTTCAGTTAGCAGGGTGCACTACGGGCAGGTGAGGTCGGTTTGAGTTCCAAAGGTGGCGGTCGGAACCCCTTACATGCCCTTTATAACAATTGCACTCTATTTATGTGGTTGATCCTCAACCATCTGTGGTAAAGAATATTTGTACAAAGTTTCAAAGCGATCTAATTACGCGTTTAAAAATTACCTCAAAACACTTTATTGCACCCCTTTAAACGTTTGATCCTTAACCGTCCGTAGTGAGGAATATTTGTACAAAGTTTTAACCCGCATTAAGTGTTACAAAAAAAAATAGTAAAAAAAACTAACGTTGAGCTGCAAACTTTAACACCCATTTTTAACCCATTGCACCCCCCGTAAAGGGATAGTTTTGGATTTTTCTCCTATCGTGTCATATTACTTGAATTGTACAATATTTATACCAAGTTTTAAAATTTTGCACTTCAAGGAATGGGATTTTTCATACAAACTTTTTACCCTTATTCAACCCTTGGGTTTGAATTTTCAAAAATCGTTTGGCCCTGTAGTTTCTGAGATTTCGTGATGAGTGTGTTAGTGAGTGAGTGGAGTTTTATTTTATATATATACTAGCTTCCCGTCCCGGCTTCGCACGGTTTATGGCATTTTTTTACACCTTGGGTTACGTACGTTACTTAAGTTTTAGTAAGGATCCCTAATCTTTTCTCAACAGTGAAATAATTTTTGAAATCGGCACAGTAGTTTTTGAGTTGAATTCATTACAAACACACACACACGAAAATAAAAAAAAAACCTTTTTAGGATATAAGTGTAGATTAATGTAGATATAGATTTGGTTAGCATACATAATAGACACAGAAACCACCCAGATCAGAGACATATTTTCGCAGCGGGAACAGAACCTTCTGCGTCTCAGGCGGGCTTTCGCCCACTTCGCCACAGAGGTTGTTAACATACAGATTATAAATAGTAAACATCTAGACCCGAGGCCACATAGTTGCAGATTATATACAAACTACACCACCACACCAGCTTATATCAGTCCTCTACTGGACATAGACCTCTACCAATAAAGGGGGATATGCCTATAATCCCCACGCTGGGCGAAGGCACGCGAAAAACAGTCCTCATGACTGTTCTTCGCAGGGCCTCCGACGTTGCTGCCCGTCGGCGGTCAGGGAATTTAATTGTCCAACATTCATACAAACAAAATCATTCAAACATTTGTCTCGAAGCCAACCCATAACCCCTCGCAGGTATGTTGTATAAACATACGAGTATATCTAGAACTATGTATACTAGTAAGCTGTGTATCAAAAACATTCTTACCGGGTTTGAATAGAAGCCCGACGGCGTAAACATGTCGTTCCATTGCGAGAATGGAGATGAAGAACCCTGAAAACGCCATAATATTGTTCAAAGCAGAAAAAAAAACCACAACATTGGTAACCATACGAAGTTATTATATTTCGCATACTTGCATAGGTACTTAAGTTATTCTTAAGAATTATGATACAGATATTTAACTTATTCGCAGCGGTCACACACCCTGCGCCTTTATATGGAGCGCAGTACAGAAAACAAATAATTTGAACGACACCATGCGAACGACGCGACGCGACACAATAGATGTTGTAACCGAAGAGATTATGATATAAAATGAATAAATATTAAAATGAATAATGAATAATAAAACATAACCAGATGGCCTACCATTAACCATTACCATACGATACAATTCATACCAGATTTAAATCCGATTTTCGACGCCAATTCACATTAATTTTCATATTCGTACTGTTACCTAATAAATAAAGGTTAGGCTTTACTATTGTTACTTATTTTTGACGTTTTGGTGGACGTGGTACGCAAACATTGCTCGTAAACAGTTCAAGAAAACTGACTGGTATGATAGGTATCGTCTTGCACTTTGATATGTATGATCTGAACAATAATGCATATGATCTGATTAAATATGATCTAATATGATCTGATAGAAATGCAGTATTATATCTTACATCGAAAAAAATTTTATTTCACCGACAAAATTAAACAATATTTGGTGTGATTTTTTTTAAGAGCTGTGATGCAGTTCCTTCCGCCGGTAGTAATCTGAAGATCAATGTGTATGCAAAGCAATAAAACCATATATAATTAGCTCATTTTTTATCAGTTTTTATTTATTAAAGCATGATAATTACATATAAAATAAAAACAACAGCAACAAAAGCCAAAATTATAGGTAAAAAGTCATTATTTTATACCGATAGTTTGTTAAACTTTTTATATCGTTTACATTGCACCTTAGATTGAAGTGCATTGTATTAAAACCAAAGTGATCGAACGATTCCTTCATACTGACATGAACATTAGACTTATTCCCAGAGGTCCATGATTCTATTTTTTTAATTTCCCAGCAGGTCCATGAAAATTTTAACTATAATTTTAAATGTTCATACATGAATTCCCAATGGGTCCATGATATTTAACAAATGTACAGTCAGTTAAAACAATGCGAAAGGGTATTTCTTTAGTTAGCGAGTCTTCATGTCATTAGAGCGACAGGTTTGAGCGAGATAGCGTGCATAGATTTGGTAGAGATATTATTTACGATTAGTTGACCTTGCGCCCTTGCGGTGAAGGTGAAGTGTTTTAGTGCAAATCAGGATGGCGCTTGCGCTGCTGGCCCTAGCGAGGCCACAGGATTTACTTTCATAGACGGTCCAAGTAAGTACGTTACATTGATTGGGTCTTAATTCACGGGTAACCTGAATTTCGCACCCTGTGCCCAACCGTTCCCTAAAATGTTTCAGGTACCAAAATCCTTGATTAGGCAATAGACCGTTGTATGTGTCTATTTATAATTAAAATTATAATAAAAAAAGTAGCTTAACAGACTGTAGTACATAAACATTTTATTTTTTCAAAAACTAGATGATTTTTTAAATATTTTTCTGTATTCTGTTCTTGTACCCCCTCTAACATTTTGGTCCTTTCTTTTTGCTATACCCTGTTTATCAAAAAAATATCTCTATATAAAAATTTATCAAATTTTCATTATAGTTTATCGCTTTATAGCTTGACCACAGCTGACCTTACATTTATTGAGGTTTCTACAAAACCATATTAGCTGGAGACTTTGCTAAAATTTTCCTGTAAAATATAGATATACTTACGGAACTGGTGCTTTTTACCCGCAAGCTAAAGCTGCCTTCAATACAACTTCCATCCCTATTCGGAACAAAACTCGTCCTCAGTAAGGAAGTAAAGTATCTAGGGATATGGCTGGATAGAAAACTGTTATGGTAAAACAGCTGGACCATGTCACAACAAAGGCAACCAACGTGCTGTGGCAGTGCACACGAGCCATCGGCAAGGACTGGGGATTAAAACCCAACCTTTGTCTTTGGATGTACACAGTTATGGTCCGTCCAGTACTCACTTATGGCGCTATTGTATGGTGGCCAAGAACAAATCTGGTAACAACTATAAACAAACTACAACAAGTACAAATACTTGCATACTCGCTGATCAGTGGTTGCACAAAATCCACCCCATCAGCTGCGCTAGATATTATACTAGGATTAGTGCCACTACACTTGCATATACAGCAAGAAGCCATGGCGCTGCACTCAGAATAAAGTCAACAAACCAGTGGAAGATAGTGTCAGGACAACGAACCACTGCAAAATACTGAACAAAGCTATAGATATCATCTCTGAAGCAACGAAGGGTACAGACAGAGTAGCCACGACGTATTTTACATGCAAAGGGTACCAGATTATCAACAAAGAGGACATACACGGTCCAACATCAACGACCACCTATCACATATTCACTCGAAATCTTGCACCTGTAAAACAAAACTCTTATTTATATATAATTGGTTTACTAAAATTACGTTGGTAAACAAGATGAATTAGATTTTTTCGAATTTAATTGCGACCGAACTTTATAGCCCGCTATGTGTAAAGTATCGTTAGATACTAACTTAATAATGTTATTGTTACATAAAATAAATTGCGAATTATTTACCAACGTAATTTTAAGAAACCAATTATAAATATAAATATAAATAAGAGTTTTGTTTTAAAGTAACGAGATTTTGCACACGCACACAGATTTTTTTCGCATAGAACCAAATACCATCGCATCAAATAAAACAAACACGAAGCTATAGTAAATTAAAAGACTCACATTCTCAATGTAATCCTCAATCCGTAGGTACATTTCCTGACTAACAAACTGTCTCAGCAGTTGTTTTTTTTTCTCGATTTCTTCCATCTTATTTTTAATTTCAACATGAGCCATTTCGTTTTCTTGTTGTAACTGTCCGATTTGGTGATTATATAGCTCAGTCCTAAAACATGAAATAAAAACAAACAAGTTAGAATACTGTTACACAGTTTGAAAAACTTCTTAGCTTTACAAATTCATAACGACTTCTGTGGTGCAGTGGGCGAAGGCCCGCCTGTGACGCAGAAGGTTGCGGGTTCGATTCCCGCTGCGGGACAAATGTTTGCATGTTCTGCAGATATTTGTCTCGGGTCTGGGTGTTTCCTATTTATGATATGTATGTATTTACAAAAAAAATATATCTATGTAGTATATCAATCATGTGGTTCCCATAATACAAGCTCTGCTTAGTTCGAGGCTACACGACGCTACACGAGGCTACGAGGGATGCTGTGTGATAACGTCCAGGAATAATCCTAATTTATAAGCCGTGGTATTTTTTTTTTGCGCCTTTTTGTGTCATCTTCGTAACTGAGCCTTAGGAGTCCTTGCGAAATAGCTGTTCTACACGTGGCTAAGCCACATTGACATTATTTTATGTAAATGCGAGTAATAATTGTAGATTTTATAAATATATAACTAATTTTTGCATGAGCTTCGCTACAAATACTAGTTGTGTGGTAGAACTTTCTGTTTAATTCGCCGTTACACGAAACTATCATAGTTCACGAGTCCACTTATCTGGCCGGGAAAAGTGTTCAAGTACGCAATATGAATGCAATTTATTCATATTGCGTACTTGAAAACTTTTCCCGGCCAGGTAATGTATATTACCAGTATGCGAAATTGTATATTTGAACGCTATATTTCTTTCACAGCAAAATGCTTAAAATTAATATTTCGCTATCACAAAAACAGAATTAAAACGCAGTTTTTTTATATTTATTAAGACATAGCCTTAGTAAAATCAAACTATTATTATTATTAAAAATACAAACTATTTTCGTCGATTTTGTTTTTTTAGAAGATACTACAAATTAATATGACTGTCTTAGAACTAGTAGTTCTAAAGACACTCAAGACGTTAGAGAACTTGCCATACTTAGAGAGAAAATATCAGCTTGATTGAAAATAGGACGCCATAGGAAGTTTCACAGCAAAGCAACCAGGTACTATAGTCTGGTATTATATTGGGGGTTACTGCGACTTATCTTGTTTACGAGCCAGATAATAATATAGAAAAAACGCTAATGGTGTATTTTTTAACAAAAAACCTGTCGTGTACTACCCGAGTATAGAAAATTTAAATGCATAGTTCACAATATCTAATAATAATTTTTAAACAGAATGACAAGAGAATGAAATGAGAATTGTTGCCAAAAGTAATTATGTTCATGAATTGTTAGGAAGGTACAGTAAATTTACAACAATTACCGAATAGAACCTTTCAGTAGAAAGTATAATAGTACATGGCCCGCGATGGAAAGTCCGATGTGTAATCTTGAGATAATTAATGTTTAATAGTTTTCCATTCATCGGGTGACAGCAATTCAGGTGATTTTTATGTTATTTTGCACGGGAAATGTTATGATAGGACACGTGTAAAAGCTATGCGAAATAAACCGTCCACGTAAACTTATATTATATGGAGCCTCTTTAGACGTGTTAACGTTTTTTTCCTAATTTAAACTTTCGTTATATTTTGACCAATAAAAGAGTATTACCAATATACCTTAGTGACCGTCGAAAATGTTTTGGGCACACACAGCCGTGAATAATCGAATAGTCTCACAATTACTCGCTTCGCACCTATGAACTGTGTTACAAATTTACTCATCTCAACCAACTGAATACACACAAAACTCAGCAAAAAGAAAAATATAAATATCAAATCGAAATACATAATATTAATATAGATAGCCGTTAAAACAAGCTGCTAATTATATTGTCTATTATTATCAAAATATGATATTGTAAAGATTAATTTCTGGATTCTCGCACAGCAATTGTCTTCAAAGGACTTGGTGAAGCCAAGCGGGAAGACAGTAAATGAACTAGAATAAATCATTACAATACTATTGAAACTTTTGTAATATAATAAATATTATATACTTATTAGAAAATATATCTACGTTCATTGACAATAACAAGCAGACATACAGTCGATTCGATACTACAATGTCGATTGCTAAAAATTCGCTGAAAAAATATTGATAAGTATTAAGGATATTCCGACTGATGAACGCGCATTGCTTGCAAAACACTCGCTAATCCACAACGCCCCTCAGCATGCCGTTGGCTGTCGGTCGAATATCCGTGTCCCTTTTCTTTTCGTTTAATTGATATAACATGCGAAACAAATATTAATAGGTATCATTAGTGATCAAACCTGAGTAGACGCTGCACACAGTTTTCGCAGGAGCTGTGATTGGAGCACTCTGTTTTCCTTAATTTGCTTGGCCCGGCTGAGAACAAAACCAATGAGCGCATAGCAAACATACATTAGCAGATAGAAAATACACATGAGTAGAAGTATGCATGCAAACGATTTCCGTGCAAGCAGCATTTAGTTGGTAACTGCTGTGACTCTAATGTTGAATCTTTCGCAAAAAGAAGCCCGATTCCCGAGACATTCCAATTATCTTTGTTTGTATTGTGTTAGTATTTTGTATTTTAGGCTTTATATTCATCAAGCAACAGCTCAGTGAGTAACCTGTCCTGGTAACTGACTTATTTTTAATATAATCTATGAATTACATTAATCACCACAACAGACGGTGAAGAATTCGATTACAAAAACTACATAGTAGATAATCCCAAACATAACTCTCGATTTGCACACAAAAGTAATTAAACTAATTAATTAACTAAACTAAAAAATTAAAAAACGAAAATACGATAACTGAAAAGTAAAAAATAAGTTTTCATTTGTTTTCAAAATAACGTTACTTACGATTCACTTGATATAACAGCTATTCAAATTATTTTTTTATTTTTCACTATTTGGTTTTCGTTTTTAATATTTATTTTATTCACAACTTTATAATTGGGTTGTGACAAATCACATGGAATGCTTACTGCAATGGCAATAAATCAAATTTGAAGTTATTAACAATTGAGATACTAAAATGTCTATCCAAAAGAATCATATTTAAATTTAAATTTTTAAGTTGTTTACATTCAAATGTCTAAAAACATAAGTATAATATTTGAATGAGCTGAATACTTTTTTATGAGTAATGAAATATTTGTAATGAAACTTGCGGAGTCAGGTAGCACGGAAATCGCAGCATTCTATCATAAAATATTACAAGTAGTATAAAACCCCACAGGTAAACAGAGCATAAAAACATAATTGAAATGTGGGTAGGTATCATGAGATTGAACACAACGTCAAGCAGATAAGATGGGAGATGGAAAAATCAACAGAAGCTTCTACGGAAGAAACATTATTATTTCCATCCAAAATACAATAAATATATTCTTGTGACTTCCATTTTTTTGTTCTCGATAGGGCAAAAGTAATTTGACGACCTCTGTGGCGCAATGAGCGAAGGTCCGCCTGAGACGCAGAAGGTTCTGGAAGGTCTGGGTATTTTCTATGTAAGAAATATATGAATTTACAAGCTCTACTTAGTTTGGGGCTTCATGATGCTGTGTGATAATGTCCAGCATTAATAAGTCTAGATAACAATAAACTACGAAAAAATAGGTATGTTCCCAACGAAAATGATAAAAAATAACTAATTTGTATCTCAGTTTACCTGCAGGATCCCAAAACTTATTAATTGTCCAACAATTTTGAAATTGTTATCATTAATGGCAATTTTTGCAACTGGTATTGATAAAATTTCGAATTTATTTTCAAAAATGTATTAATGGGTATTTTTTTTTTAAGTTATCTTATTTCATTTGAAACAAATTTTACTATTTTAATGGCGCAGAGAGAATTCGCTCAAATCACGCCACTGCTTAAGCAGATTCTTGAAATAATAATATCAACTTATTCCTAGTGTATTTGTTAATTTAATAATATAATTTAAAATCAATTAACATTTAAAAGTTTAAAAGTAATCTTGCTCAAAAGATACTTTTTTAAACGACATTTACTGTTTCAGTTTTTTAAGATAAGTACATTGAAAATAAGGTAACACATTTATCAATACCAGGCATAGTAAAATTATTCAAAAAGTAAACATAATATTTATCAAGTTGCCTTATTTTATTATTATTCGCTTATACTAATTTATTTTCAAAATCATCTTAAATATAAATTATCAAAATATTTATTGTTATTAAATGACTTCTTTTAGTACTTTGTTTCAATAGCTCTGACCTATGGCGCTAAGCGTATTTTATGAAATTTATTTTGTATGGATATATTTGATTTGATTACCTATTTCAATATTTTGGTATCATTTCAAATTAATTACCTTCAGAGTCTTCTGCAGGCCTTTTGATAGCTCTGTTTGCTGTTGAAGGGAGCGGTGGTGGTGGTCTAGTTGAATCGAACCTGAAACAACAAAAATATTACTTTTCATACTGTTTTGGACAATGGGCAAAAATTTATGAAACCTGGGACCACTCTCCAATAGCATGTATGTAGTTGGATAGGTATTTTTAATTAGAACAATATTTTCTCTAGCAGCTTTGTTGAAATTTTTGTCCGTTCGGAGCTATAGGTATAAATCTAAATATGAAGGTAAAACTCAATCATTCTTTTAATTCTTTATTGTACACAAAAACATAATACAGGAATAAATTTACTTAAATGCTATGTATGTAGGCGAAAGTAAATAAAAAAAATTAAAAAAATATATAGCTGGCAGTAAAAAGTCATTTTAAATTTACTGTGAAGTAAAGGTACACACGCCGGCAAAGTTAAATTAATAGAAGCAAAATGCTAATTATTTCCAAATCTGTATTTTTATTTGGATTTCATTAATTTATTTTATTAATCGTTAATTGTATTATTAATAATAGCTTAATAATAACAAAGTTTCGTGTTTTAATAACTTTATTTTGAAAAGAATATAAATAAAAACCAATAATTATGTTTCTTTCATTTTAAGTTGTTGTACAGTTTTTTTTTATTATTGATGATTAAATAAAAAATAATAATAGCGCGTATGGCTTCCACGGGCTATTATGAGAGCCTGAATGCATTTTTCCATGCTCCAAATGATGCTATTATTAATTTCTTGGGGCAAATTCTCACTCTTCGACTAGGGCTAATTCAGCTCTTCGATGTTCCTGGGAGTATATTGATCACTACAGATGATTAAAGCCATATCTTTTAAATGGGTGCAATAGGGTGTTTTAAGGAACTTTTAAATGCTTGTATATTAAAATTAAACCATTCACTACAAACAGTTAGGGCTCTATCTCTTTAAGGGTGTGCAATGGGTGTAATAGTTTGTATAGGAAAACTTTTCAAAGCTTGGTGGGATTTGCTTAAAACTTGGCATAAATATTCTTTAGTACATTTCGTAAAATTCAATACGATATTTTAAAAATACTATTCCTTAATGGGGTGCATAAGGTTGTGGTCATTTAATATTAAAACTTTTTAAGGGTTGTGCGATTTGCTTAGAACTTGAATGAATAGCTTTGTGAACTGGGCTCCTGACTTAGAACCTGAAAATCGTTTTTTATCCTTATAGATTCTGGTAATATATTATTGTAGTAAAAATGTTTGTTCAAAAAACAACATTTAATATATTAACAAAAAAGGAATTTTGAAAATCGGTCCACGACTGACTGAGATATCAGTAAACATACATAAAAAAAAGATTCCGATGAAATGAGAATCTCATCTTGTGGACACTCCGTCCACAAAACGGACACTTTATTTTAAGTATGTTCACCGATATCTCAGGCAGTCGAGGACCTATTTTCAAAATTTTTGTTTTAATGGCCATATAATTTAATAAGTACATGTCTGAACGGGGGAAACTTTCCAGGGGGCAGCGGTTACAGAAAAATTAAACCTATTTCACTGACGAAGTCGCAGGGCGTCCGCTAGTCTACACCAATATTATAAAGAGGAAAGATTTGTTTGTTTGTTTGTTTGCATTGAATAGGTTCCGAAACTACTGGACCGATTTAAAATATCCTTTCACCGTTGGGTAAATACACTATCCCCAGTTGTTATAGGCTATATTATATTTTTAAAAAAATTAGGGTTCCTTACTAAAATTTCAATAATGTAACCCGAAGTGTAAAAAAATTACTTACAAAATTCCTTACATCGCGTGCGCTGCGAAAACTATTGATGATAGAACAAAATAATGTACTACGACTATTAAGAACACATCATAATCTACAAAAAGTGTCGCGACAGCATATGTCTAGCTATTATAGTTATGTCACAATAAGTGTTAATTTATTTTAAAAATTTAATGGAACTGCCGGTACTGGAAAAGGCTTTTTATTTGTCACTCGATATTAATCCTTATCAAAATAAATAACTTTATATTCAAGACTGTTTCAATAACTTTAAATAACTTTTTAAATCATTCAATTTGGACATTCCATTCAAAAGATATTATCACGAGTTTAAAAATGTAAGTAGTTGAAAAAAGTTGCGTGGTCATGTCACCACTTACCCCGCTCAGCCTAGCTAGGCAGCAAAGCGATGAAATAAGCGTTACGGGGGTACGGAAGGGAAGACAATACTTATTATTAAAAAATAAAGGGTGTATGTGTGTGTGTAAAAAGTTATAACTTTTGTTTTTTTTTTATTAACTAACCGTGCGAAGCCGGGGCGGACCGCTAGTTCCTAATAAATTTAAATTAACTTCTTACAACCACCTATATTATGTTTTCTCCAGAATATTATGATAATCAAAATGTACCAACATTTCAACAAAGCTGTCATAGTAAAAATTGCTATTGGAGGGTGATACCAATTTGCCCATTCTTGAATCTAAACTCAAATGTTTTGGTATTGAAATGAGTACTAAATGAAAGAAGGCCATGTTATTATAATGTACTGGTGCCATCGACTAGTACATAAATCCGTTTAGCAGTATCCAATAATATCCACACATAAAATCATGACTATATCCCAGAAGGGTAAGCGGCGACTATTGACCTTCATTTGCCATGATCCTGGCATTCTGATCCACTCTGCTAACCAACAAAGGGGCTCTAGCGGCCTGCTGACTGCCAAATAGCTCAGCCTAACAACAACAAAGCTAAATCATCTGCCTTCCAATGGGCAGCAGCGTCGGTGGTGCTGTGCCCTGCGATCCTCAACCCGCATGCCCAACAGCGTGGGGATTAGGGCCCCCTTCTTATTAGGGGAGGCTTATGTCCAGCAGTGGACATATATAGGCCTATGTCCAGCAGTGGACAGATATAGACAGGAGTTGTATAATTTCATTGGCACTCTGTAATTGATGTGGCCTGGGAAATGAGAACCATGTTGTATCATTATTTGCCCACTGGGTCGATACCAACCCATCTAATTATTTGTTTCGATATGAGAGAGAAAAGCATTTTATGTTTAAAACTCATTACTTGTTTACCAATATAGTATTTATTTTATATTTTTGATAAAATCAAAAAATACACAAGTAAATAAATGCTGCTGTGATAGCCGGTGCACAATTTTTGTAGAAATAAATAATGTTCATACTTTCTTTGAAAATATCTAACTGACGTGAGCAGTTTTGACAAGTGAACTGTATTCATAGTTTAGTTTTACCATCATTTAAAACTTAGACCACGTTAATTATGGCTTAACATAATTTTTTTTTACGAATGAGGCTTGAGATTGGATAAATAAATTTTGGCTCATTTTTGCGCTCTTGAGCATATATGGGTTAAATTTTGTTTTATCATTATGATTCCTGGTCTAGACCTACATAAATATGCAGCTCAATCTGTTCAGTAGTTTTTTTTTATAACAAACATAGGTACAACATACAAACAAACTTTCATATATATTTAAATACAATGTTTAAGATACAATGAAGCATACTTACAAGGGGGGCAGTGGTTGTTGGCTCATTGGCGGAAGATAGTGCTGTGCTGATATATTTTGTTGTGCTGGTGGTATAACTCCTAAAACAATATGAACCATTGAAATAACACAACTTTACACATATCCTATAAAATTCATCTTCATAATCTTAACTAGAATGTTTTGTCACTTCTATTTAAATTTTTTCAACATGTGAATAAAATAGTCTGGTTTCGTGAGTAAACATAGTGGACTAAACCAAAGGAGAATGCCGTCCGATGTATGGCGCTCGGTACCAAGACTAAAGGGAGTGCGTCAACAAAATATCCAATCAGTTTTTAGTCGATTCTACTGTCAAAATAATTCAAAAAGGGTTATTGCCATAGTAACACTTTACATCAATGTTTATTGCCATAGCAACGTGTATATCATTGGTTGTTGTAGTAGTTGTTGTGTCTAATGGCGGCGTGCAACGGAAACCAAATCAACAAAATATTTTTTACTTGATTATTAATCGAGTCGGTGTGTAAAACTAAAGAAAATGTTAATGTCATTTATAAAATATAATTAATTTTATGGGATACGTTCGGTTTTGACGCAATTGGTACGGGTTCTCGGCATTCTCCTTTGTTGCTGTTGTGTTGACTGATCACTTTAGAGCTGATATCGGCTCAACTTTCTTTAAGGCTAAATGAGCTAGGCGGCTAAAACTTTTTTCACAGATAGGTCTCTAGTTAGGAAGTCCTGTGAATTGGCGTACCGTGGAAACAAATAGTTTTCGAGCTATGAATTTTTGAAAATTCCCATTTTTCACATTCGTCAAACTAGATGTCATTGAGACCAGTTTTTTTTTTTTTAAGTATGGCCAAACCCAAATTCGGTTATTTTTAACAATGATATTTCTCATTGGTTTACCGGAAATTTTGTTGTTTGTTTAATCGATTGAATTTAGTAGTGTAATCATTCTCTTGCGGTCGGAGTTGAGCGTTGTGTAAGTGTTCTTGTCCACAATAAAGGGCACCCCAAATTGAGTAATTAGAATATAAATATATTACAGTACCGACACAGCGCACCCCAATTCACCAAGTCTTGTGGTCCCTTCCCCTGGAGTGCATGTAATCATTTTTCAAAGATGCTATTGATCTAATAAACAAATAAATACATTATTTTGTACGTACCCGTGTATGTCGGTGATGGTATGCTTGCAGATTTCCTTATTCCTAAATTGTGAGGGGGAAGCACTTGCACTGAAGCACCAACTTGGGATGCATTGTGCATATTTCTAGAAGACTGCGGTGGAGGTGGAGGTGGTGGCATAGGTGCTGACATGGGTGCAGGCATAGGGGCCGGCATTGGTGGCAATGTTACCGGCACTGGCATCGTAGCTTGCATGTGGCCTTGCAATGGGCCCTGCATGGGGCCATGCATTAGCATTGAGGGTTGCATGGGCTGAGGCATTGAAGAATGCGGCGGGCCACTCGGCCCCGTCGTCGCCGTCGGCGGTGGAGGCGGCGGCGGAGGCTGCACTATGTACTCGTACATCATATTATGTGCTGGCGGCACGTTTTGAATACTTTCAGGAGCTGCGCCTCCAGACGCCGGCGCAGGGGCGGATGCGGGGCCAGTACTCAAAATAGTGTATCTATCTCTGAGTATTTTTGGGATCAGCCCATTCAATAGAAACATATTCTCTTCTTCGCGACTCGTATGTAAATAGGTGCAATCCGGTCGCGTGCAGCCCGTTCTGTTTTGGTGGTCGTGACAAAATTTGAGCACGGCTTTCATCGCCTCAAACTCGAGATCATGTCGATATTTGCACTGAGCGCCCATTGTACATATTCCCCATATGTAATCCCTACATATTCCTGAAGCTTCGGCCGTGGAAGTCGGCGGAGGGGGATTTCGCGTTCGTGGATCAGTTGGGGGCGCAGCCTGTTGCGGCGTTGGTTGGCGGCCATGTTGGATATTGTTATTCATGAACTGTTGAAAACCAAACGATTCCTTGATTTTACAAAACGAACAGTTATAGACGTTGACAATAGTTTTATTGAATATGCTTAGCTAATAATGTCTCTGAAATTATGAAACTCACCGTTTTTGTCGGGCACCAAATGTTCAGAATTTACGGTTTCACTTCAACACAACAACATTTACAGTACGGTCGGCGAATCAAGGCAAACGTGATTATAGGCTCAGGCGCAAGTTCGCCCATGTACAGTCATGATGAAAATTGTGAGTGAAGTAGGTTTTTCTTCTGGAGTAATTATCTAAAATGTTTAATTAAAGTATAAGAATCCGCGTCCGCTCAGCAAACAGTCAACAAATAAAACACTTTTCACAAAATAACAGTAAAAAAACGCTATCCGAAGCAGAACTTTGAACTTGGAACGAATAACAACATTTTACGAACAGTTTTGAACTTGACTATATTGATAGTAGCGATGTTACGACTCGATCTACCAACCCGGTTCAAATCGGTTTGAGCTCCAAACCGTTCAAGTCGGTTTGAACCGATGTCAAATCGATCTGAACGAGCTGAGGTGAGCGACGCGGCGCGGTGCAGCCCCGCGAGTCGGTACTTCGCTCGGCGTCGCGTCGCCGGCGGTCGGTCGGTTCAACTCGGTTCAACTCGGTTCGGCTCGGCAGTTGTGGTTGAGCAAGTGCAGCGAATGTATGTAATGTTTAGTGTTTTGTTGCGTTTAGTTAGTTGGTTATTTTATTTTATATCAAAAGGTTGTTTATTTGTAAATAGTGAACTATTTTCAGTAAAAATTATTTCTTGATCTCAGTTAAAAATACATAGCATAAAAATATATGTATAAAAATAAAGAGCTTTGAGTTGAATTTTTATTTATACCTCCCTCAGGGCTATGAAAATATGAAAAAAAAATTACTTTATAAAGTCGATTTTAATTAGTTCTTGGTATCTACCAGAAACGAGTTAAATTTTTATTATTAATCCAGTTTCATAATCATAAAATTGTAACATGTGCTAAGACCACAAAAATCTAAGTAAACCGGGTTAAAATTGAAAACGAGTTATAAACCGAAATGACAAAGTCGATGCGATGCGATGAACCAATTTGTATTAAATTGGTTCGTCGCATCGGTTTGTAACTCGGTTTCAACCCGGTTTACATAGATTTTTTCGGTTCGGTTTACAACTCGGTTTGCATGTACCTTCAACCCGGTTTGCGTCGGTTTGAAAAATTTTGAGATCGTTACATCATTAATTGATAGATGAAACGCAAACACGCACTATAGCAATTGCTTGAAGTGCGAGTGAGAAAGACTTCGGACGAACTCGCTATCCGAACACTTCCGATCGCTACCGAGTAGAGATGCTATCCTTCCCTGCCGGCTGTTTGTTTACAATCGATTATTTGAATCTATTATTTATCACGATTGCTAGAACAATAATAATTTAACCTGTAAATATTATAAATTATGAAAAATAATCTGTAAATATAAATTTATTTGGCATAAGTAATGATAGTTTTTTAATTAGGCCTTTTTTCACACTTCTAAAAGACATTGAAAGTCGCGACAGTAACTTACTCATGTTTTTAATGAAACAACTTTAAAACAATCGTTTATTGCTAAGTGGCTACCTACTTAGTCTTCTTATGCTGCTACCTACTTAAGTGCCTATCTACTCAGTCTTGTTAGAGGTTAAAATACTTGCTCGTTTCCTTTGTGTGCTACCTATGGTCGATACCAAACATATTGTACAGTTCCTTTTACCCTCGTAGCGCAGCTGGCCCAGCTTCCTACCTACCTAGCTACCTACGATCGTCCTACCTACCTAACCCCACATGATCCTATCTAGTACTTAATTTTTAATTATTTATTGTTAGTAACACCAACGACAACTCACATTCCAGAACAGTAGAATTGTAATAAATACATAGCTAAATTATAATCTAAGATTTATTATGGATAATCATTAATTTACCAATTTACATCAACTCGATACATGAACTCAAGCTTAACGATAACGTAATCGAAGTAATTTCATAAACTATCGATTTAATTTGATTGATTCATGTTTGATTTACTGTTTTTGAGAGGTGCATCTCTAGCCTAAAAGACTTTGCCCCTCCCGCCCCGCTATACCTCACCACACCACCAATTCGCTCCCAAAAAACGATACTGAATACTGAGCACCCTTTTGTGGCTAACTTCACAGTCGCCGAGATCCGCCGACCGTACTGTACCTCCTCCACCTCTTGATATTGTTCAATGTTCACAATACTTCTAACATCCTAAAATAAGTGAATTCCCAGATTTATTTCGTATACAAACTCTAGAAAATAAGGGGGTACCGAAACATGTTCTTTGTAACCGAAACAAGCTAATGAATTTTTGCATCATGCAACCACTTGTATAATAATTTGTAAAACCCGTTAGACTTTTTATTAAATGAAACATTTTTGAACTGACCTAATTTGTTGATTTCCAAATGGAATTCGTCACGGCGAAGCGTGCACGTCTTCCAAACTGCAAATTGAAAATTAATAAAAAAAAAAATATGTCAAACACAATTCAATCATTCAATTTCAATCAAACAAACTGAGTGAATGAGTGATGATGAATTTGACCGTCTTGACCCTAGACAGAGAAAGCAATAGACAAATAGTTATCTTCCATCGTATTCTTTCAAGAAAGAGAACTACATATTCGTGCTTCATGTAAATAAGGGAGACCGCACTATTTGATTTACTGTCCCTTAACGCGTGCCGGTTTTTTCGTTGCGCTAAACAAACTTTGGCAGCTAGCGGCAGTTTTCTAAGATTTTGTGAAAAACTTGCTTGAAAGTAAATTATTACTTGGAAAAATTATGTTTCATCTATTGTAAATCAATAATAACAAATTAATTTTATGGATTTCTCTATTAAAATGGATCGGTGTAGTGTATTTTGGTGCAAAAGTGGCAGTGATCAAAACATTCCGGATTTGTCTTTTCATTCGTAAGTAGGTATCGTACTTTTGACGAGGTATTTATTTAGACTTCCACAATAGATAACAACATTTAGAGCAGAAATCTGTAATAAAATAAGCCAAATAGTTAAATTCGAATTTGTTTGGTGTTCCCTGCATCAGACATAATTTTTCCCACTGCATTTTAATTTTTTGCCCAACTTTCATATATGTGTAGTGAGCTAGGCAGCTGGAACTTTGGTTACAAATAGTTCTATATCTAGGAAGTCTAAATCTGAAATGGCGTAGTGTGGAAACAAATAGTTTTTGAGATATGATTATTTCAAAATTCAAATTTTTTACTTAATTTTGTCCAACTCAACATTGAGAGCAAATTTTTTTTCATAGCTAGATACCGAAAACATGGTCTTCTTTTTAATTATGGCCTCTGTGGATGAAAATATGTTATTTTTTGGTAATCGTACATTGACAATGATATTTGTCGTTTTTTTTCCGGAATAGACAGTTGGTTATTAGGTGTTTTTTACAATCACCTGGAAATCCTTCCCGAAGCAGTAGGTTCTAGGAAACCCCAACTTGAATATCTTAGGTTCTAGATATATCACAGAACTGACCCAGACCACCCCAATGCCACGTAGTCTTGTGGTCCCTATGCGTAGAGTGGATATAAAAAATGCGGAGCCAGAAGTTCGCGTGGAAGATTCTGAGTGGAGCTGGCCCGCGAGAACGAGTGGACGAAGCGACACTCAGGGCCGACCTCGCGAGAGTTCTGGCGAGAGCCCATACCCGAATCATATATCCATTTTTATGATTTGAAACTGTTTTTAAAGTGATCATAGGTCATAGGTTCCCCTATCTTAATACTCCTACATCACCCCTCTCCCCATAGTGTGTTTTAGCGTGTAATTATTTTCCTCTCATTAAGCTCCAAACTTAATTAATTTCTTTCTCGGAAACTGTGAGTTTCCCCCATTTAGGGGGAGAGTCCACACTATTAAATAATATAATTTATTTGGTTCATTATTATTTGCATAGCCCTGTTTAAAGATGACGTTTTAATTTCAGGATAAAAAACCAAAGGCCACGTAATTCAATGGCTGGTAACTGAAAATACACCTGTATGTCTCCAGTTATGTGTTAAACTTGTTACAGATTTTATCCTTCGAAGAAACTCCGAGCATAGCTCGTTCCATAGCTCGCTGAGCGACTTTAAATTGGTGGCCTAGCCGTACTTTGAGTGTCCACGTTTTGGCTCCGTATGTCAAGACGGGTTGGACGCACTGATTGAAAACTTTCGTTTTCAAATATTGCGTTTTCCAAATGCTGCCCAACACAGCCGAATCCTCCTTTTGGCCTCCTTCTTGAAGTTGTTTCTACCCAACTGCAATATCTGCTCGAGGTATTTATACTCCGAAACAACTTCAAGAAGGTGCCCATTAACGACCACTGGGCTCGGATCAATACGGTCATTGACCATGACTTTGGCTTGTCCAAATTCATGCCGAGACCTATCTTTCGCGAGGATGATGCTAGGCCATGCAGCATCTGTTGTAGCTCCTCCAGCGACTCCGCCATTTGGACTATGTCCCAACGGTTGTCGGTTCTTTGGCAGATATGGCCAGCCCACTGCCACTTCAGCTTGCTAATTCTCTGAGCTATGTCGACAACTTTAGTTCTATGTCGGATAGTCTCGTTGCGGATTCTATCCTTCAGAGAAGTTCCGAGCATAGCTCGTTCCATAGCTTGCTGAGCGACTTTAAACTGGTGGACTAGCCGTACTGTGAGTGTCCACGCTTCGGCTCCGTATGTCATGACTGGTAGGACGCACTGGTTGAAAACTATCGTTTTCAAACATTGCGGTATGGGTGACGAGAAGACTCGACGCAGTTTTCCAAATGCTGCCCAACCCAGCTGAATCCTCCTCTTGGCCTCCTTCTAGAAGTTGTTCCAACCCAACTGCAATATCTGCCCGAGGTATGTGTACTGCGAAACAATTTCAAGATGGTGTCCATTAACGACGACAGGTCTTGGATCAATTCGGTCATTGACCATAACTTTGGCTTATCCAAATTCATGCCGAGACCTATCTTTCGCGAGGATGATGCTAGGCCATCCAGCATCTGTTGTAGCTCCTCCAGCGACTCCGCCATTAGGACTATGTCATCAGCGAATCGCAAGTCTGAGATGTGCTCGCCGTTTATGTATGCCCATACCTTTCCGGTCCAGCGTCTTAGACATATCCTCCAACGCCCTTGTGACCAGTTTCGGAGATATGACATCTCCCTGTCTCACTCAGCGGCACAGTTGGATGGGCTTAGACTGTACTGACTGTAGGTCCTGTACTCGGACACTCATAGTGGCGGCTTCGTACAAACATCTCAACACTTCGATATAATGATAGTCCACTTGACATCGCTGCAGGGATTCCAGGACAGCCCAGGTTTCGACAGAGTCAAAGGCCTTCCAATAGTCCACAAAAGCCAGACACAGGGGCTGATTATACTCTTCGGACTTCTGTATAATCTGCCTAACTGTGTGAATGTGGTCTATGGTGCCATATCCTCCTCGAAACCCAGCCTGCTCGGGTGGCTGGAACTCGTCGAGTCTTCTGGCGAGACGATTCGTAATAACCCTTGAGAACAGCTTATAGACGTGGCTCAGGAGCGAGATAGTCGATCTCGTTTTTGGTCACAGTGTCGGGGCTTCGCAATGTTCACTTGCTGTGGGGCTTCTTCTCGAAGATCGAATTCATCAAGAAGAGCCCCTCCTCCTCTAGGAAGTTGACCAGCATTTGCCCCCTGTGATTTCTACACCCAAAACCATGCGGGCCCACTCTGGACTCGTCGACAATTCGCAAATCAAGTCCCCCATAACAACGTTGAAGTGAGCCTTCGTGGTGTTGTGCAAGGCTTTGGATATGTCTTCGTACATATCCTCCACTTCGTCATCCAAATGTGCCGAGGTCGGTGCGTAAACCTGAATAACCTTCATACTGTATCGCTTTGACAGCCGAAGAATCAGGTACGCTACCCTGTTCGACACACTGGAGACTTCTTCAACGTTGTTAGAAAGGGCCTTACGAACTAGAAACCCTACGCCACCCTGGGATAGTTGATCATCCTCGCGGAAGTACAGAAGGTGGCCCGAGTCTAGGGTAATGGTGTCCTCTCCCTCTGTACGGACTTCACACAACCCCAGAACATGCAACTTAATATTCTCCAGCTCCACTTCCAACTGCGCTAGATGTTCGTCGAGCCTCAGAGTGCGTCCGTCAAACGTAGCCAAGGTCAGGTTTTGCGGATAGCCCGGTGATTGTTAGCACCCCCTGTCCCGCCGTTACCATGACCGATTAAGGTAACAAGGTAGATTATAAATGAAAAAAATTGTCATGCAGGTAAAGTATTGATAGATTAATATGGTTTGTTTATTTCTTGTTTGAATTGGTTGTCTCTGAATTTCTTGGGCATTATGCAAATATTTTACCCATTATCATCATCATCATCATCATCATCAGCCTGTAGCAGTTCATTGCTATAGAAACATTTTATTGCTTAAACAAACATTTGTCTCGCGGCGGGAACCGAACCCGTAACCTCAATACCTACGTTTAAGTTATACCTATCTGAAGTTGAATCTCGGTGGGGATTATGAGTCGATGTTTTTCTTCTGTTTCATAATCCTCACTAATGGGCCAGACCTGGTGGGGAATAGGGAATGATCCGCGACGGTGACGTACCCACTTTCTTCCCATCGTTGCCGAAAAAAGTCCGAAAACGGACTAAAAAGTCCCATCGTTTTTTTTGTCCAATTTCTACAGCACCTTTTAGGACTTTTTTGTACAGTATGAAGATGAAGATTGAGAATTCAATTAACCTATTAAAAAAATTCATGGCTCGCTTCGCTTGCCGATTTTTAAAACCTACCTTTGATTGCGTTACAATCCTTCACATTACCTAGATAGGTTAGGCATATAGGTATTGTAGTACTAGGTAGGTTTAACTCTAATTAGGTACCTGCCAAAAGGTGGCTGGTGGCTGGCTTCGCTCACCGACTTTGTTGATAATGAGAGTAACTTTCACCCACAGGTCTAAGGCCTGAGTGTTAGATAGAAATATGGTGATCAGGGTCTGATAGGACCTGGGTGCCTAGTGCGAGTTTTTTACTAGCTCGATCGCGTTTGCGTTTACGCAAATTTTATATGGAATCGAGGTAGTGCCATCTTAGACCAGGGTCGATAATTTTTAAAACCAAAAAAAATTATAGTAGGATGAAACCCATTAGAAAAGGAGGAGAACATTATAAAAATGAAAGGAAAAATAATTTACGGGCGATCTGAGGTCGGGAAGGGGATGGGGGTGAGTTTTTAAGGGTAAAAAACGGTTTTTCTCGATTTCCGGTAAAACTAAAAGTCGTATCGAAAAAAGTCACATGGCAAACTTGTAGGTAATAAGAAGATCTAAAACTTTTGTATTAACACTTTTTTCACATAACCTCAAAATTTATGTGAAAAATTCAAAAAACTAGGTTTTTGGTTTTTTATTTTTATCTTTTACTAAAATGTTTTTTTATTCACGAAATTTGGTGAAAACTTACCTTTTTATGTCCCAAATACGCTGTAATTTATTTGATTAGAAATATTTATTTTTTCACCTTATTTTGAATTAATATCGAAAAAGCACCCTAATTTTCAATCGAAAATTCACTCGTCAAAATATCAGCTTTTTTCAAAAAATTGGTATGTTTTCTGTTCGTTGAAATCTCTACTTTCCGATGGTGAAAAAATATATATATGTTTTTATAGTAAATCTTCTCAGAAAATGCAAAACAGTACAAGATTAAAAAATAATAATCTCCTTAATTTTGCACAAACAAATTTAGTTAATCCCATGAAAAATATATTTCAAAATACATCAAAAATATATTAAAAATAAATATCGTAATATTTTTAATAAATAAGTTTTGGCCGATTTTCATGTATATTTCATATATTTTAAATATATTTAGATACATTCAAAATGTATCTTAAAAGACATAAAAAACATAGCTAAAAATATAAAAAAATATATTTTGATTATATCTGAAATATATTTGAAATGTATAAAATATATATGAAAATCGGCCAAAAGTTAGTTATTAAAAATATTACGATTTATATTTTATATATTTTTAATATATTTTTGATGTATTTTGAAATATATTTTTTTTCACGGGATTAACTAAATTTATTTGTGCAAAATTAAGGAGATTATTATTTTTTAATCTTGTACTGTTTTGCATTTTCTGAGAAGATTTACTATAAAAACATATATATATTTTTTCACCATCGGAAAGTAGAGATTTCAACGAACAGAAAACATACCAACTTTTTGAAAAAAGCTGATATTTTGTCGGGTGAATTTTCGATTGAAAATTAGGGTGCTTTTTCGATATTAATTCAAAATAAGGTGAAAAAATAAATATTTCTAATCAAATAAATTACAGCGTATTTGGGACATAAAAAGGTAAGTTTTCACCAAATTTCGTGAATAAAAAAACATTTTAGTAAAAGATAAAAATAAAAACCAAAAACCTAGTTTTTTGAATTTTTCACATAAATTTTGAGGTTATGTGAAAAAAGTGTTAATACAAAAGTTTTAGATCTTCTTATTACCTACAACTTTGCCATTTGACTTTTTTCGATACGACTTTTAGTTTTACCGGAAATCGAGAAAAACTGTTTTTTACCCTTAAAAACTCACCCCCATCCCCTTCCCGACCTCAGATCGCCCGTAAATTATTTTTCCTTTCATTTTTATAATATTCTCCTCCTTTTCTAATGGGTTTCATCCTACTATTATTTTTTTTCACTTTTTATTATTTTTAAAGGCTTCTACCCTGGTCTATCTAGTGAGAAACTCGTGGTACTGACTCCTTTACAAACAAATTTGAGTACCCTGTTCTTTTTAATAAAACGTGTGAAGAATACTCAGATAATCATTTAAAAAAGAACAAATGGGACGAGGTAACTATGGAGCTAGTAGGTGTTGAAAAGTTCGAAGAAATGTCGGCAGAAGAAAAAAAAAAGCTTGTTATTGCCTAATTCCTTAAATTAACATTATGTACGCATATTTATCTACACTAATTTTACACTTATATATACCACATGGCGCTTTAATGGTGACATTAAATTAACCCGAGTACCTAATCGGTTCAGCATTTTCAATTTTAGAAATTATTTTTTATACCTTGACACACATAACTTGCGCCGAGTAGTCTATTTATTTAGTAGATTACCTCTTGGTACTTAATAGTATGGCCTAAGTACAGGGATCTTTTTAGTATGTAGTATGTATAGGTAGGTAGGTACAGTGGGCCAAGAAATTGGTTTTCCACCCTACGGTTGAAGTTCATGTGCACTTAGTAAAACAACAAGGTTCATTTTCCCTTGCAATTATTCTGACAGTTACTAATGCTCTCTTTATCATTTATTGTAAAAACGCTTTGCCTTGTGTCCCTATATCTGATAGCTAACCCTCGTATTTGTCTAAAAATTGTGTTTATCCGGTGCAAGCCAAATTTTGAGCCGAATTTTCTTGTCATACATATTTATAAGCTTAGCTTATCAAGAGGCTGAAATAATCCTAATTATCTTGCAAATTTTGCTCGTTATTTCTATTGTTAAATGGTAGCATTTTGTTTAATTTTTTCGCATTTATTTTATAAATAACTAATTTTCGCCCGTAGCTCCGCCCACATTAATGTTGTTTATAGCGCCAAAAGGTAAACTATGTCCTTCTCCTTAGTTCAAACTATCTTCAAACCAAATTTCATTGAAATCGGTCCAGTGGTTCAGTCGTGAAAGGTGGATAAACAACCAAACACACTTTCACATTTATAATATTAAAGTATGGATTAATAGGGGTAGAAGTAATAGAACAATACGAGTAAATCTTCCCAACAACAACTTTATACGTAATAAAATACAAATTCAATTATAACTATATAATAACTTATAAAAATTGCGAACTTCTGAACTAAGTAATTGCTGAAAAATTTTATTGTAAAATTAAAAATTATAACAGACACCTATCAATAAAAAATGCAGAAATCTATAATAGTCAGATAATATAATATATAATATCTTGTGTAACCACCACTTGCGTCTATGACAGCTTGGAGACGGTCTCTCATTGAACCCACAAGCCTTGAGCAGATATCAAATCCGCGGGTTTCCTCCCATATCTCTTAACAGTGCTGTTCCAGAGCTATATGCTTAAAATCCCTAAAATTTTATATTGGGTTAAGATCTGGCTGGACTTATTTCTGGATGTGCTTCAAACCAGGCACGCGTCACTCTTGCTGTATGCAAAGAACAATTGTCTTGTAAATAATGAAATTCTGGTTTTTCTTTTTCTGGATAAAAAATCCGATCGGCTGGCAATATTTAAACATCTAGAAATCTCACTAATATTGAGGCCATCGCTGTGTAGTGCAAATAATTTGGCTATTGATAAATTGCGAGGCATTTTAGCAAAATTGTAATCTATGTTTACCTAATAAAGATTTCAAATATTGACAGTTCTCAGTAATATTTTATTTCTTTAGTTAAAAAGAGGTTTTCACTTAGGAACAAAAAAGACTAAAGTTTTGTATTTGTTGAAAATATTAGTTTAGTTAGCAAAACTTTAGGCTAATGCCTATCGCATTGAAATAAGGTTGAAAATAACATCTTTAACCCATGACTTAAGATGTTATGCATCTCAGATAACAAAGAACACGTCATGAATAAGCATCTCTTTCATTATTAGAAAGGTTCAACTTTGGTGTTCTTTCTTGGCCCATCGTACCTAGGCTACTTGCCTACTATCAACTGCTATAAAGACGGCTGTTGGTTTGTTGCGAGGGAGTCAGTCAGCCTGTACGATAAATCTGTAGCGCAGACGTCACCGGTTGGGGTCACGAACTCTAACCACCCACACGTTGCCACCTAGTTGCTGTAGTTAAAGACAAAGCGTTCCGCGAAAGTTTATGTAGGTAGGTAGATACCTAACTACCTTACTTGGTTACTTACTTACTTACTAATGTGCTACTTACTCGAAATACCACATATGCAGGTCACCTAGTTGGATTAATAGGAAAGTGAGGTTATTTAACTTCGTAACGTAATTTGTACCTACTTCCATCAAGCCTAATGGTACGAGTATATGTAGGTGTACCTAACAAATTATTTAGACCTGAGTTCGGATCTTTTTCTGTTTGACTGCCAGCAACACTGGGACAGTCGTGTCTCAGTGTGCGCAGCATGATAGACAAAACAGTTTAGTTTTTGACAGACTTGACTATGGGTCTGCGCTCAGCCTTAGCGAGCGTGGCCACATGAGGCTCGACGCCCACGACCGATTTTTCCACCGATTTTTTGTAGGACAATTAGGGAGGAGCACTTCATGCCAACCTCATCCTTGAAGCGTTTACCAACCAGGTTAGATCGACGAATGAAGTAACGCCATAAGAGCTATAATGGAAGTTGGAATTTAATTGTACGTAATTATATAAGTATTATAAGTTCTATTACTTTTTTTCGTAAAGTTCATAGTTTAGGAGTTAGGGCACTTCCAAATATGTATGAAAATTAAATTTTCTGGATTTAGAAAATTTGTATTAAGGCTTTAAATGATTAGAATTGGATTTTACGTATTGATTTAAGTATTTTATGTTCTATTATTTTTTTTCGTTAAGTTCTTAGTTTAGGAGTTCGGACACTTTCAAATATAAATGTAAATTTATTTTTCTGGATACAGAAAGGAAAGCCTTAAGGGCTAAAATGGTTGGAATTGGATTATACGTATTGATATAAGTATTTTATGTTCTATTTTTTTTTTCGTAAAGTTCATAGTTTAGGAGTTAGGACACTTTCAAATATGTATGAAAATTTCGTTTTCTGGATTAAAAAATGCCTTAATAGCAAACATGGTGGGAATTGGATTCTACGTATTGATATAAGTATTTTATGTCCTGTAACTTTTATTCGTAAAGTTCATAGTTTAGGAGTAAAGGCACTTGCAAATGTAAATTAAAATTATTTTTTTTGGATTCAGAAAGTAAGGCCTTTAGGGTTAAAATGGTTGGAATTAGATTTTACGTGATGATATAAGTATTTTATGTCCTATTACTGTTTTTCGTTAAGTTCATAGTAGTTAATATAAGTATTTTATGTTCTCATACTTATATACGTACAGTTCATAGTTTTGGAGTTAGGACACTTTGAAATATGTATGAAAAATAATTTTTCTTCGTTGGCGTTACTTCATTCGTCGATTCAACCTCGTTGGTATACACTCTGTGCATGAGGTTGGCATGAGGTTCCCCTCCCTAACTGTCCTACAAAACATCGGTGGAAAAATCGGTCGTGGGCGGAGACGCCAAAGTCTATCTCATTTCAACTACAGGGTTGCCAGAGAATTAAAATTTCCATAGATTTGGGTAAAATATACTGATAATACGCCCTCCGGCCAGGTGGTGACGATCTGCGGAATGCGGCTGGTAGAAGCTGCATCCGTCGAGCTCAGGACAGGGGCTCAGGCGCTCATTAGGGGAGGCCTATGTCCAGCAGTGGACTGCTATATGCTGATGATGGGGATAATGGGTAAAATATTTGCATAATGCCCAAGAAATTCAGAGACAACCAATTCAAACAAGAAATAAACAAACCATATTAATCTATCAATACTTTACCTGCATGACAATTTTTTTCATTTATAATCTACCTTGTTACCTTAATCGGTCATGGTAACGGCGGGACAGGGGGTGCTAACAATCACCGGGCTACCCGCAAAACCTGACCCTGGCTACGTTTGACGGACGCACTCTGAGGCTCGACGAACATCTAGCGCAGTTGGAAGTGGAGCTGGAGAATATTAAGTTGCATGTTCTGGGGTTGTGTGAAGTCCGTACAGAGGGAGAGGACACCATTACCCTAGACTCGGGCCACCTTCTGTACTTCCGCGAGGATGATCAACTATCCCAGGGTGGCGTAGGGTTTCTAGTTCGTAAGGCCCTTTCTAACAACGTTGAAGAAGTCTCCAGTGTGTCGAACAGGGTAGCGTACCTGATTCTTCGGCTGTCAAAGCGATACAGTATGAAGGTTATTCAGGTTTACGCACCGACCTCGGCACATTTGGATGACGAAGTGGAGGATATGTACGAAGACATATCCAAAGCCTTGCACAACACCACGAAGGCTCACTTCAACGTTGTTATGGGGGACTTGATTTGCGAATTGTCGACGAGTCCAGAGTGGGCCCGCATGGTTTTGGGTGTAGAAATCACAGGGGGCAAATGCTGGTCAACTTCCTAGAGGAGGAGGGGCTCTTCTTGATGAATTCGATCTTCGAGAAGAAGCCCCACAGCAAGTGAACATTGCGAAGCCCCGACACTGTGACCAAAAACGAGATCGACTATCTCGCTCCTGAGCCACGTCTATAAGCTGTTCTCAAGGGTTATTACGAATCGTCTCGCCAGAAGACTCGACGAGTTCCAGCCACCCGAGCAGGCTGGGTTTCGAGGAGGATATGGCACCATAGACCACATTCACACAGTTAGGCAGATTATACAGAAGTCCGAAGAGTATAATCAGCCCCTGTGTCTGGCTTTTGTGGACTATTAGAAGGCCTTTGACTCTGTCGAAACCTGGGCTGTCCTGGAATCCCTGCAGCGATGTCAAGTGGACTATCATTATATCGAAGTGTTGAGATGTTTGTACGAAGCCGCCACTATGAGTGTCCGAGTACAGGACCTACAGTCAGTACAGTCTAAGCCCATCCAACTGTGCCGCTGAGTGAGACAGGGAGATGTCATATCTCCGAAACTGGTCACAAGGGCGTTGGAGGATATGTCTAAGACGCTGGACCGGAAAGGTATGGGCATACATAAACGGCGAGCACATCTCAGACTTGCGATTCGCTGATGACATAGTCCTAATGGCGGAGTCGCTGGAGGAGCTACAACAGATGCTGGATGGCCTAGCATCATCCTCGCGAAAGATAGGTCTCGGCATGAATTTGGATAAGCCAAAGTTATGGTCAATGACCGAATTGATCCAAGACCTGTCGTCGTTAATGGACACCATCTTGAAATTGTTTCGCAGTACACATACCTCGGGCAGATATTGCAGTTGGGTTGGAACAACTTCTAGAAGGAGGCCAAGAGGAGGATTCAGCTGGGTTGGGCAGCATTTGGAAAACTGCGTCGAGTCTTCTCGTCACCCATACCGCAATGTTTGAAAACGATAGTTTTCAACCAGTGCGTCCTACCAGTCATGACATACGGAGCCGAAGCGTGGACACTCACAGTACGGCTAGTCCACCAGTTTAAAGTCGCTCAGCAAGCTATGGAACGAGCTATGCTCGGAACTTCTCTGAAGGATAGAATCCGCAACGAGACTATCCGACATAGAACTAAAGTTGTCGACATAGCTCAGAGAATTAGCAAGCTGAAGTGGCAGTGGGCTGGCCATATCTGCCAAAGAACCGACAACCGTTGGGACATAGTCCAAATGGCGGAGTCGCTGGAGGAGCTACAACAGATGCTGCATGGCCTAGCATCATCCTCGCGAAAGATAGGTCTCGGCATGAATTTGGACAAGCCAAAGTCATGGTCAATGACCGTATTGATCCGAGCCCAGTGGTCGTTAATGGGCACCTTCTTGAAGTTGTTTCGGAGTATAAATACCTCGAGCAGATATTGCAGTTGGGTAGAAACAACTTCAAGAAGGAGGCCAAAAGGAGGATTCGGCTGTGTTGGGCAGCATTTGGAAAACGCAATATTTGAAAACGAAAGTTTTCAATCAGTGCGTCCAACCCGTCTTGACATACGGAGCCAAAACGTGGACACTCAAAGTACGGCTAGGCCACCAATTTAAAGTCGCTCAGCGAGCTATGGAACGAGCTATGCTCGGAGTTTCTTCGAAGGATAAAATCTGTAACAAGTTTAACACATAACTGGAGACATACAGGTGTATTTTCAGTTACCAGCCATTGAATTACGTGGCCTTTGGTTTTTTATCCTGAAATTAAAACGTCATCTTTAAACAGGGCTATGCAAATAATAATGAACCAAATAAATTATATTATTTAATAGTGTGGACTCTCCCCCTAAATGGGGGAAACTCACAGTTTCCGAGAAAGAAATTAATTAAGTTTGGAGCTTAATGAGAGGAAAATAATTACACGCTAAAACACACTATGGGGAGAGGGGTGATGTAGGAGTATTAAGATAGGGGAACCTATGACCTATGATCACTTTAAAAACAGTTTCAAATCATAAAAATGGATATATGATTCGGGTATGGGCTCTCGCCAGAACTCTCGCGAGGTCGGCCCTGAGTGTCGCTTCGTCCACTCGTTCTCGCGGGCCAGCTCCACTCAGAATCTTCCACGCGAACTTCTGGCTCCGCATTTTTTATATCCACTCTACGCATAGGGACCACAAGACTACGTGGCATTGGGGTGGTCTGGGTCAGTTCTGTGATATATCTAGAACCTAAGATATTCAAGTTGGGGTTTCCTAGAACCTACTGCTTCGGGAAGGATTTCCAGGTGATTGTAAAAAACACCTAATAACCAACTGTCTATTCCGGAAAAAAAACGACAAATATCATTGTCAATGTACGATTACCAAAAAATAACATATTTTCATCCACAGAGGCCATAATTAAAAAGAAGACCATGTTTTCGGTATCTAGCTATGAAAAAAAATTTGCTCTCAATGTTGAGTTGGACAAAATTAAGTAAAAAATTTGAATTTTGAAATAATCATATCTCAAAAACTATTTGTTTCCACACTACGCCATTTCAGATTTAGACTTCCTAGATATAGAACTATTTGTAACCAAAGTTCCAGCTGCCTAGCTCACTACACATATATGAAAGTTGGGCAAAAAATTAAAATGCAGTGGGAAAAATTATGTCTGATGCAGGGAACACCAAACAAATTCGAATTTAACTATTTGGCTTATTTTATTACAGATTTCTGCTCTAAATGTTGTTATCTATTGTGGAAGTCTAAATAAATACCTCGTCAAAAGTACGATACCTACTTACGAATGAAAAGACAAATCCGGAATGTTTTGATCACTGCCACTTTTGCACCAAAATACACTACACCGATCCATTTTAATAGAGAAATCCATAAAATTAATTTGTTATTATTGATTTACAATAGATGAAACATAATTTTTCCAAGTAATAATTTACTTTCAAGCAAGTTTTTCACAAAATCTTAGAAAACTGCCGCTAGCTGCCAAAGTTTGTTTAGCGCAACGAAAAAACCGGCACGCGTTAAGGGACAGTAAATCAAATAGTGCGGTCTCCCTTATTTACATGAAGCACGAATATGTAGTTCTCTTTCTTGAAAGAATACGATGGAAGATAACTATTTGTCTATTGCTTTCTCTGTCTAGGGTCAAGACGGTCAAATTCATCATCACTCATTCACTCAGTTTGTTTGATTGAAATTGAATGATTGAATTGTGTTTGACATATTTTTTTTTTTATTAATTTTCAATTTGCAGTTTGGAAGACGTGCACGCTTCGCCGTGACGAATTCCATTTGGAAATCAACAAATTAGGTCAGTTCAAAAATGTTTCATTTAATAAAAAGTCTAACGGGTTTTACAAATTATTATACAAGTGGTTGCATGATGCAAAAATTCATTAGCTTGTTTCGGTTACAAAGAACATGTTTCGGTACCCCCTTATTTTCTAGAGTTTGTATACGAAATAAATCTGGGAATTCACTTATTTTAGGATGTTAGAAGTATTGTGAACATTGAACAATATCAAGAGGTGGAGGAGGTACAGTACGGTCGGCGGATCTCGGCGACTGTGAAGTTAGCCACAAAAGGGTGCTCAGTATTCAGTATCGTTTTTTGGGAGCGAATTGGTGGTGTGGTGAGGTATAGCGGGGCGGGAGGGGCAAAGTCTTTTAGGCTAGAGATGCACCTCTCAAAAACAGTAAATCAAACATGAATCAATCAAATTAAATCGATAGTTTATGAAATTACTTCGATTACGTTATCGTTAAGCTTGAGTTCATGTATCGAGTTGATGTAAATTGGTAAATTAATGATTATCCATAATAAATCTTAGATTATAATTTAGCTATGTATTTATTACAATTCTACTGTTCTGGAATGTGAGTTGTCGTTGGTGTTACTAACAATAAATAATTAAAAATTAAGTACTAGATAGGATCATGTGGGGTTAGGTAGGTAGGACGATCGTAGGTAGCTAGGTAGGTAGGAAGCTGGGCCAGCTGCGCTACGAGGGTAAAAGGAACTGTACAATATGTTTGGTATCGACCATAGGTAGCACACAAAGGAAACGAGCAAGTATTTTAACCTCTAACAAGACTGAGTAGATAGGCACTTAAGTAGGTAGCAGCATAAGAAGACTAAGTAGGTAGCCACTTAGCAATAAACGATTGTTTTAAAGTTGTTTCATTAAAAACATGAGTAAGTTACTGTCGCGACTTTCAATGTCTTTTAGAAGTGTGAAAAAAGGCCTAATTAAAAAACTATCATTACTTATGCCAAATAAATTTATATTTACAGATTATTTTTCATAATTTATAATATTTACAGGTTAAATTATTATTGTTCTAGCAATCGTGATAAATAATAGATTCAAATAATCGATTGTAAACAAACAGCCGGCAGGGAAGGATAGCATCTCTACTCGGTAGCGATCGGAAGTGTTCGGATAGCGAGTTCGTCCGAAGTCTTTCTCACTCGCACTTCAAGCAATTGCTATAGTGCGTGTTTGCGTTTCATCTATCAATTAATGATGTAACGATCTCAAAATTTTTCAAACCGACGCAAACCGGGTTGAAGGTACATGCAAACCGAGTTGTAAACCGAACCGAAAAAATCTATGTAAACCGGGTTGAAACCGAGTTACAAACCGATGCGACGAACCAATTTAATACAAATTGGTTCATCGCATCGCATCGACTTTGTCATTTCGGTTTATAACTCGTTTTCAATTTTAACCCGGTTTACTTAGATTTTTGTGGTCTTAGCACATGTTACAATTTTATGATTATGAAACTGGATTAATAATAAAAATTTAACTCGTTTCTGGTAGATACCAAGAACTAATTAAAATCGACTTTATAAAGTAATTTTTTTTTCATATTTTCATAGCCCTGAGGGAGGTATAAATAAAAATTCAACTCAAAGCTCTTTATTTTTATACATATATTTTTATGCTATGTATTTTTAACTGAGATCAAGAAATAATTTTTACTGAAAATAGTTCACTATTTACAAATAAACAACCTTTTGATATAAAATAAAATAACCAACTAACTAAACGCAACAAAACACTAAACATTACATACATTCGCTGCACTTGCTCAACCACAACTGCCGAGCCGAACCGAGTTGAACCGAGTTGAACCGACCGACCGCCGGCGACGCGACGCCGAGCGAAGTACCGACTCGCGGGGCTGCACCGCGCCGCGTCGCTCACCTCAGCTCGTTCAGATCGATTTGACATCGGTTCAAACCGACTTGAACGGTTTGGAGCTCAAACCGATTTGAACCGGGTTGGTAGATCGAGTCGTAACATCGCTACTATCAATATAGTCAAGTTCAAAACTGTTCGTAAAATGTTGTTATTCGTTCCAAGTTCAAAGTTCTGCTTCGGATAGCGTTTTTTTACTGTTATTTTGTGAAAAGTGTTTTATTTGTTGACTGTTTGCTGAGCGGACGCGGATTCTTATACTTTAATTAAACATTTTAGATAATTACTCCAGAAGAAAAACCTACTTCACTCACAATTTTCATCATGACTGTACATGGGCGAACTTGCGCCTGAGCCTATAATCACGTTTGCCTTGATTCGCCGACCGTACTGTAAATGTTGTTGTGTTGAAGTGAAACCGTAAATTCTGAACATTTGGTGCCCGACAAAAACGGTGAGTTTCATAATTTCAGAGACATTATTAGCTAAGCATATTCAATAAAACTATTGTCAACGTCTATAACTGTTCGTTTTGTAAAATCAAGGAATCGTTTGGTTTTCAACAGTTCATGAATAACAATATCCAACATGGCCGCCAACCAACGCCGCAACAGGCTGCGCCCCCAACTGATCCACGAACGCGAAATCCCCCTCCGCCGACTTCCACGGCCGAAGCTTCAGGAATATGTAGGGATTACATATGGGGAATATGTACAATGGGCGCTCAGTGCAAATATCGACATGATCTCGAGTTTGAGGCGATGAAAGCCGTGCTCAAATTTTGTCACGACCACCAAAACAGAACGGGCTGCACGCGACCGGATTGCACCTATTTACATACGAGTCGCGAAGAAGAGAATATGTTTCTATTGAATGGGCTGATCCCAAAAATACTCAGAGATAGATACACTATTTTGAGTACTGGCCCCGCATCCGCCCCTGCGCCGGCGTCTGGAGGCGCAGCTCCTGAAAGTATTCAAAACGTGCCGCCAGCACATAATATGATGTACGAGTACATAGTGCAGCCTCCGCCGCCGCCTCCACCGCCGACGGCGACGACGGGGCCGAGTGGCCCGCCGCATTCTTCAATGCCTCAGCCCATGCAACCCTCAATGCTAATGCATGGCCCCATGCAGGGCCCATTGCAAGGCCACATGCAAGCTACGATGCCAGTGCCGGTAACATTGCCACCAATGCCGGCCCCTATGCCTGCACCCATGTCAGCACCTATGCCACCACCTCCACCTCCACCGCAGTCTTCTAGAAATATGCACAATGCATCCCAAGTTGGTGCTTCAGTGCAAGTGCTTCCCCCTCACAATTTAGGAATAAGGAAATCTGCAAGCATACCATCACCGACATACACGGGTACGTACAAAATAATGTATTTATTTGTTTATTAGATCAATAGCATCTTTGAAAAATGATTACATGCACTCCAGGGGAAGGGACCACAAGACTTGGTGAATTGGGGTGCGCTGTGTCGGTACTGTAATATATTTATATTCTAATTACTCAATTTGGGGTGCCCTTTATTGTGGACAAGAACACTTACACAACGCTCAACTCCGACCGCAAGAGAATGATTACACTACTAAATTCAATCGATTAAACAAACAACAAAATTTCCGGTAAACCAATGAGAAATATCATTGTTAAAAATAACCGAATTTGGGTTTGGCCATACTTAAAAAAAAAAAAACTGGTCTCAATGACATCTAGTTTGACGAATGTGAAAAATGGGAATTTTCAAAAATTCATAGCTCGAAAACTATTTGTTTCCACGGTACGCCAATTCACAGGACTTCCTAACTAGAGACCTATCTGTGAAAAAAGTTTTAGCCGCCTAGCTCATTTAGCCTTAAAGAAAGTTGAGCCGATATCAGCTCTAAAGTGATCAGTCAACACAACAGCAACAAAGGAGAATGCCGAGAACCCGTACCAATTGCGTCAAAACCGAACGTATCCCATAAAATTAATTATATTTTATAAATGACATTAACATTTTCTTTAGTTTTACACACCGACTCGATTAATAATCAAGTAAAAAATATTTTGTTGATTTGGTTTCCGTTGCACGCCGCCATTAGACACAACAACTACTACAACAACCAATGATATACACGTTGCTATGGCAATAAACATTGATGTAAAGTGTTACTATGGCAATAACCCTTTTTGAATTATTTTGACAGTAGAATCGACTAAAAACTGATTGGATATTTTGTTGACGCACTCCCTTTAGTCTTGGTACCGAGCGCCATACATCGGACGGCATTCTCCTTTGGTTTAGTCCACTATGTTTACTCACGAAACCAGACTATTTTATTCACATGTTGAAAAAATTTAAATAGAAGTGACAAAACATTCTAGTTAAGATTATGAAGATGAATTTTATAGGATATGTGTAAAGTTGTGTTATTTCAATGGTTCATATTGTTTTAGGAGTTATACCACCAGCACAACAAAATATATCAGCACAGCACTATCTTCCGCCAATGAGCCAACAACCACTGCCCCCCTTGTAAGTATGCTTCATTGTATCTTAAACATTGTATTTAAATATATATGAAAGTTTGTTTGTATGTTGTACCTATGTTTGTTATAAAAAAAAACTACTGAACAGATTGAGCTGCATATTTATGTAGGTCTAGACCAGGAATCATAATGATAAAACAAAATTTAACCCATATATGCTCAAGAGCGCAAAAATGAGCCAAAATTTATTTATCCAATCTCAAGCCTCATTCGTAAAAAAAAATTATGTTAAGCCATAATTAACGTGGTCTAAGTTTTAAATGATGGTAAAACTAAACTATGAATACAGTTCACTTGTCAAAACTGCTCACGTCAGTTAGATATTTTCAAAGAAAGTATGAACATTATTTATTTCTACAAAAATTGTGCACCGGCTATCACAGCAGCATTTATTTACTTGTGTATTTTTTGATTTTATCAAAAATATAAAATAAATACTATATTGGTAAACAAGTAATGAGTTTTAAACATAAAATGCTTTTCTCTCTCATATCGAAACAAATAATTAGATGGGTTGGTATCGACCCAGTGGGCAAATAATGATACAACATGGTTCTCATTTCCCAGGCCACATCAATTACAGAGTGCCAATGAAATTATACAACTCCTGTCTATATCTGTCCACTGCTGGACATAGGCCTATATATGTCCACTGCTGGACATAAGCCTCCCCTAATAAGAAGGGGGCCCTAATCCCCACGCTGTTGGGCATGCGGGTTGAGGATCGCAGGGCACAGCACCACCGACGCTGCTGCCCATTGGAAGGCAGATGATTTAGCTTTGTTGTTGTTAGGCTGAGCTATTTGGCAGTCAGCAGGCCGCTAGAGCCCCTTTGTTGGTTAGCAGAGTGGATCAGAATGCCAGGATCATGGCAAATGAAGGTCAATAGTCGCCGCTTACCCTTCTGGGATATAGTCATGATTTTATGTGTGGATATTATTGGATACTGCTAAACGGATTTATGTACTAGTCGATGGCACCAGTACATTATAATAACATGGCCTTCTTTCATTTAGTACTCATTTCAATACCAAAACATTTGAGTTTAGATTCAAGAATGGGCAAATTGGTATCACCCTCCAATAGCAATTTTTACTATGACAGCTTTGTTGAAATGTTGGTACATTTTGATTATCATAATATTCTGGAGAAAACATAATATAGGTGGTTGTAAGAAGTTAATTTAAATTTATTAGGAACTAGCGGTCCGCCCCGGCTTCGCACGGGTAGTTAATAAAAAAAAAACAAAAGTTATAACTTTTTACACACACACATACACCCTTTATTTTTTAATAATAAGTATTGTCTTCCCTTCCGTACCCCCGTAACGCTTATTTCATCGCTTTGCTGCCTAGCTAGGCTGAGCGGGGTAAGTGGTGACATGACCACGCAACTTTTTTCAACTACTTACATTTTTAAACTCGTGATAATATCTTTTGAATGGAATGTCCAAATTGAATGATTTAAAAAGTTATTTAAAGTTATTGAAACAGTCTTGAATATAAAGTTATTTATTTTGATAAGGATTAATATCGAGTGACAAATAAAAAGCCTTTTCCAGTACCGGCAGTTCCATTAAATTTTTAAAATAAATTAACACTTATTGTGACATAACTATAATAGCTAGACATATGCTGTCGCGACACTTTTTGTAGATTATGATGTGTTCTTAATAGTCGTAGTACATTATTTTGTTCTATCATCAATAGTTTTCGCAGCGCACGCGATGTAAGGAATTTTGTAAGTAATTTTTTTACACTTCGGGTTACATTATTGAAATTTTAGTAAGGAACCCTAATTTTTTTAAAAATATAATATAGCCTATAACAACTGGGGATAGTGTATTTACCCAACGGTGAAAGGATATTTTAAATCGGTCCAGTAGTTTCGGAACCTATTCAATGCAAACAAACAAACAAACAAATCTTTCCTCTTTATAATATTGGTGTAGACTAGCGGACGCCCTGCGACTTCGTCAGTGAAATAGGTTTAATTTTTCTGTAACCGCTGCCCCCTGGAAAGTTTCCCCCGTTCAGACATGTACTTATTAAATTATATGGCCATTAAAACAAAAAAGGAATTTTGAAAATAGGTCCTCGACTGCCTGAGATATCGGTGAACATACTTAAAATATAGTGTCCGTTTTGTGGACGGAGTGTCCACAAGATGAGATTCTCATTTCATCGGAATCTTTTTTTTTATGTATGTTTACTGATATCTCAGTCAGTCGTGGACCGATTTTCAAAATTCCTTTTTTGTTAATATATTAAATGTTGTTTTTTGAACAAACATTTTTACTACAATAATATATTACCAGAATCTATAAGGATAAAAAACGATTTTCAGGTTCTAAGTCAGGAGCCCAGTTCACAAAGCTATTCATTCAAGTTCTAAGCAAATCGCACAACCCTTAAAAAGTTTTAATATTAAATGACCACAACCTTATGCACCCCATTAAGGAATAGTATTTTTAAAATATCGTATTGAATTTTACGAAATGTACTAAAGAATATTTATGCCAAGTTTTAAGCAAATCCCACCAAGCTTTGAAAAGTTTTCCTATACAAACTATTACACCCATTGCACACCCTTAAAGAGATAGAGCCCTAACTGTTTGTAGTGAATGGTTTAATTTTAATATACAAGCATTTAAAAGTTCCTTAAAACACCCTATTGCACCCATTTAAAAGATATGGCTTTAATCATCTGTAGTGATCAATATACTCCCAGGAACATCGAAGAGCTGAATTAGCCCTAGTCGAAGAGTGAGAATTTGCCCCAAGAAATTAATAATAGCATCATTTGGAGCATGGAAAAATGCATTCAGGCTCTCATAATAGCCCGTGGAAGCCATACGCGCTATTATTATTTTTTATTTAATCATCAATAATAAAAAAAAACTGTACAACAACTTAAAATGAAAGAAACATAATTATTGGTTTTTATTTATATTCTTTTCAAAATAAAGTTATTAAAACACGAAACTTTGTTATTATTAAGCTATTATTAATAATACAATTAACGATTAATAAAATAAATTAATGAAATCCAAATAAAAATACAGATTTGGAAATAATTAGCATTTTGCTTCTATTAATTTAACTTTGCCGGCGTGTGTACCTTTACTTCACAGTAAATTTAAAATGACTTTTTACTGCCAGCTATATATTTTTTTAATTTTTTTTATTTACTTTCGCCTACATACATAGCATTTAAGTAAATTTATTCCTGTATTATGTTTTTGTGTACAATAAAGAATTAAAAGAATGATTGAGTTTTACCTTCATATTTAGATTTATACCTATAGCTCCGAACGGACAAAAATTTCAACAAAGCTGCTAGAGAAAATATTGTTCTAATTAAAAATACCTATCCAACTACATACATGCTATTGGAGAGTGGTCCCAGGTTTCATAAATTTTTGCCCATTGTCCAAAACAGTATGAAAAGTAATATTTTTGTTGTTTCAGGTTCGATTCAACTAGACCACCACCACCGCTCCCTTCAACAGCAAACAGAGCTATCAAAAGGCCTGCAGAAGACTCTGAAGGTAATTAATTTGAAATGATACCAAAATATTGAAATAGGTAATCAAATCAAATATATCCATACAAAATAAATTTCATAAAATACGCTTAGCGCCATAGGTCAGAGCTATTGAAACAAAGTACTAAAAGAAGTCATTTAATAACAATAAATATTTTGATAATTTATATTTAAGATGATTTTGAAAATAAATTAGTATAAGCGAATAATAATAAAATAAGGCAACTTGATAAATATTATGTTTACTTTTTGAATAATTTTACTATGCCTGGTATTGATAAATGTGTTACCTTATTTTCAATGTACTTATCTTAAAAAACTGAAACAGTAAATGTCGTTTAAAAAAGTATCTTTTGAGCAAGATTACTTTTAAACTTTTAAATGTTAATTGATTTTAAATTATATTATTAAATTAACAAATACACTAGGAATAAGTTGATATTATTATTTCAAGAATCTGCTTAAGCAGTGGCGTGATTTGAGCGAATTCTCTCTGCGCCATTAAAATAGTAAAATTTGTTTCAAATGAAATAAGATAACTTAAAAAAAAAATACCCATTAATACATTTTTGAAAATAAATTCGAAATTTTATCAATACCAGTTGCAAAAATTGCCATTAATGATAACAATTTCAAAATTGTTGGACAATTAATAAGTTTTGGGATCCTGCAGGTAAACTGAGATACAAATTAGTTATTTTTTATCATTTTCGTTGGGAACATACCTATTTTTTCGTAGTTTATTGTTATCTAGACTTATTAATGCTGGACATTATCACACAGCATCATGAAGCCCCAAACTAAGTAGAGCTTGTAAATTCATATATTTCTTACATAGAAAATACCCAGACCTTCCAGAACCTTCTGCGTCTCAGGCGGACCTTCGCTCATTGCGCCACAGAGGTCGTCAAATTACTTTTGCCCTATCGAGAACAAAAAAATGGAAGTCACAAGAATATATTTATTGTATTTTGGATGGAAATAATAATGTTTCTTCCGTAGAAGCTTCTGTTGATTTTTCCATCTCCCATCTTATCTGCTTGACGTTGTGTTCAATCTCATGATACCTACCCACATTTCAATTATGTTTTTATGCTCTGTTTACCTGTGGGGTTTTATACTACTTGTAATATTTTATGATAGAATGCTGCGATTTCCGTGCTACCTGACTCCGCAAGTTTCATTACAAATATTTCATTACTCATAAAAAAGTATTCAGCTCATTCAAATATTATACTTATGTTTTTAGACATTTGAATGTAAACAACTTAAAAATTTAAATTTAAATATGATTCTTTTGGATAGACATTTTAGTATCTCAATTGTTAATAACTTCAAATTTGATTTATTGCCATTGCAGTAAGCATTCCATGTGATTTGTCACAACCCAATTATAAAGTTGTGAATAAAATAAATATTAAAAACGAAAACCAAATAGTGAAAAATAAAAAAATAATTTGAATAGCTGTTATATCAAGTGAATCGTAAGTAACGTTATTTTGAAAACAAATGAAAACTTATTTTTTACTTTTCAGTTATCGTATTTTCGTTTTTTAATTTTTTAGTTTAGTTAATTAATTAGTTTAATTACTTTTGTGTGCAAATCGAGAGTTATGTTTGGGATTATCTACTATGTAGTTTTTGTAATCGAATTCTTCACCGTCTGTTGTGGTGATTAATGTAATTCATAGATTATATTAAAAATAAGTCAGTTACCAGGACAGGTTACTCACTGAGCTGTTGCTTGATGAATATAAAGCCTAAAATACAAAATACTAACACAATACAAACAAAGATAATTGGAATGTCTCGGGAATCGGGCTTCTTTTTGCGAAAGATTCAACATTAGAGTCACAGCAGTTACCAACTAAATGCTGCTTGCACGGAAATCGTTTGCATGCATACTTCTACTCATGTGTATTTTCTATCTGCTAATGTATGTTTGCTATGCGCTCATTGGTTTTGTTCTCAGCCGGGCCAAGCAAATTAAGGAAAACAGAGTGCTCCAATCACAGCTCCTGCGAAAACTGTGTGCAGCGTCTACTCAGGTTTGATCACTAATGATACCTATTAATATTTGTTTCGCATGTTATATCAATTAAACGAAAAGAAAAGGGACACGGATATTCGACCGACAGCCAACGGCATGCTGAGGGGCGTTGTGGATTAGCGAGTGTTTTGCAAGCAATGCGCGTTCATCAGTCGGAATATCCTTAATACTTATCAATATTTTTTCAGCGAATTTTTAGCAATCGACATTGTAGTATCGAATCGACTGTATGTCTGCTTGTTATTGTCAATGAACGTAGATATATTTTCTAATAAGTATATAATATTTATTATATTACAAAAGTTTCAATAGTATTGTAATGATTTATTCTAGTTCATTTACTGTCTTCCCGCTTGGCTTCACCAAGTCCTTTGAAGACAATTGCTGTGCGAGAATCCAGAAATTAATCTTTACAATATCATATTTTGATAATAATAGACAATATAATTAGCAGCTTGTTTTAACGGCTATCTATATTAATATTATGTATTTCGATTTGATATTTATATTTTTCTTTTTGCTGAGTTTTGTGTGTATTCAGTTGGTTGAGATGAGTAAATTTGTAACACAGTTCATAGGTGCGAAGCGAGTAATTGTGAGACTATTCGATTATTCACGGCTGTGTGTGCCCAAAACATTTTCGACGGTCACTAAGGTATATTGGTAATACTCTTTTATTGGTCAAAATATAACGAAAGTTTAAATTAGGAAAAAAACGTTAACACGTCTAAAGAGGCTCCATATAATATAAGTTTACGTGGACGGTTTATTTCGCATAGCTTTTACACGTGTCCTATCATAACATTTCCCGTGCAAAATAACATAAAAATCACCTGAATTGCTGTCACCCGATGAATGGAAAACTATTAAACATTAATTATCTCAAGATTACACATCGGACTTTCCATCGCGGGCCATGTACTATTATACTTTCTACTGAAAGGTTCTATTCGGTAATTGTTGTAAATTTACTGTACCTTCCTAACAATTCATGAACATAATTACTTTTGGCAACAATTCTCATTTCATTCTCTTGTCATTCTGTTTAAAAATTATTATTAGATATTGTGAACTATGCATTTTAATTTTCTATACTCGGGTAGTACACGACAGGTTTTTTGTTAAAAAATACACCATTAGCGTTTTTTCTATATTATTATCTGGCTCGTAAACAAGATAAGTCGCAGTAACCCCCAATATAATACCAGACTATAGTACCTGGTTGCTTTGCTGTGAAACTTCCTATGGCGTCCTATTTTCAATCAAGCTGATATTTTCTCTCTAAGTATGGCAAGTTCTCTAACGTCTTGAGTGTCTTTAGAACTACTAGTTCTAAGACAGTCATATTAATTTGTAGTATCTTCTAAAAAAACAAAATCGACGAAAATAGTTTGTATTTTTAATAATAATAATAGTTTGATTTTACTAAGGCTATGTCTTAATAAATATAAAAAAACTGCGTTTTAATTCTGTTTTTGTGATAGCGAAATATTAATTTTAAGCATTTTGCTGTGAAAGAAATATAGCGTTCAAATATACAATTTCGCATACTGGTAATATACATTACCTGGCCGGGAAAAGTTTTCAAGTACGCAATATGAATAAATTGCATTCATATTGCGTACTTGAACACTTTCCCCGGCCAGATAAGTGGACTCGTGAACTATGATAGTTTCGTGTAACGGCGAATTAAACAGAAAGTTCTACCACACAACTAGTATTTGTAGCGAAGCTCATGCAAAAATTAGTTATTTATATATAAAATCTACAATTATTACTCGCATTTACATAAAATAATGTCAATGTGGCTTAGCCACGTGTAGAACAGCTATTTCGCAAGGACTCCTAAGGCTCAGTTACGAAGATGACACAAAAAGGCGCAAAAAAAAAATACCACGGCTTATAAATTAGGATTATTCCTGGACGTTATCACACAGCATCCCTCGTAGCCTCGTGTAGCGTCGTGTAGCCTCGAACTAAGCAGAGCTTGTATTATGGGAACCACATGATTGATATACTACATAGATATATTTTTTTTGTAAATACATACATATCATAAATAGGAAACACCCAGACCCGAGACAAATATCTGCAGAACATGCAAACATTTGTCCCGCAGCGGGAATCGAACCCGCAACCTTCTGCGTCACAGGCGGGCCTTCGCCCACTGCACCACAGAAGTCGTTATGAATTTGTAAAGCTAAGAAGTTTTTCAAACTGTGTAACAGTATTCTAACTTGTTTGTTTTTATTTCATGTTTTAGGACTGAGCTATATAATCACCAAATCGGACAGTTACAACAAGAAAACGAAATGGCTCATGTTGAAATTAAAAATAAGATGGAAGAAATCGAGAAAAAAAAACAACTGCTGAGACAGTTTGTTAGTCAGGAAATGTACCTACGGATTGAGGATTACATTGAGAATGTGAGTTTTTTAATTTACTATAGCTTCGTGTTTGTTTTATTTGATGCGATGGTATTTGGTTCTATGCGAAAAAAATCTGTGTGCGTGTGCAAAATCTCGTTACTTTAAAACAAAACTCTTATTTATATTTATAATTGGTTTCTTAAAATTACGTTGGTAAATAATTCGCAATTTATTTTATGTAACAATAACATTATTAAGTTAGTATCTAACGATACTTTACACATAGCGGGCTATAAAGTTCGGTCGCAATTAAATTCGAAAAAATCTAATTCATCTTGTTTACCAACGTAATTTTAGTAAACCAATTATATATAAATAAGAGTTTTGTTTTACAGTTGCAAGATTTCGAGTGAATATGTGATAGGTGGTCGTTGATGTTGGACCGTGTATGTCCTCTTTGTTGATAATCTGGTACCCTTTGCATGTAAAATACGTCGTGGCTACTCTGTCTGTACCCTTCGTTGCTTCAGAGATGATATCTATAGCTTTGTTCAGTATTTTGCAGTGGTTCGTTGTCCTGACACTATCTTCCACTGGTTTGTTGACTTTATTCTGAGTGCAGCGCCATGGCTTCTTGCTGTATATGCAAGTGTAGTGGCACTAATCCTAGTATAATATCTAGCGCAGCTGATGGGGTGGATTTTGTGCAACCACTGATCAGCGAGTATGCAAGTATTTGTACTTGTTGTAGTTTGTTTATAGTTGTTACCAGATTTGTTCTTGGCCACCATACAATAGCGCCATAAGTGAGTACTGGACGGACCATAACTGTGTACATCCAAAGACAAAGGTTGGGTTTTAATCCCCAGTCCTTGCCGATGGCTCGTGTGCACTGCCACAGCACGTTGGTTGCCTTTGTTGTGACATGGTCCAGCTGTTTTACCATAACAGTTTTCTATCCAGCCATATCCCTAGATACTTTACTTCCTTACTGAGGACGAGTTTTGTTCCGAATAGGGATGGAAGTTGTATTGAAGGCAGCTTTAGCTTGCGGGTAAAAAGCACCAGTTCCGTAAGTATATCTATATTTTACAGGAAAATTTTAGCAAAGTCTCCAGCTAATATGGTTTTGTAGAAACCTCAATAAATGTAAGGTCAGCTGTGGTCAAGCTATAAAGCGATAAACTATAATGAAAATTTGATAAATTTTTATATAGAGATATTTTTTTGATAAACAGGGTATAGCAAAAAGAAAGGACCAAAATGTTAGAGGGGGTACAAGAACAGAATACAGAAAAATATTTAAAAAATCATCTAGTTTTTGAAAAAATAAAATGTTTATGTACTACAGTCTGTTAAGCTACTTTTTTTATTATAATTTTAATTATAAATAGACACATACAACGGTCTATTGCCTAATCAAGGATTTTGGTACCTGAAACATTTTAGGGAACGGTTGGGCACAGGGTGCGAAATTCAGGTTACCCGTGAATTAAGACCCAATCAATGTAACGTACTTACTTGGACCGTCTATGAAAGTAAATCCTGTGGCCTCGCTAGGGCCAGCAGCGCAAGCGCCATCCTGATTTGCACTAAAACACTTCACCTTCACCGCAAGGGCGCAAGGTCAACTAATCGTAAATAATATCTCTACCAAATCTATGCACGCTATCTCGCTCAAACCTGTCGCTCTAATGACATGAAGACTCGCTAACTAAAGAAATACCCTTTCGCATTGTTTTAACTGACTGTACATTTGTTAAATATCATGGACCCATTGGGAATTCATGTATGAACATTTAAAATTATAGTTAAAATTTTCATGGACCTGCTGGGAAATTAAAAAAATAGAATCATGGACCTCTGGGAATAAGTCTAATGTTCATGTCAGTATGAAGGAATCGTTCGATCACTTTGGTTTTAATACAATGCACTTCAATCTAAGGTGCAATGTAAACGATATAAAAAGTTTAACAAACTATCGGTATAAAATAATGACTTTTTACCTATAATTTTGGCTTTTGTTGCTGTTGTTTTTATTTTATATGTAATTATCATGCTTTAATAAATAAAAACTGATAAAAAATGAGCTAATTATATATGGTTTTATTGCTTTGCATACACATTGATCTTCAGATTACTACCGGCGGAAGGAACTGCATCACAGCTCTTAAAAAAAATCACACCAAATATTGTTTAATTTTGTCGGTGAAATAAAATTTTTTTCGATGTAAGATATAATACTGCATTTCTATCAGATCATATTAGATCATATTTAATCAGATCATATGCATTATTGTTCAGATCATACATATCAAAGTGCAAGACGATACCTATCATACCAGTCAGTTTTCTTGAACTGTTTACGAGCAATGTTTGCGTACCACGTCCACCAAAACGTCAAAAATAAGTAACAATAGTAAAGCCTAACCTTTATTTATTAGGTAACAGTACGAATATGAAAATTAATGTGAATTGGCGTCGAAAATCGGATTTAAATCTGGTATGAATTGTATCGTATGGTAATGGTTAATGGTAGGCCATCTGGTTATGTTTTATTATTCATTATTCATTTTAATATTTATTCATTTTATATCATAATCTCTTCGGTTACAACATCTATTGTGTCGCGTCGCGTCGTTCGCATGGTGTCGTTCAAATTATTTGTTTTCTGTACTGCGCTCCATATAAAGGCGCAGGGTGTGTGACCGCTGCGAATAAGTTAAATATCTGTATCATAATTCTTAAGAATAACTTAAGTACCTATGCAAGTATGCGAAATATAATAACTTCGTATGGTTACCAATGTTGTGGTTTTTTTTTCTGCTTTGAACAATATTATGGCGTTTTCAGGGTTCTTCATCTCCATTCTCGCAATGGAACGACATGTTTACGCCGTCGGGCTTCTATTCAAACCCGGTAAGAATGTTTTTGATACACAGCTTACTAGTATACATAGTTCTAGATATACTCGTATGTTTATACAACATACCTGCGAGGGGTTATGGGTTGGCTTCGAGACAAATGTTTGAATGATTTTGTTTGTATGAATGTTGGACAATTAAATTCCCTGACCGCCGACGGGCAGCAACGTCGGAGGCCCTGCGAAGAACAGTCATGAGGACTGTTTTTCGCGTGCCTTCGCCCAGCGTGGGGATTATAGGCATATCCCCCTTTATTGGTAGAGGTCTATGTCCAGTAGAGGACTGATATAAGCTGGTGTGGTGGTGTAGTTTGTATATAATCTGCAACTATGTGGCCTCGGGTCTAGATGTTTACTATTTATAATCTGTATGTCAACAACATCTGTGGCGAAGTGGGCGAAAGCCCGCCTGAGTAAATATATGTCTCTGATCTGGGTGGTTTCTGTGTCTATTATGTATGCTTACCAAATCTATATCTACATTAATCTACACTTATATTATAAAAAGGTTTTTTTTTATTTTCGTGTGTGTGTGTGTTTGTAATGAATTCAACTCAAAAAGTACTGTGCCGATTTCAAAAATTATTTCACTGTTGAGAAAATATTAGGGATCCTTACTAAAACTTAAGTAACGTAACCCAAGGTGTAAAAAAGTGCCATAAACCGTGCGAAGCCGGGACGGGAAGCTAGTATATATATAAAAGAAAACTCCACTCACTCACTAACACACTCATCACGAAATCTCAGAAACTACAGGGCCAAACGATTTTTGAAAATTCAAACCCAAGGGTTGAATAAGGGTAAAAAAGTTTGTATGAAAAATCGCAAATTGGAACTTGGTATATGTATTATTCCATACAATTAATTAATGAAGATTGGTAGCATTGAGAATTTTAAATATTCCAGAGGGGGATGCAATGGGGTGTTAAAGTTTATATGGGATAAGCTTAACGCATGGTGCGATTTGCTTGAAACTTTGTCAGAACAATTTGAATACAAAATAATAAATGACCGAATACCAGATTTAAAAAAAAATAGGGAGTGTGGAATGAGGTGTCTAAGTTTTTTCGGGGAGAATTTTAATGTGTGGTTAGAATTCTTTAAAACAACGCTTTTCGAAGTAATGAAAGTTACTAATATTTGGTAAATTTCCCAAAACTCAACCCAAAAGAGGGTGAAAAGGGGTAAAAGGTTTCTATGAATAATCTAATTCCTTGAAGTGCAAAATTTGAAACTTGCATAAATATTGTAAAATTCACGTAATATGATACGATAGGAGAAAAATCCAAAACTATCCCATTACGGGGGGTGTAATGGGTTAAAAATGGGTGTTAAAATTTGCAGCTGAACGTTAGTTTTTTTACTATTTTTTTTTGTAACACTTAATGCGGGTTAAAACTTTGTACAAATATTCCTCACTGCGGACGGTTAAGGATCAAACGTTTAAAGGGGTGCAATAAAGTGTTTTGAGGTAATTTTTAAACGCGTAATTAGATCGCTTTGAAACTTTGTACAAATATTCTTTACCACAGATGGTTGAGGATCAACCACATAAATAGAGTGCAATTGTTATAAAGGGCATGTAAGGGGTTCCGACCGCCACCTTTGGAACTCAAACCGACCTCACCTGCCCGTAGTGCACCCTGCTAACTGACAAATGGGGCTCTAGTGGCTGGCTGATTGCGGTATAGCGCAGCCTGACTCCGGCGTTGCTAAATACTCTGACCGAAATCGGGCAGCAGCGTCAGCACGATGCGAAAAGCTGTGTCCTGCTATCCCCAACCAGCATGTTCAGCGTGGGGATTATAGACATATCCCCTTTCCTATATGTAGAGGCCTATGTCAAGCTGTGGACTGATATAGGCTGGTGTTGTTGTTGTTAGGGTTTTATTCGTTATAAACTTTTAAACGCATCGTTCATAAGTTTGAAACTTTGAATAAATATTTTTCACTAAAAATAGTTACAGACCTCCCTCTTAAACAGGGTGCAATGGGTGATTATAAGGGAACTTCTAAAAGAGTCATGCAAATGGTTGGTTACTTTGTATAAAATGTTCAGATATGAACATATACATATGGTTGAGGATAAACTTTTTCAAAAGGGTGCATGGGGTGTTAAAAGAGAACTTTTACATGTGTTGGGTTTGGTAGCTACAAATAACTAACCATCTACCCCATAAACGGGGTGCAATTCAATGTTTTACGGGTGCTGTAAATTGATCTGAAATTGGTTGATCCTCAATCTAATCGTTTCGAAACGATTTCTGGAAATTCCTCCGCTAAGATAAGGGTGGAAACGTTTGTATGAGAAATCGTATTCCATAAACTCACAAACGTGAATCTTTGCATAAATTAAACTTTAAAATACGAAATTAATTCCGTCTGTTTGTTTGTTATGTTTGTTAAGTAAAACGCTGTTTAGGCGGAAATTTAAAAAAAGATAACTAGCTGTAGACTTAGTGACGGGTCACCAACGGGAACGGGAACGGAAAGGGAGCGGGTACGGGTAGGTAGGTAACGTACCTATAGGTTGGACCTTTTTATTCCTTATATTTTTCGTGTTCCGTGTAAAATTACCATGTTCGGTAATCGTTTATCGTGAACATACAGACGTACGTATACAGAAAGATAGATAAACTCTTTATTGAACACCGGAATAATTAAACAGCATACAGAAAAACATAAAATTTTAAAAAAGGTAATTATATAAGTATCTAGCATATCAGTCCATAATACAAGCTCAGCTTAGTTTGGGGCTACATAATGCTATATGAGTATGTCCAGCATAATTATGTTTTTTTTAAATATTTATTGCATGAGCGCGTCACCTGTCAGCAAGGTCTTTCAACTACTAAATTGTTTATATCTTAGTGCGCGTGACTGTACTTATTATCTTGTGTTATCATAAATAATAGTCTATTTTTTCAGTTGTCTGCTGCTACCAACGCCAATAATAATATGATCCATCAATTAGTCGATCTGATATTCGGGAGGAGTAGGGGAGTTATAGACCCAGTATGTATTTCCACATTTCTACTCTGTCATTACCTCTATGCTTAAAGTTAAAGTTTACCACCGCTTCTATAAGCTTCTAAGACGACCTCTGTTGCGCAGTGGGCGAAGGCCCGCCTGAGACGCAGAAGATTGCGATTTCGATTCCCGCTGCGGGACAAATGTTTTCATGTTCTGCTGATATTTGTCTCCGGTCTGGATGTTTTCTATGTATGCTATGTATGTATTTACAAAAAAAAAATATTATGTAGTATATCAACCATGTGGTTCCCATAGCACAAGCTCTGCTTAGTTTGGGGCTACATGATGCTGTGTGGTACCGTCCAGCATTATTTTATTTATTTATAGTGTTGCGATGTATGGAATATTTTAACGGTTTTAGTATCGACTTCTCTGCAAAACAAAACATTGTTTTATAGATGCCGTCCGCTTCTTCAGAAGATGCTTTGCTTCAACTGACAGGTCGATCTCGACCAAATAACGGTTCGGCTGATGTTTTGTCATCCTTGTTGGAGCTCCTCCGAAATGGTGAGAATAATATTCGTTATTCAAATTACATTACCTTTTATGCAAAATGAATGAATGAATGAATGAATACTTTTAAGTAAAATCGTGGCTCTTATATGTTTTTGTTATTTCTTATTACAATATTGCTTGTTGATTTTAATCCAAATCAACAAGCAATATTGTAAATTATCCGTAAAAGTCATAACGCTTATTCAATCAAATTCTACTAATCAAGATGAGTAAATTGTTAACTTTTTATGAGTTAAGGTGTAATTCCGTAGGCGACTACAGGCGGCAGCAGCAGCAGGCGACGATGCATCGCCGCGACACTACAGGTTTCTATGTATTAAATATCTTCCGTAGCTACGTATGAGTGTATTTCATAGAAACCAGTAGTGTCGCGGCGACATTTCGCTTGCTGCTGCTGCCTGCAGTCGGTGATGGAAGGGTACCTTGATATCGAAACTTTTTTGTTTCTATCTAGTACCGGCTCTGGATAGAAGTTCGCCCGTTGAAACTCGTCCAAGCGAAACTGATTTGAGGCCGAGCACTGGACTAGCGGGTGTTGCAAACGGGTTCAACCGTTTCTTAACCGATAGTGCGTCCCCACCCGGGCCCAGTGGCATTCGATACCCGCCCACTCGCCCGTTTGCCGACGGCATCGGCGCTGGTCCCTCGACCGTGTCGGTGGCCTCGCGCCCCTACGGGGAAAGCCCTGCAGCCCCCGCGCCCCTTCCCGCGTCTCTGGCTGCCAGCTCTCGCCCCTACTCCGAGAACATGCCCGGCCCCGCCGTCGTCCAGCCCTACGTTGAGAACACGGCGCCCAATCCTCACCCTTACGCGGAGAATCCGGGCACGTCGTACCCGGAGGCACCACCGCGGCCTTACGGAGAAGGCGCGGGCCCTCGCTACGGGCCGCCGCCGGCGCCTGGCGCTCCGCCGCGGCAGTACCAGCCACGTGCCAGCGAGGGCGCCGCCGTCCCGCCCCCCGGCCCCGCCGCGCCGCCCCTCTACATGCCCGGAGCCTACTCTACACCCACTCAGCCGCCGGCAACGAGACCCTTCTATGGACCATTTCCCAATAGTAAGTTACACACAATTATAATTACCATGCGTTAACTGCACTGAACATATCAACACGATCATTTAAATTTATCTGGATGTTTTTAGTAGAACACTATTTAATTTGCTTATTGATCAATGTTTTTATAATATAAAGTAATACCTAAATGTTGAAAATTTGGATTATATCATGTTAAATTTATTTATTTTAAGAAATCTTAATTCTCTTATTTTTTCGTTAGGTATAAGTACTCGCCTATTAAATTATAATTTTGACGAAATAGTTCACATAATATTATTATTCAATTAATAACATATACTTATATAAATTAGACAGATAATTTCATTTTGGTGTGAATATAGAAAGAAAGAAAGAAGAAAGAAAATACATTTATTGACCCACATACATAAAATATGGGGAGTTCGGGGTTCCCCCCTATCTTCGGAACCCAAGCCAACCTCACCTGCACGTGGTGCATCCTGCTAAACAACGAACGGGGCTCTGGCGGCCGGCTGATTGCGGCATAGCACAGCCCACATTGTCACAGCTAAATCCCCGACGGGCAGCAGCGTCGGTGGTGCGAGGAGCTTTGCCCTGTGATCCCCAGCCCGCATGCCCAGCGTGGGGAATATGGGCATATCCCCCTTTATTAGAGGAGGCCTATGTCCAGCAGTGGACTGATATAGGCTGGTGTGGTGTGGTGGTGTGGATACATAAAATACAAAATAGGTAGGTACCTATAACATGAACACGTTATAATAGTACATTACAGCAGAGGCCAGCAAAAGAGGCATTGATGGACGAACGTGTAAATGATGGACGAGTGAGTCCATCAATGCCTAGTTGTGGCCAAGGCTTGTATAGTACTTTTCTCAAATAATGCGCGGTAATTAAAACAAAATAGTTCCTAGGAAGAACTTATACACTTTTCAATAAACATTATTCTATTAGCAAGCCAGTTCGAAATTCAAATAAATCCTTTGATAAGTTACCTCCTTCGTTGACCACCAAGGAGGTAACTGTTTCGGAGTAAAACATCGTTCCATTTTTAAATAACACGACAGTTATGAGTTTACAATGTAATTTATTTGGCCGCAAAACACGACAGATATGAATTTTCATACAACTTTTGCCGGCCGCTGCTCGCATATTTGGCCAGTACAGTAATTTCGATTTATCTCGAAGAAGGTTGTCAAAATAATGCTCAAATTTCCAAGCATGTTTGAGAAAAATAATAATAAAAATATCCCAGAAGGCACCCACCCACTAAGCCATGGGCTGCAGTCTCGACTTTAGTTAGCGACCGATCGTTAGCTTAACAATCGTAAAAATTATCAAAAAGAATCGGTTGCGGTACCGACGTTTTCGATAAACGCAAGTCTCGACTACCAACAAACCATGCAACATCGTAACTTCAGGCGTCGCAAAGTTAACGATTATCCGTACTCATAGTCCAATATTTGAATGGGATAATGGAACTTATTAAAAAAATTCCTGGAATTTAAGGAAAATAAGTGAAGATGAGGTTGACAAAATAATAATAATTATCATGAAACATATAAAACAAATTATGTAAGTCTACTACTTTTATTTTGAACGTTATTTATAAATAATTTAGTTTCATTTCTACAGTTTAGCTTCGAGAAATATACACTTATTCTACTCGGAGCTAGGAAATGAAATATTTTATTTTATTTTACATGGTATTTTGATTTCATGTCCTTGCAATACTGGTAAGGAAATGATAAAGTGCTAAAGTTGTCCTTGTCATTATTATGAGTTCGGTATCCAATAATTTTGATTGTGCGGTGGCCAAGGAGTTTGTTGTATGAAAAGGATTTAGGTGTCAGCCATTGATTAAATGAAAATAATTGTTGGATTTAATTTTAAGAGAGTTATAGTAAACGGAAAAAATGATAACTCACAGCAGCAACGGTCGGGACATCACTCCCACTGATTCATAAGTTTAGTACTAAAGTAATCACTCCCAACAAGCCACGTATCTGTACCAAACTCATGTACTTATCAAAATAATTACCAAGTAGGTAGGTACTGTACCTACTTACTTTGACGAGTAGGTACGTCCGGTACGCCGGTAAAGAATATATAAAGTTTTTAGTCATCATTTTTGGTATAACGGAACACAACCAAATTCATATCAAATTTTGAATTGCTGATATTACTATTGCGCATGCGGGGCTAAATCCACAGAAATAATATCGAGATAGAAGAAAAGAATGTATGTACCTCGTGGGGCAAAAATTCAAAAATAGACGGCTTCATTTCTCGCTACGAACTTTAGTCCGCTCCCGACCGCGGTTCGCATTGACGTCAGGTTTTAAAAACAAAATGTCTTGTACGATAATTAACTGTTAAATACCACTAATAAAGTTGGAGCTGTCAATCGAGGTATTTCCTTTCATCAGTTAGTACTATTTGTCCTAAAACATCTGTTATTAATTTAAAAACAAATACTTTTATTATTTTCATCAAAGCAGTAGCGGGCGATTTGGTCAAACGCTAGATTTCCATTGCGGCTTTAATTTGATGAGCCAGACTTGGCATGCGTTCAAAACCAGCAATGTGAAAATATGCTATTCAAACTGTCGAGTTGTATTCAAGGTCAACTTCTCATTTATTCTGTTAAAAGTAAGAAAAGTGCTGCGGTGTACACTGCCATCTTCTTTCTCGTCGATTTTGAAAGCAGAGGAAATGATAAGCGACACCTCTCGTCTATGTACTAAACATAATTAGTCAAGCCTGCTCAGGCTTGGAAGCTGCAACGTTTTCCCTGTAGGTGAAGCAAATGGCGCTTAGCCGTGCCTGCCTGAAAATTTCGGAGAAGTGAGGAGTTGACTCGGTAGCGCAGTTTGTGAGCGGGTCCCGGTATTGATGGGAAGGTCACTGGTTCAAATCCCACCTGAGTAGAATTTTTTAGGTTATATAAAAATCTTAGATTTTCCCTGAAGTGTGGGCTACCACTTAAAATACAAAGAAAATCATAGAAATTATAATTATATAAAACATTAATTGTTCAAAAAAAATAGCGCCAATCATAATGTTTACACTAGAAATAAAGATAAACTAGCTGTTTCTACTGTAAGGCGCCATAAAGTTAGTTAGTTATTCAAAAGACAAAGTGTACTTTTTTTAACAAAATCCCAAATGACGTGATTAATTTATCTGTAGATAAATTCAAAACTTTTGTTAAACGTAATCTCTGCACCAAAACTTTTTATAAAATTTCTGATTATATAGATGACATCTTTTTTTATCAACTTGGGATAAAACTGTCTCCAACTCCCTCAAAATCAATGAAATAATAAAGAATAAATTACAAAATATACATTAAAAAATATAAGCCTAGCAGAGTTTCTTGCAAATTCTTCTCTGTGTGGTCACGTTACGAATTGCTGGTAAATTAAAACCATCGAGGATTCAAAGTATACTGTAATGTTCGAACTGAATATAACATTTATTACTTTACTTTACTTTATGTTTTTATATTGTTATGTAACTGTACGGAATAACGGAAGAAGGTACAATTTACGTTACGCAGTTAAATCACATCACTTTATTTCCCTTCTCCTTCCTATTGATCCAACTAGGTAACTTGCATAAGAATTACTTAGAGTAAGTAGCACATTAGGTTGGTAGGTATCATAAAAATTCACAATTTCTCCATTTAAAGTAGGTGATACCTACCGTTCATAAAAAGTGGTCCAATAATGTCATGGCCTTGAATGCCGGCCCATACATCGACAGAAAATCTGTATTGATTAGCTGGTTGACTCCCTCGTGGAAAAAAACACAAACAAACAAACGGTCTATAAAGCAGTTGATAGTAGTTACCTAGCTACTTACTTACTATCAACTAGGTAGGTAGCAAACCACCTACCTACTATCAACTAGGTAGGTACATAACAAACTACCTACAATCAACTAGAAGGCCCTATTAACTTAAAATAAATGAACACAACACAAAACAAATCTAAACAAATAGATAGGTACCAAAAGGTGAGCGTCTTTTTCGCAAAATAGGTACCTACCATACATATCTACTAATAAATAAATAAGCTATCCAGCGCGAATAATGTGTGTCAAGAAGGTCACCGGCCGGTACTTGACAGGCTGCAGGCGATTCGGTGACCCGGGGGGCGGAAGCGCGTGGCTCATCTCTAGATGCTTTCTCTATCTTTTTTTAAACCTTTCGCCGCACGCTTTGTCTATGACTACAGCGACTAGGTTACAACGTGTAGATGGCTAGAGCAGTCCCAGCCCGTGGTCCACCTATCTATATAGTACACCTGGCTGTACCAGGGCCATTTTTTTAATTCCGTGGTCCACATCGAGGTAACTGGGTGATCCAGGGTTTTTTTTTCTTTCCATGGTAACATAAATTACCCCTGTTACAGTAAGGTGAACTAAGGTTCACCTTACTGTAACAGGGGTAATTTATGTTTCCTCTGGTCCACCTATATAATGGGCATGTTACATTACCTACCTACTTATTCATTATGTTACCTACTAATACATTGACACCTTTTGGATGACAAAGAATTTCATTGAAATTTTATGCGTCTTGGCTAAAGACGTCCCACAAATAACATAGGTCCCGAATCTTTACATTCACAAATAAGTAAAAAAAATAAGAATTAATGAACCATAGTGCCCGTAATTGGTGTGCCGCAGTGCCGCACCATGTCGTGTTCTAACCGATGGATGCTTTAAAATTCTTTCGCGCGGAGCGCTCGCGTGGCGGCGCGTGGCGATGTTACCCATGACTAAATTGCATTCGTGACGTCAAAGTACCTACGCAAAATATTACTCGCTCGGTCTCGCTACAAATTTGATGAACTCTTTTCTTCTATCTATATATGTTTCTATATATGAATTGGAATAGCAAATATTTCATCACAATAATTGTATTAACCAACATCAAAGTTTATTTATTAACTTAAGAATCCGGTGACACAAGCTCGCAAATTCATTTCGAGGCGCGTGCAAAAATCCACAGAAATATATCTAGATAGAAGAATAGAGTTCAGCAAATTTTAACGCATCTTTTAAGTAAATTATTTATATTATCTTAAATCCTGATCCACTAATGTTCCTTTCTAACAAATGATACGAAAAGATAACTATTTTAAAGCTAGAAAATTATTTAGAATCCCTTTAAACTTAATTTTTCACGTGCAACATAACTGACTGGGTTATTGTTTCCAGGTATGCCGAATCCCCCGTATCCTGGCGCCATGAATCAGGCGCAGCGCCATCCGATGCCGCCTCAAAATACATATTTTTTGGGAGGGCGTTTCCCTCCCCAAAACTATTACCCTATTTACTAATAGGGCAAAGGTAAGACAAGCTTTTATCGACGTTAGACAGGTGGGCCGCGTGCGTGTGCACTTCTGCAAACTGCAAATTAGTTCCTAGAGTATAAGTATTGCAATGGTTATTTTCTACAACTTTTTTTATAAAACCGTGAAGTTCGTTTACATTTTGTCATTCCTTGAAAGGTGTTTTACTTTTGGCAAGCAGCAAAGAATATCGACTGAGACATAATTATTTGTAGTGTCTTTGGCTTGTTTTGGTTTTATTAATGCCGGACATAATTATTTGTAATGTATTTGGCTTGTTTTGGTTTTATTAATTCCGGCCTTGTAGCCGCAAACTAATTTGATGACGTAAAAGATCATAAAATCTTTAGATAAATTACTGATAGTTATAGTAACTCCCACCTTTGAAAACGGCCAGCTCTAAAAGCGGAAGAGGTCGGACCGTTCTAAAAGTGCGGAGCTATGAGATGACATAAGTATCAATTGTGCCTATGTCAGTTTAGATCTTTGGCAAGATCAAGGCACGGGTGCGAATAACGGTTACAAATAATTTTCTCGAGTAAATAGTTTTCTCGCTTAAACCGATGAGTATTCGTACCGACATCGAAATTACATGGAATCATATTCGCGTAGCTTTATAAGTTGGCTCTGGCCTAGAAACGCGACATAAAGAAGGTGGTTTTGGATGGTTATACAATTAATAGAAAAAAACAAAACTTTACGTACTCTATTATCGCTAATATCGACCTCACTTTAGGGGCACTTTTTTGTTGTACAAACTTTCACAAGGATAAATCAAATCAAATATGATCATATGAAGGATTTACTATGGACATTTTTATTATTAATATTCAATGTTTAATCTTAGAAAATAGCCATTTCTTTCTCTTAATTTTTATTCCAATTTGACTACATTTGTGTTAGAATAATTTTAATCGATGGGCGTTACTTTAAATATCTCAAACGATGAATGCGGTGATATAATTATTTAGATATTAATTTTTATCTTCACGTTTGAATATTTAAATAATATAAAATAATTATAGGTACTATTCTTTTGAGAATATTTCAAGTGTTATTGTGTTCCTAATAATGAAATATTGTATTTGTACTAACTTAAGTTTTAAAATGTTCCTTTCAATGATACTCGACATTCCATCCAATTAAAACTGAGATAATATGTATATTTGTCTAAGAAATTAAATTGACATCTCGATAAAAATAATTAGTGCCCATCTAAAACAGATTTCGGTGAATCAAGCCAGAGTAAAGGACATTATTTAATTTAGAAGAAAAATTAAAATTGCTGGCCTGAAATTGGTTATTTTATGATAGAACTCGTAATTTCTTATATTTTTCTACTAGCTTCTGCCCGCAGGGTATCCGAATTAGAAGAAGAAGGATATTATAGAAGTCAAATGTGAAAATTTAAAATGTTTGCCTCTCCTTCACTCCAAAACTACCGAACGAATTACACTTAATATGTAGTCCTAGATCAGAAATAACATTTAACACTACTTTTTATCCAATAAATATTGGTTCCATTAATTTTGCCTTACATAAGTAATTTTCTGATTTATATCAGAAAAACACTAGAAAATAAATTAAAAACAAAAATGAGTTTAAGATGAAAAAAAAAACTTACTGTATATTTTGTTTCACTTTTTTCATTTTACAACTAAAAGTAATATTACGTTTTTCCCGCCTAGCTGCCTGGTGGTCTTGAAACCGCTATTCACTGTCACTTCATATCATATTGTTGTGGGCGGGTGTCGGTAAATTAATTAATTGATAACAGAAATTTCGGCACAAAGTTCGACCGTACCGCACTCTATTCTTGTTTACCAAAATTACGTTCGTAAGTTTTTTCTTAGACCTTGACAGTCATCCATGACTGTCGAAGTAAAAAAACTACAGAAATTACATGTTCTAACAAAAATTCTGACTTGCACTTAGTATTTTTGAGCCAGGAATTTATTGTATTTTCAGTGATGGAGGCATAAATACTCCGAAATCTGTTTACTCTGTCTTGCTTCATCGATAGCATTGCGAATTATTTTGGCATTGGCCTGAAGTCGATCATGTATTAACACTAAGAAAGACAAACCGTTAACCGTAAACCGTTTCCTCTATCATATTGTATGTTGAATTGAGCTGCTTGCATGCTAGTGTTGAGTTAGATTTACCTAGTTTGTGTGGTTGCTCATTTATTTGTAATTTTCAGGACGCAACAGCGGCTATCATGTCTGGTGATATCGAATCGGTACAAGTTATAAAGAAACTGCACTATCGCGTTGTCTTGAGTTGCGCCAGCGCCTGCGGCGGTGCTGGTATATGTATTGTGTATATAATATGTACGTAGGTATATTATAACTAAGTCATAATTTTAAGAACTGCCTTTTTTAGTTTTGTAATCAATTTTTTTCTAAGCATCTTTAGGTAAATAAAAATAGATTAAATATTGTAAGGTATTTTAAAATGTTTTTTTTATGTGTCATGTCACGGACTAAAATAGCGCGCTTATTTGGTACAAGATGAAATATGGTTGGCTGGCCTCAATAACTCAGTTGGTAGCAGATTTTCCTTTGCGCTTTGTGGTCGAGGTTCGATTCCCGCCTAGGACAAACATTTGTGTGGTCATCAATAATTGATCATAGATGTTTGTCACCTACGTGCCTGGGTGTTTTTGTGAGTTTATCAGTGTTTGGTACCTACCAATAATAGCAAGGTACTTACCCATAGTAAGTATGGCTGCCTAGTTTAGTATCAATTGACTATGTGTGAGCTGTCCCATAAATTTTATATTTTCAGTCAAGACAATCTAAAAATGAAAGAAATGTTTTCCAAAGAATTACTTACTGCTGAGGCCATAAATAGCCGGCTACAGCGAATATCTATTTTGGTTACGCTTGTGTATGTCATGTGAACGAATATTGTATTGTACCTGAGTTATTTCATTCATCAGTCAATAAAAACCATAAGAATTGATCACCCTGGCGATTTGCTAGCGAGTTCACAGCGAGGCACCGAACACCGAGTGCGGGGTGTTTGCCGGCGAGAACTCGTTGCAAGTAAGCTTTCGCCGCCTGTGGGCAGCGAGCGATATGCGTTTTGGACAGCCAATTACATAATGGATTTCGATGACTCAGAAAACGAAAGCAGAAAAACTTAGATTTGGGTAGCTCCATTTTTGACTAATCGACTGGAAGAGAGCGAATTCTATGTGCTGTTTTGCAAACGAATAAAAAAATATGCTAAATACATTTGCGGTACGAGGTCGAGTGTACACAATGGCGTCCGTAACGCTATTCGCGGAGAATACATTGCCCACCTGCTGCGCTCTCGCCTAGCTGTGAACTCTCTCGCAAATCGCCAGTGTGGTAATGACTAATTGAATACTAGGATTTATACACTACACGTGGTCCTTCACAGATAGGACTTTGTATGTTATACGATGTCAACATCAATGTAAATACTTATCTATATGGAGGTGCCTTATACCTACTTCATTAACTGGTATGACACAATCTTGTAAATGAAATGGTATTTATTAATCATTTCCATTTGATCTTGAATGTATCTAAAAATAAGTAAGTACCGAAAGAGCTATTGATATAGGCAACTAGATTACTGTAAATAATAACCATACATAACGATGCATCATCGTCGCGCCGCAGTGTTGTCGCCGTTTGGTGCTTGGATTTTGGCCCTGCCTGCGGCGAAAACAACAGACTGGTGTGTTTTCCTTGTACTAAAAGGCTTTAGGTAATACATTTTAAATTAATGTTATTTATAAATAGTATATTGTACAGTGTTTTTTAACCGGGACTGTGCGCTGAAATCTCAAACCATAGCAGATAGGTTCAGAAACTATAATTAACCATTGTTCTTTTTTTCCACCTGAATACAGTATAATGGAGGCTTATTGTTATTTAGACATTCAAGCACCTTCTGTTTCAATGGTAAACATCTCCTCCATCTGATGATGATGATGATGAATGATCAGCTCTTGTGAGGTAGGTCTAAATGTACTAATGCTGTGAAATGAAATATTCTTTTTCTACACTAATATTATAAGAAGGAAAGATTTGATTGTTTGTTTGTTTGCATTGAATAGGCTCCGAAACTTCTGGGCCGATTTAAAAAATTCTTTCACCTTTGATTAGCTACTCTATCCCCGGGTGTCATAGGATATATTATAATTAAAAAAAATCTTACTATAATTTCAATAATGTAACCCGAAGTGTAAAAAATTTACCTAAAAAAATCCTTACATCGCGTGCGCTGCGAAAACTATTCATGATAGAACAAAATAATGTACTACGACTTTGCAGAACACATAATTATCTACAAAAAGTGTCGCAACAGCATAGGCCTAGCTAATAAAGTTAGTCACAATTAGTGTTCTTTTATTTTAAACATTTAATTGAATTGCCGGCGCTAGAAAAGGCTTTATTTGTCAGTTGGTATTAATCCTTATGAAAATAAATTGCTTAATACTCAAGACTGTTTAAAAAACATTATATAACTTTTTGAATCATTTAATTCGGACATTCCATTCAAAAGATAATCACGAGTTGTAACTATTTGAATAAAGTCGCGTGGTCTCTACTCCGCTCGGCTAGCTAGGCAGAACCTGATAATAAGCGCTGTATTAGGCGTCCCTGGGGTACGGAAGGGAAGTCAATATTATCAAGAAATAGGGTGTGCGAGTTAAAATGTAGAATATTTGAAATTTGTACTAACTACCTAAGCCGGGGCGGGCCGCTAGTCTGTAATTGGCTTAACAGTTAATTCAGAAAACAATTTCTTCGCGAATTTTTCCCCAATATGGATATTATCTTTAAATACTGCTCTGAGGGCTTACCACAGGTTTTTATAGTTTACGAAAACTTTATAAGTTTCGGTATCTTTCCATACATTTTCGTAGTTCATGCACGTTTCCCTAGAGGCGCTGTACTGAAAATGTATGGAAAGATACCGACACTTATAAAGTTTTCGTAAACTATAAAAACCTGTGGTAAGCCCTCTGATAGTATTGCTTCAACCTATTGCGGAACGTCAGTTAGGTAATTCAAGTTATTTATTAATTCAGTACCTATAGTTACGGTATAAATAAGGGGTAGTCAAAGGTAGGTCAAAACATAAAATTCAGTACATATCCACTTATTGCAAGCATTCCACGTGACAGGTTGCAAGCCCATCGCCGTTTTTATTGGAACATATTAACACTTTTATTGGAACAAATATTAGCTCAAGTAAACTAAATATTACCCGGACATTTTTTGTACAACATTATCTAGTCCCAAACTAAGCAGAGTTTAATACTATATAAATTAATCATACAAATCCATATTTGTCTCGCAGCGGGAATCGAAGCCAAAACCCAAGTCTTAGTATTTAAAAAGAGAAGTAAAAATCATAGTATTTCAAAAGAGTAAGAGTAGACGCGTAGAGACCACTGGTTGGTATTTTTGGTTCTTTGATGAGTTGGCTGGTATCACGTGAACTAAATGACTGATTTTATCATCAACATAATAATAATCATACAAACATTTGTCTCGCAGTGGGAATCGAACCTGCAACCTATGTCTATAAAGTTTTCATAAAAAACAGCAGAGGTTGTGCTGTAGAAACTACACGACTGATATAAAACTTACATAAAAATAATCATACAATCATTTGTCTCGCAGCGGGAATTGAACCCGCAACCTGTATCTATAAAGTTAGGTAAAATGCGAGCTAACCCGCCCACCGCGGGTGACGTCAATTACGTCCAATTCATACATTCAGTATTGTATTCTCGTGGATATCATGAGTAGATAGTTGTGAGTTCTAGTGAGGGAAATATATAGTTTCTCTCACTCACACTCGATGTATGAAGAGGCGTAACCGACTTCAAAAAAGGAGGAGGTTCTCAATTCCGTTATAGTCTTGTTATTAGTAATGTTTGTTCGTAATTTAAAAAAACTAACTCGCCTTATAGCTTGGCCGCCGTTTTTCTTACATTTATAATTTTTTCTACAAAATCGGTTTAAATAGCGACTTCACTATATATACTATAAATGTTCCTGTAAAATATAGTTATCTTTCTATAACATATACAAATATCAGGTTACTCTCTTCGTTCCCCTCTTGGACCATCTGACCATTATGAACTTGCCACCAGTTGTCAATTGATACGGAAACCGCCCCATTTTACCACTGGTGGTCAACTGGGAAAAACTTATTCCCAATTCACCACTAGTGATAAAATGGCACGATTTCAGTTCTAATTGACCACCGGTGTTGAGATGGTGTAAAATTTCACCACCAGGGGTGAAATGGGACTAATCAGAGGCCTCATTAACTAACTCAGTTGCACACCGAAATGATCGGCACCGGACCTTTATTTGCCAATTTTGACATTTCATCTATCGAAATTCGAAGAACGTCAGTTGAAAAACTGTCAATGTTTGTAAAAACAGGACCGGTGCCTATCCTTTCGGTTTGCAACTGAGTTAGTAAATGAGGCCTCTGCTATCCGTAAACACTACTTAGCCTGTTACGATTTGCTTTGCGTAGAATCCTCCTTTAATATTTTATTGAAAAGTAAACATGACTAGATTGACACGTCATTGTGAACTTTTCCTGGGGTTATCTAACTCGATCAAAATCATTTCTAATGATTACCTACTTATTTGCAGTATTTCTGTGAAAATGTGTGATCAAGATTCTGTGCCTACATGCAGTAACCCAATTACTGACGAATATATATCAAGCCAAAGGGGGGGATAGGTACTTTTGCATGACGGATGAAGATATCACCTAAAGAAGACCTACAACAACAGTCACAAGTAATGGCCGGTTCCTCGGCCATTACTCCGCCTCGTTGTTAATTTTTGACAGTTTATCAAGGGAAAACGAGGCGTAATCGGTAATGGTATAATATAGAAACCGGCCGTAAGTCGACTACACGATCAATGTGTAAATGTACAAGATATGCCGAAATATACTGCAGTAAAGTCTAAGTTATATCGATATATGAAAAAATCACTTTGTGTACGAAACATACGATTTGAAACGGTAGATAAAGTAGAAGTCCCTCCCACTTTTAAAGACTTTAGTGGCAGACTATGAGTACCTTAAAAATCAAATATTAATTTTTGGTTCTGAATATGCAAGAAAAAGAGTTTATGATGTAGAACATTTTTATGTGGATGGCACCTTCAAAAGTTGTTCAAAACCGTTCAAGCAAATTTATGGTATTCATGGTAAGATAATTAGTGCAGGCGGGTCTACTACAATAATACCCTTATTTTATGCCTTATTGACCAATAAAAATAAAAAATCGTATGTACTATTATTTTTGCTTTTGAAATCTCAATTCAAGTCATGGAAACCTCGGAAGTTTAAACTTGATTACGAAGCATCTGCTATTAAAGCAATAAGGGCTTGTTTTCCAGACACAGAATTAAAAGGGTGTTTTTATCACTTCAACCGCTGTCTATGGAGAAAGTCAAAGGAAATTCCTTTGAAAACCTCAGTAGAAAGACGCCATGTAGCTTTAAGTGCTGGACTTGCTCTGATTCCAGCAGAACAACTAAATGAAGGATGGAAATACATACTTCAATGGAGTCCTTGTACTAAAATTTTATGAGTATTTCAAAAAGCAATGGCTTGATAATAAACTATTGAGTAACATGTGGAATTGTGAAGGCGAAGAGTATCGAACAACAAATCATTTAGAAGGTTGGCATTCAGATTCATAGGCCAAAAAATCCTACATTACCACGACTGTTAATTTTTTTAAAGAAATACTCTCAATATACGAAAGTAATAAGGATTTTAATATTACAAAAAAAAGTCGTGATCGTGCTGAAAACGATGAAAAAATAAAGAGGGCTGTAGGAGAATTAAAGGATAACAATGTTAATGTCGGCCACTGTACACTGTACTGTACTAGAGATAGTTATCTTTGCTTACTAATGCCATAAACCCAGAAATAGATACTTAATATTTTTTATAGAATAACATAAAAAATAATTTTTAAATGAAGTACCTAATTTAGATCCAAATAGTTTGTAATATAAATATAGGTTTTGATAGCTAAGAGCGGATAGTTTGGTTTAAGTACAACTTAATAAATACGTGTGCGTTACCCCAGCAGAATATATTCTTCTAGAATGAAGTGAGTTCCATGAATAATTAGAGCATTACTTGGTGTAAATGTGCGTCAAGATAAAAAAAATGTGCCTGTTGCCGTTTTGGAAGAAAACGCAAAATACGTTTTCTGCAGGAGTAACGTTTTTTCAGCAGGAAGATTCTAAACGGATGAGCCTAGACAATAATGAATGATATGGGCAGGTAGCTTATATTTGTGCATAAAAGTGCGCAAAAAATAAAATTTGTGCATTTTAAGGTTTTTGAGTTATTAACTTTCCTGCTGCGGTAACGTTTTGCAAAATCTTGGTTCTCGGAAACGTTTGAATGTGCACCTATAAAATATACATGCACGAGTAGCTCTTAATTTGTGTGTATTTGTGACAAAGTAAAATAAAAAAAAATACATAAAAATTTTAAGTAATCTAGCTTTTTAGAAAAACCTTTAAAAAAATCTAGCTCTTTAATGGACATAACACACAAATGCATTGTAAACGGCGTTCGGTTCTTGTTGTTATCCTTTGTAACCACAAAAAGTTTCAAGAAGGTACATACACGCGTTTTTGAATAATATCGATTAAATCAAATCTGATAAGGTCATAACTTTGACGTCAAAATGCAAGAAACCTTTTCAACGCACAATTGTCGGTATGAACAAAAAAATTAGTGCGTTTAATGAAAATTACCCTGAAAAGGACAATGCCGTCTGATGTACGGCGCTCGGTACCAATGCGAAAGTGATTGCGTCAAAACGAAACCTAATTTTTTTGAAAGATATTATACTGTTATTCATGGAATACTAGGTCTTTTTTAAGATAAACGTAAACAAATTGTTTTTATTTGATATTAATTTTAGAGTTTGTTTTTAAAAAAATGCTTTCCCGAGACCTTGTGTGTTCAGTTTTGTCTACATAATTATAAGTATTACACTATAAACATTTAAATATGATACTATATCTATAAGAAAAGGTTTAAATACCTCACACAGATAGGTAAAAGGGTGTTTTAACTTCTACTTCGTAGGTAGGACATTACATACATTACTACTGTGTTCTACTTTATATTATTTTCAAATATTGTAATGACGAGAAAGTAGATAGGCATTTACATCAATATAATAGGTATTAGTACTTACTGGTGAAGGTGAAATCCAAGCTAAGATCCAAGATCTTAACACAACACACACCACAAAAACAATCACAACCACGAAAAGGCCATGGATGCCTCTTCCAAACAATGCTGGTTTCGCGTCACCGGTTATTAGCAAACAGTTGTTGCCACGATTGTTTATCGTACATTATTGTGATAATTTCTAATAAAATATCTATTTACAGAATAAACACTACTACACAATGCCATAGAACACTCTAGTAATACATAAGATAGGAGATAGTTTAGTAGTACAACAAAAAAGTTTCTGATCCAACCTCTTTGATTATACAAAGTGAAAAAAAATCCAATGTTTTCAGTAAACTCTACTGTCTAAAATTAAAAGTGAGGGTGGTTGCAATGTCATGGCGCCGTGCGCCGGAAACCAAATAAACGGAAATTTTTTTTACGTGATTATTAATCGAGTCGGTGTGTAAGACTAAAAATAATGTTAATGTTATTTATAAAATAAAGGCAATTTTATGGGATACGTTTGGTTTTGACGCAAGTGGTACGGGTTATCGGCATCCTCCTTTCAGCACTACGTCCCGTATCGAGCTAGTTATAAACGATAGTCTGAAATAAGACCTAGACCCTGGTTTCTGACCTGTGATCCGACCAAATTCGAATGACCACTAAAAAGCGACCGTTTCATACATATTGATGACCTTAATTTTCCTTACGAGAAGCATGGGTCCTGGATACACTCAAGTACAAAAGTTATTGATACTTTTGCCAACTATTTTAGGATATAAGAGAACTGAAGTCAGTAGGTACCTATCTTTTTAACCGACTACCTCGTAAGGAGGGTTATGTTTTTCGAGAATTGTACCTATACCAAAATGATTTTTTAACGTAGATTGTTTGCTACCTAGCTAGGCAGAGACTTTCTCCAGTCAAATTTACCTACTCTGGATCGAAAAAAAAAATAAAAAAATATATATATATATATATATATTAATAGACGTAACTATGGAACAACTAGGTTCAATATCTTAAGTTATTTTTAACTTAAACGTTATCTAGTTTTTATAAGTAATTAGCTAATTAGGCAGTAGTTAGGTAGTACTTATGTCTACTGTGTAGTTTACTAGGTACTTACGCTTATCAATATTTTTCAGTCGAGATTTAGTCGGTTATTTAACTTATACCTACATATCTAGTTTATTATCGCGGGTTGTAGTATATTTATAAAATTTCTCACATTCTGCATCAGCGGGACTTAGAACGCGGGGCGCGGAGGGAGGCTCTTCGAGCTCCCAGAATCTTTTAATAAGATTCTCTGAACCATGCTCCTGCACTAGGCAGCATGTAAAGCCTTGCGGGAAAACATTGTAGGTACGGAACCCATAACGATGTATCCCAATACCGTACGTAAGGCCTGCGGGTCCCGAGCGGAGTAAGGTGCGTGAGCATAACTCGCATCGGGTAGCAATATATGCGCGAACAGCGGTGCGCCTATAAAAACATCTATTTTATTAGGTGTTCCACAAGTTTGGTCAGCGAGCGGTAACTTGTGCAAGTATGATAGGAGCGACGCGTCTACCACAGCACTAGGCAGCGAGTCAGTAATTTGAACGACTCGACCACCAAACCCTTTTATAAATAGTACGCCCGACGTTATGAACCTGAATACCTAGCAGGTCGCAAGCTTCCTTAGTTATGAAGTGACTTTGCGAGCCAGAATCTATGAGCGCACATAGCAAATGCTTACGACCTGTACTACCATACACAGCTATCTGCGCGGTAGCAAGTAGAACCGTAGTACATTGCTCGTTATAAAGCGGTTCTGACTGAGTGAGCCGTCTCGACGCACCAATGGATGTCGCGCATAGCGACACGTCAGTGTGGTCGGCCGGACGAGAGGCGGCGCTCACAGCCTTGTCGGCGCAAGCGACACTAGACACGGGCGCCTCACTTCGCCTAGAGACAGCCGCGGCGAGTGGTGCGGGTTCGATTCCCGTATCGAAGTGCAACAGGCCGTGATGGCGAGCTTTACAAACTCGGCAAGTCGAATCTGACTTACAATATGAGACCCTATGTCATAAGCTAACGCAGTTAATACACGAACTATTTTCCTTAACAACTTTAAAGCGTTCTGCGGGGGTCATTTTATGAATCTCAGGACATTTAAATAAATGCTGCGTTATGTTCTTACACAAACATTTAGAAGCGGGATTAATGATGTTCACATAAGCGTGATATTTCGGCGGTTGTTTACTATTAGTGCCTTGAGCGCGCTCAACTTTATTAGCTGAAGTAGGTCTGCTAGTGGAGGGCCCAGTAGCAACTGGCTTAGCACAGCAACCGTAGACAAGGTTTTGTCTACGAAAAAATAGAGAAAACATATTTTCGGTTGTAGATGTAGCAACATTTTGAATGTTCCAAATACGTTTATCTAAAGAATGAATAAAATTAAGTGTTTGGGAAAAAATAGGCATGTCTGGGATGCAGACCCACAATCAGGAAAAATTCGTTGTCTTCTCTATCGTAGAGTAGACATAAGAACGGCATGCTGAGGGGGCAGATGCGGACATCGTACGTTCGAAATCTTTCGCACGATTTTTTATGAATATCTCAAGGTCACTAAAAGTAGGTACATTATTATATTCGAGACTTAATTCGAAAGCGCGCACAGTACTGGAGTCTAACTTTTTTAAGGCGATATGCACTAGAATTAATTCGTCTAGTTGTTTTATTTATAAATACGCGAACTGTACTGGGTGCCTAGTGCGAGTTTTTTTACCAGCTCGATCGCGTTTGCGTTTACGTAAATTTGTATGGAAAGGACTCAGTGCTACGCGTTTTTCACTAGATGGCGCTACCTCGTTTCCATATAAATTTGCGTAAACGCAAACGTGATCGAGCTGGTAAAAAACACGCACTAGGCACCCTGCTCAGTAAACAGATCGAAGTTATTAGCGGACGCAGTACCTAAAGGTTTGAAGTCGAACATTTGATTTAAATAAGCGGTAGCTACCATACGCGTATCTTGATATTTATCTATTATCTATAAGCGTTTGCAGAATGAGTTCATAGTTCTCTGCACAGGGCGTAATGCCTGCACACAGAGCTTCGGCTTTACCTGACAGTTTACCTACGAGATAATATAATTTCTCGGCATCGGTGAGAGTTGGATTATCATGGATAGTAGACTTGAAATAGTCATAGAACACTGGCCATTTGCGAATGTCTCCTGCGAAACCAACCAGCTTGATGGGAGGTAACCTAGGCTTAGCTTTACTGAGCGCAGTCGGCTTGACAACACTCACTCGCCGATAGCGTTGAGTGCTGAACTTGCAATCTTTTAATGCGGCTACATAATTGTTCGAATGCAACTAGACATTTATAGTCGCGCTGCGCGGCGGGATCAACAACTAATAGACGCGCGTTATAATCGTCCAATAACTTTAGGAAATCACTGCGTAAAGTGTCTATGTTAGCACTATCTGCGAGAAAATTATTTAACAGCGAAACGTTCGAATCTATGTTCGAGATGAATCGTAAATACCTTGAATTAATTCGAAAATAGCTTCCCTTTTAGCTTTTAATATTAACAGCTGGGGATCCTGCCTCTCAGAACTATCCTCGAAACTATCATCGGCTTTTTTATGCGCAGATCAGTCATCATGTTTACCGTAAACTTAGTACCTATAACTCGACCAAATACAATATTACTTAACTCAGCGATAGATAACGCTATGCGCGTCACTTTAAATTGGTCGGGTTATAGTTCCTAGCGGCCGGTCACAGCTATCCTACACAATGCTTACGAAAACACAAAAATGGCTGAGGAAACCGAACGGTAATTTGCGGGTGGCTTCAAATAAGACAATTCATCAGATTATAAAATTATTAGGGGATAATTATGCGATAATTTGTCAATACATATCAGTAAACACTATATTAATGTAACGATACACACATTAAAGTGATTTTGTCGGATTTCACGACGCAATGTCGCGAGCGAGGTATTACGTCACAATGACAATAAAATAACAAAATCCCCCGAATTAACGTAATGTAATTCGTATGAATTGCGGAAATACACTTATTAGACCAGAAACTTAGGTATTCTAAATAAGGGCGGGTTAAATATATAGAAAACGGATCTAAATCCGACTCGAAATGGACCACTTAAAGATAGTGGCGCCTGTGGCTGCCTACGCCTTCGATAATAAGTAGACACCGGGAAAAGGATTGGGTTAATTCTAAGGAACGTGTACCAACCTGGATAACTCCAACGCCAGCTTGTAAGGCCGCCAGCGCCAGTCCCAGGAACAACCCGGTATCTCCGCGGTACCCCAGGCAGCAAGCTCACGTCGTAGGGACGTCATTTTAAGGTGGCTTCTAACGTGATGATTTACGTGACGATGTCCCGATATTTGACGGGATTTTTCACGTCATTTTTAACGTCACTTAACGTTAATAGTGACGATATATTACGTCAACAATGACGTCGTTTTTTGGTAATTATTAACGTTTTATTACGTTGCGATGTCATAAATGTACGTCATTTTAACGTTAAAATGACGTCAGAACTGGCGTCGTTTTAAGTAATTTTTAACGATAAATCAAGTCATTACTTACGTCATTCAGAAGACGTCACAAGACATTATTTACTTACGTCACAGAGACTACTACTACTGACGTGAATAATCACGTCATTACCAACGTCTGCAGACCGTATTTGGGACGTTATTTTACGTCATTCATAAGACGTCTCTAGACGTATTTTATTACGTCAAATGGGACCACTATTATTGACGTGATTAAATACGTCATTACTAACGTCTGTAGACGTATTTAGGGACGTTATTTTACGTCATTTATATGACGTCGATAGACGTATTTTGTTACGTCAAATAGGACCCTTATTATTGACGTGATTAATCACGTCATTACTAACGTCTGTAGACGTCTTTAGGGACGTTATTTTACGTCATTTATAAGACGTTGATAGACGTATTTTATTACGTCAAATGAGACCACTATTATTGAGGTGATTATTCACGTCATTCACTCACGTTCATGCGACGTCTTTTGAGACGCTATTTTAAGCTTTTTTGCGTCAAATAAACGATTATTCAAACAGTTAACATTTAATTTGACGCAATAAAGCTTAAAATAACGTTTCAAAAGACGACGCACGAACGTAAATAATGGCGAGATTAATGACGGCAAAGGTAGTGGTCTGATTTGACGTAACCGTACTAAGGTTCGAATCCTATAGGCATCTATGCTTATATATCTATATTGAATAGATATTGTGTAACACGGCTGCATTATGATTCGGTTGGTCTTTAATAGAAAAAGGTTACTCAAGATATTTTCGAATTAGCCGCACATAACAATGCGATACAATCCCGGCCCTATTTTTCAATCAATCGGCTAGATATTTAAAACAATTCAGAAAGGATTTACAGTGAAAAACTATTATTAATCGTCTTAGTAGTTAGGTGATGATTTTCTCGAATAAACTGTAAATGCACATTTTGCGTGACTAATTGGAAAATAACTTCTTATCTGAAAAAGAAAACAATAACGTCAAAAAATTCAATTATATTTTAAATTCAAGTACCTACTTTCAAGCTTATAATAGGCTAGATGAGGTACATACAAATCATATTAAGTTGGACCTTGGTAGGTATAGGTGACATAATCACAAAAGGTGTGAACTAAGATCTAGACACATTATATCAGAGGTTGGATTTTTTTCAGACATTATCTACACAAAAGGTATCAGTTATTCTACTTGTCACTCTGACGTTGTTTCCACCATTGTGTCCAAAGTTTAAACTTTAAACTTGACTAACTTAAATTTATTTAAGTTTCTCCCACATGTATTATACTTATTTTCACAATCCTGCTTCTCCAGCAATAGAAGAGATATTTTTGCAAATCCAGGTAAAGGCTGATTCAAAAAAAAATTTTAAACATATTTTTAACAGAACAGTGGTGGACTAGTTGTAACAGAAAAAAATATAATTCCCACTTGTCACCCCCGGGGTCGTTACCGGTGGTGACAGGTGGGAAAAAACTTTACTAAACAAAAAAGTGGGAGTAAACTTCCCACTTGTCAATGTTGAGGACAACTACAGTGGTGACAAGTGTAAATGACCAATTTTAATTAAGATGTCTCAATGGAAAAATTACATATTTTTCAAAATAAGGTAACATAAAACATTTAGAAATAACTTCTGAGACATCAATTAACGATAATTGTGACAGTTCGCTAACAAGAAAAATGTGTAGTTTTTTAGAAGAACAAGGGTAAACAAAAAAGTCTTCATATTTTTTGTACTTTTGACCAAAGAGTGTTATTTTATCATTATTGGTTAAAATATTAACAACTTTACAAACAGTGTTATTTTTCAACATGCATATAGAATCAGCAGAGGAATTTATATCCAACATGAAATGTTCAAATATCAATTTACTATATTGTGTATAATGATGCGTAGGAACTGGTCCACTAAAATGACGATGTGAACAATGCACACCCGCAAATATACCACGCGAAATGTTTCTGTGGCTAAGCCTATTGCACACTTGCTGTAGTGGCTTGTTTGGAGTTCGAATTTTTTTTTTTGAGTATTCCTAAAAAGTTTTCAAATCTAAAAGCACTTATATTATCTAGTGCCCCGTATTTTTCTACGTCATCTGCAAGGTGGATAAGTGAGTGCACATTATAAACTAAATATTGTTGACCATAGATTTGAACACAATCTCCAACAAATTCTTTAAGTAAATATTTAGCATAACATGAGTACTGATGAACCATTTTATTTGACAACATTATAGATATAGCAACATGCAAAATCAAAAAGTGATTATAAACAGTAGTTGGTAGCAGGCCATGTAATGTTACTGGTCCAATATACAAAAGAAATGTACGAAACTCTGTAGCTTTCCAGCGATCAATCTCATGGACAATTCGTGGTTTCCGATTGAATTCAATAGGTACAAACTGGCATGAATATAATAATCGTTCATTTAATATTGATATGTTTCTAGCATTCAATTTCACATGTTTGACATCAGCTTTAGTTGGCTTTACCCATGTATGTAGCAGTTTCCTCATCACACCTAAACATACGCTATGCATGTAGTCAATAGGAAAAGTAGAAACTAGACCAATTGGTAATTTAATCAATGGAGAAATTCCAATGTGATGATCCTCATCACTTTGTAATGAAAATGACTCATCAGTCCTTAAAGGGCTATTAAGGTCATCTAAAACTATACGATTGTGAATGTAATCGCCGTGACAGGTGCACTTGTCACAGCTAGCATATCCATTATGCGATTTAACATTTTTAAAAAATGAGCGAGCTGGCATATCACATACAAAACTATGCACGGAAATTGGGATATACCTATCCTTGTAAAAAAAGCCATTGCATAATAGTAAATTCAGTTCATCCATAAAATCTTCTAAATAAGTGATAAGTGGATCTGGTTTTGATGTGCCACAGAAAATTCCAATCACAAATACTGTATCTTTAAAATTTGCTATGTCAGATAATATTGGCCAAAATTGTATGTTTGAACTATGGAAGAGGGGTAAACCGTCAATATTAAAAGTTAATTTGATGGCAGTCACATCACTCCTTGTACTCAGAAAATCAGACAATGGTTTTTTAAATCCTAAATGTATATAATCTCCATTGTTAAGCTTTTTTACAATGAATTTATGTTTTACATTCATCAAAGTTCTTGCATCGGACATTAGGTTAGCATCATCTATTTTAATAATGCTGTTAGAGCAGCATTAGTAATATTATATTTTAAGGTCCATTCCTTTAAAAATGTTGGTAAGTTTGGATGAGCCCCAGGGTTATCAATGTCAGCATCCTGGCCATCATGAAAATTGTTACTATTATTGTTATAGGTACCTGCAGGTTCTGTTACTTCTGAGTATATGGTATCAGAAAATCTTAGAGATTCATTTGTGATTGGCATAATCTGTGAAAACGTACCACCTTCCAGTTCAGTATTATTACCAGAAGAATTATGCAATTGCAATCGTTTAGCTACATTACGGTTTATTTGTCGTTTGCTCAAAATAGAGTACATTGCAATATCTTACTAGGCCGTTGCATTCAAATGAACGAGTATTTTCTTTTCCTGAAGTTTAGTTCTCTGTGGAGCGTGTTTTAACCAGACTTTTATATCATCTTCAATTTCTTTATCTCGCTGCAGCTTGAATATTTTTTTTGTAGCCCCTGTAATAAAAATAATATTAACATCCAACATTCACTTATATGGTCCTCATAAGGATTTTGTGTTGTGATATATCAGAAATAATAACTGCAATGGCACCCTGACCTGGAAGAAAAACTTGCGAACCATGCAAAAATATTCCTCAAACCCACAGCCTCTTGCGCCTAATTCACTAATCACGTCATAATTAAAATACCCAAATAATATACAGGGCATTTCAGGGTGCATGGAAAATCTTCCCATTTTACCATAACGGTTTTAAACGGCTTTTTAGACCCTCTCAACTCTCTTCTTGAAGCCGTTAGCTTAGGTCTAAAAAGCCGGAGTTGAGAGGGTCTAAAGAGAGTTAATAGGCATCTTCTGGGAAAGCTCGCCCCATCGAGTAGAGCACAATATGATGGGTTTAGGCCACGAAGTGTTTCCGAGTGTAAAAAGTTATACATAAAAATCGTACATCATTGGTATTTTTATATTGCTACATATACATAACAATAAAATGTAGCATTATTTTAACAATATAATCATCATGTTCCAATTAATCCCAGCTTAAGGATAGAAGTGTTTGAGAGTGTAATAATGAAATAGAGTTTCAGTTAATCCATCTGATTATGTTGTTGTGTCTATCAAAATTTTACAAATCACAATTTAATGACAGTACAAAGTAGGCAAAAAATTTTGCTTGCAATAATAAGTGACTGCTATGACTCTCTGACTGGGGATTATGATAGCTTGCATTTTTGCTCTATGTCATAATGATTCCCCACCAACTCTGGCCCACTGGTGGGGATTATGACACTAACTAAAATTGATTATGTTCTTAATCCCCACCGCACGATTGTACTAAGTCGGCCTGGTGGGGATTCTGAGTCGTTTTTTTTTCTCCTGTCCCACAATCCCCACCAGTGGACCAGACCTGGTGAAGATAATGAAAATAATCAGTTCCGCTCATTACCTAGCTGGTGAGAATTTTTAAGCTATTTTTACCCATTTGTGATTGACAGATCAATTTTTTTTTAGCTTTTGAATACAATTCTATGAAAATACTTGAAACAATTCTAGAACAGAACAAGCAAATATTGTCATGGATAAGGGGTCAAAATGAACAGAAAGTTTTGAAAAAACGCAGAGATCCATTGCAGTTACCAGTAAATTTACCTATATCTGATGAAAATCAGCTCTGCCAAATTGAGCAGTACTTAGAAGATGACAAAAATTTTTCTGACATGGTGAGCAAGTTTTTTTGCAAGCAACTTTTGCATTCATGTTAGAGCATGGTAGCGCAAAAATTTACAACTTATTGCTATTTACCTATAGGTCATTGTTTATTTGCAGTAATCACACTATTGTTAATACGCATTTTAACTTCTAGCCAGTGACATAAAGCTTACTTTATTGATAATTTAATGTATTAATAAAAAAAAGTAACTTCATACAAGTAAATATGAATTATTTTATATTTTCAAGTCAAGCACTGGTAATCATAGTCATCCTTCTATGACATTAACGCTGGCGTCCGCTGGGTTCAGTTCTAGGTCCAATTCTTTATAACATCTACACAGCCCACCTCCCTCAATCCAATCCCTAGGCGCTGTGACCAAGAACACAAGATTTAAGGTTATTTCTGGCAAAATACAAGTCATTTATTTATAAACTCTTAAGTCACAGTGTATATAATGTATAACTTATTGAGACAGACAACAGTGGTGGTCACGCATCGACGTGCATGCCGCACAGCGTCATGTCCGAGGTTCACACTCAACGTGCTAGTGAAACTTACATTCATAACTATTTATTGTCACTTGGCTAAGTGCTGATAGTTTCTTTGATGCCCACTTGGAAAATTATATGTTTTAATTGGTTATATATTATTCTGCTTACAGTGTGACTACTTTTGCGCGTTTTCTGGACACACGGTTACTGGCACCATCAACCAAATTTTGAAGCACACCATAACTGTAACAAAAATGCAAGCTATCATAATCCCCAGTCAGAGAGTCATAGCAGTCACTTATTATTGCAAGCAAAATTTTTTGCCTACTTTGTACTGTCATTAAATTGTGATTTGTAAAATTTTGATAGACACAACAACATAATCAGATGGATTAACTGAAACTCTATTTCATTATTACACTCTCAAACACTTCTATCCTTAAGCTGGGATTAATTGGAACATGATGATTATATTGTTAAAATAATGCTACATTTTATTGTTATGTATATGTAGCAATATAAAAATACCAATGATGTACGATTTTTATGTATAACTTTTTACACTCGGAAACACTTCGTGGCCTAAACCCATCATATTGTGCTCTACTCGAGTAGAGCAGGGAATGTCCTTTATCCATACTAAAAGAAACTAATGAGCAAATGGTAACTTGATAATGATTGTTTGATACCTGAGTAGGTAGAAGCAGCAGACGTTGGTATAGTATTCACTGCTGATGCCTTTTGAGGAGTCCTGGCCTCAGTACGTTCGATAATGTCTAAATAGTCTTCATATTCTAAAAAGTAATGCAAAGTTATTATATTATTTATTTGAGTGCTGAAAGCACACATGCCAAAGGCACTTGCTGCACGGAGCTTCATGTGCAAGACCCACAGTCAATGTGTTAATTACAGTTTTATCAAAACTTGTCAATTAGGATAATAACTTGAAATATTGATGTCGCGACTAAGCTTGACAATCCAGCAACAAGAGCATAGCCAATCAATCAGGCACCACTAGCATCAGCAGTTGATGTCAAGGTGTTTTAAATTACCTGATGTAGTAGGCCCTTTTGCTGGAGTATGATTCTTTGCAGTTAATGTTTTATCAGCAGGAGGAACAACCTCAGCATATTCCACAATGTCTGAATCGATTTCATGTTCTGAAAGTAAATTAATGGATTAACACTAGAATGCACAATTTAAGATAAAGTGATTATTGTCTTAGTACAATGTTTGATTACTACTGCTTATTCTTATTAAACCAGACACATAAATATCAGAGTTGGACCAAAAGTTATGCTCTGTTCCCCACACTAAGACTATAATGTACGGGGGTCACAGGCTTTGGTTTCTTCCTTAATTATATTCATTCATCATTGTTAATAAATAGTAGTACAAATTAATTACAGAAAAGTTACAGAAGGTAAGAAATAGGAAATCAATCAACATAAAAATTTATTAACTAATTAAAAATTCAAACTCAAACAACAAAAATATTATAAATACCACTGAAGCAGCACCAAGACAAGATACATCATAATATAGGTGGCTATTGGTATGTGGCTCCTATGCTTGGCAACAAAGTTTCTAGGCTTATCACAAGTAGGTAACCTACTATATCATCATCAGCCTACTCTATCAAATTATCAATTAATAATAATTTGTTTTATAAAAACTTACCTCTCACTATATCATTGGCAAAAATGTCTAGTTTCTTATTATTTTGATGATGTTGATGGTGTCGAAAAGGATCATCTTCTTCCTCACTACTGGACACTATTTTTAATGGCCGTTTGCACTTTCTTTTAGGCATGGACTCATCACCATCGGTTAAGTCACTGGTGCATTCAGCGTCTTTAGCTTTCTTCCTTGCCAGAATTAAACTATCTGTAAGGAAAGTGTTTGATGGACAGCCAACTCAATGTAAATCTCTGAGGAGACCTTTGTTATGCATGAACTAGACATGCATAGAAAATATTACTTTAATTAAAGGCTGAAGGCAGGAATCTAATAGGTAGCTGTAATGTAGGCATTTATCGCGATCAGAATGGGAGATAAGTAGTCCAATTTCTCCTTCAGTAACCTGGTCTTGTCAAAGTAAATTGAATTAAAATTTGGATTACTTAATTACATTGACAAAGTTCAATACATTCAATCCCTCCCAATCCTGACCGCGCGTGAAATTATTGTACTTAAATGTTAAACGCGGGACACAACACGAAGCCTGTGTGTTAATCACAGAGGTTTCGTGTGGTAGCTTCCGTCGCGTGAGTGGGCACCCAGCGCCGCACAGTGGGTCGAAACTGCTAAAAAAGGGACATAGGATTTTTTTCGATTATTTGAAGTTTTTTTTGTGCCAATCGGTGGAGCTCAATGTCCCTATTAAAAACTATTCTGTGTCATTTTGTCATAAAACTATTACTTACCGAGAAAAAAAATAAAGTTTAAAAAATTTGTATGGAATGACATCTATCAAGGTCGATTTCTACAAAATGCTTACCGATACAGCTTGGAAAATACCTAAGTGTTATAGAATAGGATATTACCTATCGTATGATATCATATACAAATGCATTCACTTGCCCCCTTCTCCGATAAATGCCATTGAAAATGAGTTCTGTTTTAGTATTATGGAACGAAATAAAAGTAATGTTGTCGTGTTTGTGGGGTCAATTATAAACAAAATCCATTAGTTCGTTCCTTAATTTCATTAAAGGCACCAACATATTTGATCATACGTAAGATTTTTGTTAAAAAAAAATTATATTGATTTTTGTTTCAATAAAGTTACTTAACTTGCATATCTTTAATGTCATATTACATACACAGGTAATAAACTACGTTAATTCTGCCCGAAAGATTTTAGTACCTACTGTTACTACGTACGTACGTTCATGTAAGTACACTTTAACATAGGTTCAATATTTGTTTAAAACAAGTTAGTATACTTGTTTACAAAATACATACGTCAACTTACATACGCAGGTAATAAAATACGTTAATCCTGCCCGACAACTTTTAGTACCTACCTATGTACCTGGGAGCTCACTTTAACCCTTTGCTACCTGCATTTTAGATGTCATTCACAACAAATACCTTACATAGCTCACCTATGGTCTGACATTTTTTAGAGATAAACAAACTTATTGCTAGTTAAGTTGGATGTAAACCCTTCTTTTAGGACTCTTTAGGGCAGGTTGTTAAAATAAATTGAAAAAGTGATTCGGGAAAGTGCCGTGAATATTTATTTTATTTACATAATTTGCATACCTACTTATATATACATAGAATTTAGTACAAAGATACAAAGAAAAAAAAAATACAAAGAAATAAAACGAAGCAATTACTTCCTACAAACTTAAAAAAACACACTAGGTACGTACATCATAAAGAAAAATAAAATGTGTTATGTACAATCACAGTAAATAAGGTAAATTAGATTCTAAAATAAACAACATAACAAAGTTTTCGTTATTTCCTTAATGGTCGCTAATTTGAAGATTACTCTTATGAATAATTATTGCAAAAAATAAAACGAAACAATTAAAAACACACTACGTACATTATAAAAAAAATAGCTATGTAATACGATACATTTAGTTTCTTAAAATTAAACAACAAAGTTTTTCCTATTCACTATCGCTATCGTTAAGATTATCTATATCAATAAATTCAGTCTCACAAGTCTCTTCCAGAAGAGGCATCAATAGCTCTACAGCTTTTGCAGAGAGAGTCATCCTTCGTTTTTTGCCCATTTGTGGTCTTATAAGGCTGAGCTTGGGATCTGACGACAATAAAAGATTATGCAGAATATCTTCATTTGTCGAAGTCCTACTCACTTTCCTAGAATGGTGCTCTCTGTAGTTTCGAAAATCTTTGTTTCGAGCTTCTGATGCTTCTTCTGAAAGTTTGCCAATAGGTAACAAACCAAAATGTTGAATTATGTCTGCTCCGTGTATGAGCAATTTATGGACGCTGCAAGGCATGTAATACCAAGGATATAATTGAACATAAAGATTTGCAGTCCCTTGACAAAACTGAGAAAATTTGGAAATATTTACGCGTTCTCGAGAAACAATTGTTTGTAGAATCACGTGAAATCTTTCAATCAAATCTTCATTGAGACCCGTAAGACGCGCACTGGTTTTAGAATCCCTAAAAAATCTTCTAGCCGTATTCCCATCATTTGTAGTACCAGCTCCCTGTTTGACTATATCTATTAGTAGACCACACTCATTCTTGAACGATGCTTGGATTAGTTTTTTTCTCTGTGCCATCAGTTCTTTGTGTTCTCCCTTTGCACTCCACTCCTTAAAATCGATTCTATAAGCTGAAACAATCATTAAAAAGTATTATAATCAAATAAATTGGTGAGTTAGTGGTAGGTACATATTGCAAAACAAAAAAATAATAAAAAGAATTATTAAAATATTTTCATACCTATATGTAGCAGGCACTCCATGCATCTTATACAGGCATGTAACGAAGACAATCCGTACTGGTACATTTCTTCATTACTTCTTTTATCTTTTAAATTATCCAAATTGTTAATTTCGGATGGTTTTGCTTTACATATACCGCAAACTGCAGACGAGGTGTCAGAGATGATGGAGGAAATTTTACCATCGATCATCGTCAATAGCAGTTTGTGGTTGACGTTGACTTCTCCCACTTTTGTTGTTTGAAGTGCCATAATCTGATCTTCTATTTTTTTCTTTGCAGCAACAACTATATCTTTTGTCTCTTTCATGAACTTAAACATTATCGGTCGGCAATACATTGTTGACGAAGGTCTATCATTTTCCCATACAACGACATCACCAATATGAAGCCTGAGAGGAACCAAGCTGGCCATAAATACCGTAGTCTCGTCTACTTCTCCTTTTTGTTTATAATGGCTGTGGCCGGAAGCTCCGTCAAATCCCCATTTACTTCTTAAAGCCACTTCATCACCAGTTTGAAACGTTAAATTATTTGCACTTATGATTCTTGACACAGTTAGGTCCAGTAAAGCTTGAAGAAGTATTTCAGCTCCATCTTCATTCACCATTACGGTTTCTTTCCCGGGATAACAATCTTGTTTTGCTTGTTTTATCTTGTAATATGAGGGATATATATGGGATCCCTGCTCACTGGCTGATTCCCTCAAATTTATGTACTGCCACTTTGACAGTTCAAGCGACACCAACAACCCCAGTGCTTTTTCAGGTGTGTACGCTGCAGCTGGCTTTTCTCTGACAATGCACGCCTTAACTTTTTGAATATCTTCAGGATGCTTCATTAGATGCTCCATTATATTGCCAACTTCTTTCTGGCCACTCTGTTTCAAACTTTTTAATGTAGAAGTAGTTACTTCTTCAGGCGAAAATGACGAATTCAGGGCATCCACTCGTCTTCTCTTATGTCTGGGAGTCAAATCTTCAAAAGGTTTTCTTTGGGATAAAGTTTGAATTTTGTTCGGTGTTGTGGGGATCACATTTTCCTCATCATCGTGATCGCATTCTTGCGATTGCAATTCTTCCAATTGTTCACTTCCAGGTGTACCAAGATGAAGCCACGCTATAGGACTTTCCAACCAACTTTCATTATTTTTTAAAAACCGCACTAAGGTTCGGTTGCTCTGTTTCCATTTACCACTAACTTTCGAACAAAACTGTTGACAAAACTTTAACAATTTAATAGAATGTTCGTCACTTAACTCCAAACTAAATTTTTCTCTAAGGTGGTCACAAAGCTTAGCACTGTCAGATAATGAGTCCAACTCTTCTCTCATCAGCACAAATAAATCAATGTTATTTACTAATCTTTCCATATTAATCGCGATAACTTTTTGTTAACCGTAAGTTATTTACTCGTGTAGGAAGGCACTCATAATGTTTTATGGAAGATAGTAGCTTGATATTTATAAAGGACTTACCCCACCCTATCCTTTACCACATCTTTACTCTAAATACCTTTATATTGCTAATTAGTTAATTACAATAGATAAAAATAGGTCCATTCTTTGCCATTTTACCTAACAATAGGTTTGTTTACGAAAATGTGGGACAATTCTTTAGATAACGTAGTTATTTGTTGTGAATGACATCCAAAATGCAGGTAGCAAAGGGTTAAAGTGAGATCCCAGGTACATAGGTACTAAAATTTGTCGGGCAGGATTAACGTATTTTATTACCTGCGTATGTAAGTTGACGTTATAGGTAGGTATGTATTTTGTAAACAAGTATACTAACTTGTTTTACACAAATATAGAACCTAAGTTAAAGTGTACTTACATGAACGTACGTACGTAGTAACAGTAGGTACTAAAATCTTTCGGGCAGAATTAACGTAGTTTATTACCTGTGTATGTAATATGACAATAAAGATATGTAAACAAGTTTAGTAACTTTTGTGAAAAAAATATCAATATATTTTTTTTTAACAAAAATCTTATAAATGATCAAATATGTTGGTGCTTTTGATGAAATTAAGGAACGGACTAATGTATTTGTTTATATTTGACCCCACAAACACGACAATATTACTTTTATTTCGTTCCAAAATACTAAAAAAGAACTCATTTTCAATGACATTTATCGGAAAAGGGGGCAAGTGAATGCATTTGTATATGATATCATACGATAGGTAATATCCTATTCTATAACACTTAGGTGTTTTCCAAGCTGTATCGGTAAGCATTTTGTAGAAATCGACCTTGATAGATGTCATTCCATACAAATTTTTTAAACTTTATTTTTTTTCTCGGTAAGTAATAGTTTTATGACAAAATGACACAGAATAGTTTTTAATAGGGATATTGAGCTCCACCGATTGGCACAAAAAAAACTTCGAATAATCGAAAAAAATCCTATGTCCCTTTTTTAGCAGTTTCGACCCACTGTGCGCCGGCGCGGCCGCGGCACCGCCGCCCGCCTCAAAGTATCTCGCGCTCTGTCTGTATCTTGGTTATGAAAAATTAAAGGCGCGACCGCGCCCGACGAGCGACGACGCCTCTTGTAGGTAATTTCCGTACAGAAAATACATAAAAAATAGGTTATTATATTAATAAGGAATTAAATAAATACTTACCTGTTTCGAAAAACTTTCTTTTCAGCTTTATTATTGACCAATCATCACTGGGACTTTCTTGTTTTTGCAAAATTTTGTTGAAATGCTGAGAATGCTTTACATTAGGCCAAAAACATTCTAATTTTTTTGGTGTCAGCCATTTTGACGAAATCACGATTACGCTTCCACTATCGTTTTCATTAACTGGTTTTTCTTCGGCCACAACATACATATTTAAGTTATGTAGGTATATACCTTTGGCAAGCTTTCACAATTTTTATATTTTATTAGCAGTTTTTTTTATTCCTCCACGAAATAACAAATTAGACCTATTTTCACAAGCACGCGAAAATCGCGAAAGCACATACGGCCACCACACAGACAAAAGAGTGAGAGTCAGTAGGGTTGTGCCTCCTATTACTTAATGCCTAATTATTATTACAATCATTTGGTACAATGGAAAGTTTTCCGGGAGTTTAGAAAATTCGTAATTTTATAGATTTTGATGTGCTTTTTCCGAATTTCAAAATCAGATAGGCTGGCGAAGGCAAATCATCTCCTTTATTATGTATTTAGCTGACTACCTGGACAATAATTATACCCAACGCACAGCCCAAACCGCTTGACCTTGACCGCTCCTAGAGACTTGAAATTTCTTACGTTCCTAGATACCTTATCTAACTGGTGTAAGCATTCACTAAGGAAAGAGAGAAGAGAGAGATTTTGAGAAATTCCACCCCTTTAATGGTTAAAAGGGGGATGAACAGTCTATGGAAAGTCCTTCATTTTCAATGTAAAAATCACAGAATAGAAAGAAATGAGAAATGAACACGGACAAAGTCGCAGGTATAGTCTAGTCAGTGTTCTATAATTACGCCTACCAGGGGATACAATTTTTTGTGATACAATGTTATAAAAAACGCGCCGCTTACCTACTCTACCTCAAGGTAGGTATGGAATGAGTGTGTAAAAAGTATCGTTCTTAATGATATGTTGATTTAAAGAATGCACTTTTTTGGTTATAAGTTTTGGTTTGTACAAAAAAATCCAAGTTCAATGTTAAAGACAAACTATAATAATTAAACTTCACAAACCCTTTGTTCACAATTTGGTAATACTAAATGTTAATGCATAAGATAATTTAAATGGTTATTCAATGGTTATATCGATATTAAGCACGCGATGTCTCAAAGACAGGTGAATGCGAACTGGTAAAGTTGTCCGTATAAAGTTATTGCGTGTAGTAGCAGCAGTGCAGTAAATGCATGATGATGCAAAAACGCTCAAAAGCTATATGTATTCGGATTACTCCGAAGAGTGTTTTGGCCAAAACACGTGAAGAAGTACACTTTGCAGCGCTCGTACACCAAAACTATAGGTTTTACGAAATATGAAAAGAAAGATAATATAGTTTTGTAATTTCAATACGTTTATATTGAAAATGTATGAAAGCCTTAGACAAACGATACCTCTGGTCTAGGTTGGTGAACAGTTAGATAACTTGCTGATTCCAGGTGATCCCACAACATCAGTTAGATAACTTGCAGATCCAGGTGATCCCACAACTATTTGAGGTCAAATATTGTTTTAGTTTTATATAAAATAAGCTGTCTTTTTCAATTTCGCCTGTATGTTTTGGCAGTTTATTAAATATTTGTATGGCCATGTGGTGGTATTATGGTGGTATATGTGGTGAAATTGAAAAAGACAGCTTATTTTATATAAAACTAAAACAATATTTGACCTCAAATAGTTTTTATGGTATAAAATAATATTTTGAATTTAAAGTCAATCTAGAATAAGTCAAACTTAATGTATGTGATACCTAGGTAAGCCCTAAATAGATAGATAAACACTAGTTAGCTACAAAACTAATTAATTGTTAAATAATTGAGACAGACTAATTGAGTTGTAAGATATGTAGAAAATATTTTATAATTTTTATACCTATGTTCATATTGTAGTGTTGCGGACCTCACTTAAGATCTATATGTACCACATGAAACAATAAAGAATATGATTATGATTATGATTAACACTGATATATACTTAAAATTAATATAAACCTCTCTGTTTGCCTTAATGGTTAATTTTAACAAACGATCATCAAATTAGGAGCAAGAAACAAACCTTTTTTTGGTAGGTACCTACCTACCTACAAAAAATAATTATTAATACAGGGATTTATTTTGGTACCTAAATAACTAGGGATATTAAAGATAAGCAAGTATTAAAAATTGGCTAGCGGAGCAAGCAGCAATTTTTATATTTTAGCTAAAGTTAAACTTTTATTCTAAACTTAGTACAAAAATGTACGCAAAAAATCCGGAAGTCCTCATGGTCCGTTGACGCCTGAAAAAGAGCCAAAAGTCACCAGCAGAGCGCCGCGCGCCGGCGCGCCGCGCCGTTACTAAACAATTATTTGGTACATCCCTAGGTTTTAACGGTCGCTTTTGCAGCGTTGCCAGAACATACTAAAAGGTACGGTTTTACGTACCTTTTTCCAGCCAGCCGTACCTTCTCCGTACCTTGGCTTTGACCGTACCTTTTCGTTATGTTATTATGATCGATTACATTCAACGGTTATACAGTTAAATTTAACTAAAGTAGTTAAGCATACATGCTCAGTATTAATCTCTTAACTAAATACTTACAAAAAAATAAATATTCATAGCAGATTAGGTACGGTAAAGGTGATTTTATGTTCGCTTATTTCGAATCGAAGTTCGTTTAGCATCTATCAAGAACAATACAATACATATTTACCGCAATAAAGAAAACATAATGATAAGAATATCATAAAATGTATTTTAAAAAAAACTTAGTAGTATAATCAAGCATTTAGGCATAACATTTTGGAAAACCGTACCTTGAAGCGTAAAACCGTACCTTTTTGAGGACAAAACCGTACCTTTTTGAGGACAAACCCGTACCTTATCCTAAATTCATACTGGCAACGCTGCGCTTTTGTCTTTGCTAGCGCCCCCCCATGCGCTGTGCATTTGTATCAAATCAAGCGTGTTATTATTACCATTAACCGCGAAAAAACGTTAGTAATTTTAAGTACTTTTAATAAGAAATCTCTAAACTAAATGTTAAAAAACTATTTTATTGCATTGATTTGTTACCTAAAAATTACATTTTTATTTATACCTAGTAGTCAATGAAGACTAGGTATTTAAAGTAAATTAACGTAGGTGGAAAGGTATTAGGTACCTTGATGACTGTTGTTGTAGGTACGCTGTCTAGTTACCATCGCGTGTGCGTTACTCCAGCGGCATGTTGACTCGGATCGGCATGAAACTTACAGAAAAATTAGAGCACTATGTCCTGTAAATGTGCCCCAAATATTAAATTTGTGCCTATTAAGGTTCCAGAGTTATTCGAGAAAATAAGATGCCGCTGTAGTAACGCCTGAAAACGTTACTGCAGCGGCATGGTTTTTACCCATTAGCCTTAGCCAAATTTAAAGTAGCTTAAAAGATAGCTTATATTTGTGCATGTCACTGGCCAAACAGCGGCATTTGTGCGACCTGTGGTTTATGAGTTATTGCAGATGCCGCTGGAGTAACGTTTTGCACATTTCCGGATCTTCGAAACGGCTGAACGCACAAATATGATTTTTTGTGAGCGAATGTGTTGTAATTTGTGCCTATTTGTGCGCTAGTTGCTTTTCCGAAAAAATGCACGATGTATGAATTAGACGAGTTTTTGTGAAAATCGAAAATTGCCTCTAGCTCTTGAACTACTAGTGGAAAACACTTTATGATTGCTTTGGCTGATGCCTATAAGGAATATACATCTTCTGACAACCATCTTGAAACCCTACATCTAATTTTCGACGAAATAAATCAATTTTACAACTGAAAATGGTTTACTAATTTCTAACCTCAATTAAGGGAGTTTTAACAAGTTATCGACTTTCATGATTTGCCAATAATTAGAGCGCATATCCAAATAGAAGTACGCTGAATTTCAGCTTTCTAGACCTTGAAATTAATGATTTACAACTGAAAATAACAAAACGAGGTCTCTTAGACTGTTATCCGACCAAATACGAAAGGTCATAAAAAAGCGGCCGTTCAGTACTTCGAGACTACATTTTTAAATAGGTAGCTTTGTCATGTTTAACGTTAGGTACACTTACGTAGACAAGTTTTAGTGTGGGATAAAGGCACCCGTAACATTGATGCTGGACAGCATTTATTTCAACGAATAACATGTTACATGTACGTACTAATAGCCCTACGCCCGTACAACAACAATTAGTTAGGGTTTTTTCAAGTACCTAGGTACACTAGGTTTTTTTACTACTAAAAAGGTACTTTCGTTTAAATAATACTGTATAGTTTTGTCATCAATTTTGACTACTTCACTCTCGTCTCATCGGACGAGTATTAGATTCGATTGTTTGATCAGACAATATGAAAGAGAGCTGATGTCTAGCATGGGAAAACTGAACCGATTCAGTGCGGAAGGCGCCGCAGCGGTTCCATAAAAATCTTTTTATTCAGGCGTATGGCAAATCCTAAAATGTGATAGGGGAGAGGTTTGAAACCTCTTTTAAAACACGAAACCAGTAGTTTCATTTATTTAGTGTCCTCCCTCGTTCTTGCCTGTGCCTATCACGCATTCTTAATACGGTCTGCATTTACAAGTACTCGTCAATCGATTACGTGAGTGTGAAGCAAGATCTGAGGGCATCTATCCAAAGTCATTCTATCGTCGTCAGCATTTTATATACCTATGTCTATGTGTGGTCTGTCGTCAACGAAATGAACGAATGTTTGTTGACAATGTATCTTAGTATCTTTCCCACGACCAATTATTCCACCGATTTTTTGTAGGACAGTTAGGGAGGGGAACCTCATGCATAATAGAACATAAAATACTTATATAATTACGTACAATCCAATTCCAAACATTTTAGCTCTTATGGCGTTACTTCATTCGTCGATCCAACCTCGTTGGTATTCACTCTGCACGAGGTTGGCATGTGGTTCCCCTCCCTAACTGTCCTACAAAAAATCGGTGGAAACATCGGTCGTGGGCGTTGAGCCTGAACCATGAAGTGAATCGACAGCGGTGCAAGCGATACATAGGTAATTGAAGTTTTTTGTTCCTGTTTTATTGAATATAAATTAATTCAATTTATTATGCATGCTTTAATATTATCAAAGTCCATTGATGACTGATTATTATGATGTTGTACCTACGCTCATATTTACGTAGCTACATTCTTACGAGAAACGTATCTGCTCCCTCTAAAGAAGTCTAGTTAGTACTATATCGTAGGAACCTATTTACTCATTTTGGTACCTATCTTATAAGCCTTCGGAGATTTAAGCTGGAAAGAAGATAGGTACGTCAAACGTACTTTTCTTCTGAAAGGAGTATAGATGCTATATGTAGACAGGAGCATAAGGCATAGCCGTATCTAAGTATGTAAGTGCATAAATAGCATACCTACGTACCTACAGTATACCTTAGTAGGTACCTTTTACCATCAAATATAATATGTAAATATATATTATAAATTTATAATATCATAAAGCAGCTCCACCGTATTTTTCTTTTCAGTTCCCAAAATAATCCGAATTTCCTGCATGGGTATTGTTTTTGTTATTAGTATCCAAAATGGACGATTTAAAAAAAAAAACATGGTTAACAAACAAAATCAAAAATAATCTTCCATAACAAAGCCAGACCATTTTATTGTGGTATTTATTATACTAAACCATAAACTATATCTAATTATTATTGTTACAGAAAGCAGTCCTAGTTTCAATTGGATCGTTTACCTAAAATGTCATGATCCTGAAAATAAGTGTTTGCTCAATGAGCAATATGATCGCTGAGCTATAACCAATTTGTAACGCTGCAACACACACGTGCTTTTAGCTGTAAGTAGGTAAATAATGTTATTGTTTTTTCTTGTACAGTCAGCATCAAAAGTAGATGATGAGTTTCAGAATTTAAATACAGCTGATAGAAATTTGCGTCAGAATTAGATAGCAGTAAAGTGTTCCAAAAATAGGTGATTAAAAAATATGCCAACAATAAGCTGATGACACTAACCACCACATGTACCTGATGAATTTATGGGTCAAAAGTATCTGATGTAAAATAGTTTTATAAATATATGAATTATGTTACTTTGCAATATTTTGGAAATAAAGATATAAGTTCAAAAATAACTGACTATATATCATAGCAAAAATAACTGATTATCTATTTTAACCTTTTAGCTCAGTAGATAGTAATTGTTAATTCTTAATATTTTTATTTTTATTTTTATTTTTATTTTTATTTTTATTTTTATTTTTATTTTTATTTTTATTTTTATTTTTATTTTTATTTTTATTTTTATTTTTATTTTTATTTTTATTTTTATTTTTATTTTTATTTTTATTTTTATTTTTATTTTTATTTTTATTTTTATTTTTATTTTTATTTTTATTTTTATTTTTATTTTTATTTTTATTTTTATTTTTATTTTTATTTTTATTTTTATTTTTATTTTTATTTTTATTTTTATTTTTATTTTTATTTTTATTTTTATTTTTATTTTTATTTTTATTTTTATTTTTATTTTTATTTTTATTTTTATTTTTATTTTTATTTTAACTGAGTATATTAGTAATAACTATCAACTGAACTAAGAGGCCAGTTAAAATAGATAATCAGTTATTTTTGCTATGATAGATAGTCAGATATTTTTGAACCTGTCTTTATTTCCAAAATATTGCTAAGTAATATAATTCATTCTTATTCCAAATCCTAATAATCTTAATCCTATCCTATCCTAATATCACATCACACTATCACATCACACTATCACATCACATCACATCACACTTTATTATTAATATGATGTATTTAATATTATAAATGCGAAAGTCTGTGTGAATGTTTGTTGCCACGTATCTCCGTAAACACTAAACAAATTTAGATGAAATTTAGTACGCAGATAGTTTCAGTACCAGAATAACACTTAGGATAATCAAATTTTGAAAAAACAGCCTCAAAAGTGGTAAACGGGGATGGCAAAGTTTGTATGGGGAACAAAAAAAATCTTTACCAATGTATTTGAAATTTTTCACAGAGACTTTCTATTGAAAAGGAATGAATACGTGTTTCAGGATTTTTTGCAATTCAACCCCTAAGACTTTTAACGGGAGTGGCAAAGTTTGTACGCGGTGCAAAAGTCTGTGTGAATGTTTGTTACCACGTATCTCCGCAACCACTAAACCAATTTTGATGAAATTTGGCACGTTTATAGTTTCGGTGCCAGAATAACACATAAGCTAATAAAAATTTGAAAAAACAACCTCAAAGGTGGTGAACGGGGGTGGCAAAGTCTGTATGGGGAACAAAAAAAAAATTTACCAATCAACTTGAAATTTTGCACAGAGACTGTCTACTAAACATAAATGAATACGCGTTTCAGGATTTTTCGAAATTAAATCCCTAAGACGATTAACGGGAGTGGCAATGTTTGTACGGGGAACAAAAGTTTGTGTGAATGTTTGTTAGTTTAGCTTAGTGAATAATACAAAGGCTTATCTAATTTTGATTTTTTTTACTCTAAAGTTGTAAACGGGGTGGCAATGTTTGTATGGGGAACAAAAAAAATTTTTACCAATCGACTTGAAATAATGCACAGAATCTCTCCTCTAGAAATAAATGACCTGTTTCAGGATTTTCCGCACTTCAACCCCTAAGGCGGCTAAAGGTAATCAATTTTTATTAATGAACTTTGATTAAAATTGATTCCTAAAAAGTACATTAAGAAAATAAAACTTGAACAGGGTATGATTGGGGATGAAAGTTTGTATGGGGAACCAATCATTTCTCAAGTTAGGTAAGTTTATTAAAATGTATCATACTTAACCGGCAGTTGAATTGGTGACCAACGTGAACAGGAGTGGGAACGGGAACGAAAAAGGGAGTAAGAGTGGGAACGAGAACGGAACGTGTATGGGTATGCTAGGTAATGCATTAATAATATGTTAGTACTTTTAATTCCGCGCAAAACGTGGTAAAAATAAACCTTTATGTAAATAATGAAACACATTTTGACACATACATTTCCACGCGGGCGAAGCCGCGGGGTGCAGCTAGTATATTTATAGAACTATTTTACATCAGATACTTTTGAACCTTATAGTCATCAGGTACATGTGGTGGTTAGTGTCATCAGCTTATTGTTGGCATATTTTTCAATCACCTAATTATGGAACACTTTAGTGCTATCTAATTCTGACGAAATTTTCTATCAGCTGTATTGAATTTCTGAAACTCATCATCTACTTTTGATGCTGACTGTACCTACCACCTACAACTACAATAGGTGGGTAAGTAGGTACTCACTTATAAATATGTATAATTTTTACCATATTTTGTTCTGTTATTGTATTATATCTACTAAGTGCCTAATGTCTGTACTGTGTTTACCACCTATACCTACCTATTTAAATGTACGTGTGTGATTGAAGAAACAAATAAATGTTTTATCTATCTATCTATCTATCTATCCTGCCCTAGGTACCAACTTATAATTTATTATTAATTCATTAATTTCTTACCTTTCATTATAGCAATATACCATGGACTATACCTAATTATTATTTTTACAGGAAGCAGTACTCTCTCAATTGGATAGTCTACCTACAATGTCATGATTCTGAACTAGATACTTACAATTTCCTTTAATTCATTCTTTTCTAACCATAAATTATACCAATTTACCATAAACTATACTTACATAAATTATTAAAATGTAATAATTATTATTGTTACACAAAATTGATTTATATAGTTTTAGTTTTCATTAAAATTGGTTCAACAGTTTGAGTAGGTACCTATTCTATTGTATAAACCTTAAGCCTTTACTTATTAAAATGAATAGACAATTAACAGGTTGTCAACCTATGCTCTACTGAGACTGATTTTATAAATTATTAATAGCTTAAGTTAATAATAAATATTAATTTCTTCGTCGTATACTACACTTAATAAAAGAACAATATGAAATAAGAACAGAACATTTCCTAGCAAATGTTTGAATCGCATACATAAATTTACGATTTGATTTGGTTAGTTACTTTGGGAAAAGAGTTCCTGTTGGGAAATAGACTCGATTGAGACCCACTTGTTTTTTTTTGACTAATTTATTTTTTTAGGCTGATTGTACATTATTTCAAAATTCCGAAAATGCAATAGTTTTTTTCTTCAAAATAAACCTATAATTTCCTCAGAACAAAACCTTCAAACGAAAAGGTGGCTGCCCTCAATGACCTAAAACTTTGCCTCACCTGTATACTAAAATATAAACGGAAATAGAATATTTCAATGAAAATCAAAATTAAACCTTCCTATCAGTGTTTTGTTTTCACATTATTCATTACCTACCTGTTATAGTTTTTAGAAAAGGATATCAATGGTCTACAAATATAAGAAATTAATAACGGGCCTGTATGAAGTCAAATCCCCTGGCCACCGACAGGCAGCAGCGTCGGTGGTGCGAGAAGCTGTGCCCTGCGATCCCCAACCCGCATGCCCAGCGTGGGGATTATGGGCATATCCCCCTTTATTAGGGGAGGCCTATGTCCAGCAGTGGACTGATATAGGCTGTCGTGTGCGTGTGTGTGTATGAAGTTGTTATTATGAAATAATTATCTTGAATTTAAGTTCAGTTGCTGTACCTACCTTAGAAGAATAAAGCTGTTGATTATTCTGAAATAGATATGTTTATTTACCTGGTACCTACCCCTTTAAATTTCATCAATTTATCATCTAATCAGCCCCAATCAAGTTCTAATATTGCAAACCAGAGTACAATTTTAAATACGATTTAATCCAGTTGATGATGACGAAATTTATAAAATCATTAAATCGCTCAATAACAGCAGAACGAGTGGCTATGATGACATCACCACTAGCGTTCTGAAGTCTTGCGTCAAATGGATATGTGGCCCACTTTCCCACATCATTAATTTGTCCTTTACTGAAGGTGTTTTTCCGGAGCAACTGAAAATTTCTATTATTAAGCCTCTTTTCAAAAATGGGGACAAGACAGATCCTGGAAATTACCGTCCGATAACTATAGTTCCAATTTTATCAAAAAATTTTAGAAAAAGCCATGCTTATCAGGTTAAATAATTTTATTGACAAACACAATATTCTGCACAAAGATCAGTTTGGCTTTCGTAAGGGAAGTTCAACTTCTTTAGCTTGCTTTGAATTGGTAAAAATTGTTTCAGAGAGCATAAATAAGGGTAATAGTCCCGCTTTAAAATTATTTATGGATTTGAGTAAAGCTTTTGACTTTGTAAATCATAACATACTACTGCATAAACTTGACAATTATGGTATTCGGGGAAAAGCGCTTGACTGGCTAGATAGCTACTTACAAAATAGAAAACAATGTACAGAAATTACCAAAGTTATTCAAAACAATAAGAAAAATTATTGCAAGCAAATTTTTAGGTCTTCACACATCTTAAATAACTCTGGAGTCCCTCAGGGAAGCATTTTAAGCCCCCTGCTATTACTTTTATATATTAATGACTTGCCGGAATATATGTCACATAAATGCATTCTTTTTGCTGATGACACAACTGTCGTAATAAAAGTTGAAAATATGGACCTAGCCCAGCAAACTTTAAATAATGCCCTTATGGACATCATCAACTGGACAGCTAATAATAAGTTATGTATCAATATTAATAAAACAAAAATAATGCAATTTAATTCCTATAATACTAATCCATTAACTCTTGACATTGGCTATAATAATGAAAAAGTATGTGAAGTTGGTTCTTTTAATTTTTTAGGGATTACCTTAGATACACACTTAAATTGGAAAGATCATGTTAATGTCATGCCAAAGGCTTAGTAGGTTCGTCTTTGCCCTCCAAAGAATACGTCAGACCATTTCATTTGATGCTGCTTTAGCAGCATACCACGGTCATGTGTCGTCAGTTCTAAGCTATGGTTTGATTTTTTGGGGTAACTCGGTAGACGTAGAAAGGGTTTTTAAAATACAAAAAAGATGCATTCGAGTCATAAATACAGCTTGGTTTCTGGATAGTTGTACACCACTTTTTTAAAAATGTAATGTTCTGCCACTTCCTTGTATGTTTATCAGGGAAATGTGTATTTTTGTAAAAAAACATTTATCATATTACAAAAAACGCAGTGCCAGAGCCAAGTTTAAAAACTTACTATATCAACCTCCATGTCATAAAGAAATATATAGGAAAAACGTTTATAACATGTCTATAGTCATTTATAATAAATTGCCTGAAGAACTTAAAGTGCTAGATGGAACCATATTCAAGAAAAAGTTAAATAATTGGTTACTTATTAATTGTTTTTATAGCCTAAATGAACATTTAAATAATTAAATTTGTAACGACACTCTATTAATATTTGCATGCCTGCATGCAGGCTGAATACATGTACTATCATAGCTATAAGACCTAATTGTGAAATTAATTTTATGTATTCTAGCAAATAAACGTTTGAATCTTGAATCTTGAATCTTAAATAATCTCAAAATTGAACTAACCACACAGGGACAACATCGCACCGCATGAACGAGGGAGGATTTACCTCTACCCCATGCCATTTTAGAATTTGCCATACGCCTGAATAAAAAGATTTTTATGGAACCGCTGCGGCGCCTTCCGCACTGAATCGGTTCAGTTTTCCCATGTTAGACATCAGCTCTCTTTCATATTGTCTGATCAAATAATCGAATCTAATACTCGTCCGATGAGACGAGAGTGAAGTAGTTAAAATCGATGACAAAACTTTACAGTATTATTTAAACGAAAGTACCTTTTTAGTACCTAGTAAAAAAACCTAGTGTACCTAGGTACTTGTACTAACTAATTGTTGTTGTACGGGCGTAGGGCTATTAGTACGTACATGTAACATGTTATTGGTTGAAATAAATGCTGTCCAGCATCAATGTTACGGGTGCCTTTATCCCACACTAAAACTTGTCTACGTAAGTGTACCTAACGTTAAACATGTCAAAGCTACCTATTTAAAAATGTAGTCTCGAAGTACTGAACGGCCGCTTTTTTATGACCTTTCGTATTTGGTCGGATAACAGTCTAAGAGACCTCGTTTTGTTATTTTCAGTTGTAAATCATTAATTTCAAGGTCTAGAAAGCTGAAATTCAGCGTACTTCTATTTGGATATGCGCTCTAATTATTGGAAAATCATGAAAGTCGATAACTTGTTAAAACTCCCTTAATTGAGGTTAGAAATTAGTAAACCATTTTCAGTTGTAAAATTGATTTATTTCGTCGAAAATTAGATGTAGGGTTTCAAGATGGTTGTCAGAAGATGTATATTCCTTATAGGCATCAGCCAAAGCAATCATAAAGTGTTTTCCACTAGTAGTTCAAGAGCTAGAGGCAATTTTCGATTTTCACAAAAACTCGTCTAATTCATACATCGTGCATTTTTTCGGAAAAGCAACTAGCGCACAAATAGGCACAAATTACAACACATTCGCTCACAAAAAATCATATTTGTGCGTTCAGCCGTTTCGAAGATCCGGAAATGTGCAAAACGTTACTCCAGCGGCATCTGCAATAACTCATAAACCACAGGTCGCACAAATGCCGCTGTTTGGCCAGTGACATGCACAAATATAAGCTATCTTTTAAGCTACTTTAAATTTGGCTAAGGCTAATGGGTAAAAACCATGCCGCTGCAGTAACGTTTTCAGGCGTTACTACAGCGGCATCTTATTTTCTCGAATAACTCTGGAACCTTAATAGGCACAAATTTAATATTTGGGGCACATTTACAGGACATAGTGCTCTAATTTTTCTGTAAGTTTCATCCCGATCCGAGTCAACATGCCGCTGGAGTAACGCACACTACCATCGCTACACTCCTCCTACCTAGTTAAGTAAATTGTTTTAGTCACAAATAGTTACCTAGGTACTACTAGTAGGTACCATTTGTGCTAGCTACTACCTACCATCAAAATACTATAAACGTTCTCAAGGAAGGTCTTAAGTATTCCAAAGTACCTATAGTTATGTATATTCATTAAAATCGACCTAAGTTCATATTGACACAAGCAAGAATCAAATACCTACCTAGTGCTGCGTTTGATAGATCTTTTCGACGGCCACACAAATCGAGCAATATCAAATATTAGAAAGAATAATCTTTATTGCTCAAAATTAAATGTAGATAGATACCTACCTAACCTACATATGCGAACATATAAATTATAGGTAAGAAGCATTCTCTACCAGATAACCTATTAATAGTTGGTAGTTAAGTACAATACCTACCTAACTACTGTCCGAAGTCGTAAAATAAATTATTAGGCACTTGGTAGGTAGGTAGGTAGATAGATATATGAACTCTATTGCACACATGGGCGGTCTTATCGCTTAAAGCGATTTCCTCGTAGATAGGTAGGTAGGTACCTAGACCAGTCAATTTAATTAAAAATAAAGGGACAAGGTTACATAAATTCGCGTTATGCTGAAAATTAGTACCTACTAGGTAGGTACGAATGTTAGGAACACCATTTAAATGAAATTGTATTGAAAGTCCCCATCAAATCCACGCACTTAAAATGAAAGTTTTATCATAAAAAATTGTTACCTAGACAAAATTGTAGATCGTTAAAATAATTTAAAAAAATCATACACATTTTTCCCTAAGGTGCAGGCAGGCCACATTGGACAATAACTATACCTAAGCTAATAGGTACGTACCTACCGACTTATTTTTCGGATACCGTCACACCGTCACACGTCAAAACATCACACCATTTTTAACGTCGTCCTAAGACAAATCCCGCTACACGACAAACATTGGCGTATAAAACAGATAAAACTATTGTCAAAATGCAATAGTTTTATCTGAGCTTGTACGATAAATATAACTTCACGTCACTAAGAACGTCGTTGTTTGACGAAATCCGTCACACGTTGGAAACGGACGTAAGCAATGACGTCTTGTTCTCTCAGATCCCATGTAACGTCAAATCAAGACGTCATTCGCAACGTCATCTGTGGACCAATTCCGTCATACGTCAAAACCTCACGTCACTGTAAATGTCATCCTTATACGAATCCCGTTTCACGACATAAAATGACGTAACGTAATGATGTCTTTTTTATCGGATCCCGTCGTACGCTAAATATAACGTCATTTTAAACGTCGTCCTTACACGAAACCCGTAATACGTGAAGAAGAGACGAAAACACTGACGTCTTGTTTAGAAAGATGCCGTCTAACGTCAAACCATCACGTCACTGTCAAAGTCGTCCTTGCACAAATCCCGTCACACGTTAAAAAGTGACGTTAAAAGTGACGTTTTATTTTTTGGAAACCGTCTAACGCCAAACCATCATGTCAGTTTCAACGTTATTTTTGCACGAATACCATCACGTGTTAAAAAGTGACGTTAATTATTACGTTTTATTTAGTTGGATACCGTCGCACATCAAAATATCACGTCACTATAAACGTTGTCTTTAGACTAATCCAGTTAAACGTCAAAAATTGACGTCAATAATGACATCGTGTTTTGTTGGAACTGGTCGTAAGCTAAATATAACGTCACTAGGGACGTCGTTATTTGACGAAATCAGTCACACGTCGAAAACTGACGTAAGCAATGACGTCTTTTTCTGTCAGATGCCGTGTAACGTCAAATCAAGACGTCATTAACAATGTCATCTGTGGACCAGTTCCGTCACACGCCAAAACCTCACGTCACTGTACGTGTTATCTTTAGACGAATCCCGTTTCACGACATAAATTGACGTAACGTAATTATATCTTTTCTATCGGATCCCATTGTACGCTAAATATAACGTCATTTTAAACGTCGTCCTTCGACGAAACCCGTCACACGTGAAGTTGTGCCGTAAACACTGACGTCTTGTTTTGCAAGACGCCGTCTAACGTCAATTCATCACGTCACTTTCAAAGTAGTCTTAGCACAAACTCCGTCACATGTTAAAAATTGACGTTAGAAATGACGTTTTATTTAGTTGGATACCGTCACATATAAAAAAATAACGCCACTATAAACGTCGTCTTTAGACGAAACCTACCTCACGTCAAAAAGTGACGTATACACTGACGTCTTGTCTTGTAAGATGCCGTCTAACGTCAAACTATCACGTCAGCTTCAACGTCGTCTTTGCACAAATCCCGTCTTATGTTAAAAAGTGACGTTAGAAAAGACGTTTTATATAGTTGGATACCGTCTATCGTCAAACCATCACGTCAGTTTCTACGTCGTCTTTGTACGAATCCCGTCACACGTCAAAAAGAGACGTAAAAATATACGTTTTTTTTTATCGGATGCCGACATCTGTCTAAAATCACGTAAATATTGACGTGATTAATAGATGGAAGACGTCGCTTTTCAGACCATCACCTTCAAATGACGTCATTAAGACGTGTGCTTGTTGCCTGGGACGCAAGGACGCACACCAAACTTTAGAGAATTGAAAATAATGCACGAAAAGACTATTGTAATCTTTCACAGTACACGACATCGGGTTTTGCGAACAGTTCTTAACACCTCTCGCGGAAACGGTCAGCCGTATTGATGCGATGCAAAGGAACGCGGCGCGTCGATCGCAAGTTGTCTACGCGACGACTTGCTCACGATGACTCGAGATGACTGCGGGTATATAAGGCGGTTCACGTATGGGAAACGGATAGAAAGATGAGGGTAGGTAGGTATAGGATCGGAAAGGCATCGTTGATCATTATCACGACTTTGTAAATGCTAATAGGTGGCGTTACCAACCATTTATAACTCGATAACAACGAAATAATGAATGAATACTACCATGCATGGTCTGCGCCCTGTGCCTGGGTTGTGAAAATGGCACTGCCCTATTTACGGCAATGGACACAATATAATTAATAGCTAGTTAGTTAACACATAACGAAGTATTGATCGTTCAATGTAGGTCTATGTCCAGCCCCCCTATTTAGTAAAATTGACAGCTCAGTGTACAACCGACTCTCGGTTGGCAACCGAAATGAGTGGGCAACTGAAAAAATAATTTATTCGGTATTCACTACAGTCGATATGTATGGGTGCCTTTCAGAAAATCACCGGACGTCTCTATTGTTTTATCGATAATATTTTTGAGTTTTGACAATCGTTTGACGGCATGAATGTCATTTTTTTGTGAGATTTCATTATAAGGAAAGTGATTGTATTGTGAAAAGTGATTTATAAAAAATAAGACTTAATAATACCTACTATAAATAGGCTTACACAGGTACTGCTTAACACATTTAGCTAAGTATACAGTAAACTTAAAGAAACACCCAACATGCACATAGAAACATAGTATTGCTTGACCCAACACAATCATATTCTCCTGTGTATAAAATCCTTCCCTTCTCGTGGGTATCCGAAACTACGAGTCCACCCACCACAACACCCAGACATGGAACAAAAAAAAATTGCAGATCATGGAAACATTGTCTTGCAGAGGAAATCGATCCCGCAACCACTACCTCTTACGTCTCAGCTCAGCTGGCTATTCGTCCCTTACCTCAAAGAGGATGTCTCTCCCATATTTTCATTATTAAAAACCAAAATCGGAATGCAATTTAGTGTTGGCTAAGCCACTGGTCCTTAAGGCGACTATAAGGGTCAAACCTCCCTCTCGCTCGCACTATTCAACATGTTTGAAGATATAAAATGACTGAATGTAGTTATGCAAAAAAGCAAACCTTCACGGCCTTGAAAATAACAATACAAAGGTTCAGCAAGAATATCATGTTGAACCCAACACGTTTTCCTACCAAAAAATTTGCACCAAAATTGATCACATTGGTGCAAGTTTTTTGGTAAGAAAACGTGATAGAATCAAAATGATATTATCGCTGAACCTTTGTATTGTTATTTTCTAGGCCGTGAAGCATTACTATTTTGCATACCTAAATTCAGTGATATTGTAACTTCTAAAATGTTGAATAGTGCGAGCGAGAGGGAGGTTTGACCTGTATAGTTGCCTTAATGAATGTCAAAATATTAAAATACCGCTGGACTTATGCCTTTTCCAGAAAGCGCGACTAAGCCCGATCTTTGGATCTCTACATCCACTATTTATTATTATATTATTATCATTTAACACATATTTTGTTTTTATAGTTCTTCAAAATGGGAGACTACCCCGTTGCTTTGGGCCTACGATCTAGAGTGGAGTCGGTTCAAGGTTGAAGAGCGTCAAATGGCTGCGCTGCGCTGGAGAGTATCGCGTCTGCAATCGAAAGAATACTCGCGGGACAAGAAAACGACCTTATGCGTCGAGACGAGGGCAACTAGTCTCTCGACTACATACATCCAACCAAACAAAGTTTAACATTTAATAACTAGAACACCAATCGAGATAATTTTGATAGTTATAGCTAAGCATCGCGCTTAGCTACCTGAATATTGGTGGACTACCTTCCGTCCTCAGAATTACCTACCTGAGTGTACGCTTGATAAGTAAGGAGCAATAAAACATTGTTTTTTCAAGACAAAGTGTTTCAATTATTATTTCGTTAGCCTAGCAAAGTAGTTGCTCAATAAACGAACAGCCATCTTCTGCAGCACAAAATAATATGGTCTTGATATCTACAACATTTTCCCACAATTCAATGCTGTGAGACAATGCTGTGGAAGTAGCTGAAATAACTACTAGTTAACAAATCTGATTCTACGTCAGAAAAAGGCTTATTACACCACGCGGTATTCAGTTTGTCTTAGTAAGACTGCCTTACTAGATTTACTATGACTGACTTAGTGGCTTACTCTTATTACACTACGCTAAGTGCGAAGACAGTCTTACTAAGACAGACTGAATACCGCGTGGTCTAATAAGCCTTGTTAAAAGATCCTAGCTACTGCCTAAGCTGTAGAACCAAGTCTGTTTGGTAACCCATCTATGTGAGCGCTCCATTTACTTTAAAACAAATAAATAAGATAATGAATAATCGTTTATTTCAGGCACATATAAATATGATTAAAAAAGCCCATAGCTATTCGCCATAGCTTCTGCTTCGGTGCCGCTTCTCTATAGCTGGCTGAAATCACTGGGCTGAAATTCGGATCCATGAGTACCTACATCCATGTGCTTTGCCAGAATCTGGAGAGTAGGACTTGAAACCAATATTTCTACTGCTCTCCAGCCTCTGAAGTGACATTGAGACCGACCCCTGACACCGACCCCGGTCGTCTCATCAAAACGGGAGAGGCAGATCTTGATAGTCGGCTGGTATCGCGGCGGTACTGCGCTTGTTGCGGGCCGAATCTCTGTCGAAGTGTCGTTGTATCTTCTCCACTAGGATAAAGTCTTCCCTATCGACCTCATTCCTGTCAGGGACATTGACCTTCGATTTTTCCAAACTCTTGCGTTGGAACTCGACGCAAGGCGCCGGAAGCGATGGCTGAGGTTAGCGAGACACTTGCGCTTCTTCTGCTGGCGAGGACATGAAGCAGGAAAAGGCGTACCTAGGTTTACTAAGGTTGTACTTACCTGAAAATATAGTAATATCCTAAATATATTTATTTTTTTATCTTTTATTTAGTTTTACCCATAGATAAAAGTATACTGTTAGGTTAACCTTAAGGTTATTGGTAATTAAATTTAACCTACTTCGAGGTTTTTGAATGAGCTATTTTGCATGCATTTGGAAATCGGATGGCAATGCAAAATTATTTGACATGAAGCCATGAAATCTTGATGACGAGGAGGGTCTGAAGATGGAGCCGCAAGAATGCAACTGGAACTCCCTGATGAAATGTGCTAAGAAAAGTATTGTAGAAGCCGGATTTGTTTGCTTTGTTGTCTTGAGTAGGTAATTTCTAGGCCTACCTAGTATAGAACGTGGTTCTTTAGTCTTGTACCATATGAGGGTGTAAGCGGTTCCAACCTCCATCTTTGGAATCCAAGCCAATCTCACCTGCCCGTGTTGCACCCTGCTGTATAACAAACTAATGAGGCTCTAGCGGCCGGCTGTATGCGGCATAGCGCAAACCGGCACAGGTAAATTCCCTGACCGCCAACGGGCAGCAGTGTCGGGTACGAGAACGTGTGCCCTGCGATCCCCAACCCGTATGCCCAGCGTAGGATTATTATGGGTATTATCTCCCAGTGAACTGTACTCCCAATGGCTGGTGTGATGTGGTGCGGTTTGGTGGTTCTATATCTCCTCAAACCTTACCTCAAACCACGAGAAATTTAACTCGTACTTGAATAAAAATGTAAACAAAGAAATGCCAAACGTAAATTTGACAGCTTCGGTGGGCAACCGAAGTGAGTGTGTAACTGAAAAAATAATTTATTCGGTATTCCGTACGAGATTGTGAGATGATGCATCAAAGGTGGCTTTCAGCAAGCCACTGAACGTCTCTAGTATTCTATCGACGTTATACGACTGATTAAAAAATAGCCATTTTACCACCAACCGAATGGGAATAAAGACTATCGTGAGACTATCTTTAATTATTAGCGTACCTTCGCCATAGATAAATTAAACGCTACCCACCTTCACGTTTTGAGTAAGTAGGTAGTCTAAAAGGAGTTAGGTTTTAGTGCGAAAACAAAAATAGGTACGACAATATAGCTAGCTAGATAGAATACCTACCAAAATTGCTCGTGTAGCTATTGTTCTGAATCTTTGTTTTAGTTAATAAAAGGAAGCAAGATTAATATAGATACTGGATTAGACTCTATGTATTTTCCATTTACAAATTAAGTTTATTGAAAATTACAAGTTTTCACATTTTTATCTCTTTATTATCTCAATGTGAACCCTGTGTATGACATAAGGTTGACCCCAACTTAAAAAGCAGACACTGATCATTACATGGGCTGGGCAAGACCGCAATAACCCTCTTCAAGAAAGCCTACCTACGGCAGCCAGTTGTTTCATCAGTAGTTGGAGATAGGTCACATAGCTAGGCAAATAAATCAAAAATCCTAATGATTTTATGATCAATAATGTAACCAAGGAAACAAAAAGAATCAATGCCACTACATTTTATTAAAAATCAGACAAAAAGTTCATTTAAATATTGTACTACCAAAATACAAATAATGTAAATACAGAACAAATTCTAATAGACTACCTCACACAACAATTAGTCGAATAATAGTGCCGATCACTTCCCAATCATCAAACACTGCTAGAAACTAGTTCCTTTCGCAATGCATTTCACCAAGGAGATCGACTACCAATTTGATCTCCACTTTGGATACTGAATACCAAATGATAAGATATCGATAGAAATATTCGATGTAAACCGATGACGTCATCACAGTGTGCAACTGCAGATAACATTCTAGCCACCTAGCCCCAAAGAGGTTGGATTTTTTTTACTAAATCTATGCCTAGCCCGGTTCATAACATTGAGGTGGGCAACTGATATAATAGGAAGTAGTATTATTTAATTTTCCTACCAATCCGTAGGTAAATGTTCAATATTCATATTTCATTACCAGTCACACAATATAGGTTTTAGTAAAGCGGTACATTACTGTTTCTAGCTTTATAAGAACAAATTGTGTTGAGATAATAAAACAAATTATGTTAATTAGGTATAATATTATTTTATCTCACGGTGAGGTACAGTGCCCATAACCCTCAGCCACCAAACACTGTTACAAACTAGTGTCTCTCGCAGGACCTTATACCAAGAAGGTCAGTTACCAATTTGATCTCCACTTTGGTTACGGAATACCAAATAAATATAATTTCGATAGAAACTGTCACAACAAACAGGCATTCGTTGTACACTGTGACGTCACCCAGACGCCCCAGTTTATAACGCAATTGATGCACACCGATGACGTCATCCTAGTTGGCAACTGTAGTTAGCGAATACCAAATCAATCATTTGACGTACATTTGTTGCACACCTAGCCTCGGTGCTCATCATTTCGGTGGACAACTGACTTAGTGAATAGCCCCTCTGGTACATAATAAGTACCTAGTGAATTACTAATAATTTAAGAAGAGATGGAAAGTAAGTTACTGATTTCCACCATGAGCAGGTCTGTTTCACTTCGCAAAATAGGTATTAAAACAAACCTACCTAAGCAGTAGTAAATATTTTTCGCCAAAATGAAAGTAAAAAGTATTGTAGTGCATTTGGTTTTTTAAAAAATAATAAGTATTATAGTCTCACGTTTGAAAAATGTAAATACTTATTATAACCGATAGTAGGTATAGAAAATGAAAGGTTTTCTACCAACTGTTGGGTTAATTGGATATCAATATCTCCCGTATTTACTTACGTAGGTAGGTAGTTAGGTAAGTACCTACTTAGGTACAAGTTCTGTTCAAATGTAGGTACCTATATAACAACAACGTCTTTAATTATAGTATAATACACATATTTTCTGCCATTGGTACCTGCATAGCTAGGTAGTACCTACTTATTAATTTTGATTTTGATAATGAGGCCTAGATACTTTTTTATTTGACTTAGCTTTGAGTGTAAGTAGGTAGATATCTACTTAAAAACAGTCGTCGGTTAGGTAAAACAGCCTGTTTGCTGTGCAGTTCAGTAGGTACATAGGTAAGCAGGTATCTACACAAATATTGTTTTTTTTATCTTATGTCTCCCTAATTTACTCAGGTAGGTATTGGGAAGTTAGTTAATAAAGGTAGGCTAGGTAGGTAAGAAAAAAAGCCGCGGTGCGCACACGTTTACAGCGCTCGGCACTATGATGGCCCCTCTTATGCTGCATCGAAGTGCTGGAATAATATTTCCCCACCGATACGGAACCAGTAAAAATTTACATATTTTTAGAAGTAAACTCAAGAAATTCCTTTCAGATAGTCAGAAGCAGGAAAGTCATAAACACGACACAAGCGGCATATAAGCTACGCGCCTATGATGCCAGCCAATTTAAACTACTCAAAATCAAAATAGGGATAATAATAAAAAATCCATAAAATAAAAAAATATGAAACAAAAATCACGACATTTCACTGAATTTACTTTTGTTGCATACACATTCGTTTAAATGTCGTTACAGGGTTGCGGGTGTTCTAAAGTGTTGTTGTTTAGTAACGTGTAGGTCCTCCTCTGTTCCTTACACATTCTCTGAGCCTGTTTGGCATGCTCTCTATGAGGTGGGTCACGTTTTGATCAGGAAACCGTTCCCAACAGAGTTTTAGTGCGTTGACCATCTCCTGTTGACTGTTGATGGCGCTGTTATTTTCTTTCAACCTTCTTTTGAGCTAATTCCATACGTGCTCAATCGGATTTAAGTCCAATGAGTACAGTGAAGGTCCGCCTGAGACGCAGAAGGTTGCGGGTTCGATTCCCGCCGAGGGTCAAATGTTTGCATAATCTGTCTCGGGTCTGGGTGTTTTCTTTGTATGATATGAATGTATTTACAAAAAAAAGTATCTAAGTAAATATATCAATCATGTGGTTCCCATAACACAAGCTCTGCTTAGTTTGAGGCTACATGATGCTGTGTGATAGTCCAGCATTATTTATTTATTTTTATCTAAATTGGTCGCAGATTGCTACAAAAGTCATTTTAAACTCATATTGTTGGTAATTGGTCAGATTTAGAAATTACTCGCCATTCTGATAACAAGATAGCGGCTCACTTACTTTCTTGGATAACTCTGGATCTATGCTAGTACATTGCTTGAATTTTGATGTACATTTCTTATATTGTCGGCCATTGCTCTAATGCATAAAAAGTGACCACTTGATAACATACACCCGCCATCACGATGCGCACAGCGAATGTACTTAATTCATTATTAAAGGTGTGCGTTACTCCAGCGGCATGTTGACTCGGATCGGGATGAAACTTACAGAAAAATTAGAGCACTATGTCCTGTAAATGTGCCCCAAATATTAAATTTGTGCCTATTAAGGTTCCAGAGTTATTCGAGAAAATAAGATGCCGCTGTAGTAACGCCTGAAAACGTTACTGCAGCGGCATGGTTTTTACCTATTAGCCTTAGCCAAATTTAAAGTAGCTTAAAAGATAGCTTATATTTGTGCATGTCACTGGCCAAACAGCGGCATTTGTGCGACCTGTGGTTTATGAGTTATTGCAGATGCCGCTGGAGTAACGTTTTGCAGATTTCCGGATCTTCGAAACGGCTGAACGCACAAATATGATTTTTTGTGAGCGAATTTGTTGTAATTTGTGCCTATTTGTGCGCTAGTTGCTTTTCCGTAAAAATGCACGACGTATGAATTAGACGAGTTTTTGTGAAAATCGAAAATTGCCTCTAGCTCTTGAACTACTAGTGGAAAACACTTTATGATTGCTTTGGCTGATGCCTATAAGGAATATACATCTTCTGACAACCATTTTGAAACCCTACATCTAATTTTCGACGAAATAAATCAATTTTACAACTGAAAATGGTTTACTAATTTCTAACCTCAATTAAGGGAGTTTTAACAAGTTATCGACTTTCATGATTTGCCAATAATTAGAGCGCATATCCAAATAGAAGCACGCTGAATTTCAGCTTTCTAGACCTTCAAATTAATGATTTACAACTGAAAATAACAAAACGAGGTCTTTAAGACTGTTATCCGACCAAATACGAAAGGTCATAAAAAAGCGGCCGTTCAGTACTTCGAGACTACATTTTTAAATAGGCAGCTTTGTCATGTTTAACGTTAGGTACACTTACGTTGACAAGTTTTAGTGTGGGATAAAGGCACTTGTAACATTGATGCTGGACAGCATTTATTTCAACCAATAACATGTTTCATGTACGTACTAATAGCCCTACGCCCGTACAACAACAATTAGTTAGGGTTTTTTGAAATACCTAGGTACACTAGGTTTTTTTACTACTGAAAAGGTACTTTCGTTTAAATAATACTGTATAGTTTTGTCATCGATTTTGACAACTTCACTCTCGTCTCATCGGACGAGTATTAGATTCGATTATTTGATCAGACAATATGAAAGAGATCAGACAATATGGGTGCCTAGTGCGAGTTTTTTTACCAGCTCGATCGCGTTTGCGTTTTCGGAAATTTGTATGGAAAGGAGTCAGTGCCACGCGTTTCTCACTAGATGGCGCTACCTCGATTCCATATAAATTTGCGTAAACGCAAACGCGATCGAGCTGGTAGAAAACTCGCACTAGGCCCCCTGATGTCTAACATGGGAAAACTGAACTGATTCAGTGCGGAAGGCGTCGCAACGGTTTCATAAAAATCTTTTTATTCAGGCGTATGACAAATTCTAAAATGGGATGGGGTAGAGGAAAATCCTCCCTCGTTCTTGCGGTGCGATGTTGTGCCTGTGTGGTTAGTTCAATTTTGAGATTATTTAAAGGGGTAGGTACCAGGTAAATAAAAATATATATTTCAGAATAATCAACAGCTTTATTCTTCTAAGGTAGGTACAGCAACTGAACTTAAATTCAAATTAATTATTTCATAATAACAACTTCATACAGGCCCGGTATTAATTTCTTATACTTGTAGACCTTTGATATCCTTTTCAAAAAACTATAACAGGTAGGTAATGAATAATGTGAAAACAAAACACTGATAGGAAGGTTTAATTTTGATTTTCATTGAAATATTCTATTTCCGTTTATATTTTAGTATACAGGTGAGGCAAAGTTTTAGGTCATTGAGGGCAGCCACCTTTTCGTTTGTAGTTAGAAGGTTTTGTTCTGAGGAAATTAAAGGTTTATTTTGAAGAAAAAAACAATTGCATTTTTCGGAATTTTGATATAATGTACAATCAGCCTAAAAAAATAAATTAGTAAAAAAAAAAAAAACAAGTGGGTCTCAATCGAGTCTATTTCCCAACAGGAACTCTTTTCCCAAAGTAACTAACCAAATCAAATCGTAAGTTTAAGCATGCAATTCGAACATTTGCTGGGAAATGTTCTGTTCTTATTTCATATTGTTCTTTTATTATGTGTAGTATACGACGAAGAAATTAATATTTATTATTAACTTAAGCTATTAATAATTTATAAAATCAGTCTCAGTAGAGCATAGGTTGACCACCTGTTAATTGTCTATTCATTTTAATAAGTAAAGGCTTAAGGTTTATACAATAGAATAGGTACCTACTCAAACTGTTGAACCAATTTTAATGAAAACTAAAACTATATAATTCAATTTTGTGTAACAATAATTAATAATATTCAGTTTTGTGTAACAATAATAATTATTAAATTTTAATAATTTAAGTATAGTTTATGGTAAATTGGTATAATTTATGGTTAGAAAAGAATGAATTAAAAGAAATTGTAAGTATCTAGTTCAGAATCATGACATTGTAGGTAGACTATCCAATTGAGATAGTACTGCTTCCTGTAAAAATAATAATTAGGTATAGTCCATGGTATATTGCTATAGTGAAAGGTAAGAAATTAATGAATTAAAAATAAATTATAAGTAGGTACCTAGTGCAGGATCATGACATTTTAGGTAAACGATCCAATTGAAACCAGGACTGCTTTCTGTAACAATAATAATTAGATATAGTTTATGGTTTAGTATAATAAATACCACAATAAAATGGTCTGGCTTTGTTATGGAAGATTATTTTTGATTTAGTTTATTAACTGATAACCATGTTTTTTTTTAAATCGTCCATTTTGGATACTAATAACGAAAACAATACCCTTGCAGGAAATTCGAAAAAAAATGTCCGCCATCTACACCCTCGATTTACACTTAGCTGCTCCCACCTAAGGTCCAACCCTGTTGCTTGTAGATCCTAGGGTACTAACTTTTATAGTATACTATATCGAGCTTAATTTTGCAGAACCTTTTTTCGTTCATTACCTCACCGTTTTTAGTGATAATTATTGCAATCTGCAAAAATATTACATTACCAACGTTTTTCGATCAGCTTCTACTTAAAACCAGTTGCGTAATTTCTAAAAAAACGTAATTTAAAATTGAGCTCGCTAAAGTATACTATAAAAGTTCGAATTGTGCAACTCGTACTAGGCCTACTACTAATTTCATTTTCTGGATTCAGATAATTAGGTTTTAAGGGCTAAAATGGTTAGAATTGGTTTATACGTAATGATATAAGTATTTTCAGTTCTATTACTTTTTTTCGTAAAGGTTAGTTAAAAAGTTTAGGAGTTAGGACACTAATTTATCAATGAAAATTTCTTTTTCTGGATTCAGAAAGTAAGGCTTTAAGGGCTAAAATGGTTATAATTGGATTATACGTAATGATATAAGTATTTATGTTCTATTACTTTTTTTCGTAAAGTCCATAGTTTAGGAGTTAGGACACTTTCAAATATAAATGAAAATTTATTTTTTCGATTCAGAAAGTAAGGCCTTTAGGGTTACAATGGTTGGAATTAGATTGTACGTAATGATATACGTATTTTATGTTCTATTACTATTTATCGTAAAGTTCATAGTTTGGGAGTTAGGGCACTTTTAAATATGTATGAAAATTTCAATTTCTGGATTCAGAAAGTATGGCTTTAAGAGCGAAAATGGTAGGAATTAGATTAAACGTAATGATATAAGTATTTTATTTTCTATTACTTTTTTCGTAAAGTTCATAGTTTAGGAGTTAGGACACTTTCAAATATAAATGAAAATTTATTTTTTCGATTCAGAAAGTAAGGCCTTTAGGGTTACAATGGTTGGAATTAGATTGTACGTAATGATATACGTATTTTATGTTCTATTACTATTTATCGTAAAGTTCATAGTTTGGGAGTTAGGGCACTTTTAAATATGTATGAAAATTTCAATTTCTGGATTCAGAAAGTATGGCTTTAAGAGCGAAAATGGTAGGAATTAGATTATACGTAATGATATAAGTATTTTATGTTCTATTACTTTTTTCGTAAAGTTCATAGTTTAGGAGTTAGGACACTTTCAAATATATATGAAAATTTATTTTTTCGATTCAGAAAGTAAGGCCTTTAGGGTTAAAATGGTTGGAATAAGATTGTACGTATTGATATAAGTATTTTATGTTTTATTACTTTTTTTCTTTAAGTTCATAGTTTAGGAGTTAGGACACTTTGAAATTTGTATGAAAATTTATTTTTCTGGATTCAGAAAGTAAGATCTTTAGTGCAAAAATGGTTGGAATGAGATTCTACGTATTCATATAAGTATTTCTTCTATTACTTTTTTGCGCTAAACTTAAGCTCAACACCGCTCTGAACGCGTTATTAAACTGGACGCGGAGGGAGCCATATGGCACTTGAGTGTACTTAGCCCACAGGCTGCATGTGTATATTTGCAAGTGCCCTAACTCCTAAACTATGAACTTTTCGAAAAAAAGTAATAGAACATAAAATACTTATATAATTACGTACAATCAAATTCCAACCATTTTTGCTCTTTGGGCCTTTCCGAAGCCAGAAAAATAAATTTTCACACATATTTGAAAGTGTCCTAACTCCTAAACTAAGAACTTTACGAAAAAAAGTAATAGAACATTAAATACTTACATCAATACGTAGAATCCAATTCAAACCATTTTTGCTCTTTAGGCCTTTCTGAATACAGAAAACAAAATTTTCATACATATTTGCAAGTGCAACTTAACTCCTAAACTATGAACTTTACGAAAAAAAGTACTAGGACATAAAATACTTATATCATTACGTACAATCCAATTCCAACTTCCATTTTAGCTCTTATGGCGTTACTTCATTCTTCGATCTAACCTGGTTGGTAAACGCTCCGAGCATGAGGTTGGCTAACTGTCCTACAAAAAATCGGTGGAATAATCGGTCGTGGGCGTTGAGCCTAAGGATATATTGTCAACAAACATTCGTTCATTTCGTTTACGACAGACCACACATAGACATAGGTATATAAAATGCTGACGACGATAGAATGAATTTGGATAGATGCCCTCAGATCTTGCTTCACACTCACGTAATCGATTGACGAGTACTTATAAATGCAGACCGTATTAAGAATGCGTGATAGGCACAGGAAAGAACGAGGGAGGACAATAAATAAATGAAACTTGTAACTGGTTTCATGTTTTAAAAGAGGTCTCAAACCTCTCCCCTATCTCATTTTAGGATTTGCCATACGCCTGAATAAAAATATTTTTTTATGAAACGGCTGCGGTGCCTTCCGCACTGAATCGGTTCAGTTTTCCCATGTTAGACATCAGCTCTCTTTCATATCGTCTGATCAAACAATCGAATCTAATACTCGTCCGATGAGACGAGAGTGAAGTAGTCAAAATCGATGACAAAACTATACAGTATTATTTTAACGAAAGTACCTTTTTTTTAGAAATATATTTAGAAATATATATTTATTAGTAGTAAAAAAACCTAGTGTACCTAGGTACTTCAAAAAACCCTAACTAATTGTTGTTGTACGGGCGTAGGGCTATTAGTACGTACATGTAACATGTTATTGGTTGAAATAAATGCGGTCCAGCATCAATGTTACAGGTGCCTTTATCCCACACTAAAACTTGTCTACGTAAGTGTACCTAACGTTAAACATGACAAAGCTGCCTATTTAAAAATGTAGTCTCGAAGTACTGAACGGCCGCTTTTTTATGACCTTTCGTATTTGGTCGGATAACAGTCTTAAAGACCTCGTTTTGTTATTTTCAGTTGTAAATCATTAATTTGAAGGTCTAGAAAGCTGAAATTCAGCGTGCTTCTATTTGGATATGCGCTCTAATTATTGGCAAATCATGAAAGTCGATAACTTGTTAAAACTCCCTTAATTGAGGTTAGAAATTAGTAAACCATTTTCAGTTGTAAAATTGATTTATTTCGTCGAAAATTAGATGTAGGGTTTCAAAATGGTTGTCAGAAGATGTATATTCCTTATAGGCATCAGCCAAAGCAATCATAAAGTGTTTTCCACTAGTAGTTCAAGAGCTAGAGGCAATTTTCGATTTTCACAAAAACTCGTCTAATTCATACGTCGTGCATTTTTACGGAAAAGCAACTAGCGCACAAATAGGCACAAATTACAACAAATTCGCTCACAAAAAATCATATTTGTGCGTTCAGCCGTTTCGAAGATCCGGAAATCTGCAAAACGTTACTCCAGCGGCATCTGCAATAACTCATAAACCACAGGTCGCACAAATGCCGCTGTTTGGCCAGTGACATGCACAAATATAAGCTATCTTTTAAGCTACTTTAAATTTGGCTAAGGCTAATAGGTAAAAACCATGCCGCTGCAGTAACGTTTTCAGGCGTTACTACAGCGGCATCTTATTTTCTCGAATAACTCTGGAACCTTAATAGGCACAAATTTAATATTTGGGGCACATTTACAGGACATAGTGCTCTAATTTTTCTGTAAGTTTCATCCCGATCCGAGTCAACATGCCGCTGGAGTAACGCACACTATTAAAGCGCCTCCGAATCGGTGCACACCTACCTACCTACATTGCTGACCTTTATAGTGTATTACCTACTTTACTCTCTGCTTAATAAGATTTAACTGATATATCTGAGGGCTTACCACAGGTTTTTATAGTTTACGAAAACTTTATAGGTTTCGATATTTTCGTAGTTCATGCACGTTTCCCTAGAGGAGCTGTACTGAAAATGTATGGAAAGATACCGAAACTTATAAAAGTTTTCGTAAACTATAAAAACCTGTGGTAAGCCCTCTGCTTTGTCACAAGGGATGGAAACGATACTTTAAATATAACTTGTTTTGTAAGAACCCCTAAAATCGACAATACATATCTCCTTAGGACCGATGTTTATTATGATTCATCATTATCATCATGAGCACATAGCAATCCACTGCTGGACATAGGCCTCCCCTAATGAGCGACATTGCGCTGTGTCCTAAGCTCAAGCAAATTTTCAGGACGTCCTACACTACTTTTGCAGACCCGCGTCTCCACTCAAGTGCTCGTTTACCCCAACGGTTATCGGTTCTTCGGCAGATATGGCCAGCCCACTGCCACTTCGGCTTGCTAATTCCCTGACCTATTTTGACAACTTTAGTTCTATGTCGGATAGTCTCGTTGCGGATTCTATCCTTCAGAGCAACTCCAAGCATAGCTCGTTTGACTTTAACTGGTGTACTAACCGTACTGTGAGTGTCCACGTTTCGGCTTCGTATGTCGTGGCGAGTAGGGGAGTTAAGATCTTAGGCCACTTACACGACTCCGCTCCCACCCGGAAAAAAATAATTCAAATGTGGGATTTAGTATTGCTCTTTAAATATACTTTACATTGGCAACATAAATTAGCGGACAGCTCGCTGTCAGCGTCTCGCTTACCACGCGTTGATAGCAAGCGGTCAGCGCGGTGTCCGCACACTGACTGCTAGCGGTGGCCGCGTCGGGCGGTCGACGGTGCGCGCGGGTCGGCGCGTGGACAGCTCGGTGCCTTCTAGCTGTCGCCGCGTGTGGACAGTCGCCTTAGTTTAGGGCGGTGTTGGAGCAGAGTCGTGTAATTGGGCTATAGTGTTCTCTGCGGGTAGGACGCACTACAATTAGCCAGGGTCAGTTGTTTTAGGTAGCCTGAGGTAGTCCGGGGATTCATAGCACCCCCTGCCCCATCGTTACCATGGCCGCTAGCCGCTACCATGGCCAGGAATAGCGGGACGGCCAGAAATTATTATTATTACTAGCGATATTTTTTGATGCTGATGAATGCCATCTTTTGTAAGTAGGTAGGTATTATTTTTGCAGCTCGTTCATTTCTTCAATCAAAGACAAAGGATTGTCAAAATTGTTGTTTTTAAATCATATTTTGCAAATAAATATAACTAATATAAACATTTTCAACAACTTGTTTATATTTTTTTTCTAAAATATCAAAAACAATATTGCTGTTTCATTTCTTTCAAAATTGAAGTTTTTTTTATGAGCGATGTTGCATCCCTAGATATAGGTTACAGCCAAGTGACAGGAAATTACCCTTTTTCGCCAGAATCAATTCAAGAGCGCGTTCAAACCGTTTTTCTCAATTTAAGTCATCGAGGGTTGGTTTCTCTTTGATTAAGTGGTGCATTCTTCAAAGGTAAAAAGTAGCATTTTGATGAAATATTGATTTATTTCATAACGCACCAGCAAACCACAACGAACGGATATGAATAAGTTATTATTATAAAAAGAATATAAAACTCCCCCTAGGCCGAGATTTATGAATTATATTATTACTAAAACTAGATAAATAAGGGTGATTTTAAGTCAAAAATTTTGGCCCTTAGGGTTTTTCAAAATTCAAGCACGACCAGAATGGGCCAGCCATCTGTTTAAACACATTGCTAAAAGATGGAGATGGCCCATTCTGGCATCAGGGTAGTTTCGTGCTTGAATTTATTCGTGACCACGGCCTTATACCTATATATAAATAGGCCGCGGTCACGAATAAATTCATAATAATTAATAATACACATATATATACAGCGGTGGTCATATAATTAAGAACCCTGATATAAAGGGAAGATTTTTTCAAACTAAGACTCAAAACTAATTGTATGCATTTTTTTTTTATTTCTCTCGGTATCGTAAAACTTTTCCATAATACCACTGTATTCATTGATACACATGATTAGCTAAAAATAAATAGACAAACTTTTTACACTACTTCTAAACATAGTAGTCCTGTTTACTGGCTGGTCACGTAATTAAGAACGCTAAATAGTTTATGCCTTTATTCAAATTTAAATAGAGAACACTCGGTCGATTTGTTACTGTTTGTATAATTTTGGCGCCATTTGGTGCTGTAAAAGATTAAAAGTGATTGCTTCTTATAAAAAAAAAGGGAAAAAATAAAAGTTGTGATAAATCTACAAGGGAAGTAATAATAAAACTTCGCCGGAAGAATTGGTCTTATAAAAAGATAGCCGACCATCTGCAATGTTCAAAAACGATGGTTTTCCACGCTGTAAAGCATTTCGCTACGTATCAAACTACTTGGAATGTTCCACGTGTACCTAAACAGAGAAAAACAACTCCTAGAGATGACCGAAACATCGTTCGTATGGCAAAACAAAATCCTTTTAGCTGAGAAAAGAATATTTTGGTGAAAACAACCCTTCAGCAATCTCAGCACGCACTATTCGAAGACGTTTGGTAGAAGAAAAATTGCACGGTAGGATAGCAAGAAAGGTACCCATGTTGAAACTTTGCCACAGGCAAGCCCGGCTTGCATTTGCGAGAAAGTATGAAAACTGGACTGTGCGACAGTGGAAAAATGTACTTTTTTCTGACGAGACGTAAATAAACAGAGTATGTTCTGATGGAAAACGATATGTACGACGTCCCCCGAATACAGCATTCGACCCTAAGTACACGAAAGTTACATTAAAGCACGGTGGTGGAAATGTGAAAATTTGGGGGTGCTTTTCTGGACATGGTGTTGGACCTGTAAAGTTGATAGAAGGTAACATGGATCAGTTCCAATACAAAAATATACTGGAAGAAACAATGTTACCTTATGCTGAAGACGTTCTACCGGTTATTTGGACATTCCAGCATGACAATGATCCAAAGCACACTGCACGCACCGTAAAGGAATTTCTTACAGCGCATTCAGTTTCTGTCTTAGACTGGTCAGCTAACAGCCCAGATCTAAACCCAATAGAGAATCTGTGGTTCGAAGTAAAGAAAAAGGTTTCAAATACACAGTGTGGGAATTTAAGAGAGCTATACGACGTTTTTTTAGAAGAATGGAACTCTATTTCTCTTGCGAAATATGCAAAATTAATAGAGTCAATGCCTCGCCGGTGTAAAGCAGTAATTAAAAGCCGTAGATATGCTATTAACTATTAATTTTAGTTAAAAATATATTAAATTGCTTTTTAAATGTTCTGCGCTACATACTATTGTGATTTTTTAAATGTAAGTGTCATACAAAACTATTCCCGCGCAGTTTAATAAATCGTTCTTAATTCTTTGTCCAGCTTCAGTACTATTTGAATGTGTTACTTTGGTAAAATAAATAAATTGTGAAAAAAAAATAGTTAGCGATTTTATTGTTCATTCCTAAGCCACGTTGCTCTATTAATGTGGCTATTTTATAACATGAGTAGTTGCTTCTCAAAAGGTACACATCTTTGTGTATGACACGATTCAAATAAAAAACTTCTATAACTTCATTAATTATATGACCACAACTGTATATATATATGTGTGTGTGTGTGTGTGTTTATACGTTTGTGGTCGCTTTACTCCGTAACCAGGCCTCTTTCACTCCGCAGAATAGGTATAAAAATATACCTACGCATCGCCGGCCCTCCTAGCATGGTTCGTTACGTCGGTTGCCGAGTTCTGCCCGGAACGAAAGTGTCTTTGAGCAGCCGCGGCATTTTACTTTGTTTTTGTTAATGTACCTATATTTTACGCCAAATGAAGGCAAAAAAATACTGCATAGCATTTGGTTGCCTGAATAATAATAAGAAAATGTAAATAATACCAATAGTAGGTACAGAACTGAAAGTTTTTCTACCAAATAATGCGTTGTTTAGATATCAAAGTCTCCCGTATTTACTTAAGTAGATAGGTACTTAGGTACAAGTTCTATTTGAATGCGTTACCTACCTACATAAATAAACGTAATATTATAATGTAGGTATTTTTTCATAGACAATTTTTGTGCCATTGGTAGGTACAAAGTGCTGTAGTAAGTAGGTATTATGATTTTGATTATGTAGACTGAGAGCAAGATTAGAAACCCAACCAGTTTAGCCAAGCAGAGTTTCTTGCCAATTCTTCTCTGTTTGGTCACGTTACGAATTGGTGGTAAATTTAAAAAAATGACGTTTCAAAGTGTACTATACAGTTCCTACTGAATAAATGATTTTTGACTTTGACTTTGACTTTGAACCTAGGTACATTTTTATTTGATTTAACTTTAAGTAGGCAGTGTAGGTTACCTACTTAAAAACAGTCGGGTAGGTAGGTGTAGGTAGACAAATCGATGTGGTAAGTTACCTAAAGGTAGGCGTACTAACAACTAAAACTAGATAACTAGGTTACCTACAAACCAAATGTTGTTTTTTTCTCTTGCAAATATCTAGGTAGGTACCTACCTACTAAAATTTTGGCCACGCTGGGCATGCGGGTTGGGGATCGCAGGGTACAGCTTCTCGCACCGCCGACGCTGCTGCCCGTCGGCGGCCAGGTTCTTATTATTCGTCACAGAATAATTCTCAAGACAACCCTAACGTTACACGTGCCACGTCAGTAGAGATAGAGCTATACGATAGAAAGGGATGCAAGGTGTAGGTTAATATAAATGTTAGGCACTGAGTTCGGTACGAGCTGAATAGCACTTTATTGCGTAGCAGCTAAAGTCGCTATTTATTTAAATGATTGCGCGGAGTGAAGCTTCTGTCCCTTCTGTATTCTGTGCCGTAACGGCTGAACGGATTTGGAAGAAACTTGGGATACTTGGGCCGCGGTCACGAAGTCAACGGCGGCGGCGCGGGGAGCGACGCGATGCCAATCTATGCATTGAATCACGCCATTCCTTCGCGCCGCGCCGCCGCCGCCCCCGCTCCCGCTCACTTCGTGACCGCGGCTTTATACCTATACCTAGTTTAAGACATGGGTGACACATAGGCTATTTTTTATCCCGTTAACACGCGAGCGAAGCCGCGGGCGGAAGCTAGTAAGATTTGTATTAAGATAGTGTAAAACTAAAAAACAATACACACAAATTTGTTAAAACGTTACATTATTGTAACTGTTCTTCCATTTTATTGTATGTTTCAAATAAGTAAATTTAGTGGCCCCATCTATTTCGCACTGATGCAACATAACTTCTAACTAGATTTTCAAATAAAGTTTGTTACGCGTGACATTCATCATTGGTCGTCGTCGTCACTACGTGTATGTCAATGTCTCGCGTATCAACCTCTATTTAACAAACTTTACACTGCTTTAACACTGGTTCAATGTAGGGCGCCTTTAAATTAGGCGCTCCTTTATAATTTGTGCGGTACGTTTGGCCAATATAATATTATCAAACTAAGGCGGGCATTTTTGCAGTCATATCTCATTTTCACAATAGCTACACAATTACTGGGTGCTTACCACCGAGCCAAATCGAGAACGGGATTAGGATTTGACTTCTGTCATTTGGTAGTATTGAAAGCCGGTCTCGTACAAAACACAAAAATGACAACTAGCGGAATTGGAATCGAGATTAGGATAGACTTGTCTATTTTTGACACTGTTGACGTCGATAAATTTGAAATTGATCGAGTTTACTATCGAGCTTTTACAGTTTTGTGAAAGTAACTTTTTAGCGATCGAGAATTTTAATCATGATGAAGTTTGAAAAAACTAGGTAAAAAATTAGAAGGTAGTCTGAGGCAAAACCAAACATTATTTTGGTACATAACTATGTGCTTGTGCGCTAAATTAATAAATAATCATCTAAGTAGGTAGATACATACAAATTATCTGTTATGAATATTCACTGGAATTGCTACCTATTACAAAAACTTATTTCCGAGGTACAAATTTAGATAAATACTGAAATATGCTGCTGTGCGTTTGCAAGACAAACAGCAATCTTACCCTCTTGACGTTAAATCTGGCGGGACACCTTTCAATGTCGGATAATTATAATAACGTTGAGTTATCTTTTTTTTAATAAAATATGATTTATTACGAAATTTATCTAAACAAAGAAAATATAATTAATGCTAATAATTTTCGAATGTTGCTCACGTTATTTACAGGTTGAAAATTTACAATACACTAATAAAAAAATATATATTTGTGAGGATGTGGCTCCGCCATCTTGACTTTCGAGTGACATAAATCCAATTATAATCACGTTCTCGATTTGGCTCGGTGGTAAGCACCCTGATCTGTAGATCACAAATACATGTACGAGTGGTTTCAATATACTGTAGCTTACCATTGTACCCCCTTATCGTACCAGTACATGCACACGCATACTATTCAAATTTTACAAAAAGGAGCAAAGCCCTTAGCGTGATATAATTAACTTTGTTTGAATATAAATACATCTTTCGAAAATTTAACAGTTTATTACGTTTATACTTAAACTACTTGTTCAAGAAACGCAAAAAGACTAAAACACGAAAACATGCATAATATAATTATAAATAATAAAAATAAATCTTAAATAGTTTTAAACCCAAATCCTGATGTGGTATTCATCAAAAATAGTACAAAAACATTAAAATTACAGATCGATATAAATCCTAAGTTTAGTTTAGAGGAAATAACATTGGAAGAACCAAACTTCGCTCCTATACTAACCGTTTGATTGGTAGCTAGAAAAGTGGGCCAAAACATATCTACCTACTCAGAGCGTAGCAAGTCCAGGCAGGTCAATACCTCATTTCAATCCCAGTAGTCTTATTACTTGACAATTTTAATGTTTCTTGACAAAGATACTGTTAGGCTGTGTCCTCATTAGACGAAAAGTGAGCCATTCACTGTTTACCTCCAGTTCGCCACCCTATATATTTTAAATGGAGTGTCTATGTAGCGCGTACTATATGCAGCTTGTAGCGTTTAAATTTGTCATCATTGGACTGATATACGTACTTAGGCGTGATGATTGATGACTGATATAGGTGGTGGCGGTGGCGGCGAGGTGCGCTTGTTATGCAAGCAAAAAAGCAAATTGGGGCAGCACTAACCAAGCGTGTTATTGATTTTTTTTTCCTTATCTAATGATGGTTGGAAGTCTACGGTGGGGAACTTTGCCCAGCAATGGGACGAGAACGGTTAAAAAAATACTCGAGGTGATCGAGAATTCCATGGGATCAAACACGACTCTCTTCCTACACTCCTCTCAGTGCGCTGATAGCAATTCAGGTCACTCAACATTGTTTGACCGATTCGCCACTGAGAGTCAGTCAGCCGCTCACTGTTCGTCCAATGAGGATACAGCTTTACCGATGCGCGCGCAAATGATAAAAATCTATGCAAAATTGAAACAAAATTCGGAAGCTATGTAATTTCCTCCAATTTTACCTTTCCGCTGGCGTTAACCACAGAAAATAGATCTTGTCTTACCACTGGTTAATTTAATAAACGATTTATAGTCCAAGCATGACGGCAAGCATCCCGGAATGAGAGAGTAGGCGCAATTAATTTAATTAAAGTATTTCCCTTAATAACTTTAATATTACACGAGTTAGTAAGTGTTATTAAATAAATAGCTTACTGAAATATTGGTTTAAAATGATGATAACGTAATAGTTAATACAAAATGCAAATTATTTAGTATTATTTAATAATTAGAATAATTTATAAACTTTAAACGTGTTTTTAATACGGCTGTTTGACTTAGAATGCTACTCTAAATAGTTAAAAACTGCGCGCGCTCTGCCCTCTATGTCAAAAATTGTTCAATATATTAAAAAAATGTTTCGACAAAAGTTGTAGAGAATTTAATGATCTACAATATTTATCACTGATCAATATAGCATTAAACCCATAGGAAACAAGATATATGCAATAAATAGATTTTTTGCCTTTTGACCTTGGAATATCTGTAGTCGCTAACACTCTACGATGTGTAGATTTTGAGACAAGTTTTAGGGTGCCAAAATAAAGGTTTATACAAGTTTATAGCCGACTATCTCTCATTCCGAGGTGAAACCTCTAATTTTCCTGGACTGTTAGGTTTTAGGCCATTATAATCTTACCATTTGTAGATATTTCAATAAAACTGCTTTACCCTTTAAACTTAAACGTGAACAACATTATCATTTATTATGATTATTTAGTAAGGACTAGATAAGTTTCGCCCGCAAGATGTTATGCATGACTTGTGACAAAGACAATATAATTATGGTATTTACGAGTATGTACATAATAACTTTTCTAAACTTAATTACATATACTTTGAATACTATAATTAAAAATAGATTTTATTGTGAAAACTTAACAACTATGATGCAATTAGTTTGTTTTCTTAACATTAATATTTACAAATAAATCTGTATGTGTCTGTGCAAACGTTTGCATAAACCTTTTTTAATTTGATTGTGAATAAAATCTAATTTTGATGATACCTAATAAGACACTGTGAAAGTCTATCGTTTCGTCGTCAGAACAGTTATAAACTTATAAGTACTAAGAAACCATGCCTAAGTAAGTTTTTTGAGAAAGAAGGAATAAAAAAAGGAGTATAAATAACTAGCGGTTTCCATGAAAACACATTTTTAAAATACCTATACACATAGATGGAACAAGCATATGCCCGTGATGTTAAGGCGACTATAAGGGTCAAACCTCCCTCTAGCTCGCACTATTCAACATTTTTTAAGATATAAAATCACTGAATATAGTTATGCAAAACAGCAAACCTTCACGACCTATAAAATAACAATACAAAGGTTCAGCAATAATATCATTTTGATTTTATCAAGTTTTCTTACCAAAAAACTTGCACCAATGTGATCAATTATAGTGCAAAGTTTTTGGTAGGAAAACGTGTTAGGTTCAACATGATATTCTTGCTGAACCTTTGTATTGTTATTTTCTAGGCCGTGAAGGTTTGCTGTTTTGCATAACTACATTCGGTGATTTTATATCTTCAAAAATGTTGAATAGTGCGAGCGAGAGGGAGGTTTGACCCTTATAGTCCTTAACTACTTAGTAGTCTGACATCATAGGTCGCGCATGCGTTAAGTGTTCTATGTTGCTAAGCCTTAAGTCCATCAACTTGAAGCATGAAGGTGATAAGCCTCATGTGCCTGTACTTTCACCGACATCCTTTAACCCGAAGTACAGCAATGCGTGAGTTTAGAAAACAGGGTTAATTTACGTAAACTATGGTGGCGATTCGGTTATTCAATCATGCTTAAATTAAGTAAAGTGAGTTTTTTAAATTAAAAGCTATTCTGTTTTTTCTCAAGCATTTTGTTATCGTTCTAATTATGGCATCTTGCTCACCAAAGACAAAAATTCATAAGGTTTGGTGGCTAGGTATTATAATCAAGGTTTTTACATTTTAAAGCAAAATATAGGCACACTTTTCAAACAGATCGTACGTGTATAAAATACTGACTAAAAATTGATCAGGTTTCTAACTTCCTCCCACTAGATGGCGTAGTCTAAAAGTTTACAATCCTAGATCGCGGTGACGAAAACGCGTAGTCTAAAAGTTTACAATCCTAGATCGCGGTGACGAAAACACTATTCATAAAATTTGTACAAACATTATTTTATAAATTGAATATGTGGGTAGATATACATAGGTAGTTATAAAACCAAACCCTCCGTGGTTTCTTCGTGGTTCTTATTCAAGTTATAAAAAATGTTTGTAAAATTTTTATGAATAGCGTTTTCGTCACCGCGATCTTGGATTGTAAACTTTTAGACTACGCCATCTAGTGGGAGGAAGTTAGAAACCTGATCAATTTTTAGTCAATATTTTTTACACGTACGATCAGTTTCAAAAGTGTGCCTATATTTTGCTTTAACTAGATTGAACTGTATTACGGCAGGGTGTTTCATTACTTCGAAATGTGAACTGATAGTTGCAAAATAACAGCAGTTGGATCAATAAATCTCTAACGCCCGAATACTGAAACGCTACATAAATGATCCTGTGAGCTAAGGGCTACTTAATTCCAACGGACTCCTAAATTTAAATGGTATGCACAAATGCTATTAACATTATTGAGACCGTCAATTAGCTAACGCGGCGTCCTACGTGGGCGATCTGGACGCGAACGGGCAGCGGCGGGTTTCGGCGCGGAAACAACAACGTTCGCTTTGAATCGCCCACTAAGACGCCGCGCAAGCACGCATCAAATAAACTTATTTCCAATTACATTTGTCATTATTTTGGTCAGAAAGTTTCATTTTATGCAGAAATCAGGACTTGCTTTTTTAAATTTTATAAGATCACGACTAATTTTGAGAAAGTGATGGTAATGAAACGTAAAATGCAACGCTATCACTGTTAGTCAAGTTTTGTCAAACAATTATTTTATTCAATGCTGGGTTTATTATTAATTTTTCCAAAAAACAAAGTCAATATTAAAAACCTGATAATTATTTACAACTAGCCTAGGTATACCTATCAGTCCACTGCAGGTAGGCCTCTCCTAACAAGAAGACGTAAAATATTAAAGTAGCGTTCGAGTATTCGGCCGTAAATGTGATTGATCAATGGCTTGAGTGCGAAGAAAATATCTAACGTCGAAGTTTGCGTTAACTATATTTTTGTATGAAAATGGAGCAGCGCCCCTAGCGGGAAGTTTGTTAAACTTTACAATGCCCTTGCACTATCGCATTTAAGTACTTACTTACTTCCTACGGCGCTACAACCCATTGTGGGTCTTGGCCTCCTCAACGATTTTCCTCCATTTCGATCTATCTCCCGCCTGCCTTCTCCAAGATGTTAACTTTCCCATTTTCCTTAGAGCCTCCTCAACACAGTCCATCCAGCGTTTTCTGGGTCTTCCTCTGGGTCTCTTCTGTTGCGGGTTTACTTAGAGATAATTTTGACGGGTCTTGTGTCAGTTAGTCTCTCCAGGTGTCCTGCCCATCGCAGCCGTTGTGACTTGCAGAACCTCACTATGGTCTCCTTCTGAATCAGTGCGTCCAGTTCGTAATTCATTCTAGTGCGGTAAGTGGCGTACTCTTCGCGAAGGTGCCCGAAGATCTTGCGGAGGACCTTTCTTTCGAACAGGGACAGCTTTTGTTCGTCTTTCTGGGTCAGCGTCAATGACAGGCCGGATTATGGGCGTATAGATGAGCAGTTTGGATGTAATGGCGAGGAACTTGCGGCTTAGTATACCTTTGCACGCGTAGAAGCATTTATTACCAGACGTGATACGGGCTTTGATTTCCTTCTCCATCACATTAAGTGAGTTTACGATAGAGCCTAGGTACATAAAGCTGTCCACACCCTCAATCGTGTTGTTGCCCATAAGGATGTTCTCAGGCACTATTGGGAGACGGCTACTAGCAAGATACTGTGTCTTTGAGGCGTTGATTTTCAATCCAAACTGAGCTTACTCGGACTCTTAAAGTGATTCCGTGATTGATCATGCTGTTTCTGGATCGGCTAGTTATCACAATGTCATCCGCGTAAGCTGCCAGCTGCGATGTGTTGTAGTCAATTAGACCCTTGAGGTTAAGTTGTCTTGTTACAGCTTCTAGAACCAGGTTAAAGACCACTGTAAAGAGTGCATTGCCCTGTTTTACACACTGTACAGATTGTATAGTAAATGGCTCAGACAACTCGTTTTGGATGGTGATTGAGGCTTTGGAGTCATTCATTGTTGCATTCACGAGCCTTACCAGTTTACTGGGTACTCCCAACACTCGCATACTACATAAGATACGTTTCCTGTTGACGCTATCGAAAGTTTGTTTATAGTCGACAAATATATGGTGCAGGTTTATGTCGTATTTATTCGTAGTCGTGTGTATTTATGTTATGTTTATGTAGTACGCATATGCTTTCTAGCGTTTGTCGCATGAGATGGATTTGATTTGCGGTAGAGCGGTTGGGTCTGAAGCAGCATTGATATTCGCCTAAGATGTTCTCGGCATAATCCACTAATCTGCGTAAAGCACCCCGATTTGTCTCCCTTTTTAAATATATGGTACCATGATACTAAGGTGCCACTCTTGCGGCATCGCCTCTTGTGTCCAGACCTGACCTATAAGTTGAAAGAGTTTGTGTTCAAGAGCTGAGCCACCGGACTTGAGCAGTTCAGAGGTCATAGTGTCTGCGCCCGGAGCTTTATTGTCTTTCAGCTGTTTTTTGCACCTTTGGACTTCTGCTAGGGTGGCTTCTCTAGCTTTTGTTCGACGTCATAAAAGATTGCCGAGTGACTTTGCTGACCTTCATTCTCTGAGTTAGTGTTTAGCAGTTGGTAGAAGTGCTCTTTCATCTATTTAAGATATCTTCCTTTTGTCGCTTATAACTTTACCCGTCCTATCTTTAATTGTGCAGGTCCGTGGTTGGTCTTGCGACTGTCATTTATTCTTCTATAGAAGGCTCTGGAGGCGTTTCTCATTCGCATGGTATCCATTTCTTGGACCCGCTGGTTCTCCAGACTACGTTTCTTCCTACGGGTTGCCTTTCTGCTAGCATCCCTAGCTTTTTTGTATGCCTTCGCGTTTAGGTAGTCTTTTTCGGGAGACGCTTTTTCCTCTTCACTCCCGTATTTGGCGAGTATGACGTCGTCTTTTAGTTTGTCTGTATTCCATTTGATCCTTTTCTCTCCTTTATCGTTTTGCACTTTTGCTGTTCTGTGCTTCAGAGTTGCTATGACAAGGAAATGGTCAGGGACCTAATTCCGACTATACGATATATTTTATTCTATTTTAGATATATATCACGGAAACTGTCAAAAGTGTCTGAAAAATGACAGTTCTCGCGATTTATGTCTAATAGAATCAAATATATCTGACCGTCAGAATCAGGGACCAGAGTCACAATTAGCTCCCCTAAAAGATCTGACATCCAGGACTTAAGACAGATATCGCATTTAAGTAGCAGCACCAAATCAGCCAATGAAATCATGAAAATATGACGTGTTACTTTTTTTGCTAGGCAGATTATTTTAGATTATTTTGCGCATCGCAGGGGCGATGATAGATGAGTAGAGACTCATGTTTGCTGGTAACTGGGCCCGGGTCATATCTAATTCGTATACGGAAAATGTGCTCATATTTTTTGTTTTATCAATATCCCACAGACGTATCACCGCTAGTTAACCATTGCTTAAAGTTAGCTCGGTCGCTATTTGTCATTAACCGATAGTGAGAGTTAATAAGTAAGAGGCAATACTTCAAGCATTGTTTATCTTTTGACAGATCTTTATAAGTAAGGCTATAAGTTTTGAAATATTTACGCAAAGTATTTGATTAACCTTATTTTTAAGACAGGGATACAGTTACTGTATCATGTAAACTAAATTTATATAATAATGAATCATTGATCACTCGCTCTTCATATCGCTTAGTTTGGAGACAAATGGGAATCGAACGATTCTCAGCTGGTTCGCGTAATCACAAACTATAGCGTCTTTTAAAGGAAGAATCTGCCTGACGAGAATGCATCCGTCGCTTTGCCCTGTAAGGGGGAATATGAATTAATGGTGCGTAAAATCATAACCGCCTTAAAATCCAAACTCGCCCCGTCAGCGTTTGGATTGCGCGCCCAGTCAATCCACGGTTGGGTGTATTAAAATAGAGCGCATCAAACGCAATGCGTTTTCGGCTAAAAGCTCAATAGCCAGTGCAAACCGGTGGACAGCATGGCGAAGGATTTTAAATTTGCCAACGTACATTCGTACGTATCTGATGGTTAAATTCCAAAGCTCAAAGAAAAGGTCTTTGGTTTAATGGTCTTATTTTTAGTGCTGTGGCGCTGGGGACAAAGGCCCGCCTGAGACGCGGTTGTAAAGTTGCGAGTTTCATTCACGCCGCGAGACAAATATAAATAAAAAAATACCTATTTATATGGGACATCTCACTCACGGTCAACTGATCCCAAACTGGGCAGACTATGGGTACCACAGACTAAACATAGATACAAATAAAACACCCAGAAACAGAAAAAACATTCATGTTCAATACAAAAATGTTTTTGCGGGCGAGAATCTAACCTGCAGCTCAGAGGGAAGGGTTGCTACCAACTGAGCCATGAGGCCAGCCAAAAATGTTTGCATGTCCTCATCGAGATATTTGTTCTTTAAATAATTGTCTCGGGTATGGTTGTTTTCTATGTATATGTATCATGTAAGTATTTAAGTAGTGTATGTAAACATGTGTTTGGCTAGCACTATGCCTCTTCACATCATCTCTTGCCATGCCGCCCGCCAGTGAGCGCTGCTGTTTAGGCAGACGGGAAAGTGCGCACGTGACATTATAGTTGTTCTATCTCACGAAGATGGCTCGGCCTTGGTTGTAGTAGTGAAGTGTATCGATACATATATTTATCACGGATATACTTCACAACTACAACCAAGGCCCAGCCATTTTCATGAAATAGGATAATTATACCTAATAGCACTCGTCGTATAACATCACCGCTGCTGAGGTCGTAAGCTGTTAACCCACTGCGATCGCCCATCACTAGCAGTGTATGTGTGAGCGGCAACATCTTACTCATGTAGTTCAGGCCCTGCAAACAATTCAAACAGGTAGATACATAATTAATTCCCCTTACACATTCCATGAAAAAAAAAATGTGTGTTTATACAACATTGTACGTTAAAAGAGCGCGGGTCTCTATAGAAATTGATGCATATGTAGATATTTGTTTAAGCGAGATAGACGACTGCGATCTCTCACAAGAACCAAGCGGAACCCAAGCCAACCTCACCTGCACGTGGTGCACCCTGCTAGCTAACAAACGAGGCTCTGGCGGCCGGCTGATTGCGGCATAGCGCAGCCTAAAACACCGGCACAGCTACATTCTCTGGCTGCCGATGGGCAGCAGCGTCGGCGGTGCTAAAAGCTGTGCCCTGCGATCCCCAACCCGCATGCCCAGCGTGGGGATTATGGGCATATCCGCCTTCTTATTAGGGGAGGCCTATGTCCAGCAATGGACTGATATAGGCTGTTGATGATGATGATGATGATGATCTCTCACAGCACACGGTGTATGTAGATAAACTATTTTCATTAAAATCATATATTAAAAGAATAATTAGTACCTAGCTAAATACAAACCAAATTTTATCACCAACAATTTTTATTATTATCAATATAACGGCGCTAGCCCTGAAAGTTATGACCCGAGTTACATTCAAAATGTATGCAACTCGTGACCGTCCTCGCGTTTCGCCCCCCACACCCCTTCGATCGTGCTATCTAGACGCTTTCATCGAACGACTCTATGAATTTATAGGCTGTGATGTTATGTCCACTTTCTATGTAGTTTACATCAGGTACTTTATATCAAGATATCACTCGAGCGAAGCCGTACTAAAGGTAGGATTTAGTACTTACAATATGTATGGAATTGAGCATGTGCCCTTGAAACCGGTCCCATATGCAGAGACGTTCGTCCGCGCCCGCCGACACCACGTATGAAGCTGTGTACGCGAGTGACGTCACCGCACCGTCATGGGCCTGCATACTGTATAGACATGCACCTGGGAACACAACTTGGAATCATCATCAATCATCTTGCAAATTATAAAGGCGTCTCTAAAAAGATGTACATTTGAAATATTTGTACTTCCTTTATTATCAAGGCGTTAATAAAAATATGCAGGTGTGACATGTTAGTTCTTCCTTCATTAACAAAGGGTTATAGATGTGACAGGTTTTTCCCCCCTTCATTATACAGGCATCTACGGAGTGGGGCAAAATTTTACCTCATTGAGGGCAGCCATCTTTTTTTTGTTGTAAGAAGGTTTTGTTCTTAGGAAACTAAAGGTTTATTATTACGGATTTTTGAAAAAGGTAGTCAGGCTAGTACATGACCAAATAAGTTGGTCTCAATCGACTCTCTTTTCTAACAGTAACACTTTTCCCAAAGTAACCTACCAAATGAAACTGAAAGAATTTGCACAAATGTATCATCATTCTACTAACACATTATAAAAGATCAAGTTGAAAAAGGACCGAGTATTCCCCTGCAAATGTTCGAATTGTTGTGGTGGATGGCGCTTCGCCACAGAGACCACAGAGGTCGTCAAAGTTTTACCTGGGTACCACGCTACCGAAGTCGCGGACGAAAGCTAATAGATCAGATTGTACCTGTATGCAAGTCCCAGACGCAGAGCAATCCGTCCTGCGACCCGCTGCCCGCAATGGTTGGTGTTGCGTGGTCGATAAAACTACTCGTTATCGGCCCGCAGTGGCCGTGTAGCGTGAACAAAGCGCTCAGCTCTGAGCTTGAAAACACCTGGAATATATCACACTAATAGCATTTGACTGTGTGAGTATGATTGTGTGTGTGTGTGTGTGTGTGTGTGTGTGTGTGTGTGTGTGTGTGTGTGTGTGTGTGTGTGTGTGAGAGAGAGAGAGAGAGTAGGTTTCATCATCATCATCATAATCAGCTTATAGCAGTCCACTGCTGGATATAGGCCTCCTCTAATGAGCACCATTGTGCCCTGTCCTGAGCTCGACTTATCCAGCTTCTACGCGTCTATACTTTCCAGCATCCTACACTACGTTTGCCGAGCCGCGGTCTCCACTCAAGAACTGAGTATGTTTTTTGCACTCAATCCCGTAACGGCTGAAGGGGTTTGGATAAAACTGGTATATACATACATAGATTATGGCCTGGATTAACACATAAGCTATTTTTTACCCGGATATCACTCGAGTTAAGCCTTGGCGATAGCTAGTATATATACAGGGTGGGGCAAAAATTGGGAACAGCCATCTTTTCTTTTGTAGTTACAAGGTTTTGTTCTTTTGAAACTATAGGTTTATTTTGACGAATGAAAAACAATTGCATTTACAGAATTTTGAAAAAAAAAACTGAAATTGGAAATCAGCCTAGAAAAATACATTTGAAAAAAAAAAAAAAATAACAAAACGTTGATCTCAATCGACTCTATTTCCCAACAGGAACAATTTACCAAATCAAATCGTAAGATTTTGCGGAAATTAAAAAAAGTTTTCCATACAATTTCTATGAAACGCCATTCGCATAGACTCAATGATTAGACGCAAAGTGGTAATCGGTGGTATCATCTTTCTGCCAACACATTATGAAAGATCAATCTACATCTACATCTACACTAATCAACACATTAGTGTTGATTTTAAAGAGCAAAGATTTGATTGTTTGTTTGTTTGTTTGCATTGCATAGGCTCCGAAAGTACTGGACCGATTTCAAAAATTCTTTCACCGTTTCACCGGGGATAGTGTACCGGGTAGCTACACTATCCCCGGGTGATATAGGCTATATTCTATTTTCAAAAAATTTGAGACCCTTACCAAAATTACAATAATGTAACCCGAGGTGTAAAAAAATTTTTTAAAAATTTCCTTACATCGCATGCGCTGCGAAAACTATTCATGATAGAACAAAATAATGTACTACGACTTTGCAGAACACATAATAATCTACAAAAAGTGTCGGGACAGCATATGTCTAGCTATTACGGTGAGGTCACAATAAGTGTTCTTTTATTTTAAAAATTTAATTGAAATGCCGGCGCTGAAAATGGTTTTTATTTGTCGCTCGGTATTAATCCCTATCAAAACAAATTACTACATATTCAAGACTGTTTCGATAAATTATAACTTTTTGAATCATTCAATTTCGACATTCCATTCAAAAGTTATCACGAGTTTAAAAATGTAAGTATTTGAAAAAAGTCGCGTGGTCACCTCTAACCCCGCTCGGCTAGCTAGGCAGCACCTATAAGCGATATAGTAGGCGTTACTGGGGTACCGAAGGGAAGTCAATATTATCAAGAAATAAAGGGTGTATATGTTGTGTGTGTGTGTGTGTGTGTGTGTGTGTGTGTGTGTGTGTGTGTGTGTGTGTGTGTGTGTGTGTGTGTGTGTGGGTGTGCGCAAAAAGTTTTAATTTTTGAAATTTTTATTAACTACCCGTGCAAAGCCGGGACGGGCCGCTAGTTTGAAATAAAATTAGCGTATTTTCTGGCATGTGTTCGAATTACTTAAATAGACTCAATGTTGTGGTGAATGTTTTTTATTCTAAAAAACCGCATCAAAATCTGTCGCGTAGTTTTAAAGATCTGAGCATACACAGGGACAGACAGACAGCGGGAAGCTACTTTGTTTTATACTATGTAGTGATTTTTCGTGAATTAACCAGTTTTAGGGTTCGGAACCCAAAAGGTAAAAACGGAAACCCTATTCTAAGACTTCAATGTCCGTCTGTCTGTCACCAGGCTGTGTCTAATGAACCGTTATAGCTAGATAGTTGACATTTTCACAGATGATGTTTGTTACCGCTATAACAAGAAATACTAAACACAAAATAAAATAAATATTGAAGGGATATTGACCCTTCAATATTTATTTTATTTAGTATGGATATACAACAAACGTCATTTTTTTTGCTTGACAGGAGACGCTTGAAGTATAAGACGGAACTTTTAGTTGTATGTTCACTTCAAAAATAAATAAAATAAATTAAAGGCGGCTCCCATGGCACAGCACCCTACGCACGCGAGTCCGACTCGCACTTGGCCGGTTTTATTTATAGTTTTTCTGTCAATCAGTCAAATCCAAAAAATACAAAGTCTTGAATATTTGACTTATAAATGGTATAACTAATCCGACTTTATTTTATATTTGATATCGTTGTTGTTGTTTTTAGCCCGCATTGTTTCACTGAAATGCCTCCTTTCGAACTTTCTATTATTTGCGGTCTAACGCCAATACCTGTCAATGAGGCCATAAATAAAAGAGTTGTCAAAACCATTTTTTTTATTTATAAGTGTCATTTTAACAGCTCTAATGGAGCCCATATCCGGTACGATACGTGTGTACGATCGATCTAATAAAAATAGTTGACGATTGATCGCATCAAAAATACACGAAACAATTCGTCGTAAAGATCGATCATTTTTATTGTTTGTGTTGTTTAAAATGATAGAGTGAGACAAAGTCGAAAAGTTGATCGTAAGGAGCCATACAATATCGATTCATCGTTACGATAATCATGATTTTTGTTGCATGGGTTTTGTTGCGATCTCCGACATCGTCTTCGATGTCGTCCATTCGTCGTTATGATCGGTCTGAAGTGACGGATCGTACATATGAATCGTACCGTATATGGGCCGCTTTAAGATTAATGAATAATAGATTGATAGAGCCAAGGAGGCGTGTTTCTTTAAAATATGGTGGTTGTTTGTATGTATTGTATTAGCACGAACCTTGAGCACGTGATCTTGGCCGCCCGTGAGAATGCGTCCACCCTCACACTGCATCTCTGTTATAGGCTGCTGGTGCGGTCTGCATTGCGCAACTCTTACGCACACCACTTCTGTAAAACCAAACATCGTAATAGTTATGTAAAAATAAATATACTAAAATTAGAGATAATCTATCCAATAAAGGAGAATACGTGAGAATTTTTCACATTCATTCGGGTGGCTAAAATGGCGATAAAATATGTCAACACTTTTACTTGCATTTAAATGACAGGGACAAGCTTATTTCATCGAGCGTTATAAAATGACATTTGGTCATTATTCAATACAAATTAGCAAATTTGTATCGATTGTTTCTTCCTGTCCTTCGCCTATACATTCCACAAACAACATAATTATGTGGATATGTTTAACCATCATCGTCGCTCCGTTCAGAACCGAAATAAATATGTATGTGGATATACCTTACAATCACCATCGCACAGTTCGAGCCGACATAATTAAATGGATATGCCTTACCATGACCATAGCTAAGATCAGTGCCGATATATATGCCTTACCATTACTATCGCTCAGTTCACAGACAACATAAATATATGGATATGACTTACCATCACCATCACTCAGTTCAGATTCGAAGCAGAAGGCCATCCGCCCTCTTGAGGAGTCATCCCTCGCCGTCCGAAGCGATCCCGCCGATCCGGTGCGTTTATGCGCTAAATCATATAGACTATATTTAATCAGTTGATCTATCTTCATATCGTTTGCAACGGTCTTTGGGTAGCTTAATCTTTTTTGTTATACACCAACGTATAAATGTATAGTACAGATTCTATAGTACGAAGGCAAGAATGGGGTAGCGTCATATCGATAAAAAAAAGATACATTATAATGGTAATTTGTTTCATATAATGAACAATTTTAGTAAGAAAAATGAGTATCCATTATCAGAGACAAAAGATACATGCATAAACTTGGAAGAGATATATTATAATAGGCATTTCATTATTTATTTCTTATCGTATTCCGTTGACTTCATTTCAAGTCTTTGGCGTTCGTAGCTCGATAAAGGAGACGGCTCACTTTCCATACATTGTTTGCCCTACAAACAAAAATGCATGTGTCACTACCATTTTTTGGATTTCTGGATGGGATTTAGTTTTTTTTTAAGATACTATTAGATTTTTTCCTATAGATTAGAGGGATTTAAAAATTTTGCCATGCGAGGCGTAGCGCACATCGAAGGCAAAGAACAGAGTCATTATATCAAAAACGTAAGTACTGCAGAGAGTACTACGGAGGACCAAGTAGTGATCGACTCAACGATCTTTTAGAAATCACACCATAACAAACGAAGAAAAGCCCGAGAAAACTCAAAAGCGCTACCTAAAATACCTACATTTAGAAGGTATCCAAACTCCTTGTGAACCTTTATGATGTAATAATTTTTACGAAGTCGTACGAAGTCGCAGAAATCGCATTGAGATAAAGTATGCATCTCTTTCTAGCTAACATATATGGACATAAGAAAGTAGAGACCAGCCGTATGAGTTAATGTTCAGAGCTTATATGAATTTTAAGACTTCTATGCTTTAATCCTATTTCTTTGATAATTTGAGTTTGAGTTCGGAATCATCAAAATTGGAATAAAATTAAACCGGAATGGATTATTTTACCTTGATTGGTAGTTAGTATAACAATCATACGTAACGTAGGTAGCTCAGTAGGTATACCTATATGATACCTGATAAAAAAATATTATTTGAGATCATAATATACCTATCTATCTAACCTAAAAAGGCGTGTATCTAACCTACCGGTAGGTAATATGGTTATAATGGATTGTCCCTATTAGTACATAAGACCACTATTACCTACTAGGTACTACTTAAACAAAACAAAACTTTTTAATAGATACGGTAACCTACCTATTTATTAATTGTTTAAATGCACCTAATAACCTACCTAGCGTAGACGGTTCTGTACTTAGGTACCTAACTACCTACCTACGTAAATAGCTCAGTAAAAGGTACCTATCTAGGTTTTTACTGAGTTAGTATCTAGGTAAGTGTCTTACCTATCCGATTTCCTTGGTACTCACTTTTCCTACACCTAGGTAGGTAGGTACCATCAATTCCAATTTTATACCTCTAGATAAAAATATACAACCAATACCTACTTTATTTGTTAAATTCATAGTTTCAATATGGTTAGTTAAGGAAGGTTCATTAGAATGGCTGACTCGGTAGTACATACACGAGATCTCAGAACTTTTTGTGCGGTCGCAGAGTAGTGAGCCGTTCATTGAATATCGGCGGATGAAATGTCAAAGTCTGTAAAAGCAGGATTTGTGACAATAATTTCTGTTTGCAATAGACTTAGCCGATCACCCCGCTGATGTATCTGCTTGTGACAGGTAGGGATGAAAACGATGATATACAGGGTGGAAAAAATCAATGGGACCTGAAGGGAAACCACTTTAAATCCTTGCGATAGATTATTTTACTGAAAGGAAACATTCATTTATTTTTAAAAAGAAAAAAAAACTGCATTGCATAGATTTTCTAAAATTCGCTTGCCTCACCCGGGAATCGAACCACCTAAAAATTAAAAAAAATAAGCTTCGCTATTTTATTCTGTTAATTGATAGAATTAATGTTCAGGATAAAATCTCTCTAATAAACATTTGGTTTTAGAAATAAAAAATAACATGAAATCTAACATTAATTTTATTTTATCATCAATTCCAATGCGATGAACACGTAAGAGAAAATTATTACCTAGCAAAACATTGACACTTGAACTATTTCTTCTTGTAGACCATTTAATCGTCCCGTTTGTACTTATCCAGACATTAAATTTTTGCTTAAGACAAGCCTAGGAAAATTCTGCTATTGCAAGTAGAAGCATCGTCTTGTTGAAAATGATATTATTTCGTTCCTCTTCCTTTAATAATTAAACCTAATTTTATTATATTTCGTTCTATTTTTAAACTTTTCGTCAGAACGCTCGCCTTTACTATGTACTTACTAATCCTTATGTACTTACGGTAACATTTTAAAAATGCTGATCATGCTTTATGCAAATTTTTCATGATAATGGGCCGCGAAATATGTTAGATTTTGCATAAAAAATGCTAAAACGGCAACACTGCTTGCCAGAATACCGTAAAAACAACCAGTTCGTCACGCCACCTCCGTTTGCGCGGACTTTAAGGTTTGACTTAATTGAATCAATCATCGATTGTTTTTTTTTATGCTTAAGCTGTTATGTAGGCCTGCTGGGAAGTAGTCACTACTGCCCATGGACATGCATCCAGAGAGCAAGCGGTTCGCTTCATTAACGTGAGGTTTTTGTTTCCCGTAATTTTACTAGAACCTTTCAAACTTATTCAAACTGAAACAGCAATGTTGCTTCGCAGTAAAAATAGGCAAGGTAGTCCTTTATAAAGAGCCCCAAAATTACCTACAAGCCTTTACAGACGACGAAGAAGGAAGGATCAGTTCTTACTAAAGTAAGTATTATATCGGTAAACTTACTCCGGCGTTGCGCTGTGCTAAATCTCCAGTCGACGCGTGCGCCACTGGTAGCGTTGAACGCGTCAAGCCGGAGCAGCGTAAGGTGGCCGCTGAGAGACGCTATACAAAGCCGTCGACCACCAGACAGGGCACGGACGTGTGTCAGTCCCAATTCTTCACGACTACGCGACTCAGAATTTCTCCATACACACTGAAATACAAAACATACATGAAGGTGCGGGTGAGGGTGGGGGGTGAGCGTTAGAGTTAAGAGTTTTAGTTCAGAGTTTTAGTCATGGTGACATTGTTGCGTAAACATTCTGCGCTGTTGAAGTATTTTCAATACAAAATAGGTTCGGTGTTTCACAACTGGTTCTGGACTTTTCAGGGGTTTTCATTGGTAAAAGGTATCTATAGACACTTTTACTTGAAAGGACAAGTATACACGCAAACGAAGCTGCGATCGGGTCAGCTAGTATTGAATAAAAACCGCTTACCACCAATTTACCCGAGCTTGCTTCCCACATCTCAAGCCTGCCATCCGCACATCCCAGTATAATAAGATCATTGCAGAAGTCCATACACCACACGGGCGATTCCTTCACCGCTTTTTCACTCCAGTCCAAGCTAGGTGATACTTCCGCGTCACCGTTCATTTTTACAGTTATGTCCTTGTTGAAGTATAAGCCTTCGTCTTTGGAGTTATGGTTCAAATTGCTTATGTCTACGTTCTCTTTGGCCTCACAGTCGTAAATGTCTGGTGTCTCGCTGCAGTACAAATCCCTGTAATCAGACATCATAAATCGGTTTCAATTGTTTTGTATTAGACTAAACTCGACGTCTGTGAAGTAAAAATAAAAGTTATTTGGCTGAAAATCAGCATTTTGTAGGTTCAGATCTTAGACAGCACAAGCTGAGCCAATTCCCTTTTTAGCACATGGCATTTATGGAATCATTTGTTCTTTTATATGATAATGTTATTGAAAATGTTGAGAAAACATTGAGATAAATGACAAGAGATGCAAACCTACTTAACAAGTGTCAAAATATAGTAACCACTTATTGATGGCGAAGACGTAGCTTTAAAACTAATTGATTATTCGAAATAAGTAAACCCTGTACCGACAACAACAACGTACAACGTAGCGCAGTTGGTAGCGTCTCAGTATTTATGGGAAGGCCACGGGTTCTAATCACACCGAGTCGAAATTTATGGAATACTAGCTTCCACCCGCGGCTTCGCTCGCATGGTACCTGGATAAAGTCGCCTATGTGTTAATCCAGGCCATAAACCATGTATATTTCAAGTTTCATCCAAATGCGTTCTGTAGTTTTTGCGTGAAAGAGTAACATACATTCGCATTTATAATATTAGTAGGAAGTAGGATAGGATTATAAAATCTTAGATTTTCCCTGAAGTGTGGGCTAACACTATATATACAAAAAAGTATCTAGTTTTTAAACCTGCCTAGAAATAAAATAAGTGTTTTAGTTTGTGCTAACATATAATAGTGATCGTAATATCACTCAACCACCGCATGTAACCAACGACATATGAGCACTCAAAAATAATTACTAAACTATCGTCTATCTGTGTCGGTTTTGCTGCGGGAAGGATTTAAGTATATATTTGAAAAATATCTATCTCGATATTTTCTGTCTTTTTTCTATTGTGTCCAGTTACATACACCCCAACCGAACAAAGAAATTTCTTCTTTCTTCTCCTTTTATTTATTTTATAGTCTCTGTGCTATAGCGTCCACAACTAAAATAGCAGAGAAAACAACGAAATGTTATTGTCATTGTCATATTTTAGCTATTTTGGTGTTTGACCATGTCAAAGCTACGTCATAAATATCATTTAGGCTGACAACTGTGCGCAAAAGAAACATCTAGCTAAACAAAATTACGTGAAAAATCGGAATTTTTATCAAAATTTATTACTCGGTAAATATTTGTTTCCGCAGTATGCCAATTCAGATTTAGGCTAGGTATAGACACATCTGATAAAAAAGTTTTAGCCGCCTAGCACACTACACGTTAGGAAAGTTGAATACTATTTATAATACAGTATAGCCTCAACCTGTTTGAAGTCGGTAAAAAAATATTATATTTTTTTTTGCGAATGGTGCCAATACCTGCGTCAATATTAATGGTACGCACACAAATACACTTATCGATACACTTCACTACTACAACCAAGGCAAATTTCGCCTTCGAAATAGAATAACTATACTTCTGGGCTCCAAACCAGCTTAGATAATTAAGTAAGCTGAAGTGGCAGGACAGGGCGCAATGGCGCTCATTAGGGGAAAAGGACTGCTCTAGAGTGATGATGACGATGATGAAGTGGTAGTAGGTTGGCCATATCTACCGAAGAACCGATGACCGTTGGGGTAAACGAGTTCTTGAGCGGAGGAGACCGCATCTTGGCGAACGTAGTGTAGGATTCCCTCCGGCCAGGTGGAGTGACCATCTGCGTAAGGCTGCTGGTAGAAGTAGGATGCGTCGAGCTGAGGACAGGGCGCAATCGCGCTCATTAGGGGAGGCCTAAGTCCAGTCGTGGACTGCTAAAGGTGAATGATGATGATGGGCTTCAGATCAGTCCATAATTATACCTACTTAGGTATTGGCTGCAAACGTAAGAACTCTTTGTGACATATGCTACCCTGGTACTTCAGGAAGAAATTGTTAACTAGCCTGACCGGAATTCAGTGTCCGGCTAAGGTTTGGAAAACCTGCTACCGGTCGGACTGGTAGGGTCAAACGGGTAAAAGTCACACAGGGCAGAGAAGAACTATATACCTACCTAGGCGTATTACTATTGGGACGTAGGTACTACAGTGTGGGTAATTGGGTAATTGACATATTTGTCGTATGATTCTACCAAAAGGCCGTAAAATTTTGTCCCAGGGTTTTTTGTTATGGTCATGTTTGTTCTTACTATAAATAATATGATTTAACGTTAATATTCTCATTATCTCTTTATTTATGTAAGTACTTATCTTGAATGCGATGCCCCTTCTGCTTCTCTTTAACCTCTTCGCGCTCGCCCCGTCCCACTAGTCACCGTTTCTACCAGAACACCGATATGACGTCATCGACGACAGGTACAGTGATATGACTATGTAGCTCCAGTATGCTGTCGGCTCGGGTCCAGATATATTAAACAAGGTCGAGGAGGAGGGTGTGAGAGGTTCCAACCACCATCTTCGGTACCCAGGTCAACCTCACCTGCACGCGGTACACCCTGCTAGTTAACGAAAGGAGCTCTGGCGGCATAGCGCAGCCTACATCAACACTGGTAATTTACCTGGCCACCAACGGTCAGCAGCGTCGACGATGCGAGAAGCAGTGTCCTGCAATCCCCAACCCACATGCCCAGCGTGAGGATTATGGGTATAACCACCATAATCCTCAAAAACACCCCCTAAAAGATAGACACCAAAAAGAAATGGCCCCCCCTTCCCGGCCGCCCCGCTATTCCTGGCCATGGTAATCCCCTGGCTAGCTACAACACCTGAACCCTAGCTACGTATAACGGACGCACTCTGAGGCTCGCCGAATATCTAGCACAGTTAGAAGTGGAGCTAAATAACATTAGGAGGCATGCCACCTTCTGTACTTCCGCGAAGGCGACCAAACATCCATGATCTTAGCCTTGTGGCGCTTGATCGAATGGCTCATAATAAAAAAGATAAGTTTGACATACAAGCTAAATTGTTTAACGTAGAGCCATATTTTAAAGTAAGAACAAATATGATCATAACAATGTAAAAACCCCGGGGACAAATTTAATGGCCTTTTGCAGAATCATACGACAACTATGCCTTTCATATCCCGCAAGTCATATCTGTGGAGGGTCTTGGACCAGGTTCCATACATTTTTGCCTATTCAAAATTATTCTTTATTTATTTATATGTCTATCTATCTTAAATCAGGGTTTTGAATGCCCTTTGTGAATGAGTTTCTGTAGGGTCTTAATATATCGTAGACGTTTAATGCGTTGATGTAATAAATCTCTACAAAGAATGGTAACTACGTTTTTTTTTTAGATGGATGTACAAGAAAGTACATCATTCACGAGTAGAAAAGATAAATAGTTTGTGCCGCTTTTTGGATTAAACATAATTTGGTAGTCATCCAAATTTTAAACCTTCAGCTTCATTGATGCGCATATACAAACATGGTGGTCAATCCAAAAATGGTTTTATTTTTGAGATTCCTTAGGTAGTCTACTGGTATAATCAAATCAGTGATTTTGAATTTTTTATACCTATTTACCTGTAATTTTTCGCAAAGTCGTATTTAGTGGTTTCTGCCACATGGAGGTGTGCCGGATCTTCCTTGACGGAAGGACGGAAGCGGAGACCACTCAGGTGATTACTTAGACCTCTACGCAAGCGGTGGATGTTCTGAAATTAAAATATACCATATATACATAGCATATACCTTATTATTATTATTTACAAAAAAGTATATAAGTAGTATATCAGTCATGTGGCACACACAATGCACGCATAACACAACCTTTGATTAGTTCGGGGCTATATGATGTTGTGTGATAATGTACAGTATTATTTATTTATTGGGGTGCAAGGGGTCCCAACCGCCACCTTCGGAATTCCAGCCAACCTCACCTGCACGTGGTGCATTCTGCTAACTAGCAAACGGGGCTCTGGCAGCCGGCTGATTGCGGCATAGCGCAGCTTAACACCGGTAAAGCTAGAAGCGTCGGCGGTGTGAGAAGCTGTGCCCTGCGATCCCCAACCTGCATGCCCTGCGTGGGGATTGTGGGCATATCCCCTTTTTATGGGGAGGCCTATGTCCAACAGTGGAATAATATAGGCTGGTGGTGGTGGTGGATTTATTTATTATTATTGTATTTTGTGTTTGTTTTCTTTCAACTCCATAACAGCTATGTACGGAATTTGATAAAACTTGGAACAAACATAGTTGACTTGGAATAAGAGAGGCAAAGTTCTAACCTGGTACCTCGCAGGCAAAGCCACGGCGGAAGCAAGTACTCTACTAGTTCCTAGTTATGCTAGTACAGAAGAATCTCACTAATACGGCACTATTAAAAACCAGACAATGGCAGATTATTGGAATGTTTCAGGATTGTATAGAAAAAATCATAATTAGTGAGTAAGTAACTAATAATACATTTATTGGACAGCATAAATTATTGACATAAAATCAATACATAAAGTGCGACAATAAGGTATTCAAAAATGTTAAAACATAAGCCTAAGGTGCCTAAAAATAGGCTGAAAAGCCTGTGCGATAGGCACCTGCGCTCCCTCTGCTTATTAAAAACAAAATGTCCATTGAAGTGCCGGATTAGAGAGATTCTGCTCTATATGTCTGAGATATGCAAATAAAAAAGCAGTGGCAATATTTTTGCCAATTCTTACCTCAATCTTCTTTGGAGAAACTTGAACTTGCGAGGAATTAAAGTCTGCAAATCATAATTAACATTATTTTCTACAGAAATTATAAAAAAAATATAGTTTATACTATTTTGTAAACATACCATTCAGTGGTGCCTGCATATTTCGTTTACAATTAACTTTGTCGTACAGCTCTTTTTGCAATTTGAAAAAGCTGAAACAATTAAAATATTAATTCACTATTGCTAATTTTAATAACATTATGAACACTATGTAAACCAGTCTAACAAATAGGCCTCCCCAAATTAGAGGTGTTGTGTGGTAGTCATCATAATCTGCCTGTATCAGTCCACTGTTGGACATAGGTCTCCCCTAATGAGAGCCATTGCACCCTGCCTTTAGTCTGTGCTGTTGTTTAGGGATATGAGGGGTTAATCTTCGGAACCCAGGCCCTGCACGTGGTGTACTCTGTGAAATAACAAACGGGACTCTGGCGGCCAAAGGATTGCGGTATAAGCGCAGATCAACACTGGCACTGCAAAATTTCCTGATCGCCGACGGGCGACGGCCGTGCGAGAGGCTGTGTCTGCGATCTCCAACCCGCATGCAATATTCATTTAAGACAGAAAAGAACACGGAAAATTTGAGCGCAAGAAGGTCAGCTGGTCCTCTATACTATTGACTAGTTTAATCGGTGAACTTCGTACCGCACAGGGTTCGAAATTATCAAGATAATTACGCTTCTTGATAATTATGAGACAAAAGCCACAGTTAATAAGTGAGTGAAGTAAAGTGATTTTTCTTGTAAAGGGATTAGGGAACGGACGTTCGGATAGACAGAAATACACGTTCGAATACAGATCACTTTTGAGTGCAATTTTTTGTTATTTATCTAACTGTTATTACCATGTTGTTCCTTCTTTTAAGGGTTCAAAAAGAATTACGTAAAATTTATATGTAATGAGAAGTGGCAATATAATTCCCATATATAATAACTCATTTTGATTTTTTCGATATTTCAGCTGATCCTATTTTTCCTTTGGATTTTTTATTATTTTCTTCCAATTATTGGGTATTACGTAAAATTTATATGTAATGAGAAGTGGCAATTCCCATATACAATAACTCTTTTTGATTTTTTCGATATTTCAGCTGATCCTATTTTTCCTTTGGATTTTTTTTTATTTTCTTCCAATTATTTCCTAAATCATACCTGAATCAAGGCGACCTAAAATAGGTTAGGTTTCGTGTTAGGTGTGACCATAAAAATAAATATTCAAATAGGTCGAGCAGTTTTCGAGCTTTTGCTAGACGCACGGCAGTTGATATCTGCCACAATTATAATATAGATAAATGTACTCACGCGCCTCTATCGATATTGGTGATGATCTCGCCATTCTGTGAGTCCCACACCTTAATGCTGCCTTGGAGGCAAGAGCTGACCACCTTTTCACCGTCTGTGACGAGGCATTCCACCTCCTGGCTGTGGCCGGCCACGACTAAAGGAACTGCTTCCATCACCAACTGTTGGCAATGAGTAAAGTTAAGTCTTAGATAGTCAAGATAAGTCAAATTTTATTTTAACCTTGGCAAATTTATTCTCTTTTATGAATTCTTAGTCTTATTAGCTATACAACTTTGTGATTCTTATAATTCCTTTTTATATTTGTATTGAGACTCCGAAGTACGAATATTTTTAAAATTTCGACTGACGCGTTATTTAGAATCACGCTTTTCATTGGCCAAAATTTCACGATACGCTTACGATACGTCCAAAATATTCGTGCTCCGGCCTCAGTGGTAGTAACACCATGCCTATTTCTACCGCTAAGCAACATTAGTGCGATACTGAAAGATTTTAATAAACTTATCGTTAAACTGAGAAGCTAACCCTTTCTTATCATCATTCTCCTACCATTATCCCACGCTAGGTGGGGTCGGCACATCATGTTTTTTTCTTTCACTCACTTCTATCAGCCGTCAAATCTGTATCCACTCCTTTTATTCTCATTTCCTCTTTCACACTCTCTGTCTATCTCTTCTTCGGTCTCCCTTTTTTCATGTATCCAGTCACCTTCATATTAGTCTTTTAGTCTTTTTAGACTTTCATCATGACATTGACATGCCCATACCATGCCAGTCTACCATTCCTCACCTTATCTGCCACAGGTGATACTTTCAGACTTCCCCTGATATACTCGTTCCTTATCTTACCCATTCTCGTCACACCGCACATCCATCTCAACATTCGCATCTCAGTAGCATGCAATCTTCTTTCCTTTATCTTTTTCATTGCCCAACACTCCGATCCATACAATGCCACAGGTCTAATGACTGTCTTGTAGATTTTCCCCTTAAGTTTAAGGGACATTCGAGAGACGCAAGTAGTTACTGAGACCTGTCACCATTTCATCCATCCCGCATTCATTCTATTATTCACATCCCGGTTAATATTGCCATCATTTTGGAAGAGCGAACCAAAGTACTTAAAATCGGAGCAGGCTGGTAAGGTTACACCATCCAAGGCAATCGGGGAGAAATTGGAGAAACCACCAAATCGCAGAAAAGGTGTTCAGTTTTAGTCAGGCTGATTTTTAGACTAACTTTCTCCAATCTCTCTTGCCATTTTCCCAGTCTGCTCTGTACCTCAGTGTACCTCAGCTGCGTTTTCCCCGACAAGAATAATGGCATTGGCAAACAGCATGCACCATGGTGCTTCCTTCTGTCTTAGCATTAATAAAACTGGTTCTGGGTTATCTCACTTTCCCCTGTTCTTCTCGCTATCACTTTCTCCCAAACTTTCATAGTGTGTGACATAAGCTTTATTCCTCGTTAATTGTTACATTCTTGTACATTGTTTGTAAAGATAGGCACTAGAGAACTGTTGCACGGTGCACCATTCGTTTAGGATTGACTCCTCATGTAATAAATTGTTGAAGAATAAAGCCAGGCACTTCCATCCATCCGCTTTTAAAAACTTCCATACTTTAGTTTATATACTATCAGGACCAGTCGCTCTACCATTTTTCATACTTTGAACTGCTATTCTTAACTTATCTAAAAGCCCAAATTAACTGGTGCATTCATTAACTCTCCACTCCAGTCATTCTCTTCATTCATTAACATTTCAAAATCACTAACGATCTTTTTTATTCTTTCATTTTTCGTCAAAACCTTTCATAAACCTTACCTTATCATCTTTTATACATTTTATATCAAATGGACAATATCTTTCGCATTCTTCCCTCTCGCTTTCGTTAGACTATATATGTTTTTTGCCCTTGCGGGCTTTCAAGAAATCTATATAATTGGTCATGTACTTGCGATAGCTACGGTTTTCTCAACTTTTTTCTTGCTTTCACTGTATACTTCTCTTACTCTCTTTCATGGTAGGATCCCTATCATCCACATTCTTTCAATCTTTAAATGCATTATTTTTTCTTTTCAAAATCTCCTACACATCCTTATCCCACCACCATGTATCTATCAATTCTTCCCTTACCTTTTGTTTCACCAAATACATTCTTCGCCGCACATCGCAAATCCATTTCGTTCCAACATTCATTCAATTTTTCTTTAATATTGGCAGCCATATCTATAATTTTATCAACGACTCTCTTTTGAAATTCTTTCGCATAATCTTCTTTCTCTAACATGTACTATCTAAGTTTAGGTTTGTACTTGATTTTACTTCCAGTAAGAGCAGCCATACTGGTGGTTCACCCGGAATTACTTTACAGTCTTTGACCGAGTTAATATTACATCTTCTGAGAAGAAACTAAAAGATTGGGGTATTATGGTTGCCACTTTTGTAAGCAATTAGAAGTAAGTACTTTTGTAAGCGTTTTTTGAAATATGTATTTGCTTTTACTAAGTCAAAGCAGATACAGCTTGCAAAAATGTTTCTCTTTCTGTGTTTCGGTTTCCATATACTCTCTCATATCCCTCATTTACTCTTCCCACGTTTCTGTTGAAATCGCCTCCGATATAGATATCCTCGCCTTGTGGGATACTGATCACTACTGTATCAAAGACCTCCTAAAACTTCTCTTTCACTACATCATCACATCTAGTCTCCGGTGCATACACTAACCCTTTCTTAGACATGGAAATAATAGGGACGAAATGACTTTCAGTAAGTTATAAATGAGTTTTAACGATATTGGAAAAAGAACCGCTAAAAACAGCAGTTTCAGCTCAATAAAACATGTCAAGTTTTATGATCGCTAACATCAGTCAGGGTCCAGAACAAAAGGTTTTGTCGGCGGCTTTGCTTGCATTAAGTTATTTTAAAAATCACTTCTCTATCCCATAGGAAAAGTACTTTTTCTAGATAAACGGCACCCAATGTCCTTCAACAAACTCAGTTTCACATTTATATTACTAGCTTCGCTCGTGTAGTACCCGGATAAAAAGTAGCTTATGTATAAAACCAGGTCATAAACTATGACCTGGTTCATCAAAATCCGTTCAGTAGTTTTGCGTCAAGGAGCAACTAAAAAACATCCATTCATCCATCCATCTATCCATGACAACTCACAAACTCTCACATTTATAATAATAGGAATAATAAGTAGGAAGTAGGATAATTTTTTACCTGAATGGCAGGTTGCTTCGCGATGCTTTTCTTGTATTCTTCGTCGTCATTCCATGACGCTCGCCATTCTGCATAGTGGCGGGAACAAACACATCTGCAAAAATTATAGTAGCACATTGTAATATTACCAAGAATAGGTTTTATGTAATGTTATAAATCATGGTTAAACTTGTAAACGCCCGCTTGCCTCACTTGGCTTTGTTTGGGTTTAACCTATTGTACAATAACAGGGCCCCACAGCACCCATTTAAAGTTACGACGACCAATGATGAACAATGACGAATTTCAAGCAAAAAAAAGCCATTTTGATTTTTGACATAGTTCATCATTGGTCGTTGTCATCACTACTTGTATGTCAGTGTCATTGTCCCGCTTATCAACCTATATTTAAAGTTGAAATCAAGAGTAGAAAAACTAGAAGAAGATATAGAATATATGAAAAGAGGGAAGAAAAGCAATAATATGCGATGTGGAAAAACCAACAGAGAGAACAAGCCAAGGCCAATATTCTTATCCTTCGTCAACTCATGGAAAAAAGCGAAATTATGAAAAATAAAAAAATCTTAAGACGACTTCTAAAAGGAAGTTTTAGAAAAAAAATAGCAGCAACAAAAATTGGAACAAGAGAGAAACTAGGGTAATATTGGCTTCTTTACATATGATAAACACTTTGTAAAAAACAATACAACCAACAAGAATAAACGAAAAAGGAAAACGTCGGTGTCACCACAAACCAACACCCAAGCAAAGAAACAACAAATAATTATGTCAAGAGACGACAGGAGCAACGCGTTTGATATGATGAGATGTACATCAAACAGCATTCCTAGGTCTGCAACTAGTAAGAAACAATAGCAACTAATGAACGAAAACCGGAAAACAGGGTAACAAAACCCCTCTTCCAAGCCGACTGGTCCTCGTGTGGGAAAATAACTGACTGTATAGATGAATCACCCAATATTTTTTTTCCCCAATCATTATATTCCTATTCGCCTTTTTCCCCATATTGTTTAATTTCCAGATGTCATTATTACCAGCTTATAATTTCTCACGCTTTTTTATTTCCTATCATATTTTTCGTTGTAGGCAATGTTTGACCAATCCGTATCGTTCACATACATTCAAATTGCCTGTACAATATATTCCCCAGTCTTTTTTCGCCACGGGTTTCAATTTCTGCACATCATTTTCCCTAGACGCAACTTTACCGAGATTTAGGATGGAATCTAAGACGGTGGAGTCACCAGAAGAAACTAACTGGCTGAGTAAGTACCAAAAACAGATAGAATATAATATATAATTGCATTAAAGTACCTACTGGATTTAAACCTCTTTAGATAAAGTTTTATCAATACGCGACTTTTATACGGACAACGTCAATGTCATTGAAACGTTGCATGTTAAGATTAATGTTTGTATAAAATATAGTGAAAATTAATGATTATGATGGAACCAAGCGAAGAAATCCCAGGGGGATCGTCAGGATCATGTGCGTTTACTTTTTTGCCAAGTACGCACGGGGGGCGTATTTTAATTAGAGCTGGATACCGACATTATTTAAAACGTGTCACTCTATCTGGTTCGTCTGTGTGGAATTGTCACAAAAAAACATCATGCAAGGGGTTTTTAGTCATAGATGCAGACGAAAGAAGCATTTTGCGAGATCACAAACATTCATGCGTACCTGACTTCCAGTCAATAGATATAGAGAAACAAATAATTCAACTGAAAAAAAAAGTTGCAACTGACTATAGACCCATTCCAACGCTATATAAACAGGAAATGAAAAAATTCATGCGTGAAGAGTACGTGGACAAGTTACCACCGTTTCATTCAGTAAGAGATGCTTTGTATAAAGCACGCCAGAAATTTGCAAAAACAACTAAATTCGAAACATTTGACCATGTGGTTATACCTGAGAACTTATCCGAAAATTTTGTATGTGTCCACGATAATGACATTATACTTTTTATTACAAACGAGTGCAAGCAGTGGGTAGCAAGGTTAACCACCTATTTTATAGACGGCACTTTTAAGATAGTACCTCATCCATTCGTACAGTTGTATACGGTACATGGTGATATAGGTTCCGACGACGAGCACACGAGGGTAGTTCCCTGTATATATGCATTGCTACCCAATAAGCAGCAAGAAACGTATAAACGAATGTTCCAGCTAATAAAAGAAAATATAAACAATTTTCAGCCTGAACACATTAAAATAGATTTTGAAATGGCAGCTGCTAATGCCATTAAATATGTGTACCCAACAGCGAAACTAAGCGGTTGTTTCTTCCACTATACACAGGCCGTGTATAACAATGCCGATTTACATGGGGCAACAAGTACCCGCGAAGGATGCAGTCATGTTGCTAAATGTGCTGCATTAGCACACCTGCCCCCGCTGAAAATTTACGAAGGGTGGAATTCGGTGCTATCATCATCCCCACAAACAGATGAAATATTGAGTTTTAATGGGTATATGATAAAGCAATGGATTAAAGTTGAAATGATTCATATGACGTCATGTTACGGACACCGTCATAGGACTAATAATGTCGTTGAGAGTTGGCATAAGAAAATGAATATGAGGCTTGGTACTAACTCAAACCTATTGTTTTTCATATCACAGCTACGCGAGGAAGCCTTCGAAGTAAATTTTTTGAATATTCAAAACGAAATAAGGTCTGATGTTTTTCGGAAAAGAAACAAAAAGTATATCTTGATGGATAAGAAGATAGAGAGTATAGTAAATAATTACCACCAAGGAGTCACCACCTTGGATAAATGTATATGGTTACTCTCTGTACTCAAATATTAAATAAAACTTATTAAAAATATTAATTAGAAATACGATAAGTTCTACGTAATCTTTAAGTAACATTTATTGTGCCAATCGGAGTGAATTATCACAACAGATGCTATTTCTTTATTTTTATTTGCATATTTAAGTTCATATGTATTTCTAAGTCAAAATACAGTTTTTTGTTTTTATTCTCATTTTATATTGTCATGTGTCAGTAAAAATACTTGATTAAAAAATATATATATTATACGAAGTTAACTACGTATCTTTTCTTTTCCACGCTTAAACAATTCAGAACACTACTACAAATATAAGTAAATAAATAATTTGAAGACTAATACCGGATCTTAATACTGGTTTTGGGAATCGTCCGGTATTGCATGCCCTAATATTAAATCTCTGTAATGTTGCGTCTAGGGAAAATAATGTGCAGAAATTGAAACCCGTGGCGAAAAAAGACTGGGGAATATATTGTACAGGTAATTTGAATGTATGTGAACGATACGGATTGGTAAAACATTGCCTACAGCGAAAAATATGATAGGAAATAAAAAAGCGTGAGAAATTATAAGCTGGTAATAATGACATCTGGAAATTAAACAATATGGGGAAAAAGGCGAATAGGAATATAATGATTGGGGAAAAAAAATATTGGGTGATTCATCTATACAGTCAAATAACTAAGATCCTCGTATGAGATAACAGGTAAAAACCAAAAATAACAAAAAAACAAATAAAACAATATCGGATAGCAAACTTAAGCTCAAGATCACTGTGAACACTTGAAAAACTAATAGAGCTAGATCTAGCTATAGAAAACATCAAATGGGACAACATCGGAATTAGCGAAATGAGAAGGTTGGGGGAAGAAATTGAGGACTACGGAAAATGTATTCTACACTACATTGAAGAGACACTAGGATTCTTTGTTGTTGGCTTCTTTATGAAGAAGAATTTGGCACACAAAATAATAAAAAATAGAGGTATATCTCAGAAAGAATCACTATCTTCAATATTAAACTGCTTTCATACAAAGGTAAAGAAGAGATGTGGTCCATCATCCAAGCGTATTCACCAACGGACAAAAAAGTTGATAATATAAAAATAGACAAGTTATATGAAGATCTACAAACAACAGTACAAGGCTCATGCAGAACCCTTATCGGGATGGGAGATTTTAATGGACAAATAGGAGTCTGCAACACTGGAGAAGAATATGTTATAGGAAAACATGGACATGGCAAAAGAATTAGAAATGGAACAAGAATTGGCAACTTTGCACTAAAAAATAAACTAAGCATTCTAAATACATTTTACGAGAAAAATAAGTAAAAAAAATGGACATGGGTATCAACCATTGGCATGTATAAAAATGAAATAGATTTCATTATGACCAACAAGACGAGAATTTATAAAGACTTGTCTACTGTAAACAACAGTTGATAAAGGATAGAAAAGGGAAAAGTAGGCAAACGCGTCAAACGATAGCCGAACTGAGCAAAAACGATAAATGAACACCTAAGAAAATACAGAATTAGTAAAGGAACGAAAAATCTAAACAACTACATTAGTAAAAGATGCGAGCGCGTTCTCGCGCTCTCAAGCGGCTACCAGGCGAACTAACGTGTCATGTCTGTCACTATTACTAATTCGCGCAAATACAGAAATAGTGAAGGAACGAAAAATCTAAACAACTACATTAGTAAAACAGGGGGAACAACACGCGTCTGAGCGCGACCAACGATGATGCGAGCGCGTTCTCGCGCTCTCAAGCGGCTACTAGGCGAATTAACGTGTCTATCACTATTAAATGTAAAATCGTGGGCATGCGCGAATTCGCGCACAGAAGAATTTGACGCTTTGATGCGCTTCGACTCTGCGCAAGTAAGAATTTACCCTTACGATCGCTACAGACTACTACAAAGAAATACCACAGACAAGCTATAGACAAAGTAGGAAAACACAATGAAACACCAATAAACCAATAATATTAGAAATAGAAACAACAAAAGCAATTAATACACAAAAACCAGACAAAGCACCAGGATTAGATTAAATAACAAACGAATTGCTAAAAAGCACTATACCAGTCATTGCATCTAAGTTAACAGAAATATTCAACAGGCCAATAAGTATTCTGTCAAATATCTACAAAATATTCTCGAAGATAATTCTTTCAAGAATTATTACTACGTTGGACGAGAATCAACCCAAAGAATAAGCTTGATTCCGAAGCAAGTTCTCAACATTAGAATTATCATTAGTTTCGACGCTATGATACCTGCATAAAGTCATTAACAGGTCAAACCTCCCTCTCACTCACACTATTCAACTTTTTTTAAGATTTACAATCACTGAATGTAGTTATGCAAAATAGCAAAACCTTCACGGCCTAGAAAATAAGAATACAAAGGTTCAGCAATAATATCATTATGATTCTATCACGTTTTCTTACAAAAAAACTTGCACCAATGATGTGATCAATTTTGGTGCAAATTTTTTGGTAGGAAAACGTGTTGGGTTCAACATAATATTCTTGCTGAACCTTTGTATTGTTATTTTCTAGGCCGTGAAGGTTTGCTATTTTGCATAACTACATTCAGTGATTGTAAATCTTCAAAAATGTTGAATAGTGCGAGCGAGAGGGAGGTTTGACATGTATCGTCGCAATAATATTTTAAAAAGGTGTTAAACAGTGATCATAGAAAATTAAAAATAGGTATTTTAAACATTTGTAGGTTAAGTTTACAGCAATAAAGGCTTATTTTATTTTTTATTTTAGAGATAGTAGAGAAATCTTGCATAACTACATAATAATATGATACTATAAGTACCTATACAAATGGCCAACGCAAACCTGCGGACGGCATGACGGAGGATTTTAAATTTACCATCGTAAATTAGTAGGTATATATCTAATTGTTACAAGATATAAATTCCGAAGCTCAAAGACCTGAGCATCAAAACGTGACAATCCTTATTTCATACAACCTGTGACCTGAACATAAAATATCGCGACTATTAATCACTTATGTCTTAATTGATAGTTCTTATTGCAGGATATCATGTGCAATTAATAGTTTTATTTATTAAAGCCGGAGAATTTTTCTGAATATTTATTTTATACTTCTAGGTTAGGATCGATTAGGATAGTCTCAGTTACTCAATTATTCTAGTCACAAGTCACTACGTATTATATACTGGTGGCTGCTATATGAAAACCATTCATTTAAAATACAGACGTCACCAATAACAGCTGAATTGTCTCTTGAAAATAGTACTAGAAGTCGCCTAAAAATGGCAACACCACCAATAACCGCGTGCTTTGTTAGTGACAGTTTTGTTTTTGACAGTTGACATTGGCATAACGAGAGATGCACAATGTTGGTAGGCCATAAAGAAAGAAGAAAAGAAGAAGAGAGTGCATTCATTAACTATGAAACGATACGGTGGGGTACATATTGCGATCAATATTTAATATTAATTTACTGAGTGTTCCAGCTTTAATAAATAAATTTATTAGTTATAATTTCAATACTCCATTATCAAGAATATTTTTACATAATTCGCATTTTTAGTCGCTTCTATTTATGGTCAGGTCTGAAAGACCGTCTTTCTTTGTCGGTCTCGGAGCTTTGGAATTAATATCGAATTACCATACGTGTCTAGGTTTTACGTTGGTAAATTCATAATGGCCTGCCCTGCAGTATCCCGGTGTACGCCGGCTTTTATGGGTCTTATATAGAATTACTGTCAAAATGTATCATCTGAATTGTGGCAATCATGATTTGAACATTCACAACATGTGGAGTGAGTTTGAATTCGTAAGTTATCCTGAATTCACAGTAAACGCGATGAAAGCGCATCTAAATATACTGGATCCATACCTGTATAGTACGACCATCATGTACGCTATGACGGCAACGCTTATAGTACAGAGAATGGCGAGAAGAAGTATCTCCATGGGCGTGGTCGGGTAGATCGGCAGCTCGGTGCCCTTGCCCCAGGGCGGCGCGCCTTTGCCCTCCGCCACTTCGAAATCTTGAAAAATCCTTTAATTTTATTTCTTTATAATTAACAAGTAGGGCAAGTAATAAGGCCGAAGATGAGATGGATGGATTGTGTGAAAGATATGAAAGGAGTTAATACAGAGTTGACAGCTGATAGGAGTAAATGGAGAACGAAAACATGTATTACCGACCCCACCTTGATAAGGTTAAGAGCAGGCGAATGAATAATGAAACAAGCTTCCGCGCGTAACTTCGCTGGTAACCGGAATAAAAGTAGCTTAATATTATTTTTATTCCTAGTTCATGTAGTTTTAGCTACTAATGTGCCATATATTATATTACCATGTTAAGCATTTGTGAATAAAATAAGTGGGTGCTCCGCGACTCCGTCTATATAGACATTATAATGATGCGCTAATTTCAGGACGTCGACTGGGCAGAAACTGGCACTAAATCGAAAAACCTGGCCGCTGCTGTAGGAGGACAAGATCCTCTATGGATGCACTGCACCACTCTCAGTAACTTTTGTGGTGGCATTTATCTGCCAGCCTTTATTAGAATTCTTTTACGCTATTATGGAGGATATTAAGGATCAATTAGGAAAAAAAGCCTTCGTCCTAAAGTGGTATAATTCTGATGTAACCAATTAGTTTAGTAATTTTAGTAGTAGTAGAGTTTTTTGCGGAGGGCTCGTCCGGGTGCGTACTGCCACCATGCCTATTTCTACCGTGAAGCAGCTGTGCTGTGTTTCGGTTTGAAGGGTGTGGGTGCCGGTGAAGTTGCAGGCACAAAAAGCTTATCACCTTCATGCCTCAAGTTGATGGACGCGGGGCATTGCATCGTATAGCACGTTCCAAAAAAACCTAATCTATGATGCAATGCTTTGTGATAGGTAATGGTTACCACTTAACATCAGGTGGACCATGTGCTTGTTCCATCTTCAAGTACCATAAAAAATAAAAATTGTTACCTGGTACAACATCGATAGGATCAAGTGCCGCGGCCAGGGTTTGCCAACGCAAGGGCGGCGGGTCTCTCTCATCAGGGTTCCTGACGCCGGCCGCTAGTTCAGGGCTAACCCGGTGGCTGATCAGCACGGGAGGTAATACCACCGCGTATCGGCCGGCGATCGACTCGTTGTAGTGAGATAAAATCGCTGACCAATGTCGCGTCGACAATCTGGAACATTATTATCCGCTGTAGGGTCTAGGCGTCCTCTTTATAACTTTATAGTAGGAACAGTAAGTTTATCTTTATTTCTAGTGTTACCATTATAATTGTTGGTATTTTCTTGAACATATTGAAATTCAGTCGGACATACATTAAGTTATCATAAACATATTCTTTGGCACGGAACTGTTATAACATTTATTTCTTTAAACATAGTCTGAAGTGATTCCTGGTCAAGAACTTTCAGCTCAATCCTTTCAGTTTTGTCGTGGTGGAGGAACAAATAGTTCACATCTCATAAACTTTTTTTGCGCCTTTATAATATTCGAGCCGTAAAGGGTGCCAAATGATAATGCACAAAATTGTATCTGCAGCACTCTGTATCTCGTTCGCCTCGACCGCCGCGTGCAGAGAGAGTCGAGCGGGTCACTACACTTTATTATTTTACAGTAAACTACATCCGGTAGAGCAATGTTGTAATTTTTGTGCCACTAATAAGGTCTTATTGTTGCAAGAGCTTGTTTATTGTTAAGGTACGATTCCACCAAATTAGCAAATTTGTTCACAAACATTTTGTTCAAATCTCCAACAGTGCGAATGCTAAGCTGGTATCGCGTTTAGCTTCTGTTTCATTGAGTGAGTCCACCAGAACAACAATTTGTGTCGTACACTGTGCATTACAGTGCCGCACAGTTCAGCACACTGGTGGAATCGTACCTTTAATTCTGCAATTTTTTACAATCATTTAACGATATTAAATGCTATGTCTAGGCTAATTAATTAAACATTCAGAAATTACCTAAGTTCTAAAAATAATGTTGTCTCTTTCAAAAACATGGAAATGAAAATTAAGGCTATAATTTCAGCGCTATCAAATTAAATACAATACAATCGATATTAATATCAACAACACTTTGCTACGGTTACCTAAAATGGGTAACAGACAAAAACCTATAACTGCCTACTTATTTAGAGTGATATAAATAAAAACTGTGTGATATAATCTTACCTTGCCCAAGGCCGCGAGTGCGGGGAGTGTTTTAACATAATAGTATCGTTAGTGTCCGTTGAACTCCTCGAGTCAGCAAAGTCAAGCATAGGAGGAAACAGTAGCGCAGTCTTATCACTCTTGTTATAAAACTCGTACACGGGCTTTATCTCCTTCTTATTCCTCCTGTGCCCTTCTGCCTTCTCTATTTTATCTGTGTTCGTTATAAAGTAATCCACCACGCCGGAGTTATAAATGATCATGGATATCCACACTATCATCCAGACCATGAAAGCGCGTTGAAAGAATCGCGTCCGCGCCCAGATGTTAACTAGTCTAATTCGTTTGGGCACTCGGTTGTCTTGTTGTCCCGAATTAGAGTTCCTCTTCGCAACCACGTCGGTAGGACTATTGTGAGCCAGTCCGTTCAAGCGCGGATGTGACTTGGACTTCGTCATGCGTTGCGGGGAGAAGTTATCTTCCGGAACGACCTTATTGAAACGCCAGTTCAAAGCGTTGTTCGAATGAAAGTACTCCTTCAAGTGCAACTTATTCTGATCCTGGTAGTACTCCATTCTGCGGACTTCTACTCCAAGAATGGTCGCGAAGAATGCCATTTGTACGAAGTAATCAGATATCAAACTAACAATCATAAATATTGAAAATTCTTGTATAAAAGGTACAAATGTGAAAAAGCTGACGGTCAGTATTGTTATTTCTATCAATAGATTCTTGGTGATGGACCAGCCTTCTTTGGTTAGCCCTTGGGCGAGGCGTATCTTTACATCGAGCCGTGAGTCTGTAGATGTGACGCTCTTTGTTAGAACAAGGACGTTTTCTAGTCCGACGATTATGACTAAGTACGGAAATATTTCTTTGCCCTGAAGGCTCAGTGAGAATCCGAAGAAGTAGCATATTCCCATGGACATGGACAAACTCCCTGCTATAGTTAGAACAGCACACGCCGCTAGTCCCAGCTTGGATTTTATAAATTCAATTTTTCTCACAGAAAAGTACACGTAGAGAAATAGTCCGACGAATGTGATGGTTAGTGGTACAAGCTCATGATAGTTGAACTGTCCTGGGTAGTATATTAGAGTGACTTCGTCAATATTCGTATACGGCGAGTCTTGGTAGAGTGGGTACATTTCTTTCAACTTTTTCGTTAGGGATTTGACGAATCTGAAAGGAAAAAAATTGATTATTATACAAAAATATTCACACAGATGGTACTGTGTATTGCGAATATTCTAAAGTATGTTTAGGAGGTTGTAGGTGAGATGATGGTAGCCTGCCTAGTAGTATGTAGGTGAGTGACTACCTGCCTAGTTATTCCTAGTGGTGGAGACTTAGTAGGTAGAAAGACTTAGATAAATAAAACACTGATGTTGTTTGTAAGACGTAAAGAGATGGAATGGAATAATTTATTTACAAAAGTCAAATATTTATATCTAACACTGTCGCGTCCGGGGCGTGTGCGGGACGCGCGGGGGAATCGCCGCGCATGCGCGCCCGCTGCGCACTCTCGCTGTTCGTACGCAGCACTATAAATATATTTCACACACGCGCGCATGTCCTTTCCCACGGCGGCTGCGGCTGGATACGGACGCGTCGCTCGGTGTCGATGCCGGTGCTCCGCGCCATGTGCGCGCTCGCCCGAAGAGGAGGTGATGAAGTGGAGTGCCATGTGTTGATGAAGTGGAGTGCCGTTGGTGATCGCGACGTGCAGTGTAGTGACGTGGAGCGAAGTTTCCGTCCAGTGCCGTGTGTTTGCGCGGCACCGCCTTTGTCAAGGCGACCAGACCTTCGCCTTTGTAAAGGTGGTGAAGCAAAGGTCTGGAGCTCTTGTTTCATTCGTCAAAGCTTCTTGATTCTTTTGACTGACGTCTGCGTTAATGTTTCATGGCTTGCGTCAAAACGAATTATACTGCTGCTTGGCTTGGTGTTGCGTTTTCTTTCTTCCCCGGTGATAATGAGTGATGCTTGATGCTGAGGTATGGTGAAGGTAAAGGTAAAGGAGTTATGGTAATGAGGTAAAGGTAATCTGGTAAATGGTAATGGAGGTAAAGGTAAGGGTAAGTAGGTACGGTAGGTGTATCTACTTTGCGCGGGAGTGGATGCGCTGCTGTTATGACGATGGTTAGTAGCTATACGCTGGTATGCGCGTAGGTAGCTACATGACTCCTCCCCTAGCGAAAGCGTACCGGAAGCTTGATGTCTCGTCCAGTCCGGGTTTTCTTCAAACACGATGACTGAACTTTACTTGAAGGGCTTGATGTGGTGCTTGCTTGAGGTTGAGGTGCGGGAGCTGATGAGGTATCCATGTTGATGTTGACCGGTGCTGGAGATGTGTCGTCGAAGATAGACTCGCTGACAGTGTAAGCAGGCTTGAGTCTATCTATCGATATGACTGATGATCTTCTGTCCGGTAGCTGAAGTTTGAAAGTTTTCGTGCCTCGTTCAATGACTTTGTAGGGTCCTTCGTAAGTAGGTTGAAGTGGCTTCTTTACGGCGTCGTTGCGTATGAAAACTTGTTCGCAGGTTTGCAGATCTTTGTGCACGAAGATAGGTCGTTTGCTTCCGTGTGATGATGTTTGTTGCTGCGGTTTCAAGTTGTTGATATGTTCGCGTAGACGGGTGACGTAGTCGAAGTCCAAGTCGTGATCTGATGCTGATGATGATGATGCGGTGAAGAAATCACAAGGTAGACGTAAGTTGTAACCGTAGGTAAGTTCGGCGGCGCTCACGCCAGTGTCGGAGCGTGAAGCGGCGCGCAAACCCATGAGTACTGTAGGTAGTTCTTCGATCCAGGTTGTGTTTTCGGAGAGTCGCGTCTTCAGTGCTGTCTTCAGAGATCGGTGCCAACGTTCGATCATTCCGTTTGCTTGTGGATGGAAAGGGCTGCTTCTGGAACGTTCTGTTCCGACGGTGTTGAGTAGTTTGTTGAAAAGACGGCTTTCGAAGTTTCTGCCTTGGTCGGTGGTTATGACTTTTGGCGATCCGAAACGAGTAATCCAGTTTTCGTAGACTATCTTCGCAACGGATTCGGCTGATGTGTCGTCTGTAGGTATAGCTTCAGGCCATTTCGTAGCTCGATCGATCATTGTTACTAAGTAGCGGTGTCCTTGCGGTGAAGTAGGTAGCGGTCCGACGACGTCGATATGCACGTGTTGGAATCGCTCCGTAGGTAGGAAAGTAGATACGCTACTCGATGTATGTCGCTGTACTTTGCATCGCTGACATTGAATGCATTCCTTCGCCCACTTTCCGACTTCGCTGTTCATTGCTGGCCAGAAGAATCTTTCACTGATGAGCTTGCGTGTTGTTCTGATACCGGGATGACTGATGCTGTGAAGAGAGTCGAATGCGGTGCGTCGGAATTCTTCTGGTAGGTATGGTCGGATGAATGAAGTTGAAGTTTCACAGTAGATTGGTTTCTGTGAGTCAGGCATAGTAACTTGCTTCATAGTTAAGTTGCTTTGAGTCGAAAGTTGCTTAATTATGTTGCTGTCTCTTTCTTGCGCTTCGGCGATCTTGTTGTAGTTGAGTGATGTGGGACAAGCGATCGCTTCTATGGAAGTAGGTATCCGGCTTAGGGCGTCGGCGACTATGTTCTGGCTTCCGCTGATATGACGTATGTCGGTGGTGAATTCGCTGATGAAGATAAGTTGTCTCGCTCGGCGTGGTGTTTCTGAGGGTGAAGGTGATTTTTGAAGAACGTAGGTTAGTGGTTTATGATCGGTGAACACTATGAGATTTCTTCCTTCGAACATTTTTCTGAAGTGCTTGATTGACATGTAGATAGCTAGTAGTTCGCGGTCGAATGTACTGTAGTTACGTTGTGCGTCGGAGAACTTCTTCGAAAAGTAGCCAAGAGGTTGCCATTGTTCGTTGATGAATTGTTGAAGTACGGCTCCTGCTGATAGGTCGGATGCGTCGCTGAAGATAGCTAAAGGTGCGTCGTGAGATGGGTGAGCGAGTAAAGCGGCATTTTGTATCGCGACTTTACACGCTTCAAAAGATTTTGAAGCTTCTTCATTCCACTCGATAGGTGATTTGTCCTTCTTCTTCGTGTTGTGTAGGTATGCATGTAGTGGTGCTTGGATCTCGGCGGCCTTGGGAATGTGTTCACGGTAGAAGTTAATCATCCCCAAGAAACGCCTTAATTCTTCGATGGTCTTAGGTAGTGGGTAAGTTGAGATTGCTATGACTTTTTCGGCAGGTGGTTTGATACCTTCTTGGTTTACTGTAAATCCGAGAAACTTGACTTCTGGTTGGCCAAAAATACATTTTGCTGGGTTGATGGTGATACCGTTGTCTTCTAACCTTCGTAAAACTGATCGTAGGTGGTTGCGATGGGTTTCTTCGTCGGGACTTGCGATAAGTAGGTCGTCGATGAATGCGTAGACGAAGTTTAAGCCACTTAGTACTTCATGTATGAATCGTTGGAAGGTTTGACCGGCATTTTTCAATCCTGGGCACATCCGTGGAAATTCGAAAAGTCCCATCGGCGTGATGATGGCAGTTTTTTCTATATCTTCATCTCGTACTTTCAGTTGTTGGTAAGCTCGGTTTAGGTCGATAGTGCTGAAAATCTTCATATCGGATAGTTGGTAGGTGAAATCTTTTATTCTTGGAATGGGGTAGCGATCTGGTATTGTGATGTCATTAAGTCTTCTGTAGTCTCCGCATACTCGTAGGTCTCCATTCTTCTTAGGTACGATATGTAGTGGTGATGACCAAGGACTTTTGCTTGGACGGCATAATCCTTGTTCTATCATGTTTTGGAATTCTTTTCGTACTTGTTCGTAGCGGTGTGGTGGGATGGGTCGTGCTCGGCAGTGTAGTGGAGGTCCAGTTGTCTCGATGTAATGTTCGACATTGTGCTTCGTAGTGAGTTTCATAGAAGTAAGTCGTGTAGTTCCGGGATATTCAGATAAGATGTCGTGGTAGGATTTTTGTACGTCGATACTTCGTATTGTAGGTATGTTCGTAGCACGGATAAATGAGTTCGCAGAGAGGTTGGTTTTTCCGTCGATGAGTCTTCTATTTTTTATGTCCACGATGAGTTGATGGTGTTCGAGGAAATCGGCTCCGATTATTGGTTTTCCGACTTTCGCGACGATGAATGTCCACTTAAAAGGTCTTCGTAGGTGTAGATCGAGTTCTAGTGTTTTTTCTCCGTATGTAGGTATGACTGTGTTGTTAGCGGCATAGAGTTGAAATTCCAGTGGCTTCGGTATTTGTCCTTTGGCAGGTGGTAATACTGAAATATTTGCGCCTGTATCGATGAGAAATTGTAGTCCTGTTTTTTTGTCTGTGACGAATAGGCGGTAGGAAATTTCTGATACGCCGGGTTCCGCCTCTGCCAGCGTAGCGGTTAGTTTTCCGGCTGTGGGTTATCTCTCTTGTAGGTACACGGTGTCGTACATCTGATTGCCTTGTTTCCAAATCGTCGGTGGTAGTAGCAGTGAGGTGATGGCGTCACGCTACGGCTTCTATCTTCTCGGCTGGTGGAACGGTCACGGCGATTGAATGGTCTTCTATAGTTGTTCTGGTTTGGCTGTTGGTAGCTGTTCTGGTGAGATGACTTCAACGCGGCGACTTCAAGTGAAAGTTTACGGATTTCTTCGACGAGGAATTGGGTGGTAGTATCCGGTAGCTGTGGTTGGTGATGAGATGGTGATGGTTGGACGGCTGATATCTGATTAGTGCTGCTGCTGTTGATCTCCATCATTTTGTCGGCGATAAGAGCTAGTTCGTCGAGTTTTGTCTGCGTGCTGAATGATTCACTGACGGCGAGTACTGAACGGACGTGAGGAGGTAGGTGATTCATCCACATAAGACGAAGAGTAGAGTCAGGTACCTTATCAGTTGCTAAGCTTCTCATCCGGCGAAGTAGTTGGGTCGGCTTCTGGTCTCCAAGTTCGATATCCGTGAGTAACTTTTGCAATTGACGGCTGTCGGATTCTACGTAGGCAGATATGAGTCGGTTCTTCAAGGTGGTATACTGTTCCTTATCTGGTGGGTTGTAAAGTAGGTCGGCGATCTGCTCTATGTCTTGCTTTTCCAGTTTCGCTATAACCAGTTGAGATAGTTGAGCTTGGCTTTTCTTCAATCCACTTGTGACGGCTTCGAAACGGATGAACCAGAGTCTTGGGTTTTCTCTCCAGAACGGTGGTATTCTCATTGAAAGCGTAATTCCTGCAAGTTCTTGAGGTATGGAGTAATCTTCTTGTGCGGACGCTTCATTCTTCTGATCTTCCATTGTGGTTTGGTCTTCTGGATGTAGCAGTTCTTCAGGGTCTTCAGGAGGTAGTGCTCTGTCGTGGGTCACCATTAGAGGTAGTGCTCTGTCGTGGGTCACAATTTAGGAGGTTGTAGGTGAGATGATGGTAGCCTGCCTAGTAGTATGTAGGTGAGTGACTACCTGCCTAGTTATTCCTAGTGGTGGAGACTTAGTAGGTAGAAAGACTTAGATAAATAAAACACTGATGTTGTTTGTAAGACGTAAAGAGATGGAATGGAATAATTTATTTACAAAAGTCAAATATTTATATCTAACACTGTCGCGTCCGGGGCGTGTGCGGGACGCGCGGGGGAATCGCCGCGCATGCGCGCCCGCTGCGCACTCTCGCTGTTCGTACGCAGCACTATAAATATATTTCACACACGCGCGCATGTCCTTTCCCACGGCGGCTGCGGCTGGATACGGACGCGTCGCTCGGTGTCGATGCCGGTGCTCCGCGCCATGTGCGCGCTCGCCCGAAGAGGAGGTGATGAAGTGGAGTGCCATGTGTTGATGAAGTGGAGTGCCGTTGGTGATCGCGACGTGCAGTGTAGTGACGTGGAGCGAAGTTTCCGTCCAGTGCCGTGTGTTTGCGCGGCACCGCCTTTGTCAAGGCGACCAGACCTTCGCCTTTGTAAAGGTGGTGAAGCAAAGGTCTGGAGCTCTTGTTTCATTCGTCAAAGCTTCTTGATTCTTTTGACTGACGTCTGCGTTAATGTTTCATGGCTTGCGTCAAAACGAATTATACTGCTGCTTGGCTTGGTGTTGCGTTTTCTTTCTTCCCCGGTGATAATGAGTGATGCTTGATGCTGAGGTATGGTGAAGGTAAAGGTAAAGGAGTTATGGTAATGAGGTAAAGGTAATCTGGTAAATGGTAATGGAGGTAAAGGTAAGGGTAAGTAGGTACGGTAGGTGTATCTACTTTGCGCGGGAGTGGATGCGCTGCTGTTATGACGATGGTTAGTAGCTATACGCTGGTATGCGCGTAGGTAGCTACATATGAATAAGAAGCTATGCTATATTTTTTTAAATATAGGTTGATACGCGGGACATTGACATTCGTGATGTTGACGACATTGGTAATTGACAAAACCAACCAATTGATTTGTCAAACCGATGAAAAGCCATTTTGGTCGATAAAAAAACTATAATGATAACGTTAAAAACAGAATAGAGTGAAATTAAATAACAGAAGGCTTCATTTTACATGAATCAATTGAGAGTACACAACTTTTCACTACGATATGTCTTCCACGGTTACACCATCACAACGTCACTCTTTGTACGTTTGTTGTATTTATGTTTACGGTTATTTGAGAATTAACGAGAAAGATTAACGGAGAAACGCACACATTAACTAACCAAAGCCCAACCCAATCTCGATGTTGATAATCAAGTGTCAGTACTACTTATAACATAAAAGTTATTAAAAAAATAACCGCAGTCATACCCTTAGGCTAAAGCCGCATTGTGATGAGCTAACCCATACATTAGCTCAAATCTTACTTCACAAAGAGCTACGTACTAGTAAAAGACCTCGTCAGGGGAAGCTACTACTATGCCTGCAGTAAACCAGCATTGCTGTTTCGGTTTGAAGGGTGTGGGACTGTGGGTGCCGGTGAAATTACAGGCACAAGAGGCTTATGATCTTCATGACTCAAGTTAATGGATGCTATGTATCAAAGAGCACGCCCCAAACATGCGTGATCTACGATGCAAAAGACATGCCGGGCAACTTTGCTGGTCGGAGCCGAATATGTAGTAATTGCTTTCATCATCATCATCATCATCAGCCTATAGCAGTCCACTGCTGGACATAGGCCTCCCCTAATGAGCGCCATTGCGCCCTGTTCTGAGCTCGACGCATCCAGCTTCTACCAGCAGCCTTTCGCAAATCGTAATTGCTTTCGTTTCATTTCAATTGTTCAGCAATAATATCATTTTGATTCTATCACATTTTCTTACCAAAAAACTTGCACCAATATGATCAATTTTTTGGTAGGAAAACGTGTTGGGTTCAACATGATATTCTTGCTGAACCTTTATAGTTTTATTTTCTAGGCCGTGAAGGTTTGCTATTTTGCATAACAACATTCAGTGATTTTATATCTTCAAAAATTTGAATAGTGCGAGCGAGAGGGAGGTTTGACATGTATCGTCGCCTTAATTGTTCAGCAAATACTGTCGAATTGAATGTACCGACCCGCTTAAGTGCCGCTTAAGTGTGTACGGCTAACGTTATATTCTTTTCTAATTCAATTCACGTACTTATCATCAGGCTGATCGTAGAAGATAGTGACAGCGTATTGTAGAACCCTTGGCCGGGCACGTAGCGGATAACGCTTTATGCCCGTGTCGCGAAGCTGCATACCGAACGCTATTTCAGCTATCGACGCTTTGCTTTTATGCATGTTCTGAAATAAATATTACAGGCACAGTAAAATTCGGGTCGATTCTTCTTTTTCTTCGTGTAGTGGCCCGCCACTCTGATGTCGGAGTTTTTAGACCACCCGAGGGGTTAGCGACTGAAAAGCCGAGATCAACATCTTAACGTGCGTTCCAAAGCACCGAACCGCTGAGATCTAAATGCCATGAAACGGTTACCCATCCAAGTAGTGACCGGACGGAGTGTTGCTTAACCAAGATGATCTGCCAAGTACACCCAAGTTAGCCACGCTATGAGGGCTTTGTGGTAGTCGCTTCGAGAGTGCTAGGGCTCATATCATGAACCATGATCATCAGTCTATATTTTCCTTCCTTCTTCGTATGAGCTTGTGGCTCTGTTGGAGTTTTTTTTTGGCCGCTTGAAGGCCTCCAACATGGCTCAGACATGGCCGACAAGCACAGTTTTTTTGACAGTTTCCTATACTAATCTCAGCTCAAACTCTAGATCTGATTTGACAGATTGACTAACGACTGTAAAAGCTGGGACCTACAACTTAATCTTGTTCTTGTAGTTTGAATTGGTGTTGTGTGTAATAAATAGACTTTAACTATCTATTATCTTAACGTGCCTTCCCACGTACAGATCTGTCCCCGAGTAGTCAATCTGTCAAACCAGATCTAGAGTTTGAGCTGAGATTAGTACAGGAAACTGTCAAAAAACTGTGCTGAAAAATGCAGTTGTATGTCACGTTAATCTTTGAAATCAGTTCTTGAACATCTGTAGGCCTAAGGAAATGTGGTTTTGCGGTGTGCCTTAACACAGAAGAATAAACCTACTTTAGTAAGTAGGTTTATTTTTCCAAGATCATCGAGCGTATAGATCATACTTTCATAAGATTTTGCTTATTAGTTTTTTGACGTTAACGTCATATAGATAGATAGATAACTTTATTGATTACCACATTCATACAAGGAAAAGTAAAAGTAATTTAGTCTAAGCATTCAGAAATACTGTATTTTGTAAACTAAAGACAGCGACACGTTTTGCGCGTGGAAATGGGAGAGGAAGAAACAAACCAGCGACAGCAATTCTGATTCAAAATCTTACGCATTGCCCTTCTATTGTGTAGTAGGTTTATATTTCTATGTAGTGTACTTTAATCAGATTACTTTGACTGGCCTCGAACTTCACTACTCAAAACCCTTTGATAGGACAGCCTGCTGCACATGGACAGTTGTATTTCCAGTACAAGACTCTCAGTCCAGTACTAAAAACGTTATACCAACCTGGTAATTGTAAATTGTATTGACAATAGTAGCATCCAGCGAGAAAGTCTGAAGACTCTGCTGCCAGAGGTTAGCTGGCGAGAGAAGCAGACAGCTATATTCTGGCAGCACCCTTTCCATACTAGCTTTACTGTCTCGTCTCTTGATGCCTCCTATTTGATAACAATGCTGCAGCAACGTGGTTTTTCTGCAACAATTTTATAATTATCATGTTTATAGTCATCGACATTTAGTTTTTTTATTGGATTAGCAAGTTTCACTCAGTCAATAACTCCATAGTGACATTTTCAACGTAGGCCTTTAGCCTATAGCTTGGACAACAGGGTAAGTTAGTATGAACCACAAATTTGACAGTTTTGTGTTAACCTCAAAAGGAGCGTTCTTAATTAATAAAAAAAACCTTAGATAAAAATGTTACTGGACCATTTTAGCACAGGAGATGAATGATTGGAGAGATTTGGGTGAGCCTTTTCCTAGCAGTGGGATATTGAAGGCCTATAATAATAATTTTAAAAATGTTCACGGTTTTCTAATAAGTGGACAACTAAGGTGATGGGGTGATCCATCCCCCATCTTCGGAACCCAAGCAAACCTCACCTGGGCCCTTATTTCCTATGACCGAACGCAAACGTAACGCGTATCTTTACGATATCTGCGTGGTATCTGTGTGTAATCGTATTCCCTATGCCAATGTCAAATTTCATAACGTGACGCCATGGCGTGTTTTGGAAACGCGTTTGTGTTTGAAGCATGTTATGACGTCACAGTTATCTGCAAGGAATCTTTTGTGTCATAGAGCATAAGGGCCCTGCACGTGGTGCACCCTGCTAACTAACGGGGCTCTGGCAGCCAACTGATTGCGGCATAGCGCAGCCTATCACCGGCACAGCTAGATCCCTGGCCACCGACGGGCAGCAGCGTCGGCGGTACGAGAAGTTGTACCCTGCAATCCCCAACCCGCATGCCAAGCGTAGGGATTACGGGCAATTTTAATTCTCCCTATACTAGGGGAGGCCTATGCCCAGCAGTTGACTGATAAAGGCTGGTGTGGTGTGGTGTGTGGACAACTATTCCCTCACTGCGGCTCTACTCTTAATAATATCCAAAGTGTGGATAGTAACTCTTTAATAATCTATGCTGCACTTAGGGTTTTTCATCATTATCACCAAAAGCTCATTTTGTTAATACTCACACTTAACTTATTCAAGAAATTAAGCATACAATATAGCCACAAGGAAAATTGTAACTACCTAGTTTAATTATCCTTTGCGTGTGCGCAGTTTGCTACGTTACCATGGCACATTACCCAACACGGTAATCCCGACGAAGGAAGAAATAGCATTCAGTTTCGTAAAGCTTCACTAATTATAGGCAACACAGAACTCGCTTATACTTATTAATGATACAAATTATGAGAATTGCTATGATTCACAAATCGGCGGCGTGGTTGAACCGGTTACACCCACGACGCAGCAAAAACACTGTTTTGGTAAGGCAGGTTTTTGTGTAATGCAATTTATTTAGAACGAGCTTCTGAACGCGACTTCGTTTGCTCGGTAACCCGATAAAAGTATCCTTGTGCAATCCCATTCAGTTTGGTCCCATTTGGATCTGAAGGCAAAATACCTTAATTTTATGAGTAGTAGAGTTCTTTGTGGAGGGGCTCGTCCGGAGAAGTACTGGCACCATGCCTATATCTGCCACAAATTACAGGCACAATAGGCTTATCGCCTTCATGCCTCAAGTTGATGGACGCAGAGCGTTGCATCGTAGAGTACGTTCCAACAAAACGTGATCTACGATGCAATGCTTTGTGATAGGAATGGTTACTACTAAAAATCAGGTGGGCCATGTGCTTGTTCCATCTTCCAGTACCATAATAAGCCCCGTTGATGTCGGTTTTTGGAAAATAAAATAAAATGGTAAGTAACACGTCATCTACCAGTTGTTAAGTATTTTGCATGTATTATTATTAGGTGTTCCAAGACTTGTGTTGACAAAATTTGGCGTAGGTAATGTTGGCATCAACTTGACCACCTGATCAATCACCTTAGGGGCTAACAAGGGTGACTACATTCAGATGATTACTATGTTAAAGTCAACGGGATATTTACACAAACATGTCACCTTCAAACATAGAAAAATAATGTGAATTCACATAAGGGATTATTCCCTTACATCGCCACACACCACACCAGCCTATATCAGTCCACTGCTGGACATCATCATCTTCAGCCTATAGCAGACCACTGCTGGACATAGGCCTTACCTAATGAGCGCCATGGCGCCCTGTTCTGAGCTCGATGCATCCAGCTTCTACTAGCAGCCTTTCGCAAATCGTCACTCCACTTGGCCGGAGGGCGCCCTACACTACGTTTGCCAAGCCGCGGTCTCCACTCAAGAGCTCGTTTACCCCAACGGTTATCGGATCTTCGGCAGATATGGCCAGCCCACTACCATTTCAGCCTGCTAATTCTATGAACTATATCGACAACTTTAGTTCTAAGTCAGATAGTCTCGTTGCGTATTCTATCCTTCAAAGAAACTCCAAGCATAGCTCGTTCCATAGCTCGCTGAGCGAATTTAAGCTGGTGGACTAGCCGTACTGTGAGTGTCCACGTTTCGGCTCCGTATGTCATGTCGGGTAGGACGCACTGATTGAAAACTTTTGTTTTCAAACATTGCGGTGGGTGACGAGAAAACTCGACGGAGTTTTCCAAATGCTGCCCAACCCAGCTGAATTCTCCTCCTAACCTCCTTTTCGAAGTTGTTTCTACCCCACTGCAATATCTGCATGAGGTAAATGTACTCCGAAACAATATGAGAAGGGGTCCATTAATGACGACAGGTTCTCGGACCAATTCCGTCATTGACCATTTAATTTAATTATCTTTTGCGAGGTTGATGCTAGTAGGCCGTCCAGCATCTGTTGCAGCTCTTCCAGCGACTCCACCAGTAGGACAATGTAATCAGCGAATTGTAAATGTGAGATGTGCTCGGCGTTTATGTTTAGAAAATATGACATCTCCCTGTCTCACTCATCTGCGCAGTTGGATAGGTTTAGACTGGGTCTTGTATTCAGACACTCATATTGGCGGCTTCGTACAGACATCTTAACACTTCGATATAACGATAGTCCACTTGGCATTGCTGCAAGGATTCCAGGACAGCCCAAGTTTCGACAGAGTCAAAGGCCTTCTCATAGTCCACAAACGCCAGACACAGGGACTGATTATACTGTTCGGACTTCTGTACAATCTAAAAAGTGTATGTGGTCTATGGTGCCATATCCTCCGCGAAACTCGACCTGCTCCAGTGGCTGGAAATCGTCAAGTCTTCTGGCAAGACGATTAGTAATAACCCGAGAGAAGAGCTTATAGACGTGGCTCAAGAGCGAGATGGGTCTGTTATTTAAGCCCACAATCCCCACGCTGGGCATGCGGGTTGGGGATAGTAGGGCACAACTTCTCGTCGCACCGCCAACACTGCTGCCCATCGGCGGCTACAGGATTTAGCTGTGACGGTGTTAGGCTGCGCTATGCCGCAATCATCTGGCTCCGTTAGTTAGTTAGAAGGGTGCACCACGGGCAGGGAGGCTTTGTTCCGAAGTTGGCGTATAGAACCCCTTACACCCAAATGATACCTACATATCAAGGTCACATTAAAAAAAAATAACATTTGTATAAAGAGAATAGTAGTTACAACCATTTTTCGCCATCTCACCAATAAACAATAATTTAATGCATTCGCTGCTAATCGATCTACACTTTGGCTGTATATTTACCATCTTAGTCAGAAACTCTATTTAAAATGCAAATGATGAATGTAAGTAAACAAAGATTTGCGTCATTTTTGACGTGACACAAAATGAGTATTAGCATAGTATCCGGTGAAGTACCTTCATGGGAATACCTACAGTCAACCCATAGCCTGCAAAAAATGCGGTTGAACAAGTGTGACTCAACACCTTAGACCCCAGGCTAAGTAAAAAAAGTAAATATAATTAAATATTGGAGGGTGATGTTCTTAGCAATACTGATGAAATATCTAAGAGTCTGTTATTTTATTAATTATTATGATAGCGGCTACCCCGAGTGGTAAGGAAAGTGCCCCGCCCGGTCCGCACTTTCCGATGGCCTTCGACAATCCTGACTTGGACGAGCCTCTCCCGCCATGCAAGATAAAAATATACAACATAAATATGATGAAGAGGGCGTATTCAGACCGCGCGTGACTCTAATTTTACTATAAACCCGTGACTCAAGATTAGCAAATTATAAGGATGAGTAGCAGTAGTATCAATCCCCAGATACCATGAGGAGAGGCACAATAGTATAGATTGTTGTAACCCCTAGTTCGATTGATGTTCACAGACTCAATCCCAAAGTATGATCCTGCTCAATAGTATAGTTTTTTTCTAAATTATACAGTTGTCAGGTTCCCTTTTAAGTAGTGCGGAGGTTGAAACGATTTGAGAAGTGCACTATTTAACCGGTATCGTAAGGCTTTGAGATCAACGTCACGAGAATACATAAAGCAGTCCAGTGGAAGAACAGTATCTCCGATTAATCTAGATTATAGGGTATTATTATACATCATCCATAAAAATATACATACAAATTTTGTATTAAAGGTAATTTATAAATATTTGTTAAATGGACATAATTAAATATGTAAATTCCGTGTTAGATAAATACGATTACTCACTCAGTTCATTATTGAGAATAAGATAGAATTTAATATTTGGCAATCGGACCGCGGGATAGAGCGCGACATTATCTTAAGGTACTCACATACTCGATACCATTGTGAATTCCTGCTCAATAATATCCTTTATTTCAAAATGATACAACTGTCGGGTGTCTTTTTTTAAGAAGTGCGGAGGTTTAAGAAGTTGGAGATATGCACTAAGTAACTAGGTATCGTAGGATAGATTAATTAAGTACCTTGTTCACTTGTTCACTGACTCGAACTGACTTAGAGAAATATAATACTGAAACTCTTATTATGATACGCGTATGCGCATTTCTAGGTTCTTTGCTTAGAATCAGTCAAACGACTTGAATCCTGTAAGGCAGCCTACGTACGGGGCAGAGTCCTCGCCTTCCTTCAGTTTTATTCATTCAACCAAGCTTCCCCCGCTATACCATAGTTTTTTATGAACTCGCTAGTTATTAGCCTTGCATTTGGCGACTCAAACATGTGCGAGGGTCTGTTAAGGTCTTCCAAGAAACCCAAAATGAATATTTATCACCAGCTTTATGTGTCAGAGGCTATGTTTAAGAAAAAAAATATTAATCCATAGAAATTCCTATATTATGTAAGGTTTGTTACTGGGTAGTCACACAGTAAAGTTTATATAACATAATGGGCCAACTAATCGGTGCATTAATGCATCCAAAAAATTAACTATTGTATGTATGCTTGCACAAAAATTATTTTCTTGAGCAGCCTCTGGTTTGCACACACGACCTCATTTTTGATAAGTAAAGTGGGTAATCGACGTACGAGCCTATACTGCGGTTTTAAAGAACGTCGGTTTTACTCGCGGTTTGTCGGTGCTGATCGACTAGTGAGTGAAACAGTTGTATCATTGTCGAATTGAGGTTAATATGTCTTGTTCGGAGTCTGAAGCTTTGTTTTATCTAGTTAGGAACGAAAAAAAAATTGGGTTAAAAGTTGGATTGAGAAAAGGCAAGCGTTATCGCATACACATTTAATTCGAGAATTGTGAGCAGAACCACTTAAACAAAGTAATGTATGAAGAATTGTACAACGAATTTGCCTTCGATACAAAAACAAAACACTACCATGAGAGCAGCTATTTCTCCTAATGATAATCGCCGACTTGGCTCGCCATCCGTGATCGACAAGCGGTTTTGAACGACGAACCGAGTAAAAAATGAAGCAAACATGACGAGCCAGGCTCACAAAACCGCGGTATTGCAATGAGCTTTATCGACGACCCACAAGACAGCGATTTTACTCGCTTGTCGATCAGGGACTTCAGATGACACGTCGGATTGTATAAACAAAAAAAAAGTATTGTGATAAAAAAAAAATATGTACCATGTAATTCCATTATACAATGCCCACCGACAGCGACCGCATCGACTAATCGAACGGTAAGTTTAAAAAGAGAGACATATATGACAACTTTTTAAAAATAAACCGATTACCACAGAGAAAATAAGATAAATAGATACCAATCACGGTGTTTCGAAAATGTTTTATTTTAAATCGAACAATATTCAGAGAAGGTTCTTGAATTTTCATATAAAAATATAAATCTGAAGTTTATTGTAATGATTCATCAATTGATACATCATACGGTTGCTAAGTTTACCCTTCCTTCCTTCCTTCTTCGTATAATCAGTGCAACTCTGGTGTCGGACTTTTTATAAACGCCGTAGATAGGCTAGGTATAATTGCCGTGGCCATGACCTGGCGTGATACACCTACGAGCGCACGCAAGTGTTCTGTGTGATCTTATCTGTGATGTTCAGTCAAGCAAAAAGGTGTTTTCTTAAAAATGAGTCACTTGTGTAAAACTAACCGTCCTATAAATAACAGTACTTTAGACCTCATATAGCTAAAATGGCGTTAAAATATCATGTAACCTCTTTTTCTTACTTTTTATTATATCTATTATATTATTCTGCGATGATGACTAATGAAAACTGACTGAAATAGTTTTTTTTTCTTTTTAACACGTTGACTACGGGCCCCAGACATGACGCAACGCAGAGTACTCTGCGATTATTACCAATGAAAACTGACTATAAGACTATTTTTTTTCTTTTTAACACGTTGACTGCGGGTCTCGTACATGATGCAACGCATATTCGGTGATGATGACCAATGAAAACTAACAGAAGCACCATTATTTTCTTTTTAACACGTCTGCGGGTCTCGTATGACGCAACCCATAATTTGCTATGAAAACTGACTGAAACACAGCATTTTCTTTGTTTTCAAAACTTTTTTTAATTGCAGTCTCTGTCTTCCTAATCCGACCAACCAAACAAAGCGATCCGAACTAATACCTAATAATTAATGACATAAATCAAGGGTCAAAATCAAAATTACCCACACCCAGTGTTAGGCCTATTGATAACCATTGTGTTAGATTCAAAAACTCTATCAAGAGGTAACCACATTCATTCGGTTACCTTCATGAGAGAGTAACCCTATCGACTGAAAACCAAAAGGAACAGGTTACACTTTCGCTTGTGTTAGGAGGAGGTTACCCAAACGAAAGGGTAACCGCGTCGACTGTATGACCCAATCAAAGGGTTACACTTTCGAAGGAATTAACTCGAAATCGGGGTTGTACGGGCCCTGCATGAAATACGCAGTAAAATTGACGGTTAATACTTAACATCTAATCATGGTATCTTCTTACCACAATCTACATAACTCCTAAGACCATTCTAGGAAAGCCTTAGCACATTTGAACTCGTTTATGATCTTATCTAGAGTACATTTAATGGTTCAAATAAGACACCGACCTATAATAGTGTTAAAATGACCCTGCAATGTAGCCTTCAAGACTGTATTGTGTTAGTCAAGCTAATACGTCAGACATAAACAGAAAATAATAGTAAATCTACGCTGTTTAGTACTTACAATGAAAGCATTTATTCAATTTGTCTAACTTCACCTACCTTAGGGCTGGATACCTATTAAGAAGTGAACTATATATGTTGGTACTTAGGGAGTACGTATGTAAATTTATCTATTCATACTACGCAGTTTACTCAGATGGTAATATAATCAGCCATGTGCTTTTTCATCATCTTCAAGTAATTTCAAAGCCGGCTACTTGACAAATCTGGATCTGATTTTATATTTCTAAAACATCAAATATTATAAATAAATAAATAAAATTAGACACTATCACACAGCATCATATAGCTCCAAAAAAATTCAAACCAATCTCACCGGCTCGTGCTGCAACTCTTCTACGACTGATGGCGGTATAGCGCATCCTATAAATCGTTACAGCTGACGGGTAGCGTCAGCAGCGCGAGAATATGTGTTCTGCGATTCCCAACCCGCAAGCAAACGCGGGAATTATGGACATATTATAACCCCCTTTTTATCATGGGAGGACTAATCTGGGCTACAGTTGTAATCTCGGAGCGAAAGTCGGTACCACTCGCTCACTCGCTTGTTGGCAACAAGTTAATCAGATTAACGATTAAAATCATAATCAAAAACATATTATGATTAATTAATCATAACCGTTAATCGTTAATTTGATTAATGATTAATTATTACCAATTTCTATTTTAAATCTATAACTGACGACCTCTGTGGGGCAGTGGGCGAAGGTCTGCCTGAGTGTTAAAAGGATGTGAGTTCGATTCTCACATTCGCGGGACATAAGTTCGCATTATCTGCAGATATATTTGTCTGGGTCTGAGTATTTTTCCATGTATAATATTATGTAAAAATTGGATTGGGCGAGACACCTCAGCCGGATGGCTTCTAATAGGTGGGCGACCATCACCACAGCCTGGACACCTGAGGGACAGCGGCGTCAGGCTCGGCCTGCGAGGATGCGTTGGCGGGCGAGCTCGATGCCTTCAAAAGAGAGTGATGGAAGGTAGCCCGGGATAGAGATATTTAAAGTCTATGGGGGTAACCTTTGCCCAGCAGTGGGACGAGCAATGTTAAAATAAATGTATGTATTGGCGAAAACTAAGAATATAAATCATGGGAATCCCATAATACAAACTCCGCTTAGTTTGGGGCTACATGATGATGTGTGCCCACATCAAATTAATTAATTTATTAATGCCAGCACTGCTCTAGATCACGCATTACCCACCGAAAACTAGTTGCTCTGATCTGATGCAACCGGCCTAGTATATTGATGCAGATGTAAGTGCTGTCAAAGTCACCATGTTATTCTTAACCATGTTATTTATCTTTCTAATTTGAGCTCAGAGCTGTTGGCTGATAATGCTCAAACCAGTATTACAAACGAGTGAATAACGGCTTTGATTAGTAATGCAAGCAATTATTGTTGTTTAACTGTGAATTAATCTGAGTGTATCTTCGTTTAATGACATTAGATGATGCAAAATATTCCTATAGATAAAATAATTGTCTGTAACGGGGTGTTTTGTGTTATTACCTCAACACATTTCAGGTTATACGCCAACGCCGTTAGAATAAGTAAAAACCCCTTTTTATAAAGAACAAGGAAACATGCCAAGTGTTCTCATAAAGTTAGCGCATTTATGAGTGATCACTGATAACAGAGCAGTTTGGGCTTGAGCGAGCAGGTGTGTACATAAATCACTAAATAGCCACGTGGTATACCGCGTTGTTTTGTAAAATGTATGTATTTTATTTTAACCGACTTTTTGTTAGATAAATACGGACAAAGTGAGTGCTTATATTAACGAGATAAATGCGTGATCTCTGGTTTTTTTTTATATTTTTTGCGGATCTGAGAATCAACGATCACTACAAATTATAAATGCAAAAGTCGACATGTTTGTTACTCAACCCACTTTAATATAATTTGGTAGGTATTTATATACATGATTGTGGCATGGGAAACTTTTCTTGTACTATTACTACTGTGCGAAACAAAGACATGAATGAACATTCTCATAGCACAGATTGATCAGTAAAAAAAGCAGAGTTACTTACGTCTCTGCATCCTCGTGGTTTCTAATGGTTTCCAGCAACCGGAACACCTCCTGGAGTGGTGCTCTGAATGCATCCCACATTTTCAGTTGACTGTTCCATGGCGAAACACCTTGAAATAGAAGCAAAACACTGCAAGTGATATTCTTCTATATATCTTGTAAGATCAGAGGTTTTTGTGCGAATATCTAACACCTAATTATATGTAAGATATGAACACTGTATTAATAGTCAAGGAGCATTAAAGTTTCGACTTTATTAACTTGAAAGGTTTCTCGTTTTTAAATACAATTCTTCATTTTGTTCTTGTCTTAACTATAAAATTCTACTGACCTCCCTGTTTGGAAGGATTACCATTTTTTTACATAATGTTGCCGTTAATTATACTGGTGGCTGCTACCACTCATAGAACCCATCAGCCATTATTATCTTGTGTACCGTAATGTGTATCCTGTCTACCGTACCGTGTATCGAGTAGTTTCTTGCAACACCCACGCGAAGAACTAAGAGGGCAAATTCTTTACCAGTACCGCCACGACACGGAAACGCATAGATATACCTACAAGAATCAAAATAAAAACCAGTTTGGATCGTCACTCTAAAAAACCACATACAGCATCGATAAGTTCAAGATATTTTAAATCAATTGTCATTCTCGATCAACTAATTCATTTACTCTATGCCATTGAGGTAAATAACAAGAGAAGCAAACCTCCTTAACAAGTGTCAAAATATAGTAACCATTTATTCATGGCGAAGACGTAGCTTTGAAACTAATTGTCATTTTGAAGTAAACATATATTTATCTCTTTTATTTAAACTGGCCTGCCTCGAGAATGGCAATTGATATTATAGAGATAGCTATAATGCTTGAAATAAAAAGCTCGATGTTGCCTGATCTCGATTTTTTTCCCTAAAATGAAAATTATTTTTTATAGGATATTAGTTTCCGCCCGCGGCTTCGCTCGTGTGGTACCTGGATAAAATTTCGCCTGTGTTAATCCAGGCCATAGACTACTATGTATATTTCAAGTTTCATTCAAATGCCTTCTGTAGTTTTTGCGGGAAAGAGTAACAAACATCCATACATCTATACTCACAAACTCTCGAATTTATAATATTAGTAGGAAGTAGGATAGGATTAAAAAATCTAAGATTTTCCCTGAAGTGTGGGCTAACACTTTAAATACCAAAAAGTATCTAGTTTTTTCTTTTAACCTGCCTTACGTTTTCATAGAGTAAAAATTGTCACCAGTTAATTATCACCATATCGCTCAAAAGTGAATTGTTTAAGAAAATAACGGTTTGTCATGACTTTGTGATATTATCATTGATCATATTAGTGGATTGAAATAGTAAACTTTCATTATGGAAATAAAATAAACGTGTTTAGGTTTGTGCCAACATATAATAGAGATCGTAATATCACTCAACCACCGCATGTAACGTCAAATGTCTTCCGGTCTTCCTTTTGTTTGTATGAGTTAATAATTTGATTTCATAGATGATAGAATTTATCAATAGAAGTGAGTGATCTATTTGAAGTGATCTTAAATATTCTCCTGTATGTATTGTGAATTCTTCTATCAAATTAAAAGGTTAACAAATATTTTATTCCTCAAAATCTCCCACAAAAAGCGAGAAAACTGCACATTTTTTTGCTGGCAACATTACATGGCGTGACCTATTTAAATAATTTTTCTTTAATATTTACTGCGATTTTAGCAAAATATCAATAGATACACATGATAAAAGTAATTTCACGTGATTTTTTACGCAATTGAGTACAATAAATGCATGTTTTCATCACATTATTTGACTATTTCGTGGAAGTGTCACTCGGTCGACGTCAAGATGGCCACTGTATGAAGGATGTAGAGGATCTTGGCCATGGCCAAGACCTGAGCCTACACGCATTATGGCCGACACTACGCATCTAGTTACGATAGTATCACTATATATCAATGCTCTATGCAATATCGGCTGGATATTTATGGTGGTTATGAGTTACGTATGACTCAGATCAAACGATTACCACCAGTAAATGCTTGATTAATTAGAAATTTATTGACAGTGTCCTCAGTAGATCAATCGTGTGTGTCTAAGTTAAATTTCATTGCAACATTATGAGTCGTCTGAACTTTGGGGTAGCCTATATACATTTACTTTTTCTCACATTAATGTCATTAACTTTTTTTTTATTTTACTTCTATGCTACACTCACTACTGAAAGTAGGTCTATCGCGCTGAAAAGTGGCATGGTAATCACCCCAAATACATGACGCATGCAACAAACATTTTGTATAGCTTTGAGTGCTGAATAATACAACCCTTAATGTTCTGCATATTCGACAGGTGCGTTTGAGGCCAGCAGTCAACGTACTAGTGTCTAGTGTATAATGTCGTGTTTAAAAAAAGAGCCATCTCTTAGGGTTTAAGATTCAAATAGCGATACAGTAGATATTCTTGATACCGAATTATGAGTCGAGCATAAGGGGAAGGAGGGGGACGGGAAGGGAGGGGAGGGGAGTGAGGACCCTCCCCCTAAAAGAGCAGAGCACGGAAACTCAGTTTCTAAAAAAAAAGTTTTGAGGTAGAGTATGTAAAATATGTAAACAATATCCGACAAAACACACTATCGGGAGTGGGGGGATGTGGGAGTATTAGGGCAGGGGAATGACCACTTTTAAAAAAACCGTTTTATATCATAAAACTAAAAATTGGACTCTGGTATAGGCTCTCGCCAGAACTCTCGCTTCTGGCTTCGCAGTTTTTGTATACACACTAGGGGTAGGAACCGCAAGACTAAGTGGCATCGGGGTGCTCTGTGTCGGTTCTCTGATATATTTAGAACCTAATCTACTCTAGTGTGTTAAAAAAAACCTAATAACCTACCTACCGACTACTAGCAACGAGAAATGTCATTGTCATTCACAGATTCCCAAAAAATACCCCAAAATTGCCGGGAAAACCACGAGAAATGTCATTGTGATTGTCAGATTACCACAAATTTAGCAATCAATAGCAAACAATATGTAGTTTGACGAAATTACGTGAAAAATAGGAATAAATAATAATCCAAAAATTTTAAGTTTATTTGTAGGTACTAAAAATACGCGTGATTTTGGGTGGGGGAGGGGGGTTAGTCTTAAACCTCACCACGTATCACCTTCTAAAAAACATCACGTGATTAATGGACGGCCCCTAAAGGAAAGTTTATTATTTTCGTCTGCAATCGTAGTTGCAACTAGTCGGCCTTACAATCTACATTAGTTAGCCGGCAGTTACCTTTATCTCGTTACATGAGTCATATCAGAGGAGTGGCGTGAGTCGTGAGGTATATTATCAAACCTAGTCGGCTGCCGATACCGACACCGAAACTTTGAGGTTATCAATCCGTTTTCAGTTTAATTATATGCGGTTGGTTTCTTCCGCAATATCAAGTCGACCACAGATCCTAGTATTATAATACGTAGTCATACCGGAATAGATTAAGCCCGATAGAAGACATTGCAGTGGAAATATTAGTAACTTTGCGTAAACTTATAAGAACAAAGTGTAGGTAGGTAATAATATAATTCGTAACTTCTGAATACATATCAAAACTCGAGGGGTATGAAATTAGGAGTAAGGGATTCCAATCCCTGGAAGGTTCTAGCCAACTTGAACTGCACGTGGTGCACCCTGCCAATTATCAAACGGGGCTGCCGGCTGATTGCGGCATAGCGCAGTAATACTGGCACAACTAAATCCCCTGACCGCCAATGGGCAGCATCTTCAGCGGTGCAAGAAACTGTGCACTGCAATCCCCAACCCGTATGCCCAGCGTGGGGATTATGGGTATGTCCCCCTTCTAATAGGGGAGGCATATATCCAGCAGTGGACATATACATTGATTTTATACGGAGTATCTTTTGCTTAAGATACAGCATTCTGTTTTTTAACAGAAACGAGAAGGGCTTGTCTGCATAATTTTACATTCCAGATTAAAATGACGAAAATCATTATCAAGGTGTGTTATCTTAGACACGGATAAAAACATACTTACATGGTCAAGGTCTTAGATTATCGGGTAAACCCGACCAGTTTGTCTAATTTACTTCCCACGTGTAATTACACTATGTATGGTTAATCTATACTATTATACAGGTTGGGGCAAAATTTTAGCTCATTGAGGGCAGCCACCTTTTCTTTTGTATTTAGGTTTTGGTCTGAGGAAACTATAGGTTTATTTAGAAGAGCATTTTTTGAATAAATGTACAGTCCGCCTAGAAAATGACATTTGTCAAAAAAACAAGTTGGTCTCAATCGACTCTATTTCCCAACAGAAACTACTACTATAGGTACTGAACTTATAAATCTGGGAGGAACACTGTTTCCAAAGTAACATATTAAACATTCCCTAAGTAACTTACCAAATAAAATCGTAAGTATTCGCAAAAATAAAAATTCCAACCAATTTCTATGAAACCCCGAAACGAAAATGGGAGAATGATGATACCATCGATTACCATTTTGCGCCGAATTGCGTACATAGACTCAATGTTGTGATTCGTGTCGAATGGCGTTTCATAGAAATTGTATGGAAAACATATTTAAAATTTTCACGGAATCTTACAATTTGATTTGGTAAGTTACTTTGGAAAAAGTGTTCCTGTTGGGAAATAGAGTCGACTGAGACCAACTTGTTTTTTTGGCAAACGTAATATTCTAAGCTGACTGTACATTTATTCAAAATTCTGAAAAAGCAATTGTTTTTTTCGTCATAATAAACCTATAATTTCATCAGAACAAAACCTTCTAACTACAAATGAAGAAAGAAGAAAAAAGAAAGGCCCTCAATGAGGTAAAATTTTTCCCCACCCCACATAAAGAGGTAAAATTGTAAGTTTGTATTTATGTTTGTTCGAGCGTAACTCTCGAACCGGTGATCCAATCTGCGTGAAATTTGGTAGGCCGATAAGTTGTATTTGAAATTTTTGCCGGAAAGTATTAACTGCTTTATGTATGCTGGGTTTGAGAAGAACAAAAGCTGTCCCTGTTCGAAAGAAAGGTCCTCCGCAAGATCTTCGGGCACCTTCGCAAAGAGGACGGCACTCACCGCACTAGAATGAATCACAAACTGGACGCACTGATTCAGAAGGAGACCATAGTGAGGTTCTGAAAGTCACAACGGCTGCGATGGGCAGGACACCTGGATAGCCTAGCTGACACAAGACCCGTCAAAATTATATCTAAGTAAACCCCGCAACAGAAGAGACCCAGAGGAAGACCCAGAAAACGCTGGATGGACTGTGTTGAGGAGGATCTTAGGAAAATGGGAAAGTTAACATCTTGGAGAAGGCAGGCGGGAGATAGATCGAAATGGAGGAAAATCGTTGAGGAGGCCAAGAATCACAATGGGTTGCAGCGCCGTTGGAAGTAAGTAAGGAAGTAACTAAGTATAATCGGTTCTAAAAGGGGCCAAAAAATATTTAACACATATATTTATAACACATATAAATATATGGAGTGGTATTTACCAAACTTCTATCATTTCCCTGTTGTTAAGCTAACTTAGACATTTTTCGTTACTTACCTACCTATCTAAGCATCCATATCCGTCTTCTGCACTTTTCCAGCAATCTTTTATTTATGTTTCTTTATTATGTTGTGTTATGTCTTTCCAAATTAATTATTTCTATTTCTAATCATTCAAACATTAATGCAATTTAAAGTACTTTCAGATTTTAAACGTAATTGAAGTTTTCCCTGTAATCAGCATTGCGTTAATTGTAGGTGTAAAATGTAAGACGTACAGGGAAATGTTTAACATATTACGTAGTGCGCATGCGAAATACACACAGATCGGAATCAACTTGTCCACTCCAGCCGATGTTCATAGAATTCATACAAACCGGTCAAGTACGAGCGGCACATGAAAGGAACAAAGTACCATAGCACAAGATATTTATCACTATTTACTTTTTAGGGTAAAAACGGGACTAATACTAAGACTTCACTGTCCGTCAGTCTGTTTGTCTGTCTGTCTCCAGGCTGTATCTCATGAAACGTGATAGCTACACAGTTGAAATAGTCACAGATAATGTATTTCTGTTGCCACAATAAAACAAATACAAACTCATAGGTGTGTCTCTCATACAACGGTACGGAACTCTTCGTGCGCGAGTCCGACTCGCACTTTGCCAGTTTTTATTATTTGTTGTTATAGTGGCAATAGAAATTCACACTCGGTGAAAATTTATAACTGTTCTTATTACGGTTTACGATATACATTACGCTGATAGACAGAAGGACGGACAGCGTAGGCTAATAGAGTCCCGTTGGGCACCCTTTAGGCACGGAACCCTAAAAATGAACCTTGCTCGGAGATGGGTTCTCTATTGTTCTCTGTTTTTATGGCTATGTTTATTGTTCACTGTTTTATATAGGAAAATCTCAAATAATTTGATTCGATTGTGTTTTAATCATAGGCATAATCCAAAAAACACGTAATAGAGCTTTAATTATAGGCTGTACAGTTTTTTTTTAACTTAATTTTTATAGATATTTCGTATATTCTATTCAGTATCTAATGGGTATTTTTTGATTCGTTCGACGACACCGGCATGGCGGCATCGGCGACCGACGGCGGCGAACTCTAAATTGCAAATTACTGCTCTTACTTAATAAGAGCATTTATAAACTTCAATATAGCTATGGATCATGGATCAGTATTTCGAAACAAAATCCTTTGTGCACTTACCATTTTTACTTCGCTCGCGTGAGATCTCACGCGAGCGGATAAAAAGTACCTAGCATATAATGTTATTCCTGGTCTAGAACTACATATATATGAGCTAATTTCAGCTCAACCCGTTCAGTAGTTTTAGTGTGAAAGGGAAATAAACATTTCACATCTTAAATAATTTTAAACAAAATTTCGTGTTAACAATACTAGTAGGATGTTTTTCTTAGTCCACTATTTCAAGTTCAATTATACAACCTTTGGATCGGAAGTCGTAATATTGTAATGTAACATAAATATAACATCCAACGGTTACAGTCACATACACATCTACTTACTATAACATCACAGTCACCTATGAGAACATCGTGGTAACACAACACCTAGAACAAATCCTGAGTGAATTCGGTTCCTCTATGTATCTATACCCGTGTAAGGTGTGATAATGGTCAAAGGCATAATTCGCACAATTTTTTGTAAAAAAAAATACCCGAAACAAATGACGGCTTCTGTAGCACAATGGGCGAAGGTCCGCCTGAGACGCAGTAGGATGCGGGTTCGATTCCCACCGATATTTGTTTCAGGTCTGGTCTATGTATAATATGTAAGAAAAAAATGTATATAAGTAGCATATCAGTCCTGGGAACCACAGGACTGATAGATAATACAAGCTCTGCTTATGAGCGCGATCATAGGACGCCACTTCAACGCGCGCTGATCGCGAATATGAACTTTATGTAAATGACATGAACTGTAAATTCAAAAGTTTCTGAGGAGCAAGCAACGTTACGCGACTCGCGCCGAAGTCACGCTCGTGTCAAGGTCGTGTGAACGTGCCCTAAGTTTGGGGCTGGATGATGCTGTGCGAAAGTGTCCAGAATTATTTATGAAAAAAAAATACGTAAAAAATGTCCACTTGCGGGGATCAAACCCGCAACCTCTTGCGTCAGTTAGCCCATTGCACCACGAGGTCGTCACTATAGTTCCTCGCTTGAAGTACGAAGATAAGGTACAAGTACTTACCAATTTTCATAATAATTTGCTGGGCGTAAAGTAATGGCTTGTCTTTCGCCCAAATGTACGGTAGCCTCTGTGTTTCATTGTGTAGGAGATCAAATTGGGACGGAGTTTCTGTAATAAAAACACTAAGTAGGTAAAGGTATATTTTATATCTATACACAGGGTGAGTATCTTTGTTCAGCAACATTCCACCCGGTCACTACTTGGATTGGTAACCAATTAGTGGCATTTATATTTGATCCCGTACATCGGAACGCATGTTAAAATATCAGTCCCGGCATTTTTTCTGTCGATAAGCCATGTCGGAGGCTTTCGAGCGGGCTAAACACTCGGACAACAGAGTTGAAAGCTAATACTAAGAAGGATGGAATGGAATCGCGGTTTTGCACCCAACAGTTACTACAGTCTCCAGAAGATTCCCTTCTGTATCGTGGGTATCAGGATAGAACGCCAAACAGGTCGTCAATTATAAAATGGTTTTATTGTCAATAAATAGCCGCAATGGCCTATTATCAATCGGAATTCAAACATGAAACTTATAACTCAGAAGAATAGAAAAGGCCTAAATATTAGATTGCATTTAAGGGATCATAACTTTTATTAAAAATATTTTATGTTTCTTTGCAATTTAAATAAATATAATAATAATAATAATTAATTAATAATAATACAATAAAATGACATATTTTTGTGTTTAAATTGTGTAAAGGTATGTGAAAGTTGCATCTCTGAAACGTTTATGAAAATGACGAAAACAACTCTCGAATTGGTTCCTAAAGAAGTTGTTCAATCAATTCCTTTGTTCAATAGTGACAAAATAAAATCAAATGTATATGAACTGAACTGTTTCAACGTTCCAAAATTAAGATTATATATTAAATACAAGCATTCGCCCGCGGCTTCGCTCGCGTGGTACCCGGATAAAAAGTTCAAAATCCAGGCAACAATGTTATGTATATTCCAAGTTTCATCCGAATCCGTTTAGCCGTTCTGCCACAGAATACAGTAAGGACAGAAGCTTCACTCCGCGCAATCATTTAAATAAATAGCGACTTTAGCTGCTACGCAATAAAGTGCTATTCAGCTCGCACCGAACTCAGTGCCTAACATTCATATTAACCTACACCTTGCATCCCTTTCTATCGTATAGCTCTATCTCTACTGACGTGGCACGTGTAACGTTAGGGTTGTCTTGAGAATTATTCTGTGACGAATAATAATAACCTGGCCGCCGACGGGCAGCAGCGTCGGCGGTGCGAGAAGCTGTATCCTGCGATCCCCAATCCACATGCCCAGCGTGGGGATTATGGGCATATCCCCCTTCTTATAGGGGAGGCCTATGTCCAGCAGTGGACTGAATAGGCTGTTGTTGTTGAACATTTTACTATCCAGTTACCTAGCCACCTATTTCTTTTTAGGAACAATGATAATTCAAATAATATCTACCTACCTAGTATTAGATCAGAAAACTATTTTACACTGGCTAGCTGCATTAAGAACTCAGAAAATAGGCATACCTACTAGGTAGGTACTTGGGTCCTTAACACTTACTTAAGTGTTTAGGTGTATTGTGTACGAAAACTGAATAATCACTGTTTAAGGTAGGTAGGTACATCATGCTAAATCTTAAGAGAAATTTTAGTAGGTAGGTACCTACCTAGATATTTGCAAGAGAAAAAAACAACATTTGGTTTGTAAGTAACCTAGGTATCTAGTTTTAGTTGTTAGTACACCTACCTTAAGGTAACTTACCACATCGATTTGTCTACCTACACCTACCTACCCGACTGTTTTTAAGTAGATAACCTACACTGCCTACTTAAAGTTAAGCCAAATAAAAATGTACCTAGCTTGGGTTCCTGATCTTGCTCTCAGTCTACATAATCAAAATCATAATACCTACTTACTACAGCATTATGTAGGTAGATACCTACCAATGGCACAAAAATTGTCTTTGAAAAAATACCTACATTATAATATTACGTTTATTTATGTAGGTAGGTACCGCATTCAAATAGAACTTGTACCTAAGTACCTACCTACTTAAATAAATATGGGAGACTTTGATATCTAAACAACGCATTATTTGGTAGAAAAACTTTCAGTTCTGTACCTACTATTGGTATTATTTACATTTTCTTATTATTATTCAGGCAACCAAATGCTGTGCAGTATTTTTTTGCCTTCCTTTGGCGAAAAATAGAGGTACATTAACAAAAACAACCTAAAATTCCGCGGCTGCTCAAGGACACTTTCGTTCCGGGCAGAACGCAGCAACCGACTAACGAACCACGCTCGCAAGGCCGGCGAGGCGTAGGTATATTTTTATACCTATTCTGCGGAGTGAATGAGGCCTGGTTCTGCCGTGAAAGAGTAACAAACATCCATATATTCTCAGAACATTTCACGTTTATAATATTAGAAACTAGGATAAGGACAGTAGAATTTCAAGTAGGTTGGTTTTTTTTCAATAAAATAATAGTCTGTGGTGTAAATGCTTCCTTATCATTGCATTGTAGTTCTATAAATCACATCCATCACCTTAAACTGGTTAAGTGGATGTAACAATACTGCATCAAAGTGATGGCTTTAAATTGCTGACCAATCTTTCAGTAGTCTCGAAGCCAACGGTGATTTTTCTATCATTATTATTCAACAAAATGCTGATATGAGTTCAAATTTGACAAAGACTCTGTCACACAAATCCAGATGTAAGTAGGTTCCTACCACTTTAGGTTGTATTTATTTTTTCGTTTACCATGTTATGTAATGTAGGTTTATGTTTGGTTTAGATTGTTTCTTTTATTAAAATGTGTGTTTAATGTTATTCTCGTCAAGTAGTTTTTCTTGCTTATCTCTTATATTTTATACAACAGCAACAACAACAACACCAGCCATTTTACTAAATTGCTGGATATATATCCCCCATGAGAAAGGGGATATTATAATATATATACATAAATTCTACTGGCACTGGTACAACTACTGGCACCAACGACGCTGCTACCCGTCAGCGGTCAGGGGATTTAGCTGTGCCCTTGTAAGGCTATGCTATGCCGCAATAATATAGCCGCCAGAACCCCATTCATTATTCAGCAAGGCGCAAGACCAGTTCTCTTAAATGACAAACCATGGTAATACCGAACCAGCTCAGTCTGAAGACTGATCACCGATAACATACAGAACTTTTACATAAAAATTGAAGACTTTTTATGAGCCATGAGCCATAAGTGTCTATATACAATATACATATTGTCTTTGTATTTTCTAAAGCTATGTTTTTATGTGTTGTTCGTCTTCCTAAAAATATATAAATTAAATAACGAAAAATCTTAAATACATATTCTAGTTCTGATTATTAATTTCGTCCTATAATTAAACAACATGATTTAAAAGTAAACCACTGACTCCTAGCCTCGCAGGCCATCTCAATAATTTGTACACAATTGAAATAGAATTAACTGCTATTGGTTGTTCTTTTGTCCAATAATGAATAAGGTTACGGATCCAAGCTATTTTTGGAATACTTCAAGTGGGTTTATGTTATATGCAAGCTCTTGACCTCGAGGCTTGCTTGAGCAAGGATGAGGTTGATGATGGAGCGAGCTTTCCCATGAAATGCCTGTTTATTCTTTTATTGAAGCTGTTAGTGTCGAAAATCAGATGCTGTCAGCAAGAAGCTCCAAATGTTACCAGTGCACATTATAAATGATGTTTGAAAGCACTTAGTCTGATAAGTAGAGTATCAATCAGATGTAGGTAGATGATAGTTAGCATAGGGCTTGAAGTTCCTATGGAAAAATGGTGAGGACGAAATAAGGGCATCTAGTTCTTGCGTACAATCTTTATAAAAGACTGACAAATATGCAACCTCGCAACAGTGGCTCAAGCTGCCGAGCTTTAAACCTATACCATAAAGCCTCTTAGCCATGCCACCGAGTCAAAGCTACTGAGCTTTGACTCGGTACTAGTCGGTCTGTGTTCTACACTTTATGTATAATATTTAAGTGGTGAATACAGATGTTTTATGTGTAATCCTACACGAGACAATAAAGTATAATAATTCTAATTTTCATAATCAGCTTAGATAAATCAACTGTGATGTAAATATTCATTCATATTGTATTTTATTAGAATTAATTTATTATTTTTAATAATTTCTTGATTTATCGTTCTGTATTAGAAGAAACTTACACACACTTACACACACACACACACACACACACAAACAAACTTGAGCATTCATAATATTAAAGTGATATCCTAAGGAATTTCACAAGACAAACATAGCTCAAATCAGAGTCACCTATTATAGAATAGTTATTACAAACCTTGTGTGCATTTCTTTCTAAAACAATCAGGTTTGGTTCCGTGCTGGTTCAGTGGAAAATTGACTACTGTTGGAATGTTGCCTGGTAGGGGAACATTCAGTAACGGGAAGCTGCAACAAACAATTTAGTAGGTATGACTAAAAACAAGGAAAATCCATATTTGGACATAACTTTCCTTTTTAGACGGCCTCTGTGGCGCAGTGGGCGAAGGCTCGCCTGAGACGCAGAAGGTTGCAGGTTCGATTCCCGCTGCGGGACAAATGTTTGCATGTTCTGTAGATATTTATCTCGGGTCTGGGTGTTTTCTTTGTATTTACAAAAAAATATATGTGTAGTATATCAATCATGTGGTTCCCATAATACAAGCTGTGCTTAATTTGGGGCTACATGATGCTGTGTGATTACCAGTGATCGGAATTAGGTGAGCTAAAATACCTAAAGTTCGAAAAATAACAGAGACTAAGTGGAGACGCCTTGCGACTAAATATTTTTCCGGGAAAATTTTCCCGGGTTTCGAGAAATTACTTAGGTCCATCTAAAATTAATACAGTAAAATAACAATCGAATTAATTTCCTCTTCTTATTATTGATAACAAGAAGAGGAAACGAATTCGATTGTTGTAAAAAACGGTAAGCACGATTTTTATTGTTTTCAACAAATAAAATGAACGATGTAAGTAAGCGCGGAAGCTAATGTGATTTATAAACCAGCTTTAGTAAATAGCTATAGTAATAAAAACATTTATTTAAGCAAGGGAATAAAAAAGCCATTTTATAGTTTTTGTACCATTTATTCATTTTGTACAGATAATGGAACTCAAAATCAATAATTAAGAAAGTAACCAGTCCTACCTAAGATACACAGTCGGAACTCTAAACATTATTTCCATTGATGTTGAATTTGTCCCTTAATCTGAATCGCTAACGTTTTCATCATGGACGGAGTATAAAGAAATATCTTCGTCCGGAGAATTAAAGAAAATCATTAGGAGTTTTTCCATATTATCTATTTTCAAACGATTTCTTTTTGTACTTAAAATCCATTTATACGTAGAGAAGGACCTTTCAACATCAACTGAAGTTACAGGTACATATTTATAGAATGACAATAATTCATTTTCATTATCTAATCCTTTATCTATATTTTCACAAATGTCTCTTAATGCATCTAGATCGGGATTTCTGTCCATAACGTTTTCTAATTTTTGTTTTACTGGTTCAGAAGAACACCAGCTTAGAACAATTCTTGCTTCATCAAAAATATGGAAAGATTCCGTCAACAATAAGTTAGACTTTTGCAATTTTTTTAATGAAATTTGAATTATTTTAAAATATTCGTCAATGTAATCTAAATCAGTTTTTAAACTTTCTTTTCCTAGGACAGTTTTAGCATGCCTGATAGACAAAGAATCAGAACTTCTTAGAAGTCTTACAATAGTTTTTATTTCTTCGTAATATTCAGCATAATACGAAGCTGCTTCTAGCCATGTACCCCACCTTGTTATGACAGGTTCAGGTGGCAATGGCAGGCTCGGAAATTTTTCCCTTAACAATTTTACTCTATTAGGAGCCTTTAAAAATATTTTTTTTACATTTGAAATTAAAGTATCCACATCCGCATATTGTGTCCGTATTTTTTCTGCAACGCGGTTAAGAGCGTGTGCTAAACAGGTAACATGTATCATATTTGGCAAGGAGTTCTTTAACATTCTTCCTGCTTTTAACATATATGCTACGCTATCAGAACATAAAACTAAAACATCTCCTACTTTGTCTTCATACGAGTCTCCCCACATATTTTCTAGGCATCCAATCACAAAATGAGCTATTGTCTCTCCATTTACTTTTTCTAACATTTTGCAAGCTATTAAAAATGGTTTGTTTGTTGCGAGATTTAAAGGTTTTACAAGAAAATTTACAATATAACGACCTAAATAGTCGGTAGTTTCATCTAGAGATATCCAAAGTTTCTGATTAAGAACATGGTCATGGATTAATGCAATTTTTTTTTTAAAAACTACGTCTAAATAAACCTTTCTCAATAACGATTCATCGGGAATCCTTTTAACATTTGTACATTTACAACACATATATTTCATTAAAAAAGTTTTAAACTCTGGTCGATTTACTCGTGACCAGGGTATGTTACACAATATAAGAAATTGTATTAAATCTAAATAAAATTCTTCGTTCACTTGCCTAGCAGTACCTTGATGTTTTGGTCCGTCAATATGCCTCTGTATATTGCTTTTTTTGCATACAATAGAATTCTCACATTTAGAACAAAATATCGTGTTGCTAGCGGGGTCGTGGTACAATTCGGGGTGATCTCTAATCCACGACTGTACAATCCCGTCGGTAGGTTTGGTCGCCATTTATTTGCTAGTTGCGTTGAGGCAGAAAAATTACTGAAAACAATGAGACAAATATATAGTTTCTACACTTTTCCAGGGACGTCTTCGCGTAAAATATAGTTTGATGATAGAATTGCCAGTAGCTCCAACATTTGTGCACGAACTCAAATATAAAACACTGAATAAAATTCCATAAATAAATAGTTGCATAAAATTGTTTGAATTTGGTAAATTTATCAAAAGCAGTCTAATATTTAGAATGTTTTAAAAGTGTAGTACAAATCAAAGACTTACCAAGTAATTTGATTGCCGTAAAGCGCAGTAAATTTCTGGTTGCAGTAAATCGTAGTCCGTAAATTCAAGCCAAGGTAGATAGCTACAAGTAGTGATATGGTTGCAATAAATCGCAGTCCGTAAATTCAAGCCAAGGTAGTTATGTGAAGCAGATCCAATAATCGATACGAAAACAGGTTAATAAAATATTCACGAGTCTAAGATACACACGCTGCCGAGGTAACTACAGAAGTGATGCACGCACGCATACAAGTTATGACGCCGTTTGGATGCAAAACACCCTCACCCTTCAACCCTTTTGTCATTGTTTACTTAAACAATGATTCGTTTCCCAGAATAGCCAAAGCATGCTGTCCCTTTCTTAGCGTTTGTTGTTGTTGTTTATCACTGGTTTGCTGTGTATTGCTACAAACACTTAAAGGGACAGCATGATTTGGCTATTCTGGGAAACGAAAACATAGGCGAATCCAGTTTTTTACCTGAGTTAATAACAAAATAAATCTTATTGAAGTTTGTTAAAAAGGAAAATTAATTCAGTTAGTTTTCTGTATGAATAACATTAATATTAAATGTACTTAACTGATATCCTAAAACTTGGAACAAATTCCCAATTTCCGGGAAAGATTTCCCGGAAAAAAATGTTAATGGTAAGGAAGTCTCCATTTTTTTTGACTCTATTCTTTGAACTTTAGGTAAATTAGCTCACCTAATTCCGATCACTGGTGATTACGTCCCTCATTATTTATTTATTTATTCTCAATTAATTTTTTTATAAGGACAATATTATTATTTACTAATATTAAAAACTAGCTTACGCAATCAGCTTCACTCTTATAATAAATACTTTTTAACCAAAAATTAAAACGCCGAAAAACTGGAAAGCAAAAAATAATAAACCTTTCTTATTTAACCTTAATAACTAAGTTCTTAAACTAATATAAATAATGAGCGCCATTGCGCCTTGTTCTGAGCTCAACACATCCAGCTTCTACCAGCAGCCTTACGCAAATCGTCACTCCACCTAGCTGGAGGGCATTGCACACTATGTTTGCCAAGCCGCGGTCTCCACTCAAGAACAGTAACCTTAGGTTATAGTTTATACTACTATATCAATATTTGAAAATATAGCCCATGCACCATTATTAATTATTATTATAGCCTTTAGTCAGATGTGTGTGTGTGTGTGTGTGTACTTGTTTGGTTTTGATTGTTTTAAAACTATATTGACTCTATCATCTGTGTGCATCATTCATCTCTATTTTGTGAGGTACTTGTCCATATTTGCATGTGTACCTAAAAATGTAAAAGTAAAACCAGCACCTGTGATGCAATGTTTACATTTCATGGAATGTAATTGACAGCATCTATATTGGTTTATGTAAACAAACATCAGGGAATGAATAAAAATGTATCAACGATGTAGACGTTTTCCGGTCATGAAGAATTTAATTGCGTCTATAACGGAAAGGAATTTTGCTAGGTAGTGTTAATACCTGATAAAAAGTGGGTTAAATACGCAAGACGTAAGGCGGGCAATGGCAAGTCATGGCTCTAGTCACATTAACTATTATTATTTACTTACCAGCACAGGAGTACAACGGACAGTGCTACGGTAATCACCGTAACAGGATAGGATGAACAGAATAAGCCATAGGTGTAGTAGATCTGAGCTACCCTTTCAGGCAGTGTTGTTCCTGCCATAGCCGCGGTTTTCAGGTTAATAATACCCCATTAAAATCACTGTAATTGTCTTAGAGCAATCTCTCAGAAGCACCACGTTATTTACTTCACTGCAGCTCCACTGTTTATCTGGGGGATACGGACACACGGGTTCAGCTCACATAGGCTGCATGTATTACAGTCCATCGGGTGCCCGGTGGTAGAAGGAACGCTTATTTGAATAATTTGCATCATGCAAGCATACCCTACTTCAATTATAGCTTAGCTATTGTGCACCTTTTTATTTATATTACATCAATCACACTACACACCAAGAGAGACAGCGCGCACGGCACAAGCAATGAATGAATGATTCGTAGATTGATTGATTGAGGAAATGCTAGAAATTGTTTCGTTCTGTTATGTGTCAGATTTATAATGACACCTCATTTGACAGTGATTGTAATTTTTTTGACTTAACAAAATAAAGGTCATGGACGCTATACCACAGAGGCCATAAATAAAAAAAAGAAAATTTCATCAACACGGCTCTATCATCTTGGCCATAGAAGTGTGGGTAAGAACCAACGTTAGTTCTATTCTAGCTTCAACTTCGAGAGTAACCACTCTCGAGTCTTTGGGTGTTGCTCTGAGTTCCCAGAAGCGTTACGCTGTCCAATTACTTGGCTACGATGGTGGAGTCCCATGCTGGTCCAGAGAATTTGGTGTCTCCAAGAGCTCTGTAGAGGTTGGAGGTCACTATGGAGAGTTATTGTCAGGAGGCCGTGCGTGAAGCGGAGCGATAGCGTTAAGGTGAATGTGGCGGCTGTAGTCCGCGCGGTTATACATACATCCGTTGGGCCAACGTTACCACGAAGTCCTTGACGATGGGAATTTCCATGTCACGAAGGATGACGTCGTTTCTGACATAACATCCAGCTCCTGCGCACACACGGAGAGCAATATTTTTCTGGACTGGAAATCATTTTTTTCATCTTGATTGATGGTTGTAGTTTTTATTAAATTTTATTTTCTAGTCAGTTTTTCTAATGTATGTCGTTTATTATTATTAGTATTATAACTGTTATACGTTAATAATAAGACACAAGTATTAGTGAAATAGAATAAAAAAAAAGACGTGTGGCACTCGGGGACTGCCGCGGTAAAGCTATTGCATAGCATTTTGTATCAACTTATGCAATTATAATTATTTATTTATTTTATTTATGCAGTATTTCTTTTTCTTTGATATTAATTCAAGTTACACTTTTTGAGCGTGGTGATCGTCTCGATTCGTGCGAGCTTCGTAGAGTCGTACAATACGTCTAGTTGCACGCACACAAACACCGTGTTAAACAATGCACGGCCTTCAAGCCACACCGTGCCCGTCGGAGTGGGGAGCGTGAGGTTTTTTTTCGTTACGGAATTTCTGGATTCGGTCCCCGCGCTCAAGGCCCTCGATAGAAGCTATGCAATAGCTTAATAGATTGAACGGAAACTCTCTGATAAAGAAAATTGTGCGCCGATCGTTTTTTGTCATAGTCGCCATTGCTATAGGAGAAAACAGGACCTGACTGAAGACTGGACGACTGGACTTATAAACCGTACTACGTTGCCTCATGTTATTATGAACAATTATACTTGATACTTGTGAAATTGTGGAAACTATCCCAGAAGCTATCCTTTATATTAATTTTAAGACTTTACCTAGTTGTCTTCCTATTTCTGTGTAGCGAATGATTACCTTGTTTTCTATGGCTCATTATTTATATAGTTCTTGCACGCGGCTTTGTTTGAGTAGGATTTTTTTTATTGAGTAATTAATATGAAAAAGACTTGACAGTGCGTTAGGCTGTGCCCTCAGAGATTGTACCTGTACTTATAAAACAAACAAATTAAATGTGCGTTTTTTTCCCTACTTAGTGGGTTTAGTTCTTGTTTAGTTCAATGTTGTCGTTTTAAACCGCAAATAATTAGTTTTAAACGGTCGAAAATTCGCCTACAAAGTAAGGCCGCGCGCGCCAGTGTATGAGCGTATAGGCACATTGCAACAGTCGAGCCACAACACGAGTGACGACGACGTCAACGAGAGTGTGACAATGTGAGTTTGGTTTTAAACCGAATCAAGTTGATTTATTTTTATTCATCCTGGACGGAAGTAGTGCAATACTACTAGCAGGAGATCTCAACGCTAAACATACGGCTTGGGGCTCCCGCGTAATCACACCTGCCGGAAAATGATTGTTTGAAGATACGGAACAACACAGCTACGAAGTGATTGGACCGGAATCGCCCACACATATACCATCACGAGCATTTTATCAGCCTGACGTACTTGATATAGTGTTGCACCAGGCATTATGGTGCCCTATACACGTGGAGGTTCTGTACAACTTAGATCGAGAATATCTCCCTGTACTTATAACCCTCGGATTAAAAGCTGATTTGGTTGCACCAGGCCCTCGCCTCAAAGTAGACTGGAAAGCATATCAAAATTCCCTTTTAGATCTGAATATAGGTAAACTGACAACACCTGAGGAGATAGAAACCGCAGCTTCTCACATAGTAAAGCGACTCACAGCCGCAAAAAACGCAGCCACCTCAGAAATAAGCTATGACTCACATCGACGAGATGAGCTTCCAGTAAATTTAGAAATCGCACTGCGTGATAAACGCAAACTGCGAATACTCTGGGCACGCACTCGAGACCCGCGAGTCAAGAGTCGTCTAAATACTTGTGCAGAAAAGGTATCACTGGCTATTGGAGAGTGGAGAGGCTCATCGTGGGACAATGTCATTGACAATGCCTCGGAAAACGATAAAAACCTCCACCAACTGAACCGGCAACTCTCTTCTGCGCCAGCCCCCGTCTGCCAGTTGCTTAATGGCGATGGCAAACGTTGCTACGCTGCTTCAGACAGAGCAAAGATACTGGCGGAACATCTAGAAACACAATTCACACTGAACCTAGTACCAGTTAATGTATCCTCGTCCATCATCAACCAGCATGCACATGTAGTACAGCGTGTGAAAAACTTTCTTAATTCTCCAGTTGAACCTCTCGCAGGGGACAGCTTCATTTCCCCGGCGAAGATGTACAAAACTGTATGCCTCCTGCCAAAAAAGACAGGCACCAGGGTTTGACGGGCTACCAAATTCCGCATTCAAACTGCTACCGTGCAAAAGCCTTGTTACATTGACAAAACTATTCAATGGAATTCTCCGAACAGGTCACTTTCCAAGGCAACGGAAAATTGGGAAGGTAATTGTACTGCCAAAACTTGGCAAAGACCGTCGTCAAGCCGCTAGTTATAGGCCTATTACACTTCTCCCGCAGGTGGCTAAGCTATTTGAACGCATGCTGATCCGTAGGTTAAGACCGTTCCTCACCCCACGAGTAGAATAGTTTGGCTTCCGGGGGCAACATTCAACAACGCTCCAGCTTACTCGTGTTTTTCACCACCTATCCACGGAGCTTAATTCCAAACGCCACACCATCGGCGTCTTTCTAGATATAAGGAAGGCTTATGACCGGGTGTGACACGAACGACTTCTCTTTAAACTATTGGAAACGAATACGCCCCATGCATTGATTCGCATAATTGCTTCATTCCTCCAGCAACGAACCTTCTTTGTTTCGGTAGAGCACGCTGTCTCCCCAAAAAAGCGCATCGTAGCTGGAGTTCCCCAGGGTAGCTGCCTGTCGCCGACCCTGTTCGCACTATACACAGACAGTATACCCACCCCTGATGCTCACAGAGGTAGGGAACCAGATGCAATGCTAGCCCTATTTGCCGACGACAGTGCCTTCTTCGTATCGTCTTCTAAAATATCTAGAGCCCAGAGAAGAATGCAACGTCTACTAGATCAGCTACCCGTCTGGCTAGACAAATGGCATATGGCCGTTAATGTCAGTAAGACGGCTGCAATCCTAGTAGGACGGCAACGCTCGCTCCCAATGCCATTGACATTAAGAGGTCAGCCCATTTAATGGCAAACCACGATTCGATACCTGGAGGTCCACATCAAACGGTCCCTGCGGATGAATCCGCAAGTGGATCACGCTATTCGTCAAGCACGAACAGCTCGAGCGATGTTGCGACCTGTATTAGCGTCGAGACTGCCATTAAAAACAAAAGTGGATATTTACAAAACGTACGTTTGCTCCCGCCTAACATATGCAGCCCCTGCCTGGTATGCTCTCTGCTCCAATACAAATATAAAACGACTGGAGGTGCAACAAAACATTGCCCTTCGCGTATGCACTGGAGCGGGCAGATATATCAGAAATGATGTCATTACACGGGATGTACAGATGCCATCGGTAGCAGTATTTGTCACCATGTTAGCATCCACGTCGCATGTTCGGCCGCGCCGACAACTGCCGCCACTGCCATTTGCATGGTATCGCCCCGCTACATGCAAGACCCCCGGACGGACGCCCGCTTCCGCGGGATCTATTCTCGCAATGTGACAATGTGAGTTACACTCACAAGGCGAAAGCGGTTCCCCGGAGTGAGTTGAGAGCCTAGAGAGAAGGCGAAAAGGGAAATAGGGACGGAGGCTGAGAAGAGGACACTGTGGTGGTCCATACATTGTGTATACATTTATTTATGTATAATATGTATTATGTTTACTTGAATGTATATGTGTATACATGTATGACATTTAGGTGTGTGCGCAAAGAGTGTATACATAGCTTATTCCTATTTTGATCTGTCTGTAACTTCACTTTTCTCTTTTACCCACTCTAAATAATTATGCATCCTACTCTCTATGTTAACCCACCCTTAATAGCATAAGCCATTACGGAGTATTGAAGAAGGAAGAAAGAAGAATATATATAGGACGCAGAAGTCTATCCTAAGCCTATCCAGTCTAACAGACTTAATGAAGCAAGGACCATCAATATACAACACCTCTGATGTCGGCCTATGCTTCTACCAAATTACCCAGAGGTAGTCGCCTCTGCGTGTTGAATCCAGGGTAGAGAGGGAATCCTTGAGGCCCTAACTAAACTAACTTCCGAGGGCTTACCACAGGTTTTTATAGTTTACGAAAACTTTATAAGTTTCGGTATCTTTCCATACATTTTCAGTACAGGACCTCTAGGGAAACGTGCATGAACTACGAAAATGTATGGAAAGATACCGAAACTTATAAAGTTTTCGAAAACTATCTAAACCTGTGGTAAGCCCTCGGAAAAGTATCAAGCAAGAGCGTTTGAAGAAAACCTGCTGCTGATTTTCAACTACACACCCATAGATTACACACCCCTATGACGCTTGTGCACTACACAAGTATAATTTATCTGTTCGGCAATCCGACTTTTTACGGTCCGGTGTGGCAGTAAAAAAACGGATGATTGGCTTGTGCACCACAAGGAATTTTACTGTAAAGTTTGCCGGCAGTCAAACAGAAAAAGTTCCGATCCCAAGGTCTATAAAACCCCAAAAATTTGAATTTCGCTCTCCTCCTTCATCATTACGCCCTGATCTCTTTATTACTATAATTATAAGGTTATAACATACAAGCTTTTGCCCGTTAGTTTGCTCGCAATTCTTTTTTCTGGATGAAAGGTAAGGCCTATGTCATTTTCTTTACCCCAGACAACAAAATCAGCCCTATCAGTCCACTGCTGGACATTGGCCTTTCCTATATGAAGGGGGATATCCCATAATCCCCACGTTGGGCATGCAGGTTAGGGATCGCAGGGCAAGGCTTCTAGCACTGCTGACGCTGCTGCCCGTCAACGATCTGGGAATTTAGCTGTGCCGATGTTATAAGCTATGCTATGCTGCAATCAGCCGGCCGCCAGAGCCTCTCTTGTTAGTTAGCAGGGTGCAGCACGGTCAGAAGAGGTTGGCTTGAGTTCTTAACCCCTTACACCCTAGTTAGTACTGCTAGTTAGAATAGGAGTCATTGATATAATTCCAATGAACTCAAATACGATATCTATAGTGTAAGTTCGTGAGGAGTTAGTTATCTTTAGGGCTTGCATTATCCGTTGACTTTTGGTATCCGGATAATTCGGATAGTAATGAACTTTACTATCCGGATATCCCGATATTTCGGATAATTCGGATAATTTTAGGAAAAGCTTCAAAAAACATCAATCAAAGGAAATTAAGTTATAAAATAGCTAGTTATTATAAAATGTTGAAGTTAAAACAACATTCACTTCAAAAATGCAGCACTATAAACAATAAAACTTTATTATTTCTTCTAAAACATCTTCACTTATATAGTAAATGAGTAATGATGGGATCTTATTCAATTCAAGTGTTGAAGTGTATAGCAATGCCATTATGTCAATTCGCCTCCGAGACCAGTACTTATCGTGTCCAACTTAAAAAGACAGGGAGACGTAATCTCTCCGAAACTATCCATCTGTGCATTGGAGGATGTCTTTCAGTTGTTGCGCTGGGACGGGCAAAGCATGGTCAATGATCAATATTGATAGTGAGTACATCACTCACCTTCCATTTGCTGACCATATAGTTATCGTGACAAAATCGCTGGATGACTTTGGCACTACTATGCTTGTTACAGGTGGGTTTCAAAATAAATGCATAAATATCGAAGTTGTTAACTACTATGCTTCGTGGTTCAGTTTTTTAAAAGGGTGATGACCCTTCTTAAAAACTACAGACCTATTTCGCTCCTGACCCACATCTACAAGCTGTTTTCTAGGGTCATTACGAATCGTCTTGCCAGAAGACTCGACAAGTTCCAGTCGGAGCAGGCCGGGTTTTGCAGAGGATATGGCACCATAGACCACATTCACACAGTGAATCAGATTATACAGAAGTCCGAAGAGTATAAACAGCTCCTGTGTCTGGCTTTTGTGGAATATGAGAACCTTTGACTCAGTCGAAACCTGGGCTGTCCTGGAATCCTTGCAGCGATGCCAAGTGGACTATCGTTATATTAAAGTGCTCAGATGTCTGTATGAAGACGCCACTATGAGTGTCCGAGTACAGGACCAGCAGTCTAACCCCATCCAACTGCGCCGAGGAGTGAGACAGGGAGATATCATATCTCCGAAACTGTTCACAGGCGCGTTGGAGGATATGTTTAAGACACTGGACTGGAAAGGATGGGCATAAACATAAACGTCGAGAACATCTCACACTTGCAATTCGCTGATGACATAGTGCTACTGGCGGAGTCACTGGAGGACCTGCAACAAATACTGGACGGCCTAGCAGCCTCGCGAAAGATAGGTCTCGGCATGAATTTGGACAAGACCAAAGTCCGGTCAGTGACCAAATTGATTCGAGATCTGTCGTCGTTGATGAACACCTTATTGAAGTTTTTTCGGAGTATACACAACTCAGGCAGATATTGCAATTGGGTAGAAACTGGGTAGCTTCGAGAAGGAAGCCAAGAGGAGGATGCAGCTTGATTGGACAACATTTGGAAAACTACGTCGAGTTTTCTCGTCACCCATACTGCAATGTTTCCAAACGAAAGTTTTCGATCAGTGGCCAGTGCGTCCTATCCGTCATGACATTCGGACTAATTTGAAGCCGAGACGTGAACACTCACAGTACGGATATTCCACCAGTTTAAAGTCGCTCAGCGAGCTATGGAACTAGCTATGCCCGGAGTATCTCTGAAGGATAAAATCCGTAACGAGTATATTCGACATAGAACTAATGTGGTTGACATAGCTCAGAGAATAAGCAAGCTGAAGTGGCAGTGGGCTGGCCATATCTGCTGAAGAACCGATAACCGCTGGGTTAAATGAGTTCTTGATTGGAGACCGTGGCTCGGCAAACGTAGAGTAGGATGCCCTCCAGCCAGATGGAGTGCCGATCTGCGAAAGGCTGCTGCTATAAGCTGGATGCGTCTAGCTCAGGACAGGGCGCAATGGCGCTCATTAGGGGCGGCCTATGTCCAGCAGTGGTCTGCTATAGCCTGATGATGATGATGATGATGATGATGATGATGATGATGATGAGGTCCAACTTTGACAAAGACGTTAACCAATGAATCAGATGGGCACAACGCAGGAACAGCGTTCGGATTATTACCTACTGATTTTTTATACAATATAGTTATTACATAATGTGATTGAAACAGTAAATTCCAAATGAATAAAACCCAGATGACAATTTCTAACTTGAAACAAAAAATAAACACTACCTACCGTACTACTATGGAAGATCGCCTCTTGTAGACTACGTGTTAGTTTTAGAATCTATAAAAGATGCTATAAATATTTTAAATTAACCGTTATAAATTCAGATTATTTGTTAGATACGTGTACACACTGTACGTAATGAAATATTATAGTTCTGATGAAGAGAACTCCTTAAACAAATTGATATTTTTTAAGCATTTTACTATCCGTATTATCCGAATTATCCGGATATAAAGGTCGTCATTATCCGGATAGTAAAACTGACAAATTATCCGGATAATTCGGATATCCGGATATCCGGATTGCAAGCCCTAGTTATCTTGCAGATTTCAGATCACTTGGTTCTAGAAATAATGTAAGTAAAAAACGGATGGTTATGGCTTGAGTGTGGAATAGTTTGCGTGTTTTTTTGATAATGCAAACTTTGTGTTTCTGATCCCAATTGGTGTATTTCACACTCAGCCCTTAGACCTGTGGGTGGAAATTACTCACATTATCATCGAAGTTGGTTAGCGAAGCCAGCCACCAACCTTTTTGTAGTAGGCATTGAGCGATAGTAACAATATATATTAATGGTAGTAGGTATCTTATTAGAGATAAACCTACCAAATACTATAATATCCCATCCTGGATATCTAACCTATCTAGATAATATGAAAGATAGCAATTAAAAGTAGGTTTTAAAAATCGGCAAGCAGAGCGAGCCACTTTTTTTTGTAGGTTAATTAAATTCCATCTTCTTAAAATACAAAAATGTATCTAAGGTAAAAAAAATACGAAAAATCCGGTGGGTACACCTCATGATCCGAAAAAAAATTCCCTCAGGCCCGAGCTCATGTCGGAAAAGTCAGAAAACGGTCAAAAAGTCCGCATGGGCAACGCTAAGACGGCACTAATTTTTCTTCACCGTCCGTCTTTACTCCCAGGTACGGTGCAGTTTAGGGTAGCTGTATAGGGACAAAGAGAGCTCTATATGTAGCTCTTTCTTCATGTTCACCCAGAAGTCGCATATTATAAATAGAGATGTATTTAGATGTACTTACTTATTTTTAATATATTTATGACAATACTATATAAAAAAAAACGTGTTAGAAAATTCCCGGCACGCACACTGACAAGCGGTCTGAAACATTTGGATCGTTTTCATGACGCACTCGTGCAAGCGATATATTATCATCATCATCATCATCATCATCATCAAAAAGAAGAATGATTTTTTCGAAAATCAATGTTCAATGTATAATTAAGACGAAGCTAATGTCGGAATTAGATCGTTGGTATAATGCGTCGGAAGGAGGCAATGACGCGCATGTTTTTTATTGCTTTAATCTCGGACCGGAGTGGAGAAAAGTAAAATGTCGGACGGTAAAATTACGGATAATGCACAAGCTACTATTTAATTGAATTGTCTGCCATATCGGACGGTACAAAATCGGATTGCCGGACAGTATAATTTCTCGTAGTGCACAAGCACACTTAGTGCTACTTACTCTATGGTTGTGATACTATTTCTTTCGCATAGGTGGCGCAATGGGATACGGTAGGGCCTAGACAGAGAAAGCTATAGACGACGAGATAATTCATCTCATTCTTTCAAGAAAGAGAACTACTTATGCGTGCTTCATGCAAATAAGGGAGACCGCACTATAGATTTGCTGTCCCTTATCGCGTGCCGGTTTTTTCGTTGTTTAGCGCAACATTGCGCTAAACAAACTTTGGCAGCTAGCAGCAGTTTCGGAAGATTTTGTGAAAAACTTGCTTGAAACTAAATTATTACCTGAAAAAATTATGTTTCATCTATTGTAAATCAATAATAACAAATGAATGTTATGGATTTCTCTATCAAAATGGATCGGTGTAGTGTATTTTGGTGCAAAAGTGGCAGTGATCAAAACATTCCGGATTTGTCTTTTCAAGCGTAAGTATCGTACTTTTGACGAGGTATTTATTCAAAAATGGATGATTAACTAGACTTCCACAATAAATAACAACATTTAGAGCAGAAATCTGTAAGAAAATAAGCCAAAAAGTGAAATTCAATTTTGTTTTGTTTTGTTTGGTGTTGCCGGCATTTGAAATGAATTTTGCCCACTGCACATTAATTTTTGGCTCAACTTTCATTTATTTGTAGTGAGCTAGGCGACTGGAACTTTTGTCACAGATAGGTCTATATCTAGGAAGCCTAAATCTAAAATGGCGTAGTGCGGAAACAAATCGTTTTTGAGATATGATTATTTGAAAATTCATCTTCTTTGTATTTATGGCCTCTGTGGTATTTTTTGGTGATTCGACATTGACAATGATATTTCTCGTTGTTAATGTAATACGTTGAATAGACAGTCGGTTATTAGATTTTTTACAACCACCTGGAAATCCTTGTCGCAGCAGTAGGTTCTAGGACACCCCAACTTGAGTAGCAATATCACAGAACTGACGCAGATCACCCCGATGCCACGTAGTCTTGTGGTCCCTATGCGTATAAAATTTATATATTTAAAGATTGGATATAAAAAATGTGGAACCAGAAATTCCCGTGGAAGATCCTGAGTGGAGCTAGCCCGCGAGGACGAGTGGACGAAGCGACACTCAGGGCCGACGAGGTCAAATACCCGAATCAAATATCCATTTTTATGATTTGAAACTGTTTTTAAACTGATCATAGGTCATAGGTCCGTAGTAGTCCGGTAGTGTGTTTTGGCGTATATTGTTTAATTTTTTTTCTCTAGTTAACCTCAAAACCTAATTCATTTTTTCTCGGAAACTGTGAGTTTCCCCCTTTTAGAGGGAGGGTCCTCACTCCCTCCCTGCCCTGCCCCACCCCATAAGCTATAAGCTATAAGCATATAAAGAAAAGTAGTTTCATTTTTTATTAGAACTTTAAATAATATAATTTCTTTGGTTCATTATTATTTGCATAGCCCAAATTTCAGGATAAAAAACCAAAGGCCACGTAATTTAATGGATGGTAACTGAAAATACACCTTTATGTCTCCAGTTATGTGAATCTTCCACAGTATGTATAAAAATCTTTAATCTTTAATCTAGTTTGATACTGATTTTATCGTTTAAAAGCCATGTGCTATATTTGGTCAACCTTGAAAAACCGAAGTTTTAATGAATGTATAGGAAAAAAGACCACGAAAACCAAAGAATTCATTATTTTTATATATGTTGTGCTATTAAATGTTAGGTTATTGTTATTATTATTATTATCATACCTACAATGATAGTATTCGTTCATTTTTGTTTTGGTTTAGAACTGTTTTTTTATTTCAGACTAGAGAACCAGAGGTTACGTTAAATCAACGGATCATTCAGATTTAAAACGGATTCGGGATTCGTCAGTCACAACTGACAGCATTTTTTGACAATTCACCTATATGCCCCCAATTATTTAAATCTGCCACAGTAAGTAAGTATCAAAAAGCCTAAGCTATATTTTATCAAAACCGGGTAAGTGAAACCCAAGATACTGCTTGCCTTCTCCGAAGTACCCGCAATTTAAATTAGCTAGTTGTGGGTTCAATTCCCACTGCGGGGCAAATGTTGCATGTTCTGTTTGGGGCTACATGATGTTGTGTGATTACGTCCCGCATTATTTATTTATTTATTTATTTACAATGGACTTTGACTGACAGGAAAGAAATACTTTAATGTTAGCTCCATTTTTCAAAAAGTTTCCACTAAGATTTTATACTAGCTTCTGCCCGCGGCTTCTCACACAGCTGGTGTAGCTCTACATAATGTGTAATGACAATTTGTTATATAGGTACACCTAGTTAACTACCTACAAAGCCTCGGTCTGCCTACTATATAACCATATTGCTAAATTTACCCTTAGACAGGGTTTATGTGAGATACCTTACCTATAACCTGTAACATAATGCAATTTGACACCATGTAAATAATTTACTCCGGCGATCTTCGCAGATCATCTTAGTTAAGGAACACTTCGCCCGGACACTACTTATATGGGTGATCTGGATGGTATTTAGATCTGAGCGCTTCCGTCCTTCGGAAGGCACGTTAAGATGTTCTTCCCGGCTTTTTCAGTTGTTAGCCATGTCGGAGGCCTTCGGGTGGCCTAAAAATTCCGACATCAGAGTTGGCCACTATTTCTTACGAAGAAGAAGAAGACCAATATATTTCATGCCTCAATTCATATGTTTCATCATCATCATCATCAGGAGCGCCATTAATAGCTTGTTATTTTTCCCAGCCAGAACGATGTACGTGTGTAACTTGTAAAAGAAATAAATGTATTGTATTGTATTGTATTTTGTATCTAAATTTTGCGTGAGGGAGAAATAAACAATACGCAATACCTTTCGCCTTTATTATATTAGTAGAATTGCTAGCCTTTTATGTACGCATTTTCTACAGATTACATTTGTTATGTTTAAATACTGAAATTAATTTTTGATTACTGTTTATAGGGTAAATCACCATCATACACACCTAGAAGGCTGCGAAATTGCGTTGCGTTGGACTGCTGAGCTATTAGAAGATACGCGAAAAACTGCGAGCTCTTGGGGAAAAAAGTTGGTGTTTAATAAAAGAGTAGCGAATTTAGAAAATATGATTGCAGAATCGAAAGCATAATTTTCTAAATGTTGAAGTTTTTGAGAAATAAAAATATATTTCCTATGATTCTATTCTTTTTTGCATGTAGGAATTTTAAAAGCTTATACAAGAAACATAAAGACATGCGTGAACGACAACTTAGGACACAAATAAATAATAGGACATTTTTGCCGTTCTGTAAAAAATCAATGCAAAAGATATCTTTATTCATGTCCGTTAAAATATTCAATAGTCTCCCCGAAGACATGAAAGATTTGACACTTAGCCTTTTTAAAATAAGACTTCACAAATGGCTTGTAGATAAATGCTTTTATACGATCAAACGAATTTATTAAAACTAAATAATAATTTACTATTTCTATTTCTTCTTTTGAATGGTTAGTTTTCATTTTGACATATATTTATTGAGTAATCTTGATTGTCAACTTAATTATTGTTAGTTAAAATTAACCGATATCAATGATAATTAATGACATATAAACATATAACAATTTAATATTTGCACGCTTCTGTAATGAAGTATAAGTATGCGATCCACATAGCCTTTAAGATCCTTTCCTTTGTAATTGCTTGTAATGGCTTGTAGATAAATGCTTTTATACAATCAAACGAATTTATTAAAACGAAACAATAATTTACTATTTTTATTTCTTCTTTTGAATGGTTAGTTTTCATTTTGACATATATTTATTAAGTAATCTTGATTGTCAACTTAATTATTGTTAAGTAAAATTAACCGATATCAATGATAATTAATGACATATATACATATAACAATTTAATATTTGCACGCTTCTGTAATGAAGTATAAGTATGCGATCCACATAGCCTTTAAGATCCTTTCCTTTGTAATTCTGCTCGCAGTTTGTCGCGTATCTTCTAATAGCTTAGCAGTCCAACCGAAAATTTTTTCGCAGCCTTCTAGATCTGTATGATGGTGATTTACCATACTTTTATGCAATTCAATATAATTTGATATGAAAATTATATAGGTGGTGCATTCAATCAAATTTGCTAAACATCCTTCCTTCCCTTACATATTATCAAAAGTCATTATAACTTGTTAGTGAAGCAGATTATAAATGAAAAAAATTTTCGTCATGCAGGTAAAGTATTAATCTAATGATTATTGGTTAGTATAAATTGATAGATTAATCGTTTACCTGCATGACAATAATTTCTTGTTATATATGTTTGTCTTTGAATTCCTTGTGCAATATGCAAATATTTTACCCATTATCCTCATCAGCCTATAGCAGTCCACTGCTGGACATAGGCCTCCCCTAATGAGCGCCTGAGTTCCTGTCCTGAGCTCGACGCATTCAGCTTCTACCAGCAGCATTTCGCAGATCGTTACCACCTGGCCGGAGGGCGTATTATCAGTATATTTTATCCAAATCTATGGAAATTTTAATTATCTGGCAACCCTGCAGTTGAAATGAGAAAGACAAGGGTGGCCACGCATACTATAAATCTATATATATACTTAATCTATGCGGTAGGGGGTAGGTAATACGTAAGTACAAGTTATTCCAATAGATGGCGTTACTTTATTTGTCATCCGTCTCGCGATCGTGTTGTGAGAAAAACGATCTCATCAAAAAGAGCCCTCCCAGATAGGCGATTCGCTCGCGCTTGTTGGTGGCGCGACTCGATCGCGCGAGTGGTTTAGAGCCTTCCCAGAGAGGCGATTCACTCGCGCGTTTTGAGCGCGCATTTGACATGCGTATCCAATCAGTCTTGCTGAATGTCACGTGGATGTGACGTCATGCTTACTCGCGCGTGAATTGCGTGCAGATCGCGCCAATGCCGACTCGCGCGACTCGAGATCCACCACACACGCGTTTGTTGCAGCGAGTGGACGTATTTAGAAAATATTTTTACCCAACAACGGCGAAGCAAAAAGATGGTCATGTACTATGTGGACAGGTATATGTGTGGGTGGGTAATTAGGTATGTGCATGAATGTTCATCTCCTCAAATCTCAAAACTATCCATGTTATCGACTGACCTTTAAGGTTTTTTTATGGTCTTTCTACTCTTTGCGACCGACTAAATCCGTTCCCTTCTAGGGATGTTCCGATACAAGTAATGACGAGTTAGGATTCGATACTTTTGTATTTTTCCAACACCTCGCTTTAGGGATACCACATTTTGCAAATGATTTATTTATGTATTGACGAAACTATTTGCAAAATGGGCAAAAATAGAGTACGTACGTATAACTTCTTCTTATTTCTTTTTTACTGTTTATGATGTACCTACCTATTTTATAAGAAGGCATTTTTTAAAGCTTGGTTTTTTATCGGCACAGAACGGCTGCTTTTCGTGGCAGCTTTCGGTATGCTGCCACGAAATGCTGGAACAACTTGCCCCCACCTCTTAGAAATCGAGAATCAATTAGTGCTTTTAAAAACAACCCCAAAAAATTACTATTGGAATATTAAAAATTCCCGCAAACATATAGCCGTTCTATGCCGAATCTTAACATGGGCTACAATTGTCACTCAACTTGGCGTCACGAAAGAACAGCGCTTCGACAGGCCCTCTGCCGTAGCACATGCTGCGTGACGATGACCTGTTTCAACGTCTACTTCTAAGCTAAATAAATGTTTTCTTTCTTTCTTTCTTTATTTTAACTTATGGAATGTACTTTTATTTTTATTTTATTTTATGTAATACTGTTATTTATTTATCGTGTTGTTTTGTTCCATAACCTATTTTATTTGTGCTGTTATTTTTGTGTTAATATTGTGTTAATGTGTGCCAAATAAAGACTTTATTTATCTATCTATGTATATATTAAATATTTCTATAACCAGCGCGTTCAGTGAAATGATTGTTTTAAAAAATCACTTTCTTTTGATATTTCGGACATTAAATAATAATTATCGATACTTTTAAATTACCTACTCGTTTATGAAAAGTATCACATGACGATTTGAGTACCTACCTACATAAGTACATACCACATATGTAAGACTGGTGAAATCGGATCATCCTTAATCCGTCCCTTAAAAACGTACTTGACCATATTTTTTTTCCCATGCAAACTTTAATCTCCTATATCACCCTCTTTAAGTTTCATTTTCGTTACAAAAAGCAGCAAGTCCTTCTCCAAGTCTCACCCATGGTTCAGCGCTTTAGGCGTTTTTTATTTTCGTTATAGTTCTGTGAAAAATGTCAAGTCTTTATGTAAAAAAAAACTTGCTGTCCCCGTAGTAGCCAAGAACAAATGAATGAAATTGAAATTTCGAATTATAATATTATTTTTTATTTGACATTCCAATTTTAAGAGTATTGCATTGTACCAAGCTTTTAAGGCTCCTCCACACAGGTGCGTTATTATAGGCGATATATTATCGTATGCGTTATTGCTATAATGCGTCCCAATTCCAACGAACATTTCCGTGTAACTTTATAGCCATCCTAATATATAATGTACTAAAATTCTACAGATCTCACACTACGCGCAACTATCAAAGGCTTTGAAAATGTAATTGAGAAATAAAATTTGAAATAAAATTTGAAAAGCACACGATAAAATTTGAATTTATTGTAAGAAGTGAACGGAGCGCAGACTGGCTTCGCGCGTAAAGGCCCTTCTATCGCTTACAGTTTTTGTCCGTCTGTCTCCTAAGATAACCAAGCTGTAGCTTAATTCAATCTCGAGATATCATTTTTTCCGTTTCTTGAATAGCGAGCTAAAAAAAGTAATTCGGAAATTCTCGATCCAGTGAAAATTGGTGAATTTCACCGGATTTTGGAAAATCAAATTGCACCTTTGAAGCCCTCTGGAAGACGCAAATTTTGACATGACTTTTTCCTACACATATTTTTTAATGCATGAAACGAATTTACTTTCAATGTATGGAGTTTCAAAACAACAACCTCTCTTATCTGCGAAACTACAGGCAAATGTCAGTTTTATGAATCGGGGGTATTCTATCCGGAACACATAAATGTTTTTCTGTTACCAGGGGCCCTACCGCGCTAAATTATAACAGCTAAAGCTTGGCTAAATAGTGATCGGACCACAGCTTTTTCCATTTTTCGTACCGCGCAAAATTTTTGACAGAAACTTGAAACGTAGCTTTTCGGGGCTGGAATATTTGAGCGGAAACCCAGTTAAACCTTTATCGTATCACAACATTTTCACGGTTTCGTACCGCGCTACATTATTTGATAGAAAGTTGAGGCCAGCGTGATCGTATGAGCACTCAAACAAGCGTCTTTGATAAAGTTTAGCACGAGCGCGTTGGAGGATATGTTTAAGACACTGGACTGGAAAGGTATGGGCATTAACATAAACGGCGAGCACATCTCACACTTACGATTCGCTGATGACATAGACCTACTGGTGGAGTCGCTGGAGGAGCTGCAACGAATGCTGGACGGCCTAGCATCAGCCTCGCAAAAGATAGGTCTCGGCATGAATTTGGACAAGACCAAAGTCATGGTCAATGACCGAATTGATTCGAGTCCTGTCGTCGTTAATGGACACCTTCTTGAAGTTGTTTCGGAGTATACATACCTCGGGCAGATATTGCAGTTGGGTAGAAACAACTTTGAGAAGGAGGCCAAGAGGAGGATTCAGCTGGGTTGGGCAGCATTTGGAAAACTACGTCGAGTTTTCTCGTCACCCGTACCACAATGTTTGAAAACGAAAGTTTTCAATCAGTGCGTCCTACCCGTCATGACATACGGAGCCGAGGAGCCGTGGACACTCACAGTACGGCTAGTCCACCGGTTTAAAGTTGCTCAGCGAGCTATGGAACGAGCTATGCTCGGAGTTTCTCTGAAGGATAAAATCCTTAACGAGTATACCGACATAGAACTAAATTTGTCGACAAACGACATAGCTCAGAGAATTAGCAAGCTGAAGTGGCAGTGGGCTGGCCATATCTGCCGAAGAACCGATAACCGTTGGGATAAACGAGTTCTTGAGTGGAAACCGCGGCTAGGCAAGGCCAGGTGGAGTGACGATCTGCGAAAGGCTGCTGGTAGAAGCTGGATGAATCGAGCTCAGGATAGGGCGCAATGGCGCTCAGCTGATGATGATGTCATAGGCTGATGATGATGATGACGATGATTAATCACGTGTGTTTTTTGGCATTTTTGCCCCCCTCCCCCTTGGTGATACGTGGTGTGGTTTAGGACTAACCCTCCCTGCCCCACCCAATATCACGTGATTTTTTTACCTACAGAGAATCTTAAAAATTTTAGAATAATATCTTTAAATACAGATATAAAGTATAATCTAATTTTATTCTGAAATTAAAGACCATGATTAAGAACTTCGTTTGCTGCCTCGCAACTGCTAGTCAAGGTCCTCAACAAAAAGTGAGCAGTCACCAGGTCAGTAAGCCTAACCCATTACTTAAATAGGTACTACGTAACAGAAAACGTAACAGACTATGATTACAAACGAAACATGAAAATGAAAATCGTGATTTTTACATATTTACAGAAAATTGCAAAAGCTACATCTGAAAACGAAGTCAGCGAGCGAAGCGAGCTGCGAAATTTTTAAAGATTTTGTTTTTATAATAGTATCCAAAATGAACAAGATACAGAGGTTTTAATTTACTAATCTAAATAACGCGCACGAGGAAGACCGAGTCATACGTCGCCTATCGACGGAAAGTCAGAGATGTGCCAGCTCAGTAAGCGTACGCCGTTAGGGCAGCGACCTTGCACTTGTTATTTTCCGTCGTTTCGTCATGCAAATATTGTATTGTACCAAAATGCAAAAATACCAGCATTAATGAAGTTAATGTTTTTGGCTGAGCCGAAAGATGCAAAAATAAGAAAAAAGAAAGGTATAACTTTTGAAACATGGTTGAGAACATAATTATATAATAGTTCTCCCGTGATCATGGCGCATGCAACTACGTCGAAATATCGGGAAACAATAGAACTCACAAATCATGGTAAATATCCCGTTGATATTAATAATTAAAAATAATGGTGTAGGTAAACCAATGGAATGAGATTACAAAACTAGAGTGTTACACAACTAGGCAACAGAACAAGAATAAGCGTAAAATAACAGTATTTATTGGTTTTTAAAGCTACTGTATAAAACGTGAATGATCCTTATTACCGAAACCAACATTCCCTTGCTTGTTTTTTGTATGGACGGACACAGTATAATTAATAGCAAATCAATTATCATAATATCTAGTGTTTTGCCGGAGTCCGGGGGGGGGATCTGTATCCGCGCCTGACCCCATCACCCGTTATTGAGCTTTAGTTGTAATGTGTATTTTATTTTTATTGGTATTAATTTTTAACTAGAATTCCTTGAAAATGCTGTCTTTAGCCTAATAACTTTAAACCCATTATATCAATGTACTTTTTATATTTATTATATTAACAACTTTTTACACTTTAATCATTCATAATAGCCAGTAATAGATTTACATTTTATCCGTCGGTTCATAACAGTTCTATAAACCTCTGATAACTAAAATGGCGTTAAAATATCATGTCATATCTTTTTATTTATTTAGATCATAAGCTTACTTTATTGAGCCGTTATAAAAATAAGAAGGCATTGATATATATACTGTTACTTTATGGAGGTATGAGTTTTGCTGACAATCGAGTTGTCTGTGCATTATTTTTAATTTCAATTATATTTGCATAATAAACTTAAAAATACTTTAATATAATAAAATTATGGGTAACCCTCCTAGACACAAGCAATACGCTACATGTTGATATGCAGTAGACAGATTTTACACATGCCCTGGAGCTGAAATTAGCAGAGGGGTTGCAATGGACGGGTGCAATTTAGTTGCGGTGAAAATGTTGAGTGCACCTGGCTTGTGACGTGACGTCATTCCTGACTTTGAACGTGTGTCGCGGTTTGAAGCTAACACATTTTTCATCAATGAAAACATCACCAATGTAATAACTAACAAAACTAAATTATAGATAGGTTCAAATAATTGATTTCTCAAAAAAGAAATAATGTCACTTACATGAGAAAAATAATTAGCTTTGGGTAAATATAAACAAAATCGATATAACAAAAAGTACCTAAATATTTATAGGTACCTAGTGAGTAATATATCAGTATGGTACACATCCGATTTAGTTACGTAAGGTAATGGTGTAAATTTAAATAAAAGACGATTCAAAGTGTACTTTAGGTTCAACTTGAAAAATAAACCATTTTTAACTTGAAATTTTGTTAAATACAAAATACAAAAAATAAAATAAAATATTTTTTTTCTTGCGAAAGTTTTGATTGAAATACGTTGAATATTAGGTACCTATGGAATGCAAGTAGATTGGTAGAAGGCAAATATGTAGTAACAAGAGTAGGTAATGTCAGTTATTTGAGTAGATATAAAAATATTTTCAGGTCACCAGTCCCGTTGACTTGTCCTTTAAATAATCTACGTACCTTCAACCTAAGTACCTACTTCTACGATTACCTAAGCAGAGATTAAAATTGAAATACTACCTATAATTACTAATTTGAAATAAATTTACATCGGAAATCATTAAAAAGTACCTAGACCGCATCGTACAATCGTGCCTAAATCACTTTTGATAACGCTCATAAAAGAAGAAACTTAAGTACATACATACACGTCTATAACTTAACGCTTCAGTACCTAAAGATTTTTAAAACACAATATTTTATTTGTTCTTTTGCGTCGCGCTCGAGCGTAATAGTAGGTACCTATGGGTCTAATTATATACCTTGCTACATAGCTCTTCTCTATTTTTTAATTATCTGTGCCCTATAATATTTTAATTATCTGACAAAAAAAGTAAAAAGACGTGTGGCACTCGGGGACTGCCGCGGTAAAGCTATTGCATAGCATTTTGTATCAACTTATGCAATTATAATTATTTATTTATTTTATTTATGCAGTATTTCTTTTTCTTTGATATTAATTCAAGTTACACTTTTTGAGCGTGGTGATCGTCTCGATTCGTGCGAGCTTCGTAGAGTCGTACAATACGTCTAGTTGCACGCACACCAACACCGTGTCGAAGACTGCCAAAAAGAAACGACGTTAGACAATGCACGGCCTTCAAGCCACACCTCCGTGCCCGTCGGAGTGGGGAGCGTGAGGTTTTTTTCGTTACGGAATTTCTGGATTCGGTCCCGCGCTCAAGGCCCTCGATAGAAGCTATGCAATAGCTTAAAAATATTATATATTGTACACACACCAGTATAATTATAAGGCATATAATGACAGGAAACCTAACTATAAAAAGGCTATTTTTGAACAAATTCTTTGTAATTTTTTATACTTAACACTCCTCACAAACAGATTGTATAAATTAAAACATTGGGCAGGTAAAGGTGGGGGGATCTTCGTTAGCTTTAATTAAATCGTGGCTCTCTCGCTTTAATTCCACCGTTATTAACGCTGTTAAAAACTGAGTAGCCTGCCTTGTGGACCAATGGAGTCGATATTGATACTAAAAATAATATCAAACCAAACAAATATAAGAAAAAAAAAGTATTAGGAACGCGAAACATTGCCAAATCTGTTGGGTTTTTGTAAAAAATAATTGTTAAAGAAACAGATAAAATTCAATAAACTTTTTTAAATTTTTTGGTCAAATATATAAAATAAATAAATAATGCTGGACGTTATCACACAGCATCATGTAGCCCCAAACTAAGCAGAACTTGTACTATGGTTCCCACATGATTGATATACTACACATATTTTTTTTTGTAAATACATACATAACATACATAGAAAGCACCCAGACCTGAGATAAATATCTGCAGAACATGCAAACATTTGCCCCACAGCGGGAATCGAACCCGCAACCTTCTGCGTCTCAGGCGGGCCTTCGAACACTGCGCCACAGAGGTCATCAAAATGACATAAATATCTATTTTTTTGTCAAATGACATGAAATAAAAAAATAGACGAATTAAGAACCGCGTCCGTTTGTAAAAGTCGTTACAGATTGAATTTACCTACGTTACGTTATGGAACCTTGAATACATTGTTATGAATTTGACGGCTTCTTGGCGTACATGATCAGTTGGCTAGCCTATTGATAACCAGCGAGATGATCAGCCTTAAAACTCCGACACCAGAGTTAGCCACCAGCTCATACGAAGAAGAAGATTAAGAAGCTGCTAGTATTTGGATGATATTTCAGCGATTCGATTCCCGTTGTAACATATGTAAATAGTAACAGATTTTGTAATTTAACCATTCATTCTTTAACCATTTCCTTACGAGAAAATCCTAAGACTTGGGTACTTCAGCCTCGTTTTACAAACTAAAGAACTTTTTTATGAAAGAAAATGATAACTAAATGCGGTAGCTAGTTTTATAACTATAGCAATGATATATTAAGTATACCTACTGTTACTAAATTGCAAATATTAATAGCCCATCTTGGGCTACGATTTTGCTACGAACGTAGCGTTATGGTAGCTCCATGAGCTTCGATGAAAAATTAAGCCGACTTTAAAAAAGGAGGAGGTTCTCATGTCGGTCGCATTTTTTAAGGGTTTTTCTAAGCAGTCTTTCTTGTCATCTATTGAGCATTATTTCTAATTTAGTCTTTAACTAAATTGATTCATCAACTCGATATAGACGATATAGACTATCGATATAGACCTATTTGCTAACAGCATTGGTCGATTCAAGTATCTTGTCCTGGACAAGCTGTCTTCCTGACTTTATATTTTTTATCTAAATATTTATATTAGTCTTAGCTCTGTTATTTCTTTGATTAACTCTTTTTTTAGTTTATTTACTATGATTGTTGCCAGCTAAACTTTCCATTAACATTATATAACTATTTTAGTCTTTAGATCTATTATTATTACTGTAGTAGCTGTCAGTAGCCTCTAGCGTAAGTTTTCATAAATTTTAAATTTGTATTACTAATCTGAAGTGCAATGTCGTGGGTTACATTATTATTAAGTCTCTATTGTATAAAATCTTTACTACCTACCTTTATATTGTAACTGTTTATTGTACCAAATAAATAAAAAATAAAAATAAAACAATATAACAATAGATATTTGAGTAAAATTAACGAATTTCAAAATGTATAGTTGGTCTACTCTAGGTGTTTCCCAGCATCATTGCTCAGCGGACAAGTGGCCGCAGAGTTTCCGCAACGCGATAAGACGGCGCTCATCACCACCCCACCCGACCCCACCGAACTGTTTGGATTTTAATATTACGCTTAAGTGTTGTTTCTAAAGACGTCTTCGGCTAAGTACTAATTTGTCTCGACTTGAAGCGATTCAGATGTTTCCGTCTGTGCGAAGTCCTTGTTCGTTTTAATTGATCTTTCAGCGAGCTTTTCATTTTAGAGGTGTACGCTTTTTGTTGACGTTTGCACAAACGTTCAAAGGTTGATTGATCAAAAAAATACAGCCAAACAAAGAACCCCCTCTTCTTGAAGTCTGTAAAAAAATATAACAGATATAATAAAACAAAATCAGTCCTACTTAGTTGATATTCTATAGGTATAACACATTGTTACAGTGTTTAAAAACATCAAAAAATATTTTTCTTACGCACTTATGTTTTTGCACATGCACATCATTTTTAAGAGTAGATCTAAGATGAGTACCTCCCGACAACACTCGTTTGGTAATTTTTGTATACCTTCGTTCTTCGTATGGGCTAGTGACCATCTCTGATGTTGGAGTTTTTAGGCCGCCCGAAGTTCAATATGCTTGGTAATAACAATAACAAGTACCAGTCGAGGGCATAACGTAGCTCTGCAGGAAAAAATCACTTAGGTATGGCGGGGTGGTTTCATCGCTTTTAGGGGTATAAGTTATTAGTAAGGTCAGAAGGGGTTCTAGGTGTTAAAATGTTCAGGATAACAAGTTGTCAAACTGTCCAGTAAACCAAACACCCATTTGAGAAATATTCCAAAACGTCTAATTTGACTGTTATTTTTGTGTTTTTTTATATTTCTGTAATAAATCCGCATAGCAAACATAATTTAACTTGAAATAATGAACAAAACAAGGTTTTTACGATTCAAAAAATAGCCCGATTTTAACTACACTTAAAAAATGATGATTAGAATTTATTATGGAAAGGAGTAAGAAGAAAAAGGACGAACGAATGCTATCCAACATTTATGTAGATTGTAGAGATATTAATCGGTGGCTAGTGGCAAGTGGTAAGTGGCAGCCCTAGCGATTATGCGGGCGAGTGACGTATCACTTGACGCGGGCCGCGTCACCGATAGCCGGTGCCTGATCCCGCGTGATTTACGACACGGCCGGCTAATGTGCACGCAGCCTTACCACAACTACCTTAGGTTGAGGCTGTACTGCCGACTGCGATGACAGCATTGAACCAGTATTGGTAGCACTGGCAAGAAAAAAAAAAATACAATATTGTTGGTGATTTATTAATGAAAATGATTTATTTTATTGTTATATAAATTACTGTCAAATGTAATTTTTAATGTAAATTTTTAAATATTTCATTTTAATTCTTAATAATTTGCATGTTACTTATTAATAACTAAAATGGTATTAATTTTAATTTCATGCTTAATCATATAATCTTTACTCGCTCGATGTATTATTTCTATCATGTAGTCTGTCATCTATAACTGTAGTAACATCTATGAACTATTTTTCTTTTTAGGGTGTACACTATGTAGATGACATAATTTTTTTTTAAAAAAGAGTAACTTTTTCCCGACGAAGCTCAATTGGACTTTGACTAAGTAACTATAAACTAATTTATATTTTCCCTCACGGCCCGACAGTTTTCATAGGTCATATTAGTTTATTGAGACCAATTTGTTTTTTTTTTATAGAAAATGTCATTTTCTGCTTTTTCTAGGCTCTATCTGAAAATGTGATTGAAGGTAAATGGTGTTGTGTTTTCTTCAAATTAACTCATAGTTTAAAAAGAACAACTAATTGCAAAAGAAAAGGTAGCTTTCAAAAAAGCCCTACCAATTTGTATACAATTGGATGTTCTGTTATATTTATAGTATAGTACACATTATTTCATAAAAAAAAACATATAATATTTATTTCTTTTCTATAAAGCAGTAATAAGATTATTATTGTAAATGGTGTACAATTTGATCAATTGCTGGCTATTTTGTGTGCACACATCTTTAGTTCTCGTGTACCCATTTGGCGTTGTGGTGCTTTATTGCCTTTGCAGTTTGGCTAATACCATCGCAATGACTGGGAAAATTTCACTTCGCAACCCTTAGAAAATAACCTTTTCAATAATAGTATCGAAAACAACATTTGTTATCTCTGATAGGAAACTCCAATAAAACCCCCTATTTCTTAATCAAAGACGGCTGAGAATCCAAAAAATAAATTCGGCATTTTCATTAAGGTGAGACTGCTCATTTGCAAAATGATAAATATGGCATAAATTATTTCATTTAATATTCAATTCGGTTCTTTCTCTGTTATTACGTAACGAGTAGATACTTTGCAAGCGACACCCTTTTTTATATTTTTTTCATTCCGGCAAACGATACTGTTTGCTCACAGGCTCTTAATTTTGTGCTCAAATATGGGGGAGATTCGAAAGAGTGCTCGACAAGCCGACGATTCTAGACTGTGTACTTACAGGCTTACCACCTGAGACCTGCAGGAGAGATGTGAGCTAACGAATGGAATCAGAATAGTTTTTAACGTTTTACTTATCATTCTATACCTTTCTATACTTCTAAAATCCTTTGTCCTGAATTTCTGGCGGATCCATGCTAAACCGCTAGTTCTAGAGACCTGAAACTTGGAGGGTGTGTTCTTTGTATAACGTAGGCATCCGATAAGAAAGGATTTTCCAAAATTCTACTTTTAAGGGCAACATGATTCCTTGGTCCAATCTACTTCAAGTTTTGCATGAACATTAATTTTAAAAAAATTAATGGAAGGTGTCGTTCGTATTTTATTGAAACTCATTGCCTAACAGGGTTAAAAGGGGTACAAAGTTATTTTAGGGGTGATCTGCATGGGAGTTGATATCAAAAATATACTCCTTAGAGCTTTTAATTCAAATAAAATTTTCTTTGAAACGTTTGAAAACTCAATCCGTTATTGGAATGTCGAATCATCGAGATTATTAAACTCTAGAGCCACAAACGTGCAAAAAAGTGTCCGCGCCAAAACTCGGAAAACGTTGTCGATTGCGCTGACTTGAACTCTTTTCGAGCCACATCATCATCATCATCATCATCATCAGCCTATAGCAGTAAAATTTGGCATTTTGAAGTTTGAAGTTTGCGCAAAATTGAGCAAGTCAAATAATCTTGGTCGATTTTTGACAGTTTTCGCTTGAAGACTGTGACTCTACAGAGTACCTGCTTTCTTATCTCGATGTGTAAAATATGTATAAAATAATTTAAATCAAAAATTCTAAGGAGTCCCATTTGTTAGAGTATCTTTGACATCGTAGTTCAGTGGTATTTGTTGTAAGTTCGTATGTATGTTTGTTCGAGCATAACTCTCAAACCGTTGATCCAATCTGCATGCAATATGGTAGTTCGATAGGTCGATAGGTACCTATTAGAAATTGCTGGGAAGTATATGAGTTATATCAGACAGGGGGTCATCAAAATATGGAGTCCCAAAAGGGGCCAACAAAATGTAACCATAATATAAATATATTGAGTGTCATATGATTGGGTTTTGTTAGTTCATTCCAAATTAGTTTTTATTTTAATTCTAGAAAGTATAGATCAATAGATAAGTTAATCAGTGATAGTGGGTGGCTCACTAAGTGCACAGTGCTCACAGTCAGAACACATAAAAATCAGTTGCTCCCTAGAACAAGTGTGTTTTCAGCACTCATACACTAAACACTAGCGACTTGACTACGCGCCTCGCAGCAGCAGGTCAAGTAGCAGCTCGCACTCTAAAGCTAGTGTGTTTTCAGCACTTAAAGTGTTAGGTAGGTACTGAATAGTAACTCTACGCTTTGTGGGAAGTCCAGATGGGAGATGACAGTTTGCATTGAGGGGAACCAATTATTTCTCAAGTTACGAGAATGGATATAATAACTTATAATATATATACCTATACTTTTCAACTGGCTGTTAAGAACGGGCTCGGAAAAGGTAGCGGAAGTGGTAGTGGGAACGGGAACGCGCCCAGGTACTGCACCCGGACGTAACCTGGTAATGTAGGTTGGTACTTTTGATTCCATACATAATTACACGCAACATAAAAAGCGTATACACGCAAACGAATTGTTTTGCATATTTTACTCCTCAGTATGTAAATAAATAAATAATCCTGGACGTCTTCACACAGCATCATGTAGCCCCAAATTAAGCAGAGCTTGTATTATGGGAACCACATGATTGATATACTACATAGATACATATCATACAATATAGAAAACACCCAGACCCAAGATAAATATCTGCACAACATGCAATCATTTGTCCCGCAGCGGGAATCGAACCCGCAACCTTCTGCGTCACAGGCAGACCTTCGCCCACTGCGCCACAGAGGTCCTCTGTACATATATGTATATGCTTTCCTTACAAAACATTGCCGCCTTGCAGCCGTTATTATTAAGATGTTAGACTGTAAGTCTGCCGTGTCAAGAGAGGATAGTTTGTGGAATTTACGACATGTTGTATTATAATTTAGTGTCGCGAGCGCAGTAAAGTCGAGCTTAAAAGATCAGGGCGAAGGCCGATAGTGGTGGGGAGGCCACTCTACCTTCCGCTATAAATTGTAAATTGGAGCCATAAATATTTAATATATAACTTTTGCCAATCTACTCCGTAGGGGCCTACTCATTAAATATATAAATAAATAATGCTGGACACTATCACACAGCATCTTGTAGCCCCAAACTAAGCAGAGCTTGTAATATGGGAACAACATGACTGATAAACTACATAAATACGTTTTTTTTTTGTAAATACTTTCTTATTATACATATAAAACACCCAGACCCGAAACAAAAATTTGCAGAACGTACAAACATTTGTCTCGCCGCGCGGAATCGAACCCGCAACCTTCTGCGTCTCAGGCGGGCCTTCGCCCACTGCGCCACAGAGCTCGTCAAATTGGTAGATGGTTTAGATTTCACACGTATGAGGAACCTCACATATGAAGAAACTTACTCACTAATAATATGTAGAATGTTTATTCAATTTAAGTTTAGCTAAGTAGCTACTTATTCTTTGACGAAAAATAAAAAACACATTATTCAGTTAAACCCCAGGTCGTCTCAATGATAAAAATAAAGGAGGCAGAACGAGTTTAATAACTTAATACCGTCGCCCTACAATCAAAACCAGTTATCCCAAGTTTTGCGTCATTTTCATAAAATTTAAAAGTTCTTCCCCGCCTGGAAAAAATGTGATTAAATATGTTTTGTTCAAGAGCAAGACATTAAAGCGATGTTAAGGGTGTGATAATGAGGGTGTTGATAAGCGTTTATTAGCCGCGGCCCCAAGCTGAAGCTCCTCGGGGCAAGCGGCCACTTGGTGAGATGGATAACAATGTTGCCAGCTTTAGTATTTTTCGCGGGACTTAGTTGTTATTTTGAACAAATAGTACAAACTATTTTCTTCATCTTTTTAATAATATACTAAAAATTCCTTATATATCCTTACTACATTTATAAGCTATTGGAATTTAATACCTAGATACTATTTTATCGGTGGTATCAGTACCTAATTTACCTTTTATGTCATGTTTTCCGTTGGATAACTTTAACAAGCCTAAAACCCTTATTTAGTCTTTCGTAAGTAATGTTCCAACCTTTTAGTAATTAGGTCACATTTAGGCAATATTTAGGGGTATATTGCCCTTGTAGCTGGCAATCATAAGATCTCGGCTCCCGCTGGGGGCCAGTTCGCAATAACGCCGCCGTAACGCTATCTAAGGGGAATTAAATCATTTTAACGTAGTTTGCAGCTTCTTAAGAAAAAAATCTGTTGAAGTTTGTTGGTAAAATAGCACACTGACACAAAACAAGATGTTTTATTTTAAAAAGTAATGATGATATTACAGGTAGGTAAGCAATGATATCGTTATTGTCCTTTTAAGTACAATAATTAATTAATTAAACTTATAATATTAATAAATGTATTATAAATATTTGGCCAAAATTACTCAAAACCATTTTGGTCGATAGTTGATAGGTAGTCAATAACATCACCTGAGTATTTATAATCAAGTCAAACATGTATAAGCAATATTATGATGGTTCTATGGTTCACCCACAGGTCAAAAAGATCCGACTCAGACGCGCAACGATAAATTTCTCAAACAGAAAAACGTTATCCTTCTGGTCCGGTAATGCCTAATTTCATCTATGTTAAGTAACAAAATAGCCAAATATCAGTAACAGTAACATGATGTAAGTTGCACCAGTCATGTATGTTGATGGCTTACTAACGATGTGTGGAAATCATTTATCCAACGCAACATGCGATGGGGTAGTAAGTTGATAGCTTAGTCGGATTTTGGATGACGCAGGTGCATAGAAAATTGCGTTAGTTATTGGTACCTAATAAGGACATACATACTTTACTGGATTTATTGAAAGGTAAAATTTTAAAATGATATCACTAGGTGGATTTTTCTAACAATCTAAAACCGATAACACTTAGTTTTTCTTGAAACGGTAAAAAATAGAAAATAATACGTCAAAAATACACTCGAGAGCAATGAATCCGGGTCACTCAAAGAATCCAAAAAATCTCGGAAAGTAAGAATGCTAGGTTAATGCAATAAATTGTATTTAATAGACAATTTAATACTCCTTAAATGAAAGTATTAAAACTTCTTAGTTATTGTAAAGTTATATCATAAAAAAATCAAATTTGAAAAGGGAACACTGTCGAAGATGGAACTACGAAATTACAGGATTTGTTTTTGCTTTTGTTTGTAATCTGTCATTTATGTTGGTACATAAACCAGGTAGATAGTGCTCAATATTCATTATTCAAGCTGAAATCATGTCGCTTACACTTGAAGAATGCACCAGAATACTTACATTGGTGGAAACCGGCCGGAGTCAGCGCGGTACAGCCAGGACTGTCGGTGTGTCGCTGTCAACAGTACAAAGAGTTCTCCGACGTTACGAAGAAACTGGTTCTAACCTACGCAGACCAGGAACGGGCAGAACTAGGTGTACCACAGCACGAGAAGACCGATACTTGGTGAACACCATGCTTCGAAATCGCTTTCTCACAGGAACTGAACTCACAAATCAGTTTCGACGCCTCGGAGGAAGTAACCCAAGTGCATGGACAGTAAGACGTCGGCTTGCTGAATCTAACTTAAAACCCCTTAGACCTGCAAACGGCCCTAAACTGGAGCGTGGTCATCGTATTTCAAGACTAAGATATGCCCAGAACCACGTAAATTGGAGTATTGAAGATTGGTCGAAAGTTATGTTCTCCGACGAATCAAAATTTATGCTCTACAAGCACGATGGAAGACACAGAGTGTATAGAAGACCAGGGGAAAGATTCAAGCAAGCATGCATCGAAGAAAAAGTAGCCTACGGTGGTGGGTCTGTACTTGTGTGGGCCGGAATTTCCTCTGAAAGTCGCACAGAGCTGGTGATCATAGAAAACGGCTCTTTAACTAGCGTAAGATATGTGGAAGAAATCCTCAACGAACACGTTGGTCCATTTATGGTCAATTTGGGTGAGGATGCTATATTTATGCATGGCAATGCCCGACCTCATACAGGTAGGATTGTGAATGACTACCTTCAAGAGATGAACATTACTTGTATGGAGTGGCCAGCGCGCAGCCCGGATATCAACCCGATCGAGCATGCTTGGGACGAGCTAGGGAGATGCGTAAAACAACGAAACCCTCCCCCAATCACGCTTCCTGAGCTCAAAATTGCTCTCACAGAGGAATGGGAGAATATTCCCCAAAATCGTATAAGGAACTTGGTGTACAGCATGCCAAACCGCGTAAACGCAGTAATGGAAGCACGAGGAGGTAATACGAAGTATTGAAATTCAAGAAAATCGTCATAAAGTTCAAAAATTTCATGTTTCCTATTTTTGTTTTAAGGAGAGATCAGCAGTTTTTTTTCTTTATGTAATTTTGTGTAAATAAAATGTATGGTGACTCATATTTTTTTAACTTTCATTTAAGGAGTATTAAATTGTCTATTAAATACAATTTATTGCATTAACCTAGCATTCTTACTTTCCGAGATTTTTTGGATTCTTTGAGTGACCCGGATTCATTGCTCTCGAGGGTATTTACAGTTTTGGAGGGAAAAGGAAAATACTAAGCATATTCGGTTTTCGACTATAGGAATCATCAAAGTCGTTTTGTTGAATGTACCGATCTGAATAAATAATAATCGTATGTATCTTTACCTAATACTTAAATGTTGACATAATCATTTAGAAAATATACATAATTTAATTAAAAGATAAATATTGTATAGATACCGAAATATTTATCATTTCCTTACGGCTGTTTTTCACATGATATTTTATGAACATACATTATAAGCAACTCATCAATTTTTTTTGACGCGTTCCGAGGGTGGTAAGTTGGTGGCTTAGGCCCGCGCTGCGGACGCAGGTGTGCCGGAATCCCGGCTTACCACAACACTATTGATGTCCGTTAACAAACTATGTATTCTCATGTGATTTAAACGAATCATTCTACAAAACAAATAAGATAGATAGATAGATATCAATCTATCAAATAAGATAATATCATTTACACTTTAGCTACATACTTTTGCTATTACGTGTTAGAAAAGATAGAACGAGGTACCTATATTCCTTATGTAGGTATCTAGTATTAGAAATTAGGAACCAATATGAAGGTAGGCATATGCGTAAAAAGAATTTCAGTAGTTACCGGTAATAATTTAAAAAAATAGGGCGATTGCATACAGTTTTCAAATTCAATACGAGTAAACTATGTTTACTATGGTAACTGAGGAAATAGATATAAGTCAAGTAGATACCTATTCGGGTTCCATCGCAATTTGAACCGTCTCGTTAGTCACGCAAACGTCACCCATCGGATTATGCCACTCGTAAAACATGTCTACCGCAATTAGTGCTCTAAAATTTCAATTTGATTGGTGTAATTGCATCTCTTCAGTGGAGCCAAGCCACAGTTGTTATTAAGCGTTTCTAATTTAATATCATTTGCATAGGCGTGACCTGCGCGTGCCGTCGGCTTTTTACGACTTCATACCGTGTGTTTACATACCATTTAGCTTGTAATTGCGGTTTAAATATTTCAGATGTGGTTTCATTGAACTTTAATTATAATTACTTATTTTATTTAAAAAAGACCGAGATTTTTCTATTCTTTTCATAACAAAGCTTGAGATCATTGTATCATCAACGAAAGTTATTTAAAAGGGTAGGTCAAAGAAAGAAAAATATAATTTTCAAAGAACCTGTGAAAATTTTCATAACTCTCTTCGATGATAAGGAAATGGGGTGAACAATAATAGCGACGTTGGACATTCAGCAAGTAATATGAAAAGACACTAATGTGTGTTACAAAAATATCTGTCAAATTAATTGTAAGAGCGAAATGTGGGGGCCGGGGCGAGGGCGAGGGTACCCGCACCCGCACCTCCCTGTCACAGATACAAATCGCGCGGATTTACGCACACTCCAGCCCCACCGGAATTTATCTGACGCTTCTATTTACGTATCCTTTTATTTGTTTCGCTCCTATTAGTCCCGATAGAGAATTTTTATGTTTGCATGCCCCCGGCGCCTGGCCTCGTAAAGCGGCGACTTGTGAACGCTTTACAGCGAGGATAACGCAATTTTCGAGCAAACGATCTGCGTTTATCGGATTATATCGCAATAAGTTAGCACTAGGGAGTAAATATTTTCGTTTGTGAATACGGCTCAGCGTGAATAATTGCAGTGTGTCGCTCCTGCCGCTGAATACAGGTGTGCGGTAATCCCTCCGGCAAGCGACAGGGAAAGGTTTACCGATGCTGTCCTCACTTGTGTACACCATATTTCACTACAGGCTCTACTAGAGAGAGAGAGAGAGTCTCCACTTCCTACCATTACTTTAATCCTGCCATTTTGACATTGATTATACAAATATAAAAATATAGTTAATTTTTTGTTTAGGGTGAAGTATTATAAAATATCAAAACATGTATAAAAGACAACAATATTCTAAAGTTCACATATTTTTTTGTTACCATAAACTGTGGTCTTTGCATAGACAACACGTATACAGAATGGTACAAATTTACGCAATATCTAACCGCACAACTGTTGTAACATGTACAAATACAAGTGCAAATTACAGTGTAAATTCTCTCGCATTCAGCGTTGATCAGAATAGAGGATTTATTTATGTCGTGTTGGGTATCGGGGATCCGCGGCGCAAACATTTAAATTAATGTAATAAAGAGCCGTTAAATTCACGGCTTTCGCGATCAAGGGATTAGCAGCACTGGTAGCTTTCCAGCGTCAAGGATGTTTTCTCTCTAATCCGATGATACAGTGGTCGAAAGTTGGCTCGATGGGCGAATATGAGCTAGTGACAGATTCTGGTGTTAGAGTATTAAGGCCATCCGAAGGTCTACGATGCCATATCGTATAGACTGAAAAAGTCGGGATTCAAATCGTAACGGACGCACGAATGCGGGAATAACAAGCTGATATGCAATGGGTGATGTGGTGCAGGTACTCAGACTAATTGCTTGACCAAATACCAGTGCCCGATAAGTTAAATGTTTTTGGCCTTTTTACAAAACAAGGTTTAGCGCTAATGATCAAAAATAGAAATATATAAAAACTAGTTAGCTGGTTAACTCCTAGCAAGATTATTTAAAAATCATGTAGGCAGCAAAAATACTTCACGGAATGTAATGCGTAAATGAAGTTTTCGTAAACGAGAGCGAAGACAACGGCTTACGTATTAATAAAATATCTATTCTAGACTTCGATTTAACAATATTATTGAATTTTACCTCCTCTACTTATATTATACAAATATTTACCATATTTGTAAATAATTATGTGTGTAATAAGTAAGAAAGAATATGACTATGATTAGTCATTATATATTATTTATTATTTATTTATTATTATAGTCAATCATAGTCATTATTATTATTATTAATAAATAATAATAATAATAATGACTATGATTGCGTGGACTGGCTACGAAGTGCTACGATCAAATAAGGTATTTTTTAAATTGTATTTCACAACCAAAAAACAATATCTGATACCATTTTTTTACGTTAATACAATCTTATAAATTTCATAACAACGTAATGTTAATAATAAACAAAAGTATAAATAATGTTTTGTAAAAAAAGTAACAATTTTATCCTCATATTGGTAATTTTCTGCAAAATGTCACTAATGAAATTCATATTCATCCCGCAGCTGTTATATCGAAGTTTTTCTCCGGTCACGTACTTACTGAGTGACGGCTTGTTGTCAAACTATTGCAATAACTGAACTGTTTACGCCTGTGACACGCACAATAGTTTTGCAAATGGTTTGCCAAAACATTGATACTAAGTTGATAGTGAAAATAATTTTGGCGTAAAAATATTGTAGAAACAAATAATATGGATAAATAAAGTCACAAAAAGATAATTAAGTCACATGTTCTATATAATGTTTATCTTCATCTTTATACAGGGGTGTTTGGTTTAGCAATAATCCTACTTAGACGCGAATGAAAAAATCAGCCAAGCCGTTTTTGAACTTTTCGATACACACGTACAATGAAATTGTGTGTAAATGTTTAAGATTTCCTTCAATACCAATTATAGTTGTGAACAAGGGTTGGAGTTTTAAGTCCCGTGGACGTGTTAACCCCATTATCAAGCGAGGCTTAGCCGGCACTAAGCCTTGACGACAGTGGCGCGATTTATGCGGACGACGCAATTTGCCGAGCAGATTCCGATCACTTATTGACCATTGGTGCGGACTAACCCTTATTAATGGCCAGGTTAATTGGCTCGTTTACTTTTAGAAGGCAGAAAAAGTATTTATTGCCAACTTACTCACTAATGTAGAGGAAAAGTGGGCTGTCTGTGGGTATGGGTAACGGCGCATTAGTCAATCAGAATTTAATATTTAAGAATTGTACTACTTATTGAGGTACAATTCTTAAGAGGCCATAGCCTCTTGTTGGTGTAGAGATGAAATTTTCTCAATTTTGTTCCATATATGCGACATGAAGGCGTTCTCATTTATCTAGCTCATTTAGCTTATTCTTGGTGTTTCTTTTCCACGCTTTCCTTCTACCTTTCGCACAATGATATACCACCTATAATAATATTAATTTAAAAGTAGCTAGGTAAGTGAGCATAAAAGTAAGTGGGTATACTTATAACATAATAATAAGATAACATCAACCGTATATACCTATACCTGTATACGAGTATTTACATTAAATTATGTTAGAAATTATCTTATCACGCAACATAATCTAGCCCCAAACAAATTAGAGCTTGTGTTATAGCAACATGTACATGACTGATGTATTCGACCTCTGTGGCACAGGCGAAGACCCTGCCTGAGGCGCAAAATTTTGCAGGTTCGGTTCCCGCCGAGAGTATTATCAAACAAATGTTTGTATGATCTCATAAATTTGTCTCGGGTCTGGGTCTTTTCTATTTATAATGTGTACGTATGTCCCTATTAACAAATAAATTGTATAAGTATTAGGTACTCGCTGACACGAGAGACGTTGTCTCGTGAAATGTGACGAAAAATGATATCAAAATGAACAAAACAATCAAATACTATATCGAAGTGGAAAAAGCAATCAATGAGGATAAAACAACAACTACCTTGACCCCTTTTTTTATATATATACACAGATATATCAGTCATGTGGTTCCTTTTATCCAAGCCCCCAAGCATCCAAGCTCTTAAAAATCACGGTTCTCGAGTGGCTCATTTGCCTACCACTTTAATAAACTATATTAAAAATAAATAGTTATTTACATTGGTCACGTTAGTTTACAAGTTTCTAAAATGCTGCGTTACAAAAAGTTTAAGAACTTCAGCCAGAGACATGTTTGTCGTATTTGCCTGAAATAGTTTTATATTTTTTCTAATATGCAATATTTACGTGTTTTTAAAGTGAGGAAAAATCTGAAATCCAAAACTAAATCCAAATCTAAAATTTTGAAAAACAAGAGACATACAATTGAGACACAACGAATGAGCGAGAACGTGATAGCGTGTACGTGTAAACTAAATTTCCCTATTCTGTAATGACTGCTGTTAGTTATTTTGATAATATATTTTTATAGATTATCATAAAGTAGATTATTATTTTTTGCGAAAAACCTTAATTTCATTTCGAGCGCTGAGCTTCTTAACTTTACTTGCCAACCCTACTTTAAGCAAAAATTTTGTAAAATGAGAGTTTGTGATGAATTCACAATAACTTTATTTACCTACATATCTTTTTTAATGCATGTGACGAATTTACTGTGGCAAATGTACAACAACCCAACCTGAACATGTGAACCGACGTTCCGTTTAGCCATAAGCGACGACAAATCAAACTAAGCGATTCATTTTAATCACATTGTCACCTAAACGGGCGATAAATTTCACATCAAAAGGAAAAACATACATCATATCGGCCTCATACGTTCCAAGGGTCGAATAAAACATTCCAATCACGTTGGCTCGCTTGTTTTACAAACCGATACGACGTGGGCTGCCGGTTCCGGGCTAGACAAGCACAGAAATATAACCTTTATCCCTCACACATACAGTTCAAAACATCTAAAGCGAATACGGTCCACTAGACATGACAATGCAATCAGCGGTGACCGGGCGGGATTTGGCTCATACATGAGCGGATTTGCGGGATGAATAAGTTTCGACCCCACAATAACAAAGGCCTTATTGCACGTAACGCATTTTATAAGGCCGTTTGCAAAATTCTTTCCTCTCAACTGTGACAAGCGGTCGGGGTTATGAGAGGCCCGCCCGTAAAATAAGTGAGTAGCGTAGCATAAACAGACGCGTATCATTGCGTTGTGCTTACAGGGGGCTCATGTCATGACCCTTTCCGTCAGATTCTATAGTACGTTGGGAAGGAGAACGCTTTACGAAGGACAATACCTTTACGTAATTTGGTAGATTTACATACTTGATCGAAAGGTCACATTTGTTAATATCCACCGCAAATGAGTATGGTACCTTTACGTAATTTGGTAGTTTTTACTTACTTGATCAAAAGGTCACATTTATTATAATCCACCTCAAATGAGTAGTAAACTATGAAAGATGTTTTCATTGAAAATTAGTGAATCTATTTTAAAGTTTGCTGTGTCCTTTATTTTTACGAGGTGACCCGCCTGCAATTTCGTTTGCGTGTACTCACTTGAATATGGTTATTTTGCGTGGAACCCTAAAAATAGTTACTTATGTACAGAATAAAATGTAGACAGTCACCTACCGTGGTATGATACCTAATGTCAATTATTTACATACTTGTTAAATCTAAAAAAATGCTGTATATGTGCAAGTAAACGTTATATTTATCTATCTATCTATCTACTGTAGAAGTCTTTTTTTATTTATGAAACAAAATCACACAGCTCTCAAAATTTCCAAAAGTGGCCATTGTTTTAGTATATTAAAAAAACATCCAAACTCTTTGCTGTAAACAAAGCCATGCTTCATTGTTAAAAAAATGTGCATGTACATCCAGAATACCTTATAAAGTCGTGCATACATTGAGAGTTTAAGTTACTATGGAAACAATATATATATGCATAACACAAAATGCAGTACATAGAGCATCGCCGCATTGAGCAAGTAGCCTTCCCAACCGGATGCCAGTCAACGGCCGGATATGGAGATGAAAACGACGGTAAACCACGATTTTGCTCCAGAATGGGCTTTTTGATTGCAAACTTGCGTCGAGAATTGTTGCTAGTGCTGAAAGAATTTGTGGCTACATTGTCAATAATAGAATACTTTTTGATAAAGCGATAAAGTAATATTTTAATATACAGGGTTAAATTTAACAAAAAGTATTATTTTTATAATATTATTAAGGCGAAAGCTTAAGAAAAAGATATGAATTATGAAGATTGAAGATAGATGTAATTTTGTATTGTTTCCAGACGAAAAATAAACATACAGACTGCTTTGATTCGAGTGTCACGCGAGTGAAGCCGCCGACGGAAGCTTCTCACGAATGCACTTTTTAAAATCTCCGTATCACCTGACTATATTAAATCCAAAACGAAGGGTAATATTGTGTCAATGATGAATGTAAATTTTTATACTAAATGACCATTGATTTACCTACTTAATTTTTAAACCAAAATATTGATTTCGTTTTAATATGTCATCAAAATTAAAATCTGAAATTTTCTTAACTCTGATGTAGATGGAATTAGCACATGGTTCACTACTGCAGCTGTTAACGGCAGTCATGACGTCGTAAAGCCTAAAACCGCTGATCGAAACTTGGAGGGTGTGTTCTTTGTATGACGTAGACATCCGATAATTTTTTTCTGAAATTCTATCCCTAAGGGGGTGAAAAACGGGGGCAAAGTTTGTATGGGACAACGTGATTCCTTGGTCTAATCCACTTCAAATTTTGCATAAACATTCTTTAAAAGAATTGATGTTAGACGTGTTTCGTATTTTATTGAAACTTATCGCCTAACGGGGTTAAAAAGGGTATTTTGGTGGTTATTTTCACTCCTTATACAGTGACACATGATATGTCATTTTATTTTGACACATGTTTGAAAACTCAATCCGAATTTATTAAAATAACATTGAACTCGCATATAGGTTATGTATCCATTTTTATGTTTTCCTGATCGAGTACAGTGCCCCAATTAATGAAATTGTGACATTTGCCTGTAGTTTCTGTGCATGCTATTCAAGAAACGGAAAAATAATGTCTCAGGATTGAATTAAGCTACAGTTTGAGCCATCTTAGGAGGCGGGCGTACAAAAACTGTAGGCCAGTCTGCGCCGATCGTCAGTACGATAAAGTTATATTTTATCGTATGTTTATTTTTAAATTACATTTTCAATGCCTTTGATAGCTGCGCGTATTGTGAGATCTGTAGATTTTTAGTACATTGTGTATTAGGACGGCTATGTAGTTACACACTGCTGCGATAACGTAGATGTGTTGTGTTGTGTTGTGTTGTTATGCAAGGAATTGGGATGCATTATCGGAATAACGCACCTATTGGGGGAGCCTTAAAAATAATTGGTGCAATGCACATTTTAAAATTAAAATTTCAAATTCAAAATAATATTTAAATCGGATGAGAATTCAAAAGGAGATGGATGGCCCACTTTCCATACATTGTTTGCCCCACAAATAAAAATGCTTCCGTAACGATAATTTTTGGATTTCTGGATGGGATTTTAATTTTTTTTAAGACCCCATTAGATTTTTTCCTTCAGATAGAGAAATATAACATTTTTGTAATGTGAAGCGTAGTGCACACACACGACAAACAACAAAGTCACTATCTCAAAAACGGAAGTCCCACTCACCACATATTAAGATGCAAACTTGAAAGTAATACGGAGGATCAACTAGTGATTTACTCAACGCAGACATTTTAGTAATCAAACCATAACAAACAAAGAAAATCACAAGAAAACCGCAAAGCGTACCTACATTTAGTACCTACCTAACCGAAATTCCTTGTAACCTTTATGATCTATTACCTACTTTATTGACCTATAAGGTCTATTATTACTTACTTTACTCTTTGCAAAACTCTTTGCTTGTGACGTAACTAAGATATCTCTTTGTGATAGGTAGGGATGAAAACGATACTTTAATACTATGCTTTAAAACATCGATGTTCTTGTAAGAACTCACTTAGGACCGATGTTTATTATGATTCATCATTCACGTCATCAGCCTATAGCAATACACTGCTGGACATAAGCCTCCCTTAGTGAGTTCTATTGCGCCCTGTCCTAAGCTCGACGCATCCAGTTTCTATCAGCAGCCTTTCGCAAATCGTCACTCCACCTGGTCGGAGACGCCGAGCATAGCTCTCTCCATAGCCCGTTTCAAATCGCTTTAATACTTTAGCGACCAAGTTTCAGTACCATAAAGCCGGCTTTTGATTATGGGATGTAAAAATGTATATTAGATCTTTACACGTCATCATTTGACACTTCAAACACAGGGCGAGGCAGGGGGAGTAGCGGTGTTCGGGGAGGTGTGTCGTTCAAAATGTATGATGAGCGATAAAATATTATAGCTCAAGATGCCCATGGTCAAAAGTCAGCATCATTGGCAGCACGCACTGATTGAAGACTTATGTCTTGATACTCTATTGTTAAAAAAATATTTCGTTGCAGTAAGACATTTTTTTTAAGTGAATGACAAACTACCTGTTACGAAAATTAATTTTAAATTGGAACTATTAACGCGGCGTAAAGTTGTGGGGCCAGATTAATTTGCACAATCTGGCATTTTGACATGTGCGGTCTTTACAGTGTAGAGCGGGCTTTATCGACACGTTTAAAATTTCGAAGTATTCGCTCAGACTTTTGTGAATTCGTTATTTCCGCAATTGAAGAAGCAATTACATGGTTTAATTATTTATTTTTAAAATTTAATTTATATTTTCTGTGCCGTCTTTTTTCTTACGTGCTTAGTTTTTTAGGTGAAAGTAAATAATTAAATTGAAATAGAGATATTTAATAAGTAAATAATATTTTGGATAACACTTAAAATATACTTCTAACTTAGCTATAAAGTGGTAAACAATAATATAAGATGGAAATGTAATAATGAAAGATTCGATAAAGTAAGTTTATTCTATCATATATAAACCTCAATAATAAATGTTATTTAAATGACATTAAAATAAATGTCAATATAATAAAATGGTTGTCATCATACACAATTACCTTTTTAAATTATTATTATTACTATACAATAGTAGAGTAAGAATACAGAATGGCCTTTAACTTAACGTATCCATCTGACGTAAAACAGTTTACTCTGCGGTGATAGATTTATGTTACCGATCTAATATTCTGACAGGCGTGGTCGCTACTTACATTGCTGTCATAAAGTCTGGAGAAGGCTTTATTATTGCTATATCACAATAAACAAATGTTAGTAAATCTAAAGAAAATAGAACGTTTACCTTCCAGTTACAACAAAAGCCAAGAAGTGAATAAGTTATCTGAAACCACGTGGTTAATTTGGTTTTCTTGTTTCTCTCTTCTTTCTAGCGGTCATAATTATCAAATTGAAGAACGTTATTTTAATTTTTAAACCTCAAGCTTACGCCGTCTAGTTTATTTTCCAGCTATTACGCTTACACAATTGGTTTCCACACCACCACAACAGCCTATATCAGTCCACTGCTGGACTGCTGGACAATGCCTCCCCTTTTAAAGGGGGATATGCCTATCACCGCTACGCTGGGCAAGCGGGTTGGGGATTGCAGGTAGCTGGGTAAACATCGGTATGCTGCGCTATGCCAACATCAGCCGACCGCCAGACTAATTCGTCCTTCAGCAGGGTGCACCACGTGTTGGTGAGATTGGCTTGGATTCTCACCAAAGATGGATGTTGGAACCCCGCACACCACCTCTGACAATTCGTTTATCAAATTTAAAATAAAATTATCATAACGTAGATTATCCTTCACTTATATTATCCACGGGACGATAAATAACGTATTCGCGAGGTATGACAGCTGGTACTAATCGGCCGCGTGGTCTGGTGTGGCCCCGGTGATGGAACAAACTCGCAAAACTTAAAGACCATTATCTCAATCTGTTTTACTGATATTATACGACAGAGTTTGTAAAAGGCATTAGATGATTATTGTCGTGTGTCATGTAAGAAAAAAATGGCTCCGTGTCCAAGATTAGAAATTAATAGTTTTATGTTTGAAGTAGATACATAACATAATGGTACATACATATATTTTTTTGTTTATAATTAATTGATATTTTGATATTAACTATTTATTTACGTATAAAATTTTAAAAAAATCTTGGAGTTATAATTTGAGAATATTGGTTGAGCAGTTTGTATACTCAATAGAATCACGTAGATTAATATTACCTTTGTTGATTACAAACAACCTATATTCTTATGTGAATGTTCTTAAGTTAAAATCAGATATATATTTTTCATTACAAACCATTTTATTTTATAAAAATATAATAAAATGTGCTATTAGTTATTAAAGTTTAAATTGGTGTTTAAAGTTGCAAAATTCCACGGGCTCGCTTAATCCTGCTATCGTTATGTTTTCAATTAAGAGTTTTCTGAATCATTGAGGAACTAATTGGCAGAGCGACCGAACTCCTTTATTAGTTGCAAGAGGGACTAGAATATATTAGGGGAGCAAAAGATCACAGTGACACGCAAGAGATGCTAAAATAATAGCTTAGCGGCGTCTTGGAATCTTAAACACAAAAGAGGTTTATTAAGAATAGATTCTTGGAAACAAAACAAAAGCTGTGTGCATCATCATCTGTTGATGTTGATGATGCCTACAGCAGTTCACTGATGGATAGAGGCCTCCCCTAATGAGCGCCATTGCGCCCTGTCCTCAGTTCGACGCATCCAGCTTCTACCATCTTTCTACAGCCTTTCAAGGTTAGTCAATACACTTGGACGGAGGGCGTCCTACATTACGTTTGCCAAGCCCAACGGTAATCGGTTCTTCGGCAGATATGGCCAGCCCTCTGCCACTTCAGCTTGCTAATTCTCTGAGCTATGGCGAGAGCTTCACAGATTGTGTTTTTTCCATCTGCTTTAATCTGATTGAAACGGCACGAATGTGTCCAATTCTTAATTTTACTGCGCATATCATAAAGGGATTTGCAGCAAGTGCGGCCATTAAACATTGATTTGTCCAACCAAAGGTTGAATACTGATTTGTAACAATCACGTTACAATAACTTTCCATTAATTTGCATAATATTTAATAGCCAATATGTCTATAAGTATAAAGTTTTTAATATTATGAAATCACTAGCTTTTAAGCGCTCGTGACTTCGATGTTCTAAGCCATTCTCCGAGATAAGCAACGCTCCGTTTGGTCACTACTTGGATGGGTAAACGTTTAGTGGCATATTGATCTGAGTGCTTCCATGCTTCGGCAGGTACATTAAGATATTTGTTAAGCTAGGTCCGAGGTCTTCGGGTGGCCTAAAAACTCCGACATCAGAGTTGGGTCCTAGCTTATATGAAGGAGAAGAACAGTAACAAACAAAGATATTCACATTTCAAAAACTTTGGTCATTTTTATATTAGTAGGATAGGATTGAGACTCACAGGCAGACATATAAAAAACACCAAACTGCACAGAGACCACAATTATCCAAAAGGCTCCCACCGATATTAGCCAAAAAGCATCCATGCTGAAATAGGAATGTGTTCAATATGTGCATGCCGCATGCTGCAATGTAACAATGGGCTAAAGTTATCTACCGCATGGGTCCCATAATGACGAACTCGACGCCTACTCTCTCCTATCTAGCAGTCAAAATCCCTAGACAGAAATGTGTGGAAAGAGGGAAGGTTCTTGCTTTGGAATCCAATGACCTGTTTAGATTTGATATACATAGGCATTACAAAATTTTTGGTCGCCTCTTATGAAAAAGACCGCTCAAAAAACCTATCGCTAAATGTGAAACAAAAATACACACAAACGAAGTTGCAAGCGGGTCTAGTTTAATATAGCTTACACTAAATCGCTGCGAAATGAAAATAGGGTTCACCACGAAACGCGCTAAAACTGGTTTGTAGTTTCGGGGTAGGGGGGAGTGGGGGGGGGGGGGGGGGGGTGTAAGTGAAAAACTAGTGGCTCGTAAGTTTACACCCCCACTTTCAATTCCACACGCTCCTCGCTCGTCAACATCTCACTTATTTACGAGAGCCTAACGACTGCAGATGTTGGCTGTCTTTCACGAATGTACATCAACTTTTGTTTTATTTTTTCGAGAAGCGATATCTTCCAGGCAACTTATGGATTGACTGGAAAAAATCTAACATAAACATAATTATACTCTAGGTTTGTTGTTTTGAATAATGAACACGATAACTTTACGCAATTTTTTAAGTTATTGCTTTTACAATACGAATTAAAATTCGTGATAAAAGTGAAATTGAAAAGAAACGTTTTAATGACGATTTCAATCACAGACATGAAATGTGTGTTTCTAATCTTACAAAAAAAACCGTAACTTTTTTGTTTAATAAAGCTTTTTCGCTTGGCGTATATGCCGCTCATAACACGAACTAGAACGCATGTAGGCATCCGCGTAGCAAGACTATAATGGAGCTATATAATGGATATATAATGGAGCTGGCAAATTCCCAGATTCTTATTGTAATACTCATTTTTAGAATAATTAATAAATAGATAGTCGTCGATAAACAAACAGAAATGAAACCCTATCAGGAGAATAGTTATTTATTAGTTAAAGTTTAAACGCTACGATGCTACGCACGACTACGGCGTAGCCAGTGCGCTACAGCGTAGCGCGCACCAGCTGTTTGCAATCGCAGTCCCGATAATGGCGTATTCAATTTGCGGGGATTTGCCACTGAGCTTCCAACAGAAGTTGGAATAAGGACTGATTTAATAATTTAATGCATTGCGTTCAAAGTTATGAGTTCGTTTTGCTAGGGCTGCTTGATGCTTCATCAAGCAATTACATTAAAATAATAAGTTGATTTTCATTTGACAAAATTGAATGGTTCAAAGAAACTCCAAAATTCTTGAAAGAATAGGTACCTAGGTAATATAAAAAAAGCAATTGAATGTGTTTAATATTTATTTTTAATTATTAATTTTCTTCAGATTCAAAATCCCTAAAATTATCAATTATAATTAAACAAGCACATTATCAATACCTACAATAAGAAAAAAATAGAACAAAGGTACAAAATAAAAGACAAAAGAATTGGTACAATAATGAGAGGGTTTTGTAACATAAAATACATGAGTTGTTACCACCGAAGAAGTCGCACTACTAAAAAAGTAATTTAAAAATACGGCTTTATTACACGTGATACGAACGTTTTCGTGTAACACGTTGATACGGATAATCCGCGAGCGACATAACTGAGATTGTATTACGGCAATAAGTCCGCTCGCGAGCTTCGCAAACGGGCCCGTAATCCCGAGGTTTTTTTTCACACGTCGCCCCCTCTGGCGCACCCGCGCGCCTTTGGCAAAACTAATAAAGAAACCATCTAGCCAACAGCTGAAGCATGAAATGTATTTTTTATATAATTTACCGCGAATTGATTGTGCGAGACACATCTGAAACCCTGATGGTTCGGTTAAATGAATACTTATTCGGTTCTTATAGTCTTATAGTTCTTTTGTAAATATAATTCACTTCTGAGAATATCCCTTTTGTACGTTATGATCGGTCATAGTATGTTTTTACTTTAAATTTGGGTTATTCCGCTTAAAACTACCTGGATTTTCAAGGAGTTTTTAATTACAGTAGAAACCAACTTTTCTATAACTTTTTCAGAAATTGTAAAGTCAATTCAAAAAAAGGGCTGGTAGAAAACAGAACGATAAAACTATTCGTAAGAAATGTTCAAATTAGTTCACTGCGTTACAAAGAGTAAGGCAAGGAGAGTGCACGCTTTGAACAAAAATCTGATTTTACTCAATAAAAATGCCCAAAAAGGAGTTGTGTCTTGTTTCCTCTGATTTAAATCAATTACGAGGAAATGAGACACAGCCCCATATTGGGAGAGTTCATTATTTACAGATTTTTGTTCAAAGTGCGTATTCACTTGTACGTAAGTACCTACTGGAAATAATTCCATGGAGTCAAATGACAGGCAACTATTTATCCATAAACCAAAGAAACTCTCATTCTATCCACACAGCGTATTAATAGCATTACGAGCCCGTTTGTCAAGTATGGTGATTATGGCAAAACCTCTCAAGCAGGGAGACGCCTGTCTCCTGTAGTGGACTTTTATAGGCTAGATCTGTGTTAAAAAAAGGTTTTATGGTAGGTACAGATTGTCCATTTTGAATATAATACATTTATTAATACATAAATTTGATTGGTAATCTGAAGTGGCAATTATCAAACAATTTGGTATTTTTTCGATTTTTTTGGATGTTCCTTTGGGTTTTCCTTAACCTTTAGCGCATATGGTCCCAAATTTGGCACACTTACTTTCATATATCCCTATCGAAGAGGACATACGCCGTCTCTGTATTCAGTTAGCAAAGAGTGCTTATGGTTCATACAACTTGGAAACAAAGAAATGGTACTGCTAAATAGCCATTTAGGAACTGAAACCTGTCAGTGAAGCAGTGCGTCATTTCAAATAGTGCGGACTTTTTATGAAAAAATAAACAGAAAAGACATTGTGGGCAAGGAAAATGCACTTTCTGAAAAAAACCTAAGTAACAATATTACTTTCATGGTTATTTTGTGTTTCAAAACTATGGTACAAATATGGCACAACATGCCTTTACCTGATTATTGTTTATTCAAATCTGGAACTTCATGCAGTTCAATGTCCATTTAAATTTGGAATTATATACTGTAGTACCAACTTGTTGCAGATACAAAGTCAACTTGACCTCGCGCAGCATCGCGAATTCCATCCTGAATTCTAGTGAGATGGAAATATGTCAGAGGATGATGAGTATCGAATGCCAAAAGCTTTAGAACAGATACACATACCAGAAAGTAAAGAATATAGTGATGGTTTCATTATGTTCTAAGTCGTAATAGAATTTTCAAATTTTTAAAACTATGTGATATATTCTTTTGTATTGATCAAATACGTACATTTGAGGGATGATGATGATGTGATGATGGTTGTGGGTACGCACAGGATTTCTACTCTGCCGACGCTGAGCAAATGTGGAGCTTATATCTTTTCAAGCTGAAATGCAAGAAATGCCAAAATTTGAAGTTTTGGTTTTTTGTTTTTTCTCACACCACTACCACACCAGCCTAAATCAGTCCACTGCTGGCCATAGGCCTCCCCTAATAAAGGGAGATATGTTCATAATCACCACCATGATGATGATGATGATGATGTTCATAATCACCACGCTGGGCAAGCGGGTTGGGGATCGCATGGCACAGCTTCTCGCACCACCGACGCTGCTGCCCGTCGGTGGCCAGGGGATTTAGCTGTGCCGATGTAGGCTGTGCTATGACGCAATCAGCCGGCTGCCAGAGCCCCATTCGTTGTTTAGCAGGGTGCACCACGTACATACAGGTGAGGTTGGCTTGGGTTCCTAAGATAGGGGAAAACCCCGTACACCACGATTTTTCGATTTACATTGTTTTATTCATCATAATTATATATATATTTATGATATCTTTAAGGATAGGGCACATCATAAATTCATTTTAACTAAATTAAAAATCCATGTGGGTAAGGTAATGCTTAATTTTTTTATAAGCCACACTTTCAGGCGAACACATCAAAAATCTGTCGAGATATTTCCGATTTTCAGTGAGACCAATGCACGGCTATCCATTTATAATAATATTTAGATTATAGAACTTGCAAACACAATTTAAAATAACAAAAAGTGCCCATCACTAAAGGGTTAGTCGCTGGTCACGACCGCCTGTCCGCAACCCCGTTCATGACCAAGGGCCGACGCTGAGCAAAAACGGCTCGCCAGCCGGCCGCCACCGCAAACTGCCACACACATGCCACGTTTCATTTTACATTACTGTGGCAAACGCATGCACAATGCGGGTCTGTGTTCTGAATGCACTTTTCATATAAACGTGCTTAGACAGTATAGTGCACCTCAGTAAAACATCAAAAGATGATACGCTGTCAACTACGTTCGTCGTCCCTATCCCGATCGTAACTTATGATATAGCGTGTAACATTTTGATAATGTAGAAATTTATAGGGTAAAATAATTTTCAGAATCCGCTCAGTATGAATGGTGAAGTTCTTTACCACCATTAACGCGGTACAATCAAAAATCTGTGTTCGATCCCTATTTCATTTCGAGACAATTTTTACACGTTCTGGAAGTATTATTCCGGGTTGCAATAATTACTGAGGTCATTTGGCTATCAATCCTTGCTTATAAAAGGTTTTCTTATTCCAAACTAAGGACAAATTCTAAACTAAATAAACTAACCTTAACTTTACCAAACAGATTTTTTTCTTAAATTAATAACAAAAGGGATTTGCAAACACCATCAGGTGTACACCGCAGTAAATAGATTACCCCGTGAGATAAAATTGTAACTGAATCCTCAGTAATTTTCTATTTCACAGGGGTAGCTTCATAGCTTTGACTCTCGCATAGAATTGCATTACACTTTCAACGGTAGCCTCAAAGGTAAACAGTACCCTGTTATATTCGATGGCACTTGTACCTTGGTAATTACAACTGGGTTTTAAAAGTGAGCATCTTTGAAGAGGTGGGGTGAGGGCACTGCAGTTGGATTTGTTTTGATAGTGAGTGTTAGCAGTTATGGGTTTGCAGGTGCTTCGTGTCTTTGATCATAAAATTTTATTTGGGTAACCAAACAGTTTCACTATATTAAGTTACTTAAAATTTTAATATTAGACGTATTACTAATTATTGTTAACCAACACCGTTTATACTATTCTAGAAATATTTCGAAACAGATACAATAAAAACAGGTGCTTTGTATGACTGAGATAAAGAGGAAGTGGGGAAGGAAGACTCAAATTTAAGTTGTGTTTAAGTTGCCCTTGCAGACAAAAATAAATGTTAACCAATCAAATCCGAATGTAGAAACGTCCATGTGTCCAAATTAATTTGCCAGTCTGTACAGCGTGATTGAATTACATGTCGTTCGGAGCAGTCGAGGCGGACGGATGGGGAAAAACGGGAAAAATGTCGCCATTAGATCGTGTTGATAAGTGGGTGACTTTTCGCATGGTTTCGCGTCAAAGGGCGCCGGGCAGCGAGGCGTGACGTCCCGCGCGGCCGGACCGCGTCTTCACAATGTTCCATAGCAATTTTCACATGTCGCTGGGAACGTCCTACAAACGTTTCATTTATGTGTCAAAGGATGTGATTTTGTAGCACGAGTGGCTAGCTGCCCATACATTTTTATTGGTCATCCTTGCTCTCTCTTCCTTTTTGGCGTTTTCATAGCTCGTAATCCCTTGCTCACTTTATTGAAAATTAAAAGACCAAATGTGTATATAAATATTTACTTGTAAAATGTGATTTTTTAAAGGCCTTTTCCCGAAAATGGCATACAACAACGACAAAATGTGTTTAAGCATCGCACCACACCACGTTCACGTTCACATGATAACTATTAATAAAAGCTATCGGACGCTCATAATATTTCCAAGTGAGCACTCACGCCGGCAGTAAAGCAAATCCTTTGTAAATTGCGAGCTCCATCCGCGCTCCGTCGATATTTTAAAGGAACGAACACCAAACGACATAAAAAAGATACGAGTTAGGACTTAGTATCCATTTGCCGAAATTGGCCTCGTTCAAGATAACAACAAGTTTTCGCACCCTCGCCGCTAAATGTGCAATTCATACGTGTAAATCTACACACATGCTTCTCAATATGCACCGTCCATGGTCACATTACGGTGCAAATTGCAGTGATCTGCCGGTTTAAGCATATGTTATTGCATGCTTAGGTTTCGTTATCAGATGTTGTCGGACAACGTGCGGTGAGCACCAATTCTTTATCGTTAGTAAAGAAAAGTGGAGGAACGATGTTTGAAATTGGATTTTTGAAGGAAGTGTTGCATACATGGTAGTTGTGACTTGTCAAGAGGTTGCAAATACTTATTTTAAAAGCTTAGCATAAACTAAACCAGACCGGTAAAGTGCGAGTTAACTCGCCCACCGCGGGTGACGTAAATTGTCTAATTCATACATTACATTCATCATAAAAAAACTGCTTAAGTTACCGATTTCGCTATAATTTCCTGTAAATTGTAGATATACTTCTATCTATACTTATAAAATCCTTTGTCCTGAATGACTGACGGACCAACGCACAGCCTAAGCCGCTGATTGTAGAGACCTGAAACTTGAAGTGTGTGTTCTTTGTATGGCGTAGGCATCCGATAAGAAAGAATTTTAGGAAATTCTACCCCTAAGGTGGTGAAAATCGGGGGCAAAGTTTGTATGTGACAACGTGATTCCTTGGTACAATCTTCTTCTAATTTTGCATGAAAATTATTTAACAAAGTTGATGAAAGGTGTGGTTCATATTATATTGAAACTCATCGCCTAATAGGGTTAAAAAAGGAGTAGAAAGTTATTTTACGGGTGATTTGCTTCGAAGTTGATATCAACATCTCCCTAGTGCTGTTAATTCAAATAAAATTTTATTTTGACACGTTTGAAAACTCGATCTCTTTAAAATTGGAATTTCAAATCATCGAGATATTATATTCTAGAGCCACAAACGTAAAAAAAGTGTCTGCACCAAAACTCGGCGAACGTTGTCGATTGCGCCGACATTGAACACTTTTGAAGCCACATGAGGTCTAAATTGGCGCAAATTTGGCATTACGAACTATATCAAACACTCTTGAACGATTTTAAACAGTATTCGCTTGAAGACTGTGACTCTATAGAGTACCTATTTTCTCATCTCGATGTGTCAAATATGTATAAAATAATTTAAATCAAAAGCACTAAGAAGTCCCATTTGTTAGAGTATCATTGTCATCGTAGTTTAGTGGTATTTATTGTAAGCTCGAAACGTATGTATGTTTGATCGAGCATAACTCTCATACCATTGATCCAAACAATTTGGTAGGTCGATAGGTCGTTTTTGAAAAATTTCGGGAAGTATATAAGAGATACATACATCAAAATATGGATTACCAAAAGGGGCCAAAAAATTTATCTATATGTAAATATATTGAGTGAGGTGTCATATGAATGGGTTTTGTTGGTTCATTCCAAATTGGTTTTTATTTTAATTCCAGAATGTATAGATCAATAGATAATCGGTCTTAGTCAGAGGGAACTTATATTGTTTGGCACACATGTCTGCTTACTAAGTGCACAGTGCTCACAGTCAGAACACCCAAAAATAGTTCGCTCCTAGAGCAAGTGTGTTTTCAGCACTCATACACTAGACACTAGCTTAGTGACTGCGGGCCTCGCAGCAGCGGGTCGAGTAGCAACTCACACCCTAGAGGAAGTGTGTTTTCAGCACTTAAAGTGTTAGGTACAGAATAGTAACTCTATGCTATGAGGGAAGGCCAGATAGGAGAAAAAAATTGGATGGAGGGGAACCAATTATTTCTCAAGTTACGAGAAGGGATAAACGTAGTGCATGATATAAATAAATAAAAAACTTATTGACTGGTTGGCCTCAGTTTGAAATTAAAATATTTTTGACTTCTCATTAACAATATTAGGCCTTTGCCTTTTTTATTCATTTAAGGCATAATTATGCATAGTAAAGTTCCTTTACCTAAGGTACCTAAGGTAAAGGAACTTCTTTTTATAAATTCTAACAATTTTTCTCGGGTTTTGGAATCTAACATTCTTTATTTATCTATATTTATGTAATTTTATTATATTTTATTTATTAACAAGAATATATTTTAATCAGAGATAAACAAAGATAATATATTTTAATCAGAGATATTTTAATCAGAGATAATCAGACCTAACAATTTTGCTTGTCATTATTCTGAACTATACATGAAGCTTTAGGTTATAATTCAATGAGTCGTCAGGTTTTTTGCATTGAGCCACATGAGCTTACGAGTGGTATCTCAATGGTTTTTTGTTATCTTCAACCTTCTTCAATCCTTGCCCTCTAAAATTCTAAATCCATTTACCAAGCAGGTAAAACTTTTTGCTTTGTAGGAACAGAATACCCAGCCAGCCGCGGCGCAGAATAACCGAAGTATCTACAAGTATCTCATATTGCTGTGCATGCGATTATACGGATGAACGCACAAAGAAAACTATCCCAGCTTTGTGAAATTTCGAGGGATATTGCAGGATATTGTGTGGGTATGAAAATAAATAAATTGTTAAAAATAGATTGTTCTATTAGAAAAAAGGTGGTTTATTGCAATGATGCCGAGAGATAGAATAAAAAAGTAAAAAGCTCTATTAAGGAATAAAAATTACTCTAATATTGTAAATGCGAAAGTTTGTGTGTGAGAGTAGGTATATTTATTCCCACTCATCTCCGTAACGGCTGAACAGATTTGGATGAAACTTGGAATATAAGTACATAGTTTGTGACCTGGATTAACACATTGTGTACTTGGGAGAGATCTATGCCCAGCATTGGACTGCTGTAGGTTGATGATAATGGTTAACACTTTTTATCCGGCGGGTACCACGCGAGCGAAGCCACGGGCGGAAGCTAGTAAGAAATAAGTATAAAAAGGTTGTAAACTTATGTGAAGGAAAAAATATTAGTATACCTAGTAGCAAGTATAAATGGTTTTAGAACCGTGATTTAGGTTAACTTAATGCTTGTTAGTGAAAAACTTGAATGCATTTCAACCATTATTTATACCAAATTCACAAAAAAGGGCTAAGAAGGTAGTTTACTTTTTATGTGAAATATTTTTTTCTGGATGTTACATTTTATTTTTACAGTGTTATAAGATTCAATAATACGAAATGTTATCGGAAAGGGTAGCAATACAAGCATAAAGAGTGAGAAACGGCTATAAACGAGTTAAAGGGACATGTTACAGCACGTTCATAACCCGTCCCCACCCCTGGCGCATATAACTGTCATCTTGTCAAACTATAACATGGCAAATCCCCACATTTCCATGCTGCCATATTTTACGGCTCAATAGAGAAAATAAATAAGAACGATATTATAAATAGTATGAGCATCCCCTGAACCTAAATCGAAAGGAATTTACATATCAGTTGTTGACGTGAAAATCCCTAAACAAGTTAATACTAAGTTTTGGGGTGAAATATCAGCAGCACTGTTGAGTCCGCGGCATGTCTCGATAGCTTCGTTATATGAATATTATTCATGAGTACCTACTAGTTTATAGAATAACATTTTTGGAGTTTTTTAAATAGTTACTGATGTCGAATCGGTGGTTCATTTTTCTAAAATAAACTTAATTTGACATTCCTAAAAGTGATACTATCCCTTTCTGTTAGGTGTAAATGACAAGGATTGCTATAACTTGAAAGCTGCTAAATTTAGTTAAGTTTAGAAAAGTTAACAACAGAATCGACACTAATGTCTAGTTTTGGCATAAGCTTTTCATATCGCTGGCGATTTTGTCACCTGTGATAGCGTATATAGTTTCAATTTTCAATTGAAAAAAAGGTAGTTACAAATTATTACCCTGATCTTGAATTGACACATTGCAAAAAAGTTGTCGTAGCGGTCACACGGTGAAAGCAATTTCTTTTATTTTATCGTATCTTCAAAATTCTTTCATTTTCGCTAGTTTACTCTCAACTAATAGCTTCAAGTGTGTGCAAGCAGCAGTTTCATGAGCTAGTCTTCGCTATCCTGGGCGCAGTGTTTGTTGGGTAAATCAAGGCAGACTTGGTAAGAAATCAGACCCTTTTTGTAGCTGAAACGAGCCTGCATCACTTGCTGAACAGGCGTGCGTTTCTCAAAGTCAGTTGTCTTGCCCACAATTCGTTGACAAGCTATCAGTTGTTTGATCGTATTTTGCTCAAAAAATACAGTCCAGGAGGTGCTAACTTAAATAAGCTAGTTACAAACTACATTTTTGATTTTTAACGCCTGCGTTTTATATTTTGCACAAGTTAGAAGTTAGGCAAATCTATCTATCTATCTACCTACTTATTTTAAATTTATTTTGAACTTCTAGCGGCTAGCATATCTTTCAACTCGGCTTTCACGTGACTGCAGTTGGCAGTGTCGGTAGGTAGATACCTACTAGCAGGAACGTTGTGCAATGTTAATTTGCCAGGCTTGCGAAACGGAATGGGCTCTGGTGTTCGTTTTGTGGAAAATCGAAATGGCGTTTGGGCGGTGAGTTTTCAGCTGGGCGGAGTCAAAGAGAAAAATTCCGCCTAGTGGCTGCCACGCCCCCTAACTCTACACTTCTAGTATTTTTATTGCCCGCATCAAGATCACGTATGTGTGGGTAGTTAGGTAGGTACAGCTTAATTTCTGCCGCCAGTCTACACATAATATTTTTCTCCCAGGCGCCACCACCACGAACGAGTGCATCGCGTCTAATTTACCTACCTTTTAACTTTTCTTTAGGTTTGCTGTAAGAAAACTCTGTCAGGGTTAAGCTCGCCTTTGTACATAGTTTGTAAGAAAACTTTTTCTGTATGTATTTTATAGTGTACAATAAAGAATAAAGAATATTCCGTCATCATTTATTGTATTTTAAAGTTGTCTAAATTGATAAAAAAAATCTTATATCTGTTTTTACCCGTCACTAATTTGTACTTATTTATAAGCGTATCAACGCGAGTCGCCAAGGAAGCGCCGTATGATCACGCGGACTTGTTGAACAACTGCTTTGTTGAAAAGAGTTGACGTCTGTCTAGATCTAGACCAGCCTTTACCTACAATAGTAAAGGCTCGTTTTTAGAGATCACTTTACAGTGGTCGTTCTGCTTTATGTACACCTACTTAATGTGTTTAAAGGTGGCTACCTAAATGTTTATGTGTGTACTTTTTTGTTTCAGTTAGGGTACCTATAGGTATCAGGTATACTTACATCAAAACATGTCGGTCAATACTACATGCTATATTCTTTCCCACTTCCGATACCTATATGAATTGTCTAGGTCTAGTTAATCATTTTATTATAAATAGAATAGTTCTTTGCAATAAAAAACTATCTCTCAACCAGTCTATAACATTATTGTGTTATTATTATGTTCTATAACATCATTTTCATTAATTCATTCATTCTTTCATTATTTTTATTCAATGGCTTCTGGCTTGCAGCAAAATAATGGGATAATTTGTACAATTTCGCCAATATTAAGACTGTAGAGGAGTGTGTGGTCATATCTGGTAGTATGATCTTGAGTGAAATGCCATTTGTAGTGCTGTGGTCGTTGAAATGCTTGACACATCATAGATGGACTGTCAAATGGGACGGTCGGGTGGCGATCCTTAGAAACGCCATCGAAAAAGAAGAAGAAGGGTGGAGTGGGGCCCGGGAGAGGAGGATGGACGTCGTCCATCGAACATGTAAATAAATAAAAAGAAGGAATAAGATGGGATGGCGATGGATTTTGGAATTAAAAGGACAAGCACTACAAATGGAAGATCGCTGCATTCCTTGATATGTGCTTACACGTTGGATTTATCTCATTTTCAACAAGTATATAGTTAAATATAAATAAAAATTGCAAAAAATTAAGACGGTTTACGTATAAGGGGTGAATTTTTGAGACGGGACAGTAAGGGCAGGTACCTTAACCGTTATAGTTACAGGAAAACGCTTTTAGGAGACTATCCATAAATTTTTAATGAGTTGATATTTACAGATTTTGAAAAAAATTACAAGATTTGAATTGAAGAAAAAACAAGAATTACATAAATTACTAATGATCTAGAATTTTCTCAGCACGAACATAAGAATGACCTGCCCGTTTAGCATACGGATCGAAGACAAGGGTTTTCTCTACCAAAGTCTAGAGAAAAATGACATTTGGTGGTAGACAAAGAATTTTGTCTTCTGTCTAGAGCATGGGAATCGTGGAAATGAATGGGAAGACATATGTCTACTCTTCCAAGACAAAAGTCTTCAATGGCGAGCACGCCGTTTAATTTTCTCTTACTTTGACATTTGAGGTTAGAGATAGTTCTTCCTAATTTGTCTACACCTCTATAGAGGTAGACAAAAGTTTCTCTACGTGATTTTGTTCAAAAAATATGTACAAATCAGTCAAGTTTGAGTTGAACTCGCAAATTAAGATCACGATTTTAATCGTATGAAATATGTATAACAATACAAACATCATCACGACTTCCCGTTGCTCAATGCGCAAATCTATTTAGGATAGCTACAGTATAGGGGTAGTCAGAAACCAGTCCAAACTTAACATTTACCGTTTTTAATAGAACGCTAACCTAGCACATGCCTTTTTAGTTCTAAGGCATACTGATTTCCTCACGATGTTTTCCTTCATTATTTCAAATACGTGGTAAATAATGCGCACATAATTTTTTTGTACATGGCTAGAGTTTGAACCCACGACCTCTGGATTGGAAGTCGGGATACATCCTTCTAGGCCACCCAAGTTCTACGGGAAATGAGTATAAAAAAAGAATAATCTACAAATAAAATACCTATATAGCTAAGTAAATATGTACTAAGACATCTCTGAATATCATGAGGTGCTATCATGTCATTGAAAATGGATCTTTTAATTTTTTTCGAAGCGTTTGTGGCATAGCATGCACACCTAGGTGACGTCTCATAATATTTTTTGCATGCCGTTGCATTGTTGATAGAGTTTTCGCTCTATGCAATAAGTAGGTACCTACCTACTATATAAGTGAAATAAAAAGTTATTTTTTTAAAACAATATTTAATTGAATTAATGTAAAAAATAATACATTGAAAATACATTGAAAAATACATTGTGGTTGGGTACATAGTAGTTAAGTTTATTTTATTTGACACACCCTAAATATTTATAGTTCTACAACTTGGTGCCTTTGCAATTCTTGAATGGGAAAGTTTGTACAAAAAGGTAGATCCATTAGTCCAATAATAATTAGAATTGTCACGCTCCATTTGCTAGAACAAAATTAAATATGTGTTAGTACCTATTGTTTAAAGTAACTATCAAAAGTTTATTTCCCTAGTTGCTAGACATTTTTCTTAAAGCTAAAACACGCTCATGTTAACTAAGATTGCTCATCTCCATACCAAGATGAATAAGTACATTACGTAATCAGTTAGAGAGGTAGGTACTCGAACTCATTAGCGGAGACCTATGTCCAGCAGTGGACTGCTATAGGCTGATGATAATGTTGAAAAGACGTAGTTGCAAAAAAGACAAGCCAATAGATAAACAATGATGGCTGTCAGGCTCACCGTTGCTCATCATGGAGCGGAGCGACCCATAACAAAAATTTAGGCAGTCAGACTAGAATCCCACAGATTCTAGTGTGACTGCCTAAATTCTTCTACGACTATGACTGATTTATGAGTCGCGAAAAATCTTTTACATTACCTTTTCTTACATGTAGCAACCTAAATACTAGGTAGGTAAAGATTATAATGAATTACATACCTTGACTTTTAATAGACCGTCCATGCACTTGCTTAGTAATTATATTCTTTGCTCTAATGAGTAATCTATAATTTTTATTCACCATCGAATTTCACATTTCCCAATATCTTTGTTGTGATTGAAAATTGTCAATAGAGACATTTACGTATTTTACGTTTCGTTAACCTCGAAAGTAGGTTCAAATCTATTGTTTGACATATTTTTGGTAACGAAACGTAAAAGAATGAACGACATGTTGGGTGAAATGACTACATCACTAAAGACAACCTCGTTGCTATGGAAAGGCCTTGTCTTCCAAGAAACTTTTGTCTTGAATGAACGCCGTGCTCTGGGTGGTAGAGAAAACGAGTGATAGACAAAGATCTTTGTCGAGTCTATGGAAGACACGACAAAATCCCTGTGCTTAGCGGGCTACCAAAAATATGTCAAACAATAGATTTGAACCTACTTTCGAGGTTAACGAAACGTAAAATACGTAAATGTCTTGGTCTATCAAATGTCTATTTGACAATTTTCAATCACAACAAAGATATTCCTATTGGGAAATGTGAAATTCGATGGTGAATAAAAATTATAGATTTCTCATTAGAGCAAAGAATATAATTACTAAGCAAGGGCATGGATGGTCTATAAAAGTTAAGGTAAGTAATTCATTATAATCTTTACCTACCTAATATTTAGGTTGCTACATGTAAGAAAAGGTAATGTAAAAGATTTTTTGCGACTCATAAATCAGTCATAGAGGTAGAAGAATCTGCTGTTATTCTAGTCTGACTGCCTAAATTTGAGTGATGGGTTGCTCTGCTCCATGATGAGCAACGGCGAGCCTGACATCCATCATTGTTTATCTATCGCCTTGTCTTTTTTGCAACTACGTCTTTTCAACATTATCATCAGCCTATAGCAGCTCACTGCTGGACATAGGTCTCCGCTAATGAGTGCCATTGCGCCCTGTCCTCAGTTCGAGTACCTACCTCTCTAACTGATTATGTATTGTACTTATTCATCTGGTATGGAGATGAGCAATCTTAATTAACATGCGCTTGTTTTAGCTTTAAGAAAAATGTCTAGTAAGTAGGGAAATAAACTTTTGATAGGTACTTTAAACAATAGGTACTAACACATATTTATTTTTGTTCTAGCAAATGGAGCGTGTCAATACCAATTATTATTGGACTAATGGATCTACCTTTTTGTACAAACTTACCCATTCAAGAATGGCAAAGGCACCAAGTTGTAGAACTTTACATATTTAGGGTGTGTCAAATAAAATAAACTTAACTACTATGTACCCAACCACAATGTATTTTTATACATAATTGAATTAAATATTGTTTTAAAAAAATCTTTTTTTTTTTTCACTTTTATAGTAGGTACCTACTTATATGTATACGGCGAAAACTCTATCAAAAATGCGACGGCATACAAAAAATATTATGAGTGACCTAGGTGTGCATGCTATGCCACAAACGCTTCGAAAAAAACGAAAAGATCCATTTTCAATGACATGATAGCACCTCATGATATTCAGAGATGTCTTAGTACATATTTACTTAGCTATATAGGTATTTTATTTGTAGAGTATTCTTTTTTCATACTCATTTCCCGTAGAAGCTGTGGTGGCCTAGTAGGATGTATCCCGACTTCCAATCCAGAGGTCGTGGGCTAGCGTTAGTGAGGAACGTGAGGAAATCAGTATGCCTTAGAACTAAAAAGGCATGTGCTAGGTTAGCGTTCTATTGAAAGCGGTAAATGTTAAGTTTTGACTGCTTTCTGATTACCCCTATACTGTACCTATCCTAAATAGATTTGCGCATTGAGCACGGGAAAAAGTCGTGATGATGTTTGTATTGTTATACATATTTCATACGATTAATAATAGTGATCTTAATTCGCGAGTTCAACTCAAAGTTGGCTGATTTGTACATATTCCTTGAACAAAATCACGTAGAGAAACTTTTGTCTACCTCTATAGAGGTGTAGACAAATTAGGAAGAAATATCTCTAACCTCAAATGTCAAAGTTAGAGAAAATAAAACGGCGTGCTCGCCATTGAAGACTTTTGTCTTGGAAGAGTAGACATATGTCTTCCCATTCATTTCCACGATTCCCATGCTCTTGACGGAAGACAAAATTCTTTGTCTACCACCAAATGTCATTTTTCTCTTGACTTTGGTAGAGAAAACCCTTGTCTTCGATCCGTATGCTAAACGGGCTGAAATAACCCAAGAATTTGAATCGAATTCGAAGTTTGAAATTTAAAACTTTTTTTTACTTACTACTTTTTCAGCAATCAAATATTATTTAAAACTCACTTAACTTCACTTCTTTATTAAATGGCTACTGGGATAGTTTTCACAATTTCGCTAGTATCAAGTATATTATTATTATTGTTCATAATAATATGAGGTAACTTATTACGGTTTAAAAGTCCAGTCTTCCTTCAGTCAGGTCCTGTTTTTTAATGGCGATTATAACAAAAAACATCAATTCCCGTTTAAATCTTCTTTTATCCCATTTCACTAATACTTGTGTCTTATTTCTAACGTATAACGGTTACAATACCTTTTAATAAACGACATAATTATATCAGAAAAACACTAGAAAATAAAATATATTAAAAATGACACATCCGTCGTTCATGGTCGTACAGATCATGCCTAACTGTCAAATCGACAGGAACAAACCATAGATCATGCTAAACGTCAATATATAGCCATGGAATTAATAAAATAGTATCTAAACCTCCTTGTATATACCTACTTACAGTATTCTACTAATATTATTAATGCGAAAGTTTGTGAATTTGGATGTATGGATGAATGGATGAAAGGATGAATGGATGAATGTTTGATACGCTTTTACGCAAAAAACTACTGAACGGATTTGGATGAAACTAGGAATACACATAGTTTGTGACCTGGATTAACATATAGGCTACTTTTTCTCCTGGTACCACGCATGCGAAGCCGCGGCTAGTTCTCTATATTTCGGTTGAGGTCCAGAAATGAATCTTCTTTAGGATCACATTTTAATGGAGTGTGTTTTTGATGAAATCTCTAAGACAGTCCCATTAGATTATGTAAGTAATTCAATTCTTGCCTGATAATGTCAAGATGATACTAGACCAAGTGAAATTAAGAATATATGTAAATGTTTTATTTTTTATTTAGGTTTGTTCATCGATTTCTTACAAACTTAATGTAGAAAAACATCATTTGCTCGTTGGTTTTAGTACCTATAACTATGTATAATAAAGAGTGAAGAATCGTTTCAGAACACATTTAGCTTATCTATTACTTAAATGATGAACTAGTAATAACTCCAACTCCAACTCAAACTTAAACTCCAACTCAAACTTCTAACTCTAAGTCTAACTCTAACTGGAACTCTAACTCTAACTGGAACTCTAACTCTAACTCTAACTCTAACTCTAACTCTAACTCTAACTCTAACTCTTACTCTAACTCTTTCTTTATAAATCTGAGCGCGACGTACATAAATGTCACCCAGTTGTCACGCAACATGCTCGCATCTCCATACATATCCACGGACTTGATAAGAGTGTCACGGTGACAAAAGTAACCCATGCGGGCTATGGCTAAGGGCTAGGGCTGGGCAAAATACAAATTAAAAAATACCATCGCATTATATAGTATTGCAAGTAATTAAAATACGAAATACGAAATATCTATGAGGTATATGAAATATAAAATACAAAATGCAGTATTTTAGCTATTTTTAATTGATATCTTATTATAATACAAAATAAAAATTTCATTTTAAGGAAGTAATTGAATAATACCAAATACATATATGTATTTCAATTACGTATTACAATTACAAGTAATTCAAATACTGCCCCACCCTGCTAAGTATCAACAAGTAAATTTTTGCAACGTCGACAACCAAAATCCAGTTTTACACGCTACGTAATAAAAAAAGAAGCTTCACATAAAAAAAAAATATCCGACACCTCTTTGCTCATAGCCATAAAAAAGTAGGCATTTGATTTTCGAACTACTTTTACAGTACACACCTACTCTGACGATGTTTATTTTTATTTCAATAGCTTGTCAGTGTCAAATCAAATGACAAACGAATTTGCCATTGATTTGTTTACATTCAAAGTTAGTTGTTAAATTGGGTGGGAAAATAATAAATTAAAATTATTTCTATTGTAGCTATCTCGGTGGTTGATCAAATAAAATAATTTTATGAAGGCTGGAATAATAGAAATAAAACATAAGTAGGTACTTAATATATTGTAAGACGATCGACCTTAGTTTTACTTTCGTCTTTCGGTTAAACTTTACTAAAGGAGGACTTATTATTGTGAACACAATAAAATTTGTATTTAAAATTATTGAAATGGCTGCACAAATACCAGACTGGATGCAGAGGTTCCAACAACAGGATTTGGATGAAGGTAAGATTCAATAACGTTTTCGGTGTACCAACCTAGCATAGCACAAAACGGGTTTTCTACTTAAAACAGTCCGAAAAATTTTACATATCCGATAGATGGTATCGTTTTTACATAATAAACACGTAATTTACCTTTGAGCTATGGTTTTAAAAGTAGTAAGTATAATTTGATGTAAAATATCTAATGCAGTGCCTCAGACCGGCTAGCGGTTAGGATAGGCGGCTGCTATTGGCGATGCTGTCGTCAGGCTCTCGCTTACACGCATCATCATCAGCATAAAGCAGTTTACTGCTGGACATAGGCCTCCCCTAATGAGTGTCATAGATTTTACCAGCAGCCATTCGCAGATCGTCACTCCACCTGGCTGGAGGGTGTCCTACACTACGTTTGGCGAGCCGCGGTCTCCTCTCAAGTACTCGTTTACCCCAGCGGTTATTGGTTCTTCGGCAGATACGGCAATACGCACGCGTGAATTTAATATCCATTCATTCATTTTCTATACAAAATAGTTTTGTATGCTTCACATCACTAAGGTACTGGCCGACAACGGCAATTTTTTTTGTGAATGTCTTGTAACTTCTAGATCTCTCAACTAGAATAGGTTTGGGAGGTTAGGTACTAGATGGAAGGAGTGATATCTACATACTAGGTGGTAGCTATGGGAAGATTCCTACTAAGTGATGGGTAGGAAAGGTAGATATGTAGCCAATTTGTCCATTTCGGTCATTGGTTAGTCAGAGCCGTATCCAAAGCCTTAGTTGGTTAGCCCATTCCGTTTAGTCAAAATACAACCTAGTTAGAAGTAGTAGGCTACTTTAAATAAAGTAATAGAACCTTAACGCGTACCTACTAACTTAACATACATCACTACACCATCGCATCGATCGCTATGAGGAGATCTTAATCTGTATTCTGAATAGCGGCAATAGGGGTAAGTAAGTAGGAAGGTTGAACCACTGGTACCTATGCAAATTACGATCTAAGAGAATCAGGATGTGAGGAGGAGTAAGCAGGAACATAAGTAGGTAGTACCTAATAGCATTTCGAAAGAAACTCCAGCTGCATCCAGCTGTGACCTAACCACAGCTTTACAATTGAGCTTGGTGTAACTGTAAATCTCAAAGGAAGCTACGAGTAAACCGATTTTTATAGGACTTTTACTGTCAGGTTGCTGAATTCAAAGCTGAGATATAAAGTAAATAGCGTCGGACGTTGTCTATGAACCTACATTTTATTCAGAAAATATTTAGTCCCGCGCAATAAAATCAACGTCAACGAAGTTACAGGTGGGTCATCTATCACATAATTTAATTTAATTTTTATAAGTAACTAGCTGACCCGGCGAACTTCGTACCGCCTTAGCGTAGCAATTTTCTTAATATTTTTTTCCGTAAGAACCTGCTCCTAATAATAACAAACACAACAAAAAAAGAATTAGTGAAATCGGTCCAGCCATTCACGCGTGATGCCGTGACCAAGGAAAACGGGTTTCATTTTTATATATATAGATATCACAAAATAAGATTTATGCTTTATGTAATCACGATGTAATTAATTTAAATTTTAAGTTTTTGTTTATGTAGGACTGTAGGTATCTAGTTAAGTATCTAAAAACATATAGGAAGTGCAGCAGCTGTAGCACAGGATACATAATCCTGACACAGCTGCTAAAGTGCTAGCAAAATGGTTAAGCTAACCAATTTGCTAATGTATGTACCTAAAGCAATCTAGATCAGTTCGTTCAGTTAATAGTTCGCTTTTTTATTTATTAACGATAAATTAAACACCTACTTTTGCGTGATTTCATTAATAAATCTTATAATTCGCATATGTATATAGTTAAATGAGTTTTAATCTTTTTTTAAACGGGACATCGTGCACACGGTCAACTTTTATTTTCCGCAAAATTTATTTCCGAAATCAAAACGTTCTGAATATAAAAGTAAAAGCACTCAATTAGGTAAGGTAGGTCTAAGGTAAGTTTTGCCCCACCTGTAAAAGACATATAAAAACACTTCAAAAAATCAAAATCCATGTTCATCACACAAATGTTTGTCTTCGAATCGAACCCGCGACTGCAGCTTAGAAGGCAAAGCCACTAAGCTATATCCTTTCTATTTAGCAAACGATAAATCCGACCCCGGAGACGGTATTAGTCCAGAGGTCAAAATTTCCAAGGTGTGTAATGATGCTACATAGTCAAATAGGCAAAAAGTAAAAATGTAGAAATTTCCAAGGTGTTAAATTGTCCAGATGACTAACGATCGCGTTAATGTTTCAGAAAAAGAAGAGGCAGAAACCCCAGTCAAACTACTGGATGCAAACGGACGACGCTTCATCTGGTGGTTGTGTACGCAATACGGCTTCAAGTCAGACGGCGTGATGGGCCAAGCTTGCAATTTGCTCGAGCGCTATATACCAAAAAAAATAAAACAATTCTCACATTCATCACCAAGTAATTATCGGCATTCTTTTTATGGCTATTTTTTCTCAAGGTACCTTTGATTGTTGGGGTTAGTGCGACCACAGAGTACGACACTATCAACTATTCCATGGTACGGTACGTACATCAGAAATTTATTACAAGTAATTGAAAAACATCCGTTAAAATTACCAATAACATCGCAAAAAATCCAATGATATTCATCGTATTTGATATAATGATAGTGCGCCTACGAGCTGCTTCTTTGCTGCTCTGATTGGTTTTGGTTTTGGCTTTGGCTCTGCGCTGACATAATCAATGGCTTTGACAATGTTTTTTTATCACGGTGAGATACATCTCTCTTGCTTAATAATATAATTTGAACAGGAAGCTCAGCATGGCGTCGCTTCAAGAAGTATATGGCAAAGCGCGTGCCGCTGTTGGCTAGTGTGTGCGTCTCGCTTACTACCAAAATGATGAGTTCAGAGCGGCAATTGAACAGCAAGACGATACGCGACGTCCTCACTCAGACGTTCATGCCCTGCGCATTAACACTGGCTCAGATCAACGCTGCCGAGCTGGACGTTCTGTCAACTCTAGGTGGGTACCAGGTGCAGAATCTTTACACTACACCACTTAGATTGGTGACCATTCAGTGGCATTTAAATACGCGGCCCAATTCTCAGGATGATGAATGTCACGTAAGATATATATCGCAAAAACTGTCAAATTTACATAGAATTTTGTCAGTTTAACGCTTCGATCAACTATACATTGCACATATGGATTTTGCACTATCCGCCCGAAAGCGGCTTGTCTAAAATTCCGCCAAAACGCATCGGAGGAGCAATATTCATATAATAAAATAAATAAATAATCCTGGACGTTATCACACAGCATCATGTAGCCCCAAACTAAGCAGAGCTTGTATTATGGGAACCACATGATTGATATACTACATAGATACATATTTTTTCTTGTAAATACATACATATCATACATAGAAAACACCCAGACCCGAGACAAATATCTGCAGAACATGCAAACATTTTTTGTCCCGCAGCGGGAATCGAACCCGCAACCTTCTGCGTCACAGGCTGACCTTCGCCCACTGCGCCACAGAGGTCGTCATATAGTCGGCTTACTTCGATTTTGTCTTATCTGCTTTCTTATAGAGGCGATATTTGTATGACGTCCTTATCGGAGCAGCAGTTTTCCATTTAGTCGGCTTACTTAGATTTTCGGTCTTGTCTTTAATAAAGAGGCGATATTTGTATGACGTGCTTTTGACAAATGATAGCTAGCAATATATGCCACTTATTTCACAGTGCATGGAACGGCGCGCGATATCCTTTGTATAGTTGATCGAAGGTTTAACGATATAATATAATGTATTTATAGGGATGACGACTGGGTAAAAAAAGAAAAATTCAATTAGTCCGTCAGTTAGATCAACAAAAATTACATTTTTTTATTTATCAAATCAATAGAAATTGACGGAGATAAAGAACGTGAGAGCTCGGGAGTGGGGGCTCGTGACGTCACAGCTAGGTAAAAAATGTACTATATCGTGACGTCACGCGGAACTTTGACGCACTATATCTTTGTTATTTTTTGTTTAATTGACAAAAGAAAAAAATATGTGTCCAATATTTTTTGGAGACATAATATCCAAACCAATAACGGACTAATTTGAATTTTTCAGTCGTCTAGACTATTATAACTATTCCCGAGAATCAAGCACAGAACACTTCCGTGCTTCGGAAGGCACGTTAAAATTTTGGTCTCGGCATTGTCAGTCGTTAAGCCATGTCGGAGGCCTTCAGGCGGCCTAAAAACTCCGACACCAGAGTTGACCACTACTTCCTAAGAAGAAAGAAGGTTTCTATGTGCTATGTATAATTTAGCCGGCACCGATAACGGCATTGTGCAGATAAAACTTTTGAGACCTATGCTGAAGCGTGCAAGCATTTCTCTATAGACTCTCTTGAGCAAAGGCGCAAATTGTATGATCTCTTACTACTACATGATATATATAAAACTACAATGTTTTTGTTTATGATAAAATAAATGTAACTTTTTTTTCTGCGCTAAAAACTCCGCGGGCTCCGGTTTCCAATAAAAATGATTAAAATACGTAATAAAACAATGCAGGGTTCACAATACCGATGTTCACGAACGTGGAGAAGGCGTTGATGATGGCGGTGGACGTCGGCATGAAAGGGAATCTGATCGAGGGGGTATCTATAGTTACTGAAGTGGCGGAGTACTACCGCTCCGATATACAAGAGCAGGTCATCGCGGTTGCGTTCTCTATTCACGAAGACAGGAGCATACAGCGACGTGGTGAGTACTTATTTAGCTAGTAGCAAACACGGGGTCAGAGTTTTGCCGCCCGAAGGCTTCCTAACGATGGAATAAGCTTGGACCAACATCTTAACGTGGTGAGTTTTTTTGATGCTGGTAATGTGTGGGATTATACACCAAACCAGACGCGCAAGACTGTGGAGACTGGTATAGAATAGGCTACTCCATTTCCTCCCGTGGATACGGCAATGGTAACTTTAAATTATCAGTTGCTCCTTAGGGGATTACTATTTACAACAAGGGAAGTATTAATTTGTTTACTTCAAACCAATACTGGGATCACCAACACCTGCAGAACAGGGAGAGCTCTATGACTGACAAATTACTATAAGATTTTGACAAATCCCCACGATTCTAGCACCCAATTGATTAATATAAAATAATGAAACATAAACTTATATTTTCTCGTAGTCTCATGCTCAAGAGAAGATAAGACATTTTATAAGCTACTTCCTTTCTCCATAGACATTGCGAACGTACGGCACATACACCTGGTGGCGGGATCCGTGGTCGCCACAGGACTGTTCTTCCAGTTCTCTGGCTCTGATCCTATTCCCCGACTGAGCTTTCTAACTCAATGCTCGAGGGTCTACATAAAATGCATTGGAGACATCATACTTAAGCGTCTTGTTTTGGAGTGTGGCAGCATTTTCGAGTCGTCGGTGCCGACGCCTAGGGCTCTGAAGAGGAAACTGTCAAGCGATTAGTAGAATTGGCTTTCCTAGTTACTGAATTCCTAAATATGCCAGAAACGGTAAGCGCTCTCATTCCTTTACATACTATTTATGTTTCGATTGGCCAAATTTGGCCGACGACGCCCAAAGCATTGTTCAACCGTTAACGGATTTGGTGAACCTTTAGCGCGTCGTTTCCGCAAAGTTCTGCAAAGTGTTAGACAAAGGAATGGTCAATCACTGTGTTCAAGAATTAGTCTGTTTAAGATATAAAAAAACAATATTTCGTAGCCTTGAAAGCGCGATGATCATGCAACTGGGAATATAACTGCAAGACCTATTTCAGGGTCTTACCGACTATATCAACAAACACAACTCAAACTATATTCTGTATCAGACTATCGCAGGGGAATCACGCGGTGAATGCGTGGCTAAGTTGTCATCGGTCCCGGCCATCATGTCCCGCTTCCTAAACTTGCATAATGTACGTTGGTTACCTTTACCTATAGTAAAGGAAGAGTGTAAATTAAAATATTACTAGAATAAGTTACATTTACGTCTATTCTGATAAGTTCCGATCAGACTTGAGTTTAGTCACCCTAATAGACCAATTTTCTTTTTAGATATTCGTATATAATAAAATAACATTGTAATTATTTTGTCTGAACAAATGTTGATTTTAGACTTATTTCAAAGTTAACCTACAACATTTATTAATCATTATTTTTCTCACTTTCTGGTTCGCTGCGTTTTGGGAAATCTTGTGACACTTCTTCATATTGTGTTATTTTTCATGGTAGTTGTTATTATAAATTAAGAACAAAACATTAGGTTGGTATATTATTACCATGACCCGGTTATGTTGTGTCAAGAATAGGTATTATTTGTTATCGGATTTGAATTTGCTGTTATTGCAGGTATCAAATCCCATTCCTATTTTATGTTTTTTTCACCATATTAACAAATGCTGAAATGAAATTACTTGTACCTATCTTTTGGTCTGTAAATATATTTTGCATGTTTGGTCTGTAAATATATTTTGCATGCATGTTAAGTATCATTTCATTATTCATTACTTTATTACTTTCTGATCTTTTGGCGCGTTTTGTATTGTACCTTAGTGTATTTTAGTGGCATCTTGACATACCCAACGTATACACCGTTGCAACAAGAAATTGACACAAAACAAGCATTCGTACGTATTCATATGAGGTTTGGGCAAACCGCTCGAGCATTAGCAGTACGCTACGCACGCTCTGTAAGGGACAAGGGTATTGTGCGTTGTGTTATACTGTGAGGAGGTTATGTTTGGCAGCTTAACCTCCTCACAGCACAACACAAAGCGGCGTTTTGGTGTGCGGCGACCCGCGGCGTCAGCACGGGGTGCTAAATCGCTTTGACGTACTCTGGGAACGCTTTCTGTTTGGCATATAGGGCCATTTGCACCGACCGACACACTGAACAATAGTTACGATCAACCTTCACATTATGTCGGTGCATACGGGCTAAACCATGTGTTTCCACTAGTCAATAACTTAACAAAACATAAAAGATCAATCTAGTCGGGTTAAAATGTTAATTCAGTGGAAACGCGCGGTGAGATACCTACCTATAATACCCTTTAGTATTTAATAAATTTATCTGTTTGAAAACGCACACAGTGGAAACGCACGGTGAGATACCTACCTATAATACCCTTTAGTATTTAATAAATTTATCTGTTTGAAAACGCACACAGTGGAAACGCACGGTGAGATACCTACCTATAATACCCTTTAGTATTTAATAAATTTATCTGTTTGAAAACGCACACAGTGGAAACGCACGGTGAGATACCTACCTATAATACCCTTTAGTGTTTAATAAATTTATCAATTGACTTCTAACTGTTGCACTTTTGTATGGCATATAATATATTTCAAACCTGTAAATAAATGTTTAAATAAAAAAAACTTTTTTTAAATACTTACACTCAAGTGTTGTAGTTTTCATTGAAATAAGACAAAAAAGTTTTTTTTTTTAAGATTGGTATTTTAAGTTAACTCGTTGATTACATAAATAAAGCATTTATTATGTTTTGGCATTGTTTGATTTTTAACTTTCACCTGATCCACTAAAATGGTTTTTTTTACTGCCATTGCTGCGTAGGTCCGTGTATTCATAGATGATGCCTGTAACGGCAATGTCACACTGAAATAATATTTGTTATAGATTTTAATGTTCTGTAATGTGAATTGTCGTTGGTGTTTCTAACAATAAATAAATAAATGATTATGATTTGTACCAAAGCGATGACTTATGTAGTTATCAAGGGAACTCGTAAAAATCGTTATTAATATTAGATTTCAGCTTTTATCAGCTGCAAGTAAATGTATGTAACTATATAATATTAGGTAATCTTTATCATTACCTAAAATTATGTGTTACTTCATGTAGGTATACAAATGTCGTTGCCAAGTGTTCCCTTATAGTGCCTATGGTTCCGAAATAAATTGAAATAGGGATGATGCCTGGGTAGAAAAATAACAATTATAATTAGTCCGTCAATTAACTTATCAATAAATATTGGACACGTATTTTTTTATTTTTAAAATCAATGGAAATCGGCAAAGTTGTAGAGCGTCAAAGTTCGGGAGTGGGGGCTCGTGACGTCACTTGTATGTAAAAAGTGTACTTACCCGTGACGTCACGCGCAGCTTCAACGCACTATATCTTTGTCATTTTTAGTTTAATTGACAAAAGAAAAATACATGTCAAATATTTTTCGATAATGTAAATGACAGACTAATTAGAATTTTTCAGGCATCTAGCCTATTCTATTTGCCATTACAATATGACACCAGTGTTTTCAGCACTCAACGCGTTATAGGTAACCTACACTAGTTTAGATCCAAGCGCTTCCACTTTAGGGAGTTGCCGCCGCTGGTTTTCAACGCGTCATCAGAAAAAACTATGATTCAGTTTTGATCCGTAATACAATAGCTATTTAAAAAAAAAAACGAATTGTAACCAAGCTATGTGAGGCCTACAACATTTGGAGCAAAATACCTCACAAAATAAGTTACAAGTGTAAATGCAGCTCGCCTCGTACATATTTTATGCTATACTCTATGTTTGTATTATTTCCGTGTTCAATAAAGAATTAAAGAATTACAGGTTTTTGGGAATAGACCCTTGTTTGAAATTAAAGTAGCGAGGGCCCTCGCTTTGACTGCTGAAGCGAGCAATATGGATGCTTTCTCGGCACTCGGATATGCAGCAATATAGGGCTCTCTACGTCAATTAGGAATTAATAACTTTCACTTGAATAGTTTTGCTAGTGGAATTATTGAATCCGTTAAACAAAGCTATTACTTATTTAGATTATAATTAGGTAGCTACTTTTATATTTTGAATTGGTTTTACAAAAAGTTTTATTTGTTGTTGGTACTTCTGACCGTTTAAACATTTCTAACCAAATTAAATTAGTCGATTATAAGTATCTTCTAACCTTTCATCCCACTGAATAAACCTGGCACTCCTACAAAAATGACGAGTACTTATTAGGCAAAAGTACATAAGTAAAAAAGTTGGGAACATGTAAAATGTGAATTGTTCGTCCTTCCTTCACGCCAAATCTACAACACAGAATGACGTGAAATTTAGCACACAAATAGTTCTGTGAGCGACTCACATTAATTTACGGCTCCGCCAGCTCAAAGTCGCTCAGTGAGCTATGGGACAAGCTAATTGTTCCGATTGCACCGCGTTCCCGTAACCCCGCGCGTCTTAACCCCGCGCCCCTTAGTATATAGGTAGTCCTATACTCGGAGTATAAGAATAAGAATAATTTATTTTTACAAAACTTATAGGTGCATAGTGCTTATGCTATAACTAAGAGTAGAAAATTAAATCTTAAGTATAACAAATTCTCAATACTAGTTTAGCACATACACTATGAAGTAGGGAACATACCTCCCGTGCTACTTATAAAACTGTGTTACAGCTCTTTCCTCCATAAGCAGAGCAGACAATAACATATTCGCATTAGTAGCATTGTTTATTTTTCAAAAGATCTAATATTATCACTTAATAGATCTAATCTTATCTTTATCAGTATCTTATCCGCAACCAAACTATCCGACAAAGAACTAAAGTTGTCGACATTTCTTAGAGAATTTGCAAGCTGAAGTTGCAGTGGGCTGGCCAGTGGCCATATCTGCCGAAGAACTGATAACTGATAGGGGTTGATGAGTGGAGATTGCGGCTCGACAAACGCAGCGTAGAATGCACCCAGGCGGGGGAATGATGAGCTGCGTAAGACTGCTGGTAGAAGCTGGAAGCGTCGAGCTGAGGACAAGGCACGCCATTAGGGAAAGCCACACTGTACAGTAGACTGGTATAGGCTGATGATGAAGGTGATGATATAGTTTAAAACCTGGAATAATGTATAGGCTACTTTTACTTACATTATATGGTTTGGGTGTTTTCTATGTATGATATATAAATGTGTATTTAAAAAAAATGTATATAAGTAGTATATCAGTCATGTAGTTTCCATAATACAAGCTTTGCTTAGTTTGGGACTGCATGATGCTGTGTGATAACGTCCAGTAATATTATTTATAATTATTTATTTACTTATTATCCGTCCAGGTACCGCGACGCCGCGCGCGGAGCCTAGTTTTCATTTATTTTTTACTACAATAATTTTCTTCTCTGCTCAGTGGCCGAAGGTCCGCCTGATCCCGGCGCGTTAACATTGTTTGTATGATTTGCAAATATTTGTCTTAGGTCTGTTTTCTATTTATTTACAAAAAAGTAGTATATCAGTCACGTGGCTCCCATAATACAAGCTGTGCTTAGGTTGGGGCTACATGGTGATGTGTGACACTGTCCAGCAATGTTTATTTATTTAGTCTAAAAATTAATAATAACTATGTCCAAGGCACTACAGCGTCCTGAGGCCTCATTTACTAACACAGTTGCACACCGAAATGATAAGCACCGGTCCTCTTTTTACAAACTTTGACAACATGTCAATTGACGTTCTTTGAATTTCGACAGATGAAATTTTAAAGTTAGCAAATGAAGGTCCGGTGCCGATTATTTCGGTGTGCAACTGAGTTAGTAAATGAGGCCTCTGGTCAGTAAGTTACCACTTGACAATTTGACTTTAAATAAATCATCTAGAATAGTTTTTTTATGGTTCTTGAAAATGCAACAAGCACATTGCCCACGTGATGGTAAGTGGTAATCATTACCTATCACAAAGCATTGCATCGTAGATCATGTTTTTTTGGAACGTGCTTTACAATGCAACGCCCTGCGTCGCATCAACTTGAGGCATGATGTTGATAATGATCTTGTGCCTGTAATTTCACCGGTACCCACACCCTTCGAACCGAAACACAGCACAGCTGCTTCACGGCAGGATAAAATCAGATAGGCCTGGTGGCAGTACTTCCCCGGACGAGCCCTCCACAAGTAACTACTTCTACCAAAATGTAAGATACAAAGATGTTAGCTAATCTAAAGTTTAGAAGTTTTTAAGATATACGTACCGTCCGAAACCACTTTAATAATGGGCGACCGCAAGTAGCAAATGACAAGCCGCGAATCCACAGAATGTTAACAACTCATAAAAATTATAAATTAACGTTAGACGAGGGTCCAAGGGAGGACCGAGGGCTTTACAACAATAGCTGATGCTTTAGGGTGCCCAATAAAAACTTGACAAATGGCGTTTCATAATCGCAGCATTCCACCGTACCGCTCGTCACCGCGAACCTCGTCCTCCCCCTGTAAAATATGTCACAACGTACATAAGACATTACTTTATTATCCAACACAATTATTGTAGGTATTATACTGCAAGCGTGTCTTCTCCCAAAAAGCAATTCACGCAATTTCAAGCGACTCCTAAAGCTACAGTCACAAGAAGCGTGTACTCGTGATGTGAATGCAATCATTGCAAGCAAAACTAAGTGTGCTACTCGATGTAAGTGTGATAAAAAATCATTCACCGTAATTAGAATTGAGCACGTCTAAATATTATTGCTTTTCGCCGCGATAAGTTGATAATAGCGCTCGTGCGACAAGGCTATTTCAGCGAATTTTAATTTGAGCATCAACTCCGACTATAGAATTTCACGTGAAACGCGTAAAACGCAGTCACTACCATATGTGAATCAATAGGCAGCGAGTGGTTTACAGCAACTCCATATTTGCAACGAATAGATTCCCGCAAACTCGGTACGTAATCTGTCATTATAGTAGGCGAGTTTAAGCGCGTGATAGCTTTTTGCGGCAAATGCTGCGGAAAACGCATTGCGATTGACGATACTAGCGGACGCCCCGCGACTTTCTCCGTGAAAGGGATTTATTCTTAACATACCACCGCCCCTTGGAAGGTTTCCCCCATTCAGAGATTTATTACAAAAATCATCAAAAAGCTCCAATATATATTTATCCACAAAATAGAGGACTTTGAAAAAAAACTCATACCCCGGTTTGTCGAGACTCAATTTTAAAAGTTTTTTTATACATGTTTGCATACATACCAAAATCTCTAAGGATGAAAAACTATTTTCCATGGTCATGGGAGCCAAGTTAACGAAGCTAATTCATGCCAAGTTCTAAGCAAATCGTACGACACTTTATAAAGTTTTGGTATCAAATAACTACAATTATAGTATTTATAAAATATCATATTAGAATTATACGACATGTACAGAAGAATATATCTTGTGCCAAGTTTCAAGCAAATCCCACCAAGCGTTCCCATAAAAATCGTTACACCCCAAGGGGGTACCCCTTGATGACGTAGATCCCTTAACATTTGTAGTAAAAAAATATTAATAATAAGTTTTAAACCACTCACACGATGCGTTTAAAAATTCTCTTACACCCTATTTTACCACGTTTAAAAGATAGGTCATTAACCATAATTTGTAGTAATCAATATTTATACAAATTTTCAAACCAATCTCCGACGCGTATAGAGTTCCCATATAAATATGAATAGGCCATTGCGACCCGTTTGGGGATAGTATAAGAAGAATAATTGACCTAAGTTTCGAGCAAATCACGTCATGCGTTTTCCTGTACAAACTGTATAACATCATTACACACTGGTTAAATAGTATATATTTATCTATTTTTAGTAAATAGAAAAAGTTAAAAAGTTCCTACACACACTTTAACAAATTATGACACCCGTTTGAAGGAGTAGTTTCATATCATCGTAATATATTTTGTAGGCAATGCAAAAATTGCAAAATATTTATGCCAAGTTTCGAATTTTAAGGAATGGTACTTACATTGCAAAATATTTCGAAATTTAAGATATATGATTTTCATCCAGTTTTTCGCCCTGCACTGACTGTAGAGATTTTTTAAAATATTATTTTTTATTAAGGTATTTTTTTAAAATTAAGACATTCTTAGTTCTAATCAAGCATTAAAATTCTCCTCAATATAACTCTCCGTTTCATTCCCTGAAAAGGTTGTTTTATGGAATAATAAGTACATATATGAAATTTAAAGCTTTTATCGTTAAATAATACGATGTTACAACCTTTTACACATTTCAACACGTGCGTGAGATTTAGGGAATTTTACAATTTCCAAGACTTTGGAAAGCATGTGTTCATAATTTTAAGAGATTCTAACTATTTATCAAAATTATTTTCCAAAAATTAAACACCCCATTTCACCTAAAGGGTTGTCTTGAAAAACCTGTACATATATTATTTTATATTTAAAGTGGTCTGAGTTTCAAGTAAATCTTACCACGCAAAAAGATTTCCCCATACAACCTTAAAACCCCTATTGCACCCCCCTTGAGGGGTAATTTAAATTTAAATTGATGACAATGTTTATAATTTTTATTTGACACTTTATATACCAAGTATCAAGTTTCTATCTCTACAGAAAACGGTTTTTCATATAAACGTTTTTACCCCGATTCACCCATTTAGCGTGGAATTTTACAAAATTTTACAGTTTCAAGACTTAGAAAGGCAAGTGTTCTTACTTTTGAGAGATATTAACCATTCATAAAAAGTCTCTCCCACAAACTTTAACACCCCATTTCACCCCTTTTAATGTTTTTGTTTTAAAAAGCTGGTATGTTTTCATTTATAATTCTATATTTAAAGTATTCTGACAAAGTTTCAAGTAAATTGCACCACGCAATAATATTTTCCCATAGAAACTTTACCCTCCCATTGCACCCCCTTCGAGGTGAAATTTAAATTTAAATTGATGACTATCTTTATAATTGTGGTGGAACACTACATATACCAAGTTTCAAGTTTCTGCCTTTACGGAATACAATTTTTCATACAAACATTCCCCCCCCCCCCTTAGGAGAGGAATTTCAAAAAATCCCTTCATAGAACACGGTTACAAACTTAAACAAATACAGGGAGTATTTGTCCTCAAGTTTCTAGGTCCAGGCAGTCAGAGTCAGTATGTCATTTACTATTTATAATATATTATGATTATGATTATGATTATGATTATGATTATGATTATGATTATGATTATGATTATGATTATGATTATGATTATGATTATGATTATGATTATGATTATGATTATGATTATGATTATGATTATGATTATGATTATGATTATGATTATGATTATGATTATGATTATGATTATGATTATGATTATGATTATGATTATGATTATGATTATGATTATGATTATGATTATGATTATGATTATGATTATGATTATGATTATGATTATGATTATGATTATGATTATGATTATGATTATGATTATGATTATGATTATGATTATGATTATGATTATGATTATGATTATGATTATGATTATGATTATGATTATGATTATGATTATGATTATGATTATGATTATGATTATGATTATGATTATGATTATGATTATGATTATGATTATGATTATGATTATGATTATGATTATGATTATGATTATGATTATGATTATGATTATGATTATGATTATGATTATGATTATGATTATGATTATGATTATGATTATGATTATGATTATGATTATGATTATGATTATGATTATGATTATGATTATGATTATGATTATGATTATGATTATGATTATGATTATGATTATGATTATGATTATGATTATGATTATGATTATGATTATGATTATGATACTTTATTCATTTTAAAACTCATAAAAAATACATTTTTTACTATAAAATTTAAAACATTATTAATCTACTATGTACAAAAATAATATAAAAAAACATTATAGTAAAAAATATATCCAAAATGGTGGACCACCGACCGCGGGGCAGGGCTCAAACGGTCGGTGGCTAGGCCTGCAGAGAGAGGAACCTCCGCACAATGCGTGCCGAGTCCAGGAGAGCTGCCTTCTGTATCTGACCCTTGATCCAGCTGCCTAGCGAGAGCCTCTTAAGGTATTGGTCAAGGCTCTTCGCTATCAGACCGTTCACTGAAACGACTATCGGAACGATAATTGTTGAGTCGACATCCCACATAGCGGTAATCTCGTGTGCCAAGTCAAGGTACTTGCTAAGCTTGTCCTTCTCGGCCTTCACGAGATTAGCGTCATGTGGGATGGTGATGTCAACAAGTATCGCCCGGCGTTCCGACCGGTCTACCAAGACGATATCTGGTTTATTCGCAAGAATAGTCCTGTCCGTGATGATAGAGCGGTCCCAGTAGAGCGTAGCACGACCATTTTCGAGAACCGGTACCGGTGCGTACTTATAGTACGGAACCTCTGGACCGACAAGGTCGTATTGGAGAGCAAGCTGCTGATGGATGATCTTTGCTACTTGGTTATGTCTGTGCAAGTATTCAGTGTTAGCGAGGTGCGAACAACCCGAAAGTATATGTCTGAGGGATTCACCGGGACGATGACAAGCTCTGCAAATGTCAACGGTTCCATCCTTCATGATATACTTTCGGTAGTTGTTCGTCTTTATTACCTCATCCATAATCGCACAGACAAAACCTTCGGTTTCCCCAAAGAGGTCACCGAAACGTAGCCAGTTCACGGATGCGAGTAGGTCTACATCAGGCCCTGTAAGGGCTTTGTAGAACCGTCCGTGCAGCTCCTTACTCTCCCATACAACCTTGCGGTCGAGGGCACTCAGCACCGTAGGTTTGTGCCAGTTCTCCTTAGCCAGTGAGAGCGGGGTAAGGTTCTTGTCAACTGCTACGACATCACGATGCATCTCACTGTCGGCATGGAGGAAGTATTCTCTGAGCTTGCACACCTCGCGGTTATGGAGGGTCTTGGCATTTAAAAAGCCGCGACCCCCACATTTCCGCGGGATGTACATCCTCATTACCGACGAGCGTGGATGTCGCATTCTGTGTGTCGTAAGAAGTTGACGAACCTTACAGTCAAGAGCGTCAAGTTCAGTTTGAGTCCATCTCAATATGCCAAAGGTATATATAAGCAGAGGCATAACCCAGCCGTTGAAGGCACGAACCTTGTTACCACCCGACAAAAGACTATTGAGTACTTTAGTCAGGCGGCAAAAGAATCGCTCCTTCACCGACTGTTTTATGTCTCTGTCTACTATACCTAACGCTTCTGACATACCGAGATATTTGTAGGTTTCGATATCGGAAAGAGATCTGAGGGATATCGTATCGGAAAGCTGTAAGTTTGTAGTATTTACAACTTTCCCCCGCTGTACTTGCATGACCGCACACTTCTCGACACCGAACTCCATGCTGATGGCACTGCTGAATATCTGTGTGATATTCAACAGAGTCAGCAGCTCTGGTTTTCTCGGCGCGAAAAGTTTGAGGTCATCCATGTACAACAGGTGAGAAACGATAACACCCTCTCTCCGAAGTCGATAGCCTAGCCCTGAATCCTTTAGCAGAGTACTAAGAGGATTCAGTGCCAGGCAGAACCATAGGGGACTCAGACTGTCGCCCTGGAATATACCCCGCTCTATGCGAATCAGATCTTGCGGAGCAGAGGGATCCCGTCCGCTACCTGGATGACGAAGAACTGTGATCCACTGTCTCATGCATGTACCTAAGAAGGATCTCAAAGTTGCATCAATTTTATACAACTCTAAGATCCTCTCCAGCCATGTATGAGGCACCGAATCATAGGCCTTCTTGTAGTCTATCCATGCAGCGGAGAGGTTCCCCTTGCTGCGCCTGATCTGCTGGCTAATGGTCATGTCAATGAGGAGGAGCTCCTTAGTACCGCGGGACCCAACCCTACATCCATTCTGAGCAGGAGCCAAAATATTATTTGCAACTATGTGCACATTAATTTTTACGGTCAGAATGGACGTAAGGAGCTTGTAGATGGTAGGTAGGCACGTGATGGGTCTGTAGTTCTTTGCTTCCGCGGTACTACCAGATTTGTGGAGCAGGAAGGTGACTCCAGTCGTCATGAAACTTGGCAGAGACCCAAGCTCGAGGGCTTCTTGAAATTGTGTGGCGAGTACAGAGTGTGAACATCGAAACCACTTCAGCCAGAAGTTATGCAACCCGTCCGGTCCAGGACTTTTCCAGTTATGGGCCGAACGGATTGCAAATCTGACATCTATGGGGGTAATCTCAACAGCCCCCATGGTTTCGATTGGTTCACACTCTCTACTCACCACATCCATCCAATCTCCCTCCGTGTGCTGGATGGGCACAGACCAGATGCTGCGCCAGAAATTATTCATGGTATCAGCATCCGGTACACGCCCGTCCATCACACATTGGTCAGGTTTCTCCCAGTTTCGGTACACCTTCCTTTGGTCACTTTGGAAGTTTCGATTCTGCCAATATCGGTCCACACGTTCTCGATACCTACGAATGCGGCTCGCCCAAGCAGAGATTTTCTGCTTCAGAAAGTCAATGCGTTCTGTGATACATGCCATATAATCTTGGGGCCGAGTATCAGTCCCAGCGAAGGCCTGTGTCACAAAACGCATCACTCGAGGGCGGGTATTGCCCTCTCTGAAGCAACTTAGCTTTGCAATGAGGGTCCTGAATTTACCGATCCGCCGTTCGATCCGTACTTGCCAAGCTGGAATTTTATCGACAGGTCGTGGTGCTCGCGTGGAGTTTGGGAACTTGACACGAGCAACACGACACGCCGCCACGGCTCCGCAGTAAAGGATCGAATGGGTATCAGCTAGTCCTTCGCTAGTCTCTAGATAAGGGACCAACAAAGGATTCAAGGCCTCCATTACAGCTAAGTTTCGTCTGTGAGTGGGCAAGCGAGGCAAACGGGGTCTTTCATCGAGAGGTGCGGACCGGTACGATAAAATCGCATCCTCCAAAGTCCTCCTCAATTGCTCATTTACCTGGTTTGTCACGCTGGTGATCTCGTAGTCGACGTCGTCAGCAGCGGCGTCCGGCTGCGTCGTTACCGGTAACGGAGTTGTCGTAACCGGCAGAGCGGCAGCCAGGACCCGCTGCGAGTGGTCAGCTACTTGATCACTTTCAGCGCGAAGCCGGTCAAGTACCGAATCATCCAACAATTTCAATCGTTGGATGGCTCGTACCTGATCCGATAGCCGTTGTGCAGTGACGATAACAGCTGGTTCAAGCGTCAAAAACAGAGGCAGCATCCGGGCAAGGTACGCAGTGCGGTTGGTTCCTCCCTCTGTAGCCCTATAATATGCACGCATGACATTTTCGTTTATTTTCTTCGTCCACTTCATGCGTCGCACATTGCTGTCGGAGGCGGGGGTCGGGCGCGGGGCAGATTGTCCCGCAGACCCCAAGCCGGCCAGCAGCGGTGGTCGCCCACGCCGCACAGGTGGTCGCGGCGGCGGAGGCGACGGCGGCCTGCTCTCGTCGCTCGACGCGCTGGTGTCCGGGGGGGTGGCAAATACCTCATCCCCAGACGACGACGCGGAGCTTGACGGAGCAGGCGGAGGTGTTGGGCGTGCGATTTGCTCCGCTTCTGTTCTTGCTTTTCTTCGTGTAATCATCAATGTTTATTTTCCTTCTATGACATGTTTAGCTGAGTTGTCATATCCATTGTTTTGATTTTTTCTTTTTTGGAAAAGGTTTGTTGAAATATAAATTTAGGCACGTATTCCATGGATTATTAACTTTATTGGAAATTTTTAGGTGGTAAATGGTGATGAAATCAAATATTTAAAATTTTAGCGAAGAAAAAGCGTGTGACATGAGCGGTGTCATTCTTTTTTTTTTTGAAAAAATTTGATTATGATTATGATTATGATTATTATTATGATTATGATTACCGTGGATTGAATTTTACGTTTGACGCAGCGGCAAACGGAATGCGTTTACCTTTAAAAAATAGTGTGCTTCAATCGCATTGCGTTTTACGCAGCTTTTGCCGTAAAAAGCAACGGCGTGCTTAATGTTCACATCTTAATTACTATATCGCTAGTTAATAGCGTCGTGGGAAAAAGGCCTAAAATGGGTCATAGGATAGGAATATCTCATAACACATTGTGACATGTTAGCGGTTTACCAGGTACGGCAATGGAGCACGTCAAAACCACTAGAGTCTGGAGAGGTCATACAGTCATGATTACTGGGCGAGTGGCCCTTACACAATCTTGGACTCAGCTTGAAATGGTCCTACAATGTAATGGAATGTTAGGACATGTGTATGACTGGTTCAATCGGTGTTCAAACTTCAAAGTTACGAGTTTAATTGTAGTGTAATTTTTAGGGGTGTAAGGGGTTCCAACTTCCATCTTTGGGACCCAAGGTAACTTCATTCTGCCCGTGGTGCATACTACTGAATAACAAACGGGGCTATAGCAGCTGGCTGATTGCGGCATAGCGCAGCCTAACACCGGCATAGCTAAATCCCCTGACCGCCGACGGGCAGCACCATCGGTGGTGCGAGAAGCTGTGCCCTGCGATACCCAATCCGCTTGCCCAGCGTGGGGATTATGGGCGATATGCCCCTTCTTATTTGGTTGTTGCGTGAAATTACTTGCACGTAAACAAAAATAAAATAACAATTGCCGGATAAACGAAAAAAGCTTGTGTTATGGAATCTACATAACTGATATATACTACGAGTACATAGAAAAAAAATCAAGACTGATAAAAATATTAATTTGTAATAATCATAAGTCCCAATGTTATATAAGTAGTAGGTACTAATAAATCAGTTATGTGGTTTCCATTATAAAAGCTCTGCTCCCTTTGGGACTTTAAGATTAAAATGCTGGACACTATCACACAGCATCTTGAAGCCCCAAACTAAGCAGAGCTTGTATTATAGGAACCACATGACTGATAAACAACTTATATACATGGTTTTTGTGAATAGATACATATTATCAATAGAAAACACAAACAGGGTTATATCTGCAAAAAATGCAAATATTTGTTCTGCGGCGGGAATTGAACCAGCAGCCTTCTGGGTCTTAGGCGGACCTTCGCCTACTGCGCCACACTCTGCGTCTAATAGATAAGATATTTTGTAAAAACTGTCCAGCGTTTGTTTACCCATAATTTTTTTGAGAACAATTTTTTTTCACATTAATCCAGTTCTTAGCATAAAATGCTATCAAAAAAGTGATCATGCTCGTGGCGTGGCTAACTTCGGTGTATCTTGGGTAAGCAACATTTCGCTATTTTAGGACAGCTAAGGATTTAAATATTCTTCCGGCGTCAGTGTTTCCCGATCGCTAAGACCGGGGTCTTCAAGCGAAGAGTAAATAGGATACATTCTAGGCAAGCGGGCTACACCGTCAACCGCATATTTAATTATTAACAGGCAGTGACAGGTTAACAGGTGAGTTGGCAGTCAAACATTAGCCTATTAAAAAACCTTATCTAGTCACTACTTGGATGGGTGACCGTTTGTGGAGCGCTTCCGTGCTTCAGAAGGTACGCTAAGATTAGTCTCCATTTTTCAGTCGTTAAGCACCGCGGAGGCCTTCGGGTGGCCTAAAAATTCTGACACCAGAGTTGGTCACTAGCTTATACGTAGAAAAAGAAGAAGACAAAAGTTTAAGAGAAAGCTACCATCTAATATGTGGCCACCAATTCCATAGAACAATATATATGTATAAAACAAGAAATCTGTCTACAACCTACCTAGTATGTCCTTTATAGACTATTAGCTTCCGCCCGCGGCTTTGCTCGTGTGGTACTAGAATATAAAGTAGCCTATGTGTTAATCAAGGTCACAAACTATGTATATTCCATGTTTCATCCAAATCCGTTCAGTAGTTTTTGCGTGAAAGAGTAACATACATTCATCCATTCATACATCCATACTCGCAAACTTTCGCATTTATAATATTAATAGGATAGTAGGATAGGATAGGATGAAACCATCTAACCGATATAACCCAAACCAGTTTCGTTGGAAAAACAATAATGCATAAATGGTTTTAGACCACTAAAACAATGCATATCTATGCAAAAAAACTATGTTTAAATGTTTGTCCTTTTACCGTTCCGAAACCAGTGATCAAAAGATGAAATATTGATAAAGTGTCCGGGGCACAGCCGCGAGGTATATGTATAAGTATATAGGCAAACGAAGTTGCGGGCGGGTCAGTCATAAAGTCAACTATTACTACGCACTACACTAAAGAATGCCTTAATAAGGGGTAAAATATTGTGCGTAGTCACACCGCCCACCCCCCAACGTTATTAAAAATAATTTCTCATTTTTATTGCCCCCCCAACTCTAGTGGTGTAATAAATGATTACGGTGGTTTAGCTAGAACTGATTTATAGTGACTTTTTCGCTCAGGAATGCTATGATTCGCCGCACAATTGAAACTGATTGATTAATTACGTTGCAGCAGATTGCAGCACATTTTTGTGGTGTGCCTAAGGCCTAGGAATTTAATAACTTTGGTTGGCATTAGCAAATGGACAATAGTGTTCTTTTATTTTGAGTTTCTCGTTGTTACAACCCCCCAGTTAAAAGTTACAATCAGCAGTAATCAAAATACTAGCTGACCCGCCCGCAACTCCGCAATTTCGTTTGCGTTTATACTTCCTACAGCCCAAACCACCCTACCAAAGATTCATCACAATTTGGTCAATGGTTTCGGAACGCAAAAAGGACAAACATACAAACATTGATTTTTCTTTACATAGATATGCATTATTTTAGTAGTCTAAAACCATTTTCGCATTATTGATTTTCTATTGAAACCGGTTTGACGCACGTCAGTTGGATGGTTTTCTTGGTTTCCAAGTCTATAACGGGCATAGGTAGGTAGGTAAAATTGTTTTTGGTGTTTTTATCTTTTTTAAATACTAGCCGTACCCGGCATGTGCAATCAAGATACTATATAATTATCTTGATGGCTACTACGCTAAAAACGAAATGCATTTTGTTTATATGTTTTTAATTGACGGCCTCTGTGGCGCAGTGGGCGAAGGTCCGCCTGAGACGCAGGAGGTTGCGGGTTAGATTCCCGCTGCGGGATAAATGTTTGCATGTTCTGTAGATATTTGTCTCGGGTCTGGGTGTTTTATGTATGTATTATATTTACAAAAAAAAAATGATATGTGTAGTATATCAATCATGTGGTTCCCATAATACAAAGTCTCCTTAGTTTGGGGCTACATGATGCTGTGTGATTACTGATTACGTTTAATATTTTGTGTTTTTTCGGTACCAATGTAAACATAAATATTTTTCGGCGTTTCAACTCTGGAGCGAACAAAATATATTAATTATAATTGGCCATGCAAATTTTCAAAATGTGGATTTAAATTTGTATCGGAAAAGTAGAAAATCATCTTCATGAATGGACCAAATGTACCTAAAGCTGGGTACGGATAGCACGTTCCTGTATACGCGTAGTCGGGGTACGCTGTCGACGCGTACATTGGATATGCGTACAGAGGGTCTAGCCAAACAGCATTTGCTATGAAGCGACCGTCGTCATCGTTCGGGAGCGATTACAACACATCCAAATATTGTACAGCTCAATAATCCTTGTACATAATTATTATAGTCACTTGTACATTCCAGGGTGGACTTTCCTTGGTTGTGCTTAGGTACTTGTGTTTCGTTTTCACTTGTTGTACTTCATTTGTACGCCCGCGCCCCAATAAAACGCAATCAAACAATAATTTGACTTCCAAACTCTGAGTTGTGTTTTATTTGGCCATAATTAATTTACATGACACTGATTTCTTTAATTTACACGGGTACGGTTGATAGACAAGCAAGGAAAGCACAGTCCAATAAATTGAGTAGGTACATGTAGGTACTCATGAATTATATATTCCTTGCTTCATTATTCATATATGAATTATTACACCGTAGTTTCTCTATCTACTTGGTAACTCCGCACAAATTTTAAAGATTTTTTAAAAGAACAAAATACGTATTTCCGCCTCGCACGGCCCTAGCGCGCCATCTTGCTGTTTGTTCATTCTCTCTTTGTGCGCGGTAACTATCGCACGCGCCTTTCGACATCATGCCGAAACGAAGTGCGCAGTATCAAATTGAACGATACGCAAGGAAAATAAGAAAAATTGAAGAAAACGAACGACGAAGACGGAGAATAATTTCTCCGATCGTTTCGTCGTCGGAAGATGAAGGTTAGTAAAGTGTTAAATACCTAAGTGTTTTTGTGTCGTTACCTTCGAAGTACCTGCCTAAATAACGAAAGTTACTATCTTTAAAGTAGTTAGAATAGTTTTGGAATGCGCTGGGATTAACTGCGAGTTAATAACTTTGACATTGCCCAAAACTAATGTACTAAATAGGTACTAAGGTAACAATTGGCATCGGGGTTGACTGCGAGTCTTCAACGATGACCTAAGCAGAAAATACGTACAATCTGAAACAGATGTAACGTTGCTCTGCAAATTTTGGTAGAAAAATTTCACGCTAACGATAATTTTTCAACTACCCTCAAATCCGAATTTTCATAATCTAAATTGCAAATTGTAATTTTAGATAACGAAGATCACGGACAAGCCTTTGACGAAATTCCTGAATCTACTCCAGCTGGACCAGACGTCATACAAGATGCGGAGCCGGAATCTATCGATAATCCCGACCCCAATAACGATTTGGTGGTACCGAGTCTTCAAAACGAAGCCAGCACTAGTGTTGCATCCGAGCTGGACCCAGAAATTCTGTCCGCTCTTGGAGAATCCACGTCCGATTCACCTGACTACGGGGAAAGTATACATGACAATTTGTCAAAGTTGTGGCTTCCTTTGCTTAAGAAAGGAATGACCAAAGAAAGCAAGGATAAGCTGTTGAAAGATTATCTCGTACCAGACAACTGTAAGCTTTTACAAGCGCCGAAATTAAATGCAGAGATCTCGGCTGCGGTACCGGACATGGTTCGTAATCGTGACAAAAGTGTGGCAGCATCACAGCAACAGCTTGGTTCGGGTATAACAGCCATCAACAGAGGCATAGACTTGCTCTTGAAGAGCGACGACAAAGTCCAAGCGATGAAACATTTAAGTAATGGGTGCAGACTCTTATGCGATTCACACTACTTAGCGACGCAAAGTCGAATTAAACTAGTTACACCCAGTTTGGACAAGTCATTTTTGCACATGATTAGCGAAGCTGAGCGAGACGAATCATTGTTTGGCTTTTTCGGAGAAGATAAAGGCCGCGAAGGCGATCGAGAAGCAAGGCCTCTCTATCAAAAAACCTGCTAAGCCCCAAAAAACGGCGTCCACATCCGGCAATCGGTCTTCCTACCAGGGAAACTGGAACGCGCCCCCTCGGTATCCGGCGAACAGGGGAGGGCGAGGAGGTTACCACAGGAGGCCAGCAGTGGCTTCAGGAGCTCGCCGCCCTTACACAGCGACTGCACATCAGCCGCAACGGAGCTCGACCCAGGACAAATCACGTGCTCCGGCTCAAACTCACCACTAGCTCAGGTACATGCGGGTAGACTTACCCAATTTTACGCTTGTTGATTAAAAATAACGAACAACAGCGTAGTTCTCGATTGGATAAAATATGGTTATTCTATACCATTTCGAACAGCTGTAAATCAGTCACTAATACCTCAAAATAACTTTTCAGGCAATGACAATTCAAGTATGCTTGAGGCCATTAATAAATTAAAAGAATTAGGGGCTATTTCTGAGTGCAGTGTCACAAATGACCAATTCGTTTCCAAGATATTCCTCACTTCAAAACCTAACGGCGACAAACGTTTTATTTTGAATTTAAAACCTTTGAACAAATTAATCCGAAACGAGCATTTTAAAATGGAGGATTACCGAACGGCATGCAAATTAATACCACGCGACGGATACCTAGCTACCATCGACCTGAAAGATGCTTACTTTCTGTTACCTATTCGACCTTTTGATCGTAGGTATTTGAAATTTCAATTTCAACCTAATAATTCAGTCAAAACCTACACGTATGCTTTCAATTGTCTGCCGTTCGGTTTATCCGTCGCTCCTCGGATATTTACTAAAGTAATGAGGGAAGTTTTAGCTTTTCTTAGATTTCGCGGGTTTCAGTCAGTATGTTATTTGGATGATATTCTATGTATCGGCAATGATTATGATCAATGCATGAAGAACGTCAAGGAAACGCTAGAGTTACTCCATTGTCTAGGATTTGTCATCAACTACAATAAAAGTTGTTTAGCGCCACAACAATCCTGCAAGTTCTTAGGATTTGTTTACAACACGCGGAATCTAAGTTTATGTCTACCTCCCGATAAACGAAGTAAAATTGCACAGTTGGTTACAAAGTTTATTAAACTACCATCATGTTTCATTCGCGAATTCGCCCAACTTATTGGGATTTTGGTCGCTGCATGTCCAGCAGCTAAGTATGCATGGATGTACACAAAGGTCTTAGAACGACAAAAATATTTGGCTTTGCTTAGGCATAATAATTACGAAGTCATAATTAGCCTTCCTAATGTTATATTAGATGATCTAATATGGTGGGCTTCAAACATTCATACTACATCCCATTTCATGCGGCAACCAAACTTTGAACTCGAGATCTATTCCGATGCTTCCAGGACAGGATGGGGTGCTGTCTCTAACAATGTGGAAGTAAACGGTAAATGGAAGGCCACAGAAAAAACTAACCATATCAATTACTTAGAATTAATGGCTCTTTTCTGGGCTTGAAATCGTTTGCCAACAATGTAACCGATTGCGCTATATTACTACGAATAGATAACACAACTGCAATTAGTTATGTCAATCGTATGGGAGGTATACAATACCCCCACCTTAACGATTTATCCCGTTCGCTTTGGAAATGGTGTGAAAAACGCGGTCTTTGGATATTCGCGTCATATGTAAATACCAAGCAAAATCATGCAGATGCCGCCTCCAGAATAATCAATCCGGACACTGAGTGGTCACTTTCCGATGAGGCTTATAAAAAAGTCACCCGTTATTTCGGTCAACCAGAAATAGATCTTTTTGCATCACGAGATAACGCTAAATGTACTCGATTTGTTTCATGGAAACAAGACCCCGACGCGGAAACCATAGATGCATTTACAATAAGCTGGCATACAGACTATTTCTACGCCTTCCCGCCATTCTCGTTAATAATTAAATGCCTTAGGAAAATTATTGATGATGAGGCACATGAAATTCTAGTGTATCCTTACTGGCCCTCACAGCCATGGTTCCCGCTCCTTCAAAACCTAATAGTTTCAGATGTTTATTACTTAAATCCCAATAAAAACCTTTTGCAATCTCATTTCAGAGATCATCACCCCTTACACAAGAACCTTACCCTGGCTGTCGCGAGGCTCTCCGGCAGTCGTTCTCGAGAAAGGGTGCCTGTACGGAATCATCAACACTGATGTTATCCTCGCTCTCTGACAGTACCGTAAAACAATATAACACCTCACTCAAATTATGGTGGGAATATTGCATCGTGGAAAACATTGATATATTCGAACCTCCCAAGACATCAATCCTCACATTTTTGACAACACAATTTAATAAAGGTTGTGCATATGGCAGTCTAAATTCACACCGGTCTGCTTTGTCAGTTTTCATAGGCAATAATATCGGCTCAGACGAATGCATAAAGCGATTACTCAAGGGCGCATACAAAATAAGACCTGCAAAGGCCAAATATTCCAGCACCTGGGACCCTCAGTTAGTGTTGAATCTTATTTCCACATGGATCCCTAATACTGATCTCTCACTTGAAAAGATCACTAAAAAACTGGTAATCTCTTTAGCACTTTGCACAGCTCATAGGGTGCAGACGCTTTCCCTTATCAAGCTTGACAATATATCCTTCTCAGATAATAGTATTAAGATCCTCATAATAGATATTATCAAAACTTCTGCACCCGGTAGAGACCAACCCGTTTTATACCTGCCATACTTTAGGGAAAATATAAGTATTTGCCCAGCTACAGTCCTCTCAGACTATATTTCTAAAACTAGAAATATCAGACCTGAAGGAACAAACAATCTCTTACTGACGCATAAGCGTCCTCACAAAGCCGCTACAACGCAGACCATCAGCAGATGGATCAAACAAGTCCTGTCAGAGAGCGGTGTTGACATAAGTATATTCGGTGCTCACAGTACGCGCCACGCATCGACGTCCGCTGCAAGCTCTGCCGGCGTTAATATCGAGACCATTCGCAAGACAGCTGGTTGGACCAGCTCATCTAACTCATTTGCCCGATTTTACAATCGAATTGTCATTAATGAAGGTGAATTTCCCCAATCTGTTTATTTAGCAACTCAGAATCAATAGGTTGATTGTTACTTAAGATAAGTAATTATAATTATTGTATTAATGTAGGTGATTATTAGTTACAAATAAAACAATAATTTGCAAATTATTCTTTTAATTTCAAAACTTTCTGCTCTTAACATCTACGGTGTAATAATTCATATATGAATAATGAAGCAAGGAATATATAATATATGATCAAACGAACTTCAAGTGAAGTTCGATCATTATTATATGAGTTGCTTCATTAGAATATATGAACACCCTCCCTCCCTAGCGCATAGCTTTACCCTAGCAATAGAAAGTTTTGTATAAGTTACAATACTCTAAAAAATGAACAAACAGCAAGATGGCGCGCTAGGGCCGTGCGAGGCGGAAATACGTTTTTAGTTCTTTTAAAAAATCTTTAAAATTTGTGCGGAGTTACCAAGTAGATAGAGAAACTACGGTGTAATAATTCATATATTCTAATGAAGCAACTCATATAATAATGATCGAACTTCACTTGAAGTTCGTTTGATCATATAATATTTGTTCTTATAAGTGCACCTATTCCCGAGATGAACAAGACTTGCTTGTACAATACTGACACATGACAAGATTTTATCCTAGAATTGGTGTACGTACAGTCATGTTTCGTATTTATTGTTCATGGATTTGTAGGCCGTGCATTAATTGGTTGTGCATTAACCGGACGCGTTTAGTTCAATCGAACTCGACTCGGACCAACTCGAACATACTTGGGCATCCTCGGATCACTGAACAAAGGTACTTAGGTAGGTAGGTAAGAATGTATTTTATTTTTGTTTTAATAATAATTACAAATGAGTAGCTACCTACTAAATGTGGCTTATGAAATCTCCACAACTCGTTTGGGACTGTAAATTAAAAAAACTGTGAGGCTGCCTTAAAGAAGTATACTTATATAAGTAAACGTAGGTTACTTATGCCGTTTATGTATATCTACATATTTTATTTAGATACAGCTTTGCCTTATGTTACCCACCTTTAGTATATCTACTCCTTTCGGAGCAGAAAAGTACCTACCTACGTCCGATGTACTTACCTATTTTCCAGCTTAAATCTCAGCAGGCAAATATAATAATGAAATGAATACTTACTCCCAAAATTGGCATACAGTCATGTTTCGTATTAATTCTACATGGATATCTAGGCTATGCTTTTATTGGCTGTGTATTAGCCGGACGCGTTCGATTCAAGCGAACTCGACTCGGCCACACTCGGCCATCCTCGGAATATTGAATAAAGTTACATACATTTAATAGGTAGGCAGGTATGTAAGTATGTGCGTAGTAGTGCGGGTATAACATAATCACTTATTGGACTTTGTTAATTTTTAAGTACGCATAATGCATTTTATTAGTTTACAATTAATTAAAACATGAACTAAAAACTTCAAATAATACAAAACAATGCAATACACAGCCCAAACTAACGCTTTATAATTACAGCTGATTGAATCCACCATTTTGTTTCGTTTTCTACAGTCGATTCACTTCATTGAATAGAGATTCGTTCATTTCGTTGACGATAGACCACGTGACATATCAATAGCTTAAGTCAATCCCTTAAATTTTTGGCCTTATCGACTAGCGAAGTCGACGATAGATTAGATTAAATTGACTTTGGCTAGAGGCCCAGTTAATGAGGACCGCTGAGAACCTGAACGCGAAGTCGATCGATCCATAGCGCTACGCGAGCCGAAACTGGAAACCACGGATCGCGCCGCGAGCTCGGCACGCGTTCCCCAAAGTATACGCGTAGCTGCAAGTACAGACAGGGTATTCTAAGACATGCGTAACCGCGTGTCAATGCTATCCGTACCCAGCTTTATGCATTATTTTAGTAGTCTAAACCCATCTTTGTATTAATGCCTTGCTAATTAAACCAGTTTGGGGCACATAGGTTGGATGATTTCTAAGTCTGTGTATATAATACACACAGGTGGGTAAAAACTATTTTTGAGATTTATTTATATAGATAAGTGTACCTACATTTTTATACAAAAGGAGAATGCCGGCTGATGTATGACGCTCGGTACCAAGACTAAATTGAGTGCGTCAAAAAAATCTCCAAAAAGTTTTTAGTCGATTCTACTGTCAAAACAATTAAAAATGAGGGTTATACATTATTACATCAATGTTTGTTGCTATAGTAACGTATATATCATTGGTTGTTGCAGTCTAATGGCGGCATGCGGTGGAAAACAAATCAACAATATATTTTTTTACTTGATTATTAATCCCGTCGGTGTGTAAAACTAAAGAAAATGTTAATGTCATTTATAAAATATAATAGTTTTTGTGGGATACGTTCGGTTTTGACGCAATTGTTACGGGTTCTCGGCATTTTCCTTTTATATTATAATTATTTTTTTATTTGAAATTTGCTTTTTTCACTGTATTTTATTAAAATTAATTTATATTCTGAAAGCAATCTATTGCAAAGATTGAAAATTCAATAAATACTATTTTGAGGAAGTTCACCCACAAAAAATAAAACTTAAAAAACAGTTCACTTCATGTGTTTTCAATGCTAAATTAGATTTTTTTTTATATATTAGTTTTCTTTTTTAAATAACGCTACAAATAACCAAATAAATAAAATAAATAATGCGGGACATAATCACACAGCATTATGTAGCCCCAACCTAAGCAGAGCTTCTAATATGGGAACCACACGATCGATATACTACACATAAAATTTATTTTTGTAAATACATACATATCATATATATTTAACATACTTTTCACAGTGTTTTCTACTATAACACATAACATTTTAGGGAAATAGGATTTGTAGTTCCAGAAATGAATACAGAAATCTAATATATTGAGAAATCAATTTTCTCGAAATTCTCCATAAAAACGCCAATTACATAGGCCAACTTAACACTATTTTTTTTTTAATACTATACTAAATAGTGCATTTTTAGACCTCTACAAAATATAGATATAAAATGCAAAAGAAATAAATAATTTTAACCGATTACGATTACTTACCTAATACAATGAAAGAGGCGGATGTGATTAGGTGACTCACAATAAATGTATGTAAATTTGTAATATGCCTTAACTACATTTATCACCAACATTCATACTGCCAATTGCTGCCAACTGTACGATTCGCACAAATTTAATATTTTTTTCTTTAAAGGCAGACAGGCCCAATATCGTAGCTGCTACGTAGCAGTTTTCGTAGCACTGACGTAGCTCTTTTATTGTTTGTATTACTTTTCTTCTTCCTCGTAGTGAGTAGTTAACTCTGATGTCAAAGTTTTTAACCCGAAAGCCTTCGACGTGGCTTAAAGAAAAGCCGGGACCGACATCTTAACGTGCCTTCCGAAAAACGGAAGCGCTCAGATCTAAATGACAGTAAACGGTGACCCATCCAAGTGGTGACCGCGCGGAGTGTTGTTTAATTCAGATGATCTGCGAAGATCACCGAAGTAAGCTGCGCTATATGAACACTTCTATTTATTATTAGTATAAATTTGTTTATAACAACAGTAATACAAAACCGCAAACCTGCAATTTTAACTTATCGTAGACTATTTTGTTACATTTGCAATGTTGGTGATTGTGTATTACGAATACTCCTTTGAAACTCTTGGTAAAGTATTGCAAGGTTCACTGGATCAAAGCCTCAAATTAAATAGCAGGGATTTCAGTTGAAATATTGCAGGTGTACAAAATAGTCCACAGAAATTGCAGGTAGCGGTAATTTTTTAATTTTTATGGGTTTAATTCGTGTATTCACGAGAGATTGGAAATGTTTATATTTAACTCAAATTCATGATAATGAACAAAAATTATAATAAAAAAACTTAACCCAGCAGTCGCGACGCTTTAAAACAATAATGCAATGCAAACTTAAAACAATCGCAAAGTTTCATTCGTTTTTTTGGACAAACATAACAGACAACTTTAATGAAATTGCTATTCAGCTTACCTTGGTACCTAGTGTATGTACTCTAAATATACGATCGCTGACTGATAAAAAAATGCAGATTCTCTCAGGATCAATTTGTTTTTGGTAATCCGTCTGGCTGGGAGTGTCCTCGCCCCGCCCTCTTCACTTCTTTCTCATACAATATTTTCTGTCACACTCTGATTACATTCAGCATAAAAAATAAGGAGGCAGTTAGAAAAAACTATTGTCTTACGGTGATTTAAAACAAATATCTGTACTTTATATGTGATGTATAGGTAATTATCGTTAGTTGATACTAGGCTTGGAAACTTGCTTTTTTGTTAAACAGCTTTTTGATTCGATGATACTTAAATTAAAATTATACTATACTTCTTAGTTATATACCGCGTTAGAGTGTACTTAATATATACATGAAAATAAACTCCATTATAAAATGCCACATTCAAAGAAAGAAATTTCTAGACGTGAAAAGTGTTTTTCGCAAGGCGTGGAGGCGTGGTGTAGCAACGCCCGCCCAGCGCCGCGACGTCAGTCGTCACTTGAACCACGCGGAGGTCACACGTGCCAGAACCGTGCTAGTGCCGTCCCGGAAATATCGCAGTGAGTGCATCAAGCTACCGGTAAGTACCTATTTTTTAGAAATAATAACAAAAGAGAAAATAAATTCATTTGTTAAAAGACTCCACGGGTAACTTTTTGAAGATTGATGAATGAGAGGTTCTTGAAAAACGCACCCGTTATTAGTTGAATCATTATGAATATTTGAAATGTATATATTTATACATTGATATTCAGTGAGCAAAAAATTATTGAGACGGACATTTTTCTCCATATTAGGTAAAAGCTAATTACCACTTTTAGAAGACCAAGGAAAATTATTTTAATTTTTTCTTATTTTTGCGTATTATATAAAATTTTGTATAAACAAAAAATAAGTTGTCTACCAGTTTATTTTAAACAAGTCATTTTTATCAAAAGTTAAATTTTGAACACTAATGACGAAAGAAATTTTCTAATACGTGAAAAAACTGGCATATATTCATTATTCGTTTTATTTCAGCTGTTTATATTTCTAGACTATTTTCGTTGCTTTCATTGATACTTAAAACTCTGGTTACTTCAATTAAGAACCGACTAGCCGTATTATTAAAAAACATCTTATATATCAAGCAGATTTAATTAAATATATTTGAAACTCAAAACTTGTATTGCAGGGAAAATAACTTATTAGAGAAACCGCATATTTTGTAATTTTGTAAGTTAATTGCAATATTAGTAATGTTTTGTGTACAATGAAGATATTTATTTGTTTAGTTTGAAAAACATTATTGCAACATCTTTAAATAGAAATACGTGACTGCGTTTATTTACTGATACGATTTTAGTTAATTGACTCAGGTGTGACTTAGCTTAAATATTTTGAAATAATATATTTGGAAATATTTGATAATGGATTTCAATAAAATAATATTAATAATAATAATTTGTATAAAATAATAAAATTCTGCTCAAATTTCCGCTAAGTCATGCCTGAGTCAAATAAAATCGAATCAGTAAATAAACTTTGTTATGTATTTCTATTCAAAGAGGTTGCAATCACTTTAATTTTCAGTATCACTTTCTTAAATGTTCAGTACATTTATTATAATATTAACGTTAAAAAACATTAAAAACCTAAAAATATGTTTCGATTACATTCTATATCTACGTACCTATTCAATGTAAAGTCTCGAGCATGCTGTAAAATACGAATTAGTATTCATTCTTGATAAAAATATGAAACACTGAAGTTTTATAATAAGAATATTTTATAATGAACTTATACAATACTAAAATATGTAAACTTAGAAATACTCACATAAAAATGGAATGTTTATATTTTCAGTCTATATTATGATAGAACAGCCGGTACAAAATGGCAAAATATACTCTGTTTGAATTATTCCCATTATCTCGCCACCGCGCTCGTTAGTGCATACGTTTTAATACGCAGCTCCTCCGATTTTATAACTAAAGATTTCAGTAGAAAATATGACTGGTTAAGAATTTACCAGAATTATAAAAATATCTCATCACCGTACAACTGCAAAACAAACCGCATTAGACAAATTTGTCCTAAATAATTCTGTTTATTTTTTATACTAAGATTATATAAATTATAACTACAAAATTTTAAATAAATTATAAATATTTTACAGCTACCGTCGGACCTGCAATATTTGAAATGAACCGGTAGACCTGATGGTAATAAATTATTTTATTCAGACAATTGCGACAGAAAGCGGTGAAATGCGTCTTTTTCTGATTGAGTTTAGCTTAAATGAATACCAAAATTAATACATTAGCATTATCTTGTAGACTGCACTTGTAGGTACGAGTCTACTACAGGGTGTCTCAATAAGAAGTGTTAAGCAGCCGCCGTGGGATTCATAATTTCCATTAATATGTAAAATCCGCGTTTCTTTTGAAGTTTAGTTTAGTTGGAGATATTATATTTTTATTCGTAAGAGTTCGAAGATTTACAAAATCTTTCCAAGATAAGATTAACAGCCATTAAAAACCATTACACGAAAAATACCTTAATTGTTATTTTTTAAATATTTATAAATATTTTTATGTTTTGAATAGGCCTTCTATTTGACTCTACCTACTTTCTGAGATACCCTGCATTAATTCAACAGTTAATAGGAATTTTGGTAAAAGCCTTTATATAACCATTATTCTTTATTATAAGTATGAATATCCTTTAACAGACTGTCAGTTAACCTTGAAAAATTTACCGAAGGATGCTGTTAAAGGATATTTATATAACAATAGTGTAAACATAACGTGGCCTAGCATCAGTAAGTATAGTTTACCTAGAGTGTAGCTTACTGCAATGTTACTAAAAATACTGAGCCAGTAAGTTTACTTTAAATTATTTTTTAAATTATTTATTGCATTATTGTGTAATTACAACTCATAATTAATAACTATAATTATTTAATACTTCATCATCGTCATCACCATCATCATAAACCTATATTAGTCCACTGCTGGACATATGCCTCCCTTGAATTTTTGTGTCATCCTGAGCTCGACGCATCCAGCTTCTATCAGCAGCCTTTCGCAGATCGTCACTCCACTTTTCATACTTCCTTTATTAAATACTAATACAAGTTAAGTATCTGCTTATTTTTCTTAGTAGGTATTAAATATAAAGCGTTTCTATTATATATAAAATTTTAAGACAAGAAAGTAACGACATTTGTACTTTCCTTAGTATTTTAAAAAAATATGATTATACAATTATAATTATGAGTTTTAAAATACAATAAAGCAATAAGTAGTTGAAAAATTAAGCTTCTTTTTAATCATACTGATCCTGGACCAGGTTTTCATTAATAATGCAAAGCGATCTTTTTAATCTTCTAAATTGTTTTCAGTTATTACGTAGTAAAAAATCGTGCATTATTTTCCAAACACCTTCTCGCTCCAACACCCAGTAAAAGAGATTTAATTGCATACCACTGTACATCACGCGACGATAAGCAATGATTTTATCGACCTTATTGAAAAAAGTGGGGTTCGTCGTAGTTTCAGGAAGTACGGCTAGATCACTCCGTTGGTGCTACGAGCCGCGTAGCATAAATATGCTACAAATGTATGTGACAAATTAATTATACTTTTAATCAAAAACAATCCCGCTTGCCAAATTATTTTTTACCGTATTATGACTACGAATGATTTGGTGATGTAATAAATAGGTACAGATATAAAAAAATATTTATTTCGTACCATAATAGGTAAAAACTGAAGCATACCAAAAATAAGTATCTAATTAGTGAGAAGTGTTGGTTTTCATATAAAGTTAATAAATATTGGTAACCGTCCCGCAACCAATTCTGTTTACGTGATTGTTCTTGGCCGTCAAAAACGAATAAAATAAAAATCATCGATAGTTATTTATATAAATAAGTCGTAAATTCTGATTTGGTAATTAATTTAGATTTAAATTTGAGTATTTTCAGATATGGTAATATTGGTGGTAATATTTTAGTGAATCCCTTAGATAGTAACTTAGTATTTATAGAAAGAGTGACAAACGAGAGACGGAGTGTGAGCTTCTGAGTTGTCAAAAGTATCACCTTGAAGAATAAATGCGTAATGCGATATTAAACGTTATTCTTCTTCTTCTTCGTATGCGTTAGTAGCCAACTCTGTTGTCAATGTCAAGCCATGTCGGAGGCCTTTACCTCCAACATGGCTTGAAAGACGTCATTGAGTAAAACGAGATGTAAAATAGGCGAGCAATATTAGAAAAAAAAGCGCGGCATGATGTTGACGTTCTTTGAAACTATAAAACCACAGATTTCAATCTAAATATAATAAAAAACAAATTCGATTTAATATAACTTGTAAGTATAGTATAACTGTCCAAAAAGTTGTATAAAAATGTATTGTTACAAGTATTTATACTTTGACTGATTTGGAAGCATTTTTGCTTTACGTACCTACCTATCAAATTTTATTTTTCAAAAATCGGTGACAAACGAGAGACGGAGTGTGAGCTTCTGAGTTGTCAAAAGTATCACCTTGAAGAAGAAATGCGTAATGCGATATTAAACGTCATTTTTCTTCTTCTTCGTATGCGTTAGTAGCCAACTCTCTAGCTCAACTGTTGTCAATGTCAAGCCATGTCGGAGGAATTTGCCTCCAACATGGCTTGAAAGACGTCATTGAGTAAACGAGATGTAAAATAGGCGAGCAATATTAGAAAAAAAGGCGCGGCATGATGTTGACGTTCTTTGAAACTATAAAACCACAGATTTCAATCTAAATATAATAAAAAACAAATTCGATTTAATATAACTAGTAAGTATATAGTATAACTGTCCAAAAAGTTGTATAAAAATGTATTGTTACAAGTATTTATACTTTGACTGATTTGGAAGCATTTTTGCTTTACGTAACTAGCAATCATATTTTATTTTTCAAAAAATCAGTAAATATTTTTCTATTATATATTATTATATACCTACAATAAGTATGTAATATTATTACCTGCCTACCTACGGTGTAAATAAATTAGTTATGAACTATGTGGAGTGAGGAAGCTTTCCCACACTTCGCTGCGCCATACACATTCCTTTCGCGCATAAATCAGGCGCAACGCGTTCCTTTCCCGATTTTCTTTTTATTACCCACTTATTGGCCTTCGAACTGATATATTAGTTTTACTACTTCAGATATAGGGATAGATTAGAGTCCTGATTTTATCTCGTAGAACGTGATTCGCAAAGGAGCTAATTCTTCTTCGGGTTGGTCTACGGATACCCATTGTATACCCATTGTAAGTTTTTGGCATGAACTAGTGGTTCAACTACCTCGGCATATGTGTTGTGGGGCATGTAGGTTGGAGATCGCAGGTCACAGCTTCTCGCACCATGATGCTGCCAATCGCTGTGTGGCGGTGAGAAAATTGAGCAGCTCTTGTAAACTGCGCTATGTCGAAATCAGCTGGCTACCAGAGCCCCGTTTCTTGGATGCACCTGTAATATTTTTTACATCTCTCATGTTCGGTAAATAGGTTCTTATTACCTCCAAATGGGGTTTGTAGGTGACTAATTAGCGCTCTAGGGTAATAATGTAGCTAGAAAAGCCCTAGGACGGTAAGTAATTAAAAAAAACACATTTCTTTCAAAAAGTTCGCATACATCTAACCATCATACTGGTATAGACATCATGCATTCAGCCTAATGACCAAAGAGGTCGCTTTGCTATTAAGCCTTGTCTTCGTGTGAGTATAATAGTCATCAATTGTAAATATCGAACGGCGAAGCTCAATATCATTCCTGAAAAAAAAATGTTTTATTCTTGTAATGCCGGTTTTTGTCTACTTACCTCACAATTGAGATGTAAAGCAGAATAGTTACCTTCGATTGCACCCTCGAACTATAGGCGAGAGCAGCGAGGGCGCCTAAATATCTCGGGCTGCAATTGATGCCTTACAGCCCTTGGCTACTAATCTACTATTAATGTAATATTTGTTTTAACTTGTTTTGTTAAACAAGCTACAGTCACAACATTGAAATAATTTGCACTTACACCTTTGGGGTATAGAGCTCTACCTTTCCGTAACTCAGTATCTAACTAACACGGAAGGTATTGGTTTTTCCAATAGTGTGTATGCGTACTATATCCATAATATAAATTACATATATTTCCTTCCAATATATGTAAGTACATAAACTGCTATTGCTTAAATTATTATTTTTCTATATGCGTAAATGTCACACTCAAATTATTTTGGCTACCTGGGACATTTATTTATGCTGACTGTACTTATCCATGGATGCACAAAGCCTGTTACTGACAAATTTATAATGAAGCATAACTGATAGACGGAACAGAGAGGGTTAATTACTCGGATCATGACATTGCAATCAACCGGACACAGCGAGACGATTTACCTATGTATAATAATACCTGCTTATTATTATCATAATAACATTTCGGTTAGCTAGTTTTGGAAATAGTACTTAGAAAAATCTAAGTACTATTCCCAAAACTAGATAACCGAACAGTTATTTGTAAAAACAATACAGTTTATACAACTATTGCAGTTATGTTCACTCTCACTCAGTGTTCACTAATTTATTACCATAGGCCAACAAGCAACTGTTTTTTTTTTTATAAATGAATTAAAAATAATTTTGAAAAAGAACATGGAAAGGGAAGCGATAACTGCAATAGTTGTAAAAACTGTGCCGCAACTCACCACATTTTTCTTTCTTTCTTTCTTTCTTTCTAAATATAATTCGGTTAAAAAAAATTGAGTTAAATAAATAAATAAATAAATAATGCTGAACTATCACACAGCATCATGTAGCCCCAAGCTAAGCAGAGCTTGAGATGGGATGATAACATGGCCCACCTGATGGTAAGTGGTATTACTTATGACAAAGTATATTGAAGCGTGCCCTACGATGCAAAGCTCTGCGTCCATCAACTTGAGACATGAAGGTGTTAAACCTCACGAGCCTGTTATTTTACTGGCACCCACTCCTTTAAACTGAAAAATAACAACGTTCCTTCAGGGCAGAAAGAAAAAATTCCGCCCTGAAGGAGCGTTGTTATATATGCTTTCCTCGGACGAGCTCTTCACACTTCTACCACTACAACTCACATAGCGTGATCTCTAGGATAATCCTGCAGAATTTTCTTAGTCGACGACCTCTGTGGCGCAGTGGGCTAAGGCCCGCCTGTGACGCAGAGGGTTGCGGGGTCGATTCCCGCTGCGGGACAAATGTTTGCATGTTCTGCAGATATTTGTCTCAGGTCTGGGTGTTTTCTATGTATGATATGTATGTATTTACAAAAAAAAATTATCTTTGTAGTAAATAATAGCTTGTATTATCGGAATCATGTGGTTCCGATAATACAAGCTCTGCTTAGTTTGGGGCTACATGATGCTGTGCGATGACGTCCAGCATTATTTATTTATTTATTTATTTAATTCATCTTTCAAGGGTTGTTCCAGTAAGAAATTACAATCAGAAATACTTCTTAATCCACTAGTATCTTTAATGGCGGCCACATAGACACTGCTGAGAAACTTAACGCGTCATAGGCCTCATCACCATCGCCATTATCCACTAGTGAATATAGACCTCCCAAAGTTTATCCACTAAGGTCGCATCTACGAACGTCCGGCAACGTATAGATAATATCGTCAACTCTAATCAATTTATTTTACGTTTCTACTAACAATAGGTGATATGAAAGAAACCGGCGTATTATATTCGGCGCACGGAAAATCAATTTTACGGAGAATTTGTGTTTTATGATACAAAGCTTATTAAAATATAAGGTTTCTATTGTAGATTCATTGGAGGATTTAGTATTTTTTTTCAGAAAATCGGATAAAACTTTTTTATCAGTTTTTTACTATAGATCATTTAATTATTTTTCGCTATTGTTGCAGTAGTATTTTATACCTGCATGCCCAACGTTAGGAGGATAATGGGCATATATTTACCTCTTAACAGGAGAGGTCTATGTCCAGCATGGACTGATATAAGCTGTTGTTGTTATATGTTCATATTTCACTCGCAAAACTTTATTTTAGTAGGAATAAAGAAGTGTCACTAATAGTCACACAGTGTGCCCCCCCATTAATATTATCTTTCATGTTACTAGTATACGCAACAAGCAGATGGCCCACCTAATATTGAAATGATAACCACCTGAGTAATTTGTAGGCCAGCCATGCTATGAACGTGTCCTAGCTGCAACCCTTACAACTCCTTCATCCATCAAACTGAGGCATGAAGATGTTAGGTCTCACTGTAAGCTGCATTAGTAGGTACAGTGCGGCATATTTCCAACCACGAAACTAAAACAGTTGTGGTGAAACACTTTGTTTCATGCACCGCGTGTATCATTTCATAACGTTTACATTCGCTTGTTTATCTCCTACGGTCGGCACTATTCTTTGTTTACGCGTTCATGTCCATAGGATAGTTAGCTCGGGCAACGGATACCAACTGGACGTCACGGCGGAGCTGGCTACCGCCGTGTTTTTAGCAAACTATAGGTTTATTTTGAAGGAAAAAACAAAAACATTTTCAGATTGTTGAAAAAAATTACAGTGAGCCTAGCATTGATATATACTGTTACTATTGTAACTAGATGCGTAGTAGCGACCATAAAGCGTGTAGGCTCAGGTCTTGGCCATGGCCAAGATCCTTTACTTTCTTCATACAGTGGCAATCTTGACATCGACCGAGTAACATTTCCACGAAAAAGGCAAATAATGTGATGAAAAAGTGCATTTAATTATACAAATTAATTAATTAATTACAATAAAAGTGCATTAGTTGCAAAGCTACGTCTTCGCCACAATAAGTGGTTCACTTCACTTCTTTAATAATTGGCTTCTGGGATAGTTTCCACAATTTCGCCAGTATCAAGTATAATGTTCATAATAATATGAGGCAACGTAGTACGGTTTATAAGTCCAGTCGTCCAGTCTTCAGTCAGGTCCTGTTTTCTGCTATAGCCATGGCGAATATAACAAAAAACGATCGGCGCACAATTTTCTTCATCAGAGAATTCCCGTTCAATCTTCTTTTATTCCATTTCACTAATACTTGTGTCTTCTAACTAACGTATAACGGTTATAATACCATGACTAATAAACGACATACATTAGAAAAACGCTACAAAATAAAATTTAATAAAAATGACAAAGATTTAAAAAATGGTGTTTTCCAATAAGGTTGTGTATTAAGGAGGTTTGCATCTCTTGTCATTTATCTCAATGGAGCCTAGAAAATATCATTTGTCAAAAAAAACAAGTTGGTCTCAATCGACTCTATTTCACTACAGGGTACTAAACTTATAAACCTATGAGGGACACTGTTTCTAAAGTAACATATCAAATTAAAGCGTAAGATTTTGCGAAAATTAAAAAAAAGTTTTCCATTCAATTTCTATGAAACTCCATTTGCCACAACATTGAGTCTATCTATGGAAAAAGCGTTCCAGTTGGGAAATAGTCAATTAAGACCAACCTGTTTAATTTAAAATAAAACTTTTTTTTTGTACTTTTTTTCATAAATCCGAAAATACCATTATTTTTCCCTCAAAATAAACCGTTTACTGATAACCAAATCTTCTAACTACAAACGAAAAGGTAGCTGCCCTCAGTGAGGTAAAATTTTACCCCATCCTGTTACCTATAAGTGTAAATTAATCTAACGAAAATCTAGCACATGGGTTAAAAAAACATATGGCTTGAACAATTTGTATTTCATTTTAAGTTTGTTCGGCTAAATACTGAAATGGTTTAGGAAAAAATAAAATTATTAAAATCCTAACCTACCGAAAAAATCTAATTTGGTAGTTTAAATACACGCAAATGAAGATGTAGGTGGATCGACTAGTTTCCAATAATATTGGACGCTTTTGGAACATTATGATTTTTCGGAGTTGTTGTAGTGACTATATATTTCTACGGCATAATAAAAGTTCTTAAATATTTGTAAAATGAATATTTGAGAATGTAAAGAATTTTTTAGTTGCTCATTTCAACGCAAGCTTCCTAATCTGGGTAAATATAAATACAGGAATGTTTTGTCTAAATACCTTCATTAAAAAACTACAGCATCAGAGTAGCCCATGTTAGCTCCTACGGAGGTAAGTGAAAGTTTAGAACTTGATATGGCGTCAAGAGTTGGAAATTGTACAAAATATAACAAAATGAACGGTTTCAAAATTTGCTTGTAAACAGCGTTTTTCGGACATTAGCTCGAAACACTTTTTCTCACAATTATATATTTTTTAGAAAAGTACTCTTCTATTCTTAGTCTGCATTAGGTACCACAACCTTTTGTAATTTAAAGACAGTGTGTCTAAAATATTGTAAGGGCTTTTAGTAGTTTTAAGCCTACATAAACGAAGTAGATAGATGGAGATGAAATATGTGAAAAGCTGCTGGTAGAAGTTGGATGCATTGAACTCAGGACAGGGCTACTCTAGTGGTACTCATTGTGGAAGGCCTATCTATACAGCAGCAGACTGCTATAGGTTGATGATGATTTTTACAATAGATAGACCTTCGTTTGATCACGTACCCATCTGATGTTATCTTACGTTGTGATCAAAAGATGGAGCACGAAGGTCCAGAAAACACCTATTCACTCTAGACTCTAGAGTCTTAGGTTATAATTATCAGGAAAGACAGGAACCGGTAAAAAGTTTTACATACTTTCCTAAAAGGATTAAATGCTAAGTATATTCATTCGTTCATTTCGGAATCATCAGAACGTATATAATTCCAGCACACTATTACTTACATATAAGAACTAACGAAGTGTTAATTCTGCGGCCGTCTTCTTGACCCTGAGAGGGTGCCTAAGCCTATTTACATACGACTGATTAAAGCGAAGTCGAATACACAGGTAACCAGGATCCATCGGTACAGTCGGAAGAGTGGATAGTATTGACCATTGTGTGTTACCGATCGGTATTCTTTTCGTAGACGAAAAGTTCTAGCCAAAATCAAAGTTTAAACTCAGAACAACTCCAACATTTTTCGTTACACTTATCGATACGCTAGGTTGAAATATTCGTGACCGTCCTAAATTACTCTAAATAAATACTTGGTTTCAGAAATTACAGAAAAACAAACAAAATTTAATTAGTTTCTCTTTACTACCTCATTATCCTACGTGGGCGATTCAAAGCTAATGCGATTGCGAAGCGATCCGACGCGGTGACACGCGAATTCAAAGCGATGCGGTGCGACGCGGCGACTCTGTCCTGCGTCCACGCAAATCGTACTACATCATCAATCATCACACCCTACGCCCTCGGCCATCGGGTCGCGTCCAGTTCGCTCGAAAATATCAAACCAAATGATCGCGTTCACGCCGCGTAGCATCGCACCATGCGTGCGATTGGACACGTAGGACACTTCAATAGTTATCAACTGTTTGTTGATTCCGTGACGAACCACGCCGCTTCAAATTCGCGTCCAGATATGGTCCAGATCGACCACGTAAGACACCGTGTTACTCTCTTTTTTAACTCCTTATTTTGGTCGAAGGTCCGCCTGAGACACGGAAGGCTGCGGGTTCGATATATGTATTATATCAGTCATGTGGTTGCCGTGATACAAGATCTGCTTAATTTGGGGCTACATGATACTGTGTGATAATGTCAGTCATTATTTATTTTTTATTTATTTATTAATATTAGTAAGTAGAGATCATTTGTGACGGCGGCGGTGACTGTACCAGATTCTAACTAATTGCACAAAGACCATCGTAGACAATCACAGCAGCGATTGATTGTAATACGACCACCGTCCTGGCATTGTCACCGGCCATCTACATGATTGGCTCATAAGATGAATCGCTTCACTTAGTATGTTCTTGGTTTTGTGTCTATCCCGTTTTGTTCTAATGGGCAAAACCATACCTACTGTTGGTTCTGGCATTATAAATAATAAATAAATATTACTGGGCATCATCGCACAACATCACCTAGCCCCAAACTAAGCAGACCAGAACCAGTTTTTTTTTATTTATTTATAAAGGAAAACCAATAGATGGAGTAACACAATGGTATGGACTTATAAAAACAGAAAGCCAATTACAGGTTTTCACGAGTAGAGATGCTATGATAAACTTTTTATACGTTTTTTGTAAATATACTGTCATACGTAGTATAGGTCTAGACTCGAAACAAATAGCTGTAGATCATACAAACATTTGCCTCACTACGGGAATCGATCCCGCAACCTTCTGTGTCACAGGCTGGCCTTGGTCCACTTTGCCACAGAGGTTTTGTGCTAGATTGGTGTCCACTTGATAACTCTTAGGTTCTTTTAGGGTAAACTGATAAGTGAGCACTGTTAATTATAGTTGACTAGCTTCCGCCCGTGGCTAAGCCGCTTGCGTTAATGTAGATTTTGTCAAACCATCTAAAAGTTTTAGTATTTTCCTATCTCTTGGGAACAGCATTTTTATGAACGGGGTTTGGTGGCTACCAGCTTTCCAAATTTTGCGGTAAAGCAAGCCCTATCGGTTAGGACTGTTGTAGTAGAAACCCACCTATAGAAGATAACAATAGTATCATCCCGTATTGTAAGGGCTGCCAAGCTTAATTGATTAGGTGGGTATCTATATACTAATCTTACTTCCTACTGATATCGGTCAGTGATGTGAAGATAGAATCAGAACGAGCATTGTGCTGAATAATTCAATTAACAAGCATCAATGAGCTATTTCCCTAATGTACTGGACACAAAATCAGTGATTTTTTTAAAAAATAACTTCGATTATAAATCATAATGATAATGAAATATCTTTATTCAATAGGAACCATATGGAAAACCTTTCGACACTAAGTTACAAAGAAATAAGACTTTTTTGTGTCCAATTAATCTTATTGACTCAGAAAAAAAATCGTCTATTGATAAGAACTAGGCCAAAAGTTCAACGTACTCAGTTTGGAAAGAACGTAAAAATTATAAAGCACGTCCAAGTCAATATATCTGAGGCTCTTTTTTTGTTGGTGTAAAAATGCGTTATGCATGTCCTTCAACTCGGGGAGAGTTGGAGGGGTCTGTCGGGCTCTCCGCCTGGGACTAACTCTCGCTAGCCCGGCGGCCTACCGACTAAAAACACACCGTGTTCCTTCACTCACCGTAGAGTGAAGGAACACGGTGTTCATCGAACCATTCATCGCCTGATGAAGGGCTCGACGCTGCAGTAGGCTTGACGGACTCATTGGGTCCCGATAGGATTCTACCACAGATATATATCTGTGGCCTTGAGTCGGCCTTGGGTGAACTTAAGGCGAACCATGTCGTCCTTTTCGAATAGACAAGATGAATTTGTTTCTTTTTGCACCCGAAGGACATTTTTTGGAATATTTTTTTTTTGCACCCGAAGGTCGTTTTCTCTATAAGAAACTTGTAGCAGTAATGAGTTTTTAATCCTCTTTATAAGTGCGACACAATTATCTTTGCCGCGCACTTTTTGAATTTGGAATATCTTAATATTTAGCGCCAAGGAAATCGAACGCAAATTTTGTTTGATTAAAGACTGGATAATACGACGGCCCATAGGCGCATGCCACACGCTAGATATTAATCACGATATTTAACGTGATATTTATCTTGCAATATTTATGATCGAATCTTAACATTCGATACTTATCGCGACAGTACAACGGTAGATTTCATTCAATAAAGACGTGTACGGTACATACCCCGAAGCCAGTAACGTATCTTATGTAATGAGAGACTATAAAAATAAAGCTTGCGTTGCTATTATATTAGCGATAGCATTAAAAGACGCTTAAAGAGAAAAAAATTAATGATTATTTAATAAATATATTATTGTGGTATGGCTGGCGCCGCGTCATCAAGAAGCGCGTCTTCCTCCATCGCTGTAAGAAAGAATACTTACAAATAGGTACTGACACGATAAATATCGACCAGAGACTTGACACTCGATATTTATCGACGATACTTGATACAGATCGTGGGATTTCTGGATTTTTAGAAATCCAGCGATCCGTATCACGGTCTGACTACACACTCGTTAAATATCGTAATCCTGCATTATGATCCAAATATCGTGATAATTATCGAGCGTGTAGCATGCGCCGCCATCGCCGGCTGAATAAAAAAAATAGAAATCAAATTAAAAACGCGCGGACTAAAGTCCGCGTTTTCGAAAATTTTCATACATTGTTAGAAATTCATGGTTTGGTTTTGAAAAATGAGTTATTCAAGTGAAAGTGTAACTATAGAATTAGCTCCTGAAAGTATTAGCACATTAAAACTGACGCAAGAAATGTGATGGATAATCTATTGCTATGACCGCAAAATCCCGGGAGAATTAAATATGAGGCACCTTTTATTTTCTCATAGTGGGTGATGAAAAATAGAGTGTATCATTCGGGCGCAAAATATATTTTTGGCTCGGGCGACGTACTTTGAATACCTCGCTACGTTTAGGATTCTACTAAAGAATCCTTCGCTACGCTCGAGAGTCTACTCTAGAACCCCTCACTTCGAACTGGATTAAAAAAAGCGCCCTCGCCGTAAAAATATGATTTTACTTCCTTATGATACTAAGGTACAATCTACTATTTCAATCTCCACGTTTGGATCCGTGTATATGATAAATATCAATACGTACGAATTCAAGCGTTGTGAATAATTACGGATCCTGTGAACGGATCAACCACATTTTTCACTTTGAAAACTATATAATTAATTTTCAAAACTATATGCCGTAAAACCTCGATAACCGGCCGACGTGAGTTTGCCGGTAGACCACCAACCGAGTCACAAAAACTGTTTATTTACTTCGTTGGTCACTCCGCCACCGTATGGCCGATGCATTGAGATCACTCTCAAAATAAACACATTTTTCTATTCTTGTGGCAAAGTAGCCGTCATACAGGCATTGTTTGTTTTTTCTCGCTTTTTTATAACCACTTTCAATAATTGCTTTTACAGTGAAATAACAAATCTACGATCTATTCCTTCGAGTGTTCACAAGAGTTTTAAGTTAAATTAGTTTTGTTATTTATACCGGTTATATAATAAAGGTAGATTATAGACATGAAAAAAAGAAATATGTAAGCTTAGAATACCAACACACATTATAGTTTACGTCAATCAGCGGGGTTATTGGCTAACTTTGTTGCAAACAGAAATTATTGACATCGATCCTGTTTTTACAAACTTTGACAATTCATCCGTCGAAATTCAATGAACGTCAATTGACAAACTGTCACAGTTTGTTAAAACCTCAGATATAGGAGACATCTTGATAAAGCCTTAAAATTCACTATGCTCTGAACGTCAACTCATACGGCTGATCTCTACTTCCTGTCCATATAACATTTGCAAGTAGTATATCATGGATCTTTTATACCTACCGTTAGATTGGCAATACAGTTCTAGGGGCGAGACCAAAACAATAGTACACGAGTATGTGTGTAATGTGCATGTGTGCAACAAAAATAGTGATGTGCTATGCACTGCCTACCTCAACTTCGATTATCGATAGGTACCTAGAGATTGCAATGTCTTCGTCTCTGTTTATTTGATGCAATGTACTCGTAAAGTTAATATCATGTTGAGGGAACAAAATTAAAACTAAATAGGTTCCATGTGCAAAACTGGTTTGATTTTTGTAGTTTTTTATCTTGGTGAATTGTCCAGAAGAGAAACGTTTTCTGTAGAGCTTTTGGGTACCGGCGATATATCTCTGTAGACATATGGCGATACTTTGCGTTTTGACTTCAATACTACCTGCAAACGAATTTACCTATTGTAAAAATGTATGTTACGTAGTGTAGGATGCCTTCCAGCCAGGTAGAGTGATGATTAGCGAAAGGCTGCTGGTAGAAGCTGGATTCGTCGACCACAGGACAGGGCGCAATGGCGCTCATAAGGGGAGGCCTATGTCCAGCAATGGACTGCTATAGGCTGATGATGATGATGATGATGATGATGATGATGATGATGATGAAAAATGTATGCACCTCTCTATGTATATAATGAATATATATTCCAATAGTGAAATTAATAGAAATAGTAACAAATTCAGTTAATTTACGAGTAAGTAGTAAACATACTTGAGAACGTATAGGATAACTTACTGGCATGAATAATGTGGTAATCCTAAACGTAACTACACTCTTTGTGCTCCACGTTGAAAAAAACATTTTTGTTCGAAGTGCTTGCTGCATATAGTAGAATATTTTTTGGGTGCCCATTCATTTCTGTTTATCATTTATAGCCATTTTTGTCGTATTTCAATATTTTTGGAAATCTGAAAAATTATAATTGTTATTATAAATTGCTTACGGAATCCTAAAATATGAAATAAAAATTACCATTATGACTGCATGCGAAGCATTACTTTTGACAGTTAGACACATCGACAAGATGCTAGGTATCCAAATAATCGACTATTGATACTATCGATAGTATCAATCACTATTTCTACAAAAGTGAGGTTAAAACTTGTAGGAATTCACGTATTTGATAAGATTCTAAATATAATTCCTATACCATACAATAAATTACACTGTAAAATACGGAGATTTCGTAAAATATTCAGGATTTCTATCTTTCACGAATGACGCCAGGCCGATACAGGCTGATAGCGTGTACATGAATGGTCTCGTCTATCCATCTCGCTCTAACACACGCGTATAATAAGTTCCCTCCCTTTTGAATTGCTAATCTAACGGTAGTATATAAAAGATCTATGTTTGCAAGAAAGAGATGCATACTTTATCTCAATGCGATTGCGCATCTGTTGAAATTCAAAGAACGTCAGTTTGACAAACTGACAAAATATGTACAAACAGGACCGGTGCTTATAATTTCGGTGTGCAACTGAGTTAGTAGATGAGGCCTCTGGTACGATTAACTTTTTGATCTCTTTTGAAATCGCATTAATATATGTATGCGTCCTTTTCTAATTGATGATATTGGACATAAGAAAGTAGAGATCAGCCGTATGAGTTGATGTTCAGAACATAGTGAATTTTAAGGCTTTATCTAATTTTCTTCTATATCTGTGACCTGCATAGAATTTTGTTCGAGCGCCCTGGTACGATTAACTTTTTTATCTATTTTGAAGTCGCATTGATATATGTATGCGTCCCTTTCTAACTGATGATATTGGACATAGAAAGTAGAGATCAGCCGTATGAGTTGATGTTCAGAACATAGTGAATTTTAAGGCTTTATCTAATTTTCTTCTATATCTGTGACCTGCATAGAATTTTGTTCGAGCGCCCTGGTACGATTAACTTTTTTATCTATTTTGAAGTCGCATTGATATATGTATGCGTCCCTTTCTAACTGATGACATTGGACATAAGAAAGTAGAGATCAGCCGTATGAGTTGATGTTCAGAACATAGTGAATTTTAAGGCTTTATCTAGTTCTCTTCTAAATCTGTGGTTAAAACAGGATCGCTGTCAATTATTTCTGTTTGCAACAGAGTTAGCCGATCACACCAAAGAGCACGGTTTCACTTTAATAAATAAGTTTGAAATAACTTTAAGCGGAAGCCAGGCTACCGTAACTTATAACCATCGCTTACAACATTACCCACGTCCCAATTGCATTGAAACCATTTAAAATGAAGGTAATCACCTATCAGCTGCAGTTCTAGTTGCAATAGGGATTTTATAGCAACTGCAGCCGATAACTAATCACAATGGACTCACAAGCCTTACAAGTTGCTCAAGGATAGATAGGTCTATTACATATACGCTCGAGATTAGTGCCTTTATGCGACAGACTTAGCCTTGCGAGCTGGCATTATTATAAACTGGGTGCCTAGTGCGAGTTTTTTTACCAGCTCGATCGCGTTTGCGTTTACGCAAATTTGTATGGAAAGGAGTCAGTGCCACGCGTTTCTCACTTCACACACGTAAACGCAAACGCGATCGAGCTGCTAAAAAACTCGCACTAGGCACCCTGAACATTCCTGATTGTACTTTAATTATGAAATTACTATAGCGCATATATACTTCTGAGCCATGGAGGGTTTCCTGCATCACATGGCGCCGCAGTTTCTGCACCCAGCACTGCAAAGTTTTGGATGCGGCGCTTTTAGGCCTATAGGGGGCGCTTTCCACCCGCTGTACCCTGGCAAAGCCTTTGCCAGGCATCTAGGAGAGCAGTATGCCCTTGGACAGAGCGTCGGACAAGCGCTTAGGGTAAGTAAGCTTATTATCAGCGATGCCTTTGTTGCATACCGTAACCAATGACATCTCGTTTTTATGGGGCACTTTAAAAATATACTAGGCGTATTTTTCACAAATTGCTTCCCGCATGCATGCATAAGAAGTTGGGAAAGGACACTAGTAACTTCTCTAATTGTTGCACAGAATGTGCGCGATGACAACAGCACTCCGCCGCTGTACCGGCATGGGTACGCGGCTCGAGATGATACCAGCTCGCCTGGATCAGCTGCCTCCGCCTCCCCGCGACCCTGCAAGGATGACGACCCCCCTCAGCCCGCCACTTGTACCGACTCGCATGACTTCTTCTCGCGTGAGTATAGATATGGTATGATGCCATCGGAAAACAACCTCAACTGCCGAATATTACATTAGTGTACCCAGCAGGCAGCCATTGCGAGGCAGGGACAAGCTTTCATCTTAACCACCATCCCAAGAGTACTACATCGATACATATATATTATGGGAGACCTATGTTCAGCTGTGGACTTCTGTAGGTCGTTGATGATGATGATGATGATAATATATCGATTTCTTCTCTACAGCTGACGGCGAGCGCAAATCATCATGCGGTGTTTGCGGAGCCCGACTGGGCCCGGGCGTAGCCCAAGCTCACTTCTTGCAGGAGTTGCAGCACTTGTACAGCCTAAGCGCTCTTCCGAGGGATGCATCTGTTCCTCCAACCCATGCCTTGCATCATCAAGACGAAGACGCTCGCTGGGAGGTAAGTCATTCCCTCAAGAAATCACTAAGTTACTAAGTTCCTTGTCACACAATTTTAATTTTTTTGTTTATGCTGGTTCTAAAAAGTCTTCGCAAAATGGAAAGAAGTGTTTGGGAATGTGCGGGGGTTCAGATTTATTGTAGGATATTTTACTCTTTGTTATTCTCAATCCTCTTTAACATTATTTATTTGCCTATTTCTGCCGTGAAGCAGCTGAGCTGTGTTTCGGTTTGAAGGGTATGGTTGCCGGTGAAATTACAGGCACAAGAGGCTTATCATCTTCATGCCTCAAGTTGATGGACGTAGGGCGTTGCATCGTAGAGCACGTTCCGGAAAACCGTGATCTACGATGCAATGCTTTGTGATAGGTAATGGTTTCCACTTAACATCAGGTGGGCCATGTGCTTGTTCCATCTTCAAGTAGTATAAAAAAATAAAAAAAACGCAAACGAGCGCAAACGAGCCACAAGTGACAGAAACAAACGCCGCGACGAGAAGATAGAAGCCGCGACAAAAGTGCCTGAAGGCGAAGTGCCGACAGCCACTTGTGGCGAGTGGTGGAAAAAAAGTCGTGGTAGAATACGAAACCGTAGTTACTGGATACATCCAATTTTAACAAACGCACAAAAATGTAAGGAGCATGCCCATAATCTTTTAAACCATCCTAATAAGTTTTCAATCATTTTCGTTGGCGTACGTTTTGGAAACTACTTGCTATAATAAAAGATGGATTAATGCACCACGCGTAAAATCATCGCCCCTGCGGAAAGACTAGCTATCATATTTAGTTATGTAGAAACAATCACCAGCCTAAAACCCTTTAGAACCAAGGGCGTATTTACCCTAGGGCCAAGAGGTCCATGGCCCATGGCGGAGCAGCGAGAAGCGCACGGCGCGGCGGGGAGGCGGCGGCTGCGGCATGTTCATCGGACTTTTTCACGACTCGGGACTTGTCACGATGTTTTGATGTTGCTCGTGGCGTTTTCGTTCATAATCCATAGGTGAAAGATGGCGGGAATCCCAAATCGCAGGACGGAATTGTATCTCTGATATTAATAATTCTACATACATATCTATTTAAATTAACAACAGTCTACGTGCATACGTGTGTCGCCTTCGACTCGAACAGGTTAACTGAGGTTAGGGAGAGAGGGGTGAGAAATCGCGCGAGTGGCTTGTGGCGGCGTTTTGTATCGCCGTTTAGTCGCAAGAAGCGGCGATTTGTAGCGTGTAGCGGCTTCCGCCGAGCCCATACAAAATGTATGGAAACTACAAGAAATAGGCCAGTGGTCGCGTTTTGTGGTTGTAGGGTGTGGCCCGTGTGCTCGGACATTAAGCGTTAAAAAGACAGATGTAGGTACTTACGCAAACACTTACGCAAACACAAACAAGACTTAAGAATCACATCTGCTTACACCATATCAAATTCAAATATCCTAGGACTACTTCCAATCATCCAATTCTTTCAATAGGTTCCTACCATCCTAATATCCTAATAATCCTAATAATATTATAAATGTGAATAAATAATAATGGGTAAAGTCTGTGTAACGTAACCACTAAACAATTCCGATGATATCTGGTATGTAGATAGTTTAGGTTCTAGAATAACATATACGCTAATCTTATCTTGAAAAATTAACCTCTGAGGGGGTAAATGGGGGTGGTAAAGTTTGTATGGAGAACAAAAAAAATCTTCATCAATCGACTTTTTAATCGAAATTTTGGACAGGAATTCTCAACTGTTAATAAATGAACACCTATTTCAGCATTTTTCACAATTCAACCCTAAGGGTGCGTTTCTATTGACGCGGAGCGGAGTGGAGCGGGCTGCGAGTGACCAATTATTAAGGGTGCGTCAATCGAAACGCACCCTTCAGGAGTGTGGCAAGATTTGTATGGGGAACAAAAGTCTGTGTGAATGTTTGTTACCACGTATCTCCGTAACTACTAAACTTATTTAGATGAAATTTGGTATATAAATAGTTTCAGTTCTAAAATAGCACATAGTAAAATCTTATTTTAAAAAATTAACCTCTATGGGGGTAAACAGGTTTGACAGTTTGTCTGTGACTTGAAATTACCATCTTCGTAACTACTAAACTTATTGAGATGAAATTTTTATTTGTATATAGTTAAAGTTCTATAATAATACATAGAGTAATCTTATTTTGAAAAAATATGTTAATAAAACAAATACAATTTCCACGCGGACGAAGCCGCGGGGCGCAGCTAGTAATTCATAAAATCTCGCCGTCAGACGTACCAGCGCATCCGTGCTAATCGACAACGTCGGCTGAAGCTACGCACACGTAAGCGGCACCACACCGTGGAGAGCATGCTGGGCTACGACCTGGACGAAGAGCGGCGCGAGGAGCGTCCCCGAGAGCCAAGAGTATACGACGCAGAAGACGAGCCCGTTGATGTGGAGGGCGACTCACTGGGCTGGCCCGAAGCACCTACCTTAGATGGTGAGCCTTTATCTTAACTGTCCAGTTTTTTAGCGACTGCGTATGCAAATGCATCTCTGAAACTGCACAGCGCAACTCTTATATCCAGTTCCAGTGATCTACCTATGCTTATTTGTTAAGGTTCAGTATAGCGGAGTATGTAAATTAAAAACGTTTCATCATAATTACAGTATCGAGAAACAAGAATATTTAGACAGAGGAATGATTCTCGCGGGTATTTTCTGACGGATCGCGTATGCTCGAGCATGCATGGGATCTCGCGAGTCTTTGCGAGTAAACCTAGATGTGCAGGTTAGATTTCTCATGGTAGAAAAAAAACACTGCGCTTCCCGCGTATCTTCGAGGACGCGCGAGCATTTTTTGTCAGGTTCAAGCATATATGCACTTTATTTCTATAAATTCAAAGTTGATTTTCGAGTGCCTTTAGTGCTCTCCGCTGCGCTCCTCTCTGTCTTCGCTGACCCTAACCCACAGATATAGAAGAGAACTAGATAAAGCCTTAAAATTCACTAGATCTGAACATCAACTCGTACGGCTGATCTCTACTTTCTTATGTCCAATATCATCAGTTAGAAAGGGACGCATACATATATCAATGCGACTTCAAAATAGATCAAAAAGTTAATCGTACCAGGGCGCTCGAACAAAATTCTATGTAGTTTCATACAAATGCCCAAGTACGAAGTCGCAGCAATCGCATTGAGACAAAGTATGCATCTCTTTCTAGCAAATGATATACAGGATGTAATCCACACATATAGAAGAGAACTAGATAAAGTCTTAAAATTCAATACGGCTGATCTCTACTTTCTTATGTCCAATATCATCATTTAGAAGGGATGCATATATAATCAATGCGACTTCAAAAAGTTAATCGTAATAGGGCGCTCGAACAAAGGACAATGCCGTCTGATGTATGGCGCTCGGTACCAATGCTAAAGTGATTGTGAATGCTAATTTTTTTGAAAGATATTATACTGTTATTCATGGAATACTAAGTATTTTTTAAGATAAACGTAAACAAATTGTTTTTATTTGATATTAGTTTTAGAGTTAGTTTTTGAAAAAATGCTTTTCCGAGACCTTGTGTGTTCAGTTTTGTCTACATAATTATAAGTATTACACTATAAACATTTAAATATGATACTATATCTATAAGAAAAGGTTTATATACCTCACACAGATAGGTAAAAGGGTGTTTTAACTTCTACTTCGTAGGTAGGACATTACATACATTACTACTGTGTTCTACTTTATATTATTTTCAAATAATGATAGTGACGAGAAAGTAGATAGGCATTTACATCATTATCATAGGTATTAGTACTTACTAGTGAAGGTGAAATCCAAGCTAAGATCCAAGATCTTAACACATTCATCACAACCACGAAAAGGCTATGGATGCCTCTTCCAAACTATGCTGGTTTCGCGTCACCGGTTATTAGCAAACAGTTGATGCCACGATTGTTTATCGTTCATTATTGTGATGATGTCTAATAAAATATCTATTTACAGAATAAACACTGCTACACAATGCCACAGAACACTCTAGTAATACATAAAGATAGGAGATAGTTTAGTAGTACCACCAAAAAGTCTCTGATCCAACCTCTTTGATTATACAAAGTGAAAAAACCTACAATGTTTTCAGTAAATTCTACTGTCTAAAATTAAAAGTGAGGGTGGTTGCAATATCATGGCGCCGTGCGCCGGAAACCAAATAAACGAAATAATTTTTTACGTGATTATTAATCGAGTCGGTCTGTAAGACTAAAAAAAATGTTAATTTTATTTATAAAATATAGTCAATTTTATGGGATACGTTTGGTTTTGACGCAATTGGTACGGGTTATCGGCATTCTCCTTTCTATGCAGGTTCTACAAATGCCCTAGTACGCAGTCGCAGAAATCGCATTGAGATAAAGTATACATCCTTTTCTAGCAAATGATATAAGGACATGAGAAAGTAGAGATCAGCCGTATGAGTTGACGTTCAGAGCATAGTGAATTTTAAGGCTTTATCTAGTTGTCTTTTATATCTGTGGTGTAATCGTTAAGTGTGTCCAGGCGATTATTCCGTAACTATAACAGATATCAAACTATTTTAAACTGATATCGAAAGTACGTTACCTAAAGAGTAAAATGACACCAATCACTTTTTCTGTCGTGTACTTTGAACTCCATCAGGGGACTAATAGAACATTTTTTTAATAATTAATCAATGTATACAAATCTATTAATTTGAATTAATCATTCAATTCTTTTGTTAAAAATTGTATGAAAATATTTTTTTTCAAACTTCTATAACGGCGCAGAATGATTTTACAACTTTACCCCAATAGTAATAAAGAAAGAGAAGAATATGAACTACCGGAATATAATTTTTTTTCTCTTTGGCCGGCACTTTCAGATTTAGCCCAAAATGAATTTTCTCGTTTATAATTATATTTTATAGGGGTTAATTTCATTTATCCAGCATTATAATTCGGTAATGACAGTGAGGTATTAAGTAAAGTTGTGTGTTCACCTACAGATAAAGAGCAGCGTAACGAGGGAGATAAGATTCACCTGAGCTACGCAGAGGATCTGGAGATTTCGAGCACGAACGACGCGATGCAATCGCCTGAACGCGTGAGGTATTTTTTCTCTAGGTGTTTCTAACTTCATTATACTACATTTTTGCTCGTATTTTTTTAGTTTGTAATCGCGACGAAAATCCTTAACTTAGTATGGGAACCTCATTGATATTATTAATATATAATATTACCGTGCGCTTCCACTGTGCAATAAACAATGTTTATTATACAGGGTTTAGTGAAACTAGTCAATTAGCAATCGCACAATAACTGTCTAATCCATCTAGGTACTTACTTCTTTCATACGTCGTAACGAGTCGTGTTAAATTAATTCAGTGGAAATGCACGGTTGCAAAAACAGCATGAAGAACACACCCTTCTTTGCGCTATTAACTCTAACCTAACTTATTGCATGTTCTATTATAATTGTAGGTATTGCTCGTAGTCCGCACGCCTCTCTGTTTGAGAGAGTTTGCAAAAACACACATTGTGACAGACATACACACCCTTTGGATGTTCGGTATTAGTGTTAGTTAGTATACTTAAAGGTGCTAAAGACCATCCCCTGCGATAATCCTCTAGTCTACGGTTACTTTTAATGAATATTTATTAGATTTTTTGTTTTATATGAAATTGTCAAGGCCAGCGCAAATCGGCGAACGACAGGGCAGCAGGTTTTAAATATAATAACATGGATTCGTACGTAGATGTCTACTTACAAACGTAACTAAGAAATTTAAAATAAAATTGAATTCGAATGAAAACATCGGCTTCGACATATTGTATTAGGTTAATAAATTCAATTTAATTTTTTTTTTCTTTAAAATTGTTTTATAAAATATCAAACTACATAATTGTTTATATTGGTTAAAAAGAAGAAAAAAACTGCTTCGTGGCGGTACCACGAGATGGAATTTGCAGTGAAAACTCGTACATTTACCGCATATTTAACGTACCTTCATTTTTTTCATACTGCCAAGTATAAATTACACCGTGGTACCGCCACTTTTGCGGATCTTACCTTCGTCGTTGTTGACGTTAGATTTACGCACATAAAATATACCGAACAGTACATTTCACTAGTGCAACCAAGACGGAGCAGTCTTCTTGAGAAAGAAAAACTTTAACAAGATACCTATACCTAAATTTCAAAGCTCTGAGACCGACACTTTTACCTGCATCAAGGTGCATCCTCTTTGATCCTCATCTCCTTTCTTATGATACGTACGAATTTACGTTTGCAAAATTAATACCCTGTCTTACAGTCTGTCGATTCGCGGTCTTCACTCCCCTATTAGAGATTAAACGCATACTGGTTATTTACAGGATATCACTCGTTTAACATTTTTTCACGAAATCAAAGCAAGGAGCGCTCTATAGCTCATTTAGGCGACTATACATGTCAAACCTGTCTGTTATGTCTTGCTCGCACTATTCAACATTTTTGAAGATATAAAATCACTGACAATAGTTATGCGAAATAGCAAACCTTCACATTCTAGAAAATAATAATTCAAAGGTTCAGCAATGATATCATTTTAATTCTATCACGTTTTCTTACCAAAAAACTTGTAACTATGTGATCAATTTTGGTACAATTTTTTTTGTAGGAAAACGTGTTGGGTTCAACATGATATTCTTGCTTAGCCTTTGTATTGTTGAAGCCGCGTCTAAGCCGTGAAGGTTTGCTATTTTGCATAATGTTGAATAGTGCGAACGAGAGGGAGGTTTGACCTGTATCGTCACCATATGGCATTCTAACTAAGTTTTCGATTCCAGGAATGAAACCCCAAAGCCACTATCTCTGGAGTGCGGCAAGGGCGAGACCGAGCGCCCAGCGGAGGTGACAACCACTGAAACATGGGGCGCACCGCCGTCGGCCGACGCTTGGCCAGCCCTTGCCGCGGAGGCCTACATCCAGGCCGCGCGTCACAAAATGGATGGCGAAAACCTACCTTCATCCACCGACACCCGCAACTAAACCCTCAAAATAATGTTTTTACTACACTTGCGTCCATCGGCAAAGATTCACGCTGTGTAAAAGATGCACTAGACTTTTTACCTGGCACCTAAAGACAAAACACTAACGGTCGAAGGACGCTGGTGGGTAAACTCCTATTACTAACGGGAAAGGGCCACAGTGAAAGCAAATGCTTCTTCTTCTTCGTATGAGCTAGTGGCTAACTCTGGTGTCGGAGTTTTTAGGCCGCCCGAAGGCCTCCGACATGGCTTAACGACTGTAAAAGCCGGGACCAACATCTAGCAAATTATGCTCAATAAACAGTTTCCCATCTCTAGTACAAACCTTAGCTAACTAGAGCAAACCTTATTTGATACATACCTTGTATTCCAAAACGATTCAAGCTTCGTTTTGGCAGAGATTAAACGCAGATTTTTAACTATTGAAAAAAAAAATTGTTTGAGTATGGACTGATCAATAACACAGTTGAATAATGTATGAATTAGAGAAAGGAAATTGATTAAATTGAGGACTCCTTTCCCCTGGTATAAATTCATGCCCGAGTAAAGTTCTGAATAACAGTTCTAGATTTTATATTGCACTCAACTATTCAGTAAATATTATATTGTTCTACCTCGAATATGGTAGTTAACTTAGAATTAGACCATAAAATACTTTCATGTTTTGAAATACATAACTAACAAATATCTAGTGGGTAAAATCTTATATAATTAAATCATCAATTTTGTTATCAAAAAGGTATCATTAATTTTAGAAATTCACATTTAATGCCAAATGTATAAAATTACTATAAACGTATAAAAAAAGTTGTTAAATTTCGACTTACGAGTATTGGTGTAAAGTAAGATGCCACAATGTTTTTTCTATGGTATGCTATGCTAGGTATTGCTCTTGACCTTGTATGGGCAAGGATGAGACGATGAGAGATCGACGATGGGGCAAGCTTTTCCAAAAGATGCCTATTTAAGGCGCAGGCCACATTTATATAGCATCGGCTACGGACATGGCACGGGCGGTTTCCTATTCCATTCAAATTTCACTCTGTATGTCCGAGCAACGACATACCTGGCTTTGTTTCTATGCATTTCTCCATGAAATCTGAAACCGCCCGCGTCAAGTCCGCGCCCGACGGCATATAAGTGTGGCCTGCGCTTAAGTATTTTTGCAGCCGCATGGTTGTATGTCAATGGGAAAAATATGTATCGTTGTAAAATACGAACAATTTTACTGTTATGTTCGTTGATTTGTTGTAGTTATTGATTTTGGTTTAATCGTTCTAATTTTAATAAGTAGCGTAAAATAAATGTTTAATCTTCGTATTGTACAACATTTGATGTTATACGTGTGTAAATAAAAAAGTATCAATATTTTTTTGTTAAAATTATACTAGGATATTTTTAGTCCGCGTTATCACCAAAAAATATTAGTTCTAGTTTAGACTAGTTACTTGTAAATCTATTACCACGGACTAGAATAAGTCCGTGGTAAATCTTTAAATGTTCATTCTTTGTCATTATTGGTGTCCATTATTAAGGCTATAAGTACCTACCCTACGTAGCGGGAATACCTAATAATGCTTTTAATAGCGTTATTAACCCGAGTGCATAAGAAATTAACAACCAATGTAGTCAATTTGCATGTTAGACATACGACATCATGCTTGTTAGTAAAGTTAATTATGTATCTATATTCGTGTCATTAAATTAAAATACTCTGTATGAAAATAAATCTTTATATTATGAACATCTCAAACTTTTGCTACAAGTAGCCAAAAAAATAAACATCATAATTTGTAGATACTCGACGTAACAATTCTTTAAGGGAAAAATCTCTATCCGAATAGCCTCTGATGATGGCTTTACACATTTTATTTAATAATATTATATTCAGAATCAGCCCAGATTAGGCACTAGACTACGTTTCCTTAATAAGCTAAGACTTAGTTACAGTATCATATAAATTGAACGACGCGACAAGGTTTACCCGGCAAAATGGCTTATTACGATTAATTATTATTGTGTACAATTTATCGACCGAGAATATTCTACAGATAACTTCTTTTCATTGTATCGTCGAAACTATTGAAAGAGATATTAAATAATCAAATAATATATTTTTCAAAACAACATACTGTTAAGATCATGAGCGAACGCATAAAACGCACACTGGCATCACAGCACGCTTCCAATCTCTCAACTTTTCATTTGCCCCAGCGTCAATTCGAAAATCATTTAAATCAGCATTTCCACAAACAATTTGATCTACAAAGTGAATGCGATCTGATAAAAATTGACGAGCTAGGTTGGAGTAGACGTAGGTACCGTTTAGGTCCACTATCGCGCCAATTTCGATGAGACCGAAGTGTGCGCGTGCATTATTCCCCCACGTTTAGCTTGAATGTGGAATGTCGGTAGCCGTCCTCTGCTATCGACGCAGACGCTCGGAGTGTCTGCTCGCCTTCCCCTGGCGCCCTGTACTCTTGAACCACCTGGGTACGTAAAAGCATATTCCTTTATTATTCCTTAAACCTTCACGCACGGCCTAGAAAATGACAATACAAAGGTTCAGCAAGAATATCATGTTAAACCCAACACGTTTTCCTACCAAAAATATGCACCAAAAATTAATCAAATAGTTGCAAGTTTTTTGGTAAGAAAATGTGATAGAATCAAAATGATATTATTGCTAAACCTTTGTATTGTTATTTTCTAGGCCGTGAAGGTTTTCTATTTTGCATAACTACATTCAGTTTTTTTATATCTTCAAAAATGTTGAATAGTGCGAGCGAGAGGGAGTTTGTCAGTCTTCAAGTGAAGACTGACAAAAATCGGCCAAGCGTATCGGCCAAGCGTATTTGACATGAATAAACATAATTTTGACACTAATTTAGACCTCATGTTGCTTGGAAAGTGTGCAAAGTCAGCGCAATTGACAGCGTGCGCGGAGTTTTGGTGCAGACACTTTTTTTCCACGTTTTTCACTCTAGAGTATAAATATCTCGATGCCTATGTGTTAACTATGTATATTCCAAGTTTAATCGAAATTCGTTCAGCCGTTACGGAGTGAAGCAACCACAAACATACACACACACAAACTTTCGCATTTATAATATTAGTGTCATTTATGTCAACACGTTGACTGCGGGCCTCGGACATGACGCTACCCGCCACGCGCCAGCCGGCCGCCAGGAGCTAGTCCAGCGAGTGCAGTTGTTTTGCTTTATTCAGCACTCGAAGCGTTATTGCAACCTAATTAGTTTTATTACACCAACATCTATTTCTTCTATTATATTGATAAAAAATCGTATTCTTATAAAGTCCCAATAAGATTATTTGGTTGTTGTCGCTTATGTTTCACGCTAGTTCTTGGCATAGAAAAGAACATGCTGTAACCTTTTACGGTGGCCTATGACAACCCTAAGCACTTTGGCCACCACAATAAAATCAATATTTGAGTAAATTCCAATGAGTCTCTGTAGTATTTTATAACAAGGCTAGAGTTTAGCAATGTGGTGTAATAATGGCATTATGGACACTAGTCTGTATTTTTAAATCCTGCAAAAAATGTAAACAAAGAAATGTCACTGGCAAAATGACATGACAGTGGACCAAAACCTTGTTTTCTATGGCTCATTATTTAGGTAGTTCTTGCCCGCGGCTTTACATGAGCAGGATTTTTATTGCTATAGAAAGGAATAATTATCTAGCTATGAGACAGCGCGTTAGGCTGTGCCCTCAGAGCTTATATAAAACAAACAAAATATACGTGCCTTTTTTTATTAGAGAGCTTAAAAGGTACATTGTACTTTTCAGTACTTTCATAAATTACTAATATTTTACCATGTCCTCAGAAATATACACACAAATACTTATTTGTAAATACTATTATTTATCGTATGAGATGATGGCAGCAGTTGACTTCAAAAGTTACAAAAATACCGAATGTGAACATAGTATCAATGCACTTGAGGGTTCAGTGGCCAGCATTCCCCAGGATGTGACCAGTGTTTTAAAACAATTACCCATATATCATGTTTATCATAAAATATCTTTGTAAAGAAACAAAGAATTAGACTAAAAAAATATGCCCGAATCATAATTTATACACTTTAATAAGTTTCGGCTAAAATTAAAAATAGTTTTTTTTTATGATGAAACGTAGTCACGTCGCGTCGAAGCTACAAAGGAGGTAAGTTTTTTTACTGGTATCCCCTACGTTTACCTCTTTTGCAGCTTTATACGAGACAGGAGACAGGGTATAGTGTATATGCGTACCTTCCGAATATGTTCCTCCCTTGCGGCTAACTCCTTGGACAGTTCATCTCGACGTCGTTCCAGTTCGGGTTCGTAATTTCCCTCCTTCAGGCACTTGTCGACTTGCTCATACTCTCGGTAAAGGCTGGCGTACTCTGCAAGACTCTGCTTCGCCTCATGGCTTCCCCCACGGCCCTTGGAGGTGGCACCGTCGAAATCCTCGCGATTCGTCGCCAGGCTGCTTAACAGAGATAGCCGGCGTTGAAAATACATGAGTTAATAGTTTAATCCTACTAATATTATAAATGAAGTCTGTGAGGGTCGATGGATGGATGGATGTATGGATGGATGTATGGATGTATTTTGTTACTCTTTCACGCATAAACTACTGAATTGATTTGGATTAAATTTGGAATATACATAGTTTGTGACCTGGATTAACATATAGACTACTTTTTACCCGGTTATCACGCGAGCAAAGCCGCGCGCGGATTCTAGTATAACTATAATTAATTTAAGTTTAAGTTTAATTAATTATGCGCGATTTTACTAAAGAAATAATTATCTACTCGTAAACCCAAACTTTTTTGGATGTAAAAGCTCGATTACTTTCACCAAATCGGGCGTCTACCATGTGTGCACCAAGGAATTTTACTGTCCGGCAGTCCGGTTTTTTACGGTCCTATATGGCATACACATAGATACTAGCTTGTGAACTATACGTAATGCACTATACGTAATTTAACTATCCGAGATTTTAGTTTTCCCTATTCCAGGCTGGCAAAAAAACGGCAACGACAAACAACAATGAAAAACATGCTTACGCTTGTGCACTGCGTCCGGGAAAATCATGGCCGGGCAGGGCGGGCGCGGGGAGGGGGGCGCGTGAAGTGTCATTGTCAGTCTCCAACTACACCGAAATTATGGTAGAACTACCGTAATTCTTACTACTTAAAACCTGCGCGTCATTGCCCCTTCCGTCGCTTTCCCAACGATCCAATTTAATTACTTAACACAACGCCAAAAATACACATTAAATCAGAGAGGATTTTCGAAAAATTAATACGTCTGATGATGATGATGATGAAATATCGCTTCCGCAAGTGCGTCATGAAAACGATCCAAATATTTCAGACTGTTTCTCAGTGTGCCAAGTACCGCATGCACGAAGTTTTATCTTAAATAGAAATAAATTACATCAAAATACATCCCTATTTATAATTTATTACATCTGAGTGAAGTAAACAGTCTTACATTTAGTTTGACGGAATTTTGCTCGTATTCACGCGTGCTTGGCGTGTAGTTTCAAAGAGAGCTACCCTAAACTGCGCCGCACCGGGGAGTAAAGACGGACGGTGCACAAAAATTGGAATGCCGGACGGTAAAATTCCTTGTAATGCATAAGCCAATCAACTGTTTTTTAATGCCATATCGGACCGTAAAAAATCTGATTGCGGGAGAGTATAATTCCTTGTAGTGCAGAAGCGCCCATACACAACCGACATCTTCAGACTCCAGAGTTATCTGTCATCAGCCGGTGACGTCCGATCATACATCAGCCGCTAACGGATTTGATATACGCGCACAGGGTGCCTAGTGCGAGCTTTTTACCAGCTCGATCGCGTTTACGTTTACACAAATTTATATAGAATCGAGGTAGCGCCATCTAGTGAGAGACGCGTGGTACCGACTTCTATAAATACAAATTTGCTTAAACGCAAACGCGATCGAGCTGGTAAAAAAACTCGCACTAGGCACCCAAGGCCATTATTCTCTAAAACCAAACGCAAACGTAACGCGCCTCGTAACGATATCTGCGTTGAATCTGTGTGTAGGTAATCGTATTCACGTAATCGTAATCGTATAAGTGTGACATTAAAAACACCGATATCGGCAAGGAAACTTTTTTGTCATAGAAAATAATAGTCCTGGGCCATTATTCATCCATGGCGTCACGTTATGTACGATTCACACTTACCGGCGCGCGTTGGAGAGCATCGGAGCGCATTTCATAACATGCTAAAGGAAATTGAATCGTCCTCAAAGCAGTTAAGTTCCTTATTTGCATACAATTTACGCAGCGGATCTATTTATGTCAGTGTTTGACAAAGCTCAAAGTAAATTGCATGCAATTATGGAACTTTGCTTTGTAGATATTTCAATTTCCTTTCATGTTTTAAAATACGCTCCGACGCTCTCCGATGTGCGCCGGTTAGCTGTTGACGAGTGATACAGAGAAATGGAAGAACACATGTTGTGCCGACCCTACCTAACTAACATGGCATAAGGGCAGGAAGATGATGATGTTGTTATAGCTGTTGCAATTTTTTTACACTCACTTGTACATAGATGTATAAAAGTAATGCGGACGGCTGATAGCGCGAAGGAACCTCGGCACCATCCCATCTCCCTCCCGATACAAGGTGAGTAGGCGACTATATGACATATACTTGTAGGAAGGTAGACGCAACAAGCGCGGGCCTAGCTTGATCACGTTGATTTCGCGGTTGTCTAGAGATATGTTCTGTTGGATCAGATAGTTTAGATAAATATAAGGTGAGTTCGAATTCTTATGATATCCCGAAAGGGGTGATTTAAACCGTGGTTGTCTCGCAAGTGATTCAAAACTTTACTCCAAAAACTTTAAGCTTATCTTTGTGTTCTTTAAATAGCTTTTTAATTAAGGCAGATCTAAAATAATCATTATCATTCAAGTCAGGGATAAAGTTTAACAAACTGCTCTAGGGCTGCCTGAGTTTTCGAATTAAATTATTTCGTAGATTTACTGTTTCTTCAGTTTTTCAATGAAAACTACAAAATTCGAAAAGTTTTTGAACAAATGTAGTTGACCTTCGAGAGTAGATTTACCCCTTTTCGGGGTAACATAAGAATTGAAACTCACCGTGTATATATGTCGCAGCCAACTGGTTAACTAGCCGTTTAGTTCAAAGATTAGCCCTTTGATTGAACAATGCCATTCAACTAAACGACTACATGTCGATTAGCCGAATGGCTAAACACAACGTTCAACAGTACAGCTAAACGACGCTCAAAAATGTCAACATGACCTCCTTTCATGGTGGTAATAGATAGGAAGGTGTGGGGAACACGTTTCAATGGACCATTTATATCTTAACACCCTCTCATCCCTTTTTCAGATCGAAACTAGTTGAATAAGTTAAGTTTGAACAGTGATTTCACATAACCACCGGAGCGCCCAAATAAAAGTCACTTGATTACCTTTGGTTATTAAGGACACACAACTAATTTAATGTAAAGGTGGCTTTTCAGTCAGCCTTAATATTGAACGTTTCGAATGTCAATAAATCAACTACGATCTAGCCGTTTGATTGAATGGCTATTCCAACCAGTTAGCTGCGACATACATACGAAAATGACTCGCACACGGTCAACTGGTTACAAACTAGGAAGACACTATACTATGCACCAGAGACTGATAAACATACAAAGGTATTCATGAAAGGCCCAGGTAGAACAAACATCCATATTCACCACACAAATATTTGTCCTGGGCGAGAACCGAAAGCCCACGACCTTCAGACTGAAAGACTGAACTGAGATCAGTCAAGTATAACATACGTGTTATAACGCCCAACACTTTACACAAAGTTCTTTTACACATAGTTGTAACACATTCTAGGAGTCTCCTGTGCCGTGGGTATCAGGAACGGTGAATACACATCATCATCATCATCATCATCAGCCTATAGCAGTCCACTGCTGGACATAGGCCTCCCCTAATGAGGGCCATTGCGCCCTGTTCTGAGCTCGACCACTATCACACCTGAGACAGGTGAAGATGTGTTCTAAGATGGTGCACGTTTAATGTTTAGGTGAATACACAATGGTACTAAAATATGGTACAGTTACATGGTGCAAAAATTGCTTATGCTGCTGTGGTAAACATACCCGCAACCTATTATCTCTCTGCGGGCTATAGCTCATCGCGCCAAAGAAATAAAAAAAAAATTAGCTTTTCAAAATTTTGTTTAAGTACTTACAGCAGTTGCGCTTTTCGAGCCGTAAGTTGCTATGTGGCCTAGACCTGCAATGTCAAATTATTAGTTCCTTGATATTTCACTGAATTTCTAGATATTTTTAAAACTATATAAGATGGAACAAGCATGACCTGATGGTGATACCTTAAGTTACCACTTCAACGATGCAATATTAAAACAATACTGTTTAAATCGGTTATGGTCAAGTATGTTTAGAATGTGTCCTAACGATGCAACTGCCGCAGGCATTGTCCATTAACATCAGGCATGGAGTTTCTTTTTGTTTACAAAAAATAGTCGAGCGTTTGACCACTATCCCACCTGAGACAGGTGAAGATGTGGTCTAAGATGGTGCACGTTTAATGTTTAGCTTCATGTGCCTGTCATTTGACCGGCACTGTTCAAAATGAAGCACAGAATGCAGCTTCACGGGAAAAATAGGCATGGTGGCAGGTGGTATGCTACTGCAAACTGTGTTTTGGCGTGTCATTCTAACACATTTTTTGAACTATACAATGGCATTGCCAGTTCAAAAATATCGTATTTTCTTCCCTGTGCCCTTCACTTTTAAAACACACAGAACAAATATCTATATTAAATACATTTGCTTGCTTCCGCCCGCGGCTACACTTGCGTGTTACCCGGATAAAAAGCTGCCTAGGAGTGTGAAATATACTTTACAACCTATTCTTATAACTACCAAATATACACAAAAAATATCAAAAATCAGTTGAGCCTTTTAGGAGGAGTGAGAGACCACAGACACCGTGACACGAATTTTTTATATTAAGATATTAGTTAGTATGTGGCGTTTGAAATTACATACCCATGTGATGAGCAATTGTTAAGGGTATTCCTGAAAGAGGCTGCTGTATTTTCAACCCGTTCAGAACCTGAAATTAAAATACTCTAAAGATTTATACCTACCGCACATGCTACATACTGTTTTATTTTAATTTCATTCTACTTTTTTTTTACTTAATATTGGCCAGCTCTTGACCTTGAGGCTTGGATAGGCAAGGATGAGGTCGACGATGGGGCGAGCTTTCCCAGAAGATGCCTATTAACTCTCTTTTTGAAGCCGTTATGGTCGTAAGTCAATGGAAAAACAGACGCTAGCAGCTGATTCCATATTTATTTATATTGTAGAAGTGAATAAATAAATAATGCCGTTCATTTTCCAACAAAATCATACAACCCCAAAGTAATCATGGCTTTTGGCATGTGAACAACATGATTCTTAAATTACTTATGTACACTTTTTTCGTAAATACGTAATACATTTAACCGACGACATTCTTAAAAACGTTCGAATACCTACTAGTTAATAAGGGAAACCATTTAATGTTGCTTTTTTTTAAGTTACTTGAAGATGGAATAAGCTCATGACCCACCTGATGTTAAGTGGTAACCGTTACCTATCACAAAGCAATCCGAAAAAATGTGATCTACGATGCAATGCCCTGCATCCATCAACTTCAATCAACTTTATCATCATCAATTTTAGTAGTAAGTTTGTGGAGGGCTCGTCCGGGAAGTACTGCCACCATGCCTATTTCTGCCGTGAAGCAGCTGTACTGTTTCGGTTTGAAGGATATGGGTGCCGGTGAAATTACAGGCACAAGAGGCTTATCATCTTCATGCCTCAAGTTGATGGACGTAGGTCGTTGAATCGTAGAGTACGTTCTAAAAAAACGTGATTTTAAATGCAATGCTTTGTGATAGGTAATGGCTACCACTTCAGGTACACTTCTACCAACATCAGGTGGGCCATGTGCTTGTTCCATCTTCAAGTTGATAAAAAAACTAGAGGCTTATCAGCCTCTTGTGGATGTCATTTCACCGACAGCATTGCTACTTCACGGCAGAAATAGGTACCATTTGAATAAAAGCTTTCATTATTATATCATTCATACGAAAGTATACAGTCAAGACTTTGTCATCAAAGGGAACTAATTTTCATCCCCCCGACTGTAGGTATATCACTTTACAAGTAGTATTTTAGGAAATCCTTTTGAAGTGCATCCCTACTCCATATTCCTCTCTGTATTCTGTGTCCATATATAGAACATACGTTCCTTTAAAGGTTAAGCTGAACGTTCGTTGTCAATCTACTGTGCATTGTTCTTGGGGTATAAGGGGTTGCAACCTCCATTTTTGGAACCCAAGTCAACCTTATCTGCCCCTGGTGTACCCAGCTAAGGTAGCCAGGGGCTCTGGCGGCGGCTGATTGCGGAAAAGTGGGACCTAACACCAGCAGCGTCGGGAGGTGCGAGAAAAATCCTCAATAATTCAGCTTTTAGAATACAAAGCTTTACTTTTAATGAAATATAGTATCCACAAAAAAATATTAGAATAAAATAAATTGTAGTCTGAATCACTTTAGTTTTCGCGAGTATTTAATCTAAATGAACGTAAAAGCGACATAAAATAGTGATATAACTTTACTTCAATCGGGGGAGAACGGACCGGGGGAGTACGGGACTGGGGGACAACGAAACGAACCCGTTTAAATTACCTGTTGTATATTGACGCCGATATTATGTGAAGGCGCGGTGCTCTTGCTAACCACGAATGGTATGTTCGTTTGGTTAGAGTTTCCGTAGTAATGCCGCATGCCAGCCTGCTTCATCTGAGAGGCGACGGTCGGCAGCTCGTACCGTCGGCTACGGTACTTTACGCGGCGCATGTGACGATGGGGGTCCTACAAAGACTTTTGCGTCAGGTATATTGGGAATGGACATCCCTAAACTGTACAAGGAATTAGCCTCCCAAGTCTAGACTTACAGTTAAGATTACACTGGTGAGATGATTTTCAGTCACTCAACTTTATATTTATAAAAATTTTGATTTTAGATTAGTCAAAACATGAAATCTAGAAGGTCATTAAAGAAATTAATTTCTAGACGAAATAAGAAAACGCATAGTTGGGAAGAAATAGCCAAAAGATTCAAGCTAAGTCTGCCGCTGGATTTAACAAACACGTAGGTACATTCATTTTTTGTTAGTCTATTATTCTAAGCAGTGGAGCTCTAACGAGTTAACCGTGTTGACGGCTGATAGGAGTGAATGGAACAATAAAACATATGCCGACCTTTAGCCTGCCCTAGAGTGATTCAGTCGAATATAATGACTATTCTAAAAATATATTTCACCAATTATAGAATTTACATGACCTTTTTTGGTTCAACAGGTGTGACGTCTTCAAGCGGCCCAGTCGCTACATCGTCGTAAAGCTGAGTCTCACGAACGACTGAAATGTAAATAAATATAAAGCCGGCAGCCAGGCGCAATGTCACTCACAATCACATAAAAGCCTCAGATGCGGCTGATGCTGGTGTTTGTTCGCAAGCGGAACAAACAGGCACATGACTGGCCATACCAAATATTACATTGGATCAAGTTTAACGATTACTATTTATTATGTAAATAAAAAAATAAATTACTGGATCTAGTGTATAGAAATTTCCGACACTGAGCACTGGGTAATGTCGACGGGATCGGCAATGAGCTTGTTTATCTGCTATGTTTTCACTCGACTGGGTAGTGAAAATTGAACAGGTAACTAGTCAGCTAGACTGGGTTGAAACTACTATCCACACGAACCCAGTGATAAATCAGCGACTGTGTTACTTTCTACGCAGTCATGTTACTGCCATCGCTACTGTCACGAAACTAAAACGTTACTCAACCATTTAGATGAACCGCCGCTGTCCTTCAGAATCGCTACTGGAACTAGCGTCTGAAAAGCCCTCGTCTTTTACTGCCTCTGACACTAATTACGCCCTTAGAACGGGTCGGTAGGTTATGGTATAGTTTGCTTGCCGAAATCAGGTTCAAGACTCGATTCACATCCCGGTCTAATCAACAAGAAATCCCATCGAAATCGAACCATAACTGGTTTAGATCACTACCGTCAGATTCCACTTTCGTCAGATCATTTTTTTTTTCGTATAGGTCAGATTTTTGAGCCTGGTGACGAAATAGCAATTCTCGTGATTCCTCGTCTGTCAGATTCCGCTTTCGTCAGAAACAGTTTTTTTTATAATTTCTGTTCAGTTTCGTCATGAACGACAGATGTGAATAAACTATGAAAAAATAATGACCCTCGTCAGTTTCCGCTTTCGTCATCTTTTGACGAAACAGGAATCTGACGAACGAGTTCTAAATCTTTGTAATCATAGATAGAAAATTATATTGTGTTTAAATAAAATTATAAAAATAAATTACATTAAGTCGTAATCTTATTCAAGTAGGTAAGCTAAGGAATTTATATGTGCTCCTTGGTATATCCCACTTATATTATAAACGTGAGAGTTTGTAAGTTTTTTTATGGTACTTGAAGATGGGAGAAGCACATAGCTCACCTGATGTTATGAGGTAACCATTACCTATCACAAAGTATTGCATCTTAGATCACGTTTCCTGTTTTGTCTTTTCACACAGATCACAGATTCCTCTTTCGTCAGAAGATGACGAAAGCGGAAACTGACGAGGGTCATTATTTTTTTTATAGAGTTTATCCACATCTGTCGTTCATGACGAAACTGAACAGAAATTATAAAAAAAACTGCTTCTGACGAAAGAGGAATCTGACGAATGTGCTCTAAAACCAAAATCTGACGGATGCGCCTTGGAAACATTTGGAACGTTTTAAAATATTTGTTAGGATAAACTAATAATCCTAGTTTATGCAAGTTTCAACGGGTCGGTTTCAAAGCACCGCCCAAAGCTCAGCATTTATATTTACGCATTCATCTTACCTTTCTTAGTCCGTTTGTCGGGAGGTGCAGCTGAGAGCGGCGCTTGTCGCCTCGCGTCGGGCGTAGGCGAAGCTCGGCTCTTATTGAACAGTTCCACAACCGGCCGCTCCTCAACCTGACTTGGGGCTGTAATTGATCAAAACACTGTAGTTTTGCACCCTTTTGCTGTGCAAGTCACGATAGTCATGGTAATAGTGAAAAAAAGATGTAAGTTCCGGTAATAAATTCTAAATGGAAGTAGGATGCTCATTAAAGTATTCCTATTTCCTTTTTTGAATAGGTATTCAAATAAAATAAGAAAGTAATAATAATTAATAGTACGTTACTGCAGCGGCCAGCAAAAGAGGCAAACATCAATTCCTAGTTGAGGTGAAGGCTGGTATAGCACTTTTCTCAAATAATGCGCGGTAATTAAAAATATGTAGTTCCTAAGCAGAACTTTTTCATTTTTCAACAGCTTTTTTGCAAGCCCGTTCGAAATTTGAATAAAACCTTTGATTTGTTAAGTACCTCCTTGGTTGCCATGTTTCGGAGTAAAAGTTCATTCTATTTTTAAATTACACGACAGATATGAGTTTATATAGTTCCTACCTATTTTAAGTGGCCGCTAAACACGAAAGATATGGGTGTCATAAAACTTTTGCCGGCCGCTGCTCGCATGTATTTAGCCAGTACGAAGGTTGTCAAAATAATCCTCAAATTTCCAAGCATGTTTGAGAAAAGTATTTTCAGTACTGCATTCATTTAGTAACCTGTGTTCCGTTGGTGCGTTGGCGGCGTCTGCGTCTGCGGTCGTGGTTGCCGAGACTGCCCCGGGCGGCGGCCATTTACCAGAGACGACACACCATGGAAGCTACCCTTCTGGTTCACAGACATTGAGTCCTCCATCCATTTACCAGCTAAAAATGATTACAAGTCCTGATACTTAATGTGTTGCATCGTACCTATTGTAATGTAGAGTTGGGTTAATTATAAAATTAATAAAACCAGAATATAGTAATCAGTTCTTACGACTACTCAATGTACACTACAACTAAAATTTGTAATTGAAAGGCATGTGCTAAGTGAGTGTTCCATTATAGCGGAAATGGGTTTGCAGCGTGTGACATGAATGTAACTGCTTGCAAACAGTGGACAGTGGAACGAGCTATGCTCAGGGTTTCTCTGAAGGATAAAATCCGCAATGAGTTTATCCGACATAGAACTAAAGTTGTCGACATAGCTCAGAGAATTAGCAAGCTTAAGTGGCAGTGGGCTGGCCATATCTGCCGAAGAACCGATAACCGTTGCGGTAAACGAGTTCTTGAGTGGAGACAGCGGCTCGGCAAACGTAGTGTAGGACGTCCTCCGGCCAGGTGGGGTGACGATCTGCGAAAGGCTGCTGGTAGAAGCTGGATGCGTCGACCTCAGGACAGGGCGCAATGGCGCTCATTAGGGGAGGCCTATGTCCAGCGGTGGACTGCTATAGGCTGCTGATGATGATGATGAATGATGATCCTTAATGGAGTAAAAGACCTGAAGATGTCTATTTTTTTAGGTATTTTACCTAATTTAGGTAGTAAAGGGAGGTATGTAATCCCATGACATACCGTGATGCAGCATTGCAGTCTTGATTTGAATGGTCTGTGTGCCGGTGAAATACCTACAGGCACACGAGACTTAACACGTTCATGCCTAAAGTCGATGGAAGTAGGGCTTTGCTCAGGGCACTTTCAAACATGCGCGACCTACGATGGAATGCTTGGTTATCATAACCACAAAACATCAGAAGGGCCATGCGCTCATTCCATCTTCAGGTATCATAAAAAAAATATCTATGTACGCTACATTACCAACCTAAGGTACAGCACTTTTTGATGACTTCGTCACCTCTAGAAACTTCTTTTTTATTATCTTACCATCTTTTGTAACAATCCTTGGAGCGCGCCTTTGTCTGTTGGCTGAATTCTTGGGCAAATTTTCTGCTGGTTTGCTGTGGTTCACCATTGAACTGTTAATCAATGTTTACTGACTTGACTACACAATATGCAAGATTGAAATAGGTAAAGATGAAATCACATACATGAGCATTCTCAAGTAGGCTATTTTGAGGTTTTTTTTGTTAAAAAAAGTAGTACGTTGGTAGTAAGCAGTTAGCCTTGGTGCTTTGAACGGTAATTTTATTTTATGTCTTTGCATGTAATCTAGATGATTCATACAGCGTTGAGTGGTAACTTTTACTCACTGGCTGGGACAATTTTAGATGAAGAAGGCTCACCACACCACCACACCAGCCTACATCAGTCCACTGCTGGACATAGGCCTCCCCTAATAAAGGGGGATATACCCATAATCCCCACGCTGGGCATGCGGGTTGGGGATCGCAGGGCACAGCTTCTCGCACCACCGACTCTGCTGCCCGTCGGTGGCCAGGGGATTTAGATGTGCCGATGTAGGCTGTGCTATGCCGCAATCTGCCGGCCGCCAGAGCCCCGTTCGTTGTTTAGCAGGATGCACCACGTGCAGGTGAGGTTGGCTTGGGTTCCGAAGATGGGTGTTGGAACCCCGTACACCCCGAAGAAGGCTCGCACAGCACTAAATACTTCCATCCTCTCGGCCCAGTCGGCCTTACCCACAGGACAGACAAGGTACGTCTCGTGGTTATCTCATAATTTTTTTGGTTCGCTTTTTTGAGCAGATAATATAATGCGCACATACATTTTTCGTAATGAAATACCCTGTTGCACTGCCGAGATTCGAACCGTCGACCTCGCCATAGAAAGTCGGGGGACATTCCACTAGGCAAATACGGGTCGTGTCGTAAAAAGCGACAGACATTACACCAAGATACAGCAGCAGCTTGCTGTTACCTGTTTACTTGACAAGTAGTCCAGAGGGCTTACCACGAGTTTTGATAGTTTTCGAAAACTTTATAAGTTTCGGTATCTTTCCCAGTGTTGCTGTTTTAGCATTTTTAATGCTAAATTTAGCATATTTTCGGGTCTGTTAGCTTGAAAAATTCGCATTTAGCATATTTTTATGATTAACATTTTTTTGTACGTTACCTAAAAATTCAAAATTCCTAAGGAATTCAAAAGAAAAATATAGATTTTAGCATTTTATTTAGCATTTTTAAAAGTTATTAAGCATTTTTTGCAACATGTTTTAGCATTTTCTCCAAATAAAAAACGGCAACACAGATCTTTCCATAAATTTTCGTAGTTCATACACGTTTCCCTAGAGGCGCTGTACGAAAATGTATGGAAAGATACCAAAACCTAAAAAGTTTTCGAAAACTATCAAAACCCGTGGTAAGCCCTCAGTAACTTTTTCTCCTGAAAGTATGGGGTAGTATGCGTCAAATCCGGTAGTTCTGTTTTTTTGCCGTAGCTCTTCTATAAAAACATCCTGAGAAATTTTAAAAAAACCAGTCCTTTAGGATTATAATCGCCAAAATTGTAAAATATAACTATTATTTCGTGGTTTTTTCGATTTTTAACTTTTTTAACAAAGTTGCGTTCGTCGCTCGAGGTCACAAACTTGGATTATTCATTGGGTCAACAAGTGGGCCAACATCATAAACAAGTCTGCAAAAAATCAGAATTTCCGGTAGTTCTGATTGATTTGACGCATGCTGTGATGTATAAAGCTACTGGACTAAAGTGTCAAATAAACAACTGCGTGCAGCGGTCAAGTGCGATGATAATGAGAGCCTCGTCATCCAGAGAGCGATCCTTCAAATGTTTCCATAAGTGTAAATTCAGTACCAAAAACCAATAACTCTTGATAATGCATTCAAAGTGTACCTACGTACGACCTTATAAAGTGTAACTTTTTGTTTTTAATTTTATTATCTACGATTCACAACACTTACCGGCGCGCGTCGGAGAGCATCCACGAGCATTTCAAAACATGCTAGAGGACATTGAAACATCCACTAAGCAGTTAATTTCCTTATTTGCGTGCAATATCAACTTACGGATCTATTTATGTCAGTGTTTGAAAAAGCTCAAAGCTTCGTAAATTGCATGCAACTATGGAACTTAACTGCTTTGTGGATGTTTCAATTTTCTTTAGCATGTTACAAAATGCTCTCCGATGCTCTCCGACGCGCGCCGGTAAATGTGAATCGTACATTAGCTGGACTGAAGAAAGAAGAAACATTGCCTCTTCCTCAAGTCGAAGGAGCTTTTTAAACTAGAGTTAAGTCTTGTTTTTTCCCGAATTGGCAAATCTCTACTAAATAGATATAAAGATTAGGTAGGTACATACAACTCGTCATGCTTCTGGTCATACAGCTCCGAATCCGAGTACTCCCTACCGTCTTCGTCCTGTCCACAAGCCTGTTCTAGAGGTGGAGCCGAAATTTGCACGCCCTGCCCGCACATACCTGGAAAAGGGACTACAACTATCCTTCAACCTAGCAGGCCAAACAACTATCAAAAAAGACGCGGTCAAAAGATTATCTGTGTAGATAACTGACCAAGCCGCAGATTCCTCGCCAATATTTTCTTCGTGTGAGATGTGTGAGAGATATATAGGGGCAAAGTCCTGATGACGGAGTTTTAAGGCATTCTATTCCATTGATACATGGACGTGATTTGAACCTCCAGTGTTGATCAAATCTTTAACTGGGCCAGTTAAAGTTAATAAAGGCAATTTTTTGTACTGTTTTTTTTTCATCTGGTTGGTTTTGTATAAGTACTACTAGCAAAAGGTCAGTAATATCGTACCTAAGAAGCAAAAGAATAATACACTGCAATCACTCAATCTGCCTAACAAGCATGGTGATTGTCGCAAACTATTCCCGAATACGAAATGGTCCTTTCATGAGTAGACGATTTCAATAAGTAGAAGATGTCAGCCAGTTTATAAGAAGTATAGACCGAAATAAAAATAGATTGTATACAAATATTCTACTAAGAACACACGTCGTATATTTACGAACGGACAAGTATAAATTCAAAAATGTTTGTTTTAAAACATGGAAGCTTCATTTCACTTTTCTACTCTATTATAGAATCATGATCACCTATCTAAAACTTATTCATCGAGACCATTCCAATGAACCCAAACACGACCCAAAGCCTCTGCTGTAAGTACAAAAGTGAGGAGTTGGGTATAAAATTAAAATAGCTTGTAACAAATCTTGAACTTAGATCTAAAAGTTCAAATGCTTGCTGTTGTTTTTGTAACCAACATACCTACAGAAGTAAAATAACTTACCATCGCCGTCAGCCCGAGTTCTCCCAGAGCGTATTTTGTAGGGCTTCTGTCCTAGCGCATATTCACTATGCTGCAAGAACAAAATGAGCTTCTAAATACCATTTTTAACAAGATATTATTCCTATAATTTTCCTTATTCAATCATCTCCATTTTGCTTTTTCCATTACGGTTTCTTTCACTTCCTTACATGAAATGACAGCGAGCTTTTCTTTAACCTATCGCACGTAGCCTATTCTTGGTCTTCCTCTTCCATACTTTCCTTCTACCTTTCATTAGATATTTCTCTGTCATGTCGTGTAAGGTCGTCTCATTCATCAGAAATCATTCCTCTCGTCTGTTTCTATCCTATTAATATTTTAATATACCTAAATCCGAAAGTTTGTGAATGCGTATTTTTGCTTACCCGCTTATTATGCGTAGCTCAAACCAAGTAAGTACCAATCAATCAATTTTTCAAAACTGCCGGGTTTGATTCCCGAGCTGAGTACAAGTTTTTTTGAAATGTATGAATGCAATTTTCCTTGTTACTAAAATCTATGACATGGTTCCGAAGAACAGATCTTTGTATGCCTTATAGTTTCAGACTTTCCCATACTGACCGATCTAAATGTTACACCTTGTATATCACGCGAGAGAAACCACGAGCGGAAGCCAGTAGCAGGGCCGAGATATTCATACAATGGGGTTAAGTTTTAATACACTTACCTGTTCCTGCCGCGGTTGCTTGTAATTGTGACCGTACGTGTTGACTTGTCCAAGCATGCGGTGTTGTTCCACGGTGGCGGGGTCGAGGTAGCCACGGGTAGGGTTCTGAGGGACCTCGAGCCGCCGGATGCGAGTGTTCGGTTGCTGCGACACTTCTGTAACCAGCAAAGCTACCATGGTATTTTAAAACTATCATTATCATACATGAAATCGTTTGATAACGCGGGATGGCTATAAAATTTAATAATTATCGTTTGCGTGTGCTTGCTAACTTCTATATGGTTATTATACGCGGAATCCTTATTATGGTACAGTCAAAGGCAAACATAAGTATACATACACTGGAGTGTGACATTTTATTTATTTAAAGAAAGAAGAAAGAAAGAAAGAAAGAAAAAGCATTTATTTGTGACAACAACAATTACAAGGAAACTTATATAAAGAAAGAAAAACACACACCCTAAAATACCTTTAACAATAAATAAACATAAAAAGTGTGTCTCTCGGACCTAGGCATATTACGCCACAAATGTCGTCATCACAAAAAGGCGTCCAACTCAGCATTTGTTGTGTCATGTCAACACAACGCTGATCTTCCGTTGGAACCTAAAGTGAAAAGAAATCACGGATGCCTGCCTGTCACATACCTGTGTAATAGATATAATAAGGTTTATAAAAATTTAAATAAAATAAAATAAGAGGTACCTAGTAGGTAGGAACTGAGTCCTCAAATACTCAATCCAAATGAAATTAAAATCAAGTAGGACAACCGGTTCTGATAAACCAAGCAGCGTTTTAGTGTAAGTTAATTTTACCTATAAAATCGATACTTCATTTTTTAGAAGTCCAGTAGCTTCCTGATGGCTGGTAAGGAATATTTTTAATTTGTGTCTAAACCCCTGTATATTATTTAGATCACGAATCGGTGGTGGTAATTTATTTATTGATTTAGCATTTCCAATATCATTACAGTATCAGATCAAAGCGATATTGAAAATTACAGTACCAAAAACTTATGACCTACTTACCAATATGAGAGCGCTTTCTAATTTCGTCAAGGAAATAACAAACAGATCAAAATCATTTCCTTCGCATAATTTTTTTATTGTACGAAGGGCTCTTGTGAGCGGTGCTTATTTCATTCAATTATTATTGTAATTAACTACAAGGAATTTGTGTCTCCGCGCACGTAAGTAGTTCACTCGGGCATTATGAGTCCACTCATAATGCCCGATAACTAGTCTACTCTACTACTGAGTTCGTGTACGGGGTTCCAACCCCCATCTTCGAAACCCAAGCCAACCTCACCTGCACGTGGTGCACCCTGCTAAACAACGAACGGGGCTCTAGCGGCCGGCTGATTGCGGCATAGCACAGTCTACATCGACACAGCTAAATCCCCTGGCCACCGACGGGCAGCAGCGTCGGTGGTGCGAGAAGCTGTGCCCTGCGATCCCCAACACGCATGCCCAGCGTGGGGATTATGGGCATATCCCCCTATATTAGGGGAGGCCTATGTCCAGCAGTGGACTGATATAGGCTGGTGTGGTGTGGATGAGTCCACTAGGACTACATACCTCATAAAATGTCACCCTCAACACGATTATAAATATAGAAACACCTAAGAGTTTATAAATATGTACACAATGTTTGGTAGTAAGTATATACACAATAGTAAAGTAATATGTATTCAACAATCAGAACATAAATTTGGAAACACCCCTAAGTTAATAATTTATGTGTGAGCTAATATGTAAACACTTTTAACAAATCAAACCTTAGAGAGCATATTTCTCCACTCACTCAATACTAAAGAGTACTTACTTAAACAATAGAAAGATTGATAGTTTAATAAGGAAGCCATTACAACCTTAAGAGTATTTATTTAAATATCTACAGGAAATAAAGATGCAGCACAGAAAAGATTACATATTTTTTGGAAATGTGACGGACTGACTGTTTTATTTCTTTGAATTGACACCGAAGTTTTAAATTATCATTAAAAAAAACGACTTCGCCGAAGGGCGCATGCGTAGAAAACATTTTAGGCGTCACCTCCACGAGCGAGTGCATCGCGCTTCTATCGACGGGTAACCTATCATCACCACAGATGACCATTATTCTGTCAGCGTATCGATGCGTATCAACATGAAATTGCCGCGCCAACGTGCTGAGTCGTTTTACAATTATTTTCGTGAAATAAGGTGTTAAGTGATAGATAAGAGCTGCGTGAGTGTCATGTGTGGCAGGCGCGCAGAATTACGTGGCACGACGATAATATCATCGCGATGCACTCGCTCGTGGAGGTAACGCCTTAGTCAGAGTCCTGTCTTGCAGTTGACTATATGCAGATAGTATAATAAATAAATAAATAAATAATCCTGGACGTTATCACACAGCATCATGTAGCCCCAAACTAAGTAGAGCTTGTATTATGGGAACCACATGATTAATATACTACATAGATACATTAATTTTTGTAAATACATACATATCATACATAGAAAACACCCAGACCCGAGACAAATATATGTAGAACATGCAAACAATTGTCCCGCAGCGGGAATCGAACCCGCAACCTTCTGCGTCACAGGTGGACCTTCGCCCACTGCGCCACAGAGGTCGTCTGTGGCCTGCATTATAGTATATTATATTATAATGCAGAAGAAAAGGCCAAGAGCGTTTTTTCTATTTTACTAAGCAAACATTGCATTTACTCACTCTTTTTTGCTTGAGTGCGCACGGATATGAATGGTAGAGTGTCTACTGGTGGTTGTTCGTTCACTCTTGTCATGCTGAAACACAAGAAAATTGTGAAATGTAGGTACAAACATTTCACACAATTTTATTCTAGGTTTGGGCATGGGGTCTCATCCTTATGAAACAAAAATTAGTTCATACTAAATCTCAATAGATGGCGGTATAGGTACCGATTTCTTATTGATGACTGCGTAAATCTCACAAAAAAGTAAAACTAAGTCTATGAAAGATGAACGTTCTACTTAAAAAAAAATATAAGTACAGGAAATGGAAAAAATCCAAAAATAAATCAGATTTAGTATTTTTACAAAACTCAATAATGTCGTTACTCTTCTGGTGGCAACAAGTGGTACTACGTTGTGAAAGGTATCTTAGTTCTTTAGGTTTTTTATGTCAGAAAAAAAACCCACACGATAGCCCGAAGCGCTAGATGGCGCTCGCTATCCACCGCAGCGGTGCTATAGTGAGCGCCATCTAGAGCCCACTGTACTGAAACAAAATAGCCCGAAGAATAGCCCGAGTTAGAGCGGTCCGGTTTCTTTGTATGGGATGAGGTATCTGTACTAGTATTAGTATTATGTTATCTGTGGTAGTATCAAGCTGGGTATGCATAGTGCGTTCCTATATACGCGTAGTCGGGGGTTCGCTGTGCACGCGTACCTATATTGGATACGCTTACAGTTAATATGGACCGCCGCCAACCTGAACGCGAGGTCAATCGATCCATAGCGCTACGCGAGCCGAAACCGACTGCCCACGGATCGCGCCGCGAGCCAGCTCGCGCGGCACGCGTTCCCCAAGGAGTACGCGTAGCTGCTAATACAGATATGCCGTTCCAAGATACGCGTAACCCGACTACGCGCTATCCGTACCCAGCTTAACCACCCACACACACCCCACACCAGCCTATATCAGTCCACAGCTGGACATAGGCCTCCCCTAATAAAGGGGGATATCCCCATAATCCCCACGCTGGGCATGCGGGTTGGGGATCGCAGGGCACAGCTTCTCGCACCACCGACGCTGCTGCCCGTCGATGGCCAGGGGATTTAGATGTGCCGATTAAGGCTGTGCTATGCCGCAATCAGCCGGCCGCCAGAGCCCCGTTCATTGTTTAGCAGGGTGCACTAATACCAGGTGAGGTTGGCTTGGGTTCCAAAGATGGAGGTTGGAACCCCGTACACCCCGTACAGCTTAACAGTAGACTAGATTTGACACATAGTGTAAGTCAAAAAAGTGTAGTAATTCTTATTACCTACTTTAGATTGCGTCTTGCTTCATCGTAGTGTAGCACTTATTTTTGGGACAAAAGATTTACGTAGCACTACGCAATACGTATTCTTACTGCTAGTGGCCAACTCTAGTGCTGGAGTTTTTAGGCCCCCAAAGGCCTCAGACATGACTCGACGACTAATAAAGCCGGGACCAACATCTAAACGTAGCACGTCGTAACAAGTACGTTATTAGCGCATTGCCTTAATAAAAGTACTTAAGAGTAAGGTAGAGATTATTGTATCAATATGTATACCTACCTACTACGATTCGAATTCTAATGCGATAGTTTATAACATTACGGCTTATAAATTTTCACATTCTTCAAAAGTTCCTTCCTATCATAGAACCTTCTGAATCCGGAGTCAATACTCATAGTTCTGATTGGTTCTTCATAGTTCTGATAGTTAATTGAACTGAAACCGCAACCTCTACCGACTATTTGCCCCTTGCGCCAAAGAGGTTGTCATAGAGAGGTAAATCAAAATATCAGGAAATCGGTGGATAAAAAGAACCGATCTTTTTGGAAATTCTTAGGAAAGACCTATGTTCAGCGGTGGACTTCTAATAAAATAATGATCTTGGGTAGAGGAATGAGACAAGGAGTTATCAGACGCTGGACTGGAACGGTATGGGCATAAACATAAACGACGGCAACATTTCACACTTACGATTCGCTGATGACATAGTCCTACTGGCGGAGTCGCTGAAGGAGCAGCAACAGATAACGATCACGATGGTCTTGTCATGAATTTGAAACCAAGTCATGATCAACGACCGAATTGATCACAGATCTGTCGTTGTTAATGGACACCTTGGGAGTGCACATCCCTTAGACATGTTTTGCAGTCAGGTAGAAACGATTTTGAGAAGGAGGTCAACAGGAGGATTGTCCTGGGTTGGGCAACATTTAGAAAATTACGGTTTACTCGTCACCCATACCGCAGTGTTTGAAAACGAAAGTTTCCGATCAGTGCGTCCTACCCGTTATGACATAGGGAACCGAAACGTGGACATTCACAGTTCGGCTATACCATTTAAAGTCGCTCAGCGAGCATGGAACGAGCTATGCTCGGGGTTTCTCTAAAGGATAGTATCCACAACGAGACCAACCAAAGGACAATGCCGTCTGATGTATGGCGCTCGGTAACAAGACTAAAGTGAGTGCGTCAAAAAAATCTCCAATAAGTTTTTAGTCGATTCTACTGTCTAAATAATTAAAAATGACGGTTATTGCCATAGTTACACTTTAAAACAATGTTTGTTGCCATAGTAAGGTATATATATATCATTGGTTGTTGCAGTCAAATGATGGCGTGCGGCGGAAACCAAATCAAAATATTTTTTACTTGAATATTAATCCCGCCGGTGTGTAAAACTAAATTCAATTCAAAGATTTTATTTCAGCTTAACAGAAATGTTGCACATGTTATAGCCATAGTTAAGACACACAAAAATAAATAAAATAAAAGGTTACGAAATTAAAAAACAAAAAACACTAAAGACACATTAAAAACACAATGAAAAGAGATAGGTATCGATGAACTATAATACCTCAATGGAGCACTGGATCACGATTGCACAGTGTGCACTTTCGTCCAGTGCCTCATGAAGGCACCATCCCCATCCATCCTCTCCGCTATTACATGCAGGTAGCTGTTGGCACTACCCCGCACCCGCCGCATCATAGACGCTGTTCTTTTGCGGATGATCGCGTAGAAGTCATCTACGCGTGCATCCGCAAACAGACCCGATGCGCTGCAGAAGCGCGGCAGCCCCAACAGCACCCGGAACCCGTTATTGTACTGGACGCGCAGGGCATTCCAGCATCGCTGTGTGTACTTGACCCATAGACTGCACGTATAAAAAGACTGGCAGTACGCCCTAAACAGACTTATTTTAACGGCCGTACTGCATCGTGCAAATCTACGGGCCAACATATTAGCTCTGACTGATAATGCCCTGCGTTCCCTTTCCAAATCAACATCATCCGAGAGTGTCTCAGAGGCCCAATGGCCCAGGTACTTGAAGTTCTTCGCTCTTTTGAGTTCCCTACCTGTTAGCGAGACTGGTGGAACCTCCTCGTAACTCTTTGAGCCAGCTTTAAAAATCATCAGTTCACTTTTGCTGGAGTTGTACCTAAGCCCGTGGGCCCCCGCATACCTCTCACATATACTCAGCAGAAGAAAATGTTAATGTCATTTATAAAATATTATAAATTTTATGGGATACGTTCGGTTTTGACGCAATTGGTACGGGTTCTCGGCATCCTCCTTTGCTAATAAAAAAAGATGCGTCGAGCTGAGGACTGGGCGCAAGGGTGCTCATTAGCGGAGGCCTATGTCTCGCAGTGGACTGCCCTTGGCTGATGATGATAATGATGAACTACAAAAATTCCTCACCTCCTTTTTTTAAGTTTCCGTTTCCTTTTCAATACCTTCACTAAATCAATTTTTTCTTGTAAATCGTCGCATCGCGCATCAGCTAATGCAAACTGGTCTTCTACTTCTGGTATGGAGGCTGGAATCATATAAATAACGAATTAATTTAGCCATGCCTAGTGGAATAAACTACGATCCGAAGGCCGTGGGTTCCAATGCCATACTATTGACCCAAACTATTTTTGGTTTTGAAGAATCTTCCACAGCAGGAGGATGCTCTGTTCCTACGCAAACTTTAAAGCTAGAGAAACCTTATATTCGATACACTAGCTTCCACCCGCAGCTCAGAGCATTAAAAGTCTTGCTTTAAATTTAAGCTCTCCTCAAAATATCAAGGTGGGATTGTGTCAAATAAAAAAATACTATTCATGGCATGTGTTTTTTTTAATGTAAATGCTAAAAATGGGCCCCCACTATTCGCCAATTAATTAATTTAATTTTGTAGCTTACAACTACTTTTTAGGTGTTTTCATGGTGCACCCACTGTTGGGTATAGTCATCTATTTTACACCACTCACTCATTCTCACACACTCTTTTAAGTAAATTATTCAATGGCGGAATAACGAAACACGGCGAAATGTTGAATTTCAAAGAAAGGAAGATGACAAAAACATAACAAAAATTTAAATTTTAAATTATTAAAGCTGACGCTGTTGTCATCTCTCGATCTATTATTGTCTAACGCGATGCGAACGTAAGTCCCAGAAACACAGTGGGCACATTCGTGGGATAGAGTACGAATATCACCTCCACATTGCCATGCCCTGATGCCGATGCCGATCTGGACGTCGCAGGTCGACGTTGCGTGGGAAGCGTGTATTGCGTAGTTTTTCATATAAAATCAAGATATCAGAAAATTCAATAAGTAGTTCCTCGTTCTTCAAGCCGTCTTTGTTACCGGAACCTTCCTTTACTATTCTAAATATAGTCAACATTCACCTATATATTGCATGGGCTCATCCTACATCCAAATCTGTCAAGTTAAAGACATCTTCAATGTCCCAGTCTCTCCAGAGACTGCCAAATCTTAAATAGTATTGTATTTTAATTTAATTTAAGTTTAAATTTACAATATATGAGCGAGGTAGGTAGGTTACCTATAATAATTACGCATGCTGTGTTCACTTCGAGTAGGTTTTACACGTACCTATCTAACTTTACATTTAGAATATGATGTGTGTTATTACAAAATCAGTTTAGTGAACCTAATTTTAAAAAAATCATAATGTGTTGCATACGTGACCTCAGTTTCAATTTTTCTCTACCTCAATAATTATTGTCAACCAACACTCACCCCTAATGTCTAATTTTCGTTCGGAGCGTGTTCCCTCTAAAATCGCTCCGGCAAGGCTGCTGGAACTCCTATGGCGCTTATCTGAAATCATTACAATTAGCGAGCTTGAGAGCAATTAAAGCCAGCTTTAGACCTCTATCGGAAAGTAATCAAGATAAAATGGTATATGGAGGGAAAATACCAAAAATATTGAATATACCTAAGTACCTAAGGTAAGCTTTTATCTTATTTTTGATGAACAGAAAAACTGCTTTTATACGAAGTGAACATGAAAGGGATGTCATATTTGACGTCCAAACTAAGTCGTCAGGAACCACGCCGAATGGCCTAACCGTAAATGCCCACCTGGATTCTTAATTTAATAAAAAAAACACGCCTACCATCTAATAACAAACCACAGGATTGGCTGGTAGAAAATGCTTGTAGCATTACGCCCACCTGTTGTTGCATTTATTGTGCAATAAAGTAGGTATAAAAATAATAATAATCATCATCATCATCATCAGTACATAGGGCTTCCCTAATGAATGCCTAGCAATGCATCCAGGTACTACCAGCGCAGCAGCTGCTCACAAATCATCACTATAGCAAGCACTGCCATTGCAGCTTATTAATTATGTATCTAAGATATGTCGATGACTTTGGTGCTCTATGAGGATTAATGTTTTTTTTTTCGATTTTTCCGACGTTTTCTCCTGATGGTTTCATAATCTTTATTGGATTTTGATGACTTAATTTCGGTGAATTGGTTGAGATTTGGTATAAATACATGCTACCTATTGCTCACCAGTGCTGCCACTCAGCTGGTCCTCAACCTCAACGGATACTAATATGCATTTGCATTCATCCAATTGGATGAAAAATATTTAATAGGTTACCTACTTACATCATGTTGCACTCTTTCTATTTTTTGTGTTTTCTACATCTCGTTAATCAATCAGCTCGTCATAAGTAGGTAGGTACCTTTTTATATATTTTACATCCAATTTGATGGAAGAAAAGACATATTTTCCGTTGATTATTCAAGAATCAGCTAAGTGACAGCACTGGTGAGCTATTATATCTACGAGTTTAGATCACAAATCTCAGCCAATGCTACAAAAGTAAGCATTTAACCTTACCTGTAGCAAATAATGTGGTCACGATGAGCTTAACCAAATAGGTAGTAACTGCTAGTACATTGAAAATTACGTCGAGAATTAAACAAATTGCTAGGTCGAAGGAGAACCTGCCATGTTGACATCAGCCTTTGCACCAAGAGCTTATGATCAGCAACGGATCTTCCGTGGCTGCACCAGACAAAATCCTTGGACGAAGCATTTACCAGAAATCATAAGATAAGCCTAAGCTTTGCCCATAAATTTTATATCACATAGGACAGAAAATTACCTAAACCTGACAGTCACGAGTTTCCATAGATTTTTGGCCATGACTAACCTTTAGATATCTTTAGTCCGTCGCCCATATTTAACTAGAAATTTTCATAGCACACACTCGCAAGGTTTGTGCTAATATTATAATAGCTGTGAATAATAAATTAAAAAAGGTAATTAAAGCACTAAAAAATCATTACGTCAAAGTTGTCAAAATAATATCAATCTTTGAACAAAAAAACATCGGCATTTACATCATAAATCTATGAGCTATGCTTTCGGTTATATACCACTGGCCGTTGATACCATGAATTCGTGGGAGCTAAGAAACAGAAAAAGTTTTACTTATGATAAAACCAGCTATGGTTAGAAAAAAATATAATGAAATCCAGCGCAAGTCGGCGGAAGCTTTTTTTTTTAATTTACCAACGTAAATTCATACGTTTATAATGATGGCTATATAGATTCCAAAGCTCAGGAGATATTTTCTGCGGCATTGAAGAACGCGATGGAGGATACCGTGCCACGACATGTGGCAGGATGCGGTCGCATGCAACATGCACCAAAGTCCGCTAGAATACGATCGCAGGGGAGAGGCAGTGCAATCCGGCCCGTACAGCCCGTGGCATATCTATGCATGCTGCCGGCAGCTGGCGGCATCTCAAATGAGGGGTTTTAGATTCACAAAAACATCCAACTAGCTTGATAGAAGGTGCGAACTGAATTATGGTTACAATCCAGTCACCCAAGTCATTTATACCCTTGAGTCACAACGGTACTGTGCAAGGAACAGGGGCCATCAAACTAATTACAAATGATTAGCGCCATCTAATCTCTCTTCTTTTATTTTTTATCAAAATATCGATGCAAAATTTAAATTTTTGAGGCCCTCCCCTGCCGAGGTGCCGATGCCCTCCGCCGCTGTGCGCATAACGTTCCGTAGCTTGAGTGCGAAAAACACACCTTAATGTACAAAGTTTTGCGACCACCGATAGAAAAGTAGTTTTCAGTAGGTACCTACAATAAAATTTAAAATTAAATTTTTGTTTTTTAGTAGTTCAAACAGAACCTACACTAAGTCTTTACCAGACTTGTGTTGTAGATTCTGCTTTCCTTCGTGGATAGAAGTGGTTAGAGTAGCCATATCCTAAAAATAAATAAAATAAAATAAATCATGAATAATATGATATAAACCTACCTGAATGTGTATTCTAATAATTAAACTCTAATAATATATAGCATAATTTCATAGTATATAATGTACATACTTATGACAATAGACTATAAACCAGATTAAGTATGAATATAAGCTAAATAAATAAATAATTAGCATACCTGTATTAATAGTAAATGTCTATATACGTGTGAATTGTGAAAGTGTGCATATTATTAAAATGTTTCTAATAGTTTACTGATATTTTAATTTAATAATTTAATACTGATATTTTACTGAATAATTTTAAGTAGCTCCTCCGTTTCGTCGTACTTCAATGTCATCAGCCACTGCTTCAATACTTTTTTGCATTCGTTTCTGTTTAAGTTTACTAATCCATTAATGTGCTTATTAGCTTTGTTATATAAAATCTTAAGTCTCTAAAGTCTTAGAAAGAATTGTTGACGCTGGGCCGATTTTGTGTTACACTTAGGAGTAGCAGAGATTTTGTCTTTTCTCCTTCTTCCAGTAGCCAGGCTATTACATGGATCAGTTCGAATGTGTTGCGAGATAACTACATTAAGGATATACAATTGTCGCACAGAAAGGACTTCACATTCATCATATAGGCGACTAGTAGGAAACCTGTAGGGCCTGAAAGTAGCAACTTTCAAGACTGCTCGCTGTGCACGTTCTAGTTTTATCAAGTAGGATCCGCAAGCGCCCCCCCAATTGTTTCCAAGCCTTTTTCTGCATCAGCTTTAGTCTCTTCCCAGGTATGACCTTTAAATATAATAGCAGTGTCATCAGCATAGGAGAATATTGTACCGTTTTTCAGCTTTAGTTCGCAAAGATCATTTACGTACACTAGGAAGAGAGTCGGACCCAATACACTACCTTGAGGAACCCCGTAGCACATTGGCTCCTCTCGACTGAGCACGTTTCCAATTTTAGTTTTTTGTGTTCTACTGGTCAAATAATCTTGCATAAGACTTAAACATTTATCTCGAATCTATCTTTTTCTAGCTTTTTAACAAGGATGGGCATGGAGACAGTGTCAAAGGCCTTAGCGAGGTCAAGAAATATACCTATGACTTTTTATTTTTTATCTATATTTGATGCAATTAGGTCAATTAGGCCCGTGACTGCACTTTCAGTAGACCTTGCTGCTCGAAATCCAAATTGGTTGGAAGACAGTATATTATATTTTTCGAGGTATGAAATTAGTCTTTTTTTTATGGTTTTTTCTAAGATTTTTGAAAGTGCAGTGAGAACTGAAATTGGTCTGTAGTTATTGACACTGTCTCCAACTCCACCCTTATGTACTGGTGTAATAATAGAGGTTTTACAAACGCGCGGAAATTTGCCAGTAGTGAGACATAAGTTACAGATGTGGGTCAGCGGCACTAAAGTTGTGCAAGATTTTTTAACTATTTGAGTCGATATGCCATCATATCCTACCGCGCAATCATCCTTCAAGTTTTTAAGAATTCCCAGTATCTCGTCTTCATCTGTTTTAATCATAACCATAGAGTTTGCTTGCGATGGTATTTCAGAAAGAAACTCACCGCTAGATGTAGATGTTATCTTGCCTGCCAAGCTTTTTCCAACATTCGCAAAATAGCTATTAACAAAATCAACGGATGTCTGTGGGCTTGACTTTACATGTCATAGCAGTTCACTATTTGATTTAGTTTTTTCTGAATACGTTATCTGCCTAATGGATTGCCAAGTCTTTTTAATGTTGTTTTTATGTTTTTCTAATTCTGCTCTTTCATAACTAGTTTTTACTTTCTTCAATAGTTTGGTGCAAAAGTTTCTATATCGAGTATAAGTGATTTTTAGTATTTTGTTGTCTGGAGTATTCTTTAAGCTAATGTGCATGCTGTCACGTGTTCGAATACATCTTAAAAGTCCAGGTGTGATCCAGGGCTTTATTATGCGTTGCATGTTTGGAATCTTAAGAAATCTAGTGTTAATTTTTATTATATTTGTTAGTTTATGTAGAAGTATTTCAGCAGCGAGATCAGCGTTTTCTAAGTTGTAAATCAGAGAAAAGTCCCCTACTTTAATTTGCTCAATTATGCTATTCATATTAATTCTAGTTACGTTTTTATTTGTTTTTTTTATTTGGTGTTTTTATTTTTTATTTTGACATTTAAAAGAATAGGACAATGGTCTGTTAAGTATGTTTTTAGAACAATTGCAGTGCCTTGGTATTTGTTTTTTAGTAAAATATGATCCAAGCACCTGTTTCCCCTAGTTGAAAAAGTGTGACTTGGGAGTAAGCCATGAGATGCTGCTAGCTCTAAATAGGGTTCACAATGTCTATCAGTACTTTCGGCTTGTATATCAATGTTAATATCTCCAATGACTGCAACAGTTTTGGATTTTTTGACGGGAGTTAAAACATGGTCTAAAGATGATAAGAAATTATTGATATCAGAAAACGAAGGTGATCTGTAAAGTGCTACTATTGTGATACTATTATCAATAGTGACAACAAGACAATTAGCATCCAGAAACTCGGGTTGCACTATTTCACATTTTATGCCAGATTTGTAATAGATGATAATGCCACCATTTTTATTAATACAGTTTTTAGTATAGGCTGAGTTATACGTTGTCAAGAGAGGGAACGGTTTTTCTTCATAAATCCAGCACTCTGTTAGTATGATCACATCACAGACGAAACCTTGTCTTGCAAGTAATTGTTCAAAGGATCCTACATTTTTATTGATGCTTCTGATATTTTGAGAAATAATATTAAACGTTTCACCACTCATATCAATAAGTGAGTGACAGGTTTCCGGATCACATTCAAATTGTTTGGCTACCGATATGTCATCAATAAAGGTGACTATTTCATTTTGTAAGGTTTTATCACTCATATTGATAGGTGGATGCGAGGACACCGAAATATGCTGTAATCAAGGTGATATAAAACAACGGAATTCCTGTTCTATTATTCTGTGATACACTTATCTAACTGTTCTGCAAATGACCTCCAAGAGCTGGAATTCTGAATCGACAATTATCCATTTTGTAATTCCATGGCATTCCATTGTGGTCTATTACTTTACTCTTTGTTCCATTGTACAAAATGATGCCTTCATCCGTCAAAAATAAAATCAATAATGAAAAGGAGTTTGAATACGGTAGGTGTCGAATAGTAGGAATCATGTATGGGTACAAATGAACACAGAAAATTTAAATATAAATACATCCGGACGCCCTTGGTATTCCCCAAATAAGCATGACTCGCTCACACCACTTATTTCTGGTAAAATTGTCTTCTAAGTCCAACACAATTTACTTGAACTTTACTCAGAAGTTCAGTAGTAAACCAAGAAAATTAGTCAAATTAGGGCACGAATCTTGCGTGCACTCTGCAATCTATCTCGAAAATGGTACAAGATATTAAAAAAATGTGTACACAAAAGTTGTAGAAAATTTAAGTATGTATTAATTTAATTTATAAGTATCATAAAACCCATAGGAAACATGATATTTGAAATTATTCTTTTTTTTTACCTTTGACCTTGAATATCTGTAGAAGCTAACACCCTACGATAAGTAGGTTTTGAGACAAGTTTTAGAGTGCTCAAATAAAAGTTTATACAAGTTTATAGCCGACTATCTCTCATTCCGAGGTGAAACTCCTAATTTTCCTAGGCTATAGAATTTTCTTAGTGGGTGCAGACCAAAGCAAACAAGTTTTGAACCAATTATGGTCATATTTCATATTACAGGTAGTTAGTTAAAATTCAGAATCGAGCTTTTATGTCGCGGAAAGTAATATTATTAATAATACAAATAAAATAATACTTTATGATTTGTTTATATTATATTTATTTGTTAATTCAATATACACCTATATCTACTCGTTCGCACTTACTATTATTGACAGTGTATAAGACGTTCGTCAAGAACAATATCTTGCGCGATTGCGTTGACTACACTCGGAACGCAAACTAAATAAGACTGCATCAAAAATCGTCAATTTGTGTATAAAATTTAATATTACAATACATTTAAATAAAGCAGTGTCCTAACGTTGCGTTGTCATAAACAAAGTGGCTGGGCGCATTGTAACAAATGCCATGGTGATTTGGAGTAGCTAATCTTAGAATGAACTATTGTTTGGTTTAATAGGTACATTTAGCGCCCCATACGTTCCGTTCATACAAATCCAAGCAAAAGACTCGGCATAGTTAGCAAAGTCGCTAATTATCAGTCTGTTGATTGACATGCCATCGAGGTTCCAGTTAGAATTTAATCATCATCATCGGTCTAAACACTCCCCTGCTGGACATAGGCCTCCCCTAATGAGCGCCATTGCGACATGTCCTGAGCTCGACGCATCCAGCTTCTACCAGAGAGAATTTAATAATAAACATAAATTAATCATATGGATAATAAAATATAAATTAACTTTATAATTATATCCATGCAATTATTTTTCAATAGTTTATTGAAATTATATTTATTTATCAAAATTAGTGATATTTTGTCAGTGATCTTTCTTTATAAGCACACTGCCGTCACAACTCAATCACAATCTGCCATTTATTTGTTGATGGAAGGTCAAATAACATTATAAAAATTAATATAAATTCGTCAATACATTACGTTTCGCCAATTGCTCAATCCCATTTCTTTTTATAAACTGTTACGTTATTCTTACGTTATTCTGCGAGTACGGACGAGTCAGGAAAGAGTTGTTCATTTATCACCAACACTAATCTTTTTCCAGCCAATATCGGAAAAAGCTGTTTTAAAAGCGACAGCAGGAAGCAGTTTTATTCATAAACTCGAACCTATTCGCTGAATTCATTCAGGCCTTTCCTAAACGCGGCTCCGCGTCTACGCAGCTTTACGATTGATCGAGACTGCGCAGACGCGTGCATCAACACTTCCACGTGACGTGCCACAACACTCTCTAGAGCTAATCCAAACCAAATGACTGCAAAGTTAATAAACTAGAACAACACTAACCACAGTTTAGACGCAAATAGAACTTAAATATTTGATTATTTAATTATACATTACTTTAATTGCTCAATTTGCTTATCCGTTGCTTGCGACTGAATACAATAAAATATAATCTAAATTATGTTTTCATTTCACTTTACAATAGTTAAAAACTAAAATGCTTATAGAATGCGAACACGTGGCTAAATGAATAAATTTTAATAATCCAACTTTATATGGTGTACCTCCATAGTAAGTTGAATTATTAGAATACAGACTTATCCGCATACCTGCGATATAATGCAAAGCTGTGTGCACGCCTTCATTATAAAATAGTAATTGATGGTGCTTAGAACCAAATAGGGCTTAAACAATATTAATTCTGTATAATAATGATATATCAATGAAATATGAAATGTATATAACAAGGCACGCATACGATCAAATATATATATCCTAGCACTCTGTTGGAAATGCAAAATAAAACACAGTACTAAACCAATTGGAATTTAAATATTTTAGGAAGAACATTTGTATTATAATTTATAATATTGGTGTACAATAATTTGTAAGGTTTAATGGCATTTTCCATGCTTACATAACTCATATCGTAAGCTTTGTAAATGCGTAAGTATAACAAGGAATGAATCAGTATAATTTCAGGCAGTCGACGTTGTCCGAGTCGACCAACAGACTACAACCGTATTAACTTTTAAGGAACCGTGTGTCTATCGTATTTGAGACACTTGACTTTCGATAATCATGCAAAGTATAACAGCTGAGGTGAAAATTAAACCATTGCTTAACTTTTCTAGATTCTAAAACAAAAATGAAAAGAATACGATTTTATTATGACTTGAAGAAAGTTTCCACTGTGCAAATAATGTATTGTGCATACTGCTCTGATCCCAGCGCTTGCGGCAACTTCAGTCCATAGTTAGTTAGTTTATAATACGTAATTTAAAAATAATAATAAATACTTTTATGAATTTACCACTCCCTATATGGTTTTCAAATATGAATTCATACTTGAAGCAATATATTTACCTTAACTTTTAGAGACTAAGATATATTTTTCTTATTAATGTTTTTTTAGAGCATTATTACAAATGTTATCAAATTTATAATAGTACCTATAAGTTTATACTTGAATCGATAGATTTGAATTACATTATGTATCTTCCGAATCTACTAAAACTACCGTGTTATAAGGTAGGTACGAATATAATCAAAATTAAATCATTGTAGTATTTAGCTAATGCAAAATTAATAATAGAAAATGAAAACATGACTTAATAAACATTATAAATTAATATCTATAAAATGTCAAATAAATGTAGTAAATGTCTTTAGCTTTCTATACTGAAATCAATATAATGAAAATAAAAACCGCAGGCTGAATGTGGTTCATTCAATAGTAGAGCCATTACAAACATTCTGTAATATTCATTATTTTTAAATATGGCGTAACGATTGACAGTTATAAAAATATGCTGAATATTACAGCGTTAGCTAGCATAGGTGGCATTACAAGTTTAAATGTATTTATATGCGAAATAGCGCATAAGGCTCGGGGCCGTTACTGCAGTGTAATTGCAAGTTACAGTTACAGTTACAGAATTATGCATTTCTTTTTCCTGGCTGGTTCTGGGGGCTCAAGCGCTGCTAGTATGGCCTCGTCGAACACGTTCTTCAGTCCTTTCTGGAATATAAACAACAAATGATGCTGGACGCTATCACACAGCATCATGTAGCCCCAAACTTAGCAGAGCTTCTATTATGGGAACCACATCACTGATATACTATTTATATTTTTTTCAAGCATCTTAACATGCCTTCTGAAGCACGGAAGCGCTCGATCTAATACCACTTAACCGTCAACAATCCATGTAGTAACCGGTGTTGCTTAACCAAGATGATCTGTTTTAAGACACGCTAGAGCGCCACGCTAGTCTAAAACTACACTATACTATTGTGTAGTCTATTGTGTAAGTGCCTCTATTATGTAGTTTTAGACCAGGAATTAGATTAATTTTTATCCAGGTAGCAAGAAAGCGAAGCCACGAGCGGAAACTAGTCTCAAACGTATCTTCAATAGATTTATGTACAGTCATGAGCGGAAGCTAGACTCAAATGTATCCACAATAGATTTATGTAGTCAAGGCGGAAGCTAGTCTCAAATGTATTTTCAAAAGATTTATATAACAACTGAACGGATTTGGATGAAATTTGGAATAAACATAAATTGTGACTTGGATGGATTAACACGGCTATTTTTTTACCGAAACCACACGAGCGAAAACCAGCGGAAGCTTGTTACTAAATAATTACCTGCGTAAGAGCAGAACATTCCACATATTTGACAGCTTTCAGTTCTTTTGCGAGTTTCTCCCCCTGCTCCAGTGAGACAGGTTTCTGTTTAATTTTGGCGAGCTTCTCCATAGTGCCGGGATCATCTCTCAAATCAATCTGCGTTCCCACCAGCAGGAACGGCGTTTTTTGCTGATGATGCGTTATTTCTGGCACCCACTGGAATAACAGAAAAAGATTCAATTTCACAGACTTGCATGGCATTTGTCTAGATAAAACTGTCAATAACAAAGTTAAATAACAGATGTTTTTTATATATTATCATGTTAACTTAGAAATTATGAAACCACATTTACGAATTGAAAAGGTTTATCTTTACAAATAGCTCAAAAGTAGTTTGACAAAAACCAAACATTTTATTTATGTATTTAGAGCATTTTAGGACCCTATCGCTGTAAGTTGAACTCATCTGTTAGCAAGTGCTTTTCAGTTTGACATAGTACTAAAGTAAGTTGTATAAATTCATATTGCATGTTACATACCAACTTGGAAAAAGTATTGCTTAGATATTGTCAGTAAACATGAATATGATTACGATAGCTAGCTATGTCCCACTGCTGGGCAAAGGCCTCCCCACGATCCCTCCAGTCATTTTGATCTTGAGGTAATTTTGTATTGATGTCTAGTTCAGATTGGCATCTTTTTCTTGGTCTGCCGCGGGCTTGCCTTGCGTTATCAGGGCTCCACTGCCCACTGACTTAGCCCATAAGTCATCGCGCATGCGCCCTTTAAGTTTCCAGTGGGTCCCTTTAAGTTTGGCAGCCTTTACAGCTGTACGAGCAATTTAGGTTCTGGACTGTTTTGTTCATCATATTATTAACTAGCTTTCTGTCAGTACCTCTCGCTTGGTATCCAGATAAAAAGCAGTATATTGCAATTATTTGTGAGACCATTATCAATAGAAACATACCTTTTCCTTTACATTCTCAAATGAACTAGGACTCACTACACTGAAGCATACAAGGAAAACATCAGTTTGAGGATAGCTGAGTGGTCGTAGCCTGTCATAATCTTCCTGACCTGTAAATAAATTGACAAAACTTAGGCAAAATCAAACACATGCTCCCTCTGTGACACAGTGGGTACAGGAACGTATGAGATGTAGAAGGTAGCGGGTTCGATTCCCGCCGCGAGACAAATATTATTTAATTTGTGTTATTGTACATAATAATCATTCTGACTTATCAAATTATCATATGATATTAGTTATTTTTTATTGATTTAATTTACTGATTGATATTTGTAATTATTTATTTTTTATTATTGTTTTATTGAATTGAGTGATGTGTATCTAAATTTTTAATTTTTTTATTGGTTTATTTTGCTGATGGACATTTGTAATTATTTATTAGTATTATTGTTTTATTGAATAAAATAATTTGATGAATAATATATTTATTATTTTGCAAATTTATTAACTTAAATAATAAGAATTAAGGATTATTTTGATGACTACAACTATTGTATTAGGTCTGACCTGTAATAATAGTTGTTTATAATGTTTTGAATAAATACAAATACAAATACAAAATATTTGTTTGTTTTCCAAATATTTTTGGGCCTTTGTGTTTTGTATTTACATTAATGAATGTATTTAACAAAAAAATGTATATAAGTAGTATATCAGTGATGTGGTTCCCAAAATACAAGCTCTGCTTAATTCGGAGCTACATGATGTTGTGTGATAGTGTCCAGCATTATTTATTATAATTAGCTTTGAGCTTTGACAAACACTGACATATATAGATCCGCTGCCTAAATTGCATGCAAATAAGGAACTTAACTGCTTTGTGGATGATTAATTTCTTTTTTCATGTTATAAAATGCGCTCCGACGCGCGCCGGTAAGTGAGAGGAGGGGTCGAAGGACCCTCCCTCTAAAAGGAGGAGTGCGGAACTAGGGTGGAGAGACCTGCAACCTATGACAACTTGACCACTCAAAAATACCGACTAACCTACTATCTATCTATGTCAGTAGTACTGCGGGATGGATTTGAATAAATCTATCTCGACATTTTCTGTCTTTTTCCATTGTGTCCACCTCAAACTTGAACAAACAAATTTCATCTTTCTTTTTCTTCTTTTAATTAGCCTCGAAATTTCATAGTCATTGTCAGTTTATTATTCTTTTAATTTTGGCAATTTTGACGTTTGGCCATGTCAAAAGAACGTCCATGTACGCTGTCAACTGTGCGAAAACGGCATCTAATTACACAGAATTACGTGAAAAATCGGAATTTTCACAACATTAATTAAATCTCGAAAAATATTTGTTTCCGCAGTACGCCAATTCAGATTTATGCTTCCTGGGTATAGACCTATCTGAGAAAAAGTTTCAAGCCAGCAAAGGAAAGTTGAATACTATTTATAATACTGAATAGCCTAGTTGAAAATCCAAAAGTTGTTTAATTTTTGAGACCTTCAGGTCATCTACTGGTAATATACCTAAATCTATTGTATAAGCAGTATATTAGAGCTACAAGAGTCACACATTTAAATAAAAGATACACTTAGAAATTAAAACATGTTTTTTTGGAACTTGAGTTGATATTATACTTGTATCCCTTTGATTTTTATGAGTTACTCCAGAAAATAGAATTCCTAATAAATATGGGTAAAGATCTTGTATAAATAGGAAAATGTCCAGAGACTACACGCCGGTAGGTGTATATAAATCAGAAGGATGCTCTATGATTACGATGGTTCAGCCTTAAATTCACCTGTATTTTCTAAAGCAAGTAAATATATCTATATATTATATACTATATATTGAGATAATTATCATGTCAAATATCCATGATTTGGTTGTAGAAGAGAAAATATCTTACCAGCAGTATCAAAGAGGCCCAGTGTGTAGGGCTCCCCACCGATCATGACAGTGACAGCATAGTTGTCAAACACAGTAGGCACATACTCGGATGGAAACTTGTTGGTTGTGTAGCTGATGAGCAGGCAGGTCTTACCGACCGCGCCGTCGCCCACCACTACGCACTTTATGGTCTGCATACTGATAGTTTCTCCCCAACAGAAAATGATTCCAACTTTTGTTCCACTGGTTTATCAATGAGCTGTGTTGACCATAGCCTCTGGGGCTACTTGGTTAACTGCAACAAGGTTTATAGTTATTATGTTATTTGTAAGTTGTAAGGACTAATTGACAGATGGCGCTGACAAATAGACAACCTATTTGGCAGCGCCATCAGTTCAATTATTCCATCAAGATATAGTTCAAGAGCAGTTTATCTGAAGATATCCATGGTGTAATAGGTGCTAAAAAGTGATACAAAATAAAACATTTCTACTCAGTGTGATCAATACACACCAATGAGTTTCTATAAATAAATTAATATCTATTAGACAGAAAAAGTTGTTTGTGAAGAATATGACTACATAGAATACAGAATATGGTACAGGAAGGGTTTTGAGGAACGTTTCTATGAACCATTTTTATCGAAACCCCTCTCGCCCCTTTCTCAGATCATAATTTCTTGGTTTGGTAAGGTTCGAACTGTGATTTTGTCGTCAACCTGCGGCTCGCGAGCCGCAGGCGGCTCTTTGGATGTAAAGTTACGTACCCAAAAATAAGAATTTTACTATAAAAACCCTTAAAAATCCTACAATCAATCCATAAGTATTCTCTGATGGTACTCGCTGAAGGGGACATACAGAATAAGCACCGCCCTCGCAGTGGCGGAAAATTATTACATTTTGAAAATCTGAAGTTTAGGTTTGTTACCTCTTCAAGATATGGCTGGACGGATTTGGATGAATTTTTTAGCTTATAAACTGGATTAACACTGGTTAACTTTATCCCGATCACCTGACTCTTCACGACATATTCGAAAAATTTTTATATGGAAATATATACAGGACGAAAATATCGACAATAATCATATTTACAAACTTTAAAATATTAGTACGAGTTTTTATATCCCAAACATTTTTTCACCACACAGCATAGAATGAATGGAATGCTTGTTATCTGCACGATCCCCTTTGCTAGCTTCCTGTTATGCCCCCTTTTACTATTAAACATTTCATTCTCATGAACTGCGGATCGAATAGGCACTCAACTCAACTGATAATTGCATGTTGATATTGTCATAATTATATGGACTTTGCAAGGTGATGTCAAATTCCTCTATTAGGACACTGATATATTTGAGGTATTCTAGTAATCAATCAATCCATCAATTTGAAATGTGAACAATCTTGATTTTCAATTAAACATTTTAATTTTAATATTTTAGAAGACTAAATTGGGTGAAACAAGCTCGTAAATACTACACTTAGAGGCACAATTAACCGCCCACCTCGTATTTCTTTCAGTTTACAGTAATCGTCAAATTAAGACCATATTTGATAGAAGCTATGTTAAAAGAAACCATTAAGAATTAATAAAATTACAGGTCTTGGGAAAATCTTATTATTAAAAAAATATGCCAAAATAACCATATTGCGAAAAAGTCTCAAGAAAAAGTAGTACAATTTTGCAGTAAGATGTATACAATTTCCTACTGTGTCAAACTAAAAAGCTCTCGTGAACAGATGACCTTGCACTTGTAAAATGTTTAACTTTACAGCGAAATTAACCTAAAATGTATACATCTTATTACATGTTTCTGGAGAAGTCAAAACTAGTTATTGAATGGTAAGGGTACAATATTTTATGCCTAGAAACCGTAGTTAAAAAAATCGCTATGCATAAAGCTTAAACTACAAAACCCAGCACAGCTTTGGCGCAGCAAAAATAAAACATATACATGTAAGCTTATTAAAACAAAAAGGAAATTCATGCATGAAGTGACCAGTCATATCTAGTTTATAAATACTACTATTGTAGTTCGATTATACATATTATACCATACAAAGTGACAGTGCATTCAATGACAATGCTTCATACATACATTGTATAAAACAATGAATGTTATCTTAAACCATTTTAAAATACCATTTTTCTATTATTTCTATGGTATTAAATAACATTCTAAAAATGCCTGGCTAACACTAAGAGACAAGTATGTATTAAGAATGCATACTAATATTATTAAAGATGTTTCATATTGATTTATGATACATCTCTAATGCTTGGTAAATATCTTTAATAGGCATTACAATACCATTCCACCAGCAGCTTCATTCTTAATTTACTCAAATAAAAATAAAACTACATGTTATTCCAGGGCACATAGATAGAAAACTCTCACTGTACTGTATTATGTATATTCAGTATTTCATCCAAATCCATTGAGCCGTTATTCATAGGAATAAACACATAACATACTAACATACAAACTTCCCATTTATAATATTAGTATAATTTATTAGTCGGATGGCTAGTGTATGAAAACCAAAGAAAGAAATGTTGTATTAGGGGAATGTCTATGGATTATTTGATGTTACAAATTTATTTGAAACTAGCTGACATGATGTATGTTGTCCTGTTTTAGCTATGAATATTCAATAAAATAATGTAACCCCTCAGCTCGCAGTGTGGTCCATGCGGGACAATGACATTCATCAAAACATTTCAAAACATTTCGATCTGGCACCATCACACCTGCATGGTCCCCCTTCTTCTTTCGCTTCCTCCTATGCTCAATCTCAAATTTTTCGTTGCTTGTTATAGCCAAATAGGATGCACTATTATGGCGAGCAGAGGTATTAAGAACCTTCTAATAAGTAAAACATAAAAAAGATGAATGATTTAAGTCATTCTCAATTTATAGCTCTCGTCTATTTCGGAGGGATACAAGAGACATGAGGAAAAGGTAGTTTGACAAATATTTTAAGACTTAAATATTATTGTTATTAAGAGACGATAGACTTTTCTATTTTGTCTGGTCTCTTTGCATATTACCCTTAACTAAAAATTGCATTATGCAAAATTATGTTGACCATTGAGCTTTTCATCTCCTAGATCTTGTAAGGGGTGGGCAGCTGCATCCACCTGTTTACAAAACACTAATACTGCAGTCAACCTCCCCCTGCTCCTGCCATCATCTGCTTGCCAAGCAGCATGATTATGGCAAACCAAAAGGTCCTATTTTCTGCAGAACATTCATGGCCCCAACCCATGAATGATCTGAATGAATACAGAATGACTTGCTAGAAGTAACATTCAACACAAATAATATGTAATAGAGCCCTAAAAAGCAATATTATAACAAATTCGCACAAGCTAACTAAATATACAGAAGATAGCAAATGATAGTAACCAAAATAGCCATGCAAAATACTCCACAAAAAAGCTGTTTTTGTGATAGGTAATAATTGTTATTAAGTAGATGATTTATCTGATAGACCAGTAATACTTACAACAACCATGCATTATTTATTGTTTGTCTACATATTATTAGCTTTGACACAGTTTTTTTTTAGAATGAGAATGAAATTATTCTTGTTATTGGTGTATTATATAGATGCTTTAAAGATTTTATAACAAGCACATAGAAAAGAGTATAAAATAGGACACATGTAAGACACTGATAGAGGACAATGACCCTAAAAAGGGTCATATTAAATACACTATATCTAACAAAACAAAACAATATTGAGCAAACACAAAAATGTAAGTGCTTGTTATCCTGGAAGCATTCGGCGACTCATTTATGCCTTCGTGTGCTTTATAATGTCAAATTTATGCACGTCGTAAGGTATGTACCACAGCAGTTTGGCTGCATGGCCGTGATTTCACAATGAAATATTTTGCTCACCAAAGTACCATCAATCGACCGTACATTTAATTTAAGTTATCCAGATAGTTTATCACTATGATACTTTACTTGCAACAAGTTTATCACGATCTACTACCTGTTATTTTACATAATCATGTCACAATAGAATTTGACGTCCATTTTGTGGCGAGGAGCCCGACTGTACAAAGTGGATTAAACACTGTAAAGAAAGTAAATTGTACTCGACTTGATGTAGACTCACCAAAAATAGATGCGATTTTTAAATACCGAACAAAACAAATACAGCTCCAAGGAAATACAATTGGAAATATCTAAAATTGTACGATAGGGTGGGTTGGGTCATTCACGGTGACGCCATTTATTGAATAGTGACGTGATTGACGCCGGACGCGCAATCGATTGTCTATATTAATCGACTAAATGCCAATGTCTTTATAGCCGATTTATTTAATCGATCATCAATTCATCACTATTATTTCTTTGTTTCCTTTTCAGGATATTGGCAGATCTAAGGGCTTATTCGTCTTAGTTTCCAACTCAAATGATTAACATGCACAGAAAACGTAGGACTAAAAATAATAGGGATTTTTAATTTCATAAAATTTATTTATTTAAAAACAATTTGACAGACATTTTTTTTTATATTAGCTACAAAACTAACAAAAAATTGTTCTATCCTAACTCGAGTTACAATATCAACAAGAATTGAATGATTTTTAAGGCGATTTCATCTTTGTACTATAAGTGCCTACCTAGCTAAGAGACTAATTTTAGCATAAGTATTTGCCACATCCTGTAAACAGGGTGCATAGAACTGAACACTGTCATAGTTATTAAGTTATGTTGCAATAAATATACTGAATACTGAATATTTAGTTACCTACTAGTTATTGGGAATTCGTGGTTTTGCTGTATTATCTATGACAATACTGTAAGCGTCTGTCAAGTAGTTTGTAAGTCTTATTTCGGCTCTGAGGCCTTCGAGATTGTGAAGTAGAAAATATCCATCGCATTTTGTGTAAAATTTTAGAAATAATAAAATTGTAAAACGAAAGCTTGCTTCTAAATAAATATTGTATCTACTCATTATGGAATTTCATTTAGTCATCAAACAATCAAAAGTATCGACAAAAAACATAGATTATACGTTACGAGCAATTGATGTGAAGTTACATCACTATGCAAAAAAAAAGTAAACCACCACATTGACAGTGATAGTTCCTTAAACACAAGACAGATCAAGATTGGGCAGGTAGAAGTTGTGGAAAACTATCCCAGAAGCCATAAAAAAGTGACGTGAAGTGAGTACCAAAACAGAGAAAGCAATACACGACGAGATATCTTCATCGCATTCTTTCAAGAAAGAGAACTACATATGCGTGCTTCATGCAAATAAAGGAGACCGCACTATAGATTTGCTGTCCCTTATCGCGTGCCGGTTTTTTCGTTGTTTAGCGCAACATTGCGCTAAACAAACTTTGGCAGTTAGCAGCAGTTTCGGAAGATTTTGTGAAAAACTTGCTTGAAACTAAATTATTACATGGAAAAATTAGGTTTCATCTATTGTAAATCAATAATAACAAATGAATGTTATGGATTTCTCTATCAAAATGGATCGGTGTAGTGTATTTTGGTGCAAAAGTGGCAGAGATCAAAATATTCCGGATTTGTCTTTTCATTCGTAAGTATCGTACTTTTGACGAGGTATTTATTCAAAAATGGATTGTTAACTAGACTTCCACAATAAATAACAACATTTAGAGCAGAAATCTGTAAGAAAATAAGCCAAAAAGTGAAATTCAATTTTGTTTTGTTTTGTTTGGTGTTGCCGGCATTTGAAATGAATTTTGCCCACTGCACATTAATTTTTGGCTCAACTTTCATTTATTTGTAGTGAGCTAGGCGGCTGGAACTTTTGTCACAGATAGGTCTATATCTAGGAAGCCTATATCTGAAATGGCGTAGTGCGGAACCAAATAGTTTTTGAGATATGATTATTTGAAAATTCAAATTTTTTACTTAATTTCGTCAAACTTGATGACAATGCAGGCAATTTTTTTTTCATCACTGAATATCAAAAATATGATCTACTTCTTTTTATTTATGGCCTCTGTGGTATTTTTTGGTAATTCGACATTGACAATGATATTTCTCGTTGTTAATGTAATACATTGAATAGACAGTCGGTTATTAGATTTTTTACAACCACCTGGAAATCCTTCCCGCAGCAGTAGGTTCTAGGACACCCCAACTTGAGTAGCAAAGGTTCTAGATATATCACAGAACTGACGCAGATCACCCCGATGCCACGTAGTCTTGTGGTCCCTATGCGTAGATTGGATATAAAAAATGTGGAACCAGAAATCCGCGTGGAAGATCCTGAGTGGAGCTAGCCCGCGAGGACGAGTGGACGATGCGACACTCAGGGCCGACGAGGTCAAATACCCGAATCAAATATCCATTTTTATGATTTAAAACTGTTTTTAAACTGATCGTAGGTCATAGGTCCCTCTCCCGGAAGTGTGTTTTGATGTAGGTATATTGTTTAATTTTTTTTGTCTCGTTAACCTCAAAACTTAATTATTTTTTTCTCAGAAACTGTGAGATTCCCCCTTTTAGAGGGAGAGTCCTCACTCCCTCCCTGCCCTTCCCCACCCCATAAGTTCATTACATATACAGGAAAGTCGTTTCATTTTTTATTAGAGCTTTAAATTATATAATTTCTTTGGTTCATTATTATTTGCATAGCCCGGTTTAAAGATGACGTTTTAATTTCAGGATAAAAAACCAAAGGGCCACGTAATTCAATGGATGGTAACTGAAAATACACCTGTATGTCTCCAGTTATGTGAATCTTTGTAAGTATAAAAAACTTAAGTCTATTTTGATACTGATTTTATCGTTTAAAAGCCATGTGCTATATTTGGTCAACCTTGACTAACCGAGGTCTTAATGAATGTATAGGAAAATAGACCACGAAAACCAAAGAATTCATTATTTTTTTATGTATTTTAATAGCACATATTAAATGTTAGGTTATTGTTATTATTATTATTATCATACCTACAATGGTAGAATTCGTTCATTTTTGTCTTGGTTTAAAACAGTTTTTTTTTATTTCAGACTAGAGAACCAGAGGCTACGTTAAATCAACGGATCATTCAGATTTAAAACGGATTCGGGATTCGTCAGTCACAACTGACAGCATTTTTTGACAATTCACCTATATGCCCCCAATTATTTAAATCTGCCACAGTAAGTAAGTATCAAAAAGCCTAAGCTATATTTTATCAAAACCGGGTAAGTGAAACCCAAGATACTGCTTGCCTTCTCCGAAGTACCTGCAAATTTAATTAGCTAGTTGTGGCTTCTATTCCCACTGCGGGGCAAGTGTTTGCATGTTCTGTTTGGGGATACATGATGTTGTGTGATTACGTCCCGCATTATTTATTTATTTACAATGGACTTTGGCTGACAGGAAAGAAACACTTCAATGTTAGCTCCAGTTTTCAAAAAGTTTTCACTAAGATTTTATACTAGCTTCTGCCCGCGGCTTCGCACGCATGGTACCTGGATAAAAAATAGCCTATAATGTTATTCTTGGTGTAGCTCTACATAATGTGCAATGACAATCTGTTATATAGGTACACCTAGTTAACTACCTACAAAGCCTCGGTCTGCCTACTATATAACCATATTGCTAAATTGACCCTTAGACAGGGTTTATGTGAGATACCTTACCTAGAACCTGTAACACAATGCAATTTAACACCATGTAATTTACTCCGGTGATCTTCGCAGTTCATCTTGGTTAAGCAACACTCCGCCCGGACACTACTTATATGGGTGATCTAGATGGCATTTAGATCTGAGCGCTTCCGCCCTTCGGAAGGCACGTTAAGATGTTCTTCCTGGCTTTTTCAGTTGTTAGCCATGTCGGAGGCTTTCGGGTGGCCTAAAAATTCCGACATCAGAGTTGGCCACTACTTCATACGAAGAAGAAGAAGACCAATATGTTCCATGCCTCAATTCATATGTTTCATCATTATCATCAGCAGCAGCATTAATAGCTTGTTATATTTCCCAGCCAGAACGATGAAGACCTTGTAAAAGCAATAAATTTATTGTATTGTATTGTATTTGTATCTAAATTTTGCGTGAGGGAGAAATAAACAATACTCAATACCTTTCGCCTTTATTATATTAGTAAGATTGCTAGCCTTTTATGTACGTATTTTCTACAGATTACATTTGTTATGTTTAAATACCAAAATTAATTTTTAATTACTGTTTTTAGGGTAAATCACCATCATACACACCACGAAGGCTGTGGAAAAAATTTGCGTTGGACTGCTAAGCTATTAGAAGATACGCGCAAAACTGCGAGCTCTTGGGGAAAAAAGTTGGCGTTTTATAAAAAAGTAGGGAATTTAGAAAATATGATTGCAGAATCGAAAGCATATTTTCTGAATGTTGAAGTTTTGGAGAAATAAAAATATATTTCCTATAATTCTATTCTTTTTAGTACGTAGGAATTTTCAAAGCGTATACAAGAAACATAAAGACATGCGTGAATGACAACTTAGGACACAAATAAATAATAGGATATTTTTGCCGTTCTGTAAAAAATCAATGCAAAATATATCTTTATTCATGTCCGTTAAAATATTCAATAGTCTCCCCGAAGACATGAAAGATTTGACACTTAGCATTTTTAAAATAAGACTTTACAAATGGCTTGTAGATAAATGCTTTTATACGATTAAATTGAATGTATTAAAACTAAATAATAATTTAATATTTTTATTTCTTCATTTGAATGGTTAGTTTTCATTTTGACATATATTTATTAAGTAATCTCGATTGTCAACTTAATTATTGTTAATTAAAATTAACCGATATTAATGTTAATTAATGACATATATACATATAACAATTTAATATTTGCACGCTTCTGTAATGAAGTATAAGTATGCGATCCACATAGCCTTTTAAGATTTTCCTTTGTAATTACCATACTTTTATGCAAATAAATATAATTTGATTTAAAAATTATATAGGTAGGTGCAATCAATCAAATTTGCTAAACATCCTTCCTTCCCTAACATATTATCAAAAGTCATTAAAACTTGTTAGTGAAGGTAGATTATAAATGAAAAAAAAATTCGTGTAAATGAAAAAATTGATAGATTAATACTTTACCTGCAGTATTAATTGATAGATTAATACTTTACCTGCATGACATTAATTTCTTGTTAGATTTATATTTTACCCATTATCATCATCAACCTATAGCAGTCCATTGCTGGACATGTGCCTCCCCTAATGAGCGCCTGAGTCCCTGTCCTGAGCTCGATGCATCCAGCTTCTACCAGCAGCATTTCGCAGATCGTTACCACCTGGCCGGAGGGCGTATTATTAGTATATTTTACCCAAATCTATGGAAATTTTAATTATGTGGCAACCCTGCAGTTGAAATGAGAAAGACTAGGGTGGCCACGCAAACTATAAATCTATATATATACTTAATCTATGCTTTATAATTAATGATTCATGAGTGGAAAAGAGAAAGACTATGAAACACTTCACTTCACTTCTTTATATGGATTCTGGGACAGTCCTCCACAATCACAGTAAAAGAAAATATCAATCAATACCAATATCAGCAGTTAAAAAGGGACGCATACATATATCAATGCGATTTCAAAATAGATCAAAAAGTTGATCGTACCAGGGCGCTCGAACAAAATTCTATGCAGTTTCATAGAAATGCCCTTTTACGCAGTCACAGAAATCGCATTGAGATAAAAGTATTCATCACTTTCTAGCAAATGATCTAAGGACATAAGAAAGTAGAGATCAGCCGTATGAGTGACGTTCAGAGCAGTTAGTGAATTTTAAGGGTTTACGTGATGATGGCCGCTGGAGTAAAGCCTGATAGGAGTAATAGTGTTCTGTGAGTAAAGCATTAACCGAGTGGTGGCCAAGGTTGAGCCAAAGAGGTCCCGGTCGTCCACCAGCGCGCTGGGTCGACTGAAAGTCACTGGGTATACGTGGATGAAAGAGGCCCAGGACTCCAGGATAGAGAAGGCTGGCAAAAACTAAGGAAGACCTATACCCAGTAGTGGGTGATCCCGGGCTGAGATGATGATGATGATGATGATGAATATTTTATTCCATTTCACTAATACTTGTCATAACACTGACGTGTAACGGTTATATTTAGATAAGGTATATACATTCGACAGAAAAAGTCATTTTTTTTACCTGTTTAAAATCTCAGCCCGGAATAGGTGTACTGTAGGGACACAATGTAACCACAATCACAATGCAATCAGCATATTGTAAGACGCTGCCTTCTCCACATGTTCCCCCCGCGAGAAGGCAAGCCAGTCGTTTCCTAGGGCTCTGTCCGAACAGCCCACATGTACCTAATTAGAATAAACGCGATTGCTTTAAATCCATCTTTCAATTAAAGTAATAATTTGGTTTCTCCAAATCTATTAATATTAATTATTACAATACCATTATATTAAACGACATACATTAGAAAAAAACTCGAAAATAAAAATAAAAATAACAACCGTCGTTCAAGATGAAAAAAAATCCAAAAAATCTAATGTCCTTCGACATCACTTCGTTTTCTTTGTCTTCAACATCATACTCACTCATAGATTAAGTACCTATAGATAAATATAAAGCGTGGCCACCCGAGTCTTTCTCATTTCAACAGCAGGGTTGCCAGATAATTAAAATTTCCATAGATTTGGGTAAAATATACTGATAATACGCCCTCCGGCCAGGTAGTAACGATCTGCGAAATGCTGCTGGCAGAAGCTGGATGCGTCGAGCTTAGGACAGGGACTCAGGCGCTCATTAGGGGAGGCCTATGTCCAGCAGTGGACTGCTATAGGCTGATGATGATAATGGGTAAAATATAAATCTAACAAGAAATTAATGTCATGCAGGTAAAGTATTAATTAATAGATTAATTGCATGACGAAATTTTTTTGAACTCGTTGCCATTTGTGAAGTCTTATTTTAATAAGGCTAAGTGTCAAATCTTTCATGTCTTCGGGGAGACTATTGAATATTTTAACGGACATGAATAAAGATACCTTTTGCATTGATTTTTTACAGAACAGCAAAAATATCCTATTATTTATTTGTGTCCTAAGTTGTCGTTCATGCATGTCTTTATGTTTCTTGTATAAGCTTTCAAAATTCCTACATGCAAAAAAGAATAGAATTATAGGAAATATATTTTTATTTCTCCAAAACTTCAACATTTAGAAAATTATGCTTTCGATTCTGCAATCATATTTTCTAAATTCGCTACTTTTTTATTAAACGCCAACTTTTTTCCCCAAGAGCTCGCAGTATGATGGTGATTTACCCTAAAAACAGTAATCTAAAATTAATTTCGGTATTTAAACATAACAAATGTAATCTGTTGAAAATACGTACATAAAAGGCTAGCAATCCTACTAATATAATAAAGGTGAAAGGTATTGAGTATTGTTTATTTCTCCCTCACGCAAAATTAAGATACAAATACAATACAATGCTGCTGATGATGATGATGAAACATATGAATTGAGGCATGGAACATATTGGTCTTCTTCTTCTTCGTATGAAGTAGTGGCCAACTCTGATGTCGGAATGTTTAGGCCATCCGAAGGCCTCCGACATGGCTATGAACTGAAAAAGCCGGGAAGAACATCTTAACGTGCCTTCCGAAGGGCGGAAGCGCTCAGATCTAAATGCTATCTAGATCACCCATATAAGTAGTGTCCGGGCGGAGTGTTGCTTAACCAAGATGATCTGCGAAGATCACCGGAGTAAATTACATGGTGTTAAATTGCATTATGTTACAGGTTATAGGTAAGGTATCTCACATAAACCCTGTCTAAGGGTAAAGTTAGCAATATGGTTATATAGTAGGCAGACCGAGGATTTGTAGGTAGTTAACTAGGTGTACCTATATAACAGATTGTCATTGCACATTATGTAGAGCTACACCAAGAATAACATTATAGGCTATTTTTTATCCAGGTGCCATGCGTGCGAAGCCGCGGGCAGAAGCTAGTATAAAATCTTAGTGAAAACTTTTTGAAAACTGGAGCTAACATTGAAGTGTTTCTTTCCTGTCAGCCAAAGTCCATTGTAAATAAATAAATAATGCGGGACGTAATCACACAACATCATGTATCCCCAAACAGAACATGCAAACACTTGCCCCGCAGTGGGAATAGAAGCCACAACTAGCTAATTAAATTTGCAGGTACTTCGGAGAAGGCAAGCAGTATATTGGGTTTCACTTACCCGGTTTTGATAAAATATAGCTTAGGCTTTTTGATACTTACTTACCGTGGCAGATTTAAATAATTGGGGGGCATATAGGTGTATCATTGTAGGTATGATAATAATAATAATAACAATAACCTAACATTTAATAGCACAATATATATAAAAATAATGAATTCTTTGGTTTTCGTGGTCTTTTTTCCTATACATTCATTAAAACCTCGGTTTGTCAAGGTTGACCAAATATAGCACATGACTTTTAAACGATAAAATCAGTATCAAAATAGATTAAAGATTAAAGATTTTTATACATACTGTGGATGATTCACATAACTGGAGACATACAGGTGTATTTTCAGTTACCATCCATTGAATTACGTGGCCTTTGGTTTTTTATCCTGAAATTAAAACGTCGTCTTTAAACCGGGCTATGCAAATAATAATGAACCAAAGAAATTATATTATTTAAAGTTCTAATAAAAAAGACTTTCCTTTATATGTAATGAGCTTATGGGGTGGGGAAGGGCAGGGAGGGAGTGAGGACCCTCCCTCTAAAAGGGGGAAACTCACAGTTTCCGAGAAAAAAATAATTAAGTTTTGAGGTTAACGAGACAAAAAAAATTAAACAATATACCTACGTCAAAACACACTTCCGGGAGAGGGACCTATGACCTACGATCAGTTTAAAAACAGTTTCAAATCATAAAAATGGATATTTGATTCGGGTATTTGACCTCGTCGGCCCTGAGTGTCGCTTCGTCCACTCGTCCTCGCGCGCTAGCTCCACTCAGGATCTTCCACGCGAACTACTGGTTCCACATTTTTTATATCCAATCTACGCATAGGGTCCACAATGCTACGTGGCATCGGGATGATCTGCGTCAGTTTTGTGATATATCTAGAACCTTTGCTACTCAAGTTGGGGTGTCCTAGAACCTACTGCTGCGGAAAGGATTTCCAGGTGGTTGTAAAAAATCTAATAACTGACTGTCTATTCCGGGAAAACAACGAGAAATATCATTGTCAATGTCCAATTACCAAAAAAATACCACAGAGGCCATAAATAAAAAGAAGAAGACCATGTTTTCGCTTTTCAGTGATGAAAAATTTGAATTTTCAAATATATTTGTTTCCTCACTACGCCATTTTAGATTTAGGCTTCCTAGATATAGACCTATCTGTGACAAAAGTTCCAGCCGCCTAGCTCACTACAAATAAATGAAAGTTGAGCCAAAAATTAATGTGCAGTGGGGAAAATTCATTTCAAATGCAGGCAACACCAAACAAAACAAAACAAAATTCAATTTCACTTTTTGGCTTATTTTCTTTTAGATTTCTGCTTTAAATGTTGTTATTTATTGTGGAAGTCTAGTTAACAATCCATTTTTGAATAAATATCTCGTCAAAAGTACGATACTTATGAATGAAAACACAAATCCGGAATGTTTTGATCACTGCCACTTTTGCACCAAAATACACTACACCGATCCATTTTGATAGAGAAATCCATAACATTCATTTGTTATTATTGATTTACAATAGATAAAACATAATTTTTCCATGTAATAATTTAGTTTCAAGCAAGTTTTTCACAAAATCTTCCGAAACTGCTGCTAGCTGCCAAAGTTTGTTTAGCGCAATGTTGCGCTAAACAACGAAAAAACCGGCACGCGATAAGGGACAGCAAATCTATAGTGCGGTCTCCCTTATTTGCATGAAGCACGCATAAGTAGTTCTCTTTCTTGAAAGAATGAGATGAATTATCTCGTCGTCTATAGCTTTCTCTGTCTAGGTTATAATTTATAAAGCATAATGCTATCCTTGTTTATATTCTGTATGAAACAGAAAAAAATTGTATGCAAGCAAACTCTTTGAGAAAAATAAAAATAAACAAAATAAACGAATGTTCTAATCTCAAAACTTTTTGAACTTAAAACTTTTTGGCTTTTACAGGGTACAATAGAAACTTTTTATCTTTTTAAATTGCGAATAAATATTGACAACATAGAGAAATTATTGACAAGTTTTGTTGAAATTCGCGAGAAAATATTTGAAAATATTGTTTTCCGTGCAAAAGTGACTTCAGCGTTGTTCAGCACCGTGACTAAATTGTAACCTAAAATGCTTTTGCTTGGGGATATTTTTCCCGATTTCTCTGCGAATACCACAGAGGGAGAAATACACTTTCATGAATGGCTCGGCGACTCGTAAGTATCGGTTTCCTGTAAAAGGTTGTCCATAATAATTCTATCGAAGAAAAGAGTAGAAAGAAGGGTACTACTATTCAAATATAATGAGCATGCATTTTGCCCCGTACACAAAAAAATCCTCTGCGGTTGAGACTGGTGTCTCTTCGAGGTATCATGATGTCACTGTTTCAAGTGATAAGGTCACTGTCCATGTCCACTCTCTAGTGCAGTACTGTTAACCTTGAACTAGCCATAATTTAGGCCACTGGTTGATTTTGGGATCCTTGACTAGTATTTTATTTATCATATTTTACACCCTGCTGTGAAACAAACGTAGCTCTGGCTTCTGGCTGAATGCGGCATAGTACAGCATAACACTGGCACAGCTAAATTCTCTGTGATGAGCAGTACGTCCGTTCCACCTAGTTACATTGTAGTTACATTGATGTAACCAGCTGGACATTTTTATTTCAAGTAGTTACATTATTTAAAAATGTAACTTTAACGTAACTAATGAGACTTTTTTGTTCCACCTAGTTACACCGTAGACAGGTACCATCGTAGGTTCAAAAGATATAATAGTTAGCTCTCGTGAGTCATGTACTCCTAGTACTTTCATGCTCATGGCAACCAACGTCTTAATGAACTAACTTAATGAAAACATGTTTTTTAACGAACGATAATAAAATAAAATAGTAAAGCAAATGGAAGATGGCATTGTAATTTGCTTTGCCTTGAACCTATGATCAGGAGATATACCAATTATTATTAATAACTTAAAAAAGCCAAGATTTTGTCAAGAAAATGATTTACTGTTATATCGCCTGATATAACAATAATTGACTGACAATAATTGCAAACGCGATTTTAATATAAAGTTATCCTTCTCTCTGTCTACTTTTCTCCGTTTTGATTGAGTGCTTGAATTCTAATTTTTAAGTTGACGTTTTCTAAAAGAGGATAATTGAGCATCATAGAACAAACAATGTCGTAGAAGGATGGAATTATAAAATTAATACTAAAATTTGTAAAAATTAAGGCAATTGGCTAACCGTCTTACATTGTTTGTTCGATGATGCTCAATTATCCTCTTTTAGAAAACGTCAACTTGAAAAATTTAATTCAAGCACTCAATCAAAACGGAGAAAAGTAGACAGAGAGAAGGATAACTTTATATTAAAATCGCGTTTGCAATTATTGTCAGGAGATATAACAGTAAATCATTTTCTCGACAAAATCTTGGCTTTTTTAAGTTATTAATAATAATTGGTATATCTCCTGATCATAGGTTCAAGGCAAAGCAAATTACAATGCCATCTTCCATTTGCTTTACTATTTTATTTTATTATCGTTCGTTAAAAACCGTGTTTTCATTAAGTTAGTTCATTAAGACGTTGGTTGCCATGAGCATGAAAGTACTAGGAGTACATGACTCATGAGAGCTAACTAATATATCTTTTGAACCTACGATGGTACCTATCTACGGTGTAACTAGGTGGAACAAAAAAGTCTCATTAGTTACGTTAAAGTTACATTTTTAAATAATGTAACTACTTGGAATAAAAATGACCAGCTGGTTACATCAATGTAACTAGGTGGAACGGACGGAGCAGAAGCGTCAGATGCTCAGCTTGGGAACATCATATCTCCCTTATCAGATTGGACATAGGCTGGTGTGGTGGTGGTTGTGAATACAAAAACAAATTTAAATTGAATTTCAGTTGGGGTATACTATTTACCCATCCATCTGACTTCACACCAGTTTGTACAACGGAGCTAGCAAGAGTGCTGAACTTATTGCCAGAGTTCATGAAACGGAACACTAAAGTGATCGGATTGTCTTGTGATACTGTATCATCACATTTGGAGTGGTGTAAGGACATCAAAAACTATGCAGGTATAATAACAATGTGTAATCCTTAAACAACCTCTGTGGTGCAGTGGGTGGATGTTTGTATAATTTGCAAATATTTGTCTCAGGTTTGGGTGTTTTGTATGCATAATAATTAGGGTTACGTATATTTCGCAACTAAAAAAACCGAAATTTCGCATAAATATAAATTTAAAATCAAAATTGCGCATTTATTCACTAAAAAGCAAAGTATTTAAAAACTCATATTTATTACCATAATCATTGAAATAACAAAATATTTATGACAGAAAAGTTAGTTAAAAGCTAACATCGTGGTTGTCTCTATATTTTCTTGCTTAAGCCTTTGCCTTTGGTCGTTTATGATGACACTGTAGATACTGAAATATCTTTCAGCATCTATACTGTTGATTGAGCAATGAAGGCTTTGTATAGCTGCATTCGTGAACCTCTGGTAGCAACATTTTGATGCAAGTAAAATCTGCATGGTGTTAACAGGAGTTTCTTGATGACATTGACATTGATGAGTTGTCTATGGTAATGAGCTATCCACTTTGGTATATCCCTGAAAAATGGTATTCGGGAGAAACTCTCCAGTGTTGAGTTCACATGTTCATTGAGTTGTATTTTACATTAAATAAGTTTTTCTTCAAAACTTTGATGAAAAGTATTAGGCACAAAATATTGTATTTCATATTTATCGCATAAATTACGTGAATTTCGCATTTATCGTTTCTATTTCGTAAAAATGAAAATTACGTATCTCTAATAATAATAATATAGGCTCTGCTTATTTTGGTCTAGATGACACTATAATAATGTGCAGTATTATATATTTATTAAACAATTTTATCATTATCATCAAAAAACCTACAAGCTAGAACCTCGGCTCTTCTCTTTCAAGATGCAAGATGCATGCAGAAACAGTGGAGCATGTCATCACACTGTACACAAACGAAGCCAGAGCAAAATCTGGAGTACAAAAAAAAACAGACGAAAATTAACAGACGGGCAGCGGAAATTCTATAGCAATGTTGCCATCACCCCAGAGTCCTTCTCCGTTATTTAAAGGAGTTGGTCTGGTGAGCAGGGCGGCAATGCACAATTCGCCCCAATGTGGACGTCAGTGCAGAATTTTTACCCCCACTTCAAATTAGAATTAGCCACGCTTAATAATGCTATGTTTATTAAATAATTAATTATGAGCTAACAAACATAAAAAAAATACAACCAAATTGAGAACCTCTTCCTTTTTTTTTTGTCTTTTAAAAACCTTTATAAAATCATCATGAAGATGGCATAATGGCATTTAGGATAATATAGTTCATAATCAGGCTTTAATCCAACTCTTGCTCCTTTCAGGCAAAAATGAAGATGAATCGTTCCCATACCCTATCATCGAGGATAAAGACAGAACTCTTGCTATGAAACTAGGTATGGTGGATAAAGATGAGCTGGATAATATCGGCATCCCGCTCACGGCCCGTGCTGTTTACATTGTGGATCCAAACAAAAAGTACAGGCTCTCTCTCCTCTATCCTGCTACCACCGGCAGAAACTTTGAGTGAGTTGTGACTGATTTATTTATTAAGAAATCTATCCCAATAAAACACAATAGAGAAGCAAAAAACCGGCCAAATGCGAGTCGGACTCGCGCACGAAGGGTTCCGAACCATTCCATGGGAGCCTCACTCATATATATGTTTATTATATTCTGTTTTTAGTATTTGTGTTATAGCGGCAACAGAAATACATCATCTGTGACAATTTCAACTGTCTAGCTATCACGGTATATGAGATACAACCTGGTGACAGACAGACAGGCTGACAGCGGAGAAGACTCCGCTGTAAGCCTGTTACTAAGAAGTAAGGGTCCCATTTTTGGCCTTTGGGTATGGAGCCCTAAAATAATCACATAATTATTATTCGCCTAACACAGAATGTTCAATAATAACAACTAAACTAAAACAAAGTAAAATTTTGACGACCTCTGTCTGCAGTGCAGTCGGCGAAAGCCCGCTTGAGACGCAGAAGGTTGCGGGTTCAAGCGAGAAATGTTTGTAAGAACAGCATTTATTTGACTTTGGTTTGGTTGTTCCCTGTGTAAAATAGGTATATATTCGCAAAAAAAAATGTACATAATTAGTATGTCAGTCATTATGGTTCCTATATGTATTGATGAGCTCTGCTTAGTTTGGGGCCAACTGAACCAACAACCAACTGAAATTGCAATCTTAGGTATTCTATCTAAAGGCAAAATTACACTATTCTCTTTTGCCTTTCAATTTAGATGAAGCGACCCAATTGATCCATGTAAACATAAAATGAAATATTCAATTTAATTGAATGTTGTTGTTCAATGGCGTTGAAATAATTGAACACGCACAATATTTTACTTTTAGCGTTCACCTGCAACGATTTTTTGATAAATCTTTTATTAAATTATCACATACTAATGCAACTCCTAAACACACGACTTCATATAAAACATCTTTCGGAGAATATGTATTGAACACTGTTCAGTTTCCAGATACCGTGTAAACAGCATTCCTTTCATTTCTGCTTCGTTGTTGGTTGAACCGTGTAATATCGCCTTTATACATATTTTATTTTATTTTTCAGTGAAATTTTGCGTGTTATCGACTCACTTCAGCTTACTGATAAAGCCAAGGTCGCTACTCCAGCAGATTGGAAGGTAAAAGTTAACTACTAGCCGATTCTTATAATGTACCGTAATAACGCTTCGTTTTCTCCTGAAAAATCGGGCATATATTGGTAAACAGTGAATCGTACCCATACATTAATCCTGACAGGGTGACAGTTGAGAACATTTTTAAATTGAAAAAGTTTTATCGGTCCGCCCTCCACTAACTAAAGGAAACTAGAAGAGCTTGGGCTCGGCTTTTTCAGACGTTAAGTCGCGTCGGAGGCCTTCACGCGCTTTTAAAACTGACACCAGAGAAAGGAAGGAAGAACCAACATTTGTTGAATATGGATGCGTTAATCGAAGTCGACTGCCATATTCGACGACCTCTGGCGCAGTGGGTGAAGGTCCGCCTAAGACTCTGAACATTGCGGGTTCGATTGCCGCCGTGAAACAAATGCCGATGCTGTTGTCCGTCGACGGTCAGGGAATTTAGCTGTGCCGATTAGGCTGCGTTATGCCGCAGTCAGTCAGCCTCCAAATCACCTTTTGCTAGTTAGCAGAGTGCAGGCCAGACATGGTAATCAAATACATAATTACTTCTAGATGGGTGACGACTGTATGGTGCTTCCAACTGTTCCGGAAGACCAGATCGCCAAGGTGTTCCCTCAAGGTGTTGAGGTCATCTCCATGCCTTCCGGGAAGAATTACCTTAGGAAGACAGCCTGCCCCAAGGTCTAGACGCCCAAATTAGTGCCGCACGGTACGTGCCGTTCCTATTGTTACATTTCCACTGTTATAACACGAGTTCATGTTATTTTTTTAAATAAATTCTTAAATAAACAGTTGTTTTTAGTATTTAGGAGTATTGAACCTGTAACTCATACCTTGATGGCTTGATGTTTAACTTTGATTAAAGCCAATTGAAATTGAAAACGAAAGGTTTAATCAGTGCGTCGTACTCGTCATGACATACGGAGCAGTTTAAAGTCGCTCAGCGAGCTATGGAACGAGCTATGCTCGGAGTTTCTCTGAAGGATAGAATCCGCAACGAGACTATCCGACATAGAACTAAAGTTGTCGACATAGCTCAGAGAATTAGTAAGCTGAAGTGGCAGTGGGCTGGCCATATCTGCCGAAGAACCGACAACCGTTGGGGTAAATGAGTTCTTGAGTGGAGAACGCGGCACGGCAAACGTAGTATAGGACACCCTCCGGCCAGGTGGAGTGACGATTTGCGAAAGGCTGCTGGTAGAGCTAGATCCAGCTAGCGTCGTGCTCAGGACAGGGTGCAATGGCGCTCATTAGGGGAGGCCTATCTGCTGCTGCTGCTGCTGCTGATGATCATGATGATGATCAAGGCCAATCTGTACATGATTAGTTTTCTAAGCTGAGTCTATGCTTCAGTGAGGATCACCTATCAATATAAGTACCTATAAAGCTAACAATATTTCAATGTAACTGCCCCATTCATAACAGTTCTATAAACATCGGATACCTAAAATGACGTTAAAATATCATGTCAATTCTTTTTATTTACATTTAAATGACAGGGACAAGTTTACTTCATCGAGCACTAAAAATTACATTTGTTTATGAATAAGGGTAAGAGTATAACGTGTAACTATTTACGTTTTAATGGGAGTTTTGCATAGCGGTCGCTTTGAAATCAGTCTCAAGAGTACGTTAAGCGTGGTTGTTCTCTTCCCTAAATACAAAATAATCCTGTTTTAGTATGTGTGCGCGAAACTTGCAGTTTCAATAGCAAAATATTATTTGCTACTGTTGTTCCCGGACACCTGGCGAGATGTGGTGATGACAGGTTGTGCAAAAGACTGGCCGAGGACTGGGAGGAGACGTGTCGGTCATTTAGTAGCTGTATAGCACGAAGGGTTGACGACATAGTCACACACATAGTCAAGGGCCGCCAGTGGAGACCCACTGGCTAGCGCAGGACCCTGGCAAGTGGCTAGAGCAAAGGGAGGCTCAGTGAGGAATTCGGGCTTCAGATGATGATGATGATGATGATGAATGTTGTTCCCACGCCGCTATCTTTCACTAGCTTTGACGAATGTCCTATTGCATGACTCATTACTGCAAACAGGAAGGCGCAAATGGAAAAATGAAAGAAATGTAGGCGCATGAGTGACATACATAGCCATCTATGTAATTGCCTTATTAGGATATTCAAACCAAAACAGCCCAAGGACCTTATTTACTACGTCTTTTATAATATGCTGATAAGTAAAGTACATAATATTTGTCTGCCTTGTGAGTTACCTCTGTCTCATTATTCTACTTTAATTGGCGCATTTAATATACAAGGTAACTTTGAATTGTTATGTTCACAAGTTGTGAGAACCTCAGTTGAAAAAACGTGACCCAAAAGTTGTCTTGTTCGGCAGCCCTAAAATAAAGGCAGAGTTAAAAAATATCATAACTAAGAAGAAACGCAAACATAAGGCGGCGAGGCGAAGGTAAGGCACAGATACGGCGCAGATACGGTATCGCAGGCGCGATATCTGCGCAAACAGACGCGGGACGCCAGAGAGTATTATTATACAAGGTGCGTTCGGTTTTTTCGAATACTAATTTCCCTACCCTTGTATCATATAATTCCAATCAATTTCCAAACAGTGGCAGATGGATCATTACTTTGTGGTACTGTTGCTCTAGCCCCCTAAGAATATGACCGTGAGTAAATGTATGTTACCATACGTTTGAACGTTACCATAAAAGTAAGGCAAGTACTTAGGTACTTGCCTTACTTTTATGTAAGGAATTCAAAAGATTTTATTGAAACCGGAGACAATTTCTTTTTTGACCCAACTTTGGTTAAATTAAATTAATTTGTTATTAAACCCATTCATATGACATCTCACTCAATATTAGGTATTTACATGTGGTTTATTTGTCTGATATTACTCATATAAATTAAAAGCAAGCAAAAATTTAAATACAACCTAGCGACCTACCAAATATTATGCAGATAGGATCAACGGATTGAGAGTTATGCTCGAACAAACATACATACGAACTTACAACAAATACCACTTAACTACGGTGTCAAGGATACTCTAACAAATCATGTTGATATCAATAGTCCTCAGTGCTCTTGATCTTTTGTGAGCATCAAGATGGCGGTACCACCTCTTGTATTTAATTATTTTTACCATAGGGATTTAGTACCTAAAAACTGTATTGTTCGGGTGACACGTCGTACTTTTCCTGAAATTTGTACTGGCAACACTTTGAATGATGCCAATCAAAAGAGGTTAATCACTCGAATCACCTGTTGGTTGTTTTCTCAAAATATTTCAGTGATTCTGTGTAAAGAACTGAAATTTGGTAAATAATTCATTGGATAAAGGTACTAAATCCTGACAGTTCATGTTAATGGCTTGCTAATCAGGATCACATGTATTTGCTTCGCGTTCGCTGGGGTTACGCAGGGTAATACATTAAGATGTCAGGTCATTAATTTTGAAATCGATTTTTCTCTGAAACTATTGAAGTTTTCATGATAAAGAGTTGTGTTTCGGAGGTATCTAGTCAGGTACATAATGCTAGTGTGATAAGTGTATTCATGCGCGGTTGCAATAAAAAGATACACTGGTGGTCCCGCCATCTTGACGGTTGCATCTGGCGGGACCCCTTTAATTCCTGAATATCTAAAGACTCCTCGAGGTACAAATTATTTCATTAAAGGTATTAAATACCACCAACAAGGTACTAAATCCTGACAGCTAAAGTTAATCGCTGGCTTATCAGGATCTCAAGTATTTGCTTCGCGTATGCTGGGGTTACGCAGGGTAACACATTATGGTGCTAGGTCATTAGTTTTGAAATAGATTTTTCTCTGAAACTATTGAAGTTTTTATGATAAAGAGTTGTGTTTCGGAGGTATCTAGTCAGGTACTAAATCCTAGTGTGATAAGTATATTCATGCGCGGTTGCAATTAAAAGAAACACAGGTGGTCCCGCCATCTTGACGGTTGCATCTGGCGGGACCCCTTTCGATCCTGAATATCTTAAGATTCCTTGAGGTACAAATTATTTCACTAAAGGTACTAAATAGTACCAATTAGGTACTAAATCCCTATGGTAAAAATAATTAAATACAAGAGGTGGTCCCGCCATCTTGGCGCTCACGATCTTTTATATTTGATCGCTGTGTCAAATATAATATATGAAAGTACTCTATAGAGTTTTCACATTCAGGTGAAAACTGTCAAAAATCCTCCAAGCGTACATATTTGACATAAATAAACTTAAAAATGCCAAATTCGCACAAATTTAGACCTTAGTCGTTTGAAAAGTGTTCAATGTTCAATCGACAATCGATCGATAATCGACAGCGTGGGCCCAGTTTTAGTGCAGACACTATTTTTCCACATTTGTGGCTCTTGAGTATAATATCTCGATGATTTGACATTCCAATTTTAAAGAGATAGTATTGTGTTTCCAAAGGTGTCAAAATAAAATTTTATTTAAATCAAAAGCACCAAGGAGTATAGTATTGATATCAAATTCGATGCAAATCACCCGTAAAATAACTTTCTACCCCTTATAAGCGATTTTTAGGCGATGAATTTCAATAAAATACGAACCACATCTTCCATAAATTCAGCTAAACAATGTTTACGCAAAATTTGAAGTTGATTGGACCAAGGAATCACGTTGTCCCGGGATTCGTGATTCCTTGGTCTGGCCACCGACGGGCAGCAGCGTCGGTGGTGCGAGAAGCTGTGCCTTGCGATCCCCAACCCGCATGCCCAGCGTGGGGATTATGGGTATATCCCCCTTTATTAGGGGAGGCCTATGTCCAGCAGTGGACTGATATAGGCTGATGTGTGTGATTTGTGGTCGGGATTGCAAGCACAAAATATTGCCACCATCAACGTATTTATTCTTGGTAGTTTCTGCTTTTATGAATGCGTCTTCCATGATGCCGTTTCAATAAAAGACGGAATAAAATTCAACAATTCTGATTGATTACTCATAAACTATTACGATATAGATCACATCACAAGCACAATTAATTATCTTTGTTTACTATCGAAGTGACGTCACGACGGAATTTGAATTAGAGCCAATTCATACTAGCGCAGTGTCGAAGCGCATCGAAGCGTCAAATTCTTCACAATCAAAGCGAAGTCGCACTAATGCACGCGTATTTGCGCGAATTCGCCCATTTCCACGATTTTACTTTTAGTAGTTATAGACACGACGCGTTAGTTCGCCTAGTAGCCGTTTGAGAGTGCTCTCCAATTACAGTTGGTTGCGCTCACAGACGCGCAAAATCTCTAATACGCATGAATTCGCGTTTTTTTTATCTAAGAAAAAATATGTGTATTATCTTGTGGTATCTCCGGGGTAAATTTAATTAATCTATGTTAATTTTCGGATTGACGCTTCGATGCGCTTCGACTCTGCGCTGCGGACATTTGAGGCACAGTTTTTTTTTTATGAATTAAATCAATACATAATTCATAATTCATTTATTGTTTATGAATGCAGGCAAGTATTACATTCAGATTGATTAAAAAGAAAAATATGAATCTCTAAATCCTGCTAATTAGCATACAAACTTAAGATATTAGTATACGTGTTACATAAAAATGAACCATCAATTAGTACATAACAGAAAGCATGAAAGCAACGGCGGGGCAGGGGGTGCTAACAATCTCCGGGCTACCGTTGGCTACCTAAAACAACTGACTCTGGCAACGTTTAACGGACTCATTCTGAGGCTCGACGAACATCTAGCGCAGTTGGAAGTGAAGCTGGAGAACATTAGGTGGCATGTTCTAGGGGTGTGTGATGTCGTTAGAGAGGGAGAGGACACCATTACCTTAGACTCGGGCCATCTACTGTACTTCCGCGAGGGTGACCAAACATCACAGGGTGGCGTAGGGTTTCTCGTCAATAAGGCCCTCTGTAACAACGTTCTAGAAAACTCCAGTGTGTCGACCAGGGTAGCGTACCTAATCCTTCGACTATCCAAGCTGTATAGTATGAAGATCATTCAAGTTTACACACCGGCCTCGGCACACCCGGAAGATGAAGTGGAGGATATGTACGAGGACCAATCCAAAGCCTTCCACGACACCACGAAGGCTCACTTCAACATTGTTATAGGGGACTTTAACGGCAAAGTGGGAGTCCGTGTTGGCGACGAATCCAGAGTAGGCCCACATGGTTATGGAAGTAGAAATCACAGGGGGCAAATGCTCATCAACTTCCTAGAGAAAGAGGGGCTCTTCTTGATGAATTCGTTCTTTAAAAAGAAGCCCCACAGGAAGTGGACGTGGCGAAGCCCCAACACTGTGACAAAAATTAAATCGACTTCATCATGACGGATAAAAGACACATATTCAGAGAAGTCGCGGTGATCAACAGGTTCAATAACGGATCTTATCACAGACTTGTCCAAGGCTCTCTGAATATCAATCTTAAGCTTGAAAGAAACCGTCTGATGAATTCCACGCTCCGACCCAATCTACTCCACATTATGGCGATCACCGAGAAGTTTCAGAAGCTTCTCGGTGATAGATTCGTTGCCATGGAACCCACCGATGACGTTGATGAGGCCCTATAAAACGTGGTTTGAGTGTTAAGGACGAGGGCATCAAATTCTGCCAAATGCAGCCTAAAGGCAAGAAGTCCAAACTTTCGGATGAGATTCTTCAGCTGATGACCAAAAGACGGGAAACCACTTCAGCCACTTCGTCAGAGAGGTCAGACCTGAACAAGCAAATTGCGAAGACGATACGGCGTTACCTTCGGAGCCTATTCAATGAGGCGTGTAGTGACACGCCTCATTGAATAGGCTATAGAGCGAAACCGAGGGTCCAAAGTATTCACTCAGCAGCTTGGCAGGAGCAACCTGACGAAGTTTGAAGTCACTCAACGAGCTATGCTCGGAGTTTCTCTGAAAGATAAAATCCGTAACGAGTTTATCCGACATAGAACTGAAGTTGTTGACATAGCTCAGAGAATTAGCAAGGTGAAGTAGCAGTGGGCTGGCTATATCGAAGAACCGATAACCGTTGGGGTAAAAGAGTTCTTGAGTGGAGACCACGGGGCGGTAAACGTAGTGTAGGACGCCCTCCGGCCAAGTGGAGTGACGATCTGCGAAAAGCTGCTGGTAGAAGCTGGATGCGCCGAGCTCAGGACAGGGTGCAATGGCGCTCATTGGGGGAGGCCTATGTCCAGAAGTGGACTGCTATAGGCTGATGATGATGAGAAAGCATGTCAAATAAAATTAATTAATTAGTACATAATAGTCAGCTTGTCAAATTATATTAAATTAATTACATAACTAAGTACTTATAAATTACGGTCACTCAGAAATTCATCTATACTAAGATATGCTTCTTTTTTAATTTTTCATTTAGCTCCGTTTTAAAAGCATCTTTAGGTAATGATCCAACAGATAGTGGTATCTTATTATATATATTACGCGCCATGAAAAATGCGCTTGTGCGTAGCAAACGTGTCCTACATGAGACTGCGCATTTTACATTCTAGCCGGCTTCCAGTTTCGAACCATTTAAACATGGATATGTTTTAACAAATAAGGCGACGTCACTTATGTACAACTAGGCTAGGGTTAAAATTGTTAGTTTTGAAAAGTTTTCTTTGGATTAGTCTCTTTTTAGGGTGACGTTACCGAACCGGTCAAACGAACCCTTATGGTGCCGCTTTGTCCGTCCGTCCGTCCGTCTGTCAGAGCTGATTATTTCAGGAACTATATAAGCTACCGACTTGAAATTTGGTGTAGATTTAAAATGTTCTGACTGAATAAGTTGATGTCGCCATGTAGAGCGCCTGGTTGTCTGGTAGTGAAATGGAGCTGGTGGAATTAAATTGTGCAGTTCCGCGGCCCCCGAAATGCAACCGATAAAAAACAGAAAGACTGGCAACTTGTTGACGATGCTCTAAGCTCTGGAGTCTTCGTCAACCAAATCCTCGTTGCTTATGAGCCTCTTGGCTTTTTTTCGATTAACTCAAGTGCCTCAAGCTGCTACTTTGCTGAACCGTCCCAGAGGTGAGAACAGTATTCCATACACGAACGGACTTGTGCTTGATACAGGTTGAGCAACTGTCCTGGTGTGAAGTATTGTCTCACCTTAGCGAGAATGCCCAACTTTTTGGCGGCCAATTGTGCTTTGGACTCGATGTAAGAGCCGAAATTAAGAGTAGGAGTTAAGGATATACCGAGAAGCTCGAGGTGGTCAGATATCGGCACGCATTCATTTCGGAAAGTAGGATTAAGTTGGAATTGACTGCGTTTGGCGGAGAACAGACATGCCTGCGTCTTGTTTGCATTAAATTTAATCAGATTGTCATCACCCCAGTCGGAGACAGCCTTAAGGGAAATATTTAAGCGATCGACCATGCCTTATCTAAGTGACTGAATCTGTGCCCCACTGGCACCGTGCATTTGAAGAGTAGCTCTCAACAACTGTGCTATCGTCTGCATACCCAAGTGTTCCGGGCTTAAGCAGGTCATTTATGTGCAGCAGAAATAGAGTTACTGAGAGTACTAAACCCTGAGGAACTCCGGCGTTAATCGCCATTTGATCGGACGAGTGGCCATCAACGACAACTCGAATCTATCAGCTCCTCAAAAAGTCCGAGATCCAGACACAGAGACCAACGGGTACTCCGTATGACTGAAGCTTACCTAAAAGGCTATCATTCAATTTCAATTCAATTCGTTTATTAATACAAGATATAACATTACAGATTAATCCAATGCGCTATACCTATATACCTACATTTGCAACAGTTAAATAAACTTCAAAATAAACAATATTTAAATAAATATAAAACGTAACATGCTGGCAATCAATGTATAATCTAATCGTTCATAATTATACATCATATTGTATTCTAAGCATAAACATTAATTAAAAACTTTATAATGGTAACATCTAAATACTTTTTGTAGGTACCAGGATGACTACAATATAATTAAAAGACGTGTGGCACTCGGGGACTGCCGCGGTAAAGCTATTGCATAGCATTTTGTATCAACTTATGCAATTATAATTATTTATTTATGTTATTTATGCAGTATTTCTTTTTCTTTGATATTAATTCAAGTTACACTTTTTGAGCGTGGTGACCGATAAGAAAACATTTTTTTTTCTTTTATTAAATAAACGAGCTTCTTAGAGTCGTACAATACGTCTAGTTGCACGCACACAAACACCGTGTCGAAGACTGCCGAAAAGAAACGACGTTAGACAATGCACGGCCTTCAAGCCACACCTCCGTGCCCGTCGGAGTGGGGAGCGTGAGGTTTTTTTTCGTTACGGAATTTCTGGATTCGGTCCCCGCGCTCAAGGCCCTCGATAGAAACTATGCAATAGCTTAAAAATGTAATCTAATTTACAAGCCTTCGCAATAACTGAGACACTTATGTTCGATCGTCGTCCATCCATCCGCAAACACATCAAACTGAGGATACTTGGCAATGAGCGTATTGAGATGACGTTGCGCCCGCGAAATAGGTGACTGTTGGCGGTACAACGTACGTGCTCGCATTGGTTCAAACAGAGGCACGCGCCCAGGGCGGAATCTTGCACGTCTCTCTGGTACACAGAGTCGACTCGCTTCGCCCACCAGCATAGGACAGTTGATTATATCACGAAGAATACGGCAAAGGATCAACATTTGGTCACATAATCGTCTTGTTTCAAGGGAGTTTAATCCTAATACATCTTGAAGGAATTTTGTAGGGTACATAAATGGATAAATGGCAAACCCTATCGAAAGCCTTGGAGATGTCCAGAGAGACGGCCAGTGCTTCTCCATGCTTCTTAATGGCCTCGCTGCAAATATGCGTGGCATATGCTAGAAGGTCTCCAGTTGACCGATTTCGGCGAAAGCCGTATTGGCAGTCACTGAGGAGGTCGTTTTCTTCTGCGATGCTTTAGAAGCCTGTTGTTCAGAACCCGTTCCATAGTTTTATAGAGTATGGAAGATTCGTCTATAATTCGAAGGGTCGGCACGACTGCCCTTTTTGGACTGGCACTGGCTGCACATTAGCAAGCTTCCAGAGTTTCGTCACCTTACCAGTTTTAATCGAGAGGCGAAAGAGGCGTGTCAATATAGGAGCTAACTCGGGTGCACAAGACTTAAGCACGATAGCTGGAATACTGTTGCTTTGTTCTGTTGAGTTTTCCCAAAATATTATACCATATCGTAAAATTTACACAACATGTCCATACTGGGCTGTTAATACCGCTGACTTACTCGTAACTCTATTCAATTTGAAAACGGCATATGCGTACTTATTAATTCTACTGCATACAGTGTCAATATGAAATTTCCAGTTGAGCTAATTGTCAACTGTTAATCTCAAAAATATCATGCTATTACCTTCCTCTATATTTGTGACCAAGGAATTTATATTTATGTCAAGATTAGTGCAATTTCTTTGTTCATAGTTAATTAAAAATGTTTTAGTCAAGTTTATGCATAAATTATTTAATGTCAACATATCTCGTTTATTTTTTACAGAACCTATCATAAATACACATTTGTTTCATTCATGGTATAAAATACACTATTGCCCAGGTACTTTCAAACGAATAATGGGCCTCCAAATTTGTGTGGAACCCCCAAGCCAACCTCACCTGCACGTAGTGCACCCTACTAACTAAGAAAAGGCTTGGCGACCGCCTGATTGCGGCATAGCGCAGCCTAACACGTGCACAGTTAAATCACCTGGCCGCCGACAGGCAGCAGCGTCGGTGGTGCGAGAAGTTGTGCCCTGCGATCCCCAACCCGCATGCCCAGCATGGGGATTATGTGGGACCTCCGGGTTGGAACCCCTGACACCCCAACCCCTAGGGTCAGTCTAGCTAGCCCATAAATAAACAATCCTCAATGTATGTATGCTAGTGGAGCTACATGGAGTTACGTTATTGACTGACTGATATGAGAACGAAAGAAGTGGGATTTGATATAACGGCTTATATAAGTGAGTGAAAGAAGAAAACGTATTGTGCCGACCCCACAGGAAAAAGGGCAGGTGAATGATGAATTATGAAACGGATAGCGTAAAAATTATCTAATATGTTTACGATACTTCAGTGTGTTAGTGTAGTTGGAGTAGAGGAGATGTGTCCTGTGTGATGTAATGAGTTTTAGATCTGATAGTCTCTATTTAAAATAGGGACGACTGGGTAAAATATAATAATTCTAATTGGTCCGTCACAAAGATCAACAAAAAATATAGAAAACGTATTTTATTTTGATTAATTAAGTAAATAAAAATTTACGGAGATAAAGAGCATCAAAGTTCGGAAGTGGGGGCTCGTGACGTCACGGCTAGGTAAAAAGTGTGCTAAGCCGTGACCTCGCGCGGAAATTCAACACACACAATATGTCATTTTTCGTTTTATTGAAAAATAAAAAATAAGTGTCCAATATTTTTTAACCGACTTTAAAAAAAGGACGAGGTTCTCAATTCGGTTGTATATTTTTTTTGATAATGTAAATGATGGACTAATTATAATTTTTCAGTCGTCATCCCTATTCAACGAGATTTAAATGCAAATAATTGTATATAATAATTTTATATACGATTTAGATACCTATTGAGTGACCGTCGAGACAAGGACCGAGAGCAGACTCCCATTAGGACAGGCCTATGTGCACTAGTGGGTTGTTATAGGGTGGTGATGTAAACTCAACCAAATTTTTATCATTAGAGTAATTGGCGCAAGACGTTCTAGTAATTAAGTCAATAAACATAATAAACATAATGATTTCATGGCTTAATCGTATCTTTTTGCCTATTTGAACTGAGACAAAACTAATATCTACGGAGTTGGTTTCTTCGGTGTTTCCTGCACCGTTTAGGATAATATCATATACAATATTCATTTTAAGATAAGAACATGACCAGGACCAGGACCCACGTCGATATGCCCTTTGAGTAGAGTTTGTTCCTTCCACTAGCCCAACTCTGATTTCGTGTCATGTCCACGTTATGATAAAGGTAGAGTGCCTAGAACAGCATTAGGTGAGCGTAGCTCTTTGTAGCCCACCCAGAGTAAAAATGTGCATCATTTTTGTCGTAAATATCCTCTGATTGGGAGCAGTGGAGGCAGGCGTCGACGAGTGCAGCAGCCAGCGCAGTGCAGTGAAAGCCCGCACTTTCATCGTAGTGGGGCGCGCTCGCGTTTACCACAACAAAAGTGAACGTCGAGGGGCGTGCATATCGCGAGCCGCGACGCTATCCGCAGTACGTCGCCGAGTTTACTGCCGTGCGTACCGTACCGTGATGACTGGATGGTTGTTTTTAATGCTGGTGGCGGGAACTGCGGCGGCGGGCGGCCGGCTGGCGCGAACCTCTGCGCCCGCCACGCCTGCCCCTCCCAGTCCCGCGCCGCCCGCGCCCACGCGACTACCCCTCAGGAACATCACCCTCTCGACGAGAAACACCGTTAGAAACAGGTCAGTCCCGCACTGAAAATGTCACCTTTGCACGGTCACTGTGACCTTTTCGTTCGTTACCTTACTGCACTATTATATACGTCGTACTAAGTATATACTATAGTACGCATTACTGGTTTGAGTGGAAAATGTAACAGATTTGCTTGCTGAAAAGTTAAATTTCGAACGGGCCTCTGTAATAGCGCACGTTCCTTATTAAGCAACTGCGCTTGCACAGCTTTTGAGCATAAAGTTGTCAAGTACGACGACTACAGATTGGTGCGCGAGAATGAACAAGTTACCGATGAAATGCTGAGCCCCAATTCTGCTGCGATTATTGTAGTTTGCTACATTTATTGTGGCAATGGATATTGTTTTACGCAATAAACAGATGTTTTTAGTGTTAAACAAACGATTTAGATTGCATTTACATTTTGTTAGCTGTTTTATTTGAAGGTAGACTACTAAAACTGGACGATAAATGAAGTCAAGATTATTTTGCAACTTCATTTGTGACCAAAATACTTCGTGATAATGCACAGTAAAGTAAATTATTCGTTTTATAAATTCAATTCAATAATTTCAATGATGATCGATGATTTATATTATATTATATCTATGTCACGAATAAAGTGTTGCCAAGATATCATATTCTATTTTAGCATAAAAAGGCAATTAAATGCCTCTTGTATTGTATTATCATTTATCATGATGAAAAACAAAACTTTTGATTTTGTGACTGCGCAAGAATAAATAAATAATCTCGGAACACATCATTTTGTAATAAATTAATGAAAAGCCTTGCTCTCGCATTACAAAATCTCTTAAAGTCATTTTAGCAAGTAGTTTTTGATGAAGTTTTTTGTTAGCTTCGATATAAATAATATATAAAATGAAGGTTTTATATTTGTATATTGTTAAATAAAATAAATCAGTTCCGTATTAGGTTTAAGTATGTTTAAATACTATTGTAGAGACAAAAGCAGCGTGTTTGTATTCGCGAAGAACGCGTTTATGTCTTTTATATTAGAAAACTGCGGCTTTTATATATACAAATAGAATATTTGAGCTTATTATTTTTGATTGAGTAATGTAGTAGAGTCTATAGAGAGCCAAATGTGACTGTGGCACAGAATAAAGAAAACTGTGGTTGATTCTCATCAGACCTTATGTATACTAGTTACAAACGTACTCGTACGTGACCTTGTTTTATCTTTTATAAATTGTCAAAAGTCTCAATAATAAATTCCTATCAAAATAATATTATTTGACGGCCTCTGTGGCGCAGTGGGCGAAGGTCCGCCTGAGACGCAGAAGTTTGCTAGTTCGATTCCCGTTGCGGTACAAATGTTTGCATGTTCTGCAGATATTTGTCTCGGGTCTGGGTATTTTCTATGTATGATATGATGCTGTGTGATTACGTCCCGCTTTATATATTTATATATTAATTATCACAGTGACATGGATGTGACTAGCACAAGACCGTAGTGGATGCATCGAGATAATTATATAGAACACTAATATCTCGATGAGTGGATGGCACACTTAGGTAACTAAGTAACTACTTTCTTGTACCCACAAAGCTCCGGTCTGCTGCCTATCATATTGCTGTACCCTTAGACAGGGTTAATCTGAGATAGTTCTCATTTTTATTAATTTGTAACATGAAATTTAACACCTTGTGAAAGCAATAAATGTTATTTAGTCTTTTTCTTAATATTTAAGACCACTTAACCTTAAATTGTGGTCAGTGGCTTACCGCGGGTCACCAAGAACAAGAACTAACTGTCTTTACAAGGTAAATGGTCTCATAACAATGAAGTTAAAGAATAGTTACATTTCAAAATTCTTTGGTAACTCGGTACTAAACTTAGATAATGTTAATAAGTATTTAAATTATGAGAATCAGGCTAATGCCCCCTTCATTTGACTGGTTTTCTGAGACAAATCAGTATAATTGCTTAAACATACCGTGAAAGATACGAAACACGGACCACGGTTTTACTTTGCCCTCGTAATCAAGTGGCATGGACAAGTTCATGAAGGGCTTGATAAAAAAAAACAGCTGAAAAAAAAGTGCGATTTGGACTCCCGCATCCAGGGTTCCGGACAAACTTGTAGGTATAAAAACATCTTTTTGCGATGTAACTACAAAATTTACGGTTTTTATTGTGCTAACAGTCCTTGCCAAATTTCATGACTAGGTAAACAACGGCAAGACCAGATTTCAAATTCCGATTTAGATTTTTATTTGTGAAACATGGGTGTATGGGTACACACAATAGGTGATACCAAATTGTTAGTGGGTAAAGCGCTGATCGGCATAAAAGCATGCAAAATTAAATTATAGTAGTACACTACTGGTTTTGTTTCCTTTGCGAGTGTTAAAATATGCTACATAAACGGCCGTATCTTTTGATTGTGTTGACTTAGGGTGCGTTTCGATTGACGTGGAGCGGAGTGGTGCGAGCTGCGAGTGGCCAATTACAATGCTCGAAATTTTTGCTCACTTGATTGCTCACGTGACGCAGTGGAGATTTCGAGCATGGTGATTGGCCAACACGCAGCCCGCTCCGCGTCAATCGAAACGTACCTTTAGAAGTTTGGTTTTATCACAGCTCCAAGGGATTGCAGACCTGAGTATTTGATATTAATTTCAACTTGATCAAAAGAAAATAGGTACCTACTCATCTGTTTGAAGTCGGTGCAGTACCAACGTGTAGTTAGGTTAGGTAGACGCCGCCAGCCTCATCCACGCTCACGCACTCACGCACGCGTTGGGTGATGTGATGTGGTGGGAGCGGAAGCTTTTCCGCTCCCAACACAGCTACACAACACAGGCTACAGCCTGTCACCTATTTAAATGGATTAGCACTGACTTCAATCAGATGGTAGGTACCTATTTTCTTCTTTGAATTAAATATCTAATTAAGTTTATTTTTTAGCTTTTTAGGGCAGTAAGTTTTTGATAAGTGTAAGAAGTAGGTAATTTTGAAAAGATTGTTTATTTTTTAATATTTTGTGTAATTAGACAATACTGTTATTATTAAGGAAACTAGAACTATGGGCAGACCAACACTAATCGTGCCGCCTGCAGGATTACTCAGGGCGTATATGAGGATAGTGATAGTGAGGATGCAGTTTTTTCAGTTTTGCGGGAAAAGAACCAATCTCTCAGGAATAATATTAATATAATAAGACTGCTATAGGCTGATGATGATGATGATGATGATGAATATTAATATGAGACCACCTGGGAATTATACTCTTTCAAACAAAAAAATACTTTGGGAAATCTGTTTACAATTGGCGGAAATATCGGTAAAATATCGAATATACATAAAAAAAAGTCGAAAAGAAGATTCCCACCAATTCAGAACCTCCTCTTTTTCCAAGTCTGTTAAAAATTGTATTGACAGGCAGAAATTCATATAAAAGGACAACGAAGTGATCCTGATCCGAAGGAAAACTTTTGAGGTACGGAACCCTAAATATTTAGTCTTTATGTTATTTTGGTTGTTGGTAGGTACTCTTAATTTGGGAACGTTATTACGGGTTTTTAAAAAGCTAACTGATTTACTTATTTAATAAAATAAAACTAGGGTGATTACGTCCACACCGATTTGGAGGCGCTTTAATAATGAATTAAGTACATGAGGTTCGGATGCAGCCGGACGACACCCAGACGGCTGCATCAGCATTACACAATTCTAAGAAGCTGCATTCCAATGCAAGCAAAAACAATATTATAAACTTAATCTAAGGCTGAGGGGTGAGGGGTACACATAACTCCTCCATCCCTAAGAGGAAAATTATCGGTTGAATCGATTTGGAGATTTGTGCCGATAATTTTTCTTAAATGGATCAGTTTTAAACAATTTTATCAAAACACATAAAATAAAAACAAGAAAAATCGTAACTTAACTAATACTATAGTCGCGTATCCTAAATTTTCACTGAAGCTAAACTTATTTTCATTCAAAACACTTTCAATCACTGCACTATGTTTAAGGGAATACGCCATGTATTTTATTACAATATTAAACTGACACCGTTCATGTTGAGTGCGTATGCACCTGATAGGCTCGCGTTCACACGTAGCTGCGGTATGGCGATTAGAGGAATTGGCTCTACAACGTCCGATTCTATCAAGATACGGTGGCGATTACGAATTCCATTGATCTCCAAATCACAAGGCTCGTCGATAGTCACGAGGAAGATCCCGAAGATAGGCTGCTTACTGACCTCGTTATCGCAATATTTGGTTAACGTAGATTTCAGTCTGCTTAATATCCAAGTGTGAGCTGTGACTCGCTGGACCTTGGCCTTTATAATCAGGACCTGATGCTGCTCACAATGAGTGGGGTCATCGTCGTAGTTCATGAGTTGTTCCATCTCACGGTATAAGGCTCATGGTGTTGTCTGTTGAACACAGAAAATGGTCGCCAGCTGATAACGGGCGGCACGGTTTTACAATCGGTAAGTATTTCAAACGTTTCGCCAAAAGGTAAGGGTATTTAGGGAAAATAGATAAGGTTTTATTTTCAGATTGATGGAAAATTGGTAAGGGATACATTTTAAAATGGTTATAAGTACATTTCCAAGCTAAACGTGATCTGGTTTTTCTTAACATATGATTTCACACTTAAAGTTAATTTTAACAAGTTCTTTTCGTTAGACGACTTAACTTATAGATAAGAAATCAATTTTAAATAATATAAAAGTTCGGCTTAATTCACAATACACTGTTATAATATAGACACTTTAAGTAGAGTCTAGAAGCTAAAAGCTTAAGTAGAAGCTAAAGTCGTTTCGATTTTACTTAATCTGATAAAATAGTTCTGAAACTACTCGTAAAAACATTGAAAAATCTAACAAATATAAGTACCTATAGAAAAATAGTTATTCTGATTTGCGGTTAAATCTTTTAAAATTATAACTGATTTATATTTCTAAATTCTGTAATAATTATAACTCATAACTTCTGAACTTACGTTTGTAATTAGTATAACATTGTTCTGGTAAATTTATTCTGTGACACTGATAAAACTCTGAGACATTCCAGAGACCAAGCTTAATTTCTAAGAAATGATGTACTGATCAGGACTCACTTCAGAAGTACCATGTTTGTTTATCAAAATGTTATGCGAGACAAGTGGGCGATATATCTTTAATTCGATAAATCATGTGTGAACTCTGTATGAATTTTTAGGCTAATAAATTTAATGAGAACATGCATTAAGTCCGTTAAGTTAAGTCAGTTCAAGTTAAATAGCTAATTGTTTATAAGTTGTAAAAACACATAATTATAATCATTATAAATTTTATTTTAATAACGTTAACTCTAGTTCATTAGTCAGTTTGTAAGTGCTTTAATCATTTTTGTTTATCGGAAGTTTATGGGAAAGGCATAAACTTATTTCTTTTTCTCTTTGAATGGCGATTTAGTTTTCTTTTCTTTAATCTGTATAGGTAAAACGTTCCAGCCAGGTTCACCTATAACTTTAGTTCTGACAAAACTTGGTTTATTTTTTATTTTTTTACCGTTATTCATATCATCATCATCAGTATAAATATGCTTAGCAAAATTTTTATTTTCTTTGCGCACTTGTTTTTCAGTTTCACTTAGTTTCTTTGCTATATTATAATCCTGAACAAAAAGAGTTTTTATATTTTTAGCTTTTGTGGTTTTTAACTTTTCGTTTTCTTTAATTGTATTCATCTCATTTTCCAAAAATTCGTTAATTTTAGATATATCATTATTAAATATTTTCTTTTCTGCTCTTACTGGATTCTGAGCTACGTTAATTGATTGAACTACGCCATCTAAATTGTTATCAAGTAATTCATCATCATCCACATCCTCAACTGTCCATGGCTGATTATCATGATCCGAGTTCAAAGTATTAATTGGAATAGACAAGTCTGCTGAAAAAGTTTCGTGCAATGTCATTATCTGAGGTACGTCTGTCAGTTGTTCTTGTTTTTGTTCATAATTTTCAGATTCATTTGCGTCGCAATAGTTCACTACATTATCATTACTTTCATAATCATAATTTATGCTTTCGTCATAATTAGGTTCGTGTTCATGATCGAACTTCATGCTCGTGGTAAGTTCGTTTAACTTGAAACCCGTTTGTGATACTTGTGGCTGTGGTCTAAGAGGCGCTGTTCTCATGGAGACATCACTATCTTCCAATTGAGGTTTTTGTTCCTGCGCAGGACGGTACTCGAATTGGGACGGCCTATTATCGAAGTTTGGTTTATAACCAAATTGTGGTTTGTAACCAAATTGTTGGTTCAATTGTGGTTTGTAACCAAATTGTTGGTTCAATTGTGGTCTATAACCAAATTGTTGTGGGGGCTTATAACCAGATTGTTGAGACTGAACGCCATGTCTTTGTTGTGGCTGAAGGCCAAACGGTTGTGGCTGAAGGCCAAACTGTTGCGGCTGTAGGCCAAACTGGAGTCGGTACCCGTATGTGTGTGGGCGGACTCCAGAATTCTGTGCCTGACCTTGCCCTTGATTTTGGGGCACTCTAATTTGCGAATTTTGCGGTACACCAAAGTTAAATTTAGGCGTCACATTGTTGCTAGGCAACATGGGTTTAAACCCAAACGAATTATTTGTCAATGGTCTTAAACTTGAACCTGATATTTGACTATTACCGTGAATACGATTTCTCATATTATACTGCTCTAAGAAGTTGACTTCTTCGAGCACGACACTCAATGCGGCTTCTAAAGTCGCGGGTGCTTTAAGTCGCACTATCCGTACCATGTTTTCCGGAAGGTTGTATAAAAATACATTCAGAGCCGTATTATCGTAAATTATTAATTTTGCCTTTTTCAAATCACTATACACGTTCATGTTCACTTTTGAAATCAGTAATGATCGCACACTTTGAATTCGATTACAAAAATCCAAATAACTTTCACCTGATTTAATTTTTAGAGATTCTAATTCAATGTTAATACACGCTTCACTACGCGGGTCTCCAAAATGCTGGATTAGCAGTTCCTTCAGAGTGGACCAAGTCACAATATCCTCTCGTTCTGATAAGAGCGCAGCTGCATTCTCGGAAAGTCTGCTCGTAATGACGTTGAAAACGTACAAGTTCTGATCTTCGTTAATGCTATAATATTTATCGATCACATATTGACATTTACGCAAATATAAATTTAACAGTCTTTTATCACCACTGAACAAAGGAATTAACTGTACAATTTCCTTAGGAATTAATTCAAGAGTTGATTTCGTCATTATTACGGTAGAGCTACGAACGATTCAGAGAAGGCAACTTTCACTTGCACTTACACAATTAAACACACAAAAATTACAAAGTAACACAATAAAACAGCACAATAAAATCACATAAAAGCAAACAATAAAGGAATATAAAAGGAATATTTTTTGTAAAAGTTGTAAAAATTATATTTAAAATATAGTTTATGCTTAAATAAATCAATCAATGATCGATGCTAAGATCAATTAACCTTTACCTAACTCTATTCTATTTCTAACATTACAAATCTGAATTGTAAAATTTGTAATATAATATTTTATATAATAAATCAATTAATGATCGATGTTAAGATCAATTAATCGTTACCTAACACTATTCTATAACTTACGATACAAATCTGAATTTTAAAATTTGTACCATCTATCTTTTCCTAACTCTATGGTTATTCGATTCTAAGAATATTGGTTAACCTTCGTAGAATTACATACAAAGATTCCAGACACGTTATATTGAGAGAAGTTTGATCTCAAATATTAACTTTAAGTTAAAGTTTTAATAACCCATGAAAATACTGGAGGATTAGGGAAAGGAATGGCGAAAAGTTTTACTCACCAACCGACCGCTACTCCCATACTCAGCTTTTCTTTACCCGTAAGAGAAATTTATTTGGTTCGGCGGATTTACGTTATTCGTAGATTTTCTTGCAAAAATTTCTGACGGATTTGGACATCAGAAAAACCGCGGAAAACCCGTGAAAATGATGAAAATCCGCGCCGGCTGCGCCACTCTTAATTTGGGAACGTTATTACGGGTTTTTAAAAAGCTAACTGATTTACTTATTTAATAAAATAAAACTAGGGTGATTACGTCCACACCGATTTGGAGGCGCTTTAATAATGAATTAAGTACATGAGGTTCGGATGCAGCCGGACGACACCCAGACGGCTGCATCAGCATTACACAATTCTAAGAAGCTGCATTCCAATGCAAGCAAAAACAATATTATAAACTTAATCTAAGGCTGAGGGGTGAGGGGTACACATAACTAGGTATTATGTATTATTCATAATATTTGACTTATTAAACTCAATTTCGTCGGAGTATGTTAATAACAATATAAGTAACGTGACTTGAAAGTTGTTTTAGTCTTATTGTATGTTATTACTACTGTATTGAATATTAGATGAAAAAAACACTTAAGCGGAAAAAATATTTAAATATGTGGAGTACTTAAGTACGTTATATAACGAAGTAAAGACAAATCAAATAAAAATTTTGCTAACGGATTAGAGAAACACGTTTTAAAGAGACGAAAATAGAAGTTCGTCAATTTTCTCTTTTCGCATTGATAAATTTCGCATTGTCAGATGACAAAATAAAATGTTACTTCGTGTCCATACACAGATCATGATCATCATGATCACATATCGCCTAACTTAAAACAACCATGGGTGGATAATAAAAACGATTTATTGTCCTCACACCATAATAATATGTATTAGGATAGATAGGTGGTAATAGAATGGCTTTGAACATATGCGTTCAAGTTCCGTATTTTTAAAACTCACATTTTGTACAATACCATATTCTTACCCAGAGCAGGCAGTACCGGTTAATGTAAGCTCTCCGACTTCTGATCGTTTTGATTTAGTTAGATGGTTCTCCTCATCGATTTCGATAACGGCCATCCTAGTTATTTTGTGTCTCTATTTTTATGGGCCTTAAGGTGACGATACATGTCAAACCTCCCTCTCGCTCGCACTATTCAACTTTTTGAAGATATAAAATGACTGAATAGTATAGGAGATAGCAACGTTTTCGACAAAGAATTTTAGGTCAGCTGATTTTGTGATATGTTGTCCTTCTTGCACTTTCGGTTAGAGTCTGGGCTATCTGGCTGGTGGTAGCGGTTGCGTTCATTAGTGCGCATCCTACCTGTCCAGGTAATAATCCTGGATTTTAAAAGCATTTTAGAAGGCGTAATTTTTAATTTTTTGTTTTTAAATAAGTCTACCTGACATACTTTTTTTATTGCCAGAGATTTTTGACAATGCTAACTATGTTCCATACGTGATTTTATTTTTATTTTTTATAAAAAATTCAAAGTATTTTATAATGTCTGTAATTTTAATATTATGTTATTTAAAGATAAGAAAAACTTAAAATAAATTTGCCAGACATTAACTCGATTGTTAAGTCTTGAATTAAAATTAAAAAGTCATGTAAAGTATTGCAGTATCATGCTAGTAGTCAGAGAGAGACAGCTGAAGGTGCGAGAGAGATAGACAACGAGAGTGGCGAGATAGGCAAGTCGCGCAAAAAAAAATGGACCCCTGACCGCGGGGCAAGGCTCAAACTTATTATTATTATGACACTTTATATAATTGTAAACTCGTCTAAAATACATTTTTTACTATAAACCTAATATTATCTACTTTAAACATAAATAACATCAAAACAATATAGTAAAAAATGTATAAAAACGGGAGACCACCGACCGCGGGGCAAGGCTCAAACGGTCAGTGGCTAGGGCTGCAGAGAGAGGAACCTCCGCACAATCCGTGCCGAGTCCAGGAGAGCCGCCTTCTGTATCTGACCCTTGATCCAGCTGCCTAGCGAGAGCCTCTTAAGGTATTGGTCAAGGCTCTTCGCTATCAGACCGTTCACTGAAACGACTATCGGAACGATAATTGTTGAGTCGACATCCCACATAGCGATAATCTCGTGTGCCAAGTCAAGGTACTTGCTAAGCTTGTCCTTCTCGGCCTTCACGAGATTAGCGTCGTGTGGGATGGTGATGTCAACAAGTATCGCCCGGCGTTCCGACCGGTCTACCAGGACGATATCAGGTTTATTCGCAAGAATAGTCCTGTCCGTGATGATAGAGCGGTCCCAGTAGAGCGTAGCACCACCATTTTCGAGAACCGGTACCGGTGCGTACTTATAGTACACCTTTGGACCGACAAGGTCGTATTGGAGAGCAAGCTGCTGATGGATGATCTTTGCTACTTGGTTGTGTCTGTGCAAGTATTCAGTGTTAGCGAGGTGCGAACAACCCGAAAGTATATGTCTGAGGGATTCACCGGGACGATGACAAGCTCTGCAAATGTCAACGGTTCCATCCTTCATGATATACTTTCTGTAGTTGTTCGTCTTTATTACCTCATCCATAATCGCAAAGACAAAACCTTCGGTTTCCCCAAAGAGGTCACCAAAACGTAGCCAGTTCACGGATGCGAGTAGGTCTACATCAGGCCCTGTAAGGGCTTTGTAGAACCGTCCGTGCAGCTCCTTACTCTCCCATACGACCTTGCGGTCGAGGGCACTCAGCACCGTAGGTTTGTGCCAGTTCTCCTTAGCCAGTGAGAGCGGGGTAAGGTTCTTGTCAACTGCTACGACATCACGATGCATCTCACTGTCGGCATGGAGGAAGTATTCTCTGAGCTTGCACACCTCGCGGTTATGGAGGGTCTTGGCATTTAAAATGTATTATTATTAATATTATTATTATTTTGTTATTATATGCACAGTGAAAAGTAATTTACTTTCGTAATGGTTCTCTGTATCATTCTCGACTTATTCTGCAACTGTCTCTCTCGGACTACTAGCATTATACTGCAATACTTTGCATGACTTTTTAATTTTAATTCAAGACTTAACAATCGAATTAATGTCTGGCAAATTTATTTTAAGTTTTTCTTATCTTTAAATAACATAATATTAAAATTACAGACATTATAAAATACTTTGAAATTTTAATAAAAAATAAATAAAAAATCGCGTATGGCACATAGTTAGCATTGTCAAAAATGTCTGGCAATTAAAAAAAGTATGTCAGGTAGACTTATTTAAAAACAAAAAAATAAAAATTACGCCTTCTAAAATGCTTTTAAAATCCAGGATTATTACCTGGACAGGTAGGATGCGCACTGATGAACGCAACCGCTACCGCCAGCCAGATAGCCCAGACTCTAACCGAAAGTGCAAGAAGGACGACATATCACAAAATCAGCTGACCTAAAATTCTTACTTTTTAAACGTTGCTATCTCCCGTACCAGAATGTAGTTATGCAAAATAGCAAACCTTCACGGCCCCTTCCGCCTTCACGGCAAGAAAAGAACCATAGTCACACCGGCGTGACTATGGTTCTTTTCAAGCCTGTGGCGCTACTGATCGAATGGCTCATAATGAAAAGATAACAAGTTAAATTGTTTAATGTAGGGTCATATTTTAAGAACAAACATGACCATAACAAAAAATACCCGGCACAGAATTATATAGTCTTTTGCCAGAATCATACAACTATGTCCTTTTCATTTCCCACGAGTCTCATCAGTGGAGGCTCTTGGACAAAGTTCCATACATTTTTGCCTATTGTCCTTTACGTACAGTTTTGGCAGTTCTCGCGATATAAAAATAAAAATAAATTTTTTTTTAATAAGGATAACTTATAAAATCCATGGATAGGGGATAAAAACGGAGACGAAAACTGATTGGAGAAGGTACCCAGTTATATCACCCTCTGAATGAGACCCACCCAGGTGATGATGAGCATCTATTAGCTAGCGCATCAGGGAAGCGGTGTTTTTGCGGATAATGGCATCAAAATTGACCGTTTGATATTCTGCAAACATCCACTAAACGAGTATATCTAACGTGACATGGATATATTTTTCTGGGAATATAAATAAAAAATAGCCTGTATTATAATTTTCACAGTTCTCTCGATTTATATCTAACATGACATGAACCCTGAGAATCAGGGCCCAGTATTATATACACTATTTATAATAGACATAATTGGCCATGTAAATGTTAAGTGCTCATTTGCTCTCAAAATTGGCGGCAAACCATAAGTTATCTGACCGTTTTTTGTATTCGACTTTATTACCTACGTACGATATGAACGGGTGTCCTTGCCAATGTAGAACTTTACTTACCTATACGCGTCGAATCTAAATAAAAACTGTGAACCAAGATGAAATAAGTGAAATAAGTTTTTAGTATGTAAGTAGGTACTAAAACAAAAAGTTGTATTAGTTTAATGATGTTGAGAAAGTAGCAGTTAGTTGCCTACAGTAGATTTAGGTCTTTGTACTTTGCCTAAATATAGATTTAATATTTACCTAGTATAAATGATAAATATATAGGAAGTACAAGGGAGGTTGTATGGAAGTCTCAGTTGTGTTATAATGATGGATAATTTTGAGGTCTCGTCATTTTGTCAGGCGTTTTCCGCCCACACGAAAGGCATCATCTTTCGTAACCGAATTTATCTGTTAACTTTGATTTATTCTTGTTTATGCTAATTTAATCATAGTGTGCATATTTTTATCCACCAAAATTAAGTATTTCTTATTTTAATAAGAAAATACGCAGCTAGTTAGGATCTTGGGAGAGGTACTAAGTAGAATACTAAATTGCATTGAACTTCGGTTCAATAATTTAGCTTTATTATATACTGAAAAAATAGCACGAAATAACAAGAAAACTGAAAGTAGGTATCAAAAAAAGTTCGGGGTATTTAAATTAACTTTGAACCCAGCCTCACATAACTGGCCCAACCTGAAATCAGCTTTATAGGAAAACAACTGTTGTACCCACACTGCATTTTTGACACCAATCACAATACATAGTGCATTGAAATTTTAAGTTCAACAGGCATGGAAGTGGAATATGCAAAAACGACAATTAAGGCAAAGAAGAGTATGCGTTGGAAATATATTCAATAGATACGTAATTAGTTAGATTGCGTAGTGTCTGGGGATGCGTGTCGCTTTCCACGGCTCAGCCGTTACATGAGTATTAGGAATGCTGCTGTCGTGCTTGTCGCACTTCATATGAAATGAAACTATTATTACCCCTCTTATTCATAACCAAATGTCATTTTCCAACGCTCGATAAAGTAAGCTTGTCCCTGTCATTTAAATGTAAATAAAAAGAGGTGACAGCGAGGACAACATTTTTTTCATCTTGAACGACGGTTGTCAATTTTATTAAATTTTAATTTCTAGTGTTTTTCTAATGTATGTCGTTTAATATTCATGGTATTATAAGCGATAAATGTTAGATAAAAGACACAAGTACTTTTATCTAACATTTATCGCTTTTACTATGTTGATTTACTACGTTGCCTCGTATTATTAAGAACAATTATTATACTTGATACTGGCGAAATTGTGGATAACTATCCCAGAAGCCATTTAATAAAGAAGTGAAGTGAATTGAAGTGACAGCGATATTTTTAAGGCCGTTTTAGCTATTTGAGGTTAGCGAGTTGTAGAACTGTATGAATAGGACGGTTAGTATACAACTTTGCCCCCGCATCATCCCGTTCAGCCATTTAAGTGCTGTGCTCAATTAAGTGTTTATTTAACTAATTACGTTGTAATTTTGTGCTAGAATACCGTACATAGGTAACCCGTATTCGATACGGTAGCAATAATAAAAACTTGTTTCTAAGGTTATCACGTCTCATTTTATAATGTATAGCATCTTGCTTCGCATTCTTAAGTATATCATCATCATCATCATTTCAGCCGGCCCACTGCTGGGCTAAGGTCTCTCTCTTGTTATATGTCACTTACCTCGATCCTGAGCTAGTCTAGGTGCCGCCCACATAATAACAATAATATTAGTACATTGGTTCCTACGCATTGAAAGGTATAGAAAACAAAGATCTTTATTTCCATAAATAACTTTTCCCAATCTGTAGAATGACACAGAAAAAAAATCGAAACCGAATGACCGGAACATATTAATACTTCGTGTTTACATAGACACAAGGTTCGTAACAGCTCTTAAACGTGAAGCGTAAGATAGGCTTTTGAACTGTTTTTGTTATTTTATCAAAGTATTTATACTTTGGACACAGGACTTTTTCTTAAAATTAAAAAAAAAATATGCTGACTTAAATAAAAAAAATCTACTTATTTAAACACATTTGGCGATTGGGAGTTCTACTCTAACGTTTGAAATAATTAGATCTGTTTTTGCCGAAAAATGGTCTTCATAATACACTGTGCCTTGTGGAAAGGCGCATTATCGTGGTGCAAAATCCAAGAATTTTCTTTCCACAAATCTGGTCTTTTTCGTCGAATTTGCTCTCTTAAACGTGCCGCATCGACTCGTGAGACACAGAAAGTTTAGCTGCTATCTCTCGCAAACTTGAATGAAGATTTTCATTCACTAAAGGAAATAGTGTATGAAAATCTTCATTCAAGTTTGCGATATTAACTTCATTTGCACACATTGATAGCCTACCAGAGCGAGGCAAATCTTCCATCACATCTCGAATGCTTTTGAACCACCTCTTGTCACATTGTCACCTCACAAAAAGCACATGTTTGTGATAAAGTCAATTCGTAAGCTTTCTGTATTATTTTATTTAAAAAAAAAAACACATTAATTTGGAACCATAAATCATCCATTCCCGATATTTTTTTGACTGAATGTATACTATTACTATCCTAACGCAACAAAACACCTTACGTGTATTCAGTATTTTCAGTATTCAGAATAGTACCTATATATTCGGTATTCGGCCGAATAGTATAAAAGCAGCCGAATAATGGTCGAATGCAATCTACTATTTGCAATTCTCAGTTTTTGTTGAAGTTCAAATTAACCTAATTGTTGTCCGATATGCTAGAAATTGCTCACATCCTTAAAAATTGTCTTGACATTTAGTTGCGGCTGTAAAGAAATTTCGTAAACATCCTGCCTTAACCGTCTACCGCCGATCATACTCAGCACTTATCTGAGATTATAATTTAATTACCGACGCAGATTTGCATAGCCCAAGCACCATAGTAGAGAAAATAACCTTATTACAGACGCTTGCAATATGCCTACTTAAATAGCATGGCACGAAGTCTTGGGACGGTGATGAAATTTCCATTCCAATGGCAAATATTCTAAATCGCTCTAAATTAACTAGTTCATTGAAGCATAGTTAATACTAATAATACTACTTATACAAGGGTGCCTTCCACTTCAGCAGACTAATTACAGCCTACATTTGTACGTCCATTATCTTCTGCAATCATCAGGAAATTGTGTTTTAGCTAGTCCATTTAGTGCATTACTTTCTAAGTGTTAAGTGCGCTTGGCCTTTTTTTAGTATGTGCTTTAATAAAAACAGGTGAACGAGACGGAGGCGCAGCTCGCTCCAAACGAGATCAAGGTTACTCACCGCCTGCTCTATCGCTAATTATGAGAGTTGCTCTAATATCAGTAATAGTTCAATGGTACGTTACTACCTGATTATAGCAGCCAGCTGCACAGTAGGTACACAATACAATCGTGATGTTTGATGAATGGTTGCGTTCGGAGCGGAACGTCTTCGTTTCGAGGTCTAATGAACGAACTCCATGTCTAATGCGAGATGCGCGACCGCTTGATGGGTCGAAGATTGGAAGGGACGCTCGCCGGCCAAGGACGCTCAGGGAATGTGAAACACCTCAGGAGTACTTTACTTCACAGCTGTCTTCAAAAAGTGCATTAAAAGTTTGAATGCAATGCACCTTTTATGAGGCCTTTTTATCTTATTTGAGCATGTTGGCGGACCTGTGCTAGCCCATTTCTAAATGTCAATGTCGAGTTACGCTGATACAGGAAGAAGTGACTGGGCGTTGCGGTGCCGTTGGCACTTAGCTCGTTTATGTATCTATAACAAGGACGCCCGGCAAGGATATTAATTGATTGTTCTTCGAACAAGGCGGCTCACTTATTTGCCTGCAATTAACTATTGCTTATTATAAGTAGGTCGAGATGGCGTCTATTTGAGCACTGTCCAAATGTGCCGTATTTGGTTACACGGCTTAAAGGATCGCGACCGGTATTCTAGATGCGTAGTAGGCATGTGGACGGGAGTTTGAAGGTTTTCTCGTATCCACATGGTTACTTAATGAGGTAGGTATTATATTAGATCATAATACACATTATACGCCATCGTCAGTCGTGCCTAACTATTGAAAACCACTGCCGTCACAAAAATATAGCTGCAGGGTGAGGACAAAATAGATCGAAATTTGATCATAAATCCATCTCTTACAAATTCCTTTGGCCAAAGGTGAGATTCAAATGGTTTCAGCATCGAGTCGCTGTCGTTACGACAACGTGCGCGTGCGGTTCCGGGACATGTTACCGCACGGGTCACGAGGGCCCCACAGTTAAGCTCCCACTGCTCCCAGAGTTAAGTTTAGCATATCAAATAAGCAGGTGCTTGATTTCCGACTATTACTTGGCAAGTGATATATTGCACTTGAGCGTCGGTGTAACTTTTTGTTCATCATAAACGTAAGGATTACAATGTATCGATGTAACCAGTCACAGGTGTAGTACGATTGCAAGGTGTGTAATATTTGCCATGCGGTTCCTACTACATATATCCATCAGAACTAAAACAATTATAAGCATACCAAATAACGTACCAAACTAATAGATAATTTAGTAAGTACTTCCTCTTCAGCCCATCACAGAAATCCACTGTAAGACAATGTCTGTCTCTTCACAGTATTATTGTGGAGGTAAACTGAGGTACTGTGTCGTCTGTCGTCTGGATCATCTTGGCATTATTCATGTCTTAAGGGTGTTGCCACACCCAAGCGCTAGATGATGAATGGATTACTTCGATCGAGGTAGATCGATTAATGTTTGACTGGTCGACAGACACCTGGTTGATCGACATGAATTAAAATGTCTTTTCCCATTATTAATAATTTTCCCGATGTTCTTGAACATTCAGTTTTATTAACTTATAGGCAAGTAAGCCTTTCCGTCAAACAATGCATTCCCAATCCTTGCCAAGACAGGGTATGCAGTAGATATCTAAATTCATATGGAATTGAGTATTTCTTGTTTTGTACTAATTAAATAGTAAGTCAATTGAATTAGTACAAATCCATTCATCCATTCCTTTGTAGAGTTTAAGTTGTCTATTGGCACATTAGCGATTGTAATAACAACTTTTAAACAGGGTGCTAACATCTTACAGACGCATCATTGTTTAAGTAAGCATAGTGTTTCACTATTCAAAGTTTTCTCAACTTCTGCAAAATACCCTTGAGTTGCCAGTGCGATTGGTTCGGTGGTCCAGTTGGTCAAGCGCCAAGTTATAATTCGTCTGCCCTTATCCCACTTTGTAACGTAGCCTAATTTGTCAGCACAACATGTTTTCATATTCCATTCATTTTTATCAGCCGTCAACTTCTATTTGTTAACAAAACTCTTAACTGGTCAAAACTACCTTTATTGTTTAAAGTTTACTGTACGTTTACTTAAGTTAGAAGTATTACTTTATTTAGTATTTACTATTATTTAGTTATAAGCGCTATTATCTATTGATCTCATAATTATTATAAATGCCGCCTGTAATTGCCTTTGTCTTTTTTTTGGACTATTAGGTCCTGAAGCTATTCGGCCGAGTCCTATAATATACCGCGTAACCTATAATAACGCTTCGTTTTCCATGAAAAACTATCCAATTTAGGATACCTAATATACTTGTACACTTAAGGAATTGTTAGAACACGTTAGTCATTAAAATTAAAATTACTTTAGTGACCATCGAGAGAAAACGTCGTAAACGTCGAAAAATTTGTAAAAAAATCATTCATCGTCTTAATTAAAGCAATACTAGTACATTTTCTGTGCCATCTAAAGAACTCGTGAAGTGTGAAAGACAGACAGACAACGCCCTCAAAACTATTAGAACTAGTGGGAAATTGCAAAAGTCCCATCAAAATTGATCCAGTAGTGTTTGTGCAATCTTCTAACAGTAAGAGTTGCGTAGATGCATTTATCGCGTGGTATTGCATTATACTGGGAGGATAAAACATACACATTGTTCAAATAGTTGTTTACGTATTTATGCTCTGAAATACTAGTCTACATTCCCATTGGCTTGATATCACAATACCAAGGAAGCTTATCGAGAATTTTCATTGAATTCGCGACGTATTTAGAGCAGCGAGAATGCAATGGTTGTAGATCATTGTCGATACTCCGTGGTCACTTGCTTCCTCTACCTTTCACCTGCCAAAGGCAGGTTAAGATATTACACAACTGGGAAAACGTTTATCATTTATCTACATCGCTGTCTTACTTCAGACGGAGTACGAAGTACTGTATAAAACAAGCATACTACATAGTTAGTGAAATGGTATGACAGAATAACGTATTCCAAAAACGGCATGCTTAAAGTCGCATGCCGTTTTTATGTCTACTCTACGACAGAGAAGACAACGTATTTCTCTAGATTGTGGATCATCCCTGCATCCCAAAAATGCTTTTTCCCCAAATGTTTGTTCTTATCTATTCTAAGTACAGATAATCGTATTTACAGCACTTAAAATGTTGCTACATCTACAACCAAAAATTAGTTTTCTTTTTCTTTCGTCGATAAAACCATGTCTACGGTTGTGCCAAGCCCGGCAGGTAGGTACATCATCATGTCATGTTTACAAAGAGTAGAGAAGGACATAGATGTGTGCTTTACACGGAGATATATTTTTGATATACTTTGGAGTAAGAATATGCATGCAAAGACGATTCCCATACTCATGTGTGTATTTTATTAAGGTTAATAATTAAAAGGCTTTTATTAAGGTGTTTAAGGTTCCGTTCCCAAAGGGTAAAAACGGCACCCTATTACTAAGACTCCACTGTCCGTCTGTCTATCGATGTCGGTCACGAGGTTGTATCATGAACCGTGATATCCAGGCAGTTGTAATGATCACAAATGATATTTTTCTGTTGCCGCTATAACAACAAATACTAAAAACAGAAAAAAAAAGTAAGTGCGGCTGCCATCCAAAGGTTCGGAACACTATGTGCGCGAGCTTGACTCAAACTTAGCCGGTTTTTCTATAAGTTATTCTAATATTTATTTTTTCAACGTCCCTCTTTCGGTGTTTATTGGATATTTGCTTGTATTATTATTATCTAAAAATACTTATTTATTTGTAGTGCACGGTTCTCGTCTTAGAACGTTACCGTTCTAGATAAAGGTCCAGTCTGAAAACCAGCGCTCTTACCTTACTTACATCAAAAGTTCGGTAGAAGCATTAAGCTGAGACAGGAACAACAGGAAGGGGGTAATAATAAAAAAAAAATATAAAAATAATCCGTGTGCTGTGTTTTTTTAATGTTTTTTAACTACTATTTCGTTACCTTACCTATCTTACTGTTGTTTGTAAATACATTCGTATTCTAATAAGTTCACACTCGAGCATAAAAAAAGAATTCATGGTTATGTCATACGATTGCGGTAGATGGACCTATTTATGGTATATTTACGCCTTCTAACAAGAATGTTTGTATTAAGATTTCCATTTTCAAAAGTGAGACGATAATCGCCTTCTTGCGGATATCATTCAGGCAACTTTTATTATAATAATTATAATAAGAATTAGGTGGTTATCCATTAAAATAAAATACTGGACAGACGGCATGTCCAATGTTTTGTTCAGGACATAAGATGATTGAAGCAAAACCTCTCAATTATGTTACGTGCTGCATTTACAAAATCTATATCTGTCAGGCTACGCCGACAATAATTCCGTTTTCAGCTTCACTTATCCATTATGTAAATTTACGTGAGCCGAGGTCTGCTACTGGTTTTAGTTTTTGCCGTTTTGTTATTCAACGCACAAGTGTCGTGTACTACAGGCCATTCAGTTTGACGTTTGTTTAGGCTCAGCGCACACGACCCACTCGTAACTGACATCTTTTCACATGCATTTTACGATTGGTCTCCACTAGACGCGCATGGCCGGTATGTAGAATAGAAATCAACGGCTTGACATCGGCTACAGTGGCTATCGTCAGTGACTTGCGCTAAGATCACTACAGTAGGTACGCTTCGCGTAGGCTCTTTTCGTGCTCGGTTCTATTGCGCTGCGGCTGCGGCCCATATTCGTTGTCTGCCTTTCTATGGGATTAGTTAATCGCAACTATTGGTTACCACGCTTAACTTTACCATTTACGTTTACGTAATTTTGTTGCCGGACGGCGGCCAGCGGCGGAAGCCTATTTATGGTAATAAAATACTAGACGGACGCCCGTTACTTTGTTTGTTTTATGGTTTCTGCTAATATATCTGGGACTTTATGGTTTAAAACTGATGGATTTTTCAAACTAAGCCAAGTTTTACTTCCGCTTGTGAACACCGCTCGCCCTAAACTACCTAAATGATAGTAGCCCGGAATTTCCGGGTACACCTAAGCTGCACATTGATTGAAAGACAATGTATGATGCAATTTTTTGTACATATAGGCCCGTATTCTAGATATTTAACATTATAATACAATATCTTTATTGATAACACAAAGTTATTGTATACCAAACAAATATTTAAATTAAATTACTAAATTATAAAGCTAATTCGAGGTTATACGATTTGCGGCCTTATCGCTAAAGTGATCTATTCCAGGCATCTAGAATAAGGCATTCAACAAACTTACGTCATCTGTAAAATTCATTGTGGCCTAAATGTATTGAGATAAGGTAGGAAGGAATCACTACAGACTAGCCTTCGCTGCACCGAGACATCATCAGTTTTGTAGAGCGCTTTCCCAGAAGTAAATGGAATTAATGCAATTCATACTTGTATCAGTAAACAGTAAGCCTGTTGTAGGCGTGTATGTCTCGTTACAAGTAATAGGATTCATTACATAAATGGAGCATAAATGCCATTATTTTATCCCCATGTTGCAAACCTACAGGCAAACAATTTGAAAGTATTTAGTACCTACCGGTACGAACTATGCTCCTACTGTTACATTGTTTGCTAATGTAACTCAATTTTTAACCAACTGCAAATAATAGGAGGTTCTCAATTTCATAACTCTGTCATTTATGAACCGATTTGTTTTTTATCTTTTGGAAGGAACACTACAGGTCTTTCCCATTTAATTTTGAATAAAATACTACCCCTAAGAATGGATTTCTTTGAAGTTGCTTTTTGAATTAAAATATATTTGGTCAAGTGGGGTATTATTGTAAGTACATTAATACATCATATCCGAATAGAATCGATTAGTAAGTGGTTTATATACAATAATTGTGTTATAAGTATATTTCATGAAATATATAAATTAACATTCAGAATTGAATGTGTTGATTATATAGAAATGTAAGTACGAGTACGTACAGTACACAATATAATAATTTTCGTAATTAACAAGAAATTTATCTTTCTTAATAGGTATTAATACAGATGCCTGTTAAATGGAATTTTAAAAACTTTCGGACCACTCTTGCCCAAAAACTATTGTATTTTATTATACAATAACGTTTAAATGTAATTAAATGATTACAGTTTATAGCGTAACCTTTGAAACAACTCTCTCTACCTACCTAAGTACCTCCAGGTATCCAATGTCAATGAAAGTTTATTATTCAATGTGTCTTTTGTGTGTGCACTAATTTTATTCTATTCAAATAACTGACTAAATGAATATTATGCAACTTTATGTAAATTGATATATGATTGTTCACATAAGCTTTCAATTTGTTGTTCTTTTAGAATTTTCCTATTTACATAATAAATCAATCTAAATCAAAGAGTCGTAATTATAATATTATAATATAAATATTTTATTTAACGCCAATACAGGAAAAAGTTTGTAAAAATATAAAGGAGAATGCCATCTGATGTATGGCGCTAGGTACCAAGACTAAAGTGAGTGCGTCAAATAAAATCTCCAATAAGTTTATAGTCGATTCTACTGTCAAAATAATTAAAAATGAGGGTTATTGCCATAGTAACACTTTACATCAATGTGTGTTGCCAAGTAACGTATATATCATTGGTTGTTGCAGTCTAATAACGGCGTACAGCGGAAACCAAATCAACGAAATATTTTTTTACTTGATCATTAATCCCGTCGGTGTGTAAAACTAAAGAAAATGTTAATGTTATATATATAAAATATAATAAATTTTATGGGATACGTTCGGTTTTGACGCAATTGGTACGGGTTCTCGGCATTCTCCTTTGAGGAAGTAATAAGTTTTTACAAAAAAACTTTAATTTATTTAAACAACTGTATAGAATTATTTCCAGTCCAATGTGTACTTATGTTTATTACCTTAATTAGATATTTAGTCCAGCAGTGAACTGCTATAAGTGAATAATGATGATCCTACTATCATATATTTTTTTAAACTTGCTGTACTGTGTAGGTTTTAAAAGCCTTCCATAACTACAATTTTTATCGAAAGCAGAAATGAGACGAGTTACATTGTAGATAATTATTTTATATTGAGACTTCCTTTGTAGATGATTATTATATATTATATTCAAACTTCCAATTCTCCACTATATTATGCTAATCCTTTGTACAATACACAGTAGGTAGTCCGTTATAACTTCCTAACCGTTCCCATTCCAAACGACAATCATCACCGCGCTCGACCAGTTGCCAGCCATCACCATCTACCGGAACAAACAAAGTCAAAGCCGTGACTTAGCAACGTTATTCTTAAAGTTGGTCGAGTGCGTTTAACAATTTTAATATTTGACAATTATTAACTTATTTTTAGAATAATTAATTATAATTTATGATTTGATTTACAATCATATTTTAAATACCTAGGTAATTGCACACTTAAAATAAATAATAACTTATAAGATCTAGTAGGTTCTACATAATTAGGTAATAATTACCAAGATTTCTAACAGTCGGCCCTTCCTGATTTATTTCACGTCCCGGGAAAGTTTATTATCATCCTTACAAATAAAAATAGGTACAGAAATTACAATATTGAAACAGGTATATTAAGTATACTACCTTTAACTCTTAGATAAATAATACAGCTATGATAATGTTACTAAATTCGTGTACCAGATCAATTGGAACATCAGGGTAATTTCTCAGGCATCCCGTTTGGATTTTAATGCTTAAATAATACAGCCAAGCCAGCTTAAATTAAAACATTGGGGCTGTATCCCCAACGTTTGTCTTAGCATAAATAATACAGCCAAGCCAGCTTAAATTAAAACATTGGGGCTGTATCCCCAACGTTTGTCTTAGCATAAATAATACAGCCAAGCCAGCTTAAATTAAAACATTGGGGCTGTATCCCTAACGTTTGTCTTAGCATAAATAATACAGCCAAGCCAGCTTAAATTAAAACATTGGGGCTGTATCCCCAACGTTTGTCTTAGCATAAATAATACAGCCAAGCCAGCTTAAATTAAAACATTGGGGCTGTATCCCCAACGTTTGTCTTAGCATAAATAATACAGCCAAGCCAGCTTAAATTAAAACATTGGGGCTGTATCCCCAACGTTTGTCTTAGCATAAATAATACAGCCAAGCCAGCTTAAATTAAAACATTGGGGCTGTATCCCCAACGTTTGTCTTAGCATAAATAATACAGCCAAGCCAGCTTAAATTAAAACATTGGGGCTGTATCCCCAACGTTTGTCTTAGGATAAATAATACAGCTAAGCCAGCTTAAATTAAAACATTGGGGCTGTATCCCCAACGTTTGTCTTAGCATAAATAATACAGCCAAGCCAGCTTAAATTAAAACATTGGGGCTGTATCCCCAACGTTAATCTCTACTTGAATAATAGGAAATGACAATGATGCCATTTCTTATAATAATTTCTTATTTGAGTTAATTATACATAATTCTTATTGTTTCAATTATCATATTATATGCATACATTATTCCCTGATGGAATAATTGATTAATGGAAAATTATAATAAATACCTAATGCCGTTTCTTATAATAAACTTTTATTTTAATTCATTATTAACTATATTAGAATTTTAATTCTCATTTTATTTATATACTTGTTTTACAACTTAATCAAACCTGTATCATCGTCTTAATCAGAGTTTGATTTTGATTCTGCCCCACTGAACACCATCGAAGGATGGATTTTGGCGACAAAGAGAATACCACTAAAGTTCTTATTTACCTTTTGTGATTACGATGTGTCTTGATTAACAATCGGTCATTATCCAAAGCTTCTATTAGGATATGGCCCTTTAAGTTTTAAATGTTACTTCCTTCTTACTCTTATCAAATCATTCTTTTTTTTTCTCTGATGTATTCAGTTATTTTTTTTTTCGAATTTCCACTAGATTATTTGAAATATTTTCTAAATCATCTGTAACGCTTAGTTGTAGTAATGAACCCTCTACATTAAGACTGATCATACATACAAATATCCCAAATAACCTAGACACCGATAATAGAGTCTGAGCAGGACTTTTGCCGGTGCCCTTATTTACAGAGTTATTGAGTTAGTACTATGGGAGTTCATTTTGACTATAATTAAAACATTTCGCAGGCTTGTGGGGTGCTTTTACATCATTTTGGCTATGAGCCACCTTATTAAACAATGTAGAGTGTCTATCTTCGGACTTGTTTTGTTGCATAGGCAAATTGGATATGTCATATATATTTGTTAATCTTACATTTCTGAGAAATACTAGCAATTTATCTAGTTCTGAAAACTGTGCAGCTTCTGCACTTGTTCTCACGGATCGGTCTTCTATTCGAATAAAATGCAATCTATGGCATATTTACCAAATATATTGCATCGATTGAAAAGTATAACCTTTTGATAGAAATACTCTTCAAGAGACTCTCCAAATTTGGCCTTGCAAGCCAGCATGTCCGTCAATAATTGCCCAAAATTTTCCTCACTAGGAAAAGCTACTTTAAGTTTATCCTGCCATTCAACCCATGAAAACAACAGACTAGGTAAGCCTTGATACCATTTTTGGGCTAATCCCGTCAATTTTGGGAGCGCGTAGTGGATGGTTTGTCTGTCAGTTCAGTTATAAATCATAGCACACTCATTGACTTTATTGATCCAGATATGTATCGTTTGATTTCGTTTTGAAGGATCAAACTCTGGAATGACATTTAAGACTGGGTAACGTTCACTGTTCCCGTCTGCTGTTTTCATGTTCTGAATGAGTTCCTTAAATGTGGTAACTAAAGAATTTGAACTAGAATCAGTATTCATTCGGTCAACTGGAGTATTCGCTAAAGGTGAATTTTGTAAAGGAGTGATGTTCCGTTGACCAGCTTCAGGGACAACACCGGGTATCGGGCTCTCGTGCCGGATTCCAGCTTGTTTTCTTCCAGACCTCTGCCGTGAAGAACGGGACTTCTTCGAATGATGACCGCGTGAGTTGTCATAGCTCCTGTCTTTCTTTCTCTTCTTCCTCTTAATGTGTCGTCTATGCTCCTCCTCAGAGGACTCAGATTCATTCCGAGGGGGCGTGTCGGAAACTGCTTTGCGTTTACGAGATTTCTGACCCATTGCTTCCCTGAAACTGACATAATTTTCAAACAGTAGGTGCTCTTATAAAAACTTTACCATAATAATTTATATGTATGCCATTTATGTAAATATGTGTATGTCTTAATATATATGAATAAGTGAATATCTGAATGTGTGAATATCTGACAATTATACATACAAATCTGATTTTCTCAGATATTTACATAACAGTCATATCAGTGGCAAATAAGTATACAATAGGTACACATTTATCTTCGCCATTTAAATTATATACATATGCGTATATAATAACAATGTCCACAATATATATTAATTATATTCACACAAGTATTAAATTGTTTGGGTTATTTATGCGATAAATATATTTAACTCTACGAGCCATTAAAGAAAAAATATATTCAATCAAGGCTTGATTGGCTTTTAAATTGACGCTTTGAAAGATGAAAACACAACGGCGCACCTACTGGACGTCGCCTTCTCGAGTACGGAGCGTCATGTTCCAGGCCCACATTCAACGTGTTAATATCATAGGCACGTGGTTTTCTCAATAAAATTATTGTTCCCGAAAAAGAAGAAATACGTTCATTCGTTTATACGTATATGCTGGCCTGAGATGATGACAATGATGATGATACTAACGTATTATTACAATGAAGAAACGATAACGCCAATAAACTTTAAAAATATAAAACCAATTTATTATTTAAAAGACTAAAACTTTAACTTAGTCAACCCTCCTATCGACTAGAAAAATAACTGAATACATCAAACTTTTCAATTTGCTAAATACCTATATTGAATCTTGTAAGCATTGTGCGACTTCAAACACGTGGTCAAAAGAAAATGTTAGCCATTACATAATACAGCCAAATGTAATAAACACTTGCATACCTTTTTCTGGGCGTAAATCCTTCCACTGAGCGGGAATTTTAACTCTAATCACCGGCTCAATTTTATCCCACCTTTCTGATCTTTTATCGAAAGCAGAAATGAGACGAGTTACATTGTAGATAATTATTTTATATTGAGACTTCCTTTGTAGATGATTATTATATATTATATTCAAACTTCCAATTCTCCACTATATTATGCTAATCCTTTGTACAATACACAGTAGGTAGTCCGTTATAACTTCCTAACCGTTCCCATTCCAAACGACAATCATCACCGCGCTCGACCAGTTGCCAGCCATCACCATCTACCGGAACAAACAAAGTCAAAGCCGTGACTTAGCAACGTTATTCTTAAAGTTGGTCGAGTGCGTTTAACAATTTTAATATTTGACAATTATTAACTTATTTTTAGAATAATTAATTATAATTTATGATTTGATTTACAATCATATTTTAAATACCTAGGTAATTGCACACTTAAAATAAATAATAACTTATAAGATCTAGTAGGTTCTACATAATTAGGTAATAATTACCAAGATTTCTAACACAATGATAAGGCGCGTGCCTATAAAATACTTTGAATTTGATCTCCTTCTCAGTTTTTGATCTCCTTGAATTTTAAATGCCTGAACAGACTTTCCATCTAATTGAGAACAAGGAGAACAAACATACTAAGACACATAAACACACAAACTTTTAAATTTATCGTATAATTGTGATATGATGAATTGATTAATTGACGCCTATATATTCGCGAGACAAATGTTTGAATAGTATGCAAATATTCGTTTCTAGTCTGGGTATTTTCTATATAATAATATGTAGTACCTACAAAACTATTTCCTTTATTCAACAAAGCAAACAAACCGGTCTATTTTTTTATTATAAATGTAACTAAACTACTTAGGACGGTACGTACGTACCTATTGATAAAATTACCTTGGTCAATTTTCTCTGCATAGTCATTAGTATCTAATATTCCTGCGCTAAACAGCTAGTTGCCAGTAGACTGTCGAAATGACGCTGAACATAATTTCTTAAATTGAGTTCGACGAAAGGTGATTTCGACACTTGTGTTAGTGCTTAGAGCTCGACACGACAAATCGTGCTAGCAATTGTTTAAACACTACTCGGCTCATAACCTACAACTCTGCCATGATCACTTCGAAACTTGTCAAAAGCTTACGCGTAAGTAACGTACACTCACATGTATACTGCGTAAACGCCGCCGGGGCGCAGCGCCGCGGCCGAGCACGCCTCACTGACGGCGCGCCGAGTCAATTGTTTGCGCTTCAATGACCAAATATAAACAACATACCTATAGATACCATTATTAAAACAGAGTAAATAACATTTAAATTTATTTGCGGCACAACACGTTAGCTATCAGGTTTTATAAAGCTTGAGGGTATTAATATTTCAAAACTGGCGACCTTCAAACATGAGATTATCTAAACTTTTACATTTGAGAGACCGACATCTGACTGAATGGAGGCTGATACATGCAGCGAATTAAGTTGACATTGTGCGATCGACTCGCTGCTCGCTTGGCCAACTCACGAACTTTATGCACCTCTAGATAATGATATATTTATCAAGGTAGGTTCAGATACCTTCTCATTTAAAATCTTAAGTTATAAAAGCTCAAGGGAAACGCTTAAAAAATAAACATTATGTTAATTATTTTCTCCCTTGAGACGACCCACACAGGTCGTCAGACTACAAGATGTGAGACAACATTGTCAAAGTCACGGGCCGTACATGGGCTTAGAGTAGACTAGCGCAGGATCGTGGTGGATGGCACAAGTTGAGGGAGGCCTATACAATACAGCAGTGGGTGAAATCAGGCTGGGTGGGTGAATCATGAAAATGATGAATGATTTTCCAAGTATTGAACAAAAAATAAAAGATATAAAAATAGTGGCATATTAAATCGTACTAAAGAATTTTACACAGGTTTTATAGAGAACCGTTATTGTATAAATATATTCCATTTTTTTAGTTTTTTTACCGTTTTTTGCAAGAGCTAAAAAAACGGTAAATCTTCAATTGATCATAAAAATCTTCGTTAAACCTATATTATGGTAACTGTTTTGTTCTGTTCTAGACACCTGAGGTAATAAAAAATGATAATACTGAAGATGAGCTAAGAAATTCCTGTTTTATAACTTGTTGGAGGCTAATGACATAACACACCAATGCCTTATAATGCAATTTGCAAGACCGTTACATATAAAAGTCAATGTACTGTGTTCACGATGACCTTTCCTAGCAGCTCTTCTTTTGCACAATGTTTATTAGGTATTTGTGTAGATTGAGATTTTACACTGATGACCTGTGTGTCGGATCATTCTATATTAGGCAAAATAATGTATAGATTTTAATATTTTTATTTGAAAACTAGAAAACTGGACTTATACCTATACCAGTGTTCCGCAAAGTGTGTGCCGCGGCACACTATTGTACCGTGGTCATTAGCTGGTGTGCCTCTAATAATGTTATATCTTAAGATTCAATAGGCATACGGAAGAAAAATAACATAAACAACAGAAAAACACGTGGACGTGCGAGTGATGCGTTGTGCTTCATTGGCGCGGCTAGTTAGGTTTGTTGATTAATAAAATATACTTTTAAATAAGAATAAATTTTGATTAATCTTATGTTCAAATTGTTCTCATTTATGATATACCTCCAAAAAATTCCTATTTCCTAAATTTACCTTAAACACAAATGGGAACATCTTTCAAAAGATAAACGATGCTTAGATTATTGGCATCTTCTACCGTAGCGTAATGACAGACAGTGACAGGGCTAACTTTGAGCATTGGTTAACTTTAAATAGCGTTCATAAGTAAGGGGGAAATAGTTTGCTGAACACTTATAAACCTTATAACGATGCCTCATATTAAAATGAAAAATGCAACGTGATATTGGTGAAATTATGAAATGTTACCCCAGATGCTATTGAATAAAAATTGATTGACTGACTGAAACTTATGTTGTCACATCGAGTTAAATGTTGAGACGTGACCGAGGCATCGAACGAAGGCCACTAAGTCATTTTCGCAACAATAAATAGATACTTACCTTGTTTATGTACGGAACAATACCAGATGAAACGTTATCTTGCAATAGATACCTACAAGTATCATCCCGTTGTTAGAAATTAAAAAGAAATCGGCCTCGGATGTCGCAGGTCAAGGGTACACATGCTATTGTGAAGCCAGCTTGATGAACTTTGTGAACTAAACATTGGCCGCATGGCCTCACTCCCCACTACCATCCTATTTTAGGAAATGGATTATAAAATCTTATCGTCTAATATTTGTATGAGTTACTTATATTTTTTTATTAATTTTAAGGTCTTATTTTCGATATTCAAAGGGGCGTCCTAGCATTATCATTATCATCATCATCATCTCGCTGCTGTTATCCCACTCGGGTCGGCACAGTATGTTTTTTCTTCCATTTTCTAATATCAGCCGTCATCAACGCACTCCTTTCTTACTCATATCATCTTTGACATAATCCATCCATTCTAGTATTAGTCCTAGAGCATCATCCTCATCGGCCTATAGCAGTCTCCTGCTGGACATAGCCCCATATGCCCTTAACCCTTAGCGCCATTGCGCTCTGTCTTCAGCTTGCCGTTCAGCAGCCTTTCGCAAATTGGACCAAAAACGGCAGTAATTTTATTTTATTTATTTAACAAAATCCACAATATTGATGATGATGATTTATTAAATGTTAAATTACCCAGTAAAAAGCTTATCGAAAAGTAAATCATCATTTCGTAATTTTTCTTTCTCTCTCTTTCATGTATGTTCATGTTTTTTGTATTTTAAGCGTTTTGGAACTGTCTCTTAAGCCCACCTCTATTTTTATAAAAGGATTCAATCATCAACAGCCTAAAGCAGTCTACTGCTGGGCATAGGCCTCCCATAATCAACGCAATTGCTCCTTGTTCTCAGATCAGCTATAATAATAAGAGTTAATAACGTTTACACTTAAAAAAAACTTGGTCGAAGTTGTTTACAAACATAATTCGGTGTGAAAAATAAACTTGCCGAAGCTTTAGGTCGTTAATTTATTTAAAAATAAGAAATAATATGCATTAAATCAATCGTGTAGGCGTAGTTAGACTAACCCATAATAATATTAGCAAACTTCGTAATAGGCTATGAATTGATGGCTATACCTTAATCAAAAGAATGAACCGATGATCTCAGATGTAAAGCATGTCTATAAATACCAAATGGAAATACTTTAACTTACTTCACACCACACCAACCTATATCAGTCCACTGCTGGATAGAGGCCTTTCCTAATAAAGGGGGATATGCCCATAATCTCCACGCTGGGCATGCGGGTATGGGATCGCAGGGCATAACTTCTCGCACCACTGACGCTGCTGCCCGTCGGCGACCAATGGATTTAGCGGTGCCGGTGTTAGGCTGCGCTATGCCGCAATCAGCAGGCCGCCAGAGCCCCTTTTGTTAGTTAGCAGGGTGCACCACATGCAGGTGAGGTTGGCTTGGGTTCTAAAGATGGGAGTTAGAACCCCTTAGACAGTAAATGTAACAAAATTGTTGATTTAAGGAGGAACAAACATATCACATGTCATACTTCATATATTTTGAACCAACTTTCGCCTTTTTAATATTTGCACATGTTTAAATAATTACGTCTTCACTACCTCAGCTCTAAAATTTAATGCAATCATGTTTTCATATGATCGATAGAGTAAGTCCTGAACTCTACTATAAATAAATTTCAAAATTAAATATTAAGTGTTTTGGAAGATATGGAGATCCGGCGGAGTTGAAAATAAGCAATTTCACTCTTCATAAAATAAATCGATCTTAAGGGCGGACTCATACATCAGGAAATTCGTTTTCTAAAACCATGTCAGAATATCAATTCGAGATTTCGACGCAGTAAATCCAAGCAAATCTATGGACCTAATATTATGCACACAGTAGTTTTCCGTTCGAAGTTTTCTCTTATACGAATTTCTTATGGGGTGTAGGGGTTCCATCCGCCGCCACCTTCGGAACTCAAGCCAGCCTCACCTGCACGCAGTGCACCCTCCTAACTAACAAACGAGGCTCTGGCAGCCGGCTGATTGCGACATAACGCAGCATAACACCGGCACACCTACATTCCCGGGCCGCCGACTGGCAGCAGCGTCGGTGGTGCGAGAAGCTGTGTAATGCGATCCCTAATCCGCATGCCCAGCGTGGGGATTGTGGGCATATCCCCTTTTATCGGGACGCGTATGTCCAGCAGTGGACTCATAAAGGCTAGTGTTGTTGTTGAATAGCCTGGGCATTCGGAGTCCCGCTCGGAAAATGTCTGAAGTCGATAATTCTAGCGTCTCGCCTTGTTATCCAAACAGATATAAACGTATGTGTGCTGTTTTTGGAATTCCGATTAGAAATTTCGGAATTCCTAATGTATGTGGCCGCTCTTAAGCGTTGACATCGTTCCGAATAATTTGACAGGATTTAATATAAGCTGTGTCTCAGATAAAATACCCCATGCATGAATAAATTGGTAATTATTATGACTGACTTATTGGCATTGATTTTAACTGTGTTGAACGCTGGTTGCAATACTACTTAGTAACTGTTGGACACGCGTCCTTGATAAGGTTGGACAACATTCACGTTAGATAAATCTAAGATTAATATTGGTTACAGAAATTCTATTGTATCCGGTTTTGTATTTTGCCGTGTTTGTTTAGCAAGTTTAATATATAATTTATAATAGTGTAATACAATAACTAAAACATCGATATTGTACTTGCGTATTTATTCGATTAATATCGACCTCATCTTCTTACAAATAATTGAAAATAGGAACTACCATGGAGCTTTGATCATAGCGGGGGCGCGCGGGCGCTCGCTTTGAACAAAAACTTGTGCCTTATTTTTTCTCCAAAGAGTGTTTCACTTCTGTTCGTACGGTTTCGTAAAATACACACCTCTTTAGTGCCTCTTTTGATACCGTTTCTTTAGTAAGGCTACGTACGCACTGGCAGGTGGCTTGCTTAGTGAATTACGTTCAGGTTATGTTCTAACATATACGGAAGCCTCACTTGAGGATTTGTGTGTTGAATCTAAAGTGACTAAGGCTAGAAGACTAGGCTCTAGATACTAAGCAAGCCACCCGTTAGTACGTACGTAGCTTAAGCATTACCTTGGATGTTAGGACTATAGTAGAAATTTCATGTGTAAATTGGGAACTACTCTATGTCACGGAGCGGTCGTTTATGCCGACCACTAATTAATAACATCCAACAGTTGTCAACATGCACTAGTAGCTTGGTTTACTTCAATATTCTGAGCAGATCTAAGCAGATAGATAAAGAACAAACATAAACAAACAATTATTTAAAAGCTAGCCGAATAAATAGGTAGGTAATCCGTATGAAAAAGCTACTGAATTACTGAATTACACTTTTTTTTTAGGGTTTGTGTGACTAGGAATGACTGAGTAGGGATGCTTTCAGTATTTTAAAGCGGTCTTATTATATCCAGAATAATGGTATTGGCCATTATGGTGTCTAAATAATCCAATATCACACTAATTATTATAATACTGAAAGTTTGTGTGTTCGTTCTACTTCTTAACCGCCAAATGGATTTGGATAAAACTTTGAATTAACACAGTTTGTGACCTGGATTAACGCTTGGCTATGTTTCACCGGGACACCATGGCGGCCCAACTAGTCGTCGCTACCAACAAAATTTATATATCTCTAAGAGAGTTACTCACCTGCCCCCTTAGCACGCCGTTTTTATGTCTACGATAGAGAAGACAACGTATTTTTCCTGATTGAGGCTCTCCCTGCATCCCAAACATGCCTTTTTTTTATCTCAAACACTTATTTTTGTCTATTCTTTAGTTAAATGTATTTAGAACATTTAAAATGATGCTACATCTACATCCAAAAATAAAAATCTATTCATTCGTCGACTAAAACCTTGTCTACGGTTTGTGTGCTAAGCCGGCTGGTGTCCGTTTGGTTGTGCAACTAAACGGACAGCACCATACATTTTGTTGGTAGCGTCGGACTGGTTGCGCCGGCGTGGTGTCCCGGTGAAACATAGGCCATATGCTTCTTATTATCCCGGTACGCGAGCAAAGCTGGGGCGGAGCTACTAATAGCTCCTTGTTGAGATTCGTGCTTCTCATTCATTACGTCTATCCGGATAAAACTATTACTACCGCAGTATCCATTGTTTTGTATTGAACACGATGATATACGAGTAGATGAACAATTTGAACCTTATCGCCGGGCACCATGAAGGTGGTAATGAAGTGCTAATCGAGTTCTGTGTGTCTGTACCCGTCGGTCGATAACATACTATGTTACAGCTTGTAAAAAATGGCTAGGTCAAAATTTGCTGTGCTATGTTCCTATGTTCTGCAAAATGCGAATTGGACTCGCGCACCGAGGCGAGGGTTCCGTATAAACTTGAAAGGTATGAAATAATTTTTTTGTGATGTAAATTAGTACAAATTTACGGTTACCGGATTTTTCTTTTATTTGCGCTATAAGGCATTACTTAGTCCTTGCCAAATTTCATGATTCTTGGTCGACGGGAAGTACCTAAGTAAGAAGGATTTTGATGAACATAATATATGCATCATAAACGGCTGTATCCTTCGATTGTTAAGACTTAGAATTTTGCTATTTGCACAACTCAAAGGGATTGCAGACTTAAGTATTTGATATTAATCCTACTTGATACCTCCACGCGTTCCTGGATAGCTCTACGCGATTCTAAGAAAAAGATCTTGACAGACGGACGGGCGACGAAGTCCTGTAAGGGTTCTTTTTTCCTTTTGATGTACTGAACCCTAAAGAAAGCCTGTACTGTACAAAAATGATATTCTTAGGTTTTACGACCCGGTTAACAATTTTTCCTCACACACTCATTCCTTGTTTGAAAAAATTGCGGGTAAACTTGCAGAATTGTATGAGATGCGAAACAGGTTGCATCAAAAATTATCTCGGCAGAATATCGATCACAATTTTTTCATCTGTGCTTGAATAGCAATATCTGACGACATTCATGTGTAGTGGAGGTGTATGATCCTGCAGGATGTTGACAAAAACACTCAAACAAGTTCCACTAACGTTCAGCTTACTTTAGCACACATAAGTCAATTTTGCTTGCGACTTTTTATAGAGCATCTTCTCTAAAGCAGTTGAGTTCTCTAAACACATCAAAACCGCCGACACCCACCAATACCGTCTATTACCGATAGCCTGCCGCGAATCGCGATGCCGCCGCTCTGTTTGGCTGTGTTGGTGGATGTCGGCGGTGGCTTGGATTTGTAGACTCCTTCCCGCAACTCAGTATGTTTATGAGTTCGCGTATGTTTCCAGTGTTGGTACGACCATTATCGTGTCTACGATAGAAAATCTCTAAAACCATGGAATGTTCTAGCTGTTACCTCTATAAACTACGGCCGACCTCGCTGCCGACTGAGATAGATACGATAACAATGCAATTGTTGAAAACTTAAATTATGTTGGCTGAGATACGCCAAGGAAGGTTATTTCGATTGTATCGCTATTTGAAAATTGTTGGGTTTGCTTATTTATCCTGCTTATCTATCATTAGTGATTAGATTTATCTAAAGTACTATTATATTATTCTCATGGCATTATCTAAACAATATAGTAAGTCCCGCATAAAAGGTAAGTAGAATATTCGTGTGAATTTATCCGGCTTTTTAACTTCAAGTTAGTATAAGTTTTTGTTCCGGCTTTTTATAAAAAAAATTTAGGTGTGATAAGTTTCAGGAAGATTTATGCGCTCAAGGATTACTTAAAAGATACTTAAATTATTCTCTATTTTATATTTTTTCTACCTGTTTTGTGCTATCACCTCTCTCTACTCAAAGGTTTGCTGGAAGAAAACTCTTAAAGGCTTAAGCTCGCTTCTGCACATATTTTTTCCATACTCACAGATGTGTCTGTGAGTAAGTCTGTAAGTCTGTCGCTTTACCAACTCTTTGTATTTATTATTTCTGTGTACAATAAAAAAAATCTGAATATTTAATTTATAAAAGATTGCAATATTTTAAAACAAACGTTATGAGTATTGACTTAAATAAATAAAATAAATAAATAAATAAAGCCTTTATTCCCATCTATGTACATACATTAAACACTTAACCATTATTTATAAGGGCTTAAAAATTACAAGGGCACCCAAAAGCGAGTGTAGGCCTCCTCCATGCGGTTCTATTGGTGTCGTTCTTGAGCGAGTCTAGTCCACAGCTTTCCTGCAACCTCTACTAGATCGTCGCTCCACCTTTTCTTGGGTCTTGCTCGTGTGCGTGCTGCGACGCGCGGGTACCAGTGGAGAACACCTTCGCTCCATCGGCCATCCTGTGCTCTAGCAACGTGGCCCACCCATTCCCACTTTAATTTGCAGAGCATGCTCACTGCATCGATAACTTTGGTGATGCTCCTGATTTGTCACTACTGACCTTATCTCGGAGCTTTAATCCAGGCATAGATCTTTTTGAATATTGACTTACTTTTGGCAAATAAAAATAACTTACCGCGGCGCTACCCATGTATATAAGAACTATATAAAAGGCTATATAAACATAAACTAATCCTACCCACCTCCAAACTAAAGATGCATCCAAACCAAATACAATAGCAATAAAAATAAACAATAAAATTTCAGTAAAGCTTAAAGACGAAGAAAAATATAAATTAAGAGTTTTATTGATTAAATATATTACCATGATTTGGATTAATTTTTCAATGATGCAATAATGCCAGCAGATTTTAATTGTAATCTAATTTAATTTAATGTGATTCGATTTTAGCTGACTTAAATTTGATTTAATTTCATTAATTTAAAGTAGCAATTCAACCAAATTTTATTCATTTTTATTAGCCTTGCCTTATACCTACTTTGGCTCGCTTCCAAATATTGCTTGCTTATATCAGGGACCGGTATACACAAGAAGAAGTCCCGGACAAAATACTTGTGTAATACTGGTCCCTGCTTATATCAAACAAGGGTCCAACACGTAACCTACTTGTTTTTCCTATAATTATAAATAAGATCAGACAATGTAACATAATTATTGTAATTACTATTAATAGAGATTGCGCTCCACAACTGCGAACATTCTAAACCTTCTAATACATGTAATGTGAAATTTAGATGTAGGTAAGTAATGTAATGTAGATGGTTCCTCCATGGTAGAGCGCATCTCGATCCACTGTAGCTGTCGGTTTTGGTCTGGAACTGCTGCTACACTAGCAAAGAGCGTTCTCCGCTTAAAAAAAATTGCGAGCGTCATGTTAGCACACTTCAAAAATTTGGAGTATTCCCTTTTGAGCACCAATTTTTAGAGCACCTATTTTTTGAGCACCACAGGTATTCCCATTTTAGCACCAATCAATATTTTAACGTGGTGCTCAAATGGGAACAAAAAATAAAAATTGATTTTATTCCCCATTGAGCACCTGCGGTGCGGTACCTTCTAGTGATGGGGTGTATAATAAAACATATCGATTCAAATTGGAAGTACTTTTATAATCATATTCATTTTAGGAAAAAATAACAAATAAAACATATCACATTCGTCGTAACAACAGTAGACTTAACGTTTATTTTTTAAATTAAATAATATTTCTTAATAATACTTACTTAAAATTATATCATACAATTAAAGTTTTTAGTTGTCTTAGAAACAAAAAACATGAACTCTTTATCAGGGGTAGAAACTTTTGGTAGTAATATGTTAAAAATTAAATTAAGCGCCATCTATACAACAAAGCGTGAACTAAATAAACATTGCACAGATAGGTCATCTGCACTCAATAAGATATTTTAGACTACTACTATAGAGTTACAGTCTTCAAGTGAAAACTGTCAAAAATCGTCCAGACTTCAAAATGACAAACTTGCACTAATTTAGACCTTATGTCACTTGAAAAGTCTTCAAAGTCGGCACAATCGTAGTTTCGGAGCCTATTTAATGCAAACATAACAACAAATCTTTCCTCTTTATAATATTAGTGTAGATAATACACTCGAGAGCAATGAATCCGGGTCACTCAAAGAATCCAAAAAATCTAGGAAAGTAAGAATGCTAGGTTAATGCAATAAATTGTATTTAATAGACAATTTAATACTCCTTAAATGAAAGTATTAAAACTTCTTAGTTATTGTAAAGTTATATCATAAAAAAATCAAATTTGAAAAGGGAACATTGTCGAAGATGGAACTACGAAATTACAGGATTTGTTTTTGCTTTTGTTTGTAATCTGTCATTTATGTTGGTACATAAACCAGGTTGATAGTGCTCAATATTCATTATTCAAGCTGAAATCATGTCGCTTACACTTGAAGAATGCACCAGAATACTTACATTGGTGGAAACCGGCCGGAGTCAGCGCGATACAGCCAGGACTGTCGGTGTGTCGCTGTCAACAGTACAAAGAGTTCTCCGACGTTACGAAGAAACTGGTTCTAACCTACGCAGACCAGGAACGGGCAGAACTAGGTGTACCACAGCACGAGAAGACCGATACTTGGTGAACACCATGCTTCGAAATCGCTTTCTCACAGGAACTGAACTCACAAATCAGTTTCGACGCCTCGGAGGAAGTAACCCAAGTGCATGGACAGTAAGACGTCGGCTTGCTGAATCTAACTTAAAACCCCTTAGACCTGCAAATGGCCCTAAACTGGAGCGTGGCCATCGTATTTCAAGACTAAGATATGCCCAGAACCACGTAAATTGGAGTATTGAAGATTGGTCGAAAGTTATGTTCTCCGACGAATCAAAATTTATGCTCTACAAGCACGATGGAAGACACAGAGTGTATAGAAGACCAGGGGAAAGATTCAAGCAAGCATGCATCGAAGAAAAAGTAGCCTACGGTGGTGGGTCTGTACTTGTGTGGGCCGGAATTTCCTCTGAAAGTCGCACAGAGCTGGTGATCATAGAAAACGGCTCTTTAACTAGCGTAAGATATGTGGAAGAAATCCTCAACGAACACGTTGGTCCATTTATGGTCAATTTGGGTGAGGATGCTATATTTATGCATGACAATGCCCGACCTCATACAGGTAGGATTGTGAATGACTACCTTCAAGAGATGAACATTACTTGTATGGAGTGGCCAGCGCGCAGCCCGGATATCAACCCGATCGAGCATGCTTGGGACGAGCTAGGGAGATGCGTAAAACAACGAAACCCTCCCCCAATCACGCTTCCTGAGCTCAAAATTGCTCTCACAGAGGAATGGGAGAATATTCCCCAAAATCGTATAAGGAACTTGGTGTACAGCATGCCAAACCGCGTAAACGCAGTAATGGAAGCACGAGGAGGTAATACGAAGTATTGTAAGTTTTTTTTCTTTATGTAATTTTGTGTAAATAAAATGTATGGTGACTCATATTTTTTTAACTTTCATTTAAGGAATATTAAATTGTCTATTAAATACAATTTATTGCATTAACCTAGCATTCTTACTTTCCGAGATTTTTTGGATTCTTTGAGTGACCCGGATTCATTGCTCTCGAGTGTATCATTTTATGGGTATAAAAATAATAATTCTAATTAGTCCGTCAATTACATTAACAAAAAATGTTGGACCCGTATTTTTAGGGTGACGTTTCCGAACCGGTGAAACGAACCCTTAAGGTGCCGCTTTGTCTGTCACAGCTGATTATTTTAGGAACTACCTAGGCTACCGACTTGAAGTTTGGTATAGATTAAAAATCCAATAACTGAATAAGATTGCCAGTAAAAAATAAAACAATATTTTCATTTTCATCCCCCAAAAGGTCCAAAATAAGAAAAGTCAAAATTTCAAACTGGTGTCATTATGACGAGTGGCATATCATATGAAAGGAGTCAATTAGTCCAGTTTAAAGCAGTTTTTTATTTATTTATACAATGCTTGGTTTTCATTTTATGATCAAAATTGTCCAAAAATGACCATAACCCCTAATCTCCGAAGTTTGCAAAGCCAGAAATCTAAAACTAATGTATGTTAAAGAAGAATATATATATTTTACATGAAAATTATAGCGAAGTCCCAACCTTAAACAGTTTTTGAGAAATCTTTCAAAATAATTGGGTTAAAGTCAAAATAAAAGGGGGGCTGCTAGGTCGAGTAGGCTTTCAAATGAAAAGTTTTCAGTTGACTCTACTGTCTTAATAATTAGAAGTGAGGGTTGTTGCAGTGTCATGGCGCTGTGCGCCGGAAACCAAATAATTAAATAAATATTTTTTTACGTGATTATTAATCGAGTCGGTATGTAAAACTAAAGAAAATGTTAATGTTATTTATAGAATAAAGGCAATTTTATAGGATACGTTTGGTTTTAATGCAATTGGTTCGGGTTATCGGCATTCTCCTTTGGCACTTTGTTTTCACTTGAAGACTGTAACTCCATAGTAGTAGTAGTAGTTTATATTAACTTAATGAGTGCAGATGAACTATCAGTGCGATGTTTATTTAGTTCGCGCTTTGTTGTATAGATGGCGCTTAATTTAAATTTTAACATATTACTTACTACTACCAAAAGTTTCTATCCCTGAGCAGGCCTCTTTCACTCCGCAGAATAGGTATAACAATATACCTACGCATCGCCGGCCTTGCGAGCGTGGTTCGTTACGTCGGTTGCCGCGTTCTGCCCGGAACGAAAGTGTCCTTGAGCAGCCGCGGCATTTTAGTTAGTTTTTGTTAATGTACCTCTATTTTTCGCCAAATGAAGGCAAAAAAATACTGCACAGCATTTGGTTGCCTGAATAATAATAAGAAAATGTAAATAATACCAATAGTAGGTACAGAACTGAAAGTTTTTCTACCAAATAATGCGTTGCTTAGATATCAAAGTCTCCCGTATTTACTTAAGTAGGTAGGTACTTAGGTACAAGTTCTATTTGAATGCGGTACCTACCTACATAAATAAACGTAATATTATTATGTAGGTATTTTTTCATAGACAATTTTTGTGCCATTGGTAGGTATCTACCTACATAGTGCTGTAGTAAGTAGGTATTATGATTTTGATTATGTAGACTGAGAGCAAGATTAGAAACCCAAGCTAGGTACATTTTTATTTGGTTTAACTTTAAGTAGGCAGTGTAGGTTATCTACTTAAAAACAGTCGGGTAGGTAGGTGTAGGTAGACAAATCGATGTGGTAAGTTACCTAAAGGTAGGTGTACTAACAACTAAAACTAGATACCTAGGTTACCTACAAACCAAATGTTGTTTTTTTCTCTTGCAAATATCTAGGTAGGTACCTACCTACTAAAATTTCTCTTAAGATTTAGCATGATGTACCTACCTACCTTAAACAGTGATTATTCAGTTTTCGTACACAAGACACCTAAACACTTAAGTGTTAAGGACCCAAGTACCTACCTAGTAGGTATGCCTATTTTCTGAGTTCTTGATGCAGCTAGCCAGTGTAAAATAGTTTTCTGACCTAATACTAGGTAGGTAGATATTATTTGAATTATCATTGTTCCTAAAAAGGAATAGGTGGCTAGGTAACTGTATAGTAAAATGTTCAACAACAACAGCCTATTCAGTCCACTGCTGGACATAGGCCTCCCCTATAAGAAGGGGGATATGCCCATAATCCCCACGCTGGGCATGCGGGTTGGGGATCGCAGGATACAGCTTCTCGCACCGCCGACGTTGCTGCCCGTCGGCGGCCAGGTTATTATTATTCGTCACAGAATAATTCTCAAGACAACCCTAACGTTACACGTGCCACGTCAGTAGAGATAGAGCTATACGATAGAAAGGGATGCAAGGTGTAGGTTAATATAAATGTTAGGCACTGAGTTCGATGCGAGCTGAATAGCACTTTATTGCGTAGCAGCTAAAGTCGCTATTTATTTAAATGATTGCGCGGACTGAAGCTTCTGTCCTCTCTGTATTCTGTGCCCTGAGTTCATATTTTTTGTTTCTAAGACAACTAAAAACTTTAATTGTATGATATAATTATAAGTAAATATTATTAAGAAATATCATTTAATTAAAAAAAATAACGTTAAGTCTACTGTTGTTACTACGAATTTGATATGTTTTATATGTTATTTTTTCCTAAAATGAATATGATTATAAAAGTACTTCCAATTTGAATCGATATGTTTTATTATACACCCCATCACTAGAAGGTACCGCACCGCAGGTGCTCAATGGGGAATAAAATCAATTTTTATTTTTTGTTCCCATTTGAGCACCACGTTAAAATATTGATTGGTGCTAAAATGGGAATACCTGTGGTGCTCAAAAAATAGGTGCTCAAAAAATTGGTGCTCAAAAGGGAATACTCCAAAAATTTGGCGCGTGTTCCGCCATAATCAAGTACCTACGCCAGCCGCGCATACATTCAGATTGCTTGGTCATAGCCGGTATTTGCATACTGAACTAAATAATCTCGTAGGTAATACGTATAAGACCATACAATGAAAATATTTTCATTGAATAGAGTCGTAGATAGGTATGTTATGTGTTATGATTTGTGTTAGAAAAGGCTAAATAGTTCTCATACAAACAAAGGCTGAACTTACTTAAATTTAAGTAAACAAGATCAAGGTTAACCTTTGTTTAATGGCCCCTGAACTCTTACCCCCAAGTTTAAATAAGTGGTAGGTACGCCGGCGACAGCGAAAAGTTTGCCGAGAGGTTTTACAACTCCACCTCAGCTGAATTTCTGGAGGGTCAGGAAAGCCTTTCTTAGATACTATGCTACGCACTTCAATAGAGAGGTACCTATTATTTTTACTCACTACAAGAGTCTTACGCCTGAATATTAAACATAATCATAATCTTTATTGTTAAATGTGGTAAATATAGTTATTACATTTTACATTTACATTTTTTTTACGTTTATTTTAAATTTTTACTCATTTTACTTTAATATTGCAGAATTAAGTTTTGATCAATTTGACGTTTCAGTACAGAATTTGAATAGGAACGGATGAGACATTCTTATCAATTTAATTTATTTATCTGGGTCAGTTTAGGTACTTTTAAAAAGACAGTACATGGATCGCCATTCGCACAATAGATACATTCGCGAACCGAAACATTTTAGAGGCTAATATCGATTAGACTCATCGAGTCGAATCGAATCGCAATAATTTTTCCCCTATATCATTTACTATGAAACAGCATCGATTAGCGACGAGTCACAGCACGCCAACACGAATCGCTCGAGAACGCATTTTGATTCTCATCGATGCTCGCCAGACGACAACGCGAGGGAGCTTTATTTCGACGCGCTTACGTGTATTCAATGTTTTTCCTGATTTTTCAAATTTAATTAAGAACTTTTGATATCTCGTGAACAAAAATATTAAGAATTGTACAGTCACGAAGACTCCCGTTTATCAAGAAAACCAGCGCTTACTGACCTTTTCTTCTCGATTCGACTTTCATGAACGCACACGGAATAAATGCGACTGGATTCAATGCACATTGGATTCGACGCGTTTTGGCTGTAGTCGACGCCAGGCTTTAGATTCATTTTTATCACAGAAATACGAAAATATTGAAGAATTTAGTCCAAAATACAAGTTACCTATTAAGGTATCGAGGCCAAAAATGTGTGTTTGTCTCAACTCCGTCCGGTCTAATGACTAATACTACCAATATAGATAAGGTATACAAATACGGGTGAGGGCCGGTTGCGGTTCTTATAAGATTCATCTTTATTTTCACAGAACTAAGCGATAACTTACATATTAAGGATGTTATAACCTATCTGATACTTTATATCTCTGGCAGCACGTGAATGAAGACTGACGCCCCGCTTTTTATACGACACATTATTACAACTAGGTACTTCTAGGCGTAACTACATCTGACTTTTAGTATTTTTAACAATACAATGATTTGTATCGTAAGCGTATCATAAAGTTTTAGCCAATGACAAAGCAAGATATAACGCCCTGTCATTGGCTAGAGATTTCCAATACGAACGTTTGAAATATTTTTGATTTCCGTACAGTAGGTACCTATATTAGAGCAATTGAATTGCCGCGACGTAGGTTACCTAAACTGGGCGCTGGCGCTCCTGTAACACCGACCTAACCACTGTTTCTTTTTACCAAGCAGGCAAGAGGGCTACGCGTAATCAAGACCAAAACGAGACCGGGCGTGTACTTAGCTCATTACGTTGTTCACCTTTTTTCATGCATTAAACGTCAAAATGTGTAGTTATTACTATTGTATAAGTGTCTTATTGTATTCTGACTGATAAGTTCCACTATAAATAACAATCCGATGAACTTATACGATATATCCTTAAGTATCTGTCAAAATTAACTCTTGATTTGTGGTGGCATTTTTACTAAGTACCTAGGTACCTTCATATTTTATACAAAGAAAATAAAATAAAACATGCCTACTTAAATACTAAGTAAAAAATAACTATAACGGCAAATTTAAATATTTTAAATAATAATAGGTCACATTACTTCTCTTTTATTTTTCTCACTGTCATTTTCTTCGTGCAAACAAAAGCGCGCGCGTTGAAGTATTTTGTATGGTGCAAAACATATTAAAAGTCGTTATTTTTATCAGGAGCTTTTTTTTACCGACTTAAAAAAAGGAGGAGGTTCTCTTTTCGGTTGTATGTTTTTTTTCTGCTCTAATCTAAAACCTGTTCATAAATTAGCACCTATAAATGAGAATGTCTAACATCCAAACATTTATTCAATTAGAAGTAATAGCCATTCACAACTGTCTTGTAATTTCGCTAGTCTATTTATCAAGCGGATTCAATCCAACCGCACTTTCTCACGACTCTTAATTAATACCACTCCTAACTGATACAGTATTAATAACTATAAACACCAGAAATAACTGTATTAAATTAATTTTTATGAGCGATTTATATCAATTTTGCAGTAGCCGTATGCGACCGTTGATGGTGCAATGTGATTAGCTGATTGAAAAGTACTCGCGTTAGTTGGTTGCTTAAAGTTCATAACTAAACACAACTTCAAGTACCTTATTTAACACAGATTGACTTTATCAACAATAATACTTCACTTAGATAGATTTACAGTAGTGAGCGAAAAAAGTCTATTAATAAAATGTGTTTTAGACGTCGTTTTAATTTTAAAATGCCTCTTAACTCATGATTTTTATGAATTAAACGCTGTGATTAAACAAAGTAAATTCAAAGCAAATTTTTAAATTGGTCGTGAAAGTTTAGTTAATAGTTTGATTGGCGAAGGCCCACCTGAGACGCAGAAGGTTGCGTGTTCGATTCCCGCCGTGAGATAAAGGTTTGTTTGTTCTGAAATATTTGTCGAAAAAAGTACACAAAGTAGTATATCAGTCATGTGGTTCCGATAGTACAAGCTTTGCTTAGTTTCAGGCTACATGATGGTACATATACATGGTTTCCAGTGTTATTTTAGTTACAGAATTACTGCAGTTTGAAAAAAATTAAGTGGCAATCTATTTTTGTCGCTATCTGTTCAAGGAATAAGACTTACATCGTCAAAGAACGCAAAAATTTTTTTTACCAGATATTTACTATGAGGTGAAAGGGGTTCCGACCTTTATTTTCAAAATCTAGCTAACATCACCAGCCCCTAGTGTACCTAGCTGACTGACAGTCAAGTGAAGCCTTAAAATTCAATACGGCTGATATCTACATTCTTATGTCCAATATCATCAGTTAGTTATATAAGATATATATACATATATCAATGCGACTTCAAAAAGTTCATACAAATGCCCTGGTACGAAGTCGTACGAAGTCGCAGAAATCGCATTGAGATAAAGTATGCATCTCTTTTTAGCTAACATATATGTACATAAGATCAGCCGTATGAGTTAATGTTCAGAGCATAAATGAATTTTAAGACTTCTTCTATGCTTTAGTCGTATTTCTTTGGAAAAGAATTTTTTATTTTGTCAATTAAACTAAAAATGACAAAGATATAGTGCGTTCAAGTTCCGCGAGACGTCACGGGTAAGTACACTTTTTTTGACGTCATGAGCCCTCACTCCCGAACTTTGACGCTCTATAACTTCGTAAAAAAAAGACTGCTAATATTTTTTATTAATCTGACCGACGTACTAATTAAAATTATTATTTTCTTACCCAGTCATCATCTCTATTGAAAGACTAGTCCTTAGCGATGCAAAATATAGTAAGACTTCGCCAGTAACAGATTTTTCAAATATGCCATCCACAGCACCCCGCTTTTGTACCCCCATTTATGCTATTTTAGTGGTTTTACACCCCTTTTGCTTGTTATTGTTTAGAGCATTTTAGTTTGTCTATTCGTTAATTGCTATTGTATGTTTTCTAATTAACCTAGGTGTAGAACTTCCTTGGTTGTTTTGTTGAATTTGGACGAGCAAGAATGGTTTTATTACCACGAACAACTGTTTTCACTACGTGCATGATGTTTAATGTAGCTACGTTGTATCCCTTTGTTAAAGGGCTTATTTATACATTCGTCTACGGCAAGGCGAGTTCGCAATGTTCGCGTAACGTTTCGAAATATTGGCCTAAAAAGTATCTATCAACGTGTTGTGACCTCAGAAGCACCCTACGTTACACATGAGACGAAATTACCCAATACCTGTATATTTATTTATTTGTGGGCAGTTTATGGTCTATCAAAATACTGGAAAAAATATTTTACGGTATTTTAAATTCTAGGTACGTTGAATTTAAATTACCGTAAAATAATAAGAGTAGAAATAGTACGAGTACCTATCACATTATATTTTTTGTCTACTGTATGAGCAGTCCACTACTGGACATAGGCTACCCCTAATAAGCGCCATTGCCACCTGTCCTCAGCTGGACGCATTCAGCTTCAACCAGCAGGCATAAAATCAATAAATATACGGGGCACCTCAGGCATGGTCTACGAGATCAAACTAAGCAGCCTGTAGGTACTTTGGGTACCAAAAACTGATAAAATATAAAGATACTAATGAATAAAACACCCAGAAAAACATTCATTTACACCGCAAACATGTATGTCCGGAGCGGAAATCGAACCCGCGGCCAAAAATATAACATTAATCAAGTTGTTTAGTATAATTTAAAATTGTATTGTTTTTTTACTGCCAACCGAGCTATGAGACCAGTAATTACTGACTTTCCAAGATACATGACTATCGTCACTCCACCCCATAGTTGCTTCGAGTGTTCAAAAATAACGGTGGTTAGAGCATAATAATTAATTATATCCGTGAAGTAGCAGTACTTAAATAAGTAATGTGATCACTTTACACTTTTTTAAAAGTCTACTAGAAATACTTAACAGCAAGGAAAATTTATTGAAAAAAAAAGATACTCATAAGTACAACTTAAGAAACTAAGAAAAATTATACATCCCGAAAGTACGGCTGCAAAAGCAAGCGGCTTGCAAAAGCAAGGAGAATACATCAAATTCCAACTATACAACAAGCTTCCAATCAGCATTACAAATATCAAGAATACAGAGTTTAAACGGATAATCAAAGAGTTTTTCGAAAGCAATGCATTTTACAGCATAAATGAATTTATGAATTTCAACTTGTGGCAATCATTTCACAGTATATAATTCTAAATAATCATGGAAATACTGTAATTCTACTTAATTGTATGTATGTATATAAATTTGTAATTTTATTATATTCATTTTAGCTATATACCTACATATTTGATGATGATAAATTAATTGTAAACCTTGGCTTGCCTTGTTTATCAAACATTGTTATAATGGTTAAATAAAAGAATATGAAAAGAAATATGAATATGAATATGATGTAAACGCAGTTATATTATTTGTCAAGACGCAAAATTATGGCTCCATAATGAAAAAAATGAAAACGATTTTTTTTTATCGCAGTAACTTATAAAAACGTTATACATTACTTTTAAGCAAATATATGCTTGTGTTAGGAGTTAAACAAATGCCATTTTATGTAGATATACCAGATTTTAGACTTAAGCTGTGGAGTCAAAGTACCAAGCTTGTTATTATATAATAACCGTCTAAAAGTACCAATAAAAAAGTAAATACATAAACCACAGACGACAGAGATACACTGTTGTCTGTGCCTAAACGTATTCTAATATGAGAATTCTACGTGGGCTTCAAACCAAAGTATAAATATGCTAAAACGTGCAAGTTCTATTTACTCACAAGCGGAAGCATGATGATCTTTGACGTAATATTTTGATGCGAGATGTGATATTTAGTGAGGTAGGTATTTGTTGTCATCTCACACCTTCCTACCTACAATTGTAATTATTGTGTGTAAGGTGTCTCTCGTGTATTTTGACTGCTGAAAACACAACGGAGCACTTGCGGCACGCCGCGTCGTCGTCGCCCTCCTAGAGCGGAGCGTCATATTCGATGCCCGCAGTTAAAGTGCTAGTGTATAAAATAATGTTTATTGTATAAGATTTTCATTTGATAGTATTTCTACCACCACAGCCTACCACCATCTCAGGTTTGGCTGGTAGAAAATACTTTTAGCATTAAGAACAAATTCGCACTTTGACAGTCGGAGCGATTCTCCCTGTAGCGATCGCGATATTGACTAACCAACTCAATAATCTCACTCAACCTATGTCTTAGCGACCCTTATGGTACAGTCACGTGCACTGTAGGTATCCACTCCGAAGCTGTCAAATTTATTGTATTCATTCAATTTCTAGTGACGTCACGCCTAGGTAAAAAATGTACTTTAACGTGACGTCGCGCGAAACTTTAACGCATTATATCTTTGTTATTTTTTGTTTAATTGACAAAAGAAAAATACGTGTCCTATATTTTTTGAATTTGTAAATAACGGACTAATTAGAATTTTTCAGTCGTCTAGCTTATTCTGTTTGCACAGACTAAAACCTGTGCTAAACCATTGTTATTTTCATAAACAAAAGACTTCTTGAATATGGTTTACGTTTTGTTATTTTCAATCATCAATGAGTAAGTTTCATTTCATTTTCGGGAAAATATTCGAGATCGGGCTGTACCAAGCTTTTTATTTCATGCATTATAGCCATATATCGAATGCTATCTCTTCAAAATCAACTGTCAATATGGATACTTTAAAATGCAATTTCAATAGTAAAATAGATCGGTCCTCGCTGTAGCCGCGCTACTAATAGAGAAAGGCTCGTTTATTTGAGCTCCCAGTTATTTCGGAAATTAAATAATCACAGCTTTATTGCACTTTTTATTGTTTATATGATATTATGAGCACACCACACCAGTTCGTCTGCAAATGCGTTGCGTCAATATTCGACACTTACTTTCATAATACATATTTCACACACAATTACATAAATAGTTATAGTTGAAAACGTGTTGAGATGAACACAATAATATTTTTTTTTACAAATTTTGCACTTGACTAGTGGAATGCCAGTGATTTCGTTCAAGTAGTTTTCAGTTTCAACGACCTTAGAGTAATGCAAGAAACATAGCCTTTTCATAGTATCTAGGAAAGGTAATTTGCACCGTTTCAAAATGGCATTAAGGAGGCTGTTTTTTTGTGAAAATGTCCAGACTGAGATTAATACTTACGACTTTCTGTTAGAATTCATGAAGTAAATTCCGGCACCATACCAATCGTAATACCTACGACCAAATCAGAAAGTGTGTGGAGAAGTATTACATTCGACACGATATGTCGTGATTTCTGAACGAGTTATAAATAAACATTTTATGAGAATCTGTTTTTTTTTCTATAAACATTTCTCCATATCTCTCTTTAGTTCATTTTAAAGTTGATGAAAAGGATCGTCACAATAGTTGCCTTCCCTAGACTGTGTCAAATTATCTTGACCAAGAGCGTACGCGCACGTTTCGTTTAAACTTCATTGCACAGCAAGTTTATGAAACACAAATAATCATAAAAAATTGAAAAGAATGTTCCAATCTTATTCTAGTTTATAACCGAACTTAATCACTAACTAGTATTTCGTCGACAGAACCTTGTAACTCTATTAACATTAATAACTCATGGATCTATTGATTGATATTGCTCCACGATTGAATAATTTAACAATTTATTGTAACCAAAGCGTTTGGCTGATGACAAAAAAATACAGTTCACTAGAACGACGGCAGTCGATAATTTGAGAATAGGTAATTTGAGATTACTAATTCATTTTGTATCCTGCTATGATTTTAATTAAATATACATTATTGAATTGTTATTCAGGACTGTGAAGGCTGTCGAAGACTAATCTTCTTACATAATGAGAACAGAGATAGTAGCATATTTTAAATAATGGAAATAGCACTAAAATTCATAATTGAATTATATTCTTAGATAGATTAGGGTACCTACTCGTGTGCCTACAGTCGAGATTTCACTGTCAGTTCATTGTATTCTTAGCATAGATTTATATCAGACGAAATTGTCAAGCATTTAGCGAGTTAAACGAACAAAGCATTTCGTAGCTTTCCGATTTTGCCTGATATAGCTGCAATTATAGACGATTCGAGCTTATTTATCGAACATCTACGTGACTCAGGATTGCAAAATGCAATTGAATTGTATTATTTATCGATGGTTATCATATTACAGTAAATCAATGGAAAGCCGTTAGTTGCATAGTCTGCATCTACATAAATCGGATGACTTAGTAACAATAGTTTATCTAATTGAGTAGAACAGAAATACCTGTTGCATTAAAATAACAGACAAGAGATGGAAAAAGAAAATTTATTCAGCCATTTACTAACTAGGATTTAGAAGCAAATAAAGGCATATGACTCATCACGTATTCTTGTCCTGAACATTTTTAAATGATTGTGACCTTACAAATAGATAGAGTGAAGTGACATCTAGACTCTCTAGTTTGGTTTGTAGAGTTCGCAAAGCAGAGTGCGAATACTTTTTATGTTGTCTATTTTCTTCTTCGTCTAGCGGCCAACTTTGTGGAGTCGGTGTTGGAATTGTTGGGCCACCCGAAGGCATCCGACATTATTGAGCTAACCAATTTGTTTGGGTGTTTAATTTGTTTTGGTTACACTTGTTACAATTCAGAGCATTTAGCTGTTGGTTTTGGTTTTTGACCTTTATATGATCCGATTACAATACCTACTTTAATTTTTTACGAATATTTCAACGAATCGTATCGTAAGCATGTCTTAAAATGTTGGCCAATAACAAGGTGTCAGATCTTATACACGCATTCTCATTGGCCAAAATGAATCTTATTCTTATAAACTCCCAATGAAAAAAGAAGAAGTCATGGGAAAAAGAAAATTCCGTTCGTCGTGTTTTAATCAATTCACATTATTCATGAGCTGTAATTACCGATCGGAAGCAACCTTCGTTTGGCCAATTGTTTCGCTTTAATCATCAGAGTATCTACTACAAGAGTCACGAACAATCCTGTTCCCATCAAGTACGATTCATTGTCGGAGCTTCTCCTCACGATCCTATTATTTCAAACAAGACAGGTGCTATTACATCCGTACCTAATATTGCGGCAAAAAATATTTTTTGAAGATAGGTACCTACTTTTTTTTGTTTATTTGGTATGTTATGTGTTTCATATATAGAATACAGGACATTACTATGTATCACGAGCACAGAACTTTGTTTTGTTTTGATTATTTAAATTTGGTGATAGACTTACTTGTTTCAGTCATAGTTATACGAGTATACCGTTTCTGTTATTTAACTCAATGGTGTTAGTATTAAAAAATAATGAACATCGAAATGTTTTTTTTTGCACCAACTTTGGACGATAAATAAATCGAACTGTAAGGCTCTAAACTAAACAAACATTTAATGGAGACAAGTTTAAAACCAAAAACCCATTGATATACTGTTCATTTATCTCAATATGATCTCAATGCAATAACCCAAATAACTAACAATTAAGATACTGTATATTCTGATAGATATTCAGTGAATCCAACCAAAACGGACGACGTGACTCTCTTATACTTACTTACATGTACAGATTCAGTCATTTCACGCGTTCACGTGCTTCAATAAAGACAAATTATATTTAAGTGTTAAAAACACAGTAAAAATATCTTATTAGCAGATATTAGGGCTTGCAAATATTCGAAAATATTCATATTCGAATATTCGAATTTTTTTCGGGTACTATTCGAATTATTCGAATATTATTCGAATAATAGAAAAACACTATGATTTTATTATAATCACATCTTATTTTGTTATTTTGAGTGTTATTTTCATGAAGAAGTTTAAAATATCAACTTATTTTATTCTTAAACGCGTTTCTTCTACCATGAAATAATTTTAAAAAAATTACGAAAAGGTATGTCACCGTAACGAGACATTGGTGATTTACACGCACAATCAACCACAAATTAAAATTTTCTTCTTCGAATGAGCTAGTAGCCAACTCTAGTGTCGGAGATTTTAGGCCACCCGAAGGCCTCAGACATGGCTTAACGAATGAAAAGCCGGGACCAACATCTTAACGTGCCTTCCGAAGCACGGAAGTGGTCAAATCTAAATGTCACTAAACAGTCATCCATCTAAGTAATGACCACGCGGAGAGTTGCTTAACCAAGGTGATCTCTTAAGTACACCGAAGTAAACCACGCCAAGGACGGACGGACGGACAAAGCAGCACCAAAGGGTCCGTTTGACTGGCTCGGTAATGTCACTCTAAAAACAGTCTTATAAATCTAGGTAAGTTGTTATTTTAACAAAATCATGAAAATAAACATTCACTTTAACGACAGAGACGAATGGACAGAACAGTCTCGTCAACTACGCGAATGCACTACGCGACACTTCCGAGTGTATCCGAACCGTGTTCCGAACCCGATAAAAGTTATTGGGTTTGGATCGGATCGTTCGACATGTTGTTTAACCGAACGACGACGTAAACTTGTATAGTCTTGTATGGATATATCGCGCGAACTCTTAAGTGGTATTTCATGCACATCTAAGTTACGATTTCGGTGTTATTAATTTAAATCGAATATTCGAATATTGAAATATCAGTATTCGAATATTCGAACAAAAATAATATTCGAATTATTCGAATATTCGAATATTCGAATGCAAGCCCTAGCAGATATCAACTAAAATTAGATTATAGATTCACTTTAGTATTTAGTTAGGCAAAGCAACTACGAAAACGATGGTGATCTTGTAGATCTTAGCCTTGTTCTGGTTCTGAAAAAGGCTGATTTAGATTGCATTTTTCAGTTCACATCAGAAGTTTAATCTTTTTCACTTCTCTTGCTCAAAAAGTGTATCATAATAGTGTAGCTTAGCGGGCCTAAAACTCGAGTTTAATACCTCGGGCAAAAAGTATTTTTTCTTTTTAATTTTTGTCTAAAATCATCAGCCAGTACAAAGCATTCGTTCTCTTACATAAAAACTCGACTTCTTGTATAACAACCTCGTATTTAATGGGATGGTTTAATCCCTTATAAAACAATCTACTATTAAGCTTGAGCCCAAACGGGGATAGCCTGATTCTGTAAACATACACCTACAATATAAAAATGTCGTGAAATAAACAACCATATTCATACAAAATGTAACAAATGCAACCAGGTTCATGCAAAATGCAACCAGGCTCGTACAAAATTGTAGTCACCGAGATACAACACATACATCTAGTTCAACTTCAATGACAAGTTTTTTTTTCTAATAGCGACATGCGATACCTTATCCTACATTCATACCTATGTACATTGAATGTCGTAACATTTTTGTATATAAGTAAATAGGTAGTTACAATGTAATTCGTACTATGTACATGTATTCGGATATATGTCAATTTATCTATTTAGGTACCTAAAGGCATTATATGCATAAAATAAAAATGATGTATGTTAGTTAAATTGAAAGAATAACATTTGATTTTATGAAACATTTATAAATAAAGTGAATTATAAATAAATAAATAATGTTGGATTCCATCACACAGCATCATGAAGCCCCAAACTAAACAGCTGTTTTAGCATTAAGTCTACTATTTTTACTTTATTTTATTATTATTTTTCTATCCGGCATTATTTATTTTTTATGCTCATTATTATTTTGTTTGGAAATTATATTACTAGATTCGTATTAATTTGTACTAGCTTCAACAACCATACATTATGAGATCTTCACATCTCAGATATTCGTTTATGTAAGATAAGATAATTATAAGTACGGAACTCCGAAGACGTAAGTACCTACTAAGGTCCTGGACGTCGGGAACCGCTTTATGGAACTGAAATGGAGTTGGGCAGGACACAATGCGAGGCGAAGTAATAACCGGCGGGGTAGGATAGTTACGGAGTGGTGGCCTAGTTGTTATGTTACCACAGTGGGTTATAATTAAACCTGAAAATCAGTGTTTGTTCATTGACCAAATTAATGTGCTGAGTTATATGACCTTTTTGTCACATTGCACACACATAGATTTTTTTCAGTCTTGTATGTATCTACTGATACAATTTTTTTGAATTGTTGTTACAGTCATGTATGTATTTGCTGTGTTTTGAAAATAAGGATTGATCTATGGTTCTAGAGATGGTTTTAGGAGTGTAGGGCTATTGGCTACAAGATGGGCAGACGACATTGTCAATATCGCGGGCCGTACCGTACATGGGTTAGGCTAGCGCAGGATCGTAGTGGATGGCACAAGTTGAGGGAGGCCTATTCCCAGCAGTGGGTCAAATCAGGCTGCGGATGATGATGATGATGAAGATAAGATACCTATATTGTTAAATATAAGTGATTCTTGGACACTACATTCTATGTAAATTTTTCCAAATATTAATTATATACCTACGTCTTACCCTGAACCATAATAAAGTTTGATACTTCGCCAATAAATCATATTGCATGCCAATATATTGTTTTATAGATCTGGCCCCGACCACGGTAACAAACACGGAAATGATGTCGATCAGATTTTAAGGTCACTTGTTTTAGGTACCAGTTCTACGTACCTAGAGCAATGGAGTTGCCCATTTGTACAAATTGCATAAAACTACTTCGGCAAAAAATCCATGTTTAACAATTCATAAAAAGCACTCATGGAGTGGCCTTCTTCGGTGTTCTTAGTAGATCATCTTAGCTAAGCAACGCTCCGCCCGGTCACTTGGATGGGTGACCGTTTAGTGACATTTAGACCTGAGTTCTTCCGTGCTTCGGTAGGCACGTCGTTTCTAAAACCACCGGGTGACCTCAAAACTCCGATATCAGAATTGGCCCTAGCTAATAATGCAGAAGGAAAACAAGATTCATAAATAATATTCTTAAGTACTTGTTGTGACCTAGGAAAAAAGTATTATTTTATTACATAAACTATTATTTTGTACTCGTGAGCTCAGGACAGGCCCCAATGGCGTTCATTAGGCCTATCTCCAGCAGTGGACTGCTATAAGCTGATAAAAATTATGATTATTATTATTATTTTATTGGGTACTCAAACTTTTGCATTTATAATTATAAATAATGAAGGACAAACTAAAAAAACTAAATAACCTTCTTTTATAAAAATTATAGTTAATAGAAGTAATAAACTACGATGTAAATTATAGACATTTACAACTTCAACGAAATTACTTATTTCGTAAATATATCTTCGTCATTTACCATAAATACAGGCAATAATTTGAGAATTAACGACATTTGTTAATTACCCATACACATTTATTTTTAAAAAATCACATCTAAAACTATTATTCGATTTCAGTTCTAAAATACGAGTAGTTACCTACTAGTAAAATGGAATCTTACAAAACAAACGCGAACTTTGATAGGTAAGTAGTAGGCGAGGTACTTTATCAATATTTATTCAGTTGGTAATCGTTCTCCAGAGCGCGTAATAGCACAAAAAAGAACACGTTTGGCTCTTTTCCACGCGGTTTAAAGATCTGAATCTATTCAGTTCGATAAATAATAAAACAGGTCTAGTGCTAGGGGGATTTGCTCACGTACTTTTAAATACTTTTTATTCTTTGTTGTTAAAGGCAATTGAAATAACGAACACCCTGTGGCAATTTCAACCCTTACCTATACGGTTCATGAGACAACCCGCTGACAGACAGACGGATGAACAGCAGAGGCTTAGTAACAGAGACTATGTTGAAACCTCACTATGTAAAACATTATCCATACAAAACCATTTTAACAAATGCAAACTCTTCGCGGAGTACTTCTGCTCCGGCACACAAAAGCTATGAGATCTGGTGTACTACCAAGTCAGACATTCTCAATGAACCTTCCTTATCTAATCATCTTGAAACAATTAATTAAACCATTATGATTATTTATTACTTGGCTATTTTGCAGCAATTCATTGATAACAGGCTAATAAATAAATAAATAACCCAAACTCCAACATATTATTATTTAGATACCTAAATGTTTGTTCGCCTGTGCACAGGCGGGACTAGTGAAGCTAACTTAAGTTTATTTTTAACTATATATCTTTATCTTTATCTTTAAAATAAAATTGTACCCTCATTGTATAGGTAACGTTCTTACGGCATGTAAAAAGAACGCTGGCGGTGCGGGCATGCAGCCTGCATTAGGCGATTTAACGGTATTTACCCGTGCGCAAACACACCTCCACTTCTTTCAGCGTTCTTTCTACGTGACGCGCAGGTACTGCGACAATGTAACACAAGGTAATACAAGGTATACTACGGCTTTCCCGCTTGACTTGGCAGGAGTCGCTCCGCGCCCCAGTTCCCGCAGAACTAACGGATATGTCAATCGGTAAAGATAACCACCAAGATTGACCATTGCTAAATTAATGACATGCAATGAATTCATTAAATTCATCCAACTTTTTTATCCAAGTCACATCGGTCAAATTTGACAAGTGGGCTAAACAAAACCCTAAAATGCAATACGGAATTTTATATGCTTTAAAATTACGGTCTGGGCATGATTCTTTCTCAAACGTTGCTAAAAATGGCACCAGTCCACTGTAGAGCCAGTTCGCCATTAGCAATTGATTAGCAGAATATTAAACTGCTGCCAATTAAAGGTGTAATGATCGCGAACATAGCAATAATCCGCTATTGATTATTCCACAGGTGCTATTATAAAAACAGTCAAAGTAATATTTGGTTTGAACTAATCAGCCAGTTTCCTTCCTATGTTTGCAAATCACATTGTCGGCATTTTTGTTGCTCCAGTTTAGTGGGTTCTGGTTGTTTTGCAACATGGGGATACGGTCTTAGTACCTACATAATTCGTTTTCGCCATTTCAATTTAAACTTATGTGTACATAAAATTTCAGTGAATGAATGGGCATAACAGTTAAGTACCTAAATTATAATAGATATGTAATTGGGTCTGTAACTCAATTAACTTAGGTCTTTATTATATTGTGGGGGTGTGAGGGGTTCCAACCTTCATCTTACACCCTAGCTAACCTCACCTGTCCACGGCGCACCCGGCTAACTAATAAACGGGGCTCTGGTGGCCAGCTGATTTAGGCCTACGGCATAGCAGCCTATCACTGTGACACAGCTGAATTCCCTGAACACTGACAAGTAGCAGCATCGCAGGTGCGAGAAGCTGTGGCCTGCGATTCGTAACCTGCATGCTGCCAGAGTGGAGGATGAAGAGGTGATTGAGGGGATATGCCTACAAGGGCATATCCCCCTTATTATTAGAGGATATTCCTCTACGCTGGGCATGCATGTTGCGGATCGCAGGCCACAGCTTCTTATGGGAGTCCTACTTCCAGCAGTAGATTGACTGGTGTTGTTGGTATGGTTTGGTTGACGATACGATCACAAGAAGATAGCAAATCAAAGCAATGTTGAGTAAAGAAGTAAACCACGGCAATAAATTGTTCTTGTTCAAACACAGGCCGATCTCCTTCAACGTTTCACGAGTGAAAAATGTTTAAAACCGATTGCGCGACTGCACTATATCTGATGTTGTTTTACCGCTTCCATTCCAAGTTTCTCAATATTTGTTATTCACATGTAAATTAGCGCTATAACTGCCTGAATAAGTAATTATAAAACCATAAATATTGGTCCACGACTAAAATTGGCAAATAAAATGGAGGTGTAAAGTTTCAGCCCGCGGCTGTTTGTTTGAACACTGCATAAAATGACGACCAATTATTTTATGCTCGCTACGAAATAATTTTTCCATTATTCTGAACAAATGTAAAAAATTTGTTTTCTCGATAATCACGCACGTCAAGAATTTATAAACCGTTTCAAAAAAGTGCTTAATTGTAAATTAATCTCAATGCAATTTGCGATGGTAACGCAAGATTTATACAAAAGAAAAAAATGTTCATTGAATTATTATCAAGATTATTTAACAAAGAGTTTCCTCAAACAGCTCTGTTTGGGAACCCATTAGCGATATCTAGCATCGGACAAAGGCCATATACCTATGTATATAATTAATATAACATATTAATGTTTTGTCATAACAATTTTATTGATATTGTTATTGCATAACATCGTCAGAATATCGATAGTTTTCGGCCGCGGCAAACGGTCTTTATTGCTTTTGTTATGGTTAGCCGATGGCCTTCCGTGAACGAAGCATGTCAGTGTTTTTCGATAGGTACCTACCTATGGCAACGGCAACAACGACGGTTTATTAATTAGTTCTGAACCTACCCCTATTGCCAATTAATTTTTGTTCTTCTGTTATATTATATTTTCCTGTTTAAGGGGTTTCTGTTTTTTTTGCAATATATTTATTTGTATTTGTATTTGTATTTAATTGTATATAATTAACAAGTGGCATCCTTTGACTGATTCCTGAATTATCAGCAATTTTGCCTGTTTATCTATCTTCTTAATTTTCTTCTGGCCTTTTGAACCGCCTATACTATTATTTTAATTAGTTCGGTGGGTCGGTCGGGTCATATGAGAGTCAAGTCTAGCTTGAAAGGTACCTGACACGAATAAGGCCCGGCCCCCAAGATGCCGCACTTTCAATAAAACGTATTTCTATTAATAAAAAAAAAATAAACAATGGTGAGAATATGTAAATATATGTAGAAAATACATAGGATGGCACTTATAATCGCAAAAAAGAATTGTTATTTTTAAAGTAGGTGCCAGTAGGACTGGAATTATATAATTTTCTAGCAATCACAAAAAATTGGTTTCTTCGGGGATGAAATCGTTCTTAAGATAGTAAATAACATTTGAAATGCTTTTGATAAAATTTTTACTAAATAAGTTATTAAAACAACGAAAGATAATGACTGGTACAAATATCGAAATAATAGTATTTTCTAACGAAATATTTTCCAAATGTTACAATTAAATGTTGATTTTAAGTAGAAGCACCTAAATAGTAATGTTAAATTAACTGTTGATTTATCTATGCACGGACTTTTTTTAGATAACTCGCCAAAAAAGTGAATAAATTAAAAGTAGCAACTTTTGCGGCGTAACAGGGTGAAATTACACCTAAAAGAGCCGTTATTGTTAATTAAAATGTGTTATATTAATGAGCTCGCTTTACTCTAATGGTTTTCCGTTCTTCGGCAGATATGGCCAGCCCACTACCACTTCAGCTTGCTTATTCTCTGAGCTATGTCAACAACTTTAATTCTATGTCAGATAGTTTCGTTGTGGATTATATCCTTCAGAGAAACTCCAAGCATGGCTCGTTCCATAACTCACTGAGCGACTTTAAACTGATAGACTAACCGTACTGTGAGTGTCCAGCGTGGTGATTGGCTAACTTGGTTGCAAACAGAAATGATTGACACTGGTCCTGTTTTTACAAACTTTGACATTTCATCCGTCGAAATTCAATGAACGTCAATTGACAAACTGTCACAGTTTGTAAAAACAGGATTGATTTCAATCATTTCTGTTTGCAACAGAGTTAGCCGATCACCCCGCTGGTCTACGTTTCGGCTCTGTATGTCATTACTTCGATATAACGATAGTCCGCTTGGTATCGCTGCAAGGATTCTAGGACAGCCCAGGTTTTACAGAGCCAAGGGCTTTCTCATAGTCCACAAACGCCAGACACAGGGGCTGATTATACTCTTCGGACTTCTGCGTGAATGTGGTCTAAGGTGCCATATCCTTAGCGAAACCTGGCCTGCCCCGGTGGCTGGAATTCGTCGAGTCTTCTGGTGCGACGATTTGTAATAACCCGAGAAAACAGCTTAGAGACGTGGCTAGAGCGAGATAAGTCTGTAATTTTTAAGAACACACCCTTTTACACTCATACTTCTTGGGTGGAAGCTGCGGCTCGGCAAACGTAGTGTAGGCAGCCGGCCAGGTGGAGTGACGATTTGCGAAAGGCAGAAGGTGGATGCGTCGAGCTCAGAACATGGCGCAACGGTTCTCTTTAAGAGAGGCCTATTTCTAGCAGTGTACTACTATAGGCTGATGATGATGATGATATTAATGAACTTATTAGAATTTATTATATTTCATATTGTCGACTTTTAAGTCAGAAAAGTCAATTTAATATATAAATTTAACAAAATATTATTTGAATTTTGATGATTGAATGAATAGATGAATCAATAAATATATTTTTAAGGTGGTATAGACGTAAAATGCACTAAGTGAATATGATTGCCAGTAAAAAAATAAAAAAATATTTTTATTTTCTTCCCCGAAGGTTGATAAATAAGAAATGTCAAAGTTTCAAACTGTGGCTAATAGGTCGATTGGTATATCATACACCTAACATGGCTCACCTTAAACTGTAACAATGAATTTATGACGTAAAATTTATTTTTTTATATAAATATATATAGAAGAAAAAACAAAAAGGTTACTATTTTCATAAATTAATCAAATATTTTAGTTTTGTAGCATTTTTTTTTATTTTCATAGCCTTATGAAGGCCAATAATTTAATAATTTTGAGCAAAATACAATCCAATGTACATAAATGTTAAACCACTAAACATAATGGTTACTGTACGAAAAACAAGCAATCCTGAAATTCACTGAAATATTTGACCTAATATGGTGGGCCTTATTGGGGCCCTAGGTTCTTAAGATGGCCCAGAGAAGATGTTTTTATTAAGTGAATTGTTGCAATCAAACTAAAGGGAAAAAATATTTATCTTTTGATTAATGCTTGAACAAAGAAATGAAGTAGGTAGAGGTAATTGATCGAGTTTATTGCATTCGTAAATCGCCTATTTTCACAAAATTATAGCAGTTTCAAATAAGGGCCTTATTCGGCTCAGGTATCTAAAGTCTTATATTCTGAACTAAGATTAATTATACGTATGCTGCCTTAACTGAAAATATAATTTAAAAATGAAAATCTATTCTAAGTTTGTCCAACTAAAAGAGATAAACCACCAAAGTGCTTTGGGGAGCTATTCACAAAAAAACACAGTTCACTATACCTACATCTAAACGACAATCATTATTACATCACAATGATGTTAACGAGAAATCATTTGTCGTTACGAAATGATAATGATTGGAGTGCAATTATATCACTTTCAACGTAGACTGCCGAATGTCCCACTATCCATTTTTCGTGATTTCTCTAACGTCCAACTAATGTGATTCTCAAGCTATTGTAATGAAGCTCAACTTTCGCTCTCGGTCGTTGTCATACTTAAAACACAATAATTGTTAGCAATCATTTGGTTTGGCGTAATTTAATAAGTTTGTCATCTTGCATATTTAAACAGACTTCGAAAAAGGAGGAGGTTCTCAATTTGTTGGAATACTTAAGGTGACGTTGCCGAGCCGGTCAAATTAACCCTTTATGGTGCTGCTTTGTCCGTCCGTCCGTCTGTTACACCTGATTATTTCAGGAACTCCAAAAGCTACCGACTTGGAATTTGGTATTTTATAATGCACTAACTGAATAAAATTGCCAGTAAAAAATAAAAAAAATAATTATTTTATGTAGTACTAGCTGACCCGCTCGCAACTTCGTTTGCGTTTATACTCTTTTTTTACGTATGTCCTTTCATGTGAAATGTTTCCCAAGCCCGGTAATTTGATTCGGAACCCTAAATATGAATGGAATAAAAAGTACCTACATATAACTACATTACCTACCCCTTAATGTAGTAATATGTAAGTACCTGTTCCCGTTCCCGCTCTCACGTCCTTTTTTCGTTCCTGTTTCCGTTGGCAACCCGTCGCCAAGTTAACAGCCGGTATAGGTATGATGAATTTTTATATGCCTAACTCTTGATATGATTGGTTACCCATGCAAACTTTCATCACATAAATCACCCTATTTAAGTTTTATTTTCGCTACAAAAAGCAGCAAGTCCTTCTCCAAGGTCTCCAAGGTCCCACCCATGGTTCAGCGCTTTAGGTGTTTATTTATTTTCGTTAAAGTCTCTATGAAAAATCTCAAGTCTTTATGTAAAAAAACTTGCTATCCCCGTGTGCCCGTGGTATTCAAATATCCAAGAACAAATGAATGAAATTGAAATTTCGAATTCTAATCCGATTTGAATGTTATTTTTTATTTGACATTCCAATTTTAAAGAGTATCGCATTGCACCAAGCTTTCAAGGCTCCCCCACACAGGTGTGTTAATATCGCATGCGTTATTGCGATAATGCGTCCCAATTCTTTGCACATAATTGCGTTATCGCAGCAGTATGTAACTTTTTAGCCGTCATACATATGAATACATAATGTACAAAAATTCTACAGATCTCACACTACGCGCTATCATATATAACTATCAAAGGCATTGAAAATGTAATTTAGAAATAAAGCACACGATAATATTTGACTATAATGTACTGACAAAAAAGTGAACGGAGCGCAGAGTGGTTTTGCGCGTAAAGGCCCTTCTACTGCCTACAGTTTTTGTCCGTCGGCCTCCTAAGATGGCTCAAGCGGTAGCTTAATTCAATCTCGAGATATCATTTTTTCCGTTTCTTGAATAGCGAGCTCAAAAAAGTAGTTGGGAAATTCTCGATCCAGAAAATTGTTGAATTTTGCCAAATTTAGGAAAATCTCAAAAAGTTACCACCTGATTTTGTAAATTCAAATTGCACTTTGAAGCCCTCCGGCAGACGAAAATATTGACATAACTTTGACCGATCACTTTATTCACCTACACATCTTTTTTTATGCATGTGACGAATTTACTTTCAATGTATGGAGTTTCAAAAATGTGACGAATTCACTTTGTGGCAAATATGTTGTATTTGCCACAAAGTGCAAAAAAGGCAAATGTCAGAATTTCATGAATCAGGGCACTATACTCGATCAGAAAAACTTAAACATTTTCAATATTTGCGCATGCGATATTGCGACATATTCTGTTATATTGTCTGATATTATCGCCGATTCGTACCTATGCACCTGTGTGTAGGAGCCTTTATGTGAGAACAACGTTTTTTGAATAAATTTGGAATGAGTTTTCAAACACGACAGTGTCAAAATAAAATGGCATAACATGTGTCACTAAGGAGTATTGATATCAACTTCGATGCAAATCACCCCTAAAATAACTTTCTACCAATATTTAACCCCGTTAGGCGATAAATTTCAATAATATACGAAACAGATCTTTCATCAATTTTGTTAAAGAATGTTTATGCAAAATTTGAAGTAGATTGGACCAAGGAATCACGTTGGTCCATACAAACTTTGCCCACGTTTTTCACCCCTTTAGGGGTAGAATCTTGAAAAATCCTTTCTTATCGGATGCTTACGTCATACAAAGAACACGCCCTCCAAGTTTCAGGTCTCTACGATCAGCGGTTTAGGCTGTGCGTTGATCCGTCAGTCATTCAGGACAAAGGGTTTTATATGTATAGATTACCCTCCATTAATGTATTTTTTTCAAAAACCTGGTATGCCGTCTTTTATTATTTAATATTCAAAGTGTTCTGACGAAGTTTCAAGAAAATCACACCACGCGTTAAGATTTTCCCATACAAACTTTACCACCCCATTGCAACCCCCTTGAGGACTATTACAAATTTTCAATGACACCAATCTTCATTGATTGTATGGAATATTACATGTCCCAAGTTTCAAGTTTCTAAGTTCAAGGAATACGATTTTTCATACAAACATTTTTACCCCTTTTCACCCTCTTAGGGGTTGAATTTCCCAAAATCGTTTCTTAGTGAGCGCCTACACCCTACAAAGAATACTTGTGCCAAATTTCAGATCTGTAGACCCTGTAGTTTCTGAGATTTCGTGATGAGTGTGTCAGTGAGTGAGTGAGGATAGTTCTCTTTTATATATATAGATTATTATAAGGGATTAAAATTAAAAACGTCATTTCAAACTGGGGCAACAGGTCGAGTGGGGTATCATATCAAACGGCCTCATTTGTTCTGCTCGAAACATTTATTTATATCACGCACAGTTTTTATTTATGATGAAAAACATCAAAAAAATTACCGATCCTTCACCCTTATCCGAAGTTTGCGAAGTGAGAAATCTGCTTTTTATATATTATAGAAATCTATAGGAAAATTATAGCAAAGTTGGTAACTAAAACAGTTTTGTCAAAATCTTTCAAAATGAGGGGAATTAAAAGTACGAGTAACAGGGGGTTGGCTAAGGGGGTGGGGTATCATAGCAAAGGACCTAATTTGTCCTGCTCTAAACAGTTTTTTATTTATTTATATCACGCACCGTTTATGATATATGATGAAAAACGTCAAAAAATAACCGTTACAACACGAAAAAATTATTCACGTACTGTTTCAAATTATGGTGGTCAGCGACATGGATGCAATTACCTATAAAAAACTGAAATATGAAGAGGGGTTGGAAAAAGTCTTACCCCCTCGTCATACATAGTGTGAGTGAGAGAAACTTTAATATTTATCTTACCCAAACTCACTTTGACAATCTTATCATTTTTCAATTTTTTTTTGTAAATAAATAGAATAGAAAAAAACACTCAAAACTAACAAAATACACACATTCCACATCCAGTTATACAAGACCAATGTGAATCGATCGTGTGCGGTTGACAATTTTGTTAGCGGATCAATACAATCGAGAATCTACCTTCAATAAAAATGAATTTTAAGTAGTTTTAAGTACGTAAATATTTATTTTACTAGCTTCCGCCCACGGCTTCACTCGCGTGGTACCCGGATAAAAAGTAGCCTATGTGTTAATCCAGCTCACAAACTATGTATATTTCAAGTTTCATACAAATCTGTTAAGTAGTTTTTGCGTGAAAGAGTAACAAACATTAATCCATTTATCATCCATTACATCCATACTCACAAACTTTCGCATTTATAATATTATTAAGAGTAAGATTTAGAAGTATGTTTCTCAGTAAGTAAATAATGTTATTTGTTTTGAGAGAGTTTAGTAGATATTACAACAAGTGCACAAAACGAACCACTCTTATATCACCGACTTTTAGCAACACGAGCCGAAGGCGAGGGCTGATATTTATCTCGAGGATAAAATGATATTGTGGACTAGTTATAAACTCTGCTTTTCACTTCCATTGCGAGGAAATAAAGTAGTGTGACATAACATTTCTTAATTAAAATTCAAAGTAAAATTAGTAGAGTTGCTTTATTTTTTTTAAATCTTACGACATTGATATTAGGCTTGGGCTCCAGACCTATAAAGCCTACTATTAAATTAATTTTGTAATAATAATTTTCTTAAATTAATTAAAATAAACTACCGTACTTGCATTTAAATTTTTCTAAATTTTATGTCTTTAAAACACATATGGCAAATAAATTCAAGTAAATATAATAAAATAACAAATTCTATTTACGACCTTCTTTTTGTGTTTGGGTGTATGGCTCATTTTCTTTACCTTAATATAGTTACATTTATGAGTAGATACTCGTATGTTAATGCACTAGTGCACAAAATTCTATTTTCTGCACAAACACTTACAGAGCAGTTACTTTCAGAGCATGAGAAGTGAAAAGATTCTGATACCTGAAACACCTGTCATAATATCATCCCTTTGTAGTATGTTAACTTAGGTCGTGGATTTGTATAAAGAGCATTTTTGAAACTAGAAACACAATAACGACCCCTTTTTAGTGTAATGCACTTCACGTTAACGTGCCGCGCTGCAACACCGCAACTTTCCACGTTGACGACGTCGTGACGTGGTGATGGAGAGAAACCCTAGTACCATCTCTTATTACGTATGATATCCACGAAAATACAATGCTGAATGTATGAATAAGACGTCATTGACGTCACCTGCGGTGGGCGAGTCAACTCACACTTTACCGGTCTTACTTTAGTTAGGGGAACTGGATAATAGACGTTACTGTAAATGAGAATCCATCAGTACACATAGACATGCGTGGGAATATCTTTAGAGAAAAGTTACCCTCAGACTTGGAATTATCACTTTGTACCTTTTTACCTTCGATAAGCTTTGTACTCTTATGCTCTCCATGCATACCTGTCTGACATTCATATACCAAAGATGGATGCTATCTACGGATATTGGGGCATAAAATGAAGCACCATAAATATCAAATCGACGTTCGACGTTTTAATCCCATGTAATTGCAGACTGCAATTCGAAAATTAAGAAATTATTTTCAGAGAGGTCTGTTCTGAGTAATCAGCTACGATAAAATTATGCCTACCTACAATGTGGTTATATGGCAATTACCTACGTGTCAACATGGAGAGTACGTAGGTAGGTACAGTTGTAAATCTTTGTATAAGAACTGTACCTACCTAAGCACAATGTATGTGAATAAATTTGAACTAAACGCCAATGTCATGCTCTTGCGTGAATGGAAACGTTTTGTTTTGGCCGTTGGATTACGACAAGGTGAATACCGTTTGAATATTTACTGGTTGGTGACCAACATTAATTTTCAGATCTATGTACAATATTATTAAATAATGACTCATTGTACACAAATACACAATGAGTCATTGAAAAAAACAGAAGGTCCTCCTGACTAAAGTACAGTTATTGAGTGGATATTAATTAGGGCTCAAGTAGAGTTAGGCAGGACACATGGCCAGACGGAGTGACGACATGTAGAAAAATGCGCTGACCGAGCGGTGGCCAAGAGATGGTCATAGAAATATGGGATGTCCACCAGCGAGATGTGTCGTAGATAACTGAAAAACCTGGCTATGACTAGCGCAGGGTCGAGGCGAGTGGTATAATCAAAGGGAGGCCTATGCCCAACAATGGCTGAAATGACGATTATGAGACTAAGAGATAATATTTTCTTAAATATAAAAATCAAGTGCCTTCAGGGGCGGATTTCCCAACAGGCCAAGTAGGCCCGTGCCTAGGGGGGCTAAATTCAGGGGGCGGAAAAACTTGGTGAAATAATGAAAGAAAAAAACTTTACTACAAAAATATGAGCAGATCAAGCATGTCATGATATTCATATAACTATTCCAGCAAATCATCTTCATCTACTTGTATTCGCACTGAATACCAGCTTTTTCACTTACAGAGAGTGGGTTTAAATTGACTCACGATTTTCGAAAAGCGATTTTATTTATTTATTTATTTACATGCCTAGGGCCACCAACAGATCAAATCCACCTCTGAGTGCCGTCTCGTAAAATCTCTAAAATTGCTCTCCTGATTTGAATAAGTTTTGTTTTGTTCGCCTTCATTAAGGATTGGCTTACGAAAAAATAAAGATAAATAAAGAAAAACATTAAGATTTGGAAAAACCCAATTTAGGTAATAATTTTGAATGGGATTTTTGTATGAACTCTAAAATTTGGACAGGTCGTCGGGTCAGCTACTAGTTCATAAATAAAATGTTTAAATAACTTAAACACTGAAACCAGCAAGTTAGTATTCATATTTTATGTACTTGATACTAATTCAAATTAAATGTCAAAATGCTCGAAACTTGACTAAAGAAAAATAAATTATGCTTTATGAAAAGAAACGACAAACGACAGTTCACCAACTCACAATTTCGCAAATTTCCAGCTCACAAACCTTCGAAAGGCGTTGATTTGTGGCCACTAAAATGTGGATCGCTTATGCGGAAGCGGCACCGTACTTGGTTAGGCAATGTGGGTCAACCAGCTAAATGCCACATAACATAAGTATAATCAGAAATCAGTACAAAAGTTTCAGCTTGCAAACTTTCACGTCCAAATTACAAAAATACCTACAATTTGAAATATTTTTAAAACGAATTTGAGGTTTATTTAGTTATATAATAAAAAGTTTAGCTATATATAAAATATAATCACAAAACTTAGGTATAGCTTTCATTTCATTTAAAGGTAAAGTATTAAAAAAAATTAATAAACTCATAAACATAGGAAACTTGTACAATATTTAGCCACAGAATAAAAATTCAATTTGTTTAATGAATGAAGCAATCTGTGGTTACCACGAGGATTTGTTTAGCTAAGCAGAAGGTCAATTATGGTAAGAAATGTTACCTAATTATGTGTTTCTAAACAAACTGACAAACCAAAGATTTTTTCAAGATTTTGTAGTGTAGTTTAGTTTTTTTTTGCTTAGGTATCTATGTATATTTTATAATATTTAGCAATCAGGGGCCTGATTCTCAGCAATAGATCATATTTTCTTTAAGTACAATATAATCTCATGTTAGATTATAGATGATATCTATTGCCGAGAATGAGACCCCAGATGATGGAGCTGCCACGACACGACATGACATAACCCAGGATTCCTGGGCCCTTATACTCAGCAATAGAGATGAATTTTTATTTATTAATATTTTTATTCATCATTAGAAATAGGTCGCGTGAACTGTCTTTCATACAGTTTTGACAGTTCTCGCGAAGTATGTCTAGTATGACATCATTTTTTTATTTCTGTAAATTAGGACACTGAGTTCTTATTCTCAGGAATACACAATATTTCCACATTAAACATACTCGTATGTCGCGAGAACTGTCAAACTTCCATACAGTTTTGACAGTTCTCACGAAGTATGTCTAGTGTGATATAATTCTCTATGTCTGTGAATCATATATATTGGGTCCTTATATCACATACCATTGGGTCCTTATTCGCAGGAATAGAGATAATTAGATAGAATTGGTATAGTATACCTATTCCATACATTCACTAATGAAAGAGAAGAGCGTAGAAGAGCGTTTGTACAGGCAATATTGACCAGCTTAAATTAATATTTACCTCAAAATATTAATTGCAAGCAAGTAGCAAAACGATGGGAAAATTTTAAAAACTGAAGAAAAATATGAGAAAACTCTGAACATACTATAAATAAACACAAGCAAAATAAAAATACAGAACACTAGAGTAACACGGAGATACAGACCCTGCTTAAGGAAAGGAAATACCTATTACTAAGATCGAAAAAAAAGACAACCGCCTTAAAATATCAAAATCAACAAAAAGATAAGAAAAAAAAAACACAAAATAAAAAATTTTAAATAATAAAAATAGAAGATATCTGAAAGAAGAAACAATAAAGGCAAGCAACAGCGACAAGAATGACAAATTACTAATGAGCTTCTAAAATGAGATGATCTCTAAGAATCTATAATAGGAAGGAAACGGACTGAACATAAATGGGGAAAACCTAAACCATCTACGTTTTGCAGACGATCTTATCGTGTTTTCTGAGTACCCAAAAAGGCTAGAGTAAATTCTGTAATAAATATCAGTGCAAAAGCAGGGCTGCAGGACAAGCTGATACCAAAAAGGCTGTACCTACCGATCGCCGAACCTTTAAGGTAACCTAGTTACAACTTTATTTCCCTAAACATTGTTATCAGCAATAACAGCTTATTCTATTTATTTATTTACCTATTTAATGCTTAGTGAAAAGCGTCCAATCACACGATGAATGTTGAATGAATTCAGAACCCTGCTCACAGTTAATTTATATAAATTTTATGATTTTTGTATGTTATTGATTAAAAACAGTTGTAGATAAATAGTATGGTTATGTTATAAAATAAACGAGATTAATACAGCCCTGTTCCTTAGAGTTTCTATTTTGACCATATTCACTTAGGTATCCTTATTAATGAATGCAATTTTACTAAGTATTATAAAATGCGAAAGTATATCAAATGTGAACACTTTTTTTTTGAATGAAATATATGATGGAACAAGCTCATGGCCCACCTGATGGTAGTGATCATCATTCCTTATAAGTCAATGTATTTCATTCGTTCACGCAAGTTTACAACGTACCCTAGCATGCAAAGCTATAAGTCCAACAACGTAAGGTATGAAGATGCTATTAAAGCGCCATGAGGCTGTAATTTCGCTGGCACCCATACTTTTTAAACCGAAACACAGCAATGCTGTTTCACGGCAGAAACTTTTAAAGGACTGAAAACGAAATCTAGATAGTTTAGTGACTAAACTACTTACAATAACACTTTAATTTCAAGGTGAACATAATGTAATTGAAGTTTTATTTAATTACAGGTACTTACTCCACTAAAACATAACGAGTCGTTTGCTAACTACTTTTATGGGATAGGTGTGGTCAACGCCGGTAAGTAATGTACTTGAACTAGTAAAATCGTAATAAAAATCGTAAAATATAATTACTTATTCATCTTTTTGGTACTGGGGGTCTAATGTCGGTTGCTGTGGTAACCTTAAGTGATACTTAAAGGGAATTGTTAGTCTAAACGACCATAAAGCTACAAATCACATTGAGCAATTCAACTGAATGCTTCTTTTTTTCTAATAGTTCCGTAAAATGATACAAAAATTAATTGCATATAAAGTGTCGAAAAGTGGTATAATTTGTTTGTTTATTGCAAGTCCCTCCCTACTCAGTTTCACTAAAATACACGGATCCATCATTCATAATTATTCAACTAATCTGAAATTCAGTGTCTGTTAACCATAGATACGTAAAAATACACCGATACACAACAAGGTCTTAATTAAACCAACCAAATTTGGAGTACATTTCAGAGGGCAACACTCTAGCAAAGCTATGGAGGCAAGAAGAGTTCTGAGTTAGATGTTAAGCCTAGTTTACACGGGTAGAATAAACAGTCAACTTGCAAACTACTCTACCAATCCCACTCTCTAGCATGGTTAGTACTCTACCACTATCACGATGTTACGGGTGCCAGTGAAACTACAGGCACATGAGACTTATTCACATTTACGCTTTGCATCGTAGGGTATGTTGTAAACTTGTCATCATCATCAGCCGCTATAGCAACTGCTATAGCAGTCCACAGCTGGACATAGGCCTCCCCTAATGAGCGCCATTGCGCCCTGTCCTGAGCTCGACGCATCCAGCTTCTACCAGCAGCCTTTCCCAGATCGTCACTCCACCTGGGCGGAGGGCGTCCTACACTACGTTTGCCAAGCCGCGGTCTCCACTCAAGAACTCGTTTACCCCAACGGTTATCGGTTCTTCGGCAGATACGGCAAGCCCACTGCCACTTCAGCTTGCTATTTCGCCGAGCTATATCGGCAACTTTAGTTCTATGACGGACGCTATTCGTCGAGCCTCAGAGTGCGTCCGTTGAACGTAGCCAGGGTCAGTTGTTTCAGGTAGCCAACGGTAGCCGCCCCTAGTGTTCGCACCCCTTGCCCCGCCGTTACCATGACTGCTACCTGTATAGGCCAGGAATAGCGGGGCGGCCGGGAACTGGGGGCCATTTCCGATTCGTGTTTATCATGAAGGGGGGTTTGCCCGTAATCCCCACGCTGGGCAAGCGGGTTGGGGATCGCAGAGAACAGCTTCTCGCACTGCCAACGCTGCTGCCTGTCAGTGGCCAGAGGATTTAGCTGTGCCGATGTAGGCCGCCAGCAGCCGGCCGCCAGAGCCTCTTCCCTTATTTAGCAGGGCGCACCACGTGCAGGTGCGGTTGGCTTGGGTACGTTGTATGTTGGAACCCCGTACACCCTATAAGTAACCTACGAAGAAATATTTTGACTTATAGGTATACCGTTTACTCTACCCGTGTACCCCAGGCTTTACCAATGTTACGAATAATCGAGGACTTAGGTAAGTTTCCTGAGTTTTCGAACAATTTTGATTGGTTTTCGAATATTGAATCTCAGAAATAGAGATGATTGTCACTTTAGTTAAATACCTACCGCATGAGCTGTCATATTTACATAGAGTTTGGTCAGTTGTCGCGATATATTTCTAATGTGATAAGTCTTTTATGTTGGTAATTTGTGTTGTCTAAACTGGAGTTGAATAGTTGTAAATCAAAATTGACCTATAAAAAACACGGCTTTATTCGTCATTTATAAACGCAATAATAAAGAATCACCAATAACCTGCATAATAACTGTTTCTCATTCCAGTTTGGTATCGATTTAGCAGCAAATGTGCTCTTTAAAAAGAAGGCAACTACGTTTCCAAATAAGATCAATTATTATCGAACTACATTCACTAGAATCAATTAGAATTTATGTTCGACTTGAGAAAAACTATTTTTATCTTTATTCCCAGAATTTAGGTAGGTACCTATCTTATACCTGTATTGAAGTAGGTACTCTTCAGTTATCTCTGACATGGATGCGGTAAGTTGTTAAATGTGGCGAGTCGTACGTAACATAATGATTCTGTTCGATTCGTTCCACGTATGGCGAGCACATATTAATTTCTATATTTTGATAAAATAGACTAAGTTAGAGAACATAATGTTTTACTGTTCGATACCAAAGTTCTAAATTATTCAGATCAAAGTTGTTTGAATTTTATTTATCTGGTCAACAAAGTATATTTGGTATGATTTATGTTTTGATGCACACAAACTTTCTTGTTGAGTTTAGTTGTCATTATTATTTATGACAAATCAAAGAACAGTCCATCAATCAATGTCATAATTGTGATAATCTATTTTCTCCTTTATCTAGCAGCCCGCGGCGATCAGACCATCTTTTTTTAAATAATAGCTGAAAATTTATCTGTGTGTTCCTGTTACAAGAACTTATACTTACCTTATTATATAAATGCTCAATAAATATGTTATGTTACTTGGGGAACTATAAAACTATATTTCCTCAGTAGTCATACAGTCTCAATAGTTCTTATTTATTTATTTATACATAATACAATAAATGTAACAAAATTATACCTATCTGTTGCAAATAAGTATTATACTATTCTATTCAAAAGGTGGGCTAATGCTAGGGGCATTTTTTACCAGCCAATCCTGTGGTTTGTTATAAAATGGTGGTAGGCGTGCTTTAAAAATAATACTGATAAAGGTAGTTTGTTATAGTTACTTATATACTTATAGGCAGGGTAGATTTTTCTAAATAGGGCTGCAAGGGCAGGTATCTACCATAACCGTTATAGTTACAGGAAAACGTTCCTATACAGGATTGTATAACTTTTTGAGATATTGTGAACTGCATTCACAGATTTTGGAAAATATTTACAGCCAGCTTAAATTAAATTATATGGATCAATCAACATACTCTATATTACCATTTAAGGTATGAGTACTAGAAATGATTAAAATGGTCAAAATCTTTTCCCATACATTTCGGTAAGAGAGTCAATTCTCTACATTAGCCAAACTATTTATTCTGGGTAGCCTATACTGAACTGACACCCTATAGAAGACTGTCTGAAAAAAAGTTAGAGGAGAAAACATTCAACTTCAAATTCTATTCAAATATTAAAAGATCTATCTTATGTTTGCGTTGCGATAAATCTATGAGAGCCTTATGTGAACATGTTAAAAAAATGTCCTCGAGTTCATATCACGAATCTTTGGAGTAAATTAAAGCAAATTTTATACAACATTAATAGCATATAGCATGAATATTTTTTTTTATCCTATATGCGTTATGGTCGGCGCTACGCATCTAGTTACGACAGTAAATTATATCGATGAAGCAACCCTTCAGAATCGAAAAATATGTAAAGATTCAGTAAAATTTTGCAGATTTAATTTGTCTGTAGAGTATAGATAGGCCATGAAGGCTTTTGTTGTTTGGACTGGATTTCTCGAGTCACCCGCGGGCCTAATTCAGACGATTTGATATATTTGATTACAAAATTAAAAAAATTGTCAAAACTGTATGAAAATTAATTGTTTTCGCAATAGAATCATATATATCGAATCGTCAAAATCAGGCCCTAGATACCATTATTCGTAGGTTGAACCATTATTGTAATGGACAAAATGAAACCACTTAGCATAATGTACCAGATAAGTGGTGAGCCATCTGTTACTTAATACATAATCTATCTATTGTGTGATACCTCATTGGAAACGAAGAAGGAACGGTTAACTGCGAAAGCTCGCCTAAGACGCAGAAATTTGCGGTTTCGAATCCCGCCATGGGACAAATATTTGCATGCTCTATGATTAAAAGTCTCGGGCTGCGTGTTTTCTATAGTTACACATAGAGAACATAATATTCATAACAACATTATTTACAAAAAAAAAACATTTAAAACATATAAAACTTAAAACATTTGATGTATCGTACCAAGTTTCCTCGATACAGGCTTAGCCTAGTGAGGAAACTGACAGGTATTTCACAAGAATTGTATTAATACATTAAGTTAAACTATTGTAAACATAACGGAATTGCATTATGTCAATAAATAATTTTTATGTTATCATGTTTTATGTTTATGTTTACACAGTTGTGTATATAAATTGTGCGGTTTTCATAACCAATTATCTTTTTAATTTGTAGGTATATGTATATGTCCGGTTACCGGTGTTGGAGACTTTAGTGCGGTGAAATATTTTATATTTTATCGACAAATCACCATCCCTATTTTTTCCCTCTCTCTCCATGATAAAATGGCAGCCATTTTGTTTTCCTTTCCTCGAAGCACGGATCCTTGTACTGATCTAGCCATAGCTACCCATGTAGAAGTCATATGAAAACAAAAGAAGATTATTTGATAGCTATTAATGTAGACAATAAGTCGATGATAACAATTTTAAAAATTTTAAGTTTATAAAAGCGTAAAAAAGAATTTCTAAATCCGAAAAATACCTACTTTTTTTCTATTAAATTTTGAATAGACTCTTTCATAAAATTGAAACTATCAACCCATATGTTTTTTGTATACGGTAACCGGACATATTGTATAGTATATGTTATTATGTGAAAAATGGTCAGAGTTGGAAAAAACATACAAACTTTCGCATTTTAATAATATTGGAATAATAATCACATGCAGAGGATGCTAATTTATTAGACAGTTTACATAAAATCGCAAAATATTATATAGATAATACAAACATAACTGTATTCTTGGCGCCAAAACAAGTCTGATTTAAATAAATCTCAACAAAAGTTCAGGTTCTGCCAGTAATTATGTAAACTACGTGAACCCACGGCCAATTCTAAATGTTTTATTATCATAAAAACAATGTGTGCTCGTTAGAAAACTACAACAATGCAAGCTTGTTTAGCTAGGCCCCGCTGCCGATCAACGAGTATAAGATAAGAGTTAAGAGTCTATACATTTTATGACTTCGAAGTTTTTTCTTAGTTTGGCTAATTAAGTTTTCGTTATTTATAATGTGTCGAGGACAGATGAGGACAGGCAGGGTGCAATGGCGCTCCTTAGGGGAGGCCATTGTCCAGCAGTGGACTGCACTAGGCTTAGGATGATGATGCAGGACCTGGTTGCATACATCTTATTAAGTCCGAATCATGAGTTTTTGAATCAATCATTAATATCATCATCAGCCTATAACAATCTAATGCTGGGCATAGGCCTCCCCCAATGAGCGCCATTGCGCCCTGTCTTGAATCAACGCATCCAGCTTCTACCAGCAGCCTTTCGCAAATCGTCACTCCACCTTGCCAGAGGGCGTCCTACACTACGTTTGCCGAACCCCTTTTTTGAGCCTACGTTTGAATGTTTGAATGGCTTGCTTAATAAATATTATAAGTTTTACTCGACTTCTTTTTCAAATGTTCATTTTTAACTGTGTATGACTAAAGCATAACATACAGGCTTTTCTTCTTTCTCTTTTAAGTTGAAGATAGGCTCTAATGTTATTATCCACTAGCTGACCCACCCGCAACTTCGTACATTACATACCTACCCGTACCCGTTCCCGTTCTCGCTGCCTTTTCAAGTTCCTGTTCTCGCTCCCCCGTTGACTATACCCGTCATGAAGTCTACCGCCGGTTAAAAACAACTTAAACACCCCATCCCACCCCCCTCGAGGAGTATTTCAAATTTTCTATGATACCAATCTTCATTGATTGTATGGATGGTGGACATATAGGTTCTAGTTTCTAAGTTCAAGGAATACGACTTTTCATACAAAAAAATGCTGTGCACTTCATATTCCACGTGACATTCAGCAAGCCTGATTGGATACGCATGTCAATCGCGCGCCTCCAGTCGCGCGTAAATCACCTATCTGGGAAGGCTTTAAGAAATGACAACCACACCAGCCTATATCAGTCCGCTGGTAAACATAGGCCTTCCCTAACAAAGGAGGATATGCCACGCTGGGCATACGGGTTGGGGCACAACTTTTACTCAATCAACATCATATTTTTTACCCAGACGTTGAATGTGAATGTCTCGTGGAATGTGAAGTGTGTGCACATACCACGTGACATTTAGCAAGCCTGATTGGATACGCATGTCAGTCGCGGAGTCGCGCGTAAATCGCCTATCTGGGAAGAGCCTTAGCAAGTGCTATCTAGTTTGATATGGTACCACACATGGTACTAAATTCTATACATCATATTGCAGGTGATCGTACCTAAGGGTCTGGCTACATATGCTAATAGAATGCTTTATAAATATGACATACTTATAAGTAGAGCTTAAATAAATTCCGCCTTCGCGAAAAAAGTTAACAATAGACAACATTTTTACCAGATTAGTGCAGGGTCGCAACAAACGCGGTCAAGGCGTGGGCTTAAAAACACAACTTTGTTATCTGTTATGTTTGGATCATAGACAATTATTATTAAAAAGCTAGCTTCCGCCCCCGGCGTCACTCGCGTAGAACCGCTAAAAAACTAGCCCATGTGTTAATCCAGGTCACAAACTATGTATATTACAAATTTTATTCAAATCCGGCCCTTACAGAGTTGAGTGGGACATAAAAAACTTATGCATTTATATGATTTTTAGCAGCACACGGAGCTTTTTCAAGTAGGTAAGTTCAATAGTTTCAGGATTTTTTAAAGTACGACAGGGAAGGAGCCGCTTTGGTAACATATCTTTCCCGGTATTTTAGTGTTATGCAACGGATCGCACATTGCGAAACCAGGCAATCCGCTAAATGTTCGGCGAACTTTCACTAGGGAAAGGGCTGATTTCGTCCACTTTATCTACAACATGCGTTACAGTCTCTGGCTCGCACTAACATAGATTTATACGCCAAACATAAACGCTTTGCGATTCTGTCGACGGCATAGTCTTAATAGTCTTGCGCGATTCAGTTTTATTTGCTGGCATGGTATCGTATAGCAAGAAAAGCGAACCATATTTCAAATTGCATTGGAGCTTTATTGTAAACGTACGAGTATGTCATAGTAATGTACATCGCCTGCAATGACAGTAGCATCCAGAACGTAGCGAAACGATATCACAGAGGTCTTACGCGAAGAGGCACACCACGCACGACCGAAAAAAATAAAACATTTTCAAACTGTTTAATTTTTCAAGATGTACATTTCTGAGTAAAACTGAGTTCTGGACCACATACCCAATATAAAATTCGACGTCGCACAAAGATTGTAGATGTGGGTATGCGGATTGCTAAGCTAAAGTGGAAATGGGCAGTACGCTTGGCTAGAAGGTAAGACGGAAGATGGATAAAGACAATGGAAGAAGTCACAGAGTGGTGCAAGGGTCAGAAAGGAGTGGCGAGATAAAGAGGAGGCCTATACTCAGCAGTGGGTGTTAACGGGCTGAATGATGATGATGATGATGACACTTCTGAGTTCCTCTCCATTGCTATTCGAATGTTCTTATTTTGATTCTAGCCAAGTCTAGCCAGACGTTCGTAGTTTCTGAATGTAGGTAATTGTTTTGCAGCCCAAGCAAGTGGTCCACCTTGTTGACTACCTAGTTCTTTTACTATTGACTTATCAAAGCATAAATCTTAATTTATTTGGCAGACAAATGTCAATCAAGCTTTTAATTACTCTTACACGTCGCGGTTATCCTCTCATTTACTTACTAGGTACTTATTTTTTGCACCGGTTCTGCCTAAGTCATTACCAAGCTTATGAACTGGTTTAATTTGATTTTTTGAATAACTTATACTAACTATATCAACAAGTATTTATCACGCCCCTGAGTTCAGATAATGCTAAGTTATCGTGAAATACATGATGAATACGGTACATGACGTCATGATATCGTCGTGTAGATTAGGCAAACCACAGATCAACTCAACTCCGTCGTGTAGAGTAGGCAAACCACAGATCAACTTAACTCCTCATTGAATCTGACATCTTTCGATTTGTTTGTTACAATTATGTTTTGAGTGTTGGAATCGCGAGATATTAATCATTCGCCGGACGAGGCCGCAAGCCGCCGGCTCGTGTGAGTTGCGTCAACGATTCATGGCTGATCAGGCGCAGCCGTTTCGAAAGCTCTTACTCCTTTTACTACTCTCGATAGTCGAATGCATTAATCAAATATACACCTTACGCAATCTACAAAAGCTATTGTTATCAACATTGCTTGAAACATTTGTTCCGTTTGCTGCTCTATATTTGAACTATAGTAACATCTATCATCATCAAATTTTGGCATTCGGCTTTTACAATCGTTAAGCCATGTCGGAGGCCTTCGGGCAGCCTCAAAACTACGACACCAGAGTTGGCCACTAGCTCATACGAAGAAGAAGAAGAAGATCCAATTTAGGAAAGTAACCATGGTAAATTTTTCATAAATAAGAGTAGTAATCAATATTATCTAATAAAACGTAGTTCCAGGACGACTGTACCTCAACCTGCCCTGACCAAAAGCAGAGAGCCAAAACGTATTTGTTTCTAAGGTGGATGCTAGAAATCAAGCCACATTTTTACTTCTTAGTGTTTGACTCTATTGATAGTAAGCCAATCGATTTTCATCAATCATCATCATTAACAGGCCGATATTCGCTGTTTGCAACATTTCGTAAGCAAATCTTCTTTAAATTGGTACTGCACTGCATGTCTTTCTACCAGTTCCCATAATCACGAACCCAGAGAACATTAATTCGAGTCCTAGGTGTACATCATACTCCGCAACCAATATTAGTCCACTGCTAAATAAAGATAGATTATAGAAGGCATATATATAAAAATCATGAACATAACATAAAGTAAAAAACTGGGCATCCTAAATAGGGTTAAGCGATACTTTACACCTGGACAGCTTCTGACCCTGTATAAAGCTCAAGTCCGATCCTGTATGGAGTATTGCAGCCACCTTTGGGATGGTTCAGCCAAGTATTCACTTGCCGCACTAGACTCAGTTGATGGCAGGGGTAAGAGGCTCATTGGTCAAGAGTATCTTGCTAAAGCAAGGCTCGAAAGCTTGAGCCATCGTCGCGAGGTTGCGTGTTTGTCGGTCTTTTATAGATTGTACTACGGAGAGTATGCTTAGGAGTTACATGACCTTATTCCGCCTTCACCTTTCTTCCATAGGAGCTTCAAACGCACTGCTAACTACCATCCGCATCTCCAAACATCATTTTATAATGCGCACTGCTAAAATATGGAATCAGCTGCCAGCGTCTGTTTTTCCATTGACTTACGACCCTAACGGCTTCAAAAAGAGAGTTAATAGGCATCTTCTGGGAAAGCTCGCCCCATCGTCGACCTCATCCTTGCCTATTCAAGCCTCGAGGTCAAGAGAAGTGGCCCATATTAAATAAAAAAAATAAAAAGTTCCCCAGCAGATGAGGTCGAACTTCGAGTCTCCGCATCTACTTTCCACCATGAGCCACCTTCCACCCTACCAAGGTCACAATAAAAGGACCACCTATTTTACGTTTTTCAAAGGCACCAATTACTTGAGTTATCGCTTCCTGTTAGGTGGTTTCCTTATTGGCATTTTAAGAAACCTCAGCTATTAGCTATTGTTCAATGTAGGTAATAAATTATATCACAATCACAATGCGTGGACAGTGTTATGAGTACTTATGATATAATTCAGTTATAGGGGTAAAGCACATGAAAAAAGAACGCATTTGCGCTAATGGAATCTTCAGTTTTGAATTCTTATTCCTTCTTCCTTCTTTCTTCATAAGAGGTAGTGGTCAACTCCGGTATCGAAGTTTTTAGGCCGCTCTAAGCGTCCCATATGGCTGAAAAAGCCGGTACCAGCATGTTAACGAGCCTTCCGAAGTACGAAAGCACACAGATCTAAATGCCACTAAACGGTCACCCATACAAGTAATAACCGGGCGAAGTGTTGCTTTAACCAAGATGATAAATAAGCCACGCCACGAGCGATTGGATTAGCTTCGTACAATGTCGGTGATAGCACGTGCTATCTCACAAACGTGATATTTATTCGCATGAACACATGCAATACATTATGATCTTAATATGTCTGTCCATTTTATATCCTATCGAAATCTTTACTATGCATATATTATAAATAATGCTAAAACTTTTATAAAACATGAAGGTACTCATTTACAGAAACAAAAGATATTGGGATAATCTCGGGCACAAAATTGGACCTAAAGCCTTCATTATCGTCTGCCTGCTACTATCTCACACTATGTGGGGTCGTAACATGTTTCCCTACATTAACCTCTTTCAATCATGTCAAGATTCACAGTCCTATAGAGCTTTATTTTGAAAGATGCTCAAATTGGATTAGGTACTTACAAACCAAAACCGAAACTGCACTATTTTTATTAGACATCAGGCCTAGTACATAAGTAAGTATAAATTTTTCCATTAGAAATTCAAAATGTCTATTAGACAGTTTTCAAAATTCTTTAATTATCAATATTACTTTTCGACTATAAGTAGTATATTGATTTTAATTTTAGAGTGATTCAAATAAAATCTCTCTCGAGAAAAACAAATTTTTGCTCAATGTAGTAAGACTGAAATTGACCAATGTACCTACTTAAATACCTATCACACATCTCAGTAATTCAAAAAGTCTCATACGTAGCTAATACTTTCGTTAGTCGGCTTGGGTTTTCGAGTGATTTATATCTACAGATCTATTTTATTATCTATTATCTCTCGGATTTGGAATCAACATTCACTCATTATTATTTCACCTAAATCGTTAGAAAGATAAGAGAGGCAGTCGAAATTTTCAACCATTCCACAGTCGAACTGCCTCAACGGAAAAGGAATTGCCAAAAAAAGAGGAACCATGAAAGTTAATTTCCAGTAGCAGGTTGTTAACAGATCTATGATTTTTGGCGTGAGTACCTGCTAGAAAATTAAAACTATCCTATAAATAGCCAGGCGTATGGGGGGGGTCCTTTAGAAACGAAAAAATGTAGGCTTATTATATCCTGACATTCATAGTTACGAAGTTGAAGTGGCAGTTGACTGGCCGTAGCAGTCGCAGTAGGATAACAGTTGGTAAAGCGTTGAGTGGTCATGGCTCAGCAAACGCCATCCGGTCAGGTGGGGTGGAGATCAGCGAAAAGCTGCTGGTAGAAGCTGGATGCATCGAGCTGAGGACAGAGCGTAATCGCGCTCATTCTGGGAGGTCTATGTCCAGCTATGGACTGCTATAGGCTGATGAAGAAGAGTTTTCGAGACATTAATTTGTATCTCTCGGAATCCGCCTATCGTCTTTTGCTTATATACCACGCGAGCGACTTACGGTTATTTGACGCACGATTATTTTCTAAGATCGCAATGTTAAAGACGTCTGTACCTATTATCATCCATACCTTTTTTAATATTCATTTAAACATGCATAGCAGATTCATAAATACGAATATATACCTAGGTATCCGAATGTAGCTGATCTAAATAATAGAGAGTTTACTATTCTTTTTGAAAATAACAGATTCTGATATCTACACTACATTGCTTTAAAACCGATGGCTTCATTGACTTGTCGAAAACTTGTCCAGTTTATTATTAGAAAGAAAGAAAATATTTTTATTCAATAGCATCCAACGTGATCAAAAAGCGAAGAATGGGCAAGAAATTCTGCTTATGCTGGAGCTTCACCTGTGGTTATTGCGACGAAGCAATGATACGATACATTCAGATATGAACACTCATTATCTCAGCTATCGACGCGATGGTTTGGGCTGCATACAGGGATGGTTTCCGCAAAACACACGTAGCTTTGACACGCATGTTTCGTCACGATAGACGCAGGTGTGTGGTCCCAGCATTAGCAATTAATCAAGTTCATCTTGACCTGATACCCACTACTGGCATAGTCATAAGAACCGTCCTGGAGTTGAGAGACATTCCAGCTGGAACCACCGATACTGGTTGACCACTAACTCACGAACCACTCACGAATATACTTCTAGTTAATTTGTATAGTCTGTCCGATGAATCAAGCAAACTGGTTTTAAAAAGTGGTTTTCTTGTTAAATAGGACGTTGAACTTTTTGTTTCAATGGTATTACGTAATCTATAACGAAATATTAATTTGTTTTCTCTTTAGTACCTGCTATGTCATAATCATAACATAATTTGGGTGTAAGGGGTGCCATCCTATATCTTCAGAAACCAAACCAACCTCACCCACCTTTGGTGCACCCTGCTAACTAAGAGATGGGGCTTTGGATTGGGCTTAGATTGCGGCAAAGCTCAGCCTGAGACCAGCACAGCTAAATTCCATGATCGCGTTGGTTTTGCGGGAAGCTGTGTCCTACGACGCATGCCCAGCGTGGGGATTATGGGCACTCCGTTCTTATTAGGATAGGCCTATGTCCAGCTGTGGACTGATATAGTCTGTTGTGTTGTTGTATGCCTGCCTTATGTAAAGGACAAACTTAACCGGGTTCAAAACAAATGTTGACGACCTCGGTGGCACAAGTTAAGAGGTAAAAGTGGTATGCATGATCTACCGATATCTATTCCGGGTCTGGGTTCTGTGGTACCATTATGCACTTATTTACGTATACGATATACATCGATGTCATGTTATTTATTTATTTCGAAACAATTATAATATTAATACCGCATGGACGAAGCGATGCCATAGTAGGTATACGTATTAATATTGCCTTAGAATAGGCACATGAAAAGGTACCTAAACAGGGTACATGTATGAGTATCTAGGTAGTTACTAAAACTTACATTACATATTTTCCAAAACATCCATTTTCATGAGTTTTGGTAGGTTGTGGTATAAAACATTTATATTTTTCTCCGGTAACCCAATGCCGCGCGGCCGCGTGATATACTCGTAGGTAAGGACAAACTCAAACTCTTTCTTTATTCATTTCATTACAAACCTTTGAATTGTCAATCATTTTAATTTATAATCATGTTGTGTTACGCTTACTTACCTATTTTGTTTCAGAATTTGTTTATATATCGTTATCTTATATCTATAATAAATCTGTACGTAAACTTAATTAAAACCTACCTAGTTCTTGATTTGGATACCTAGTATCCAAAATATGTAATCATAATCATATTCTTTATTGTGTCATGTGGTACATATAGATCTTAATATTAGTGAGGTCCGCAATATGAGCCCCGCAGGGGCACTACAATATGAACTTAGGTATAGGCTTAGGTAAAAAGTATAAAAATAATTCTACCTATCTTACAACTCGATTAGTCTGTCTCAATTATGTAACAATTAATTTGTTTTGTAGCTAACTAGTGTTTATCTATCTATATATGACTTACATAGGTATCGCATACATTAAGTTTTACTTATTCTACTTTGTCCTTAAATTGTATTATGACTTACATAGATATCGCATACATTAAGTTTTACTTATTCTACATTGTCCTTAAATTCAAAATATTCTTATATATTATAAAAACTATTTGAGATCAAATATTGTTTTAGTTTTTTTATCAAATAAGCTGCCTTTTTCAATTTCGCCTATACGCTTTGGCAGTTTATTAAATATTTGTATGGCGATGTTGTGTCTACCAGTTCTTACTAGCTGAAACTTTGTATAAGGCAGGTTTAATTTATTCTTATTTCTTAGATTATGGGCTCAAGATTATTGGTCTTTAGCAAAAGTAAATAATGTACTGTGAGTTCTGACAAATTTGCAAATTTCAAAAATATATAAGGATGTTAGTGTAAGGATATTTAAGTTTTTAAAGTGCTCTCTACAACTCTCTCTTTCTGTTATATTCATTAATATTCTGATACATCTTTTTTGTAGTATAAATATTTGACTTTTCGTCCACAACAGTTGTAAACGTTGCGTTTCCCCGTGCCCGTAGTGTTAACCTCCAACCTCCAACGCATAATCGTTCTACAAAGTAGGTACGTTAGCTTAGCCAAATCTTTATTCAAACGTCCTTGTATAAATATGGCTTCACCTAAGTCAGTTACTCATAAATGAAAACTTGATTGATCAACATTGCTCAATATGAGACATTTTGACACACTATTGCTAATTTATAAGCAGTAAGAAAACGCAAGCGTTTCCCATAAAGGAAATAACCAACTAAGTTTAGTATTTTATAACCGCATTGAGTTACCTACATACTTTACTAGATCAACACGTAATCAGCACCGAGTTAAGGTGGTAAAATACTCATAATCAAATATAATGTCCCCCGCAAAAGACTGACTGACTGACTGGTACACGCACAGCAAACGTAAATCCTTCAGATTTCAAAACAGGGTTTGCATAGGTAGTTTATTTGTGTAGGTACTACTAGAAAAAAAGACGTGTGGCACTCGGGGACTGCCGCGGTAAAGCTATTGCATAGCATTTTGTATCAACTTATGCAATTATAATTATTTTATTTATGCAGTATTTCTTTTTCTTTGATATTAATTCAAGTTACACTTTTTGAGCGTGGTGACCGATAAGAAAACAATTTTTTTTTCTTTTATTAAATAAAAATACGTCTAGTTGCACGCACACAAACACCGTGTCGAAGACTGCCGAAAAGAAACGACGTTAGACAATGCACGGCCTTCAAGCCACACCTCCGTGCCCGTCGGAGTGGGGAGCGTGAGGTTTTTTTTCGTTACGGAATTTCTGGATTCGGTCCCCGCGCTCAAGGCCCTCGATAGAAGCTATGCAATAGCTTAAAAACTTATTATGAAGTTCAAATGATTTGCGCGGGAGTTGAATCTCTACAGTTAAGACGGTTTTTATGTTACCTGAAGATGGTAACAAGCACATTGCCCACCTTGCAATTACCAATTACTAAGCATCACATAGTAGGTCATAACATTAGAGAACCTGTCCTACGATGCTTGTGTGTCATGGTGGTAGTACTTCCCCCGGACCACAGATACAGAAGAGAACTAGATGAAGTCCTAAAATTCACTATGTTCTGAACGTCAACTCATACGTCTGATCTCTACTTTCTTATGTCCACATCATTTGCTAGAAAGGGATGCATCTCAATGCGATTGCTGCGACTTCGTATCAGGGCATTTCAATGAAACTGCATAGAATTTTGATCGAGCGCCCTGGTACGATTAACTTTTTGATCTCATTTGAATATAATATGCATCCCTTTCTAACTGATGATATTAGACATAAGAAAGTAGAGATCAGTCGTATGAGTTGACGTTCCGAGTATAGTGAATTTTAAGACTTCATCTAGTTCTCTTCTATATCTGTGCCCCGGACGAGCCCTTCACGAGCAAAAAATATATTATACACTCCGTGTTTACCTTATAAAAGAAAATTTCGATCAAAAGTAAGTTCCAAAATGTTGCTAAATTCGGGTACCTAAGCCAATTATTTTTAAATATCGTGTATTATTTTACGGGTCAAAATTTAAGATTGAAATAAACATAGTGGTCAAGTAGTTCTCCAACCACAATTTAAACAGTAGTCTATCGAGGTAACGAGTAGATTGTGATCGATTTATCCATCTGTGCTCGGAGGTTGCGAAACGTGCGCGTGCGCCGGCCATTGCGTATCGACATGGCTCTTATTAAAATCACTAGCTACGCCCTCCGTCTGTACTTGCTTTTTTACCTCCATATCCGGCAATTTACTAAATGCGTCTAAGCGGTTTAGTGCTTTGCTACAAAATCAACAAATCTATTTACAAAGGCACGTTTTTTACGTTTTAAGGCGATTTATATGTACTATCTACGTCCAGTTTTCGGTTCACTATAAGAGAGTTGTGAAAAGAACTTATGAATATTAAACGACCTTCAAAATATTTGAGTATGTACTTAGTTATGTATTCAGTTTGAAATCAGCACATACTCGTATAATAAAGGTTATAATATCCGCTTTCCAGTTCCTATGGAACAAACATGTTCTAATTACCATTTCTGTAATATATGAGCTCGACATTGACACATATACACGTAATTATATCTTTTATTATTTTACCGTATAAACCAGTACCAGTTCTGTTCACATTTCTATTTTATTACGTACTAGCTTTTGCCCGTGGCTTCGCTTGCGTTAATGTAGATTTTGTAAAAACATGTAATAGTTATTTTTATTTTTCGATAGCATTACTTTTTTCTGCATGTAAGGTACAGGTCCTTTTCTATATCCCTGACGTATATGTGAAATTTTATGATGATATGTTGAGAAGTTAAGGCGTGAAAGAGTAACAAACAAACTTACATTCGTATTTATAATATTAATAGTTAGGATTAAGAGCCGAGGTCAGTGGTCCGATGACATCTGTTAAAATGCTTAAAATACGATGATGCAAAAACATGATGCTATAAAACACAGAACATGCTTCAAAAATGAAGGCACGATCATAAGTTTAAGCATCTTGGCTGGCAATGGGCTGTGAGACTATTTGCTGAATACAGCACTACAGAGTGCGTACAGAGCTTGTTTTGAGGAACGAGCATTAATCTTAATGTTACCATTGTACATCCCTCGATATGTCTCATGGCCGTGTTTTGCCGCTGTGTTCAAAAATCATTAAAACTTTACTATTTTTATCATTTCTATTGAAAAAGGTCATCAATTTGTAATATACTAAGAACACACTTTTTTGTATATTTAACAAGACAGGGTCTTCTTCTTCTTCTTCTGCAGCCTGTATTGGTCCACTGTTGGACATAGGCATCTCCCAGTAAGTGCCACTGAGCCCGATTTTCGCATCCACCTTCTGCCAGCCACTTTCCGCAAGTCATCGCTCGCTAGAACTCGCCTACCCCAACGGTTATCGGTTCTTCGGCATACATAACCAGCCCACTGCCATTTGAGCTTGCTAATTCTGTGAGCAATGTTGATTACATTGGCCCTCTGTCGGATAATCAGGTTCTGATGGTTCGCTAGTTTGTAAATAGTGATGGTTCATGAAAGGATGATTTCTGTTATTATTTTCAGACAATGGAATTCCAATGCAGGAAATAGGTTTGCCCTAATTATTTTTATCATCAAAGCCATTTATCTGGAGAATAAAGATCATGCTTAGTTGAGTTACCTACTGTATCCACTGATAAAACTAAACACAGTTTATCATATCACATCACCGCATTCACCGCAGACTTGAAGAATCTTAGAAACATTTTTATTTATTTATGTGTATTGTTTAAAGCTTTCGTGTTTAAGGACCTTAATTTGGGAAGCTAAAATAAATCATAAGGGTTGCCGCGAACGGGCCACACGCTACAGCCACAAAACGCGGCCACTGTTATATTTGCTGCTTCTGCTTTCCCCCTTCCTCCTCTAAATTTCACCATACACCTATTTCTTTCGCTATTCGCATTCAGGCCCGAACCATAGTAATGCAAAAAATGAAAATATTCCGGAATTATTTTATCGAACCAATTTCCTCTGTTTTGCTCTCAGAGTATCAGTCCTCTATTTACGAGTTGTAATACCTCGATGATACTAGCCGAATCAAGTGGTCACGAATCCAAGGCATGAAAGAATGCTAAAAATTTACCTACCTTCTTCCTCAGTACCGTGACCCCAGTTTAGTTCTATTGTTTCGATATCATTTCGGCCTACTTCTTAAAGACAAGTATACGTCTGCCCTGCGACTTCACTTGCACATATGCCATTCATATACTGGGACATTACATTAGATTACCTTAGATTTGATTGTTTGCTACCTAATTCGTTTATTAAGTGACTAATTCACGGATCTATTTATAACTAATCGCTTATTTTCTTCAAGATTTCTTGCAAGCGGACAATGTCTCTGGGTACTTTTTCTATATTTTGTGTAGTAGTTATCTAATAAAAAATAATACCCCAATTCTACAATGCGTTTCAAACACAAAACTTTCTTTTGTGCGTTCATTGTCAGTCAGATATTGCGTATTTTACATGAGTAGGCATTAATGAAATTTATCTGTTCTCGATCATATCAAATCGGAGGATGTTAATTCAAAACGAAAGTGTGAGGCGAAAAAAAAGTAGATCATCAAACGAAAGGCCTTTGTATGAGTTCACACAAAAAGTTTGGAATACAATAACACGCAATAAACATTTTATACGAGGGGAAAAGCTTAATCTTGATATATGGTAGCGAAATTAAGTTTATTTAAAAGGTGCAGAGCTATTCTATGTTGAATATAACTTGAATTCACTTACAGGACTGCAGTTTATCTGTCTGTATACTTAGTAATTGCTTTGTATGATCGTAATATGTTTGAACAATTCGCTTCGATTGACTTTGCGAATGGTTTAGCTAAAAAAGGTTTTCTAAGTTCTGTCATCTTATAAAAATGTAGAATAAAAAAAAGAGAAAAAGCTTTCACTAATAGTTAATGGGTCTTTGGTGCTACAGGGCATACCTAGATATTTTTTATGGCATTAACTACCTAATGCAATAAAACTTGTAGGTACTAAACATAAAATATATGATCGGTATTTACATTCACATCAAAAGTTGTAATGTGTTCCATTACAACTTTTGATATAACTATACTTTAATAATAACATAACTATAATAATTTTGAGTCCTCTAACTAAGATAATTTTAGTAGGTCCCAGGTAATTATAGTGACTGTGGTTCCTAAGACACAATGTGACGAGGAAATCTTTACAAAACCTGATACTGCCAGATTTTTTACTATTTTAGTATTATAAACATAAGCTACTTAAATAAGGTGGATGATGAAATTTTCCAGCATTGTTTTCTCAAACTCACATCATAATCCGAGAATAATTGCGTAGTTACATATTTGTAATACTCACTAGTTGCTTGTCGCTTCGTCCTCATACTGGTTTTTCAATCTTAACTTCCGCTGCACCCATCCAGGGCATAAATTTCGTAAAGTACTCGTAAGTAATCATAATCAGTATGAAGTTAGTTCACTTTGGATCATTTTTTTTATTTACACCTATTCAATTACAAATACAAATCAACTTATTGCCAAAAAAGTGTGTGCGTGTGTGTGTATTCCAAAACAGAGAGGAATTGGTAAAAATCTCTGTCTGACCCTATTACATTGTTTTTGAGAGAGTTGGAGACAGTTTCATCCCAGGCCTTTTTTGTCATCTAAATAATTTTGTCAATCTTGTGCCTTTGGCTGAAGAAGCGAACGAGCAACGATTATAATACATAATAATTATGGCGTTAGGCAACTGGCATGACATAATATCACTCATAATCATATTCACAAAACAACGTTCCTAAAGAGCGTATCTTCTATTTTAGGGGTTCTTACAGAAACATCGATTTTTATATGCTGGACTATCACACAGCATCATCTAGCCCCAAACTAAGCAGAGCTTGTGTTACGGAAACCACATGATTGATATATTACATATCTATTTTTTTTGTAAATACATAAATATTTAAATATATAAACATAGAAAACACCCAGAGCCGAGACAAATATCTGGAGAACATGCAAACATTTGTCCGAGAATTTGGCGAGAATCGAACCCGCAACCTTCGCGAACCCGCGTGGCAGACCTTCGCCCACTGCGCCACAGCGTTCGTCAAGGTCGTCGTCTTATGAATGATAGGTGGTACATCGTTTTTATCCCTACCTGTCACAAGCAGGTACATCAGTTACGTCAGAAGCAAAGAGTTAATAAATAGTAAAGAGTATTAGACCATAAAGGTCACAAGGAGTTTGGTTGTCTACTAAATGTAGGTTGGTAATGTAGGGATTGTAGGCTGCGATTTCAGGTTTTTCTAGTGCTTTTCTTCGTTTGTTATGTTGTGATTCCTACAAGGTTTGCGTTGAGTCGATCACTAGTTGGTCCGTAGTACTATACTGTCATTTTTGATCAAATGACTCTATTGTTGCCTTGGATGTGCGCTACGCCTCACAAGGCAAACATTTTAAATCCCTCTCTTTAGGAAAAAATACACTGGGATCTGAAAAAAAAAAATCCATCCAGAAACCAAAAAAAATGATAGTAGTGACGCTTGCATTTTTGTTTGTAGGGCAAACATTGTATGGAAAATGGCCCATCTTCCTTAGAAAACAATACGTTTTATTCTTCGAAAAACATTCAACTATAGACAAGATTCAAGGAACACACCGTCCAAAGAAGTCTCCGCTGTGCGCTATTTTGCTAATTAACCTTTTACCAACCTATTAGGTGCTTACCTATGAAATTAGCGTTTTGTATGGAGAATTTTGAGAATATCGATTTCTCCATACATACGTTTATGTATTTTTTCTGGAACTACTAATCCTATTCTCCTATAATTTTGTGTGTATGATTGGACAACATTGTGAAAAGTATGCGTAGTCTTAATTAAGCAAGAAAACTAACACATAAAAAATACGACGAATTTTAGCATTGAAAGTGACAACACGTGAAATGAACTGTTTTTAAGTTTAATTTTTTGCGGATGAACTTCCTCAAAAATAGTATTTTATTGAATTTTCAATTATTGCAATAATGTAACGTTCAGAAAAAAAATTTGTATATGACTGTTGAATGAAATAAAATATGTGCAAAATGAAATAGAGAAAAAAAACGCCAATTTCATAGGTAAGGACCTGATATTTATTTGTTCTCATAACATTTGACGCACTCAACCTCAACTCATAATCCTATGTAATAGAAGTTGGCCAACGTTCAATACAAACTTACTACTTGTGAATTTGATGAGTGTGAAAGAATGTCTAGAAGCAAAATCAGCGATCATGTCTATAATATATACTAGTTAACAACATTGACGGCCTCTGTGGCGCAGTGGGTGAAGGTCCGCCTGAGACTTTTGCGTCTCTGGTTGCAGGTTCGATTCCCGCTGTTGACAAATGTTTGCATGTTCTGTAGATATTTGTATAAGTATGTATTTACAAAAAAAAATGTATGTGTAGTATATCAATCGTGTGGATGCTGTGTGATTACGTCCCGCATTATTAATTTATACAAATGAGTATCGCATTATATTGTCAAAAACCCTATAATAATCCCTCCTTCTTTGAACCCTCTTAACTTGACTATAAGTTACCATGTACTCACGAATTGCCTTAGTAGTAGCTTGTGAAGGGCTCATCCTTGAATTAGTAGTAGAGTTCCTAGTGAAGATCTTATCCGGGGAAGTACCACCGCCATGCCTTTCTGATGTAAAGCAGCATTGCTGTGTTTCGGTCTGAGGGGTGTGGGTGCCGGTGAAATTACAGGCACAAGAAGCTTATCATCTTCATGCCTCAAGTTGATGGACGCGAGTTAGGCATATGAGGCTTAATACCTTCAATGACGCAGGGTGTTGCACCGTAGAGCTCGTTCCAAATATCCGTGGCCTACGAAGCCATACTTTGTTATAATAAATAAATAGTAATAATAAATAATGTGGGACGTAATCACACAGCATCATGTAGCCCCAAACTAAGCAGAGCTATAGGTAATGGTAACCACTAAACATCGTGCGCCATGTGCTAGGCCATTAATAGGTATCATTAATTACCATATCTTTTAAGAGATTAAGGCCGCCATCTATTATAGTGTGTAGTATATTATAGTGACTAATCAATTTATAAACCCAAGTTTGTTGCTCCATCACAGATGAAACTGAAGTGCACAATGTGTATTCCTAGTTTATGAATAATAAAATAATAAAAAGTAATGATATTATCTTTACTGCATCAGTTCTAGTTGTGTCTCACGGTGACGATACAATCACATTTCTTACGGTATAGCGGCGGTTACGGTTACTCGTATTCTGACAATTTATATGGATTTAGGTACTGAGAGTAAAGACCAACACTTAAAATCAGCCGAAAAATTGGTGGCGTGTAGTGTAGTTACGTTTAATGGAAGCCACTGCATAGCAGCGGTTACGGTTACTGGTGTTCTGACAATTTATATGGACTTAGGTACTGAGGGTAGAGACCAACCCTTTAAATAATAGCCGAAAAATTGGTGGCGAGTAGTGTAGTTACGTTTAATGGAAGCCACTGCATAGCAGCGGTTACGGTTACTGGTGTTCTGACAATTTATATGGACTTAGGTACTGAGGGTAGAGACCAACCCTTTAAATAATAGCCGAAAAATTGGTGGCGTGTTGTGTAGTTACGTTTAATGGAAGCCACCGCATAGCGGCGGTTACGGTTACTCGTGTTCTGACAATTTATATGGACTTAGACGTACTGAGGGTAGAGACCAACCCTTAAAATGATAGCCGAAAAATTGGTGGCGTGTAGTAGAGTTACCACCGAGTAACTCGATACAATCTCATTTCTTACAGTATAGCCGCGGTTACGGTTACTTGTGTTCTGATCATACCATATATATGGATTTACGTACTGAGAGTAGAGACCAACCCTAAAAATGATAGCCAAAATTGGTGGCGTATAGTGAAGTTACGTTCAATATAAAGCACAGAGTAACTCGATCAGGCGTTGAGTCCGTCCATGGGTTGTAGATTAGACGGACAGTCTAAACCTGAATGTGCCACCAATGTGTACACAGAAGTGTAGTGTACCGGATCTTCCTCCTGATGTATTTTCTCGACGTTTCGATCGTGTTTAATAGGGTAAAACGCGAGGAAGACCCGTTAAAAAATAATAATTTTGTTTATTATTTGTGAAAGTTTAAAAAATAATAGCCTTATAAAAAATAATATTAAACCTCGAGCGCTGGCGGGAACTAAAATATATAAAAATATATATATATCTAATCTAGCCCCAAACTAAGCAGTGCTTGTATTATGGGAACCACATAATTGATATAATACATTTTTTTGTAAATTTGTAAATACATACGTAGAAAACACCCAGACCGGAGACAAATATCTGCAGAATGCAGAGGAAATCGAACCCGCACAACCTCAGGCGGACCTTCGCCCATTGCGCCACAGAGGCCGTCAAAAGCTCACTATAAATACGTACTGAACCTCTACAATAAATAGCTAAACCAGTGCTCTACCTTTGGGTAAATAGATTTATGCTATGTGACACATACCTACTTGTAAATAGTATTCCTCTGTAGTCTTGCAGTGAGCAACGACCGGTCCATAAGGTAAGTACTTACTTGGGTACATGTGTGTCAAAATATAGATCGAGTAGATAAACAAGGCAGTGAGTGCCGACCAACTGTCTCTGAGAGAGATTTATATCAGCTGACAGCTTTGAGTGAGTTTAGCCGCCGATTGTGAGTAGGTCGCCTACAGTCAGCCGCAAAAGTAAAATACAATAAATAAATAATGCTGGACTTTTTCACACAATATTGTATAGTCTCAAAGTAAGCAGATTCCGTATTGTATGACTGATATACAAAAAATACTTTGCAGATACAAATAAGAGATTTGTCTCACGGCGGGGATCGAACTCGCAACCTGCTGCGTGACCTTCGCCCAATGCGCCGCTGAATAGAATTATGTATATTATGTACTAGGTTGTATATTATGTACTAGGTACAAATAGATACCTATTATCATAGACAATACACCCAGACAGAACAAACATCCTAGATCACCACACAAATGTTTGTTCTGGCGGTACCTAATCCAATCCAGTTAAAATAATTATGTACATATGTAGGTATTTAACGGCAAAAAACCGAGAGGGAGAAGCCTGAAGCGCGCTAGTCTGACTGACCAGGCATCGGACAAAATTAGAATCTGTTATATAACTTACTAGTTTCCGCCCGCGGCTTCCCTCGCGTGATACCGAGTTTTTTTTTTTTCTCTTTATTTATTTAAGGAACGTTTACCAACAATGGTATGTCGGTCCCATTATACCCTAAACAATTTATAAACATATCACAAAACTATTAATATTATATATTAACACAAAACTATTAGAAAGGTATCTCGTCGCTCAACACATTCAAACATCAAAGGTCCATTATTGATGTCTAAATATGTTGAGTAACGCGACAGCCCTCTCTGAAGTAGGTTCCGCCAATATATGTAAATACATGCCCACGTCATACCTATTTAATTTAAGTTTAAATATCAATGAATCTCTTTCAGCTTTGTATTTGTTACAATCTTACAATCCATTAGGATATGATAAACATCATCTAATGTTCCGCAAACCTCGCAATTTGGTGAATCAGTTTTTTTCATAAGGAATCCAAATTTTCTTGAAGGGTAGTGACCAGAACGCATTCTATGGACTAAAGTAAAGATACCGAGATAAAAAGTAGCCTATGTGTTAATCCAGGTCTTAAACTAGGTATGTATATTCCAAGTTTCATCCAAATCCCTTCAGTCGTTAAGGAGTGAAGCAACCACAGACATACTCACACACATACAAAACCTTCCCGCATTTATAATATTTGTTACCAGTATGGTGACCACGAATATTTCAACCTTACTAATGAGCGAAACGAATTTTTTTTGCCAATGACAAAGAGATATTTCGAATCTACGCTTTTTCATCGCCCAAAATTTTGCATCTTACATATTGGTTAGTTTTCGTGATCGAGCCTTAGATGTCAAAAAGGCCGTTGTATCAAGCCGATGACAGGGAAAACTTTTCTTGCACGTAATCACGAACCTCAACTCAACCTATGAAAGAAATATTGATATAGGACGAGGTACCTACCCATATTTTAGGTACTTATTCATGAAAACGTAATCAATCCCAAATAACTACAAAATTGACAAAAACATAATTATTTCTGGTAATAAACATATATTTTACAATAACCAAGCCTGACCTTTGTGTGTAATTTAATTCAGTTTTTGCAAGTCAAAATTAGGTGTCGCGTAACCTTTGTTCTTTGCGTCATTAAGGTCTTTGCAAACTACGCAAGTAAGTAAACTGTAACGGTTGGTAGTTAAACATAAGAAATCTTCGCTAATCTTTTTCACTAAGTCTGTATAAATACCCAAAAAGTTAAGCTTAAGCCTGATTTTCTGTCGTCAATTGTAACTACAGCCGACATATGCATGATATGATGTTATATTCAAAAAAAATTAAAGTATTTTTTCATTGAACATCTTTAAAAAAATCAAATTTTGAAATGGTAACAACAATGTACGAAGGTAAGATTACTAAAATGTATAGTACATTTATTTTAGTAATATCTACTTACTAAAATGTAAAGACTTTCGCGCAGTGCTGTGCTAAGTCACCAACAAACTTTGCAAAAGATAATGAATTCCTTCTGCAACATTCCGGCTTTTTGCAAAGTGATCTTCTACGTCAGCAACGGACGAATTGCTACGAGAAGGAACTATCACTTGCATACAATTGTCTGTTCTGAAAGTTATTAATTTTTCGAACCATTTTAGCCAAAGTGCTCTGCTAAGTCATCATATTATGAATGCATGCGGAGATACGATGACATGGAAATGGCAATGCTTATTGTTATGTATTTCTGTGGAATAGGTCAAAAATAATAATGATTCGGTAGAAAATCTGCAGACAATTATTTGACAAGTTATCATTGGGCAAGGGTTTTAAGATTTTGTTACGTATACAGTTACACTTTGCGACTGTAGTAGTAAAAAAATCCGTATTTTGTCACCTTAAAATCTCAAGAGATCTTACATAATCTGGCTCTTCATTGTTACTTGTATTTTAACAAGTACCTTCTTAGGGGGCCTCCGACGTACGAATTGCCCATACTACAAACTTAATACCAAAGTGTACATGTTTCCACTTTATTATTATATTATTTGTATCCCAATAGTATTTTTATAAAAGCCAATATATTTTATTGGCTATATATATATATACTCTTTCTTTCTTTCTCTTTCATCCTATTTGATTCGTATTAAAAACAAAAATATCTTACGTGTTATTTGTTAAGGAACATAGCTTAGTTGTATTATGTAGTTACAGAATAACAATACTTTGTAAAGAATACATAAAGTTTTTAGTCATCACTTTTGGTATTACTGAATACAACCAAATTCACATCAAATTTTGAACGGCCAATATTGCAATCCCGCCCTCACGGCTAAATCATCCATCAGCAAAACACAGATAACGATATGCGGAGCGATCCTTTGCACGCACCTCGAACTGAAGTTGCAAGCGAGGGTCGTCGCCGTTATTAGCCAGTAAGATAATGGTCTTTATAAATCTGAGCTTCTTCAGGTAGTACTTAGTCATTCTATTGAAGTTACTATAAGGGGTAGGTAGTCAGAGGCTACACAAACATTACATGCCACATTTCTAAAGTTCTAAATAAACAGTATTATGAAACAAGGAAATGAAGGCTTATGAACAAATAGTTCACGCTTCGCCATAACAGCGGTGAAGACGCCCACAAATGCAGTTGCAATGAGGTTGCTGTCTAGATCAACTCTAATAAATACATGCTTTCAATCAATAAGATCAAACCTTGGTGAAGCCAGTCACAAAATGTTCATTGTAGGTAAGACAGACATAAGAAAACAAACTACAAAGGGTTAGACGTCATGACCAGTTTTTGAAGAACGATATAGATTATGAAAGTGAGTTAGATTGTGGGAAGTATATAATTACTCTCACTCATACTCGAATGGACTGCCTGCAGTCCGTCGTCCGTGCCGAGCGTTCGCTGTGTTGGTTAAGGATACGCAGCCGCATCCATGTGCGTAGCTGAGAGAAGGGCAGAGGTAGAAACGGCGGTGGACCTTCTGTTAGGGTTTTCGATCCCCTCCTCGCTAGTTCATTTGCGGCGTCGTTACCCAGTGATCCACTGTGTCTCTTCATCCTCTGAAGAGTTACATTATTCTTTGTGGCGATACTCTCCAGGGCGTCTCCAAGTGTTGCTGGCTGAGAGAATTCGGCAGCGGCAGCTTCGGTTATGGCCACACATTCACATAAAAAACAGAGCTGTATGTGCCAATCGTTAGCGATTTGTTGATTGATATTGAGATCCAGCGAGTACCCCGGCTCCCGTACTCTGCTTGGTTTTCGAGCCGTCGGTGTACACACGGACTTCATGGAGCCCTGATTGATCTCTTCGGTTCTTGTGTAGTTGGATGCGGTAGTGTTTCAGGTATGTTTGTTGTATGGGGATCCTGTCGCACTGGGCAGCTAGCAGGGCTATTAATGGGTGAATTAAATAAATAAATAATGCTGGACATTCTCAAACAGCATCATGTAGCCCCAAACTAAGCAGCTCCACTAACTTTTGACGTGACCGATAAACTACTTAGGTATAATTTTATATACAGACTTATTTATTATAGATAGGAAACACCCAGACCTAATATAAAAATCTACAAATCATGCAATCATTTGTCCTGTGGCGGGAATCAAACCCGCAACCTTCTGCGTCTCAGACGGACCTTCGCCCATTGCGCCACAGAGGCCGTCACATTATAACATCTCGCGTTACTTCGCTGTTATCGGCCCATAATAAGACTAATATAAACCAGCTTCTTGAAATTGAACATCAATCTTGTCTCTCGATTACAGCTCCATTATATAGGTACCTACCTATTGTAATTCATTGGCCACGTTATTACAAGCCCTTTGTTTAAGTAAATTGCCTTGTATTCCACCTAAAGGCATGTAAGATACTTCGTTGCCGGCCCATACAAACGTAGTTGGCTCAATTGATTTAAGAGAAAAAACGGTGTCTGCTAAACAGTACCTATTATAGGTATATAGAGTCAATATAAGCAGGGTACGATTTACCTAATGCAATTTATCTATTGTTCCTAATTCTCTTCATTCTAATCAAAAATACGTACCTTTATATGCTACAAAATTTAACAAAGTATCATAGGTACATAAGATCGGTACTTAAACTAGTCGTTGACTCTAACACGTTAACGTGCATGTTATTTCACCTAAAATCATGTGGAGAGGCTTAAACTCAGTGACGAGTACAAAGAAGCACAAATGAATTACAGTACAGTATACCGTCACTCACTATGCTATACACATGCAAAATTCATTGAATGACTTATAGGGGAGGTGTTTTTATGAAAAAACTACTGTTTATACTGTATTATTTTAAATATAGATAAAGTAATATGTGCCTGTTTATATTTTCTTTGAATATTTCATACTCTTCGTGCTACATAAATAAACCCTCTGCGTTATAATTAGTGTATTTTAGAGGGTCATAATCATAACTTTAAAAATATGTTTTATTATACTGTCTAGGAACAGTCATAGATAACGACGTGAATATTTGTTACCATGCTTCACTTTGAACGGATGCATGCAATGTAATCAAAGAGTAGAGTAATTACCCTACAGCTTTTGTATGGAAAAAATTAAAGGCGTCTAACTATTTAACAAGCCTAACTATATTAGGTATTTGCTTGCAATCTCAAAAAACAAAGAAATTTAAAACCCATTTATAATAGAGTCAGATGTGAATAATTATCTAGGTCAGTTGCTAAACCAACCCGGCAGAGTACTACATAACGTTTATTAATATAATTGTTTGGAATTTTGAAAGAATTAGAATTATCCAAATAGGCAAGTTTGGAGTCAACTATGCATAAAAATCTCGAGTTACAATATATGAAATACCTATCTACTTATCTTGTAACTAAAAGTTGCGAGCAACTTCGCGACTGTTACGTTAAGTATTATGTAATACAAAACTGATAATGATTTAATTTAGTATGAAACGTCAAACATAGTGTAGAACGTCCCTTGCTCGTCCCATCGTAGACCTTATCCTTGCCCACGCAAGCCTCGAGGTCAAGAGCTGGCCAAGTAAATAAAAAAAAAAGGCCGCCCTCCAGCCAGGTGGGGTGACGATCTGCGTAAGGCTGCTTGTAGAAGCTGGATGCGTCGAGTTGAGGACAGGCGCAAAGGCGCACATCAGTATGAAGATCCAGATCATAAAGAAGTGATGTGATGTAAATGTAGGCATATTTCGCGATTGCCGATAAAAACGTACTTATTATATAGTTATATAGTAAGTAAACTATGTAAGTAATTGAATTAATTACTTAAATAGGTTACTGACCAGTTACCACTTACCCTGGTTACTTACCAGATCCCCAATGTGCATGGCCAGCATGGGCTTGTGCGCATATCCCCCTTGTTATACAGGATGTTGCTGTAATGGCGACATTAAATGAACACACGGGTACTACGCATTTTTCAAAAACAAAATTCTAATAAAATGAATCACAAATAAGGTAAAAAAAAATGAATCATGCTGTGTAAGGGCTACTTACCTACCATTGCTAACGCCGCGTACTTCTGCTTAAAAGCGCGCGTAACGTACAGCACGATTATTTTTTTTTTACCATAGTAGTGATTTATTTTGTTTGAAAAATATAATTTTGAAAAATAGACTTAGCTTTAGGATTTAATTTTTTATGATTACTGACAAGTAGCACTACCCGTGTGTTCATTAAATGTTGCCATTACAGCAACACCCTGCAGAGGAGGCATATGTCCAGCAGTGGAATGAAAAGGCTGATCTTGTTGTTGTTACTTACCCACTAGGCAGCTAACTGTAATGTAATTATATATATATATATATATATATATATATATATATTTCTATATATATATTATTTCTTTATATATATTTATATTTATATATTTATATTATTTCTTTTGTAATTATATATATATATATATATATATATTGGTGTTTTCTATGTATTATATGTATATATTTACAAAACAAAAATTATATGTGTATTATATCAATCATGTGGTTCCCATAATACAAGCTCTGCTTAGTTTGGGGCTACATGATGCTGTGTGATAACGTCCCACATTATTTATTTATTTAAATACCTACTACTGATAATCTAACTCCTACTAATATTATAAATGCAAATGTTTGAGACTATGGATGTATGGATGGATGAATGGATGAGTGTTTGTTACTCTTTCACGCAAAAACTACTGAACGGATTAGGATGGAACTTGGAATATACATAGTTTGTGACCTGGATTAACACATAGGCCACTTTTTATCCCGGTACCACGCGAGTGAAACCGTGGGCGCAAGCTAGTTAAATATATAGGTACCTATTTAATCCCTTCGTAAGAGATATCCCCAATAAAGTAAAATAGGTACATAAATGGTTTTTCGCCACGAGGAATAACATCGAAAAGACCAACCCCTAGGAAAACGTGTATTTACCTACCTACGAACTCCATATTTAAAGATGAATCAAAATTGATATTTTTTAAATAAGTAGGAAAACGTGTATTTACCTCTAGGTACTTACCTACGAACTCCATATTTAATGATGAATCAAAATTGATATTTTTTAAATAAGTAAAATGTACATTCCTAAGTAGTACCTACCACAGTAGTACTTAGTACACCTACTTAGTTAGATTTAGGTAGATACACGTAGTAGGTATCGTGTCCTAAAAAAAAACCTAAAAAAAGTCCTAACTAGTATCCTAGTATATGGTATATGTAACGGTTGCACATTATATAACACATCGGCACGCGTGTAGGACGACGTTGGTTGGCGTCGGTCTTTTGCCCGTAGCGTCATGTGCCAGACCCGCAGTCACCGTGTTAAAGTACAATCCAGGTACCACCTAACTACTCATTCTGAGAACCATTTAGGCGCAGACAGTTATTAGGTACCAATATAACGCAGGTAGGTACCTAAGTTTTCCCTAATATTTAGATAATACATGATAAAAACAGATTGCGGCAGTAATGTAAAGTTTGATTGACAAGGTACGCCCACAGCCATCGAAAGGAGCTTATGTAATGCAATAATTACGACGAACTCAAATGAAATCGAGAGTCGTTGGGCTGCATTCGACCCTGTACCTACCAACTATTACTTATTCTGTGTATGCGTTCTACATCGACTGATCTCACTTTCATTGATATACCTTACCTTTCTTACATTTGCTCCTAACTTAGTACATTATAAACAAAACACCTTCTTGCATAATGGTGCCGATTCTGTGTTCAACTTCTTATCTTTATCGCAAAATTAATTTCTGAATTCGGTACAATTCGATACTTTTAGATTCACCCATTACTAAATTAAAACTCTCGTTAAGTTGTCGTTGAGTAAAAGTACGTTTCGTTCCTACGTATCTTACTCTTATAATACGTACATACTTATAAAGGAGCTTTCAACATCAATTTGTTTAAATAGATATACCTACGTAAATAGATACTTGGGTAACTTACCTACTTACATTTTTGTGCTGTGTAGTACTTACAATTTAGCTACATCCGGGCAAAGGCGGCAAAGCGGCGCGGCGGCAGGGCAAGGTTTTTTTTTAATATACCAACATTCCTTCCTTCGGCGTATGAGCTACTGGCCAACTCTGGTGTCGGAGTTTTAAGGCCGCCAGGAGGCCTCCGACATGGCTTGACGACTGAAAAAGCCGGGACCAACGTGCCTGCCGAAGCATGGAAGTGCTTAGATATAAATGTCACTAAACGGTTACCCATCCAAGTAGTAACCGGGTGGAGTGTTGCTTAACCAAGATGATCTGCGAAGAACGTAACTAGTAAGCACCGCCACGCTACGAACGCTAGCCAACGTTAAATCGTTCGTATAGTATCTAATGGTAACATATTAATAGGTAGGTATATTAATGAGGTTACCCCCTTATTACGGGGAAAGGCAGTGTAAGCGGGGTACGCCCCGTGGCATGATGCCGCAGGATGCCATCAACGCGACGGCGGCCATCACAAATTGGCCAGCTCGATGCCCTCCCTTCGCCCTCCACCGCCCGGTGCGCGCTGGCTTATAATATAATGATCGATTAATTTCAACTTTGCTTCAAGCCTAATTAAACTCAAGTTCATATCCGTGACTGATAAAGATCACTAACTCCATTATAAAATTCGCTATTATTCAATACCACTAAGTACTATTATCTAAGTCCGAGCAATGTTAATAAATTAACTAGTCACATAAATAGTAGTTCGTATTTTCAAATTTTACTGAGCTCAGATGATCCTACTGAAATGAAACTATGCTCAATTTGACTTGTTAACAAAACCATAGATAACTACTTATATAGATAGATAGAAAACTCTTTATTGTACTCACACCAACATAGACAAATATAACTATAAACAATAACAATAATAAAAGTACAATGGGCGGTCTTATCACTTAGAGAGATCTCTTCCAGACCACCTTTGGAGAGAGAGAGAGAGAATCAAAACTATTGGAATTGTGCCTACACCAAGCATTTATACGTATGTGTGGTTATTCTACGGCGAATTACTTTATTTATCAGAGATTATTTTAAAATGTTGATATTGGTATAAACGGTGGAGTCAATAGGGACAACCCTAATCACTTAGTGGTATGAAATATTAGTTACGATCTATTCTCGTACCCTATTGATAATAACTTAATCATTATCATCAGTCTACAGAGTAATCCACTGTTGAACATAGGCCTCCTTTTACCAGCACAGCAGCATTTTCTCACTCCATCGGTTGTTGTTTCATTAGCAGATATGTTATATGGGTGTAGTTTTTTTATAAAATTATTTCTAGTTAAGATAACCTACTGTAGAACTTCATTTGAATTAAAACGAGTAGATAGGTAGATAGTTGCATATTAATCACACTTTACAATACTTATAAACTAACATGTATTTTATGTACTTGTACGTAAATGTTATGACTAGATATAACACTTTTTATACTTACAAAATAAGAAAAATGCTTGCACTACATGCATGATTAGAATCAATGAGTTATGTGTTAACAACTCAATGGACTAGTACATTTTATATTTGGAATAAATTTTTCTTTTAAAGAACATTGCCAATACATTCGGACTACAATGCAGAGTAATCAGACTTTTTCACGTTTTGGTTAATTTCAATATGTCTAGCTTATCAAAAAATAATTTAATACCTACATGAATATATGACATGTGCATTGGAGCAACTTAATATGAACTCAGGCTTGTCTACACAAATCAGGCAGTTTGAATATCACCTAAAGCATAACTTGGCAAGGTGTTCCACTGTGCTTCAAACCGGAAAATGAATGCCATTTTATTATGGTTTCTCTTAAACCACTTCACTTTCAGGATTTTAAACCCAAAGAGAGATTTAACACAAGGTTGAACGCAGATAACACAATGTTGTCCGTAAACAACAACTCGTCAAACATACAGTTCCAGTTTTAGTTCCAATAAATGCCAACTTATACTTGTGGCAATGTACTCAAATGAAATCATCATTTAAGATGACATTATACTGCATGAAAACTGTGACAAAATGAACAGGCTTACCTAAACATACACATCTTATACAACAATTTGTTTCTCAGTGGTCATTGCACATGGACTTTGTCTTTGTACACCATTTACTCTTTTTCATGGCTTTCATGCTGCATCTAGATAATGTAACTAGAGATTCTGAGTTAACTTGGGTTGTATAAATAAAATATCAGCATTATCCATAAGTTAACATTTCCAAGTCAGTTTACTGTTCTGTGAGAGAATGATGTGTGCAGATACTCATTCATAATAGTAACCAGCAATCGACGCACAAGAATCTTATGCTGTGTTAAAAGCATATACCCCAAACCTACACAAACCTTTTCATGTTCATAATAAAAATTACATAAATAGGTATCTCTTAAAAGATATAAATGTTGAAACTATCATGGTTATGATGGTTATGAGTGATCATGGCACATGCAACTGCGTCGTAATATCGGGAAACAACAGAACTCACAATGGTTTGTTTGCAATAATTCAGTCCTGTACTAAATAATCTGGAAATATATCAACTCATTATTTGGAATGATCCGATCAAATTATTTGACCTCTTAGTTCTAAAATGCCATGACAATGCTGTTTAGTTTTTTAGTTATCTAGACTTGATTGAGTGTTCTTAGATTCAAGAAAATCTATTGAACCATTTGAAGATCATCAGCTACAAAATAGCTCTTTTACATTAAGGTTTTTTCTTATAATTAAGTCACAGGATTAGTTGCTGGTTCGGGGTCTTTCTTTTCTTCAAGTGTTTTTTTGTTTTCTTCATGCATTTCTTCTTCTTGTTTAAGCAAAGCCCGTTTTTCTTCGATCATATGTTGATTATACCTCTCTCTCGCTGCAAGTGTTGCAGGAGTAGGTTGCAGAGCTCCAGGCTCCCCGGAAAGGCAAGTGTTCAGTAACTCAACGAACTCAGTCAGCTGCGATGCAATTCCCTGGATGAATAGATCGTGCGGTGGCTCCTCAAAAGATACCGTAATCTTCCCCTCATTTATACACTTTGTAAATACTCTTGTCGGGTTGAATTTCAACCGATATTTTGTGTACCTTGACCCTTTCAATGAACCCCGGACAACATTCGAAAAATGGAGCAGGAAATAATCATTTTCTGTATGAGTTTCCTTTCCCAATGCAATGGTTGACTTGATATAGAACGTACCGCTCTTTGCTCCAGGATTTCTATTCACTACTCGAACTTTGCACTCGAACCTCATTTTTGATCAATTGCTTGTTTGTTTAATACATATGGAAAACCACAAGAATTAATGCTTTACGGAGATTATTTTTTATCCCCAAATGAAAAGAAAATATCGATCAATTTGTTTGTACGTTAATACATATCGTACTTAGCTACTTGTTGTTTGTTTTTGTTTTGCTATGCTTGCGCGTGCGTGCTACTACTGCTACATGGCATGCGCCGCCGCAGTGCTGCCAACTCCTTTAAATCCGAGTCGTTACTCTTTAGGAAGGATCAATATCAAAAGTCGATCAAACTGATCGGATCTGAACAGATGTGGGGTGGAGAGGGAAATAAAGTACTTACTTCAAATACCAAATACTTATTTGAAAATTTCTGGTCCAATGAAAATCTGTGCGAAGATAAACTATGCTTAAACTACTGTCATTTCCTACGTTGGATAGTGACAATAAATGACAGGGCTACTTTTAAATTTGTCAAGTTTACAAAATCACGTATCCCTTGAGTAAGGCCAGTTTTTCAAACTGGGTTTTTTTATAATAAAATAAAAATTAGTAAAAAGACTGCGATTGACAATTATCTGTTTTGAGTAACTGAAAAAGTCGTCAGAGATCATTTTTGTCATTGAAAGTTTTTTTTCGCTGACACGAGCAAAAGTCGTCATTTCTAGCAACAAAGTCACATAACTGGCAACACAAATGGGCCGTGTGTGCATGCAGGCAAGGCAAACATGTCCTAGTGGAATGACGTATTATGATATGACGTCGTCGTCTGTTTGTCACTGTCATATCCAATTGAACATCAAAATTTATTCAATGCTGCCCTGCCAGTTACTTTACGGAACTTACACTTTCAATTTGTTTAGAAAATGATGAGTAAATGTATCATAGGTACATAATTAAGTAAGTATGTATCGTAACTGTTTAATAACTAAAAGATGTAAATTCGCTTAGTGGTTGAATTGTTTGGACAAAACCAAACTCTTTGGTTCGGACACTTACTGTTTGTGACAGCTACCCTCCAGTGCGTCGCGCCTGTTAGAATTGCACAAGGACCAGTGTGACCATTTGTGGCAGATTTCTGCCATTTTGGCTGATTTGGGTCCAAAATTTTAGCTATGGCAGAATATGGTGACGATTTACAAAACTGGCAGATTTTGGCAGATTTAGAAAGATTTCCAGAAAAATCGTATTATTTATAATTTTCAATGAAAAAATTTGTATACAAAAAAATTGTATTAGGGTTTATATTCGTATCACCTTCTTGATTTGATTTCCAATAAATTTTTGTGTTTAATAGGATGAAACGATATCATCGATACTATTACTCGATACCGTATCGGTCATGAGGTAACCATCCTGAAGTATCGATACCTACTTGTATCGGACCGTTTTTTCGTAGTCTTACGAAGTATTAGTAAATAAGAACAGCAGTGTAAGTATAGTATACTTTTAAGTATTTATTAAAAAAATATTAAGAAGAAAAGTCAGTTTTCAATGTACTACAATAATAACAGATTTTTTCCGGTTAATCGATTTTAAAACTGTTAAATATTTTTTGACTAATTAAATTTCTTTGATAACGTGATGTGTTTTCTTTGAAAAAGATGGCTAATACAATATTTACAAGTATACCTTGAGCTATCTGCAGATCGTAACTACCGTGATCGTAACAAACGATCTAACGGTAACTCAAATGAATTTAATATAGGTATTTGATTTTTCTGTTTCCATGAATATTCTCCTACTAATATTATAAATGCGAAAGTTTGTGAGTATGTATGGATGAATGGATGAATGTTCGTTACTCTTGCACGCAGGCGCGGATTCAGGGGGGGGGGGGGGGGGGCAATAGGGGCAATGCCCCCCCCCCCCTGAACTCCGGCAAAACACACTAGACATAAAGAACGTTTTTTTTTAAATTGTTAGTAATTCACAAGTTACTTATTCTGTACCTAGGTTAATTTGGAACGATCAATACATTGTCATGTGTTAACTAATTAGCTATTAATTATACTGTGTCCAGTGCCGAAAATAAGGCAGTACCACCGGTGCCCAGGCACAGGGCGCAGACAATGCATGGTAGTGTTCATTCATTATTTCGTTGATATCCAGTTATAAATTGTAGTTTTCTTTTCTGGGGGGCCCAAAAACGACCAGACCAGGACCACGTATTAATTTTTAGGTTGTTAAACTTTCACATTTATAATATTACTAGCTTCCGCCCGCGGCTTTGCTCGCGTGGTTCCCTTTTAAAAAGAAGCATATGTGTTAATCTATGTAGGTATATTCCAAGTTTCATCCAAATCTGTTTAGTAGTTTTCGCGTGAATGAGTAACATTCATCCATACGTACATACATACTCACGAACTTTCGCATTATAATATTAGTGTGTGTGATGTGATTTGATTATTAGTTTGATATCCAGAGATAAATTGAGTTGTCTTTTCTGGTGGGGTGCAGAAATGGCCAGATCAGGACCAAGTCTTCGTTGATAATTTTAACCTTATACATATAGGTTGGTTGAAATTCAGATATAAAGCGTAGTTTTCTTTTTCGTATATAATAATGTATGCTCACCTTTGATAGAAAAACGCCGACTCGATTACTGATTTTTGCATTTACAATTTCCTATGAATATATGAAAAAATCACAGTTTTCTTTTTCATGTTTTGTTTGTAATTATTGTTATTATACGTAGGCAATAACACATTTTCTGAAGAAAAAAAAATAAGAAGTGGATGAACATAAGATATTCTATAAGACAAGATATTTAGTACAAATTCCGCTAACTTAAAAAAAAAGAAAGTTAGCGGAATTTGTACTAAATATCTTGTCTTATAGAATATCTTGTAATGGATTTCCGCAAAGTCACGCCTGAGTCAATTAATTAGTGGATGAACATATTCTTCAGGATATTTTTATAGAAAATACATCTTCAGAGACTTAAACTTGTAACTTAAAAACTTGTATGAAATTTGGCTCAAATAAACAAGTTAAATTTATATAAATCTTAATGACGAGATTTAAATTTTCTTGAAATTCTTTTAAAGTTTACCCTCATTTATTTAGGAAAACAGTTAATTCCAACTGCTATTTTGCATAACTATAGTCAGTGATTTTATATCTTCAAAAATGTTGAATAGTGCGAGCGAGTGGGAGGTTTTACATGTATAGTCGCCTTAAGTGCAATTATTAATTATAATAAAAGTTCCTATTGGTTATTTGGTTTAATATTACGACTGTTAATACTCTAAAGTAAAGCTTAAAAATAAATGATAAAATGATAATGAAGAAACGTTTATTTCAACTAAAACATAATTGTGTCCGGCTGCAGGAAAAAACTTATTTTTGTTAAGATTTTCTTATATTTATTATTTTTGTTAAAATTTGTCTTCACATGAGGTTAGCCTGTATCGCGAAGACCAGTCTACGAATTACAATATTATTAAAAAAAAGAATCTGATCGACACATCAGTCTAAAATTAATGTTTTTTTTTATTGAATAAAAATAAAATGTTAAATTTATTAAACTTTTTATTTTATCACCGATTCAAAATAGGTGGGTCCGGTGGACCCACTACTAAAGAAAAGTAACTTTTGTTCACCACTACAGTTAGGGCTAGCAAAACAACAGAGAAGTAAGTATTGTCTGTGCTCGTAGGTAGGTACTAACTAAATCATAATCACGAAGCAATTTTCTCATGATCTTGAATGATAAAGTTATGATAATAATGTAGGTCTGTTATGTGTTTTATGTGAGCTATTAGAACTAGACTCATAAAACCGTAGGTACCTACTATGATGTTGTAGGGCAGGCTCCCTAGTTAAATGGTAGGTAAGATTGAGATAAAGGCAAGTTTTCATGACTTTTAGTAACCTACATAGTAGAGATGTGCCGACTAGCCGATTAATCGGTTGTAAAGAAGCCGACTAACCGACGAATCCTATATTATACGGTAACTAATAACACTCGGTAACGGTATATTAAAGGAACCGGCTGTAAGCAAATCAAGGTTTCGGGAGTATTCGACAAATTTCATGACGCTTCGTTTAAACAGCTGGTTCGCGCGCAAGTTGCAACCGCCCCCCCTGCGTGTCGGACATGTTTTACTTCGCATTGTTTCTTAATTTTTGCCTTTGCACGGGCCAGAGTGGTGTTTTTGTGTATAAAAATGAAGATAATATTGTTATTGTGCATCAAAGTAAAAGAGTTCAATTTAAATTTAATCATCTCAAAAAGAATGTCTCGTTAATTTGAGATTGAGATTATGAAAGACATACAAATAAGCATAAGAAGCCTAGCGCTTTTTGCCGAATAGTCGTCGACTACAAAAGTGGCTGGATAGTCGGCTTTACCGACTAGTCGGAACAGCCAACTATTCAGCCACTTTTGTAGAAAAAAATACGCTTGTATAATTTACTAAGCGAGATAAGGTTGACTACTCAGTGCATTACACTTACAAACCAAATCTCAGAAAAACTGATGAAACTCTTTGTAACTGCAACAACTGTCATAGAAACGAAGTCGGCGAGCGGAGCGAGTCGCAATTTTTTTGAATATCTAACTAACATTGTGTTCTAAGTCGTCTTTGTTGCAAACTTTTTAAGATGGGTTACGGTAGTTTTGCCCATTTCATCCATATTGGTCAAAATTTTAATGCGTATTTATGTGCAATTAAGAAAGAAGAGATGACAACAACATCGGCGAGCGGAGCGAGCCACGTAAATTTTCTAGCAAACTGTGTGGACATGCATGGTCTGACGCAAAAATTACCAGATTAGATTCAAATCTAGTCATGCCCCCATAGAAACCTAATAATTACTGAATATGAATACTAACATGCATGATCCAAAACTTGGTCCCGGTCTGGTAATTTCTACGTGCCCCTAAAGTCTGCTGCGCCCTTGGCCTGGGCACCGGTGGCAAACAAACAAACTACTTGTTATAATGTTATCTAATTCAATGAGTTTATTAAAATAGGCTCTTTTTAAATTTCTTCGAGCCAATAAAGTCAAAAAGAAAGACCTGGGCCATGGCCCACATGGCCCTAGGGTAAATTAATACGCCACTGTACCTACAGCAACATTACCAGTTCCTGCTTTCAGTAATTACTGTTTAATAAGTACCTACTTAGATAAATGCGTATTTAACACATATCAGTGCGTACTTAATGTGATTCCTTTGCACCAAGGCTCTAACTTTACCTGTACAAGAATGCAAATTCCACAGTGGCATTATGTAGCACGCACGTAGGTCGGTATTTTAAGGTTTCTATTTCTTGCATTGCATAACACATATGCCTAAGTAGGTACAAATTTCAATGTCTGGTATACATATCTGATGTTATGTGAACTTACCTTCATAAAATGTATGGTTCCAAAAAGAACAGAATCCTACAATAAACACAAATGCAATAGGACAGATTTGCAATAGGTAACTATAACTCCTTATCTACCCAGTAAGCATAACTAATAATTTTTATGTTCTGTTTGTTCCAGGGAGCAGTACATATTCAATGTCTTCGAAGTAATAGTCAGCACATTAGAAACAAAACTACAAAGGATAGAAAATCTTGACAAAGCTGTAGAACATCTTATGAGAAGAGTAGAAGCACTCGATTCGAGGGTAAACGACAATATCCACAAAACAGATGCTATCATTTCAAAATTAGGCAATTTAGATTTAAAACTTTTCAGCCAAATTGGACAAGATAATGAAGAAAATACCACAAAGAGGCAGATAGAAGCTAACAACGCGCAGTTACTTGATAGAAAATTGGAGTCGTTAGATCAAAAGGTCTCTAACATAGACACAACATTGGTTGGGTTAAAAACACAAATAGATAATAACTTTTTACCCGTTGATGATATTAACGCGGAAGCAAGTGAAAAGAAACCCATCAACTTGAATGTTATAGAAATTGCAAAGGGCCTGAACTCTGAAGTAGTAAATGAAATAACAAAAGAAGTCGATCAGCTGAGAACATCCATGTCGACCGTCGACAGGAAGTTACAGTTTCATATAAATCTCGTATCTGAGAATTTGGGCAAGGTTTTGTACATGATGGCAGATGTGCACGCGGCCATCGTGGAGCCTGAAGCCGCCTCCATCAACGTCAATAGCCTCTTCAAGAACCGCACGGCGACAAGCACGCAAGCGCCTATCCTCAAAAGCAGCAAGATCGACAATCTCGTCAACAAGATCATCCCCATGATGAGTGTTTCCGAGAAGATGGACGAAGTATGGGACGTCGTGGTTGGCACAAAGAGCTCGGTCGACGATCTTGTGCCCAAGTCGGACGAGCTTCTCACGCAGACGCAGAGGCAGGAGCGCGCCATCGGACAAATCCACAGTGATTTGAGACTCAAAACAAACCTTATTATAGAAAACTTGGATATGGTGGAGAAGAGGCTGAAGAAGCAAGAAGACGATGTGGCGACGCTTGCGCAACGGCCAGTACCGGCTGAGCTGCTGCTAGACCCGACCTTCGACAAGCTGGACTACGCACCTAACCGGTATCGCGTTGACGAGCCCTCCACCGATCCCAGCACCAGCACCGTGCCCGCGACCACGACGCCCGCCTCCGCATTCATCAACAGGTGACATCTTTCTATATTTAACATAACTGAGCGATTGTTTAGAGCTTTGTATCTTGCGAGTGCCTTAGCGCGAATGTGCGAGCGTCCTTTAGCAATGTGACTGCAGAGTGCGCATGTGGCGTGATAACTAATGGTCTCGTGGTCGACAGCCCAAGCAGTGGCAGCCCGGGCGGCGCGACGGTGACGGTGACGCCAGCAGGCCCCGGCTCGGGCACCACCAGTCCACGACCAGCCAGCAGGAAGGGCGGCATCATCTTTCCCAGCGTTAAGAACAAGCCGATCATCGGCAATAATACTTTCGCCTCTGAGATCGTCGCCAACTATAAAGACGTGAAAGTGAGTCCATGTTACATAGTCCAGTCCAGGTTATTAATAAGGTACTGCACTGCGATTAGGTATTTGATCCAAAGGACTTACCTAAACATAAGGTTATCAAGAAAAATCAATGATTTGTTCTATTTTAGTTTATGATCATGATTGATGCGTTCTTGGGGCTTATTCTTAGTATATTGTCGGATAGTGAAATAGAAATACATGCAAAAAGGTAGGCCATTAAATTTATACAGGTTTTAAAACAAGCGAGCCAAGCTACATACGAGTAGAAGGTTAATCGAAGTAATTGCAGTGCGATAGGATAGTTAGGGAACTAGCTGTGTTACAAATCAGTCAATCGAGGTAACATTCGCCAGTTACAGCAAGTTAATGACTGTTGTCGGAATTCAAATCGGAGCCTTGCTTGTCTGAGAGCGACGTCTGTGCGCGCTATGTTTGGACAGTTTGTTATAAGTATAGTGACAGGCATTAAATGGCTGGCTTGATTTAGTAATAGGAGCAAGTCAGCATTCATGTTTTAGAAATAGGAGCATATCTAAATACATAATGCGGCACGATTGACGATTTTTCAGTTAATAATCTAGAGCAATATTTTCGCAACTTTCTGGTTTTATCTGAAACACAATCACTGGGTAGTGGGTACCTGCGTTGACGTAAGAGGCCGTACCGATTGAACTAGTTCCTTATCGGCTGCGTCCTCGGCCTGGGTCGGATGCTCAAAGATCTGCCGCGCTGTTTCCGCGCAAGGAAGGTTGCGTCGACCGTTACGTAAATATGGTTCAGCTTACAGAGGCTGTGCTTTCCGTGCTTTGTGGGCACTGCAAAAACTTGCTGTTCCCACCGAGTGACAATTACCCACCGATGATTACACCGTGTTTATTGTCTTAACGTACGAGAACTGGCGGTTATGTCGAGCGGTGATGCAACGTACGTAACTTACGTATACGCTATCCTCTGCGTATGCCGCTACGAAAAAATATTCCGTTCTAATAGCAAATCGACTTTTTTTAATAATTACTGCAACTGACTACGTTCACTATACTTAATACGGTTCAGCAAGATATAAATTTTATAATCAAAATACTATGAGGTAGTCCCACATTCTTATTACTGGCATTGTTGTATCGGAAAGTATGTAATCAGGAAACTGACGGTTCGTGACAACGCAACCCATGATAATGATAGAAATTCACGACTTGCCTTTCCCCCCGAGGTATCAATTGAACGGTGGAATATCAACGAAGCCTTAACATAGTACCTCTTAACTATATAACAAACATAACTATTCATAGTCCGAATTCAAGACACTAGCTGCTAGCTACTATGAGTATTCGGACTGTTCGCCATTGAATCAGAACATGAACTAAATTCTATGCCAAAGCACAAAGCATAATATGCAATTTATGTGGGTTACTTTAGTGATAAATGAAATTGTTAGCCAGGTTATATTACAGCAATGCTACCTGCCTTAGGACTTTCTACTTAAGTAAAGACAATATTGACAATCCATGGTCCACGATCGAAGTAGCCGCCGTCCCCACCGCCGTCTCTGTTGGAAAGACTACTAACATGACTTGCAAACCACGACTTTAGCTAAAGTATAATTATAAATATTTAGGAAAGATAATACTTTCCGCAAACAATAAGGCTGTGGCTTACCTCTATTCGGACATCAAATGGTCCATTTGCAAACAGTCGCCACGGAAATATTAATGACTGTCCCATAGTATATGCAGCCAGGTAATTAGCGAACGAAATCTTTAGAAAAGTTTGACATAAATTAACGGTTTATTTTTGTAAGTAATTAAATTTTAGATGCATTTCTAAGAACTTACAAAACATTAGAAAATACACCTCCCGGCATCCATAAGGCGAACAGGAATGAAAGTATATTGCGCAATAAAAATGACCCATGAACTGTTTTTGAAATTCATAACGTTGTAGCACTTAAATTATGATGGGTATGATGCGACACATATTATTGTATTCGGAAAACATACAAAACCTTTTTATAATTCTAGCGGCGTCACCTATAGGTAGGTGGATCATGCATAAGCGAATAACTCTTTTGTTGCGTAAGAAAAGCGAAGCATAGGTTCCTATTGATACCCTATGAGCATTGCGAATTATAAAAAAATATTTTGGTGAGACAAGTCAGTGTGACATGTTGTTTTCAAACGCAAAGCGAGAGCTGGGCTTTAGTATTAGAGATGGTTGGTATGTCTCTGCTCTGTAGTATGAAGGTTCCTACCTATAGACTTTCGACATGTGATGATGATGAAGTCACCTTTTGCTAAACAGTACAAGACGACGCAAATTTTAAAATGTTCTAATATAATATTTTTCGTTCAGTTAGTATAGTTTGATAAATCAATACTTTTTATGCAAAGAAATAATTAAATTATCGTTAGCGTTGCTAGGTATTACTAGTGCATACAGAAGGATTATAAAATGCCTTGTAGCTGCAGTCATTATTTTATTTATAGGTCCGAATACAGTTACAGTTACAGTTACAGCTTATGCTGTAACTAAGAGTAGAGTTATGAATAGTACCTTCGTTTTATGTCGAACATGCTAAAACAATTCAAATCCAAGTCCAGTTATTTGATCTATAGACCAAAGTCAAGGCCCAATAATTTATGTCTGCTAGCGTGCATCTGAGTTAATTATTGACTTGTCTGGTATAACTTTGATGCCAATTAAGTATTTCTACAATGTTGTCTGATATTTCCAGGGATTCTCGTGTGTAGACCTTCTGAACGCAGGCATGCGCGAATCGGGCGTGTATTATCTACAGATTCGCGGCACTACCTACTGGTTCCTAAAGGTGTACTGTGAGCAGAACATCGCTGAAGGTGGATGGACGGTACGTAGTTTTGCTTAGTGTTGGGAAAAGACGAGTTGTGATAATGGGTTGGGAGAAGTAACGCAAGAAAGAAAGAAATCCTATACCTACTTAGGATAGGGCACTTGGTTGTGAAACGAAAGTTTTCTGATCTAGGTATGATTGTCTTCTTTGGAATTGGATATACTATGGATACTGTTACAATCGATTTCTTTCCCTAAGAGCTAGTTGACCAAAGCCACTCGAAGACTTCTAGCGTCTTCATCATCATTATCATCGGTCGGTCTACCACTGCTGGGCCAACATTTCAACCAGAACACCAGCCTGTCTAGGCATCTGCTGGACATAGGCCTCTCCTATAAGAAGGGGGATATGCCCATAATCCTCACTCGGGTTGAGGATTGCAGATATACCAACATCTTAAATAATAAAAAACTTATCAGAACGTGCGTCGATACTTATATCAATAACAATGATTACTTTATGCGGTTTATATCCAAAAAAATATTAGGAAATTAGTAGTTAAACCATAAAATTATTAGTTCAAGAAACAACAGTTATTTTTAGACAGTTGCAAATACATTTACCTACAGAGTAGGTACGTATTTAAGTAGACAAGTCGAAGGTAGCCATTTTAGACAGGAAACCGGTCAGTTGAAGGGCATCTGATACCAGACCTATAGGCACGAAATATTAAGACCATCGACGTCATACATCGAAATATTACTGATAATATGGTGTCAAGTCAAGTATCATGGGTCAATGGGCCCAAGGATTTTGTATTTTCAATGTTTATTATGATTCTAAACTTAGTTTTGCAGTAATATGTAATATACTGCAAAATGATTTATTCTATTTTATTTTTATTTATTTGGTACAATAAACAGTTACAATATAAAGGTAGGTAGGTACTATTTATGCTGGCTCAGACAGGATAATGGTCAGGTTGCTCGTTACGTTTAAATAATTTATTTTATGTGTATAAAAGTGGCTAAAGGTTTACCGATATGCTAATAAATCCCAAATAAAACAAACAAACCTACACGTTTCTGACCACGAGGTCTATACAGTACCTAAACCGACCTAACCTGCGCAAGCGACTTGCCAGGTAGGTAAACCACCTCAACTATGCCTTCACATAATTATCTGTTTGAATCAGGTCATTCACCGTCGAGACGACTACGGTATTCCCGCTGAAAATTTCAACCGAGACTGGAGTGATTACAAGAACGGCTTCGGAGACCCCAGCAAGGAGTTCTGGCTCGGAAACGAGAACATATACATGCTGACTAATAATGATGACTACATGCTGAGGGTAGAGCTTGAAGACTTTGACGGGAACAAAAGGTATGTAAACTACCATTAACTGACTTTAAATACTGACTTAATATGGAGACATTTACATACCTTGATAAAAATTTTCATTAATTGGAATCCAGAACCTACAGGTACAATTATATATAATATAGGCAGCATGAGCGCAGAACTTTTATAAGCCTGTGGTGACCAAGGCTATGCTATCACCATGGTATCAAGATGAATAGTAGGTATATAGTGTTCGAGTAGTGTAAATAATAGTAGATTAGTAGCCAAGGGCTGTAAGGCATCAATTGCAGCCCGAGATATTTAATATTTAATTGCCCTCGCTGCGCTCGTGCGCCTATAGTTCGAGGGTGCAATTGGTGCTTACACCCGAGCTAACTATTCTGCTTTACATCTCAATTGTGAGGTAAGTAGAAAAAAACATTTATTTTTTTCAAGAACGAAATTGAGCTTTGCCGTTCGATATTTAAAATTGATGAATATTATACTCACACGAAGACAAGGCTGAATAGCAAAGCGACCTCTTTGGTCATTGGGCTGAATGCATGATGTTTTATTGCCAGTATGATGGTTATATGTATGCGAACTTTTTGAAAGAAAGAAGTGTTTTTTTTAATTACTTAACGCCCTAGGGCTTTTCTAGCTACATTATTACCCTAGAGCGCTAATTAGTCACCTAAAAACCCCCTTTGGAGGTAATAAGAACCTACTTACCGAACATGAGAGATGTAAAGGACAATGCCGTCTGATGTATGGCGGTCGGTACCAATGCTAAAGTGATTGCGTCAAAACGAAACCTAATTTTTTTGAAAGATATTATACTGTTATTCAAGGAATACTAAGTATTTTTTAAGATTAACGTAAACAAATTGTTTTTATTTGATATTAGTTTTAGAGTTTGTTTTTTAAAAAATGCTTTCCCGAGACCTTGTGTGTTCAGTTTTGTCTACATAATTATAAGTATTACACTACAACATTTAAATATGATACTATATACTATAAGAAAGGTTTATATACCTCACACAGTTAGGTAAAAGGGTGTTTTAACTTCTACTTCGTAGGTAGGACATTACATACATTACTACCGTGTTCTACTTTATATTATTTTCAAAGAATCATAGTGACGAGAAAGTAGATAGGCATTTACATCATTACACATAGGTATTAGTACTTACTGGTGAAGGTGAAATCCTTAACACATTCATCACACCCACGAAAAGGCCATGGATGACTCTTCCAAACTATGCTGGTTTCGTGTCACCGGATATTAGCAAACAGTTGATGGTACGATTGTTTATCGTACATTATTGTGATGGTGTCTAATAAAATATCTATTTACAGAATAAACACTGTTACACAATGCCACAGAACACTCTAGCGAGGCATATTAAATACATAAAGATAGGAGATAGTTTAGTAGTACCACAAAAAAGTTTCTGATTCAACCTCTTTGATTAAACAAAGTGAAAAAACCTCCAATGTTTTCAGTGAATTCTACTGTCCAAAATTAAAAGTGAGGGTGGTTGCAATGTCATGGCACCGTGCGCCGGAAACCAAATAAACGAAAGAATTTTTTACGTGATTATTAATCGAGTCGGTGTGTAAGACTAAATAAAATGTTAATGTTATTTATAAAATAAAGGCAATTTTATGGTTTTGACGCAATTGGTACGGGTTATCGGCATTCTCCTTTAGTTAATTATTAGACAGAACTGGAACTGGGCACAGCGGCCAGACTTATCTCCCGAGTCCCGCATGCCAAGCGTTTGGTATACAAAGAGAACTACAGAGTGGATTCCACTTAATGCTAGGCGACGACGAAAGGGCTGGAATGAGATAGCAGGACGAGCTTGACAAGTATTTACCAAAATCACAGCATCACAGCGTTAACGCTTTAAACGCTGAAAACACAACTTAGCTTAGGCTTAGGGTTTACACCTCGTAGCGTCATGTCCGAGGCCCGCAGTCAACGTGTTAAATCACGAAGGACAGCGATGTTGATAATAATTATAAGTACATTGAGAACTTGACACATGTACCTAAACCAACCATAACGGTCAAGGCACATTGACGCAGTGCTAAAGCACATCGAAGCTTCAATCTAAAAACTTACATAGCTTTTAGACTCCCATCTCCACACATTTCTATCGAGATAAACGTAACCGCGCAAACTCAAGCGCAACTACGTGAATCGAAGTGTCAGTCGGGTGAACTGGCAACTGCTAGTCCCTCACATACGCGCACATGCTTGAGATTTTGGATTTTGGCCCCTCGATGCGTTTCGACTCTGCGTCAGCACTCAGCATGCCTTGACCATTAGGGACTGCCCCATGAACACGTCACGACGTTATCAACGTGGAACGGTGCAGTTTCACGTTATGTTATGTTGACGTTACACGTAAATTAGCAGTAAATGGGAACTTCACGTCAACGTCGTCAACGCACCGCGCCGGTGCGCGCCGTATTCCGTTACAAGGAATTTTAGAATTATAACTTTACCTCGATGTTTGATATTATTAAGACCTCCACATTCTCTAAGAATTAAGAACAAATCGAGATATTAACCCAAACCATCCATCTTAGATAAAAACTACCTATATTCTATGTTCTTTCACGGTTCAGTGTTAGAAAATGAATGAAGATAAAAAATTGGCTGCACTATATTTATGCGTAAGATCAGGTATATACCCATATTTCCCGAATCAGGCCTACATTTTCAAATCAAACTCATCAATATTTACTCCCTGAGCAGTTTCACTGCTTCAGACAGACATGGAGTGTACTACCTTTGAAGAAGTCGAGACCATGTCTGAAGGAACAGAAAACATCGATCCATTGTTCTATTAGATCAGCTCAATAGTACTAGATTATTGCATTGTTACTAAACTTACATATGTATGCAAAATTTCAGCTCAATCGAAAACCGTGATAAGATTTTATTGCATTATTAGTTAGTTTTTCCTCGATTTCCTTGAGATTCCATCATCAGATTCTGACTTGATGATAATGAGACCACATCGGGAGTATACCCTTTTTGGCAGCATTTGGAAAACTACGTCGAGTTTTCTCGTCACCCATACCGCAATGTTCGAAATCGAAAGTTTTCAATCAGTGCGTCCAACCCATCATCACATATGGAGCCGAAACGTGGACACTCAAAGTACGGCTAGAACTACCAATGAGCTACGAGACTATCCGATATAGAACTAAAGTTGTTAGCATTAGGACAGGCCGCAATGCTGCTCATTAGGGGATGTTCAGCAGTGCATTGCTATAGGCTTAACTTATATGGGACCACCTCTGAAGTATAATCTACCAAACAACAAAAGAATCATCAATTTCAAATTCATTATTGGCGGAGTTATCGCGGAACATAGGTACATACAAAATAATAATAATAAAAAAGCAACATAAATGAGGCAAAAAGGCACAAAAAGGAGGAGGTTCTCAATTCGACTGGAATTGAGAACCTCCTCCTTTTTGATGCCGGATTAAAATATGGAATCATCACATGATTTTGACTACGCAAAGCATACTTCAGCAAACATATTATAAATCGTAGATTTTGGAACAGTTCCTTGCAAAGCTATTTAAAATAAAGTTACGTGCACGAAATACATTTAATATTGTCAAAAATTTAAAACAACTCGCAAATCAAGCATTAACCTAGTATAAAGCAAAAATAAGAATAAACATTTGATGTCAAATAACTCGCGAAGCACGCTTTACATTTTTTTTGGGTTGTAATATAATTAGGCCCATCACACATTACTATTCATATTCATTTATTTAGCCATTATAACATTGTTTTTTATACAAGGCAAGTCAAGGTTTACAATTAGTTTATTATCATCAGATATGTAGGTATATAGCTAAAATGAAAGTTTATAGATTATTAATAATCAAATTTAAAAAATATATACAATACAATAAGGTTGATAAGTCGAATTACAGTATTTCCATGATCATAGTAGTAGTAGAGTTCTTTGTGGGGGGCTCGTCCGGGGAAGTACTGCCACCATGCCTATTTCTGCCGTAAAGCAGCTGAGCTGTGTTTCTGTTTGAAGGGTGTGGGTGTGGTGAAATTCTGTAATTTCATTCATTTGCATGATGATAGCCTCTTGTGCCTGTCCACAAGAGGCTTATCATCATCATGCCTCAAGTTGATGGACGCAGGGCGTTGCATCGTAGAGCACGTTTCAAAAAACGTGATCTATGTTGCAATGCTTTGTGATAGGTAATGGTTACCACTCAACATCAGGTGGACCATGTGCTTGTTCCATCTTCAAGTAACATAAAAAAAAAAACATTTAGGTCCGTGTGAAATGATTGCCACAAGTTGAAAATCATTACTTCATATGCTGTAAAATGCATTAGGTACTTTCGAAAAACTCTTTGAATATCCGATTTATTGATACACGCAACAAGTTGACCCAATTCAAGAAAAAAAATAAAGTATGTTTTCCTCAATACAAAAAATAATGAATAGGCACTACGAACTAGGCACGCATCTTACAGATTTTTGTTATAGAATAAAAGTTGTTAAGATTGTTGAGAGGTATCTTGTAAAAAAAATCAGAGTGAAATTCTAACTTTTAATCCTGTGTCCACCTTTTTTTCCATATGGAACCAACGTACTGTTCCACGTTGACAACGTCTCGTGACGTGCTGATGGGGACAGTCACTCAGGACAAAAAATAAATATTTGGGAGACTTTTTAATGATCCGCATGATTGCAGGTTCGCGCAGTATTCGCACTTCAAAATATACTCTGAAGCGGAATACTACAAGCTGGAAATCGACGGGTACGAAGGCAATGCCGGAGATTCTTTAAACGACCCATGGTACGGCTCAAATAACAGTCCTTTCTCGACGTATAACAGGTGAGAACAATCTTTTATCGTAGGTAAGGCGCAGGACGAAATGGAAAATCTTGTAATTTATTGTCTGCATAAATTACAAGATTTTCCATTTCGTCCTGCGCCTTATTTTAAGATATTAGGGAATACATTTGATGTTGTCTATCATCGCCAGCATCATCATCAGCCTTAACGGCTAGCTAGACTATAAATTCAGTAAATTATAATAACGTAGGTCTACCGAAAACAAATGAAAGTGGAAAGTAGGTACCTTGCGGACCCTAGGTGCCTAGAAAAAGTTATTTTTCTGTGCAGTAAAAGAATAATAAAAAAACTTACATAAAATTTCCTCGGTACTACTATGCCTATGGCGAGGCCTCCAGTAGTGAACTGCTCTGGACTCATGATGATGATGAACTCTGCGCGCGCCGTGGTCATTGTTGCCTTTCATTATTGGGTCTCGACGTTCTAAACTTCCAATGCTTCTAGTTAAATCAACCGATTGCCAAGTACACACCTATTGCTATCTTGAACCTAAAAATTTAAGGATGATTTCTTCTAACTTCTTTCAAAATTCCCAAATAAATCAATATTTATTGTTCATTTTTACCTTCAGAGTTTGCCATCAAGTTAATTCAAACCTAGATCAGACTACATTAAAGAATCGAATGCGTTGAGTCAGTGATAGGAAGGACCTAATGTTTCTATATTTCTAGATCGATGCCCTAATGTAGTAAAGATTTTAAGTATAGTTTATTTGAGTTTCCTTAGAAAGAAGCCAAAAACTTCTATGCTCGAATCTTGATCACTTATCAGAAAATCGAACGAAATAAAAACAATGAAAATAAATTATACAAAAAAAGAACGGCTCAATGGAGCACTCGATCAAGAGTGCACTGTGTGCACTTTCATCCAGTGCCTCATGAAGGCACCATCCTCGCCCGTCCTCTCCGCTATAACGGGCAGGTAGCTGAAGCACAGAAGAAACCTAAGGAAATTGGAATAATACAACATTTTTTTTCCACATTTATTAATTTTCGGAAACTAATACATAGTTACTGATAATATTACAGAGACAACGACAGATCCTCCCTGAACTGCGCATCAATGCTGAAAGGCGGCTGGTGGTGGAAGTCCTGCGGACGGGGCCTGAATGGCCTCTACTTACACGATCCACAGGACATCACCGCGAGGCAAGGTGAGCGATGAAACCTGAACCATTGTTTGTCACACCAGAGGCGATGCAGATCAATATTGAACGAAGGCATGTGCTTAACACAGGTCAGACAACAAGGTGTAATTTATCGTATCGCCATACTGCCATAGGTACCTGTTTCGCAGTTATTATATGCTTCTTTATGGATTTATTCATTTTTGAAAACGTTCAAGGAGGATTTAGCAGATAATTTTAGTTCAATGACTACTTCATAAAACTAACCCCTGCCGCAAAAAATAATTCACGCCTTCCTAAACATTCTTTAAATCTCAAACTGATAATACGCTCTGATATAGTGAACAATAAATAATTCGCACTAATGGGCACTAACTAACCTTTTAAAAAAAAAGCCTCTCAGGTGACATTGTGCATTTTCTTGGTTCTGACCACGAAAAACGTTCAGAACAGTTCCCTTCGTCCAACATCCTCTAAATTCGCACATATATAGGTAAAACCTACAAGGTATAATATAGAATGTTAGAAACAACCTTTGTGCCCGGAAATTCGCCTTTACGTCGAACACATTGAATACTTTGTATTCGTACCAGTTCCGGTATCAAGACCGTGCTACAGTTTAGTAAAAAAAAAGAATAATAATCAATTTGAAATTTACAAGAGGTCTTTCAACTATCCTTAAATAGCGTAACAATAAAAATAATGAAGCATCTTTATCAATATAACTTTGTCTAAATGAAATATAAGTAATTGTAAAACATCTACACACACATAACATGTTTCACGAAAAAATACAGTCTGAATGTTTAATTCTCTTCAATTTGTTGAAAATTAATGATTACCATAACGTAAACTTAACCTTACATATCAAATCATTGGGTAAAACAGCTAAGATCGCCAACAACAAGGGCATTACACAAATTATACAGACTGGTACCATAAGTGGTAAAATAAAATAAACATTTTCAATTAAAATACTACATCGAGTTAGACTAAAGATATTTGTGCCACATTTGTGCAAAGTTTAAAGAAATACATAAGAAATTCACGACTCTACTACCAGTATTGAATTTTACTTTTTGGATACTGAAGTTGGCTGGAACACGCTGATAATAAGTTGCACACTGAAGGACCTACGAATGATCATCTATGAAGGATAACCTAATTGCGCTTCACAGCAATAGAGTGATCACGAACATTTCAACCAGACGTATCGTATGCGTGACGAAAAATTTTAGCAAATGACAAAGCGTTATTTTGAATCTACGCTTTCACATTGGCGAGCATTTTACGTCTACGATACGAATACTTTTTCGCTAGTCTTCGTGATCGAACTTTTAATCATCACAAAATACAAATACACATCTTTCAGTATGTTCATTAGCATTAGGTTCAGTATGATATGCCAGTCCAGGGGAAAGTAAAAAATAATCCACTGTTCACTTATCTAGATCTGCTAGGCTACCTGGATGCTCCAGATGAAATTGATAGTCCACTACAAAAGTTATAGGAGAATACATAAAATTACTACAATAATACATTTAGGGCCGTTTTACAGTCATACTATACATATTAATCGTCACACCAACTTCTATCTTACAGTTCAAATAGTTTAATTCCCGAATTACAAAATTTTAAAAATTACTACTTTTAATTTGTTTTCGAAAAAGGTTTCGTACAATATCTTACTCTGGCAAAGTATGATATTTTTAAAAAAGGTTCTTATTTCCGTGACTTTGACGGTAAAATTATATTTAAAATTATCTATAACATCTTTTAGATGTTTTCCAAACCTTTCATAATTCCAATGTACTTTAATTTCTTATAGTTTCACAATGTCGATTGTATAACGCCCGTGTTAATCAAACATTATTATAATTACTAATAGAGATAGTTGCCACATTGAACACTACTTACAGTAACTGCTACAGAGAATACACACACTTAAATGTAATATATTTTAATTTAGAGAAATATAGGTAGGTGTAGTATTAGGGCGAGTACCAAGAATTACAGGAAGCTTTGATACGAAGGCACCTTTTTATGACAGTTCCTAGATAGATCTTTCTGCGTTTTTCAACAACGCACATAGCTCTAAAACCATTAACCGCTTATATTTTGTCACATCAGAGAACAGGTAGCCCTGGACTAGAAGCTCTGGGGCTGTACGTACCTATGTCAACAATCTGGACCGTACCTATCGTACCTATCTCAAATGTTTGAAATACAATGTTTTGTCGAGATCTCAATTTCTTCATTATTATAATTGTATCTAGAGGATTATCTAGGATATTATGTAAGAAGGGGTTCCAACCTCCCAATCTTCGGAATCGTGGTCCTATAACCAACAAACGGGGCTCTGGCGGCCGGCTGATTGCGGCATAGCGCAGCCAAACACGGCGTGGGGATTTTGACACATCCCCCTTCCTATTAGGGGAGTCCTATTATACCCAGCGGTGTACTGACATAGGCAGGTGTTGTTAGTTGGACAGTTGCACTCTAAATTCCTTTTGTATTGTTTCAGGCATCGTGTGGTTCCGCTGGCGAGGATGGGACTACACGCTGAAGAGGGCAACCATGATGATCAAGCCAAAAGGACTGCAAGCCAACACGTGAAATGTCGCCACATACCTTCCCTGATTCTCCTTATCCAGCCTCTGTTCACTCATTACGTGGATTCAACACTTAAACAGTACAAAATTAACTAATGTCACACCAACAAGACAACTTCCTTCTGACTTTATCGAATCTGTGATGCAGTATAATTGATTTTGCTTTGTTCGCATCACTAGTTTTTGTAACGGTTCGCCGTGCTCTTGAGACTACGTCTTGGCATTGTGTCCGTATAATTTCACCAGAATCCATGTAATGACACCGAACATAGCAGGCAGCAAGTCGCTCAAATTTATGTAACTACTATTTCTGTAAATATGTTTTTATTCATCAATCACGTCACAAATTCGTCACTTTCATTACACTGTTCCTGTCTTAAGCCGACTTCTAAAAGACCATAAAATGTTAGCTTACGCAATATGTATTAGTCTGTGAAATTCATCCGGTGAATAACTTGGGGTTCTGATATGAATATTTGTATCATTACGTTGTAAAATATGACCCTGGGGGTGAACCCTACAAAATTCAGCGGGTGCACTCATTGTTTCAGTATGAGACTCTTTTAAAGTTGAAAATATAATATCTGGGATCTGTCATCTAAAAGATGTTGCCTTTACAGTCATTCAAACAACTCGAATAGAAGTCGGTTTTTTGAAAAGTTATTGTAAATAACAGAAACTAGGCTATGTTTTATCGAAGTGCCACGTCATACCCCAAATTCATTAATTTATTGCTCATTATAATATATCTTGACATAAAATAAACTTTCGTTAATTAGGTTTATAATTTTAGATTTAAGAAAAATATTACTTATTAAGATGTAAATAATAATTATAATTCTCCGAACGAGACAAAATGACAATGTTTATTAACATGTAAAAATGTGGCTTAACATGCGACACCTATTTTTGTGAACTTTTACTTTAATTATAAGTTTCAAACTGCACATTAATCTAAAAGGCACAGCTTTCCTTTAATTGACGTCGGAAAATAGTACCTGAGTAGCGACATTCCTCGAGTAAGAAATTATGTATTTCTATTTGTAAATATTCGCCCCAATACTAACAAAAAGCACAAAGCAAGTTTTCTTAAAAATGCAACGTCAAGCAATAGGCTTTGTGTACACTCTTGAAACATCTTCGAATACTTGCTTGATATGTATTTGCCCAATAAGTTTGCATAAATACTACAAGAAATTAAATTTACATAATTGTATGTTTGTCGTTTTATTTAGTAAGCAATAGATGATATATAGAAGAATAAAACACCAGCTTTGCTCGCATGGGCGCCTGCATACTTAATTCCAAAGCAATATCTTCATGTGACAAAACACAATAATCTAATCTGTATGTTATGACCACGCCTTTATGCTTATTCGAATATGAGCTATTTCCGCCGTTGCGCGGGGAGTTGTAAAATAACCCGTCGGTTAACGGCACTTGTACTTCCATTCTTGTCAAAACTTTTTGCTACCGACGGCGGCGGCAGCCATTACTGTTCATATATGAATAGGATTTGCTGTTTGGGCCTAGTAGCTGTTTTACAATCGGAAACCGGATCACTTCAGAGCTCAGACAAGTAACGTTTAACTTTTTTAACTTTAACCCAAATGTGGGTTTTAATTCAACCCTCAGCACAGAATGTCAACGTTCAACCGAGTTTCGAGCAATAACGTGCCTATTTAAAAATGAAAAAGGTGAAAATTCACGCCCAGCAAAGTATCAACATACGCACCATTGCCAAATTAGCAAAACCTAGAATTGAATCGTATCTCATAATATTTTGCGGTATCTCGTAAACTCAGGTGAACATTTGTTAATCGTAGTTGTAATTTACTGCTCTGAGGGTTGCAAGTTAACGCCTCGCAACTGCAAGGCTAACATAAGCTCCTGTCAGTCACGTTCCTCTTGATCGTTCTCTGCAGGCCTGTTCGGAGGCCGTCCATTTTGGAGACGTCGATTCTGCGCAGGTACATCCCCATTCATCATGTTAGGATCGGGAACATTGTGCCCCGGTTGGTCCTCGTCAAATATTGGTTCAAGGTCATCAGCATCAGGTGCAGGCATATCTTCATCGTATATATTCAGTTCGAGAACGTTACGTCGGCGTCTACCCTCGCCAATGTTCACCTCGGGCTCTTCTTCTTCGATTTCCTCCTCATCGAGACTTTCATCGTCAGTGTCGTCATCGAAAATATTGAGTCCAAGCACGTTGTCAGCGGGTTCCAGCATGTAAGGCGCGGGTCGGTTCTGCAACATCAGCTCTGGCGCATGGTTCGGATCGAGCTGGTCCGGCTCCTCTTCGACCTCGGGCTGGTCGTCCGGCGCGCCGTGGTGGTTCGGGCAGTCGATCACGAGATCTCCCGGAGACGGGGGGTTCGGATCATCCGCTTCGATCAGAGCCTCATCATCTAAATTTTCAAGGAAATTATCCGGAAAGTCTGGTATGTCGAATATGTTAGTGTTGAGCATCTGCGTCGGCAGTATCACATCCAAGCTATCCTGCGACAGGTTCACCTGAGCAAAACTTTCCGGGGACAACCCCTCCACATCTACATGTTGGGACTCGCTGTCCTCGGGCAGGTCATGCTGTACGAAGGTGTCGTGCGCGTCGGGCGGCGGCATCGAATCCTGGTCGCGGTAGATGGAGTCGAGGTCCGCGAGCGTGTAGCCGATGTCGCCGCCGGGGGACAGTACGTTGGAGGGGCTGGACTGAGAGGCGCGGGACGCCTCCGACGGACCCGGCGACGGCACCGGCGCCGCCTCGCTCGCGCCCGCCGCCGGCGTCGGCGCTGGCGCTGGCGGCGGCACCGACACCGGATATAGGGGCCCCGCTACCGGCGCGCTCGTCACCACGCCGCCCGCCCGCCGGACCCGCATCTTGCGTCCGGTCGACTTAGACACTGTCTCGTCGACGATAGCCTTCGATAACTTCAGGCGGAGCGGGCTAAGAGGGGCTGGCTGCGGCGGCGCGGACGCCTTGGTGACGCCCCGCCCGCTCCTGCGACGCGTTACGGGCCGGCCGAGCTTAGGCTTACGGTCCGGCTCGGGTGCGGCAGGTGGCGCCGGCTCGGAGACCAGCTGAGCCTCCGAGGAGGAGGGCGAGGCCGTCGCCGGCAGCCGCGGCATGGCGTACCGGCCCGACTCGGAGAAGTTGAGCCGCAGCAGCGAACGCGGGTTGAAGTCGGGCTGGGGCGGCGCGGGGGGCGCGGAGGGCGCGGGGGGCGCGGGCACCAGCGAGCGCAGGAACGCACGCGCCTTCCCGAACGACGGCACGGCGTGCGGCGACGAGTACTCATGCGCTGCGGAGATCGAAACGCGGCCCTTGCTCTTCTTCCTACCTTTAGATTTAGACTTTGACTTACACTTAGTGGGGGTGTCGATGGTGGGGGGGACGGGGGCCGCCGGTTCGGCGGGGGAGGGGGCTGCGGGCGCGGGCGGCGCCTGCTCGGTCGCCGCGGAGGGCGCGCTGCGGGGGAGCGGCGCCGGCACCGCGAAGCCCCCCGCAGAAGGTGCGTGTTATGTCTTCATACGTTTGTGGCCGCGCTTTTTGATCCGGTGGCGGGCGGAGGCGACGAGGGCTGAGAGCTTCTTGTCCTCGGAGAGCACCTGCAGCAGCTCGACTATGAAGGGCATGTAGTTGTGGCGGCGGCGCGCCATCTCCTGCGCGTACCGCTGCAGCTTCAGCTCCTCGTAGTCCATGAGCAGGCGCAGGCGCGCAACCTCACTCTCCACCTCGTCCGTCTCCATCCCGAGCAGCGCCGACGAGCCGACCACGTCGTGCATCTGCCGGGTCAGCACCGTCTTGCGATCTGACACAAGCGCCATCAGGTTGAAGTGGATCTCGCCCTCCGTGTACCTGTGCACCACATCAGCTTTACTTACTCAGTTACATTACTTACAAAGACAGGTATATTGATTACGTAACTCCTGCTTGGTTAACATTTAGATGAACACTATATATTTTGGGTTGTTTTAATGGTTCTGTGCCCAAAGGGTAAACGGGACCTTATTCACAGAATATTTAGTTGTATATTCACTCCAAAAATAAATAATAAATTAAAATAAAATAAATTATGGGGGGCTCCCATACATATGTAGATTAAGGTACGGAACCCTTTGTACGCGAGTCCGACTCGCAGTTGACTGTATTTTTTAATATCGTTCTTTATAATTATAATCTTAAATCATTAAATGCTTTTCATAGCTAGGTTTGCAGGCGGGGGACGAATAGGTGGCTGAGTCGTAACACATAGCGCATATTCCCGTTTGAAGACTACACGGAAAGGAATAACACAATTAATAGGTTTTATGTCAATGAACTAGGAAAAAACACAGATAGGCTACAAGAATGTTTTTATGCGCCATGCCATGCCAATAGTGGAACATTGTTTGCATTATAGTTATATCTAAGGGCCCTCGCCCACGGTTTTTTGGAGTGATACAGTAGCGATGCTGTCGCGCGTTCGCATCGACAGTCGTGATGCGGTCGTGCTAGCTGTTTGCCCTCGCCCACACCTAGATTCTCAGTCGCGATGCAAACGCGATACTGTCGCGATGCAAACGTGATTTATTAACGGCACAAAAATGTCTGCAATCGCTACAGTTGCAAAATGGACTCTTGCGAACTTTTGCACACGTGATGGACAACAGCATTACAGCACTCTCAAGCTGTCAGCGTTGCATGATGCGGGGTTCTCCACTCCGGCACCACGCCACCCTCCTTTCGTGCTCTGCCCGATGTAGTCCGACACGGTCGCGCGTTTGCATCGATACGTTCGCGTTGCTGCTGTAGCGCGTTAGTAGCGCGTTGGAATCGTTCTGCTATTCATGCATTCGTTTATCGACTTTGTGTAGAGATGCTGTGGCGCGTTTTGTAAACGCAAACGCGCCACAGCATCTCTACAAAAAGTCGCCGTAGGATAGAGGCCCAAACACGAGATAGAAGATAGTCCTAATCTCTCGAGGTCAAGTACGGTCTCAGTACGAAAATTATCTCTGTTTCTTGATAATTTGCCAAATGCATGTTATTTTTGCATGGAAAGCAAAAGCGTCAAACACATTTAGTGATGACACACCGCGCCACGCGCTAAAGAAAAGAATTTGTGTTATTTTGGTAACCAGCCTATCGAAACATAAAGAACATGTATTTTCTTGTACAAAATCTAATTTCTTAGGCGTATCTGTTACTCACTTGTTAATCCTAGTCCGGATAATGGGGCGGACCACGTCCAGCCAATCGCCGTCCGCCGCGATTGGCCCATGGTCGATAGGCCCGGCCCGTAAGCCGTCAAGCTCATACAGCCGCCCATGTATAGGCATATATCCTATGAAGTGGTACACTTCATCATCCTGTAAAAAATAATGTTGAATGTTAAACAAGTATAAATAACAATATTGCTAAAATTTTCACTATTCAACACAAGCTCTTATTTTTTATAAATTTACATTTCACATAACATGATATACTAATGCTAGATTTTCATCGTCAGTTCTATTAAACATTTAAAAATGTGGAACGGAACAGTTAGGAAATCAGGCTTTAATAGGATAATGTTAAATTCTTTGAAATTCATACTTTATCTGTTGCCTGCTTGTCCACTTCAAACAGATAAGTGTTCCCCATAGAATTGTGAGCTGCCCGTATCACTTGCGAGTTGCTGATAGCGTTGCCAGCGGTTTGCGGGTCAAAGGACCTGTTATTACAAAAGAAAACGACAAGATGAATACAAAACTTAAATATATATAAAACACTTATGAAGCTAACTGACTGACAATCAATGCAGTCTCGGTATCTGTGAGAACCCTCGCAAACGGAGTTAACGCGGGATATTTGGCAGAAAATATAAGCAAATCATAGGAAGATACAGTACTTTCAACTCAATCTTTGTCCCTGTGAAGTTAGGAACAGCAAAAGATTCGACTTATACTAGTAAAATCTGAACTTCAGAAGATAACAGTCGTGTTATAACTGACCTGCTGAATTCCTTAAGCTTAGTCAGCTCCATGCCGAGCTCCAAATCTGGATGGTCGCAGTTCAGCAGCAGACTGATGATCGCTTGCGTGGCACAAGCATTGTTTATCGTCTGTAACAAAACCACTAAATTACTTCTAAGACCCCACTAGTTGGATGTTGGATGCGTCGAACTCAGGGCAGGGAGCAATGGCGCTCATTAGGGGAGGCCATGTCCAGCAGTGGACTGCTATAGGCTGATGATGATGAAGACTCCACTATCTTTCTGTCTGTCACCAGGCTGTATCTCATAAACCGTGACAGCTAGAGGCAGTTGAAATTTTAACAGATGATGTATTTCTGTAGCCGCTTTATCAACAAATACAAAAACTTAAAGTATTTTTTTAACTGGGGCTCCCATACAACGGTACGGAACCCTTCGTGCGCGAGTTCGACTCGCACTTGTCCTAGCTCCTTCCTGTCAGTTTTATAAAGCGAGCGGAGCAGACCCATCACCGTCTATGTATGCAACGATAAAGCTAATACAAGCACTTCCACTGAATAAAGTGAATGGAGCAAGTGAGTTGAAAGAGGTATAAACGATCGAAATATTCAGGACTTAACTCTTTCTTAGTGAAAGAAAATAAAAATATCTTGCTAAATTCCATTCAGCCATTTCCTGGTCATTTTCCTTATACAGTCCAAGGCTAGTGTTAATAGTTGCGTCAAATAGTAGAAGGTGGTTAATAGTCAAGCCCATTCCCATTCAGGAGGTTTTTACCATTCAAAAGTCATAGGTTTCCTATTTGGTCCAAAACATAACCGTTATATTCATAACAGTTCACCTCGTTTTATTTACGTTTAAATGACAGGGGCAAGCTATCGAAGCTATCGAACCGTTTGGGTATATACCAGGTAAAGTTAAAAATGTGGGTTGTCTCTACGAATTTTTGCCCTACAGAATCCTCGGCAAGTTGATGAGCTTCATACAGTCTAAAAAAAATTATGTAAGAAATTAGGCTGTCACATTAATATTAAAATTACCTGATGAGCAAAGTAGATCTTCTCTAATTGATCACCAGAAGTGATGACTGGCCCCGAAGGTGGCTCTTGCTCTTTGTATTTGAAAAGGAATATCAATCCGTGTACTGGTCTGTAATTATAATAAAATTAGTTAGGTTAGGTTAGGGGGAGATGGTAGGATTAGGCTGCTGGTAGAAGCTGGATGCGTCGAGCCCAGGACAGGGCGCAACGGCGCTCATTAGGGGAGGCCTATGTCCAGCAGTAGACTGCTATAGGCTGATCATGATGATGAGGGGGAGATGTAAGGGGTTCTAACCACCACTAAGGCCTATCTCCAGCAGTGGAGTGGACTGATATAGGTTGTTGTTGTTAGGTACCATTGATGAACTAGAAAAGCTAATTAGAATGATATAGTTGATCTCAAATAATCTTTTTGTTCATTAGTTTTTTTTAATATTTTTTTTTGAACTTTTAGCAGTTTATGACAATCTTTTCTCAAGGTTTTAAATGAGGTCATTGTTTGTGTAGATACAGATAATTAGGTATAAACAATGAGCACATTTTAAAACAGACTGTGAGAAACTGATGAATGTTCCGAACCAAGTGAAATCACAAGAGCTTAAGTTTAAGGCCCTATAAGACATCCCAACGCATGCTGCTCATGCTGAGATAGCGAACTATATTAACCATTTCTAATTTTTCAAATTTTCTACCTACTTTTAACGATTTTTAGAAATAATCACCATCGTCCAAACCTTATTTTGTTTTATATGTTAATTATGTACCCAAAATAAGGTAATTTTGGGTAAAATAAACAGTTTCAGTCACTCTCTCTCTCTCTCTCTCTCTCTCTCTCTGTACATATTTTGAAGTGGTATATATCATGTTAGCCGCCTCTGATGTAGGGACACTTTGGATCAAATGGATCCTTACTAACCTATTGATCTGATCAATTTTGAAAGGATCAACAAAGCAACAATACCAAAAGATAATTTTTGTCCATTTTCCAATTAATCCTTTGCCTTACTTTGCTATCCCAATAAAAAAAATTGGAAACAAGTTTATTTACCGCAAATTTTCAAATATATCTTCTTCGACTGACCACAACTCTTCAACCTGGACACCACTGGCACCTGAAAAAGATGGTCATTTTCATAATCACAACAGTAGCAGTTGTGCAGAATAGCAAAAAAAAATATGAAGCTTCGTGATTTTTGTTTACAATCATAAATTGAAACACGCATCGTCACAGATTTTCCCTCATTATGTATGTATGATATATGTACCACATAATCAAAACATCAAAGGAAAACATTGTGAGGATACCCGAGCCGTAGTCCTCCACAAAGATATTGGCCATGTCTTTTCCGTGGGTAAGGCTGGCTGGGCTGAGAAGATGGTATAGGTGCTGGACAAGCCTTCTGAATCTAACCATTTCCCAGGCACTACAGCGTCCTAACCGGGACTTGTTCCTATACCTGAGTAAAAGTTACCACTTGGTGCTGTATAATTCAGCTATTATAGATGTAAAGGTCTAAGTTTTAGTTTATTGGCCATTAATAGATTAATATTATCATATAATATCACACTGAAGAGGTTTAAGGGGTTCTAACCTCTATCTTTGGAACCCAAGCCAACCTCACCTGCCTGTGGAGCACCCTGCTGGATGGATAACAAACGGGGCTCTGGCTGCCGGATGATTACAGCATAGCGCAACCTAACACTCGCATAGCTAAAACCCTGACCACCGATGGGCAGCAGCGTCGGCGGTGCGAGAAGCTGTGCCTGCGAGCCCCAACCCGCATGCCCAGCGTGGGTAAGTATTATGGGCATATCCCCCTTCTTATACGGAAGGCTTATGTCCAGCAGTAGACTGAATAGGCTGGTGTTGTTGTAATATCTTACTAACCAAATGCATGGATGAGCTGAGTGAATACCCCAGGATCACTCTCGATCAAGCACCAGACACCGGCAGACTCCATGGCCTACACAAACAATCCACATTAAATTGATTAAATGAGTAAGCATTAGTGTGGATTTCTAAACGGGGGCATGGAATACTATCTCATAGAGTTGAGCCTACATGTCTTGGATGATTGGTGGATCTTCCCGCAGCCTGAAATAATTTGACATACTAAATCTCATTATTAATAGTAATTTTATAATTATAAGATTTGTATTTTCTCTCACACAAGGTTTCTTACAAAGACATAAATTGTTCACTCTTAATAATTTTCTAGGTAAACCTTTAGGTGCATCGATAATGCATCAAGTTAACATACTAAATCTGATTATTAATAGTAATATTATAATTTTATTATAAGATTTGTATTTTCTCTCACACAAGGTTTCTTACCAAGACATAAATTGTTCACTCTTAATAATTTTCTAGGTAAGCATTTAAGTGCCCTCACCACGATTCTCAGTCGCGATGCAATTTCGTACAGATTTAAAACGCACTAACTGAATAAGATGGCCAGTAAAAAAATAAAAAACTAATTTTGTAATAAAAAAATAAAAATTTCAAACTGGGACCAACAGGTCGAGTGGGGTATCATATCTAAAGGGCTTAATTTGTACTCCTTGACACGGTTTTTTATTTATTTATATCATGCATAGTCTTTGATTCAGTCGGTTATAAAACTACTAGATAATTCCTTCACTAACTGTTTCAAAATATGGTGGTCAGCCACGTGGATGCAACTACTTATAAAAAAGCGTAGTATGCAGAGGGGTAGAAAAAGTTCTGTGAGTGAGAGAAACTATATATTATTTCCCTCACTAGAACTCACTACTATACTACTCATGATATCCACGAGAATACAATGAATGGATGAATTATATGTAATTGACGTCACCCGCGATGGGTGAGTTAACTCGCACTTTACCGGTCTTGTTTTTTATTTACACCACTTCGTAATGCGACCAATAAAGAAGAATTTTCAACAACAAAACCAGGCAAAACAGAAAGTAAGATTTGATATACAAATAATAACATTAAATTAATTTATAAATATTGGAAAACATGACACAACCAGTTGTTAAAATAGACAATACCTAAATGTAAAATTAACTGTTTAACTGGCAAACAAATGGCTGAAAAACTACAAAAAAATAAAACATTTTAATATAGTCCAACCATGCGGCAAAAAAAGGGGTGTAAAGTCCAACCATGCTTACAAACATGAGTGTGGATACGTTCTGGGTTTCTAATCTGAGCCTGTTTGAGGCATAAACCATCCTACAGCCGAGAACAGGTCAACAGGACAAGAAAGCGAAAAACCATCCAAATTCATGCTTCATGGGTCTTCTCATAGGATCTCACCAAAAGTGTGGATGGGCTATATAGGATGAAAATATTATCAGCAACTAGTCAACCTCTGTCAGGATGTCAGCTGCATTTTATAGGGAAATTCAATAGCTTGGTTATCGCTGCTCTCGAACGAACTATACAAAGTTTAATCTCAATTCATGCAGTAACTATTCAAACATCTATACATCCAAATAATTTTATCTAGCATTTGTCACAATAAATTAAAAGAAAAATGCTTATAAAAATTTATAAAAGTTCAAATACCACCACTGTTTTTTGGAAATAACCCTATAAGATGTGTTGAATATACAAGAGTCAACCCCTTGAGTTGCAGGTACCATTATATTGGTGATCCTTCCTTGAGCCAAGTTATTAATACTTATAAAACCTCCAACATAAAAACCTTTCATTTACCTACTCCATCTTGTTAAAACATATTAATCGAGACTATTCCAACGAGCCCAAACACAATCCATCCTATTCATAACAGTTCTATAAACCTCAGATAGCTAAAATGGCGTTAAAATATCGCACCCCTAGAACAACACGGAATTATGTCGAAAAACTACTTTTTTCAGAATCGTTGAAAAACCTTTATCTGCTTATGTATCGGATTCGAATATGCAATAAAGTTGATTTTGAGATTTTTCGACATAATTCCGTGTTGTTCTAGGGGTGCGATATCATACCACCTCTTTTTATTTACATTCGAATCACAGGGACTAGCTTACTTTATATTTAGACATATGGTTGCATAAGGGGGTTAATCTATTCTATATGTAAGGAATGGGTATCTTGCAGATCCTAGATGATGCTGCGGCATCAAGTCAAGGTAACCATATTTTTGCAATATAATTGATGTGACAGAAATCAGAATACTAATTTTCAGATCAATCAGACCTCTAGAAGTTTCAAAGAAAGAACTGATGATCTTCAAACAGCAGAACAGATTTTCTTGAATCATATCAAAGAAAACTCTCGTTCAAGTTACCTTTCAACGAAAAAAAACAAATCAATAACAGTTCATTTGTTTGGGAGCTATGATACCACAGACAGAAATAAACATCAAACTTTTAACACCCATCTTTTTGCATCAGGGGTAAAAATAGTTATGAAAGCATTTGACTTATTGGAGATCGTACAGAAATAGCCTGCAATGACTTTCAATATTTTGTGATGGTACAATTCAAGAAACTCATTATCATACTGAAAAACCATAAAAGCATGTAGGATAAACACAATGATTTGAATGTAGACAAGGGCCAAACAAAACAACTAAAATTACTAACAAGCTGAAACATGTAAATGTAACTACGTACATTCACCTTCTTTGGCTGAATGCACCGCCTTTTAGCTTGTGGCATAACAGAAGCCATTTTGTGGGTATGTTTTATACTTATGGTAGCATGATGCTCAGCAGCCTCAACCCTGAGAAATAACATTAAATTTCAAAACAAAGAAGGTCCCATGTATCTCCAGCACAAGTACACACAGGCAGATCGGATACTATAGTAGAACATACTAACCTAAGTGGCTGCAACTGCAGTTCTTACAGGACACTATCAAATGCCGGGCAAATTACAGTAGGTAGTCTGAAGTAATGCTTGCTTACCTTTCGTAAACAGAGCAAAGTATTGACAACATGACTTGTACTAAATTAGTGTCTACTTTTAGCCAGAAAATGAATAGGTACCATCCATACTCACATGAGCTCGAACGACGAAGAATGTATTAAAAACACCGATTTAGTGACACATTATCTTTAGCTTCCAAGTAAAACCCAATTTACTCAGATCTGCTCTGCAGTGCTGCAACTCTGCTGCGCTCAGTGTTGCCACCTTGGTTTTTGAAAAGGGGCATTTTGATTTGACAGGCTTGAAAGGGCTAGTTTTGCTAATTTTGACATGAAAAGGGCTAAAAATCGGATCTTAATCGGAGTCTTTCAAAATCATTTAATCTTTATTTAACTCAGTCTTCTTGTTTTATGGTTCTATACAATAATTTGATAAATATTTTGGTCAAATTATTCTCTCTCTGATCTTATTTTATATTTTGTTCTTTTTACTGGATCTTGTGTTTTGGTTTCTTCTTGATTTACCTACTTTATTTATTTCTTTGACCTATTTAGTCTCTTCCTGGGATGTAGCGAATTTTGTCATTAAAAGAGATGATGAGTTTGACTCACAAAATCTATGCAAAGTGGCGCGAATTGCTTAATGCAAATTTCTGAAGTTTTGTATCGCAATACGAAAAGGAGGGCTAGATTGCTCTTTCCAAAAACATCAAAAAACGAGTTCACGTAACCGCTTAAAGCAAAAAGTGCTAGATCTAGTCTGAAAAGGGCTAAGGTGTCAACGCTGGCTGCACTAAAATAAATTAGTCTGTGGCTGCGTACTAGTTTTTTTTTACTATCTCATTTCAACTGCAGGGCTGCCAGTTAATTAAAATTTCCATAGATTTGGGTAAAATATACTTATAATACGCCCTCCGGCCAGGTGGTGACGATCTGCGAAATGCTGCTGGTAGTAGCTGAATGCGTCGAGGTCAGGACAGGGACTCAGGCGCTCATTAGGGGAGGCCTATGTCCAGCAGTGGACTGCTATAGACTGATGATGAGGATGATGATGTTGATAATGGGTAAAATATTTGCATATTGCACAAGGAATTCAGAGACAACCAATTCAAATAAGAAATTAACAAACCATATTTAATGTATCTATTATTAATACTTTACCTGCATGACGACAATTTTTAATTTAATATCTAACTTAACTAACAAGTTTTAATGTGTTTTGAGAATATGTTAGGGAAGGAAAGACATTCAGCAAATTTGATTGAATGCATTGCGCCTACCTATATAATTTTCAAAACACCTACATGCAAAAAAAAAGAAATATATGAAATATATTTTTATTTCTCCAAAACTTCAACATTTAGCAAATTATGCTTTCGATTCTATATTATTACATAACATAATTCGCTACTCTCTTATTACACGCCAACTTTTTTCCCCAAGAGCTCGCTGTTTTTCGCGTATCTTATAATTGCTAAGCAGTCCAATGCTAAAATTATTTTTTCGCAGCCTTCGTCGTGTGTGTGTATGATGGTGATTTACCCTCAAAATAGGTCTCAAAAATTAATTTTGGTATTTAAACATAACAAATGTAATCTGTAGAAAGTACGAACATATAATACTAGCAATCCTACTAATATAATAAAGGTGAAAGGTAGTGAGTATTGTTTATTTCTCCTTCACGCAAAATTTTGACACAAAATAAAATACAATACAATAAATTTATTGCTTTAACAAGGTGTTTTTTGTTCTGGCTGGGAAAAATAACAAGCTATTAATGCTGCTGATGATGATGATGCAACATTATGAATTGAGGCTTGGAACAAATTGGTCTTTTTCTTCTTCGTCTGAAATAGTGGCAAACTCTGATGTCAGAATTTTTCAGAATCCAAGTAACCCATATAAGAAGTGTCCGGGCGGACTGTTGCTTAACCAAGATAATCTGCAAAGAACACCGAAGTAAATTACATGCTGTTAAATGTAGAATAAGACCATTTTTTGTTATATATGCCAAAATATTTAACAAAAAATTACGACAACAACTGTGTTTTTATTATTTTTTTATCTCTAAAACTGAACGAGATATAAAAGTGCAAAGTCAACATTTTCGGTCTAAGCCGCTGACCGAGCGCGATATCTTTGATGACGTCACGGGTCCAATCTCTGCGCGAGCGACTCGCAGATTCAAAGCATTTACCTAAATGTGCCCGTCGCGCGCGGAACTACTTTGTTTATTTTAAATAAGAAACAATAAAAACAACTTGAGTCCATCTAATAAATACTGTGTCGTGCCTCAGTGTAAAAATACGGCCACAAAAACGCCCGAAAAGTTTATTTTTACGTTCCTAAGGAACAAAAATCAGAAAAAAACATTGACAAATGCGATGAGAAGAGCCCCCGTTAGGGCCAAAAACTACAGTATATTGTTGTAAGGATCATGTCGATGTAATTATTCAAATACCATGTGAAATGCTAACTAAGTAGTAGGTACTTAACCTTGCCATGTGAAACACTAACTAAGTTAAGTACCTAGTAGGTAGACTAGGTAGGTACTTGGTTAATGCTAGTGATATGCTTTTTAGGGTTCCGTACCCAAAGGGTAATAACGGAAACCCTATTAGGTACTAAGACTTCGCTGTCCGTCTGTATGTCTGTATGTTCGTCTATCTGTCACCAAGCTGTATCTCAAGAACCGCGATAGTTAGACAGTTGAAATTTTCACCGATAACGTATTTCTGTTGCCACTTTTTTACCGTTTTATGCTCGATGTTAATAACGGCAACAGGTAGACCCTTGAAATATTCACAGAATATTTTGTTTATATATTTAGGTACTTAAAAAATAAATAATTAAATTAAATTAAAATGATTATCAGTAATTTATACAATATTGAGTATATTGTAAATTATATCAGTAATGTAAATTACTGATTTAAAACTAAAATGGAAGAAGGATTTCAAAAAGGCCAACCTTCCCATAGTTCACGGTCTGAGGGTGGCAGAATGTTTTATAAAAAAAAGAGATCCTAGCATTGGAATCCAATCTATGATTGGAATGGTTCAATAAACTGCGAGTATCGGGGAGCCCCCCTTAAATAATTTTAATTTAATTTAATTATTTATTTTTTAAGTACCTAAATATATAAAATCAATCAGCATTATTTTAAATTAATAAATATAACCAGAGCGCACGAGAGCAAACAACTTAGCAGCGAAATGTACTACGGACACCCACCGCCCCGCACCGTATAGGAGTGATGAAGTCACGCGCTGCTCGCGATCACTGACGAGATTTAAAAAACCTACGTAAATTTCCGACGCTTATAACATCGTAATATTGCATGGTAATATTGCACCGATCGATGTGAAATAAAAACTAGAATAATGTGTACGGTCTAGACTTTGATTCTACGTACGTAAAAATGTGATATTGTAACCTTGTTATCTTCTTCATTGCATGTTACAGGTTATAGGTAAGGTAAATCACTCTCACATAAACCCTGTCTAAGGGTAAATTTGGCAATATGGTTATATATTAGGCAGACTGAGGCGTTGTAGTTAGTTAACTAGGTGTATCTATATAACAAATTATCATTACACATTTTGTAGAGGTACACCAGGAATAACATTATAGGCTGTTTTTTATCCAGGTACCACGCGTGTGAAGCCACGGGCAGAAGCTAGTATAAAATCTTAGTGAAAACTTTTTGAAAACCGGAGCTAACAGTATTTCTTTCCTGTCAGTCAAAGTCCATTGGAAAGACAATTAAATTTGCGGGTCCTTCGGAGAAGGCAAGCAGTATCTTGGGTTTCACTTACCCAGTTTTAAAATATAGCTCTTAAGGCTTTTAAACGATAAATTTGACTAAAACGTTTTTGATACTTACTGTGGAAGATTTAGATAATTGGGGGCATACAGGTGTATTCTCAAATACAATGCGTTGATTTAACGTAGCCTCTGGTTCGCTAGTCTCAAATAAAAATAACAGTTTTAAACCATCGAGACTATTTTAAACTAATATTGTATTGAGAGTCCTAGTACAAACTACTTGCTCAATAATAACGAGTCATACTATTTGACAGGATTTGACACTCTGTAACGATGTTGCCCACAGACTGCGCTTAATTTCTATGCACCCAGCGTTGCTACCTTAGCCCTTTTTAGGCTAGATCTGGTACTCTTTACCGTAAGTGAACTCATTTTTAAATTATTTTGCCAGGAAAGAGCAATCTAGCCCTTTTAGTATTGAAAATTTGCACCGTGCCTACCAAGTTATTAAATAATGCGCGCCACGTAGCATAAATTTCGTCAGTCACACTTATCATCATCTTTTTTAATGATTTATTGAAATTGAAATTGAAATTTTAACTATATCTCAGGAAGAGACAAAAAAGTTCAATGAAATAAATAAAGTAAATCAAGAAAAAACCAGAAAATAAAATCCAGTAACTAGAAAAAAATCAGGGAAAGAAGTAAAGCAACCGAGAGAGAACGAGAAATTAGATAAAGAATTTATGATTTTGGAAGATTCCGATTAATACTCCGATTTTTAGCCATTTTCATGTCAAAATTAGCTATATCTAGCTTATCATTTCTAGCTTGTCAAAATGCCTTTTTTTCAAAAACCAAGGTGGCAGCACTGTTACCACTATTCTTTACGCTAGTACGAGTTGCACTTTGGTAACTTCTAAAGTACGTACATAGTTATATCGAGCTCTATTTTGAAGTACCTTTTATTTAGTTAACAAAATCCACAGCTCTTAAAAATAATATTCACAATTGCGTTTTCAATTTTATTCTTACATCGATTTTTAATATTTTATCGTTAATTTTAATTACCTCACCGTTTTGAGTGACAATTATTGCAATCTGCAAGAAGATTACATTACCTACGTTGTTCGATCAGTTTCTGCTTAAAACCAGTTGCGTAATTTCTAAAAAACGTACATTAAAATTAAGCTCGTTAAGGTAAACCAAGAAAGTTTTCGAATTGTGCAACTCGTACTACGTACTTAGGCCCTCTGGCTGGGTGACGGGTGACCTCTCGCCCTCGATAAACGCTACCAATCCATTGCACTGCTGCCATCCCTGTGCTGTGGAGTTTAACAGTAGGTTTAGCAGTATAGTGGTCTGTGTGCAATACGGCATACCAGCTACATACTGATTCAGTTGACCCGAGCAAGATAGTTCGTCGCGGTGCCTTGCTTTAGCTGTGTGATTGTCTTTCGAAAACCATCATCTACCGTAAGTGCCGAACCTGTATAATCCTATTTCAGGGCAGCTTCAGAGAGGACCTTGCTCGTTCCTCTTCGTACTCACATAATTCTATTACAAACATGCTGGTACGAACTACATTAGAGTGCACAATAGTAAAAGATAGACTAATGAACGGGAGGAAATTCAATTCATAATACGATTCGATTTCGTTCCTCGACAAGAAATACTTAAAAAAATAGGCACTGTAGGTCGACTTGGCTTTCAGTGGCCAAAATACTGGCGAACCGTTTTATATGTAGGTATATCACATGCACAAAAATAATTATATAAGTTATTCGAACGGAATAGAATAAATAGCTCATGAACACAGCTAAAAAACTCATATCGCCTGATGATTCAGGCAGTTTCATCACCAAAGATTGGTGAGCCAATGAGCCAATAGACAGCTAAAAAATAATCAATGTAAACAATGAGGAATTATGTAAATCAGTAAGATTGATCAATTCATAAGTGCCTACTCGCCTACGTAGTTAATAAATTTTATAACCTTTATTCTATTATAAATTAGCTACCAGCCCTCGGACACCAGCTTTATTGTTTTTGGGAGTAACAAATTTTAACATTTTGTGATTACATTTAACTTTTCCCATAATCCATATTGCCATGCCTACACTTCTCGAGATCACACATGCATGCATTTTAATTTCAGATAGTATCAATCAATCCTATCCAGGTCACAGAGGCCTGTGATAACACCAACCACTATGTGTAGGTCTTCACACTTCATTTATAACAGTGTCAGTTATTTTGGTATTTCTTCTTGCAAGCTTTATTTTTGTACTTTGGTAGTCTTGTCTCCGATCCCACAATTTTTGGTGTTCACTTTCTCAGTGTATTAGCCTTTTTTTAATTTCCACTGAAGGTGGGTTGGCAAGGCAAATGTCGGTGGGGGCTGGAGTGAGCCTGGCTCCTTACCTTGCCAAAAGTCAGCCTTGTGATTTCCAGGTTTTGAGCTGTGAATCTGCATCCATTCATTTCCCAGTCTTGTGTGATGTGATGAATGTTTTTAATGGTATTGATGTATTAGATTGAAATCAAATAATCCACTGGTTTTCATGATACAGACACAATACAAGTAAAAAGATAGTATAATTTAAAAAAATACTACCAAATTGAGAACGCCTTGAGGGAGCTAAGAAAAGCTACTGACCTAAAAACTGCGATGTCAGCTTATTACGCTTGTACATATGCCTGGCTTAAAAATGGAATCATGCTCTGGGGGAATAGTGTTGAAATTCAAGATCTATTTATACTGCAAAAAAAATGTGTCCATATTTTAGTAATTATTAAAGACCCTAATATTTATTTATTATTACATCTGGCACACAAAACAGAACACAATCAGTAAACAAATAATTAAAATACATAAAAACAGGTTATGAGCTAGATAGTATTCCAAAGCATGTGTACACATTAAAAATCAATAATTAATTTAAGCAGAAAATTGTACTTAGTAGTATTATGTAACATATAAATCAATTTGGATACTAGACAAAGTACAATTACTCTTTTGCAAGAGCGGCTAAAACTTCTCTTTTAAATCTATCTAAATTATTATTGAGTACATCGATTGAGTCACTGTGATTATAGCTGCAGACCACACTTTTGTCATCAAAAAATAATAACACTCACAGGTTTTTATATATTAAAATAAAAAGTAAATTTGTAAGAAAATATCCTTATTTTTTTCCTGAAAACCAATGACTTGCCGGGACGTTACCCTATTAGACAAAAACATAAATTAGAACTACCTAGTTCAAAATTGAAGATTTTGTATCTTCAACGTGTTCTGGCCCAAATACAATTGCTGTAAAAATTTATAATAAACTCCTGGAAAATCTAAAACACGAGGAAGATGATAAAACTTTAGAACTACATCTAAAAGAAATGTTAATAAATAAATGTTATTATATCTTAAAAGATTTTTCACTGACTCACTTAAACTTCCAGAAATTAACAATCAAATTGAGTTAGATCTATAATTAAATTATATTATATTATGTTTAGGTAGGTATGTAAATTCTAATAATAATTCTACTTAAAAATATTACTTTTTAACGGGTTGACTCCTACTCCATACCATTGCTGTGCCCAAAATTGGACACATGGTTTATACTAATCATCCATGTTTTGTACCTAACATTATGACTGCATTATATGAATAAAATGAAATGAAATGAACCTCCTCCTTTTGTCTACTGAACTTTTGTCTGTTAAAAATATGAAAATTTTCTAATAAGTTTATACTCACTAATCATCTTTTTCAGGTGTGAGGCCTTTTAAATATCGCCTGTGGAGAAAAAACTAGATCGATTCCTAAAGGCTACGCTACCAATTTATGTAGGTACAGGAGGTACCCCATGTACCGATAAAAACCAACTAAGTATGTACTTAGTGCAAATGTTTAAAATAATTATGTCTTTTGTTGCAGTAGCAATGTGGGGCGTTGCATTGAGTTTTATAGCATGGATAGGGCTGAACCCCCTGCCCTTTCTGGCTGGCCTCATAGGCACCACAGAACCTGCTCTGAAGCTCCTTATAAGTATCATGATGGCTTACCCGTTGGCAATTGTCTACCATGAACATGTTAGAAAACATGTTCAGTATAGAAATTTGTTTTTCATTGCAACAGGGGCAGATATCGCATTCTTCAACTTTGGACTCTCAATGTATCACAATATGATACCTGCTCTTGTGATCTATGGCTCAACGAAAATACTTGGCCCGGGAAAACTGAATGCAATCTTTTCATTTGTTTTCAACATGGGATACCTTCTCATTGGGTATGTGGTAACTGAGTCTGAGGATTATGATATAACATGGACTATGCCTCATTGTGTGCTGACCTTGAAGCTGATAGCACTGACGTTTGATCTATGGGACGGGCAGAAAATGGCAAATCAGGAGGAGGTGTCAGTGACCGTAAAGATGAGTGCTGTAAAAGATCAGCCTACATTGGAAGAGCTCCTAGGCTTCGTGTATTTCCCGGCGTCGTTCCTCGTTGGACCTATCTTCTCGTTCAGGCGCTACAAGGAGTACATTAGCGATGTCTTTCCGCTCGACACTGAGGCCAAAGTTTATGAGCAGCATTCTAAGAAGAGGCTGTTCCAGGGACTTGCATATTTGGCGGCTTTTCAAATTGGAGGTATGTTTACAGCTATACTAGCTATACTCAATTTTATGTTACATTAGATCCTCAAGAAATACATATTTTTAATTTGAATTTTAAATCCTTTATTTGCTTTTCAATGTATGTTATGTACAGGTAATATACTTAGGTATATAGTTTCGTTGTTATCCATCGAGTAACATGTCTTTGGACACAAAGGCCTTGTCCAGTGAATTCCAGCTTTCCCTGTGCCAGAGCTACCCTTGTCCAGTTAAAATTATATTATAACCTGAAAAGTTTTTAAGACTAATTATATGTGTTTGCCTCTCGCAGTGACCGTTTTCAACATTAAATACATGATGTCAGAAGAGTTTTCGGAAACATCTATAATCTATCGTCAGTTCTACTGTGGACTTTGGGGTCATTTTGCTCTCTACAAATACATCTCCTGCTGGCTGCTGACTGAAGGTATGTAATCTTTTTTTTACTCTGTTTATTGTTCAGGGGCCGCATTTAGTAACTCAATTGGCCATTGAAATGATAAGCACCAGCCCTTTTAGCTCGAGAAAATTATAAAATCTTAGGGAAATAATTAGTTTTTTATATTATTCGAGTTTTGAAAATTGGTACATTATACCTTGCTGTATCCAGATGAACATACTATCCTCAAGGGTGGGGGGTGTGCTGAGTGTGTAAGGGGAGGGGGTTGAAGGTACGTTTTTCAGATTTTTACTCATATCTCGAATATCTGTACGAATAGCATTATGATAACTTCTGACAAGACGGCCTCCGTGGCGCATTGGGCGAAGATCCGCCTGAGACGCAGAAGGTTGCTGGTTCGATTCCCGCTGCGGAACAAATGTTTGCATGTTCTGTAGATATTTGTCTCTGGGTGTTTTCTATGTATGATATGTATGTATTTACAAAAAAAAATATATGTAGTATATTAATCATGTGGTTCCCATAATACAAGCTCTGCTTAGTTTGGGGCTACCTGATGCTGTGTGTTTACGTCCCGCATTATTTATTTATTTATTATTTAATAAGAGTATAAACAAAATTTCCTACAAATTTGGCCATTTTGTACTTTCTCTACGATTAATACTTTAGAAGCTACAGGGTTAACAGTGTAACTGTTAAATTTTAACAGAGATAATAAAAACTTCGTTTTAGGTGCTGCGATACAACCTGAGCATTTTAAAGACTGTCAATATAGGCTAGAAAAAATTCTAAGTAGTCCGTTATTTACATATCCAAAAAATATTGGACATATATTTTTTATTTTGTCAATCAAACAAAAAAATAACTAAGATATAGTGCGTTAAAGATGTGCGTTGATAAAGTTCCGCGTGACGTCACGATATAGAAAATTTTTTACGTAGGCGTGACGTCACGAGCCCCCACTCCCGAACTTTCACGTTCTTTATCTCCGTCAATTTCTATTGATTCGATAAATAAAAAAATACGTGTTCAGTATTTTTTGTTGATCTAACTGACGGACTAATTAGAATGATTATTTTTTTACCCAGTCATCATGCCTATTGTAAAGCTATTTAACCAATAAACAAAGAAATATCAGGACCTTGAGGACTTTTAGTATGTTCATCTGGGTACCGCAATGTATAACTGTACCAATTTACAAAACTACACGAATTGTTTCCCCTGATTGCCCTTTAATCATCTTAATTTAATCGGGCTAGTTGGCGTTTGAATTTGGATAGATGAAATGTCAAAGTTTGCAAATAAAGGCTGCTGACCATTTCAGAGTGCAACTGATTTACTAAATGAGGCCTCAGGTAGTATGACTGGTATTTTGTGCCATTTTTAATTAGTATATTATCCCAATCTATAGCACACTTTTTTTTACAATGAACTTGTACAGGGTGTCCAGTAAATAATGGATAACACTGCTGGTACCTACTTGTGTCGGTGGCAGGTAATTAGAATAAGGTACTTCTGAGGGGCGGCATGACTACTTAAAATGAAAAATATTACTCAAGGAAGCTTCCGTTACATCTATGTCTCTTGCTCGCACAAAATTAACATTGTATATTATATCTCTCACAATAGCAATTGACAAGAATGTCAACAAATGTCACACTATTATCATGCCTTATTATGCCTTTGTTTACATTATTGGGTAACTCTTACTTTTTATTAACTGTTTTTTATTCGATTCCTGTGGTTATTTTAACCTAAGAGGCTGTGTGTGCTGAAGCAAGTACCTGCAATGTTATCCTTTACCTGCCACCCTGTATGTTTAACTATCAAGGCGACTATAAGGTTCAAACCTCCCTCTCGCTCGCACTATTCAACATTTTTGAAGATATAAAATCACTGAATGTATTTATGCAAAATAGCAAACCTTCACGGCCTAGAAAATAATACAAAGGTTCAGCAAGAATATCATGTTGAACCATGGTGCAAGTTTTTTGGTAAGAAAACGTGATAGAATCAAAAGGATATTTTTGCTGAACTTTTGTATTGTTATTTTCTAGGCCGTAAAGGTTTGCTATGTTGCATAACTACATTCAGTGATTTTATATCTTCAAAAATGTTGAATAGTTCGAGCGAGAGGAAGGTTTGACCCTTATAGTCGCCTTAATTAACTACTCATTTACTCATGTCGATACTTTATAACATTTTAGTGATATTTTTGATAGTATTATTGATACATTCATCTTAATCTCCTATGTTTGCGGTTTGCGGCTTTGGAACGCGAAGTTATTTTGACATGTACCATCGCAAGCGCTTGCGATAGTTTATGTACATGTCAAAATCTATACTTATAAAATCCTTTGTCCTGAATGACTGACTGACGGATCAACGCACAACCTAAACCGCTGATCGTAGAGACCTGAAACTTGGAGGGTGTGTTCTTTTTAACCGACTTCATTATGACGTATGCATGCGATAAGAAAGGATTTTTCGAAATTCTACCCGTAAGGGTGTTAAAAACGGGGGCAAAGATTGTATAGGACAATGTGATTCCTTGGTCCAATCTACTTCAAATTTTGCTTAAACATTCTTTAACAGAATTGATGGATGAGATGTGTTTCGTATTTAATTGAAACTCGTCGCCTAACGGGGTTAAAAAGGAGTAGAAAGTTATTTTGAGGGTGATTTGCATCGAAGTCAATATCAAAACTCTATAGTGCTTTTGATTGAAATAACATTTTATTTTGACACATGTTTGAAAACTCTATCCGATCTCTTTAAAATTGGAATGTCAAATCATCAAGATATATACACCACAAACTTGGAAAAAATTGTCTGCACCAAACCAAACGGCTCAAGCTGTCGATTACCCCGACATTGAACACTTTTCAAGCGACATAAGGTCTAAATTAGTGCAAATTTGTCAGTTTTCACTTGAAGGCTGTAACTATAGACTAGGTACTTTCATATCTTGATGTGTCAAAGGGGAAAGGAGGAAAAGGAGTATTAATATCAACATGAACTCCCATTTGTTAGAGTATCGTTGTCATCGTAGGTGGTATTTCTTGTAAGTTCGTGTGTATGTTTGCTCGAGCATAACTCACAAACTGTGGATCCAATCTGCATATAATTTGGTCGATAGGTTGTATTTGAAATTTTTGCTGGGAAGTATATGAGTTATATTAAACAAGGGATCATAAAGAAATGGAGTCCCAAAGGAGGCCAATTTTTTTTAACCATTGTTTGTTCATTCGAAAATAGTTTAAATTTTAATTCTAGAATGTATAGATCTTTAGATAAGTTAATCGGTGGTAGTAAAAGGCAAGTCCAAATATTTTGTTGCACACATGCTTGCTCATTAAGTACACAGTACTCACAGTCAGAATACATAAAAAACAACTCGCTCCCTAGAACAAGTGTGCTTAAGATCAATTATTATCGCATCTTCGCCGTGTGTGACACGCTTAAGATACTTATTACATTTTTTTATTTCAAATAGTGATGGTAATATGTGACCTGCAGTCACAGACCTTGCAGTAGAATAAGAAAAATATTATGATAAGCTACGTGCAAAATAGACTAATCAGATAGGTCTCACAGCAATTGCGAGCAATATCGTCCAACGTACGTCAATCAAGTAGGTAAGGATGATTGTCTGAAGTCTTCATAAATTGGAGCGACCTACGCGCCTTCTTCTATTCGCACCTTCTACAAAATTATCAAATAAACGAAGTGCCTACGAGATCAAAATCTGACACAGGACAACTGAAGTCATAAAAATGTATATCTACGCTCGGGTACGGTTCTGTTGTTTTATAGGTTCCTTTCTTCCTCGTATGAGCTAGGGGCCAACTCTAGTGTCGAAGTTTAAAGAAGACTTGGTTTAAGCTTCACTCTGTCCGGTGACCCTGGCGATTCCATTTTGGGCGCGCACGTTTGCCTCAAACATGGATTAACGACTGAAAACGCCGGGACCAATATCTTAAAGCGCCTTCCGAAACACGTAGACGCTCAGTCATAAATGCCACTAAACGGTCGCCTATGGGCGGAGTGTTGCTTAACCAAGATGATCTGTTAAGAGCCGAAGTAAGCCAGGCCACGAGTGCATACATAGGTTGCGAAAGAAAGACTCAAACAAACTTCTTCAGAAATAAAAAAAAAATGAAAATAGAAAACCAGCTTCAAAATAATAATCCACCTACTTACATAGCTAGTAGGTACGAACAAAAGTTAAAACCATTTCAAAACGTTATCACGCTATAAGCCTGAAAAAAGAGTAAAACCACGAAAGAGAGTTTATTATGGTTTGGAAGTAAAGCTAGTTTTTTAAACCTGTTTTCTTTGCATTACTTATCAGTAGACATGATTGTGAGAAAGAACACATTGCACAAACGATTCAATCAGAATACTTAATGCCATAATAGGTCTATACTAGCAAATTGATAGCTTTGTTGCGCTGGTACCTATCGCTACTCTATATACTGTACTCTATATCTTTCTTTTAAGTTAGTTTATGTAGCAAGTAGCGACGTAGTTCCTATTTTTAGGTCGAGTTGTACTAGGATTGGTCGAATCTTAAGTGTATATATGGAGCTGTACAGACAGCATACGATTTTTAATACAAACGTTTTTACCCCGTTTCAACCACAGCATGGGATTTAGGTAATTTTACAAAAAAAAAACAATTTCCAAGACTTAGTTATGTTCTTACTTTTAAGAGATTCTAACTATTCATTAATATTCTTCCCCATAAAAGTTTAATACCCCATTTCAAGCCTTTAAAGAGTTGCTTTGAAAAACCTGGTATGTGGTCATTTATTATTTTATAATTAGAGTATTCTGACGAAGTTTCAAGCAAATAGCACAGCACAGCGCCTTAAGATTTTATCATACAAACTTTAACCCCCATTGCATCCCCGTCGAGGGGGAATTTGAATTTGTGATAATAACAATCTTTATAATTTTTATGTTACATTACAATACCAAATTTCAAGTTTCTATCTTTAAGGGATACTATTTTTCATACAAATGTTTTTACCCTTTTTCACTCCCTTAGTGGTGGAATTTCGAAAAATCCCTTCTTAGTATACGGTTACAAACTAAAACAAATACACCCTCCACATTTGAAATTTCTCGGTCCAGATGTTTAGGCTCTCGTTGCATGTCAGTCAGTACGTCATTTACTGTTTTATAATATAATTATGATGACTAGCTGGCCCTCCCGCAACTTCGTTTGCGTGTATGTTTTCTGTATTGATGTATAATGTTTCTCGAACATGTAAATGTAAATGTTTCACCAACCTATACGAACATTACATACCTATCCGTACCCTTTCCACACTCCTCCTTTTTCCGTTCTCGTTTCCGGTCCTCGTCCCATCCTGACCCGTTGGTTGCCAAGTCATATATTATAAATAATACATATTCCAAGTTTCAAGTTTCTAAGTTCAAGGAATACGATTTTTCACACAAACGTTTTTAACCCCAGCCCCCCCCCCCCCTTTTGTCCACTTTAGGGGTGGAATTTCCCAAAATCGTTTCTTAGTGAGCACTTACACCCTACAAAGTATATCTGTGACAAATTTCAGATATCTAGATCCTATAGTTTTTGTTATTTCGTGATGAGTGTGTCAGTGAGTGAGTCAGTGAATGAACTTTTCTGATAAAAGTATAGATTATAATTATGATTACACACAATATTTCTATGAGCTTAATCGGTAAAGGAGCGATAAAGATTTTGCGTAGTTACGATTTGCAGTACTCTTATTTGCGAAGTCTCCTTTAACTTAAATTCTGATTTTGTACTGTACCATAACCTAACACAACAACCTAATGAAGACTTATCTACCTAGGTATGCCTTAACTGTTTATAAGATCAAAGACCATTAGACTTATGTAGGTAGGTACTTATCTTGTCAAATCCGCCTGCTGCCGCTCTCCGCTACCTCCTTCCAGTTGCCATACTGCTGCTTCCACTTGGTAGGTACGACATCGACAGAAACGTGATAGGAGAGACTTGGAATGTGTATTCGTATAAGTGTAGGAAACCATCACATGATCTCCTTAGTGATTCTTGATTATAAAACCTTAATCATTTTAATTTTTCTAAGTCTCGCAAAATCGAATCCTGGATCAAAAATGATTTCCTCAAGAAGGAACTTCGAGGCGCGAATGCAAAACTAGCAGATTTGTTTTATGGTATTTGATGATGGAACAAGCACAAGGCCCACCTGATGTTAAGTGGTAACCATTACCAAGTATTGCATCGTAGAAGTTTTTTTGGAACGTGCTCTACGATGCAACGCCCTGCGTCCATCAACTTGCTTGAGGCATGAATATGATAAGCCTCTTGTGCGTGTAATTTTATCGGCACCCACACCGTCCAAACCGAAAAACAGCACAGTTGCTTCACGGTAGAAATAGGCATGGTGGCAGTACTTCCCCGGGCGAGCCCTGCACAAAGAAATCTGCTACTACTATACTAACTAACTACTTGTGGAGATCGCGCACGAGATCTCAGTTCGGGGCGAACTACCTACTCGATAAACATAAAAAACTCCTTCGAGATCATACAAACATGTATCTCGCGCGCGGGAATCGAATCCGAAACCTGCATCTCAGGCGGACCACTGCGTAGCTGCGCTACAATGGTCAAAGGTAAAAGGTCAACTTTAAAATAAAACACACTGTGATCATTTATTGTATATTTATTATAATTTGTAATTATAAGCCACTGATGAGTTTTATTACAATGCATTGTTGCAGCTTGCAGCATAAGATTCGGACTGTCATACAGCGGGCAGCATACGGACGAGAACGGCCAAGTGGTCACAACCTGGGATGCGTGCAACAACATCAAGCCGTTCCGTTTCGAGAGTGCCACCAAGTTCCAGCATTATATCGACAGTTTCAACTGCAACACGAACCATTTCGCCGCTGAGTACGTCTACAAGCGACTCAAGTTCCTCGGTAACAGAAACATCAGTCAATTGCTTACTTTGCTATTCCTCGCCGCTTGGCACGGCACACAGTCCGGATACTATGCGACGTTCTTCAATGAATTCATCATAATGGTTATGGAGAAGGATCTTGAAAGTATTCTCTCAAAAACTCAATTGTACCACGATATCTGGGACAACAAATACGGCCGGTACGTTCTTTACGTCGTCCTCAAGACTTACACAATCGTCTTCATGGGTTGGAGTCTGGTTCCTATCACCCTCAAAACCTTCTCCAAATGGTGGCAGGTGTATACTAGCCTCTGGTTCTCAGGATTCCTTCTTTTCGTGCCGTGGTCTTTTGTTTACAAGCCGCTATTGATATCTGCTATCAAAAAGCTTAAATTGACAAGCGTCGATAAAACTAAATAAGTTTACGCTTGGTTGTTGATAGAGTGATGCGGTGATTGAGGCGCTGTGCGGACGGAGCTTATGTAGCATTTGATCTCTGGGTTTCGGCTACCGGCTGCTGCGACTAGCTGTGGCTTTAATCAAAATGTAGTTGAATCATTTCAACAAGATACGTCTGCATAGCGACTTAACATATGAATTAGGTATAAATAGGGATGACGACTGGGTTAAAAAATAATAATTAAAATTAGTCCGTCAGATAGATCAACAAAAAATATTGGACACGTATTTTTTATCTAAGAAAAAATTTACGGAGAGCGCCAAAGAGCATCAAAGTTCGGGAGTGGACATCACGGCTATGTAAAAAGGGTACTAAAGCCGCGTTGACACGATCAGAGCCAGCTCGGACCGAGTGAACTCGGATACTTACTCGGACGTAACTCGGATTGTAGCAACCTCTAACCCGAGCCCACTCGGACGACGGCGTCCGGTCTAAGTAGACTCGGACCGTGTTCTATTCATCCGAGCTAGCTCGTATACGAGCTGGAAAAAAAATGGCGGCTAATGACAACAACCAAATCAAACAGTCCAAAGTAATTTCCTTTTGCAAGATGCCTTATCTCTTTTCCGTCTTAGCTGCTCTATCAGCAAGTCTGCGACAATTCCGATACAATTTCGCACAAAATCCGTCATTTTTCCATGTTGACTGATAAAAATAATTCGAAGAATGATGAAAATGATCCGAGTTAACTATGTTAGTATCAACAGCTATCCTAGTACACTCGTATGAAGCTACTCCTACGAGTCCACTCGGTCCGAGCCTTGTCCGAGCACGCTCTGATCGTGTCAACGCGGCTTAAGCCGTAACGTCACGCGGAACTTCAACGCACTTTGTCATTTTTTGTTTAATTGATAAAAAGAAAAAAATACGTGTCCAATATTTTTTGATAATGTAAATGACGGATTGAATAGAATATTTCAGCCGTCATCTCTATTGAGATATAATTGATAAGGCTCGCAAGGCATTGGTTGTGGGCTAAGTTCAAGATTTACGGCGAAGACCGCACAATTTTGCTAGGGTTTAATTAGGCTGAATTTAATTATGTACCCAAGAGCTCTCATGATATTGGCTCCCAATCACAGATAATGGATGAAAGTTTGATTTAGGGTGCTGATGGTATTATTGTTTTCAACATGTCAAGATGCCCAAAGAGTTTGACAAAATAATGTATAAGTTGGCAATGACCACAAGTCATTCGGGTTAAATTTTATGTGTCATATTCACAATGATAATATTATGTACGATCTCCGTAAAGGTTGAATGCAACACAAAAGCCATGAACCAAGTAAGTTAAGTGACTATAAAAATTAATATCAGAGCGTCTGAGTGACAAAGACATGTATCATCAATATAATATTATCAATGAGAAGTTTCGATGAGTACCTAGAAAACAAATGAAATATTTATAATTTATGTTTGTTGTAGCTTAAATAGTGCGCTCCAATATGAACTAAAATAAGGGCTAAGTCAAAGCTTGTCTGTGCAAAAAAGTTGCTCGCTTTTAACACCTTTATGAGATATGTCAGGGGCTGTTTGGGTACTACTTATACTAGCCTATTTAAAACGGCCTATGATTCTACGTCGAAATATTAATCAATTAGTAGTCATTGTAAATGACAAATTATTAATGTAGGAAATTATGCCTAAAATATTATGTATTAGTATGCTCAAAATAAGTATTTGCTTCTGTCTTAAAAATATTTTGGTCTCCCTATATTAACCGTAATACAATCACCTTGAGTCAACAGCAAAAAGCTTTATTATTTAGAATCAAATTCCACTATGTGTATTGCGTTTGTGCGAGTGTAAGGCTGAGTATGGTAAGGGTTCTGCAGAAATCAACACAATATTTGTGTTGTAGAACAGGGCTGTTTGTGCAATTTATAATATAGGCCCCCAGAGAATCAACTACCTAAAAAAATATGTTTATTATTTTCTAAAAAAACTATGACTTTCTTTGCGAGTGTTTATGTTGTGTTTTATGAAGTTGAAGTCTTAGATCAAACTCCCTTAGATTTCATTTAAAGGACAATGCCGTCTGGCGTCTGTTGTATGGCGCTCGGTACCAAAGCTAAAGTGGAGCTGCAGAACATTAGGTGGCATGTTCTGGGGTTATGTGAAGTCCGTAGAGAGGGAGAGGACACCATAATCCTAGACTCGGGCCACCTCCTGTACTTCCGCGAGGGTGACCAAACATCCCAGGGTGGTGTGGGGTTCCTCGTCAATAAGGCCCTCTCTAATAACGTTGATCTCCAGTGTGTCGACCAGGGTAGCGTACCTGATCCTTCGACTATCGAAGCGATATAGCATGAAAATTATTCAGGTTTACCGACCTCGGCACACTTGGATGATGATGTGGAGGATATGTACGAGGACATATCCAAAGCCTTGCACAACACCACTAAGGCTCACTTCAACATGTTATAACGGCAAAAGTGGGAGTCCGAATTGGCGACGAATCCAGAGTGGGCACGCATGGTTTTGGTTGTAGAAATCACAGTGGGAAAATACTGGTCAACTTCCTAGAGAAGGAAGGGCTCTTCTTGATGAACTCGTTTTCGAGAAGAAGCCCCACAGGAAGTGGACATGGCGTAGCCCCGACACTGTGACCAAAAATGAGATTGACTTCATCATGACGGATAAAAGGCACATATTCAGAGACGTCTCCGTGATCAACAGGTTCAATACCGGATCTGATTACAGACTTGTCAGAGGCTCTCTGAATATCAATCTAAAGCTTGAAAGATACCGTCTGATGAAGTCCACGCTCCGACCCAATCTACTCCAGATCATGCCGGGCACCGAGCAAGTTTCAGAAGCTTCTCGGTGATAGATTCGTTGCTGTGGAACCCACTGATGACGTTGATGAGGCCCTGCAAAACGTGGTTGGAACGTTAAGGGACGAGGGCATTAAATTCTGCCAAATACAGCCTAAAGGCCAAAAGTCCAAACTCTCGGATGAAACTCTTCAGCTGATGACAAAAAGACAGGAAACCACTCGGGCAACTTCGTCAGAGAGGTCAGACCTGAACAAGCAAATTGCGAAGATGATACGGCGCGACCTTCGGAGCTCCAACACGCCTCATTAAAGAGGCAATAGAGCGATCCCGAGGGTCCAAAGTATTCACTCAGCAGCTTGGCAGGAGCCACCTGACGAAGTTAACAACACACGATGGCCGAACCGTCTTGTCAAAACCGGAGATATTATCAGAGAGATCGAGGACTTCTACGGCCGACTGTACGCGGTACATGCTCCTTGTCCCCAACGTCACAACCACGATTCTAGAGCCACCGTCACCCGCCACTACACCGACGAACTGCTAGAAATTAGCCACGATTAGATCGTATTGGCCCTGAGACAGCTTAAAAATGGAAAAGCCCCCGGTGAAGACGGGGTTACTTCAGAACTTCGGAAGGCTGGAGGAGATCCTGTTGTGCAAGAGCTGCAGAACCTCTTCAACTCCGTCCTTCACTGTGGGAGAACTCCAAAGGCGTGAAACGAGAGCTTGGTGGTTCTGAAGAATAGAATCCGCAACGAGACTATCCGACACAGAACTAAAGTTGTCGACATAGCTCAGAGAATTAGCAAGCTGAAGTGGCAGTGGACAACCGTTGGGGTAAACGAGTTCTTGAGTGGAGACCGCGGCTCGGAAAACGTAGTGTAGGACGCCCTCCAGCCAGGTGGAGTGACGATTTGCGAAAGGCTGCTGGTGGAAGCTGGATGCGTCGAGCTCAGAACAGGGCGCAATGGCGCTCATTAGTGGAGGTCTATGTCCAGCAGTGGACTGCTATAGGTTGATGATGATGATGATGATGATGATGATGATGATGATGATGATGATGATGATGATGATGATGAAGACCAATGCTAAAGTGATTGCGTCAAAACAAAACCTAATTTTTTCGAAATATATTAAACTGTTATTCATGGAATACCAGGAACTTATTTTTTACGATAAATGTCAACAAATTGTTTTTATTTGTTATTAGATTTAGAGTTTGTTTTTAAAAAAATGGTTTCCCGAGACCTCGTGTGTTCAGTTTTGTCTACATAATTATAAGTATTACACGATAAACATTTAGCTATGATACTATATCTTTAGGAAAAGGTTTATATACCTCACACAGATAGCTTCTACTTCGTAGGTAGGACATTACCTACATTACTACTGTGTTCTACTTTATATTATTTTCAAATAATGATAGTGACGATAAAGTAGACAGGCATTTACATCATTTATGGTTATAATAGGTATTAGTACTTACTGGTGAAGGTGAAATCCAAGCTAAGATCCAAGATCTTATCACATTCATCACAACCAGGAAAAGGTATGCCCCTTCCAAACTATGCTGGTTTCGCGTCACTGGTTATTAGCAAACAGTTGATGCAACGATTGTTTATCGTACATTATTGTGATGATTTCTAATAAAATATCTATTTACAGAATAAACACTACTACACAATGCCACAGAACACTCTAGCGAGAGCATATTAAATACATATAGATAGGAGATAGTTTAGTAGTACCACAAAAAAGTTTCTGATCCAACCTCTTTGATTATACTTACAAAGTGAAAAAATCTCCAATGTTTTCAGTCGATTCTACTGTATTAAAAGTGAGGGTTGTTGCAGTGTCATGGCGCCGTGCGCCGGAAACCAAAGAAACGAAATAATTTTTTACGTAATTATTAATCGAGTCTGTGTGTAAAACTAAAGAAAATGATAATGTTATTTATAAAATACAGATAATTTTATGGGATACGTTTGGATTTGACGCAATTGGTACGGGTTATCGGCATTCTCCTTTGTATCTTTTATTTTCTAAACTTTTCTCTTTCTTTGCTAGTTTATGAAGTTCTTTCAACTAAATCGCAGAGTACTTTTGGATAGGCTTGGACGACTCGCGGGGAGAAACTGTCGTACATAACCTTATTCGTAGACATGATGCTTTGCCCACTTGGCTTTTGCTGGACATGCTCCTGTTATGTGTATGTAGGGAGAAACGAAGAGCCGACTTGATCAAACTCTGATAAACATTCTGATTTAATCATAAAATCGTTGAGTTACGATTGAGCCTGGGATGATGCTTATCCTGATAAAGTTGAGCCGGCTATAAGTATGTAGTAATAGTTTTTAGACTGCTACAGTTATTATAATTATTACTTATAGATATTTAATCGTTTTGATTTAAGTCGATTTTGCAATTTATGTGAAATGAATTCTCATCGGGCTCACACGGGTTTGTGAGGCGAGCAGTCAAGTTAATGTATTTAGGACAGTCGACCAATGGTGGTGGTATTATTATAATAATCATTAAGTACAACAAAATAATGCCCAATACCCTTTTACTCTTTTATTAAGTTAAGAAGAATAAATATACTGCTTGCTTAGATTTTGCAGAGACCAGTTCCGTGGTTTTAGGTATTCAACCAATATACTGTTCAACTTCACATAATAAAGGTAGTTCGGCCTATAAATATGTATAACGAACGCAGTAGGGCAATAAGTTCACCTAATAAGAATCTGTTACAACATTAGAATACAATACAAGTCTTCAGTATCATTTCGAAATAACTAATAGGTGAACGTTTTTAGGATGATTCTCATGTATTACTAGAACCCAAAAACGTGTGTTCTACTTGTTAATAAAATTAACAACAGTTGTTTGGATCTCGGTCTATTTAGTTGCAAATATTTTTTTGACTGTAGAATTTCATCATAATATACACTTTAACTTCATAACTTGTGAGTATTCTAATGTTGTATTTATGAAACATCTTTAATAGTATATATCTTGTGTCAGTAGTTTTATCGCTCTTTCTATCTACGAGTACTTCTCTGTATTTCAATTATCTTGACAATAGGCTATTTAACATTTTCAAAAGGTTCTAGATTATTATTTATAATTTTTTTCGAGAATGTTTTTGATGTTTTTATAGTTATTCTAATATTCGGAGCGGAGACAAATCCAAAATAAAAGTTCATGAAAATCTGTTGAGGCCTTCTTGAGTTATAAATGGTGTAACTAACCCGACATTCTTTTAGTATAATTTAAATAATAAATATAGATGTTGTCAATAGCGTATTGTATTTGTAAAGTTAGTGAAAACGGCTGTGACGCGTGTACTCGGGTCTCTCTCAAATGCAAATGTATTATAGTATAAAGATTATAATTATGTTTACTTATAGCTTGTTTTGTATCCGCACAAGAATTAGCAGTGTACCAATACGAAAGTGTGTAGAGATAAGACTTTTCTAGAAATAATGCTGCTAGGCTAATAGTTGCCCGAACAAAGATTTAATTTAGTATAAGAATATAAACACCAATAAAATTTAAATAAATTTGGGTGCAGGCTTTTATTTAATTATTTTATTTCTTGTTAGATGTAATAAGGGATGCATAGGTACATATATCAATGCGACTTCGAAAAGTTAATCGTACCAGGGCGCGCCAGGGCTTTGTATTAACCTACAGTAGATCTTTACTTGCCAGTTTTCTACTTGTATCTATAAACGGTGGTCATTTACCATATGAGGATGACAATGATCCATCGTTAATTTTCATTTGATTCGGCTCTAAGATTCCATTCTCCGTTTTATCTATCTATTTAATATTTCAGTGTTGGCCATTCACATTTTAAATTGCCATTTAATGCCCTGTAACCATCGAGATATTTAAATCTACTCTAGAGTGGAAAACGTGGAAAAAAGTGTCTGCACCACAGATATAGAAGACAACTAGATAAAGCCCAAAGAAATAGGACTAAAGCATAGAAGAAGTCTGAAAATTCATTAATGCTCTGAACATTTACTCATACGGCTGATCTCTACTTTCGTATTTCCATATATGTTGGCTAGAAAGAGATGCATACTTTATCTCAATACGATTTCTGCGACTTCGTACCAGGGCATTTGTACGAACCTGCATAGAAATTAGTTCGAGCGCCCTGGAGCTTGATTCTGACGATTCGATATATTTGATTCTATTAGATATTTATCGGGAAAACTGACAATTTTCAAACAGTTTTGACAGTTTCCGTGACATATATCTCATAGAATCAAATATATCGAATCGTCAGAATCAGGCCCCTGGTCAATTGCGTCGACTTTGAACACTTCAAGCAACTTGTGGTCTAAATTAATGCAAATTTGGCATTTTGAAAATTATGTATGTCAAAATACGCTTGGATGATTTTAGAACCTTTCACTTGAATACTGTCACTTTACATATTTATTTTGATGCCTGTAACGTTTTAACTGAAATGCGGTAGGACCCGACGAGAATAGTTAATCTATTATAATTGTGACGGAGAGCTGATCGATAATAGAAACCTCATGCAATCATTAAATCAGTTCTCCACCAGGTGGACTACGTTTGACGGATAAGTGTGAACTGCAAGTGTTTGGGTTCATACTTTATAATCCACGTCAGTATGTTTATAATAATCCTACTTATAGGTAACAGCATGTAAGTCTATAGCTGAACAAAACGTCTGCGCATGGTTCTCTCGCTCTCTCTCGCCTCTATCTCCCATTGATACCTTACTTTTGACTTCTGCGCAATAACAGTCAGCACTAGACTTTCGTGCCCCTACTTGTACCTAATAATGATGTTATAAAGGCGAAAGTTTTCAAAAAAAGATGTGAAATGTTTGTGCCCTCCTTCACACCCAACCTACTGAACTGATTGAGCTGAAATTTTAGTAGGCATTGTTTTCATGAACTTGAAATATATGTGGGTACTTTTATATAAAGTTCAGGAAAACATTATACGCTACTTTGATGTGAAAACGTTGCATTATATAAGTAAGGCTAGGCTGTCTTGTAAAACTCGCATGAGTATACAGTAGGTCGGAAACGGCTATTTACGATTTTTGTTTGTATTATGAAATGTTTAATTTGATTACCATATTTTATTTACTTACACCATGTTTATGTTCCTAAATAATATACAGTTTAATTTAATTTACAAATATATTTTGTTTTAATTTGACCTGGTGGTGGTGGGTGTAGGGGAGAGTCTGATATTAACAAGCCCCTAAGGGAATTATTCTATAACTCAGCTCAGGTTAGGTTAAAATAAATAATAGTTTAAAAAAACTAAAAAAACACGCTTTTACAGAAAATCCAACTAAAAAACAGTAAATAAAATTTAAATTTAGTTTCTGATGAATGGGGTCTTACCGTGGAGTGTGAAAAAAAATAATTAATCAATTTGATTAAGTACAGTGTAAAAAAAATGAATGTACATTATTGTAAAAAAGCGTGGGGTGCATAGTTTCAATAGTTATGAACATTTTATTGACAGATAATGAGTAGAAGAGTCATCACTTCGATGATATAATATCTTAATAAAAAGCGCTTTAAATACACCCCACGCTTTTTTACAATAATGTACATTCATTTTTTTTACACTGTACTTAATCAAATTGATTAATTTTTTTTGCACTCCACGGTAAGACCCCATTCATCAGAAACTAAATTTAAATTTTATTTACTGTTTTTTAGTTGGATTTTCTGTAAAAGCGTGTTTTTTTAGTTTTTTTAACTATTATTTATTTTTCATTTTTTAGTTTATTTAGTTCGATTTGCTAACTATCAATCGCCCTTAATATGTACAAATGTGTTCTGATTGTATCTTGGTTAAGAACACATATTCAAGATTTCTATGATGCCAATATAAACAGTGAGACACAGAGGTGTAACCTTATTTACATATACAGTCAGTCACATTAATGCTTGGGTATGGAATTTTCAATCCGTAACCACTCTACATGATATTATAAGGTTGTGATGAATTGAGTGCCCGAAAGAGCAAGTCTGGAACTGCACGCATGCGTAGTTCGCGCACTAGCTCTGTCTCTCTTACTCGCATGCAAAGGATGCGGAAAGAAATTAATTAATCCTGGCGAATCTAATTAGGATAATCGGATATTTTTATCGGATTATTGCATTGTCATCGACCTTTGACAGGTGTGCAAAGTTTGAATCAAATCTGATCGTTCAAAGTAGGGCAAAATCGAGCTCAAAGGAGTCGGTTACATACATACATACATAGATACATACATACAGGTGAAACTAATAAAAGCGTGTTAATAAATACGATATATTTTAATAGGTGGAGAATATATCTGGCTACACTTACACAACTTCAAATTCAATAAAAACAAACACACAATAATAATACAAGCTAAACTAAAATATGGGAAAACGCGGTATTATCAAACTGGTCTGGTAATATCGTGCCACAGGTTAGTCATTTCGCGCTGGGTCGTGTGCGTTACTCCAGCGGCATGTTGACTCGGATCGGGATGAAACTTACAGAAAAATTAGAGCACTATGTCCTGTAAATGTGCCCCAAATATTAAATTTGTGCCTATTAAGGTTCCAGAGTTATTCGAGAAAATAAGATGCCGCTGTAGTAACGCCTGAAAACGTTACTGCAGCGGCATGGTTTTTACCCATTAGCCTTAGCCAAATTTAAAGTAGCTTAAAAGATAGCTTATATTTGTGCATGTCACTGGCCAAACAGCGGCATTTGTGCGACCTGTGGTTTAGGAGTTATTGCAGATGCCGCTGGAGTAACGTTTTGCAGATTTCCGGATCTTCGAAACGGCTGAACGCACAAATATGATTTTTTGTGAGCGAATGTGTTGTAATTTGTGCGCTAGTTGCTTTTCCGAAAAAATGCACGACGTATGAATTAGACGAGTTTTTGTGAAAATCGAAAATTGCCTCTAGCTCTTGAACTACTAGTGGAAAACACTTTATGATTGCTTTGGCTGATGCCTATAAGGAATATACATGTTCTGACAACCATCTTGAAACCCAACATCTAATTTTCGACGAAATAAATCAATTTTACAACTGAAAATGGTTTACTAATTTCTAACCTCAATTAAGGGAGTTTTAACAAGTTATCGACTTTCATGATTTGCCAATAATTAGAGCGCATATCCAAATAGAAGTACGCTGAATTTCAGCTTTCTAGACCTTCAAATTAATGATTTACAACTGAAAATAACGAAACGAGGTCTCTTAGACTGGTATCCGACCAAATAAGAAGGGTCATAAAAAAGCGGCCGTTTAGTACTTCGAGACTACATTTTTAAATAGGTAGCATTGTCATGTTTAACGCTAGGTACACTTACGTAGACAAGTTTTAGTGTGGGATAGAGGCACCTGTAACATTGATGCTGGAGAGCATTTATTTCAACGAATAACATGTTACATGTACGTACTAATAGTCCTACGCCCGTACAACAACAATTAGTTAGGGTTTTTCAAGTACCTAGATACACTAGGTTTTTTACTACTAAAAAGATACTTTCGTTTAAATATTACTGTATAGTTTTGTCATCGATTTTGATTACTTCACTCTCGTCTCATCGGACGAGTATTAGATTCGATTGTTTGATCAGACAATATGAAAGAGAGCTGATGTCGAACATGGGAAAACTGAACCCATTCAGTGCGGAAAGCGCCGCAGCGGTTTCATAAAAATCTTTTTATTCAGGCGTATGGCAAATCCTAAAATGTGATAGGGGAGAGGTTTGAAACCTCTTTTAAAACACGAAACCAGTTACAAGTTTCATTTATTTATTGTCCTCCCTCGTTCTTGCCTGTGCCTATCACGCATTCTACGGTCTGCATTTACAAGTACTCGTCAATCGATTACGTGAGTGTGAAGCAAGATCTGAGGGCATCTATCCAAAGTCATTCTATCGTCGCGTCGTCAGCATTTTATATACCTATGTCTATGTGTGGTCTGTCGTCAACGAAATGAACGAATGTTTGTTGACAATGTATCTTAGTATCCTTCCCACGACCGATTTTTCCACCGATTTTTGTAGGACAGTTAGGGAGGGGAACCTCATGCACAGAGTGTATACCAACGAGGTTGGATCGACGAATGAAGGCGTTACTTACTATATAAGAGCTAAAATGTTTGGAATTGGATTGTACGTAATTATATAAGTATTTATTGTTCTATTACTTTTTTTCGTAAAGTTCATAGCTTAGGAGTTAGGACACTTTCAAATATAAATGAAAATATATTTTTCTGGATTCAGAAAAGGACAATGCCGTCTGATGTATGGCGCTCGGTACCAATGCTAAAGTGATTGCGTCAAAATGAAACCTAATTTTTTTGAAAGATATTATTATGTTATTCATGGAATACTAAGTATTTTTTAAGATAAACGTAAACAAATTGTTTTTATTTGATATTAGTTTTAGAGTTTGTCTTTGAAAACATGCTTTCCCGAGACCTTGTGTGTTCAGTTTTGTCTACATAATTATAAGTATTACACTATAAAAATTTAATTATGATACTATATCTATAAGAAAAGGTTTATATACCTCACACAGATAGGTAAAAGGGTGTTTTAACTTCTTCTTCGTAGGTAGGACATTACATACATTACTACTGTGTTCTACTTTATATTATTTTCAAAGAATGATAGTGACGAGAAAGTAGATAGGCATTTACATCATTATAATAGGTATTAATGCTTACTGGTGAAAGTGAAATCCAAGCTAAGATCAAAGATCTTAACACATTCATCACAACCACGAAAAGGCTATGGATGCCTCTTCCAAACTATGGTTTTCGCGTCACCGGTTATTAGCAAACAGTTGATGCCACGATTGTTTATCGTTCATTATTGTGATGATGTCTAATAAAATATATCTAATAAAATATCTATTTATTTAATAAACACTGCTACACTATGCCACAGAACACTCTAGTAATACATAAAGATAGGAGATAGTTTAGTAGTACCACAAAAAAGTTTCTGATCCAACCTCTTTGATTATACAAAGTGAAAAAACCTCCAATGTTTTCAGTAAATTCTACTGTATAAAATTAAAAGTGAGGGTGGTTGCAATGTCATGGCGCCGTGCGCCGGAATCCAAATAAACGAAAGAATTTTTTACGTGATTATTAATCGAGTCGGTCTGTAAGACTAAAAAAAATGTTAATGTTATTTATAAAATATAGGCAATTTTATGGGATACGTTTGGTTTTGACGCAAGTGGTACGGGTTATCGGCATTCTCCTTTGGTATTAAGAACTTAAATGGCTGGAATTGGATTCTACGTATTGATACAAGTATTTTATGTCCTATTACTTTTTTTCGTAAAGTTCATAATTTAGGAATTAAGTTGCAAATATGTATGAAAATTTCGTTTTCTGGTTTCAGAAAGGCCTAAAGAGCAAAAATGGTTGGAATTGGATTCTACGTATTGATATAAGTAGTTTATGTTTTATTACTTTTGTTCGTCAAGTTGATAGTTTAGGAGTTAGGGCACTTTCAAATATGTATGAAATTTATTTTTCTGTATTCAGAAAGGCCTAAAGAGCAAACAAATTTGAAAGTGCCCTAACTCCTAAACTCAGAACTTGACGAAAAAAAGTAATGGAACATAAAATACTTATACCAATACGTAGAATCCAATTCCAACCATTTTTGCTCTTAAGGCCTTTCTGAATCCAGAAAAATATATTTTCATTTATATTTGAAAGTGCCCTAACTCCTAAACTATGAACTTTATGAAAAAAAGTCGTAGAACATAAAATACTTATATTAATACGTAGAATCCAATTACAATTTTAGCTCTTATGGCGTTACTCTACTGAGACTGATTTTATAAATTATTAATAGCTTAAGTTAATAATAAATATTAATTTCTTCGTCTTATACTACACATAATAAAAGAACCATATGAAATAAGAACAGAACATTAACCTGTCTTAAGTTGTTATTATGAAATAATTATCTTGAATTTAAGTTCAGTTGCTGTACCTACCTTAGAAGAATAAAGCTGTTGATTATTCTGAAATAGATATTTTTATTTACCTGGTACCCCTTTAAATAATTTCAAAATTGAACTAACCACACAGGCACAACATCGCACCGCAAGAACGAGGGAGGATTTACCTCTACCCCATCCCATTTTAGGATTTGTCATACGCCTGAATAAAAAGATTTTTAAGAAACCGCTGCGGCGCCTTCCGCACTGAATCGGTTCAGTTTTCCCATGTTAGACATCAGCTCTCTTTCATATTGTCTGATCAAACAATCGAATCTAATACTCTTCCGATGAGACGAGAGTGAAGTAGTCAAAATCGATGACAAAACTATACAGTATTATTTAAACGAAAGTACCTTTTTAGTAGTAAAAAAACCTAGTGTATCTAGGTACTTGAAAAAACCCTAACTAATTGTTGTTGTACGGGCGTAGGACTATTAGTACGTACATGTAACATGTTATTGGTTGAAATAAATGCTGTCCAGCATCAATGTTACAGGTGCCTCTATCCCACACTAAAACTTGTCTACGTAAGTGTACCTAGCGTTAAACATGACAAAGCTACCTATTTAAAAATGTAGTCTCGAAGTACTGAACGGCCGCTTTTTTATGACCTTTCGTATTTGGTCGGATAACAGTCTAAGAGACCTCGTTTTGTTATTTTCAGGTGTAAATCATTAATTTGAAGGTCTAGAAAGCTGAAATTCAGCGTACTTTTATTTGGATATGCGCTCTAATTATTGGCAAATCATGAAAGTCGATAACTTGTTAAAACTCCCTTAATTGAGGTTAGAAATTAGTAAACCATTTTCAGTTGTAAAATTGATTTATTTCGTCGAAAATTAGATGTAGGGTTTCAAGATGGTTCTCAGAAGATGTATATTCCTTATAGGCATCAGCCAAAGCAATCATAAAGTGTTTTCCACTAGTAGTTCAAGAGCTAGAGACAATTTTCGATTTTCACAAAAACTCGTCTAATTCATACGTCGTGCATTTTTTCGGAAAAGCAACTAGCGCACAAATAGGCACAAATTACAACACATTCGCTCACAAAAAATCATATTTGTGCGTTCAGCCGTTTCGAAGATCCGGAAATCTGCAAAACGTTACTCCAGCGGCATCTGCAATAACTCATAAACCACAGGTCGCACAAATGCCGCTGTTTGGCCAGTGACATGCACAAATATAAGCTATCTTTTAAGCTACTTTAAATTTGGCTAAGGCTAATGGGTAAAAACCATGCCGCTGCAGTAACGTTTTTAGGCGTTACTACAGCGGCATCTTATTTTCTCGAATAACTCTGGAACCTTAATAGGCACAAATTTAATATTTGGGGCACATTTACAGGACATAGTGCTCTAATTTTTCTGTAAGTTTCATCCCGATCCGAGTCAACATGCCGCTGGAGTAACGCACACCGCTGGGTCTGATAAAATAATATAAAAAATAAATAAATAAGTCTTTCAAAGAGTGGAAGCCTGGAGCCCGGATTGGAACTGTGTATAGACTCAAGCTTTCACAAATGTTTACTAAAGGCTTAGTTTTAGCCTATTTTATTGACAAGTTTAAGACATTTTTTATATTTATGTATAGAAAAAATAAAATAGTCGAAATAGTGGGCTTCAATCTTCTGGATTCTATGTCGTTTTCTTTTTCGTAAGTGGTTTCAGCCATGTCTTTTACGACACTCAACTACCGTGTCACAAAAGTAGCTTTCTGTAAAAAAAATTGCCATAGGCATTTTCATATACGTTAACGTATAATTTACAACAAAATACAAAATAATTTTATTTTGGAACCTAAAAAACCACAACAACCTAATAGTTTTAATTTAAACTTATTTTACACATAAAATCTACACCATTTTCCCCCTAAAAATGCGTATAAAATATAACTGATTATGAAATATTCATTTACTCACCTCTTATTCAAATCACCCGATCGGTTGCGCGGGATCAACAAAAACCTACCCCAAACCGAGCGGGGTAAGAGGTGTGTGGAGCTGTGATTTTACTGACATTGCGGGCGCGAATTGTTGATAGTTTTAGAGAAACCTAGGGGCGCGAAGTTATCAACCGCGCGGTAATATCCAACTCCAACTCCCCTACGGGTAAAATAGTACAGGGTGGTCTAGCCATCCTCATCTAGGAGGAGTCGAATTTAAAATGAAACTTTTACTTACGAAAACTAACAAGATTAACATCTCCACTGTGGATTTCTTCAAATGTTGGGTACCATGTAGGCAGGCGGTAGTCAGAGGCAATTAAAAACATTGTTGTTTTCCTTCACCGATTGGAGCAAGTGGTAATGCGTAGGTACTACATAATTAAAAAATAATAATTGTCCATTGACTCACGGTCGGGATACGACTTCCGGCTATGAAGTCAGGATACATGCCACTAGGCCACCAAGGCTCTCCTAGGTAGGTAGGTAATTTGATTTAATCTACATCTACACTTATAATATATAATATATAATATAATAAAGAGGAAAGATTTGATTGTTTGTTTGTTTGTTTGCATTGAATAGGCTCCGAAACTACTGGACCGATTTAAAAAATTCTTTCACCGTTGGGTAGCTACACTATCCCCGAGTGTTATAGGCTATATTATATTTTCAAAAAAATTACGGTTCCTAAAAACCACTAAAATGTCAATAATGTAACCCGAGGTGTAAAAAAATTACTTAATAAATTCCTTACATCGCGTGCGCTGCGAAAACTATTGATGATAGAACAAAATAATGTACTACGACTATTTAGAACACAACATAATCTACAAAAAGTGTCGGGACAGCATATGTCTAGCTATTATAGTTATGTCACAATAAGTGTTAATTTATTTTAAAAATTTAATTGAACTGTCGGCACTGGAAAATGCTTTTTATTTGTCACTCGGTATTAATCCTTATCAAAATAAATTACTTTATATTCAAGACAGTTTCAATAACTTTATATAAGTTTTTAAATCATTCAATTTGGACATTCCATTCAAAAGATATCACGAGTTTTAAAATGTAAGTGTATTTGAAAAAAGTTGCGTGTAAGTAAATGTATTTGAAAAAAGTTGCGTGGTCATGTCTAGGGCTTGCAATCCGGATATCCGAATTATCCGGATAATTTGTCAGTTTTACTATCCGGATAATGACGGTCATTATATCCGGATAATTCGGATAATACGGATAGTAAAATGCTTAAAAAATATCGATTTGTTTAAAGAGTTATCTACATAAAAACTATAATATTTCATTATTTTCAGTGTGTACACGTATCTAACAAGTAATCTGAATTTAAAACAGTGTCATCCTTAATTTTAAATATTCATAGTATCTCATAAACATTCAGAAACTAGACTAAACAAGAAGCGATCTTCCATAGAAACGGTAGGTAGTTTGTTTTTTGTCTGAAGTTAAAAATTGACATCTGGGTTTTATTAATTTTGTATTTATTGTTTCAATTTAATTGTTTAACAACCATATTGTAAATTATTATAACAAATCAGTAGGTCACGATAAAATATTATCAGTTAACTAGTTGTGATTTTCATCGAAATAAATTATGGTTTTCATTTTCATACCTAAATTGGCCCATAACCGTTGAATAGAATATTTTCGAATGGTGACGACCAGGAACTGGAAGTTCTGCAAGCAACTACTTACTCTTTCAAGGGGGTATTCAGGGCATGCTCAAGACAGTTATTCGTGAAAATCTTGCGAGGGATATCGAGACATCCCTATGTTCAAGGATTTGCAAACTTGCAAACTGCAGACTTGACGATGTCGTTGGTCAATCTGGGGGGTCTTCCAATCTTTTGTCGTTCAGAACGCGGTCACCATCCGAGAACTTTTGTAAGCAAATGATTATCGGCTATGCGAAATATTTGGCCTGCCTATTGCCACCTCGGGTTGCTAATTTTCTGAGAGCTATGTTGATTACCCTGGTTTTCTAACGGATTTATTCACTACGAATTCAAAGTCGTAGAGAGACTTCGAGCATAGGTCTCGCTGTATGACTGAGCTTTATATCCAAGGTTAAGCGGCCAAGTTTCCGTACGATAAGTCATCAGCTAGTTAGCCAACACCCAATAACCCAACAAATTTGACAGACAGTCATGCCTGGCCAGTAAAACTTCTCATGTATGGAGCTAGCTATTAATGGAAACATTTATAGCTTTTCGTCTTCGTATTTTTGGTATCTGTGACGAGAAGATATCCAAACGGGCTGTGTTTGGATTATTGTGGCATCCAAGTTAGATTCATTAGCTGACCTCTTTATCAAAGTTGGATGTACTCAGTAGATAATTCAGTCTGACTAAGATAGACATAATAGTAAACAACTTCGATATTTATGCGTTTATTTTGAGACCCACCTGTAACAACATCGTGCCAAACAACAAAGTCATCCAGTGATTCTGTCATGATAACTATATGGTCAGCAAATCGAAGGTGAGTGATGTACTCACTATTCATATTGGCCATGCTGTATCAGTCCCAGCGCAAAAACTGAAAGACATCTTCCAATGCATAGAATATGCATGAATAGTTTCGGAGAGATTACGTCTCCCAATCTTTTATATTTTTACAAAAAATAGCCAAAAGCTTGACCTCTAACACACCTGAAACAGGTGAAGATGTGGTCAAACATGAAGCACGCTTGCGTAGAGGGAACTGATTCACTCCGGACTTGAAGACTCCCAGGTTGTGCTGGGCCGGGAAAACAGACACCGGAAGGAAGTCCCACTCCTTATTAGTACTAACAATAAACGTGGAAGCGAATCGTTTCGTACGACAAGGTGGGATGTCGACCAGGTATGGGTGGTACTTTGCAGTATGCTTGCTTGTCCAGTGATAAAATGGGGAAGGTGGGATCAGGTCGTGAACATGTTGAATACATTCACTAAAGTGGAATTGGTAGAAAACCGACAGCCTGGAAACTCGACGTCTGTGTTCGGCTCTGCAGATTTGCTTGCACCAACAAATCAGCGCCGATGAGCCTGGCAGCTCGTCGCTCAATCGAGTCCAGGGCCTCAAGTTGGAACTTTGCCGAGCCATCCCAGTACTCCATGCACGATCGGACGTGTGCTTTTTATACACTAATAAGCTGCCCAAGAGTGAAGTACCGCCACACTAAAGCCAGGATGCCTAACTTCATAGCGGTAGTTTTGGGCTTGGACTCTATGTGAGAGCCCAAGAGTCTCACGCCTTATCCAGTTAGACACGATTAGTACTGGTCTAGGAGGCGAATTGACATAGTGGCATTGTTATACAAACACTTCAACACTTGAATTGTATAAAATACCATCATTACTCATTTACTATGTAGGCGAAGACGTTTTTGAAGAAACATTAAAGTTTGATTGTTTATAGTGCTGTATTCTTATAGTGAATGTTGGTTTAACTTAAACATTTTATAATAACTAGCAATTTTTTAACGTAATTTCCTTTAATTTACGTTTTTTTAAAGTTTTTCCTAAAATTATCCGAATTATCCGGATATCCGGATAGTAAAGTTCGCTACTATCCGAATTATCCGGATACTAAAAGTCAACGGATAATGCAAGCCCTAGTCATGTCACCGCTTACCCCGCTCGGCTAGCTAGGCAGCAAAGCGATGAAGTAAGCGTTACGGGGGTACGGAATGAAAGTTAATACTTATTAACAAGAAATAAATGGTGCATGTGTGTCTATAAAAAGTTATAATTTTAGATTTTTTATTATCTACACGTGCGAAGCCGGGGCGGACCGCTAGTGTTGAAATAAACAGCATTCACCGTAAGAAAATAAGCAGGTATCAAAAAACTATATATATAAGACATCATGGTCATAGGTCATCTATAGTTTTTCGTGGTTCCATGATTTTGTCACACATAACTTTTGAGTATGCACCTATGTTAGTAAAGTACCCTGCATCACATGAAATGGACAAAATCATGGAACCACGAAAAACTATAGATGCCCTAATAATATCCTACTTTACTTAGCCTATCCAAAGGTGTGCCAGAGGTACGTTTCTGCTCAGGGGCACCAGTGTGGAGCTCTACATTCGTGTTTATCTTTAAAACCTGTGTAAGTACATAATATTCTGTAAATCTGTGGGGTGATGGGTGTGGGATGAGGGGAAGGGGGGGGGGGGGGGCTGTTAGTCCCCCTTCATGCCCTCTGGCATCAGACTTATGGAGAATCGAGAGAGGCGTCCGTGGGAAACTGCCATGTGCCACCAATCCTCGTCTGTGTCATATTGATCCGCGGACGATGCCGCCCTTGATATCTAGGAGGCAGGTATCTATGAACAGAACGTCACCGCTTAAGGTGACGATACATGTCAAACCTCCCTCTTGCTCGCACTATTCAACATTTTAGATGATATAAAATCACTGAATGTAGTTAAGCAAAATAGCAAACCTTTACGGTCTAGAAAATAACAATACAAAGGTTCAGCAAAAATATCACGTTGAACCCAACACGTTTTCCTAGAAAAACACCAAAATTGATCACATTGGTACAGTCAGCATCAAAAGTAGATGAATAGTTTCAGAAATTCAATACAGCTGATAGAAAATTTCGTCAGAATTAGATAGCACTAAAGTGATCCATTAATAGGTGATTGAAAAATATGCCAACAATAAGCTGATGACACTAACCACCACATGTACCTGATAACTTTAAGGTTCAAAAGTATCTGATGTAAAATAGTTCTATAAATATACTAGCTGCACCCCGCGGCTTCGCCCGCGTGGAAATGTATGTGTCAAAATGTGTTTCATTATTTACATAAAGGTTTATTTTTACCACGTTTTGCGCGGAATAAAAAGTACTAACATATTATTAATGCATTACCTAGCATACCCATACACGTTCCGTTCTCGTTCCCACTCATACTCCCTTTTTCGTTCCCGTTCCCACTCCTGTTCACGTTGGTCACCAATTCAACTGCCGGTTAAGTATGATACATTTTAATAAACTTACCTAACTTGAGAAATGATTGGTTCCCCATACAAACTTTCATCCCCAATTATACCCTGTTCAAGTTTTATTTTCTTAATGTACTTTTTAGGAATCAATTTTAATCAAAGTTCATTAATAAAAATTGATTACCTTTAGCCGCCTTAGGGGTTGAAGTGCGGAAAATCCTGAAACAGGTCATTTATTTCTAGAGGAGAGATTCTGTGCATTATTTCAAGTCAATTGGTAAAAATTTTTTTTGTTCCCCATACAAACATTGCCACCCCGTTTACAACTTTAGAGTAAAAAAAATCAAAATTAGATAAGCCTTTGTATTATTCACTAAGCTAAACTAACAAACATTCACACAAACTTTTGTTCCCCGCACAAACATTGCCACTCCCGTTAATCGTCTTAGGGATTTAATTTCGAAAAATCCTGAAACGCGTATTCATTTATGTTTAGTAGACAGTCTCTGTGCAAAATTTCAAGTTGATTGGTAAATATTTTTTTTGTTCCCCATACAGACTTTGCCACCCCCGTTCACCACCTTTGAGGTTGTTTTTTCAAATTTTTATTAGCTTATGTGTTATTCTGGCACCGAAACTATCAACGTGCCAAATTTCATCAAAATTTGTTTAGTGGTTGCGGAGATACGTGGTAACAAACATTCACACAGACTTTTGCACCGCGTACAAACTTTGCCACTCCCGTTAAAAGTCTTAGGGGTTGAATTGCGAAAAATCCTGAAACACGTATTCATTCGTTTTCAATAGAAAGTCTCTGTGAAAAATTTCAGGTACATTGGTAAAGATTTTTTTTGTTCCCCATACAAACTTTGCCATCCCCGTTTACCACTTTTGAGGCTGTTTTTTCAAAATTTGATTATCCTAAGTGTTATTCTGGTACTGAAACTATCTGCGTACTAAATTTCATCTAAATTTGTTTAGTGTGTACGGAGATACGTGGCAACAAACATTCACACAGACTTTCGCATTTATAATATTAAATACATCATAATAATAATAAAGTGTGATGTGATGTGATGTGATATTAGGATAGGATAGGATTAAGATTATTAGGATTTGGAATTAGAATGAATTATATTACTTAGCAATGTTTTGGAAATAAAGACAGGTTCAAAAATATCTGACTATCTATCATAGCAAAAATAACTGATTATCTATTTTAACTGGCCTCTTAGCTCAGTTGATAGTTATTCTTATTTATTTTTAAAATATAATAAATAAAAATAAAAATAAAAATAAAAATAAAAATAAAAATAAAAATAAAAATAAAAATAAAAATAAAAATAAAAATAAAAATAAAAATAAAAATAAAAATAAAAATAAAAATAAAAATAAAAATAAAAATAAAAATAAAAATAAAAATAAAAATAAAAATAAAAATAAAAATAAAAATAAAAATAAAAATAAAAATAAAAATAAAAATAAGAATAAGAATAAGAATAAGAATAAGAATAAGAATAAGAATAAGAATAAGAATAAGATTAAGAATAAGAATAAAAATAAAAATAAAAATAAAAATAAAAATAAAAATAAAAATAAAAATAAAAATAAAAATAAAAATAAAAATAAAAATAAAAATAAAAATAAAATGAATTAACAATTACTATCTACTGAGCTAAAAGGTTAAAATAGATAATCAGTTATTTTTGCTATGATATATAGTCAGCTATTTTTGAACTTATATCTTTATTTCCAAAATATTGCAAAGTAACATAATTCATATATTTATAAAACTATTTAACATCAGATACTCTTGACCCATAAATTCATCAGGTACATGTGGTGGTTAGTGTCATCAGCTTATTGTTGGCATATTTTTTAATCACCTATTTTTGGAACACTTTACTGCTATCTAATTCTGACGCAAATTTCTATCAGCTGTATTGAAATTCTGAAACTCATCATCTACTTTTGATGCTGACTGTACAAGTTTTTTTTTGTAAGAAAACGTGATAGAATCAAAATGATATTATTGCTGAACCTTTGAATTGTTATTTTCTAGGCCGTGAAGGTTTGCTATTTTGCTTATCTATATTCAGTGATTTTATATCTACAAAAATGTTGAATAGTGCGAGCGGGAGATTTGACATGTATCGTCACCTTAAGGTCCAGAGGGCCTACTACAATTCACCGAAGTACGAAATTTCGTGTTTCGTTTCATGCGATTGATCGATTTTTTTACCGTCAATTCCAATAGTTCAGTCGTATGTTTTGTGAAATAGGGTGCGCAATTTTTGGACTGTCACACATTACGAACTTTGTGTGGAAATCTTGGTTTATTTGTTCGATTATCGAGTACCAATCGCAAGATACGCAACACGCAATTTCGTACTTCGTTGAATTAGAGTAGACCCCCTGGTATCTATTTTAGAAGTGGAGCTACGTAAATTGCTTTTATTTTAGTTATAACTTACCTTCTACATCCCTTCGTATTAGGAAAAAACTATAAGTAAACAAATATTATTAGGTATAAAAACAAAAAACCCGACTGCAAAAAATTTATGAACTGAAAAGAGAAAAATAAGTATTTATCGTAAAATTCTAATACGATATTTTTTAAATACTAGGTATGTCAGTGTCCACAAAAGGGCTTTATGCCTCTATTTTTCCAAAAATATATTGAAGCTTTTTGAGGTTAAACTTTCCAGGGGGTTGTTAAGAATAAACCTCTTTCGCAGACGAAGTCTCGGGGCACAAAAGAAATATTTATTTTGTGCTCGGGGCGTCCACTAGTGTAGGTACCTATGAAGAAGCCTTTAAAATGTTATATTTCTAACAGATATTTTTTTACTTATTAGGTAGATATTTTTATTAACAAGTAGGTAATACCTAAATGCTTGTATTAGGTATTTGACCTTTCTTTATTTTTTTTTTATATATATATCTACACTTCAAGGTTTATAAAACCTGCGTTATTAAAAACATGAAGAATCGAACGTACCGACCCGACTACGACTGCGTAGACATACGAGTACCTACCTACCTACTTACCAGTTTCCATTCGTTCGTTCCCCTATCCTGGGAATTGTTGCACCTGATGGCTTGTTTTCCAAGTTTTACTTTTCCTTTGAATGGTCTGGGTCGCATAGCGATAGTGTTGTATTGACAAACCAATACCCTACTGTACCTACCCAGACCTTTGAACTTTATGCCTTCATGCTACTGTCTTTGAAACAAAATAATTTAAAATCATGTCTGAAAGTTCCAGGGGTTATTTCTGCTGCAATAACATAGCAGGATTTATAGTGCGTAGCTGGATAGGCTCGGTATTGTCAAAGGAACTCCCCGCATCACGTCCTGCATTGTCATACGATACTTTGCGAGAAACTTACTTGCAATCTTCGTGATTGCATTCTTATCCATCGATCATTTTTGTCATGAGTAAAGATGCTTCACAAAATCATCCTATTCCTCATTCCTAATCTTCATCTTCTTCTTCTTATGAGTTAGTGACCAACCCTGGTGTCGGAGTTTTTAGGCCGCCCGAAGGCCTCCGACAGGGTTTAACGACACAAAAGCCGGGACCTACATCTTAACGTGCCTTCGGAAGCACGGAAGCGCTCAAATCTAAATGTGATTAAACAGGCACCCATCCAAGTAATGACCAGTATAAACCACGATTTTACGGCGCGTAGCGCGTGCTGGTATTGATGGGATGGTCGCGGGTTCAAATCCCACCTGAGTCGAAATTTTTGGGATGTATAAAAATCTTAGATTTTCCATGAAGTGTGGGCAAACACTCAAAATTAAAAAAAATCAAACTCCTTATTGTTTGGCCTGCTACCGTCGTTTCAAGAAAGATGAAAACCCTGTTGAAGAACTATATGCCCATTTAGCTGCTGAGCCAAGTCGAGCCACGTTTCGAGAGTAGTGAGCAAACGTCTCGCTCGAAGGCTAGACGACTTTCAGCCTCCCGAACAAGCTGGTTTCCGAAAAGGCTTTAGCACCGTAGACCACATAAATACAATAGACCGAGGAGTATAATCGGCCGCTATGCTATGCCTAGTGTTTGTGGACTGCGTGAAAGCTTTTGATTCAGTCGAGACCTTGGCAGTGCTACAGTCGTTACAGCGGTGCTAGGTTGACACCGGTATATTGAAGTGTTGAACTGTTTGTATAGTAACGCCACTTTGTCTGTTCGTCTCCAGGACCAGAGCTGCAAATCCAATCCTATCCAACTGGAAAAAGGGGTGAGACAGCTCCCTGTGAACCTCGGCTTTAGAGGATATATGTAAGCTTTTGCACTTTGACGGAGAAGGCAACAATTTTAACGGCGAATACATCACTCACCTTCGATTTGCCGATGATATAGTTATCATAGCAGAATCGCTGGATGACCTCGGAACAGTGCTCGGAGACCTCAATATCGTTTCCCAACAGCTGGGTCTCAAAATGAACATGCGTAAGACGCAGATCATGTCAAATGCCCATGTGCCTAAACGAGTATGTTGGGAACGATATCATCGAAGCTGTTGATGTTGATCACTATGTCAATTTGTAGGTACTTACAACGGCATATCTACTCGTCACAGATACCACAAAGCCTCAAGACAAAAGTCTTCAATCAGTGCGTGTTGCCAGATGACTTATGGTACTGAAACTTGGTCGCTTATGGAGAGAGCTATGCTTGCAGGCTCTCTGCGCGATAGAATTCGGAATGAAGAAATCCGTAAGAGAACCAGATTAACCGACTACCTCGTAAGTAGGGTTATGTTTTTCGGAAAAAAAGCTAGATTACTTAAAAACTGTATGTATTTTTGTTAATTTTACTTTGCCACAAATTAAGAGCTACTCGTGCATGTATATTTTATAGGTGCACATTCAATGTTTTTCGAGAACCAAGATTTTGCAAAACGTTACCGCAGCAGGAATGTTGAACTTAACTCAAAAACCTTAAGACGCAAACATTTTATTTTTTGCGCACTTTTATGCAAAAATATCAGGTACCTGCCCATATCATTCATTTTTGTCTAGGATCATCCGTTTAGAATCGTCCTGCTGGAAGAACGTTACTCCAGTAGAAAACGTAGGTATTTTGAGTTTTATTCCAAAACGGCAGCACGCACATTTTTTTTTCTTGACGCACATTTACAGAAATTCATGCTCTAAATAATTCTGGAACTCACTTCATTCTAGAAGAACATTTTCTGCTGGGGTAACGCACACCTGTGCGATCACCGACCAGTATAATATAACAGGTTTCCCGCTCAAGCTAATCATAAGGTGTTTTATTTCAAATAACCAGAACTACAAAATGGAAGAGATCAATATTTAATAAGTTATAGTTACGATACCTATCTGTCACACTCAGATTGCTTGTTCTCAAGAATCGACTGTTTCCAAGTGTATGTTATTAAAGTTTAGATAAAAAAGTTGTTAAGAAGGTAAATAGGTTATGTAAAATTCTAACTAATTCTAAAATAAATTATAGTGAGATCAAAGAGTAACAGCTCTTCTGTTATTAGCTAAAGTAAAGTCGTTTATCTTAGTTTTTCCTTCTCGGTGATGTTCATGGTGTTGGGGAAGATCCTTGGATCCTCAGGTATCCAGATCTTGGCGTGGAGCGTGTTGCCAGGGGGACGGTCGCCTCGCCTCGACCAAGACAGCGAATGAGCTTGGCAATTGTTACCTGAGGAAAAACACCAGATTAGTTGGAGATTTGTATCACAGTCTACTGCAGTGAGTGCACTGTCCGCAGTCTACACACCAAAGCCACTAGGTGAGATTCAATAATTTACCAATCGGTATTGAAATTCAATGTAGGTATTCAAAGGTATACTTCTATACAGGTTGGGGCAAATTTTTAACTCATTGAGGGCGGTTACCTTTTATTTTGTAGTTACAAGGTTTTATTCTGAAGAAACCGTAAGTTTATTTTGTAGGAAATAACAATAGCATTATCGGAATTTTGAAAAAATATACAGTTGGCCTAGAAAATGATAGAAAATTTCACGAAAATTAAAAAAAAGTGTTCCGTACAATTTCTATGAAGCGCGCCATTCGCCACTACATTGAGTCCATGTATGCCATTCGCATTTTCGCGTTTATAGGGAAAGAGTTTGTAAAAAAAATACTTTCAAAACGATTTAAAGGCTTGAGTTGATCGAAGGGATTGAGCTAAAATTTTCGCGGGTGCAAGATAAATCTATCTATACTTTTACTTATTTTATAAAGGTAAAATTGTAAGTTTGTTAGTATTTATGTTTGTTATAGCATAACTCTCGATCGAACCGTGCGTCGGTCGGTCGATCTAATCTGCATGTGGTAGGTCAATATGTTGTATTTGAATTATTTGCGTGAAGTAGTATAATATGCGTTAAATCGTTGAGGGGGTCATTATACACGGTTCTATTTTAATTACAAAAAAAAATAACTGGGTAGCGCAGACGGGGTAATGTTATGTTAATAAGCAGTCAAAATATTTGGTTATTTTGCAAAGACAAAGTTATTTCAAGTTAAATTTTCCAGAAATCCCACATGAATTCAAGGTTATAACTACGAAGTACTATTATTTCTTCAGTGCCATACTCACATTCCAATGACCTACAACCTACAATTCATCAATGAAAGCCGTTGCCTGTAGGTAAGTTATCTCCTTCTCTCTCGCACATGCTCATTAGACCCCCGCTCAACGCTTCGATTCGGGTAGGAAAACATAACATAAGTCTGTATTGAATAAACCAGTGTAACATAATGAAGCCCTGACTCCTAAACTAGGGTAACCTGTATGTCAGGATTCAGTTCCTTCCCATTAATGGTAACAAATAAATGGTCATCATAGATAAATCATCATCACATCATGTGTGGGTTATCCTGTTCCCCCAGTCACGTAAGAGTCTGGTTATCACAGGAGTAACCCACGGTATGCAGTGTGAGAGGTTGTGTGAGATTGTGTAAACTAGAGTAAGAGAGAGTGTGTGCGTGTTCTAAGATTTTATATAAAAACATTAAATAAATTTACGATTTCATGATTAATTTAAATAATCATAATCTTAAATTGATGGTCGTTACGTGTTTTAATAGTTTGTGTTGAAATTATTTTATTAATTGTATGGGTGCACTGAAGTTGTAATGACTCTTAGCTAGTTGGGTTTTTTAATAGTGTACAGCTATTTCATTATATTCTATGGCCGGACTATCTGTTACAAGGGAAAGTATGTATGGTAATAGAATACGAACTAGGTAGACTACCTCTTTTGTTGTGGTTGTAACATAGATATTTAGTTTTAGAGGTATTAAGCGTAAGTTGGTTACCTGCAAGCCATGCAGTAACCTTGCACAAGCCTTTTTCCACCACTGTTTTTAGTCTGCCAGCTGCCGCAAAACAGTAAGACAGTATCGTCCATGAACATCGTAGTAGCAGCATTATCAACTTTAAGGTGATTTAGTTGATCTATATAGACCAAAAACAGTGTTGGACCTAACGTGCTACCCTTGGGTACGCCACATATACAGTCTGCCTCTTCGCTGCAACCTTCCTGTCCAACCCGTACACTTTGTTTTCTGCCATTCAAATAGCTATAAAACCAAGCGGTACGCCACGTATGCCAACACTATCTAGCCTTCGCAGAAGTAGTTTTAAGGATCCCGTATCAAAAGCCTTTTGAAGATCTAAAAATAATCCGATACACTTTTTCCCCTGGTTTAGATGATCAGTAACAAAGGACGTAAGTCTAAGAGTAGAATCTTCAGTGCGCCCCTTGCGAAAGCCAAACTGGTTTTCTGATAGAAGGTCATTGGATTCTAAAAAAGCTACCAACCTTATATTGACAACTGTCTCCAATACCTTGGATAGCGTGCTCAATAGGGAGATGTGTCAATAGTTAGCAGGATGGCAAAATAAAGTAGGAAGATGATTTTTAGAATTTACGCTAGTACTTACAGGCATTTTAACAATTGTTCGATGTGTCCGCCATCATTATCAATGCACACACTCACACGTTTCAAAATATTGTTTCTTAGTGATTTAGGAATCGTTCGGTAATAGTGCAGTGGCACACCATCTTACTGGAACCACAATCCTTGCAGATACGCCAGCGAAAATCAGTCTAACACATCATCATGTATTCGCGAGAAGTAATTGATAATTGATAAGTCTTCAGCGCGCGACAGTTCTTATTGTTAACACAGGATTTCCGAACGACTATGACGCTGCGCCGACCTTACCGAGGTGAGTGATCTGACAGACTGACCTAGATTTGTAATTCTGTAAAACGATTCTTTATGGTACACGGAAATAATACAAAGAGTATGGCAACAAATATGTACAGAGGCGAGCTTAACCTTTTAAGAGTTTTCTTCCAGCAAACCATTCAGTAGAATTGTTTTTTTTTTCAATTTTTAAATATGTTTCCAAGAAGCGCGTGTGACCGTGCGAGATTATACGAATACCCGCATTCGGCCCGCACTTTTCTGAGCCAAGACGCGAGTTTGCCGCGTAGTTTATGAATGTAGGTAGGTTTGGGTAGTTTATGAAATAGCAATTAGTGCATGCGTACGGTCAATGACATACGACTCATAGTTCAATGACCACACCAAAATGAATGAATGTTTACGTTTGACTAAAAATTTGCTGTTTTTTGAGATAATTATCCGACATAGTATATAAATTTTTTGGCTATATTTATTCAGTAACAGCAGCAAATAACGCCATTTTATTTTTGTAATAAACATTGAGTAGTGTATTTATTTATTTAATAGGAACGCCAACAGCTTAAATATCAATACATTGTAGAGTTACACTGACAAAAGTGTATATGGGGTTTCAAAAGGGGGCAAAAAATATTAAACATATGTAAATATATTGGATGGTAAGGAAGATATATATATCATACTAAATGGTTTTGTTTGTACATTCCATTTTTTTTTAATTCTAGAATGTCATAGTAGTGAAATACACAAAAAAAAATTGTATATCCATTAACATGAACTTTGACATCGTAATTCAGGAAGTTTTTAAACTTTTTTATTGAATCGACGGCTCAGGTTAGCCTTGTGACGCGAAACTAAAATTTAAGGAAATATGGGAAGGTAAAATTTGTATAGGAAACCAATTATTTCTCAAGCTAGGGATAAAAAAAATATCGTACCTATTTTAGTTGTTATGCGATACCCAAAGTTTTCGATGAAGATTTCAACATTTTTGACCAATCGATGTAAAATAGGATTTATATCAGTTTGTTTTATTTGAAACATCTCGGGATCACACTACAGTTGATGCGAAAAGTCGCCAATGGAAATGGCAATGGAAATAGAATTGGGATCGTAATCGGGATCGGCGTAGATCGGAGGTATGAGATAATTTTGTGGAATGGGATCAGGATTGGGAATGGGTTAGATTTTTGAAGCCGGAAAAAATGAAGTGAGTTTGACTTCAGTATTCTGTGCCCCCGTTTTGTGAATTTTAAAAGTTGTTATGAACCACATGACTGATAAACTACCTGTGTAAACTGTAAACTACATATATTTTTTAATATACATAGAAAACACCCAGACCAGAAACAAATATTTGCAGAACTTACAAACATTTGTCTCGCGGCGGGAATCGAACCCACAACCTTCTGCGTCTCAGGTGGGCCTTCGCCCGTAAATACCTACAGGTAGTGAAAATTATGGTGACAAAAACTTGTGAAGATGGGCAAAACATACTCTAAGGAGACCATTATCCGATCACGCCGCAGAGCTGTCATAGGGAGTGGATCGTCAGGAATAGGCATCGATAATATTGTTACTAGTCATTTATCTCAATGGGAATTGGTGCGAAATCAAGTTTGACGCTCTTTTGGCGACAGCAGCAGGCACCGAGGCAAAGTAAAAAAGAGCGGTTAATAAAATAAAAACAAATGATGCCCTAAAAAAAGAAAAACCAACTACATTAAATATTCAATTCAAAGAAGAAAATAGGTACTCATCTGTTTCAAGTCGGTGCAGTACCTACCAAAGTACCAACGTGTAGGCAGAGGCCCCGCGTCTCCTCCACGCACACGTGATGGGTGATGTGATGTGGTGGGAGCAGAAGTATGTAGGCCTAGCAATCATCTATCTAAATGGGCTTAGCACCGACTTCAAATGAATTTAGGTACCTATCTATTTTCTCCTTTGAATTAAATATATGATTAAGTTTATTTTTCGATTTTTAGGGCAGCAAGAAGTGTTTTCATTTTATATCGGTTTTTTAAAGTTAGTTATTTTTCATTTTTAGTGTAATTGGATAATACTATACCGTTTTCGTTTCCGTTTTCTTACCAAAAAACTTGTACCAATGTGATCAATTTTGGTGCAATTTTTTTGGTAACCTAGGAAAACGTGTTGGGTACAACATGATATTCATGCTGAAACTTTTTATTGTTATTTTCTAGGCCGTGAAGGTTTGCTATTTAGCATAACTACATTCAGTGATTTTATATTTTGAAAAATGTTGAATAGTGCGAGCGAGAGGGAGGTTTGACATGTATAGTTGCCTTAGGTAAACTAGAATCAAGGCAGACCAATTATTAAACGTGCTGCCCGTCTGAGGGACGACTCACGGCAAAAATTACAAGTGAGGTTTAATTTTTTGAAGTTTGGCGAGAAAAGTACCTATTTCTCAGGAATCAAATTAATATGGAACCACCTGTGAAGTTTACTCTTTGAAACAGAATTTTCAAAATCGGTTTAGAAAAAGAATTATCAAAATCGGTTCATAATTAACGGAGATATCGGGGAACATAGGGCTAAAACTAGGCGAAAACTACAAGTGAGGATGAGGTTTTTAAGTTTTGCGAGAAAAGTACCAATCCCTCAGGAATAAAATTTATTTGGGACCACCTTACTCTGGGATACTGGGATAGATTTCAAACAAAAAAAGAATTTTGAAAATCGGTCCACGATTGACGGAGATAGCGATGAACATATAAAAAAAACTTGAACAAAAAGATTCCAACGAATTGAGAACCTCCTCCTTTTTAAAATCGGTTAAAAAGTGCGGTACGCTTTAGTGGCAGTGTTGTAAAAAATGAACCAAATGAACCTTAATACCAATAATGTTTAAAGATTTTAGATTTTATTGCTCAGTAACTTGTATAAAATATGCATGATAAAACAAAATATACATATTTAAGAATATTTAAAGGCAGAAAGTAGTAGCTCAATATATTATAAAGAAACTAAAATATTGTAAAACATGAATAAAATCGAAAACTTCTCAAGTCCAATATGGTTTATAAGGGTTCGTAAAGATTCCTCTTTTCAAATTCACGTGGCCCTTATCACACGCAATCATCAATAAAAACCGATAAAAAAATGATTCGACAGGACAGGTCAACCCTATCGTGCGTTATCGGAACGGGCCAAATTGTGGGGTAAAGAGCCGTAACTGCTTGCACGTGCATATCCTAGGGGAAACACCCCTGAATAATAACACCCCGAAACGTATACCACATTTGCGAAACCCTCGGGGCTCTTCACAATAATAATTGTCGATAAATATACCTCAAGTTCACAGTAGGGTGTTAAGGCGATTGTCCAAGTAATTAAAAGTTCTATTTTAATAATACATTTATAATATACTCACTTCCGCCAGCGGCTTCGCTCGCGTGGACCCGTGATAATAAAAATGCCTTATCCAGGTCATAAAATATGTATTTTCCAAGTCTCATCTAAATCTGTTCAACCGTTATTGATAGAGCCGTTATTGATTAGTAGTATGTTTATAAGTGGTTTTAAAAAGGAGGTTATCAATTCGGTTGTAATTTTTTAGAGTTTGTTGTCTTGTAACTCGTCGTATAACTTCGTCATATTATATGAACTGATTTGGAATTTTTTTTCGCATACCTTCCGTTTGGTTCCATTTAAGTTTGAAGAAAAGAGAAATATTACCTACTACCCTATCTAATACTACCCTAATTTAGTGATAAAAACAAAAACATTCAATCGGAGGCATGGGAATAAATATTCCCGCTCCTCCTAGCAATCGAAGTATCGATCGGAGGACGGGGAATAACCCATTGAATCAATTTCGTTGAAGTCTGTTTATCTAATTAAATTATTATCGGAGGGTCTACTTACCTATATTTAAGTTAAAATATTGGTAGGACAGTAGGTAGTTCTTATAATTGGATATGATTGACAAATGCTTTAATAACAGCACAGCACACCGTATTGCCCCAATGTACTTACAATGACAATTTCCTGCGATTAGACCACTTGCCACGAACGGGACATTATTTTCGACCCATACCTGTTATTAGTCCAAAACACAGTCGTCTGAATGAATTGTAGCAAAATAGAATGCCCACCTCTATGCAACCCCAGTAAATATTACTACTTCCTAATTACTTTTTGTTACAACAAGCAAAATATTTCGCTACATAAAAAACTAAGTGATCATGTGAAATTACAAAACTCTTTATTACATTTGACCTCGGTAATTCTTGCCAGCGTATTTAGACAAAGCGCCTAACTCTTCCTCAATCCTGATGATCTGGTTATATTTTCCGACACGCTCGCAGCGTGCTGGAGCTCCGCATTTAAGCTGACCAGCGGACAGTCCTACAACCAAATCAGCCAAAAAGAGGTCATCCGTGTCCCCCCATCTGTCAGTGACCATAATTCCGAATCCATTCGCCTTGAGGATCTTGAACGCATCGATCACCTCGGTGAGAGTACCGGCTTGGTTCAGCCTCAAGGCTAATGTATTTCCTGCCTTCTTCTCCACCGCCAATCCAACTCGCCTCAGGTTGGTTTGGGTTAGGTCGTTGCCTATTATTTGGGCTGGCGTACGTCCAGTCAAAAGTGACCACGCAGCCCAGTCGTCGAATTCGAATGCGTCCTCTACTGAGACGACGGGGAACTCTTTCATGTTGTCTAAATATATTTCAGCGAGCTTATCAGAAGACATGTATTCTTGTGGATTAGAGTTGGGATTTTTGAATTCTAAATCGTATGCGCCGTCTTTAAACATATCCGTGGCGGCGGCATTGATTCCAATCTCAGCTCTCCCAAAGTATCCTGTTTGTTTAATGGCATCCGTTAAGAATAAGAGTGCATCTCTGTGACTTTGGAGTGGGACAGCAAAGCCTCCATTATCGCTCACGTAAGTGCTCTCGGGCCCGTACTTGGTGCCCACAATATTCTTTACATATCTGTATATTTCGGTTCCGATACGCATGGCTTCTGCGAACGATGACGCTCCGGTGGGCATAACCGTGTATTCTTGGAACGGCAGACCGTTAGAGGAGAGGATGCCTCCAGTCAGTATAGTGAAATGGGGCACAGGTAGTATGATAGTGGTGACGCCCGCCATATCCGAAATGTGTCGGTAGAGCGGAACACCCTTCTTCGCAGCTCCGGCTTTGGCTATCACCAACGATACGGCCATTATAGCATTTGCTCCGAGTCGGGACCTGGTCTCCGTACCGTCGAGCGATATCATGAACTGATCTATCTCTTTCTGCATAGTGACCTCTAAGTTTTGTTTGATAAGTTCCGGAGCTATGATGGTATTGATGTTTTTTACTGCTTTGGAGACACCCATGCCCTGGTACTCCGTGGGGATGTTGTCTCGCAACTGCACAGACTCTGCTAGTTTCTTAGTGTCAGTCGAAGGCACTCCAACACGGAAAAGGCCAAGTTCAGTTACCATGTCCACTTCGACCGTCGGTGTTCCTGTGGCGTCAAATATTTGACGAGCGAGTAGAATTTTGATCGGCATTGCGTATTTCAAATAAAAAATTTAGTTACTTATTTCAAAAATAAAATAAAATCTTAAAGCTAAAACGCCATTAGAAAATTATTTTCTCAGAGTATACCTAATGTCACTATAATTTCACAATAATTTAATAAAAAGTTTATAACTGTAAATTACAAAGGAGATTTTAAAGACCAACGTAATTTCCTTATTTAGGTATTCTAGGTGCAAAGCCTTTTTGTGGTATAAACAAACTGAAACCGATGATAGGTATGTAAAGAACAAAAAAGGCACGGTAGGAAGGGTTATTTTACATATTGTTTTATATTTATATTACTTGTTATGTAATCTGTTTAAGTAACAAAATCTGCCTACTTATAAAATTACCTACCGCCTGCACGTGTTCTAAACCTATGTAAATCCTACATTACAGTTTTGATAAGCGCTTTGTTAGTAATTGAAAAAGAGATTATCGGTCCGCCCGCCCTCACAATAAATGCAAGCTCGCTGAGCTTTTTTATCATCCAACCCCAATAATATTGTGATAGTGTATCTTTTTGAGTGTTATAGAAAAATAATGAAGTGGTATCTGCACTCGTCTCCTGATACTTAGCGATGATATGAGCTCAAAATAAAGCTAACAAAAATTAACGCAAGAAAAATTTAGATCTGAGATGTAGATAAATGCCTGAACAAAAAGATCTACAGTAAGGTAAGTAGCTTTTTTTATCGGTGTGAAAATGCGTTACGCATATCCTTCAACTTTGGGATTGTTGGATGGGTCTGTCGGGCTCTCGGGCTCCGGCGACGAGCTCCCGCTAGCTCGGCGCGGCGGCCTACCGACTTAGAGTAAAAACCAAAGAGTTTGGTTTTTTTTAAAACACACCGAGTTCCTTCACTCACCGTAGTGCTAGTGCATCATCGAACCATTTATCGCCTGATGAAGGGCTCGATGCTGCAGTAGCACTTGACGGGGTCATGAGGTACCGGTAGGATTCTATCTCGGCCTCGTCTATACCTGACATAACCTTACTTAGTAATTACCTTATCTTTGCAATTAATGCACCTAAGCACCTAAGTGAATACTTAGGTGAAACTATTTTGAATGAAATTTATTATAATTGGTTTTAGGAATAAATGATTATGATTAATGTAATTTTGTTCCTCGAAGGTATTACCACATCAGAACACATCATCTTAATATTATAAAGGCGAAAGTTGTGTGTTTATTTATTGAAGTAGGTTCCTATAAGTATTTTTATTGACCCAACACAGGCTAACACCAACCACACACACAAAACATAAAATAAGAGACAAAAGGTTAAAAAACGTCTCAGTGCATTCGTAATTCCAGGGCATCACAACATTCACATCATAAGCAACAAGACAACAGAACAATAGTAATTTTAAACTAGGATCGCGGAGCGATCCATGCCATGTCAAGCGTAGTATACCTTTACTACCGGAAACCAACTTGGGCCTTTTTCAGCCCCCTGTAACTTCGTTACAGCTTAAAGCACGATGCTGACAACGAATTATGCCACAAGGACGTCATAAGGACTTAACCCCAATTGCAAAATTTCGTGTCCGTAGCTATAATAGTTTTCAAGATATGCGTCATCAAAAATCCATATTATGTGAAATTTTGCCACTCACTCATTCATGATCATCAAAAGTCAAAAGCGATGCATTCAAAATATTCACATGTGAACTTTTTATTCTACAGGGTTATTGGTTATTCGACCTATTGAGTCGTATATAGGAGGTTGTAGGAGAGGTTCCGTTCAATTAGACCGTAATGTTGTAGTCCAAAAGTTAACCATTTCTGAGAAAAAAAAATAGTTTTCCTCAGAAATATTTATCGAGGTTAGTAGGTTAAAAAACGCACTTAAAAAAACTATAGGTTTTCATCGAGCTTTTATTTTAATTTGATTTAGAGAACATGACAAGCTTTCTTTTACAATACAAAATTTATAAATGTCCCCATTAGGAAATACTAGACAGAAACATCATACATTTTCATGTTTTTTTTTAATAAAGTCCAAAAGAATGACAATTTAAAAAATATATATTCGAACATATTTCGCGTGCAGATTATTTTAAAAACATGTGGTTTCTTTCAGCTTTCTAACGAAGTATTTAAAATAAATATTAGTTTATCGAAACAAAGGCTTCATATTGAACATGAGCTGTAAAAACTTTTATTTGTGCAATTATTTAATGGTATAAGTTAGGTTTAGTTACTTATTTCGATGTTTTGGTAAATCATTTAATAAGACGATTTTTCACTGGCTTTTAGTGTAATGTATATTTCTCTGTAATCTTGTAACTGATATTTACTTTAAATACCTCGTTCGAAAGCTGAAAGAAAGTACATATTTTTTAAAATAATGTACACGCGAAATGTGTTCGAATATTTTTTTTTATTTGTCATTCTTTTGGACCATATTAAAAAAAATCGTGAAAATGTATGGAAACACCATACGTTTACTACGTTTAATATTTACTAATGAGGACATACATTTATAAATTTTGTGTTATCAAAGAAAGCTTGTTATGTCCTCTAAATAAAATAAAAATAAAAGTTTGATTAAAACCAATAGTTTTTTTTAACCTACTAACCGCGATAAATTGAAAAGAAACTTATATATATATTTATTGCTAGAACATTATGGTCTAATTGAACAGAAATAACCTCCCCTACAACTTCCTAGCAAGAATAGGTCGAATAACCAATAACCCTGTAATAATCAAATTCAAAATAATTGAGTACACGGCTTTACTAGTACTATTCGCTCGGCTATAACGGTTAGTCACTGAATGTTTTAGTATGCTGTGAGTCTACTCCTTGTTGTTGGAGTGGTTAAGCGAAATAAGAATGGAATTAAAATGAAATGAAATTTATTTGCGTGAAGTATTGGTACAATGGGGTTAAAATACTATTTTAAAGATAAAGATAAAGATAAGGATAGGGATAGGGATAGGGATAGGGATAGGGATAGGGATAGGGATAGGGATAGGGATAGGGATAGGGATAGGGATAGGGATAGGGATAGGGATAGGGATAGGGATAGGGATAGGGATAGGGATTGGGATAGGGATAGGGATAGGGATAGGGATAGGGATAGGGATAGGGATAGGGATAGGGATAGGGATAGGGACAGGGACAGGGACAGGGACAGGTATAGGGACAGGGATAGGGATAGGGTTAAGGATAGCGATAGGGATAGCGATAAGGATAAGGGTAGATATAGGGATAGGGACATGGACAGAGATAGATACAGAGACAGAGAGAGAGAGAGATATGGATGGAAATAAAGATAAATTATGATGATGTGATAGGATAAGCTTACCAAAACGTAATAGCCCGGCTACATTACCGCGATTTCACCAAGATTCGTGTATCGCTTCTCTGTCTTCCGGGTGAAAAGTATTATAGTGCGTCTTCTACAAACAACCCGAATCTTATTGAAATCAGCCGGTCTTGTAATAGGTATTCTTTGCCTTGGCCATCTAAAAAGAAATGAGACCCATACAAAACCATTTTAACAAATGCAAAAATTATGCCAACTCTTTGCGGAGTACTTTTGCTACCGCACTAAAAAGTTCTGAGATCTGATGTACTACCAAGTCAGACATTCTCAAAAATGTTCAATGTCCCTTAACTAAACATCTTGAAACAATTATTTGAACCATTTTGATTTATTTTACTTGGCTTGAGTGGAGTTGAAGTTGAGTATGGAGTTGAGTGGTAACAAACTAAGTAATTTTAGGTACCTACCAAATTAAGTTAGTTTGTTCCCACTCAACTCCATAACGGCTGAACGAATTTGGATGAAACTTGGAAGATAGACCAAGAAAATTCTAGTAGTAGTAGTAGGTTTTGAGACAAGTTTTAGGGGGCTCAAATAAAGTTGTATACAAGTTTATAGCCGACTATCTCTCATTCCGAGATGAAACCCCCCCTAATTTCCCTGGACTAAGAAACTAAATAGTCCGAGTCCGAGACCTTTCTTATCCAGAGAGACTTTGTTAATCCGACGCGAGTGGACTCGCGTCGCGCCGGGTGTAAATTGGTGGGTTACTTACCTACATGTCCTTCGAGATCTCTACTCGATGATCTATGACCTTGTGCCTTCATTGCAAAGACCCTTTACAAAATAATTTTGTTATCACTAAATTTTAATGGTAAACGACTGACTGATTGATGATGACTGAAACGATTGACTGGGTAATAAATAAACGCACAGCCCAAACAGCTGGACTTAGAGAGAGACTTTTGCATATAATAGCTTACCTATATAGTGTAGGCATGCACTAAGGAATGGTTTTTAGAAATTAGGGTAATTAGGGGCTAAAATTAATAGGGGATAAAACATTGTATGAAACTCCGTCATTTTCTAAGTAACTTCCAATTTTGCATTTAGGCTGACGATTTATTTATTTATACGTGTCTCAGCTTTTTTAATGATTCCACCCCAAAAGTGGTAAAGAGGGGATGAAGTTGTGTATCGTTTCAAAAATTTTTTAAAATTCTTCATTTTCAAAGTAAAAATCACATAATAGAAAGAAACTACTACGCGGACGAAGTTGCGGGCATAAGCTATTCGTTAAACAAAAACATTGCAATTTTTCCAGAGAACTATCTGTTCCCCTCGCTCATTACATTAAAATGGGGGTGCCGAGGGCCTAATAGTGTTCTAATACACTTCTATTCGATTAACAAAGGGAGATCTTTCAATTTGCTTCGGTGTGATTCGCAAATATGTTCAGACCCTTGTTTACACTTTTAGATGCGCATTGTCGACACAAGTGCACGATCGAGCTCTTAGAGAGAAGGGGGCCCCAGTAAGTTACGCTGCACATAATCACTGTTGTCGTGGCACGGCTACTTTAGAACATACCTACTATAATAATCGATACCAACTGTATTTACTCGTAGATATTCTGATTTGCCATTTTACCGATTTCTATTATATACCTACCATAACCCATGACGCTTCGTTTTCCCTTGAAAAATTGTTAAAATTTGACAGTCCGTGGAATTTGCCTACCCCTCTGGGAAATGAGCGTGACTTTATGTATAAGTTTTATGTTGAAATAAATTTAGGTAGGCATTAAATACGAATAATTCTATGATTTTGTTTTGAATTCGCGTGTCTTTGCACCCCCCTACACAACACACAACCGATGCTTCCTTCTGTGGGATCAATTTATCGCAATAGTAATTAAGGACATTGCGTGGGAGCCATCCCTGGGATGACCCTGGGATACGGCCGGTGCATCACGCAAGCCCGTGAGAACATTATGGCAACCAACTGGACCCTAGCACCTGGTATTCATAATAGATGAGATGCGTAGGTAATTCAATATAGATTTAACTAAACCGATACAGTTATAACTAGAGTTATACACGTTGTTATTGATTGGTACCTACTATACTTATTCCTCAGACTAACATAGACTTATTCTTTATTGTTTCATGTGGTGAAGGTGTTCTTAAATAAATTTTGGTCTGTAACATGAGCCCCGTTAAGGCACTACAATAGTTAGGTACTTATCAGTATAATTTTAACCTAGGTGTTTACTATAAAGTAAGTTATAGTATAGTAATAATATTACCTACATATTTAGTAATAATTATTACATACTACATAGGTAGGTTCAGAAAAGGACATTATGGTAGGTACTTTTCAGCCAGAAAAAAGTATTTGTGGTGTCTGAGATATAGAAAAATAACTTAAACTCGATTGAAGTCGCGGGTAAAAGGTAACTTATTTAGCAACTCCAAGCTTGAACCATACATAACAGGTTCAATGATGTTAGAATTTGCATGGTAATAATTTTACCCACTTTCGTTACTTACAGAAACCCGGTAAGTTAGGTTATTTACCACACTTTCAGTTTCATCGGATCCTGTGCTCGAAAAATGCAAATGAACTTTTTTTAAAAAGGCATCTCTTATAAAGGTGATTCGGACGACTCGTTCAGTCGTCAGAATTTATTTTTTACGAATAGCATTATTCTACAGTCAAACACACAACTTTTTGTCGTTCGTTTAGTTCGTAAAGTATATTCGTCATTACAACTACAAACCATTTCTACAATAAATAGCATCGAAAGAGCAGCAAGGTTTGAGCTGATGTAGGATACAATTGTAAATACCTTGTATTATCATATTTTTTCTTGAAGAAAGCACTAATGAAGCTGTTTAACTAAAAAGTATTTCTAGGTAGTAGGTACTTGTATTATCAGATACTTGCCGAACAACTAAAAACGTGGTACCTATGTGCTTAGTATTTAAAAAAAATGAAATGTGTTTGCTTTCACCCAAATATTATTAAGGTTATGAACAAAATAAAACTTTAGAAATACCTTACAGGAAAGGTAATCCATCCAAACGCCGTTGCGGGTCGGCGAGCTGATGAATGGGGGATCATGCGTAATTTGTTCAAACTGTTCAAAGTGTAAAAGGTGCACAAACAAAGTGCGGTGGGGGTCGCGACCTGGCACTGCGGGGGCTGAATCATCGCATTGCCTTGCCATGCTCCATTGATCACATTGCTGTTTTTGATGCACAAATTGATCTATTACCTATCTTTAAATTGACTTGTCATATAGACAGAAATAATAAAATGTTTCTAATCTTTGTTACTATGTAGGTATAGTGTCGTTATTAAAAAAGCAAATAAGTTTATTAAAATACCTGAGACTTTTATTAGAAGAAACTCTTTCTTTCAAACAGCGTATAGAAGCATTAAATAACAGAATTCGTAAGTTCAAGATGTTACGTTGTATTCAAGATGTACGTGTTCAAGATGTTACGCTGTATTGCAGATCTGAAAATAATTATATTCTATTCATATTAATGTATTTGCAACACAGCTAAGATAGTAAGTAGCTTAATAGAAAATACATGCACCTTGTTAGGGCACTGCAATTTTGTTAGAGTTTATTTTTAAATAATATCAAATTAATAATTAACATCGTTGGTCAAGAACATAATAATTGATACTAAAAATAATGTAACTAATGAAATAAAAGTAGTAATCGTGTCCAGAAGGATGTGTGAAATTAAAATAATTAAAGGAAAAATAAAAATAAAAATTTATGTCAATGTCAATTCCCACTTATTTAACTATGCTAATTTAAATGTCACAGGACGTCATGATCATGTCGGAAAGATATTGGTCAACAGAGTAATAACATTTGTTTAGTAAAAGTAGTTTTAAATTTTTACAGAACAAAGATTTCCTTATTTTTGATATAATTAAACAAGTTTTTGCACTTTGCCAATCAATTTAAACTTACTATTTTTCAATATGTGGTGGAGCTGGTAAATCATACTACTTGTACCTACTACAGAGAGAGAGAGAGAGAGAGAGAGAGAGAGAGAGAGAGAGAGAGAGAGAGAGAGAGAGAGATTAAAGAGCAATACCTACTCAAAGTGGAAACTTTCCTTTCATGTTCCCAACAGAGGTAGTTTATATGAGTCTTGAGGAGTGTTAACTGTTAGGCAGCCCTTCCCTACTGCACCTAACTTACTAACGAAAGATGGAAAGTTATAGTTTGCTTGCCCTAAACCTAAACAATCACATACGTTTACATCCATATTTTATATGTTCTTTAGTCTAGTCCTTTATTACTGAATGCGCTAATATCTTAATTTCTTCAATTCACTTATTAAGGGACACATATGTCCAGCTAGACTGCTATAGGCTGATGGCACAAAAGAAATATGCCTACAAATTTCAAATTCAAATTCAAAATACTTTTATTCAATAAGCACATAAAGTACACTTTGTAACGTCAATTTTTTTATTTAAATTTACACCAATTCGTAACGCGACCAAACAGAGAAGAATGGGCAACAAACTCTGCTTGACTTATATTTTTTTAGTCTTGTTTATTACAAAGCTTATTCTTAAATATTACATTGTTTTTGAGGGAGTTGGAGACCGTTTCATCCCAAGCTTTTTTATCATCTTAATAATCAGATATTTTATAATAATATAATAATCTTTTTACAGAGATGTCGTTTAAAAACATTTTGATTTGTGATTTTGTTAAAAAAGCGTTTGCCCTTTAGATGTTTGACTAACTTAATGGAGCCTTACAGTAGGAACAGCTAGTTTATCTTTATTTCTAGTGTTAACATTATGATTGCCATAATATTTTTAAACTTAGTTCTAAGGGATTCGGTGCCCATAATATAAATTGCACGAACAACGCTCTTCTGCAACAGTACGTATAGTGATGATAAGAAATGTTGAATACCTATATTTTTTTGTTTAGTTTTAGGTAAATATAGGTAAGTACCTATACTCACTGAAACAAATGCCACGGGTTTTTACAGTGTACCTATATTTAATACTATAGTGCATTCACTAGCTTCCACACGCGACCTCGCTCGCGTGGTATGGTAACCGCTTAAATAGTAATAATGCATATAACGAACTACGAAAAACAAGACCGGTAAAGTACGAGATAACTCGCCACCGCGGGTGACGTCAACTAAGTATAATTCATACATTCAGTATTGTATTCTCGTGGTTATCATACGTAAGAAGAGATGGAACTTGTCCCCAAAAAATACTCTTTATACAAATCCACGAGGTAAGTAAACAAACTACAAAGGGTCATGAAGTCATGACAGGTTTTTGAAGAACGAGATAGATTGAGAAAGTGAGTTAGAGTGAGGGAAATATATAGTTTTTCACTCACACTCGATGTATGAAGGAATTACATAGTAGTTTTTCAACCGACTTCAAAAAAGGTGGTGATGGTATTTTTGTTATTAGTAAGTTTTGTTCGTAATTTAATTTTTTTTCGTCTTGAATAAAAATAAAATCCTGTAATAATAGTGTAATAGAATAGTCAAATCAAGGCCTTTCAGATAACACCCTATTTAACCGTGTAAGTCTCCATATAACTTGACCAGCGTTTTCCTTACATTTATTAAATTTTCTATAAAACCGTTTCAATTAGAGACTTTGCTTTACAACTTTCCTGTAAAATATATTAAAATTGTGGGTTTCTCACTTTACAAACTTCAGAGTTAAGGGAGAGGGAGGACGGGACGGTCGTTTTTTGGACGTTTCTCATCATAAATTCAAAACTGTGCCTGAGAAAAAAAAATGTTTGAAGGTGTTACCCCACTTGACCTATCCGACCCCCATTTTTTCAATTCATATTTATAATCACCCCATTTTGGAAGATTTCGAAAAACTGTTTAAGTTACCGACTTTGCTATAATTTTCCTGTAAAATATAGATATACTTCTATAACATATAAAAAATAACAAGTTTCTCAATTTGCAAACTTTGGAGTTAAGGGGGGAACGGTCATTTTTTTAGTGATTTTCATCATTATTCCAAAACGGTGCACGATAAAAAAAAAATATGTTTCGTTTAGTACAAATTAACAACAAACAGACAAAAGCATACGAGCTGTTGTTGACGGCAGTAGCTATGATTTCTTGGACATTAATGCCGGTGTGCTACAAGGCTCCGTGTAGTCTCCAACGCTTTTTTTGCTGCATATTAATGAAATGCTCTCTATTGACGGTATTCATTGTTATGCAGACGATAGCAGAGGTAACTCATTTTACACACAGCCATAGAGGAAAGCCGTAGTCAACTTGTGTCTGAAATAGAGGGAATATTAAGCCGAGTTTCGGGCTGGGGAGATCTTAACCTGGTTTAGTTCAATCCCACAAAGACACAGCTCCGCAATTCAACAATACGCCTTTGTCCATTAGCAAGAGTATTGGGATTTTAGGTATGGACATCTCTAGCGACGTCCAGTTCATCATCAAAAAAGCTCGGTGTGCTGAACAAGGCAAAGCTCTATTTTAATCCTGGTGCAAAGGCTGCTTCTTTATGAGTCGCAAGTCCGGCCCCACTTTTGACTTTGGCTTAGACTTTGACTCGATTCAAAGAAGAGCTACGAGACTTGTCCACGATCCCATACTCACAAGTGGTATTGAACCTTTAAGTTTTGGGAGAGACTTTTCTCCCCGTATGTTTTCTACCGCTTGTATAATGGAGAGTGTTCGGGAGAGTTGTTTGAGACGGTGCCTCCTGCTTCTTTCTATCTTCGCACCGCTCGACATCGGCTGAGGTATAATACACATACATTGCCACCTATATCTTCTCGCACTGTGAGGTTCCAGAGGAATTTCCTCCCGCGAACAATCAAGCTGTGCAATAGTCTCCCTGTCGAGGTTTTCCCGAGAGACTACAATATGCAGTGTTTCAAAAACGGTGTTTTAAATCTTTTTAAAGGGTCAGCAACGCGCGTGTACCTCTTGATGTTACAGGCGTCCGTAGGCTACGGGAACCACTTACCATCAGGAAGACCGTATGCCTGTTTGCTAACTTAGTAGTATAAAACAAAAATTTAAGCCCTTTGATATGATACACCACTTGACCTAGCCAACACCTCTTTTATTTTTCATCCCCCCATTTTGGAAGGTTTTGATGGAAAAATCCCCATTGTTAATACAAGTAAAAACCAAGATAAAAAATGCATTGGGGATTTAATGGGGAAAAACCCCATCGTTGTTACAAGTGAAAACCCAGGTGAAAACTTTTGATATGGTAGTATTTTAATATTATAATAAGTATTAATTTATCTAGGTGTATGATATTGATTTGTAGTTCATCTGTAAAAGAGTATTTAAAAAAAACATTTTATGTAATTTTAAGATTTCATTAACCACAGGTTTGGCTAATAGAAAATACTCGTAGCATAGGTAAATCCCACCTTTTTGTTACATTTATTGTGCAAAAAAGTATAAATAAAAATAGTCCGCGAGTCGTTAACATAACATAGATACCTATTACCTACACATTCACAGTACACACTCTCTACAACCGCATGATGAAGAATTATAACAAAGCCTTCAAAGTTAATAACAGACTCGACACCTTTGGTCTCAGCCTGCCTGCAATCGGAGATCTACTTCACTTATCGGGTTTTCCTTGCAGTTATTATTAAGCTATTGCATAGCTTCTATCGAGGGCCTTGAGCGCGGGGACCGAATCCAGAAATTCCGTAACGAAAAAAAACCTCACGCTCCCCACTCCGACGGGCACGGAGGTGTGGCTTGAAGGCCGTGCATTGTCTAACGTCGTTTCTTTTCGGCAGTCTTCGACACGGTGTTTGTGTGCGTGCAACTAGACGTATTTTTATTTAATAAAAGAAAAAAAATTGTTTTCTTATCGGTCACCACGCTCAAAAAGTGTAACTTGAATTAATATCAAAGAAAAAGAAATACTGCATAAATTAAATAAATAAATAATTATAATTGCATAAGTTGATACAAAATGCTATGCAATAGCTTTACCGCGGCAGTCCCCGAGTGTCACACGTCTTTTTTTTTATTATGTTCATAACTAAGATTGCTTTTGTTTTTATAATAAATTTTATTCAAAAAACAACTTTGTTTAGACGTTACACTATTAGTATTTTAATTTAGATAAGCTTTTAGTTTCCTATTCAAGAATGTTAGGTATAGGCCCCACTTGTCTGACCTGGCTCGGGCATGGCACGGGCGCTTTCCTATTCCATTCAAATTTAATACAAAATTCATGGAAATAAAGCACAATTTAGCTCGGACGACTTCGCGTCATAAGCACGTCCGATCAACGACATACCGTGTGTCCTAAATTGTGCTTTATTTCCATGCATTTTGTATGAAATTTGAATGGAATAAGAAACCGCCAGTGCCTTGTCTGCGCCCGACGCTAGTCACATTCATCGGGCACGGACGTGGCGCGGACATGGCACAGGCGGTTTCCTATTCCATTCAAATTTCATACAAAATGCATGGAAATAAAGCACAATTTAGGCCACACGGTATGTCGTTGCTCGGACGTATGACGCGCCATTTCGGCGCCCGCGCCCGATCGCCGCCAGATGGGCGTCCGATGGCCGCCAGATCGTAGTATGTACTTGCTTGCGACATACGTCTGTTAGTGATGTAAAAATGCGTGACGAATGACGATATCGAATTTAATATTGAATTTTGTGAATTGATTGTAAATGCAACGCTTTATGATCATTGTCGTTCCGATTATTGTAACTGAAATGTTCAAGATAAATTGTGGCTGGAAATCGGAAAGAGATTAAACTAAACCGGTATCAAGATTTTTTTATGTAATACCCATGGTAATACTAGCTGATCCTTGTGCAAATTCGTTTGCGCGTATTTTCTTCATCTGTATCAGGGCCCGATTTGGTAACCCGATGAAGAGGTTTTCGGCAGAGTTTTTCCAAAAGCTTAGTTAACCCTCTCCGTATGGGTTTACACTATTATTTGATGGGATAAACCATTCAAAACCCTTTTGATTAGGTTACCTGATCATGAGGGTTATCAATAGTATTGGATTTTGGTATTATTCCAAAACCCATTCCTTAGGGTTACCCTTTTTATCATTGTAACACGGGTTATACGTGGGTTATAGGAGATAAAGGAGAAAAAACATTCGGTCAAAAGATGAAAATTAATTGCGGTAATTGTGTTCTAAGCATTAAGGGCGGAAATGCAGACTACTAATTGTTTTTATTACGCAATAATAATTATATTATAATAAAATTGGAATAAATTTTCAATGGCAGCTGTCAAACTTAAATCGACCATATCTCGAGAACTACTCATTTTAGACTTGCCTTTACTAGCTCAAATGATAGCTATTGACATGAACTTAATTTTCGATGACAGCTGTCAAATTTAAATCGACCATATCTCGAGAACTACTTATCTTAGACTTGCCTTTACTAGCTCAAATGATTGCTATTGACATGAACTTAATTTTCGATGACAGCTGTCAAACTTAAATCGACCATATCTCGAGAACTACTCATCATAAACTTGCCTTTACTAGCTCAAATGATTGCTATTGACATGAACTTAATTTTCGATGACAGCTGTCAAACTTAAATCGACCATATCTCGAGAACTACTTATCTTAGACTTGCCTTTACTAGCTCAAATGATTGCTATTGACATGAACTTAATTTTCGATGACAGCTGTCAAATTTAAATCGACCATATCTCGAGAACTACTTATCTTAGACTTGCCTTTACTAGCTCAAATGATTGCTATTGACATGAACTTAATTTTCGATGACAGCTGTCAAACTTAAATCGACCATATCTCGAGAACTACTTATCTTAGACTTGCCTTTACTAGCTCAAATGATTGCTATTGACATGAACTTAATTTTCGATGACAGCTGTCAAACTTAAATTGACCATATCTCGAGAACTACTCATCCTAGACTTGCTTTTACTAGCTCAAATGATTGCTATTGACATGAATTCAATTTTCGATGACAGCTGTCAAACTTAAATCGACCATATCTCGAGAACTACTCATCCTAGACTTGCCGTTACTAGCTCACATGATAGCTATTGTTAAGATCTTAATTTTCGATGACAGTTTTTAGTTTGACAGCTGTCATCGAAAATTAAGATTTTATTAGTAGCTATCATTTGAGCTAGTAATGGCAAGTCTAGGATGAGTACTTCTCGAGATATGGCAAATTCAAGTTTGACATATGTCATTAAAAATAAAGATCTTGTCGATAGCTATCTTTTGAGCAATTAATGGCTAGTCTAGGATGAGTAGTTCCAGAGATATAACCATTTACAGATGAATTTGTAGAATGAATTTCGAGTGGAGCTTTGAGTTGAGTTGAGTGTGATAGTGACAGTGACAATCCAAAATTATTATTCAAAATAGTTTTGAAGGTCATATTTTTTCTTTTTAACACGTTGACTGCGGGTCTCGGACATAACGCTTTACAAAATGCTCATTATGTGTACTGTTGGCTTTGCCTAATAAATACAATAAAAATAAAAAATAACGCTACGCAGAGTACTCTGCGATGATGCTCTATGAAAACTGACTGAAACACATTTTTTTCTTTTTAACATGTTGGCTGCGGGCCTCAGTCATGACATAACTGATGACTTATGAAAACTGAAACACCATTTTTTTTTCTTTTTAATATGTTGACTGCGGGTCTCGTATATGACAACGCATACTCTGTGATGATGATTGATGACCAATGAAAACTGACTGAAACACAGCACTTTCCTTATGTTTTCAAAACTTTTCTTTAATGCAGTGACGCTCTTCCTTCAACCAAATAAAGCGATCCGAACTAATACCTAATGATTGATGACATAAATCAAGAGTCAAAATCTAAATTCCCCCACCCAGTGTCAGGCGTAATGATAAACATTGTGTAACATTCAAAAAAACCTATCAAGAGGTAACTATATTCATTCGTTTAACCTCATAAGAGGGTAACCCTATCGACTGAAAACCAAAAGGAACGGGTTACACTTTCGCTTGTGTTATGAAGGAGGAATAAAGGAGAAGGGAAAGGAGAATACCCAAACGAAAGGGTAATCCCGTCAACTGTATAACCCAATGAAGGGGTTTCACTTTCGAAGCAACTAGCTCGAAATCGGGGTTGTACGGGCCCTGATCTGTATATTAATTAATTGTATCCACGAGAGCAAGAGCATCTTCGTCTTCTGAGGATGACATGCTGACACATCGATAACGGACAACAGACTGCACTACACCTGTGCCTCTGTCACGTCATTTCTGCGTCATGTCCGAGCCATGTCCGCGCCATGCCCGTGCCATGTCCTCGCCACGTCCGTGCCACGTCCGCGCCATGTCCGCGCCATGTCCTTGCCCGATATGTGTGACCTGGGCCTTACACATACCTTTAAGTGACAGGTCCCTAGAATTTTAAACCTTAATACTATATTAATAAGTGTTATATGTATCTGTTGTTGGTGTGTTGAAATAAATAAAATAAAATAAATAAATACACACAAAATGCCACATTTGCAGTATTGGCAGTTAGCATTAGCACTAATTTAGTCGCTTTAGAATTCAATGTCGTCGGTGCAATAGATAAAGTGCGCAGAGTTTTGTTGTCTTTGTAGTCTCTAGTTAATATCTTCATGACTTACAGGTACTTAAGGGTATAAGACATACCTCGTACGATGACTTTTTTCTGTGAGTCCTTATTCTGGATGTTGGCCACTCCTGACAGCATGGTTTCCGTATTGCTCCGATCAGTGCGGACCTGTAGTAGAAACACATCATATCTTTGGGGGCAGTAGGAGTCTTGTTAGTTACCTACTACTTGCTAGTCTGTAGTGCTTCTGGTCGCGGTTCCGCTTTTGTGGTACCACGGCAAAAGTAGCCTCTCATGATAAGTATGGGGAAAAGGATAATCCACATTCTACCCATACCTACACCGTGTGGTGTAGGTATGGGTACCTCCTCACCCCACACTAACACATTCTCATACAAACTCAATTCTCACAGCTCCAGCATTAAAATAATACTCATTTGAATAGTTTTTTTTTATGTAATAGTATCTTTAAGGAGGAGGTTGAGTTCGTCAAGGAGGTGGGCGCTATTTAAGGCTGCTAGGTAAGTAGTTTTTTAACTTTTGTGGTATCATCGTTCTGTTCTCCTACCTGTTCTGAATACACCGAAGGGACCGTGTTAGAAACCCACCGGGACCCCATGACCCCGTGAAGTGTTGCTGCAGCATCGAGCCCTTCATCAGGCGATAAGTGGTTCGATGATGCACTAGCACTACGGTGAACGACGGACGGCCACACCACCGTGACCGAGAGACCGTCAGTCCGACAGGTCAGACCCCCTATACCTACTCACCCCGAGTAGAACTTCATATATTGAGTAAAATTTCAGCTCTATCCGTTCAGTAGTTTTGGTTTTAGTGCGTGGAGGAACAAATATATCACATCTTCACATCGTTTTTTATAAAATATTTAAATTCCGTTGTAAGTATTGAACAAAAACATCGGAACTCCAAAGTACCTACTTATATTATTACAACAGAACATCTAGTTGATTTACGTAAAAAAAATATGGTGAAAACCGAAAGCAAATGGTTCATAAGGACTTTTCTCTGTGTCTATTTAGTATTCGTTTCAGATTTTCCTATAGGTAGGTACTGTCCCATTTAAAAAAACAGCTATAGCAAAACTTTAGGTCTAGCATGCGACTATTTTGCATTGTCAGTCAGAGACTTGTTTTACCTACGGGCAGGTCATATCCAAACATAAATATGTTAGTGTGTATAACAATGTGTTATCAGTACTTACCAATTCGCCAAGAAAACTGATATATCCAATCGCCAGCTTCAACGTGTCGACCTTTGAAAGCCGCTTTTCATAGGGCAGTGTTGGGATGTGGGCGCGCAGGCCTTCAAACGCATCGTTTATGGACTGCATTCGTCTGCGCTCCCGCAGGTTTGCGGCCTGCCTTTGCTGGATCTGCTGCTGGGGGCAGCGCGAGCGGCGCCGCATGCGTCGGATGTCAGACCTGGACCCAGCAAACACATGCACATGGTAGGTACTTATGTACTTTCACTTAATACTTACCACCTGAACTACCTAGGAGATGTTTATTTTCGTAGCTAATATAAATGTACACCAACCAACAGTGATAGAGGACAGTACTACAGCAAAATATGTCCCTAATTTAATGTAGGTATGCGTGTACAATTTACTTATTTCGGGGTGTACGGGGTTCCAGCCAACATTTTCTGAACCCAAGCCAACCTCACCTGCACGTGGTGCGCCCTGCTGAATTACGAACGGGGCTCTGGCGGCCGGCTGATTGCGGCATAGCACAGTCTACATCGGCACAGCTAAATCCTCTGGCCAGCGGCGGAGCGCGAAGCTGTGCCCTGCGATCCCCAACCCGCATGCCCAGCATGGGGATTATGGGCGTTTTCCCCTTTATTTAGGGAGGCCTATGTCCAGCAGTGGACTGATATAGACTGGTGGTGGTGGTTTAGCAAAGACCTCGCGCGGGTCATATGCGAGCCAAGTTACTTATTTAATTTTATTTATTTCACATACAAAAGCCGGAAACGGTAATAAGACGCAGGTATCTGAGTGTTGCCGTTCATCCATACCTTTTGTTGCCCCAAAAGGGATGGATGAAAGAAGATTGCATGCGGCGGAAATGCACATCCATCTAGAGTGAAGCGAATGGACAAGATACAGGTAAGACAAGGAAATTAGTAGGTTATAATCAATTAAGATACTATAGAATACTGGCTCAATGGAATCAGAATGAGCAATACGTTAGCGTGGTATGGACATGCTATGATTACGTTCATAGGTTACGGGAATCGTTTACCATTATGAGGACCCTATGCCTGTTTGCTAACTTATAGTATAAAACAATAGTAGTAGGAAAAGGAATAGAGATGGTAGTTGTAATAACGAGAAGAGTATTAGATATGCTGGAGGGATGTGCTGGTAGAGGTAGGCCAAAGAAAAGATGGATGGATTGAGTGAATAATGACAATTTCTTGCTTTGTCCACAATGCTAAGTTGGATGCTAGTTATGTAAAGATTTAGGTATTTCTAAACCTATTTTAAGCAAATATTTTGTAAACGCTTGTAATAGAAAAGGCTATGTCACGCTCTCTACCAAAGATTTTACTGAAATTGTGAATTATCGTTTGTTTTACAAACAATATATACGTGAATGAATGAGTTAGGTAGTCATTCATACCGGTATGAGTGTTGAGACACAATGAGATGGCGGCTGATAGAGGGAATTGTGCAATAACTTAACTTTCATTGTAACATAATTATTGCAATAAAGAATATTGGAAGAAAACAAGTTATGCCGAGTCCACATAACGTCGGAAAAAGGCAGGGGGACATAATTAAAAAAAAGTTTTTATGACCCTGGATTTGCTGCAACCGAGCCGGACTTTCAGCAGATATAAACAACGCATCCCCGTTACAAAAGAAAGGTCGCGGATTCGAGGCCCGTCCGGGAAAAAAGGGCTTGTACCCCATCACCACGTCACGACGTCGTCAACGTGCCGCCGCCGCGACACTGCACCGTTTCATGTTGACGACGCCGTGACGTAGTGATGGGGAAATGCCCAAACCAGATGCTGCTTAAGTAGGTTCTTAATTATAATCCGATTTCATTTCGACCGTTTCCATCGGCCACCCTCATTGTTTTTAGGTAAAAGTTAATTTATTCAGTTAAAGTCATTGGGCTATATTGTAAAGGATCTCAATGGTTATAGTATTTCAAAATTTGTAACTATATATTTTACAAAGGTTGTTTTATGCATTAATTAAAGAGGTAAATATGACTGACTATCGAGGTAGGTCGCTAAGTCCGTGTACAAAGTTCATATTCATATTCATATTCATATTCATATTCATATTCATATTCATATTCATATTCATATTCATATTCATATTCATATTCATATTCATATTCATATTCATATTCATATTCATATTCATATTCATATTCATATTCATATTCATATTCATATTCATATTCATATTCATATTCATATTCATATTCATATTCATATTCATATTCATATTCATATTCTGTATTGTTTCATTTGGTATAGTACAAGATGTTCTTAAATAAAGTTGATCCCCGTTGGGGGCACTACAATAGTTAGTTTCTTATCAGAATAATTTGGTATAAATAATGAAGTTACTTATAGTAAGTATAACTAATCATAATAATATAATGTTGCGGACCTTGATAATAATAAGAACTAAATGTACCTACTACTTGAAACAATAAAAAATATTATTATTATATTACGCCTACATATTTAGTTATAATTAGTATTTATTACATACAACTTATGACAGACTAATCTAATTTTTAAAAGGTTTACTAAAATATAATAATATCACAGATGGTATAAGACCTTATAAGTGAAGTAATACTTATTTAAAACTATTTCCTGTACTCGAATAATTCTTGAAAGTTGTAAAAACAGAAACTCTTTCAGTTTTTTATAGAAAAGAGTGTCTTTTTCAAGGTTTTTAATTTGTGAATTGAATTGCCAATGATGTGCGCCTGTTCTAACTAATTTAAACTTGGTATAAGGTAGGGCTAATTTTTTTTTTCTTAAGTTATGGGCTCGTGAGTACTGTTCTTTAGCTGAAATAAATAATTTACTATAGGTTCGTACAAATTTGGAAACTTCATAAGTATACATAGATGTTAGTGAATAAAATATTAAGATCTTTAAAGTGTTTCCTGCAGCTCTGCGTTTTAGTAATGACTATGAGTTGTTTGTTTTTATTTTTTGTTTCTTATGAGTATTCTAATACATCTTTTTTGTTTTACTAATAGTTGACTACTTTCAAGGCTGTTTCCCCATAATATTATGCAATAATTAAGGCATGCATAGGCATAATAAGCAGTAGTAGCTGTTTTAAGTGCATTTTGTAAGCTGATAAAGTGCATAGGGAAATCTGGATAGTTTACTTGCTATTTTTTCAATACGTATTTCTCATTTTAAAACATGTGTCAAAGGTTACCTAGTAGAGTGCAAGAATCTTCAAAATAAGTTATTTAGTTTGATTTTTTTGAAATTTGATTTGTATTTTAGAGGGATTTTCGACGTGGACTAAGCTGTTGTTGTTTTAGATGTATTTAACTTTAAATTATGATCATTTAACATTTTTCAGCGAATTTTCAAGTTATAGTTTGAATTCTATAAAATTGATACGAGGGAAAACTATATTAATATCATCCGCATACAACATTATTTTTTTATTTATATTTTTTAGGTAAATCATAGCCATAGTTATAAAAAAAATAAAAAATACATTCGTTATTTACAATTCACTGACTCTCGCATCCTAGGAGAACCTGTCGTGTGGGTAATTAGTCCTATTTCTTTCTTTAATTCTTTAGAGAGAGTGTAACTACACAGGAAAATAATACAGTAATAAAACTTAAATGCTTTGCACAAAGGCGATCTTAACCCTGAAAGAGTTTTCTTACGGCAAACCTTTGGGTATACAGAGAAGTTTGAGATACATGTGTACATGGGATAAGATACCTACATTTGAAGATTTATAGGATGACTAAATTAAATCTATTTAACATACCTATTTACTTACATAAACCTACATGCAAAAAGTTGCACAGACCCTGAGATTAGTAACAGAATATATCAATGCATAGACCTAGACAAAAATACCTACTACCAAAAACCTAGTTGGCACACATGCTTGCTTACCTACTAACTGAACAGTCAGAAGACATAAAAATCAGTTCGCTCCCTAGAACAAGTGTGTTTTCAGCACTCATACACTAGATTACCTATTTCCTACTAGCATATTGACTTGCGGGCTAGGCAGCAGCGGGTCGAGTAGCAGCTCGCGCCCCAGAGCAAGTGTGTATTCAGCATTTAAAGTGTTAAGTACTGAATAGTAACTCTATGCTATTATGGGAAGGCCAGATAAAGGAACCAATTATTTCTCAAGTTACGAGAATGGATATAATAACTTATAATATATATACCTACCTATACTTTTCAACTGGCTGTTGACTTGGCGAAGGCTCGACAACGGAAAAGGGAGCAATAACGGGCTCGGAAAAGGTAGCGGAAGTGGGAGTGGGAACGGGAACGGGAACGGGAACGCGCCTGGGTACTGACCCGGACCTAACCTGGTATTCCAGGCAGGTACTTTTTATTCCATACACAATTAGGGTTACACGCAACATTAAAAGCGTTTACACGTAAACGAGTTGCGGGCGGGTGAGCTAGTTATATACGGTAAGTATATTACTAGCTCACCCGCCCGCAATTGATTTTGATTTGCGTTGGCTTTGTTTTTTACAGAACCTATTTTATAGTTATATTATGTACATAAAATAGCTTCTGTAAAAAACAAAGTCAACGCAAATCAAAATCAAAGGGTACAGCCGTTGAGCAGTATTTTTTTAAATCAATTTTTACAGTTTCCCTCTGACCTAGATCGAATGTGAAATTTGGCAAGAAGCAATATATTATACACAAGTGTAGCACAAATAAATTGAAAAATCCTAAAACAATCATTATTAAATCACAAAAACTGAACCTTCCTATTCCTAAAAGATTGCACGGAACCCTCGGCGAGTCCGTGTCCGTCGCACAGCATATACAGTAAGCAGAATTAAGAATTAAGTATTCATACCTTATTTAATTTTCAACGATAGATTTAATTATTTAGCTTGTTGGCTAGACTCCTACCTTTTCCTCGGACAAGAATGGTTCTCCTGATCGCTTGCGTACAGACTGCCGTCGGACATTGAGGAGTCATCGTAAAGAAACATATCGGAGCCGTGAGGCGTGGGCGAGCTTCCGACCGACGCAGGCACTACGCTGGCACCTTCCACCGAAGGCCCTCGCCCGTTTTCACCGTCCATATCGTACATGACCAACAACACTATCACATTATAATCTTCACTCAGTCACATGCTACGGGGAGTTGTTGTTGCTGACCCGAGGTCATAACTTATTCTGACACTCCAAAGGATAAAATGGGAGGGTAAAAATCATTGGTTTACAGGCCCCGCCCACGTAGATTCACTCCGCCTTTCCATCCACGGCCAAGCTAAGTTGAACTTTCCACTATGCCCCCCTTAGCGCTAAGCTTTGAAGCTATCGAAGGGTGGGAAGCTCATAGAATATTTTATGACTTGCAAGAACTACTGAAATACGATATAGATTTTAATTTTTTCCTGTTAAGGTTCAAAATTATCTACATCGTAAACCATCAATATCCTTTGAAAGCATTCAAACTCATGTAAACAACGTGGTAAGTAACAAGATAATTATGTATTTTCTACACAGAAAGTGGTTGACAAATTCAAAGTATAAATACCTACCAATAGTGTGTGGGGGGGGGGGGGGGGGGGGAGTAGGGTTGGGGGGTTACCTGTAATCTGTTCTGTTTAGAATTTCTTGATAAGTATTTAGTGATTTATACGTTTACCGGAGTTCTGCTGATTGCCGCGCATTCCGCAGGACTACTTTCGAAAAAGGACTCTAGGCACACTCTAAGGTAAGGTATGTAGGCCTTACTGTAGTAGCATACTATTCTGTGACTGTTAGGTAGGTACTTACAAGACAAGCCGACCGACTAAGTCATAAGAGGTGCTTCGGTTTTTTTCCCCAGTGCGGGACAAATGTTTGTATGATATTTGTTCCGCGTCTTTGTAAAGTTGGTAAATAATGATTACTAGTACCTACCTAGGTACCTACCTAGTAGTTACGTGTTATTAGCCCTCTGCACTGACACTAAAAGAAAAGTCGCTATGTGTGTCTTATTAATTAAAAATCAATGCAGGCGCCTTTAAATTTTACACAAGATAAATCAGAAAAGGCAAGCGGCATTTCTATCTCTTTTTTTTTAGAGTTTTTCACAAAGTTTTAATAATACAACCATCGAGATATGAAAGAACTCTATAGTAGAGTGTCAGTCTTCAAGTGAAAACTGACAAAAATCGTCAAAGCGTAGGTGCACTAATGCACTAATTTAGACCTTAAGTTGCTTGAAAAGTGTTCATAGTGCGCGCAATTGACAGCGTGCGCGTAGTTTTAGTGCAGACACTTTTTTCCACGTTTTCCACTGTAGAGTATAAATATCTCGATGAATAACAACCTAGGATTTTTAGGATAATATTTAATTTATTATTTACTACTATGTACTACGACTTGTACGACTACTATGCATAGTCTGGCTATCCCTACAGAACTCGGGGTAGGTATTCTACCTCTAGTACGAGTTGCACAATTCGAAAACTTTCTTGCTCAATTATAATGTATGTTTTTTGGGAATTACGCAACTGGTTTTAAGTAGAAACTGATCGAATAAAGTAGTTAAATGTAATCTTCTTGCAGATTGCAATAATTATCACTCAAAATGACGAAAAAAGGTACTTCTTAAATTAGCTCGATATAGTATACTATAAAAGTTTTCGAATTGTGCAACTCGTACTAGGCCCTCTGATTTCGGAAGAGTAGGTAGGTACCTACTTTATATATTGAGCTGGAATTGTAAACTACGAAAGTTTTCGAATTGTGCCACTTGTACGGAAATGTGGACGGGCTTTATCTCACAATATGTACTACCTCATTGACATAAATTAAACTAATTAAAATATAGTACTACCTACCATATAAAGAACGAACGAAAGCTAGATATAAATAGAAAACACCCTTATCCGTGATAAATATTTGCAAGGCATGCAAAAATTTGAATCCTAGCAGAAATCGAACCTACAAACTTCTGCGTCAGTCTTAGGCATGTAGAATCAGTTTTAGCGACTTCTAGTGATTTTTTTTATATTGAGTAGCGACTCGTATTTAAACGAGCTGGCAGCACTGCACAAAATAAACTAGATGTCATTCATTCACGTGGTTTGTTTTGGTTTCCGTTTCAGTTTCCCAATGAGCACACCTAAGATTTTATACTAGCTTCTGCCCGCGGCTTCGCACGCATGGTACCTGGATAAAAAATAGCCTTTAATGTTATTCCTGGTGTAGCGCTACGTAATGTGCAATGACAATTTGTTATATAGGTACACCTAGTTAACTATCTACAAAGCCTCGGTCTGCCTACTTTAAAACCATATTGCTAAATTTACCCTTATACAGGGTTTATGTGAGATACCTTACCTATAACCTGTAACAAAATGCAATTTAACTCCATGTAATTGACTCCGGTGATCTTCGCAGATCATCTTGGTTAAGCAACACTCCGCCCGGACACTACTTATGTGGGTGATCTGGATGGCATTTCGATCTGAGCGCTTCCGTCCTTCGGAAGGCACGTTATGATATTTTTCCCGGCTTTTTCAGTTGTTAAGCCATGTCGGAGGCCTTCGGGGTAGCCTAAAAATTCCGACATCAGAGTTGGCCTCTATTTCATACGAAGAAGAACAAGACCAATATGTTCCATGCCTCAATTCATATGTTTCATCATCATCATCATCTGCAGCAGCATTAATAGCTTGTTATTTTTCCCAGCCGGAACGATGAACACCTTGTAAAAACTATTGTAAATTTATTGTAAATTTGTATAGTAAATTTATTGTATTGTATGGTATTTTGTATCTAAATTTTGTGTGAGGGAGAAATAAACAATATATATATTAGTAGGATTGCTAGCATTATATGTACGTATATTCTACAGATTACATTTGGTATGTTTATATAACGAAATTATTTTTGGTTACTATTTTTAGGGTAAATCACCATCATACACACCACGAAGGCTGCGAAAAAATTTGCGTTGGACTGCTAAGCTATTAGAAGATACGCGAAAAACTGCGAGCTCTTGGGGAAAAAAAGTTGGCGTTTAATAAAAGAGTAGCGAATTTAGAAAAAATGATTGCAGAATCGAAAGCATAATTTTCTAAATGTTGAAATTTTAGAGAAATAAAAATATATTTCCTATATTATTTTTATTCTTTTTTGCATGTAGGAATTTTGAAAATTATATAGGTAAATGGGGTGTAAGTGGTTCCATCCTCCATCTAAGCGGAACCCAAGCCAACCTCACCTGCACGTGGTGCACCCTGCTAACTAACAAACGAGGCTCTGGCGGCCGGCTGATTGCGGCATAGTGCAGCCTAAAACAACGGCACAGCTACATTCCCTGGCCGCCGATGGGCAGCAGCGTCGGCGGTGCTAGAAGCTGTGCCCTGCGATCCCCAACCCGCATGCCCAGCGTGGGGATTATGGGCATATCCCCCTTCTTATTAGGGGAGGCCTATGTCCAGCAGTGGACTGTTATGGGCTGTTGATGTTGTTGTTGATGATGTTCTTTTATTTTTTGCATGAAGGAATTTTGAAAATTATATAGGTAGGTGTATTCAATAAAATTTGCTAAACATCCTTCCTTCCCTAACATATTATCAAAAGTCATTAAAACTTATTAGTGAAGGTAGATTAACAATGAAAAAAAATTTCGTCATTCGTCTATTAATTAATACTTTACCTGCAGTATTAATTGATAGATTAATACTTTATCTGCATGACATTAATTTCTTGTTAGATTTGGTTTTCTTTGAATTCCTTGTGCAATAAGCAAATATTTTACCCATAATCATCATCAGCCTATAGCAGTCCACTGCTGGACATAGGCCTCCCCTAATGAGCGCCTGAGTCTCCGTCCTGAGCTCGACTCATCCAGCTTCTACCAGCAACATTTCGCAGATCGTTACCACCTGGCCGGAGGGCGTCTTATCAGTATATTTTACCCAAATCTATGGTAATTTTAATTATCTGGCAACCCTGCAGTTGAAATGAGACAGACTCAAGTGGCCACGCTCGCTAAGAATCTACTACTACTTATTCTATGATTTTCTCTATCTATGTTACCCAAAGAGTAAAACCTAGACAGAGAAAGCTATAGACGACGGGATAACTTCATCTCGTTCTTTCAAGAAAGAGAACTACTTATGCGTGCTTCACGCAAATAAGGGAGACCGCACTATATGATTTGCTGTCCCTTATCGCGTGCCGGTTTTTTCGTTCTTTAGCGCAACATTGCGCTAAACAAACTTTGGCAGCTAGCAGCAGTTTCGGAAGATTTTGTGAAAAACTTGCTTGAAACTAAATTATTACCTGGAAAAATTATGTTTCATCTATTGTAAATCAATAATAACAAATGAATGTTATGGATTTCTCTATCAAAATGGATCGGTGTGGTGTATTTTGGTGCAAAAGTGGCAGTGATCAAAACATTCCGGATTTGTCTTTTCATTCGTAAGTATCGTACTTTTGACGAGGTATTTATTCAAAAATGGATTGTTAACTAGACTTCCACAATAAATAACAACATTTAGAGCAGAAATCTGTAAGAAAATAAGCCAAAAAGTGAATTTCAATTTTGTTTTGTTTTGTTTGGTGTTGCCGGCATTTGAAATGAATTTTGCCCACTGCTCATTAATTTTTGGCTCAACTTTCATTTATTTTTAGTGAGCTAGGCGGCTAGAATTTTTGTCACAGATAGGTCTATATCTAGGAAGCCTAAATCTAAAATGGCGTAGTGCGAAAACAAATAGTTTTTGAGATATGATTATTTGAAAATTCAAATTTTTTACTTAATTTCGTCAAACTTGATGACACTGCGGGCAATTTTTTTTTATCACTGAATAGCGAAAATATGATCTTCTTTTTATTTATGGCCTCTGTGGTATTTTTTGGTAATTTGACATTGACAATGATATTTCTCGTTGTTAATGTAATACGTTGAATAGACAGTCGGTTATTAGATTTTTTACTACCACCTGGAAATCCTTCCCGCAGCAGTAGGTTCTAGGACACCCCAACTTGAGTAGCAAAGGTTCTAGATATATCGCAGAACTGACGCAGATCACCCCGATGCCACGTCGTCTTGTGGTCCCTATGCGTAGATTGGATATAAAAAATGTGGAACCAGAAATTCGCGTGGAAGATCCTGAGTCGAGCTAGCCCACGAGGACGAGTGGACAAAGCGACACTCAGGGCCGACGAGGTCAAGTATCCGAATCAAATATTCAATTTTTTGATTTGAAACTGTTTTTAAACTGATCATAGGTCATAGGTCCCTCTCCCGGTAGTGTGTTTTGACGTATATTGTTAAATTTTTTTTCTCTCGTTAACTTCAAAACTTAATTGATAACTTAACTTAATTGATAACTTTATTGTTAAAGTGAACTGGAACCTACCAGATAGGTACATATTTTAAGTACCCAGTCTACGTAACTTAGCCTAAGTACCTAATCAAAACTATTAATGTATGTATTTTGAGACTATTCAAATAGCAAGTATGTTTAAACCTCAGTGGTTTTTTGGTTGCTATTTATAATTAAAAACATTTATTATGTAAAACTTTTAAATGATAAATAAAAAAAAAAAAAAAAAAATTATCGGAAACTGTGAGATTCCCCCTTTTAGAGGGAGAGTCCTCACGCCCTCCCTGCCCTTCCCCACCCCATAAGTTCATTACATATAAAGGAAAGTCGTTTCATATTTTATTAGAACTTTAAATTATATAATTTCTTTGGTTCATTATTATTTGCATAGCCCGGTTTAAAGATGACGTTTTAATTTCAGGATAAAAAACCAAAGGGCCACGTAATTCAATGGATGGTAACTGAAAATACACCTGTATGTCTCCAGTTATATGAATCTTCCACAGTAAGTATAAAAAACTTTAGTCTATTTTGATAGTGATTTTATCGTTTAAAAGCCATGTGCTATTTGGTCAACCTTGACTAACCGAGGTCTAATGAATGTATAGGAAAATAGACCACGAAAACCAAAGAATTCATTATTTTTTATATGTTGTGCTATTAAATGTTAGGTTATTGTTATTATTATTATTATCATACCTACAATGGTAGAATTAGTTCATTTTTGTTTTGGTTTAAAACTGTTTTTTTATTCAGACTAGAGAACCAGAGGCTACGTTAAATCAACGGATCATTCAGATTTAAAACGGATTCGGGATTCGTCAGTCACAACTGACAGCATTTTTTGACAATACACCTATATGCCCCCAATTATTTAAATCTGCCACAGTAAGTAAGTATCAAAAAGCCTAAGCTATATTTTATCAAAACCGGGTAAGTGAAACCCAAGATACTGCTTGCCTTCTCCGAAGTACCCGCAAATTTAATTAGCTAGTTGTGGCTTCAATTCCCACTGCGGAGCAAGTGTTTGCATGTTCTGTTTGGGGCTACATGATGTTGTGTGATTACGTCCCGCATTATTTATTTATTTACAATGGACTTTGGCTGACAGGAAAGAAACACTTTAATGTTAGCTCCAGTTTTCAAAAAGTTTTCACTAAGATTTTATACTAGCTTCTGCCCGCGGCTTCGCACGCATGGTACCTGGATAAAAAATAGCCTATAATGTTATTCTTGGTGTAGCTCTACATAATGTGCAATGACAATTTGTTATATAGGTACACCTAGTTAACTACCTACAAAGCCTCGGTACTATATAACCATATTGCTAAATTTACCCTTAGACAGGGTTTATGTGAGATACCTTACCTAGAACCTCTAACACAATGCAATTTAACACCATGTAATTTACTCCGGTGATCTTCGCAGTTCATCTTGGTTAAGCAACACTCCGCCCGGACACTACTTATATGGGTGATCTGGATGGCATTTAGATCTAAGCGCTTCCGCCCTTTGGAAGGCACGTTAAGATGTTCTTCCCGGCTTTTTCAGTTGTTAGCCATGTCGGAGGCTTTCGGGTGGCCTAAAAATTCCGACATCAGAGTTGGCCACTATTTCATACGAAGAAGAAGAAGACGAATATGTTCCATGCCTCAATTAATATGTTTCATCATTATCATCAGCAGCAGCATTAATAGCTTGTTATATTTCCCAGCCAGAACGATGAAGACCTTGTAAAAGCAATAAATTTATTGTATTGTATTGTATTTGTATCTAAATTTTGCGTGAGGGAGAAATAAACAATACTCAATACCTTTCGCCTTTATTATATTAGTAAGATTGCTAGCCTTTTATGTAGGTACGTATTTTCTACAGTGGTTTAAATACCGAAATTAATTTTTGATTACTGTTTTTAGGGTAAATCACCATCATACACACCACGAAGGCTGCGGAAAAAAATTGCGTTGGACTGCTAAGCTATTAGAAGATACGCGAAAAACTGCGAACTCTTGGGGAAAAAGTTGGCGTTTTATAAAAAAGTAGTTAATTTAGAAAATATGATTGCAGAATCGAAAGCATAATTTTCTAAATGTTGAAGTTTTGGAGAAATAAAAATATATTTCCTATAATTCTATTCTTTTTTGCATGTAGGAATTTTGAAAGCTTATACAAGAAACATAAAGACATGCGTGAACGACAACTTAGGATACAAATAAATAATAGGATATTTTTTGCCGTTCTGTAAAAAATCAATGCAAAAGATATCTTTATTCATGTCCGTTAAAATATTCAATAGTCTCCCCGAAGACTTGAAAGATTTGACACTTAGCCTTATTAAATTAAGACTTCACAAATAGCAACGACTTCAAAAAAATTTCGTCATGCAATTAATCTATTAATTAATACTTTACCTGCAGTATTAATTGATGGATTAATACTTTATCTGCATGACATTAATTTCTTGTTAGATTTATATGTTACCCATTATCATCATCAGCCTATAGCCGTCCACTGCTGGACATAGGCCTCCCCTAATGAGCGCCTGAGTCCCTGTCCTGAGCTCGACGCATCCAGCTTCTACCAGCAGCATTTCGCAGATCGTTACCACCTGGCCGGAGGGCGTATTATCAGTATATTTTACCCAAATCTATGGAAATTTTAATTATCTGGCAACCCTGCTGTTGAAATGAGAAAGACTCGGGTGGCCACGCTTTATATATATCTATAGGTACCAATAACTAAAGAAACAAATTACATTTAGATACATAGATTAAGTATATATATAGATTTATAGTTTGCGTGGCCACCCTAGTCTTTCTCATTTCAACTAAAGGGTTGCCACATAATAAAAATTTCCATAGATTTGGGTAAAATATACTGATAATACGCCCTCCGGCCAGGTGGTAACGATCTGCGAAATGCTGCTGGTAGAAGCTGGATGCGTCGAGCTCAGGACAGGGACTCAGGCGCTCATTAGGGGAGGCCTATGTCCAGCAGTGGACTGCTATAGGCTGATGATGATAATGGGTAAAATATAAATCTAACAAGAAATTAATGTTATGCAGGTAAAGTATTAATCTAACAATTAATACTGCAGGTAAAGTATTAATCTATCAATTTTTTCATTTACACAAATTTTTTTTTTCATTTATAATCTACCTTCACTAACAAGTTTTAATGACTTCTGATAATATATTAGGGAAGGAAGGATGTTTAGACAATTTGATTGAATGCACCTACCTATATAATTTTCAAATCAAATCAAATCAAATTATATTTATTTGAATAAAAGTATGGTAATTACAAAGGAAAATCTTAAAGGCTATGTGGATTGCATACTTATACTTCATTACAGAAGCGTGCAAATATTAAATTGTTATATGTATATATGTCATTAATTATCATTGATATCGGTTAATTTTACTTAACAATAATTAAGTTGACAATCAAGATTACTTAATAAATATATGTCAAAATGAAAACTAACCATTCAAAAGAAGAAATAAAAATAGTAAATTATTATTTCGTTTTAATAAATTCGTTTGATCGTATAAAAGCATTTATCTACAAGCCATTACAAGCAATTACAAAGGAAAGGATCTTAAAGGCTATGTGGATCGCATACTTATACTTCATTACAGAAGCGTGCAAATATTAAATTGTTATATGTTTATATGTCATTAATTATCATTGATATCGGTTAATTTTAATTAACAATAATTAAGTTGACAATCAAGATTACTTAATAAATATATGTCAAAATGAAAACTAACCATTCAAAAGAAGAAATAAAAATAGTAAATTATTATTTAGTTTTAATAAATTCGTTTGATCGTATAAAAGCATTTATCTACAAGCCATTTGTGAAGTCTTATTTTAAAAAGGCTAAGTGTCAAATCTTTCATGTCTTCGGGGAGACTATTGAATATTTTAACGGACATGAATAAAGATATCTTTTGCATTGATTTTTTACAGAACGGCAAAAATATCCTATTATTTATTTGTGTCCTAAGTTGTCGTTCACGCATGTCTTTATGTTTCTTGTATAAGCTTTCAAAATTCCTACATGCAAAAAAGAATAGAATCATAGGAAATATATTTTTATTTCTCAAAAACTTCAACATTTAGAAAATTATGCTTTCGATTCTGCAATCATATTTTCTAAATTCGCTACTCTTTTATTAAACACCAACTTTTTTCCCCAAGAGCTCGCAGTTTTTCGCGTATCTTCTAATAGCTTAGCAGTCCAACGCAAATTTTTCCGCAGCCATCTTGGTGTGTATGATGGTGATTTACCCTAAAAACAGTAATCGAAAATTAATTTCGGTATTGAAACATAACAATTAATGTAATCTGTAGAAAATACGTACATAAAAGGCTAGCAATTCTACTAATATAATAAAGGCGAAAGGTATTGAGTATTGTTTATTTCTCCCTCACGCAAAATTTAGATACAAAATACAATACAATACAATAAATTTATTTCTTTTACAAGTTACACACGTACATCGTTCTGGCTGGGAAAAATAACAAGCTATTAATGGCGCTGCTGATGATGATGATGAAACATATGAATTGAGGCATGGAATATATTGGTCTTCTTCTTCTTCGTATGAAATAGTGGCAAACTCTGATGTCGGAATTTTTAGGCCACCCGAAGGCCTCCGACATGGCTAACAACTGAAAAAGCCGGGAAGAACATCTTAACGTGCCTTCCGAAGGACGGAAGCGCTCAGATCTAAATGCCATCCAGATCACCCATATAAGTAGTGTCCGGGCGAAGTGTTCCTTAACCAAGATGATCTGCGAAGATCACCGGAGTAAATTATTTACATGGTGTCAAATTGCATTATGTTACAGGTTATAGGTAAGGTATCTCACATAAACTCTGTCTAAGGGTAAATTTAGCAATATGGTTATATAGTAGGCAGACCGAGGCTTTGTAGGTAGTTAACTAGGTGTACCTATATAACAAATTGTCATTGCACATTATGTAGAGCTACACCAGCTGTGTGAGAAGCCGCGGGCAGAAGCTAGTATAAAATCTTAGTGAAAACTTTTTGAAAAATGGAGCTAACATTAAAGTATTTCTTTCCTGTCAGTCAAAGTCCATTGTAAATAAATAAATAAATAATGCGGGACGTAATCACACAACATCATGTAGCCCCAAACAGAACATGCAACATTTGCCCCGCAGTGGGAATTGAACCCACAACTAGCTAATTTAATTTGCGGGTACTTCGGAGAAGGCAAGCAGTATCTTGGGTTTCACTTACCCGGTTTTGATAAAATATAGCTTAGGCTTTTTGATACTTACTTACTGTGGCAGATTTAAATAATTGGGGGCATATAGGTGTATTGTCAAAAAATGCTGTCAGTTGTGACTGACGAATCCCGAATCCGTTTTAAATCTGAATGATCCGTTGATTTAACGTAGCCTCTGGTTCTCTAGTCTGAAATAAAAAAAACAGTCTAAACCAAAACAAAAATGAACGAATTCTATCATTGTAGGTATAAAATCAGTATCAAAATAGATTAAAGATTAAAGATTTTTATACATACTGTGGAAGATTCACATAACTGGAGACATAAAGGTGTATTTTCAGTTACCATCCATTAAATTACGTGGCCTTTGGTTTTTTATCCTGAAATTAAAACGTCATCTTTAAACTGGGCTATGCAAATAATAATGAACCAAAGAAATTATATTATTTAAAGTTCTAATAAAAAATGAAACGACTTTTCTTTATATGCTTATAGCTTATAGCTTATAGCTTATGGGGTGGGGAAGGGCAGGGAGGGAGTGAGGACCCTCCCTCTAAAAGGGGGAAACTCACAGTTTCCGAGAAAAAATGAATTACGTTTTGAGGTTAACGAGAGAAAAAAAATTAAACAATATACGCCAAAACACACTACCGGACTACTACGGACCTATGACCTATGATCAGTTTAAAAACAGTTTCAAATCATAAAAATGGATATTTGATTCGGGTATTCGACCCTGAGCCGGCCTCGTCGGCCCTGAGTGTCGCTTCGTCCACTCGTCCTCGCGGGCTAGCTCCACTCAGGATCTTCCACGGGAATTTCTGGTTCCACATTTTTTATATCCAATCTACGCATAGGGACCACAAGACTACCTGGCATCGGGGTGATCTGCGTCAGTTCTGTGATATTGCTACTCAAGTTGGGGTGTCCTAGAACCTACTGCTGCGAGAAGGATTTCCAGGTGGTTGTAAAAAATCTAATAACCGACTGTCTATTCAACGTATTACATTAACAACGAGAAATATCATTGTCAATGTCGAATCACCAAAAAATACCACAGAGGCCATAAATAAAAAGAAGATGAATTTTCAAATAATCATATCTCAAAAACTATTTGGTTCCGCACTACGCCATTTTAGATTTAGGCTTCCTAGATATAGACCTATCTGTGACAAAAGTTCCAGCCGCCTAGCTCACTACAAATAAATGAAAGTTGAGCCAAAAATTAATGTGCAGTGGGCAAAATTCATTTCAAATGCCGGCAACACCAAACAAAACAAAACAAAATTGAATTTCACTTTTTGGCTTATTTTCTTACAGATTTCTGCTCTAAATGTTGTTATTTATTGTGGAAGTCTAGTTAATAATCCATTTTTGAATAAATACCTCGTCAAAAGTACGATACTTACGCTTGAAAAGACAAATCCGGAATGTTTTGATCACTGCCACTTTTGCACCAAAATACACTACACCGATCCATTTTGATAGAGAAATCCATAACATTCATTTGTTATTATTGATTTACAATAGATGAAACATAATTTTTCCAGGTAATAATTTAGTTTCAAGCAAGTTTTTCACAAAATCTTCCGAAACTGCTGCTAGCTGCCAAAGTTTGTTTAGCGCAATGTTGCGCTAAACAACGAAAAAACCGGCACGCGATAAGGGACAGCAAATCTATAGTGCGGTCTCCCTTATTTGCATGAAGCACGCATAAGTAGTTCTCTTTCTTGAAAGAATGAGATGAATTATCTCGTCGTCTATAGCTTTCTCTGTCTAGGTTTAGATAGGTACTGTATCTATGGAGTAAAATAACGCTGAAATGTTACCACAGATTTTTAATTCTAGCTATTTTCTCTTTGGTCAGATCAGATGGTCGGGTTTTGTTTTCGTATCTCATTTTTTTCTAGAAGTTTTAGTATTACAATAGGTACTTATACTTATTTTTTATTTGCTAGTACTGATCAACAGTTTGGTACTAAAACGAGGCTTCAGTCGTCATAACTTCGTCAATAATTGCAAGGATGTTTATTGTGGGCCTAACCGGAGGTATCGCAACGGGCAAAAGCACAGTCCTTTCCATCTTTGAGGAGCACGGCATTCCAGTTATTGACGCTGACGCCGTGGCCAGAAAAGGTAGGTATTCATTTAATAGGCTCAACTTTCATAGGACCTATAGTTGTAGTCAGCTAGGCGGGCGGTTGAAACTTTTTCATAAATATGTAGGTCTATGCCTAGGAAGCTTAAATCTGAATTTGCGTACGGAGGAAACAATAATTATCCTAGTTAGAACTCTTGTCGCGGATTTTTGGACATTTTAAAAATATATTCCTAAATCAAAAATTATAGACTTATGGTAACCATTTAATGAGGGCTGTTCGAGAAATATTCAATGTGTGATGCTGGTGTAAAAGAGTTATACTTTAGTCCCATACAAATACCTCTATCTGCTGCAACCATAGTGTATTTTTACATAAACTACTGCTAATGCCAATCTGTCAAATATTGAATTTCGTTATGATGGTCGGAACAATGGCCGAACATGTAAATTGCTACTGGACAGGGAACATCTGCCCTGCTGGCCAGACAAACTGTGCTAAGACTGGCATACCAGATGTCCAATACTATACAAGCGAAGGTGGAATGAGTTTGACACCAACAATTTTCAACAAGGCAAAATATTAAGTACACATTCTGCTAACATTCTCTGTCGAGTTCCACAAAATGCATAATGCATGCAACACCCTCCCGCCCCTGCAGAATCTTAATCAAATCGCTTACTTTTACTTCACTCACCAACTATCACTTACTGTTCTAAATATCTTGCCTGTTAAAATATCTTGTAATTGATTTCTGCAAAGTCACGCCTGAGTCAATTAATTACCAACAACTTTGTATAAACAACTTGAGGTCTTTGCCCAGCAGTGAGACAGTACAGGCTAGAAACAACAAATGTTTTTTTATTGGATGTATGTACCCTTTAAATAATATCAGATCATCCAGCGAACTTACTATGCTAAACTGAGTTTATTGTATTGGGGAACTGTATACTTATTTGTACTTACTGCGATTTGTTAATTGCTGTCAAATAAAAACTCTGCTTCATATGCGTCAAGGCTCAGCTTCATCTGTTAGGTTTGCAGTCCTAGTGCTGCTAGCCCATGATTCATGTTGAGATATAGAGGATAATATTTTTAGTGGATAGGATCTCATCTTAGTCATTAAAGTTAATGTTACTAGCCTAATTTTCCCCATCAGTTAGCATATTGTTTAATATTTGCTGGAGCAACAGTGAAAGTTCTTTGTTATAACCTAATTTTAGTACTAAATGTAAATTATGCATGTAAACACAAATAATAAATAAATAATGCTGGACACTATCAGCATCATGTAGCCCCAAACTAAGCAGAGCTTGTATTATGGGAACCACATGACTGATATACTAAGATAAATAACTTTTGTTTGTACTTACATACATACATAGAGCCGTGGTGGCCTAGTGGGATATACCCCGACTTAAGATCTGGAGGTCGTGGGTTCGAATCCCAGACATGCACCTATGGATTTTTCGTTTCGAAAAATTTATGTACGCATTACCACGAGCTCGAAACGGTGAAGGAAAACATCGTGAGGAAACCGGCATGCCCTCGAACTAAAAAGTTCGAAAGGTATGTGCTAGGTTAGTGTTCCAATAAAAAAGCGGCGATAGGCTTGCAATCTGTCACGTGGAATGCTAGCTGCTTGCAAAAAGTGGGCATGTATCGAACGTAATGTTTGGACTTGCCTCTGACTACCCCCTTTAGGTATCCTCAATAGATTTGCGTACTGAGCAATATTTGAAGATATCCATAATTGGGAAAAAGTCGTGAAGATGTATATTACATAAAACGAGTACATAGAAAACACTCAGACCTGAGACAAATATTTGCAAATCATGCAAACATTGGTATCGAGGCGGAAATCGAATCCGCAACCGTCTGCGTCTCAGGCGGGCCTTCAACCACTGCGCCTTTGAGGTCGTCAGTGCATATATTTTTATATTTTACGTTTCCGTGTTACCATCGCAAATAAATGCCTTTTTACTTTACTTTACTTTACCTGTCGGGTAACCAATGATTGGGAACTGCTTGCGGCATGGCTTACAGTGTTCTGAGCAGATCATCTTGGTTAAGCAACACTCCTTTCTGTCACTATTTGATGGGTGACCGTTTAGTTGCATTTAGATCTGAACGTTTCTATCTTTGGAAGGCATGTTGTAGGCATATGAGCAGCTTAAAAACAACGGCAACCTCTTTTTAAAGGTTAAAGTAATAATTTTGGCCCTTTGCGATTTCAAATGTGGTTTGTAGAATAGATTAGATAACCTTCTCGCTCATTTTGTTAGATATTGATAGTAGCAATGTGACATTCACGTGACTTTAATAAACTTTATAATTATGCTGATTAACTCTAGCAATGACTGAAACGAAAAGTTACATTGGGCGAATTGCCAGTTAAAACACAAGAGGTTACAAGTTCGGTTTCCTTTGAGGGACAAATTATTGCATGATCTGCAGATATTTGTTTTGTTTCCGGTATTGGTGTACCTACTCATAGTTCTGGATAGCTACATCAAAATAATTCTATATAGTGTTAGGTAGTTGTCCCACTGCCAAAGATGAGCGAGATACGTATAGAAGCTAGAAACGAGTTGGCGGGATACGAAAAGTCGCTCATCGGCGCGGTGGAACAGGTGTCTAAGACTATAGATGTATTAATTAATAATGAGTAAGATGTAATATGTGAATATTATGTTTTGTTTTGTGTGTAATAAATAATAATAATGTTTTGTATTCTGTAAGTATGTATGTATGTACAAGCAATTTAACATTGCAACAAACCTAAATTTACAAGTACATTCAGAACAACAAAATGAGTATAAATCAGGATGTATTATTTAATAATGTAATCATGCAGAGATCTGCGGGATGATTGGCTAACTCCGTTTTTACAAACTTTGACATTTCGTCCGTCGAAATTCAATGAACGTCATTGATAAACGGTCACAGTTTGTTAAAACAGGATCGGCGTCAATCATTTCTGTTTGCAACAGAATTAGCCGATCACCCCGCAGCTGACCTAATTGATCCAATGACTGTTTAATATGCTCAAAGCAAATTCATAATTTGAATGTGACAGGTATGCTTCGCGAAATGTTTCTTTGGTGACATTTATGCTGAAACTAGCTGCCCCATTGTTGAAACAATAGATAATCCTCTGGATCTCATGTTGATCTACTTATTAAACAAAGATTTTGGTATGGAACTAAGTGTAGTTGAAAATGTTTTAGGATGGATGGGATGGGTCCAGTAGTTTAGTGGTAAATTTCCATGGAACTCGTTTCGAATACTATTGGGCGCCCCACGATTGCGACGGCTTCCAAGTTTTTTACCGCTGCACTATATCAGAGGCCCCACCACACCAGCTTATATCAGTCCACTGCTGGACATAGGACTCCCCTAATAAAGAGGGATATGCCCATAATCCCCACGCTGGGCATGCGGGTTGGGGATCTGTTGGGAATTTAACTGTGCCGGTGTTATGCTATTCTATGCCGCATTCAGCAGTTTGTTAGATAGCAGGGTGCACCAAGGGAACGTCAGGTTGGCTTAGATTCCGAAGCTGTAGGTTGGAACTCCTTACACCCCATCAGGGGCCGAAATTTGGGAAATTCTTTCATAGTGCACCCTACGTTATGCATGAAACATACTCTACATTTTTCAAATCTCTAAAACATATTGTGCGTTGTTTGTCAGTCAGTCAGTCAGGTTCTGCTTCATTGTAGTTTTATATGTTAGAAGAACAGACATAGACAAAATTGCTCGCCTTCTATATTGTTTTGCTCTAATATAATGATTATAATGGCCACAATCTGGCTAAGTGAATGTGGACTGTCTATTTCAGCATTGCCGGCTTTTGCTATGTTGTCGATTGTGCGTGTGGAAGATACAATATGGTTTGCCTGTGTATAAGGATACCTATAGGATAATACCTACTCGATGTCATTGGGGTTTATTGTGCATTGCCCTCCTTTTTGCCTGACCACAGTTAGCCTGGCGCGCGCGACATGTACATATACTATAATGAAGTTAAAAATCAGTGTCTATTCTTCCAGTTATAGAACCAGGCACAAAAGGATGGAAAGAGTTGAGAAAGTGTTTTGGGGATGAAATCCTACTGCCCGATGGAAAGGTCGACCGGTCGAAGCTCGGAGAACTAGTCTTCAATGATATCGAGAAGAGGAAGAAACTCAATGCCATTACCCATCCCATGATACAAACAGCTATGCTGAAAATAGCGATGGGATATTTTTTTCGTGGCCACTCGTATATCGTGATGGAGGTTCCTCTTCTTTTCGAAACAGGAAAAATGCTCACGTTTATGCATAAAATTATCACAGTTGTATGGTAAGTAAGTATCTTATAAGTGGATCTAGTCTTTTGGATCTTTGCCCCAAGTCTTAGATGATCAATATAATCATTAAGTTGTAAATTTTACTTACTGAACGGGTACTGTAGTGCATAGTGACGGGCTTGCCCAGCACCTATACCTATATTTTTTTCGAAACGATAAATTCATTAGGTGGGGCCTACCCACCAGGGGGGGGAGCGGGTCGAGAAATCGCCAAAATCACCTCACGTAATTAATGGACCTTATGAGTTAGAAAAAAACTACTAAATACATACAAAATGAAACTTAAGTTTATGATTAACTTTTGACATAACAGTGATCAGCGAGGTGATTGGCTATCTCTGTTGCAAACAAAAATGATTGACACCGATCCTGTTTCAACAAACTGAGACAGTTTGTCAATTGACGTTCATTGAATTTCGACGGATGAAATGTCAAAGTTTGTAAAAACAGGATCGGTTTCAATCATTTCTGTGTGCAACAGAGTTAGCCAATCACACCGCAGATAAACTCTTCTAAAACAGATAGTGTCATAAATTTTTGTTTAAAACCAACTTTTTGTAGGAACTAGAATAAGTTGTTATAGGTACTTAAAACATCTTATTTGGCTTGGATATTATAGGTACCTATAACATATTATTTGGCACTAAAAATATAAATCTATGTGTCACCAATCTTGTTTTCTTTTCCAGTGAAGATTATCAGCAACGAGCGAGGCTGATCAATAGGAACGAAATACCATTAGAATTAGCCAAAAAGCGAATCGACTGTCAAATGCCTTTAGAACAGAAAGTGGCGAAGTCACATTTCGTTATAGATAACTCTGGAAACCTGTCCAATACGAAGAAACAAACGGAGAATATTATTAGTACACTCAAAAGGTCCAAATTCACTTGGTGAGTAGCAACATAGAGTTGGATGCCAGACGGAGTAGACTCAAGCGCACCAGACATACATTCAACAACAACAATATCAGTCCACTGCTGGAAACGTACCCTAATCAGGAGAATAAGCCCATAATCCCCACGCTGGGTATGTGGGCTGGGGAGCGCAGGGTAGCAGGGTATAGCCTCTCGCACTGCCGACGCCGCTGCCCGTCGGTAGCTACTGAATTTCACTGTGCCGGTGTTAGGCTTGTGCTATGCCCCAATCATTCGGCGGGCGGCAAGAGCCCCATTTGTTGGTTGGCATTGGCAGGGTGCACCACGAGCCGGCGAGGTTGGCTTGAGATCCGAAGATAGATTGGAATAAGTATAATCATCACCATCACTTATTTAAGGTGACTATAAGGGTCAAACCTCCCTCTCGCTCGCACTATTCAACATTTTTGAAGATATAAAAACAATGAATGTAGTTATGCAAAATAGCAAACCTTCACGGTATAGTCGCCTTAAGAGTTGCGCTCTTATCGGCGCAACTGATGCATTGATTCTGCCTTTTTATTAATTATTATCTATTGACGACAGGTTTCGCTGATTTGTCCATGTTACCGTCAGTATTATGTAATCCGGTATTATATACAATACCTAGGCAATGTATAAAATACCTGAATCGTTAAGTAAATGAGTTCTTGAGTGGAGACCTCGGAGTAATGTAGAGCGCCCTCCGGCCAGTTGGAGTGACAATCTGTGAAAGTCAGCTGGTAGATGCTAGATGTGTCGAGCTGAGGACAGGGCGCAATGGCGCTCATTAGGGGAGGTCTATGTCGAGAAGTGGACTGCTATAGGCTGATGACGATGATGAGCCCGAATTGTGCAGATTACCGGTAGCATCTATACCACACAGTGTCGAAATGTCTTAATTTGTGCAACTTTTAGGCATTGACACTACACTATTTTAATTAATTTAGTAACAGTGTTTTAGTAGGTATCCAGTTATCAAATTTATTCTTGAATGCGTTTATAGAGGAAATAGTAATAACTTCTTCTGGCAAATGATTCCAGTTTCGGACCACTCTGTTACTGAGGAAACACTTCGAAACACTTCGCAGTATTTGTTTTAGATGGTTGGTGCACGGCTTATGTTACAATTGTGACCTCTAAATTTTAAACTTTCTTTCATTATGAAATTAGGCGAATTTTAGTAAGATTATTATGAATGCCAGAGATAATTTTGAATGACTCGATTAGGTCGCCACGAAGACGTCTTTCCCCTGGTGTAGTGAGGCATAGTGCGCGGCGTCTCTCTGGGTAGGGCAAACGACGAAGAGCAGGTGGATTTTATTTGTTTTTCTTTGTGTACTCCATCGGGTCTATATATTTCTGAAAGTAGGAAAGTATATTTTAGTGGGAAGTTAATTTATTTAAACCTTTGTTCCAGCTACTTGCGGGTGACATTAGTGATGTTATTTCTCTCGATATGCGGGACTGGCTGCCTGGTGTTCCACAAATACAGCAATGATTATTAGCTCTATTATTATTCAAGGTCAAAATTCAGCTAAACTAAACTGTAAGTTTTATCATAAAAATTGTAGATCGTGCGATCATCTATAAAAATTGCTCATACAATTTTTTTCCTAAGAACCACATTTCCGTGATAAAGCGGTTCGAATATGTATTTAAAAAAACAGTGTTCTTCATAATAGGCATGTCAATTGTCTTTATATACATCACTGAGCCGTAATACAAGTAATTCCAAGCAAGCGTTTATATTTTATAGAAACAACATCTATTAATTGTTAAAGATTTACGTCTTCAGTATGTTTATAAGTAGGTAACCAAGCGGCATAGCACATCCTACATCAGCTTAGCTAAATCCCCTGGCCACCAACGAGCAGCAGTGTCGGTGGTGCGAGAAGCTGTGCCCTGCGATCCCCAACCCGCATGCCCAGCGTGGGGATTATGGGCATATCCCCCTTTATTAGGGGAGGTTTATGTCCAGCAGTGGACTGATATAGGCTGGTGTGGTGTGTGGATGTAAAAAGAACGCTGAAAGAAGTGAAGAGGGGGTGTTTGAGCACGGGTAAAACATACACCGATAAATCGCCTACTGCGCAGCTTACCGCCAGCGTTCTTTTACGTGACGCGACTTTTACCCGTGCCCATACCTCGTTCCGATCGTCCACTATACCGCTCCCCGTTCCGTTGGCGAAGGTCAACAGCCGGTTAAATGAATATATCATCATCATCCACTGCCCGACTTTATCCACTGCTGGATATAGGCCCCCGGAGTTAATGCCATCCACCACGGTCTTGTGCTAGTCGTATCCACGCTCGCCCGGCGACGCGTACTATGTCTACGACCCATCTCGCTACTGGTCTTCCGACGCTTCTTTTGCCTGCCCTCGGCCACCATTCGGTCAATGTCTTGCTCCACCTGTCATCACCACGCCTCGCAATGTGTCCCGCCCGTCCCCAATTGAACTCCATAAGTCGATTTCCAATGTCATGGACTGTTGTCCGTTTTTGGATCTCGATGTTAGTAGGGACTTGATCTATAAGTTTGATGCCGAGCATAGCTCGCTCCATGGCTCTCTGTGCTACTCTCTTTCTATACACAGCCTCATGGGTAAGCGTCCATGTCTCGACACCAGAAGTCATTTAGGCAGAACACATTGATTGAACAAGCGGGTCTTCAGACACTGGAACTATGGAAAATGAATATATAGGTATTATTAATTTTAAGGTACCTAACTTAAGAAATGATTGGTTTCCCATCCACCCTCTTCAAGTTTTATTTTCGCTACAAAAATTATCCTACGTCCTTCTCCAAGGTCCCTTGTCTCAATCCAAAATGCATTAAAATTAGTTCAGTGCGTTAGGCACTTCTCCGACCGCTGACGATGAACGAGTAACGAGTTGGCGAGCAGCGGGAAGCGAGTGTGTAGTTCCGATAGTTTTGTCGATGGGCTGTAAGCGAGTGCGAGTGCGACGGGCGATTACTCGCGGTACTCGCGTACGCCGTACGTTACCAATTTTTAAGTTGTATAGCCGCACTGTAGAGAAGTGACTGCTAGTTGGTTTCTCGACGTTGCTTCTGACCGCCAAGCGAGCATCGCTGAGTGAGAATTATCTTTGATAGCTCTTGTGCTCAGTGACAAACTTGTGGAACTAGTCCGGGCCGGCATGGCAGTATGAACAGTCAGCGATCAACTATTAATATATGCATAGCTTTTGTTTACGCGGAATGTTATATATATTGTACGTTTCTTTACCGAGAAAATAGCCGATAGTTTACTCGCCGTCGCGGCGGTGCGCGGTGGGACAACTGCCTTAGGAGTGAATTTTCATAGAATCATTTTTATCCATTTTGAAAATTTTCAATACTTTGTTATTTCCATTTCCTACTTAAAAAGGCATTTTTAAGGATTTTTAACCATGAATCAAAATTACCCAAAAACTTCATCACTTCATGTCACCTCCGCAAAAAGATTTTTTGAATAATATTATTTAAAAAAAAGAATCATCAAAATCTATTCATTATTGCCGGAATTTCGGAACCTCATCTTTTTTGAAGTCGGTTAAAAACCTGATATTATTTTTCGAATGACGGCTTACCATGGTGCGGAAGTCACTTTTTAGGTACGACCAACATCGAAAGAAATAGGCGATAGTTGGAAGGTAGGTACGTATATGTGTTCCCTACACATATACGTACCTACCTCTACCTTCCATTTCAACAACCATTACATGATATGATATCATACAAACATTTGTCTTGCGGCAGGAACCAAACCCGAAACCTTCTGCGTCGTAGGCACTGCGCAGTTGTGCTACTAAGGTCGTCAACTTCAAAGCACTGCTCATATTTTGTAGATAATTTAGGCCACCGATGAGTTTTATTACTGTGCATTGTTAAATATGGACATGGATTTTGTTAAAGAAATAAAATAAAAATTTTGCAGCTTGCAGCATAAGATTCGGACTGTCATACAGCGGACAGCATACGGACGAGAACGGCCAAGTGGTCAGAACCTGGGATGCGTGCAACAACATCAAGCCGTTCCGTTTCGAGAGTGCCACCAAGTTCCAGCACTATATCTACTGCAACACGAACAATTATTTCGCTGCTGAGTACGGTCCAATGAATTCATCATGGTTAAGACTTATGAAGGTGACATGGAGTGAGTGACAAAGCCATAATTATCAATATAATATAATCAATGAGAAGTTTCGATGAGTAAGTAGTAAGTAAAAAAAAAGATTTATGTATTTTGTAGCCTTAAGTTCGTTCCATTATGTATTGAACTTACGTCTAAGTTGTAAATGATAAATTATTCATGTAATATGTAATGTAATGTAAGAAATTGTACCTAAAATATTATATAAAAGTTATATCTTATTATTATATATTATTATTAATAAATTATAATAATAATATAAATATATATAAATATTATAATGTAATTTAAGAGTAGCTCTTGTCGGTGTAGTGATGAAATCTCCCTTTTTTTTTTTTAGCTAATTTCCTTACGGTCTTTGTCTCCTTTTACAACATGACTGCGACTGCCTGTCTTTGTATTTATTGGTATGCTCAAAATAACTATTTGCTTTTGTCAAAAAAATATGGTCTCCCTATTTCACGTAATAGTGTATAGTTTATTTACAGGGGAAATAACTAGTATGCCTTCTATTTTCTTTAAAAAATATCATGATAAAATTGTTTTACATCCTATAGACCCTCTACGCATATATCTAAAATGTTTCGACTCAAATATCTCTTTCTTCTTCTATTTGTGGCCTCTGTAGTGTCAGTGTCTAAATCGACAAGATTTAACACAGCTGGATGGAACTCATTACGATGATAAGTAAAACTGATAATAGAACCCCTGTAGTTTTAGAAACATACAAAATATAATATCTATCTTATATCTATCTTCCCTAAAAACCCTTCGTGTGCTAGTCAGTCTCGCACTTGACAGGTTTTCTCTGTTTCATCATTTGATATTTCCTAACCGACTTCACAAAAGGAGGATGTTACCTATAATGTTACTTGAACGACCGATACACGGGATATAGCAAGAATCCTCATATAATACCTTATTCCTTACGCAAAGCTCATTCCGATTGGCTTAAGCCGATTATGCTTCTATTATGTGTATGAAGAGCTGACTTGATCAGACTCTAATAAGCATCCTGATTTATCATAAAATCATTGAGTTACGATTCTACATATAGTTGAGTCGGCACTAAGTAAGCAGTAATAGTATTTTGCTACAGTCTGTTATATATAGTAAAATATAGGATAGACGGGACATTGACATTGACATACACGTAGTGATGTCAATGTGTTTTCATTGGTTTGACAAATGAAATTGGTTTTAGTCATCGTGTTATTAATATTTATTTGATGCGTTTATTTAAGTGTATTTTGCAATTTATTTATGAAGAATTCACTCGTGAGGCCAGCAGTCAAGTCGACGTACCTAGGACAGTCTACTAATGGTGATGGCACTATTCAAATAATCTTTAAGTACAGACAGCGTCAGAGTCTGGTAACCCCCCTAGTTAACGTTAGTAGGTTCAAACCGTCGCGGTGTCGGTCGTGGATCTCGAACTTTTTGCACAAATGTGTGTTTTATAAACCTTCTCCTTGCTTACGTATATTTAATTTCGTCCATATATCTATATGAGACGATGGAGTGGCGGTTACAACACTCGACATTAAGCTATACGTTATAAGAGAACTGGGTTCAAATCCATCAATGCTTATATGTATTTTTGTTTTTTTTTATTTTGGTCCCTAACACAATGGACTACGTTTTAAGTGTAGTAGGTAAGTTACCTAATTATTTAAGGTAAAATAATAAAACAATTTTCAAAAGTTATAACAAATTTATTAAAACACCATTTAACATAACACAATATAGATAGTTATTACTTATTTTTTCGAATTTTCAATAATGTTTTAAATTATAGAATAATACTTAATTTACCCATATAAGATTAACGAGTGAACAAACATGTCAACATTGGAACAGGTTATTCTTGCCGTATAAAATCCAATAAACAATTTAGATCACTCGCAAATACTTACTCTGGTATTTTATCTATTATTGAAAACATTATATTTCTGAATATTTATTAATACCGAATGGGATGGATGTCTTTCACTTAAAATAATTTGTTGAAGCCTTCTTTTCATTTGGGTAACCAAAGTCCGCCCAAAACCACTAGGACGCATCAGTTCCCAGGTTCTCAGGACCTCCTGTTGCAGGTGGACAACACTTCACTCGTGTCCCAATTAGGACAAATTGACCCCACATATGCTCACACATTCTCCACATATTTAAATCTGGACTTTTAGATGACCAATGCTGTGGTGATTATGCGCTTCTGAGAAGCGAGACAATTGGTCAGAATTCGCGAACGATGAACCACGCAGTTATCATGAACAAAATACACTGTTCCTTCTGGACGCTTATCCACTGCTTGCACTGTTAACAGCATAATTTCTTGCAAAACTGGCCAATTATGCGTCCACTCACTTCAACAATTTTTCCTGGTCCCATTGATGACATCCATCACCAATAACCTGAAAATAAAAACACAATATTATAAACGTATGACTGTGTTTATATAATATAAATGGGAATAGGTTTACTAAGCACATTGTTTATGATAATCCTACTTATAATTGTCATACCACTTACCTAATGTTATTCTGCCATTTCCTCTTACATTTGATGGGTTGTAGCGTTCCGAAATGTTATTTTGCAAAACCCACTCTTTAGCTCAATTTTTCGGCTGTTATATATGCACAATTATTTTTCATAAATAAAATCAATGACACACACCCAAGACGAAACAAGTAACCTTTTGTTCTGAACTATCATTTAATACACAACTACCCTCAATAGTCCAGTGCTGCACCGAATAATTTTAAGTAGTTGCGCACTACCGTGATAAACAAATGAAAAAGTTACTAGCTGACGCATCCATTCATTCTTAGACAAAATAATAAACGTATAGTGTAACTTAAAATTTCGTCATAATTGCCAACCGCTACGATAGCTCAGTTGGTTAGAGCGTCTCATTCATAAACTAGTGTGAATAAATTGCTGGTTCGATTCCCCAGCCAAGTATTAAATATTTTTGTATAAGATTTTGTCCATTTGAATATGGTAGCCTCCACGGCAGCAGTTTAAATTTATACTTGAAAGGGGTATACCAGATCGTGACGCTGTGTGTACAATAGCATATTATACAATACCTAGCAGCCTGTCCCGGCTTCGCACGTCGACATTTGAACATATGACACTTTTTTTAACACCTTGGGTTACGTTACTTAATTTTTAGTAAGGATCCCTAATCAAAAATGCAATAAATATAGTCTATGTTACTCAGGGTGAAAGTAGCTTTCCAATGGTGAAAGAATTTTTGAAATCGGCACAGTAGTTTTTGATTTTATTCATTAACATACACACACACAAAAATACAAATTTTTCCTCATTATAACATAAGTGTAGATTATTACTCTGTAATTAAGTAAATCAGAAATAAATAATAATAATTCCACATAGAACTAGACTATTTAACTTACATTAAAGTATTGCTTCGGCCTATCTATATGTATCATGAAACGCAGAAAGGGTTTTTTACCTACCAAGTATCTGTTGCAACATTAGAATACAATACAAGTCTTCAGTATCATTTCGGAACTACTGTGTGAAACGTTTTTAGGGTGATTCTCAATTTTACAACACAACCAAGTTTAACTCCTTAATCATTGGTTATTCGTTTTGAACTTGTGCGTTTTATAATGTATTCTAATGTTGTATTTACGAAACATCTTTAACTTTTCGTGGACGAATAATCAATCTACGAAATACTACGTGGACGATAAGATAGTAGGCTATTAACATTTTGAAAATGGCTCTAAATTATATCTACATTGTTACGTAAAGCACACTACATTGATATTTCCGTCAGATCTACTGTATTTATCCAAAACCGCGCCATAAGACACGTGTGACGTCACACATGTAAACAAGATAATGCCGCTTGAGTGAATTTAATATTTTTTCTTTGCATTTATTAGATAGATTGTTGTTTTGGACTTATAGTGTGTGCTGTGTAGTGCCAAATTCTACAACAACTACACACAACTAGTAATGAACATTATTCTTATTTTTACCCGGGTTACTCACATGCGTACAAAACCTTCGTGCGTGGGTGGGGGAGACTACGCGAGATCCGAAACTAATTAATATTTATGCCATAAACATTTTAAATTGCTTCAGAAACAACTCAAACTCAACGCCCAAAAAGATAAAACGCGAACAACATCGATGTTTCCATGTGTGTCGTCACAAAAGTGGCTACAAAATCAGAGCGTACCCGTCGGTCTATTTGAAAAATTATAGTAATGTTTGATAAAATGATCGCAATTACAAATTAAGTATATTTTCAATGTTGTCAATGCCTAGGTATTGTATTGTAACATTAGTGAAAATGGCTGTGACGTGTGTACCTACTCGGGTCTCTCACTTTGAGTTTAATGCATTTAGTGTTATGATTACACCCTTTTAGCTTGTTGTGTATCCGCAAAATAATTATACCAATACGAAAGTGTGTAGAGATTAAAGACTTTTCTAGAAATAAAGTTGCTGGGTCAATAGATGCCCGAACAAACATTTAATTTAATTTAAGAATTTAAAAACTAATAATATTGAAATAAATTGTGGTGAAAGATTTCCTGTTCCACATCAATATTTTTTGTCCAGTTGGTAACAAGAAATATTGATGTGAAAACATTGCATTTAGATAAGCTAGGCTGGTCTTTTATATATCCCAATTGAGAAACTGCTATTTATGATTTTTGTTTTGTATTATGTATTGTTTCATTTGATTATCATATTTTATCAATAATATAATTATGTTTCTCAATATAACTTTCATTTACATTATATTTTGTTTTCATTTGATCTGATAGTGGTGTTTGTAACACAGGGTGCTTTTAACCAATGTCCCTAGATGGGGAGTCGAGTTTTAAGAAGCTTTTACTTTACAAACATCAAATAAGACTAACATCTTCACAACTTTGTCCCTGTTATGGATATTTTCAGATAGGGGTTAGTGGAAGCAAGTCCAATAATTTATATTCGGTAGGTACATACATGCCCTTTTTGTAAGCAGTTAGCATTTTTTAATAATAATAATATAATATACACCCCGTTACAGGTTGCAAGCCCGCAGCTGCGCTGCTTTAATTGCTACATTAATCTAGCATTTTAGTTTCCTCGCGATGTTTTCCTTGCCATTGGAGAGAGTATGTGTGCGGTGTGGCGGGAACAATTTCATAATTTCTTGTATTTTTTTTTCGAACCCAAATATCTATTGAAGACAGGATACATGCCACTAGGACACCAAGGCTCTTAGTTATTAGAAATAATATATAATAAACTCTTATTTTATTTAGAAATAAATGAGCATCCACAGTGATTCGTGTGCGTTACCCCAGCCACGCCGCAGTGAAATGCTGAGTGAAGAAATATCAAAAAATTCAGAACAAAGCAATGTTCAAGGAATATTTTTTATGTATTTTTAATTTATATTTAAAAACACTGGTGGGCTTGTGTGCGTTACTCCAGCGGCATGTTGACTCGGATCGGGATGAAACTTACAGAAAAATTAGAGCACTATGTCCTGTAAATGTGCCCCAAATATTAAATTTGTGCCTATTAAGGTTCCAGAGTTATTCGAGAAAATAAGATGCCGCTGTAGTAACGCCTGAAAACGTTACTGCAGCGGCATGGTTTTTACCCATTAGACTTAGCCAAGTTTTAAGTAGCTTAAAAGATAGCTTATATTTGTGCATGTCACTGGCCAAACAGCGGCATTTGTGCGACATTTGTGGTTTATGAGTTATTGCAGATGCCGCTGGAGTAACGTTTTGCAGATTTCCGGATCTTCGAAACGGCTGAACGCACAAATATGATTTTTTGTGAGCGAATGTGTTGTAATTTGTGCCTATTTGTGCGCTAGTTGCTTTTCCGAAAAAATGCACGACGTATGAATTAGACGAGTTTTTGTGAAAATCGAAAATTGCCTCTAGCTCTTGAACTACTAGTGGAAAACACTTTATGATTGCTTTGGCTGATGCCTATAAGGAATATACATCTTCTGACAACCATCTTGAAACCCAACATCTAATTTTCGACGAAATAAATCAATTTTACTACTGAAAATGGTTTACTAATTTCTAACCTCAATTAAGGGAGTTTTAACAAGTTATCGACTTTCATGATTTGCCAATAATTAGAGCGCATATCCAAATAGAAGCATGCTGAATTTCAGCTTTCTAGACCTTCAAATTAATGATTTACAACTGAAAATAACAAAACGAGGTCTCTTAGACTGTTATCCGACCAAATACGAAAGGTCATAAAAAAGCGGCCGTTCAGTACTTCGAGACTACATTTTTAAATAGGTAGCTTTGTCATGTTTAACGTTAGGCACCTGTAAAATTGATGCTGGACAGCATTTATTTCAACCAATAACATGTTACATGTACGTACTAATAGCCCTACGCCCGTACAACAACAATTAGATAGGGTTTTTTCAAGTACCTAGGTACACTACGATTTTTTTACTACTGAAAAGGTACTTTCGTTGAAATAATACTGTATAGTTTTGTCATCGATTTTGACTACTTCACTCTCGTCTCATCGGACGAGTATTAGATTCGATTATTTCAAACAATATGAAAGATCAGAACAAATCAGAACAAATCAATATGAAAGAGAGCTGATGTCTAACATGGGAAAACTGAACCGATTCAGTGCGGAAGGCGCCGCAGCGGTTTCATAAAAATCTTTTTATTCAGGCGTATGGCAAATCCTAAAATGGGATGGGGTAGAGGTAAATCCTCCCTCGTTCTTGCGGTGCGTTGTTGTGCCTGTGTGGTTAGTTCAATTTTGAGATTATTTAAAGGGGTACCAGGTAAATAAAAATATCTATTTCAGAATAATCAACAGCTTTATTCTTCTAAGGTAGGTACAGCAACTGAACTTAAATTCAAGATAATTATTTCATATTATCAACTTCATACAGGCCCGTTATTAATTTCTTATACTTGTAGACCTTTGATATCCTTTTCAAAAAACTATAGGTAGGTAATGAATAATGTGAAAACAAAACACTGATAGGAAGGTTTAATTTTGATTTTCATTGAAATATTCTATTTCCGTTTATATTTTAGTATACAGGTGAGGCAAAGTTTTAGGTCATTGAGGGCAGCCATCTTTTTGTTTGTAGTTAGAAGGTTTTGTTCTGAGGAAATTATAGGTTTCTTTTGAAGAAAAAAACATTGCATTTTCGGAATTTTGAAATAATGTACAATCAGCCTAAAAAAAATTAGTCAAAAAAAAACAAGTGGGTCTCAATCGAGTCTATTTCCCAACAGGAACTCTTTTCCCAAAGTAACTAACCAAATCAAATCGTAAGTTTATGTATGCAGTTCGAACATTTGCTGGGAAATGTTCTGTTCTTATTTCATATTGTTCTTTTATTATGTGTAGTAACATAAAATACTTATATAATTACGTACAATCAAATTCCAACCATTTTTGCTCTTTAGGCTTTTCTGAATACAGAAAAATAAATTTCATACATATTTGAAAGTGCCCTAACTCCTAAACTAGGAACTTGACGAACAAAAGTAATAAAACATAAAATACCTACTTATATCAATTTGTAGAATCCAATTCCAACCATTTTTACTCTTTAGGTCTTTCTGAAGCCAGAAAAATATATTTTCATTTATATTTGAAAGTGTCCTAACTCCTAAGCTATGAACTTTACGAAAAAAAGTAATAGGACATAAAATACTTATATAATTACGTACAATCAAATTCCAACCATTTTTGCTCTTTAGGCCTTTCTGAATCCAGAAAACGAAATTTTCATACATATTTGCAAGTGCAACTTAACTCCTAAACTATGAACTTTACGAAAAAAAGTAATAGGCCATAAAATATTTATATCAATACGTAGAATCCAATTCCAACCATTTAAGTTCTTAATACCAAATTTTCTGAATCCAGAAAAATATATTTTCATTTTTATTTGAAAGTGTCCTAACTCCTAAGCTATGAACTTTACGAAAAAAAGTAATAGAACATAAAATACTTATATAATTACGTAGAATCCAATTCCAAACATTTTAGCTCTTATGGCGTTACTTCATTCGTCGATCCAACCTCGTTGGTATACACTCTGTGCATGAGGTTCCCCTTCCTAACTGTCCTACAAAAAATCGGTGGAAAAATCGGTCGTGGGAAAGATACTAAGATACATTGTCAACAAATATTCGTTCATTTCGTTGACGACAGACCACACATAGACATAGGTATATAAAATGCTGACGACGATAGAATAACTTTGGATAGATGCCCTCAGATCTTGCTTCACACTCACGTAATCGATTGACGAGTACTTGTAAATGCAGAGCATATTAAGAATGCGTGATAGGCACAGGCAAGAACGAGGGAGGACAATAAATAAATGAAACTTGTAACTGGTTTCGTGTTTTAAAAGAGGTTTCAAACCTCTCCCCTATCACATTTTAGGATTTGCCATACGCCTGAATAAAAAGATTTTTATGAAACGGCTGCGGCGCCTTCCGCACTGAATCGGTTCAGTTTTCCCATGTTAGACATCAGCTCTCTTTCATATTGTCTGATCAAATAATCGAATCTAATACTCGTCCGATGAGACGAGAGTGAAGTAGTCAAAATCGATGACAAAACTATACAGTATTATTTCAACGAAAGTACCTTTTCAGTAGTAAAAAAATCGTAGTGTACCTAGGTACTTGAAAAAACCCTAACTAATTGTTGTTGTACGGGCGTAGGGCTATTAGTACGTACATGTAACATGTTATTGGTTGAAATAAATGCTGTCCAGCATCAATTTTACGGGTGCCTTTATCCCACACTAAAACTTGTCTACGTAAGTGTACCTAACGTTAAACATGACAAAGCTACCTATTTAAAAATGTAGTCTCGAAGTACTGAACGGCCGCTTTTTTATGACCTTTCGTATTTGGTCGGATAACAGTCTAAGAGACCTCGTTTTGTTATTTTCAGTTGTAAATCATTAATTTGAAGGTCTAGAAAGCTGAAATTCAGCATGCTTCTATTTGGATATGCGCTCTAATTATTGGCAAATCATGAAAGTCGATAACTTGTTAAAACTCCCTTAATTGAGGTTAGAAATTAGTAAACCATTTTCAGTAGTAAAATTGATTTATTTCGTCGAAAATTAGATGTTGGGTTTCAAGATGGTTGTCAGAAGATGTATATTCCTTATAGGCATCAGCCAAAGCAATCATAAAGTGTTTTCCACTAGTAGTTCAAGAGCTAGAGGCAATTTTCGATTTTCACAAAAACTCGTCTAATTCATACGTCGTGCATTTTTTCGGAAAAGCAACTAGCGCACAAATAGGCACAAATTACAACACATTCGCTCACAAAAAATCATATTTGTGCGTTCAGCCGTTTCGAAGATCCGGAAATCTGCAAAACGTTACTCCAGCGGCATCTGCAATAACTCGTAAACCACAGGTCGCACAAATGCCGCTGTTTGGCCAGTGACATGCACAAATATAAGCTATCTTTTAAGCTACTTAAAACTTGGCTAAGGCTAATGGGTAAAAACCATGCCGCTGCAGTAACGTTTTCAGGCGTTACTACAGCGGCATCTTATTTTCTCGAATAACTCTGGAACCTTAATAGGCACAAATTTAATATTTGGGGCACATTTACAGGACATAGTGCTCTAATTTTTCTGTAAGTTTCATCCCGATCCGAGTCAACATGCCGCTGGAGTAACGCACACTAACAGAAATATTCCAAAGCACCCAGAAGATATAGAACAGTAGGTAAGTTACACAAATAAAATAAAAAAAGAATCACAGCCTTAATAACTTGGTAGGCAACAACATCTTTAAGGACATGCAAATAAATAAAATTTAATAAATATTGACATACAATTTACATATTATTAAAATCAAAGTTATTACTAATAATTATATAAAATGAATATTAGTAAGAATTTAGGAGAATATACTAGATAGTTAAATTATCAGGTGATTAAAGTTTTAGTAAGTTTTAGGAAGTTCCTGTGCTGGCTTATAATGAAGAAGAAAACCATTTTTTGTTACATATGTCAAAAAATTCTACAAAAAATTACGAGAACAACTGCGTTTTTATTATTTTTTTATCACTAAAACTGACCGAGATATAAAAGTGCAAAGTTAACATTTTTAGTCAAAGCCGCGGACGGAGCGCGATATCGTTGATGACGTCACGTGTCCTATCTCCACGCGAGCGACTCGGGGATTCAAAGCGTTTACCCGAATGTGCCCGTCGCGTGCGGAACTACTTTCTTTATTTTAAATAAGAAACAATAAAAACAACTTGAGTCCATCTAATAAATACTGTGTCATGCCTCAGTGTAAAAATACGGCCACAAAAAAACCCGAAAAGTTGTTTTTTTACGTTCCTAAGGATCCAAAAACCAGAATAAAATTGATAAATGCGATGTGAAGAGCCCCCGTTAGGGCCAAAAACGACAGTATAATGAATATGTGAAATACTAACTAAGTAGTAGGTACTTAACCTTGCAATGTGAAACACTAACTAAGGACCTAGTAGGCAGACTAGGTAGGTACTTTGTTAATGCTAGTAAAATGCTTATGAGGGTTCCGTACCCAAAGGGTAAAAAAGGAAACCCTATTAGGTACTAAGACTTCGCTGTCCGTCTGTATGTCCGTCTATCTGTCACCAGGCTGTATCTCAAGAACCGCGATAGTTAGACAGTTGAAATTTTCACCGATGATGTATTTCTGTTGCCACTTTTTTTGCCGTTTTTTTGTTCGATGGTAATAACGGCAACAGGTAGACCCTTGAAATATTCACAGAATATTTTGTTTATATATTTAGGTACTCAAAAAATAAATAATTAAATTAAATTAAAATTAATTAAGGGGGGCTCCCCGATACATGTAGTAGGTATGTCGTATGTAGGGTACGCAACTCGCTATTTTTATTTATTTTAGTTTATTGAACCATTCCAAGGTTAATGATCTCGTTATTTTTTATAAAACATTCTGCCACCATCAGACCGTGAACTATGGGAAGGTTGATACATTGGTCTTTTTGAAATCCTTTTTCCATTTTAGTATAATTTATAATAATAACCAATAATTTACACAATATACTCAATCAATCAGCATTATTTTAAATTAATAAAAATAACCAGAGCGCACGAGAGCAAACAACTTAGCAGCGAAATGTACTACGGACGCCCGCCGCGCCGAGCGATGACGTCACGCGCTACTCGCGATCACTGACGAGATTTAAAAAACCCACGTAAACTTCCGACGCTTATAACTTCGGTAATATTGCACCGATCGATGTGAAATAAAAACTAGAATAATGTGTACGGTCTAGACTTTGATTCTACGTACGTAAAAATGTGATATTGTAACCTTGTTATCTTCTCCATTGCACATAAATTTCCTGCTTATTGTGCCGGGTATGTCCTGCGTATACAGGTTAAAGAGGAGTGGAGACAGGATTGACCCTTGTGGTAATCCGTTGTGTAGCTTTCTGATACTACTTTCTTCGTCCCCAAGATGTACCATGAATTCTCGTTTGCTGAGCATATTATTAATAAGATCGACGGTTTTCGTAAAAAAATATATTTGTAAAAGCAGCTTAGAAGTGCAATTGGACGGTAGCTTTTTGCGTAATTGGCATGTTTTTCAGGCTTCAGTATTTCTATGATCTTCGAGCGGTTGAAGTTAGGGGGTAGTTTGTTGTTTGTTTGTTGGAGCAGAAATTCGTGATCGATGTTCTGCATTTTGGTCCTAGATGCTTTAGGAATTAGTTTTATACGGCGTCGAAGCCAGCTGCTTTTCCGATTGGTAGCATAAAGGTGCGGTCCGTTTCGTCCAGGGAGAATTTCGTAGAAGGGTTGTTGTCAATGGGTGTCATAGCTCTCAGCTGTTTTGTATGCTGCTTTTTAGAAATAGTTTAATTTTTTTACGTAGTACGTTAATTCGTTACAAGTACGAAGGTAAGGTACCCCATGCGTGTCTTCCCGTCAAATGGAAAAGCCATGGAACCACAAAGAACACCTACCTACATAACTAACCTAACTTTTGGTTATTTGGTAACCAATTTGGAGCACGACATTCGACACGAGTATTGGGTATGTTTGTGTACAATATCCTGTAAATCTGCGGGGTGAGGGGGAGTTAGTCCTCTTACGTTACGTGCCCTCTGGCAACAGACTTAGCGAGGATCGGGAGAGGTGTCCGTGGGAAACTGTCATGTGCCACCAATCCTCGACTGTGTCAGATTGATCCGCGGACGATGCAGCCCTTCATTTTTAGGAGGGAGATAGATATCTATTTAAACAACCTCGCCGCGAAAAGGTTCTGCTATCAATTTTAAATGTGGAGCTACGCAAACTGCTTTACTTTGCTGAAATTATGTTACATATTTTCTAAACCTATGTCATACATTGCATACATTTTTTGTTTGCCTGTAAAAGCATTTTAAGTTACGTGTAACCCTAACTATATATGGAATTAAAAATTACCTACCAACCTACATTACCTATTTTTTTTATCTTTAGGTACCAGGTTAGGTCCGGGACGTCCCACACCCACTTCCGCTACCTTTGCCGAGCACGTTCTTGCTCCTTTTTCCTTTGGCGACCCGTCGCCAAGTAAACAGCCAGTTAAAAAGTATCTTAGGTTTTTATATCCCTACTGGTAACTTGAGGAATGATTGGTTCCCCTCCCTATGCAAACTTTCATCTCCTATCTGTCCTTCCCACATAGCATAGAGTTCCTATGCTAAAATTCAGTACCTAACACTTTAAGTGCTTAAAACACACTTTGCATTAGGGCGCGTGCTGCTGCGAGGCCCGCAGTCAACGTGCTACTAGTGTCTAGTACCTATATGAGTGCTGAAAACACACTTGTTCTAGGGAGCGAGCTGTTTTTTTTCTGAATCCGTCTTTTGGCCTCCTCGAAGTTGTTTCTACCTAACTGCTACATCTGCCCGAGGAATGTATACTCCGAAATGCGAATTATTGTAACCGTGAACATTTATTTTGACCAGGTTAAAAGTTATATAGGACATTTTGAGCTCTTTACCCTTTACTTTATGAAGGATGGTGGGTACCATGTCTTAAAAACTACTAGGTAGGTACTTATAGAGTATAAGACTCAACTTGATCATGACCCATGATTGAAGTTATGATTGTAGTAGGTAGTAATATCATGCTGATTTTATTATTCTGGGCCAGCGATCGAATATAGATTGCTATGAATGCGAATTAAATTAATGGTCTGTACGGCACAATTACAATTACCAAAAAAACATCAGATACATAGGTAGGTACCTAGTTTTTGTTCAGGGAGCAAGCATATCAGAGGAAAAAGCTCGTCATGATCTTTACAATCTAATGGTTGTGCTAATAGTCTGTTCTTGATATGTTATTAAATAAGACCTGGATATTAATAACGGATTATTACTCATAGTGCCAACGCCATGTGCAGCGTCTGTGGTGCGAGAATATTTGCCCTGCTATCCCCGACCCATGGGCATGCCTTCCACCGTGTGCCCAGCGTGGGGATATCCCCCTTCTTATATAGGGGAGGCCTATGTCCAGCAGTGGACTGAATAGGCCGATGAGGGGTTGCTGGATGGTTGTTATAAAATTTATGAATAATATGGGTAATATCAGTTAGCGAAGGTCCGCATGAGACGCAGAAGGTAGTGTTCTATTCCTGCCGCGAGACAAATGTTTGTAGTTTAAATCACAAAAAACTTACATAGTTGATTTCTGTTTCGTTATTTTAGAGTATTCTGATCCAATGACCGTACGTGCTGGTTTTGTTGCGTTTCCTGATCGAAGATTAGGTCTAGCCCACCAAAATGTCTGTTGACTTGTGCCAGATGTATAAGCGGATGTGACCTGCTTCCTTAGGACTATCCTTTTGTTTTCTAATAATGTGCTCGACGCCAGAATGGTGACATTTAAAGTACCATCATGTGAAACTTCATTGACATCCTCAAATATTTGAAGTACTGGATTGAATTTGTTTGATCCGAAAATTGGACTGAAATGTAGTTAATAATAAAAGTATGTAAAAAAATATAAATAATGATAGTAGTTTTATAAAAACCTCATCACACTAAAAAGCGAACGTTACACAAACATACGTGTGTGACTATGTTTGTTCCAACTCAGCTCCGTAACGGATGAACGAATTTGAATGAAACTTTGATAACAGGTACCTACATTATTTATGACCTGGATTGACGCATAAGTTTTTTAGAAGCCGCGGGTGGTAGCTAGTCTAATAAATAATTCTTCTGTACACGCGTTTTTCAATGAACGCCTCCTAAACGGCTGTACCGATTTTAGCGAAATTTTGTGTGTTGAAGTGTGTTCCTAAATTAGATTAACAATTGGATCCGGTAGGCGGTGCTGCAATCGTATAACTCTTCTGTACGTGCGTTAGTCACTGGATTTTTCCTAAATTCCAGCCGGACTGATTACTTTTGACATAAATGACAGTAGATCAGATGATATTTTGCCCTGGATCCGGAGGACGAACGGTTTTGGAGCGGTATATCGCCTTACAATTATAATATTTCAATTAAAGGTTGGTTATAGATTCCTGTTGAACACAGACAAGGTGTTCCTTTAGGTAGGTACCTACCTTGTACCTAAACAATAAGATACTGTATGATTTCCTAATCATTAAACTACAATTAACGAATTTCCACGAAGATTACCTAAATTCTATATATATTTTTACAATACAATTATTAGGTTACCTACTTATTAACATATGAGTTCAAAGTATCTACCGTTTCAATTCTTCTTCTACAATGTATCTTTTGGTGCCTAGATGTTCGTCCTGGGCTTTACAATTATACCTGAAAATATTACAAATAAAGACAACGTTAAAACATAATTATTAAAATCCTATCCTATCTTACTTCTACTTGCTACTAATATTATAAATGATAAAGTATGGGAGGATAAATAAATGTTTTTTAAAATTATTCTTTCGCGCGAAAATTACTGAACGGTTTTGGATCAAACTTGGAATACACATAGTTTATGGATACCTGGATTTTATATTTTGAGGCCTCATTTCAAATGGGTATTCAGATCAAGCTGTATTCAGTCTGTCTTACACTTAGCGAGGTGTACTAAGAGTAAGCCAAGACAGTCTTAGTAAGTCTGTCAGACTGGACTCGGTCGCGCTTACTCGCTAACTGGCTGAATAAGGTGTAGTGTAGAGTAAGTTATCGATTTATGTGATGCTGGGCATTGTTACACAGCTGAGCTTGAATTATGGGAACTACATAATTGACAAACTAAGTGCTTACTATATATATTCACAAATGATTATAGGTACATAGAAAACACCCAGACCTGAGACAAAAATTTGCAAATCATACAAACATTTATCTTGGGGCGGGAACTGCACCTGTAACGAACAACCTTCTGCGTCTCAGGCAGGTTGTTGCCCGCTACGCCACAGAGGTTATCGGTCGTTTTGATTTTGATTTAAAAACTTTGCCATGGCAACCATCAACGACGACGTACGCCTTGTGAATGAGTTAGCGTGCGATATTCAGCGCAGTAACAGCGAGCATAACTAATTAGTCAGTAAGACAGTCTTACTAAGACAGACTGAATACTGCGTGGTCTAATAAGCCTTTCTAGCTCAGTTGCCCACTGAAATAAGTACCAGTCCTGTTTTGGCGACGTAAGCGAAGCCGCGGGCAGAAGCTATTTAATTATAATCGCCCTATAGTTCGAGGGTTCAATTGGTGCTTACACCCGAGCTAACTATTCTGCTTTGCATCTCGATTGTGAGGTAAGTAGAAAAAAACCGGCATCACAAGAATAAAACATTTTATTTGTTGAAATTATAGTGAAATGAGAACAATTTTCAATTAATTTTTTCTTTCAAGAACGAAATTTAGCTTTGCCGTTCGATATTTAAAATTGATGACTATTATACTCACACGAAGACAAGGCTGAATAGCAAATCGACCTCTTTGGTCATTGGGCTGAATGCATGATGTCTATTGCCAGTATGATGGTTAGATGTATGCGAACTTTTTGAAAGAAAGGAGTGTTTTTATTTAATTACTTATCGCCCTAGGGCTTTTCTAGCTACATTATTACCCTAGAGCGCTAATTAGTCACCTACAAGCCCCATTTGGAGGGAATAAGAACCTACTTACCGAACATGAGAGATGTAAAGTTGCTTTAATACTATTCCTTAAATTAGGTACTATACCATAGTATACTCAGTCTTGTAGAGTTTAAACGCTTATGTACTTATTTTAATAATTTTATTATTATTTATACATACTTACTGAAATAGAATCAGAACGCAACAAGACCACATTAAAGTCATCGTGGGTGGGTTTTAAAAGTAACATAAAAAAAACTTTTTTATTTTATGTTCAATTTTTACTGCTGAAGTAATAATATTTTATGATTTTATAGCTTATCGAGCAAATCTAAGTAAGATATGTAGGTAGTGAACGTAACCTGTAATGTATAGAAAATTCCAAGCCTATTTAAGTTGTATAGTGGCTTTATTTAGTTTTAGCTTGCTATGTATTTAGATATGCTGAGTTGAAATACTTGGAATGGCCTGGGGGAGTAATAACATCAACAGGGAAATCCTCTCACATTTACTAATAGCGAACATTATGGATGTTTTATATGTATAATATGTATTTTACAAAAAATGAATTTTGTAGTTTATCAGTCATGTGATTCCCATAATACTAGCTGAAGTACTCCTAAATCCTAATCAGGGGCGGATTTCCCAATAGGCCAAGTAGGCCCGGGCCTAGGACGGCAAAATTTAGGGGGCGGGAAAACTTTGTGAGTTTTTTTTATTGGTCGCGTAGGCGACATTCAGTAAAAGTTTTCTGTCTTGTTTCTTTTGTGCACCAAAAATTTTGCTGCTTTTGTTCTATATGGCACCATCCGCCCCCTAACCCCTCATCCCCATTTAAAATCCTGGATAAAATAGAATACTGTTCAGAGCCGGAATAGGTTAAGAAAAAAATTCAAGGACGTAGTTCTAGGAGCTCGCGTCTCTTCACTTAATGAGTCGGTTTAAGTCGAATCACGAATTTAGAAGAGCCATCGGCAAGGAGCAGGCCCGAGGGGTTGTTTTTTTTCGTATTTTACAGCGAGTAGGGGGGCGGTAATATTTCATATGCCTAGGGCGGCCAAAAGATCAAATCCGTCCCTGATCCTAATCCGTCCACTTTCTGGATCTTCCTCTGGGTCTCCTCTGTTGCGGTGTGATCTTTTGTCATCTCTCCAAGTATCCTGCCCATCACGATTGTGACTTGTAGAACCTGACTATGGTCCTCATGAATCAGTGCGGCCAGTTCGTGATTCATTCTAGTGCGGTGAGTGTCGTCCAACGATCTTTCTTCTGGTCTAGCATTTTTTATTTGTCTTTTTGGGTAAGGCTTCCCCGCACACGACTGACAATCGGCGACCGACTTTTTGTAGGAGGAAAATGGAACGTACTGATTGCCATACTGCAACGCACACTTCCTACAAAAAGTCGGTCAGAAATACTATGCAGGAAAAGTCTGTCCGATTTTCTAAGTACAAAAAGTCGGTCGTGTCCGTAGCGTCCATGTTTCACAAGGCATTGTATGAGCAGTTTGGATGAGGTGGTGATGAATATTGCTGTTTAGTAGGTATTACATTCATTTATCACCTGCCAGGTGTGATCCTGGCCTTAATTTCCTCCTCCATTGCATTATGTGAGTTTAGGTGAGCCTAGATTGTTAGGTAGGTACTTGTTAAAGCTGTCTACCTACATATACCCTTTATCGTGATGTTGCCGAGGATGTTCGCTGGTTAGTACTATTGGGCAGCGTCTAATAGCGAGATACTGTATTTGAGGCGTTATGTTTTAATCCAAACTGAGCAGACTCGAACTCTCTAAGCCTAAGGTGGTTCCTGATTTATACTTATTTAGTATTATTAGTATTTATACTAAGAATAATTTAATAGCTTTTCAAAATGTTTACTAAAAGTTGGTAGTACTGATATCGGTCTAAATATATTAGGGGCAGAACTACTACCAGATTTGAACAGAGGTGTTATTTTACTATGTTTCATTAGATTAAGGAACTCACTTAATATTAACACTAGTTCTGGTGCGATAATGTCGATCAAAGATGTTATAACGCTAACCGAAATGCCCCAGAGATCCTTAGTCTTTTTGATGTTAATTAATTGAAATGTTTTTTTAAAAATATTACTGTCCACATATTTGAAATTGAAGGGTTTTTAGCATTTTGGTACATTTTCATTCAGTAATGAATCCGCAATCGTAAGAGAAGTAGGTAGATCTTGTAGTAGAGACTGAAAGTCTGTAAAAAAAAATGACTCAAATGCTTTGGCAACATCACCATCTTTTTAGGGTGACGTTACCAAACCGGTCAAACGAACCCTTAAGGCGCCTCTTTGTCCGTCCGTCCGTCTGTCACACATGATTATTTCAGGAACTACAAAAGCTAGGTACCGACTTGAAAGAAGGCTGGTCATTTCAGACCTGGGTGCCTAGTGTGAGTTTTTTACCAGCTCGATCGCGTTTGTGTTTACGCAAATTTATATGGAATCGAGGTAGCGCCATCTAGTGAGAAACGCGTGGCACTGACTCCTTTTCGTACAAAGCATTTGAGTAAACGCAAACGCGATCGAGCTGGTAAAAAAACTCACACTAGGCACCCTGATCATAAATAGAAGCGACCAAAAATGCGAATTAGTTAAAAATATTATTGATAATGGAGAATTGAAATTATAACTGTTAAGTTATTAGTTGTAATTTCAATACTATTATATTATATAATTTAAATAAAGTTATTAGTTATTATAACTTTATTTATTAAAGCCGGAACACTCAGAAAATTATTATTATATATTGATCGCAATACGCCCTACCTTATCGTATTATAGTTATTGAACGCACTCTCTTCTTCTTCTTCTTCTTTTATTTATGGCCTACCAACATTGTGCATCTCTCGTTATGCCAATGTCAACTGTCAGAAACCAAACTGTCACTAAGAAAGCACGCGTTTATTGGTGGTGTTGCCATTTTTAGGCTAATTGTAGTACTATTTTCAGTTTTACAATAAAGGGACAATTCAGCTGTTATTGGTGAAGTCTATTTTTATATAAATGGTTTTCTTAAAGTAACCACCAGTATTATAATACGTAGTGACTTGTGACTTTAGAATAATTGAGTAACTGAGACTGTCCAAATCTATCCTAACCTAAAAGTATAAAATACCATATTCTGCAATATTCTCCGGCTTTATTAAAAAATATCCTGCACTAAGAACTATCAATTATGACATAAGTAATTTCTAGTCTCGCCATTTTATGTTCAGGTCACAGGTTGTATGAAATTGGCCGATCTTCTTTGGTATAGATTTAAAATACACTAACTGAATAAGATTGTCAGTAAAAAAAATTAAAACAAAATTGTTTTATACCCAAAAGGGTCCAAAATAAAAAAATCCAAAATTTCTAACTGGGACCAACAGGCCGAGTGGAATATCATATCAAAGGGCTTAATTTGTACTGCTCGAAACAGTTTTTTATTTATATCATGCACAGTTTTCGATTAATGATAAAAAACATCAAAAAAGGACCATTCCCCCCATGAAAAATAAAAGGGGGGTTGGCTAGGTCTAGTGGAGTATCATACGAAAAGGCTTGATTTGAGCAGCTTCAAACAATTTTTTATTTTATTATCATGCACCGTTTTGGATTTATAATGAAATACATCCAAAAAATGACCGTTCCCCCCCTTATCTCCGAAGTTTGCAATGTGAGAAACCTGATTTTTGTATATGTTATAGAAAGATATCCATATTTTACAGGAAAATTGTAGTAAAGTCTCAATTTAAAACGGTTTTGTAGAAAAAATTATAAATGTAATAAAAACGGTGGTCATATGGGGTGGCTATATGGGAGTTACACGCTTAATATCTGAAAGTCCTTGATTTGCCTATTATTTTTTATTTTTATATAAGACGTACAGTTTTTTAAATTACCAACACGAATTGAGAACCTCCTTCTTTTTTGAAATCAGTTAAATAACTACTAGATAACCTTCACTAACTCTTTCAAATGAAGAAGATAACAAGGTTACAATAACACATTTTTACGTACGTAGAATCAAAGTTTAGACTCTACAAATTATTCTAGTTTTTATTTCACATCGATCGGTGCAATATTACCGAAGTTATAAGCGTCGGAAGTTTACGTAGGTTTTTTGATTCTCGTCAGTGATCGCGAGTAGCGCGTGACGTCATCGCTCCTATACGGAGCGGCGTGGCGGGTGTTCGTAGTACATTTCGCTTCTAAGTTGTTTGCTCTCGTGCGCTCTGGTTATTTTTATTAATTTAAAATAATTCTGATTGATTGAGTGTATTGTGTAAATTATTGTTTAAAAACTAAAATGGAAGAAGGATTTCAAAACGGCCAATGTAAACAACCTTCCTATAGTTCACAATATATGTGATGGTGGCAGAATGTTTTATAAAAAATAAAGAGATCATTAACCTTGGAATGGTTCAATAAACTGCGAGTCGCGTACCCTACATACGACATACCTACTAATATATTAAGTACATGTATCGAGAAGCCCTCCTTAATTAATTTTAATTTAATTTAATTATTTATTTTTTTAAGTATCTAAATATATAAACAAAATATTCTGTGAATATTTCAAGGGTCTACCAATATAAATTTAAAATAAATAAATAATAACTTTATTGAAGACCATACAGATGTTTACATAGGTATTTAACAATATCAACGATACAATGATACCTTAATCATATAGTATACCTACCTATAGAAGGTCCTACAATCGGCGGTCTTATCGCAAAAGCGATGTCTTCAAGACGACCGTTGACTAAAACTAGAACTAATTAAAAAAAAACACTGTCTAAATATCGCGGTTCTTGAGATACAGCCTGGTGACAGATAGACGGACATACAGACATACAGACAGACAGCGAAGTCTTAGTACCTAATAGGGTTTCCGTTTTTACCCTTTGGGTACAGAACTCTAAAAGCATGTTACCAGCATTAACCAAGTACCTACCTAGTCTACCTACTTGGTACTTAGTTAGTGTTTTACATGGCAAGGTTAAGTACCTGTTACTTAGTTAGTATTTCACATGGTATTTGAATAATTACATCGACATGATCCTCACAACAATATACTATCGTTTTTAACCCTAACGGGGGCTCTTCTCATCGTATTTGTCAATTTTTTTCTGATTTTTGGATCCTTAGGAACGTAAAAAAACAACTTTTCGTGTGTTTTTGTGGCCGTATTTTTACACTGAGGCACGACACAGTATTTATTTGATGGACTAAAGTTGTTTTTATTGTTTCTTATTCAAAATAAACAAAGTAGTTCCGCGCGCGACGGGCACATTCGGGTAAATGCTTTGAATCCCCGAGTCGCTCGCGCGGTGATAGGAGACGTGACGTCATCAACGATAGCGCGCTCGGTCTGCGGCTTAGACCGAAAATATTAACTTTGCACTTTTATATCTCGGACAGTTTTAGAGATAAAAAAATAATAAAAACACAGTTGTTCTCGTCATTTTTTGTAGAATTTTTTGGCATATATAACAAAAAATGGTTTTCTTCTTCATTATGGTGGTCAGCCAACCTATAAAAAAGCGAAGTATGAAGAGGGGTAGAAAAAGTCCTACCCCTCTTCATACATCGACTGTGAATGAGAGAAACTATTTTCCCTCACTAGAACTCATTACTACCTACTACTCATGATATCAGCGAAAAAACAATACTAAATGTTTGAATAAACAGGTATTATGTATGGAATCAGCTGCCAGCGTCTGTTTTTACATTGTCTTATGACCCTAACGGCTTCAAAAAGAGAGCTAATAGGCATCTTCTGGGAAAGCTCGTCGCATCGTCGACTTCGTCCTTGCCCACGCAAGTCTCGAGGTCAAGAGCAGGCCCATGAGAGATGCACAATGTGGATGAGAGTGTGTTCAAAAATCATGATATTACGGTATGATAGGGCGTATTGCGATCAATATTTTATAATAATTTACTTAGTATTCCAGCTTTAACAAATACATTTATTGTTAATTATTTCAATACTCCATTATCAAAATAATTTTACTTAATTCGTATTTTTATTCGCTTCGATTTATAGTCAGGTCTGAAATGACCGGCCTTCTTTGTTGAAGAAAGAAATCTATAGGCAATATTAAGTGTTCTCGGCTTAAACTCCATTAGTCTCGCGTAAAACATCCCGGATAGGCAATAGGTATACTTAAAATTTTATGCGCCGTAATGGCAATGCCTGCCTCAGTAATTCGAGCATACCGATTCGTTGCCCTTTTTAAAAATTCGTAGGTATCTACTATGATATCAAGGTGGGTGCCGCTCATGCTCATGTCATGATCATGAGGCATCGCCTCTTCTGTCCATTCCATACCTATCATAAAAGAAAGAGTTTGTCTGAGTTGAGCTACCGGAGTAGTTCAAAGGTGAGCTTTATTGTTTTTCAGCTGTCTATGCAGGTACCTACCTACATTTGGACTTTGGACTAGGTAGGTACCAAACTTTGGAGATAGTGATGCCTACGCTAGATTTCTCTAAGTTGATGATGCATAAAACCAACCATAGACCAAGACGACGTTTGCCAAAAATGGGCATAAAACCAAGGTGGTGGTGGTGGTGGTAACCGAGGTTACCTAGCCTTGTATCTACCTGCTACTTTTACGGTTTTCTGTACCACGCAACTCGACAAAAGAAAATTAATGAAATAATAAATACATACATACAATAGACCTAACCTACCTTTTATTTAAACTATCTTCGTAAATATTTTGACGTTAAGTGCTGCTTCAAGATTGTAGGGAAATTAGGTACGGGGCTGCCAGCTATGAGCGTTTCCCATATCTAATGCAAGTAGAATTACAATGATTATTGTCCACTTACATAAAAAACATTTTTATGTCTTTTCTTTTTTGCAGTATGTTTGTTATAAAATTATATGAGATGCAGATACACTTACATTATATATTTAGGCATTTGGCGTTTCTATGTAAATAAATAATTAACAAAAGATTGGCTTATATGCTAGTAGTATTTACCAAATCTACTGAGGTTATAAGGGTCGAAACATACTATGCCGAAGTAACGCGACTGAAATTCGGCATGATTACGCCTGCAATGCTATTTGAATTACTGACGACATATTATGCCAAAATTACGTTGCGTTGTGGCGGCCAGCCGAACTTCGGCCTGGCGTAAGTTCAGCGGCAATTCAGCGGAAAGTAGATCACACATTATACGCGACCGAAGTTCAGTTCAACCATCGAGGAGTCATATGTAGAGCCGCCATGATAGATTAAATTTTTTGGTTCGATTCTGTCAATACTGCGGAAATGGTCCTGTCTAGTCCTGTGCTCTGATTGGTGGAGGCACGATGATGTCAACATCTAGTGATGGGTGTATTTTAGGTGCAAGTAATCGTACCAAAATCGATATTCAATAATTTTGTGTTAATGAATTTAAGAGTGCCTTGACGTAAAAGGGTTTTTGTTAGTTTTTTTTTGCTTTGGTTTCAAATCTGCGATTATTTATTTTTAGCTTTTACATTACGCTTTCTACTTAGGACTTTTATCAAGTTTGTTGACCGGTATGAATGATTTTATGAATTATTATTCCAATCACCTAGGTAACTAAATCTTGAATATTCTGTCCTCGCTCTAGTTCAGATGCCTAATTTGTTACTCTTCTTCTTCTTTTATTTGTAGCCTATGTGGTTTAGCTTCCACAACTTTGCCATTGTCGAAGTCGACAAGATTTAACAATAAAAAGGCGTTTGAGGTTAAGTGTGATAAAAAGGAGATCGTTTATCCGTAGGGAGACTCAACCAAATTTGAGCAACAACAAGATGATTTTGCTATGTGACTCAAAAGAAAAATGTTATGATGGCGCAGTCAGTTTGATTATAAGTTGGCCTCATTTAGTAACTCAGTTGCCTACCGAAATGGTTGGCACTGGACCTATAATGGCAAACTTTGACATTCCATCCGTCATAATTCAAACGAAATCAATCGACAAACTGTTAAAGTTTCTAAAAACCGGCTCGTATTATTTCAGTGTGCTACTGAGTTACTTAAAGAGGCCACTGAGCACCCACAAAGGTATTTAGCTAGCAAAACATTGTAGATAGATAGATTCAAGTCTCAGGAAGTGCATGTACCGGAGCACATGTCGAAACGCGCTGAGTTGACTAAAACAATTACTTTTTACAATTTGCTGGTTAGCAAACAGTTTTTTATGGTGAGTAAATTGGACGATTACAAAAAAGTTCACGGTTATAATAATTTTGTTAACACTGACTTAAGGCCTCGGACATAACGCTACACGCCATTTCATGCCCGAGCGTGCCGTGCTGCGGCACCACAATTATGTTTTTAGCACTCAAAGCATTTATCACCATAAGAGTGGGTAACTTCTAGGTAGGTCCTACTTCATAATATTACTAATAATAATAACATTATATTTTATTTTAACTACCGTCGATGCAAAGGTAGTAGATACCTCCCTCTGCTACCTCAATAAAGATTGTTTAGAAATTATAAAAACTTACTAGCTACATACTTACAAACCTAATATTAACTGTGCTATAAAATGCTTAAAAAGGAGGGTTTTTTGGTACTTACTACCTAAAAAATACCTTTGATGAAGATTGCTTCGAAATTATAAAAACTAAGTATTTACCTATTACTTTTTTACATGCCTGCTGCTACCTTCGTCAAAAATTGCCCACAAATTAGTTACTCGTAATAGATAACTAAATTTATTAATTTTAGTACAAGGTACGCCTTTACGTTCATATGGTAAGACAGAATAATTAAGCTTAGTAAGCACTACTGGGCCGTCATCACTGGCTGACAATACGACCAAGTTAATTAAACGTGCACCTGCGACACGGTAGCACAACTGGAATTGCTTACTTAATTTTGTCGATCTATATATCTGTCTCTTTTTTAACCAGTGTAAATTGAGCCATGGGGTAATTTTTCTTTGTGTTATTTATTTATTATTACTTGCCGATGAATCGTTATTCCATCTATTTTTAAATTACAAGTTTGACTTATTTTTTCACACCATTTTATTGAACAATATGGTATGTTTTCCATTTTTTATTGACACCAGACAATAAAACAAACACAAATTTAAAGTTTCCGCTTGGTACTGTCAAGCGTTAGTGATTTGCGTCGCTAGGCGGTGGCACAAAAAGTCATGAATCAATGTGACAGAACCATGTGGTCCGGTACTACAACTCTTTTTTGGTTGGTTTCTCTATGAGTTCAACTGTCGACGAAGATCGGGGGCGGGGAAGAATACAAAGTTACACAAATGAATTTCTGCCACGTAAGTTCGGCACTTATGGTGTAACATATCGGCCGTATACTTCGGAACGTAAAATCAGCTGCGGAACTTCAGTCACGTAACTTCGGCATAGTATGTTTTAACGCTAAGATTCACGATGTATGTGCAGCATAATTAGGGTAATTTTATACAATAGCTTGTAACCCCGTGTTTACGTCAGTCGCAGTGCGTGAATTGAAAAAAAAAACTACAAAGAAGAACTGTCATCCGTGGTTTATTTTCGTCATTTCATTTTGTGAAGTTTTAAAATAATTTGTATTGGTTTCTTCTAAATTCTTTGTATCCTTGAATTTATTTAGATTTGTTTTCAAAATGAAACACAGTTCTAGGCTAAGAACAATTTTTGTAGCATGACATAAAATTTAAATTACGAAGAAATCCTTTGTATGGTTTCGAACTTTGTTTGTTATATTATTTTTTGCGCTGCTGGGACAGATTCAAGAATGTGTTGTTAGTTTTAGGGCTCTAAAAGATAGTGATTTAGACGTAGATTTAAATTTATACTAGAAACATGTCTCACTTCGGTAGACGCGAAGTTTCCTACACGTATAGTGCTTTGGACAACGAGCCTGTTCCGCCTCTTGGAATGCTGGACCATTCTACCGCAGCCCCTACTCTCATCACCCTGGATCATGAACACGAAGATGCCAACAACGTTATCATCCACAAAGTGCCCAAAAACAAAGGTAAACATGTGCCTTGCCTTTGTCCCTGTGCTCAGCACATGTAGATTAAAAGTGATAATAAACAAACATCTTTTTGATTGTCTCTGTGGAACAGTGGGTCAAGGTCTGCCTGAGACGCAGAAGGATGCAGTTTCCATTCCCACTGCGGCAAATGTTTGCATTATTTGCATATATTTGTCTCATGTCTGGATGTTTTCTATGTATGACATGTATGTATTTACAAAAAAAAAATATAACAATCGTTTTATCAGTCATATGGTTCCCATAATAGAAGCTCAGCTTAGTTTGGGGCTACATGGTATTGTGTGGTGGTTTCCAGCATTAGTTGTATCAGTGTGATGATATGTTTGAATCAGTTATATGTGTGAATCGAATCTAGATAATTCAACCATCACCTCTTTAGATATAAAATTTATTTATTTCTTCCTTTTTAGATGTACTAAGCTTGTATATCTACCAAGTACGATGAGGGACTTGTCCTTGATATACAGCTTATTTTAGCATAGCTTCCACCATCTATATGAATTATATTTAAACTGACTTGTTGGTCACCACTAAAGTCAACTCATTGAGTGCTCAAAACATAAAGAAGCCTACCGATAGACCAGCTCCTCTCATGTCCAGCGCTCGCAGTTAATGTGCTAATAGGTGTCTGGCATACTTATTTGACTGGTTTAATGGTTTCAGGAGGATGGACTCACATAGAAGATCTCGACTCATTCTTCACAAGAATGTACAGATATTATGTACGAGGAGGGTTCTACCCAATGATATTTTCTGATCTCTTTTGCTTGTTACAATTCATATTTATTATATGGTTCTCAACATTTCTTATTTATTGCGTTAATTATCCAAGATTGTTCCGGGATGATGCAAATGCAAATAGGAGTGAAAAACTGACTTTGGATGATGTTATAATACCATCTTCAGTTTGTGTGGACAATATAACATGGAAATGGTGAGTTTAAAATCTATATACTTAAATAAAAATCTATGTTTGTATGTTTGGCTAGTGAAAAAGTAGCCTATATGTTATTCTTGGTCTAAAACTAGCACAGCCTACATCAACACAGCTAAATCCCGTGGCCACCAATGGGCGGCAGCATTGCAGAAGTTGTGCCCTGCGATCCCCAACCTGCATGCCCAGAGTGGGGATTATGGGCATAACCCCTTTATTAGGAGAGGCCTATGTCCAACTGTGGACTGATCTAGGGTGGTGTGGTGGTCTACAACAACATAGTCAGCTCAATCAGCTCAGTAGTTTTAGCGTGACGTTGGAACAAACATTTCGCTTTTTGAATCTTTCGCCTTTATAATATTAGTAGGTTAGGATATAATAGATGCAAAAAAATAGTTCAATATTTGTTATTATTTCACCCTTAACGGCCCCATAGATCAGGATGAAAAGGTTGTAGATTATACCGTGGAATTGACAGCCTATGTGGCGCAGTGGTTTTACCTGCCTAAGACGCAGAAGGTTGCGGATTCGATTCCCGCTTTGAGACAAAGGTTTGTATGTTTTGCTAATATTTCTCGGGCCTGGGTGTTTTCTGTGTGTAACTATTAACAAAAAATATATATATCATAGTATATCTCACTCACTCATGTAGTTCCAATAATAAAAGTTCTGTTTAGTTTAGGGCTACATTATGCTGTGTGATAGTGTCCAGCATTAATATATTTAATTAATAATTTACCACATGAGTGAGGGCGCACGCTAGTGACAAGCTGTAACAAGTTATAGCTATATTTGAATTCAAATATTGACTAAAGTTATTATTTCTAGGTGGAGCCTCATAGCCTTATGTTCAATTATATGGTTTATGAGATTATGTCTTTCACTGTATCATTTATACTATGCTTATGACACAAAATTATTTTACAACAATGCATTGAAGATCCAAGAGGTAAGTCGGTTTACTTATTGGGCCTAAACCACTTATTGTAGAGACCTGAAACTTGAAGGATGTGTTCTTTGTATGACGTTCGCAACCTATATGAAAGGATTTTCCGGAATTCTACTCCCTAAAGGGGCGAAAAACGGGGGCAAAGTTCGTATGGGACGTTATTCCTTGGTCCAATCTACTTCAAATTTTGCATAAAAATTCTATAATAGAATTGATGGAAAAAGTGTTTCGTATTTCATTGAAACTCATCGCCTAACGGGGTTAAAAATGGGTATAAAGTTATTTTGGGAGTGATTTGCACTGAAGTTGATATCAATATCATACTTACCTTAGTGCTTTTGATTTAAATAACATTTTATTTCGACATGTTTGTAAACTCAATCCGATCTCTCTAAAATTTGAATTTTACATATAAAAGAATATTTAAATCAAATGCACTAAGGAGTATCAACATGAACAACATAATCTCCCATTTGTTAGAGTATAGTTGACATCGTAGCTAATAGGTATTTGTTGTAAGTTCGTACGAGTATGTATATTTGTTCGAGCTTAACTCACAAATCGTTGATTCAATCTGCATACAAATTGGTAGGTCGCTAAGCTGTATTTGAAAATTTTGTTGGGAAGTATATGAGTTATATCATACAGGGAGTCATCAAGATATGGAGTCCCAAAAAGAGGCCAAAAAATATTAAACATTAGTAAATATATTGATTGAGGTATCGTATGAATAACGGGAACGCGCCCGGGTACCTACCCGGTCTTAACCTGGTGATGTAGGTTGGTACTTTTTATTCCGTATAACGATGTTCAGGAAACATTTTACATGAAAATACGTACTTTCCAAAGCGTACACACGCAAACAAAGTTGTGGGCGGGTCAGCTAGTAGACTTATATTTTGCTGGCCAAATTCAAGTTCATACAAAGATGAAAATATTTACAAAAGCGCTTTTGTACCATATTTCCCAGGCAACATTTTCTATTTAGCTTATCAAGTACCTACAGTAGTATGGCTTTCTGTGTGGCATAATGAATTAATGAATACATTAATGTGTAAGACATATAACAAAACACATCGTCATTTTCTTTCTTCTTCTGCTTCTTAGCTTTCTTCCTCGCAACTGTAACCATTTGGTCGTAAATACAACAAATATGAAAATGGCGAGACAAATTGTTGTATTATGTGTAAATACTTGTCTCAGATCTGGGATCTGATAAAATGTTAATGAGTAGTATATCAGTCATATTGTTAATACAAGCTCTTCTTATTGATATTGTGTGAATATTTATTCTTATGTCATATTCTTATGTGTGGTAATATATCTAGAGCAGTCCTCTGCTAGACATAGGCCTCCCCTAATGAGTGCCATTACGCCATTCTCAGCTTGTTGCATAGAACTTCTGTCACCAGCAAGTCGTTGTTTAGTTTTATCAATAATGCATGTTTTCAGAGTGATCTAGTGTGGATGAACTGGTCCGCAATACAGGATCGAGTCCGAGAAGCTCAGGTCGAGCATCACATGTGCGTCCATAAGCAAGAAATCAACGAATTAGATATATATCATAGAATACTCAGGTACGTTATTTTACCCTTGTAAAAGGTCTGACCCCCTTTCCCGCAATCAGACTCCATGTTGGTCCATTGTGCGTGATTTATTTTTGCGTATTTTTTGTCTGTATTGTCTTTTTACCCTTGTTTTACTATCTGGGATGCAAGAGTGGCCTGTTGCCATGATTTACATGTATTTGTACTAGTTCGGAGTTTTGTGGTTTCAAGACACAGGAGAGAACCTTAGGCCTGTATTTATTAACAGATATTAACTCATGAGTGCTCTCTTATTTTGAGCGGAGTGACTTGATGAAGGGTTACTGTTTACCCATTTTAAAAATATCATTTTTTGCGTTACATGATCTTCATGTATTAGGTATGTTTTCGAGCGGGGTTATTTGTGATTGTTTTGTGGTCAAACCGACGCTGTTGTTTTGCAGATTCATATTAATAAATAGACATAATAGTAATTTATTCCTAAAATTATACAATTGTATGCGGAAATTAGAGTTACCTGTACTATAAACGTTAGGTTAGTTCATTCAATTATATTTTAATTTAAACCACTAGGTACTTTCATATTATAAACACTAAACATGCTAGCTGTGAAGTAAAAATAATGAAAAATTAATCAGACAAAGGTTCAGATTAAGAAGTAAGAAGATGACCAATAAGAATTTTGAAGTTCGTCAACTGTAGATATTACATTCTCCTAAAAAAAAGTCCATAATGAATTTGTGAGAGTCCCTCTTTCGTGTATTTAATCTCTAGTGGCAATTTATTAAAAAATAAACTCATAACCACTAGAAAACAGCATCCTAATCAATCATTAAATTTCTGTGATCAAAACTAAAGTGCATTCTTGCGATACAATCAGAATTCTGTGTGTACTGGGCAAGTTATAAATTTCCTTTATCCATGACCTAATGAATAGGTGTCAACAGAGACGTATAACTACTATCTACAGTAATACGTGCAGTATGTCATGTAATGCTACCCAACTACCAAAAGATAATTTGCTTACATACACCTAATTGCTCGCACTTGATTGCATTAGGATTTTTCCATTATGCATATTCACGAAATGACGACTTTGTTGGCGTTATAAGCGAGTAACCGGCTGAGACTCACGAGGTTGCGTGTTCGATTCCCGCTGCGAGACAAACGTTTGCACGGTCTGCAGATATTGACACAGACATACTATGGGTTTTTTTATTAAAACGTGGTATGTAGTATCTACCATAGTACGTACACCATGGGTGTTGTGGTACCATATACCTAGTCATAGATCCCGTTATCCTCGACACTAGAAAAAATCCTTCTATATTAGCCAGTGGTGACATAGCTGAATAGTTTCTCTTTGTCCTTTAGCTTACAATTTCTTGACCTCGGGGCTAGCAGATCAAAACATGATGTATATAAATTCTGTGCTTATTTTGTTCTAGGATAAATAATTACATGGTCGCGATGGTGAACAAAAATCTGCTGCCTCTTCAAATAAGAATACCATTAGCTGGAGACTTCCATTATTTATCAAAAGGGTTGAAATGGAATTTGGAATTTCTACTATTTTGTGAGTATCATTATCGGGCTTGTTTTTGATTTTATTGTACGTGAAATACTAGTTCCTGGACGGCGGCACCTGTCGCGGCTGCTTTCAAGATGAAGAAACAGCGGAGCATGTCATCTTAGACTGCACTGCCACAAACGAAGCCAGAGAAAAATCCTGGTTACTAAAACTGCTTGACCAAACCTCACAGACACAGGGAGCATCGGGAATTCTAAAGTAATGTTGTCATTAACCCAGATTCCTTCTCGTTACTTTAAAGAGTTGGGCTGGCTTGGGGGCTCATAAGCTGCAATTTTTTCAAATTTATGATTTCGTTCGTCACTTGTACGAGTATTCGACATCGAGTAATTTAAGTACTTAGCTATATATATCTGTATGTAAATATTTGTAAGGTGGTACGGAAAGTACGTTGAGAGATTGGTCCCGGCTTTTCTAGTCTATAAGCCATGTCGGAGGCCTTCGAGCGGCCTAAAAACTCTGACTCCAGAGTTATACCGAGAACGAAAGAAGTAGACTTTTTCGATACTTCGTCAAAACTATTATCGCACGCCATTATCCTGTTGAGCCATTGTAGAACTATTATACAACATGCCCCAATTCTAACTCAAGTAACCGGATTCTCTTTGTAACTGAATTCAAAATGTATGAATTCATTGATGATTCATCTTTCTACATTTGAAAGTTCAGACAAAACAGGGTAACCTAATTGTTTTGTTGGCCTTGATTGAGAGGTGGTTTAGGATAACAGAAAATTAGGAAAACCCCAAAGAAGAAAAGAAATCGAAAGGTTATATTGGAATTGAGGGTATGAAGTTTACGGGGTCATCTAGTCTATCTATATATTTTAAAAAAATATTCCTCCTAATTTTGGTCACACCATAATTTGAGAACGACAAAACCGATGCCATTCATCTTCTTTAGGGTTCCGTAACCAAAGGGTAAAAAGGGGACCCTATTACTAGGACTACACTGTCTGTCTGTTTGACTGGCTGTCATCAGGCTGTATCTGGTCTATAGCTAGACAGCTGACATTTTTACAGAAGTGTTTCTGTTGCCGCTATAACAACAAATACAAAAGTAATTTGTGTTTAAGTTGGTGTAAGTACAATAAAGATATCTATCTACAATAAAACAATAAATATAAAAATGGGGCTCCCAACGGTACGGAACCCTTGTGGCGAGTCCCACTCGTACTTGTATATTTTTCCAAATACTTTGTAGTATTTAGTTCCTAAAAAAAAATAAGAATAAAAAAATGTTTGTAAAAATCTATATTAACGCGAGAAGCTGCGAGAAAAAGCTAGTAATAAATAAAATAATAATAATAACAACTTATAAGCTTCTTGTAGGTTCATAGTTTGAATAAACAAGAGACCGAAACTACTAAGTGACTAAGTAATCAGATAATAAAGGTGTATTAGTTCTTGAGTGGAGGCCGAGGACTTCATCCGGCCAGGTGGGGTGACGATCTGCGAAAGGCTGCTGGTAGACATAGGCTGGATGCGTCGAGCTGAAGACAGGGCGCAAAGGCGCACAAATAAGGGAGGCTCATGTCTAGCAGTATACTGGTATAGGCTGATGATGATGAAGGGTTTAATTATAATGTATCTAAGCTGAGTCCTGTCCTTCGCACTAGGGCATGCTACAGTTTTTCTGGATACCGTAATTTTCATATCTATGACATGACAGCCAGTCCATGGAGTCCCTGGGAGAACTGCTGGCAACTTCGCGAGGCCTATAAGGACCACTCCAAGCGGATGGTTCTAGCGAGACAGCTTGAGAGACAGATACTGTTGCTGGCGCTTTTCAACCTACTCTTCGCGCCCTTTATACAAGCCTGGCAAATACTCTACTTCTTCTTCAATTACGCTGAGGTTAGTATCACTAGAAATTATGAAACAAAGTTCTGTCAAAGTTTGTTCTGATTTTCATGCGGTTTCCACAAATTGTCATTGTGATTCATGAGTTAAGGTTTTGTGGTTGAAATATAATATAAATTTGAAAATGTCACAAAAAGTCAAGCCGTCTGGGAGCTTTAGCTCCAAAGTAGTTACTAACTAGTGCTTTTTTGAGTGCTGAAAACATACTTGCTCTCCTCAGGCATAGGCAGGCCTGCTTCTCCTCAGGCATAGCGCGTAGCGACAATATGTCCGAGGCCAGCAGTCAGCGAGTTTTAAATTGTGCTAATCAAGCCTTTTTCATATAATCTTACATTCGAACCGTTCTTACATTTTGACATTTCTTAATTTAGACCATTTGCGGAAGATAATGAAAATATTTTTCACTTGCAATCTTATTCAGTAAGTGTAATTTAATTATATACCAAATTTCAAGTCGATTTCAATTTAATTTCTGAAATAATCAGCTGTTACAGACGGACGGACGGACAAAGTCGCACGATAAAGCGCGCGGTTGCTTTTTGCGGAAAACGCATTGCTATTGACGCGCACTTGTATATAAAACTTGTAATAAACAGTGTGCGTCAATCGCAGTGTGCTTTCCGCAGCGTTTGCCGCAAAAAGCAACCGCGCGCTTAAAGGTTCGACTGACCCGTTCGGTGACGATAAGTGATGCTGGTTGTTGTTTGCAGTTAATAAAACGGTCGCCGGCGTCTCTAGGGTTGCGAACCTGGTCACTCTACGCGAGAATCACACTGCGTCACTTCAACGAGCTGGAACACGAATTACGCGACCGTCTCACTCGAGCTCATAAGCCTGCCACAAAATACCTGAATAGCTTCACGTCGCCCATCACTACAGTCTTCGCTAGGTATGTAACATACAACAACACACAACATAAGCCTATATAAGTCCACTGCTGGATATACTCTTCCAGTTATATGAAGGGGGCATACCATACTGGGCATGTGGGTTGGGGATTGCAGGGCACAGCTTCTCGAAAAGCCGACGCTGCTGCCCTTCGTCAACGGGATTTAGCTGAGCCGGTGTTAGGCTGCGCTATGCTACAATCAGCCGCCCAATAAAACCACGTTTTTTTTAGTTAGCTGGGTGTATCACATTGCATAGCATTGTTAGTTAGAGGGGCCCTGGCGGCCGGCGTGTGTATCCATAGAATTATGCGCTTTCTTAACAGAGGAGGCATATGTCCAGTAGTTGATTGATATAGGCCGGTGTCAACATTTTTGATTTACAACAGTGTCTTAACATTAACAATCGTGAACCGCGCTTACTCAATACTGTATTTTGTTGTTTTTTTTATGTTACTTTGAAACAAGCACATGGCTCACCTGATGTTAAGGTGGTAACCATTACCTATCACAAAGCATTGCATCGTAGATTACGTTTTTTTTGGAACATGCTCTACGATGCTACGCCCTGCGTCCATCAACTTGAGGCGTGAAGATGATAAGCCTCTTGTGCCTGTAATTTCACCGGCAACCACATCCTTCAAACCGAAACACAGCACAGCTGCTTCACGGCAGAAATAAGTATGGTGGCAGTACTTCCCTGGACGAGCCCTCCACAAAGAACTCTACTACTTACTGAATATAGTAAATATACTAAATATGTTTGTATTTTATTGCCTTTTAAATTCTTCTTAATAAATATCCAACAACAACAACAGCACCAGCTTATTCATTCCACTGTTGGGTATATTCATCCCGTAATAAAAAGGGCGAAATCCTCATAATGCGTATACTGGGTTGGGGATCGCAAGGCACAGCTTGTCGCCGACGCTGCTGCTCGTCATTGGTCAGGGACTAATATAATACTATTTAATTAATATCCTTGACATCGATAAGTATATTTAAAAAGTTCAAATACAATAATAGATGTATGCAGCATTTCTATGACTTTATCCATTAGTGCGACTTTTGGAAATGAGCCAATGTCTCTTTAGTTTGCTTCAGAAATAAACAATGCGTAGAGACGATAGTATGCGTTAGGTAGGTGGCATTTGCCGCGAAAATTTATACATTTAGTTTTAATATGAATAGTCTCAGTTTATGTACCTTGAAGTTCAATACTAATACCTATTCTTAAGCTGGGTACGGATTGCGCGTTTCTGTATATTTCTGGGGTTCGCTGTATACGCGTACTTTGGATAAGCGAATAATTAATTGAGGACCGCCGCGAACCTGAGGCGAAGTCAATCGATCCATAGCGCTACGCGAGCTGAAACCGACTAACCACGGATCGCGCCGCGAGCTAGCTCGCGCGGCACGCGTTCCCCAGAGTGTACGCGTAGCTGCAAGTACAGACAGGGCGTTCCAAGACACGAGTACCCCGACTACGCGTATACAGGAACGCGCTATCCGTACACAGTTTTAGAATATATGTAGTTATATTCAAAATGTAGGTTACAGGCAGCGTTTAGGGGCGACGGACAAATTGCCCATACAAACGTAATAACAAAATGATTTCTAATTCAAGCTTATTTCCGTTATATTATTATATTATTTGTATTCTAATAGTATTTATCTAGGCTCCTGGATAGTTTTTTTTTTTACAAAAAACCTACCTAAATGGAAATAAAAGCCAATAGCATTTTGCAAATTTTTATTGACCACTTGTCTACCTCTTTGTTTGGTATTAAAAACAACAATATCTTACGTGTTTTATGTTAAGGAACCTAGCTTATATTATCTAGTTACAGAATACATAATGTTTTCAGTCATCATTTTTGGTATAACGAAACACGTCCAAATTCATATAAAATTTTGAACGGCCAATATTGCTATGCAGCACGCACAGCTAAATCATACATCAGCTAAACAGAGGTGTCGATATCCGGAGCGATTTAGCGATATCGAGGCGCGTGCCTTTGCACACGAATTGAAGTTGCGAGCGAGGGTCGCCGCATTCTTAACCTACAGACTAACCCCCTTATTCATAACCAAATGTCATTTTATAACGCTCGATAAAGAAAACATTGTCCCTGTCATTTAAATGTGAATAAAAAGAGGACATTATATTTGAACGCCATTTTATATTCTGTACGGACGGTTAGTGCTAACCGTGCTTTTGTATTAAGCAATAAACAATGTTTTAAATAGAGTCTTATTAAATTAGACGAGTAGTTCCTTTTCTGTTATATCCGTCTACTTCCTTACATAGCGAGAACACGGCTCTTACAAGACGGGCGCTAATTTAGTAGTAATAATATGGTTACAATGAAATCTTAGATGTATCTTTTTTAAGTCTCGTACAATTACAGCACAGAAAATTTATATTATTTGAAAATGTATTTATAGGAAAAAAAAAACTAAAGCTATGCTATCTATAAACAATACCCCTTCTTCATAACCAAATGAAATTATAGAATTCTAGATATAGTAAGCTCCCTTCCTGTCATTTAAATGTATATAAAAAGAGTTGACAGGCCTTTTTATACGCCATCCTAGGTATCTAACATTTATAGAACTGTTCTGAAGGACGGGACTAAAGCTGTGTGAGTGGCTGTTATCCGTGTTGCAATAGGCTAAAAATGTCCCTTCTCAGCTGGGAGCTGTTTTGCCACGGGTGGGCTAAGCAGCGCTGAATTTTAGAAAGAACCCGGAACCTCTCGACACAAGTACAAAAACAACGTGTCTTATCTTCTGTCAAAAAAAAAACTCATTAACTAAACAGCCGTTTCTCCGCCTGCTAGTTTATCGGTGTAAAGTATCGTGCAATAGGATTTATACAATTCAGTACCATGAAAACGTAAAAAGCGCTTACAAGATGACGACAACGCGCTCGTCAAATGATTCAACTATACAGCGACACGGTCTAAGAGTATTATACTGCACCGCGCTCCGTCGTGTATCGCGGACCTCAAATTTTTACATTGTATGCAAGTATCTCAATTTATATAGAAAACAAGCCTAAGACAACACACTGACAAAGCGTCAGCGCACTCTCGTAGCGCCACGCACGGCGGCTGGACACTGCGGGAGAACTGCCTAAAAGTTATACATTTTATTGCACTGTACTTGAAGGGTTCAACCTCCGTCTTTGGAACTTAAGCCGACATCACCTGCCCGTGGTGCACCCTGCTGTCTAACAAACGAGGCTTTGGCGGCCGGCCGATTGCAACAAAGCGCAGCTAAATCCCGTGGCCGCCCACAGGCAGCAGCGTCGGGCATAGCCCCCTTCAAGGGGTTGCATATATTTAGCAGTGGACTGAATAAGATGGGGGTTTTTGATTTTACTGTACATGGCTGAAATATACTTTGACTATCGCAGGAATATAGTATTCGTTTCGGGCAGCATTCTGGGCGTTCTGGTCATGCTGTCCGTTTACGATGAAGATGTGCTGACCGTGGAACATGTGCTGAGCATCATCACAATACTGGGCTGCATACTGGCCATGGCGAGGTAACATATGTTTTTCCCTTTACCTTGAAGTCCACTCTTTTGAGGGTTTCCAAAGGGTAAAAACGGGACCCTATTACTAAGACTCCACTTCACCGTCTCTCTGTCTGTCTGTCTCTATGTCACCAGGCTGTATCTCATGAAGCATGATTGCTATACAGTTAAAATTTTCACAGATGATGTATTTCTGTTGCTGCTATGACAAAAAATACTAAAATAAATATTTTAGTGGAGCTCCACGTGTGTGCAAAACCTTCTAACTACAAAATAAAAGGTGATTGCCCTCAATGAGGTAAAATTTGGCCCAACCTGTATATTATTTATAATCAAATGTAATTGTATAAATTCGATAAAGTAAGCTTGTATCTGTTATTAAAATGTAAATAAAAACAGGTGACATTATATTTTAACGCCATTTTAGCAATCCGGGGTTTATAGAACTATTATTCATTGGACGTAGTGCTATGTTTATAATGATAGGGCGTTGATCGGTGACAAGAAGCGCGGCGGGTCTAATGACAAATTAACCTCTATTACCAAGAATCATGGGCCGGAACTGACGGACACTTTGACTGAACCTTTGAAGTGTTTATCATTGATAGGGCGTTGATCGGCGACGAGGAGCGCGGGGGGTGCGCCGGGCCGGCGCGAGGAGAGGAGCTGTTCGTCCAGGTGCTGGGCCACGTGCACTATTTGCCGGCGGCGTGGCGAGGCCGTGCTCACACCAAGGATGTCGCCGCGCATTTCCAACAGCTGTTCCAGTTCAGAGCGGTAACTGTTATTCTGACTAACGTACCCTTAGTACGAGCTGTACTATCTGTATCATTGTGGAATGCCTTGCGTGTTGAGATAAGACAAGCTCCTCCAGGCGACTATACATGTCAAACCTCCCTCTCGATCGCAATATTCAACATTTTTGAAGACATCAAATCACTGACTATAGTTACTAGCAAAATAGCAAACCTTCACTTTCTAGAGAATAACAATTCAAAGGTTCAGCAATAATATCATTTTGATTCTATAACGTTTTCTTACCAAAAACTTGAACCAATGTGATCAATTTTGGTACAAATTTGTTGGTTGGAAAACGTGTTAGTTTCAACATGATATTCTTGCTGAACCTTTGTATTGTTATTTTCTAGGCCGTGAAGGTTTGCTATTTTGCATAACTACATTCAGTGATTTTATATCTCCAAAAATGTAGAATAGTGTGAGCAAGAGGGAGGTTTGACATGTATCATCACCACATGTATCACATTTAAATCAAACTGAAGCTTCACTATTTCTCATCTTTATAATTTATCTTTATTTATGATATTGTTTAATAATGTATATATAATGTGTATAGTCTATTGTTATTTATATGCATGTATTTGTATTGATTTAAATTTGGTTATTGAATATTTATTCTGCGTAGGTATGTATACCATTTTTAAAGTGTTTATTCATTCTTTCATTCACAATACAAAATTAGAAAACTTTCATATTTTACGTTTTCGAGCTCATTTTTAGTATAATTCTACTGGCAATTACTCAACTGGTTTTTAATAGAAACTGATCGAACAACGTAGGTTATGTAATCTTCTTGCAGATTGCAATGTTTATCAGTCAAAACAGTACGAAAGTTGGAAAAACGTAAGTACTTTAAAACTGTGGCTTGAGTGCGAAAAACATACTCGACTTCAAAGTTTGCATTAACTTACTTTTCTACCAGGAAATGTTTTCTACCGGAGTGCGTCAGGAGCCCGCTAAACTCTGCGACCTCGCTTACAATCACTCCTTTTGAGGGACCACACTCCTTTCAAAGCGCACTTATATCGCCTTAGTTGGCGCTATTCTTATCTATGTCCTGTGATCCCCAACCCGCATGTCCAGAGCCTGAGGATTGACATATCCCTCTTGATAAGGATGAGGCCAGCAATGGACCTATATAGGCTGATGTTATTGTTGTATATTGATTCTTATAATATGTTAATATTTACAGGTGTACATAATATTCGAGCTGTTATCTCCACTGTTGTGTCCACTAGTGCTACTCTCTCTGCGCGCTCGGGCGATTGATATCGTTGATTTTTACCGGAACTTCACTGTTAGCGTTCTGGGCATCGGCGATGTTTGCTCCTTCGCACAGGTATTTTTTACTATTGCTTAAATGGTTGCTTTAATTCTATTACTAGTAAACAGCACATTGGAGAAAGCAGTACTTGTTATTTAGCATTGTTTCTCACCTGAGACACAGGATTTATCCAAGGTCAGGCACAGTGTAAAATTATTAACGTATTGATGATCTTCATCGTCCTCTGCTGGACATAGGTCTCCCCTAATGAGATCTAATTGATATATTTTTTTATCTAAATAACAAATATACCGTGTCTTTAAAAAAATATTTATTATTTTAATTTATTTCATGACTCCTAGGACTCATGGGCGTGGGATAAAATATTTTCTCTTCTGAATCATATGAGTCACATATCAACTAAAATAAAATGAAATGAATATTAATAAAATGTTCTTTTATTTATGTATAATTTATACAAATGCAGAGACCGTTCCTACAGAAATACCCATGATTTTACTATTCATATCTTTAGTGTATAAAAACTTTTGCGAAAATTTATTTCATTTTCTTAATGGGTAGGTTTTTTGCTATACGTTCACGTAATTTTATTAGTAAATTATGCCACGCTCATAACAAAAAAAAAACTCAAAATTGCATTTAAAAAATTGTCACATGTGACTCTTGAACTTATTTCTAAAGTTTCTCATAAGTGATTTGTGACTATTGGACAGTTGTTAAATTACTAAAAAACTCAATTTTGATTTTCCATATTGGCTATTTACGTTTAGCTTTAACAGTTTAAGATCAATTCCAACAATTAGTGATTTAAACAAACATCTTGAAGGTATGAATCTTGAATGATGAGCGGCGGTGATAAGATGCCCTTATGCCTTTGATTTTAATAGAATTTATGAACTCATAAAGCGTGGCCTCTTGTGCCTGTAATTTGGCCGACACCTAAACCCTGAAATAGAGCGGTAGAAATAGGCATGGTAACTTGAATATTCAAGTAGTTAAATGCTGTTGACATGATGTGTCAGGTAATTTCTGTAACAATTTCAGCTGGACATCCGCCGCCACGGGCATCCTGATTGGCAGACACCCGGGAAATATAGAGAAAAACTAAAAGGTTTTTATGGTTAAATAGCTGCGAAGCGCTCGTGGCGTGGCTAACTTCGATTCTCTTAGCAAATTATATTGGTTAAGCAACGCTCCACCCGGTCACTGCTTGGATGGGGTGGCATCTCGCTTCCGTGCTTCAGAAGTGACGAAAAAATGTTGGTCTACGCTTTATCAGTTGTGAAGCCATGTCGGAGTTCTTCGGGCAGCAAAAAAACTTCGACACCAAGGTTGGCTTATACGAAAAAGAAAGAAAGGTGGTTAACTAACTTACCGGGATAAAAAGTAGCCAGTCTTAATCTAGGTTACAAACTACATTCACGATTGAATCGGAGAAGTGTGAAATAAGCTCAATTCAAACGTACGTAGTCGAGGAATTTGCATGTTGGTCTTAGTAAATTAGTGGTAACATATCTCCCGGAAAGTAGGTGCACAGAACAGTTCATGCAGGCAAAGATCCCCGTGGGCGACTTACCGACGATAGTTCGCACAGGCATGCCAGAACGTCTATATTCTGGCCACGACTGTTTCAGTCATTTCATTAAATGGGTGCAACTACGTATAAAAAAACCATGTAGAACTAAATGGGGTCGCTATTAAACTTCTACCCTGCTTTATTATAATATAAATAAAATAAGCAAATCAGTACCTTCCTACCTATTTACCTATCTCCAGATTAATTAAATTTTTTTTGTTTTTGTTTTTTTGGTATTAAGCGTACCTAGTTGCTAGACGAGAACACTAATGCTTAAACTGTTTATTCATAGTAATTATGTAAACTTTAAGGCTGAGAGTTCACTTAAATGAGAAATTTAATTCTCATTTAAGTGAACATATTGTGTGTTCTTTTAAGAATAAAGAATCTTTAAACCGAAAATACTATAAAATAATGATGGTAGGGACTAGTCAGTAGGCCATCACGGCTCTTAATATTTGACATAATTTTACAGTTTCACTGTAGTAGAGATAAAACCGGGTGTTTGTTTGTAGCTGGCAACACGCAGTACGACCAAGGCGAGGGTGGCAAGACTGAGTTGTCACTAGTAGCTTTCTCCTGCCGGCATCCCGGCTGGCAGCCCGCTGAACCGGCGCAGCGGCAGTTCCTGCGCTCCCTACGTCAGAGTATGCACCACGCGTTACCTCAACACAACCATCTTGTGAGTATTATTATTGCTAGCCACGCCTCAGAATCAAAAATGGTGTTTATTCTATTAGCTGAAGTGAATTCTGAACAGATTTTTTTAAAGATAAAGTTGTTGGAGACTTTAGTGTTGGCTAAAAACACCAGAGTTCGTCCCTTCTTCTTCTTATGAGCTAGTAATGTAGCAGTCCACTGCTGGACATAGGCCTTCCCTAATGAGCGCCATCGCGCCCTGTTCTGACCTCGACCAACGGCTCGATTACACCCACAGATATAGGAAGACAACTAGATACAGTCTTAAAATTCAATACGGCTGATATCTACTTTCTTATGTCCAATATCATCAGTTAGAAAGGGATGCATATATACATCAATGCGAATTCAAAAAATTAATCGTACCAGGGCGCTCTAACAAAAAAGAAGAAGTCTTAAAATTCATTTATGCTCTGAACATTAACTCATACGGCTGATCTCTACTTTCTTATGTCCATATATTATGTTAGCTAGAAAGAGATGCATACTTTATCTCGATGTGATTTCTGCGACTTCGTACCAGGGCATTTGTATGAACCTGCATAGAAATTTGTTAGAGAGCCCTGGTACGATTAGCTTTTTGAAGCCGCATTGATGTATGTATGCATCCCTTTGTAACTGATGATATTGGACATAATAAAGTAGATATCAGCCGTATTGAATTTTAAGACTATCTAGTTGTCTTCCTATATCTGTGGTTACACCTAATTTACACCGAATCTGTCATAGGCCGAAGTGTCGGCCGATTGAAACAAAAAAGAATGAGAGCGCGTATACTCTAGCACTCTACCGATATCGTTCGGATTCTCGAGTGATCTGTGTACGTGCTCTCATACTTTTATATACGTTTGTTTCGATCGGCCAATGTCGGCCGTCGACGCCCGAGCATACTTCGGCCGTTAACGAGTTTGGTGTAATCAAAGAAATAGGACTAAAGCAAAGAAGAAGTCTTAAAATTCATTCACTATTCAAAATTTTTGAAGATATAAAATCACTGAAAGTAGTTATGCAAAATAGCAAACCTTCACGGCCTAGAAAATAACAATACAAAGATTCAGCAATAATATCATTTTGATTCTATCACGTTTTCTTACCAAAAAACTTGCACCGATGTGATCAATTTTGGTGCCAATTTTTTGGTAGGAAAACGTGTTGGGTTCAACATGATATTGTTGCTGAATCTTTGTATTGTTATTTTCTAGGCCGTGAAGGTTTGCTGTTTTGCATAACTACATTCAGTGATTTTATATCTTCAAAAATTTTGAATAGTGCGAGCGAGAGGGAGGTTTGACATGTATGGTCGCCTTAAGCCATGCCGGAGGCCTTCGGGTGGCCTAAAACTCCAACACCAGAGTTGACCACTAACTCATACGAAGAAGGCAGAAGGAAGGCTAATTTTACCCGTCACGCCAGACACACATAAACTTAGTTCGTGATACACTTTTGCAATCATCTCTCGTATTTACAATAATTTTGTTGTTTTTCAGAACAAGACTATGCTGGGTTCGTTTATCCAACAGAGTCTGTTTGGCGCGACGACGCCAATGCCCGCCGTTCTATCCTACTACCCTCAGCAGAAACAGCAGTTCAGATTACCGGTAAGATTTATTATAGTACTATCAACCAGTATCAAATTCTATTAAAAAACAGCAAAAACACTAAGTGAGACTTATAAAATAAATTTACAAATAATTAACTCAACGTCTCAAAGATTTCCCTATCACGTCTGTTCGCTCCGACTGTCCAAAAATTGATGTTGCGCCACCTCAGGCGACGCTTTTCCAGGCCTCCGATACCAGCTCGCGGTGGCAAGGCTGGGTCCTTTTTTAGCAAATTCTTCACGTAACAAATAGACTATTTAGTGTTCTGTAGCTGGTAATTTATTTATTTAATTTGGTCCACCTAGAAAAACTTGAAAAGTTAATCGGTAAAAAGGAAAATTAGAGATGAATAAATATTTTTTAACCGACTTCGAAAAGGAAGGGTTATCAATTCGTCAGAATAATTTTTTTATAAACAACTCAACTTAATTATAATTAATAATCAGCTAAAAGATAAAAGATAAATGGTTTCTTCAAACACACAGGTTCATTTATACATTTATGTATTTATAGGTTGATAGTACGGACCTTATGCTTACAAATAGGTACTAGTTGGTAGAATGTAGTTGCTTATACAGCATCCTGAAAACCACAGTGGATAAATATGACCATATTCCACTGTGTAAGTGTTTTGTTATGAGAATGATTAACTAGGTAAATGCTAGGGTGGATACTCTCAGCAGCATAAACTTCTTATAATTTATTTTTTTCATTGGTTTTTGTTTTATCTACTTGTTATTTTAAATCCCCTGGCCGCCGATAGGCAGCAGCGTCGACGGTGCGAGAAGTTGTGCCCTGCGATCCCCAACCCGCACGCCCGTCGTTGGGATTATAGGCATATCCCCCTTTATTAGGGGAGGCCTACGTCCAGCAGTGGACTGATATAGGCTGGTGTGGTGTTGTGTGGGTTATTTTTAACTTTATCATCATCATCATTTCAACCTTTATCGACCCACTGCTGGCCATAGGCCTTCTTTTGATTATGCCACTTGCCTCGATCCTGCGCTATTCTGAACCAGATGTCGCCCACGGTCTTTCTTATATTGTCAACCTGTCGTATAATATTTTTACTAACTAACAAAAATTTTGAAACAAAATAGAGAAAAAAACTATCCTATGGATCATGTAATCTGAAATAAAAGAGAATTACTTATAAAAACCTGTCAATTATAAGCATTCGGCTTATTTTTTATTTTATTATACAAATTAACTTTTACCAGGAAATGGATGAGACAAGCGATGAGGACGACGACCCCCCGACTGATACGATACGATCGAGCAAATCCACGAGTCAGGAGGCAGGCTTAGCCGGCGTCAGTTCAGCGCTGAGCGGCAGCGCTTTAGGGCTGACGGTGCCCACGCAATGCCGCGATCTCGAGGACATGTCCGTCAGCACACTGCATCTGTACGACATGCATCTGTCCCAGGTGAGATGATGCCTCTTTCTTTTACTCATCGCGATACTTGTTTCGCAGAGTGAATGAATTAATGAACGCTTTATTGCGTTAAACATATTAAAAAAACATCGACATTCACAAATGGTATAATGGGCGGCCTTATTGCTGAAGATGAAGATAATTCAAGGTGAGTTTGAATTTGTATGTTATCCCGAAAAGAAGAGATTTGGATCATGGTGTTACAAAAGTTGTGAGGTCCTGAGTTAAAAAAACATGTTTCAAAACTTTTCTCTAAAAACTTTAAGCCTTTATTGATGATGATGTTCTACGGCTGCCTCTATAAATATTTATCATGGTTCTGGGTGTTTTCTATGTATAAATAAATGGTTTTCCAAAAAATATGTAAATAATTAGTATATTCATGTGGTTCCTATAATACAAGCTCTGCTTAGGGACCAGCAAAAAAATACATTTTGGTCGATGACAGATTACGTATATTCGTGCCCGTAATGGTTGTTTTTGCTGTGTATAAATTTAGATCATGTATTGATGAATTCCAGGCGAGTGTGAGCACTTCAGCCGCTTGTTGCAGCAATAAATGCAGCGAGAGAAGTCGCGAAGAGCCGCGACGGTCCGGTGAGAACACGCCCCTGCTCCATCGCCCCTAACATTGGTATTTACGCGAGTCCTGGAACTCGCCCACTATATGGGTATAGCCAGGGCTCAGCCCAGCGTCTACTCATACAATACGGTCGGAATGAATTCACTTAATTTGGCGTCTACATATGCGCATATCGGCGCCATGTTCAAATTCAAAAAGCTATTGATTTTTCACTTGGCTGACGCGATCATACGCCTTTTGATTGTCATGCGTGTTTACACCCGCGTGCGTACCAGATGCTTCATTTACTAACACAGTTTCACACCGAAATGATAGCCACCGGCCTTCTTTTTACAAACTTTGACAGTTTGTCAATTCATGTTCTTTGAATTTCGTCATATGAAATGTCAAAGTTTGCAAATAAAGGTTCGGTGATGATCATTTCGGTGTACAACTGAGTTACTAAATGAGGCCTCAGGATCGCATGATAGTAAAAGTGCCCTGATGCCGCATGTGTAGACGCGAATTTTGTACCTAACAGTTTAATTTCATACTGATGACTACTTAAACGGTTACGTGTAGACAAAACTGTTAGAGTCATTTGCTCTGTCACTGCTGTAATTCATTCAACTTTAGCAGTGACTGGCTTCTATTTCGACGTATTAGTATGCCTGACGTGGGCCACAGGTCAATAGGGCTGTCTAATCTTCCATTTTGTATAGAAATGTGTCGTAAAGGGGTGGGAACAAATAGTCGGGTCGCGTCTGAAAAATGTGCACGGTTCTGCTGATTTGTTCCCAGCTTGAGACTACATGCATAGAGCGCGGATCACCGCACAAGGAATCTAAATCCCAATCCTCCTTAATAAGCACAATTGGATGTATAGTCCGAATTCCAGAACTAAATTTTTCGACGAATTTTTGTGGACAATCAAAATATTATTAGAATACTTTGGAGTTTAGTTTTGAAGTAATGTTTACTTGGTATTTGTTGATCGCGCTTTATTATGACAAATAAGGACAACACAACCAATTGTAAGTATTCATAGATCAACAAAAACCGTCTAAGGTTTGCACGTACTTACTCGTATGAGGAACCTATCGAAATTTGTGGTATTTATTATTGTAATGGCTCCTGTTTTTGTATATCCGTTTAATAGAGTTGTGATTTTTTAATACTTTACTCTAAAATTAAGGAATGCAGCGTTTTATTATTTGTATATTGCGAGACGCTGCCTCAGTTTTGTGATGTCTCATTGTACCGGTAAGTAGACAGTTATACATTTAATTCAGAATAGCAACATCACTGATTTACATATTATTTGTAATATCAAAAGTAAATGCAATGTCTTATTGGTAATTCGAAATACTAAATGATAGATAAGATTGTCGAGTTCATTTCGATGAAAGTTTTGAAGGAAAAAAGACAAAGCAGTAAATAGTTGACAGTTGCATGGTCTCGAATTTTCGAATTCAATCAAACGTGCCTAAATATACTACCACATTATTATATCTACCGCTGTTTAACTATTTAAAACGCACAGGTTTATATATTTTTGGTCGATTAAACAACAGCACAGTTACAAATATGAAAGCCAAAAAACACCAAAAAAAGTTTATCACTGGTAAAAATATAAAAAGCGACAAAAATATATTATTATATTTCTATGTAATGGTGGATCATATGACAACAAACGTGCAAATTATTTAAAAAAATAGTTTTGTATTAATTCATTCGTATTTGGCAGGTTTGGGCAACATTCTCTTCAGAATTTTGCCTTGTTAAATATTTAAGCTCTTTACCATCTCAAACCATGTTGGAATCCTTCGGGTGGCCTATAAAATTCGACAACAGAGTTTGACACTTGCTTATACGAAAAAGGAATGGCGTGTGATGTACGCAGTGCCACAAGTATAACGTGGCGAGGCAGTGCGCCACTGTGCTTCAAACCAGAAATTGAATGCACTTTGATTACGGTTTCTCTTGAACTATTTATAATCACTTTCGACATTTTAAAACCCAAATGATTCGCAGATTTATCACAATGTTGTTGTCCGTAAACTACCACTCGTCAAACACAGTTCCAGTTTTAGTTAGTAAAAACGCCACCGCCAACTTACACTTTTGGCACTTTACATGCGTCCATATTTAATGCATGGATCGAATTGAATAGTGTTGCCATTACCCTGTGTGGTTTGCTAGTCTCAAAGTATTTCTGCCAAAAATTAAAATGTTTGAAAACTATGTCGTGATAATGATATCATGTCGTCTATTAACTTTACCAAGACTATATCTGCATAAATTGGTATTTTCACAAATCATAGAATACATAGTACAATGATATATTTATCTAACTTTTATATTATACACTGCGTTGAACTCCGTTATATACATTATTTATTATTATATATATTACCGTATTTTTATACAGCTAGAAATAGAAAATATAGCCTTATTTACATAAATATTTTAACAAACAATTAGTGCGTAATAACACATTTGTGGAGCTGTTTACGGGTTCGAATTCGAATCCTAAAAAAAGAACGATAAAATTATACAGGATGCTCTTGAATTGTAAGATGATTATGTTTTTATAATGTATATATCGCAGCCTGCTTTATTAGATTACCTGAATAATAGCTAGATTACCTGCATTTATTACCAAACGGCGCCGTTCAACTAGCGTACTGAATTATATTCAGCTGATGCATCTAATATAATATTTAATGAACCGGTTGGCTGATGCTTAGGCCCTTCGTACACTAGTTTACCATGTGACAAAAAAAGATGAATTATCTGATGTTAGTAGAATTGTTTATTTTGTAAAATAATTTTAAATTTGTTATTAATCATTTGAATCATAAGATCAGTTGGCTACGATATATATACAATTCAATATTACTATATTAATATTTTAAGATCCCACCTCTTTCTTTTCCATTGCGGTCTCTTTCACTTCTTTCTTTTATCCGTTCCACGCTTTCCTTCTACCTTTCCCTCGATAATGTTCTAATGAACCTGTCATGTCGTGTCTAATTATTTTTCCTGTTCTGAGTTGTATGGTTTCCATCAAGATCCTTTTCTATATATATCAAAATTTAAAATAACGGCTACCTAACGCCCTCTTTTTTGTCGACTTAATTCAAAAGCACCCTGTTAGTTGAAATAATGATAACAACTTTCCAATATGCATGTCATTTGCTTATCTATGCCCACACACATGTGTTAGAAGCACATCAGCCTTATTCATGTAAATTAAAACATTGCCTTAAACTTGTGTATTAGCGTCTGCATAAACTAACGCTTTATAGAATAATATTTATTAATAATATTTTGGATACTTACTGCTTTTAAAGATGTATAAATATTGTGCGCTCTTTATAAATATTGTAACTCAAAATCAACGGTACAAATAGTTAATGTATAATTACGCAACAATCTATCTATGAGTGCTAACATAATATCCATTTTGAGATGAATAGTTAAGATAGCAGTTTCATGTTGAAATTTAAAAGAATATATATTGTCTCCCTATGATTGAACAAGATGATCAAGCAATCATAGGGAGATATATTTGTTTCACAATGTTAAAAAGGATCAATTGCATTACATTGCTTTTCTATACGTAATGGCTTATAATTAAAAGACGATACCATCACTAAGAAGGACAAATATGTTTATTTTCTGGTATATAAAAATTGACAATTGACATCCAGTTCTGTAATTCTATTGGTGCCTATATTACTATATACCAAAACGTTCGCCTTGCACTATAAAAGTAATACAAATTTACTTCGCAAAAATAGTCTTAGTCAACAGGGTGATAAAGTCTGTATACACTATACAATGTACATCATTAAAAGAGATCGCAATAGCTGTTTACATCAAAGTTGACATAGATACTGTATACTATTGACTTTGATACAGAGGTAATGTTGATGTTTCCCTTGTTCTGTATGTACCTATATTGTAGGAATCACCCGGTATATAAATAAATAGCCTTTATGCATGAACGTAATTTCAAAACAAGTTTCAAATTAATAGTAGATTAGTTAGATACAGTTACAAAACTTCCATATTTGCCTTGTAATAAACAAAAATCAATCACTTTATTTATATCTATATTTATATACATAAAATCTAATTATATGGTATTTTTGTAAAGTTGACGGAATTCTTAAGTAACATACATACTTATAATATAGCTTTGAGATAAAACATAAATTGAAATTTCTGTATAATTCGTAGCCCAATTATATTTGTGTATACAAGTAAAGTAAAGTAAGAATAAAAACGTACAAAGATTTCTACTTTTATCTAAACTTACTGCTACATACTAAACTCTAGCAGCTTTCTGTTTTGAATTGCGATGGGTGATACAAATTGAGTTTTTAAAGTATTTAACCTCCTGAGATTCCGCGTACAATCTGATTGTATTTCTATAAAAACATCAATCACCAGACCCATCTCGCGGGCCCGGATTAAACAGATCGAGTTTCTCGCCTCTTTTTTTACTAATGTTTCTTACATTTCTACTAAACCAGAAGAAATTACACTTTGACGTTAACAACCTATTGATTAGCATACCTTTTAGTCTAACAGCCAATTATTGTACACTAGGTAACATTAGTATACAAAAAAATAAAATGCTGGGTCCTAGGAGTATGCAGTAAGTACTTCTTTTGAAATATAATATCAAATAAAATTCTATATTTATGCATATTTAAAATACTATATTTATACTCGTACTTATACCTCGTAATGTTCATAGATCAATTTATATACTTCATAATTTAGAGTTGCAGTAGCTGTAGTCTTTATAACTAGTTGTAACTTTGTTATGCTCAACAAAAGGATATAAAAATAACATGAAAAATATGTCCAAAGAATATAAATAAAAAGAAAAAAAAACTGCTTAAGGGTCAAACCTCCCTCTCGCTCGCACTATTCACCATTTTTTTGAAGATATAAAATCACTGAATGTAGTTATGCAAAATAGCATACCTTCACAGCCTAGAAAATAAAAATACAAAGGTTCAGCAAGAATATCATTTTGATTCTATCACGTTTTCTTACCAGCAAAACTTGCACCAATGTGATCCATTTTGGTGCCAATTTTTTGGTAGGAAAACGTGTCGGGTTCAACATGATATTCTTGCTGAACCTTTGTATTGTTATTTTCTAGGCCGTGAAGGTTTGCTATTTTGCATGACTACATTCAGTGACTTTACATCTTCAAAAATATTGAATAGTGCGAGCGAGAGGGAGGTTTGACCCTTATAGTCGTCTTAACTATGCGATAGGGATCATGCCTGGGTAAAAAAAAAACTAATTGGTCCGGCAGTTAGATCAACAAAGACAAAAAAATATTGGACACGTATTTCTTTATATATCAAATCATAAGAAATTGACGGAGATAAAGAGCGTCAAAGTTCGGGAGTGGGGGCTCGTGACGTCACGGATATGTAAATAATGTATACTTACTATAACCGTGTACCGTACTTACAATCACACGGAACTTCAACGTTTTATTGACAAAAGAAAAAATACGTGTCCAATATTTTTTGATAATGTCAATATTTTTTGGTAATGACGGATTAATTAGATTTATTCAGGCATCTAACCTATTATAAAAAAAATGTACAAAAGCTTCCAGTTCAGTATGAATGATAGTGAAAACCCGAAAGCAATGAGTGGTATCAGTATAATTATATGAATGGCATTGCTAGTGATATTTTTTTACTAAATGTACTACATAGATCTAAATTTCACGGCTATTTTTCTAATAACCATTTAGTCGATTGTGTGTTGTAAAGCTAGTTATTAGAACGACGTTTCGTGATGTGTTCAATTATTTGAAGTCTCGTGCCATTTTGTATTGGCACACTTTCTTGTGGTATCTTACAATTTTTTTTCCTAAAAACTAAGTTCAGTGATGATATTTAGCCGACAATTGTTTGTTTTGTACAGTTTTATAATTATTTGGATTATATTTTATTTAAATTTGTACATATTTAGTTATCAATTTGTAGGTTTGTACTCTTTAAGTGTATTGTGATATAATATTTTTGTCTCGTCGTTCATTTGGTTTAGATTGTTAGTGATCCTAAAGTGAATATTCGACGTTTTGCATTCGTTATAAATAAATATAACAGTTTACGTTGAATATTTTTATGTTTTCGTTGCTTGGCAGTAGAAACTAGATCAAAGAGAACTGCACAATAAACAAAGCAAAATATTCAAAACTATTCTGTTTATTTGCAACGGCCTTTAAGTACAGGAAACGTTGAATGATTTTTTTAATCGACAAAATATTAGCTAATAACTAGGTTGTAATATTTCTGTACCATTATCTACCTATTCGCTATCGCGTAACTTATGCAGTGTAAATAAATAATGTTAGTAAATTATGACATTGTATTTTATTCGGAACCTGCAGTACAAATCATCATCATTATCCTCGCACTACATTTGCCGAGACATTTACACTACCACCATGCATATTTCTGCCGTGAAGATTGCTGTGTTTTGGCCACTGTGGTTTTGTTTTGAAGGGTGCCGGTGACATTAAAGACACAAGAACTTTATCACCTTAATGACTCAAGTTGATGGACGTAGGGTTGCATCGCAAAAGTGTACTATACTTACGATACATTTTGATATAGGTAGTAAACTAATGGAAAAAATATAATACCAGAGAAGAACTATCACTAAGTTTATTGAGAAGGAAACCCCCAGTAGTTCAAATGGTAACTACTCTGTAAAACTACTGGGAAAGGGCGATGGTTACCACTTACATCAGGTGGGTCATGGGCTTGTCTTCTTTATCTTCAGGTTAGTATCATAAAAAATGTTTAACCTATTTTTATCGGAAATTAAAAAAAAGTACCGTTATATTGGTTCGGTATAGTTATTGCATGTTTTTTATAAAACATAGTCAAGCTCTTGACTACTAACACACCTGATTCAGGAAAAGATGTTGTCTAAGATGGAGCACGGTTTCCTAGAAGGAACAGATTCACTCTGGATTTGAAGACTCCCAGATACTGGGTTGGGAAAACAGACCCCGGAAGCAAGTTCCACTCCTTACTATACTACCGATAAATATGATTCTCGAACAAACATTTGACTGAAATTTATTTAAACAGTTGCAGCTAAAGATGAACATCAAAATACAGATGATAAAAAATGTGATGAACTTGAAATAAAAATACAAGAAAACATATCAATCATTTGCAAAACTTGTTTAGAAGAACAGATATTTGTGTGTGAAATCACGTATTTGTGTTTTGTACCGTGTGGTCATGCTGTGACTTGCGCAAAGTGTGCTCTGTCCTTACAAGATCGAATGTCCTATTTGTAGAAAAAATATAGGTATTAATTTAATTCGTATATATATTTTTAACTGCCTGCTATAAATATTAGAACTACAAATAAAATGTAACCAGCTCGTAGTTGGTTGTTAAATTTATTTAAATAAATAAATTATAATGGAAAAGAGGAAGAGACTTAATGAAAAGAGGCAAATTGTAAATGCAACAGAAGCAGTTAAAAAGAAGGTGCGAAAAATGTCCAACATAGAAGTAGAAAAAAATAACATAACAGAATCTGTTTTGAAACCAATAACTAATCCTCTCAATGAAATGGTTAATAAAAATAAAAATGTGGAAGGGATGAAAAACAAAGATTTGTTTTAAGCAGCAAGTCCATTGGATACAGATAAAACACTTATTAAATTAGTTTCTACTGTTGGTTTTCAAGATTTTAGCCCTGCAGATTCTAATAATTCTGATAGTACAAATCGGAAGATAATGAAGAAAGAAATGATGAATGATTTAAAACTAGTGATTCAGAGTCAAGTAATAAGAGCTTTGACATGTCCTCGTGGTCTTTGTCCTCTGAAGCTGTAGGTGATGAGCCCTTTGGCGTGTAAATGAACGTGGTAAACTGATGATGGGATCAGCACGTGTATTGGTTTCTGGTGAATTTATTCAAATTGGTTCAATCAAGTATAAAATCCAAATAAACCAATCAGAAGCAACAGGGGACGAAAATATTTAAACATTGTAAAACCATTGTTTATGCTACGCAAGGTATCTGCAAGTACTGATGGTAGTCAGGCTGACGCACACCAAGGAGAAGGGTTGCCAATGTTGAAAAAATGGAAGAAAAATGTGGATTATGTATACTGAGACGATTCTAATGAATTAATTGATCGGTTAAAATTATTAATTGCTTCTCGAGATGCTGGCAATACAGGATTAGATAATGATATAATATCTATTATAGAAGAGTTGCGTGAATAAGATACACTTCACTGGATACACTTCAAAACATTCTTTATCCTTGATACCTGTCAGTTCACAATCATTGCAATGGGTAAATTCGGTCATCACATACATAAACGATTACGATTTCCAGCGGGGTGATCGGCTAACTCTGTTGCAAACAGAAGTGATTGATACCGATCCTGTTTTAACAAACTTTGACATTTCATCCGTTGAAGTTCAATGAACGTCAATTGACATACGTCGCAGTTTGATAAAACAGGATCGGTGTCAATCATTTCTGTTTGCAACAGAGTTAGCCGATCACCCCGCTGATGTATTAGAAATTTTTGAACAAACCAATGGCGATAAAGAAGAAATAAATTTACAGTCAAAGGAAGAGCAAGGAAGAAGTTAACAATACAATAAATGGTATAAAATCAGACAATCAAAAATATATTCAACAGTTTGAGGAAGACAGCACAAAGGCTGATTTAGACGAGATCCTCAAAACTTCATCAAAAAATGAGTAAAGCGCAAGTTGTAAATGAAATTCATAGTGCAGCCCGAAAAAAACTTTTATCGACGATCTGTAGTATTGAAAGGGATCGATGACTTATGGCAAGCAGATCTTATTGATTTACAAAATTTTAAAAAATATAATAAAAACCATAAGTTTATATTAGTAGTATTAGATTGTTTCTCAAAATTTACATGGACTATTCCAGTTAAAACTAAGACTAAATCTGAGATAACAAATGCATTTAGTTACAACTCATCGTAAGCCTCTAAACTTGCAAAAGGATAAGAAAATTAAAAAAGCTAAGAAAGGTAATAAGTAAGAAATGTAAGAAAGGTAAATAAGGTAAGAAATTTACAAAAGGTAAAAAATGTAAGAAAGGTAAAATTAAAAAATAAATGTAATAATATTAAGAAAGAGGTAAAAAGGTCAGAAAGGTAATAAATGTAAGAAAGGTAAGAAAAGCAAGAAAGGTAAGAAAGGTTAAAATATTAAGAAAATTAAAAAAGCTAAGAAAGGTAATAAGTAAGAAATGTAAGAAAGGTAAATAATGTAAGAAATTTACGAAAGGTAAAAAATATAAGAAAGGTAAAATTAAAAAATAAATGTAAAAATATTAAGAAAGAGGTAAAAAGGTCAGAAAGGTAAAAAATGTAAGAAGAGTAAAAAAATAAGAAAAGTCGAGAAGGTAAGGAAGGTAAAAATATTAAGAAAAAAGTAAAAAAGGTAAGAAATGTAAGAAAGGTAAAAAATATAAGAAAAGTAAAAAAGGTAAGAAATGAAAAACAAGTAAAACGGATAAAATAAGTAAGAAAGTTAAAAAAATTAAAGAAGGTAAGAAAAGAAATAACGGCAAGAGCAGTAAGAAACGAAAGAAAGGTAACAAAAGGTAAAAAAAATAAAAAAGGGAAAAAAGGTAAGAAACGGATATCGAAGAGGAAGAAGAAATCAAACAGGATATTTAGTGAAAACAAAATCAAAATCAGAATCGGAATTGGAATCAGTATCGGAAACAAAATCGAAATCGAAACCTACCCTACACCTACCCTACACCTACCCTACACCTACCCTACACCTACCCTACACCTACCCCACACCTACCCTACACCTACCCTACCCCTACCACACCTAGTTTTAGTACTAAAATGTTGAAATAATTTCTTATTGAGACGTAGGATGTTAGCTAGAGACCACAAATTGTTATTGGGCAAGCTGGACCGCATATCGACCTGGTCCAGCGTCCCCAATAACTACCTACTATTGTAGCTGTTTGTTATTCCTTAATAAATAAAATAAAATAAAATAGATTAGAAAATTACGTCTGGTCTACCTACATCTAGACGTAAGTAATTTTATCTCTCTCTCTCTCTCTCTCACACACGCACACACGCACACCAGCCTATATCAATCCACTGCTGGACATAGGACTCCCTTAATAAAGGGGTATATGCCCAATATGCCCATAATTCCCACGCTGGGCATGCGGGTTGGAGATCGCAGGGCACAATTTGCACCGCCGACTAAATCCCCTGACCGCTGACAGGCAGCACCGTCGGTAGTGCGAGAAGCTGTGCCCTGCGATCCCCAACCCGCATGCCCAGCGTGGGGATTACGGGCAAAACCCCCCTTCATGATGAACACGAAACGGAAATGGCCCACAGTTCCCGGCTGCCCCGCTATTCTTGGCTTTACAGGTAGCGGTCATGGTAACGGTGGTAAAGATATTTAGGAACAACACTTTCGACCACACCAACTTCCAACCAATAAGCCGAGCTTTATATGCCAGTATAAGTATACTAAAGCCGGGGATACACATGCCAGTAAATCGGGAAAGTACCTGGCATAAAAGTTACGGGCGTGTACGAGTAACTGGCACACTGCGGATACATTTGCAAGTAATACTGGCATGCAAGTTGTGCCCTTGCATGCCAGTATTCCCATCGCGTATACACAGGACAGTTCATGAGAGACACTTGTACCTATTCTTGCGCGAAAAAAAACGTGCACCTAAGGCCACAACGAGTCAGCTACTGGTATACCCGTAGCTGTCGCGTCTGTTCACACGTACCAGTTTGGCAACCCCCCGTGGCCCCTCCCTCAACGGGCATGCACGTAAATCAAATTTTGTGCTAGCTACATGTATGCCAGTTACAGCCATGACAGTTATCGAATACACATGACAGTAGCTGGCACGTGCAAGGAGCTGGTATGCAAGTGTGCAAGCTACTGGCAAGTGTATCCCCAGCTTAACGTTGAATAAAGATAATATTTTAGAACTTGTTTGACCTGTGACTGTTGATCACTGTTGTGTGTCCTTGACTTTTGATGCATCGATGAGTAGACGGTCGCTGAGTAGGTACCTACACTAGTGAATTATACAGAGTGGTAAAGAATTAAATATACCTACTACAAAATAACTAAGCCTTTTGGGATAGTTTTATGTAAATTGTGTAAAAATTTGTGCAATAGTGATTTATATATAACACGAACCAAGTGTCCCTTATCTAGATAGACAGTAAAAAAGTACCATTGATAGATATCTTAGTACCTTATATTTTATACAATATAACTAGGTTATTATGTTAGGTTACTCATTAACCTTCCCTGATGGCTGGATTATAACATTTTAGTGTGTATTATGATTTTATGTGCACTAGATAAAAATAATATATAGGCAGGTACCAACCTATTACCACGCTATTACCTATAAAATACTAAGGTATACAAATGGTTATTGAAATGTTTCGCAACTATTGGAGAGTTGACAAGGAAGCTTGACAAGGAAGTTAATAGTAAAAGATCCCATTAAAAAATTCTGTCAATAGATTTAGGTATAAACAAAGATGAATTTATTTAAAAAGACCAGGTTATAGGCATCAGTACATATCAACGTTTAAAGGTAAATAATACAACTTTTATTTTGCGAAAGTTTTCCTTGTTTGTTTGTATTAAAAAAGTTTGGGTGTAGGTATATGAGTTAAAAATAGTACCCATTCCTTCACCTACTAACTGTTGAACGAATTGAGCTGAATCGTTGCACATTTAGTTAGTCTAGCTATAGATCAGAGATATCATCATCATCATGGCCATCATCATCATAATCAGTGCCTTTAGCAGTCCACTGCTGGGACATAGGCCTCCTGTAATGAGCGCTCTCCTCTCCATAGTCCAGGAACCAGGGCCATGGACCAGGAATAATGGATCGAAGCTACAGGCGGTTTGCACCCTTCGTTAGACGCGTACGGCTCCGACTGCCGGACCGCGCTCTCCTCTACATAGTCTATAGGACCAGGAATATAAATAATGGATCGGAGCTACAGTCGGTTTGCACCCTTCGTTAGACGCGTACGGCTCCGACTGCCGGACAGCGCTCTCCTCTCCATAGTCTATAGGACCAGGAGTATAAATAATGGATCGGAGCTACAGGCGGTTTGCACCCATCGTTAGACGCGTACGGCTCCGACTGCCGGACCGCGCTCTCCTCTACATAGTCTATAGGACCAGGAATATAAATAATGGATCGGAGCTACAGGCGGTTTGCACCCTTCGTTAGACGCGTACGGCTTCGACTGCCGGACAGCGCTCTCCTCTCCATAGTCTATAGGACCAGGAATATAAATAATGGATCGGAGCTACAGGCGGTTTGCACCCTTCGTTAGACGCGTACGGCTCCGACTGCCGGACAGCGCTCTCCTCTACATAGTCTATAGAACCAGGAGTATAAATAATGGATCGGAGCTACAGGCGGTTTGCACCCGTCGTTAGACGCGTACGGCTCCGACTGCCGGACAGCGCTCTCCTCTACATAGTCTATAGGACCAGGAGTATAAATAATGGATCGGAGCTACAGACGGTTTGCACCCGTCGTTAGACGCGTCCGGCTCCGACTGCCGGACCGCGCTCTCCTCTCCATAGTCTATAGGACCAGGAATATAAATAATGGATCGGAGCTACAGGCGGTTTGCACCCTTCGTTAGATGCGTACGGCTCCGACTGCCGGACCGCGCTCTCCTCTTCATAGTCTATAGGACCAGGAATATAAATAATGGATCGGAGCTACAGGCGGTTTGCACCCTTCGTTAGACGCGTACGGCTCCGACTGCCGGACCGCGCTCTCTTCTCCATAGTCTATAGGACCAGGAATATAAATAATGGATCGGAGCTACAGGCGGCTTGCACCCTTCGTTAGATGCGTAGGGCTCCGTCTGCCGGATCGCGCTCTCCTCTCCATAGTCTGTAGGACCAGGAATACAATTATAGGATCGGAGCTACCGGCGGTTGCCAATATTCATATAAAACAGTGACATCAAAGTTTTGATGTCACTGTTTTATATTGCAAATACCATTTTAAACGGTAGTTATTTGCAATTTACAGTAACCATAAAATTTAATTAATTAATAAATTAAAGATTAAAGAAATAAACAATAAAGTTTAATGTTACAAAAGTCAGAACAGCGATAATATTATAGCTACGTTAATTCGCTCATCAATAAAATATTTCTGTGAAAACCCGGTCTGAAGGTCTACGAGTGATTTCTACTGAACATTTCACAACGTCCAATGTGTGTGTCCATAAAAAATTGCATTTATTAATCACCTGTGACTGATAAATTTAACTAGTTTCAAATTTTTTAGTCTCGGTGCAACGGTCTTTTCCGAATCAAACCAACAGGAAACTCCTTTTTTTATTCTCCACGACGGAACGGAGACATTCGTCACAAAACAATTCGTTCTAGGTATGTAGGGTCAAGTTTATGTCCACCTCTGTAGCGCAGGCAAAGGCCCGCTCGAGACGTAGAAGGTTGCGGGTTCGCGGGTTCGATTCCCGCCGCGAGACAATTTTTTTTATGTTCTGTAAATCTTTTTCTCGGGTCTGGGTGTTTTATATGTATAATGTGTATGTATTTACAGAAATGTATATAAGAAGTATATCAGTCATGTGGTTGCCATAATACAAGTTGCTTAGTTTGGGGTTGCATGATACAGTGTGATAAATGATAATTATCAGTTTTTACTCAACGGAACAACCGACAAAACACCGTGTTTTGCGTTACTCAATGGCAGAGACAAGACTATTAAACACAAGCATTATGTCTTTGACACTATCAATGTTTGACACAAACCCTATGTAGTATATGCATCGCTGGACTCTCGACGGTGGCGTATTTTTAAAGTAAACGGTGTAAAACAAGTTTTGGGAGATACAATTAAAAACTTTTAAAACAATAAAACAAATATTTTATATTAGATCACTTGGTGAATATAATTGACACAATTATATTTTAATTTTTAAGAGTATTTATGTTCTTCTTACTTTTATATTGGTAGGTATTTTTCCTGTTATCACAATTTTTTGAACGTTTTTTTCCAGCAATGCTTAGTTAGCATTTAGTTAAGAAACCGTGCTTTTCTTTTTTGATACCCGGAATTCGAAAAAGGTTTCTGGTCGACAACCTCATTCGCACTTGTGGTTAGGGAACGCAAACTTTTTCCTCTTTACCTTTTGGTAAGATCTGATCTTTAACAGTAAACATAAGCTTACTCATGTTATTTGTGCCCTCGCATTTGTTTTTTGCATTTTAATTTTGTAAATGGAACTACCAAAATGCCTTTGTAGATTCGCGTAAGGGATGTCGAGTCACACACATAATTATTTGTTGTCACTTGCATTTAAAGCATGATACCTGCTTAAAATATGAGTATAAAACATTATAAATTGAGTTATTAGAACTACAAGTAGCTATGTAGGGAAATTCTAGACGTGAACAGCGCGTTGATGTCTTTTGTACAGCGTTACGGCATGGCGGCAGGCGAGTTATTTGACCTTTACGTGACATGTGTTTATTGTATTTTTCATAGATCCTTCGTCTATTCATCGGTTATACTTACCTAACTAATAAGTATATTGGTTTTGTGCTTGTTTTCACTTAGAAATCGCCTTGAAAGCGGCAGAATGACCGACCGCCCAAACTCTCCGTGTTGAGTGCGCTGCTTGCGTAAATGATTAAGTCGAGCCGCGGTTGGGTTGTCAGAGGTGAGTTTGAAGTAAGACTATTTGTGAGGGTGGGTCCCAAGGTCACGTGTGTCAGCAGGAGCCGAGGGTGAGTGAGGGCTAGACAGGCGCTGGGCGGCGCCGGCGCGCGGGTGGGCGCGCGGCTATAAGTAAGAGGTGCTCACGCGCCGGCGAGGTTAGTCGCCGTACGGCAGCGCGTCGCCAGCGGTCTCACCCGCTACCCCTCCGGTGCGTCACCCCCACCCTACGCAGTCGCCTTTCTCACACGAACACAGGCGATCCTCGCTTGCGCAACTCCACTCCGAACCGAAAGGTCGTCGCTATTGGCATTTAAGCGCTCTCTGACATTAGCGTTGCATTTAAATGTGCGATGCAGCTTCCTCGTTGAGCTTCACTGTCGCAACTTGTGTCGCTTGGGAAAGGCGCGTGTGTTGACGTGAGGTCTCTGTTGCAGTCAGCAGCCCGAGCAATCCGGGCAAGCGCGCACGCGCACCGCTCCGCATAGAAACGCATCGCCCCGCGCAACACGCAACATGATCGCCAGGATAGCATTGTGAGTACCTGCACATATCATAAAATATTCGAGACATTGACACTATCCAATTCACAACGAGATAATAATTTACGCTCATTATAGTTAACGTGTTAATGAATATTACATTTGATGTGGTAATTTTTACACAATCACTTTCTAACGGCGATGCTGATAATTGTTAGGTACCCACTTGTGTGTTTGGATCTGTTGGCGTGTTCACTTTCGTCGCTTGTTTGCATTTGTGTCTCGGCGTAGTTTACGTAATGTGATGTTTAGGATGGTCGGAGACGCGCAGTTAATGTGACAAAAATTTGATATGATTTCTCTTGTGGAAATCAAGTTTTCATTGCTCAACGACAGCCAACTGAGTTCACTAATGGGGGCACTATTTCTCAATGAAGGCTGCGAAACATTGCATTAAGAATATGCACGACTTTGTGCGCATGCTGTCCTCTGTAGCCGCAACGAGTTCGCTTATTTCGTTAATAAACTAATTTCTAGACGGATTCTGGATCTGGACGAATGAAATAAATGCATTTTTTAGATGTTTAAACCGTATAATTTATCTAGGTAATATTAGTGTTTTCCAACATAAACATTACCATCTTCAGAATGCTAAGTTTCACGTCATATTGGTTTCGAAGCCGCAAAACACAAAGTAGATAATATAACTGAGTTATGCTTAAGTTTCTACTTATCACCATAAAACTCAAGTTGACGTTGTTACCAGAATGTTATAAGAAAAAGATGAGATAAAAACAGAAATTGCTGATAAAATCAAAGAAATAGGTACTGAAATAAATGAAGAAAACTTTAATAATGAAACAACTTTCGTAAGCGTAAAAGCATGTATTGTTGTATGACAGGTATTATTCGAAACAATGATAATGTACGTACGTTTCTGATGGAAACTGAAAAAGAAACGTACAGTCAGACTGAATGTGATGTTATTTTATTTTGGCTTTCATACTCTTTATCATCTCAAACTACATTAGTCTTTTTATAAATAGATTTTTATTAAATAGTTGAATTAAAATTTTTGTTTTATTAACCAAAAGTAGTGTCCTCCCATAATATCGCTGCATCAAATTGACATCAAGAACTAAACAACATATATATAAATTTTTGTATTTTTTTTTATATCGTTACTTTTTCCCCATAACGGATATCTTTAGAGGCCGAAGCACGAATATTTTAACATCGTGAGCGTATTTTAAAATGGCCAATAAAAATGCGTAGATTCGAAATAAAGCGTTGTTAGTGGCCAAAATTTTATGATACGCTTATAATATGTCTAACTATTCGTGCTTCGGCCTCAGATATTGCTCAGTACGTAAACTTAGCCGTGCGTTTCCAGTTAGCCAAGATATAGGATCTGTTATTTGACTATGGTAAAGATTATAAGATTTATTAGTTACTTTAAACATTACATATAAATTCTAATTAAAATTCTCCGATCAACTTCTAAATCATATTCAGATACAGAGAAACTGTGTTAGGAACCATTTTCTCTTCTTTATGGAGATTTTGGTAAACTTAGTTACATTGGTGAAAATTCAGTACCAATGTATGTTATCAGTCGACTGCTGGACATGCGGTTTGGGGATGACAGGGTAAATCTTCTCGCACCGCCGCCGCTGCTGTCTGTCAGGGAAGGACTGTGTGAGTGCTAATACTGTGCTATGTCACAATCAGCCGGGACCACACAGCACATAGCACATAGCAGTGTGCACCACAGGTGGATGTGGAAAAGGAACCCCAAACACCTCCTTGACAACCTTACCAAGAATATAAATTCGCCTTCCATTTCGCAAAAACTTTTGTATGTCTCGCATGTAAAAACGTCTTCCAAAATGATGTGATGTCATGGCAATAGGCCAATCAATATTATATCACAGGTACCGATAAAATGATCTAACAAAAAAGTCAAAGCTCTCTCCGTTACGTCATGACGTGTAAAGTGCACACGCGGATGCGTGCAATTAGGACCTCAACTTTGACTTATTGAAATACTCGCGGACCTGAGGCCTCATTTACTAACTCAGTTGTACACTGAAATGATCGGCACCGGACCTTTATTTGCAAACTTTGACATTTCATATGTTGAAATTCAAAGAACATCAATTGACAAACTATCAACGTTTGTAAAAAGAGGACCGGTGCTTATCATTTCGGTGTGCAACTAAGTTGGTAAATGAGGCCTCTGAGCGCAACTCCGTTGACTTTGTCTTTTTTCCTACCCATCGAAAGACTGTCAAAGACCTCAACTTACTTGGCCTATGTTTCTAATTAGTCATTTAGGCATATAAAAGTCCTATAAATATACTAAGCCAGTAGTTTTTATTGAAAAGCAACCAAACATTTGAATCCTAAAAATAAAAAAATAATCAAACGCATGACCACAACCTGAAACGTTATAATAGTAACAGTGTTTAATAAGCCATTATATCGATGCCTGAATCAATGTTATTCTGATAAGAATCTTTCAATAGTCGTTCTTACAAATTTGTATATCTTCATTTCTCATACTTACTGGTTTTGTAGTGGTAGAGACCATAGAATTAGGTAAAGATTTGCAATACGTAAAGAATTTCTGATGCAACATCTGATGCCAACCGATGACATGGTTAACATGGTTTTAAGCGCATCTTTTAAAAGGCGTGTAATCAGCATAGCGTGAACTTTGTAATTGAATGTCATGTTTGACATTTTCTGTCCCAATTCTAACTTTATTACCGAGACCGATCTCAACATTTGATAAGTTTACTGCTGAATTTTATAGATTTATTTATATTGAAGCGATCGTGAAAGGAGTGAGATAGACCTTTTCCCAGCAGTGGGACAGCATAAGTTAAAATATATATTTATTGGTATTATTGTAACTGGTTTGATAAGTGTTCAATGTCGGAGCAACAACATTAATTCAATGAAGCATTTTGAGAATGATGATTTAGTTGATGGTCTAAGATATGTGGACTTGTTTAGTACATGTGTACATGCAATGTACATGTTTTGTGGATTTTCAACCTCGATCGTAAATAGGCAATTAAAAGTTGAGACTGGTTATCGGGTTTGATACACTTGCAATCAAAATATTTGCTTTGCATACCTACAACTGGTTTTTAAGGATACACTTTATTATCATGCATAAATTACTCGAGTCATTATAATCGAAATATACGATCCTCTTCGAATTCGGATTTGATAAAATCCAAATTATTATTTAGGTAGGTACGTAAGCTGTACATGAATTTGTCTAAAGCAGCAGATTCGGCTGGTAGAAAATACTACAAGTATTATCTACCTTTTGTGAAAATCTAATTGTGATACATTTGTTTTCAGTTCATGTGATGATAAAAATAATTGAAAATTCGATTTGGAATTCTCATCTTTTAATAGATTGCATCGCGTTATGGCTTGGTGCTATAATAAAGCTTAGATAGATAATCTAAAGTTTAAGGATTTGAGAGATCAGAACTCTGATTTTTTTTAGCTCAATAAAGCTCACGCTTCCGACGTTCAAGTAATACAATTAAATAATTTTCACGATGGAATCGCCTTGTTGAAAAAGGATACATACGCAGATTCACTGAATACCTATTTAACAATAAAATATTATTGTCCTGCTGCAAACTCTTTACCGAAGGGCGCTCTCACTCGCCGAAGGGCGTTTGTGCACTACAAGGAATTTTACTGTCCGGCAATCCGATTTTTTACGGTCCAGGGTGGCATAAAAAAACGGATGATTGGCTTGTGCACTATAAGGAATTTTACTGTCCGGCATTCTAATTTATGTGCACCGTCCTTCTTTACTCTCAGGTGCGGCGCAGTTTAGAGTAGCTCTCTTTGAACTACACGCAACATACATTACTCGTTAAATACACTATGCCCCGAGCCAAAATATCGGTGTTACCAAAGCAAATAAATTGCGTTTTCTTCAAATTTCGTCAAACTAAATGTAAAATTGTTTTCTTCACTCTGATGTGACAAATTTTATATAGAGATATAATGATTTTCACGGACGCAATGCACAAGCATATGGCATAAGCACGTTTTTCATTGCTGTCATCTCGGACCGGAGAAAAACGACCCGAAATGGCGAAAAGTAAAATGCCGGACAGAAAATTATGTATAATGCACAAGGTAATATGGTATATTACCTTAAAGCTCCACACACACGGCGACAATTGTGACAGCAAGATATGACAGACGCTCGCGACTAAGCGCGACGACAAAGCGTCGTGTTTGCGAGGTCTGTTAAAGATGTACCATGCAATGATACGTATAAATAACAAGCATCCGCCGGCGGTTTCGCTGACAGTGATGTACGAACAAAAAGTAGCCTATGTATCCAGGTCACAAATGTTGTATACCTATTATCTTATATAAATCCGTTTAGTAGTTTTTCGTGAAAGAGTTACCAAAATCCATTCTTCCATCCCTCCTCACAAACTTTCTCATATATTAATAATATTAGTAGGATAATAATGATTAACTTAGGTTCATACATACCGTGGGACTGCGTATTTGTCATACCTTGAAGGGCGCGCAGACTTTGATGTAGCCAGATATGATTATCATTCGCATTGTTTTCCATCAGTTCTTTTATGTATTGTTGCCGATATTATTACTTTCTATACGTAACTCTAAAAATGTTGCTTTTATTTCATTGGACAGTTGCAGGCTTCGTGCGATGACACAGCTTTATTTCAAGTTATTTTTGGTTCGCTGGTATCTTCGTATTCCGGGCCCGAGTGACTAAAGTTTTATGTCTCGACGTTTCATAATAATTAATTCGAGTATGATCATGTCTAGATTACTGGAATTGTTTCACTTTCCCCGAAGGTATCGTAATGTTACGTCGTCTTAATGCGAAATTCGCTACGGCATGTTTTCGAATACAAATTAGATTGGGAATTTCTCTATGCTACAGATTTCGATGAAGCATGTGTGAAAAAGAAAGTGATATGAGCGTGACTATCAATGTTGAAGACACTATTAAGCCCACGCTGGTAAAATACGGCCGACATAATATCGATTGTGCGCCCGCGCACGTATCGGTTAATGATCGCTCTATTCCTTCCGATCGGGAAATAACAACTTATTTACGTTAGTTTTTTTCGTTTTTGTGAACTTTTCAAATGTCTTTAAGTGAATTGATTCAATTGGTTGTTGGATTCCAAGTGTGGTAGGCATTTAGTAGTATGTTTATGCGGGAGCGATTGTCAGGTGTTCGTTCCGGATATCCCGTCCGGCTGGTGGCACGGTCGGCACTGGCGCTGTTAGTTTCCCCGGAACTGCATATGTGTAACATCCGGCTGGTGGCTTGGCTGTCAAATCCAACACTTTTAAAGCCGCGATTATACATTGTGTTTCTAAATAAATTAATCGAACCTTTCGATTTCTAATGAATTTGATCAATCTATCTTATAACGGTCTTTCCTGCCACGTACGTTTTCCATTAGAGCTACGACATAGGGTCCTTCAAAAGGCGAGTATTTCATTTCCTCAAGGGCTGGCAGCGCATCAGTATCGCCTCTGGTGATGCAGGTGTCCATGGGCGACGATGACTACTTTCCATCAGGTGGCCCGTCGGTTCGTCTGCCAGTTTTGGCATAAAAAATACGGTGCTAATTTGTTAAAATAACTGGAGTAAAATATTTAACACTAGGTACCGCGTTGAACTAATTAGGGCTTATATTATTTTTAACTTATTATTATTTATTTTAATAGCGCTCATTAGGGGAGGCCTATATCCAGCAGCGGACTGCTATAGGCTGATGATGATGATGAAGATGATGACAGCGTCGAAGTTTGCTATAGTGTATCTATCACTGTAGTAATTCTGAATCAATCTAACAAACCGAGGTCAGACAAACGCCACGTGGCCAGAGTTGACCCGCGCATTCACTACAGCCGAATTAGATTCGAGATACGTCATAAAAATCCAAAAGTGCTGTTTAAAATTTCAAGGATTTTGTTTAAAAATAGGAGGTATATGGTAGCGGGAGACCGGCCGGCGGCCTTCACTTTCGTTTTCTGTGAATCTTCGGCTTGAGCGCGCGTTGCATGCCTCCACCACATTGTCTCGATACCTTGCTAAACCGTAATGTTGATTGCTTATTAGAGCGTTTTGCCTGTTAATAATAATGATGTTCAAATTCTTACTGCAATTTAAAATAGCCGTTTGCGAGGTTATTTTCCCGTCTATCAAAATGTATTGACATATACCTACTTCTATACATCTCTGGTTCTACTTACTCGATTTAAATAAAATACAGAATACGTTTTAAGTTAGAAAAGTTTCATATATATAAATTTCGTAGCTTTTGCATGACTCCCAAACAAACATTTGAAATTCTCAGTTTACAGTATTTTGTAGGTACCTTAGGTTTAAAATCCTTTCCTTTAGAGAAGTTCATGCGCAAAACCCTATTTATTTATTATAATTTTTAACACTATATCCATTGACTTAATTATTAGTAAACTTTAGTAGGTATAGGCTGACAGTCTCCAAGTAGAACCTGTAAAAAACCGCCTAAGCGTCGTTGACATACCTATACATCAATCAAAAAATTCGCAATGCTATATTTGCACTAACTTAGACGATTAGCTTAACTTAGCGATTGAATAGTATTTAATGTCGCTTGTCCGCTAATGACATCGCAGTTCATTCATTGTCATGTGGACCAACAGTGAATAAGAGAGCAATGGAGTCGCCATTTGAAATAAAACAATTAATAATTTAGAAAATTGTATTACCATTTTTGTAAAAACGTAATCTAATTATAAATTTATAAAAAGCGAGAAGTCAACTCACTGGCTGACACATTCGTCACGAAATCTCAGAAACTACAGTGCTTAAAGATCCGATCTTTGGCTAAGGCACTCATTAAGCGTAATTGAAAAAAATAAACATGCTATTTTTCATTTTGTAACTTTTTGTCCGTAGAACTAAAAATAAAAACTACTACTCACTTCAGCCAGTAGAAAACCAACGCTGAACCCTCAAAGATTTATATTACGAATAGTCTGGAGTAGTTTCCATCCATCAACTTTCCGATAAATTATATTATTATTATGGCACTTTAATCATTTTAAAACTCATCAAAAATACATTTTTTACTATAAAATTTAAAACATTATTAATTTAGTGTACACAAAAATAATATAAAAAAACATTATAGTAAAAAATATATCCAAAATGGTGGACTACCGACCGCGGGGCAAGGCTCAAACGGTCGGTGGCTAGGGCTGAGAGAGGAGAGAGGAGCCTCCGCTCAATGCGTGCTCCAGTCCAGGAGAGCCGCCTTCTGTATCAGACCCTTGATTCAGCTGCCTAGCGAGAGCCTCTTAAGATTGTTATTATTATTATTATTTATATTTTTAGGGCTAGCCTGTAGGTTGAGCAAATACCTATCTTATAAATAAAAATCTCATGTCACGGTGTTTTTGGTCGCACTCCTCCAAAACGGCTCGACCTATTTTTATGTATTTTTGTAGGTATGAGGGCTTATTACCAGCAGCTCTAAAACCATTGTTCTCAATATTATAAATTCCATAAATTGATTCACAACAGCTCCAAAATATTTAATGCTGTAAAATACCTGCCAATTTATTTCCCAGCAGCCCAAAAAAGTATTGAGTATAGTCAAATACATTATAGACGGGCTGGTAGGACGACAATATAATGAAATTTTTGAAAAAAAAAAATGCTTTTCTTTAAATCTACATATTTAAATAAACAAATATGTAACTTACAGTATTTTATATAGATAAAATAATATTATATATAGATACTTACCCCTACTTATCCGAATGCACGTGATAAATTTTGTTTGAAACTCCAGTGTCAGATCGGTTATTGTGGTGGTGCGCTAGCAGCTCTCCCTACGCTACGCACGCAACGCATCACTTCAATTATTAATTATGCTCAATATTTTTATTGGCCTTAAAATACAACAATCATAATATGAAACACAAATCTAAAGGTGACTGTAGTGCTACAATACTTTTTGGAGCTAGCGGGAACTTTTTTAGTGTATTATTTTATTTTATCAATATTTTTTTGGAGTTGGTGGGAACAAGCCGTTATGAGAATAGGTCGTAAAGTGTATTTCATACCGTTAGGTGACTAACAGATAACCAGATTTTATTTTTAATATTAAGTAGTTCTAGACCTGGAATAACACATACTTTTTATCCGGGTATAACGCGAAGGAAGCCGCGGACAGGATGTAAGGGGTTTCAACCCAAATATCCGAAACCCAGGCCAACTCGCACGTGGTGCACCCCGCTAACTAATAAACCGGGCTCTGATGGACGGCTGTTTGCGGCATAGCGCAGCTTAACACTGGCACTGCTAAATCCCCTAGCCACCGACGGGCAGCAGCGATCCCCAACCTGTATGCCCAGCGTAGGGATTATGGGCATATCCCCCTTCTTATGGGGAGGCCTATGTCCAACTGTAAGCTGAATAGGCTGGTGTTGTGGGTGCTGAAGCCGCAGACAGAAGCCTATAAATACCAGCGTGATGTTATGTTGGCTGGTATATTGCAGACACTTCATGTCAGATGTAAAGATTGTCATGACAGATGTCATTGTTCTGAGGATAATACGTAACACAGAGCAGATGTCATATCCGTCTGTCTACTTTCGCCACCTCTGTGCATACTCCGTGATAACGTGTCCTTATGTAACGTGTGACCGCGCCCTTAAATAAAGGAATGCTGTTTTTATTGCTGGTGATCAAAAAAGTAACTTTTTTAGCGTTTGCTGCATTGAATGCAATGTTATTGTACGTACATAAACATTGCATTCATATATTTGAGGAGTTGGCGAATAAATCCGGCCATGTCCGGTCTCTGCTATATATTAAACTTTTTGTCTTTAATGTCTTCTTCTCATTTTAGTTTATTTATACACGAATTATTTACGATCAAAACACTTTAAAAAACAAAAAAAACTGTGTTTTCAAGCAGAAACGGTCATGTCCAAAAAAGAAACACGACGTGTCCAAAATAAAAAAGCGAAGTAATGTTTCTATTGAACTAAAACCAGATCCGTGCTCCAAAATTCATATACTTTATACATAATCTATAGTTTAAAATTTTGGTTACGTTACTTTATTGTTAGTTTTGTTGTGTTTTATTTTCTGTTTTAATTTAGTGTTTTTTTATAAATCTTATGAAGTCAGAAACTAATTAAGTAAGCTAATAGTGTGTATGGATTATGAATTCTAAAATAAAATACTTTTATTTTATTTATTATTTAAAGAAGATGATTATTTTGACTTAAATCAGGTAATTTTTTCTTCTTTTGATTATATCATTTCCTGCTCGTTACAACGTTATAATCTAAACATCAATTCCACTGATGGACTTTCTTTATGATTAATTTATATCCCGGAAAGCAAGAATTCTCACAAGATCTGATAAGATTATGTAAGAAATCTTTTGCCAGACGCAGATACTTCTTCTAGATTCTACACTTTCATTGTTAAGAGTTCCTTCCGTGGCAATGGTCATTATGAGATAAACATTTTAATGAATTCAGATATTTAATATTATACAATGGCACGAACGTGACCGCGTGGGAAATAGCTTTGGGCCGGAAATACAAAATTAAACATCGCTTTTCCTATAAACCCACGAGGTTTTATTTCTTCAAGGATTTCTTCTTTTTTCTCAGGCAAATTTATCTACTGCATCCGAAAAATATAAAGGTACCCTTGTCGGCTACTCGAATAAACAATTAATTTTTATGGCACTGGGAATTAATTAAAATAGCATAAAACCTTGGGATGCTAGTTTATTTAAGTTTGGCAATAAGCTTTTTTATTGCTACATTTGCATATTGGTTCATCCTACGAACTAGACGTTTAATTTTTTTGTTTAGAACTTTATAATCTGTGCTTAAACACTTATCCATACACGGTACATCTGGCGTACCTGTACCTACTAAGTACTTTACGTTAGTCTAAAATTCCATTTCCGAAGGTCTTGTGTCGTTTCGATAGACACTATACAAAAACTTATTTATTGCTATCTATTGCATCATCGATTTATATAATGAGACAAAGTTAAAAAAATTCAACTTTTTATTATTTATTAAATCTACGAACTCGCAAGTTTAACGCCCGCAAGGTAATTTATTCAGATAAACTTTGTCATATGTCGTTATTATCCGCAAAAAATATAGTACAATCGCATGATGCTTTTTGGCGCTGCTCATTCATTAATGTCAGCTAAAGGATATATTTCCATTATGATACCAGGTTTAAATATAAATTTTATTATTTAAGCCAAGATAATTTATACGCTACTTTGATTAAATTTAGTCCCTCTTTAAAAGATAACAAGAAAATGCGTATCGTGTCATAATTTTGACGTCGAGATAGAGAATTCTAATAAAACTTATTGAAACCATTTACGTTTGTATTTTTTGATTTAATGCAATTCATTTCATATTTCAACTCTCACCTCAAATTCGGCCAAACGTATAATCTAGTATCAATACCTGGTCCAGTACAGATTTACATTCCAGTACATTTCATTATACACTTTCTACTTAGTTAATATGTCAAGGGTAGACGGTGGCGGGTCACGAGTTGACGACCCTAGGGCGCTAATCTGACAGGCGTGAAATATTTGCACAACCCAAAGCCTATATGTCTCATGCCTATAGATGTCGCGTGTATTTCATACATATACCTTCGCATTTATACTATATATATGTGATATAAGAAAGATCTTTATTGTTAATTGAGGGCCTTACTTATAAAAATCTGTCAAAAGATAAACCATGCCTAAACTATTGCCATCTCATACCATTGAATAATGACACAGTGACAGGTGTAACTTTAAGCAGTGGCTAAATTTAACTAGTGTTTGTGAGTAAGGGGGTTCCTATTGTAATATGCATATATTTTGTGTAAACTGTATTTTGTGTGGGGTTTGTAAGTTAGTTGATAAATGCCATTTTATTTTTTTATTTACATACGTGAGGAAGGCAAGTCTCTATAAGAAAACTAAGCGAAATACTACTACAATGATTAGTAATAATTCAAACAGGGTTTTGCTAAATTTAAAAGTGACGCATCTGCTAAATTTAAGAGTGACGCTTTTGCTGCCTGAAGCACTCTGGCATAGTTTATGTATTTCAACCAATTTTACAAAGTGTACATTTTTTAATAATAATTTTGGACACCTATCACATGATGTAGCCCAAAACTAAGTAAAGCTTGTATTTCTATTTTATAAGAAGCACTAAGCAGAAGTTATAAGATAACTGAGTGGAGACTTCGGATTGGTGGTCGGAAACCAGGCAAGCCGAAAGTGCGATGGTCGGACGATATAGAAATTGAGTCTGCCCACCGTAACATGAAACTCAAAATACAGTGAATTGGAAACAGTTACAGACTAATAAATGAATAATACTAATTGATGAAGAAGCATGTTTCTGTATCCATTCTTTTTTTTAGATAAAAACATGAACTCTTTGCAGTACAGTGAAAATTTTTAACGTGGCTTAAAACTTGGTCAAGCATATCCGCCCATTCAACCTGGTAACACCAAAATCACCCTCAGAACCGGCTCAGCAAGATGGTTGCAATTGGAAGCATTGTCGCAACTCCACGTTCATGTTTCAGCGTGGTGACGCTTCATGCGGAAAATGAGAAAACATTTTTCTTGGCACCTTGCTGCGCCTGTTTACGATAGAATTGAAGGCATCAGGGTTTCGAAGCGTTTATTTCGATGCAGCCACACGAAGAATGAAGTTAGATCGAGTCCTAAATGTATGCAGAATCCTACTGTCAGGCCTGCCTAAGGCAGAAATATTGTTAGGTACATTATGCGTAGATTATGTTAGTTCCGAAATGACCTTTTGGTGACTGAATCCGTCAAGCAATACACATTCGCATTTGCTTTTTAGTTTTCCCTCTCAGTCTTATTATAGGTGTTCTTATCTAATCGTAACTGCGTGCTAGATGCTTATAATATCAATTCAATGACAATATGCGGTATTCCAGTAATGTGCTCTTTAAGCGACTGGTTGAACTGGTTGCCTCCTCTTGATGTGAGTTTAATTCAAATAACTTCGTGATATTTCGCGTTCAATAAAAATTCATTATAATAATTATGCAAAGATTCTTGAGCAGTAGGCGAGGACACAAAACAAAATGTTTAGCAGTAATATTGAGATAGGTAACTAGTTATCGGCAGCAAGAAGTACCTACTCGTAAGAAATGTTTGCGCAAATACAAAATGCATTATATCATTCGGTTTCGTCACGGTTGACGACGCGCGGCGGGTGCTCATCACTCTCGGAGAAAAGGCTAACTGTGTGGGTGTCATAATAAATTGACATTGGATTAAGAATATTGCATCAGTGGCGCTGGCGCTGGCGAGCCGGGGTCCGGGTTCGTCGCGTGCCGTAAACGCGCACATAATCGGATATTTATGTGCCTCGTGTTTTGCAAGCGTCACTTTCGGCTTCGAACAGTTTCACTTTCCTGCTGATGACCTTTCGAGGAATGCGCCTAGTTAACGGATGAATAAAGTAGTTCTACTCGCTAGCTTCATGTCATCCGCGCTTAAAGCTATGTTAGACTATTGATGCATGAGCTGAACATAAGACGATGAAGCACTACTTTGCATGAGTTTGGGTACCGGTACTGTAACCATTTAGTAACAGTATAAATATCGATTTCTAGTCACCGTTTTGGTCGTAAGTAACTTCTGCGGTCGCCTCGAGGCGCTCTACACCGCTTCCAATATGACCTCGTCTTCCGCGCGTCCATGAACTATGTGTCATGAAAGTCTTTACTGGAAAAATAGATCTGAGTTTGATAGAATGAATTTAAAATATCTAAATTAAGTATTGAAAATATTCTTACCTTGGACGAGGATTCTTATGCAACAAAGATTAAACTACTCATTATTCATATCAAATTCCCTAGATTTTTTTTATGAAAACAAGCTGATTATACAAAATAAACTTAACTAAGAAGAGGATATGAATAAAAATGACAAATTTTCGTGAGGTGAGACACCGATAGCGTGGCAACGTTCAGGTACCTACGCATGAACGGTTCCTGTTTACGAAACATGTTTTATGTACTTGCATTGTGGTAAAAGTTGATTTTCTGCTTGGGGATCGCAGGTATTTGGCAAGTACCACGTAATCAATGTTGGACCTTGACATGCGGCTTTGACAAAATGTAGGTAAACTATTAACGGAGATGATTCAATTCAACGTATGACAAAATCTACGTACCCGGATCACAAGTTATGTTAAACCAGTTAAAAATTCTGCCCAAAAGGAAAATATCAAAAACTTTACACTACGCTAAAAAACTTCGTTGTTTGAATCAGACAGCACTAATATTTAACATTCACGTTGGCAGTGTTTGTGGTGCTGACAGCAGGAGCAATGCGTGTTGTGGCTGCCACACTTAGTGATGCTAGGCATGTCTCGACATCACATTTATGTAAGTGTTTGCTGTTTCAATGGATTCTTAATACGAAATTACTTTAAATACCTATAACAGTGGCGCCAATAAACGGATTCCATGTTGAAACCCTATCACAAAATTTATACATTATTTTGATATTTTGTGAGGATTCAATCAATGATTTTTGACCGGTTTGATGCATACTTGCTGCATAGATCACCAAAATGATTTGGTTTTGTGCGTCTTTTCGCTGTACTGTAGCTTATCTATAGGTAGTACAATTGCTAAAAATGAGCATAAGTGTTTAGACTTAATATTTTTATGAATTGTGTTTTACAACAGCAATGGTTTTTGGAAACAACAAACAATACCGATAGTGTTTTTCTTAAACTTTAATAATTATTATTTTTAAAATGTTTTATAAGGTGCTGCCCGATTAGGAATCTTAATCCGCGTGGAATCTCATTGGAGTGCAAGCCACGGACAAGTGTTAATTTGTACGTGAGCACCATTTAACGCGTAGGGTTGATGAACCCCAGTACCGTTCCATACCATTTAGGTACCAACGATTTACAAACCGTTCAACTGATTTATTTTCGTCATATCTAAGGGCATTGACTGGTTCACGCAAGCAGCATTCCTTCCGCGATTCAATTGCAGCTATCCTTGATGGACGAAGCTTAAGGAAACTGCGAAAAAAAAGTGTAGATTTAATGACCCTAAGCCTTGACTGCAACGTTCATGCGCAGAGTTCATAAATACTGCTGCTATTACAGCATTTGATATTGATCTGTCTATTTTCTATTGCTAAATAATTTAATTGCCGGAGCATTTTATAATTGCAGGCGCTTAATAACAATGTGCATTGATCATTTCTTAGCTCAATTGCAAGTACGCGAATGTTTCTCACGACACGACCTAATGAACCGTTACTTTAATGTTTACATGTCACGATCGGATCAGTGCAACGAGGAGTGATTGTGGCTATTTTCTTCACGAAGCTATTCCGTCATTACGCTGTCACCTTCGAGGGTTGTTTATGATGGAGTGGATCTAAGCGCTTTTGATTATAGTATGATTTCTTGATATGAAAGTGCGGATTAATAAACGCATACGCTTCCCTTTCGATTTCATTTTACATCGAGATCGTTGTTCCGATCTTGGTTTTTGTTAGAAATGTGATATGTACATTCATTACATTTTTTTTTACATTTCCTCCATTTAGTTATATTTACTAACATCATTTTTACATCACTATCAGTATAATTACTTTAATTCGCATAAGTACTACATTCGACATCTGAATGGTAGGTACCTCATTTCTAACAAAAACCAACATTTTCTTAGAAGTAGAGATAAGAGATAAGAGATAAATCATTTATTCACTGAATGTATGTAAATAGTTTACACTGGTCTTAGGGTTAAAAGTAGATAAATTCTGAACAATGTACATTCTACCAGTTGTTGTCCGGGGGCTGCAGTCTCGACATAGTTAGCGCTCGCTACCTACCGAAATTCGGTAGCAGCTCGGAAACAGATTTTCATACAAAAAATACTGCGCGCGTCGAGGTGGGCTGCGCTGATTGGTGCCGATCATTGACGTTTACGATTTTTGTCGTTAACATACCGACATAAAATGTCAACTCTAAAATTTTTGTGAATTTCATTGCGGCCAAATATGACAGCCCGATAAAGTTAACGATAACTATCGGTAACTTCTAACTTAAAAACAAATTTCCCTTATAATTTAGTGTTGCAAGAACATACATTTATATAACTCCTTACAAACCAAAAACAATCATCATTGTTATGCGTTAATTTGTACATCATTGCAACAAAAAGTTTACATAGGTATGTAAACTTTTTTTAACAATGATGATTGTTTTAAGTTAACTAGGTACATAGTTTATTTACATTTTTTTAATAGTAGACACTAAATATATATATTTTTTATCCATTTAAGTATGTATGTGGATTGAAATTCGTCGATTAATTGAATTATGTATTTTTCAAATTTCTTTTAATGTGTAACGGCTTTATAAATACTATTTTAACTATTTCGGGTCCTATTTTACCCAATTCAAGTACATTTATTTTTATCTAGGTACCCAATTTTAAGATAATGTTAATAATTACACTTTAATTTTACATATAATATTAAAACTTTATAACTTGGGTGAAATAAATACCTATTTATCTTATATAAATAGTAGAAACATTGAATAAAATTATTTAATAACTCGTCTTTACAGGTAAACATTTTTCCCCAATTTTCGGGAAGATGTTTTTTGTGAGCTTACACTTAGCGATATATCGGTAGTTAATGAAAAAGTCGAGACTGCAGCCCCTGGTGTGTGAATATTTAGTCATAAGATTGATTAATTTAATAAACATGTCATTTTGTCGTAATTCTTAAATACCAATGTTATAATCATAGTAGTAGCCGTAGTAGATATGATTCTAGAAGTAATATCATACGTTGCGCGTAGTCGATACAATTTTGAAAATTTTGCAATGTTGCCTTCTAACCAATATATACATATACCTTTTTCTAAGAATCCTGTGGTTTCAGTTCGACCTCTTTGTCGCTCACGTAACGTGTAAGAGAGTTAGCATGAGAGTTGTGGCCAATACATAACCCGTGTATATTTACCTCGGTACATTCACCGGTGACCTCGGGGCTTGGAGCACGACAGGCACCGGACCTTGTGTCAGGACACTCGCTTACAGTATTGTCATCAGAGGCCGCTTTAGCTATCACGTGCACAGCAATTTAGGAACTTGCCTTTTTATCAACCTACTTGTATTTTTATTACAAAACTAGTGGAACGCCCCGCGACTCATTTTCAACATTGATCTCGCTTCATTGTTTTATAGACAGAATTTCAGGAGTTCCTTTATTGAAAATAAGACGTTAAAAAATATAAGCCAAGAAGAGTTTCTAGCCAATTCTTCTCTTAGGTCGCGTTACGAATTGGTGAAAATTAAAAAAAAAAAAAAAAAAAAAAAAACTTTCATAAACAAAGCTTTCAAATTTCAAATTTTAGGGCATGGTTGTGCGTTGGTTGTTGCGTGTTACACGCAGCAACATTTTAAAACGCTTAATGAAACAATAGGTATTAGATTTAGATTATCACTTCAATTTTTGTATACACTATTGATCATACACTTGTCCTCTAACTTATTTCCGCTGATTTCATAATGCTTGTATTTCCAGGTGTAATTCAATGAGAAGGAATGCAGTGGAAGTTGTTATATATGTTTCCTTTGTGTTAGTTTTCGCTAAAGATATAGGTATCCATATTATTTCCAGATCTTTAAAATAACATAATTTCAAGAGACCCAATTTCCCTTGAAATAATGTTATTTTAAGAACTGTTTAGTAAGTACAGCTACCTACAATGATAGTGCGTAATCGTGTCAGCAACGAAGTAGATACTTGCGAAATAATTCAGAGCACGCCTTTCTCAATAATATTTTTAACTTTTTGTAACCCTGAACTAAACTTGATCATAACTATCGAACTCATACAATACTTTCTAACAATATACGTTTACCGTAACGGTTATTATAGTTATATTTTGGTAATATAATTATTTGCGGTACCTACTTGAGGTTTATGTGATAGAGCACGATATAAAAGTAAGACTGCAACTTCATGCACATTGGTTTATCATAAATAACTAGCTTGTGCCCATCGCTTTTCTTGTGTAGTTAGAAGTTTTAGTTCTGAGGAAACTATAGATTTATTTTGAAGAAAAATCAATTGCGTTAAAAGAATTTTGAAAAATTAAAATGTAATTGGTAAATAAAACAAGTTGTTCTCAATCGACTCTATTTCCCAGCAGGAAAACTTTTCCCAAAGTACCAAATCAAATTGTAAGATTTCGCGAAAATTAAAAAAGTTTTCCATACTATTTCTATGAAGCGCCATTCGCTACAACAGTGAGTCTATTGTATGCAATTTGAACACATTCCTGAAAATACTCTGTTCTTATTTCAAACTAGCGGCTTGGCCTGGCTTAGCACAGTTAGTTAATAAAATTTCACAAATTATTAATTTTAACACACACACACACACACATACACCCTTTATTTCTTGATATTGACTTCCCTTCCGTACCCCAGTGACGCCATCGCTTAATATGGTGCCTAGCTAGCGGGGTAAGCGGTGACCATGCGAAGTTTTCAATTCTACTTAAATTTTTAAACTCTATATTTCGAATAGAATGCCCGAATTGAATAATTCAAAAAGTTACATAAAGTTATTGAAGAAGTCTTGAATATAAAGTAATTTAATTGGATAAAGATTAATATCAAGCGCTAATAATACAAAGTAATACAAATACAGAGCCTTTTCTAGCGCCGGCATTTCGATGAAATTTAAAAAATGAGGAACACTTAATTGTGACATAACTATAATACCTAGGCATATGCTGTCGCGACACTTTTTAGGGTAGCGTTACCGAGCCGGTCAAACGAATATGGTGCCGCTTTGTCCGTCCGTCCGTCTGTCACACCTGATTATATCAGGAACTACATAATAAAGGACTTGAAATTTGGTATAGATTTAAATGCACCAACTGAATAAGATTGCCAGTTTAAAAATTACAAAATAATGTCCAAAATTCAAATCAATCAAAAATCCTAAAAAAAAATGTTTTATCCAAATCCATTCTGTCATTACGGAGTCGAGCGGGACTAAACGTACTCACACACACAAACTTTCGCATTTATAATTAGTCAACATCATCATCAGCCTATAGCAGTCCACTGCTGGACATAGGCCTCCTCTAATGAGCGCCATTGCTCCCTGTTCTGTGCTTGTCGCGTCCAGCTACTAACAGCAGCCATTCGCAAAGCGTCATTCCGGCCGTTAACCGGCCAGGTGGAGCCGGTGCAGAGAGGCCGGCCAGCTGGCTGTGTCGGATAGTCTCGTTGCTGATTCTATCCTTCAGAGAAACTCTGAACATGGCTCGTTCCAGAGCTCGCTACTGATGTATCCGTACTGTGATTGTCCACGTTTCGGCTCCACGTGTCATGACGGGTAGGACGCACTAATAATATTAGTGTTATAATGAAATTTATGCAGGTTCGACGACAGGTACTTATTATAGGAAAACTAAGTTACAGCTATGCTACATCATTTTTGTAGAGACTAGTACATCAACTCCTCGATCTACGTTTTCACTTGTATACACGAGGGATCTCTGCTTCCTAGATACCAACGAAAAGACAGAATAGGTACTATATCCCACTTGATTATATTTCATCTTATTATGAATGAATACTTAGCTAATATTAAACAAGAACCAGTTCTTTATGTAACTTTGACGTCCGCGTAGAGAAATTATTATTATTCGGATCCGGGTACCTATGACTCATAATGTATTTTGTATATTTTTTAAAAGTTCAAACTTGTTACAGTGCGATTGTTGACATAACCCACCAAGTTCTTAGGAACTTAAGAGTAATTCTAAGTATTTGCTTCGATAAATAAAATCTCTGGCTTTATCAAGAGTTTTTTGCGGGTTCTATTTAGCACCCCAGCCTTTGAAGAACATATTTATGTATTAATTATTCAGACGGCGCAACTAGCATACCAATCCTGAAGAAAGTCGCATCCCAAGAGATTCAACTCTGCCCTGTGCAGTACATACTTATTCATTTAATTTCTCCTCGACAAGCTTTCTTGTGAAGCGTTCCTACCCACACAAGTTGGAAAGTTTGACTCAACTGTGAGAACAATACTGCCATTGCACAAATAAGTTTTCAGAATCCTTCTCATGTTTATGTGTATGATGAAAAAGCGTATACAAAACCAACGGTGGCAATTGCGAGTAACATAATGAAGGCACTCTAGATTCGACCAGCTAGAACATTTTGAAACATCAGTTGCCAGGTAGGCATCTACGATTCAGCACCCACTTTTTAGCACGATACACTGCATGACAGCTTATTGGAACTATGTTTGGTTTGGCACATCGAGCCTTCGTTGCATAATTGCATTGCACCTAATATCCTAGCTACTTAGATGCTCCGTTACGAGACGTGTTTGTACACTTTTGCAAATGCCATATCGTAATATACGTTAATGTCAGTGACTATATGCGCTATGTGCCGCGGTGTCGAACGTACCTACTGTAAACACCAATGTTGAATGTCTGGGAAATGATCCTCGGTCCTTGACCTACTCCCATGGTTGGGCTCCCACGGATAACAATCACTGATTCTGGTGGTCAAATATTACCGCGACCGTAGCGTAACGTAAGTTTTACGCACGAGTTTTGGACAAACTTTTTTCAATGTAATTATTTCCTCTTTATGTTATAAAGTTACTCACAATGACTTGTTGAGATTGTTGTAAACTAATCGTCAATTCCAGGGCCACTACTTACTTACAATGACATGATTAACCACGTAGGCGTAACCACCAAAGAATCCTCGGTATCCAATGTGTTTGTAAACTTATCATTATCAATGATTAGTGACAAAATCAGTCTTTATTTACAGCTTTACAGCTCAGTTGCATTTAGTAATTTCTCATTATTTCACACCAATTTAATAATTTGTGAGAACTTAAATAATGATCAATATTTTATGCCTAGTTTAATTGTAAACTTGAGTAAATTTCACTATTAAAACACAAAGAATGATTGCATTTATCTTGATAGATTCATTACTTCACATGAATAATGACTTTTCGAGAATAATGTTATTATTCTGGTGTTTTTGTTAATGCTTTGATAACATCTCATGCTTATTACCTGTGTATTTTATTGCATCTGCCTTTACATAGTTTTGTCGATATATCAATGTCCACGTGTTCTATACACTATTTATTGGCTCGCGAGTAGCCCTCAACTACGCAACGGAAATTATCTGAAAACCAGTTCTACAGGAAGGTGAAAGGAAACTAGAGATAAGTGTTTTGCATTCACGCTATCAGTTCTGCATCATAATCATAACGTGTTTGTGACAAAATACACGAAATCAATATATATTTATTGGAAATATTATAGTTAAATAATTACACAAGGTTCAAGACTTCTCAAGGGTGCTATAATAAAGTACATATACTTACTTGTCTAAACACGGATGACCGACTCGATGATTATGGATACACAAAAAAAACAAATGATGCTCGTTCGAAGTTTTATTTTACTAAGTACTCGTAGTCTAGCGTGATCAAGACTCTAGCTCTCATTTTTTATAGTATTACAAATATTTTTGACTTCCTGTGCTCAAAGAATAGGTAAGAACATAATACCTAATACAAAATGTTCAGAGATAGAGCTAAAAAAGTATAGAGTCTGTAGGTGAACGCACAAAAGGTAAGCTTCGGGCCTTGGCCAAAAGTCCCGCTAAAAATGTCAAAACATTTCAAATGATGAAACCAAAAGTGAATCATAAGTGGTTTCAGTCCAGTATTTCCAGTGACCTTTTCACATTATTGGCTATTGTTGCTAACTAATGACAGTTGCTATGTTGAATTTTAATTAATTGATTAGAACGGAATGCGCTGATTCCTTTCAACACACTGGTCTGCCGTCGATCAAGTCCTCTCAGGGCCACAATACTTCAACTGCTCAAATGAATGCTTGTCATATCATAAGACGAGACTGAGATATGTTGGTTCATGGCAAAGAATTAAACAGTGTCTAAGTAAATGAAAGTATACGGTACTAGGTTTTATAGATAGAAATATCTGGTGGGAGCATCTTTACCAAAAATAAAAGTGGCCATAATAAGGTATTTAGTATCGCCTTTTTTAAACCCTTCTAAAATCCTCTGACTAAAAATTGTTATTCCGTCCAATTTAGGGTTCCGTGTATAATTTACCATATTCGGTAAATATTTTATAAGAAAGCATGTTCTTTCAAAAATTTGGTTACATATAAAAAGCGCATGCGCACGCAAATGAAGTTGCGGGCGGGTCAGCTAATTATAATATACTTTAACCACCTCTGTGGCGCAGTGGGCGAAAGTCCGCCTGAGACGCAGAAGGTAGCGGGTGCGATTCTCGCCGCGGGACATATGTTTGCATGTTCAGCAGATATTTGTCTCGGGTCTGGGTATATTTATGTATAATATGTATGTATTTACAAAAAAAAAGTATTTATGTATTATATCAATCATGTGGTTCCCATAATACAAGCTCCGCTTAGTTTGGGGCTACATGATGCCGTTTGATAATGTCCAGCATTATCTAATTATTTATTTTCACTAAGAGTCTATTTCTTATGATAGATTTGTATTTTATTTTATAGCAAGTAAAAACAATACAAACTATCATAAATAATGTGTGCGGACTTAAGAAATAGCACAGGCCAAATGAAACCTATTCACTATTATTTCATGTCTTCAACAAAAAGGAAATCATAGGTTCTAGGTTCTCTAATATAGGTGTCTGCTGACCCCGTAGACACGCTCACTAGCCTTGCATTCGACTCGACCTTACGAGCATATAGTGAAATTGAACCGGTCCGATCTCCGCAACTTGTCGAGGCTGGACTGAACTAAATGACTACTACCACTTTTTATATTGTTTGAGGCTTTTATTTTGCTATTGGTTTGTTTATTGTAGTGATGGACTCATTGACTTGGTGAATTTCGTTTTACCTAAAATTGATTAGTGTAATCAGAAGTGGCCATTCCCATACAAAATTAACAATATTGATATGTTGTTGTTTCTAATTTTCTTTTGTCCTAAACAGCTTTAAATTTATTTAGGCGTAAAAAAATTTTTTTCGAGACTGACGCTCGTCAATTAATTTTTATTTGTAAGTATATGTAATAAAGATAATATTTAATTTAAACTCGTATTGTTGAATGTCTAAACTACTTCCAAAATAGGTGTTTAATTTGTCTGATTATCACACTTAGTGCGAATGTTTGCGTGTGTGAGTATTTTTGTTCCCACTCATCTCTTTAACAGCTAAATGATTTTGGATGAAACTTAGAATATACTTAGTTTGTGAACTGTATCAACACATAGACCACTTTTTATCCGGATACCAAGCGAGCGGAGCTGATCGTGGAATCTAGTATTTCAATAAAACTTAGTAGGTAGGTAGGTACCTTTCGTGTTTGCATAATTTTATTCATTGGTTTTCAGTAACCAAAAAGTCAAATAAAATGTTCAATTTTAACTAAAAAAAAATTTCAATTTTTCAACTTATTTAATAATAATAATGTGGCAGAGGAAAACTATTGATAGTCTGGAAAGTGAAACTAAATTTAATTGGCTTGAAGTATATTTTTTTAAATAATAACCAACGTTTAATTAAATATTCATAAACATTCACGCATAGGTATAGCCTTCATTATATTCACCCATACAGGTAGATATGATTTGTTTTATAATGTAGGGAGTGGTGAAAGTCAGTAGATTTTTTTTTACCATTTTTTTACCGACTCACAAAAAAGGAGTAGGTTGTATATTCAGCTGTACCTATATAAATGTTTTTGTATGTATATTCACCGATATCTCCGTCAATTTTGACCGCCTGAGACGCAGAAGGTTGTGGGTTCAATTCCCACTGCGAGACAAATGTTTGCATGTTCTGCAGATATTTGTCTCGGGTCTGGGTGTTTTCTATGTATGATATGTATGTATTTACAAAATATATATTATATAATATGTTACTATATCAATCATGTGGTAGCCATAATACAAGCTCTGTTTAGTTTGGGGCTAGATTATGCTGTGTGATGATAACGTCTAGCATAATTATTATTATTTTCAAAATACTTTTTTTTAAAGAGTTGTTCTTCAATAGTGGTCCTTTATAAGTAGTATTCCTGAGGGATTGGTACTTTTCCCTCAAAACTAAAAAACCTCATCTTCACTTTTAATATTCGCCCTGAATCGAACATTGAAGTCGGTTTTCGTTTTAGTTTTATGTTAAAGTTAGCATGACCAATGACGTTGTAATCCATGGCCTGTGTCATATGTACTTCATTGCACGTGCCATATGGATATTTCAATTCCCATTGAATGCTGATAATCATAGGTGGAAATTGGTATTAGCTTATAATTTCACCGGAACCCATACCTGTTTTGCTCAATATAGTCAACCTTATTTGGTCAATTTTATTAGCTGGGTAGGTAAGGTACATCATAAAGTTTGATAATACGTTACGTGTATATAGGTAACAATTTGTTTGCTGAATTTAAAGAAAATGTCCTCTACAAAATGTTCGTTGTTTGGCAGGTTTTATGGGATGTCATTTAAAATACATAGGTAATAGAAAATGTATTCATTTCCACCTTGCAATTTACTATTTCCGAGTGAGTGTCCAAGACAGTAAGAAACTGCGGAAGCTCACACTTCCGATTACAATAATTGGATCCACGTCAAAGCAAACGCGTTATGATTCATTACACTTTAATCGGTGAGCGTGGTCGCGATCCCTGGACCGGAGATTTGTTTGCAACCAACAGAGATGGTTGAATTGACCTTGGGTATTTGCTTAATCTGTTTGGCAGGGTACTCATATAACTGGTATGTTCAGTGAAACAGCGTTTTCGATTAGCATCGAAGGGTCGATTGCGTTGGATTGAGGATACATAAATTGGCGGTTTGGCTATTATTTCGCAGCGGGACACGTGAGAGTGTGTTCAGAGGCGAAAGTGATCGTCACCGCAGCATTGCCTCATCGATCTGCGCTCGCGCGGAATCTGCATGCGTAATACACCCACGCTCCGATTCGCTGACAATTTCTCACGACTTCATCAATGTTTGCAACTGTTGCAATGTTCGACAATGCTTGTTTTGCAGTCATCTACCTAGCTTAATTTTCACACAACTTCTTTGCCAAGATTTGCAACTTGCAATCGTGCCGATATCGATTGCTATGCAAATCAATAAAAGTTACGAAAGGAATATTCGCAAAAAAATTGTTAATACACGAACCTACGCGCATGCGCATTCAAAGAAAAGAAACTATTGAAACCGTGAACTTTTGTAGCGTAGGTAATAATAATGGCAATGCTGGCTGTTCAATAGAGGCATACTAAACAATGAGCAAGGAAGGAATGCGATGATGAAACGCCTAGGCGTTTCATCATCGACCCGAGTCGACCTCATCCTTGCCCACGCAAGCCTCAAGGTCAAAAGCTGGCCCATATTAAATATTAAAAAAACACTAATACTACTTACGTAGGTGTAGGTAGTTAGGACATATATAGGTACTTAAATACCAAATGCTAAATTACGGGAAGAGCTAAGACTGGCGCGGTTGTAGGTAGGTACCTAAAAGTTTTATTTTCGGTTGTGTGATGTTCCGGGTGCAAAGCGTAAAGGCCTTTCCATATCCAACCGTGAAGTTGTAAGATTCGACTAGGAGATTACTGTGGAATGGGCAGCCTGGGGTATGGTATGATGATGGCCTAAACCTACCTACCAGCAGTATCCGCCAGGTAACGATATTGAGTACTGAATAATGCAACCCTCCATGATCTGTACCAGCAGGCCAGTAGACAACGTGCTAGTCAGTAAGTGCTAGTGTAGGTATAGCTTAGCCAGCACTCAGTAGGTGCTGGATAGGCCCAAGGAGTCGTGACTCATCTAGATGAGTCACGACTCCTTGGGCCGGGTCGCACACAGCCCGTAGGCGCAGCTCTGCCGCCCAGCTGCGTCTTGCTGACTCACGGAGCGCTGACTTCTAATGCAGCGAGAAACAGCTTTCGTAATATAATCAAGATTGCGATCTCACAAAAGATATTTTCTTTGTTACAGATGTTTATTAGTTAGCGGCCTTTATACCGCTCGCGCCGACGTGGATATCATCACAGAGCCGCGTCCCGGGGAAGAATATGTACTCGTCAGTTCTGGCCAGCAAACGCCACTGAGAAACTTCGAATCCTCACACAAAATACCAGAGAAACACCCGAACCACCGTATTCTTAAACCTGACGATGGAGAAAAAATCATAAAGAAACTACACAGCGGTAAGACAAAACACCCGACCGAAGGGATCGTCGCGATCGAAGAAGATAAGAAAGCTTTATACAAAAAGGGACAGAAAAACAAAGCTTCGGAGTCAATCGAGGTCGACATACCTATTTCTAAAATTGAAGACATAAAGATCAAAGAGCTCACAAAAAATGTGGAGACCAATCCTCAGATGGCTGTTGCTCTTGAAGCTATGTCCGAATCTGGAAAACTGAGCGACGCTCCTGGCACAACGACACAAAAACCTGTTTTAACGACAGCGGTCCCCGTTACCACCAAGGGCTACGAATACATTCCTATCAACTTTGATACGATCGACGACATTAACAGCGGCCTGTTGCCTTCGAATTTGAACTTAGAAACCGCCGGGTCCGAGCAGAAGCAGCACTCTCGAATTCAGATAAAAAAGGGACCGAACGGACAGGACTACGAATACGAGTACATCTATTACTACTATGACGAGGATGAGGATAGCAAGAAGGATGGGAAAGGTAAAACGGGATCGTCCACCGCTGCGCCTGTGCATAACTCTCACGACGGCCCGCAGAAGGGGGATGGTGATAACCATATTGGCAATGAGAGTAAGACTAAGAGTAAATACAGCAGCATCGAGCGGTCGACCACAGCGGCTCCAGTAGCTGAGACTCAGAACGAAGTATTGCCTGCGTCTACCAGTAGGGGGCGCGCTCGCGGTCGTAACATCACTCCGGCGCCCGCGCAGGTTGAGGAGGAAAATGACGATGATATCAGGTAAAAATATTTAATTTTAATGTTGATATTCACTGTTTGTATGATGTACTCGTATATAGGTAGATAACCTATATTTATCACCACAACAATAAACAAAAATAGAAATAACCTAATCTGAGCTATAAGGTAACATGATTGGCGGCCTTATCACTGAAAGCTATCTTTTTCAAGCGTTAGGGCAAGGAAAAGCAAGGCTTTAAGGTTTTGGGGTTTAGGGGGTGTAAAATTCTATGCCCGGCCATCCCCAAACCGCATGCCCAGCGTGGGTATTAAGGGCATAACCCCCTTGTAAGGAGAAGCCTATGTCCTTCAGTGGAGTGATATAGGTGTAAAGCTTCGGCCTGCGACGCCATTCGTGTGGTACTAAGATTACGCCTATGTGTTAATCCAGGTCACAAACTATGTATGTTCCAAGTTTCATCCGAATCCGTTCAGTCATTACGGAGTTGAGTGGGAACACATACTCACACAAACTTTTGTATTTACAATATCATTGTGATTTATCAAATCTTTTTGTTATGACGTTATAGTCATTGTTGATTGAGTTAGTCCCTGATAACAATTCTAAGCTCATGATATCGCTGCAGTGTGAGGTTGCCGTCAAGCACGCGGTTCCCGCCTCGCGGTCGCAATCTAGCCGCTGGCAGTTCCACCACATACGTGCCGGAGGTGTCTTCGGAGATCGTGAGGCACCGTGGCCGTGGACAGCCTGATAACGTCGCAGACGAGTCCATCGGACAGACTAGGAGCCGAACCCGCTCGCATATCAGGTAAGAAGATCTTTGAACCTATTCTAACAAATTTAATAAATGTCCTTATTTAAAACCTACGGGTACCATTTTCATTTGTCCATGTGCCAAAACCACAGGTAATGAGAGGTGGGTAAGATGTCTGAAAGGATAGCAGATGACCCCTTAAGTCGACCATTTTCATTTGGTTCTCGATGCAGCAAACACCCTATATTTAGTTTGTATCCTCATAAAATTCCTTCCCTCCATAATATGATTCATTCACAATCGTAGAACATTATTCCAAATTATTCCATTCACATATTTATTCCAAATTAAAGACCAGGAGAATTAAGGAGAATTAATAACTGAAAGAGTGCTCTAAAACAAATTATGGTTTCCAGGCGTCCAAGCTCCGAGCTCGTAGACCTGGACAGCTTCAAAACCAACTCCGGAGATATTCCCTCCTCATACAAAGAACCACCAAGCAGATACTCTTCCGAAAGCCGTTCTACTACCGAAGAACCCGAAGCCGAGACCAAAGAACCGACCTTCAAGGAATCAGCTCGCCAACCCCATAGCTTGCCAACCGGCGTCATATTCCAAGAAATCATTGACGACTCCAAACTACCAGCGGACTACAAACAAACCACCCCTTCTGAACAAGACACCACGGAATACACCACCATGACTGCAATGGAGAAGGTAGCTCTAGACCTGTACGCGTATCTGGCAGGAGAAAACCTGAACAATGAGATCAACCCAACGAACCCGGATCCGGTGGACTTCGACGGAAGCACAACTGTTGATGACGAGGCGTGGACCACTGAGGCTTTGACCACTACAGACGAGCCTACCACGACCACTACCACAACCACAACCACAACCACTACCGAAGCTCCTACGACCACGACCACTGCCGCTCCGTCCACTCGTCCTTCCAGGTTTAAGGGCCGTGCTGGTACCAGGAGTCGTCTTTCTACCACGTCAGCTGCCACGGAAGCACCTCAAGATACTTCTACGAGAGCGCGCGGTAAGTTAAACACATTGCTGGAGTCCTATTCTATAGCTTACTTAAGAGTTTTTTAAGTAGTGTATCTATCTATCTATTCAGTTGGTAGCCCCCACTGCTGAGTAAAGGTCAATTCTTTATCACTGGATCAACTGCTCTAAGTAGCGTATAGCTGAACAAATAATGTTAGGCTCGAAACATACTATGCTGCAATTACGCGACCGAAAGTTCGGCATGACTACGCCTGCAATGCTATTTGAATTACAGATGACACATTATGCTGAAATAACGTTGCGTTCTGGCGTACAGCCGAACTTGTCAAAATCAGCTGCGGAACTTACGTCGCGTAATTTCGGCTTTAGTGTGTTTAGACACGGGTTGGATTCACACGGGGTGAGATTTTTTTAAGAATCGCACTTGCCATACCAGGCCTACCTATGGGTTTTGCTGTAATGTGGGATAGATTATTTATATTATCTATAATTATATAATTTACAAACCTTTTTGTATCGGCGTTGGTAACAATGCAAACAAAAACAAATTGAGCTTTTAATTACAGCATGTCACTGTCAATTATCTCGATGGAGTACAGGGTCCAAGATATTTTTTTAATTAATCAATCGATTTTAATCTTATAACAATAACAAGTCAAAGAAACTAATGATAGAGTAAAGAAAGCGCTAATTATAACCTTATTAATAAGTATCTACTTACACAGTATTAAAGTAATTCTAGTTATTTATAACTGAAAATTCCTAGGAATAAGTAATAACATTGAAAGAAACTCGTCTAGTGTGAAACGAGATTAGCCGACGCGTTATGCCGGTTCCAATCTCCATTTAATCTTAGTCGTAATAGCACAGCGAAAGTTTTTATTTGTATTTAGCTTGGCGATTGTGTATGCAAACATTTTAAGCGAATTTTAATGCTTGTCAATTACATTTTTGTGGCTTAGCCGTCGACAGGTCTGACCTCTTATGTAATGTGTTTAATGAGACATTGGTTTAACCATGCTGATTTTAAGCCGACTTCAAAATGTAGGTGCTTAATATGACTGTTTTTGTAATTTATCTCTTAGGAGACCGATCTGATAGGAAAATATGGAAAATATGTTTTAAGACATTACGAGTTTGGTCTATATTTTGTGATCTCAATGAATGGGCGATAAGAAAAAGATATCAATTGATTAAAAAAAACAGTAAATTCTACTCATAAAAATGAAGCTAACTTTGGGAACTACTTAAAAAGAATTGAGATTCTCAAAATTAAATTACATTAAATCATAAATAATGTTATATTAGAAACTTCTAATTAATAAAATTATTATAATAGCCAACATTTAATATTAAAAACCTATAGAACAAATCAGAACTGTAATAATAGTGGCTCAAACGCTTGCGAAGACGCCCTAGATTTAACTTTGTCTTTGATATAATATTTGAATGAAGATGATAATTTTATAACCCCGCCCTACTGTAGGTACTGTGGGTTGCAATGAACATAAGTTATATAAAAATATATATAAAAATATATAGAAGTTTGGAATCACGTATTCTTTAATGAAATTCTCACAGCTTGTTGACAATCATGGTGTAAATCTCCTTCTTTCGTCACAACATACGAATTCATATTCACCCTGTCTGTATCTGGTACTAGTACAGGCTGTGCCTAGTATAAATTCCGATTCTATTAATTAGTTGGGCATGAATTAATAGGTGATTATATTGTTACCGGCAGGTCGCTTCGGCAAGCCTGGTGGTGTTCGGAAGACAACGGCTGCTACGAACGAAGTCTCGACACAATCCTCAGCCACCAATGCTGAGAAACCGGTGCAGCCCAAGGTAATTATCACTTTGTTACCACTGCTAATGAGCGATTTTGCATTGCGATCATTTTAAATTTGAACTGGTTTAGGTGAGCGAATTATTGGAACTATTTCTAGGTTTTTCAGTGTTTTAAAATATAGAAAGAAGTAGGTACTATTGGCTAGATGCTATTTCTTGGTAGATAAACGATCCTTTTCCTTTTAAGAAAGCAATCAATTATGCAGTCCCCATGATGCTAACGTAGTTCAAGTAGGCATGAGTTAGATACGTAAAATAATAACTAACCATATAATTATAACATAATAATATTAACTAATAATAATATAATATAGTTATAATAATATAACTATAATAATAACTGTCTTATTCCAAAACGAAGACTAAAGTTAGTCTATGTTTAAATCTGGTATCAAACAAAGGAATAATGGAAACGTTATTACAAAATGAAGTTTATCTCAAGTTTATCTCCAGTCCATATGGATTCATCTATGGTCTAAAAATAAACCACCGTGACCCCTAGTTTATCAATGGTTTAAGTTGATGGACGCCAAGGAGGTTTATTAATATGTAGCTACTAATAGTAATTCCATGAAGAATGCAGAGATTTACATCATAGAACACGTTCCAAACATGTGTGAACTACGATCCAATACTTTGTTATGGTTCGTGGTTGCCATGCTTGTTCCATCTTCAAGTACCTATTATAAAAAAATAATGTTAATAAAAAAAATTCGACATAGAACTAAAGTTGTCGACAAAGCTAAGAGAATTAGCAAGCTGAAGTGGCAGTGGGCTGGCCATATCTGCTGAAGGATCGATAACCGTTGGGGTAATCGAGTTCTTGAGTGGAGACCGTGGCTCGGCAAACGTAGCGTAGGACGCCTTCCGGCCAGGTGGAGTTACGATTTGCGAAAGGGCGCTGGTAGAAGCTGGATGCATCGAGCTCAGGACAGGCGCAATGGCGCTTATTAGGGGAGGCCTATGTCCAGCAGTGGACTGCTATAGGCTGATGATGGTGATGATGAATAACAAAAATGGAACGCTAAGTAAACGCATTCTCCCTAAAAGGCGTTATCTAGGCGTTATATATATGAGGCGTTTCCTCTTTAATGTTAAACTAAAAAAGACACGAGACACCACCATCAGGCACAACTTCATTTTTATGGTCAGGTACTTTTTTTCGTTCAAAGCGTGCACTCCCATATTAAAAACTAATTGACATACTTCACTTCACTTCTTTATTAATTGGCTTCGGGGATAGTTTCCACAATTTCTCTAGTATCAAGTATAATGTTCATAATAATATGAGGCAACGTAGTACGGTTTATAAGTCCAGTCGTCCAAGTATCTATGGGGATACTTGTGTCTTATAAACAACGTATAATGGTTATAATAACATGACTAATAAACGACATACATTAGAAAAATACTAGAAAATAAAATGTAATAAAAATGACAACCGTCGTTCAAGATGAAAAAATGGTGTCCTCCTTGACCTAAACTACTTAGTCTGTGAACATGACAACATGACCGACATGAGACCTGACAGACGACAGTGACAACATTACCACGTAGTCTTCAATTGTCTTCAATGTACTCTATGGTAGTCTTCTCAACATCAATTTGAGTATGAAAAATGCAAGAAAGGGTAAATATTTCTTGTATATATCGCATAATTATCTGTATGGTCTATTACTTTACTCTTTGATAATTATAATGAATTGAAACCCATAGAGAGAATATGTACAGGATCGTTGAGGGGTTTTATGAGAATCTTTACGCTTCAAAACGTGAGGAGCCAAAATCACCTGATGATCCGAGAGCTGCGTCCAACGAACAGCGTTCTTCAGAACACCTCCCGCCAATTTGGGGTTTAGTTAGTTTGGGGCTACATGATGCTCTCTGATAACATGAAGCAATATTTATTTAATTAAGTATATTAAAAAAAAAATTTGGCGTGATGTGGATAAAGCACTCGCCCAAATGAAAAATGATAAGTCAAGTGAGGACGAAATCACGGTAGAACAACTGCGTGCAGGTGGCTAACCAGTACTTTTGATTCTGACTAAACTTTTCAATGATGTTCTTGCCGTTGTCAAAACTCCTAATGTATGGAAAAAGTGGTTACCATACTCCACAAAAAGGAGTTAGCTTCCTCTCACACATTTATAAGCTTTTCACAAAAATTCAATGTAATCGACTTATGCGCCAGATGGATGAGCCAACCGGCTAAATTCCGGAGCGGCTTCTCCACTATCGACCATATACATACAGTGAAGCAGCTGATGGAGAAGAGTCGAAAATATAACCGCCCCTTGTGTTTTGCTTTAGTTGTTTATGAGAAAGCATTTGACAACACTGAACACTGGGCCGTGTGTAACTCTCTACATCGCTGTCAGATCTACGCACAATACGTGGACTTGCTTCGGGAACTATATGACTCGGCAACTTGACTCCTGCAAGTCAGGCTGCACAAACTCACCAAGCCTATCTCTCCTCCACTAACTCCATCAGAAGGGGGGTGCGTCAGGGAGACACCATTTCACCCAAGCTTTTTACCGCCGTATTGGAAGACGTACTCAAAATGCTTGCATGGGATGGTAAAGGAATTAACATCAACGGTGTTTTCCTCACACATCTCAGGTTTGCCGAAAATATCAGACCTCCAAACCATGTTAAAAGACCTTTACGATGCTTCTTAGGAAGTGGGTCTCAAGATGAACATGTCCAAGACAAAGGTTATGTTGGGAGCCCCTGGCACCTGGGTGCCCCCCGACAGTTCCTACCGTAAAATTTGGGGATGTTGCGTTGGAAGTCGTAAACCTATACGTATATCTTTGACATGTTCTATCTTTTGACAAGGAGCATCCCGATAAGGAGATCTTTAGGAGAGTACAGCTGGATGGGCGGCATTTGGCAAGTTAGAAGACGTTCTACTGTCTAAGGAAATTCCACAGAGCCTGAAGACTCGCCTCTTTAACCGGTGTGACCTACCAACTTACGGTGCCGAGACATGGACGCTCACGAAGGAGACTGTGCACAGAGTAAGATTTGCACAACGGGCCGTGGAGCGAGCCATGCTCGACATCAAACTTATTGATCGAGTACGCAACACTGAAATCCGGCGCAGGACAAAAGTCTATGATGTCAGGAACAGAGCGATAAATCTCAAGTGGAGTTGGGCAGGACACCCGGCAAGACGTGGTGATGGCCGCTGGAGTAAAGCCTTGACAGAGTGGTGGCCAAGGTTGGGTCAAAGAGCTCCCGATCGTCCGCCAGCGCGTTGGGTCGACGACATTGCGAAAGTCGCTGGCAGGAGCGGATTTACCAATAGGCCAAATAGGCCCGGGCCTAGGGTGGCAAAATTTAGGGGGCGGCAAAACTTGTAGGATTTTTTTACAGTCGCGCCTTTGACTTCTTGCTCCTTCGCGTAGGCGATATTCCGAAAAAAATATCATAACATAAAGCAAGCAGCCCATATATTCCCACCGCCCGCCACCGTATGCCTTCTAAAAAACCTCTTCAATTTGTTATTTTTTTAAAATCATAACAACTTGTTTCCCAAAATTTTTTGGACTTGCTTTCTTAACTCGAATCTGGGCTAACGATCATCTTCGAATATCAAATACATAACAAATTGTAATATAGCCAAGGGTAAAGAGAAGGCTAGAAGTTTTTTTTTTTTTTAATTTTTCTTGCGTTATTTTGAGTAGAGGGGCGGCAAACTTTCATATGCCTAGGGCGCCTAAGGGATCAAATCCGCCCCTGGTCGCTGGGCTTACCTGGATGAGAGAGGCACAGCACAGAGGAGGCTGGCAAAACCTAAGGGAGGCCTATACCCAGCAGTGGGTGATTCCGAGCTGAGATGACGATGATGATGATAATTATAACACTATACAGGTATAAAAGATCGATACTGTAAAATTTTGTATCCGTTAAAATATTTTTATGATACATTAACATCTATAGATATTTGAACGTTGCGTCCCGTAAGGCAGAATGTGGGAGAATGTATTATTTTTTATTTTATTTTAAAGGTTTATCAACGGAATTTACATGAAATCGTGCTTAATTTATAAATGTACGGAAAAGGAGTTACATATAATTTCACACAACATGCATATATCACTAAACGTACATAAACTAATTATTGTAGGTGTATCAATAGTGTTTTTCCTAGCTGTAAAACTCCTTCAGTAATCTACTAATACTGGGTATAAGTGAAAAATGTCCAACATTGGTTTTCTAAGTCTTATGCGTGTGTAATAGAACAGAGGGATGTATGACATTAACGATCTCTGGTCCTTGAATAGTAATACGATCACAATAATCCTCGGACCAGCCTTAGTCTAAGACTACCTATCCTGGCCTAAACCAAGACTAATGTAATTTTTTGTAATAAGACCGAAAGTAATTATTTTGATTTTAGACGCGCTTATTTTAATTAATATAAGATTTTTTATAAATGTTGCGAGTAACGTTATCTAAAGTTGCGGTTTTAAATGTAGCAGGAGACTTACTTATAGTAATCATTGGCTTTTTGTCCCATTTTAGGCGTCGCTTAATAGTTGAGAAATGTAAAGGTGCTTGTAATATGAACTTGTTCTATGGTTCTATCCTTTACCTATAAGGACCGAACTTTTTGAGCAAAGGGCTTGGCATCAATGTTTCCTTGACAGTCTATGGGCATATTTCACCGTATTCAAGTAACCTCAAAGTGAGTTATTTGCTGGTAAAGTGACAAATCTCCGAGCAAACTTTTCATTTTAACGGCAATTATATTACTCTGACGTTACTTGAATATGGTGAGTGGAATAAGACGCTTAGGACCGCTTTTACCATTCAAAAGAGGTCCTTGGCGTCGTATTCAAAAACAGTTCTAGAATATTTTGCCTGTTCCATTGTCCTTTTCATTTCAGTAAGGTAAATGCTGTTTTGTTCCAGGCATTCGGCCGGCGCGGTCTGTTTGCTGGTCGTACTCGGCCCAGCACGGCGGCGCCAGCGCCTTCCAGTCAAGATGAGCCGAGCGCTGCACCCTCCAGCGAAGCCCCTGCGCCCAGGTAAGCTTAGCCTTTCTGATACACGGAAAGTACTTACCTACTTTGGCTTAGGTTGTAAGGAGTTCCCCATCTTCGTTATCTGAGCCAATCCCATCTGCCTGTGGTGCATCCTGCTAAATAACAGATGGGAATTTATCAGATGGCTGAATGCAGCATAGCCTAACATTGGCTTAGCTAAATCCCGCCGACGGGCAGCAGTATTGACGGTGCGAGGAGCTGTGTGGTGCCGGAAGAAATTTTAAACCAAGTAAAGTTTTTTGTCTGCCACTCTGCTTGAAAAGTAAACTCATGGACATGCGCATTCTTCCTATCCTGACATATGGCGCACAATGCTGGTCTGTTCGTCGTTCAGACACCGTAGTAAGCGGACGTGCGGTTATCTAATTTTTCTCCCCATACGATTTTGCCTCTAGTTAAAAGTCAATACCATAACTATTTGCAAGTTTATCGCCTGAACAGCGTTTTTGTGAAAGACAAGAAGCAGCGATACAGCTGCTTTATTCGCACAACGCGGACAAAAGAGTAAGCATTACAACTACTCACTCACACTAACACGAATCCATACGATCCCGCACGAGCACAGCTGGCTCCCTGCAACTTCACTCTGTTTTTGCTAACTTCATTACACAAAGGTGGCGAATCCTGCGCAGTGCTATAATAACTTTTACTTAACTTTTCATTACCGCCCTCCACTAAAATGCTTCCGCTTCGTTCCCCGACCGGAGCATCGTCATCTCAACCCGAACTACATAAACTGTACGAAGACGATAATAGTGTTGATCTGTGTAATATGAATTTACGTAACTTGCGCAAAAGAAGGGCGCCTGACAACGAGGAAGCACTGGCTACAATCTCCAAATGTATGCGAAAAGCTTGTATACAAACATCTTTATGCAGCAGTTTCCCCAGGTATTCCCTTACAGCAGCACGGATTTCTTACCGGTCGGTCTACCGTCTCAAATCTTTCTGTTTTTATAACACACTTACATCATTCTATAGATAAACGTAAGCAGATTGACGTAATTTACACCGACTTTGAGAAAGCCTTTGACCGGGTAGATCACTTTATTCTACTGCTTAAGCTTAAACATTTGGGAATACAGGGAGACCTCCTTCGATGGATTACATCTTATCTTGCTAACCGTTCTCAGGCTGTGGTTGTAGGTGGTTTTCGTTCAGATTTTGTTAAGATCACGTCTGGCGTCCCACAAGGATCGCATCTAAGTCCTCTCCTCTATAATATATTTCTATTTGATCTTTACTATTGGATTAAAAATTCTAACTTTCTAATGTACGCAGAGGACACGAAAATATTTATTGATGTAAATAAACCCGAGGACTGCTCATATATGCAGGACGACCTTAATAGACTATCGGAATACTACGCAAAGAACCGAATTAAAGTTAACACTGAAAAATGTCAAGCTATATCATTTACTCGGAAATTAAAACACATCGCTTTCACCTACTCCATCCAGGGTTCACACATTGCTAAAACCAACGAAGTCAGAGATCTGGGAGTCCACTTCGATAGCAAGTTACTTATGGACACACACGTCAACAAAATCTCAGGAAAGGCTTATAAGAACCTGGGCTTCGTCTTACGTGTTTGCAAACCAATAATCGATCTTCACTGTATCAAAATCGTGTACAATGCGTATGTTCGCAGCTCTCTGGAATATGCCAGTCCCATTTGGAACCCACAATATGTAACATATATAGAACAGTTAGAGTACGTCCAATCTAAACTTATAAAACATCTAAACTTTAAATTCAGGAAACATTTTGATTCTTATGAAGCTGCGTGTTTGCACTACAAGGTGTCAACTCTTTATAATCGTCGAATTATATCGGATATGTCGCTTCTCTACGATATTATTGCTGGTGGTATCGACTGCCCAGATTTGGTGAATCAAGTTGGCCTGAATGTGCCCACTCATCGTACTCGTCATAATAAATTATTTCATGTCCCATTTCACCGAACCAACTTCACTCAAAATTCAGTTCTTACTAGATTGACTAAAACATACAACATCAAATTTTCACATATAGATCCTTTTGTGCTAACTAAGTCAACATTTAAAAGACACATTATAAAATCTCTTTCTCCCGTTAGGGAGTAATTAGGTATCACATAACAGAAGAATTCCCCTTCCCCCTTCCCTCCCTTTCCCCATTCTCCCAGTGCTTGCAAATGGGTAAATACAACAATTCATATTACTTTTTTATTAAGATAATTATAATCCTTACTTATATTAAGTTTACATCTTCATCTTATCTTCATTATTTTTGTTGCTATTCTTAAGCTCTTGCTATGTTTTGGTTAATTTATACCGTACAAGTACGTACACTTGTAATTGCTATGCTCTTGGTTTATACAAAAATTTGATCTATCTACTTTGCTTTAACTAGGCTTTTATAGACATTTTGTATTAGTACTAGCCTAAGTTCCGCTTTCTATTCTAATTTACACTCAGAATTCGAAGTGGAAACCTGTTATTGGCCGTAATTTAGCTAATAAGTCTTTGGATATTATATCTGTATGAATCGCTGTTGGTTTCCCAATAAATAAATTAAATTAAAAAAAAAATTGACTAAACGTCAAAAGTTCGCCCTAGAAGTGTGCCAGCGAGCCATGGAGCGCAGCATCTTAGGAGTCAAGTTGTGTGACCGCGTGAGAAACAGCATACTGCGCTCCAAAACACAAATTGCCGATGTTGGCCATAAAGCCGCCAGCTTGAAGTGGAACTGGGCTGGACATGTCTGCCGAATGTCCGACCACTTGTGGGAAAAGACCACAACAGACTGGTTCCCACCAAACACCAGACGGCGAAGTGGAAGACCCAGAAAAAGATGGCGAGATGAGCTTGACGCGTATTTAAGATCTTGGCCTGTAGTAGCGACGAATCGAAGTGTGGAGAAGTGTGAGGAGTGGAAGGAGGGGAGGGAGGTCTTTGCCCTGCAGTGGGATCAAAATGGCTGAATAATAATAATAATAAAAAGTTTTTTGTCAGTTCTTCTCTGCTTGGTCGTGTTACGAATCAGTGTAAATTAAAGTGCTTAGGTTGCCACTAATAAAGAATTTTTGTATATTTTTTATTTATCCCCAGCGTGGAAATTATGGGCATATCCCACATATTACTTATGACGGTATGAAGCAATATGTCCAGCAGTGGACATAATGATTCCCAGTAAAAATACAGGTTTCCGATTATAAGGTGTCATTTGGGTGTCATATTGTTTTTCTATTTTCATAAAAAGCGTAAAGTTTTTGAATAACGTAGAAAACCTACCATTGTGTGGTACTTCATAATTTATTCACTTACCATCCCACCCTCTTATGACGTCACGCGCGATGGAATTGTCAACTCTCACTTTACTGGCCTTGTTTATTTTTTACCTGAGATATTATTCTTACTCAATACTATTTGATCGCGCGCAACTTCGTTTGCGTGTACATGCATTACTTTCTTTATTTTTCCTTAGTTTCTGGAAACCCATATAAACCTTACAAGATTTTTTTATCCATGAAAATTAGTGTTATTTTTATTTCTGTACATAAATGTCTCGTCTAAAATCCACCCAGAACCAAGTGGTACTTACAAGTAGTAATTCCATGCCAAAACACACAAAAAGACTAACTGACAGAAAGACAACCATTTTGATGTCTGACAATCCGTTTGTTGGATTTTTTTGCCTCTTAGTCTGTAATGTATTATGAACAGTGCAATACCTACCTACTATTCAATGAGCTGAACTAATGACCTAGCAATACGTATTACATAACACGATTGTGTTGAAATGAAACAATAGCTAGCATGAACTGATTGTAATTGCTGGTATCATCTCTCGGATCTAATAGACTGACCTAATTTCTTTCACGATTTGCATAGTTTATCGATTGCTATACTAATCTTTATTATTATAAAGAATAGTCTGATAGTTTGTTTATAAAGGTTGTAATTTCTAAATCTGATTCAAAAAATCCTTCACCAAGTTCCTATTATGGTGTATACATCCTCTGGCCGCACCGTACCCACATACCGTACCGTAGAGGCTATTCTTATTTCTAATACCACCTTTAGTTATAAATCTTAGTATTTAGTAGTAGTTTAATGCATGTCTTTAGGTATAATTAGATAACCCCATAAAATGTATTATATTTTATAAATGATATTAATATTTTCTTTAGTTTTACACACCGACGGGATTAATAATCAAGTAAAAAATATATTTTTTTGATTTGGTTTCCGTTGCACGCCGCCATTAGACTACAACAACCAATGATATATACGTTGCTATGGCAATAAACATTGATGTAAAGTGTTACTATGGCAATAACCCTCATTTTTAATTATTTTGACAATAGAATCGACAAAAAACTTATTAGATATTTTTTTGACGCACTCACTTTAGTCTTGGTACCGAGAGCCATACATCAGACGGCATTCTCCTTTAAATTTTTATTTTTTTTTTGAAAGTCACATGAAATGCTCAGAGCGATGCGTATTTACCTCATGTAACCGTGCCTGGTACTCTAGTTGGTAATGCACTTTCGAAGGCCCAAGATACAAGCTTTCCGCTTAGTTTGGTTCTTCACGGGCATCTTTGCGATTTTAATATAGTACCTTCATAAATTGTTAAAATGTCAATTTTGTCAAACGGCTATTTAACTTTTTTGGAAATAAAAATTAATTATTTATTTATTTACTTTAGAGGTTATGGGCATATCCCCCTTCTTGTAGGGCTCTTTGTCCAGCAGTAGACTGAATAAATTGGTTATTACCTATCTATCTATCGTATGTAGTACCTATAATATATTATTTAATGTTTTTAACCGACTTCAAAAAGGAGGAGGTTCTCAATTCGTCGGAACCTTTTTTTTATGTATGTTCACCGATAACTCCGTCAATTGGGAACCGATTTTTAAATAAAATAAATATTTTTTTGTTTAAAAGAGTAGGTATACTTCAGAGTTGGTCCCATATAAATTTTAATCCTGGGGAATTGGTACTTTTCCCGGAAAACCCAGAAAAACCTCATCCTCACTTGTAATTTTCCCCCTATGATCACCAATATTTCCGTCAAATGTGAACCGATTTTCAAAATTCTTTAGAGTAAGAATTAAGAAGTGATTTATTTGAAGTCGGTTTTTTTAAAGTCCTACTTGTTACATGAAATAATTATATATACACTACTCCCTTTTGTAGTGTATATATAATTATTTCATATTTATACATGAAATAATTAGGTACTACATACGATAGATAGATAGGTAATAACCAACTTATTCAGTTTACTGCTGGACAAAGAGCCCTACAAGAAGGGGGATATGCCCAGGAATAGGCATCGTATAAATAAGTTTGCACAGCCAAAATTATAAAACCTAGAACTATTTATACTTTTATAGTGTATGCGTATTAATTATATTAAGAATTACGCCTTCTATTTCGATATGTAATAGCAGAAAATCTAACAGACAGACGATACAAAAATCTGGCACAAATATAAACATACTTGTCATCAAAATGGTAAATATTTGTAGTTCTTGTTTGGAGTTCGTTGTTTGCGTATAATCAGTGTATCACGATAGCCGCTGTAGGTATTATGTAAAAATAGAAGGAATTTCAAGCGAGCAGAGTTTATTAGTTTAAAGGTCACAGCGCGGCGCCGGCGGCGCGGTTGGATTGTAGGCACGAGAGTTGATTGTGAATGGTGCAATTGAAGTGAAGGTGGTATCATGAACTAAGCTGGTATTCCTAGTTTATGTCATACCCCCTCTGGCGTGAACGATTAAATTAACATTCCTTCCTTCCTTTTGAGTTTGTGGTGATCTCTGTTTTTAAGAGTTTTTAGACCACCCCTCAGGCCGGTAGGCCTCCGACATGACTGAAACAACCCGGACTAACATCTTAACGTGCCTTCCGAATAACTGAAGCGCTCATATAATAAAATTAGCTGACGATGCAGAGTTTGGTTCTTTATTAATATGTTCTCCATAAGAAAATAAGATTCATTAAAGATTTTACGTGTATAGAACACAATGCAAAATCTTTTTATTTAAGATCATCCTGTATTGAAATTTTTTTGGGATCTTTTTTTAATTTAAATGTTTATGGATAGTTTATTTATTCATGGAGAATTTCATTCATAGGAACCTTGGAGTTTTTATTCAGATAAAAATAAAATAACTTTGGACTGTATAAAATCTGTATACCTACGGTAATAGTACCAGTATTTTTAGTTTATACCTACCACCACATCGGCGTTTGGCACAGTTTGCAAGTTGTGCCAGCTTGACATTGAATCAGATTTCCACCAGTTATGGGCAAATTGGTAGAGCCTCTAACAGCATATCGAGTAAACTAAACTAAACTATATAACTCTAATGCTATTTATGCCATGGTAAATAAATACTTATGTAAATGTACATACATAAGTTTCTTCAGTGTTTGTATTTTTTTTCACTTTCTTTTGGGATTCTTCATGACTCAGTTTTTAAGTAGCAGATCATTTTTCAAGTGTGGTAACTACCACTATATTTATTTTAGCCTTCATCAGCATTGCTATATATGGAAGGTGTCACTGATGTTATGCACATAAGCCTCAAGTTGCCTTGCATCGGCTCTGGCATTGCAGGATTCAATGGGCAGCGATGGCTCGTCTGCTCGTCCGCCATTTATGACGTAAATTATACTCAAGTAAACTAAATAGACTCAAGTTTAACTTATCAAAAATACATACTTACCTACTTAGCCGTTAGCCGTATACTATGATTCACTCCTCCTATGTTGTAAATAGATCCAAGATTCAAGATGTTTATTTGAATAACTAAGAGCTACCTTACAAGCACGTTGACGCGTAGTGTCAAGTCCGAAGACAGCTCGGTCTAGCCAAGCTGCTGTTGCAAATAAGTGTGTTTTAGCACTCCTAGCATTAAGCTTTAAATAACAGAAGTATTGTATGCATAAAGTTTTTACTCGGAATCGCCCATGTAGCCGTGATAGGTATTTTAGTAGCGCTACTTTTTACTGGTGGATTTATAATGACACTGTCACTCTAGCCTTCCGGCTAGAATTACAGTTTATTTATACTTGAAATTAATACACTGCGAAGTCTGCGAAACGTGTCTGAAAGTATTACATAATGTGAACTATGTAAACAATGATAACAAAACACCCACACCCGGATCAGATTATATGCTGAACATGCTAACTAAAAAAATATTTACTTTATTTTACCTGCATGCCTAGCGTGGCAATTACGGACATATTACCCTTTATTAGGGGAGGCCTATGCTTAGTAATGGACTGATATAGGTAGGTGTGGTGGGAATAACTCAAAGTTTATGGTCGCAAAGTCCCTTCTAGAATGCATAAATTTATTATTGTTCCAGGACTCGCCTCCGACCCGGTCTAAGGCGCGGCACCACAACCACGACTACAAGTGCCCCCGAGGATTCCACCTCCCCCAACGCCTCCGGAGAGGTTGCCGAGACCACCCCCACGCCAGCCAGGACTCTCGTGTAAGTCACTCATGCGCATCTGTTCTAGTAGTTATTTTTAGTCGGTCAGCGGCTATTAGTTAATGTTTATGTAACTGGCAAAACGAAAGATACACATATTTAGGTGAGTGCTTGTGACAGAATATCTATATACACCACATAATTTTGTTAAGTATCACAATTTAATAATGGCTGTTTTCACCAGCTATAAGGTTAATTAGATAAGGGGCAAAGTTCGCTTCCGCGGAGGTCCGCCAATTGCCTGTTGGTCAGCTGAGTGTAACTCTGCATATTTATGGTACGTCGTCTTCATAAAACGCGAACCTTCGCTGAAGCGAGATAATGTAGGGAGCGGCTATATTATCATGATTTATTACCTTAAATTTAAACCCGTCTCTCGCCACAAGAACGCTGCTCTAAAAGTCAGTTGTAATGCAGCCGCAGCAGACCTGGAGTGAGGCCAGCGTCTTTGCGACCCGGGCCTAGGCTGAACCTTCGCCCTAGCCCGAGACTTCGCCCCGGCGCCTCTAGCGCCGCCCCCGCCGAGACCTCCGAGGCGCCCCTGGAGACTGTAGCCCCAGAATCACTCTCCACTGATGCTGACTCTGAGGTAAGAGTACAAACGAACAAACATCATTTGAGGTCCTTGCATGACTACATCACCAACATCCTAAACCTATGCATTAAACGTCCGTAAACGATCAAACTGTTTGTCAAAGTTTACGTATTTGTCATAATGTTTGATAGTATCAATATTGAATGAATCTTTGACCTGCCTTTGACGAGTTTGTCAAACAGTAGGTATTTTGATGAGAACGAAGAGTTTACTAACACTAATTTTATCTCTTACAGAGGATGCTATGTTATGTATTCTGTGCCCATTTATTTATAGATCAGGAATGATTACTTTTTATCCATACCACGAGGGTACCGCACCGCGTCCCGAAAAGCAAACAATACCAAATAGAAATAAAATAGATGGCAAAAGAGAACGCCCAAAACGCTGGTCTTACCAGGGGTCGGAACAGCTGGAATGTGCAGTTAACGTCGCACTCCATCAGGCCGAAGACCGTGGCAGATGGAGGATGCCCATTAACAGTGTGCTTGCTCGGAATCATGATCCTCAACTAAAGGGGAACGATTGCGGAAGAGGAAGAGATTTGTATCAGATCAACTGTCACCGTTTGCTTCTTTCTCTTCCTCATTCATACGTTCAACAAATCTATGTTTTAGTTTTTTGACGCGGCGCTTGTAATAGTTTGCAGAATACAGAGGCTCTATCAACGTTCAGATACGCACGTCAAAAAGTCATCGGAAAAATTGTATGAAAGTATAAGCGTTGGGGCGAATTCGACGCGCAATGCCCTTTCTAGTAATAAGATTGGTTTCAAAGAGTTTGGATATAAACTTTTTCTATATGGTTGGTTTACCTTTTTGTGGTACCACGGGTGAAAGCTAGTTTAAAAATAAGATAAGGTCCTCAAGTATTATGTATTGATGCCCTAAAACAAGTTGATTTGTTTGTTCAGGCGTCATCACCAACGCCAGCGCCGGAAGCCGGCCGCGGCAGTCGCCTGCGTCCAACGAGACTGCAACTATCTCCCTCCCCCAAACCCCGAGTGGCAGTCACCGCCCCTCCGCGCCGCCCTAACCCACTCCTCAGAAGGAAACCTTCCACAGAGGTAACATCTCTATTATTATAAAATCACTTCTTCTTCTTCTTCGTATGAGCTAGTGACCAACTCTGGTGTCGGAGTTTTTAGGGCGACCGAACTCGCCTCCGACATTGCTTAACGACTGAAAAGCCGGCACTAACATCTTAACGTGCCTTCCGAAGCACGGAAGCGCTCAAAATCGAAAAGTCACTAAACGGTCACCCATCCAAGTAATGACCGTGTGGAGTTTTGCTTAACCAAGGTGATCTGTTTAGAACACCGCAGTAAATCACGCCACGAGCGCTTCAAAAAGAGATAAGATCACTCAAAAAATATTTAGTTAATGCTATTATCACACCACCTGCTAATGTCACATCATAGGTCAAGGAACCTTCACGGTAAGTAACTAGGGAAATAATGTGAAACTAGAAGAACATAATGTATATGAAGATTGGACTAAAATCCTTGAAATTATTATTATTGGAATACTATCAGCTTCAGTACCATAGATACCACACCAAAAAGAATTTATCGATTCGAAATTTGAACTAGCCTTCTTGGGGGCTACAGAGCTTTCGAAGGTTCAAAAGTTTTACCATAACGAACCCCAAAAAAATGAATTTACAATTTATAAATTTTTAGCTAGTATCTTAATGGCATCAGTCCGCGAATAGGTTTTGCGTAAACGCATAAAAACATGGTCTACGGTAGAAACTAGTAGTATAGTAAAATGAAATAATATTTGTTTTTGGATGTAGTTTGCAATATTTTAACTGTTTTAAGCATGGTTAACTTAGGTTAAAGATGTACGAGTTGGGGAAAAAATAGACATTTAATAGATTTATCAAATAAAGATACAAAGTATACACAGTTTACACCAAAACACTTTATCTTAAATTAAAACTAAGAAATATCTTAAATGATATTATTATAGATATGAGACTAAAATGAGGCAAAATTATCTACATTTTTACATTCTTGGAGGAACTTATTAATTACACGCATAAAGCGTAGGATACGCAATTAGCAATTACGGAAAATATATTGTCATGGTAAAGTAAATAATATATATATAACGGCATGCTAATATAGATCTGGTATTTGGACTAAAGCGTCTAAAAGAACATAGGTATACCGTGACTTGATGTTCCAGAGCACTTAGCAACTCAGTTGCACACCGAAATGATCGGTAACGGAACTTTATTTTCAAACTTTGACATTTTATGTGTTGAATTCAAAGAACGTCAATTGACAAACTGTCAAAGTTTGTAAAAACAGGATCGAAGCTTATCATTTTGGTATGACACTGATGACACTAGAGTTAGCAAATGAGGCCCCTATTGTACAAGGCCGGTGGCCTACTTCACCGACAATCAAAAGCATTATTATATGACCATTTAAGAAATTTATGCAAACAAAAGAAACAGAAACTAGTAAGATAAACAACTAAATCTAAATCACTTTCACTCGCTTACTCAACAATTAATTTAAATTTATAGCATCATAATAAAAACGGAAGCTTGTTTAAATCATTTTTATAACTTGTTTGCCAATTATGTTCTGTTCAGGTATACTTGTTTTAATCACTTGGTTGTTATCGTTAAATACTATCGTTATTATCGTTAAAAATACTTTTAAGTCGGAAACATTTATTGTTCTATGTAAAACTAATTGCGTCTGCACGATATTGTGCGTAGGTAAATATTTCAACCATTAAGTGATACTTATCCAAAATAATAAAACCATTAATATTTTTTGAAATAAAACCAGACAAGCTAAATTTGGGCTCGCACACGAAGGGTTCTGTGTAATCGTACAATATATAACAACTACTTACCTACCACAAAGCATTGCATTGTAAATCTTGTTTTTTCGGAACGTGCCCTACGATGCAACGCCCTGCGTCCATCAACTTGGGGCATGAAGATGATAAGCCTCTTGTAATTTCACCGGCACCCACACCTTTCAAACCGAAACACAGCTCAGCTGCTTCACGGCAGAAATAGGCATGGTGGCAATACTTCTCCGGACGAGCCCTCGACAAAGAACTAAAGTTTTGTGGTGTTTCTTTACTTAATTGAAGACATGGCCTGGAAAAATATATACATGGTAGTCCAAACAAAAGGGAGGAAAAATCCCAAAGATAGAGATTTCCTTGGAGGGAATCCAAGTTCCTTGGTTTGGATAATTCTGTATTTCGATTCCAGAGAAACATACTTCGTTAAAAGCGACGCACTCTGTTATCTTTGCAGGCGACAACAGAAGCTCCTAAGAAGACATCAGCTGAGTCAGTAGAAGAAAGTACGGCTTCCGGGGAGAAGAGTGAGACGGAGACAGAGAGCAGTGTTAGCGAGACCACACCAGCGCCCCCTTTGCGTGGTCTAGACGCTCTGATCGCGCGGCGTCGCGCGGCGGGACCCCGTCCCGTGCGTCCCGCAAGACGCGCTTAGAACTTACACCAGATTAGCTCTTGCTATTAGCCTATGCAAGTTTCCTTTATACCTAAGACGAATGATTCCAAGAAATTGAACCTCTTTATGAAACAGTTATTTTATAGGGTAAAAAATCTTTTAATAGCTATAAATCAGGAGCCAGTTACTCTCTGAGTAGTAATCTGAGCTTACGTATATATTAAAAACTGACCAAAAATTGGTCCGTGTCACCTTTAAATTTGTTTTTTGGCTACAACTTACTTTCCATGAAAAATGAAAAAAGATCAAAATCTTTTAATATCAGCTATAATATCTTAGACGCTAATTTCATACAATTTTTGGCATACTTCAACTTTATTAATCTATGCTCAAGTCCAAAAGTTTTTCCTCATATAGGTAGCCCCTTATCAAGATCGTATAGGTACAATAGGGAGGGTACTTTGAGTTCATACTTCACCTACCTCCAGCTCGAATAATAATTACTAACGCGGCTTCTTGGTCCGTAAATTTCGTCTACTTATTATTTTCTGCTATGAAAATTGTGAGTTGAAAAGGTGAATGCAAGCTCATACCCTCAGAAGCAAAGGCAGGTACTCCAAACAATGCCAAGAGAATATACCTATGGAGGAATTCCTACGAAATGGAACAACAATACCAAGGTAGACACATAGTTTCATTCGTAGAAATGGGTGTGTGCGCGAAAATATATTTGCGTAGCTCATTTCCCCTGAAAAATACCTATGCTCGAGGTCTCTATTTCATAAATTTTCACATGGTTCCCGCGTTTCTGTCTCCATTGGTTTAATCTCCAACGCTTGTCTTTTAATTTAAAATTTTCACTTTACTAATACTCATTAGGAGTGGTCAAGTTCGAAGATGAAATACTCGCAGTCTTTTACTCGTGGTTTACCGTATTGTCAACAAAAAAATATTGTAGAATTCGTTTAAAATGCTCATCTGATCCACGATTAAAATAAGAGTGCCTAGTACCGGAATTCGGAGAAATATCACTACTGTTTATTCATGTACACCGGGTTCGCTGATTTAAGTTTATCGACCAGTTCATTGAACTTTTGCAATTTTCTGAAATGCATCTCATCATCCTTTGCACAACAATGTCTGCTGCATCTCATTATCCTATGCACTCCGTTATCCTCTTAACTAAGTATATTACTTTATCTCTGTAATCTAATTCCCCATTTCCCTTTGCATTTTATTATTTCAAGTTAATAGTTGTTCATATCCGTAGTATTCTCTAAATTATCCTTTGTATTTATTATTCTCCGTACTGAATTATTCCTTTAACTAAAGCTTTAAAAAATATTCACATCTAAGCAGTACCACTATCCTCAACCTATAATAGTTTTTCATAAGGACACTCCTTATTATTCACATTAAAATGGATTCACATCATAGTAGTATCACTAATTCCCATTCTATAAACGCATCTATCTTACGCAACCCATTATCCCCTCCAAACACCTTATTATCTAAGCGCCAAATTATCCTAAAGCCCTTTTATCCAAAGCACCCCATTATTCCGAGGACATCATAATCCTGAACAGCGTATGCATCCAATTACCCTACGCAACCTATTTTCCTAATCTATATTTCCTTATCACATCTTCCTTAGTACCTCACCCAATTATCCAAAGTACCCCACTGTCCTAAAGAACCCATTATCCTAAGGACCCCATTATCCAAAGCACCCAATTATCCTAAGAACCCCATAATTCTAAACACCTATTAACCTATTCACCCTATTATCCTACTCAACCCATTATCCTTATCTATATTTCCTAATCACAACTTCCTTAGTACCTCTCCCAATTATCCAAAGTACCCCATTATCCTATAGACCCCATTATTCAAATTCAATTCAATTCAATTCAAAATTCATTTATTCAGTAGGAACTGTATAGTACACTTTAAAACGTCATTTTTTTAATTTACCACCAATTCGTAAAGCACCCCATTATCCCAAGGACCCCATAATCCTAAACACTCTATTAACCTACGCACCCTATTATCCTACGCAATCTATATTTCCTAATCACATCTTTCTTAGTACGTCATCCTAGTATCCATAGCACCCCGCTATCCTAAAGACCCTATTGTCCAAAGCACCCAATTATCCTAAGAACCCCATTATCCTAAGAACCCCATAATCCTAAACACCTATTATTAACCTATTCACCCTATTATCCTACGCAACCCATTATCCTAATCTATATTTCCTAATCAACTTCCATAATACCTCATCTCGTCGTTTTTATGTCCTCAGGTAGATAAACTAATAGCGAACTCCTTACATTTGAAGTCTTGAGCTAAACTTAGCTTTTCTGATTCCGGTACATTTTGTATAAAGTTGCCTCAAAGCCTACAATATAATTTTATCACCATTGTGTGTAAAAACAGCTTGTTTTTGAAAATCCCTTTATTAATTCCTTAATAAAAGATTTAATCTTCCACCCTGCACTTAAATAAAAAAGGGCTTATGAGACAATTTTAAATAAAAATAATTAGAAAATGACTATGCTGGAAGTAGCTGATGTAGAAAACAAGGAGCGAAGCGATAAAACTTCTTATACGACACATTTGTAACGGAATTATCGATAATAAGTATCGAGACAGCTCTGGTAAATCACACAATATATAGTAGTTGAATTTGAAAGAAAAATACTTAAATCTATACTCTAAACTTACTTAATCTTACTGAAATGCCCTGAATTTAGTGTCCGCTACATCCAGCATAAAATAAGGTCATTATTTTTAGTCAATTTACTCCCCCAAACTAAAGAAGTAAGAACATTCTTTATTTCATATAAGTTAAGATTTTAGATATTAGGTAATTTTTATACCAACAGAGGACATTCCTTTTATAACTAAAATGTTGTGTACATAGTAGCGTTAGACATTGTTTTAAGTTGCATTGCCTTCTTGAGAAAAAGTACTCTCATCATATCTATAAGAATTAGTTAAAAAACTAAGTAACAAACTACATACAAATATCTAAGTTATCCTAATTCTGATTCTATAAATACAAGTAACGTAAAATATTGTAATGTCAAACATAAATTTTACAACATAATTTACCTAAACGTAAAATTGTTTTCAGTTAAATATTATTTACTATTAATTGTTTAATGAACAAAATTATACTCATTTTACTTTTATTTATTTAACATTTTATATAGGGTTAAGTAAAGTCTTTACTGTAAGTAACCTACAACATACCGATTCATTTTTTGCTGAAGCACTGACCTATAGTGCCATCGTGATATGTTTTGTATCTTTCATAAGTGTGATAATAAAAATATGTTTAAGAATTTAAATTTTATAGTATTTTTATTTTATTTTATCTGTTTCAGCTTTTTCCCTTTAGGTACCTAAGTTCCCTTATTTTAGGTACCTAAGTTGTGTTGACCTTTGTTTTTTACGAAACTAGCTGTCCCGGCGTACAGCCTCAGTATAAATTGCTTTACTTATTAGTTGAATTAAACTCAGTTTCACATTAAGATGTTTCGGCTCCACCACCTAAAAGGCATAAAGTTTAGTCAACTTAACCACTCTCACTCCCACTCCCGCTCCCCTACCTTTCCCATTCCCTATAAAAAAGCCGTTCCACGCAAAATGTATGAGAAAATAGATTTTCTTCAAAATTCTACTATTCAGGGCGGCGACAAATCCAAAAGATCAAAGATCATTAAAATCAGTACAGCCCTTCTTGAGTTGTAATGGTGTAACTAACCAGAATTTTGTTTTATATATTTAGACTAACTTAAGCCCGTGACTTCATTCGCGTAAAGTATCTCTTTCTATTTAGTGATTTTTACTTTGAAAAGGTAGGATTTTCACACAACTTCATCGTCCTTTTCACGCCTTCAGGTGTAGATTTATCAAAAAAACTAACACAGATATAAGCTAATTTTCAATCGTCAGCATACTTACCAAAATTTGAAGATCCTAGCTTCGAAACTGGCACAGTTTCATACAAACTTTCATACCCAATTTTACCCCAAGAGGGATTTATAAAATCCTGTACCGCTTACCATCAGGAAGACCGTATGTCTGTTTGTTAGCAGAGTAGTATATAAAATGGAGATAACTTCCCCTACTGTCCCTAGTCCATTCGTTTTTTTCCTATTGAATTGAAAGATTACGATATTGATTCACATTTGAGCAAACGTAGGTAGGTGATAAGGGAACAGATAGAGCTGTTTACACGTTGTTTACGTACTCCACTGATCACACGCAACATCAGCCCGGGGCAAATGACATCATTTTATCGTGTGCACAATGTTGATGTAATATTGTAAATGCGAAAGCATGTTTGGATAAGGTATTTATTATTTACTTATCTATTGTTAGAAACATCAGGGAAAATTCAAATATTACAGAAAAGTAAAATCTTTAGCAAATATTATTGGATATAGAATGATAGATATAGAATAGATAAATAGACATTTCCATTACTGGCGTTTACAAAATATTATTACTTAATATTTATTTAAGGCAGAATAAGGTAGGTACTTAGTATCCAACTTAGCATTGCGGAAAATGTACAATAACTAGACGAGATCAAGGTAACATATTATTTATTAGGCAAAGCCAACAGTACACATAATGAGCATTTTTTAAAACACTGATATTGATAATACTATAGAATGTGTGCCAATAACAGACATGCACATCATTTACATTAACTTGCCTGAACTAGCTGAGACTAGCGCATAGCTAGTTTACTTTTTTTTAACTTATTATTTTATGTTTTTTTAAGAGCTTTCTCTGGTTCAATAAATACCAGTTATTAATTATTCTGTGGAAAAATGGAAAATATACGCGTTAGGTAGGCCTATATACATTTCAATTAAAATCTGACGTAATATTTAGCAGACAGAACTAACAGAACCAAAGGGACCGAGGTATCTATACATACTCATAGTAAGTACATAAATGAGAGGCATATCACAGAGACTCGCGTTCATTGGCTCGCTCTGCACGTCGGAGATAAGTAGCCAAAGTTCACAGTGTACGCGAATACAGTAGTAACATATAGATTATCTGGATTGTACTGCGGCGCGCGGCGGCGAGCGGTTGTCAAGCGAAGTAACCGCAACTAGGTTTCAGCTAGGATATTTTTGATACATATAATATATATTTGTAAATAGGCTACTATAGGCTGCAGCTGAATGAGTCGAGCTGAGGACAAGGCACTCATTAGGGGAGGCCTATGTCCAGTACTGGACTGCTACAGGCTGATGATAGTGATGATGATGATGATGATAATAATGATAATGAACATTGGGTTCTAAGGCACAGAAGCAGAACAGATAATAAATAGTACTTCCCCTGGGGTTAGCAAATATCTAGTGGCAAAGAGACAATATCTTCTAATAAGTAGGTAAATAATGGAACAAACGCAGGTGGGATTCCAGCACCAAAGGCTTCAAGGAGTAAAAGCGGTATATTTTTAATTCTTAGGAAATAAGTCCACCCTAATTAATTTTCAGGAGCAAATGTTGAATGGTCATTACTCATTAGTGACGCTTAAGTGTACCTACATGTATAAATATTTACAAAAGAGCAAAGAATTAGTGAATCCATCGAAACATCTGCATAAATATTCCACCGATTAAGTTCCAAAGATACGGATAGTGTAGGCTTAGTAATAGGGTCCCCTACTGTAGGTGAAAATACGACAAAACTAAAAAGGAATTAAAAAAAATGTTTCAGTATTTTATCTAGTCGTATAAAAAAATTGCTTATTTTGTCTACTGCAAAATATGTGCTGTGTTGACAGCAATAACAGACTGTGAAGCGAAGCGACTTGTTTAGTGTGTGCCTTGTGCTCGACATAGCAACTACTGTCACATAAATTCGTAAGTAACTAACTAATTATTTTAATGTCAAGTTTAGCTAAAATTATCATCTATACTTTAATTTTACCTTGACATAATAATTAGCTATAAGTATTATTATGATTGGTTTTTGTTTTCTTATTCGTGATTTGCATTGAAAAGCCGGTTTTAGCAACGTTGTTAGGTTAGATACCTACTTCGACTTTTATTTTAGGTAGGACTACTTACTCTAAGGTTAAGCCCCGATATTTTAATCGTCAGTTACTTCTATCTGTTAGTTAATTTTAAAAGAAAACGCGTGATTTCATACATCATCTGTACTTAAATAAAAAAGTACTTTGATTGAAAAAAGACTAAAAGCCGGTTTTAGTAATGTTTCTTGGATAGCGACTTTTGTTCTTATTTTAGAAACTACAGAGTTAACCTACTTAAAGTAAAATAAATACATAATTCTAAAAATGAACGCGTACCTAATATCATATCAGAAATTATACATTAGTAAAAAAAAGTGCCAATTCAGACAATAGAATACACTTTCTATTATTAGACTTTTTACATATTTTACACAGTGCAACCTTATACATAATAATCAAATGCATCAAACATACATTTGAAGGAAATAAACAAATTGAATTGAATTAAACAGTAGGAGTAGACCATTTAGACGTTGAAAGCATGCGAAAAACATGCGTCAAACTACTAGTCTACATAAAATCCTCATATGATGGCAACATCCCAGTTCCATCTTATACAATCTTATTTTGTTATATATATTCTACCCAAAAGTTGCGTTTTGTAAACATTTTCTTTTTACACTTCCATAGCCCGATTGGTCATTTTTCATCAAAAACAATCTAATAGTTTAGTATCAAATTGTAAAACATAAACCATGCAGATTTTCTTGCCATTTTTTCTCTGTTTGGTCGCGTTATGAATTGGTGTAAATAAAAAAGTGTTCAGTAATTGTTCCAACTAAATAAATTTTTATTTTTATTTTATATTCTTGATTGAGCGGCAATTTATATTGAACCAATTTTTCAGATAAATTTCCTGATATCAAAATGGTGGTAAACATCAAGTCGGTGCTGGTGGTGGACGGTGTTGGCCCCAATTGCGCCGAGATCCTCAACTCACACGGCATCAAGGTCACCACCAAGGCGAAGATCACTAAAGACGAGCTCCTCAAAGAAATTCCAGTAAGTACCTTTAAGTAGGCACTACTAGTACGACATTTCAATTTCAATTTCAATTTATATTACATATAACATTACAGAAAATATCCAAGGCGTTATACATAAAAAAATAGCTTAATTAAAAAAGACAGCTTCATCTTATTAAATAAAAAATCTTACAATAATTATGAACACAAGATATATCTAGTGTAGGTAAGGACAAATGTACATAGGTATCTACCATCTGGATGTTGTAGGACGTACAATAAAAAATGTATAAAAATTTAGATAGACTAGGTCCATCGACATCTATGGCGTAGTGGGTAAAGGCCCGCCTGAGACGCAGAAGGTTGCGCGGGTTCGATTTCCATGGTATGTTTCCAGGTATGTAGGTTACCTACTAAATGTCCTACTACTATAATGAATAATAATAATAAATACAGCTGGACACTATCACCCAGCATCATGTTGCCCCCAAACTAAGCATAGCTTGTATTATGAACCACGTGACTGATACTGCTTAAATATATTTTTAGTAAATAATACCAATAACCAGACCAGAAACAAATATTTGCACAACATACAAACATTTGTCTCGCGGCGGGAATCGAACCCACAACCTTCTTTTCAGGAGGACCTTCGCCCTCTGCGCCGCATTGGTCGTTAAATCTGTAAAAAAAACAACTACATTAGCCTACATTCATGTTATTGGAAATGCATTTATTCTTATCGAACTGAATTTATTTCTCAATGACAAGAGGTTATTGTACCCTGTATGTACCAATGTACATACCTTATGCAAGTAGCGAGGTTTAGTTGTACGAGGGTACTTAGTATTTACCATGGTACAGTAATGAATTAATAATTAACAAATTTCTTTGTCTTTGTACTTTCCTTTCTACGCTAGCTTCCGCTAGCTAAAAAAACAATTATGAGCCGCAAGTTCAATATACTTTTTGCAAAATACTGTTGGCGTTTTGGCGTTTTTCTTTTCTATATGATCGTCAGCACGTCCCATACAAAATAAGTACAGTACCATCGCGTCCCGTAGAGATATTCAATATAGAAACTGTGTATGTCCCCTGACGCACATATCGTGTTAGTGCTTTCCATGCGCTTCTTGAGCCGTATGTGGTTCAGCCGACAGGAAACGTGTTGAAAAAGTATTTTTCTATCCCTCCAGGACTTTTTTCTGGATTAAAGATATCCTATGTCCTCTTTTGTACCCCTTGAAACATGTAGGCGAAATTTCATGACGGTAAGAAGCGTAACACACAAACAAAAGAACATTAAAATAAACAAACATAGGCATATGGTTGCATTTATAATACTAGTCTCCGCCCGCGGCTTCGCTCGCGTGGTACCTGGATAAAAATATTCTATATGTTGATCCAGGTCACAAATTATGTATATTACAAGGTTCATCATATAAGTTAGTGGAATATTCCGTCAAAAATTCACATTTATAATGTTAAATAGGATTAGTTATTATTTGGATGACAAGTGGTTCATGTACCCCACTGTACCAGCACCTGCCATATGCGAGTCGAGAAGTATTGTTATTTGTTATGGGTATTAAGTATTTATTAAAGTACATATCTAATGTATTGTTATTTATCAAAGTACTTTATCGCTGTATTTTTTCGTTCCCTTATCATAATATTGTGCAATCAAGATAGTCATAGTCACATAATAAAATATTCCAAAGTTACATTTGTTGCTAAGCCGTTATCAGATAGGTAGGTTTCTAATGACCTAAGAAAAGAATCTAATACTTATAGAAATCTAAATTTATTTATTTTTATTTAATTTATTTAAAACCGGACTTCTCACACACGGTCAACTGATCCTAAACTACCAACACTATGGGTACCAGAGACTGATAAACACACATAGATACCTACTTAAAAATACCCAGCTACAGTACACACACTCATGTTCATCACACAAATGTTTGTCCTGGGCGAAAATCGAACCCGTGACGTGCAGCACAGAAGGCAGAATTACTACCAACTGAGCTAAGAAGCTAGTGTAAAGAAATAACAAATAACTTTTTATGATTCGACAGCCTCTATGGCGAAGTGGGCGGAGGTAGAGCTTGAGACGCAGAAGATTGTGGGTTTTCCCGTCGCCAGACAATTGTTTGTATGATCTATAGGTATATATTTATCTCGGGTCTGGGTGGTTTCTACGATATATATAAATATCACTTAGTTGTCTGTCTGTCTGTCAAGAACTTTTTCTCAGGAACGCATAGATATTAAATACTTAAGTATGAATAGTAATAAAGCTGTGAAAAAATAATTGTTTTACGTTAACAAAACCAAAAGATTCGGCCGTTTAAAATTAAAATAATAAAGCCGTAAAGGACAATGCCGTCTGATGTATGGCGCTCGGTACCAATGCTAAAGTGATTGCGTCAAAACGAAACCTAATTTTTTTGAAATATAATATACTGTTATTCATGGAATACAAAGTCTTTTTTAAGATAAACGTAAAGAAATTGTTTTTATTTTATATTAGTTTTAGAGTTTGTTTTAAAAAAAATGCTTTCCCGAGACCTTGTGTGTTCAGTTTTGTCTACATAATTATAAGTATTACACTATAAACATTTAAATATGATACTATATCTATAAGAAAAGGTTTATATACCTCACACAGTAGGTAAAAGGGTGTTTTAACTTCTACTTCGTTGGTAGGACATTACATACATTACTACTGTGTTCTACTTTATATTATTTTCAAATAATGATAGTGACGAGAAAGTAGATAGGAATTTACATCATTATAATAGGTATTAGTACTTACAGGTGAAGGTGAAATCCAAGCTAAGATACAAGATCTTAACACATTCATCACAACCACGAAAAGGCCATGGATGCCTCTTCCAAACTATGCTGGTTTCGCGTCATCGGTTATTAGCAAACAGTTGATGCCACGATTGTTTATCGTACATTATTGTGATGATGTCTAATAAAATATCTATTAACAGAATAAACACTGCTACACAATGCCACAGAACACTCTAGCGAGAGCATATTAAATACATAAAGATAGGAGATAGTTTAGTAGTACCACAAAATAGTTTCTGATCCAACCTCTTTGATTATACAAAGTGAAAAAACCTCCAATGTTTTCAGTAAATTCTACTGTCTAAAATTAAAAGTGAGGGTGGTTGCAATGTCATGGCGCCGTGCACCGGAAACCAAATAAACGAAAGAATTTTTTACGTGATTATTAATCGAGTCGGTGTGTAAAACTAAAAAAAATGTTATTGTTATTTATAAAATATAGACAATTTTATGGGATACGTTTGGTTTTGACGCAATTGGTACGGGTTATCGGCATTCTCCTGTAGAAATTACGAGTCAATAATTTCATACTTACAAGTTTTTACGGAACCCTCGGTGCGTGAGTTCAACACGCACTTAGTCAGAGGTTTTGTCAAAACCTTAGTATGACTAGCCCACCCAACTGCAGTTATTCCTGGAGATAGGAGTGCCTACTGCCTAAGCAAAAACAGCAAATTTTGATTACTGAGAAAGATTGTCAGGTTGTAGCTATTGTTTTTGAATTCCTTCTTATCGCTGATGCAGTACCATATGATACCCAGTATTAGATTATATACTTAGTATTTGTTTTGATAAAATAATAAATAGGTACCTTTGTATTTACTTATGGCATCGGTAAGAAAAACTTCTATATTAATATATTCTTTATTAATTCTAGATCATTTTAAACGATTTTTTTTTCACGACCTCTGTGGCGCAGTGGGCGAAGGCCCGCCTGAAACGCAGAAGGTTGGCGGTTCGCTTCCCACCGTGAGACAAATGTTTGTGTGTTCTTTAAATATTTGCGTATTGAGTTACAGTCTTCAAGTGAAAACTATCAAAAATCGTGCAAGCGTATTTGACATAAACAAACTTCAAAATGCCAAATTTGTACTATTTTAGACCTTATGTCGCTAGAAAAGTGTTAAAAGGCCAATTTACAGCGTGCGCCGAGTTTTGATGCAGATATTTGTGGTGAATACTTTTTTCCACGTTTGTGGTGAACATTTGTCTCGGGTTTGGGTGTTTTAAATGTATAATATTTATTTATTTACAAAAAAAATCTAAGTCGTATACAAATCATGTAGTTCCTATAATACACGCTCTGCTTAGTCTGGAGCTACATGATGCTGTGTTATGGTGTCCAGCATTATATTTATTCAATAATTCATTAAACTGCTCCATGTGGTTACATTTTACTCACTGACGGGGACATTGTAGTGCCTGAAACATGATTTAGATGGAGCAGGATGGTATGGCATCGGTAAGAAAGGATGAGGGTGAGGCAATATTTTACCTCGCGAGCAAAGCCGCGGGTGGAAGTTAGTAAGTATCCCATAAATTTCGACTCAGTGGGATGATCATCATCAAGTGGCATGAGCATCAATCGTGGGCCGATACTGGATGAGACGAGCTTTGAACCGTGGGGATTGGCACATACAAAGGGAGGCCTATACCCAGCAGTGGGTGAAGTCGGGCTGTGGATGATGATGATGATGAAGATGAGATTAGAACCCGTGGCCTTCCCATAAATACTGGGAAACTACCAACTGCGCTACGTTGTAAGTTGTTGTGGTTGGTACGGGGTTTATTAAATTACTTATTTCGAATAATCAATGAGTAAAAAAATCACATAAATTTTCGGGAAAAAATCTAGATCAGGCAACATCGAGCTTTTTATTTCAAGCATTGTGGCTATCTCTATAAAATCAACTGCCATTCTCGAAGCAGGCCAGTTTAAATAAAAGAGATAAATATATGTTTCCTTCAAAATGACAATTAGTTTCAAAGCTACGTCTTCGCCATCAATAATTGGTTACTATATTTTGACACTTGTTAAAGAGGTTTGCATCTCTTGTTATTTAACTCAATGGTTTTTCTCAATAGACTCTATTTCCCAACATACTTTTCCCAAAGTAACTTGCCAAATCAAATAGAAAGATTTTACAAAAATAAAAAACAAATCAACGTTATTCGCCATAACATTGAGTCTACTTATGCCATTCGAACTTACAGGAAAATACGAAATACCTAGCTTATTTTTTTTTGTCTTGATGATAGAGATTTTCACTCAAAGGAACTTTTATTAAATTATTTATGTAACTCCTTCCTGATGATTAAAAAATTACATATCTGACCCATGTATCATTTTTATCTTACTAATCGATAGAAGAATTAAATATTTCTATAATGTAGATTGTGTAAGACGTCTTCCAGGAAGACAACATAGTCAAAGTCGCGGGCCGTACGCTAGTTATGGTTAGCGCATGATCTTGGTGGATGGCACATGTTGAAGGAGGCCCATACCCAGCAGTAGCATGGTGAAATAAGACTGTGGATGATGATGATGTTGATAATGTAGATTAGAAAAGGGTTAAAAAAGACTTGTTTCCTGATCCAACCTCATTGTTCAGAACCATGAAGCGCTCGTGGTTCGCTCTGCTACCCAAGTTACCAAGGAAGTCTTGGAAGCTGGCACGCGCCTGAAGGTGGTGGGCCGCGCTGGAGCAGGTGTCGACAACATCGATGTAGATGCTGCTGGCAAGAACGGAGTGGGAGTCATCAAGTAAGTAAAAATCAGGTTTTCTAAAGCAAAATTAGGTTTATCATCCTCAAAAATCATCATCATCATTACAGCAGTCCATAGCTTGATATAGGCCTCACCTAAAGGTGTATGCGAGGGCTGAACTGAGTAAACTTGAAGATAATTTTTTTGATAGATTCATTGATGATAACTGATAAAATTTCAGCACAGAACAGAAACTTAATAAGACTTACTAGTTTCGATATGAATTCACAACTATTCTATAGTAGGTACCGTAAGTACTAAATATTAAATATTCTGTGACTTGAATTAACTTGTGTAATAATTACATACAGACATTGGCCGTGAAAATGTTAACACGTTGACTGCGTGCGTAACACGTTGACACGTTGAGTGTGAGCGCGCTTGTGTATTTTCATTTAAAGCGTATTTCTTTGCATAGTTTCTAAATTCAAAGGCCATTGGAAAATTCCAGTGAAATGTTTATTTTTCACCAGTGCTCCCGGTGCCAACGCAATGAGTGCTTGCGAGCTGACCTGCTGCCTGGCTCTGACGTTGGCGAGACACGTGGTGCCAGCGGCCAGCGCGCTGCGAGCCACTCGCTGGGACCGCGCGCTCTACACTGGCACTGAGCTCCATGGCAAGACCCTCGCTATCCTTGGCCTGGGAAGGGTCGGTCGCGAGGTCGCCTACAGAATGCACGCTTTTGGAATGAAGGTATGACATGACATGTCATGCACACTTTGCAAAGGAAGAAGTAGAATCTCCCTCATAAATGTTGTGGTTCTGTATTACCTACATTATTTTATTACTAATAGTACAAAAGTGTGAGCGTTGATAAGCTCCTTGATTAGTACTTGATACAAATTATCTGCGAACGCAAGCGTTTATAATTTATTCACAGTAATTGCTTCAGCGAAATTTAAGCTTGTTATTACTCTATGGCGTATGCTATAGTCGCAAACGAATAAACAATTTGTAGTATTATTTTACTATCCGACCAGCAGGCAAACACCGTTTGCTACGATACTTTTAGACCTCTGCTAAGTGCAGTATGGTAGGGGAAATTTCAAAGAGATTTGGAGCTGTAACTGTATTATAAACACCAATATGAAAAAAAGAGGGACGTTCTAATTTTACATCGACTAAATGAAAAATAGCCTTCTAGCTCCAACCGCTCCGCTAGCGGGTATCTAGATAAAAAGTAACATGCTTATGTGTTTTTTCAAAAGTATACGGTTCCCGCGGGAACTGTAACAAAGAAAAAAGGAATAAAGGTAACCTTAGTGCTAATTCAGACTCTAAAATATCTCTGCGCCAAAAATCCAGATCCGTTCAGCCTTTCTGGCATGATTTAGTCACAAGTATCCATCCATCCTAACTTTTGCATTTATTATAAATAGTTCTAAAATAGTTATAAAATAGCCTTCCACGCTAAAACAGCTTCGCTCGCGTCGTATCTGGCAAATTTTGCCGCCTAGCCTAGAATTAGCCTAGGTGTTAAACAAGGACATAAACTATGCATACTCCAAGTTTCATTAAAATCCATTCAGCCGTTCTAGCGTGACATTAATAAGTAAATAAGATAAAAAAGTTAAAAAATATTATATTAAACTATACAAGACTGTAATTATGAATATCAACGAGATATTTACCATGATTTGTGAGTTCCTCCCGTAATCATGGCGCATGCAACTGCGTAGAAATATCGGGAAACAACAGAACTCACAAATCATGGTAAATATCCCGTTGATATTCATAATTATGTTCACAACCATGGCAGTTTCAAAAGTTATATACAAGACTGATCAAAATTAATCATTGTTTTTGCATGATCTTCCAACAAATATTTGACGTGTCATTTTATAGTTATAAAATAGTACAGAAGAAGAACTGGTAAACTACTCTGCCCAAGGCCTCTGCCTTCGACAAGATGTGAGGGTAATTAATCACCTATTTTTTTGTAACTTCTAGATTATAGGCTACGATCCCTTCGTGACTGCAGAACAGTGTCAGCAATTCCACGCTACCAAGATGGATCTCGAGGAGATCTGGCCACTGGCTGATTACATCACCTTGCACACACCTCTCATCGCCTCTACTAAAAGTAAGTGCAATCACCTTCAATCCTTTTCCCATTCATCATCTATAATTTTCATCCGTTTTCGTCCACTGCTGGGCATAAGCCTTTTTTGATTATGCTACTAACGTTGATCTTGCGCTCAAGTACATCATCATCAGTCTATAGCAGTATACTGCTGTAGGTTTACATTACGGAATTTCGTTGCAATGCCTTCTGTTTTTCTAAATCGGTGATTACGACAGGAGGTTCATTGAAAGACCTCTCTTCATCAGATGACACGACTTCATTGCGAAAATTTCGGGAAGTCAGAGGATCGAAAGGGTTTCAGGAGAATTCGTCATGAAAATATTTGGGTGAGGCCTTTGTTTACTAGTTGACTTCTACCAGCTGTTGACTAGAGTGCATTCCAAGTGGCACTTTTAAGTAAACTACACATCATACTAACTACATTTTATGTAATAATTTTCATCCAAACCTGATTCGGTTTTCACGGACGCTCTTGACCCTTTCGATTCTTTGTCTTCCCACAAAATTAAATCGTTCCAACTGGTGAAGGGCCTTTAATGAACCGCCTCTGTCATTATTACCTGTGGAAACCATAAGGTTCGGGTGAAAATTATTCTTCTGTACAGAGTCAGTAGTAAGTATGTAGTAAGTATTTGTTTGTATTTTGATGAAGCCCTATTTATTTCTAAAATTCATGGTAGGTACGTTTAATACCTACCTATTTCGTTATTCTGTAATTCTGTAATTCTGTAATTCTTTATTGTACACGGAAATAATACAAACAAAGAGTATGACAAAAAATATGTACAGAGGCGAGCTTAACCCTTTAAGAGTTTTCTTCCAGCAAACCTTAGAGTAGAGGAGAGGCAATAGCACAAAACAGGTAGAAAAAGTGTACAACAGGCAAGAATTGTTGACAGAGTAATAACAAATAAACGAACTAATAAACTACAAATAATATACTTTACTTAAAATAAATATAATAAGCTATATATATATATATTAAAAATACATACCTTATACAAATATAATAGAGGAATACATAAATATAACATAAACATAAATAAATACTAATACCTAAAATAAGAACCTAGTCAATTTTGAACTAATGTTGAGAAAGATAGTGCTCTTTTAATTTTGTTTTAAAAACATTAAGAGATGGACTGGCTCGAATATCGTGAGGAACGGCATTCCACAATCTTACTGCTTCAACAGTGAAAGAGTTACCGTACCTGCTAGAGGAGTGCGCAGGAGTTTTAAGAAGGTGGGAGACTATCGACCTACATGGTTTACCACTTGGTACAAGAAATTCAAAACGCTCACGGAGGTATTTTGGAGAAAGAGGACTGAAGATAATGAAGTAGAGAAAAGATAATATGTGGAGATCGCGACGACGGCGAATTGGAAGCCATTTAAGCTTGGATCTGAACTCGGAAACGTGATCAAATTTGCGCAAGCCGAAAATGAAACGGATGCCCAAATTTTGAAGACGCTCGAGTTTATTCCAGTTTTCCTCCGTGGCATCTAGGAAACAGACATCTGCATAGTCAAGAAGGGGGAGTAAGAGAGTTTGAGCTAGGATGATTTTAGTATTAAGAGGTAAAAATTTCTGGAAACGTCTAAGAGAATGAAATGTGAAATTTACCCTTCTACTAACTTCATTAATGTGACTTGACCATGATAATTTGTTGTCAAAGATAACACCCAAATTCTTTGCCTTCACAGAAAAGGGAATAGGACTATCAGCTAAAGCAATAGAAGGAAAAGGGGTTTGAGCTATAGTGCTGAGCATATAGGGACTGCCAAAAATCAGAGCTTGAGATTTCGAAGGATTAACCAGAAGACCATAGGCTTTAGCCCATGAGTTGATGTTGCTTAGATCTGAGTTAATTTGATTAATTCCTTCAAATATCTGGTCAGCACTGAAGTGGCAGTAAATTTGCAAGTCGTCAGCGTAAAGATGGTAGCTAGAAGAAATATTTTTAGTAATAGTATTAATAAAGACTGAAAAGAGAAGAGGCGAAAGGACACCACCTTGAGGTACCCCCGCAGAAATGTTACACCAGTCGGAGTATGACTCCTCATGGTGAACACGCTGCGACCGGCCTGACAGATAAGATTGGAACCAAGTGATTGCTGAGGAGGAGACATTAAGAGAGGAGAGGATAGCAAGAAGAATGTCGTGATCAACTGAGTAGAATGCACTACTAAAATCTAATAGGACAAGAGCTGTAAGTTGTTTGTTGTCCATGGCCCAGCGAATGTCATCGGAGATTTTAGTAAGAGCTCCAGCAGTGCTGTGCCCAGGCTTAAAACCCGATTGGTATAGGCTCAGGAGACAGTTCTTGTTGAGGTACATGGACAGTTGCTTGTGGACCACATTTTCAAGGATTTTGGAAAGGACAGGAAGAATCGAGATGGGTCTAAATTGGGAGACAGAGGTCGGATTTGGAACTTTAGGAAGAGGAATAACATGAGCAGATTTCCAGGCAGTAGGAAAATGGCCTGTCTCAAGAAAATGGTTTATAATGTGGGTAATTGCAGGACAAAGCTCAATAGAGAGGAGATGTAACATCTGAATATTGATCCCATCTGTCCCAACAGCTTTAGTAGATATGGAACTAAGAATTTTATTAATATCTTCCTCAGCAACAGCTTTGAAACTAAATGGTGGGCACAAAGGAAGGGGTTGGTGAGAAAGTTCATTTATTGTTGTTTGTCGAACATTAACATCAAGAGTAAGGGGAGATTTGGAAAAGTGTTGATTGATAATATTCAGATCAAACGAAATGTGGTAGTCACTTGACCCACCGCTAAGCCCAATAGATTTTAGAAATTTCCACATTTGTGAAGAATTAATTAAGTTATTTGTCAGTTTCCATTCTTTATGTCAGACATTTAATTACTGATTGTTCAAATACAAAATAAGAGATAGTTCTCAATTAACTCTCTCTTATTTTGTAATTGAACACTCAGTCTGGTTCATAAAGCTTATCAGCATCAATAAAACCAACAATTGTTGTCACGTTCCATGGATTGAATAAAATGAAACAGTAGAGGCCATTTCGTCATCAAATAGGTTCAACTCGCACACAACAAAACCACTAATTGAAAAAATATTATTTTCAAATACAGGTTATAACTTGGATAGTACGAGAAAATCCGTAACCATAGCTAACCAGAGAAACTTAATCATTAGCTCTTTTTTTGGTAAAAAAATATATTTTGATACTACCACCCGCAACTTTGTTTGCGTGTATACCTAAAGTTTAGTAATAGTTCGTCAATGGTGTATACCTACGCTTTCTGTATACGTACCTACTGTCACGATAAATCGTTACACAGAACTGAATAAAAAGTCCCAAAGGAGAATGCGGATAGCCCGTACCAATTGCGTCAAAACCAAACGTATCCCATAAAATTGCCTATAATTTATAAATAACATTTTCTTTAGTTTTACACACCAATAGTAAGAGATGGCAATAGTCTAATCATCGTTTATCTTTTGAAACATGTTCATACAGATAGGTAAAAGGGTGTTGTAACTGTAACTACTACTTAGTAGGTAGGATATTACATACATTACTACTGTGTTCTACTTTATATTATTTTCAAATAATGATGGTGACGAGAAAGTAGATAGGCATTTACATCGTTTATGGTTATAACACGTATTAGTACTTACTGGTGAAGGTGAAATCCAAGATAAGATCCAAGATCTTAACACATTCATCACAACCACGAAAAGGCCATGGATGCCTCGCCTCTTCCAAACTATGCTGGTTTCGCGTCACTGGTTATTAGCAAACAGTTGATGCAACGATTATTTATCGTACATTATTGTGATGATGTCTAATAAAATATCTATTTACAGAATAAACACTGCTACACAACGCCACAGAACGCTCTAGCGAGAGCATATTAAATACATATAGATAGGAGATAGTTTAGTGTTACTACAACAAAGTTTCTGATCCAACCTCTTTGATTATACAAAGTGAAAAAACCTCCAATGTTTTCAGTAAATTCTACTGTCTAAAATTAAAAGTGAGGGTGGTTGCAATGTCATGGCGCCGTGCACCGGAAACCAAAGAAACGAAAGAATTTTTTACGTGATTATTAATCGAGTCGGTTTGTAAAACTAAAGAAAATGTTAATGTTATTTATAAAATAAAGGCAATTTTATATGATACGTTTTGTTTTGAAGCAATTGGTACGGGTTATCAGCATTCTCCTTTCACATCTCTAAGCCTTGTAGTTACTGGAATTTCGTGATGAGAGTGTCAGTGAGTGAGTCGAAAGATAATGTAAAGTGAGTCAGTGCATGGACTGCTCTTTTATTAGTATAGTTAAAGATTGTAAATTTTTGTAAAGCGTGAGTTTTCCCTAAAAAAATAAGTTTTCGTTTTTAGATTAGTACAAAATATGTAACAAAGGGATACATGTAAAAAACAAATACGTGATAAAGAAAAAAAGGGAAAACTTTCAAAAAATTTTTTTTATTGTTTTATGGTTTTCTATAACTGTTACTGTTTCTAATTTTCTAGCATTTCCCCATATTGTCTCAATAATATTATGCCACATTTGGGAACAATAGTCATTTGTTATACAAGAGTGCAAAGTTGTTTTTTAACCGCGTGCTCAATTTTGATGCCAAGGCAAGCGAAGGATTCTAAAATTGAATCACGAGCGTAGCATGTGTTTCAAAAATTAGAATCATGAACGTTAGCGAGGGAATCAAAAGAGCATGGAGCAAAAATCTTTGCACTCGAGTGCAAAGTAACTTTTCATCCCACCTCAGCGACGAAATGACTAAATGCAAAAAAAAGTTTAGCTTATCATATAGTTTATCATTTAAAGTTTAAAAAAACAGTACACGAAGAAGGTTCTGAGTCTAAGTCTTTTACAAATTAAAAAAGGTTGTATGATAAATTCGGCACAATGAGGTAGAAGTAAAAAGGTTTAATGATGTTTTGAATTCACAAACTTAGTAAATACGATGTTCAAAATTCAATTTACTTTATCCTAAAAGGCTCTTTCCGAGATGGGGGGATAAAAATAAATGCTGTTTTATTAATGAAAAAGCTTAGTTTTAAATAATGGTTCAAAATATAAAACTTTCAGATTTCATCAATGCAAAGGTGCTGTCTCAATGCAAGAAAGGTATCAAGATCATCAACGTTGGAAGAGGAGGTCTTATAAACGAACGCGATCTCCTTGAGGCTTTGCAGTCTGGACAGGTAAATCATCACTATCAGCCAGTAAACGATCGATGGAAGGCCAAGAACCAAAAACCAAATAAAATTCCGGCCAAGTGTGGTCATACTCGCGCACCGTGATTTTCGTACAAACATGGTTATGGGTATAATTTTTTTTGACAAACATGAATCTAGATTAAGGCTGCTTTTCCACCAGAGAAGTGCTATGCTACATTGCTATGGATGCGTTTGATATCCATCAATCATATTCATTGGTGCACATAGCTTAGGACTGGTGGAAACGGATTCAACTAAGATATGTTTTTTGTATGAAAAGACGCTTGCTATGGATGTGTGCTATGGATGCCGCGCCCTCGCCACTTCCCTACTATCGATACATCGCATAGCTCGAGCTGCGCATCTTACTCGCACCGCTACATACCTTAGCATCAGTGGAAACGGTCATAAAGTTTCGTAGCTTAACTTTTACATTCTCGCAACATAGCTGCATAGCACATTTCTGGTAGAAAGGCACCCTGCTTGTCAAAAAGCAAATTCCCAGAGGATTAGCAAGCAGAGTAATAACTGGGAAGCTAATACTTAGAGTAATACTAATAATAATAATATTAGAGTAATACTTTCGTTCTCAGTCTGATAACTTTATTTCTCACTCTATCTTAAAGTGAAACTCCAAGCATAGGTGTCTCCATAGCTCGCTGAGCGACATTTAGTTTGTGGACCAGTCCTACCGTGAGCCACGTCTCAGCAGCTTACGTCACAGGTAGGACGCATTGGTTGAAGACTGTCTTCAGACATTCAGCGATGGTTGAAGAGACTAAGGACGACGATAATTTTTTGACGATACTAGACGTATTTACCAAATGCTGCTCAGCCCAATTGAATTCTTCGAATTAATCATTTTTGAAATTGTGTCTAAAAAATACCTTTGGTGTGTTTGGTGTGAGGCTTGATCTCTTTCATGTAGCTCACATAACGCTAAAAACGTCCAGCATTATTTATTTATTTTCTATCAATACAAAATTTTACTAACTCTTAAATTATAAAATTAATAAACATCATGAAAAAATCGAGCTGAGGACAGGGCGCAATGGTGCTCATTGGGGGAGGCCTATGTCCATCAGAAGACTGCTATAGGCTATATGATGATGATGTAAACACCAATTGAAAAGATTTCATCCAAGCTGGGACATTTGACAACGTAAAATATTTACATACAAAAGATATCAACGCGTTACCTGCTACGCCGTAACCATTGCTAAGTTTGTATATTATGTATGACTTTTAAAAAAAACCGACTTCAAATAAATCACTTCTTACTTCTTGCCCTATAGAATTTTGAAAATTGGTTCACAATTGACGGAGATATTGGTGATCATAGGGTGAAAATTTGTGAGAATGAGGTTTTTTGAGTTTTCCGGGAAAAGTACCAATCTCTCAGCAATAAAATTTATATGGGACCACTTGTATACTTGTATACTCTTTTAAACAAAAAAAGAATTTTGAAAATAAGTCCACAATTGAGTTATCGGTGAACATACATAAAAAAAAGTTGGAAAAAAAAGCTTCCGACGAATTGAGATCCTCCTCCTTTTTGAAGTCGGTTAAAAACTTTTCAATAAGATATTTTTGACTTTTGAAGTTAACATAAAAAAAATTCTTTTTCCCTATGGATCTTCAGATATTGCTCATGACGCAAATCTATTGAAGATACTATATAGGGGGTAGTCACAAACAAGTCCACTCATTACATTCGGTACGTGCCCACATTTTACAAGCAGTTAGTTAGCATTTCACATCACTGGTTGCGAGCCCATGACTATTACTATCGACAAGCTTCCGTCCACGGCTTCGCTCACGTGGTACAAACTTCGATTTTTTTCTACAACTTTCTCCTTTTTTATGATCCGGAGGAACCACCTGAAATTGATTTGAAATCTGAAGTGTAAATTCTCTTAAAACTATATAAATAGATAGTTTTAAGGGTAAAAAAAAATCAAATACCCCCACCCCCTTGATTTGTTACACCTACCATTCCTATTATGTGTGAAAAATTTCAGCCCCCTATCTTATATCCAAGCGGGTGCTCATTGAATAAAAATTTTCAGAAAAAAGTTCAGGATTTTAAGTAAAACGCGTAATTTATAATTATTTATATTACAAGTATTTTAGTCATATAAGTATACCAAGTATTTATATGTGAACAAAATTTGGTATCAAAGCAAAAATTAGCATAATATTAGTCGCAATCTTTTAAAACTATGTTTATGAACTCCTATTTGGATGTTCCAGTAGAAATGATGTTTAAATTTGTCTATTAAGCTCTTTAATTGTTTATTTTAATAAATATTTACTAGTTTAACACAAAAAAAAATTCCTGCACGAAAGTAAAAATGAAGCATTTATATTACTCACAAAATTCAAAAATAAGATTCGATTGAGCACCCCTTTCTACTTGCGCCTTCTCGCTGAAATTTTACTATGTTATTACTATGAATACATGTAACAAATTCAAGCGTGGGCAAATGAAAAATAATAAAAAAAATTTTTTGGACCAACCTTATCTATAGAGGCGAATAAAAATTTGTGTTAATTGGTCAAGCCATTTTCGAGTTTTTGCGAGACAATACACGGCAACTGATTTTAATAGATCTATAGACAGGTATTAAGTTGGAAATATAATTTATTTGACTCTTCGTTTTTTAGGTCGGTGGCGCAGCCCTAGATGTGTTCGAGCAGGAACCTCCCACGGACCCCCTGACCTTAGAGATAATCCAGCACCACGCAGTTATCGCTACACCACATCTCGGTAAGATTTAAAATCAAGCTATGTAACATTTTGTATAACTGTCCGTGGATTTTTGTAGACTGGTGAAGTTTACACCGATTGGTCAGTGAGAGTAATACATATTCGTGAGCAAAAATAGTATATAGTATTAGGGTGATGTTTAATTGTATTCCTAAACTGACTTTAAAATGCAGTTAATAGGTACGAATGGGCAAATCGTAATCATCATCACCCTATAGCAGTCCACTGCTGGACATAGGCCTCCCCTAAGCGCCATTGCACCATTGCGCCCTGTCCTACCCTGTCCTGTCGGTGCATCCAGCTTCTACCAGCAGCCTTTCGCAAATCGTCACTCCGCCAATCCGCAATTTTGTGTGCAAGGATGTTGAATTCGATTCAATTCATTATTGAATGTCGTTTTACTCCCTATAATATAATACGGTATACACGCTTTAAATACTCTTGCATGTTAAAAATAAGATCTAGAACTTCATGTGTGTACAATTTCAGTTCGATCCGTTCAGTGGGTTTGGCGTGAAGGAGGAACAAACATTTCACGTTCACATGTTACATCTTTCATTGAAAAATGGGAATTTTCACGTACCCTTATCGTTGAAGGCACCCACAGTGTTACGACTCGTTAAGAGAGTCTTCATCAGGGTGAGTGAACGGGACGCTCTCCCTCCACGTCCTGTCCAGCACTTGCAGTGCTAGACGCCATCATGTCGTGGTCTTCATCGATGCAACAGTACGTGGAAATTCCCGGTTTTCAAGAATGAGTTCACGCTAGTTTAATGAGTAAAATGTACATCTTCTTTACAAATTTGCGCCTTATTGGAATATTTGTAAAATAATCACGGAATAGAAACTAGTATTTTGTGTTCTGTATTTCATAATAATAAGTTAAGAGGCATGGTTGCTTTTTTATCCGAGTTCAAGGAGTTTTGATCAAGGGAGCGCGCTTTTTAGGGTGAATAATCGGATACAGATTTTTATTCAAAATCTGTATCCGATTATTCACCATAAAAAAGCCACTAACACGAACATACAGAAGATTTAACCAATCTACTTAGGTACTACTAAAAAAGGCATCGAGTGACCCGGAGCGTCGCCCCTACTATGAGCATTGGCTCATGCTTTCATTCAATTTTACAATTATTTTTCATCTTATCTATTCGAAAATACGACCCAGTTCGCCTTTAAGTGCACCTAAAGGTGCTGTTTTCTATAAGAAACTTTAATTGGTAGTGATGAATTTTTAATCCTCTTTTTAAATGGGCCGCAATTATCTTTGCCGCGCACTTTTTGATTTTGGAACATCTTAGTGTTCTGCGCCAAAGAAATCGAACGCCAATATTGTTTGAATAAAGACTGGATGGTACGACGACACATAGGTCCCAAATACCAAGGACCCAAATTCATGGTTTTGTTTTGAAATAAATTTTCATAATTGCAAAAATGTCTCAAATGTATATATAAGTTTTTAGTTATTTTATTATTAAATACTATTTAATTTCAATTTAGTGGTTACTCTATGTTTTATTAAATAATATTATTACAATAAATATAAGGCGCCTTTTATTTAAAGTTTTTAATAAAGTAGAGTGTATCTATAACTCGGGCGGAAAATATATTTTTGGCTCGGGCGACGTGCATACTTTGAATTCCTCGCTTCGTTCAGGATTCTACTAAAGAATTCAATTCTAGAATCCCACTTTGCTCTTAATTCAACAAAGCGCCCTCGCCGTAAAGAAATTATTTTGCTCTCTTATGATTGTAAACCCTCTGTACTTCCGCGAGGGTGATCAACTATCACAGGGTGGTGTAGGGTTTCTCGTCAATAAGGGCCTCTCTAACAATGTGGAAGAAGTCTCCAGTGTGTGACAACCTCAATTCTAGAGCCACCACTACACCGACGAACTGGCAGAAATCAGCCAAGGCGAGATCGTATTGGCCCTGAGACAGCTTAAAAGTGGAAAAGCCCCCGGTGAAGAAGGAGTTACTTCAGAAGTTTTGAAGGCTGGAGGAGCTCCTGTTTGTGCAGGAGCTGCAGAACCTCTTCAACTCCGTCCTTCACTGTGGGAGATCTCCTAAGGCATGAAACGAAAGCTTGGTGTTTCTGTTTATTTAATAAATAAGATAAAACCCTTCTTACAAAATACAGACCTATCTCGATCCTGAGCTACATCTTTAACCTGTTCTCAAGGGTTATAATTACGAATCGTCTCGCCAGAAGACTCGACGAGGTCCAGCCACCAGGACAGGCCGGGTTTCGCGGAGGATAGGGCACCATAGACCAAACACACAGGACATCAGACATACACGGCACATTCAGTACACAGTGAGACAGATTATACAGAAGTCCGAAGAGTATAATCAGCTGTGTTTGGCGTTTGGGGACTATGAGAAAGCCTTTGACTCTGTAGAAAACTAGGCTGTCCTGGAATCCTTGCAGCGATGCCAAGTGGACTATCGTTATATCGAAGTGTTAAGATGTATGTATGAAGCCGCCACTTTGAGTGTCCGGACCTGCAGTCTAAACCCTACCAACTGCGCCGCGGAGTGAGACCGGGAGATATCATATCTCCGAAACTGGTAACAAACGCGTTAGAGGATATGTTTAAGACGCTGGACTGGAAAGATATGGGCGTAAACATAAACGGCAAGCACTTCTAACACTTTCTAAGCTGCTGATGCTCTAATTTGCTGATGACATAGTCCTAATGGCGGAGTTGCTGGAAGAGCTGCAAAAGATCATAAATCAGCTTCACGAAAGATAGGTCTTGGCATGAATTTGGACAAGACCAAAGTCATGGTCAATGACCGAATTCCGAGACCTGTCGTCGGTCATGGACACCTTGTCGAAATTGTTTCGGAGTACACATACCTCGGGCACATATTGCAGTTGGGTAGGAACAACTTCGAGAAGGAGGCCAAGATGAGGATTCAGCTGGGTTGGGCCGCATTTGGAAAACTACGTCGAGTTTTATCGTCACCCATACCGCAATGTTTGAAAACAAAAGTTTTCAATCAGTGCGTCCTACCCGTCATGACATACGGAGCCGAAACGTGGACACTCACAGTACGGCAAATCGACCAGTTTATCAGTTTTTAAATGGCTCAGCGAGCTTTGGAACGAGCCATGTTTGGAGTTTCTCTGAAGCATAGAATCCGCAACGAGACTTCCAAGAACTAAAGCTGTGGACAGCTCAGAGAATTAGCAAGCTGAAGTGGCGGTAGGCTGGCCATATTTGCCGAAGAACTGACAACCGCTCGGGTAAACGAGTTCTTGAGTAGAGACCGCAGCCCGGCAAACGTAGTGTAGGACGCCCTCCGGCTAGATGGAGTGACGATTTGCGAAAGGCTGTTGGTAGAAACTGGAAGCGTAGAGCTTGGGACTGGGCGCAATGAACTCATTAGGGGAGGCCTATGACCAGCAGTGGACTGCTACAGGCTGATGATGATGATGCTCCCTTATGATACAATCTACTATTTTGACATTTGCATGCGTGAACGTTGTATGGTGTCTGTGTGTGTAAAACAAGGGCAGTGCCGCGATTTGCGCATGAAAAAACAAAAATATAGATTTGTAGATTGTGCGGGTGAGAGAGCAGATGAAGAAACGAACCGGCGCAGCAGTACTGATATAAAATTTTGCCCTTCTATGTATATTGTTGGGGTGTACGGGGTTCCAACCCCCATCTTCGGAACCCAAGCCAACCTCACCTGCACATCCTGCTAAACAACGAACGGGGCTCTGGCGGCCGGCTGATTGCGGCATAGCACAGCCTACATCGGCACAGCTAAATCCCCTGGCCACCAACGGGCAGCAGCGTCGGTGGTGCGAGAAGCTGTGCCCTGCGATCCCCAACCCCAGCGTGGGGATTATGGGTATATCCCCCTTTATTAGGGGAGGCCTATGTCCAGCAGTGGACTGATATAGGCTGGTGCGGATGTATATTGTTGGCAGGTTTCTGTGGTGTTGGTGTTGTTTGTGTTACACAAAAGAGGAAACGAGTAACCTTTTAGGGACAATGTACCTAAGGCACAGTTTTTTTGTTCGAAACCCATTGCCTTGTACGTTAGTGGTAGTAGAAGTATTAGTGTGTTTAACAGAGTAATTTCTTGGCAGGTGCATCGACCAAGGAGGCGCAAGTACGTGTGGGCGCAGAGATAGCGGAACAGCTGGTCAACTTGGTTAAGCCGGGCTCCTACGAGACACCCTTGGCAGAGGTCACCCGCGTCCTCAACAAATAGGCATCTTAACAGAATGCCCTTACATTTTATAGATATAAGTACGCGTCTGAATAGTTATGCATAGGAACAACTGTATGATAAACATTTACCATTTAATTTGGTACTTTGTATCTACTCTAAGGTACTGTGAGCTACTGGTACTAAACCTATTATTTTGATGTTATGTTAGGTGCTAAAAATGTTAATCTAAAGCTGTGGTCAACTAGTAATTTTTTGAGTATACCTACCTACCTTTACCAGAAGTACCTACCTATGATAGTGATGTTTGCGTGTTTAAATAGGTTTTATATGTATTGATTGTATTTCAAAAAATTATAATTATATTAAATTAAAATTATCAGTCATGTGGTTTCCATAGATTTGTTTAGCTTGGGACTGCATTATGGTGTGTGAAAATTTCCAGTATATTATTTTTGTTGATTTATTACAAGGGTAAGTAGCAATCGCTTCAACACCCTACGTATTTAACACCTAATCTGACATAAAATATTTTGAAAATATGATGTTATTTTAGTAGGGATTTACAAGAAACTCGTAAAACTAACTTCTCGTTATGATCAAGATGTTAAATTAATGATCATATTATACCTTACGTTGTTAAATTTGGCCATTTATATTCCTCTCGTTATACCAGAAAGATGTTATTCGGAGGTAGATTATACAATTATAAGCATTCTTCATGATAGCTCTTTATCTGCTTAGTTTACGATAGTATGTTATTTCACGCCGAAAGCATTTTCAGGTCATCTCTAACAGGCGTGGCGCGAGTTTGCAAATACGCGCTGACTGCTAATTAAGAGCATTAGATATATTTTTTTATTATAATTATGTAAAGCACCTAATAATTTTTAGGTATTTCATAATCTTATGCATGGGTTGCCGCCATGCTCATCTTTTTATTTTTTGTAATTTCTTTAGTTTGTCTCTCAATTATTATATTATTAATTATATTATAAGAAATAAAGTTACAATAAAATGCTTTTTTAATTAAAATTATTTTATTTAAAAATACTTAAACATAATTTACAAAAGTATAAATTCATTTTCTTGGTCAATCTAGTTGTTGTGATAACAACTGAACAGATAGTAATTTCTTTTCTATGCTAGAAAATCGCATACAATACATAGATATTCAGTTTTTTATTTTTACAATTAGATTAAATAATAAAAATAAAACAAAAAATACTATTGATTTCGTTTTTGATCGAATATAAATTTAATTCAAAGTAAAAATGCTATTTGAAGTCGTTTATTGGCAGATGTATAATAAACATATTGTGGCAAATATATATGTGAATGATTACTAAAACTTTATAAAAGTTGTATCTAATAGAAGTGTTTTGGAACAATGTTGTCATTTACCACAGCACAATTTCGCAGTGATGTGAATAATAAAGCTATATTTATTAAATAACTCTATTTCAAGCAGGAGCTTATACAGATTTTTAACTACATTTACATATATATGATAATATACTTTGCTTTCGAAGAGTATAAAGAATTCATCGAAACATGACCTAATTTTCGATATCTTATTGATAGTTTGAGCTAGGATTGATAAAATTAATATGTATTTATATAAATGTTATCGGAATATAAATATATTTCGAGGGTTTCTTTGTATATATCTTTTGTCTGCTTTAGAAATAGAGTAATAGCAAGGGATTATTGCCGTTGGCGAGAAAAACCGGCGCGGGCGGAGCGTGACGCTACGGCGGGCGCTGCACTTAATTCCTCGGCGGCGTCGGGCTGGATTGATCGTGTTGCGGCTGAAAGCACATTTCAAATAAGTTCTTACCGTCCTATTCATAACTTCTATAAACCTTGAATACCTAGCGAAAATGGCGTTCAAATATCATGTCCCCTCTTTTATTTACATTTAAATGGCAGGGACAAGCTTACTTTATCGAGGGGTTTCGGTTTTTTTAGTCTATAAACCACGCTGTTAAAGGAAACTATATGAACAATGGCATCTTTTATCTGATAAATAATAACTATGCCGCATACTAGATCATGCTCTTTCTATCTCATTGACATACAAACGTTTTAGTAAAATAAAATGATGGTATTTTATTTAGGATGCTCCAAAATTTACGTGATAATTTGCATTTTTCTATCAATATTTCGCACCCCTAGAACAACACGGAATTATGTCGAAAAATCTCAAAATCGACTTTATTGCATATTCGAATCCGATACATAAGCAGATAACGGTTTTTCAACGATTCTGAAAAAAGTAGTTTTTCGACAGAATTATGTCGAAAAATCTCAAAATCGACTTTATTGCATATTCGAATCCGATACATAAGCAGATAACGGTTTTTCAACGATTCTGAAAAAAGTAGTTTTTCGACAGAATTATGTCGAAAAATCTCAAAATCGACTTTATTGCATATTCGAATCCGATACATAAGCAGATAACGGTTTTTCAACGATTCTGAAAAAAGTAGTTTTTCGACATAATTCCGTGTTGTTCTAGGGGTGCGATTTGTCGCAGTCGCACAAGAGTCGCACTATGTATTCCCGAAAAACAAAGTTTTGAGCTTCGTATTTCCGCTATCAAAGGCCGACTTCATAATTATTTGATCGGGGAAAAGCAAGGTAACTGCCGTAAAAGTAGGTAGATTATATTCTATATTAGGCAAGGCATTCGAGTCAAGTTTATTTCGGCATGTTTCTTGTTGCATGAAACAACAAACATAAATTATTATCGGACACTTGGCAACCCTGCTACATTTCGGTAGCTGCAGGTAGCTTCATTTCGTTCTACCATGAAGAGAGGCCAGTACCTAGAATCTAGATGCATAAAAATCATCGAGATAGTACTCTATAGAGTCACGAGTCAAAAATCGTCATCATGCTCATTTTGGTGGATTACTTTAGCCTAGCGACGGGTTACGGATTAGGTTTTCGAATCAGGGATTCAGAATACTGATTACGTGGTTGCGTTAGGTTTTGTACGGAAAATATTAAGGAAATAATTTATTTTTACAAAATTAACAATGGGTTTTAAATCTAATTTCCTGATTCGTAATCCTGCTTTCATAAATCGTGCAACCAAGTTTACAAGAGTTTATAGAATTAATATACCAATGCTATACCAATCGAATATCAACCTTATAGTTATTCTAGAAATCACATTTTAGTACACCTGATACCTTCGATTTTTTTATATGATAAGTATGTTGATGATTATGTTGATCTATGGAATAGCAGTGATCGATCTAGTGGTGATAAGAAATCTTATGAATAGGTACTTACTAACTACAAACCACAAGTCTGTAAGTAGGTACTTCTTTTCTTGTTTCTTCGTATTGGCTAGTATTATAGCCAATTTTGGTGTAGGAGTTTTTAGGTAGTATTTCGCCGGCGCCGTAAGTAAGTAAGGGATTGTTAATTTTTTGAACATTATTATCTACTGAAACTATCAGTTGGTAGTAATAGTAAACTAAAAAAAATGTTTTTATTTAGTTTAAACATTAACCATTTTGTGGAAAGAGAGTCACAGACTTGTGGTTTGGTCAACTACCAATGGTCAAGAAAAAGGTTGTATAGGTACCTGAAGGATATTTTAAAAGATTTTCACAATAAATAAAATTTATCTGTGATTTCAATGTGATTTTAAATTATATAATGACTTTGATAGGGCAATACATGTGCGTGGTTTACATATGAAATTGAATGAGGTACATACAACCAAATGCGTAGACACCCGTTGGTAATCGACCTAAAGAAAAGAAGAAAGACAGAAACAGATAAATGCACAAAATCCAGTACCTAATATGATGGTGGTGATTACTTACGCCTACCAAAGCGTCCTCGACTAGGCTTGCTAGGCGCAGGTACTTCTTCGTTTGCGATCTCTTTTGCCGGCGAGTTGGTGAAACCGGCACGCTTCTTATCTACAATGGATGACATGATGTGACGAAAAGTTTAGGAAAAAGAAAAAATAGGACGGTCTTTCTCCCAAGACGCTTTTCACAAGCAACGCGACTGTCATAAGAATCATCTCGAGTCATGTCGTGTTGTGTGAGATAAATTACAAACGGGGTTCCTAAAACTGTAACAGAAGACAATTTTCTCTTAAAAACTGACAATATCAACAGTTTTTCATAACATGTCTTTGGTAAAGATCTGTGAAAGGTCCAAAATTTTAGTGAAATTGTTCGGCGGCTTACGAGAAAGAAGTATGATACGCAACGTCATATCATACGGCAATAGGGTCGTGGAAGAAAGGCCATAAATTGATGATTTATTCCAGAAAGAAACTTATGCAAGACAAAATAATTCAAATTTCAATAGAGTATATTAAAAAAAAACTTTTTAATTTACTCTGAACAAAGAGTTTAAAAATGTATTATTTTGCTACGACTTCGAATAACTCAAACAGATTGAAAAGCAGTTGCAAAGTCAATACTTAAATTTCTTGCAATGGGTTAAATTCAAAAATACGTGTCTAGAAAATAAAGAAAGAAAAAAGTATTCTCGTTTTATGATTTTCCATGAATAAACATGATACACCATACTATTTCCTGTTGACGAAACGGGGTAATGAAAAGTGGCATGGGCGGAAAATGCTATGCTATGCTTGATTTATGACGATTATAGTATGATAAATGTTAATTAAAATATGTAGGTACCTAGTTTTTAAATGCAAATTTGGACAGAATACAGGACGAATATAGTACGATATCAGATTATGACTATTAAACCAATTATGTATGTATGAAATATTGTTTTGAAATATATAAACAATGATAAATTTTGAAAATGTTGACTCAGTACATACTGTTGTAATTAGATTTGGCGGATTCTACGGGAGTCTCAGGAGCTGATGTCGGCTCAGAATTTGAGTGAGCTCGAGTTTTTGCTGAAAAATTAAGAGTTTTTAATCAAAATGAGCATTTCCAAGTTTGATGTTTTTCCTTCATAAACTAAAACTCTTCTTCTAAAACTTCTTCTTTAAAAACTAGGGCGGAGACTTTAAAACTTAAAAGTCTAGTACCTGGCTGTCTCAGGGAAATTAAAAAAGGGGCATGAGATAGCAGCCTTAAGACACGGCGGAGTTATTAAAAACTCCATCCGTAAAACCAGTCATAAGGCCTTTCAAAAGAGTTTGACTAAAGGACTTAAGATATTGGTCCAGAATCTATAAGTCGTTAAGCCAGGGCTTTCAACATGTTGAATGCCTTAAAAACTGTTACAGTAGGTTACGTTCAAACTTGAACTCTATTATTACAAAGAATGAAGTAGGTAAGTGCTTATTTAGAATATTTTGATGCACGTACCAATTGGAGTATTTAGCCACTGTTCATTACCAACATTGAAATGAAAATGACATAAGCCTAGGTATATTAAATATGCAAGTATTGTAAAAAAAACGGCAAAGTTAAAACTTTCTACGCACTGATTTTGTCACCGCTAAGTTTTGATTTTATAACCAGGTTTATCAGCTTTACCTTCAGCAGCCTGTTGCCTCCTCTTTTTCAACGTCTCAAGAAGGTCAGTGTTGCTTCTAAAGGGACGCACTCCTCCACCCACCAGCTTTTTGCCCTCCGTGGAGGAAGGCGGGGCCTCTGAGGAAGGCTCCACATCCTCTGCAGGGTACTCTGCGTCATCTTCATATTCCACCTCCTCCTGCAAAAGTAGGCTATATAAATAACACTCGAATGAAATTGATGGACTGATCAATCGACGCACAGCCTAACCAGCCCTTTACCCGCTTATTTATAATCAAAGTAATTTTATAACGGCTCGATAAAATAAGCTTACCCCTTTTCATTTATATGTAAATAAAAAGAGGTAACATGATATTTTAACGCTATTTTAGCTTAGAGTTTAGGCTGAGGTTCATAGAACTGTTTTAAATAGGACGGGTAGTCTTTTTACCGTGCGTTTTCTTGGTCCGAAAAACTGCTGATCTCTCCTTAAAACAAAAATAGGAAACATGAAATTTTTGAACTTTATGACGATTTTCTTGAATTTCAATACTTCGTATTACCTCCTCGTGCTTCCATTACTGCGTTTACGCGGTTTGGCATCCTTATACGATTTTGGGGAATATTCTCCCATTCCTCTGTGAGAGCAATTTTGAGCTCAGGAAGCGTGATTGGGGGAGGGTTTCGTTGTTTTACGCATCTCCCTAGCTCGTCCCAAGCATGCTCGATCGGGTTGATATCCGGGCTGCGCGCTGGCCACTCCATACAAGTAATGTTCATCTCTTGAAGGTAGTCATTCACAATCCTACCTGTATGAGGTCGGGCATTGTCATGCATAAATATAGCATCCTCACCCAAATTGACCATAAATGGACCAACGTGTTCGTTGAGGATTTCTTCCACATATCTTACGCTAGTTAAAGAGCCGTTTTCTATGATCACCAGCTCTGTGCGACTTTCAGAGGAAATTCCGGCCCACACAAGTACAGACCCACCACCGTAGGCTACTTTTCTTCGATGCATGCTTGCTTGAATCTTTCCCCTGGTCTTCTATACACTCTGTGTCTTCCATCGTGCTTGTAGAGCATAAATTTTGATTCGTCGGAGAACATAACTTTCGACCAATCTTCAATACTCCAATTTACGTGGTTCTGGGCATATCTTAGTCTTGAAATACGATGGCCACGCTCCAGTTTAGGGCCGTTTGCAGGTCTAAGGGGTTTTAAGTTAGATTCAGCAAGCCGACGTCTTACTGTCCATGCACTTGGGTTACTTCCTCCGAGGCGTCGAAACTGATTTGTGAGTTCAGTTCCTGTGAGAAAGCGATTTCGAAGCATGGTGTTCACCAAGTATCGGTCTTCTCGTGCTGTGGTACACCTAGTTCTGCCCGTTCCTGGTCTGCGTAGGTTAGAACCAGTTTCTTCGTAACGTCGGAGAACTCTTTGTACTGTTGACAGCGACACACCGACAGTCCTGGCTGTATCGCGCTGACTCCGGCCGGTTTCCACCAATGTAAGTATTCTGGTGCATTCTTCAAGTGTAAGCGACATGATTTCAGCTTGAATAATGAATATTGAGCACTATCAACCTGGTTTATGTACCAACATAAATGACAGATTACAAACAAAAGCAAAAACAAATCCTGTAATTTCGTAGTTCCATCTTCGACAGTGTTCCCTTATCAAATTTGATTTTTTTATGATATAACTTTACAATAACTAAGAAGTTTTAATACTTTCATTTAAGGAGTATTAAATTGTCTATTAAATACAATTTATTGCATTAACCTAGCATTCTTACTTTCCGAGATTTTTTGGATTCTTTGAGTGACCCGGATTCATTGCTCTCGAGTGTATTATCAAAATGTAAGGGGATTAAAGACCAAAATTGATGATGTTTGTCGAATGATTTTAACCACTGACTATCCTATAATTGCATTCACAGAGACTTGGTTAAACTCGAATGTATATAGTAGAGAAATCTTTGATCCTAGGTATGTGGTACATCGCCGCGATAGAGATTTTTCTGTTAGTAACAAAGTGGACGGAGGAGGAGTTTTAATAGCAATTAATAGTAAATTTAAATCGGTTAGAATGACTAGTTAGGAAACTAAACATCCCAACTATGAAGACATTTGGGTTACTGTTGATATTTCTGTGAAGGGCATATTAAAAAAAAATTGCAATTTGCTTAGCCCTTTGACGTAAATGGGACACCCTTGTCCCTGATATATATTAAAACTTTTTTACTACATTAGGCCAAACTTCTTTGTAATTGGAAGTCCAAGCACTTATTTTTGAACATATCCTTTATTATTTATGGTAAAAAATGTACGGCGTGCGAAAAAAATACAAAAAGTTTATAATTCAAATTTGATGTTTTGGCGTCCATCAATGTATTATTTTGAACAATAAATTAAACTATGTTTTAATTGTTGTTGTGGTTGTTTAGTGCCAAAGTTTTCTACAATGGTAAGTAAACATTTATGTTTTATTGCTTTTTACAATAATTTGCAGGAATAAAGTAACTAAAAGACCATATAATGTTTAGGGGAAGTATGTGTCCCAATATGCTTCATAGGTCAAATACTTTATAATGTTCAAGTATGTTTTGTACAGCATTTTATGTACGTTTACTAACAGTTACTAAGCTTTTTTCACTGTTTTAGGCTCATAATGGAACGAGATTATTTTCGTTGACCTCAACGAGAATAATCTCATGCTCTCGACGAAGTTGAACAATATCTTGTGGCCATACCAGCGTCTGTGATGAGAATGGTATGAAGATGCGCTGGTATTGGGCGATGAAGATCAGACATTTATCGTACAGGGTATAGAAACTACGAATGTTCCGAAACCTGCCCCTGCTTTCTCTTTTGGAAAAAATATCCTACCAGCCATATCAATAAAAGGAAAACAAGCCAAGTGCAAGTTGGAATCGTGCACCGAGGGTTCTGTACAAACTTGTAGTTAGGAAATCATTTTTTTGTGATCTAACTATAAATTTAATGTTTCGAAAATGTTCCTTTACGTCTTGTGCTATATGAGTCATTGCTTCTTGCCAAATTTCATTATTTTAGGTCAACGGGAAGTACCCTATAGGTTGGATTCCCTTGCAAGTGTGATAAATTGCTAACATGCGTCATGAGCGGCTGTATCTTTTTTGCGTTGACTTAGAACTTTCATTGTTTTACAGCTCGAAGGGATTACAGACCTGAGTATTTGATATTTATTTCAATTTGATACATAAACGGATTCCTGAGAAAAGAGTCTTGACAGACTGACATCAAGACCGACAGATAACGCAGTGATCCTGTAAAGGTTCTCTTTTTCCATTTGAGGAACGTAACCCTAAAAAGAATAGATACAGAGATCAAGAGATCTCCACCGGCTCACACCATGGTAAAAGAAACCAAAAATGATGCGTCAATTGTGCAAAGGCAGATGTTTGTGAACACAAACCTGTGTCTCACAACAGGGTGAAACTTATTTGCGGATTTTCACTTGTAATAAATATGATTAAATTAGCATAGTATAATTATAATATATTATTATTGTACATAATAACACTGTTTTTATTCAGATATACCCTGGTATTCTCAAATAGCATGTATTTTAGAAACCTAAGAATTACACATTATTTTGACCTTTGGCGCATATTGGGACACCGGTATCCCAAGGATTTCCAAAAAATCTACCAAATTATTTATGATTTTTATAATAAATATTGTTAAATTACATCAAAATGAACCTTCTAATTCACTAAAACTACTAGAATACCTTCTGTATCGATTTTGTGCGTGAAAGGGTTAGTGTATCTTCCCCCTCCGGTCAAATTGGACTTTCTCACTGGATTTCTTGATAATATTAATTGTCGCTTTGCTAATATTGATGATATAGTCATATTGGGTGATTTCAACTTGCCAATGATCACCTGGAGCCCTTCTGAAGATGTTCCTAATACCATGGTTCCATTTAATTACAATAGTGCTTTAGACTATTCACTTATTGATTTCCTGTCTATTAATAATTTTTACCAGTTTAATAACGAAGCTAATGTAGATGATAATTTTCTTGATTTAGTTATAAGTAATATTGTTGACATCAAAGTTACCAAACCAACTTACCTTTTAAGTAAGCTTGATATTAGACACCCTAATTTATTGATAACCTTATCTAATAAAACCCCTGATTGTCTTTTACCTAAGAGTCGGATAGGCTATAATTATTACAAGGCTGATTATGAATATATTAATAAGGAACTATGCGAAGTAGATTGGAGTAGTATTCTGTGTGATAATCAAATAGACATAATGGTTTCTGTTTTCTATAGAACATTGAGGTGTATTATTGATAAATGTGTACCCAAATTTACTGGAAGGAAATTACATATGCCTCCATGGTTTTCAAACAACTTAATCAAGCTAATACGGGAGAAAGAAAAGTACAGATTTAAATTTCGGCGGTATAAAAACCCTAGAGACAAAATAAGTTATGAAATTTTGAGAGAAAATTGTCATAAGTTAATAGATAAATGTTATACTAACTATAAAAGTAGAATTGAATCGAGTATAATTGACAACAAGAATCCAAAATGTTTTTGGAGTTACATTAAAGATAAGCGAGGTGGTAAATCAAATTTCCCTTCTAGCATGGTTATGGATAATGAATATGCTGATTCTGGTGACGATATTGCTAATCTTTTCGTTCGTCACTTCTCTTCTGTCTACAGTGATGTTAGTTCGGGTGACAGAGTAGGTCTTGCTCAACAGGAAATTTCGAAAATTAGTGACACAATTGGTCATATTAAACTGACAGAAACAGATATACTTAACCAAATAAAAAAACTTGACTCATGTAAAGGTCCAGGTCCTGACTCTATTCCCCCGGTATTTGTTAAACGCTGTGGAAAAATGCTAGCTTATCCACTGAGTATTATTTATAATAATTCATTTTCAGCAGGAGTATTCCCCGGGGAATGGAAAAAATCGCGAATAATACCAGTCTTTAAAAAAGGCGATCCCAAAGATGTAACCAATTATCGTCCAATTTCAATTCTGTCTTGTTTTTCTAAGCTCTTTGAATCTCTTATCTGTCCTACCCTAACGCGTCATCTTGATGTTACAATATCAGAGTCCCAACATGGATTCAGACAAGGTCGCTCAGTACAAACAAATTTAGTGAAATATATCAAAGACGTATCTGAAGCATTAGATGATAGACGAGAAGTTGATTCAATTTACACTGATTTTAGGAGTGCTTTTGATAAAGTCAATCACTCTCTTTTATTACAAAAACTCGAATATAATGGTGTACATGGATCTTTATTAAACTGGTTTGCATCGTATTTACTCAGGCGCTCACAAGTGGTGGCAGTTGATGGATACGAATCACACATATACTATGCTAAATCTGGTGTTCCTCAGGGTTCGCATCTGGGTCCGATTCTGTTTATTTTATTTATTAACGATTTAACTCATGCCCTTAAAAGTCAATTTTTATTGTTTGCTGATGATCTGAAAATTTATAGAGTAATAAATTCTAACGATGATATCAATATTTTACAGTCAGATTTGCTTACTATTCAAAATTGGTGCGTTTCAAATTTAATGGAACTTTGTGTCAATAAATGTTATCATATTCACTTTTCTAAAAAACACATTCCTAATATTGCTACTTATACACTATTCAATAACAACTTGCAAAGAGTGAACCAGATTCGTGACCTAGGAGTGATAATCGATGATACCTTGAATTTCAATGCACATTTTGATCATGCTGTTACTAAATCTGCCCAAATGATAGGTTTCATTAAACGTAACTCTAAAAGCTTTATTCATAGTCGTACCAAAATTGTCCTTTACAATACCCTCGTCCGCAGTCACCTCGAATTTGCGTCAGTCATTTGGAACCCATATTATGCTGTTCACTCTCAAAGAATCGAAAATTTACAAAGGAATTTTACAAGACATCTTGCATTTAGATCCACCGGAATATTTCATAGAGCTCCATATGTAGAGCGATTAAGACATTTTGGTATGACAACACTCCGTAACCGTCGTATTATGAGTGATCTAGTCTTTCTGTACAAAGTAACTAGTGGTCACACTGGGTATAGCAATTTAATAAGTCATCTATCTCTCTCTGTGCCTTATAACTTTCCTAGAGCGCCGATTAAAAACATTTTTATCACTCCTTTCTGTAGAACTAACCTTGGTCTTAACTCCCCCCTTAATAGAATGAGTAATGAGTATAGTTTAATTTCACAAAAAATCAATGATTTAGATCTGTTTGGTGACTCGTTACCTATTTTCAAAAACAAACTTTTAAAATATTTTATTTTGAAAACCCCAGACGAACACTCTGGTGTAGTTTAAGTTAATTTAAATTATATAAGACGTATTTTACTTTTTTATTTACTTAGTTTTAAATATTATTGCTCTAATTTTGTTTTGTTTTCTATTTAGTGTGTTTAGCTGTTGCACGACAACAGCTTATTGCTTAATTATAATGTAAATGCTGTGCATGCCTGTTATTGGCACACATTCTATAGTATTATGAATATCAGTGTTTTACAAAATGCTCATTATGTGTACTGTTGGCTTTGCCTAATAAATAAAATAAAAATAAAATAAAACAATGTTAATTAGACAGAGCCCATAGTAACAGTATAATATCAATGGCAGAGCCTATCAAACTAGTCAATCGAGTAGTCGCACAACCTCATATCCATGTACTTCTTCCATACATACTGAGAATACAACTCTTGACAAAACGTAAATGATCAACGAGCCACCCGGAATAGTATAATTCAGTAAAAGCGCGCGGTACATAAAATTCAACTCCAAAAGGGATGCAGCTGAAGTCAAATTTCGAAAACCCACTATGCATTCATCGGACGTTCTTTCAGTATTTTATTAGAATCTTAGAGTTATATTACTGACCCATTTAAAATAAGCGAATTCACTTCACTTCTTTATTAAATGGTTCTGGGATAGTTTCCACAATTTCGCCAGTATCAAGTCTAATTGTTCATAATAATATGAGGCAACGTAGTACAATTTATAAGTCCAGTCGTCCAGTCTTCAGTCAGGTCCTGTTTTCTGCTATAGCAATGGCGACTATAACAAAAAACGATCGGCGCACAATTTTCTTCATCAGAGAGTTTCCGTCCAAATCTTCTTCATTCCATTTCACTAATACTTGTGTCATATTACTAACGTATAACGGTTAAAATACCATTAATAAAAATCTATATACATTGAAACACTAGAAAATAAAATTTTATCAAAATGACACAACCGTCGTTCAAGATGAAAAAAATGGTGTCCAATAAGCGAATTGGATCACGACATCCACGGGTGACACTGACAATAACCTAAGGCGTAGGTCACACATATCGGGCGCGGACATGGCGCGGACATGGCGCGGACGTGGCACGGACGTGGCGAGGACATGGCACGGGCATGGCGCGGACATGGCTCGGACATGACGCAGAAATGACGTGACAGAGGCACATGTGTAGTGCAGTCTGTTGTCCGATATCGATGTGTCAGCATGTCATCCTCAGAAGACGAAGATGCTCTTGCTCTCGTGCATACAATAAATTAATATCAGATCAGGGCCCGTACAACCCCGATTTCGAGTTAGTTGCTTCGAAAGTGAAACCCCTTCATTGGGTTATACAGTTCGTTTGGGTATTCTCCTCCTAACACAAGCGAAAGTGTAACCCGTTCCTTTTGGTTTTCAGTCAGTTTGAGTTTCAGTGAGTCAACCTCATAACAGGGTAACCTGTTATGAGGTTAAACGAATGAATGGAGTTACCTCTTGATAGGTTTTTTTTGAATGTTACACAATGGTTATCATTACGCCTGACACTGGGTGGGGGAATTTAGATTTTGACTCTTGATTTATGTCGTCAATCATTAGGTATAAGTTCGGATCGCTTTATTTGGTTGAAGGAAGAGCGTCACTGCATTAAAGATCTTAAAATAAGAAACTAAAAACTGTCATGTAAGCTAGTAACGGATAACGGAACGCAAGTAAAGGATGAGTAGTTCTCGAGATATGGTCGATTTAAGTTTGACAGCTGTCATCGAAAATTAAGGTCTTGTCAATAGCTATCATTTGAGCTACTAAAGGCAAGTCTAAGATGAGTAGTTATCGAGATATGGTCGATTTAAGTTTGACAGCTGTCATTGAAACTTAAGGTCTTGTCAATAGCTATCATTTGAGCTACTAAAGGCAAGTCTAAGATGAGTAGTTATCGAGATATGGTTGATTTAAGTTTGACAGCTGTCATCGAAAATTAAGGTCTTGTCAATAGCTATCATTTGAGCTAGTAAAAGCAAGTCTAAGATAAGTAGTTCTCGAGATATGGTCGATTTAAGTTTGACAGCTGTCATCGAAAATTAAGTTCATGTCAATAGCAATCATTTGAGCTAGTAAAAGCAAGTCTAGGATGAGTAGTTCTCGAGATATGGTTGATTTAAGTTTGACAGCTGTCATTGAAAATTAAGGTCTTGTCAATAGCTATCATTTGAGCTAGTAAAAGCAAGTCTAGGATGAGTAGTTCTCGAGATATGGTCGATTTAAGTTTGACAGCTGTCATCGAAAATTAAGGTCTTGTCAATAGCTATCATTTGAGCTACTAAAGGCAAGTCTAAGATGAGTAGTTATCGAGATATGGTCGATTTAAGTTTGACAGCTGTCATCGAAAATTAAGGTCTTGTCAATAGCTATCATTTGAGCTAGTAAAGGCAAGTCTAAGATGAGTAGTTCTCGAGATATGGTCGATTTAAGTTTGACAGCTGTCATCGAAAATTAAGGTCTTGTCAATAGCTATCATTTGAGCTAGTAAAAGCAAGTCTAAGATAAGTAGTTCTCGAGATATGGTCGATTTAAGTTTGACAGCTGTCATCGAAAATTAAGTTCATGTCAATAGCAATCATTTGAGCTAGTAAAGGCAAGTCTATGATAAGTAGTTCTCGAGATATAGTCGATTTAAGTTTGACAGCTGTCATCGAAAATTAAGGTCTTGTCAATAGCTATCATTTGAGCTAGTAAAAGCAAGTCTAAGATAAGTAGTTCTCGAGATATGGTCGATTTAAGTTTGACAGCTGTCATTGAAAATTTATTCCAATTTTATTATAATATAATTATTATTGCGTAAAATAAACAATTAGTAGTCTGCATTTCCACCCTTAATGCTTAGAACACAATTACCGCAATTATTTTTAATCTTTTGACCGAAATTCTTTTCTCCATTATCTCCTATAACCCACTTATAACCCGTGTTACAATGATAAAAAGGGTAACCCTAAGGAATGGGTTTTGGAATAATACTATTGATAACCCTCATAATCAGATAACCTAATCAAAAGGGTTTTGAATTGTTTAACCTATCAAATAATAGTGTAAACCATACGGAGAGGGTTAACTAAACTTTTGGAAAAACCCTGCCGAAAACCTCTTCATCGGGTTACCAAATCGGGCCCTGATACAGTTGAAGAAAATACGCGCAAACGAATTTGCACAAGGATCAGCTAGTATTACCATGGGTATTACATAAAAAAATCTTAGTACCGGTTTAATCTCTCTCCGATTTCCAGCCACAATTTATCTTGAACATTTCAGTTACAATAATTGGAACGACAATGATCATAAAGCGTTGCATATTTTACAATCAATTCAAAAAATTCAATATTAAATTCGATATCGTCATTCGTCATGCATTTTTACATCACTAACGGACATATGTCGCAAGCAAGTACATACTACGAACTGGCGGCCATCTGACGCCCATCTGGCGGCGATCGGGCGCGGGCGCCGAAATGACGCGTCATACGTCCGATCAACGACATACCGTGTGTCCTAAATTGTGCTTTATTTCCATGCATTTTGTATGAAATTTGAATGGAATAGGAAACCGCCTGTGCCATGTCTGCGCCATGTCCGTGCCCGATGAATGTGACCTCGTCGGACGCAGACAAGGCACTGGCGGTTTCTTATTCCATTCAAATTTCATACAAAATGCATGGAAATAAAGCACAATTTAGGACTCACGGTATGTCGTTGATCGGACGTGCTTATGACGCGAAGTCGTCGAGCTAAATTGTGCTTTATTTCCGTGCATTTTGTATTAAACTTCAATGGAATAGGAAAGCGCCCGCGCCATGTCCGCGCCAGGTCATACAGGTGAGGCCTACGCCTAACGGTGAGGTATATACGGGTCATCTTCCGGTAATGCCACTAACTATAATATCACTATTAGCATTTTTTGCAGCAATTCGTATCGGAATTGTCAGAAAACTTTATCTCCAAAGTTACGTATAAAGAGATTCTTCGGCTATGTATAAAGTACTGGTTTACCGATTGGAACATCGATGAAGTAATTATTTTCTACGTAATTTATCTCTCAGTGCATCATTACTCAAACGTGTTGCGTAACAAAATAGGCAACATCTTACCTTGATATAACAATAGAATATGAAAGGAGTAGGTACCTACATTAAAGTCCTGGTGTCCTTACATATTTATAATAATTTGTATTGATACTTGGCATAGATTCTTACATCTTAATGATCAGTTATTATTCACTCGCCTACCTAGTGGCGACCTATAGTTCATTCCTATCACAGGAACCTGACATAAATACAAAATTGTTCAAAGAAATCTACAGGTTACCAAAGTGATAGGAATACATGGCGAAAGAAAATACGGGACCTATCACTAATAGTCAATGGATACACTTCGAATTATTTATTATGGCTTTGCATAGTTTGATTTGCATTAAATTATAATTCCACAAGTATTACCCACAAATTACATTACCGCAGACCAAGTGAACTGGGAACATACGTAATTTCCTTGACTGTTCAATATACATTGAGGATGTTTCCTTGAGAACCAGTTCGATCTCTTGTGATCTCAGCGGGTGCACAAAACAAGCTTAAAATGCAGGTAGAAATTCCGCAAACGAAAGGGAGGTCTCTTAAAGGTCAACCGCGAAGGTGACCGGAGCATCGCACGCTTGGCGCACTCGCCTTGAACCAGATGGTACCCGACTGCCACATCATATTTGCGAAACTTGGATAACATGGATAACATTTTAACAGTGACGTCAACGACATTATTTTCCTAGTTGATGGCGGAAAAATAGCAGGTGAAATTAATAACTAGATCTAAGGCATGAAGCAGAATAGGAACAATAGTCGATGAACTAATTCGATTGCCAAAACTAAACACGGAGCTAAGTCTCTCGGTATACTCCGCAAAACGATTTCTGTATAAGTAGGTATTTGTAACGATACCAATGTGATCCGAATATGTATTCGTAAATTCACTACTCACAATAATGTACGAGTTTTACATTGACAAAATTGATATCGTTCGTTCCATTCCACGGAACAGAATGCCTGTGACTTTACACATTGCAACCCCTACTCGATGCCATCTAAGGTGCCAAGGTTCTTGGCTACCTACCACATTGGATGGCCTTATTTGAAGTAACAAATTATCTTAGTTAAAAGTTTAAAGCTAGTGTTTTTCTAGTGTTGAAATATATAGGTAATTTAAGGTCTACTATATCTTCTTACTATATTCTTAATAGCTATATAGAGTACTAAATATCTAATTATAATGAGATATTGAAAACGTATCTATTTAGATATATAAACTTAACAGACATAAACATTTATTTTTTATAAGTTGGTAAGAGAGCAATTTATGATAGTTATGTATCAGAGAAGGAACAAATATTTTGCGTGAATGGCATTTGAATCTGTCAATGGAAAACCACATCTAATACAAACATCTTCCATAAAACAATTAATACTTACAATTAAAGGTTACATAAACCAGTATCGTTAAAAATACGCTATTTGTTAGACAATAATACAATCACAACGCCAATTTTGCACGCTTTCCAATTACTTACTCTATTGCCTATCGTTAGGCGTTAGCTTGTTACGTATGAAACATGTTTTGCCCACGCATGACACCGTGAGAAAATGTGTGACTGAAAAAGATATTACGTTGAATTTACAAAAGAAATATGACGAAACTTTAGTAAAATGCTTTACTTTATGTAGCCGTAACAGTATCTTAGGAAATAACTTCTATTATAACGCCGGTCGCGGAGGCTCGTATCCGTCGCACAACCGCAATTTATAATAAATTTTATGCAATGTTTGGCCCAATTAGATACATGTGATTAGATTTCACACCTAGTTTCTAGTACTTATAGTTACATTTTTGTTATTCGATTGACACAAACCATGTCAAGGTATAGGTTTTAGCAAAGTGGTTCATGTCTAGTAGAAAAATCCCTCAGTATAATCTACTTACTGTTTGAATTATACCTAACGTAGGACTGAATCTTATCAGGTTTAGATCAAGAATGGAGGGGAATTGTTGATGATTTCCTTACCTTCGGGTAAAGGTATTAGAGTAACACAAAAATACTGGACTTAATATTATTTGAAAAACAGGATCGAGAATTTAATTAAGAATTTAAAAACATTATCATTCCGAACCATTACCAAGTACAAGCGCGTAATTCGTTCATCCAAGTTACATTTATTATTAATCATGGCGTGTAAGGGAAAAAAAAACACTTCGTTTCCTGGATTCCGTGGTCGTAGAGGCATCTAAACTAAATGATTCCACAGGAGATGGCCAACAAGTTGATTATACACCAATATTGCGATTAAGAACCCCTTGGGTCCTATAGTGAATTGTTGTAAAGCTGGAGTTGAAATTTGGCACTTACTTGTGGTGCAGGTGTGGTGGTAGTAGTAGTAGCTTTGCCCCGAGGGTTCTGCCCTCTTTTGAGCAGCCCTCTTGAAACTGCTGGTCTTGGGGCTTCGTCATCCTGAGCTCCCGCTTGCCACGCGACGCATGCCAATAAAACAAATCTGTAAACAAAATGCTAGCATGTTTATCTCTATTTAAATGTTAATCGACACTTGAGGCACTTATTGGAGTTCCAACCTTCTGTTTCAGAACCCAAGCCAACCTCACCGGCCCGAGGTGCACCCTCCTTACAAACCAGGCTCTGGCGGCTGGCTGATTGGCATAGCGCAGCCTTGCAATGGCACGAATAAATTCAATGATCACCCATGGGCAGCAGCGTCAGTGGTGGTGTAGAAACTGTGCCTTACGATCCTCAATTTAAGCGGACCTGATCCAAAATCCTTTAAGAATTTGTTTCTTCAAAACTATTCTGATTTTTTAAAAACATATTGTACAAGCTACTGGTAATTTCATGTCATTTAATTAATGTATTTTTTAAATTAAAAGCTGGCCTCTTTAGTGTAGGCGTAGGCACGCAATACATGTATGGGAAAAATTTAAAAAGGTAAATTCCAGTTATCATGTATCATTGATATAATTAACATAGCTAAGTTTATAATTCTTAACCTAACCACAAAAAACTTGATTACTTGACTTTAGGAATTCAATAATTTAATACCACATGATCATCATTATGCCAGATCATCATTAGCACTCATTATTATTATTTAATCGTCTTCTTATGGAATTTGAGCGTATTCAACCTTAGTAGTTTTTCAATAAGAATGTGACCAAAATCCTTGACTTTGATTTGATTAGCAATTAATGGTTAATACTCGTATATAACGATGCTAGCTGTTTTATACGGGCTATGATTGAAAAAGAACAGAATTATGTATTTGGTATAACTTTTGTATCATTTGACCTTTGTCGAATTTAATATCTATAATTCTATGATGGTTTATAACAAAACTTAGAAGATAAATAGGTAATTCTAGTTTAAAGTATCCTACCTAACGTTCACTTATAAAATGCAACAATGCAAGATTTTAAGAATTTAAAATCAATTAAGAATTAATTCTGCATATATAATAAATAACGATGAAAATGTCAGGGATATTGAAAATATTTCCAGTTGATCGCCAATTCACGATTTAGCTCAACATCATAACGGGCAAGAAACTTGCAACAGTAAGTACCTATTTACCCATACCTAAGCAGGTATTTTTAAAACATAGAGTCCGAACGTTTCAACCTTGCGTTTGACAAAATACAGTTGACAGTATAAACACTGAAAAAAGTTTCTGATCCAACCTCTTTGGTAAAGGCTTAGACGCTTCGATGCGCTTCGACTCTGCGCTAGTGCGCTAGTATGAATTGACCCTACTAGTTCATTTAGCAATGGTCTAATATAACAAGTAGGTACAAGTACCAAATAATTCAGATATTTAAAAACGACATTCGTAAAATTTTGATAAATCCTACTAAGCAGTTTCTATTGCAGAGGCACTGCCAGACTCAACAAAAATTGGCGTCACACCTCTGCTTAACAGTCTTGTGCGAATTCTTCAAACGCGAACATTTTATGTATAATCTGGCCACAGCAGAAACGTGCGTAACTTTTACATAGTTGAAGTAGCAGTTTAGATACAAATTTATGCCAAGCTGTCCTTGTGTGCAATTCAGAACTCGATCAATGATATTGACTAGAATCCGGCGATAATTCTCCAAAGTAGGTACTTACCTAATCCATGTGGCAAATAGTCAAAAAAGACCCAATTTCGTACTGAACAAATAAAACCTACCAAAAACCCGGTGACCTACATTTATACTTTGTAATGGGTACAATTGGTAAAGGTACCTAAAGTTGTTTTAAGAATTTTGTCTGAATGTTAATAGGTGAACCCGGCTGTGAGACAACGTAAATGTCAAATAGTCAAGTGTCACCAAGGTTGGGCAAGCTTAGGTGTAGAGCTCACAAACGACGTTCGTGTGCCGATCACCTGATGGCTCAGTGAGGCAGTTCTATGATATGTGCAAACGCACTTTGCTCGATAAAGGTCAGCCTCTGCTGCCGCTCTAGTACCGATAGTTGACTAACAAGTCTCGTACAGGGTCGGGTCAGGCGGACCGCCGATCGATTCCGTATCCGCTTCCGACATCACACCGCAACACCTTCCCTTGGCTTTCTCTGATTTATGTAATGTAATACCAAAGACACATATCCGATCGAGCTGACAGTAACACCATTCTCAAGTCCACCATCACAAATACTACTTACGATTCATCGATGATTACAATTGTTTAGATTGAATGGATCGATGATATTTAATACACGTAACCGTGCGATTGCATTTGTGAAATCTATTGTGAAAGGAGCTTCGAGTGGTGAACGCTACACTCCTATTTGATATACGTCTCTTGAGTAGAAATCCAAAAATTGCAATACTAGTCACGTCGAAAAAAGTGCAACTTTCTATGCTGGTGGAAGTTATCGTGCCGTACGCGCGTGGCCGGTCTGAATGTGTGATTGTAACCTCAAATCACGTCAAGGTCAGTTGGGCAGAAACCAGAAGTGGTAAAAAGTGGGCTGACCTCGCCGTGCAATGCGGCACTCGAGTTGCTCCCTACTGCAGATGAGTAGAGTCAAACTACAGCTATATCGACGACGATAGTCTGGATGGAGGATGCGTCACCAAAATTGACTTATTATGAATGACACAATTTCACAACCAACAATCTCATCAAATCATCTCGATCCCAACCGAAACAATGTCAAAGATCGAAAAAGATTACGCGCCGTTACACCACAAGTCTCGCGAAATTCATCTGTGTCTGATAACGTTGGGTAATCCATGAGAAGCTTTCGCGTATGAATCTTCTCACATTCAGTCTAGCATAAAACCACAGATAGCTGTTGAGCAATCGACGATTGTTGTGAAAACTACCTACTTACTATGACAAGTAGCTTAAATGAAACGAGATGCCCATAGATAAAATTCAATTAACATTTTTGCGAATAGGTGCAATGAGTGCAAAAGAAGCTATGAAGTGAAACACAGCACGCTCGATGGTTCTTCACGACTTATAGGTAAGTAAATGTCAATCGTCTGCTTGCGCAACCATGTTTTATTACCATACAGTATGACTGCAAGCTTGCAGTAATGCCAGGGCGTTGAGTAAGGCAGGTACTTTTAAGCGCCTCTGTACAATCCTGCCTTTGTATTCGTGTCATGACATGAGTGGTTGAGTAGCGCGACGCTTTCAATAAGAACAACGTTGCAACTATTGGTTACCTCCTCAATAATGCTTTACTTTTCACGACTTTGACTTTCATAATGTGCGACTTTTCACACATCATCGTTTTAGCCCCAAAGTAAGCAGAGCGTGTGTTAAGGAAACCGCATGAATGATAACTACTTTAAGTAAAATTAAGCTTTAATTTATTGAAAGCTCGTAAAGTGCATATTATCTAAACGATACACTTAATTCTAAAAGTTCTTTAACCTCACGTAATAACATAATTTGAATGTTATAATCTGTATTTAATTGAGGCCAGCAAACTGGAAGTACTACCTAACTAGCTAGTGGTAGTTACGTACACTAAAGAATGTCGAGTACCTACCTACCTGCCTGCCTGTCTGTTGCAAAATGTTGAAATCCTAATTATTGAACCTTGCCTCCTGCCAGTAGGTAGTAAAACTACAGTAGGTACTTATTTTCAGCTGTTTACAACCTCATTTTAGGTTTTTTCATATTTTTAATTTAGAAGTACCTATTCATTGGTTAATAGGAGGTTTAATTAAAAGATGGTGGTTATTGGTATTATTTGCTCTTTGTACGCTTTCTCCCTTTGAGTTGCCGGTGGTAAGTACATAATTAATTCCATTGTGATCCAATCTGCCAGTCTAGGCCTTAGGCGATTAAAATTATTTATTAAATTTAGGTGATGCCAAAATTCCACCATTTGTTGTTTTTTTATATTGGATGAATGTTTGTTTGACCCCGGACTCAACTGATGTTATGTAACGTTGTGGTCTAAGATGGAGCACAAATTTCTTTAAGAAATTTCTTTAAGAAATTTGTGCTCCTCACTCACTTTGGACTTAAGTGTCCCTGATTATAATTATCAGGAAAGACCGAGGATGGTAGAGAGTTCCAATCCTGCAGTTCGCTTAATAAAAGTAGAAGAAAACAGCTTAGTGCGAATAGGTGGTATATCGACTAAGTAAATATGGTACTGAGCCGTGCGTCTGCTTGTCCTGAAGTGGACAGTGATTTCTCCTTTAAAAGTGATATGGATCAAGTTCACAACGAAACGTTGAATGTGAGCTAAGTATGTCAGTTAAGGAGCTAGACCAGGATGTTGATATAAACTGGTTTATCGTCTGAATATTACACACATGACAAATTAATTCAAAATTAAAACATTAAATAAGAATTGATGAGAACACTCAGTTTATGTAACCAAGACACGTCTTCTGTCTGATGGTTTAGGAGAGGACTTGAAAACGATGCTATTTATATTACAGACAGGCCTTCATTCTGATTGATATATGGAGCAATGATTCACGTAAACAAGCTTTATGTAAACTTTATATATCCAATACATTATTTATGGTCAAATCTCCGGGTTTAATTTTATAATTTAGATGGGCACATGTGGTACACTACACACGTACAGCTAGTTTACATAACAAACAGCCTAGATACAAATGCCCCGAAGACGAAGCCCCAGGCTACCCATGACTGTGTCTACCATTCATCCTACACATTATAAAATTACCTAATCGTAGGTCGCGAGTCTAACTTTCAACATGGGACCGATTCAAACAACCGGTTCTTGGTTACGCTCAATTAATTTTCAAATTAATTGGTATTAGGTGTACCGGGTCAATCTGTGGTCTCTATAATGAGGTTAATAAGTCAACAAATTATGAAACAAGTGTCGTAGTGGTCAAAATATGCGCTGACCGGGACTGAATACTTCATCTGCCGTTCAAAACGTAACCATATAAAATGCGCATGACCAACTCGAGTGCTGTACCGAATAAATAGGCCGTTAACTGCCTTTGTCCATTGCCACAGCACCCTAGATACTATTGAGAACGATATTAGAAAGGCAAATCACTTTTAATAAAAACAGTGATTAAGATACATTGCACTGTCTTAAACAAGTATTGTGACCGGAATACTAACCCAGCAGATGGAAATAATCCCTAACGACTAGTACATTAAAGGTAACTCTTTCAGGGTGCGCGCACAATGCGCAAACAAAATCCTTAAAATTTAGTAACGGGATTAATAAAAATAATACTGTTATATAATAATACACAAGAGGAACCAGTAGAACCCTGTCATTACCACCAACCAACCCAACTAAATTAAAGGGACAACAAGTTAATGACAACATAATATCGCAATTGCAATCGCACAGCTGACTCGAGAAAACTGCATAATCTGGAATGGCAACTTCAAATGGAAAAGCTCTATAACCATTGAGGTCTATGAAAAAGTGATAATACTTACAGGGGTAGAATCTTCATGTTTATATGTGCTGGGGCCTCGGATGTCGCAAAACACTGGTGTCGGTCCTTTCTCCGCGGAACGGGTGAATGCAGGTCCACAGCGGACGGAGGCCACACTTCATCTGGCGATGGTTCGCTCCTCCGGCCAAGTCGCGGCGGCGGCCGGCGCGGCGGCGGCGCGAGGCGGGTGAGCGGCGACGTTGTTGCTGGCGCCGCCAGCTAGCCAACACCAGCCTGATTTATATTCGACGGCGCGTGCGCAGCTACAAGCCGCATTGTCCACGAGCTGTGCTAAATCGCACTTCAGGCCAAATCCTGTTATGACGTCGCGTTGCACTCCATGATTTGGTTAACAATGCTTTTTTTTTCTAAACTTTTCTAGTAGTTATTTGTCAGGAATTAAATAATTGAATTAAAATAGCTTAAACTAAAAAAAGGCACTAACGATAATGTAGAAAAGTGGCCAAGCCAGTTTAACTAAAACCTAAGTTCAGTGGTTACCTACATAACTGTAGTTGATTTTGTCGCTGTATCTTTGCAATAAATTACGAATAGACTGAAACGTCTGAAACTCTTAAGTTGACTATAAATAATGAGCCGACTCCATTTACCAAATAGTTTAGTTTTTTACCATTTACGAGACTAACTCGCATTAGCCCGACAGGTTGCCATACAAAATGCACACGACTTGGTTCATTCCCACAATCCCCACCAGGCCTGCCCACTAGTGGGGATTATGAGACAGAAGAAAAATATATACTCATAATCCCCACCACCTCGACGACAATCGTGCGGTAGGGATTATGAGCATAATCAAATTCTGTTAGTTTCATAATACCCACCGGTGGGCCAGACCTGGTCGGGATCAACCTTTTAGACTAGGATTAGAACTAGACCACTAAATGCCGTAATGTATAGACGTTACAACCCAAATGTCACCCAAAGTGTATATTGTGAGCTTAGACAATTGGAATTATTATTAGTACTTCTTGGCTTAGATCGGTTTATGCCAATAGGCAAGCACAATAGCTTTCAATTCTGTTAACTGATTGGTCAACGGACTAGTAGTTAGAGGTGTAGGTATATTGTCAAAAGAGCGAAACAAATATTGAAATCAAATAATTGGTGCTTATGCTGTATTTATAATCTGATCACCTGGTTAAAGTCTCGTATTGGGGTATAACTTGATTTTTTGCATTGTATCATTATCACAATAAAGATTCTGGATGTAACATACATATTGACAACACAATTTTGCCCACAGTTTCACATTTCAAATACCTAGGTTTCATGTTTACGACTGACGCAAATATAGAACACGTAAACCATCGCAAAAATACAGGCTAGTTGAAGTGGCGATCTTTATCCGGCCTGCTATGCAACAACAAAATGCCAATAAAAACTAAAGGCAAGGTGTATAACACAGCTGTAGAGCTGCAGACCTGTAATGCTTTGTGATAGGTAATGGTTACCACTTAACATCAGGTGGGCCATGTGCTTGTTTTATCTAAAAGTACCATAAAAAATATGATGTACGGATTAGATCTACTGACTACTTTAAAAAAGCATGGACAAACTCTGCACACAACTGAAATGAAAATGCTACGCTGGGCAAGTGGTGTATGTAACACGTCTAAACAGAATTCGCAATGAGCACGTACGTAAGGGTGATTCCCTTCATAGTAGCCTGAAATGTTAACAGAAAGTAGGCTCCGATGGTATAGCTATATAATGCGTAGAGAAGATGAGTACTCCGTCAAAACCATCCTAAACATCTCAACACAACCTCGAGGCAGCGGTAGACCGCCGTCTAACATAGTGGTCCAATGTCGAGAAAGACTTAAATGCCCTTAAACTCACATCTATGACACCTAGAACAGAGCGTCCCTGGCACAGAAGAGGGGCAGGAAGAAGAAGAAGAGTATCATAATCCTTAATCTTGAGGCATTTTATTTATTATATTTTTATTTATTTTATTTATTAGGTTTACCAACGACTGTTACAACGATACAACATATAGGTACATAATACGGTAGGCATACATAAAGTATAGTTATCAATTACCTTGAATTGCACAATCACTTAAAGGTAAAACACTGCTTGCATAAAAAAAAAGTACGGAGAAGTAAAATATATTTAGTTGTTACATACTAAATGTTATTTAAAAATGAGTATAAAAATAGTAGGGTAACTTAAATTATTTTTAAGGAAAATGTTAACTAGGTAAGCAATCGATCAACTGTCGACGGAACTTAACCAAGCTAATGGAAAAAATGTCAATATGCTTGCAATCGTTCGACCCTCAGTAGAGTCTTGGAACTGGCGAATTACTACCAAGGACTGTGGAACGGGATGGTGGTACAATGGGGGAGACTGGCTGTCGAGGTGGTGTTCTAATCGGGACTCTGAAGTTAAATAAACGTTAAAGCCGAGGGCAATCCAAATGATAATTATAAGGATTATGATAATAATCAAATATGCTTGCCAGAGTTGATGCTTACATCAACTCTGGCCCACCGGTCGGTGGGGATTATAACAATGACAATGTTTTATGTCTCATAATCCCTACCATGGCAACGACGATTGTATGGTGGGGATTATGAGTAGATTTTTTTTTTCTTTTTGTTTTTGTGCCAGATCCAGTGGGGATTATGGGAATGACCCGCGACTTTAGAGAAATCTTTATACAGTACTAGATGTTTTTTCATAACCTATTTAAATAAGCAGAACCTGAACACAATGACAAAATGACAATTTAACACGGGAATTTTTATTCAATACCCATTCTAATTGTTTTTGAATTGTTTGTGAATCAAATTCAAATTCAAATCCAAAATTCATTTATTCAGTAGGAACTGTATAGTACACTTTGAAACGTAATTTTTTTTAAATTTACCCCCAATTCGTAACGTGACCAAACAGAGAAGAATTGGCAAGAAACTCTGCTTGGCTTATATTTTTTTAACGTCATTATTCTTAATAACTATTACATTGTTTTTGATGGAGTTGGAGGCAGTTTCATCCCAAGCTTTTTTGTCATCTAAATAATCAGAAATTTTATAATAAGCTTTATCACAGAGATTACGTTTAACAACATTTTTGAATTTATTTACAGATAAATTAATCATGTCATTTGGGATTTTGATAAAAAAACGTACACTTTGCCCTTTAAATGATTGACTAACTTTATGGAGCCTTACAGTAGGAACAGCTAGTTTATTTTTATTTCTAGTATTAACATTATGATTGTCGCTCTTTTTTTTGAACAAATTAATATGTTTTCGGTAATCCAGGTAAGTGTTACATTCAGATGGTTTGCAAAGAAAAGTATGAATCACTAGATCCTGCTAATTAGCATACAAACTTAAGGTATTATTAACAATTAATTAGTACATAACAACATGACATGCTTTGACAAATAAAATTAATTAATTAGTAGGTACACATTAGACGCATGTTAAAATAAATTAAATTAATTACATAAATAGGTAATTATAAATTAAGGTCACTCAGAAATTCATCTATACTAGCTGGCCCGCCCGCAACTTCGTTTGCATGTACGCTTTTTGTATGTAAGCACATGCTTTCACGTAAAATCTTACCCAAACATAGTGATTAGGTATACACTAGGGCTTGCAAATATTCGAAAATATTCATATTCGAATATTCGATTTTTTTAATTTTAATTAGTAGGTACACATTAGACGCATGTTAAAATAAATTAAATTAATTACATAAATAGGTAATTATAAATTAAGGTCACTCAGAAATTCATCTATACTAGCTGGCCCGCCCGCAACTTCGTTTGCATGTACGCTTTTTGTATGTAAGCACATGCTTTCACGTAAAATCTTACCCAAACATAGTGATTAGGTATACACTAGGGCTTGCAAATATTCGAAAATATTCATATTCGAATATTCGATTTTTTTTCGGGTACTATTCGAATTATTGGAATAATAGAAAAACACTATGATTTTATTAAAATCACATCTTATTTTGTTATTTTGAGTGTTATTTTCATGAAGAAGTTTAAAATATCAACTTATTTTATTGTTAAACGCGTTTTTTCTATGAACTAATTTTAAAAAAATTACAAAAAGTTATGTCACCGTAACGAGACATTGGTGATTTACACGCACAATTAACCACAAATTAAAATTTTCTTCTTCGTATGAGCTAGTAGCCAACTCTAGTGTCGGAGATTTTAGGCCACCCGAAGGCCTCAGACATGGCTTAACGACTGAAAAGCCGGGACCAACATCTTAACGTGCCTTTCGAAGCACGGAAGTGGTCAAATCTAAATGTCACTAAACAGTCATCCATCCAAGTAATGATCACGCGGAGAGTTGCTTAACCAAGGTGATCTCTTAAGTACACCGAAGTAAACCACGCCAAGGACGGACGGACGGACAAAGCAGCACCAAAGGGTTCGTTTGACTGGCTCGGTAATGTCACTCTAAAAACAGTCTTATAAATCTAGGTTAGTTGTTATTTTAACAAAATCATGAAAATATACATTCACGTTAATGACAGAGACGAATGGACAGAACAGTCTCATCAACTACGCGAATGCACTACGCGACACTTCCGAGTGTATCCGAACCGTGTTCCGAACCCGATAAAAGTTATTGGGTTTGGATCGGATCGTTCGACATGTTGTTTACCCGAACGACGACGTAAACTTGTATAGTCTTGTATGGATATATCGCGCGAACTCTTAAGTGGCATTTCATGCACATCTGAGTTCCGATTTCGGTGTTATTAATTTAAATCGAATATTCGAATATTGAAATATCAGTATTCGAATATTCGAACAAAAATAAGATTCGAATTATTCGAATATTCGAATATTCGAATGCAAGCCCTAGTATACACCTAAATCGAACAGAATAAAAATTACAAACCTATACATAGTACTTACATGACCTACCGATGGAATAAGTCTATAGCCGGTTAAAAAAGTGTAAGTATGATGAACTTTTATATCACTAACTTGAGCTTTTCATTCCATAACTCACCCTCCTCAAGTTTTGTTTTTGCGACATAAAGTAGCCTAAGCTGTTCTTTTAAAAGGTTCCATCATCTGTATGCTAAAATTACTGTTGACAGACGAAGTAACTGTCACAATTATAATACTTACCTATTTTATTTATTTATTGATTACTTTATTGCACATTATGCACAGGTGGGCTTAATGCTACGAGCATTTTGTACCAGCCAAACCTTTGGTTTGTTTTTAGATGGACGTGCTATATATAATTCAATCTTAAAATTACTTAAAACTACAACTGTTTAATATACTATTTTATAAATAAACTACATACACCTAGGTACATAAATACTTATAATCCTAATCTTAATATTATAAATTTAATGTGAAAGTCTGTGTGAATGTTTGTTACATCGTATCTCCGTAACCACTAAACCAATTTAGATAAAATTCGGTATGAAGATAGCTTAGGTAGCGTAGGTGCCAGGATAACATATAGGCTTATCAAATTTTGAAAAATTAACCTCTAAAGTGGTAAACGGCGGTGGTAAAAATTGTATGGGGAACAATAAAAATCTTTACCAATCGACTTGAAATTTTGCACAGAGACTCTCTACTGAAAGTAAATGAACAAGTGTTTCAGGGTTTTTTGCAATTCAACCCCTAAGGTAGTTAAAGATTATCAATTTTAATGAACTTTGCAGACGGGACCCTTAAAAACACATTTAATACTTTTATTTTTGTATAGAAATAAAAACTTGAACAGGGTAAGATAGGGGATGAAAGTTTGTATGGGGAGCCAATCATTTCTCAAGTTAGGTATGTTTAATAAAATTCATCCTACTTAACCGGCTGTTGAAGTGGTGAGCAACGCGAACAGGATCGTTAATGGAAACGAAAAAGGGAATGAGAGTGGGAATGGGAACGGGTACGGCTAGGTAATGCAGTAATAATATATTGGTACTTTTTATTCCACGTAAAACGAGGTAAAAATAAACCTTTATGTAATCAATGAAACTTTTTGACACACAAATTTCCACGCGGGCGAAGCCACGGGGCACAGCTAGTACACAGATAATATAAGATAAGATAAGATATGGCTTTATTTGGCTCAAACAATTACAGCACATGGTACAGCACAAAAAACAAACAGAAAAACACTGATACACAAGTAGGTAGGTAGTAGGTATAATAATAAGTTTATCAAAGGTATCTAAATCTAAAGCAGGGTAAAAAATAAACTAAAATTAGAAACATAATATGACTAAATAAAATAAAAAAAAAAAAGTATTTACAGTAGCACTAAAGCTGTGTGGATGAAATCGGTGCTGCAACGGTATGTGCCAAAAAGGCCCCTTCTCAGCTTGATGCTACTTTGCCGTTGAATAAAATAATTAAAAAAAAAGATATATAATTCATATAATAATAATAATAGTTTGTACAAATAGAAAATATTAAAATATTAATTATAATAAATATGATCAGAAATTGTGACCTAGAAAGACCTATACTTGTGCAGATGATTAGGATTGCTAAGTAGCTATATAACATTTTAAGGTAATGCTCTCTTAATCTTTTGAAACATTCCTTTAACTCTACTTTTCTAATATCAAATGGAAGGTCGTTCCAAAGCCGGACAGATTCAACTGAGAAAGAGTTGCCTCGGAAGCAGGTGCTATGCTCAGGAATATCAAGTATGACCTATATCCACACTATTTTGGATATATGCAAAGTTTCCAGTTTGTGAGTTCAAGGATTATTATTTCTCATGCAAACTTTTACCTACACCATATCTTTAGAGTGGAATTTCTAGAAATCGTTTTCAACGATTAGGTTGAGGATCAACAAATTTCAGATCTCTTGACTGGACCCCTATTTTATAACACCCTATTGCAAGACGTTTATGGGGTCGTCATCGTTAACCATTTGTAGCAAATGCTACACAGAAACGGGCTGGTATTGATAACGATATAAAACTGAATTAACCTAGTATTAATAAGCGTGCACATCGTGTAAGATTGAGCTTCATCTCGACACTTGCTGTACTGGACTGTAACTGATAGCCATTACTAAATATTTGTATTGTATTTGTGGTGGTTATACGGCGAAAGTACTAAAAGGTACATTCCTTCAAAAATATGCAGCTATAAATTTAGCTGTTACAGATTGCAATCTCATTCAAAATATTGGCAAGCTTTATCAGAAGATGAAAACGTAGGATATGATAGCGCGATCAAGCAACGGTTTTCTTTTAGCAGTGCCATTTCATAAATTAATCTCTGAAAGGTTATGGCCAACCTCTTCAGCGCCACAATTCCTTCGGTCACCGTAGGAAATGAGATGCTGGAGAGAGTGGATCAGTATGTTTATCTTGGACATACTCTTTCCTTTGGCAAAGAACATGAACCGAATGAAGTCTCGAAAAGAATACTTGCTTGGATGGGATGCCTTTAGCAAATTGGATGACATTCTAAAATCGGTAAAAGTCCCACAGTGTCTGAAGACCCGCTTGTTCAATCAATGTGTTCTGCCAACTGACTTATGGTGCCGAGACATGGACGCTTACCCATGAGGCTATGTATAGAATGAGAGTAGCACAGATAGCCATGGAGCAAGCTATGCTCGGCATCAAACTTATAGATCGAGTCCCTAACATCGAGATCCGAAAACGGACCTAAGTCCAGGACATTGGAAATCGACTTATGGAGCTCAAGTGGGGATGTGCGGGACATATTGCGAGGCGTGGTGATGATAGGTGGAGCAAGACATTGACCGAATGGTGGCCGAGGGTAGGCAAAAGAAGCGTCGGAAGACCAGTAGCGAGATGGGTCGACGATATAGTACGCGTCGCCGGGCGATCGTGGATACGACTAGCACAAGACCGTGGTGGATGGCACAAACTCCGGGAGGCCTATATCCAGCCGTGGATAAAGTCGGGCTGTGGATGATGATGATGAAAAACGGAAACCCGTATTGTCCCCGATAAAAATTTGCCCTCCCGTTAACCCCCTTCGATGTTGCATAGCAAAAATTGCTGAAATATGTGTTTTTTTAGAGGGTTGACCCTTTAGAGGTTGAATTTTGAAAAATGCTGAAATACGTGTTCGTTTACTTTCATTAGAGAGGCTCTGTGCAAAATTTGAAGTTAATAGGTGAAGACTTTTTTCGTCTCCGATACAAACTTTGCCACCCCCGTTGGTTGAATTTCCAAAAGACCCTTCTTATTCGGTGATTTTGCTATCTACACTAAAATTTGAAATTTGTATCTTTAGTAGTGTGTTCCAGAAAAGGCCTTCTCTTATATATGGGTTATATATAGATTATGCTTTTTTATTAATATGTCTTTTTGAAAGCATCTTTAGGTAATGATCAAACAGATACTGGTATCTTATTATTGATATTAGGTGACATGCAAAATACGCTTGTGCGTAGCAAACGTGTGCTACATGAGACGCTGCCGCTGCGCATTTTACCTTCTATTATTTGCCGCTGCGCATTTAATATTGTCGAGTGATTGGGAATGTGCAGTTATTTATTATGACTCAGGTATGTCAAGTTATTCAATCGCCTTGTACAAAAAACCTTTAACAGCATTTGTCTTCAACTCGCAGTTTTTAATTTACAAGTAGATATTAGATAAAGTTGTATTATTCTGTTGTATTATTATCCGCTGTGCTGATTAGCTGGTCCTCCTCGTATGAGTGGCTAACTCTGATGTAGGAGTACCTAAGCCGCCTGATGGCAGCCAACAAGGTACGGTACGGTATTGCGTAACATCAATATAGTTTTATCATAATAAAATGTTTCATTGATACCCTGTCAAACGAAGAGCGCTTGCTGCCGTCATGTAGGTATACACTTGTCAAATAAAAATAATACAACTTTACAGCAACATGGTCCTAAGCTGTACACATCTTATTATAAGTGACTGTACAAGAGAAATGTAGGCAATGGTAGGCAATTACTCATAATGGTTAGCATGTCAGACAGCACAGCACGCAAACTGCTAATGTTAAGATGGACAAACAGGTATGTACGAATGACGCTATACACTTTCATAGAGGTCATAGTTCAGATTCTCCTGGTAATATTAGGTAATATGTGGACAGACGAGGTCAAATTGAATGCTAATGTAATAAAATATTTTAAGATCTATTCAATATACTAATTATGTAAAGATTGCAGGTACTTACTATTACGTATTTATCAAGAATTTCCTTTGGTTAGCTTTCAGTTGCTAGGCCTTATCGTTTCTGTTCCCTGTAATGAGGGCTTATTCTACATATTGTTGTGGTTTTAATTTAGTTATTTTTTGAAGTTACCTACACTAAATCGTAACGCGATCAAACAGAGAAGAATTGGCAAGAAACTCGGCTTGGCTTATTTTTTTTAACGACTTAGTTACAATTGTTATTATTCTTAGCTATTACATTGTTCTTGAGGTAGTTGGAGACATTTTTATGCCAAGTTTTTTTATCTAAATATTAACTAGCGGCCCGTCCCGGCTTCGAACGGGTTAGGGCACTTTTTTAACACCTTGGGTTACGTTACTTAAATTTTACTAAGGGCACCTAATCTTTTCTAGCAATAAATATAACCTATTAGTTACTCAGGGTTCAAGTAGCTTTCCAATGGTGAAAGAATTTTTGAAATCGGCTGAGTTGTTTTTGAGTTTATTCATTACAAACATACACACACACAAAAATACAATTTTTCCTCTTTATAATAATCATTGATATATACTGTTACTATATAATAATAGTGTAGATTAGAAATTTTGTAAGATTTTTCACAGATGTCAAAGTAAGCGTTCAATTTTATAAATTTATTGAATGATAGATTTAGCACGTGATTGAATGTATCTTTATTTCTAGTATTTACATTATGATTATCGTCGTTTACGTTAAGTTTTTTATAAGTATGTCACGGAACTGTCTTACATGTATTTCTTTAAACTTAGTTCGAAGTGATTCTCTGGGAGCCATATATTATTACAATAATAGCCCTCTACTGCATAACAAATATGGTGTTGAAATCTGCAGCATTCCTCCACAAAAATACACCCTAAGACATAATGCTTATGCTTAAGCTACTTCTATAGCATAAACTATACACTATAGAAATAAACTAGTTAAGCCGTTTCTTCGTCCAATAAAAGTTTACCTTTTAAGTTTAGGTCAAATGTTAAAAAACAGTTTTTTTTTATTCCATAAATCTTTTATTCAGGTTAATATCAAGTCTTAATACAGAAAATGTTTTATAATAAAAATTTACTGAAATAAGTTACTTATATTATCTTAGTACTAAAACGACTGGGTATAAAAGTATTATTAAAAGTACGTACTTACAAACATTTTCGAAAGTTATAGATCTAAAAAGATGATACCTACTACATATAATAATTTTGAGCAATATCTATGCATATATCTAAAAAGATTACATAATATTTTTTTCATAAAACGACACATAAAAAATTCTAAAAAGTTGTCAGAATTAATTTATTAGAATTACTGGATGTTTGATGTCATATTCTGGTTCAATGTACTCGTTCGTATCTACAGGTCAAGAGGCTTATTCGGAGTCTGCACTGGAGTCAAAGGCGGCTCTAAACTCGTGTACACCATATTTAATCTGAAATTTCATAATATTTGTGTTATTTATTTACGCTTACGTTGTGTATAATAAGGGGTGGGGTGTAAGGGGTTCCGACCCCCATTTTCAAAACCGAAGCCAACCTCACCTGCACGTGGTGCACCCTGCTAATTAACAAACCGGGCTTTGGCGACCGGCTGATAGCGGCATAGCGCAGCCTAAAACTGGCACTGATAAATACCCTGACCGCTGACAGCTGCGTCGGCGGTGCGACAAGCTGTGACCAGCGATCCTCGACAAGTATTCCGCCCTCAAGCGTGGAGATTATGGGCCTCCTTCAATAAGAGGAGGCTTAATCCATCAATGGACCGATATAGGCTGGTTACATAATAAGTCTTTTTTCGATGCTCATAATCATAACTTTCAAAATATGATTTATTTTACTATTCTATTATTGAGATTACAGGAACAACTATTATGTTAAGGAAATGGCATAGATAACGACAAAATAATTCGATATCATGCGTAATTTGAGACGTGCGTCGTCAAATAGTTGAGTGATAGCCCACAACGTATGTATCGAAATATATTAAGCATAAAGCTCATCTTAGTATTACCGGCTTACCTGTGTTGCCTGGATACTCTTTCAAAATGCACTTTATGTAGGATGTAGATAGAGGCAAAGAGAACCAGCCCAATGAAGAATGCTATTCCGAGAAGCGCGGGAAACTGTGGAGAGAAACAAACGAATAAAATAACAATCATATACGACGACTTTTGTGGCGCAGTGGGCAAAGACTCAGACGCAGAGGGTTGCGGGTTCGGTCACCGTTGAGGGACAAAAAGTAGCTATTAGTGCATCTATTGTTATTGTATTGTATTTTTGACGGCCTGTGTAGCGCAGTGTGTGAATGTCCGCCTCAGACGCAGAAGGTTTCAGATTCGATTCCCGCTGCGGGACAAATGTTTGCATGTTCTGCAGATATTTGTCTCGGGTTTGGGTTTTTTTCTACGTATGAATATGTATGTATTTACAATTATCAATTTATCAATCATGTGGTTCCCATAATACAACTTTTCTTAGTTTAGGGCTACATGGTGTTGTGTGATTACGTCCAGCATTTATAATATATTTATATTATTTTTATTATATTAGTAACTTTTAATAGCTAAAATTAACATTCAAATACTATTATAAAATTGTGACCACATAAATGAAATGAACTTAAAATCAGTCAGGTGGTTTGGGCGCGTAGCCTGGCCACGAGCTGGTGTTATGGGTAACACTAGCTAATCTCAGTTTGGGAAGATGGTAGTGTGTGTAAATGTACAAAATGAATCCTACTACCTACTAACTACTGTATACTGTGGAATTTTTGTTCCTTCTCCACACGCAAATACTACTCAACGGTACGAGCTGTTTTGCACATAAATAGGTAGTTCTAGGAGGCGCGGATACAGTATTTCGTTTAGGGGAAGGGGGGCAATTTTTGGGTTTGGCAATGTTTTTCACCTATTTGCCAGATAATTCGTTCTTAGAGAAAAATACTTTTATTCCTTACTACGGTACGGTACCATGCAACAGGCAGTGAAGAAAACGAACGAGAAAATTTTCAAGAAAATGTGAGTTATAATAATATTAATTATGATATCAAACGAAACATGAACAAATAACTGCGATTTTTAATATATTAATAGTAAATTATAAAAGCAAATACTAGTAAAGAAGCCGGCGAGCGTAGCGAGCCGTGAAATTTTTACACTAAAACCTTTGTATTTTGGTAATTTTTGATACTATTATAAAAACAAAAACACAGTATTTATTCGTTTTTATTGCTACAAATCTGCATAATTAACAAAAAAGGTGAATGGTCCTCATGACGGAATTCTATTTCTTGTTTTTTGTATGGACACAGTCATTGCCATAAATAGCATTTTACGCGCCCGATGCGAGCTTCTATAACTGCGCCCAAATTTTTTTTTTTTGATCTGTACTGTGGGGTATTCTGGATTTTTATAAGGTGGGTAATGGTTGGGGGCCTTGACTTCTCTAGGTTTGCCAACTTTTTCTGTATCCTACCGCCTTTGCGGTCATTATCATTGTTAAGCCTGGATACTGGCCAGATATAAAATCTATCTCGCGTTCCGGCAAATATGAAGTTAAGGCTGGCTTCTCAGTGCATAGTTCTTTTTCTCATTATAGAAGTTTTTTTTTCTAGCAAAGGTATGAAAAGGAAATCTACGATTTGTGTCTGAATTTCAATCAACTTACTGCCACCCTGCCTATTTCTGCCGTGATGCAGCATTGCTGTGTTTCGGTTTGAGGGGTGTGGGTGCCGGTAAAATTACAGGCACAAGAAGCTTATCATCTTCACGCCTCAAGTTGACGGACGGCATTGCATAGTAGGCCACGTTCCAAAAAAATGTGATCGATGCAATGCTTTGTGATAGGTAATGGTTACCACTTTACATCAGGTGGGCCATGTGCTTGTTCCATCTTCAAGTATCATAATAAAATCTTTATATTAGGTTATTATTATCAACAAAGACTTGGTCCTGATCTGGTACTGTGCACCCCAGAAAAGAAAACTATCATTTATAACTGGATAACAACGAAATAATTAATGAATACTATCACGCAAGGTCTGCGCCCTGTGCCTGGGTTGTGAAAATGGCACTGCCCGATTTACGGCAATGGACAGAATAATTAATAGCTAATTAGTTAACACATGACAAAGTATTGATCGTTCAATGTAACCTAGGTACATAATAAGTACGTGGTGAATTACTAACAATTTAAAAGTTTTATAAAGGTCATAATATCTAGTGTCTTTTGCCGGAGTTCAAGGGGGGTCAATTGCCCCTATTGCCCCCCCTGTATCCGCGCCTGTTATAGAGCTAGAGTTAACATATAGGCTACTTTTCCGGGTCCAAGCGAGCGAAGCCGCAGGCAGAAAGTAGTAATATAATATACAACGCTCAGCACCTTAAAATCACACTTATTACACCTAACCCCCTTATTAGAATTATTTATTATGTTTTGTAAGTAAATTACCTGTTTTTCGCACTCATAATCCCAGTTCACAGACAGTAAATTGTCGTACAATGCCAAGAAGTGATCTACGGGACAGAGCGCGCCGCAGTTAGGTATATTGAGCACACGGGGCTCGACGATTTCCACGGTGTTTCTGTAAGAAATCCGTACGTAGTGCTTGGATGTAGTGTTATCTGTAACCAAAGACAATTCATTATTTATATTAGGGACAAATTATTACATTATTTGCAGATTTGTTTGTGTCGAGTCTGGGTGTTTTTTATGTATAATATGTCAGTATATACAAAAAAAAGTATATAAGTAGTTGGCAGGTAAGTGGTTCCTATAATACAAGCTATGCTTAGTTTGGGGCTACATGCTGTGTTATAGTGTCCAGCATTATTATTTATTCAATTAGCGCAAGTTTACATGTACAGCGCGTTAACGGAGATTAACGGACGTTAACGCACATCAACGCGCGATCAAATTTAAGGAGTTCACATGATAAGGCGGCGCCCTGCGTGGGCGAGCGCGATTGCGAAGCGATCGGACGCGGTGACACGCGAATTCAGTATTCGTCGCGTCCAGTTTGCTCGAAAATTTTCAAGCCAACCCAGATCGCGTTCGATTCAATTCGTGCTGCGCCCCATCGCACCTTACATGCATTTGGTCACGCAGGACACTGTTGTTTTACTCTTATTTTCTTTCACTGTTTCCGCGCCGCACTGCGCCACTTCGCGTTTGCATCCAGATCGCTCACGTAGGACGCCCCGTGAGCGCCGCGTTAACACGCGCTTATATGAGCAAATATCAGGATCTGTCGAAGCGGTATTTGAAGACGTGCGTCACAATTTTGCCACCTGAACGTAGCCTTACCATGTATGAGCTCAAAGAGTACTGTCGAAGTGTAGGTAGGGCACACATAATCATACAATCCGAGTCCGTTCAGCACGCTTGCTACGGTCATATCGTGTGCGCTATAGATCAAAACTTTTGGGTGCTTTTTGTGGCCATCCCAATCAATTTTGTCATCGTTCAGGGCGTCCATCATCTTTGACATGATTTGCTTTAGGAGAGGCCCTACTCTCAATCTTGCCAGTACTGGAGTTGAAGTATCGACAGTGAAACTGCAATGAGAAAAGAATATTATGTTAAATTTATTTTATGGGTCAATAAACCATTTTTCGACACAACGCTATCCCCGGCCTTATTTGACGACTTTATTGTAATTTGCAATAGTATATTGCATCTAACATTCAAGCCAATCTCTCTTGCCCGTGGTGCACCTTGCTTATCAACAAACAGGGCTCTAGCAGCCCGCTGATTACGGCATATAGCCTAATATTATCGGCACAACAATATTCCCTGGCCACCGACGGGCAAGGGGAGGCCTATGTCCAGTCGAAGGATTTAGGCTGGTGTTGTGTGGTCTCCCCCTAATTCTGCCAACCATCTCTATCCTTCGAGTAACCTTCGTCTCATGAAGGCTTCGAGTTCGTCCCACCAACGCTTTCTTGGCCGGCATAGAACTCGCTTTTCATCGGGCTGCCGCCAGGATGTTAGGGCATTCGCCCATCTGTCCAGAGGCACCTCCAGCGTCCAGAGTTATATTATACATAATTATTTTTCCAAGCGACTAATGAATAAAGTACATTAGTATAAGTTTATAATCATTTATTTATAAAGGATCCTAGAAATGTGTCCGCCTACTAAATAATTCCGCTAGCTATATACCCATACGAGTTACTTTGAAAATTGAATGAGTAGGTATTAAACATTAGGGGATTTATCAATGACAGTGCTCATTTAGCAGGGATTGATGGGCACCACCGCTGTGACGTTGCTACCGTGTGCGTTACCCCAGCAGAATTTTTTCTTCTAGAATGAAGTGAGTTCCAGGAATAATTAGTGCATTACTTGCTGTAAATGTGCGTCAAGAAAAAAAATTTGTGCGTGCTGCCGTTTTGGAATAAATCGCAAAAATAGGTTTTCTGCTGGAGTAACGTTCTTCCAGCAGGAAGATTCTAAACGGATGATCCTAGACAAAAATGAATTATATGGGCAGGTAGCTTATATTTGTGCATAAAAGTGCGCAAAAAATAAAATTTGTGCGTCTTAAGGTTTTTGAGTTATTAACTTTCCTGCTGCGGTAACGTTTTGCAAAATCTTGGTTCTCGGAAACCATTGAATGTGCAACTATAAAATATACATGCACGAGTAGCTCTTAATTTGTGCGTATTTGTGACAAAGTAAAATTAACAAAAATCCATACAGTTTTAAAGTAATCTAGCTTTTTTGAAAAACCTTAATTAAACCCTGAAAATTTCAGCTCTCTACGTCCCATATTGAGCTAGTTATAAACGATAGTCTGAAATAAGACCTAGACCCTGGTTTCTGACCTGTGGTCCGACCAAATTCGAATGACCACTAAAAAGCGACCGTTTCATACATATTGATGACCTTCTTAATTTTCCTTACGAGCCGTATTGGTCCTGGATACACTCAAGTACAAAAGTTATTGATACTTTTGCAAACTATTTTAGGATTTAAGAGAAATGAAGTCAGTAGGTACCTATCTAACCACATACCTATCTTTTTAACCGACTACCTCGGAAGGAGGGTTATGTTTTTCGAGAATTTTAAACCTAAATGATTGTTTAACGTAGATAGTTTGCTACCTAGCTAGGCAGAGACTTTCTCCAGTCAAATTTACCTACTCTGGATCGAAAAACACATATATTATGTACATAAACTACTAGGTAGGTACGTTTATCAATATCTTTTTAGTTATTTTTAACTTAAACGTTATCTAGTAAATTATAAGTAATTAGCTAGTTAGGCAGTAGTTAGGTAGTACTTATGTCTGCTGTGTAGTTTACTAGGTAGGTACGCTTATCAATATTTTACAGTCGGGTTTTAGTCGGTTATTTAACTTAGGTATACCTACCTATCTAGTTTATTAAAGTATTTAGCTAATTAGGCAGTAGTTAGGAAGTAGGTACTTATATATATTATGTACATAATATACCTACTCCTTACTATGTAGTTTACTAGGGCAGAGCTCATCAAAAATATAATAAAATATTGTTTTGTAATTTAAAGTAGGTACCTATCACTAATAGTAATAATAGTAATAACCTAGCTACTAGGTAACTATTGATAGGTATATTACCTACTAAGATTCCTACAAACTTAATAAAAAGCATTAGGTATACGTAGTTGGTCATCTATTTTCATATTTAAGTAGGGACCTACCTTTTGGACTAAATATTGTACCTACTTCCTGTTTTGACCTCGCGTGAACCCAATATAATTTTGCGCGCGAAGTATAGCGCGGCAAGTAGACAAGACACGCCGTGGCGCCGCGCCGCATCGAATTTCGGTATTGTAGGTCCTTAAACATTAAAAATAAAATGTACCTACCTACCTGTGACTATACCTACTTGCCTGTAGGTTTTGTATTTCATTATTTTCTAGTTTCAATAAAAACAAAAACCTGCATATAAATATTCTTTCATTTACGAGTACCTATACCGACCTACCTACCTAGTTACCGTCACAATCCATCGGCGGCGAACACTGAGCTCTGTACCTATAGCTATAAAATGTATACCTAGCCTTGTGGTTTTTGATGTTGGAGTTTCTAGGCCGCCAAAAGGCCTTCGACATGGCTTAACGACTAAAAAGTCGCGACCAACATCTTAACGTGCCTTCCGAAGCACGGAAGAGCTCTGATCTAAATGCCACTAAACGGTCACCCATCCAAGTAGTGTCCGGGCGGAGTATTGCTTAACCAAGATGATCTGCGAAGACCAACGAAGTAGGCCACAACATGAGCGCCTCTGACCTTCACTGTTATGAACTTATTAAATAAAATTGCATTGGTTACATTTCGTTTTATTCTCATTTCGGAATATTTATTTTGATCTCGTCTTGGCTAAATAAATGCTTCCAAGCGGAAATTCGTCCTTGGCATTGATACGACGTAGTCACTCGCACTCATTTATTTAAATATATATTCTTCATTATATATTGGGTTGAAATCCAGATAAAGGTTTTATTTTTTGATATTTTGTTTTCACAATGTTAGAAAAATTTCGCAGCTCGCTCTACTCGCCGATTTGATTGCTTCCATTTGATTCGTAGTCGCACCTAACTATGCCCTAAATTGTAGACCAATAAGGGTGTAATGTTCAAAACTACCGTACCCAACTCTAAAAAGTTTGCAACAACACAACAGCGTAATTAGCAATACTTGAAAAAAATTGCAGCTCGCTCCCCTCGCCGATTTCGTATTTTTCATCTAGGGTTACAGTTACCTAGATATTCCAAAAATTCCAAACGTTGTCTGGCTCTTCTTTCTTTTGTACACCTTTACTAGAAAAATTTCGCGGCTCGCTGCGCTCGCCTTTTTGTTTACTAACTTTCCTGAAAATATCTAACTATGCACTGTAAAGTATGATACTAATCGCCCCTACTCAGACTGTCTACTGCTTTGCGATCATCAGCCATGGCATCTTAGGAATCAGGGCCTGACAGCAAGGTGACGGATCCGTACCATTCGTTTCATGTTTTGACCGTAGATTATCTAATTCTAATTAAGTCTAATTATGAAAAGCAAGCTTCTACTGCTGTACTAAGCCGTGACGTCAGGCTGAACTGTTACGCTATCTTTGTATTTTTTTGTTTAATTGACAAAATAAAATAGGGCCATCCCTAGCCTAGGTGTTTATAGATACCATGTGACATTCATTACCTTCACTGTTATGTTATGTATGAACTTATGAAATAAAATTTCATTCATTCATATGTAACATTTTGTTTTATTAATTTAAGAATATTTATTTAGAATTTTAAAATATTAAACATTTAAATTAACATTATCAATTAACAAAAACCGGAAGATGGGATCACACATGTTAAAACTCTGATCTTTTTTTTTTCAAGAATGGTGATAACGCTGCTGAGCCACGTTTATGAAGTGTCAACTTTTAGCCTCCTAAACAAGCTAGGTTCCGAAATCTGGGCGGCAAGTACCGTAGACCGCATACATACGCTTTGGTAGATTATACATAAAAAATAATTGTAAATATTCTGTAATGAATGAATTTATGCCTTTATCAAAATTATATGCAAACAAAATTCGTACTTTTGAACTTGGTGGAAAATGACTGCAGCTTTGGCCTTACAGTAGTATTAAATAAAGTGAATGTGAAAACATAACTTTTGTTTTGTTTTTATAAAAATAGTAGAAAATATATAATCTTCAAAGTTCTGAAACTCGGCAGATATTGACTTTATAACATTGCTCCACTAGTAAAAAATTATGAGAAAAGCATGTGCTACCGGAATATCACATTATTTTTGTTTGGCCGGCACTTTGAGATTTAGCCCCAAAATGTATGGAGCCTGAATGATCTCCTTTATTTTCAGGTCGACGGAGGACCTGTATTACTGATGGACTTTTAACTTTTTAATACTAACCGTATAACGGAAATTTCTGTACGTATGGCAACATCGGCTAGGTAGGCTGGGATTCCCCACGTCATAGATTAAGTACCTACCCCACGTGATGTTTTACAACAATCCAGAGGGCTTACCACAGGTTTTTATAGTTTACGAAAACTTTATAAGTTTCGGTATCTTTCCATACATTTTCAGTACAGCGCCTCTAGGGAAACGTGCATGAACTACGAAACTGTATGGAAAGATACCGAAACTTATAAAGTTTTCGAAAACTATCAAAACCTGTGGTAAGCCCTCTGTTCGCTAAGAATGACAGAGTAGAATTTAAACTAATAAATAAGTGCGAGAGAGATGACCAACAACATGTTACGTCGTGTCAATGCCAAGCACGAAGTTCCGCTTGGAAGCATTTTCTTAGCCAAGCAAGACGAGATCGAAATAATTATTCTAAAATGAATAAACAAAATTTTACCTAGGAACGAATGCAATTTTATTTAATAAGTTCATAACAGTAAAGGTCATGTAGGTAACCACATATTTAAAAACCTAGGCTAGGTATATATTTTATACGTAAGTAGGTAGGTACCGGTAGCTATAGGTACAGAGCTCAAAACGATGGATTGTGTAGGTAGTTACTCGTAGTATTGAATAGTAAATGAATATTTTGATGCAGGTTTTTGTTTTTATTGAAATTAGAAAATAATGAAAAGTAGGTACATTTTATTCTTAATGTTTAAATCAGTAGGTGTGATAAGCTGTGCTATAGTAAACTGCATACCTAGAAGACTTATTTACTACTTACCTACGGCCTAATCAGCTAATTACTTATAATTAACTAGATAGGTAGGTATAAGTTAAAAAACTATGAAAACCAGACTGAAAATTATTGATAAACGTGTCTACCTATTTGTTCCATAGTTTCTGTCCATTAATACCTATGTGTTTTTCGATCCAGGGTAGGTAAATTTTACTTACCTTACTGGAGAAAGTAGAGATTTCAGGCAGAGGCCTAATTAGGTAGCAAACTATCTACGTTAAACAATCATTTAGGTTTAAAATTCTCGAAAAACATAATCCTCCTTCCGAGGTAGTCGGTTAAAAAGATAGGTATGTGGTTAGATAGGTACCTACTGACTTCATTTCTCTTAAATTCTAAAATAGTTTGCAAAAGTATCAATAACTTTTGTACTTGAGTGTATCCAGGACCAATACGGCTCGTAAGGAAAATTAAGAAGGTCATCAATATGTATGAAACGGTCGCTTTTTAGTGGTCATTCGAATTTGGTCGGATCACAGGTCAGAAACCAGGGTCTAGGTCTTATTTCAGACTATCGTTTATAACTAGCTCAATATGGGACGTAGAGAGCTGAAATTTTCAGGGTTTAATTATCATTAAACGCACAAATTTTTTTGTTCCTACCACAATTGTGCGTTAAAAAGGTTTCTTGCATTTTGACGTCAAAGTTATGACCTTATCAGATTTGGTTTAATCGATATTATTCAAAAACGCGTGTATGTACCTTCTTGAAACTTTTTGTGGTTACAAAGGATAACAACAAGAACCGAACACCGTTTACAATGAATTTGTGCGTCTGTCCATTAAAGAGCTAGAATTTTTTTAAGGTTTTTCAAAAAAGCTATATTACTTAAAAACTGTATGGATTTTTGTTAATTTTACTTTGTCACAAATACGCACAAATTAAGAGCTACTCGTGCATGTATATTTTATAGTTGCACATTCAATGGTTTCCGAGAACCAAGATTTTGCAAAACGTTACCGCAGCAGGAAAGTTAATAACTCAAAAACCTTAAGACGCACAAATTTTATTTTTTGCGCACTTTTATGCACAAATATAAGCTACCTGCCCATATAATTCATTTTTGTCTAGGATCATCCGTTTAGAATCTTCCTGCTGGAAGAACGTTACTCCAGCAGAAAACCTATTTTTGCGATTTATTCCAAAACGGCAGCACGCACAATTTTTTTTTCTTGACGCACATTTACAGCAAGTAATGCACTAATTATTCCTGGAACTCACTTCATTCTAGAAGAAAAAATTCTACTGGGGTAACGCACACGTTGCTACCCATTCGAAGTCTGGAGATTTAGCTGTGCCGCTGTAAAGGAGCGCTTATTGCGATCAGCCGACCGCCAGATCCTCGTTTGTTATTTAGCAGGGTGCACCACGGGCAGGTGAGTTTGAAACCCGTTCCGCCCACTTCTGAAGCTTTATAAAAATACTAGCTTCCGGCCGCGACTTCGCTCGCGTGGTACCCGGAAAAAAAGTAGCCTATCTGTCAATTCAGGCCACAATCTATGCATAATCCAAGTTTCATCCAAACCTGTACAGCAGTTCTGGCATGAAAGAGTATCAAAAATAGATACATCCATACATACAGTACAATACCAAAATAAAATTACCTACCTATAACAAGCAGGTTCCCTCATCGCATCCGGGAAGACTTTACGCGTCCAGTCTGGTAAGCTAAAGTTGTACAATTTCTCTATGTACAACACACTGTATAAATTGACAATGTCATTATAGTCCTTCACTTTCATTCCTGTGTATGTTGTCAGATAACTGAAAGAGAAAACAATATTTTTCATCTGTTCCCTATTATGTTAACAGCTGGGAAACATATTTGGTTGTTGTGAGAAACCTCATTAACAAGTTGAATCGTGGTAAAAAATCTTTTGTATTGAATAAACGGAACAAATGTATCGTATTCAAACTAACTTATGTACACAAACTAATAAATGAAATTAAAGGATTGACTTTTTTAAGATAATAATTGTATCTGTATTTTTAAAGAAAACGCAATGTTTCTTAACTTTCTTTCTCGTTTAAACTTTTAAACTAATACACTATTACTATGAAAATTATAATTGGATAAATAATTTTTGATAACTTATTCAAGAATCTATAGATACTGTTACTATAGTTCTAGAGTTCAATTTATAATTTTATTGATTAAATACCACAATAGGCATTTTACCTACTTAATTGTAATTACAACATTACGACAGCCAACTTGGTAACGCTCAAATGGTTTCGCATGTTTTTCTCATTTTATATACATATTTTTAATCCAAATATTTGGCTAACATTATAATAGTGTGATGAATTATAATAATTACTTCAAAGGCATTACTCTTATATCAATTTAACATTTTATGTGGGCTTTTTCGCTATATAATATTAATTTTAGTTTTTTTTGTATAGCGGATTTGTTTTTAAACCCCATGCTAAAAACTATTCATACATAATTGATAGCTCGATTGGTATTTGACCAAGACTTACTACAATAGAGTACCTACTTATCTACTAAAAAAACCCTTCATATTAAAATATTACTTTTGTCAATATATCATTACTACCACAGGTTATTCTGGCCTGGGAGCAACAATGTCAACTCTAGTCAAAAGTCAGCTTTACCTATATACCCACATAATTTACTTACATAATAACCTGATACTTCTTAAAGAATTAACTCTGTAATCGTGTTTTATTTTAAATTTCGTTTAAAATCGCACGTCGGCTGTATTAAATGAGTAACTGCTTATGCTTTTAATTCGCGTTATGCCTAAAATAAAATCAAACTTTACCTTCACAACTTTTCATCACGATTTTTATTATTACATTTTTACTTATTACGTAATGAAATTGATTTAGGTTTCTTTATACATTTTTATTCATTCCTTTTGACACAAATTATTTCTCTTTTTAACCGTCTTCAAAAAAGGAGGTTCTCAATGCGGTTGAATTTTTTTTCTTTTTTTAATGTTTGTACCTCATAACTCCGTCATTTATGAACCGATTTGGAAAATTATTTTGTCATATTTTCATTTTTTCTCCTTTCCAATTGGTCCCATATAATATGAACCCTTATTTGAAGAAAAAATATCAACCTAATTGAGAAAACAGGAATGAAGATTTTATGAGCTCGAACCTTTTTTCATATTTTATGTTTGTTACCTCATAACTCTGACGGAGTTTTTTGAACCGATTTTGGAAAAAAAATTCCCGTCGTTGAGGGTTTTCTTTTAGTTTGGTCCCAATTCTAAGGGTGAGAAAATTTTATGGACATGAATTTTATTTATATTATACACTCGAGAGCAATGAATCCGGGTCACTCAAAGAATCCAAAAAATCTCGGAAAGTAAGAATGCTAGGTTAATGCAATAAATTGTATTTAATAGACAATTTAATACTCCTTAAATGAAAGTTAAAAAAATATGAGTCACCATACATTTTATTTACACAAAATTACATAAAGAAAAAAAACTGCTGATCTCTCCTTAAAACAAAAATAGGAAACATGAAATTTTTGAACTTTATGACGATTTTCTTGAATTTCAATACTTCGTATTACCTCCTCCTGCTTCCATTACTGCGTTTACGCGGTTTGGCATGCTGTACACCAAGTTCCTTATACGATTTTGGGGAATATTCTCCCATTTCTCTGTGAGAGCAATTTTGAGCTCAGGAAGCGTGATTGGGGGAGGGTTTCGTTGTTTTACGCATCTCCCTAGCTCGTCCCAAGCATGCTCGATCGGGTTGATATCCGGGCTGCGCGCTGGCCACTCCATACAAGTAATGTTCATCTCTTGAAGGTAGTCATTCACAATCCTACCTGTATGAGGTCGGGCATTGTCATGCATAAATATAGCATCCTCACCCAAATTGACCATAAATGGACCAACGTGTTCGTTGAGGATTTCTTCCACATATCTTACGCTAGTTAAAGAGCCGTTTTCTATGATCACCAGCTCTGTGCGACTTTCAGAGGAAATTCCGGCCCACACAAGTACAGACCCACCACCGTAGGCTACTTTTTCTTCGATGCATGCTTGCTTGAATCTTTCCCCTGGTCTTCTATACACTCTGTGTCTTCCATCGTGCTTGTAGAGCATAAATTTTGATTCGTCGGAGAACATAACTTTCGACCAATCTTCAATACTCCAATTTACGTGGTTCTGGGCATATCTTAGTCTTGAAATACGATGGCCACGCTCCAGTTTAGGGCCGTTTGCAGGTCTAAGGGGTTTTAAGTTAGATTCAGCAAGCCGACGTCTTACTGTCCATGCACTTGGGTTACTTCCTCCGAGGCGTCGAAACTGATTTGTGAGTTCAGTTCCTGTGAGAAAGCGATTTCGAAGCATGGTGTTCACCAAGTATCGGTCTTCTCGTGCTGTGGTACACCTAGTTCTGCCCGTTCCTGGTCTGCGTAGGTTAGAACCAGTTTCTTCGTAACGTCGGAGAACTCTTTGTACTGTTGACAGCGACACACCGACAGTCCTGGCTGTATCGCGCTGACTCCGGCCGGTTTCCACCAATGTAAGTATTCTGGTGCATTCTTCAAGTGTAAGCGACATGATTTCAGCTTGAATAATGAATATTGAGCACTATCAACCTCGAGGAGGTAATACGAAGTATTGAAATTCAAGAAAATCGTCATAAAGTTCAAAAATTTCATGTTTCCTATTTTTGTTTTAAGGAGAGATCAGCAGTTTTTTTTCTTTATGTAATTTTATGTAAATAAAATGTATGGTGACTCATATTTTTTTAACTTTCATTTAAGGAGTATTAAATTGTCTATTAAATACAATTTATTGCATTAACCTAGCATTCTTACTTTCCGAGATTTTTTGGATTCTTTGAGTGACCCGGATTCATTGCTCTCGAGGGTAGTTATCGTCTTAAAGTCAGATTCACAAAAAATTCGGAAATATACAATAATTTAAAAAAAAAACGAATTCATAAACAAAAACTACAAAACCAAAAAGTTAATAATAATTGCTTATTTTTTGTTCATATGACTTACAATCAATTTATCCCGTACGATCTATGCGTTTACCACATAGGTGTATCTAGATACCTACCTGTTATTTTAGGAGTCGGTGTCAGCCTGCAAAGGGGTTAACGGGTACGGGATAAATTGATAGAAAAAAAGGTTGATTGTTAATCGAATGAACAAAAAATAAGCAATTATTTTTTACTTTTTAGTTTTGCAGTTTTTGTTTTTGAAGTCGGTTTTTATTTTATTTTAAATTATTATTTATGTAAATACTGTTTTGACTCACTTCCAATAATCTAAATCAATCGTTATATCATTATTCTCCTCATACTCAAATTTCATTACTTGGTTTTCATGACATGACAAATAACATGCATTTGGACACCAAAACAATCGGACTAAAATTCCGCTGCATTTGCAGGAGTCGTGAGTGACCTAAAAAACGTTAGATCGACTAAAAATTGATAGATTTCTGAATAACTGCATACGTTAAAAATCATATCATTTAATAACAGTTCTTGTGTTATCACAATAACTTTATATCACATTTACCATTTTCCGTCAATCTAGTTTCAAGCACAAATTACATATCTTAAAAATTAAATTTTCTCGAACATCCTTGGAAGTTTGAGCATTATTTTGACAACCTTCTTCGAGATAAATCGAAATAGATGTACTGGCCAAATACATGCGAGAAGCGGCCGGCAAAAGTTGTATGAAAATCCATATCTGTCATGTTTTAGCGGCCAATGGCCAAATAAATAACTATGTACTCATATAGCGTGAATTTAATAATGGAACGATCTTTTACCTACTCTTAGCCCTATATTTCACCGGGAGACCATGGCGGCGCAACCAGTCACCGGCTACCGACAAAATGTATACCAGCTCTACAGAGAGTTACTCACCTGGTGTCCGTTTGGTTGCGCCACCAATCAGACCCCACCATACATTTTGTTGGTAGCCCGCGACTGGTTGCGCTGCCATGGTGTCCTGGTGAAATATAGCCCTTACTCTGAAACATGGCAACCAAGGAGGTCAAATCAAAGGTTTTATTTACATTACGAACTGGCTTGCAAATAGAAAGTTATCGCTGAGTTTTTAAGGTTGAGTTTATTCAAGTCAGATTGAGATTCCATCCACTGTTTGGTGATTTTAGATAATCTACCTGTAATTAAAGGAAGTATCACAACTCCAATTTGTGGTTATGGATAATTTACTTTCTAAAAGTTATAGATAACTTCCACATGCTCATTTGTAGTGACCTTGATTCTACTATCTTCATAAATGTTCAATTTATAGATAATAAAAATGTATTTTTATTAAACTGCTATAATAAAATCCACACCAATAATAATAATATTAACATTTTGTTTTCATGTCTGTATCAACACTTTTGCAATTGCAATTAGTATGTGCATGTTGCAAGCACATTACAACCACTTTATTAGCCCTAGCATCCACATGTTTACATTAAATAATTCTGATGCAAATGGAGCTGCATATGTCAGCTGTTTAAAAATTTGATTCTTCATTAATAAAAGAAGTAGGTTAAAATACTTACTCCATTAATTTTTGGTATTTCATTAGTCTTTCTTTAAATGCTTTGGAGTTTGTGGCCTTTTTATATTCTTGGTTGTATGCAGGGCATGGCTTCATCATATATAGTATTTCATCCTCTTTTTCTGGCACAGTATGCACCGGTACAGGTTGCCATAACAGATTTTTATTCCAGACAGAATCGCCAATAGGTGGATACATTCCTGAAGGTTTGATAGAAAATTAATACATCTACCATTCTACTTATAAGCTAGTGAAAGTTAACCAAATTGTTTAATGTTAGGCCTGTCACTGTTTGTTATTATCCAATGATAAGTGATGGCAATAGTCTAACCATTGTTCATCTTTTGTGAGTTTTGTTTATGCAAAGCCAATAAATGTTCTTGTTGGCACAATAGGCTGGCTGTGGCATTTACAATTTATTTATTCACAGACAGCTTAGGGTTGATATGTGTATAAAACAAGGTATTTACAGGTTTTTATGAGTACACTTTAAATATATGTCTAATCTATTTTTGAAATAGTTCACTGATGGAGCACTAACTACTGTCTCTAGTATGTATAAGAGACTGGAAACTTGCAGGTTCAAAGAAATAGTTTTCCCAAACACAAAATTGTATGCTGATTGCTGTTATGTATAATACCAAACTAAACAATTGTTTTAAAAAAATCTCACCGGCAAGATTAGCCTGGGCAGACATAAGTGTTCGGTCTACATCTGTGGATCTTATGTAGATCTCTGTGGGATCATAATGCGATGAAAGTAAATGCTGAAATAAAAAATAATTTGATTAGTGAATTTTTTAATGATTTAGCATCTTATCTGCCTGACGGCCTCTGTGGCGCAGTGGGCGAAGGTCCGCCTGAGACGCAGAAGGTTACGGGTTCGATTCCCGCTGCAGAACAAATGTTTGCATGTTCTGTAGATGTTTGTCTCCGCTCTGGGTGTTTCTATGTATGATATGTATGTATTTACAAAAAAAATATATATGTGTAGTATATCAATCATGTGGTTCCCATAATACAAGCTCTGCTTGGTTTGGGACTACATGATGCTGTGTGATAACATCCCGCATTATTTATTCTATTTATTTATTATTTATCTGATCTGATCTTAAGCATACCCCCTTTAAGTAAATACTATTTTAAGTACACCCCCTTATTCATAAACCAATGTCATTTTATAATGCTTGAAAAAGTAAGCTTGTCCGTCATATAAATGTAAATAAAAAGAGGTGACATGATACTGTTATGTTATGAATAGGATGGTCAGTCTACTGGACTGTTATTTTCAAACTATACTCATAATTACTTGAGAGTTTGTGCATTGCTGAAAACAGTAAAGGAAAACAAGGAAACTCCTGGCTTAGTCATGAGTAATGAACATGTCTTTCTTGTAAGGCCGACTAGGCTGGGAGGATAGTTTTGGAGTCAAATTTTATCATCTAGACTGGATACAAAGGCTTAATCGTACTTGTGCAATGAATGACAAAAAGAAGTGAATATAATAACTAAAGATTTAAATAAGATATTATGCGAACTGTCAAGTATTGGAACTCTCAACCATTTTCAGTCTTTACCTGTTATTAATAATCTGATACAATATAAGTCTAGAGTCAATAGGTCTTTCTGGACCTTTGTGCTGTGTTCTTGAACTTACCGATTTTTCGGTATTTCTACCGATATGGGCTCTGTCCTACCGAAATACCGAATTGCAACGATTTTTCCACAATTTCAGAGAATACTTAGAAATTATACCGATTTTTCTACCAATTGTAGACTTTAAAGTTGGCAGCGCTTATCATTTATGTTAGAAGTTATGGGAAATCCCTAAATAGTATTATAGGTGTTATGTAGTATAGATGTTATGTAGTATAGTATAGTAGTAGTATAGAAGGGATCACAGTACATATTCAAGGAATACTACAACTGGATGTTATCAGGGATTTCCCGCTCGGAAATTCACTGCCATTCACTATTGAAACTGGAATTCAGATTTTATTTTTTCATTTATTTTCTTAACTTCGAAGAGAAAGTTTCCTTATCTTAATATCGAAAAAATATGATATTATAATAATTAATAAGTTAAAAATATGTCATCTGACAAGGAAGCGCGAGCACAAAAAGAATAAAATTTCTACAATATTGAAAAGAAGGGGAAGAATAATTTTCAGTCTGACTGCAAGATAGTCGTAAAGGCGTAAGCTTTGCCAATTGTAAGAGTTGAAATAACATTGCATAAGGGAAAGACACTCTAGAGAAACTTAGTTCTTCACAAGTACACTCGGTTTTAAACGAATTTGATTGAATATTTTATATTTTTTGTCATATACCGATTTTAAGTACCAATATACCGATTTTAGTGGACAGCTTTACTGATATCGCACTTTGACATTCGAGAACACTGCCTTTGTGCACCATCTTAGATTACAATGTTACTTAGCATCAGGTGAGTTCGTGATCTTTCTTTGAGTAAGTGTTTTCATAAAGGTATAGAAAATATGTATGTCAGGATGAGGTGTGTGTTGGTAACATACCGAGTATCGTTTCCGCAGCCACTGCCCCAGGGCATAGTGTTGTTGTTTGCCAGTATTTGTCAATTCGCCGAACTTGACCGGCCACAACGATTCATTACGGTAGGGGTCCCTAGGGTATGGATCTACAGGTGTCCTATCGCCGTGCCTGAACAGTACAGCTGCAAATCGCACTCTCTCATCGCCCACACAATATGATGCACTCAACATTAGTATTAATGATAAAGAGAATGAGATCATTTTAATAAATTTAATATCCAATTTTATTTCGTGGAGACACTCAAATCAACTCACAAAGGAAATCTATCCGGTGGGTGAGCGAACTAAGGTAGCGTGGGTGAGGTAAACTATGCTCTGCTCAAAGCTACAAGGAGAAAATAGGTTTAGGTATGAAGGTACATTGGAAATCTCTGAGGCTAAATGTAAACAAACAAATGTCACGAAATGTCAGTGTCAAAACTTTTAGTAGTGGGCGCTAAACATTTTATAAAGTGGATCAAAATATAAAATCGTCTGTCGATTTTACGTTATGCTGGTAAAAATTATTTGTACTGCAGGTAGTACAAATAATTTTTGTAGGTTAAGTAGTAGGAATGTACCTACACATAAAAATGATATTTTTCTCTTTACTAAATTTTTTGAAGTCCTAGAATGTGCTGTGTGGTTTTGATGTAATTATTAGTTTATTAAGCATGAAGCATACGAAGAAGAAGATTGTCGAGTGTTCAATCAGTAAGTTCAATCTCTTAGTAGATACCTACTCGTGTACAGGATAATTTTTATCGTTGGCTTGCGAAAAAATTTTAAAATCCTTGAAACTATAAAACACTCAAATCAAATTACCTAGGTATTTACGTGACATTACTTTCGTGTCGTATTTTCTCGTTGAAAACGGAAAACGTATACATGAGTTGAGTGGCGACACATTGCGACTTGTCAGTCATTCGCATCGTCGTCGTTCGCGTTGCCACTCAACTCGTGTATACGCGGCGTTACAGACTGTCATCGCTATTTGGTATTTCTTCTTCGTCTTTTCTATTTGGTTCTCGTTCCGTCCAGTGTGCGTTGTAAAGGTATTCGTCCGATTGACTCGACGAGAACTTCGGCGAAACAATTGCCTATGAGTTTTGACACGTAGGCACATAATCGTTGTGTTGGTCACTAGCTCATACAAAGAAAAAGAAGAAGAAAATTGTCGAGTGTTCAATTCAATCATTGTAGTTCAATCGTATTCGCGCACAGAATAAATTTTATCGCTGGCTTGCAAAAACATTTTAAAACCCTCTAAACTAAAAAACACTTTAATTTATGTACTTAGGTGTATACGCGACATTACTTCGTGTAGTATTTTCTCGTTGAGAACAAAAAACTACGCGGTTTTCCGAAAAATCAACTCCCTTCGTGATGATGATGATGATGATAAATCACTCTTAGGAGTGTGCTATGAAAACGATCCAAAGTTAACAGAACCCTTGCCGGTGTTCCAAGTATCGAGAATTTTTCTACCATGAAATTTTATTTATTTAATAACTACGTCTAAAACGGAATAAAAATAAAAACAAATACGCCAAAATAAAGTTATAATTATAATTAGTCAGGTCCAATTGAAGGAAATAATATTACGTATATATTGACAAAGTTCCGAAAAATAATAAACGCTACTATGAACGTAGCATTGCTTTTGGTCTGGTAACACCTTTGTTTACATTTAGCATCAGAGATTTCCAAGTCGACTATATTTTAGTGAATTAACAATCAAGAAATTAAACGTTACCTATCACTAGCAATTTCAATCACAGATGATCATAGAGTCACAGATTAGTATCCATACATACACCTACAGATTTTCGCCAGTGTTGCCGTTTTTTATTTGGAGATAATGCTGAAACTTGGAGCAAATAATGCTAAAATAAATGCTAAATAACTTTTGATAATAATAAAATGCTACAATCCAAATTTTATCCTCGTATAGCAAACTGAAGTGGTTAACTGTTAAAATAGATGCATATTCGCATCTAAAGAGCGCAAGAGATTACTCTGCTCTTTGCGTATTATGACGAATTTGCAACGTAGGTTAATTACTATTCATTGACTTTTCACATTTTGCATGTTTTGCGGTGGAGATGTGTTGCTTTAATCAGTAATTTTAATCTATTATATTTATATTACCTTGACAAAATTTGCAATATCTTAAACCCTGTCATGTAGTCGTTCTATGCCGAGTCTTAACATGGGCTCCCACCAATGGAATATATTGTTTTCCTAATAATTGTAGCTAGTAAGTTTACTTAATTATTGGTTTTTTATTATGTGCAACCCAATGAAGAAGATAACAAGGTTAAAATATCACACTTTTATGTACGTAGAATCAAAGTCTAAACCGTTCACATTATTCTAGTTTTTATTTCACATCGATCGGTGCAATATTACCGAAGTTATAAGCATGGGAAGTTTACATAGGTTTTTTAAATCTCGCTAGTGATCGCGAGTAGCGCGTGACGTCATCGCTCCTATACCGCGGCGGGCGTCCGTAGTATATTTCGCTGCTAAGTTGTTTTTATTAATTTAAAAGAATGCTCTGGTTATTTTTATTACTTTAAAATAATGCTGATTGAGTGAGTGTATCGTGTAAATTGTTGTTTTAGAACTAAAATGGAAGAAGGATTTCAATCTAACAACCTTCCCATAGTTCACGATATGATGGTGGCAGAATATTTTATAAAAATAAAGAAATCATTAACCTTGGAATGGTTCAATAAACTGCGAGTCGAGTACCCTACATACCTACTAATATATAAATGCGTCTGGGAGCCCCCCTTAATTCATTTTAATTTAATTTAATTATTTATTTTTGAAGTAAATATATAAACCAAATATTCTGTGAATATTTCAAGCGTCTACCTGTTGCCGTTATTAATATCGAGCAAAAAAAACGGTAAAAAAAGTGGCAACAGAAATACATCATCGGTGAACATTTCAACTGTCTAACTATCACGGTTCATGAGATACAGCTTGGTGACAGATAGACGGACAGACCGACATACCGACGGACAGCAAAGTCTTAGTAATAGGGTTTCCGTTTTTATCCTTTGGGTACGGAACCCTAAAAAGCATATTACTAGCAAAAACCAAGTGCCTACCTAGTCTAGCTACTAGGTACTTAGTTAGTATTTCAGATGGCAAGGTTAAGTACCTATTACTTAGTATTTCACTTGGTATTTTAACAATTGACATCGAAATGATACTCACAACAATATATATGCTGTTGTTTTTGGCCCTAATGGATGTGCTCTTCTCATAGCATTTGTAAATTTTTTCTGATTTTCGCATCCTTAAGAACGTAAAAAACAACTTTTCAGGTGTTTTTGTGGCCCTGTTTTTACACTGAGACACAATACAACATTTATTGGATTGACTCATGTAATTTTTATTGTTTCTTATTTAAAATAAACAAAGTAGTTCCGCGCGCGACGGGCACATTGGGGTAAATGCTTTGAATCTCTGAGTTACTCGCGTGGAGACAGGACCCGTTACGTCATCAACGATATCGCGCTCGTTCCGCGGCTTAGACCGAAAATGTTAACTTTGCACTTTGATATCTCGGTCAGTTTTAGAGATAAAAAAATAATAAAAACTCAGTAACAGTTGTTCTCGTAATTTTTTTTGTTTTTTTTTTGGCATATATAACAAAAAATGGTTTTCTTCTCAACTTCAATAAGTTGAGTGACAATTGGGTTACAATAATATAATTGCCGTGACACCTCACGGCTAAGACCGCTTCAACAGGCTTTCTGCCGAAGCACATGGTGAGTGGCGACCTGTTTAATGTCTATTTAAGCTTACTTCTAAGTTAACTAATTTTTCAGTGTAATTGTAAAAGATGTTGAAATAAATGTTTTCTTTCTCTCTTTCTTTCTTCTTTTCGCGCTAATTTTGCTCATTTATTTACATGAGCAGCCATAATAAACTAATATATTAAATTGAAATTAGACGTTAAATTTATGAGCACTCAGTACAGTGCAAACAAATCGTTTGTAACAAATTAACAATCGCCAAGCAAAAGCTAAACATAAATTTCGGGGAAATCCTAGTTTTTTAGAGACAGTTGCCATGCTACTTAAAAAAACTACTATGAGTCAATAAACAAATGTCTCTGGTTTCTATAAAATCTTTAAAATTCCTTACTTACGGTAACGTTCAAAAAATGCTTATCAATAAATATGCTAAATGCAAATTTTTCATGCTAGTGGGTCTTGAAATATGCTAGAATTAGCATTAAAAATGCTAAAACGGCAACACTGATTTTCGCACCCACAAAACAAAATACTTCACTTCACACAGGAATACTTCACTTCACCACTTCACTTCACTTCTTTACTAAATGGCTTCTGGGATAGTTTCCACAATTTCGCCAGTATCAAGTGTAATTGTTCATAATAATATGAGGCAACGTAGTACAGCTTAAAAGTCCAGTCGTTCAGTCTTCAGTCAGGTCCTGGGCCTCTAGCCAACCGGTATTTGCTACGAAGCGATTCTATTTCGTCCATCGTCATCGTTCGGCAGCGATACATCCAAATATTGTACAGTTCAATAATTATTTAGCCGCGTACAATATACAGCTCAATAATTATTGAGCTGTACAATATTTGGATGTGTCGCTCCCGAACGATGACGACGGACGAAATAGAATCGCTTCGTAGCAAATACCGGTTGGCTAGAGGCCCTGTTTTTTGCTATAGCAATGGCGACTATAACAAAAACCGATCGGCGCACAATCTTCATCAGAGAGTTTCCGTCCAAATCTTCTCTAATCCATTTCACTAATACTTGTATCATATTACTAACGTATAACGGTTAAAATACCATTATTAAAAATCGATATACATTAGAAAAACACTACCAAATAAAATTTAATAAAAAAAGCTCAGCCGTCGTTCAAGATGTAAAAAATGGTGTCCAACAGGAATACATACATTACCACAACATTACTGCAAACATTGATGACAATGAAGAAGATAACAAGGTTAAAATATCACACATTTATGTACGTAGAATCAAAGTCTAGACCGTTCACATTATTCTAGTTTTTATTTCACATCGATCGGTGCAATATTACCGAAGTTATAAGCATGGGAAGTTTACGTAGGTTTTTAAATCTCGCTAGTGATCACTAGTAGCGCGTGACGTCATCGCTCCTATACGGCGCCGCGCGGCGGGCGTCCGTAGTACATTTCGCTGCTAAGCTGTTTGCTCTCGTGCGCTCTGATTATTTTTATTAATTTAAAAGAATGCTGATTGAGTGAGTGTATCGTGTAAATTATTGTTTTAGAACTAAAACGGAAGAAGGATTTCAAAAAGGCCAATCTTACAACCTTCCCATAGTTCACGATATTTTATTTTATTTTTATTTATTTATTTTAGAAACAACAAACAGTAACACTTAAATAGTACTATAAAAAAATATTATATTAACATAAAGTTCCTTAAGTGATACCAGCCCCGTTGTCCACGAATTTACTGTATAAGGTAGGGTAAGGGCGGTGCTGGGTAGAAAACTTAAATTAGTTTAGTTTAAGATTAGGTAAAATTTAAATTAGGTACCTACTTAATTTAGTTTAGTTTTGTACATGACATATGTAACGGTAACATTTAGGGGCCGATTTTACAATCGTCAGTCACCACTATCATTTTAGATGATTTGATGATAATATTAATATAATTTTGATACTGGAATTTCTGACAATTGAAAGATCGGCGCCAAGGGACTAATCAACAGTAAATACAACTATTGGATAACAATATATTATTTATGGCTTTCTTGAACGAAGCGGGTGAAGTTGCAAAGAATTCTGTTTCTATGAAATACTCGTTAAATGACCTCATCATTCTGTATAGTGGAGCGCGTTCACCTGCATTCGTTTTACAAGGAGAATGGGCAAAAAGGTAGCGTTTGCGAGTCTCTCGTGTTAGGTATGAACGATACGGCACGTGAATGTATATTTGGTTTAAGAGTTTAGTACAGTCGAACTTATTATGGCAAATATTATATAATAAGAGTTGGTCAAGTAGCATTCTTCTCATTTGAAGGGTAGGTAGTGAAAATTTATTTAAAAGAACGTCATACGAGGACTTCGAACGAAAACAACGATAATTCATTGAGCGGAGAAATTTGCGTTGTACGGTCTCAATTTGAATATGATATTTGGAATAGAAAGGGTTCCACACCGAGGTGGCGTACTCCAACTGCGATCTTATTAATGAGGTATATAACAGTAGGTAAGATTCAGGCCTTTTGAAAGGGACACTTCTTCTCATTACGAAGCCATACAGTTTGTAGGCTTTATTGACTATGTGATTTATATGTACATCGAAGTGTAATTTGGAGTCCATAAGTATTCCTAAGTCTCTTATCACGGATACCTTATCCAACGGAGTACCACATAAAGAGTATGAGTAGCCTATAGGATTAATTTTTTTCGTAAAAGTAATAGACTTACATTTAGTAAGGCTGAGATTTAGTTTGTTTGCTTTGCAATATGTAGTGAGACGATCTAGATCTTCCTGTAGCTTGCAACAGTCGTCGAAGGTAGCAATTTGACGATAGATTTTTAAATCGTCAGCATAAAGTAGAAATCGACTATGTTTGAAGCAGCTATTGATGTCGTTAATAAAAATAACAAAAAGCAACGGTCCGATATGATGGTGGCAGAATATTTTATAAAAATAAAGAAATCATTAACCTTGGAATGGTTCAAGAAACTGCGTGTCGAGTACCCTACATACCTACGAATATATACATGCATCGGGGAGCCCCCTTAATTCATTTTAATTTAATTTAATTATTTATTTTTGAAGTAAATATATAAACAAAATATTTTGTGAATATTTCAAGCGTCTACCTGTTGCCGTTATTAATATCGAGCAAAAAATCGGCAAAAAAAGTGGCAACAGAAATACATCATCGGTGAACATTTCAACCCTAGACAGAGAAAGCAATAGACGACGAGATATCTTCATCGCATTCTTTCAAGAAAGAGAACTACTTATGCGTGCTTCATGCAACTAAGGGAGACCGCACTATATGATTTGCTGTCCCTTATCGCGTGCCGGTTTTTTCGTTGTTTAGCGCAAAATTGCGCTAAACAAACTATGGCAGCTAGCAGCAGTTTTCGAAGATTTTGTGAAAAACTTGCTTGAAACTAAAGTATTACCTGGAAAAATTATGTTTAATCTATTGTAAATCAATAATAACAAATTAATCTTATGGATTTCTCTATCAAAATGGATCGTTGTAGTGTATTTTGGTGCAAAAGTGGCAGTGATCAAAACATTCCGGATTTGTCTTTTCATTCGTAAGTATCGTACTTTTGACGAGGTATTTATTCAAAATTGGATTGTTAACTAGACTTCCACAATAAATAACAACATTTAGAGCAAAAATCTTTAAGAAAATAAGCCAAAAAGTGAAATTCAATTTTGTTTGGTTTTGTTTGGTGTTGCCGGCATTTGAAATGAATTTTCCCCACTGCACATTAATTTTTGGCTCAACTTTCATTTATTTGTAGTGAGCTAGGTGGCTGGAACTTTTGTAACAGATAGGTCTATATCTAGGAAGCCTAAATCTAAAATGGCGTAGTGCGGAAACAAATAGTTTTTGAGATATGATTATTCGAAAATTCAAATTTTTTACTTAATTTCGTCAAACTTGATGACACTGCGGGCAATTTTTTTTCATCACTGAATAGCGAAAACATGGTCTTCTTCTTTTTATTTATTGCCTCTGTGGTATTTTTTGGTAATTGGACATTGATAATGATATTTCTCGTTGTTTTCCCGGAATAGACAGTCGGTTATCAGATTTTTTACAACCACCTGGAAATCCTTCCCGCAGCAGTAGGTTCTAGGACACCCCAACTTGAGTAGCAAAGGTTCTAGATATATCACAGAACTGACGCAGATCACCCCGATGCCACGTAGTCTTGTGGTCCCTATGCGTAGATTGGATATAAAAAATGTGGAACCAGAAGTTCGCGTGGAAGATCCTGAGTGGAGCTAGCCCGCGAGGACGAGTGGACGAAGCTACACTCAGGGCCGACGAGGTCAAATACCCGAATCAAATATCAATTTTTATGATTTGAAACTGTTTTTAAACTGATCATAGGTCATAGGTCCCTCTCCCGGTAGTGTGTTTTGACGTATATTGTTTAATTTTTTGTCTCTCGTTAACCTCAAAACTTAATTATTTTTTTCTCGGAAACTGTGAGATTCTCTCTTTTAGAGGGAGGGTCCTCACTCCCTCCCTGCCCTTCCCCACCCCCTAAATTCATTACATATAAAGGAAAGTCGTTTCATTTTTTATTAGAACTTTAAATTATATAATTTCTTTGGTTCATTATTATTTGCATAGCCTGGTTTAAAGATGACGTTTTAATTTCAGAATAAAAAACCAAAGGGCCACGTAATTCAATGGATGGTAACTGAAAATACACCTGTATGTCTCCAGTTACGTGAATCTTCCACAGTAAGTATAAAAAACTTTAGTCTATTTTGATACGGATTTTATCGTTTAAAAGCCATGTATATTTGGTCAACCTTGACTAACCGAGGTCTTAATGACTGTATAGGAAAATAGACCACGAAAACCAAAGAATTCATAATTTTTTTATATGTTGTGCTATAAATGTTAGGTTATTGTTATTATTATTATTATCATACCTACAATAGTAGAATTCGTTCATTTTTGTCTTGGTTTAAAACTGTTTTTTTTTATTTCAGACTAAAGAACCAGAGGCTACGTTAAATCAACGGATCATTAAGATTTAAAACGGATTCGGGATTCGTCAGTCACAACTGACAGCATTTTTTGACAATACACCTATATGCCCCCCAATTATTTAAATCTGCCACAGTAAGTAAGTATCAAAAAGCCTAAGCTATATTTTATCAAAACCGGGTAAGTGAAACCCAATATACTGCTTGCCTTCTCCGAAGTACCCGCAAATTGAATTAGCTAGTTGTGGGTTCAATTCCCACTGCGGGGCAAGTGTTTGCATGTTCTGTTTGGGGCTACATGATGTTGTGCGATTACGTCCCGCATTATTTATTTATTTCCAATGGACTTTGGCTGACAGGAAAGAAATACTTTAATGTTAGCTCCAGTTTTCACTAAGATTTTATACTAGCTTCTGCCCGCGGCTTCATACGCATGGTACCTGGATAAAAATAGCCTATAATGTTATTCTTGGTGTAGCTCTACATAATGTGCAATGACAATTTGTTATATAGGTATACCTAGTTAACTACCTACAAAGCCTCGGTCTACCTACTATATAACCATATTGCTAAATTTACCCTTAGACAGGGTTTATGTGAGATACCTTACCTATAAACTGTAACATAATGCAATTTAACACCATGTATTTACTCCGGTGATCTTCGCAGATCATCTTGGTTAAGCAACACTCCGCCCGGACACTACTTGTATGGGTAATCTGGATGGCATTTAGATCTGAGCGCTTCCGCCCTTCGGAAGGCACGTTAAGATGTTCTTCCCGGCTTTTTCAGTTGTTAGCCATGTCGGTGGCCTTCGGGTGGCCTAAAAATTCCGACATCAGAGTTGGCCACTACTTCATACGAAGAAGAAGAAGACCAATATGTTCCATGCCTCAATTCATATGTTTCATCATCATCATCAGCAGCATTGTATTGTATTTGTATCTAAATTTTGCGTGAGGGAGAAATAAACAATACTCAGTAGCTTTCACCTTTATTATATTAGTAGGATTGCTAGCCTTTTATGTACGTATTTCCTACAGATTACATTTGTTATGTTTAAATACCGAAATTAATTTTTGATTACTGTATTTAGGGTAAATCACCATCATACACACCACGAAGGCTGCGGAAAAAAATTGCGTTGGACTGCTAAGCTATTAGAAGATACGCGAAAAACTGCGAGCTCTTGGGGAAAAAAGTTGGCGTTTAATAAAAAAGTAGCAAATTTAGAAAATATGATAGCAGAATCGAAAGCATAATTTTCTAAATGTTGAAGTTTTGGAGAAATAAAAATATATTTCCTATAATTCTATTCTTTTTTACATGTAGGAATTTTGAAAGCTTATACAAGAAACATAAAGACATGCGTGAACGACAACTTAGGACACAAATAAATAATATGATATTTTTGCCGTTCTGTAAAAAATCAATGCAAAAGATATCTTTATTCATGTCCGTTAAAATATTCAATAGTCTCCCCGAAGACTTGAAAGATTTGACACTTAGCCTTATTAAAATGAGACTTCACAAATGGCAACGACTTAAAAAAAAATTCGTCATGCTATTAATCTATTAATTAATACTGTACCTGCAGTATTAATTGATGGATTAATACTTTACCTGCATGACATTAATTTCTTGTTAGATTTATATTTTACCCATTATCATCATCAGCCTATAGCAGTCCACTGCTGGACATAGGCCTCCCCTAATGAGCGCCTGAGTCCCTGTCCTGAGCTCGACGCATCCAGCTTCTACCAGCAGTATTTCGCAGATCGTTACTACCTGGCCGGAGGGCGTATTATCAGTATATTTTACCCAAATCTATGGAAATTTTAATTATCTGGCAATCCTGCTGTTGAAATGAGAAAGAATCGGGTGGCCACGCTTTATATATATCTATAGGTACTTAATCTATGATTTCAACTGTCTAACTATCACGGTTCATGAGATACAGCTTGGTGACAGATAGCCGGACAGACAGACGGACAGACAGACATACAGACGGACAGCGAAGTCTTAGTAAAAGGGTTTCAAGCAAATATTATATAATAAGAGTTGGTCAAGTAGCATTCTTCTCATTTGAAGGGTAGGTAGTGAAAATTTATTTAAAAGAACGTCATACGAGGACTTCGAACGAAAACAACGATAATTCATTGAGCGGAGAAATTTGCGTTGTACGGTCTCAATTTGAATATGATATTTGGAATAGAAAGGGTTCCACACCGAGGTGGCGTACTCCAACTGCGATCTTATTAATGAGGTATATAACAGTAGGTAAGATTCAGGCCTTTTGAAAGGGACACTTCTTCTCATTACGAAGCCATACAGTTTGTAGGCTTTATTGACTATGTGATTTATATGTACATCGAAGTGTAATTTGGAGTCCATAAGTATTCCTAAGTCTCTTATCACGGATACCTTATCCAACGGAGTACCACATAAAGAGTATGAGTAGCCTATAGGATTAATTTTTTTCGTAAAAGTAATAGACTTACATTTAGTAAGGCTGAGATTTAGTTTGTTTGCTTTGCAATATGTAGTGAGACGATCTAGATCTTCCTGTAGCTTGCAACAGTCGTCGAAGGTAGCAATTTGACGATAGATTTTTAAATCGTCAGCATAAAGTAGAAATCGACTATGTTTGAAGCAGCTATTGATGTCGTTAATAAAAATAACAAAAAGCAACGGTCCGATATGATGGTGGCAGAATATTTTATAAAAATAAAGAAATCATTAACCTTGGAATGGTTCAAGAAACTGCGTGTCGAGTACCCTACATACCTACGAATATATACATGCATCGGGGAGCCCCCTTAATTCATTTTAATTTAATTTAATTATTTATTTTTGAAGTAAATATATAAACAAAATATTTTGTGAATATTTCAAGCGTCTACCTGTTGCCGTTATTAATATCGAGCAAAAAATCGGCAAAAAAAGTGGCAACAGAAATACATCATCGGTGAACATTTCAACCCTAGACAGAGAAAGCAATAGACGACGAGATATCTTCATCGCATTCTTTCAAGAAAGAGAACTACTTATGCGTGCTTCATGCAACTAAGGGAGACCGCACTATATGATTTGCTGTCCCTTATCGCGTGCCGGTTTTTTCGTTGTTTAGCGCAAAATTGCGCTAAACAAACTATGGCAGCTAGCAGCAGTTTTCGAAGATTTTGTGAAAAACTTGCTTGAAACTAAAGTATTACCTGGAAAAATTATGTTTAATCTATTGTAAATCAATAATAACAAATTAATCTTATGGATTTCTCTATCAAAATGGATCGTTGTAGTGTATTTTGGTGCAAAAGTGGCAGTGATCAAAACATTCCGGATTTGTCTTTTCATTCGTAAGTATCGTACTTTTGACGAGGTATTTATTCAAAATTGGATTGTTAACTAGACTTCCACAATAAATAACAACATTTAGAGCAAAAATCTTTAAGAAAATAAGCCAAAAAGTGAAATTCAATTTTGTTTGGTTTTGTTTGGTGTTGCCGGCATTTGAAATGAATTTTCCCCACTGCACATTAATTTTTGGCTCAACTTTCATTTATTTGTAGTGAGCTAGGTGGCTGGAACTTTTGTAACAGATAGGTCTATATCTAGGAAGCCTAAATCTAAAATGGCGTAGTGCGGAAACAAATAGTTTTTGAGATATGATTATTCGAAAATTCAAATTTTTTACTTAATTTCGTCAAACTTGATGACACTGCGGGCAATTTTTTTTCATCACTGAATAGCGAAAACATGGTCTTCTTCTTTTTATTTATTGCCTCTGTGGTATTTTTTGGTAATTGGACATTGATAATGATATTTCTCGTTGTTTTCCCGGAATAGACAGTCGGTTATCAGATTTTTTACAACCACCTGGAAATCCTTCCCGCAGCAGTAGGTTCTAGGACACCCCAACTTGAGTAGCAAAGGTTCTAGATATATCACAGAACTGACGCAGATCACCCCGATGCCACGTAGTCTTGTGGTCCCTATGCGTAGATTGGATATAAAAAATGTGGAACCAGAAGTTCGCGTGGAAGATCCTGAGTGGAGCTAGCCCGCGAGGACGAGTGGACGAAGCTACACTCAGGGCCGACGAGGTCAAATACCCGAATCAAATATCAATTTTTATGATTTGAAACTGTTTTTAAACTGATCATAGGTCATAGGTCCCTCTCCCGGTAGTGTGTTTTGACGTATATTGTTTAATTTTTTGTCTCTCGTTAACCTCAAAACTTAATTATTTTTTTCTCGGAAACTGTGAGATTCTCTCTTTTAGAGGGAGGGTCCTCACTCCCTCCCTGCCCTTCCCCACCCCCTAAATTCATTACATATAAAGGAAAGTCGTTTCATTTTTTATTACTGTGTTTGCATGTTCTGTTTGGGGCTACATGATGTTGTGCGATTACGTCCCGCATTATTTATTTATTTCCAATGGACTTTGGCTGACAGGAAAGAAATACTTTAATGTTAGCTCCAGTTTTCACTAAGATTTTATACTAGCTTCTGCCCGCGGCTTCATACGCATGGTACCTGGATAAAAATAGCCTATAATGTTATTCTTGGTGTAGCTCTACATAATGTGCAATGACAATTTGTTATATAGGTATACCTAGTTAACTACCTACAAAGCCTCGGTCTACCTACTATATAACCATATTGCTAAATTTACCCTTAGACAGGGTTTATGTGAGATACCTTACCTATAAACTGTAACATAATGCAATTTAACACCATGTATTTACTCCGGTGATCTTCGCAGATCATCTTGGTTAAGCAACACTCCGCCCGGACACTACTTGTATGGGTAATCTGGATGGCATTTAGATCTGAGCGCTTCCGCCCTTCGGAAGGCACGTTAAGATGTTCTTCCCGGCTTTTTCAGTTGTTAGCCATGTCGGTGGCCTTCGGGTGGCCTAAAAATTCCGACATCAGAGTTGGCCACTACTTCATACGAAGAAGAAGAAGACCAATATGTTCCATGCCTCAATTCATATGTTTCATCATCATCATCAGCAGCATTGTATTGTATTTGTATCTAAATTTTGCGTGAGGGAGAAATAAACAATACTCAGTAGCTTTCACCTTTATTATATTAGTAGGATTGCTAGCCTTTTATGTACGTATTTCCTACAGATTACATTTGTTATGTTTAAATACCGAAATTAATTTTTGATTACTGTATTTAGGGTAAATCACCATCATACACACCACGAAGGCTGCGGAAAAAAATTGCGTTGGACTGCTAAGCTATTAGAAGATACGCGAAAAACTGCGAGCTCTTGGGGAAAAAAGTTGGCGTTTAATAAAAAAGTAGCAAATTTAGAAAATATGATAGCAGAATCGAAAGCATAATTTTCTAAATGTTGAAGTTTTGGAGAAATAAAAATATATTTCCTATAATTCTATTCTTTTTTACATGTAGGAATTTTGAAAGCTTATACAAGAAACATAAAGACATGCGTGAACGACAACTTAGGACACAAATAAATAATATGATATTTTTGCCGTTCTGTAAAAAATCAATGCAAAAGATATCTTTATTCATGTCCGTTAAAATATTCAATAGTCTCCCCGAAGACTTGAAAGATTTGACACTTAGCCTTATTAAAATGAGACTTCACAAATGGCAACGACTTAAAAAAAAATTCGTCATGCTATTAATCTATTAATTAATACTGTACCTGCAGTATTAATTGATGGATTAATACTTTACCTGCATGACATTAATTTATTGTTAGATTTATATTTTACCCATTATCATCATCAGCCTATAGCAGTCCACTGCTGGACATAGGCCTCCCCTAATGAGCGCCTGAGTCCCTGTCCTGAGCTCGACGCATCCAGCTTCTACCAGCAGTATTTCGCAGATCGTTACTACCTGGCCGGAGGGCGTATTATCAGTATATTTTACCCAAATCTATGGAAATTTTAATTATCTGGCAATCCTGCTGTTGAAATGAGAAAGAATCGGGTGGCCACGCTTTATATATATCTATAGGTACTTAATCTATGATTTCAACTGTCTAACTATCACGGTTCATGAGATACAGCTTGGTGACAGATAGCCGGACAGACAGACGGACAGACAGACATACAGACGGACAGCGAAGTCTTAGTAAAAGGGTTTCAAGCATATTACTAGCAAAAACCAAGTACCTACTTAGTCTACCTATTAGGTACTTAGTTAGTATTTCAGATGGCAAGGTTAAGTACCTACTACTTAGTATTTCACATGGTATTTGAACAATTGATATCGAAATGATCCTCACAACAATATATATGCTGTTTTTGGCCCTAATGGATGTGCTCTTCTGATAGCATTTGTCAATTTTTTCTGATTTTCGGATCCTTAGGAACATAAAAAAACAACTTTTCGGGTGTTTTTGTGGCCCTATTTTTACATTGAGACACAATACAACATTTATTAGATGGACTATTGTAGTTTTTATTGTTTCTTATTTAAAATAAACAAAGTAGTTCAACGCGCGACGGGCACATAGGGGTAAATGCTTTGAATCCCCGAGTCGCTCGCGCGGAGACACGACCCGTGACGTCATCAACGATATCGCGCTCGTTCCGCGGCTTAGACCGAAAATGTTAACTTTGCACTTTTATATCTCGGCCAGTTTTAGAGATAAAAAAATAATAAAAACACAGTTGTTCTCGTAATTTTTTGTAGAATTTTTTGGCATATATAACAAAAAATGGTTTTCTTCTCCATTATTGCAACTATTAATAATGTTGCAATCAAACTAATTTATAGATTGCAACATTATTGACAATTGACATTGAATTGACATTGACTGACAGACTGAGTTGTGTCGTCTGTCATTTGTCATGTCCATACATTGCGTCAGTTGGTGTGTGTGGTGTGTGTGTGGTGTGGTTGGTTCTTTTCTTTCCACAAGCTACTTACTACTGGATTTGTAAAAATATTGTGTAAATTATCATAGAACTGTATGGTGTTGATTTATTTGTGGGTTATTTGCACTATGTAGAACAACTCCACCATCAATAACTTTAAAAAAGTGTGTGCTATTTATGTGTTTACGTTAACGGTTTGTTAAATAAGGGTCACGTTTCTTTCCTGTATCCTTTTTTAATGCCAATTGGTACATAGAAGCAGCAATAGGTTTAAACTGAACTAGTACAAGAATTTGGGTAAGCTAAAGATTTATTTTCAATATCTTCAACTACCTAGATATATAAAAAGTTAAGCAAAACAGAAAAAGTTTGGTTTGGGTTCGAGTTAAGACTTCAAAAACGTTTTTCTATGTTACGATCCTAATAGAAAATGTTAGATTACTCTCAAAGACATGATTAGACTGATTTACTATAAGTGGATATTACTGATTCTTAATCTATTTTATACATACAAGATGATTCTCAGTAAAGTGTTAGGAATAAAATGAAGTATTTCTGTTTATTATTTGTAGTATTAGTAGGTATTGTCATAATAGCTAAGCCTAAAACAGTAGAGTTATTTGGAAGTGAGTTAAATTTAACATTACTTTATCATTGCAACAGTAAACATTATTATAAAACTGTATTAGCCAAGTGCACATCATTTTCTTATAGACCTAAACCTATTTCCTAGGCTGTTACTTCAAACCACCACGTAAATATCAATGCCAGGCTTAAATCTAGAATAATCTAATTTCTAGAACGTCAAAGGTATTTCCAAAATGCTACATGATATTAGTTAGTGTATATTGATAGCATTTTCCACTTTGATATCCTCATTGATTCCTTAATCCTCTTCAATATCCTTTTTGATTGCTTTTTCCATTTATTATATAATTATTGATGCTGATGTGTTAAAAAAATAAGTTATTATTTCTCTAACTTTTTTTATCACTGATTGATTTAGTGATTGCCTGCCAGATGTTGAGTTTATTTTTCAAGCTGTTTTCTGAAGTAGCCGATAAAATATCTTCTGGTAGCCAGTTCCAATTGTTAACCACTTGGTTACTAAGTAAGTGATGAGCAACCGTGGTGTTTGTAGAGGCTCTCATTAGCTTCGGCTAATAATAAGGCCATAGTCTTAGCGATTTTTTCTTGCAGAAGATATCCTGAATGTCTGGCAAGTTGTTAGTTGTTATGATTACCAAGGACTTTATTTATAGGTTTCTATAACATCACCACGGGTATGACTTTCTTCAAGAGTAGTGTGGATTAGGGCATTTAATCTTGGTTCATAGATCACATGACTTAGAGCCTGAGGCATCTTTGTGTCTTTCCTTTGGACATTTTCAGGTAGATTTATATCTTTGTGAAAGTAGGGGCTCCACACTTGAAATCCATATTCAAGGAGTGGCCTGATGTATGTTTTATGGATCTTCTGGAAAACCTCCACTCATAGTGATTGAAATGATCTGCGTACAACATAGATAAAGAGTTAGCTTTTTTACAATTGTGATGATATGCTCAGCCCACTACAAGTCAGATGCTATGTTAACTCCTAAATCTTTTTGTAGGTTTACAGCAGCTATGGTGTTACCATCCAGGTTATATGTAACTCTAGGGTTATTATTGCCTAAATGCAGTGTATTGTATTTATCAGTCTTCGGTCTAAATCTTCTTGTAATTGTCCAGAATTTGTCAATGGATTTGCATAGATTTTTGGTGCATTTCAATATCCTTTTTTAATGTTTCTTTAACTTCTATACTCTCTTTGGGACAGGACAACGTCTGTCGGGTCATTTAGTTGTATAATAAAAGAGAGGTGGACTGAAGAGGCAAGGCCAAAGAGACAAGAGGAGCAAGAGGTTAGTGTACATTTGGTTATTGGTATTGAATTAACACCTCCACTAGCCGCAATAACGGCATTTATTTGGCTATAACGCAAAGCAACGAAAAAAAAGAGATAGAGGATAGGAGGAAGCAAGAGAGGAATGGGGACTGCACGGGCCTGATGTTGCCTGATCGAAATGTTAGCCATGTCCTTGCGCGGACCACTCTAAGAGCTGAGGAGTTCAAACAAAAGAAAATTATTATGCTCAGTCCTATGAGATGTTAACGCTTTGAGTGCTGAAAACACAGTTGCTCTAGCCTGGCTGGTGTTGCTATGCGCCAGGCCCGAGGCTTGCAGTCAATGTGTTAAGTAGCCAGTCAGGTACTATAGGTTGTCTAGGATCTTAATGAAGTAAGAACTATGTATGTTGTTAGTTCTGGCTCGATTACGTCTGACAAGTCCTATTTGAAGTTGAGTGTTAAAAACATACTTTTTGCTTTACAGTCAATGTGTTAAGTCTGACAAATCCTATGAAAAATTAACCAGTCAGTCAGGTAGTATAAGTTGTGAAGACCCCAATGAAGTAAGAACTAGAAATGTTGTTAGTTCTGCCTAGATCACATTGTCAGAATAGTGAACTTATTAGAAACTGAACTGTAACTCTTGAATTAGCCACTTTTTCATACAATTTATCATTTAAACATTCATACGTACTGAGCAAGTTGACATCGCTCAACTATCCATTATGTGCATTGAGCTAAGAGGCTGAGATTTTTAGCCTACTACATAATATTGTATGTAGTGTGAATCTGAAATAGTGTACTGCCGAAATCAATAATTTATGAGACATTTCTTATATTGTTTTAACATCAATTTCGTTGTTTTCTCATGACTATTTAGTCAAAATCACAGAAATTTTCGACCTTTTTTTATGGTAATAATGCCATTTCTAACATTGTTTTGGTAGCCATTTTGTTTTGAGTATTCAGACTTGAGTAGGTTAGGCTTCGATCAACATCATATCAAGGATATGATGATCATACAAAGGATATCGCGCGCCGTACTATGCACTGTAAAAAAAGTGGCATATATTGCTGGCTATGATTTGTCAAAATCACGTCTTACAAATATCGCGAAAGTTCTGGCGATAGCCCATACCAAAGTAAAAATTCATTACTTTTATTCAATTTTTAGGATTATACATTGAGATAAATTAATAGCATACAAATTTCGATACATCATTTTTCGTGTGATACTATCCAGGTCGTAAAAGTTCCGGTGTCAGGCAAGGCATTTTCTGGGTCCCTCAAGTTTGCTTTAAATTGGCTCTAAATTTTGAACCGTTGAAGTACGAAATACAAATTTTGGAGTACATAATAGTATATTTTTTTCTGAGCCTATTCATGATCACAATTACTATAAATCTCTCGTGGTCGTGCCAGAAAGATACTACCCAGCACAGCCAAAGCCACTATGCTGTATCTTCAAAACTATAAGGGTACAAATTTTTTCTTCCAGGGGACAAAATAGTACATTTAATTTTATGAATTTGTACCACAAAGAAATTACTAAAAGCTTCCATGGTCGTGCTGGATAGTATGACACAATTTTTCCATACATATCCTCAAACTATGGGTTTCTTCGCCTGAAAAACAGGACCTACCAATTGGACATAGTTTTCCTATAATTATTTTTTAACACTGCCTGAAATGAATACTACATCGGCATCAAGCTGTTCGTCCATTAATAAATAAATAGTTGGAGGATATCCCCACAGTCCCACACTGGGCTCAAGTTATTCGAATCTTAACGAGGGAAAAAAGAAATGTTTTTTTATCAGTGTCATTCTATTTGTATGTAGGACCAGAATGGCATAATATGTACTTATTATTATTACTTGTTATTGAAATAGTCTTTGAATCAGCAATCTGAAACTAATCTAATAGATTTTGGCTCACAGCATTATTCATCTACATAAAGTTGTGCTAGATTGTTTATATATGCCATGGTAGAATCCGACCGGGACCCCATGACCCCGTCAAGTGTAACTGCAGCGTCCCCCAGACCCCTCCAACTCTTCCCGAGTTAAAAAACGTGCAGACAAAAAAACTTTAATATTATGTGTACATGTACGAATACACTAAATATGTAATAACAATCTTCCTTGTTCAAATCACAACAACTAAAGGGTACTATACAATTAACGAGTTCCGTCTCCATCTAATTCCAGCAATTACGTCAATGGCGCTTCCATTTATCTACATGATTGACAGATCCCATGATGTCTCTGGACCTACGTAGCACTATCTGTCCTTGTCCGTTCTCTATGACGCACCTATTGTTTACTATTGCGATTACGTTAGGTACATACTTAAAGTTATGGACCGCTTATACCGGATCGCCCGCCATAAAGACAAGCCAATATCTATCTTCGAAGGTAACACAGTAAGAGTGAGGGAACGGCTACTGAAGACGTAGTAACAGTATTAGGTATACGAATGGGCAGTTGTCAGTAGAAATCTTGTCTATTCTATGTAACGTAGACTCGTGCTTGGCCAATCAGCAATCTTAGGGTGGTAAAAAAGTACTTATTTCATACGCAAAGTTATGTTCTTTGATTACTGTGTGGTCATCAAACATAATTGGCCACCTCTGTGGCTCAAAGGGCAAAGGTCCCCCTGAGACGCAGAAGGTTGCGGGTTCGATTCCCGCCGCAGGACAAATGTTTGCATGTTCTGCAGATATTTGTCTCGGATCTGGGTGTTTTCTATGTATGATATGAAAGTATTTACAAAAAAAATTAAATAAGTAACATATTCTATATAAACTATAAATTATAAACGAATTATAGTTTTTTTTTGTAAATACGTATATATTATACATAGAAAACACTCAGAAAGAAGTCAAGTCATTGTCTTTTATAGACTGTAATTATTTAACATAGATTTTATAAGGCCTTTCCGTACACTAGGCAGCCTCGCTGCGGCGGCCGAAATATTCAAATTAATAAAATGTTACTAAAAATATATATTTTTTTCAAACATACGAGTAGTAGGCCTATGTGACATATTAATAATGATGACCAATTAGTATCTACTAACAAATATCAAACTTTCTTAAAATCCTAATGTTTAAATTGCAATGTTATTTTTTGATAAATGTTACTTTATTATGATTGTTTTGTCTGCTTATAGCAGGCACTGCTGCCATCCGGATAGGTAACGATCTAATATGGTAATATGGGCAGGCAAGGACAGTGAATAAACTGCAATAATACGTATGGAATATGGTAGCCTGATTACACTACTGTTATTAAATACTAATGGAAACCTAATCGTATTGAAAGAACTTAATTATCTAAGCTGAAGAAGAATAATCGTTGTTTGATTATATTTTAGTAAAGACTCGAGAACAATGATAAATTAATAATCGAGGTCCGTGGCCGAGTGAGAAATGCCTCTCATGGGAGCCTCATGGGAGCCTGAATTTGTGAGATGATTTTGCATACATCACTTGGTAGGCGGATTTGGTTGATAATACAGTTGCAGGACGTCGTAGGTATATGATATCCACGGAAGGATGAAGAGCTGATCTTTGCCAAGACCGCCAATAGAAGAAACCTTGTCTATTCCATTGAGCAAACATTACATTCGCTTGGACGTGTCGGGTTACAAGCCAATCGCTGATCAATTGATCAATGTCATAGCAATAATTAATTTGGCTTTGGCATGCGGTTACCAATAACCCCATACCCGTGTGATCAATTTTAAACTATCAAATAAATATGACTACCACCAATTGTTAAAGTAAGTTAGGTAAGAATTACAAAACATAGCCCAAAATATAACTTTTATAAAAACCAGTAGTTCAGATATCAGTTGTTTAGTTCGCTTACTGTGGTTTTTTAACGGCACACAAACATAATTGAAGTGAACACAAGATGTTTTGCCAAAACACATGAAATGACATCACATTTCTATAAATAACTTCAATTCATAAATAGATATCAACACGCCGTCTAACTCCAATCCAAGCTCAACAATAACAAACTAAACTAATTTTCGTTTTTGTAAATGCGATGCCCACTTACTAATTTCCTACATAACACGTTGACTGCGGGCCCCGGGGTCTGAGAGCAAGCTGCTGCAGTTATACAAATTTATTTTTAGCTCTCAAATCGTGGTTCAATTGTGCTACATGCATTCCACAGAATTCACAATTTAACACAATACGCATTTTATACCATCGCGTAAGTACCTATTATGAAAATTTCATTAGGTATTATATTATATAAAGGAAAATTAAAGTACCTATTTAAAGTACGTACATATATAATAAAAAAAGTTCGTATAAGTGACTATTAGTTCAACCAGATAGCCAAGCCTATAGGCCGCCTAAGGGCTAAGCTCCGGTATGGCTTACGCCATTATTATTACTATGATTGATAGAGTTCAAAGAAACCTAAACCTAGTCTAAACAGGTCAAATAACAGATTATAACACAAGATATCAGTGTAAATCTATTAAATGCGAACTGTCGCTGAGATAACTTGTTCTAATTTGAATGCAAAATCTAGTTTTGATACCAAATAGGATACGGAATATGCTGCAAGCTGCAATGACAATTTAATAATAGGTAATATTCTCTTCGCCTTATTCATAACCAAACGTTCGATAAAGTTAGCTTGTCCTTGTCATTTCAATGTAAATAAAAAGAGGTGACATTATATTTTGACGTCATTTTAGCTATCTGAGGTTTATAGAACTCTTGTGAACAGGACGGTCAGTTTTTAAGCGTTTGACTTTTTCTGCTCAGTTGACTTCAATGTCTAACACATTGAAATGAAACAGTGACCGGACAATTACAGTCACAGGCTTAGGTCACAAGATAGAAAACATGATTAGAATCATGCCTGGGGACCTATAATAATATAGAAGTTATCGTAGCATTATTAATAGTCATTAAAATCAGTTCTATGATGATGATGGTATCGGTTTTTGTGATAAGAGTCTCTAGGCGGAAGTAGCTACAAGATAATATAATGAGTTATTACACTCAGACAGGATATGCGAAAACAATAATGTTGTACCTACCTAGCTAGGTACAAAAGATAAGCAAGTGGTCTAAGTACCTAGATCACTTATTTATTAACTTAGGTAGTTCCGTACCTTCCTAGCTTCCTACTTACGAGTCGTGTAGATATGAGTATATGAGGTCCAGCCTACACCTACATATGAATTTGACTAATTTAGTGATAGTTAAAAAACGTAGCTTACTCTATCTCATTATCTCATTACATTTGAACGACTAAGGCCGAGTTGTAATCGCGCACCGATGGGTGTTAGGGTTCCGTACAAATTGGGTAGCTAATAAGAATAATAAGTAAGAATGATTTTTGTGATGTAAATACTAATTAACGATTTAACTTATGATATTAACGACCTACCTAACACGTTGACTGCGTGCATCGGGGTAGAGATTGAGCTGCTGCGGTTCCGCATTGTGTTTTCAGCACCATGTGAAGTAGTATCTTTATACCATTCTCTCTCCATGTCAGTTACCTGAACCATGTTAAGCAATTATAATAGCTATATGTTTTGTATTTAGTCTTTTTAAAATAAGGTTAAAAAACAGTTCGTATAATGAGATATAAAAAGTGCTAACATAATATACTTAAAACATAATTTTGCATCTTAATATCTAATTTTTCTTTTCGGGGCATGATCCAAACACAAAGTAAATTTAGTTATTAATATCAACGGTATATTTACCATGATTTGTGAGTTCTATTGTTTCCCGATATTTCGACGCAGTTGCATGCGCCATGATCACGGGAGAACTGAAGTCTACCCAAATCTAATGTCTCTGTTAATAAAAGAGTGCCAACATGCTCTAGGTGAGGAGACAACTAAATTTCTTCAACGGCCACGAAACATCCAGCCACCCAAACTGTATGGTTTACCCAAAGTGCATAAGCAGAATGCACCGTTACGACCTATTGTGAGTCAAATTGACTCACCAACATACGAGTTGGCGAAGCATGTAGCAGGAGTGTTGCAACGGACAGTGGGACATACATCATCCTACGTCAAGGACTCACGACATTTCATACAGGTATTGAAAGAGACAAAGGTGGAGCAGAGCGAGGTGATGGTTAGTTTTGACGTAGAATCCCTCTTCACTAATGTACCAGTAGCTGACTGTATGAAAGTGATTGAGGTGAAGATACAGATTGAAGGTATTCCTGCAGAGTACGCTAAGCTCTTAGGTCATATTCTCTCTTCAATTTTTTTCCTGTACAGGGGACAATATTACCTCTAAATAGATGGTGTCGCTATGGGAAGTCCGGTGGCTCCCGTGGTAGCTAACACTTGTATGGGAACATTTTGAGAACGTAGCCCTATTGTCTGCCCCCTCGCCGGTTAAATTGTGGAAGAGATACGTTGATGATGTTTTCTGTATTTTGGAAGGAAACAGGCCGGAAATAGAACAACTGTTGAGACACTTGAATGCGGTACATACTAAGATCAGGTTCACGTATGAAATGGAAAGTGATCGTCAATTGGCTTTTTTGGACGTCATGGTGCAAGTTAAGAAAGATGGTGGTTTAGGTCATTCGGTTTATCGAAAACCAACACACACAGACCGATATTTACACACTAATTCACACCACCATCCTCGTCACCTAAACTCGGTTGTAATATCGCTCACCAATCGTGCTTATAACCTGTGTGACGAACAGCACATAAAGAATGAACTGGCACATGTCCATGATGTTCTAAGGAAGAATGGATACAGATTGGGTTCGCTACCACATCGACCTAGGCCGAAATCCCGCAAATATATGGTGGAACGAAAACCAGCATTTCTACCTTACATCAAAGGAGTAACGGAGAAAATTGCAAAAGTCCTGCATAAATATTCCGTCAAAACAATTTTCACTCCGTTAAAGAAGATAACACACTACCTGCGCTCACCTAAGGATAATTTACCACTTGAAAAACCGGGAGTGTAAAAGATTAACTGCATTTGTGGGAGTAGCCTGTCGAGTGAAAGAACTTATTAGGGCGGTCAAGAACCTTGATGTTCAGAAGTCTGCCATAGCTGAACATCTGCTGGAATCAGGTTCAAATCACTGGACCGAACTACACAATCCTCAAGTAATCTCAACAGAACGCCACTATTATACCAAGACTGGTTCAAGAGGCGATTGAGATTACCAAACACAGGAATTTCAATAGAGAAGATGGTTTTCAATTATCTGAAGTCTGGAATCCTGTTGTTAGAATGTGTAGGAACCGTAAAAGTGAAGTGTCCTGATACAGTAAGTGTTGTGTGCCGTGACTCGATCACATCACATCGATCGGTTAAAAGTGACATTGTGACCAGTGGTAGTGGTTGTCGTTCGTAATAAAAGACTGAGAAAGAGGGTAGATCGATTCGTCTGCCAGTAACTACCCACTCGCACAGGCTTTAGTTCTCCCGTGATCATGGCGCATGCAACTGCGTCGAAAAATCGGGAAACAATAGAACTCACAAATCATGGTAAATATCCCGTTGATATTAATAATTATGTTCACAACCGTGATAGTTTCAAAAGTTATACCAAGTCAATCTTTCAACTCTCGTGAATTAACTTTCATTAATTGGTCTCCGTCTTAATATCAATAGTGTCAATAAAATACTACAACAAAAACAACACCTTCTAGTAGTAGTGGAGTTCTTTCGTGGGCTCGTCCGGGAAAGTACTGCCACCACGCCTATTTCTGCCGTGAAGCGGCAATGCTGTGTTTCTGTTGGAAGGGTGTGGGTGTGGGTATGGATAGGGATATCACTATATAGGGATATATACACGTATATACGTATATCCCCTATCCCTATCCATATACGTATACGTATATGTATATACGTGTTTCAAATTTCAACGATAAAGTTAGGTCACCAGAGGGTGAACCTACATATCGAGAAAAAAATTGAAAAAAAATCTCAATTACTTTTGAAATTACAACTAAATTCTAAAATCTTTCAAAAACTTACACCCCTTAAGATCGTTCTGACCAACAACTTCACATTTTTTTTGTAATTTCAGTTAAAAAACATTTTCTCGAGTAGATAGTTAATTAAACCAATAAGAATTTTTTACTTTGCTATTTGGGCAGCATTTATATTAAAAAATCAATTTATTAGCCTCTTATCAATGTTTTGCCACAAAATAGCCAAGTAATAAAAAATCATAATGGTTTAATTATTGTTTCAAGATGATAAGATAAGGAAGGAAGGTTTATTGAAAATGTCTGAATTGGTAGTACGTCAGATCTCAGAACTTTTTTGTGCGGTAGCAGAAGTACTCCTCGAAGAGTTGGCATAATTTTTGCATTTGTTAAAATGGTTTTGTACGGTTGTCTTTTCGCTTATACTTTCTATCGGAGTTGATCAGAAAAATAAAACGATACACACAAACACCCACAAATTAATAGCTGGGTCTGTACCTCACCTACTATGTATTAGGTATCAGAAAACGACCTTCAATCACTCAAGAAGTCATGTGATGTGACGGCATTTTGATCTCTTAATTACTTATAAACATACCATTAGCAAGTCAAGGATCACAGCTATTATGTTCAGAATAACATGTCGATGGCTTTCGTTCACTATGAAATAAAATATATGAAGAAATCCGGGTTTTTAAGGAAGATGTGAAAATTACTTTTTTTAATATGGCTAATAGAGCATGATTATTATTCAGTATTTTTGCCGAGAAAGAAATAAAATATTTCACATATCAAAAACGTTCGATTTATAATGTTAGGTAATAGAAAGGAGGAGGATTCAGCTAGGTTGGGAAGCATTGGGAAAACTACGTCGAGTTTTCTCGTCACCCATACCACAATGTTTGAAAACGAAAGTTTTTACTCAGTGCGTCCTACCCGTCATGACATACGGAGCCGAAACGTGGACACTCACAGTACGGCTAGTCCACCAGTTTAAAGTCGCTCAGCGAGCTATGGAACGAGCGATGCTTGGAGTTTCTGTGAAGGATAGAATCCGCAACGAGACTATCCGACACAGAACTAAAGTTGTCGACATAGCTCAGAGAATTAGCAAGCTGAAGTGGCAGTGGGCTGGCCATATCTGCCGAAGAACCGACGACCGTTGGGGTAAACGAGTTCTTGAGTGGAGACCGCGGCTCGGCAAACGTAGTGTAGGACGGCCTCCAGCCAGGTGGAGTGACGATTTGCGAAAGGCTGCTGGTGGAAGCTGGATGCGTCGAGCTCAGAACAGGGCGCAATGGCGCTCATTAGCGGAGGCCTATGTCCAGCAGTGGACTGCAATAGGCTGATGATGATGATGATGTAATAGAATGATTAGCTGTTAAATAGTTAATGTGCTATTTATAACATGGGCCCAGAGAGTCACTTCGAACTAAGCTTTGAGAAATAAACGTTTTCATGCCAGTACCGTGCCAAAACTTAAATAGCAACTTAATGTATGTCCGAAAGAATATTTATTGTTTTAAAAAAAAATTGCTTCAGTCTTATAATTAACATTATTGTTAATACTAGAAATAAATATTAACCCAGTGTTCCTGCTGTAAGGCTCTTTAAAATAAGTTAAAAATATTTTGTTGTCAGCATGAAGAATCCCATAATAGGGCAAAGGCCTCCCCCCATTTATTTCAACCATTTTTTCAGTAATAAAGCATTATCTTACTTGGGGTCGGATAGTTGTAATCGATTGTGCATAAGCTAAGCGAAACAGTACAAAAAAGACTTGAAACCAACCATATTAAGTTTATAATGATGTTTACTTTTGTTGCAAATGATCATGTTATGAAGATTAGATAGTGAAGTGCTCAAGATACACGATTGCATAACGTAGAATTTGCAGCAATACATTATTCAGTACGGATATCTATGTTAGTTTTAAATCTGAGGTGAGTATAAACATTATCCTGTCTAGAACCACAGACATAGGTTAGCTATTTTGTAATTATATTCAGGTGTTCGTGGTTGCCATTCTTAAGTTATTGGGATCATTTGATGATGAATTATTATAAGATACATTTTACTTTGGCATTGGCATGTGTAATGTATACTCAGCCTAAAAATCTGAACCAAATGTACACCGATGAACTATTGAACAATACAGACCTATTATGTAAAATATTACATTTAAAAATACTCCCATGTCTTTACTATTCGAGAAAAGTACTATAGGTAGCAAAAATATTTTTGCTTTACAATGATAACATTTTAGAGTAGGTATTTTTAAAGAACCTTTAGCGTTGCTAATTAAGCTGTAGTATTGAAATATATCCGAACCAACATAGTTGCTTATCAATTTTGACCTGACTCAACTATTAATAATAAATAGGCAAATCGATTCGCGCGGAAGGAAAACGTGACCATGGAAATGCATTCCTATTTCAGAATTGCGAAATGTATTCTGAAAATAGTTTACGTTCGCACAACATCGCCGCGGCATGCCTGCGGTGACTGGGCCTTCCAAACTTACTATGATATTACTTAACTCATGACATCACTTCAAAAGTTATCATGTGACTTTACCTGTGTGATTGAACTGTGAAACATTTTTGTGCCTTACTGTGATCGTCGCTTTAGTAGTTACTAAGACTTGGCATATGCTGCTCAATGGATACCGGATCAAACATATCTTCGAAAAAAGTAAAGAAAAATCAACGCAAAAATGAAAAAAAGAAAAAAATGGAGTCGACTGACACTGATAGAACCTTGGATGAGGTGTGTCACCAGATGAGTAAGTTAGCGGAAGATGAAGTTAGCGGCAGCGGCTCACCGAGCTCCACTGATAGCGAAGACTTAGTAAACGCTATAAATTACAACACCATCACATCGCTTGCCGCCCTCAAAGACATTATTCAGGGTGAAGGCAACGATACTCCTGAGACTGATAGTTTCTTCCAACACTATTTTATGAACCATTGTAACAACCTGTCAAGTCGCAACACTAATTCTATCGCACCTTTCTTATTTCCTGAAAGACGTCGATTATCTCAGTGTCGCGAGGAGGACGAAGACGATGAAAAGAAGGAAAGTGATCCTCCCCCGTCAACTGTTTCTTCAGGGGCATGTTCTGAGGTCGCATCTTTAGGCAGTCTCTCGACGCTTGGCAAAGGCCGCGAAGTTGACGATGAGCGAAATGCTAACGTTATCCCTGACATAATAGTGATGGATGTTAACGAATATGGAAAAGATAATGACACTCAAAAACGTACTGTAATGGGTGCCAAGCACAAGTTCCTTGTGACTACAACGGAGCCCCCTACGCCTCCACCGCCGCCGGTAGTAAGGGCTCTCCGCACGCATGTCCACAATGCGCATACTGTCCATTTCGGGACCAAAGGTGCCGAAGAGCAGCGACCAAGTGCACGATCTCTATTCGAAAGTGAAAAACTTCATCGAGACAAACATTATTTCGATAGCAGTTTGATAGAAATAAGATCAATAGTCGATGGAATACAAACTTGCTCTGAAGATATATGGGTTAAGAGGACTGATGATAAACCTGTAAGTATATTTTGTCTTGTAACTAGAATCATTGCATATAACTTATAAATAAATTATTCTGATCTGTTCCCTTATCCCTCATTACAGACGTTACCTCCCAAAGAAAACAAGCCTGTAGTTACGAGTACGCCATTAGAAGAGAAAAATGATCCAAAAAAAGACAAAAAGAAACTGGAAGTACGTGCTCGTTCCGGAACTTGGGGATCGCAGTCAGCGAACAAAGAAAAAGAAGTAGTACTACGAAAGACTTCAATTAAACGCGATAAGGAGGTGCGGCGTAGCGGTGATGACAGGCGTCAAAAGCGAGGTAAATTTGCTTTGCACGTGGCCGCTACAGTTTGAACAACATACGCCCGCCGCCAGTAGCTTGACGACTAGTGGCATAGGTCCAGCATGCAACGCAACGCAGAATGACATCATTACTGTTTGCGTGCATTTGTTTACTATCTTTGGTTGAGCGGTTCTATTTAAATTAGCATAGCGATAGAAAAATACAATTATGTACCCCCGTCTTAAAAACTTTATAATAGCTTTTCTTTCTCGCCTAATAAAAAAAGGATTTATAACTAAATGTTTGTTGACCTGTCGGTGTTTGCCAGAGACTGCGCTTAGATGATTACAGATACCGAACTGGCCTTTAGCCAATTTCCAACATTAAGGGCTGAAAGTGAAGATGTTTGGACTCCTCCTGTGATGGAAACTTTTCCTAGAAATAATCAAACTTGTTTAAGAAATATGTACTAGGCAGTAATTTGTATTAGTTTACATAACTTATTATTCAGTTGACTGGATTTTACTGAGTATTACAGTGTAGGTGTAGGTAGGTAAGTTTCGCACTCGCTCAACCTTGATTTAGTTTAGCCGATAACGCATTTATTTATCTAAGCGCATTAAGTATTAATAATGTACCGTCTTACCTTTGCTGCACATTTGATTCTATGTAGGACGGGTCTAGATACGTACTGGATACTTTTATTTATTTATTTATTTATATGCCGGCTCTTGACCTCGAAGCTTGCGTGAGCAAGTATAAGATCGACGATGGGACGAGCTTTCCCAGAAGATGCCTATTAACTCTCTCCTTGAAGCCGTTAGGGTCATAAGACAATGGAAAAACAGACGGTAGCAGCTCATTCCATATTTTAGATTCTTATGGTTTCAGTAGATAAATTATTACGAATATTATCTTAAGATTGAAAGACTGATATAAAGATACAATACCGGTCGTTCAGCTTATTATATACTAAATGCTACGACATGATTACTATGACAAATACCTGTCAACTGTGGTACCAATACATGTAGGTAATATTAAAATGTGATTATATGGAGCTGTCGTGGTGCTTATACTTGCTGATCTTCGTCTTTTCTTTCCATTGATAATTCTGACCCAGGCTGAGAGATAACTTAGGTGCTGGGCGAGTCACTGCAAAACGAATATCCTAACAAGTCGACACTATAGCGTCCCGTAGTGTGAGTGGCGGCGATCGATTTAGACTTGATGGTGGAAGGTGGTATTATATTATAGCAGTTATAGACTTGTCGCCCCAGTTTACTGGCCTATCGATTACTATTTACAAGTTCTTTCGGTATATCCAACAGCACGCATCAGTACAATGCGACTCATAATGCATGACGTTACCACGCACAGTTAAACATGTGGCTTCATTACGGTATACAAATTAGCAGGTACTCATGGTTAGGTGGTACTCGACAGGTTGTTTAGTTTTTCAGTGTTAAAAAATAATATTTTTGTTACTGTGTCCTTATGATATCGAATGCTAGACTGGTACTACGATTGGTACGAGTTACAATACAATCGAAACAAATATTTGTAGGCAGGTATTGTACAAACATAGTTCTGTTGCGATAAACGATGCCGCACTTATTGGGCCTCAGCTGGCTAATTGCTAACGATGCTATTTTTACAGCTTTTCGATAATCACCTATTAATTTTCTTTTAAAACTATCATGGTTGTGAACATAATTATTAATATCAAACTTTTATATTTACCATGATTTGTGAGTTCTGTTGTTTCCCGATACCTAGGCCATCTTTTAGCCTGGGTCAAGCTTATCCTTGAATAAGACCATAGATATAGTAAAAAAAACGAAACTCATTGGATAAGACATAAATGACTAAAAAATTGTTTGACCAACGTTATTACGCGATTGTTACCGCTGAAAACTTATCATTATGAGTAGTCTCATACATTAATGGGTGTTCTAATGGAAGCCGTTTTGAAACCTAATCGCATGACCGCAGACTGTGACACAGTTAATCATGTGTTCACGCCTTCCCTGCGTTGCTAGTTACACATAATTATTACGCACTTGTATGCATTCACACCTAGCATTCAATATTCATAGAAAATCTATGAATATTTAATTCATAGATTGTCTATTACTAGCCGACCCTGGTCGTTTCTAGCTCTCCCGTATCAGTTATCAAATGAATGAAACATAGCATTCGGGCCCTAGTATTATGAAGTTTCCTGATGATAAAAGATTTTCAGAATCGGTATTGGAAATATACAAAAGTTTATTTTCTTTATAATATTGGTAGACGACGTATTGGGATTTGAAGTTTACAATTATTAATCTTAAAAATGCTAATTGCAGATTCCTTGCCCAACATGTTTGGCTATTTGGGTTTTTATTCTTGTTGACATTAATGGCAAATCGGTGGACGGCAAGGTAGAAAATATTAAAAGAAGAAGCCACCAGTTACGTCAAAACTAATTGTATAGTATACCATAATATATATAGGGAAACACCTTGATGCAAATAGCGCGAAATCGTTTGTAATGGCGATTGAGGGAGGAATCTTATGCCCAAAATTATAATGATCATGATACTATAATAGACAATTTTATAATAACTTTTTATTAAGTAAAATTTCACTTAAAAAAAAATTGTTTTACACGAAACCGGGAATCAGTCATAATTTTTTTTATATTCGCAGCTGCCACTGCAATATATACTGATTAGGTAGGTAGTGCATTTTTAACCGACTTCATAAAGGAGGAGGTTCTCAAGCCGTAGGAAGCTTTTTTATTTTTCTACTCTTTTTGTGTATGTATACCGATATCTCCGTCAATTGTTAAGTTTTGTTTCAAAGAGTATACTGCACAGGTATATAATGCATATAATTTATTTTATCCCTGAGGGATTGGTACCTTTCTCGCAAAACTCAAAAAACTTCATCCTCACTTGTATATTTCACCCCGAGTCATCCCTGGGGGGTACCTTTACTTGGTCTGCACATGGTGCTAGTTTACTTAAAAATAGCAGTATTATCTAGTGACTCTAAAAATGGAAAAAATAAATAAACTTAAAAAAAAATTAACCGACTTCAAAAAATCACTTACTTCTGGCCCTTAAAGGCGATAAAATAATAAACTTTATTAGATATTTAATTCAAAGAAGAAAATAGGCACCTACTCATCTATTTGAAGTTTATTTTTCGCTTTTTAGGGCAAGAAAAGTAGGTGATTTTTTGAAAGCAGTTTTTTTTAAAGTTTATATTTTAAATAAAACTCGACCTGACAGATCCTAAACTCTCAACCTTTTGAAATGAACTGCAGAATTTTCCAAATCAAGTCGAAGCACATCATAGCGACCAGACTGTGCGATGCGCTCTACGTATAATGTTCTGCGTACCGTGCGCCACACGATCGAATATGGTCCGAGGGAGGTGGTGGTCCGGTCGCACCAAATTCGATTGTCTGTTTATAATCATCGAAATACTATATTTTATAATATCAGAATCGTCACCAGTGACACTATTGTGACTAAGAGTGTGTACACACTCTTACAGCTGCTACATAGCAGTTGATTTCAATCTGTAAATGCTCATTTTATTATTGATTTAATATAGGTACTAGTTACAATAAGAGTAGGATAACACATCAATATAATAATACACTAATAGATAGACAAAACTAAAGCTACTATATCCCATATGCATATTTTAGAAAGAACCATACATTTATAAAAATTGCGTAAAGTTTATTATAAAAAATCTTGGTGTTCCTTATCCTCTAAAAAGACTACGTTTGATTTTGGCGCAATCATATTACCCTTGTTACCAAGCGCCATAATTCAGACGGCTTTTTCTTTTACCGACGCAGCACCAAAGAGGATGTCCCTTAACGTAAAGTTGTCGGTCACTGATCTGTGCCCTGCCGTCCGCCATTTTGTGCTGGCCTTAAGGTATCTAACATTTTATAATGTTGCGCAGCGCAACACAATTTATTATTAGATGTTATTGCAAAAGATGAGATCACGGTCACCGAATAATAGTACGCGCAGCCATTCACGATCGGTCTTTACGACTCGTTTTCAACAGATACCTACCTACTTCTAGTTTTCTAGCTCAGATAATATAGATGTATTTTTTATTTTGCATATTTCTATTATCATTTTGTAGAAACCGATTCGTATTCAATAGGTTGTAGGCAGCTAGGCTGTATCGTGCATAATATTTAAGTGCACATGAATACATACAATTACACAGCAAACAGTTTTTTGAATTATCACAATTATTATATTTTAGCAGACATATTTTGTAATACCAAACAAATATTCTACTTTTACAATATACGTACCTACTTACTTATTTGACAAGATTTTATTTCACAAAATAAACAAATTTCCTTATCGTTGAAAATGAGCTGTGTAGGTGTAGGTTTACATTAATTGTAAACCTACATACACAGCTCATGATGCAATTTTCATAATAGACCGTAGCTAAGTACCTACATAGATTAAACATTTATTGCTGTTCGTTAGCAAGTGCATCACTAGAGTACGATTTCGTTAATTTTCATCTTGAGAAATTTTCGCTTGGATTGTCACACAAAAAAAAAAAATTTTTTTAGAGGATGTGCTATACCAGAAACCATGTCGTTTTGGAAGAAGTTGAAGTTACTAAAAGTTAACCTGCTTTAGCGTTTAAGTGCGTCGAAAAGGTTTGCTAGTGTTAATAAAAATCATGCGAAACTATTTGAAAAACGATAAGCGATGACGACTTCTGTGGTGCAGCAAGCGTAGGCCTGCCTGAGACGCAGAAGGTTGCGGGTTCGATTCCTGCTGCGAGACAAATGTTTGTATGATCTGCAAATATTTGTTCCGGGTCCGGGTGCTTTCTTTGTATAGTATGAAAGTTAAAGCCGCACGATTCTCAGCACGCAACACAAATTCCGCAAATACCGCATGGAGCTGCTGCAGAGTTCGCAACGCGCATACGCGGTGAATCCTTATAGTGAGCACCCCGAGGCATCTGTTGTGAATCGTTCGCACCGCATGCCTAGCGGTGTTTGGATGCGGCTTTATGCACTTGTCAAACAACCTTAATCTTCCTCTCTCACTGCTCTTGAGGTGCCTTTAAAAGTTTCTACAATTCACAGAGCAGCGCCTCGATGCAGCTGTCACAAGAAGCACTCAGTCTGTGGGCGAACGCAAGCGTCGGGGGTCTAACGACGATGGCCAGCCAGATCAGATGTACCAGCAAACCATACACGGTATGTAACTGTTTTACCTAGAGCTCCAGGCAAAGGCTTTCTTTGCCTTCTTCCGCTCGCGATTTAATGTATATAATAGGGCCTCATATATTGATATCCCACACAAATTAAAAATTTTGCCATCCCTTATTTAAACCCTTAGGCAAATAAAATAAAAATATTTTTCACCTACTTAGTAAGATCTAAGATCTATGCCGAATTTCAAGTACTTATATGAAGTGGCTGAAATAATCGGCCGAGACAGATGGACGGACGAAGTCGGATATAAAGCGCGTGGTTGCTTTTTGCGGTAAACGCTGCGAAAAACGCATTGCGATTGACGCGCACTTTTTTAATACCTTTAAAGCTGTTACCGTGGATTGACGTTTGACGCAGCGGCAAACGGAATGAGTTCAAAAAATAGTGTGCGTTTTCTGCAGCATTTGCCGCAAAAAGAAAACTGCGCTTTCGGGTTCGTTTAACCAGTTTGGAAATGTCACCCTAAAAATTTATAAAATAGTTTAAAAAAACTAAAAAAACACGCTTGCACGCATGCGTAGTTCGCGCACTAGCTCTGTCTCTCTTACTCGCATGCAAAGGATGCGGAAAGAAATTAATTAATCCTGGCGAATCTAATTAGGATAATCGGATATTTTTATCGGATTATTGCATTGTCATCGACCTTTGACAGGTGTGCAAAGTTTGAATCAAATCTGATCGTTCAAAGTAGGGCAAAATCGAGCTCAAAGGAGTCGGTTACATACATACATACATACATACATACAGGTGAAACTAATAAAAGCGTGTTAAAAACACCCGCTAGTCCTCACAATATTACCCAATCACTGTAAATCATTCTTAAAAAAGTGTGAAAATTATGGTTCTGAAGATTTAGGCTTTTCCATTTTTCCCGTGTATGTCATTTGATGCGACGGTAAACAGCACGGACAGACAGAATGTATTTTAGTAGGGCCATGGGGATATAAAGCTGATGATAATGATGTATCCACAAAATTTTATTACCAACCCGTACGCCAAGCATGGATACGGACAAGCTTATGTCGTGCATTGGACATTGGCTAAAATAAAAGAAAGGTCGTATCGTGTTCAATCTCGCGGGGATTCTTGAGAATGTGGAGTCATCATCATCATCATCAGCCTATAGCAGTCCTGGACATAGGCCTCTCCTAATGAGCGCCATTCCGCCCTGCTATTAGCTCAACGCATCCAGCTTCTACCAGCAGCCTTTCGTATATCATCACTCTACCTGGCCGGAGGGCGTTCTACACTTCGTAAGCTGGATTAGGAGCGGGCACAGTCTAGTTATGTAAAGGATAATGTCATAACATTACTGTTTTTAGCAACAGGGATCAAACGCATTTGTTACTAAATCTATAGCATTATGATAGATAAGAGTCCGAGGCTAGTCACTGTGACCTTGCGGTACAGGCTCAAAAGAGACCTAGTGCGGGGAACATAGCTCATCCAGACAAAAAGGTTCAGATGGTAGGTAGGTCTGCTAATCATAAGAATAAGTATAATATTTAATAATAATAACTAATAAATCTTTTGTACCTGACCATTGCTTTTATCTTACATTATATAATTTATATATTTTTTAAGCAATGTACTTATGTTTTCACAGGAACATCCGGAGTGAGCCGGCGTCCCGCATTGTTCGATATTTTCAAGTCGAAACAACGCGCTGCCGATGCCAAGAAGCAGCCAACCATAATGCAGCAAGTTAAGGCAGCTGTACAGGTACAAAACAACTTGGGACTTTGCATTTAGTCCTGAGGGCTTTCCACAGGTTTTTATAGTTTACGAAAACTTTATAAGTTTCGGTATCTTTCCATACATTTTCAGTACAGCGCCTCTAGGGAAACGTGCATGAACTACGAAAATGTATGGAAAGATACCGAAACTTATAAAGTTTTCGTAAACTATAAAAACCTGTGGTAAGCCCTCTGATGATTTATACAAAGTCAACGGATAAGTTTAACAGATTACGGTGGGGAGAGATACATTTTACTTGCCCTTTTTGGATTATGTGGAAACGCTCATACGAATAAAAAAATTTGGCCGATGACAAAAAGTTATATTTGAATCTATTGATTCTAGTCCACGGCCTCTGTGGCGCAGTCGGGGTAGGTCCACTTGAAACACAAAGGTTGCGGGTTCGATTCAAATGCGCGAGACAAATGTTTGTATTATGCTAATATTTGTCTCGGGTTTGGGTGTTTTCTATGCATTCAGGACGAGGCAAAATTCTACCTCATTGAGGGCAGCTATCTTTTTCTTTTGTAGTAAGAAAGTTGTGTTCTGAGGAAAATATAAGTTTATTTTCATGGACAAAAATAATCGAATTTTCGGATTTTTGAAAAAAGGTACTGTTAGCCCAGAAAATGACGTGTCAAAAAAAAATACGTCTATAGACTTCATTTCCCATTAAGAACACTTTAAAGGCTTATTATACCACGCGGTATTCAGTCTGTCTTAGTAAGACCTAATTACACTTAACATAGTGTCATAAGAGTAAGCCACTAAGTCGGTCATAGTAAATCTAGTTAGTCAGTAAGACAGTCTTTCTAAGACAGACTGAATACCGCGTGGTGCAACAAACCTTTTACCCAAAGTAAAGTAAACAATCAAATCGTAAGATTTCGTGAAATTAAAAAAAAAGTGAAACATCATTCACCATAACATTGAATTCATGCGCTACTTTACGCTACGTGACAGTAATCAAATAATTTTAAGTACAGAGATATTTTTACGAAGTATGAAGTCTAAGTTTGTCCTATACATATTTATACATTATTATATATATATATATCACATCTTATTCATATAAGATAGAGCGATAGTAGAATGAATATAAACAAGTCTAATCTTATGGAGATTAGCAGTACAAGCACAAGTAAACAGATTATTAAGCCTCAACAACAACACCAGCCTATATCAATCCACATCTTTCCTCTTCTTATTAGAGTCCATAATCCCTAAGTCACCCGCATTGGCGATGCTGCTGCCCGTCGGCTGCTATGGCAAATAGCTGTGCCGCTGTTAGGCAGCGCTACGCCGCAATCTGCCGACAGAGCCTCAATTGTTAGATAGGTGCACCACGGTAAGGTGAGGTTGGTTTGGGTTCCGAAGATAGAGTAGTCCCTAACTTCAGGGGTCAAAGATCCGTTCTTAGTACTGTACCTTCGAATGGAAACACGGCATTGATGGAATAAACAAGGTTTCGTATAAGTTCATAGCCGACTGCAGACAGCAGCAGCAGGCGATATGTTGCCGCGTCACGTCGCGACGACACGTCGTGCCATCATGTCGCAACATTCGACACTGCACGGAAGTTATTTCGTAGAAATACATGTAAACCAGCAGTGTCGCAGCGACATGTCGCCTGCTGTCTGCACTCGGCTACGAACTTGTACCTTGTCAAATATCATGATATTTCTAACATTGCACCTATGTTTCAGAATATGACTAAGCCGACGGTGCGGGAGCCAGCAGCGAGCAGCAAGCCTGAGAATGCAAGTGGAGTCGCAACTCCTGCCGTCAAGACGAAAGACGGCTCAGCACACCCGCACCCAGGGAGCGATACTAGGGTTAGTTCCTATGATCACACTTATATTATAAATGCGAAAGTTTGTGTGCGTGTGAGTATGTTTGTGCCTCAACTCCATAACGGCTTAGCAGATTTGGGTGAAACTTGCCCATACATCAGGGAAAAATCTAAGATTTTTATAGTATAGAAGTTTTAGTTTGCAAAAACAGGATCGGTGCTTATCATTTCAGTGCAACTGAGTTAGTAAATGAGGCATCAGGATGCGCTAACCAAGTGTGCAACCGAATCAACTCCTCACCTTGTTGAAATAGGCTACTTTTTAAATACCTTTTTTAATTTTCGACCGCGAATTCGCTCTCGTGGTACCAAAAAGTAGCCTTTGTGTAATCATATGTGAAAAAGTATATATAATTTGTATTATATCCCCAAAATTTCGACTTAGGTGGGATTTGAACCCGCGATCTTCCCATAAATACTGGGACGCGCTACAGGCGCTTAATCCTGACTGCCCAAAAATTTCAACAAGGTGAGGAGTTGATTCGGTAGCGCGTTCCGCTCTGCCTTAGCATGTGCTAGGTGGTGGCCGTTTTTGTTACCTTCCTTAAACAAACTGAGTCTTACTTTAGATAACAAGCTGTATTATTTGAGTAACTATTTCTTTTATGGTACCTGAAGATGGAGCAAGCGCATGGCTCACCCTATGCTAAGTGTTTAACATTACCTATTTCAAAGCATCGCATCGTAGATTACGCTTGTTTGGAACGTGCTCTACGATGCAACGCCCTGCGTCCATCAACTTGAGGCATGAAGATGATAGGGCTCTTGTACCTGTAATTTCACCGGCTCCCACACCCTTCAAACTGAATTACAGTAATTTGCCGTGAATGCTACGGTAAAAAAAGGCATGGTGTTAGTACTTCCCTGGACGAGGCCTTACTAAAACATAATAAACATTTTGTGATTATGATGATAAAATAAAAAGTAGGTAAAGCTAGCTAGATATCCACTCACCCATTTGCCAACCCGCGCAGAAAATAAATGTAGATACAAGGTCAATCTATATAGACTATAGAAGGACCAACAAACTCAAAACAACAACAACACAAGGCACATTTGAATTCTGTGACCGCCGACAGGCAGCAGCGTCGGCTGCGAATAGCTGTACCTTTCGATCGATATTAGGGGATGGCTATGTTCAACATTGGACTGATAAAGGCAGGTGTTGTTGATCATAGTTCATGGACGTAGCGCGCTTATATTATATTTTCCTACAAAAGGGATGACAAATGAAAAATTCTAATTAGTCCGTCATTTACATTATCAAAAAATATTGGACACGTATTTTTTTAAATCAATTAGACAAAAAAATACAAAGATATAGTGCGTTGAAGTTCCGCGTGACGTAACGGCTTAGTACACTTTTTACCTAGCCGTGACGTCACGAGCGTTCGAGAGTGGGGTCTCGAACTTTAACACTCTGTATCTCTGTAATTTTTTATTTATTTGATAAATAAAAAAATATGTGTCCAATATTTTTTGTTGATCTATCTGACGGACTAATTAGAATTATTATATTTTTACCCAGTCGTCATCCCTATTTAGACTATTATCCGCCAGCGAGATGGCGATATAAGAAAGACCATGGGCCGCACCAGGTTCAGACTAGTGCAGGATCGAGGCGAGTGGCATGATCAAAGGAAAGAGTATGGGTCGTACACGGCTTATAATGATGATTATCTTTTCCTACAGTACTACCACACGGTGACTGCAGCTACATCACGACGGCCGAGCGCCATGGCTAAAGTAATGGACATCTTCCGAGGTCGGGCGTCTGTACCCGGACAGGGCACGCCGATCGAAGCGGCTGAGCGACGGAGAGCGGTAAATATACTTTATTATTATTCCTCTTTATTTACAATTATTATACATGTATAAGGGGGTGTATAAGGTTCCAACCCCCATCTTCGAAACACAAGCCAACCTCACCTGCACGTGGTGAACCCTGCTAATCAACAAACTCTCTGGCTCTGGGCTCTGACGGCCGGCTGATTGCGTCATAGCGCATCCTAATACGGGAACAGCAAAACCCCTTGACCGCCGACGGGCAGCAGCAACGGCGATGCGAGAAGCTGTGCCCGGTGTTCCGCAACTGGAATGCGCAGCGCTGGGGATTATGGGCATATCCCCCTTTATTAAGGGTGGCCTATGTCCAGCAGTGGACTGATATAGGCTGATGTGTGTGTGTGATACGTGTATAGTTTTAAGGATATTCTTTTCTTAGTGCAGGTTAGTGTGATGTTCCTTGCCCTACTTACTTATCTGTTTTGATAGACCTAAGAAAGAGCAAAATCTCCTATGACAAGTACTTTTTACCTTAAGGGAGATTTTATCAGTCGTTGAAACTAATGAAAATATGATAAAATGTACAAAGTTATGGTAATGTTTCAATAATATTTTCTCATATAAGTGGTTTTTTTTGATTTCGAGTATTTTATAAATATTCTATAACATGAAATATGTATCATTTTGGTGATCAAAAAATCAATAAACGGTGGGAGGCTCTCTGGCCTGGTGGAGTGATATGCAATAAAAAATACTACATATAGAAAAAACTTATTTAAAACTTAAATTAACTCTAGAGACACAGAACTAAGACTATCGTTCAATATGTCAACATTTTGGAACTCTTGAAGGAAATTGTTATTGTACTCAACGGGCGCGAGTGCCCGTTGAGTAGGCGCATTGTTAGCGGGGTGCGTTCGCGTTGGGTGATAGGCAAATAACCCATGATGGCTACGGCCCGCTCTTGTGTAGTTACTAAGGATATATAGACAGATATATACTGCTCAATATGGTCAGATTGTTAACTTGCTATGCAAGATTTGATAGTAGTGCATAGAAACCTGCAGTTCGTCTCAGCTCTTGGGTATCCAATCCAACCATACCGGTTGGATTGCATACCCTCACAAATAAGAAGGGTAAATGTATAGATAATCGCCATACATACACTTATAAATGTATCTGGAAAACCTTCTTTGTAATCTTTCGATCAGTATGGTATGTTTAGCTTCACGCGGATCCCAACATGCTGGGTATTTACAACCTCGTAAACGGTTGCATTAACCAAATAATCTCTAAGAGACGTAGAAATAAGGCTCTCGTTGAATATGTCCATATTCATACAAATGTCGCCTGCTGTAGGTGCCTACGGGTCTCGATTACTACTTTCCATCAGTAATGAAAAAAACATTAAAATAATAATATCCAAATTTTCCTAATAATTTTGTTCATTTTTACCCGACGCAAAAAGAAGGGCGTGTGTGTTACAATTTATAATTTTTATAATAATATTAAAATATAGTTAACGCAAACTTTGAAGTAAGGTATGTTTTACGCACTCAAGCCACAGGCCGTCAGCTATTTATATTAGGATAAATATAGGGGTACCAACGAAATGATACCCAGACATACACAGAACAAACATCCATTTTCAACACAAAATGTTTGTCTTGGGCGGGAATGGAACCAGCGACCTGCAGCTCAGAAGGCAGAGCTACTACAAAGTGAGCTATAAGGCCAGTCAAACCAACTTATACCACTGAATATAGCTATAGAACCAAGCTACAAACTTCTACCTAAAGAACTTATTTATCTCTTGTGAAAGCATAACAAACAAAGAAACTTACTTTTGCATTTATAATATTAGTCAGGAATAGAATTACTGAACGAATTCAGCTCATAAATCACGTGTGTAGAACTAAACCAGGAATAACATGTAGATTACTTTTATCCTGGTAATACGCGAGCAAAGGTCTATTCGCTAACCATTTGAGTAATTTGCTAATCATTTGAGTGGACAATCAAATTATTAGAACCGAACCTTTATTTGCAAATTTGACATTTCCTGTGTTGAAAGTCAAACAACGTCAGCAGACATTCTGCCAAAGATGTAAAATCAGGTCCCGTGCTAATTATTTCAATGTGCAACTGACGGGCGAAAACTACTTAAATCCAAATCATCCTAGTTTGAGACGCCGTTATCCTTATAAATTGTATACTGAAACGTTTATTTGATCATCATCATCATCAACCTATAGCAGTCCATTGCTGGACATAGGCCTCCTATAATGAACGCCATTGCGCCTTGTTCTGAGCTCGATTATTAATAATAATTATTGAGATTATTATTTGATCACAACTTAAAATTTTGTGCATGCCAGATTTGAGTCCTACTTCAGTTGACAGTTACGAGTATGTTATACACCAACACCACCATTGATATATACTGTTACTGTATGACCACCCCACACCACACTAGCCTATATCACCGCACTGCTGGACATACGCCCGCCTTAATAAAGGGGGATATGCCCAAGAACTAAAAAGGTACTACGTCGCTATTAAAAAGTTGTTGCCTACTTTATTTTGATGCGTGTCAAGGAGGTACACATCTCTTGTCATTTATCTCGATGGTCTCAATAATGTTAAGTAGCGTTTTATACCATTTAGGTTTGGGAGTCCGTTGTAAAAGTGGCCTATATCTGAATGGAATTTGAGTCTACTAAGTCTACTACTCTCGCAAAAAAAATGTGGATCCCACTTTTTATTTTGATTAGTTGCCGAGAAACCAAAAAAATTAAAAAAATGATGTTTTAGGGCGTTAACTGTTTTCCTTTTTTTGAGGATATAATTGTTTCACAAATATAACAAAAACTACAAGAATTTAATTTACACCCTCCATGAGACCTATTATAAAAAACAAAAACCCCTTAATTCACAATAACACAGAAATTAGAATCCAAGTTGACGTTGCGGGTACGTAAAAAAATATATTCTTAGACTACAAAAATACGACCTGATAGATTTTTTTCAAACACTGGCTCCTATTAGCAGGAGGTAGTATATAAAGAAAATATGTGTTTAATCAAAAGTATATAAAAAATGATAAAATTTGTAAACTAGTGTTATCATTGTCATAATTTAAAGTAATTTCAATCAAAAGCACTAATAGTCCGGTCAATTTAGACCAAAAAATGAGAGTGAAGTTACATAAAGTCCCAACAAGCTGAAATTCAGTGAAATTGTTCAAAACATAATTATAAACAATGTCTAGAAGTTCCCCATCATTCCCGTGTATGGATTTTTTTTTATTCAAGGTCAAACATTTAATATATAATATATATATTATATAATATATAACATCTCTAGATGTAAATACGTGGCGTACTCATGCATATTATGACGAGAACAACTTTTATAACTTTTTGAATCGTTATATCTCAGAAACGGTGGCTCGTAAGAAAAAAAGTATTGATACATTTTATATAGATAATTTTATGATCTACAATTATGTCTAAGGTTTTTTATGATAAAACTTACCGTTTTGCTGAAAATCGCGAAAAACTCATTTTTTTGACCTTTGACCTTGAATTAAAAAAAATCCATACACGGGAATGATGGGGAACTTCTAGACATTGCTTATAATTATGTTTTGAACAATTTCACTGAATTTCAGCTTGTTGGAACTTTATGTAACTTCGAATGTCTAAATTGACTGGACTAAAAGGAGTATGGAGACAAAGCAAGTCACCCCCAAAATAACTTTCTAACCATTTTTAACCCCGTTAGGCGATGAGTTTCAATAAAACTCGAACCCCGTCTTCCATCAGTGCTGTTAAAGAATGTTTATGCAAATTTTGAAGCAGATTGGACCATGGAATCTCGTTGTCCCATACAAACTTTGCCCCTGTTTTTCAACCCCTTAGGGAAGGAATTTCGAAAAATCCTTTCTTATCGGATGCCTACATGATACAAAGAACCTCTTAGTTTCAGCGGGGTGATCGGCTAACTCTGCTGCAAACAGAAATGATTGAGACCGATCCTGTTTTAACAAACTTTGACATTTCATCCGTCGAAATTCAAAGAACGTCAATTTATAAACCGTCACAGTTTGTTTTGTCAAAACAGGATCGATGTCCGAGTTAGCCGATCACCCCCCAGGTCTCAACATTCTGCGGGTTCGGATGCGCGTTGAGCCGTCAGTCAGTCATTCAGGACAAAGGATTTTTAAGTATAGATGTAAAATTTTTAATGTTTGTTTTGTTATCCTACTGCTGAACAGATTAAGTTAACATTTTAAACATACATATTTGGTAGTTCGAGACCAGGAATAACAAATAGGCTACTGTTTATCCGGATACCACGCGACTGAAGCCGACCCGAGCGAGTTATGAGATAATAAAATGAGAATATGTCGTATACTTGGCTAAACATACTTGGCGACCGCTGAGTGTCGCCGGGAAACGTAACCACTTGATAAATCGAGGTTATATTAATGCGGAAAATACTTATAACGCCTTCACCACTATATCTATGCACTCAGCTTAGAATAGACTAAGGAGCCAATTGCTCGATCACGACTACATTACTCCATTAGAGTTTGCGTAGTGTCAACTGGGTTGTGTAAACGCTGTGGGCAATCTCGGAAAACGCCGTGCCCATTATCTGTCCCCGAAATCTTCCTACCAAATATCAATAATTGTTTTATTTCTGTTAATTTTCAATGTGAAATAACTTTTCCATATTGAAAAACCGGAATTTTCACGTAATTTCGGTGAAGCCACCGACGATGTTTCGGACACTTTCAGAAAGGCTACTTCAGGGTGAGGGTGAGTGAACGCAACGTTCTCACTCCACGCCCCATTTAGCATGAGTTGTGTATCAAAATTGTATTTTTCAACTGTTTTACTTATTTAAAATCCAACAGCTTTGTTCTAGATTAGTAGTAGTCTCAAGGTCGCTTTAAAATTCAAGAATCAGCTGATAGACTGTTTACGGCGAGATATGAAAAATCGTTAATGACATAAAATAAATATAAGTTTATCAAGTTACAATCTACTTGCCTTCTTACAATAGACTTACAATAACAACAGGCGCGAGATTAGCATACAATCATAAAACGTATATCTTTTCATAAACAATGTTTGGTGACGATTCGGTGATAAGGATACTACGTCTAGTAGGTCGGTCACACTCATGCTAATACCGCTCCCGCGTATTTCCACCCCCCGGGATCCCGTAGCCGGCCAGACTTATTACGTTGCATAACAATAATAGTCGTCACGTGTGACGGCTACGTTATCTCAGTTAGTCAGTGCTAACAGAGATGCCTCCGTGTTCAGTGGTGTACGCAAAAATGTTTGAACAGCGAGCCATTCAGGTGTACGGCGTGTTTGTGTAAGATGGCTAACTATTTTCGGTGGAAAAAGGGGAAACGGGACGAAGATGTTTTCTACTCTGAGAAACCTCGCAGTCGGTCGCTCGACCCCCGCTCGCTGGAAATTAGCGGGATCAGATTGGTGGCACAGAATTACAACCAACAACAACAACAGAAGGTTTGTAAGTCAAATGTTTTCAAAGTATTTGTACGGTTTAAATTAAATAGTCCCTTATTATATAATTAATAGTCTCTTCTACTTGAACATGATTCATTACTCATATTGTACTATTAAAGGGTATAGGGCGCAGACATATTTATTTGCTATTCCGTTTTCCTTTTCTAAGAAACAAAGGAATCACTCTTTATTATAAGAATCAAAATATTTACCTTCATATAATTTAATATATATGTAAACATTACAATAGTATTACATTATCCTTAATTTAAGTGTACTGGCAGAAATGTAACTCTTTGTATCAACCCTCATTCGTTACATAAAATTCCTGATTTATGATTGGTTGCTTATCTCGTGATATAAATGAAAACAAGATGAACATCTATAATAAAGAAGATTTAATAACTATTGTTAATAATTTAATACAATCAGTGCTCCTACTTATGATAAGAAAATGACGTAATAACTTAGGTACCTTTTTAATATCACGTACACAATATGAACTGGTTTTCATTGAGGGTATTTAGCGTTTTATTGGAAGGTTATGTGAGTAAAGTGGACATCCTTTTAAACTCCTTTTGGGAAGGGTTTTGTACACTCAGAATAATAAATAAATAAAACTTTTTTGTTCACCAAAAAATACATATACACAATTCAATAATCATAATAATAAAGTTCGCTAGCTCCGACCCTAGGTGAACCTGTGTTGCGGTTAACTAGTCTCTTTCGTACGATGCGTCAACAGAAGTTGTTAATGAGCGGCAAATTCTTTTCGTTTATATTTATTATGTCCTAGTGAATATTTCAAGCGTCTGCATATTGCCGTTATTAATATCGAGCAATAAACGCCAAAAATCACGTTTGCTGTACGGGAGCCTCCCAAATATTTTTTTCTGTTTTTAGTTGTCAATTATTTTATGGCATGTTATGTTTTAACACGTTGACTGCGGGCCGTTGGCGGGGCGCTGCGGTGGGTTGATGCGGTTATGGAGAACATAAGTAGAATTAGATTGGCGCATCGCCATGAGTGATCAAATATGTATTGCGATCAATAAAGATCGCACAGCAAAAGTCAATAGATTTTTATTTATTTAAATGACAGGAATCATTTAAAACCTCAAGTTGAGGCCATATTCATTGAAACTAATTCCTAAAAAAATATAGAAGTTTATAGTATTTATACGATGTGAATGTGCTTCAAGGGACAAAGAAAAATAGAAATGGCGATCACAATAGGCCTCCATGATATGAAATAAAATAAATAATACTCATACTATTTAGTGAAAGGCTGCTGGATGCGTCGAGCTGAGGACAGGGCGTAATGGCACTCATTAGGGGAGACCTATGTCCAATCGTACCATCATTATCATCAACTTATAGCAGTTAATTGCAACTGCTATAAGTTGATGTAGCAGGCAACTGTGGCTTCTTAGTAGAGCTATTCAGTGACAGATAATGTATTATTTTTGACTTGTACACACAACATATATTAATCTCATACTGCCTAATATATATATATAATATATTTATATATATATATATATATATTTATAGTGTACGGTTCGGCGTGTGTGTACGTTGTATCGTAGGAGGACCACGATCTCAGGGCAAATGTGTGTTTTCAACATTAAAATGGTAAGTATGGTAAGTAAGTGGAATAGAATTGTGTCTGATCAAAATAATAAACATGTTATAAGTTCCTAATTCCCCACAAAAATTGTGGACTAAATAAAATATCACGCTGTAAGTAAATTAGTACAACTAAACGGCTTCACCGATTTGATGACCAACTTGCTCATGAAATATCGTAAAATTTCAAATGGCATTTGGACTTTTTTTGATATGTGGCCGTTATTACGCTCATGAGCGGGTCATCTAAAACGCTTTTAGCCTTTGTAGCAAAATGCCCAACATCGATGTCTAAAAAGTAATATGCTTGATAAGTTAAATTCATTAATCTCATATTGCCTAAAATTTGAAACACCTATAGTTCTTCCATCTTATTATTGTATTTTTGACATTTGAAACTCAATGCTGCCAACGTTCTTATCTAAAACAGTCCGAACCCAAAGCTAAAAAAGTTTTTTTTGCAATCCGATTTTTTTTCGTAATAAATTAATGACTTTTCATAATTAGCTATGATGCCCTAATAGATAAAGAGGTATCATACAGATGGATGACAAAAATAAGTTAATTGTATTATTTGCATATCAAACATCACTTTTTAAAAATATGACAGGATGAATAGGAAAATAATCCTAAATACATTAATATTTTGTATAAAAATGTTACCAAATGCGTTGCCAGTTGCTAATATAAGAGGATAAAAAGTCTGCCGAAATCAACAACAGTTTACAAGATAAAAGTTCAGTATATAACGATTAACCACGTGGCATCGCTACAAGGATTCCAGGACTGCCCAGGTTTCTACAGAGTCAAAGGCTTTCTTATAGTCCACAAACGCCAGACACAAGAGCTTATTATACTCTTCGGACTTCTGTATAATCTGCCTCACTGTGTGAATGTGGTCTATGGTGCCATATCCTGCGTCAATCCAGGCCTGCTCCGGTGGCTGGAATTCGTCCAGTCTGGCGAGACGATTTGTAATAACCGAGAGAACAGTTTATAGACGTGGCTCAAGAGCGAGATAGGTCTGTAATTTTTAAAAAGGAGACTTGAGACTTTGCAGGAGCTGCGGAACCTCTTCAACTCCGTCTTTCACTGTGGGAGAACTCGTAAGGCGTGGAATGAGAGCTTGGTGGTTCTGTTTTTTAAGAAGGAAGATGCGTCCTATCTTCCTTCGCCTAGGTTCCTCAGCTCCTGCACAACAGGAGATCCTCCAGCCTTCAGAAGTTTCGAAGTAACACCGTCTTCATCGGGGGCTTTTCCTTTTTTAAGTTGTCTCAGGGCCAGTACAACCTCGTCTTGGCTGGTTTTCGGCAGGTCGTCGGTGTAGTGGCGGGTGACGGTGGCCCTAAAATCGTGGCTGTTACATTGGGGGCAAGGATCATTTGCCGCGTACAGTCGGCCATAAAAGTTATCTCCTCCTCCGTCCTCTATCTAAAAGTCTTCTATCTCAGATGATATCTCCGGCTTTGACAGTACGGTTCGGCCATCGTGTATCGTTAACTTCGTCAGGTGGCTCCAGCCAAGCTGCTGAGTGAGTACTTTGGTCACTCGGTTTCGCTCTATCGCCTCTTGAATGAGGCGAGTGTTGGAGCTCTGAAGGTCGCGCCGTATCATCTTCGCAATTCGCTTGTTCAGATCTGACCTCTGTACTGTTTCTTAGTCATAATGAAGTTTTTAGGTAACAAGCAAAGCAGACATAATGCATTTCAGGCATTTTGCTACTTAGACCTTACGCAATTTAGGTAATTTACTAATCAGACAATGACCATTTTAGGTCTTATGCTACTTTGATCTATTGCGCTTTAGATGACCCGCTCATTATTTTAGTTTTACTTGGTTTTACTAACCTAAATGAGAAGGCACAGCTTCTCGCACGACCGACGCTGGTGCCCGTCGGTGGCGAGGGGATTTAGCTGTGCCGATGTAGGCTACGCTATGCCGCAATCAGCCGGCACACAGGGCCCCGTTTGTTAGTTAGCAGGGTGCACCACGTGCAGGTGAGGTTAGCTTGGGTTCCGACGATGGGAGTTGAACCCCGTACACCCCAATCATTAAATTAATTTGCAAAATAATTAAATACACGTCAGTTAATTCAATAAAACAATAATAAAAAATAAATAATTACAAATATCAATCAGCTAAATAAATCAATAAAAAATAAATTTAAACTAATTCCATAAGTCATGATAATTTAATTTATCAAAATAATAGTTGTAATAGGTAATGATTACCACTAAACATCAGGTGGGCCATGTGCTTGTTCCATCTTCAAGTGTCATAAAAAAAACAAGACCGGTAAAGTGCGAGTTAACTCGCCCACCGCGGGTGACGTCAAATAAGTCCAATTCATACATTCAGTATTGTATTCTCGTGGATATCATGAGTAGTATAGTAGTGACTTCTAGTGAGGGAAATATATAGTTACTCTAACTCAAACTCGATGTATGAAGAGGGGTAGGACTTTTTCTACCCCTCTTCATACTTCGCTTTTTTTTATAGGTAGTTGCATCCTCGTGGCTGACCACCATAATTTGAAACAGTTGGTGAAGGAATTATTTAGTAGTTTTTCAATCGACTTTAAAAAAGAAGGAGGTTCTCAATTCCGTTGTATTCTTGTTATTAGTAAGTTTTGTTCGTAGTTTATAAAACTATTAAAAACCTGTAAGAGAATAGGAAAATTAAGGCTTTTCAGATAACACCCTATTAACCGTGTAACTCTCCTTAACCACCGTTTTTCTTACATTTTTTTTTTCTACAAAACGGTTTTAAACAGAGACTTCACTACAATCGACCGAGCCAACCCCCCTTTTATTTTTCATCCGCCCCATTTTAGAAGATTTCGAAAAAACTATTTAAATTAGAGTCTTCGCTATAATTTTCCTGTAAAATATAGATATTTTTCTATAACATATAAAAAAATCAGGTTTCTCACTTTGCTAACTTCGGAGATAAGGGGGTCATTTTTTGAATGTTTTTCATCATAAATCCAAAACGGTGCATGATAAAAAAACTGTTTCGTGCAGTACAAATTAGGCCCTTTTATATAAATAAATAAATATTGCAGGACGTTATCACACAGCATCATGTAGCCCCAAACTAAGCAGAGCTTGTATTATGGGAACCATATGATACCACACTCGACTTAGACAACCCCCCTTTTATCCCCCCCCCCCTCCCCCCATTTTTGGAAGATTTCGAAATAATTGTTATGGTTACAGACTTCGCAAAAATTTTCCCTCCAAATCTTTCTATAATATATACAAAAATCAGGTTTATAACTTCGCAAACTTCCGAGTTAAGGAGGGGAATGGTCATTTTTTTGAGGTTTTTTATCAGTAATCAAAAACTGTGCATGATATAAATAAATAATAAACTGTTTGGAGCAGTACAAATTAAGATACCCCACTCGACCTATTGGTCCCAGTTTGAAATTTAGTTTTTTTTATTTTGGACCCTTTTGGGTAGATCTAAGCATACATTGGGAGAGACAGACAGCGGGGAAGCCACTTTGTTTTATACTATGTAGTGACAACACATAAGCTACTTTTTATCCCTGTGCTACATAAGCGGAGACGAAGACTGAAATTACATATTAAATAGTCTAACTCTCAATATATGGGGTAATTTGACATAACCAGTCTGACCACTTTTTAACGATATTTAAATAGTGTTGGGGTATAATCATTCACTCAGTTGGTGAACCTTTTAAATTCTTATATCTAGTCTTTATTAATCTCCGAAATCTACTGGTATCGATATACTGTAAGGAAAGGATACTTAAATGAACATTGTATTATTAACTAATTTTAAAAGATAAAGATAAAGAAAAATTTATTTGAGTCACACAATAAGTTCACAAAAAAACAATAAAGTGCTAAATCTAATACGAGAAATAGTGACACAAAAAGGTCGCCACTCAGCATATGCTGCAGAAGCATGGAAGCTACTGCAGCGCTGGTTTTCAGTGGCGTCATTTTGTCTTACCATTGCATTGCTGACAAGGTTAATATTGATTAAATACGTAAACAAGAAGAAACATTTCAAGCGTATTTTGTAAAGATCTCCATAGTTGTGTCGTGACAGTAAAGGTGTAAAGCCCGAAGTGACTTTATTATAAAATCAAGTGGAATATTCATCTTTTTATTTATGCTTGATACATTTATCACTTAATCTTTCCCCAACTATTTTGGCCGCGGGTGACATGTAGTGGGGAGTTTAAATAACTGCTGACAGGAAGTTTTCATTTAATTGAATTTCGTACTGGTCTTTTGAACGGTACAACTGAACACACTTATAAATCACACACACTTATAAATGACACTTGGGAAATAGTATGAAAAAAAACCTAAAAGTAAATACACAACTAGGGAAACCTCTAGTATAGGAACAGAATATCGCGTAAGAAATAATAATACTGTGATAAATAAATATCAGTTGGAATAATAAAAAAAACCGGCCAAGGCACGAAATCCTTCGTGCGCGAGTCCAACCGGGGCGTCACCACTTCTATGAAACTGCAAAGCATTTTATTCGAGCGCCCTGATACGATTTTTTTGAACTCATTTGAAGTCGCATTAAGAGAAGTATGCATCCCTTTCTAAATGATGATATGTGATGATGTTGATGTTTAGAGCATGAATGAATTTTAAGGGTTCTTCTATGCTTTAGTTATAGTTCTTTGATCTATCTAGAGTAAAGTAAGTACTATTATTTTGTTTAAGTTTCTGTGTATCTCTTGTCAGCGACCCATTTAATAAATAAATAAATATTTAGTAATAATTTTTAATTTTTAAAGATATCGGATTAATTTGTAAAATTTTCTTTTGACACATGGTTTCAAACATGTGTCAAAATAAAATTATATTTAAATCGAAAGCACTAAGGAGTTTTGGTATCAAGTTCGATGCAAATCAGCCCCATAATAAGTTTTTACCCCATTTTAACCCCGTTAGGCGATGAGTTTCAATAAAATACGAAACATGTCTTCCATCAATTCTGTTAAAGAATGTTTATGCAAAATTTTAAGTAGATTGGACAAAGGACTCACGTTGTCCCATACCTTTGGTTTAAAATTTCGGAAAATCCTTTCTTATCGGATGACGTAATACAAAGAACCCATCCTTCAAGTTTCAGGTCTCTACGATCAGCGTTTTATGCTGTGCGTTGATCCGTCAGTGAGTCATTAAAGACAAAGGATTTTATATGTATAGATAGATCCCCCAGATCCGAGACTAATATTTGCATACAATACAAACTTATGGCTCGTGGTGGAAATTGAACCCGCTACCTCCTGCGTCTCGGGCAGGCCCACTGAACCACAGAGTTCATCCTATGGTTAAAGTATGTGTAGAGTGGGGATGTATGGATCGTTTGCATCACATCACATGAATCGTTTTGCATCTACTATCATTTGCGCAATGCTGAGGGGAACTGATTACCAGCGTTAGTATTTCCTGGCTGATATAATTTAGGATGTCATAAGCCAAGAGTGAAAAGGTTAATTCTAGGCAAGTGTGCTCTACTTTATTATATCGCCTATATAACGTCAGTATAGTACAGATTCTCCCGAAAGTACAATACTCGAATCGTAGCGCATTATAAAGCGAAAATAGTTAGTGTGTTTATTTTATTGAACATGAAATTGGAAAAAAGAACATGGATGTTAAGTGGTAACCATTACCTATGCATCGTAGGTTACGTATGTTTGAAACGTGGGTTACGATGCAATGCCCTGCGTCTAACGACTTGAGGTGATAAGCCTCAAATGCCTGTAGTTTCACCGGCACCTATAACCTTCGAACCGAATCACAGCAATGCTGCTTCGGGTGACACTTACCAACTTGCTGCTGATAGGTGTAAGGCACAAACTCAGCACTTATCTAGACCTATATAGCTTCATCAATCACCTAACAAATTAATCTTGGTTGTCTGGAAGAAATCGCTTTAAGCGATAAGACCGCCCATTGTACCTACATTATTGTACGTACCTATTTCATTTCTCTGTTGGAACAAAGTTCCTTATCGCGCGTTGCGAAAGGGGGCTTTGTAATTGGACACTTTGTAATTGTCAAATGGTTGGGCTAATGACGTCATTGTATAAAGACTTGTGCGCTTATTTCAACCTTCTATGCTAGTGCTCGTTAGCCTCGCCGTATAGACTTGGGCTGCCGCGCCGCGACACTCTGTTCAAATTGTTGTGGTGATTACGTCTTTTTGCATGTTTTGTAACGAAGAAGTTCCTTATCGCACGTTGCGAAAGGGTGTTAGACGGAAAAAATTAAGACCAAAAGTTTTAACGACACTTTTTGCTAAAGTTGTAAGCCGTGCGGCGTCCCTTGACACCTCTCAAGTTTTAATTACTTAGTGTGGGCCCTGAGGTGCCTGAGGTGCCTGAGGTGCCGGAGGAGCCGGAGGTGCCTGAGGTACCTGAGGTGCCTGAGGTGGCGGAGGTGCTTGAGGCGCCTGAGTGGGTGAAGTTAAAGGAACTTCGTTCCATCCGGGTGTCTCTTGACACCTCTAATGTTTTTTTAGTAAATTTTTGGTTTTTAATTGGTGTTGTGTGCAATAAAGAGTTCATCTATCTATCTATCTAACCACCAACCAATGAAGTGATCAAAAGCAACCAATGTGTCACGCGCCGCAGAGAAGGTACCAGCAACCGCAGCGTAATCGTAATCGAACGCCTGATGCACACGAGTCATTGTGACATTCCTCACCTACAAAGCGCTCAAGTATTACCCAAATATAAATCAGCGTATGTAATAAAATTGAAGCCATATTCTGATAATATCAGAAAATCGGTATACAAATTTAATAATGAATGTTTGATTGCTAAGAAAGAAAAATTTAACGTGAGTGAAAGTATAAATTTGCAAGAAAAATAGAATTTGGTGAAATTACTCAGGGAGCGTTTGACTCCCTGGAGACCTGGGCTGTTCTGCAGTCCTTACAGCAATGCCAAGTTGATTGACGATATATCGAAGTGTTGAGATGCTTGTACAACGAGGCCACCATGTCCGTCCAAATCCACAACCACCAGTCTAAACCTATCCATTTGCACTGCGGAGTGAGACAAGGGGATGTATATCCCCCAAATTGTTCACAAACGCACTGGAAGATATGTTTAAGACGCTGAGTTGGAATGACCGGGCATTAACATTAACGGAGAACGACTCTCACATTTGCGATATGTGGGCGATATCGTAATAATGGCAGAGTCGTTGCAAGACCTTCAACTGATGCTGAATAGTCTTGCAGCTGCTTCTCAACGACTCGGTCTGGGAATGAACTTAGATAAAACTAAAATTATGATCAATGATCGTATTACCCCAGAACTGATAACAGTCACCGGAATGCCTCTCGAAGTTGTGCAGGAGTATCGAGGGCAGATCTTGCAGTTGGGTAGACACAATTTCGAGAAAGAGCTAAACCGCAGAATTCAGCTGGGCTGGGCAGCATTCGGTAAGCTCCGTCAAGTCTTCTCGTCACCCATTCCTCAAAGTCTGAAGACTAAAGTCTTCAACCAGTGCGTTCTACATGTTATGACGTATGCTGCTAAGACGTGGACACTCATGTTGGGAATGGTCCACAAATTGAAAGTCGCTCAGCGAGCTATGGAGAGAGCTATGTTTGGAGTTATCTTATATAGATAGATTAAGAAATGAAGTTATCCGACAGAGAACGAAAGTCACCGACATAGCTCATAGGATTAGCAGGCTGAAGTGGCAGTGGGCCGGTCATATATGCCGGAGAACTGACAATCGTTGGACTAAACGTGTGTTAGAGTGGAGGCCGCGTTTAAGTAAGCGTAGCGTGGGGCGAGATGGAGTGACGATCTGCGTAATGTAGCTGGCAGACAGTAGATGAAAAGAGCCAAGGATCGGGATCAGTGGCGTACCTTGAGAGAGACCTACGTCCAGCAGTGGACTGCTACAGGTTGCTGATGATGCTGATGATGATTCAGGGACGACAGAATTAATATGACACTTTACCTGTGTCACGGTAAAGTAGATATGCAAGGAAATAAAAAAAAATGTATTTTCGTAGAAAGGATAAGAAATGAGCTTTAATAATAAAATAAATAATAATAATAAATAATGCTGGACGTTATCACACAGCATCATGTAGCCCCAAACTAAGCAGAGCATGTGGTCATGTGGTACACATATTTTTGTAAATACATACATATCATACATAGAAAACACACAGACCCGAGACAAATATCTGCAGAACATTCAAACATTTGTCCCGCAGCGGGAATCGAACCCGCAACCTTCTGCGTCAGGCGAGCCTTCGCCTACTGCGCCACAGAGGTCGTCAAGGAGGAGCTTTATTCATAGGAAATTAAGGACTATTCTGATACGGCTTTGATGACTTTTGACGCTCCTAGATATGCCTATCCTGTGGTGAGACATAAAGACAAAAAGATGGACTTCGAGATCTGGGGTCCCCGCCAAGTCGATCGGGTGAATTCGTAGGATACCTTTACCCGAACCAACTCGGGCACTTTTCAGGCACGTATACTTCGTTAAAGCTTATTTTATTTTTCATGACTAAAATATCAATAAATAAAATAAATGACACGTATGAACTTTTTAAGATGTTATTTTGAGATTTTAAAGAATATGAAAAGAGCAAAAGTATATTTTTACAAACTGACGGTTTTGCTCTTGTTTTTCAAGTTGTTCGATTTTCGACAAATGAAAATACGTCAAACTTTACAAGTATTAGGTTCGGTACATTGATCGGTTAGGTGCTATTTGAGGTGCATTTGAGGTAGCGAAATTATCTGTTTTGTAGAATAGCCGAATTTACATAAATAAACAAGCTTTATGCATGAGCGGTAGAAAAAAAAAACATGTTGTGCCGACCCCACCTAGCATGGGACAAGGGCAGGAAAATGATGATGCATCATTTAATTACGTTCACGAAACTGTTTGCAGTACTTGTAAAACTAGTTTCGAAAAGAATAGTGTCATTTAATTAAAAGCATCGCTGTAATCATGGCTCCGTTAGTAGCGAAAAAATTATTTTGCAGTCCAAAATGGTGTCTGTATAATAAATAAATGTTTAAAAAACGCTGTCTCGGTATATTAAAATCCATATACAATGCCATAATGCGTGAGCAAACTTGCACAGGTTCAAAAACATATATCAACGCACACACTTGCGCGGCGCTAGCATCATGAAAGTAGTTACGCCAATAATTTCGCAATATTAATTCTACATATAGAAGCATTTCAACTTTAATAGTGCTTGGAATGATGTTATATAGGGAAAATTACGGTGCTAGGTGTAGATTTAAGACCCTTTTTCCAGGATCACATTTAAGTCTCAAAATTATTTTAAAAAGATTTTAATAACTACTGTGTGCTTGGATCAAAGAACTTATAATTCTTACCCATGCTCGTGAACTTCATAAATGTGTATTTGGGAATTTACCTACCTACATGAAGCCAAAAATTAATTTGTCCTCGACCCCGCTCTTTCTGTAAGCCTAACCTATCGAACTCTTATCTGGATACAGTAGTATGAACATAGCTATATTATTATGGATTTTACGTGGGATGAACGTGAGTGAATCAATCATCTTTCGTTATTATCATATTACAGAATGTGCTCAACTCAGATAGGATATGCAGCGTGCATCTTCGACATGTCTAATACCTGAATTCTGAAACGACTGTACTCACTACTCAATCCATCTACGTCTTGTTTGTAAGTCAAACAGATGTAGATTGGTTTGAATAAACACAGCATTTTCGTTAGCAGTCTGTACACCGATCTCAACAATGATCAGTGATCACGAGCTCATAAAGTTTATCATAATGGAGAAGATAACAAGGTTACAATATCACATTTTTACGTACGTAGAATCAAAGTCTAGACCGTACACATTATTCTAGTTTTTATTTCACATCGATCGGTGCAATATTACCGAAGTTATAAGCGTCGGAAGTTTACGTGGGTTTTTTAAATCTCGTCAGTGATCGCGAGTAGCGCGTGACGTCATCGCTCGGCGCGGCGGGCGTCCGTAGTACATTTCGCTGCTAAGTTGTTTGCTCTCGTGCGCTCTGGTTATTTTTATTAATTTAAAATAATGCTGATTGATTGAGTATATTGTGTAAATTATTGGTTATTATTATAAATTATACTAAAATGGAAGAAGGATTTCAAAAAGACCAATGTAACAACCTTCCCATAGTTCACGGTCTGATGGTGGCAGAATGTTTTATAAAAAATAAAGAGATCATTAACCTTGGAATGGTTCAATAAACTGCGAGTCGCGTACCCTACATACAACATACATACTACATGTATCGGGGAGTCCCCCTTAATTAATTTAAATTTAATTATTTATTTTTTAAGTACCTAATTATATAAACAAAATATTCTGTGAATATTTCAAGGGTCTAACTGTTGCCATTATTACCATCGAGCAAAAAAACGGCAACAAAAGTGGCAACAGAAATACATCATCGGTGAAAATTTCAACTGTCTAACTATCGCGGTTCTTGAGATACAGCCTGGTGACAGATAGACGGACATACAGACGGACAGCGAAGTCTTACTACCTAATAGGGTTTCTTTTTTTACCCTTTGGGTACGGAACCCTAAAAAGCATTTTACTAGCATTAACAAAGTACCTACCTAGTCTACCTACTAGGTCCTTAGTGTTTCACATTGCAAGGTTAAGTACCTACTACTTAGTTAGTATTTCACATGGTATTTGAATAATTACATCGACATGATCCTCAAAACAATACACTGTCGTTTTTGGCCCTAACGGGGGCTCTTCACATCGCATTTATCAATTTTATTCTTATTTTTGGATCCTTAGGAATGTAAAAAAAAAAAATTTCGGGTTTTTTTGTGGCCGTATTTTTACACTGAGGCACGACACAGTATTTATTAGATGTACTCATGTAGTTTTTATTGATTCTTAATTCCGTGCGCGACGGGTACATTCGGGTAAATGCTTCGAATCCCCGAGTCGCTCGCCCGGAGGCAGGAGCGGTGACGTCATCAACGATAACACGCTCGGTCCGCGGCTTAGACCGAAAATGTTAACTTTGCACTTTTCATATCTCGGTCAGATTCAGAGATAGAAAAATAATAAAAACACACGTGTTCTTGTAATTTTTTGTAGAATATTTTGGCATATAAAACAAAAAATGGTTTTCTTCTTCATTACACTATGCTATATAAGTTTCGATGTTGACAACTCTAAAGCTCGCACTCAGAGTTGAGATTGATCTATAACCGTTTCAATGTTCGGGCGTAAGCATTGAGTTGAGATACCACGCGTAAGGCTGGTTTTTTGATATTAACGCTTTGAGTACTGAATAACACACCGACGCGCCGTTGCTGCTGTAGGGCGTGGCCACTACGCGCCATACCCGAGACCCACAGTCAACATGCTAGTGTATAATGAATTCTTCTTTGATCATTTTGGTGGACTTTTTTACACTTCTGAATTTTAGCTGGATTGTGACATTTCATTCAATTTCTTATATCTATAAAATAATACTTTTAAAGGAGAATGCCGTCTGATGTATGGCGCTCGGTACCAAGACTTAAGTGAGTGCGTCAAAAAAATCTCCAATAAGTTTTTAGTTGATTCTACTGTCAAATTAATTAAAAATGAGGGTTAATGCCATAGTAGCACTTTACATCAATGTTTGTTGTAAAGTGCTACTATGGCATTAACCCCATAGTAACGTGAATATCATTGGTTGTTGCAGTCTAATGGCGGCGTGCGGCGGAAACCAAATCAACAAAATATATTTTTATTCGATTATTAATCCCGTCGGTGTGTAAAACTAAAGAAAATGTTATTGACATTTATAAAATATAATACATTTTATGAGATACTAGTTGACCCGACAGACGTTGTCCTGTCTCAAAGAGAGTATCAAAGTAATAGAAACATTCAAAAATGATATTGAATTGGAAAAAGCAATCAAAAAGGATATCGAAGAGAATTAAGCAATCAATTAGGATATCAAAGTGGAAATTGCTATCAAAGAGGATATCGATATTAAAGAAGCAATTGAAGAGGCAATTGATGTGGGAGAAGCTATTATAGAGAATACTGAAGTTGAAGAAGCAATCAAAGAGTATATCAAAATGGAAAAAGCATTCAATGAGGAAAACAACAACTTCAACAACTACCCTACTCGTACCCGTACCCGTACCCGTACCCGTACCCGTACCCGTACCCGTACCCGTACCCGTACCCGTACCCGTACCCGTACACCTACCCCTACCCCTACCCCTACCCCTACCCTACCCCTACCCCTACCCCTACACTACCCCTACCCTACCCTACCACTACCCCTACCCCTACTTTTCATATTAAGGAGATAAAAAGTATACTATGTCCTTCTCCTGGCTCTAAACTACCTCCCTGCCAATTTTCAGCTAAATCGGTTCAGCCGTTCTTGAGTTATAAGTGGAGTAACTAACACGACTTTCTTTTATATGTATAAGATGTTCGGTTTTGACGCAATTGGTACGGGTTCTCGGCATTCTCCTTTAAGCGCGATATAGACGGTAAAGATACTGTAACATTTTATATTATAAATATAAATAAAATATCGCTATACAGTCACTATGAGGCATCACAAACTGTTAATATTATATTTTTTCGTATTGTGAGATAGAGAGCGATATGATAATTTATTGTAACATAAAATCGTAAGTTATTAAATTCTAGTACCTTCATATGTTAGATACAAAATGCGAATACAGGATGTCGAGATTTGCACTTAATCGTGCGGCAAATTCTATCTCTTTCACACACAGCTTAAGACCGGCCCACGCATATCTGGAATCTTCTTTCTTATATACGATTCAAACCTACCGGCGCGCGTCGGAGAGCATCGAAGACCATTTTATAACATGCTAAAGAAATTGAAACATCCACAAAGCAGTTGTTTCTTATTTGCATGCAATTTACGCAGCTTTTAGCTTTGTAGAACACTGACATAAATAGATCCGCTGCGTAAATTGCATGCAAATAAGGAACTTAACTGCTTCGTGGATGTTTCAATTTACTTTAGCATGTTATAAAATGCTCTCCGATGCTCTCCGACGCGCGCCGGCAAATGTGAATCGTCCATCACTCAGTTCAGTGGAGCGAGCAGAGAGGTGAAGATAAGCTGTACGTGTTTCTTGTACTTTCTTACTTTGGGTTTTTGGTCTTTCTTTTGAAGATATACATTGACGCATGTTTATATTTTTTTCTTAATATCTCTTTGAACCAAACTGTGAAGTGCGTCGAAAACTTTTCTTGAGATTTTAAAATACTTATGAAACATATTTTCTGATAGATCTTCTAAAATATTAAATTCTCCGCGGTCTTTCCTATTTTTAATATGATTTTGTACCCAAATGGATCTTCTTCTAAATCGTGCAAAATTATGCACATCAAATTCAAAATCGGAATCGTCATCAGATTAGCTATCCAATAAATATATCAAGCAAGCATGAGCCATAGTTAAATCATTCTGTATTTGTTCAACACAGTGCACGTGCGGTCGCGACGAAAGCTACATATACTTATATTAATTATCGTATCTTGGTCGTCTGTGATGGCCTAATATATATTAATATAAAAATACAGATGCTCGCAATGTTGACTTACGTATATAACAACCTATGGTACCTGTACTTACAAAATAAAATATTTGATTTGATTAGATTTCAAAAGGGACGGAAGTCGAGACAAATTAATTACTAGGCTAGGCCTATGCCTAGCCTATGTCTATACAAATGATGGTGGAATAGAGAAGGATAGCTGAACAAATGCTAATAACAATTTAGAATTTATTTTTAATTTTCATCTGTTCTTTTGCACGATACCTAGCTTCTTTAATAATATGCGCAATATACGATTTTACCTGTCTGTGAAGGTGGAAGAATTTGGAATGAAGATTGATTTATGACTCGTATTCTATATTATTGTTCGTTAATCAAAATGTTACTGCATTAATTATATAAATGTAACGCCCTGTACAGGTTCTTAGCTAAGGCTAACTTCACCAATTGCAAGTAGCAACCCCTACTAACTGTGACTACTGACGTTATCTTGATGAATGACCAGACTATAATTTTTTTAAAAATTCCTATTTTACTTTGTTATAGTTTGAGATTAGGTTATATGTGATACATAAATCTTATCAGTCATGGACTGCTCTGCCAGATGTTTGCGCGTCGAAAATAATATGTCGCACAATGCTTAGTGTCAGATAGCCTTTGTTATATACTCGGCTGGTATGTATTGTCCGTTTTAATAGAAGTGTGTTTTTATCCTCTCTGTCCCTGGAGCCCGTATGGTCCAAAGTACCTCAAGTAGCAAAACGATTTTTTATCTTGACTTTCACCTGTAGAGGTTTTTAGTTCAAAAAAATATAAAATATCAGGCCAACAATTTACGATGATGCCAACGCATGTCCTCTTGGATTTTCCAAGTAGCTATATAACACGAATACATGTCTGCTGTGTGCAACATATGCACAATAACATTTGTTCCGTACATAATAACATTGTGATATTGAAGTAGTGGAGTTCTTTGTGAAGGGTTCATCTGGGGAAGTACTACCATCATGCCCTTTTCAGCCGTAAAGCAGCATTGCTGTCTCGGTTTAAAAGGTGTTGGTGCTGGTGACATTATAGGCACATGAGGCTAAACACCTTCATGCCTCAAATTGATAATGACGCAGGGCGTTGCATCGTAGGGCACCTTCCAAACTTTCGTGACATATGGAGCAATACTTTTTTTATAAGTAATGGTTGCTACACAGGTGGGCAATGTGCTAGTTCCATCTTTAGGTATAACAAATAAATATTTAAAAAAAAAACAGATACTAGTTTACGAGCGTTTGAATCAATAATCGACTTCATTGATTGAGTTGACGTAATATTCAATATTCCCGCTGTTGAAAAGCACTATCATTGAGTGCCAGTGAGTGTCACTTCACAGTTCTAGCTTTGTTTACTTCAAATTATATGTGTGCCAAGCCAACCTGACCGGCCCGTGGTGCGCCCTGCTAACTTGCAAACGGGGCTCTAGCGGCCGGCTGATTGCGGCTTAGCGCAGCCTAGCACTGGCACAGCTAAATTTCCTTGTTGTTGAAGGTCAGCGGTGCGAGAAGTTGTACCCTGCGATCCCCAACTTGCATGCCCAGTGTGGGGGCTATGGTCATATCCCTTTCTTATAGCAGATGCCTATATCCAGCCGTGGACTGATATTGGCTGGTATTGGCTCGTTGACTGCCAATGATTGTCATTTTATTTTATTTTATTATATTATTTTTATTTAAACAAGGATTCACAGTTTTACAATGTTAAATTATAGGCTAGTTAAACATAATTTGTACATAAACCAATTTGAATCCACATTTTGTAAACAGCTCGTAATATGTGTTAGGACGATAAGTTAGCAGATGAGTATGACAAAAACAATAAAGAATAAAAAGATAGGTAGGTAACAACAACAAAGCAGCAATGGTAATTTTATAAATAATTCTAAATATTACAACGACTGTTCTATTTCAATCGTATTTGTGTGTGTGTGTGTTTTGTGTGTGTTGTGTGTGTGTGTGTGTGTGTGTGTGTGTGTGTGTGTGTGTGTGTGTGTGTGTGTGTCATTTTCAAATTGTGCCCTAGGATTTATGTATTGGTCAGTTTGGACTTGGGAAAGACTTACATTACAAGCAAAATGCCTCCGTTTCTGGGATATATGATAAATTATTTGCGTCATTTTGAGACTATGTGACTCGTGACTGTATGTGACACTTCAGTGTTCGCTTTGTTTCGGTCATGCATGACTCAGCCCTTAACGTAAATGTATATCTTGGTATTATCTGTTACAAGCAACATTGCACCATCTGCCGCTTAATTGTACCGCGATTATGTTAGAAGTGTCATTGATTATTACTTTTTAGGGTTCCGTTTATCAAAAGAAAAAAAACCCTTCTACGATATTACATAGCACTAGCTTCCGCCCGCGGCATATCTCGCGTGGTACGCTTTGTTGTCCATCTGCCTGTCTGTCTGATTGTCAAGAACCTTTTCTCAGAAACGCGTGGAAGTATCAAGTTGAAAGTAATATTAAATACTCAGGACTTCAATTCCTTAGAGCAATGAAACAATGGGGATGCCCAACGTGGAGAGTATGTGCATGCACCCTTTCTAATTGGGGGAGGCCAATGTCCAGCAGTGGACTGATATAGACTGACTGGAGCTATATTTCGTTAATCAGAAAGTTCCCTAGTTCTTTTTATTCTGTGGACGAATGATCAGCGCCTATTGTACAGTGCCAGAAGTATAGTTTGGCGTTTTTAGAAACTAAAACTGGAACTGTGTGTTTGACGCGTGGTAGTTTACGGAGAACAACGCTGTCGTTGTTCTCCGTAAACTACCCAAATGATTTGCAGGTTTAGCACAGGCTAAACCTGCAAATCATTTAGGTCTTAAAATGCTGAAAGTGATTAAAAGTGATTCAAGAGAAACCGTAATCAAAGTGCATTCATTTTCTGGTTTGAAGCTCAATGGCGCACTGCCTCGTCAAATTATACTTGTGGCACTGTATTTAGGTATCATCAGTAACATTTTTGCCGACTACTTATCCATAACTGTGTTGTTATGTGTCTAATAGCATAGTGCAACCGTGCGTTCTTTTGTGTTTTAAATTACATTGGGTTGTCAATTTTCGTAAAAGCCAGCTATCATTTGCTGTTGGCCACTCCATATAAACATTGTTAGAATCAAATATCAGTAATTCAACTCTCTGGAATTTAGTTTAGGAATGCTTAAATTAAACAATTGATCCTGCCATTCGAGTATCCAAACATCTATATAAATAAAAATCAATTGCCGCATGTATGGAAGACTTGAGAACGGGTAGACTATTTTGGGTGATATTTATTTAGTATTCGTAAATGTCAATACAAAGTTTATTGGAAAATCCACCGGGAAACTCGGATCTAGAGGCGTTGTATGAAAATATCTATAAATAAAATGTTACTTTTATTTTTATTATAACGAGAATATGGGTGGATTATATTCTAGGGGTTGCAAAACCCTATCTTCGGAACCCATGCCAACCTAACCTGCACGTCGTGCACCCTGCTAACTAACAAACAGGGCTCTGGCTGCCAGCAGATATTTGTGCCCTGCGCTCCCCAACACGCATGCCCAGCGTGGGGATTAAGGGCATATCCCCCTTTATTAAGGGAGGACTATGTTGATAAAGACTGGTGTGTGGTGTGTGTGTGGTAGACATTAAAGAATTATACTATTAGATCCCTGAAGCGATGCATAAAGAAAATAATCCTCTACGCGAACGAAGTCGCGTGGCGTACACTAGTTTACAATAAAATCTTTATCTTAAAGTTAAATAAAACACGATAAAAATATCAATTCTAAAATGAAAGTGAAAGTGACAATTTCTTTATTCAGTACGCACATTACAGTACACTTTGAATCGTATTTTTTTTAATTTACACCAATTCGTAACTCGACCAAACAGAGAAAAATTGGCAAGAAACTTCTCAACTATTACATTGGTTTTGAGGGAGTTGGAGACAGTTTCATCCCAAGCTTTTTTGTCATCTAATCAGAAATTTTATAGTAGGCTTTTATTACAGAGGTTACGTTTAACAACATTTTTGAATTTATTTACAGATAAATTAATCACTTCATTTGGGATTTTGTTAAAGAACCGTACGTTTTGCCCTTTAAATGATTGACTAACTTTATGGAGCTTTACAGTAGTTTATCAGCAAGTTTATTTTTATTTCTTAACACTAGAAATTTTGTTGTCACATTATGATTGTCGCTATTTTTTTTGAACAAATTAATATGTTTTCGGACATACATTAAGTTTTCATATATTTATATTTATATTGGCACGGCACAGTCATAACATTTATTTTTTTGAACTTAGTTCTAAGTGATTCTCTGGGGCCCATATTATAGATTGCACGAACAGCCCTCTTTTGCAGCACAAATATGGTGTTGATATCTGCAGCATTTTCCCACAACAAAATGCCGTACGACATAATGCTGTGAAAGTAGCTGAAATAAACCTACGTCAGTAAGTTGACGGATTATTTTGACTGCGTATGCTGCAGAACTGAGTCTGTTCGACAATCCATCTATGTGAGCGCCCCATTGAAGCTTATTATCTAAGGTTATGCCTATAATACAGTAGTATCCACAATATTTAAATCTTCATCTTTTATTTTAATGTTAGGTTTAACTTGTTTAACATTTAGTGAAATAAATCTTATACATTTTGTTTTATTTCCGTTCAGTAATAAGTTTTTTATCGTTATTGTTTATCATCATCGAACCAGTTAATAATTTTCGCTATTGCATTACGTCGTCAAAATTGGTCTGCCGTCGTCGCTTTTATTTAAATAAAAGAGACGAATCATCCGCAAACAATTACGTGGTTATCTCTCACAAGTTGAGGTAGGTCGTTGATGTAAATTAAAAATAAAAATGGTCCAAGTATTGACCCTTGCGGTACACCCATCTTTATTACGGACCCTGCAAAACACTTTCCATTTACGTCTACTTTATGTATTCTGTCAGATAGGTAAGAAGTGAGAAGGGCTAAAGCCCCCTGACACCATAGAAGATCTAGTTTCCTGATTAATATTTCATGGTGTACGCAGTCAAAGGCCTTAGACAAATCACAAAAGATGCCTAAAGCATCATGTGAGTCCTCCCAGGCATCATAAATATGCGATACTAACTCAACACCGCCATCAGTTGTTGATCTGCCCCGCGTAATACCGAAGTATTTGAAATCTAGTAAGTTGTTAAAGTTAAAATGGCTTTGCAGCTGACTAAGAATAAGCTTTTCAAAAATCGAATATAAATCCTACTTCCTACTAATATTTTAAATGCGAAAGTTTGTGAGTATAGATGTTTGGATGGATGAAAGTTTGTTACTCTTTCACGCAAAACTTACTGAACGGATACTTGGATGAAACTTGGAATATACACAGTTTTTGACCTGCTTTAACACATAAGCTACTTTTTATCCCGGTACCACGCGAGCGAAGCCGTGGGCGGAATCTAGTATATTATAAAATAGTAAATGACGTACTGACTGATATGCAACGCAAAGCCTAAACCGCTGGACCTAGAAACTTTAAATTTGAAGGGTGTGTTTGTTTTAGTTTGTTACCATGTATTAAGTACGGATTTTTCAAATTCCACCCCTAAGAGGGTTTTTCATAACATCTAAGACACACATACAACTAAGACATAACATACCGTATATCGTATTATTCCGTAAAGATAGAAACTTGAAACGTGGTTTGAGTAGTGTTACATGAAAGTTCTAAAGATTGCCATCAATAGAAATTTAAATTACGCCTCAACGGAGGTACAATGAAGGGTAATGATTGTATGGGAAAATCTTATCTATTATAAATCTTAAAAATTCGTCTGAATACTTTTAACGTACCGAGTTTTAAAAAAAAACCTTTTAGGGGATAAAATTGCGTGTCAAAGTTATTTCGGAAAACATTTATTACAAGATTAGAATATCTTAAAATTTAGTAAAATGCAATTATAATAATTAAATTATAATAAACTTAGAAAAAATGTTTTTTTTCTAAATAATAAAAAAATATAATACTTTATAAAATTCTCGCAAGTCACCCCAGGGGGTGAAACGTAGTAAAACTTTTGTAAGAAAATCATATTCCTTAAAGTTCAAAACTTAAAAGTTGGCATAAATATTCTGCAATGCAAGCAGGTACAATAAGACTTATAATAAGACGATATCAAACTACTCCTTTAGAAGGGTGCCAAAGTTGGTTTAGCAACGTTTCTTAACTACAAATAAATGGTTAAAAGGTAGATCCCTTAAAACGAGGTGCCATGGTGTTATAAAGTTTGGGAATCTTTTTCTTTTGAATAATGTGATTTGCTCCAAAATTAGGTTCCTTATTCTTCATATACTATCCCTCCCCAAACGGGGTGCAATGGGGTATAAGTATTAGATCACTACCCCTACAGATGGTTAAAGTCAAATCTTTTAAACGGGGTGCAATGGGGTGTGTTATGAAACTTTTAAATGCTACGAAGGCTTGGTTTGAAACTTTTTATAAATACCATTTACTACAAATGATTAGGGATCTACCTCTTTAAGGGTGTGCAATTGGTGTAACAGTTTTCATGGAAAACCTTTTGAACCCTTTGTGGGATTTGCTTTAAACTTGGCAAATATTATTTAGTTCATTTCGTAAAATTCTCATACGACATTTGTATAACTATGTATTTGTATTTTGTATTTGTATTTATTCAAAACATTACAATTATTATTACAGGTCAGACCTAATACAATAGTGTCTTAGTGTTATAGTCATCAAAATAATCCTTAATTCTAATAATTTAACTAAATCAATTTGCTAAATAATAAATACACCTATCAGTTAATTCAATAAAACAATAATACAAATAAATAATTACAAATGTCCATCAGCAAAATAAAACAATAAAAAAATTAAAAATTTAGATGCACATCACTTAATTCAATATAAATATGATAAAAAATAAATAATTACAAATATCAATCAGTAAAATAAACCAATAAAAAATAATCAAAGTAATTTCATATGTCATGATAATTTAGTAAGTCAAAATTATTATTATTTACAAAACACAAATTAAATAATATAGCCCTTTCGAACTCGCTCTGTGAACAGTGGAATACGTCAATGGTCGCCATTACCAGATTTAGTACTTGCATAGTGCGCGTCAGAGGATCTCCTCCTAAAAGGGTGAAGTGCGGAAACTCGTAGTTTCCGAGAAAAATAATAATTTAGTTTTGAGGTTAAGTATGGAAAAAACGTAAACAATATACACCAAAACACACTATCGGGAAAGGGGGGGGGGATGCGGTAGTGTTAGGGAAGGGGAACCTAGGATCTATGAGCACTCTAAAAACCCGTTTAGAATCATAAAAATGGATATTTAACACCGGTATGGGCTCTCGCCAGAACTCTCACTCACGCATTTTTTATACACACTAGGGGTAGGGACCACAAGACTAGGTGGCATCGGGGTGCTCTGTGTCGGTTCTGTGTTAGATTTCGAACCTAATCTACTCAAGTCGGGGTGTCCTAGAACCTACTTTTGTGAGAAGGATCTCCGGGTGGTTATAAAAAAAAACCTAATAACCTACTGTTTATCTGAGTCATTTTTTACAATTCAATTCAATCAATCAAACAATCAACAAAAACCGGCGGGAAAACAAAAAAGATGTCATTGTCATTGTCAGATTACCAAAAAATTGCCGCAAAAACCACGAGAAATGTCATTGTCATTGTCAGATTACCAAATAATTTGCAATCAATACCAAACAACAACATCAAGTTTGACGAAATTACGTGAAAAATTGGAATTTTCAAATATTCATATCTCAAAAACTATTCGTTTCCGCACTACGCCATTTCAGATTTAGGCTTCCTAGGTGTAACCCTACCTGTGACAAAAGTTTCAGCCGCCTAGCTCACTACACATAAAGGAAAGCTGAGCCTACATAGCTGTTAGAGCCAATAAGTTAGTGAAACCGTTTGCTCGTCGTAAAATGAATTCTATAATTCTGTACGCCTTTTTACAAACGCTAACCACGTGGACCCTAAGCCTCAGTGTCCAATCGGACCCCAAGATCTCTCAACGATTCCACCCGCTTTAACTGCGCATCTCCTATCTTGTAGTTGTAGTGGAGCGGGGCAGTTGCCCTACTAAATGTTATTATGGAACATTTGTTCACGTTAAACTACAACTTGTTTCTAAGGCTCCACTCCACCACTATATCCACGTCTTGTCGAAGACGGGCGTAGTCTCCTTCCTCCTTAATTTGCAAAATCAACTTGAGGTCGTCTGCGAACAGAAGACATTTAGCCTCAGTGACAACGTCGGGAAGATCGTTGATCATCACGATAAATTCGAGATGATCACATTCGAGACATTTTATGAATACTATCCCAAACGGGGTGCAATAGTTTGTGGTTATTTCATATTAAAACTTTTAAACTCGTGGTGCGATTATTGGCTTAGAACTTGGCATGAATAGGCTCCAAGAAAATAGGTTTTTATCCTTATAGATTTTGGTATGTAGCTGATTGTATTAACAATTTTTATTCAAATAACAACTTTTAAAATTCAGTGTCCACAAAACAGAGGGAATATTTTTTGCTTAATTCTCTATATTTTCGAAAATATATTGGAGCTTTTTGAGGTTTTTATCATAGGTCTGAATGGGAGGAAACTTTCCAGGAAGCAGCAGTATGTTATGGAAAAAAACCTCTTTCGCGGACGAAGTCGCGTGGTGTCCGTCCGCTACTTACAATATTTTGATTATAATCAATATTAAATTAAATATTTAGTTTCATTAAATATTTTAATCGCTTATAAATATATGATCCATAGAAAACAATACAGCGTTGTTATTTTTAAACTTAGCATTCCTGAAGTTCTGATAAAATAGTTTCTCTGTTGATTTCGTGCAGATTAATAAGACATTTTTTCAAGTTTCTTCAAAGTTGTCTATTTCTGCAAAATGACGAGTTGTCTATTTCACACATCTTAAGGCGACGATACATGTCAAACCTCCCTCTCGCTCGCACTATTCAACATTTTTGAATGTAATATATATCACTGAATGTAATATAAAATCACTGAATGTAGTTATGCAAAATAGCAAACCTTCACGGCCTAGAAAATAACAATTCAAAGGTTCAGTAATAATATCGTATATGGTGATGAGGGTCTGATGATGAAGCAGGAAAGATAAATTATTATTTGGAGGTTTTTGAGAAATACTATTGAATTACAGAACGGATTTTTTTGTCATATTTTGGACTATTTAGACCTTGGGTTCGGATCTTTTCTGTTTTACTGCTGGCAACGCTGGATTTAAATTCCTTTTCATTCTGCGATATGCCGCGGCATAATGTGGCAAGGCGCTAGAATGCCGCTGTATCTAAGCGGCTAATCTGTGCTGACTGACGGCAAAGCCCCTTGCCATACCGTCCTGGTCTGCGCAGGCCTACGCGAAAGTTGAGTTGCGCATCGCATAGCCTATAGACGCACGTCACATTCCACGGGACATTTCGCAAGCCTAATTGACTACGCGCGACTTAACTCGATCGTAAATCGCTCCATCTAGACTGGAAAGAGAGTCTATCTAGGGGTAACACTCACGTATTATTTTCTATCCACCATTACGTTGATGGGAGCGCATAAGAACGATTGTCTCGAGATTTTTTGCTTTGTACTTATTTGGTTCGTTAGATAGCGACAGTGTTTTGTTTCTAAAACAGCTTGCAAATTAATTCTTTGCAAGTATACTTATTATAAATAGTGAGATTCTGTCCAAATGGGCAGCAGCGGAGGCGCGGTGCGAAACGCTGTGCACTGCTATCCCCAGTCGTGGGGAATATGGGCATATGTGATGAAGATTCTATCCTAGAAGCCGATCATCGGTGTGTCTTAAGTCACGTCGTCGTGACGTCCAACCAGTATATGAAATTTCGTCGCAATTTTAATATACAAGATTGCTTAAGTGGTATTTGAACTTTATCCTGCAAAGTCGTTCACGCAATCTACTGCCTATAATACCATACACATGCTTACTTATGAATCGTAACCCTTAATTATATTTTTCTAGCATAATTATAGACAGTTACGTTTATTTTATACTTTTGCACTATTCTAATTGTTTCTAGTGTAACTAAGTAATCTGCTTTGCTCGTTTTATTACAACTAAGTAATAAAAACCATGGTACGACAATTATGATTTGGGAAAGCTAATAATCATTATACTACTCACCAAAAAGCCTAATCAAAAAATCCTACCAGCTAATGATTCTATAGATTAAAATTAATGTATTTACCTCATACAGCTCTTATATCTTAGTATGTTGTGTAGTGTGCAGGTAGCGTAGCTATTTACAATTATTTTTCCATAATTCAATTCATCGGCACATTCATAATTTTACTTATGTTACTGACTTTTGTTTTATGTTATTTGATTTTGCTTATTTCTATTTCTTTCAGAGGGCGATAGCTCAGCAACAGCATTTAGCTGCAGGTAAGCAATTTATTAAAATGTCATGTTTAATATTGATATTTATACAGAGTGGTCCAAATCAATGAGACCTGTTTCTTTAAGTGAAATTATCTATCTTCAGTATTTTTGGTACTGTTTCTCCAGGTACCATTGCTTTCCACTAGCCTGTATATTTTAGTCTGTGTACCCAATTCTGGTATTAATTATAAGGTATACATTTAAGTACCCAGTATTTTAGGAGTTCTATCAGTAGCATTGCATACAATATCTTACTTACATACTTAACCCTGCTGAATTTCGCCAATTAAATAGCAAAGATGCCTATCATCCATAACCCGACTTTATCCACTGATAAAGGCCTCTCGCAGATTGTGCCATCCACCACAGTCTTATGCCAGTCGCAGTCGAACACACGGCGACGCGTACTACAGTATGTATAAATACTATGTCGTCGACCCATCTCGCTACTCCCTCATTCTCAGGAATAGATATTAATGTGACATTCGATATAATTTTGACAGCTTTTGCGATATAATAAATCACGGGCCTGATTCTGACGATTCGATTTATTCGATTCTATTAGATATATATCGCGAGAGCTGTCAAATTTCATACAGTTTTGACAGTTTCCGCGATAATTTTCTAATAGAATCAAATATATCGAATCGTCAGAATCAAGCCCCTGACGTGATAATAATATCTATTCCCGAAAATCGGGGTCCTGGGCTCTCTGTGTAGCCTATCAAACCAATTCATAAGGTTTGATACGTCTCGTGTTTTATTCATTAAAATATTTATATCCGTTTTGGAGTGCTGTTCAAAAGCTTTAAAAGCTATGAAATTTTTGCATAAATTAATAACAAAATGTTATAAGGTTATAAAACTATGTATAAATGGTTTTCTTAACACGATTCGACTCACAATTAAAATAATAATATCTTAGTGTCTAATATGATAAACAACTGTTATTAAGCTATTGCATAGCTTCTATCGAGGGCCTTGAGCGCAGGGACCGAATCCAGAAATTCCGTAACGAAAAAAAACCTCACGCTCCCCACTCCGACGGGCACGGAGGTGTGGCTTGAAGGCCGTGCATTGTCTAACGTTGTTTCTTTTCGGCAGTCTTCGACACGGTGTTTGTGTGCGTGCAACTAGACGTATTTTTATTTAATAAAAGAAAAAAAAATGTTTTCTTATCGGTCACCACGCTCAAAAAGTGTAACGTAAGTGTATTTCTTTTTCTTTGATATTAATTCAAGTAACTTGAATTAATATCAAAGAAAAAGAAATACTGCATAAATAAAATAAATAAATAATTATAATTGCATAAGTTGATACAAAATGCTATGCAATAGCTTTACCGCGGCAGTCCCCGAGTGCCACACGTCTTTTTTTTATACATAATCGATTTTGAATTCAGGGCAACATGCAGACATAACTTGAATACATAGGTACAAGCTGAACATCAGCAAAATTGCTTTACTTTTATAATTTCTTATATCTGTTTTCATTTTCATAAAAATAACGTTACAAAATCTAAATAAATAATTGTTTCGTTACTGATTGCTGTTTGACGCATATAATTTATAATATATAAACAGTGTAAAGTCAGTATACAAGAAGCAAATTCAAACATGATCTTGACTTGATTAAACGTTATATTTGCCGCGCGTGTGTCTTGAAAAAGCTCGAAAATGGCTCGATCGATTTGCATAATTTTCTCAGCTTGAAGAAAACCCCAAATGATCAATCGAAAAAATTTTTAGATAAATTTCAGGTGGTACTAGTTCATCGAGTCAACTTGTTTATTATCACATCAAAATAATCCTACTCATATTAAAAATGTGAATGGATAGATAATACTCAATTACGCCAGATTATATGAGATTCGTATTTTTTTTGGATTTGGAATCCACACCACACCAGCCTATATCAGTCCACTGTTGGACATAGGCCTCCCCTAATAAAGTGGGATATACCCATAATCCCCATGCGGGTTGGGGATCGCAGGGCACAGCTTCTCGCACCACCGACGCTGCTGCCCGTCGGTGGCCAGGGGATTTAGATGTGCCGATGTAGGCTGTGCTATGCCGCAATCAGCCGGCCGCCAGAGCCCCGTTCGTTGTTTAGCAGGGTACACCACGTGCAGGTGAGGTTGGCTTGGATTCCGAAGATGGGGGTTGGAACCCCGTAAACCCCAGGATTTGGAATGAAACTTGGAATATTTATACTTAACGCTTGGAGTGCTGAAACCACAAATGTGATTCCGCAAGTCCCTGTCCTCGTGCATGGCGCGTAGCGATTGTTATCCGGGTACCACACGAACGAAGCAGTGTTTTTGTGTGTGTGTGTGTGTGTGTGTGTGTGTGTGTATGTTTCCCACTCAACTTCTTAATGTCTGAACGGATTTGGATGAAATATACATGGTTTGGGGACCTGGATTAACACATGGGCTATTTTAATGGGGACCACGCGAGGGGATTCAATGCTGACACTCGAAAGGTTTCGCGTTATGCGAGCCCAGTTATTAAGCGAAATTCAACGTTTAAACTCGAAAGGTTGGCGAACCAAGTTATTAATCGAATTTCCACGTCGAAACTCGAAAGGTTTCGCCTAATTCAATCCAAGATATTAACCAAAACTCAACGTCGAGAATAGAAAGGTTCGCCTTTCGCGAGCCAAGTTATTATCCGAAATTCAACGATGACGAAACTCGAAAGGGTTCCAAATCCAAACACGCAGCGGGAAAACCCATAATATTGTAGTTTACTTTATATCATCTTCTCGTCTTTGTTGAGTCTTGAACCGACTTGAAAAAGGAGGAGGTTTGCAATTCGTCGAAATCTTTTGTTGTTTTTTTAAATGTTTGTTCGTTCACCGATATCTCCGTCAATCGTACATCGATCTTCAAAAGTGTATTTTTTTTTAAACTCGATAAATCGGAGAATGACCTCACTTTTCATATTCGCCCTGAGTCGTCCCTCATGCGGACGGCACCTATAGTTAGTCTGCCCATGGTACTCGTTTACAAAAGAATAACATGTAATCTAATTACACACAAAAAAAACTCTTAAAAAAATTGAAAAAATTCTTTAAAAAGGGAAAGTAAACTTAATATGATATTTAATTCAAAGACGAATGGGCTAGGTATCTATTGATCCGTTTGAAGTCGGTGCTAAGCCATAGGTTTCATAGGTTACTTAAGTTCGCTCCTGTCACATCACGTCTCCTAACGCGTGCACAAGTGCGTGAGCGTAGGGGTGGCGGGGGACCTACGTAGATGAGTAGCTAGCCCATATAATTGTATTATATTTTCTTCTCGTTTATTTCTCGTTTTTTTGGGCAGTAAGAAGTGTTTTTATTTATAATAACAGATGTCTTTATAAAATGAGTATTTATTTTAAGTACTAGATGGCCCTGTGAACTTCGTACCGCTATTCTACTATTCGCTTAGTTCTACTATTGAAAGTTATCCCAAGTGGCAATTCCCATATAAAATTACGATGAAATGACATTACCGAGTCGGTGAAACGAACCCTTAGGGCGCTTGTGCACTGCAAGGATTTTTACTGCGCGCAATCCGATTTTTTTCATTTCTGTGTGGCAGTAAAGAAATGGCTTGTGCACTACAAAGAATTTTACTGTCCTACACAGTGTTTCCCAAGGTCTAAAAAAAAAACAAATATTCTAATTTTGCTTTAATCATCAGACACTGATCTCCTTATTACCATATAACATAGCTAACAAGCTTAAAACGGTTTTTTCGAAATCTACCAAAGTGGGAGGGATGAAAATTAAAAAGCGGGGTTGGCTAGGTCGAGTGGCGTGTCATATGAAAAGGCTTAATTTGAACAGCTTAAAAATTTTTTTTTATTTTGTTCGTGCACAGTTTTGGATTTATGATGAAAAACGTCCAAAGTTCCCTCCGAAGTTTGCAAAGTGAGAAACCCTAAATTTTTATATATTAAAGAAAAATATCTATATTTTACAGGAAATCATAGCGAAGTCTCTAGTTAAAACGGTTTCATAGAAAATTTAATAAATGTAAGGAAAACGGTGGTCAAGCTATATGGAGAGGTACACGGGTAAATAGGATGTTGATTTGCCTAGTCTATTACAGGATTTTATTTTGATTTAAGACTTAGGTTTTAAATAACGAACAAAACTTACTAATAACAAAAATACAACGGAATTGAGAACCTCCTTCCTTTTTAAAGTCGGTTAAAAAACTACAAGATAATTCATTCAATTTATGTTACAAAGTATGGTGGTCAGCCACGTGGATTCAACTACCTTAAAAAAAGCGAAGAAAAAGTCCTACCTCTCTTCATACACCGAGTGTGAGTGAGAAAAACTAGTATATTTCCGTCACTCTAAATCACTTTCTCAATCTATCTAGTTCTTCATAAACCTGTCATGACATGACCCTTTGTAATTTGTTTATTTACTTACCTCGTGGATTTGTATAAAGAGTATGTTTTGGGGACAAGCCCTAGTTCCATCTCTTCTTACGTATGATATCCACGAGAATACAATACTGAATGTATAAATGGGACTTAATTGACGTCATCCGCGGTGGGCGAGTTAACTCGCACTTTACCGGTCTTGTTTAAGATTTTACGGCTGTAACTTTGGGGTTCTCCTAATTTTCTTTTATTCATAAACCGCACCAGTATGGAAAGGAATAAAACAAAAACAAAATCTGTCGAGCCATTTTTGAATTTATGCGGGACTAACGCACGGTTATTTATTTTCATAAGTGTTTAAAGAATAATCAACCAAAATACAAAAGGGAGATAAGGATATCAAATAATTGAATAGCAATGATTCATACAATCATTACTTAACATAAGTTTGATAAATCACATTATTGTTAGTGTCTATATCCCTCTAGTGCAAATCCAACTGAAGACGGGTCATATCAGCTTTGTTTATCCGTCAAGGTATGCAAACCTGCGGTGCCGGGCCGGCCATTAAATCACCATGTCATGAATGAGCAAGGTCGGGTGTCGTGCGTGGCCTTGGTACATTGTAAACTGGGGGAGCTCAGCACGCGGCAGAGTACAGGAGACGGTGAACGCGCAACCACGCGGTCCTATTCACTTTCCTTCGAACGCCGCGCCGCGCCTCGCCCCCTCCCCCCACCACCCGTCTCGTTCCCACTTCCCGCTCTCTTTGGTAGCTTATCCGTGCCGCCACCAAACCAACCAATACTAAGTTAGTGCACCCACGGTTTCCGCGAGTGACTGTCGTACGCGTCTATCCTCGATATAAACGATAAAATGATCTGTGAATGTTTATTTACGATATTTACTAATGCTACCTTTTAAGTTACGTGTTTTTTGTAGTGGTCAGTGTTTTTGTTTGATCGAATCTTGGCTTAAATTGCGCGGCATCCGTTGTTTACGTTTTTGTTTTGATGTTAATATAGCACATGGCCCGCTTGCACGTACGACACAAAAACGTCCTCCTGGCGCATTGCGCCACGGTTTATTTTACCATAAATAGGTATCAATAAATATATCGCTGGAAAATTTTGCATCAGTAGTTACCTGAAGGTACCTGCCTACCTACAATTCAGTTTTGTAAATTCATAACGTTTAAAAGTATCTACTAATGTGTCTACACAAGACTTATCTAAACAAATATTTGGCATCACACAAACAATTGAAACCGGTTCCATAATACATTTTATGATCGTTAATATCTAACCAATGCCTTTGTCACCAAAATTGCCTCTCAGGTACTACGATGTTTGAAGTACTACGTCGTAAAATATGACAAGATTATCATTTTATTACTCATGGGAATTTATTGATCCACTTTCTTCTATAATAATAAGTAAATCAATAACCTGTAATCAGTTTTATATGCTCCACCCGATAACTCGAGAAAAAGAAACACTAAATTGCTTACTAGGTAATAATATTACATACCTACCTATGAGTTGAATACCTACGTTGATCAGTCATAGCCTAGAGTATAACATACCTACATACTTGAATTGTACCTATTAGTTTCTAGCATTTTTGTCAAAGATTTGCATGATAATTATAGACATAATTTGACCATACAGGGTGGCCTAAGTGAATGCCTAATCCCCTAGAGAAAGTACAAAAAATATTGTTTCACATCGAAATTTGTAAAAGGAACACTGAATTTATTTATTTTTCGCATGATGCATCATTCATAGTGAACATATTGATGTACTGAGTTCAGTATTAGGATTAGCAAAATATTTTTAATGAAAAAAACCAAGAGGTTCGAGTTGCCAAAATATAAGTTCTAAACAGTTTGATGACTAATATTAATAGTAAAACTGGAGTGCTTTACATTATTTATTATTTACAACCGGCATTTTTTCACCGCTCGCTGCTGTCTTTCGGGGTTTGAGTTTTAGGTATTTTATTTTTAAAAAAGGAAATTACAAGTCTATAGGACTTTTAGACTGTGCATTGATTGACAGTCTGTCAGTCAGTCAGCTTCATTAGAATTTTATACATATATTTTATATCGGTAAGAAATAGGTAAGTTACTTTCGGGAAACAATGGTGACTAAATTCAATTTAAAAGTGTACTTTATGTTCCTATGGCCTTAGGAACTAGTAAACTTTATCAAGAGATAACATGTTTGTGTCGTATTAGTGGTTTACATAAAATAAATAAGCAGCTGTTTAAGGGCTGTAGAGCTTCTTCTTCTTCGTATGAGGTAGTGGCCAACTCTAGTGTCGGAGTTTTTAAGCCACCCGAAGGCCTTCGACATGCCTTACCCATTGAAAAAGCTGTGACCAATATTTTTACGTGCCATCTGAAGCGGGGGCTGTGGGGATTTAAAGGTCATATAACAGCAGGAAGTTTCCCCTGCTTAAAGTGGGATAAAAGCAAGGAGGTGATGAGGATGTGTGTCTCTGTTAAAAAGTAAATTCATTTTTTATTTATTACTTTATCTATACGCCAGTTCTAAAGCACCTTGGAACGTAGTATATAGTTATAACTTATCACCAAAATTCTTGCTGATAAATTTATTTCCTTGTTTTGTTATTTCATTGGCATATCCTATTGCTAATTTTCGTATCTTGTATAATTTTATCGTAGACTAAAAATGTGAATAGATACGTTTCCATGTCATTAAAATATAGTTTGTTCCTAGCAGTTCATTATAATTTTAAATGAATGCTGTTACCGAGGATAATATATGAAAAATATTTTATTTTGGCATCGAAAAACAAATAACAGTAACACAAAAATAGTCGTTGTTAGCAGTATTTTTTCACGATTACGTTTTATATCAAAAATACTTTTTTAGCCCCAAAAGTTATATGATCATCATCATTCAATTAAGTACCTAAGTAATTTAAAATGCGTTTGTTTAAAACTATCTGACTATTTGATTATTCTAATTAAATATTTATTATTGCTGATCTTTATATTCCATCCAGTCATCTCTTTTTACAATATTCTCCTTTTTTGGGTACTTGTTTGTGCAGAACAATGTAACGTAACAGAAATACGTGTACCTACTTACACATGAATAAACAGAAATCCCAATAACATGCCTCTAATTATAATTGTTGTACTTTTGTGTTGGAGTGAGTGAAACTTTTGGAGAACGAATTAGGGGGAACGAATTACCGGTATTCTCAAGCAATTACGCATGCGTCTTAACAGAGAATTATTTGTACTAGTGTGAGTTTCGGAACTATCTACGAACAATCTCACGTACGAACTTGATTCCCATAGGGTTGTGTTATGCATGTATGAGACTTGGCCCCTTCGCGACCTTGCTACTCGTAGACCGGTTACGTTGACAATATATTAGGGTGATATTTCTTTTCAAGTATTTGTGTTTCTCTTATAAGGGTGAATCGTAGCCTTGAATATTTGTTCTCAAGGATTAAAACTAAAAGTTCTGATTATTGTCATCCCAAAGCCGATAGCCAACACATACAACATACATGTTTTAGTATTTACAGTTGTAATTGTTACTATAAAAAGCATATTTTACAAGCATTGATTTTATACCGTAGCTAGATAATATAGTAATATAATAAATCAATATATCAATATTCACAAGTTTAAGTTAAATATTACATCTGACTTATAATCAACAAAGTATTTTTAGTGATCCATCGAGCAACGATTCTTGATTTTGCTCAATAGGCTTATTTATTAGCGATACTTCGTAAAAGGTTACACGCCTACTCGTCTTAATATTCTCGTGAAGCCAAAATCCACTGAGCTGAGATTCGATCAATTTCTAAAAGTTCAAAGGAGCCAAAATGTAGTGATAACATTATTTTATGAAACGTAAAATTGGACACTGAGACTGTAAAAATGCATGGTTTCACAAGTTTTCTTAGCAAACATACCCATTCTCGTGAATCAACTCCACCATTGGAGAAAGATAGTGCAGAGAGTTGGAACTCCTCAATCAGCTCCACATCACGAGGTGTCTCACAAAATGTCGGTGCTGGAAAATCAATTCCTATCAACCAAAGAAGTTCGTATACTCATAGAAGCTTACGCGGACCTTCCGGTAGTCCATTTGAGTTCGCATCTAGTCCACGTGATCGCTACCCCAATTTCGCAAGCTATTTTCGTGAAGTGATAGAGTCAAGGAGTGCGTCATCTCATCATCATTATGTACACCATACTCATCACGCAGACTACGGAAGAAGAAATGAAGGCGAGAGATATCAAATTGGAAACCACTCGTCATATCACAATTCTCGACATGACTACCGAAATTTCGTATCTCCTCTTTTTAACGATGCGATGGACGATATACAAGAAAATGAGTACAGCAAATGTGAACGATATGGTGAGATCTCTAATTCAAAAGTCGGGCACACTCCCTATAAAAATAAATATGACAACAAAAGTTTTGCCCAAAAGTTAACAGAATGTGCTAGCAGTGCCAAAGATAGAGATCAGCATTCACACGAAAGGCGTGGATCGGGTTCTAGTGGCAGCGGTCACAGGCATAAGCACCACTCCATTCAAGAATTAATTCGTACATTTAGCAAAAAAGTGGGACACTGGAGGCATGACTCAGGTGAAGGTCGGAGAGGCTCTTGTGCGAATCCTGCTATCAGTGCAGAAGTACGTTCTACGGAATCTGAAGAGTTTCGATCGCGGTCTAAATCCTTGGATTATGACCATCTTCATAAGATTTCAAACCAATCTGTACTGGAAGACTGCGGTGCAACATATAAAATATTTGACGAAATTCTGCGAGAAGGTTTGTACGAACATTTAATCGCTTGCATGATTGTATGATATAAATATTAAATACAATGTTACATTTTGTGGCATTATGCCTTCGTGGATGTATAACTAACGGTTATGATGCAACGGATAAAATAAAAAAGAATCTAATTACTTTAAACCATCAAGATATTTATACTGTTCTATATAATTATCAAGATGCTTTAAACGTTGTAATCAAGCGTCATTATTTGTTAGTTGATTTAGAGTTATTGTTTAGGTAAAAATCAGTGGCAAATCAATTGCGTCCCATAAAGAACGGCTGCAAAGAGGACGACGTGAGTAAAATAAATAAATGAATCTGTTAATTTCCTATGCGATATGCTTTAAGGTCATACTTGTTTAGTCTGCGTCATAAACTTCTCAACACCTTCACACCGTGGAATGATATCATTATATCTGATTCTCTGTGAAGACTGGATTTGTAGCTTCCGTACGTTGCTTTTACTTATTGATCGCAATTAGTGGCAAAATGTTTGTTTCGCGTATAGTGCGTGATCCCAATCAGTGTCAATAAATACAAAGTTCAAGTGCCAAGTTTATTACATGTACTTGCGTTTTGATGATTCTGAAATTTATGTGATAAAATTACGCGATATTCGTCTCTTCACTTGAATTGCACTCAAAATAACCATCATTTAATTTTTAGACAGGTACACACATCAACGTTTATTTGATGTTCTAGATTTACTCAATTTACTCAAAATTTGTTAAAAATAACATGCAACAAAATATATTTTTCAAAAGCCCATTTAGCAGATTGGACCTTGGAATAAAATAAAATTCATATTTTTGCGTAAATAAAATGAGACGATCTCAGAGTAGTTTCGTGCTTGAATTTTGAAAATCCCCAAGAGACTGAACAAAATTATTGTCTTAAAATTACACTTATTTAACTATGTATATAATAATATATTTCATAAATCTCGGCTTCTCGGGAGATTAATATTCTTTTGATAATAATAACTTATTCATATCCGTTCGATGTGGTTTGTTGATGCGTTTCGAAACCTACAGTATTGATTTATTTCATTTCATCAAAATGCTACTTTTTACCTTTTGAAGAATGCACCACTTATATTGAGAAAAACGTTTTGCTTATTATTTTTGTAAATACTCGGTTTGCACACGCTCTTTGATGAAAAAAGGTCAGTGTTTTGATCATTCTTGTGAAAATGGGTTTTTTCCTATCACTTGGCTGTCACTTGTAACTAGGGATGCAACATCGTCAAAATAAACTTCGATCTTGGAATGAAGTGAAATAGCAATGTCGCAAGCATCGATATTTATGAACGATTATGATTATGTTATACATCGATATTGTTTTTGATGTTTTAGAAAAATTATTAACACAAATCAATGTTGAAAATATTTATAATTTGTTATTTATTTCACAACATATAATAAAAAAAAACAATAGTGACAATCATGTGCCTTTGGCAGCAGAAACGAACGAGCTGCGAAAATAATACAAAAGATGGCTTTAATCAGGCGACTAGCATGAAAAAAGATCACTACTAATAATAACAATTCATGGCCATCTCGCCTTGGTAGCAGCCATGATAATGGCAGGTCAGGGGGTGCTAGGAATCCCCGGGCTTTCCAGGCTACCTACCTAAAACAACTTACCTGGCTTATTTGTGCGTCCTACCCGTCACGACATTCGGAGCCGAAATGTTGATACTCACAGTACGGTTAGTTCACCAGTTTAAAGTTGCTCAGCGAGCTATGGAACAAGCTATACTCGGAGTTTCTCTGAAGGATATAATGCAACGAAACTATGCGAAATAGAACAAAAAGCTGAAGTGGCAGTTGGGCTTGCCATATCTGCCGAAGAACCGATAACCGTTGGAGTAAACGAGCTCTTGAGTGTAGACCGCGGCTCGGCAAACGTAGTGTAGGACTCCCTCCGGCCAGGTAGAGTGACGATTTTTGAAAGGCTGCTGATAGAAACTGGATGTGTCGAGCTTAAGACAGGGTGTAATGGAGCTCACTATGGGAGGCCGACATAACAGCAGTGGATTTCTATAGGCTGATGATGTTATTGTTGAATAATATAATAAACATCGGTCCTAAAGATGAGATAAAGAAGAGATGTATTGTCGATTTTAGAGGTTCTTACAACATCTTCGATGTTTTAAAGTATCGTTTTCATCCCTACCTTTAACAAGCAGATACATCAGTTCAGTCTCAAGCAAATAGTTAAGTAGGTAATACACCATAAAGGTTACAAGGAATTTCGCTTAGGTGGGTACTAAATGTAGGTACGCTTTGTGGTTTTCTTGTGCTTTTCTTCGTTTGTTATGGTGTGATTACTAAAATGTCTGCGTTGAGTCAATCACTAGTTGATTCTCCGTATTACTTTCAAGTTTGCATCTTAATATGTAGCGAGTGGGACTTACATTTTTGAGATAGTGACTCTGTTGTTTGTTTTGTGTGTGCACTACACCTCACAATAGAAAATTTTATATATGTCAATCTAAAAAAATCTAGGAAAAAATCTAACGGGTAGAAAAATGAAAATCACATCAAGAAATACAAAAATAAAAAAAGTGATGGAAACAGGGCCATTTCCTTTATTTAAATAAAAACAAAAATTGAAATTGTAAAACTAAGGATGAATGTGTTTGTTAAGAAAAAGTGAAAAATTAAGCGAAATGTTTCCGGTTTTTACATTTATACGAAAAATCAGTAGTCAGTTAAACCACCTATTTATTTATTTATGTTTTTAATTCTATATTGCTGATGTTAACAAAGGCCCTGCATAGGTTTTTCATGCTTTGAATCAAGTTATCAATGTCTTGCTGCGGAATATTCTCCCAAGTCCTGCTAAGATGCAAAAAAGTTGCTCTTTCATCGCAATGTTTGAAGGAAAATGGTTCATAGCCATTATTTGGAGCATGTCCCACGCCTGCTCTATGGGGTCTAGGTCTGGTGATTGCGTGGGCCAGTTTAAGACCGCCACGTCGTGCTCCTGCAGCCAATTGTTGACTACTCGCTGTGGGCATTATCGTCCATGAGTGAATTCTTGGTCCATTTGTACTCGATGGGGATAGAATATTGGTATTTGCACCTGGTTGCGGTATTTTTCAGCGGTCATGGTGTTTCTGATCGAAACGAGGTCTGTTCTTCCACCAACATGAATTCCCGCCCAAACCATAGTTGTCCTGCTGTGATACGGATAGACTTCCTGAGGGTGTTGCAGATGGCTCTCACGACCAGGAACTCGCCATGGCACGATAACGTAACTATAATCTTGATATCACGTTTTGTTTTGTTCTGTTCCAATCTCCTCAGGGTATCTGCCTACAGCAAGACTTTGATAAATTGTTAACGCCATGAGTAGTTTAACTGACTATTGATTTTTCGTTTAAATGGAAACCCGGAATAATTTCGCTTAACTTTTTCACTTTTTCTTAAAAAACACATTCGTCCTTATATTTAACCATTTTTTCAATTTTTGTTTTTGTTAAATAAAATTTTATTTAGGCAAATATAATATTTTTTTTCATTCAAAGGTGTTCTAGTCTGCTTTCTTTTTTAGTCTGTTTTAAAAATGTATAGAAAATCCGTAAAATCCATAGACGTTGTTGATGTGTATATGTCAAATGGATACTTCATAATTCATTTATTGTTTGTAAATAAAAAAATAAGTATGAATAACTAGGTCCAGCTAATAAGCACACAAACATAAGTAGGTATATTATTGCATAAAGATTAAGAATTAATTAGTACATAACTAGTTGACCCGCTCGCAACTTCGTATGCGTGTAAATGTCTACTTAACTGCACTCCCACTCTTATTTCCAATCCACCCCGACTCTCTATCCCACTACCACTGCCACCACTGCCATTCCCACTCACTCCCACCCCTACTCCTCGTCCCACTATCTGTCCCTATCCCAGTCCCACGCCAATTTTCACTACAGTGGTTTTATTCCATAATGTGGTCACATCCACATTATGGAATAAAACCACTGTAGTGAAAATTGGAATATTATCACACGTGATAATATTCCATGTATAAAATACTATCTTGTACTAAACTCATTGATCCAGGCCAGGTCCTTGACCCAGAAGAAGCATAAAAAGTTTGGTTTTATTGCAACTGTTTTGGAAAGATCTCAGACCAAAATGGACGAATATCAAAAATAGACAGGAAGGAACAGTTTAAATGCGAAAATTAAATTGTTGTTTTTACTATTTTTCTTGCAATTTTTCCATATTCCTTCCCTGGACTTCCACAAATATTTCAAAACCAATATTAGCTAGAGTTTATACGAGACTAACGAATACCAATTCATTTTTGTATATATATAGATAGTCAGCATCTCAAATAAAACTAATTAATTATTATATAAATAGTCTGCATGTAAAATTAAATGAATTACATAACTTATTATAAATTACGGTCACTCAAAAATTAATTACATAACTTATTATAAATTACGGTCACTCAAAAATTAATTACATAACTTATTATAAATTACGGTCGCTCAAAAATTCATCTAAACAATTTTTTTTAAATTAATAAGTCATTGAGCTCCTTTTTAAAAGGTAAAAAAGCTTCAAAAATTAAATCAACCATATATCAAATCCTTCTAATAATTTTTGTATCTAAAATCAAAAGTGTATAAGGATTGTTTTGGTACCTTCTTCTGAGGTACCATTGGTTTGGACCAACCTTATATAGTCAGTAGGTATTGTGGTTTTTGCAATACCATTTACAAAGACTAAAATATCCTATACCTACGAGTAGTTGGCAAGCTGCGCCAGGTTGCCTTGATATTATATTTATTTCTAAATCATAGCGTGATTGCGTGTCATGCCCATTCACGACCTTAAATTCGCCCACCATTCACAAAAATAATAAGTAAACCGGTATGTACATTTTACAACTGCATATCATGTGAAACATCTAGTGCGGCGTGGTCAGACAGACTTAAGCCACTAGGAGGACCAGCGATGCGTCTTTGCCTCCGCATTTACACGTGGGAATGGGAATGATAATCTCCAGTGTCGCATATTTTCTATAAGCTTCCGCTCGAGGTTTCGCTAGCTAGGTACTCGTATAAAAAGTAGCCCATCTATTATTCCATATGTGTAAATTTACACACATACTGTCAAATTTTGGTTCTTCTTCTTCGTGTGAGCTAGTGACCAACTCGAAGTTTATAGTCCGCCCAAAGGCATCCGACACGGCTTGAAGCATTGATATATATTGTTACTATCGTAACTAGATGCGTAGTATCGGCCATATTGCGTGTAGGCTCAGGTCTTGGCCATAGCCAAGATCCCCTACTTCCTTCATACAGTGGCCATCTTGACGTTGACCGAGTAACACTCCCACTAAATAGGCAAATAATGTGATAAAAACGTGAATTTCTGTAACTCGATTGCGTAAAGAATTATGCGGAATTATTTTTTTTATGTATATATATTAATTTTTACGCTAAAATCGCAGCAAATATTGAAGAAAATTATAGAAAATATTTAAAAACAATAGTTCATGCCATCTAATGTTGCCAGCAAAAAAATGTTCTGTTTTCCCGATTATTGTGGGAGATTTTTATAAGGAATAAAATCTTTGTTAACCTCTTAATTGTTGTTGTATTGTAATACTTATGCCAAATAAATAGAAATACAAATAAATTCGGTAAAATGATTCACAATACATACAGGAGAATATTTAAGATCACTTCAAATATATCACGCACTTCTTTTGATACTTTCCATTGATAATCCATGAAATCAAATTATTAACTCAAACAAACAAAAGGAAGACCAGAAGATATTTGACGTTACATGCGGTGGTAGAGTGATATTACGATCACTATTATATGTTGGCACAAACTAAAACACCGTTATTTTATTTCCACAATCATACTTCGATCCACTAATATGATTGGTGATAATATCACAAAGTCATAACAAACAGTTATTTTGTTAAACAATTCACTTTTGAGCAATTTGTACTCTATGAAAACACAAGGCCGGTTCAAAGAAAAAACTAGATTCTTTTTTGTATTTAAAGTGTTCGCCCACACATCAGGGAAAATCTAAGATTTTATAGTCATATCCTACTTCCTTTTAATATTATAAATGCGAAAGTTTGTAAGTATGGAGGTATGGATGTTTGTTACTCTTTCACGCAAAAACTACAGCACAACGCACAACGCATTTGGATGAGACTTGAAATATACATACAAATATATATAACATAGTAGTTTATGGCCTTGATTAACACCTAAGCGACTTTTTGTCGGGGTACCACGCGAGCGAAGCCGCGGTAAGAAGCTAGTATCCTATAAAAGATCACTTATATTTACGGGGAAAAAATCGAGATCAGGTAACATTGAGCTCTTTATTTCAAGCATTATAGCTATCTCTATAAAATCAACTGCCATTCTCGAAGGAGTCCAGTTTAAATAAAAGAGATAAATATATGTTTACTTCAAAATGACAATTAGTTTCAAAGTCTTCGCCATCAATAAGTGGTTACTATATTTTGACACTTGTTAAGGAGGTATTCATCTCTTGTTATTTATCTCAATGGCTTGAAGACTGAAAAGCCAAAAAGTAATACAAAAAAGTTTCGATACTTCACGTTGCCATGCGCCCCGCGAGACAGCTCGATTTTTCTTTAATATTCTGCTTAGTGATATCGAGTTCTAGTTCATTACGAATTTACGAGCTAAAGCTGACTTCAACATTGATACCGTGTTGTGGTTTGCGGTTTCGACGTCAACAACCTGATAATTTACTTAATTATAAATTAATTTGTGATATTACCAAGTAACTTAATTAGTGTTGGAAAAAACTGTATGAAAATTACTCTAACATAACAAAATGATATGAAGGGTTTACTCTGTGGTGTCACCTTTCCATACTTTATTAAACTAGTAAATGGGCGTTGCCTCTTAGCTAAAACTATTTCGTCAAACTAGTTTTGCTAAGGATTTAGCCTTGTTATTATTTATTTTGTTGTTCTGTTTTTTTTTCAAATTATATTTACTTACAGTTTGCTAAATATAGATTGATACGCGGGACATTGACATAGTATGTCTATGTCAATGTCCCACGTATCAAAAAAAAAAACGCTTAGTGATGACTACGACCAATGATTTTTTATTTATTTATTTATTTATTTATTTAGAAGCAACATAACATCATAACAGGTTTTTTTTTAACCCTAAAGCGATAGTATATGTAATTAGATAGGTATATAATATAAATTAATACATTAAGATATGTAGTTACTAGGCAGTAATCAATCTAAACATTTAGTTTCAATGACAATGCACAGGTAGTGCTATTTGTAGGAGTCTCGGCAGGTTATTGTTAAAAATATCCACACTGTTCGCTGACAAGATATTGAGTAGATAGATAGCGAGTGACATGGGGGCAAACTTAAGTAGGTTGGTCCTACAGTTGGGCACCTCAAGCATGATCTCGTAGATACTTGATGTTGAAAACCAATTTGGTTGTTCAAACCAATCAAACCAATGTAAAGCCATTTTGGTTTTCGTTCATCGAAGATGACGAAAATCGATTTGGCAAACCAATAAAAAGCTGTTTTAGTTTTCGTTTCGTTTGTCATTGGTCGTTGTCATGAAAACGTGTGTGTCAGTGTCAATGTCCCACGTATCAACCTACCATAGGTTAGGATAACAAACTGTTGGGCACTTCTGTGTGCAGGGTTTTTTTTAAATATATTTTTACAGTTTAATGATATACTAGCGAAATGCCCGCCACTTTGACCGTGAAGAGGTTTTTCACGCGGTCTGCGTCTCACACCCCTCTTAAGAGTTTCCAAGAAATTCTTTCGCTTTACTATGCAACAAATATATCTTCCAAGTCTCTAAGACTCAAAGTTTAGTTAGGCAGTCAAATTTTTTAAGACTTTATTGCTTGTATATTTAGGTCGAGTCTTTGACCTAAAAATATGAGAATTCAAAGTAAATTTCTTAAATCTATCGTGATAACGTTTATATTTTATCTAAATATCGTTATCATTATCGGTAGAATGATGTCAATCACGTCACGTGAATCTCTAAAGAATAGAGTTGATTTGAGTACGTCAATATTGTAAGTACAAATGCTCAAGTTTCAGTTATAATAATGCAGTACGTTTAGAATCCATTATTTTCATTATTTAGTATTTACCTGATACTTTATCAATATATAAAAACAATAATATCCTGCTATTCATGAGACTAAGGCGCAATCAAATCAAAACTTAGATTTTTTTGTATGAGTTTTTGCCAGGTAGTTAGACTGTTGTGTTTTTGGTGTCTGTTACCTTTGAGATATGTGTGCCCCACCCGCAATTTGATTATTTTACGCGAAACCCTAAAGTACGGAACTTTTTATATAGGTATCACGTGAGCGAAGCCGTGGGCGGAAATATTTAATGAAAAACCCGGGACAGGGCCACAGTCGGCAAAGGCTGGGGCGCAGAAGTTTGCACGTTTGATTCCTGCCACGAGACAAATATTTGTAAAAAAAGAATTAACGCTGCTTTTGACCGAATGAAAAGTGAAATCCTGCTTCGAACGACCACCACGGAAGTAAGAAAAGGGTGTCGTACCTGCATTAGGAGTAGAGGCAGCCAATTCGAACAAACTTTGTGATTTGAATTAATTAAAAACAACTTATCATAAAAAAGTGTTTTCACTTCTCTTGCTCAAAAAGTGTATCATAATAGTGTAGCTTAGCGGGCCTAAAACTCGAGTTTAATACCTCGGGCTAAAAAGTATTTTTTCTTTTTAATTTTTGTCTAAAATCATCAGCCCGTACAAAGCATTCGTTCTCTTACATAAAAACTCGACTTATTGGTGCTCCGTCAATCTTTTTTTTTTTGAAAATAGAACCGTCTTGGTGATGTTTTATGAAGGTTGATTCTTCCCTTCACGGTAGAATGCGAACTGTTTCGTTGCGGGTTAAATACTGAAAATTTACTAATTTTGAATTGTTTTATTTTCTCGCAATCGAAGTGAAAAGTAGAGTGTTTTACTCAGGCCAAAACCACCCATTATAACTCGGTCTTGTCATCCTCCCTCGCTACGCTCGGGAGTATAACAACCTCGTATATAATGGAATGGTTTAGTCCCTTGTAAAACAATCTACTATTTCTTCCTCTTGACCTTAGCGAAAAAGTATCTGTTATTCTGACCACCTAATGAATGATATCTTATGTTATGTAGCATATCGTTAGAAAGGGTAAAAACCAAAGAATTTTTAAAATAATGCTAAATTCAAAATGGCTTTTAGTATTTTTTATTATATTTTCTTCATTTAATAAAAAATACTTATAAATTGTCACTTTTTAAAACAGTTAAACAGATTAGACTTTGAAAGCTCTAGAACTATTTTTTTAATGGGATTGCGTTAAGTAAGGTTTTATTTAGAATACGGACACATTGCAGAATACAACACAAGTTAATTCGTCGTATTACAGCGACAAACAAAAATGTTAGCACGATTTTAAGGCAAGATTTACGGTGATTTTCAAAAATACAAAAAAATATCTAAAATACCGTGACACTGACTTACGGTCTGTGACTTACGGTCTACCGGGGAAAACTTGGACATGACCCCCCACAAACCCCCAAAAAATTTTGTCGGTCCATCCACCAAACACCCTGTATTGCACATTTATACAAGAATTGCTCGTTTGAAGATATTACATTGATAGACGTATTTAAGTATGTAGCATATCAGTCTCGTGGTTCCCATAATATTAGGTCCTTACCTATGAAATTGGTGTTTTGTACGGAGAATAGGGATGTCGACTGGGTAAAAAAAAATTCTAATTAGTCCGTCATATACATAGCGTCAAAGTTCGGGAGTGAGAGCTTGAGACGTCACGGCTATGTAAAAAGCGTACTAAGCCGTGACGTCACGCGGAACTTCAGCGCACTATACAGTACGGTCGGCGAATCAAGGCTTACGTGAATATAGGCTCAAGCGCGAGTTCGCGCATGTACAGTCATGATGAAAATTGTGAGTGAAGTAGGTTTTTCTTCTGGATAAATTAACTAAAATGTTTTAATTAATGTATAAGAATCCGCGTCCGCTCAACAAACAGTCAACAATTTTTCACACTTTTCACAATATAACAGTAAAAAACGCTATCCGAAGCAGAACTTTGAACTTGGAACGAATAACAACATTTTACGAACAGTTTTGCACTTGACTATATTGATAGATGAAACGCAAACACGCACTATAGCAATTGCTTCAAGTGTGAGTGAGAAAGACTTCGGACGAACTCGTTATCCGAACACTTCCGATCGCTACCGCCTAGAGATGCTATCCTTCCCTGCCGGCTGTTTGTTTACAATCGATTATTTGAATCGATTATTTATCACGATTAATAAAACAATAATAATTTAACCTGTAAATATTATAAATTATCAAAAATAATCTGTAAATATAAATTTATTTGTCGATTGCATCATGTAAAGCCGCACGCGGCATTTGCTTGTATAAATAATGAAGTGGCCGCTTTTCACACTTCCGAAAGATATTGAAAGTCGCGACAGTGACTTACTGATGTTTTTAATGAAACAACTTTAAAACAATCGTTTATTGCTAAGTGGCTACCTATTTAGTTTTCTTATGCGGCTACCTACTTAAGTGCCTATCTACTCAGTCTTCTTAGAGGTTAAAATACTTGCTTGTTTCCTTTGTGCGCTACCTATGGTCGATACCAAACATATTGTACGGTCCCTTTTAGGTTTCGTTGCGTAGCTGGCCCAGCTTCCTACCTACCTAGCTATCTAAGATCGACCTACCTACCTAACCCCACATGATCCTATCTACTACTTACTTTTTCACATTCCAGAGCAGTAGAGTTATAATATATATAGCTAAATTATAATCTAAGATTTACTATGGATAATCATTAGTTTACCATTTTACATCAACTCGATACATGAACTCAAGCTTAACGATAGCGTAATCGAAATAATTTGATAAACTATCGATTTAATTTGATTGATTCATGTTTAATTTACTCTTTTTGAGAGGTGCATCTCTAGCCTAAAATACTTTGTCCCTCCCACCCCGCTATACCTCACCACACCACCAAATCGCACCCAAATAACGATACTGAGCACCCTTTTGTGGCTAACTTCACAGTCGCCGAGATCCGCCGACCGTACTATACCTTTGTAATTTTTTGTTTAATTGACTAAAGAAAAAATAGGTGTCCAATATCTTTTGATAGTGTAAATGACAGACTAATTTTTTCAGTCGTCGTCTCTATTTCGTGAAAACTGATTTCTCTATACATACATTTTTGTATTTTTTTCTGGAACTACATTCTATGCCTCAAAAATTTTGTGTGTTTAATTGGACAACATTGTGAAAAGTATGCGTAGCCTTATTTGAAAAATACAACGAATTTAAGCATTGAAAGCGACGATACATGAAACGAACTGTTTTTAGTTTATTTTTTGGGGATGAATTTCCTCAAAAATTGTATTTATTGAATTTTCAATCCTTGCAATAATGTTACGTTCAGAATATATATGACTCTGAAATAAAATAAAATAAACAAAACAAAATAACAAATGAACAAAGCACTTTCAGATATTCCAGTAAAAAAATACTGGAATATCTGATAGTGCTCCTTTCACTCAAAGTGTTTTTTTTATGAACTCGTGGTTTTTTACGTGATTTCGTCTGTCGAGTTAGATTGTTATAAATAAATAAAAAACATTACCCTACTTCTGGAGCACTTACGTGGGTAATAATTCTTAAAACAACCAGCTATTAATATGATAAAAGTAATTTTCATTATTTATAGCTTAGCTTCTCAATGCTTTCTATCAATATTAATAAGATGAATAAGGTCATCACAAGTGTATTTTTGTAATCAGTAACTTGTTAATAAAACCGGCCAATTGCGAGTGGGACTCTCGCGCGTTGGGTTCCGTACCATTACACATATAGATTTATATATTCCCCCTTTATTTATTCTATTTTAATTTAATTCATTATATATTAAGTATTCTGTGAATATTTCAAGCGTCTACCTGTTGCCATTATCAAAATCGAGCAAATAACGGCAAAAATTGTTTGTTTGATGGGTGCCTAGGGTGTTAGTGGATCGTCGGTCAGGCGGACAGCTTACCTTTAGGACGAAAAGAGGTTATGCACTTAACTTAAGCTATCAATCAGGCTAATTATCTATGTAGCAAAAAGTTAATAAGTCACCATAGCCCATAGGACAAATAACCTTCATAAAAATGCATCATGACAAAACACTATCGAGGCAAAATGTGATTAGGGGAAAAAATTAACCGATGAAAAATGCGTTCGAGGCATCCATGTAACAAACCCAAAAAACAGTGTATTATGGGAGCATTCAAATAGTATATTTTCTGAATATTTCAAGCGTCTACCTGTTGGCGTTATAATATCGAACAAAAACGGTAACAAAAACGCCTTTTTGTTTTATAAGAGCCCTTAAATATTTACTTTATTCTGTTTTTAGTAAGTATTCGTTGTTGAAGCGGCAACAGAAATACATAATTTCTAAAAAAAATAACTAGCTATCACGATTCATAAAATACAGCCTGGTGATAGACAGACAGACAGACAAACGGAAAATGGAGTCTTAGTAATAGAGACCCGTTTTTAAGAGTACGGAAACCTAAAAAATTTACTTATCTATTTGTTAGTTTATTTTTATATTTAAAAAAAGATAGGTACACTGCCTTGATTGTTTAATAACCATTAATATAAATTAATTAATAAACAAATAATGCTCTACATTATCACACAGCATCGTCTAGCTCCAAACTAAGAAGTCTTGAATTATGGGAACCACATGACTCATATAATTATGTAGGTTCAACATAGATTATTATTTTTTCTAAATACTTACTTATATGTACATAGAAAACACCCAGACCTGAGACTAAAATTTGTAGATGATACAAACATTGTTTTGCGACGGGAATCAACCTTCAACCTTCCGATTACCGTACCTACTGCACCACAGAAGTCAAAAAACTAACAAATGCAAAGTTTCAATAAATTGACACTCGACTGAAAAGGTCAAATTAAAGAAAAGATAAACGCTGCATATAAATACAGGGGGAGTTTGAATTCGTATGTTATCCGGAAAGAGGGTGATTTGGACCATGGTTGTCAACAATTTTTGAGAACTTCCTGATTTATCAATTTTGAAGCGCGAATCTCATAGTGAACACTCATACATATATGCAGCTTATGAAGCATCTAGCCAAACAGAGCTAGCGAAGTTAACGAGTAGAGTTACTCGTTTAATCGTGAGTTGATACAAGGTGTTCTAGAATTATGTAAAGCAAGGGGTGTAAGGGGTTCCAACCCTTATTTTCGGAACCCAAGCCAAACCCACCTACCTGCACGTGGTGCACCCTGCTAAACAACGAACGGGGCTCTGGCGGCCGGCTGATTGCGGCATAGCACAGCCTACATCGGCACAGCTAAATCCCCTGGCCACCGACGGGCAGCAGCGTCGGTGGTGCGAGAAGCTGTGCCCTGCGATCCCCAACCCGCATGCCCAGCGGGGGGATTAAGGGCATATCCCCCTTTAGTAGGGGAGGCCTATGTCCAGCAGTGGACTGATATAGGCTGGTGTGGTGTGTGGTGGTAAAGCATGGTGTTCTAAAAACAACTCAATTCTAAAGTCTACTCTCAAGGTGTGCCAGCGGGCTATGGAGCGCAGTATCTTGGGACTGAAGCTATCAGACCGCGTGCGGAACAGCGGTTTGCGCTCCAAAGCACAAGGCGCTGGTCACAAAGCCGCCCAACCTAAAATGGAACATGCCAAGCGACTTGTGGGTAAAGAGAACCACTTGATGCTAGGCGATCACGTGGAAGGCCTAGAATGAGATGGCGGGACGGGCTTGACTCATATTTACCAACATGGTTAGTCACAGCGTTAAATCGCGAAGAGTGGAAGAAGGGAAGGGAGGCTTTTTCCCTGCAGTATTAATAACTTCACTCTAAGTTTGCAAAAGGCCGCTATTTTAAACACATGCCGCATTGTCCGAAAATTCCTACAGACGGACGTTGCTAGTGAGAACGCATCACCCTTTCATTAAACCGATATGCACTTGGCTTAGGCCCGTGGATTTTAGATAATTCCGGTTTAATACCGAGAAAAAAATGTAGAGACCAAATAATAATGATCATAATGTGTTTTAGCTTAGGCAGCGTGGCACCCGGAAAAAAAGTGTAGCCTACATGTTATTCCTGGTCTATATACTAGATACACTATATTATGTTCAAAATTCCAACTTATCCTTTCATAAGTTTTGGCTGAAAGAGAAAAATATTTCATATCTTTCCCACATTTCTTTTTCCGATTTTATATACAATTTTTCATCGGCAAAGCCCAACTTCAGGACAAACTAGCATTTTCTAGGTATCGTGTACCTAACCTACTAACTAATATAATAACTATGTAGCTAAGTTAGTAAGTTATGCAGGTAGGTTAAAATAATAGAAAATTATTTGTATTTGCGGGTATCATCGAGATATTTATACTCTAAGAGTCTCTAATTATCTCGATGGTGGGTACTTATTAAATATTCAGTCATTGCAATTACGACATGGTGATGCTAAAATATTAAAAGTAATTCTGCGTACTGATTTCTGTCTTTAAAGTTAAAAATTTAGTTAATGTGCATATGTATGTAGGAACTGCACGTCGGTCGTTGTGCCAAAGCGTAGCTTAGATGGTTGCATTATCGCGAAAGCAGGAACGTAAACACTAAATGGTATGAAACTTAAATGTTTATATGAACTGGTGCGGAGGAAAACATTAAGTAAGCCTCTTTAATTTATTAGACTATTTATTTCTAAGAATATTTAATTTATTATTATTATTATATTTACTAACTTTAGGACTTTGTGATATTATCACTAATCATATTAGTGGATCGAACTTTGATTGTGGTTATAAAATAACAGTGTTTTAGTTTGTGCCAACATATAATAGTTATCGAATATCACTCAACCACCGCATGTAACGTCAAATGTCTTCTGGTCTTCCTTTTGTTTGTTTGATTTAATCATTTGATTTCATGGATGATGGCATTTATCAATAGAGGTGAATGATCTATTTGAAGTGATCTTAAATATTTTCCTGTTATGTATTGTGTATTCTTTTACCGAATTGAGAGGTAAACAAAGATTTTATTCCTTATCAAAATCTCCCACAATAATCGGGAAAACTGCACATTTTTTTGCGCGCAACATTACATGGCATGAACTATTTAACTACATTTCTTTAATATTTGCTGCGATTTTAGCAAAAAAATCAATGAAATATAAAAAAGTAATTCCTCGTAATTCTTTAACGCAATTGAGTTCAAGAAATGCACTATTTCATCACATTATTTGCCTATTTGGTAGAAGTGTCACTCGGTCGACGTCAAGATGGCCGCTGTATGAAAGAAGTAGAGGATCTTGGCCATGGCTAAGACCTGAGCCTACATGCATTATGGCCGATACTATGCATCTAGTTACGATAGTAACAATATATATGAATGCTTTATTTGCTACAAACTCGTAGCTATAGAAAGCGCTATTAAAACAAACTGTTGCGCCTTTTGGGGCGGAAACATCAACAACTTCACGTAACTTTGTTTTTTTTAACAAAAGTTGTTGTTTTTTATGGAAAGCTTACAGCTTGGTATCAAGAATTTTAAGAAAGTGGTCAGACATTACAGAAGACCAATTAAAACTTTCCACAGATAGTTACGCTAATTATACTATGATAGTAAGTAAACGGACAAAAAACATAAGACATTCTTAATACCTTGGTATAAACAAAGAAAGATTAGACTTACTGATAAAACAAAGTAATTGATGAAAAGGATTTGCCAACTCACTTTTAAGTTTACGAGGGGAGGTGTTAAAGTCTTATGAAAGTAATAACAACCAACAAGGTTGTTAGATTTTTTTTACAATATCACTGCATATTTAGAGACACACTGTATAATGTTCGCCTCATATAATTAAGTCCATTACTTTACAAAAAGGCCACTGCTCCAGTCTGGTTTCAATTGAGCTGTATAACGAGCTGTTTAAAATGTTGTGTTGATGCATGTAGGTAATGTTAATCTCTAAGTACAAAAAATTACGATGTTTGAATAAAAATCTCCTTTTTATTCGACTACGCGACGCAAAGCGGAATGTGTTCATGTGTTGTTCCTTTGAAGCAATACAAACTAAACGCGTGGTAGGCTTTTGATTATTCTATATTAAAAAACAAATTGGTACTATAACGTGCATACCTATTACCTATGTACTGTGTATTTGTACTATAGTAGTTTTTGTACTAGATTTTTTTTGTATATGTTTTTATTTTTTATTGATATTTCGGATTTTTTTTTCGTTTATATTCGATAGGCAAGTAATTTTTATAAAGGCCGTTTGTTAGATAGCACCGTGCACCACGTGTAGGTGACGTTGGCTTAGGTCCCAATGATTAAGCCAGCTTAACAGTGGAACCAAAATAACGATTTTTATGTTAAACAGTTTAACTCTCACCCCCACCCCCACTCCAACTCCTATTCCCATTTTTCTTACATGCACTACAATTCGACCAAGATTTTGAAAGATTTACCCTTTGACACCGCGCATGTAGCTCCTGGCCGTCACACTTAATTATTCGTATTTAGTCCATATCTTGAAAACTGTTGTACCGATTTTGATGAATCTTGCACTATTCCCTAAGTGGAAGTAAATATAAGCTAATAAAAAAAAATACATTGGTCAAAATAGGATAAGTCGTTTTGGAGATTACGTGGACAAACAAACATACATACATACATATCATACAAACATACATACCTCTAAAATGTTGTGTATTTGTTTGGAAGCCCTAATAGATTCACATATGTGAATACTTTGCAAATTCCAGTAATATTACATACATAATACATACGAATTGATAACCTTCTTTTATTTGAAGTCTGTAAAAACGTAAGTAATTGCATAGAAAATCTATTTTTAGTGACCACAAGGACAGCCATGTCCCAAAAAATAAAAATAAACTAATAGGTTTTCGCATTCTGCCTTTGAAATATGTTTTTGCTAGACACTAAATAGATAATCTTAAACATACAAAAAAAAAACAAAACAAAAAACCAACATCTTCACGACTTTTTCCCCATTATCGGTATCTTCGGATATTGCTCAGTACGCAAACCTATTGAGGATACCTTAACGGGGGTAGTCAGTCCAAATATTACGTTCGATACATGCCCACTTTTTGCAAGCAGCTAGCATTCCACGTGGCAGGTTGCAAGCCCATCGCCGCTTTTTATTGGAACACTAACCTAGCAAATACCTTTCGAACTTTTTAGTTCGAGGGCATGCCGGTTTCCTCACGATGTTTTCCTTCACCGTTTCGAGCTCGTGGTAATGCGTACATAATTTTTTCGAAACGAAAAATCCATTGGTGCACGGCTGGGATTCGAACCCACGACCTCCAGATCTTAAGTCGGGATACATCCCACTAGGCCACCACGGCTCCTTAAACATAAAAAACTATAACCGCACCTCCACTAGTCTTATAGTCCTGAAAAGGTTAATAAAATGTCTCGGCATTCTTTACATTTCCTACTCATTGTATACAATTCCTAGGTTTCATACATCTCCCGTAACATAATAATTTTTAATGCTACATCAACTGGCCTTCTTGGTATTCAAAATTTAAACAAGTAGTTTCAAGGTGGACAAGTGGAATTCAACCTAATCGCTGCCCTCCAGTAGGATGCACTCCAACTCCGATCGGAAAATCACGAATATTTCAATCTGGATGGCGTATCGTAAACGTAACAAAAACATTTTGCCTATGGCCAAGCGTTATTTTGAATCTACGTTTTTTCGTTAGCCAAAATCTTACGTCTACGATACGATTACTTTTTGCCTAGTGTTCGTGATCAAGCCTCTGATCAGGAGGTCACACGTTCCAAAGGTTCGAATCGCCTTAGCCTACAACACTTGACAAAGTATCAACTGAGATAGCTACGCGACGGGTCTTGATTTAATATCGCGGGCGTAGCACAATAATCGTCAGTGAGTGCCCTACTTTTATAAGACCAATTGTGGCTGACTTAAAATTACGGATGTTATCTTTTTAGCTCTCAGTACAGAACGGGCTAAGGTTATTAGCAATTGAGGTCAAACAAAAATAGCTTGTGTTCAAATTACCTGGGATGCAAATCTCCTTTGATGTTTGCCTTACTTATATCCTTCCATTTCTTTATAGAAGGAAATTTTTACATGACTTATAGCAGGTTTCGACAACAGTCCTTAGGGACAGTCCACAAAGCACCACTTAAGGTTGATAACAACAGGAGCAGGGTGCCTAGTGCGAGTTTGGCTCAAAATATAGTTTTACCAGTTTTACTTTATATTATTATAGCAGCTATACATACAATCCTATCCGAGTGCTCTCGCTTGTTTCCGTGAAGAAGCCTCGGCCATGTAATTTAATAATCTCAGTATTCGATTCTTAGTTTAGTTTTATTTAGTTGCAGTTGAAAACTCCGAGTAAGGTTTCTTTGTTTTCTTATAGAAGACATAGACCTCTGACAAAAGTCAAGCTGGTTGTAATTACACGATTTAAGTGAAATAGGTACTACACAATATATAACTATACAACAACTTTCTACTATTATAAAATTGTAAAATGACAAACGACAAATATTTGTTCCTGATTCGTAATATACTCCAGTCATTTGTTAGTTTTCCTTCCAAAGTTTTCTGGGAGTTTTGAAAAATTGGTAATATTATAGTGTATTATAGATTTTGATGTGCTCTTTCCGAATTTCACCTTTGGCACCACGTAGTTATGCAGCTCGCGCCGCCATATTAGAAAAATGCCACCTTTTTAATTTATTCAAGGCAGTAGAGTTCTTTGTAGAGGGCTCGTCCGGGTAGGTACTGCCACAATGCCTATTTCTGCCGTGAAGCACCTGAGCTGTGTTTCGGTTTGAGGGGTGTGGGTGCCGGTGAAATTACAGGCACAAGAGGCTTAACATCTTCATGCTTCAAGTTGATCGACGCAGGGCGTTGCATGATAGAACACGTTCCGGAAAAACGTGATCTACGATGCAATGCTTTGTGATAGGTAATGGTTACCACTTAACATCAGGTGGGCCCCATGTGGTTGTTTCATATTCAAGTAGTATAAAAAAACCTAAAATTATCATAGATATCACATATCATATCAACTTCGAAACTGACGGACTTTCATACAAACTTTCATCGCCCATTTTACGCGCATAGGGGTGGAATTTCTAAAAATCCTTCCTTAGAGGATGCTTACACCCTAAAAGGTTTATACCAAAAGTTTATGGGCTGTGCGTTTAACCAGTCGGTCAGTCGGTCACTTTGCGGCACTCGTACGCCGAAACTATTGATTTTACGAAAAAAAGGCCTAAATTGTAGGTATTTTTTTCTAGTTTTATTTTGTAGTCCAACTTTTTGTCGTGAAATGAGTCCTAAAGGGGATATTGTCCAAAAAAAAAAAACGCTTTTAGGCGCCATTTTTCCAATAAGGCGGCACGAGTGGCAAAAATACGAGGTGGCAAAGCCGAAATTCGAAGAGAGCACATTAAAATCTATAAAATTGTCAATTTTCAAAACTCTCGGAAAACATTTCAGGTAACTCCTTTTTTCGCCCAAATAACTGTAGTTATTTGAAGTTTGTTATTTTACAATAGTAGAAAGCTGCGCAAGGGTAGATTTATCAAATAATCATCCCTTATCATAACTTTTTCTACATAACGAGTTGGTCCATTAAGAACACTTGGTACAAGTAGCAGCACAAAAGTCTAGCGCTGACCGTTATTGCGCAGAAGTCAAAATAAAGGTATCATATGGACGCTAGAAGCGAGAGAGTGCGACAGACCCATGCGCAGACGTTTCGTTCAGCGCTAGACTTACGTGCAGCTAGCTGTAGGAAAGACTGTTTGTATACAATCCGCATGAAGAATAATTCCTTAGATATCTGTGTACTTCCTTTTACGATAGTCTGAAGTTCTTTGATATTGTGTTTTAATATTCATTTTCATTCTACAGGAGCTCATTTGCGGCGCGCCGCGTCTCAGGAAGCGGAAAAGCGAAGATCATCGTTGGGCAATGTGTCTGTCATCCGGCACCGAGCGTCAGATGCTTGCCTTGACCCCCATCATGCTGCTATGCTGTTCAGAGATTCTAGAGGGGTAAGTTTTAACCAATTCGAAGAGGCTACACAAAAATTTATCAAGACTTTATCACCATTACGGATACGTTTAAAATTTCAGACAATACAACAAAAACAATAGTATCATCTTAATATTTTGTCCGCTACTGGACATAGGTTTCCCTAATTCATACATTGTTCGGTATTCTAACCTATCAAGGATGCAATCCTGAAGATGGTCAGAGATCAGTCCGGACATGAAATTCGATATAAGGACACTTATTGCAATTCCGTACACTTTAAGTAGGAAGGAAGCGCGGCGCGTAATGTTGAGCTGGAAGATGTCTACGTCTCTTCGACCTTGGCATTACTATGTCAGTTATTTAAAACATCTATTTACTTAAATAAATTTATTCATCAGTAATTTATTTACATTATTTACACTTGTGTACAAGTAAATGACCTCGGTCCGTCAACTAATCCATTATGTGTGTTTAAAGCTAGTTGTATACAACACTTTGGATAGTGAGTGCTCTTTCAACCATGCTCAATGATAGTTTATTCAACCAATAGATATGTAATCTTTATGTTCCTTCTACTACAATAATATATTTTTTATTTTTAGTATTTTGTAAACGTAAAATTAGTTTTATAGTAACTTCGCTTGGTTTTAGGATTCCAAATTTGCTATTTCTACTAATTATGTCTTCGTTTGTGTAATTATAATACGTGTCGTATTGAATTTAGAGCCCGAAAACTTATTCAATGATTAATTATTGACATTTGTTCAGTTTCCAATTGATGATCGAATACGGTTTGGGGATCTGAAAAGGTACAAAAGGAATCATTGCGAAATTAATTAATCGTTTGTTTTATAGTAGTCTATACATGCTAGTTTTGTTAATGTGTCTCTCAAGCTACAAATATCTATTTTACAAAAAGTGTCTCAGAATTTGAACCAGGAATTCTGGACATTTAGGTACGTGCTGTCAGCATAGTTATTAATTACTACAGCCTGTGATAGGAATTGCGTAATGTGAATTATTCCACAGTTTTTTAACCACATGCCAATTTTCTGCTCCAACTTTACCCATTTCTGAAACTAGTTATATAATGTTACGGTCTAATCGATGAAGATTTGATTCACTGCATAAACCAGTGAGCATCGATAAATACTGTTACTTATATTATAGTAGTGTGTATTTGCGTCACAGTTTTCTAGCTTGAACTTAGTGAATCTATATTTTCGCCTCTGGTGATGCAGGTGTCCATGGGCGACGGTGACAACTTTCCATCAGGTGGCCCGTCTGTTCGTCTGTCAGTTTTGGCATAAAAAAAAAAAAAAAAAAAAGTTTTTCTATAATGGCAGGCATAATGGCCTACGCATAACCAACACTGCCTTATTTTTGTGTACTTAACTCGTTACTTTTACTTTGTCTTGTATGAATGTGGTGATCAGTGAAGTATTAACTCTATCGATCTATTATTCTGATTATACCTCCCCTACTAAGATGGGAGATATGTATACAGGGTTATAGGTTAAGTCGACCTAGATCCTGGAGGGGGTTGTAGCTTCCATAATTCCTGACTGATTTGACTATGGAACACCCTACCCCAGACTTAACCGTGTTCACGATATTAGACTTTTAAGTTTTTTTTAAAAACATACCGATATTTTTGTCTATTGTTCTATTATTTTGGGTTTTTGGCATATAATTTATTTGTGTTTGCGATTTTCGTGTACTAGATGAATTGCTTTATTATTCCTAACACTAAATTTGCAGTTACCTGAACCAATTGGGTTGCAGTAGACGATTGATTGTTATAAATAAAATAAATTCGTAAAAAATATTTCTTTCTCTCACAAATATTTTAAAATTTGTCTATGACAGTCGTGCTGCAGATGTTAATAAAAATATCTACGTTTCATCAGCAAGGTATAACATGCTAGGGTATTATCAGAATTCTTAGAAAAAAAATGATGAAAGGGTCTTAGGTAGTAGTATAAAATAATGGTACTTAAGTCAGAAAACAATAAAAGAATCCAAATAGGTACAAAATAACGTTTATAAAGTGGATTAAGACAGAGAATGCGAGTTTGCGTGCGAAATAGAGGCGGACACTTAGAACAAGAACTAACAAACAAAATCATCGGAAGTTTTTTAATAAACTTTAAAGTCCAATATTATATGGACCAACGTTATATGTTCCATAGTCAAATCAATCAGTCATTATGGAAGCAACAACCCCCTCCAGGATCTAGGTCGACTTAACCTATAACCCTGTATATATGCATATCTCCATATCTATACATAAATATATCCCCCATCTTATTAGGGAAAGAACTATGTCCAGCAGTGGACAAATATAAGCTAGTGTTGCTGTTGTTGTTGTTGTTGTACAGATACATTAGAAATTCCGGAATTGAACCCGCTTCCCTCGTTACTCAGTCGGCTTCTGATCTGTCTTCAAACCAACCATGAAAAAATCAAAGTTATTATACTTGCTTATGTTTTTTTGCGTACAATAAAAGGTATTGCTTTGTTTTAGTTGCCGGTGGCCGATCCTTTCTTGGAAAAAGTTAGCCTTTCGGATTTGGGTAAGTCATACCAAGAATATTGTTTGAAAAATCCCTATTTCGTTACTCTTTAAGTATACTCAAAACTTTTCCTATTTGCCTCTCCTAGGGACCCTCTATATTTAAATCGATCGTAAATATCATAAGCTAACTACACTTGGGAGCGATGAATTCGTGTTACATACACATACATAAACTATCTTGAAAACTTAGAACATTTGCTTTGGCTTGTTCCCAGCAACTCCAAAACCATTGTTCTCAAAATTATAAATTCCATACATTGGTTTCCATCAGCTCCAAGAAATATTAGGCACTAAAATACCTACTAATTTATTTCCCAGCTACTCCAAAAAATATTGAGTACAGTCAAACACAATAATCGCGCGGCATGTTGGTGGGAAGATAAATATAATGAAATATAGAAAAAATGCTTTACTTTATTTTGAATCGGTTTATTTATTTATGTAACTTTCTGTAATCATTAATATCTAAATTATCAGTCTTTATCTTAAAGTTCATCCTTCATAAAATAAATTCACAGCTATGAAACTGTTTAATAAAGTAATTTTTTGTAAATGATAACTTAAATTAAAACTTAGGGTCTACCATTTAAAACGACCTCTTTGGCGCAGTGCGCCTGAGACGCAGAAGGTTGCGGGTACGATTCCCGCAGTGGGACAAATGTTTGCATGTTCTGCAGATATTTGTCTCGGGTCTGGGTGTTTTCTGAATATGATATGTATATTTTTACAAAAAAAAAGTAGTATATCAATCATGTTGTTCCCATAATACAAGCTCTACTTAGTCCAAACTAAGAAGACGTTTTCTTACACAGCATTATTTAAAAATATGATTGCCGTGTTACGAATATACCCATAACCTACAAAAGAGTTGCCGTACCTACTGTACTAGGACGCTCTAATTAGCTATGATTGGCCAATTAACATAGAACTATCATCCCTTCGGCGTCGGTGCCCCGGTCGTACTTACCCGAATGAACTTGACAAAATGCTTTTATTTTGTCTTTATATTCACAGTAAGACCGACTGGTTTAGTTTGGTGGTGCGCTAGCCGCACTACCTACGCTACACAGTACGCACCACCAACATAAACGGGTCGCATCGTAAATTATTAATAGTATTGAATATTTTTATTGGCCTACAAAGCCAATAAATTATCATCATCATCATCATCAGCCTATAGCAGTCCACTGCTGGACATAGGCCTCCCCTAATGAGCGCCATTGCGCCCTGTCCTGAGCTCGACGCATCCAGCTTCTACCAGCAGCCTTTCGCAGATCGTCACTCCACCTGGCCGGAGGGCGTCCTACACTACGTTTGCCGAGCCGCGGTCTCCACTCAAGAACTCGTTTACCCCAACGGTTATCGGTTCTTCGGCAGATATGACCAGCCCACTGCCACTTCAGCTTGCTAATTCTCTGAGCTATGTCGACAACTTTAGTTCTATGTCGGATAGTCTCGTTGCGGATTCTATCCTTCAGAGAAACTCCAAGCATGGCTCGTTCCATAGCTCGCTGAGCGACTTTAAACTGGTGGACAAGCCGTACTGTGAGTGTCCACGTTTCGGCTCCGTATGTCATGACGGGTAGGACGCACTGATTGAAAACTTTCGTTTTCAAACATTGCGGTATGGGTGACGAGAAGACTCGACGTAGTTTTCCAAATGCTGCCCAACCCAGCTGAATCCTCTTCTTGGCCTCCTTCTCGAAGTTGTTTCTACCCAACTGCAATATCTGCCCGAGGTATGTGTACTCTGAAACAACTTCAAGAAGGTGTCCATTAACGACGACAGGACTCGGATCAATTCGGTCATTGACCATGACTTTGGTCTTGTCCAAATTCATGCCGAGACCTATCTTTCGCGAGGCTGATGCTAGGCCGTCCAGCATCCGTTGCAGCTCCTCCAGCGACTCCGCCATTAGGACTTTGTCATCGGCGAATCGCAAGTGTGAGATGTGCTCGCCGTTTATGTTTATGCCCATACCTTTCCAGTCCAGCGTCTTAAACATATCCTCCAACGCGCTTGTGAACAGTTTCGGAGATATAACATCTCCCTGTCTCACTCCGCGGCGCAGTTGGATGGGTTTAGACTGCTGGTCCTGTACTCGGACACTCATAGTGGCGGCTTCGTACAGACATCTCAACACTTCGATATAACGATAGTCCACTTGGCATCGCTGCAAGGATTCCAGGACAGCCCAGGTTTCAACAGAGTCAAAGGCCTTCTCATAGTCCACAAAAGCCAGACACAGGGGCTGATTATACTCTTCGGACTTCTGTATAATCTGCCTCACTGTGTGAATGTGGTCTATGGTGCCATATCCTCCGCGAAACCCGGCCTGCTCCGGTGGCTGGAACTCGTCGAGTCTTCTGGCGAGACGATTCGTAATGACCCTAGAAAACAGCTTATAGACGTGGCTCAGGAGCGAAATAGGGCTGTAGTTTTTAAGAAGAGTCTTATCACCCTTCTTAAAAAACAGAACCACCAAACTCTCGTTCCACGCCTTTGGAGTTCTCCCACAGTGAAGGACGGAGTTGAAGAGGTTTTGCAGTTCCTGCACAACAGGAGCTCCTCCTGCCTTCAGAAGTTCTGAAGTGACTCCGTCTTCACCGGGGGCTTTTCCATTTTTAAGCTGTCTCAGGGCCAGTACGACTTCGTCTTGGCTGATATCTGGCAGGTCGTCGGTGTAGTGGCGGGTGAGGGTTGATCTGGAATCGTGGTTGTTACGTTGGGGGCAAGGAGCATGTGCCGTGTACAGTCGGCCATAGAAGTCCTCGATCTCTGATAATATCTCCGGCTTTGACAATACGGTTCGGCCATCGTGTGTTGTTAACTTCGTCAGGTGGCTCCTGCCAAGCTGCTGAGTGAATACTTTGGACCCTCGGTTTCGCTCTATTGCCTCTTCAATGAGGCGTGTGTTGGAGCTCCGAAGGTCGCGCCGTATCATCTTCGCAATTTGCTTGCTCAGGTCTGACCTCTCTGACGAAGTGGCCTGAGTGGTTTCCCGTCTTTTTGTCATAAGCCGAAGAGTCTCATCTGAAAGTTTGGACTTCTTGCCTTTAGGCTGCATTTGGCAGAATTTGATGCCCTCGTCCCTTAGCGCTCCAACCACGTTCTGTAGGGCCTCATCAACGTCATCGGTGGGTTTCACGGCAACAAATCTATCACCGAGAAGCTTCTGAAACTTTTCGGTGCCCGCCATGATCTGGAGTAGATTGGGTCGGAGCGTGGACTTCATCAGACGGTTTCTTTCCAGCTTAAGCTTGATATTCAGAGAGCCTCGGACAAGTCTGTGATCAGATCCGGTATTGAACCTGTTGATCACGGAGACGTCTCTGAATATGTGCTTTTTATCCGTCATGATGAAGTCGATCTCATTTTTGGTCACAGCGTCGGGGCTTCGCCACGTCCACTTCCTGTGGGGCTTCTTCTTAAAGAACGAATTCATTAAAAAGAGCCCCTCCTTCTCTAGGAAGTTGACGAGCATTTGCCCCCTGTGATTTCTACTTCCATAACCATGCGGGCCCACTCTGGATTCGTCGCCAACTCGGACTCCCACTTTGCCGTTAAAGTCCCCCATAACAACGTTGAAGTGAGCCTTCGTGGTGTTGTGCAAGGCTTTGGATATGTCCTCGTACATATCCTCCACTTCATCATCCAGGTGTGCCTAGGTCGGTGCGTAAACCTGAATGATCTTCATACTATACCGCTTGGATAGTCGAAGGATCAGGTACGCTACCCTGGTCGACACACTGGAGATTTCTAGAACGTTGTTACAGAGGGCCTTATTGACGAGAAACCCTACGCCACCCTGTGATGTTTGGTCACCCTCGCGGAAGTACATTAGATGGCCCGAGTCTAGGGTAATAGTGTCCTCTCCCTCTCTACGGACTTCACACAACCCCAGAACATGCCACTTAATGTTCTCCAGCTCCACTTCCAACTGCGCTAGATGTTCATCGAGCCTCAGAGTGCGTCCGTTGAACGTTGCCAGGGTTAGTTGTTTCAGGTAGCCAACGGTAGCCCGGTGATTGTTCGCACCCCTTGCCCCGCCGTTACCATGGCCGCTACCTGTATGGCCAGGAATAGCGGGACGGCCGGGAACTGGGGGCCATTTTCTATTTGTGTTTATCATGAGGGGGTTCATGCCCATAATCCCCACGCTGGGCAAGCGGGTTGGGGATCGCAGGGCACAGCTTCTCGTACCACTGACGCTGCTGCCCGTCAGCGGCCAGAGGATTTAGTTGTGCCGATTTAGGCTGCGCTATGCCGCATTCAGCCGGCCGCCAGAGCCCCGTCCGTTAGTTAGCAGGGTGTACCGCGGGCAGGTGAGGTTGGCTTGGGTTCCGAAGATGGAGGTTGGGACCCCTTACACCCCCAATAAATTATACAACAATCTTAATATAAATAAATAAATAAATAATGCTGGACTATCACACAGCATCATGTAGCCCCAACCTAAGCAGAGCTTGTGTTATGGGAACCACATGATTGATGTATTACATATATACATTTTTTTTGTAAATATATACCTACATATCATACATACCCAGACCCGAGACAAATATCTGCAAATATATGCAAGACAAATCTGAAGGTGACTGTACTGCTTCTATACTTTTTGGAGCCAACATACATTTTGGCCAACATAATTTTTTCTTAATCCGGTCACAATAAAAAGTCAACATTTTATTCAGTTGGAATTATCCATATGAGTACTGTGTACTTTTTTTTAATTTTTAACGCAACCAGACAGAGAAGTATTTCAAAGAACTCTGCTTGGCTTATACAGGATTGGGCAAAATTTTACGTTTGAGACCAACTTGTTTTTTTTGACAAATATCTTTTATAGTGTGACTGTAAATTTTTTTCAAAAATCCAAAAATGTTATTGTTTTTTTTTTTAAATAATCCTATATTTTCTTCAGAACAAAACCTTCTAACTACAAAGGTCTAGCTTCCCTTAATGAGGTAAAATTTTGCTCCAATCTGTATATTCTTTAACGCTAGTTACATTTCTTATTATCCTTTACTATTGTAATATTCGAGTTGGAGACAGTTTAATCCCAAGCTTTTTTGTCATCTTTTTAGAAGAAGCATATTTTATTACAGAGATTTCATTTAACAATATTTTTAAATTTATTGAGGGATGGGACTTAAAAAATGTTAAAAAATGCTTACACATTGCCCTTAAAGACTAACCTTACGGAGCCTTACAGTACAATTGTCGTTCGAACATACATAAAGTTTACACGGAATTTTCATAACGTTTATTTTATTAAACTTAGGTCGAAGTGATTCTCTAGGTCCTATATTGTTAATTGCACGAAAAGCCTTCATTTGCCGCACTATGGTGTCGCATGTGCAACATATACAACAAAATGCCGTAAGCCATAATGCCATGGAATCAGTTGAAATAAACTAGTCTAGCCGTGTCTACGCGAGTGAGTTGACGGATCCTTTTGATTACGTACTGAGTCTATTCGACAACCCATCTATTTGAGCTCCCTATTGAAGCTATTACCTAAAGATACAGTATGTCCACAAGATTAAAATCTTCATCACACATACATCACAAGGTTTATGTATTGTTTGTTGTGCAGTTGGACAAGCCTTAATCTTATAGGTTCTGTGTCATTAAAATATTATAGATAATGGTGCAAAGCATCTTTACCTGATAATTTAAGATTGTCAGGCATGACGAAGAGCTCGACAATGCGCGGTACAAAGCACCGACAGACATTCTTAGGGAACGATTTATCCCATTTATATTATTGGAATTCATCGAGGCTAAAATGTTATTATAATAGCCAACCCGCGCGCTACTCATTTCGTCATAAGATTCGATGCAAACTCTTTGGTTTTTGTGGGGAGAAGAGTTTCAACCTAAAGTTGCGCGTACCAGAGGTAAACGTTATCTCAATGTCAAAAAATACATGATTGAATTTCAAACCATCTTATTTATTCCGTACCTTTTGCCTGATGTTCGAACAATTGTTTTTTTTGCAGTTTTACAAGAGTAGAGATTTCACGGTATACTAAAACTAACGCGGCGAAGCCAAAACCGTTACCGTGACGTAATTTCCTTTCACCGCCACAATCGCAACAAGTTATCTGCAATGGAAACGGACTAGTAGTACATGTGACCGGCGTAAGAGCGCATGAGTTTCGTTTTATAATTATTTTTATCTCCCATATAGAGTGCTACTTTGTTTTGATCAAATACACGTCAAGCATACTCCTGATAACTGGAGATTACAGTTTTATTATTAGACAAGTTTGTAGTATTTTGTGCAGTGCTTTATAACGGAACAGTTATGTGTCTTTGTTTTACTTTTTCAACTGATCTCTCTTTGTATCGGATTTAAAATGTTGGTGAACCATGAATTGCAAAGTAACGCATTGGTTAGAGGTAAATACCTACGTTTATTTCGACACAAATATATAAATTATATAGTTTTTATATTGTATGATAAAATTCTTTCGTTTTAACTGTTACTTGACTGTACGATGTTCTCTTGATCGCTGTTTTTCCTTGTTTTATTTTTTCCTCATTCCTTTGTTGTTTCATCATAGAGCTAAGAATCGTTAAACAAGAAAGTGTTTGTGCTGTCTGTGACACAACATTGGTAGGTACATGAGAAATTACCGGCACATGAGGCTCACCTTTATGCCTCAAGTTGATAAACGCAAAATTTTGCATGCGTAACCGTAATCTACGATGCAATACTTTGTTATATGTATGATTAGAATATAACAGCAGGTAGGCCATGTGCTTGATCCATCTTCTTCAATAAAAAATAGAACTTTTTTCGTAGTAACAAAACATTATAAAGAATCAATCATGCATATGTAACAAATTATGTACAGAGTGGGGCAAAATTTTACCTCATTGAGGGCAGCCACCTTTTATTTTCTTTTCTTTTCGTAGACTCAATGTTGTTGCGAATGCCGCTTTATAGAAATTGTTTGTAAAACTTGTTTTCAAATTTTCTTAGCTTATAGTAAGTTACTTTGGGAAAAGTGTTCCTGTTGGGAAATAGAGTAGATTGAAATCAACGTATCTTTTTAACTAATGTCATTTTCATAGGTTACTGTACATTTTTTCAAAATTCTGAATATGAAATTGTTTTATTTTGCAAATAAACCTATAGTTTCCTTAGAACAAAAGCTTCTAATTACAAAAGAAAAGGTAGCTGCCCTCAATGAGGTCTAATTTTGCCTCACCTGTCAGTAAGCTAGTCTTGAAAACTTATTCCTAAACTACGAGTACTGATACGAATGATAAAGAATTTTTACAACGAAGTTGTGTTGCTTCACACTGTTTTTTTGAAAGCGATATTGTTGGCTATAAAACAAATTAATTTGGCAGTTTGCCAATGATTTGGAGGAAGCTGTTCCTTTCGAGACAGGCGATCGACCCGTATCATGATCATCGGTATCAATTAGTACGGTAATTCACTGGTTAACAACATAAGTAAACACATAGATATTATAAAGAAAGCGATAACCTTGACCCCAGTTAAAAATCAAGCAAGCTTCGAGGTCTAGCGCTTGCCCATAACATAATTAAAAAAATATCTTGTCCAAAAAATTTTACATTAGTTTAAACTAAGTTGCCCTGAATTATGACTTTCATTTTTTGTGATTTAAAGTTTTACCCAGTTCAAAAATAACTTAACACGTTGACTGCGGGCCTGGTACATGACGCTCCACAAGAGAAAGAGCACGCGGCCCTAGGCAAATGGTGTTTCCAACCCTCAAAGATAATGATCAAAACAAATCGAGTAAAAAAACCACGCTCCGGCATGATAACACTGATCATATGACATGAATGTCTAGACATAACATTATATTGATAACATACTTGTGTTATAAGAGTGTTGATTTTTTTTTTTATCGAATTTATTTATATGGATAGTAAAATCAATAATTATGTCATGCTGTAAAATATGACGTTATCTCCTAGACTCGCGTAAGAGCAGTAATGTCGCCAAATACACTCGAGAGCAATGAATCCGGGTCACTCAAAGAATCCAAAAAATCTCGGAAAGTAAGAATGCTAGGTTAATGCAATAAATTGTATTTAATAGACAATTTAATACTCCTTAAATGAAAGTTAAAAAAATATGAGTCACCATACATTTTATTTACACAAAATTACATAAAGAAAAAAAACTGCTGATCTCTCCTTAAAACAAAAATAGGAAACATGAAATTTTTGAACTTTATGACGATTTTCTTGAATTTCAATACTTCGTATTACCTCCTCGTACTTCCATTACTGCGTTTACGCGGTTTGGCATGCTGTACACCAAGTTCCTTATACGATTTTGGGGAATATTCTCCCATTCCTCTGTGAGAGCAATTTTGAGCTCAGGAAGCGTGATTGGGGGAGGGTTTCGTTGTTTTACGCATCTCCCTAGCTCGTCCCAAGCATGCTCGATCGGGTTGATATCCGGGCTGCGCGCTGGCCACTCCATACAAGTAATGTTCATCTCTTGAAGGTAGTCATTCACAATCCTACCTGTATGAGGTCGGGCATTGTCATGCATAAATATAGCATCCTCACCCAAATTGACCATAAATGGACCAACGTGTTCGTTGAGGATTTCTTCCACATAGCTTACGCTAGTTAAAGAGCCGTTTTCTATGATCACCAGCTCTGTGCGACTTTCAGAGGAAATTCCGGCCCACACAAGTACAGACCCACCACCGTAGGCTACTTTTTCTTCGATGCATGCTTGCTTGAATCTTTCCCCTGGTCTTCTATACACTCTGTGTCTTCCATCGTGCTTGTAGAGCATACATTTTGATTCGTCGGAGAACATAACTTTCGACCAATCTTCAATACTCCAATTTACGTGGTTCTGGGCATATCTTAGTCTTGAAATACGATGGCCACGCTCCAGTTTAGGGCCGTTTGCAGGTCTAAGGGGTTTTAAGTTAGATTCAGCAAGCCGACGTCTTACTGTCCATGCACTTGGGTTACTTCCTCGGAGGCGTCGAAACTGATTTGTGAGTTCAGTTCCTGTGAGAAAGCGATTTCGAAGCATGGTGTTCACCAAGTATCGGTCTTCTCGTGCTGTGGTACACCTAGTTCTGCCCGTTCCTGGTCTGCGTAGGTTAGAACCAGTTTCTTCGTAACGTCGGAGAACTCTTTGTACTGTTGACAGCGACACACCGACAGTCCTGGCTGTACCGCGCTGACTCCGGCCGGTTTCCACCAATGTAAGTATTCTGGTGCATTCTTCAAGTGTAAGCGACATGATTTCAGCTTGAATAATGAATATTGAGCACTATCAACCTGGTTTATGTACCAACATAAATGACAGATTACAAACAAAAGCAAAAACAAATCCTGTAATTTCGCAGTTCCATCTTCGACAGTGTTCCCTTTTCAAATTTGATTTTTTTATGATATAACTTTACAATAACTAAGAAGTTTTAATACTTTCATTTAAGGAGTATTAAATTGTCTATTAAATACAATTTATTGCATTAACCTAGCATTCTTACTTTCCGAGATTTTTTGGATTCTTTGAGTGACCCGGATTCGTTGCTCTCGAGTGTATTTTAGCCTAGTTCTTTAACGATGCCGTCAATAATAATTAACAATTGATACGTCCAGGATTATTTATTTATTAGATTCGCCTAGGAGCAGCCCTTGCCCCAAATATTTCTATCTTATACTAAAAATGACGTCATTAATTACTTTTATAGAATCCTATAATGTACCGTTACCGATGACGCTTCAGATGTCCCTGAAAAACTGGTTACCGACGCCTCGTTGTCAATTTTTGACAGATTTTCAAGGGAAAAACTGTCAGAAATTGACAACGATCCATAAAACTCCTGGAGATTGCAGATTTATGATCAGCCAATAGATTGAACGGTTTCTTATTTATCTTAAAGATGAATGTGTGTAACAAACGCAACGACCTCAAATCAATCGATTGGAATAGTTCAAATCAGATCAAAAGTCTGTGGGTAGTGTTACATTTATTATGGCACCTACTAAATACCAATAATAGACAGTAGGAAATAACATCAGTTTGATTTAACATAATGTGTATTTATCAGTCTAAAGTAGCGTATAATGATTACAAAGTTAATATTATGACTGGACAAACCACACTAGTAGGAAGTCAACAAAGCAACAGGGTATTGTATTGTAAGTAAACATATAGTAAGCACGGTACTGCAATAAAATGCAAATAAACTATGCCCCATTTCGTTTTAAAGTTTACTTGTTCAAAAAGCAAGTACTGTTTTCCAGTAAGCACTATTTTGTGTGACATTGATGGTATTAACACTTATATAATAATAATACTAATGATAATACTAAACTGAGGGTAATAAAGCCCTTTTTTTAGCCACTTTATACACTGCTGAATATGAAGGCCTCCCGTAACATCGCAAAAAAGTTCTGATTGATGATTGACAAGTTCAAGGCAAAACTTTATATTCGATGCATGTCCTGCACATTTGCAATTACAATAACAATCTGGAATAATAAAATTACAATATGGTTATACTTGTGCTTCTTTTCCTTATAACTGATGATCGACCATTGTTTACGCACATTAAATTTGATCGAGATGGTTGTAAAATAAGTTGAAATTATATCAATAAAGCCATGGTAATTAATAAGTATTCGATACCTAAAGATGATGCATTTTTTCATGTAATACACATAAGTATACTTAAACACAAAGAAATTAAACTGCATTGTCCCACTGCTGGCCAAAGGTCTCTCCCAAATTGAGCCAACCATCTTTATCCCTTGCAATATCCCGACGCTTTCTTGATTGACCACGACCATGCCTTCCATCATGCTATGGCATTCGCCCATCAGTCCAGAGGCATATGAGGATCAGAGCATATCAATCCGGCTAACATGGCCTGCCCAGTCCATAATGAGCCGGGCTGCTTTTCTGCCCATGTCCGATACTGCGTTCAATTGCACTTTGGCAAATCTAGAGTTTGGGCTTCTGGTACCTCAGTCAATAATCACGTTGGGCACCACAGATTAGGCCTGGCAGGATACACACGATAAGTATGCGCTTAAGCGTCAGCGGTAGGTTTCTCTTCACGTGCGCAATCATGGACCAGTAACTCTTCCAGGCCTTATCGACGCGGCGTGGCGTCCGATTTCCTTGTCTTGCCCGTTTTAAAAGCTCGCTAATTGATGAATATGATGCATTATACAAAAAAAAAACTGTAACTAAGCAAAATTAAAATCAATTCTTTCGAAGTTTAAGAATAGTATAAATAATATTTTTGACTTATTACGAAAAATCAACCAATTCGATCGGTTGCTATGCAAGAATGCAGTCTACACAGTTAAGCTTCAAAGATAGTTAATACAGCTAAAATAATTTTATGGTTTTGCTAATAGGATGAAAATAGAGAAGAGATCAACGGACACTCGTTCTTCCGCACTGGCGTCCGCGATTTTATCTAAACTTAGCGCGGGCGAGGAGACTGGGCTCAGTGAAACGACTAATGTTTGAGGAACCATTCAAGTGAAATTAAAAAGGCGAAAGGTTTAAAAAAAAGGCTACTATTTATCCGCGGGCATATAGGCTACTTTATCCGGGTACCGCAAACGAAGCCGCTGGTGGAACTTAATAATATTATAATGTAACCCATCTCATTCTCCTAATGCTACTACCAAGTAATTTTATAAATGTGACAGGCTAGTATATCTTTGTCGGTAGCTTAATAACGATAAAACGCATAAATCGATTTTGTGGTAGATACAGATAATATTTCAATTTTCTGGAATTTGAAATTCGAAATTGGCATTACTTTAGTGGAGGAATAGGTACTTAGAGAGGCGGATAGTCAGTCATATATAAAAAGAAGACAACATATATGTCAGGGGATATGTCTATAATCCCCACGCTGGGCAAGCGGGTTGGGCATCGCAGGGCACAGCTTTTTGCACCGCCGATGTTGCTATCTGTTAGCGGCCAGAAGATTTAGCTGTTTATAGTTCATTTCCACAAAACGACACGTAAGCATTTCAACACAAAATAAAGCTTGTTGCGCCCATTTTATGGGTATTGGGTATAATAATCAAATTATTTGAAACCAAATCAGACACAAGTACTAAATGATTAGGTACCTAGTTATACTAGGTCCCAGATCTTATTCTAACTACATAGGGTGTCTTGATGTTATTTTGAAGATAATTGAGGTTGCTGTTGCTGCATATAGTAAAACGATAGTAACAACACAAGGAACCAACATTAGAACGACAATGGTTATGTATAGCAAAATAATGGTAGGGTTAGAACAATAGAGAACAATGAACCAAGTTGACTGTTCTGAGATATCGATAATTGTGTGGCTTGTGGCTTAATACAAAGTCTACTCCATTACTTAATGTGGAGGGAACAAGAAAACCTGAGTGGCTGTATGTAGATAAGCTGTTTCCTAAACCATTGAGCTGCTATAACATTGATTCAACTAGGTTCCTGGAGGAGTCCATTTTGATCGGTTTGGCCAGGTCTCCCCTTGATATAATAAGCGTAGGCCGTCTCGGGGCAGACAGCCAAGCGCGCCGAGCGGCGGCGGTAGCGACAGCCGCGGCAGCTTGACGAGCGGTGTCAAGTTCGTGCGCATCCGACGGCGGAGCGCGGCCAGTTCGGTGGCAGTAGGTGCGCGGGCGCGGACGCTGCGCGTATAATTAGCAGTGAGCCGTGGTCGGCGCGGCGAGCCGCACCGAGTGGCGGCGGGCGATGCGCCGCTCAGGCCGAGCGCATGCTGCGCCTACACTACTACTCGGACAACCCCGCGATCGTCCGACCAGACGACGACGACTCCGTCTACTCCATAGAACTCATCAAGGAGTTCGAGTCCGTCGGCCGCGCATGGAAGGCGTTCCTCGCTGATTGGCTGCTGAAAGGTCCGCTTGTTTATGTCACACACCCACGCATCGCCGTGTTATGTTTTGTTGTTGTTTATGCTGCACAGTTTGGAAGATTTTAGGCGAAAATGGCATTAAGACGAGTGGGCCATTTATTGACGCAGCTGTGTGCTATTCTAAAGGAACTATACTTAAATATCGTCCGCCCCAGACGCAGACAACGGATATGACTTCATAGCCGTTTCCACTCTCTCGTGTCAGGTTTCTGTTTTAATGTCAATGCGTCGTGATTGTTACAGCAGTTTTGTTGCGTCTACTTTTCTTTTGTATACATTTTATAATTAGAGACATTCCTTGAATAAGCTTTATTAAAACTTTTATTGCTAAGTTATGCAATATTTGAATAGCTACACTCTCATTAGTAATGAAATAATCTGAATACAATGGAATTATTACAATCTAAACATACTTGTTTCAAGCAAAACTACCTTCTTAAGGAATTTTATAAAATTATATGTAAATATTTGCATTAATAATATTTTTTTCTGACTATTTAGTTGAATTTAAGTTTTGAACGGGTTACGTATATAATATCTACGCTGGTTTAAACATTGAACTGGAAACGGCAAACGATCTCAAAAAGTCAACTAGTTTTGAGCAGTTTTTGTGGACACTGATGTGATTTATGGCGCCTTAATAAATAAACAAGTGATTTGGTGTAGTCAGAATACAATAAAAAAATATTATTATGTACAAGCTTGTAATTCAAGGTTCATAGTGACGTCACAACCTTAACGGCGTTTGCGCAACGTACCGGCATCGAAAGTAAATAAACAAATTATACCTACCTGAGTACATTCATCGGCATCACATCTGTTCTATTATATACAATTTGCGATTGCCAATACCTACTTTATTTTAAACATTTTTTATTTCGAAAAAAAAAAAAACACATAACATTAGAGAAACAAGGAAATTAACAGTAAAAATGCCTTTTAATTTTTATTTGACTCCCCACTGCTTGGCATGCTCTTAAATCATATATTTTTACACATATTAACAGGCATATCTATAAATACAGGCACATATTAACAGGCATATCTATAAATACAGGTTGGGGTAAAATTATACCTGATTGAGGGCAGCTACCTTTTCTTTTGTAGTTAGAAGGTTTTGTTCTGAGAAAACTATAGATTTATTTTGAAGAAAATAATAATGACAATTTCGGATTTTTGAAAAAATTTATAGTCAGCCTAGAAAATGACATTAGTTAAAAAAAAATAGTTGGTCTCAATCGACTCTATTTTCCACTCTCTATTTTCCAACGGGAACTATTTTCCCAAAGTCTAAACCAAATCGTAAGATTTTACGAAAACTAAAAAAAAAAGTTTTCCAAACAATTTCAATGAAGCGCCATTCGCCACTAAATTGAGTCCGTGTATATTATTCGAACATTTGCCAGGAAATATTCTATTCTTATTTTTGTTTGAGGTTTCATAATGTTAGGCAGAATTCTGATAACCCCGATCACCACTATGCGTCGAATTGCATGAATGAACTCAATGTTACGGCGAATAATATTTGATAGACATTGTATGGAAATCTTTTTATGAATTTTCGCGAAATCTTATGATTTGATTTGGTAAGTTGCTTTGGTAAAATTAATCCTGATGGGAAATAGATTGAGACCTGCTTGATTTTATTTATTTATGTAATTTTCTGGGCTGACTGTACATTTATTCAACAATCAGAAAATATCATTATTTTTTTTTTCAAAATAAAACTATAGTTTCCTTGGAACAAAACTTTCTAACTACAAAAGAAAATATAGTTGCCCTCAATGATGTAAAATTTTGTCCCACTCTGCATAAAAATTAATTGCTGTTCGTTAGTCTCGCGTAAACTCGAGAACGGAACCCGATTTATTAATTTTGGTTTTCAAATATTTGTGGAAGTCCAGGAAAGGTTTAAAGGTTGAGAAAATATGGAATTTTCTTAAATATGGAAAAAGAATAAAAAGAGCCTACAACTGTGCACTTAACATACTAAATTAAAGATCAACGAGACTGGTAGACTGATTGGTGACTGATTGAATTTCGAACCTGAAGTTTATATCATGCGCAATTGCGTATTTACTACGGGAACATACATTTGTATTTGCAGTTTAAATGGTAAATTGTGTTCCCGTGTAAATTGCGCGTGAAAAAAAAATCTCAGTTTTTAACTCAATCACAAGTCAAGTAGACTGTTTGGTGATCGTTAATTTAAGTATGTTGAGTGCACAGTTGAATGGCTATCCCTAGTGATGTAAAAAACCTCTGCTCTGAAAGTAACGGTCGAAAAATGATAATATATATCTAGATATGGGTGGCACACACGTTACGAGAAATCGTTACGATCATTGAAAACTGAGTTTTCATCACACACACGTTTCAATTAATCGGTGCAGTTTAAACGGTACAGTGCGACCGTAACGTGTGTGCCACCCATTAGTGCTACTATGTTAATATAATTGTTATAGACGAGACATACTTAATAAATAAATAAAAAGTAATACTATTGTAGTAGCTACAGCTAATTAAGAACAAAAATTAACAAAGATGGGATGATAGGGATTACACTCTTTAATATAAAATGAACCCGATTATTCTTAATTCATTCGATTTTTTTCTAAGAATCATTAAATTCATAACTTCCTCAATTAACTATCTTTAGAAAATAGACGAGGCTTTAGGAATACCAAGAATAAGATAATTATAAGATAATAATATTAAATAGTCTCCTTATGGAAGATATTTAGAAGTTCTTAAAAATACAAAAAGGCCATATTTAAGTAGTTACTAAAATTAGTTACTTCACATTTTCACGACCTAAGCTAAAAGTCTTGTATTTAGGTCATACTCTGGTACTTACAAATTTGCGAAATATATTCCTAATTTGTATATAGTATATCAAATTCCAATCCAATCAATAAATACATGCAATCATTTCTACGAAATAGTGTCGTATGACACTTCGGTGAACGTTAATTCGACCTTAAATTTGAAACCTAAGCTATTTGCGTAATTTGATAAACTGGACTATCGATTTTAAGCTAATGCAATATTATTATTTCATCCATGTATGGATGTTCTCGTATATTGCTTGATACTTTACAATATGCAAGAACAATATAACGTTCTAATGTACGATTCACACCTTCCGGCGCGCATCGGAGAGCATCGAAGCGCATTTTAAAACATGCTAGTGGAAATTGAAACATCCATAAAGCAGTTAAGTTTCTTATTTGCATGCAATATCTACTTACGGATCTATTTATGTCAGTGTTTGACAAAGCTCAAAGCTACGAAAATTGCATGCAAATAAGGATCTTAACTGCTTTGTGGATGTTTCAATTTCCTTTAGCATGTTATAACATGCTCTCCGATGCTCTCCGACGCGCGCCGGTAAGTGAGAATTGTATATTAAGGTGAAATACATGAAACCAAATTGAAACTTGTGGCAACTATGAACTTATGCACGTTTAGTTCCATATTCCCAGAGCCCTATCCCACCGCAGATCACAAAATAAATGAAAATGCTATCGTAATCCCTATCGCGAAATTAGACTTGAAGCAGTTGGAAAGGGATCAAGACAATAGTCCAATAATAATACACTTATTTTCTAAATTGTAAGCATGAATCTTTCTCCACTCAACCTCTTTGAGGGCCCTCAAAAATTCCCTCTTGTTGGGTATTTTAGATTGACGCGTGCAATTAGTTCAATTAGTTTGGTGGTCCGGTCGGCGCTTTTGCTAGCTAAGGCTACAAAAAACATGAGGGTAAATAAATTTTGACATTCCTTCATTCATTCGTTCATTTGGTTTTCTTAAAATGTATAAATTAACCTCGACTAGTCAGGTCAAGACAATTATGTTTTGATTAAAACTAAAATATCAAGGCTACATAGCTACCGGTAACTTTCTACCTTCCGATCGTAACTTATTACAAGTCTGAATAAGATAAGAAATCAATCATTACATTCCAGACAGACTTTAGTAAACTAATAAGAATATCCCCGTAGAAATAAATTAGTAGTCTTATCTAGTAGTCTAGATATTACCATAGTCAAGAAAATCATAGAACCTTTTTCGTAGATACGCTTGAAAGATACAAGGTACAATATCACGAATCTTTCTCGCGTCAGTTCTTAATTTATAATCAGTTTATCAAAGTTCATATTTGTATGGAAAATTGATAAAATACTTATCTTATTTGCTTAAGTAACTATGACCTTTTAATTATAATTAGAGCTTCATCAGTGCAAATGCTGAATTCAGTTTACGCCAAAGCGTTATTTCTAAATATGGTTTAATAAAATGTATGTTGAGTCGAGGTGAGGGAATTTGGATTTGGAGGTTTTTTGTGTAAAGTTTCCGCTTTATAATGTTACCTACTAATTATATTACATTTATACTCAGATCCCAGGCAAAATACCTAGGACGCAATCTGAGGCAGGTAAAAATATAGTATTTTGGCACATGCCCACTTTGCATTCTTGTAATTAGGTTGCATCGCAACTCCTATTAATTATAGTTGTATATTAATAGTATGATACTATTATTATTCGTCGTGATACTATCCAAGGAAAATATGCAGTCAAGTCCCTGAGTAGAATCTTTGGTCAAATCTCTTTGTTTTGGCTCTTCCTAGTATAGTGAACTGTGTAAATTAAGTACATAAAAACCCTTGCTTTACAGACTATTCAATGTGGATTTTATATTCCAATTTTGACTATGAATACAAAATGTTGACTCAGACCAGTTCAGGACTTGAACCAATACCAGGACACCAGCCAACGAACTGCACCAGCAAGTAAACCCTTTATCTGGTCAGTTTGGCAGTAACGCGGCGCATAAAGCGACGATTTAGGATATTATAAATTTTTTGAAATTCCAATAAGTGAGGGTTAATCCAAAACATAATTACGATTCAAGTGGACAAAGAAATTAAGTATTGAGTCATTAAAACTTAATAGTTTTAAGGTTGAGATTAAGTTTGTGCTTTTAGAGGTTCGATTATAACCAACATTCCATATTTTTTATATATTTACTAGTTTGTGCCAGCGGCTTCGCTCGCGTAGCAATTGGAGCCTATGTGTTTACCCAGGTCACAATCCATCTATATTTAAAGTTTTATCCAAATCCGTTCTGCGGTTACGTAGTTGAGTGGTAACAAACATGCACACACACAAAAACTTTCGCATTTATAACATTAGTGTGATTGATTGACAACCAAGATTGTTTCAATGTGAAAGGAGGAGGTGGGTTCAGACAGGCTCCTAAGGTAACATACGAAGAAGGTTTTGATAAAAGTGGTTATTTCTCCTATTTTTTCAGAGGAGGATGAGTCCCAGATATTCGTCAAGTTCTTCAAGTTCCACAAATGCTACGACCTGATACCGACTTCTGCGAAACTGGTAGTTTTCGATACTCAACTTCTCGTCAAGAAGGCGTTCTTCGCCCTAGTATACAATGGTAAGTACACATTCCTTTTGCGTTTCATAGTTTCATTTAATTATAGCTATTTTTAAGCCTATAAGCAACATTATACATTATTTTGACATTAATCATATATATTAGATCGTAGTTAGTTCTTTCCACTTGCAAACTATCTATCACTTAAATAAGTAATTTAATTACGCTTAGAATTGTCACAACGGATCTATATCCTCTGAAGTTAAGCTCAGCAACGAATCCGACCCAAATATAGGACCTACGTCGCTAGTTTATTTTATTATTTATTTTATTTTATTTTCAAAACAAAACTTACAGTTACATGAGTATATTAATATATAGATTTTGAAAGCCAATCAAAATTTTTCACAATCAGTTGCAGCCACTGCAGAGGGATATTGATACGTTGTCACTATTTTACATCGTGGTTTATAAATCGTCTATTACGTACTAAAATAAATTCCTATGAGCTAGTTAGAACGGAGTACAGAAACCATGATCGTCCAGCAACAAGATGGGAGGACAATATTGAATCATTCGTGGTCCGAAACTGGATGAAACGTGGGTCGAGGCTTGGAACCGTGGGGATTGGTAGTTGGCACACACAGAAAAAAAAAACTGAAGGTAGTAGAGTTCTTTGTGGAGGGCTCGTCCGGGGAGGTGCTGCCACCATGCCTATTACTGCCGTGAAGCAGCTGAGCTGTGAAGCTGAGCTTTCTGTTTGAAGGGTGTGAATGCCGGTGAAATTACAGGCAAAGGAGGCTTATCATCTTCATGCCTCAAGTTGATGGACGTAAGGTGTTGCATCGAAGAGCACGTTCCGGAAAAACGTGGTCTACGGTGCAATGCTTTGTGATAGGTAATGGTTACCAGTTAACATCAGGTGGGCCATGTGCTTCTTCCATCTTCAAGTAGTATATAAAAAAAACAAAGGGAGGCCTTTACTTAGCAATGGGTGAAGTCAGGCTGTGGATGATGATGATGTTGAGCTAGTGGCCAACTCTCTGGTGTCAGAGTTTGCCGTCTAAAAAATTTGAACATCGCTTATCGACCCGGAATCCACGCGAATGTGGACGTGGACAAACAAAATAAACTATATACGATAATAAATGAGAACTACCTACTCTTGTAATTTTAAGCTGTAAAGAAATGTGAAAATCATAATATTAATCGAGGAAAAAACGTTTTAATAGTTATGTCTATAGAGAAATATGATTAGATATAAAATAGCTAACGACGCCCAAGTTATAAATAACAGGTCATGTTTCTCTTAAAACTCAATGCACGCGAACGTGACATGCGCTTTTTGATGAAACTACGTTGCTAAGCGATTGTATTTATTACCCGTGGCGCGCAGTGCGAATATTTCGTTTGTTTGCTAATTGTCGGACCGGTTGTATGTAATGCGAAGCATGTATGTCTGTGGCTCGCTTTGTATTTTCCGTGACAACGCTTTTATTTTTTTCTGATTTATGTTAATACAGCTGTGGGTTTGCGCTTGCACGCATGGAAGACACCGTAAGGCAAAACGGCTGTGATCGCGAGAATAAGGTGTATATCGTTCCATTCTCATTTATTTTAAGTTTTTATTATGTTTTAGTAAGTAAGGCTGCGCTTTCTTTAGAAATAAAAGTACATTAATAGTTTTAAGTATCTCTGTACCTAAATTCACATTATAAATTTTATTGCTAAAATGATCACTCTTTCTAGTGCCATCTCTATTTATTAACATTTAAATAGCAAGAAAAAAATCACTTTACTGAGTGTTTTAAAATTACATGTGATCGTAACGTCTGTTTACATAAGCAAGCTATAAGGTCCTTATCACGCATAGTAACTGCTACGCACAAACTCAAATTCTGGTTTACTGTTAGCCAGATGTGCAACCAACTTGCGCGATTTCTGTCAAGGCTTATTCTGAATTTTTATTGAATAATTATTACAGCATATTTCGAACCATCTGGACAAATGTGGCTTTTTAATTTGCTCCAACATGACGAATTTTGTAGTATAATTTATGATGAAGGTTTCAAATTCGAATCACACCAACTCAAATAAGTAGCTTTTAAAATGTGAGTGGGGTTAACACATTTTTGTTTGTTTTTACTAAAATTTATTTAAAAAAATGGAATTTCGTGGATTAAAAAGGGGTTTATGGATCATACTATGGACCATAATCAGGGGCAAATCTATATCTGAGTAGTGATCTGAGGCTCGATCACGAAAGCTAGCGAAAAAGTATTCATAGACATAAAATTTGGCCAAGGAGAAAGGGTAGATTCAAAACGCTTTGTCATTGGTCAAATTTTTAATCAGGTTAAACTATAGCTCTAGTCAGAGCTATAGCTCTGTAGGGCAATTACGATTATTATTATTATTAAGCATATTTGCTTTGAAAACTGTCGAACAATCTGTGCTGGCGTAACTGTCTCGTTTAAATTAGTTTCTCCATGCAGGCTTAAATCGACAGGCATTAAGGGCTTCCACCATCCACCCCTCCAGTAGCTTGTATAATTACTGTTGGGTGTTACATTGTCCATGTATGATTGCCACAGGAGTTCGCGCCGCTCCGCTTTGGGACTCGCAGAAACAGAAGTTCGTTGGAATGCTTACTATCACGGACTTCATCAAGATCCTGCAGATGTACTACACCAGTCCCAACGTGACCATGGATGAGCTTGAGGAGCACAGGCTCGAGACTTGGCGACGTGAGTCAAATTAACATATTTTTTGCCATTATGTTATTTATTTATTTATTTAACGGAAAATGTTATATTAGAGTAACCATAACATATACAATAGAAAGCCAATATTTTTTCTCACGTATAGTTGTTATAGTAGGTATAGGCCCCTATAGATTTATAGGCGAGCGCTAAAACAGTGGGGATACTGCGCAGAACAAGTAGACCTAACAGTCCATACAAAATTAAAAAATAAATAAAATAAATAACTAAATAATCCTGGACGTCATCACACAGCATCATGTAGCCCCAAACTAAGCAGAGCTTGTATTATGGGAACCACATGATTGATATACTACATAGTTTTTTTTTGTTTTTTTTTTGTAAAAACATACATATCATACATAGAAAACACCCAAACCCGTGACAAATATCTGCAGAACATGCAAACATTTGTCCCGCAGCGGGAATCGAACCCGCAACCTTCTGCGTCACAAGCGGGCCTTCACCCACTGCGCCACAGAGGTCGTCAAAAAAATGTGTTCTGCGCATTCAAAGTCAGACCTATAAAAAATTGCGGCTAGTTGTACTTAGCATATTGAAGAAAACTTAGAATGTTTATGTTATTGATTAGGAATAGGAGACACTCAGCTTATCGCATACTTACAAGCTACACTCTTATCTTAAATTAAAATTTGTTAACGTGCTGAGGCGGTACTGGTACAGTGCTATAAATTGACATAGCTCAGAGAATTAGCAAGCTGAGTTGGCAGTGGGCTGGCCATATCAGCCAACTGACAACCGTTGGCGTAATCGTGTATTTGAGTGGAGTCCGCGTCTTAACAAAATTTATGTAGAACGCCCTCCGGCGCTAGGTGGAGTGAAGATCATATATAAAGGATGCTGGTAGATGCTGGATGCGTCGAGCTGAAGACAGGGCGCAATGGTGCTTATTGAGAGAGGCCTATATCCAGCAGTGGACTGCTATAGGCATATATAGTGCTATTTTACTAGCTTCTAATCGGGGCTTCGCTCGCGTGATACCCGGATAAAAGTAACCTATATGTTCTAGGTCTAGAACAAAATAAGTGCAATTCAGCTCAATCGGAGGCCTCATTTACCTCTGTTCACAGCTCTTTTGGCGTGAAGGAGCGACAAACAGTTAACATTTCATAAAATATTAGTAAGATAGATAGTAGGAAAGAATAAGTTTTATGCTGTGAAGCAGCATTGCTGTGTTTCGGTTTGAAGGGTGTGGATGCCGGTGAAATAACAGGCATGCGGCATATCACCTTCATGCTTTAAATTGATGGGCGCAGAGCTTTGCTTCGTAGTCGTTGGCCATGTTACAAACATGGCCAAGTTTAACTCACACAGCATCCTGTAGCCTCAAACTAAGCAAAGCTTGTGTTATGGGAATCACGTGGGTAAACACTCAGATCAGAGACAAATATTTTCAGTACATACAAACTTTGGTTTTGCGGCGGGAATCGAACCCGCAGCCTTCTGCGCGTAAGGCGGACCTTCGCCCGCTGCGCCACAGAGGTCGTTGACAAAGCTAAGATAGTGTGATAATTATTGAGTGGCTCCGCGCCACGGCTTCGCCCGCGTGGAAATTTATGTGTCAAAACATATTTCATTATTTTAGTATAGGTTTATTTTTACCATGTTTTGAGTGAATGAACCAGGGAATATTTCTTTATCATACAACTTTCAGTTTATTGCGCACCCCGAATCACCTATTTTTTATTTTTAAAATACTACTCTATAGAGGTAGTTTCGTATTAAAAAAAACGTGATTAATTATTTACTTTGTATTTTATTTAAACCTAGTTTTCAGTGAACTGAACCAGGGAATAATAATTTTCTATTTAAACTTTATCACCCTTTTTAACCCCCTCAGAGGGGTAGTTTCGTATAAATAAAAAATATGTGATTAATTATTTAGTTAGTAGTTTATTTAAATCGAGTTTAACCAAGGAATAATTGAAATTTTATCACCCTTTTTAACCCTCTCAGCGGTTAAGTTTTCCAAAATAGATTAGCCTATGTGTTATTCTAAAACCTAGACTATCTACATACCAAATTTCATCTCAATAAGTTAAGTATTTACGGAGATACGTGGTAACAAACATACACACAGACTTTCACATTTGTAATATTAGTAGCTTCCGCATGCGGCTTCGGTTGCGTGTTACCGGGATAAAAAGTAGTTTATGTGTTAATCCAGGTCACAAACTATATATATATTCCAAGTTTCATCGAAATCAGTTCAGTAGTTTTTGCGTGAAAGAGTAACAAACATTCATCCATCCATACTCACAAACTTTCGCATTTATAATATTAGTAGGATAGGATAGTAGGATTAGGGTCATTAGGATAGAAGGAATTAAGATATTAGTAGGATAATCATCAATCTATCTTAGCTTTGCCAAACATTGGTAATTGCTGGTAAATACTGTTTGCTGGAAAAATAACCAAGACTCCGTTAGCCCATAATGAGGTTATCATACTGAGCCGTAATCGGTTGAATTATTATTTGCGTTGCTAACTGAATACGATGTATTGTTGTAGCCGGGTGATGTAGTTAAATCATTGCCCTTTGGTCTTAAGACCAACATAATCTTATAATAAATGCTTTCTTAGTACTTTCATTTCTTGTTTGTTACAATAATTATCTTCCTTTCTCATTGTTTTATGGTAACAGCGGTTTTACGAAGTAGTTTTGTCCACTGCTGGACATATGCCTACCCAAGGAAAGTAATGTTCTCATAATCCCTACGCTTGGCATGCGGGTTGAGTATCAAAATCAAAAATAAAAATAAGTTTATTCAATAAAATAAGCACTTACAGTACTATATACACTTTGAAACGTCAATTTTTCAAAATCTAATTTATACCATTAAATTCATACCATCTGACGTTGTAACTCGAAACAGACGAGATAATACTAGGTTACAATCACATCCTGATAAAACAGCACTAATGCAAAAAAGTGTTGTTAGTGTCGCTCCTAAAATATATAACAAATTACCTAAGTTGTACAAGAACCTGGACGAAAAAATTTTTAAACAGAAAATTAAAATTTTATTAATTTCAAAATGTTATTATAGTCTAGACGAATTTCTCAATGATAAAAAATTGTAGTTAGTTTTAATGTTGCATGCCATCTCTCAACTAATTTTGCATACCGCAACCGGTCAAGCATGTTGTTTCTTATATATAATTTATTACCTTTTATACACATGTTTTTTGGCAAATAAATATCTTTATCTTTATCTTACCAATTCGTAACGTGACCAAACAGAGAAGAATTGGCAAGAAACTCTGCTTGGCTTATACTTTTTTAAAGTTTATTATTAACTATTACATTGTTTTTGAGGGAGTTGAGACAGTTACATCTAAATAAGATGACAAAAAAGCTTGGGATGAAATTTTTATGACAGAGGGTACGTTTAACAACATTTTTGAATTTATTTACAGATAAATTAAGCATATCATTTATGATTTTGTTAATAAATCGTACACATTGCCCTTTAAAAGATTGATTAACTTTATGGAGCCTTACTTAGTAAGAACAGCTAGTTTATCTATATTTTTTGCTATTTTTCATAAACAATTTGATAGTTTTCGGATATACATTAAGTTTTAATATATGTAATGGCATGGGACTGTCATGATATTTATATTTTTAAACTTAGTTCTATGTGATTCTCTGGGGCCCATATTATAAATTGCACACACAAATATGTGTTGATATCTGCTGTATTCCCCCACAACAAAATCCCGTATGACATAATGCTGTGGAAGTAGCTGAAATAAACCAGTCTTGCCGTTTCTACGCAAGTGTCTTACACCTTCGATGTTGATGCCCGTCGGCGGTCAGGGACTTGCTGTGCCGGTGTTAGGCTGCGCTATGCCGCATTCAGCTGGCCGCCAGAGCCTCGTTTATCAATGAGCAGGGTTGGCATGCACGGCAGATGAGTTTGGCTGGGTTTCTGATAATGGAGGTCAGAAAGCCTTACACCCCATATATACATACCTTATACTCATGCTTAACTCGCTTAAAACAAACTTCAATATCATTAATTGTGTTTACGATAAAATTCCTTATAAAGTATCGTGTAAATTCATTTGTATTTTCATCGTCAGGTGGGCCGAGTGGTCTAAAGCGCCAGATTTAAGCTTTTAAGCGAGACGGAGCGTGGGTTTCAACCCCCAAAACTGAAAATAGCTTTTTATTTAAATAAAATCTACATATGTTTACCTTCGTCCTTCTTTTTGTAATTTTCCTTAAATTACAAAGAAATAAAAAGAAGAGAAAAACTTACACGCTAAGAAAAAATAACCTCCTTTTTGAAGGTGATTATTGAGTTTTATAAAATATATATTACTCTCTTAGATTATGAAATAGCTTTCGCTCGCGACTTCGCTTGCGAGGTAACAGAATAAAAAGCAGCTTATGTGTTAATCCAGGTCAGAAACGATGTATATTCCATGATTCTTCCAAACCCGTTCACTCGTTAGAGTTGAGTTGGGACAAACATACACAAACTTTCACATATTTTACTGTATACGAGTATTTCCATTATTTCCACATTTCACTGCGGATTCTTTTACATACTCGGCAGATTTTTTTTTTAAAGTTCTCAAAATAACACAACAAAATAAATCATTTTTTTATCCTTGTTCGCCACTATTATGCCGTCTATGGTTATTTTGCACAAGCCTACCCCTTACGCATACACAACAATAATATTCTGGTTTAAGAATCGTTATTTTTCAAAATGCATGTGTTATTTTTTCACAACAATGTATGTCACCATAGCTCGGAGAATTAGCAAGCTGTAGTGGCAGTTGGCTGGCCATATTTGCCGAAGAACCGATAACCGTAGGGGCACACGAGTTCTTACCTACCTAAAATTTACTTTCATTTCATAATGAAAGTACATTCTCAATTATATTCACTCCACTAACTTAATTGTAGACCGCACACGATCTGAGACACATGTATCTCTCATAACTGGATGTGGCTATTATTGATATTAGTGTGATCTTCTTTCAGAGGTGCTGAAGGGTTCAGTGATGCCGCTGGTATCAATCGGACCGGACTCATCGCTGTACGAGGCTATCCGGATCTTGATCACGAACCGGATCCACCGGCTGCCGGTCATTGATTCTGACACTGGAAACGTACTTTACATACTCACACACAAGAGGATACTGCGTTTCCTCTTCTTATATGTAAGTATCCGACACAAATCCATGTGAAGTGCTCATCCCGGGAAGGACTACATGTGCCTATTTCTGCCGTGAAGCAGCGTTGCTGTGTTTCCGTTTGAAGGGTGTGGTTACCGGTGAAATTATAGTCATAAGAGTATTTATCACCTTTATGCGTCAAGTTGATGGACACTTTTCAAACAAGCGTTACCTACGATGCAATACTTTGTTATAGGTAGGTATATAGGCAGTTAATATCAGTTGGGCCTTATGCTTGTTCCACCTGGCCTTACCTCACCTCACCTATCATTAAAAAATGTATGCATAGGCTTTTTAATGCTACTTGAAGATGGAACAAGCACATGGTCCATCACAGCTCGCACTACCGACCCTGGTAACCGTGGGTCAGGTTTTTATTTAGCTGTGCCGGTGTTAGGCTGCGCTATGCCGCAGCCGGCCACCAGAGCCCCATTTGTTATACAGCAGGGTGCACCACGAGCAGGTGAGGTTGGCTTGGTTTTCGTAAATGGATGTTGCAACCCCCTTGCACTCCAAATATACCTTAACTCGCTTAAAACGCACTTAATTATAATTGTGTTTTAAAATGCGCTTCGATGCTCTCCAACGCGCCGGGACGCGCCGGTAGCACACCTACCGCCAGATTTAAGCTCTGATTTTTCAGTATTCTCGGAAAGTCATAGTAGATAAATATCAATGCTAAAGTGGTAGATATGCATCAAGTGGTAAGTAGCACTCGACCTACAATAGATAAAGAGTTAGCAGCGCAACACGCATGCGTCGTCGTATCTGTCACACGAATTAAATGTTTATTTTTGGGGATGCTAAAGAAAATTTAGGAAAAACCCAAAGGAATAGCTGAAAAATCAATAAAATCTTGATAGGTAATTTTGCAACTCACATAAACTTACAATGAAATCAATATTTTTTCGTTACGGAAGTACTTACGTACCAAAAGGAAACGGAAATACAATTGTTGAATTTATTCTTGTCATTCAAGTTATCAGTAACGTTCCGTTTCACAAGAAGTATTAACAAGTAAGTTGTCTTTTTACATGAAGCTAAGTAGATTAGAAAAAAAAACAAAAAATCCGACATAAAATGGAACGTACATTGGCAGAAACAAAATGTTGTACCTACTCTGCGTAAATGCATTGAATGAACATACATACGTAATGACATGTCTAATACTCTGATTATCTATTGTGCCCCAGAATAGGCATTTCGGCGTGTGTTCGATAATATCGTAGACTTACAAAGCGATATGATATCAAGCCGTAATAGATTTAGGAATAGATAAATATCAATTCCTCAGAATCAGCGGCCTGGCCTGCACCATGGAGTTTAGTACAAAAATAATATATCATCTAGATCTTATCTTCTGTCTATAATTAAAAATAATTACTTTTCTCAAACATGCTTGGAAATTAGAGCATTATTTTGACAACCTTCATCGAGATAAATCGAAATTGCTGCAACGGCCCAATACATGCGAGCAGCGGCTGGCAAAAGTTGTATGAAAATTAATATCTGTCGTGTTTAGCGGCTAAATAAATTACTATGAAAACTCATATCTGTCGTGTTATTTAAAAATGGAGCGATCTTTTACTCCGAAACATGGCAACTAAGGAGGTAACTAATCAAAGGGTTTATTTAAATTTCGAACTGGCTTGCAAACAGAACGCTGTTTATTGAAAAATGTGCAACTCTAGGAACTAATTTGTTTTAATTTCCGCGCATTATTTGAGAAAAGTACTATACAAGCCTTGGCCACAACTAGGCAATGATGGACTCACGTATGTGTTCCTCACATTTACACGTTCGTCTTTCTCTTTTGCTGGCCTCTGCAGTACTGACAATGAATTAACCTTATTATGTAAAATTAAAAATAAGATTGCCTGCAAAACAATACTTATTTTTACTTTTCTGTTTAGATAAACGAGCTGCCGAAGCCAGCTTACTTGCAGCATAAGCTGCGGGATCTACGCATCGGCACTCTGAATGACATCGAGACGGCGACAGAGGACTCGTCCATCCTCGAGGCTCTACGCAAATTCGTGAACCGACGCGTTTCTGCGTTGCCACTCATAGACGCGCAGGGGCGGCTCAAAGATATCTATGCCAAGTTTGACGTCATTGTAAGTTCATTTATTGATACAAACGTGACCGCAAAAATACAATTTCAATTCAATTTGACGATATTGAAAGATATCTACGTCAAATTTGACGTCATTCTAAGTTCATCTATTGATTCTAACATGGCTGCAAAAATTCAATTCAATTTGAAGGCCTCTGTGGCGCAGTGGGCAAAGATCTGTCTGTGACGCAGAAAGTTGCGGCCGCGGGACAATTTTTTGCATTATTTGCAGATATTTGTCTAAGGTCAGGGTGTTTTCTATGTATAATATGTATGTCTTACAAAAAAGTTGTATAAGTAGTTTATCAATCATGTAGTTCCCATAATGTGAGCTCTGCTTAGTTTGGGGCTACATGGTCCTGTGTGATAGATAAGTGTTCAGCATTATTTATTTTTTTAATTCAATTTAATGTTTATTATGTCTACGACCCATCTCGCTACTGGTCTTCCGACGCTTCTTTTGCCTACCCTTGGCCACCATTCGGTCAATGTCTTGCTCCACCTATAATCAGCAATGTGTCCCGCCCATCCCCACTTGAGATCCAAAAGTCGATTTCCAATGTCCTGAAATTTTGTCCGTTCTCGGATCCTCGACGTTAGGAGTCGCCGGGCGATCGAGGATGCGACTAGCACAAGACCGTGGTGGATGGCACAAACTTGGGAGGCCTATATCCAGCAGTGGATAAAGTCGGGCTGTGGATGATGATGATGATGATGATGAATGTATAATATGTCAGACGAGCTCTGCTTAGTTTGGGGCTACATGATGCTGTGTGATAATGTCCAGTATTATTTATTTATAATCATCATCATCAGCTCGATCAGCTGATCCGCCCGCAACTTCGTTTGCGTTTACTCGCTTACTTGATTATAGTCACTTTACGCGGAACCTTAAATATGTCTGTACGCAATAAGAGGTAGTCCCTGATTACTCGTTCTAATTTCAAATTAGGCATCTGACAGACAATTAAATGATGCACGTCAAATAATGAGTTTAAAAGAAAGTTTTTAGTACCCTGAATTACATTATCGCGTTTATCTTACGGGTCTCCATTTTTTGGAAATAAAATACCCATGGAAATAATAACCTGGTGAAATGGGACGCATATACAGAAAAATTGAACAAAAGTTCAATCAATAATAAGACTGCACTGGCGTCCCGAAAACCGTCAAACCGTCGAGAAAACTATAGGTACATTAACTAAATGTTATGGCGAATGATGTTTCATAGAAATTGTATGGAAAGCTTATTTTAATTATTGCGATAATTTACGATTTAATTTTGTAAGTTACTTTGGGGAAAGTGTTCCTGTTGGGAAATAAAGTCGATTGAAATCCACTTGTTATTTTTTGAAATGTCATTTTCTGGGCTGACATTTTTATGGCTTTAAATTTTTATGCTGGCTGTAAATTTTTATAAAAATCCAAATATGCCATTATTTTTTCCTTCAAATTAAACCTATAGTTTTCTTAGAACAAAACCTTTTAACTACAAAAGAAAAGGCAGCTGCCCTCGATGAGGTAAAATTTTGCCCCAACCTGTATAATATCTCAACGTCTCCATCCGTTAAATATCAATATCCGTCAAATGTAAATCAACATTACATCTATGTTGATTTACATTTGACGGATATTGCTTGTTATTCGTGGCGTTTTGTTATGACAACAGTAGGTTGGTAGGTAGTTTCATTTTACTCTTCCAATAGTACTAACCTACAATAGAGCTGCAATCTTTCCGATAATTAGTGCAAAAACTTTATAAGAACGAGTTATTATTTCAATTAACTTTTTAGATAAGATAGGTATTTATTTCACCCAAGTTATAAAGGAGGTAAATATATTATCTTAAAATTAGATACCCAGATGCCTCCGACATGGCTTGACGACTGAAAAAGCCGGGAACGTGCCTTCCAAAGCACGGAAGCGTTCAAATCTAAATACCACAAAACAAACGGTCACCCATCCAAGTAGTGACCGCGCAGATTGCTAAGAATTGATCTTCTAAGAACACCGAAGTAATTCACGCCGCGTGCGCTTAATAACCAAGAAGGCTAAATACAAAAAGAGGCCCTTTGTGTTTATTAAAAATACTAATCAGACCTCATTTACTTTCAGAACCTCGCCGCTGAGAAGACTTACAACAACCTGGATGTGTCTCTTAAGAAAGCTAACGAGCATCGCAACGAATGGTTTGAGGGGGTTCAGAAATGCACGCTGGATGAGACCCTGTTCGATGTGATGGAACGTATCGTGCGCGCCGAGGTAACTACACCACAACACAACATAACACCAGCCTCTATCAGTCCACTAGACTATAACAACAACATCAGCCTATTTAGTGCACTGCTGGACATAGGCCTCCCGTAGTAAAGGGGTTATACCCCTAATCCCCACGCTGGGTTGGGGATCGCAGGGCTCAATCTCTCGCAAAGCCATCGTTGCTGCCCGTCGGCGGCCAGTGAATTTAGCTGTGCTGGTGTTAGGCTGCGCTATGCCGCAATCAGCTGGTCGCCAGATTCTCGTTTATCAGTTAGCAGGGTTAGCAGGCACCACGCTCAGGTGAGGTTGGTCAGGTTGGGTTCCGAAAATGGGGGATTAGAACCCTTAACTCCCACTATCAACTTAACTTTCATAATTTTCGTTATCGAGCTCATTATTTATGTAACTTTATTAGCAATTACTCAACTGGTTTTTAATAAAAACTGATCGAATAACGAATGTAGAGTTTTCGAATTGTGCAACTCGTATACTGTCGCTACTAAAGCTAAACTGTACTAACTAACTAAACCTTCCATTCTAGGTTCATCGTTTGGTGGTAGTCGATGAGCAAGACAAAGTGATAGGTATAATCTCACTGTCGGATCTGCTAATGTATATCGTGCTGCGTCCGACGGGCGAATGCGGCGGGGCTAGCTTGCGCAACGAGCATGGGCCTATAGAGGAGCGTGACGAACCCACCGGGGACAGTGACGAACCCACCGAGGGTGGTGACGAACCCACCGGCAGTGACGACCCCTCCCCGCCGTCGAAGGAACCCCACGAGCCCCAAACGCAAGCGTCAGATGACAAAGACTAAGTCCTCCGATGGTACCTCTACCTCCCGGTACGAGTTTTCAATTCCACTGTTTTATAATTATAGCGTATTCCATTTTTTTTTGTTATTATTTACTTTGTGATCAGCCATGTGTATATTAATGTTACCCATTCTATGTATACAAGTCGGAATCGTTATAACCGTTGTAGATTCTAGTTTTGTACCGCTACTTAATAATGATAGGTAAGGATCACGTGTGGTTCTGTTTATAAGTCGGCTGGTTGCTTCTTTAATCAGACCACTGTGCAGTAGGCGTTTTTGAATATTTATTAATAAATATCGTAGTATAGTACTCTTTTAAGAATGTAGTTGGGTGTTATGATAATTAGGTATGTGTGATCTTTTGTTAAAAGTAAATATATGATTACTGTTCAATTGGGGCGTGGACTTTTGATAGTTTAGTTCATATATAGATAACATTATTACTATATTAGAGTATTGGATGTATTTGTTCCATAAAATGGTGTACAAAAATGAACAAAATGAAATGTTTCTAGCAAATTATAATCTAGTTAGCATTTCTTTTGTATTTAACTGTCAGAGTGATTTAGTTGTTTCAAGGTTTTATGAAATTGTGCATGTACTCGTATTCAACATTAAATAAAATGATGTTTAACCAAATAAAAATTGAAAATGTATACCAATTATTCGTCCGCGCTTCCCAAAAGTATTATTATAAAATGTGTTATTAATTTATGTGTAGATTAACTTAACAATAAATAATAAACTGTTAACTATCATGATTGTAACAATAAACAAATATAAATATTGCATCTAATAATAATTAGAGACGATACAAAAACAAAAAATATAGTTTTGTAACTCGGTACATTTTAGTTTGAAATGACAACAAAATAATGGCCATAATACACAATAAAAACACGTTGCCTGAGATATTATATGAAGCACATGGGACTATGATATGAATCACAGCCTGTTAACACCCACTGTTAGGTAAAGGCCTTCTCTTTTTAACGCCATTCCATCAGGCATTAATTTTGTTATAGAAAAAAAAATTGGAACGCGGGAACGATCCGATTCCAGGATTTTATTGAACTTAACACGTTGATTGCGGGCTTCGGACATGACGCTACTTGCTATGCTGCTATGCACGTCATAAAGCCTGTGTGTTATTCAGCACTCAAAGCGTTAACACAAACAATACGAAGCTGAAAACATTCATGTTTTGAACAACGCAATTGAAAAACTAAAAAAGGTTTTAGGACTATTTATTAACGTCGGTATGGAGTTTTTGCTACTGAATTTAAAGCCATATTGACGCCGATTCCAACGCGACCAAGCTAGCGAGGTGTACGAAACGAAAGTTAAAATTATAACTTGCATCTCGTTATCAAAGTAATAATAATTTATTCATCTCCTTTTTATATGTAAGTCCCATGTTGATTATTTTAATTTCAGGCCATGTTTTGTTGTTGTGCTAGCATGTTGGTACATATCTTCAGGACCAGATTAGACAGGCATTTTTTATATAAACGCACACAAACATTAAAATCATGAAATAAAACCTGATTTCGTTAAATGTCTAATTATTTTTCACATTCCTTTTCGATTAATGAACAACAACAACACCAGCATATATAAGCTCAATTGTGGAAAGTAAAAGTGAAAGTGAAAACTTTTTTATTCAGTATGAACATTACAGTACACTTTGAATCATATATATTTTTTTTAATTTACACTATTCGTAACTCGTCCAAACAGAGAAGAATTGGCAAGAAACTCTGCTAGGCTTATATTTTTTAATGTCATTTTTACATTTGTTTTTCTTAACTATTACCTTGGTTTTGAGGGAATTGGAGACAGTTTCATCCCAAGCTTTATGGTCATCTAAATCAACAGAAATAGTATGCTTAATTACAGAGGTTACGTTTAACAACATTTTTGAATTTATTTATAGGACATAGGCCTCCCCTAATAGGAAAAGGAGGTATGCCCATAATCCCTACGCTGGGCATGCGGTTTGGAGATCGCAGGGCATATCTCGCGTTGCCGACGCTGCTGCCCGTCGGCGGTCAGTTTTAGCTGTGCCGGTGTTAGGCTGCGCTATGCCGCAATCAGCCGGCCGTTAGAGTCCCGTTTGTTATTTAGGGTGCAATGCGGGTAGGTGAGGTTGGATTGAGTTCTGAAGGTGGCGGTTGGATTCCCTCAAAGAGCTAAGTAATAGACCATGATTCCCTTACACCCCAAAACAAACCGCATAAAGTACATTGCTTATCATTACATTAACTGATAGGAGAAATACTGATGAAAAGTGTTGTCGCAGGAATAAGAAGACGAAATATCATACATATTATATCGAGAGATTTATCAAAATTCTATGTAAATTTGACAGTTCTAAACATGATAAAAACGTCTTTTCCCTAGAATCGGGCACCATAGAAGAGCTAAGACCAATAGAGACTATTGTTACGATAGATATATTTTACGATAAAGTTAGTTTTCGCGATAATAATTTTGTCTGATATTCCAGAGAATTAGACCCCTGTTGAAAATATACTATCAGTTTAGTAATCGAAAAACCTCTACGCGAACGACGTCGCGGACCGCACAGTTTACTAGCACTGCATTCTGAGATGTAGCCGTGGGTTTGATACTCGTTCAGGACAAATACAAAGAAAATATGGATTTTGTTTTGTTTTTGGGTGTTTTATTAGTATCGTTATATTTATGTTTATTAGTCTCTATATGTATCCATATTACGGGTTCTGCCTAGTTAGGGATTAGTTATTAAACCGTGCGTGTCCAGTTTAAATGGAACCCTAATTAATGAGTAATGGGTGTTTGCGCCTCATCATCAGCCTATAGCAGTCCACTCCTAGACATAGGCCGCCATGTACGATTTACACTTACCGGCGCGCGTTGGAGAGCATTTTAAAACATTGATAGAGGAAATTGAAACATCCACAAAGCAGTTACGTTCGTTATTTGTATGCTATATAAGCAGCTTTGACGCGCCGACCGGTTGCGCTTGAACTCCGCGACCCATTCGCGTACACGGCCAGCTGCTCTCGGTTGCTCGCGGCTGCTCGCGGATGCTCGCGGCTACTGTTTCGGCTTGACGCGTCCATCAGTCTCCAGTCAAAGGTTTAAGAGACCACGCGGTATTCAGTCTGTCTCTTAGTACGACAGTAAGACTGTCTTACTGACTAACTAGACTCACTATGACCGACATATGGCCTATATTATACCGTTACCGATTACGCCTCGATTTCCTCTGAAAAACTGAGAAATTTTCGACGCCTCGTAAATTTTTAACAGTTTTTCAAGGGAAAACGAGGCGTTATCGGTAACGGTATAATATAGAAACCGGCCGTTAGTGGCTTACTCTTATTACACTATGCTAAGTGTAAGACTGTCTTACTAATGAGCTGAAGTGGCAGTGGGCTGGCCATGTCTGCCGAAGAACCAACAACCGCTGGGGCAAACGAGTTCTTCAGTGGAGACCGCGGCGGTGGTAGAAGCTGGATGCGTCGAGCTGAGGACAGGGCGCAATGGCGCTCATTAGGGGAGGCCTATGTCCAGCAGTGGACTGTTATAGGCTGATGATGATGATGATGATAATGACTAAGACATACCGCGTGGTTTAATAAGCCTTTCAGATTTTAGCCGTTAGGCGGGTCCGGTCGGCTGCCGGCTGCCCGCGCATCCGCTGCGCTGCGCTCCGATGCGGCGTGTCGGGTGTGAATCGTTCATAATGAGCGCCATTGTTCGCCCTCAGTTCGACGCATTCAGCTTCTTCCAGCAGCCTTTCGCAAATCGTCAACCCACCCGGCCGGAGGGCGTCCTACACTATGTTTGCCGCGGTCTCCACTCAAGAACTCGTTTACCCCAACTGTTATCGGTTCTTCGGCAGATATGGCTAGCCCACTGCCACTTTAGCTTGCTAATTCTCAGAGCTATGTCGACAACTTTAGTTCTACCTATGTCGAATAATCTCGTTGCAGATTCTATACTTTAGAGAAAATCCAAGCCTAGTAGTTCCATAGCTCGCTGAGTATCAGAAACAGATATATACATCGCGAGATCTGTCAAATTTATATAGCATTTTGACAGTTCTCGCGATAGTCATTTTCACGAAAGAAGGCCGTAGACGCGGCGCGACTTTCGTGTGAAATTTCAAATCGAATGTAAATAAAATGAAATGCAAAATCCTCACGTCTCCCACTAAAATATGAGCCGTATAACTTGGCCTGTCTAGAATTTCTTGATTTTTTTACGTATAGGTACCTACTGGAGTCAGCTTTAGTTCCTTCTTTGGTGAAAAAGAAACTATATCTAACGTGATAATCATCTCTATTACTGATGTTCATGCCCCAAAAAGCAATCTACGCTTGAGTCGAGGCGCGAGTTTTATCCTCGCACTGACCGCGTGACTGCATATGCTAAGTCGACGTAGGGGAGACCGAGGGGATTTGAAACAGAGGTGAGTTCAAACAGCAGTGATTTCGCGAAACCTAGAACCGTTAGCAAGCTGGTAACGTCGTAAATAATCCGTGTCCAGCCACCCGCCTGCGCCTCAGTTGGCGTCTGTGACCATTGGCGCGCAGTTGCGTAGTTCTGGGCGAGCACATCGCAAAAATAATGAAATGTAAGTTTTTAACGTTTTTTTATGACTTCAATATTATGGTAACGCGTTTGGATTTTGATTCAGGTTATATACATTTTGAAAGGTTATCAATTAATCATTCAAATGACAGCATTGGTACAGCTTATTTCAAAGTGTTTCCTACTTGGTTAATAAAATTGTAAAAATTGGGAGGATTTCTGCAGCTGAGGGGATTTGAAACAGAGTGTTTCAACTGTCCTCGTTTTTGTTTTGTATGGTTGACTTCTCAGTGAGCTTTATGTTTTTTGCGTATTTTGTTTCAGGATGCCTACTGATTATAAAAGAATATCTACTACATTATCTGTAGCATCTACATCACATGATACTTCAGTCGCAGCCCCAGCAAATATTTTCTCTCCTGAAAGCATAAGACGATTACCAAAGGCTCCTCCAAGGAATGAAACAAATCGACGAAACGTAAAATCCACTGTCTTGATTGACAATCCTGTAAAGAATGAGTTAGCAGCAATCGAAGCAGCTAGGATGGCTTAGAAAAAGTTAAAAACCTGTTTTTGAACAAAATAAAACACGTAAAAGACCTAAGTTAAACAAAAAGAACAAATCAGAAGCTAAGATAAAAATGACCAAGATTGCTAAGAACACCAAAAGCAGTGAAGATGAAGAAGAAAATTGCTATTGTATTTGTTATTTGGAAGCCTATTCAAATAGCAAAGCCAAAGAAAAATGGGTTCAATTTCTTGAATGTAAAAGTTGGGCTCATGAAGCTTGCACTGCTGGCGAACTTTCATATGTGTGCCATAATTGCTTATCCGAGTAATATTTTTAATTCTGTTTTGAATAACTTTAACTATGTGAGGCTATTATCATCAACCTAGTCTTTGAAATAAGCAAAATGAGACTGACGTTAATGAATATAAAATGACTGAAAGTTTTTTAATATTTAGTTTTCTAAGAATGTGATTTTTGTTTCTCAAATTGTTGTTTAATGTTAGATTTGTTAATTAAGACTGAATATTATGCATTTAATTATTTTTGTTACAAGTTCCTATAAATAATTTAGTAAGAAGTTTACTGTTTTGTTAAAGACTTTTTAATATAAGTACATAGCTATTAAAATTGGCTCACTATCGTGGTGCATCAACACCAAAAAAATGGAAGATTTGCTCAGTTAAGTACAAATTGTAATAAAAAATTACGTGGTCTATTTATTTTTAATAAATACCTTTATTAATACGATATGCTTACTTTATTTTACTCAAATATAAAATGTTTCAACTCACCTCGGCCCCTGTTTCAACTTACCTCAGTATGAGGGGAGTTGAAACAAAATTTCTTATTACGTTCAAATTAAGTTTTCGCCACATAGTTCACATTTATCCTTTTATTGTGCAAACCATTTGAAAGGATTTGAAATGTAGTATCGATTGCCACTAAATTCATACGGTTAATGTTTATAGAATTTGGTAAACGAAGCAAAATGTCAAAATTGTTTCAACTGCCCTCGGTCTCCCCTAGTGTATGAACTAGGACGATTTCTATCTTAAGTAGACGCAGTGTATGAACATAAGATAATTTTGGTTAAATCGTCCTAGTGATAGTAGATGAAGCTCTATCTCGAAAGCGCGCTATTGCTTACGCGCGACTCAACCCGCTCGTGAATTGCTCTATCTCGAGCTTTGAGGTAAGCTTTGTACATTTTGTGGGAGTAAGTAAAACACGAAATAGTTGACGACATTATTTTAATACTTTTCTCTACGCGGTAGCACAATCACAGTTGAAATGTTTTTTCCATTTAAACAAACATAGTGCTATTATGAGCAATTTATCCTTAGTACAGTCATCACTCAATACAAAATCAACCAAATCATCTGAAAAAAATCTGGTTTGCATTACTGTGATTGTACGTCAGCTTTCGATACAGTTCCATTATAGGATAGAACATTCAAAACAGTTTAATATTACACGGTATATAATAGACTTACATTGAAAGCATGTTGAAAATAAATTTTATATGAATACATAGTTACCCAATGTGTTTTACAAAGTGGGGCTTTAAATACTGGCCCATATAAACAGTGAGTGCGCTCCTCACACAATCTTGATGTCTTTTATGTGATGAGTACCTACAAATTTGTTTATAATATTAAAATCTGGAAAGTTTTATCTTTTGAAACAATTCAAATTCTATTTTCTGCATGCCTTCAATCAAATCCGTACATAAACATTATGATTATCGGTTACACGCCTAATAATAACAATATTGGATTAAATCTAAATTTAAAATTAACTTTGAAAAACTATTTAAAATTAAATTTAATAAAAATTGGGGTTATGGTTTGTTAATAATGTTGTCTGTGTCCATATACCGCTTAAAATCAAAATTCACTAATAGCCGGTTAGAAAATCGCCACTAAACCTCAAAGAGGTATATTGCATGTAATAATAAATTATTATTGGTGTTTTGCCTTGTGATAAAAAATAATTTAAAGAACCCGACTATTTATTATTGGTGTTTTGCCTTGTGATAAAAAATAATTTAAAGAACCCGACTATTTATTATTGGTGTTTTGCCTTGTGATAAAAAATAATTTAAAGGACCCGACTATTTATTATTGGTGTTTTGCCTTGTGATACAAAATAATTTAAAGAACCCGACTATTTATTATTGGTGTTTTGCCTTGTGATACGAAATAATTTAAAGAACCCGACTATTTATTATTGGTGTTTTGCCTTGTGATACGAAATAATTTAAAGAACCCGACTATTTATTTATTTGCCTTGTGATATGAAATAATTTAAAGAACCCGACTATTTATTATACATTTTTATAGCACAAAGTGGCTTTATTTAATTATTTGCTAAATATCACTGTATTGAGTTCTTACTTTGTTCTTAATTTGTAAAGAATTAGGTAAAGTGATCATCATCATTATGTCATGTGTTGTTTATTGTTTATTTAGATGAAAATTTACCAAAAATAATAATATTAAACTCAAAATAAAAGTATAATTATGTTAATAAGGAATCAAATAAAAGAAGAAAACGTTTAATGTATTTGATTTGTATTTGAATTATAATAGGTACAGAGGGAATATGTATGTAGGTACTGAGTGTTAGTTTAAAGGCTTTTTAGAAAACTCGACTTTTTTATTGAGGCATGGAGTCAACACTTGAAAAACCGCATTCTGTAATATTCTAACATCATTTCACAAAAATAGGGTTTTCAATCAAAAAGCAACTACAGTTATAAAATTAATAAATCGATCAATTTAAAAAGTAGTTTATCAGATCGTTATTTTAACAATTTGAATATAAATTTAATTTTACACTTTAAAATGAGCTTTCAATTCTCAGTTTTATCAAGCCAACAATTTATTATCAATTTATCAAACAACAACAACGTTTTTACGAATAAGGCCTATCCATTTATTTAATTTTATACCCCAAAACTACTTTGCCGTCGCTTGTCCGACAAGTTGACATTGTTAAATTTATTTATCCAATCACTAACGCGTGATTGAACATCCAACAAAAAGGCTCGCAGATATGTATAAAGTACTAAAATTATATGCGAATATCATCAGTTCTTTTATATTAATCGAACAGTGCGAAATGATTCCTAAGCAAACTTGTATGACAGAATGATTTTATACAAAATGTTCGGATAATTAATGCCGTGCTTTGGAATTAAGCATAATTTTTCGGGGTACAAAGTGGGCAGTGGATCTGTCCTCAGCCCACATTTGATATCACAATTGATTTTCAATTGATTTATTTATAGATTTTTGTTTGATTCGTCACAGATCCGAAAGAAACTAACCGGATTCCTGACTACGACAATTTATGATGACTTACTCTAACACTTAGTAAGAAAGTGCAGGATATCATGATTTATGTAACGATGGCTAAATAATATATTAAAATGTATGACTAAATACATATAGTATTATAAGTATAACACTACTAAACAATATTTATATTATTTTAGAATAGTTAGTAATTACTTAAAATATCACATTCGTGAGAATATTTCTAGGAGAATTCGAAAACTTAACGTTGGCTAAGTGGTCGTTTAGTATAAAATACAATAATTTGAATAAATACAATGATTTGATTTTTTACCCGACTGAAGTTTTCTTCAGTAGGATTATTTATATTATTTTACGTAATGATCGGAAAATAATAAAGGGAAGACACAAATAAGTGATTTTTGTTGTTATATTAATCGTACCGATAGGTATAGTTATACTATGTATGTATATGTCGCTACTTCAATCAGCGTTACGAAGTTATTTATAAATGGGTTATCAAAATGTAAAATAAATGTTTTGCAAGATCCAATAAAAAATATTGCAGAACGAAATATCGACAAAATATTACTAAAATTTAAAGGATTCATTAGAATAACAACGATAGTAAATTAAACTTTCGTAATATAAGATTATTAAAAATGGATCAATATTTGCACAAGTGTTGTGCGTAGATAATATAGAGTTCACTTACAAAGTCCTATGATCTCAAAATAATGTGGGCATTTAATCTGAGCATCTTTACAAATAACTTTAAATATGAATATAATTAATGTAGAAAATATATCTATACCCGTAGTCTGTAAAGCCAACAGGAAAGTTAAAAGTCAATAAATAATTATTTAGATTGTATAGGTTGTAATAAAAATTCTGATATGTTTTAAACACGCAGTAAAATTTAGAATTTTAAGAAACTGGGAAACAATATCAGAGTTAATAGGTGGATTATAGAAGAATCACAGATTATTTTGTAGTTAAATGAATACCTAAATAGGAATTTACTAAACATTTTATATAACGATGTTAATGTAAAATTATTTTTGTTTGTCTAATGGATAATTTTAATGATAATCTTTTATTACCATTAAATACCTAACTAATTACTTTTTTATAGTACGACTAAGTATCTGCAAATTCAATTTTTAAATAATTCATAATAGATTAAATATTTTAACAGTAGCAATAGAGAAAACATTTATTGGACCTACATGCTATACTCAATTCATATTACAGATTTTTATATTTTAACGAATAAAGTGTAATAAATACCACTTATGTTTACTAAATACATAATAAAATATATTTTAAGTAACATAATACGTACTAAACATCGAGATAGTACTATAAACAGTCAGAGTCTCCAATTGAAAACTATCAAAAATCGTCCGAGCGTCGTTGACACACATTAACTGACGATATGTCGCCTGAATAGGTCAATGGTTCACTGCCAGCGCAAAGGGCATCGTGCGCCGAGTTTTGGTGCGGATTTTTTTTACACGTTTGTGGTATACTATCTCGATGGTACTAAATGACTGATTTAGACCGGCCTTACTTAAAATGTTATAGCAATGTGATCATGAACGAACTTGCGTCGCCTTGTCTTGTTAAATGTACCTAAGTAGGTATGCCTTAGTAATCTAAAACAGTCGTATAAAACGATAACAATAGCGTCTTTTCGAGTGCAGCATAACTAAACTTATTTAATATCAGTGTAATTTCTTCCAATTTTACAACTAAAGGAACATTTTGATTTATAATAAACCTAAGCCAAGATAGAAGGCTCGCTTAGAGCTACATTGCTTGCCATCGGTTATGCTCTAGCCAACCATCGTAGTTTCTATTGCAATGACTACATTGTCGCATGATGTAATCACCTGATGGGTCCATAGAGAGTTCAGCGTGCCACAGTCAAGCGTGGAACCTGGCGAAGCTCTTACATGTGGCTTAGGTCTAACTATATTTCACCGGAACACCATTGCGGCGCAACCAGTCGCCGCTTTTACAGCCCGGCAGTCCAATTTTGGTTCACCATTCGTCTTTACTCGCAGGAGCTGCGTAGTTTCGGGTAGCTCATTCACGCACTACACGCCACGAACGCATAAATACGGTAGGAACGAAGAGTTTCTTGGAACGGCGGTAGTTGTTTGCTTTATTACTCTACGTGCGAAGACGTAGATGATAAAAATAATTTTGGGTTCATCCCGTTAAGTGAAAGGTACCTACCTGACAGGGTCAATTTTGGGCAGACTGCCGGACAGTAAAATTCCTTGTGGTGCACAAGCGCCCTAAATATACCGACATGGTCCAATTCTCGAGTCATCTGCCATCGGCCGTTGGCCGTTGACGTCCGACAGATTTGGTGTAACCCAGGCGTTAGAGCCAGATGGGGCAATTTACGCGTAAGTTTAGTGGCCTTACTTATGAACATCTTTCAAAAGATAAACTGTGCTTAAACTATTGTCATCTCTATCCGTTGGATAATGACAAACAGTGACAGGGCTAACTTTGAGCATTGATTAACTTTAAGTAGCGTTCATAAGTAAGGGGGTAGTTGTCCGTAGCCAATCAGGCTTGTGTAAATGTCATGTGAGAAGTGACGTGATATGATTGGCTACGCGCAACTCGACTCGCGCATAAATCTGCCCATCTGCACTAGCTCTTAGTTTTAGAGATGTTATGTTATGCTGTACAGTTTTAGATGCAATCAAGTTGCAATACAATAAACGTAAACTTGAATGGGATATATTTAGCTATGCTGTACCAAATTGAAGCTTGAAATCAGCAGATTAGTCATCCCAGGTGTCGTATGGTGCATCGGGGTACGCCCATGGAGGGCGGCTTGATGCGTGGGAAGAAGTGCTGTTGGTCCTCGCGTTATAGCTGAAAACCGAAAACCGTGTTAATTCACCGGCGTTTTTATTAAAGAACTTAAAAGTTAAAAAGTATCCTATTGGCACCTTCCACCTTCATTATCAAACCCCGGTTATCAATTAGGATAAAAGTACTCGTCAAGACGAATCAAATCGACTTTGGCGATGTGATTGTATCGCATTACTATGGATTCCTTTGATCACGTCAAACGGCAAGCCGTTCCTTGCATAAATGATAGCTGTTGACAAAATCTTTATTTTCAATGACATCTGTCAAGCGTAAAACGGCTATATCTCGGAAACTACTTATCCTAGACTTGCCATTCTTTTTTGACGACAGCTGTCAAACCTAAACCGACCATATCTTGAGAACTACTCATCCTAAACTTGACGTTAATTGCTCAAATGATAGCTATTGACATGATCTGAAAAGTACATGTAGTGTTATATCATGTATGATCCTACGGAACCCTTCGTGAGCGAGTCCGACTCGCACTTAACCGATTTATATGTGAGCTATGTTATGTCCTAGCTAAAGCTTAGAGTCAAAAATGATGCTTAGATTTTTTTACAGTAGATGCGAAAGGGATTTCGCAGCTATCGTAATGAAGGTGGGGGAGGGTATGGACGTGAACTTAAAAAAAAAATTTTTTTTAACAAAGTTAACATTTGGCTGCTTTTAGGATTTTATATCAATATATAAACCAAAATTGATCATGTTCTTTGATAGTATGTTAATTAACATAAATTCCAGATAAAGAATGTATGAGTTTAGTGGCATTTAGATCTGAGTGCTTCCGTCCTTCGGAAGGTACGTTAAGATGTTGGTCACGGCTTTTACAGTAGATAAACCATGAGGGTTTTGTTGTAAGCCATATGCAAGCCTTTGGGAGGCCTAAAAACTCCGACATCAGAGTAGGCCACTAGCTCATACGAAGAAAAAGAAGAAGATTAAGGATAAATTAAAGATTAAATATAAACAAATACAATACAAAGATCTTGTTTTTGGATGATGGATGAAAAAGTGAAGGTAGATAGTTTACCGTGATTCCACCTGTTTATATGCAGAGCTGGTTGCAGTGGCAGTTGCTGAAGCGGTTGCAGTGCGGTTTGTTGATGAGGTGGGCTCCGATTCCGCTGTGTGCCAAGCTAACAGGGGGTCTTGGGTGTACCTGGACGAACAAAGAACTATTCAAACAAAACAGCTTAAATTCCTTGAGGATCTAAGGTACGTTCTTTAGCTTATTTTATTGATTCTGATATGCTTAGGTCTTCTTATTTGTAAGACCTAGTGGCCAACTCTGGTGTCGAAGTTTTTAGGCCAACAAGGCTTAACGGCTGAAAAAGCCAAGACCAACTTTTTAACCTGCCTTTCAAAGCAGAGAAGTGCTTGACGCGTATTGTATAAGCAATATAAAGGGCTTGTACACAAATCTGCGATGAGACGTCGCTTGTTAAAAATCTGCGAGCTCGCGCGACGCATCGCAAGAACTTGCGAATTGATTCGCATCGCGCATTTCTGCGATGTTACGTCATACTTGTTGGCGCCATTTTAGTCCGCTTTGAGATAGCGTGTGGGCAAGATGCATGCAAATTGAACGTAAAAATAAGGTACGATATAGATTTTTTCACTGATTGAGGAGCGCCCTATTCTTTGGGCCACTAGTAACGAGAATCATTTCAAATTTTCCCCTTGTACGATCGTTTCTGAAGTTAAAGTGATAATAAAAGCTCTTCGAATGAAGATATTATGCTCATTCTAAAATAATAAAACATTTTTTGGTCAGTCTTCAAAGCTTCATATTTTATGTTGTGGCGTTCATAATAGTAATAAATTGATGAACCCAAAATCTTCTTTGTTTATTGTTCCTGTATCTTCTTAGAAGTAAGAATTTCTTTTTACGATCCATGTCATGACCTAATTTACAAAATACGTTCAGTACGTTTGATGATCGTCGAAGGAACGGTCACCCGAATCGTGGAAGGGAGATGAAATCACATCGCAGAAATTTGTGTCGCAGTTTTCTGCGTTGCGAATGCACATCGTGCCGATTCGCAGTTTTGTGTACAAGCCCTTAGCCATGCCACGCATGGAGACCAAAGAAATAAAAGAATAATAATGATATATTTTATTTGAGTTATAGATAGGAATAAAAATGGAATAGGTACCTACGTAGACATGCTAGTACAGCACATACATTATGAAATTCCTTATTTCATTATGTATATGCTGGCTGAACCTGAAAAATTGAGAATTAGAAACTATTCTTACTCGTTTCCGAAAATGTTGGTATTAGCTGGGTTCCCGTAGAGATTAGTGTTGCCGTTGCCGAAGAGGCCATCCCCCTCAAAGATATTTCGGTCCCCGACGGGTCTTGCCGGGCGCGGCGACGGCGGTGGGATCGTAGTACGGTCCAGTGGGTTTGGTGGCGGTGGACTGATCGAACGATCAGTTGGCGGGTTCGTCTCTAATGTCGAGTTCTTGATACCGTACTTGAAGTACATTATCAGGCCTGAAATGTTTTGTGGTTTCAGAAGTGTATACAGAGTTGCTGTAAAATAAAAATACGAACTATCTCTCTGGATTTGCTAGCTAACATCATCAATAACAACTTTTGTGGTAGGTAAAAGTGCTACTGTTTTGCATTACTCGGTCCAAATAAGATGTCTTGAACTTAGGACGGTGTGCCAAGTAAATGTTAAAATATCTCTTACAGCTGGCACCTGGCTCAGAAAAGCGCCAAATTGAGACGAGTGGCACAATCAAAAGAAAGTCTACTCAGTTGTGGCTGAAAACAGCTAATTATGAAACAAATTAAATTCAACTGTGCTAAAAAATTGTGCTGTGGGTAAGTGTGCTACTTTTCTGAATAACTCTGTCCAAATAATCTTCATTACAAACGTTCATCTCATAATCAAATTATTTTTGATCATGATTGTTCTTTAACAGTTTACACTGAATAGTCGATGACAGAACTCAAGGGAAATTGACTTGCGTCTCCGTTATCGAATCAGCTCCATGACATTGTAATTGCAATGTCGCTGGATACGGAAACTGGCTTTGGAAACTGTTCTGTATCAAAACGTGAATCTCATCCTGACAAGCATGAATACTAAATATGAAAAATATTTGCGTGCATGTTTCTCAAAAGTTATTTTGGAAGCTTGGAGTTAAGAGGGGCCTGGAGCTGCGTTTTCCCATACAAAACTTACTTTCGGTATAACTTTTTATTTACATAATTTATTACATCCAAATTTTGTACATACAATCTGATGGGATATATAAAGGTTTGAAATTAGTTTTGGTTATAAAACCAATTAAAAGATTAAGTGATTTGAAAATTCGCTCGTTTTGCACACAAAAACATGTCATTTTTGGCATGTTAAAACACGTTATAATATACATTCTATTGCAATGAAAATCAATTTCCAACTTCGCCTATGTCCTCTACTTTGCTACAAAAAAATAAAAAATAAAATATCTGCAGCACAAATCAAATTATAACGAAACTAAGGGCTTGTACTGAAAAATAGGCAATTCCACTAACATTGCTTGCACACTCTCTTTCGCACGCGGGGGCGAACAACACAGAGGGGTACGGGGAACGTGGTAGCCCCTATGTAGTATGTACTTGCTTGCGACATACGTCTGTTAGTGATGTAAAAATGCGTGACGAATGACGATATCAAATTTAATATTGAATTTTATTTATTTTAATATTGAATATTTATTGATTGTAAAATATCCAAAACTTTATGATCAAATCTTATAAGCATTAACGGCGGAAATGCAGACTGCATGAATTTCCGCCGTTGCTAATTGTTTATTTTACGCAATAATAATTATATTATAATATAATTAGAATACATTTTTTTATTTGACAGCTGTCCAACTTAAATCGACCATATCTCGAGAACTACTTATCCTATACTTGCTTTTACTAGCTCAAATGATTGCTATTGACATGAACTTAATTTTTAATGACAGCTGTCAAACTTAAATCGACAATATCTCGAGAACTACTCATCCTAGACTTGCCTTCACTAGCTCAAATTATTGCTATTGACATGAACTTAATTTTTAATGACAGCTGTCAAACTTAAATCGACCATATCTTGAGAACTATTTATCTTAGACTTGCTTTTACTAGCTCAAATGATTGCTATTGACATGAACTTAATTTTCGATGACAGCTGTCAAACTTAAATCGACCCTATCTCGAGAACTACTCATCCTAGACTTGCCGTTACTAGCTCACATGATAGCTATTGATAAGATCTTATTTTTTGATGACAGTTTTAAGTTTGACAGCTGTCATCGAAAATTAAGATTTTATTAGTAGCTATCATTTGAGCTAGTAACGGCAAGTCTAGGATGAGTAGTTCTCGAGATATGGCAATTTCAAGTTTGACAGCTGTTATCGAAAATTAAGTTCATATCAATAGCAATCTTTTGAGCAAATAACGGCTAGTCTAGGATGAGTAGTTCCAGAGATATAACCATTTACAGATGAATTTGTAGAATGAGTTTTGAGTGGAGCTTTGAGTTGAGTTTTGAGTTTGAGTTTTAGAGTGACGGTGACGGTGAAAATCCAAAATAGCTTTGAAGGTCATATTTTTTCTTTTTAACACGTTGACTGCGAGTCTCGGACATAACGCTACGCAGAATACTCTGCGAAGATGCCCTTTGAAAACTGACTGAATAACATTTTTTTTCTTTTTAACATGTTGACTGCGGGTCTCAGTCATGACACAACTGATGACTTATGAAAACTGAAACAATTTTTTTTTCTTTTTAATACGTTTAGTTGTGATAGAATTTTGTAGCAACAATTTACAGAAGTAAGTATAACAAAAAAGTCGCCACGCCGCGGCGCCGCCGGCCGGCCCCGCTGTGAAAAAACGACCTCAATACAACAAAACATAGTATTTAGTACCCCAATAATCATTCATTACATTAGTCACTTCAATAACATTGTTATCAGTCGTGCTCGTGAGACCGCTCGTCTGCTCTGCCTCTTGTGTAGCGCTCTCGCATTCATTTAGCGCCCTGTCTAGATGAAATAGCAACAAAACAATGCGGGTTAGGAGTCATCCGAACGCGAGAGTACGTCGAGCTTCCAGGGGACTCTTAATACATCATTGCTCGTGACTGTACGTACTTTTTGAATTGGTATGAGGGAGATACTATTTTGCTTAATGTATTGCAAAAAATTTAACTTGTAATAATGTGCACTTGGTTTTGAGTCTTTCTTTCTCGGTTTTTTCTACATTTTGAAGGAAAAGGAGAGAATTCACCTCTCAAGAAAGGACTCAAAGCAAGTCCAAAATATTATAAGCAAAATTTTTGCAAACAAGGCTTATGTTACCCACATTTGAAGGCGACATATTAGAAGAGTACTAATATGAAGAGTTCGTCAAATATTCTCAAACTAAACGAGCCTACTTCACTGTAACTGGTCTTGCTTACACAGAAAATCTAGATGCTCTACGGTCTATCATCTAAATTAATTAATTAATCTTAATATCCTAATAATATAATAAATGTGAGTCTGTGTGAATGTTTGTTACCACGTATCTTCGTAACTACTAAACTTATTTATATATAATTTGGTGTATATAGGTTAGGTTCTAGGACATATAGGCTAGTCTAATTTTGAAAAATTAACCTCTGAGGGGATAAACGGGGGTGGCAAAGTTGGTATAGAAGCCAAAAAATCTTTACTTATTGTCATGAAATTTTGCACAGAGACTATTAAAAATAAATAAACAAATATGTCAGCGCTTTTCGCAAATCAACCCCTATGGGGATACACGGGAGTGGCAAAGTTGTAGGGGGGACAAAAATATTTACCTATTGTCTTGAAATTTTGCACGAAGACTCTTTATTGAAAATAATAAAATGCCGAAATAGTTGTTCTATATCAGCATTTTTTGCAATTCAACCCTTAATTTGGGGGTAAACGAGGGTGGCAAAGTATTAAGGTCGAAAGTTTTTTTGTCCATGATAAAATGTATAATACTGAGGTTTTTTTTTTCACGCTTAAAGTCTTAAAGTTTTAAAGTAAAATCTTTAATGAATCTTGAAGGCGAGACCTTGAAAAAAGACATTTGCTACCTTTTGTAGCGAAAATATAACTTGAAGAGGGGGGATATGGGATGAAAGATTGCACGAGGAACCAATCATTTCTCAAGTTAGTCAGGTTTATAAGAAAATATCATACTCAACCGGCTGTTGAATTGGTGACCAACGCAAACAGAATCGGAAACGGGAACGGAAAATGGTACGGCTATATATAATATGCTAGTACTTTTTATTCGTCTAAATATGGTAAAAGTTAACCTTGATTTACTTAAATAATGAAACACTTTTTGACACATAAATTTCCACGTAAACGAAGCCGCGGAGCGCAGCTGGTATAAAATAAAGCCAACTTACAGTCAAAGACCGTAATTCATTATGTTTATCATAGTGTAGATGTTCACTAAGAATTAATTACTTGAAATGCAGCCCCTGAAAGGTTACAGCAGGTAAAAACATACGCAAAAGAAGTCTCGGTGCGCATACAGGATGTTGAAAACAAGAGTTTTCATCAAAGCAAGTTCTTATGAATAGCAAGTAGATGCATTTACAATACAAAATACTTTTAAGCAAACGGTCCTATCATAACAGTTCTATAAATCTCTGATAGCTAAAATGTCGTCAAAATATCATCTCACCTTTTTTTTCTACAAGCTTACTTTATCGGCGTTACAACGCATTTGGTTATAAAAAAGGCAGAAAGGCTTCAAGAATGCTCAATGCCCAACAAAATGCTCAAGTCAAGTACTCATTTATTCGGAATATTTTGTAAACGTTCGAAGCTTCAACTCAAAGAAATTCTTAAGTTGAGCATTTAACAAGATTTTTAGTTTAAGTTCTTCCTCGTCGTTGAAATTTTATTGTATTTTTCAAATAAATAAGGGCGAACGTTACGTCGGTGCTACGCCAATTTTATGTTAGTGCTATGAACACTCGGACAGTGCAACGTTAGTGCTTCGTTAGTGCTACGTCAGTGGTTTGTTAGTGCTACGGCAGTGTTACATTAGTGCTACGTTAGTGCTACGTCAGTGCTACGTTAGAACTACGTTCGTATTACGTTAGTGCTACGTTATTGCTACGTTAGAGCTACGTTAGTACTACGTTAGTGCTACGTTAGTGCTACGGCAGTGTTACATTAGTGCTACGTCAGTGCTACGTTAGTGCTACGTTAGTGCTACATTTGTGCTACGTTAGTGCTACATTTGTGCTACGTTAGTGCTACGTTAGTGCTACGTTAGTTGCAGTACGAGAAGTGCTACGAGTAATGCTACGTTATGTTACGAGCAGTACTACGATAACGCTATGTAAACGCTACAGTCGCTACGTAATTGCTATTAAAGTGCTATGTTCGGGTTATTCTCAATATAAATGTTTTACCCCTTTTCACCCTCTTTGGAATGGAGTTCAGTGAAAATTTTCAAATATAAGTAACATTCATTATTTATGTTATGTTTTATGAGATCAAAACCACATATGAAAATTCTCCCTAAAAAACTTTGAGACCCCATTTTACCCTCCTTTGAGGTTTTTTTTAAAACCTGGTATGCGGTCTTTTATTATTTTATATTCAAAGTGTTTTGACAAAGTTTCAAGAAAATCACACCACGCGTTTTGATTTTCCTATACAAACTTTACCACCCCATTGCAACCCCCTCGAGGACTATTTCAAATTTTCAATGACATCAATTTTGATTGATTGTATGGAATTATACATATGCCAGCTTTCAAGTTTCTAAGTTCAAGGAATACGATTTTTCATACAAACGGTTATACCGTTTTCACCCTCTTAAGGGTTGAATTTCCAAAACCCGTTTCTTAGTGAGTGCCTACACTCTTTAAAGACTGCCTGTACCAAATTTTAAACCTCCAGGCTGTAGTTTCTGAGATTTCGTGATGAGTGTGTCAGTGAGTGAGTATACTTCGCTTTTATATATACAGGGTTATAGGTTAAGTCGACCTAGATCCTGGAGGGGGTTGTAGCTTCCATAATTCCTGACTGATTTGACTATGGAACACGCTACCCCAAACATAACCGTATTCACGATATTATACGATATCGATTAAGACACAGAATGAGAGTTTGTGTGCGAAATAGATGCGAACACGTAGAACATGAATTATAATTGTAGACTTTTATGTAAATTACTAATAAACGTAATTTTGTACCTATTTGGATTGTTTTATTGTTTTCTGACTTAAGTACTATTATTTTATACTACTACCTAAGACACTTTCATCAAAGTTTTTTTCTAAGAATTCTGATAATACCCTAGCATGTAATACCTTGCTGGATAGCTAATGAAAACGTAAATGTTTTTTGAGCACATGCAGCACGACTGTCATCGACAAATTTTAAAATATTTGGGAGAGAAATGAGAAAGCAACTCATCTACTACACGAAAATCGCAAACACAAATAAATTATATGCCAAAAACCCAAAATAATAGACCAATAGACAAAAATATTGGTATGTTTTTTAAAAAAACTTAAAAGTCCAATATCGTGAATACGGTTAAGTTTGGGGTAGGGTTTTCCATAGTCAAATCAGTCAGGAATTATGGAAGCTACAACCCCCTCCAGGATCTAGGTCGACTTAACCTATAACCCTGTATATAGAAGATAATGTACTACAGTGAACAACATAATACAGTAAAATAAAGGCATAAAAGAGTGACTAAAAATTTAAATTTGACTTGGTGGCGATTATTGGATTTTTTTCTTCGATATCCAAACCGTTAGTTAGTTTTACTTCTATAATGTATCAGCAGGTCTTATCGATGCTACATTGGTGTTCGTACAACGTTGGTTACAGTCATGTTACATAGTTTATTACATAGTTTATGTTTATACATAGTTTATAGGTATCATTGGTACCTACACATTTTACATTAAAATATAGTTTTTTGGATGTTACCCTAAACAAACAACTGTTAACCTGTATGTTTATTAATTATTATTTTTTGTCACAGCATAAAAACATCTTTAGGTGACTTTGTTAAGGATTTGATTCTTCATCATCCGTTTCCAAAATCAGCAAACTAGGTCATCGACAGACATTAGCATATTCCCGATGGCTTTCACTATTTGTTCGCCAGCAACGAAAATAGGGAAAAGTAACAAAGTTGCAACTATTTTCGTAGCGTTGGTTCTCACTTACATTGTATTCGTCATCATCCATTTCCAAAATCAATAAATTAGTTCATCGACAGACAATGGTATATTCCCGACGGCTTTCACTATTTGTTCGCCAGTAACGGAAATCGGAAAAAGTAACAAAGTTGCAACTAATTTCGTAGCGTTGGTCCTCACTTACATTGTATTCGTCATCATCCGTTTCCAAAATCAGCAAACTAGGTCATCAACAGACATTGGTATTTTCCCGACGGCTTTCACTATTTGTTCGCCAGTAACGGAAATCGGGAAAAGTTACAAAGTTGCAACTATTTTCGTAGCGTTGGTTCTCACTTACATTGTATTCGTCATCATCCATTTCCAAAATCAATAAATTCGTTCATCGACAGACAATGGTATATTCCCGACGCCTTTCACTATTTGTTCGCCAGTAACGGAAATCGGGAAAAGTTACAAAGTTGCAACTAATTTCGTAGCGTCTCGGTTAACTTACAATGTACATAGTGTTTTCGATTATTTTTTTGGCTGTTACATTGGGTTGTTTCCCAATTTACTTTATTCATAAACCACACCTGAATCAAGGTCAACGAAATAAAAAAAGAAAAAACAAGCCACTCTTGAGCTTCTGCGAGGAACATTCACGACTACTGAATTTTATTATACAGATTAGATGACTCTGTGAACTACATAGTACCAGATTTATTTGCAATCTGAATTGGCAATTTCCATACAAAATTACCATATTTGATTTAATCAAATTTTCAATTTTTAGTTTCTTTGAGTTTTTTCTAAACCAACCCTGAATTACGTTTTCGGACGTTTGAGAGACTCAAAATTGTGCATGAAAATTGATTTGAAATACATAAAAGTTAACTTAGGTATTTTTCCAAACTTGGCACTAACCCATGGCATGACCATAGAAGTACACATTACTTTTGAGAACGCAAAACACTTATGGGTAATATATATATATATATATATAGATGTATTGTAACAGTATTAATTAATTTACTGTTACAATACATGTGATAGTATAGTGTACTGTGTATCTACAGAGTTGTAGATACTAACATTGGGGTGTAAATGATTCCGACTACCATGTATGGAAACTTAGCCACCCTCACCTGCCCATGATGCACCCTGCTGTATAACAAATAGGGCGCTGGCGGCCGGTTGATTGCAGCTTAGCGTAGCCCAACACCGACAAGCTAAATCCCCTGGTCACCGACGACTGCTTTGCGAGAAGCTGTGCTCTACAATCTCCAACACGCATGCCTAGTGTGGGGATGCCCACGCATATGGGCATATCCCCCTTGTTATAGGGTTACAGGGTAGACCTATAACCAGCAGTGGACTGAATAGTGGTGTTGTAATTAACTATAAAGTACATACCTAGCGTCATCCAAACAGTAAAACGCAGAAGAGTCAGTATCGAAAGGTTCAGTATCAGGTATATGTTGACCATTATGGCGATAGTCGGCACGAACGGCAGGAAAGGTGTCGCATACATCAGTCCAACACTGAAAAAAACAATTCACTACAGTTACACGTTAATATACCACGAATTCATTTATCATTTTATCTTGTTTATTAGGTGTTATTATGTAAATACATACATTTGTTAGTGTTAGTAAAACCGCAAGATTTCACTACATCATTTTTGTACCCTTTTTTCATCGCATAAGGAGATATAATTTAAAAACATAAAATAGTTCTTTCCTAGCCTAATGTTTAGGTACATTATTACATCCATACATAAATAAAAATATAGAAACTTTAATAAAGAAAAGTTTACGCTAATGCTATTGTTATATTTTTTAATTTTTGATTTGATGATTTGTAGGAATAGATGTGATACCTACCCGGATGAAGGGTATGCTATGTCCTGTATTAAATTTATATAGGCTTACCTGCTTTTAAATTGATCAAAAATAACTATAAAGGGTGAGATTGAATTTGTATGGTAGGAGATGATTTGGACCAAGGTTGTGCACAACATAGGAAAATGTTTCTTAAAAATAAGTGATTGGCTTTGTGACTTTTCTCAAAAAAACCTTTTAGCTTAACTTTGTGTTGTACGCGGCAACCCTAATAGTAAGACGGACAATAGGGATGATATCAGATCATTAGAAATTCTTCTCGTGACGTCAATTGTATGTAAAAATTGTACTTACCCATGACGTCACGCGTAATTTAAAAAAAGCTACATCTATCTCATTTTTAGTTTAACAGTCAAAAGAAAAAATACGTGTCCAATCATTTTGAAAATGTAGCTTATTATGATAATTATATCATATATCAGTTTTATAATTCCTTCAACGAAAAACTAGAAACTTCTAAATGTTATAAAATATGGTTGAATATCTATAGTAGATTTACCCCATTTAGAGATACCATACTAATTCAAACTCACCGTGTACAGGTACAAGCAGGTGCCAACGTGACCAAACCAAAGCTGTGAATGACAATCGCGTTCTCAGAATTTTTAATTAAGGTGTCAGCATGGTGTCAGCAAAAACGTGGGGTGAAAATGAATGTTATATATCCGATAATGAAGCAGACGCTCCGTTTTTAACCCCCGATGCCGATGCCCGATGCAAACAGCGTGTTGTTTTACACGTGTTTCTGTGTGTCGTCTTTAGTATCGTAACTACCACGTGGATAAATCAACGAGTTTGGATTTTTTTAAACTAAATTTACGTGATAAGCCCATTTAGATATAATTTATTGAATGAGACTCAATTGAAAGTGTTCTTAGCTATTTTACGAAAATCTGTTCAGCGGTTGGAAGATCATCAGCTCTTTTCCTTAAATTAATTTTATTTAATTTTTGATTACATGTTGGTACTAAATAGTATGTATCGCGGCGTCCTACGTGAGCGTCTGAACGCGAACGCGAAGCGTCGCGGTTCGGCGTGGAAACAATAAACAGTTGATAACTACTGAAGTATCCTACGTGACCAAACGCACACAAGGTGCGAAGCTTCGCGGCGCGAATTGACGCGAACTTGATCAGTGCGCGAACTGGACGATGATCTTGTACGATTCGCGTGCACGCAGTAACGCTGGAACGCCGCGTGGCTTTGCATCGCGTTGAATTCGCGTGTCACCACGTCGGATCGCTTCGTAATCTCATTCGCTTTGAATCACCCACATAGGACGCCGCAGCTTTGTTTGATAAAGTAAATCATGAGTTTACAATTATATTCAAGTGTTTTAAAGCTTGACCAAGTCGTCGATAAAGCAGTTTTGTTATTGCTACTGAATTTTTACACATTCAACGCGACTAAGCTCCATAAGATTTGGCAGCAAACAAGTTAGTTTTTCTAGTGATCCTTTAAAATAAAAAAATAACGAATTTCAATTGAGTTGGAGAAAATATTTCGGTCCTTTTTTTAGATATTAGTTTAAATTAAGTTTGTAAGTCGGTAACTAGATAGTACTTTAGCTGATGTAGATAGGTAAAAAAAGATGGATTTTGTGAAATATGACTGAATAAAAAGTTAGTATTAAGAAGACGACTGGATATTGAAATGGAAGATGAAAACATATTGTACTGACCCCAAATAGCGTTTTATAAAGATTTTTAGAAACCTGCTTACGATAAAATTGTTTACTAATTTGAGTTTCAAAATCATCAAAATAATTTTAGTTGATCTTACCGATTCTGTGGCTTCCTTGAGATCAGGGTCAGAATGGTGAAGACTGACAAGATGAGTAGAACCATTATGACGACGGTGGCAGTCGACGATCCAGGACTGCCGAAAGCGGCCAGCAAGTCGAAGGAGACAATGAACACATACATCAGCCCAACAGCCTTGATCACGTATATTCCTAAACAAATCATTATAACATGCAGTTTATTCATAGATGGAAACCAAAACACACAAGGTAAAGTAGATAAAACAATCTTCCACCTCGTCTTCACTCGCGTTGTATTTGTTAACATCGACTAGGTTAATATGAAATAAAAATTACTTGTCTGACTCTGTTAATTAATAGTAGTTACTGACTAGTGCAACCGTGCTTTAACTCTAGTGCGATTGATTATGGCACTGCACTGACAGAACCATATCATTAGATCTGAGATGTACAAAGTACCTGAAGACGTGCTTCATAGTGAATTAACACAATAACACAACCATATGAAACTGAGAAAAATTGTACGACAGACCAGACCGGTTATTGATCACTCGCAATTATATTTGGAATTCACTTACTACACTGGTTTTGTGCACATAAATCTGTTGGGTGCTGAAAGTAATACGAATGATACAGACGTCGATTATAATTATTATTATTATTATTATGCTACGGAATATAATACTAGAACCAGCTTTTGCATTTTTTTTTCATAATCATCCATTTTATAGATCCTGATTTGATATTATTAGATATGATTAGATTAGGTATACCTACTTATAATTGACAGAATAAAATCACACCCAGTAGCGACGGAGCTGCTGAAACGGATATCTAATGTCTATACGATACCACGAAACCAGTTTTGTAAATACATAACGGCTGTGTGAACGAACCCTCAGACAGTCTGTAGTCTACAGTGTCTACACGGGCTCCAAGATATTATATCTAATAATCGGATTACTCAAGCAACTATTTGAATAGCTGGCGAGCAGAGCGACTAGTAGAGCGCTAGGCGCAAATAGCGTTAGCAACCGGTCGAGCGCCGGAAATCGAGTTTGCATCAATTATGAGTTTCCATCTCCGATGGTAGGTTCGTCTATCATATTTTAGTACCTGAAGCTAAATTCAACAGAGTTATTCGCAGGTTATCTGCAATTGCGTATCTACTACGTGAAACATATGCCTAATAACCATGATATAACATATGGCAGTTGAATACTATGCAAAACTTATTAAATAAATTTAGAATTCAAGTAATATCAAAAATCAAAAGGTTTTATGTGAATGACTGAGTATTGTTTTGGTTTGGTGGTGGGTGAGAATCCATTTCTAACGGCTAAACAGCTTCGTATGAAAGGTACGAATGTAGGTTGATAAAGATGAAATAATACTTTTACATACCCTAGATTACTTTTAACACCTACTTTTTTTTTTAGTTTTACCAGGCGAGCCGTGAGCAATTTTACTGTAAAAAAAATTTTGCTCCGGTCTTCTTGGACTGAACTGACTGAACCGGTGAACGAAAATTACGACATTTCACAATTACATACAATCTGGTTACAATATTCTTCTCTGGCAGAAAACTTGGGTGGTTTTCCTTCTTCCTTCTTTGTAAGCGCTCGAAACTAACTAAAAAAGTAACTACTTTGCAATCGAGTTCACCTATAGCTATTTTGAACATTGTTCAGTGTTCTGTAATATTCTTTTCCTGAGCCGCCCAAAGTATTACTGGATTTTTGCATAATCAAATAGAACTTACCAGTTTCTTCAGTAGGCGGTCCACAATCCACCCAAGGGAAGAGTCCAGGGCACAAATAGGACATGGCATGCAGACGTCTTAGCAGAGAGTCAGCGAAACGTCCAAAACGGGAAGGGTTGCAGGAGCCACCAGGAACTGCGCCTGTTGGTCATGTTATTTTAGTACTTCTAACTCCAGCCTTTTTGAGGAGCTTACCACAGTCACGGTACACTGAGACGTTGACCAATTTGTGTTATGTGATATTATTGTTTTCAGTGGTCTTGCTTTCATTACATGATATTGTTGTGTGCTAGCGAGCAAACAAATATGATTTCTTACTTTCCTTCTAAGAAATCACTATATTAGGTATTATTGTAGACACAGTAGAGTAAAATAAGTATACAGGAGCTAAGCCAACCCTATTTGCGAGTCATGATATTTCCACACAGGCTTTTTTCAACATTAATGGGAAAAATTTGCCGGAAGTACCACTGATGGAACTCTACGATCATCTTCATCTAAATAGAACCATTAAATCTTTCTATTTTAATAAGCATTATCTTTTCGCCTCGTGTTTTCTTTTTAATCGACTTCAAAAAAGGAATAAATTCTATTCATACAAATCTAGGTGTAAGTAGGTACTGCCTTCTTTAAGTTTCTTTATTTGTCATTTCCTTTTACAATGCTATGTAATGTAGGTTAAGGCTGTTTTTTTTTCATTATTAAGTGTAAATAAACACACTTAATAATAAAAAAAAAAACAAACCCTTTTTCTCGGTAAATAATTTTTTTTCTTTCTTTTTCAATGTTTGACTACACCGTCGTAAAGTAAAAAAAACATACCTATGTATGGTTTTTGCAATTGTAGGCAGCCTTTTACCAAATTGCAAGCCACCATTTACCAAAGTTTATGGAAATTGTCGAATGTCGTCACTCGTCATTCGTTTTCCATTCGTCATGCATAACAGAACGGAACTAAAATAAAAATAACACGTTGAATGTAGAAATAAGCTCACACGTTCGATTAATAGGACGATTAATTGCAGTCATACCTCGAGCTTCATAATTAATTATCGTTTGCATCTATTGCATACTCATGCAATAGATGTAAGACGTCTAAAAATTAATAAATTTGAGTGAAAATGAACACTAGTATAGTTCAAGTTAACGCCCTCCTGACAACATGTTTTTCTTATTATTTCAACAATTATTTATTTAAATACATACGTCACATTTTTAGAACTTTGTTTGTAATTATCGATATCAAAATGTCAGATAGGATGAGATTTAAATAAATTAAAAATCATAAAGTTTCTCTAGACATTATAACAAGAAACACTATTTCTATCTGTCAAACTAAGGTTATATATATACGAGTAAGAATAACCGTACAAATATGTACATTTAGTATGAATTTTGCTTACGTAGTAAACTTTTAAAGTGTGAAAATCTTATTATAAGTCGTAAGTCGTAATTTATGACACTTAGAAAGATTCATATTTTTACTGTAGATAAGTCAACAGACATCTTATGACACGTAAAAGATACAGATGTTGTTTAAATAGATCGGTTCATATTTAAAAGGCAAGGCGCGGGCGAACACAGTGGGTGCATTTGGCGCATTTTAACATTCTTCTTCAGCAGGTGAGCCGAGGGTGAGGAAAAGGCTCCCGCGCCCCGCCGTCTCAGTATGTGTCGCGGCCCACGTCTTACATTTTGTACGAAATATCAAAGACGAGGAGCCGCGCCCGCGCTGCGCCCTCACATCACCTCCGCCCGACGCCTCTTATATTTGCCCCGCGCCTATCCCACACGCCCAACGTGGGGATTATAAGCATATCCCCCTTTATTAGGGGAGACCAACGCCCAACCATGGACTGATATAGGCTGGTTAAAGGTGTGGTGGTCGTATTTAAAGCGTGCGTTTTTTCTTACTTTACTCCTCAAAGAACAAGAAACCTCACGGTTAAAACGCAAGACCAAAATTACCTACGTAATAAAAGCTAGGAACGTAAAAAAACACCGGATTTGGCTTTTGTAAAAAAAAAAGAAAGAATTATTTCTTATAGTTGAATTGGCGTGATCCATCGCACTAAATAATTTTTTCAAGTTTCAGTTCCTAAGTTTATGGTAAACCTCATAAAAATCGGATAACCGTGATGACGATGGATAAAGCTACTTCTATTTTTGATATATTAGTATGGGATAAAATGTGAGCTTTTATTAAGCTAGATGGCAAACTTTGGTGTTTTATACTAGGCCACATCTTAAGGAATTATTCACGTTATATCGTGCCACTTGAGTCTTGACCAACATAATGTACAAAATATTACTTAGTTCAGGTTTGCAGCGAAGCAGCTACACACATAACTTTTTCACAAACATATATAGCCTTTCAGGTATTTCCGCAGGCTCAATGGGCTGTGGGCCGAGTTGACCATAGCAGTAAGTAAGATAGGCAGTAAGATAGGAACAACCTACAAAAGTGTAATTTGGACAAAACACTTTTTACAAACTATAAGCCTGTTTGGTATTTCCGCAGGCTGAATGGGCTGTGGGCCGAGTTGACCATAAAGCCAGTAAGTAGGATAGGTACAAATATGTAAATTCGACTAATCAAAAGAAACAGAGTTGAGATCGTTAGGAATATTTCAACCAGATGTATCGTTAGCGTAACAACTTTCTTTTTATTTAGATAACAAAAAAAGCTTGGGCTTAAACTGGCTCCAACTCCCTCAAAAACAATGTAATAAAGAATAGAGATTGCAATATGAAATTAAAAAAATATAAGCCAAGCAGAATTTATTGCCAATTCTTCTCTGTTTGGTCGTGTTACAAATTGGAATAAATTAAAAAAAAAATTACGTTTCAAAGTGTACTTACTGTTACAGTGCTTATATATATGTAAGTTTTAGGTACATGAAATTCGGAAACATCCTGTTCCCTATATCTCATATATACAATATATACACTCATATATATCATTGGTCATCATTTTAGCTACGACACGAATACTTTTTCGTTAATCTTAATGATCGAGGCACGGACCGTGTCGCGAATAACCCATCCGTAAACCAAGCAGCGCAGGCAGCCAAGATCAAATCAATACCATATTGCCTGGGTAGTGAAAACATACCAATATTGGATTTCTGTCTAGACTGTTTCAGCTCAAAAGCTACTTTTAAAGCCTTTGAGCGCCTAGGGGGTTAAGATGAAAGGAAATTATAGACGGGTGTGGATGTGCGGTGTGTATACGGAGTGAAATACGAGAAATAGGAAGTTCTTGAAATCTAATTTGGAATTCTGGAAAAACAAAGCGTTTGCTTATTTAGCTTTGGTGACTATGTGTTTTGTGTACACAAATTGTGATTTTTGACTTTAAGAGATACAGAGTGGGAGGATCTAAGGAGTCTTCTTTTTAGTTCGTGTACGTATCAAACAATAACATAAATAAGTGTATATATAGTATTACTGATACTTATAATGAACACAAGAACCAAGTGCTTAATTCCTCCTCTAATAAAATTGCCAATGAATAAATTCTTAGAAATAACATTTGTATGGTATGAATTCAAAATACTCATTAGTTAACTTGGCTAGGTTGTAATACAATTAGGGTTCCGTAATTATGTGATAAAATAATACTTATACAGGGTGTAAAAAGACTAATACCGAAAATTGGGATGTTGCAATCAGACCATGACTCTGAACATATTTAGCTAAAAATAAAGCACTTTTATATATATATGTATATATATATACTATGTATTTCATAATATTTGTATACCTTATATATATTGAACATTTATACTAGCTAGTCAAATTAAAGACATGAGGGAATTTGTTTTAGTTTGATAGTTTTGGAGATTTTATAAAAATAACATATTTTTTATTGAATTTGGTGCCACGATCTTTTTAGGCTTCCGTACCTAAAGGTAAAAACGGGACCCTATTACTAAGACCACTGGCTGTATCTCATGAACCGTGATAGCTAGACAGTTTAAATTTTCACAGATGATGTATTTCTGTTGCTGCTATAGTAAAAAATACTTCTTTTGTAGAATTACCTATTTTTAGAAATCTTCAACAATTGCCAAATCTTCAAAAAATGCCGTATATAAAATCCTAGCTAGGCTGAATAAATAGCTAGGTCATTATAATGGCCCTAAGGGTAATTCAAAGTTGTGAATACATGAATAAAACAGTAGAGTTTGAAAGAAAATAAAAGACAAAACAAGAGAACAGCGAATCTAGCAACTTCTAATTATGCAACTGTGTTGTTCAAGTAATTGTTTTTACGCTCGCCCACTTCCCCTGCCTCTCGATAATTATACAAGTAGAGGTTTTTGTTTTGAATAAAATTGAAGAATAGTTTTTTTGACTCTGTGGGCAATTATGGCGGTTCTGGTTACACGGCGGATTTAAGGTAAATACTGAAGATAACTAGTAGTGCGATAAAACACTTGGTCGGGATAATTGATAAACGTTGTGTAAAGTGGACCATAAAAACTAGCTTACTAATGAATGTGTAGTGTTTGGAGTTTCACAAAATTGGTATGTTGGCTTTGTGACGTCCAACCCGTCTGTCTACTGGTTCCAACATACAAGCGAAACAAAGGTTCGTGATTGCATTTGTTGGGAATTGGAGAGTGCTTTTTCATTTAAGAAGCTATCGAACATAATTTGGTACATAACAATTTTTTATTTTCAAAATAGTCAAACATTTGACCACTAACACATCTGAAACAGGTGAAGGTGTGGTTTAAGATGGAGCACGCTTGCCTAGAAGGAACTAGTTCTCTCTGGATTTGAAGACTCCTAGATTGTACTGGTCTGGGAAAACAGACGCTGGAAGGAAGTTCCACTCCTTACTAGTACAGTCAGCATCAAAAGTAGATGATGAGTGTCAGAAATTCAATACAGCTGATAGAAATTTGCGTCAGAATTAGATAGCACTTAAGTGTTCCATAAATAGGTGATTGAAAAATATGCCAACAATAAGCTGATGACACTAACCACCACATGTACCTGATGACTTTAAGGTTCAAAAGTATCTGATATAAAATAGTTTTATAAATATACTAGCTGCATCCCGCGGCTTTGCCCGCGTGGAAATGTATGTGTCAAAATGTGTTTCATTATTTACGCGGAATAAAAAGTACTAACATATTATTAATGCATTACCTAGCATACCCGTACACTTTCCGTTCTCGTTCCCACTCTCACTCCCTTTTTCGTTCGCGTTCCCGCTCCTGTTCACGTTGATCACCAATTCAACAGCCGGTTAAGTATGATAAATTTTAATAAACTAATAATAATTGTTTTTGATATTTATTTATGTACATAAGTAGTATTAAGTATAATTACCGTGCAATGCGCGTTCGGAAACGGACGTGTATTGCTGTAGCACTGTTTTGAATTTTATAATTCTCGATACGCGCGGCTCGCGCCGCTGCCCGCTGCTGTGATGGGTTCGAAGGAACTCATTGTCAACGAGTTATTGGCATTCATTCAGAATGCCATTGATACTATGGACGAAATCAGCATCCTGCAGATCTGTAAAACCAACTTCAAGGAGGAGGAAATTTGCAGTGGCAAGGCGCTGATCTTTCAAGCGCTCGGCAAGACTGATGCCGTCCCGTCGGAGGGATGGAGGTGAACGGAGTCTCCAGGATATCATCACCCTGTTGAAGGAGACGGACCCAGATGACGTGCCGGATTTCGTCGCAAAGGAGCTGCATAAGCTCCCACCGGTGGGATTCGACCACGTTGACGTCACCAGGTTGCTGAAGGACATCATGTTCCTGAAGACGAGTCTGGCCGAGGTACACGTAAAGTTGGCAGCTTCTGATGATGCCGTCAGTGCGCTACGTGCTGAATTATTATTATTACAAAATAGTAGTAATAATTCAGTAAGTAGGTCATCGGTCATTGCCGCTAGTAATGTGAACTTGCGTCGCGGTGCGCAGAATGCATCGGTGTGCAGTTTCACCTCAGCGGAATTCGCTGACACGGTTGAGTCACCGGTCGTCGCTGCGCATGAGTCGTCGAGAGCCCCCGCCCCCCGCGCCGTTTCATCACCCGCGGAGAGGCCGACACGTGTCACGTTGCCTGCTCCTCAACGTGCCTACGCAGCTGCAGTGGCTAGCCGACCTGCCACACCTCCAACATCGAAGGGGACAAGCGAAAATATTCGCAAGACTGCGCCTCTCAAGAGGCTGGAAGACAAGGAGGGCTTCATCAAAGTGGAAAGGAAGAAGAAGAAGAAGCCCTCCTGTCAGAATAAGTGCGGTACAGCACCGAACTGCCATAAGCTCCTGCTGCGCTCTGAGGTACCGACGACGCAGCTCTATGTGTCTCGCGTGCATTACTCCGTGAAGGCGGAGGATGTAGCGGAGTACTTGCGCGCAAAGACCAAGGACAACCTGAGGGTCGAGCGGTTGGAGTCCCGCCACAGAGTCAGCTTTAACTCCTTTGTGGTGCGGGTTCCGACCGAACATCTGTCGACCTACATGAAGGAGGAGCTTTGGCCGAAGGGTGTCGTGTTCCGACGATTCCGTGGAAGAATATTGGACACCACGCGACCCACGTCGTGTATATTACGTGGCAAATAATAATTTCTGTTTTAATTATAGTTTTATTAATATATATGTTAGTCTATAAGGTATATATTTATATGGGCCGTAGGATAAGTAAAACACCATCTGTATTTATTCTATTGTAGCCTGAAATAAAGTTTATATTATTATTATTATTATTATAGTAAAAAATGTATTTTAGACGAGTTTACAATTAAATAAAGTGTCATAATAATAATAATGCGGGACGTAAATACACAGCATCATGTAGCCCCAAACTAAGTGTAAATCTCTGGGTACCAATCTAACCCATATCCGACTTGTTCTGGAGTTAGCCAAGGCAGCACACTGGGGCCTACTCAGTTTCTCATTATGATAAATGACCTGCCGAAGGTCGTCAGATCAGCTAAATGCCTCATGTTTGCCGATGACCTAAAGCTGTTCTTGGGTATCGGTAGCGCGAGTGACTGTGAGGCGTTGCAGAGAGATATTGATAGTGTGGTGCAATGGGGAGAACTTAATCAGCTCGAATTTAACAATTCAAAGTGCAAAACCATAACTTTTAGTAGGTCACTTGCCCCTCTACATTACGATTATCACATATCGGGTGCCATCCTCGAGCGCGTCACGCAAATTCGAGACCTAGGGCTGACTCTAGATGTAGAATTAAAATTTAATCCACATATTTTGGATATATGCAATAAAGCTTTTAAATCTTTAGGTTGTGTTATGCGGCAGACTTCTAGATTCCAGGATAGAAATGCCATTATAACTCTGTACTATGCTTTCGTAAGGAGTAAATTAGAGTATAGTTCTCTGGTATGGGATCCCCATGAACAAAAATATAGAATTATGTTGGAACGAGTTCAGAGGAAATTTGCCCGTTATCTTTATAAAAAATGTATGGATACTATCGATATTTATATCCTTCATTGTTTGTCGCTGGAATGGTAGGTATTATTAACACTCTGGAGTTGAGGCGCAAATGTGCATTGTTGCTGCACTATTACTTGCTACTCAATGATAAGATAGACAATCCGAGCGCGCTGGCTCGCTGATCGCTGCATGCACCAGACCGACGGCTGCGCGCCCCGCACCTATTCGCGGCTCCGTCAGTGCGAACGTTAACTGCTCGCTATGCACCCACAGCTCAGGCTCTCAATTTGCTCAACTCTTGGCTTGCCCAGTCGCCAGAAATTGACACCTTTTTTTCAAAAACTAATGTCGTTCTTAGTTCACTTATAAGTTTTTTTAGTTGATATTATAATAAGATTGTGTAATTTTTTTTATATGTATTAAAATGGTTCACTGCACGTGTTGGTCACCACTGTAAGTGCAGTAAACAATTGAAAATGAATAAATAAAAAAATAAAAAAATAAGCAAAGCTTGTATTATGGGAACCACATAATTGATATAATACACATATAATTTTTTTTTCGTAAGTACATACATATCATACATAGGAAACACCCAGACCCGAGACAAATATCTACAGAACATGCAAACATTTGTCCCGCAGCGGGAATCGAACCCGCAACCTTCTGCGTCTCAGGCGGACCTTCGCCCACTGCGCTACAGAGGCCGTCAAACTTACCTAACTTGAGAAATGATTGTTTCCCCTTACAAACTTTCATCCCCTTTCATACCCTGTTCAAGTTTTATTTTTTGATGTACTTTTTAGGAATCCATTTTAATCAAAGTTCATTAATAAAAATGTATTACCTTTAACCGCCTTAGGGGTTGAAGTACGAAAAATCCTGAAACAGGACATTTATTTCTAGAGGAGATTTTCTGTGCAATATTTCAAGTCGATTGGTAAAGATTTGTTTTGTTCCCCATACAAACTTTGCCACCCCCTTTACAACTTTAGAGATAAATTTTTCAAAATTAGTTAAGCCTTTGTTAATTAGTTAATTCACTAAGCTAAACTAACAAACATTTACACAAACTTTTGTTCTCCGTAAAAACTTTGCCACTCCCGTTAATAGTCTTAAAAATATCTTACTATCTATCATAGCAAAAATAACTGATTATCTATTTTAACTGGCCTCTTAGCTCAGTTGATAGTTTTTTTTATTCTTATATAAAATATTATCTAAAAATAAAATTAAAAATAAAAATAAAAATAACTGAGCTAAATGGCCAGTTATAATAGATAATCAGTTATTTTCGCTATGATAGATAGTCAGTTATTTTTAAACCTTTATCTTTATTGCCTAAATATTGCAAAGTAACATAATTCATATATATATATATAAAACTATTTTACATCAGATACTTTTGAAACTTAAAGTCATCAGGTACAGAGGGCTTACCACAGGTTTTGATAGTTTTCGAAAACTATAAGTTTCGGTATCTTTCCATACATTTTCGTACAGCGCCTCTAGGGAAACGTGCATGAACTACGAAAATGTATGGAAAGATCAGTGTTGCCGTTTTTTATTTGGAGAAAATGCTAAAACTTGTTGCATAAAATGCTAAATAACTTTTAAAAATGCTAAATAAAATGCTAAAATCTATATTTTTCTTTTGAATTCCTTAGGAATTTTGAATTTTTAGGTAACGTACAAAAAAATGTTAATCATGAAATATGCTAAATGCGAATTTATCAAGCTAACAAACCCGAAAATATGCTAAATTTAGCATTAAAAATGCTAAAACGGCAACACTGGGAAAGATACCAAAACTTTTAAAGTTTTCAAAAACTATCAAAACCCGTGGTAGGCCCTCAGAAAGCGTCAGAGTCTGGTAACCCCCCTAGTTAACGTTAGTAGGTTCAAACCGTCGCGGTGTCGGTCGTGGATCTCGAACTTTTTGCACAAATGTGTGTTATATAAACCTTCTCCTCCTTGCTTAGGCATATTTAATTTCATCCATATATCTATATGAGACGATGGAGTGGCGGTTACAACGCTCGACATTAATTTATATGTTATAACTTGCTTATAAAAGTACTGGGTTCAAATCCCTCGATGCCTGAATGTATTTCGTTTTTTTTTTATTTTCGTTATAATTTTAAGTAGTTGCTCATTACCGTGATAAACAAATGAAAAAGTTACTAGCTGACGCATCCATTCATACCTAGACAAAATAACAAACGTATATTGTAACTTAAAATTTCGTCATAATTGCCAACCGTTACGATAGCTCAGTTTGTTAGAGCGTCTATTTCATAAACTGGTGTGAATAAAATGCTGGTTCGATTCCCCAGCCAAGTATAAATATTTTTGTATAAGATTTTGTCCATTTGAATATGGTAGCCTCCACGGCAGCAGTTTAAATTTATACTTGAAAGGGGTATACCAGATCGTGACGCTGTGTGTACATGTGGTGGTTAGTGTCATCAGCTTATTGTTGGCATATTTTTCAATCACCTATTTATGGAACACTTTAGTGCTATCTAATTCTGAAGCAAATTTGTATCAGCTGTATTGAATTTCTGAAACTCATCATCTAGTTTTGATGCTGACTGTACTAAATTAAAATTGAAGTGAATCAGCAACTTCGTATATAAACAGCGAAGGTACAGTTAGAATCTTCCACAGCTTGGAAGCTGCTTAAAAACCCTAGAATATAGCTCCATACCTTAATAATGCTGCAGTGTGCCCGTAATACGCCGCAAGTAAGTCTGTGGTTAGTTAGTTAGATACTTGCCGAAGTTTGTAAAGAGCATACGAGTACTGGTAGAGTCCATTGCAAAGTGTTTCTGTATGAATTTTCCAATTCAATCTACTGTCTATCTGTAGGCCTAAAAACCTAGTGGTTTCAACAAAATGTATCTCGTTATCTAGATATTTTATGTGCAAGTCTGGTACTGTAGAGATAATTTGTTTACAGTTCATAAGACAGGTTCTTGATAAGTTAATGTGAAAGATATTATATTTTAGCCAATTAATTATTAATGTCAATGAATTGGTAATGTCCATTTCCATATTATTTTGTTGGTAATTAGTAAATAGTATCGTGCTATCATCAGTAAATAATGTCATATAGTAATTATGGGGAGGTCCACTTTCGTGGCTCTAGAGTATACGATCTCGATGGATCTATGATAATAAATATTAGAGCACGACTCACCATAAAACTTGTTTTCGGTGTTAGCGTTTACAAGGAAGGTATCATCTCGGCCATCATCATCTTCTTCTCCGGGTAACGTATCGTCCGAGTCCGGTGAGCTGTGGAGGTTCATTACATAAGACTATTTTGGTTTACATTAGCTTATCTTTGGTTTGTAAGTGACAGCCCTAAAATTAAAGCAGAACTACAATTATTATCATCATTAAGTCAAGGAAAAGTTTTAACTAAATCAGCTGTTCTAGAACTGCGGTCTATTAAACCTATTTTTTTGTAATGCTTTAAAAGCCATTCAAACAAAACATTCTCTACTTAAGGTTGGATACAAGAGATAAATCGTGAACATCACGCCGCGCTTTTCTGTCTTGTTTTTCTCGCGTATTTTACGTATCATTCTAGCGTATACTAGGCCTTAATAAAGTCAATTAGAATTTAATAACTGTAATAAGATCCACGCCACAAGCGATTCATACATGAGCACGTATAAGCGCTTGTGGCGTGGCTCAACTGAGCGGTGAAACTGTAGGGGATACTTGGCGTTCTCTGCAGATCATATTAGCTATGCAATACTCTACGCCTGACCAATATATTTAGTAGGGTAGCAGAATTAGTTACAAAGTTGGAAGGTACCATGGTATAACTACAAGTTCTGAGATACAAGGGAATGTGCACAATGTTGCACACAAGAGAAAACGCGGCACAACACCTATCGGCTGCAGTGCTGTGATCGGCTGGAAAAAATTGCACAGAGATTTGTTCAAAACAGGCACTGCCATGATAAAAAATCCTTGGTTAATACCGAATGCCGCTTAGGTTGAATGCTCTCTGACATTCTCACTTGTTGCATTGAATCCCACAGGTCCGGCAAAATATTATTCTCCATTGATTTGTTAAACAACAAAACTTCCATAAAACTTTTTACCTACTCGTTTTAATAAAGCCAGTTTGAGTTATTTTCGAAATTGAGTTGACTTTGGATTCTAAACATAACTTCATAGGGTGAGTTTGAATTTGTATGTTATTCCGAAAAGCGGTTCATGTACTCCCGAAAGTCAACAACATTTTATGAAGGACTTTTCTAATTTTGTAGTTTATCATTGTAGGAATGGCTTGTAACGTTCAAACTAATTTTACAACTTGTAAAACAGCTGATTTTGCGAAACTATGTCTTAGATTTATTAATGATAATAATTTGTTTAATTTAATTTTTTTACGTAAATTGTAGCTCTGCCTCAATTTTAGGGCTGCCACACAAAAGATAACGAGTAAGTGGTCATCTCATCCGCTTAATCTCATCCACTTCGGATGAGTTGGTCAATCCAAAATGTGTAGTGGTCAACTAACACGATCACGTAAGGTGTTGCATTGTGGGGTACGTCCCAAACATGCGTTACTTACGAAGCAATACTTTGTTATAAGTGATGGTTACGGCCATGTGCTAGACCCATCCTCGGGTATCATTAAAAAAATTATGGCGAAATCTCTACCCCCCTAAATTGATTAAAAAACAAACATCAGCATAACTTTTTCTCATTATGAATATTATCTTAAGATACCACTCAGTACGCAAATCTATTAAGGAAACAAACTTAAATTTGGTACCTACCGCCCACCCCTATATGCCCACCTTTTGCTAACAGATAGCATTCCACGAGATACGATACAAGCCCATCGACACTTTTAACGGAACGCTGACCTAGCATACGCCTTCACGCCGCGCCAGTTTCCTCGCGATGTTTCCCTTCACCGTTTAGAGCACGCAGGCTTACGTATAAACTGCACTAGGCCACCACGGCTAAGATAGTAGCTTATTATAGAATAATCTAGAAGAGAAGGTATATTGGAATGTGCTGGTAGTATCGAAGCTGCTACCAATCTTAGGGTAGAATATCTTGCTGCTAATTACTTGTTATAGATAAATGGTAAATAATTAACCTAGAAAAATGTATTGGAATTGGTCATGCAATTATTACCTTCGAGTCACGCGTCGTATCATCACTCGGTTTGCTGGTGAAGCCTGAAACAAGATGCCTGTTATTTACCTACATTTTAGCAGACTAGGTCACTACGAAAACACTTATTTCTTATTGTACATCGGTAAGTGGCTTTTGTAATGCATTGAACTGTTTCGCTCATTTATTATATTTATTGCTTATTTATTGTATTCACAAATGATTTAATACCTTACATGGAAAATTATCAACCCCATACAAAGCTTGTGGTCTTCGCTGATGATACAAATGCGGTTGTCTCGGCAGGCTCTTTAGCTGAATTTAACGGTAAATTAAACGTAGCTTCAAAAGGTTTTTCAGAATGGTTTTCAACTAATAATCTTATTCTAAACATGAAAAAGACAAATATATTGCTCTTCAAGCAGACATCAAAAAACAAAGATTAAATAAATTTAAAGTTTAATGATATAATAATTGAATCTACAGATGTTGTTAAGTTTTTAGGTATAAATATTGACATGTTTTTAAATTGGAAAACAGAGCTAAGTAGTATTGAAAGTTGTATAAGCTCTGCATGCTATGTCATTAGAAGTCTCAGGGATGAAATTACTATCGATTAGCTAAAGCTAGTTTATCATGCGTTACTTGAATCGCATCTTCGTTACATCATAATGTTCTGGGGAAATTGTTATGCATATGATGTTAGCTTGTCGTTTACTATGCAAAAACGAGCTATAAGGACAATGATGCGTTTACAGCAAACTGATTCATGTAGGGAACACTTCATTAAATTAGAAATTTTGACTGTGCCATGTTTGTACATTTTAGTCCTTCTCACAGACTTGATAAAACGTTTGAACACGCTGGAGAATAAGGTAGAAAGAACTCTTAAGGAAAGCACTAGAAGAAAAGACATTAAAAACGAATTTACACCTAGACTAAAAATATCAGAACACAGTGTTCGCTATCAAGCAATCAAACTTTTTAATAAGCTGCCAGTGTCATTAAAATCTGTGTACAGTTTGACGAAATTTAAAAACTTTTTAAAACGGTTCTTGTTGAAAATGTGCTACTACTCAATTGACGAATTTTGCAATGACAAAAATTCAATGGTTTATGAAAGTCGAATGATTTATAATAAGTTTTCTTTGTTAGAGGTTTGCAATACTTTGTTTGTATTACTTATAGGTATAATTTGTTTGACATACTACTTATTGTAGAATCTGATAATTTTAATTTAATTTTGCTAATTTTGACATGTATTAATTTGTTGATTTTGACATCTATTAATTTATTGACTTGAATTTATTGATTAATATTTAATATATATATTACGTTTGGGTAGAACTTATACAGCTAAGCAAAACAAGTAGGTAGGTAAATCAATTTTGTTTATACTTTTTGACCCAGGCAGTTGCTCCCCTAATCTTAGGACTGTTTTTAAGTTCTTTGTTTTACCTGAAATCCTCTTTGTTTGACTAGCCTAAGATCAAAATTAACTACCCTTTTTTTGTATGTAAAATATTTCCGACACAATAATTTATTGTTTGTGAATAAATTAAATGAAATGTAATGCTCTAATGTATGCGAGCCTATATTGTCGTTTCAACTATCTAAATCAATGTCTCAGTACCTAATCCTACTGATCCTAACTTGAAGGGGTATATTCAGAAAAAATTACCGATATTGAATATTATTTTACTGACATAAGTATTTATAATTAAAGTCTATCGGGAGAAAAAAGATCACGCAAACGAAGTTAATATGGCAACTGGATATTAAATAAAATAATGTATGCTACGACATTAAGTAAGACACATTTGTGCACTTCTATTTTAAAGTTACCAAAAATCGAATTCTAATTTTGCATCGGTTTGTTTTCTTGAAAGGTAAAAGCGATAAACATTTTTACATCTCTCATGTTCGGTAAGTAGGTTCTTATTACTTCCAAATGGGGCTTGTAGGTGACTAATTAGCGCTCTAGGTTAATAATGTACTTAGAAAAGCCCTAGGGCGGTAAGTAATTTAAAAAAAACACTTCTCTCTTTCAAAAAGTTCGCATACATCTAACCATCATAATGGCAATAGACATCAAGAGAAGCTGTGCCCTGCGATCCCTAACCCGCATGCCCAGCGTGGGGATTATGGGTATATCCCCCTTTATTAGGGGAGGCCTATGTCCATCAGTGGACTGATATAGGCTGATGTGGATGTGGATGTGGATTCAGCCCAATGACCAAAGAAATCGCTTTGCTTTCAGCCTTGTCTTCGTGTGAGTATAATAGTCATCAATTTTAAATATCGAACGGCGAAGCTCAATTTCGTTCTTGAAAAATTAATTAAAAATGTTTTATTCTTGTAATGCTTGTTTTTTTCTATTTACCTCACAATCGAAATGTAAAGCAGAATAGTTTGCTCGTGTTTAAGCACCAATTACACCCTCGAACTATAGGCGCCCTCGCTGCGCTCGTGCGCCTGATGACTGATTAACTATTAATCATCATCAGCCTATAGCAGTCCACTGCTGGACATATGCCTCCCCTAATGAGCACCATCGCACCCTGTCCTTAGATCAATAAAAATACAATTGAACAAAATTTGCATGTTTATCTGGTTTAAGGTATCCAACTGCTACGAACCATAAGTGGTTCAAGTAGTCCAGTTTTTTCCAATGACCTGTATTGATAATACAATTTAACTTCAATAATAAGTTCAAAGGCAAGCAATTAACCTCGTTTCATATAGAGATAAAAGTAATAACTTAGTTCAGGACAGTACCTATCTACGCTTCATCTGAAAAGACTGATTATAAAAAGTGGGTCAGGGAGTGCGGAGAGCCCATTCCATCAGCTTCCATCGTGGAGTGAATTTTAAAAGGATAATAATTTTCATTTCTACTAGGTGACTTCCAACCGAGCGTCTGCTTTCCCTACTTGTCTTACTTTGTCTTGTCTTAGTAATTAACAACTGTAAGTCCTATAGAAAAATAGAAACCAGCTTTAGAATGGGCAAATTAGGGCCTTTCAGATAACATACTTATACACCATATTTGACCGTGTAACTTGCTTTATAGCTTCACGACAGCTGTCTTCACATTGATTGATAACAGAACCATATTAGCTAGAGACTTCGCTATAGATATACTTCTATAATATACAAATTTCCAGTTTCTCACTTTGCAAACTTCGGAGATAAGGCGTCATTTTGTGGACTTTTTTCATCCTAAATCCTGTTCAAATCAAGCCTTTTTATGTGATACCTCACTCGACCTAGCAACAACCCCTTTTATTTTATTTTTAAATTCTTGGACTGTTTTCATCCTAAATAAAACTATGCATGATATTTAAAAAATATACTGTTCAAATCAAGCCTTTGGTTCAATCCAATCAAGGCTTGGACTTCGCTATAATTTTTATGTTAAATATATTTATTCTTCTTAATTCGGACTGTTTTGATCATAAAATGAAAACATCGTATAAAAAACTGCTTTTAACTGGGCTAATCGACCTATTGGCACCAGTTTGAAATTTTGGTGACGTAAACTTAATTCACCTGAGCTAATTCACCCAGGTGCATTAAATATACTTTTAGTTAACTTAAAACACCTGTACCGCGGTTCATAAAACAAAAGACATACATTTACAATTATCAGTAAACTTTATTCACCTGGACACGTCGTTATAACTAAGTAGAGGTGCGCGATTATGAATGATTCACATAATCGAAACATTTACTAATTATTACTAATTTTGATAATCGATTATGAAATTAGTAACTAATCAACTTTCATATGTTATCGAATATTAGTTTTGTATGTATAATTATTTATTACACACGAGGGAACAGAGGCGGTATATGCGTGAGGTGAGAGGTTGTTTGTTTGAGCAAATCCATGTTGTCATTTTTCTTAAAAAGTCTGATTTTGATGCAGTTTTCAGTTATGGGTTCGGGTATGATGGGTGCATGTTCTTAGATAAGTGTTATGGTGACAACTCACCAGGGGGCGCTGCAGCAAGCATACTTTGTGCAAATCCATGTTGCTATTTTTCTCCAAAACTGCTAGTCCGATTTTGATGCAGTTTTCCATTATGGGTTCGGGTTTGATAGGTGCATGTTCTTAGATAAGTGTTATGGTGACAACTCACCAGGGGGCGCTGCAGCAAGCATACTTTGTGCAAATCCATGTTGCTATTTTTCTCCAAAACTGCTAGTCCGATTTTGATGCAGTTTTCCATTATGGGTTCGGGTATGATGGGTGCATGTTCTTAGATAAGTGTTATGGTGACAACTCACCAGGAGTCCAGTTGTGGGTTGAGTCGTGAGTCGAGTCATGAGTCGAGTCGTGAGTCCAGTCGTGAGTTGAGTTTTGAGTTCAAAAATAGACCGCTACTTCTAGCGGACCATTTCTAGGAAATGGTCCACAGTAATATGTCCATCTAGCATTCGTAACTGGGACTCACGTATAAATTCATCATTTTGTTTAACGCTAGATCTGCGTTGAATGAAATTACCCCTCTTTTGCAAGCAAAAAAGTGTATGTGTCTTAGTTGTCAACAATGAAAATCATTAATCATGAGCATTCAATTATTTCTAGTAAAGAGTTTTACTGATAAAAAGATTCTTCATACGGAGTGAATAAAGTTTACTTATAAGTAAATTTAATGCACCCAGGTGAATAAGGTGAATTAAATTTTTTTAAAGTAAATTTAATTCACCCAGTTGTTTTAAGTTAACTAAAAGAATATTTAATGCACCTGGGTGAATTAGCTCAGGTGAATTAAGTTTACGTCACCGAAATTTTTTGACATTTCTTGTTTTGGACCTTTTGGGGATAAAAATGAAAATATTTTTTTATTCTGTTACTGGCAATCATATTCAGTGCATTTTAAATCTATACCAAAATTCACTTATGTAGTTCCTGAAAAAATTAGCCGTGACATATAGACGGGCAGACAAAGCGGCACCATAAGTGTCTAAACACACTATAGCCGACGACGTAAGTTCGGTATGATTACGCCTGCAATGCTATAGCTGCGGAACATACGTCGCTTAATTTTCGGCGAGTGTTTAGACGCTAAGGGTTCATTTGACCGGTTCAGTAACGTCACCCTAAAAAGTAGGTAAACCTTAACTGTAGTATCATGAGGAGAACTCCTGTGGTCACCATTTAAAGCTTTGCTTACCTGGTAAGTAGAGGTACAGCACTGCTACAGCAGACTGTGCAGTGTTTTTATTAACTGGGACAGTATGGTAAATCCGAAACCATAGAATATACATAGAAACCATTTGCTCTATTTTTATGCATAGCGTGAGTTTTGAAGTATATTCTTTTAAACAAAAAAAATATTTTGAAAATAGGTTTACAATTGAAGGAGATATCGGTGAACATACATGAAAAAGTCGAAAAAAAGGTTCCGAGGAATTGAGAACCTCCTCCTTTTTGAAGTTGGTTAAAAGAAATTCTTCGTATCTGCTTTTTGGTTTCAGATTTCTCCGTACGGTCCCATTTAAGAAAACACTATATAATGTGTATGAACATGTCCAGCATAATTTGTTTTTTACCACATACTGCTGAGTAAGTCCACATAATGAGGACACCATATGTCCATAAGCATTGCATAGCATCCCACGAGACAGGTAGCAAGCCTATTGTAACTTAGAACAAAATCACTTTTAATTTTTAGTGCTGATCTAGGGTAAATTGATTTCCACACCATGTTTTCGTGTCACTGACTAAAAAAGTACCTACTTAAATTTCACCTTACAACTCTTAGAAAGGATAAACAATGAAAAATGCCGTAGAGTTTTTGCAAACACCAGAAAAGAACAAGAATGCTACTAAGGTTTCTGTGTTCTTATAACGTTTGTATTTTTTTAAATACCTTGCTTAACAACTTCGAATGGCAACCCCGCAAACTCGAATACACTAAACTTTTAATGTAATTTAAGTTAGACAAAGGTTTAGTTTAAATAAGTTAACCTATTAGGCATATTTTTTTACGTCATAGCAAGCTCATGAATGGGGGTTCAAACAAAGATTTTTTTTTTATTATGAACTAGTTTCTGCTCACAAAGCAGTTTCATTTTACAAGCCATATTTTAGTTTCAATAAAAGCCTACGGGTATTCTAATATATAGAATTTTATCCGAAGCAGTGACTACACGAACTCGAAAATGAATGCTAGAAAGTTAGGATGTGTATTATAATATTAAAAGGCTATATTCGACTTTGCACGACCCATTAAGGACTAAATTATTTGTCGTACAAATATTAAATCAAAAGAGATTAATAATCTATTAAAAAAGATACAGTACATGGAATGGTCATGTCATTCAACAATCTCATAAAAAAGAAACAATTATTAAAATCCAGAAATAAATTGAAATATTAATGTAGTATATTTTAATAAATAGTAAAAAAATAATTTGCTATTTATGAAGCTAAAAAATAGTAACAATTTATCTAATAAGTATTTTTTTAACTTTCACGAGTATTTAACATTAACTATTGATTAAGGGGTCTTCCTCGCGTTTTACCTTTTTTATTTTCTCGAAGTTTCGTCGAATTGCCAGGAAAATCGAAAAGGTAAACCGCGAGGAAGACACGTTATACAATAATAATAGTGTATTTATTATGTACTATATACCAGTTACATACCCCAAAAGTAGTTTCTCTAGTGACGCTTGATCCGGCTTGAGGTTCGGGGGTTCGGATGCTCTGCGGCAGCAGCTCGATTAGGTTCGTAGACTGAGGTTGGTAGCGCAAGATCAGCACACATGTCGATACCAGAGTGTACGCCAGCAAAGTACCTGCACATATATTATATTAACGCCTGCCACGTTCTTTATAGAATGACAGTTTCGCACAGTTCTGAGTGCTGAGCAAACTGTCTCGCTTATTAAGCTTATATTGTGATCACAGTTTAGATTTCTGTCAACTAGCCTACCTACGAGAGCTATGCGTGTAAACGATTTAAGCAGTTTGGACTTGCTCGTGGAAAGGTTAGATCGAACTGTCTGGACGGCGTATTTACATTTCGTTTCGGAGCAAAGAAGTTTGGAATAGTGCATGCTATTTACCGAATTCTGAACTGTACGTGTGGCGGACGTTATTATCTTCTGCAGGAATATTTTTTAATCAGAATCGCCATTGGTGGTTTTAATTTCAGTCCTGAGAGGTCTCTAATGTTTCGTAATCGATGATGTCTCGATTTTCTTTGAAATAAACTGTCAAGTGCGAAAGAATTTGCGTCTTGAGACTTCCTTACCAGCCTCCGAGGGAGATTTAATGCCATGACAGGAAAATATAGAGCTCAATGTTCATTTATAAGTTTTATTCAAACATAAATTTTCTATGAACTGGAGTTCATAACCAGGGTCTAATGATGACTTGTGAGATGAACAGGTTCCAGGGTACTAGGATGCCAAAAACTATATTTCATTACTTAAAAATAAATAAATTTTGTAAAGTTAACCTGCTATTACAAAAATCAGAATTGTTTAAAATAAGTATAAAAAATATATTTAAAAAGACTGTATTTTGGATAAATTATGATTTTGCTATTAATAATTCTTAGCCGCTTTTTTCAAGTTTCAGCCACTTTTTCCTACAAACTTCAAATGTTTTGATGCGCCGTTAAAACTGTGAGATTTGCCTTCGCGTCGACATGCCAGATCCGACTGTCAGCCCCGCGCATTTACACGTACGTTTCGGAGTGCGGGTTGGAATGACGCGTGCTGTTTCTCACGGTCCGAACTTTAAGTGTGCAGGGCGATATTTTTAAACGTTTCTCTTTTAATTGGTTATAAATTTCAATTTCTTGTTCCCGAGAAAAATGCTGTTAACAGACAGACAATACAGCCGGAGAAAAAACAAAGGGTTTTCTGGAATTCTAAAAATGACAAATATTTGAGGCTTTATTTTATTTTTTTATAGATTTTCAAGGGAAAACGAGGCGTCATTGGTTACGGACGGATTTCAACTTAAAACGCTATTGGCTGTCTATCTAAAACTCTTTTGGAAAACATTTGAATTCTGATGCCTTCGCATTTTTCGTAAACTCCTTCGGAAGTTTTCGAGTCCGAAATGATAAACTCGACCTCTGCCCGCGGTCCCGGCAGTGTTGTTTTGGGAAAAAGGCCTTTAGATGTTTCTACATTTAAGCCACATTAAATCCAGTCGGCGTAAATAAAGATCAAACGCCAATTCAATCAATTCATTCATTCCATCCAAATTTTATTCACATAACTCATTAATATTGGTATGCTAATAGTGGAAATTACTTAATTTGACTTAGTTCCTTTCTTCTTCGTATGAGCTAATAGCCAACTCTAGTGGAGTTTTTAAGCCGTCAAAGGCCTCCAATAGTGACCGGTTACTACTAGGACGGATGACCGTTTGGCGGTATTTAGATCTGAGCGCTTCCGTGCTTCTGTGCCATGTTGCTTTACCAAGTCTGTTGCTTAACCAAGTTGCCACGCTAAAAACACAAACCCGAGCGCTTCTCGAGCGCTCTTTAAGCGAACAACTAAAGCGCTATTGTAGCGCTTACTACTTACGATATGTCCCAGGTATTTAAAGCTCTCTACTATTTTAATAGGTCGCCCGCCAATGTAAACCTCAGGAACTCCGGCCCCTTTCCTGATCTAAAGATAACCATCTCAGTCTTGTTCGCGTTATAGATAAGAACGTGATCTTTTGCGTATTCCTCAAAGATGGTGAGCAACTTTGTCAACCCTTTGATCGAAGGGCTGAGCAGAACCATATCATCTGCGTAAATTAAGTCAAGTTTATTAATACAATTATTATTATTAGAAAATGTCATAGTATGAGTTTTGTCAAGATTTATTATTAAATTATTACATTCAAGCCATTTGATAATCATTTCTAGAGTAGTATTGATCGAAGGCTCCAAGCGAGATTTACAAGTGTCTGTATGTTTACAGACATCACAGTACTATCGTCTGCAAATAGGACCATCTGCAAAGGGCCTTTGGGGATATAATTTATGTAGATTATAAAGAGAAGAGGGCTTAACACACTTCCCTGTGGAACTCCATCCTTAGTTACACGATACTCAGACTTATACACAACTTCTTGTTTCGCCTTATACGCGTTATTGGAGTTGCTTGTTTTATGTTAGTCAAGTAAGATTCAATGAGTTTTAAAACACTTCATCTTAGACCATAAGTTTCTAATTTATGAAGTAGAATTTTAGGATCGAAATAGTCAAATGCCTTGGTAAGGTCCATGTAAAGTGCACAGACTAGTCTTTTACAATCAAGATTACTTATAATTGTTTGAAGAAACTTATAAATGGCTAAATTTGTAGACTTATTCTTTCGAAATCGCACTTGCTCATCAGTAAAATGTTGTTGGATTCAAAAAAGTGACATATACTTTTATTAATATTTTTTTCAAATACCTTTGAAAAAACAGGTATAAAAGCAATAGGTCTGTAACTATTTATATCATGGTTATCTGTTTTTTTAAATAATGGTTTAACAATAGTTATCTTCAACTTATCCGGAAATATTCCTGAGACTATCGAAAACTTTAAAGATATGACATAGGATAGGCGAGATATATTCTGAGGTTTCTTTTATTATCTTAGTACTTATTTCATCGTATCCAGTACTATTCATCATTATCATCATCATCTATAGCCTACAGCAGTCCACTGCTGGACATAGGCCTCCCCTAATGAGCGCCATTGCGCCCTGTTCTGAACTGACGCATCCAGCTTCTACCAGCAGTATTTCGCAAATCGTCACTCCATCTGGCCGGAGGACCAGTACTATTTTTTTTTTTTTATGTTTTAATTATTTTATCAATTTCAAATGGTGTTGTCGGAGTCATAAAAAAAGATTGAGAATAGTTCATTGACGTCTGTAGAGTACCAATGTGAAATTTGAATTGTGGATTTAGATTTATCTGGTCAATATAAAAGTCACTATACAATTTGGCAATGTCATTTGGGTCACATAAATTTTTGCCGTCAATAACTAATTTATTTATCTCATTTTCGGGAACATTATTTTTATTTCTATTTATTACCGACCTTTGATTTATAACTGGCACATTTAATGAGGTAATCATTTTGGGATTTTTGTGTCACTTTTATAATACGACTTGGACGGTTGGAGTAAGATTTAAAAGAAGATTTTTTTAAGTCATTACGATTTTTCCTATATTGCCATAGTAATCCACGCTTTTCATTTCTTTATTGACGTAAAAAATAACATTAAAGATACTTAAATGTAAGGCGTTACATTTACGGACACAGATATACAACTAGCATTTATAAAATAATGAGAGAGTACATACAATTTATTTTAACTAATTTAAAAAATAAAACTAAAAATAATAAAATCTACACTTCGTCCTACTTAGTTGCCTCTAAAAATTGTTTTCTAAATTCTACATAAATATATTAATTAATACTTTATACTCACGGGTAGGTCCCGTGAGTATAAAGTAAAAAAAATTTAATACGTATATTCTAAGTTTTGCGAATAAAGCACACATACTAATAGAACACATGTGCTAATACTCCTCAACTTTCAGTCGCTAGAGCACTTTAAAACTTTATCTGATCCTTTGACTTATCCCTTATCTCGGCTATTCACGTAACTCCACACAGCATCTCCGCAGCGTGCATTTTTCTTTCATCCGTTCTTTTGGTTGCCCAACACGGAAGCCCAAGTGTAAATTTGAAACCTTAACTATTACTGGTAACTTTGATTTCTTAGAGAATGTCAAAGTTTTACAAACATCGGGCGCTGTTCCATTTACGTGTAATTAATTAACACAGACTCAGTAGTAGGTAAGGTTTGAATTTCAACCTCAAGGCATAAAAAACGTCTTAGGCTCTTCTTAAGATTTCGATAGATATTAAAAGTGCCTAATACCTGCCAAAAACGATGAGTAAAGCTTAGTAAGGACGGATGGCCCTTGACGAATGATGTGAAAGAAGTGCCTTTGAAAGAACCTGAGGGTGCTATTATCTTCATATCAGTTCGGTGATTCAGTTTCTTTTTTTGAAACTTAGCGATATTCTCATTCAGATAACGTGATTGTATGATAATAAATGAATGGCACAATTAGCTCAGCATAAATAATGAAAGTAAAATCTTTCATACTTTATTATGCCGATGAAAACAAAAACAAACTCAAAAAAAGTTAGTAAAAAAATAACTAGCAAACATCATCACGACTTTTTGCCATATCTTGAGATTTTATTCAGTATAAAAATCTATCAAGGATACCATTTTAGTCCCAGATGAAAGTCCGAACATAACCTTTGTAAGGATTTGCCTACATTACAATCGGCAGGTTGCAAGACCATCGACGCTTTTATTAGAAAACGAACTGAGCCTAGAACTAAATAAGTTGCCACTCGCCACGCATCGCCACGCCACATTATATGTTTCACGTTAGAATTCGAAACTTTTCATTCCTAGTGGATGTTGAAAACTTTCATTTAGAATTTGTGTTGTGACATTTATTTGTAGCTGCAAAAGTGCTACGTAATTTTATTGTGATTTGACTAATGTCCATGCGAACGACCGACGGCCATTCTCAGTAGCATGACCATGTGTCCTTTATATTTTTTAGATACGTAGCAACATTGTATTGTATAAACAAGTTGTTTTTGACGCACTCCAATCGAATTTGATAAGGATTAAATTCACAGGAAAGGATTATAAATGCAATGTTTTTTTGATATTTTTATGAGTAACATACATTTACCTAGTTTCATAAAATTAAATAGGTACATATCACATATACTGATATATAGTATCAGACTTTTCTTATTTAATTTATGGAACAAGATAGTTTGTCCTTGTCTGGATTTATTAAGTACCATTGGAAAAAACAATCCATTTTCAATAACTGTTCAACGGTAATTCGATACTTTCCAATAAACTACATCAAATGCCAAGTACAGAGATACCGACACTGCAAAGTGCGACGCCTGTCTGGGAGCGCGACACTCAACTCTGAACAAACTTACACGTAACTCACTCCTATCTTCCTTTATACTCGGTTTCTAAGAGCACCCTGAATAGATCTCTATTACTACTTCACTGATATCGTCAATTAATTATCGGATACTACCACTGTAGAAGTAGTTTTACTAATACTTACTAATATTTTACTAACTGCGAAACTTGCTCGACGATATTTTTGATAAAAACATGGCTTTGTTTTTTTGGGATTCCTAAATCAGAGAGGAAAACATAGTCTATCTATATTGTTCATATATCCGATCCGCATCCGATAGAATTCACATAAGTAGCCAAATACACGCTATCGATGATGTTATTTTAACCGAATTCAATGAGCTTTAGAAAAAAAATGAGATAACGAGACATACTCTGTTAGCTGGAAAAAATATGGCACAGATTTTAGTTCAAATCAAAGTGCGCATTCCGTTCTCGTAGTAATTCAATGGTTGTGTGTGTATGGCATTCAAACTGTATCTAGCGCTCTATTCTGTGTCTAGTAAGTACATTCTGAGGTTTTAACCAAAAATATTCCATTCTAAATCAGTTTAAAATATCGATAAATATAATAATAATGTAAAATATCGTGTTACTTATGGTTTTAAAAATAAAAACTTCTCAGCTATTAATGATTATTCCAATAAATTTGATCAAGTATTCTGTTCCAAGTGGATATGATGGGAAACGTGATATATTTATTTAAATTTCTTTTTCGGTTTACATATTATTATTCAACTTTGCATTCAAAGCCGGCTTTCGTCTATAGAATATATATTACATCTTGAGGTATAAAATTTTATCACTTTTTGAAAGAGACTCCTCTCCGGACACCTCCTCCTGCCTTGCCTTGTCTTTGAAGTGTCAAATGATCACGTGTAAAGATTTAGATATATATATTGCATCCCATGTTCAAAAGCTGGCTTAAGTTGGCATCGTTGGAGTTGAGCTTCACCAAGGCAAGGTTTACACTGTTTGCAACATCACTTTTTGAAGACGCACTGTAGACTTTCCACACTGCAAAATGGCAAATGTTTTCCGGCGATAGTCATGAACTCAAATATGTGTGCGCCACAAAAGATCGTTGCATAAGTGGTGTATAATTTAGACAATTTCAAATAATTAATACATATACTTTGAATGTGGTTCTAGTAAACACTTTACCTTTTCAATTTATTTGCTTAGCGTGAAGTCCGTATCTGGAACTAGAATCCTTGTTTGTTCTTAATCCACTGATGCTTAGGAAGCTAGCTAGCAGGTAAATACTTGGCTAATTAATAATGGCTTCGCTTCTGTTTGCATGTGGGTAAATTGAAGGCGACTACTGGGCCGGCTATATACGAGATAGTTCCGCGTTTAAAAATAAAGTTGTAGTAATAAGAATTATTTACAGGCATTCATTTTCGCACTTACTCGTATTGCATGATTATTGCACTACAACAATGCAAGGAACTCTCAAAATTTCAATTCTCTTTAACTTCAGTCAGTCAGCTTCATTTAGAGTATATTTAGATTTAGAGAGGCTTTTTTACAAGCTTCGATCTTTTTGATAACGCTTTCACTGAGAGCTCACGAACCGCTCCTCGGTTTGATCCTCTTAAAACATTGAAAAATTCCTTTTTTTAGTAATTTTTTTATTATTTTTTCGTTGCCATTGTATAAGACGTCATCAATAAATTGGTTGCTACCAATAGGTAGGAACCACGTATACGACGTCAATCAATGAATATTACGTACCTACTGCACTATAAAAAAATATTTGTTTCACACATCAAAATTGGAAAGCACAGAAATGTGCTATGCTAGACTAAATACGAAGATACTACTCGTTAGTTAGTATCTAGGTAAGGAATCTGCCAAAGTTCGTCTATTTAGTTAACAGGTCGTAGGTACACATACAAAGGTATACGGAATTCTCCTGCGTTCCCAGCCTTGTTCAACTTGCGGTTGCGGTCTATCCTCGCTGCACCGAACCGTGTCGTATTGTCCTACATTTCGCTGTGTTGCTTGTTGTTGTCTACAGCTTTGTCGAAATGGGAATATGCTTCCCTGGCTGGAATATGCACCTCAACTGAGGATGTACTTTAACTGGAGAGATGCAATCTGAAATACCGCTGACAAGTTCGTAAAATGTATTCTTACCCTTTCCTTAGAACGCATTTTGCTACCGGCAAAATGATAAAGTAACTTACGAAAGTTATAAAAAGGCAGCAATTAGAATGTTTAAAAAAAATGCAACTTACATGTCCAAATATTTAAGGTCACAAAAAACCTCTCTCCTATATTTACCTACCTATTTTGTATGTTCACATCTATTTTGTATGCTCATCGCATGTGTTATATGCATGTGTGTTTTCTTATTTAGTGAAATGTAAGCCAAAACCGAACTCGGATATAATTTATTTATTTTTATCTTTCTTCATTGTACAAATGGAGCTCAACCACTGAAATGTTGAAAAACCTCGTTTTTTGATAGAATATCGTTACCTTTGAGGAGGACCGGCTGATAAAATAAAAAAATCGCATCTTAAATGTGTACATAAATACTGAATAAATATAAATGGTAGCAACGAGAACTTCTAATCAGCTAATTGTAAGAGTTTCCCTTTACGCTTTTACAGTTTTCCCACGCTATTTAGAGCATAATCGACATTGCGTTGAGATGAGAACTGACTTTAATAAATAAATAATGCTGGACTATCACAGAGCATCATGTAGCTCCAAACTAAGCAGAGCTTGTGTTATGGGAACCACATGATTGATATACTACATATATACATTTTTTTTGTAACTACTTAAATATCATGCATAGAAAACACCCAGACCCGAGACAAATATCAGCAAAACATGCAAACATTTGTCCCGCGGCGGGAATCGAATCCGCAACCTTCTGCGTCTCAGGCAGACCTTCGCCCACTGCGCCAAAGAGCTCGTCTTGAACTTATACTTGTAACAAAATTGTAGTCGTTCTTTTATATTTTTAAATAAAGTATATTGAGTGAAACGCTAGGAGTTTTGTTACAATATTGATGTTTGACCAAGAAAATATTGCAATATGTGTAGATACTGATACTAAAGGTAACCTTACATTTGCCTCAATTTTTTTTCTTTGTTATTTAATGCATTTCTGCAATTGATTTGCTTGAGTTCGTCATATTTACTGAACACAAATACGACTGAGGTCCGCTTTCACCATTCTAAAGTAACGTCAAAGTTATCTCACTTATTGCCGATTAAAGTGACACAATTATTTAAACTTGCCGATTATATCTCGCACAGTTTTTGGTGCCAGAAATTGTCAAAAATAAAATTGTCTCCAGTGACTCTAGAAAGGGCCGCTTTCAACGCGTTGGCCTTTTGCCTAAAATTTGTACACAAAACGTTTTCTGTTTCTTTCGCAGTAACTTAATAAAAATAATGTAATTTTTGTTTCTTAACTGGGTGCAAGTGCACCTCCGTGCACCCTGCTGCCGTCGCCCATGGGTCAACCTAGGGTCAACCTATAATTTGACAGGACGTCATTTCAGTTATAAAATAATATCACACTTAAGACAAGATTATAATTAGACTTACCAATGCTCATCATCTCAACAAGAACCTCAAGTTGTACGAGGAGGGAGACTATTGCAGCACAGAAGCCACCACCAACGGTCGCGAGGGTCGGTGTACCAGTTCTTTCGGAGATCACAGCCAAAATCCTACAACAAAATAACAAGATGTTGTGTGGTTCCTTCAAAGAAACTACTTCTTGACATATTTCTTGACATATTTGACATCATTATTTATTTTTACCATAATATGATTGCTTAATCGCTTCAACATATCTGATGGTGTGGAATTAGACCGTACTTCTTCGTATGACCTAGTGGACAATTCTGGTGTTGGCGATTTTAGGCCTCTCGAAGGCCTTTAATTTAACCTAATGGAAGGAAAAACCGAAACCAACATCAAGCACGGAAGGGGTTAGTTCTAAATACTAATAAACGGTTATCCATCTACAACAAACTTTGGTAATACTTTGGTTGTAGGGGTCGATCAGCTAAAAAAACCGTAGTAAGTGTCGACATGAGCGCTTCATATCTACTTCAATCTCCAGTCTTTAGAAGTCCACAGTATGATATGATCTGAAACCTGGGTTTATGATCGCTTTAATGGTGTCAAACAATTAAGTCAACGCTGCAGCTTTATGAAAATCTCTTAGTTTTACACGACTTATATGGGAGAATATAGTGGACCCTAAATTCTCTACAGTTACAGCTAAGAATACATCTTTCCTTCCGTACTTTCTGTACATTTTTTCTTTTATATAAGCATAAGGTGAGTTTGAATTCGTATGCTATTCTGAAAGGGGGTGATTTGGGCCATGGTTGTCAACAAGTTGTGAGAACCGCAGATAAAACACGTGGTTGCAAAACTTTCCTGGAAAAGTTTAAGGTTGCCATTTTGTTGTGTGCGTAGCATGGCAGCCCTTATGTTAACGCAGAGTTACAATTATCATCATCAATTTTAAGACAGGTTCCAAAGACAGCTGTTCAGTCGGCTTTTCGCTATAATATTTTATCGCTCATCAGCATACATTTTGAAAGACATACCTCCCCGGACACCGCACCTCCCCCTACCTCGCCTTGAGTTTAAAGTGTCAAATGATCATGGGTAAAAATGTAATAAACACATCCCATAGTCGAAAGCCGGCTTTCTTTATTAAAATAAAGTTGAACTTTACAAGCCATTTCTTCAATGAATAATTTCAAAACTCGAAAAGTATTTGAAAAAATTGTGGAAGTAGATTAACCTGTTTTCGGAATAACATACAAATTCAAACTTAACTGCAATGAAGCTGACTGACTGATTGAGCGACAATCAGCTTACCACCTCCGTAATCCAATAGTCACGAATATTTCAATTATACGAAATATTTTGCCCAATGACAAAACGTTATTTTAAAATCACACTTTCTCATTCGTCAAAATTTTACGAATACTATTTTGATATTCTCCGTGATTGAGCCTCAAAACATGAAATTTGGAGGGTATTTTCCATGCATAAGAGATGTAAGGGGTTTTATCCCCCAACTCCGAAAGCCAAGCCAACCTCACCTGCGCGTGGTGCACTCTGCTGTATAATAAACGGGGCTCTAGCGGCCATGGCGCAGCTAACACTGGCATCCCCTAGCCACCGCGTTGGCGTGCGAGAGCTCTGAGCCCGGCGTTCCCCAATTGGCATTCCGAGCGTGGGGATAAATGGCATATCCCCCTTTTATAGGACAGGCCTATGTCCATATCCAGTGGACTGAATATGACAGCCTATGCTGGTGCTGTTGTTGTTGTTATTTACCATGTATGCATGTATGTACGAAATGGTTTGTTTTAAATTTAGTACCTGAAAAAATGCAACGAGATAAAGATAAGAAAAAAACTTATTGAAACCAAAATATTGTGTACATTTTTAAACTTTACATAATTAATTGCAAAAGAAAAAAAACAATCTTAATCAAATCAAACTTAAAAATAAACCTACTTATAAGACTCCTACTAGTTGAATTCACGGGGCGCCTTTCATAAAAATATCACTATTTAAGTTACGAACTCAAAGGGCGGGCAATGCAACGGAAAATTATACTTGAAGTGGGTAGTCTGAGTTCAAAAGCATAAAATCAACTATTCAAAGACGTACTTAACTGTCCTACCCACTCGTTTTAAATTGAAAATAATATTACTTAATGAAGGACAAATTCAAAAGTAAATCATATTCCACGAATCCAAAATGTTGAATATGAATTTTATTATGAATACTTACCTACTTAAACAGTATCAAATGCTATGTAACTTGTTTAAATATTGCTTAGCTGAAACGTCATAAAGTTTTCTTCATACAACAACAAAACCATGACGCAGTTCAGTCCACTGGACTTTAAAAAAAAATATATATATGTAGCTGTGCCGATGTAAAGCTGTGCTATGCCGCATTCAGCCATTTTACCACCTAACAAAAAAGACAAAAGACGCCAGTTTAAAAAGTCAATGTCCTTGAATCATTTATTGATTTTCACTTAGCCGTGGCCCAAACTTTCAAATTGTTTTTATCTGAGTGCCTATTTCTTAGTAACTATTGAGTATAGCACTATGGGTAATGCCCATAAGCTTTTCTGTATTGTGGCTCCTACACATTATGATGAAGACTGGACTTGCCGGGTTTTGTTGGTAGCATTCCCGCCGTTTTCTGACCCTGCACACCGGGGGCGGCACCGTTGACGAAGGAAAACTACCAAAACGGCAAAAACCCACCGGCGTTGCCGCCGGCAAGTGTATAGGAGACTTAACGGGTTTTCAATTTTTGTCCCTACTTCAACTCACCCGTGTAATCAGACGAAACTATATAATAACCTTTAAAGGATTTAAAGTACTATTTACGATGGTTACACCAAAAACCTACTTGAAGACAAGTCCGTCCAGAGCCATGGCGTAAATGATCCTCGGCATAGGAAACATGGATCCAAACATAGAGACAGTCAGGCCAGCCAGCGCACCAACCGCCACGATGTATTTACAAGTCGGCGCGTGCACATGAGCAAACATCTGTACTAGTGCTGAGTCTGTGTTCACTTCATCGTAAGGCACTGAGGACAAACACAGTTGTTAGACTTTTTGTCGGCCGAATATAAAATAAATGAAAAAATAAAATAAATGTTCAATAATGATATTACAAAATACAGTTAGAAAGACTATTGGTTATGTTTGTAATACAGATCGGATAAAAATTTTAGCTAGTCGACTTATTGAAATAGCGCTTCAATTAAACGGTCATTTCATTGAACAATACCAACTTCAACCACACGGCTATTTTTGTAGTAGAATCATATAAAACGTTAAAATCGGCAAAAATTACTGTTGACTGAAAATAAAACCAATAAAGAAATGGTAATGAAGTGACCAAAAATTTTATTCGGGCACTTAGGACCAAAGTATTATTTTGGGTAATCTTACTTCAAACCTAACCTAACCATTAGATTTCGTTCTGAGAAAGGGATGAAACAAAAATGGTCCATAGAAACGTTGTACCCTTTTTTTCTATTATGCCCATAAAAAAGGGGGACAGTTGTTCAATATATAGCCATTTAATTGAATGGCTAAGGTATATTTAATGGCTAAATCTGTACGAAACCCTGATATATTCTAAATTCGTATTAAAATGAATAGAAAGTAGGCGGGATATAGCTCTAAACAATCCAGTTTTTTCTGTTTTATTTGAAGGTAAAGTTAAGGAAGGTAAACTTGCGCAAGTATATATCGTGACGTGCATGGCTGACGGAACGTCATTTTCCTAAAAATAGGAACAAAAAGTGTACCTACAGTGTGTACCTAAAAGGTTCGTGAAATATTGAGAATCGTTGTTAGAGGCCCGTGTTCAACGCCTCCTCCATCAGTGGCCAATCTTCCAATAATCAATGTCTATTCATACTAGCCTAATCAGCCACTTTACCTTAGCCAATTTTTTTTTGTGATGAAAACAAAATACTTTTTGATTAGTATCTACTTTTGTAGCTTATTTATTTATTACATTGATTTTATCTTAGAGTGATCTTATCGCAAAAAGCAAAATATATAAAATTAATTTGAATGAGACTTGTACTTTACAGTCTAGATTTTTTTCTAACTTGGAACACAGGCTATGTTTTATTTTAATTGGACCAGTAGAAACAGATATACAGCAAGACCTCTCTTAAGTTCTCACAACCATACTTAGCAGAGGTCTATTGTCAATGGACTTTGACAGACAGGAATGAAACTCGCAAACGTGTCGGCTAGTATTGGCTAGTATTGAGATAAATTCATTTTCCGAAACTTTTTGTAATTTCACGATAAACCTATTGCATTTTTGATATATTGTTTCTGAATTACTTAGTAATGATAAACAGTAGTAAAATAAAACAACATAAACTTCTTAAATTATTATGTAAGTTGTTTTATTTTGTAGGTAAGTTTATAAGTTTTGCGTTGTTTTGTAAGAGCTCGGGAGTCAGGTAGGTACGTCAATTTTATTGCCCTTTTCTTAAGGGAGTGGTTAACTCGGAAACTTTTTTAGTTCTACGATGAAGCCTCTGAAATAATTAATCGAGTTTGAAAAGCTAATTAATTTTTTTCTATGCTATTTTCTTTGACAACTTGGGTATAGTTTCTAGTGGTAATAAGGTAGTTTGTTTAAGTATGAATTTCATCGAGTTCTTTCGCGGTCGATCAAGTTGGTCCAAGATAAGCCTCATGACGAACTACTTAGAGTTTCATAAGATTTTCTCCTTGGCCGCTATAGAAATCCGTTTAAATACAGGGTTATTGACATCGATAGATATTGATTAAACACTAATAACATCTTTTAGGACTATTTTACTAACATAATAAACAACAACCTTTTGTTAATTATTTTTTAAAATGACGCTCTTATTGTAACGATCTCTACACATAGCAAAAGAAACAGCTATTTGGATCCTTCACAGATGGGTGATTTACGCACAAGTGAGCTGCGTCGCGTTATTGTCGCACGTAGCCAATCAGGCTTGCTGAATGTCACGTGGAATATGCACGTACGTTACTATCCACGTGACATTCCGCAAGCCTCATTGGATACACGCGACAATAACGCGACGCAGCTCACGCGTAAATCGCCCATCTGTGAAGGCTTTAAGGTAAACAAACTGTAGTGTCTAGTGAAAAAGGCAGAGGAGGGAAAATCCTCAACTTGACGAAACAAACTAAACAACGAAATCTTGAAAGTTTGATGTTCAGTAAACATGTTGTTGTTGATGTTAAGTTAGTAAAACAGTTCTGCAAGTTTACCAATAACTCTGTATATTATACTATTGACCGCGATACAAGACATTTACGAAAAAAAACCGTAGATTTTATTATATAAATAAATAATTTTTGAATTTTCATTCATAAAAACACTTACCAATCAAAGTGAGCATAAACGAGCTGGTGACGTAAGCGACGAGGATAATAGCAAGACTAGCGACGATTGCAAGCGGGATGGACCTCTTCGGATTGTTGGCTTCCTCTCCCGTGGTGGCGATGATGTCAAAGCCGATAAACGCATAAAAACATGTCGCTGCTCCAGTAAACACCTAGACAAACGAACATATAAGCCCCGGGTGATATAATCGGCCTTCGGGGACTGCTCATATAGGTATTTTCTTGTATATCTGTCGTATGAAGTCTATTTACTTGACGCAAACATTCACCGAATCTCGATAGTGTGGCCGCAGTACATAACCACTTATTTTTTGTGCTTATAGGTATAAAGTCCAATAATTATATAGGTAGCTATATATGTTTAGTTCAAATAAAAGTAATTGAACTGATAATCAGATATATGTGATTCGTATAAAATGTAGTTAGACTGCGAGATATTTTAATTAATTTTATCAAAAGGACATACAACTAACTTAAACTATTCATAAAATATAATATATTTGGAAAACCACATAAAAGCTATTTCTGGACTTACCCCATTCCAGCCGTAGGGCAAAAAGCCTTTATGGTCTGTCCAGTTGTGAATGTCAATGTAAAACAGCCCGGCGGCCATTATAAACACCCACACGCTTAAGTTGATGATGTTGAGGACATTATTAAAGAAGAGTGACTTCTTCACGCCTGCCACCAGCACCAATGTCATCGCAATGGTTATAACGAACGCTACCAGGTCTGGAGGTTTGCCTGCGGATGTACGTATTAGTTAGATTTGATAACATCTTTTGTTTCTACAGTGTTAACCTAAGGAATACACTATTTTTGCTCGTCCCATCGTCGACCTCATCAGCTCAGCTCAGCTCTTGACCTCGAGGCTTGCGTGGGCAAAGGCCCACGCAAGCCTCGAGCTGGCCCATACTAAATAAAAAAAATGAAACTTTTAAAGACTCTAATATCCCAATAATATAATATTTATTTACGAAAACTTATTGTTTATTATAAAAGTTATATGTATTGTGTGCATAATGAAACTGAATATAATAACAAAAGTTTGTTGCAGTTTTGGAATTCAAATTAATATTCCATATTAAATATGTAGCCAGTAACTAAATATTAAAGTGAATATTGCGTAGGCTCTTTACATACGTGGAACCTACGCTATTGTACTTTATGAAAGTTACATTCAAAATAGTTGGTAACATTCGTGCTACTGAATTTAATATGAAAAACAGGAGGTAAAATACCGAGAGAGAGTTGCCCGAAGCGCTGTCTACCCATCAGGGCTATTTTCAAACGCTCGAAACATACGTGTTGCTGTGCACACTCGATAGTGGATGCAGTTTGATTTCTCTTTTTTTACCATCATATTTTATACAAAATTCTCGTCTTTCTATACTCAATCATTTAGTGCATGCTCCAATATAATTATAAAGTTAATTATATTTTTAAATTATTGTAGATCCTGTTGTGCATAACTCGTCGAATTATTAAATTGTCATAAAGAATCCAATCGCATTTAATCTATTACATAGTATTTTTACTTTAATGACAAAACTGTACTTCTAACTAAGTTAAATGATTGAAACTGCTCTATTACCTAAAATAATAGTTACTACACTAAAATTTCTCTATTTTATCTGAATAGAGGCATTGTCTAACTCGAACTGAATTGTTGGTGAGTTCAACGTTCTGTAATTAAGCAATGCGTGGGTGTTAAATTATAATTACGAACAAAATTTATTTACGGGCCGAACGGAATCCGATTAAGCGCGATGTAATAGATGAAAATGTTTCGGTATTTACACATGAACTGATATGAATATATTAAATTCAGTAACAGAATGGCGTATCACTTTATTATTTTGGTTTGTAAATAATTTAATTAAATGTTTGTATTGAATGTGTTAATATTCATTGTATTAGGTAATTTTGAAATAAGATCGACAACAGTAATTAATAGTTTATTTGTAAATGTAGAATTATTTAGCAAGTAATGGAAAAGGACACGATCAAAAAATCAATTATGTAATCCCAATTTATCCTTGGCTCGCATTCTAACCATCAAGTTTAGTACTAGGTAAAATGGCACCTACTAACTACTAGTATGAAATGACCTATTCCCTCCCAAAAAATTATGCAAACGTAATCTAAGATAATCTAGATTCAAGATTCAAGACATTTATTTGAATAAGTGTAAGGTAATAATATCTAGACATACCTAACCAGCGCGTTTCAAAGGCTACATGTTAGATTTCGCGGTAATATAAACTCGAGCACCAATTTCGCAATTCTTTTTTACTTCGCACTCGCGGCTATATCTTAAAGTAACTAAACAATTTTAGTGAATAAAAGGAAAAAAAATTCTTCCGTCGTACAATACGCCGTAGCGTATAAGTAGCTGGCAGACAGTGGATGAGAGACCAAGGATAGGGCCCAGTGGCGTACTTTGGGAGAGACCTACGTCCAGAAGAGGACTGCTATGTGGATGATGATTATGAAGCCGTAGCAAGACTGTAACATTCGAAGACTAAAAACCCACCACGACTAAAATCTAAAAACCCAAAAAATTTATTAAAATAACTAGTATTACTTAATTTTTTTCTATTGTTATTTCTGTTTTTAAACATAGTAAAATTCACATTATATGCAAAATCATCTCAAATGCCCTAAATATTTAGGCTCTATAGTGTATTCATTTTGATTTCACTTTCTTATGTTGTACACAATTCCCGTATCTGTATTAACTTCTTCGCCTCCATGGTATTACCATTGTCATGAAGAATCTTATCGCTTTGTGACACAGCAGACATTTAAAGCGTTATCTTTTGCTTTCACAAATCTATACAGATAGAACTAGAGAAGCACTGATCGTTCGTAGTTTGTTTTTGTTGGCGGAATCCGTCTTTTTATGCTATATTTTTTTGTTTTATAGAGTTGAGATTTTCTTCATGTAAAGCTGCGTTTAACAAGTATTTACGTCCTCCTTTAATAAAATTTCAATGTCTTTATTTTTATTTTCCATAACACATTTTGTAATGCAGTTATTTAGTTCAGAGTTTCAGTAACAATCAGTTCTTGAAGTTATGAATTTAATTTCAAGAAACAGCAACACAACGACACAGACATAGAAACGACATTTGCAACTATCGGGTTAGCCCATAAATCCCCATTAACAGGGACTCGTTGAGTTCTTGTCCTCATTGCCTGTGATCTTCTGTATCAATGCTTAATAGGGATCCGTGGATCTCTACGCATCAAATGCTCATTACTAACCCGTTCCAGCTAGTGGCTAACATTTCGTTTTCGTGCTTGAAAAACGTCGTCAATTGCTTTAACTATTAACTTTTAACGCTTGCCTGTCAGATGATTCACATCACTTTAGTAGCAAAACTGTTCCCTCGGCGTTGCCTGTTTCCTCGGCATTTTGCGTCGTTTTAGTCTGAGCTTCACATATTCTAGGTTAAGACTTCTCCTAATAGTATGATATGACACCTTGGGGACGCAATCTTTCTTTTTTTAGAGTGTTTCTTCGTTACTTAGTTTTCACACATTTTAGCTTTCTCCATTGGGCGTGACTTCTTTGTTTCGTTTTAACGTTTATCTTGATTGTTTATAATTTCTATTTCCTTATAAATATTAAACCCGTAGCCCTGGTAAATATCCTTACAGCGTATGGTAATAACACGTAATTTATAAAGGTTTTAGCCGTCATCATATTTTAAGTTCAGAATAATTTTAAAACTAAATAATTTAATGAATAAATTACTATTTCATAGTCAATGTTAGTGGCAAACGTACATAGGTACATTAACAATTGCATGAAAAAAGTATATAAAAAAATTATCAACAAAAAATAACACTGTCTTATACATCTTTAAGTAAAAGTCAAGGTACGAAACGTTGTTAAATTATTAATGTTCTCAGTAAAGCATTAAATTATTTTAAGAACACACTTATATTATTTCAGTCAGGCCCTGTCTGTCTACATTGCTGATTATTTCGTAAGCTAAATATTGTTTGGCTTCTAATGCTAGGCCGCAAGCACTTAAAATAAAACTGTCTACAAATTATAAACAAAATATACCTTTATGGACTTTTTACACATGACAACCTTTTCGCGCAGGTAGAGTAACAAGCCCGATTAAAATATGCAACGAAAGCGATACATAGCCGTTTATCGTTTATTTACTTTTAGAAACACCTACATACTTTAAACAAACCAAGTTTAGCAGCCACTTCACGGCACTCGAGCCGTTACTGAAACGATTTTCACATAATGATCAAAATTACGTTCCTGAACAAATTCTGAAGGATAATGCCGGAATTAAGGTCTTGGCACATTACGTCGACTCAACTCCAACTCAACTTGCAGTATGGCATTGAAATGTAAGCTTTATGTTATGTTTCTTAAGAGTGAATTTGTCAACTTGTAAGATAAAGGTTGACGACGCGTGAACGACGCGTGGTCCACTCGTTGTTCACCTATTGACGTCACCGACCCGTTTGCCACTCGTTGTCGACGAATTGGCCATGAGTCGACGCCTAGTGGGTGACGCGTTGCCTACTCGTCCTGGCCGGGCCTTGATAACGTGCTTCCCACCACGCGTGACAGAGGCGTTGATACCCTAGTTGACGACTCGTTGATACCGGATCGATAGTTCTAGTTGCAGTGGTGTTGGGTTGGCGTTGGGTCGGTGAAAAGTGCAAACAGCTGAAAAATCGAATCGCCATCCTATTTACACCATTTTGATAAAAATCGCAGGTACAGTATTATGACAAAGAAAAAACAATTGATCGATAAGCAATCACCTGCAACTGAGAATTTACTCGCTCTATTTAGACACCAGCCGCCGCCGAAAGGTCAAAGTCGGATGGCAGTCTACTTTGAAAATTGCGATTTTAGTCACCTGTCACCTAGCCGAATTGCAATTTACACAGACAATTTCATTATCCGGAGTCTCATACACATGGGTACGTCAATACGTCGAATGACGGAAAACATTATAAAACTGCTTGCGAATGTAATAACCATTTAGTTACGGGAATTCATTTTGAGTAAATATGCCATACTGTCGCTAAGTTTGATGGGCGCCCAAACTGAAAATCATCACGCCACACGTACAAAAAACACTGGTTCATGATAAGGCTTTTAATCTAATTGTATATATATGTAGTATTTGACTTGCGACCGTCCACCAGATTTTCTCTTGAAAGGATACTGACACTGATGAATATGGAGCACTTCCATCCACTACAAAAAAGACTTAACAAAAAAATGCGTCGGCATGCATCGCTTTTACCTTGCATATTTTATACGGTATCTACGTGAGATTTTGGCAGTACCTTACTAACATTGTCCCACTTGCAGTGCTGTTGGAATAAATTTCTCACTTCAAATACGACGTCGTATGCAAGTCTTTATCATGAAATTACTTTTAATTACTAGTAATCATATACAGGGAATACGCACTTTGAACAAAAATTTGAGCCCAATGATAAAAAGAGGAAACGAGACATTTAAGGGCATTTTAAGACAGAATAATCTGGCACAAAATTTTGTTCAAAGCTCGTACTCAAATGTTAAAAACTTCATCCAGTACGCAAAGCATTTAAATATTTCTTACAACTAGAAAGATTTTCGCTAAAAGCTTTTTGATTTTGTGCTGATGTTGAAAAACAATTATTGTTATCTCTGCGAATCTTTATGATTGTGGAGAAAAATTGTTCAATTTTAATTTTGCTGTGAAAAGTGCTGTTATTATTTGGTTAAAAACTTGGATTTTTGGTGCAAGAGCATTTGCAAGCTGGTATCCAAACAAACGAATTTGATTTTGTTAGCTTGCATGATTCGTTATTAAATTAAGCTTTTTTTATTTGCTATTTAATTAATCTTTACATAATTATTTGCTTCAATGCAAGCTAAAACTATTTTACAAATATAATTTGGAATTCAGGAATTCAAATTATCATGTTTACAAAGGTAGCAAACATGGTTGCAAAATTGAAATGAAAGTCAAAAAGAGCACGGTAGTTGGTTCTTACAATACTAATTAATATCTGATCATTACAATTTGTAAAACGCGCTGTAAATGTTTATCAAATTTTACGTGTTTGTCAAGTTTTGATTTGACAATTGTATTTTGATGAAAATATAAAGTTTAATCAACAAATTGGATTGTTCAAATTTTTGTTCAAAGCGCGCACTCCCATTTAAAAAAAACACCTTGAGCACTTTTCGCTTTAGTTAAATTTTGTATGAAGACTTCAAACATTTTTAAAGAACGGCATTTGTCTGTAAATTATATTAGATACTCGTTTATTATAAGAACCAGCCACTGATTATCTATAAACGTACCATAGATGGTCCCGAAGTTGTTCGCTAAGGCATGGGAGATTCCACCATTGAGGATCGAATCGACGCTGGCGCTCAAAGCTCTTGCGCACGCACTAGTTCCAATCTGGGGACAAAAGACAGTCCCCTGAATTACTTGAACTTAAGAAAACCTAGCCTAAATGAAAATTACACTATATATAGAATTATACTCTCGATATGACCTCTGTGGTGCCGTAGGCGAAGGCTCGCCCGGTACACAGAAGGTTACGGGTTCGATTACCGTCGCGAGACAAATTTTTGTATGTTTTGCAAATGTTTGTCTCGGGTTCAGCTGTTTTCTATGTATGACACATTTATGTATTATTGTATACTATGCATATACATTAGTACTAGTCGTATATTAGTAATACATAGTATACAATTTATGTGGTTATAACACCCATAGCACAAGCACATAAATTAGTATAATTGTGGAAAATAGCCTTCGCGTGAGCATTCAAAGTTGAGTTTTGCTATGCTTTGTTATATTCTATTATCATTTATTTACCTTAGTCTCCACATAGTAAGAGAAAACAAACAAAACGTGCTGTGCTTCGCTATACGGGACTAAGCCATTTTGATATATAGAACTTCACATCTGAATGGTGTGCGACCCAAAGTGGTATCCATGAAAGATGAAGAGGAGATGCATAAAACATGAGTACCTTTTGTCATCATTAGTATATTTTATGCATCTACCCTTAACTTTAGAAGCACTGGGTCTTAGGGTGAAAAAGCCCATTGTTGAGATGGGTTCCTTTTTCAATCTCCAAAGACAAAGCAAGCATTTTTTTTTGCGATCAATGTTTTCCGCGCCCTTAAGTAACCATAGATAAACAAAACACGCTTGATTTCACAATATTAAGTAAGAAGGTAAGTTATTTAAACAAATTAATATATGTACAAGGTGAGTTTATTATGGCGTTACTTAACAAATCATTTCTGCAATGAAAAATTCTAAGTCTAACAAGTAAGAACAAGGATAACATACGGATTAAACTCACCTTGTATAGCTAAAGAGGAGAACATATGACTTAACAAAACTTTAAACTAAGACAAAACATACTAAACAAAATTATCACAACTCGTTCATGATGGGTATCATAAACATCCATATAGTACTGTCCATTTTTCTTCGACGAACTGAGCTGTTGAATATCTATATGGATCTCCATAGCTTACCTTTTACAGACATAGTATCAACACATGTCTACGAAAGGTGAGCTTAGGTCATCCATAGAGAGTCTTTGCGTTGTCAATCTTCATCTTCAATTGTATCATTGTTTTCTTTGTGTCTACAAATTTCGCATGTCATAGGCTCTACAATCCCTGAGGATTCGCTATCTTCACACACGATCTGCGTTTGCTAATCTTTCCAACAATAATGACAAAGCACTGGAACTGTATTTGCAAACTTAGAAAATAACATTGTTATTTACTGTTCAATAATCTTCATCAGCATCTCTTCGTGCGACGTTTGATGCGGAGTAGATTGGCTCGGTACCCCGAGCCAAAGTACTAAGCGAGCTTAGGGGTTTGGATCGGCACCGAACTAACCTACTCCGTCATTTCTCGATTTCTTGTGATTGTGACAGCAGACACGATATACTATAGAGATATAGAATAGAAATATAGATATTTATCCTCAGAATATGCAAGCGGAATCCGAAATCATGGGTAAAAATATCAGCCAGTTACAGAACATCATAAGTATGAAAGTTACTAAAGTTATCAGTTACTTGTGATTCCGAATGTTATATAAGCTCGCGAGATTTAACAGCTATTTTACTAAAGTTACATCAAGAATATTATCTATAGGTATCGATAAGTTTGGAAGTTCAAATTAATTTTGGAGCTAAACAATCATTTTGTGCAAAAAATATTAGTTTTTATTATCAGGCGTCTGTAACTAAATTTTGAAGTAGCATCGGTCACTGAGTTAAATGATAGTTATAATATATTTGGTGACATGATGTAAATAAAGCTAAGTAACTACAGCCAGCGGCACGTAAGTCTAGCGGTCAATGAAACTTCTGCGCATGGGTCTCTCGCCTTTAGCTCTCATTGATACCTCACTTTTGACTTTTGCGCAATAACATTCAGCGCTAGATTTACGCGCCGCTACTTTTACTCATATATTTTATTTATTTACTATATTTTTACATAATGAAGCTCTATGATCACCCGACGAATTTTTGGGAGTTATGGTACTGTAAAATCTGACGAATATCGTACAATAGAAACATATTCATCGGACGTACAGGGACCACTTCTTCCAAAATCATGGTAATGTAGTCATTGAAGAAGTTTATAATGTTTGACAGACAATACTCAGCGGAACTACGCTGCGTAGCATCACGCGTTCAAAATATAAATCTTAAGAGATTTAACGGACTACGCGGCAACAAAACTGTGTTAGCAAACTTTGCCATAAAACAAATATCACACGCCACTACACTGCAGTGCAGTACCGCTCAGAGAAGCCTTAACTTAAAATGTAAGCCACGCACGCTACAAAAATCGCTAGTTTTAAATGCCTTTGCAACAAATTAAGTCTCAACAGATCTATTACGATTATTATAACAGATCTATTACGATTATTATTCTTGTATCAGTATTATCGTTAACTTGAATCGTACAAATACAAGTTACCTGACTTATGACACGAAAGTCAGGTCTACACTCTTGATGAGAACCTGCGAGAATAGCCGAGAAGCGGGAATGTGGATGGTTTGTCGCCTTCACGTCCTCGTGTTGGCCTGTGCTTGGTATCTAGTTCTTGGCCTCCTCTTGGATTCAAAGGGGTGAGAAAGCGATAACGCATCCACACAGTCTACTTTCACGCAGAAAGTATGGATGGGCTATCAAAGAGCCGAGTATAGAAAAAAATGCTCTAAATTAACTAACTCGTTTGAGTACGCGTGTATCAGATACTGTGAGAATGAATAAGTATAATAAAATAGCAGTTACTGTTGTAAGTAATTTTTCAAATTAAATGTTGAAATTAGTAAAACCTCCTTAAAATCAGTCTAATATTATTAAAATTTTTACAGATTAAATATTATTTTTGATATAAAATAATTATTTTTGATACAAAATAATTGTTACCGGAAGCTATTTTGAAGTAGCCTAAAACTGAAATTCATGTTAGTTGTACTTTGCAGATAAAATTAAATCGTTATTATTTTTCTGATTTAACAACATTTTATTTGAGGTATAAAATGTTATTAAAGTAGTCAGAGGTGGTACAGAGGGGAAGTGTATTAAAGGTAGTCAGGGAGTCCGAGGTGGTGGATTCTGACATTCTGGTTCGACCTTCGAGAAGGGAAAGACGTCCCGCTCTGCACTCTGTCGATATTATTCGGCTTTGACTACACCTCCATTTGCTGCAAAATGAGCTAAGTAACTTGAATATGTTTTTCGGCCTCTTGACAATATTTTAAGGTTATTTTGTAAAATAACATTCTAGCCCTAATTGCATAAACATAAAGGAAAGTTTTAACATGTTTTATTGAAGTAAAATGATTTATATTAGTATTTCAGTATCTTAATTTCACTTCTGCTCATACGTGCGAATGGGTTAAAATGAATTAAAATAAGATAATGTTACTACAACATTTTTAGTAGTAATTTTTAGTTATTTAGGTTATACACATCTCGGTCCCATTGATTGGGGAAAATTGTTCAGTCTAATCAAAGTGTTATTTTTGTAAGTTGCGTGGCGTCTTTATAAACTAATATCTACCTACCAGGTATTCCAGCACCATGTTCCAACCGATGATAAAAGCAATGAATTCACCGACGGTCACGTAGGAGTAGGTGTAAGCTGATCCCGTGGTGTTCGGAACCCGGACACCAAACTCCGCGTAACAGGCACCTGTTGAAAAGAACATTGTTATTTCATTGAGTCCAAATTTGCGCCCAAGTATAATCTCATCATATCTTCCACAGAACAGTGCTTCTAGGGCATTCTATCTAAATAATAAATTGATGTTGTTATAAACATAAACGCATGGCTTGAGAACAACGGCTGGAGCAATTTGACTACACCGGGTTTTTTTTTGTCGAATTCCTTGAACACATTTTTTAAGGAAATAAAAACTTGAATGTTTTTTCAAAGGATTTCTGAAAGAAATTTAGTTAAATCCTATAAAAAATGGTTTAAGCGCACCTCAAGATTTGGATAGAACGCCTGTCAGGTCAGTTAACATAAAATTAAAAATATATGTCTTTTAAAATCTACTGAAGGCCCATTTTAAGAAGACATTATGATGCATAGCATACTGATGACCGCATTAGGGTGTTGAGTAAACAGCTAGCTACTGTAAACAATTTACTACATCCTCTTTTTTGCAAAAGCAAATCAAACATAATGCAACGAGTGTACGCGCGTGTTTGTGCGCGTGGACAACTGCACATTGCAGTGAAGTATCATTATGAGAGTTTTAAAGATTCTCAAGCTTCTTTTACACCGATATAATAGTAGATTGTTTTACAAGAGACTAAACCATTCCATTATATACGAGGTTGTTATACTCCCGAGCGTAGCGAGGGAGGATGACAAGACCGAGTTATAATGGGTGGTTTTGGCCCGAGTAAAACACTCTACTTTTCACTTCGATTGCGAGAAAATAAAACAATTCAAAATTAGACAACTTTCAGAAATTTTATTAAAAATTAATCAACCTTCATAAAACATGACCAAGACGGTTCTATTTTCAAAAAAAAGATTGACGGAGCACCAAGAAGTCTAGTTTTTATGTAAGAGAACGAATGCTTTGTACGGGCTGATGATTTTAGACAAAAATTAAAAAGCAAAAATACTTTTTAGCCCGAGGTATTAAACTCGAGTTTTAGGCCCGCTAAGCTACACTATTATGATACACTTTTTGAGCAAGAGAAGTGAAAATAAACTAATAAATAAATGGGATAACTTACACACGGTCAACTAATCCCAAACCTGCAAAACCTGCTAAAATACTTAGATAAGGTACGGAGAGGCTATGGTAACTAAAAAAGTAAGACTTCCAATTCAAACTGGTGTGCCATCGTCTGTAAGAGACCTAGAGGCAAAAAAATCAATTTAGTGGCATTTAACAATATGTACTCTCGATATGACAATAGAGCAAAAAAGCATGACTGATTCACTGAAATGAATAAATAAATAATACTGGATATTATCACACAGCATCATGTAGCCCCAAACTAAGCAGAGCTTGTATTATGGGAACCATATGATTGATATATTACATATATACATTTTTTTAATACTTACATAATATAATATACAGAAAACACCCATACCCGAGATAAATATTTAGAGACCATGCAAACAATTGTCCCGCGGCGGGAATCGACTTGCGACCTTCTGCGTCTCAGGCGGACATTTGCCCACTGCGCCACAGAGGTCAATCAAATGAATAATCGTAAAATTTGGTCCAATACCCCAAATAGTTGCAATAACCCCTCATCGTTATAAATTTAATGGAACTATGGTTATATGAAATAAATAAATCAGAATTTAAATTATACAAATTATCCAAGAAACATTCAAGTTAAGTTTTTACGGATACGGTTTTTATGGTCTTATGATGGACTTCACTATCGTAGGAAGGCTTGATTTGTTGGAAAAGTTTTCAAACATTTTGCGGGTCTAATGTAGCTATTTTCATATGATGAGACAATATCAAATGGCGAGTAGTTTTTATCAATTTCATACAAAATTGGTGGGGTAATTTTATCTAACCAAGCTAGTCACAATAGCTAGGTTTTATACCAAGTAAGCACATCATCTTAATAATATTAAAATGTGAAATTCTGTGTAAATGTTTGTTACCACGTATCCTCGTAACCACTGAAAATATTTACAAGAAATTTGGTATGTAGATAGTTTAGGAGCCAGAATAACACATAGGCTAAGACAATTTTGAAAAATTAAACTCTGAGGTGGTAAACGGGGATGGCAAATTTTGTCTGGGGAACGAAAAAATCTTTACCAACGACTTGAAATTTTACACAGAGAATCTCTACTGAAAATAAATGAAGTTTCAGGATTTTTTGTGTTTCAACCCCTAAGACGGTTAACGGGGGTGGCAAAATTTGAATGGGTAACAAAAGTCTGTGTGAATGTTTGTTACCATTTATGTCCGTAACCACTAAACATATTGAGATGATATTTGGTATGTAGATAGTTTAGGTTCCAAAATAACATATAGACTAATATCATTTTGTAAATTTTACTTCTGAGGTGGTAAACGGGGATATTAAAATTTGTATAGGGAACAAAAAAAAATATACCAATCGACTTGAAATTTTGTACTGATACTATTGAAAATACATGAAAACCTGTTTCAGGATTTTTCGCAATTCAACCCCTAAGACGGTTAACAGGGGTGGCAAAGTTTGTTTGTGGCACTATCAAAGTCTGTGTCAATGTTTTTTACCACGTATGCTGTAAGCACTGAACATATTTAGATGAAATTTAGTATGTAGATAGTTTAGGTTCCAGAATAACACAAAGGCTAATCTAATTTTGAAAAATTAACCTCTGAGGTGGTAAACGGGGGTGGCAAAATTTGTATGGGGTAACAAAAAAAATCCTTACCATCAAATTTTGCACAGAGACTATCTACTAAAAATAAATGAACATCTGTTTCAGGATTTTTCGCAATCAACCTCTAAGGGGGTTAACAGGGGTAGCAAAGTTTGAATGGGAAATAAAAAATCTGTACTGGACTTGAAATATTGCACAGAGACTCTCTACTAATAATAATTAAACAGCTATTTTAGCATTTTTTGCATTTTTTTGGGTTTAAAGGAGGTGGCAAAGTTCGTAACGGGGAACAAATAAAAAATTCACTTAGTGACTTGAAATTTTGCACAGAGACTAATGAAAATAAATAAAAATTTATTTTAGTTAAAGCGCTGAATCAATTTTTATGAACTTTGCAGACGAACCTACAAAGTACATTTGCTAATATTTGTATCAAACATAAAACTTGAAGAGGATATGATAGGGGATGCAAGTTTGTAGAGGAAACCAAACATTTCTCAAGTTAGGTAGGTTTATACAAATCATCATACTTAACAGGCTGTTGAATTGGTGTCCAACGCGAACAGGAGCGGGAACGGGAACGAAAAAGGCAGTGAGAGTGGTAACGGGAACGGGAACGGGTACGGCTAGGTAATGCAGTAATAATATGTTAGTACACGTTTTGACACATAAATTTCCACGCGGGCAAAGCTGCGAGGCGCAGCTAGTTTTCTATACATTAATTGTAAGAAAGCTTAGACCCGCGTATTCTATCACCAAACAGGAGTAGTAGTAGTAGAGCTCCTTGTGGAGGGCTCGTCCGGGGAAGTACTGCCACCATGCCTATTTCTGCCGTGAAGTAGCGGTGCTGTGTTTCTGTTTGAAGGGTGTGGGTGCCGGTGAAATTACAGGCACAAGAGGCTTATCATCTTCATGCCTAAAGTTGATGAATGCAGGGCGTTGCATCGTAGTGTATGTTCCAAAAAAACGTGGTCTACGATGCAATACTTTTTGATAGGTTAACACTAACATTAGGTGGGTCATGTGCTTTTTCCATCTTCAAATACTAAGAAAAGGACAAGATACTAGTCAAAAAACCAGTGATTTCATTTTTTTTATATAAATGCAACCACCAGTAATTTGTCAACACCATACAAAATGCTCGAAAATTATGTACTTATGTAAGGCAGTTTACATGATAGAAACTCACTTTTATACAACAAGTATTCGTTCCTCTATAGTTTCATACTTAGTTGTCAAAACTCTACAAAGCTAATTAATAAATAATAAGAAGTTATTTCAGTTAGTTATATTTCAGTAGTTATAAAATATCCTTCAATACCTAACTCATAAAAAACCCAGACAGAACAAACAACAAACACAACTCACCACAAAAATGTCTATCCACAAACCACACCAGCCTATATCAGTGCACTGCTTGGCATAGGCCTCCCCTAATAAAGGGGGATATGCCCATAATCCCCACACTGGGCATGCAGGTTGGGGATCGCAGGGTACAGTTTGTCGCACCACCAACACTGCTGCTCGTTGGTGGCCAGGGGATTTAGATATGCTGATGTAGGCTGTGCTATGCCGCAATCAGCCGGCCGCCAGAGCCCCGTTCGTTGTTTAGCAGGGTGCACCACGTGCAGGTGAGGTTGGCTATGTTGGTATGTTAAAAATGTGTATCCTGAACGGGAATCGGATCCTGAACCAGAAACCCAAAAGGCAGAGCTACTATCAACAGCTATGAGGCCAGTAAAATATCTTACCTAAATACCGAATATTTTCTCTACTCAGAAAATATATCTATTTGAGCCTGAAAATCTATTTGAATTGAAAATATATCTATTATACTTGTAATAACGCGGTTTATAGACAAAACGTTCTCAATAATTTTCCAAGATTTTAGAATTTAAAATAAACTACACAAAACAAAAGAACTGGCATTTATAAAGCGCCAAAAGTTCTGCAAATGGTGAAAGATCTTTGAACAACAACACTATCACGTACACAAAATATATCCTAAATTATTTTACAAAAGTCCTAAAGGAGTTTATATTTTATTATTTGAATTTATGTTTGGGGATAAAAGTTTGTATAGAAGAACCTACATAATATTTGCGTCTAAAATATTTTATTATTTCTACAATCCCAACCAACTTCAAATCCAGAATCTGTTTCATACCGTTACATCTTGTCTATCCCTGTTTTTGACGGCATCCAGCTGCGCGGGTTTGTTTATACATATACCACATAAAGTTCTATTTAGGTATCGGCGGTATGCCACCATAGGTAACGAATTAGTTGTCAAGGGTATCATTGGTGCCAATTACCACCCCCACCACTATCCTAATATCAGTCTACTGTTGGGCATAATATCCCCATAATGCCGTCACTGAGCATGTTAGGTTGGAGATCGCAGGTCACAGCTTTTCGCACCACCGATACTGCCGGGGGTAAGGGAATTAAGCTGTGCTTGTTATGCTATGCCGCAATCAGCCGGCTGCCAGAGCTCCATTTGTTTGTCAGCAGGGTTCACCACGTGCCGTTGAAGTTGGCTTGGGTGTCGAGCACAGTTCTCGCTAGCAAATATTTTTTTTTACTTTTTTTTCTTACTTTGTTCTTTTTTTTCAGCTAACGCAATAAGTACGAGTATAAGAAAGAAAAGGGTTTTTGTAGTACACACCCAAAACAAATATGTTTTCTTTATAAATTATTTGTTATTTATTTTAGGTATTTTCTGTCTTGTGACATAGCATTTTTTCCCCCTGTACCTTTGTAGGAAGTGTCCTTGTATGTTCTCAACTTCTATCAACGACTTACCTAAACACGTAAAAAAATCAAGTTGTTTGTAGACGTAGCGGCGCAACTAATGCAACCAGCACATTACAAAGTGATGTTACACAATAGTTATCGGATCACTGTCTAGAAATAAGATTCACAAAAACTAAATTTATGGTATTCAGTCAAGTCAAAATGTATCTTTCAATAACAGTATATTGGGACGTGTTCACACTTTTTTACTCCTGGGAATAAATATCGATACCCAATTTAATCTGTTAGCTACATGTAAAAAAAACTAAATCATCAGTTTCACGTACGCCCTGCGCGAGCTAAAGGTTACCACTAACCTTCAATGCACTTTTTCTGTTTACTACGCGTATCATTTCTCGCAATTAACACAAAGTATTTTATTATGAGGAAATAGTCCTGACGTTAAAGCTACATACATCTATTAATACAACAAAAAAATAGTGTTCAAATTATAGCTTTATAAATAGGTCGAGTTGTAAACCATACTTCCACCACACATTACACACTACACCACACCAGCCTATATCAGTCCACTACCGGACATAGCTGACATAAGGCTCCCTAATAAAGGGGGATATGCCCATAATGCGCACGCTGGGCATGCGTGTTCGGGATTATAGGGCACAGCTTCTCGCACCGCGGACGTTGATGCCCGTCGGCGATCAGGGAATTTAGCTATAGGCTATAGCTTTAGTTAGCCTGTGCTATGCCGCATTTAGCAGGCCGCTAGAGCATGGTGCACTGACGACAGGTGAGGTTGGCTTGGATTCCGACGATGAAAGTTGGAAACCCTTACGCCCAATCCCATCCATATTTCCAAAAACTTGAAATTTAAACGTTGACTTCGAACTACATTTTAGAAATGTATAAACTGGTTAGACCTAAAATATCAACAAGTAAACATTTATCTAAACGATCTTCTTAGAAAATAAGCACTTAAACCAAAACCAATCATGTTAAAAACTGCAAACTGCAAATACTCCCGATATAAAGGAATTACAAAAAGACGCGCAATTTGACAAAAAACTAAAATAATTTAGTAATCATTTATAATTTAGCAGCCCACTGTTGGACATAGGCGCCTCCCCCAATGAGCACCATTACACACGGCTAACTCTGTTGCAAACAGAAATGATTGACACCGATTCTGTTTTTGACAGTTTGTTAATTGAATTTCGACAGATGAAATGTGAAAGTTTGGAAAAACATTTAACTATTTGCAACAGAGTTAGCCAATCACCCCGCAGGGCGCAATGGTGCTCATTGGGGGAGGCCAATGTCCAACAGTGGACAGCTATAGGCTGATAATGATGATGACTTTATTCATAAAGTAAATTATCAACTTGACATGTAACACCTACCTATCGTGTAAAACAAAATTACCAGACTTCACTGTTTTGAAATGAAGCACTAGCGACTCTGCAGAAATACTTACCTACACGTGAAAGGACATACGTATAGAAAGCGTATAAACGCAAACGTAGTTGCAAGCGGGCCAGCAAGTTCATAACCAAAAAAACAAAACATTTACTCCCTTACTTATGAATGCTACTAAACGTAAGGCGGCGTTCTAATTGACAATGATCGTACGATGACACGATGCGTTTTGGTCGTGCTATGAAAATTTTGGCTTGTGCTCACGCGATGACTTGCAAGCTTCAATTATGACACTAAAGATTTTTTATTTTTTATTTATTTATTTATTTAGAAACAATATAACATCATAACAGGTTTTTTTTAACCCTAAAGCGATGGTATATGTAATTAGATAGTTATATAATATAAAATAATACATTAAGATATGTAGTTACTAGGCAGTAATCAATCTAAACATTTAGTTTCAATGACTACCTGTGCTATTTGTAGGAGTCTCGGCAGGTTATTGTTAAAAATATCCACAATGTTCGCGGACAAGATATTGAAAAGATAGATAGCGAGTGACATGGGGGCAAACTTAAGTAGGTTGGTCCTACAGTTGGGCACCTAAAGTATGTAAATGTCAAGCATGTAAGCAAATGTGTGTATTTAATCTCGTCGTGCGACGAAAACGCGTAAGATTGCTGCCAATTAGGACGCCGCCTTAACCAATGATCAAAGTTAGCCTTGTCACTGTTTGTCATAATCCAACTGTAACAGATGACAATAGCCTAACCATCGTTTATTGAAAGATATTCATAAATAAGGCCATGAGTATAAATCCTCTAATCTCAACCTAATCTAGCGGAAATTGTACTAAATTGTGTAACAAATGCTCTGTCTTCCTACCTTTCAGTTGCTATGCCCTTAGACAGGGTTCATGGAGGATACCTACCTAAGTAAATACGTATCACATATCAAAAGGTAGGCACCTTCTATGACTGCCTATGTTTTACAATGGGTCAGCAATAAATGTTTTGAGTAAAACAAGGTAATCACCTAGACTAGACGAAACAATTAAATAGAGAACATGGAAACATTTGTCCTGAAATGGGCACCGAACCGCGACTCAACTGTCTACTAACAAATTGTGCTAACGTCGTTCAACTGCCGAATTAACAATTCTGCTACCTAATTAATTATGTATTGCACTTAAATAATTATACAATTCCAATATTATTAATGCAAAAGTGAGTTTGTTTGTTTATTTGTTAAATACTCAACCTATCATCATGAAGTTCCGCAAACACATTGGCAGGGGTACAAAAAAGGACATTAGGCGTTTCATTCATAAATTACTGTTCCCGAGGGATTTAATAAAAACTTTTAATATAACTTTATAATTACCTACTTAGCACAGATCAATGATATAAATTGGGAGTGGGTAGTGGGTAGTAGGTAGTGGGTAATGGGGAGTTGGTAGTGGGTAGTGGGTAGTGGTACAAATAAATAGTCCTATCGAACACGAGCGCAGACCCATCTTCTCATTTGTTGACTTTGAAATTTCTTCTTCTTTTTTCGATTGATTAGTCAAAACCGATAGATTCCCGTTGGTGGGGACCAACGAAATCTACGTTGATGTCCCCACAACGGAAATCGACCAGATTTGAAATGTCTTCAGCGTTGCTTGTTTTCTTTCTTCATATCTTCATTCTTCTAAATATAAAACTCTAATATTTTTAATGAATTAATGCATTTATCTTACATATAATCTATAATCATTCATTCATACAAATACAAGATTCCTTCCTTCTTCGGCCCCCGACGTGGCCACCACAAATTAAACAAAATAAATATTGAAATACAAAATAAATATCTTATAAAAGTAAAATTAAAGAAAGACAATCGTTTGTAAACATTTACTGTTTGGTAGTGAAGTGACCTTTTCATAATATGGACTTGATGTATATCAAATTAAGTGTAAATTAAGTATAGTTGGTGATCATTTTTTAATTATATTTTAGCTCTTTTCGCCTTCAACACATGATATTTGTTTATTTGTTAAATAAACAAATATCACATATTATATGTATTATATTATATCAAATATAATATATATATAACCTAGTCCTAGGTTCATGTGTTTTTTCCTTCCCGGGTGTTTAAACGTAAACTTGTATTTATTGACTTGTAGAATGATAAAATATTTATTTATAGCATTGCTCTATGAAGTTTATACTGTATTTTACCATGCTGCAGCACTGGTGTTCTGTTAATAAAAAAAAACTATGGCCTTTTCGCATCATTTGTAGATTATTTATATAGCCTCAAGTAGCCGGGTCACTCCCAACCTGGGACATGATTAAAAAGAGTAGGCTTGCCCAGTATACAATCCCTTCAGCCTAGTCGGGCTTACACACAGGAATGACATGGTCAATACGTATAAAACTGAATACGCCGTGGGTTTCTTCAGGATGTTTTCCTTCACCGTTTTGAGCAGGTGAAATTACTCATACATTTTTCTAAACGAAAAAATACACTGGTGCACGGCCGATTCGAACCCTAGTGCATAAATGCTTACGATAGTCATAACGATTATAATGTCCCCTGAAGTTAGGATCACAAAAAACGATTCGACTAATCCGTACAGTCCGACCACAAATATAGAAGAGAACTAGATGAAGTTTTAAAATTCACTATGTTTTGAAAGTCAACTCATACTTCATATTTCTTATGTCCTTATATCATTTGCTAGAAAAGGATGAATGAATTGTAAGGGTTCTTCTATGTTTTAGTCATAGTTCTTTGAGTCCGACCCAAATAGGTATAGGAACTATGTCGCTACTTGTAACCAACTTTATTCAGAGTTATACGTTGTGACTATTGTACTAATTATAGGTACAAATACACTTACCAGAAAATATGCTGGCAATGGCTGCGATCATAAAGCTGATGACGACACCGGGGCCTGCATACTTGCGCGCGACCATACCGGCGACCAGGTACATGCCCGTACCCACGCAGGAGCCTACTCCTAGCGACGTCAGATCCAAGGTAGTGAGGCATCTCTGCGAGAGAAAACACTATTTTAACATAGGTACTTTTTGTTAAAAATGAAGCGTGACGAGCTACGCATACTGCTTGGTGTTATTACAGGCCACTGTGACTTGAACCACCAACTAGTAAAGACAGGAGCTACGGACAGCGGCACCTGTCGCGGCTGCTTTCAAGCTGAAGGAACAGTGGAGCACGTCATCTTACACTGCACTGCTACAAACTAAGCCAGAACAAAAATTCTGGTTAAAAAAACTGCTTGATCAAGGCTCACAAACACAGGCAGTATCGGGAATCCTAGAGCAATGTTGCCACCAACCCAGAGTCCTTCTCCGTTATTTTAAGGAGTTGGGCTGGCTGGAGTCAGATTAACAGCGGGGCAATGCATATATCTACATAATACTCCCCAATGCGGGAGGTCGGTGCAGAACTTTTTCCCCCCAAATTAGAATTAGAATTATTATAATTCTAATTAAAATTAGAAAAAAAAATTAGAAATTAGAATTAGAATTATTCTAAATTATTCTAATTCGAAAATATCTAGGTACTTTTTTTACAATAAAGCTGAAAATTCTCACACAACATCATATAAGCCCAAACTAAGCAAAGCTTGTATGAAGGGAACCACATGACTGATAAACTATTAATATATTTTATCTGTAAAAACATAATAGAAAATACTCAGGTTCGAGAAAAATAATTGCAAATCATAAAAACGTTTTGGGTCTTTGTTATAATTATAGATATAAAACTACGAATGTTATTTTGTTGATCATTAATTTAACTCAAACATTTATTTCAATTCGTTATTTTAAAATGGCAGCGTCGAGATGTTCCCTGTCTCTTTATAGGCTATATATATATTTAAGGGACTTATGCAGTCGACTACGCGTTGGGAAATCGAATACGTAAACTTTGGAAAACTCGCTGATACAAAACATTGTGGCCCGTAACAACGGGGAATCGTGGCTATTTCTTCTTGAATCTTTTATTTTCATTGAGGTATTATCCTCAATCATTATATCAGGGGTGTACGGGGTTCCAACCCCTATCTTCGGAATCCAAGCCAACCCCACCTGCCCGTGGTGCACCCTGCTAAACAAAGAACGGGGCTCTGGCAGCCGGCTGGTTGCGGCATAGCACAGCCTACATCAGCACAGCTAAATCCCCTGGCCACCGACGGGCAGCAGCGTTTTTTTTTTCAATCATATTCAGTTAGTGCATTTTAAATCTATATATAATTTCAAGTCAATAGCTTATGTAGTTCCTGAAATAATCAGGTGTGACAAACGGACGGACGGAAAATGCGGTAGGTACCATAAGGGTTCGTTTGACAGACTCGGTAACGTCACCCTAAAAATATACGAATTGGAAAATACCTATTCCGCCAGAAGAGCTTCTACTGATAACTTTAAGGTAAGTTAAGCTTTAGAATCACCGAAAGACCTTGATTACAAAAAAATCTGATCAAAATTCAGACTTCGACCTCTAAGTCCCTGATTTCATGAATTGAGACCAGTGTGCGGCATGCCACTGGTAGCTGCGGGCATGCCCATGGCGAGGAAGTGGCACCCGCGCGCGCCGCCCGCGCCACGCCGTCTCAGTATGTTTCACACCCCACCTCTTTTATACATTTTGTATGAAATGAATATCAAAGAAGTGGCGCCGCGCCTGCGTCACGCCCGCGCCACGCCACCTCCACACGCCTCTTGTATTTGACCCACGCCTAAGGCGACGGTTTTAACGTAGAGTCTATTGTTTTCGATAATTGTTTAACAAAAAGAGCACGCCGTTGTTTCGTGAAGCATCCATCTTAACTAACATTCTTTCTTTCCGCGGTTTCCGAGATAAAAGTCAGTGTTGCTATTTACAAAAAAGTTGCCCCCAGCTCCTGTTTTATAAGGTGAAAGTTTGTAAAGTTTGAAGAGGTTTGTTTGCTCTTCCTTCACGCCTAAAAGTAAGGATCGAACTGCACACTTACTTTGTTGTACACAAATAGACAAGGATTAACAAAAAAAAAAAACTTTTAATGCATGTAGTGTCGACGACCTCTGCGGTGCAGTGGGTAAAGGCTCGCCTGAGAACCAAAAGTGTGCGGGCTTGATTCCCGCCACGAGAGAATCAATTGTATGTTTTGCTAATGTTTGTCTCAGGTCTGGGTGCTTACTATGTATAATATGTATGTTTTTACAAAAATATAATTGTATAAGTATCAGTAATTTGGTTCCGATAATACATGCTCTGCTTTGCTTGGGGCTAGATGATGCTTTGTGCAGCATTATTTATTTTTATATACATGCATTGTTTAACCTATTTTATGTCAAAGTAATTCTAAATTATGCCTGCATTGTCTATCTATCTGTCCATTTTCTATTGTTGTCTCGGGAATAACGCGCCACAGTAGCCAGTGCGCATGAACCAAATTGTAGGGGATTCAATGGAAAATATATTTTAATACAAAAAAAAGTCTACTATTACGTGACTGTATCTCAAAAATAGATTTAATAACTTCTTTAAGTTTCATCAGATCAAGATCAGATGATGGGGAGATGATGAGAAATTTAGAGAACTCTTTAAATATTATAGGCATTCTTTCCGCGGTTTCCGAGATAAAAGTCAGTGTTGCTATTTACAAAAAAGTTGCCCCCAGCTCCTGTTTTATAAGGTGAAAGTTTGTAAAGTTTGAAGAGGTTTGTTTGCTCTTCCTTCACGCCTAAAAGTAAGGATCGAACTGCACACTTACTTTGTTGTACACAAATAGTTTTAGACAAGGATTAACAAAAAAAAAAAACTTTTAATGCATGTAGTGTCGACGACCTCTGCGGTGCAGTGGGTAAAGGCTCGCCTGAGAACCAAAAGTGTGCGGGCTTGATTCCCGCCACGAGAGAATCAATTGTATGTTTTGCTAATGTTTGTCTCAGGTCTGGGTGCTTACTATGTATAATATGTATGTTTTTACAAAAATATAATTGTATAAGTATCAGTAATTTGGTTCCGATAATACATGCTCTGCTTTGCTTGGGGCTAGATGATGCTTTGTGCAGCATTATTTATTTTTATATACATGCATTGTTTAACCTATTTTATGTCAAAGTAATTCTAAATTATGCCTGCATTGTCTATCTATCTGTCCATTTTCTATTGTTGTCTCGGGAATAACGCGCCACAGTAGCCAGTGCGCATGAACCAAATTGTAGGGGATTCAATGGAAAATATATTTTAATACAAAAAAAAGTCTACTATTACGTGACTGTATCTCAAAAATAGATTTAATAACTTCTTTAAGTTTCATCAGATCAAGATCAGATGATGGGGAGATGATGAGAAATTTAGAGAACTCTTTAAATATTATAGGCACATAAAGCGATTTGCGTATTTTTATATTTACTCGTAGTGCAAAGGCTCTCGGAACGCACCATTGGTGAAGTGGAATTGATAATTTAGACAACAAATAGCCACCAGAACGAACCCTACTTCTGAGTTTTTAGTGTAGGCGAGTAATTAAACATTCAGATAAGGAGGTTTAAAGTAGGTTTAAAGTTTTCTGGAAAAAATATTTACTTGTTAACTGACAGATTATTAGATTGTTTATTTGCTCTGGATATGGTAAACTAAAGAGTAAGTATCTGAGTATGGTATGGTCGATAGATCATTTGTTTTTTATCTATTACGCAGAAGATAGGTAAATACTTTCTGCAATAGACGCATATTTCGGAACTCGATCGAGTTATTCTTGTTTTTGCATAAACAAATTATCCTATGTTATTTTCAAAATATCTAACTGATTTCTCAATCGACACTTAGCACTGTGATATCTGACGATTGAAAAGTTAGTTCCCTGGCTTTCACAAATTCATTCCACATATCACCACTGCCAGTTAAAAACCACATCTAAAAAATCTGAAATCAAAATTATCTATTCAATATTCCAGTACATAAAACATGATTGGGGATCCCTTCGTTTAAGTCTTAAGACCTGTATTAGAGGAGTCCCCTCTGTCTGTCTCTGTGGCGACATAAATTTATCTGTAATATAAAAAATTATACTATATAAATGTATAGTTAAAAACAATGGAATCTAAAATTGAATACCTACATGAGAAACCGTGAAACAATTGATTTAATTTTTTAAACGACCGATGCTACCACAACATAATTACTGCATGATGCTTATGCTATCCGATAATTTTCCAATTAGTTGGTGCCCTGATGGAGTGGGTAATTAATAGACTACAGCGCGCGAGACTAATTTTATTACATTCCGCAGATAACTAGGTTTAATGGACAGTACCTACACATATTATAATGTGTTACTAACGTATGTGGTAGGTACGGACATTACTAACTAAACAACGCAGTCTCAGTAAGCTTAGTAAAAAATATTATCTTCGCAATTCAGTTTGTTAACGTCTAATTTTTTAATTGGATGATCTCCAGGAAATAGCATATCTGCGGTCTGTTTTCTAATTTATCGTACAGATAGTGGATGATGATAATCAATTACCTGATAAACTAGTAAATAGTTATTATCTAAATAACTAACCGATAGTCATAACTATGAGACAGTTACAAAATGCAGTCTTAGTCTAGAGACTATGTACAACAAGTAACTTTAAGACTGACTGTTTTTACATGAAGGACGTTTTATTTTTATTTTTTTCCCGCTGACGAAGCATTTCAATAATAAAGTGAGGGCATGGTATTTTAGAGGGAAAATACAAATGAAGGACTGGAAATATGATAAAACATGCGTCTCGCTACGTAACCAACCCACCACCGAGTTCGAATAACAATAAGCTATGAGGAAGTTCCACAGAATACATCATCCGTACCTAATTTAATACGATTGGGATTTGCAAAACATGACATTTTCTTATAGTTAAAATTTTTGCATGGAAACCTGATTGTTATTTGGTTTCAATAGTAGGTGTGTTGGTTCTATGGTTGATCGTATAAAATCGAATAGGATTTTTTATTAGTTTTTGAAAATATGTACAGGCAGCCCAGAAAAAGACATTTGTCAAAAAAACAAGTGGGTCTAAATCCTGTTCCAACGTATTTTTTTTTATTTTAACATTTAATTAGGACTAAATGGGAAGTAGGGTATACTTTCTATATAGTCTTTTTTACATTTGAAGAAAAAATACCACCCATAATTTATTAAAAGTCTAAATTTTATAAATCATCAGAAATGTTTTGAAACAAAAATTGATCATTATTATACATGTGGACGGCTAGCGACATGCATTTAAGCGCAATAATTACAGGCGCACTCCAACCCAGCCGCAACTAAAATTAGTATTCTACGCTCGTGGCTCGTATAGACAGGGGGAGCGCCCGCCCAAAAATCAATTGCCATGCTACTCACCAAAAATCTGTCTGCATGCAGCGTTTTATATTTGAAAAAACGAGGCGCTCCCCATTAAGCAAGAATTTTCTGCACTCATAGCTTTGTGCAATAGAATGCTTCCTGATCAGAAAGTAACATTTTTCATGAGATGATAAAACGAAATACTTTAAATAATACCACAGAATACCTACATATATAGTTTAAGCAATGTAGATATCTTTTTTATAAATGCTGTTGTCGGTCTAGGTAAACTGTTTGACAGGACAATTTTGAGGCACATTCCTTTCTAATAGTACAAAGGCTTTGTTCACTTTGATGATAGAATGCGTCTGGTTAAACCAATGCACGTAGCTGGGAGCTGACTAACCACATCACAGACCAACAATTTGATTTTACTAGGCTTAGGCGGGCCATCCGGTTAGAGGCCTTGTGAATGAACACAAGCTTTTAACGTACACGTAAATATAATTTGCCAGTATTAATAATCGAAATATATAAAACTGTAATGATAAATTCCAGAAGGATGTGTGTAACTTTCAGGCCGTTAACTGTAAAAAAGGGGCATTGGACCTAGAAACTCTGATATCGGAAGCCAAGATTCACTTTGTGTCGCTGCACCACAGCATTAAGTAATGACGCACAGCTCAAACCGGAAGTCTTAGAGCTTTTGAAGGGTACGTTCTTGTCTTAGTGTAGGGCTGCACTAAGAAAGTACTTCCTGTAATTCAGCGCATGAAGAGGCAAAGCGGGGGGGGCTCTAGGCGGTGGAAGTGGTAGGGTGCCCAATAATGATGCTCTTAGAACTATATAAATTACTGTTACACGTTTGATTTCATATTTATTTCGAATTCACTCAGCGTCTATAAGCACTGAATTGAAATAAGAGAAATAAGCTCTAAAGTAAATGATGTAGTCGGCAGGAGTGAGTAATTTTTACTCGACTTCTCCAGAATGTATTTTGTAAGACTTGTTGAATATATACGGAATAATATTACAGCGTAAATAGTTGCAACAATGGCACTCGATTGAGTATAAGGCCCAGGTCACACATATCGGGCAAGGACATGGCGCGGACATGGCGCGGACGTGGCACGGACGTGGCGAGGACATGGCACGGGCATGGCGCGGACATGGCTCGGACAAGACGCAGAAATGACGTGACAGAGGCACAAGTGTAGTGCAGTCTGTTGTCCGGTATCGATGTGTCAGCATGTCATCCTCAGAAGACGAAGATGCTCTTGCTCTCGTGCATACAATTAATAAATATACAGATCAGGGCCCGTACAACCCCGATTTCGAGTTAGTTGCTTCGAAAGTGAAACCCCTTCATTGGGTTATACAGTTGACGGGATTACCCTTTCGTTTGGGTATTCTCCTCCTAACACAAGCGAAAGTGTAACCCGTTCCTTTTGGTTTTCAGTCGATAGGGTTAACCTCTTATGAGGTTAAACGAATGAATGGAGTTACCTCTTGATAGGTTTTTTTGAATGTTACACAATGGTTATCATTACGCCTGACACTGGGTGGGGGAATTTAGATTTTGACTCTTGATTTATGTCGTCAATCATTAGGTATAAGTTCGGATCGCTTTATTTGGTTGAAGGAAGAGCGTCACTGCATTAAAGAAAAGTTTTGAAAACATAAGGAAAGTGCTGTGTTTCAGTCAGTTTTCATTGGTCATCATCGCAGAGTATGCGTTATCAATTATCATATATATACGAGACCCGCAGTCAACAAATTAAAAAGAAAAAAAATGATGTTTCAGTTTTCATAAGTCATCAGTTATGTCATGACTGAGGCCCGCAGCCAACATGTTAAAAAGAAAAAAATGTGTTTCAGTCAGTTTTCATAGGGCATCATCGCAGAGTACTCTGCGTAGCGTTATTTTTTATTTTTATTGTATTTATTAGGCAAAGCCGACAGTACACATAATGAGTATTTTGTAAAGCGTTATGTCCGAGACCCGCAGTCAACGTGTTAAAAAGAAAAATATGACCTCTAAACTATTTTGAATAATAATTTTTGATTGTCACTGTCACTGTCACTCTAAAACTCAAACTCAAAACTCAACTCAAAGCTCCACTCGAAACTCATTCTACAAATTCATCTATAAATGGTTATATCTCAGGAACTACTCATCCTAGACTAGCCGTTAATTGCTCAAAAGATAGCTATTGACAAGATCTTTATTTTCAATGACATATGTCAAACTTGAATTTGCCATATCTCGAGAAGTACTCATCCTAGACTTGCCGTTACTAGCTCAAATGAGAGCTACTAATAAAATCTTAATTTTCGATGACAGCTGTCAAACTAAAAACTGTCATCGAAAATTAAGATCTTAACAATAGCTAACATGTAAGCTAGTAACGGCAAGTAAAGGATGAGTAGTTCTCGAGATATGGTCGATTTAAGTTTGACAGCTGTCATCGAAAATTAAGGTCTTGTCAATAGCTATCATTTGAGCTACTAAAGGCAAGTCTAAGATGAGTAGTTATCGAGATATGGTCGATTTAAGTTTGACAGCTGTCATTGAAAATTAAGGTCTTGTCAATAACTATCATTTGAGCTACTAAAGGCAAGTCTAAGATGAGTAGTTATCGAGATATGGTCGATTTAAGTTTGACAGCTGTCATCGAAAATTAAGGTCTTGTCAATAGCTATCATTTGAGCTAGTAAAAGCAAGTCTAAGATAAATAGTTCTCGAGATATAGTCGATTTAAGTTTGACAGCTGTCATCGAAAATTAAGTTCATGTCAATAGCAATAATTTGAGCTAGTAAAAGCAAGTCTAGGATGAGTAGTTCTCGAGATATGGTCGATTTAAGTTTGACAGCTGTCATCGAAAATTAAGGTCTTGTCAATAGCTATCATTTGAGCTAGTAAAAGCAAGTCTAGGATGAGTAGTTCTCGAGATATGGTCGATTTAAGTTTGACAGCTGTCATGGAAAATTAAGGTCTTGTCAATAGCTATCATTTGAGCTACTAAAGGCAAGTCTAAGATGAGTAGTTATCGAGATATGGTCGATTTAAGTTTGACAGCTGTCATCGAAAATTAAGGTCTTGTCAATAGCTATCATTTGAGCTAGTAAAGGCAAGTCTAAGATGAGTAGTTCTCGAGATATGGTCGATTTAAGTTTGACAGCTGTCATCGAAAATTAAGGTCTTGTCAATAGCTATCATTTGAGCTAGTAAAAGCAAGTCTAAGATAAGTAGTTCTCGAGATATGGTCGATTTAAGTTTGACAGCTGTCATTGAAAATTTATTCCAATTTTATTATAATATAATTATTATTGCGTAAAATAAACAATTAGTAGTCTGCATTTCCACCCTTAATGCTTAGAACACAATTACCGCAATTATTTTTAATCTTTTGACCGAAATTCTTTTCTCCATTATCTCCTATAACCCACTTATAACCCGTGTTACAATGATAAAAAGGGTAACCCTAAGGAATGGGTTTTGGAATAATACCAAAACCCAATACTATTGATAACCCTCATGATCAGATAACCTAATCAAAAGGGTTTTGAATTGTTTAACCTATCAAATAATAGTGTAAACCATACGGAGAGGGTTAACTAAACTTTTGGAAAAACCCTGCCGAAAACCTCTTCATCGGGTTACCAAATCGGGCCCTGATACAGTTGAAGAAAATACGCGCAAACGAATTTGCACAAGGATCAGCTAGTATTACCATGGGTATTACATAAAAAAAATTTAATACCGGTTTAGTTTAATCTCTTTCCGATTTCCAGCCACAATTTATCTTGAACATTTCAGTTACAATAATGGAACGACAATGATCATAAAGCGTTGCATATTTTACAATCAATTCAAAAAATTCAATATTAAATTCGATATCGTCATTCGTCACGCATTTTTACATCACTAACGGACATATGTCGCAAGCAAGTACATACTACGAACTGGCGGCCATCTGACGCCCATCTGGCGGCGATCGGGCGCGGGCGCCGAAATGGCGCGTCATACGTCCGATCAACGACATACCGTGTGTCCTAAATTATGCTTTATTTCCATGCATTTTGTATGAAATTTGAATGGAATAGGAAACCGCCTGTGCCATGTCTGCGCCATGTCCGTGCCCGATGAATGTGAACTCGTCGGACGCAGACAAGGCACTGGCGGTTTCTTATTCCATTCAAATTTCATACAAAATGCATGGAAATAAAGCACAATTTAGGACACACGGTATGTCGTTCATCGGACGTGCTTATGACGCGAAGTCGTCCGAGCTAAATTGTGCTTTATTTCCATGAATTTTGTATTAAATTTGAATGGAATAGGAAAGCGCCCGTGCCATGCCCGCGCCAGGTCAGACAAGTGGGGCCTATACCTAAAAGAGAGGAAATCTAAAAGGAGGGACTGTTTTACTTTTTTCCCAGCAGTGAAAATCTTCAGGCATAATCCATATTTGAATAAGAATACAGTAAGTATGTTTTATTTTCTGTCATAACGTTTAAATACAACTTTTTTAAACGTTATGACTGATAGAATTGATGATGAGAGAATTTGTTAAAAATATCAAGTGTAATAGTTTTGCCTAAGTATAATGAACGCGTATCGCGACTGTATACAATCATTGCAGTTTATTCATGCCACTAATACTAAAAGCTTTTAAAACTAACTTTAACTTTGAGTTGCTCTTCCTGAATAGAACTAGAGCTCTACCTGAAAGCGAACTTTAAAACGCGAGATGCTGGTAAATTCGAGATGATCTGCAACGATTCGGAGAAATGCTCAAGCTTGGAGTATAATTTCAAACTACTCAGTGCATTAAAGCTTGTAATTCTTGAGATGTTCTCGTAATGAAGGTCTATTCATTCTCAGAAATGGATTCAGAGCAAAAGGTTTTTATCTTAGAATAGCAGCTGGCCCATCACATCACGTCACACTAGTATTACAAATGCGAAAGTTTGTGTGTGTGTATATTTGTCCACATCCAATTCCGTAACGGGTGAACGGATTTGGATGAAACTTAGATTATGCATAATTTGTGACCTGGAATAACATATAAGCTTTGCTTAAGCTCGGTATCATGCGAGCAAAACCGCGGGTAGAAACTAGTAACACAAAAAATATAATAATCATCGGTTGTTTGTCTTCTAATAACTTCGATTTTTTTAGATATTTATGGAAAGTAGTTCTCGAAGTAGTAGTAGGTTACCACTAATTATATGATATAAAAAAGAATAAAAAAAAAAACAATAAAACACATACTTAACCAGAACATTCATTAGACGTTATATCTAGCAGAACTTCAGACCTATTGACTCTTTCCTCCTATTTTTTGTGATTTTTTTCAGTGATAATCAGGCCCTTTTCATCACTAGATACAGCGGCAAGTGGTTACTTTTACTCACTAATCGGTAGGTTTGCCCCAGCACCTATTCTATTCTCTCAGCCAAGTCATTTTCATACTTCAGGAAATACTAGTGCTGAGCTAAGCTGTGTGAAGCTGACTAAGCCGCGGATTTAAAACGCTGATCTGTGTGAATTACAAAACACTTACCGACAGTCGTTGCCTTCCGCCTGGCACTGGAATCTCCTGGTTCCCCTGAGACTCCCGTGGGTCCTTGGTGCGAATTAGCTTCGTGAAGACTGTATGGCTGTTATGGCGCATAGTCGTCCAGTCTCTATCGCGCAGCCTGCCATAGGCCCTGCAACAAATAATACTTTAACACTTGCTCCATTCTTGCTCAAATACAGTTTTTATAAACATTAAAAACAACCGTGTACAGATATGACATATACGCATCAGCTTTAAACTGCTTAGATAATAATAATTATAAATAATAATACTATTAAGGGGGAATTTCACCCTGGTGGTGGTTTTTAGGGTGACGTTACCGAACCGGTCAAAGGAACCCATATGGTGCCGCTTTGTCCGTCCGTTCGTCGGTCTGTCATAGCTGATTATTTCAGGAACTACCAAAGCTACCGTCTTGAAATGTTGAAAAATAAAAGGGGTTGCTAGGTCAAGTAGGGTATCAAATGAAAAGGCTTGATTTGAATAGTATAAGACAGTTTTAATTTTTTTGATATCATGCATTGTTTGATTTAGAATGAAAGCGTCCAAAATATAACCATACCCCCTCCCCCCCCTATCTCCGAAGTTTGCAAAGTGAGAAACCTGAAGTTTAGACATATTATAGAAGTATATCTATATTTTACAGGGGTTTCGGGTTAAAGTCATCGGATCCGAAAATTTTGGATATTATTCATTTTCTTTGTTAAACTCCTTACTTCTTGACAGAAATAATAATTCTCCTCATATTATAGATTCTGAATTCTTATTTATAAATCAAAAATGAAGTCCTTCACTACCACCACCACACCAGCATATATTAGTCCACTGCTGGACATAAGCCTCCCCTTCATCTTCCTTTTCGTATGAAGTCTCTCTATGGTATCGGAGTTTTTTTTAGGCCGCCCGAAAGCCTCTGACATGGCTGGGACCAACATGTTAAGCACGAAAGCGCTCAAATCGAAATGTCACTAAACGGTCACCCATCTAAGTAATGAACGGATGGTTTGTAGCTTAACCAAGGTGATCTGTTAAGAACACCGAAGTAAACCACGCTACGAGCACTTTAGCTTCAGGCCTCCCCTAATAAAGGGGGATATGCCCAGAATACACAAGTTCTCACACCGCCGATGCTGCTTCCTATTGGCGACTTAGGCATTTAGTTGTGCCGATGCTAGGCTGCGCTATGCCACAATCAGCCGTCCGCCAGAGCCCCGTTTGTTAGCAGGGTGCACCACGTTGAGATTGGCTTGGGTTTCGAAGATGGGGTTTGGTACCCCTTACAACTCCAGTCCTTCACTTCACTTCATTTCTTAGTTCGAGCGTTTTGAGTAAAACCTAATCATTTGAATAATTTAATGTTGAAATTACACGTTTATTAAAATTAATATGTAATAGATAAATTGATTAATATGTAATAGATAATAGTAACTAATTACTGAAAAGTCGAGGTGAACCAAATTAAAGTAAATTATACGTATGATAATAAAATTCTAATGTTGAACTAATCTTTAATGTTGCTTCCTCGAGTAAAGCTAAAGAGCAGAGTAGTTAAGTAAATAGCAGCAATCACTCTGATTGGTTGAGTAATGCAGGTGCATTACAAAGAAGAGGTCTTCATTGTTTATTTGTTCAACTATTCTTTGTTTATTTTCCTTTATTACAGTTGTGCATTTATATTGAAATATTCTTGGTATTTCGAATCATTATTGTACGCAATACACTATATTGTAACAAAGGAACCGGAAAATATGCAAGCCAATAATGTTTCCCAAAAGAAATACCAAGAGAAGTTTCAAAAGCTACTCGGTGACAGATTCGTTGCTGTGTAATCCACCGATGACGTTGATGAAGCCCTACAAAACGTGGTTGGAGCGTTAAGGGACGAGGGCATAAAATTCTGCCAAATGCAGCCTAAAGGCAAAAAGTCTAAACTTTCGGATGATAATCTTCGGCTGATGACAAAAAGACGGGAAACCACTCAAGCCACTTGGCCAGAGAGGTCAGACCTGAACAAGCGAATTGCGAAGATGATACAGCGCGACCTTCGGAGCTCTAACACAAGCCTCATTAATGAGGCAATAGAGCGAAACCGAGGGTCCAAAGTATTCACTCAGCAGCTTGGCAGGAGCCACCTGACGAAGTTAACAACACACGATGGCCGAACTGTCTTGTCACAGTGGGAGAACTCCAAAGGCGGATTAAGAAGGGAGATAAACCCTTCTTAAAAACTACAGACCTATCTCGCTCCTGAGTCACGTCTATAAGCTGTTCTCAAGGGTTATTACGAATAGTCTCGCCAGGAGATTCGACGAGTTCCAGCCACAGGAACAGGCATGGTTTCGCGGAGGCTATGGCACCATACACCATATTCACACAGTGAGGCAGATTATACAGAAGTCCGAAGAGTATAATCAGCCCCTGTGTCTGTTGTCTTTTGTGGACTATGAGAAGGCCTTTGACTCTGTCGAAACCTGGGCTGTCCTGGAATCCTTGCAGCGATACCAAGTGGACTATCGTTTTATCGAAGTGTTGAGATATCTGTACGAAGCCGCCACTATGAGTGTCCGAGTACAGGACCAGCAGTCTAAACTCATCCAACTGCGCCGAGGAGTGAGACAAGGAGATGTAATATCTCCGAAACTGTTCACGAGCGCGTTGGAGGATATGTGATACTGGACTGGAAAGGTATGGGCATAAACATAAACGGCGATCAGATCTCACACTTACGATTCGCTGATCACATAGTCCTACTGGCGGAGTCGCTGGAGGAGCTACAACAAAAGCTTGACGGCCTAGCATTAGCCTCGCGAAAGATAGGTCTCGGCATGAATTTGGACAAGACCAAGGTCATGGTTAATGACCGAATTGATCCAAATCCTGTCGTCGTTAATGGAAACCTTCTTGAAGTTGTTTCGGAGTATACATAACTCGGGCAAATATTGCAGTTGGGTAGAAACAACTTAGAGAAGGAGGCCAAGATGAGGATTCAGCTGGGTTGGGCAGCATTTGAAAAACTACGTCGAGTTTTCTCGTCACCCATACCGCAATGTTTGAAAACGAAAGTTTTCAATCAGTACGTCTTACCTGTGATGACATACGGAGCCAAAACGTGGACATTCACAGTACGGCTAGTCCACCAGTTTAAAGTCGATCAGCGAGCTATGGAACGAGCTATGCTCGGAGTTTCTCTGAAAGATAGAATCCGAAACGAGTATATCCGACATAGAACTAAAGTTGTCGACATAGCTCAGAGAACTAGCAAGCTGAAGTGGTAGTGGGCTGGCCATATCTGCCGAAGAATCGATAACCGTTGAGGTAAACAAGTTCTTGAGTGGAGACCGCGGCTCGGCAAACGTAGTGCAGGACGCCCTCCCCAGGTAGAGGCTGGATGCATCGAGCTCAGGACAGGGCGCAACGGAGCTCATTAGGGGCGGCCTATGTCCAGCAGTGGACTGCTATAGGCTGATGATGTTGATGATTATGATGATGATCCAAATTTTTTACCAGACCGAACTTTAACCTGCATATCTGCCTAAAACCCTGTGCACTATTCAATTGCCACCGGTTCAAGTGACGAGATGATCGAAAAAGTTAAAACTAAAGAAAATAAATAAATTAATTTATCACAAACTAAAGCAGAGCCAACTTTGTATCATGAAAGCTATTTTTGGTTGTTTTAATTTTCATTAAAATTTTAATTACCTTTAACTTTCAGTCACCTATTTTACCATTAACTAAGTTCGGCTCATTTAATTTTCGCTTATCACCTCTAACCCAGACCGCAGGTTGTCTAGTGACATATGATATACATAGAGCCGCGGTCACTCATTGTGAAATCGAATGCGTCTGCCAGCGAGCCACAAATCAATTCATAATCCCTTTGATTTATGACAGACACCGCTCACGCCCCTGTCAGTTTATTGACCACACAATGGAATCTATAGCACTGTTATTAAGACTAAGCACATCAAGCTAGCTACCATTGATTACACTAAACAATTTAAGCTAAAGGGCTCTGTGCTAAATGCATATAGACGTAAGCAAAATAAACAGTATTACAGTAACGTTGATGGATAGTAAAAAAAAATATTAGCGGTTTTATTTAGCTTGCCCTGTTTGTTTTTTGGGTCAAATTTTGTAATTGGAATTTCGGCCCTTTCCTGTTGAAAATATCTGATCAATTATCAGATATTTTCACACACCTAGTTCTGATGTCAACACAATTGAATAAAGTCAGTATAATTTTAAATCCAAGATGGCCACCGCCACAAGATGGCGGATTACATATTTTTTTCATAACCCACTTTACGTTTACATAAAGTGTAGGTATGAAATAATAGGCTTGACTAGTAGAATATTACCATATATGGTCGCCAACAAATGGCCTCATCATCATTCTCCTGTCCTTGTCCCACACTAGGTGGAATCGGCACAACCAAAGAGTTTGCATTAAAAGAGTTTTGTCACAGATCAATGCAAAGAAATAGGACTAAAGCATAGAAGAAGACTTAAAATTCATTTATGCTCTGGACATTAACTCATACGACTGATCTCTACTTTCTTATGTCTCAATGCGATTTCGTACCAAGGCATTTGTATGAACCTGCATATAAATATGTTCGAGCGGCCTGATAAGATTAACTTTTTGAAGTCGCATTGCTATTATGTATGCATCCCTTTCTAACTGATGATATTGGACATAAGAAAGTAGATATCAGCCGTATTGAATTTTAAGACTTCATCTAGTTGTCATCCTATATCTGTAGATCAATGTCAATGCAAGTCTGTGGCACATGTTTTTTCTTCCACTCACTTATATCAGATTATGTTGTCAGATCTGTGTCCACTCCTATTACTCTCATATCCTCTTTCACACACTCTAACCATCTCTTTTTGCTCTACCTCTATTCGTGCATCCAGTCCATTCATATTCATCACTCTTCTAGTTACATTCCTTCATCACTCCTCATGACGTGCCCATAACATACTAGTCTACCACTTCTCACCTTTTTTGCCACAGGTGCCACTTTCAGATTTTTCCTGTTATACTTGTTCCTTATTTTATTCGACATAGCCAATAAAAATGGCCTGTTGCATATTTTTTCATAACCCCCTCAATATGTGTAACAAATGAATTGGCTTTACAAGTAGAACACAGTGATTATAGGCATATTTCTTGTACGGGAGGCCTATGTCCAGCAATGGACTGAATAAGCTGGTGTTATGTTATGCATAACGTAACCTGAGTAAATATGTAAATAGCATTTAAAAAGATATGAGCGGTTTACTGTTGATAGAAATTTCAAACTCCTTACGATTTTATATTTCAGTCTGATCAATACCCTAGATTGATTGAGGACACGAAAGGTTACCCATCCAAGTCTTCAATCTTCTTTTTTCAAGAGCTTCTACCTCATAACTCTGGTGTATTATTGGAGTTTTAAGGCCGCCCGAAGGCCTCCAAATAGGCTTAACGACTGAAGCCAGGACTAACATCTTAACGTGCCATGTAGTGACCGGGTAGAGTGTTGCTTAGTCAAGATAATCTGCTAAGAATATTATGTAAGCCATGTCACGAGCACTTCCTGCACTACCCATAGGTAAGAAATGGTCTGAATAATAGTTTCATCTACATTATTTCTTTGATTATGCCATCATAATAAGCCTATAGCAGCCCACTGCTAGACATCGGCCTCTAATAATAAGTGCTTTTGCACCCTGTCCTCACTGAGGTCAACGCATCCAATTTCTACTAGCAGCCTTTCTCAAATCATAACTCTAGCAGGAGCGCGTCCTACACTAATAAATTGTTTGATTAGTTGTACGCTACAACCCTGAATTTCAACATCTATACTTTTTTAACCCTTAGGTTAAGTAATTACACTCTATTGTCTGTGACATCTAGCCTGGTAAGCAAAGGTCACTGGGCCAGATAATTATTCCTTTCTACTCCGTTAAGGGGGGATTCATAGTCTTTCTATTGTCAGTGATATGGCTCAATAGATGCTAATACTGGATATAATCACACAATACCCTCTAGCTCTAAACTAAACAGAGTTTGAAGTATGGGAACCATATCACTGATATACTACATATACGAGTATACATTTATTTTAAAATGTATATATACTGTTTATAAAATATAGTAAACACCAAGTCATACAAATGATTGTCTCGCAGCGGGAATTGAACCCGTAATCTCCTACGACTTAAGCGGACCTTCGCCCATTGCGTCACAGAGGTCGTCAAGTCGACGATGAGAGAGACTTCCATAAGCCAAAAATTATTCTTAAGTCCCGACTAAAGTGGTAATAAGAAATAGTACAGCCTTAATGACGTAATCAAATATCTCCAGAGAGAATTTTCATCTGAGGCGCTACGATATCCGTAGCACTTCGTAGCACATCTACGGACCGAGTAAATTTAATATTATACCAAGAATAGGAAACATTCTTCGAATAATGAAGCATATGAGCTTTACCGTAGACTTTTGTAGCCCAAAGAGGGCTTTGCCATATAGAAAAATACTATGTTATAATCAAGATTGTCTGATAGATAGGGCCAATAAATTTTATTGCAAATCCTGTGCAATTAGAATCGTATAGTAAGCATTACCATATTTATAAAATTCACCCATCATTTTGATTTATTATCAAATTTTTCAATAGTAAATTATCACTTTTGTTGGACAATTTGAAAATAGAAAGCGTCTATTCCACGTTTATTCATCCAGTTTTTGAATTTATAACCTAATCAGACAGAAAGAAATTTCATGAGTTGTAACCCGATGCTACGATATTCATATCACTACGTAGTACATCCACCGCAGTACTCAAGTACCCGAGTAGAATTAATTGTATGCCAAGATGTGATGAGGTATGCTCAAGTGCTGTGAAGAAATTATTGAAAAAGCGTCGAGCCGGTTGTGGTGTGACTCCGACATGAATTGAATTAGGTAGGCCTGGCAATGATGCTGGTGAATTTTCGAGAACGAATTCTACTACGCTATGAGTTAAAATGGTAGATATCTTTTCAATCGATTCAACAGAAGACAAAAATTCGTTGGCACTGCAAACCAAATATGAACTTAAAAAAATTTTAATGAAGGATTATTTACCCATTAAGGTTCCTTCTACATTTTCCGATTTCAAATTAATTCAACCATATATTATCTATATTTTATGGTAAAAATTGTGTACTTTCAGAATTTGATCAAATTTACCTTTCAATTTTTTTTATGAATTTTTCTTTTAATTATGGAAAATAATGAAGGATTCATGATAAAGATGCAGTCATCATTGCATTTTATAGACTATTCATTTTAAACGTTATTTACTGTATTTGGTCAGTATGGGGAATTTCAAAACCATAAGAGATACAGAGAAACTATCTGAGAAACCATTTGCACTTTGTATGTTGATTGTTTTGGTAAGACAAATTTTGTTTGAGTGAATTTCCCAAAAAAATAAAATTTTATGTTTTTCTGATCGAGTATAGTGCCCCAATTTATGAAATTGTGGCATTAGCCCGTAGTTTCGCATATGATAGGTACGCAGATGAGCCATATATCAAAATGTGCGTCTGCCGGAGGGCTTCAAAATGCAATTTGAATTCCCAAATAGGTCCGTAACTTTTTGAGATTTTCCAAATTTTGTCAAAATAAACTTGGAATTGAATTAATCTACAGTTTGAGCCATTTTAAGAGACGGGAGGACAGAAACTGTAGGCTAGCAGACCCACACTCGAGGTCAGTCTGCGCTCCGTTCACTTACTTTATCGTCAGTATGATAACGTCAAATTTTTTAGTGAGCTTTATTTGTTACTTTCTAATTACATTTTCACGTTAATCGATTCTATTTAATATTAGTATTATTTCAGTCAATCGAAAAAATCTGCAACTTCAATTAAAAGTTTCCATTCATTTTGTAGTACCTAAGTGAGTTACTTCAATACTATATTATAACTGATTATTCAGAACCGTTCCAGAATACTCTTTAACTTACCCTTATCTACCTTAACACTTTCCTTTTTGTCATGATTTTTAACACATTCCACGCATATAGAGAAACATATTTCTTTTCGTTTATGAATGACGCTTCAACTCACGCTGGACCGTAAATTATACTATACTAAAATAAAAAATAAAATGGTTCCTTAGACAATTTTTGTACACTGTATTCTATAGATTCCCCCAGTCCAATTTAAAAAAAGCTTTTAACACAAAATTCAACATTTCGCTCTATAAAATACCCAACGTTTTCATGTATTTTTTTCATTCCAGCTACACTAACCAAACAGCCAACAATAAAAACTATAAAAACAAGTCGTCAAACGAAATACATATTTGTTTACGAACAACATCCAAGCTTGTTCCTGTGGTAAATCCAAAAATGAAGGTATAGTTTGCAGTTCAATAAGGAGTCTGTATATTTGTAGTCAGGCCCCAAAAAACGATTTGAAACTGCTGCGGCGTCCTACATGCCGTGTCTACAGTGCCGTGCAAAACCTGCGGTTTCACACCGTTCTAAAGTTGTTACGCCGCAACGTACCGAATCGAAATTAAATTGTATCACAGATCCGTTCTGGGCCTGGCTTATAACAACAACATCAGCATATTAGCAGCCTGCGCACATTGGACGCCAAACGTCAGCGATTAGTCGCTACGACAAGCTGCGGAGGACAATTTTCATACATTTTGTTCAAAGCCGCACACACGGCGACAATCGCGACAGCAAGATATGACAGATGCTCGTGACTATATAAGCGCGACAACAAAGCGTCGTGTTTGTGAGGGCAGTAACAGTTCACTGCTGGACATGAAAATATAAAATAATAAAAAAAATGTTGAATGCAAAGCTCCCAAGAAGGCGCCCATAGGGCATGCGTTTTGGGGATGGCATGACACATTCACGCACCGCCTTTGCTGTTGTCCGTCAACTACCAGGAGATTTAGCTGCTAGTATAAGACTGCGCTATGCCCGTTTGCTAGTTGGCACCATGGGTCGATAAGGTTGGCTTGAGTTCCGAAAATGATTGACACTCCTTACCACCTCCCCCCTCATGACTCCTTAAACCCCTACGGTCTGGCTTGAGATGCCCCGACCCAACTGAGGTCAGGTTAAAATATCTGTAATTTTATTTACAAGCTATCTCATATTTATAATCTTGTTAAAACTACAGATCATGCGGTGCCAAGCATCGCACGCGGTAATATAATTTGCGGAAACTCACTTATGCTTCGTAATTACTCAATTTAGGTCGGGCACGAGGTATTTTAGTAGTTTTCCACAGCTAGATTCTAAACTCATTAAGAACTTTTATAAGGGATTTTCTACATGTTTTGGTGTCATAATTTTTATTTTATTTTTAAATGTTTGTAAGTATACGCATGTTTTAAGCCAACCCGTTAGTCCTAGTTACTTGAAATTTGGAGACTACCTATATTTCTACATGCTATAGATGTGCTAAATGGTGAAGGAAAACATCGCAACTAAACTCTCGGCCTTTCTAGTGGTTACGACAGGTTGAGAGAGAGAGAGTTAAAGTAAAAAGTAAATCCAATGGCCGCAGATGGGCAGTTGCATTGGCTGCATATCCCCCTTAATTAGGGGGAGCCCACATCCAGCAGTGGACTGATATAGGCTGGTGTGGTGGTGGTGGCTATTTTTAAATAATCGTATATATCTCACCTTCCAAGCGGATTGCATTGCCTTTCAATCATTGATATAAACTGTTACTATCTTTCAATAAGTACTGTGAACGAGCCATTGCTCATCATCATCATCATCCACAGCCCGATTTCATCCACTGCTGGGTATTGGCCTCCCTCAACTTGTGTCATCCACTACAATCATGCGCTAGTCTAACCCAGGTACGGCCCGCGACTTTGGCAATGTCGTCTGCCCATCTTGTACCCGGACGTCCCACACTCCGAAAGCCATCCCTCGGCCAGCACTCTGTAATTATCCTACTCCATTGGTCATCACCTCGCCTCACAATGTGTCCTGCCCAGCTCCATTTGAGTTACATAATGCGGTTTCCAACGTCCTGGACTTTAGTACATCTCCGGATTTCCGCATTTGGAACTCGGGCTATAAGTCGAATACCGAGCATGTTATGCTCCATGGCTCTCTGTGCTACTCTCATTCGGTACCCAGCCTCATTTGTTAGTATCCATGTCTCGGCATCATATGTCATGGTGGACAGGACACATTAACTAAATAAACGGGTTTCCAGACATTGTGGAGTAGTTGCTGCTTTTATGTCGTCTAGCTTACCAAAGGCAGCTCACCCTAATTGCATACGTTTTGTGATCTCCTTTTGTTGGTGTTCTTTACCAAAGGAAAGATAATGTCCAAGATAAACGTACTGGGTGACTATCTCCAACACCTCAAGTCCCACTGTTACAGTAGAATTTGGCATTTCTCAACCACACATCAACCTCTTAACAACAACACTACATAGCAACTCGCGAACTCCTGCCGACAACAAATTCTCTGGACCAGCATGGGTTTCCACCGTATCCAAAAAAATGGATTTCTTATCGCCTCTAGAAAGTCAACCCACGAGCAAGGGTGGTACACAGAGCACACTAAAACACTCGAGAGTACTGTTGAAGTTATGTAAAGTACAAACGTTCGATTCTAGCCCGGACTCATAAACCAAGATGTTCTTCTTCTTCTTCTTTACTGGTCAGTGATTCAACCGTCTTTAATTTAAATTTTAAATTTGCTTGGACCAATAAGACAACAACCAACCACAACCAACTCAACCATGATGGTAGAATCGAGGTGATGATTATCTTGATTAAAAAAATCTTTTGAATACAATATCTCTTCAGGGTTCAACCGTACGGTCACTTTAGAATGAATCAGTCGTTTTGATTTTGTTGCAAAACCACGCTACATAATTTCGTAGCACCACAAATACCGCTGTAGCAAAAACCGACCGACATTTTATGTGGGCGGCGTAGGCGGGTTAAATCGTTGCACAGTGCTGGATTTTCATTCTAACTATATCGACGACCTCTGTAGTGTAGTGAGAAAAGGTCATCCAGAGACGCAGAAGGTTACGGGTTCGATTCTCGCCGCGAGACAAATGTTTGCATTATCTGCAAATATTTGTCCTAGGTGCATTAATGATATGTGTATGTGTAAAAAAAAGTATATCAGTCACGTGGTTCTCATGATACAAGATCTGCTTAGTTTGTGGCTACATGATGCTGTATGATAGTGTCCAGCATTATTTGAAGCCTTCCGTGCTGCTACAACATCATGACGGATGATACAAATATAGATATAATTATACTATTACTAACGTAGTCACAACACTATTACACCCCGACGTAACAGAACCCCTCAAACGCCACTGACATATTTGACACGGAAACGTTTTGAACGTTTGAAAATACTCTGACCCAGCTGTCATTATCGATTGACTTATTGATTATCGATAAGAGATGGCGATAGTTGAAGTATAGTTTATCTATTGGCCGATTTTTATAAGGAAGGCCATTCATTCACATTCCATCGCAGTGGGCGAAGGTCCGCCTGAGACGCAGAAGGTTGCGGGTTCGATTCCCGCTGCGTGACAAATGTTTGCATGTTCTGTGGATATTTGTCTCGGGTCTGGGTGTTTCTATGTATGATATGTATGTATTTACAAAAAAAAAAAAAAGTGTAATATATCAATCATGTGGTTCCCATAATACAAGCTCTGCTGAGTTTGGGGCTACATGATGCTGTGTGATTACGTCCAGCATTATTTATTTATTTATTTATTTATTCATTATCTGAGCTGGATTAACATGACATTTTACTGACCTTTCTTAATTTTTTTAAAGAAAATTGTTAGTGAATGTGATTTTAATAAGACATACAAAAGTTTGAACAGCTATCTGCAAATTGACGCATAACTAAAGAGAACAGTGTATCTATAAACTACAGACACTATTCTCCTATAAATTTTATAGGGTACAAACGGATGCGCCAAAAATTTAAAATATCCGGAATTTTAAAGAACATTTCAAATGGCTGATGTTGTGGAAGATCCATCAATGGATTAAAATATTACAAAGTCTACTCGGATCCAATCCATTATTGGTTTGTAGCGAAAACCCAAGTCTAGAAAGAATCTATTAATGGATTGAACTCTGCTAGGATCCAATAGTAAAGCCTGTCAATGTACAATAGAAAAACTCCGGGCTCCTTCCTTCCTGCGTTCCTTCTACCGTCCGGTCGTGAGCGTCTACGCTGCTAATTTTCCAGATGCTAATGCCTTACTAAATTTCCATGTAAGGCACTGTATCCGTTTTAAAATAGTTTTTTAAATCAATATCCAATTCACCTGACCTAAGCTAGCAGCCAGGTCAAGGCTCATTAAGCTTTTAATAAATAATTAATTGGCTCTGGTTTATTTCAGGCTGAATAAATTATATATTTATTAACTAAGTCAGTTAAGCCGTCGTCGATGTCGGAAGTTGGGTGGCTTGAAAACTCCGACACCATAGTTGGCTAGTAGTTCATGATAGTGATGATGACGACAATGATGATGATGATGTACTTCTTGAAATGTCCGTCAAAGTGGAACCTGACAGCTCCGGAAATCAGATCGAAGTGGCTTGTAAAGCCTAACTTTATTCATGAAGTTTTTGTTATTTTTATTTTTAAGGTTCTTTTGCAGGGTGCACATTGCACAATGTGACTGAACGGTGTGCGAGAGATGGTTTGAAACGGATTTTTAAGTTCTTTCGTTTATTTTTTCTTTTCCATATGACTTTTGGAGGCCTGACAGGAAAGGTTGTTTTAGTATTAATTCCTTCACATGTAATTCAACACATTTTTTTGCAAATAAAGTGTTGTTTAAACAAATAAGGCGTGGGTCAAATACAACAGGCGTGTGGCGGTGGCGTGGCGCGGGCGTGGCGCCATTTCTTTGATATTTCATATAAAATGTAAGGAAGAGGTAGGGTGTGAGACATACTGAGACTGCGTGGCGCGGGCAGAGCGGATGCCGCTTCCTCGCCATGGGCATGCCCGCAGCTAGCAGTGGCATGCCGCACACTGGACCCAATTCATGAAATCATGAATTCATGAAATCAGGGACTTAAAGGTCAAAGTCCGAATTTTGATCAGATTTTTTGTAATTAAGGTCTTTGGGTGATTATAAACCTATTTTTCACTTCTCTTGCTCAAAAAGTGTATCATAATAGTGTAGGTTAGCGGGCCTAAAACTCGAGTTTAATACCTCGGGCTAAAAAGTATTTTTTCTTTTTAATTTTTGTCTAAAATCATCAGCCCGTACAAAGCATTCGTTCTCTTACATAAAAACTCGACTTCTTGGTGCACCGTCAATCTTTTTTTTTGAAAATAGAACGTTCTTGGTGATTTTTTATGAAGGTTGATTAATTTTTAATTAAATTTCTGAAAATTGTCTAATTTTGAATTGTTTTATTTTCTCGCAATAATCGAAGTGAAAAGTAGAGTGTTTTACTCGGGCCAAAACCACCCATTATAACTCGGTCTTGTCATCCTCCCTCGCTACGCTCGGGAGTATAACAACCTCGTATATAATGGGATGGTTTAGTCCCTTGTAAAACAATCTACTATTATGGAAAACGTTTTTGGCTCTGTGTGTGTGTGTTTGTCTGTTCCATCGTAGCTCTCGAATGGATGAACCGATTTCGATTAATTTTTTTTTGTTTAAAAGGTGAATTAGTCGGCAGTGTTCTTAGCTGATATTCTTATGATTGATGAAAATCGGTCCAAGATGACCGCCGCCACAAGATGGCGGATTACATATTTTTTCAAAATTCCCCAAATATTGGTATCAAATAATACTTACTTAGCTTAGGACTAGTAAAATACTATACACTATGACACACTTCAAATCCAAGATGGCTGCCACCACAAAATGGTGAATTACATATTTTTTTGACAACTGCTTCAATATGCGTATCAAATGTAAGAAGGGCTTGACTAGTAGAATACTATATACTATGATAAATTTCAAAACCAAGATGACCACCACCACAAAATGGCGAATTATTATTTTTCACAACTGCCTCAACATGGATATCAAATGAAAGGGATTCACTAGTAAAATATTATACATTGTATAATATTAATTAATATAATAATTAATTAATTATATATATTTCACTTTATTGAAAGGGAATGATGGATAATAACGAAATTAAAATTTAAATGATATGTTTCATGATCAGTATTTGATTCTACAAAGAATTCAATGGTGGCAACACTAACACACTAGCAGGTACACTCTTAAAAAAATTAAAATTAAAATTAAATTTTCAATTTAAAAAACCCCCAACTCAAAAAGCAAACATTTAAAAAGTCAAAAATAATACCATCGTTAAGCCATCAAATTCAATTGGGTAATTCGAGTCGTATTTTAATATTCTCTTCCCTGATTAACTAGCAGCTAAACAAAAACGAATCAGAAAAACATCGGAGATATTAAAGATTATTTATCAAAGAAACATGTCTTTTGAGTCCAATGCCAAAGGATTTCAATCAGTACGATGAATAAATAGAAAAGAAGAAACCACATCATGTTCTTCCGCAATTAACAATTTTTCCTAGATATGAAAAATAACTAGTGAAACGCCTCCGACTTCGTCCGCAAGTGTTTTTACTGGAAGATGGAACAAGCACCTGGATGTTGAGTGGTAACAATTTCCTATAACAAACAATTGCTTCGTAGGTCACGCATTTTTGGGATGTGCCCTTTGATGCAACGCCCATAATCAACTTGAGGCAAGAAAGTAACGCCTCATGTGTCCGTTATTTCACTGGCAACTTATCAAACCAAAACACAGTAATGCTGCTTCACGGCAGAAATAGGCACGGCGGTAGTAATTTCCCGAGCGAGCCCTTCACATCGACGATTTTGAGAATTCGTTTCGTAATTCTCTCCCTTCATCCCTCATCCTATGTAAGAAATATATCGGATCTAAAACTTACTGTAATGCTAGGTTTATTAGTCAGAACAAAACTTAAATAAATAATTTTGAATACCTAAAAATTATTATTTAGGTACCTACGGTAATTGCACGCGCAGTTCAAAAAAGTTCTCACTATCTCAAACAACTAATTAAAATTCGTCCAGCCGTTTAGGCTACAGCGACAGCCAAAGGAACTCAACAACAACAACATACAACAAACATACATCCTAAAAACATACTCAGTTGGGTAAAACTCTTTAATAAAAGTATATTTTGTATGACTCCTTGATTATTTAATAAATTACCAGACACTATAAAAGAAATCCAAAATTCGACTCTGTTTAAGGGGCGTGGGTCAAATACAAGAGGCGTGTGGCGGTGGCGTGGCGCGGGTGCGGCGCGGACGTGACGCCACTTCTTTGATATTTCATAATACAAAATGTATAGAAGAGATGGCGGTGTGAGACATACTGAGACGGCGTGGCGCGGGCGGGCCGTGGTGCGGGCGTAGCGCGTGCGTGGTGCGGGCGTGGCGAGGGCAAGGGCGGCAAGGGTGCCGCTTCCTCGCCATTGGCACACCCGCAGCTAGCAGTGGCATGCCGCACACTGGTAACCAGCCACTGACACATTCATGAAATCAGGGACTTTGAGGTTGAGGTCCGAATTTTTATCAAATATTTTTTTGTAATTACGGTCTGCATGATTCTTAACCTATTTTATAGAAAACGTTTTCTCATATACCTGCCCGTTTTCAAGAAAATGTTACGTTTTTTGTTGTATAGAGATAAATGTTTTTTTGATTCAATTCGTAAACGAGCCGTGAAGTTAAAACCAAACCTTGCATGGATTAAAGAAGGCATTATTCATTCAGTATTTTGGAAGTAGCATATACATTCCAATAGTTGCACGCCAATTTATACTGTGACTGTTCAGCAAAATTCAAAAACTACAACTCAGCAAAATTCTGAAACTACCGACAGCTAATCAAGACCCAAATGTGGTCTCAATCACCACAAATACACCTAGGACAACAGAAACCCAAAACTTTTATTTTCTCGCCCACAACAACATTGATTTGACAAACGAGGATTTTTTTACATTATAATAATTTAATGAATTAAACTTCTTATATGTACCTACTATTTTTGTTTATTTGATTAGTTTTTTATCTTTATTTGGTCAACAACCTTACCATAAAGTTATCAGTAGTCGCTCTTCCGGATTTTCCAATTCGTACTTTTTTTTTAGGTCTTTTCTTACTTTTTACATAATTGTATTAAAGCCTTACAAGGACATCTTAAATACGTCGTAAAACCATCTGGATAATGTATTAAATTTTCAATTTGAATAAAATATCTATGCTCCTGTCTATCTTCTGATCTTTTGTAAGTTCTCCAAATGCATAAGAGCTAGCAGATCTTCTTCATTTGCACTGCACCGGCGCTACGTCCGCGCCACTCCCGCGCCACGTCCGCGCCACGTCCGCGCCCGCGCCGCGCACGTGCTTCACCTCCACCCCTCTGTATTTATCCCACGCAGGCTTAAAGATTTTGCAATGGCGTTGAAATAGCTTGTTAGAATGAAAACCGTTGGCGAATAGGAATCATAACTGACAGCCATGAAACGGAAGAAGTTGAGAAGGGCTTCAATAGATGTGACAAAATGCAGTTCCGGGTGTCCCGGGAAGTGGTCTGAAGCGGAAGTCCAAAGGTAAGCGACCCCAAGGGTACCCAAATACCCTTGTTACTATTTTCATAATACGAAAACAATTATGGTTTACGTTTCGGTCAAAAATTTTAAGAAACCTATAGAATCTGATCGAACGACACGTAGGATGACTGCAGGGTTGCATTTTTTCACTCAAAATTGTTGTAAGTAATTGAAAAAAGATTCGACGAAACAAAAATAAATTATTAATGATTAATAATTATTATTTAATTGATTAATAACATATGTCACATTATTTTAAATTATCGTCACTAAAAAATTGTACTCTAAATCAAAAGTTATGTATTTAAATCAAAAATTTAAACGCGAACCTTCCTATTCATGATCGTTTTATAAACCTCAAATAGCTAAAATGGTGTTAAAATATCTAAGAGACAAGCTTACTTAATCGAGCCGTTAGAAAATGACACTTAGATAAGAATTAATGACTAAATAATCAATATATTTTAGACATTCCAACGCTGCATTTGAATTCTTCATAGGCGTTTACGATTCGTTCGATCTTCTCTTTCTAAATCAACGAAACAGTCTTTCATCATTTTCTTCATATAGTAAATAGGTAATGAATAAAATAATGCTGGACACTATCACATTGTAACATGAAGCCCCAAACTAAGTCAAAGCTTCTGGGAATCACATGACGGATCCTTTATTCTTCGTATGAGCAACAGTATGAGTATATGGTGTCGCAGATTTAAAGCCACCCGAAAGCCTCCGACATGACAGTAACGACTGAAAAGCCGAGACTTATACCTTAACGTGCATTCCTAAGCACGGAAGAGCCCCATATGCCGCTAACCTATCCAAGTAGTGACAGTCATTTGTCTCGCGACGGAAATCGAACCCGCTACCTTCTGCGTCTCAGACAGACCTTTGCCCACAGCGCCACAGAGGACGTCCTATTGTGTATCCTATAGTGCAACTACAGACTACAGAGTCGATCATGAAGACTTGTCAAAAATTATTCGTATCGTAGACGTAACATTTTAGCCAATATAATAGCGTAGATTCAAAATAACACTAGGTTATTGGCTAAAGTATTTTGCTACCTTTATACGTCGTTACGTTGTTGTCTTTATACGTCGATACGTCAGGCTGAAATATTTGTGTTTGCCTCACAGTGTTTTTAGGTAGTTTACGTGAACTACGAGTTCAAAGATACTACTTGAGCTATTTTGATTAATTCCTTTGCTGACTTACTCCCATAAAGGAATGGCTGAAGGTTTAAGGAAGTAATAAGAATAAGTCTGAAGGAATAGTCTGGGAGAAGTTAAGCCAGTTTTACTGATTATACAGCGGAATGGGGATATAAAATTGTACTTTATGAAAATGGCTACTGTTCGCCTAGGCAATCTGTAGAAGCTTCTGCCCAGTGGTGGAGTCATTTTGGTTATTAATTATAATGATGATTTACTCGTGAAATTAACGTGAATGAACTCATTAAAACATCTGAAGGCACCGACGACGTTACGACTCAGAGAAACAGCCTTCATGTAATGGTATGTGAGATTTTACTGTTTTTCAATAGGAAGGATAATTATTATGCATAATCTGAATAGGTAGCTTCAACCTTCTGCGCTGTGGGTCGATTCTTGGGGCACTTAATTTTAAGGTGAACATAGATGTTCGTCATTTTTAGTTTTGTCTCAATTTTTTATGTAACAAGCATTGATATATACTGTTACTATCATTTATCTCAATTGTTGCGAGGTTAAACTTCCCTTTTAGTTCAATTTAAAAATGAAGAAGTAATCATCAAGTTCTTTAAAGTAGTTTTTTAATGTAAAGTAAGACATATTTATTAAAACCACTACCTCAAATAGATTTTTCACATCTCAAGAGGTATCGATTTACTGTTTGACTGTTATATAATCAATTCCTCTACTTCTCCATCTACAGGAGGCTATTGATCTGGATTTTACATTATATATTAATCTTTTCCCAAATTCCACTGCTTAATTAAACGCCTCCTTTTGAGGTATTTTGTCAGAATCATCTAATAATAATTGTTTTTAACTTTTTGCAGCCTATATCAGTTCACTGTTTGGGAAATTTCAGCATATTCACCAAACTTGAATGGTGGGTTGTTAATTCATCGTAATACAGTTTAATAGAGAATGCTTACTGCTCATCATCAGCTTAAAGCAGGCTAATGCTGTGCATAAGTGCCTTGACGCATTCAGTATCTACCGGCAACTGTTCAGAAATTACCACTCTATCTGGCTGAAGGGCATCATAAGCTACGTTAGCTGAGATGAAGATGGTTCTTCAAAGCACGAGCATTAGTCCTTAAGCGCTTTTAACAACATATTCGGAAGGAAGTGTCTAAATAGTACGTCAAAACTGTTCTGGATTAAAAAAAATAATAATACAGCCAGCTTGTCTTCCTTTTAAAACATGCTAGCAATAAACCAGTTGCGACACTAGGCAACTTTTAGGTCACCCGAAGGCATATGACAAGGTTTAGCAATTAATTACGCAGGGATCGACTCTCCGAAGAATGAAAGCACTTGAGCGGTCAAAAGCTCAAATGTTGACCGAGTGGAGGTTAACCCATGAGCGTGTTATGCCAGTGCCAAGTCGTGATATCGTCTATTTTTTTCTGTTATTGTAATTATCTAGTTTGATTTACCGCAACAGGCGCATTTAATTTGCCTGTACAAAAATAAATTGCTTCAAAAATTGGTACAGAAATTGCAAGTTGCTGCTGAAATAGCCGATTATACAACTCGTGAAATGAGAAAACAAGTTTCGAATGAAAAGTGCCTAAAGTAATAATAAAACGCCCTAAACCAATATCCTTTTAAGTCATGTAACTGCTATTTGCATAAACATTTCTCAATTAAACTATTGATCGGTGAATTTGGAAACAAGCTGAAGGAAATCTCGATTTGCATACAGGTTCAAATATCTATGCACGTTTTTTTATAATAACCAAGTAATTAAGGGCAACTCAAGTACTACTATTTTCTATACGAAAACAAGCTTTTGTTCTTCATAATTATAATGCAGCAAGAAAAACGCTTACGCAGACCAGGACCCAGACTGAGACGTGTAACATAACCAAACGCCGACCGCCTTTTCTAAGCTGTGGATTGAAAGTATTTGCAATAGACGATGACCTCAGCGTTCACTCGGCTACCAGCTCGCCTGATATCTCTGAAAATAAGCTATACTTACGATGTTATTAGGGACGCCAGGTTGGAAGACGCGGCGCGGTCGCTTTCAGTTAGAAACGCGGTTCTTCGAGACAAAATACTCGGGTGAGAAACGCGTGAGTTAGTCGTGGTGTAGAGGGTACTAGGGGTGGCAAGCAGCGTCCGGTCGGTTTGACGTGCTCAGCCACACTGCGTATCGACCCCGCGCGCGCGAGCCTCCTCTGCTTGCCCTCGCCTTGCCGCCCGCCTCAACGCTCCACCGCCGCGCCCGCCCTCCGCGCACCATTGCCAAAATGTGAGAAGGCTTTAACTATTCATCTCTCATTATTCGTCACATGAGATCGATGACCATATTATAGTTTTAAAAAAATATGAGCCTCAAAAGTGAAGTATTGTATTTTCTTCTATTCATATTTTAAGAAAATATATGAGACGTCGCAATGAGGTAGGTTAGTTAATTTTATCATTGCTCTTTGTCTTTTCATACTCGCTGTAGTTAATGTATTCAAAATAAACCGATGCAGACATCGAATAAAGTTTCTAAGGCTTATGCAAATGTGATGTAAGTTATGTATTTTTAAGGTGTTCATTCCCTTACTTTCTTTAACGATGAATTCTGAGATTAAGTTTTAAGATTCGGTACGTAAGTACGTCAAAAGCAATTTTACCTAAATATACTTCTACAGCATTCTGTCGTACGGCATACTGTTGTGGGGGAATGCTGCAGATATAAACACCATATTTGTGTTAACAGAAGTGTTCTATTGTTCGTGCAATTTATAATGTGGGCCCCATAGAATCACTTCGAACTAAGTTTAAAGAAATATATATGATAGTTCCGTGTCAATACATATGAAAACTTAATGTTTGTCGAAATAATATAAATACACTTATGTACATAATGAGTTAATTAGAGGAACGGAACAAAATAAAGACAGATCGGATTTTTTTGTTTGTATTATTGTTATTATTGATACTAAGCATTTTATTCATTTTACCATTTTTATTTGAAATAAAGCTTACTTTAGTAAAAAACACAAGACTAATGAACAGAAATGTTAAAAATGATGTTTTGATGAATTAAACCTTCAATCAACCCTTTACATTGAAAGTGTGATTGTGCTATGTATGATATTACGAAAACTTTTTATCGAGTGTTTGGGTACATTCTGTACTTGATGTTACCCCCTCTAGCTGTTAAAACTGCCTACAATCTTCTCGACATGCTTTTGATTTAGTTATCAATTAAATCTTGTGGTATTCAATTCCACTCTTCTTCCTTACCTTTCTGATCTCCTATGTTTGTTGGTGTTTGATCCCGCTATTTTACTTATTTACTGGGCTTATCCCAGGCAGGTTCGATGGGAGCGTAAGTCTGGCAAGCGTACTGGCCACAGCAAAACGTCTATTCCGACCTCTCTAAGATACCCCGAAACTATCGCTACAGTGTGGGGCCGCGCATTGTCCTTGCATTGTATGGGGCAAAAGGCATGACAGTCGTTTTTAAGATGTCATTTACGTACCGATCCACAGTCAGAGATCCATTTTCTACGATGTGTAACTCCGTACGTGTCAATATATATGTAAATGCCGCCCTTTACCATCACTGACCATCACTCACTCCACCATATGACTCTCTTCCGACAATGTTACACTGAGCGTATCTTTCTCCGGGTCGTCTCCAAACTTTGACTCTTCTATCATCTGGATTCAGACAAAACCTTACAACAAGAACAATATTTACCCCCAGTCATCATCATTCCAATTTTGGTATGAGCGAGCAAAATTAGCCCGAGCTACTCGATGATCTGTGGTAAGTAAGGGCCCTCTAGCTAGCAAGTAGGGCTTCTTACAATTTTAGTGCTAATTGTCTCCTGTCGAACGTCCTGGAGCGTAGATCTGACTTCAGCAGAAGTCAAAGTGCGATTTCTTAGAACACTGCTCGCCATAAATCAGTCGTCTCTCTCACCTTGCCCTGCACTAATATTCTCCAGTCTGCCTGTACCGTTTAACAAATTGAAAGATGACGGATTTGGAATCTCGCCAAACTTTTTTTCTTGGTCAAACACAAAACACGCCTCTTTTTGTGTGGCCGGTTAAAAATAATAAAAAAGAGTATTATGCGTACCTATATATTGAGCACTAAACAATGTCTCTGGGTGAAGTGCAACTAAACTAACTGAAGGTAAAACGTTAACTTGTTAAATGTTTATAACATTGAATTACCGTTAACATTAAGTTGATTATTAAAACACATATTTAATTTAAAATGAGATACGTTGTTTTTACCGGTTAACGCTAAAACTTTCCCTTTGTCCTGCCGGAGACGAACAGTAAAGAAACGCAGTCTGGTTTTTTGTTTCTATAAAAAGTATATAGTTAAAGAAACTCCTTATACTCTTAGAGATAAGGAAACCCAAGAGCATTCATAAAAATAAATCAAACGAATATATTGTTAAGCTTTGGTATTTTTCTTATAAAACGGAGGCTGTATTTACCAAGACCAGACAAAGACCAGACATGTCTGGCTCGCGTTTTTTGATCCATTCATACGACTCCAAATCCCTGTGTCGAGACGAGTGAGAATTCTACACGAACATAGGATTTCTTAGTTACCACGCGTCTTATTTTTTCGCATTGTATCGGTCTCGTTTGACAAGAATCTTATAAGTTTTTAAAAGTACCTACATCTAAATCGGCTTAACGGATATACCACAATAAGGTTACAATCAAACATAACAAAGGATTAGAAAAAGTGGCTATTTTCGGTGTCGTGGCTTTTAGGCCGTCTGGAGCACTCCAAAAATATGATGTAGTACGTTAGAATATTAAAATGTTCTCACTTAAAAAGGTTATATATTTGAGTCGTTTGTGGTAGAAACTCTAGGCCCATGGGGACCAGAGACTCACAAAATTTTGAAAGACTTGGTAGAGCGCTTGTTTCAGACCACGCGTGATCGGAATACTGGTATCTATTTTGGCCAACGGATCGGCCTTGCTATCCAAAATGGCAATGCAGCCAGCATTCTGAGCACTCTACTGTGTGGTGACAGTCTGGAATTTTGTTACGCTAATTTATTAACCGACTTCAAAAAGGTGGAGGTTCTCAATTCGTCGGAATCTTTTTTTTTAGTAACAGGTACATATTTAGTAAAATATGTAGGTATAACTATAAAATATTTAGTTGTCAACTTAAATATTATTAATAACTAGCTGACAACTTTCTTTGCGTGTATACGATATTTTTAAAGTACGTGTTATTATGAAAAAAAAATTATACGTAGGTAAATCGTTATTTTATACGTTACCCTATCTCAGCAACTATGCTAAAATTTTGTACATTTTAAGTGCTGAAAACACCTGCTCTCTAGGATGCGAGTGAGGCCTAAACCCAGCAGTGGATAAAGTCAGGTTACGGCTGCTGATGGTGAAAAACCTAGTAAAAATTGTTTAATCATACCAAAACTATAGGTAAAGATTTTTTATATCCTTAACTTGAGAAATAAAATATATAAGGGACATCTCACACACGGTCAACTGATCCAAAACTAGGCAGAGCCTGTACTATGGGTAGCAGAGTGGGTAAAATACCCAGCCACAGAACAAACATCCATGTTCACCACACAAATGTTTATCCTGGGTGGCGATCGAACCCGCGACCTGCAGCTCAGAAGGCAGAGTTACTAACTTAGGTTACCAACTTAGCTATGAGGCCAGTCAACCAAATGATTGGTTTCACCATACAAATTTGTCATCCCATATTTTACCTAATCAAGTTTTATTTTCGCGACAAATAGTAGCCTTGTTTTATCTCTAAACCAAAATTTATTAAAATCAGTTCAGCGGTTTAGGAGTGAAAATGTAACAGACAGACATAAAAACAGATTTATTTTCGCATTCATAACATTAATTAGGATAGTTTGGATGGAAAGTGTTATGATCAATTCTACACGACTAGCATTTTTTTTGTCGTGGCTTATAAATCATACGCAACATGAATATAAAAAATTGAAAAAATTACCTATACTTTTGTCTTACTGGAGAACATATTTTAAACACTGGTCAATTTATAGAATCGATAGACAAAAAATTGAATTTTTTAGCTTGTCCCATTCCCAAAAATTACTAGAAAGTGCTTCATAACTCCGAGTATTGATTTTTGGTACAAAGGGTGAGTGTTCACATGCACAAGGACATGACAATTACATGTTTCTCCTTCAAAATTCTTGAATTGTTTTTTTTATTTTTCCAGGTTTATGGTTTTATCTTTTTTTAAATTTTTATCATAAGGGTGCGTCTCAAATCGGGTCAGTTAACAAATCACTCTTTATATCACTAAATACATACGATAATATTTTTTTATGGAATTCATACAAACAAAAGGTTACAGCGCATTACCTGATCGAAGTGGTTAAGTAAAATGCTGTCGATTTTTGCGATTTTTCAAAGCAAGATCGTTTCATCATTTGTAATGTATTTCGGTGGCTTCGGTGGGACAGGCAATTTCTCCATTCCGTGCTTGTAATATCTACTGTAATGCAAATCATACAGTTTATTTGCACAAAACGGCACATAAGTATACTTCAACACAAAGTAATTAGCTTGTTGCGCCCACGTGGACACCGCAGGCTCCATTGGCTTGCCCGCGCGTCCAAGTAATATAAATTATAAATCATATTAAGGTGATTCTTTGCTACAATGGAGGTATTCCCCAAATAATTTTAATTATCAACATTTATGACCATTTTTCAAGAATGTAATGTTTTCTTTATTCGGTGGTCCTTAATACTGCGGTTTTATGCACACGGAATTGAAAAAGTTAAACATCGAATTGAGTGTTGCTTTTTAAAGTGACAATGCCTTAAAGCAAAACATGTCCAAAGATAATTTTACACATTATTCAAGTTACTCATGCTACATAAGGCTGGGCAGAATTAACAGCATGTCAATATTTTCATCTGTTACAAAAGTCATTTACATGAGCTTTATTGACTGAACATTCTTAGCAGAACATGATTCATTTATGCGAACAATGTATTTATATTTTTTTTTTAAATAATAATAATAATAATGCTGGCCGAAATCACACAGCATCATGTAGCCCCAACTAAGCAGAACTTGTATTATGGGAACTACATGATTGATATACTACATATATAAATACATAAATTTATACATAGAAAACACCCAGACCCGAGACAAATATCTGCAGAACATGCAAACATTCTGCGTCTCAAGCGGGCCTTCGCCCACTGCGCCACAGAGGTCATCAAAACAGTGGAGCTTTCTCAATTCGGTAGCGGGTAAAAATTTAAATTCCCTTTTATGGCATTAAATTCAGATAACCATTTTCTTTAAGATTTGTGACCAGAAGCTTAAAAAATAAGACAAAAAAAACTGCCACCGTATTGGAGAATCGCTCTTATACACTACACACTCTAGCGCATTGACTGCAGGCCTCGCAGCAGCGGATCGATCGTGCCCTAGAACAAGTGTGTTTTCAGCACTCAAATTGTTATACACTAGACACTAGCACGTTGACTGCAAGTGTATGCCTGCACGCAAACGAAGTTGCGGGCAGGTGTCAGCTAGTATAATCTAAAGTGGCAAACCAAAAAATAAATATAATAAAAATCGGCCAAGCTGTTTTTTAAAATTTTGTGAGACACACGCACGGCAGTTAAATACATACAATTTTCATAAATAATGACTTTGAATTCAAATTTTATGCCGAAAAGGAGTAAATATAGGTACTTCCGAAGTTTTTGCTCAAAGACTTTTATAAAAACTTACATCATTGTCGAGTCATATTGGTTCATCATACCCTTTAATAGCAAAGCAAACTAGAGTACGCGTTATGTAAAAAGAACGCCGGAAGAAGCGGAGGGGGTTTGTTTGCGCACGGGTAATACCGATAAATCGCTTAGTGCTTCCCCTCAACGTTCATTTTACGTGACGCGGCCTATATCATTGGTTTGGGTACTGGAATCAAAGGGAAACCCAGTAGACAGTATGTATTGCCTGACTGTAAAAGTGGCTCATAGAACTGTTTGCTGATCCAATTAATACCACAAACACCAATGAACTCACACGAGGCTACGCGCAGATCTTTTTTCTCAAAGTTGTATAATGTTTTATACAAGGTTTTCTAAAATGTTTAGTATGTAGACGTAGAATTTATTTATTTTGATAGCTATATATTTATTGAGTGCTCTAAAGTAAACACGCCAATCTCATAATTGAACCTGTTTCTGGTTGGCAGGTAGAAAACGCCTACGGCATTGAGCTCACCCTAAGTCGATGTGCAATACAGTGTTCAAACAAACAAACGAGTATACATAATATACTATACTATTCTATACTTAGTATACTATAGGTTGTACAACAACACTGCACCAGTCTATACACTCAGTAGTACACTGGTGCACATAGGCCTCCCCTAATTTGAAGGGAGAAAATGCCCATAATCCACCCCCTACTTTGCTCACGCGTTTTGGGATCATATTACCTATATCCAGCAGTGGACTGAATAGGCTGGTGTTGTTGTTAAATCGCCAGTGCTTGTATGAACTAATAAAATTGTGAGTGTAATTGCGACTGATGTAAGTCGGTGCACATAAAGCCTACGCTACGTGAAAATCAATGCAGATTCTGAAAACACTTGGGACGAAAGGTATTTCCTGGTATAGACCTTAAAGAGAGGAGAAGGGAGTGGCCATATGAAAAGATTTCTTTAAAATTCTACTTGAAAATTATTGAAGATCACTATGCGCAATTGGCGAAAGCGCGAATGAGAATCAGAAGGTGCGGATTCGATTCCCACCACGGGACAAATGTTTGCATATCTTCTATGTATAGTACCTTTTTAAAAAAAATGTCAATTTATAACTACTTAATGTATCAGTAATGTGGTACCCATAACAAAAGCTTTGCTTACTTTGGGGCAATATGTGAAAATATCCAGAATTCTTTCATTATTTATACCGTCTAATTTGTATAAGTTATTTCTATGGCGTAATCTAGTTACATTCAATTTTCTCTTTCTTGACATATACACAACACACAGATACATTGATTATTTACCTATTGGCACCCTGCACACGTAAAGATCGGACCGCGCATCCGGACTGCGTTCCAAACCGCAGTCCGATCTTTATGGTTTGGACTGCGAATCAAACTTTCGTGCTAACATCGCGTAAAGATCGGACCGCACATCTGGGACTGATCACTGACGTGATGCGCGGTTAAAACTGTGAGATTTGCCTTCACGTCGACATGCCAGATCGGACTGTCAGCACCGCGCATCTACACGTACGTTTCGGAGTGCGGGTTGGAATGGTGCGTGCTGTTTCCCGCGGGCCAAACGTTACGGGTGTGCATGGCGCTATTTTGCATACAATTTTTCTGCACTTATTACGTAGGGCTTAAATTTCATTACGCTCATTTTAGCTTGTTTAATATTTGTGCACTTAGAAGGTGAGGAATGTGCCATGCCATGTGTCAGTGCATCGGGCGTTCTATTACGCTGCGGTTGCTGAAATGGAAACTTCACTGACAGCGCGTGACACACGGGTTCAGGGTTATCACTCATTATTCTTTTCACACTAATCTCCTAAAATTGTTTTCTCCTTCTCTCAAAACTCTTGACTTTATTTAGGCCCGATTTATAACTTGCTCTTTGGTCTCCTCACGATTGGATTCTCCACATCATAAAAACAGATGATGAACATCTGTTGTTTTGATGGTACTTGAAGATGGAACAAGGTCATGGACCTCCTGATGTTAAGTGGCGTCCTGATGTTGAGTAACCATTACCTATCACAAAGTATTGCATCGTAGATCACATTAACATACTGGAAACACGCTATAGTCATTTCTTCTTACAATGGTAGCCGTTGTCCTCTGGGCGAAGGCTGGAGCTCGTTCTCGTTTCGCTGCTCAGGGCGTACCTGGGCACGCTGCACTGGTAGGCTGCTTGAACCGGGCCATACCCTGGACACCACTGCTACAGAGCCGGGATAACCCTGGACTTTTTTTTTATTTAATATGGGCCAGCTCTTGACCTCGAGGCTTGCATAGGCAAGGATGAGGTCGACGATGGGGCGAGCTCTCCCAGAAGATGCCTATTAACTCTCTTTTTGAAGCAGTTAGGGTCGTAAGTCAATGGAAAAACAGACGCTGGCAGCTGATTCCATATTTTAGCAGTGCGCATTATAAATGATGTTTGGAAGCGCTTAGTCCTGTTGAATGGAATATCAACTTGATGCGGATGGACTCCTCCAACATTCTATTATTATTTCTTCTTTTCTTGCTTCAGCTCTAATAATTCATCTTATTTATAAATTTCTCTCTTCATCTACTTGTATTTTTGCTTATTTTCTGTCTTCATAAATTAATTATCTTTCTTTATTGTCATTTTTATTTCTTGTTTAATTTTTATCCCACTTTCCATTTATTTTCCATTATAATTTTTTATTTTTATTTTATTTATTTATTTAGAAACAACATAACATCATAACGTAATATTTTCTTCAGTATTATAATTTTCTTTCTGATGATGATGATGTAACTCATACAGGAGGTACATTTTTCTTTCTTTACTAATGGAGATTATTTTAATTTTTCCTTCTACTTATGTTTTCATGTTTTACTTCATATGCTCTCGACAAGGTAACCTAAAGGCTGGAATACACATGCTACATAGTAGCACTTAAGCATGCTAGTATCGAGCAGATGCTACTTAGTAGCATACAACTAGCACGTGTATACAAAATGAGCATGTTTGTGAATAAGCGCGCTACTTATATACAAGCCGGTCTATTTTTCGTGCACACGGTGTCAGGTGCGGGTGAGAGGGAGGGTGGCTTCAAAGCATGTGTGAACTTGTTCTATACAAGCATGCTACTTGGATGAGTCGGATGCTCGGACTTTTTTTAATGAATCCAGTACCCAACTTTTTCTCATTCGTCTATTGTTCCTCTTCATAAAAAGTTTCTTTATTATATGTGCTGTCACTGTTGAAAGTGACAATATAACTGACTTTCATTCATACCGCAAAGAAACCTCCATTTTAATGAGCATGTGTATCTCAGACGTGCTAGAAAGAAGTATGCTCGTAAAAAGTATGCTTCTGAGGTCTGTGTTTTCTTGAGCAAATGTACACACTCGCAGAGCATGCTATAAATGAGCATACTATATAGTAGCAAACAAGCGTGCTTTTTTAGTAGCATGTGTATTCCAGGCTTAATGAGGGGCCATGTAATGTAGTGACCTTGAGGTATATCGGAGGCAAAGAGGTTCAAGCACGTAAATACGTAATAGTAATTTCACGATTTGAGGCTATTAAGTGATAGTTCTTCATTTTTATAAACGTGTTAATTAGTTGGTGTTTAAGTGAAGAGTCTGCACCGTGATAATGTAAAGCTTAGTAATAATTACCTACTTCTGCCATAAATTACGAGTTGCGTTATGAACGGCACGGCAGTACGCCTGCCAAAGTCGAGCAAAAAAGGCACGGCCGTACCATCCTTTTCTCGAAGCCATTAAATAGGAGATACTAGATAAGGACCCACATTTTTCAATGACCGAGAGGTATTTCATAGCTTTAATATGTATCCAAATTCTATTAATTTTGAACCATTAGTTTAAGAATAATTTTAAATCAAAGCCCCGAGTCAGTGACACGGCATCGTGGTAGACCGCAAAGCGCACCGCAAGCGATGGCGCGAAGAGACATCTTCAGCGACTATCAGTGGTGTTGGACCGCAATGAATGGAAATCTCGAGTGGAGGCCTTTGCCCAGCAGTGGGACAGTGCGGGCTAACAACTACAACAATAACAACAAAGATCCTTAACTTTGTCACTGACACTCTACTCACACACTCACTCAGTGATCTAACGATCATCGAAATTCGAAGGTACTTCTAGCCGATCTACAAGCTCCTTTGGAACCCAGTTAGTGTTTGGCCTACAAAGTTCCATTTTCTAGATATTAGGTTCGTCGTGTAAGAAGTACCTACTGTGGAAACCACGATATACTACTTATATATTTTTTTGTAATTACATAGCTACATTATGATATGTACTTACATATAAAATACCGAGACCCAAGACAAATATTTGCAGAACATGCAAATATTTTTTTAACCAGATGGATAGAATCAAACCACGCCACAGCGGTCGTTGTCGTAGTTATACTATGAAAGTTTGAAATCACGTAGTTTAAAGTGAGTTTCTCACTACTAGTAAACAACAAGGGTTCAGATCGCCCCCTTTCTGGATAACACGAACTCGAACCACCACTTTCTAAAGTTGTATAGGAAACCTCTACGCCGAGAACAATGTGGGTGTTCTATCAGGTCCTCATATTTATTTCCCATTCGTATTTAAATATTTTTCCTACATATTTTTATGCATAAAAATAGGTAATATGCGCAATTTTTCAGCTAGAAATTGTAAATTCGAATTTCTAGCTGAAAAATTGCGCATATTACCTATTTTTATGCATAAAAATATGTAGGAAAAATATTTAAATACGAATGGGAAATAAATATGAGGACCTGATAGAACACCCACATTGTTGATTGTGGGTAGTATCAGTGGGTAGAGCATCAGTGGGTAGTAAAAACCCAAAAAATTTCACAATATAAGCAGTCAGACGAATACCGATAAGTAGAAAACCTACATAGTTGTTTATGCGCTGTAAATAGACTTATAGCCTGGACTTAAACGGCTCAACATTCTCCGAAGCACGAAAGCGCCCAGTGCTAAATGCTATAAACGTGCTGTTGGTAGCATTTACCAGATAGCGCCGTTTATTTCATTATTTAGTACTGCGTTGAGCAAAGGAAGAGGCAAACAACAGAAAATCATCTGTTTCAGAGAAACTCTCAGATGAGATTTTTTTTCTTTTGTTTTGAAAAAATATTTATAAAATTACTTGGACAAACTATTTGAAGTTTTTGAAAATGTCAGATAAACCATAAAATAGCATTTATTTCAATCATTGAATAGAATCGAATAACTTATAGGGTAATCTCCGTCTTTGGAACCCAAGCCAACCTCACCTCAGGGTTCAGGTGGCGGCTATACTATATACAACTCCTGGCTGCCGTCGCACAGTGGCTAAGGCCTTATGGGCTATAATGGTTGAAATTGGATTCTACGTATTTATAAAAGTATTTTATGTTCTATCCTTGTTATGTTATGTCCCCCCCAACCTGGGCCATCGTCACCACCGCGACTGCCACCGACGCGACCGCCACGAAGATAAGAAATTGCCATTGAAACAGTGACCTACCTACCTCGGAGATTCAGAACTGGATAACCAAAATAGAACAGTGTCTTAGTGAAGTGTGCTCGATTTCTACCGAGAAAAAACAACCTAGATACCTTACTTAAGTTCCGGAGTCAAGGTTTTGTGATGTTGTAAACTCTTAACAAAATATTTCTACTTACCATGCCGCTGTAAGAATACTGACCCAATTTATTCACAGTGTTCACAATTAATAATAATTTTTTTACTTCTAAGCAAAGACTCAATGAAGAATTTGATGTTTGTAAATTTTAACTAGAATGCTGTATTGCAAATTATAAAAACAACAATTTGCCTTCTAGACAAGGGTATAGATTACATTATTAAGGTTACCTACATCTAAATTTATTCATAAGCATGTCAAAAGTTAGCCCTAAATAGCATTAAGATTATTTTTATAATAATTGTTAGTATAATATTAAGTTTATTGATTTGATTTATTCAATCACATCAGTTTAATTCTTAGCATTATTTTTCGCCCGAGATACAGGTCTTCCTAGTTCGGGAATATTGTAAAATGATTACCTCTATTTCAATATTTTAATCCGTATGTTAATTTTGGCACTAAGAAAAAGAATAAAGATTACTATTACTATTATTTTAATATGTATGATTTTTTTTTGTCATTTCCTTCTTTTGGAATTGTATTCTACGTATCGATATGAGTATTTATGTTCTCTAGCTTTTTTTCGTAAAGTTCATACTTTTGTAGTCAAAAATGTATGAAAATTCCTTTTTTTCCCCGATGTTTGTAGAAACATGCATACTTATTAAACTACCAGAATAAAAAATAAACATAAGGCCAGTTACATGAATAGATCCCTTGAAATAAATAAATAAATAAATAATCCAGGACATTATCACACAGCATCATGTAGCCCCAAACTAAGCAGAGCTTGTATTATGGGAACAACATGATTGATATACTACATAGATACATTTTTTTTTGTAAATACATACATATCATACATAGAAAACACCCAGACCCGAGACAAATATCTGCTGAACATGCAAACATTTGTCCCGCAGCGGGAATCGAACCCGCAACCTTCTGCGTCACAGGCGGGCCTTCGCCCACTGCGCCACAGAGGTCGTCAAGTAGTAATCAAATAGTAATCAATATCCCACACCCCTTAAAGGTTTAGATAAAAACAAACGGTAAACAATGGGTTGCAGTAAGTATCTATTGTTTTTAATTGTAGTAAATGCAGGTGTTACTTCTGTATTTTTTATAAGTACTTTCATTGGATACAGAGTAATTGGTGCATTTTTGTGCAAACACCTGCGTTATTGTCACAACACCAAATAATTGTTTAGGATCTCTAAACAATAACCTTGGGGTAGGTAGTTACATGAATAGGCCTTTTATGGTAATCCCACATCACTTGGAGGTTTAGATAAAAACAAACGCAAAGCAATGGTTTACTAAGTTAGGCAATCTATTGTTTTAATTTAAGTAGATACAGGTGCTATTAGGTAAATTCATAAATAGATCCTACTTTAACCAAATATCCCTGGTATGTGATTAGATTTCGTAATACATACACTACCTCTTACTACCCGTATTTAAAAAAAAATTTACGTACTTACTTAGTATTTTTCAAAGTTGGCTCAAAATGGTTCGTGAATGGTCAAATCAAGTCTTGAATTATTCGTCTTTAAAGTTGAGTGAAGACCGCGGCTCGGCAAACGTAGTGTAGGACGCCCTCCGGCCAGGTGCAGTGACGATTTGCGTAAGGCTGCTGGTAGAAGCTGGATGCGTCGAGCTCAGAACAGGGCGCAATGGCGCTCATTAGGGAAGGCCTATGTCCAGCAGTGGACTGCTATAGACTGATGATGACGATGATGAAAGTAAAGTGGCAGTATTAAAAATAACATGGAATTAATATGTGATATCATACAGGTTAGACAAAAATTTATGAAAAAACGACCAAAGCTAAGGGTTGCTTTATTGTTTTTATGGTTCTTAGTGACCTCATAATAGTTTCGAAATTTTACGATGCGCAGATACATGCCATTTTATCTTTTCCGCCATACAAACAAACTTCATAGTGCCATAACTCATAAAATTTTCAGGAAATTGTTTTTTTTTTGTGGAATTGTTTACAATTGTACCAGTGGAATTGATTTGGAATCAATAAAAATATTTTCCAAATAACAAATTTAAATATTTAATTTTCAAGTAATTTTAAGTCCATCACAAGGCAATTCCAGCCCTTCGTGCGACGGACAGTAGTGGCGAGAAGCTGTGCTCTACGTATCCGAATCCGCATACCCAGTGTGGGGTTTATAGACATATCCCCCTTCTTATTAGGGGAGGCCAATGTCAACAGAGGACTGATGTTATTGGCCGGTGTTGATGTCGTTTGATTTATGAAATTACATATTGTATTTTCAAATAATTAAAGGGCTAGGTTAGAATAGAAGTTTCATGGCATAGCTACGGCATCGTACCGAGTATTTCTAGCGGTTACGTATCGGAAATTTAACGATGGGTTGTGCTGATTTTTGTAGAATTGTTAATTGTTCATTATATTTGTAATTTTTGTGCAGATTCGCCGCAACGCAGTGTTGTGGCTTAAAAGTTACAGATACTTTTAATCAAGGATATTTTATTAGGAAGTGCAGCACGCTTAGATTAAAAACGTGTGCCAAAAAATTGCGCTTAAGGGGGTGAATACATTTGGTTTGGTTTGGCAGAATACATTAGGCACAGATTTTTGCTCAAAGCGCGCACTCCCATAATAAATATCTGCCTATTCATTGGTTTTAACTAAAAGGAGATATATATGATAGAGTAAGTTTGCAAACCTGTGGCTCGACGACCTTACTCGCTGGTGTGTCACCCTAAGTACACGTACTTTAAAACCTTCGAGTAAGTTCGTTGGCGAGCCTTACGAAGCTTCTTCTATGGCTAGCATTACGTACTTTATTGTCAATAGTATTGTGTGTGGGCCGGCTAGCCTATCGATGCCATCGCAATACAGTGTGAGCAACCTTCACGTGTGTCATTGTCATTGCGGTAAATTTGTGATCTTAAAAACCGTACGTCTATTACCCCTTTAACACGTGATAGTCAACTACGACGCGTTGATTGTGCACCATCGGTCGCCGTAAATTTTTGCGATGCATCGTCGCACCGCTGTGTTGTGGCTTCGCTGTTACCATGCTGTTACTAAGATTAATTATGCTAGCACCTACCAATATACCTAATCAACAAAGTTTCGCGTTGTAAACGCGATACGTGTTTATGTTTAGTTGTTTGGTTGGATGCATCTATAGATGTTTGTTACCACTTAACGTCAAAACAATGGATTGAGCGGGAACTTTGCATGCATAAAGTTCTAGACCGGAAGTTCTAGATTCCTCTTAACCAAATATCACGTGAGTGGATCTACGGATGGAAGCTAAACTAGCGTTGAATAAAAATCATTATCATCATCAGTCTATAGCAGTCCACTGCTGGAAATAGGTATATCCCAATGAGAGCTATTGTGCCCTGTCCTCAATTCCACGCATCCAACTTCTACCAGCAGCCGTTCGCAAATCATCACTAAGGTTGAAGAGCGTCTTTTACTACATTTGCCGAGTTATGGACTCCTTCAAGACCTCGTTTACCCCAACGGTTATCAGTTCTTCGGAAGGTATGGCCAGCCCACTGCCACTTCAAATTACGAATCCTCTGAGCTATGTCAACAACTTTAGTTATGTTTATGTCCGATAGTTTCGTTGCGGATCCTAGCCTTCCATAGCTCGCTGAGTCATTTTAAATTGGTGGACGTATTAAGCCGGCTTCAGGCTACGCTATACTATTGTGCTATATAGTACCTATAGCACACTACGCGAGTTTTTGTGGTTTCGTAATGAGTCTATATATGTCTCTCTCTATATATATATATATATATATAGATGCTGGCTATATATATTTAAAAGAGAAGTATACTCACTCACTCACTGACACACTCATTACGAAACCACAAAAACTATAAGGACTATAGATTTGAAATTAGGCACAGCCAGTCTATGAGGGGTGTAGGCGCTCACTAAGAAACGATTTTTGAAAATTCCCACCCCAAGGGGTTGAAAAGGGGAAAAAAGTTTGTATGAATAATCGTAATCCTTGAACTTGGAAACTTAAAACCTGGGACATGTATTATTCCATACAATCAATGAAGATTGGTGTTATTGAAAATTTGGAATAATCCTCGAGAGGGTGCAATAGGGTAGTAAAGTTTGTATGGGAAAATCTTAGCGCGAGGTGTGATTTTCTTGAAACTTCGTCAGAACACTTTGAATATTAAATAACAAAAAAAACCGCATACCAGGTTTTTGAAAAAAAAACACCTTAATGGAGAGTAATATATACTTATAAAATGTTTTGTCATGAAAGAATGACGGATCAACGCACAGTCTAAACCGATGATTGTAGAGACCTTATACTTGGAAGGTGTGTTCTTTGTATGACGTAGCCACGTAGGCATGGGGCAAGGGGGTGAAAAATGGGGGCAAAGTTTGTATGTGACAACGTGATTCCTTAATCCAATCTACTTAAAATTTTGCATAAACATTCTTCATAAACGTCCCGCATTATTTATTTATATAACAGAATCGATGGAAGATGTGTTTCGTATTTTATTGAAACTCATCGCCTAACGGGGTTCAAAGGGGTAGAGAGTTATTTTGGGGGTGTTGATATCAATACATTTTAGTGCTTTTGATTTAAATAAAATTTTAGTTTTGACACATTCGAAATCAATCCGGTCTCTTTAAAATTGGAATGTCAAATCATCGAGATATTTATACTCTAGAGCCACATACGTGGAAAAAAGTATCGATTGCACCGACATTGAACACTTTTCAAGCGACATAAGGTCTAAATTAGTGCAAATTTGGCATTTTGAAGTTTATTTATGTTAAATACGATTGGACGATTTTTGACAGTTTTCACTTGAAAAATGTGACTCTATAGAGTACTTTCTTATTTCGTGTCAAATATTAAGTCCTTACCTATGAAATTGGCGTTTTGTAAGGAGAATTTAGAGAAAATTTAGAAAATTGAATGATGGTACGTTCAGAATATAAGTTAATTTTGTATATGACAGTTGAATTAAAAATATGTACAAAATAAAATAGACTGAAAAAACGCCAATTTCATAGGTAAGGTCCTAATATAAAAGAATATTTAAATCAAAAATACTGAGGAGTATTAATATCAACATGAACATTGTAGTTCAGTGTTATTTGTTGTAAGTTCGTCTGTATGTTTGTTCGAGCTTAACTCTCAAACCGTTGTGTGCGTTACTCCAGTGGCATGTCGACTCGGATCGGGATGAAATTTACAGAAAAATTAGAACACCATGTCCTGTAAATGTGCCCCAAAAATCAAATTTGTGCCTATTAAGGTACCAGAGTTATTCGAGAAAATAAGATGCCGCTGCAGTAACGCCTGAAAACGTTTTAAGATAGTATAAATTTGTGCATGCACAAAAGATAATTATTATATCTTAAAAGATAATTGTTATATCATAACAGCTAATTTTTAAAGATATTTGTGCATGCACATGCTATCTTTTAAGATAGCTTATATTTGTGCATGTCACTGGCCAAACAGCGACATTTGTGCGACCTGTGGTTTATGCAGAAACCACATATCGCACAAATGCCAGTGTTTGGCGAGTCATCATCAAGATCATCATCATCAGCCTATAGCAGTCCACTGCTGGACATATGCCTCCCCTAATAAGCGCCATTGCGCCCCGTCCTGAGCTCGACGCATCCAATTTCTACCAGCAGCCTTTCGCAGATCGTCACTCCACCTCGCTGGAGGGCGTCCTACACTACGTTTGCCGAGCCACGGTCTCCACTCAAGAACTTGTTGACCCCAACGGTTATCGGTTCTTCGGCAGATATGGCCAGCCCACTGCCACTTCAGCTTGCTAATTCTCAGAGCTATGTCGACAATTTTAGTTCTATGTCGGATAGTCTCGTTGCGGATTCTATCCTTCAGAGAAACTCCAAGCATGGCTCGTTCCATAGCTCACTGAGCAACTTTAAACTGGTGGACATACTGGCCAGTGACATGCACAAATATAAGCTACCTTTTAAGCTACTTTAAATTTGGCTAAGGCTAATTTGGCTAAGGGATAAAAAAAACCACGCCGCTGCGTTTTAGGCGTTACTGCAGCGGCATCTCATTTTTTCGAATAACTCTGGTACCTTAATAGGCACAAATTTGATTTTTGGAGCACATTTACAGAAGATGGTGTTCTAATTTTTCTGTAAATTTCATCCTGATCCGATTCGACATGCCGCTGGAGTAATGCACACAAACCGTTCATCCAATCTATATAGAATTTGGTAGGTCTATATGTCGTATTTGATATTTTTGCTTGGAAGTATTATGAGATATATCAGACAGGGGACATCAAGATATGGAGTCCCATTAGGGGCCAAAGTTCATTCCAAAATAGTTACAATTTTAATTCTAGAATGTATAGATCATTGGATAAGTTAAATCGTTGGTAGTCAGACACAAGTCCAAATATTGAGTTTGGCATACATGCCTCCTCACTAAGTGCACAGAGCTCACAGTCAGAACACATAAAAAACAGCTCGGTCCCTAGAACAAGTGTGTTTTCAGCACTTATACATAATACATTACTGAATTTTAGCATAGTAACTCTATTTCACGTGGGAAGGACAGATAAAGATGAAAGTTGGAGGGGTACCAATCATTTCTCAAGATTATGAGTAGGGATATGAGTAGGGATATCGATCCCGTTCCACTCCCAATGTATATGTATATGTATATATATATATATATATATATATATATATATATATATATATATATATATATATATATATTGACTTGCCGATGAGTCACCAACGGCCAAAGGAGCAATAATTGGCTCGTAAAAGGGAGTGGAAATGGGAGTGGAACGGGATCGATATCCCTACTCATATCCCGAGCCAATTATTGCTCCTTTAGCCGTTGGCGACTCATCGGCAAGTCAATATATATATATATAGACTTGCCGATGAGTCGCCAACGGCCAAAGGAGCAATAATTGGCTCGTAAAAGGGAGTGGAAATGGGAGTGGAACGGGATCGACAATGCGCCCGGGTACCGACCCGGACCTAACCTGGTAATATAGGTAATGTAGGTTGGTACTTTTTATTCCATACATTGTTAGGGTTACTAGGTAACTTAAAAAGCGTATACGCGTAAACGAAGTTGCAGGCGGGTCAGCTAGTTAAATATATAGCAAGCTCAGTTGACCGCGATGCGGGACGGCCGGGGGTGAGGGAGAAGGAAAAGGGCAGCGCGTGATATAGCACAGTATGAACTCAGCGCATCGCAACAATTTTAAAGGGATAGTAAGCCAATAATATATAGTACAATACAGTGTGAACGTGGCCATAAAAATGTATGGTGCGCGAGAGTGCTATGAGCTATATACTATATGCTATTATATTATAGCGTAGTCTGAAGCCAGCTTTACTGTTAGGTAGAGAGTCGAAACGTGGAGTTTCGACTCTGTATGTTTTAATAAAAATACAAATTTTGTAAAAATATTCAACAACTCATGATATCATTAACTTTCTATACCTTAGTATACCTACTTACATTACCTGATACTCACAATACAGGAGAAAAACTCAACTGAAAATAAAAATGGATCATATTGAGAAACGTTTTCCTTGTCAGTTTAAAAGTAAATAATGATTGTTGAAAAGGATTTAAGTAAACATATTTATTTATCAAAGAATTGAAGAACGTTTCTCTCGATTGAAAATAATGTGGGTCTTGTGGATGGGTGGCAAACAAGAGATGGGTGGAAGAACTAGCAATCTAGCTTAGCCATTTATTTGAGTTAAATTCGTTTGACTCGAAATGAGATCTTGCGAAGTACTTTTGGCATTAAAAAATACCGGTCAAGTGCGAGATGGACCCGAAGTAATTACCATCATACAAGATGGTATTATTTAATTTTTAAATAGTTTTTACTATGTTTTAAATAAGCGGCAAGAGATGTACCTAGGTATAGGTACTACTGTTTCAAAAGATTAATCTGAAAACATTACCTTAAAAAGTTATGTATACCCTAGGTATAAAAAAAAAGTTGTTTTATCTCACGAAGACGTGCATTTTGTTTTAGTGTGCGTAAGCTCAGAAGCTGTCAGGAGCTCTCAGTCTGTCTCGGCCTCGTTTAATTTCTCTATGGTCTCGGCCGAGACACGGTCCGAGTGTTCATTGTAACCGCGCCAAAACGCGGAATTTACGGCGAGTACAGTCAGCATAGCAACTCGTAAAGCGTTAAGTTGTTCGTGGTGAAGTATTTATATTTAATATATTTAATTATGAACTTAGGGTCACAGTTTATAGCTATTGTTTACCATCTCTTGAAAAAGCAATTTTCAATTTACCCTCTATCACACGGAGCTTAACTGGGATTTTTCTCACCTCAGAAACATTACCCAATGTACAGCTGAAGCTACAGGTGTTAGCGTAAGAACTGTGCCGTGTTAAAAGATGAAAAAACATTTACCTCCTCAAAGTTACGTTATCCTAACTATAGTTTCTCAATCGATGTCGTCCACGTTCAATGCAAAATTTTAATTTAGAAAATAATGAAATTCCAAGGATTGCTAAATTAAAATATTGTCTTTAACGGTTGTCTCGAAACACTTCGTAGGTGTTACTGAAATTAGGATGCAAATGGCGTCGCTTTAGAAGACCCTCCTCCTAAAATGCGTGGAGTGCGGAATACATTAGGTTCCAAGAAAAAATATTTAGTATAAGTATGGAAAAAATAAACGCCAAAACACAAAATTGAGAGAGGGGTGGGGGGAATGTATTTTTTTTTATAGTTTATAGGCTTACTTACGTTTGACCGCGTTCTTACCTGTTGGTAAGTGAAGATGCGGTCGAAGATGTAGCACGCTTGCCTAGAATGTACCTAATAACTCTACGCTTGAAGACGTTTGGAGTACTGGGGTGTGGAAACCTTCGACCTAAGACTACTCAAAAATACCCACCAACCTCTCTGTCGGTTTTGCTGCGGAAAGGATTTATTTTAAAAAGTTGTAAAAATTCTTCTTCTTCTTTTATTTATAGCCTCTGTGGTCCACTGCGTCCACAACTAAAACAGCCGAGATAACAACGAAATGTCATTTTCATTGTCAAATTATGGCAATTTTGGCGTTTGGCCATGTCAAAACATTAACGCTATCAAATGTGCGAAAATGACATCTAGTTAGACAAAATAACGTGAAAAATCAGAATTTTCACAAAATTAATACTTTGAAAAAATATTTATTTCCGCAGTACGCCAATTCAGATAAAGGCTTCCTAGGTGTAGACCTATCTGAGAAATAAATTTCAGCCGCCTAGCTCACTACACCTAAACAAAAGTTGAATATTATTTTGTTATACTAGCTTACTTGTAATATAGCCTCTTCCAGTTTGAAGTCGGTTAAAAAATATTATATTTTTTTTGCGGACGGTACTAATACCTGCGTCAATATTGACGTTACGCACACAAATACACCTATCGATACACTTCACTACTACAACCAAGGCAAACCCGCCTTCGTGAAATAGAATAACTATACCGATACGTAGCAATCTTAATCACTTGACACATAACGTAAGTCTTTCTAGGTTAAAATTTTGATCATTTTACCCTGTGACGTGTGTACGTATTACTAACTTACGAACTTACTCACATGTTATTAATGTAGGTATCTCAGTGTTATTATTATTAAATAATAAAATAATAATAATAAATCTTATGTAATTTATATGTAGTTTATCTTTAGGTATAAATCAATAAAACAGTAGGTAGATAAATAAATTGGTTGTGTTAAAAGTAGGTTATTTTAAATATGCCTACCATATAACAAAACACAGGTTTGGATGGTAGAAAATTCTCCTAGAATTAAGCCCACCTTTTGGTTCATTTATTGAGTAAAAAAATGGGTAAATATAAATAATTAAATACAGTGAAAATTTCACTACCTACAATATCAACCTATCTGAAATCAATCCTAACTGTTCATCAGATACGGGATGCGGGATGGTAGCCCGCTGACAGATAGAGGACGGAAAGCGGATTGTAATAGGGTTCCATTGGGTACCTTCGGGTACCGAACCCAAGACTTTGAATATTTATGATCCGTGCTTCGGAGATCTGGCTTTTTCAGTCAAATCTGAACTGCCGGCACTGGATATGAAGAAGAAGACTGCCTGTGTAAGAATGTATAGTAAGATATCAAAATATTTAATAATTATTTATATAAAAGTAGCAAATTTATATGACGTAAATAAATTAATTTGTAAATATTAAATCTTAGGTAATTAATGAATATTATATTGCATGCTAGTATTATAGTGAGATATGAGTGCTTTTTACTAAGACCTCCTTTCTTTATACCATGTTTGACGCAATAAATATTTTGAACCTTTGAATCTTTTAAGCTTTAGGTAACAATAAGGTGGTCTTACATAACGTGTCATTTTTGCTAGTAATTTTACCAACCAGCTATTTCGCTGACTGGTGGCAGACACAGACTCAGGTGACAGGGCAGGGTGTCTGAAACGCCGAATGGGGTTGAAAGTTTAGGTTACGGACACGAAGTAAGCGGGGCGGCGCGGCGGCGCAAGGAATGGCGCGTTTCAATCATTGACGTAATATTAGTAAACTTTAGTATAGACCACAGATATAGAAGACAACTAGATAAAGCTTTAAAATTCACTATGATCTGAACGTCAACTCATACGGCTGATCTCTACTTTTTTATGTCCATATATTATTTGCTAGAAAGAGATGCATACTTTATCTCAATGCGATTGCTGCAAATTCGTACCAGGGAATTTTATGAAACTGCATAGAATTGTGTTCGAGCGCCCTGGTACGATTAACTTTTTGATCTACTTTGAAGTCGCATAGATAAACGTATGCGTTTCTTTCTAACTGATGATATTGGACATAAGAAAGTAGGGATCAGCCATATGAGTTGATGTTCAGAACATAGTGAATTTTAAGGCTTTATATAGTTCTTTTCGTTGTCTAGTTAGTTGTTTAGTTGTCTTTTATATCTGTGCGTCTAAGCGTCGTTGACATACCTATACATCAATCATAAATGTCGCAATGCCATATTTGGAGTAACTTAGACGCACCTTAGACGCTATACCGTTTTAATAGTGTTCTATGTCGCTTGTCCGCTAATGTCATAGAAGTTCATTCACTATCATGTGAACCAACAGCGAATAAGACAGCAATGGAGAAGCTGTTTGTAATAAAACAAAAAAATAATTATGAACATTTTATTACATTTTTGAAAAAACTTAATCTTAATTATTATAATATTAATTCGCCTTAATTAATATTTATTAATTATAACTATTAATTAAAGCGAAAAGTACACTGATGAGTGTGTCTGTCAGTGAGTTGAGATCTCAGAAACTACAAGGCCTAGGGATACGAAATTGTATTTACAAATAATTTCAGAACTACATTAATATTTTTTTGTGGATCCAGCTTCAGTTCACAACGTTGACAATGTCTTATACTGTACTCAGTTTTTTTACATAGATCAAACACATCCTTGTAAAAACAAACAGTTGAAAACAATCCTCCGATGTTTTTAATAACGATCAAATTGTGGAATGTCATTTTTTATCCATCAAAGAGTTATAACAAATTTCACACATATCCTTCTTTATAATGTGGCGTACAACGTATCCCAATAATACCCCACAATTTGATCAATTCTTCAAGCCTTCATTTCCTAACGTATTCATTTGAATCATTATAGAAGAATACTCACATGCAAAGTTAGTTTTGCGTTTTTATTTAGCCTATTGTAACGTTTAGTTGTTGTATAAACGTCTGAGAGGAGAAAGTGGGCGGAGCATACGACTGACTTTTTGTCATACTTAAATGGCTTGTAATAAATATAATATCGGGCTTTTGCTATAATAGCTGTCCATTCAGAACACCTTATAGGGTTTCTAGGAAAACTAAAAACAAAACACAAAAATGTTGTTAATTGTTATGAAGGGAAATAATTATTATCAATTCGTAACTTAAAATAATTTTGACTTGGCAAATTTTTGTTCGGTAAACTAAAATTATTTTGACACACCAACAATTTTATGTAATAAAAAAAATATAAAAGTAATCGACTCCGTAGCTTTTTGATTGAACACGCTTTGCGCGTCACTCTCGTGTCAATTAATTGTGAAAAAGAAAATGAAAATTATGGAATTAAATGGAAATCCTCGATGTAGTTATATAAAATTGCTACAATACGTACTTATAATATGAAACACCATCTTTTTATCAAGTATCTGCTGTTATTCGGGTAGCTTCTTACTGAGCACATTAGCATCGCGCCGCATTGTAGTTGGTGCGGGGCAGCGTGGTGGCAGCCTAAAGACTAGTCAAAAATTCTGTGCAGTAGGCAGCATGCGCGTCCTTTTGGAACAGATATTATATTTCCATGCCTATACCTTTTGTATGAAATCTCTTTGGTTTCAATGCATAGATTTGTGTTGGCGCGCCGCTCCCCGTGCCGCGCCGCTCTTCGCGACCGCGGCCTTATCCTCCCCGACCACAACCGATTTTTTCACCGATTTTTTGTAGGACATTTAGGGAGGAGCACGTGATGGACAGAGCGTATACCAACCAGGTTGGTTTGACGAAGGAAGTAACGCCTTAAGAGCTAAAATGGAATTTTCCAGAAAACGAAATTTTCATACATATTTCAAAGTGCCCAAAGTCCAAAACGTTTCGGAAATAAGTTATAGAATATAAAATGCTTATATCAATACGTAGAATCCAATTCCAACTATCCATTTTAGCTCTTAAGGCCTTACTTTCCTCCGTTAATCCAACCTGGGTGGTGCACGCACTGTCCATAACGTGCTCTTCCCTAACTGTTCGATTTTCTGTTCTACAAAAAGTCGGTCGTCTGCGGGGAGCCCAAGAAGTAATTGATTTTATACATATAGTCCATAGTTATAATCAAAATGATAATATATGAAAACCGACAAAAAAAAAATATACAAAGCGCGTACGTAATAGGTACCTCTTGATTTTACAGGCGTCTATAGGCTACGGAAACCGCTTACAATCAAGAGGACCGTATGCCTGTTTGCTAACTATAAAAAAAATCCTAAAAAAATAAGCACAAATTTGTCAGATTTTTGTGATTGTTATAATGTATTAGGTATGAGAATAGGTCGTAAAGTATATTTCATACTACTAGGTCACGAGGGTTCTCCCAGTGTTTTTTTTTAATATTCATTAATTGGATAAAAATTGGGAAAATTAGAGGGGTGTAAGGGGTTCCAACCCCCATCTCCGGAACCCAAGCAAACCTCACCTGCACGTGGTACACCCTGCTAACTAACAAACGGGGCTCTGGCGGCCGGCTGATTGCTGCATAGCGCAGCCTAACACCGGCACAGCTAAATCCCCTGGCCGCCGACGAGCAGCAGCGTCGGCGGTGCGAGAAGCTGTACCCTGCGATCCCCAACTCGCATGCCCACCGTGGGAATTATGGGCATATCCCCCTTCTTATAGGGGAGGCCTATGTCCAGCAGTGGACTGAATAGACTGTTGTTGAGTGTTGTTGTGGATAAAAATTTGAGGTAAAGAAATGTCATAATATTTTTTATATCTCAAGTTTTTATCCCTTTATTTAATTGCAGTTTGTAAATCAATGTTTGTATATGTTTATCTTTATGCTTTCCGAAACCATTGATCAGATTGTGTGATATAAAAAAAAACCACTCAAACGTTGCAGGCGGGTCAGTAATAAACATAACGTTAATTTTATAAAATATTCCACTATTTTGAGTCAAGTGTAGTCTTTGAGCCTATACCTATCTTGTGTAATACAGTTTCCTCTACGTCTCTTGCGTGATGTAATAATCTGTCTCTTTCAATGATTTTAATTGAATCATTACAAATAAACCACTTTCTTATGCGACTACAGGTAGTTACAATAAAAATATTAATAAACTATCAAATTGAGCCAAGAGAAATAACTGAACGTAGTGAAACCCAAGTTGTAATCCTGATTTCGATTATGCGCGCCATCTATCTTTAACCTTGTGGGGACTTCTGCAAACCCGTCTAGAAAACGAGAACCTACACACAACACTCATGATGCTCGGGTTTTCGCAGTTAAAGGATTTATAAATAATACCTGCTGGTAGATGGCATGACACAAACACAGAGTGATACCTAATCATAGAATGATCACTATAACTTGTATAAATAATATACCTAGGTACTTAAGTATAGTTTTTGCTGATATATGCATCGATATATACTGTTATTATCGTTTGTATAGGTATACGTACCTACCATGGAATAACTTTACAATCACAATTATATATACTAGTACCTAAATAGTAAAACTCCTTTGTAGGTAGGTACCAGTTGATCATGAAAATTTAGTACTAGTAGATACTAGAAAACTCCATGAAGTTGATAAGACTAGTTGATAACATGGAATTAATAATAATACTTTAGGAAACCTCTTTGGTTGATATAAGTATACATTCCTGTAATTATTTATTTAATTCTTTATTGCACTTTACAAAAGATAAATGTACAAATGGTGGACTTAATGCTAGAAAGCATTTTCTGCCAGTCAACCATGACAGGTAAAAAGTTGTGGTTGGCGTGCATAAACATAATTATCAAAATGAACAAGAAAAGAAAAATTAAACATAAAACACAAACTACTTCTAACTTAAAAAACAAATCTCCCTCTCGCTCGCACTATTCAACATTTTTGAAAACAGCAAACCTTCACGCCCTAGAAAATAACAATACAAAGGTTCAGCAAGAATATTATGTTGAACCCAACACGTTTTCCTACCATAAAATTTTCACCAAAATTGATCACAATGCAATGGTGCAAGTTTTTTGGTAAGAAAACTTGATAGAATCAAAATATTACTGAACCTTTGTATTGTTATTTTCAAGGCCGTAAAGGTTAGCTATTTTGCATATACATTCAGTGATTTTATATCTTAAAAAATATCGAATAGTGCGAGCGAGAGGGAGGTTTGACCAGTATAGTCGCCTTAAAAAGAAAAAAATTATATACCTAATGGAAAAACTGTATATCCTGCTTCATCTTTTGCATTAAAATTGTAAACGTTACAAAATGGAAATGAAACAGAACGTAACGATCTTGCTTCTAATTGGAAGCCTAGGTTACGTATGCACTGACAGCCTTCCCAGACGGGCGAAATCGCGCGACCAACTCGCGCGAGCAAAACGCCCATCTGGGAAGGCTCTGACGGGTGGCTTGTTTAGTGCCTTGAGCCTAGCATGTCACGTTTGTGTAGTTTCCTAGGAATTCAACACGCAAACCCTCTAGTGCGTCCTCCGTGTCTTGTGTCTAAACACACTATAGCCGAAATTACGCGACGTAAGTTCGGCATGATTACGCCTATTTGAATTACAGATGTTATAGTTGATACTGGCAAAATTGTGAAACTATCCCAGAAGCCATTTAATAAAGAAGTGAAGTAAAGTGACACAATAAACCGAAATTACGTTGCGTTATGGCATACAGCCGAACTTGTCAAAATCAGTTGCGGAACTTAGGTCGCGTAATTTTCGGCAGTGTGTTTAGAGGATTATGCTCTATGCGCTAGCTACCTGTTAGTGTGTACTAGGGCTTGCATTCGAATATTCGAATAATTCGAATATTATTTTTGTTCGAATATTCGAATACTGATATTTCATTATTCGAATATTCGATTTAAATTAATAACACTGAATTCGGAACTCAGATGTGCATGAAATGCCACTTAAGAGTTCGCGCGATATATCCATACAAGACTATACAAGTTTACGTCGTCGTTCGGGTAAACAACATGTCGAACGATCCGATCCAAACCCAATAACTTTTATCGGGTTCGGAACACGGTTCGGATACACTCGGAAGTTTCGCGTAGTGCATTCGCGTAGTTGACGAGACTGTTCTGTCCATTCGTCTCTGTCGTTAACGTGAATGTTTATTTTCATGATTTTGTTAAAATACCAACTAACCCACATTTATAAGACTGTTTTTAGAGTGACATTACCGAGCCGGTCAAACGAACCCTTTGGTGCTGCTTTGTCCGTCCGTCCGTCCTTGGCGTGGTTTACTTCGGTGTACTTAAGAGATCACCTTGGTTAAGCAACTCTCCGCGTGGTCAATACTTGGATGGATGACTGTTTAGTGACCAATGTCTCGTTACGGTGACATACGTTTTTGTAATTTTTAAAAAAATAGTTCATGGAAAAAACGCGTTTAAGAATAAAATAAGTTAATATTTTAAACTTCTTCATGAAAATAACACTCAAAATAACAAAATAAGATGTGATTTTAATAAAATCATAGTTTTTTTCTATTATTCGAATAATATTCGAATAATTCGAATAGTACCCGAAAAAAATTCGAATATTCGAATATGAATATTTTCGAATATTTGCAAGCCCTAGTGTGTACGTAGCTTAAGGCTTTGTACAAACGAGAGGATTTTAAACTCCATCATCATCAGCTGTAGAAGTTAATTGACGGACATATGGACTTCAACGATATTACTGATTTTATAAAAACGCATAGCTTATGAAAATTGTTTTATATTTTAAAAAGTCTTACTATTTTAAATCATTGGGTAAGTCATACGAAACATGAGAGATCAGTCTTAAATATTAAGCTTCTTACAATATATTTATGTTTTATTCATAACGAACATCAGACATCAGTTTAAATTAATAAACGGGGTAGTTTATTAAAAAAATAGAATTGTTACGAATTAACAATACTTTTTTTATGAGACGAATTTACTTTGTGGCAAATGTACAATAAACCCTCATAATTATTTTTATTTATATTATAATTATGTTCTTATAATCTTCTATTCTGTTTTTTAATAAAACAGATATTATTATTTTAATGTAACGAACTAATACGAGTACCTATCAAAGATCAATCATTAACTATGTCGGTACTTAATTTATTCTGTTAACCTTACCATACCTATCTATTATGTAACACTAAAATATGCCCAATGTTCAAGAAACAATTGGCGGATAGTGCAAAATCGTTTACTCTCTGTTCCTTGATCAGTGCCTGAACGTCGCAACAGTGAAACACCTAGTCCCTTTTTATTACGACAGAAGCAGCTGAAGTCTTTCTAAATTATTTTTGGGTTTTTCTTTGATGTAACTATTATTTTGGGGCGAGGAACTCAAATGCCGCTTTTGCATCAGGGATGTCAATGTTGTAGTCGAAATGTTGCTCTTGATAGCTTCGCCGCTGCCATCTGCTTCTTCTTTTTCGTGCGAGGCTTCAAAGAAGTTCCATATTAAATTGTTCGAGTTCTTTATCATTTAAGGCCATCATTTATAAATACTTCTTCCGCTTATGTACGTGCGATGTAAATTGTTGTATGTATCTACGATGTAAAATGTCGGGTATCGCGAAAATTTACATCGTTGATTTAAAATAATGTTTACCTAGTGGACTTTAAATAAATAAATAATAAAATAAATAATGATGGACTATCACACAGCATCATGTAACTCCAAACTAAGCTGAGCTTGTGTTAAGGGAACCACATGATTGATATATTACATATATACTTAACATACATAGAAAAGACCCAGACCAGAGACAAATATCTGCAGAACATACAAACATTTGTCCCGCGGCGGGTATAGAACCCGCAACCTTCTGCGTCCCAGACGGACTTTAGGTAGGTAGGTCCTATAAATTTTTCAGTGTTTTGTTCAAAAGGTAGGTAGGTAATTGATTACATTATCCCTGAGCACCAGAGGATTTATTAACGCCCGCTTGGGAAGGCACTTTTGTGCCATCTATTATGTTTTTTTGAGACTAAGTTGTAAAGTTTCGCAAGTTCGTTCAGAAGGGAGGGATATAAGTCTGTTGTTCTGTAGCGAAGGTTCCGTTTGTTGATTTACTTTGTTTCTAATATCATAGATGGTGCTGTATGGAAATTAGCAAAGCGGCTAGAATTAAAATCTTAAACCAAACCCACTAACCTAGTAGGTACCTACTATACACCTGGGGTGGGCTGGCCATATCTGCCGAAGAACCGATAACCGTTGGGGTAAACGAGTTCTTGAGTGGAGACCGCGGCTCGGCAAACGTAGTGTAGGACGCCCTCCGGCCAGGTGGAGTGACGATCTGCGAAATGCTGCTGGTAGAACCTGGATGCGTCGAGCTCAGAACAGGGCGCAATGGCGCTCATTAGGGGAGGCCTATGTCCAGCAGTGGACTGCTATAGGCTGATGATGATGATGATACACCAATTTACTCTATAGATTTTTAACCTACAAAAAACGACTTTTTAATTTTTTTATAATAATCTATTTCAGGAAACTAAAGTACAGATTATACAAACTTATTCTACTTCCCATACAAAATTATTTTTATGCATACTTATTATATTATCATAATAATATTATGAATACGAAAGTCTGTATGAATGTTTGTTACCACGTATCTCCGTAACCACTTAACCAATTAAGATGAAATTTGGTATGTAATAAATTATTATATTGAAAAATTTACCTCTAAAGTGGTAGACGGGGGTGGCAAAATTTGTATGGGGAACAGAAAAAATCTTTACCAATAGACTTGAAATTTAGCACAGTACTGAAAATAAATGACCTGTTTCAGGATTTTTTGCAATTAAACCCCTAAAGCGATTAAAGGTTATCAATTTTAATGAACTTTGCAGACGGGACCCTAAAAAGTACATTTGCTACTTTTTGTAGCGATAATAAAACTTGGACAGGGTATGATAGGGAATGAAATTCACTATACGTAACCGGCTGTTGAATTGGTGACAAACGTGAACAGGAGCGGGAACAGGAACGAAAAAGGGAGTGAGAATGGGAGTAGTGAGAGGTTATGCAGTAATAATATGTTGGTACCTTTTTATTCCGCGCAAATAGTGGTAATAATAATAAACCTTTATGTAAATAATGAAACACGTTTTGACACATAAATTTCCAGGCGGGCGAAGCCGCGGGGCGCAGCTAGTAATATATAATATAGAAACGCTAATTGCTGACACGTGAAATAAGCGACAGTTTTATAATGAACTAGCGGCCCGTCCCGGTTCGCACGGGGTACGGCATTTTTTTCTAAAAATAAATATAGCTTATTATTACTCAGGGTGAATGTAGCTTTCCAAAGGTGAAATAATTTTTGAAATCGACACAGTAGTTTTTGAGTTTATTCATTACAAACATACATACAGTTTTTGAGTTTATTCATTACAAACACACACACAAAAATACAAATTTGCATCCCCAAAAATCATGGTAAAAATGCATCTCGGAATAAAATGTTTTTGCTCTTCGATATCTGAGTGCAAAAGCCGTTTTTATCCGCTAGAGGATAAAGTAAAATTGAATTCAGAATATTGTAAGCACTAAGTTTGTGAATTCAAAACATCATTAAACCGATTTACTTCTACCTCCACGGTGCCGAATTTATCATACAACCTTTTTAATTTGATAAAACCTCAGACTCAAAACCTTCTTGGTGTACTTTATAACCTCAGACTCAAAACCTTCTTGTTGTACTTTATTTATTTTTAACTTTAATTAAAAAACTAAAATGTTATAATCTTTTTTTTAATTTAGTAATTTTCTCGCTGAGGTGGGATGAAAAGTTTCGTGTTGCACTCGAGTGCAAAGATTTTTCACCTCGTGCTCTTTTGATTCCCTCGCTAACGCAGGATTCTTATTTTAGAATCCTTCGTTTGCTCGGTCATCAAAAAGCAAATTTACACTCTTGTTTAACAAATAAAAATTTTAATAAATCTAATAAATTTTTTTTTTCTTAGTACATATTTGTCACCCAGAACTGAGACAAATATCTGCAGATAATGCAAACATGTAGGTAGGAATCGAAACCGCCAAGGACTTTCACCCACTGCGCCACAGAGGTCGTCAGCCTGTTTTCGCTGTGGCTACCTTAGAAGAGTTAGCACATGAAAGGCATCTTAAATATTTTATAAAGACGACAAAAGTTTGTATGAGTGGGTGTGGAGTGTTTGTTTGTTCTCATTCTAATTCAACTCCGTAACGGTTGAACGGATTTAGATGAAACTTGGAAAAACATAGTTGGTGACCTGGATTAATACATGTACTACATGTTTTATCCGGATTTAGTATTAATTAAAATGAGATAGATACTTACATCATTGATTTAAATGAATCGGGAATAACCATAGATTTAGTATTATGCCAAGGAAAAAAATTCAACCTCTTTGGGAATAACCTACTTGAATACATTAAAAATGATGACTACAATATAAAAAAAATAGAACAGTGTTTCTTTGGAAATAGTTTTTATTATCTTAGAAATAAAGAAAGAAATATTGTTTTTAGTTGACACACAAAAAGGAAGGTTCACAAACAAAAGAATGATAGTGCAATCTACAAACAGTAGTTAAGACACAATAAAAAACACACAACACACATATCTACAATCATTTTAGCCTCTCCCCGTTGCGGCCAAACAGGCTTAGTCTCAGCGAAATGCTGCTACCAAACATGGGATGTCAGGTGGCAGCGCTGGATTTCAGACTTGAACTGATAATTGACGTCATAAGACGAGAACCGTTCACTACAAATAAATAAAATATTTTTTATACATACTACATAATCTTACCTAAAGGTGTAACAACACTGGCCCATCTGAAATTAATTGGTAACCATTAGTACCTACATAATGACGAAGTATTGCTTCGTAGGTCACGCATGTTTGAAACGCTCTACGATACAACGACCTGCGATCAACATGAGGCATGAAGGTTTAAAGCCTCATGTGCCTGTAATTTCACCGGCATACTGACCTTTTATCCGTAACGAAGCAAAGCTGTTTCTTGGCAGAAACAGGCATGGTAGTAGTGGGGGAGATCCGGGTAAGACGGGGTGTTGGGCAACACGGGGTAGCCGCCTTTTCTCGCGAAATAACCAACAAATGACGATCGTTGTGACGCGTGATTATGTGTTGCTGTGATGCTAATAAGTCAACGCAGTAACCGAGTAAAAAACGCAAGCCATACTTTTTTCCCTAAAAAAACCGGTATTTACCGATTTGCGTATTTGTTTATGACTTGCATAGCAGCAGTTTCAATTCGGCTCAAAATTACCCAAATGTATCTACAATCAGGTCTCCGCAGGGTCGGGCAAGATGGGGTATTTAGGTTTTTTTTTGTACATTATTAGATTTATGGCAATTAGTCGTTTTGAATACTGAAAACGTTAGGCCGATTACTAAACTACAAAGAAACATACAAAATGATAGAGAATCTATTGCAGTTTTTATTTTATAGCGATTCAAACCTTAGGGGCCCCGTCTTAACCGGCCATCTCCTACTTTCCCGGATGAGCCCTTCATAAAAAAAAACTCTGCTACTTCTACACCAAAAGGAAAAAAATACATCCACCAGCAATAATAAATAAAATACATACCTAGCCAACTATCTGATTCTGTATTTTTTTATTAAATCAGGCAAAGTAGACTACAAAAAACAAGCAAAAACCAAAAATAAAAATTATAAAAAACCCACGACATTTAAAAAGTACCTAACTGAAAAAGGATAAAATAATTTTACAACTCCCGACTTAAGAACTGAATAAAAAACAATGTGATAAATTAGAGATTTTTGTAGCGCTATACTTTCACCCTTAATGAGTAGGCCATGCCCCTACAGTGGGGACCTTTAAAAGTTGGTGATGATTTCTTATTTTTATTTACGATGAAATTTAAAATAGCGATGATTAAGCATTTTAGAGATAGAGCCTTCCCAGATGGGCGTTTTGCTGAATGTCACGTGGAAAGTGAAGTGCGTGCACACACCACGTGACATTCAGCAAGCCTGATTGGATACGTATGTCAATCGCGCGACCAACTCGCGCAAGCAAAACGCCCATCTGGGAAGGCTTTAACCCGAACCCATAACTGAAAAATGCAACAAAATAGGACTAGTAATTATTGGGAAAAATGGCAACATGGATTTGAGCAAACAGTGTTTGCTGCAGCGCGCCCTGGTGAACACCTATTTACGTCGTCCATCACCTCGTTGAGTCGACGACAATGCGAAAGTCGCTGGGCATACATGGATGGGAGCTTCGAGCAAAATTTTGCTCGAAGGGGATGGTAGAAGTGCAGGACAGAGGGGGTTGGCAAAAACTAAGGTAGGCCTATAGCCTATACCCAGCAGTGGGTGGTTCCAGGCTGAGATTATGTATATAAGATACCTACCTGCTTACCTATTTAATAAATAAGGCTGTTTTTGTAGAGAACCTTTTCTGTGAAATAATTAGCGAAAAAAACAGTGAATCTTTAGCTGAATTTAAAAGTTTATAAACATTTCGTTCTTACTGTAAACCTCCTGAAAGATGTCTAATTAGTAAAAACGAATAAAAAGTATATCTACCTATAGTTACTGCCCTCCGGGCTTGGACTTCGACACGAACATAAGAATCTGTGGAGAGGAACACAAACTAAATATATTAAAACGGTTTTTATTTTCGGTCAGTAACTGGTGTATCGGAACAACTTATTTGATTACTTACTGATGGAGTACTTTTAGAAATATTTTTGTTTATATTTTATTAGTTGTTTTTGATATGTTTGATATACCTCCTATAAGCCAAGCAGAGTTTCTTGCCAATTCTTCTATTTTTGGTCGCGACATGAATTGGTGTAAATTTGAAAAAATCACTTATTAAAGTGTTCCAAAAGGTTCCTATTGGGTAAAGTTATTTTTTATAAGTAAAGTCCTCCAGTCTTCAGTTAGGTCCTGTTCTGGTATAGCAATGACGTGTATATCGATCGGCGAGCAAATTTTTGTTGCTTTGCAGCTGAATATGGAACAAGCACATGGCCCACCTGATGTTAAGTGGCGACCATTACCTATCTCAAAGCAAAGCATCGTAGATCACACTTTTTGGAACGTGCTCTACGACGCAACGCCCAGAGTCCATCATCGCGCGCGAGGCATGAAGGCAATAAGCCTTTGTGCCTGTAATTTCACCGACACCCACACCCTTCAAACCAAACCACAGCAAAGCTGCTTCACGGCAGAAATAGGCATAGATATGTCTTATTAGAGAATTCCAGTCCAAATTCACTTATATTCCATTTCACTATACTTGTGTCGTATTACTAAGGTAGATTGAATAAAATAAAGATAAAAAAACTTAACTCCCTTCAGTAGGCTTGAGATTTTTCATCGTTAGGTACATACATATAGTGATTGTGATGTATAAGGATGACAGAGAATGTAACTTTCATTACCTAATACTATAAGCCTTACATATACATACTGTGTGTATTAATTAGCGCTAAGTTAATTAAAAACCTAACCTACCATATGACCTACTCTAAATAAAAGAGGAGGTGGTTAAAAATACCCTAATAGCTATCCTACATAAATGACTTTGAAGAGGATGATGAAACTAACGGAGCAGGCTGAGGAGTAGGCCTAGAAGCATACAGAGGAATAAGCAGATTAGCAGGCCGAGGAACAGCTTGAGGAGCAGACTGAGGGGCAGGCCAACGAGCAGACTGAGGATCAGGTCGATGAGCAGGCCGAAGAGCAGCCCGACGAGCTTCTATGGACTGGGTAGATGCTTGGGCCTAACAATCAAATGTTGAAGCAGTCCAGGTTCAGATGGGGCATCAGGTCCAGGTCTCCGTAAGGAAGCCTCATTGACGCAGAAATCCAGGTTTCAGAAGGGGGGTCTCAGGTCTGAGTCTCCGTGAAGACTCGTGTTAGGTCTCCGTGAAGGTGCTTCCATTGGATGTACTGTCCGTGTATTGAACTCTGATTTCGGGGTCTCGGACTGAACTGCCAGTATTGAACTCTGATCCGAACTCTGGTAGCGAACTGCCCAATTATCCGCCTGTTCCTGCTTTTAAAAGCTACAAGGTCAAATGTTCACAACATTTTAATATTAAAATGGGAATGTGTTAATGGACAGCATTTCTTAAGTTTAAGATTTATACTCTAGAATAGAAAACGTAGAAAAAGTGTCTGCACCAAAACTCCGCGCACGCTGTCAATTGCGCGGTCTTTTAACACTTTTCAAGCGGCTTTTGGTCTAAATTAGTGCAAATTTGGTATTTGAAGTTTATTTATGTGAACACGTGTAACACGCTTGGACGATTTTTGTTAAATTTCACTTGAAGATTGTCACTCTACGGAGTTCTTTATAATTATCTCGATGAGTTTAAGATACACAAAACCTCTAATAAAAGGACGTACCTACCGAATGAGTTTTGAATACGACGTTGTGTAACAAGAATTGAAACCTATTTCAATTCAGGGATTTTTACATAAAAATCTTACATGACAGAAAACATGTCAAATGATTTTATGTAAATACCACAGATATAGAAGGGAACTACAATAAGAAGCGTAAAGTATTTAAAATTAAACATAATTCGTAAAAATCAGAAAATGCTGCGCTATTGATTCATGTAGGAATCGTAACAAAGTGAAAATTAAGTGATGAAGTTTTTTTCAGTGCTTTTCTGCCAAAATAGCACCACAAAGCAGTGACAGACAGAGCTTGAGAGCATAAAAAAATCAACTAAGGAACAAAATCTTCGATCTCGCGTAAGTTTTATACCAAAATGCCCATTATTCTAGGATCTTAGATATAGGTACGTGTATTGTACTTTAGTTCGAAACACGATAGCTCGATGTTCAATACCTTGATGACTCTACCTCGATGGATGTTTCGTCTATGGGTCGTTACCTCGAAGGGTTTCTACTTCGACGGGTCTTTGCCTCGACGGTACACTTTATCGATGGGTTATCACCCCGAAAAATCATATATAGACAAAAGTAAATTTCCATAATAATTGAATGATATAGTAGTTGTTCACTACAATGGATATTGTACATATCTTTAACATTAACATTTTGTGAACTCATGATCATCCTGCCTTTTATCCTACACTAGGCAGGGTCAGCCCAACATGTTTTCCTCCTCCATTCTCTTTTATTATGATAATGTCGTCAAGTGTGAACTAATAAAAAAATATAGTTTATTACAATTTGTAGTTTGAATGTTAAAGATATGTACAATAAATATCCATTGTAGTGAACTACTACTATAACACCATTCAAGTAGGTACATTATAGTAATATATTTGTATGTTCCAGCGAACAAAGTCCCTCGCATACCATACCAGCATGATTTGAATACATTGATAAAAGAATCCTTTTAGAAGAAACATTCTATAAAACATTATTTTTAATTAAGTTAAAATATTTTCATGTACTTATCTGAAACAAATTGTATATATAGGTACATTTATTATGATATTTAGTTGAGTTTGTGACCGTTACCCGACTGTGTGGAAAGGGTTTTGTTTTAGTTATGAATAGGAAAGGTGATTTTTTATTTAGGTATAAAGCAACTCTAAAGATTTCGTACTCCAAATACTAAAATATAAATGATCGAAGATGCGCCAAACATCTATATTGAAAAATTCCTCCTTGTCCGATCATTGGGAAGTTCGATATAAGCCCCCCGCGCGCCACCCGTTTAAAACAGGACTTTGCTTTTCTTGTACAATTCCTCTTTTAGAATACTTAATGTAGACGTACTTACCCCTTTTCATCTTTTCCGAGAAGTTTTCGGGCTCTTTTAAGATTCGTCCAGTGGAAATCATGCCCTTTAGGGAGTTGCCCGAATGAGAATCACTTACGCGTGATGCCAGTTACAGGTAAATTGAACGGGTACAATGAAAAGGTAAAGACATTTATTTTCTTTCATAGAAGAAAACTTAGGAAAATGTTTGTAAAATTTTTGCCTACCCTGAAAGGGTGCGGTTTTTGCGTGGAAAAGTTTTTTCTAAAAGAATCACAAATAGAAATGAAAGGTATACTTAAGTACAAAGATTTGACATACTTTTCTATCTCTGGTTTTGATTTATTAAAAAGTGATGACAATGCTCTTGATGATAATGTCAGCGTGCTTTTGTAGGAATCCGTTGAAAATCAGCTTCAACGCCGTGAAACTTAATCGCCTTTCGCAGGACAGGACTCGCAAATTAAGTTTAATCGCACCAAGTGAGGGGGTCAGTTAAAAAAGAGGCCCCCTAATCAGGTCCGCGCAAGCACGCGTTAGGTACGCACTTACATAATGAAAGGGGGAAGTGAGGTGGTTAAGGGGGCCGGGGGCCGTCATCTGCGTACACCCTGTCCGGCCGCCCTCGATCGATACCTATACGTGTGGACTTTATGTAAAAAGCCTCCTGCACACCCGGAGGACGCCGACCATAAGTGTCGAGAAACGAGTCGGCCCCAGGGAGAAGCACGAAATATCTTCAATTTTCGAGAGAAAATTTTCCAATGCGGGGGCGAGCCCGCGGCGGAAGGGCTGGCCCGGTCCGCTCTGTCCGAAAAATGCCTTTCGGAACGCACGCTCGCCCCTACACTGTTTATTGCTGGCCTCGTTACTACTCTTTATCACCCATGTTTATGGGCTTGATGTTAGTTGGACTTTTTTAATTTTATTTGTTACACGTTTACCTGATGTTAGTGATATCGATACTATTTTAAAGTTAAAGAAAATGATTTTTCTAAGAGAAGCCTTATGAAAGAAGATACCTAATTAAAATTATTATAAGCTTCCTTCAAAAAAATTTGAAGAAACGCACAGATATTGCAATAATTATTTAATTATCGCAGAAAAGATACAACATTAGGGGAGCGCTGACACTAATAACATTAAAAATAGATAAGGTTTCCTTACGTTCTATATCTGTTCAGAAGAAAAGTCCTCATCTTTATAAAGTACGGTTTAAATATAGTACAGGCTGTATCAAAATCAAGGCGCTGCTAAAAAAGAGAACAGTTTTTGTCATCGTTTAAATGAAGTAAGTATTCCAGATTGTCCAAACATTTGTCAGAATTGATATTGTTTTGAAATAAATATTTTATTTTTAATAAAGTTTTTGCGGAATTGATTTTCGCTCAGAGTTTGTATATAATGCTGGATTATATTATCTAATGATTAAAAGGCAAACAAATTCGATACGGAAAAATACTTTCTAGTCTTTCGTTAATAAGGTTTGTAGCTTACTCATATGCCTAAATAATCAGTAGTTCATACATCGTCGATCATGATATCATTTCATTTAATTACTGCAGTCTTCAATTTTCTAATAAGCGTTTATGAATGTTAACTTTACAATAACAACAAAATAATAAGATTGAATTATTAATAATAATAAAAATATAAAATTACATTGAAAAAATTTAATTAATCAATACCCCAAAATATTAGGTACTTATAAGAAAATTAAAAAGTAATGTCAATTTTATAAATTTCAGTCAATTGTTTATTTTATTTTTTATTATTATATTAATTGTATTTAAATAATGTCATTGGATATAACTTCCATAGTGTAATGTTCCAGGATTTCTTACTTTTTATCTTTATTCTATACTAATCTTTGTGTCTACAGCTCATCCGTTGAATTTACAGCTCATACTTTAAATGTACCTATAGTGCATCCATCAAACGTACAGCTCATTCAAATAAATTCATGTAATTACGCATTCTGTTTTCAACTGAAAGAACTTTAATACTAACATAAAGCTGGGTATGGATAGCACGTACATTCGTACGCGTAGTCGGGTTACGCGTGTCTTGGAACGCTTTGTCTGTACTTGCAGCAACGCGTACACTTTGGGGAACGCGTGCCGTGGTCAGGCGGTTTTGGCTCACGTAGCGCTATGGATCAATTGACCTCGCGTTCAGGTTCGCGGCGCTCCACATTAACTGTACGTGTATCCAATGTACGCGTGCACAGCGAACCCCAACTACGCGTATACAGGAACGCGCTATCCGTACCCAGCTTAATACTCACTAAGAACCTTACAGCCACTTCTTTCTTACAGCCCGTCCAGAAGGAGGGGTACACGCGCTAGTCGAGTCACACGTAGCCCAGCCTGAGACTTGCGAAATGTCATGTGGAATGTGACGCGCGTTTATATGATGGGCTAAGCGGAACTCGACTCGCGCGTAAATCGCTCCATCTAGGCAAGCTCTCAGTAAAGTAAATATTTAATGACTGTAATTACTTACGATAATTAAAAATAAAATTCGAGCCCATAAAAATGCAATCCCCTATTCTTGGCACACTTAGGGAAGGAGTATTATTTATTTTCCAAATCGGTTCATAAATGACCGAGATATGGACTGAGGTAACAAATATAAAAAAATACAACCGAATTGAGAAACTCATTCTTTTATTAAACTCATTTGAAATCGTTTTTTTAAACTCATTTGAAATCGAGCGTAAAGAGCGTTAAATACGCCTTATTTTCCTTCAGAAAATAACAACAGAAAAGTATAAACCCTGAGAGTGCCATTACGTTGGCACATCCTGTATAGTTACGAACACGCTACCCCACTTATTAGTAGCGGGTTTCGGGTCAACTCTCATTTGATGTCGTGACGTCATTTCATTCAATTCTTTCAGCTGCCGCCAAATTGAGTCCTATTTACACACACATACATATAATTATGTTACATAAATTAATATTTATTTGAAACTAGTAATAATACATTTTTATCTTACTAAAAATATTATAACTAAAATAACCGAACATGCGATATAACATTTAGGAATTATTTTCTATAGTTGATTTCAATAGTACGCAAATTCCGAAATGCAGTCAAAAACATAGGTAAACCTGGGGTATCTATTTAACACATTCAGGTAGATAGATGCCAATATATAAATTGAGTAATGTAATAAATTGATGGGTATTTAATTGAATATAAGGTTTTTTTTCTTTTTGGAGCAAAAATGCTTGTATTTAAAATTTTATTTTTAACTTCATTTATTTTAATTTTTTGTAAGTCATTTTATTTTTAGTATTCTTATCAGCAAGCTCATTTTTTGAAACCCCTGTCACGGGAGTGCACAATAAAATAACAAGTCCGCCATCATGGCCCGTCCGCTATATTTGATTTAGAGGCAGTTATCTTATTTTTCGTATTTTTCTCAGCAAACCCTTAAAATTGATACCCAAAACCTATGATAATAGGTTATTGTTATAATTGTAATAATTTTAATTAGTTTTAATAAAATCGTACTAATTAATAATATTAAATAAATCTAAATGATAGGAGTGCACAAAAAATAACTAGTCTGACATCTTGGGCCGTCCACCACAATAGATTTAGAATGACGTCACTTAGCTAATCATGCATTATCAAAATAAATGTGTATACAAAATTTCAGCTTAATTGGTTAGAGATAAATTCAAAATTTAGTTGTCAGCTGCAACCCAACCAAATATAGCTAAATAAAATAACCCATATAAAGTAAAATAAAAGCTTTTTCACAAAACTTTTATTATATTACTCTCGTAGATTGTTTATATTGCCAACATTTTAAACTTTCTTAAACATAAATCAGCAAAAACACTAGAAACATACACAAAACCGTCATTAACAATGAATAAAATGGTGCTCTCGAACAGACTCAGTTCTGCAGCATACGTAGTCAAAGGGATGCGTCAAATAACTAAGTACCTAGACTAGTTTATTTGAGCTACTTCCACAGCATTATTGTTTTACGGCATTTTGGTGTGGTGGAATGCTGTAATCAACACAATATTTTGTGCTGTAGAAGACGCTTGTTCGTGCAATTTATAGTGGACCCGAGAGAATCTCTACGAAAGTGCTACGAAATAATATTAAAGAAATAAATGATAAGATAGTTCCTTGTCAATACATAATGTATGAAGTATACTAGTTTCTGCCAGCGGCACCACTCGCTTGATATCGGGATAAAAATAGCCTATGTATAAAAAACACTTATTTGGAAATTCTCGAGCCAAGTCAGCGAAATAAATTTGAAAGACATATTTTGGAAAATCTCAAAAAGTTACCGACCAATTTTTTGAGAATTCAAATTGCACTTCAAAGGCCGACGCACATTTTGACATGTAGCTCATCCGCGTACTCTCATATCTGCGAAACTACAGGCAAATGTCACAGCTTCATAAATCGGGGCAATTAATCCAGTTCACAATATAAATTATTTCAGAACCACAAATTAGTTTAAGTACTGCCTCTTAGCGTATACTTATTTTAGGTGTGGCTACCTTAAGAGAGCAAGCACAGAAAGGCATATTTTAAATATTAAGTATATTTGTATGTTTTGTGACATTACTCATTGGAAGCCCTAAAAATATAAATAAAACTAGCTGACCTGCCCGTATACAAAAGGCAATAAAGTTTTGTAGGTATGCATACTCGTAAATAGTAATATAATGAGAGTTCATTATTTCATACAAAGAAATTCGTCAACCATATAAACGATTGCCTCAACAGGCCCGTTTTCAGTCAGATTTTAAGGATTGCATCGTCGACGCGGAACTAATATTGTGAGAAAGTCGGTTGTACGCTGCCGGTCTTATCACTTAGAATATTGTTATATACAGAACCGCTTGCAATCTTAACGAATTTAAGGTGGAGTATCTGTGGCCAACACTGAGCCTCATGAAATTATCCAGGTCATGCTCGGCCGCGGCAGCATGAAATATGATGAGTGCGGGCACCGTCAGTGTCCTAGATTGAGCGGAAGGTCTCCCACAATACTCTCATGATAGTTTGTACCGCTGTTCCCAGTCGGCAGCCCTAGAGCTTCACACCGTATTGAAAGAGCAAGTGAACAGATGCGAATCTCCTTATCATGCTTTGCGGATAACCTCAATAGAGCGAAACAGGCTCTGTCCACCCTCTCACAAAGATTATTAAGGCTCAATTCCCTCGTGAGTCACGCGTCTACAACAAATCCTAGAAAGATGCATGCTCAACCTGAGATAAAGTGATGTTCGAAAGGAAGCCATTGTGATTAATTAGCCATTCGTGCAATATCTCCGCTTTAAGAACAACAACATGTTAACATATTTAGACAAATAACTTTCTGCGAAGTCGAGGGCGGAAACTAGAGTGTTAAAGGAGAATGCCGTCTGATGTATGGCGCTTGGTACCAAGACTAAAGTGAGTGCGTCAAAAACATCTCCAATAAGTTTTTAGTCGATTCTACTGTCAAAATAATTAAAAATGAGGGTTATTGGCCATAGTAACACTTAACGTCAATGGTTATGGTCATTTAGGTTACGTTATGGTCATTTTTAGGACAGTTTTGATCATAAAATGAAAAACAAACATCTTATAAAAAAATATTAAACTGCTTTAAACTGGGCTAATTTACTCATTTCATATGCCACTCGACCTATTGGCACCAGTTTGATATTTTTAAATTTCTTATTTTGAACCTTTTGGGGCTGAAAATGAAAACATTTTTATATTTTTTTCTGGCAATCTTATTGAGCTAGTACATTTTAAATCTGTACCAAATTTCAAGTCGGTAGCTTAAGTAGTTCCTGAAATAATCAGGTGTGACAGACGGACGGACGGACGGACAAAGCAGCATCATAAGGGTTCGTTTGACCGGTTTGGTAACGTCGCCCTACAGACATAGGGTCCTAAAAAAGTTTTGTCCTTAAAATGGAAATGGGCAGGATACATTCAGAGGCTGCAAGTCGAGCGATGGTCCAAACCCATAACAAATTGGTACCCAATCCATAAAAAAACTAAAAAAAGGGAAATTCGCATAAAAGATGGGAAGACGACGTGTTAAAAATAGCAGGCAAAACCTGGAGGAGAGCCGCTAGAGATAGAGGAAAATGGGGAGAGCTGGAGGAGGCTTTTACCGCAGAAAGCGGTCCTCACTCAAATAGTGATTAATAAAAATAAAAATAAATAGATATATGTACATTCTTAAATTAGTGTTTACAGTTCAGGTTTTATAAATATGTTAGTTTTTTTCTTTTATATGTATGTACTAATTTAGAATGTCAGGAAAAATAAAGCTATTGTATTATATTATATTATTATTATTATATGATATGCCACTCGACCTATTGGCACCAGTTTGAAATTTTGACTTTTCTTATTTTGGACCTTTTGGGGATGAAATTTTTTTTTATTTTTTTAATATTATTCATTCAGTGCATTTTAAATCTATACCAAATTTCAAGTCAGAAGCATATGTAGTTACTGAAATAATGAGCGGGATGATCGGCTAACTCTGTTGCAAACAAAAATGATTGACACCGATCCTGTTTTAACAAACTGTGACAGTTTGTCAATTGACGTTCATTGAATTTCGACGGATGTCAAAGTTTGTTAAAACAGGATCGGTATCAATCATTTCTATTTGCAACAGAGTTAGCCGATCACCCTGCAGGTGTGACAGACGCACGGACGGACGGACAAAGCGGCACCATAAGGGTTCGTTTGACCAGTTCGGTAACGTCACCCTAAAAATGTACTTTAAAATTGAGTTTAAATCGTTTACTATGAAAGTTTTTGAATTATGCAACTCGTACTGGTGGTACAGATCTCAAACCAGGCAGTACTGTGGACCTGCCAGTACTAAGGGCACCAGAGACTGATAAACATACATTAATAATAAAATAACCAGACACAGAATAAGGTTCATCCGATTGCATAATGAATTCTTATTAAGACTTCTTTGAGATTGTAGTGTTTAGGCTATCAAAGATCGGTAGCTGTATCTTTTATTTTTGCAGCTTGCACCTGTGAATATAACCCTGAAACGTACAGCTGACCTAATACCAAGCGTGATTTAAACGAAGAAATAGAAAGTGTACCCATTTCGAGGCAGCACACGAGCCGGCAAAATGTATTCGGCTACGTTGGAAGCCTATTCCGCTGGAGCTGCCCTACCTACCGATACGTAGGGTGGCCAGCCTATAGTCCGCACCGCGCACATGTAAAATAGCTACCGATGGATCGGAGTATGCTCTACATCAGTAAGGCTCTCACTGCGACAAAGCTCCGGCCTCTCCGACAGTATAGAGTCAACTATCCCACTATATTATAAGCGTGAAATTTTGTGAGGATGTGTGGATGTTTGTTACTCTTTTACACGCCAGAACGGCTGAACGGATTTGGATAAACTTGGAATATACATAGATTTGATTAGAAAGATTATAAAGTAGGCTTTATCATTTTTTTATTTATATGTAGTAGTTATTAATTATAATCTTAGTTCTCCTTTATAAACTATCATTTGTATATAATACTTATAGTATACAATAGTTTGTTTTAGTAACCACACCAAAATGGCTATGGAAGAGCGGAGCCCTCTGGTACAAGTACTCTGTACCAACTACCTATTTGAAGGTTCCAAGCCAGTTTTTTAATTGTAATATTTGGCTACTTATATAAACAAAAAATTATTTTAAAAAATATTGTGGCGCGGATTAACACATATTATTTTTATCCGGATAAAAAGCAAGCAAAGCCGCGGGCTTGTAAATAATAAGGTCAAAAAATTATAAAAAGATGTCCAGATATTTTCACTAAACATTTATTATCAGTGATGAATGAATGTGATGCTATATTATCATCACACTAATATTTTGAATGCAAAAGTTTTGTGTTGGTTTGCATTATGCCTTTGCGAGTATGTTTATTGGTTGCCATTCAACTCCATAACGACTAAACGGTTTGCATGAAACTTGGAATATTCTATAGTTATAAGTAGCATATAATATAGTTGGTGACCTGGATTAACACATAATGCATATGCTACTGTTTATCAGTGTACCATGCAAATTGCAAGCGGTGATGCGGGTGGAAACTAGTAAATATATATTTGTATTATTTGATACCACACTTTCCTGTCCTTATTCCTAAAATTAATAAATAAACTACTTTGCATGTCTTCTGGTGCGGAAGCTCACCCAGAGTACAAAATCTGTTTTAGTATTTAGGTGCTAACCCATTTTCTCATAGATCATAAATATCTGTATTAAAAAAATTTTTAGAATTCATTCAACAATCTCATAGAATTTATTCCTTATTATTAAATTTAACGGTTGATTTTCAAAAAAAAAACCTCATACAAACCTTGTCCTGAAAATTATAAAAACAACAGATAAAGGCTAGTCTTGTTGTTGTTTCTGACACGGACGAAACTCAACTTTTTTATCAATAAAAACAGAAGGTGAAGTTTGAAGTAAAACGTGGCTGAAACTCGACGGCAAAGTACAAGATACACTACTTGTTAGCATGCTAGATCATTAATCCGCTTTTTAACATGATCAGAAGTAGAATGCTTACATACCCATACAGTAGTTTCTTGAGAAAAGCATGCTTTGAATTGAATATGCTTCATAAGATAAGCCCATAGAAGTCAAAACCTGTGTTACTTATGACATAAAGTAACCCGTAAAGAATAAAGCAACAAAACTTTCCGTCTGTATAAATGTCAACAAGCTCTGTCAGTGGAGCAAAGTTTGCATCCGCTCAATCTGTAGGTAAACATTTGCTGACCTGAAACTTTCGATATCAAACAATCAATAAATGAAAGCGAAAGTTTATGTAGAGCAACCTTGCCAGCGTACGACTCGAAGCTTGGTACTGGGGCTACTTCTCTGTTATATCTGCTCGTCCAAGATACATGCCTCGCATAGGCACTCGTGTTACCGTCCGCGTCCTGGCCGGCGGGCGGGGGGGCGACCCCCCACCCCCGGGGGGCTTGGCCCCTCGCCCTCCCTGCGTCATCTACTACACCGACTAGCCCGCTAGGGTTAATTCAAACTATTCAAGACTATTTGAATATTTTAAATTCTATTTTAAAATGTTTTTTTAGGTTTGTTGTTTTAGAATATTACGGATATGCAGGCATTTGATTACCTCCCAAACGATTTTGAAAGTATAGAATTTATATTTTTAGTAGTTATGTAATTTTAATCTGAGGTAAATCTTTTTTTTATTATTTGTAAATAAAAGCTTAGACAAAAGCTATTGAGAATGTTTTTTTCTAAGTAAGTATTATATTATTTTCATCGATTATTCACAAAAATATAAAAAGGCAAGGCAACAGTGAATTTTTTATGAAAATAACACTTATTTTTTTCGATCTTTAAATTTATAAATAATATATTAGTACCTGGGAAATGGTCATACAAATCTGACTTCTCAACATCTATTTGATATGATACCTATTTAATATGTTATTTCCTGGATTCATTTTCGGCCTGATAACTCTAAATATAAGAGTAAATCACTACAGAGTATAAAACAAAGTAGCTTCTCGCTGTCTGCCTGTTCTATATATGCTTATATCTTTAAAACTACGCAACGAATTTTGATGCGGTTTAATAAGGTAGATACAGTGTTTCAAGAGAAAGGTAGTATTATTATATGTATAATTTGAACCCTTGCAAAGCCGGGGCAGGTCCCTAGTAATAAATAAATTTAAAAAAATAACAATAGTTAGTAACATTTTTTTCTTGCAAACCGCCATGGTCAGTATAACAAACACTTGGTGATTTAAAACTTTAAAGAATAGGTATATGCCTTCGGAGCGATCTCAGTCAGTATTTCAGCAATCTCTTTCAACGGTTTTGCAATTAAATATCTAGGCCAAGGCAATTCGCAATCAGATGAGTTATTTTGTGTAAAATATAATTTATTAAAATAAAGAAATAAAAATTTGTAAGTTCGACAGCCCTGGGTGTCCGGCACAGCCCTGATTCCGTAGAACAGAGAACGTCGTGCGTGCCTGGCTGGCTGTAAACAGGCTACCCTACGTATGTAGGGTGGACGGACGTCCCATGCCCCCCCAGAGAAAGGGGTGCCCCCCAATCTTCCTTGTTCCTCCTTTTGCAAATTCCCTTGGCGATGGAAATGTGCTCGACCACGTTTTATACAATTTCTAGTCGGTAAGATATTCGCCAGTCCAGGTTGCGATTGCGACACTTAATACTTACAGCTTAGCGGCAATTCGGTGGTTAAAATACTCAGTATTTTTCTATATTTGTACGAACTCTATTTATCTCTACATAAAACAATATTTATACCTAAAGCTTTGTAATGACAATGACAAACATTTTTACACAACTGTATCTACTTACTTATTTATGAGAATATTAATGAAAATATGTAGGTATATTATGCATAATAACATCTTAATCAACCAGACGAGACCAACCTCTAGGTCTGCACCATATAAAAATTGCCAACTTTTGTCTTTTCAACATTGTATTGGTGACAAAAGTTTCTTTATTTACCTTGTGTTGGCAACAAAAATTGAAAATATATGTTGGAAACCGTGTTTCTGTTTTCGGCGGTAAACGTTGGTAATTGTTTACTCGGTATGTAACTCGGTATGGACACAACGGAAACAAAAGTTGATGTTTTTCTGTAGAGTTGCAAACAGTTGGAAACAAAAATTCCCGACAATTTCAGTAGAAACGCACTTTTAGGCACCTGTACCACCGGGAACAAGGAAACGACTAGTTAACCACTATTTTTTCGCTTAAGAAACGTACAACAGGGTGCCTAGTGCGAGTTGTATACCAGCTCGATCGCGTTTACGTTTACGCAAAATGAAATCATACGAGAGAGAGAGAGACAGAGAAAAAAAGAGATACGGAATCGAGGCAGCACCATCTAATGAGAGACGCGTGGTACTGACTCCTTTCCATACAAATTTGCGTAAACGTAAACGCGATCGAGCTGGTAAAAAAAACACGCACCAGGCAACCTGAGAGCCTTTCCAGATGGGTGATTTACGCGTGAGTTGATTTTTCACATGCGAGATTTTGGGATTCACATGCGTATCCAATCAAGCTTGCTGAATATTTCACTTGGCACCTGGTATGTGCATACACTTCGCATTCCACATACTATAGGCACATGATTTTTTTTTTATATTATCTGGCAGCACGAATGCTAATTTCAAAAAAATATTTCGTCTTAAATAACGATTAATAATGACTTGGTAATCGGGAGTCCTACTGCAACGTTTGAAATCATTACTTTTATCTGTTTTTGCCATAAAAGGCCGATGGCCAAAAAATTGGGCTCCGTAATACACTGTGCGATATCAGTACTGCCAACAGTTAGTAAAAAAAATTGAAATGCTAATTCTTATTCAGCTGCAAAGCCATTTTAACATTAATAACTTACTTGATGGCAAACTATAAGGATTCATGTCGTGATCAACATCTGATGCCGGTGTTGAGTTGGTATCGCATAAGATGCCTGGAACACGTGATGCTTTAGGCATCTTCTGTGATTTGTCTAAGGCCTTTGACTGCATGAAACGTTAATCAGGAAACTAAAAGTAATAATAAAGCAAGCAACTGCCGACGTTCCAAGGAACTCGTCGTTCTTAGCGTATTTACGCGTGCGTGGCGTGTACTTCAAAGAGAGCTATCCTAATTTGTGCCGCACCTGCGAGTAAAGACGGACAAAAATCGGACTGCCGGCCGGACAGTAAAATTCCTTGCAGTGCAACAAGCCAATCATCCGTTTTTTATGCTACACCGGATCATAAAAAATGGTGTGGTTTACTTCGGTGCTCTTAGCAAATCACCTTGGTTAAGCAACACTCCGCCCGGTCATTACTTGGATGGGTGACCGTTTAGTGACATTAAGATTTGAGCGCGTTCGTGCTTCGGAAAGCACGTTAAGATTTTGGTCCCGGCTTTTCGGTCGTTAAGCCATGACCGAGGCCTTCGGGCGGCCTAAAAACTCAGTTGATCAATAACTCATACGAAGAAAAAGAAGTAAAAATAAATAAATAAATAATACATCAGCTTTTTTGGAAATTCTACCCCCGAAGAGATGAAAAGGGGTATGAAGTTGTGTATAAGGTCCTTCATTTTCAAAATAAAAATCACTATTAAATATATTATTATACTCTACGTGGATGAAGTCGCGATGAAGGCATAAACTAGTCTTATTATAAGCCTGAGTTATCCCACTGTAGGGCAGAGGCCTTCCTTCCTTCTTTCCTTTCCTCTCTATTGAGCGCTGTAGTTTACCAGTTTTCCCTATAGGTCGCATATTAATTTAATTATTAGTCTTCAATAAACAAGTTATCATAACAAAAACCTATCGGTTAACTAAATAAATATTACCTTACATCATTTTTTTACCACGACAATAGATTTGTGAATTAGAACGTTTAATTATTATGTTACTAACGACTGTAATGTGATCAGTACGTTTGTTATTGTCTAATTGGTAAGTTTTGTTGCCACGAGCACATTCGGTGTCTATTACATTGTGTCTGTACGAACTTTATCTATTACTAGCTTTTGTCCGATGCTTTGCTCGCATAGTTTTAGTAGGTTAATGTAGTTTTTGTCAAATGTTTTGTTTCGTGCCCTCAGTATTAGTACTTTTAACCGACTTCAAAAAAGGAGGAGGTTCTCAATCCGGTTGTTTTTTTGTGTTTGTTACCTCATAACTCTGTCATTTATGAACCAATTTGGAAAATAATTTGGTCGTTGTGTATGGTATACGTTCCTATTGATCCCATATAAATTGAAGTAAAAATACTAACCCTAAGGGGTGAGAAAAGAGGAAATGAAAATTATATGGGCTCAAATTTTATTCATTTTTTATGTTATTTTACTCATGAAACTAACGTGAATTAACTCATTCATATTGAAAAACGGGAATTTTCACGTACCGTTACATTGGTGAAGGCACCGACGGCGTTTCGACTCATTAAGAGAGTCTTCATCAGGGTGAGTGAACGCGACGCTCTTCCTCCGGGTCCCGTCTTGCACTGCGTGCGGCAGCTCTTGCTGCTCGGCTCGACACGCCTGAGGCCGGGGGGGAGGGCGCTTGTGTCCGGTTGGATGACGGCGGCGCGGCGGGTAGCGTTGATCCGCTGTCTTCACTACTACTCTCGTCACCATCTCCTTTTGTAGCGGGCAGACAGACCACGCTGACTGTATCACTACCAGTCTCTTCTATCGTGCCGTCTTGGGTAGCATTTAGACACGACTTCCAGGCAGGTGGTAAAGCCCATCCGCGGTCTCTATTGAAATTTGGTACACGACCTATCTCGATCGCCTCACGGATCTTGCGTGGAACGAAAAACTTTTCTCTAGCCAAGACCCGGGCTTTGTCAAAGCGGATATAGTGTGTTGCCTCAGAGACCAACGAATGCTCCGCTAATGCAGAGTTGTTGATATCTACATTCTTCACAGTGCGGATATGTTCAGAGAGCCTGGTAGAAATATTCCGCTTGGTTTCGCCAACATAACATTTGCCGCAGTCGCAGGGAATTGCATAGACACCGGGGACACCCAGTGGGTCTCTATCCTTAGGAGATCGCAACATTTGTCTTAGTTGTGTCAGGGGTCGAAAAATCATTTTAATGTTAAATTTTCGATCTAGAAAGTGACCAATTTTGTCGGTCAGCCCCTTAACAAATCGAAGATATGCTGTCGCTCTCTCTACCGATGTCTTGCGTGACCTCGTGGATGTATTAGCGATTCTAAAACTCTGTTTTCAACCGTAACCATTTCTTTCCAGCACATTTCTCACATGTTTCAGTTCAGTATCCACGTGCTGTGGGTCGCACAACCTCAGGGCTCTATTAATAAGGGTACGTGGTACAGAAGCCAAGTGCGCTGGATGATGATGAGAGTTAGCTCTTAGATATCTGTCCGTGTGTTCACTCACCCTGATGAAGACTCTCTTAATGAGTCGAAACGCCGTCGGTGCCTTCACCGATGTAACGGTACGTGAAAATTCCCGTTTTTCAATATGAATTTTTTATGTTTGTTACCTCATAACTCCTTCATTTATGAACCGATTTAGAAAATTCTTCGTTTTTTGTGTAGGGTGTACTTGGTATACTTGTAGGGTAGACTCCAAAAATAACAGGTAGATATCTACTCTAGAGCATAAATATCTCGATGAGAGCAACTAAAGATTTTTGAAGAGAAACACGCAATTGTCATGTATCCTTGTGTATGTGAACACTCACACTTTGTACCAAAAATCAATAAGAGTTATGAAGCACTTTCTAAGAGTTTTGAAGCACTTTTTAGTCATTTTTGGGAAGGAGACAAGCTAAAAAATCTAAATTTCTCCGTTTTTCAAATTTCAAGATTTTTATTGGTCGAATCTATAAATTGATCAGTGTTTAAAATATGTTCTCTAGTAAGACAAAAGTATACGTAAAACGTCTTAATTTTTTCAAATTTTTATATTGGTGTTTTGTATGTTCGTGTGGCAAAAAAATGCCAGTCGTGTAGAATTGCTCGTATGTGATTCATGATGATCGGTTGAATATTATTTAAGGCGTGAAAGCGCAATAAACAAACATACTCACTTTCGATTTTATAATATTAGTTATGATTCTCTGTTCATTACCAAAATAGACAGTCTATATACTTAAAAATAAATAATATACAGGTTAAGGCAAAATTTTAACTCATTGAGGGCAGCCACTTTTTGTTTTGTAGTTAGAAGGTTTAGTTCTTAGGTAACTATTAGTTTATTTTGAAGAAAATACAATTGCCTTTCAGAATTTTGAAAAGACGTATGTACATTCCGCCTAGAAAATTGCATTTGTCAAAAAAAAAGAACTGCATTGGATGCCGTCTAGCCCACTCTTTCTAATATCGAGGGAAAAAAGAGCTCGACGAACAGTACTTTGCTTAAAAATAATTTCGGGCATCGAGTTCTCACACCTTGGGATGGTGGGTGGTGCGTTTCCTCCGTCATCTAATGTCGAGTTAGAAGCAAAGAGTGTGCCTAGTAGATCGGCTTTCTTTTTAGCTGAATGGGCCAGCAAGTCGTCTGATTTGCGCAAGGGTGGAACCGACGATTGACAGAAATTGCCCTCAACAGCTTTGGCAAGAGACCAGAAAGCACTGGACCCAATAGGGAAGCTAGCCAGCCTCTCGCCAATGCGGCCGATATACGCGAACCCTGCATAAATAGTTAAAAGTTACCTGCATAAATAGTTAAAGGGCATCAATGTTGCTGATCGTCTGATGGGACAACGTTACCGGACAAAGTTAGTCAAGTGTGTGGTGGTGTGACTACGGGTAAAAGAACCATAGTCACACCGGTGTGACTACGGATAAATAAAATGAACCATAGTCATACTGGTGTGGTAAACTAGTGTGACTACGGATCAGATGCTTTTTTTTATCATGATCTGGGGGATGACTTTAGTTTAAAGCCCTCTATTTTTTCAAAAAAATATATTGGAGCTATTTGAGGATTTTGGTAATACATCTCCAAACGGGGGGAAACTTTCTAGGGGGCAGCTGTAGATTGTCAAAAAAACCTCTTTCGTTGACGAAGTCGCGGGGCGTCCAATAGTTGCTTGTATACGCATAGGTCATTTTGCGTAGGTATGCATTGTTTCGAGTTTAGGTCCAAATGCTGTATTAATATGCGAATTCGTCTTACAGCGAAGATTTATAGGGCTTGTCCCCAAAAAATACTCTTTATACAAATCCACGAGGTAAGTAAAACGAACTCTTATGGTAAGCAAAGGGTCATGACGTCGTGACAGGTTTTTGAAGAACGAAATAGATTGAGAAAGTGAGTTAGAGTAAGGGAAATATATAGATTTTCTCAGGGTTCTCAGGGGTAGGACTTTTTCTACCCCACTTCATACTTCACTTTTTTATAGGTAGTTGCATCCACGTGGCTGAGGGCTTACCACGAGTTTTGATAGTTTTCGAAAACTTTATAAGTTTCGGTATCTTTCCCAGTGTTGCTGTTTTAGCATTTTTAATGCTAAATTTAGCATATTTTCGGGTCTGTTAGCTTGAAAAATTCGCATTTAGCATATTTTTATGATTAACATTTTTTTGTACGTTACCTAAAAATTCAAAATTCCTAAGGAATTCAAAAGAAAAATATAGATTTTAGCATTTTATTTAGCATTTTTAAAAGTTATTTTGCATTTTTTGCAACATGTTTTAGCATTTTCTCCAAATAAAAAACGGCAACACTGATCTTTCCATACATTTTCGTAGTTCATGCACGTTTCCCTAGAGGCGCTGTACGAAAATGTATGGAAAGATACCAAAACCTAAAAAGTTTTCGAAAACTATCAAAACCTGTGGTAAGCCTTCAGGCCACCATAATTTGAGAGAGTAAGTGGTTTTTTAACCGACTTCCAAAAAGGAGGAGGTTTTCAATTCCTTTGTATTTTTGTTATTATTAAGTTTTGTTCGTAATTTAAAAACAGTGTCTAAATAAAAACAAAATCCTGTAATAGAATAGGCAAATCAAGGCCTTTTAGATAACACCTTTTACCCGTGTAACTCTCCATATAGCTTGACCACCGTTTTCTTTACATTTATCAAATTTTCTACAAAACCGTTTTAACTACAGATTTCGCTACAATTTTTCTGTAAAATATAGATATTTTTCTATAACATATAAAAATATTGTGTTTCTCACTTTGCAAACTTCGAAGTTAATGGTGGGGGGGGGATGTGTATAGTCATTTTTTGGACATTTTTCATCCTAAATCAAAACTGTGCATGATTAAAAAAAAACCGTTTTATACTGTTCAATTCAAACCTTTTCATTTGATACCCAATTCGACCTAGCAACCCCCCCCCCCCCCCCCCCCCCCCCTTCTTCTTTAACATATATTATTTTCACATTTTTTGCTATGCAAACTTCGGAGATTAGGGAGGGTTATGGTAATTTTTTGGAAAGATTTGATCATAAAATGAAAACCATGCAACGTAAAAATAACGTAAAAAAATAAAAACTGCTTTAAGCTTAGCTATTTCACCCCTTTCATATGATGTGCCACTCAACCTATTGCCACCAGTTTGAAATTTTGACGTTTCTTATTTTGAACCTTTTGGGTGTAAAAATGAAAACATTTGTTATTTTTTTACTAGCAATCTTACTCAGTTAGTAGTTTTTCAAGTCGGTAGCTTAAGTAGTTCCTGAAATAATCAGCTGTGACTGACGGACGGACGGACGGACGGACGGACGGACAAAGCAGCACCATACGGGTTTGTTTAACCGGTTCGGTAACGTCACGCTACAAGCATAGGGTCCTAAAAAAGCTCTCCAGGGATATAACTTTAACGCCAGTGAAGCCGCGGGCAGAAGCTAGTAATTTTGTGAGGGTATTATTTAAACGCAAATTAAAAAAAACGAAAAACTTTAGCATACTGTCTATCTTTGTCGGTTTTGCTGCGGGAAGAATTTCCGGGATAAAAAAATCTGCTGGAATATACAGTTTCTGACTTGGATTAACACTTTTAATTCCGGAAATAAGTATTTTATAAAACTATAAGTCTCGCCAAAATTAATTTAAGGCATAGGTACATTTATATCGGTCGATAGTACAGGATGCGTTATTGCGATAATGAGGGATAGCATGCGTCTCAATAAGAACAAATGTTCTGAGAACTGATATCGAAATATCGCAATACGGAGGATCGCAAACGTCCTACTTCTATGGCTCCGTTATATCGCAGCAGTGTGTTACTTCGTTCGTTGCCGTCCTAATACAAAAAGTGCTAAAAACAGATATCGGATTAACGCATTTCGTATAATCGGCCGATAATAACGCGCCTATGCGGGGAACCTTTATTCAGTCATATTACATTTTACGAAGCGTTCGTGATGTGGCTTACCGAAGTACGGTTGTCATATGTACGATCCACACTTACCGGCGAGCATTTTATAACATTATGTTAAATCAAATTGAAACATCCACAAAGCAGTTATGTTCCTTATTTGCATGCAATATATACTTACGGATCTATTTATGCCAGTGTTTGACAAAGCTCAAAGCTGCGTAAATTGCATACAAATAAGGAAGTTAACTGCTTTGTGGATGTATCAATTTCCTTTAGCATGTTATAAAATGCTTTCCGATGCTCTCCGACGCGCGCCGATAAGTGTGAATCGTACATTAGCACATCGCCTCGGTTAAGCAATACTCCGCCCGGTCACTACTTGAATGGGTGACAGTTAAGTGGTATTTAAATTTTACTTTAAAAAAATTAAAAGTTTCTAAAGAAGATTCCAGGTTTGAATCCCGGCAGGATCGCCATCTAGTGTGTTGCGAGGGGCGACCGAAGATATATGAAATCGCTAGTTTAAAACGTCAGTATTGAGTGGCATTCGTCTATTTTCTGTAGTTTATTTTTACAATGATGATGCTTACTTGCTATTTAACACTAACACACATTCATAATGCACACCACTACACTAAATCGGAATCGTAAATTTTTGTTCAATTGTATTTTTATTCTGTCGGATTTTTATGATCATAGAAGCTCAGCAGCTTCTATGATTATAGAATTTATTCTCTGTTATTATTATCATAGGTGATTCTGAAGAACGATGGCGTAACACAACACGACACACCCCGACACTATGATTTAATTTGTACTCAGTCGTCTATCGGATTCGCGTCCATGTTTCGGTTGGTCTCGGCTTTTTCAGTTGTCAAGATATGTCGGTGGCCTTGGGCGGCCTAAAAACTCCGTCACCAGAGTTGGCTAACTAGCTCATACGAAAGAGGATTTTACAATTGTATCATACGAGTTGGGATATCTAGTACATCAACATCATTATCACTTATTATTAAGAATCATTGATTAATGATTATCAATTGTCATGTTAATACCGGCCATACAACTTTGAAGTTAAGCAAAAATCCACTCCCATCTAATTCAGTGTCGTGTCGTGCCTACTCCGAGACAGAAGATTAAGGCGACTTGTGAATGGGTCGAGTTATTATGGTTGTTGTGAACAATTTGGTAGGCCGTTGACTTCGTTTCATTCACCCGCGGTAAACTTCGTAATCGCGGATCTTTGGAGTATCTCTAGTCTATGAAGCGTAATTGTTTTGTTTGTAAGTTTTCTTTGATAACTAATTACTATGATACGGAAAAACAGCGCGGAAAGATTCAATTGTAAACAAAATTACGTTTGAAAACCTCTTCTTCTGAGCCCTCGATGGCGCAGTGGGCTTAAGTCCGCTTGAGACTCGGAAGATTGCGTTCCATTCCCACCGCGAGACAAACGTTTGTATGACCTGCAAATATTTTTCAAGGGTCTGAGAGTTATCTCTATATATGATATGTACATATGTATTTACAAAAAAAAGTATATTATATGTATCTAGCTAGAATGCCAGATAAATGGTTCCCATAATACAAGCTTAGCTTAGTTTAGGGCTATATGATGTAGTTCAGCATTTTTTATTTATTAATTCTTTTACTCGTTAGCCTACTCTGGCGTTGAAGTTTTAAGGCCGCTCGCAGGCCTCCGACATCGCCTAACGACAGAAAAAGCCGGAATCTTCTTAACATACCTTCCGAAGCCCGGAAGTATAAAATCTAAAACACCACTTCCTTCCTTCTTTGTGTGAGTTAGTGACCGACCCTGATTTCGGAGAAATGCCACGAAATGGTCACCCATCAATGAACCTAGTGATCCAGAAGGGTATTGCTTTACCGATATAATGCTAAGATGCTAAGATCATGGAAGTATGCCACCCAACAACAAAAACATCAACAACACCAGCCTAAATATAAGTCAACGGCTGGACATAGGCCTTCCCTATTAAGAAGGGGGATATGCCCATAATCCCCGCACTGACCATGCGGGTTGGGGATCGCAGGGCACAACTTCTAGCCCCGCCGACGCTGCTGCCCGTCGGCGGCCAGGGGATTTAGTCGTGCTTGTATGTTTTCTATCTAGTTATAATATGTGTATATTTACAAAAAAAATGTATCTAAGTAATATATCAATCATGTGGTTCCCATAATACTAGCTCTGCTTAGTTTGGGGCTCCATGATGCTGTGTGATACTGTCCAGCATTATTTATTTATTTTTATTAGGCTGCGTTCTGTCGCAATCAGCCGGCCGCCAGAGCCCTATTAGTTAGTTAGCAGTGCACCACGTACAGGTGAGGTTTTCTTGGGTTCCGAAGATGGGGGTTGGAACCTCTTACACTCCAAGACTTCAAAAACCTCTAGCTAGCTGAGAGACATGTTTCGGGATCCATTGCCGCTGCGCCGAATATTTGCATAATATTTGCATAATCATATCTCATGTGTGTAAATTAATAGTTTTTGATAGCCAAGATGTATACTGTGCCTATATAAGGCTATGCCTATGAATACGGGCTGTACCTACTTGAAGACTAGCTTTCGGGTCGCGGAACAACATAAATTGATATTATCTAGCTAGACCCCAGTTGAGCTTTTCTATAACAGTGTCATAGGAAGAAAGATAGTGAAGTCTAGAGGTAAAGCAATCTGAGGAATAAACATATCACTCTATTTTGAAGGTGTCCAATTTTTATGATTTTTAATACAAGATCTCAGCCAATTTTTTTACTTACGACTTACTTACTACGAGTTCAGGTATAAATTGGCTCCTCAGCATGATTTTTGATTTACGGGCTTCAAGATATATATTTGACGTAATATAATCAGGGAGTGATAGGTTCTTACCAATTTACACATCTTTATATCTGGGTCCGAACGTTTCCGTGTTTTATAAGGCATGTAAACAATGGATATAATAATATGAAATATGGTTATCCCGGCGTTTTAGTAGTTAAGTTGGCGAGTTCTTTATGTGGCCTATGAACTTCCACCAGACACATAAGCCATTCTTGTTAGAAGCTCAAACGTTATTGATCGTATCTATTTATATTTGAGTTTTCCAGATAAACGGACATCGAGTCCTTTGTTCTATAATTTTGGCAGTTGAGTGTCAAATAGGTTGATTACTAGAATAAAAACCTAGTTCATTTGGAAGATGAATAAGTATCGAGCGCTTTTACTAAAAGTAAAGAAAGAAAATTCACATATTAGGAGTTTTTCTTCAATAAATATACGTACAGATATTTTTTTTTTCTTAAACTGACTGCATTATTGTTTGACTAATATCTATCTTTACCATTGTAACATTCTACTCGGAAAGAAGCCCTTTTGTAGAAGTATTAAAGCATTTTTGGGATAATCTACTTGAAATGCATCTTACCAACCAACCCAAAGATTTTTTTCAATCTGACATATTCATGAAGGCATTGGGTAAAAAAAAGATAAAGTTGAAGAACCGAAAGTATTATTGGAAAAGGCACAACTTTTGTCAAAGCGAAAATCGCAGAAATGAATTGGAAAAAATACTGATGGAAAATAACTATTAGTACTATTCAATATGATATATATATATATATATATAATTTAAAATAAATTTAGCATTACATAAGTTTTCCCCAAATTTTATCCAATCATTCTAATGGCTTTTATGAATGCCATTTGTTATTTTTTTATAAATGGTAACTAACTGATGCAAAAGACGTTGTCCTATCCAAATTTTTGAGTTCATACGAAATCCATAGCAAAGAGCACTTTAAACTTTTCCCGTATTTTCAAATTTCTGCGGAACATTTCAAATTTTTCCCTTTAACTTTATTTTGACTATTAAAACATTAGTCAAATTTATCCTCAACAGCATTTATTATATAATTATATTATATTAATTAATAATTATATTATATAATTATTTAAACTGTAATAACAATATAAATCGACGTCACACTCGGGAGTAATTTAAATAAAGGCTAGCAGGTAGCCTACCTACTATTTTTCTTCCGTGCCCTAAAAGTTAAAGAATTATCACTGAAACAGAGGCCGAATCAAGAACATTATGTCATTTCGTCGTATCGTAAGCGTATCTTGAAATTTGGGCCAATGATAAAATTTAGATTCAAAATAACACGTTGTCATTGGCAAAAATTTTACAATACGCTAACGACACGATATGTAAAATAATTTACATGTTGTGTCGTAAGCATGTCGAGTCATGTACGTGTACGCAGTGGGCGAAGGCCCACCTGAGACGCAGAAGGTGGCGGACTCGATTTCCGCCGCGAGACAAAGTTCTCATGTCCGGGTGCTTTCTATGCATAAATTGTATGTTTTTACAAAAAGCCGTTTTTATTATATAGTAAGAATAAGTACCTTGTACTGTGTCCGATATCAATCGTGTGGCGCCCATACTACAAGTTCTGCTTAGTTTAGGGCTACACGATGCTGTGTGAAAGTATTTAGTATCTTTTTTCGTTCTTAATGCTTAGTAATTTTTGAGTAATCAAATTAATTAATTACGAATTTACAGTACTTTTACACAGGCATACCAAAGTGTGAATTACACAATCTTTAAATCAACAATTAATATTTACAATAATTCTATATCAACTGTCCTCGAAGCTGCATTTTTCATTCTTCCAACATATCTTATATTTTTAGCAATGCAACGCATATGCCACCTGACTTTTAATCGAATCACTACCTCACGCTACCTCTCATTTGAAATTTACCCTGACAGTTGGACTTCGGGTCAATCAGTGTAAGTACCAAGATCACCTAGGTGGGCTACAGTTTTTTAACATATCCTGTAGTGTAGAGAGTGTTCCGCCTGACTTCAGTTTGTTTAATATAGTATCGCATATGTACTACCACTCTGCACTTAGTTGAGTTATAACCTCTTTTTATTTATTTTTTATGCACCTTGTCTTCCTTGCTGGAACCACGGCCCTGTCAATCATTTAGTATACAATCTGAAAATAAAATGAAACTAGAGCATCATTGATGTATTGCCGGAAAACTTTCAGGGAGCGTAAGACACCAGGGTAGGGCGGGACTTAATAATCTCTTCGGACTAGGTGCTCGTATAATTATGATAGAATATCACAAACAAGGTATGTATGTTCATTTAATCATCAATCAAACTTTGCACCTAGTCCTTCTAGATTACTAAGTAATTTTAGTTGGTATATACTTGTAGAATTTGAGATTTTTTCCGGTGATATCATCAAAGAAAAAAACATTTGACTACAATTTGCGAAAATTTATAATCATGATAATTTTTTTGGAAATATAATAAATATTGATATTATATCTGTGTCCGCCTGTAATTGGTTTCTATATCGGAATGAAAACTTTGTCAGTGTAACCCTACAATGTATTGTTATTAAAGATGTTGACGTTCTTATTAAATAAATAAATATAGGTTGATACGCAGGACTTTGACATTTACATATTTTTACACATTTTTTTCATTACCAAAATGGCTTTTCATTGGTTTGACAACCAAATTGGTTTTTCGTCATCGATCATCATTGATCTTCGTCCTCACTATGTCAAGTCAATGTACCGAGTATCAACTTAGTTTATTTTAATGAAATGTTTCCAATGATTACCTGTATAGTTAATAACAAACCGGTTTTATTGTTTCACCAACGCATTTATGCCACCTGGCTCACTACCTCTCAGGTGACCTGTGCATTTGTTTACCCTGACAGTTGGAAAGTATGGATCAATCAGTGTAAGTAAAAAGTCTACCCAGGTGGGCTAGTCATGAGAACCACGGGCACGGAACCCGGAACCTATAGCGGATAGTAGCGCCATCTACACTACAGAGCACGTATCTTTGCAACGTTCCCAATTTACAACGATTGCATTACATAGGTCTGTATAATAGTTTCTTTAAGTCAACACGAGATGTCGCTCTGCTACTATGCTATTTATTTGTAGTATTTTTTCATTCATAGTATGTATTACATTGTAATGTCTCTAATTTATATGCATAAAAAGGAAGATGATGTACTATGCTTTTATTACCATACTAGCTCGGCAGCATCGGCAAGTAGGTAATCCTGAAATGCATGGGAGTTGCATCACACTGCGAACAAATCCTTGAAACCCCGAGGTCACTCCGCATAGCCTTCCAAGACCCCAGGAAACTTCTGTGCTTCTGGGCGGAGTTCAGCTGGATAAGTATTTAACCAGATCTCCCACACGCACAATCGAGCAACAAGGAGTCCAATTGCGGGAAAGGGAGTCTATTTACATTTACATTTTTACCATAATAGCTTCTGCCCACAGCTTCGCTCGCATGGTACCGGGATGAAAAGTACCTAGCTAAGTTATGTAAAATTCAGCTCACCACAACACCACACCAGCCTATATCAGTCCACTGCTGGACATAGGCCTCCCCTAATAAAGGGGGATATACCCATAATCCCCACGCTGGGCATGCGGGTTGGGGATCGCAGGGCAATTTTTAACATCAAAAAATTATAATTTACTAAAAAATAAACGATTATAAAGTCATTAATTCATAAATTTACGTGACTGATAAATCGGATGCCATCCCAACATTTCATAAAACTCCCATCAGACAACCGTAAAAACCAAATTTAATCTCACAGTAGTTCAACACAACAATAGAAAATTCACTTTACTTACTATCAGAGTCAGAGGTCACCAGGGTCCGTACCTACTTGGAATACTTGTCATGAACAGAATGCTAGGCTTTTAATTAAAGCTCGAGTAATTTAGAGCGAGCTACGCGTGGCCATACGTATTAGGTACAATCTTCTGCATACTCATTTGGCAATGTTTAAACAGAGGTACCTTGGGGTGGTGGGCGGTGGGCGATGGTTAGTTCTCCGCTACAGATAAATTAATAACGTACCTACTGCGTAGCTATGGATAGGTACGGCACGCATGTCCGTTAGTATAGTACAGTCAGCATCAAAAGTAGATGATGAGTTTCAGAATTTCAATACAGCTGATAGAAATTTGCGTCAGAATTAGATAGCAGTAAAGTATTCCAAAAATAGGTGATTGAAAAATATGCCAACAATAAGCTAATGAGACTAACCACCACATGTACCTGATGACTTTATGGGTCAAAAGTATCTGATGTAAAATAGTTTTATAAATATATGAATTATGTTACTTTGCAATATTTTGGCAATAAAGATATAAGTTCAAAAATAACTGACTATATATATATCATAGCAAAAATAACTGATTATCTATTTTAACCTTTTAGCTCAGTAGATAGTAATTATTTTTATTTTTATTTTTATTTTTATTTTTATTTTTATTTTTATTTTTATTTTTATTTTTAATTTTTATTTTTATTTTTATTTTTATTTTTATTTTTATTTTTATTTTTATTTTTATTTTATTTTTATTTTTATTTTTATTTTTATTTTTATTTTTATTTTTATTTTTATTTTTATTTTTATTTTTATTTTTATTTTTATTTTTATTTTTATTTTTATTTTTATTTTTATTTTTATTTTTATTTTTATTTTTATTTTTATTTTTATTTTTATTTTTATTTTTATTTTTATTTTTATTTTTATTTTTATTTTTATTTTTATTTTTATTTTTATTTTTATTTTTATTTTTATTTTTATTTTTATTTTTATTTTTATTTTTATTTTTATTTTTATTTTTCTACTAAAAATAAATGAATACGCGTTTCAGGATTTTTCGAAATGAAATCCATAAGACGATTAACGGGAGTGGCAAAGTTTGTACGGGGAACAAAAGTTTGTGTGAATGTTTGTTAGTTTAGCTTAGTGAATAATACAAAGGCTTATCTAATTTTGTTTTTTTTTTTCTCTAAAGTTGTAAACGGGGTGGCAATGTTTGTATGGTGAACAAAAAACATTTTTACCAATCGACTTGAAATAATGCACAGAATCTCTCCTCTAGAAATAAATGACCTGTTTCAGGATTTTCCGCACTTCAAGCCCTAAGGTGGTTAAAGGTAATCAATTTTTATTAATGAACTTTGATTAAAATTGATTCCTAAAAAGTACATTAAGAAAATAGAACTTGAACAGGGTATGATTGGGGATGAAAGTTTGTATGGGGAACAAATCATTTCTCAAGTTAGGTAAGTTTATTAAAATTTATCAACGTGAACAGGAGTGGGAACGGGAACGAAAAAGGTAGTAAGAGTGGGAACGAGAACGGAACGTGTACGGGTATGCTAGGTAATGCATTAATAATATGTTAGTACTTTTTATTCCGCGCGAAACGTGGTAAAAATAAACCTTTATGTAAATAATGAAACACATTTTGACACATACATTTCCACGCGGGCGAAGCCGCGGGGTGCAGCTAGTATATTTATAGAACTATTTTACATCAGATACTTTTGAACCTTAAAGTCATCAGGTACATGTGGTGGTTAGTGTCATCAGCTTATTGTTGGCATATTTTTCAATCACCTATTTATGCAACACTTTAGTGCTATCTAATTCTGACGCAAATTTCTATCAGCTGTATTGAATTTCTGAAACTCATCATCTACTTTTGATGCTGACTGTACCTACCGGCCGAAAGGGTGTTCTCCATTCGAGTGGACTTATCGATTTTGAAGTTCGAGTTGCTTCTTGTTACTCGCAGTTACAGTCGACCGTTGGGAATACATTTCTAGTTCAATGCCTAAACCTAATGGTGATGTAGCAAGTACTTTTTAAGAATCCCGTGAATGTATATCTAAAAAAATAACAATTTGTTTAAGAAAAAAATAGCGACAATCATAATATTAACACTAGAAATAAAGATAAACTTACTGTTCCTACTGTAGGGCATGGAGCCCAATCAAAGTTAGTCAATCTTTTAAAGGGCAATGTGTACGATTTGTTATATATGAAAGTGAAACTGTGTGGAAAAATATGAAACTGTCTCGAACTCCCTGAAAAACAATGTAATAGTTAAGAATAGAGATTGTAACATGAAATTTAAAAAAATATAGGCCAAACAAAGGTTCCTGCCAATTCTTCTAAGTGTAAATTTAAAAATGGATGTTCAAAGTGTACTTTACAATACTTATTGAATAAATACATATGAGTTTATGAGTTTAATATAGTCGCATTACGGAGCCAAAACTTTGTCAGATATTTAAAATAAGATGATAGGTAAAGTAAATACCAAACTTCATATAAAAAAGCAACATACAGTCGAACTGAGCACCTCCTCCTTTTTGAAGTCGGTTAATAATCATCATTATATTTCGACTATATATTTTTAATTTCTTTCCTTCGGCTATATATTTTACAGCATACCAAAGTGTGAAAAAAAGATAATCGCAGGCGCGGATCCACTGTTGTGGGCACGATCGGCATGCCCACAACCCTCAAAGACTTGTGATGTCACACTTTCACGGTCTATTGAGCTTGATAGGCTGATGATAATATATCAAATGCCATAATCAAATTAAAAAAAAACAATGAATTGTGCGTGATTAAGAACGCTTTCATAGTTCGCTGAGTGACTTTAAACTGGGGCTGCACTTAACTCTCAACTTTAGTTAGCTAACGTTCGTAAAACATATCGAAAAATTTCGGTTGCGGTACCGGCGATTTCTATAAACGCAAGTATCGACTACCAACAAACCGTGCAACATTATAACTTCAAGAGTCGCAATGTTTACGAATAATGGAACTTATTAAAAAATCTGCCCGGAATTTAAGGAAAATAAGTAAAGACGAGGTTATCAAAATACCAATAATTATCATGAAATATATAAAAATAAAACTACTATCTACAACAATTTTTTTTAAATGTTATTTATTAATAATTAGTTTCATCTCTAAGGTTTAAACTTTAAAGCTTCGAGAAAAATACACTTCGATAAGATATTGGCCATCTCTCACTATTGGTGATTGACAAACAAACAGTGACAGGACTAACTTTAAACAACGGTTAAATTTAAGTAGCTTTTATAAGTATGGGGGATAATATTAAAAGACATAAATATTTCATTCAAATTCCGCGAACATTCTCTGAAGATTTTAACAAAAACCCAACAGAAAATCAACAATGTTTTGCCTTCCTCATAAGGCATCCTTAAGAAATGATCGACTCGCTGTCCGACGTCAGTCTTGGGCACTCCGCAGACATCCGCAGACGTGTTGCCGAGCACCAAACAGAAATTCAAATTTCTGCTGTCGAATTTCTTGCTGTTGAGTTATTGTTATACTCGTCAGAGAAGGTTAGCGGAATTTGTAGTGAATATTTTGTCCTTTGAATATCTTGTACCCAGGGCCGGTCCTTAGGCGGTGCGAGCGGTGCGACCGCACCGGGCGCCTTCAAGGGGGGGCGCCAAAATGAACCAAAACGTGAAACAAAAGACGCTCGACCGAGCGCGCGAGTCGCGTAACCAAATTGCGGGGGAACGGGAAGCGGGGCGGGGTGAACTTTTGTCCGTCACTTGTTTCACTATAGTTCTTCCATCTTAGGTTTTTTGACATTTTTCTTAACTAAAACAGTCCGAACCCAAAGCTAAAAATGTTCGTTTTGCAATCCATTTTTTTTCGTAATAAATTAATGACTTTTCATAATTAGCTATGATGCCCTAATAGATAAAGAGATATCATACAGATGGATGACAAGAATAAGTTAATTGTATTATTTGCATATCAAACAGCACTTTTTAATAATATGACAGGATGAATAAGAAAATAATCCTATAGATATTTTGTATAAAAATGTTACCAAATGCGTTGCCAGTTGCTAATATAAGGATAAAAAGTCCACTGAAATCAAATGAAGTCCGAAAACGGACCAAATTCAGAAACACTGATGGAAGTAGTCATTCCAGCTATCTAAATACTTGGTTTAGCGATTTGACAACGTAAAATCGATAATCGATTATACTTCTCGGTTTTAGTTTTTGACATAAAATAGGTAACTTAAATTTTATGTTACTAATATATTTAAAAATAGGTATTTACAATATATATATTTACATAGCAGGTATGTCGCGTGGCTTAGTAACTGCTTGCAAAAAGTGATCGTCTGTCAAATATAATCTTTTGCCCTCTGACTACTCCATTTTACGGATTCCTCAATCTATTATAATTTATTCCCATATAGATTGGCGTACTAAGTAATATCTGAGGATATTCATGTTGGGAAAATTCATAATGATGTTTGATCTTTGTTTTCTTCTGTTATACGTAAATAGTACCAGCTATATTAATACCCTACCTATATTAATAAAATTTATTAATCGTCGATCAACAGCAAACTGGCGAGTCATCAACTGGTGAGTCTTCGCCTAAATTTATTAGAATTGGTTCTTGCTCTCTTAAGTTATCCAAAGTCACATCCCTTTCCCAATCCGATAATATTAATCTTTTGGTCTTTTCCACCACATTTGCCCAATTTCAGGTGTCACTTAATTGCAGGCATTCTTTAGCAATTCGAGCATCTTTTTGGCTGTAAATGGTGGGCTCGTGTTATTTCTGGCAGCATATCCTTTCACTTGTGCCCAAATAAGTTCTATGGGGTTATAAGTTTTATGGGGGGTAAGGTGTTCCAACCTCCAACTTCCGGACACAAGCCAACCTCACCTGCACGCGGTGCACCCTGCTGACTAACGAACGAGGCTCTGGCGGCCGGCTGATTGCGGCATAGCGCAGCCTACACCGGCACAGCTAAATTCCCTGACCGCCGACGGGCAGCAGCGTCGGCGGTGCGAAAAGCTGTGTCCTGCGATCCCCAACCCGCATGCCCAGCGTGGGGATTATGGGCATTCCCCCCCTATTATGAACGACACAAGAAAGAGATGGCCCCCAGTTCCCGGCCGTCCCGCTATTCCTGGCCATCCAGGTAGCGGCCATGGTAACGGCGGGACAGGGGGTGCTAAGAATCCCCGGGCTACCTCTGGCTACCTGCAAAATCTGACCCTGGCTACGTTTAACGGACGGACTCTGAGGCTCGACGAACATCTAGCGCAGTTGGAAGTGGAGTTGGAGAACATTAGGTGGCATGTTCTGGGGTTGTGTGAAGTCCGTAGAGAGGGAGAGGACACCATAACCCTAGACTCGGGCCACCTTCTGTACTTCCGCGAGGGTGACCAAACATCCCAGGGTGGCGTAGGGTTTCTCGTCAATAAGGCCCTCTCTAACAACGTTGAAGAAATCTCCAGTGTGTCGACCAGGGTAGCGTACCTGATCCTTCGGCTATCCAAGAGGTATAGCATGAAGATAATTCAGGTTTACGCACCGACCTCGGCACACTTGGATGATGAAGTGGAGGATATGTACGAGGACATATCCAAAGCCTTGCACAACACCACGAAGGCTCACTTCAACGTTGTTATGGGGGACTTTAACGGCAAAGTGGGAGTCCGAATTGGCGACGAATCCTTAGTGGGCCCGCATGGTTTTGGGTGTAGAAATCACAGGGGGCAAATGCTGGTTAACTTCCTAGAGAAGGAGGGGCTCTTCTTGATGAACTCGTTTTTCGAGAAGAAGCCCCACAGGAAGTGGACATGGCGTAGCCCCGACACTGTGACCAAAAACGAGATCGACTTCATCATGACGGATAAAAGGCACATATTCAGAGACGTCTCCGTGATCAACAGGTTCAACACCGGATCTGATCACAGACTTGTCCGAGGCTCTCTGAATATCAATCTAAAGCTGGAAAGAAACCGTCTGATGAAGTCCACGCTCCGACCCAATCTACTCCAGATCATGGCGGGCACCGAGAAGTTTCAGAAGCTTCTCGGTGACAGATTCGTTGCTGTGGAACCTACCGATGACGTTGATGAGGCCCTACAAAACGTGGTTGGAACGTTAAGGGACGAGGGCATCAAATTCTGCCAAATGCAGCCTAAAGGCAAGAAGTCCAAACTCACGGATGAGACTCTTCGGCTGATGACAAAAAGACGGGAAACCACTCAGGCCACTTCGTCAGAGAGGTCAGACCTGAACAAGCGAATTGCGAAGATGATACGGCGCGACCTTCGGAGCTCCAACACACGCCTCATTGAAGAGGCAATAGAGCGAAACCGAGGGTCCAAAGTATTCACTCAGCAGCTTGGCAGGAGCCACCTGACGAAGTTAACGACACACGATGGCCGAACCGTCTTGGCAAAGCCGGAGATATTATCAGAGATCGAGGACTTCTACGGCCAACTGTATGCGGCACATGCTCCTTGCCCCCAGCGTAGCAGCCACGATTCTCGAGCCACCCTCACCCGCCACTATACCGACGACCTGCCAGAGATCAGCCAAGACGAGGTCGTACTGGCCCTGAGACAGCTTAAAAATGGAAAAGCCCCCGGTGAAGACGGTGTTACTTCGGAACTTCTGAAGGCTGGAGGAGCTCCTGTTGTGCAGGAGCTGCGGACCCTCTTCAACGCCGTCCTTCACTGTGGGAGAACTCCTAAGGCGTGGAACGAGAGCTTGGTGGTTCTGTTTTTTAAGAAGGGAGATAAAACCCTTCTTAAAAACTACAGACCTATCTCGCTCCTGAGTCACGTCTATAAGCTGTTCTCAAGGGTTATTACAAATCGTCTCGCCAGAAGACTCGATGAGTTCCAGCCACCGGAGCAGGCCGGGTTTCGCGGAGGATTTGGCACCATAGACCACATTCACACAGTGAGGCAGATTATACAGAAGTCCGAAGAGTATAATCAGCCCCTGTGTCTGGCGTTTGTGGACTATGAGAAAGCCTTTGACTCTGTAGAAACCTGGGCTGTCCTGGAATCCTTGCAGCGATGCCAAGTGGACTATCGTTATATCGAAGTGTTGAGGTGTCTGTACGAAGCCGCCACTATGAGTGTCCGAGTACAGGACCAGCAGTCTAAACCCATCCAACTGCGCCGCGGAGTGAGACAGGGAGATGTCATATCTCCGAAACTGTTCACAAGCGCGTTGGAGGATATGTTTAAGACGCTGGACTGGAAAGGTATGGGCATTAACATAAACGGCGAGCACATCTCACACTTGCGATTCGCTGATGACATAGTCCTAATGGCGGAGTCGCTGGAGGAGTTGCAACAGATGCTGGACGGCCTAGCATCAGCCTCGCGAAAGATAGGTCTCGGCATGAATTTGGACAAGACCAAAGTTATGGTCAATGACCGAATTGATCCGAGTCCTGTCGTCGTTAATGGACACCTTCTTGAAATTGTTTCGGAGTATACATACCTCGGGCAGATATTGCAGTTGGGTAGAAACAACTTCGAGAAGGAGGCCAAGAGGAGGATTCAGTTGGGCTGGGCAGCATTTGGAAAACTACGTCGAGTTTTCTCGTCACCCATACCGCAATGTTTGAAAACAAAAGTTTTCAATCAGTGCGTCCTACCCGTCATGACATACGGAGCCGAAACGTGGACACTCACAGTACGGCTAGTCCACCAGTTTAAAGTCGCTCAGCGAGCTATGGAACGAGCTATGCTCGGGGTTTCTCTGAAGGATAAAATCCGTAACGAGTTTATCCGACATAGAACTAAAGTTGTCGACATAGCTCAGAGAATTAGCAAGCTGAAGTGGCAGTGGGCTGGCCATATCTGCCGAAGAACCGATAACCGTTGGGGTAAACGAGTTCTTGAGTGGAGACCGCGGCTCGGCAAACGTAGTGTAGGACGCCCTCCGGCCAGGTGGGGTGACGATCTGCGAAAGGCTGCTGGTAGAAGCTGGATGCGTCGAGCTCAGGACAGGGCGCAATGGCGCTCATTAGGGGAGGCCTATGTCCAGCAGTGGACTGCTATAGGCTGATGATGATGATGATGATGAAGTTCTATGGCGTTATATTGACAGTGGTATTGCGGAAGTCTGAGAACTGCGTGACCGTGTTCAGCTGCGATTTCATACACAACGTACAGAGGTTTCTGTTTTTAGTTTTTTAAATGTTTACCAGTTAACACTTCAACATAGATTCACAAGCCAGTTTATGATATCTGACTTTTTGTTGGCTTGCGTTGGCATTTTATTCAACTGGTGAGAGTGATATGGTGCGTTATCCATGATGATAACAGTTTTTACAGGTTCTTCCAGTGCCAGCAGTAAGTCCTTAAACCAACCTTCAAAGACTTCAGAATTCATTTTTTCATGGTATTCCACGGTATTTTTTTATTTAAATGCTAGCAAAGCTCCATCTACAAAACCTTTTTTACTTCCTGCATGACAAACGATTAATCTTTCTCCTTTTACTATAGGTACTTTCGAGGTAGACGCAGCATTATCATCAGTCCAGTACCTCGACAAAGTGTAGTTAGCATTAAACCACGTTTCGTCGATAAAAATTACGTTTTCCCAGTGCTCTATTTGTTTTGCATCCTTCAAAAAGTTACACCGGTCTAGGGCAAAATCTGTGTGCTCCATAAAAAGTTTTCTTTTATTCGCTTTTTTAAATAAAAATGCAATTTCTTTTAATTTTTTTGCTAACGAAGAATTCAGCCCACGAAACAAACCACAGTCCCGGAGCGATATTGTCAACTTCTTTTACGTTGAGATACTCACGCAAGCGTATCACCAACTCCTTCGATTGTCATCTCAATACATTTCCCATTTCCCTTATAGTCCAGTCATTTAAGCTTAAATTAGGTAAGAATTTCGGAATTCGAAATGCCCAGCTGTAATTCTGTAAATACTTGTATATTGACATTTTATTGTACATTGATATTAGGCATTTTAGAATGACCTACCAGACAACATACACTGGTTGCTCTAGTTTGCTCATACGCCCAACAACCTCCTGTGTTCATGTGAAAAAGCAATCGTGAAAAGCATTTTTCCTATGACGCATGCTTGTCACAGTTTTCACTGAACATCATTTTGACGTACCTATGTTCAAACCTAAGTTATTTGACAAAAGAGTTTTCATGTCTTTTTCATTCAAAACTTTTTACGCCATTTAATTTTATCATTTTCTTCTACAATATTAGCAATACAAAAATAATAAAAATAATTATAGTTCTTGATGTAATAATTAATTTGTTGAGATATTAAGACCCAACAATGATAATGACAAAATAATGATAACAGTTTTTTTATTCGACGATGGTGTCATTAATCGATTCAAAAATCGTTCAATGTTATGTGGCTGCAATCACTAGTTCTGGACTTTGACATCTATCAAAAATACATTTAAAAGATGGAAATACCATAATGTTTGAACCAGAACATAATAAATAACAGTTGACAATCATTAAAATTATTTTTTTATTTGTCCACCACTTCACTTATAGGTATTCGCGCAAACTGGTAATTCGCAAGAACTTTTGACAGCAGAATAATCTGTAGCCACTGCTTTTTCTGGTGGAAAATAAAGCAACAGCTTAAATTTTTTTTTTATTTAGTGGGGCGCCATTTTTAGTCTTCGCACCAGTTAAAAATGTTAATAGGACCGGCACTGCTTGTACCTAATGGATTTGCGCAAAGTTGTAAAGTATATTAACGAGGCATATATATTTTTTTATATTTGTACCGTAATCATTAACATACAAAATATCATAGAGGTTCAATACCTTGTAAAAAGTTTTACTTACATAATATTCTAGAGATCACCCTCTAAGTAAGAGATGTGAGATGTAAAATTTGAACGGAGTACAACAGCGCACACCTATTATGAAATTTGGACGCACACATGAAACCGGACACGCACACACGCCTACTCGGACTTAGGTGGCTATCGAGGGCGGGGGTGGCGTGAATACTTGCGATGCTCCTCTACCCGGCTTAAATTTTCGTATTAATATGTATCTCTTATACGCGTGGATTTGGCCTCCAATGCTGGCAGTAATTATGTGGCCGGCATAGGAGCCTTTTTAATAGCAGTAAAACACAATTTTGTAGACCGGAAGCTTCTTTTGAGCTTCGTTACGAAGAAGCCAAGGTTCATTACCTATCCAACACACTATTATTACATATCGACACCTCTACAAACAATCTTAATTAGTTGGTCTTGTTTTAGCGTTTATAGCGTCTAATTTTCGTATGAACTAGCTTTAAATAAATTTAAAAAAAAGCTCTAGTTCTCCCTATTTACATTAAGTTTATCAAACAAGTAACCAATTTTATTATCACAACGGCTTTGTTTCATTTTTTTTAGGTATTTTATTTAAATACCGCTTTGTTGGTAAAACTATTGTATAAACATGGTCACAGTGTTTTTCCAGTTTCCAGCAAGGTTCGTTTCGTATAAACCTTTGTATGTACACCTTTGTCCTAAAAATTCAGAATAAAACAAAAAAAATCTGTCGAGACGTTCCCAAGTGATGAATTTATAAATAAACATCCGCAAGCAAGTTTTTAATCATTGGCTGAGTCAAAAGTTTATTCTGTTTTTCAGTAAGGCGTATTCATCCATTCTAGATGAATACAGCACCAACTAGTAATTTCTACTCACTGACCGGGATGCTGTAGTGCCTGGGATATGGTTCGACGGAGTAGGCCTTGCCGAGCACCTATACTATCCTCTCAGCCTAGTCGGCCTTACATACAGGAAAGACATTGTCAATACGTGTGGAGCTTACTTTTGGTCGATTCCTATAATACGCCGTAAACTGATATGATAACGCTTGATTTTCCCCTGAAAATACATAAAACATAATTCAATAAGTTTTTAACAACTTGAATTTGTTTTATTTTTGGACGAAAATAAAGGCCTTATTGTTAATCTACTTTTTAGTGGTGTGCTTTTTATTAAACAAACTTTCTTTGAGTTTCAGCGCAGGTACCTGTTTGAGCTGGCTTGGAAGCTGCAACGTTTCCCCTATAGTTTTAGCAAACGACGGCGCTTTGACAAGGTGAGGAATGGCTCGAAAGCGTAGTTGTCAGCGTATATTCATGGGAAGATCGCTGGTTCAAATCCCGATTCAGTAAAATTTTTGGCGATATTATAAATTCGTAAATTTTTAAAATGGGTATTGAAACAATGGTATACTCTATTGACATGTCTTCCTTGATCAGCTATGGCGTCAGAATTTTTAGGCCGCCGACATAGTTTAAATATCACTAAACGGTCACCTATCCAATACCAAGGTGATCGGCTAAAAACATCAAAATAGGGATGAAGACTGAAAAATTCTAATTGGTCCGTCATTTACATTATCAAAAAATATTTGACAAAGATTTAGTGCGTTGAAGTTCCACGTGAAGTCACGGCTTAGTACACTTTTTACATAGCCGTGACGCCACGAGCTTTTAAAGCACTCCCGAACTTTGACGCTCGTTATGTCCGTCAATTTTATATTTTTTGAAAAATAAAAAAAATATATCCTATATTTTTTTTATCTATCTTTTTTTTTGCAATCGACATCCCTATTATTATATAAACTAGCTTCAGCCCGCAGGTTTACTTACGTGACCCGGCTAGTCTAAAACTACATAATAAACAAAATTTCAGCTCAGTAAGTTTTAAACTTTCACCTTTACTAATTTAAGTAGGGAGGATAGTATAGAACATAGGATAGGGGAACGTTATATGTGATGTGTGATAGGACATGATAAGACATGATTATAGCAAGTCTAAATAAATAGGATAGGATTGGGCCTGTGATAAGATAGAATCATGTTTGGGTATAGTAGTTCGCTGTTTGGTCGCGGTACGTATTGGTGTAAAATTAAATAAAAAAATAAGATTCAAAGAGTACTTTAAGTGCTTAATGAATAAACAGATTTTATGCTTTACTTTTTTTTACTTTGACTGCTGGATATAGGCCTCTCCTATTAAACGCCACTGTGCTAAGCTCGGGGCATCCAGTTTCTGCCAAAGCTCCATGATATATGCTCACTTATTTACTAAACTCATAGTTTATGATCAAAATTGGTAAAGAAAACAAAAGTTCGTCAAGTTTCTCTCAGAAGAGTAAAGTACTTGAAAACATTGAAGAGTTCCATAAATAAGTAGGTAGTCCAAAGTTTGGTGGTATCAAGTGTGTGTGTTAGTATATTTGTTTCCACTCAATTCTGTAACGACTGAGCTTATTTGCTTGAAACTTGGAATGAACATTTAGTGACCTCGGAAAACATAAACTACTTTTTTCGGGTAGTCGCGGTCACAAGATTAGTTGTAAATAATCAGTGGGCATGGTCAGCTTCTTCTGCGAATGAGCACAGAACAAAGAAGGTACAGAAGACGCACTCCGCATAAACTAGTGGTATGAGCAAGTGGCCAACTACAGTGTTGGTTTTTTAGGCCACCGGAAGGACGCCGACATGACTTAACGAATAAAAAACCCGGGACTAAAAGTAAAAAAACGTAGTTAACACAATTATTTAAATTAGTGTGAGTATGTTTGTCCCCTCTAAACTTGTAACGGATTTGGATGAAACTTGGTACATAATTTGTGACCTGGATTAACAGATAGGCTACTTTTTATCTAGGTACTACTTCTATCAGAGTACGATGTGAGCGAGGCCGGTAAGGTAAGGAGGTAAAATATAATTTAACTTAAAATTTTAAATATTATTAGTAACGGGGCCAACATCCAAAGCGACAAAAGTAGATTCACTTCTTAAAAATTTTCAAACTACTGTTCTTATTAATTCCTGTTTAGACGAATGCTTAATTTATATTTAGTTCGCTCTTCGGCAATAATAAACGGCAATAGTGAAAAATAGAATGAATGCGGGATGGATGAAATGGCGACAGGTCTCAGGAACAACTTTCGACCTTCGAATGCACCTTAAACTTAAGGGGAAAATCTACAAGACAGTCATCAGACCTGTTGCATTTTATGGATCAGAGTGTTGGGCAATGAAAAATACGGACAAAAGAAGAGTTCATGCTATTGAGATGCGAATGTTAAGATGGATGTGTGGTATGATAGGGATGGATAAAATAAGGAACGAGTATATCAGGGGAAGCTTGAAAGTAGCACCTGTGGCAGATAAGATGAAGAGTGGAAGACTAGCATGGTATGGGCATATGATGAGGAGGGATGGAAACCATGTGACTAAAAGAGTGATGAGTATGAATGTAACTGGATGAACGAGTAGAGGGAGGCCGAAGAAGAGATGGATGGATTGTGTGAAAGAGGATATGAGAGTGAAAGAAGTGCGTACAGAGTTGACAGCTGATAAGAGTGAATGGAGAAAGAAAACATGTGCCGACCCCACCTAGAGTGGGATAAGAGCAGGGTAATGATGACTACTGCCTAATTTATAGATCAGCCTCGAATTGTTGCTTTTTCATTCATTTTGCCTTGGTTAAAAAAAAAAACAATTTATAACGATTCTTAAAAGACATTTTTAGTAAATCTTGTTTTTTGCGTTACCGTACAAGAGTATCTTTACGTACTCAATTCCTATTTGCTCTGGGGAGATAGTAAGTAGATAGACGAAGTACTTACGTAAAATTTATTAATAAAATAGTTACGTTATGTTTTTGCAATTTCATTGTCTGATTTTTCAGATATTTTTTTCCAATAATTTGTACCAAAATACAATATATTTTAGTTTACATTTACCTTTCATATATTTTAGTTTACGTTAAATAAATCAGTTGGGCACTTAAAATGTCGCCACAATTTTTGCTCTCACGTCTAAATTAAGAAATTTACGTGAATAATTAAGGAACGCAAAAAGGATTGTCAACCGAGGTTGGACAGCGAAGTAACCCCATTTTCAATGGTAATTGAAAAGGGTAGCGTTAAGTTAAAAATTCAATAGGTTGATAAACTTCTAGCGTTCATGTGTTTGGTTCCTTGCGTTGTCAGTATGCAGTCCATGACTATACATGCAACACTTCCCTTCCTTGTTCTTCGTATGAGTTGGTGGCATGCATATGCAACTCTAGGGAAGGTCGTGATAATACGATCATCCGTTGCATCAGCGCCTAGCGTAGAGGGAGAAACCTGAAAAAAATACTTTACTACGGATTTGATATCTGTCTCCTTCTGTTTCGATGCTGGAAAGAAAAAATGCCTTAAACGACACGTAGGCAATTTTATAGTCCATCTAGTCGTGAATTATCGTATGATTTAGAATAATTAAGATTAGGTACGAATGATTCTGAAGGTTTAAAATTAAAAGGCTTTAATTTTATATCCAAGATAATGTTGTTACTATTCTAAAATAAATAAGGTACCTTAATTCATTCCGGTATCTGATAATGCCTTATTATATTTTATTATTAATATTAATTATTATATTTGGTAAGGCTATTATGGTGACAAAATCACTTCAGAGTTTTGGTTTTGAATTTCAAGTATCTGTAATAGGTGACTGTACTATTATAGTAAGTAAAAGAAGTTCCATGAAAACCTGATTGTTCTCAATAAAAGCCCACAGACAGAGTCTGATATTTATATTTTTGTCTAAAAAAACAACGTCCAAATTTAAAATTATTTTTAAATTAGAATTTAATTTAAAAATAAATTAGAATTTAATTTAAAAATTATTAAAACTGGAATTGTCTGAATGGAAGAAATACACAATTTGACATTTTAATTATGCCGAACTTATTTCATATACCTTCTCATAGGTAGGTAATAAGTACTTATTTTCATGCATTTATAAAAAAACTTTGATTTCCATTTCGTCCATTAATAAAATATAATCGTGATTATCTCATTCAAAATTGAGGTACAATCTTGGCAACAACTACCATTTTCTTCTAATTTGCCTAACTCACACTACCCTATCTTTCAATACTTGACATTTTTTTAAAAATAAATATATTATTCAGGCTTATACTTCGTCAAAATAGCTCTTTAAAAAGTGATACCGAAGATAATTTTATTAGTCCATCTAATGTCATAATTTTTGTTAAAATTATATTTAAAATATAAGTTGGTATACCTACGGTACGGATCACTACTCTCAATATCCGATGTTAATATCCGATATAGAAGCACATGATGTACGATATAGGTACCTATGCTGTATGGAGACTGTTCGAATCCATTTACTTCTCTAAATTATGCGTAAAACGTCCATTTGACGCTCTCCCCTCTTCCCTCTTATCGCTTGGACAGGAACGGGAGCCTCGGGCGGGGGTTGCCGGACTAGGGCAAATTGGGGGGTTTACAATCCCCCCACCCAAGTTAGGGTGGTCCGAAGTCCTCCTCACCCTTTAGCTACCCTGAAGTTCCATCTCTCACACCTATAAATTCGGCACACACATTTCACCCCATCGCGGGGGGTTGGGGGTCCATGGGGCACCAATCCTTTCGCAGCGTGTCACACTTACCAAGCAGTGGTGACCTCAACTACAAATTAATATTTGGAAACGTTTCCGTTTGGATCGTTAATCATAAGCCATTCCTGCTAGTGTTGCCTATCTACCTACCGCACTACCCCAACGCTCCACAATTTGAATTAGTCATTCTCAACTGATCGATAATCAGAATATATTATCATATTTATAAATTGTAATGTGTAAAGAAAGTCGCATGGTGAGACTTGTCTAAAAACACATAAAACAAAAACAACACAGACCTACAGTACAAATAACGACAGTAGAGTCAATTCAGTTGTGCAACATCGTCAAAAAAAAACTTCTATAACTGTTTTTGTCTCCTTCATAAGGTGACAATCATGTCGCTATTATCTTAGATTTATCAAAAAAAAGTGCACAATACAATCAACATAATTTTTAACCGAGACTTCAAATAGGAAAGAGATTCTCATTCGGATGTATTTTTTTTCATCCAATTGATTTGGAGAGATTAAAAAATTGATTGGAATAGTTGATAAAAAACTTTCTCCAAAAGACCTTTACACTAGTAACTATTATATGGCTTTTGATTTATTACTAACTCCATATTCAAAAAGTCATATTTTTTTCCAATTAGCCTACTTAAAATTTCTACACCATGCATCAGCTTTTGGTTTTAGAAACATTTTATTTAATTTTTTTAATAGACTTAATTAATTCATTTAACTAGAGAAGGGCACAAGAGTGACAGTAAATATATTACAGGCAAATAGAGGTGCATTTACACATATTACAAAAATTTACACTAATCTTAGGATCATCATCATCATCATCAGCCTCTAGCATTCCACTGCTGGACATAGGCCTCCCCTAATGAGCGCCATTGCGCCCTGTTCGAATTTGGAATTGGGAACAAAGTCATTTTCTAATTTTGATCTTGAATCCCTTATGTAAGTTCTTTTTACTGTTACTTTTAACTTCAAAACTGGCTTTAGGTTTATTTGAAAGCGCTTGCGATCTCTCCGACAACTTAAAAGTTTTGCAAAGCAGTGTTACTTTTTCACCGCCGCACAGATTCTCGTCCAAGGTTTTAATCGTATTCGTCAGCAAATATTTGTTAGCAAAATGAGATTTTTTCAAGTTTATACTTTCTATATCAAAGTTGGCTAGAGACTCGGGAACATTGCACTCGGATTTCTTATCATCATAGTCAGACAAAGCAGAAGCGCGGCTGTTATTACAAACCACGTCTACTCTGATCACCTGCACAGTCTCTGGACTTGGGTTCCTAGATATGGTCAGACTTTTTCTTCTACCGGACTTGTGAAAAGTAATTTTCGAATCTTCTATATCACCGAGGTTATTTTTAATTTCATCTTTGATGTCTTGTTCAGCGAAAGTCTTTAATAAAGTTTTCACTTTGGACTCGTTGATGCCATGACGTGATTTTTTACTGCCTTCACCCGTTTGCTCGTCAACTTGTGTTGTTTTATTTTCCTTTTTACTGCCCAAACTTTGAAGAAATATACTGGATTTTCCTGAAGTGGGTCTTGATTTATCGTTATTAAATAAATATTTTGCGTAGTCGTCAAAATAGTAGCAGGTTAATTGTGATGATCGGCCGTCATCCGTGCACGTGCCGTCATCATCGGCAATGACTTGCTTCACGAACATTCTATGTGTAGCGCCGGTGCTTGGAGACTTGTACTTGAAGCTGCTGCGAGAGCGTTGTGGCTGTTCAACGTTACCTTGAAATTTAAGTGTTTGGACTGAAAGAAATAAATCTTCTGTGTTGGGGTTTTCTCGGCCGCTATCTATTGTGTCAATAGTGTTTTCATTGTCTTCATAGCAATGATATCTGCAAATATACAAATCAATCAAATAAACATCTATGCAATAAAACTTTGAGTATTTTAAAAGCAAGGGTATAAAAACCTACCTCTCATAGATATCAGTCCAACGAGGATCTTCCTGATGTTCAGGGTTGATCATGCGTTTTTGGCAGTACCTCAACGGTTTATCAGATAAATAGCTTGTATCAGGCTTTACTTTACATTTAGTTCTCTCTTGAAGATGAAGCCTAGCGCACTTCATTGTATACCTGAAGAAAATACAAAGAATTTAACAATGCTAGACGTTAGTAGTGATACTGAAAGTGTTTCACTAAACTTATCATTAAATTTAAAGGAGCTGTCTCATTCTTGTAGATGGAGATAATACAGAATCCACAACATTGTATAACATCATCTAATTCTAAACAACGCAGAGCTTCTATATGGGGACTGTCTATTCTAATATACAAAAAAAGGTCGGGTTCGTTGCAACACTTGTAACTCGAGAATGCTGGACCTAGTTTCATGGTTTTTGATTTGTTGGATTTGTCTCTGCCCCGAATAGCAGAATAACTTTTCAAACATTCACGAAAAAAATGAAGATAATTCATTATCCCATGCATTGTGTATGGACTTTTTTAATGATATCTCGAGAACTGATTAACTGATTACGGTAAATTTATTTTTGAACTGGAACGCGAATGGGATCAGGAACGGGAGCGGGAAAAGTTATGTTATATATAAGTTAATCAATAGTTATTGTTTCTGAGCCGGTACAAAGTGCGCCAAGACAGCAAGTAAATATTGAAGAAATGTTCAATGCATTTATTTATTTATTGTTAAATTTATTATATACAGAGAAAAACCCTTACATAACTTCTATCATACATTTGTTATGTTAAATATTCTATTTAATTTACTAAAAACTAGGAATAATTTGGTAATTAAAACAACAGTAACCAGTTCAGCTTAAGTTATCATTAATTTAAAGTTTTTTTTATGATATCTTAAGATGGAATAAGTGCATGACCCCCTTGATGTTAAGTAGTAACCATTACCCATACTAAAGTATTGCTTCGTAGCTCACGCAAGTTTGGAATGTGCCCTATGATGTAATGCCCCGCATCCATCTAATTTAGGCATGAAGGTGTTAAGCTGCATGCGTCTGCAATTTCACCAGCATCCACACCCTTTACACCGAAACACAGCAATGCTGCTTCACGGCAGAAATAGGCATGGTGGTAGTACTTCCCGCCCTTCACAAAGAAGTCTACTACTTTAAATGAGAGAAATTAAGAAATTATTTCTAATAGTAAGTGTCTGAAACTGTAACTAGTATTTAATAGCAAGATAAACTCACAAGATTTTTTTTTTTCAAATACAATAGCTTGGGGATCAGCTTGCCAGGATACTGTAAACACGACCAGTTCGTCACGCCACCTCCGTCTGGGACGGCCACGCGGACGCGTTACGCCCTGTGGAAGATCGGGATGTGTGGAAAGAGGGAAGGGAGGCCTTTGCCCTGCAGTGGGATCAGACAGGCTAATAAGATAAGATAAGAAGAAGACAATAACTAATTTTAATTTATTCACATATAGTTCCAGATACTAAAATGAACGAAGCTAAAATAAACAGGGCATTGCTATGTCAAGGACCTTTTGAGCGATTTGAATTAATTCCATTACAGGCTGTTATACCTAACCGTTACTATATTTGTGTACAAATTACGATTATTATTGTTCGTTATGTCCTCAACCTTACGGGGTGAGGTTTCAAGGTCGTCAACACCCACTTGTGATCAGCAATCGTACCCCTAATTCACTCCCGTATAGAACTTATTTTCACCGGACGTAGTCCTAACAAAACACTGCTGAGGTAAATAAAAATTGGATATCATCCAAAATCTTTGTGATATATTTAGATGGACTTATAAGATTTTCTCTGAAGATAGAAATTGTTATCGAAAGTCTCCGATTGTTACAAATAACAAACACATTATACTGATATTTACAGCTGTATTATATAAAACGCGACTACTTAGGTCAGTTTAGTCTGATATTTTTATCATACCCCGTTTATTCGGAGTAGTAGTCAATCATCGGATTTTTCATGCCAATAAAGTCTACAAAAAAGTCGCTTTCAGAATAATACAATATAAACAGAGCTTATTGACCACAAGTATCAAAGATTTATGTTTTGTCACTATTGTTTTCATACTCGTAGCTTGAAATTGGCAGTCGTTCTAGAGCCGGCCAACTTCGCGCACTTTTGTCATTCTTTCCTAAAGCTTTTGTTTAACGTCTATTCATTTTAGAAGCAATTATGTTGGAGATGTTCTGCTACACCTGTCCTTTTCTCGCGTTAGTTCACACGGTGGGATAGACAGGGACAGAATTAAAGCGTTTTTTGAAAAGTATTGATAAAGGAACTACAATGCGCCGGCAGGATGGTGTATTTGATCTAACAACGTAGCGGTCCACATGTTCTTGGGAATGGCTTCGCCATTGATGCAAAAAATCTTAATGTTTTGGGGAACAAATGATTTTGATCCTTTAATATTGTAATAGATATATGCTTTGGATAGCTATTCTTGTTCGTCATTTAAATTGTCAAATCAATACATTCTATTTTTTATTACGAGTACTCAATACATTTCTTGTGGATCGCACTAAAAATGATTATTTATTTTTTATTATACACAAATGATCTGCTTTCTTTGGTACTTATCATTTTGTGAGAGTATTTATTAATTTAAATAAATGAATAAAATATACTAAAATCAAAGCATTTGTATGCAAAAGATAAATCGTACGTGCTTATATTACACCTTAAAATACATTTAGAATTCTAATTAGCCAGTCAAATAAAAACATCATTAAAGTGTACAAACGCCTTGTTATAAAAGTAGGTAAATAACAATTTCGACACAAAAGAAAACGATACGGCTGAAAAACTCGTTCCCTGGAAAAGTGGAAAAATTGCTTAATCGTGACTCAGCGGAATTATTATTATCGCTTTGCATAATTATCTTAACAGAATTCAAACACATTTTACCTTGATTTACGTACGTACCTACCTGCGGCAGTAAATTATATACCTAGCTTTCGAGCCAAATGTCAACCTGTCACGCAACTTTCTACACTATGATCGATCCTATGCTTTATCTTTATTGAATTCACGTATCAAGTGTACAGTATCGCTCTATAAAATAGCACACAACGTCAAAATAATAGGCACAGCTGCTACTCGACTCTAAACTTGCACACAGACAAACACCTTGGTGCATCGCACCGCACACGGACATCTTGGATAACAAAAAATGCATTATTATTATCCTGGTACAAGGACATCGCTATCCCCAAACGAATATCGGCTTTACGGCTCCCATCCATGAAGAGCAAATTTGAGCACACAAGAGCTATTAACTTAGATTTCGTTTTAAACTGCAATAGGGTCATGGGAATTTCTTCCCTCTCTCGGTGTTGTAAAGGTATTTATGGCTTGATGTTATACATTGTGGAATTCAAGTTTAATAATAAAATTGCCCAAAAAAGTTACGTTACCTATCTCGCTAGGCGCCAAATGAATGTTGCAGTGAGCATATTCGAGTTGAGAATTTTGTTAGATATGAACACTATACGTGATATAAGTTTGTTTATTTTAGCTTTTCGTAAGAATTGGGGGTGGAAAAAATGAATACCTATTACTTATTTGAACTAAGGGCATTCAATATATAATATTATATAATATTAATGAGAAATTAAAAAATACTAGATGAACTTAAAATCTTACAAATAATATAATAGTAATGTTAAAGTTTGTACATATGTTGTTGCTAGTAATTAAATAAGTAATTATCCAATCTATCTCCACACTACAAGAAAGTTGTCTAGAAGAAAGTCTTATTTAGCATTCAGTTCTTAGTAGAACTTGTTTAATCTTGTGCAATAAAGAAGTTTATATCTATGTAAACCAATGATGGGTGGGAAGTTTTTGTAATATATTTTCGTTGTTATTATTTTAAGAAATCAAAAACAAGATTCGCCGTCTAAACAGACACGATTTAGGGTAATCGTAATCGCATTTCTTGCTGATGACTTTTGTAAGCGATCCAAACTTTAGTAAAAGGCTCAGAAACTTCGAACAATGCCCTGACCAATTGTTTTGTAATACCTACAGGTGTTTTTGTTTATGATTTCCACTTACTCGTTTGTTTTCAAATATAATGAACTCGGTTAAACTTCATCTGAAATAATTTAAATACCTAAAGCGTAGTCCGATCAGTTTTGTTCCAGGTTAAGGACCAAATCAAAAAGACAAAAGTCACTTCATCATCATCATCATTATTTCAACCTTTATCGACCCACTGCTGGTCATAGGCCTTCCTTTAATCATGCCACTTGCCTTGATCCTGCGCTATTCTGAACCAGGTGTCGCCGACGGTCTTTCTAATATCGTCAACCCATCTCGCTGGAGAACAGCCCCTATTCCTGTACCAACTCTCGGCCACCACATGTCACTTACATGAGATAATAAAGTTTTAATGCCTAGGTAGTAGGTACATCTAACTATAAAAGTAGGTTAGGTAAAGGTCGTTCATTTAAATTTATTAGTAAAAAGTAAGTAACTAGGTTATAATTTAACTTCCTTCCTTATTTATTAAGCAGGCAATTAATCTATTAGCATTGAAACATAAACAAAAATACTAGCTTCCGCCCGCGGCTCCACTCGCATAGTACCAGGATAATATAGTAGCCTTTGTGTTAATCCAGGTCACAACTTAAAAACATAGGTACTACCCAACACATGAGCACACCAATTTTCGCATTCATACTACAAGTGTGATATAAATAACTCAGTAGTCATTACATTACATACATATTACTACAAAGAGCTCTATGTATTTGTTATTTTGTAATTAACCATCTACCATCAAACAAAAAATGGTAAGATACTTACAGAAAATTTTTTTCAACAGCTGATAACCATGGATCAACCATCTTAAAAACTAGTTATAATTTGTTTAATTATAACAGATAAGTTCCAAATGGTAACCAAGAACCTTTCATGACTTTATTGTTAACCAATTGAATGTACACACTTTTATCAAATCAAAAGCGATGAACCTTTGACCCTAACAATCTTGCCAAACCAAACCACTTGCCATCCACAATAACTCTTGGACCAAGCCGGATCCACAATGCAACCTGTCTTTGGGTCAAACTGAACAAAAGCAGGGTGCCTATTGATTACACTGCCGCATCCTAATCTGCAGACCGTTCGAACATTATCATGACAATGGCTGACCCCCGGGGTTTTGAAATAAACGAAATGTATCCTTCGACCACGCCTTTATCTGCATTCTATTAGCGATTTTGACTGATTTATTTTTATTCCACTTTATTACAGTGTAAACTCGTCTAAACACATCTTTTACTGTAGATAAAACCTGTTATATTTTATTATATAAATTTATTTTTAGGAATAACTAATATTTTCAATTATTTAATTAGTCAAATTTAGTGCTACTAATTTGTTTAAATAAATATCAGAATCCACAGCGCACTACACAGCGGTTATCAGGAAGGAAATTCTATTAAGCATTTAAGTACTTAACGCCTGTGAACGTACTTTATATAATTTTCTTTCTATCTATCTAGCTCTACAGTTCTTTCAATTCTAATCCATGTCTACATCACGATATAGAAAGAGATAGAACGAGCTCTTTTGCTTTTGAATTTAATTTTGACTTGAGGTGGATTTGCATATTCCATCTTCAAGTACTTATCTATGTCCTGATAATAACTTTCTAACTCTAAGCTTTATTATTTTCCATACGATTGTTATGATACCACCAAGTTCCCATACCTCATAATGAAGTAGTTAATGATATCTGACATTGCATAAATCGATGGTACTATTTTCTATAGAACTGCGACCCCTTTGAATGCCTTTAGTCGTGCACGAATAAAGCCGGGTGCGCGAATATGTAGCAGTGAGTGCCTAAATAAAGGGATGATATATTGTGAACAGTGATGTGATTAAAAAAAACCATTTCCCTTCATGCTGTCAAGGTGCATTCTTAATAGTGTTGTCCGCTTTATTAATATCGACAATTTGGCTACATCCCATTTGATACACATTATTATTATTTATTATTGATTAATTCACAATTTATAACATAACAGTATACATTATATGCTTTACAAATAAAGTCAAAATTTAAGTTTAAAAAAAATCCGATTATGAATACATCGTAAAATAATAATTAAATAAGTTAATTAAATACTTAATTTCATTCATTCGTTCACTAATATGTCTTTTTAATAATTGTTATACATGCACACTAGATTTCCTTGCCGTCATCTCATACATCTTCTTGCACATCCCATTTCGTAAGCCATAGGATATAACTACCCAAAAGTATGCTACATTTTATTTGGTTATTATTCAAAGTAACTTAATTGTTTTGAAAAATCTAAACTAACAAAAACTGTTAGTAGCATGGCCTTAAGTATATCAGCTTTTTTTTTTATTTATGAATTTAAGTATATCAGCTATTTAAAATAAGCATTGTTTTATTTCATCGATATCGATAGTTCTCGTGTCCCCGATCTAGCGTCTCAGGTGAAGGTAATCATTGTGGGAACTATTATATCTGTCGCACACAAAAAAATATATCTCTCCTTCTCTTAAATTGTACACTAGACACTTTATAGAACGTTATGATAAGACTCAATAGCTGATTGAAAAGAAACAATGTAATAAAAATAATTATTTTATCAAGTTATGAAAGTAATTTTTAATAAATGAGAGAAGACATACTTACTACATAAAGTAAAAAAAACGGTAAGAAAAACGGGTAGAGTGAAACTAGATTTTTTCTAAGGAAGACAAATAATTATTACGGAATGAAATATATATCATGTTATATACTGCAGTTCTGATCTAAGAAGTTTTTTTTAATTATAAGGTGATGGAGTAATGAGAAACTAGAATTTTATACTAACAGGTGGTTGGTAGGTATAATATTGTTTATCCTGTAGCATTAATATGACTTAAAAAATTTAGTTTCCACATTCCATGTATTGTTTTTGTTTCTTTATATAACTTAAGAACCAACTTATTCCAAAACATTAAAAATACAGTAAAGTTAAAATTTAACAATAGTTGAAGACAAGCAATGGAACTATCGGCACCTTTGTCGGTGTTTTTGTTTACTTCAAAGGGCCCGACGATACGCTTGTTTGTCTATCGGGTACATAAAATCTATTTTGGTCAGTAAAATTCCCAATTGAATGTACTTATATTAATCATCTATAAAAAGTAAATTTAGTACAATTTCTGAGGCATTTAATGTAAGTTAAGATCAATTTATATTTACGTAGTACAAACAAAATTAAATTACGCAATTCGTAATAATATTTCAGTACAAATCAATTACCCAATTACTGTCTTCTGTTACTGTTCTACTACCGCAAAGCTTTGAATGCTAAAAACACAACTGAACTACACATGCATGCCGCCCTCCACGGGCATGGCACTTAGCGTCATGTCATATCACATGGCCGAGGTCCGCAGTCTACGTGCTAAAAGAGTAAGCACAGAAGGGCATCTTAAATATTACTTAGTTTTGTTTGAAAGACCTGTGGAACTGTGTAATGAATTATTTTATAAAAATCCTGGAGTTTGGGGCTACATCCCAAACTGAGCAGAGCTAAAATATCTAAAGCGTATGAGTCAACTAAAATATCTAAAGCGTATTATGGAAACTTAGTTTCTGTTATACTCGTTCTATTAAGTAATTAATTATTGCCTAAATAAATAAATCGTTAGTAACGCTCTTTTCTATCTATAGTATCTTGTTATTTTAATTTAATGACATGGCTTTGTAACAGCTGCAAAGTTATAAGACGATTACTATTAAGAATTTTTAATAACGACAGTTCGACGTACTTAGAAATTTCAATCAATTAACTATAAAACTACTCCATTAATACTCAAATCCCTACATAAGCACCAATAAATAATTTGTAAATCTATTTTACTTTTACTTAAATGAAACTTTGAAATTTGGTAATAGTATTCTAATAACAATAGTTCTACGTGCTTAGTAATCTCAAATAAATATAAAACTCATGCTGGCTACATCATGAATGCTCAACTCACTAAAAAAGCTCCAGTTGAGAGACAAATAGCGAATCAGGGTAATCAAAACAAAAAGCGTCTACAAATACAGCAAACACGAGAAACATGGCATAACAACGAGGTGAAAAGTATTACCCTTTGCTCGCGGGTGGGTTACACCCGGCCGCTACGCCGGTGTCGGCTCGACTACAGTGAGAATATCGTATAATAACTTCCTTTGAACTGGCAAAGGCATGTCCATAATTGGGCCAACGTAAAACGCTAACAAAGTTACACGGAAATTAGGTAAAATTGTTTAACTCAGTCTACACAGTTTTTCGTAGCATCGTAGACCGTAGCTCCGTAGCTTTTTAGTTTCTATCGTTTGATAGTGAGCTAAGTTTACTTTTTATGTTTCACTTCATCTGTAGAATTCCTGTAGTTCATAAATTATAGACGTAGACATCATTTTATTTGTAAAATGGCACAAAAACATTAAAAATACAATGAGTAGCACTTTTGATTCTATCTTTATTGATAACAGAGGAATAACTCTTTATTTTTTTAGATGTGCTTACCTATTTATGAAAATGTTTCAATAAGTAAGAAAAAACTTTGAATACTAGAATATAGGTATTGTGTACTACAGCAGAAAATAGGCTCCGACTCAGCATTATTTGACGATCTCTGTGGCGCAGTGGGTGATGGTTCGCCTGAGACGCGAGAAGGTTGCGGTTTCGATTCCCGCTGCGGGACAATTGTTTGCATGTTCTGCAGATATTTGTCTCGGGTCTGGGTGTTTTTGATGTATGATATGTATATATTTACAAAAAAATATATATAAGTAGTACAATCATGTGGTTTCCATAATTCAAGCTCTGCTTGGTTTGGGGCTACATGATGCAGTGTGATAACGTCCTGCATTATTTATTATTTATTATCCCCACTGTGTTACCGCTGTTTTTCTGCAGGGATCATTGATTTCAGGCACAAGATCCAGTGAGAATGTACTCGTATGCATTACTTTCATTACTAAAGCACTCTTTTTGGTAGGGTTGAATGTTGAAATTAATCACACCAAATATGGATTCTTCTTATTTATATTTACCTACTGTAAGTAAGCGGATAATTGTGGCATAGGGTAAAGGCCTGTGCGCACATATTAGTGCCGATACGTGACCGACAGTGCCGTGCCGTAACGTGCTATTCTTACATATCAGTGCAGACACGACGCGTTCAGTGATTTTAGTACACTTAGAGTACCTATCGCAGTTTCACGTGTAAAAATGCCTCTATCAGTCAATGTGTACTGTGTATACTGTGTCAGGCAAAATATTGTCCGCTTAGAAATTCATGTCGGATCACTGAAGGCGTCGGAGCGTCACTGACGTCACTGTCACTGACGAGTTCCAGTGGTATCATAGAAAATATATGAAAGAATATTAATTTTCACTGATACTGCACGATACGGGACTGTCAGTCACGTGGCGGCACTGATGAGTGCGCACAGGCCTTTACTGGTCGATGACGAGCAGCAGTGTTAGTGGTGTGTGTTACTGTACCCTGCGATACCTAAGCTGCATGCCCAGCGTAGGGATTATGGGCATATCCCTTTTAAAAGGGGTAGCCTATGTCCAGCAGTGGACTGAAGAGGCTGGTATTGTTGTTGTTGTAATTAACCTACGGATAAGTTCGATTCAGCTATTCTATCCGAAGCATTCATAATTTACTTTTGAGGGTGACTGCACGAAATAGCGTTCAAAAAATTACAAGCAATATTGCATTTTTATTGCATCATTTCAAGTGATAGCTTTCGAACGCTTGAAAATTGGTTTTAAATCCATAGACACGAACTGTTTTCTACCTTTTTATTAAAAATAGACTACATTCACTTTCTCTAAAGTTTAAGTATTATGATATACATACTGCATACAGAATGTCCCAGGAAGTAGGCTCAAAATAAAAGAGCACTACCAGCCCTCAACGACAAAAAAAGATTAACAAAATGTATTAAAATAGCTTAAAAATGACTTAATTCAAGACATTTATAAATTAAACAAGAACAATTTAAGGCATTAGTTTAGTTAGAAGTTTTTTAAAAACGTTTAAACAACTTTTAGGGATAACTTCTTGTCTTTGACTCCTTGCTACTTTTATTCTAACTTTAGGTGATGATGATCATATCCTCCTTGACGTGCCGGCCAACGGCGAACCTTGTTAGGTGCGGGACAAATACAAGAGGCGTCGGGCGGAGGTAAGGCCGGTGCAGCGCAGAACAGGCGCGCTAACGGTGTCGGAAGGGCGAGAATACAGTGGATATATTTGGGGAATTTTAGTTTCAGTTAGTGTTGTCCGGCATGCCACTGCTAACTGCGGATATGCCGAGGGGCAAGAAGCGGCACCCTCCGTGTGGCGCTGTGCCCGCGCCTCACCTCCACCTGACGCCTCATGTATTTGTCCCGCACCTTAGGTAGTTCCGGACATGAGAGCGAAGATGGCTTGCAAAGCTGAATTTCCTATTGCAAGACGCATAATGCTACTAATGTAAAAAAATGTAGGTGTAAAAAGCCTGGGACGGCTCTTTTTAGAAGGAGTTTGGAATCGAGATCATGCAGTCGATTTTCTTCAAAATTTATCACAGCTTTATTTACAGAGTTTCGTCATTCTCGTCTCTGCTTCGCCAGCTCTTTCATCCATCTACAGTTCGGTCACAAGCAGTTAGAAGGCGTTAAAGTACGTCCCTATAACGGAGGAGCAGATCCCCAGGTCTGCGCTTACCCTGTTACGCTTACGCTGTGAGTAGAACAAAGATTAAGGCCGCCTAGAGTCGTTCATTCGTCTAAGATGACCTCACCATTTCAGTTGACCTATAATCAGCATGTATTCTATGGCAGTTCTGGGTATGTTAACTGGTAAAAATAAGAATAAGAATCATTTATTGTAAAAACTGTGGAAAACCATAAACTTTTAAGAGTAGGCTAATTTGTGACACAACATTTTAGGTATCTATTTCGAACATAGGTAGGTTCAATGCTTTTATAATTAAGTTAAAGGTAGTTATGGCTCAATATTACGTAGGAACTTATATTATAGCATAGCTTGTAGTACGTTTAAGCTAAACTTATGTATGATACTTTAGGTACTTAATACTTAAATTATATGGATTTTTGGTGGTAACTGTTGCCTATAAGCACCGGGATAAATGACAGTATCAGTATATATCGAGGAGCAACAGATATACAATGAGTAGAGCAATCACAAACACTTGAAGATCAAGACAACGCAAACACAACGCACCTCTTGCGTGCTTCAACACATAATAGCAAAAGTGGGACACTTTTCTATCACATTTTTACTGTCTAGATTCATGCTAGACTTGACTTGATCTAGCAATGTGTCGTGTTACGAGTGATGGATGACCATGAAACTTTTTATTAGTTTTCCTTTTTTTTTCCTTTATAAATATATTGTTTTTAGGATTCCGTATCTCAGAGGAAAAAGGAACCCTTATAAGATCACTTTAGCCATTGACTAACGACCCTAACGTCTTAAAAAGAGAGTTATTATGGTTTCTTCTGGCAAAGCTCGTGCCATCGTTGACCTCATCCTCGCATGCGCGAGTCTCGAGAGAAAAGGGTGACCATTAATAAATTTAAAAAAAACGTAATTGTCTGTTTATCTGTCTGTAGTCAAAGACATTGCAAGGGAATCTAAAATATAAGGCCCCAAAGAAATTTGACAAGACGCAATGTCATATAGCGCAATTAAAGAGAAAAATAAAACTGAACTGAACTGAAGACCCGACATGTTGTGCAGACGCGGTTGCGGATGTAATCCGCCAGGGGATGGAGTATTTTATTCCGTCCTCTGACATCCCACTTGGTAATAAGACTTGACCTTGGTTCAGCGCAGATGGCGCTCATGCCGAGTCGCGTTGCTTACCAAGCCTGGGTAAACGCCCACGCCTGCAAAGCAAGACCTCGGAAGATACCTACATAGGCACTAGAATACTGTGGCTACCAAGGCCTCCGGCCACGTCAGTCACGGCCCAAGGCGTAAGAGAGTATTGCGTAGGACTCGTTTAGTTCATATTGGACGAATCGGAGTCAAATTAGCTTCAAACCCTCCAGGAAGTAAACAGTTTTGGTCCCTGTCCAAATCGGTGGAGAGTAACTTCTGTGGTCCCACTCTACCTCCGCTACTGAAACCGCATGGAGCCCTGGTGCATTACGCAATAGAGAAAGAAAACTTGTTTGCCATATATACATATATATATCCATACATGACCTTATTCCGCCTTCAGCTTTCTTCCATAGGACCTTCAGACGCACTGCTAAATACCATCTGCATCAAGTTGATATTCCATTTAACAGGACTAAGCGCTTCCAAACATCATCTACAATGCGCACTGCTAAAATATGACATCAGCTGCCAGCGTCTGTTTTTCCATTGTCTTAAAACCCTAACGGCTTTAAAAAGAGAGTTAATAGGCATCTTCTGGGAAAATTCGTCCCATCGTCAACCTCATCCTTGCCCACGCTTGACCTCGACAAGAGCTGGCCCATATTAAATGAAAAAAAAACCGTAAACTCAGTTGTAAAACACTTGCGATATACTTACAAGTTTGTTTTTTGTTTTTTTTTGACATACAAGTTTCTACGGAACCTTCGGTTCTTTAGTCCAACTCGCACGTAGCAGGGTTCTTTCATGTTTTGCAAGGCATAGGGAAATTATTGCAACAAGTTACTAAGTTGTTTATACGGGGTAGGTAGTCCATGAAAGCCATACCTATAGCGAGTACAACATTACTATACTAGCCCATGGCTTCGCTCGCGCTGTACCCGGGGAAACGAAGTTGCCTACTATGTGTTTATCCATGTCACAAACTATATAAGCCAAATTTTATGCAAATTTGTACCTACAGTCGTTATCGAGTTCAGTGTGAACAAACATACTAACACACATTCAAAATAACTTTCGCATTTATAATAATAGTGTGGTACCTATATGGACTGTTTTGTGAAATTACGAAATACAATTCAGTTAAATTTGTTTGGTTATTTGTTTTAGTTGAAACGCCATTTTCATTTAAATCAACACAAAATAATACTTTAATCACAATGTTGCACACAAAACTGATTGTAAACATAAATTGCAAGAAAAAACTCGACCACCCAAATGGATATACCTGTCTTGCTCTAGCAAACGATGTCTGTCTTACTCTTAGTCGTTTTACAATCATTTTTGTCTATTATTATTATCTGTGCAGTTTTGGGGTGGTCCTTTTAAGTAGCTACTTAATGATTTGATGAATAAATGCTTAAGAATAATTGTTAACTTGCAAAAATTGCTTTATATAACTATTTTTCATTAGGTACCATTTTGAGCATGACGCATCAGCGTTGGTGCTGCAAGAAGCTATGCCCTGCGATCCCTAAAGCAGCCCAGCTTGGGGAATATGGGCATATATCTTATTTACGGAAGACCTATAGTGCTCTTCTAACAACACCAGCTTATAGTGCACTTCTGGAAAGTGCACTATAAGCTTGTGTTGTTGTTGTTGATAAAGTCTTGGACAAACTTTGCGTTTTATTATAGCTTCAAGCAAGTTAGCATGCTGCAGTAAGCCATTTATCGAACGATATGATAAGTATGAACTATGGCTGCGGTCGGCATAATGGCGAAATAGACACGATAGCACGGTAAACACCGACCTACTAAAAGGCAACGTTTTATGAATCGCGTGGATTCAAATTCGGGTTTTTAAATAGCTTTGTTTTACTGGGTTTTGTTCTTTTATTGTGGTCCTTCACAGTATGATATTCCTTTACAGTATAAATGATTGGTTCCGAGATGTTTCTTGTATAGGTATACATAGGCACGTAAATAGCTACCTATATATCCTATAGCTACGTGAAATGTTTTACCATTTTTGTTCGTTTGCGTTAAAGGCGTTTATTGAAAGCAATCTGAAATGGCAAGCAATCCATACGTAATTACCAATTACAATTTTACGTCCGTTCCCAGTACTGAGGCGCACAAAAAAAATAGGTCATCTTTACACATTTATCAATATCACAGTAGTTTGTTAACAAAGTTTATTTATTAATTATATAGGTAAGTAACAGAGAATTGCGTGATAAGAACCCTCCCTATTTATTAGCCACGAAGGCAAGTAGTTAGTGAATCTTGATAAGTCATCGCCGTATAAACATTATTATTGAATCTAGTCTATAAATATAACCTAATATATACCTATATTCAAGTGAAATAGTGATGTGCTGGCAATACAATTTACCATTTTTCTTGAGGAATGCGAGATTATAGTTTGGAATACCTAGACAACGGGGTTCAAGACTCAAATCAAAATAAGTCATTATAATCCTAGACTTGACATACAGCTGAGTACAGTGCTATCCACCACATTTAAAGCTAGATTACAAAAAAAAATTGTTCTAGTTAGAAGGTTGCGGATTTAATTCCCACCGCAAGACAAATGTTTGAATGATCCGCAAATATTTGTCTCGAGTCTGGGTGTTTCCTATAGTACCTATGTCGATATCTTAACAAAAAAAGGAGCATAGAAGTCACTAACTATACCCTTAACACAAGCTTTGCTTCCTTTGGGGATATGAAAATGCCCAGCACCATTATAAAAAATAAAATTTATTTCAGACCATTATGGATGTGTCACATGAGGTTTTTCCAAAGTTTGCATAGAAACTTTTATGTTTTCACGCCCATTTTATTCGCATTTTTTAAAAGTAGGATGACACAATCAGTCTAATTATTCCTTCCCTTCCAAATTAGACCTTTTTTTAGACATGAAGTAATAGTCAAGAAGTTGGCACTCAGTCTTGTCTTACTAGTAAACTGAGACAGTATCCCATCCCTACATACATTTCACCGTACCAGGTACAGTTTATTGTTAGACAATGGCTTTCTGTTTACTACATTGGCCTTTATCTAGATCATATACACAGCGTCAACCTATACAATCCTCTCAGCCTAGTCGGGCTTACCCACAGGAAATCCTTGGTCAATAGTCTGGAGCTGACTAAGAATCGGACTTTTCTGTTATCGTCATCATCACCTTCTAGCAGTCCACAGCACACAGTCCACTGTTGGACATAGGCCTCCCCTAAAGGTTCCTACACACTCTATGCCAGCGGCTTGATCCGCTGGGCTTTGTCGGTAGCATTCCAGGCGCTTTCTGACCCTGCCGGCGGCACCGGGGACGAAGAATAAGATACCCGCACAGCAAAAACCCGCCAGATGTGCCACCGGCACGTGGGTAGGACCACAAAAGAAAGTAGGAGCCTTTAATGAGCGCCATTGCGCACTGCCTTCAGCTCGTCGTAACCACCTTGAACCAGGAGCCTTGCGTAGATCGACACTAGATCTAGCCAGAGGGCATCCTACACTACATTTGCCGAGATGCAGTCCCCACTCAAGAACTCGTTTAACCCAACGGTTATCGGTTCTTCGGCAGATATGGCCAGCCCACCGCCAATCCAGCTTGCTATTTCTCTGAACTATATCGATAACTTAAGTTCGATGTCGGATAGTCCCTTCCTGTTGTACTTTTATTAATGCTGTTACACTTCAATCTGTTGGTATAACATGAACAAACGTCATAATCGATATAGGTATGTAACATTTTACGAGCTAAGTTTAATTATGTATAATTATATATCCGTCGCTAATTTTAAAGACTCCTATTAAACAAATATGTTTTATTTATTAGGCCACCCAATACAGATTAACACCGCACAGACAAAAGGTTAAAAGTCTCAGTGCACCCGTAATTACATGGTATCACAATATGCGCATCATTATGCAACTAGACAACAGAACCTTAGTTATTACGATATTTAGGTATAAAACACACACGGATATTTAAAACTTAATTTAAAGTGTAATGCTAAAATGTAGGTCAGGCAATTAATTGTAAAAAAAGGTAGAAAGAGTTCCAAACCAGATCAAAACAGTGACCTTAAATTTTATTGATTATAAATATAATAATAGTAGTAAGTATTTTGAGGAGTCGATCATCTTTTTCTTTTCCTAAGTCAGTACCTAACAGGAACGTTAATATTTTTGAAAGGGCCAGGGATGCATCACGGGTGAGAAAATATAAATTGAAGCGTCTGAGCGCCTTGAGAATTATCCTGTTGGTTATCTGTTTTTGTGCATGTCTAATTTGGATTAACTGTTACAATTTTGGATTATTGTGTTCTCGCTGAGTCACATACTAATTTAAGTAATTAAAGTTCGAGTGATACGGAAAAAATACAGAAATACGCTAGTTCGCATAATTAATCAACGTCATGTCAAACTGAGTGTCTGTCTACCCGACCGCAGGCAACAATTACTGCATCGTTGCAGTTCGCGCCACGCAAGATCGCGTTCCTATCGCGATTCGGGTGACCATACTGTAACTTCTAAGGGTGTGCTCACTTAATTTATATAATTTACTTTTTGCCAGCTTCAGCTTTCTTTTTCAGCGTTATAGGAATAAACAATAGCCTAGTGTTATCCAGTATGTATATTCCAAATTAAATCCAAATAAAATAAAATAATAAAATAAAAATATCAACCCAATTTGATATAATTTAACACTATTAATAAGGGTGAGAAAATAGGTGATTAAAATTATATGAGCTCAAATTTCATATAAGTTTTAATAATCGTCATAAAGTCAAATTTACTAAAAATTCAGAAACAATATTTATAAATTAAAAAACCGACTTTAAAAATAGTATTAAACAATGAAAAAAACGTTACGTCTTATTGTAGTTTTTGTTTTTCAATATATTTTTTGTTTTAAGTTTATAATTTTTGTACAAAAAGATGTCTTGATGCTAAACCATTTTCTGCCAGTTAATTATTGGAGGATAGCAAGAGTAGCTTTCGTCTGTTGTGACAATAGGGTCTCATCCATTTCAAAGGAAAACAGGAACATAGATTTGGTGACTCTTGAAGATTTGTGAGCGGTATGTATGATTGATTGTGTGTTAATTACTATGATGTATGTTTTAATTTATATTTAATTTATATTTTTGCATAAATAATTGTTAATCAATGTTTTTTATTTGTCGCTATATTAAATCAATGTAATTGGTATAATAATAATCCATGCTCATTAAATTAAAATAAATTTCTTTCATTCACATATTTTCATACATACTTTCGCCTAAGATTTTTTATTATTCCAATGGTTCGTGTGGAGTTTAGGTCACCCTATTCTAAACTTTCGATACACTATTTAAGTGAACTCAAAGCGCAAAAACTCCAGGCTAAATAATTTGTTCTTTGCGATGCAGCGGTCAATATCAAAACGAATGTTTGACGTCTGGTGTTGCCATGTTTTTAGCGAATTATGATCTCATTGTGACCTTTATACAAATTAGGTACATACCAAAGTAGTTATTAGTATTTTGAACTACAATGGTGGTAATGATAGGTGCTTAACTTATATTTTTAAAAGAAATAACTTTATTAAATTTAATTTAATAAAGTTATTTAGATTTAATTTAATACCTAGATAATTAATTTGATTATTAACGTTGGGAACCGCATGTTGGAATTAAAATGGAGTTGGACAGGACACCCGTCAAGGCGAGGTTATGAGAGTTGGAGTCTTTAGAAACGTCGGTCGACCAGCAGCAAGATGGACGGACGATATTGCTTCCACTGTGGGCCGAAACTGGATGAGACGAGCTTCGGACCGTGAGGATTGGCACATACAACATGGGAGTTGTATGTGCCAATCCGCAGTGGGAGGAGTCGGGCTGCGGATGATCACGATGACGATGATACCCAGTAATAAATAAATAAATAACAACACAATGACATGATTTTAAAGGGAGACAATTTAGGTTTCAACTACCAGCGATTCTGTTATCTGAGCCTTCGTATGTCAATCCAGGCTATTTTCAAACAAAATAAATAAGCCTTTACGGAGATGAGCGAGGACAAACATACCTAAACATAAACTTTGCATCGTATGTTTGTAAAGATGTGAGTACCGTATTGACCATGGTCTTAAAGCCACCCGTGGATAAGGCCAACTAGGTTGAGAGGATTGTATGGGTGCTAGGCAAGCCATTTCACTTTGTCCCAGGCACAACAGCGTCCTGGTCAGAATTAAAAGAAAAGGAAGAAAGACTTTCTTCGTTCTTCGTATGAATTAGTGGCCAACTATAGTGACGGAGTTTTTAGGCAGCCCGTGAGCTTAACCACTTAATACCTTAATATGCCTTTCGAAGCACATAAACGATCAGAACTAAAGCCACTTAACGGTCACCCATCCAAGTAGTGACCGGGGTTGCTGCTTAACCAAAGTGATCTGCTAAGAACACCAAAATAAGCCACCCTACGAGCGCTTCAAGAGAGACTTCATCATCATCGTCATCATGCTGGACATTGGCTTCCCCTAATAAAGGCCACCTCAGCTCGACGCATACAGCTTCTACTAGCAGCCGCATCAATCAGATCGTCACTCCATCTGTTCGGATGGTGTCCTTCACCACAACGTTTGACAGGACGTGGTCTCCACTCAAGAACTCAATCAAAGTTAATTTATTCAAAATGTATTTGATGCGCCGATCGTTTTTTGTTATAGACTCCATTGCTATAGCAGAAAACAGGACCTGACTGAAGACTGGACGACTGGACTTATAAACTGTACTACATTGCCTCATATTATTATGAACAATTATACTTGATACTGGTGAAATTGTGGAAACTATCCCAGAAGCCATTTAATAAAGAAGTGAAGTGAAGTGATGTAGGTATACCAAACACACCATGATTATTATGCTTTGAGCGCCTGTGAGAGACCAACAGGCCTGTAGTCAATGAGCTAGCCAAGGTGATCTCTCAAGAACATCCAGTAATTATTAATATCAACGGTATATTTACCATGATTTCTGAGTTCTGTTGTTTCCCGATATTTCAAAGCAGTTGCATGCGCCATGTTCACGAGAGGAACTGCAGTCTGTGCGAGTACCCACTCGCATAGACTTCTGGCAGACGAAACGATCTACCCTTTCTCAGTCTTTTATTACGAACGACACCACTACCACTGGTTTCCATCAATCATAGCGCATGCAACTGCATCGAAGTTTCGGGAAACAACATAACTCAAAAATCATGGCTACCTAAAATCCCGTTGATGTTAATAATTATGATCACAACTATGATAGTTTCAAAAGTTATAACACCAAAGTAAGCCCACGCCACGATAGTTTCAAGAGAGCTTAAAACTATGGCCTGTTCCACTCTAATCCACCAAACAAATCCATTGATGAATTTGATTCCACATTTTATTCCACTTCAATCCTCTGCCCAGATGGATTTGATTCCACTGCTTGAAACTATTTCACCTTAATCCATCACCTGGATAAATTAGCTTCCGCGTAACCTTTACAACCAGTTAATTAAAAAAAATGTCTACTAGATCTCGCTTCTAACGAGATCAAAATCGTGACTAAACCAATCGGCGTTGCGGTAGATCAGTCACATAATGCAAAAACGATATCGAAAATAAAGCAAAATCCAATGTAACATGAAGGTGATATTATCAAAAATGCCGCTCCAATCGTTCTCTGTGTGGTCTTACTTCTTAATCATGCGCTTTATTAGTATATGGAGTGAAGGCAGTACCTGTACCTCTACCTACTGCCTACACATCTAAAAATAAAGATAAGAATGTCTATTAGTCTCATGCATAGACCTTACCACGCACTAGGTTTTTTCCATGTCAAAGTTATTAGCAAATATGTAGTGTACGATCTATTTTCTTACAATCATGATTGAAATAATTTATTCTGCTCTCAAAAACTTGGCTTGGGTAAGGCCTGGTCTGGCGATCATAGGGGAGACCTCTGTCTAGCAGTGGGCGATGATGATAATGATAATGATGAAGGTCATCCACCAGCAACTTAAGAGGTCCGAGATACCCTAACAATGGTTAATGACTTGCTATACACTATTTTTAACACGTTGACTGTCCCGCCTATTTAAGGTAATTTTCTGGTACGTCTAATAGGTTTTTCTTATAAACTGCTTTATTTTATGTTCGTAAGAAGGGCTGATATGTTGATCACAGCGTAATTATACAGGACTAGCGGGCCGCCCCGGCTTCGCACGGGTAGTTAATAAAAATATCAAAAATTATAACTTTTTACACATACACATACACCCTTTATTTATTGATAATAAGTATTGACTTCCCTTCCGTACCCCCGTAACGCTTATTTCATCGTTCTGCTGCCTAGCTAGCCGAGCGGGGTAAGCGGTGACATGACCACGCAACGTTTTTCAAATACTTACATTTTTAAACTCGTGATATCTTTTGAATGGAATGTCCGAATTGAATGATTTAAAAAGTTATATAAAGTTATTGAAACAGTCTTGAATATAAAGTAATTTGTTTTGATAGGATTAATACCGAGTGACAAATAAAAAGCCTTTTCCAGTGCCGGCAGTTCAATTAAATTTTTAAAATCAATTGACACTTATTGTGACATAACTATAATAGCTAGACATATGCTGTCGCGACACTTTTTGTAGATCATGATGTGTTCTAATAGTCGTAGCACATTATTTTGTTCTATCATCAATAGTTTTCGCAGCGCACGCGACGTAAGGAATTTTTAAGTCATTTTTTTACACCTCGGGTTACATTATTGAAATTTTAGTAAGGAACCCTATTTTTTTTAAATATAATATAGCCTATAACACCCGGGGATAGTGTAGCTACCCAACGGTGAAAGAGTTTTTTAAATCGGTCCAGTAGTTTCGGAGCCTATTCAATGCAAACAAACAAACAAACAATCAAATCTTTCCTCTTTATAATATTAGTGTAGATGTCTGAATTTCAGCATGAATTACATGTAATGCATGGATATCTCAGCTGGATTTTTGCTCTAATGCATGAACGTTTGAAATGTTTTGTTTTGTTTTTTGCCACGGCAAAAATGGAAAATACAGAAAACTTCTCTTCAAACCCAAGTTGCGTCAAGTCTGCCACAAAATAACAAGTAGATATATCCCAGAAAACACCAGGGGAAGATTTGCCAGAAACAAGTTATTATAAAATCTAAAAGAAACTTACTTCACAACCAATAATACCAGAAAAAGGCTACACAAGTAATTACGGAGTGGTTTCTTGGCAAAAAAGCATTTTGCCTAACTTATTTTAATAAAACTCATTAAAATTATGTTCTCGTGATTTTAGACGTTCTTAAAAAAATAATAAATAAAAAAAATCGATGGGACTTTAGAGTTTTATTTTTGCCAATTCATTGTTCATACATCAAGGTTCAAGGAAAAAAAAGGTTCTAGCTTTCACGTCCAGCCCAGGAAACGCGATTCAGTAGCCTTGGGCTAGTGCGTTACATGTAATATGCATGTAATGCACAAACGTCACAGCCAGGCCAAAAATGCATTACATGTAATGCACGGACAGTCAACGTGGAAAAGGAAAAGTTTATAGTGTGTAGCGGTATTACCGAACTACTGAACCGATTTTGAAAATTCTTTCATTGAAAGAAAGCTCCTCTATGCCTGACACTACAGGCTTACCGTCCTATTCTTAATACTTCTAAAAACCTCCTCTTTTTATTTACATTTAAAACACATGGAGAAGCTTACTTTATCGGGCCGTTATAAAATGGCATTTGGTTATAAATAAGGGGATTAACTTTATCTGCTTCTGCTTGCGGCTTCACTAGCGTGCTACCCGGATAATAAGTAGACTATCTTTCCTATCATCATTGTCAGCATCATCAGCCTTTATCAGTTTACTGCTAGACGTATAAATTATATATACGAGGGTGTAAAGGGTTCCAACCTCCATATTTGGAATCAAAGCCAACCTCGCTTGCCCTTGGTGCACCCTGCTATACGTTCACATAGATGGGGTGTCGAACAGACTCAGTTCTGCAGCATCCGCAGTCAATAGAACCCGTCAACTTACTGGCGTAGAAACGTCTGGACTGGTTTATTTCAGCTACTTACACAGCATTATGTCGTACGGCATTTTAATGTGGGGGAATGCTGCAGATATTAACACCATATTTTTGTTGCAGAAGAAGGCTCAAGGTTCGTGCAATTTATAATATGGGCCCCAGATAATCACTTAAAACTAAGTTTAAATAAATAAATGTTATGACGGTTTCGAGCCCATATTTATATCAAAACTATGTATGTCCGAAAACATATTAATTTGTTCAAAACAAAATAGCGAGAATCATAATGTTAACACTATAAACAAAAATAAACTAGCTATTAGTACTGTAAGGCTCCATAAAGTTAGTCAATCATTTAAAGGGCAAAGTGTATGTTTCTTTAACAAAATCCCAAATGACGTTATTAATGTATCTGTAAATAAAATCAAATATGTTGGTAGGCTCTGTAATAAAACTTATATAATATCTGATTTTTTAGTTAGATGATAAAAAAGCTTGGGAAGAAACGGTCTCCAACTCCCTCAAAAACAATGTAATAATGAATTTATTGTAAAACAGTCTTTAAAAAATAGCAGTTTATTGCTAATTCTTCTCTGTTTGGTAGCGTTACGAATTAGTGTAAATTAAAGAAATGACGATTCAAGTGTACTTTACAGTTCTTATTGAATAAATAATTTTTGACTTTTTTTAATATATAAATAACAGGGCTCTGGCAACTGGCTAGATATGGCAGCTCAGCTTAACACCGGCACAGCTAAATTCCCTCACCGTCTCGAAGGGCATCAGCGTTGGCCGTGTGCCCTACGATACTATATAGTTGCAAAATTTTAGCTCAAATCGTTCTTTTGCCAAAAATGAGGAGCAAATATTTCACAATCTCATCTTTTTTACTTTCACTTTTATAATATGTATGCATCCGCGCGCGGCTTCGTTCGTGTAAAAAGTAGCCTATGTGTTATTCCAGGTCACAATCTATGTATATTCTACACGAACGAATACACAAACGAAGTTGTGACCCGGGTAAACTATTTCGGTTACATAAATGTATATATGTTGAAATTGCTGTAAGTATAATGCGAAATAACATTTTAAATCATGCAACACCATTAAAATTTTATAGGCAAAGGTATATCGAATCCAGTATTTAATTGTCCACATTCTGAGAAACACAAAGATTTATTTCCACTGTCAATATAAGTATTTAAATAAGTTATATGTAAAAGACTAACAAAGACACCGGCACCGCACCATTGACCTATGAGTAACTGCGATTTTTTGCGCGCACGAGGGTCAATACCCGACTTCTAACATTGAGAAAAGTATTTAAATATTATTGTCGTTTACAAATAAACAAGTTTGTTTTATTGTAGACCTTCATTTAGGAACAACAGATGAAGCCAAAACATTCGCGATTATTTACTTATCTCTAAATATATAAAAGTTTAATGAACCGTAAGTTCTAGATACTTGGAATTTGGAAGGTGTGTTGTTAACAAAGGAATTTCGGAAATTCAGTCCCAAGAAGTGGTGAAATATCAATCTCACGTCATCTAGCCCCAACCTAAGCCTAGCTAGGGAAAACTAAAAGGAAACCACGACATGACTATGTTTAAAACATTTTCCCATTCCCGAGACAAATACTTACAGATCATATATTTGTCTCGTGAAGGAAATCCAACCTGCAAACTACTGCATCTCAGACGGGCCTTCATCACTGCGCAACAGAGGTCGTTGAATATAGTTGAAGTTCTTTTATTTTTGACTTTGAAAGACGATTTCTTTTATTTTTTTCTATTATTTGACTTTGAGAGACTTAAAGTGACTTGAGACTTTTCCATAAACATTTTTAACAACTTAAGAACTTCATAGGATCTTGAGAAGTGGGTATTTAAAATATTACGCACTACGAAGAAATCTACCCACAATTCCGGAAATATATAAATACCACTGACTGATAGTTTCTCTGAATCTTAAAATTTTATAGCACGAAGTAATATTTAAATCTTTTTATTTGACAATAATGTGGATCTCGATGAATCCTATTTATTGAAATAAAACACCAATAGAGAACTAGGTTCTCTAGACACACATGCAATACAGACAGCAGTAGACATAGAAGCGATAACAGTTTGAGCAAAACGGAACAGAATTGCAAAACATAATACAAATAGCCAAAACCTAGGAAAAAACGATTTGAAAGTGAAACTTGTATGGTTAGACCATAACCTTCGTGATAGATCTGAGCACAGTTATACCCCTGTCGGTTTCTGGCGTTCGGAAGCGAGTGAGTTTCGGCGAGGTGACGTCAGCACAGGACTGACCCGACCAGTTTTTGTGTGAGACTCGATTTAGTGTTTGATTCTTTATGCATAACTCGCGAGTCCTAAGGTCGTCTGACATTCAAGGACAGGCGCCTTAATTGCCAGGACTGTGTTCTGGGATGGGATCAAGCTATATAATTATTTCTAGATAAATAAAAACATTTATTTTGAAACACAGTTTGATAGCGTAGTGCAAAGCTGAGAAAAAAGCAGCTAGAATTTATTAATTATAGATCGAACAATATTATGCTCGATCTTATACAATTGTGGCCCGATAAGTTATTGGTAGAACCTTCAGAGCTGCAGGTGGCTGGTTTGATTCCCGCGGAAGTATGTGTGTGAGTTTGTTTGTTTCCACTCAACTCCGTAACGGCTGATTGTTATCGATGAAACTTGGAATATGCATAGATTGTATTGTGACCGGGGATTAACAAATAGTCAACTTTTTTTTGAGAATGAAGCCGCGTGTGGTTTCTGGTGATCAGGGTAAATTATTTACTTTTTCGCCGACTGGGACGCTGTATTGCGAAGGGAGAAAGGGTGGTCCAGAGCACCTATCATTAGGTACCATTTTCTCAGTCTACTCAGCTTTATCAATAGACTGGAATGGCGGGTGAAGCTGACGCTACGCATTTTCTCAACATGTTTTTCTTCACAGTTATACACGTTACACGCTAAACCTATGAATAAAAGTAATGAACTTTAATAATAAATAAAGGTAATGAACTTCATTTATCAAAACTGTAATTTTTTTGGTGTCCAATTCCAATTCCAAAAGTTAGTTCGCGTATTGTAACCTCTTCACGCTAAAATAGCTGAACAGATTGAGATGAAACTTTAGCTGTAGTTCTAGATCAAGATTCATCATCTTCATCACAGCCCGTAATCACCCACCACAGGGTATAGACCTTACCTTGTTTTTGCCCCATCTGCCCTGTGCTTGTTGACCCAACTCGCTGGCGGATGACCGTGGTCCAACCTCAGCAACCACTACCACAATTAAGAATTAATTGAGTTACTTATTATATGGTTACTTACTAAGCGCTAGTGGAGCCGCATGCAGAAGCTAGTTAATATATTCTCCTTCTTTTTAGCCACTTTCAACCCTAACGTTGTCGGCCTCCTATATAAAATGCCATTTCTTACGTACCTGTGCAATCTCCATCCATTTCACGCCAGCTGTTCTTTTGATATCATCGTACCAACGCATTTGTGGTCTTCCTTGCGGGCGTTTCTCCTCCCAAGGTCTCCACTTGGTTAGCGTTTTGCACAAAGAGCCTTGTTTTCTGGCGACATGATCAGCCCATTGCCACTTCGTTCGCGATACGTTTGATGACATCGGCGACTTTTGACTGATCCCTAAGCCAATCGTTTATTTTTCAGTCTCTCAGTGTAATGACTATTTTCCTCTCTATTGCTCTGCTCTCTGGTAGACTCGTGAGTTTTATCATTATTCACCCATATCATATACCCAAGTTTCACCTTTCGTGAGTACCGGTAGGATATACTGGTCATGTATGCGAGCTTTCTGTTCTGGTGTAATTTTCATTCTCAAGGCAAATTCGATTTTAGAATAGGCTGCCTACGCAAATCCTATGTGCCTATTAATTTCATCTGTCTGGGATTTCTTTTCCCATCATAACTTTTTGGCCAAGATAGACATACTTTTGCACGCGCTCTATGCGTGATTTGGTAAACTTAGATGCTCTTGACATTGTTATCCGAGCAAAAGTGATGACTAACTCATCACTTTTGTTTTGTCAAGATTCATTTCCAATCCAAACTGTATCATGGTTTCAAGGTCATGAAGATTGTCCGAGAATAAGACAATGTCGTCAGCGCATCTAAAATTAGGTACTCAGTCTAGTTCCAGCTATATTAATGGCACGATATTCCTAATTCAAGTTAATATAATTTGGTTGATCTTCTGCGTCATTAATACAAGCCTATTTGGCCTCTGCTAGACATAGACCTCCCGTTATTCTTCCTCTAAGAACAGGGATATGCCCATAATCTCCACGCTGGGTGTGCGTTTTGAGGATTGCAGGACAGAGCTTCTTGCGCCACGGACGCTACTGCCCGCTGGCAATCTAGTGATTTAGCTGGTGCCAGGGTAAGGCTACGCTATGCCACAATCAGCCTGCCGCCAGAGACCTGTTTGTTATACAGCAGGGTGCACCACGGACAGGTATGGTCGGTTTTGGTTCCAAAGACAAAGCCTAGACTCTTTACACCTCTTCAAGTTGGTAATAAAAGTTAAGTGTATCATGCCCAAAACAACCAGACATTTTAAATAAGCAGAATTTAAGTACTTATTCATTGAATTTGTAGAGTCCGTGGCTCAGCAAACTGTGTGACGATCTGTGAAAAGCTGTCAGTAGAAGCTGGATCCATCGAGCTGAGAACAGGGCGTAAGGCGCTCTGTGTGTGAAGGCTAATTTCCAACAAGGGACAAAGGCTGATGAGAATGATGACTTATTAATTGAAATATTAGCTAGATTTATCAAGCTGATTAACTGATAGTAATTATTGGATGATCAATTTCAATGCTTTATGTAGTTTAGATCTTTGTTTCTAGTGGCCGACTTTATACAATGAAGGTTATTCAAAAGGATTTCGTCGCGAGGTTTCAAGCGAGCCGTGCTTAATTTGACGTGATAGGAAATACCCAAATCACAGCTAATGAATTTGTTATCTAAAGCTTCAAGCAAATTATTGAACGCGACTTAAACTCACGACTTATGGTCGCATCTATGATGTATCTATGCAATAATATTGTTTAAGTTAATAGTACTTGTTAATTGTACTTTATGATGTATCTATGCAATAATATTGTTTAAGTTAATAGTACTTGTTAATTGTACTTTTTTTTCTAAATAACCAATACCTACCAATATTCTTGTTTTGTTTTGCCAATGTCGCGTTGGAAATAGAACCCGCAACCTTATGCATCTCAGGCGGATATTTGCCCACTGCGCCACATGTGTCTATCTGTGTTGGGTGTCCTTTTATATAAATAAATAACACTTACATCGCACCCTTAGGTTGCAGGATATGACCTTGAGCGCTCTGACGTTCGAAGAATGTTCTGGCTCACCGGATATCATGGATAACAAGTATGGGCTGAAGGTTGGTATAAGCCAATCTTAACTTTGAGTTAAATATTGTGAAAATCGTTTTAGATTATACGTAAATCGGCAATCGTAAGATCGCGATCAATTAAGATATGGTCTAAAGGTCCAAAAAAAAAGGTATACATAAATATACGGAACACACGGCCAGCTAGGCAGAGCATGTACTATGGGTACAGAGACTGATAAAAACACATAGATACTCTTACGACAACATGACATCCAGACACAGAACAAACATATTTGATGAATATTCTGGTGAATATTCACCACACAAATTTCAGATTCACATTCACCACCAACACGATCACGCAACGTCTCACTACGTTGCGTGATCGTGTCAGATATTTACTTCAAGTTTTTATCAACTATTTTCTTCTTCTAGTCTGTGATCTCCTGGTAAGTATTGTTCTAAAAGTTTTGTGATTCTTGTAAGTTTGGTAAACACTTATGGAGGTTATGGAGACCTCGGATCGTTTGTCCGAGTGCAGGACCACTAGAAGTTTCAAGATCCAATATTCAAGATGTGTATTTGCTTAACTTACTGTTAGAATGATTTTAATTCTAAAGAAATAAATAAATAAATAATGCTGGACGTAATCACACAGCATCATGTAGCCTCAAACTAAGCAGAGCTTGTTTTATGGGAACCACATGATATCAATAAAAAAAAAATTATATATGTAGTATATCAATACTACATATATAATTTTTTTTTTAAATACATACATATCATGCATAGAAATCACCCATATAAGTACATACTTAAGAAACTTAGTTGTCTTTGCCACTTTCGTCGGTTTTATTATCAGTCGGTAAATTACTGTATATTGCATTTATTTTTTGTAGTTACTAAAGGATGGTTTCTTCGGTAGATATGGCAGGCCCTCTGCCACTTCAGCTTGCTAAATCAAAGGCGGGTAGAAGCTGGATGCGCCGAGCTGAGGGCAGGGCGCAATGGCGTTCATTGTAGGAGACCTATGTCCAAATGTTGACTGCCTATGTCCAGCCGTGTACTGCTATAGGCTGATGGATGATGATAGGATGGACAGAAACATTTCTCAATTATAAAAGGAACTAAAATAAAATATTTTCTATTCACAGTTTTGTAAGCAAATGTTATTCTTATCTAGTAGTTGCTGTAGGATAAGCTGTAACATATTGTAACTGTGCAACCAGCACTCGTTGCTGCTATACTCCCACTGGTTTGATACTCTTAGACACCACGAACTTAATATTCTGTACCAGGAACTAAATCTTAGCAGTTCTCAATATATTACTTGCTTCCGTGGCACGCTTGTGTGGTACCCGCTTAAAATGCTTAAAGATTTTTCATGATCTAGATCTATTTAGGTGTAAAACAACAATTCACTTCGTTTAGCTTTGGTGTGAAAGAGGAACAAACAATATTTTCACATGCCACAAAATTTCGCCGCTATTATTAGGATATCCAAAATATTGAGAAGGTGTGTGTGTGTGTAGCTTCCACTGATCTTTGTAACAACAAAACGTGAACGGAATTGCAGGCGGAACTTAAGCAAGTGTAATCTCACTTCAAACCTCACATTAGAAGAATTTTACCAGTTTCTTCATCAAACATAAAAAATCATCCTTCCTTGTTATTTTAAATATTTGAATGTCCTTGTTGATGACCAGATAACCCTGGCCGCCTGGTCAAGTAATACCTACGTAAATAAAAATGATTTGATTCTGAATAAAAAAACGAGAAGTGCATGCGCTGGTGACTGGCCGTGGCTCTGAAGGAGGCTGCAAGGAGAAACGGTCCTTGACCTATATTGAGTCGTTTTAGCGACTGGTATATGTGCTTGTATTTAGCACCGCGGTGTTATATTATTGTTATGTACTTCCACTTTTTGGTTTCTGCACGCTTTGCGCATTGCGTTTGGAATTTTATTTCCATTTAAACACGTAGGCTGATTCTGAGCGCTTCTTTTCTTCTTATGAGTGACAGACTCCCGTTGCGAAGTTTTTAGGCCGTATGAAGGCCTCCGACACAGCTTTACGGCTGAAAAGCCGGGACCAATATCTTAACGTGCCTTCCAAAGCTCAGGTGCCTAATATTATCACATTATTTGTCTATAAAACGCAATAATTGTCAAAATTCTTTGTAAATTCTACAGTTCTCGCGATATACATTAATCGAATATGATATTTATATATCCAATACCAATTCCCAAAAAACGAGCCTCAATGCCCTGATTCTCGTGAATCGATATATTTATCACTTTATATATATATCGTGCGAAATATCAAAATTCAATTTAAATTTTACAGGTTTTTGCGATTTTATTTGTAACGTCTATTCCCGAGAATCAGGCCCCAGATACATGCTACTAAACGGTCACTCATCCAAGTAGTGAACGGGCGGAGTGTTGATGTGCTTTGTTTAAGTTTTGTTTCATGTTTTTATGAATTAGATCATACAAAAGGTCAACTCCAGTGTCCGACGTAATAAATGGATTTAGACCATAAGTATAAGATTCACATGAAAGTATTGAAATACAAAACAAAACCTTCCAGAACGTTGTTGGTTCAGAATGTTGAAACATTCTGCATTTTTTTGCTTTGTATTAAAATACATAACAAAACCTTCCAGAATGTTTTAAGTAAGTAGGTATGTACACTATCCACCAGGTATCGGAGTTACACCAGCGAGCTGCACCTCAAACCAATACTGCAATGCTTAAATCTTTAATTTATCTATTATTTTTTTATAGGATAACATAATGGTTTTAAACAATACAGTGGAAAAAGTGCCTACCATAACTAAAAAAAATCTGCCATCTGTTTATCTGTATTTGTCAGATAAAGCGATTGGTACCTAGTTAATAAAGATGTTTATAAAGTTAATTTATTTAATGTTAGCTTTTTTATTGGCTTCTATTTTGCGCATATAAACGATTCGAGCGCTTTGTTTGCATTTGGCAACTTTACCTTCAGGGAAGTGAAACCATGGAATTACTACTAGTACAATGCAGCTAACATTATAACTACCACATGTACAAAAGAATAATGTACTATGTAATTATCTGTGACTGTGACGTAAAAATCTAGAAAAGAATAGCAAACTCTTTACTGTACCAACATTATTCATTTTTCAGTTTACTTGTAGATAATGTAAACTAAATACACATTGAATAATAAATACTCATACTTACTAAAAATAACTAAATAAAAGAAACTTAAAAATGGATACTCTAAAACCATAGATGAAAGTTCCATTTCAACCTTCATGTGAAACGATGAAATTTAGTAAAACAGAAGCTTTCTAAAAATCTTATTATTAAAACACATTATTATTAGATAGGTCGTGGCCACAGACAGTCCGTCAAATCGTTTGTCCTAAAGGAGAATGCCGAGAACCCGTACCAATTGCGTCAAAACCGAACGTATCCCATAAAATGTATTATATTTTATAAATGTCAATAACATTTTCTTTAGTTTTACATACCGACGGGATTAATAATCGAATAAAAATATATTTTGATGATTTGGTTTCCGCCGCACGCCGCCATTAGACTGCAACAACCAATGATATATACGTTACTATAGCAACAAACATTGATGTAAAGTGTTACTATGGCAATAACCCTCATTTTTAATTAATTTGACAGTAGAATCAACTAAAAACTTATTGGAGATTTTATTGACGCACTCACTTTAGTCTTGCTACCGAGCGCCGTACATCAGACGGCATTCTCCTTTGATTTTATGTTGAACGCCCAGATCTGGCTTTCTGACCGTGTGACCTAGCGGCTGCTAGAACATTTTGTGTGAAGGGAACGCCTTCCAATGAGCATCATACGTTTATCTAACAGACATTTTCTGATGGTACGCAGTGGCCCATATGGCCCATATGGATAGATTGGCCAGTACGAGGCTATGTTGGTGCTACTCTCATAATAACCCATTTACTGTTATAATGGGGGTATTACGGGCAACTAACCACGGTAGATAGGTAATGTGTTAGAATCAAAATTTTACTCTGAATCCTAATGAATTAACTGCTTATCTTTTCTCCAAAGGAGCATACAAATTTGGTACCAAATAAGCGGGATCAAATGGTAGCTAAGTGGTAAATAGCCAACCTAATCATAATTGTTAAATAACTGATTAGTCAAATAAAGCTTAATCTGCAATCAATATTTTGCCAATTGATCACTAAACACTGTCTGTCACTTTACCTGTGGATTGAACAATTGGACCTCAGACAATAACGAAATATTAATAAGATATAAAGTCAGTCCAGGACCCTTTCTCTATGACACAAAAGATTCCTTGCCAATAACGTGTGACCTCATAACATGCTTCAAATACAAGCGCATTTCCAAAACACACCATGGCGTCACGTTAAGAAATTTGACATGGGCATTAGAATACGATTACACGCGCAGGTTCCACGCAGATATCGTAACAAGGCGCGTTACGTTTCCGTTTGGTCATATGGAATAAGGGTCCAGGGTGCCTAGTGCAAGTTTTTTACCAGCTCGATCGCGTTTGCGTTTACGCAAATTTATATGGAATCGAGGTAGCGCCATCTAGTAAAAAAACGCTTGGGACTGACTCCTTTCCATACAAATTTGCGTAAACGCAAACGCGATCGAGCTGGTAAAAAAACTCGCACTAGGCACACAGTTATTTGACAATCTAAACATATACCAGTAATAATTGAGTCTGAGTCTAATTATGGGTCAATAGGATAGAATTATTAAAACGATGTCAAATAAGTACCTATTACACAACACGGGCACTAATACCACCTTACTATTAAAAGTTACGGTAGTAACAGTATCGATGAAAATAAAGGTAAGATTTAGTTGCCTACTCGATACGAAAATAATCTTTTATACCTATGAATTCGGTAACTAAACCTTGCGTGGAACCCCAAGCCCGTAAAACTTTTCATGGCGATTGAATCGTGCGACCCGATTCCTATGAGGTGAATGAAAGTGATACGTCCTTGACGCTCCCGTTCCGTTTCCACACACCACCCTCTTTATTCAAAAAGCCCCATTACTTCCACTAAGTTATAATTGCAAAAATGGCGTCAAGGCGACAATGACCTCTCGCTTTTCAAGTACAAACGGTCATTAGCATCATCGAGTGAGCACGATGCCATTCCATTATGCATTTTATTAAAATTTGATTCAATTTGGAAACCAGATAAAAGCAGACTAGATAATAGTATCTACTCAAAGGAAGCAGGTTTCTTAATATAATTTGGCTGCGTTGTGATTATTACACCAACAGCTTGTAGAAATCTACTGCTGGATATAGGACAAGATAAACGGTTTTGACACCTTTCCATCCACCCGAATTCATTCCCTTCACTATTATATCCCGTAGTTTTTAGTTTTTATCAAAGTTATCTTTCATATACTTGAGTCATTGTTATGGATACTTACTTGCATAAACATAGATTTAGGTAAGGCAAACGAAACGTCAAATATTCAAAAACTTTTCTCATTTTTATCGGATTTATATTAAAAAAATCATAATACGCATTTTATGCCAATTTTTTTCCGAATGGAAAACTACTTAGGCAATTCAAAATAACCACCGCAAAGGCTTCGCTCGCCCACGAGATCGTAATTTATGTTATCATCGGACACGAGCAAAGCTACACCGGATATTGATTGAATACCGAATAAATTACTTTACACCATTCGTGGCTTAAGGACCACAACGTTTAATCGATTTAAACAAGTGAATTTTTTTATCAAAAAATTGTTTTTGTTACAATTCTCTGAGCTATATGAGTGCCATAATGACCACAAAAAAGGGAAAGATCCAGCACAGAGTTGGGACTAAACGACTATCAACAATACGTATATCGACAACATCAAAGCATCAAATCATCATCATCCCACTATTTCCATCGAAATACAAAATAGAAAAAAAGTTTTTTTCCAAATATCATCCCATTATTTCGGCAAAAAACGTGTTATTTGAATCAGTTTCCACTTCAATATTTATGACGGCCTGATAAATTACTGATAAATAAAATTCTATAGAGATATTGAAAATATAATTAATCTAATAAAATAAAAACACGACTTCTCGTTCATCACTGATAAACAAAATTCTATCGAGATAATTGAAAACATACATAATCAATACAATAAAATAATAACACGACTTCGCGTTCATCATCATCATCAGCCTATAGCAGTCCACTGCTGGACATAGGCCTCCCATAATGAGCGCTATTGCGCCCTGGCCTGAGCTCGACGTATCCAGTTTCTACCAGCAGCCTTTTGCAGATCGTCACCCCACCAAGCCGGAGGGCGTCCTACACTACGTTTGCCAAGCTGCGGTCTCCACTCAAGAACTCTTTTACCCCAAAGGTTATCGGTTCTTCGGCAGATATGGCCAGCCCACTGCCACTTCAGCTTGATCTATGTAGACAACTTTAGTTCTAAGTCGGATAAACTCGTTACGGATTTCATCCTTCAGAGAAACCCCGAGCATAGCTCGTTCCATAGCTCGCTGAGCGACTTTAAACTGGTGGACTAGCAGTACCGTGAGTGTCCACGTTTCGGCTCCGTATGTCACGACGGGTAGGACGCACTGATTGAAAACTTTTGTTTCCAAACATTGCGGTATGGGTGACGTTAAAACTCGACGTAGTTTTCCAAATGCTGCCCAACCCAGCTGAATCCTCCTCTTGGCCTTCTTCTCGAAGTTGTTTCTACCCAACTGCAATATCTGCCCGAGGTATGTATCCGAAACAACTTCAAGAAGGCTTCCATTAACGACCACAGGACTAGGATCAATTCGGTCATTGACCATAACTTTGATCTTGTACAAATTCATGCCGAGACCTATCTTTCACGAGGCTGATGCTAGGCCGTCCAGCATCTGTTGCAGCTCCTCCAGCGACTCCGCCATTAGGACTATGTCATCAGCGAATAGCAAGTGTGAGATGTGCTCACCGTTTATGTTTATGCCCTTACCTTTCCAGTCCAGCGTCTTAAACATATCCTCCAACGCGCTTGTGAACAGTTTCGGAGATATGACATCTCCCTGTCTCACTCCGCGGCGCAGTTGGATGGGTTTAGATTGCTGGTCCTGTACTCGGACACTCATAGTGGCGGCTTCGTACAGACATCTAACACCTTGATTTAACGATAGTCCACTTGGCATCGCTGCAAGGATTCCAGGACAGCCCAGGATTCTACAGAGTCAAAGGCTTTCTCATAGTCCACAAACGCCAGACACAGGGGCTAATTATACTCTTCGGATTTCTGTATAATCTGCCTCACTGTGTGAATGTGGTCTATGGTGTCATATCCTCCGTGAAACCCGGCCTGCTCTGGTGGCTGGAACTCATCGAGTCTTCTGGCGAGACGATTTGTAATAACCCGAGTGAACAGCTTATAAATGTGACTCAAGAGCGAGATGGGTCTTTAATTTTTAAGAAGCGTCCTATATTCCTTTTTTAAAAACAGAACTACCAAGCTGTCGTTCCACGCCTTTCTCGTTCATCAAAAATAAATAAATGGAGAACAAATTAATAATCATCTTCCATTTTGATGAATGATTCTCCACCATATACTCTGCAATACAAAATACACCAAGCATAATACACAGTTTCTATGTGCACGCCGTCTTAAGAGGTGAAGCAGTGTTTTTATGCCACCGCCGCCAGCAATGAAAGCAGTGGAAGAATCAGTTCCAGTATTTCTATCAATTGAAATACCTAATGGAAATAGTGGGATACACCCTTTTGCACGTCAAATCCTGTCTTTTCTTACATTAATAAGGCTCATTTTACTTACTGACTCAATGCTGCGTTTCTGTTTGGAGGGTGCCAGTGAAATTACAGGCACCTGAGGCCATATATATACCATATCTTGTCTCAAATTGATGGCCACAGGGTGTTGCACCGTAGCGCATTTTCCAAACGCGAGTGATCTACGATGCAATACTTTGTTATAGGTAATGATTAAAACAAATAAATAAATAATGCGGGACGTAATCGCACAGCATCATGTAGCGCCAAACTAAGCAGAGCTTGTATTATGGGAACCACACGATTGATATACTACACACATTTTTGTAAATACATACATATATGTAAATACATATCTACAGAACATGCAAACATTTGTCACCGCAGCGGGCATCGAACCCGCAACCTTCTACGCCTCAAGCGGACCTTTGCCCTCTGCGCCACATAGGCTGATTCTCACTGAGGTCGGACCATGAACTATGCGCTAGTTACATCTTTAGGTATAAAAAATCATTACTTAACGGCAAGTGGAAACACTCGTTGAAAACTGGTGCTCACTGTGAGGGCGTACGGAGTTCCATCTTCGTAACAAAAGTGAACCCCACCTGCCCTTGGTGCACCCTGTTAACTAACAAACGGGGCTCTGGTGGCCGGCTGTATTGCATAGCCTAAGATCGGCACGGCTACATTCTCTGGTTGTCGACGGGCAGCAGCGTCGACGATGCGAAAAGCTGTGCCCTGCGATCCCCAACCCGCATGTTCAACGTGAGGCCTATGTCCAGCAGTGGACTGATATACGCTGGAAGCTTGCCCACCGTGACAAGCTGCATAGCGCGTTTACGTCTTTTGTTCATGAAACATACTGCAATTACGAGTATTCATAAAAGCTTTAATGTTTGAAGTACTGGGAACTAATGTGAAATTATATATCAATTTTTTTGTAATTTGATGATGAAAAAGGTGATAACATTTTTACACAAACTGTATTATAGTAAAATATTATACTTGTAGTACAGTTAATCCCTCCTTCGTCTACACAAATGTATTATTTACTATTATTATTCTTATTCAATGCCCTACAACAATATGGCGTAATTTACTTGATATATTTACAAGAAGGCTGATTTATTCTAGTACTACGTATATATATTTAATATGTATTTACGTATGTTACTTATTATGATTTTCTACTATAATGAAGTACCTATGTGCAATAAACAGAAATTATTTATTAACATGAGTCATGCGTCCAATAAATTATTTAATTAGCCTTCTTGTACGAATGAGGACCGACACGTTGGATTTGCCCGAACGACTTTGGCACTTCAACAATCTTGTTTTGATTTCAGTGTACATTAATTACCCGTTCAATTTATTATTTTGTTTTCCTCCAATTTATTCTTGCAATAATGTTTAATTGACTGTCAAGAAGACACACATTTTTTTTGCTCATAAACCTAGCATAGTTCTAAGTTAAAGTGAAACGCTTGTGGTGTGCTTGCTTTGTCGTTTTTAGTAGATCATCAGATCAATAATGGCATAAACAACACTCCGCGCGGTCTCTACTTGGATTGGTTGGCCGTTTAGTGATATTTAGATCTGAGCGCTTCCGTGCTTCAGACGGCACTTTAAGGCCTATATTCCTTCGGGACAACATAGCGGTGCAACCGGACTATATGTCACCGGGACACCATGGCAGCGCAACCAGTCGTCGGGTACCATCAAAATGTATGGTGATGTCCGTTTTGGTGGCGTATACATTTTGTTGGTAACCGGCGACGCCATGGTGTCCTGGGACTATATATATATAGGGCTATGGCGCGGGACAGGCGCGCTAGCGGTGTCGGAAAGGCGAGGCGCACGGGCGAACACAGTTGATGCACTTGAGGCATTCTATTGTTATTCGGCATGCCTCTGCTAACTGCGGGTGTGCCGAGGGCGAAGAAGCGGCATCAGCACCACGCCCGCGCCCCGATGCCGTCTCATTATGTGTCGCGCTCCACCTCTTCTATACATTTTGAATTAAATATTGGCCTCACCTCCTCCGGCCCACGCCTCTTGTATTTATCCCGCGCCTAAGATGTAGGTTGTTCCGGCTTCTTTTTATAAAAACTAACTAAAATTTTCAACATAATATAATTAAATATAACAATCTATTTTAGAAAAAACATTGAATGGGATAGAGAGAAAATATTATATCTTCCTTCATAATAAACGAGCTAAGTTATCACTAAAAAAAGGTATTTATAGACAGTCAGATGGACAACAAAGTGATCCTATCTTGCTTTTTTTTCAGTACGGAATCCTAAAAATGCGAAATACTAATCCAATGTTTCGACGCTTTCAACTGGATTATTTAGCAAAGAATGGCGGTCGCGATGTAAGGAGCGATACCCCCCCAACCCTCAACTCTTTTGAAATGACGCATTTTCATTAATTTGACCATCACAAATCCCGTAAAGCCTAACAAAAATATTCAAAACAAACTGACCCGACAGACGTTGCTGCGTTGTCCTGTGCAAATAATTAATAAAAAAGTTCATAAAGAAATTGTGCAGGAGAATTTCAGATTATTTATTTCCCAATTTGCTCGGAAGCCAAAAGGATTTTATGACCGTCAAAATGTACGGCATATTTAGACGCAGAAGGTTGCGGGTTCGAATTCCGTAACGAAAAAAATTTTTGTATGATTTGCAAATATTTGTCTCGGATTTGGGTGTTTTTTATGCATAATAATAATATTTTTTTATTTACTAAAAAGTGTTCATGCGGTTCCCATAATACAAGCTTAGTATGGGGCTAGATGATGTTATATCCAGCATTATTAATTTAATTTAATTGGGCTTTTGTTACAAGTAGAGTAGGCATTGGTATATACTGTTACTACAAGTACGCGAAGAAGGTAGGTATTTATCATAATCATTTCTTGATGATGCCTTATGGGGAAGGTGAAACATTGTCAAATTTCTGTTGGGTTTTCGTAAATCTCGTCAGAGAAGGTTAGCAAAATGTTTACTCAATATTTTTTTCTAACGAATAGGTATTTTATAGCAGTTATTTAAAAAATCTGCCCAAAAAAACCTTGTTGTTTTTTTGAATGTATACAAACAACAACAACAAACAGTGTAATTCGTTCGGTGGTCCAGTCGGCAAGGCTTTACTCGAGTACGGATTGTAATCCAGCGGCATTTTCAATCCAGCTGGATTTATGCTCGATCGAAGCAAATCCAGCTGGATCCAGCGCAGATCCAGGAGTAATCGATTTTTTAAAGAAATTAATATTTTTTTAGACTCTATATACTTTAAATACTTCTATTTACGTACATTTACATAATAATACCACATTATGACCTTGTAGTTGACAGTTTGAATATTTTTTTGTCTTAGGAAATGTAAAACACTTTATTATGAACTATTAACAAGATCAAAGCTTTTGCCCGCGTACGCTGCGAGTCGCCATCAAATTTTTGGTTTGTTTCCCACTTTTTTCAGTTTTATTTCTGTACCCCTGATAACGTGTATGTGAAATTTCATGATGATTGCATTAAAGTATAATAAACAACTCAATTTTGCATTTAAAATATTAGTTAGGATTATACATATCATAAACGTATAAATTATCCTAGATATCTGAAAAAGCTATTCATGACTGCGGCCATGAGTGACAGGTTTGTGCATTCGTTGCCCAGATTTTCTTAATAGATGAAGGGACGATTACGGTTCATCCGCCTCTTTATAGAACTTGTAGGTTGTAGTGTCGCAAAGTCTTAACCTAAACATGTGCTTGTTGAGGCAACAGTATCCAATCGAGGCGTACGTAGGAGATTTCTGTTTAGTCATAAAGAGGTTAGTGTACCGTTGATACTGATTAACAGTTCATGCATGGTGGTTATTCCAGTATCCTCTTGCCCCTTCGAAGCAAGAGTTTGCTAAGTATCTTTTGGCCGGACTTTTCGCAATGTCACAGAACCGTTCAGGATCTAACTGTGTACCGTTTTATCCGGCCTTCACGAGTTTATTGTTATTCATTTACCTATTTTAATAATTATATGTATAATCTAATAATTATATAGTCTCAGTTTTTCAGTCCCACTGATTCTCGAAATAAAATAACGTGGTCCGCTTACTTAAACGAAAACTTAAGTAAGTACAATATAATTGAAGACTTGACTAGTGTTAATTAGAATGAAGCCAATCAATTATTTAACAGATTTTTTATATTTTCCTAAAAGTAATATCTTCAGAACAAATGTTACTCCCAGCCTACTTCTTCAAGAACTTCATATAATAACTGTATACATACTGGCTGCATTATGGAGTTTTGACAAGGAAAGAAAGTTAGATTTTCCTCCTTAATCACTTGTTATTAGCTGATTGCGAATCCACACAGCTGGATCCAGCGCCAGATGCTGGATCCAACAAGCCCAAAAAATGTGTTGGATTCAGCTGGCAATTTTTTAAACTTTTATGACAAGTGCTTTTTGTAAAACCTACAAGTATGTAAAAAATCTACAAATATATTTTTCTTGCATTTCAAGGCCTAAAATTGCGTTCAAAAAGGCTACATAATTATAGAAAAACGCCTGTAGATCTTGCTGACTTGTTGATATTGTAATCACAAATATGTAGTTGTAAGTTACAATTTACATAAAATATAAGTTCGTTTTGTTCTAAAGGCGCAAGAGCATTTCTCATCGTATCATGTTCAAGATCATACCCCGATTTTACTTTTCGACTACTTTCACTACTAGTTAGAAAAAAAATCGCATTTAATCAAAATTGTAAAGTTTCTACACAGGGTGAGCCCACCTGTCAGAATTGTATTACAATTCCACAAATATGTATGTAAACTTGTAATTACAATGATGTGTTCAAATAGAAGACCTACTTTCACCTACCCCATTTTTTTGTTATTATGTACCAAATAAACGTTTATTCTATTATATTATATTGTTGTGAAATATTTAACAATAGGTACCGGACTAATAGACTGTTGGAGAGGTCAAGCTATATTCTGATTTGTTAAAAAAAAATATTCACCTGATTTATGTGAGTAAATACACTTCGAGAATGAGGCCAAGAAGAGGATTCAGCTGGGTTGGGCATTTGGAAAACTACGTCGAGTCTTCTCGTCACCGCAATGTTTGAAAACGAAATTTTTAAATCAGTGCGTCCTACCCGTCATGACATACGGACCCGAAACGTGGACACTCACAGTACGGCTAGTCCACCAGTTTAAAGTCGCTCAGCGAGCTATGGAACGAGCCATTCTTGGAGTTTCTCTGAAGGATAGAATACGCAACGAATCCGACATAGAACTAAAGTTGTCGACATAGCTCAGAGAATTAGCAAGCTGAAGTGGCAGTGGGCTGGCCATATCTGCCGAAGAACCGATAACCGTTGGGGTAAACGAGTTCTTGAGTGGAGCGGTCTCCGGCTCGGCAAACGTAGTGTAGGACGCCCTCCGGCCAGGTGGAGTGACGATCTGCGAAAGGCTGCTGGCAGAAGCTGGATGCGTCGAGCTCAGGACAGGGCGCAATGGCGCTCATTAGGGGAGGCCTATGTCCAGCAGTGGACTGCTATAGGCTGATGATGATGATGATGATGTGAGTAAATATGCTCTAAGACTAAGAGTCCCATCAAAAATGAACCCGCAATTTGGGCTTGATTCTCGAAATAATAAACAAACAGACAATATTTTTTATATAATAAATATTCCATAAATATTCTGATCCAGAATCTTTCAATTAGTCGGTTCTTTTTTTTCTTTGCCATGTTCAAATAACAATCTCAGCTGGTTTTTTTACAGTAAATACCTAATAGAGATGCCAAAAATATAATGATCTTGGCAAATATCTTTTATAGTATATTTTTTGCCGAAATTCACTATAATGTTTTTTTATTCTTGTCCCTTAAATTCTGATACATTGTGATTTCTCTTGTCGTTATTAACAGACACTACCATTCTTGACAGTTTGTCAATTGACGTTCTTTAAATTTCGAGAGAGAAAATGTCAAAGTTTGCAAATAAATCTCCGGTGCCATTTCGGTGTGCCACTGAGTTAGTAAATGAGGCATCAGGAACAAATATTACCATTTCGTGCAAACATTAACCCAGACCACTGCCGCCTCAAGTCTAAACCTGCTTGCGTACTGCTCGACGTTCACAAAAGGTTTCCGAGACTAACACTTATCAGAATTAAATTATTATACAAAAGAAGCCGCTTCTCTGAACACAATTTGTGGTTAAACTTCAAATCACAGCCAGCAAAAAAAAAAACAGATGATTACAAACAGTATACATCGATGGTGATGTGTAGATAGGGCTTACAATTGGAAGCACACACTGAGCTCGTTGCGTAGCAGTAGTGCTCAGATATTGTTGTCTCTTCAGGTCAACATCATTCATTTCAACCTAGCGTATCGTAAGCGTAAACATTTTGGCCAATGACAAAGCGTTAAATGGAATCCACGTTTTCTCATCGGCTAAAATTGTATGTCAAAGTCGAATACGAAAACTTTTTCTCTATCTATAATGATCGAGCCTATGATGTCAAAAGGACACCATTTTTTTCATCTTGAACGACGGTTGTCAATTTTATTAAATTTTATTTTCTAGTGTTTTTCTAATATATGTCGTTTAATATTCATGGTATCTTAACCGATAAATGTTAGATAAAAGACACAAGTATTAGTGAAATGGAATAAAAGAAGATTGAACGGGAATTCTCTGATGAAGAAAATTGTGCACCGATCGTTTTTTGTTATAGTTGCCATGGCTATAGCAGAAAACAGGACCTAACCGAAGACTGGACGACTGGACTTATAAACCGTACTACGTTGCCTCATATTATTATGAACAATTATTATACTTGATACTGGCGAAATTGTGGATAACTATCCCAGAAGCCATTTAATATAGAAGTGAAGTGAAGTGATGTCAAAAACATCTGAGTATACACTCTTGGGTTAAGGGTTGCCCTAGCTAGCTCAAAGTTCAAAAAGTAAAATGCGCGAGTTCGCTATGCGCGAAATTACCCACATATCTGTTGTCGGACTGAAAACGGGAGGAAATATATAAAAAATGCTCATGGGGGGTTTTATGTTGTTGCTGACTTTGCTGGTAGTTTTGTTAAGGTTTTAAGTATTTATGTAGACATTTGCGTCATCGTATATCCTTTATTATGGGCATATTCCCCTTTATCAGGGGAGGCCACAGCTGGATATTTCCAGACTGATAAAGACCGGTGTGGTGAAGGTGGTGGTATTTCCATTGCTAGTTGGCAACCCGTAAGAATTTTTCACGCTTCATGCAGAATTTCAGAAAACCCTTTCTAGGTGTTAACAAGCCACCCAGTACACGATGCAAGAAGCATATCTTCTAAAGAAGGCCGGTCATTTCAGACCTGACCATAAATGGAAGCGACTAAAAATGCGAATTATGTAAAAATATTCTTGATAATGGAGTATTGCAATTATAATTAATAACTTTATTTATTAAGACTGGAATACTTCGTAAATTAATAATAAATATTGATCGCAATACGCCTTATCATAACGAATCATGGTTATTGAACGCACTCTCACCCACATTGTGCATCTTTCGTCCCAATGTCAACCATCTAAAACAAAACTGCCACTAACAAAGCACGCGTTTGGTTAGTTTTTGTTTAATCTCGCCAGTGTCCTAATCGATCGTAACCTAAAACTATAAAATAAATACCCAGAAAAATTATCCGTCTTTAATAAAATAAAAACGATTAATTGAACATGATATCCTGCAATAAGAATTAGCAATTAGGACATAGGTCATTTCTAGACGCGACATTTTATGGCCAGGTCTCAGGTCACTGGTTGTATGAAACTGACCGATCTTCTTTCAGTGGTTGATTGTCAGTCAGTCAGCCAGCTTTGAGGAAATAGTTTCTGAATTGTAAAATGATTGCTTGTACACCAAAACTAACTGAAATTGAAAATATGTAGTTCTATACCTGTCTAGAACTACTTGCAAACCCAAAGTAGGTACCCAAAAGTACTTTTGGGTACCATGCAAGCAAAACCGCGGGTGAAAGCTAGTTTTATGTATTACATTATTTTGTATTGCATCGTTTATTGCTTCGCAAATGAATATAACTAAGCCTGTGAAATACAAAATGCAATATGTTCGACAAATTACCTACGTGCCGAGAGTTTGTCAGGAACATGTGTTCAATTAAATAATGTCGTTATTACAGCTCGAACCCCGACAATATTGGCTGCTAGCTAGGGACTTACTCTATCGATATTCGATATCCATAAACATTTAACATGACCATTTGACGGCGTCTGTGGCGCAGTGGGCGAAGTTCTGCCTGAGGCGCAGAAGTTTGCGGATTAGATTTCTACTGCGGGACAAATGTTTGCATTATTTGCAGATATTTATCTCAGATCTGATGTTTTCTATGTGTAATATGTATGTATTTTCAAAAAAAGTAGGTGTTATATCAGTCATGTGTTTCACATAACACAAGCTCTGCTTAGTTTATGGCGGCATGGCGCTGTGTGATCGAGTCCAGCATTAATTTATTTTGTACTTTTTCTAAACTAAGCTTCGATATCCTCGTGGATAAACAGGCAAATCTTTTTATTAAAACCGGTAAATGCCTACTTTGTGCAGTTACAGTCAGCATTCCATGTGACAAATTATACTATTTGTTAGTTTAAATTAGGTATATTTGTTACGGAGTATTCTGTAAAAAAATGTATAAAGGAAACCGGTATGTCTTAGAATCAAAATGAAGGTATAATGTGTTTCATCATCATCAGCCTATAGCAGGCCACTGCTGGACATATGCCGTATGCCGTATGCCGTATAAGCGTCATCGCGCCCTGTCCTAAGCTCGACGCATTCAGCTTCTACCAGCAGCCTTTCGCAAATTTTCACCTAGCCGGAGGGCATCCTACACTACGTTTAAGTACGTGATGTACTTAATTAAAAGTGGAGATAGCTCGTAATTTGTCACGTGAATAGAATTATGTTTCGAAAGTGAAATTTTATTTACTCAATTTATTATGTATTCAATTCGTAATAAACTGAACCCTAGTTTTGCTATAAAAATTCCACGAATGATAGGCACTACCAAAATAATCGATATATCGATATCGATTTTGCTTTTCATTTCTTCGATTAGGTGGACGAAGTATTCTCATCCTAGTTTTAGCCATTTCAAGGCTTTAATATCTTAATCAATAATAAATAATTATAAAAGTTTTTTTTTTCATCTGTAATTTAAAAGGTGCTTAAAATGAGCCCTAGTTTTAGCCATTTCTTGGCTTTAATATCTTAATCAATAATAAATCATTATAAAAGTTTTTTTTATCATCTGTAATTCAAAAAGTGCTTAAAATGAGCCCAAACAATACCTAACCATCCATTGCAAAGTTTTATTCTCTATAAAATACTCACAAACGTTAAACAGTAACAATGATATGATAAAAGCTCATAACTGTCGATATCGATAAAACTTTGCCCCGTCACTAACTCAGCTTTGATTCACTACTGACCTTCGGCAAAAGCGAAACCGGCGTGGGTCATCGTGCCTCCAACCGGCCAAGACGCGTTCCCTTTCATGCTGCACTTACGTATCTAGATCGACATAGCAGCTCACAATATATTCTGCGTCTGGCAAGCAGTTCACTCACTAGTTTTTAGTGGTTCATTACAAACTGAAATCTGAATAGGCCTATCATCATCATCATCAGCCTATAGCAGTTCACTGCTGGACATGGCCTCCCCTAATGAGCACCATTGTGCCCTGTCCTATAACTAAACATTATTTTTGTTTGACATAGTGGTCAAACTGAACCTATTAATGACCCCTAGGTCAACCTTGGGAGATTCTCGGAAGTAAGCCGTAAGTGGAGCTTGTAAACGTGCATCATAATCATCATCATCATCAGCCTATAGCAGTCCACTGCTGGACATAGGCCTCCCCTAATGAGCGCCATTGCGCCCTGCCCTGAGCTCGACGCATCCAGCTTCTACCAGCAGCTTTTCGCAGATCGTCCCACCCCACCCCACCTGGCTGGAGGGCGTCCTACACTACGTTTGCCAAGCCGCGGTCTACACTCAAGAGCTCGTTTACCCCAACGGTTATCGGTTCTTCGGCAGATATGGCCAGCCAATAAACGTGCATAAGAGATACAAATATTAATGCTTATTATCAGTTACAGTTGCCTAATTTTACCATTTAGATTACTTACTTAGTCCATTTAAGGGTGACCTAAGGGTAAAACTTACGTAATTCTTATAAATTGTTATAGAGTAAACTGGATGAAAAATTACTAGGTATTACGAGGTATTTGACATCGCAATCCAGTTTGTTTTTTAACACTACCTGCTGATCAACATAGGCGGCTCCTAGAGAAAAACAACTGTAATTGATATTTACAATCAATATTATTTATGAACATCACTAGCTACCTGCAGCATCCCTTGACCAAAAGAAAGTATTTAACGCTTTTGTGCTAAAACACACATGTTCTAGCTGGACTACTGCTGCTCTCTCTCTGAATTTTGTTTATACTTTTTGACCCAGGCAGTTGCTCCCCTGGTTAATCTTATTACTGTTTTTAAGTTCTTTGTTTTACCTGAAAGCCTCTTTGTGTGCCTAGCCTAAGATTAGAATTAACTACCCTTTTAGTTTTCTCCACATGGCAGGAGTTTTCCAACCAGGGCATCATGGCTGTGTTTTAACAGTCATGGCGCAGCCTTACCAGAGTGCGCCTCGCCCTCGCTCCTCACAGTCAACATGTTAATCAATTGACTTCTTTGTTATTATATTTTATACGGGGATATTTTACAAAAAATAGGATTATTTAATTGTTAGCCTTTATAATTTATATATTTGCGATAATTGAAAAAGGCAACTAAATGTTTTAAGTACCAACATATATTTTTATCATTAAGTAAGTATCTAAATAAACATGTACCCTCTTACTTATGAACGCTACTGATAGTTAACCAATGCTCAAAACTAGCCCTGTCACTGTTTGTCATTATTCAACGGTAAGAAATCGCAATAGTCTATGCATCGTTTATCTTTTGAAAGATTTTTATAAGTAAGGCCACTAGAACTTACTTATTAAGCCTACTTACTTGTGTTGTTCGTCAAATAAATGGATTTTCGTTTTTCCTTTTTAACCATTCCTCTTTAACCATCCTTAACTTACCACGGTGTACCTACCTAAAATTACACTGCAGAAAAAACAGCACTTCAAGAACAGCAGCCTCTCCTCGCACTCTGCAGCTGCACCATGCCAGAGGTCTTCAGTCAAAGTTCAGGGTCCTTATATCTCCCATCCAAAAAAATCCTTGGTTCAATTATGGTTGTAAGTATAGGTTTATACGCGGGACATTGACATTGATACACGTAGTGATGACGACAAACAGATTAACGACGAAGAAAACGAATTACAACGAGCAGCATGCTGCCTGGTCACTACTTGGATAGGTGACTGTTTAGTGGTATTTACATCTGAGCGATTCAGTACTTTGTTAGGTACATTAAGATGTTGATCCCGGTTTTTCAGTCGTTTAGCCATGTCCGAGGCCTTCCCTAAAATAGCGTCACCAGAGTTGGCTCGATAAACATGAAGAAGTTGGGATCTTGATCCCGTTGCAGGTCTTCGGGCGGTATTAAACTACTCTTGCCCCTACCCTTAGAAAAAGAAGACATAATAACGTTTATTTTCCTATTTTTTAAGAAAACCGGAACTCAGGTGAAGACTTTATAAAAGGTTACCTATTTTGTATGTTATCTTCTTAAGTCAGCTTTTCACTATGGGATATAATGTATATTAATTACATCCTGAGCGATATATTACATCCCGCGATTGTTATTCACACTGTCAGCTTAAATATGTTATTAGTAAACCTCCTTGCGCGAACGTCACCATCTAAGCTGAGGGCAAGGCAGGGGGAGGCGCTGTGTCCAGGGACGTGAGGTAAAATATACATCTCAATATCGTTCGATAAATTATCATATCTCAAGATGTAATATATACTATCTCGTGGTGAAAAGCCGGCTTCATTCACCGCTAATTCATTCGTCCCGGAGTATATTCATAAAATACCTTTGGCTCACCTGATGTTAGGAGGTTACAGTATCCCATTTGTGTTTTTATTATATTTTATTTTAATTTAATTTCTGTATTTAATATTTATTTATTTTTCTTTGTTTCTTTTTTATTTTGTTATTTCCTTTTTTATTTAGCCTTCTTTGTTCTTTCAGTAAATAGATTTTCGTTACCTACCTTATATTTATCTGATATTTATACATAGTAGTCCTGTACCTAGTGTTTTAAATTCTATCTTATGTTTGGAAATCTGATTTGTATTTCGGTCTCCCGCGACACAGGCTAGCCCTAGTGCGGGGTCCACTGGTAATCACTGTATCATGTATTTATGATTTTTTCTGGTAATAAAAATATTTGTATTTGTATTTGTATTGTATAACTATGAAGCCGGCTTTTGACTATGGTCAAAAGTCTTACATATATATATATGATAATTATATAATAATTTAACATTTTGAGATATAATATTTTTACGATCATCATAGATTTTGTACAAGACACGTCCCCGGACACCGCGTATCCCCCTGCCTCGCCCTGAGTTCGAATGGTGACCATGCAAACTCAGGGCGAGGCGCGGTGTCTGGAGACGTGTCTCGTACATGGTGGTGAAGTTCGTGTGCAGAAGTGTCAAATCACGTCACGTGTAATATATAGCTCAATATGTAATATACATTACATTCCATAATCAAAATCCGGCTTTAATTATAATAAGGCATTGCATATGTCACGTATTTCTGGAACGTGCCCTACTATTCAACGCCCTGCATCCTTAACGTATGAAGATGACAACCAAGCCTCAGTTAGTACCTACTACAGACTGCCTAGAGCACAAGAATATAATTTTGAACTAAATACTATGTAAAAAACCGGCCACAACGAGTTAACTCGCGCTCCAAGGGTTCTGTACAAACTAGTAGGTGTGAAAACATTTTTCGTGATGTAACTACTAGTGTAAAGGTTATCGGATTTTTTCTATAACTTAGGTAGGCCATACGACATTATTACTTCTTAGGAAGCACCTAGGTTTTGATTCCCTTGCGAGTGTCGAATATGCTGCATAAATGGCCGTATTTTTTAATGCGTTGACTAAGAAAATATTTTTTCAGTGCTCCAAGGGATTGCTATCGAGTATTTCATCCTTTCAACTTGTTGCCTACACGCGTCCCTGAGAAAAGGATCTTGATAGACAGATAGACAGACGGACAACGAAATGACCCAATAAGGGTTCTTTTTTCCTTTTCAGGTACGGAACCCTAATATATTGTCATATATTTACAAAGTCACTCTACCAAATCTGCTACACTCTCATTTTATTAAGAAGGTAGTTTCTTTACAACATCATAAAAAAAGTCGTAAGTTTGTAAAAAGATGTCAATTGGGAAATGTTTATTCCTCCTTCACACAAAAATACTAAACAGATCAAGCTGAAATTTTGCCCATATGTAGTTTTATACCAGGAATTACGTAAATGCTATTCTTTGTCTGGAAACACCGTAAGTGAAGCCGTGAAAGGAAACGAATAATAAAAAGCAAACAAGGGGTAGCTCGTTGATGTCTTTTGTATGAAAAATTTGTCCGCACAAATTTAGCCTTTCGTTTACCAAATACGTACGAAATACTCAATTGTTAAATAAAATGTCCTTAATCCATATGCCATGGTACCAAACCACCCATTTTCTAGGTTATCAATGCTAAAGTAGTTGCATACGTTGTTCCTGGATCCGGTTTTTATTTCGATAAAATCCCATATGCACTTCATGTTTAAAGTGCTCCAAAAACTGAATTTCATTGCAATAAGTCTCATATTTACCATTAACTTATTATTGAATTTTTAGTGCTATTTTAATACTTACAACATAGGTGATGTTTATATAGGTACTTACATTCTTTGAGCTGCAACACTGACCGGTACTTACAACAATCTATTACTCTATATACCATTAATTTTCTTCGTTTAGTTCTATATTTTATATAACAAACTTGTGTTAGAAACCTAAGTTACATAGTTTTACGCATATGAAAATGTAGGACAATTCAGTTTCTTTCTGAGTTATTTTTAGTAAATTCTAATTTATATGGAATTATCCATTTCTAGATAGGTTAATTCATAATTTTGTTATAAATAAACCCTACATTGAATATAAGGCCAATTAATACTTTCTCGTCAATTATTTTCCAAGATTAAAATATAAAAACAGTTCTATATTAATTTATATAGGTACTTACATCTCACCACCATGCTCCACGGTGAATTCATCCAGCAGCCAGCCTCCTTCGATCACTTTCACGTTCTTATAAGATCCTCCTCATCAATGTTCTTGCATATAAGTGAAGAAATAAACCCGTGTCGTGATTCGTGAATAATATCTAGTTTAGTGCAATCATGGGTTTATCTGAAGTCAAATAAGTATTCGTACAGAATTCGTACAGAAACTACTTGTATGTCTAGATATGTTTATTTTTAATTTAAATAGGTACCTATTGAGATCTCAAGTATACATATGGGATAGAGAATTGATACAATTTTAAGTTATCGTGGGAACTAACCATGTGAACGGTTTCCTTTTTGGATGAAAATGTATTAGTCAATAATCTTCAGGATTACTTAGAGACGTCATATTTATTGATTCATTTTTGTTGTTATTTTATCACCCAATTTAAAGGTCCATATTTAGAAAGAAAGATTTTTACCTGGGACCAAAATTACAAAAAAGTTATCTGAAAGAGATCGCTTTTAGCGATATGACCGCCCATTGCACCTATTTTTAAATTGTAAATTATCCTGAATACTTATTATTTTTTCTGGTGTACAATAAAGAGTTTACCATCAAAATGAATGTATTTTTTCCCTCAAACTATCTGTTTTAAAAATAGATAGTGTTTAAATAAACATTATAGACATATTATCCCTCGTTATTTTTATATATTTTATTTATGTCTACTTTAATAGAAAAAAGTCGATATACTTTTACCTGCAGGTAAAAGTATATCCTAGAAACGCTAGACTTAGCTGCAAAATTTAATTTGTAATGGTATTGAATATTGGTCTTTATACATTTATTATTTTTACTTCGTCAATAACATTGACTATTAACCATTCTACAAATACAGGGTAGTTAAAACCAATAGGGCCTGTAAGGAAAGTAACCTAAATATTGGAGACCGAAAAGTTCACTAATAGAAACCATAATCATTATCCTGTACGCTAGGTGGGGTAGGCATGTTATGTTTTTTTCTTCTATCAGGCGTCAAATCTGTGCCCACTCCTATCATTCTCATATCTTCTTTCACACTATCCACCCATCTCTTCTGCGATCTATTCGTGTATCCAGTCATATTGTTATTCATTATTTTCTAATCACATGACTTTCATGTCTCATGACATGCATATACAATGCCAGTCTTCCACTCCTCCTATTTAATCTGCTACAGGTGCCACTTTCAGACTTGTTTCACTAATAGCAACCATTAATTTATTTTTGATAAAGGTTAACAAAAACTGTATCACAGAATTTTAAAATTACAACTACCTAATTATACCGAAATGTTATATAATAAATATATACCTTCAACATTTTTTGTACTTTCCCTCTAAGTGCTCCAAGGTACGGTTGGTTTGGGAATCCTATAAAGTGTGGTAATAACCAAATATTAAAACACATTATAAAGGTTTTAAAATTTGGTTACTAAATATATACTCCTGTTAGTTATTTTCGTGAATTCATAATATATATTTTTGGTACGTATAAATACAGTAAAACCAAAACAGTGCGGGCTTAAGTCTAGCGTTTTACCTAACATGTACCTAACAAAATGAAAAACATGCCTACTTTAAACTAAAACTAAACATATTCGCTGAGGCAAATGGGGAATTAAAATAAAACAACGATTTTTTCACATTAAATTTATATTAGATAACTCAGATCTGAATACTACTGCTACAGCACGGTATTAAGTCTAGATAATATTTAAACGTGAGCCTAAACTCCAATTTCTCAGTTAATATTTAAAAAGAATCTCATTATAATATGTATAATGAGACAAAAGTGAACTTGAATTGTTACTCTAAGAAATTACAAGTCTAGCCTTACCTTTAAACCAATTCCTGCCCATATCCAATAAAAGATATCTTCAACCATCCCATGTTAATCATAATATTATAAAAATAAAGGAAAACGTATGAAATAACTGGAGATAGGCAAGAATAATACAAAAAATCGCATGGCTTAAATAATAAAAATTTCGCATTTGGTATATTGTGACTTGTTCACGCTCAAAAATATACACGTTTTATCATTATTTATGACGATACGAAAAGTTAATTTGAGATCCAAGTACTTAGTTATAAGTAGTATTTTAAATAAAACCGTCACGAGAACAAGTTACAACGCATAGCTAGACAAATTTCGCCGTAGCGGAGTGACAGATCTGTCGCTTATTCTAGATTATCTAAAATGAATACTTATGCTAGTACAAATGAAGACAACGGCCAGGTTAGAATACCTACGGTAACGTTACTTACGCTCTGTTACGGTTCATAAACATTCAAAATAAAAGTTGATTCGTAGGTACATACACCTGATCGTCGTCTGTGGCTCCTCAATTTGTGCTACTCCTACAATAAAACAATGTCGATTGTAAACTGTAAATGCAGCATTTATTTTGCTACTAGAGACGGACATGGGAACAATACATAAAAAAAACAACATATTATCATATTTAACCGTTCAGATTTTACTCAACTCAATGTAACAGAAATCACCTGGTAACTGATTATTAAAATAACACATTATACACAAAATATAAATCAACGCAAAAATCTTACATTACATCATCTTAAAACTATTGTTTAAAAACGATTGAAAACACTACAAACGTCAAACTTATTTAAAAATAAGTCTATCGATGAGTGCGATAATAGAATATGATAAATAACAAATTATGCATCATTACATTACTATAATATTTACATAAGTTAATATCTAAATGATACTACAAGTCTGTGCTTTTAAATTGAGGGAGACAAATATTCATTCTAACATATTATATAATATAAATATAATAGAGTAAGATTTCGCCCCGCAGGTCTCGTCCGCGATTCTAATAATGTTATAATAAAATTGCAACATTCAAAAATTAAATTGGAAGGCAAGTTGAGGTATCATGTTTGATAAAGTGGTCAATAGGCAAGCAGATCTGCGGGGCGACTTACCTATGTTAACCCTATTACTCGATACTTGAGGTAGTTTGTTTCATATAATTATTCACTGTTACATTATTGCTATGAAGCCAAAGCTTCTGTTTTACAATTACTTTGTCAACAAATATAACACTTTACGTACTTTGCACATACATTTTGTATAGATATACAATAATATTACATAAAAACTTTATATATCTGCTATGAATGCGACATTTGATTTTCATCATGTTCATAAATATTTTTATACTAATAAATGGCAAGTATTGTAAACGAACACAGGTTTATGATAACATTCCTAAATATTATTTTGATATTTTTATTCATAAGAGGCAGGCCATGCCGGTCTAAACTGTTCACATTAATTGCTATTTATTGTGTCAACTTTAATATGTATATAAATAAATATATTCAAATATGAACTGTATATAGGTCACAGATGGCATTCTATAGACGCTGATGAGGTAGATCATTATTGTAAGATTTGTTATTGTTATTCTATGTGTATAAAAATATTTCTGCAATATAATCAACATTCAAATACAAACATTATCAAAAATTAAGTCGATACAATGTTTCATTTATTTTCATGTTATTTTTTTGTTTATTTGTTGAAGAGACCATTGATTTTGATATTCTTGCGTTTTTGGAGACGTGTCAATATATGATTTAGATTTTAATACAGATGTTATGTTAATCCCTACTTACAACTGCATTGTAATAATAATAAGCCAGCAATATATTCTGACACGCCTGCGCAAACGCAACTCAGTATGGACTTTCAAAGAAGTATTTACAAAGAGTAACTTTTTACCATACGACTGTTCCAAAATTTAAAAATCATTTTGTGAAATTTCATTACAACTATACAAAAACATTTACATTATTATTTAAATTATTGCTAGAGAATTTCATTATCATTAGGCTAGAATTATTAAAAATTAAATTGTTTCGCAATAAACAGTTGGCAGAATACATTTGGCAACGTTTAGGAAGACTACTTTCCTACCACTAACGAAACGGGAATGTATTAACTAAATTCGTTCAAATAACATTACTGGTAACTATCTGGTATAATTTATTAGGAAATAATTCCGAATTTAAACAAAGCCTTGAAACTAGCTAATAATAAAACAAATGTCAACAGACAAAATAATAGAAGGAAGCACCGGGAAATTATTAATAACCTAAAACGAAGACGTTATAGTGACTACAATAATATTAATTTGTATACATACAATTACTTTGCTCTTGAAAGAATCTTGATCGCTAAGTAGTTCGATCGAACTTATATTAAAATGATTTGAAACATGAAACTAAATATTTTTTTAAATGCTTTACGTACAAATTAAATACAACATATCAATAATAAAATGCCTGTTGGCACTAAATATATTTTTTAACTACTTAGTCATTATAGTCATTAGTTTTGTTAACCATCTCTGTCCGTTTCATACAAACTTTACACGCAAGAGTATTTCTAAATAGTCATTCGTAGCAAACATCCACAGTTCCTAACTAAAATTTCCTGGCCTCGAGTCCCTTGTTCAATAATAACAAAAACTTATTATATCTAAACAAATCACATTCAATAACTTTAACCTTAAAAAAACTATATAAAATTAATAAGTTTAACTAAAACATTACAGTTTTAATTTTTCAAAAATTTAAGATATGTAAGCACGCCACCCATGTTACTGATACCGAAGTAACGTCATTTTTAATCTTATACCTAAAAGTTCTACGATTTTTCGTATTTTAATATGTAAAAATGATATGGTTCGATCTAAATGATATCGCAGAAATTACTCTAACGTCAGGCAATTATATGCTTAACACCCAGACGCCCAGGCATGTAAAGTCACCTTGCAACCGACAAGGTTAGGTTGAATGAACAACAAAAAACAAGCGAATGAATGCGCGCATTGGAATACCCAACGTGGCCCTATAAGGACAATAAGGAATATGTATGTAGCAAAATATTCTATTTCATATGTTTAAATTATGAAGATGTTTTGTTCAATGTGAAACCTAAGAAAGAGATAAAAATTAAAATTTCAGGTAAGGTTAACAGTAGACGACGGAGAGGTGGACGATGTGGAAGTCACCGAAGATGTCGAGGAAGTAGAAGATCGTGAATTCTTCTTAAAATGTGTGTCAAAATGCTTTACCATGTGATCTTTTCTGATGAAGCCCTTGCCGCAATGGTCGCAAGCAAATGGCTTACAACCAGAGTGTAGGCACATATGCCGCCTCAGGTCCGTCTTGTGGTTAAATGATTTCGGACACTCGCTACACTTGAAAGGCTTATTATCTGTATGTTTAAAGTAATGCCCTTCATAAGAGACGTCATCAGAAAATCGTTTGCCGCATCGGTCACATTTAAATGGCTTTGCTCCGGAGTGGAATGTTTTATTGTGCTGTGTAAGATAGCAGGCCTTGTTAAATAACTTATCGCATTCGTAGCATTTGTGAACCGTGTTCGGTGCCGATTTTTTCAACTGATTTCGCTCTGTGAGCGGAGAACTGGGTACCGTAGACGTTACGGCAGATGGCGAAGACACCGTCGACGATGCCGACGTCGAGGAAACTGCGCTACGACTCTCGTACTCTGCTTTTGCACTCTCCGGACTAGCCGGGGACTTCATCTGCGATCCATAGTTTTCTTTGTTAGCATAATCCATTATATCCTCAATCTCCAGAATCTGATACACATTAGATTCTGTTCGGTGAACGTCTTCGCGTTTTATCGTTTTTCCTCCTACTGCGTAGCCATAAGGGTACAATTTCACATGTTCAGGACTAAAAGTTACTACGCTGTCTTTTATATTTTTATGTGAAACGTACTCCACACTCTGCACTCCAATCTCAGAATTACTATATTGAAGAGGCGAGTGAACTGGATCTACGATGATGTAGCCGGCGGTCGACTCGTCGGCAACTACTTGACCCCCCACGTTAGGCTGTGTGATGTAATTGGAAACATAGACGCTGAAGCTCTGTGTCTGGAGCTGAGCGAAGCTCGGCAAGCGTCCGCCAGTAGACTGGCTTGATGTTTCCTGTTCCATAACATCGACTTCTTCTGGTGCGTGTTCACCAAAAGTAGCCGGGCTGGCTATAGGCAGATTGTTGATAGCCATATCCATAACGTGGGGGGCCATCCCGTTTGGGTAACTCGGTGCTATAGTCTGTTGAAAATTCTGACCCAAATATAATGGGGTGTGCGTGTGGTCCGGCACCGAAGTTCCCAAAGGATCCGTAGACCTCGGGCTGTACGGGTTGACACCCAAGTGACTGAACGGCGGCAGGGTGTGTGGCGTAAGTGCCGGTGTACTCTGTGGTAGGGCTGGAGTTGAAATATTGCTGGTTGACACTGATAGCAGGCCCCTCATATGGTGATTTTGAGAAACAGAGGGACCTGCCTCCCCGTTTGGGGGATTCCCAGCCGTTGAAAGTGCTTTTGATCCCTGATGACTGCTGTCATTCGGTATACCTAGCCCAGGAGGTTGACTACCTATGTTAAGCGGATGGGAACCAACTTGATGCTGTAAAGGGTGATTAGCTAAAGGATTATTACTGTAATTATTATCTAAATTACCCTGTTGTAGATGCGTGTATGGCGACTTAGATTGCATGGCGGCAACCCGGTGTGACGCGTACGGTGACTGAAGTGAGGCTTCATCCACGCTGCGGGCGTCGTCGGATGGCACCGGGCTCTGCGTATTCGAGTCGGCGCTCTGTGGCTGCCCTCGTCCTGGGATCGGGTCACGACTTGGGTGGTGGTGATTAGAGATAGGCATTGTAGCCGGATCTGGCTGGCCCGACGATCTCACGGCATTTTTGTGCAAAGTTGTGTTATAATGCCTCTTCAAGTGTCCTGAACTAGTAAACCATTTATTACAAGCGGTACAGTTATAGGTCTTTGGCCGTCTCGCTTCATTCGATTTCCAATTGGCTCCCTTTCCACCAATAGAAGGCATTGTTGATGAAGTAGGATTTGCTGGTTGTGAATTGGATATTTGCGGAGGTGCCGGGGAATCGTAAGGTCGATAAGGTGGTTTCATATCAGCGTTGGAGGATGCTACCGGGCCCGGGTAATCTGTCAGAGGAGGCATCTGGACACCGGGATAAATTTTTTGTTCAACATGCATGAATGGTTTTTGATCATGATGAACACCGAGAAATTTTTCTTGAGCATATGGAAATTTCTGATCAGGGTGAAACATTTTAGCATCCGACGGATATGATTTTTGTTCTGAAAACATTTTTTGTTCCTTGAAAAGAGCTACTTCGCCATTTAACTGTGGATTAGAGTACAGTTTCTGTGCTTCCCATGGCATAATCGGGACTGAGCGGCTGTTCACTTCGCGTCCTTGTGCCTGCGGTTCATCGTAAGCATTGTTTGATGCCTCACCTTCATTTCCTTGATAAACAACCTTTTGTGAATCTAAATCTAATATATCCGATGACTCCTCTTGTTCCTCTTTGACTTTTAATATTTCATTTGGATATCCTGAGTTATTATATTGTTTACCGGAAAACTGTTGAAAGGGCATTGAAGAAGATTGAGCAGCGGCGCCACCAGAGTGGGCGCTGCTACAGTGCTCGTTAAGCTGCACCGCTGAGTCGCACACGAATCCACACTTGTCGCATTGATTCGGTGACGGTGAAGGCGTCGGCTGGTTGAGAGGCTGTCCGTACAGAGGGCTCGATGACGACACTCGTGGGGCCCTATCTTGCATATTATACGGGTGGAAGCGATTCGGTTTGTGATGATGATACTCTTGGGTATATTGTGATTGTTCCCAATTAATTTGATCGCCATGCTGATTCTGAGGGAAGCCTGAATGGGAGTAGCTATTACCAAATTGAGCGCCTGGTGAGAAGTTGGTCTGGTCGGGATTCTGGTACGGCGAGGGTGCACTGTGGTAACTCTGCGGTGTGGCTGGGTGCGGGAACTGCGAGGTGTCCGGCGTGGCGCGCTGCTGGAACTCAGGGCTGGGCTTGGTGATCATGTTGTCGCTGGAGTCGGCCGGAGCCGACACCGTCGTCTCACTCTTCACTTTAGAACCGTTATTGTTCTCGGTATCATTTTGTGAGTTTTGAGTGCCCCATTTCACGTATAAGTTCTCTTTGTGGTATTGCAGGTGCACCTCTAAGGAGTCTACGGAATCCAAATAGAGATCGCAAACCTTACAATGATAGTCTCTCGACGTTAAGGTCGACGACACGGCACTGCTGTTATCCATTTAAATCATTAATCCCACGGAGAGCACCGCCTCCTCCAACGGAAAAAAAATAAAAAAATGTCACTTTTCGTCTCGACGTACATGAAGTCCACGCCGAGTCAGGCGCTACAGGTTAGAATCATAATCGCAGCCGTCGCGTCTCCCCTCGCGACTCAACTTTATACAATGTTAATGTTTCCCGAGAAAGTTTTTCGCGGCATTTCCGCGCGCGTTATCGCGACGCGGCCACGTGCGTGCCGCCGACTGCACTCGGCACCGGCTCAGACACCCTCTGCCACCACACGGACTCGGGGGACGGACACTGCCCACTGACCACGGCACCTTTCACAAAGTTTATATTGTCCACAAAAAAAAACAATATTGTCTTGTACTTTGGTAATCACAGAATTATTATTGGCGTAAAACTTGGCACTTGTTTATTAACCGCGGTGAATAGTTTGTGAGATGCGATAAGTGCAGCGCGCGAGGCAAGCGATGTTCCTCATCCGGGTACGGACGCTGCGGCCGTTTACTAGAGAGCGACTGACAGCCTTCCCGAAGTCGCCTTCGGGGGCATGACTTCAATAACAATTCGCAACGTCGTCCCCCACCGAGACGTGCGTGCGAGCGAGCGAGAGCGTCGCACGGTGATGAAGTTATCGCTCCTGCGTCCTTTTGTGTGTCCTTGGTGCGAGAGAGACGGCCAGTACGGGGGTCAGCGCGGCGCGGGGGACGGAGCTGGTCCTACTCTTTCTCAAAATTGAAATGCCCGGTCGAAATGTCCGGTGATGCTGCGTCCGAGTAGGACAGCGATAGCACCCACCCTTACAATGCGGGCGGACAGACTCTGCGACGAAATTCTCTAAATTTTAAATCTCGTTTTATTTTATGGAAGAAATCTAACTAAGAAACGTGAAAATAATCATCATAAATATTTTTTAAACTTGAATCATTATGACTACTTTGTTATTTATTGAAGGCGATGCAAGTCACCTTCAAATTAAAATACTTTAACCTTTTTATCGTTCGACAAATCTAGAAAACAAGTTAATCGTTTCAGATACCTACCTACCTTCATGATTAATGCTAGCTCGTACCAAATGTGCAATTACGATCATACCTACGTGTGACAAAGTTGTATCATCATTTTATAGTAAAATCAATAGTTTGATTGATCCTCAACTGAAATAGAAATATTTATTACCTTTTTGAGCATTTTGTAGATAGTTACGAGTTTCGATGTTATTCAGAATCCCCCTTTTTCGTACGTTATGCAAAAAAAAAATGATAATTTGTTTGTTTATATTGCAAAAATTAACTAGAAGTAACTGATGAACGCTCAAAAGACCTTGCCGTTTCAGTTATTTTTAGATAAAGTAACCACTACCCTTAAAAGAAATAAACTATTTCAAAAGAAAGCGAACCCGGAAAACAAGTTGATAGGCATGAGTATTGAATGGCCGAATGCTGCGCAACGCTCCGAAAATTTTGCATCGTGGACGCAAAGAGGCGCGGCCAGAAGGGGAAGCGCAGAGAAGAAATTATTCCTAAATTTTCTTCTAAAATTCTGTTCATAGAAAAGTACGTGGGTAAAAATGGTACATGCTTAAATGAGATGCGCGTATCTGTAGCCCCGCGGGGTAGGCTGTGGAGGATTAGGCAGCACGCTCGCTCCGGTGCCGGACACGCTACGCCGGGCCATGCAAACTATGAGGGGGAAAGCATCGATTTTCTCGGACTGTGCCGATAAGTTCCTTCGCAGGAGCACTGAGGCTTCCTCGTTCCTGTTTCACACTTGCTTCATTCAATTTGAGTTTTATTTCTAGTTCTTTTTACATAATTTATAATTGCTGTAGTTTTTGTAGGAGCTAGATTTATTGTTTCGAAAGTAGGTATTAAGTATAATAAAATATTATTTAGTAAAAAAATAAGATATTATAAATTATGTTCGTTTTCATTTATTTTAAAAAGTTTACTTTTTTCGTAAAATATTTAGACAATAATCATAAGACCGAAAATATTATATTATTGACTAGCTTCCGCCCGCGGCTTCACTCGCGTGATACCGGGATATAACAAATCTGTTCAGTCCCAACAGAATGAAGCGACCATACTCATACATATACAAACTTTCATATTTATAATATTAGCATTATTATAAAAAAAAATGGGTGCCTATTTTATCAGAAATAGTTCCTTTAAATTATATAAATAACATATAAAAAATAGTTTTGTTTCTATATGTTCAAAATAGTAGTAATACTTTCGTAGTAGTGCCCAAACAGACATTCTAAGTATTTATCATTGAAACCATCGCCAAATTAGCAAGAACAAAAACACAAAAAGGTAGTAACTAAACGTGGGCATTATGGTTACAGAGCGGACCTACTAAACGGTTAATCCCTGCTCGCGTACTGTATCATTCATAACATTTTATGAGGGACGAAGGCAATAAACACACGACGACTGACAAACAAAGTTGGGAATCGACGAGTTTCTCGCGGATACGCGGGGGAAACGCCGCGCGGCTTCCAGCGGGTAGCGACTAGCGAGTCAGCGACTCGAGTGAAAAATCATCTGATGTAATCGCACTAATATTATAAATACGAAAGTTTGTGTGTGTGACTATGTAAGGCCCAGGTCACACATATCGGGCAAGGACATGGCGCGGACATGGCGCGGACGTGGCACGGACGTGGCGAGGACATGGCACGGGCATGGCGCGGACATGGCTCGGACATGACGCAGAAATGACGTGACAGAGGCACAAGTGTAGTGCAGTCTGTTGTCCGTTATCGATGTGTCAGCATGTCATCCACAGAAGACGAAGATGCTCTTGCTCTCGTGGATACAATTAATTAATATACAGATCAGGGCCCGTACAACCCCGATTTCGAGCTAGTTGCTTCGAAAGTGAAACCCCTTCATTGGGTTATACAGTTGACGGGATTACCCTTTCGTTTGGGTATTCTCCTTTCCCTTCTCCTTTATTCCTCCTTCATAACACAAGCGAAAGTGTAACCCGTTCCTTTTGGTTTTCAGTCGATAGGGTTACCCTCTTATGAGGTTAAACGAATGAATATAGTTACCTCTTGATAGGTTTTTTTGAATGTTACACAATGTTTATCATTACGCCTGACACTGGGTGGGGGAATTTAGATTTTGACTCTTGATTTATGTCATCAATCATTAGGTATTAGTTCGGATCGCTTTATTTGGTTGAAGGAAGAGCGTCACTGCATTAAAGAAAAGTTTTGAAAACATAAGGAAAGTGCTGTGTTTCAGTCAGTTTTCATTGTTGTTCATTTTCATCATCACAGAGTATGCGTTGTCATATACGAGACCCGCAGTCAACATATTAAAAAGAAAAAAAAATGGTGTTTCAGTTTTCATAAGTCATCAGTTATGTCATGACTGAGGCCCGCAGCCAACATGTTAAAAAGAAAAAAATGTGTTTCAGTCAGTTTTCATAGAGCATCATCGCAGAGTACTCTGCGTAGCGTTATTTTTTATTTTTATTGTATTTATTAGGCAAAGCCAACAGTACACATAATGAGCATTTTGTAAAGCGTTATGTCCGAGACCCGCAGTCAACGTGTTAAAAAGAATAAATATGACCTTCAAAACTATTTTGAATAATAATTTTGGATTGTCACTGTCACTATCACACTCAACTCAACTCAAAGCTCCACTCGAAATTCATTCTACAAATTCATCTGTAAATGGTTATATCTCTGGAACTACTCATCCTAGACTAGCCGTTAATTGCTCAAAAGATAGCTATCGACAAGATCTTTATTTTTAATGACATATGTCAAACTTGAATTTGCCATATCTCGAGAAGTACTCATCCTAGACTTGCCATTACTAGCTAAAATGATAGCTACTAATAAAATATTAATTTTCGATGACAGCTGTCAAACTAAAAACTGTCATCGAAAATTAAGATCTTAACAATAGCTATCATGTGAGCTAGTAACGGCAAGTCTAGGATGAGTAGTTCTCGAGATATGGTCGATTTAAGTTTGACAGCTGTCATCGAAAATTAAATTCATGTCAATAGCAATCATTTGAGCTAGTAAAAGCAAGTCTAGGATGAGTAGTTCTCGAGATATGGTCAATTTAAGTTTGACATCTGTCATCGAAAATTAAGGTCTTGTCAATAGCTATCATTTGAGCTAGTAAAGGCAAGTCTAAGATGAGTAGTTCTCGAGATATGGTCAATTTAAGTTTGACAGCTGTCATCGAAAATTAAGTTCATGTCAATAGCAATCATTTGAGCTAGTAAAGGCAAGTCTAAGATAAGTAGTTCTCGAGATATGGTCGATTTAAGTTTGACAGCTGTCATCGAAAATTAAGGTCTTGTCAATAGCTATCATTTGAGCTAGTAACGGCAAGTCTAAGATAAGTAGTTCTCGAGATATGGTCGATTTAAGTTTGACAGCTGTCATCGAAAATTAAGGTCTTGTCAATAGCTATCATTTGAGCTAGTAAAGGCAAGTCTAAGATGAGTAGTTCTCGAGATATGGTCAATTTAAGTTTGACAGCTGTCATCGAAAATTAAGTTCATGTCAATAGCAATCATTTGAGCTAGTAAAGGCAAGTCTAAGATGAGTAGTTCTCGAGATATGGTCGATTTAAGTTTGACAGCTGTCATCGAAAATTAAGGTCTTGTCAATAGCTATCATTTGAGCTAGTAAAGGCAAGTCTAAGATGAGTAGTTCTCGAGATATGGTCGATTTAAGTTTGACAGCTGTCATCGAAAATTAAGTTCATGTCAATAGCAATCATTTGAGCTAGTAAAGGCAAGTCTAAGATAAGTAGTTCTCGAGATATGGTCGATTTAAGTTTGACAGCTGTCATCGATTAAGGTCTTGTCAATAGCTATCATTTGAGCTAGTAAAGGCAAGTCTAAGATGAGTAGTTCTCGAGATATGGTCGATTTAAGTTTGACAGCTGTCATCGAAAATTAAGTTCATGTCAATAGCAATCATTTGAGCTAGTAAAGGCAAGTCTAAGATAAGTAGTTCTCGAGATATGGTCGATTTAAATTTGACAGCTGTCATCGAAAATTAAGTTCATGTCAATAGCAATCATTTGAGCTAGTAAAGGCAAGTCTAAGATAAGTAGTTCTCGAGATATGGTCGATTTAAGTTTGACAGCTGTCATTGAAAATTTATTCCAATTTTATTATAATTATTATAGCGTAATAAAAACAATTAGTAGTCTGCATTTCCGCCCTTAATGCTTAGAACACAATTACCGCAATTAATTTTCATCTTTTGACCGAATGTTTTTTCTCCTTTATCTCCTATAACCCACGTATAACCCGTGTTACAATGATAAAAAGGGTAGGTAACCCTAAGGAATGGGTTTTGGAATAATACCAAAATCCAATACTATTGATAACCCTCATGATCAGGTAACCTAATCAAAAGGGTTTTGAATGGTTTATCCCATCAAATAATAGTGTAAACCCATACGGAGAGGGTTAACTAAGCTTTTGGAAAAACTCTGCCGAAAACCTCTTCATCGGGTTACCAAATCGGGCCCTGATACAGATGAAGAAAATACGCGCAAACGAATTTGCACAAGGATCAGCTAGTATTACCATGGGTATTACATAAAAAAATCTTGATACCGGTTTAGTTTAATCTCTTTCCGATTTCCAGCCACAATTTATCTTATTATTTTTAGTTACAATAATCGGAACGACAATGATCATAAAGCGTTGCATTTACAATCAATTCACAAAATTCAATATTAAATTCGATATCGTCATTCGTCACGCATTTTTACATCACTAACAGACGTATGTCGCAAGCAAGTACATACTACGATCTGGCGGCCATCGGACGCCCATCTGGCGGCGATCGGGCGCGGGCGCCGAAATGGCGCGTCATACGTCCGAGCAACGACATACCGTGTGGCCTAAATTGTGCTTTATTTCCATGCATTTTGTATGAAATTTGAATGGAATAGGAAACCGCCTGTGCCATGTCCGCGCCACGTCCGTGCCCGATGAATGTGACCTAGCGTCGGGCGCAGACAAGGCACTGGCGGTTTCTTATTCCATTCAAATTTCATACAAAATGCATGGAAATAAAGCACAATTTAGGACACACGGTATGTCGTTGATCGGACGTGCTTATGACGCGAAGTCGTCCGAGCTAAATTGTGCTTTATTTCCATGAATTTTGTATTAAATTTGAATGGAATAGGAAAGCGCCCGTGCCATGCCCGAGCCAGGTCAGACAAGTGGGGCCTATACCTAAGTGACTCCGTAACGGCTGAACGGATTCGGTTGAAACTTGGAATATACATCGTTTGTGACCTGAATTTACACATAGGCTACTCTTTAACTGGGTACTACGCAAGCGAAGCCGCGATCGGAAGCTAGTCTATAATATAAAATCAATTTCCGTGTGCTTCTCGCAAATATCAAAATCGGCTCGACCGATTTGAATATTTATTTTGATCCCCAGAATTTAGGGATAGCGTGATGAAAAAGAAAATAAATTAAAAGCCTTAAAATTAAAAAAAAAAAACAATATTGGTTGTATGGTATCATTGTCATTTGCATTGGTGATGTGATGGGTGATAATGATAATATTAAAGTCTCGTAATCAGCCAAAATAATTATAAGATACAAATTCAAGTCATAGATTATTTAGTATGTATCAAATAGAAATATGTTTAGCATTAGCCCCCTTACTTATGAACGCTACTTAAAGTTAATCAATGTTCAAAGTTAGCCCTGTCACTGTTTGTCATTATCCAACGGATAGAGATGGCAATAGTTTAAGCATCGTTTATCTTTTGAAAGATGTTCATAAGTAAGGCCACAAATCATTAAATATAACCAACATGTTAAGTGTGATGTGATGAGGTAAACTTTTCAGAAGAATATTATGTGAGTCCTGCCTTCACGAGGTTTTTGATAAGAAAATTTACTAAAACGGAAAAATCGCTCGCTGTCTGACCACGACCAGACAACTGTCTACACTAACATTGTAAGTATCAGGAGAGGTATCACTATCAATCTTAACAATTGTGTGTGATCAATTACCTATTGTTAATAATATTGGCTTGAGAGGGTATTGTGCTCAATTAGTGAAATAAAAACTGATTTGCAATATGCTGCCATCCTTTATGTTCTTTTAGATTTTACCATATTCTCCGTCTAAAGGTTGCCTCTGGAAGAAATGGCTTTCAGCGATAAGCCTGCGAATTGGATCATTTTTAAATATCAAAAATGTGTTTTGTTATGTTTCACGCAATCAAGCGTCAATAGGGATGACGACTGTGTAAAAAAATAATATTTCTTATTGGTCTGTCAGTTTAATCAACAAAAAATACTGGACACGTATTTTTTTATTCATTGAATCAATAGAAATTGATGGATATAAAGAACGTGAAAGTTTGGGAGTGGGGGCTCGTGACGTCACGGTTAGGTAAAAAATGTACTACATCGTGACGTCACGCGGAACTTTAACGCACTACATCTTTGTTATTTTTTGTTTAATTGACAAAAGAAAAAATACTTGTCCAATATTTGTTGGATATGTAAAAAAACGGACTAATTAGAATTTTTCAGTCGTCTAGCCTATTAATTAATTCGTTCATTTATTATTTATTTATTTACTTTAACTAAACGGTTACACCAATTACAATTAATTAAAAGAAATTTGTATCTAAAATTAATTTACATGCTTTAAAGAAGTTAGGTAGGCACTAAATAAACGTACCTTTATAGAAATTATATTCACAGGTAGTTATCTAGGTAGGTACTTATGATCATAAAAAATAAAATAATACAATGCGCAAAAGAATAAAAATACATTTTATAAAAATCAGGATTTCTATAATGCATCACGCTCACATTCGTTTCATTCATTCAGTCAATCAGTTATTCGTTCATTCATTCGTTCACCCAAAACTAACTCTATTAGGTAATAAGTACTCCTTTTGGCCACGACTTCGCTCGTGTCTAAGTACCATGGATAAATAATGTTTACGTAAATGTTGTTTAAATAATAAAACAAGTATATATATAAAATAAAAAAAACAGACTCCATTGACAGGAAGTTTTTAGTACAAACGCCGTATTTTATAAACCGATCAAGCTTGAGAGTTATCAAAACAATTATTACTATGATTGTCTCATTTTGAAAATACTTCATCGTATCATATAAGATCGTTCTCAGTGAACAATATTTCCTTTCGATTCAATGCCTTATTTATCTTGATAATATCTAATGTAAATGAAATGATTACCAACAGTAAATAAATTATTAAGTTATAATAACAAACACGGGATTATTTTTAAATAAAATCGCTTTTTAGATACTAGTATATATATATATATCACAGTAGTAGTGAGAAGATAAATAGTGTGTTTTATAAACAAAATCAATTATACATATGTAAGCAAATTACATAATGATATTATTATAAAAATAATGAAAAATGTTTGCATGTTCTGCAGATATTTGTCTCGGGTCTGGATGTTTTCTATGTATAATATGTATGTATTTACAAAAAAAGTATATAAGTAATATATCAATCATGTGGTTCCCATAACACAAGCTTTACTTAAGTTTGGGGCTACATGATGCTGTGTGATAGTCCAGCATTATTTATTATTTATCTACATAATTGCGACAAAAGTACCTTTTTATTACAAATAAGTAAAAATAATTGTTGAATACATTATGTATTTTCTGAAGATTTTTCTAAAGTTATTATTTTAAATGACCCTACTATCTATGAAACAGTTTTTTTTTACTTGCTTGCAAAATTAAAGCCTTCCCCCACACTGCTGCGTTACTATAAGCGCTATTACCACATGCGTTATTGTGATAATGCATCCCATCTCCTTGCACACAAATGCGTTATCGGAGCAGTGTGTAACTTCGTAGCTGTCCCTATACAGGTTACCTTTTGTTCTTTCGAAACTTAAAAATTCGAATTACATTCTGCCGAAAACAATTCTCCTTTTATTGATTCACTTATTTTTCGATTGGCCGAAAACACTATTGCCATCTTTACAAAGGCCACATTTTTAGTTGCAGTTTTTTTCAATTTACAGATATTTTAATTTCCAACAAAACGTTTTACCGCAGTAACGATTGTCATATGATTTAATATACCGCGTGTTTGTTTTCCATACAATTCGATTTCCATAAAATCAATTTATTGAAAGTTCATTTTCCATCAAATCAATTTCCCGAAATGTTTGTTTCCAAAAAGTCATTTTCCCGAAAATTCATTTTCCATCAAAACCATTTCCAGAAAATCTTTTTCCTCAATTATCTGTCTGTTCATTATTTGTCTTATTCTTGTTGTATTCTACGACCTACCCTCATTTTAATTATGGTACTCAAAACGAATACTAGAATTTGTGGTTATTATTCTTTCACTCGTTCTAACCAGTAACGTTGTTTGGTTCGTCCATTAAGTAATAATAACTGAAAACATTGGAGAACTGTTTAAATCGGCAAGGGGAGGAATAAAACTTATATATATATATATTTGACTCCGGCATGGGCTCTCGCCAGAACTCTCGCGAGGTCGCCCCTGAGCGTCGCTTAGTCCACTCGTCTTTCGTTCCGCTACGCTCTACTTGCCCTTGCGGCCTAGCTCCACTCAGGATCTTCCACGCGAGCTTCTGGCTCCGCATTTTTTATATACACTTAAAGTAGGGACCACAAGACTAGATGGCATCGGGGTGCTCTGCGTCGGTTTTGTGATATATTTAGAACCTAATCTACTCAAGTTCGGGTGCCTTGTATTACGGACAAGAAACGATTACTCTCCTAATCTATTTATGGCACCAAGGGTAAGTAATGTAAGGGAAGCATAAGTATTGTCTATCGTGTGTACATGGATAATCAGGCTGTGCAATAATGGCTCCCTTTTCTATCAAGAAATATTATGGAAAAGGTATTTTCTGTTCAGTGATATTGTGGAAAAGGTATTTTCAGCCTAGTAATATTATGTAAAAGGTACTTTCGATCTAGTAATATTGTAGAAAATGTAATTTCAATCTAGTAATATTGTGGAAAAGGTAATTTCGATCTAGTAATATTGTGGAAAACGTATTTTCGTTCTAATAATTTTATGGCAAATCTTAATTCGGCCTTACAAAACTTCGACCAAAAGGTACTGATGTCTAAACAAAAAAAAAACATAGTGATAATCTGGCAATAGTTTTTGTGTCAAATGATTCATCTGTAAGTTGTATTTTCGGTGGATCAAAAAGATGGCTACAAAAACATCTGGAAATCGTACTTTCTATTATCCGTTTTCGGTAAATTAAGATTGAGTTTTGTAAATTTCGAATGTGTGATAGGTCACCCCCTATACATAATGTACTAAAGACAGATATTGCAATAACGCATGCGGTAAGAACGCCGATAATAACTCAGCTGTGTGGAAGAGGTTTAAATCCGCAGTCTCCAAGGAGGTTAGTTTGAATTTCGAATGAGTAAATTATGGTAGTAGGTACGTGTGTTTTTTAAGGTACCGAGCTCGTTGGAACTCTACTCAAATCTGAGGTAAATCAACAGTCAACATCTACAATCAGGTAAGTAGGTAGGTAGCAGGTGTACATTACGTATTCTGAAACAACAACTACAAATCGTTTTTGTAAATAAAAATTGTTGATCCATTGTGGGACATACAGCAGAATTTTGAAGTATTTCTGAAGAATTTAAAAGGAGGTTGTTTGAATTTCAAATCATTAAATACTTTTTGGTATGATTATAGATGAGTATAGGTCACCATATTGGATTTTTGACACTTCATAATGATCTACATGTCAATTAAATGATTCAGTCAAATCCAATGACACCTAATTTGTTAAAATCCGTCCAGCCGTTTGGGCTACAGCGAAGGAAAAATAATATAACAAACATACATGCACCCTAAAAACATAACCTGACCGAAGAGGACTTCAGTCGGGTAAAACAACTAAGCTAGTTATTAAAGTTCTTTTTTTTATTAATTGCTCATTTTTCATTTTCGGCGCTGAGTCAAATTCATGCCGCATTTTCCATCTCGCTCACTTTAGCGAGGGTAGTTTGAGCCTGCTTTCCGAAGCACGGATGCGCTCAAATCTCTCTACTAAATGGTCATCTATCCAAATACGCTGCGCGCATCAGCAGTCCGACTAGAGCATGCGTGTTTAAGCAGTTATAGCGTTAAATATTCGATTAAGAAGTAGATTAATTATATAATCATGATATTTAATAAAGGCTGAAGAGAGTTTGTTACGCTTTCACGCATTTATTAGAAATTCAACTAACCATCATGAAATTTTTCATAGTAGTAATACTATTCTAGGAACAGTAAAATAACTTAAACGCGAGCGAGGCCGCGGTCGGAAACTTGTTAAATAATAAATGGTACGCGTTACTTGCTACATTTAAGTCATAATCCTCATTTCCACTAATCCTGACGAATGACAAAAGAAGTGCAGATTGCATTGTTTTTGGCTTAGCTTTTGCCACAATGGATAGCTCAGGAATGCATAATAATAAACTATTGTTGGCTTTGCACTGTTTCAAAAGTGTTCAAATACTTCACCTATTCCAGTAAAACGGTAACCATTCAAATCTACTAGCTATGTGACTCAGCTCAGTTGGTAGTAGGTCTGCGTTCTGAACTGTAGGTCCACATACCAGCCTATATCAGTCCACTGTTGGACAAAACATAGGCCTTTAATATGGGATATTAAAGGGAGATAATCCCCACTTTGGGCATGCAGGTTGGGGATGGTAGGGCACAGCTTTTAACACTACCGACGCTGCAGCCTGTGGGCAGTCAGGGAATTTAGCTGTGCCGGTGTGGCTGAGCTACGCCGCACTTAGACTGAGCCCCCTTTGTTAGTTATCAGGTGCACGACGAGCAGGTGAGGTTAGCTTGGGATCCAAAGATGGAGATTGGTACCCCTTACACCTGAGCTGAAAGATCACGGGTTCTATTCCCGCTCAGGACAAACAGTTGTTTGGTTAACATGGATGTTGGTATGTGTCTAGGAGTTATAAGCGCCTTTTTATGTCTTAAGACTTGGGCTAGTAAGATGTAACCCGATCTTCAACACCAAAAATTCATTAATTTCAAAATAAATATTTACGTTTTACCACTACTAATGTCCAAAAATCAATGTGAAGAAGCCCGTGGCTTACTGAGCTCCACACGTATTGTCAATGTCTTAATTGAGGGGCCGCCAAGGCTGAGTGAATGGTATAGCTATAGGTCCTTGGCAAGCCTACTCCATCTTATCATTGTCTCAAGCAATCATCATCATTATCGGCCTATAGCAATCCACTGCTGGTCATAGGCCTGCCCCAATGTGCGCCATTGCGCCCTTTCCTCAACTCGACGCATCCTGCTTCCACCAGCAGCCTTTCAAGATCATCATCCTACCTAGCCGGAAGGATTTTCTTTTTCTATTTCAATTTCTACTAAGTATTTATTATCAGCGAGTTAGAGTTACCACTTATTCATCTAGATTAGACGCAGTCTTAGCATGTTTATGAGTTGGCTCTGCCTACTTTGGGGTCTGGTGATTCTGTGTCGGATATCGCGAAAAATTTACTCAGTTTACAAAATCTGAAGATGTTTTCAATGAGGAAAGGTCATGTCATGACAATGTTTTATATTCTGTAGGTTATCGGTTTTTTCTTATCGTGGTGATTTCAATGTTAGAAGGTAAATTCAGATCACAAAAATGCTGATTAAGTTAGATTCAGCAAGCCGACGTCTTACTGTCCATGCACTTGGGTTACTTCCTCCGAGGCGTCGAAACTGATTTGTGAGTTCAGTTCCTGTGAGAAAGCGATTTCGAAGCATGGTGTTCACCAAGTATCGGTCTTCTCGTGCTGTGGTACACCTAGTTCTGCCCGTTCCTGGTCTGCGTAGGTTAGAACCAGTTTCTTCGTAACGTCGGAGAACTCTTTGTACTGTTGACAGCGACACACCGACAGTCCTGGCTGTATCGCGCTGACTCCGGCCGGTTTCCACCAATGTAAGTATTCTGGTGCATTCTTCAAGTGTAAGCGACATGATTTCAGCTTGAATAATGAATATTGAGCACTATCAACCTGGTTTATGTACCAACATAAATGACAGATTACAAACAAAAGCAAAAACAAATCCTGTAATTTCGTAGTTCCATCTTCGACAGTGTTCCCTTTTCAAATTTGATTTTTTTATGATATAACTTTACAATAACTAAGAAGTTTTAATACTTTCATTTAAGGAGTATTAAATTGTCTATTAAATACAATTTATTGCATTAACCTAGCATTCTTACTTTCCGAGATTTTTTGGATTCTTTGAGTGACCCGGATTCATTGCTCTCGAGGGTATTTTGAATAGGGGTAAATCTGCTGCCGAGGTCAACAGCATTTGGTCAAGGATTTTCGAAATTTATAGTTTTTCATCAACGAAATAGTTTGTAAAGTTACGCAAATTTTGCTTTAAAACTAGCGAACCCGCTTGCTACTTTGTTTGCGTGTATACTTTAGGTTTCATGCAGAATGTTTCGCGGACATGGTTATTTTGCCCAGAACTCGAATATGTAAGAATAAAAATTAGCTACTTACCGTGTGGTAGTGGAAATCCTTGGTAGGTCCGATAACAGTTGTGAAATAGTAAAATTTATTATTATTTTATTAATAAATAAATATGTAATCGACCTACGGTGAGTTAGGGAGCAGGGATAAGAGTCCAGTCGCGCCCCCGCTCACGCTTTCATTCCCACTCCCTCTCACTCTCCCATTACCACTATCCAATCCATTCCAAAAAGATCTATCCCATTCCTGTCCCAATCGATCAAGGCTAACCTGGACCGTCGAAACAATACAAAAGTTTGTTTTACCACGATTCAACCTGAACCACTATGTCAACGAAACTCGTAACAAATGGGAGTTCACGTTGTAATTTTTTTTCAAAAACTATATATTCCAAAATTCATATCAATCACATTTTGTAGTGTGAATTTTTTACCCTGTTTTGGAACCTCATATCTTAATGACTCCCTTGGATAGTTATGCTCGAACAAACATTATACAAACAAATTTACAACTTTACTTCTTTACTCGTATAACAAGAATGTAAGATTTGTGGAAAAGCTGATTTTGTTTATTTTTTTCTGACTTATTGATAAAGATAATTGTAGCCTGTCTTTAGAGCTGTCCCACACAACACAAAATTAAGCGAAAAGTTTTGAATTACGTTTTTTTTTAACTAAGGTTCTCAAACCTTGTGGAAAACTATGATCATAATCACCTCTGGATAACATACGAATTCAATCTCACCATCTAGAATCCTACAACTCACTTCACTTTACTTACTTGGTGGGGTGACGATATGCGAAAGGCTGCTGGTGATCCTTCGAGTTGAGGAAAGGGCGCAATGGCTCTCATTAGGGGAGGGCAGAGGCCTAGATCTAGGTGTGGACTGCTATAGGCTGATTAAAATGATGATGATGATGATGTATGATATTCGTGGTAGAACTACATAAGCGGTAATTTTCAGCTCAATTCGCTTTTAACATTTACCTAATGTCTTTTACACAACGAAGATGTAAAAACGTGATGAATTATGAGTATTAGCTAGTTATTATATTTCGAAAAAATATTTTGTTTATTGTTATGGGCCAGCTCTCGACCTTCGAGGCTTGCATCAGCAAGGATGATGGCAACGATCCTATGCCCATTAACTCACTTCTCAGAAATGAATATATTTTATGAACTCTATTTTTGAAGACGCTTATTTATTGTTTTTATCTCAATGATCAACTTATCTATTAATGCACTAAGTTTACTTGCTGCACTTAGCACCCGCGACTTTAATCGATATCAGACAGAAATTAGCCTGTATTTTATTTCCTAACCATTTAAACATAATTACGTGCAAAATTTTACTACAATGCATAATTCATAATCATTTATTTGCAACGATGATGGGTATTACGATAAATTAAAAGATCCTACTAGCTTAGCTATCCTAATAGCTTAAATGAGTTACAAACATACAGACATCTTCACACCGTTATAATATTACTAGCTTTTACCCGCAGCTTGAAAACCGCACCGCAATGTTTGAAAACAAAAGTTTTCAATCAGTGCGTCCTACCCGTCATGACATACGGAGCCGAAACGTGGACACTCACAGTACGGCTAGTCCACCAGTTTAAAGTCGCTCGGCGAGCTATGGAACGAACTATGCTCGGGTTTTCTCTGAAGGATAAAAGCCGTAACGAGTTTATTCGACATAGAACTAAAGTTGTCGACATAGCTCAGAGAATTAGCAAGCTGAAGTGGCAGTGGGCTGGCCATATCTGCCGAAGAACCGATAACCGATTGGGTAAACGAGTACTTGAGTGGAGACCGCGGCTCGGCAAACGTAGTGTAGGACGCCCTCAGGCCAGGTGGGGTGACGATCTGCGAAAAGCTGCTGGTTGAAGCTGGATGCGTCGAGCTCAGGACAGGGCGCAATTTTGCTTATTAGGGGAGGCCTATGTCCAGCAGTGGACTGCGATAGGCCGCAGCTTTCCTTGCGTTAAAAGTTATTATCAAACCATCCCTATATCGATAAAAGGTAACATATGTCCTTTTCTCTCCTGCGGATTTCAGAGCGTAATAAAGAAACAAACTTTTGCATTTATAATAATTAGGAAGTTAGGACTAGTGGGTTACCCGCGACTTCGCTTTAATTATCATCCTTTCAGGGGCTGAATTTCAGAAAAACATTTCCTATGAACCCTTACACTATACAAGGAGCATGCCCTCCATTTCAACTTTTACAACTCTCCGTTGATTGACAGTCAGCTTCATTCAAGTTTCATATATTTCGATTTAGGATAAGGATAGGAGAGAATAAGGCAAGCTTGCTTAACCTTAGCACCCACCTCATCACATCAAACTAATATTGTAAGTGCGAAAGTGTGTGTGTATGGATGTGTGTGTGGTTTTGAATGTTTTTTGGAAATACATTTATTATGACCTGAATTAACACTGGCAACTTTTATCCCCATACCACGCGAGCGAAGCCACAGGCCGAAGCTAGTTTTCCTTATTTTTGAGAGGTCGATTGGAAAACTTTCCAAAAATATAAATATAAATCAGATTAAGGAAAACCACTAAAGAACTTTCTGGCTTAAAAACATCTCACAAGTCACAAGTCATCTTTCCTCTGAGAACATCATCAGATTTTGCTGAATGAGTAGGTAGGTATATCTATCTATGAGGATAAAAATACAAAGGCAAACGTAGTGACAGAGTGGTCATAGACTTCTATTTATTGGATACTATTTATTGCGTATGTACATAGAAAGTAGCTTATGTGTTATGTTATTATTAAATGTAAATAATACTTATTAACATGCCTTAGGCACAGGTCACACATATCGGGCAAGGACATGGCGCGGACATGGCGCGGCCGTGGCACGGACGTGGCGAGGACATGGCACGGGCATGGCGCGGACATGGCTCGGACATGACGCAGAAATGACGTGATAGAGGCACAAGTGTAGTGCAGTCTGTTGTCCGGTATCGATGTGTCAGCATGTCATCCTCAGAAGACGAAGATGCTCTTGCTCTCGTGCATAAAATTAATTAATATACAGATCAGGGCCCGTACAACCCCGATTTCGAGTTAGTTGCTTCGAAAGTGAAACCCCTTCATTGGGTTATACAGTTGACGGGATTACCCTTTCGTTTGGGTATTCTCCTCCTAACACAAGCGAGAGTGTAACCCGTTCCTTTCGGTTTTCAGTCGATAGGGTTAGTCTCTTATGAGGTTAAACGAATGAATGGAGTTACCACTTGATAGGTTTTTTTGAATGTTACACAATGGTTATCATTACGCCTGACACTGGGTGGGAGAATTTAGATTTTGACTCTTGATTTATGTCATCAATCATTAGGTATTAGTTCGGATCGCTTTATTTGGTTGAAGGAAGAGCGTCACTGAATATAAGGAAAGTGCTGTGTTTCAGTCAGTTTTCATTGGTCATCATCGCAGAGTATGCGTTGTCATATACGAGACCCGCAGTCAACATATTAAAAAGAAAAAAAATGGTGTTTCAGTTTTCATAAGTCATAAGTTATGTCATGACTGAGGCCCGCAGTCAACATGTTAAAAAGAAAAAAATGTGTTTCAGTCAGTTTTCATAGGGCATCATCGCAGAGTACTCTGTCAAACTTGAATTTGCCATATCTCGAGAAGTACTAATCCTAGACTTACCGTTACTAGCTCAAATGATAGCTACTAATAAAACCTTAATTTTTGATGAGAGCTGTCAAATTAAAAACTGTCATCTAAAATTCAGATCTTAACAATAGCTATCATGCGAGCTAGAAATGGCAAGTCTAGGATGAGTAGTTCTCGAGATATGATCGATTTAAGTTTGACAGCTGTAATCGAAAATTAAGGTCTTGTCAATAGCTATCATTTGAGCTAGTAAAAGCAAGTCTAAGATAAGTAGTTCCCGAGATATGGTTGATTTAAGTTTGACAGCTGTCATCGAAAATTAAGTTCATGTCAATAGCAATCATTTGAACTAGTAAAAGCAAGTCTAGGATGAGTAGTTCTCGAGATATGGTAGATTTAAGTTTAACAGCTGTCATCGAAAATTAAGGTCTTGTCAATAGCTATCATTTGAGCTAGTAAAGGCAAGTCTAAGATGAGTAGTTCTCGAGATATGGTCGATTTAAGTTTGACAAATGTCATCGAAAATTAAGTTCATGTCAATAGCAATCATTTGAGATAGTAAAGGCAAGTCTAAGATAAGTAGTTCTCGAGATATGGTCGATTTAAGTTTGACAGCTGTCATTGAAAATTTATTCCAATTTTACTAAAACATAATTATTATTGCGTAAAATAAACAATTAGTAGTCTGCATTTCCGCCCTTAATGCTTAGAACACAATTACCGCAATTAATTTTCGTCTTTTGACCGATTTTTTTTTCTCCTTATCTCCTATATATATATAACCCACGTATAACCCGTGTTACAATGATAAAAAGGGTAACCCTAAGGAATGGGTTTTGGAATAATACCACAACCCAATACTATTGATAACCCTCATGATCAGGTAACCTAATCAAAAGGGTTTTGAATGGTTTAACTCATGAAATAATATTGTAACCCATACGGAGAGGGGAAGGGGGGAGATTTAACTAAGCTTTTGGAAAAACCCTGCCTCTTCATCGGGTTACCAAATCGGGCCCTGATACAGATGAAGAAAATACGCGCAAACGAATTGGCACAAGGATCAGCTAGTATTACCATGGGTATTACATAAAAAAATCTTAATATTAGTTTAACCTCTTTCCGATTTCCAGCCACAATTTATCTTGAACATTTTAGTTACAATAATCGGAACGACAATGATCATAAAGCGTTGCATATTTTACAATCAATTCACAAAATTCAATATTAAATTCGATATCGTCATTCGTCACGCATTTTTACATCAATAACAGACGTATGTCGCAAGCAAGTACATACTACGAACTGGCGGCCATCTGACGCCCATCTGGCGGCGATCGGGCGCGGGCACTGAAATGGCGCGTCATACGTGCTTATGACGCGAAGTCGTCCGAGCTAAATTGTGCTTTATTTCCATGAATTTTGTATTAAATTTGAATGGAATAGGAAAGCGCCCGCGCCATGCCCGCGCCAGGTCAGACAAGTGGGGCCTGGACCTTACATTAGTGAAGATGTCGGACATACTAAGGTAGACAAAATCAAATGGAGATGGGTGGGTCGAAAAATGGTGTAAAACCATAAGACATAATGGCAAAAAAACAGATGTCGACAACGTAAAAGATTGGAGGAACTCAATTTCACAGGAAGTCCAAAATGGAGAAGAGTTGCAAAAGACAGAAAGTAATGGAAATCATCAGAGGTGGCCTTTGCCAAGAAGCACAATGAACATATTATAACTGAGGAAAGAAAAAAACTAGACTACTACCAGAAAGGAGTTTAAGGTAACGATTTTATATAACTTTAATTGAACAATACAAATAACTTTTTAAAATTTGGGCTTTGTCACTAAAAATTGCAAGTATTGTCTTATTGCAACAGTGTCTATGAAGATTTCCCCGCATAAAAATGTTTGATGTGACCGTCAAAATAAACCCATTCAATCTGTATCTCTTTGTATTTTACCCTTCAAACAGGGTGGTAACAAATAACGGAGTGGACTAAGATTCCTCCTGAAGTCATACATTTTTCAATCTAAACGATAATAACAATTACATTTAACGATCGATATAGTTTGAGTTTAGTTTGGTTTTATGTCAAACTTATCCTAGAATTTCATCCTGCAAATACAAATTTTTATACTCGTATAGCAATAAGTCGACTCTGTAAAAATAGTAAGGAAAAAATGTTTTGTAATCAGAAATAATAAACAAAATATTAAGGACATCACTTATAAAAAATTGTCAAAAGATAAACAATGCTTAAACGATTGCCATCTCTTACCGTTGGATATTGACTAACAGTGACAGGAATAATTTTAAGCAATGGCTAAATTTAAGTAAGTAGCGTTTATGGGTAAGGGGGTAAATATTGATTTTTGGAACGAAGTTCCTTATCACGCGTTGCGAAAGGGGGCTAGACGGAAAAAAATAAGATCAAAAGTTCTAACGACACTTTGTAATAGTCAAATGGTAGGGCTGATGACGTCATTGTATAAAGACTTGTGCGCTTATTTCAACCGCATATGCAAAGTACTTGTTAGCCTCGCCGTAAAAACTTGGGCTGCCGCGCCGCGACACCCAGTTCAAACCGCTATGGAGATTTCAACTTTTTGCATGTTTTGGAACGAAGAAGTTTCCTTATCACGCGTTGCGAAAGGGGGCTAGACGGAAAAAATTAAGACCATAAGTTGTAACGACACTTTTTGCTATAGTTGTAAGCCGTGCAGCGTCCCTTGACACCTCTCAAGTTTTAATTACTTAGTGTGGGCCCTGAGGTGCCGGAGGTGCCTGAGGTGCCTGAGGTGCCGGAGGTGCTGGAGGTGCCTGAGGTGCCTGAGGTGCCGGAGGTACCTGAGGTGCTTGAGGTGCCTGAGGTGCCGGAGGTGCCTGAGGTGCATGAGGTGCCTGAGGTGCCTGAGGTGCCTGAGGTGCCTCTCTCTCTCATAGAAAGCTACTTCGTTCCATCCGGGTGTCCCTTGACCCCTCTTAAGTTTTTTTACATTTTTCAGCTGACTTAAGGAAATTTTTATTATTTATTTTTTTCCAAACCAGCCCTGGAATAAGGCGCGATCAAAAAAAAATAATAATATTCAAATCGGTCGAGCCGTATTCGAGCTTTTTCGAGACACGCACAGGAACTTTTTTATATATACAAATAAGATTATGAACTCGTACAACGAAAGTTGTAAAGTTTCTATGAGTTGTTAATTGTAACTCTTTGGAAGTAGTCTTATTATACCCTACAGCCGTCGTGGCCTCGTGGGATGAACAGTGTACACTGACTTACAAGTCCAGGTTTTAATTCTCGGCCCACGGATTTTTCTATCGAAAAATAAATGAACGACCATCGTGCGTGTTCACCACGTGCTCAAAACTGTTAAAAAAACATCACGAGGAAACCCGCAGCTTAGTCCACAAGTACAGATCATGTCTTGCCTCAGGATAAGGTTGTCGGCTGAGAGGATGGTATAGGTGCTGGGCCAGCCAACTCCATCTAACTACAAGTACTAGAGCGATCTAGTCAGTAGAAGTAATGGTCACTTGACGCTGCATAAATAAAATGAAGAAGAAGAAGCTGCATAAATCAGATCATTTAGCTTAAAACCCTTTTCTTTTATTTTCTTTCTTACTTCCTATTTATTCTTTTTGATTATGTTTATTACAACCTGAATGTGGATAGCAAAATATATTTACAAATTTAATAATCAGATTTTATTATTAAAAGGTCAAAATACTTTTCAATGTATGACGAATGGTGTGGATCAAAAATTCGAGTTGCAATATAAATTATAATATTTGGTCTCTAATCAAATTTAAGGTTTAGCTAAAACCTAGTGATTATCATAACAGTCTAATAAGGTAACTGCATAATTAATTTTGAGTTTTGTTTTTGTTGCAACTATGCGGACGTGTGCACACGAGCGCGGTGCAGATAAAAAAGTAAATAGGTAGATATCAGTTCTCCGATTTTAGTCATATGTCTGCCTTCCACTGCTTGCGAGGCGAGTCTAATGCTTAGTTTCATATCATATAGAGTATAGTTCGTAAAGTTCTATATCTTATCTAATGCACAGTTGCATTAGTCTAAGTATCACATAGGCTGTACAACAAGACAATGTGTGAAGAGTCTACGGCATTTTATTTTATTTTGAAACAAACAGTTTGAAATAAAATACCTATCATAGAACTATAAAATATTACAAAAACCAGTAATGCTTACTCCGTTAAATAGTACATTATGTGCAAACGAAACAGAACTCAGTTTAATATATTTATTTAAATTGAAATTTTATCTCAGACACTCTTCCCTCCTATACAATCATAAGTATGAAAATAAAACCTTGTAGGGTAACGGTGTGTGTTTGTCAATGTTTAAGGAAGGAGTATGCACGTTTCTTAATAAATCTAAAGGGTTAAGACAACCATGTGACTGTATATGTACGATCAAAAATGAAGCTAGGTAGTTATAATAATAATAATAATAACGGTGGCTTTTTGGTTTCTTAAGTATCCTTATCCTTATCCTTATCCTTATCCTTATCCTTATCCTTATCCTTATCCTTATCCTTATCCTTATCCTTATCCTTATCCTTATCCTTCCCTTTCTTGAATGAAGAATAAATAGTTCCCATGTGAATACATAGCTTTTGACTTTTGATCTTGAAAACTATTATACAGATACGAAATTTTGTAACTGTGGTTAAGTCCGTATGACGTCTTTGTCGCGTAATTTCTAGCATCGTGCTGTAAACTGTAACACAAGGGGCTGAAAAATGCCCGAGTTGGTTCCGGAAAAGGTATACTACGCTTGACTTGGCATGGATCGCTCCGCGATCGCTGATAATATGAAAGTGATGACTGATGAGCCTGGAAAATACTCTAATTATAACGCAAATAATTCTGTCATTAATCTAAGCACAGAGTTCACAAACAAAATTAGAATAGACAATTTTTTTTATTTTGAATTAAATGTCAATTATTCAATACCATTTTTATTAAAACACTTCCCTTAAAAGCCTGTTGTTTACAAATGCGGACTCAGCGGCGATATCTATATTGTATGGACGTGTGTTTATTAATGCTTATAGCTGTTAACCACGGAGTTATTCTAGAGTCTCCATGATGTTATTTTATTGTTAACAGTAAGTTAACACGCATTTAAGTCGCACACAGCGACGAACTCGAGTCCTTACTATACTTTTGTGTTCTTAGGAGATCGTCTTGGTTTAGTCAAAATTCCGTCCGGTCACTTCTTGGATGGGTGGCCGTTTATTGACATTATATCTGAGGGTTTCCGTGCTGATGTTGGTCGCTTTTTCAGTCGCTAAGCCATGCCAGAGGTTTTCGTGGGGACTAAAAGTCCGACTTTAGAGTTGGCCTCTAACTCATACAAAGAAAGAAGGAAGCCTGTAATAAACGAAGCCTGACATGTCTTTCTAACAAGCATATAATTAATACTGTACGGGCCGCATCCCGCACATTCAGCCTTTACAAACAATAAGCAAATTGTGCATAGTTAGTAGTAATTTTTCCATAATAAAACAGTTGAAACTTCACATCCGGCTCGAAGGACCAATGTCTGGGTACGGCTTGCTTCCAATACCCAGAATGATGATAATGATGATGCGCCAGCATTCAGCAGGCATGCTTTTTGTTATTTGCTGTGTCCTATTTGCTACAAACGTTTTCCATCTACCAGGATCGCCATGCAGCCAACCTAGTACTGCTTGAGAATTACACCACCCGTAAACACTGATATCATGTTCAGCTAGGCAGTCCTTGACATTGTTATTATCAAAACTCATGAACAAGGTCAAGGACTGCCTAGCTGAACATGATATCAGTGTTTACGGGTGGTGTGATTCTCAAGCAGTACTAGGTTGGCTGCATGGCGATTCTGGTAGATGGAAAACGTTTGTAGCAAATAGGACACAGCAAATAACAAAAAGCATGCCTGCTGAATGCTGGCGCTACGTAAAAACACACGAAAACCCAGCTGACAGCGCAAGTAGAGGCTTATCAGTAACTCAGATGTCTAGCAATTCTTTGTGGTGGCAAGGACCTATGTGGTTGCCTACCTGGAAGCCACAAAAAGACGAAAATCAAGCAAATTATGTGACAGATGAAGAAATGAAAAATCAAAAGCAAGTTCATACTGTCACTAAGCAAGAAGAAAGCACAGCTCTATATCAAAAATATCACGCATCCTAGCATGGGTATACCGATTTATATCAAGCAAAAAACAAAAAGGATACCTTAAGCTAGATGAAATAAAAGAAGCAAAGCAAAACATTATCAAGCATGAACAGCAACAGCAATTTTCACAAGAAATAAGCAATCTAAAGCAAAATAGCAAAATACAAGCAAATAGCAAAATCATAAACTTAAACCCATACTTAGACAGCAACGGCCTTCTAAGAGTGGGAGGAAGATTACAGCACGCACATATGAGCAATGACAAGCAGCATCCAATAATACTCCAGCATAGTGGTCGCCTCACAGAATTGATCATTGACGACGCACATAAAACTATGTTACATGGAGGTGCCCGGCTGACCTTAAGCTTTATCAGACAAAAGTATTGGGTAGTAGGAGGGAACCGAGCAATTAAAGCACGCATACGACGTTGCGTCGTTTGTGCGAAGCAGAACCCAGTTATGAGAGCTCAAATCATGGGAGATCTACCGGAATCAAGAAGTAACCCATCACGGCCATTTACGCACACAGGGGTCGACTTCACCGGACATATCTCAGTAAAATCAAGCAAAGGTCGTGGAATCAGAAGCACAAAGGGATATGTAGCAATCTTCGTTTGCATGGCCTCAAAGGCTGTTCACCTGGAGTTAGTCTCAGACCTCAGCACATCGTCATTTATTGCAGCACTACGCAGAATGGCGGCACGTAAAGGTACGCCTACCCATATCTACAGTGATAATGGTCGTAACTTTGTCGGAGCTAACAGAGTTTTACAGGAAGAATATCACGTAATAAAGCAAGCATATCAGAGCGCAGAGGTACAAGCAGAAGTATTAAATATGGAAATCAATTGGCACTTTAACGCACCGCTATGGCCCACAGCGGGAGGGCTGTGGGAGGCTGCAGTAAAGAGCTTCAAACATCATTTCAAACGAGTGGTGGGCGAGCAAATTCTGACATATGAAGAGCTGTACACCGTCCTCACTCAGATTGAGGGTTGCTTAAACTCACGTCCTCTATGTCCAATAACGGAGGACCCCGATGAGTTGAACTTCTTAACTCCAGCACATTTTCTCACCGGGGGACCCGACGTTAACTTATATGAGACGGAAACAGACCTAAGAACGCGATGGCAATTAACACAAAAAATTGTAAAAGACCTATGGCATAGGTGGCGGAATGAGTATCTAACTCAGTTATCAACAGCAAGGAGCAAATGGAAGCAAGCGAGGGCAAATATTAGCCTGAACGACGTCGTCGTCATACACGACGCCAACCTACCCCCGGGAAAGTGGTTAATGGCAAGAGTCATAGAATTACATCCAGGAGCAGATTCACGTGTTCGAGTTGTGACTCTAAAGACAAAAAACGGAGTGTTAAAACGTCCAGTAACAAAAATATCAATTTTACCTGTTCAAGAGCAAGAACAAAATGAACAAAAACAAACAAATAACTCAAATAAAAAAACAGAACCGAAATGTCGCTTTAAACTATCAACGATGTTTGTATCATTATTTTTGTTCCTTAGCATCATAACAACTTCCCAAGGCGCATTAAACGTAACAAACTTCAGAGACAATCAGCATCTGTATTTTGACAAAGTATCAAACATGAATATCATTCGCGATGAGTGGAAACTTGTCGTGTACTACAAAATGCAACCTTATTGGGAAGGAATCACAGCATTAAATAAAACAACAAGCATATTAGAGCGGCTCTGTAAAACAATTGAAGATAAAGCTTATTGTAATACGATACTGTTACAATTAAAGCACGAGCTTAACGAGTTAAATTACAACAACCAAGTACTTGTTAATCAGCAGGACAGCACGCGACCGCTATCAAAACACAGGTACCGCCGTGGCCTTATCGACGGTGTCGGATATCTGGCGAACTCGTTATTCGGCGTACTCGACAGTAGATTCGCAGAACAGTATCACAAAGACATTACTCTCCTACGAGCAAATCAACAACATGCGTCGTATTTATCTAAAAATCAAACTTCTATCATCGAAGCCGAGTTCAATGTACTGAAACGAATCGAAAATACGACCTCTCAGCAATACAAAATCATTCATCAGCAACTTATTAAATCTGAAAAAACGAAGGGATTATTAAAAACTGAAATACAACTAGGAAACGAATTCAACATGGGAGCAATTATTGCAAGCAATTTATTACAGAATCTGAAACATTTACAAAACATGTTGTTAGATACAATCGCCGATACTTACCATGGCAGATTGAACCCCAATTTAATAACAACAAATCAATTACATGATCAGCTGAGCATTATATCAAGCCACCTTTCCAATGACGTCACCCTCCCTATCAATAACATTCATGTCGACATATTAAGAATATTCAAGCTTATGACAACGAAAGCCAGAATGATCACCGAATACCTACTCTTTGAATTAAGGATCCCATTAATCAGCCGTGACTCATACGAAATATTCAAGATCATCCCAATCCCTGAGCAAAGACAAGACAGCATGATTAGCATTATACCGATATCAAACTATGTAGCAATAAATTTAAAGAAACACACTTACATAACTATGACGGAAAACGGAATCAGATCATGTCTAGTAGCAGATGCAAGTGTTTACCTTTGTCATATTAGCAGACCTATCAATAAATTGAGCAGTGATAATGATTTCTGCCAGAAGAACGACTCACTATGTGAAACTTCTATCAAACCTTGCAAAAATATTTGGCTGGAATGTAATTCACTAAACAATTACCTTTATTTTTGCTGTGATCAATGTCAGCTGCGAGCGCTATGCCAAGATCAAGTTACCGTGCATCAGCTGACTCGCGCTGGCTTATTTAAAATACGAAATGGTTGTGTGATAAAATCAGAAACTTTCGAAATCATTGCCCACGATAATCATGCAAGTGAGACGTATGTCGAATTAAAAGTTTTCACCCCTGTAATTGCCCCTATAAATCACATCATAAATATCTCGATGCCAAGACAGATGGAAGAACAGAAAGATCAGAAAGAGCTCGAGAATATACAAAAGCAAATCAAGTTTGTGCAAGAAAAAGAGGCATCAATAACCAGCATTTCATATCATGACATACACCATTATGCCGTCATCTACGCTATCATTGGATTGGGGGTCCTAGCAGGCTCAGTATGGTGGTGGCGACGCGGGCGCGGCGCGTGGTCTCTCCAAGCAGCAGCAGCACCGGCCACGGCGCCCGCGCCCCAGCCCCGCCCTCTCCCCCCGCCCCCTCACCAAACAATCAGTGATAGTGTAGTTTATCAAAGTGTTAGTGCGCGAGTGAATAAGGCAACGTCGCCTATAACCCCTCGTTATGAATTTAGTGTAGCTAACCAGTGATTAAGTTTTAATATTAAGACTTGACTTTAGAGCAATAACATAATCTAATAACTTTAAATCAAATCATTATAAGCAAACATAATCATGTTTTAATTTTTACAAATTAGATGAAGGCTTTATTTTATATTCTTTTTCTCTCGCGGGGAGCATGTACGGGCCGCATCCCGCACATTCAGCCTTTACAAACAATAAGCAAATTGTGCATAGTTAGTAGTAATTTTTCCATAATAAAACAGTTGAAACTTCACATCGGTGACGAACAGTCGTTTCACTCATTATCATACCGGTCCCATCAAAGCAAGCAATCATCATTATCATCATTCTGGGTATTGGAAGCAAGCCGTACCCAGACAAATACCAAACACTTATACATAGTACAAGATATATTAGTAGGCATCTTAAACTAGATGATTTTCTTTCAAGCAAGTACACAGTCGCGCCCATACATAAAGCCGGCTTTTGACATACATACATACATACATGTAATGTATATTACGTACATCTTTACACGTGATCATTTGACACTTCAAACTTAGCGCGAGGCAGGGAAGGTGCGGTGTCCGGGAGGTGTGTCGTTCAAAATGTATGATGAGCGATAAAATATTATAGCTCAAAATGTAATATAATACCTCGTAGTCAAGTCGCCGGCTTAAGTCTTTCAGTGGAAAGCAGACTTAATGTTGAGGTCACATTGCAAGGATTCGGCGAACGCTCCCGTTTTTAGTTTGAATTGGGCGCAGACGTGTTATTATATCGCGATTATTCAACGTCATTTTTAGTTTGCGGAACTAAGAAACTTATGAGTATGTATGGCCAATTTTGATTGTAATAAACTTTTTATTCATAATAATTTTAATCAGTCACGCTTTGTATAAAAGTTTTGGAACAATGCTGGAAGAAATTACTGATTTTCGATCAGAAAGTCTGTTTGAATGAGGTCAGGCATCCAAAAAAAAGGAAAGGTTAAAAAAACGTTGCCAAAAACAATCAGCTCGATGCTGAACGTAAGCTCGGTACATTATTTGCACTCTTTGTCTTGACTTACCAGGTGATAAACTAGTGAGTAATAAGTAAGCAAATCTACAGTAATCCACAGTCAGCAGTCCACAGAAAAAGTTAAAAACGCTCAGGTCAAGTGCAAAGATTGAAGTGAAGTTGAGGAGCCCGAAAATAACATTTCGGAAACAGTCAAAAAAATCTTCTCACATCCAAAGAAATAATTCCGCCATCGTAGAAAATGATGCATCTAAATTGCGCGGCGTTGCCAAATCTACACCGGCGCACTAAAAAAAATGCATCTAGCAACGTCGCACTCACCCCCAAAATCGCACACTAGCGCGTGCACAACAGGTGTACGATATCACCACACTCACACAGCCAAACCTTCATAACGCCTTGCATAGAAACTGTTGTATTATCTTGGGCTTAAACGCTGTGGATTTCCAAGAAAGAACACCCACACAGATGCAAGCCATGACTAGTGTGTCGGCGTTATGGAAAAAAATCTACGTTTCTACAATATGGCGCCGGGAAACAATGATGCGCTGGCGCATCTCTAAGCTGTTCAAGGTTGCGTTGCAATTTTAGCTATAATCAATTTTCTAAATGGATTCTCTAGAAAGTTATTTTAACTAATATTAATTATTTAACTATAATTATTTTTAAATAATGGGTTTGAACGTAGTTAATTATTGGTAAATTTTTGTAAGTAATAAGTGAGTGAATAAGTTCTATTACTTCAGACGAAGATAAACCTAGTACATTGGTTAGACTAGCTCAGGATTATGGTGGATGGCACAAGTTGAGGGAGACCTATTCCTATACAGTAGGTGAAGGTGCCAGCAGTGGACGAAATCCGGTTGCAGATAATGGCGATGATGATGATAACTTCAGAAAAAAAAAAAATTAAACGAGTCCTGTTATATGTAGAAGAAACCATCATACATATCGTTTAACCTAGGTACTTTACGAAAAAAATCGATACCAATAGAAACAAAATCCTTATTAAGAGAATCACGTAAGGGATGCAGCTATCCAGGGGATGATAGGGGTGAGCAGGAATGCGGGTGTTATAAAAAGTCGAGATATACAGTTAGTTTCGCCGCGGACAACCGGTTTTACCAACTTGGGAACACTGTTATTTCAACTTTGTATTCATTTCAAATACTTTGACTAAGTAATTATACAGGTCCAGTAAAGTATTAGTTAAAGTATTTTCAAATATAATATTATTTGACTCAAATGTTTCGTATACCCTAATTAGCACAAAAAAGGCGTTAGATGAATACTTTAAAAAACACACTCCTTTCCGGACGGAATATTCTAACAATTTGGAAGGGAATATTAATGAGAGAGGATAAGGTTCCGAAGCGTTTTACTTTTAAATACGATATGTGTTAAATTTGAACAGATCTCCCTAAGGGTGGCCGGTCATCAATTTGGCGAACCGAGGGACGCGGGCGGCGGGGCGAGCTCAGCCTCGTCTAACCCCTTATTTTACATTTCACACTCAGGGAAAATCGTTAGAGAAATCTGCGTAGCGTGCATGTCCGAGACATACACACACACACAAGCGAGCCGCGTCCGAGCCCACTGCCCCACCCTCACCCGCACCACCACCCTTCTATTATATCGACGAAACTTCAAGAATCCTCTTATACGCACATGTGTACCTACTCGCATATGTAAATCTAAATTATACATTCAATTTCTTCGCAGCGAATCTATCGGACAGTACCGACGTGGATCACTTTGTGGTTAGGTCTCTTTAGAAGCGTTGACGCATTATTGTGTTTCATTGTGTTAGTGTTTGGCACTGATTGTTCGACACCTACATAAATGCAAAAGTTGGTTTTAAAGATCTATACAATTATTATTTGAAATTCTTTGAGATAAATATTTTCTTATAAAACACTTAATATATTTTATCTGTGTAATATCGAACCACGGACTAAGGCCTTCTCGTATTTTATTGGTTATTAGCGATAATTTCAACTTCTTGTGAGTTGAGTACATTGTATTATAAATACGAGAGTTGTGAAACGCTCGTTTGGTTAATAGTACATGGTTTTGATCTTGTTCCTTTACAACAAGATAGGATATGAGGAGAATCAAACGAGGCTCCGGGTAATCTATTGGAAGGCTGTAGGTAGGTGTAGGGCGGTAGGTAAGCGAGTGGTCACATACATTATTACCGTACAATGTCACTATGCAAATGTATGTGGGAAGGCTTTGTGTGAACGCACTTACGCATACGAGGCGGCGGGAGACTCCACAAAATAATCCGCTCCCTGCCTCGCGCCCGCCAAAGATGGCTCTACGCATGTGAGCGTACACACGCGGCACTTTCTCTTGAAGCTCGCCACTGGCTTTTAAAGAGGGTGGCGGGGCGCGTGCGGGGGTGTTCAGAGTTCCGACCGGGTGACCACGGGGGGAAGCCTGCGTGTCGGATGGCCGGACTACGCGCCGCCCTGCCTGCCGATGCCAGCGCAAGCAGCTCCCAGCGGCGCGGCGAGCGCAGAGCCCGCTGCTGCCGATGCCGCCGCGCCGCCGACACAAGCGACGCTGCCGATGCCGTAGCACGCGTAGCACATTGGCCTCGTAGCACGCTCACTCTCAAACTACATAGTAATGCAACAGGTAACAGGTGCATGACACGCATTCCTGAAGTTTAGTTTGTTTGTTTACATAAAGATCAAAAACGAAACTTAAAATGGAAGTAGCATCATCAGCGTCTTCGTAGCGGGCGCGGGGCGTCCGGCAGACGGCGCGGGGGGCGCAGCTCGTTTAATTGAGTGTACTCAGCGCCCTCTCCGAATGATATTCCTCTACCGAAATACCTGTAATAGATGTTAATTACAGCGCGGACCTCCCGCTCCCAGCAAAGTAAAAATAATAATTTGAACAGGTCGTAATTAGAGATGTTTACATAACTGTAAAACAAATATTTTCTTAATTTTTAATATTTTTCTCCTCTTTTTCCTGCGTAGGGTCGGGTTTAAGCATATTTATTTTACTTGGGAGTTTCTCAGGGAAATATCTGAAATTACATCTGGAAAACGGAGACTGCTGTGAAATGAGTAAGGTCGTCGGGATCTTTTGTTTGAAGTGTACGCTGGGATGGAAGGCAGCACGAGGCGAGCACGGCTCCGGCGCGGTTCCGGTACGGCGCGGGATAGGATCGTGCTCGGCGGAGAGCGGGGGCGGCCACGGCTCGTTTGAATCGAACGCACGTCCGGGCCCCGCCAGCCAGTGCCACCCTCGGGGTGTGTAGTGGACTTTTCGCTCGGCTTGATATATATTTTCCATTCCTCCCGATGTAGGCTACTGCGGCTGTTAGGTTCCGGCCCGTGGCGGTGTGTCGTTCGCATTTACATGTGACGACCACCCCTCGTCGGTCCACTGCCGATTCCGATCAAACTTAATTAAAATCCTCCATCTCCTCCCTTATTAGGAATAAGCACATGGGGTTCCACAAGCTCGATCTTTGCGAAAAGCACCCATTAGTCCAAAATTCTAAAACAAATTTTAAGATTACATCTACATCATGATTCATGTTGAAACTCAGATCTTTTTTGAATGGTTTCGTTTTAGGCTTCCTACTTCAAAAATAAATAAGATTTATGAATGTTCTCACTTCCGTTTGTCACAGTCGTCTTTAGTTTTGCAAACATCGAAACCATGAATTTATACTTTATTTAAATGGTTTTAGGGCTGAATTTTGCCTGTATATACATCACGGCGGCACCAAGGCACGCAATACTATTTTGTTAATGAGGCTAGATATTCAGTGGATAAAAGTAGGTCTAAGGTACGTACATCTAAGTAGGTACTTAGGTATTGTTCAAAAATTAAGAATGTTCTACAAAGAATTGTTTGAAACATAACTAAAACATGTTTATTTAACAGAAGAACTATAATTAGTTTTCTGTGATGTTGTAATCAACATCATCATCATCATCATCATTCAATAGCAATCCACTGCGGAACACAGGTTTCCCCTAATGAGCGCCATTTCACCCTCTCCTCAACTCAACAAAGCCAGCTTCTTCCAGCAGCTTTTTTCAGATCGACACTCCACCTGGCTGGAGGGCCCTATTGTAAAGCAGTTATATAATGTATCAATAATCACGTGTATTAATATCTTCGATATAACTACCTGCAGTAAAGTGACAGCTTTTGCAGCTTGTACAGCGAGACGTAAGTAATGATGAAACAATTCTTTTTCTTTTTATTGATATAAAAAGCCGTCTAAATACCCTAGATGACGCACTTAGGTAGTCCTAGATTCTGCAAATGACGTGGATGTCTGTTCCTTGCTTTATTTTATGCATAAAACAATATTTGTCTTGTGTTTTAGAACTTCGAGCATTTCACGATGATAGGTCCCTTGCAATGACAACAAATGTAAGCTGTATCTGGCGCTGAAAGGAATATTATTTAAGCCTGGTTTATTATTACTAGAATATTATTGATACCTACAGTACCTAGTATTGTATTTACAGCAAAAGTAAGCACGCCGGACATTTTTAAGGTGTATCGATCGATCAATCAATCATTTAAGTATTTGCAAGAACTTAACATTGTAAAATTAGGTCTTAAATAAATATTACTTAGTGCATTTATCCTATCATATTTTAGATGTGCAAATATTAAATCTTATTAACTAGGTGTAAATTAAACTAACGGTGAAACTATTTCAACAAACAGAAAAGATATTATTTCTCAAACTTTCGAACAAATTCTCCACAGAAATTCTTTTATTAATATATTTGACATCTATGCGATATGGCCTTCGTCCAATAGGGATGAGGACTGGGCAAAAAAATCAAATTATTCCCTCAGATATATCTACAAAATATATTAGACACGTATTTTTTTATTTAGCAAATAAATAAAAATTTAAAGAACCTCAAAGTTCGGGAGTAGGTTTCGTGACGTCACGGCTATGTAAAAAGTGTGCCGTGACGTCACGCGGAAGTTCAACGCACTATATCTCTGTCATTTTTGTTTAATTGACAAAAGAAAAAATACGTGCCCAATATTTTTTGATATTTTATATCACGGACCTTTCAGTCGTCGCCATCCCTATTCAATGTGTTGTTCAAACATGAAATAAATGTCGAATGTTTTTCATGGGTTATATATTTTGAAAAAGGGGTTTTTAAAAGACGTCTTCTAGAAAAAAAAATTGGGCAAACGGATGGAACTAGAGTATAAATTTAAAAAAAAATATGATTTATTGTTGTATTAAAGTTTGAGCTTTTATTGGACAGTTATTATGTTCATTATTTTACGTCCACCAAGAACTTCTTAATGTCATGCCTTTACATAAACGTAAAACTTTATTTACATTATATAAATATGAAATATATTGAATAATACACTCGAGAGCAATGAATCCGGGTCACTCAAAGAATCCAAAAAATCTCGGAAAGTAAGAATGCTAGGTTAATGCAATAAATTGTATTTAATAGACAATTTAATACTCCTTAAATGAAAGTACTTCTTAGTTATTGTAAAGTTATATCATAAAAAAATCAAATTTGAAAAGGGAACACTGTCGAAGATGGAACTACGAAATTACAGGATTTGTTTTTGCTTTTGTTTGTAATCTGTCATTTATGTTGGTACATAAACCAGGTTGATAGTGCTCAATATTCATTATTCAAGCTGAAATCATGTCGCTTACACTTGAAGAATGCACCAGAATACTTACATTGGTGGAAACCGGCCGGAGTCAGCGCGATACAGCCAGGACTGTCGGTGTGTCGCTGTCAACAGTACAAAGAGTTCTCCGACGTTACGAAGAAACTGGTTCTAACCTACGCAGACCAGGAACGGGCAGAACTAGGTGTACCACAGCACGAGAAGACCGATACTTGGTGAACACCATGCTTCGAAATCGCTTTCTCACAGGAACTGAACTCACAAATCAGTTTCGACGCCTCGGAGGAAGTAACCCAAGTGCATGGACAGTAAGACGTCGGCTTGCTGAATCTAACTTAAAACCCCTTAGACCTGCAAACGGCCCTAAACTGGAGCGTGGCCATCGTATTTCAAGACTAAGATATGCCCAGAACCACGTAAATTGGAGTATTGAAGATTGGTCGAAAGTTATGTTCTCCGACGAATCAAAATTTATGCTCTACAAGCACGATGGAAGACACAGAGTGTATAGAAGACCAGGGGAAAGATTCAAGCAAGCATGCATCGAAAAAAAAGTAGCCTACGGTGGTGGGTCTGTACTTGTGTGGGCCGGAATTTCCTCTGAAAGTCGCACAGAGCTGGTGATCATAGAAAACGGCTCTTTAACTAGCGTAAGATATGTGGAAGAAATCCTCAACGAACACGTTGGTCCATTTATGGTCAATTTGGGTGAGGGTGCTATATTTATGCATGACAATGCCCGACCTCATACAGGTAGGATTGTGAATCTACCTTCAAGAGATGAACATTACTTGTATGGAGTGGCCAGCGCGCAGCCCGGATATCAACCCGATCGAGCATACTTGGGACGAGCTAGGGAGATGCGTAAAACAACGAAACCCTCCCCCAATCACGCTTCCTGAGCTCAAAATTGCTCTCACAGAGGAATGGGAGAATATTCCCCAAAATCGTATAAGGAACTTGGTGTACAGCATGCCAAACCGCGTAAACGCAGTAATGGAAGCACGAGGAGGTAATACGAAGTATTGAAATTCAAGAAAATCGTCATAAAGTTCAAAAATTTCATGTTTCCTATTTTTGTTTTAAGGAGAGATCAGCAGTTTTTTTTCTTTATGTAATTTTGTGTAAATAAAATGTATGGTGACTCATATTTTTTTAACTTTCATTTAAGGAGTATTAAATTGTCTATTAAATACAATTTATTGCATTAACCTAGCATTCTTACTTTCCGAGATTTTTTGGATTCTTTGAGTGACCCGGAATCATTGCTCTCGAGTGTATTATAATTATAGTTACCTAGTACGAAGTCAAGCAACTTCAGCACGAAGCCTAGGGAAAAGTATTCGTAAGTAGACGTACTAATAATAATTAAAAATAGGTTAAAAAATAGGACCCACTGGTCTATTTAGTATGACAGTTGTCACTGAAATGACTGGTATTACTGTATTTCCCCATTTCCACACTTGGATATTTAATCTCTCCCACCGAATTCTGACAACGTTAATTGACAAACTATCATTTGTAAAATCAGGTCCGTTGCTAATCATTTCAGTGGGCAACTGAGATACTGAAGACACCTGCTGAACCCCAACCATGTCCGTTTTATTATTCAACTGGCGGAACGCCCACAGCTTTGCCATCTCAGCAGATCTAGGTATTTTCAAACGTTCAAAATGTTATCGAATCTGTCAGTCAAGATTAAGCCATAATAATTTTATTAGTATAGTGTCAGCGGTTCCAGGGGTATACCCCTGAAACCTCTTACTTTCCAACTTCGAAGCACTTTTTTTTTCGGTGTGAAAATGCGTTACTCATATCCTACAGCTCGGGCAGAGTTGGAGGAGTCTGTCGGGCTCTCCGCCAGCTACTAGCTCTCGCTAGCTCAGCAGCCTTCTGACTAAAAACACACCGTGTTCCTTCACTCACCGCAGTGCTAGTGCATCATAGTGCACCATTCATCGCCTGATGAAGGGCTCGACGCTGCAGTAGCACTTGACGGGGTCATGGGATCCCGGTAGGATTCTAAGCCCAAACCTCACCTGCTCGTGATGCACCCAGCTAACAAACAAACGGGCTTCTGTGCGGTCGACTGAATGAGGCATAGCACAGCCTAACACCGGCACAGCTAAATCCTCTGAAGATCGCCGACTGACGAGCAGCAGCGTCAACGGCCCAGCGTGTCGATTATGGGCATAAAACCCTTTCTTATTAGGTGACTGTTATATAGGCTGTTGTTGTTGTGTGTCGTGTCGTGATGAGTCACGTTCGCATTGAAATGTTCTTCAAAATCTTTTTACTATAATTTAACATCGAATCGGTCAAAATAAAACTGATAGATTCGACGTGGAAACTTATCGAAACTTTTAAAAATATGCAAGTGATTTAAAATTTCCGAAATCGAGGAGAGAGCTGGAACTGGAATCTATTTTTTTTTAAATATTGAATTATATAGCTACTTGCGACTTTATTCGCATGACACATCATCATCAGCCTGTAGCACTCCATTGGAGATAGGCTTTTATAGGTCCCATCCATACGAAGTTGTAGGTTACAAATCATTATATAGGTGTACAAATGTTTTTTATTTGTGCTTTATCATAAACTTCTAGCCAAATTTCATAATTCATGAAGTCAACGGGAAGGGGATCAAAACCAAGATTAATTATAGTTGATTCTTTATCATCATAAGCCTACTGCAGTAGACATAGGCTTCCTTTAATAGATTCCATTCCGAGTGTCAAAATTTAAGCAAATCGTTTACTTTCCATCGACAGAACTACGAAACAGAACAGACTCTTTACATCTTCTGGCTTCAATGTTCCCATTGAAGCCAGATGTAAAGAGTAGTCTTCTAAGTTACAGAACTACTGGGATTTTTTTTCCCGTTAGTTCTGCCGACAGACTCAACATTTTCATAGCTCCAAGAGATGTCTGTGTAAATGTAAATGCACTCCTTTTTCCGCAATTGGACTCCTTGTTGGTACATTGTGCGTGTGGGAGATCTGGTTAAGTACTTAGCTAACCTACTCGTAACTCCGCTCAGAAGCACAGAATTTTCCTGGGGTCTTGAGATGGTCATGGGAGATGCCTGTGTATTTGATATTAATTTCAACTCGATACCTCTACGCGTTCTTTAGAAACGGGTCTTGACAGACAGACATAAACGAACAACGAAGAGTTCCTTTTTATCTTTTGAGATATGAAACCATTGATCTAAATCTAAAGGGACTGTTACGATCGCAAGAAACCCTAAAAATTGTGTAGCACAATGCAATTGACGTAGTTTCTAACTACAAAATGAGGATAGACAACAAAATTCTGTAAAAGCCACTGTAGTTATAACAAAAATTTGGTATTTTATTTCAGTTGGTACCTACGAATAAATTGTCTAGATATTTATTGAAATCAATAATGATATTACTGAAAAAAGTAGGTATTGGTAATGTTCATAAACCTACATACTTTTAATTGTTTAAGAAAATGATAAATAATGCTGGCCATACCTTATATAACCCCAAATTAAGCAAAGAACCAAATGACTGATAGGTATGTACGGTTAAATCATATAATTATTTTTGAAAATACTTACATTAGAAATCACGCAGACTTGGAACAAATATTTTGTCTCTTGTAATTGAACCCGCTACCAACACACAAGCAAACCACCTCCTGCGTCTCACTCAGACAGGCCTGAGTCGTCCATTACCTATGTTGTTTAATCAGTTTTTACTTATAACCAGTTGCGTAAATTCCAAAAAACATACATTAAAATTGAGCCCGATATAGTATGTATACTATAAAAGTTTTCGAATTGTGCAACTTGCACTAGGCCCTCAGGACTCTGCCAATGCTGGCTGTCAGTCCATCTGTTCCTTTCTATCTGAGCTTGTGACGAAACTTTCACAAAATAAACGACTGAGTCGTAATTTTCGTAAATGTTACAAATAATAAAATATGTACTTAAAAATAATAATAATAGGGTTTCCCAAACAAGAACCACATACGTACCACATACCTACATTACTTTACGTTTTTGTTTTAGCTCTTTAGTAAAAAACTGTAAATAGGGTTACACTACACATGCGTTAAAAATTTGTGCCTGTTTGACCTGCACTAATGTGTATTGAATTTTGTTTCAGATTTATTAGGATGCTTAAATAATCAAAAATGTTACCACTTCAAAACCCACGGAGTTCGAATTCGACTCGCTTTTGCCTGTTTTATTTAAATGGACAACCACATTTGCGCAATGGGCAAATAGCTGGCTGAGACGATGAGGTGGCCGATATGATTTCCGCTGCGTTCTTTAAGTTGTAAGTTTTGGGTCTAGGAGCTGTCGTTATAATCATCAGCCTATAGCAGTCCACTGCTCGACATTGGCCTCTCCTAATGAGCCGCTTCCCGTCCTCAGCTTAACGCAGCCAGCAGGCTTTCGCAAATCATCAGCCCACCTAGGGTTCTACACTACGTTTGCTGAGACATGGTCTCTACTCAAGAACTCGTTTGCCCCAACAACGGTGATGGATTCTTCAGCAGATATGGTCCGCCCTCTGCCACATCAGCTTGCTAATTCTCTAAGCTATATCAATGACTTTGGTTCTCTGTTTCGATGTGGATCCTATGTTTCAGACAAAATCAAAGCACAGCTCGTTTCAAAGGTCGCTGAGCGACTTTGAACTGGTGGACCAGCTGTATTGTCGGCTCCATATGTCATGACGGGTGGGGAAAAAACTGGTATGAAACTTTCAATTTGTCGTACCGTACCTAAACTCACTGCCGAAGAGAATAAAAGTATGTGTGAGTACTAACGGATGTGACAGCTGGGTGATAAACTGTAACAGACTAAAGCAAGCTGGCATAATAAAGTCTTTAACTGTTTAATTAAAATTTGCCTGCATTCAATTAGCAACATAAGCTCACAAGAAAAGATATAAAAGGCAGTAGTGTTCAATATTCCAATCGATATTACAATTTAGGTAGGAGCACGTCCAATACACGCAAATTTCCAACGTCCTCCCAACCTGCTCCATTTCCTATGTCTGCATATTAGATAAACGTATATACGTATGTAAATAAGTACTCCACTGGCTATAGTAGGTATAGAGGGTCGATATATAGTTTAAAGCTATAGCTATACATTGGCTTGACAATACTAGCCTCCCTCATACCAGGATATTTTACTTTCTCTGGACGAGGCCCCTTAGGCGTCCCCCTGGAGGAGCCACCCGCCACCCTTCGGACCCACGGCCACCTCATAGTATACACCATACAGAGCGAACTAACTCGCTTCCAACATCTATAAACTAATATGTATTCCTGTATAGATATATACTTATTTAAATACGCAATTTAGAGCCCACCTATACGATACAACTCACACTTACAGGTAAGCAGTAGTTATACGTGTAAAGGGACTTAAATCAATTTGCCGTGTAATTTTATTTGGTTTAACTGGTTTAATTTGTATGGACCTTGCTAATTAAGTTTTCTATTGTTTTACTGGGAAACATATTTTACATTTAGGTAATTTTTCTTAAAAGTTTTTCGTGGACTTGTTAATGAGCCGTGGATTGTAAGAGGGTTCTCGAAAATATGCTACGAACCTTACATTTGGTCTTTTGTTATATCTAGGCAGGTTTGCTACAACGGAAACGGAATGACGCGCTCGAAGATCATTCAGATGAGATCAAAGGGATCCGCTGGAAATGTCTGGAAGGGTAAAATACTTATATGGTTTTAGAAAATTTCAATAACTTCTTTACCTCATGCAAGTATATTTTTTCCATAGATCAGTCTGCTATGCGTGTTTAGTACGGTTGTAGTGATAGTTTAGCGGGTTCCTAGTACTTTAGTTCCAAATCAAGAGTGGCCTGATGTTTCGAAGTGATTTATTTGTAATTCCTTCCTTCATCGTATGAAGGTGACGGAGTTTTAAGGCGACTATGAGGGTCGCAACCCCCCTCTCGCTCGCACTATTCAACATTTTTGAAGATATAAAATCACTGAATGCAAAATAGCAGACCTTCACGGCCTAGAAAATAACAATACAAAGGTTCAGCAACAATATCATGTTGAACCCAACACGTTTTCCTACCAAAAAATTTGCACCAAAATTGATCACATTGGTGCAAGTTTTTTTGGTAAGAAAACGTGATAGAATCAAAATGATATTATTGCTGAACCTTTGTATTGTTATTTTCTAGGCCGTGAAGGTTTGCTATTTTGCATAACTACATTCAATGATTTTATATCATCAAAAATGTTGAATAGTGCGAGCGAGAGGGAGGTTTGGCTTTTATAGTCGCCTTAAGGCAGCCCAAAGGCATGATTTAACGACTGAAAAAACCAGGTCCTATATACTGATTTAATACTACTAAATGGTTACCCATCTAAGTAGTCAATGTTGCTTTATTAAGATGATCTGCTTAGTACACACTGAAGTAAGCGAGGGCGATGACTTCACACTACTTATTTCTCATTTTAGGACTTAATATAATGAAAACAAATTAAATGCTTTGTACCATTACTCGTAGGTTGAACTGTCAAAGAAAATAGAAGCACCCGAAAGCAGAAAGAAATAAGGCGATTGTTAGACCCTTTACTAGATACCTACCACTTGCGCTATCTACCCGTAGTTGCCTAATTCAAAACTTAATTCAAACGGGAAACTAACTCGATTAATGATCTATTCTCGGTAGATTAGTTCTGAACTTTAACTAGGTTTACACTTTGAAAGCTGAAAACACAACTGCCGATGTTACGCAGTTCGCCCCTCCTGTGCACGGCGCGCAGCGTCATGTGGGCCCAGGGCCGGATCGACCATGTCGGGGCTCTTACTCCTAGGCAATGCAATTCTCAGGGGCCCCTTTACCTTTTTATAACTTCATAAAATACTCTTTTACTGTTACAACGCAATTATATTCATAATAATGGTATTTTTTTACAAATTTGAAGGTATGCCGTCACCGTAAATCTGATATTTTGTTTTAAAGACCTTAATTGTCTTATTACAAAACGAAGACTAAAGATAGTCTAGGTTTAAAACTGGCATTTTGTACACAAAATACATTTAAAAAAAAAATAATTTCATAAAGTACATTTCGTTAACAAGACAGTTAAAGATTTTTTAATAGTGTGTGTGTGTGTGTGTATGTTTATTCCAAAGAGTATGGATTTTTTATGGTTTATTCCCACTCAATTCCGTAACGAACACTTGCAGGCAGTGAAATACTCTGTGGCCTGTATGGAGCAAAGAACTATGAATAAAGCATAGAAGACTTAAAGTTCCTCCATGCTCTTGTGTCCAATACCACCAGCTAGAAAGGAGCTCGACACCAGAGATTGTCACTAGCTCATTCGAAGAAGAAGAAGAAGCTAGAAAGGGATGCATACTTCTCTCAATTCGACTTCAAATGAGTTAAGGGCGCTCGAATAGAATCACATATATATAAGATAACTAGATAAAGCCTTAAAATTTACTATGTTCTGAACATCAACTCATACGGCTGATCTCTACTTTCTTATGTCCAATATCAATAAGTTAGAAAGGAATGCATACATATATTAAGCGACTTCAAAATAGATCAAAAAGTTAATCGTACCAGGGAGGGCGCTCGAACAAAATTCTATGCAGGTTCATACATATGACCTGGTACGAAGTCGCAGAAATCGCATAGAGATAGAGTATGCATCCCTTTCTAGCAAATTATATATGGACATAAGAAAGTCGAGATCAGCCGTATGAATTAACGTTCAGAGCATAGTGAATTTTAAGACTACATCTAGTTGTCTTCTATATCTGTGGTATGGAGATATCAACGTTATACGATTTCCCGCTAGAGGCGCTGTTCCATTTCCATAAAAAAACATAGTTAACGCAAACTTTGTAGTAAGGCATGTTTTTCGCACCAAGCCACTGTTCTTATTTCAAATTTATCTCAGATAAACACATCTAGATGCACATAAAGTGCTGGCAGAATGATAATACCGCTTATTACCACTTTGCGTCGAATTGTATGCATGACCTCAATTTGACGGCGAATGCCGTTGCATAGAAATTTTAAAATTTATTTTTAATTTTTTGCAAAATCTTGCGTTTTTATTTGGTACTTTGCTGTGGAAAAAAAATCTAGGCTTACTGTACCTACATATTTTCAAAATTCTTGCGCTTGTGAACAGTTTCGGAAACATGACATCTCCCTGTGTCACTCCTCGGCTTGGGTTTAAGGGAGATAAGACTAGGACCCATCTTAAAAACTACAGGCCTATATCGCTCCTGAGTCATGTCTAATATCTGTTTTTTTCTAGGGTATGAATCCTCTCGCCAGAAGACAACGACTTCCAGAAGCTGGAACCGGCCGAGTCTCGCGCAGGATATGGCATCATAGACCACATTTACACAGTAAGGCCGATTATACAAAAGTCCGATGAGTTTAATCAACCCGTGTCTGGCTTTTGTGGACTATTAGAAAGCCTTTGACTCTGTCAAAACCTGTCCTGGAATCCTTGCAGCGATGCCAAGTGGACTACCGTTATATCTACCTAAGTGCTGATATGTCTCAACGAAGCCGCTGCTACCTATAGATATCAGAGTACTAGCGGTTTTAACCCATCCAACTGCGCAGAGGAGTGAGACAGGGAGATGTTATATCTCCCAAACTGTTCCCAATCGCGTTGGATATGTATAAAACGCTCGACTGGAAAGGGCATAAACATAAACGGCAAGCGCATCTCAAACTTACGAATCGCTAGAGATGACATGTCTTACTGGCAGAGTCACTAGAGGAGTTGAAACAAAACAATGTGTGCTCGACATGTGTGTATTCAGCATTCTATTTCCCTACGCTCGCCTATAATCGCCGAGTCTGGACGAACCAAATGACCACCACGAAACACCCTTAAGCAGGGGTGGCACTCAAACACCAGATATACGTAGGTACACTAGTATTACGACAGTTGTTGCAGTCACATTATTTTTGTAATGAAATGAGGAGCCATTCATTAGAGAAGAGCTACATACTCATCTACATTTGCCTTTATGAAATCAGCAATAATAGGAAGCAATTATGAGTACCTAAGTATTGTGCAATCTTTAAAAACAATACATACATTGATTGGATTGTCAGAATGATAGCCGGTGAAAACTTTCCGACTTATATAGGCACATACCTTATTCACTATTCTATGGGGAGACCGGGAAGAAATAAAACGACCCTTGAGAGAAGAAAGATTTAATAAATAGATATCAACTTTATCTAAAACAGATTATCAGAACTAGAAGGTCAAACTTTTTGATAAAAAAATCAATATTTTTGGATTAACGAGTCTACTACACAGGATGTACATTAGATAAGTTGCCTAGATAGGTGTATCGTCATTATTAAAGATCTATCAATTCAGCGAAACATTCAAAGTTTACAATAAGTCACAAGACTGATTAATCGTACCTACCTACATCATAGAGCAGGGTGCTATTAATATGAAGTGATGAATAATACCGATCAACATTTAAAAGTTGTGGATATAGACATTAAAATGAAAACACGACACCGAACAATAACAGTGATATGTTTTACATAACGTTCAAGGCTGATATTCAGAGAGAGTTGAATTTAAACTCAACTGGAGTGTTCTCGAAACGACTCTGAATTGCAGCCTAAAATACCTACACTTGACGCTGGGGATACAACTATACAATTTTTTCATAGATTTTGGTCCTTAGACTTGAGTAGCCTTTTCTACACGCTTGACCAATGCGCGCCGAGCAAGAACATATTATACTTATTTTATGTTTTCATCAGTTAGTAGGTAGAATGCTTAGAAATTTAACATTATAAGAAATGAGTTTGATAGTGCAACTGTCATCCGAGACGAAATCATGTTTGTTTGCTCGACACGCGAAGTCAATAGCACCCTGAGATTTACAGATAGCATTATTAATAAAAGATATACGCTTAAATTTAATATACGCATTAGTTAATTTATAGGTTAATACAGATAAATTCAACAGCAAATGAAATTGAATTCTGTAGCAGTAGGGATAAAGTCCAGTGTAGGTACGCAATCGCAGTTCTTATAAGGTCTTCATACCATAAAGTTAAATTAGTTTCAATTTCGTTGTACTGTGATTTATCTTATGATATATTTTAAGCAAAACGTGTATGTAGGCATATATTTTTTAATATATGATCTATAACAAATACGATCACTATGAAATGTAAACACATACCTAAAGATGGCGTTAAAGAAACATGCCTATATATTAATATTCATCAATATATTTATTACCTAAATGAAGTTGTATGCACCATAGTTATAAGATAACAAGAGATAGTCTATAGTTAAAGTTTAACCTCGAAAAGACGAGAGTTCGAGATAAGCTAAATCACTAAGCAAGCTGTATTCAAATCGCGTATCTATTAGAAATAGATTAGGGTAGATGATAGGTTGCAATCAATATCATAAAAGCATAATGTAGGTAAGTTATTAATATTATTAATTAGCACCCATAATGCTAGCAATAAACTAGTACGGTGCTAAAAAAATCTAGGTATAAAAATTTCAATCCAACTACTAAAATGATTTTTTCAATTGGTAATTTCATGAAGGCCATAACTACGAAACCGTAGTTTGTTTTTTCTACTGCTTAATATACTGGAAGACAGTAAAACAATCGATCTATTCTTTGAAACTCATTTTGACTAGGGCTAACTCTGCGATATATCGAGAATAGGAACCACCATGGTTCATGGATAAGTGATTTGCTAATTTCATTTCTTTTAAACGCCGTCTCAAAACTGACTATAAATTGTTTGTCGCGTCGGCACTACGGCATTCTCAATTCGTAGAAGCTTTTTTTTATTTAGAATAATTGGGGGTAGGAGGCGTTGCCGCTTCGTGCCGCCAGCGCGTTGCAACACCGCATTAGCTTCTCTCACACACACACAACAGTTTTTTCAATCGACTTACGAAAGAAGACTTCGCAGGCGCACGTTTCTTTAATATATTTTTTTCTTGATTAGACTTTTATTTTTACTTGTAATAGCAAATCATTTCATATCTACCTAATTTTATATAATTTTCAATGTAAACTGACTATGGAATCAACTGCACTTAATTTAATTAGCTAAATGAATATTTGGTAAAAAATGTTTTTGCCAAACATACTATACCTACTGTAAAATGATTAGAAGACAATATAGGATAAGATACTGAGACAGCACTACATACAATAAGCGGCACGGATTAATACGTTATACATTGAATGCGCAGAACACATTTTTTACATTTTATATGGACTGTTTGGCCTTTTTGTTCAGCTCAGTATCCCGACTATTTTAGATCAGGCCATAATCCGTGCCGGGAGGAACTATACAATATACACACAGTTTTTTTCTTAATTTTGTAGATTTTTCTGCGTAAGCAATGTCGCTGACCACTCGCCTAAAAGTAATCATAAGAACCTGGATACATCACATCAGAAACGATCAAATACTAAATTATTGTAAAAATTTATGTAGAATATTACAAAATCAGGCGAACATCTAATATTCTGTACATAAATATTATCAATATATACTTATTATATAATATATTTAGAATCAACGATGTTGTTATTGCAGTTTCAGATTAACCTAGAACAGCAAAAGCTAGCTTAGCGATATGTGATAATAGATACAATATAATACAAAATTGATTGTTGCATTAGTTAAACAACCTACTTAAGCGGTAGGTAGAATTTGTATATTCAATGTGTGTAGTAAAGAAGTTAGAAAAATCAATTGCCCATATATTTAAATTCAAATCCTTAATATGGCCATGTATTAGCACTTTGCATGCTAAAAGTATAAGAAAGATAATTGATTACAATAACTTTTATTAATAACAAAGATTATTGTACATTCTAAGTTATCTAGAGACCGTTTCAAAGTCGATATAGATTATAATGTATGGATGTATAAATTATGACATAATTTTAAATCAATTAATCTGTATGAAAATATATTATTTGATTAAATCTGATTGTGCGAATAAAATAATTATTCATTAAGTAAAATTGTGCATTTGATTCAATATTCCGTTTAATTTATACTCACACATTATTTTGGTCAGTTTAGAGCAGAAAAGACATGGGTTCTGGTAAAATCTCGTCTATATTTCGGTAAATATGTTATATATAATTCCGGATTGATATTCTAAGTGGCTGCTTTAAATCGATCAAAAAAGCCCTACTCAATCGAAGCTTTTGATAAAAATCATAATATTGCAACGTCAACGTCAAACATTAGCTGTTTTAATCTATGTGTCAAAAATTAAATTTAATTACTAAAGCATGCTTAATATTAGTGTTAGTCAGCATTATAAAATATTATTTGATTAGTTTGATGCCATAATTAATTGTTATAATTAAAATAGACGCTACATTAATGACTTTATGTCAGAGATGACCAAGGAATTTTTACAGGGAAGCGCACGCTTTAAACAAAAATCAGTACCTAACTTTTCCCAACAAACATGCCGTGTCTCGTTGCCTCTTTTGTCTGTAACACTAAAGAGAAAACAAGACAAAGCCCTTTTTGGGAGAATACATTAGGCACAGATTGTTTGCAAAGCACGCATTCCCTTGTACGTTAGTACTAGCAAAAATTCCATGGAGATAACACATTTAATAAAAACATTACAATACTTGCTATAATAGAAAGCACGCAGGATAGCACGGTGGAACTGCAAGTATGAGTACTTGTACTCATTGTATCCATACAAAAAAGCGCCGAAAATTAAAAGCAAAGTTTTTGAAAGGTACAAAAACCGCGCTTGATTATATCATATAATACACATATATAAATTCTAATGTAGATTAGATAAGCCATAGCACTAGAATTGATGTTGCCAATTCATTTGTTACTTTTTGGAAAATGTCAATGCACCGGGCCGTAACACGAATATTATTATACCTGCAGTATCATAGTAAAATTTTGGGCAATAAGCGTAGATTACAAATAACGCTGTCATTGGCCAAAACTTTCCGATACACTTACAATTCGAATGGTTAAAAAATTCGTGTTGTGTTGGAACGTGTGTATGTTACTTTACGGCAACATTATACGAGTAGCTACTGAAGAGCCTAAGGGCCGTTATGCAAAGTATCACAAACTACAAAAAAATACTTATTATATAATATCCAGAAACGAGGTTAGTATACTATTAACTTTTGTTATGTATAAAAAAAAATAGTTTATAATTTTTTTGATGTCTAAAATCACCCGTTTTTGGGATGGTATATTTACTATGGGTAACCTTGTATAGATGGACAAGAGTTCAGTGGGTGTGCGCATAACAGGTGAGGAAATTCAGTAGCTTGTCAAGGCATATACTACTTGTAACATTTAACATATTTATTACAAAATATACCTACTCTATTTAGTTGGGTCTATTGCTTCTCGTGAAGGCTGCGATAGAAAACCTCATACGCTTTGTACTACATTACACAGTCATAAAAGAATCAGATCTCTCATTATTTTTTCTCGTTTCATACGGAAACAGTTTAAATGTACTTACGGGGTCTAACATAATATTATATTAAGTTCTAGAATAATTATAATCACTAGTATATTGGGCGTAAACACATTATCTGAAGAATTCTGTACGCAAAGGAAAGGGCACATGTCGGAATTTTTTAATCGACTGAAGAGTGATTTACTCGATAGGTTGATAGTCATTTATTTATGTAATCCTTCTCGTCCCACAGCTGGGCAAAGAGGGTGGTGGGAAATATCTCAGTTTTTTTAGTAATATAACTCAAAAATATGATAAGCGTCTGTTTTTAGCGAGGAATGACATGAAAAATATGAATTTCGTAAGTTTTAGTAAGTAGTTAGTATGACTTGTAAATTAAAAAGTATTATTTGTGATCATGATCGAAGAGAATGCCTTATAAAAAATAAACGAATCTGCTAAAGTAAAAAATGGTGATATTTGACATGTAAGCATGTGCCCCTCTCCTATCCTATTAGACTTAATTGTGTATCAGAAATAGGAAGTTTGCGTTTATGTATTTATATTATCATTAAAATTGACATAAAATTCATTGTGGAAAATTGATAAGAGCTTATTAATTAATTGCAAGTTAATTGGAATTGTCCTTAATTTTGTGGTCCTGACTGTCACTTGGCCCACGAACAAAACTAAGGCTTTCTACACACATCTGCGGGCCAGCAAGTGCCCCACGAAATTTAGTTTAAACAGTGCGTACTTGCAATTAGCGGTACATTAATATATCTAAAACGTTTCAACGCTATCTGAACGCCATCTGTGAGTACTCCTAGTACTGCAATTGATGTAAGCATACAAAAGACTAGGGACAGAAAACCCAAAATCTATGTGGTGTGGTTTCGCCACCCATCGAGAGAGGACGCCACTGTTTTAGAATATTGGATCCAGCACTCGAAAAGATTCCAGATTGTATCGCTAATTTACGAACAGCAGTACGATCTGTTACTATGTTAAACGGAAAATGAAATCATATTTGTTTAGGTCTAAACTTCGAACTGCTGAGACTTAACACTTTTAAGAACATTACACAAAGTCATATTTTAAGAGAGCTAATTCGGGTAAATAGTTCTGGCCCGAATATGTGTATAGATACGTCGCGATAGTGGTGGAACTCACAGACCCCAAATTTCATTTTTGATTCAATTTCGTTTTCAATTTCATATAATTTCGACCCACTAACGCATTATAAAACCCTTACAAAACAATTTATAACAAAATAATAGAATAATAATACTTAGTCTGACTCAGGACTATCTTTTAAATTATGTTTATCATGTTTTTTTTTCTCATTATTACAACTAAATCTTAATAATATCAGCTACGCGTAAAGATCAGCATAAATATGTTCATTAATACAAATTATCGTAAATTGTATAATCATAATATGTCTGAATCGTTTGTGGCGTAGTTGTCTTCGTATTGTGCTAATTTCATGCCGTCTTTTCAATGCTAGCAACGCTATTGAACGAATAAAAACTACATACGAATTTAGAATATTTAATTAAGGCAAAATTTGGAGTTTCGTAGTTTAGAATTAATTTTATCATATTTTATTCGATACGCGTCGGTATCTAGTCGGCTAGCAGTGAGAAGACAGACGCGTTAACCACCTCGGTCAGTAAGAGCCAGGTCACATCGGCATCGCTCAGGCACCGCACCGCATCGTGTGGCGTGGCTCTTACCCGCACGTGACGTCACAAGCCCCGCCCATATCAAAATCACATGACTTGATTACTTACTTTGACTTTATACTTTATTTTTCTATATAATTATCTCGATGTGTCTTCACTTCAAAGTAACACTTAAATCGTCGCAATAACTTTGTAATGTAAGTTATGCCTTTTCATTAGTTCAGTGAGAATAAGCTATTTCGTCTAGATATACTAATATAGAAACCATACGCTCAAATCAGCCGTTAAGGAAATCTTTCCTCTTTGTGTTATTCTAGAATACGGTGCGGCGTTGTTTTTCTGTTTAATTTTATGTTAAAATACGAATCGAGTGATTATAGTTAGCTAGCAGATTCAAGAGATTGCGTTGATAACTTTTACGTCACATTGTACCACACTGAACAATAAAACAGTGAGCAGTCATGAAAACTAATGCAAAAAGATGACGATAAGATACGTATCGATTACATCAAGCAATCGATTGCAGTATTTTTATGTTAAATATATTAATTTCTTTGTCAATTTGGTTGGATTGACATGATGATCGTGGTACTTTATCCTCGTTATGTGCTTTGTAAGAAGCAGGGTGAATGACGTCACACATATGACATATCGGATCAAGCCTCGTATATAGGGTATAAAAAGATTGTGCACTCCGCATACATAAACCAAGTAGGTATAGTGAATATATATTGAATTGAATTAATGATTAACTCTGCCAACAAAAATAATCTACTACGTAAAATATTCATGGTTCTCACGAAAATACTGTTTTTTAAGATATATAAAATATATAGCAGTTGGAGCTTTATGTGAGATAATTTTCATTTTATAAGGTAAACTTCAAAGTGCACCTATATTCGTAAAGTTCAGAAAGTGTCTTTTTACACCCGATATAAGATAAAGAATAATTTATCGTGTAAAGTCGATGAGATAACTTTAAGAGCATATAAACTACGGATTCAGCTACCGGATAAAACTATCTAAGTATGTATAATATATAATTTAGGTATATGAAAGACACGTATTTTTTCCAAATGACCCAGTGGTTGCGCCGCGAGAGTGCGTGAATAGAGATCTACAGAGCCATGCGACCGCCACATTCAGCTCGTTGTCACAGCGCAACCACACAACAATTACTATATTAATAACCTATATTTAATGTTGTAACATTCAATATTTCGTTTCACTAGAGATTACAAGGAGAGTTAGTTCGATAAAGTTTTAGCTGTAATAAAAGCGGGACTGTGAAAGATTGCGTTCGGCCATTTCTATGAAACATTAACAATATTTAAAATCTTCAAACATTTATAGACAAATATCTATTGAATTGACGTTTATTAAATGCCCAAATACACGTATGTATAACTTGCTTGTATAATAAAGTGTATATAATTTGAGATTATAATAAATATCGGAATACTGCCATACTAAACTTTGTATTGAATAATGCGGTCCACAGCCATCTATATTACCCATCGAATTATATCCATAATATATTTTCTAAAATGACGCTATAAGACGAACGCTACCTTTCTAACAAGACTGGTCCCGCTTATGAAGAGGCAAAACATTCTGGGCGAAAATGGTGTATTTTAACCTAACTACTATCATTGGGAAAACTTTTTAACACTATACACTATATAGTTACACGTTTGTCCTGTCGCCGAGTCGTGTTCACCACGGTGTATACCGACCATATGTTCCTATCTGGTGTCAGTAAGACTGTGATCAGACGATCACGATCTTAGTAAAGCAATTGCCGTTGAATAAACGTCATCTAGTTCGCTAAATAGTTAGAGCAACCCGAGAACAGGACGCGAATCACGAACGTGTAACCAACGTTTCACATCGCACTAGCTCTTACAAGCATGGTAATAAGGGTGATATATTACAATAGGTTAGATGTGCGGATAGACCGATGGCTGGTGGCGGCATCACTGCGATTGCGGGTCGCACTGGAGAAGGCGCACTATGGAGGGGTCGCTCTTAGCTCCCTCTATGAACTCCTCGAGTGAAAGCTTACCGTCCTTGTTGCGGTCCATCTGGCGGAATATCTTGTCGGTTCGCTTCTCGGGCGTCGATTCGTCTTCCGGCATTTTCATCACGCTTCCCACCATTTTGTAGATTGCCTGAAATGTGTAGTTGTATCGGTTAGTCGCTAGATGTCATTGGGAATTAGAAACAGTTATAGCTAGATCAGCGTTTAATGCTGAATGCTAGACATATAAATTCTGCTAGGTACGACATGATTTCACTCTTCCCTTAACACTTTTACATTAAAAAAACCCTCGTTTTGGAGAAAGTTTACATAGAAAAAAGGAAAACTTTTTATGCAAAATGGAAAGCACTTCACTACTTTAATGCACCTAATTTAAAAAGTTGTAATAAATGACGTAGTTCGTGTCTTCTTGTAATGTGTAGTTTCAATTTCTGCTAATGCATGAAGAATATTTAGCAGAATATTTTATAATAAAAAGGCAACTATTCGCAGCCGAACATAAGTTATGTAATTTTATACTAAAGCTTGGTTTTATACAATGGTTTGGTCCTGAGGTCAAATTTAGAGATTTTGATTGGTCGCTTTTTGTCACGATTGTTTTAAAATTGTTACCATGCCGACATAATTTATAACCTGTCATAATCATACATTAAGGATTAAGTTTAAATACTTAATCCTTAATGTAATCCAAACTCTTTGGTCATAATAACAACGATAACTTTTGATACGAAGTTGCTATCGTAAGTTTCATAAATTCTCTGAAATTTATCTTTTTTTAGTATCTACAAGTATCTGTAATTTATTTGGAAATTTTTGAAATATAATCATGAAAGTTTGAAAACAATCGTTTGACAAATAAGACATTCATTATAGATCTATATCGGTTTCAATCATCATCCCCATCAGCCTATAGCAGTCCAAAGCTGGACATGGCTTCCCTTAATGGACGCTATTGCGCCCGCATATGTCCTATATCTGTTTGCCTATGAAAATCGAATAAGTTTTATAATGTAAGAATGTATAAGTATGTATATTGGTATGGATGGATTGATTATTATTAGAAAAGTCTAGCAGCCAGTATTTGTCTAGTATATTATACTCACTGTAACGATTTCCAGCATCTCCTGCCGTGAAATGTAGCCGTTCCCATCTAGGTCGTACATAGAGAATGCCCACTTGAGTTTCTGCTCTAGTTTCCCACGAGAGGTAACGCTTAGCGCGCATAGAAACTCCCGGAAGTCTATCGTGCCGTCCCCATTCGCATCAAATGTTCTGAACACGTGCTCTGCAAACTATAAAAAGGTATTTGTTAAATTTGCATTCCTTCTAATATTATACTGGACAATAAATAAATAATGCTGATAAAATTATACTTACGCAAATTCAAACTAAAGTGACTTCTCAAGCTATGCAGGGAGTAATCGTTAAGTGTGACCAGGCGATTGTTCCGTTACTATTGCAGATATCAATTCTTTTTAACTGATATCGAAAGTGCGTTACCTAATCAGTAAAATGATATCAATAACTTTTTGAAAATCAAACGAGAATCAGTTTAAAATTATTTGATATCTGTTATAGTTATTGAATTATCGCCTGGTCACACTTAACGATTAAACCCTATATATAAGCTAGTCAGTAATTAGACACATCATCATGAAGCCCCAAACTGAGCAGAGCATTTATTTAGCGTGACTGGTGTACTACTTGTATATTCTTTTTTTTGTATCAATACATACATTTATGGAAACCCGAGACAAACATATTAACAATTCATACAAAAATTTGTATCGCAGCGGAAATCGAACATTGTATTTACTACATATAAATAGAATATCAGTCATGTGGTTCCTATAATAATAACTCTGCGTAGTTTGGGGCTGTATGATGCTGTGTGATATTGTCCACCATTTTCTTTCTGCGAATCTATAAAGGAGAATGCCGAGAACCCGTACCAATTGCGTCAAAACCGAATGTATCCCATGAAAATATTTTTTTTATAAATGACATTAACTTTTTCTGTAGTTTTACACACCGTCGGGATTAATAATCAAGTAAAAAAATAATTGGTTGATTTGGTTTCCGCCCCACGCCACCATTAGACTGCAACCACCAATGATATATACGTTACTATGGCAACAAACATTGATGTAAAGTGTTACTATGGCAATAACCCTCATTTTTATTTTGACTGTAGAATCGACTAAAAACTTAATGGAGATTTTTTTTTGACGCACTTACTTTAGTCTACCAAGACTAGACCGAGCGCCATACATCAGACGGCATTCTCCTTTGTCAAAAACTTTACATAATCTAGTTTTTAAGGGTTCAAAGCTCTGCTATCTGTCTGTAACGGGCTGCATCTCATTAAGCGGAACTGGTTGAGAGTTGAAAATTTCAGTTTATATTCAAGGATTTAAAAGGTACACATTGTTTAGCTTGTACGATGGTGCGGAACCCGTCATGTGCGAGTCCGGCTTGCATTGACCGGTTTTTTTATTGAAGCTTACCTTACTGGCATCACCATATGGGAAGAAGTTCCCGTATATTTTCTTGAATTCTTCCACGGAGAGGTGGCCGCTGGGGCAATCTTTGAGAAAGCCCTTGTACCACTCTTGAATTTCAGCATCTGCAATATATACAAACTTTGTTGAGGAACCAGAGTGATAAAAAAATTGCTACGACAAAATTTTGTGACATCTAATATTGCACGCATAATCTAAATTATAATTTACATAATTATTATATATTAATTTACATAAGTAAAATATAGTTTGATTACGAATTGAAGATATTCAGGGTGAGTTAGAATTTGTATGTTATCTTGCAGAACGTAAAAAACATTCAAATCACACATGTGGTGCAGTGGGCGAAGGTCAGCCTGAGACGAGGAAGGTGGCGGGTTCGATTCCCGCTGCGGGAATCATGTAACAAATTTGCATTTATTTTTTTGCAGATGTTTGTAGTGGACTAGAAAACACCCAGACCTGGGTGTCTGGGAGGTCTGGGTGTTTTCTAGTAGATACAGAAAAAAATGTATGTGGTTTATCAGTCATGTGGTTCAGATATAACAAGCTTTGCTTAGGTTGGGCCTACATGATGATGTGTGATAGTGTGTCCAGCATTATTCATTGATTATTATTTATTTATCAGATAATTATGTACATTTTCAATAATTTTTACAATCATTAATATCATTAAATAGGTTAATTTATAAGAGTGCTTTGATTTAGATTTTCCCTTTCATTTACTATCAGTTATGCAAAGCTTAAATTGTACTACGCATTTTTGATTCAAAAAAAAATATTTTTATCTTTTTAATAAAAATATTTTTATCGTTGAATAGTGTCATGTTATAACAAGTTTTGGCTCAGTTCGTTATTCTTTGAAAGTATAATTTAGCAAACCACCCCATAACAGTTTGGATGGGAGACCTCTAAATGACAATATTTTACAAGACAACATACGGACCAAACAAAGAAGCAAAATATCTACATCTTCGTTAAAATGCATGTTTTTGTAAATAACATTAACGATTGGCCAAGTCAGTTCTGTGTTCTGTGTAAATATGTAGAACATGATCAGTTAACAGAAATAGGATACTCGTATCCGGCGATGCAATTGTTTAATTGAATATTATATCTACTTATTCGTTTGGTAGTCAATTTCTTCATAGAATATGAATCCAGAGTTATTTTATAGTAGCTTTAGCCCGCGTCCGCGCTTGTGCAGTATCATATTAATAATAAGTAGCCTATGTTATTCTTGTGAGCGACCACCACTATCACATCGGCCCATATCAGTCGTGTAACATTTCAAATCGATCCGTTCAGTAGAATTGGTGTGAGGACCAATATTTATATTAGACATTGTATGTGCAACCTTTATAATCAGACCACTAAACTGATTTTGATAATATGCATATACTTTAACCCTAGAAAAGGACTGGGAAGTTACTTAAAGCAATACTGGCAATACCTAAAATGAACCGTGTAAGAACTGCGTGGTAGACAACTGTAAGTGGTGTAGGTAATCATCATTAACATTCTCATCAGCAAGTAGCAGTCTACTGTTGGAAATAGGCTATCCCTAATAAGTAGTGTAATAAGCACACCGAATAGGTACAAATTAGTACTCACATAACTCATTAAATGACATGAAACTTGTCCCATAGATATCCAGATAACCCCGCGCTGGTATTGTCTGGGAGTGTAATTTGTTCTAACCTCCATCTTCAGAGCCCTAGCCATCCTAACCGATCAGGTGCAACCTGCCAACTAACAAACGGGGCTCTGGCGGCTGATTGCGGCATAGCGCAGTCTTAAACTGGGAAAGCTAGATTCCCTTCACAGCCGATGGGCATCAGCGTCGCTGCTTTGCGATCCCAAAATGCCAAGGGTGGGGATTATAGGCATATCCCTCTTCTTACTGGGGGGAGGCCAATGTCCAGCAGACTATATAGGATGGTGGTGATGATGTATCAATTCTTGTGTACTATGGATCCTGTGTAATAGGATTTATCAGACACCCAGGTCCAAGACCATTTTTTGTAAAACAAGTAGCTAAACGTCTCCGACGAGAATCGAACCGCCGAACTCTTGCCAGCCAGCTAGAGCTCCACCAACGAGGCTTATAACTAAATGTAAAAAAAGTCACCTGAAAATTCGGTGTTCTGCTTCAAATCTTCCAGCACTTCCGGCTTCAGTTTGCTATTCTGTTTACCCATCTTAGTTTTTTCGTTTGATTTAATGTAGGAAGTTATAAATATGCAGCACAACCTTGTTTCGTTTAGTTAGTAAACTCTTGTGCCCTAAAACATAAAAAAAACGAAAATACAATTAGAATAAAAATCACAAGAAAAATTATTTCAACTCACCACAGTACTTAACCTTTTACATGCGCGTCAGTGAGTAGTGTGAGTCCCGACCGAATAATGTATTATTGTAGTATTAATGATCAGCAATTTTGCTTTTGTAATATTAGAACGTATAAAATGGGCTTACTGTGTGATTTGCGCAACATGTTCAATTCAAGTAGACTTTGATGATATAAGAATAATATAACAGGCGTCAGAAAATGCCCTTTATAGTAAAATTTCCATAAAATATGCAGCACTGTGCTGCATACATTACTATCGCTATTTACGCACTTTGCAGCATCTATCATAGACAAAAACAAACGTTTCTGCAGCACGAGTATACAGTGCTATTGGACATGATTTCGGTGAAATCGCTACAATAAATTACGCAAAATGCATTTACCTGAAAAGCACCCTTCTCAAAATCAAGTTAATTGAACATGTTACCGTGTTAGACGACACAAAATAAATTATTGGATATTTTTTATAATTTGTATATTATACATGAATAGGCAAAATGTGAATCATTAAAAATATGTATTCTTAAATACAACAGACTATGGGAGGTGGTTACTCTTTTACCGTGCCTAGCTATAGATCGAAGGGCGCCTTGTAGCGCTTAATACAGTAAAATTAAATGTAAATGAGTATAATACGAAATGTAAATATTTAAAAAATAGACTTCAGACTTAGATATTCTGTAATGTATGAAGCGGGGAGGCCGGCGCGGCGTTGCGGCAAGAGCGAAACGACGACCGAGCGCTCCGGCAAAGTCCAACTATATACGTGAAGAACTCAGTACAGTTTTGTCAAGACAGTTTTCGTCAGAGAACATCAAACGAAATTTAGCCATTTTTTAAGCCACGGTAAGTTGTGCTCGGACTAAATTGTAAATGCAATTAATGTTGAGAATATTCCGGACAGATATTTTTGCTCTGGAATAATATCTAACAGATTGTGCGCCTATTGCAGCTATTTTTATTACCTTAAAGTACCGACCTATAACTAGTACATGAATTATAATAGTATAAATAATACACCGCGATACAAATTAATTGTGCTTGAAGCTTACACTATAATAAGAATTACTACTTTTAAGTCTATTACAAAATTATACATTAATAGTAGAAAATTTTGAAAGAACTACTCGATAATATCTATCTCGTACACGCTTATATTAATGTTAGAATGTTTATGCGAACAAATTTAAACGTAATACAAAACTAATTTATGATGAACATTAATAAAATACCTATCAAAAAAAACATTTCTTCTTTGAGAAGATAAATAAAACTAATAAAATTATCCCCAATCATAGGACTTGTAAACTTAAATACTGCATTACATTTAAAAAATGCATTTTAAAAACTTAATCACAAACATTCAATACTAAAATAAATAAATAAATAATTGTTATCAAACATGGCACGCTAATGGTAACGAGCCCTAATCATTAACATCTAGACTGAAAGTTTAAACACTACTGAATTAGTACAGAGATCAAAAATAGCTATTATAATGAAGTGCATGTAAGTACTCTCGAGGATCTTGGAATGGCGAGGAGATAGCAGGTTCTACGGCCCAGAAGGCTAACGACTACCAAGTAGCCACACTTACAGTTATAGCAACTGACACATAGGCCTGGGTCGCGTCAATAAATAAACAAAAACAAAACGAATTGACAAAATATTATAGAAATTTCATTTCTCGATTGAGATATGTTATGACCTTGCATGAAAGCAATTCGAAATGTTACTTGTTCATGAGTTTTAAGTGGAACCGGCGTAGTCGGTGATGACTAAATACAAGTCCCAGTAAATGGTCGATTGTGATATGTTTGAACAACACCCTGTAGCGAAAGCTAACCCTCGGATTCAAAGTGACAATTATTTGATCCCTTTTCCCTACTTGTAAAAAATCAGTCAATTTAATTCAGTTTTGTTTTGTCTACTTGAATTGGTTCCACATTTTCATAAGTCCAAACCAATCGAAAAACAATTTATGTGGTATATGACAAATTGAAAATGAACGGGTAAAAATAAATTGTAGATATAATATTAATATAATTAATATTTAACAAAATGCAATATATAAATTACTAACTATAACAAAAGTAATGCAATAGTTATGTGGAATGTCTCAATACAAATAAGGGATAAATTACAACCAGCACACACAAAAAAATGGCCGTTTCTGAACGAGATTTCTGTGTTTCCTAAATCATCTTTGACCATGAAAGCTAGAACACAAGAAACACATGTTGTGCATTCTTGTTTTATCAATCACAGAGGACATGGCGGTCAGAAACCCAGTTAATCTCGAATTTTCCCTAATTTCAAAGGTGAGAGATGCACTGAAAGAAAATTGTATCCTACCCAAGCAAAACAATGAAGAATCGCGACCCTTCAAGTGCTGTGGCCATCGGAACAAAAAACAAACAACGTGACACGATACACTTTAAGCTAACAAAAATTATTTTCTAAACAATAAAGGACTAGGGCACACAAAACAATTTGAATTTCGTTAAGTTTTGGCCACTTTGGCATAATAACTAAACGCAATTATTAGGAAAAAATTGTATAGATAGGAATAGCCTAAAGAGATTTTAATAAAAAAAGAAAAGACGAACGTAAACTATGTACAGAGAGAACTAGAAGGCACAGTTAGTAGGGAAATGACGTGAATTCTTAAATAAAGAATTCAATTCTGAAGAAGAGGCGTTACCGGATATCCGTGGCCTAGTATAAGAGAAAGTTGGATGAAGCACCGAACGCAATGGATATTCAAGCTTGAAGTCAGATTAAACTGAGCCGAAATAGAAGATCCCTGAAGAACAAAGTTACGAATAACATCGACTACCTAACACCAATATACGAAATAGACAAAAATGTTGAAAATTTCACTGTAAGTTACATTAGTGGACAGAATTGATCAGATTGTAAGCGTGATCAATATACTCTGTAGATCTGCGTGCATTAAGTAGGTACTTTGCGAGTGTATTTTTAATCAATCTGACCGATTCCGTACCTACACAATTACTACTCTAAATGCCTTAATAGTATAAAACGTTAAGATTGACATTAGATTATACTGTGCAGTTATAGTAATTCTTCGTCGGACAGAGTAACATCAATAGACCGAGTATCGTAGGGAAACATATAGACTCTAACAGAGAAACGGTTCGGACACAATACTTATTCAATTACAGAAGTGGACAATCCGACAGCGAAAGACTTTTTATTATCAAATATTTTTATAAAAAGGAATGGACATTACAATTTCTGAGTTAATTAATTCATTGACGTTAATTTCGTTCCACAAATATTTTATCTTAAATTTAAAATACTTTTCTCTTAATCGACCACATTACGACATGTCAGGAATTTATAAAAAGCACGGCTTTATTTCGCCTCAAGTGGTGGAGAGCAGCGAGTGTTGTCAAAGGTGCATACTAGTTCGCGGCCGAGAATGCCGGAGCAGATCACACACGCATTTGCATATTGATCCTCCCGTCTTGCACGAATATACTCGCAACATTTCGAGAAATATCTTGATTCAAGTTTCTCAAATAGTGACTATGTTGTATATGTACCGGATCACGGCCGACGATCGATATATCTACGAGCGGCGAGCGGATGAGCGCGTGCTATGCCGACAGTGACGAAACGCAATCAGTTTAAAACACCTTCCAAAAGTCTTTACTTTTATCACGTACCTAATTACCACAATCTTTTATAAACCCTAAAAAACCCTCAGAAGTGCAAATAATTTCGACGCGAGACGCAGTCGTTCGTATACTGTTGCGTGAAAAATAAATAGCCTTGTACGTCTTGAGACGAGGCGCCGTCGGTTTATCGTAAAATACAGGGGTAGTAGGTAACAGGCGGGGAGGGGGAGGGATCTATGTTTATTAGGTGGGGCGCTTAGGGCGCGAGCATCTTGGAGAGTTCCTCATCCTGGAGACAGCCCTTGAGGAACTCATCTTGAGTCAGCTGTCCGTCGTTGTTCTCATCCATCTTGGCGAAGATGTTCTTGGCACGCTCCTCCGCAGAGTCGGCTGGCCGGTTACTTGAGCAAGCGCCGAGCATGTCGTAGATGGCCTGAAATTACCGTCAAGTGAAACATTAATCAATCACGAAACTAAAGCTTTGTTAGTTAATTCTAGTTGATTCAGGTATTTTGTTGTCACGATTTGGATATTATTGGTATGCGCAAACCGACGAGAAATAGCAATCTTTAAATTTACCAACTACATTTACGACAAGACATTTAATGGTCGATAACTGAGTTAGAATGAGAACTTCTTGACGTAAAGTTGTCGGTCTCTAAGTTTTGGAATTTTACGTCGGTAAATTAGAAATGCGCTGCCTTGCCGTCCGCCAGTAAGATTACGCACGTTGCTGTAACAACCTTAAACTCAAGAGTCTGGCGTCGAAATATTAGATGACCCTTTAAACATAAATAATAAGACGTCGCAAAATTATGCGGCTTTTTATTGATACGATGTAATAATCATGAGACTGTACTTTTTTACGTATTATCTAGAGGTCACATCAAAGTTACATTGACGTGCTAAAAATAAATCAGATAAAACATAATAAATTTAAATATGAAATTTTATGTTTACTATGTTTGCGTTAAGGAGGCGGTCGTTGAAGCTGCTACACAGTTTTTACTTTTGCAGTTTCATCGTACATATTTGTAACCTAATACTAAGTTTATGTTCTGAATAAATAATTTTAAAATTTTGAATTTTTTTTTTGAAAATGTATTAGTTGAATTATATTTCACAAGGTTCCACCGATTTCGCTAGCGAGGTACATAGGAAAAAAATAGTTTATTTGTTAAATGATCTATAACTGTTCAGTAGTTTTAGAGTGAAGGAGGAATACATCTTGCCTTTGCAATATCGCATCCTAGGTTTCTATGTCATGTCAATGTCAAGTTACACAATACATATTATGATCGACTACAATAGCCGACTCCGAGGCTAATGTTAGTGTGGTAGTCGACAGGTGAATCGCATTGTATTGGTCTAGATGCAAGCGTGTACTATCTTTACGCCCATGTGGGCGTCGGTCGATATATCTAAAGCTCTGTTATTGGCTTGCAAACTTGCATATGGCTGAGGAAGTTAATGTTACTTATAATGCAAGTAAATAAACATAGACAAGACAAACTGTATCTGTACTGTATATTAAGGTTTCATCAGTAACAGAGTATGCACATACTACTCTACTTTAGTGAGGAAACTGTTTTGAGACTAATAAAACCGAAAATCTTAGAACACTCTCTTAATACATCTGAAATGATTTGATTGAAGTAGTTCAACAAAATATTTTGAGAATATTTCATCGACCTCCAATGGAACCAAATATAAAAGAAATTAAGCACAATGAGCGTTCTCTTTATAAGAGTTGTATTATTTATATTACCTGCTAACTCTAGACAAACACGATGTAAAGAAAATATTAACCAAATAAATTATATTGGTTATGACTGATGCGAAGAAGAAAATTATCACTACAAAATATTTTAAGTTATCAAAATTAAAACGATGTACGTCACTTGTAATTGGTGGCCAAAATGAAGTGCCACAGAAGGAATTCCGTTAATGCTTTTAGCTTGTATGTGATAGAAAATCCAATAAAATTCGAAATTATTGATGTAAACAAAATAAACGACGACTTAAAACCCACCAGAGTTGATGACTAGCTCATTCGAAAAGTAGATGATGAAGAAGAAGAAAAATAACGTCATAAAACAAAATAACACCATGAAGCCCATACAGAGAAGTAAAAGCGAGCTGAATGTTGTCGTTGAAAATATCGGAACTCGTTAAAAATTGGCACAAAAGAAAAACCAAGCAAAAGCATTTCCAGCGCCAAGTCTATTAAAGTCCAGTTTAAATACAGCAGGCACTGGGACGGTGGAAATTGGTCAAAGCGTTGCATTGCTTCGGTCCATCAAAATGTCAGTTACATTCCGATTGGACTTTTTATCGGACCCCTGGTCCGAGCTCGTTCATTCAGACAGAGAAGGGAATTTCGTAAATCGGATTAGTTCCATTAGACTTATGTTCTGAGAATTGGTACTTTCGTCATTGAAGTGCTTTGCTTTGTTGTGATTGTGATTCTGGTATAGATTTTTCCTACAGCTTAAATGGAAACGGTATCTTGAGACATTCATCTACTTGAGCTTCTTTATTATGCCTTCGTATTGACATCTTATGTGTGATTGGAAATAAAAAGAAGCTCAAGGACTTTATTGATATTTTGATTGAACTGCCATAACTAAGACTGGACAGGGCTAGACGCTTAGAAGATAGACATTTTATAGCACGAGTAATAACTAGGAGTGCCTTGCACTTTTAAGACTGGTAAATTTCCAGTTCGAAGACAATATAACTAATTGCTTTAGTTTGAAAATACAGTCATTATCTGACTCAAGATTTGTTGAAAGTTTGCCGCTGCAAGTCGCAATACCGGTATTTAGGAGTTTCAAAAGCTAATATTATCACGATCGATGCCAGTTCGTCTATCTCGAGTCGATGGTACGTAACTCCGGTTTGAATCTGTGGTTCTGATCCACAAACTGACGAAGTTTGCGCCCGAGACCGCGAATCCGGGAGACGACGGAGAACTTCTATTAGACGCTTTAAGAGCACTTACGCGAGCACGCTCCGGTTAATATAAGATGCACAAGAATAGTAACAAGATAATTATGTTTAACGAAGTAAACGGTTAGTAATAAATAACACGATAATTTTACTTATAATGGAAACCGCAACAAAGTCGATTTTAAAGATTTTTATCAAACATATGCAAAGAACGATTATGAGATCCTATATTACGATTATTAAAGTTTTATTATCATCAAAATGAATATCATCATCATCAGCTTATAGCAGTCCACTACTGGATATAGGCCTCTCCTAATTCCTCCATTGTGTCCTTTTATTAAAGTTTAAAATAACTAAAATGCATTCTCAACACAATTATTGCACAATAATTATTATATGTGTAATTAAGGTGTTGAATAGAATTATTTCGGAGTTTGAAGATTACAGCAGGAGGACGAAGTAAAAAGAGAACGCAATTTTTTCGTCATTTTTTGGAACAATGCTTCTAGCAAACAAAGAAGGAAAACGAAGAAGGATTGAGGAATAATCTAAGGGCTTGTTAGGTATAACTATAGGTATAACAGTTTACGATTGTCTAATCAACAATGACTAAGATAATAGACAATATATAATATAACTGAATACGCGTGCGCATAATTCCATCTTCTAATATAAAGGGGTTATTTAGCAAAAAAAAGAAAAATAATAAAAAAAAGTATTTTATTATTTATAACAAGTAGTCTCTATATCCATTTTTAAGCCCCTAGCATCAAAATTTGCAGTCTCATACAAACGTCAAACTCCTAGATTAAGGGGTTATAGGGGGTAAAAGTTATTTTTGTTGTTTTGTACCGAGACTAGAGCTTACATACCAAATCTCAGTTTTCTAGGACTTCAGGAGTATCCTCAGAATTTTGATGATCATTACTGAGTCAGTGACGAAGTCGGGGTCTTCTAGATATCAATCCTAATATCGTAATCCTATCCTACTCCTACTATATAATATTATAAATGCGAAAGTTTGTAAATATGTATGGATGTATGGATGGATGTTTGTTAGTCTTTCACGCGAAAACTACGGTACGGATTTGCGTGAAACTTAGAATATGCATAGTTTATGACCTGGATTAACATATAGGCTACTTTTTATCCCGGTACCAAGCGAGCGAAGCCGCGGGCAGAAGGTATTAATATTACAAATATGATAGTGTGAATGTTTGTTAGCACATATCTCCGTAGCCACTGAACATATTTAGATTAAATTTGGTACGTAGATAATTTAGGTTTCCAGAATAACACATAGGTTTATTTACATATATAATATAACATTTATATATATAATATAAAATTAACTTCTGAGGGAGTAAACAGGGGTGGCTAAGTTTGTAAGAGGAACAAAAAAACTTTACCTTCGACTTGAAATTTTGCACACAGACTCTGAATAAAAATAAATGAACACCTGTTTCAGGAGTTTTCGCAATCAACACTAAGGGGGTTAACGGGGGTAGCAAAGTTTGAATGAGGAACAAAAAATTGTTACTAGAAATTTTGCACTTTTTTTTGCTCTACTAAAAATAATCAAACAACTATTTTAGTATTTTTTGCAAATCAACGACGAAGGGGTTTAACGTTGGTGGCAAAGTTTGTACGGGGAACAAAAAAAAATGTTCTCCTATTGACTTGAAATTATGCACAGACACTCAAATGATAATAAATAAATAGGTTTTAGTTAAAGTGCTGAATCAATTTGAATGAATTTTGCAGATGACCCTAAAAAGTACATTTGCTACTTTTTGTAGCGAAAATAAAACTTGAAGAGGGTATGATAGGGGATGAAAGTTTGAAGAGGGAACAAATCATTTCTCAAATTAGGTAGGTTTATAATAATTCATCATACTTAACAGGCTGTTGAATCGGTGACCAACGCAAACAGGAGTGGGAATGGAAACGAAATACGGAGTGAGAGTGGGAACGAGAACGGGTACGGCTAGGTAATGCAGTAATAATATGTTGGTACTTTTTATTCCGCGCAAAACATAAAAATCAAATAAACCTTTGTGTAAATAATTAAACACGTTTTGGCACATAAATTTCCACGCGGGCGAAGCCGCGGGGCGCAGCTAATAAAATCTAAAGTATAAAAGCTATTAAACTTTGAAAATGAAACTTTGCCTGTTTAATGAGCCTACTATTGACATTAGATCCCGAGAATTTTGTTAATTAATAGTATAATACAAACCCAACTTTCAAAAAAACTGGCCAAGTAGAGTCAGACTCGTGCAAGCAAGGTTCCGTACGTTTTACATTGTATTTACATTGTATGAGAGCATCACTAAAATATTTATTTTATTCTGATTTTAGTATTTGTTGTTATAGCGGCACCAGAAATACATCTGTGATAATTTCGACTGTCTAGCTATCACGGTTCATGAGATATAGCGTGGTAACAGACAGGTAGACAGACGGACAGTGGAGTCTTAGTAATAGGGCCCCGTTTTTACCATTGGATACAGAAAAAAACTACTAAACTCTTCGAAAATAGGTAAGCTGTGCCTTAGCGCTTCGCTTGGCTCGTCTTGGCAGGTTTGTGAAGAACTGAACCAAAAAGACATGCAATTACCTAATTCATTGAATTAAATGGTGAAAAAGAATAGGCAAAACTCCACTTCGATCCGTTAGCGAATTTATGAGTTCAAATATTCTATCTTACACATTTATTATTGAGCAGGTTTGAATTTTTAGGATATAAAAATACTGTGAACTTTCAGTTTAGAATACCCAAGCGTCCTTATATTTCCAGAGGTTTTATGAAAGCGACAAGAGTGGAATCCGGTGAATAGTCACAGGGTTTTAAAAGCTAATAATGGGACTTGAAGCTGGTTTATTTTCTTTCATTGCGTTTAATATGAAAGTGAACAAGCCACTGGGAATACTTGCACCATCTTTGACCTCCTCCACTACCGAGTGGCATATACTAACGGTTTTTGAAGAAGCAATTTTAGCGCAGACTAAGAAAGGTTAAAGGCAGTGTTCATTTTATGTCACGTTCTCTTTATGTTTCTTTCATTAAAACCTTATTAGCTTTCTGACGCCGACGGTGACGCATAGCAGAGCGACTTTTGGCTAGTGTTGTGAGAGATTACATTACGGTAATTGACAGCTGATGTGGCAGCAACACGGATAAGTTTTGTTGCCTAGATTTCGTTCTACTCGTAGTATAATATATCAGTAAGTATGTAGTTGGAACCCTAACTAAATAGAAAAACAGATTTTATTATTATTGTACACCATATATAGAATTTGCAAATTGTAAAAAAGGCATTAAACATAATAATGGTACAATGGGCTAAATAATATATAAAAAAAATCAGGCATTATTTGAAACGCCGAACGAAAAACGTATATTTTTATATCTGAAATAAAGGATTCAAAAACCGAGTCCAAATAGATATTTTATCAATCAGATAAGATTTTTTTTTTCATTTGAAAGAGGATTTGCAAGCAATTTTGGCGAAGAACGTAATTCTAACGCAATCTGCGAAGCGACATTTTCGAATCGGTTTCGACAGGGTGTCGCAAAATATGTTTATTACATGTATAAACTTTTTATAAAAAATAAACCGACTTCAAATAAATAATTTCTTACTTTTTGCCCTAAAGAATTTTGAAAATCGGTTCACCATTGACGGAGATGTTGGTGATCATAGAACGAAAATTACAAGTGAGGATAAGGTTCCGGGAAAAGTACCAATCCCCCACGAATAAAATTTATATGGGACCACCTGTGAAGAATACTCTTTCAAACAAAAAAAGAATTTTGAATATCGGTTTACAATTGACGGAGATATCGGTGAACATACATAGAAAAAAGTCGCCAAAATAAGGTTCCAACGAATTGAGAACCTCCTCCTTTTTGAAGTCGGTTAAAAATAGATTATTATTATTACTATTATATTATATATTATCTTTATAGTGTAAATTGGTGCACTAAGAAATGATTTTCCTTGCCACCAAAGACAAAGGAGTGTACTGGATATTTTGCGGACAAAGTCACGGGGCGCTTACTTGTAGGTACAGTATAAAAAAGAAACGATGCTTAAAATTCACTCGTCACACTTACTATTGTTCTATGAAAAAATACTTTATTCGAGACAACAACATGTCCCTGACATAACCTGTATTCTAAGTAAAGCATCACACTAAGCCATAGCCCGAGGCAATACTCCATATATAAATGTTTACGAAGCAGAGCAGTTGAGTTGGTAACGAGGAAAGCAATCACAAACTCCTGCTCGACTTATTAACGAGTTCACTATTTTGCAAATCAAAATATAGGAACAACATCCGACATGATGGATTATACGTGTTGAGATTTTGTATCTCAAAAGGATTATTTTATAACCATTCCAAATTTTGGTACACCCGTTTCACTTTCTTCTATAACTTCACCAGACTATAATCCTGTTTTTCTTTTTTAGTGAATCTATGTTCATATGTACCATTGATAATTAAAAATCAATAAACGTATGGCCAGGTGGAGTTACGATTTGCGAAAGGCTGCTGGTAGAATCTGGATGCGTAGAGTTCAAGACAGGGCGCAATGGCGCTCATTAGGGGAGACCATATGATGATAATAAAACGTATGAAGAAATAATAATAATAATTTCTTTTTTTTAAATTATTCTTCTGATTAGTTATAGTGGGTAAAAAAAGTTATAGTGGCGTGGAACAGACAGTTAGAAAAAGCTAGCTCGTTATAGTTATTGGCCGTTCGAGTTACCTTCGTCGTATCACAACATAACAATATGTGACGTGTACGTGATAAACTTTCTAAAAAATAAACTCCATCTTTTATCTCGGGTGTAAAAAATAATTGACATCAAAGGTTTTAGTTAGTTAAAAATAAAACAGAAATAAACCTTATTGGTTACAGCCAGCAAACACGATATTATAGTTGGATTTGCACTGTATATGTATAGCGATCATTTTTTACGGGAAAATATCCTTTCTTTTTGATGTTTGAAAATAGCCTTTCTTTTTGATGAAATCTGGGCAAAAATTTAATAAAAGCACGTTTACGCCAGAGCAAACAAATTATCACAAGGATTATATTATATGGAGCTCATGCTTATCCGCTTTAAGAAATAATATTTTCAAACATGCAATATTTTCTGCTGTATATTTATACTCTCACGACGCAAATGTTGTCTCACGCCTAACTCCTCCATAATATGCACCTCAGTATCACTAGTCGATAATTAATAATTATTCTGAGCAACGGTGCGACGCTAATAGAGAAACTTAGACAGGTGAGTGCATGGGGTAAGTACCTCCGCTAAATTAGTTTAATGTGCAAGTAAATTACGGTGAGCAAGTTTGCTTGGGTCACTACTTTACTCTCAAGGACTGGTGTATCTAGTTTTTAAGAGCAACCCTTTTAAGGGGCACTTAAAACGTGTTCTAGTGCCCAGGAGTTATAATGAATGGAAGTTATATGAACTTAAAATGTGGTTGAATCAATAATATAAATCCAACCCGTTATTTTCAGATATAATAAAAAATGCCATTAATGTACAAGAGACGATTAAAGTTTTGCATGTTACAAAGGAAGGCAAGATTTATATCGTTTGAAAGAGCGGGCATGCAAGAAAATATGCATAATTAATGCGGTTTACGTAACTGTTTTGTTGTCATCGCGCCAGTTCAGCAAACATTTAATGTTTCGACTGTTTTCATTATACTTGCTGCAAAATGTATCAGATACTTTTGTAGATTTTGTTATGGAATATATAATATTTGTAAGCTTAATGTCTGTAGTTTCTATCTATACCTACATATAATGTGAATGCATCTTGAATGTGACGAATGTACGTATATGATTGAAATAGCAAATAATCCTCTAGATTTTGCTAAGTACAGGCAGGATTAAATAATAAAAACTTAAAAATAACTGAACTGAACTTTACAACAACGCTTTGCAAACGATATTTTTTTCAGCTTATAATATATGTGCATTGCTATGTTTATTATGCCATGGCAAGAAACCCGATAAAAAGTCTCGGCTTTTACAGAATTTTCCAGTTAATTTTCCCGAGTCGTCAATTCGAGCCATGTTTTGCAAATATTACGCGTTTTAGGTTTAAAAAACTGCAGAGAACACCTTCAAAAGAACCAGTACCTCCTTTGCGAAATGACACGTCAATCGCAATAAAAATAGATAGACGTCCTAGCTAAAAGGGCGTGTAACGTGTCTACACTAGGACAAACGTAACTGTGCTAGCTTGGTGTCAAACTGTTCACCACAGTGTCAAACTATAAGTCTGATATGTTTCGCAGACGAGTTGGACAGGCAATGATTGGGAAATACAATGCATAATAGACAAGGCAGACTAATTGCTAGAATACTATAGATCAATACTGAACTTCTATCGTGACCCAGACAGGGGTTTGTCCGGTTTAGTTCGTACGATCGATCAGCGTTCAGAACCAGATAACGAACCCGCGAAAAAGAGTAGGTATTATTGGTAATTCTATTTATCTAGTTTAGTAAAAAAAATAACGGGTCAAATTAATCAAGGATATCTTCAGTATTGTTCAGTACGCTAATCTATTGAGGGTTCCGTATAGGGGTTGTCAGAGGGATGTCGTAATGTTACGTTTGGTACAGGCCCAATTTTTACAATCAGCATTCCACGTGACAGGTTGCAAGCCCATCACCGCTTTTATTGGAACGCTAACCTAGCACATGTTTTACGAGATTTTTGTGCCCCACGATGTTTTCTTTCACCGTTTCAATGGTGTATGGCCCGGATTGAATGTACAGTATGTAGAAATTATACAGGGAAAGGAAGCCTTTGCCCTGCATTGGGATCAAAACGACAGAATACTAAAGATAGATAGTAATATCACACCGGGACGTGCAGAACACTTACCTGAACAATCTTCGTCATTTCCTGGATGTCGATCACGCCATTACCGTCGACATCGTACATACGGAAAGCCCACTTCAATTTCTCTTCAGGAGTGCCGCTGGATGTCACATGAATCGCTTGGAGGAACTCCTATAACAAACGATCAATCTCGATATACATCGAGACTCGTACATAGAGCGCATTACAAGAGTTTGCCAGTCTCATGGCGCCAGGCAATACAATCGCAAATGCAAACACTCAAACACTCGTCGCTACTGCGTGTTCGTATATTATAATGAACGCCTCGTCGCATAGCTATATTTGTCTAATTGCACATGAAAGGCAATTATCACCCACAACCCGCTGACTAATAGACTAACGTGCAGCAAAATAAATCTAGCGTATATATATATGCATAAGTATCAACCACGTAATAGCATCAATTAGTGGTTAACATGAAATAATATGCGGTGATTCATTCAAAACGGGGCAGAGGGGAATCTATGTACGCACACTTAATTAAAGTGACTGTGCAGACAGTTTTGCGGTCTATATTTCCTTTCTAGACAAACTCTTGTGCAAGTTTCACTAGTTCTTTCGCTTATAATGTTTGGGGATAAGTACCGAACAAATTAATTATGTTATACGCTAAATTTTTAATGAGAGAGACGTTAATCTTTCATCTCTTTTCGGTACATTCCTGAACTTCATTGACCTAAATTACCTTGAAGTCAATATAGCCGTTCTTGTCCATGTCGAATGTGCGGAACACGTGATCACAGAACTCCACCGCATTCCCGGAGGGAAAGAACATCTTGTACATGTCCACGAATTTGGCGGGAGTGAGCCTTCCGTTTGGGCAATCTTGCTGCAAGTGGAAGAAAACAATACAATAACAACACCCTAGCAACCTAAATTGAAATGGGAATTTACAATTACATATAATATTTTATTCAATTTGAGAGTATTCATCTAAAACAATGAAATACATAAGCATCTATTTGTGGAACGTTATTATATTCTGTGATACGGCGCGGAATTGATCGGATGTGAAATATAGGCGAGCGAGATTTTAGGTTTGTATTTGTAAATATACTCATATGTCGGTAAGCTTGTTAGCGTAATCGAAATGTTTTATTTTCAAATAGGCAAGAATATTCACAAAATGTATTAAATATAACTCAACTTAAAGAAATCCATATTTTGGCGTTTTGAAACACCAGTTAAACACAGTCAGCGTTCAATCATTTATAATAAAATATTCAGCGCTGGTTTACAGGCTACCTAATATTTAATTAAAAATCCTATTACAAAGTTTCAATAGAAAACGTATTTATTTTGTAAAATCGCTCTAAAAATAAAATTTTGCTCGAAATGTTACCGCTCCGTTGGTTTTCTCCAATAGCAATACCCAACTTTATTCAACGACGAAATAGTGCTCTTCTACGAAGTATTATAACTTATTTTGAGCGGAATTTTTACTACAATAGCTTTTGTAATCCAAGGCAACGTGGAAAATGTATTTTCGAATCTAGTGAACCAATTCAATTGGATTTCCTCTTTTTACTGTGATTCACCGAACATATAAACATTTTTGACAGTTGACTTCTATTTATTATGTAGCTACTACCAAATAACGAGGCTATAGCACAATGATGAAAATAACACCTAAATTTATCTAAGAGCACAGTTTCAGAAATAGCTTCTAATAAAGGAGTACTTAGTTGAATAACAAAGTTACTTTGACATACGTAGGTGACATTATTATATTCATCATGCCTAACAACATTATTGATACGGTGTTCCCCCGATGAAATTGAGATCGGAATCTTGTTAGTTACGTAATGGGGGATACATGATAAACTTTTAACATAATTGAAATTAATGCTTCAGCATCACAGAAAACTCCGTTTTTATCTGAAAAGATTAGAAATATTGACGCTTATTTTGAGTACTAAAATTAAGTATTTAAAAAGTTTTACTCTTACAATAAACAATTTCATTTCATTTCAACCAAACAAACATTACATACGTATATGCAAAACTAACAGACCGGATTCACTGTTCATTAGTGTTCGTACTCCGTTATGTTATTCCAGGATTATTTCGTACATGAATTTACAATTTTAATAGCTTTATAGGATATTTTGATTTTTAAGGGCTGCACTGTTCTTCTTTTTCTTCTTCGTATGAGCTATTTGCCAACTCTGGTGTCGGAGTATTAAGGCCTCCGACATGGCTTGGCGACTGAAAAGCCGGGGCTAATATCTTAACGTGCCTTCCGAAGCACGGAAGCGCTCAGATCTAAATTCCACTAAACGGCCACCCATCCAAGTAGTGACAGGATGGAGCGTTAACCAAGATGATGTAAGAACACCGAAGTAAGCCACGCCACGAGCGCTTCCTGAGCTGCATTGTTACAGTTAGTTCAACACGCGAGGTTTGAAAGCCTGTTGTCCTCGTGATCTGTCATGAGGGTGACATTTTTATCTTTTATGAAAGCTTATGAAAGGTTCTTTAACAAAGAAGTTATGCCTGTGGTTTTTACAGCGACTTGTTTTTTTTGTTTTAATCCTCGGAATAAGCAAATTTTTTTTTTCGTAATTTCTTATTACCGCAATTTTTGGTGTTTTTGTTAGTTCAATAGAGCTATTAGTCCAGGAAAAACTCGGAATGAGAGGTAGTCGGCTATGAACTTGTATAAACCTTTATTTTAGCACCCTAAAACTTGTCTCAAAACCTACTTATCGTGTCCATTTTCGAGATAGGGGGGCAACCATTTTTGAGATAGAGGGCAGAGCGCGCGTAGTGTTTAACTATACTCCAAATAATTAAAGACTGCGCGTGCTCTTCTCTTTGGTTCAAATGGTTCAAAATATTTAAAAAAAGTATTTAAACTAAAGTTGTAGAGAATTTACTTTAATTAATTTTTAATTCTAATTATTTCCAAACTAAATAAAAAAATGAATCAAATTTTAAATTAATGCAATTAAAATATTTCCCTTACTAACTTTATACTAATCTAATGAATAGACACATAATTATTGAAAAACAAATTATTTTAATGTAATCCTATCCTATCCTACTAATTTTATAAATGCGAAAGATTTGTGAGTATGTATGGATGGATGGATGAATGTTTGATACTCTTTCACGCAAAAACTACAGAACGGATTTGGATGAAACTTGGAATAAACATAGTTTATGACCTGGATTAACACATAGGCTATTCCGGTATCACACGAGCGAAGCCGCGGGCGAAAAAAAAATGCAAATTATTTAGAATTATAAACTTTATAAGGCGTGTTTTTAAGACGACTAGTAGGGTCAAACCTGTGCGGTGCGAGCGAGAGGGAGGTTTGACCCTACTAGTCGCCTTAATACGGCGGTTTGACCTCGAATGATACTCAAAATAGTTAAACACTACTCGCGCTTTGCCTCTCGAAAATGGTTCAAGATATTAAAAAAAATGTTTAAAAAACCTAAAGTTGTAGAGAATTCAATGTTCTAAAATATATATTTAGATATAAATAGCATAAAACCCATAGGAAACAAGATATTTACAATGAATCGTTTTTTTACCCCTGACCTTGGAATATCTGTAGAAGCTAACACCCTACGATAAGTAGATTTTGTGACAAGTTGTAGGGTGCTCAAATAAAGGTTTATATAAGTTTATAACCGACTACTATCTCTTATTCCGAGATTCTTGCCTTCATTTGACTAATTTTCTTGGACCATATCAGAAGAGTATAATTTAATAGCACGAAATTCAAAAATTTTGCTATAACTTGACCACTGTTAATTGGGGATGGAAAACCTCCAGTTAAGAAGAAGAGCTAAAATGGTAAGAATTAGATTGTACGTATTGATATAAGTATTTTATGTGCTTACTTTTTTTCGTAAAGTTCATAGTTGTGGAGTTATGGCACTTTGCCATTTATTAATGCGTCTCTTTAAGGCCTTATTTTCTGAATCCAGAAAACGAAATACTCATACATATTTGAAACTGCTATAACTCCACAACTATGAACTTTACGAAAAAATGTAATAGAACATAAAATACTTATATAAATACGTACAATCCAATTCTAACCATTTTAGCTCTTAAGGCCTTACTTCCTCCGTAAATCCAACCTGGTTGAAATACGCTCTGTCCATGATGTCTTATCCCTAACTGTCCTACGAAAACTCGGTTGTAAAGTCGGTCGTCTGCGGGGAGCCTAACCGTCTTCGCAGCATATTCAGCGTCGTACGTACTAGAAAGAAGCGTTTCAGCGAAGATACTACTACTACTATGACGGCTTTTCTCATTCTTCGTACGCGGCTGATAGAAGCAGAGCTGTATAAGTTTGACCAAAATCGTTGAGCGAAACGCGAATGGAGCTGAATAAGTGTGAGTAGTCCCTTATAAGACAATTGCAATTTTTGTTACAAATGACCGGAAGTATAAACCCTTTCGAGGAATAAATCGAATACTTCCCATTAAATCGATCACCCTCAATGGTAAAACAAGTTATTAAACAGGCATCAACTGTATCATACTACATACTTGTAGTTGGCAACTGAACATGGATATATGCACGCTAAAGTGCAGCACATTAGGACCGTGTTATCGTCTTGGATTTTTTATTTATGGTTTGGAACCTTTTGAACTATTCCTGTAAAACTTAAAAACGTTAATTCGATTTTATCAGGCGTAATAACAATCATCATCATCATTCGCCTGACCGTAATCGAATTATCAATCTTCAGATTAGCCCAGCGGGTCAACCTATGAAGTTCTGAAGGGATCAGACAGATTTTTTATTCTCTACCATAAATAATAAGTGCTACCCGTGCGAAGCAGGGGCGGTTCACTAGTTCTGTATAAAACTATAAAAAAATGAGTGCCTTATAAAACAAGTTACAGCAGAGGCTTATATCAACTTCATGGATACTTATTACTTTCTTTACTATCTTTACAATCCAATTAAAATGAGTCAGCAATAGCGGCATAAAAAGAGTCATGGCTCCAATTAAATACATTCATACACCAACTAACTATGTCTAAGTAAACTATTATATGCGTTATTTAGGAACACATACGTGATGAAGAGTATTAATGTTTCAAAAAACATGTGGAATATGCATTGGATAATATTGCTAGGAGCTTTTTGATTGAAATTTATACCGTTATTTGTAGGCCTTTGATTAGAGAAATAATAGGTTTTGATAGAAATTTTAATGGATATTATTGCGTATTTAGTACCCGGTTTTCACTGCATAACTTTAATGGAATAAAAAGGGTTTAGTATACATGCTTACCTTGAAGCCCTTGTACCACTCCTTGATAGTGGTCTCGTCGTAGGACGTGTGGGTCTTGAGGAAGTCCATGTCCTCCTTTGTGAGCTTGTCTTTGCTGACGAAGCAACCCATCTTGCTGGCTGCAACAAACAAAATATAGTTTAAATAACGTGCTAATGTTTATATTTATTGACTTAAATAACTAGAACGGCTTGCACCAATTACTATTACTATAAAATTTATTTGAATTTACAACTTAGATACAATGTCAGAATTCAATTGTTAGTTATTTAGTACATAATCAAAATTCACTAATAATAATGTCAGTAATTATAAATTAAAATACTTAGTCAAATCACAAATGTTCAACAATAATAGACTTACACACACTTCTCACAGAAGTTCAGGCACTCAGTCAAAATCACCTTCCATCCATCCGCAAATACATCAAAGTAATGTACGATTCATACTTACCGGCGCACGACGGAGCGCATTTTCACACATGCCAGAGGAAATTGAAACATCCACAAAGCAGTTAAGTTCCTTATTTGCATCAAATTTACGGAGCTTTGAGCTTTGTCAAACACTGACAAAAATAGATCCGCTGCGTAAATGGCATGCAAATAAGGAACTTAACTGCTTTGTGGATGTTTCAATTTCCTCTAGCATGTTTTAAAATGCGTTCCGAAGCGCTCCGACTCGCGCCGGTAGGTGAAATCGTACATAAGAGCTTGCGTCGCGGAAGATTTTTTTATTATTTTATTAATTAACAAAAAAAAGCCCACCTCAACTGTTTCAAACTATGTACTCTATATACCAGCCAACTATGAAGAACAGCAGTATTTAGAACATACAAATATTTTTTGTTCAATTGTATTATTGTTATTCTGAAGAACTCTACGATACGATGGCGCATCACAATTTACAAAACAGCACACCCTAAAACAGTAATATATTTCTAGTTTAATTGTCACTATCGGATTCGACTCGGAAAAGATTCGAGCGTTTGAAAATACCCCTGCAGGTAAAAGAGCAGAACCTTTACGATCTTTAATCTAAAAAATGTAGGATAGAACAACAAGAGGGAAATTGGAGAGGTTTGATTATTACGTCGATGCGACGATAACATTAAGGACTAAGCGCTTCCAAACCAAAAAAAAACAAACATCTTCACGACTTTTTCCCCATTATGGATATCTTCAGGTATTGCTCAGTACGCAAATCTATTGAGTATACCTAAAGGGGGTAATCAGAGGCAAGTCCAAAAATATCGTTCGATATATGCCCACTTTTTGCAAGCAGCTAGCATTCCACGTGACGACAGGTTGCAAGCCTATCGCCACTTTTTATTGGAACATTAACCTAGCACATACCTTTCAAACTTTTTAGTTCGAGGGCATGCCGGTTCCTCGCGATGTTTTCCTTCACCGTTTCGAGCTCGTGGTAATGCGCACATAAATTTCTCGAAACGAAAATCCATTGGTGCACAGCTGAGATTCGAACCCACGACTTCCAGATCTTAAGTCGGGGTACATCCCACTAGGCCACCACGGCTCCACTTCCAAATATTATTTATAATGCACTAAAATATGGAATCACCTGCCAGCGTCTGTTTTTCCATTGACTTACGACCCTAATGGCTTCAAAAAGAGATTAGGCATCTTCTGGGAAAGTTCGCCCCATCGTCGACCTCATCCTTACTCACGCAAGGTCAAGAGCTGGCCCATAATTAATAATAAAATACAAGCCAAGTGTACGCGGACTCGCACACAAAGTGTTCAGTACCATAATGTATACATATATGGGAGCCCCCCTTAATTTATTTTATTTTTATTTAATTATTTATTTTTGAAGTGAATGTAACGCTTAATATTCTGTGAATATTTCAAGCGTCTACCAGTTAGTGTTATTAATGTCGAGCAAAAAACAGCAAAAAAATCACTTTTGTTGCATGTGAGCCTCCCCTTAAATATTTATTTTGTTCTGCTTTTAGTATTTTTTGTTATAGCGGAACAGAAATACACCATATGTGAATATTTGAACTGTGTAGTTATCACGGTTCATGAGATACAGCCTGGTGATAGACAGACACAGACAGACGGACAGCGAAGTCTTAGTAAAATGGTTTCCGTTTTTACCCTTTATGTACGTAACCCTAAAAAATAACTTGTTGATCATTTTTTAAATTAATTAATTCAGTAAATATAACACTTGAAACATGAAAATGCACTTTGTAAATATTTTCATAACGATTACGACTTAACCCATAAATGAGCTTCATTTTTACTGCCGTCAACAAAATACCCTTCTCGAAGGAAGAATGCTTGATTTCAAGAACCCGGCTAAAAAGCTCTTCCGTTTCTTGTTGAAAGCTAAGAGATAAAAGATATTACAAAATCTATTCACGGATGAGCGTAAGGAAATATATTCTCCGCTCGAAAACTTCTGACATGATAACATGATTTAAAGCTAGAGAAAAATCTAATGAGTCTGTGAATATAATGGTAACGGATCTGAGTGTATGTTTCTATCATACAATTATAAAAAATATTTGAGTAGTATATCAGTTATGTGGTTACCATAATACAAGCTAAGCTTAGTTTGGTGCTATATGATTCTGTGAGATAGAGTCATTGAGATATTAGCTCAATGGATAGAATCTAGCATTATTATAATAATATTAAATATTTGTGAAATATTTAATTGTTTAACGTAATATTACTATGATCATCATAGTATCAATAGTGTATTTTACCTTTTATATACATACATTATTAAGTTTTTGATAACAGATTGGTTAAACTACTAAAATAAACGCGAACGTAAACTAACATAGATCTCGCAGTGTCAAACAAACTACGACTGGCGATAACAAAGTTCACTTTCACTTTGAAATAGTTACGAAGATACAACTCTATCACTTCCAGCAGTCCCTTGCTTGAAAGTGACTTACTTTAACTGATAGGAAAGTTTGCCATCAGTACTATAGTTTAACTGGGGACGTTCTTCGAGTTTTTGAAAGCCAGCATCAATCGACAATCAACATCTTATAGTGAATTAGAGTTGATTGATCACATTTGGGAAGTAAATCGTGCCAAGGCACCTTGGGTACAACATCTTTAATCTTGTCTTGTTGTAACTACAGCTTTACTTATTTACAGTGTCAGTCGGTAAAGCATGGTATTTGATGGGACTTCGGGTTCAGGGCGTGGAAATGTCATGGGCAGAGCGACGATATAGATAAAATGTGACGTCTAGTCGAACGGTGCGCTTTGATCCGGCTCCCTTCTGCCGTACGGCTGACTATCGTCGATATCTGATTATAAGTTCCACCACACATGTGAAAGTCATGTCAGGACCATGTTCATTGACTGAATATCGGTATTTCATTACTTAAGACTCGTGATGACATTCGGATATACCCCCGCATTACTATGTTCATTGAACGGTGATGGAAAACCTCACGAGGCTTAGTCAGCTTTACGTGTACTCGTAGAACATGTCTATCGTAGGGATGACCCGTCTTGGCTGAGACCAGGCAGAGTGTACTCCATATAAGAATCATGTCCCAGGCGACACTACAGCTTCCAGTTCAGTGAGTAAAAAAAGTTACCGTATTAAATCATGTAAATTAGATGCACGCATTTTTAAAAGAACGTGATTCCGTATATATGTAGATCATAGTGTTATGTTATTGTATTGTGTAGGTATAAATGTTATAATAAGTTTTTAAAGCGGTAATCCGTTTCTACTCGAACAAACAAGTTTCTGATTGTAAGTAAAAGTGCTACTTTGTAGAGCTGCGATAAGAAAGTTTCTGAAAGTTCAAGTTGAACTTAACACGTTAAAAATGTCAATTAAATAGCTACAATGCTATAATGTTGTAGTTCTAATTTTTTATACAGTCAAAGGTCTTTGTATCATCAGCCTTGAGCAGTCCACTGCTGGACATAAGCGGTAGTAAGCACCATTGCGCCCTGTCCTCAGCTCACTTCCAGTTTTTAGCAGCCTTTCGCAGATCGTCACTCCACGGACCTGGTCGGAGGGCGAGCTACACTTCGTTTGCCGAGTCGCGATCTCCACTCAAGAACTCGTTTACCCCAACGAGTACCTATCGGTTCTACAGCAGATATAGCCATATCATCTAATTTTCGATTCTAAATTAATACCCTACCTACCACAATAATACCAAACAGTTTGTAAACTGAGAACGAGATTGAGATTACGTACCATTCAAACATGTGTACTAATGGTTTCAAATAACCACAATCTAATTTAAGTAGAGCATGAACATTTACAAAGTGACTTCTGAGAAAACTTAATCCGCACAAAATAGAAAACCAGCAACTCTGTGTAAAACGACATCAATGGCAAACAAATCTACATACATAGTACTTCTTCTTCGTATGATGTCGCAGTTTTTAAACCAATGTCACCCTCATAAAAACAAAAGTAACAGCTTTCACCATAGCTGTATCTATTCGCATGAAGTAATTTTTGTAATATTATAAAGTTAGAATAACCAGCTGCAGAGTAGAGATCAAAAATAGCTGAAGTGTAAACAGTAAAATCGTTATTTTCACCTGATAACTGGCAGGTGCCTAGGCACCGCATTAATGATGTTAGTTAACCCATCGCTCGGCGGTGGCCTTACACTATCATTCAGTTAAGCGCTGCAAACCATTATCGCCTCGGGTAAAGTGTCCTTCGAAAATAACCTCGTATCCTCCGTGAAATAGATTTAAAAGCGATTTGAAACAACTTAGTTTTTACTTTTAAAAAATCCAGTAAACAATTATCATTTTTGTTTTCAAGGGGATGAATGAATGTCTTACTGATGTTTTCAACTTTGGCTCTAGATGTTCAGAAAACACATTGTTTTGATTTTTATGTTTAAGATAACTACAGCAGGGACACTAAATGTATCGAAAATAGATTAACCAATCGACATTCTGTCTTTAATTTGAAAGTTGGCTCTACATGTTTGAATACTTAAACAGTAAATTTTTATATAACTTGTTTGACAATCATATTGTCTAGTTATTAAAGACAATTTGTTTTAGTTTGATAGTTTCGCAGACATTATAAAATTGCTAGTGCAGCGCCAACATTACTCTTTTTTTTATTTGCTTGCGTATTTTACAACTCATTTAGTCTATTACGTTTATATGTTAGAATATTAGCGATTTACACTACTCACATAATGCTAAGAATTGGGAGCTAAAATTTACTCAACCAGTAAACGAATAATAAATAAATAAAACTTTTCTTGCTTATTGGTACCTACATGGTTATTTTAATTTAAATAAAGTCATATAAAGATGAAAAATGTACCATAGCTCACCACACTAGGTTCAAAAAGCCTATACATACAGCGGGAATACAGCCAGCGTCTCGCCGGAAACTGTATTTCTCAGAATAAGAGCCTTTAAAATTTCTACCAGCTTAGTATTTACTTAGAGAAAAAGTATCCTTACAAGAATAACAACACCACATTTAAAATATTAAACAATAAAAAGAAGTAAACAATATGAATACCTATAAAATAAAATAGGAGTAAGTACCTAAAGCCAGAAATATGATGTTGGATATGGGTAACACATAGAAGTCGATGAGTAAGGTGAAATTTAATTTGATGAAGCTAACTTTCAGATGGTGTTGAAGGGAAATGAGTTAAAGTAAACCCGGAAGGCGTTTAATAAAAACACAACATCATCGAGCGAATCGATCATACGCCTAATTTAGACATCGGGGTAAGCTCCAACCAACTTCCTATTAGTAGATCAAATGCAGGGTGGATAATTACAGGTATCATCTTACCAGACTGAACGAGTCATAGTTTATAAGGTAATAGGCCTATACAACAGGGTCAGTGCTCGGGGTCGATGAGGTTACATTATCCAGACATAGGAATATAAATAATGAATCAAATATTCATTAATAACATGTTATGGTTTTTTTCCAATCAAAACGCGACGTGTTTTTTACGGCTCGCTAACTATCAGACTTTATTACCAACTTAATTGATTGAAGCCTTTTGATAACTTTTGCGAAACCGTTTAGGTCATAGTTCATTTATTTCGACTGTAGGTACCAAGCCAGACATGATTTCGTCAAACGTTAAAAAGCCTATTTCAAAATATAATAAGAAATACCGACAAGAACATTTTTGTGACCAACCGGTAAATCTAATTTGAAATAATATTAAGATTAGCTTTGTCAAACAGTAATCTACACTATCTACACTAATATTATAAAGAGGAAAGATTTGTTTATTTGCAAAGAATAGGCTACGAAACTACTAGTCCGATTTAAAAAAATATTTCACAGTTGGGAAGCTGCACTATCCCCGGGTGTCATTAGCTATATTATATTTGCAAAAAATTAGGGATCCTTACTAAAACTCCAATAATGTAACCCGAGGTGAAAAAAAATTACCTAAAAAATTCCCTACATAGCTTGCGCTGCGGAAACTATTGATGATAGAACAAAATAATATACTACGACTTTGCAGAACACATCATTGTCTACAAAAAGAGTCGCGCCAGCATATGCCTAGCTATTATAGTTATATCACAATAAGTGTACTATTATTTTAAAAAAATAATTTAAATGCCGGCGCTAGCAGTCTCTTTATTTAGCCTATTATAATATTAATCCTTATCAAAAAAAAACTTAATATTCAACACTGCTTTAATAACTTCACATAAATTTTTGATTTATTCCATTCGAAAGATATCACGAGTTTAATAAACAATAATTTTCGATCTAGCTAGATTGATTCATGCTAAACATTGAAAAGAAGTTGCGTTTCCGAACGTATAACGTCACAAAACCTATATGCGAATGGTTATTTTAGGATGTTTCCATCGCCATGAAAAAAAAGTTATGTGATTGACGCGTGCTTTGCGCCCGAAAATAGTTCAACGATAAATTCGAGGTAAGACAATAAGTAGGTAAATTATATGTTATATTTATGCAACGCTGATTTGAATCGCTGAAGGTTTTACGCATTCGATTTGCAACATCAAATGATAATCTGCTGGGTGATCGGCTAACTCTTTTGCAAACAGAAATGATTGACACCGATCCTGTTTTTACAAACTTTGACATTTCATCCGTTGGAATTCAATGAACGTCAATTGACAAACTTCACAGCTTCACAACTTCACAGTTTGTAGGATCGCTGTCAATCGTTTTTGTTTGCAACAGAGTTAGCCGATCACCCCGCTGATCATTTTGTGTTTTATCATTTGAAATGAAAAATTAAGTAAAGTTCTTCTGACGTTGAGTGACTGTTTTTAATATCTGAAATATAATATAGGCACGTCCTAAGTAAAAAAAAAAGACAAATAGATGTGGCTTTAATAGGGTTCTCTGCCCTGTAAGTAGATAGGTACCGAAATAAATATGGAGATTTCGTTAATTGGTATGTAGCTGTTAGTATTAAAAGGACAATGCATAGTGTCAAGGAAAGGTTGCAACAGTTATCTGCAGTCCACAAGCGTACTTCATACTAGCCCATGCTGGTCACGTTCCACAACGTGAAGCCTCCACATTTGTACGAGGGCCTTAGCCGATAGATATTATTATTAACTGGTAATTAGGGCTTCGCCACGAAAATTTCATCAGAATAATCATTTTTAGAACGAAGTTCCTACATGCAGCTTGCGGTAGGTGTGATTCGGGAGAAAATAATACGAACTATTTTACATTCTGTCAGATATCTATAGCTTACTTGTCATCCACGTCTGTGCTGCAAGTCGAAATCTCGTAAGTGGCTATTCGACTAAGCTGGGACGTGAATATTATAAACGTTTAATTGTGTTTTACCACAAGGTAGGCAAGTATTCCATGAACCAACTATTATCATCTTCCCTATATAACAATGTTGGAACCTACGGACGAACTAATTTAATTACGACCCACAGAGGTTCAACCACTTGCGCAGAATTGCATTGTCATTGTATAGGAAGGTACTCCCTGCAACTCATCACTTGCCCTATTCAGACGGAACTACACAAATTGCACGCTCGACGCTTTGAAAATTATAGCAAGAACTAAAATAAAAAGAAACGGGTTGCGCTATTGTTCGTAAAACTAAGCGTAGCGTCGTCGACATTTTAAATTCTGGATTGTATTTTACAGCTGTTTTGAACGCGCTCAAACCGAGAAATTAATAGTTAATAGCACATAATTTGGCTGACTGCTTGCAAAAATTATAATTGTAAGCCTATAAAAAGTCAACGCGTGTAACTGTTTGGTAATCTACAAATTATTTAATTTACCAGCATATGTACATAAAGTAAAAGACTCATTAAAGTTTTCTCTTCTTGTTCTAAAAGTTGGTATAGGTATTTTATTGTTTGCAAACTGCAATTCGATTTCAAAGACTAGCTTCCAACCGCGGCTTCGCACCCGGATAAAAATGTCTTAATCCGGGCTATAATCTATGCAAACCGTTCATCCGTTCTATCGTGAAAGAATAACAGAGCAGGCATACGGGCCTCCTGATGGTAAGGGGTTCCCGTAGTCTATGGACGCTTGTAACATCAAGAGGTATTTATGACATGCGCGCAGGTGACCCTTTTAAAAATTTTAAAACGCCCTTTTTGAAACACTGCATATTGTAGTCTCTGGGGAAAACCTCGGCAGGGAGACCATTCCACAGCTTTATTGACATCCATACATCCTCACAAAATTTCTCGTTTATAATATTAGTAGGGTAGGATATAAGGCACTACATACAAAACATTGAGACAGCCGCAATGAAAAAATTTAATTCCCTCAAGTGCTGCAGTAATCCGAACTCTCGACTGACCGGAGAGAATTTTAGTTTGATAGAAACTTTGCGACTAACTAATGACAAACAACGTTCCAGGAAAAGGCGATGCCGGACAGAATGGGCAGTTTGCATAGCGCAGTAAATGCAATTATTTGCAAACATGTATAAGAGCACCTTTTGTTGAAGTTGTGACGAGTTTCGAACAGAACTTCTGTTTTCGACTTGTTTGTTATTTAAAAATCGCAAACAAGAAAAGCAAAAAAATTTCATTAAAATTTCCAGTGTGTGTTAAAAAATCATTAAAAGCTAGTGAATACTGTTTTACTGTTATTTGCATTCATTATCCAGTATCATAATTATCGTACATGGTCTAACTACAAATATGATATATCTGAGTATACAAGGTGTAATTGAATTGAGACGACTTATTATATTTTTAAAACGGAATTGAGTGAGCAATATGTAAAATATGCTAGTACAAGATTTTTAATAGTTTTTAAGTATTTTAATTTAACTTCTGCTTATACGAGCAATCCAACAAGTTATAAAAAAACATTTACTTTGGACAGTAAATATATTGAGAAATGTTTAACCAATTGTGTTTCTTATCAGATCTTGATGTTATATTAGTCATTGAATCAATACGTTAATAATATGAATACGTTTTGTGAATATCGAGAGAAAATGTCGAAAAAATTAATTAATCCTAATAAACAGTTATTTTGCCCCACACATAATGTTTACTGTTATAAACTTTTACCTTACTTTTGCAGAAACGAACCCACTAAAGAACCTACTATTACCACTTAGCACTCCCACCCCACCGCCTTGTGCCCGCGAAAGCATCACAGGCACCAAAAATGGTTTGTTTGTTAATTTAGTCGTAGCTACTGCGCGGTCGCGCGTACATATCTCATACCTAGACATCTCCCCCGCACGAAATTCTAAAATAACTATTAATGATAAAAGTACTACAATTACCTAATTTCCTAAAAAAATGTCAGCTCAATTCAATTTCACCCTGTACTTTTGTCTAATATATGGCTAAGTAAAAATAAGATGATATATGTTAATTTTAGTTTTGGCAATTTCCAAAGTTCTTTATAAAAACGGAAAACTTTATAGTTATAAAATCATTTGTCCTGAATAACTGACTGACGGATGGACGGAACGCACAGCCTTAACCGAGAAGGTGTGTTCTCTGTATGACGTTGCCTACGTATAGTGAGTGTAGAGACCTGAAACTTGGAGGGTGTGTTCTTTGTATGACGTAGGCGATAAGAAAGGATTTTTCGTAATTCTAGCCCTAAGGGGGTGAAAAACTGGGGCAAAGTTTGTATGGGATAACGTGATTCTTTGGTCCAATCTGCTTCAAATTTTGCATCAACATTCTTTAACAGAATTGATGGAAGACGAGGATAGGAGATGAAAGTTTGCATGGGTAACTAATCATATCTCAGGTTACGTATATAAAAATTCATCATACCTATACATTTCTATACGGCTATTGACTTGGCGATGGGTTGCCAACGGAAACAGGAGCCATTTCCATTCCCGGGAACAAAAAAGGGAGCGAGAGTGGGAACGAGAACGGGTACGAGTAGGTAATGTAGTAAGATGTAGGTGCCTACTTTTTATTCCCCTTTCCCAATTTTTTTTGGAACCCTAAATATGACATTTAGGGTTCCGTGTCAAATTACTATGTTTGGGAAACATTTTACATGAAAGGACATACGTACAGAAAGCGTATAAACGCAAACGAAGTCAGTTCATCTAAATAATATATAAAATGGTAAACTGACTGACATCGTCATAATATCAACACAAGGCCTAATCCGCTGATCCTAGGGACTTGAAATTGTAAATAGATACTTTATATAGTTTAGGCAATGAGGCATCCATTATGAAAGGATTTATAGAAATTCCACCAATAAAAAGGCGGTTAAAGTGAGTATGAAAATCCGTCAATTTCGAAGTTAATTTAAAATTATGAGTTTAGACTGTTAAAATTTGTGGTTTTCATCATTCTAACCCCGAAGGAATGAAAAGGGGGATGGATATATTTGTCAAAATCCACATAAACGCGAGCGAAGCCGCGGGCGGAAGCTAGTAATATTATGTAAGTGAATAATACGATCCAGTGTGAATTATTATCCCAAAAAGTACTGTAATAGATGACTTACCAGTACATGCTTTATAGTAGGTATAAATAAACTTTAAAATGTACGTGTATATTTAAAATTTTAAATAAAATCGTTACATATACCAGCACGCGGGATTCCGCGAGCTCGGGTTCACTATAGCGACCCTCTCTTCTCTTCCCTGGGCATTCACAGCATCATTATGTAGTTCTTCTTTGTAAAAGTTAGCGGCCAACTCTATGTAATGAAATTTTAGTAAATACTATAATAACCTTGTAATACTATGATAACCTAACCTAACGGAGAAAAAAAGGTGCAAGATAGGACAATTTTGTAACAATAATTACATGGTCTGTCCTTAAACAAGGACAGGGCGCACTGGAGCGCCATTGAGGGAATTGAGGGAGGCCTATGCCCAGCAGTGAATTACTATATGCTGATAATGATGATTTATATGCCTAATCAAATAAGCATTTGAAAAACTAAGGAATAGCGAATATTACTAAGTTATTCCGATTTTTTTGAAATCTAATCGCAGTTTTGCCAATTAATGCCAGTTCTAGAGTTTTGAATTAGTTGTAAATTTGTTGTGTCGTCATAGGGAACTGATATTTTTACACTGACAATAATCGCATCCACACACAGTAGTTGTAAAGTATACCTACAAGTTGATACAATGGCTGTCGAACAACTTGCCGTCACTTGGTGCGGAAATACAACTTTCATTACTGTGTAATAGCGAGCGAGGGTAAAAAACGCCAAGCGTAGAAAAAGACAATATTCCTTTTATTTGTATGTTATGGCAGGTCACCCAATTGAGGTTGGAAGCTACGATCATCGGTTGGCGTCGTGTTGAAGGGATCAGCAATTTCTACGCCCACGGAAATAAGTCAATGGGCGACCCCAATGTGGGGCGATGTGACTGTAAAAACATTTGCCCGCTTAGAAAAGAATTTACCGAAAAAAGCAGTCTTTTTAAATGGATATATAGTTATGTTTGTAACGGTTACAAAATGGTTGCCAAAATATAACCAAATAAAGTTACCCGTCGGGCGAACACAAATATGAACAGCGCAACGACAAATTTTAACTAGTTATAAAGCGTTATTTTGAATATAAGCTTTCTCATTGGTCAAATTTTTACGTCTACAATACACATCGAGCCTCAGGACCGAAGTAATTATGCTTCTCATTTCATATGCTAGTTGATTTGTTCTGTTTTTACTACCCAAGTAAGCACCGGTAAGCACCGGTAGTGTTGTTACCCTCAGAAGGTGTTCAACAATCAAAATTTCACGTCACGAACCATTATCCCTCATTTCTCATGTTCCTGGTAAAATAGCTTCTGCTACCTACTGTTTTATCAACTTAGTTTCATGTTACGTAATACATATTACATATATCCATTGTAAAGGAAACACGATAGTTATGTGCATATATATACGATATAGTAGACGTGGTCTTAATTTGAATCATGGGAGCCCCTTCGTATCCAGAGCATGCATAATGCATGAGTGGTATTAGGCAGGTATCAGATAGGGTTTAACTATTTTAGAAAACGCTTTCGCGAATTCGTGTTTGCTGTATTTAATCTTAAATTCAAACCTTTGTATATTAAAAAGCTAAGCAATCGCGTTCTTACAAAAGCCGCAAAATCCAGTCGACTTTAATCAATCGGAACGGGGCACACACTCCTTTCGGATTTTCCTACGTCGTCGGAAACTACATTAAGTATGTGAAAGTTCTGATTTATACCGTTACCATCTTTGCATGATATTACCTAATCTCCGTTCAAGAATTCGTTTGAAAATTTTATTGATTATAAAAGTAATCCTAACAGCGTAGACCTGAAACTTAGATGGTGTTTTCTTTGTATGACGTAGGCATCCGATAAGTAAGGATTTTCCGAAAATCTATCCCTAAGGGGGAGAAAAACGGGGGCAAAGTTTCTATGGGACTATGTGATTCATTGGTCCAATCTACTTCAAATTTGGCATATACATTCTTTAATAGAATTGATGAAAGACGTGATTCGTATATTATTGAAATTTATCGCCTAACGGGGTTAAAAAGAGGTAGAAAGTTATATTGGGGGTGATTTGCATCGAAGTTGATATCAATACTCCTTAGTGACATATGTTATGCTATGTTATTTTGAATCCTACATACAGGAGCGTGGGCACAGGTGCATTACTATCGGCGATAATATCAGACAATTTAACATAGTATGTTGATAACGCATGCGTTAGTGTAGAAGGGTCTTTACGCGCGAGACCAGTCTGCGCTCCGTTCCATTCTTCGTCAGTACGACAAAGTCAAACTTTATCGTGTCCTTTATTTGTAATTAAAATCAATGCCTTTTATAGTTAAGCACGTAGTGTGAGATCTGTAGATTTTTAGTACATTAGGATTGCCAAGAATTAACGCAGTTGTGTGCAAGGAATTGAGACGCATTATCACAATAACGCAATGATATTATCGCCGATAATAACGCACCTGTGTGGGGAGCCTCAAAAAGCTTGTTGCAAAGCAAATAAAGCAATTACACTTTCAAATTGGAATGTCAAATTTAAAAAAATATTTAAATCGGATTAGAATTCGAAATTTGAATTTTATTTGTTCTTGTCGATATTTGAATAGCACGGCGAGGGTTTTTTCTTACTCATACATAGATAAACGCCTAAGCGCTGAACCAATTTTATTAAATTTGGGCCATACATGAATGGACCTTGGAAGAAGGACTTGGTGCTTTTTGTAGCGAAAATAAAAATTGTTCAGCATATCTATACCGGCTGTTAACTTATGATGTATATGATGATATATATAGATATGCCGGTATGTATATATAAATCTCACGGTTTTTGTGGTGTCCCTCCTCTGAAACGGCTGGATTTAAGATTTTTTATGTAAATTTGGTAGGTAAGAGTATATTTCCTACCGCTAGGTGATTAGGGCGGGTCAGCTAGTGTTTTATAAAAGCGATCCGATGAACGTTTCCAATCACATCTCTGAACAATGGTCTGTAAATTAAGAGTGATTTGGAAATAGCTTGTTAAAAAACAAATAAATTATAGTGCTGTCCGATGAACGGGATCTTATGTCAGGAGCTATGTAGCCAGCGGTTGAAAGAGCCCTCTCAAATTCAATGCTAGTTGGTATCAGCGTGAGCAAGCTATTATATGCAAATTGCAAAAACATACCCCTCAATCCTCCACAGTCACAGAGATCCATCTCTTTTTTAATCACGGCCTCTAAACTTTTTGTAATAGTTGCAACACTAGCAATAGCAACCCGCGAGAACCGCAGAGAACACGCGTCATTCGTCGCTGACTACTGCCGCTCGATCTTGTCATTTTATGCTCCGAGATTGATCTTGAAAAATGAGGCGAGATCTCGGAAGATCGGGATCTCGCGAGATCGAGATTGCCTTCCCTACATATATCCCTACCTCGATAAAAATCAAGGAAATATAGTTATTATACTTAAGAAATATTATACATTCTTCAAAACCAACCGTTTTCATTCGTTTTCGTTTTAAACGGATTAATTGGTTTTTAAACCGGCCTTTCATCTATAATCACGAGAAACCTCACTAACGGAGTTTGCGCAAGTTGGCTAGTCCTACTTATAAATAGGAAATACCTACTGACAAACATGGTTTCAGTGGACCACTCATTGTAGTGTCCGTAAACAATAGGCGACGCGGTTTCAATTTATGTTAGGTAAGAACCTTCCTCTCCCACTCCCAATTCCATGACGGAATTGTATAGCTTATACAATAGGTATTCAGGCTCAGTACAGAATGTACATAGGTGTAGATACTATTTATTAATATTATTACTTATAAACCATTAAAAGCAATCTTACAAGGTTTTTAAAAAATAATTGTACAGAAAAGCGGCTTTCTAAAAATGATCTACAAGCTCATCATTTCTACTTATTTCGACCGTATTAATGAATTATGTAGCGAGTACTCATGTCAAGAGACGTGCTTATACCGCCGCCAATTGGTTGAACAAGTGTTGGATTGCTCTTAAAATGTTATATATTATGTTCATTTTGTATATTATTTACGTGGGTTCGATACGGGTTAATTGGTTCAAGGGGAGAGTTCATATATTTTGATATGCGCACGAGACATGAGTACATATAAATTTAAAGTTGAAAACGAATACCATTATAATGAGAAAGACAAATAATTAAAACCAAACCATGTTCAATATGAAATTCTCACACTAATGATATTTTATAGAGCTGATATAAAAGTTGACCCAGAGAAAGGGCAAGTAATTCAACATGATTTATTAAGAGAATAATAAATGTACTACTACGTTCCTAACCTCGAAAGCAAGAACGACAAAATCACAATATTATTATAAACTTACCTACAAAGTAACGACTTATAACACGTAAGCAGTTTTTAAAGATTATTTTTAGTGATGTCCGCCATTAACTCTATTTTCAGAGTCCTGTTCTTTTTGAGTCACTTCTTGTGATCCACTTTTTTCGATGAATACGAGTAACAGCAGTAAAACGGTATCCGTTATTACCAACGCTACAGTTTCTTTAAGTGCTCCTCTAATGAACAAGACACACTAACAGCAAAACGTCGAGCGACTCACACTTAGCTAGACCATTAACTTTCAGTCGTTAAGCGATGACGTTAGTCTTTCATTGTGTTTTCAGAGATTTCGAATGTGATGCCGTTATCAACTGGATTCTGAATTTACTTTAGAGTAAAAAAGCAAAACTCCATACAAACCGTTTTCTATTACATGATACCGTAAGCCTAACAAAGATAAATGCTGTTAGCAACGATTCGAGTTGTGTGATCGAAACAGACGAGAGACCGATGCGGTGCCTGATTGCAAACAAAAGAACTCCAATCGCTTGCGGCGTAGCTCCGCCAGTCTGTTCGATATAAAATCCCTCTGAAAAGTCCTTTAGCGCAGTATTTACACAACATGTGTACCCATTCTATAGAAATACAGTAAAATAAACAGATAGAGTGAACAGACAATAATTTTGCTCGTTTCTAGTTGTTGTTGAACGACGATCTTTGCAAGCTATTAATATTGAAGAATCTTGATATAGTTTGCCCTTTTATATTCGGATGGGGATAAAATTAAAACGAAGCCCAGTTGCCTAATACCAAGGTCGTATTCAAAAAAGGGAAGGTACTCATAAGAAAATCGTACAGTGTAAGCCAAGGTTTTTTTAGTTTTCATGGCCAGGAGGTGGTACTGAAGTCGACTTGGCTATAAATGTATATTTTATCGAACTACAGTGAATTTAAATGATCAAGTAGCCTGTCTGATTTCCCTTTATTTATTTTTGATTATATTATATTTAGTATATTGTGTGGTTATAACTTAAAGTGTAACTCCATAGTCGACTGCAGATATTAGCAGCAGGCGATGTGTCGTCGCGACAAAGCTGTTTTTTTTATGTATTTCTATACAGGCGACGGCTAGCTACAGACGGTATTCCATAGAAATACATAGAAACCGGTAGTGACGCGGCGACACGTCGCCTGCTGCTGCTATCTGTAGTCAACCTGGAAGGGCACCTTATGTGTTATTCGAAAAAATAAACGAAGTTGCGTGCAAGTGTAACTAGTTTAGTTATAACGGAGTTTATACAGAAGCTTAGTAATATCAATAGATAAGTAGTCAGGGCAGACGGAAGTTAAGGCGAGTTGCATGCAAGTATAACCACTAAATTCCTCTTATTTGAATAGCCAAACTAATTCTCCTGAACAGAATTATTCTCCTAGATCCTATTTGCAGAGAGTTTCAATCTATTCCGCAGATGCAAGAGCTTGATACAATATTTGAGAAATCATTGATATTACTTCAACCCAACAAGCCAAGTTAAGCCAACAAACTTTATTAAATCTACGCAATCAAACTGAATAATTTAAGGTATTACCAGATTTTTTTTTCGTAAAATAAGCATTCCGTATATTTTATATGCGTATACAAATATTCAATTTAGAAAATTAAGCTGAATACGATCCTGCACTTGATTCACAAGAACCTCGATAAAATCGGCGAAACATCCAGCCTACCGTACTTTGTTTTCTGGAAAAAAGGTTTTTTCGTTTACGTTTGGGGCTTTTGTAAAGCACTTCATATAACAATGACCGGAATGGTTGTAAATAAACTGATATAACGTTTGATATTAATTTTTAAAAACTTGAAAAATGTTTTAATAGTTTCTTTAATGTAAGAAGTGGGTTCGGAACGAAAATATTGGATAGTATTTCAAGTTGTTTCTTTATTATATAATCAATGAAACAAATTAATTGCAGTGTGCAATGCAACATGTAAACTTTTATTGGTGTAACAGAAAACACTAACATAGAGCTCCCGATAAATGGTTTGTTTTATTTAACTCGGAGCACCGAGCACCCGTTGATGGCTGTCCCCATACATGAAAATAGGTCAGGTCACGGCTAGCTACAATTAGTAGTTGAAACGAGAGAGGCTGAACTTAACTTTCTGTAGAGAAAGCAAACGAAGTGATTTGAGTTCTCGTGTTAAGTAAATAAAATATAGGACTGTAGCTATCTACACGGTCACAATACATAAGTTTATATGGACCGATATCTAAATGTATGATAACAAAGTGATAGGAATGTGAAATGAATTTCAATGTAATGATTGAAACTATATTAAGCCAGCTGACCCGCCTGCTACTTCGTTAGCGTGTATACGTGTGCTTTCACGTGAAGTCGTACTTTACTTATAAAATGCAGTAGGTTATTATTTTGTGTTATATTATTCCTATGTTCTATTTGTTAGCTTTCTTCGCCTGAAACTCTGGATTACCCTAGGATATTTAGTTCAGGCTCTTGTTTTTTTATACCTATGTTTAATTAAGATTTCTGTAGCTTATAATATTTGTATGTTACCAATTTAATAAATTTTGAATAAATTATTAAGTTATTTATAATTATTATTTTATTAATTTATAAGATAAACTTAAGGCGACTATACTGGTCAAACCTCCTTCTCGCTCGCACTATTCAACACTTTTGAAGATATAAAATCACTGAATGTAGTTATGCCAAATAGCAAACCTTAACGGCCTAGAAAATAGTAATACAAAGGTTCAGCAATGATATCATTTTAATTCTATCACGTTTTCTTACGAGAAAACTTGCACCAATGTGATCACAATATTTTTGGTAGGAAAACGTGTTGGGTTCAACATGATATTTTTGCTGAACCTTTGTTTTCTAGGCCGTGAAGATGCTATTTTGTATAACTACATTCAGTGATTTTAAATCTTCAAAAATGTTGAATAGTGGGAGCGAGATGGAGGTTTGACATGTATCGTCGCCTTAACAAATTATCTATAAATGATTGACATATATCCCAGGTAGCATTTCAAGCTGTATAGCAGTTGTATATCAGTTTATCTTTATACAAAAAAGCTGTATAGTCAGGCTGCATAGAGGCTGTATAAGCGGATATAAAGACAGCCTTTGTAAGTGCAATTTGGGCACAAATTATACAACTATTTGTAGTATAGGACCTGTATAGTACTTGTAATAAGCAACAAATAGAAAAATAAAATACCTATTTTTTTAGAAAATCGTTTCGATTATGTCATGCATGATAATGGTGGAGATTAATGTTACAAATAATTGAAAATCTAGGTGAATATAATGTAAGGAATTTTAGAAGAGTTATTTAAGTGTACTCGAAGTGCCAATCTATAGTTATTGTAAAACTGCGTGCATTTTCCTGCATAAAATTCACGTAGGAGAAAAGAAAAACACAAAAACGTCATGACTAAAGCTATACTATAGTTACGGCTCCTAGCTATAACGATGAAATTAGCTTGGAGAGTCACAATACTTAAAGCTGTATAGCAGAGTTATTTTATTCTGTTATAGCACCCGAAGCTTACGCGGGCCCCTTAATATAAATAAAATAAATAAATAAATAAATAATGCTGGACGTTATCACACAGCATCATGTAGCCCCAAACTAAGCAGAGCTTGTGTTATGGGAACCACATGATTGATATACTACACATGTACACTTTTTTTTGTAAATACATACATATCATACATAGAAAACACCCAGACCTGAGACAAATATCTGCAGAACATGCAAACATTTTTCCCGCGGCGGGAATCGAACCCGCAACGTTCTGCGTCTCAGGCGGACCTTCGCCCACTGCTCCGCAGAGGCCGTCAAAAATCCGTAATAAGAATCGAATACAGCTTGAGTTGTATAATAACTGTCAAATTGATCTTATAAGAGTGGTTTTCTTGTCTGACACTATCAGGCAGCTCTGATACAATTTTAAGTTCTAAATGGACTGGTTTATTGATGTTGACAACACTTAAGTGCTGCTTGGGGTATTCACTCTGTGCACGCAGTGGCGACGATAAACATTTCATGAAGACCACGTCAAATAATCGATCGTGAGTATTGGCATGAGCCGCAACGATTCAGATTTTTTTTCAGAGCTTGGGTTTTGACTAAGAGCTTCCGTATCGAATAGAGCTTTTGAAATATGAAGAATAGAAGAATAAATAAATAAATAATGCTGGACGATATCACACAGCAATAAGAAGAGCTTTCTTTACTAATAGCCTTTGAATAGAAAGAAATGGGACGATTTCCTGATTGTAAAATAACTTGACATAAGACAGCATCTTAGACAAAGTAGTTACGATACCTTGACATCGTGTTTTTAAATAAAAAGAAGATAAATATGGCCAAATAGAGACTTTGCTGGCTTACCGATGAGGATTTTACGACACGGGTCAATCACCTGTTACTACGTACACGCAGCAGAGAACCAGGCCCCTATCGAAAATTTACCATAAGTATAACTATTCGTTTCTCACATAATGTGTAATAATAGCTCCGCTTCTGTAAGCTTTCCGATTGGGCAATAAGATTTACCTGCCGCAGTCAATGATCAGCACAGTTGAGGTAAAACTTAGTCTGACTGTTGAGGTAATAACTCAAAAGAGATCAACTCTTGTCCAATTTCTCAAGTATCAGAAGATCTCCGAAACGTAAAAACGTAGTCTTTTGATAAACAAGCTCAAAACGAAGGGAACTCAAAGAGGCGGACCGATAGGATACTTGCGATCTCGATCATGCAACAAGAAAAACGAATTTTTAAGCTTAATAAAAGTGACAACCAAAAGTCAAATGAAAAAGTCTCTTAAATTCCGCAACCCACCACATTTATACAAACTTATATCTTTTTATAGTTTGAATACTGTATTAACAATAATTTTCAAGTAAACCAACTAATTTTTAAATCGCTGAAACGAACAAGCTTGATAAAAGCAAGAGCAGCAATTATAAAGCAACATAACTTTTATGAATGTAAATGGAAACGTTTGTTTAATTGTGCCCGTTTTACTATACATAGCGACGTAGATTTCCCAGTCGTCGGCAGAAGCTTGTTACACGTTTGTTATTTCTCTTGATACTGCTCACGTCTATCTCATTAGATCTCTATGGTTCCGTGTGGATCTAATTGGGATTGGCGTTTTAACTAGCAAACTTTTAACTCAAATATTGTTCTAGCCGATTTATTATGTTCTTTTATACGTACAAGAATGAGTTAATTAATTTATTTATTTATAAATAAATAAATTAACTCATTATTTATAAATAAATAAATTATATTTTTTCTTCCTAGGTATTCTATTAAATAGAGAACGTTTGAAGACATACACCATGACAGCTTCATTAGAAAAACCATCGAAATTAATATAGGAGGAAAGCGAGGAAGACGAAGGACCTAGAATACGTGAGTATAGCTACTCGTACATGAGCCAGTTGCCGACAAATCAAATAAATGAGAATCTTGCCGTCGCATGTCGTATAAGGTGAAAGAGACCGCAATGGGAAGATTAAAATGGAGAGAATTGCATCACTACAACTAAAAGAACTAGGCTCTTAGAAGGAATAAAAAAAAACGAACCACTCACTCGTGTCTCAGCCGGCTGGCAAGAATTGTAGCTTAGAAACCTATCTGTAGGGATAGTATACGCAGCTTGAAACATATAAGCAAGTAAATTGCATGTTTTCAAACTAACAATATTCAAAATGTATGATGAATGGGGTCGATTTGATATGATTAAATGATCTAAGTTTTTCACAATATGTTTTTGTACTTTTGTTAAAACGCATTTCTAATACCACACGATAAAGGCAGCTTTTTGTAAAAAAAAACAACAACACGCTGGCTTGACTATAATAAAAATAGGAAAGTAAGTTTTGCTATGAAATACCTAGTACTTTTTAATACGTACCTGCTACCAAGAAAACAGGCGGCTGCAATGCGGTACGGCCTCTTATTGGATTAAATCTACTTTACTTTTAGAAGAAAGAAACTAAGTACAAAGGAAATAAAAGGCTTTTTCTAAAATATAACTGTGATAAATATCTTAAAACATTACCTGCAGGGTACATTTGGTCTACTTTTCTTTTTACTTTCCTTATACCATTATTGGTATCTATCATAAGCACGTGCTTTATTTCACAAAGTCTGACGAACCAACGTACCACCACATAACACATCGATTTTTTCACTTATTTATCATCATACAATTTAATAACGATAAGTACCAATTTGGTTACGAGTATTGACACCAATTGCATATTTTCTCACTGTTGTAAATAATTCAACATTAAAAGTAAACTTCTTGGGATTTATACGTGTATATTTAATGAAGTCGGAATTAAGTCGACCTGAGGGAAAAGCGGAGCCAATATTCTTAAAAATTCAGGGATGGAGGCATTCAGATTCTTTATCATTCTTACATTCTGTCCTTAAAACACCTTAAATATTAAAGACATGTGAGTGCTCCAATTGATGAGTGTAAGAAGAAAATAAATTCGTTATCGACTGCTTCAACTTCTTGAATGAGATCGCAAACGTCAAGCAGCATACGAAAGCGCTCATCAGAAATCAATGACGCAATAGCACAACCCTTTGATCTCATGGATCAAAGGAAGGGGTATCTTCAATATCTACGAAGCAGTTTAAATCTACATTTTTTAATACAAACTCTTACAATAGAAGAAAACATTTGTTAATGTATGTAAAATAGAACTTATTAAAATACAAACTTATTGATAACTGCATGCAAACACTCAGATGCGCATCTCTCAAGTGGTAGGCATATACTCAGAACGATGCACACACGCGGTCTGAAAATGTTTATCAGTTTTCAAATTAGATTCTTTAGCACACTGTGTGCAGTAAAGTCTAAAATGCTACATATTACTTTTTAATAGTTGTAGCATCGATTGTAACAAAAAGAGTATTCATGACGTTTTGGTGATGAAACTCTTTTCTTTATTTAAAAGTTGTCATAATTGCATTTTTTACAGTGACATTTATCAAAAATACTAGGATTGAAATAATGTCTCAACTGGCTGGTGCCATTGAAGGACCTGGTCGATTAAAGTACAAGGTCGATTAAGGTTTAAGGTAATTTGTAATAATTTTAGTTTTAGTTAAATTCATTGTCAGACCGGCTTCAGCACTTTCATCCAATAATTGCTGTAACATTAGTCCAAGAGTTCCTGCGTCTTCTGCAAATAAGATTAAATCATCTGTGAAGCGTAGATGACAAAAGGTCACCGCTTATATTAAAGCCATTTTCAGTCCAGTTTTAGTTTCGGAAGATCATCTCCAGCACAGCTGAAAATAATTTAGGTGATAAAGGGTCTCCTCCTGCAGGGCGTACATCTCTCTTTATACGAAATTCATTACCGGAAGTTTCAAGTTTAATTGTGCCATGCTCGCTGTATATATTTTTTTTAATTATTCTTATCGGCCGGGAGCCGGCTCCTTTGCCAGTCCGAGGAAAATAGATTGATAACCCGAGTAGAAATTGATTGATAACCATGGCAAGTTTATCCCTGCAACAAAGGGCTGAAATATTAATTTTCCATGAAGATGGCTTGAATATTAGTGCTAGATTTCATAGATTCACCGTGAGATTTTGGATTCGGCGTTACAGCGAAGAAGGGCAAATAACTGACCATAGAAAAAATTCAAGACGACGGCTGATACTAACCGCCGCGCAAATAACTGATATTGTTCGCACTCTGTATACTACAGACATCATGCCATTAACGTGGAACTCAAACCTCACCACAAAATTGCCCGACTGAACTTTGCGAGAGAATATCTTGATTTTGATTGTCGACCAATCAAAATCAAGATATCTCTCGAAAAATCAGTCGGGCATTGTTATATTTACCGACGAAAAAACTTTTAAATCCAGTCAAATCGGAAGATTCAGTTTATGGCGTTATAATCGAACTCGGTATGATGAAGCTCATATCGGGCCTCAAAATGAATCTGGTCGCATAACAGTCAACTTACGTGGGTGGATGAGCCACGACGACGTCGGAGAACTGACGTCGTTGGAAAGTAGAGCTACTGCGAATAATTATGTGTCACTTTTGGAAGAAGTGATGCTGCCTACTGTGCGCGTTGTGTATCCTACAGCAGAATTCCCATAAATTGATTACGTTCAGGATCATGCACCGATACACACGGCCCTGGCTACTATGGCGTGGTTCAACTTGCACCGTGACATTTGTCTCATTCAATGGCCTGCTCGGTCAGCAGATATGAACCCGATTGAAAATCTGTGGGGCATTATGGTTCAACGCTGGGACTATAAGAACGAAAAAACCCTGAAGCTCTTAGATCACATTGTGCACGGGTTTGGGATGACATCAGGGGGACTGATTTATGCGCGCGCCTTGTCTCATCTATGCGAGATAGACTACGTGCCGTCATAGCTGCTGATGGAGGCTATACTAGTGATTAAAACAATCTTATAGTTTCCTTAAAAAAAATAAAGACAATTATTTACAATTTCTACTTGATTATTTCTTCCTTTTTTAATTTTTAGTAACAAGTTCGATCTCCCTTGGTTGAATCTCTATTGCTTCTTCTATGCTCTATGCCTAATCAAATCACATAATATCATCGACCTAGTGGCATAGATTTGTGCATGCAATTACCAACCATAAGGTGGTAAAGATTTTCAGACCGCGAGTGTACCTACAAGCCCAATCCAATGACATTGCTTTTTTTATTTAAAATATGCAACAGTATCTCTGGCCTACAGTGTTACTGATAGGATTAACAGTGTCTCCGTGAAGTCGCTACAAAATCCTGAAAACCCCTTATCAGCTAAATATTATCTATTTAATATATTATCAAGAACATTAATATTAATAATATTGTCATTTTAATTTTATAGGATAATCATGATGTAGGACGCCGCGTAATAGTGGACAATACTGATTAATTGATATATAACGCTTCGATTGTTGGTAACACTCCTGCAGCGGGACTCTCGCTCTCATTCACGTCAACATGTTAATCGAATTGAAGACCAAACACATTTAGTTATTTTTCACATGTTAAAATCTTTGTAAGCAAATTACTTGCCAATTTTTCAATAACATCAATTAGATAATTTGAAGAAAACACGCTTAGCTTCATAAATTTTTCAAATTTATACTGCGGTGTATTACTATATCCTATAATATACGAAAGTTGAAAAATTTGCTCTAAAAGGAACCAAATTTGATGTGAGGTCAAATTACCTTTTTTGCAGAAATGAAAATCGCATTCTCTGGTATTCTTATTTCGCAACAAAGAAATATGGCAAAGACAAAGTTTGTGCTTACTCTTCTTGGCGAATAAAAAATGATCGTATATAGGTAAGCTTTTCACATTTACAATTTAATAAAGACAAGCTTTTTAGAAGTGAACAAAGGCATTGTTATTTTTATAATTGAAATATTCTTAACAACATTTACACATTGAATAAATATAAGTAAAAGTTCTGATTAAGGCCTGTTACCACCTGATTTATAATAAGATAGGTAATAAGTATTACATATTTTAAAACAAAATGTCTGAATGATAAGCAATTGTGACCATAAGTGTACAATGCAAAAATCTATTAGAAATTGGTGGCGTTGAAATCGGTAATTGTTCATTATCATCATAACCTTTAAGTCATAAATAAATCTTATTATAAATTATCAGCCATTTTCGACCCACTTCTAAGCATAGGCCTTCTTTTGGATTATACACCCACGGTCTTTTAGATATCGTCGACCTGTCTCAGTGGAGGACGTCCCGTATTCCTGACCGTTGTCGCTATGAGTTCAATGGCATGAAAACAACACTTGACCTAACAATCCAAAGTAGTTCTTGTATATTATTAAGTAAACGAGTTGACTTTGAATATGCAAGATGGGACAATAGGTCTGTTTGCATGGTTTGCACAAAGCTTCGCAGTAATAAGACGTACAAGCAGTACATGTGTATAATACAAATACACGTGTCCTACCCTCATTTATGTGTATAATCATGTACACAAGATTAAAGATGTTATTTGAGCTAAGATCGGCAAGATGAGTAGTTTCCGAGATGATGACCGTTTGAAATTTGTAGAATGAGTTTTGAATGCAGCTTTGAAATGAAAACATTTTTTTGAAGCCTGATTTATAGCTGAATACCCAAATAGCAAATTATTATTTGTTATTCTATGTATGATAAGTATGTATTTACAAAAAAAACTGTATATGTGTAGTATATCAATCATGTGGTTCCCATAATACAAGCTCTGCTTAGTTTGGGGCTACATGATGCTGTGTGATAAACGTCCAGCATTATTATTATTATTATTCACTATTAAGAAAAATGTCTGCACCATAACTCTACACGCTGTCAATTGCGCCGACTTTGAACATTTTTCAAGCAAATTTGACATTGTGATGTTTATTATGTCAACACGCTTGGACGAATTTTGTAAATTTTCACTGGAAGTCTGTGACCACAACTGTGACGCTATAGAGTACTATATGGCAATCCCCCATTGTTTTTGAACTTACAAAACTCAAAACTTATGTCATAAATGTTTGAAAAAAAAATTTTTTTTTTGAGAAAAATCAATTGTATCGGGCCTCTTCTTTTGCTTGTCCTATAAGACATTGCTTCTTGCCAAATTTTATTATTCTAGGGCAACGGCAAGTACCTTTTGGGTTATTGATGACATAATATGAATTTAAACCCAAATTGTTATTTCAAAATGCCAAATATTAATTTTATTATATTACTATATTTATTTTATTTCTTTTATGACGACCTCAGTGGTGCAGTGAGCGAAGGCCCGCCTGAGATGCAGAAGACATATTGTATGTATTTACAAAAAAAACGATGTAGTTTATCAGTCATGTGGGTCTCATGATACAATCTCTGCTTAGTTTGAGGCTACATGATGCTGTGTGATAGTGTCTACGATTACTTATTTATGTACTACTTATTATTTGATAAAATAAAAAAACTGTTTATGTTGAAAACATTAACACTAATGCGGCAGCACACAATTGAATTCAAAATATTGCATTTACTTACCCCGTACGACTTCTTAAAGACATTTATTGGCATGGCCTTGGAGGGATCTAGGTTGAAGCTCGCAAAGCGTCCCCAATCAATAGTATTTCTTAAGCCGCTTAGCCGCTTACTTATTTTGTCAATAGATACAATACAAGCTTAGCAGTTGATATTCTGGCATTCTTCAGCTTTTTATGTAAATAATACGATTTATTATGTGTGTGTAACAATGTGAATATATATTTTTTTGAAGCATGTAAATATCCAAATACTTACATGTCTCTTTCTGAAATACAATGACTATCATGTTCACGGCACTCCTGATTTCAATTACGTGTAAGTAAAAATCTGTATTCAGGAACTGGATAAATACGCAATAAAGTATTTACCTGCAATACCGTTTTTCGTTACCATTTGGATAGTTTGGAAATATATACCTATGATATCAGTAATTTCACTGAATAAATATATTCAATATTGATGAGTGTATTCAGTAAACGTTTGTATTGATTTAGTCTGCACCAGGGTTTACGAGCCGATCTTTGGTGAGAGTATAAAATTCTATCTAGCACACAATATCGGAATAATTATAGTCATGCAGACAAAGCCCTGATCAACTTTCTTAGTAAATAACAAGGCCAATCAGACTAACAATAAGCGTTTGTTCCTTAGTTCGTTAAGTGACTAGCACAAGACCGTGGTGGATGGCACTAACTTGGGGAGGCCTATATCCAGCAGTGGATAAAGTCCGTTTGCGGATGATGATGATGAAGTTCCTTAGTCTTTAAAGTTAAGTTAAGCATTAAGGCCATTCCAACATCAAGCAACGCAAATAAAGATCTTGAATCTTGAATCGAAAATCAGTTAAAATTCCAAAAAGATATACTCGCGAAATTGAGCCTAAGTCGCAGATTGGGACTGTGGGATTCAGACAATGCGATGTTTAATTAATTCAAAGGTCAGCTGGCCTGCGGTGTTTGCATTTGTGGGGGTGTTGGGGGATGTGGGATCAACCGACGACGGCGTGCACATACAAATATATTCACGTGACTATGGCCCGCTCCTGAACAAGTTAGTTTACAAACAGGATGTTAAAACCTCTATTTTGATTTACTTAGTACGGGATTTAACAATAACTGTACAATAAAGTATAGTTTGCGTCATTTTTACTGATTTAGGTTCTCGATTCGTCGGAATCTTATTTTTATGTGTGTTCCCAGATGACTCGCAGACGGCTGGACCGATTTGGAAAATTACTTTTTGTTTGAAAGGTTTACTAGGTCTACTTCCTAGGACAAGACGGTTCCATATTCAGCAGATAAAGATCAGTTGATAGAATCATGGAGAAATATAAAGAACTCTTCAAATACTATAAGGCTTTTGGGAGTAAAGCGATTTGGGTATTTTTTTTCAGTGACTAGTAGTGTTTTGCTCTAAGAAAACTCCATTTGGTGAAGTGGAACTAATAATGAAGACCACAGATGGACACCGAAATTTTTTGAACGGAAGCTTGAACTCTCGGAACTCTTCTTTTTAGTGTAGGTAAGTAAATATGTACTCAGATAAGTAGGTATCTGGATATAGGGGAACAAGTTGATATCCCATAATGAGCGCCATGCGCTTAAATAATGTGTGGTAAGTACTGTATGTAAGGAGTAAACTTAAAACGGGCCACCAATTATGAGAACCACGTACCCAATCAAATTTTTTCACCTGACTTGCATTCTGTAAATAATTAATCAGAATACAAATTATGAAACACAGAATGAAATATCTGACCCAGCTCATGCATTGCTTTTTATTAACTTTGTAGAATCGTCAGGTTTATTTAAAATTTTAATTATTGGACAGTAATTGAGTACAATTAACGTTAATAAAGCTGCATGTTTTACAAACAGTACGAATAATTACTTAATGATAAACGAAGTCAAACCAAAATAGCTGAAGCGCTTACGAACTTTCTTCGTGGTCTTCATTCTACTCAGTACATGCAGTACAGGTGTAATTACAATAATATGTTTTTTTGTTTCAGGTTCAGTTTTCTGTATTTGCCAAACATGGGAAACATTGCGTGGTAGTAAATTATAAGCACGAACAGCCATGATAAATTATAAGTCGGTAAAGCATACAAAATTAAATAATTAAACTAATGGCTAAAAAAATAATACAAATCAAATGATAAATAAATAATATAATAAATAAAATAATGTATAATCATAACATCTATAAATTTTGTATCAGGAACTCCTTTTCGTACGTTAATTTAAAATTTTTAACCGACTTCATAGAGGAGTACGTTCTCAATTCGTCAGAACCATTTTTTTCGACTTTATGTATGTTCACCGATTGTCAATTGTAAACCGATTTTCAAGTCTTTTTTGTTTTAAAAAAGTATACTTCACAGGTAAATAACACTATATAAATTTTTTTCCTGAGGGATTGGTACTTTTCCCGGAAAACTCAAAAAACCTCATGCTCACTTGTAATTTTCGCCCTATGATCACCAATATCTCCGTCAATAAAGAACCGACATTCGAAAAAAAAAATTAAAGTTTACTTGCATACATATATAAGATATTTTAATTATAGAGTATTTTGTTAACTATCGACCTCATATAGGACAAATTTTAACGAAACAAATGTTCCACAACCACAGATATAGAAGAGAACTAGACGAAAGTCTTGAAATTCACTATGTCCTGAACACCAACTGATAATGATAATAACTGGTTGATCTCTACTTTCTTATGTCCAATATCATCAGTTAGAAAGGGACCCATACATATGTCAATGCGACTTCAAATGAGATCAAAAATTTAATCGTACCTGGGCGCTTGAACAAATATCTACGCCCTGGTACGAAGTCGCAGAAATCGCATTGAGATAAAGTATGCATCCCTTTCTAGCAAATGATAAATTGACATAAGAAAGTAGAAATCAGACGTATGAGTTGACGTTCAGAACATAGTGAATTGTAAGACTTCATCTAGTTCTCACAGATATAGAAACTGTGAGAGGACTAGAAAAAGCATACTATATGATACTATACTATATACTATACTATATGAATCTGTGTGATACTCTCCCGCATTATTTATTAATCTTAGTGCGCTAAGGTCTTCTGCGACCACCTCTGTTTCCATTTTCTATATAAAGATATATAAGTTGTGCTTGTTCTCTCTTCACTTCATACTCTGACTTTTTCATCCTAAATTAATACCACCTCTTTTCTTGATGAGGACTGGACTTCAAAAGTTGTGGACACATATATAGAAGAGAACTCACAGATATAGAAGACAACTAGATAAAACCTTAAAATTCACTATGCTCTGAACGTCAACTCATACGGCTGATCTCTACTTTCTATGTGGAATCGAACCCGCAACCTTTTGAGTCTCAGGCGGACCTTCGCCCACTGCGCCACAGAGGTCGTCAAAAGATTTTGTTTAAGAGATTATCATAAAGAAGTGTAACCACTACTAGAGATACCGTGAAACTGCCACACAAAGATGTCTAAATCTGATACGGAAAATTGGATACCAGTCGCAAAAGAACAAATGTCAGCAGATAGCCAGAAAATATTGAGTTAACAACGATTTTAGGTCGCCTATCTGAAGTAAAATAAAATAACGGTTTCTTCTTATCAACACTACAAAAGTATGGATTTTTCATAAAACTTATCATTTTATGAATATTTTCCTGGTACAGCGGCCTTGGCTGATGATGCATATTCCTAATGCTGCCGAAGTACGCCCCAAAGCCAAATTCACCACAGTACCCACATGGAACGACGATGGTCAAAAAAGACAACACTCATGGACATTTTGTAGAATAGCATGATATTAGAACAGTTTATGTATATTTCAGGCGAAACTTGATGTTTTATTTATTTATTCCATTCTAGCTTACCTGTTTCATTTATTATGCGATTTACGTTATTCAAATAAGTGGATCCACTGAAGATTTGAAAATGTTTGACTTTATTCGAGGATACTTAGTTTGAAGCTATTTACCATATTACATAAGCACCCCAGGTACCTTACTGCATTATTATTATCACTGAAAATCATAATGGTCCAAGATGCGGTCTTAGAAATATTCCATCATCTGTTTATTGATGACAATATTAGTTATTGTTAGTTAGTTGTTATATAAATTGATATATCGCAGTTGCTTTTTAATCAAGTTTGAGTTTTTTCTAAAAAGTCATGCTCCCATAATTCAATCTCCGCTAAGTTTGTACTCTGCTTTATTACGCTGTGCATATCAATACGTATTGCCCATATATACTTACATCACTTATATAATTATAAATCAATAATTAATTAAATTTTACACTTTATCCATTATTTATACAACTCCGACTAATATCAAGTATTACGAAAAGATTTTAAAGTGCTATTTATCCAAGATAATTCTAGCTAGATTAGCAGATCCTCCTATCCCAGTCAGATCGCCTGAGTAACCACACTTGACATAATGTATACATATTAGCAAAGATAAACGTTGGTCGACTTAAGTAAGGCAAGGAGATAAACTTGCTAAGGTAGATTAGTAAGAGAAAAACAGGTCATGCAAAAAAATACCCACGGTGGTGCGTTGATCGTTAACTTTTAGGTACCTGAATACCTGCCTAGTTCGAGTTTTTTTTACCAGCTCGATAGCGTTTTCGTATAAGCAAATTTATATGGAAAGGAGTCAGTGCCACGCGTCTCTCAGTAGATAGCGCTGCCTCGATTCCATGTCACTACATTTTTACATACAGTTACATTTGTAAATAATTATATTGTCTATATATTCGGCGGAAGGGGAGTAATTATAGTTGGCTCCATAAAGAGAGGTATTAGATTAAATGATTTGAACAAACTTCTAGAAAATATTATATTGAAGTCACAGCATGTAATAATATTTTTGTTTGTTTTGGATAGCTTAATTAATAGATATTTTATCCATTACTTTTTCAAAAATATCTTATGAAGCGGATGGCGAGCTGTACGTATAATATATTATAATAATGAACTGCTCCAACTCTACGTATGCTATTTCAATTTGACTTTTAACAGACAAATGGATAATGTCTCTACGTCATTTAAATTGATTTTTTACATAGAATTAGTAATGAGCTACGTCTTAAAGCATGCGTTAGCCACCTCTAATAGCATGCGTTAGCAACCTCTTATAGCATGCGTTAGCCACCTTATTGCGTCCGATTATTTTACTTTGTTTTTCTTCTCTTTACTGGCAAACATGAAGTTTCGATAACATTAGAACGATTATCACATCGCAACTTTCAATAAAAATAACTATTCTAATATGCACGCAGACTAATAAAATTTTAGAAATAACTATTTTTTTCTGTTCAATTTGTTAGGTACTTCTTATCCTGAGAATCAATTAAACCAAGTGTTTCTAAACAAACTTCGCATCAATGGTGGCGAAAATATTATGGATCTTTGAATTTATTTACAGATAACTAACTTCCGCCCGCGGCTTCGCTCACGTGATACCGGGATACTATGTATATTACAAGTTCCATCCAAATCCGTTAAGACGTTACAGAGTGAAGCGACCATAAACTTACTAACATTCACACAAACTTTCGCATTTATAATACACTCATAGGCACAATTAACCGCCCAGCTTGTATTTCTATCAGTTTACAGTAATCGTCAAATTCTGACCATATTTGATGGAACATATGTTAAAAGCAACCATTACGAAAAATCGATTTTGCGAAAAATTTTCATGAAAATGTACCTATATAATGTGTTTAATTTTGAAAACATCCCAAATTTTTGTAAATTTTAATTTTCATAATGGGTGTAACCACCTCGGGCCCTGATGACTTCTTGGAACCAGTTAGACAAAAGTTTGAATATCCGACTGAGGGATATTGTGCCACTCCTCTACCGCAGCCGTGGATCCTTGGGTCGTAGGGGCCGGTACTCTTGCTCGGATACGACTTTTTTTTTAGGTTGTCCCAAATGTGCTCAATCGGGTTCAGATCGTGACTGCGTGCCGGCCATTACAAAACTTGAATTCCGAGCTCATCGAGGTATTGAGCGACGATCTTGTGGTATGGCACTGAGCATTGTCGCGCATTAATTTGTCTCAAATAAATGGTGCGAATGGTCTTAACGTCCTCCTCGTATCTTTGAGCTTTCACACTACCCCTATCAAACACCACAAGATCGGTACGCGAGCCTTGTAAGAGATGCCTGCCCTAACCAATAATGACGTCTCTGATAAGTTGATAACCCACGGTTTCAGTTATTACGCCTCGAGCAAACTATTCATTTCGGCGCCTGTATACACGATGGTATCGATGAACCAGTCTCCTGATGGCATTCCGTACTCGTTCCGTACCGTAATTCGAGGTACGCCGAGTGTATGAGCGATGCGACGTTGGCGTCAGCTAAAGCCACTAAGCCTTAGCAGCACCAGTTGAGAGGCATTTTTTTCAGTCTCAAAGAATAATGATACACTAAAGAATCAAACCACAAACGACATAGGTTACCAGAAGCCAATCTAAATACAAAGCGCGCTCGAGCAACGCACACATGGACACCGCTCATGAACACGATATCTCGGAACAGTTCGGTTCAGACCAGTGCAAGCGCGAGTGTCACGCGAGCGGTGAACTTTCTTGTGCAAACAAAAATGGAGCAACAAATTAAAGCTATTATAAATGTGTAGCGGACGGGTATTTAAACTCAACATTAAACAGTGAATTATCGTTATTTAATCTACCAGTAGTTTCAGAGAGGTAAGTACTTAGGTACTTGCTTGTATTTCGATGGTTCTTTTTAACGTAGGTAGATACCTAACACAAAATATTTAGATAGGTAAGCGCCGCCCGGCCCCCGCAGAATTAAAATATTGTAATTGTTTCCTATTTTGAATCAGTTTAAACGAAGCAAGTAGGTCGGCACCTAAATCTTTATCACGCCACCAAATATTTTTTATTTGTGTAGAAATTGTGTTGTTCTAAGTGTTATTCTAATCCGTTTAGAAGTTATTAGAGATTTTCTATTGTAAAAATTGACAAATATAAAATTTTATATGTTTTTTTTCTGCAAACTTTTTTTTATTGTAATAGTATAGTATTGTAGTAGTATGTTTATTGTTTTGTTTTAATATTGTAGAATAAGTTTTTTGTTATGCGGGCTATACCGCGGGTTTGGAGTAGCCTCCTTCAATCGCCCCAAAGTTGACAGCCCTAGCGCGACCGCCGAGCGAAAGTATGAAAAGTGAAGTACATACATGTGTTTGACTTCTGTTACCTATTTCTTTTGTGCTCAAACTGAACAATATTCACCCACGATGGCAGAAAAGAACAAGAAATGTTAACACGGTAACGTAACTGCGACAATTTCAAAGGACGACTAAATTCCAAAGTCTTCGGTGACACAAGTTTATTCATCGAAAAAAGTCTTCGGTGACACAAGTTTCTTCATCGAAATAAGGTTATAATTTATTGCTAAAGTACCCACTTAACAAAAAACAAATATGAGATAAGCCATAAATAACATAAGCAATCAGGGTTACGAAAAATATAGTGGTGGTGGTAAAAATATAGTATATAAGTGGGCGGTCAATTGTGCCTGTGAGTGTATTAGTGTGATAGAAAATGTTAGCACCTTTGTAGGTGCTAACATTTTCAGTATTTTAAAATACTGTTATTTTATTTGGCAAGAATATTTTTTTGCGTCGTTCGAATACATTCTATATAGATCGAGTGAATTTCAACTACGAATATAAAACCAAATTATTCAAATGTAAGTTAATAATCACATTCGTAAGCTTAAACTTAAATCTTAATATCAAAATCTCGTGGTGTTTGTGGCCGAACTTTTTCGACACGGTTCCACCGATTTTTATGAATTTTTTTATGTATATTTGATAGGTGATGGATATGGGTGTGCCTATTAAGATCTTTTTTCATATTATGTACCCGGTGTAAAAGATACTTTTCACCTGGGTACCGCGCGAGCAAAGCTGCGAGTGGAAGCTAATTATATAAATAATCTACCTAAAAACTAAAGCTTCAAAACACGAATCGCAAAGGTTCCGCTATGAAAACCCTTATTTGAAGTATCACTAAACTTCTTGCATACAATTCACAAAAAACCATTGCATTTTTCTGAAACGAGAACAATCCTCTTGAATATTTGCACTTCTCAAGTTCAAGCAGGAATGGATTTTTGTTGGTTTAACCTACAAGTAAAATGCAAATTTTTCAACATAAATTGGCAGTTTCTTTGCAATTTATATTGAAATAGAAAATTTCTTCCAGTTAAATTAGTCGTATTTCTTTCTTAATACGATTTGTTTCTCGTTGTTTCAATATTGTTAATTAAGTAATTCGCGTCGCCGGGCGATCGTGGATACGACTAGCACAAGACCGTGGTGGATGGCTCAAACTTCGGGAGGCCTATATCCAGCAGTGGATAAAATCGGGCTGTGGATGATGATGATGACGAAGTAAGTAAGTAAGTTTTCTATTCTTTTAATTGTTGCAAAGATATTTCATGAAATAAACCGCTAAGTTAGTACGTACTTGTATATATTGAACCTATTTTGATAATACTTTTACTGACAGAACGATAAGCGAATAAAACCGCGTGGGACTGCTACTGCCTTTATTTGCATAACCAATTAGAAGTCCTCTTTCTTTAACTGCCTTTTCAATTAATGTATCAAGGAACAAGAAGAGTCTAATAAGAATTATACTACATTATCATAAAAAATACTCAGGGTGTACAGATTTCACTATAACTCAATGAAATGATGTTGTTCGACGCAGTACACCTATGTTTGTTCGGCTAGGTTGACCGATCGATTTGCTTTAGAATTCGGTAGAGAATATTTTAGACGTTGAGGAATCCCAAGGGAAATTCGACAGGAGACACGGACAAAATTGAGAATATAGTATCTTCTGTCAAGACGTACCTCGCCCCTGAGCAACTTTATGGCCAACAATTTAGGAAGAATAACGACAAGTAGCATACTTTTATATTATAATTCATGTAAATTAGTCATGTACTTCTCCAGTTAACTAGCAGTTCCATTTAAGTTCGGTGGTAGTTTTAGACATGTACAAGTATGTGCTGCCTCAATTTCGGCAATAAAACCAAAGTGAAGGCATGCGCAGTAAGACGAACTAGAAATACCTCACGTGATAATTTAGGTTTATAGATATAAAATTTCTCCACGTAACGAATTTTTTCAGTAAGATATAAAATAATGTTATTCTTTGCTCAAAAGGTTCTCTTCTATCTTTTAAAGCAAAATACTCTACAAATACCGATGATTCTCAGTGGTTTACGAGTTAACAATCTAACTTTAGAATATAAGCCAGATGGCTGGGCTACGGCATCAATAGAAATATTTGAGTACACCATATAATGATCATCATTGAATATAGAGTCAATATAGATTTGTACAAGAAATGTGGGCAAAAAAAAATTAAGCATACAAAAAAATAAGATCTTGCCAATTATAAGGCATTTTTCGCTAAAATGAATTATTTTAAAACATTTATCTTACCAGATAACGGTTCTGAAGCTCGATGGAATAAGTTGAATTAAGATGGAGTAAACCCGGAGAGAACCCAGGGATCGCAGGTAGGCACTTAGATAACCAAGTGTTAAGTTAACAATTAGTGTCCGACGAGCACGATCGCGCGAATGGAACTAATGTAAGCGACGCGCGTAAACAGAGCAACAAGGCCGGCGCCGACGACGGCGACCAGTGGACGAATATCCAGAGAGAGCGACGAGCACGAACGGGCACACGAAAGATCGATACCACCGCTACCGCGCGCTCCCTTCCCAGCACCCGACTGAATGCGACGGGACGACAGCGACAAAACGGCACAAAGAGTGCTCCTGAGGCTACAGGAGCGGTGGCATCAACGAATACTTCGACTGTGTCGACGTACCGACAGAATGTATGCTACTTTGCACCGCATATCATTTTGAATCGTGACGTAGTGGGGACGCATGAGAGCCGTGTTGAGCATGCGCGCCAGAAGTAGGCGCGGCAATGCGAACCAGGCGAATAAATTCGACTTAGGCAAAAGCGATTTCATAGAACAAAGAGAATCCGCGGACGCTGCTGGATGAGGGTCGGCTAAGCCACCGATGCGTGTCCCGGCGCGCGACCTCACCGCGCGAGGCGCGCGAGACACACGCAACCACATCGATCAGAAGCACGCACAGCTTGCGACCTCCACACTACTTTGCTAAACGGCCAATCTACTTTGCATATTGATTTTTCTTCTATTAACTTTTATACATATATCAAAGTATCGAAGAAGCTAATAAATAGCACGAAAATAAATGCATATGTACCTAAAGATAAGAGTCTGGAATATTGAATCAATGTACTAACTGATTTTAAGAAACAGTAAAATACACAAAATGGTCTTTATATGGCTATCTGTGCAGGGCTCATCTGCGACTACCACCACTGTTCGCACAGAACGTTTAAGCGTAGGTCCTGTCCATCAATCTGAGATAAAGCTAGAACATTTAAAGGTATGGTATATTGTTTGTTTTCCTGAATAAAACATCACAGTGAAGTGATCTATCTAGATGTATTTCATTACACACACAAAATACCCATTTTTAAAACTCGTATAAAAAACTTTTATCTATCTATCCCAATTATCACAAATATCTAAGTAGGTTTATGCTGGTACTGTAGGTATTTATAATATTATAAATCCTTGATTGCGTATTTTATTATTTTATTCATATGTAGAAGATATATTATTGAATAATATAAGTATTGTATTATATTATAATATGAGTAGGTATTATTATTGAACATTATGTGACTATACCTATTCCATCATATATGATATAATTTTGATAGATGTCAAAGTCCAGAACTAGTCAATGCAGCCACATAACATTGAACGATTTTTGAATCGATTATTGTGTCAATAATCGATTCAAAATCGTCGTCGAATAAAAAAACTGATATCATTATTTTGTTTATTATCATTGTTAGGTCTTAATATCTCAAGAAATTAATTATTTCATCAAGAACTATAATTATTTTTATTTTAATCACAATTTGGTATTGTTTAAATTATATTGCTAATATTGTAGAAAAAAATGATATAATTAAATGGCGTAAAAAGTTTTGAATTAAAAAGACATGAAAACTCTTTTGACAAATAACTTAGGTTTGAACATAGGTACGTCAAAATGATGTTCCTGAAAACTGTGACAAGCATGCGTTAAAGGAAAAATGCTTTTCACGATTGCTTTTGCACATGAACACAGGAGGTTGTAATTATTAATATAGCTGGTACTATTTACGTATAAGAGAAGAAAACAAAGATCAAACATCATCATGAATTTTCCCAACATGAATATCCTCAGATATTGATTAGTACGCCAATCTATATGGGAATAAATTATAATAGATTGAGGAATCCGTAAAATGGAGTAGTCACAGGGAAGTCCAAAGATTATATTTGACAGCCGATCACTTTTTGCAAGCAGTTACTATGCCACGCGACATACCTGCTATGTAAATCCCACTATATTGTCCCACCTATTTTTAAATATTTTCATTTTTAAATATAATAGTAACATAAAATTGAAAATACCTATTTTATGTCAAACAACTAAAACCGAAAAGTATAAACGATTATCGATTTTACGTTGTCAAATCGCTAAACCAAGTATTTAGATAGCTGCAATCACTACTTCCATCAGTGATTCTGAATGGAGACTTTTGGTCCGTTTTCGGACTTCATTTGATTTCGGCGGACTTTTTATCCTGTTATATTAGCAAATGGCAACGCATTTGGTAACATTTTTATACAAAATATTAATGTATTTAGGATTATTTTCCTATTCATCCTGTCATATTATTAAAAAGTGTTGTATGATATGCAAATAATACAATTACATTATTTTTGTCATCCATTTGTAGGATACCTCTTTATCTATTAGGACATCATAGCTAATTATGAAAAGTCATAAATTTATTACGAAAAAAAATCGGATTTCAAAACTAACCTTTTTAGCTTTGGGTTCGGACTGTTTTAGATAAGAACGTTGGCAGCATTGAGTTTCAAATGTCAAAAAACCATAAATAAGATGGAAGAACTATATGTTTGTATGTTTATTGCATCACTTTTGTGTCCTAATTTTGCATATAATTGATTATATTCTTATTTAAAGTACACTCCCGTTCTTACTTTTTACATATCCTCTCTATCTAAAGGTTGTCTAGAAGAGATCGCTTTCAAGCGATAAGACCTCCCATTTTACCTTTTGTTTATGTTAAGTTTCTGTCTGTTGTAGTTCAGTATTTTCATGAATTCATTCTGTCTCAAAATATCAAGATTTTAATACAATAATGCGTTCAAATACTTGCATCTAGTTAAAAACAAACAATTTGTTCATCGCACATTTTCAACACAAGTTTCATCGCGCTTACACGGTGAAATTACTTTCATGCCATTAGTGAAAGTTTATTTTTTAATTTTTACAAATAATTACGCGTGAGCCGAAAGTAAATCAATGCCATGAAATTAATACATGCATTGTAAAACTTATCGTGAAAGTAGTTTTACGCCCCTTATTTTCTTTTCTCTCATTTGATCTTTCATTTAGTGTATTTGAAACTACATAACTTTGACATCGTGTAGCAACTATCTTCGTAAACATGTCACTTCACTTCACTTCTTTATTAAATAGCTTCTGGGATAGTTTCCACAATTTCGCCAGTATCAAGGATAATTGTTCATTTATACGCTAAAAGCTCGCAAAACAATTGACACCTGTCCATTTGACAGCTTCAGAATTCGGCCTTACAATTCACTTCTTAGTTTATGGCTTTTCTATCCCAGAATCCATTATATAAAGAAGTGAAGTGAAGTGTTTTATGTCGCAATTCTGCCAGTGTGATTCTAAGATAAAAAGCAAAATTACAAATTTTGAAAAAACCCACGACGGTTAAAAATTAATTGAAAAAGGATAAAATAATTCATGAAGTTTATAGGTACATTTACTTTTTAAGTCGGGGGGACTTAAAAAGTAAATGAACCTATAAACTTAATAAAAAACCAAAGATTATCCGTCAGGAGTTGCCATCAAATGAACTAGTTTTGCAGTTTTATGATAACGTGAATAAATGGAGATTTTTTATCGTTATACTTACACTCATAATGGGTAATCCGTGCTCCTACAGTGAGGACCTTTAGAAGTTGATGATGATACTTATTTTTATTTACGATGAAATTTAAGATAGTAAAGACAGCCCCCGACGGATCTTTTTGGGTTTATTTTTATTTACGATGAAATTTAAAATAGTGATGACAGCCCGTGACGGATTGTTTTGGGAAGTTTATAGGTACATTTATTTTTGAAGTCAGGGGTTTTTAAATTATTTTATCTTTTTTCAATGACTTTTTAACCGTCGTGTGTTTTAAATTTTTTTGATTTACTTTTTATTTTATAGTTCTTAGAGAGCATAGATATTAAAAATATATAACTGCAGCATCCTCGAATTACTACCGTAACATCTATTTAAGAACCCTCACCAATCAACCTCAAACTGCATCAAAACCGGACTAGTGGTTTTGGAGAAAAAAGGTAACATGGATTTGCACAAACAAACATCCTCTCACCCCTAACGCATATACCGTTTCCGTTCCGTCGTGGGTAAAAAAATAGAATACCTCATCAACCTAGACCAAAATACTGCAAATGTATAGCAAAACGAAAACCTTACATCAAAGGAGTGATGGATAAAATGGCGATTCTTGCATCAATTTTCCGTGAAAACAATTTTCACTCCGTTCAAGAAGATTACACATCTGCGTTCACCGAAAGATTACTTGTCACTGGAAAAACCGTGTAAAACAAAGCGATATAAAGTATAGTCTTTCGAGCTGTGCTGTCGAGTGAAAAAGCATATCAAGGCGGTCAAGAACCTTGATGTTCAGAAGTCTCTGCTGGAGTCAGGTTGATTGACAATTGTCAGTCACTGGGTTCAAATCACTGGACAGAACTACACAATCCACGCGTAATCTCAAGAGAACGGCACTAATACAAAGAGGCTTTTTAAATCTGGTACAAATAAAAGGTTTTCAATCTGGAGTTTTGATTCCTATAGTAGTAGTCAATATGTGTAGTGTAGTTAATAGTATGAAAATTATGTTTCGGAAGAGTGTCTTTATTTTTTTTTCGTTTAACGAGCAATTCTTGGATATTTAATTTGAATCTCGGAAACGCTCCAAAAATGTTCATGAAATTTAGTATGCAGGGCGTTTTGGGGGCGATAAATCGATCTAGCTAGGTTTCATTTTTAGAAAACGAAAGAAAACAACAAAGCTCGGTCATCCAGGTACTTAATATTTAATTTGATAAAATTATTATTTCAATAGTCTTTTGTTTCTGCCTTTCATTTGTTTTTTCGTTAATATGTTATTTTCACTAGTCTATTGGAATAATTTTGCCGACGTATGCGTATTAATTTAATAATACCTGTCTTTTTTTCAAGTGACAATTAGCACTGAAATAGTAAGAAGCTGGACTAAAGCCGTACTTGCCAGCTAGAGGGCCCTTACTTACCACAGTTCATCGAGTAGCTCGGGCTAACTTTGCTCGCTCATACCAAAATTGGAATGTTGATGACTAGGCGAAAATATTGTTCACTGACGAGTCTAAGTTTTGTCTTAAACCTATAGATGATAACAGGGTCAAATTTTGGAGACGACCCGGAGAAAGATACGCTCAGTGTTACATTGTCGGAAGAGAGTCATATGTGGAGGGTTAGTGATGGTATGGGGCGGCATTTGCGTAGGGGCAAGTGCGGAGTTACACATCGTAGAAAATAGATCTCTGACTGCGGCTCGGTACGTAAATGACATTTTAGAACCGACTGTGATGCCCTTTTCCCCATATATCAGACGTAATTTTCAGTTAATGCAGGACAATGCGCGGCCCCACATTGCAGCGATAGTTTCGGCGTATCTTTGAGGGGTCAAAATTGCCGTTATGCCGTGGCCCGTACGCTCGCCAGACTTAAATCCCATCGAAAATGTTTGGAATAAGCTCGGCAAACAAGTAAAACAGCGGGATCCAACAACAACAAACATCTGATCTGAAAAGTGTACTGGAAGAAGAGTAGAATCGAATACCACAAGATTTCATTGATAACTTAATCAAAAGCATGTCGAGAAGATTGTAGGCAGTTTCAACAGCTTAGAGGGGGTAACACCAATTATTGAATGTACTCCAACACTCGACAAAAAGTTTTCATAATGTCATACATAGCACAATTAGATTTTCAATGTGATGATTGAGGCGTTCATTCATCAAAACATAGTTTTTAACATTGTTCATTAGTCTTGTGTTTTTTTTTACTCAAATAAGTTTTATTTTAATTAACAATAGTAAAATTCATAGATTGTGTAATTTATATAATGCACAAAAAAAAAATCCAATCTATCTTTATTTTGTTCCGTCCCTCTAATTATGTCCATGAGTGTAGTAAGTGTTGCGTGTCGTGATACAGTTAAAAGTGACATTGCAACCAGTGGTAATGGTATCGTTTGAATTAAAAGACTGAAAGAGGGTAGATCGATACGTCTACCGTAACTCCCACTCGCAAAGACTTTTCAGTTCTTCCTGTGATCATGTCGCATACAGCTGCGTCGAAATATCAGGAAATAATAGAACTCACAAATCATGGAAAATGTCCCAATCCTAATAATATTATAAATGGGAAAGTCTGTGTGAATGTTTGTTACCACCGTAACCACTGAACCAATTTAGATGAAATTTGGTATGTAGATAGTTTAGGTGCCAGAATAACACAAATCAAATTTTTAAAAAACAATCTCTAAAGTGGTAAACGGCGGTGGCAAAGTTTGTATGGGGAACAAAAAAATCTTTACCATCTACTTGAAATTTTGCACAGAGACTCTACTGAAAATAAATGAACACGTGTTTCAGGATTTTTCACTATTCGAATGTTTGTTAAGAAGTATTTCCGTAACCACTGAACAAAATTAGATAAAATTTGGTACGTAGATAGTTTAGGTGACAGGATAACACACAGGCTACTCATATTTTTAAAAATTAACGTCAAAAGTGGTGGTGGTGGGTGGTAAAGTTTGTATGGGGGACAAAAAAAATTTTTACCAATCGACTTGAAATATTGCACAGAATCTCTCCTCTAGGAATAAATGACCTGTTTCAGGATTTTTCGCATTTGAACCCCTAAGGCGGTTAAAGGTAATCCATTTTAATAAACTTTGCAGGCGGGACCCTAAAAAGTATATTTGCCACTTTTTGTAGCGAAAATAAAACTTGATCAGGTTATGATAGGGGATGAAAGTTTGTATGGGGAACCAATCATTTCTCAAGTACGGTAAGTTTATTAAAATTTATCATACTTAATCGGCTGTTGATTAACAATAACACATGAACAGGGATTGGATGATCAACGCGAACAGGAACGGGAACGGGAACGAAAAAGGGAGTGAGAGTGGGAACGGGAACGGGTACGGGTACGGGTACGCTAGGTAATGCATTAATAATATGTTAGTACTTTTTATTCCGCGCAAAACGTGTTAAAAATAAACCTTTATGTAAATAATGAAACACGTTTTGACACATAAATTTCCACGCGGGCGGAGCCGCGGGGCACAGCTAGTTAATTAGTAATTAATATTAAACAGGAGTGTTGATTTTCCTATGGCGACTTTTATTTCTCCTCAATAAGCTAAAATTAAAAAGTATTTATAGTAGTAAATATGCAGGCGAATGTAAGTCGAGCACTTTAAATTACACAAAATAAGCAAAAACAGACAAGAATTGGGGCCCACGCCAATCCAAGCCCCACTCATAATGTAACTTCGGCCCGTAGAGGTTCAACGGCTTTTTCAAAACAATGTTTTTCCTATAGGTAATATTTATATGTGTATTGTATTGGCGGCTGTACACACTCGTCGAGACACCACGAGACAGGCCGAGCGCGAGTGTGTACAGTGTGCTCTCGTCTCGTGTCGCGCTCACGTTCTCGTCTCGGTCGCTCTCGGGCGCGAGTCGGTTTTAGCGCGCAACTCCAAGGGTCTTGTTGGGTCTCGCGATGAAAACAAAAGCGACCATGTACACACTCATTTATTTAGTTGCCTGCTGATAGTGTTTATAAATAGAAGTGTTTCGGTATGTGGTCTAACGAGTGCGAGAAGCCGTTTTATGGAACTTGAAGGATGTCAAGCACAATGATAAGCAATTTATCAATGACGCTTGGGTGCGAATAAGTGAACATATTTGAATTTCTGAAGCTGATTTAGTATATATAATATAATCAAAGTAATCATCCACCATCTTCTTTTTCTCCATGGCCTATGAATTTTCTTTTTATAATAAATGTTAAAAGAATTATAATAGTTAACGAAAAACATGTCCATTGTCTCTGGAGTCTTCCGTTCAAATGTCAGAACGAGAGTGTACAGGGTATGCTCTCGACGACAGCCTTCTCGGCCGAGACTCTCGCGAGACGCTCTCGACGAGTGTGTACAGCCGCCATATTATCCTCAACAGGTTTGAGTACTGAGCAATATCTAATGATAGATACCAATGAATTTCTGAAGCTGATTTAGTATATATAATATAATCAAAGTAATCATCCACCATCTTCTTTTTCTCCATGGCCTATGAATTTTCTTTTTATAATAAATGTTAAAAGAATTATAATAGTTAACGAAAAACATGTCCATTGTCTCTGGAGTCTTCCGTTCAAATGTCAGAACGAGAGCGTACAGGGTATGCTCTCGACGACAGCCTTCTCGGCCGAGACTCTCGCGAGACGCTCTCGACGAGTGTGTACAGCCGCCATATTATCCTCAACAGGTTTGAGTACTGAGCAATATCTAATGATAGATACCCAATGTGGAAAAAGTCGTGAAGGTGTTTGTATGTTTTTGTTTAGAAAAATTCAAACCAACCTGCATAGTGTGGGCTAAAAACAGCCACATTGACTGTACACTACAAAATGTGTGATTGATTTACCTGTTACTTAATTGGCTAGAGCTTATGAACGGTATCCGGACCATCATCGATTGCAACATAAATTGTTCAGTGAATGATGCATTGGATGTATTGATAGATTCTATCTGTGATTTGTCTCAATATTCAACGATGCAGACAAACTGGATCACGTGTGGAGGCAGGGCTGAAAACAGGCCAATCACCTTAAAGGAAGGCCAAAAAGGGGATTAATGTACGATTCTCACTTACCGGCGCGCGTGGGAGCGCATTTTATAACATGCCTAAGGAAATTGAAACATCCACAAAGCAGTTAAGTTCCTTATTTCGCTGAGTAAATTGCATGCAAATAAGGAACAAAACTGCGTTGTGGATGTTTTAATTTCCTCTAGCATGTTTTAAAATGCGCTCCGACGCGCGCCGGTAAGTGTGAATCGTACATTACACGGACCGATTTTAACCGTGCCGGAAGGTCACCTAGTCGCATTGCTAGTAAAAATCGCCACTAGGCTTGTGACGCAGGACTTGTGTGTGTCGGACGCAGTCTACTAAAAGGTACTAGTATACTAGTCTGTACTGTAAATACATCATTACTTTTCTACTAGAACGGAGCGCCTTACTGTCCCAGCGGGCACTAGCCTCTTCGCCACAACATTTGCACAGGTCGATAAAAAATAGCAGGTTGGTTCATAATGCATAACAACGTCGATTAGAACAGTCGCACTGCGTACTCGTAAGCAAGTGAGAGCAGCGCAAACCAACTACTCACAACAAGCCCGCATTATGCTAGCTTTACACGAGTGCCGCCTACAGCCGCACGATTTTTGCCGCACGGCAAATATAGAATGTCTAAATGGGATAATAAATCATGATATGCATTATAATTGATCGTGTAGGGCCCGCCTTACGGCTCTGCTAAAGATCTTAAGGTGGGTCATAGAATAGCCAAGTTAGCGTTCGCTTATACATAGCTCGCTTGATATCTGGATAAAAACTAGTCTAGAACTTACATAAGTGCAAAATTTTAGTAGTTTAGGCGTGAAGGAGTTACCAACTTTTCACATTTTACATGATCACATTTCAAAAACTTTAGCCTACATTATAAAGGTGAAAGTTTGACAGCCGTTTTTGTGTTAATATCGTGGATGGAAGAGACAGGATCCGGAAATGTCGAGGAGGAATCAAGTGAGCATTACGGAAACAGTGGCGTATGGCGAAGATACCGTTATGGTATGGGGTGGCATATTTAGAAGCATGAACTGACAAGAACCCATTAGAAAATGTCTGGGACATCTCTGCAACAGGGTGTACACTTAAGAAACTGAGCTCGCAGGAACCTTCGACGTACCGTAGCTTACATTAACCTTTGACGAGGAGTTGGATAACTTGCCGCAAGTGAGTATTAATAACATTATTGGGAGCGTGGAAAATCGCATTCAGGCTCTTATAAAAGCCCGTGGTGGTCATACGCGCAATTAACTTGGCTTGTTTCATAGAGAAGTTCGTAAAATAACTGTAAAAAGCTGCTCATGTAAGAAAGCGAAAATCCGTTATTACTCTTATGCGAGCCAAGTTATAAAGATTATTTCATATAATAATAAAATTTTAGGCTTTCTAAAATCTGATCAGATATTTTACAAAACGTTAGTGTAAAATATCGAAATGAGACCATTATATAAGTTGTGCCAGCGCGTGTACAATTAAAAGCAGCCGGGAATTATCCATAATTGGGGGATATTCGTAGTACTGATTAATTATTATAGTGAGGTTAGCCGTGTATTCAGATGCGAGAAGAATCCCTCGGCTAAGCTGTGAACCAACCAAACGAATAATTTATTAAAATAATTGAACCCTCTCCAGGGGTTAGAAATTATTATAATCATTCCTTTTCCGCAAGCCATATACCAAAAAAGATCAATAGCAAAACGAGACCGTACAGCAGCTTTGAATAAAAACAAAGGCCATTGTTAACTGGGTGGGATGGAAGTTGGAACCATAAAATTATTTGAATTTGCATTGTAAATGTCTAAGGGATTACTTTGTAACACGGAAGATAAAAAATAACCGATCAGAGTTTAAAATAACTAACTGAGACGTTCAAACTATTTACAATAATATCATAAATTCGAAAGTTTTTGTGTGCGACTACGTTTGGTAACGCTAATAGTTTATCTGAGTATAAGTTTTTCGAAACAAAAAAAACACACCAATAATCCAATTAGCTTTTCTTTCTCGACTGAAGTCCTCTTCGGTCGGGTCATGTTTTTATGGTGTATGTATGTTTGTAATATTATTTGTCCGTCGCTGTCGCCCAAAGGGCTGGACTGATTTTAACAAATGAGGTGTCGTTGGATTTATCTAGATCACGAGGGTGACATAGACAGTATTAAATGTAAAAAAAAATAATCTAAAATAGCGACTGTAAGAAGCCATTTTCAATTTACGATGAACTAAAAAGGTATAAAAAACTCCTTGATTTCCACAAATTAAGTGACATTGGATTTGACTGAATCATTTAATTGACATGTAGATCATTATGAAGTGTCAAAAATCCAATATGGCGACTAAAAGAAGTAATTATACCCTCTACCTCTACTACCAATAATTTACTAATTCGAAATTCGAACTAACCTCCTTGGAGGCTGCGGATTGAAGCCTCCCCCACACAACTGCGTTATTATCGGCGATCTTACCGCATGCGTTATTGCAATATCTGTTTTTAGTACATTATGTATAGGGCCGGCTACGAAGTTACACACTGCCGCTATAACGCATTTGTGTGCAAGGAGATGGGATGCATCATCACAATAGATAGTAGGTAGGTATCAAAATACCTATTATCATGAGAAATTTTTTCAGAAAATACATAATTCCGCTATCATCTCACACTGGATTTATGTATCAACAATTCTTTTTATTTATTAGTAATAGGTACTTTTTGTCACAATTATGTAGATAAATAATAATAGGTATCATTATTTACCTAATTTGCTTTTGTACCTATAATTGTTTTTGTTTATAACATACACAATTTAACTAACACGCGATTTAATTTTAAAATAATCCCATGTTTGTTTTTATAACTTAATCATTTATTTACTGTTGGTGATTTTAAATATAAAATTGATGTTAAAATTAGATATCATTTCATTTACATTAGATATTATCATGAGGTAAATAATGCATTGAATCGAAAGGAAATATTGTTTACTGGGGACGATATTATATATTACGATGAAATATTTTCAAAATGAGACAGTCATATAAATAATTGTTTTGACAACTCTCAAGCTTGTACTCTTGAGTTGAGATCGGTTTATAAAATACGGCGTTTGTACTAAAAACTTCCTGTCAATACAGTCGGGTTTTTTGTTTCTTTCAAATAAATACTTGTTATGTTACTTGGAGATAGAACAAGCACATGGCCCACCTGATGTTAAGTGGTAACCATTACCTATCACAAAGTTATTGCATTGTAGATCACGTTTTTTTGGTACGTGCTCTACGATGCAACGCCCTGCGTCAACTTGAGGAATGAAGATGCGAAGCTTTTTGTTCCTGTAATTTCACAGGCACCCACACCCTTCAATCCGAAACACAGCACAGCTGCTTCACGGCAGAAAATAGGCATGGTGGCAGTACTTCCCCGGACGAGCCCTCCACAAAGAACTCTACTACTACTAAATAGTAAAACTAACTACTGAAGACAACTTAATGGATAAAAAAATATATTATATCTACCATTTTCTAAAGTGGTAAGGTCAGTAAGTCAGCTTGAAATATTCGTGATTGCCCTACACTGTATAGAGCCAGAAAAAATGAAAACAGCATATTTAATGGCTCGTGCAGCAAAGTGATAAATGCAAATTGGAGTAGGAATTAGCATGGCAACAGATAAAATACATTACCGTACACTGAGGAAGGCAGATTTAAGACCTTTTCGGTAATCGTCTTGGCCAACAACCGGCTCAATAAAGGATCATAAACGTACCCAATTAGCAACGAGTTCAAATAATCTACGAAACATCGCTTCCTTGACGATACATAGCTTCAGGCTTGGCAGCTTTAGGGTTTCCTATTAAAAATAAAGTGAATTAGGTGCCCAAGATTTATTGCGAAGTTCTATAGAAATGTTAACGTACGAAACAGTAAAACTTTTTCGAGTTGCAAACGTATCTTGCAAAAGCTTTTACCAGTTGCTTGCTTGTATTACCTGCTCGCTTCTACTCTATTAGCGGCCTATTCTATATATACAAAAATCAATTGCCGACCCTTAGTCTCGCAACTCGGAAATTGCTAGACCGATTTGTTTTTTTTTTTTATTTTGTTCTCTTCGATACTAACACAATAATACAAATAAAAATCATTTATTGCTTTCACATGGTGTTAAATTGCATGTTACAGGTTATAAGTACGTAGTTCACCGGGTCATCTAGTAATGAAATAAAAGCTGGTGTATTTTATCAGGATAAAATATATCAGGCAGCAATATACCAGGGTAAATGATTCATAATTCGCCTGCCCTTCCATTCTACTTAGGTGGGATCGGCACTTCGGCAATAAGAAAACATGACGGTTGATAGGAATCAACCGTCAACTACTCGCTTCTTTCACACTCATATCCCCTTTCATTTTAGATTTGACACAAATATCTCGCTGGTCTAAATTAAATTTCCTAGTTTTAAACCCAAAAAAAATCCAAGTTCATGCTCGTTGGCTCTCGCAACTGTATACAAAAGTTCTTGCTGATACAGCCCACCATTGTATGTCTCCCTCTATACAAAGTGGATGGGGAGATAGTTGAATGTGTTACCGAGACAGCTGGAACCGAGAAAGCTGGGTCTTATAATGGATAACCAACTCCGTTTCGAGAAGCATGTGGCTGCATGCGTACGTAACTGCTTTTATTGCTTAAAACTGTTATATTAAAGTCGTCCTTATGTAAGTAAAGAAGTAAGAATCTCACCCTGCGAATCGCTAGTGCTCTCTATACTTAACTACTGTGATGTATGTCGAGTATGGTCCTTGTTTGCTTGGCAGGACTGAAAAGTTTGTTCAGCGCGTCCAACACGCTTGTGCAAGCTTTTGCTTTCACGTCATCCCGCGATCATATATAAGGGTCGATTCAAATCTGACGCAAAATGCGTCGAGCGTATCATCGGTCGCGTCTTTTCGGTCGAATTAGACTTACCAAATTACGCGTCTAGTCAGTTTCTGCGTTCAGCATCTACAGAGTTGTGTGATATTGAATTTAAAAAGGAAGCCCATCGAAATAATAGCTATTATTTGGGAGGCTTTAGAACAAGATCGAAAATTTATTAAATTTATTAAGGTTTACCGTATGTCCAGAGAATCTTTCGATAAACTCCTTACGATTGAGAAATGTTCCATGTCGACCGACAATGCGTTGACGGTTGACGAAAACGGGACAGGCGCTGTACGTTTCGACGCACTAAAGCATCGTCGGTTGTTTGTTGGTGGGTTGGTTCAATGTTTTATTATATATTTGTCTGTTCTGGTGCTACGCGATCGATAATACGCGACGCATTTTCCGTCAGATATGAATCGACCCTAAAACCGTTTCTCAATTCCTCCAACCTATTAAAAATGCACGAAGGAAACTGCACTTAGCGGTTCTTATTTTTAGTGTGCTGGATAAAAAATCGACAAAGTACCTTTACAATAAACTAGTATGGGCAGATACTTTGTCTAGATTTTCGAGTAGGGCATGCACTTACGTGTTTACAACACCCGAGACATAGGTCCACGGCTTTTCGTGGTTCTTTTAGATTATTTGGGTCTCGATGTTTGAAGAATCTTCCTCCGCTAATTCGTGCCCTAAAAACAGTTACAGGTCAACTCTAAAGAACGAATACATTGCAAAAAAACTACCATAAAAAAGTACCTGCTTGGGAAAACTGATACTCAGCCTTTATTACTGAAGTTTTTGCCTTTGTTCTCGTTGAGCTTTGAAGGACGTTTTTTATTAGCAGTGGTCTTGGGAGGTTTCTTGGCCATAATCACGCAATATTTGCATCCGGATATCCGATGATAGACCATATTCCAGGCAAGACAAAACAAAGAGATCACAAAACGTACCGAAAACGCCTGGATGAGTTATTGGGCCATGAAAGACCTTATTTAGGGGACACTACCTCTATTCCTTAAAAGTAAACCCATAGACGTATGCGTTCTCTTCGTCCTGCTCTTCATCCATCCCTACGGCGCCCAGAATTAAATAAATTATTCTTAATTTATTCATATACCAAAAATCTGTTACACGACTTGGTCTTTGACTGCTCAGCAGAGGTCTGCGCTCGCGGTTTGCCAACGGGCAATGGAGCGTAGTATTCTCGGCGTGACACTTACTGATCATATTTGATTCACATTCCATACTACGCTCCCAAACTCAAATTGCCGATATCACTCAGAAAGCAGTAAGATTAAAGTGGACCGGCCACGTATGTCGCATGTCCGAAGAATTCTGGGCAAGAACAACAACAGAATGGATCCCTAACAACGTGAAGCGGCATCGCGGCCGACCCAGACGGAGATGGCAGGATGACCTTGACACCTGTAACAAGGACTGGGCCTCAGACTCATAAAAGGCAAACACAGCGCGCCGAAAAATGGAGTGACTGCGATTGGTTACAACTGTGTGCGTCACACTCTCATAGCCACGCGCTGCTTACACTGTAGCAAAACGTTTGTTTGTAGGCGTGTGTGATGCTAGTTTCATACAGTGAAATAAAAATAAAAGTATTATTTTTTAGTTTTTTTTAGTTAGGGTTAGGTATTGCTATCCTACTAATATTATAAATTCAAAATTTTGTGGTTATGGATGTACGGATGAATGGATGAATGTTAGTTAGTCTTTCACGCAAAAACTACAGAACGGATTTGTATGAAACTTGGGATATGCATAGTTTGTGAACTGGATTAGCACATAGCCTATTTTTTTCTCAGTACCACGCGAGCGAAGTCGCGGGCGGAAGCTAGTCTAATATAAAACACAAAAGTAATTTATAAAAATCAGCTTTCACCTGGGTCGAATACAAAGTTGAATAGTAATTTTTTGGACACGTTTTGGAAGTCAGTTTTTGTTTAAAACTAGTAATATCATAAGTGCATGAATATTAAATTGGATTTTACGTATTGATATAAGTATTTTATGTCCTATTACTTTTTTCATAAAGTTCATACTTTTGGAGTTAATGCACTTTGAAATATGTAGGAAAATTTCTTTTTTTGGATTAAGAAAGTAAGGATTGAAGGGCTAAAATGTTTGAAATTGGATTCTACGTATTGATATTAGTTGTTGTTGTTCTATAACTTTTTTTCAGATCAAATATAGATTCTAATTCCTAAGATCATCTGTAGTTTCTTCATGGGATGGTCCCGATTTTTCATAATTATTTATCTTCCGGGATGGTCCTGACTCTTGATGAGCAGTTTCTGTACGACCTTAAGAAGGTTCTATATATAATTTTGTGATATTTTTACAGTAACATTTGCATTTGCATGGTTTGCACGTTTGAGTCAGTTACTAGCATATTAAATAAAAAAAAATAATAAAAATTAGCATAAAAAAATGACAAAATTATTTAAAAAAAACTTAATATAAATTACCCCAAGATTGGGGAAAAATAATTTTGACGCATACTTGCAACACTGGCACTTGTAACCGAGTTTGTTTAGGTTTTGTTTTCCAAGTTGTGATCACAAGATATTTTCGACAAATGTTATGAAAAACAACAAAACTTACCTGTGAAAAGATATTCCATCGTGACTTTTTTTGTTTTTAAGAATTATTTTTGCAGTCCTTGAAGACACTATACAGCATTATGCGTACAAAACCTAGGCAGCAAAGTACTATCACGGAGGCGTAATACCCGACTAACACTATGTTGCGTACTGAGCGCGAAAACGTATCACTCACGCATTTAGTATTACTGAACTTGCGGTCACTCGGGTGTTCAACGCGCTGTGTCTGCCTTTTTATGTAGTCTCAGGACTGGGCTATAAAAGCACAAGACCGTAAGGAGTGGAAGGGGGATTAGGGAGGCCTTTGCCCTGCAGTGAGACGATTCAGGCTGATAATAAAATAAATAATAAATCGTACTGCTTTCCGTACATATCTTCGAGATATGAACAAAAATCAGAAAAAAGTACTTTCAACCACCCCCTTACACCCTCAGCACATCATCCACCCTTGAGGACTTTTAGTATGTTCATCTGGATACAGCAAGGTATAACTGTACCAATTTACAAAACTACACGAATTATTTCCCCTGATTTTATTAATTTTCTTTAACTAACAGACAGACTACTAGGATACCAAAATAACGATTGCTAACATTCCCCGTAACTATGGGAAAGCAATACTAGTATGTGCATTTAATTCTGATTACATATTTAATTTACTTAAAGGTATATACCTATTTATGTAAATATTTCATACTTCCGTTACGTTTTATGTATTTTGGGACGTCACCCATCTAACTGTAGCACTGTCAGAATTACCTGCGTTCCATTTTATGGCAACACTGTGCAACAATATGCTGAAACAGGGCCTTTTTACCCTGCATCGCGTCTGGGTAAGTGGGTGGGTACCTTTTTATTTAGCACTATGATTTTTCTTTTTTCTATATTATTTTTGTGTCAGGTACCTATATTTTTTGTATTATTTGGGTCAATAAATGTATATGCTTCCTTTTCTTTTTCTCATTAACACAATCCATCTAGCTCTTCTTCACCCTCCCTCTACTCGTAAATCCAATCACATTCATACCTACTCATCACATTTTACCCTATTAAATAGTTTACCGAAATGATATCAATATAACGGATTCAATTAATGAATGTATTTATGTATATGCGTATTAGAAATCCTTCCAACTTACTATGAATATCCGACATAAAACCAAAGTTTTAGACATAGCCCAGATAATTAGCAAGCTGAAGTGGCAGTAGGCTAGCCATATCTGCCCAAGAACCGATAACCGTTGGAGTCGAGTTCTTGAGTGGAGACAGCGGCTCGGCATACATAGGACGCCCTCCGGCCAGGTGGAGTAACGATCTGGCAAAGGCTGCTGGTTGAAGCTGGATGCGTCGAGCTCAGGTAGGGCGCAATGGCGCTCATTAGGGGTGGTTTATTTGTGTGACAGTGGACTGCTATAGGCATCAGCCTATGGTGGTATGATGGACATCTTTCCTACTTATTAGGAATCTATTTGAGAATTGGCCATCATTAGTCACTTAACGTCAGAACCAACGACACTTCTGGACAATAATGATAAATGGCACGAAATTTGGTTAATTCTTTGGTTAATTATACAATTGTTACTTAGATAAGGGCTTGTACTTCCGATAAGTTTTAAAAGCTTTATTGTTTGTGAGACACATGAATAGGGTTTATTTATTTGCTTGTCACTTAAGAATCCGGTGACCCTCGCTCGCAACTCGAGGTACATGCTAAAATCGCTCAGGATATCGCTATCTCTGTTTAGCTAATAGATGATTTAGAAATGTGTGCGCGATAGCAATATCAGCCGTTCAAAATTTTATTTTAATTTGGTTGTTTTCGGTAAAACAAAAAATCATGACAGAAAACTTTATGTATTCTTTACATAGTATTATTATTCTGTAACTAGATAATGTAAGATATATTCCTTAACCAACAACACGTAAGATATTGTTGTTTTTAAGACTTGACAAAGAGGAAGAAAAGGTCAATTAGGTTAGTTTGGTCAATTTAGGTATAAAATTGGTGTAAGTATTTTATAAAAAAAAAAACTAACAAGGAATCTATATGAATACTAATACTTTACAAATAATACAACAACATAGAGGAAATATGCTTGAATTCGAAATTATTATATTATTATTACATTTGTACAGGCAATTTGTTCTTCGCGGGCTCTTGTATAAGATTATTATTTAAACGAGGTTATCATGATTTTTCATCACAAATCTTTTGTTCCTTGGCTTTAAGTTACAAAGGGTGTTTGAGGGTGCCTTAGCATGATAGTAAAGAGACATTTACGAGAGTCGAGGAAGGATTTTTCTAATTCAGGTTTTATGACAATATAATGATTTTGCGCTTCGTATGTAAATAAGTAAGTAATGCCATGATCGCGCTACACTCATATTTGCTTTTGTGTGCCACTATCAGATATTCCTTGATAAACGATGCATGTGTGCGTGTCAAGTTACAATCCAGTAATGGTGTTTTGTAAAAATTGCGGCCTAAGGATTACTTTCATTAGTACCACCTATAATTACATATTTTATGTAGGTTACTGTTTGTGCCACTATTGATTAAATAAATTACCACACGAGCACACACTTCAAATTGATCAAACATCATGTAATGTTTATGTTCTTATATTGTTTATAATTTCTCCTGTGTTAATTAGTTTAAATTCTATAGCAACTGAAAGTCTTCATAACCAGACTTATGTACTATCGGAGTGGGAATGGTGACCTGGGATACAGGTTTATAAGAACCTACTTATAAGAACACTATCTTTTACTCCGTAGTTAATAGACCATGTAGATTTCTAATATCAACTTGTGAGAAAAAAATATATATTTAGTGTTGAACATAAGTGTTCCCCAAATATTCGCGTGGTTTGAGCCCTGTCTGTCTATCGACTGCCACGTTCTTGACGATGAGGGGGTCTCCACTATACTATAGGTACTATATACTACTACCAGTTCCCCACGCTAGGATTTTCTTATATTGAATCATAAGTACGTAATGTACTTATTGTTGAAAGTTACCTCTATCAGTAGATAGGTATATATATACATTCACTCATAGGCACAATTAACCGCCCACCTTCTATTTCTTTCATTTTACAGTAATCGTCAAAATAGGACCATATTTGATGGAAGATACGTTAAAAGCAAATAATTAAGTATAAATAAAATTACAAAAGTCTTGAAACAATCCTATTATTTAAAAAAATATGCCAAAAAAAACAATATTGGGTCAGTCCGCGGTGACGGGTGTGACATTTCAACTTTTATTAGAGTCCATAATTTATAAATAGTAGTCAAAATTAACAACATTATACTGTTTTTCTGTAGATCCTAGTGTAGTTTATTTACACAGAAAAAAAAGAAAGGTCTAGAGATAACACAAAAAAAATTACGGCCAGTTAAAGGCCTGAGACGGATGTGACGCCAACTATTAGCAAGTCTTGCGACCTTGTCCGATATCTCTTTATTTTAGCGAAAATAATAATATAAAATAATTTACCATATATGTTAACAATGAATTAATTATTAGTTTTGCAGTAGAAGCAGGTAAATAATGAATAAATTAAATTTTATAACAACCAAGAAACATTGGGACGGTTGTTACAGGTCTTTGTGGCGGGTGTGATAAGTTGATTATTTGTATATATATTATAAAAACTTATTTTTTGTGGTTGCTTATTTAGCATTGAAAGTAAGAAATATAAAAATATTTTTTCAAAATTTTGAAAATTCGTCGTAAAAGAGTGCTCACCAATAAATGGTGCGAAGGTCTTGTAAGACATCCTCCACGTATCTTTGAGCGTTCACACTGTCTCTAACAAACACCAGAAGATTAGTACGAGCCTCTTAAGACATGCCTCCCTTAACCAATAATGACCATCTCTGATAACCCACGGTTTCAGTTATTGCGCATGAAGCAAACCGTTCATTTTGGCGCCTGTATACACGCTGACGTCCTTTTGAAACATTTAAGGCTATTCTGCTTCCATCTGGAACAGTACATCATTACAATCCTCCACAGTAAAGTCAGCATATTCTAGCGCAAAGGCAAGTCTAGCTCTACGGTGCTGTGGGAGCTCCTCGTGTATGAACCAGTCTCCCGAAAGCGTCTGAAGGCAACCCGTACCGTAATACGAGGTACACCGAGTGTATGAGCGATGCAACGTTAGTTATACCCAGCGTCAGCTAAAGCCACTAACTACCATATCAGCACCAGTTGCACTGAGAAGCATTTTTTTCAGTGACCAAGAATAAAGATAACACTAAAAACTCAAAACAAACAATATTCGCTCACTATGGCAGAAAAGAACAAGAAATGTTAACACGGTAACGTAACTGCAACAATTTCAAACGACCACTTAATTCCAAAAAGGCTTCGGTGACACAAGTTTATTCATCGAAATATGGATAAAAGTGTTTAATTTATTGCTAAAGTACCCACTTAACCAAAAACAAAACTTTAGATAAGCCATAGTTAACAAAAGCAATCAGGGTTACAAAAAATATAGGTGGGTGGTTAATTGTGCCTATGAGTGTATATATTAAAAAGACGTACGAGCCATAAAGTTCGTTAAGTAAATATATTTTTCAATAATATTTTTCCGATAACTACGAAATTATGAGACAAATATATTGAAATGAAACAAAATAAGGTTCATCTTTAGAATAAACTCAAAATGTTCAGCAGCGGAGTTTCAGAATTAAAAACCTATTAGTGACGGCGCAAACGGGCCACACGCGACAGCCACAAACTCCGCTACGAGAAGCTAGAAGCCGCGAACAAAAGTAGCTGAAGCGCGCGAAAGCCACTTGTGGCGAGTGTTCGACACTTTTGCGGTCAGTGGCTGCTACTTTATTAACCGATGCGCGTGTGATAATAAAACATTCGTATTTTTAGTTTAAAAGTTAATAGAAATATCTAAATGAAAGGAATCCTTGAAAGGTACTTTACTAAACTTGTAAGCTCTCTAATGCAGTCTAGGTAGTTGCTCCTTTTCTGTGTACCTACTCTGATTACATCCATGTACTTCTATTCGTGTATTTTCTTCATTTTTATATTCATTTTGGTATCTATTTGAATATTTCAATGATTAAATCTCACACGTGCGTCGCCTTCGACACGAACAGATTAACTAAGGTAAGGGAGAGAGGGGTGAGGAATCGCGCGAGTGGCGTATGGCGGCGTTTAGTGGCCGGTGCTGGCCACAAGACGCGAGAAGCGGCGATTCGTAACCTGTGGCGGCTTCCGGCGTCAACAGTGTGCGGCAAGTCCATATGTATGGAAACTACAGGAAATATGCCAGTGGCCGCGTTTTGTGGTTGTAGCGTGTGACCGGTGTGTTTCTCACAAGTTGCGAAAACACTTAGAGCTCTTATACCCGGTGCAGCCGTCGGTGTCGATCGCCGTCGACGCGACGTTGACAAATGCCGTGTCAAACGGCGATCGACGGCAGCCGTCGACGTTTGTTAATTACCTAACTGTTTTGAATGATAATCATTGCAATCTGCAAGAAGATTACATTACCTACGTTGTTAGATCAGTTTCTATTTTAAACTAATAATTTCAATAATTTCAAACTGACACCAGGGTTGACCACAGGGTTGATACAAAAAAAAGAGGTTGGCTCAGAAGATTGAATTTATTTAAGCAGTAGTGTTTGTTCTATGAAAATGTTCAATGAAAATTTTACGAAAACCTTCCATGCTAATTATTGTGCAATATTTCAGTCTGTTCGGTATTTTTGGTGTTATCGAGGAACAAATGTTTCACATCTCACTTCCTTTAACAGTTTCGCCTTTATAATAATACGATATGAAAAAACATAAAGAAACCATAAAAACTACCTCTGTGGCCCAATGGGTGAAGGTCTGCCTGAGACGCAGAAGGTTTCGGGTTCGATTCCCGCCGCGAGAAAAATGTTTGTATCTGCAAATATTTGTCTCGGCGCTGGATGTTTTCTATGCATAATATGAATGTGTTTAGAATAATAATTCCAATAATTTCAAAAAAACGTACATTAAATTTGAGCTCGAAAACGAAAACTATTTTATTCAAATTAGTACATTATGTGCTTATTCAAATTAGTCAAACTAAATACTTAATGATGCTTCAGGCGAGGACAAACAATACTTTGTTTCCTACGGGCGAGAAAAAGTACGTTTATCCTCGCCTGCAGCATCATTAAGTATTAAGTTTGACTAATTTGAATACACATAGATATTATGATACTTGCTTTTCTCTTTTCAGTTCATTATTTTTTAGCAGTCGGGTTTTTTTGTTTTTGTTATATTTTTTTTATAAAACACGTTATATTCATATCCCTTTTATAGCGAAGTTTGAGATGGCAAGCAAGGCTGGGAAGTATGTTTTCTGGTCACACCACTCTGTAATCTTTTAAGTATAATTTTGTTATGCTAAGTATAATAATGTATTCGTACATTTTTCACTTTGTTTTGTCCAATTGAGTTTCGGACACGGCACTATGTGGTACAATAGTCACTGGTAATCTAGCTAACTGATATCACCCTACTTTAATGAAATTTGAGCACCACCAAGTGTGCTCATTATTTATGTTTACAATAACATACAATTGTTTTGACTATAACAACAATAAAGTACAATTTTAGTACTTAATTAGGCCATTGTTATTTTGTTTTCTCTTTTGATTTCGAACACGGCACTATGTAGTACAACAGTCACAACAATATTTTGCAATATTTTATATTTCTATGACTATTCATCGTGTACTGTTTAAGAAAATAAAAAAAACACCACAACTACTCATCTAGATGTTGGCCTTAGGTTTTTAATTGAGGAATGGTTTGGTAAGGTAAGAACAGCTTAAATCTTGATTTGGCTGGTCAATAAAACAAGATACAAACAAAATCATATAACTCAAAACTATGCAGAGCTTGACTTACGGGAACCACATGACTGATATAGTAATTATTTTAAATACACATCATACATAGAAAATACACAGACAAGACATATTTGCAGAACATGCAAACATTAGAAAACATTTGTACCGCGGCGGAAATGGAACCCACACCCTTTTGTGTCTCAGGCAGGTCTTTGCCCATTACACCACAGAGTTCGTCAATAAATAACGCAAAATATTTTTTGGGTATCATTAATTATTTATGGCCCACGACAGGATTCCTACTCGACCATTCCCCTCTGCCCATCCTTACCCCTAAACTGATCGATAGGGTAATACACCTAAAAGAATATGTAAATCAAGGTTTCGTATTCCCCATTTTGCTCCACCAAAACGAGCGCGATGTTTTGACTAACTTGATCTGTCTATATCGGTATGTTTTGTTTTTGAGCTTTGTGAACTTGTTTATTCAATTTTGCGGCTTTAAGATATTGTACTTTTTTTTTGTTTTCAAAGAGTCGTAATTTCTATGAAAAAAAGACCGGTTAAGTGCGAGTTGACTCGCCTACCGCGGGTGACATCAATAGCGTGCGGTACTAATTAGTATTTTTTCTTCATAATTAATAAACTATAGAAGAATAAAAACCGGCTTTAGAATAGCCAAATTAAGGCTTTTCAGATAACGCCATATTTGACCGTGTAACTCGCTTTATAGCTGGACCACAGCTCTCCTCACATTTATTTAGGTTTCTATGTATATTTTAGGTATTATATTTTTTCTGTAAATATAGATATAGACTCCTATAATATACATAAATTTCCGGTTTCTCACTTCACCAACTTCGGAGATAGGTTTATGGTAATTTTTTGTATAGTTTTTTCACCCTAAATAAAAAACTGTGCATAATATCCAAAAATTAAAAACAGTTTTAAATTATGAAAATCAAGCCTTTTCATTTGATACACCCACTGGACCTGGGAACGACCACTTTGATTTGGGGGCGTCCATTAATTACGTGAGGTGATTTTGGCGATTTTTCGACCCCCTCCACCCCCCTGGTGAGATGTCGTAAGGTTTTGCTCGACCCCCTCCCTCCCCCCCAAAATCTCACGTGAGATGTTTCAAAATGTGAATTGATGATAATAAGTTGATTGCGTTGGATTTATTTAAAAAAAACTACTTAGTTTTTTTAAGATTAGTAAATTTCAAGATTTCGAGAACAGTGAAAACAAAAGAAAATTATTTAGTACCTAAACTGTATACTGAGGCGAGGAAATTACCGATTCCTATCAAGTGTGTCTCAAAAGCTAAAAGTTATGCAGGTGCCAAGATTCGCGGTCATTTTATTTATTTATTTAAGCTTACAAAATAAGCACTTAGACAAGTCAAATTTTATACTATCTAGCCCTTCGTCGCAGCGTAAAAACGTACAAAAATATGCAAGATTTTAAAAATAAAGAGTTCAATTAAAATTATGACATCAAATTACACTATTAATGCAAATAAATGTCATATCACACTAATATTATAACCTAGCACTGCCCGCGGCTTTGGAATTGACGGGGTTTAATTTATTTTTCTTGACGAAAAAAAAATACGTGAGATTTGCTGGGACTCCCCCCCTCCCCCACGTGAGATTTGGTGAGATTCGGCTCGACCCCCTCCCTCCCCTAAATGCCTCACGTAATTAATGGACACCCCCTTTTAAAATTTTAAAAAAAGAACTAGGCCGTTGTTTATTGACCCCTTTCATGATAACATCATTGATATGCCACTCTACCTGGTGGAACCAGTTTGAAATTTTGACATTTCTTATTTTGGACCCTTTCTTATTTTGGACCCTTTGGGGATGAAAAGTAAAATATGTTTATATATTTTCACTTGCAATTAAATCAATCAATCATTCCTAGAAATCAGTCGGAATTTTTTTGAAACAAAAGAAAATGGATACGTTTCGTATGTTTTAAAATACCCCTGCTGGTAACATTGATTTGCACCACCTGTTTACTGTACTGTAAACAATAAATTAATTAAATACCTATATTAAATAAATACCTATCATGAATATGAATGTAATTACAGAAATTTATGAGATATAAGCTAGACTAAGAAAACTCCGTCTAGTCCTTTGGGAGCCGATTCAACTCTGGATAACTAGACATACAGTACACACGTAAATGACACGATTCCTGAATATCTACTTCTACGATTTATACCAGGCATAATACTAATCTCAGTATGGTAGCATTAGCTCCTCTTTATTTTATTAGCTTGATTACCTACTTGTTTGATACGAGTTGTCGAAATCATGAAAGGAGAATGCCGTCTGATGTATGGCGCTCGGTACAAAGACCAAAGTGAGTGCGTAAAAAAAATCTCCAGTAAGTTTTAGTCGATTCTACTACCAAAATAATTAAAAATGAGTGTTATTGCCATTAACACTTTACATCAATGTTTGTTGCCATAGTAACGTATATATCATTGTTTGTTGCAGTCTAATGGTGACGTGCGGCGGAAATCAAATCAACAAAATATTTTTGACTTGATTATTAATCCCGTCGGTGTGTAAAACTAAAGAAAATGTTAATGTAATTTATAAAATATAATAATTTTTATGGGATACGTTCGATTTTGACTCAATTGGTACGGGTTCAAGGCATTATCCTTTAATAACTTAATGAAATAACTTTGTGACGTGCGGCGGAAATCAAATCAACAAAATATTTTTGACTTGATTATTAATCCCGTCGGTGTGTAAAACTAAAGAAAATGTTAATGTCATTTATAAAATATAATAATTTTTATGGGATACGTTCGATTTTGACTCAATTGGTACGGGTTCTAGGCATTATCCTTTAATAACTTAATGAAATAACTTATGTTATGAGACACATTGTATGGTAGGAGCGGATTTCAGATCTTCTGAGAAGTATTACTATAATTTTCGAGCTACTATTTCAGGTTTAAGAAAAAACAAGACCGGTTAAGTGCGAGTTGACTCTAAGTTTTCTTCGTAATTAAAAATCTCTACTAAGTAGGTATACAAAAATAGAACCGGCTTTAGAATGGGCAAATTAAGGCATAACACGTTTTTGAACGTGTAACTCGCTTTATATTATATTTTATTTTTTGACCACAGCTGTCCTCACATTTATTTAGGTTTCTACAAAACCAAGACCTTTCTACAAAAGATAGATAATTTTTTTGAATAACTAATTAATAAATCTGCTTATGCGCCCATAAGCCAACCCTGACGATGTAGAACAACAGGACTAAGAGTATTTAACTTTTCTACACTTATATTATAAAGAGGAAAAATTTGTATTTTTGTGTGTGTGTATGTTTGTAATGAATAAACTCAAAAACTACTGTGCGGGTTTCAATAATTCTTTCACCATTAGAAAGCTACATTCACCCTGAGTAACATAGGTTATATTTAATGCTAGAAAAGATTAGGGATCCTTTTTAAAACTTAAGTATCGTAACCCAAGGTATAAAAAAGTGCCCTAACCCGTGCGAAGCTGGGACGGGCCGCTAGTTTATTAATAAAAAACTTTCTTTGAATTTTCCGTTTGCCCTTTTTAAGTTAAATAAACTGATAAGTGTCTGTGAGACTCGCGCCCTGAGGCTTCCGCACGGGATTTACTTAAAGTTGCTAAGTTACGTTATAATCAGCATACGATTAACAGGATCCTGACACAGAAAAGATCCAGGGCACGTATTTCTAGAGCTCTTCGTTGTTCAAGGCTGTTTTTACAAATATTCACTTTCTTTGATCATCGCGCTAGAGTTCATAGCCAATGTATCATGATGACTAACTTAGGATGAACAAGATCCAGGATACCTTTAGAGCTATGTTAAATTTTTTAGTTTCGCTCTGAAACTCGAATAATTTTGTGAATTTTTCTTTTTTATTTGTTAAAGCCGATACCTTGAGCTGTTTCAAAGAAAATGGGTTTTGATCACGCCCGATGACGGACAGACACACTGACAACAAAGTGAACCTTAAAGGATCACTTTGTTGTTCGTTCTTTTTCCTTTTGAGGCACATACGGAACCTTAACATTAATTTATTTCACAAGATCACTCAACTTATTATTCTTTAAAAATAACTTTTCTTTGCGTCCTGGTATACCTTTTTTGAGTTATTTGATTTCACAAAAAAAAAACTGAACTTTTTATTTAAAAATTAACTTTTTACAACGGATTTTTATTTTCAGATAAAACACGAAACTTATTAGATAACAATAACTTTTTTTGTTGACAACACGTCAACAAGTTCAATAATAGTCTTTAACGTCAAAAAGCCCTCATTTCTTGAGTTTTATTTCGACACAAGGAAAACTTGGAAAGTTGGAAAGCACGTGAAATTTATAATTAGGTTTGTAATAAATGACGTAGTTACGTTCCCAAAACTTCTTGAAACATGTAGTTTCCGTAGTTTCAGTTTCTGCTAACTACTAGATATTCTAGCATGATCAGCTGCACGTAAGTAAGCCTGTGAAAAGTTATGTTCGTAACAGAAACAGCTTACTAGCAATATACATATGTGGAACTTTCGGTAATTATTGAAGCTGCACAAGCGCTTCGCTACGTTGGGCTCCACGTTCATTAAACTTTGTAATTTTCTCCTCAATTTCAAAACGAATTGTTTGAAGTTGTTATTTTTACGTTGCTTTCCATCAAAACCTAGTTTTCAGGAAAAATTGCAACTTCTATTTGACTAAATGCATACTTGTTAGTAGGAAGCATTTATAGCTGGTACGTATTTTGAAAGGATATTGTCTTGGATGCCAGGGGATGTAGTCGCGCCGCATCCTGCTAGCTCTTCCGGCCTACGACGTACTGGTGGCGGTAGCGATGTCTTCAATTTCCCGTCGCTGCTGCCTGCTACGTGGTAAGCTACGGGCTTATGCAGTCTCGCCGTGGTTATAGATGTAGGTATTTTTTACGTTCGTCGAACGTGATGTATGCCATACATTGAGAGAGCTGACAAGAGATATAAACCTATTTAACGCGCGTCAAAATACAGTACCAACTTTTTGATAGCGACGCGACGACGTAGCTATAAAACTAATTGTCATTTTGAAGTAAACATATATAGCTCTGTTTAGGGCACAGATATAAGTCTTAAAATTCAATACGTCTGATATCTACTTTTTTATGTCCAATATCATCAGTTAGAAAGGGATCCATACATATATCAATGCGACTTCAAAAAGTTAATCGTACCAGGGCGCTCGAACAAATTTCTATACACGTTCATACAAATGCCCTGGAACGAAGTCGCAGAAATCGCATTGAAATAAAGTATGCATCTCTTTCTAGCTAACATATATGGACATAAGAAAGTAGAGATTAGCCGTATGAGTTAATGTTCAGAGCATAAATTAATTTTAAGACTTCTTCTATGCTTTAGTCCTATTTCTTTGGTTTAGGGTGAAGTTACCGATCCGGTCAAACGAAACCCTCGTTCGCACGGGCGTAAAATATCCGTCGCGGTAAAACCCGGCATTGGCGAATTTTTAACGCTCTCAATGTGAGTGTTCATACTAGTGCGTTTAAATCACTCTTGTCTCGTCTCTCGCCTCAGTAAGACGTTGAAATTAATAAAGCTAAATTACTAGCAGTATCGGTTTTTGTCGCTAGACTAAAAATAAGGAAACAGAAGGCATTATGGGTACATCCTCTGAATGAACAGATACATAATAGGACAGTTTGTTATACTGTACTTGATGCAATAACCCAGTATTTTTTTTTAATTATTTTCGAATTACTATAACAACTTTTGACGAATTGTTGGAATTAGTGCGCCCTCACATAGCACTTCAAAATACCAACATATTTGGCGATACCACCTGCACAACGACTGGCTGTTACTCTGAGGTAAGTAAAAAAACGCTATTCAAGTTAAAAAGACATTTTTATTTATCAAAAAAACTTAAGATATTTTTAACAATCATCTCATTTAACACGTAACATTCTTCTGGTGAACTTAAATTGATTATGGGGCTATGAATTATTGTTGATCCTAATGAGTCAGTGTTTGATGGAGATGGGCAAATATGGTCATAGGTGTTAAAAAAGCTTTGTGCAGAGTGTGTTCTAGAATTTTGAGCAGTTGTATTAGCAGGGCAGTATGGATGATTCCCTAAAATCTTTATTTCGGATGCGGATCGATTGAATGATGGTGATGTGTTTGACTGTGAGTGATGCTGATACTCTTCATGGTTTTGAGTGAATGTTAGCTGTGAGTACTGCTATTGTGGGGTCTGAATATAGATGAACGTGGTCCTAGACTGGGAGTTCTGCTGATACATATCACGACGTTGCGTGAATGTGGGTTGTGAGTGCTCCAATTGTATGGTATTAGGAGCAAAGATCGGTGTTGGTGACTGGTTGGTAGGCTGCGGCTGCCTGATGTGTGTCTTATTTGAGAAACTGTAAATTACTTTTAATACTTCTATTTTTGCCAATATTTTGCTGTCATCGTCCAACTTTTTAAGTGATTGGACGAGTGACAAACAGAAGGCTTTATCCTTGTCCATTTCAGTTTCATTGGTAATCGCTTTCAGTACTGCATCCTCAAATAATGAGGTTTTCTTTTTCTTCTTCGGCGTCTCTGAAACATTCTGGGGAGTCGAAGGTCTAGCTGTTGCATTCGGTGTTGACGTGCTTTCGGTATTTTCTGTATTTTGCTCTGTTACATTTCTTTGAGTGCTTTAGTTTCCAGAGGTTAGGGCATCTTTGACATGTGGAACTAGGAATAGTAATTGGTCATAATATCTGTATTTTTTTCTCATTTTTGCACCTTGTCCTGAGGTAACATCTTTTTGGGCGTGATACTCACGAAGGAAGTTGTCCCTTAAGTTTTTCCACTTTACTTGTATGTCTTTGGCTGAAAAAGAAAATAACATTAATGTGCTATTTTATTTGTTACAGATTTCTAGCAACTGGCAACAGTTTTCATGATTTAGATTACCAGTTTCTACTTGGGGTGTCTACCATACATTACGTTATTAAACAAGTTTGTGACGGAATATGGAATTTTTTAAGGCCTATGTATACGCCAGAAAAAACAAAGGATGACTTTAAAAAATATCAGAAGGATTTTATCAGCGCACTAATTTTCCCAATGTGATTGGAGCTGTCAATGGCAAACACATTGAAATGGCAAAGCCCGATCAAAGCGGTTCACTGTACTATAATTATAAAAATTACTTTTCTGTAATTTTAATGGCAATTTGTGATGCAAACTATTGTTTAACATGCATTGAAGTAGGAGCATACGGCGGTCCCACTGACTCAAACGTATTGAAAAATACGTCGTTTTACAGGCAATTTGAATCAGGACAAGTCGATTTACCAGAACCGAAAACACTACAGAATGATCCAAATGGGAAACGTATGCCATTTGTGTTTGGTGATGAAGTTTTTGCCCTATGTTTTACGACCAAAGGTACATATGTAACTTACCTTTGCCCAACTTTTCCCATCTTTAAGTGCTCCGCCCAATGCGTTGTACCCTTGTAGGTAAGGGAAACTTCCTCCCATTTTCTCTTGGTTTCAAATCTACCGTGGGCGGAGCGTTGGAGCCTCGTTGCTGTACCTTGAATTTCATTTAAAAATCTGCTAGGGCCTTCAACTGCTGATGTCTAATATTACTATCGCTCTTTTTTCAGTAAAATAGGACAGAAACATATTGGTAGGTTCATAATTACATAAAATATGCTAATAGGTACTCAATACGTTTGTTACCATTACGTAGGTATTAATCATTTTACATAAATAAAGCAAATGTACTTACATTGTTGTAAAATGCAAAAATCGTAAACTGATAATCGAGCGGGAAGCGATTGTTTTAAAATCATTCAACAAGCAATGATTCTACTTTTCATTCTACCGTATCTAAGTAATCCGTAAGTACCGTATCTAAGTTGATCCATCCACACCACACCACCATACTAGCCTATATCAGCCCACTGCTGGACATAGACCTCCCCTAATAAAGGGGGATATGCCCGTAATCCCCACGCTAGGCATGCGGGTTGGGGATCGCAGGGCACAACTTCTCGCACCACCGACGCTGCTGCCCGTCGGTGGCCAGGGGATTTAGCTGTGCCGATGTAGGCTGTGCTATGAGGCAATCAGCCGGCCGCCAGAGCCCCGTTCGTTGTATAGCACGTGCACCACGTGTAGGTGAGGTTGGCTTGGGTTCCGAAGATGGGGGTTGGAACCCCGTACACCGTACACCCCATTTTAGCTAAATTACTTTCAATTAAATAACCATCATAACAAGTAACTTTTTTGGAAACATGGTATTTAATCTGGTTGATTTATTATTAATTTTATATTTTTAATTCAAATTTTATTGTTGGTAATAGTTTTTTGATGTGTTACACGATACAAAATACGGCGGTATGGTTGATGGACTTTTGCCTGTTCAAAAGGGCGAAGGAAGAAAAATTGTGTCAAAATAAAGTCGATCACAAACGCGGTTTAAATTTAGAAGTCGCTCTATTCAGAAGTGCCAATTAGACGCCAATCGAGATCGAAACTAGATCGTGATTTGAATTGGAATTGGAATTGAGCTGGATTCAAAGGTAGCCCTGCAGAAATGATTGTCACCGATTCTATTTTTACAAACATTAAAATTTATCTGTCGAAATTCAATGAACGTCATCCTATTTTTACAAACTTTAACATTTATCTGTCGAAATTCAATGAACGTCAATTGGAAAACTGACATAATTTGTTAAAACAGGATCGGTGTCAATCATTTTTGTTTGCAACAGAGTTAACCGATCACCCCGCTGATAGCGGACAGACAATAGAGCAATCCGCTCAAACGTACAAAGTGTATCGACCAGCGACTGAATAATTAAAAACCACGCAGTTTTGCGTTCAAGACCTGTATATAATAAAAAGTATAGTAAAAAAAAACATATTTGCGGCATAGTAAAAATTAAAGCCGGTAATATACAAAATTATGAGTATAGTGGCTATTTTCAGGTAACACGATCATGCATAAAAATGTTTTCAAGACCTTGACCGGCAATTGATTCGAAGCAAACGTTGCCGTCGTGCGACCTAAATTGTTCGGGTCCAACCAAACAGAAACAAGGATTAAATTTCTAGTCTCGTTGAGATACTGAAATAGAATTTAACGCGGTTATTATTCCGTTCGAATGCTCATAGAATATTAATGTCACGAGAGCACGATCAATTCAGCCACAAGCTGAATGGTATAATCAGGTAATGAAGTTGGTAGTTATGTGCTAGGTAAGAAACAATTATTACCAAAATTGAGACTGATAGGAAGTATTTGTGGATTTAATGGCAATTCAGTTTTCAGGATGAAAATGGTTGCATGCGTATTATCTCTACATGCTAGCTCTTTAAAGCTAATCCAATAATGAAATTTCAAATTCCAATGTCCAAAGAAAAGTACTGAATAAAGCTCGTAAAACTCAAAACTCAAGGATTTCGATGAAAGATTCATAATATAAAAAAAGGTATCATGGGTAGGGAACACGCACGAACTTCATACGACATCTAGTAGAATTTTCCAAAACGAACGATTCTGTGTAGTTCCGAGGTTTTCTGCTAGGTGGTGTTACAAGTTTAAAGCGCCATCTACATGTTGCTTAGAGTAACAATAATTTACAGTATACTTGTTGTTTACCTCTGAAATGTAACGAAAGGTAGCGCTGCGGTAAGAGGCTAAAAATGATCATGCTATCATTGACATATTTTATAATAGCTCAATGTATACTATACATTTATTCAGCAACATGCCTTATAAGTTAGCCCAAACCAATTCTAAAATAAAATATTTAATAGCATTTAGGGGAATGCTGCAGATATCAACACCATATTTGTGTTGCAGAAGAGGGCTGTTCGTGCAATTTATCATATGGGCCCAAGAGAATCACTTAGAACTAAGTTTAAAGAAATAAATGTTATGACTGTGCCGGGCCAATATATATGAAAACTTAATGTATGTCCGAAAAAATATCTAATGTATGTCCGAAATAATATAATGTTAACGCTAGAAATAAAGATAAACTAGCTGTTCCTACTGTAAGGCTTCATAAAGTTAGTCAATCATTTAAAGGGCAAAACGTACGGTTTTTTAACAAAATCCCAAATGATATGCTTAATTTATCTGTAAATAAATTCAAAAATGTTGCTTAACGTAACCTCCGTAATAAAATAAAGCTTATTATAAAATTTCTGATTATTTAGATGACAAAAAAGCTTGGGATGAAACTCCTTCAAAAACAATGTAATAGTTAATAAATAAAAAACTAGTATAATCGATCACTAGCTTTCGCCCGCGGCTTCGCACGCATGGTAGCCGGATAAAAAGTAGCCTGTTATGTTATTCCTGGTCTAGAACTATATAATTACGTGCAAAACTTCAGCTCAGCTCAGTCAGTCGCGTTACGATTCTCTGAATTTATTTCTAAAATTATGACGCATAATATTTGAATAAAAACTGAAACCCGTTTTGTCCCCCATAAAGTTTTTGCCATCCCTGTTACCCCGCCCTTCGATGTTGTATTACAAATAATGCTGAAATAGGTGTTTATTTAGTCTCAGTGCAAAATTGCAAGTTAATAGGTAAAGAATTTTTTCGTCCCCCATATAAACTTTGCCATTCTCGTTTACCCCCTTAGATGTTGAATTGCGAAAATTGCTTTATTAGGTGTATTTGTTTTTATTACAGAGACAAAATTTTTAGTTTTCCCCCCGTACAAACTTTGCCACCCCCGTTAACCTCCTTTGAAGTTGAATTGCGATACATGGTGAAATAGATGTTTATTTATTATAATTGGTCTCTCAAAAAAATCAATTCAATAAGTAAAGTTTTTTTTACCCAATACAAATTTTGCCATCCCTGTTAACCCCCTAAAGGTTGAATTGCGAATTGAAAAAAAAATGCTGGAATAGGTGTTTATCTATTTTTATAAGTCTGGGCAAAATTTCAAGAAAGTGAAGATTTTTTTGTCCTCCATACAAAACTACTTTATTTCCCAACTTCTTAGGGGTTGGTCTGTACAAAATGCTGAAATAAGTGTTTATGTTATTTTCAATTTTTCATGGCATTTATCAATTTATCAAAGTGATTGATCTATTTGAAAGATTTTATTCCTTATCAAAATCTCTTAACATTTTTTGCTGGTAACATTAAGTAGCATGAACTTATTTAACTATATTTTCTATAGTATTTGCTGCGATATTAGCAAAAAAATCTATAGCTTAACATTAGAAAAGTAATTTGGAGTAGTTCTTTACGCAATTGAGTTCAAGAAATCTGGGATCGCGGAGCGATCCATGCCAATTCAAGCGTACCTTACCTATGTCCAGCAGTGGAACGAATTTTGTTGTCTGGGGTAAAGGAAAAGACAGTCCTTACCTTTCATCCAGAAAAAAAGTATTACGCGCAAACCTACGGGCAAAAGCTCGTATATAATATAGTATAGTGTATAGTAATAAGGAGATCAGGGTCTGACAATGAAGCAGCAAAGCGTGTAATTTTTTCAGGTTTTTTTAGACCTTGGGATCATCTTATTCTATTTGACTGCCGGCAACACTGTGCCGGACAGTAAAATTCCTTGTAGTGCCCAAGCGCTCTAAGGGTTCGTTTGAGCGGGTCGGTAACGTCACCCAATTGAAAGTCGAAAATCGAATTATTCACATTTTTAAAAGAAAAACCTCATAATATGTATCATGTGAAAAAAAAACACGCGAAACTCTTAACGAACACCATTAATGTTTTACACCCCATTAACATTCAGCTTACTTCCACGGTAATGAGCAGGAAAGTAGGTAGGTAAGTGGGTAGGACGAGTATGTAAACACGTTACTTCTCATGCTGCTGCCAGTGCTACTGTAGAATGAGGCAAGGGAATTTTGGCCGGCAGTGCGAGGAGCAGTGGGACGGGAATGTAAATTCATTATGTCAATTCAAAGTGTCTATTACTTTAATAACGGCAATTTAATACTTTAACCCCTATTATTATGCTAAAGGAGCTGAGAATGTATGTTAACTTTCAATCCTCTCCATCCTCCTAAAACAACAACGGCCAGGGGATATGGCTGTGCCGGTGTTAGTCTGAGCTATGTCACAATCAACCGGCCCCCAGAGCCCCTTTGGCCAAGCGTGGGATGTCCAGTATATTCATTTTTATTGAGTAACTATACACAATCCAAGCGCAAAAAAATTAAAACAAGTTGTTTACAATCCACTCTGCTGATACCCCGATATTGAATTTATACCCATTGATAAGATAAAAGTTTAAAGTGAGGTTGCATTTTAACTACAGCATATAAAGTAAAGTAAAACATTTCTTTATTAGGTAAGTAGGAACCTTAAGGCACACAAAGATACAATTCTGAAAAATAGTGACACTGCTTATTGTTTTATCTTCAACAAAGTATTTTTTAAGATAGAATTATTATCGACCTATCTGCAGTGGCCCCCTGAAATGCGGAATGTTGTGGGTTCAATACCCGCCGCTTGACAAATGTTTGCATTATCTGCAGATATTTGTTTTAGGTCTGGGTGTTTTCTATGAATAATCCTACTATCCTACTAATATTATAAATGCAAAAGTTTGTGAGTATGAATGTATGAATAAATGGATTAATGTTTGTATGTTTGTTACTCTTTCACGCAAAAACTACTGAACTAATTTTGATGAAACTTGGAATATACATAGTTTGTGACTTATATTTACACAGAGGCTATTTTTTATCCCAGTACCACGCGAGCGAAGCCACGGGCGGAAGCTAGTATGTTTATAATAGCATATTATGAGTGGTATATCAGTCATGTGGTTCGCATAATACAAGCTGTGCTTAGTTTTGGGGCTACATGATGCAACCTTCTTTGTCTGGGGCTGACCTTCGCCCACTACGCCACAGAGGTCGTCGAGTAATGTAGTTTTCATATTAAATCAACGAAAAGAGCATTCTGTGCCATGAAAATCATTGAATAACCATTCATCGTTGAATTTATAACGCTTTGAGTGCTGAAAACACAACTGTGCTCCGGCACTTGGCCCGTCTCTTTAACGTTCTTCCCGCAGTCAACGTGTTGAGAGGATTTTAGAATCGACGAAACAACAATGATTAAGTTGTGAGCTCTCCAATTAAAAAATCATATAGGTTCCTGAGTAAGTGATGAAGCTTCGTCTCGTCGTCTCGTCTCTTGCTTGATTAAGCTTTTTAAACAATTATATTAGTGTACTCATAGTTTTAGTCAGTTTCCACTCCCAACTTCAACTCTAGCCGACCTTGAGTTTCTAACAAAAAAGTATAACGTATTGATTAGTTGGCGCGTAGCCCGTTCAGTTAACACTTTCCCGCATGTTTGTATTAAATCAACGCCTAGGTAGGCGTCATCTTATTGTGTTTTACCTTTTATTTAGCTCATTAGCCGTGAATCACATAAATATTTCTGCCATTTAGCAACTTCCGCGAGATTTTTGAACTATCTGATGACACATCCAACGCCTCAAGGAATGGATCGATCCTTCTGTCATTCTTCGTATGAGCTAATGGCTAACTCTCAATGGTGTCGGAGTTTTTCGGCCGCGCGAATGCCGCTTAGCTTACATAGCTTAGCGACTGAAAAAAAAGCCAGGACGAACATTTTAACGTGCCATCCGAAGAGCTTGGATTTAAATGCCATTAAACGATCACCCATGCATGTAGTGATAGACGGATTGTTGCTTAACCACGGCGATGGATCAATGATCTAGTACCCACTGAACAGGATTTCATTTTGTAAGTGGAACAAACATGCACACAAATTGTTACGTTTGTGTTTGTTTGTTCAACTGAAATCAGTAATGACTTAACATGTTTAGAAAGAATGTAGTAGCTACTTTAGTTAGATTACAATTACCTATTGCTACTTTTTATACGGGTACCACTTTACGGCGAATGTTAGTTTATTGGATCTTTAGTTTTATGTTTAGGATGCGAAGGCACTAATTAAAAGTCTAATATTTACTACCACACTATTATGTCTAGTCATACCAGCCTATATCAGTGCACTACTGGTTATAGGCCTCTCCTAATAAGAAGTTTGATATTTCTATAATTTACACGGGATCTCACACAAATCATGCAGCAGCCCATCGGCGGTCAGGGAATTTTGCTGTGCCGGAGTTAAGCTGTAAGCCGTAATCCCGGCTGATTATAGGGAAAATAAGAATTACTATTCTTATTACTATAACCAATGGCAATGATGTAGAGGACATTCTCTTTAGACTCTCTGAATTGGACGGCTGACAACGCGAGAAGACAAGGCAGAAACAATAAAATAATGTGAAAGAGCAATATTGCTACTTTTGGTAAAATGGATTTGCGTTAATTTGTCCTCGTCTGCTAGTTAAGGCCAGCGCAAATCGAAGAACGACAAGGCAGCGGATTTTAAATTCACCAACGTAATTTCGTACGTATCTAATGGTAACAATATGATCTAAATTACAAAGCTTAAACGTATCATCTATGATGCATAGTTGTAGGTCTCTAAGCTTTAAGTAAATAAATTTTAGTTACTTTCATCATTTAGAATAATATAAATAAGTCTAGCCGCAGATCATCATTATCATCATCATTTTCAGCTTTTTAAGACCCACTGCTGGGTATAAGCATAAAACGCAATTGTATAAATGGTTTTGCGTTTTTTGCATCCAGGTCAGTGAGTAAGTTACCTTTATGGCAACGATTTAGTCCATCCACCTGGTTGTTGGTCTAAAAAGCCCTATTTTGTATCCTCTTATCCACAAAGCCGCCGATATACAGGGTGGAAAAAGTCAATGGGCCCTGAAGGGAAACCACTTTAAATTTAACTTATTTTATGTTCTATTACTTTTTTTCGCAAAGTTCATAGTTTTGGATTTAGGGCACTTTGAAATATGTATGAAAATTTAGTTTTCTGGATCCAGAAAGTAACTTTACGAAAAAAGATAATAGATCATAAATACGTAGAATCCAATTCCAACCATTTTAGCTCCTTAATGCCTTACTTTCTGGATCCAGAAAACGAAATTTTCATACATATTTCAAAGTGCCCTAACTCCAAAACTATGAACTTTACGAAAAAATGTTATAGAACATAAAATACTTTAGCCCATAGGGCCTTACTTTCTGAATACAGAAAAATATTTTTTTGTACATATTTCAATGTGACCTAACTCCAAAACTATGAATTTTATGAGAAAAAGTTATAGAACATAAAATACTTATATCAATACGTACAATCCAATTCCAAATATTTGAGCCCTTAAAACCTAACTTTCTGAATCCACCAGAGAAATAAATTATGATACATACTTCGAATTGCCTTAACTCCAAAACTATGAACTTTACGAAAAAAAGTAATAAAACATAAATACATATATGAATATCATTTTAGCTCTTAACGCTTTGAGTGCTGAAAACAAAAATGTGATTCTGCACGTCGTCCTCCTCGTCCTTTTATTTTAGCCTAACGCTCGCCTTTACTAGTTGAATCATTATTAGTAGTCATTACCAATTTTTATATCTAAGTCTTGAACAAGGTACTTAGATATAAATTAGCAATCTTTTTTTTATTCATAGGAAGTTTGCAGATATCAGGGTAAGAAAATTATAACGTCATTCCATCACATAAACATGTTGAAAGTGAACTAGTCTAGGTAATGTTGTTTAAAGCCCTTGTGTACTATTAGATTTAATGGATATCTTGTAAGATAAACGAGTGTAAGACCTCATGTCTCTATGAGAAATATTCTCTTTAACATTGTCGGAATCGACCAAAAGAATTTTAATTAAATTTTTAATTTTTGAATTTTTAACAGGTTCAATTATGTTATGTTTCTTTTAAAAAATAAAGGAATGTTTTCTCTATTTAAAATAATCGGTAATTAGGATTTAAAGTGGCTTCCTTTCAGGGCCCATTGTTTTTTTCCATCCTGTATAAGATTTAAGATATTTCTAGAACATGACACCTGTAGGGTGTCATCACATCTGTATTTGCGCTACACTGCGTGTCAGAAGCCAACTTCTAACAAAACATAACATAGAAAATAAACACAAACATGAATAAGAGCACAATTTCCACAACCAACGGGAACTAAAACAAAACATAGCTAACAAGGTCTCCATCCAAACAACTATGTTTAGTTAGTCTGGAAAACAAGCGATAGAAGAACTTTTAATCTGGTAAACCATACAAAGGTAAAGTTTTGAAATAATAATGTATTTTCATTTTCTGACAACCAAAGCTGATTCTTGTTATAAAATAGCACAAAGCTTTAATATATTTTATACCACACTAAAAAATATTCTTCGAGTTTATTACCTATCGTTGTTATAGTTGTTATAATAGACCTTACCTGTATAAAAAGAGGGGACTCTTTTAATACAGGTATTTAAAACTTAAAAGAAATCCCAAACAATGAAACAACCGACGTGTTTTTCAGACTGAATAAGAAAATTTGTATTATTAAAATTTTTGTATTGTTTATTACATAAACAAGCGAAATAATCATCTTAGATTACCAAAACTTAACTTACAATAACTGAAATATCATCGTCAGTCTCATTATCATCAATGCTGACGATATTCCGTTCGCTGGCTTTCAAGAATTTTTTGGAGCTTTATTTGATCAGGAACTGACACTGTGACCTTAGCTGGCAAAATCTTAGATCCAGAAGACACCTATTTCTAGACTTAGTCTCGGATTGAATTAACCTAAAGCAAGTCTATATGCGGAATCTGAAACCAGGTTATTTAAAATCGATTTCATAGAAATAGAAATAGATGTTTGTTGATGTTGATTGAAATTTGGACAGTTCTATGTCCAACAGTGGACTAATATAGGCTGGTGTGATGTGGTAGTTGTGGTGGTGTTTATTTTGCAACAACAGTTTACAAGTAAACAAGAGTTCAGTAAGTAGGCATATTTAGGATATCTATGTATATAATATCGCTGTGTTATGTTCAAATAAGTAACGATTCTGACCACTATAACGTTATAAAGAAAACTTTTCTTTATAAAGAAAACTTTTCTTATGAGTCTCGTGTATTAGTGTCTGATAAAAGAAAGCTTAGCTACTACTTAACATACTTTTGCAATTGTAATTTACTGTTATTTTCTCTCGTTTCCATTTCAATAATACCTAAAATGCAACAGAGCAACTTGAACAAAAACAATTCACTGATTTAACTTCGATGTTTTTCTTAATGGATGCAAGATAAGCCCTCCTAGAATATAAAGTGGGTATTGATGGAAGCAAGTACATGTACTACAGGCCATCTACTGTTTTTGCTAGTGTCAGTTATGTAATGATTGGCTTTATGAATCTGGTGGTCAACACAAAAGCACGTATTACCTCATTAAAAATATTTAATTTTAATGAAAACCCAAAAATCGTCACGACTTTTCCCTCAAAATAGATATCCTAATGTTTAGTATCAACGCAAATCCATTAAAGGTACTACGATGGGGCCAGTCAGGTCAACAGCCATCAATTAAGTACATACATTCAACACATGTAAATTAGTATTTTCAGCAATGGGCAATAAGCATTCGATGTGATGAGACCTATGTCCAGCAGTGGACTGCCACGAACAGGCTGATGATGATGATTCGGCTTAATAGAAGCCGCTAATATTGGTACATTAACTTGTGATACCTCCAAATTTCGACTAGTGCATGCAAATATTTCTCTTCGAGTATGTGGTAATTTTAACGTAAATGAGAATCAATTGGCTGGGATTCGAAACCGCGACTTCCGGATCGTAAATCTGGAAACATTCCACTGGGCCACAACCTCCCAAACCACAGCTTGGTTTTAAAATAGAGGAATAAGTAGGAGCGACGGGAATAGCGTACGTTATTTACGTTTTCAATATACTTAGAGCATCGGGTCGAGCCCTCCGAAAATAATTATAGCTCTTCGGATCATGAAAATAATGATGCAAAGTTAAGGTTTCTTCTGGAAAGATAATGAAAGTAGTGGGGGTGAGGGTGATGACTGCTGGACAGGACAGCTGGACGAATTCAAAAATTGAGTTAGGAAGTGTGTTTTTGCCTCAGCCTTAGTTTGTCAATGAAGCGTTTAAAAACGTAATTATATTTTTGGTACTCAATGCATTTGGCCTAAGCATAAATACTACACAGATTCGTTCAATAGAATGTACATAGTTTTAATGACTCTCGCGATATATTTCCAACGCTCAACAACTCCTATACAAAACATTTTTGGCTGGCAAGCAATATATTGGAATTACAATCAACTACGACCTTCCAGCATTTTGTCAGGGTCAAGAGCGAAATGCAACACTGGCGAGGTAACATTTGTCCTTGGCCTTATTGCATTAAGTTATGCTCTGCATTATTAAGAAGCAAGAAACTGTAGTATAAATTAATTTTTAGGGATTAGACAACATTCATTTATTTCGAATAGAATGAATGGAAACTTTTATTTTAAGGTGTTAGGGCTTTATTTTACTTGTAATCAGTTTCTTAAACAATATTAATATATAGAACTTTTATTCTATTCTAATACGAAATGGGATATGTCCATAATCCCCACGCTGGGCATGCGGGTAGGGGCGCAGGTTCTCGCACCGCAGATGCTGCTGCTCGTCGGTGGTCAGGAAATTTTGTTGGGCCGAAGTCAGGCTACGCTATGCCATAATCAGCCGGCCGTATGTTATTTAGCATGTTGCACCACGAACAGGTGATTTTGGCTTGAGTTCCGAAGGTGGCGATTGGAACCCTTACAACTCAGTAATACACTGGGTATTACTTAAAAATAAGTTCTTACACAAAATGTAAGCAGAGTGCAAATTTTACAGGTGCCTATCGAAATAAGTCAGCAATTACTGGTTATCAATATCCGCAATACGAGTCGCAACTCAGCGCTTGCATGGTAACTATCTGATTAACACCGCGTTAACGTTATCAGGGTTTTGCATCTGGCTAGGTTCTTTTTCAGTAATTTTTGAGAAATGTTTAGTATATAATTAGAGATTAAAGAAGAAATCATGTATAGGTTGTTTGGAAGTTGCTTTGAAAAATCAGGATCGTTTATCGTAAATAAGGTCATCTCTCAACTTCAGCCTGTAAGTTCACAGCTGGACATAGGCCTCTCCCAGTTAGCGCCACTGAGCCGAATTTTCGGCTCATTCGCATCTACCTTCCGTAAGAAATCGCTCCACCTGGCCAGTATCGTAAATAAGTATAATGTGGCAATTCAAATAAAAGGGTTCGTTATGAGGATAACATTTATTTTAATAATTTTAGTAACATAGTTTAAGTCTAAAGAATATGCTCATAAGAGCCCAAGAGCGAGGGACACGGCTCAGCCAATGTACGAGTACATAGATGTGCTATGTTTAGTTTAGTAGTATGTTAAATAGTACTCAAAAAACCACCTAAAATTAGATGCCTGTAGTGTTTTTATAAAAGACATTTAAAACAATACGTTCTTTTCTAAAAATAATTCTTAAGATCGCTCACGCCATGCCTCTCGAGCTAGTTAGGAGGCAAGGCAGGGAAAATGTCACGCTCAACTTATTCTTTTGATCAGACGCTATAAAAGTTGCTTTATTGCTATTAAACTCTTGAAACTAAAAGGCGTTGCAATGATGTATACAGTTTACATTGTTGAGTGTTGCCGGCTAAAATGTTTGTTTACGTTGACTCAATGCAAAGCCCGATTTTAAAATAATAAAAGCAGTTTTACAGTGAAATTGTAGTGTACAGTGAAACGTTTTTAGGGTGACGTTATCGAACCGGTCAAACGAACCCTTATGGTGCCGCTTTGCCCGTCCGTCCGTCTGTCACAACTGACTGAAATAATAATCAGAACTACAAAAGCTACTGACTTGAAATTCGGTATAGATTTAAAATGCACTAATTGAATAAAATTGCAAGTGCCCGCAACTTCGTTTGCGTGTGTTGTGTGTAACCCCAATTATGTATGGAATAAAAAGTAATAACCTACATTACCAGGTTAGGTCCGGATCAGTAATCGGCCGTGTTCCCGTTCCCACTCCCACTTCCGCCAGTTGAAAAGTGTAGGTATGTATGTAGATATATATATATATATATATTTTATAAGTTATTACATCGTAACTTGAGAAATAATTGGTTCCCCTCCATGCAAACTTTCATCTCCTATCTTGCCTTCCCACATAGCATAGAGTTACTATTCAGTATTTAACACTTGCTCTAAGGCGCGAGACTCGACCCGCTGCTGCGAGGCCCGCAGTCAATATGCTAGTGTCTAGTGTATGAGTGCTGAAAACACACTTGTTCTAAGGAGCGATCTGTTTTTTATGTTATCAGAGTGTGAGCACTGTGCACTTAGTAAGCAGGCATGTGTGCCAAATACAATATTTGTACTTCCCTCGGACTACTACCGATCTACTTATCAATTGATCTATACATTCTACAATTAAAATAAAATCTAATTTGGAATGAGCAAACAAAACCCATTCAAAACACCTCACTCAATATATTTATTTAAATAGGTAAATGTTTTTGGCCCCTTTTGGGACTCCATGTCTTGATGCTCCCCAGTCTGATATAACTCATATACTTCCCAGAAAAAACATCAAATACAACCTAATTACCTACCATATTGTATGCAGATTGATTCAACGGTTTGAGAGTTATGCTCGAACAAACATACATACGATACGAACTTACCACAAATACCACTGAACTACGACGTCAACGATACTCTAACAAATGGAACTCTTTAGTGCTTTTGATTTAAATTATTTTATACATATTTGATACATCGAGATAAGAAAGTAAGGTACTCTATAGAGTCACAGTCTTCAAGCGAAATCTGACACAAATCGTTCAAGAGTATTTGACATAATTAAACTTCAAAATGCCAAATTTGCGCTAATTTAGACCTCATTGAAGTGTTCATAGTCGGCGCAATCGACAACGTTCGCCAGTTTTGGTGTAGACACTTTTTTCCACGTTTGTGGCTCTAGAGTATAATATCTCGATGATTTGACATTCCAATTTTAAAGAGATCGGATTAAGTTTTCAAACATTGTAAAATATTTTTTTTTAAACTAGAATCACTAAGGAGTTCTTCTTTTTCTTCTCTTCTTCTTTTTCTTAGAGGAAGAAGACTTAGGAGTATAGTATTGATATCAACCACGATGCAAATCATCCCCAAAATAACTTTCTACCCCTTTTTAACCCTGTTAGGCGATGAGTTTCAATAAAATACGAACCACACTTTCCATCAATTCTGTTAATGTTAGTCATGCAAAATTTGAAGTAGATTGGACTAAGGAATCACTTTGTTCCATACAAACTTTGCCCCCGTTTTTCACCCCCTTAGGGGTAGAATTTCCTTTCCGGAAAATCCTTTCTTATCGGATGCCAACGTCATACATAGAACACACCCTCCAAGTTTCAGGTCTCTACAACCAGCGGTTTAGGCTGTTCGTTGATCCGTGAGTCTTTCAGGACAAAGGATTTTATAGGTATAGATTTTCGTTTCATCCCAAATAATAAATGCCGAAATTTTAAATTGGTGCCAGCTGGTCGATTGGCATATCATATGAAAAATTAAAGCGACGGCAGACCAATTTAGACGCCATGAACAATGCAGTAGCGAAAATTTTTAACTGGTTCAATGTAAATAATTTATTACTGAACGAGACTAAAACAAAATATATAAGATTTTTTATTAACAAATGTTAAACAAGTTAAACCTAGCATTAATATAAAGGATGATGATTTAAATCTTGTGGATACTACTGTATTTTTAGATATAACCACCTTAAATAATAAGCTTCAATAGTGCGCTCACATAGATGGGTTGTGGAACAGACTCTCACCCGTATTCCTTACTATGAGGTCTCACAGTGCCCACGGACGCACAGGATCCCAAAAACCTATTTATAGACAATACTGGAGTGGCGATCGGCACTATGCGTCCTCAATAATGAACGCATACATAACGGAACTAACTAGCAATATTAAGCAACGCATAGTGTCAAATAGTGGGTTAGTTAAGTGTTTAGGTGTCTTGTGTACGAAACGAATCACTGTTTTAGGTAGGTGGTATCATCATGCTATAAGCACTATAATGTAATGAAATGATAAGGAAACGAAACAAACAAAATGAAATGAATAAAATTAGGTACATACGACACGAACAAGCAACAGCCAAACAGTCACTCGAAAATCATATTTCTGTTGTTTTGTTACAAGTGAGTGCTACAACGATAATGTTAGTTTGTTGGTGGAAGTTACACTATCATCAACAAAGTTGGTGAGCGAAGCCAGCCACAAACCTTATTGTACTAGGTACCAACTTAATTAGAGATAAAACAACCTACAAAAACACAATAATAAAAAGTAGGTATTGAAAATCGGCAAGCGGAGCGAGCCGCGAATTATTTCTAGTAGGTAAAGTTGAATGTAATCTACCTACTGTGCAAAAATGTAGCGAAGGTAAAAAAAGTCCGTAAAACTATGATCCGCAAAATACACAGTCCGCTGGGACCTGAAAAACTCCAAAAACGGAACATAAAGTCCACAACGGCAACGCTGATTAGTAAGTTTGATTATTGAAATGTCAATATCAGTCAACAAAGTGAAGTACGTAACTCAAACGCCTTACTTCGCATAGAATTGCTAGTTTACTGAGAGCAAGTATTGTTTGTGAATAATGGTGTCAGTTCTGCCGCATACGCAGTCAAAAGATCCGTCAATTTACTGACGTTGAAACGGCTAGACTGGTTTATTTCAGCTACTTCTACAGCATTATGTCGTACAGCATTTTTTGTGGAGGAATGCTGGAGATATCAACACCACATTTGTGCTGCATAAGAGTGCTGTTCGTGCAATTTATAATATGGGCCCCAGAGAATCACTTCGTACTGTTTAAATGAAGTCGGTTAAGAAATAAATATTATGACAGTTGTATGTCGGAAAACGTAAGTATTAGTTTAAAAAAAAACAAGAATTTAAAATATAAAAAAAACCGACTTCAAAATCATTTATTGAAAAAACTGTTAAACTAAAAAGTTAAAAATAATTGCTTATTTTTTGGTTCATCCACCTTTTTTCTATAAATTTATCCCTTACGATCTATGCGTTTACCACATAGGTAGTTCTAGATACCTACCTGTTATTTTTGGAGACGGAGTCCCAAATCCCTGTCCCCCGTTTCCCTGTTTTTTAACCTTTACAGTTGGTATTTTTTCTTCAATTTTTTATGGGACCAATCTAAAAGTATACCCTATTCAAAAAACTAAAAGTTTTTTAAATCGGTTCTTAAATGACGGAGTTATAAGGTAACAAACATAAAAAAACGAATAAAATATGAGCCCATAAAATGTTCATTCCCAGTTTTCTCACCCATATGGTTGGTATTTTTACTTCAAATTTATATCGGCCCAATTGCAAAGTATACCCTACACAACGACTAAAGATTTTTTTAAATCGGTTCATAAATGACGGAGATATGAGGTAAGAAACATAAAAAAAAATCGAGCCCAAAAAAGGTTCATTCCCAATTTTCTCACCCTTAGGGTTGATATTTTTTCTTAAAATTTATATGGGACCAATTGAGAAGTATACCCTTTCCAACGAAAAAAGAATTTTCCAAATCGGTTCATAAATGAATTTTGAGAGATTTTCAGAGTTATGAGGTAACAAACATAAAAAAAAAATACAACCGAATTGAGAACTTCCTTTTGAAGTCGGTTATAAAATAGCGACAATCATAATGATTAACGCTAGAAATAAAGATAAACTAGCTGTTCCTACTGTATGGATCCATAAAGTTAGTCAATCATTTAAAGGGCAAAAAGTAAGTTTTACAAAACCCAAAGAACGTGAATAATTTATCTGTAAACAAATTAAAAAATGTTGTTAAACGTAACCTCTGTAATAAAGCTTATTATAAAATTCCTGATTATTTCATGTCAAAAAAGCTTGGGACGAAACTGTCTCCAACTTCCTCAAACAAATGTACTAGCTAAGAAAAAATATTGTAAAAATGACATTAAAAAAATATAAGCCAAGCAGAGTTTCTTGCCAATTCTTCTCAGTTTGGTAGCGTTACGAATTGGTGTAAATTAAAAAAATTACCATTCAAAATGTACTATAATACATTCATACTGGATAAAAATAATAATTTTACTTTACTTTATAGAAGTCAATTAGCACAGTTTCAAATTGTTTTTAGGGTGACGTTACCGAGCCGGTCAAACGAACCCTTATGGTGCCGCTTTGTCCATCCGTCCGACCGGTCCGTCCGTCCGTCTGTCACAGCTGTTTTTTCCAGGAACTACCGACCGCTAGCTAAAGTCTTGAAATTTGGTATAGATTTAAAATGCACTGACTGAATAAGATTGCCAGTAAAAAATATTTTCATTTTCATCCCCAAAAATCCCAAAATAAGAAATGTCAACATTTCAAACTGGTGCCAATAGGTCGAGTGGGAATCTAATTAACCGGGTTAATTAGCACAGTTTAAAGCAGTTTTTCGTTTTTTTTGGATGGTTTTCATTTTATGATCAAAACTGTCCAATAAATGACCACAACAAATAACATAATATAAAAAATAAAAGGGGGGGGTTGATAGGTCGAGTGGGGTATCAAATGAAAAGGCTTGATTGGAACAGTATATAACAGTTTTTATTTTTTTGATATCATGCAGTTTCTGATTTAGGATAAAAAAAGTCCAAAAAATGACCATAGACCCCCCTCCCCCTCTTTTAACTCCGAAGTTTGCGAAGAGAGAAAATATTTATAGAATTAATATCTATATTTTAAAGGAAGTAATATAATATAGAAGTAATATATATATTTTAAATTATAGCAAAGTTAGGTAATTAAAATTATAGCAAAGTACTCTAGGTTATTTGGTTTTGTAGAAACCTATATAAATGTACGGATAGCTGTGGTCAAGCTATAAAGCAAGTTACATGGTCAAATATGGTGTTATCTGAAAGGTCCTAATTTGCCCATTCTAAAGCCGGTTTCTATTTTTCTATAGGACGTACATATTTTAATTACGAAGAAACCTTACTAATTAGTATCGCACGCCATTGATGTCACCCGAGGTCGGCGAGTGAACTCGCACTTAACTGGTCTTGTTTTATAAAGAAGAATATCTATATTTTACAGGAAAATTATAATCTTCAAAAATTTAATTGAATGGGGGGTTGGCTAGGTCGAGTGGGGTATCATATAATCGACGGCCTCAGTGACGAAGTGGGCGAGGGTTGCGGGTTCGATTCCCGCCGCGGGATCAATGTTTGCATATCCTGCCGATATTTGTCTCGGGTCTGGGTGTTTTTCAAACTTCCTATCCTACTTCCTACTAAAATTATAAATGCGAAACTCTGCGAGTTTGATTGTATATGGATGGATGGATGAATGGATGGTTTAAAACTACTGAACGGATTTGGATAAAACTTGGAATATACATAGTTTGTGACCTGGATTAACACAAAGGCTACTTTTTATCCCAGTATAACACGAGCGAATCCGCCGGCGGAAGCTAGTGTATAAAATTTATGTCATCATCATCATCATCATCAACCTATAGCAGTCCACTGCTGGACATAGGCCTCCTCTAATGAGCGCCATTGCACCCTGTCCTGAGCTCGACGCATCCAGCTTCTACCAGCAGCCTTTCGCAGGTCCCTCCGGCCAGGTGGAGTGACGATCTGCGAAAATTTATGTATTTACGAAAAAAAGTATTTTTAAATATATCAGTCATGTAGTTCCTATAATACAAGCTCCGATTGATTTGGGCCTACACGATGCTGTGTGGTAGTGTCCAGCAAGAAAAAATATCAAAGCGCCTAATTTGTACGGCTCGAAACAGTTTTTTATTTATTTATATCACGTCATTTCACGTAAAAACGTCAAAAAATTCTTAATTCTGTTCTTATTTAATACAGTCTTATGTTACTGTGTTATTAAATGGTTATTAATAGTAAAGCTCTAACTCTGAAGGACATTTCCTACCGATATAGGTCTGCAGAAGTAGAATGACTATGACTGGTAATGGTCTATGACTGTAGAAAGTACGCTGATTTGCATAGTTTACTTGCATTCAATAAATGATAAAATAATAGTAGATTGTTTTACAAGGGACTAAACCATCCCATTATATACGAGGTTGTTATACTTCCGAGCATAGCGAGGGAGGATGACAAAACCGAGTTATAATGGGTGGTTTTGGCCCGAGTAAAACACTCTACTTTTCACTTCGATTGCGAGAAAATAAAACTTTTCAAAATTAGTCAATTTTCAGAAATTTTATTAAAAATTAATCAACCTTCATAAAACATCACCAAGACGGTTCTATTTTCAAAAAAAACGATTGACGGAGCACCAAGAAGTCGAGTTTTTATGTAAGAGAACGAATGCTTTGTACGGGCTGATGATTTTAGACAAAAATTAAAAAGAAATAATACTTTTTAGGTATTTTTTCTTTTTAATTTTAGGTATTTAACTCGAGTTTTAGGCCCACTAAGCTACACTATTATGATACACTTTTTGAGCAAGAGAAGTGAAAAATCATTTAATAATAATTTGTAGTTTTTCAATGGTATAAAATTACTAGCTTTCGCCCGCGGCTTCAATCGCATGGATAAAAAGTATATAAGTGTTATTCCAGGCCTAAAACTGCATAATATGGAAATAAACTGGATGGGACATCCTACACACTTAACGGTATGAAAAATACTTTACGACTTAATCTCATACTACCAAATATGCAATAAAATATTCATAAAAATCGGTCGAGCTGTTTCGGAGAGTGCGACTACAAACACCATGACACAAGATTTTTTATTATAAAAAAAATGCATTGAACAACAATGTAAGCACACGCTAATTTGCAATACAAAGTGGTCTGCGCCACATGTGCTGACTATAGAATATAATTAGAAGTTCTGAATGCTCCTTTATTTATTTTAGAACAGAACCCGAAAGTTTTATTGTTATTTGGTTGATCTCTCACAATTAAATCTCAAAAAACCGCAAACCTTAATGTCGGTCGTTTCAAAGACGACATCCCGCAATTAAATACCCACTTGTCTATTAATTGGACCGAGTGAAGCAACGTTTCTAAATTAATAATCGTTCGTCGAAACAGAAGCTACATTAATTTCTAATAGGGTTGTATTTTTAGCGCCGGTTAAAAAACGCATAGCACAGTGCATCGACTAACTAAAGGTTAAATCAAGCTGCATCATCATCGCACACATTACTTTTGCCGTAGGCTTGGATTGAACTGGGGTCTGAATGTCGGGACTAGACATAATTATCAGATCAATTATATAATGTGTATGCGGAGAGCCGAGAAACGGGCTTTTGTAGGTGGTGTGTAGGTACTGGGAGAGGATTATGTCCAGGATTGGACTGATACCGGCTGAAGATGGTGATGATAATTATTGTCGCGAGAACTGTAAAATTTACATAGATTTTGGTTACAGTTCTCATGAAATATAACTATGTGTTAGTTATATCTATTCCCAAGAATTAGGGCACTGTGGCCCCATTCTCAAGAATAGAGATGAATAGATAGCAAAATCTGAAAAATTTACATAGAATATTGACATGTCTCACGATATATATCTCTAATGTGATAATCATGTCTATTCCCGAGAATCCGTTATATTGAGCATGATATTTTATAAAGCGAATAGGAGAATGTCAATTGGCCGGTAGTAAGCCGTCGGGAACGTCATTGTGCGGATTCAAAGCGGCTGCGATTCGTTCACAGATCCGACTCGTGCAATGTAAAGTACGCTATATACATTGTAGAGATCGTTTATTTTATTCAGTCTTTGATTATGACTACAAAAGCTGTAATGTGGTCATACTTCACTGTTATGTATGAGCATCGAAAATATAATAATTACTAGCTTCCGCCCGCGGCTTTGCTCGCGTTTATGAGCATTTTAACAAATATATTCATCCCCCTTTTGATCCTTCGGGGATAGAATTATGAATAAACACTAATTTTATATCTTCTGTCTAAACACATAGTTTTAAGATCCTAACTTCGAAATTGACGGACTTTCATACTCCCTTTAACCCCCTTATGGGTGGAATTTCTAAAAATCGTTTCATAATTGATGCCTACATAGCCTTATATAGATAAGGTAGGTATTTATTTGCAATTTCAAGTCCCTAGGTTCAGCGGTTTAGGCCTTGCGTTGATAATATTACGATGTCCGTCAGTTTACCCTTTAGTTTATTTAGATTACAGTTTAACTGACCCGCTCGCAACTTCTTTTGCGTTTATAAGCTTTCTGTACGTAAATATGTCCTTTCACGTAAAATGTTTACCAAACATGGTAATTTGACACGGAACGCTAAATATAAAAGGAATAAAAGTAAGTACCTACATATTACTACATTACATACCCGTTCCCGTTCCCGTTCCCACTCCCTTTTTTATTCCGGGAACGGGAATGGCTTGTTTCCGGTGGCAATCCATCGCCAAGTCAACAGCCGGATAAAAATGTATAGGTATGATACATTTTGATATGTCAAACTTGAGATATGATTGGTTACCCATGCAAACTTTCATCTCCTACCTCACATTCTTTAACTTTTATTTTAATCGCTGTAAAAAGTAGCAAATTCTTCTCCAAGGTCCTACCCATCCAAAACATCGTCTATGGCCAAAATTCATTAAGGCGACGCATTGATAAACAATAATAGGGGTGTTTATTTGTGATTCTTGCGCTCATCACCATTTTTATCTGATTTTAGCTAAGACAGCGTGCATTTTATCTGCGCCTTTCGATGTGTTTTAGTCTATGACTAGTTCCTAATAAAAAAATGGTTCTTATTTAATTATGAAACCTTCATGGTATTAGTTTTCAACCGGTAACATAATCCACCAATCTCAAGAATTCGCAAACCAAATCCTCCTCTACATTGGCTTCTTTTAATGTTAATCTTGCAATATCATAAATTTGTCATAACTTTTACGATTAGGTTAGGCTTAGGTTATCTTTGGCTTTTTAACTTACTGTAAACAGTATGACCTATATTACATTTTTCACTTCACTAGCAACCCACCCTGGCTCGCACTGGTGCAACGTAGCGACTAATATAGAGTCAAAAACGTGAAGTTTCTATAAATATAACATTATTATATACTTCGACGAAAATACATATAAGCTCTGGAAGAAATTCTGAAAATTATAGAGAAAATTGTTTCTTAGAAGAACAAATCACACAGTGAAACGCAAAACGCGACTTTTTATACTATTTAGAAATTAGAGAAGAGAGAGATTGTAAAATAATATCGTTACATCTGAGGTTTAGTTTATGCGTTAGCAGACGTGATAGCTGTAACCAATGATGATGCGGTGGAGGATAGAACATGTAGCAATTTCCTGACGATAGATTGACTCATGTGTAACAGGATTTTACAGTAGCCATGCAAACTGATGCATGTTCGTCCGTTATCGACTAATGGACATTGCCAAAATTACCTCGCCGTGGTATTAGATATAGAAATCAACCAAATAATCATTTACATAAACAAGTAACTACATCACCGGCAAATACCTTCTGAACCTTCTTATCTTTCTATGATGAGATTTACAGGAATTATAAAAAAAAATAACTGTACTTCGGGTCGGTCTTTTAGCTTGTTAATGAAAACAAGGAAAGGATCTTCCTTGTAAGGATTACATGTTCCGTGAAACAATGAGAGGCAGGGGCCACCCCTCCCAACCGTAAAACAAAATTTCATTAGCATGCGAGTTCCCAGACAAGCCTACGCTAAATGAGCTATTTGGAACATGAGCTTACCTACTTAATACCATATCAAGATATCAAAATAAATAGAATATGAATATAAATAGAATATGGTTTGAAGCAAAGCGATTTCATTTATAGATGCGGTTTATAAATTTTCTTTATAGCAGTTATTTATTATTATTATTATTTATTCTATTAGTTACAAATCATCAAACTTACCTAAACTTCAGTATTCCTTCCTTACCGTAATAGATTAATATTATCGACATAATGTACAGCAGACATAAAATCGATAGTTTCCTTGAAAGACGAAGATAAGTAACCGGCACCAATGAAAAGGGGATTCACTGGTGTGTATATTATAGATAAATTATGAATATATTATCCAGAAGATAGGGGTCTATATATATATGATACTCGGATCAATATATATCTGTTACTCTCGTTCTAGAGGCATGAATACCGCAATGACGTAATAAAATTACTGAATCTCGAATTATTATTTTCGATATTTTAAAACCAAATGGTTGTTAGCGCTGGCTTATTACAAATATTTTGCAAAAATACGCATTGGTTTTCAGCAACGTCTTTAGAAACCGAATTACTGAAAAAAGTTTTCCAACCATCAGGTTTCGTGCGTAATTATTGTTTTCTTTCATTTGCTTGAGACGTCGAACGCGTAATGATTCCTTTCGCATTACTACTGCCGTTTTTAAGTAAAAAGCCGGCGGTACTGACACAGCCAATATCAGGCGAATCGTACGTTTGAATAATAATCATACTAATTAAAAAAAACATTGGATCCAATTTATTTTATCACCACGCGAAGATCAAATAATTATTTACGAATTTGCTTGCATTATCAGATTACGGGTAGAAGTAATAATGTTGCCTGACATGTATGATATGTCATGAATGGCCTCTTTTCTTGAAAAAAAAAAAGAAAATGTATAGGTAGATGAAAAAAAAAATCTAAACCGTCGTTTCAAATTGTTCCAGAAAATGCATAATTAATATTCATTCTTCACAGGTTTACATTGTAATCTTTCATCCCATAATCAGACGAAACTTTGGTTCAAGCACTCAATGTGTTATTTCATTATTTGCTTCGAAGCGTATAGATATCTACTTCACGTAAATAGAATCTCTTGCCAAATCTATGTTAGTGAACTTTACATTTGGCACTCGAGAGTGTGTCTGCGCTGTTTGTTACGTTAAAAATATGCGGCGTCATGAACGAGTCACAGTGGCTTTGGGCGTCTGAGTGGGCTGGCTTAGATCCAGGGTACGACTGTTCCGTGTGCCGCGCTACGATTTGTTAGCACAATTTTGAATGCCTAGATTCGGGAATTGGGAATATACTACGCGCTAAAGAGGTGACCTTTCAACTAGATTGGCTTACCTTCAAATGTTGCTCACGAAACCTGCTTGTGTGTGTTCATATGTACACCTACCTACGTAACAGAGTGCAATTCGCTGTCGAGAAAACGCTTTGTACGGTAAAAGGTACTGAGGTCCGCGTTCGTGACGCATTACCTACGTAACAAGCTAGAAAAACTACAGTACGAAATACGGAGGTTGCTTGCTAAAATGGACAGCCCGAAAATGATTTTATGCAACTAGACTTTTTATTATTATTATCTTTGAGACATTGAGGACAGCGTACCGTATTTAAATATTCAAATTTCAATATTATTCAGTCAATTGCAAATCACACAAGAAAATAAAGTTTTGAAACTGGTATAGTTCAGACTCATGATTTATTGATTGTTAACTAAGCCTATCGGTCAAATTCAGTGGTGTTACTTGGAAAGTCGTCCTTGAAACGTTAATAAAATAGGTAAGTCCAACTTGCTAAATACCAACTGATAATAGCATAACGAGTTCGACTCACATTTAGCAGAACCAATTAATCCGGACATCAGAGAAAAAAAATAAATGCAGTCACACAAATGATGGGAACGTAGATAATAATTCAACAGTTGAACAGATGATTGTGGCTACTTGGCGAGTCGACTGATGTCATAGTCAGATGCGTGTCGCCGTCGGTCGTCGAGTAGGTACGTAACAATTAATGACATCACACAAGCGTTTATTTTTAGTGTTCGCTCGAGCCTTAAAATAATTATTTGGAATCGTCACATCTCAAGACGATTCACTTGCTTGCTGCAAACGCACACGTGTACAACACGCCACCGCCGATGAATATTTTCTTTTGTGTTTTAAAATAAGATGACGCTAATTTATATCGAATTGATTGAAAGCTCCTATAATAGACCAAACAAAATGTTTTGTATCTTAACTTAATAATACTTACTACTGTATCTTCTGACATGACCGTACCATAATAACTAGGTCATAAATTTATTTGATACTAACAATAAAAGCGGCTTACACTTCGATACAAAATTACAATCAATAAATAATAGTCATCATCAGTCTTCGGTACAAGACAAGTACGATATTATATCTTAATCTACACTAATATTATAAAGAGGAAAAATTTGATTTGAAAGCTCGCCCCATCGTCGACCTCATCCTTGCCGATGCAAGCCTCGAGGTCAAGAGCTGGCCCATAATAAAAAAAGCTCTCACTAGGCAGCTGATTCAAGAGCCAGGTGAAGACGGTACTCCTGGACTCAATGCGCATTATCCGGAGGCCGCCGTTCACCTGAACCTTGCTCTAAGGTCGATGGTTAGGTTATCCCATTTTAATGTACATTTTTTACCATAGTACCAATGTAATATACAATACCAATGTTTCATTTGGTACATTTTGCTCTTAATATTTTATGTCAATTGGTAGAACAGAGGTAGGCAACAAACCCCAGAAAAAACACATGTCATGCACCAGTTCAGTGGTAGACGACAACTAACACGCAAAAGCTCATTTTGACCTCGTTCTTTACAAACCAACACTTTACTGAAATTTATAGAATAATATTAATTTATCATATAGTATTATTACATTACGGCGAATACCTGCATTGAAGAAATCTACAAGAGTTGAGTTAGTTAAAATCAAGTAATAATAGACCGAGCAGTTATTCAAATGCATTGCCCTACCGACTAATCCTAATGGAGTTTATACGTTAACCGCGGAAATTACAACTAAGGTTAAATGCGACGTAGACACGCAGCCCGCGTCGCCCGAGAAAATAATTAAAGCAAAAAAAAACACGAAATGCTATATGTAGCGATGATTCTATAGTTACACGACACGACATCGTAGTAAACATGAACAATAAAATATATTTAGGGTGATTTTAGAGCATTATAAAAACAAGTATTTATTTTTAAAAAAAACCCCGTCTGCATATGTAGGAAGTTTTAACACTTACACCGTATTTTATACACCAATCTCAACTCATAGTGCAAGCTTGAGGGTTGTCAAAACAATTATTTCAATGATTTTGTCATTTTTCTTTGGATTCAATGCCTTATTTATCTCCTGATAATATCCAATGAACATGAAATGATAATTTTAACTTCAATTTTATATTTTACATTACCAACAGTTAATACATTATTACGTTTTAACAAACACGGGATTTTAAATTAAAATTAAATCGTGTTGTTAGATAAATAGTGTAATTTATAAATAAAATCAATTATATATATTTAAGCAAATTAATTATATTATTATTTATCTACATAATCATAACAAAAAGTACCTGTTACTAATAAAAAAACATAAATCCAGTGTGAGATGACAGCGGAATTATGTATTTTCTAAAGTTTTTATGAAGAGAATGTTTTGACTACCTGTCTACCTACTATCTATGAAACAGAATTTTTCTACTTGCTTGCAAAATTAAAGCCTCCCCCATACAGCTGCTTTATTATCAGCGATCTTACCGCATGCGTTATTGTGATAATGCGTCCCATCTCCTTGCACACAAATGCGTTATGGCAGCAGAGCGTAACGTGGAGTGACTTCGTAGCCGTCCCCAATTCTTAATGTACTAAAAACAGATATTGCAATAACCCATGCGGCAGAGGGGGCGGCTTAAATCCGCAGCCTTTAAGGTTCGTTTGAACTTCGAATTAATAAATAAATAATATAATAAATAATAAATAATGCTGGACGTTATGCTATCACACCCATACTAAGCAGAGCTTGTATTATAGGAACCACACGATTGATATACTACATATATACTTTTTTTGTAAATACATACATATCATACATAGAAAAGACCCAGACTCGAGACAAATATCTGCAGAATATGCAAACATTTGCCCCGCAGCGGGAATCGAACCCCCACCTTCTGCGTCTCAGGCAGGCTTTCGCCCACTGCGCCACAGATGTCGTCAAAAATACTTTTTGGTATGGTCTTTTAATGTTTTCACCGTCAATAACTTCTACAGAAGTTCGAGATTTCTGTGCCGTCTACGCCACTATTTCTTTAAAAGTTCTTCATTGTGCCTTCTTTAATAAAACATCTGTACATCAAGTAGGCCAGTGATGTGACGCGAAAGTTGCATTCATTATAATCCTTTATTTTTTACTTTATTTTAATCCTTTAGTTTATAAATTCTATGATTGACAATAAATTATGGTCAGTAAATAACGTATTACATAATACATTAAGTTAACTGAGGATTATCGATACTGCAACACCCATCTCTACGTAATGGCAAGATGTCAGTGCTACCGGCGCAACCAACTTCAATGCAACCACGTGACCAATGACCACGTGTCAAGGTCATTGTATCATAGTGCTGGGCGTTACAAACATATCTGTTTCTTTCCCGGTTCGGGTAGTTAACAGTGCAAAATGAGTGATAGTGAACGTGATTCTGATGACTTGTTGCGGATTTTAGGTGTGGAACCTGATTCAGACTTTGATTATGAAACGGAAAACAGGTTAAAACGAAACGCGAATACCACCATAGTCCGATCCAAAATCTTAGTCCAAAAATGTAAACAAACAAATGTCAAGAAATTTCACTGACCAAAACGTTACTTCCTGGATGCTTAACATTTTTAAACTTTGATAAAAAATTATTAGTAAAAAGTACCTATATGCTACTTTGTATTAAAATTAAGAAAATAAATTATTAGAGCCTATGCACACGGCGCTTTTAAAGCGTGCAGATGATGCGCAGATCACGCGCGTTAACGCAATTCTAACGAGTTTCAGTCGCAACCTTGTAACTTATGCACAATAAAAATTCAGTGATTCTGTAAACGCGCGTTCGTGAAACGCGTGACATCTACGTTTATTAAATATACAGGGTATAAAATGACGTCTAGCAAAAGTACCTACCTACCTACTCTGAATATAACTTTTAACGAATAATATGTAATTATGACTAAGACGTAGGTATGAGGTTTACGGGTTCGATTCCCGCCGCGCGGGACAAACGTTTGTATGATTCTGTTGATTGTAGAACTAAGGCAGTCTGTCTGCTTAGGTTGTCTTTCCATCGCCTTTCCAAAAATACAAAAATACACATTATAATCAGCAGCCGTTTGCACAACATTAGTTTCGCGTTGGAATTGGCTGAAACGCGAATTATAGAAATTTTAATTCGCCTGTCGTGATGATGATGATGAAACATCGCTTAAGCTAGTGCGTCATGAAAACGATCCAAATATTTCAGACCCCTTGTCAGAGTGCCAAGTGCTACGATTTTTGTACAATTTTTTTTATAACTATATTAAACAGAAATAAATAAATTAAAAATAAGGTCAGTAAATTACATTTTTATTTATAACTAGCTGACCCGCTCGCAACTTCGTTTGCGTTTATACTCTTTTTTTACGTATGTCCTTTCATGTGAAATGTTTCCCAAATCCGGTAATTTGACACGGAACCCTAAATATGAATGGAATAAAAAGTACCTACATATTACTACATTACCTACCCCGTAATGTAGTATTATGTGGGTACCTGTTCCCGTTCCTGCTCTTACTCCTTTCTTCGTTCCTGTTTCCGTTGGCAACCCGTCGCCAAGTTAACAGCCGGTATAGGTATTATGAATTTTTATATACCTAACTCTTGATTATGATTGGTTACCCATGCAAACTTTCATCACATAAATCACCCTCTTTAAGTTTCATTTTCACTACAAAAAGCAGCAAGTCCTTCTCCAAGGTCCCACCCATGGTTCAGCGCTTTAGGTGTTTATTTATTTTCGTTATAGTCTCTGTGAAAAATCTCAAGTCTCTAGGTAAAAAAAAACTTGCTATCCCCGTGGTATTCAAATATCCAAGAACAAATGAATGAAATTGAATTTTCGAATTCTAATCCGATTTAAATATTATTTTTTATTTGACATTCCAATTTTAAAAAGTATCGCATTGCACCAAGCTTTTAAGGCTCCCCCACACAGGTGTGTTATTATCGGCGATAATATCGCATGCGTTATTGCGAGAATGCGTCCCAATTTCTTGTACATTATTGCATTATCGCAGCAGTATGTAACTTTTTAGCCGTCCTAATACATAATGTACTAAAATTCTACAGATCTCACACTACGCGCAACTATCAAAGGCATTGAAAATGTAATTTAGAAATAAAGCACACGTAAAAATTTGACTATAATGTACTGACGAAAAAGTGAACGGAGCGCAAAGTGGCTTTGCGCGTAAAGGCCCTTCTACTGCCTTCAGTTTTTGTCCGTCTGCCTCCTAAGATGGCTCAAGCTGTAGCTTAATTCAATCTCGAGATATCATTTTTTCCGTTTCTTGAATAGCGAGCTCAAAAAAAGTAATTGCAAAATTCTCGATCCAGAAAATTGTTCAATTTTGTAAAATTTTGGAAAATCTCAAAAAGATACCACCCGATTTTGGAAATTCAAATTGCACTTTGAAGCCCTTCAGCAGATGCAAATATTAACATAATTGTGACTGATCACTTTATTCACCTACACATATTTTTTTAATGCCACATGCACGAATTTACTTTCAATGTATGGAGTTTCAAAAATGTGACGAATTTACTTTGTGGCAAATGTACAACAACCCCTCTCATATGTGTGAAACTACAGGCAAGTGTCAGAATTTCATGAATCAGGGCACTATACTCAATCAGAAAAACTTAAACATTTACAATATTTGCGCATGCGATATTGCGATACATTCTGTTATATTGTCTGATATTATCGCCGATAATAACGTACCTATGCCCACGCACCTGTGTGTAGGAGCTTTTATGTGAGAACAACGTTTTTTGAATAAATTTGGAATGAGTTTTCAAACACGACAGTGTCAAAATAAAATGGTATAACATGTGTCACTAAGGAGTATTGATATCAACTTCGATGCAAATCACCCCTAAAATAACTTTCTACCCCTTTTTAACCCCGTTAGGCGATAAATTTCAATAATATACGAAACACGTCTTACATCAATTTTGTTAAAGAATGTTTATGCAAAATTTGAAGTAGATTGGACCAAGGAATCACGTTTTTCCATACAAACTTTGCCTACGTTTTTCACCCCTTTAGGGATAGAATCTCGGAAAATCCTTTCTTATCGGATGCCTACGTCATACAAAAAACACGCCCTCCAAGTTTCAGTTCTCTACGATCAGCGGTTTAGGCTGTGCGTTGATCCGTCAGTGATTCAGGATAAAGGATTTTATAAGTATAGATTACCCTCCATTAACAATTTTTTTTCAAAAACCTGTTATGCGGTCTTTTATTATTTAATATTCAAAGTGTTCTGACGAAGTTTCAAGAAAATCACACCACGCGTTAAGATTTTCCCATACAAACTTTACCACCCCATTGCAACCCCCTCGAGGACTATTTCAAATTTTCAATGACAACAATCTTCATTGATTGTATGGAATAATACATATCCCAAGTTTCAAGTTTCTAAGTTCAAGGAATACGATTTTTCATACAAACATTTTTACCCCTTTTCACCCTCTTAAGGGTTGAATTTTCCAAAATCGTTTCTTAGTGAGCGCCTACACCCTACAAAGAATACTTGTGCCAAATTTCAGATCTGTAGACCCTGTAGTTTCTGAGATTTCGTGATGAGTGTGTCAGTGAGTGAGTGAGTATAATTCTCTTTTATATATATAGACTAGCTGACCCGCTCGCAACTTCGTTTGCGTTTATACTCTTTATTTACGTATATCCTTTCATGTGAAATGTTTCCCTAGCCCGGTAATTTGACAAGGAACCCTAAATATGAATGGAATAAAAAGTACCTACATATTACTACATTACCTACCCCGTAATGTAGTAATATGTATGTTCCTGTTCCCGTTCCTGCTCTCACTCCTTTTTTCGTTCCTGTTTCCGTTAGCAACCCGTCAACAAGTTAACAGCCGGTATAGGTATGATGAATTTTTATATGCCTAACTCTTGATTATGATTGGTTACCCATGCAAACTTTCATCACATACATCACACTCTTTAAGTTTCATTTTCGCTACAAAAAGCAGCAAGTCCATCTCCAAGGTCCCACTCATGGTTCAGCGCTGTAGGTGTTTATTTATTTTCGTTATAGGCTCTGTGAAAAAGTTCTTTATGTAAAAAAAAAACTTGCTATCCCCGTGGTATTCAAATATCCAAGAACAAATGAATGACATTGAAATTTCGAATTCTAATCCGATTTATTCGCTGTTTATGTATTATTTTTTATTTGACATTCCAATTTTAAAGAGTATCGCATTGCACCAAGCCTTTAAGGCTCCCCCACACAGGTGTGTTATTATCGGCGATTATATCGCATGCGTTATTGCGATAATGCGTCCCAATTCCTTGCACATAATTGCATTATCGCAGCAGTATGTAACTTTTTAACCGTCGTAATACATAATGTACTAAAATTCTACAGATCTTACACTACACACAACTATCAAAGGCATTGAAAATGTAATTTAGAAATAAAGCACACGATAAAATTTGACTATAATGTACTGAAAAAGTGAAAGGAGCGCAGAGTGGATTTGCGCGTAAAGGCCCTTCATACAGCATACAGTTTTTGTCCGTCTGCCTCCTAAGATGGCTAAAGCTGTAATTTAATTCAATCTCGAGATATCATTTTTTCCGTTTCTTGAATAGCAAGCTCAAAAAAAGTAATTGGGAAATTCTCGATCCAGAAAATTGTTGAATTTTGTCAAATTTTGGAAAATCTCAAAAAGTTACCACCCGATTTTGGAAATTCAAATTGCACTTTGAAGCCCTCCAGCAGACGCAAATATTGACATAATTGTGACCGATCACTTTATTTACCTAAACATCTTTTTTTAATGCATGTGACGAATTTACTTTCAATGTATGGAGTTTCAAAAATGTGACGAATTTACTTTGTGGCAAATGTACAACAACCCCTCTAATATCTGTGAAACTACAGGCAAATGTCAGAATTTCATGAATCGTGGCACTATACTCGATCAGAAAAACTTAAACATTTTCAATATTTGTGCATGCGATATTGCGAAATATTCTGTTATGTTGTCTGATATTATCGCCGACAATAACGTACCTATGCACCTGTGTGTAGGAGCCTTTATATGAGAACAACGTTTTTTGAATAAATTTGGAATGAGTTTTCAAACACGACAGTGTCAAAATAAAATGGCATAACATGTGTCACTAAGGAGTATTGATATCAACTTCGATGCAAATCACCCCTAAAATAACTTTCTACCCCTTTTTAACCCCGTTATGCGATAAATTTCAATAATATACGAAACACGTCTTTCATAAATTTTGTTAAAGAATGTTTATGCAAAATTTGAAGTAGATTGGACCAAAGAATCACGTTGATCCATACAAACTTTGCCCACGTTTTTCACCCCTTTAGCGGTAGAATCTCGGAAAATCCTTTCTTATTGGATGCCTACGTCATACAAAGAACACGCCGTCTAAGTTTCAGGTCACTACAGTCAGCGGTTTAGGCTGTGCGTTGATCCGTCAGTCATTCAGGCCAAAGGATTTTATATGTATAGATTACCCTCCATTAATGTATTTTTTTCAAAAACCTGGTATGCGGTCTTTTATTATTTAATATTTAAAGTGTTCTGACGAAGTTTCAAGAAAATCACACCACGCGTTAAGATTTTCCTATACAAACTTTACCACCCCATTGCAACCCCCTCGAGGCCTATTTTAAATTTTCAATGACACCAATCTTCATTGATTGTATGGCACAATACATGTCCCAGGTTTCAAGTTTCTAAGTTCAAGGAATACGATTTTTCATACAAACATTTTTACCCCTTTTCACCCTCTTAATGGTTGAATTTCCAAAAACCGTTTCTTAGTGAGCGCCTACAACCTACAATGAATACTTGTGCGAAATTTCAGACCTCTAAGCCCTGTAGTTTCTGAGATTTCGTGATGAGTGTGTCAGTGAGTGAGTGAGGATAGTTCTCTTTTATATATATAGATTTATCAGTTCTGAGTGAAGAACATCAGTCATCACAATCAGTTACATTTAGTTTGACGAAATTCTAAAACATCGCAATTTATCTGCTCTGGTAACAACTTTGTTTACATTTTTGGTTGATTGAGGTTATTTTAAGTATGGACCAACAATAGTCTGTAAAGAAAAAAAAATAAGGGCAACCCTTTTCCTTAAGAAATTTATCGTGCTACGAACGCCTAAGACTTGATATTCAACGAACTACGATAAGAAATAAATAGTGAAGTGCCTAATTATAGTATATCTCTTCCAAGTTTATGCATGTATCTTTGTCTTTGGATAATGGATACCTAAGTTTTCTTACTAAAAATGTTCATAAAATGAAACAAATTACCATTATAATGTATGAGTGTTTATTTATATTTGTAAATTTACAAATCTTTTTTTTTTATCCATATGACGTTATTACGTTTTATCCTTGCTTTCGTACTATGGAACCTGTTATACATTTATACGTTGTCGTACAACGTTACATCGCGTACAGGATAGCTGGGCGGTGAAAGAGTTAAGGTAAGACCATGGAATTATAATATATACTTACGTAGTAAACCTCCTTGGGTAAAACAATCTGCCTTCGGAAGCTCTGCAGCCTCGAAGAAGATTAGTTAGAATTTCGGATCAGTAAATTATGGGTAGTACGTGTATGTTTTATGGTACCGAGGTCGATGGAACTCTACTCAAATATTCATACTTCTCATAGAATACAACAACTAACAGCATACAGCGTTGGCAGGCAACTAACAGCATGTCAGAAATAAGGCAGGACAGTTCGAGGCATTCAAGCATGAAAGAAAAGACATGAAATGTCGCCTGTATTGTAGATATCAGGAACTACGAGTATTTAAACCACCGTGTAATGTGTCTGAACTCGGAGAAAGTGCAAACATTTGTCCCGCTGGGGGAATCATATCAGCACTTCTTCATTGTCAGTTAAGTTTTGGTCCATTGTGCCAAAGAGGTCGTCAATGACAAAGGCAGTAGCATTTTTTAAGCTACATTTAGGTAAGTAGGTAGGTAACAGGTGTACATTACCTATATGATTGTAACAACAACTACATATCGTTTAAGTACGAGTAAATAAAAATTGTTGATCCATTGTGGAACGGCAGCAGAATTATGTAGTATTTCTGAAGAAGTTGGAGGAGGTTAGTTCGAATTTCAAATTAGTAAATACTTTTTGGTATGATATGATTTTTATTGTTAAACTTATTCTGCCTTCAGAAGCTCTATGATTAAAATAAAAATCATCAGTATTTTATACCGTTTCAGTGATTATATTATTCACTGAATTAAATTATATACTGTTACTATCGTAACTAGATGCGTAGTACCGACCATAATGCGTGTAGGCTTAGGTCTTGGCCATGGCCAAGATCCTCTACTTTCTTCATACAGTGGCCATCTTGACATCGAGACACTTCCACGAAATAGGCAAATAGTGTGATGAATAAGTGCATTTCTTGAACTCAATTGCGTAAAGAATCACGCGCAATTACTTTTTTCATTAATATCTATTGATTTTTTGCTAAAATCGCAGCAAATATTAATGAAAATTTGGTTAAATAGTTCATGCCATGTAATGTTGCCAGCAAAAAAATGTGTAGCTTTCCCGATTATTGTGGGAGATTTTGATAAGGAATAAAATCTTTGTTAAGCTCTTAAATTGTTAAAAGATTTCACAATATTATTCACAATACATACATACAGGAGAATATTTAAGATCACTTCAAATAGATCACTCACTTCTATTGATAAATGCCATCATCCATGAAAATTAATTCTAAACACAAACAAACAAAAGAAAGACCAGAAGAGATTTGACGTTACAATTACAAGTGGTTGAGTGATGTTACGATCGCTATTAAATGTTGGCACAAACTAAAACACTGTTATTTTATTTCCACAATCAAAGTTTACTATTTCAATCTACTAATATGATTAGTGATAATATCACAAAGTCATGACAAACAGTTATTTTCTTAAACAAATCACTTTTGAGCTATATGGTTATAACTGATAATTAACTGGAGAACAATTTGTACTTTACGAAAACGTAAAGCAGGTCAAAAGAAAAAACTAGATGCTTTTTTAGTGACTGACAGTCGCAGGTTAGTTCATACAATATTACCTATAAATGTGAAAGTTTGTGAGTAGGTATGGGTGTATGGATGTTTGTTACTCTTTCACGCAAATACTACAGAACGCATTTGGGTGAAATTTAGTAGTTTAGTATAGTTAGTTATGACCTGGATTAACACATAGGCGACTTTTCACCCGGGTACTACGCGAGCGAAGCCGCGGGCAGCTAGTACCCCATAAATTTCGACTCGGTGAGATTAGAACCCGAGGCCTTCCCGTTAATACTGAGACACTAGTTACTGCGCTACGTTGTATGTTGTTGTTGTTGGTACGGAGTTTACTTATTTCCAATAATCAATGAGTAAAAAATCACATTCATTTTCAATGACACCTAATTTGTGGAAATCAAGGAGTTTTTAATACCTTTTTAGTTCATCGTACATTGAAAAGCTTCTGACAGTCGCCGTTTTTTGACATTTTATATAGCCTATGTCACCCTCGTGATCTAGACGAATTCAATGACACCTCATTTGTTAAAATCAGACCGGCCGTTTGGGCTACAGCGACCGACAAATAATATTGCAAACATACATACACCCTAAAACATAACTCGACTGAAGAGGACTTCAGTCGGATAAAAATTAAGGCATTCTGAATTCAATAGCAATTGTATCGCCGGTATGACCGTACAGTAAAACTTTTACCAGTGTTTATGCGTTATTTCTTCACACAATGAACAAAAAAGTTTTGTTTGGTATTATCGTTTGGTGCAACCATAATAAATATATATACACAATATACAAACTCACTCTGTGGCGCATTCTCTTCAATCTTCGAAGACCTTTATGAAAAGTAAGGAAGAAGCACGTTTCATTTATATATTAGTTAGTGGACATTATGTTGATTATCAAATAAATTAAGCTTTGTAGCGTGGATTCCGAAAAAACAGCTAATTAACACCTCCCACCAGGAAAGCTGAAAGTCCATCAAATCGTATGGAATAATGCAAATTAAATAAACTGAGAGGGAATGCATTTTCCAGGAGTCCCCACAGCATCAGGTTACCATGATTTTCCAATGGTTATTAGTGTAAATAAATACGAATTTCGCATCGATCAGCGGGGTGATCGGCTAACTCTGTTGCATACAGAAATTATTGACACCGATCCTGTTTTAACAAAGTAGATCTCGCTACTACGCCCTACACAAAATGGATATTATATATTGCATATTGAAAGCTTGGAAGTTGTTTTTAAGTCCCAAGCCGAGCATCACTTAGATGGCTTGAAGCTTCTACCTATTAAAGGCTATATAGGAGGCTAAGTATATTGGTATTTTTTTTTATATTATTATTAGTATTTAGTATATTGGTGTAGAGTTACCCATGGCGGTATTTCAGGGAGATTTAATTGCTCGCGTTATTGGGGTTAACTGCCTAGATATTTATCTACATTCTGTTCACGTTATAATTAATGTAGGTGTGAATTGTGTAGTCATCAATTGTTTCTAAACAAGCGCAAATCAAACGATTGCATCCGCCAAGCGAGCAATTAAATCAATGCATCGAAGAATGGTACGATTTGCGTCATGATGAATGTAGTTTTAAATGGATTGCAATTGAGCTAACTGTTTCCATTATAAATTCTGTCAATAACAGAGAAACCTATAAACTACCTCAATACAAAAATCTGAATCGGAGATATCTGTCTAGGTAAGTAGTGCAGACTGTTCTTGACACATTTGAACGTTTCTTGTTCATGCTCTGCTTAACTTAAATTTCTTTGAAAAAAAACAAGCGAAGCTTTGAAATAGTCGGCGATCTGAGACTATAATAATGTAGTCTTAGGGATGATTCACATTAGACCGGGTCGTGCCCGGGGCGTGCTGTGTACGTGGCCCAGACGAGGCACGGATTTGAAACGTTACATACATTTTGTATGAAACAATTCATACTAGACAGTGCATGATCCGTATCCCTACTATCCTTTTAGTAGTACTGGACTATTTTTATTGAAATATTAGTCTCATGAACTTTACCATGAACTATACCACCTACGGCAATTCTAAAACTAATCGGGGTGTAAAGGTGTGACATTTAAACTTTATTTTATTTATGAGCTTGCATATTTAGTAACATCATTTGGTTTAAGTACCTAAGTACATTTAACTTATTTAAGTACTTTTTGATTATTTTGTAAGATGGGTCGACGACATTGTACGTGCTACAATGTCATCGTGCGCTAAGTTCTTATCGCGCTACGAATAAGTTTCTTAAGCCGTATGTATCCGTGGATGCGACTAGCCCAAGATCGTGGTAAATAGGAAAAATTTAGGGAGGTCTATTTACAGAAGTGGGTAAAATCGGGCTGTGGATAAAGATGACGATGTACTTTTTTATAGCTGAATCTAATTGTAGTATAGTATGTTTTTCACACTCGGGCCTGTGGTGGCTAGTTAGTTACGTAGACACACTCATTAAAGGATATTTACATCGTAAAAGCAAGTAAAGATGCTTGCTTTGTTCGGAAGGTAGGTTTAACGTAATGAGTAAGGCCACCAACGGCAGAGCAACTGCAGCCGGCGACACGCGGCATTCGTCAACGTCGCGTCGACGGCAGCAGTTGCTCTGCCGTTGGCGGCATGCCGGTCGTGTATAAGAGCCCTAACAGCGTAAACGGTTTATTTGTCGTTCTGTATCAATATCGCCAATTCTCAGTTACTAGTACCACACTGTAAGTAGGTTATCTCGCCCGCCTCCTTGGGACGCAAGTTAAGAACGGAACTAGTTCGTAAACTTTTAGATTATAGGGAATGTTCTAATGAAGTTATTAAATATTAATTCATTTTCGGAACCGCATGTCTAAGTTTCATAGCATGCTGCAAATAAAAAGTTGGCGAAGTTTTGTGACGAATAATTTGCGGATTAGCATTGATAATTTGGCAATTTTATTTACTATAACCTAACCCTATTAGAAAGAACCTTATATTATATTAAGGGTTGGTCAAAGAAAATGCGTATAGTCTGGTCAAATACAAATTTCAAGATTACAATAAGTAAGTACCTAAACTATAAAATCAATCGACATGCATTTATAAAAAATACAACTTTTTCAAATATTTGAATCGCTTCAAGAAGAATGGTGGTATTTTTAGGGAAAAAACGATTAAACAATATTTTGTAGATAATTGCACGATCTACAATTTTGTCTTACCTAATTTTATGATAAAACTTACCGTTTCGCTGAAAAAAGCATGCGAACTTTGACCTTGAATTTATATTTGATTGAATCGCTCCTTTTATGTCTCTCAAATTGGTGATGCTTAGGAAAAAAAGTGTTAATACTATTTTTGTAGATAAATGCACGATTTACAATTTTGTCTGACCTATTTTTTATAGATAAATCTTACGGTGTAGCTGAAAAATGCTTTTGAACTTTGTTCTTGGATATATCTTTCGCAGATGGGATCGATGAGGACATTTCATTTATTATAGTGTTCCTACACTTCGTACCAATTTACAGCCTAATGCCAAGTATTGTAACCTTACCCCTTTTAACTGAGCTAACTTGACTGGGATGGCTCTGCTGCCTACTGCGTATAGCTAATGTTTAGTACGCTCAGTTCGACAGATAAACCTCCTCACAGTACACACAACACGGCGTGTTTTAGTGCTGCGTCAGTACGAAACGCTATACATAACGCAGCACATTGACGCTGCGTCAATGAACGAACTATGTATTCTATTTGACGATCCAAGCGTAATACAAAATCTACTTAATATATAAAAGGCAACTCCACTAACTGACTAACTCACTGACTGATACGCTCATCACGAAATCTCGAAAACTACTGGGACTAGAGATCTGAAATTTGGCACACGCAGTCTTTGAAGGGTACGCGCTCACTAAGAAACGATTTTTGAAAATTTACTTCCCAAATGACTGCGTACAAGGTTTTTCAACAAATTCTTTTGAGGAGGTGAAATGAGATGATGTTTATGGGAGAGAATTTTGATGCATGGTAATTCTTCAACCTTAGAAAATTGAAACTTACACAAATATTCTCAATATATTCGACAATGAGAGTGAAAAATTTACCCGCCGTAAAATCTAACAAGCAAAAAATTTAAATTAAAAATTGTAAAATAAAAACTTTTTATCAAAAAATTAAACTGACGAAAAAACCGAAAAGCAAAAAATAATAAACCTTTTTTATTTAACCTTAATAACTAAGTTCTTAAACTTATGTAAGTATACCTAAGTTAATTTTGAGTCGGCGCCTTTAAAAACTTAGAACCTTTGAACTTTAAGAACTTAGTTATTAAGGTTAAATAAAAAAGGTTTATTATTTTTTGCTTTTCGGTTTTTTCGTCAGTTTAATTTTTTGACAAAAGGTTTTTATTTTATAATTTTTTGTTGCTTTAATCTACTAATTACTACATACTTAAGTTTTGATTACTTTTAAAAGAGCTACCTACCTTTCTTTAGCTTTTAACTGTTATGTTATACACAACTAAGCATCAAAGTCTGTGAGTGAACCATAAATCATCCCAATGTTCCCACCCTTAAGTAGGATTTTTTTTAAGGGACCAACTTCAAAGTATGCCCTATCCAATAAAAAAAAACCGATCACAATCGGACTACTCTGTAAAAAGTTATGCGTATTACAATCAGTGCGTTAACAATCAATAATCCCCTGTTTTCCTACCCGTAGGGTTGGATTTTTTTATCAAATTTATATGGGTCCTATTTCGGAGTATGATTCCCTTTCCAATAAAACAAGAATTATCAAAATCAGACTACTCTGTAAAAAGTTATGCGTGGTCATACATAAAAAAAATATACGCGTCGACTTGAGAACCTCCTTTGTTTTTATCGTCCGTTAAAAAACGCGCCGTGCGATCGGTTTGAAACTTTTCATAAATATTCTCCACTACACATGATTAAGGATATCTATAACGGGTGTCATGGGGTAATAAGGGAACTTTTAAATGTTACGTGCGATTGGTTTATTACGTTTACGTTTTCATGCCAGCACTGAATCATTTTTAATGAATTTTAGTATAGATATAGATGGGATCTTGGAAAATGACATAGATCTATTTTTGTTGTGTAAATAAAACTTGAAGCAAAGTGAAACAGGGCATGATTTTTATGTGGAGAACCAATCTTTTCTCTAGTTAGGGATATGAAAATTCATCATAGAATTTTAACTGGCTGTTGACTAGGTGATGGGTCGCCAATGGTAATGAGAGCGAGAACAAAATGGGACAGGCAGCGGGAACGGAAACGGTTACGGGTAGGTAGGAAATGTAGACAAAAATGGGTAATTTTTAATCCGTTTAATCTATTTAGGGTTCCATGTATTCAATGTTCTGAAAACCTTTTACGTGAAAGCACATACATATAGAAATCGTATACACGAAAACGAAGTGGCGAGCGGGACAGCTAGTACCCTATAAGTTGTAAAAACTAAACATTTACATAAGCTCTCAATCCTCATTTCAAAAGAGGAAGTCATATATCAGTGTTTCTTAACCGGTGGTCCGCGGACCACTGGTGGTCCCTGAAAGCATCCCAAGTGGTCCGCAGAGCCATCCTAATAAATAAGTGACAATCTGTCGACACAACGCATTTCTGCTTTTAATACGTAAAATCAAATTATGGATGGACGTGGTAAGTACTGAGATTAAATGAGAATTACAGAAGAATCCAAATACTCCATTGGAAAAAATTAAAAATTGAAATAAGTCGCTATTTTCCTTACTGCAATGACACAAGTACCGATTCATAAGTTCATTAATTATATTGTGTCCAGTGCGATAACTAGGGCGGTGCCACCGGTGCCCAGGCACAGCAAAGGGCGCAGACCATGCATTGTAGTACTCATTAATTATTTCGTTGATGTCCTGTTACAAATCGTAGTTTTCTTTTCTGGGGGCGCAGAAATTACCTGACCAGGACCAAGTTTTGGGTCATGAATGGTAGTGTTAATGAATGATTAGTTTGATGAACAGATATAAATTGATACAATATATAGGTAGGTTGAAATTCAAATATAAATTGTAATTTTATTTTTCATATATTTAATGTTCACCTTTGCTAGAAAAATTTAGTGTCTCGCTCCGCTCGCCGACTTCGTTACCACATTTTGTATCCGTGATGGCCCACGAAAAAAACCCATCCTAAAAAGTTTGCAACAATGAAGAATTAGAATCCAAAGCGCTTAGTAGATTAATAAAAAAATCGCGGCTCTCTCCAGTCACCGACTTCCTTTTTTTGCGTCTGTTGTTAGCTACCTAGGTCTTAAAAAAAATTGTCACCGTTTTCTTTGCCTTGTTTTTTTTAGTGCACCAATAATTTTACGGCTCGCTGCGCTCGACGACTTTGATGCCTGCTTTAATTTCTGTTAAGGAAATGAACTATGCACTGAGAAGTCAACCTCAACTTCATCTATGCCAGAACGCGAAATAGATTTTCTATTGTGTCAGAATACAGAAAAAGTTGGCAAGCCTAGGGAAGTCAGGCGCAAGTGAATCCCCCACAGATAAAGACAGGTAAAGGTTAAGAAAAAAAATTAAGGAGCGCAGTTATAGAAGCTCGCACTGGGCGTGTAAAATGTTATTTACGGAACGGACTGTGTCCATACAAAAAACAAGTAACGGAACGTTATCCGGTGTCCGTCATGAGGATCATTCACGTTTTTTGTTAATTTTGCAGATTTGTAGCTATAAAAACCAATACATTCTATGTTTTTGTTTTTATAATAATAACAAAAATTACCAAGATACATGTTTTAGTGTAAAAATTTCGCGAACTTCGTTACTGCCTTGTGCTTTTACAATTTCCTATAAATATATAAAAAATATGTATTTTTATTATACCTACGTACTGACACATTTTCTTAATATGTTACCTAACTTATATAGATAGGACAACCCTTTATTTATTTACATTTAGGTACTATGTATGACCTCCAGACCAATAAACCAACTGGGTATGGTCCATGGCAAGACAGAGAATTTTGTCAAGTAGTCCCTCGTATCTAAGGTTAAGAACCACTGATATAAATCATTTATACATCGAGATATTTATACTCTAAAAGGCTTATTACACCACGCGGTATTAAGTCTGTCTTAGTAAGACTGTCTTACTGACTAATTAGATTTTCTTTGACGGACTCAGTGACTTACTCTTATTACACTACGCTAAGTGTACGAGAGTCTAACTAAGACTGACTGAATACCGCGTGGTCTAATATGCCTTTAAGTGGAAAACGTTAGAATAAAATAATGTCTGCACCACGCACGCTGTCAATTGCGCGGTCTTTGAACCCTTTTCAAGCGACATAAAGTCTAAATTCGTGCAAATTTGGCATTTTGAAGTTTATTTATGTCAAACACATCATCATCATCATCATCATCAGCCTATAGCAGTCCACTGCTGGACATACGCCTCCCCTAATGAGCGCCATTGCGCCCTGTCCTGAGCTCGACGCATCCAGCTTCTACCAGCAGCCATTCGCAGATCGTCACTCCACCTGGCCGGAGAGCGTCCTACACTACGTTTGCCGAGTAGCGGTCTCCACTCAAGAACTCGTTTACCCAAACGGTCATCGGTTTTTCGTCGATATGGTCAGCCCACTGCCGCTTCAGCTTGCTAATTCTCTGAACTATGTCAACAACTTTAGTTCTATCTCGGATAAACTCGTTTCGGATTCTATCCTTTAGAGAAACTCCGAGCATAGCTCGTTCCATAGCTCGCTGAGCGACTTTAAATTGGTGGCCTAGCCGTACTGTGAGATGTCAATCACGCTTGGACGATTTTTGTTAAATTTCACATGAACACTGTCACTCTATAGTGTTCTAATAATTATCTCGATGCATTTATATGATTTTATGATGCGGCAACTTCAGCGAGATAAACCGAATATGCCAACGTGGCTGATTGATTTTGCATAAGGTACCTGACCCGAATAAGGCCCAGCCCCTAAGATGGTCCACTTTCAATAAAACGTATTTCTATAGATTAAAAACTGTTATACTTTGGTGAGAATGTGTAAACATATCAATAAATAGGATGGCAACCATAATTGTATGAAAAATATTCGGTTTTTTAAAAGTAGGTGTCGGTTTGTCAGTAACGTCCAAAATTATCAACGATTTATAATTTCGCTATGTTAAACTTTTCTTTATTATGACGTTCTTAGCGCGGATCCATTTTTTCTTTGTTAGAGGACCATAAAGAAGTAGGTTTTTTGTATTCTGTTTGACGTTAATATCTTTGTTATATATTTCGCATTCAATTATCGTTGTTTTAACTTTCACTGGGAAATGCCCCTATTAAGGCCCACCCCAAGTGCACCTAAGATGACCTGGGCTATCTTAGTGCAATGGAATTATGGAATTTTCTAGCCAGCAATCACAAAAAATAGAATTCGTCGGGGATTAAATCCTTTCTAAGATAGTAAATTATATTATTAATGCTTTTGATAAAAAAATTGCAAATTATGTCATCAAAACGACCAAAGATACTACTTTATATAGCTGGTATAATTAACAAAATATTAATAATTTTTAACGAAATATTAGTCCAAATATTACATTATAATGTTGATATTAAGTAGTAGCACCTTAGTAGTTTAATTTAACGTTTGATTTATTAATTATATTTTTAAAATGGTCATTTTTTTCTATAGATAACTGGCCAAAAACATAAAAATAAATTAAAAGTAGCAGTGTTTGCGGCGTTATATGGTGAAATAACAAAGCAAACGGTCATTATTATTAATTAAAATGTGTAATATTAATGAAAGTTTATATTTAGTAATATTTATGTAGGAAAAGTAAATTTTCTTTATATTTTAAACAAAATATTATTAAATTTCGATGATTGAATGAATATAATATTTAATAAACATATTATTTTTATCACAAAAGTGCTGGGTTTACAAATATTCTAATATTAGTGAATTGAAAAATTTCATACTCCCACCGTAAATTGTAACAAAAAATTTATAACGTAAAGTTAACAATAATTGTTTAATTTATAAATATTTGAAGCACAAAAAATAAAAATGGTACTATTTTCATAAATAAATCAAGTATTTTAGTTTTATAGCTATTTTTAATTTTCATAGTTTTATGAAGGCCCATGACAATAATTTAGAGCAAAACTCAATTCAAGGTATAATAATCTTAAACAAAATCGTTAAACATTATTATTGTTTTACGAAAAACTTAAGAAATCCAGAAATTCACTTAAATATTTGATCTCTTATGGTGGGCCTTATTAATTACGCCTATGTTCTCAAGATTGCCCGCAGTAGATGTTTTTATAGTTATTTTTCTTTTCTTTATCAAAATAAAGGAAAAATTATTTCTTTTTTGATTAATGCTTCAACAATGAAATGAAGTACTTGATACATATCATTGTATTAGTAAATCGCCTATTTTCAAAATTATAGCAGTTTCAAATTAGGTGGGCCTTATTTGGGTCAGGTATCAGGTATACCTTATACTATAAACACGGAAGCAATTTCTGGATTAAGGTACGTTAACGTTACGCACTAATAACTTTTAACTTAGGCCATACCATCTAGTTGGTTCTATAGATCTGCAGGAGTTGCCTCCGGCCACACCGGCTAAACTGATAAGTTGCGGTGATTATGAATCCGGTGAAGTGAAATATCATGGGAAATTTGGTTCAACTTAGAAAATTGTTATGAACTAGCTGACCTATGATTATTTTTGATACAAAATAAGTGTTACCGGAAGCTATTTTGAAGCAGCCTAAAACTGAAATTCATGTTAATTGTACTTTGAAGATAAAATTAAATCGTTATTATTTTTCAAAGGCTGCTGATTTAATAACATTTTATTGTGTTATATGATATCCTCGTTGATTGCTTAATTCGTTATCTTTTATTTAATGTTTGTTTAACTTCGATACCCTCTTTGAGAAAGGACAGCTAGTCTGTCGGGTCAACTAGTAATAAATAAAAATGAGGGTTGTTTCAGTGTCATGGTGGCGGCGTGCGCCGGAAACCAAAGCAACGAAATATTTTTTTACGTGATTATAAATCCCGGTCGTGTGTAGAACTAAGGAAAATGTTAATGAGATTTATAAAATTTAGGCAATATTAAAGGATACATTTGGTTTTGACGTCATTAGTACGGGTTCTCGGTATTCTCTTTTAATACCTAGTTTAATTCATAAAAATATTCGAAGGGATATATAAAAAGGTGAGAGCAGTGCAAGGTAAGCGCAGGATGATGTAGGTTTAAAAAAAATATACAACAATATACAAAAAATACACAATTATATAAAAGGAGGTATCTTCGGGCGTCGATAGTAGCATATAATGACGTCGGGAATCGTAAAAGGTCAGTGAAATTGTCTTATCGATAACAATACAATGCCTTATTATACGTTTTTCACTTCTCATGCTCTGAAAGTACTTATTTGTGCAGGATAAAGGCTAGACAAAATCGAATTTTGTGCACAAGTGCATTAACATATCTACTCATAAATGTATCTATATTAAAGGCAAATAAAATGAGCCATACATAGGGATTGCAATGCTGGATCCGCAATCCAGCTGGATCAAGCAACATTTTTGGGCTTGCTGGATCGAGCATCTGGCGCTGGATTCAGCGGTGCGAATCCGCTATCAGCTAAAACAAGTTATTTAGGAGGAAAACCTAATTTTCTTTCCAAAACTCCACAAAACTGTACAATGACAGCGAATAGGCAGAGAGCCTTTTCCGCAGCCAAAAGAAATAAATTGGGAGTAACATTTGTTTCTGAAGATATTACTTTTGGGAAAATTAATATAAAAAATCTGTTAAATTATTGATTGGCTTCATGCTAATTAGCACTACTCAAGTCTTCAATTATATTGTACTTAAGTTTAGAACGGACTACGTTCTTTTATTTCGAAAAACAGTAACTGAGCCTACCTGAGATTACATAGTTAGTAAAATAGGTAAATGAATAGCCATGAATTTGTAAAGGATCAAATGCAGAGTTTGATCCTGAACCATTCTGTGCATACCGAAAAAGTCTTGTTAAAAGAGCCTTAGCAAACACCTACTTCGAAGAGTCAACCACATACCTCCGGGCAAGGGCGGATTTATGGGGGGGCACGGGAGCGCCTGCAACCAGACGGTATTTTTGTGAAGAGCCGTAAATAAGGCGGTGCCACCGATGCCCAGGCAGGGCGCAGAAATTACCAGACCAGGATACAAATCGTAGTTTTTATGAAATCTACTAAGAAAATAAAATATAAATGAAAAGGCGAATATCAGTCGAAAGTCCGCCTGAGACGCAGAAGGTTGCGGGTTCGATTCCCGCTGCGGGACAAATCTTTGCATGTTCTGTAGATATTTGTCTCGGGTCTGGGTGTTTTCTATGTATGATAAGTATGTATTTACAAAAAAAAAATTATATGTGTAGTATATCAATCATGTGGTTCCCATAATACAAGCTCTGCTTAGTTTGGGGCTACATGATGCTGTGTGATTACGTCCCGCATTATTTATTATTTATTATTATAACACTTTATTCATTTTAAAACTCATAAAAAATACATTTTTTACTATAAAATTTAAAACATTATTAATCTACTATGTACAAAAATAATATAAAAAAACATTATAGTAAAAAATATATCCAAAATGGTGGACCACCGACCGCGGGGCAGGGCTCAAACGGTCGGTGGCTAGGTCTGCAGAGAAAGGAACCTCCGCACAATGCGTGCCGAGTAGGCCGAGAGCCGCCTTCTGTATCTGACCCTTGATCCAGCTGCCTAGCAAGAGCCTCTTAAGGTATTGGTCAAGGCTCTTCGCTATCAGACCGTTCACTGAAACGACTATCGGAACGATAATTGTTGAGTCGACATCCCACATAGCGGTAATCTCGTGTGCCAAGTCAAGGTACTTGCTAAGCTTGTCCTTCTCGGCCTTCACGAGATTAGCGTCATGTGGGATGGTGATGTCAACAAGTATCGCCCGGCGTTCCGACCGGTCTACCAAGAGGATATCTGGTTTATTCGCAAGAATAGTCTTGTCCGTGATGATAGATCGGTCCCAGTAGAGCGTAGCACGACCATTTTCGAGAACCGGTACCGGTGCGTACTTATAGTACGGAACCTCTGGACCGACAAGGTCGTATTGGAGAGCAAGCTGCTGATGGATGATCTTTGCTACTTGGTTATGTCTGTGCAAGTATTCAGTGTTAGCGAGGTGCGAACAACCCGAAAGTATATGTCTGAGGGATTCACCGGGACGATGACAAGCTCTGCAAATGTCAACGGTTCCATCCTTCATGATATACTTTCGGTAGTTGTTCGTCTTTATTACCTCATCCATAATCGCACAGACAAAACCTTCGGTTTCCCCAAAGAGGTCACCGAAACGTAGCCAGTTCACGGATGCGAGTAGGTCTACATCAGGCCCTGTAAGGGCTTTGTAGAACCGTCCGTGCAGCTCCTTACTCTCCCATACAACCTTGCGGTCGAGGGCACTCAGCACCGTAGGTTTGTGCCAGTTCTCCTTAGCCAGTGAGAGCGAGGTAAGGTTCTTGTCAACTGCTACGACATCACGATGCATCTCACTGTCGGCATGGAGGAAGTATTCTCTGAGCTTGCACACCTCGCGGTTATGGAGGGTCTTGGCATTTAAAAAGCCGCGGCCCCCACATTTCCGCGGGATGTACATCCTCATTACCGACGAGCGTGGATGTCGCATTCTGTGTGTCGTAAGAAGTTGACGAACCTTACAGTCAAGGGCGTCAAGTTCAGTTTGAGTCCATCTCAATATGCCAAAGGTATATATAAGCAGAGGCATAACCCAGCCGTTGAAGGCACGAACCTTGATACCACCCGACAAAAGACTATTGAGTACTTTAGTCAGGCGGCAAAAGAATCGCTCCTTCACCGACTGTTTTATGTCTCTGTCTACTATACCTAACGCTTCTGACATACCGAGATATTTGTAGGTTTCGATATCGGAAAGAGATCTGAGGGATATCGTATCGGAAAGCTGTAAGTTTGTAGTATTTACAACTTTCCCCTCCTGTACTTGCATGACCGCACACTTCTCGACACCGAACTCCATGCTGATGGCACTGCTGAATATCTGTGTGATATTCAACAGAGTCAGCAGCTCTGGTTTTCTCGGCGCGAAAAGTTTGAGGTCATCCATGTACAACAGGTGAGAAACGATAACACCCTCTCTCCGAAGTCGATAGCCTAGCCCTGAATCCTTTAGCAGAGTACTAAGAGGATTCAGTGCCAGGCAGAACCATAGGGGACTCAGACTGTCGCCCTGGAATATACCCCGCTCTATGCAAATCAGATCTTGCGGAGCAGAGGGATCCCGTCCGCTACCTGGATGACGAAGAACTGTGATCCACTGTCTCATGCATGTACCTAAGAAGGATCTCAAAGTTGCATCAATTTTATACAACTCTAAGATCCTCTCCAGCCATGTATGAGGCACCGAATCATAGGCCTTCTTGTAGTCTATCCATGCAGCGGAGAAGTTCCCCTTGCTGCGCCTGATCTGCTGGCTAATGGTCATGTCAATGAGGAGGAGCTCCTTAGTACCGCGGGACCCAACCCTACATCCATTCTGAGCAGGAGCCGAAATATTATTTGCAACTATGTGCGCATTAATATTTACGGTCAGAATGGACGTAAGGAGCTTGTAGATGGTAGGTAGGCACGTGATGGGTCTGTAGTTCTTTGCTTCCGCGGTACTGCCAGATTTTTGGAGCAGGAAGGTGACTCCAGTCGTCATGAAACTTGGCAGAGACCCAAGCTCGAGGGCTTCTTGAAATTGTGTGGCGAGTACAGAGTGTGAACATCGAAACCACTTCAGCCAGAAGTTATGCGACCCGTCCGGTCCAGGACTTTTCCAGTTATGGGCCGAACGGATTGCAAATCTGACATCTATGGGGGTAATCTCAACAGCCCCCATGGTTTCGATTGGTTCACACTCTCTACTCACCACATCCATCCAATCTCCCTCCGTGTGCTGGATGGGCACAGACCAGATGCTGCGCCAGAAATTATTCATGGTATCAGCATCCGGTACACGCCCGTCCATCACACATTGGTCAGGTTTCTCCCAGTTTCGGTACACCTTCCTTTGGTCACTTTGGAAGTTTTGATTCTGCCAATATCGGTCCACACGTTCTCGATACCTACGAATGCGGCTCGCCCAAGCAGAGATTTTCTGCTTCAGAAAGTCAATGCGTTCTGTGATACATGCCATATAATCTTGGGGCCGAGTATCAGTCCCAGCGAAGGCCTGTGTCACAAAACGCATCACTCGAGGGCGGGTATTGCCCTCTCTGAAGCAACTTAGCTTTGCAATGAGGGTCCTGAATTTACCGATCCGCCGTTCGATCCGTACTTGCCAAGCTGGAATTTTATCGACAGGTCGTGGTGCTCGCGTGGAGTTTGGGAACTTGAAACGAGCAACACGACACGCCGCCACGGCTCCGCAGTAAAGGATCGAATGGGTATCAGCTAGTCCTTCGCTAGTCTCTAGATAAGGGACCAACAAAGGATTCAAGGCCTCCATTACAGCTAAGTTTCGTCTGTGAGTGGGCAAGCGAGGCAAACGCGGTCTTTCATCGAGAGGTGCGGACCGGTACGATAAAATCGCATCCTCCAAAGTCCTCCTCAATTGCTCATTTACCTGGTTTGTCACGCTGGTGATCTCGTAGTAGACGTCGTCAGCAGCGGCGTCCGGCTGCGTCGTTACCGGTAACGGAGTTGTCGTAACCGGCAGAGCGGCAGCCAGGACCCGCTGCGAGTGGTCAGCTACTTGATCACTTTCAGCGCGAAGCCGGTCAAGTACCGAATCATCCAACAATTTCAATCGTTGGATGGCTCGTACCTGATCCGATAGCCGTTGTGCAGTGACGATAACAGCTGGTTCAAGCGTCAAAAACAGAGGCAGCATCCGGGCAAGGTACGCAGTGCGGTTGGTTCCTCCCTCTGTAGCCCTATAATATGCGCGCATGACATTTTCGTTTATTTTCTTCGTCCACTTCATGCGTCGCACATTGCTGTCGGAGGCGGGGGTCGGGCGCGGGGCAGATTGTCCCGCAGACCCCAAGCCGGCCAGCAGCGGTGGTCGCCCACGCCGCACAGGTGGTCGCGGCGGCGGAGGCGACGGCGGCCTGCTCTCGTCGCTCGACGCGCTGGTGTCCGGGGGTGTGGCAAATACCTCATCCCCAGACGACGACGCGGAGCTTGACGGAGCAGGCGGAGGTGTTGGGCGTGCGATTTGCTCCGCTTCTGTTCTTGCTTTTCTTCGTGTAATCATCAATGTTTATTTTATTCCTTCTATGACATGTTTAGCTGAGTTGTCATAATTGTTTTGATTTTTTCTTTTTTGGAAAAGGTTTGTTGAAATATAAATTTAGGCACGTATTTCATGGATTATTAACTTTATTGGAAAATTTTTAGGTGGTAAATGGTGATGAAATCAAATATTGAAAATATTTAAAATTTTAGCGAAGAAAAAGCGTGTGACATGAGCGGTGTCATTGTTTTTTTATTTTATTATTATTATTATTAAATGTAGACACTGTGATTAAGGCCTGTTCAGATTCAGAATAAGCTATATTCGCTACATTTGTGGGTAGCGCAAAATACCGAGCGGCTGTCCGCTGGGTATTTGTTTTCTATGTATGATAAGTAAGTATTTACAAAAAAAAATATATGTGTAGTATATTAATCATGTGGTGCCCATAAAACAAGCTCTGCTTAGTTTGGGGCTACATGATGCTGTGTGATTACTTCCCGCATTATTTATTTATTTACTTATTTTATTTATTTATTAACTGCCGCGTACCGCAACCCTTATGGGTTGTTTGTCATACACATCTAAAACGTATCGTTGGATATCTATTATCGATTTATCAGGACATTATTGTCTTCGTCTTCACCAGTAAAATAATTTTGTACTGCCCTGTGATCCCCATCCCGCATGCCCAGCGTGGGGATTAGGGGCATATCCCCCTTTATTAGGGGAGGCCTATGTCCAGCAGTGGACTGATATAGGCTGGTGTGGTGTTGGTGGTGGTGGTGAGCAAGACCCTTCACTGGATTCACCATATCAACATTCGGCTACACCTTCAATGATCACATTTAATTGAATTCTAATATCCCGCACCTTCACAACCGAGAGAGCATTAGGAGAATTTTGATGTCCAGGAAAACATTTTAATCTTATGATACAAGTTCTGCCATCAAAATAAAATTAGCATATAAAATATCAAGAGAAACAATATTCCAGCCAGCATTTGCATATTTCCCATCGGAAATCAGAGTAACATGTTTGTGGAACTCACAACAATCGCACAGTAGAGGAGCAGTCAACTATGCAACGATGTCTGTCTCAAAGGCATTCTGTTGTTTGGATGCAATTATAGCTAATTGACGAACACGGCACGTGAGTTTATATTGCTTAACAAAAGGTTGTGATGTGCTCTCTCTTTTTGCATACGTAATGTGTTGTTTTACAGGCTTTGACTAAAAAATCTGTTTAGTCAAAGCGAGGCGAAAACGCGGGCTAAATGTATGTCTGAGAGAGAAATCTAGCAATAAATTATGTACCTGCCTAGTTAACAGTAATTACTGTTTAAAAGAAAAAAACGAAGCGTCATCGCTTTCACAACTTAAATAGGAATACATATTTATATAAGTTTAAATATCAAGTTAGAATATCATGTTTCAAGAAACCCAACACGTTTTCCTAAAAAAAATTTACACAAAAATTGATCACATTGGTATAAGTATTTTGGTAAGAAAACGAGATATATTCAAAGTGTTATTTTTGCTAAACCTTTGTATTGTAATTTTCTAGGCCGTGAAGGTTTGCTATTTTGCATTACTACATTCAGTGATTTTATATCTTCAAAAATGTTGAATAGTGTGAGCGAGAGGGAGATTTGACATGTTTAGTCGCCTTAACCGTGTAACTCTCCTTATAGTTTGACCACCGTTTCTCTTACATTTATTATTTTTTCTACAAAACCGTTTTAAATAGATTTTATATCTTCAAAAATGTTGAATAGTGTGAGCGAGATAAAGGGGAACGGTAATTTGTTGTTTGTTGTGGTGGATGTTTTTATAATAAATCCAAAACGGAGCATGATAATAAAATAATTATTTTTCGTGCAGTACAAATTAAGCCCTTTGATATGATACCCCACTCGACCTAGCTAAACCCCCCTTGTTTACGCCAACCCTATCTTAATTTATTATGATATTTAAGCTCGTGTTTTCGCCTAAAGGACTCGATTCTTTCCGTCTTACTCCCACATACACACAACGGCATACATTATAACATCCGTCTCATGTGGTGCGAGCTCTGGAACGTACGGCTCTGGAACATACACTCACATACCGCGAAACGCTATGAAAAAGAAAAAAAGGCTGTAAGTGTCAAGTTGAACGACGCGAACGAAAAGGGCGGTTATTTTATCATTACGCGAATTATTAATCAAAACCCCAGATTGTGACTAGAAGAGGAAAGACACTGTTTGTTCGCCGCAAGCCGGGCCCGGCACGCATCAAGGAAAAACCACCAAGACGCAGGTTAGTGTATGGGGAATTCGCCATCGAGTCCTTGCCGGCCGGTTCATTTTATGGGATATTTTACTACAGCTTCCACCAGCTCTCCACTATATCGAAGGTGCCAAGGTCGCTTCCGGTCTTTCACCGGTGGTCCTTCCATCTAAACAACTGATTTCTACACACTATATCATCATCGCTAATCTACCTTGGCAAACCGCGTAACCATTTTGGTCCTTTCGAGCAGGATATTTTCATATCTTTATGGAACTAGCCCTGAAAATCTCCCATTATTATTTATTTTAGAAGTGTGGTCCTCTAGTAAAACAGTGTTTTCACCCGCGAAGACAATATTTTGTGCTAAAGTTCATACGTACGCGTGGTCTTTGAATTTGTAATGTAACGCCATTTTGTCGAGATTTGTAAAGCCTACGCAGTTTATCGAGGTTTCGAAAGTGTTTACCTATTATTTTACTTATTATTGTGCTACATTGAAAACGTTCGGTTGAATAGAGCAAAATAAGTTATTTTAGTGATTGCATCTGGATTTACCTTGTTATTACAATACAACAAGTTGGTGAGAATAGTGGTTGGATAAACACATATTTCTTTGTTTTCATTTATCGGCAGTTTTATAAGTCTATTTAGAGAACAGATTGATAGGGTAGATAATCACAATAACAAATTAATATTGAAACATTTGCAACACTAATGATTGATTTAAACTTATTTTGTAATAATTTATAAAGAAATATTAGTTACTGGCCTGTTGGATAACTTAACCCAGTAATGCCCGAATTATATTTTTTTTAGTTTTTGTTTATTTTGTTATCGAATATTGTTTTATTAGGGGTTTTTATATATATCATATAAATATTATTTATTTAAATATATTAGAAGTTAGAAAAAAATTACGTGTCCAAGTGGACACGCTAAGCGCTTTCAATAGCAAAAAAGTTTGATCATATATCCTACCTAGTACAAGGTGATAAATAAATAAAAAATACTATTACAGAGCTTTTATTTAGAGTTTCTGATGGTACAAGACAAAGCAGGGTACGCCCAAACCCACATCGCACTTCATACACTCAGTCCTAACAGAAGAGTTCTTAGATTTGCAGTTCGGCCCTGCGCATCTTCTTTTTTTGGTGCAATTCCGCACATAGTGGTTCATCCCATCGAACCGCACTGCATTAGCCAGTGTGGATGTGGAAGCGCTGGGTCTTCCTGCACCTTTGGTGGCTGTCCCATATTTTTTTAAATAGCCAAGGACAATTTCTCTGCGAAACTCAAGCTGGTGAATCTTGCTCTTTTTTTTGTAACTGCCACGCATTGTGAATGCAAGCGTCCAGCATCCTAACATGTCAATAATTCCGTCATCAATAAACAGTTCAAACTGTTCGACGGCAGACTTGTCACCAGCATTGTCATTTATGATCTCTGGAAATGACCCCAAAAAGGGCTCCAGTTCTCCTTCGATCCATCATGTTCTTGTGCTTCTACCACAAAGATCGTCAAAACAACGAGCAGAGTCGAGAGTTTGGTTTCTGAAATGAACCTCGGCATCAGCTACTAACTGTCGAGGATTCAAATTCTCGGCTCTCCCTCAACTATCTTCATCAACTGAATCCTCGTCCGTCAAAATTGAAATAAAAATAGATTCCGGTATCAGAGGATCACCGTCGCTATTTTCATCTTCACAGAGAATATCAAGAACTTCGTTGAAGGTGCAACTTCCCCTAAACTGGTCGAAATCGAAGAACCTGAAAATAATAAAATTTACTTTATAATGCTATGCCTAAAGCTTAGCGTGGTCGAATGGACACGGTAAGTTTAGTGTACGAAAAAAGATGCAAAATCAAAGAATTGCGATATTTTACTGCTATGTATAGATAAATAAATAATACTTTCGTTATTTCGCACGAAAATAAGATGGAAAAACACAATAAATTCAAAATAATATTACTTACTCTCTTCTTGGGTCCATTTTTTTACAAGTTCTCAAATTCGCGCCAAAAAAATGAGAATATCTCTGTCACAAGACTTTATATAAGTATGACAGTGGCATCTGTCAAAACTTTGAGATTTGACAGTACGCCATGAACAATTATATAGTCGAAATATATTACAGTATTGCCATCATAGCAATTTTATTTTACCCTTATTTGTGTGGTTATATGGCCACGCTAGGCATTACTGGGTTAATATAATTATATTGGGCTACCAGCCTACCGCGCTTGGCAATACTAGGCTAGTTGCTGGTTAGAATATTTGATATCGAGGAACATACATAAAAGTACTCCCTTATTTATAGTTAATACGCCTTACTTCTAACCATGTCTGTAAAAGATAAACTTGAAGGTGGAAGTCGGAGCTTAGTAAGTGATTCGGTTGAATTAAAGGTTGCATTAGCTCTTCGGAATGCTTTGTTTGGCAGACTTCAAACAATTTTTGATATTTCCAAAGTGGCAATGGATGAATGCAATAAAGAAAAATTTCTTTGTGCATGCATGAATCTGGACCAGCTTCGGGAAGAATTTAAACAAGCATGCTACAAATATAACACATGTAAACTGCAGTGTGATGCCAATGCACATATTGATGATCAGGCGTTTAATGCTTTTGAGGAATTGTTTTGTCGCATTAAATTTACATATCACAAAATGTTGCCCTCTGTCATTCATGAAGAAAAGCCATCATCAGATGCCCCTATTTTAAAAAATTCAGTACGATTGCCACCTTTGGAAATTATTTCATTTGATGGTGATATACGGAGTTGGCCGCTATTTTATGAAAATTTTAAAGCTATTATACACAATAACAGTACTTTAGTGAATGAAGAGAAAATGTACTATTTGCTTAGCAAATTATCAAGCAAAGCAAAGTCCGCGTTCGCAGGTATAACACCATGTGGTGATAATTATGATATGATTTTGAATGCTCTCATCAGCAGATATGCTGATAAACGCACGCTCGCTACCGCTCATTTAAGTAATATATTCGATTATAAACCTTTTGAAATTGCTACTACGGCTAACTTTGAAACGTTCCTTGATACATTTGTGTCATCGGCCCACTCATTGAAAACTTTGGGTTTGAGTGATGTTACAGACTTTATGTTTTTAACAATTGCGCTTAAGAAACTAGACAAGGAAACAGTTAGATCCTTTGAGATGGCTGTCAGAGATATGGATGTTCCGTCTTTTGAAAGCTTAACTAAATTTGTTCGCGACCAAGATAAAATACTTAAAAACACCAGTTTTGGGAAAGCGAATCAGCGTGTGGTGCAACCTTCTCGCAAACCGCCCCAACCCCAAACTTATGTGGCTGTATCTAATATACAAAAGTGCCTATGCGATGAGATTGTGCATGATCATTTATTCAAGTGTCCTGCATTTGGTAAGATGTCACCGTCAGAACGCTTTATGGCGGTCAAATCCCTAAGTGCGTGTGTGAACTGCTTGAGTATACGGCATAAGGCTTTCAATTGTGCTTCACAGTCGGCTTGCAGGACATGTAATAAAAGGCACCATACGTCATTGCATTTTGACACTAAACCCGCTCAGCCACTCTCCGAGGGTTCGACGATTGCTGAGGTAACCCCTACGCCTGAGTCGGAAGCACCCCACTGTTTCGTGAATTCCATTGCGCCAAACCCTGCAAGTGCTACGCACGAGATCGCTCGTACCGTCTCGAGCCAATTGCCGACTCGAGACGGGCTAGAAGATATGCCGTCTACAATTTTGTTAGCCACCGCTGTCGTTAACGCTATGGACTCACAGGGTAGGCAACATCAGGTCAGGTGTTTACTGGACTCTGCCTCACAGAGCAACTTCATAACATGGGACTGTTGTAAGCGCCTAGGCTTACACAAGAATATGACTCACAAACAATCAAAAGTAAAGGGGCTGGGAGGCACCGAAAAATCTGTGAAGGGATCAGTGTCATTTGGTTTTTCTTCTCGATTTGATTCAGAGGTTACATATGAGGCGTCTTCATTAATTGTTGACAAAATCACAGAAAATTTACCGACCGCTCCAGTTAATGTGTCCGCGATGCCGCATTTGAATTGCCTACGACTCGCGGATGTATCGTTTGGGATTCCTGGACGAATTGACGTGCTCTTGGGCGCCTCATTGTTTCCACACCTCTTGTTGCCAGGCGTGATAAGCGCATCGGGTATGCCGCCCGCGATTGATACGGTACTTGGATACGTTTTGATGGGATCTGTACCCGCGGTACGTGCACCATACGTCGCTCCACTCGTCAACTGTTGTATAGTACAGCGCGATAATGAACAAGGAGTGGAAAGCCTACTCCAAAAATTTTGGCATTTGGATGAATTACCGACAAAAATGTCTCCCATTCGTTCATCGGAAGAACTAGAGTGCGAATATTTATATCGCGAAACCACGGAGAGGGATAAGGACGGTAGATATATAGTAGCGTTACCGTTTTGTGCCGATGCAGACTCGTTAGGAGATTCTTACGAAACCGCACGCAAACGTTTTTTATGCTTGGAAAAGAAGCTGCAATACTCGTCAACGCTGCGCATAGCTTATGACGGGGTAATCCGCGAGTATCTAGATAGAGGTTATTTGTCACCCGCACCCCTTTCAGAGATTAATGTTCATACCGCGTCCTATGTGATTCCGCACCATGCAGTAATACGACAAGATAAAACTACGACTAAGCTCCGCGCAGTGTTAGATGCTAGTTGTGAAACTAGTACCGGTGTTTCGCTTAATGACATTTTGCACAGTGGCCCTAATTTACAGGGTGATCTTTTCACCATTATACTCAATTATAGATTATTCGCGATCGCGCTGTCCGCAGATTGCAAACAGATGTTTTTGCAGATTTCAGTACGCCCTGAGGATCGGCGTTTCCAGCGTATCTTGTACAGATTCGATGTTCGGGCGCCGTTGACCGTTTATCAATTTTCGCGTGTGTGTTTTGGTCTGAAGTCAAGCCCTTATCACGCGCTCCGTACCGTGCAGCAGCTTATCGACGACGATGGTGATGCCTTTACAATGGCTCGAGAGATAGCGTCTAATTCAATATACATGGACGACATCGTATTCAGTGAGAAATCAGAGGATAGGGCGATAATCGCGTCACAAGAATTGATCCAGTTGTTTAAACAGGGGCAGTTTGATCTCGTGAAATGGACAAGCAATTCTGAAAGGGTTTTGAGGAACATTCCCGCGTCTCATAAAAACAGTGAACTATTTGAATTTGATAAAACGCAGCTTAAAATTCTCGGTCTTCGCTGGTCGCACTCCAGCGATTGTTTTGAGTTCGAGGTTCATACCCCAGAAAGACAATGCACCAAGCGTATAATTTTGTCCACTGTGGCTAGGTTGTGGGATGTAATGGGTTTCGTTGCGCCCGTCGTGTTATTCGCGAAGTTATTGATCAAGGATCTGTGGTTGATGCGGCTAGATTGGGACGAATCTCCACCGCAGACGATTACCGAGGTTTGGCATCAATTTTGCTCACAACTCCCTAGATTGAATCGTTTGAAAATTCCACGCTATCTAGGCGTTTCGGATGGTTGTATTGTACGGCTAATGGCTTTCGCGGATGCTAGTGAGCGCGCATATGGCGCAGTAGTATATATGCACGTCACGAAAGGCAGTAGAGTTACTGTGCGTTTGGTATGTGCCAAGTCCAAGGTCTCGCCGATTAAACCACTATCTATCGCAAGATTGGAGCTCTGCGCGGCTGAGTTAATGTCAAGAGTTTTGCGTCGGGTGCATGATACTTATAATCCACGATATAATATTGAGGATGTATTCGCTTTCACGGATTCCAAAGTTGTACTTTGCTGGCTCAGAGCCCCAGCGTCTAAGTGGCAGACATTTGTCGCAAACCGCGTCGTAAAGGCGACTGACAACATTCCTATTAATCGCTTTTTCCATGTCGCTGGAAAAGACAACCCTGCGGATTGTCTTTCTCGCGGTTTAACACCGGAAAAGATAATAGACCACCCGTTATGGTTTCAAGGTCCACCCTGGGCCCTTTTGAGTCCCGCCGATTGGCCTATTAATAAGATCGAAGAAATAGAAGACATGCAAGTGCCAGAAGAGAAGACACACATACCTGGCGTCTTCTTGACTTGTGACAGTACTAAGTCGCTCATAGAAACTCTTATTGAACGCATTTCCTCTTGGGCCAAGCTTATAAGGATATTAGTATACATGTTTAGATTCGCGAGAAAACTGCCTCGCCGGGAGTCAGTATCTATTGTCGCGCGCGAAATAGAATTCGCGGAACGCATGTTGTTAAAGGATGTTCAGCAGCGCCATTTCGCTGCCGAAATTCACAACCTGGATAAAGGAGAGCGGGTATCACCCGCTTTGATGAAACTTCGTCCATTTATGGACAATGGCCTTCTCCGTGTCGGTGGGCGTATCGAACAGTCCGCAGAAAATTATCATAAAAAACACCCAGTAGTGTTACCGCGTCATGACCGAGCGATAGATTTGCTGATTGATTATTATCACCGTAAATATCTGCATGCCGGACCTGAACATCTTATGTCCCTTTTGCGAGAGAGATATTGGATTTTATCTGCGAGGCGTATTGTTCGAAGTAGAATTCACAGGTGTAACATTTGTTACAGAAGTAAACCGCGCCCTCTTATCGCCCCAATTATGAGTGATTTACCCGAGGCACGTGTGATCCAAGCCGCTAAGGCGTTTGTTCACACCGGTTGTGATTACGCGGGGCCTATATCATATACACCCATGCGCGCTCGAGGAGTTAGAAGTAGAAAGGGGTATATTTGTATTTTTACGTGTTTGACTACTCGTGCTTTACATATTGAGGTGGCTACAGACTTGAGCACTGTCAGCTTTCTTTCAGCGCTTAAGCGTTTCCTCGCCCGTCGCGGTCCAGTGAGCTGCATGTATTCCGACAATGGTACAAATTTCATCGGGGCTAAGTCTTATCTTAGAGACCTGTATGACTTTTTAAATAAAGAATACATCCCTCGCTTTGAGGAGGAGCTTACGGAAAATAGAATAGTTTGGAAGAATATTCCTCCCACCGCGCCGCACCATGGAGGTTGTTGGGAGTCCATGGTCAAATGTGTTAAGACTCATTTATTCAGGGTTATCGGGCAGCAGATTCTGTCGTATGAAGAGCTTCTCACTGTTCTGACGCAAATAGAGTGCTTGCTGAACTCGCGGCCGCTTACAGCGCTGAGTTCAGATCCGGCCGAACCTGCTGCCCTAACGCCAGCGCATTTTTTGCACACAGCTCCGCTTCTTTCGTTGCCCATGGCTCCGGAAATTGATTTAACGGAGAATCAGATCAGGCAAAGACAAGTATTGCTTGATAAGCTGGTCCAGTCGTTTTGGAAAAGGTGGAGAAGTGAATATTTACATAAACTACAAACGCGAGAAAAGTGGCATGTAGAGTCGACTTCGATAGAGCAGGGCAAGGTGGTTATAATAATAAATGATAACGCTCCGCCCTTATCTTGGCCCTTAGGCGTTGTGCAAACACTTCACCCCGCTAAAGATGGAAGGATTCGCGTGGTTAGCGTTCGAACCGCCAAGGGAGTATTAGTGAGACCTGTGACACGTCTGTGTCCATTGCCAACGCAATAATTTTGCTTAAGCCTATTCATGAAATACAACTTATCTAACCACTCTTAAATTTATACTCACGCATAACTTACATTAATCGCTTGTTTCTTTCTATTCAATTCAACCGCTGTTAGATTTATCCAATTATTCTTAATATTTTATTAAAAATGAATTCTAGCACAAAATGTATTTCTTGGTGGATATTCTTTATGTACAACCCTACTTATTCTACCCTACTTTTTTCCTAATATTTAAATAAAGGGTCTCCATGCTACTTAGTATGTCCGTACCCACTTCTTTTTTTTTTTAAGGTAACCCTTCAAGGTGGGGGGGATGTTTACGCCAACCCTATCTTAATTTATTATGATATTTAAGCTCGTGTTTTCGCCTAAAGGACTCGATTCTTTCCGTCTTACTCCCACATACACACAACGGCATACATTATAACATCCGTCTCATGTGGTGCGAGCTCTGGAACGTACGGCTCTGGAACATACACTCACATACCGCGAAACGCTATGAAAAAGAAAAAAAGGCTGTAAGTGTCAAGTTGAACGACGCGAACGAAAAGGGCGGTTATTTTATCATTACGCGAATTATTAATCAAAACCCCAGATTGTGACTAGAAGAGGAAAGACACTGTTTGTTCGCCGCAAGCCGGGCCCGGCACGCATCAAGGAAAAACCACCAAGACGCAGGTTAGTGTATGGGGAATTCGCCATCGAGTCCTTGCCGGCCGGTTCATTTTATGGGATATTTTACTACAGCTTCCACCAGCTCTCCACTATATCGAAGGTGCCAAGGTCGCTTCCGGTCTTTCACCGGTGGTCCTTCCATCTAAACAACTGATTTCTACACACTATATCATCATCGCTAATCTACCTTGGCAAACCGCGTAACCACCCCTTTTTCGGAAGATTTCGGAAGATTTCGAAATAATTGTTATAGTTACAGACTACGCTAAAGCTTTCCTGTAAAAAATAGATATCTTTGTATAATATATAAAAAAATCAGGTTTATCACTTCGCAAACTTCCGAGTTAACGGTCATTTTTTGCCGTTTTTTTATCAATAATCAAAAACTGTATGATATAATAAAAAAAAAACTGTTTCGAGCAGTACAAATTAAGCCCTTTGATATGATACTCGACCTGTTGGACCCAGTTTGAAACTTAGTTTTCTTTTTTATTTTGGACTCTTTTGGGTAGAAAACTAAATTTTTTTTTATTTTTAAAACTAGAAATCTTATTCCGTTTGTGCATTTTAAATCTATACCAAGTTGATAGCTTATGTAGTTCCTGAAATAATCAGGTGTGACAGACGGACGAACAAAGCGGCACCATGGCGCTTGTGCACTGCAAGGAATTTTACTGCCCGGCAATCCGATTTTTTCCGTGCCGATATGGCAGATTATACACTTATAAAGTAGCTTGTGCACCACCTGTAATTAATTTACCGTCCAACATTTTACTTTTCTCTATTCCGGGCCGGCTTTTCCGACCGAGATGACAGCAATGAAAAACGTGCCTTTTATGCACTGTGTCCGTAAAGATCATGATCATGATCTGCTGATCAAGCACGCAGGACGGGCACGGGGACGCGTATAGTGTCAGTGTCTCCAACTACACCGTAATTAGGGTAGATCTACCGTAATTCTAACTAATGTACCACCTACCAGCTATGTGACTACGGTAGCTTATGCTACCGTAATTTCTCCTCTCCCAAAAAATTTCATTATTTTTATGCATGACAACACAAAATACACATATTTAAAATGTTTTTACAATATTATTTATATTTTATATCATAGGCACAGGAGTACTAGGAGGGCTGACCAATAAACATGGTATAAAACCAGGATATAAAAAAAGATGAAAAGAGAGGAAACGATTTATAGATAAGTCCCCATTTAAAATTGCCACCCCAACACAAAAAAACCATTAAATTATTTATTAATTTATTTACTGATTTTTTTTACCTTAGTTAAACCTACGGGTAAAAGCTTGTATGTTTTATAGTAATAAGGAGATCGGGGTCTGATGATGAAAGTGAACTTAGATTTTTTTTTTTTTTAGACTTTTGGATCGTATCATTTTATGTTTGACTGCTGGCAACACTGTGCCGGACAGTAAAATTCCTTGTAGTGCACAAGCGCACTAAGGGTTCGTTTCACCGGTTCGGTAAAGTCAGCCTAAAAATAAATACATTTAATAGCACAATTAAATACGAAAGCAACGCTGCTCGTATGGTATGAATGCATGTGTTTGTTACGTCATCATGGCTCAATTGATAACGGATTATAATAATAAAATTAATAATTGGCAAATCTTTTATTGAATTTCTTAAACCAAATATATTTAACCTTCATAGCAAAAAAAGGGGTTGAAATATTAGACGCACGTGAAATCACGCCAGTATGTACTACTAGTAAATTAATAATCCAATTAAATATGAATATCTAATTACAGTCTACGTATACTTCTTCAGTTGTAGAGAATATGCATGGCTTCTGTATAATTTCAAAAGTTAACACACTGTAATTATTATGTGTTATGTGACAGTGGGAGTCATTATATCCGATATCCGATAGTAGCTACTGATAGTTACCAATAATTACGAGTACATTATAAAGGACCATAACAATGATAAGTAGGTATTTTTTCCCTTCTGTCTCAGGTAGCAGGACTGTGTTCAACAATGGTATCACTGACGTCATGCTATCGTGAGCGCATTCCATTGCGATTTCATAGAAAAGGTACTATGTATTTACTAGTGTGTAGGTACTAGGGTGTGCTTTCATTGTCTATACAATTAACAAATTCAAATATTTGTCACTAATATTTGTCTGGGGTCTGGGTGTGTTTAAAATATGTATGTATTTGCCTATCCGCTCCCGAGCCACATCTTTAAGCTGTTCACAAGGGTTATTACAAATCGTCTCGCCAGAAGACTCGACGAGTTCCAGCCATCGGAACAGGCCGGGTTTCGCGGAGGAAATAGTACCACAGACCACATTCACACAGTACAGCCGATTATACAGAAGTCCGAAGAGTACAATCAGCCCCTGTGTGGCTTTTGAGAGAAGGTCTTTGACTCTTGTCGAAACCTGGGCTGTCCAGGAATCTTTGCAGCGATGCCAAGTGGACTATCGTTATATTGAAGTGTTGAGATGTTTGTACGAAGCCGCCACTATGAGTGTCCGAGTACAGGACCAGCAGTCTAAACCCATCCAACAGCGCCGCGGAGTGAGACAGGGAAATGTCATATATCCGAAACTGTTCACAAGCGCGTTGGAGGATATGTTTAAGACGCTTGACTGGAAAGGTTAGGGCATAAACATAAACGACGAGCACATCTCACACTTGCGATCCGCTGATGACATAGTCCTAATGGCGGATTCACTGGAAGAGCTTCGACAGATGCTAGATGGCCTAGCATCAGTCTCGCGAAAGATAATTATTGGCATGAATTTGGACAAGACCAAAGTCATGGTCAATGACCGAATAGATCCGAGATATTGGATTATAACGGACACCTTCTCGAAATTGTTTCGGAGTACACATACCTCAGGGAGATATTGCAGTTGGGTAGGAACAACTTCGAGGAGGCTAAGAGGAGGAATCAGCTGGGTTGGGCAGCATTATGGAAACTTCGTCGAGTCGACTTCTCGTCACTCATACCGCAATGTTTGGAAATGAAAGTTATCAATCAGTGCATCCTACCAGTCATGACATACGGTGTCGAAACGTGGACACTCACAGTACGTCTAATCCACCAGTTTAAAGTTGCTCAGCGAGCTATGGAACAAGCCATGCTTAGAGTTTCTCTGAAGGATAGAATCTGCAATGAGACTATCTGACATAGAACTAAAATTATCGACATAGCTCAGAGAATTAGTATGCTGAAGTGGCAGTGGGCTGGCCATATCTGCCAAAGAACCGACAACCGCTGGGGCGAACGAGTTCTTGAGTGGAGACCGTGGCTCGGCAAACATAGTGTAGGATGCCCTCCGGCCAGGTGGAGTAATGATTTGCAAAAGGCTGCTGGTAGAAGCTGGATGGATCGAGCTTAGAACAGGGCGCAATGGCGCTCATTAGGGGAAGCCTATGTCCAGCAGTGGACTGCTATACGCTTATGATGATGATATTATTTATTATGAACCACATAAGATTGGCATATATGTAGAAGGTCAAATTATTATCATCCAGTCTAGATGTAGAAGATGGGTAAGATACTATCACAATATAATTAATTTGAAATGTTGTTTTTAAAAATATATATACTGACACAATAAATTGGCTTGTTATGGCTTCGGTGTTGAAAAAAAATTGCCTGTATTATTCCTCATCTATGACTACATATTTAGAAAAATTTAAATTGAAACTGTTCAGTTTATTCAGCCTGAAGATACAAATAACAGCTAACATACAAATATGTATGTATGTTTTTTCTTAAAACTTTTGCAGTCATGGTTTTAGTAGGATTTTATCAAAATTACACAATACAGCTCTTCAAATAAGATGCTATTAATGATAGTATGAATAGCATACTGTCCACTGCTAGACATAGATGTCTATTGAGGTACACCACTGAACCCAATTCTTAGCGTTTCTCTTCCTGCCTTTCTGCATTATGCAGATCATCACTACATCTAGCCAGGGTGTGTCCTACGCTATGATTACCTAAATGGGCTTCCACTCTTAAACCTGTTTAGACCGCAGTTGTTGGTTCAGAGGCATATTGCCAGCAGACTAAAAATTGAATCCAGAGATTCACTTGGTTTAGAGAGAAGTAGATCTAACATAATATAAATGATAATATAATACAAATATCCAGCTATGAATCAAAATGAAAAAGGACAAATTAAATAATTACTAGGAAATGTAAAGGTCAGCTGAGGATGCATTGGCAGGACAAGGTAAGGCTTTCAAGAGTGGGAGAGAGGTTATGAAATCTATACTAGAGACTTTGCCCAGCTGTGGGCCAAGAAGGGTTAGATAGATAGATAGAAAACTCTTTATTGTACTCACACCAAAATAGACAAATATAACTATAAAACAATAACAATAATGAAAGTACAATGGGCGGTCTTATCGCTTAGAGCGATCTCTTCCAGACAACCTATAATGGTTAATCATAACTATGAAATGAGTTGAAGAGAGCTGCTTAGATCAAAGCCAAGGTATGCAGGCAGGTGTCTGCTGGAAAGTCATTCAATTAAATCTATTTAAAATATTACTCACCTTTTGAGCTGCATCTTGTGACTGTGGCCAAATATCTTCAGTTTTCATTTTCCTTCTACACTCTTAAAGTCCATAATTCACCTTATTTATTTACAAAACTCCACTAAATACCTATACCTACTTATAAATAAGTTTGGTAACTAACTAACACAAGTACCTAATAATTGGATAGGAACATAAAAAAATAGCTGAATTTTTAACTTGTGCTCTTTAACATTTTCATACACCTGTCTTGACAAAAACTGCATCCGAAATTTAAAATAGTACCTATGTAATGTGCCGGTTTTAAGCGCAATTTACCGTCAATAGGTAAACAATATGTACATAAGGAGTTCGTCGAGCACAATAATAACAAACTAACAAATGCCATAGAATTTTTCCAAATGAGAAAAACTATTATTGAATAACACAGAAATGTATACCTACATTGCGTTTATTTCACATTTCACTCTAAATGCTCATCTAAATCACTACAGTCGATTCATAAAATAATATTCCTCGAGCATGTCTTTTTTGCTAAAATCCTGAATTGACAGTTAGAGCAAATAACTTCCACTACACTTTTATTTGTACAAATCTACCTACGCCATGTTCAGTGTTGCCACTTTACATAAATAAACCCCTTAAACCTGTAATCAAAACAGTTGTACAGGTACATTGTACATATTTTTATGTACGATGTACCTGTACGACTGTCGCATACTACTATTTATGCTACTTTAGGTGTACTAAGTTAAATATGTTAATATTATAATGTTGGACACTATCACATTGCAGCAAGTAGCCAAGACTATACAGATATTTTATAATAGGAACCATATGACTGTCAATATGTTAGGAAATCACAAATTAAATCCCATTATGTAATCAGTTAGACACATTTATTTGCAAGCATCGTTACTTTTACAGTTTATTATATTCTATCTTTTAGATACAATGCAAAGGATATCTTTCAATTTTTAATCGCAGTGCCCAATTACGAATTAAAATCTGTTTGACACTCTTAACAGACATCAATAAGTAGTCAAAGGAGACAGCCTACTTTCCATAGATTGTTTGCCCTACAAACAAAAATGCGTGCGTCACTTTAATTTTTGGATTTCTGGGTGAGATTTTAATTTTTCTTTAAGAACTCATTTGGTTTTTTCCTATAGATAGAGGTATTTAAAATGTTTGCAATGTGAGGCCTAACGCACACCCCAGGGCAAACAACAGTCATTATATCAAAATCGTAGCTAAGTACTACGGAGGACCAACTAGTGATCGACTCAAGGTAGACCTTTTAGGAATCACACCATTACAAACGAAGAAAAGCACGAGAAAAACATGAAAGCGCAGCCTACAATATATATGCATTACCTACCTACATTTAGTAGGTAACCTAACTCGTTGTGACCTTTATGGTCTAATACTCTTTACATATAGTTACTCTTTGCTTGTGACGTAACTGATGTCTCTGCTTCTGACAGTAAAAATGAACTATATAACATCGGTGTTAATTAATCATCGATGTTTTTGTAAGAGACCCTAAAATAGAAGATACATCGCTTTTTAAGAACGATATTTTGCGATTATGATTATGTGCGATATTTATCCGACTACCTTGTCATGCTATTGGCCTAACGCGACATAATTTATTATAATCGCTGCTCGTTCGCAGCTTCAGACAAAGGCACAAGATTTGATAAAATTGTTGTAAAATCGTTTTTTAAATTAAATTTAGCACAATAAATGAAAATAAATAAATTGCCCATATGTTAATCCAGGTCATGAACTATGTATGTACCAAGTTTTATCTAAATCTGTTCTGCAGTTATCGAGTTGAGTGACCACAAACATAATCACTCACACAAACTATATGTTATGTATATATATATATATATAGTTTGTGAGTGATTATGTTTGTGGTCTATATATATATATAACATATAGTTTGTGTGAGTGATTATGTTTGTGGTCACTCAAATATATATACATATATATACATAACACACAAACTTTCGTATTTATTTTGTATATATACACTAGCTTCCGCCCGAAGCTTCACTCACATGGTACCGGGATAAAAAGTAGCCTATGTGTTAATCGAGGTCACAAACTATATATATTATAAGTTTCAGCCAAATCCGTGCAGAAGTTTTTGCGTGAAAGAGTAACAAACATTCATACATTTATCCATGCAGTCACAGACTTTCGCATTTATAATATTAAGAAGGATAGTAGGATAGGATAGTACAAGTGGGAAGTAAGATAGAAAACACCCCCACACCTGAGACAAAAATCTGCAATTAATGTGAACATTTATCCCGCGACAAGAATTAAACCCATAACCTTCTGCGTCTCAGACAAACCTTCACCCACTGTGCCTCAGAGCTGGTAAAAAACAGGTTTTTTAACATTTTCAACATTTCTGTAACCGTCATTTTTCAAAAAATCGAAATAAAAATGACCGAAAGTGACAGAAGATGACCCTTTTTCCAAGAATGATCAAATCACTAGCAAATAACTAAATCTTTTTCATCCAAGAGCGCGTTAAACTGAGTATTTACATAAATGATTAGCCAACCGTTATCCTAAGTATAAGTGGTGTATCCTTCAAAAGAAAAAATAGCAGTTGATACAATGAAATAAGTCAATATTGTATCTTTCGAAACGCACCAGCAAAAACGAAAAATAAATAAATATTGTATCCTTCATTGTATCAAATGCTATTTTTTCTTTTGAAGGATAAAATATACTATTCATCATCATCAGCCTATAGTAGTCCACTGCTGGACATTGGCCTCCCCTAATGAGCGCCATTGCGCCCTGTTCTGCGCTCGACGCATCCAGCTTCTGCCAGCAGCATTACACAAATCGTTACTATACTATTACAACTACTTCACAGTGAGTGATTCCTAATTTTAAGTTTGACCAAAAATACTGGAGTACACAAGTGTCCTAGTCGTAAGCGGCAATTGGCGAGGTGGTGAAATACCCTGCTATACCTCTCTAAAATGCCTCCTATCAATCATCTTTTCTCCTCCTATTAATTTTATTCCATGTAAATTAACGTATAAACAACGTCAGAATGTAAAAACTAATTCAAATATAGTACTATGTTGTTATTATGTATTTATGACATGTGTTGTCCTTTTTTTAGATAAATCTCCTTGGTAAACCTAAAGAGGTTGGATTTTTTTTCTTGTATAAACCATAATGACGAATCTCCCATCATACACCGGCCATATTTTTTTTTCACCCGAAAAGTTTATGACACTAGCATGACACGGACATTAGCAGAATTGTGTTATCTTGACACAAAAGCCACAATCTAGAAGCGAAGTGAAGAAGTGAAGTGAACCGTGATAGCTAGCCAGTTGAAATGTTCACAGATGATGTGCCTACCTATTTCTGTTGTCTCTATAACAACAATCACTAAAAACAGAATAAAAAAAAAAGACGTGTGGCACTCGGGGACTGCCGCGGTAAAGCTATTGCATAGCATTTGGTATCAACTTATACAATTATAATTATTTATTTATTTTATTTATGCAGTATTTCTTTTTCTTTGATATTAATTCAAGTTACACTTTTTGAGCGTGGTGACCGATAAGAAAACATTTTTTTTTCTTTTATTAAATAAACGAGCTTCGTAGAGTCGTACAATACGTCTAGTTGCACGCACACAAACACCGTGTCGAAGACTGCCGAAAAGAAACGACGTTAGACAATGCACGGTCTTCAAGCCACACCTCCGTGCCCGTCGGAGTGGGGAGCGTGAGGTTTTTTTTCGTTACGGAATTTCTGGATTCGGTCCCCGCGCTCAAGGCCCTCGATAGAAACTATGCAATAGCTTAATAAATATTTAATTCGGCTCCCACTCAACGGTACGGAAACCTACGTGCGCGAGTCACACTCGCACTTGGCCGGTTTTTTGAAACCGGTGATTATAATATAATCTCACAGACCGCGGATAAACTACGTGTATGTTATATACAATATTATCGCTTTAGCAAAAAACAATAAATGCTAAATATATGACGTATAATAGCTAGATAACTGAGACCTATTGAGAAAATTTGAATTAAATAACTTTTTATTTATATAATATAAATAAATAAAAACCAACATGCATTATTAATTAGAATGAATGAATAAATGAAAATTCTTATTGTATTTTAGAAACACCAGACAGACATTTAAAACATAAAAAGGTACAATGGGCGGTCTTATCGCTAATAGAATACTAAAAATCTAGTCAGGTGGCATCCGTTAATGCTTTGAATGCTTATAACACAACGGCGTACGTGCTGGAGCTTGCCCATCTCGAGCATGGAACGGAGAATTCATTCGATTCAAAAAACAATAGAAATATAGCGCAGTCAAACTAAGAATTGACTCTATTATTAAATTGTGGTAAAAAAACTTTGTACATTTGTACGTGTAATAATGTATACATCCGCAATAAGAATATTTTCCCCAGTTTCGCGGATAAACCCCCGAGTATGGATACATTGTTCCTCAATATGACATTGACAATGACATGACGTGATAACTCTAGCGCCATCTATCGCAGTCTTCGGAAACAGCCTCAGACCTGACTTCTCGATTTTGGTTCATTTTTCCTTTGAAACTGACTTTGAATGTTGACTTTCTTTGAGTGACTGATACATGACACTTGACAGTAACAGCACCTCATTGTTCCGAGATAGTGATGGATGATGACGGATGTTAATCTTAATCATGCAAAAATGTATATTCATCGATGAATCGTCATTATCAGTCAAATTTTAACCATCGTAGTGATGGTTGCTCTTCCTATCTATATGATTAGGCATGTGTACCTACACGCAATACATTGAATATATGACAACTATAATAGACGACATCGTTAGCGTAGTAGGCGATAGCCCTCCTGAGACTCGGAAGGATGCGGATTCGATTCTCACAACGGGACAAATATTTACTTGTTCTGCATATATTTTTGTCTTGGGTCTTGCTATTTTCGTTATGTACATGCATTTACAAATGACAATTTCATATTTATAGCCGCAACGAAATGTTAACCGTTACCTGAACTGACCTCAGTTAACGCTTTTAGGTATTTGTATATTAATAATGTTATTTCCATAAGATAAGTTTGGAGCTATACATGACGCTGTGTGATAAAGTCCAGCATCATTCCTTTAAAGATATTTATGTAGTTAGATTAATGCATGTGCACAAACCAATGTATTGTAATAGAATATTAAGCTTTTTAATACACCTATACACACCCATAGATATTATTTACAAACATTTATTATCTTCAGAATCAACCAAATCTGTTTTCTTATCCAAATTAAACTAATTCTTTGTCATATTTAATATTTATTAAAGAGAATTATTATAAAGACATAATGTAACGTTGTGGTTACTATTTATCCAACTATTTTATTCTTCAAAATTTTAAAAGAAGAATAAAATATTTATTATGTCTAATATTAAAACCTTATAATAAATACCTATATATGTCATTTAAACTTACATACTGATGTATATAAGTTTAAATGACTTATATATCTTGACGACTAATTATGTAAACTATGAATGCACTTTCATACACCCATGTCCATCCACACTTTGTATAATATAGACATAATTATGTTCTATTAAAACTTATTTACTTTAACTTTAAAAGTAGGTAACTAGGTATACTCAACTTTTCACTGTTGTCGGCTCGACGGCTGCACTCGATCGAATGATTTATTCGAAGTGCAAAAAGTGTTCCAAAAATCACTTAATTATAATTACTTTTAAACATTACATCATTTATTTTATGACATTTAATGCAATCGACAATCTTTCAAACTTATTTATTTTTCATTTAGTTGTCAAAAATGCGCAAACAATTACTCACATAAATTATTTATAAATAAACTGTGTAATTTATCATAAATATACAGTTGTTGTTATGCTCGCTATGGAATTAAACTATTGGGATGGGTGGGTTTTTAATTTTTATTTTAATTAACTAACAACTTAATAAACAAATGACATACATAGTTTTTATGTTAGTAGGTGTGTACTGAATCACTAGAAATTTAATATGGGTTTTTAATGATATATCATGCCTCAGGAAACGCTGCACTAATAGTACGTAGGTACTTACTATACTCATATTATGTCCGAACTAGTACATCAATACGATTAGGTTCTCTATCTTTGCTGTCTAAGCGGGCGCAAGCCTACTATGTTTATATATCCATCATTCATATTCCTGCCCGTGTCCCACGCTAGGTGGGGTAAGCACAAAATGTTTATTCTTCCACTCACTTCTATCAACCGTCAAATCTGTATCCACTCCTTTCATTCTCATAAACTCTTTCACACACTCCATCCATCTCGTTTTAGGTCTCCCTCTATTCGTGCATCCTTCCTCATGACATGCTCATACCACATCAGTCTACCACTCCTCGGGATATCTGCCACAGGTGCTACTTTCTGACTTCCCCTGATATACTCATTCCTTATCTTATCCATTCTTATCACTCACACAGCACATTCATCTCAACATTCGCATCACAGTTGCATGCGAATCATGGACAATGAATGATGGACAGTTCTTTTGTCCATCTTTCTTTATTAATTGCCCAACACTCTGGTCCATACATTGTCACAGGTCTGATGACTGTCTTTATAATTGTCCAAGTAAGTATAAGGGGCATTCGAGGGTCGCAAGTCACAATGTTTATACAATTTTCATACAAGTCTACTATGTTTACGTAGGTATCCATAAACATAATAATCATACTCAATTCTTTATTGTATTTATTGAAGCGGGTACATACATGCCTACAATGAATGTATTGATTTCTTTTCATGGAAAATAATTCGAACGGAAAACAAAAATGTACTCGTAAATATTTAAATCTGTCAGACATTCATACCTGTCAGGCTGTCAGGAAAATATAAAAAAAAGACGTGTGGCACTCGGGGACTACCGCGGTAAAGCTATTGCATAGCATTTTGTATCAACTTATGCAATTATAATTATTTATTTATTTTTATACGATTTCACTTATAATTGAAACACATAAACATCTAAAAGCAATAAAAATTCCAAAGAAAAGATTGTGATGACAGAAATTTCAAAACAAATCTCAAATTAGATTCAGGTGAAAAACGTCAGACGTCAGTTCGTGTCAGAGGCCAATCATGGATGTGTAGCTATCTTTACTGTGTTGAACACTAGCGCTGCGACGTTGCGACGAAGAACTAATAGAATACAAAAGTTTGAATATGAACTCTATTTCCAAGCAACAGATTATAAAATTAAGTAAAAGTGGGGAGCGTGAGGTTTTTTTTCGTTACGGAATTTCTGGATTCGGTCCCCGCGCTCAAGGCCCTCGATAGAAGCTACGCAATAGCTTAAAAATACACACTCGATCAAAAAAGTCAATTGAATTACAAGCGTTGTCCTTACATTGCTTCGATCCGATCCGTGGATTTTTTTTCGCATGCATTTGATCCAATTTTCAAAAGATTGATCCGATATATCACTTCATTGTGTGCAAACCTCAATTTTTGGAATACTTTCTGATCCTGATGGAGTTGAATTCATCAGCAGATCGGATCGCAATGCCAGATGCCCATGATCCGATTTTTGAGAAAATCCGATCGGATCGGTGCTGCATACTCACATGTCACTGTCCCATCACTAAAAAAAGCAACAACACAAAAAAACTAAAAACCGAGGAAGGAAAGGAACCCAGATACTAACAAATGTTTCGTTTTGTTGATTTTTTTGGTTTATAATTACAGAATCACTGATATTTTGTACTTCTATTAAGTTTTCTATGATATTATGGGTAAGTTTCACAAAAACTCGATTTGAAATAAAGTGCAGAAAAGTTTTTCTTTGAAGTTAAAATTTTTGTTTGGGCACATCATTTCAGAAAATCTATGCGATGACCGTGAAAATTTGAATGATTTTCTCGAAGAGGCCGACCTGCAACAGTATTATGAATTCTTTAGGTAAAGTTAATGGTTTCAAAGGATTTAATTTTAAACTATGTTGTGCTAAAAACAAGCGAGTCTTTTTATAAGTTCATGTATGAATTTTTGCTTGAAACCACTTGCGTACCTACCCAAGACATTTGTGTCGTAGGTGGCTGACGACTGGTTTGTATACATATAAGTTTAATTGCAAAAAAATTATTGGTTGTAAATTTCACCCATCTATTCCTATTAAACTATAGACTTAAACCTAATACTCTACTAAATAAGGTTCTAAGTGCTTTCAGGGCAATCAAAATACACCTTAACTTCCCTGAGACTGTATAAGCAAAATCCCTGACCAAAATCTTTATATGCCTCATGGAAATAGCCTGCAATATGTAAAGCATGGAAGTGTTCCGATTTAAATGCCCCTGAACTAAATACATCAAAATGGTGGCCAGTTTGAAAGTTGCTATGAATTAAAAGATATCGCTTTGACATTTTCAAAGCACAGAGTATAGATTACGTGTTGTGGCCCGAGTGTTTCCAAGGAGTTCTTGGAATTGAGTGGTGGGATTGGGTGCTTTGAACAAAAACCTGTGCTTGGATAATTCTCCCTTAAATGCCCTAAAAGGTTGTTTCATCTTTCATCAAACAAACGAAAGATGAAACAAGACAACACCTCTGATGGAGAATACATTAGATGCAGAGTTTTGTTCAAAGCATGCATTCCCTTGTATCTTAGTTGTTTTTGTTGTCAGCCTGAACAATCCCATTGTATAGCAAACTCCCTCCATTTTTCCCGGCCACTTCAATCCTGTGCTATAGTTTCACTGTCTGTTTTAAAGTATTCTAGTGCATCATATGTTACTACTAGTAGAAATTCCATAGACATTTCATACCTTACTATGATTACTCATGTTTATGATTATGGAATTAAACTGCATCTCTATGGGTTAGAATGTAACTTTGATATATTCATACAAGAACATAGTTATCACATACTTGGCAGTAAGGTATGATATGATATGCTCAGGCCTCTGTTATCTGAGTACTTACTAACATAGTATACTTATTATAGTATTATAATAATAAATAATAATCCACCTAGCTGTTTTGGGCTTCGGTGATAGGCTTTTAATTTTTGTACCATGTGCTTGGATGTTTTGCAATTTAAGTGACTGATATATCTATTCATGGCTTTAAATGTTCTTAAGCAAACAGCACATGTTAAAATATTATTAACAAAATTAATTAAACCAAAACACAGCAATGCTGCTTTATGGCAGAAATAGGCATGGTGGTAGTAGTTCCCCGTTTGAGCCCTTCACAAAAAACTACGATTAATTTTGTAGTTGGTGTCGCTTTATGTCAAGTTCTCGCCTCCTGTCATGTTCAAACGCATACAACTTCTGCACACAATGTCTCTAATCCAGAAAATTTTTGGAAGAGTCTCCCAACAGGTTGGACAAACATTGCTATACTACTGTACTGTCGTCTATGTAATATTATTATGTTAGATTGCTTTCTCTCACAGCTGTGCGCTTTTTAAAACCAAAAAGTAGCAAATGTTAAAGTGGTATGTTTCATTTTTACATTCTTATTTTTATCTTTTTCATGTTTCTGAACTGTATTCATACTAATATTTTAAATGCGAAAGTTTATGTGAGTATGTATGTTTGCTCCCACTTATCTCTGTAATGGCTGAACAGGATTCGGATTTTGGATGAAACTTGGAATATAGACTTGAAGCTGCAAGCGGGAGCTTAATTTGTAGATGATATGATTAATAATGTAGAAACTGCAAGTAAATTGAGACACTAAAGGCCCAAATGCGCTGCATCACTTTGGGATAGTGGTTTAGTCTGGTAACAGTATTGTTACTTGGCCCAAACTAGCAAATCTGAGCTAATTAGATACTTTAACCAAGTTAAGGTTACTTTAATAAGCTTTTTGTGTGAGTCACCCTAGTCATAAAGTGCTATGCTGAACTAACATTGTACACTCAAATTGGCAATAATTTGATTGAGCATTCACTTATTGATTGATACTTCATTAAATAACTGGCCTACTGTGCCAAGTGTGAGTTTGAGTCGTGCACTGAGGGTTCTGTACAAATATGTATGTAGGTATGTATAATGTTTTCTTCACAGCTCCAAAGGATTGTAGAGATCTGAGTATTTGATATTAATATCAACTTGATACCTTCAGGCGTTCCTGAGAAAAGAGTTATCTATGGTCAGACGGTTGGACAACAAAGTGATATAAGTGACAAAGTCTTATAAGGATTCATTTTTGCTTTTCAGGTACATAATAAAAAACATTGTCACAAACTAACAGTTTTGTTTGTTACAGGGAAATATTAAAGGTTACCAAGGTGTCACAACTAAAGTTTGTGGTAACAGAAGACCTAGTACAGATTGGATTATCAAAACCCGAGCAGAGACGCTACAAAAAGATATATTCGAAATACTTTCCAAACCCGTACTTATCTAAAATTAAGAAACTTCTCAGCTCAAACAAGAAAAATGATCTGGTTAGTATTATTTTATAGCCAACTTTAGTTGTAAACACTTTTTATAATGTCACTTTTGTGTGTGGCTTGTGTTATAATGATTTTAATGTGAAAGTATTGTAACTGACTTTTATAAGGGAAGGCAATTTTATATATGAGAAATCAGTTACAAGACTTTCATATTAAAATAAGAAAGACAATTTTTTTCAATAAATATTTTTTCAGTATCCACATTGCCACAATGCTATGCCATTGGAAATCCAGCCATTTACTGATAGCAATGTCAAGGTTCCTACTAAGCATATTATATCCATTGAGGACATCACAATCAACAAAGAACTTGGCATGGGCCAGTTTGGAGTAGTACAACAGGGCACATGGACTACAGGGGATCAAAGAGTAAGTTTTTCCCAGAATCCAAGCTAATGGAGGCAGTAACAGACATATTTTTATCTGTAGGTATGGGTACAGTTGCATATATTAACAGTGGAGCTGGTTCCAAGTTTTTTCAACAACACTGTTGGCAATGAGCAATGTTGGAAAAACTTAGCTACAAAAGCCACTCTTAAAAGCTTGCGAACAGTGAGCGGCTTACTGACTGAGTGGCGAAACGGTCAAACTAGAGTCGAGTGAGCGGCTACTACGCTACAATGTATAATGATTACCTCTGTGGCGCAGTGGGTGAAGGTCCGGGACGCAGAACGTTGCGGGTTCGATTCCTGCCGCGGGACAAATGTTTGCATGTTCTGCAGATATTTGTCTCGGGTCTGGGTGTTTTCTATGTATGATTTGTATGTATTTACAAAAAAAAAGTATAAATGTAATATATCAATCATGTGGTTCCCATAATACAAGCTCTGCTTAGTTTAGGGATACATGATGCTGTGTGATAGTCCAGCATTATAAAAAAAAAAAATTATATAAAAAATGTGATGAGGCAATTTGCTGACCCTCAACAGTGCGCTATACTTAACGCTTCGGCCGACTAAACGCTTTCATTCCATCTACGCTTGTGAGCGGCTCACTATACACTTATATGTGAACACGCCCTTCAAAAAAGCATACTTACTCCCTGTATGAATTCGATTCTATTAATCATTATATAATACCAGTTTAATGATAGACATATGATTTTAGCTGCAAGTAGCGATTAAATGCCTCGGGCATGAGCGCATGACGTCAAACTCCACAGAGTTCTTGAAGGAAGCGGCGGTGATGCACAGTATTGAGCATCCGAACATAGTGCGCTTGTATGGAGTTGTCCTGCACATGGAATCTCTCATGCTGGTATGTTCCCCACAGAATAAACTGCTAGTCACATAATTATGAAATAACCTGCTGTTATGCCCGAGTGAATATGATGTCTCCAGAAGATTTGTTTTTTATTTATATAGCAATCTTACATTGCTAAAACCAAGTTTCAACTAATCTAGAACACTTTCTTACTGTACTCGAGCGCTTTGATAGCTAAAATAGCGCTTCAGACTCATGCCCCCTAAGAGGTAATAAGTTACTAGTAGGTTTCGCATTCAAAAGTGTTGGGGAAAATATGTATCCTGGGCTGGTTGCAACTTGATCTTGTCTAATATGAAACTCATTTCAATATTTATCTCCATGTTTCAGTAAGTTACTAGAACCTGCGTTACCGCGGGTTGTTAAAAGCTTTGCATGCATATGTTGTGTTATTATTGAACATGATTTGACAATGGTCTTTTATTTTTAGGTGACAGAGTTAGCTCCTCTTCGTTCCCTTTTGGAATGTCTTCGGGAAGTGTCCTTGCGACCAAACTTTCCCGTTCCGAACCTGTGTGAATTTGCCGAACAAATCTGTGATGGGATGACTTATTTAGAAAACAAAAGACTGATTCATAGGTACATAGATAATAATGATTGTATCATATCATAACCTAATCAACATAAATACATACGACTATTCCGGGTATGAGTAATAATGTGTGGTGTACCTGCACCCGGGATAATCTACAAATATTAATACTGCACAGGGAATCGGACCCGCGGTCGCTTACGTCCCACGTGACTAGTGACGAGAAAGGTTGTCAAGCCTTCCAAATTCCAATTGCTTCTTATTGATGAAATATTTTTCAGAAAATATATAGTTATTCCAGTCTTCTTCTTCGTATGAGCTAGTGATAAACTCTGGTGTCGGATTTATTGTAATAAATCGAGTTATTACTCTTTACAAACAAAATTATAACCGACTTTACTTCCGTATAACATTAAGAGTAGATTATATATTTCGAGAGCTCTCTGGCACATATGTAAAAATCAGAACACCATTAAGCAGTAACTATGTGATTATCAGTACCGTCTTTACCATAAGGGCACACGGGGCACTGGCCCAGGGTCCCCATCTTCAGGGGGGCCACGAAGGATCGACAAGGGGCAAATATACTTTTATCACAAAAAAAATTACAACCGAAAATGAAGATGAATACATAATCGAAATAATTCCTAAGTTATGTTTTTTGTATGTTTGTGGTTGAAAAATGAAAGCGAAGAGCGTTATTTCTCAGTGATTTTCGCGCAACACCGGTAACAGTGAGCAGCAAAGAACGACTGATGACTAAAGCATAGAAGAAATCTTAAAATTCATTCATACTCTGAACATCAACTTATACGGCTGATTTTGTTATGTCCCATATCATCAGCTAGAAAGGAATGCATACTTCTTTCAATGCGACATCAAATGAGTTTAAAAAGAAAATCGTACCAGGCTCGAATCTAGTGCTATGCATTATTATTAAAATGGCGTGGTGCGAAGTCGCAGCAATCGCATTGAGATAAAATATGCATCCCTTTCTAGCTAAAGATATATGGACATAAGAAAGTAGAGGTCAGCCGTATGAGTTAACGTACAGAGCATAGTGAATTTAAGAGATCATCTATTTCTCTTCTATAATATAACGTGAGCAGCGATAGATAGGCAAATGACATTTTTAAATTTGACAGAAAACGCGGCATTGTTAAGGTAATTTCAATTTTTGCCACCGTCTAAACCAGGATTTCTTAACCGGAGATCCATGGACCCTTAAGGTTATCGTGGCCTAAGTGTCGAGGGTCCGCGGTATGATTATTTCGCACGGTTAAAAACGTAGGTTAAAAAAATATTTCAATTACATAACTTGAAAACATTGTAAAAATCTTTTGTATCATATTAGCTCCGAACACTTGATTGAAGAAAAGGTTGCGAAGGCTATTTTTTATTGATCTTTTAGTAAGTTCTTCCTATTTTATAAGTATTTTTATTGGTATTATAGAACTGAAGTTAATGAAATAACTTTTTTTTGGTTCTCACCCGGTTGACGCAATGACGAATAGCGAGACGCAAGAGGTTACAGTTTTGATTTCCACTGCCAGGCCGTTTTGGTACTGCAAACTAAGTGGGTGTCATAAATAATTCACCTAGAAAAATACTGTGGCGCCATTTCCATTTCTAACTTCTTTTAACATTGCTAATTCGGTATTTTACATTCAGCTCTGCTGTTCGTTGCAGTCTTAAAATATTGCGTGGCTGGATGCGCCAGCTACATGTCTACCTTGTTTAGAAGTCGCAAACTCTCTGCTTCTAATCAATCACTAATTAATCTGGTAGTTAAAAAAAATGCAGCACTGCGCTCGCTGACTACTTTACAAAATTGTTTTGATGTCGAAAATTCAGCGCTACAATCCGTGAACTTCTGTTTGTAGTATTTATAAAAAAAATCGCAGCTCGCTCCGCTCGACTTTTACATTGCGTGTTCTTTGTATACGTAATACGTATATATAAATTAGAACACTTTTCCAAATGTTGAAATTGCCACAAGAATATTGCTATGCCTAATGGTTACCAATTGTAGTAGTTAGCGTTCATTTTTGCAGCTTAGAAGAATAAAAAATGAATTGTAAATAACAAGAACAATTAAGTAATTAGTCAATGACGTACATAGAAAATTGCTATCCTTCAAAAAAATGTGTTTGAGGATATAATAGACGATATCCCGAAAGTAGAAAGTATTGTAATCGTAACGAGCCGTTAAAATAACGTTAGCCGTTCAAGCCGTTCAAATAATAACGTTAGCCGTTCAAGTAAGGCTTATTATAAAATATCTGATTATTTAGATGACAAAAAAGCTAGGGATGAAACTGTCTCCAACTCACTCAAAAACAATGTAATAGCTAAGAACAAAAATTGTAATAACATGGACTTTAAAAAAATATAAGCCTCACAGAGTTTCTTGCCAATTCTTCTCTGTTTGGTCGCGCTACGAATAAGTGTAAATTAAAAAAAAAAATACGCTTCAAAGTGTACTTTACAGTTCCTACTGAATAAATAAATTTTGATTTGATATCCCACGTGTGTCGAAATTTTTGGGATGTCTTTTAGCATATTTGGTTCTACTATTGTGAATTTCGGTAGTCAGCAATTGTCTTCTTACAAAAGCATTCTTGGGTTAAATAAATTAGAATATATGTGGGTTTATTATAGTCTAGTTAAGTCCTAGTAGATGCTTTCAGGCACCCTGCTTTACACTCGCTAACACTAATAACAACAGAGTTAGCCATTTGCTCCTAACGAATATCGGGATATCTGTAATATATTTTAACTCATCAAACATTTTCAGGGACTTAGCAGCACGAAATATTTTAGTTTTTAGCAAGGATAGAGTGAAAATTTCAGACTTTGGACTTTCCCGGGCATTGGGAGTCGGGAAAGACTATTATCAAACCAATTACAATGTGAATCTCAAACTACCTGTAGCGTGGTGAGTATTTATGAGTATGATTGATTTGAAAATTGAACGTACCTACTTTATTGCTTTTTAGGAACCTGCATTTGAGGTTTGTACTTATCCTTTAGCCTTTCTAATTGAGCTTTTGCTTGTTAAGCATATTGAACTTATTTACTCACCATTTCTTGATCCCGTAGTGTCGCAGAATTACGTACTTATATCTTTATGTAAATAAATACTGTACGGGGTTGTTTTGTTATAATAACAAATTGCGACGGGCAAGTTGAAACAGCTATTCATCCATCATGCATTCACATCATAAAGTACAACCTCTTTCTGTGCTTATGGACTGTCCCCGTGACCACGTCACGACGTCGTCAACGTGGAACGGTGCATAGAACAACACATCAACGTGCCGCGCTATGTCCCGCACTGCTCCACATTGTTCATGTTATGACGTGTGATGGAAATTAGCCCTAAGTGCCATTGGATATGAGTTCTAACCGTCTTATTTTCAGGTGCGCTCCAGAATGTATCTTGTACTTACGTTTCACGTCATCGAGTGACGTCTGGGCATTTGGCGTATGTCTTTGGGAGATGTTCACGTATGGGTTTCAACCGTGGGCCGCATTCTCAGGCCAACAAATATTGGAAGCTATAGACGCCCCTAATTATCAGGTTTACTATTTTCGTTTATTTATATATGTTAAAAATTATATTTACTATATACTGGATAAGTCGTCTAATATGTAGCTTGTTGCTCAGTAGGTTCGTTGCAATCAGTGTCAATTAATTTACAAAACTGATTTCAACGATCTTTGCTAATCGCTCATACAAGACGAGGCCTTGGTTTTATAATAAAGTTATTTAATATATTGCACTCAAATAATATATGTAAATAGTCGTAGTTTATTTCAATAATGTCATCAGAAACAAGTAAAGCTTTGTTTTAACGAATGTTTTATTTACATTCCATGAAATAACTGATTTATGAAGTTCGAAAGCCACCTCATATGAACTTAAATGACTTAATTCTAGAGGTTGGAGCGTCCAGAATGCTGTCCCGAAGCGTATTATAACATAATGCTAGAGTGCTGGTCACACGATCAGAATACAAGGCCAAAATTCAAGGAACTGGGATCGAAATTACGGGAAATAAGAACAGAACAGGTAATACTTTTAACTTGATAGTTACTAAACTCAGCCCAGATAACCTCGTGGCGCAGTGGGCGAAAGCCCGCCTGAAATGCAGAAGGATGCGCGTTCTATTCCTGCCACGGGACAATGTTTATATGATCTGTTTGTACCCTTCACCCAGGAAATCAGAATAAGCTTATGATGTTATAATGTGACTATACGACGACCCCTGTGGCGCAGTGGGCGAAGGTCCGCCTGGGACGCAGAAGATTGCGGGTTCGATTCCCGCCGTGGGACAAATGTTTGCATGCTCTGCAGATATTTGTCTTAGGTCTGGGTGTTTTCTATGTATGATATGTATGTATTTACAAAAAAAAAAAGTATATATGTAATATAACAATCATGTGGTTCCCATAACACAAGCTCTGCTTAGTTTGGGGCTACATGATGCGGTGTGATAGTCCAGCATTATTTATTTATTTATTTATTTATAAAATGAACCATGTGAAATAATTCTTGACAGGTCCAAGCTACCATTGATTTCCCTAAGCCAGAAGACGGCAGGCGGACAAACATGCTAGAATACAAATCGGGGCAAATAATCATAGTTCTCGGAAAAGAGTGAGTACATTAATTTATACTGGAAAATAAAGTCACTAGTCATCTCTTCGTAGATATAATTTACACAATTAACAAAGATTTGTTTGAATATTTGCTTAACCCTTAATTGCTCACGTGGGGTTTTTTACACCCCAGCGTATGTTTGGTAGCTTCTAAATTAAAGTTTTGAATTGACAGCGCCAATTTTTATTATAGCTTCCTATGCTTAGCTTGTATGCGGTTGAATACAGTTGGGGTGCAAAACACCCCACGTGAGTGTTTACGTAGTGAACGTTTTTAGGTGAATTAAATGTTTTGGTTTTTATTTTACGTTTTATTCATTGAATTTAGATAGACTCGATCACCTACTGCGCGTCCAATGGACATTAGTTTTCTCCAAAATGTCTTCATTTTCTCTTATGTTCGCTTGTTGTTCGTTTGTAAATAATGATCTAAAGGGTTTTTGTTACCACGTATCTCCGTAGCCACTGAACAAATTTAGATGAAAGGAGAATGTCGAGAACCTGTATCAATTGCGTCAAAACCGAACGTATCCCATAAAATTTATTTTATTTTATAAATGACATTAACATTTTCTTTAGTTTTACACACCGACGGGATTAATAATCAAGTATAAAATATTTTATTAATTTGGTTTCCGCCGCACGGATATTTTCTTTTAAGGGACTCTTTTTTACAGTTTGGATACAGATTTCTCTTGTACACAGCGCAGCAAAAATTGTTTTTGTTCTTCCTTTGCAGCGAAATGATTAAGCCATGAAAATCTTACATACGTTTTGCAGCACTTTCAGCTGTATCATACACGGCCCTTAAATAAAGAACCCCTTAAGATTGAACAATTTGAATTTTTTAATTTAATATAATGTCAAAAAAATAAATAGTTAAATAATGACAGTTTACCGACCGATCTCTATCGGCAATCGTCTCCATGAACTTTGACACGAGTTTCTTGTTATCTAGCGATCGTTTTAATAATGTTCTCCCTACAGTGTCTACAATGGTGTGTTTCAGGAACATGACGAAGACATCTATGTGGTATGGAGTGTTGGCCGGCGGTGCTTGTGGCATGTTCGATCCCAATCATACTAAGCCCTTTGCCAAACCAGAGGTATGTTATGTACTCACTTATCGACGCTTCCTATTACAAATATCCGTAAGTAGCATCCGTCGGTTAATCTCTTAAGAGGATAGTCAACTGTCAATTGTGAACTTTCAGGTGCTACTAATGAATATTTATATTAGCAATCACTATAGTTCACTACACCAACGATTTTTCGTCAGATTTCAATGAATAAAATTGACTAGCTCAGATTAAAGAAAGATTATTATAGCTTTTGCAATGTGGTGCTCGAATTTATAGTAACTATTACCTTAAAATTTCATTAAAATCTTTTATCAGATAATTGTAAGAAATAATGAATTTTAATAGCTAAGGTAAAACGTATTTTGTTCGTTTCAGTTTCGTATTTTATTCGTTAAAGTTATCATTTTAAATCTGTCGAAAATTCATGCTAATTTCATTCTGCCCAGTGTTGAACTTTTTCATATCATGCAAGACAATCAAGGCTGCATAATGTAAGATATAACGATTTACAATGTCTCAGTGGATCGTTGTGTCTTTAGTCAAGAATATAAGCTGGTTTTACAGTCACGTTGACTGTCAGCGCTGATCGACAAATATTTGTTACCTGTCAATAAACCATATATAAGTTACACTGATTGATCAGCGTTTAACAGAATTGAGCCAACGTCGGTCAGCGCAAAGTATCTTATCATTAGATACTTGGTCGTAGGCCGGCGTCACTGTAAAATCAGCCTTAGTATATTTTAAACAACTACGCCAGCTTTCAACGTTGTCATTACACTGTGTTGTGTTGTTATTAATTCCTGTAACAGTGTCTGAATGGCTTTGAGTTTGTGCTCATATCATGATTTTACTAATAACAACATCTTGTTCTTTCTGTGTTCGTTCATGGGTTACATGGTAACGGCCATACAAGCTTTATGTTGTGAAGTTATATTTATATACTCTATTTCAAACAACGAAAGAGAAAGAGGCAGATTTATTCAATTGACTTTTTTAAAGCTTTCTTCACTCAAACCTTATTATATCAATAAACTTCCGTCCCAAATATCTATTGATTGGCTCGGTTTAAAATATAGCTCGCAAGGACCTAAACGTAGGACAAAACTGCATAGTATTATAAAACGTTTGATTTCTCAATTGAATAAACCTCGCTTCTTTCGACCGATGACCAACCAATGGCAAAGAACAACATAAAGCTTGAATTTCATTCACTCCAGAGGGCTATAAATCACGTGTCACTATCACCGCACCCGAGTCGCCAATCATCGCGCAGTATTCGCTCCTCTCTGCTTCGGAGTGACGTGAAACGTCACACATACACAGGCAAACGGACCTTACAACGCAGCATGATATCCAGCCCCCAGGGTGACGTGAAACATACAGGTCACGTAGGCCTTGACGGGGCATATTTTGGAGATATATCCTTCCTCGAAACCGCTGGAAGTGTGAGTATCTGACATGACGTCCTTCGCTGTTAGACATATTTTACAGTTACGCTGGCCGTCAGTGCTGATCCACGAATAATGAATCACTCACGAGGGGTATCTGCTGAAAAATAGCAAATACGGACCGTCGGCGCGGCGGCGTCAGCGTAACTGTAAAATCAGCTTTAAGCCTGTCTCCCTCGAGAAAAACACCGGCCGAACCACACCTATGTAAAAACAATTGTATTTTTAAGCTTTACGTTTGCGTTCTTTTGGAACTAAAATGGCTAAAAGTTGAAGATCCTGCTCATGGTCAACTACATGATGTTGAATATTTATTCGATCAAACTGACACTTTGATCGAATATTGATGTAGTAAAGCAAAAAGCGACTGCATTGATTTTGTTTTTCGATTTGCGACTGTTGCTGCTGTGGTTATACGATATTGTACTCTATGGTAAACTCCCTTAGAACTTTTAAGTATATTATTGTGTGATAGAGAATGTCACTCGTGAATTTCTAATAGTTTTCCGATACGATGACAACGATACATCCAAGATGTCTTATAAACAGCAACCATTTTGAATCTTAATAAAGGGTAATCTGAGTAAGAGCATCATTTTAGAATCTATGATTCGTCTTGTAAGTTTCAAGCTCTTCGCACGTTGCACCGACTCGACGCCAATCCCTTCCAACTAGAACTATCGATCCGGTATCAACGTGTTAATCACCAGTGGACAACATGGCGTCAATGAGTGGGCAAAGCGTCGTCAACTAGTGGAAAGGGCGTTGTCAACGGCCAGCTAGGACGAGTTAGCAACGCGTCGCAAGCAAAACAAGCTTACGGCTAGCAGGATTTTTAGCGGGACGAACAATTTTTAAAATAAGACGTGATAAAAAATTATATACTTTTTACTTTTTGACTTTTGACTTTGACTCATTGCTCCGGCTTTTTTGATAAGCGACCACTTCTTGTCTGTTTTGTGACATTCCTACCGTCTGTACCATTATCCAGCGGCACAGAGTTCGTTAACGTTTTCTGTGGTACGATATTGGGGAATGTATGGAACCGTCCGTCTGTACTGTTGTTATCCAGTGGTACAGTGCACGTAGTGCTTCTCTGCGGAATCGCTTCATCCTCTGCCAATAAAAATGCCAGTTTTAAACGATCGATAGATATGCACACTTGTTTATCATTAACTAGTAACGTAAATACCTTTTTTCCTCTTTTTGCAACACTGTAGGGACCGTTGTATGTCGGTGTAAAAGGTTTACGGACTGCGTCATGCATTAGTCTATAAAATAAATAACTTTTAAATTGCCGGCCTTGGTAGCTACTAAGCCTTAATGGACATCCAAACCGTGCTATCCAACATTCATATAGCATCCTAGCAACTGTATCCGCTGTTATCTCTTTGATGGGAAAAGCTTCTGGCCATTTTGTATACCTATCGACAATAGTAAGGCAGTGCCTTCACCAGCCCACCAGTGCCACCTTTAGATGTGGTTGGTAGAGAGTCAATGTGTATATGCTCGAATCTACCACACGATGGAAAATTTTGTAGATGCGATACCGTGTGTCTGTGCACCTTTACACGTTGGCACTGTACACACGTTTTAACCCTGTTCCCTACATCCATTGATATATATTGTTACTATCGTAACTAGATGCGTAGTACCGGCCAAAATGCGTGTAGGCTCAGGTCTTGGCCATGGCCAAGATCCTCTCCTTACTTCATACAGTGGCCATCTTGACATCGACCGAGTGACACTTCCGCAAAATAGGCAAACAATGTGATGAAAAAGTGCATTTCTTGAACTCAATTGCGTAAAGAATCACGCGGAATTACTGTTTTCATGAAAACATATTGATTTTTTGCAAAAATCACAGCAAATATTAAAGAAAATTTAGATAAATAGTTCATGCCATGTAATGTTGCCGGCAAAAAAATGTGTAGTTTTCCCGATTATTGTGGGAGATTTTGATAAAGGATAAAATCTTTGTTAAGCTCTTAATTTCTTAAAATAATTTACAATATACATAGGAGCATATTTAAGATCATTTCAAATAGATCACTCACTTCTATTGATAAATTCCATCATTCATGAAATTAAATGATTAACTCAAAGAAATAAAAGGAAGACCGGAAGACATTTGACGTTACATGCGGTGGTTGAGTGATATTACGATCGCTATTATATGTTGGCACAAACTAAAACACTTATTTTATTTCCCCAGACAAAGTTTACTATTTCGATCTACTAATATGATTAGTGATAATATCACAAAGTTATGACGAACAGTTATTTTGTTAAACAATTAACTTTTCAACTATATGGTGGTAATAAATGGTGACTGGAGAACAATTTGTACTCTATGAAAACGTAAAGCAGGCTAAAAGAAAAAACTAGACATGTACTTTTTTAGTGACTGGCAGTCACATGTTAGTTTAAACTTCTGTGAAAATCTATAATACTATCCTTCTTCCTACTAATATTATAGATGTGAAAATTTGTGAGTAGGTATGGATGTATGGATGTTTGTTGCTCTTTCACGCAAAAATTGGTCTATAATATCGGATGCATTGCGATCATGCGGGATCGCATGCGTCCCAATACAAATGCTCTAAGAATTCATATTGGAATATCGCAGGACGGAGAAACGCAAGCGTCTTACTTATATTGCATCGTTATGATTGCAGCAGTGTGTAACTTCGTAGCCGGCGTAATACTAATTGTAATAAAAACAGATATCGCATTGACGCATCTGTTGTTATCGACCGATAATAACGCTCCAATGTCCAATGTCCAATGAGCATTAATTGAATAAATAGAATAAGGAGCTATTAGAAATTCACGGCCCATTATGTATTTGTTTAAAAGAACATTTGTTTAAATACATACCTTAATTATGTGTAAGTCTTGCTTTTCATCACTCATGCTTTGTTTTTGTGTGGCTATCGAATCGAATAATAAACAAACTGTGCCTAAGGGTTTTAAACATCGAGATATGATATACTACGTATTTATATTAGTAATATCTCAATAGTTTTAAAGCTTCAAATAACGTAACGTGCTTGTATTGCGTCGTCCGTGCTAATTAGTAGTATCGCGTCTATAAATGTGGAGAGACCGACATGTATTTCATCCCATCGGAGCATTTGCTAAAAAAAATATAAGATATTGCTGTATTTGAATAATTAAATCCATTTCCAGCAGCCACCCCGACAAATTGTGACTCCGTACAAACCATCCGAAGACTTGGAACAGATGCCGCTTATAAACCCAAACTCTCCCTCGCATCTATCAGGTAACAACTTGATATAGGTAATATAATGGATACAGTTGTTAGGCTGGCGTGACAAATTTAGTCCTAACAACTGACAACTTTTTACGTAAATCACCCACGAGACGACTGCGTCAGTTTACAAGTACACCTATCTGCAGTATCAGCGCAGTTTATTGAAATTATACGAAAATCGTAAACAGCTACTATGCCGGTTGCCAGTTGCTTTAATTGAAGACGTATCTCCACAGTTGCCATTATGAGGACGTAATGACGGAAATAGTATAATAATAAATCATAATTTTAGGGGAATCATGGCAAGCAGTGAATTGCTATATGATGATTATGTTGATATTAAAAATAATGCATAACAATGGAAGGTATTACATATCATTATCATCAGCAACACCAACCTATATAGTACACACTAGGTGTCGCCAAGAATTTTTACGAAGAACAATTTCGAGCTCTCCACTGATTTACAGTTTATCATAACGATGTCGTCGGTCGTTCTGATGAGGTTTTACATAATATATCGTCATCATAATCATCATTATCCGCAGCGCGAATTCACCCACTGCTGAATATAGACCTCCCTTTGCTCTTGCCACTTGCCAATCTATAAAATAAATACAATGTTTAAATTAAAACAGGTGCAGGCACGTCGCCATACCCACTTCTATCACCTAGCAGGAGTGGCAAACATGACTGCGATGAAGTTGACTTACCTTGTGAGTATACAGTTTATTTTAGTGTTTTAACATTGAAAATGTTTATGTTTTCCTTATCAAGTGTAGTGCACTTTGACATTTGCCTATAGTTTCGCAGATATTAGAGGTACGCGGATGGGCCATATGTCAAAATGTGCGTCTGCCCGAGGGGCTTCAAAGTGCAATTTTAATCAGCATAATCGGTCGTAAACTTTTTGAGATTTTCCAAAATATGTCAAAAATTCTAAATTATTTCGCGACTTGGCTCGAGAATTTACCAATAACTTTTTTGAACTCACTATTCAAGAAACAGAAAAAAGGGCTGAAGGTATTTAATTAAGCTACAGTTTAAGTTACAGTTTAAGTTTAAGTTTTATCTTAGGTGGCGGGCGGATACGCGCGTGGCCCCAGTTCGTTCAATATGTATGGAGCCTATGCGGTATTGTTTTAATATATTTCCGCCACCAACTATGTTGACCTTGACAGACCGATTTGGTACCTAAGAAACCATGTACATGACGTTATTACAGAATTTTTCGCCAAAGAGTTTTCTTTAACCAGTTTTCTATCACAAAGTTGCAAACTTATTACAGACTTAAAAAAAAAGAGGTCAATTCAACACGTTTGTATGTAATATTTATCGGAATTGCAAAATACTCACATAATGATAATATTTATGGGCCTCCAAACAAATATACCTACAAAATGTTATAACTGTAGGTATGTATGTATGTATGTATGTATGTTTGTGTTTGTCTACGCATATCTCCGAAACCACTGATCAAATTTTTACCGTTCCTCATTTATTACCTTAAATTTACTTAAACTTAGGGAACAAAGCAAGCTTCTTCAAAATAGGTTGAGTAGTTATCAAGATATGGACTAAATTCGTGTCAGTAAGTGTGACGGCCTGGAGATACAGGCGCGGTGTCAAAGGGAAAAATTTCTCAAACCTTGTTCAAATTCCAGTGCAATTCAAAAATGGGAGTGGGGGTGAGAGTGAGAGTTAAAATGTTTATCATGAAAATCGTATTTTGGCTCAACTGTTAAGCTGGCCTTTGGTGTACGTATACCTACAACTGGAATTTCTATTGAAATATAATACGCATGACGACTGGGTCAAAAAATAATATTTCTAATTTTCCGTCAGTTAGATCAACAAAAAATACTGGACTCGATTTTTTTAATTTATCGAATGAATAGAATTTGACGGAGACAAAGAACGTGAAAGTTCGGGAGTGGGGGCTCGTGACGTCACGCCTAGGTAAAAAATTACTATATCGTGACGTCGGTCGCGCGGAACTTTAACGCACTATATATTTGTTATTTTTTGTTTAATTTACAAAAGAAAAAATACATGTCCAATATTTTTTGGATGTGTAAATAACGGACTAATTAGAATTTTTCAATCGTCTAGCCTATTAGGTAGTACTAAGGTACTTAGGTAGCGCTAACTTCTCCACACATACTGATTTTTAAGATCATGATTTGCATAGAAATACCTATACCTACCTACCTATTGCCGCTATTCAGAAGAAGTCTAATTGAGGGGAGGGGCGTAACACTATTAGCTGTTAAATGTCAGGTAGATACTAGATGGTAGTTAAGGTAGTAGGTATGTTATACACAATAGTTTGTCTATTTCGGCCATTGGTCAAAGTCGTAACGGTAGCCGAAGCAGCCTTGGTTAGGTTAGGTTATGCTACCTTATTATTAACAAAAATAAATATGGATTTCAGTTTTTAATTGAACTTAAAATTACGAAACAAAAAAGTTAAATCGACTTCAAAAAGAAATTAACTCAAAATAATATATAACGAAACTCAAAATAATAAATAGGGAGTCGGGGTGGATTAGTAGTAGGAATGAGAGTGGAAGTACAATTGAAGTAGGCGTATACACGCAAACGAAGTTCACGCACATGATTTGCGTACCTAGTCACTTATTTTTTTCCAAATTTGGCATTTTAACAATTAGATGCATTACATTTCAATCACAATCGAGAGGGTCCATGAGGCTAGAAATCTTGGTTTAACACTGGATAGCCAACTCCGATTTGAAAGTCACGTACTGAATCTACCAAAGTCCTGTTTTTTTAGGCTAAAACTGCTGTATAAGGTTAGGAATTTTCTAAAAGAGGAGGTCCGTATTAAAGTTTGTGATGCACTCATACTATCCAAACTCAATTATGGAGATCTGGTGTATGGTCCCCGTTTGATGGCTAAAACAGCTCGTCTTGTTCAAAGAATCCAAAACGCTTGCTGTAGATTCTGTTATAATATCCCGCCGCGAACGCACATCACCCTCTATTTAAACAAGTTGTCTACTCTGAATATGGCTTCACGAATGGACTTACATATGGCTGTGCTGGTCCACAGCGTTATGACCTCAGGAGAACCAGAGTATCTCTTCTCCAAACTCGACAGATCTCAGAGTAAGTATAGCACTAGGCCTACAAGAGACTTACTACATTATAGTAAATTTAAAACCGTGGCGTTCAGGGGTAGTTTTCGGTACCAGGCGACTAAGTGCTGGAACAATATACCTCCACCACTTCGAGTTTTGAAATCCAAATATACATTTATAAGAAATTTAATTTGTTTTATAATAGATAGGCAAAAGACTGGGTTGCCTGGTACAAGTGCACCCTTCACCTGTTAGTTAGTTCTTTCATTTTTATATCATAATATTAATCTTCTTTAATTTTTATTTATTTGCCCTGATTGTTTTTAATTCCTATTCAATTTTATTTTAATGATTATTTTATTATTGAAATTTATTGCATTTTAATTTAATTTATATACTGAAACAATTGAATTTAATATTTACACGATATATAGTTTATAATTTATATATTTTTTCTCGCCCTGATTACATTTAACAAAAATTCAATTTAATTTTAATGCATATTTTGTCATTGAAATTCATTGCATTTTAATTTAATTAATTCATTTAGTTACATAATTCACAATAAATATTTTGTAATGCAATCCTTTTTTTTTGTTTAAATTGTATAATGATCATTCTCCATAGCACACTAGGAACTTACGTTATTATTAACACCATACGAGTACGTTCTCACAGGGTCTTGTGGCTGAACACAATGGTCTCGGCAGAAAAACAGCGTCCACTGTGAACGCAGTGGGCATAATGCTGAGTCGGGGCCTATTTGCTGCTGTAGCACACAATACCTATTATGATAAGTGGTTTTTTTTTCGAACTTGTAAATTCTAAGTTTTATGTGGTTTTATATGTATTTGTGTGCTATTTTGTAGCAAATAAAGTGATGTCTATGTCTATGTCTACATTTTGAAATGTGACGTCACGATACTAAGAACCCTTCCCACCCCTTTTCACCTAATGTCACACTTTGTCGACTCCCTCCCGCCCCCTTACCGTGTGACGTACTTTATGGTACCCCTGAGGAACACAACCAAATTTATATAAAAAAAATAACGGCTGATGTTACTAGCGCGCACGCACGCCTAAATCATCCATCAGCTAAACCGAGATAGCGATATCCGGAGCGATTTTTTCACGCGCCTCGAATTGAGTTACGAGCGAGGGTCACCGGATTCTTAACGCGAGTGAAACTACGAGCAAAATCTTAATGTTCTTATTAATCTATAAATTTACTGAGCACTTACTGATTTTTATTTGTAATCAGATGGAGAATCAAGAACGAAAAGTCTGAAGAAATCATCACATAAATCAATCTGCGAGCCGACTACAAGCAAAAGTATTCTAAATAAGGTAAATAATTTCATTTTCTTAATTTATCAGGGTGTCGGAGTTGAGTATATTGGTCACTTAAAAAAAACGATACATTAACAAATAAAAAGACATAAATAATAAATAATAATGCTGAACACTACAACACAGCATCATATAACCCCAAACTAAGCAGACCTTGTATTCTAGGAACCACATGACTGATAAACTATATAGATACATTTTTGTTATAAACTCATACCTTTTTACATAGAAAACACCCAGATCCGAAGCAAATATTTGCCGAACGTACAAACACTTGTCTCGCGGCGGGAATTGAACCCGCAATCTTCTGCGTCTCAGGCGGGTATTTGTACACTGCACCACAGAGGTTGCCGTATAAAATAAATAATAGTAATTAATGATTACAGAACCGGACACTATTGTTGAACCAATATTTTTAATTTAATTAGTGATACATCCATTAGTTGGGATGCGTCATGCTGATGACAGGGCGCAATATCACTTATTAGGGGAGGCCTATGTCTAGCAGGGCTGATGATGATCCGAATGCAGCGTAGAGGTTTTTTTTTTATATACCTACTCTATGCTAACGATTATAAATAGTTTCCTTGGCTTTAATTAACCTCTTATATACCGGAACACCGCAATAGAAAATGTATTGTCTCGCGTGGATCCGTGTTCCGGTATAAAGAGAATATGCTGTAACAATCAAGGGATTGTAGTCACTAACGCGACGATTAAACATATTGAGGCATGAAGATGCTAAGCCTCTTGTGCCTGTAATTTCACCGGCACCCAGACCGTTGAAACAGAAACACAGCACAGCTGTATCACGGCAGAAATAGACATGGTGGCAGTACTTCCCCGGACGAGCCCTCCACAAAGAACTCTACTACTACTTTTCTTATTATCCAAAATTTTACGTCTACAAATACTTTTTCGCTAGGTTTCGTGATCGCGCCTCTGATATGTTGTTGTTTATTTACAGGTGAAGTGTGCTACTTTGCGACGCTCATATAAATCGGAAGAAGGTGCAACTTCGAAAACAGATGAGGTTCACGAATATCATGAGATTTCCGACACTGATACGGTGAGTAAAATTTTATGAGCGAACTTTAAGCAGCAATATGTCGTATAGGGATACGACATATTGCTGCTCAATATACTACCTTGTTTCCTTCCTTGCATCCTTCGCATGAGCTAGCAGCCAACTCTGGAACTGTAAATATACTTACTTACATACTGTATAGGCGCAGGGAACGAATCGAATCTTGGCCTGCGTCTCTAAAACTCTCCGTATTACCCTGTCCTTGCGTTCTCTTATATGTACTAAATATAGTTACAGATTTTACTGCATAATTTCATTTCTCAGAATAATAAACAACTGTTGCAAATGTAAGCTTGACAATTTAAATAATTTCGCATCAACGTTTTAAATGTTTTTTAAACACAAAGCATTGTTGGTACAATTACAAGTTAAAACAGAAGAAGTGGTGTTTTATTCATGATGGATATCAGCATAAACGCATAATACAGTCCTTTTTAAATTTTCCATTGAATTGCTAAAATACTGTAGGTAAAATATGAATCGTGGCGCAATGTTTGGTGGAACTTTTCAGAACAACAGAATCTCATTGTACCATTTACACTGCTCTACATTACAGTACATTTAAATTTTAGATATTTGGTACTTCTCAAGAAAATTTAGGTCGATATCTAGAATTCATGTCAAATTGCCCTGTATTTATGTTAATGTCATCGCAACATTTGAATATCAATATAACAATGTATGAAATCATAAGTTCAAAATGACGATATGATGACGATAACGAAACAAATTTATCGTAAATTTGCTTTTAAAACTTTTTTGCAACGTAAGCGTAAGCGTAACGAATCGTTAACGCGTTTTTTGCATCTATGCGTTTTCTTTGTCAGACTTTCAAGATACGCTTACGGTACATGTCCTTCGGACCGGAAAATACTACAAAACTTTTACATTTTGCAAAAATTACATATTTTTCGGAGTATTTTAAAATATTTTATTTTAGTTTATATTTGAGTCCTCGTGCTATTCTCTGATGTTTATTATCTGTTTCAGGAGAGCAATGCTGATAATGTGAGAGCTGAAAACTTTGTACTGCCTGAAAGCCCTGGTATTCCGGTAAGTAAAATTTGTACTGGCTTAAAATCTACAATAACTAACACCAGCCTATATCAGTCCAGTCTATTTCCACATTTTTTATTAATATTATACCCACGCTGGACATGCGGGCTGGGGATCGCAGGACATAGCTTCTCTCACTGCCAACGCTGCTGCCTGTAGGCGGCCCGCAGACTTTGTAAGGGATTTAGCTACGCCAATATGAGACTGCCCTATGCCGCGTTTTGGGTTCCAAAGATGAAGGTTGAAGGTACATCCAATAAAATCTATCATAATACTTATATAATTCCTTCGAAGTTACGCGCAAAAAATTAAGAGACGCCAAAGAAGAGATAAAAGGACTGTCTGAAAGAGGATATGTGAAAGGAGTATGCACAGTTTTGAAAACAATATGTTGTGTCGACCCCGCCTATATAAACTCATTCTCATCGTGAAAGGAGGCTCTTCATATCCTTTCTAGTTTATATCATAAAGGCGTAAGTTTGTAAATAAATCGGGGTAATACGCGAGCGAAGCCGCGGGCGGCAGCTTATATGGAATTAAATTTACTTATGTATTTCAGAAAAGCTATGGTGACTTCAGTCAGAGCTTACTCGATGAGATGGAGTCCATGTTTCGTAGTCTCGACGACCGGAAGCGTTATGATCCAGTGAGTATATTCAGTTATGATATGAGGCAGCTTCACTGCCGCGCTTCGGCGAAGGTTCGTGTGTTACTTCTCTGTTTAGTGATAAGTCTAGTCCAATGTAATTTCATTTTAGTTATTGTCCGTTTTTGTTGTATATGTTTAAATTGGTGTGAGTGCTGTCGATATACGACTTACACATACGCCTCGAACCTTGAGCCATGCGCGAAAATGAAGCCTGTATCTGTAAGGCGATCAAGAATAATTCAACTTGACGTATCGTGAGCGTTACGTAAATTTTGGCCAATGACAGAGCGTTATTTTGGATTTACACTTTCTGAATTGGCCAGAGATTTATATGTCTATGATAGGAATAAACGTGGCCAGGGTCAGGTTTTGTAGGTAGCATTAGGCAGCCCGGTGATTCCTAGCACCCCCTACCATGCCAGCTACCAGCTGTAGAAGGTAGAGGAAGAGCGGGACGGCCGGGAACTGGGGGTCATCTTTAAGGTGCGTCGAGCTCAGGACAGGGCGCTCATTAGGGGAGGCTTATGTCCAGCAGTGAACTGCTTTAGACCGATGATGATGATACAGATACTTTTTGTAAAAAAAGTAAATGTATTTAACCACATACGGTTACATCAATTTACTTAACAGTCAATAAACATGTATATTAAACAGAGTCTAATCAAACTAGTCAATCGATCAGCCGTTCAACAGTCATATCCGTCTTCTTCTTTCATAAACAGTGCGAAGACGACTTTTGAAAAAACGTATAATAACAGCCTCCTCCATTGCTTCACTACCGCAGGAAACTACATAGTATTGACCTATAGTAGTACCATTAAAATTTCACTAGATATGGCATTTTCCAGCTTATTTTCTCTTTTTAGGGCTCTGTACCTCAAAAGGAACCCTTCTTTGTTTGTCTATCTTTCAAGACCTCTTTTCACAATAACGGGTGGAGATATCAAGTTAAATGCGATAGTTATAGTAGCTATACAGAGGACTATGAAAATAAAAATAAATAATAAATAAATAATGTGGGACGTAATCACACAGCATCATGTAGCCCCAAACTAAGCAGAGCTTGTATTATGGGAACCACATGATTGATATACTACACATATATAATTTTTTTGTAAATGGAGCAATTAAAAATATGGTTATTAAATTAAATATATTAATTGATATTAAATTGATACACCGATGACACTAAAAGGTACTCTGCGAGAAAATAAATCAGGATTAAATTAAATTAAATAATGCTGGACGTTATCATTATCACACAGCATCATGTAGCCCCAAATCAAGCTGAGCTTGTTTTTTGGGAACCACGTGATTTTTTGTAAAAACATACAAAGAAAACACCCAGTCCCGAAACAAATATCTGCAAAACATGCAAACATTTGTCCCGCAGCGGGAATCGAACCCGCAGCCTTCTGCATCTCAGGCGGACCTTCGTCCACTTCGCCACAGAGGCCGTCATCCTATTAATATTTGAAAAAACTTATGTATGTGAAATGTTTGTCCCTCTTTCACTCCAAAACTACTGAATAAATTGACCTGAAATTCTGCACATGTAGTTCTTTTCATAAGGCTACTTATTGTCCGGTTAAGCTTTAGTTATGCTATTATGCTTTATATCCAAGTATAGGCCGCGTCACGTTAAAATAACTCTGGCGGTCAAGCTGCGCATTTGGCGATTATTTGGTCTGTTTGGTGGTATGAGGTGTGGCGCGGGGCGGGGGGGTCAAGCGTCACTTGCTTGACGGTGCGCTATTGGTTCGTCCGTCAAGCTTTGCTCTCCCCACTATCGATCGCCCACTAAAGTTTTTAATCACGAAATGGTTTTACATAGAAAAAAAATTTATGACGTATATTGTTTTATGAAAAGAGGAGCTGAAAATAATGCAGTTGATAATTTAAAAACAACAAAATTATTTTATTTTTTGTGATTACACTGAATCAAACATTTATTTAATTCTATTTAATGATAATTCTATCCAATATATTTTTAAATAAAAGTACGTGCCAATAACTAATATACGAAGCCGCGAGCGAAAGGCTAGTTCAATAATAAAACAGTAGGCCTATATATGCGCAGATAACTCCCGCTTCCCTTTCTTCCAGCGTTCTTTTTACGTGACGTGGGCTAGTTTGGTATATTCCAAAGTTATGGCTTCCTTTGTTTTTCAGTAGCTACACGGTCGACATACCTGTCCTTACCACTACACCACCACACAACACCAGCCTATATCAGTCCAGTGCTGGACATAGGCCTCCCCTAATAAATTGGAATATGCTCATAATCCCCACGCTGGGTATGCGGGTTGGGGATCGCAGGGCACAATTTCTCGCACTACCAACGCTGCTGCTTGTCTGTGGCCAGGGGTCCTTAGGTCCCGTCTAAATTCATTCTAAGACTTCTTTATTCGCGGTCAAAAAGCCATATAAATATTAGAATGTGCAAATTATTGAATTAGCAAACAAAACAACGCGCGTACGCAAGCATGTCGACAAACCGTATCACGTAAAGCCTGGTATACTCGTAATATATATTTTTTTAATTAGGAAAACTATCAGCTAAACAATACGATTATACATAAAGGTATAACTAGAACAAAAAAGCCTTAGACAGTTGTAGTATTCTGTCACTATGAATGAATTAAACAGTCTGAGCTGAACCGCGGCCGTTTTACTTCAGAGTTTATATAAGCAGAGTTGTAGAGCCAATGAAATCGCGCAATTATGACATGATATTTTTGTGCCGCAATATGTAATTATCTCAATTGTCGCAAAACAATTATTTGGTTCTCGTTTTTTCTTTCCGCTCGTCTATGGTGGATTACTGGCGTTAACGGGTTGCTAGATCCATAGAAATGAGCACAATGTCATTTCTGACAGGTCGGGACCTCGAAATTATTCGTAGCTCAAAGTATCTAGGTCACACATAATCCAAAACCTTATATTTTAGAACGCATCATAAATGTTGTCAGTTTCTGTGACTGTGTGGTACAGGTATAACGCAAATACGTCACATCTTTATTGTTAAAATATAATTTATTGATCTCTCACATCATTTGTAACGGTAACGATGGTTTGTTTTATTTATTTATCAATTGCAAGATGATTTTATTTTGCGGTCGAAAAAAAACCCAGTTTGCCCGCATTATATTTTCTCCCACATTTGTATTTTAACATGTCAATAGTCTTGCATAAGTACATTTCACGAAATATTTTAAATATAATTTACAATAAAAAAAAAAAAAAAATATTTATTCAATAGGCACTGTAAAGTACACTTTGAAACGTCATAATTAATAATAATAATAACTTAATATAATAACCAAAGAGTTTGATTTGATTTTCTATTTGTAAATTTATGACAATAACATTTAACTAGTGACTATGTTTGAGTGTAATATTTGCTACCGCGTCAAAAGTGTTGGTCAAGGTAAAGTATTGCGCGTGCTGCTTGTCTGAAAGAAAGGACATCTGCCAAAATTGCCATTGCCAAAAATGCTGAAAAGGAGTATAAGATGGGCTTTTGCCTGCAGCTCGGGTTCTATTCAGATATAACGTATCTGAAGTTTGTTTCTGGTATTGTATGTGTACCATCATCATAATCATCATATAACAGTCAACTGCTGGACGTAGGTACGCCACTGATCCCAGCCCTCGGCTATTCTCATTCAGGCCGCGGTTTCGAAGTCAGCGATTGCGGGGCGGTGGCAAAGGCGGCGCGGGGAGCAGCGCGGCATCGCAAACTCGGTTTCGAAGCCATCGTCCGATCGCGCGGCGCTAGAGCGGCAAAGTGTTGTTTTAATGCAGACGCGCGGCACCGCTAGACTGGCGCGCATCGCTCGTACGCCGCTCCACTCTGCTCCCCGCGCCGCTGCCTTCGAGACTACTTCCATATTATAAATCTATACATTAAAACGTGCCGTTCCTCACGCCGCCGCTGCCGCCACCTCGTGCCTGCTGACTTCGTGTCCGTAGCCTCACTGTCTGCCAGCTACATTACGCTGATCGTCACTCCATCTAGCCAGAGGGTGCTCTACACTACGCTTACATAAACGGGGTCTCCCCTCAAATACCCGTTTGGACCGACAGTTGTCGGTTCTGCAGCATTGACGGCTGGCCCCCACTTCAGCCTGCTAATCTCTGAGCTATGCCAGTCGTTCTTTGTCGGATATTTTCATTTCTTATTCTATCTTAAGAGAAATTCTACTATGTGTACCATTGCTCATCTAAATAGGTTTAATCTTCAAGGCATGCATTCTCATTTATTATCATTACGTCGTGTCATGATTATAAAGGTATAATCTAAAAGAACATTAATTTAAAAAATTGGTGTCCAAAATAGTGTCCAGCAGATATTTTCTAGCTTTTGGCGACTATAAGGGTCAAACCTCTCTTTCGCTCGCACTATTCAACATTTTTGAAGATATAAGATCACTGAATGTAGTTATGCGAAATAGAAAACCTTCACGGCCTAGAAAATAATACAAAGTTTCAGCAAGAACGCACTAGACGGACAATGCGGGCAAGTCTGTACGGGCAGGGTAGTCGCCACATACACTACACAGACTCATCAGTTTGTTGTCTGTCTCTCAAAATTACAATTCTTCCCAGAATCATTTATTTTCATTAAAATAATTTTATTTTAATACCTACTCCACAGTTCGATACTATAAATCATAAAAGCATTCACGTACGGACAGGTCTATACGGACTCGTGCCCGCGCAGACAAAATGAGATCGCGCAGCGAGCAACGGACAAGTCTGCCAGACTGACTGTGACGGGTTCATTTCGTTGTCCCCCAGTCCCGTACTCCCCCGGTCGGTTCTCCCCCGATTTGCTTCAGGTACAATAAATTTTATCCGAAGTATTTTTTTTAGAAAAGTACAGACAGCACAAATGTGTTCGACTTTAGTAATGTAAAAAGTATAATATTGGATATTAGAGGACTTTTTGAAAAAAAATTATTAAGCTATTGCATAACTTCTATCGAGGGCCTTGAGCGCGGGGACCGAATCCAGAAATTCCGTAACGAAAAAAACCTCACGCTCCCCACTCCGACGGGCACGGAGGTGTGGCTTAAGGCCGTGCATTGTCTAACGTCGTTTCTTTTCGGCAGTCTTCGACACGGTGTTTGTGTGCGTGCAACTAGACGTATTGTACGACTCTACGAAGCTCGCACGAATCAAGACGATCACCACGCTCAAAAAGTGTAATTTGAATTAATATCAAAGAAAAAGAAATACTGCATAAATAAAATAAATAAATAATTATAATTGCATAAGTTGATACAAAATGCTATGCAATAGCTTTACCGCGGCAGTCCCCGAGTGCCACACGTCTTTTTTATTATTATTGCTAAGTGTAAATAGGTGCTGATTGTAAAATGTACTAAAATACATGCATAATTTCTAAGTCTTTATTACTAAATAATTCTCAGTTTTATATTTAAAATCAAATACATTTATTTTTGTTAACATGTTAACATTGTTCAAAAACTAGGTAACAGAGTAAATACATGCAAAATGGCAAAGCTCAAATCATAAAACTTTGTTTTCTCCAGTGGATTTGGTGAAATGAAATGCTAAAAAAATATTAAATTAAATCTCTACTTTCTTTAAAAAACACTTCTAGTCTATTTGCAAGGTAAAATTTTCAAATAGTTTAAAAACTAGGTAATATGAATAATTTAACAATTAAAATAAACTGCAAAACATGCAAAATCATCATAACACAAATAAGTATTAGTTGCCTATATTAGCAGGAAGTATTATACATAACATATTCGAACATGATAAATACATATATTAATAAAAGTGAAAACTAAATATAAAATGTAGTCTGAATCACTGTAGTTTTCGCCAGTACTTAATCTTAATGGACAAAAAAGTGTCGAAAATATTGATATAAACTTTACTTGCATCGGGGTACTACGGGACTGGGGGACATCGAAACTAAACTAACCCACTGCGACGGCCCTACACTAGCAAACATTGCACAGTCCTATAGTAGCAAGGTCTGGCGGGCATGTCTGCAGACTTGCCCGCGGGCTTGTCCGTCTAGTGAATTCTCCGCTTAATTCTTATTTTATTTATACTAATTACTTTCTAACTAATTAAAAAGAAAAGAATCAAATTTTTAATTAATGTAATTAAACTATTTCCCTTCTTAACTTTATAATTACACGAGTAGGTGTAGAAGTATAATTACACGTGAAAAAAATATAAATTGTAATGTAATAGTTATTAAAAATGCAAATTATTTAGAATTATATATATAACTATCTATACTTATAAAAAAAGAGGTAGAATTGTAAGTTTGTATTTATGTTTGTCCGAGCATAACTCTCGAACCGGTGATCCAATCTGCATGAAATTTTATAATATAAGGTGTATTTGAATTTTTTGCTGGGAAGTATTTGAGTTAAATCTGACAGGGGGCCATTAAGGTATGGGGTTCCAAAAGGGGCCAAAAAAATTAAACATCTAAATATATTGAGTGGGGTCTCATATGAATAGGTTTTGTTTGTACATTCAAAAAGGGTTTTTATTTTATTTCTTGAACGTATAGTTTTAGAAACATGGTTGTAAGTTCGAATGTTAGTTTGTTCGAATATAACTCTGGAACCGATGATCCAATCTGCATACAATTTAGTAGGTCGATAGGTTGTATTTGAATTTTTTTCTGGGAAGTATATGAGTTATATCAAACGATCAGAGTCATCAAGATACGGAGTCCCAAACGTGGCCAAAAAAATAAACTTATATAAATATATTGAGTGCGTTGGGTTTTGTGTGTACATTCTAAAATGGTTTTTATTTTAGTTCTAGAATATATCGTTTTTGAAGTAGGCCAATAATAGTAAAATTCAATAACCATTACAACATGAACTCCCATTCCTTAGAGTGTCGTTGTCATCGTAGTTCTGTAAGTTGAAAACGTGGTCAACAAACTTTTGTATTGAATCGACGGCCCAGGTTAGCCTTATTGGGTTATTGGGTATTATAAATCGCAGTATCAATGCCAGCTGATCCGCCTGCGTATTTTTAGAATAAAACGTAGCTATGTACATAATAGACTACGCTATCCAAACTATCCCCTAATTAATGTTATAAATGCGAAAGTAAATCTGTTTGTATGTCTGTCTGTCTGTTACATTTTTACGTCTAAACCACTGAACCGATTTAAAAAATTTCGTATAAAGATAGATAGGAAAAACAAGGCTACTATTTGTCGCGAAATTAAAGCTTGATGAGGTGAAATATGCCATGAAAGTTTTTATGGTGAACCAATCCTTTCTCAAGTTAGCGATGTAAAGATTCATCATACCTTCCTCTCTCCATAGTTTTGGCATGATAATAAACTCAAAAACTACAGTGCCGATTTCAAAAATTATTTCATCATTGGAAAGCAACGTTCACCCTGAGTAACATAGGCTATACTAATTGCTAGAAAAGATTAAAACTTAAGTAACGTAACCCAAGGTGTAAAATAAGTGCCCTAACCCGCGCGAAGCCGGGACTGGGCCGCTAGTAACTTATAAACTTTATACAGCCTGTTTTTAATTCGGTGGTTTAACCTGGTATGATACTCAAAATAGTTAAACACTCTGCCCTCTATCTCGAAAATGGTTCAAGATATTGAAAAAATGTTTAAACAAAAGTTGTAGAGAATTTAATGTTCTACAATATTTATTAAGATATAAATAGCATAAAACCCATAGGAAACAAGATATTTGCAATATTTTTTTTCCCTTTGACCTTGGAATATCTGTAGAAGCTAACACCCTACGATAAGTAGGTTTTGAGACAAGTTTTAGGGTGCTCTAATTACTGAAATCATAAAATCGATAGTTTGTAATTCGTTTTGGCGTTACTAACCGGGTAGGAAGCTACTTTAAATTCTACATCTAATCTTTGCTATAAAAAAATCCATTGTTAGGAAATTTGATTACATACATCATTGATTGTTATGAGAATTGGTTAGCCTGCAGATGGTTCTACCATATGCTACATGGTTACCATTAATTATGTTTGGAACGGGCCCTACGATGCAACGCCTTGCGTCCATTGATATATACTGTTACTATCGTAACCAGATGCGTAGTATCGGCCATAATGCGTAAAGGCTCATGGCTTGTCAGGCAATGTCACGGATCTTCTACTTCTTTCATACAGTGGCCATCTTGTCGTCGACCGAGTGACACATCCAAGAAATAGGCAAACAATGTGATGAAAAATTACTTTTATTGAACTCAATTGCGTAAAGAATCAGGGATTACTTTTTTCATGTATATCTCATTGATGTTTTGCTATAATCGCAGCAAATATTAAAGAAAATTTTGTTAAATAGTTCATGCCATGTAATGTTGCTAGCAAAAAATGTGCTGTGTCCTTATTATTCCGGGAGATTTTGATAAGGAATAAAATCTTTGTTAACCTCTTAATTTGTTGAAATATAAATGCATGCACAATATATACAGGAGAAAATTTAAGATCACTTCAAATAGGTTACTCACTTCTATTGATAAATGCCATTATCCATGAAATCAAACTCGAAATTACGATCACTATTATATGTTGACACAAACTAATACACTGTTATTTTATTTCCACAATCAAAGTTTACTACTTCGATCCACTAATATGATTAATGATAATATCACGTCATGACAAACAGTTATTTTCTAAACGTAAGGCAGGTTAAAAGAAAATACTAGATACTTTTTTGCATTTAAAGTGATAGCCTACACTTCAGGAAAAATCTAAGATTTGATAATTCTATCCTACTAATATTATAAATGCGAAAGTTTGTGAGTATGGATGTTTGGTACTCTTTGACGCAAAAACTACTGAACGTATTTAGATGAAACTTGAAATATACATTGTAGTTGATGACCTGGATTAACACATAGGCGACTTTTTATACGGATACCACGCTAGCGTGAAGCCGCGGGCGGAAGTTAGTATCCTGTAAAAATTCACTTACATTTTCGGGAAAAAAATCAAGATCAGGCAACATTAAGCTTTTTATTTCAAGCATTATAGCTATCTCTATAAAATCAACTGCCATTCTAAAAGTTTAAATAAAAGAGATAAATAAGTTTACTTCAAAATGACAATTAGTTTCAAAGCTACGTCTTCGCCATCAATAAGTGGTTACTATATTTTGACACTCTTTAAGGAGGTTTGCATCTCTTTTTATTTATCTCAATGCTAGCGTCCATCTACTTGAGCAATCATCGGTTAGCCTCATGCCTGTAATTCCAAATGCATGAGATGCATTCCTTCCTCTTCAGGAGCTGTTCATTTCATTCGCTCTTTAAAAAAAAACAATGATTTCAATAACATTTTACGTATTCACAGACCTTACTATGAGGTCTCATAGTGCGCGTGGATGCACATGGTCCCAAAAATCTATTCATAGTCAATACTGGAGTGGTGATCGACACTATGCGTCCTCAATAATGAACGCATACGTAGGGGATCTATATGAAGTAACGCATAGTGTCACATAGTGTTTAGGTATCTTGTGTACGAAACGGAATAAACACTGTTTTAGGTAGGTAAATCATGCTATAAACTCTATAATGTAATGAAATGACAAGAAAATGAAAAAAAAAAAAAAGAATGAAATTAGGCACATACGACACGAACAGCAACGGCCTCAACTAACGGCCAGTCAATCGAAAATCAAATTGATGTTGTTTTGTTACAAGTACAAGTACTAATAAGTAAGTGATAATGTTAGATAGTTGGTAATAGTTCCTCTATCATCAACAAAGTTGGTGAGCGAAACCAGCCACAAACCTTTTTGTAGTAGGTAATTAACTATAGATAAAACTACCTCCAAAAAAACAATAATAAAAGGTATTGAAAATTAGCAAGCGGAGCGAGTCGCGTATTCTTATAAAGTAGGTAAAGTTGAATTTCATCTACCTGCAGTGCAAATACGTAACGAAGGTAAAAAAGTCCTAAAAAATCTGGAAGACCTCATGATACGCAAAAAAATCACTGAGACCCGAAAAAGTCCCAAAACGGACCAAAAAGTCCACACCGGCAACCCTGAAATAAGTTTGATTAATGAAATGTGATTATCAGTCAACAAAGTGAAGTAAGTAACACAAATGACCCAATCACTGACCTCTATTCAACGCAGTGCGCTCGCTTAACTATAGTTCTTCCATCTTATTATTGTATTCTTGACATTTGAAACTCAATGCTGCCAACGTTCTTATCTAAAATAGTCCCAACCCAAAGCTAAATAGGTTCGTTTTGCAATCCGATTCCTTTTCGTAATAAATAAATGACTTTTCATAATTAGCTATGTTGCCCTAATAGATAAAGAGGTATCATACAGATGGATGACAAAAATAAGTTAATTGTATTATTTGCATATCAAACAACACTTTTCAATAATATGATTGATGAATAGGAAAATAATCCTAAATACATTAATATTTTTAAAAATGTTACCAAATGCGTTGCCAGTTGCTAATATAAGAGGATAATAAAAAGTCCGCCGAAATCAAATGAAGTCCGAAAATGGACCAAAAGTCTCCATTCAGAAACACTAATGGAAGTAGTGATTGCAGCTATTTAAATACTTAGTTTTACAAATCGATAATCGATTATGATTCTCGATTTTAGTTGTTTGATATAAAATACGTATTTTAAATTTTATGTTACTATCATATTTAGAAATGAAAATATTTAAAAATAGGTATTGACAATATAGTGGGGTTTTATATATATAGATTACATAGCAGGTATGTCACGTGGCATAGTAACTGCTTGCAAAAACTGATCGTCTGTCAAATATAATCTTTGGACTTCCCTCTGACTAAAATATTCCATTTTACGGATTCCTCAATCTATTATAATTTATTCCCTTAAAGATGGGCGTACTAAATAATATCTAAGGATATTCATATTGAGAAAATTCATGATGATGTTTGATCTTTGTTTTCTTCTGTTATACGTAAATAGTACCAGCTATATTAATAACCTACCTATATTAATAAAATTTATTAATTGTCGACCGACATCAAACTGGCGTCAGATGGTGAGTCTTCGCCTAAATTTATTAGGATTGGTTCTTGATCTCTTATGTTATCGAAAGTCACATCTCTTTCCCAATCCGATAATATTAATCGTTTGGTCTTTTCCACCACACTTGCCCAATTTTCAGGTGTCACTTGATTGCAGGTATTCTTTAGCAATCGTGAAAAGCATTTTTCCTTTGACGCATGCTTGCCACAGTTTTCAGGAACATCATTTTGACGTACCCTATGTTCAAACCTAAGTTATTTGACAAAAGAGTTTTCATGTCTTTTCCATTCAAAACTTTTTACGCCATTTAATTATATCATTTTCTTCTACAATATTAGCAATACAATTTGGACATTACCAAATTGTGATTAAAATAAAAATAATTATAGTTCTTGATGAAATTATTAATTTGTTGAGATATTAAGACCCAACAATGATAATTTATCGCTTACCAGGTTTTTAAAAAAATACCTTAGGGTAAAATGGGGTGTCAGTTTTTTTAGGGAGAATTTTTATGTGTAGGTAAAATATATCAAAAAAACATACAAAAAACGTTTTTCTAAGTAATGAATGCTACTAATATTTGAAAAATTTGACTAAACTCCACCCTAAAAGGGGTGAAATGGGGTAAAATGTTTCTATGAATAATGTTATTTCTTGAAATTCAGGTTTCAAACTTGGCATAAATGTTGTAAAATTTAAGTAATATGAGACAAAATGAGAGAAATCTAAAACTACCCCATCAAGGGGGTGCAATCGGTCAAAAATGGGTGTTAAAGTTTGCAGGGAATTTTAAAACGCGTATTACGATGGCTTAAAATTTTGTACGATCGGTTTAATTCCTCACTAAATTTTAATGGTTAAGGAAAAAACAAAGTTCCGTGTAGGTCAGCTAGTAATTGTAAAAAATATCTGTTTAACTTTAATAATACAATAATATTGGAAAGTTTGTTTCAAAAGTTTGTATGTGTGAGGATGTTTGTGGCCACTTAGCATCTTATCGGCTGAACGGATATGGATGAGACTTGGAATATACATATGTAGTTTGTGACTATTGTTATATAGGATACTTATATTATCCGTGTACCAAGCGAGTGGAGCCGCGGGCGGAAGTTAGTGGTTATATATATTCAGTTTCGTAATTGTATAAATCACATTAAAAAAAAACACAAAAGTTATAAACAAAGAGAAATAAAATACTATTTGATAAATGTCGTCTTATCTAAGTCTAAGATATGAACTCTGAACTCATTTTACGCGCAGAAAAATTTGATAGAAAGATAATAATCTTTAGTTCTGTAAATGATACTCCGCATATCGAACTGTGTCATAAAGCCATCACTTGTATAGTTGTATTGTTTTGTTATATTTCGACTATCAACTCGTTGAACTGTCAAAAAAGTGAATGACCTTTACATGGTAATTTTTTAGAACATTGCATCGTCATCAAACAGTAATTTTTCAGTGATTGCATTTATTTTAAAATTATTACTATGAAAAATAATGTCCATTGTGCAAATTCGATTTGTGTTAAATTTGGGAATATCTTACATGAACCAAATTTGTCAGTATCGAATTTCAATACGAAGTGACTATTATTTATATTTTTTTGCTTCCTAGACACTATCGATTAACATAGAAAGTTATTACAAAACCTCTGACCCGCCTGCGACTTCGTTTGCATGTATTGAATTGACAAATTTAGAATTTTTGGATTTTCGACATTTCCTTATTTTCTTTTTTCCTAAACCACCCCGCTTTTAAGGCGAACGAAATAAACAAATAATTATTAAAATCGGACGAGCCGTTCTTGAGCCTTTGCTAGCCACATGCACGGCCATTGGTTTTCATATATATAGATAAATGGCATTCCCTATAAAAGTCGTTGCATCCTCATTGTACAACGCTCGGTCAAAGCACGGACTCGAAACGCTCGTCTGCTCGCAATCACACGTGCAGACAAATGAAACTTTACATCCATTTAGATAACTTTAATTATATTTTAACCTCACAATGACCGAGATAATGAAATGCCTAGATTTTAAACGTAAACAATGTAAATAAGCACACGTAATCATCAAAATCCATTAGCTTATGACAGTGTTTTAATATATTGTGACTAGTTATTCATAGTGCATTTCGCGAGAGTGATGTTTCAATTCGTACACGAAACGAGTATGCAGGTGATGAATAGATTGCGTCGGTTAAGTGAGAGGTGTAAGCAGAAGTATGTTCTCATAGAAGAGGACGAGGTCTATCTCAACTCGTAAGTTTATCATGTTTTTCATACTCATTCGCTTACAGGGCGCGCCGGGTAAACACTTTGACATCGATTCGGCTATCAGGTTCGTGCGCTTTCTTTATTCTTTAGAATCTTATTTAATTGCATTTTTGTTTTAAAAATATTAATCCCAATGTAAATTTAACAAAAATGTTGAAAGTAATTATGAACATAAAGAAATATCTATCATTTTATTTTCATGTATTTTTTAATACTATAAAAAAATCTCATTGATTTCTCCTTTTTTGTCCGTAAATATTTGGCCAAGTAGAGTAAAAAAAAAATCGGTCTCACGGTGATTATGATGGATTAAGAAAATACCTTTGCTCTTTCAGATCTCATACGCTGAGTAAAATGGAGAAGAAGAGAGGCTTCCAGACTAATACAATGAAGCCGATGTCCGCCCACGATGAACGAACTCTTGACACAGCGGTCGCTATGGCCAACGAAATCACCACCAAGTGAGCATTCAAATAAGTTATTTATTCATATTCATATAGCTTATTTCTACAATACGGCATACAAGTATACTTCAACACAAAGTACTAAGTGCGGCCACGTGAACACCGCAGGCTCCATAGCTTGCCTGCCCGTACAAGGTGACAACACGCCTTTGTTTGCGATTAGCAAATCTTGGTGCAGCAAATGTAGATCGTGATGCAAGGGCAGCAGCAGCCACCGCAGAAACCTTCCTGTGATACCTATTAACTAGAATGAACTGACACCTAGACTGAACTGAAACCTATTTAGCTAGAATATGAGAATGAAATGAGTAGACCCAGATTTGACGGCTGATGGATGTGAGTGGAGGAAATAACATGTTGCGCTGACCCCACCTAGCGTGGGACAATGGCAGAAAAATGATGGCGAATGATCTACGCCTAAAGGTCAACAACATATTTTTTTCAAAGACTCGAAATTTATAGTTTTTCATTGAAGAAATGACTTGTAAAGTTACGCCATAATTTGTCTAAAAAACTGGTGAGGCAGCCCTAGAACCACTGATTTTGGAAACGTGTCCTTGTTTTATACTTGATGATAGTTGTACCTCTGCCTTAGTTTTAGGCCTGCCACACAAACACAACACAAAAATAAACTTTACTTTAACTTATGGAGAAAAGATTTGCGTAATGTATTTTTAACAGTTTATCACAACTTGTGAACAACCATGGTCCTGATCTCTTCCTTTTGGAATACGAATTCAAACTTGCAGATGTATGGGAATAATATAATGGAACTTATTGCAGGTCTATGAATGATCTGGACGGAGAGAAGCTTCCAAGTTCGCCGAGCGACCGTTCAAAATTCCACTTCAAATTTCCGCAGCTGCATCTACATAATAATCATCCCCATGACTTGGATAAGGATAAGGAGCCTCTAGGTTTGTAATTTTTTAACTATACCATTAACCCCTGATTTATAACATCATAACCAAATGTCATTTTATAACGCTCGATAAAGTAATCTTGTTCCTGTCATTTAAATGTAAATAAAAAGAGGTGACATGATATTTAACGCCATTTTTTAGCTATCTGAGGTTTATATAACTGTTATGAATATGACGGTTAGCATCTATTGGTCTTAGTGTCCGCGCAAACGAGCCACACGCTACAGCCACAAACGCCGCGACGAGAAGCTAAAAGCCTCGACAAAAGTGGCTGAAGCGCGCGACAGCCACTTGTGACAAGTGGTCGACACTTGCGTTTGTGGCTGCTACTTTTTTAACCCATGCGCGCAGTATCATAATCGGGTCTGACGAAGGAGGTTTAATTGCGCTGCTTCTGATAAAAAAAAACATCGTCGTAGAAGACAAAACCGCAGGATATATACTACAGGATATTACTAGATATATCCAATTTTAACAAACGTACAAAAAGGTAACGAGCATTTCAATAATCTTCTAAACCATCCAAATAAGATTTTCAATCATTTTCGTTTAAGTATATGTACATTTTGGCAACTACTTGCTTTATTAAATGATGGATTAATGCACCACGACACCAACATGCTTAAAAGCATCGCCCCTGCGGAAAGACTAGCTATCAAACAATCACCAGTTTAAACTCTGTAGAACCAAGGGCGTGTTTACACTAGGGCCAAGAGGGCCATGTCCCAGGGCGGGGCTGCGAGATGCGGTGCAAACCGCACCTCAAGTTTAGAGCGCCGAAATTGGAATCCCAAATCGCAGGACGGAATTGTATCTCTGATTTAAATAAGTCTATATCCATATCAATTTCAATCAACAACAGTGTACGTGCTTCGGTGCTTCGCTTTCGACTCGAACAGATTATTTGAGGTAAGGGAGAGAGGGGTGAGGAATCGCGCGAGTGGCGGCGTTTTGTATCGGCGTTTATTGGCCGGTGCGGGCCACAAGACGCAAGAAGCGGCGATTTGTAGCGTGTGACGGCTTCAGCCTTCAACCTTGTGCGCCCTGAGTCCTTATAAAATAAATGGAAACTACAAGAAATATGCCAGTGGCCGCGCTTTGTGGCCAGTAGCGTGTGCTCCGACGCTTACTCATAAAAAATCTTACAAATAAACGATACTCAAACTATTGCCATCTCTTAAAGATGGATATGGGCAAAGACAGGAGCTAATTATAATCAATGGTTAAAATAAAGTAGCGTTTATAAGAATTTATGTGTGTATGAATGATTCCTATGGACTCCAAAACGATTTTGATAAAATTTTCAAGCAATCTTCAGATTAACCCAGCGGGTAATCCTATGTTTGGCAGCAATAACGAGCAGATGTTTTTTTTGTTTTTTTCTTCCTCCCCAATTCATCTAGCTATAGATACCTAATAAGTGCTTCCCGTACGAAACCGGGGCGGGTTGCTGGTATTATATGATTAACCTAGTCTATTTTATTGCACAGCAAAGCACGCAGAGCGACGCAACTTCAGCGAGGAAGCAAACAGTGTTCCTGATATTCAGGTATTTTTTTTACTAAAATTAGCCTTATCATCGTGCCTTGATAAAAATCACACTATAAATGCGAAAGTTTGCGTGTTCGTGTGTATGTTTGCTCCCACTCAACTCTATAATAGCTGAACGGATTTGGAATTCTCTGTCTTCCGCGTGAAAAGTATTATAGTGCGTCTACTTCAATTAACCGGAATCTTATTGAAAAAAGCCGGCCTTATAATTCTTTGCCTTCACCATACAAAAAGAAATGAGATCCATACAAAACCATTTTAACAAATGCAAAAATTATGCTCTTCGGGGAGTACTTCTGTTGCCACACAAAAAAGTTCTGAGATCTAGTGTGCTACCAAGTCAGAAATTCTCAATAAAACTTCCTTATCTAATCATCTTGAAACAATTACTTAAACCATTATGATTTTTTATTACTTGGTTATTTTGCAGCAAATCATTGATAAGAGGCTAACAAATTGAATTTTTAATATAATAGATTTACATCTATTACTAACGTGACCAAACCAGAAACTCTGGCAAGAAACTCTGCTTGGCTTATATTATTGATTGAAGTTAAGGAAACTTTAACAAAAGAAAAATCTATTATACCAGTCTTCGATACAAATCACATCCAGTGGATCGATCACCGGGATCGATATTTGAAGCCATAAGCGCCAATCCACGCCATGGGTTTCATACCCACAGCGTCAACACGTGAAATGAACTGTTTGTACATTTCACGTGTTGTCACTCTCAATGCTTAAGTTCGTAGTATTTTTTGTGTTAGTTTTTTTTTTTAAATAAGAATACGCATACTTTTCACAATGTTGTCCAATCATACACACAAAATTTTAGGAGAATAGGATTAGTAGTTCCAGAAAAATAAAATGTATGTATGGAGAAATCATTTTTCTCGAAATCCTCCATACAAAACGCCAATCTCATAGGTTACCTAAAATTATATTATTAGTAAATATATTTTGTTACATACTACTTTGTACTGTCAAATACTTACTATCACGCATGTCTAGTATATATTGTAGTTATGTATTTCTTCTCTGTATTATTGTGTGTGTGCTTTTGAACACATTATACATATAAATTTCCAGTCAACGATAACCGAGGAGAGTAAGATGGCATACACAAGTCTGATCGAGGACCCTACACCAACGTCGTCATTGATTTCGCACATGGTAGACTCTAGGATTTCAAAACCCGCGACTATACCGAAGCCGACTCCACGAGGTCACGATTCGCATCCTCACTTCCATTCGCTGCAGAAACCCGTCAGAAACCGGTACGTAAATTGATCTTCTGTTTCGACAGCAATAACAACTCTAGCCTCTATAATCTCCACGCTGGGCATGCGGGTTGGGAATCGAAGGGCAAATCATCTCGCAGCCGACGCTGCTGATTGTCTGCGGCCAGAGAATTTACTCGCAGCTGGGCCAATGTTAGCACATAAAATTCTATTGCAGAATAAAATAACGATAAAATTAAGTTTTTCTTGATAAAACTTTCATATCACTAGCTTTTTACCAAATAATTACCGTACAAAAGAGCTATGGACTAATGTATGATTCGAACTTACCGGCGCGCGTCGGAGAGCATTTTATAACATGCAAAAGGAAATTGAAACATCCACAAAGCAGTAAGTTCCTTATTTGCATGCAATTTACGCAGCTTTGAGCTTTGTCAAAAACTGACATGAATAGATCCGTAAGCAGAAATTGCATGCAAATAAGGAATATAAGTGCTTTGTGGATGTTTCAATTTCCTCTAGCATGTTTTAAAGTGCGCTTTGATGTTCTCCGATGCGCGCCGGTAGGTGTGAATCGTACATAAGACAGTTAATAAGTATTCTGCTATAGTTTCGGATTTCCCCAAAACTGTCCCAGTTAAAAAAACAGGTAATCTTTACCTTATTACGAATTTTTACGTAACCAACCACCAATTAAATATCCTCCCCCCCCCCCCCCACACTTCCTTATTATGCACACGCGCATGCGCACACCACACACACACACACACACATACACACACGCATGATATATTACCCTGGTCCTCATCTAACATCAATTTTATGTTAACTAAGTATTAGCTATTAGTATGTTTCCTTTGTTTATCACAAGTATCTTAATTATTTCTGTTTTTCTTGCCATATCACTTGCACTTGTCTCACCCAATTGAATATAACAAATACCTTCCTGTGTAAAGTAACTCGAATTCCAGAGTCCCAAGACACAGGCTTACACGCCTAGTTTGGGCCTTGCTGATAAATTTGTACTACTAAGGAATTGTAATCATCTCTGTGTGTTTGTAAAATAACTATTGTAATAATGTACCTATACAACTGTTTGGCAATAAATACATTCATTTATACATTCATTTCTGCAACACGTCTATAAAACCCATGAAACCAAAATTTTAAAGGTGAATTATTAATTTTTCAGGCCGCTATCCACTGAAGATGCAGAAAAAATCACAACTAATGTACGTATTTATCCTACCTTCTCTCTTTCGTTAGTGTCGAAACTGTTTTAGTAAATTCGTTCAGTTCAGTTCAGTTATGGCGTGAAAGTAGAACAAATATTTAACAGTTCACATGTTAATATTTCACAAACATTCGAATAGAAAATTAGTTGGATAACATCATCGAGATACACGAGCAGCCAATCAAGCTTGTGTAATTGTCACGTACAATATGGATTCCACGCGCTAGTCGAGTCGCATCGCAACCAATCCGGACCAATCCGAAGGTATAAAATAAAACCAAAAATTCTAATTTCGCTTTCATCATCAGACCCTAATCTCCTTATTACTATATAACATACAAGCTTTTGCCCATAGGTTTGCTCGCAATACTTTTTTCTGGATAAAAGGTAAGGCCTATGTCCTTTTCTTTTCACCACACAACAAAATCAGCCCATTCAGTCCACTGCTGGACAAAGGCCTTTCCTATAAGAGAGGGGATATGCCCATAATCCTCACGCTGGGCATGCAGGTAGGGGATCGCAGGGCACAGCTTCTCACACCGCCGACGCTGCTGTCCGTGAGCAGTCACGGAACTTAGCTGTGCCGACGTTATAAGCTGTCCTATGTTGCAATCAGCCGATTGCCAGATCCTCAATTAATTGCAGTAGTTTTTTTAGTAGGTGAATTGAATTTCATCTTCTTAATATATAAAAATGTAAATAAATTAATAAATAATTAAAATACAAAAATGTAACTAAGGTTAAAAAATCCTCAAATAAATTAATAAATAATTTAATGGTTTGTTTGTGTTGGAGTGGCAATTTTAAATGGGGACTTATCTACAAATCTTCTCCTCTTTTTATTCTTTCTCCTGGCTTTATACCATGTTTATTGGTCAGCCCTCCTAGTACTCATGCGCCTATGATATAAAATATAAATAATACTGTAAAATCATTTTAAATATGTGTATTTTGTGTTGTCATGCATAAAAATAATGAACTTTTTTGAGAGAGGCGAAATTACGGTAGCATAAGCTACCGTAGTCATATAGCTATGCTAAGTGGTACATTAGTAAGAATTACGGTAGATCTACCCTAATTACGGTGTAGTTGGAGACACTGACACTACACGCGTCCCCGCGCCCGTCCTGCCCGCTCATGATCTTTTCGGATACAGTGCATATAACGCACGTTTTTCATTGCTGTCATCTCGGACCGGAAAAAGACGGCCCGGAATAGAGAAAAGTAAAAAGTTGGACGGTAATATTGCAGGTAGTGCACAAGCTACTTTATAAGTTCATTGTATGGTCTGCCATATCGGCACGGAAAAAATCGGATTGCCGGGGAGTAAAATTCCTTGCAGTGCAAAGCGCCCTTATGGTGCCGCTTTGTCCGCCCGTCCGTCCGTCCGTCTGTCTCACCTGATTATTTCAGGAACTACATAAGCTACTGACATAAAATTTGGTATATAGATTTAAAATGCGCTAACTGATATAAGATTGCCAGTAAAAAATAAAAAAATATTTTCATTTTCTTCATCACCTCATTTCACCCCCTCAAAAAGTTTTCTTATGAACTTTCAAGCAAATCGCACCACGTGTTAAGATTTTCCCTTACAAACTTTAACATTTCATTGCACCTCCGTCGAAGGGAAGTTGAAATATTGATTGATACTAGTCTTTATCAATTGTATGCAATAACACATTATATAAGGATTTATGTTTCTAAGCACAAGGAATAAGGTTAATCATACCAACGTTTTTACCCGTTTTCACCCTCTTAGGGGTTGAATTTTCTAAAATCGTTTCTTAGTTAGCGACAGTCAAGAATTGCCTGTACCAAATTGCAGATCTCTTAGCCTTGTAGTTTCTGAGATTTCGTGATGAATATGTCAGAGAGTGGAGTTCACTTTTTTGTATGTATGGGTAGAAGCGCCTAGTCCTGTTAAATAGAAAATCAACTTGATGTGGATGGTAGTTAGGAGTACAGCTGAAGTTAGGGCTATCCATTCCATCCACTGAATAATTGCAATTTTTACGTTAACTAACTTTTAATTTTAATTTACAGAGCACAAACGAACTACCTCTACCTCCGCGCAGCACAAAACCGAAACTCGTCGACAAGCCACGTCACATCCGCAAGCATCCGCTCAAACTGCCCGCTGTCACACCAGAGCCGACCAGACCAATCATATACCAGAACGCACTAACGGCAATGGCTATGCTCCACCCGAAGAATGGCATAGATGTATGTGATGGGCTAGATAAGGTTGAAACGAATAAAGTTGATACCAACCCTTTTAGTTCAGCTAACCCGTTCAACCGTTATATGGACGATGTGGACTGTGGCATGAATTATAATGCCGGCTCTGATGCCAGCGATGAGAATGAAGGTGGATTGATTAAAGGTAATGAATGAGGTATTTTTATAGTCGTGTGGTTGTCTACAAATCATATGACTTTAGCTAGGAAATAATTTTTGAGCTGAGTATGAGCTATGACCTGCAATTGACTGCTATAGGTTGTTGTTTATGAAATAATTTTACGGTCTCATCTTGGTTCGTTTAATAGTGTCGTATCGGTTACATATTATTAGTTATTTCTTAGAAGTTTAGGGTATGCTTATTACATGCGAACACTAAAATGTTTGGCCAAATGCTTCTTGGGCTCCATTTCATACTCATTATTTATCAATGTAGCGTTGTGGATCGGGGTGTAAGGGGTTCTAACCTCCATCTTTGGAACCCCAGCCAACTTCACCTGCCCGTGGTGCATCCTGCTAGTTAACAAATGGGGCTCTGGCTGCCGGCTGATTGCAGCATGTCGCAGCCTAATACTGGCACACTATGTCCAGCAGTAGACTGAATATGCTGGTGTTGTAGTTGTTGTTCACCAATTTTAATATTCAATATACAGACGGCCTCTGTGGCGCAGTGGGCGAAGGTCCGCCTGGGACACAGAAGGTTGCGGGTTCGATTCCCGCTGCGAGACAAATGTTTTCATGTTCTGCAGATATTTGTCTTGGTTCTATGTATGATATGTATGTATTTACAAAAAAAAAATACATATGTAATATATCAATCATGTGGTCCCATAACACAAGCTCTGCTTAGTTTGGGGCTATATGATGCCGTGTGATAGTCCAGCATTATTTATATTATTTATTTAATGTTTTTCAGACTGCTCGGACCACGTGTCTGTTGAGGATCTTCTGGAGTTTGCCGATCAGAAGCCGTGTGGGCGACAGCGCGGCGTCGAGTCCGACGAAGTCAGGATAATGAGCAAAGTTCTCAAGCAGCAAGTAAGTTATCACGAGCTATATCGCGAGCTACTCCGTTTGTGTCATATCTATCAGTCCACGTTTATGTATGTTACTCTTTATAAAATCTACATGAACGTCTCATCATAATACTATCTGTTAAAAGTTTATAATAATCGGTCTAGCTGTTTCTGAGATTACACGGAAGCAAAGATACAAAAAATTAGGGACGTTTTTGGGTTGTGTTATTATTAGATTTGCCTAAGTGATATTGGTGAATCTTTTTGTTGAGTTAGCGTTAGTAAGATTGGTTAACCTCATAACAAATCACATTTATTTCCGTTGCTTTTAATAGCCTTATGCTATCAAAGATGCCAAGGAAATAAATTGTGGTAGGACGTTGCATGCGCTAAGTATTAACTGATCATAATAAGAGTAAATTTTACCAAGCTAAAGCTGAATTGGAAAAGAAACAAGGAAATTCTTACGTCGAAAGAAAGGTCGAGAAAAAAATCATATAACCATGGAAGAAGAATCAAAAGTGACAGGTAAAAATTATATTCTGTTTTCGGGAGCCAACCACGTTATAGTTACAGGTTATAGGAAAAAGTTTCTAAAGTGCTGCGAGATGGCTGGCCCGCAACATGTTTATTTCAACATGAAAAACTTCAATTTTCTTTTTTCTATGTGTGGCGTGAGGGCGTCGCATCGTGGTCATATCCATGGAGTTTTTATCCATGGGTGTGCTTGCCCTGAACAAAAAATTGTGCCTTATTTTTAAATGGCCACCATTTTTGTTTAAAGATATTTGTAAAACAAAAGTAGTAGTGAGTATTACAATATAATGACGAATAAAACCAAAACTAGATATTAAAATCGGCCATTTAATAGAAGCCCATCTCCTATTAAATGGCCGATGAAAATCAGGAGGTGATAATTTTTCGATAAAATTTCATGTTTAGGACCTTCAAATATCGCTACAGGGACACATTGACACACAGACACATTGTATATATACAAATCTATTGCCGTGCGTAAGTCTCACATGAACTAGAAATGGCCGATTTAAATATTTATTTATGGTTTTATTCAGCTTTAATACAGGGCAAGGTAATAAGAAAAGGTAACTCAATAGAACAGGCGAAAACTTTAAAGTAGTACATTTGTATGGAAATTACCACTATGTATTATAAAAATAATTTTGAAGTTGTACAAAGTTCATCGGGTCATCTAGTACATAATTAATTTTGCTTATTTATGGTTCATACAAATAATGATTACCTTTGCGCTGTTGCGCAATCTATTTGCACTGTAGTAATCAATTTTGACTTTTTACATTGCTTCGGGTCAAATGCGGCCAGGTTTACTAAAAACGCATGCTGTTAGTAACTGATACGAAACTAAATAAATATTTATATAACGTTATTTCGTCTAGTAACTAGTTTTCTCAGTCACTTAGGCCAGCAGTAGCAAAAAGAACATCACGTTTGTTGTCATTATAGATTTCGTACGAAATTTGATGAATTGTGATGTAGTAGATGAGTAGGAATGTGACTGGACGCACGGTAGGGAGACGGATTGTGTGAAAGATGATGTGAGTATGAACGGAGTGAATACAGAGTTGACGGCTGATATTATTGAATGGAGAAAGAAAATGATGTGCCGACCCCACATATAGTGGGAATATCACAACAATACCAGCCTATTCAGGGGTGTAAGGGGTCTAACACCTATCTCCGGAGCCCAAGCCAACCTCATCTGCTCGTGGTGTACGCTGCTGTATAACAAACGGTGCTCTGCCGGCCGGCTTATATCACTTTTTTCCGTGTGATTGCGGTATAGCGCAGCCTAACAACGGGCAGCAGCGTTGACGGAGCGAGAAGCTGTGCTGTGCGATCCTCAACCCGAATGTCTAGCGTGGGGATTATGGGCATATAGTGTCCAGCAGTGGACCTAGAGTGAGATAAAGACAGGCTAATCAATGATGTCGGATTTCTTCAGATATTGCTTATTACTCTAACCTAATGAGGGAATTTTTCCATACACGTACCATCATCTTGAAAATAGACTAAGTAGTACAGAATCCCTCTGACTTGATCAGAGGCTTTTTCTTCAAGATTTGTTTTGTGGCTCAAACCACTTATTCAATGGTTTTTAATTTAAGGCTAACTACCTACCTATCTAACTGTTCAAGGGGATGGATCCCTTGATGTCTTTTGTTCCTTTTATTTTCGTAAGGATGGAGTATAGACAAGTATTCTTTATTCCACTTTTCTTAGGTTTAACATATTGAGGTTACCATGTAGAGATTCAGAGATAAGTCTGAAAATGTGTTTATGTACTCACTCTTTGACATTATAGCATTCCGCCAAAACATATTGGTTGCAAGCCCATCATCTGTTATTGAAACGCTAACCTAGCACTTTGCGAAATTAACATAAACAAATGTAATATTTTACTTTAACTATTATTATTATATATTTCTTATATTGACAAGGATTAGGTTTTTAAACACAACTCAAATAGATAGACCTTACCTCACAGATTTACTATAGATGTACTTTAAATACCACTGCTCGGCTAAGCTCTCCCGTTCATTTTATTAATTTTATTTGTACATAAGAGTGATTAATATTACCGAAAAATAATTGGTGTCTCGAAAATAAAGTCAAGAACAATTTGACGCAAATGGCGCAACAGTTTTTCGATCGGATCCGAAGATAAGTGCGTTTTACTGAAGTTAGTATTGATTTATTTTCTTGTAATGCATTAGATCGCATCACAAACATTCATACTTACCATTTTCAAGATTGATTCATAGTAGAATTTATATAGACCGGTTTTCTATATAACTTGTGTTTTAAATTGTGAAACCGATAGTAGGCATTTCTGCAAGACAGTAACCAAGTTTTTTTTTATGGGAGTGCGCGCGTTGGACAAAAATCGGTACATAATGTATTCTACCAAAGTACTCCAGTTATTTGGTAGTTTTGCCAGAAAAGTTTTCCGAGTGTTTTGAAAATTGGTAATTTCAGGATAAATTGATAATTTTATAGATTTCGATGTGCTCTTTCCGAATTTCAACTTTGCCATCTCGATCGTAGTTTTTTAACAATATCTCCTTTCCGGCTCATTTCATGATAAAAACTAATGTTACAAAATGAAACTAGAAAAAAATTCCTACAATTTATGATATTATCTGTTTTTGTAAAATCAATAGTTTTGGCGTACGAGCGCCGTAATTTTGCCCAATTGACTAAAGGGGCATTTTTAGGGCATTTTTAGTGAGAAAAATCAGGCACACATTTGTTCAAAGCGCTCCCATATAAAAACTCCTTTACATTAACCGACGGGTAGGATCCGTCAGTTAACTTATGTATGAATTGGTCAAATCGATAGTTTACTTTTCCACGAGAGATTAAATACTAACGTTATATTATATTATTAATTTATTAACGGGGGTATACCTACAATCTACATCACGAATACTCGTACTTTAAGGCGACTATACATGTCAAACCTCCCTCTCGCTCGCACTATTCAACATTTTTGAAGATATAAAATCACTGACTTTAAGCAAAATAGCAAACCTTCACGGCCTAGAAAATAACAATACAAAGGTTCAGCAATAATATAATTTTGATTCTATCACGTTTTCTTACCAAAAAACTTGTACCAATGTGATCAATTTTGGTAAAATAAAATTGGTAGGAAAACGTGTTGGGTTTTGTATCTTCTAAAATGTTGAGTTGTGCGAGCGAGAGGGAGGTTTGAAATGTATCGTCACCTTAAGAGGAATCATCCATGAATCATTAGTAGATTCTCTTTAATTTTAGTCTCCATCAAGCCATAAATAGTCATTCGTAGTTAACTATGACGATCTCTGTGTTGCAGTGGGCGAAGGCCCGCCTGAGACGCAGACGGTTGCGGGTTCGATTCCCGCCGCGAGACAAATGTTTGTGATCTGCAAATATTTGTCTCGGGGCCGGATGTTTTCTCTGTATAATAAGGATGTTTATATAAAATACTTATGTAGTGTATCTATCATTGTTTAGATATTCATAATGCTACTTCAAACCGGCGTGTACTCTCTATATATCTGTGTCTTAGTACCTAGTATCTGTGCCTGTAGTTTCGAAAATGAGTTTTATAGCATTGTATTTAGATTCATTATGTTGATAAATTATTGTCAATTGTAGACTTTGGCTAGTTTCATTTAATTGTCCATTAGGATTCTTCTGGGTTTCAATTACGTTCGTTAACCAGCAACGTCTCGTTTCTTTTCGTAAAAATAACAGAAAATAGCCAACTAGCTGTCTGTTTCGTTCCTTCTACGTAGTGGCCTACTCTGTTGTCGGAGTTTTTAGGCCGCCCGAAAGCCTCCGATAAGGCTTAACGATTGATTTAGCTGCAGCCAACACCTTAACGTGCCTTCGAAAGCACGGAAACGCTCAGATATTATCACTAACCGGTCACCCATCCAAGTAGTGACCAGATGGAGTGTTTCTTTATCAAGATGATCTGCTAAAAACACCGAAATAAGCCAAGCCACGGGCGCTTCACTACGAGTATCTGGTAGAAAATGCTAACAGCATTGTGGTGTGTCGACGTCAGTTAATCCTATCCTACAAATATATTGAAGGCGAAGGTTTGAAAAAGATGTGTTATCTTTCGTCACGCTATAACTACTGAGCGTATTGTGGTGAAATATGCACTTTGTAAGTAAATGTCAGGAGTAACATAAATACTACTTTTTACGCAAGTATCAAACGAAGCCTCGGACAGTAGTTTCAATTTTGGGGAGAAACGATTTGTCATTGGTTAACGAGTAATTTGGAACCCTCCCTTAGCGTTTTGACTGCTGTAAGCACAATCACAATTTGCCATCTTTCGAAGGACATGGTACCCTGTGCTTTGCCATTTATGTCTTAAGGTCGTCACCAAAGAAAAATTGCCAACTTTCTTGTTTTCTACAAGTGTTGGTAACAAACGTTTCTGTAATTACCTTGGGTACCTTGTCTTGGCAACAAAAATTGTCAAAAATGTCGGAAATTGTGTTACGTTTTTGCCGGTAAGCGTTAGTAATTTTTTTAATTGTTGGCGACTCGATGTATGTATAATGGAAACGAAAGTTGGTGGTTTTCTGGAGAGTTGCAAACAGTTGGAAACAATAAAATTGGCAACAATTTCATTGAAAACGCATCTTTATACAGCACTACTACTACTGCAGTCAAAATGCTAAGATATGTCTACAAATGTGCGCTTTGGCATTTTGATTACACTAGACGCGTGTATGTTCAACATCTTAGCGTATAAACAGTCGAATGACTGATTTTATTATTTCCCAGATCTATGCTTCAACTAAGGTCAGTAAAGCAGGTGCAAAGTGCTCGTAAAAGAGGAAGCTTGTAGTGATTTTTTCACTTCCAAACTTCGAGCCATTATGTGTTACTCATCTGATAATCGACATCAATTTCAATGAGACTCAAATCTCAAATTCTTATTGGTAGAGTTTGCTTTCAAATTCCTCCAATGAGAAACCATTAAAAATCACTGATAATAAACTTGAAGTTTTCTGGCAATCGACGTGTTACGTTATATGCCTGGTACTAGCCTTAGGTGTTACTTAGAGATGGGAAATTCAGGATAAAAGTTATACAACGTATGCCCTTAATAAATTTAAAGTTGAAAACGCATGTTGAAGTTAAAAGCGCACAGTTAGTACAGTCGTCTACCATTTTGTCGTGTCATTTACGTCTCAAGTATTATAGAATACCTGTAATACTAGAATAAGGAGTTGTTACCAATGACAAGTTTTGTTTCAGGTGACACCAGAGCAGTGCTTGCAAGCACTTGAGGTAAGCGACTGGAACGTTCATCAAGCTATCAAAGTGGTGCGGGTGAAGAACTCGGCGGAGCGGGAAGCTTCGCTAGAAGAATGCGCTGAGTCACTGGTCAATGCCGAAGGAGACGTTGTCAAAGCCGCTGATTTACTTACGAATAAAGATAAATGAAATATTTTGGTTTTATTTATTTACTCAATTCTTCTTTTTCCCCTAATGGCTTCTGGCTTCTGTCCCTGAACGGCCTTCCTAGACTCACTGGAAAATACTGGAATTCGAGGCTTGCGTGAGCATGGATGAGGTCTACAATCGTCCGAGCTTTCCCAGGAGATATGATTAATTCATGTCGTATTTGGATGAACGCGTAATAAACATCCCAAACTAAAATTTGGTTCTGATTAATGATGGATCTAGCTTCCGCTCGCGTATCCATTTGTCCTTCCCCCAAAGCTTAACGCACTTGCGTATTTTTAGACGCGCTTTGCTTTTTCAGTCATTAAGTCATGTCGGAGGCCTTCGGGCGGCCTAAAAATTCCGACACTAGAGTTGGTCACTGATACCCGCAACATTACTCGCGTGATAACCGGATGAAAATCGTATACCTATCACATTCCTGGCAAAATTTCTGATCAATCCGTTCAGTCGTGTTGGCGTGAAGAACGAACAAAAATATAAAATAAAGAATTTACTATCTCATTTCTTTAGCTTGTAATAAACTTTTTATTCTGTACGATCTAAAAAGGTTACATCGTATACGTCCATGTGAACACAAATCGTACGTGTCTTCATTGCAGTGTGCTATTGCAAGTACAATCATAAAGATTGACTGCACAAACATGTTAAATCAAACTAGGTACGTTGAACGTCAGGTATGATTGCGTGATGGGTTTCGTGCCTGTTATGATTATCCCAGAACGCACGGTAGGTACTCACTGTATTTGGGACATGGCCGTATCAATGAAGCTACAATAGGCCGCTAGATAGAATAAATGCTAACGTCTATCAGGAAATGCTTAGTTAAAGAATAAGCTGCTATCACCGATGCAGTGTGAATGTGGTCCGATGCTTTATGATGATGAGTGACGAGCTGACCCGCCCGCGCGCCCTCTACTTCGTATAAGTGCACTTTCTTACTTGAGTATGGTCATTTTACGTGGGTCCATAAATAGGTACCAATGTACGAAATAAAAGTAGGTCGGCTCTTACCTATAAAATCATGTAAGATTAGCAGTTCAAGAAAATTTATAAAATCAGGGGAAATAATTCGAGTAGTTTTGAAAATTAATCATATATAATCATAATGCTATTCGTACAGATATTCGAGGTATGAGCAAAAATCTGAAAAAAGGTACCTTCAACCCACACCGCAAGGTACCTTTAACTGTACCGTTATCTTAAGGATCTTATTTACTCTGATAATGTAGCTTTCTATTATATTTTTAAAAAAGGTTATTTCGTTTTTTATTTTATCCATAACAAACAAATATACAAAAAACAAATCTTACCTCTTTAATAGTAGTGTAAATGTAGAAGTGTCGGAAGTCTGTCATTGAATTGCAGTTCTAATTGATTGACTCCAATAACTTTAAATTTGGCCGTAAATACAGAAAGATGCGCATGTCTAGTAAATCGACTGCCGATGTGGGTAGGTACTGCAGCATTTAGCAAGCACTCGAGTCCGCAGACAAAGTGCAGTCTTATCCTTTACACACCGTTTCAAAGTCATGCAAAAACACTGACTGACAACAGAATAACCGACACTATAATAAATATAGACAAAAAATTCCGTTGTAAAGTATTAAATTCTCAGCTGCGTAGCATCATTATCCTTCAAGAGCTCGTCTAGAGTGAAAAGCCTTCTAATTGCCCACTTCGGCGCCTCGGAGCCTCAAGAGGGGAGCGCAGTACAAAAAGACGCAATTAAAGCCCTAAAAACGAACTGTAAAATTCATGGTAATTTGCTTCCGTCTAGTTCACATCTACGTTCTTATTACGTAGGAAGACTGGTGGGGTATTTTTTATATGAATAGACGAAGTTCATTTTTTTTCCTTTATAAATTCTGTAGGTATGTGCTACCTACTATGTGCTAATCAAAAGCCTTTCCTTATCTATCATGTTTGATAGAATAGAGCGCTATAGATACGTACTAGGGCTTGCAAATATTCGAAAATATTCATATTCGAATATTCGAATTTTTTTCGGGTACTATTCGAATTATTCGAATAATAGAACAACACTATGATTTTATTAAAATCACATCTTATTTTGTTATTTTGAGTGTTATTTTCATGAAGAAGTTTAAAATATCAACTTATTATATTCTTAAACGCGTTTTTTCCATGAACTAATTTAAAAAAAAATACAAAAACGTATGTCACCGTAACTAGACATTGGTGATTTAAACGCACAATCAACCACAAATTAAAATTTTCTTCTTCGTATGAGCTAGTGGCCAACTCTAGTGTCGGAGATTTTAGGCCGCCCGAAAGCCTCAGACATGGCTTAACGACTGAAAAGCCGGGACCAATATCTTAACGTGCCTTCCGAACGGAAGTGGTCAAATCTAAATGTCACTAAACAGTCATCCATCCAAGTAATGACCACGCGGAGAGTTGCTTAACCAAGGTGATCTATTAAGTACACCGAAGTAAACCACGCCAAGGACGGACGGACGGACAAAGCAGCACCAAAGGGTTCGTTTGACTAACTGAATGTCACTCTAAAAACAGTCTTATAAATGTGGGTTAGTTGGTATTTTAACAAAATCATGAAAATAAACATTCACGTTAACGACAGAGACGAATGGACAGAACAGTCTCGTCAACTACGCGAATGCACTACGCGAAACTTCCAAGTGTATCCGAACCGTGTTCCGAACCCGATAAAAGTTATTGGGTTTGGATCGGATCGTTCGACATGTTGTTTACCCGAACGACGACGTAAACTTGTATAGTCTTGTACGGATATATCGCGCGAACTCTTAAGTGGCATTTCATGCACATTTGAGTTCCGATTTCGGTGTTATTAATTTAAATCGAATATTCGAATATTGAAATATCAGTATTCGAATATTCGAACAAAAATAATATTCGAATTATTCGAATATTCGAATATTCGAATGCAAGCCCTAATACGTACTCGTACCTACGTAGGCAGCCCAATAAATAATTCATAACAATCTGCCTAGTGGATTCTCGATTGGCTCGGTTATAACTATAGTTGTAGATTTAAAATAGGCATTCATAAAATTTGCTCCGCATTTCGAATCTAAATTTGCTACCTGCTTGTTTACAAAGCCCTACAATTCTATGTTATCATCATCCATAGCAGTCCACTGCTGCGCATAGGCCTCTAACCTACCCAGGACCCTAATCTAAGCTTGCTTTATTCGATAAAACCGGGAATAACTCAAAATATAAAGTTACACTTTGAATCTTTGACCTTATATATATTTTTTAAAATTTGGCACATTCATGAATCATCAGCAGCTAACCAAATCTGAATCGGAATCGATCTTTTTCTAGAAAAGGTGTTAACTAAATGCGTATATTATTAATTTATAATTATAACAGTACAAACGAAACATGGTTAAGAAAGTATGAGACCTTAGCTGAAAGAAAAGTAGGTAAGTATTTCGTAAAAATCTAATTAGACTTTCCAATTAACAGGTATTGTATTTCGTTCATTTCAAGGAAACTGCTGAAGCCCATGACTTCGAGTAGTCGGTCATTTTTGTAATGGAGCTGCTGTTGGTAACAAAGCAAGTTATTAGAAATATATTCCCCGCCGGGTCATGCCACGTCTCCTCGAGCCCGAGGGTCGGGAATTGGGTCAGATGGGCCCGCGCCACCCTCGGCGTGTGCTCACACCTCGAACTCAACTTAGAATAGTGTTTCATGATACCACGCACATTATTATTTCAGTAAATTTCTACACACAGATTTACAGAGTTTGTGTTACAGAAAGGTTTCGTCGCCATTATGCTGATATATTTCAAATAATGTGTGTGAAGGTAAGTTGATTGATTTATTTTACCTGTGCGCCGAATCGCAGTGTGCGTTACTCCAGCGGCATGCATGTCGGCTCAGATCAAGATGGGTTCATTTCAGAATAAAGAACCTTTTCTGAGTTGAAGACTATATTATGCCAAGCCAAGGCTGAAATGTTCGCCCACCAAGACGACGGCTTAAGTTTTCTGGGTCAACCCTGAAAATCCCCTAACCAATCCATTTAAGAGGGTCGGCTCATAACTGTAGATTCTTACAACGGCTTCTATTTAAATCGAATACTTATGTATGGTAGCTACCCGAATGCAATACTCACTTTTGAGTTTCAGGATGTTGTGTTCGCGATTTACCTACCTACCTAAATACAATATGAAATGTTGAAATATGACCATCAGTTACGCTTACTGTGCAGAAAAACACTGGTGTTAATTCAGACTCGGTTGCAATGCTTCACCCGGCCGGGCCCCTAGAGTTCCAATTAGGTACCAACACTCACTTTTGACAAAACGTTACTCAACTGTTAAACGAGCCAATGTAGCAAGACCTCTGCGGTCTTAGCTTGTGTCTATCGCTATGAACGGGAGCAGAGGACCAGGCTTTAGTGGAGAGAGACTCACACAAGGACGTGATACTTTATGCAACTACGTTGTTTTATTGTTGTACCGAAACATTAACAAAATATTTTGTTAACAATAGATTTTCTATGCTCCAGGACCACTATACTATTGATAGATGTATGATTTGATATGAGGCCGTCTATCCAATATTTTTTTTATATAATCATGTATATTTTTAAGTGTATAAAATAAGAGTAAATAAATCATCAGTATACTGCGTATACGTACAAAACGCTCGTTTATAATTTTTTTACAGATATTTCAATAAAATATTTGCGTAAGGTTGTATGTCATGTTTATTAAAAATATTTATCGTTATTTCTACTTTTACTTCAAGGGTTTATTAGTGTTTCATGTGTGAGTGAGCTTGTCTAAGAGGTAACCCAGATAATGGATATTGTTATACTATTATAAAATTTCTGATTATTTAGATGACAAAAAGCTTAGGATGAAACTGTCTCAAACTCCCTAAAACCTAATGTATAAGCCAAAAAATATAAGCCAAGCAGCTTCTTGTCAATTCTTCTCTGTTTGGTCGCGTTACGAATTGGTGTAGACTTAAAAAAAACGGACAAGTGCGAGTTACACTCGCGCACGAAGGGTTCCGTACCATTATCTATAAATGTATGGGAGCCCCCCTATATTTATTTTAATTTAATTTAATTATTTATTTTTGAAGTAAATATGCAACTACATATTCTGAATATTTCAAGCGTCTACCTGTTGCCGATTGCCGACGTCAGCTTTCATGAGATACAGGCTAATGACAGAAAAAACGCGTTTGTTGTATGGAAAATACAAATATTTATTTTATTCTGTTTTTGGTATTTTGTTATTATAGCGGCAACAAAAATACATCATCTGTGCGAATTTCAACTCTCTAGCTATCACGATTCACGGTTCATGAGATACAACCTAGTGACAGACAGCCAGACAGACGGATAGTAGAGTCTTAGTAATAGGGTCCCGTTTTTACTCTTTGGGAACAGAATCTTTAAATGGCGATTCAGTGTCGGTACTTTAAGTTCTTATTGAATAAACGTATGTTTAATTTTTGGCGCCTATTGTGTGTATTTCTAGCTAATATTTGAACTTTTGAGTAATTTATGGGTAATTTGATTCCCAGGCATACCGGACATTAGCATCGTGTGACCCGCGAAACTATCTATAAAATAATTTTCGGCCCATTAACTGACCGACAGAACGGGCTGTGTAGTAATAAGTACCTTTGTATAATCACGTGCGCGAGTTTTCGGCCTAGTTCTTGACACGGACATATGTGTGTGTAACGTGTCTTTGTGTGCGTTCTCCTACTACCTAGCGGTGTGCCATGCCTACTAGCGGGTTTGGTTCACATGTGTGGGTTTGGCAGTAGGACGACACTCGACCTACTTTGTTGGAATCGCATGCCCTGTCACATACGGTACTTATGATCAGCGGATTTAGTTTGCTCTATGAAGTTTATTTTATATTCGCTCATGGAGTCCCCAGTAGAACAACTCGAAGAGTTTAATAAAATAAGTTCGCCAATCGGCTTTATTTATTACCTAGAAAAATTTTGTAAAAATATTAACAAGCTAAATATATTCATTAATGTTTCATAATAATGTACAATAGGTTATTTTATATTTTTAAGGTTTCTTACCTAAAAAAGGAACCCTTACGGGATCACTTCGTTGTCCGTCTATGTGTTTGTCTGTGAAGACGCTTTTCTCGGGAAGGCGTGGAGGTATTCAGTTAAAATTTAATAGAAAATACCTACTTAGGTCTGTATTCCCTGGGAGCTTTCAATCAATCAAACTTCTTAGTCAACGCAATAAAAATATATAGCTAACGTGACCATACGTCCCGCTTTCAGACTGTGTGTCCCGCTGTCCCCAGTAAGAGCAAAAATATCCCGCTTTAGCTTTAGGAACTCGGTGAGCAATCACAACAATGTTTCGTTTTAGTTTGAATTAGTCCCTGTCACATTTTCGTGGTTGTACAAAAATGCCTAAACGCAAGTGTACAGTCAGCATCAAAAGTAGATGATGAGTTTCAGAAATTCAATACAGCTGATAGAAATTTGCGTCAGAATTAGATAGCACTAAAGTGTTCCATAAATAGGTGATTGAAAAATATGCCAACAATAAGCTGATGACACTAACCACCACATGTACCTGATGACTTTAAGGTTCAAAAGTATCTGATGTAAAATAGTTCTATAAATATACTAGCTGCACCAAGCGGCTTCGCCCGCGTGGAAATGTATGTGTCAAAATGTGTTTCATTATTTACATAAAGGTTTATTTTTACCACGTTTTGCGCGGAATAAAAAGTACTAACATATTATTAATGCATTACCTAGCATACCTGTACACGTTCCGTTCTCGTTCCCACTCTTACTACCTTTTTCGTTCCCGTTCCCACTCCTGTTCACGTTGATCACCAATTCAACTGCAGGTTAAGTATGATAAATTTTAATAAACTTACCTAACTTGAGAAATGATTGGTTCCCCATACAAACTTTCATCCCCAATCATACCCTGTTCAAGTTTTATTTTCTTAGTGTACTTTTTAGAAATCAAAGTTCATTAATAAAAATTGATTACCTTTAACCGCCTTAGGGGTTGAAGTGCGGAAAATCCTGAAACAGGTCATTTATTTCTAGAGGAGAGATTCTGTGCATTATTTCAAGTGGATTAGTAAAAATTTTTTTTGTTCTCCATACAAACATAGCCACCCCGTTTACAAATTTAGAGAAAAAAAAATCAAAATTAGATGAGCCTTTGTATTATTCACTAAGCTAAACTAACAAACATTCACACAAACTTTTGTTCCCCGTACAAACTTAGCCACTCCCGTTAATCGTCTTAGGGATTTAATTTCGAAAAATCCTGAAACGCGTATTCATTTATTTTTAGTAGACAGTCTCTGTGCAAAATTTCAAGTTGATTGGTAAAGATTTTTTTTGTTCCCCATACAGACTTTGCCACCCCCGTTCACCACTTTTGAGGTTTTTTTTTCAAATTTTTATTAGCTTATGTGTTATTCTGGCACCGAAACTATCAACGTGCCAAATTTCATCAAAATTGGTTTAGTGGTTACGGAGATACGTAGTAACAAACATTCACACAGACTTTTGTACCGCGTACAAGTTTTGCCACTCCCGTTAAAAGTCTTAGGGGTTGAATTGCGAAAAATCCTGAAACACGTATTCATTCGTTTTCAATAGAAAGTCTCTGTGCAAAATTTCAAGTAGATTGGTAAAGATTTTTTTTGTTCCCAATACAAACTTTGCCATCCCCGTTTACCACTTTTGAGGCTGTTTTTTCAAAATTTGATTATCCTATGTGTTATTCTGGTACTGAAACTATCTACGTACTAAATTTCATCTAAATTTGTTTAGTGTTTACGGAGATACGTGGTAACAAACATTCACACAGACTTTCGCATCTATAATAATGATAAAGTGTGATGGGATGTGATGTGATAGTGTGATGTGATATTAGGATAGGATAGGATTAAGATTATTATGATTTGGAATTAGAATGAATTATATTACTTAATTATTTATAAATTAAATAATAATTATATTATTTAAAAATAAAAATAAAAATAAAAATAAAAATAAAAATAAAAATAAAAATAAAAATAAAAATAAAAAAAAAATAAAAATAAAAATAAAAAAAATAAAAATAAAAAAAAATAAAAATAAAAATAAAAATAAAAATAAAATAAATACATAATAATAATGATAAAGTGTGATGGGATGTGATGTGATAGTGTGATGTGATATTAGGATAGGATAGGATTAAGATTATTATGATTTGGAATTAGAATGAATTATATTACTTAATTATTTATAAATTAAATAATAATTATATTATTTAAAAATAAAAATAAAAATAAAAATAAAAATAAAAATAAAAATAAAAATAAAAAAAAAAATAAAAATAACAATAAAAATAAAAATAAAAATTAAAAATGACTATCTACTGAGCTAAAAGGTTAAAATAGATAATCAGTTATTTTTGCTATGACAGTCAGTTATTTTTGAACTTATATCTTTATTGCCAAAATATTGCAAAGTAACATCATTCATTTATAAAACTATTTTACATCAGATACTTTTGACCCATTAAGTCATCAGGTACATGTGGTGGTTAGTCTCATTAGCTTATTGTTGGCATATTTTTCAATCACCTATTTTTGGAACACTTTACTGCTATCTAATTCTGACGCAAATTTCTATCAGCTGTATTGAAATTCTGAAACTCATCATCTACTTTTGATGCTGACTGTACCTTTACATAATAATTACCTACCGAAAACCGGGGATGCTTTGACATTGCGGGTTACTTTGACACATTTTGGGGCTACTTCGACGTATGAGTAATAAACGACGAAAAAAAATATAATAAAACTAAATAATATAGATAAATAAAGGATATTAGATTGCAAAAACAAGAAAAAAATGTTAAAATTATAAAACGATCGAAAATATAAAAATTACAGTGGTCGATAATTTTTAAAACAACAAAAAAATAATAGTAGGATGAAACCTATTGAAAATGGAGGAGAATATTATATAAATGAAAGAAAAAATAATTTTTGAACGATCTGAGGTCGGGAAGGGGAAGGGCATGAATTTTAAGAGTAAAAAACGGTTTATGTCTAAAAGTCCTATGGAAAAAAGTCTAATGACAAAGTTGTAGGTAATAAAAAGATCTAAAACTTTTGTATATACATATACACTTTTTTCACATAACCTCAAAATTTATGTGAAAAAATTAAAAAAAAACAAGTTTTTGGTGTTTTCATTTAATGTTTTTGGTTTAAAAATTAACAAAAAAAATTGTTTCACGATGTTTTGTGAAAACTTACCTACCTTTTTATGTCCCAAATACGCTGTTATTTATTTGATTAGAAATATTAATTTTTTCACCTTATTTTGAATTAATATCGAAATAGCACCCTAATTTTCAATCGAAAGTTCACCCGTCAAAATATCAGCTTTTTTCAAAAAGTTGGTATGCTTTCTGTTCGTTGAAATCTCTACTTTACAAAAATAAAAATATTTTGTGAAAAATAAAATATATTTTACCATAGTAAATCTTCTCAGAAAATGCAAAAAATGGAAATGCTTTTTTTATTTAGTACTTTACTGCTTTTTATTTAGTAATAATAAGGAGGTGAATAAATGTAATCAATATAAAATTTCTAGGCACTAGTTTTGTATTTTTCGGCGGAGCAAGAACGGAGCTGATTACAATGATGAAATTGTTGATGTTTGTCCTAATGATCAATATGGATATACCAATATCGATATAAAAGATCTACCTAATGTATAGGTACTAATGGAAATCTGTTAATTAGGAATTATGCAATCTAGCCCGTAGGTACATTTTCAAATCAATTATTTCATGTGATCGATGTGTAAAACTGTTTATAATTGAAAAATGCTTGTCCACACTGGTAATCATGATACTGCTCATTTGTATCTATTTGTATAGAGGTTCAGCTGCAGTTTAATATAGTTTTTTGCGATAAGTAGGTAGCATTATTAGAACGAGTGTACGAAGTACCTTTGATAAGAGTAGGAAGTTGCGCCCGCGTTTTCCGGAAACATTGCTAAAGTTACCGTTATCTTATCAGGTTTGCTAGCAAAAAACCGAATTGCGGTAAAGTACACAAGCGCTAACTAGGTATTGAGTACCCACACCAATGCTGATAAATGAACACTCAGGATATTATAACGAAGGGGAACATTCTTATCAGAAATATAAGTACCTAGTCTGAAGTCTTTATTAGGTATTACCAATTATTTTTACGTAAAAACCTAAAGATCTTCTTAAAGTAGAGTTTCTTGCCTTCTCTGTTTGGTCTTATTACGAATTGGTGGTAAATTTAAAAAATGATTCGAAGTGTACTTTTAAGTGCCTCATGAATAAAGATATTTTTAGGGTGACGTTACCGAACCGGTCAAACGAACCCATAGGGTGCCGTGCCGCTCTGCCCGTCCGTCCGTCCGTCTATCACAGCTGATTATTTCAGGAACCACATAAGCTACCGACTTGAAATTTGGTGTAGATTTAAAATGCACTGACTGAATAAGATTGCCAGTAAAAAAATATTTTCATTTTCATCCCTAAAAGGCACCAAAAGGTCCAAAACAAGAAACGTCAACTCCGAAGTTTGCAAAGCCAGAAATCTGAAACTAATATATGTTAAAGAAAAATATTTATATTTTACATGAAAATTATAGCGCAGTCTCCACCTAAAACAGTTTTTGAGAAATCTTCCGAAATGAAAAATAAAATGGTGGGTTGAAAACTAAAAGGGTGGGTTGGATAGATCGGGTGGGGTATCAAATGAAAATGCTTGATTTGAACAGTAGGTATATAACAGTTTTTATTTTTTTTGATATCATGCATAGTTTTTGATTTAGAATGAAAAAAGTCCAAAAAATGAACTCTGAAGTTTGCGAAGTGAAAAACCTGAAATTTATACATATTATAGAAGTGTATCTATATTTTACAGGAAAATTATAGCAAAGTCTCCAGCTAATATGGTTTTGTAGAAACCTCAATAAATGTAATGACAGCTGTGGTCAAGCTATAAAGCAAGTTACACGGTCAAATATGGTGTTATCTGAAAGGCTCTAATTTGCCCATTCTAAAGCCGGTTTACGAAGAACCCTTATTAGTATCGCACGCCATTAACGTCACCCGCGGTGGGCGAGTCAACTCGCACTTAACCGGTCTTATTTACTTTTGCTTTTACTCTAAACAAAACCAGGATACTAGTTAGTAATATTTCGTGAATGTAACTAACACAACACCGTGGTGGATGGCACAAACTTTTGGAGGCCAGTGTGTAAAGATCTGTGGCTGATGATCATGATGATGAATATTTACCCATACCCAGACAAATATGTGCAAGAGGTTCCATTAAAATAAATGCGCCACCTAGGTGGCCCTTGCCTTCTCTGTAAGGTCTTCAAAATAATTAATTCACTCTACGACTTTGGGTTCGAAAAGCATGCAGCGAACCGGGCTTGAGGCTTCTGAACGAGCATGTAGGGCACCTAGTTTCCCAACCCTCGTCCCCCGCACCCCAGAGACTGACGAGCCCCTGCGACCTATTTATTTGATGCTTCACGTAATGCCCCCCTTCCTTCGTTGCGGTCCTCTGAGGCCATGAGAACGTATCTCTTCAGAGAACCGGGCTACCCGCTCTTTATTTCCGACCGACCTATTTCACAGCGGTGATTAAAACCAGCCAAGTTACAGCGATGGTTTATTTTCTGCACCAGATCGCAAGATTTTTTTATGACGTTGAAGTTTTTTGTAGTGTTCATTATAATTTACAAGTTTTTTATTAGAATGCTCAATGTTTTTCCGCAGCGTTTTGTCCAATTTTTGGCGGACTTATGTTCGGATTTCGGTTGCCGTGGGCCCAAGGGAAAGTGAAACAGTCGGATAATGTTAAATTCCAACACAGGGACTTTCTCTTTCACGCATTCCATGCAAGAGATTACAAAATTAGTATTGACCTGAAGTCAAGAGGCCTTATAAAAATCTGTCGAAAGGATGAACAATGCTTAGACTATTTTCATCGCTTACAGTTTAATCATGAAAGATAGTGACAGGTCTGATTATAAGCAATGATTAATTTTGAGTAGCATTTAGACGGTGATTAACTAAAAATGATAGCTAAATAAGTCATCTCGCCGTGGCATAGGAAGGAAGAAAGCAAATTTTAGGTAATTGAAAAGTAAACCTTAAACTAGAGACTAATATTTACTAACCATGTTGATTAGGTATGATGAGCAAACTGTAGTAGATTCTCAACACGAACTGGTATAATTCATAATAAGAAGAAGTTCTCATGTCTTAAAAAGTGTTTCGAAAGAAGAAAGCTGAATAGAGCCTTATCTGGCAAACCGAAAGATATCTAATAGCAATGTATTTTAGAGTAGATTAGAAAAAATAAGTTGGTAAAGTTGAGCTTAAAAATGAAATATTTAGGTTCGGAATTCATGGTACTCGCTGATATAAGATGTACCTATATGTTTATTAGCTTCCGCCCGCGGCTCTGCTCGCATAGTATTAGGATCAAAGTAGTGTTTATCCAGGTCACAAATAACTTGTATTCAAAGTTTCATCCAGATCCGTTCAGCCGTTACGGAGTTGAGTGGGGAGAAAATAATAATACACTAATCTTCGCATTCTAATTGACTGAGAGAGCGAAACATCTATACTTAGTTATTAATTAAAAGATTTTAAACTGACCTGGATATTTTCACCTCTCAATTGTTGCAAAAAGTTTTTGCCTGCAAGGTATACTTTTGGCAGAACTGGTATTAGCATACCTAGGTATTAGTGTGATTCTTCCTACTAGTAGCAGTTCTGTCTGGAGTCTAGACTAAGAATAACGTAGTAGGTTACTTTTTATCCGGGCACGGTATAATAATGAAGGGGAAAGTTTTGACGTAAAAATGAGAACATGAAGTTATTGCAAAATTAATATGTGTTGCTCATTCGCGCTTAAACTACTGAACAGATTAAAATGAAATTTAGCCGCAGACGGAGGCTTGTATAAAATTAAAAGAAATATAATTGGAAGATTAAAAATAAAAGAAGGTAAAGATAGAGGAAGGCTTAATATACAATATAAACTGCCCCACCCGCAACTTAGTTTGCGTAAAAAATTTATTTTACTTGAAAGCACATACATGCAGAAAGCATACACATACTGCAAGCTAGCAAACAGGGCTCTGGTGTCCGTCTGATAGCGGCATAGCGCAGCCTAACACCGGCACAGCTACATCACCGGGCCATGGTCGGGCTACAGTGTCGGCGGTGTTAAACCCGTATGCCCCGCGTGGCGATTATCCACTTCTTTGTAAGGGAAGGCCTATATCCAACTGTGGACGATATAGGCTGGTGTTGTCTTTGTTTGTTCATGTTTATAAGTTCTGGGCAAGCCTACTTCGTCTAACAATGTTACTATAACGTCCGGGTCAGTAAGTAAAGTAAGCACTTGACGATGTATCAATAATCTAGACGCAATGGCCAAAATTTTTCTGTTCCTAAAAAAGAACAAAGGAACCCTTATCAGATCACGTTGTCGTCTGTCTGTCGGTCTGTCAAGACCCTTGTTCTAAGGAACGTGAAGGTATCAAGTTGTTATTAATAACAAATAAGTACTCAGGTCGGCATCGGCATCGGCAATTCCTTAGAGCTGTGAAAAATTCAATTTTCTAAGTCAATGCAATCGAAAGACACAGTCGCTGATGTCGCATATTTTGACGCTCGCAAGGGAATCAAAATTTATAATATCCCTTCCCGTTAACCCAAAATTATAAATTTGACAAGAAGCAGGGTCTTATAGCATAAGTTTACGAAAAAATCTAATAACGGTAAAGGAGAATGCCGAGAACCCGTACCAATTGCGTCAAAACGAAACGAATCCCATAAAATGTATTTTATTTTATGAATGAAATTAACATTTTCTTTAGTTTTACATACCGACGGGATTAATCATCAATAAAAAAAATAGTTTGTTGATTTGGTTCCCGCCGCATGCCACCATTAAGAATACCATACAGACGGTGAAGATACTATAACATTTTATCTTAAGATAAAATATCGCTCGCCCTACAATCACTATGGGGCATCACACAGGTGAGATGGCGGTCAAACGTAAGCCTATATACTATTAAAAAAACACATTTTCTTATCGTAAGATAGAGCGATATGTGAAATTATCGTAACATAACATCTGATGTTATTAAATATATCTTCTCTCTCACGTCGCGAGAAGGAAAAGAGAGAGGTCGCGACGAAAATATATTATCGTATCTTCGTCGTCTGTGATGGCCTAATATATTATAAACATAAATTCTTAGGATAAAATATGTTATAGTATCTTCACCGTCTGTATCGCCCTTTAGACTGCAACAACCATTGATTATTATATTGTAACTATGGCAACAACCCTCATTTTTAGTTATTTAGACAGAAGAATCGACTAAAAACTTATTGTTTTGGTTTTGACGCACTTTAGTCTTGGTACCGAGCGCCAAACATCAGACGGCATTGTCCTTTGTTGTTACATCACAAAAGAATCATAGCTACAAAATTGTACTGAACCCTCGCGGCCTCGATGTGTGATTGCAACTCGAACTTGGCCGGTTTCCGTACTTTTACTATGAGCGAGAAATAATAAAGACCTACGCGATATATTGCTAATTCTCTGTCTATCTTCATCAATTCGATCCCCTGCACACTCGACCTAGTTGCATATTCACAGATTGAATAATAATGGATAAGGCTACGTCTCTCAACGGAAATTTGAGACGCAAAGTGGCATGGACGTCTAGAATGTACATATTGATGTTTAGAATTAGGTCAATGCATTCAAGGCCTGCTCGATAAATTAAATCAAGGTTTGCGAGAACTTAGAGATCTTCTATGTCACGACTCACTCAGTAGTTCCGTTCGTTATTTTGTGATCAATTTATAATTTCCCACATTACGTTATACATTATCTTATTGCACACAGTACTGTTAATTGATACGGACTGCACGATCAGACTTGCTGTATTCTTTGTAGAAAATTACAAGTGCGTATTGCGATCCTCCTAGTGCGGACGGCAAGCATCGGTTTATCGATAATGCCGTTGTGCTCCGCTCGGAGCGGCAACTGTTTCGATTGGATGCCGATGACGTAATACGGATTGCCTGCGCATTCGCTGCACACTGGATGGCAATTGAATAAAAAGTAACCCTATCATAATGTATTTCTAATTAAATAGCTAATGTACTTAAAAAATACTGTTTTTAGTATAGCAATCACGAATATTCAGCCTGTGGTATCGTGTAACCTACAACCAATAGTAAAATTTTGGCCAATGACAAAGTTATTTTCTTATCTACGCTTCTCAATGGCCAACATTTTACGAGACGAAAGGCTGATATTCGTGATTTGCCCTCAGATCACTGACGATTGGAAAAGCGGGCACTAATCAAAAATGGCCTTGAATAAAGTTACAAAAAACTAAGATAAGTTTTTAAGCTGGTTTTTATATTGCTTACAACATCGATACAATGTCTTATATGTAAGTACCTACCATTATGCATACTCTTTATCTCACAGAAACAGCTATGAGTTCTGCACACCGCGGATCACAGATAATTAATAGGTGTTACCGCTGCGAGAACCGAACAAGCACCTCTCACGAGGCGGCTTATCAACCACCGCAGCCGAAGTCATTCCAAGTAGTACCGAAATATAGGTAGTATTATTTATGTTCCATTCAAATAATAACTGTATATATATATATATATACTATATGAGGATAACTACTGAAACGTAACACCATGAGGTACTCTTACTTACCTACTACACACTCAAACGCATACGTAAAGGACAAACATACAAACATTGATTTTTTATTTATATAGATTTTTCGGCCAGGAATACACCACGATACCATATAATACCACCACCATATAACTAGAATACCATACCAAAGTTTCATCCATCACAATCAGATCACTTAAAGTTTATGTGAGATATTTGAGTCCTCTCTCTAACTCTTAACTTTATTGTAGTGCCCATCAGGGTCCATAAGAACTTACCTTTATACCTTACCACCTGTATGCCTACTTACTTATGGAAACAATAAACATATTGAGTATTGAGTATTGATTTCAAAGTGTAGGTATAACGGATATTGACAGTAGAAACATCAAAGTTTATTTCGCTACATTATTTGAAATAATTTATCTATCTTACGACATGCCTAAAGGTTTCCGTCGTCGGTTTTCAAAAGATTTTTTTTTGGATTGTAATTTTTTTTCCTAACTACGAAAAGTTTATTTATTATCATTGTTTTCTAAAAGTTTCCTCCTGAAAAGTATTTTTTAAATTCAAATTTAACAAACAATTAAGTTTTAAAAGTTTACGCAGTAAGTCTTATCAGAGACTTTAAAGTTTATGAATTTATTCTTCCCATTTCTATTGAATAATGAAATATACTTATACAAATTTTCCATGACGTCAAAGTCAAAAAGGCATACTACTCCAACGTTTATTAAATGTTGATATGCTACCCTTGCTCCACCTAATCAAATATGTTTCAGGCTGTTCCAGTCATGAGACAGCGTCTCTCTAGGTTCTGGACTCTGATGGCTGAGTTCATCAAGTTCATCAATTGATTTGATTTAAGCATTTTCATGGTTGGCGTTATTGCCATAGAGTTATGCTACATCCGGGAGCCACGGCTCGAAGGATCTCTTTCCTACGCGATCCTTTGCGGTTAAGTCGTTTCTCTTCTCGTTGATGGTTTGGTAAGAGGCAGCGGGGAGCAGGGAGGTGTGACGCCGATGCTATGGACACAGTACGCGCATACGTATACTGTATAGAGCACAATGCGGCACGGTTCTGCGTCGACGTGAGGCCGCGACCCGCGCGCCACCAGCGTACTAGCCGCCGCGCTCCTCATAAATATACAAGGTATGCCAACTGCCGCTACCACTACTTCACCGACCGATCTTCGAGAAGCGTCCCGTCCCGGCTGTACCAGGTGAGTCCTGCTGTGCGTTCATCTCCTGCGATTAATCAGCTTATGCTGGCAATTCACGCGTTCTTATCAGCGGGTCTCGTGATCTTTATTATCATCGTTGTTTCAAATTAAACCGCCGTTTTTGAAGATTTATGTACTTAATAATTTCAGGATTGCTTGAAACAGTTGGATTCTCCCTCACATGAGGTTTTTTATTAACTCTTTGAATGGGTGACACTGGTATTGATTCTAAATAAATGCACAATTATATAAATTCAACTTAATTTGTCAGCTTTAAAATGATACTGATTCTTGTCATGCCTATCTAAAAGGACCGCGAGATATTTAAGATCGCCATATTAACTTATGTGTTGGAACACGCAGCAACAGAATAAATAATTGTTTATTTTTATTTGATCTACTTTATATAATATCTTTTGCATTATTGCAATATTTATTTGCATATTTTCACATTTCAATTCCTACATCACTTCACTATATCAAACGTTGTCAGTTTAGTACTTAACTACCTACTTATTCCAGAGTAATTGAATTACGTTATTTGTTCATGTATTTGCAGTGTGTCTATTACAATCGTTATCGTGCCATGTAAAGTTACGTTCTTATCAGCTGTAGTCGGGTCTCGGTGGCGTGTTTAGGCATTTCAGTACCTACTTTACTCACATCACTACCTATATGTTTGTACTTCATCGCACGCGCATGGTAGCTGTAGTCTTGTCTTTGTTTCTGTGTGGGTACACGAGACGTACTTTATATCATCATAACTATTAATTATTCTAATAGTTTCTCGACGGTCTGCATTATATTCGTCTTGTCTTTACTTATTATTACATTTAATCACTTTGATGACTTGATGAGCAAAACGATGACCATTAAATTATAAATTATGCAATCAATTAGGGAATTGTGTAAAAGGTCTGATGATTTGAGCTATAAATGCTTAGAACAAGTAACTTATTGAAATACAAGAGGATACTTTATCTAATCATATATACTGATCTACATACGTTTACATACGTAGATCAGTATTTTTTTATCAGTGATCAGGGACCAGGATCACGTTGTTGTGTGAAAAGTATTATTTTCTGGATGAAAGCTATTTCCATTACAAAGATTTAAATCTATTCGTTTCGGTTTGGAGAGCAACAAACTAAAAATAGTTCTTTGTAGATTCGTAGTGTCTAAACAGCCATTCCAGCTCACAAGATTTTCTTTTTGGTATTGATTTATATCACTGTTCAAGTCAAACTGTTGTTCCGGTCATAAATTATAGATATTATTGGTCTAACTCCTTGACTGACTAAACAAGGCAGGTATTTATGCAAACACTGTTCTTTGTGATGCTGTTTTCATATCAATCTCTTTGTTTATCACTGAATGAAACAACATAAAAGTTTATAAATATGCTCATTATTTATTAAGCTACAATTTGTTTCACGTTATTTTCTCTATTCCTGTCTTAATTGTTAGCAAAAGAAATCAGTAGCATAATTTTTCTGCAATTTCAGAAATAAAAATGTAAAAATCATTCTATATAAACCAACTTCGATAAAATTTTATAAACAGCGGTATTCTGTCATTAATAAAAGAATGAAATCTTTAATAAAATTTTAACAATTCTGTTTGTTTTACATATTTTTATGGTTTTGTTATAACTGAAATCACTGAAATCGACAACATTTGTTCACTAACTGAGGGTTGCCGGTATCAAAAATTTATTTTGAAGACTCTTTTGACCTTAACCAAACAAAAATTAGTATGACCTTAACAAGTAGAAAAAAGATTCTATTGCAATACTTACTGTTAACTTCAAAAACATTATAGGTACCTGAAATTAAAATATTTCTCGTAATTCGCTTTGTTCAAAACATCAACTAATCGTCTATCGTTTCTTTTAATTTTCTTGTACTACTTTGCTTGAAAGTATCTTTTATAAATTCGTTTAGAGTTTGTACTTTTATACTAATATGATTTGTCTTATTTATTGTTGAATAGTCCGTTGTGTGCTTATTATTGCCCTTTTTTTGAAGAATAAGTAGAACGAAAATTATTGTTTGTCTGTAAATGTATACAATTAATAACAAAACAAAAAACATCATCACGACCTTCTTCTTAATTTGGATATTGCTCAGTACGCAAACTTACTTTTGCTTCCACATAGGTGGTAGTCAGAGGTTAAACCAAAGTTCAAACATTACATTCGGTACATGGCCACTTTTTGCAAACAATTAGGATTTCACGAGACTAATCTGTCACGTGTTGGTGTCTGGCGATCCTTGCTACCGCAGGTTTATCGTCGCATAACAATGAATGACATTTTGGTAACAACAGAGTTTTCTTTCTTCAGCAAAATAAGCTTAAAATAAGTTATATGCATAACACAAAAGTCCATGGTTATACAGGACAACATTCCGTTACAGTTCTTCGCTTGACGGAATGGCTTTGTCATATGGGCTCTGGATAAAATGGCGCAGTCAAAGCTTACCACATAAATGTAAAAACTAGGTTAGATCGTTTAGTCATATTTGGAAACCAATCCGACAAGTAATAACAAAGCAAATAGAAATATTCTCTCTTAATTATACTATTGCTAAATTAATAGATGTTTTAAAATATATGTCATAATTCATTTTACATTATATGTATAATAAACTTGGTGCATAATCAAAACATAGAGGGTTTTTTTGTGTATATTTAACTACATAATCTAAATTTTCAAAAATCGAAGTACTCCACTAACGTTCTGCCCTTATCCCACTTTTCATTTAAACTCTATTGTTATTTTATGGTGAATATGTATAAATATTTATTTTGCTTATGATTGTGTGTCTTTGTGTTATGACGAATGATGTTTCATAGAAATTGTACGGAAAACTTTTTTTTTTATTTTCTCGAAAATTTACGATTCCATTTGGTAAGTTACTAAGAGAAAAGTGCTCCTGTTGGGAAATAGAGTCGATTGAGACCAACTTGTTTGTTTTAACGAATGTGATTTACTAGGCTGACTGTACATTTTTTCAAAAATCTAACAATGCCATTATTTTTTTGCTACCAAATAAACTTATAGTTTCTTCAGAACAAAACCTTCTCACTACAAAAGAAAAGGTAGCTGCCCTAAATGAGGTATAATTTTTCCCCATCCTGTATATTGTTTGATAGTACGAGTATATTCTCTTTGAATGCATCCTTAGAACGTACAGCATAGGTACCTTATATATATATATACGATAGCACGATCTTCAATCACACTGTATATATATATATACAGTGCAAGTACATTTTATATCGTGTGATTGAAGATCGTGCTACTTTTGCAAGAATTTGCTTATCTAACGATTTTGAGAGTGCGCAAAAGATTTGGAACTCGATTTCAGCATTTCCAAAGACTAGCATACAATGATCTCCTACGCCCCCGTGTCGCGTGGAGCAGCGGTTGCGAGGTGCGGCATCACGCCATTTGTCGCGGGTCTTCTTTTACTGGTGTTAAGGCAAGCTATGAGTTGCGTTAGCGGCTGCGCAGTAACGGTGCCCTAGTTATTTCGGGTGCTGTCCTAGATTCAAACGAGGTCGAAACGCTGTTTTCATCATCTGCAGCGAGTTTTATTCGATGGGGCCGCGCTGGGCTGTCCGACCTCGTTGATAGATAGATACTGGCTTAGATAGTCGCCGCGCGCCACCGCGCCGCTCACTGTGTCGTGATTCTATTCGATACGATTCGGTTTAGCCACGGAAGTCTACCAAAGCCCATTTGAATACAACGGTTTTACGAGCATGATAACTCCAGAGTATAGAAAGCCATGTAGATGTTGTTATTATCAAGTACCTACCTACCTCTTCTTAAATTACAGAGAATAATGGTAAGTAGACCAGAAGATTCTTTCTCTTTTATTTATCTTGGCATTTTATTTAGTCAACCAATAGTCAGGAATGTAGTATGAACTGTTCTTTATACCAAGTATTTAGGTAGGTCGGTATCGGTACGTACAGTTTAGTCGTAACATGGCCTAGATTTTCAGATAAGATAAACGGCTCTACAAAAAATATACCTAGGTTTGACTATCAAGTTGACAAAAAGTTCGTTCGTGCAATGTCTGATGCTTTATTTACGTTACCAACGTCTGTCGTAAGATTTACGTTTATTCACAAAGTTGTAAATAAGAAATGTGAGGTAAGGGTATGGGGTATGTGAAGATTTTAAGGCCGTGTCTATTTAAGCACGAAGACTGTAGAGAGGGGGTCGTGCTAAGACGTTTGCTAATGTAAGCCAAGGCCGGTGTGGGGGGGATAACGTTTACACGTGTGACCCAGATAGGAGACGAGCGCACGCGGAAACTCACGAACTCGGCCCGAACGAACCAGCAACGCACCGCTCGATAGCCATACCCAATGATAGAACAGCCAGCGCGCTCTATCTCGACGTAGGCACGGACGGAATGCGCTTACGCGCCGAATGCCTAGATGCAATCATTCTTTGTTAGTCCACGTGGAGCTCAGCACATGTCTACGAAAACGGTCACTGACCTGTTGAATCTCGTTCTATTCTACTATCTTCCGGTATTTTCCGGTTAGAACGCTAAACGCCCTGTAGTTACTTTTATGTCTTCAATAAGGCAAGTCCTAGGCCGTACAGCACCATTGTTAGGCATGGAACTCCCAAAGCGTAGTGGTTGCTGCGAATGGAGCGGAGTGCATCGATCGCGATTACATCACCACTTGCGTCCTTTCTCTGCGCGCGCAGCACGTTTCCCCCTTCCCGTCCCTCGGCCCTTGCCGTGCCCCCCCTTGCGACGGTCGGCACTCTACGCCATGGATCTTCGCTACGCGCTGCCATTCGCACTTTGGTCACCGACAGCATCGGTCGTTCTCTAAACTCTAACGGGTCCGGACCCAGTGGAACCTAACTTCAACTCATACATTTTAGTTGAATTTGTAACGGGTGGTCGCTCTCGCGTCATTTCTAACGGAAGTCAGTCATTGAAATTCGGAAGTGCTTATAGTAGTTAAAACAAAATTTTGCTTAATATTTTGTGTAAATTTTCGGCCTAATTTTTCCGCGATGTAGTCATTGTTATTTTTGCTGTTTTTCGTTGAGAATTTTAAAATTCTATGATAACTTGGAATTTAAGTAAGATTGCAGCAACTTATAAAATATTCATAATTTTTCCTTTTGTATCGTCATGTGACTCACGTCTCACGCGGATGGTAGCGCGGAAACGCTCGGAAATAAGTTTTAATTGCAGCCATAGGACAGCCATAGGACTCCGAAGTGTCTGAAGAAAGAACAATTCAAGAATGAAGAAATTTTAATGTCTTTCGTGTCGGGGGGGGATTAAGACTCGACTTTGTCTATCAGTCAGTCTTTTTCTCTCTCCTATACGATTGACATACAGTCATCAGTCATTAACATCATGATCGACCGTCTCGACCCTGCAGTCAACGCCGCATCCGTTCAGAAGTCATGTACGCAGTGACGTCGGAGATTACGCAAGCTGTTCCAATAATTCGGCTGCGAAATCTTCGTACTTTCTGCTAGAAACACGGCCTCTTTCGGATACCTTAATTAATGTCGCATAACTTCTATACTTTTATAATTATGCTTTCATGTGAACCGTACCAGTGTGTCTGAAATTACCTACGTGTCGTAATCGTTTGGTTTGAGTCATTGTACCGTCGCGTCGAAATGACGAAATCGAAATTACCGTCGATGGCGCGGCCGGCGCACTGGCACTCGGCGGGAATTGAGCAATCCTCGAGCGAGTGGCCGTTGCCGCGCCCCGCCCCGCGCCGCTCACCCGCTGCCTAAAATTTCAACTCATACGCCGGAGACGCGCGAATATAACCGATTCCTACGAATTTAAACTCGAGATACGAATTTAAATTCGATGTTTCAGCCAGCAGCAACTTCCAGAGCCAACGGGACGACGACGAGCGACATCGTCTTCTTTTTCTTTTGCTAAATGCGATTTAAGTTATTTTTAATTTTTATATGCAATGCGACTTTTGATTAAATAAAGTAAATGAAAATGTGCCTTTGATTATTAATTTTTTTGGTTTTTGTTTTAATTTTGTTTACCCAAAAGCCAATGAAATAGTAAAATAATAACAATGACAATGGAATGTGTGGGTTGCACCCTGGTCCGCCCCCATCGCGATGGCCAATGGCGAGGCAAATCACATCCCTAGTCTCGTCATAAATTTTGAACCATTCACGAACCTTACCAGAAAACGTTAGAAAAAATCATATGCTTAGCGAGCTCGCTTCATCCCGCATAGGCAGCTAAATCTTATTTAGAATGTTTGTCATTGGTGTTACATAAGTAATAGGTAGGTAGATAAACTTTATGCAGCATTTTAGGGAAATTTAAAAACGCACGTGATGTTCATCCCACTTCAGCAAAAGACATTAACAATGATAGCCAGGAAATGGCGCACAATATATTCATAATTATTGCAATATTTATGTTAGGTACAATTAGAGATGATAAAAGAGTAAAGTTACATGTTTGGGCGTAGTAATGATCAGAAGAAATAAGTATGTTGGCAATATAGGAACATTAAGAAAGTTTAGGTAAGCTGCAAAATAAAATATGATTATAAAAAGTCAAGTGTAAAAAATTAAACTTACAAAAATTCATCGAGTCTTTGAATTTATTTTCGAAAAAGGTATTTGGTTTTGGTATTTTATTATAAATTTTTGATGTCATTGTTTTAAAGCGAGAACTATGTATCTCTAGTTTTGAACTTGGTAGTAGGATTTGTTTACCTGATATGGATAATAATGCAATAATTTCTAACAAATTTACATGATTCGAATTAATTTTTAATACTCATATAAGCTAGTCGACTCTGGTGTCGGAGTTTTTAGGCCGCCAGGCCTCCGACGTGGCCTAACGACAGAGAAACCGGGACAAACATCTTAACGTGCTTTCCGAAGCACGCAAAATTACCTGCTACTGTCTCTTTTTCTCAATTACACAAACTTGTGCAACATAATAAAGTCTTTACCTACGTCCTCATCACAGGGGTTATTATTTTCACAAAACGGAATTACTTATTAAACAATTTGGATTTAGATTTGGAGTAGTTAAAAATCAACTGCTTCAGGTCAATTACCTTTACATCGCAAATGATGCCAATAGCATGATCAGCTGGAAACTGCTGATAGTGCTGTTTGAAATGCTGAATTTAAAACAATATAAAACACATCTGCTGTATCAAGCAATTATTTTACAAATTACAAAATTACTCAGGTTTCAGGTAATTAAAGTTTGTTTGTTCAGTATTAAACAAATATTAGCTTCCGCCCGCAGAATCGTTCGTTTGGTACCCGGATAAGATATCTAGGTAGCGTAGCGAGTGTTAATCCAGGTTAAAAACCGTATCCGTAACGGCTTAACGGATTTTTATAATATACCTATGTATATTTCCGTTCCGTACATATCCGTTTAGCCGTTACGGAAATTAGTGGGGACAAACCTACCTCTCATAGACACACTTTTGTATTCATAATATAAGTGTGATGTGATGAATGAAGCCGAGGATATAGATGCCAGTAAATCAGAAAAGTAGCTGGCATAAAAGTTACGGGCATGTACGAGTAACTGGCACACTGCGGATACATTTGCTACATTGGATGGCTCAACTATTTGAGACGATATCCTTTTATCATTCTTTTATTTTCTACGCCATATATATCGTTAGATACTGTTACTATTTTATCTCAATGGTCATAGAAATCAATCTTGTAAGTAACTAGGTCTCTATTAGAATTGAAAAAAACATTCAAAGGTTTTTTTTCACAAACATAATATACACACATTTTATGCTATAGGTGACATTAACCAACCTTACGGTTGCATGGTTAGGACTTTTCCAATTATGATTTTACAAAATACGCTGAGAAAAAAAACACTCCGGATTATTACATTCTATGTATAATATCCAGCCATGGATCCTATGAATTTTAAATCGGAGGTTTCATGCAAGAAGTTTGCTTTTACTAATATGTCAGCCAACTACATATGTACATCATAAATAAACCAGATCGGGTACAGTGCACTAGTCACACGGCAGAACAACGAAGCTCTCACCCCGCATAGAAATTCTTTAGGAATAGAGTTAAAATGCCTGTTCAGATACACAGTCGCCGTAGAAGAAATCGGCTAGGAACATCAAGTCCAAGTTCTCCAAATCGGTTTGATTGTCAACCTACATAATTTGACCTTTACCTACATATTTGATGTAAAGTTGTGAATAACGTTTTATGTATTTTCAGCTAGACTCCTAGCTTTATCCATGATACGCAAAGACGCAGTAGACGAGTTTAAGTAGTAGTAGAGTTCTTTGTGAAGGGCTCCTTCGGAGAAGTACTGCCACCATGCCTATATCTCCCTTAAAGCAGGTTTCCTGTGTTTCGGTTTGAAGGGTGTGGGTGCCGGTGAAATTACAGGCATAAGAGGCTTTCTGACTCAAGTTGATATACGCAGGGCATTGCATCGTGGAGCGTGATCCAAAAAAGCGTGATCTACAATGAAATGCTTTGTGATAGGTAATGGTTACTACTTAATATCAGGTGGGCCATGTGCCTGTTGCATCTTTAGGTACTATAATAAAAGACGTTCGTGGCAAATCCATTAGGTAATGCTCTATAATTATCTTCAAATCACAGATTACTGTTTCAAATATCCACGGTCCGGTCTTTGAGCTGCATAAATATTTCAACCGAACATACTTCAGTTGATCAACGATGTTAAAACAGCTAATATGGCTCAATAAGGAAAGAGTGGCAAAAACGACCTAAAGCATTACAAGGTCCAATGTGTTTTTACTCTTTACCTTTTCCACTTTGCTCACCTTAGGCGATACCTACGTAGAGATGAAATGTATAAATGGAGTTAATGCAAATAATTAAAAAAATATACAATAATATTTCTCAGCGGAAATCAAATCCACACATCAAGCGGCTCCGTCCGTTGGCTACTTGCCCACTACACCCCGCCGAGATGATAACAGAGTCGCTGGAACAAAAGTTCTTGAAAATGTATGTCTTCAAATTTTCTGAATGTTTTGGGAGTTAGTTATTTAACTCTGCGACTTCAACAGCTAAAATTGACAGTGGATGACAAAAACTGCGTCTCCTAAGATTTCGGCAACAATTTATAACAGGGTAGGTAAGTTAAAAGTCCTAGTTATATGTTAATAGTAATATGTCTATGAAATTATTTTACTCCAAACTTGCTCCAAAATAAAAACAATTTATAATCTTGCCATACAGAAGACATAAACGCGCGCCAATATTATATTCTTATTTATATATAATCTAGATACCAATACCACGTGCGTAGCACGTCGTTACGTTACCACGGTGATATAAAACCTTGATCTAAGCATAAAAAAAATTACGTAACTGTACGTTCAATAGAAAAAGAATGTTTGTTTTTATTTAAAATTAAAATGTGGTATCGCCACGAAGCATATTTCTATACCATACCACGCTATGTTAATGAAAACCACGAAATTTACGAATGTACGGAAAATGTACTAATTTATTATAAAATAAGTATTAGATTTTGTATATCAGAGGTACCAAGAGGCTACATGTAAATTGCAATTCAATTATATTGCCAATTCAAGGTAAAATTATGGACCAGAAAATGCCTTGCGTGACCCCCGATTTTTGCTCACTAACAGTTGCAGTGTCTACAGAAATCATGAATGACGGAAATTGTACTAATTTGTTCTAAGAGTTGCGATTTTTTACTTCAAAGGTTCACGAGTTAAATCAATGAAAATCCTTTAATATTTTTCACTTGCAATGCTATTTAGTAAGAAAATCTGTACCAAAGCTCAAGTCGATAGTTTAGGTAGTTGCTGAAATAATCTGCGGTGACAAACGGACGGACATTGCGACGAAGTATCACACAATACCATCCGTCCTCCAACATATTTATAGAATTTAACGTGAAACCGAGTTTAATGTAGAACCAAATTAGTATTTTGTTACCAAACATAAATGAAATGTCTACTCAATTGAAGTTTGAATGTTTCGTTTATGACAATATAATTAGCGATCGACATTATCAATGATAGATAAGATGAGGTGTGCTGTAAGATTTTTAATTGTTTTTTGATATACCTAATTTTATTGAAAAGCTTTAACTGCGCTCCAAACATGCTCCAAAACATAAATCACTGTAGTCGGTCAAAGCCGCCTGTTTGAAGTGGTATTGGGCCCGACATGTGACATTATGTCTGCCAAACGTATGATTAGTGTATGGGCAAAGACCAGAAGACCAAAGACAGAATGGATCCACCTGACACCGGACTTTGACGTGAAGACCCGGTAAACATGGTGAGGAGCTTCTAAGCTTTAATTTATTTATCGAGTAAACAATGTAGTTTCGAAAGTTTTGTATTAAGTATTAAGTAGTAGGAGAAGGTCCGCCTGTGACGCTGAAAGATGCGGGTTTGAATCCCACCGCGAGACAAATTTTTGCATTATTTGGAGATATCTGTCTCAGGTCTGGGTGTTTTCTATGTATAATTTGGTGTAGGTAATAATTGTACTATGTTTTTTTTTATACTAGTTGAAGATGGAACAAGCACATGGGCCCACCTGATGTTAAGTGGTAACCATTACCTATCACAAAGCATTGCATCGTAGATCACGTTTTTTCGGAACGTGCTCTACGATGCAACGCCCTGCGTCTTGAGGCATGAAGATGCCACTTGTGTCTGTAATTTCCCCGGCACCCACACCCTTCAAACCGAAACACAGCTCAGCTGCTTCATGGCAGAAATAGGCATGGTGGCAGTACCTCCCCGGATGAACACTCCACAAAGAACTCTACTATGTATTTTTACATAAAAATTATATAAGTATGAGTAATCAGTCATGTTGTTCACATAATACAGGCTCTGCTTAGTTTGGGGCTACATGACGCTGTGTGACTGTGTCCAGCATTAATTGTTTAGTATGAGATAAATAAAAATACTTCTTTTGAATACATACTAACATTAAATGAAAAAGCCAAAGCATCTCATTAGGTACCTATGGTTGTTACTAACTCTTTGTTAAAGACAAAGAGTTCAACAACAGAACCATTTTTGGGTCCATAAAAAGAAAAAAAAACACTATACTTTTTTAATACTTCAGAGTAGGCGATTAAAAAAAACACCATGTGAAACAAGCACGGCTAATAGTGATTAAAAGAAAGGCCAATATACTCTAGGCAACTGTAACTGCTTATCGAGCGCTGATTCAGCGTGAACTACTACTCATTAGATTTCACATGGCGACTGTGTAGGTACCGACGCATTAGTTTTGGTTTGGTACCTACTTGCCACGGTAAACTCACTTTCGAATAAACTACTTTGATTTAGAAAGTATTGCGATCGCCTTTCGTTTCTACGCATTGTTTGTTTTAATGTGGATTTATTACATCACAACAACAATAAACAAGTAGGCTTTCATATCGTAGAATAGACCAATGGGTCTAACTCAATGTAGCGATTATGAAAAGAGTCTAATCATCATCATCATCATCGGCATATAGCAGTCCAGCTGAGCTGGACATAGGCCTCCCCTAAGAAGCGCCATAATCATAATCTTATGTAATTTTATCCTTCTTATAAAAAGGAAGGAGGTTCACAGTTAGGGGTTCAGTTAACTAGCGATAATAATCTAGATTTTTGTCTAAATTCAACTGAACCCACAAAATACATATGAAGTTTGCCACATATATATGTATATTATTTAGGTACAGGTGAAGACAAATATTCAATTGATTTTCGGTTATGCTTATGGTCGCTGGAAAATACCATTTGCCAGTAGTACAAAAGCTAGTTTTTTTATAGGTCTCTTTATTTTATCACCACACCTATTCCCGTCGGGAGCATTGCTGTGTTTCTGTTGGTGAAATGACTAGCATAAGAGGTATAACCATAGATTTATCATAGGCTCACCTGAGAGCCTCAAGTTGACGTAGTAAGTATCCATCAAGGAGGCTGCTTTTCTGCCAGATGTGACATAAAATTCATGCTGGGCCATGTCCATGCCAGGGACCTATATGGACTTTCTAGAGATTGCTAAACAATAAGCGGGTTACGAGGGTGTAAGGAGTTTCAACCAAGGAGGTCTCACTTGCACGTGGTGCCTGTTAACTAACAAACGGGAACTTGGCGGCCAGCTGGTTGCGGCATATTAGAGCCTAACATCAGCACAACCACTGGCCGCCGGCCGACGGGCAGCAGCATCAGCGGTCAAGTCAAGTCTAGTCAAAATGTATTTATTCAGTAAGAACTGTAAAGTACACTTTGAATCGTCATTTTTTAATTTAAAACAATTAACAACCAAACAGAGAAGAATCAGTAAGAAACTCTGCTAGGCTTATATTTTTACCCGACTGAAGTCCTCTTCAGTCAGGTTATGTTTTTAGGGTGTTTGTAATATTATTAAATTTGTTGATTGCTGTAGCCCAAACGGCTGGACGGATTTAGACTAATCAGCGGGGCGATCGGCTAACTCTGTTGCAAACAGAAATTATTGAGACCGATCCTGTTTTAACAAACTGTGACAGTTTGTCCATTGATGTTCATTGAATTTCGACGGATGAAATGTCAAAGTTTGTAAAAACAGGATCGGTGTCAATCATTTCTGTTTGCAACAAAGTTAGCCAATCACCCCGGGTGTCATTGGATTTGTCTAGGTCACGAGAGTGACATAGGCTATATGAAATTTCAAAAAATCCATATTGGCGATTGTAAGAAGCAATTTTCAATTTACGACGAACTAAAAAGTACTAAACTAACTACGTACTAAAAACTTTTTGTCTATATGAACAGCCGGGTTTTTTTTTTTATAATTTAATGTGATTTTTACAATATTTATTCATAACTATTACATTGTTCTTCAGAGTGTTGGAGACTGTTTCATCCCAAGCTTTTAAGTCATGTTAACAATCAGAAATTTCATAATGTGCTTTATAAAATTAAGAAGGTCACGTTACATTAAACATTTTTGAATTTATTTACAGATAAATTAATCACGTCATTTGGTTTTTAGGATGTCACGTTTTTTGTTAAAAAAAAAGTATTTTTTGCAAATAATTGAAATAATTTAATAATTCCTCTCAAATGATTGAATAACTTTATGGAGCCTTACAGTCGGAACAGCTAGTAATTTAACACTCTTTGTTTTTAGTGTTAACATTATGATTGTCGTTTTATAAATTAATGTTTTCGGACATGCATTGAGTTTTCATCTGATTTTCATATATTTACTGGCACGGAACTGTCATAACATTTATTTCTGTAAACTTAGTTCGAAGTGATTCTCTGGGGCCCATATATTTAAATTGCACGAACAGCCCTCTTCTGCAACATGAATATTTTGTTGATATCTGCAGCAGGTGTAAGTAGCTGTGTCCTGCAATCCCCAATCCATATGCCCAGCGTGGAACTTATGGGCATATCCCCCTTCTTATTTAAATAAATAAATAAAAGAGAGCCATGGTGCCCTAGTGGGATCTACGCCGACTTAAGATCTGAAGGTCGTGGGTTCGTCGAATCCCAGCCAAAAACCAATGGATTTTTCGTTTCGAAAAATTGATGTATGCATTACCACGAGATCGAAACGGTGAAGGAAAGCATCGTGAGGAAACCGGCATGCCCTCGAACTAAAAAGTTCGAAAGGTATGTGTGTTCCAATAAAAAAGCCGCGATGGGCTTGCAACCTGTCACGTGGAATGCTAGTTGGTTGCAAAAAGTGGGCATGTATCGAACGTAATGTTTGGACTTGCCTCTGAATATCCCCTTTAGGGTATCCTCAATAGATTTGCATACTGAGAAATATCTGAAGATATCTATAATGGGGAAAATATCGTGAAGATGTATAGTACAATAGTATATATAATAAATAAAAATAAAATAAATAAATAAGTATAATAAAATAAAATAAGAGGCTTATGTCCAGCAATGGACTGATTATACTAGTGTTATTGTTGTTAGCGTGATAATAATAATGGTTGAAATAAAGATCGTTTTATGGGTTTGTTATAAGTTCAGACAAGATCATTTTATGGTTTGTGAAAGGAGCACGCCATGAGATCACAAAGTTGCTTGTAAATTTTAATATTTATATAGGTAAGTAGGTACTAAACAAAAGAATTCATGGGACTTGTCATGATCAGACATAGGTACCTACATTAAAGGACCAAAATTGCGTAAAAACCAAATATAATCGATTTAAGTATTCTGTACAAAATGATTAACATATTTGTAAAAGCATGCTACATCTCCAGATATATGTAGGTATATATGTAGGATTAGTCATCATCTTCATAAGAAGACACTGGGATGGGTAGCTTTTGATTGGATAGCAGTTCCCTATAGCGAGACCGTCATAAATATAGGGATAATGCTTTTACACTCATTCTTGGAATGCTCAGATGAAAACTACCAGTAGTAAGTTGTTTGCATATACTGGCACTTAGGCTATGGAACTTTCTTCCTACTGCTGCTAAACTTACATCTGTAAAATCTTTTTCCGTACTAGATGCTGATACCTGTTATTTGGACCTCACTGAAGAACAACTTAATAGGCTGGGACGCTGTTTAAGATTTATCTTTGGCCTTCTTAATTATTATGACCACGTGTATCCTTTTCAAACATTAATGGCTTTTTGTTCGTCAACGACGCCAGAATTTGCATATTCTATCTGTTCTATACTTTAATTTTTCCATTCATGTTTCCTTTATCTTAGATTTGAATATTTTTGTTCTTCTCACAATTTTTCTCTTGGGTCATCAGATAACTGTTAACTTACACTCCATCGCAAATATCGTCTTGAATAAGTGTTGTACATAGCCCAAGCTTTTCGGTTGTGGAATGCTTTGCCGCATAAGTATATTAGGTATGAAGAAGTTATATTCCACACAGTAGATACTTTCTTCTTTTTAGAATTCAACAAGTAAGCTGGTACTCAATACAGTCCACCTTTTCATTACAGTATTTTTTTAGCCTTGCATGTTTCCATGGTAAACGTTCCTGAGTGTAGGTATATCTTGTACAGTCACATCATGAATAGCCTCATTATAAAATGAAGATTTTCTTAAGGTGTAGGTAGACAATTTTTAGGTGTTCTGAAACTTGAGTATTTTACTTTTTTAGACGATATTTAGATATACTTAATTGACAACAAAGTATATTCATTATAATATATTATTTATTTATTATTTATATAATAATATATATTTCTATTCAACGCCAGTTTTATGTAGATACGCTTCGTCTACAATACTGAAAGGGCAAACTAAATTTATTCTGTGAGCATGGTGAAGCAGTCTATCGATCAAACTAACGACAATTCGGTTCAAAAATCGCAGTTTTTGCTATTTTTAGAAACCTGTCCAACAACTTGGGCCCTGTCTGGAGCCACATAACTTTTGGAGGTGACACGCGCCCGAACGAGATGGATAGAACCTTTTAATGAGTAGAAATAGGATGGGAGATTAGCGAAATTCTTTCGTGCCAATACCCGTGGAGACTCCCACAGGCCGTGGTCCGAATATATGCGTGAACAGTTATAATTGTATCGAGTTAACTGCGTCCGCCAACTATACTCTAAAACCTTACCACTTTTCAACAGCAGTAAAATATCATAATTTATATTGATATTTTCTCGAATTATTTTAAGTAGGCGCCATTATTCTTGTTAAACTTTTATACTCTAAGTAAAATAAAATAAAAGTGTGCATTCCTTCCTACGTATGCTAGTGGCCAACTCTGGGATCGAGGGCTTTAGGCCACCTGAAGGCCTCCGACATGGCTTAATAACTGAAAAGCCGGTACCAATATTTTGGGAATTTAGAGTGCATTCTGTGGGTTGGAAGCACTCAGATCTATATTCCACTATATGGTCACCCATCCAAGTAGTGACCGGGCGGAGTGTTGGTTAACCAAGATGATCTTCTAAGAACATAGTCTAAAAATGTGATTACAGTTACTTAGAGTTCGTATGGCATATATTATGTATATCAGTGAGCTAAGATAACGCTTCTTATTGATATTTACAAAACCACAAAAAGCCACACCACAAAAAGAATATATATATTTTACTTGTGAAATTGAAAGCTTCTGATTTTTACCTGAAGGTTCGGTAAAATACGAAAATCAATTCTAAACAACTACAGAACACTCGACACGTGGATGAAACAAAAACTTCAAATTAATTATTTAAAAGTTAACAAGGCAATAATTATATTTACTTATACTGACTTTCTCATTAATAATTTCTAGGCAGATACCTAATTATTACGAGTACCTGAAAGTTAAATTCTTCTAGACTGGTAATATCACATCATATCACACTAATATTATAATTGTATGTGAAAAGTTTTTCACGATTTCTGACATTTTTAGTACCTGAACAACCTGCGCACATTGGACGACAATCGTCAGCAATTAGACGCTACGACAAGCTGCGGGGGACAATTTTCATACATTTTGTTCAAAGCTCCGCACACACGGCGACAATCGCGACGGCAAGATATGACAGACGCTTGCGACTAAGCGCGACGACATAGCGTCGTGTTTGCGAGGTCTGTAAATGGTGCCTTATATGCTTTTTATCCCTATATGATACAGAATCGATTGGCACAAAATAATATTATTTTGGTGTTTTATCATTTTTTCGTAGACTCTGATTGTAAATTTTTCCAAAATCTGTGAATGCCTATAATAAAACCTATAATGGTTAATATACCTGTCCTTACTGTCCCATCTCAAAAATCCACCCTGTATATACAGTCACGTGTACAAAAGGACGTTATACATTGGACCGCGAAGCAGAATTGAATCAGACGACCGACGAGCGTGTTGTCATCTTCTTTCTATATAGTTTGATATGAGTACTAAATTGTATACATCTTTTACTACCTTCCTATTTATTTGGCGAAATACTTAGTTGCGGACAGTAAAGTATTTTTTTATGAGAACGCCTCGTTGTCTATGGAATGAGGCACACAGGCACACCTGTTACCAGGCGGGCCTCGGCCCGAGTTCTAAGCGTAATTTGGCACTGTCAAAATCAGCCGCTCACCAACTTTCACTCCAAGCAAGAAGTTACTATTTGACTCGCACACAAAATGGTTTGCATCGACTTCCTTTCGCCTACTTAACCCAATTAAAAGATTTGCTCGCTCGCTATCTTTATTTTATTATATCTTGTTGTTCTCATCTGCTTCTCTTATTTTCTCTTTTATATTCAACAACAACACCAGCCTATATTATGATCTCTACCGGTCATAGGCATCCCCTAAAAATTATCCTTAGTGCCTACGCTGGCATGCATGTTAGGGCTCCAGGGCACAGCTTCTCGTATCGCTGAAGCCGCTGCCCGTTGGCCGCCAGGGGATAGCAGGGAATGTGCCGGTGTTAGGCTACGCTATGCCGCAAACAGCTGGCTGCTAGAGCCCCGTTTGTTAGTTAGCAGGGTACACCATGGACAGATTAGGTTGACTTAATTTCCGAACTGACATATAGTTAAACTTTTAAGAGAGCGAAGTCCTCGTGTCCATCACCATACCATGTTCCGCTTATTTTCACTGAAGACTTAAAAGATGATGAGGTCATTGAAAGATAGTGCAGAGCGCTGAGGTTGGAAACCCATAAACCCCTTTTCTTGGCATTGTTTATTTGCCAAGAAAAGGGGTTTATGGTATGGTGATGGACACGAGGACTTCGCTCTCTTAAAAGTTTAACTCTATGTCAGTCCATGTTCAGTTCAGTCGCTCACATATCTTTACTAGTTAATGAAAGTATTGATGCAAGTCGTTGTTTTTTAGGTATATATAAAGAATGGACTCTTGAGATTTTCACTTTTTTAGAGCCAGTAACCAATTAGGTGAGTGTATCAAAGCCTCGAACTAGGTTTATTATAATTTTTCATATGAGCCAATGGCCAACTGTAGAGTCAAAGAAACAACGTATCAAAGCCTTACATAAAAGTTATTTACTTTATCTCTACAATCACTGTCTAGGATAATTTATTTGGACAATTCTACGCATTAGACAATTTTTTATCAAATCGGTGGCAGATTTTTTTATCTCATTTACTAAAAGCTTTGTGTCTGAAATCTAAAAGAAGATATCGCAACGAATTGACATATTCTAAGAAACATAGTTTTTGTATGGAAATGGCTCCACTGTTTTGAGAAATTGGTATAAAATTAAAATTTTTGATTATTAGTACCTACAAGTCATCTCTCAAAATATATGTTCACATATATGAATAATGTTCTGCTAAGAATGTTCAGTCAATTAAGCTAATGTAAATTACTTTTGCAACAGATTAAAATGTTGACATGCTTTTAATTTCCAGCCATGTAGCACGAGTAACATGAATAATGTGTAAAATGATCCTTGGACATGTTTTACTTTAAAGAATTGTTACTTTATAGTGCATGAGTCAATTCAGAGTTTAAGTTTTCTCATTTCGGTGTACAAAAAACTGCGGAATTGTAAACCACCGATTTGAGAAACTATTAGCATGCAGACGTTAAGCCAAGCTACATTTTAGCAAGGCAAGGAATCACCTCAATATAATTTGCACCGAATTGAGAAATAACCCTGTCCTAAAGCCACCGAATGCATTTGCTTTCACAGCATTTTACTTATTCACTTCCATTCGATCGTAATGCGTTGTAATCTGTAACCTATAGCTTGAGTTAATTTCAAAAAAACTTTTCTCATCGTATGTATTTAGTAATAATATATAGATTGATTTGTACTTAACCTTAGGACAAAAATAAAAAGCTTCGAAAAATAAAAACAAACTACAGTTCAGAAAAAGTAACTAAAGATTTTTAAAGTAGAAACATGCAATTTTCACTAATACTTTCACTAATACTTTTCTTATTACTAACGCATAACGTTTATAATACCATTAATAATAAACATTGTTATAATAAATATTGGCACAAAACTGTGTTTCTTAGTTTGAAGTGACCCTCCGGGGTCCATAATGTAAATTACGCGAACAGCCCAATAATGTTTACCACCACCTCCACTACACCAGTCTTAAGTCCACATAATGGTGGTCACTAAAATGTAAGCACTTATAATACGAACTAAATGTACAGCATTGTGATAACAGTCCACACATTATGCTTACTAATAAAGTTGTAGATTTTAGATACAAAATTTTTACTTAAACTCATCGAGATAACGCATTTGCGCCGAGTTTTGGTGCATCTGCACAGATACAGGTGCAGATACTTTCTTTCTACGTTTTCTACTCTAGAGTATAAATACCTCGATACTTAAACTACATAGTATTGAATAGGACGGACGGAGATGAGACATTAGGTGAGCCTGGTTTTTTAAATTAACGAGGACGATGCCAAATATGTAAAGTTTATTAAAATGTTTATTATATAGCTCAAATGTTTATTACAAAGCATTGTAACATGAGAATAGGGACTTCTTTCACCATCCTCAAGTAATGTCAAAGTAAGATAAGTGGTGGTTAGAGGGACAAATTCGCTAGTGATTTGTCTCTTTAACCAGCTTACTTCGACGTTACCAGCCTATATCAGCTCACTGCCGGATATAGGCCTCCCCTAATAAAGAGGGATATGCCCATAATCCCCACGCTGGGCACACGGGTTGGGATCGCAGGGTACGACTTCTCACACCGCCGACGCTGCTACCCGTCTGCGGCCATGGGATTTTGCTGTGCCTGTGTTTGGCTGCGCTATACCACAATCAGCCGGCCGCCATATACCCGTTTGTAAGTCAGCAGGGTGCACCACGTACAGGTGAGGTTGGCTCGGGTTCCGAAGATGGGGGTTGGAACCCCTTACACCTCCTCCCCTCTCCCCCTGCCCCCTGTCACTTAATAAATAATCTGTAACTTAGCTGCATCGAGATAAATGTATAAATCGATTCTTAGCTGCAGAAATTGAAAAAAATTCTGCAATGAAGATTATTGAGTTCTGTAATGGGGCCATATGCTAGGAGTCAGCGACCGGCGACAGCTCAATGATTGAGATTGACGCGTTAGGACGGCACAATGAAACCTATTCCTGTTTATAACGCGAGCCCGCCTTTGTTCCATAACATAACATACCTACTAGTACCTACTAGGTATAGTCTACACATCATCATTGTCATCAACCTGTAGTAGCTTCTGTTGGATATTGACCTCCCCCAATGAGCGCCATTGCGCGTTGTCCTCAGACCAGAGACAAACATTTGTCTCGCAGCGGGAATCGAACCCAACACTTTGCGTCTCAGGCGAGTCTTCACCCATTTCGCCACTTCTACAGACTGTCTAATCTACACACTCCTAGAAACCACTTGTGTCAATCTGCCTCTACCATTTTTTTCTAAACCATATTTTATAGTATACTGAAAATCCAAGAAGAATTGCTATTTTAATTTTCCATGCGAGCTAACCCACGTGGCAAGTGGCCTAAGTAAGTGGCCTAAGTTACCACGTAGGTTAGCTAGACCTTATATTAAATTCATGAACTTGCCATAACAAAGGCATCGATTGGGCTCCATAATAATGCAGGCAGTATGGTGGTTCTCATGAAAGGTTCAATTTTCTAAGAATAACAAATCAAAGTACTTTTAAAGTGAAATTGACTGGGGAAACCTTGGTCTTAATTATATAATGGCTATTAATTATTGATACCTTAATACGGGCTGCCTTCCAAATCCTTCGTCAACATCATATTTTGTTAATTTTGTCATCTAGTAATTTGGTAGTAGTCGGCACTTGGTATTAATCAATATGTTAAAAGTCTACTCATTTATATCTTCTTTCTATACATATAAATTCCTTTGTCCTGAATGGCTCACTGATGGATCAGCGCACAGCCTAAACCGCTGATCGTAGAGACCTAAACTTGGAGGGTGTGTTCTTTGTATGTCATATAATGCGATGGGGTGAAAAACGGGTGCAAGGTTTGTATAGGACAATGTGATTCCTTGGTCAAATCTACTTCAAATTTTACATACACATTCTTTAACAGAATTGATGGAAGATGCGGTTTATATTATATTTAAACTCATTGCCTAACGGGGTTAAAAAGGGGTAGATAGGGTGATATGCATCGAAGTTGATATCAACATGAACTCCCATTTGCTATAGTATCGTTGACATCGTAGTTCAGTGGTATATATTGTAACTTCGTATGTTTGTTCGAGCATAACTCTCAAGCTGTTGATCCAATCTGCATACAATATGGTAGGTCGATAGGTTGTATTTGAAATGTCTGCTGGTAACTATATGAGTTATATATCGGACAGGGGATCATCAAGCTAATGAATGATAGAAGGACCTAAAAAAAATTGAACATATTATGATTATGATATTGAGTGAGGTGTCATAGGAATGGGTTTGGTTGTTCATTCCAAAAATTTCTTTTTAAATCTAGAATGTATAGATCATTAGATAAGTTAATCGTGAGTAAGTTTATAGGCAAGTCCAAATATTGTGTTTGGCACACATGCCTACTTACTAAGAGCACAGTGCTCACAGTCAGAATACATAAAAAACAGTTCGCTCTTTAGTACAAGTGTGTTTTCAGCACTCATACACTAGACACTAGCACGTTGACTGCGAGTCCGGGCCTCTCAGCAGTCAGCGCGGGTCGAGCAGCTCGCGCCCTAGAGCGAGTGTATTTTCATTACTCACATTGTTACTAAATTTTAGCATAGTAGCTCTATGCTATGTGGAAATCACAGATAGGAGATGAAAGTTTGCATGGGGAGTGGAACCAATCATTTCTCAAGTTACGAGTAGGGATTTACTTAAAAACTTATGTCACCTATACTTTTGAACTGGCTATTGACTTGGCGACGGGTCGCCAACGGAAAAGGGAGCAAGAACGGGTTCGGAAAAGGTAGCGGAAGTGGAAGTGGGAACGGGAACGGGAACTGAAACGCGCTCGGGTACCTACCAACTTGGTACTGGAGGTTATGTAAGTTGGTTGGTCTCTCTCTCTCTCTCTCTCTCTCTCTCTCTCTCTCTCTCTCTCTAACACACACACACACACACACACACTGCACAACGTTATCCCTGTGATAACCGACTCTCAGGAGACTGTGGGGAACAGGGTAACCAACACATATACACACACCTCCACACCCTCACTCTTACGCACAATTACACGAGAGAGATGAGAATATGTTATTTATGAGGTATCAAATAAATACTTTATCGTTTTGTTATTTTATATTATTTTAGTGTACCAACTTTGTGCGTTTTGTTAACTGTAGTGTACAATAGTTTGATAGAGTAACCGCGAAAATGGTTATGGAAGAGCGGAGCCCTCTGGCACAAGTAGGTACTTAAAAGAAGGCTCTAGGCTCCTTGTTTATGAATTTTATTTTTTAACCGACTTCAAAAAAAGGAGGAGGTTCTCAATTCGGATGTATTTTTTTTGTCTACTGAATTTTCAATAGTAATCCATACTCACAATATTTGTTTGCCCTATTACCATTCGGGTTACTACAGTATTTAACGATGTTACTGTGTTTTGTTTTTTGTTTAGGTAATCCTTCAAAGTAAATCTGCCTACCGCGATACAGGCATGGGCAATTGGGCATGCCCCGTGTTGGGACCATCAACTCTATTTGTTGTAGGCTTTAGGTAAGTAAAGTCTTGGTATTTGTAATCATCAACAACCTATAGAATCAACTACTGATCATGGGGCTGTCTCAAAAAAATTCACGATGTGATTTCCATCCACTGATTTTAGAATACCAATAAAGGCATTCTATAGTTTTATATTCTCTCTTCTGGGTTTTTGCTTGAGTGCAATTTTTTATTGTTACTCACATGCTAGTGTGTTATATGAGTGTTTTGTCTACGTTGGTAGTACCAACGTACTACTTACTTACTTTTTTAATACTTAGGTATACTATTAGTAATTACTTTGCATAAAGCATGCCTTTCATTAGTTATTCGAACCGATTTTGATCTCGAATTCACTCACATTTTACATGTGACCAAATTATTATTCAATATCACCCATAATACAAGCTTTGCTTACTTTGGGGCTAGTTTACATGATCTTGAATGAAAAATATCCAGGATTATTTATTTATTAAATTAATTATCCGTTAGTTTAACAAAATCATTGTCCATTTAATGTTAGCGGATATAACTATTCGTCTTTGTGCACTTTTACAGTGTCTTTTTTTTGTATGCTTAATGTGTTGTCTTTCCTACTTTTTCTATTTCTGAAGAAGCGCTCGTGGTTTGGCTTACTGACTTGGATGGGTTTCTGAAGAAGCGCTCGTGGTTTGGCTTACTGACTTGGATGGGTGATCGTAAGCCGGGTTTTCACAATAAGAGTTAGCTCGGACTGAGTACACTCGTACGAGTAAAATATAAAATAGAGCAGAGTCCGATTCTACTCGGATTAGATGCTGGCGTCCGAGTGCGATCCCCAACCCGCATGCCCAGCGTGGGGATTATGGGCATATCCCCCTTTATTAGGGGAGGCCTATGTCCAGCAGTGGACTGATATAGGCTGGTGTGGTGTGGTGGTGGTGGTGGTCCGAGTGCGCTCGGATTACGTGTTTACACGATACGAGTAGCATCCGAGTAGACATCCGAGTGCACTCGGTCCGAGCCAACTCTTACTGTGAAAACCCGGCTTTAGTGGCATTTAAATCCTAGCTTAATGAAGAAGAAGATTTATTCAAGTCTGACTTCATTAATTAATTTCTAGTAGTTTCTAGTACCGAATAAAATAGTTGCGTTTTTCCAAAGCCGAATAAATGATTTAATTGCATAATATGGAATTTAAACCGAATCAGCCATTTATCGCCGCTTACGCCATTTAATTAAAATGGCGTTATCTTAATAGTAATAACGCCTGGTGCGTTAACTAAAATTTAGTTAACCGTTGAATCAATAGCCTACCAACGTATTATAATATTTGGCGGTGTCATCGCACTCTGGCCTAGATACCTACGCGATATTTCGATAGGCGCTCGCAAGCGCGCCGAATTTGTCCACTTTTGTCACAGAATAAATATAAATTAATGCTGTATTCAATTCGATCACTAGCACATAGTCAATAAAATTGTCTCGCTCAGGCCTCTGCAACTGTTCTATCTCATAGATAATTTATACAGCACCAAGTGGTACTAACTATTACTCACTGACTGGGACGCTGACACTGGGACTGCAGTGCAAGCACTACAGTCCCAGGGTACTTGGTTATATGGAGTAGGCTTGCCCAGTACCTATCCATCCTCTCAGTGTAGTCGACCTTACCCACAGGAAAGACAACACGTGTGGAGCTGACTAAGCCGCGGGTTTCGTCACGGTGTGCTTCATCGTATTGAGCACGTGGTTAAACGCACGTAAATTTTTCGAAACAATAAATCCATACGAACCCTACACTAGCGACCTAGACAATGGAATTGTAGGTTAGCTGCTGTTCAACTAGCGGAATGCCCAAAACTTTTATTCAAAAAATAGTCAAACGTAGAGCAAGCTGGTGACCTCTATTACATCTGAAACAGGTGAAGATGTGGTCTTAGATAGAGCACGCTTGCCAAGAAGGAACCGGTTCACTCTTGATTGAAAACAGACGCCGGAAGAGTTGGATATTCGTCCTTAAAAGGCTCATTAACATCCATTCCCGCTGCACCGCGATTGTGTGCCTGCTTCTTATTACGGGAGCAATAAAAGTAAAAAGAGAAAAAAATCTGTATATTAGATTCGCAAAAAAAATTCGATTCAAAGGTTTGAATCGTCAATTTTTTTTAAATAAAATTTACTCCAATTCCTACAGAACACCAATTCAAACAGAGTATAATTGGCAAGAAACTCTGCTTGGCTTAAATTTTTAGATAAATTATTCACGTCCTTTTGAATTTTATTAAAAAAATGTACTCCGCCCACCCTTTAAAAGATTGACTAACTTTAAGGACCCTTACAGTGGGAACAGCGAGTTTATCCTTATTTCTAGTGACTGTTACTATTTTTAATAAACAAATTAATATGTTTTCAGACATACGTTAAGTTAGACGACCTCTGTGGCGCAGTGGGCGAAGGTCCGCCTGTGACGCAGAAGGTTGCGGGTTCGATTCCCGCTACGGGACAAATGTTTGCATGTTCTGCAGATATTTGTCTCGGGTCTGGGTGTTTCCTATGTATGATATGTATGTATTTACAAAAAAAAAATGTATCTATGTAGTATATCAATCATGTGGTTCCCATAATACAAGCTCTGCTTAGTTTGGGGCTACATGATGCTGTGTGATAACGTCCAGGATTATTTATTTATTTATTTATTATTTATTTATAGTAGTATATCAATCATGTGGTTCCCATAATACAAGATCTGCTTAGTTCGGGGCTACATGATGATGTGTGATTACGTCAAGCATTATTTATTTATTTATGTACGAAAACAAATTTCATATAGGCACGAAACTCTCATAATATTTATTTCTTTAAACTTAGTTCTAAGTAATTCTCTGGCGTCCATTATTATAAATTGCCGTACACACAACAAAATGCCGTACGACATAATGCTATGGAAGTAGCTGAAATCAACTAGTCTAGCCGTTTCTACGTCAGTAAGTTGACGGATTTTTTTTGACTGTTTATGCTGCAGAACTGAGTCTGTTCGACAACCATCTATGTGAGCGCTCCATTAAAGCATAATATCGAAGGTTATACCTAAAATACAGTAGCATCCAAAAGATTTAAATCTTCAACTTTTATTTTAACGTTAGGCTTAACCTGTTCAACATTTGGTAATTTAAATCGAATACATTTTGTTTAAGTCCCGTTTAGTAATAAGATAATTACCTCGAACCAGTTAGCAACTTTCGATATTGCTCTGTTCACGTCATCAAAATTAGACTGCCTTCGCTTTAGTTTAAATAAAAGAGACGTGTCATCTGCAAACAATACAATGTCGTAGCTGTCCCTCACAAGTTTAGGTAGGTCGTTAATGTAGACTAAAAACAGGGATGGACCAAGTATTGACACTTGAATTACACCCAATCTTTACTACAGATCCCTGCGAGGACACTTTCTGTTTACGTCGACTCTTTGCAGTCTGTTACATAGATAAGAAGTGAGAAGGGCTAAAGCCGTACCCCTGACATAGTGATGTAGACTCGACACTATAGGGGCTGGACATAGGTCCAGCAGTGATCATAAAGCCTTTGTTGTTCGTAGTAGAGATTCAATTTCGATTTCAGAAACCTTTATTACAATTATTAATACAATGATATTTTTAAAATTAGGCATCGGTTTACAGATTGTTTCCGTTTCAGCAAAGACTTCTTTATCAGTATCTTAAATATCAAAAGTCTGGTAGAAAGCTTTCAATCCATTTCATTTTATCCCATCCATTAGAGTACTTGGCCAAAGGATTTTCCCGAAGATTGCGGCGCGCTTCCAGCATAGGTACTTCCCAAATGGAATTACAGGCATAAGGAGGAACATACAGTCAGATGCATGTCATACACACCATTTTATAACACGTTATTTTAATGTTTTAAGTAAACGTAATAATTTGAACAGACAACTGCTGGACATAAGCCTCCCTTAATAAAAGTGGGATATGCCCATGTTCTCCACGCTGGGCATGTATTTGTGATCGCAGGGCATAACTTCTTGCAACTCGCATGCTTCTGCTTGTCATTAGCTGTTTCAGTGTAAGATTGCTCTCTGCTGCGTTCAGTTGGCCGCTGAAGCACCTTTTGTTATTTAGTAGGGTGCACCACGGGCTGCTGACGTTTCAAAGATGTTGTTGGAACCCTTTACGCCCGTATACGCAAACAAATAAGAGTGTGTTGTCTTAGTAACAGTTGTAGCTCATCACTTGGGAGAATTAACTTGCATGTGTTTTTTTAAATAGGTGGGGACTGAACGTGGCTATGGCTAGTTCCTACAAAACACACTAGATAGTGAAATGGGGGTTACAAAAGATGTCTCTGTACAGCCCTGGGAAAATCTTAACTTGAAATCTGTTTGAATCTGCTAATGGATTTGTTTCTTGAAGGACATTGTTGCCTACTGTGCTTACATTCTTATATATCTCAAAAGTACCTTAACCTATTCCAACAAATTATCCTTTACTGTTTGATACTTTCATACAAATCATCAAATCAATTATTTACTTTGAAAAATTTTCCCATAACCTCTGTGATAGATAATTTTGGCAGACTATCGTAGCAGTTTTGTTCAAAACCGCCTTCTTGGTATTATATAAGTCAGTTCATTAACCTTTAGAGTTAACTTAAAAGTGGGTTTAAAGTTAATGAGCAGATGTCCTACGGCAGCTGCTGTGGTGCAGTTACCACAATTTGGTTACTTTTCGGTTACTTGTCATGATTGACAAGAATTAATTTAGCGTTGCGTTTCTATTGAATCATCATCATTATTATCATCTTCAGCTTGTATCGGTCCGCTACTGGACGTAATCCATTCCCAATAAACGCCACTGAGCCCGATTTTCGGCTCCCCGCTTACACCTTCTCCCAGCAACCTAATATGAATGTCACGCTTAAATTTGAGTGGTTAGGAAGGGTTAAGGTACGGTTTTTTGAAGCAGAATGTTTCGCAGTACCCCATACAATTTCAGGGAATAATAACTTTTTAGTTCATCCCTATACCAATTTCAGTTAGGTACGGTTCTGTTTATTGTCAGTCATTCATAACAGTTTTATATATTCAGATGATGATGAATGATGGTGATCGAAGCAGGGTGTTATATATTATGTTTATCCTATAATCTAACCCTGCTGCGTACCTACTGAGGTACGGTTCTACACATGACCCTATAATAGGAGTTACCTTCCAGTCAAGCTATTGTTCACCTCCTAACACCACACATTCGTACCTAACTGTAACTAAATCATCGATATCGATACAGTTAGGTACGAATTTATCTCGATGGACTGTGAGGTCAAAATTATCAACCCGCGTGGTCTTTCTCGCATGGCATTTGTAAGTGTCGGCGCAAACGGTCCACGAGCGACAGACACAAACGCCGAGACGAGAAGCCAGAAGCCGCGATGAGTTGACGGCTTCCGGCGTCAATCTTGCGGCGAGTCCATATAAAATGTACGGAAACTACTGTACCCCTAGTAAGAGTTGCACAATTCGAAAACTTTCTTGGATTACCATATCGAGCTCAATTTCAACGTACGTTTTTTTGAAAATTACGGAACTGGGTTTAAAAAATTGAAACTGATCGAACAACGTAGGTAATGTAGATTCTTGCAGATTGCAATAATTATCACAACAAAAGGGCAGGTAATTAACGAAAAAAGGTACTTCAAAATTGAGCAAAAAGTTTGTGAGTATGTATGGATTTATGGATGAATGGAACCCTAATATTATAAATGCGAAAGTTTGTGAGTATGTATTGATGAATGGATGAATGGATGAATGTTTGTTACTCTTTCACGCCAAAACTACTGAACGGATTTGGATAAAACTTGGAATATACATAGTTAATGACCTGGATTAAGACATAGGCTACTTTTTATCCGGCTACCACGCGAGCAAAGCCGAGGGCGGAAGCTAGTATACTATAAAAGATTTCGAATTTTACAACTCGTACTAGGCCCTCAGGAAATATGTGCCAGTGGCCGCGTTTTGTGGTTGCCGCGTGTGGCCCGTTTGCGGCGATCCTTAGGCCTCTGTGGCGCTGTGGGCAAAAGCCCACCTGAGACAAAGAACATTGCAGATTCGATTCCCGCCGCGAGTTTGTATTATGATCTGCAAATATATGTCTCGAGTCTGGGTGTATTCTATCTAAAAATTATACTCCTACAAGTTTATTAGTCATGTGGTCCCTTTATACAAGCTCTTCGGGGTTCAGGGCTAGATGATGTTGTGATGTGATGATTGTCCAGCATTATATAATTATTTATATTAAATACAGAGAAACCAAGAAGTTATATTTTGCAGAGCACTATTATGGGCTGAAGCAGTAAAATTCAATGAAAGTATTTTTTGGGTTTTTGCTATTAAATTAACGCGAATTCCTATCGCTAACTACCAAGCTAGAGAATTAGCAAGAAACAAGTGTAATTTCCAAGGCCAATTTCAATATTTTCATATATTTTTTTCTTTAAAGAAACTTGTCAAAGTATTCTTACATCGAAATGCAGTAAGATGGGACTGATTATGATTTCCTAATTATAAATGTTCACGGGAACAGACGGATGACGCGTGCGCATGCGCACCGCGGCTGGCACCCCTCCAGCGTTATTTATATGACATCGCGCCAACTGATATTATCTAACACTTTGCTTTCGAAAAGGGTCCGTGGAGAAATTGCTATAAAATTATTACATAACGAGCAAACTAACCAAAACCAACCCCATAATGCCTTTCCCTCGAATATTTTATTTATGTTTTACATAATATGCATATTGACATAATTATTAGTTATTTGAATAACTATGCGAAATTCCCTACGCATCAGAGAATAATATTGTAGAAGGTAGTCAGAGGCAAGTTCAAATATCATATGGTAAAATATTGGAATTTCAATTAGCATTCGCAGTTAGCATCCCGCTTTTATTTCAACATTTCTGAGCCCATGCTTTGGATTTTTTGTACGGCATTCTAGTTGCTTGAATGTGTTTTCCTGCACTGCTTTGAACACGCAGAACGTGACGTCTTATAGCGGGCGCTTCATGAGAATCTCTGTTTAAATCTGAATCTGCACAAAACCTATCACAGCACTCAGAATTTCTCCGCATTGAGCGGGTAGAATTACATTCGTACCTATTTGTTTGAGTTTGTACAGTCAGCTGATATACATGCATCTGCATAATTTTCATTATTAATTTCGACATAATAGTAGTCTACTTGAAACGCTCGTGGTGTGGCTTGGTGTACTTTGGTGTTCTTAGCAGACCACCTTGATTAAGCAACACTTCGCCCAGTCCCTTCTTGGATGGGTGACCGTTTAGTGGAATTTAGTTCTAAGAGCGATAATCAGTCCAAGCTTTTTTCAGCCGCTAAGGCATGTCGAAGTACATCGGGCGGGCCTAAAAATTCCGACATAAGTTGGCCACTAGCTCATACGAAAAAAAGGTTTCCACTGCTGAAAGTAGTCCACTCCTGCTGCACATATTCGAAGATTAAATACCCTAGGATTGTGCTTCGAAAGGCATCGAACTTGCAACCTTCTGCGTCTCAGATGGGCTTCCGCCCACTGCGCCACACTCGCCGTCATTTCTTAAAACGGATTCTGCGATCACCAACCTACCTATCTGTAGGCGGGATGATCATGGCAAAACCTTCCAATTAGGTAGTCATACAGAGGAATCTACGTTGGAAATGAAAATAATAAATAGTCATCGGGTCAAAGTAAAAAGCATTTATTTTTGACGGCAACTAGAAATACATCCAATTACTCAAACTGCATTCACATTCACAAATAGAATGTTTTTTTAATTATTTACTAGCGTCCGTCACTATAGTCTTCTACAAAGTTATTAACTTCTACTAAGTGCGGCATTAACATAGGTACGAAATGAGAGCTCACGACATTTTTAGGATATAAAAACAAAACATAAGCCTTTAAACTAGTACTCAATTTTAGATCAATCAAGGAATAAATTTAACATAACTTTATCTAGCTACCGGTCATTCAGACAATAAAAGTTTAAAATATCGCGAGCTATGTTAGTTAGATAAAGTTTGCAGTGAGAAATCGGTACCTGTCTTTGTAACTGAATGTTCAATTCTCTGACGTGAAAATCTAAAATGAGAAAACCTCTAACGAAGTCTCACCACAATAATAGCAAAAACTGTACCTTTTGGTAACGGAACTTAAACATTATATTAACAATAACACGTGCTCTGAATGTTAGGAAACGGCTTAATCAGCTCTTACCTAAGCACACGTTTTACACGACCTGAGCATGGAAAATTACGCCAGCTACACATTTTTTATTCAATCCTACCCGAAAAGTACCTACCTAAAACATTGTTGCTGATCTGACTGTATAAGCCTGTGGTTTCCGAATTAGCCCGTCTGAAACGCTTATTAAATTCACAAATGTGGTTTTGCTCTAGTCTAAAAGGGATGGGCAAGTTTTGGTGAACCACTGGATCTAGTCAAATGGCTTCAGCATGTCGCTTAGTGGTAATGCTCTGGGTATTAGTTAGTGGCTAGTGATTGACCGTAACTTCTGATCTAGGAATTGTCCATAGTGAGAGTAGGTACGAACGTAGGTAGGTTCTAGAACATTTAAATATTGTCCACGTATGATTTTGTTTCCAAATGTGGTGCTAGTGTTGGTAGATTCCCATGGCCTCTCACAAAATGTAATTAATGAAAAAGCCAGGACAAACTCTTTCGAATAACCAAATGGTCACAAGTGCCATGTTCATCCATCTATTTATGTCAAGGTTTACTGCAAAAAATTGAACTTTGTTAACCTTATAAAAGAAGTGGCATTCTTCATTTTGCCCCCTTAGGGGTTATCTATAGCTTGAACGAGTTCGAAAAAAATAATCTTCATGGATATGACGTCAGGAGTTGACCTCATCATCATCATCATAATCAGCCTATAGCAGTCCACTGCTGGACCTAGGCCTCCCCTAATGAGAGCCATTGCGCCTTGTTCTCAGCTTGACGCATCGAGTTTTTTTACCACTTCACAAATCAATGACTTTAAATTTCGGTTGAAAACTTGTAAAGCCTATGCTTAAGCTTAAACTAGACTAAGTGGTTGCCAAAGGTAATCAATTTATCATCATCGTCAATTAACTTCTTTAAATGAAATAATGGTTCCATGAAAACTTTATCTACTTTGTATATAGTAGCGCCTTGCAGAGATTTTAAACTAGATAAAATAATATATTCTAGTATAATTAATTCCAAACATGTTTTCTTTGGGTATATGTAAAATCCTGAGAATACCGTTCGTCTTAATATCATTCGCACATGTGGCTATCAAGGCTGATCGTTCGCCTTAAATAAATACGGTATTTCAACATTAATATAACCTACCTTGATAGGCAATGCTTTAAGCAAGCATTCTTATACTATATAGCCATTTTAGTTATCAGGAACGAGTTTGCGCCCAGTTTCTCTGAAATATATGATTCGCAACGAGACTATCCGACTTAGAACTAAAGTTGTCGAGATAGCTCAGAGAACTAGCAAGCTGAAGTGGCAGTGGACTGGCCATATATGCTGAAAAACTGATAACCGTTGGGGTAAAACCCGAGTGACGACCTGCGAAATGCCGCTGGTAGAATTTGGATGCCTCAAGCTGAGGACGGCCACAATAGCGCTCATAAGGCCTATGTCCAGTCGAGCAGTGGATTGCTATTGGCTGATGATGATTAGTTTTCAAGAAATGCAAAAAACACACGGTTGTGGCCTATTTCACGAACTCGTATGAAAATAAGTGTTTTTAGGAATAATAGTAATTATAAAAAGTGTTTAGTATTGATGATATACAACCGCAACGAGTCACCATTTTCTAACGTTTTTTTATTTACAGCAAACGTTTTGAAGAAACTTTTGCTTTATTTACAGGAATGACAAGGCCTGTGGCTTTCCTCACAGTTTCCCGTACTTGCTGTACCCTTAATACGAGTTGCAAAATACGGAAGCGTTCAAAGTTTCCCTTTTCGAGATCAATTATAATGTATGTTTTTTGGAAGCTACGCAACTGGTTTTAAATATAAACTAGAACAACGTCGGCAATGTCTTACAATCTTAAATCTTCAAACAGATCAATCAATCTACAGATTGCAAGGTTTATCACTCAAAACAGTTATGTAGATGATTAACAAAAAAAGATACTTTAAGATTGAGCTCGAAAACGTAAACTATGAAAGTTTTCGAATTGTGCAACTCGTACTAGGGGTTCAGAACTAAAAATCCATCGTGATCGGATGAGATTCGAACGACCTTTGAATATGAAGTCAATTCATATAGGTACTTACATATTCCAGGTCACGTGGTGAGCTCTTTACAAATAACTGAGTATAATATACAATGAACGTACCAATTACCGACTTAACGTATTCCGCTCAGTGCAAATAAGAACACGCATCCTGTCGAACGACATTTATTTACCGTGTGTGTGTGTGTGTGTGTGTGTGTGAGTCATCTAAAGGCTTCATGATAATATAAAGGCATAATATTTTGTTTTCTATTCTATTCTATTCTACTCTACTCTACTCTACTCTACTCTACTTTACTCCACTCCATTTCACTCTACTCCACTCGACTCCTCTCCATTACACTTCACTTCACTGCACTCCACTCCACTCTATTCTATTCTATTCTGTTCTAAATTTATTTCTAAGTACTTCCACCTGTAATTGACTTCTCAGAATAAAACGCCTAGCAATAAAACATTGCAATGTTTATCATCATCATCATCATCAGCCTATAGCACTCCACTGCTGGACAAAGGCCTCCACTTATGAGCGCTACGCCTGTCCTCCCTGCCCTGCTCTGTCTGTCAGCTTGATGCACCCAGCTTCTACCAACAGCTTTTCCCAGATCCTCACTCCACCTGGCCGTAGGGCGTCTTAAAATCTCGAAGCCTAAAATACGTTATACCGGGACGCGGGCTCCACTTATTTACCCCAGCGATTGTTCGGTTATAGTAAATAATTAACACTCGCAAGTAGGTAGTGTTACGCAGTCGTCATATAAGGCTTTCTATTCGTGAAAGAATTTTCGAATACCGATCAATAAAATCATCATCATTATTCGTGGCCCGACTACGGTTACTTCTGGGTATAGGCGTCCCTTTGTACGTCTCCACAGTCCAAAGCTCGTCTCGGAGACCTGGCAAACACGACGCTATGTCGTCGCGCTTAGTCGCGAGCGTCTGTCATATCGTGCTGTCGCAATTGTCGCCGTGTGTTTTTGAACAAAATGTATGAAAATTATCCCCCGCTGCTTGTCGTAGCGTCTAATCGCTGACGTTTGACATCTGCTGTCATATAGTTTCGGCCCACGATAGACGCAATATTCATAGTCCGCCCATCTTGCTGCTGGACCGACGTACCCGTACCCAAAACTTGAACGCCATTCAGTTATCGCCTTAATCCACTTATTTATTACATCGCCTTTCCAAGTGTCCTGCGCAGCTCCATTTTAGTTCATAGCAGTCCACTGCTGGACATGGGCCTCCCCTAGTGAGCCATTGCGCCTTGTCCTCAGCATTGATTGCCAGAGATTGCCCCATACACAAAACAAATTAAATAACAAAGATTTAACGTCTTTAAAATTAGTTCGTTCTTTCGTATGAGTCAGTGGCTAACTTTAGTCTGTCGCAGTTTTTAAACCGAACTGCCTGAAGGTTGTTTTTAACTGCCTGCCTTCCGAAGCACGGAAATTCATACCATAGTACCTTTCTATCCAACGAGTGTACCCCCACTCATAATATCATAGATTTAAAAAAACATAGATTGACGGCTTAGGATCCTTGGCCAAGTTTTTACCAAGTCGATAGCCTTGGATATTAAACAACCTATTGACTTATAGCCTGTCGGTGTAATAAAACCCTTATTTGTTCATTAACTTAGTTCAAAATTGATTTGCATGACCACAAAGGCGAGGCAGATTGACTGATTTGAATGGTTCGATATATTTAAAATATCAATGGGTCTCTTTTTTTATTGCAAAAATAATAATAAATATGAATATTTGTGAAATATAATAATATCAAAAATTTTGAAGGGATTGAATTTTTGTTCATTATAGTTGTAGAACTTAAATAAAATTTATGCTTCTTTCTTTTTTTCTAGTTACACTTACGTTAGGGTACTTTTTACACCTTGGGCTACGTTACTTAAGTTTTAGAAGGATCCCTAATCTTTTCTAGCAATAAATATAGCCTACGTTACTCAAGATGAATGTAGCTTTCCAATTGTGAAAGAATTTTTGAAATCGGCACAGTAGTTTTTGGGTTTATTCATTACAAACACACACACACGCACACACACACACACACACACACACACACACACACACACACACACACAACCCAAATACATTTTTTTCCTCTTTGTAATAGAATATAATATAATTTATATGACATAGGTATGTATATGTCGCTATCAGAAAAACCGTGGGCGACAACTGGCTCAGACTAGAGCAGGATCAAGACAAGTGGCATAATATAAAGGAGGTCTTTGCCCAGCAGTGAACCAAAAATGGTTGAAATTATGGTGATGATGATCTCGTAATTTATTTATATTTTACTTAGAAATCTAACAACTTCAAAACGGTAGCAGCAGGCCGATATGTAGATTCCACATTAAGTGGAAAATATAGAGATGTTGTTTACAGTCTCTATTTTTTGAAAATATCCTGTACATTTGAGCACGGCCATGCTGCCAGCTTGATTGGTTTAACATAATTTACCATTTCATTCACGATTCAGTGAGCTTTAATCAAACCATCGCATGCTGTCAAAAACATCTAATGATTATGCATAGGTATTTGATAGGAGTAAACCAGTAAACACATGGAATACCTATGTACTTTGATTTTGTTTGTGTAATCCTAATACCCTATACCTTATAGACACGTTAAACCAGGCTTTTGATTATGGGATATATAATATTTTATCGCTCTTCGATTTTGTACGAGATCTTTTAGGCTGAGCGCACACCATAGTCAAGACAGTCGCTTGTCGCTCATAGTCAAGTCTGTCTTAAGAAAAAAACAAAACTGTTTTATCTATCATGCTGCGCACACTGAGACACGACTGTCTTCAGTGTTGCCGGTAGTCAAACTGAAAAAGATCCGAACTCAGGTCTAAATAATATGTTAGGTACACCAACACCTACTCGTACCATGTGGCTTGACGGAAGTAGGTACAAGTTATGTTACGAAGTTAAATCACAACACTTTCCTATTAATCCAACTAGGTGACCTGCATAGGTGGTACTTAGAGCACATATCACATTAGTAAGTAAGTATGTAAGGTAATAAGTAAGTAAGGTAGTTAGGTACCTACCTACCAACATAAACTTTCCGGGAACGCTTTGTCTTTAACTACAGCAACTAGGTGGCAACGTGTGGGTGGCTAGAGTTCGTGACCCCAATAGGTGACGTCTGCGCTACAGATTTATAGTACAGGCTGACTGACTCCCTCCCAACATACCAACAACCGTCCTTATAGCAGTTGACAGTAGGTAAGTAGCTAGATACCTACCTACCTATAAATACTAGAAAGATCCCTGTGCTTAGGCCATACTAATAAGTACTAATAGGTAATCTACTAAATAAATAAGCTACGCGGCGCAAGTTATGTGTGTCAAGGACACCGGGCAAATAAAAAATAATTTCTAAATTACCTGATCGGTAACACACACTACACACACTCTCGGGTTAATTTAATGTCACCATTACAGCGCCACGTGGTATATATAACTCTCCTTCCTTTTTTCCTGCCTCATCATCACACCTTGATCACCATATTTCTATAACACTCAGGCCTTAGACTGTGGGTGAAAGTTACTCACATTATCAACAAAGTTGGTGAGCGAAGCCAGCCACCAGCCACCTTTTGGCAAGTACCTAATTAGAGTTAAAGCTTTTTAATACTACAATACCTATATACCTAAGCTATCTAGGTAATGTGAGGGATTGTAACGCAACTAAAAGTAGGTTTTAAAAATCGGCGAGTGAAGCGAGCCACGAATTGTTTTAGTAGGTTATTTGAATTCTTAATCTTCATAAAGGACAAAAATTCCCATAAAGTCGAGTAGACCTAATGATCCTAAAAAAAATCCTCTGAGGCCTGAAAAAGTCTGATGAGTCCCATCAGACTTTTTCAGGCCTCAGAGGATTTTTTTTGCCCGTTTTCGGACTTTTTTCGGCAACGATGGGAAGAAAGGGGGTACGTTACCGTCGCGGATCATTCCCTATTCCCCACCGAGATTCAACTTCAGATAGGTATGACTTAAACGTAGGTATTGAGGTTGCGGGTTCGATTCCCGCCGTGGGGCAAATGTTTGTATGTGCTTCAGATAAGTATGACTTAGACGTAGGTATGAGGTTGTGGGTTCGATTCCCGCCACAAGCCAAATGTTGGTTTAAGCTTCAAAAAAGTATGACTTAGACGTAGGTATGAGGTTCCAGGTTCGATTCCCGCCACGGGACACATGTTTGTATGAGCTTCAGATAAGTATGGCTCAAACGTACGTATGAGGTTGTGGGTTCAATTCTCGCCGTGGGACGTAGTGTTGAAGATCTTAAAATGTTAAAGTGTTAAAGTGTTGAAATGTTGAAGACACATTACGTGTTATAGTATTAAGGTTCCAAAGTGTGAAAGTGTTGGAATGTTGAAGTGTTGGTTGTCGGTCGTGGGCGGACACACTAAATTCTATCCTAACAAATTTATTTAATGGAAAAATAAGCTTTTTTGTTTCGATCATCGACGATCATCATGAAATTTAGCATACACGTTTTCAGGAGTATAGAAAAGGACAAATGCCTTATCAAAAAGTAATGTTTCCGCGAGGGATAGGAAAATAACATTTAATGCAAGCAAAGTCGCGGGTAAAAGCTTGTATTTTATATAAAAAATATAGAGATCAAGGTCTGATGATTAAGCAAGAAAGAGAAATTAAGATTTTTGGAGATTTCTTTTAAATAGGTACCTACCTAGTGAAATTACAGAACGGATTTCTGGCCGCATTTCCTTGACATAACTCGCATGACCTTGGGTTCGGATCTTGTTCTGTTCGACTGCCGGCAACACTGAGCCGACAGTCGCTAATCAGACTTGTCGTCGGGCTTTCTTGTAGACGTCTTTGACTATGAGACGTCTTTGTCGCAGTGTGCGTGTCTTCATAATATTTGTAATGCGATAGTCTATCTAAAGACTGTCTTGACTATGGTGTGCGCTCAGCCTTACACTGTGTTATAATATATATTACATCCCAAACTGTAAATATTTTTTCGAGCTATATTGGTGTATATTTTACTTCACGTCCCCGGACACCGCGACTCCCCTTGCCTCAGTTTGAATGGTGACGTTCGTGTGTAGAAGTGCCAACAGCGGGGTGATTGGCTAACTCTGTTGTAAACAGAAATAATTGACGTCACTTCACTTCTTCATTAAATGGCTTCTGGAATAGTTTCCACAATTTCGCCAGTATCAAGTAGGATAATGGTTCATGAAGACTGGACGACTGGACTTATAAACCGTTCTACGTTGCCTCATATTATTATGAACCATTATCCTACTTGATACTGGCGAAATTGTGGAAACTATTCCAGAAGCCATTTAATGAAGAAGTGATGTGACGTCAATTATTGCTGTTTGCAACAGAGTTAGCCAATCACCCCGGATCACGTATTTTGATTTTTTATTTAAAACATATATATTACAGTGTGAATAGCAATCGCGGGATGTAATGTAGTCAAAAGCCGGCTTTACACAGCAGAGAGACTTCGATATCTGAACCTTGATCCAGCTGCCTGGAGAGAGCCTCATACGATATGAAAAAAAAAGATAATTGAAAACATCTTTATTTCAGCACAAACAAGAATAAGTAGGTAGTAAGTACAGTTGTTTTAAATTAAGTCATAAGTTAACAGAATATACTACTTACTGTGACTAATTATTGTTGATGTATCGTATCGTTGATGTTTCCGTAAAGTTCATAGTTTAGGATTTGGACACTTTCAAATATAAATGAAAATTTATTTCTCAGGAAGTAAGGCTTTTAGGGCTAAAATGGTTGTAATTGGATTGTACGTATTGATAATAGGTACTTTATGTTCTATAACTTTACGAAAAACAGTTATAGAACATAAAATACTCAAACCAATGCGTAGAATTTAATAAAATCCATTTTACCCCTTAAGGTCTTACCTACTGAATCCAGAAAAAGACATTTTCAAGTGATATTTCAAGTGCCCTAACTCCAAAACTATGAAGTTTTCGAAAAAAGTTATAGAGCATAAATACTTATATCAATACGTAGAATCTAATTACAACCATTTTAGCTCTTAAGGCCTTACTTCCTATTGGTTATCTGGTTACGCCCTGTCCATGACGTGTTCCTCCCTAACTGTCCTATAAAAAAAACGGTGGAAAAGTCGGTCGTCTGCGGGGAGCCTTAACCACTTTATTGTACAAAAAATTCGAAACAAAGGAAACTAAACCTTTTCGCAAATGCCGAGTTTCAGATGTAGTTTGGATTTTAAAAACTCTGTCACTTTAACAAGTCTTGATAAGAATCAGTGTTGATAACTGATTTTGGGACACTTTCAGGACAGTGAGTTTACGCAAACTGAGAATACAGCTTTCAGCATATACTTTTTCTGTAGAGTATATTGGTCAAAGCTCGTCGCTATTAACATTATCTTCTGAATATATAAAATGGTAAACTGATTGACTGGATGATACATCAACATACAACATACAACATACAACCGCTGGGCCTAGAGGCTTGAATTTGCACATAAAATAGGGTATGAAAGTTTTTCTAAAATCGTCAGTTTCCGAGTAAAAAACTTAAAATGTGGTGGCTGCCGATTAGAAATTTATTTGTGTGTTTTTTGACGATTCCACCCCCGAAAGGGTGAAAATGGGGATGGAGTTGTGTATTGACTTTTATTTGTGTATTACTCCTTCATTTTCAAAGTAAAAATTACTAAATAGGAAGAAATACTCTACGTGGACTCGGACTTGGAGCTCCAGTATTTTTAGTTACTGCCTTAGATAATAAAGCTTCGATGGAGCGCTCAGAATCTCACATAGGTACCTATAACAGGCTCAGTCAGTTCTGCAGCATACACAGTCAAAAAGAGCCGTCAACTGACTATTGTAGAAATAGCTAGATAATAGACTACTGAACCAAATGGAAATAATGTTGGTTTTGTTCTGTATATTTTTCTTCGTGAGCACAATAAAAAAATACTTTGTTGTGGGGGAATACTCACTGCAGATAATATCAACACAGTGTGCACACATTGTGCTACAGAAGAGGGCTTTTCTTGCAATTTATAAATGGACCCCAGAGAATCACTTCGAACTAAGTTTAAAAAAAATTACAACAGTCCCGTGTCAATACATTATATGAAACTTAATGTTTGACTAAAAGAATATATATCAATTTGTATAAAAAAATTAGCGGCAATGATTATTAAAACTTGAAATATAGATAAACTTACTCACTTAATCCTTTACTTACTTATTCCTTTAGCAGGCAATGTACTTTTACATTAATCTATAATTAATATCTGTATGCGTCTGATATCATAGACAATCAGACTATTCATAAAATGTGAGATGATGATTTCCAAGAAAAAATGCTTAAAACAACAGATTACAAAAACGTTAAAATATTCATAAGTCAAGAAGAGTTTCTTGTGAGTTATTTTTTGTTTGGACGCGTTACAAACTAGAGTAAATATAAAAAATAAATTGTTAAATTTACGAATATGGATTGTAATTTTAAGTATAATAAACGTTTGTAAGAAGGTACCTAAAAGTTGGATAAAGTTAGGACATCATCGCCTACACCGTTTATAGCGAGGACTGAAAACAGTAGCAGGATGACACAGCATGCACACAATACCTCATTTCGCATAAATTATATATACTGTCCAACAGCTATTGGATGCGAAATGAGCAATAAAGCATCGAGATATTTTGTCAGTTTTCACTTGAAGACGAGTATTGCAATAATGCTAGCGTACTATACTAACTGGTGACGGCTACTCTAGGTCAGATCCACACACTGTGAACTTAGGCTGATTTGACTTTTAAACAAACTCAGGTCTTATTTTTTTATGTCAAAGCTGGCAGACGAACAGACTGGCCACCTGATGGAAAGTAGTAATAATTTAAAGAATACATTAGGTAGAGAAAAAAAGTTTGGAAGATACGTTAATATATGTAGAGATGAATTATGAAAACATTTTTTGAAATAAAGCCCTTGAAGGCGTGTATCGGAGATTTTTTTTTAGCAGACACAGTTGGAGGACTCTGACTAGTTTATCTAGTTTATCTAGTCAGAGTCCTCCAACTGTGTCTGCTAAAAAAAATTCTCCGATACACGCCTTCAAGGGCTTTATTTCAAAAAATCCTTTCATAATTCATCTCTACATATATTAACGTATCTTCCAAACTTCTTTTCTCTACCTAACGGTTTAGGCTATGTAATGAATGTTAATCAGTGCAGTCAGTCATCTTCATTACTGTTTTTTATAAGTATTTTATAACTATTGAATTGATTAATTGTTGCCCAAAGGTACCTAAAAGACCACAATAGGAGGACTTACCGTTATCACACTTGTTAAACGCGTTATTGATGTTGGTTGGATAGTACATAAACACTAGCACGCTGACGGCGGGCGGGCCTCTGATTAAGACGGTACCCGCTATGAATGAGGAGCTGGTGCACAGCGAGTGCAGCGCAGTGCAGCTGTGTAATTTAGCACTCAAATCATTAAACAGATGACTGCAGTGCCATCCCCTGCTTCATCATCGTTTCAATCATTTTCAGCCCACTACTTTGACTTGGGACGCCCCCTCTGATTGTGTTACTCGCCTCGACCCTGCGGTAGACTAAGTCAGGTGCCGCCCACGGTTTTTCTGATACGGTCGACGCGTCTTGCTGTTGAACAGCCCCTATTCCTAAGACCATGTCTCGGCCACCACTCGGTCACTTTAGTGGACGTAACTGTTGTCACTCCGTCTTGCCATATAAAGTGATAAAACTTGTGAATAACCTACGTACGGCCGGGCGGGTGAATGCAGTCGACTTGACACTAATGATTATTCAGTGGTAGAGTGTGAGGAACCTGCGTGCAGTACTATCGCGTAATCTGTAACCGCGCCCCGCGCTAGGCTGCGTCTGCTTCACCCCCTCAAAAGTGCCAAAACGTGAGCTTATATCGACTTAATTAGTGTAATTTAATGCAAGGTACCTTCGTCAGGTCCAAAGTTAACGCAATCGCCTGCATTGCGCAGTGGCCTTGCGAGTTCTCGTCATCTTGCTAAACGTCCCTAAGTATTTATGATGCAGCCACGTGAATAATATAACTTTACTACATTATTTGAGGCATGTAGCCATTGCTCTACGCTCTGATCGCAACACGGTGTAAAGAAAAGTAGACCTTTTTGATAAGTAATAAGTTTACCTAAATACCTAATTGTGCGTGATTTAGTGTATTGAATTTAAAGGAAAGATTTAATTTATTAAGTAGCTAAAAGATGTATAGGAAATAAGAGCGGTCCTACTAAAACGGCAACTCCTTCCTAAGAGGAAAAAAATTCTACTTCCTATAACTGTACTCTAGCTAACACCTACTTACCTTGGCAACAGCTGTGTCGTTATTCCACTATTTTAGCATATTATTATTACTTACTACATAAATAATTTTGGTTTGCACCTTATATCTAACACGATAGATATCATGTTTCAATGACCCGGAAACCATGGAAACTGAGCCTCTTTGTCTAACTTTACCATTCTAACTTGATCTTCCTCTATCCCCTTTTCAGCATAGAATAAGTAGCGCCATAGCGAAACCAATAAGTATTGGGGGTCACAATTAACTGGTTGAATTCAGTACACGAAAACCATTTCAAGCATTCAAGACTAACAGCAAATTATACCGACAAAATACGGAGCTAAAGTACATAATCAGTTGCTATTATGATTCTGTCAGAGCCTTTGTGGCGTGTTTTGAGCCTAAAAGATATCCGAGTCGACATAGGCTTATGCTGGCACCTATGTCTATTGCGACGAAGAAGCTATGTGCTGGATATGATACTCGCCGATGTGAACACCCATGATCGGGTATTCTCGCGATGGTTCGGGCAGCACCCAGTATCACTGGGTTCACATGAAGCATACGAAGCTAACACGCATTACTTTGTCACGATAGACGCAGTTACGGCCCCAACAGACAAGCAGTAAAAACGGGATCTCTGGACTAATTCAATTTAATCTATTTATATGTCCATAATGACAGGGCGCAATGGCACTCATGAGAAGATATGAGGATAGGCTTATGATGATGATGATGATATATCCATCACGATCTGACAAGATCACAGGGTACTTTTTACCCAAGTATAACAAGCAAAGCCGCGGGTGGAAGCTTTAAACTATCATTTAACGTAGTACATTTGACGTCACCAAACAGCAGTTCCGTTGTGGCAAGATGCCAGGTTTCCACGACGGCGATGCTCGGAGACTGCTCGATCGAAGCGTATGACACATACTTTATCACTTTGGGTTATTGTGGATTTTTATTAGCTTCATCTGTCTTGTCTTGCCCGTTTGTCTATTTGGGTACAGAATAAGAATGGTAGTTTGGGTCAAGTTCTGGTGCAATACCTATTGTAAGTAGTTTCCAAAGACGCACATATATTTAAGATCTACAAAATTTAACTCAATTCGGTTGAACACCTTTATTGATTAATTATGTTTAACATTTTTATTGGCCTTAAAATACAACAATCATAATATGCAAGACAAATCTGAATTTTTAGCGAATAAAATATTTTATTATTTTTATATTTTAATTTATTATTAATATTTTTTTGGAGTTCGTGGGAAGAATTCTTGGAGTTGGCGGGAACAAGCCCTTGGTTTGAATCTATCGCATAAGCCCCTAAACCGAAGTTATAAAATATTTGCACGAGGAAAAATGTCTTACGTAATATGAAGTTGCTATGGTAGACCAAATCAAAACAAAACACACGACTGGTTACCTGAAGGACTTCCGGAAATAAACTAACAATGCCCACCAGATACTTCGGTGGGGGCTTCAAAGGTATTCCATCATATATCCAGGTATTAAAATTTTAAGGACTTGAAGTATCTACATTACGTACCTGTCGATACCTATACTACTAAAAGCAATTCATCTTCAGTAGCGCCAACGGTAGGTAGGTACGTCACGCTATTCAGAACAATGTTCTGATACCGTCGAATTTATTACTAATTCAACAGTATTATAGCTATAGGTAATGTATGTATCTAAACGTTCAAATTCAGGCCAAGGCCCTTGACTGTTCCGATAAGCGTGTTAGTTTATCACGTAGTTATAAAAGCGACCTTAGTAGGTAGGCAAGGTACACAGAATAGTACTTACAATTATTTGTTAAGCTGGTTTTTCGTTGGTTACCTATCATCATCAGCCTATAGCATTCCTACTGGACATAGGCCTCCCCCAATGAGCGCCAATGCTCTCTGTCCTGCCCCCTTAGTATGCCCTTTTTATGTCTACTCTACGATAGAGGAGACAACGTATTTTTCCTGATTGTGTGTCTCCCGGCATCCCAAACATGCCTATTTTTTTCTCATACGCTTAGTTTTATCTATTCTTTAGATAACCGTATTTAGAACATTTAAAACGTTGCTACATCTACAACAAAAATAAGTTTTCTTTATTCCTTCGTCGACAAAACCTTGTCTACGGTTGCTGTGCTGAGCCGGTTGTTCCTTGCTTCCTTCTTCGTATAAGATAAAGGCCAAAGTATGGTGTCGGAGTTTTTAGGCCGCCCGAAGGCCTCCGACATGGTTAGCGACTGAAAAAGTCGGGACCAACATCTTAACTTGCCTACCGAAGCACTGAAGCGCTCAAATATAAATGCCACTAAACGGTCACCCATCCAATTAGTGACCGGGCGGAGTGATGCTTAACCAAAGTGATCTGCGAAGATCACCGAAGTAAACCACGCCATGAGCGCTTCTCTGTCCTCTGCTCGACGGAGCCAACATAAACCAGCAGCTTTTCTCAAATCGTCACTCCTCCTGGCCGGAGGGCATCCTTCACTACGTTTCCGCGGTCTCTCTCCACTCAAGAACTGTACCCCTACGGTTGTCGTTCTTCGGCAGATGTGGCCAGACCATTGCCAATTCCGCTTGCTAATTCTCTGTGCTATATCGACCACTTTAGTTCTATGTCGAATAGTCTAGTAGAAGTAATTTAATTATGCTTTCGGAAATAAGCCAGAAAGTAGTAGGTAAACACTCTCCCTCTCCTTTCCTGGTCTGATACAATCCCATATCATCACCTTAAATTTGAGATCATTTTATTGTTCGACATAGACAGAAATAGACAACCGTTTATTTGCTACCTACATAAGCACACATACAGCATTATTATTTTATTTAACAGTTTATGATTTTATATAAATCTAATTCATCATGAGATTCAGGAAGAGAGGTAAGCCTACAATTTTTCTTCACTTCGCTCTATCTTCGACATCTAAACGTTTAATCTCCGCAATACAAGTCCAAGTGGTCTTAAGTCTCCCTCTAGATCTTTTACCGGAGACGGATGTTCCAAAACCTGGTTACTAATGTATTCTATTCAGAGCCTTACCTACTTACCTACAACTAACTTCTATTCTATCCAAGAATGGAGTAGGTATGCACTAACACAATCAATCCCCCCTCTTTACACTCACCAATTTATTTACACTCGTCTTGTCACTACCTTAAATTTTATTTTTTAGTAACATGTCATATTTATATTTTTTTATATATACCATAGTTATATAAGTATGTATTCTTGAGAGGGTGTAAGGGGTTCCAACCCTTATCTTCGGAACCCAAGCCAACCCCACCTGCACGTGGTGCACCCTGCTAAACAACGAACGGGGCTCTGGCGGCCGACTGATTGCGGCATAGCACAGCCTACATCGGCACAGCTAAATCCCCTGGCCACCGACGGGCAGCAGCGTCGGTGGTGCGAGAAGGTGTGCCCTACGATCCCCAGCCCGCATGCCCAGCGAGGGGATTATGGGCATATCCCCCTTTATTAGGGGAGGCCTCTGTCCAGCAGTGGACTGATATAGGCTGGTGTGGTGTGTGGTGTGATATTCTTAAGTTTTATTAAATAGGCGTTTTTTGCCATTCGATTCTATTAGAATTTTCGTAACACTAAATAAACGCTAAGGTAGTACTTAATGTTTGTAAACTGATTGTTATGTTAGCCTTTTTAGCGTAATCTCCTAACAGTTCGGACTAAATGGATACAATAGAAAGAGGACTAACTACCCACAAGTCCACAACAGACCTTATCCTAGGGTGGGAGTTAGTGAATTGTAAATAATGAATGTATTTTTTCAAATACATATTTATAGAATTACATATTAATAGAACTTTTTGTACCGACTAACCTCGATAGTCAGTCATACATAATATTTACCTAAGTTAATACATTTTGTTTTTTAAACCGAATCAAATCACACTAATATTACATAGGCGAATGTTTATTCCACTCATCTCTGTAACGGCTGAACTGATTTGGATGAAACTTGGAATATACATAGCTTGTGACCTGGATTAAATTTTTATGATTTATTTTTTTGTTTAATCAAAAACGAACGTGAGAAAATGCTATTAAAAATTATAGAATTCAAAGTAGTCACTCAGAAAGGGGCAATATTGAATAGATCAGCAATTTGATTAAGTTTTTGAAAAAAAAAAACTTGTGCTTCAATTGTGAAAACTTGATTATGTAGGTATGGCTGCATATTGTGAATGTTAAATTACCCCTCTTTTCGTACCGTTGTCATTGCCCAGAGCAAAATGTAAACATGTTTCTATTGACAACCGTTCCATTCCATTCCATCTTCTTGAATCTGATATTTAACACCTTTATAAGCATTGTTAAAATGTGTGTACCAACTGTTCTGTTACTCTCAATCTCAATGTCTCTAAGTAGGTATCTGCGCACAATGATGCGTGATTCATTGGAAAATGGCGGGCTAGAAAAAGGAAAATTCCATTCTCAAAATTGTTTGTGGAAAGAGAGAAGGGAGGCCTTTGCCCTGCAGTGGGATCGGACAGGCTCATAAGAAGAAGAAGAAAATTGTTTACATAGTTACAAAAGTGAAGTGATTTTTGTTCTAGAACTATCCAAGTACACAGTTCACACAACGCAGGTCAAGAACCTGCATTGGATTGATGATAGGTATCAACCAACTACAATTTGCAAACCTGAAGATGCTTTATTAATCTTTATGCTTTGCTGCATAAAGTTCATTATGTTCTGAAGATAGTATATTTTCCACCTAAATTGGATCTGATTGGGATGCTCTAGATTTAACCCCCAGTTTATTGACTATTGTTATGGTATCAACGTCGCAAAGGATGTTGTAGATAGTTGAAGTATCAGGATATCCAGAGTACAATTTGCATCATTTGCAGCTTGCACAATCTAACCTGTTTGTATTAGCAACATATTTTTTTTTTACGTCACCTAGTTGTAGTAGGGGGTAAATAAAATGACTCGCGTGCGCAGGCGTTATCTTTCATAGCCCTGCACGTGTTCCTCGACTTGAGAGATGCTAAAAGAGTTAATAATTATATAAATTTCAGTATAAATGTGGTATAAACCATTTAAATACTGGCTTTTCTCAGAGCCCTCAGTTCTCAGCCCCCGTTTTCGAGTGGATGCTGAGAGGATCCTTCAGACGGATCTTCTCAGCACCCACTCAAAAACGGCTTTTCTCAGAGCTGGCTGACTAAAAATATCGGACCTTCAATTTGTATTTTAGAATTAGATTACAAATTTTATTAAGTAGTTAAATTTTATTTTTAGTTTCGTTTGTTTTATATTTATTCCCATAAAGCGCGGCTTTGCTCGCGTGGTAACCTAATTAAAAGTAGCCTATGTGTTAAACCAGGTCTAGGTTTCATCCAAATCTGTTATCCCGTTTCGGAGTTAAGTGGGGACGAACATACTCAAACACAAAATTACGCATGTATAATATTACTAGCTGTCGCCCGCGGCTTCGCTAGAATGGTATCGGCATAAGAAGCAGCCTGTGTGTTAATACTGATCCATGTATAATGTTACTAGCTGTCGCCCGCGGCTTCGCTAGAATGGTATCGGCATAAGAAGCAGCCTGTGTGTTAATACTGATCCATGTATAATGTTACTAGCTGTCGCCCGCGGCTTCGCTAGAATGGTATCGGCATAAGAAGCAGCCTGTGTGTTAATACTGATCCATGTATAATGTTACTAGCTGTCGCCCGCGGCTTCGCTAGGATGGTATCGGCATAAGAAGCCTGTGTGTTAATACTGATCCATGTATAATGTTACTAGCTGTCGCCCGCGGCTTCGCTAGGATGGTATCGGCATAAAAAGCCTGTGTGTTAATACAGATCCATGTATAATGTTACTAGCTGTCGCCCGCGGCTTCGCTAGCATGGTATCGGCATAAGAAGCAGCCTGTGTGGTAATACTGATCCATGTATAATGTTACTAGCTGTCGCCCGCGGCTTCGCTAGGATGGTATCGGCATAAGAAGCCTGTGTGTTAATACAGATCCATGTATAATGTTACTAGCTGTCGCCCGCGGCTTCGCTAGCATGGTATCGGCATAAGAAGCCTGTGTGTTAATACAGATCCATGTATAATGTTACTAGCTGTCGCCCGCGGCTTCGCTAGCATGGTATCGGCATAAGAAGCCTGTGTGTTAATACAGATCCATGTATGGCCCAGGTCACACATATCGGGCAAGGACATGGCGCGGACATGGCGCGGACGTGGCACGGACGTGGCGAGGACATGGCACGGGCATGGCGCGGACATGGCTCGGACAAGACGCAGAAATGACGTGACAGAGGCACAAGTGTAGTGCAGTCTGTTGTCCGGTATCGATGTGTCAGCATGTCATCCTCAGAAGACGAAGATGCTCTTGCTCTCGTGCATACAATTAATAAATATACAGATCAGGGCCCGTACAACCCCGATTTCGAGTTAGTTGCTTCGAAAGTGAAACCCCTTCATTGGGTTATACAGTTGACGGGATTACCCTTTCGTTTGGGTATTCTCCTCCTAACACAAGCGAAAGTGTAACCCGTTCCTTTTGGTTTTCTGTCGATAGGGTTAACCTCTTATGAGGTTAAACGAATGAATGGAGTTACCTCTTGATAGGTTTTTTTGAATGTTACACAATGGTTATCATTACGCCTGACACTGGGTGGGGGAATTTAGATTTTGACTCTTGATTTATGTCGTCAATCATTAGGTATAAGTTCGGATCGCTTTATTTGGTTGAAGGAAGAGCGTCACTGCATTAAAGAAAAGTTTTGAAAACATAAGGAAAGTGCTGTGTTTCAGTCAGTTTTCATTGGTCATCATCGCAGAGTATGCGTTATCATATACGAGACCCGCAGTTAACATATTAAAAAGAAAAACAATGGTGTTTCAGTTTTCATAAGTCATCAGTTATGTCATGACTGAGGCCCGCAGCCAACATGTTAAAAAGAAAAAAATGTGTTTTAGTCAGTTTTCATAGGGCATCATCGCAGAGTACTCTGCGTAGCGTTATTTTTTATTTTTATTGTATTTATTAGGCAAAGCCGACAGTACACATAATGAGTATTTTGTAAAGCGTTATGTCCGAGACCCGCAGTCAACGTGTTAAAAAGAAAAATATGACCTCTAAACTATTTTGAATAATAATTTTTGATTGTCACTGTCACTGTCACTCTAAAACTCAAACTCAAAACTCAACTCAAAGCTCCACTCGAAACTCATTCTACAAATTCATCTATAAATGGTTATATCTCAGGAACTACTCATCCTAGACTAGCCGTTAATTGCTCAAAAGATAGCTATTGACAAGATCTTTATTTTCAATGACATATGTCAAACTTGAATTTGCCATATCTCGAGAAGTACTCATCCTAGACTTGCCGTTACTAGCTCAAATGATAGCTACTAATAAAATCTTAATTTTCGATGACAGCTATCAAACTAAAAACTGTCATCGAAAATTAAGATCTTAACAATAGCTATCATGTAAGCTAGTAACGGCAAGTAAAGGATGAGTAGTTATCGAGATATGATTGATTTAAGTTTGACAGCTGTCATCGAAAATTAAGGTCTTGTCAATAGCTATCATTTGAGCTAGTAAAAGCAAGTCTAAGATAAGTAGTTCTCGAGATATGGTCGATTTAAGTTTGACAGCTGTCATCGAAAATTAAGTTCATGTCAATAGCAATCATTTGAGCTAGTAAAAGCAAGTCTAGGATGAGTAGTTCTCGAGATATGGTCGATTTAAGTTTGACAGCTGTCATTGAAAATTAAGGTCTTGTCAATAGCTATCATTTGAGCTACTAAAGGCAAGTCTAAGATGAGTAGTTATCGAGATATGGTTGATTTAAGTTTGACAGCTGTCATCGAAAATTAAGATCTTAACAATAGCTATCATGTAAGCTAGTAACGGCAAGTAAAGGATGAGTAGTTATCGAGATATGGTTGATTTAAGTTTGACAGCTGTCATCGAAAATTAAGGTCTTGTCAATAGCTATCATTTGAGCTAGTAAAAGCAAGTCTAAGATAAGTAGTTCTCGAGATATGGTCGATTTAAGTTTGACAGCTGTCATCGAAAATTAAGTTCATGTCAATAGCAATCATTTGAGCTAGTAAAAGCAAGTCTAGGATGAGTAGTTCTCGAGATATGGTCGATTTAAGTTTGACAGCTGTCATTGAAAATTAAGGTCTTGTCAATAGCTATCATTTGAGCTACTAAAGGCAAGTCTAAGATGAGTAGTTATCGAGATATGGTTGATTTAAGTTTGACAGCTGTCATCGAAAATTAAGGTCTTGTCAATAGCTATCATTTGAGCTAGTAAAAACAAGTCTAAGATAAGTAGTTCTCGAGATATGGTCGATTTAAGTTTGACAGCTGTCATTGTAAATGTATTCCTATTTTATTATAATATAATTATTATTGCGTAAAATAAACAATTAGTAGTCTGCATTTCCACCCTTAATGCTTAGAACACAATTACCGCAATTATTTTTAATCTTTTGACCGAAATTATTTTCTCCATTATCTCCTATAACCCACTTATAACCCGTGTTACAATGATAAAAAGGGTAACCCTAAGGAATGGGTTTTGGAATAATACCAAAACCCAATACTATTGATAACCCTCATGATCAGATAACCTAATCAAAAGGGTTTTGAATTGTTTAACCTATCAAATAATAGTGTAAACCATACGGAGATGGTTAACTAAACTTTTGGAAAAACCCTGCCGAAAACCTCTTCATCGGGTTACCAAATCGGGCCCTGATACAGTTGAAGAAAATACGCGCAAACGAATTTGCACAAGGATCAGCTAGTATTACCATGGGTATTACATAAAAAAATCTTAATACCGGTTTAGTTTAATCTCTTTCCGATTTCCAGCCACAATTTATCTTGAACATTTCAGTTACAATAATGGAACGACAATGATCATAAAGCGTTGCATATTTTACAATCAATTCAAAAAATTCAATATTAAATTCGATATCGTCATTCGTCACGCATTTTTACATCACTAACAGACGTATGTCGTAAGCAAGTACATACTACGAACTGGCGGCCATCTGACGCCCATCTGGCGGCGATCGGGCGCGGGCGCCGAAATGGCGCGTCATACGTCCGATCAACGACATACTGTGTGTCCTAAATTGTGCTTTATTTCCATGCATTTTGTATGAAATTTGAATGGAATAGGAAACCGCCTGTGCCATGTCTGCGCCATGTCCGTGCCCGATGAATGTGACCTAGCGTCGGGCGCAGACAAGGCACTGGCGGTTTCTTATTCCATTCAAATTTCATACAAAATGCATGGAAATAAAGCACAATTTAGGACACACGGTATGTCGTTGATCGGACGTGCTTATGACGCGAAGTCGTCCGAGCTAAATTGTGCTTTATTTCCATGAATTTTGTATTAAATTTGAATGGAATAGGAAAGCGCCCGTGCCATGCCCGCGCCAGGTCAGACAAGTGGGGCCTATACCAGGCCTCTTTCACTCCGCAGAATAGGTATAAAAATATACCTACGCATCGCCGGCCCTCCTAGCATGGTTCGTTACGTCGGTTGCCGAGTTCTGCCCGGCACGAAAGTGTCTTTGAGCAGCCGCGGCATTTTACTTTGTTTTTGTTAATGTACCTATATTTTACGCCAAATGAAGGCAAAAAAATACTGCATAGCATTTGGTTGCCTGAATAATAATAAGAAAATGTAAATAATACCAATAGTAGGTACAGAACTGAAAGTTTTTCTACCAAATAATGCGTTGTTTAGATATCAAAGTCTCCCGTATTTACTTAAGTAGATAGGTACTTAGGTACAAGTTCTATTTGAATGCGTTACCTACCTACATAAATAAACGTAATATTATAATGTAGGTATTTTTTCATAGACAATTTTTGTGCCATTGGTAGGTATCTACCTACATAGTGCTGTAGTAAGTAGGTATTATGATTTTGATTATGTAGACTGAGAGCAAGATTAGAAACCCAACCTAGGTACATTTTTATTTGATTTAACTTTAAGTAGGCAGTGTAGGTTACCTACTTAAAAACAGTCGGGTAGGTAGGTGTAGGTAGACAAATCGATGTGGTAAGTTACCTAAAGGTAGGCGTACTAACAACTAAAACTAGATAACTAGGTTACCTACAAACCAAATGTTGTTTTTTTCTCTTGCAAATATCTAGGTAGGTACCTACCTACTAAAATTTTGGCCACGCTGGGCATGCGGGTTGGGGATCGCAGGGTACAGCTTCTCGCACCGCCGACGCTGCTGCCCGTCGGCGGCCAGGTTCTTATTATTCGTCACAGAATAATTCTCAAGACAACCCTAACGTTACACGTGCCACGTCAGTAGAGATAGAGCTATACGATAGAAAGGGATGCAAGGTGTAGGTTAATATAAATGTTAGGCACTGAGTTCGGTACGAGCTGAATAGCACTTTATTGCGTAGCAGCTAAAGTCGCTATTTATTTAAATGATTGCGCGGAGTGACGCTTCTGTCCCTTCTGTATTCTGTGCCTATACCTATAATGTTACTAGCTGTCGCCCGCGGCTTCGCTAGCATGGTATCGGCATAAGAAGCCTGTGTGTTAATACTGATCCATGTATAATGTTACTAGCTGTCGCCCGCGGCTTCGCTAGAATGGTATCGGCATAAGAAGCCTGTGTGTTAATACAGATCCATGTATAATGTTACTAGCTGTCGCCCGCGGCTTCGCTAGCATGGTATCGGCATAAGAAGCAGCCTGTGTGGTAATACTGATCCATGTATAATGTTACTAGCTGTCGCCCGCGGCTTCGCTAGGATGGTATCGGCATAAGAAGCCTGTGTGTTAATACAGATCCATGTATAATGTTACTAGCTGTCGCCCGCGGCTTCGCTAGGATGGTATCGGCATAAGAAGCAGCCTGTGTGGTAATACTGATCCATGTATACATGTAACGGCATAAGAAGCCTGTGTGTTAATACAGATCATAATCTATTTAAAATTCCAAGTTTCATCTAAATCCGTTCAGCCGTTATGGATTTGAGTTGAAACAAACATACTCACACATACACCAGACACAAACTTTCATATTTATAATATTAGTGTGATTGGGATTGAGATCACACTAATGTGATCTCAATCCTAAGTATGTAGTATCATACCTAAGTATGTTATATGATTAAATAAATTAACATGTTGAAGAAGCAAGTTCATCACTTCTTTATTTCTCAAATTAGTGTTTGCAGTTAGTTAGGACGGTTTCTGTGGCGCAGTGAGACTGAGACGCAGAAGGTTGCGGGTTCGATTCCCGCCGTGGCACAAATGTTTGCATGTTCTTCAGATATTTGTCTCGGGTCTGGGTGTTTTCTATGTATGATATGTATGTATTTACAAAAAAACTATTTAAGTATTATATGAATCATGTGGTTCCCATAATACAAGCTCTGCTTAGTTTGGGGCTATATGATGCTGTGTGATAACGTCCAGCATTATTTATTTATTTTAGTTCGTACCCATAATGATCCAGCGATAACAATAAAATATAATCTACGTACACGTACAATAGTCATAATGTATCTTTTTCCCTGTGAAGTTAGCTTCAGAAAACGATTCGACCAATGCTAGTACAATACCCTGTCTCTAGCCTAGTCTATAGTTCTCAACCCTCCCCAAAGAATGTGTAATGAATAAAGCCTTATTTCACCATAAAATAATGGTTTAGATCTATTTGGACACGTTAGATTACATTTTCAATTATATTTTTGTCATCCTGGTACCTAGAGAAATTATTTAGATGTAGATACTTTATGTTACCATTATGAAAGTTTTGATTAATGTTTATGCTTATATTATGTAATGTATATACTTGAACTAGCCATTGATTGCCAGCATGTTACGTTTTATATAAATATATTTATATTTGTTTATTGAAGTATATATTAGATAGATATAGCGCATTGGATGAATTTGAATTACTTAGGTACCTTTTAAAAAAAAACTTTTAAAACAATTAAATTTTAAAAGTAGTAGAGTTCTTAGAAGAAGGGACTCTTGTGAAGGGCTCATCCGGGGAAGTACTACCAACATGCCTATTTCTGCCGTGAAGCAGCATTGCTGTGTTTCGGTTTGAAGGATGTGGGTGCCGGTGAAATTACAGGCATATGAGGGTAACCTTCATGTCTCAAGTTGATGAACGCAGGTTACTCAGGGCATTTCATCGTAGGGCACGTTCTAAACAAACGTGACATGCAAAGCAATACTTTGTTATCTCCTGCGCACACTCCCTGAAGTACAATCTTTAAAAGTAATGATAACCACGTAACATCAGGTGGTCCGGGCCATGATGAAGTTCAATATTCGGGTATTATAAAAAAAATCGGGTTGGTTTCACTCAATGCCAAATTTCTTCCCAGAGAAATGCCACGAAATATTTAAATAAAAAGGATGTACCTAATTTGGTTCTAACCAATGCCATGACAAGCTACAGTCAACGGTAACATCAACGTAACATTGAAGATGGAATGCTAGAGCGAGATAGGGCTCAACTTTCCCTTAGATTAGGTAGCTGAATCTTTTTAGATAGGTAGGTCTTTACCTAGGGAGACTGGCGAAGTGCGGAAATAAATTGTTTTAGAAATATTATTTTTTTGGAAATAAAATTTTTCACGTATTTTCGTTAGTGTAGTTAATTTAAATGAATGTAAGTCGTAATTATCTTTTTTATTTCCTTAGTTTTATTATTGTTGCTCTCATTTTGATTTGTAATAAAAGTTGGGTATTCAGCTGTCGTGTATTTCTTACAAATAATGCTCATGGCTGTATTGTATTACTCATTATGTGTACTCATGGCGTTGCCTAATAAAAAAATCAAATAAAATAATATAAAAATCCGACCCAAAAATATGAACTGCGTCGCTTATTGCGCCCAATTTCAAAGGGACCTTGTGAGTAGAGTCTAGAATCTTAGCTTCAACTTGCCTGTATAGGCTTTATCCATCGATCACACAGCGTTGGAAGTAGGTCAAGATGGTTTTAGAATCGATTGATACCCACTAGGCGATGTTCGCGACTCGTCCAAGGTTTCCCTTAGTCATGTTTCTGAAGGTTAAAAAACAAGTAAACATAGGGTTTTTTTTACTTAAGTGACCCTTCTTGTATATGATCTAGGGGGGTGGAAGGGGCGAGCCGGGGCCCCTGCCCCGGGCGGCAGCTTAAGGGGGGCGCCAAAATCTTTAATAATTGAAATAAATAAATGCATGATATATGCATTTTCAATGATATGATAAATAATATTTGTTCCTAAAATAATAGATCTTGTCACCTACTACAAAGAATCACCAACTCATATCAAAACGATTACATAAAAATTTAAAAAAAATTATTTCAGTCAGAATATACTGGGAAATAATATCAATTGGTTTCAAAATAATAGAAGTAATAATTAAAAACTCGCCAAATTTTTCATTATCCATTTTGTTGGGAATAGATATAATAATTAGGGTATGCAGACTGGTGACAAATTTAAACTTAGTGTTGAAAACACCCTAGGTTAATTGTTTGATTTATGAATTTGTGAAAGCATCATCATAATGATCAGCCGCGGTCTCCACTCAAGAACTCGTTCACCCCAATATTATCGGTTCTTCGGCAGATACGGCCTTCACTTGCTACTTCATCAACAACTTTAGTACTATGTCGGATAGTCTCTAGACGCACTGATCGAAAACTTTCGTTTTCAAACATTGCGGTATGGGTAACGAGAAAACCCGGCGTAGTTTTCCAAATGCTGCCCACTCTACCCAGCTGAATCCTCCTCTTGGCCACCTTCTTGAAGTTGTTTTTACCCAACTGCAACATTTGGCCAAAGCATGTATACTGAGAAACAACTGAGAAACAACTTCAAGAAGGTGTCCATTAACGACGACAGGACTCGGATCAATTCGGTCGGTGACCATGACTTTGGTTTTGTCCAAATTCATGCCGGGACGTATCTTTCGCGAGGCTGATGCTAGGCCGTCCACCATCTGTTGCAGCTCTTCCAGCGGCTCTTCCAGTCTTTAGAAGTTTTAAAGTAACACCGTCTTCACCGGATCTATTAGTTTATGAGCAATACATGGCTTAACCTCTCCGCAAGTGCTAGGGGTGGTGCAAGGGGCTACACAAGCAGAAAAATAATTTTATTTTGTTATGAAGTAAAAATTCCTTTACTATCTCAAACGCTAGAGAGGCGCGCCGTATCAACCTTCTGCCACTGTTCGAAAAGTCGTTGATCCGGGGCTGATGTACGGTATCTTTTATAAAAAAAAAAGTTTTTTCATTATTCGCTATAAATATTATATTTTTATCAATGCGCTGTCTGTGTACTATAAATTATAATTGGTTATAATATTTATTTTTGTTTTTTCCAGACATTCCTGTAAAATTAAAAACATCCTAAAAAGTTTATTATCAATCATTCATACCGTCATTACAATTATGTTACCATGACTGACACAGACGACTCATTGCTCAGTTGTATAACACTGCCTTCTGAGTTGCATGTCGCGGGTACGATTCCCACCCATCATTGGTGTGATGAACATCGGCGTTTGTTCTGTGTCTGGGTATTTTATATGTGTATATTATGTATGTTTATCAGTCTCTGGTACCCATAGCACAGGGTCTGTCTAGTTTGGGATCAGTTGCCCGTGTGTGATTTATCGATATGCGTAAGAAAAATTATCAAAAACCCAGTAACCTAATAATAATAATAATAACTGACGGTATGAATGTGGTACATGGATAACCCCAAACTTTTCAGCCGAGAAAACCAGAGCTGCTTTTACTGTTGAATATCACACAGATATTCATCATTGACATCAGCATGGAGTTCGGTCAAGAAGTGTGCGGTCATGCAAGTACAGCGGGGGAAAGTTGTAAATACTACAAACTTACAGCTTTCCGATACGATATCCCTCAGATCTCTTTCCGATATCGAAACCTACAAATGTCTCGGTATGTCAGAAGCGTTAGGTATAGTTGACAGAGACATAAAACAGTCGGTGAAGGAGCGATTCTTTTACCGCCTAATTTTTTTGTCGGGTGGTAATAATGATCGTGCCTTCAACGGCTGGGTTATGAATCTGCTTAAATATACCTTTGGCATATTGAAATGGACTCAGACTGAACTTGACGCCATTGACTGTAAGGTTCGTCAACTTCTTACGACTCACAGAATGCGACATCCACGTTAATCGGTAATGAGGATGTATATCCCGCGGAAATGTGGGGGTCGAGGCTTTGTAAATGATAAGAACCTCCATAACCGTGAGGTGTGCAACCTCAGAGAATACTTCCTCTATGCCTTACCCCACTCTCACTGGCTAAGGAGAACTGGCACAAGCCTACGGTGCTGAGTGCCCTCGACCGCAAGGTCGTGTGGGAGAGTAAGGAGCTGCACGGACGGTTCTACAAAGCCTTACAGGACCTGATATAGACCTTTTTTTATGGTATTTGAAGATGGAACAAGCATATGGCCCACCTACTCGCATCCGTGAACTGGCTACGTTTTGGTGACTTCTTTTGGGAAACCGAAGGTTTTGTCTGTGCGATTAGGGATGGGGTAATAAAGACGAACAACTACCGAGAGTATATCATGAAGGATGGAACCGTTGACATTTGCAGAGATTGTTATCGTCCCGGTGAATCCCTCATTCATATACTTTCGGGTTGTTCGCACCTCGCTTACACTGAATACTTGCACAGACACAACCAATTAGCAAAGATCATCCATCAGCAGCTTGCTCTTCAATACGACCTTGCTGGTCCAGAGGTTCCTGAATGTTAATGGTCATGCTACGCTTTACTGGGAGCGCTCTATCATCACGGACAGGACTATTCTAGCGAATAAAACACCGGGCGATACTGGTTGACATCACCATCCCACACGACGCTAATCTCGTGAAGGCCGAGAAAGACAAGTTAAGCAAGTACCTTGACCTGGCCCACAAGATGACCGCAATGTGGGATGTCGACTCAACAATTATCGTTCCGATAGTCGTTTCAGTGAACGGTCTGATAGCGAAGAGCCAACATCTTAAGAGGCTCTCGCTAGGCAGCTGGGTCAAAGGTCAGATACAGAGGTGGCTCTCCTTGTCTCGGCACGCATTGTGAGGAGGTTCCTCTCTCTGCAGCCCTAGCTACCGACCGTTTGAGACTTGCCCCGCGGTCGGTGGTCTCCCGTTTTTATATATTTTTTACTATAATGTTTTTGAATTATTTTTGTACATAGTAGATTAATATTTTTATAAGTAAAAAAAGTTTTAAACGAGTTTTAATGTTTAATAAAGTATCTAAATAACAAAAATGACTACAGTGTACCATTTGGGTCCTTAGACATTGTATGGAATGCACACGTATACTGTGTATTATTGTATTATATTTGGAAGGCCGGGCTTACGCAGACATAAAGTAAGATATTTTGTTTTATCTGATAATGATAAGATATTTTTGGAAAGATATTTAGTTATCAAACTGAATTCTATTTGAGCGTACAAGAATACCTATTGCCAACTCCCTCATTGAAATAACAGTAGAGTGTCATCAGCTACCGTTTGGAATATTTAGTTCCCAGATTTGGTAAATGTATACCAAGAAGCGAGTTGGTCCAAGGATAGAGTCCTGGGGGACTCCATAGGTTACACACAATTACAGACAATTCGTTACTGATATGCTCTCCGATTTTGACTCTTTGTGTTCTGTCACTTTAATAACTCTTTAATAAATGTAATTGCTCTCCCCGTATTCCTAGTCCTTCCAACTTATTGACACTGTAATTGACACCGTATCGAATGCTTTTGCTAAATCTATGAATATCCCCGTACAGTAATAAACAACATTATAAATTTTAAACCACAAAAAGATTTCCCACATCCAAATGTCTGACCCTATTATGTCTATAAATTCAGCAAGCGATTTCTTTGACAACATTAGAAGCAACCTACCACACCACACCAGCCTATATCAGTCCACTGCTGGACATAGGCCTCCCCTAATATAGGGGGACATGCCCATAATCCCCACGCTGGGCATACGTGTTGGGGATCGCAGGGCACAGCTTCTCGCACCACCGACGCTGCTGCCCGTCGGTGGCCAGAGGATTTAGCTGTGTCGATGTAGACTGTGCTATGCCGCAATCAGCCGGCCGCCAGAGCCCCGTTCGTTGTTTAGCACGGAAGATGGGGGTTGGAACCCCGTATACCCCGTAGAAGCAACCCGTAGAAGCAACCTAGCGGAAATGTAAAATCTGGATGTGGAAAGCTTAATGAGGTTTAAAAGGAGAATGCCGTCTGATGTATGGCGCTCGGTACCAAGACTAAAGTGAGTGCGTCAAAAAAATCTCCAATAAGTTTTTAGTCGATTCTACTGTCAAAATAATTAAAAATGAGGGTTATTGCCATAGTAACACTTTACATCAATGTTTATTGCCATAGCAACGTATATGTCATTGGTTGTTGTAGTCTAATGGCGGCGTGCAACGGAAACCAAATCAACAAAATATTTTTTTACTTGATTATTAATTGAGTCGGTGTGTAAAACTAAAGAAAATGTTAATGTCATTTATAAAATATAATAAATTTTATAGGATACGTCCGGTTTTAACGCAATTGGTACGGGTTCTCGGCATTCTCCTTTATAATGTTGTATAGTACTTTCCAAGTTTTTTTTTACATTAGTAAAAGCTATTTCATACTGGGACTTTTCATATGCTTTTTTTAAATATATTAATTTAAAGAGAAGTCAATTAAAGAAATTCCGGTATCCTTTATCTACATACTCTACAAGTATGCAACTCTTAGGTAGGTACTCGGGGTACAGGCTGTTCCCCTAGTACCTAAGAGTTGTATAATTTGAAAACTTTGATAGGTTTCGCTTTCGAGCTTAATTTTAAAGTATCATTCTTCGTTATTTACCCAATTGTTTACCCAAGTGTTTTGAGTGATACACATCGCAATATGCTAGAATATTATATTACCAAACTTCTTGAGTTTTTCATTAAAACCAGTTGTGTTATTCCCACAAAACATACATAAAATTTTAATTATTTACCCTAAAAACTAAAACTATGTACTTTTCCGCATTGCGCAACTCATACTAGGGGCATAGTTGTTCGATGCTACGGAACCCGAATCTGGTTCCGTACCATCGTACAAGTAATAAATAAATACCTTACATTCTATTAAACTCTGTGTTTCAACTCTACCTATTACGGTTCATGAGGTACAGCTTGGTGATGCACAGACTGACGGACGAATAATGGGTATGGGGCTTAGTAATAGTGTCGCATTGGGTCCAAACACAAGTATCAAGACCCAAAAAAGTTTTTTTAAATATCTTTGTTCTACTTTCTGAATTTCTCAGAATCAATCTTAGGTTTTCGGCTATACTAGATGATTTAAGCACCGTCTAGCGGTAAATTAATCACTGACTGGGCGCGCTGTAGTGCCTGGTACACACCTAGTTAGATGGAGCAGGCCTGCCCAACACCTATACCATCCTCTCCGCATAGTCGGCCGTACCCACAGGAAAGACATGGTCAATACGTGTGGAGCAACTAAGCCGCGAGTTTCCTCACGATGTTTTCCTTTATCGTTTTATGCACGTTGTAATGCGCACCTCGAATCTAAAAATCCATTGGTGCGCGAACGAGATTTGAATAATGCCGAACTAATTTCCGGATATATTCACACAACATAATAGCCCTACGGTCAGGGGCGGATTTACCAATAGGCCAAGTAGGCCCGGACCTAGGGCGGAAAAATTTAGAGGGCGGCAAAAATTGTAGGATTTTTTTTATAGTTAATTGCGTCTTTCACTTCTTGCTCCTTCGCGAAGGCGATATTCCGTAAAAAATATCATAAAACAAGCAGACCATATATTACCACCGCCAGCCACCCGCAAACCTCCTAAAAAAACCTCTTCAATTTGTTAATTTTTAAAATCATATCAACTTGTTTCTTAACATTTTTTTTGGCTTGCTTTCTGTTACTTGGCTAATGGTCATCTTCGTAATATCAAATACGTAACAATATAGTTTAAATTGTTATATATCCAAGGGCAAAAAGCAGGCTGGAGGGTTTTTTTTTTTAATTTTCCAGGCTTTACAGCGAGTAGAGGGGCGGCAATCATTCACATGCCTAGGGCGTCTAACGGATCAAATCCGACCCTGCCTACGGTATAAGCACAGCTTAATAATAATTGCACGTTGCTATCGGACAACACAGTGCAGCTTACCATGTTATTATGTATTATGTAGGTGGGTACCTGATGATGATGCTGAATAGGACAATGGCTTCGAATACTGTCTGGTTATTTCAGATAACAGTGTACTAAGCCTAGACCAGCACAGTATGATAAAGACAGATCATCATGATCATCAGCATCAGCAGTCCACTGCTGTTCATAGGCCTCCTCTAATGAGCGCCATGTGCGCCATGCGCGCACCTGTCCAGATAAGACAGATCATAAGAGTATTATGTACAAAAAATAATAAAATGGGTAGGTAGTAAGTACATTATCAAAATATATAAAACTATCAACGTGATATTTACTTAGTCACACTCTGTTATTCATACTCGCCGTCAGCAAAATACCAATGCATACCGGGCACGGGGAAACCCATCGGATTTTTACGGTTCGTAGTGCTTCAAATGATTTCAGGAGCTGAACTGGCTGCATATAGTTGTATTACAGCAATCTATCCCAGGCAGCTTTTGGCAGAGTGTAGTGTAACCAGTAAAGCACTCTGAAAACATTATTGTGTACATAAAGCTACGTCTCTTGTTACGTTAGAACATCGAACACTTAATTTAAACGGAAAACTCACAAGAGAGACACATTACAAACCAGGAAACCGATGCTACTTTTTTATAAGTATTTTATGGGATAACGGCGAACTTTCCAGGAGATGCCTTGAAACTCACTTTTTGGCAAACATTTTGAGCGTCTGCGAACGAAATTAGTGTTTTTTTTATTTGAAATGAAACTGCTACTAGCTATGAGCGAGATTTCCGCTCATAAGCTTCTATAGCGTGTTCACATGTCATGTGAACGCGGTGATAAGGGGCGCAAAGTTAAGGGAATACGGCGTGGCGGGAACAAGCAATGAGTCTGGTGTGGTAATGTAGAGTAATTGTCTACCTACTTAATGATTCGACGTTAATGCTGACATCATCTGCGTTACGTCATCTAGCGAACACTGTGAGCGAACGCATATGTTCAATAGGAATTAGATAAAAAAAATAGCTTTTTTACGATTGTAATTTTGAAAAATCAAATATGTAACCTAATAAGCTCTTGAAATATTTCAAAAATGCAATAAAGCGGGGATATCTGTTACTATTTTACTGGATTTCAGATAAGTAGCCTATTCAATTATTTTCAGAATTGAAAAAAGAAACCTTCTTACCATCTTTACCCAACATAGGCTCAAAGAGGGATAGACATGGAAAAATAATATCCAAAACAACGCGCATGCTGCCTACAGACTGCGCAAAATTTTTGACTAGTTGTCAGGTTGGTTGGTGCACCAACTACAAAATACTAGACTTATAAATCTGTGAACTACAATGCGCGATGCCAATGTGCTCAGTAAGAAGCTGCCCGAATAACAGCAGATACTTGAAAAAAAAAGATGGTGTTATATATTTTAAGTACGTATTGTAGCAAATTTATGTATCTACATCGAGGGTTTCCATTTAATTTCAACAATTTTCATTTTCTTATTCACAATGAATTGACACGAGAGTGAAGCGCAAAGCGTGTTCAAACAAAAAGTTATGGAGTCGATTAAATTTATATTTTTTTATTATTTATATAAAATTGTTAGTGTGTCAAAATAATTTTAGTTTTCCGAGCATAAACTTGCAAAGTCGATGGCGTTAAAATTATTTTTAGTTACAAATGTTTTGTTTTTAGTTTGCCTCGAAACTCTATAAGGTGTTATATTATAGCAAAAGCTCCAAAATATAAGTATTAAAAGCCATTTTAAAAGTTTGTCGTATGCTCCGCCCACTTTCCCCTCTCAGGTATCTATAGAACAACTAAAAGTTACAAATGTTACAATAGGCTAAACAAAAATGGTAAACCAACTTTGCATGTGAGTATTCTTCTTTAATGATCAAATGAATAACTTACAAAATTAAGGACTGAAGAATTTATCAAATTATGGGGTATATTTCGGGGTATGTTGTACGCCACATTTCAAAGAAGGTTAAGTGTGAAATTTGTCGTAACTCTTTGATGGCTAAAAAAATAACATTCCACAATTTGAGCGATATCAAAAACATGAGAGGATAGTTTTATGCGTCCAAATACGTGTTTGATCTATGTAAAAAAACTATAAGACATTGTTAACGTTGTGAACTGAAGTTGGATCCACAAATAAATATGAACGTAGTTCTGAAATCATTTGTAAATACATTTTCGTATCCCCAGGCCTTCTAGTTTCTGAGATCTCCATTCACTGACAGACAAACTTATGAGTGTACTTCTCGCTTTATATCGTTAAGATTAGGTTTTTCAAAAATACTAATAAAATGTTCTTTTTTATTTTTTGTATAATTAGAAACAGGGTCTCCATTTGCTATCTTATTCGCTGATGGTCCACATGAACTACTATGACATTAGCGGACAAGCGACATTGAATACTATTCAAGCGGCATATCGTCTAAGTTAGTGCAAATATGGCATTGCGACATTTATGATTGATGTATAGGTATGTCAACGACGCCAAGACTTTTTTTACAGATTTAACTTGGAAACTATCTGTCTATACTAAAGTTTACTAATAGTACGTCAATGCATAGGCTATATAAATTATTAAAATGACGCCCGCAAATTCAAAAAAGAAGGGTGGGTTTGTTTTTTTTCTTACCCTTGCAATATAGATATCAAATGAAAGATCGTAAAAAGACCATTCCAAAAGTATATATATTGTTTGTATTTCTCTTTTAACACAAATTCAAGAATAAAACTAAAAAGTCTGAAAATAAATATATGATAATAAAAACAAGAAACCAGACTGCTAAAAATTAATGAGCTTATAAGAGAAAAACAAGTATCACAATAACTATGTATATTCAAATTACAATACTTTGTTGCCTCCGGGCGAGAGAGATCCATAACTAAGATTGGCCCCGCCTGCAGCATCATACATAGGGATTGCAATGCTGGATTCGCAATCCGGCAATTCAGCTGGATCCAGCACCATTTTTGGGCTTGCTGGATCCAGCGGTGCGGATTCGCAATCAGCTAAAAACAAGTTATTTCGGAGGAGAATCTGATGTTTTCTTTTGTGCCTAAGCTCCACAGAACTGTACAATGACAGCGAATAGGCAGAGAGCCTTTTTCGCAGCCAAGTAGGCTGGGAGTAACATTCGTTTTTGAAGATATTACTTTAAGGTAACTATTAAAAATCTGTTAAATAATTGATTGGCTTCATTCTAATTAACACTAGTCAAGTCTTCAATTATATTGTTCCTTAGTTTTACTTGTAATAAGCGGACTACGTTATTTTATTTTTGAAAACAGTGAGACTGAGAAACTGAGATTACATAGTTAGTAAAATAATACATAGTTATTGTGATACTTGTTTTTCTTTTTTCAGTTCATTAATTTTTAGCAGTCGGGTTTTTTGTTTTTACATTTAAAAAAATTGTATCTATTCAGTAGTAGGTAAGGTAGGTACTATTATGATTAAAAAAATCAAAAAGCAAGTTAAACGTTTTTCGATATATTAATTTATATATAAATAACCACATTGGGAATGTGTGAAAGGATATTTTTTGATTAGTTTTTCAATCTTATGTGGCTTAGCTCCATGTTGATTGTTTTTTTTTGCATAAGGTAATAAAAAGTAAGAGGAACTAGTTTTCAATCCGATCCAAAACCACCAGAGAGTAACTCATATTAGCATGATAAGACATACCTACTTACCATGAGTTTTCTACAATTTGAAACAAACAGGTGGTGGGAGAAGTCAGATGTCTCAGCTAGTAATTCAAATTAGCTACAGGGTTATACGTATAAATTATGGAGCACGCTACACCTTGAATATCTATGATGGAATGTTACATTTCCTGGCTTCCGTATTATGCAAGCTAACAGTATGAAGGCCAGGGCAATGCGGGAGTTAATGAGCTTGATACCTAGGACACCTTTCGAAGATTTTATTATATTTGGGAAGCACATAGTATCTAAATCAACATTATCATCATCACCATCAACAAAAGTCCACTGTTGGACATAACCCCCAAGGATTTCCACGAAGAACGGTCTTGAGCCCTTGCTCGTAATCGGTCATATAAACATAAATAAATAATGCGGGACGTAATCCCACAGAATCATGTAGCCCCAAACTAAGCAGTGCTTGTATTATGGGAACCACATGATTGATATACTACACATATAATTTTTTTGTGTAAATACATATATATCATACATAGAAAACACCCAGACCCGGGACAAATATCTACAGAATATGCAAACATTTATCCCGCAGCGGAAATCTAACCCGCAACCCTCTGCGTCTCAGGCGGACCTTCGCCCACTGCGCCGACGCCGTCGATATATATTATTATTATAAATAATAAATCTACCTTTTTAATAAGACTATCTAGGAACCAGCCATTCAACTGGATTTTTATATAGTGATAATTCAAGTACATACCTACCTTACCTATACAGGTATTTTGAAAATACATTAAAAGTAAGTATTTAAGTATCTAAAACAACTGATACGTAAGTAGGTGTACATAAAAAAAATCCGACGAATTGAGAATCCCGTCGATTTTCTAAAATCGGTTACTAAATACCAATTTGCTGATGTTACGTAGCTCTAACGCTGCTTCTACTAATAATTGTCCACTCATCATACTTACTACATAATTTGCTGATTTTTTGATGTTATGTTCTAGAAAAGCTTATCTTCAATAGTCGAACCAAAATTTCGTAATCTTATGTGCATTCTCTGCCATCTTGAAAACCCCTGAAAGGAGAATGCCGAGAACCTGTACCAATTGCGTCAAAACCGAACGTATCCCATAAAATGTATTATATTTTATAAATGACATTAACATTTTCTTTAGTTTTACACATCGACGGGATTAATAATCAAGTAAAAAATGTTTTGTTGATTTGGTTTCCGCCCCACGCCGCCATTAGACGACAACAACCAATGATATATACGTTACTATGGCAACCAACATTGATGTAAAGTGTTACTATGGCAATAACCCTCAGTTTTAATTATTTTGACTGTATAATCGACTAAAAACTTAGTGGAGATTCTTTTGACGCACTCACTTTAGGCTTGGTACCGAGCACCATACATCAGACGTCATCCTCCTTTGGCTTTTCCTCGACTATTTGTCGAGATACGACAATTTGTCCAAATGCTTATTTGTTGCTTCTTTTATTTTTTCTATCATGTAACCTTGTGATCACAGATATAGAAGATATCTAGATAAACCTTAAAATTCACTATCATGCTCTGAACGTCAACTCATACTGCTGATATCTACTTTCTTGTGTCCATATATTAATTGCTAGAAAGACATGCTTACTTTATCTCAAAGCGAATTCTGCTACTTCGTACCAGGCATTTGAATGAACCTGTATAGAATCTTGTTCGAGCGCCCTGGTACGATTAACTTTTTGATCTATTTTGAAGTCGCATTGATATTATGTATGCGTCCTTTTCTAACTGATGATATTGGACATAAGCAAGTAGAGATCAGCCGTATGAGTTGATGTTCAGAACTTAGTTAATTTTAAGGCTTTATTTAGTTCTCTTCTATATCTGTGCTTGTGATGCTGACATTTTGACGATTAAAATTACTTCACCAATTAATACCTGATTATGCTGGAAAATCGGCAGACATCAATATATTTCAGTACATTTAATGTTTTGTGTGCCTAAATAAGAAATTATTGAGAGAGTTTAATTGTTCCCAATTCCGTAACGAACGGCTGAAAAGATTTGGATGCAACGTGGAATACATATTTTGTGATAACATTTTATTCTGGTACTACGCGAGCGAATCTGCAAGCGGGAGCTAGTATTACATAAATATTTCTACAGTGCCTTCAGCTAGCGCCCAAGCACGTCGATAAAATAAAGCTGGGCATTATCTATTATATTTTAAGTAGAGGTACACACAGTGTGGTGGATTCTGAGTAACACTATCGCTATAGTTATTACTAGCATAAAGTAATTTCGACTCGTGTTATCTTCATCTACAAGAGAGAGAAAGATCCTTTAAGTTTAACGTTAAGTTTAGTGGAAATCTTTCAGAATCACTTCCAGTATTGCATTTGCAGACCTAAACTAAGCAGAGCATGTATTAATATGGGAACATGGGAACCATATGATTTATATAAGTATACCTAACTACTACTTTACTTACATACGGGAACTACTTGCATTTTTGTTTAAACGCAACTACATACATCATCATCATCATCATACAAACATTATGTCTTTCGGTGGAAATAATATATATACTATCATACTTGGTGATTTTAACATACCCAATGTCCAGTGGTCTGGTGACCAGCCACAAAATATTATCAATTCTAATACTAATTCAAGATTGGCAATACTGACGAAATTCATGGAAACCACGGATTTGAAACAACTTAATTCAATACAAAATGATACTGGTAACATACTTGATCTTATTATTACTGATTTTCCTTTCTTTCAAGTCACACGCGCGATCTCCATCAGTCCTTCAGATGATAAATATCACCCACCTCTAGAATTTTTAATAGCTCAATCAAGTACCAAATCACTTCGTGAAAATAATTCTATATCTAAGCTTAATTTCCGTAAAACTGATTACGAAAAGTGTATATCAGATTTAAACCATGTTTCTTGGACGGATTACGCACGTACGCTTGACTGTAACAGCTTTTTGCAAAAATTCTACAATACTTTATGGGAAATAATTATTAAACATACCCCTTCAATGTTGAAAAAACAATTTCGTCATCCTCGATGGTTTTCTAAGACTCTCATCAAAGTTTTAAAAGAACAAAATAAATACCATCACAAATATAAAATTTACCATAATCCGCGAGATTTCGACACTTATGCTATTCTTCGGTCACGCTCTAAAAAATTAACTGACCAATGCTTTAAGAATTTTATTGAAAGAACCGAAAGTGAACTAAAAACAAACATTAAAAAATTCTGGAGTTATACTAAGGCCAAACGTCTCACTAATAATATACCTAATACTGTCTACTACAGTGACCGTGAGGCTCACTCTGGAGTTGACATTGCAAATTTATTTGCTGATTACTTTTCATCTGTTTACTGCGCATCTGCTAAGTCAATTGATGAGTATCAACCATCATTTCCTAGCTCTAACTACACCTTATGTAACTTATTTTTTCTAGAAAATGAAGTTCTAAAGATCTTAAAACATATTGATATTAACAAAGGAGCTGGTCCAGATGAAATCCCTCCTATATTTGTTCGCATGTGCGCTACAGCTCTAGCTTCACCTCTTACAATTGTTTTTAATAAATCTCTGCAGGAGGGAGTGTTCCCTGATTTATGGAAAATTGCGAAAATCACACCAGTCCATAAGTCTGGTATTAAAAATGATGTTGCCAATTATCGACCTATAAGTATTTTAAACTGCTTTGCTAAAATCTTCGAGGGTCTCATATATGGTCCTCTTTACAATCACTTTAAGCATTTGATAAGCCCCTGTCAGCATGGTTTTGTCAGTGAGAAATCAACTGATTCAAACTTGTTATCATACATGAATTACTTATGTCTTGCATTTAACAAAAAAAAACAAGTGGATTCGATATACACTGACTTTGCCAAGGCTTTTGATAGAGTTGATCATGAAATCCTGTTGAAAAAATTGTATCATCTGGGTATACACGGAAATCTCCATCGATGGCTTAGGTCATATTTAATGAATCGAACTCAATTAGTGGCGTTGTATGGCTATGAATCGATCCCATTTAGACCTATTTCAGGTGTACCGCAAGGCTCAAACTTGGGTCCTCTGCTCTTTTTGATATTCATAAACGATCTCCTTGAATTATTAACTTGTCATTGTCTTGCATATGCTGATGATATAAAACTTTTTGAGGAAATATCTTGTTCTGAGGACTGTTTGCTATTGCAGAATAACCTTAATGTACTCAATGATTGGTGTATAAATAATTCAATGATATTAAATGTAAAGAAATGTCAACAAATAACTTTTACAAGAAAAAAAAATTACATCCAAACTAATTACAACATTGATGGAATCAATTTAGATCGAACCAATTCTCTTCGCGATCTTGGTGTAATTTTTGATTCTTCTTTGTCATTTAAAAATCACTATGAACATATTACTAGTAAAGCCAATAGAATGTTAGGTTTTGTGATGCGGACGGCTAAACCCTTTAAACAAACTGACACTTATAAAACTTTGTATCAATCCTTGGTCCGCAGTCAGCTTGAATATTGTTCATCAGTGTGGTCACCAATTTATAAAATTAATATTAACAAAATTGAGCATGTACAAGAACGTTTCTTGAGATACATGAGTGCAAGAATCGGACTCAGAAAAAGTCTTCCTCAGTATAATGATCGTCTTGATTACTTCAAAATTGATAATTTAACTCGCAGGAGGGAACTAAAAGACCTTTGTTTGCTCCATAAAATTGTTAATGGGCATTTTAGTGCAGATCTTTTGATGACATTAAATATTAATATTTACAAGCGCGGTAAACGAAAGCCTTTACTATTTAGTATTCCTTATTCTAATAATAATATCTCTCAAAATAATCCATTGCACCGTATGTGTCAACTCTTTAATAAATCCTTTGATGAACTTGATATCTTTCACGATGGTTTTCTTCGCTTCAGAGCTAGTCTGTTTAAGCTTAAACTTTGTACCTAGATTAAGCACTTTTATTTTTTTATATCTATGTAGAATGCATGTAGTTTATTGGTGTGGTCTAATATTTTCTTTGAAATGCTGTGTACATTTTATTGGTTATCAGATTTATTATTGTTTTCCTAGTTTATAATTTCTTACTTAAGCTTTTAGTTTGTTAACTGTTTTTGTACCTATATAAAATAAAAATAAAATAAAAATTTGTCTCGCGGCGGAAATGAAACCCGCAACCTTCTGCGTCTCAGGTGGGCCCATTAGGTACACCACAGAGGTCTCAAATTAAATATGACAAAAAATATAACCAATTGAGAACCTTCTCTTTTTTTGAAGTCGGCTAAAAATTATGTTTTCTAGAGAACCTAAAATTTTTAGCCTTAGAACTAAATTATGTATCTGAATACAATATAACTATTTATATGGTATTCAGATAACTATTTATATGGTATTCAGATACATAATTTAGTTCTAAGGCTAAAAATTTTAGGTTCTCTAGAAAACATAATTTTTGCCGACTTCAAAAAAAGAGAAGGTTCTCAATTGGTTATATTTTTTGTCATATTATGTATAGACATATCTGATTTGAATACTGTGGTATTGGTTCGAAGCTTCAGGGTGCTTCAAGCACAAAGAGATGGAAACGTGGCACAGATTATGAAATAGCAAATACCATGGATCGATGACCTACATTCGCAGGGGCCATAGGGCGCGAATTTAGTCGATTTTGAAAGCACGTGTAACAGACGCGAATAGGGACACGCTTTCTTACATCCTGAATGCTTTGTTAATTCTGTTTTTACTATAACTGTTTACCTACTTATGTATGACGTTTGTAGCTAACTTAACACTAACATTCGCTCACGATTTACTTTAACAGGATCTAGTTTGACTATAACACCACTAGGTATACCATGAAATACCTATGTTCTTGCAAATTATTTAGATGACAAAAGAGCTTGGGATGAAACTGTCAACAACTCTCTCAAAACCAATATCAATGTAATAGTTTTAAAAAATATACTTAAGCCTAGCAGAGTTTCTTGCCAATTCTTCCCTGTTTGGTCGCGTTACGAGCTGGTGTAAATTAAAAAATATGACGATTCAAAGTTTACTGTAATGTTCGTACTAAATAAAGAAATTTACACTTTCACTTTCACTTCCACAAACGTTATGCCGTTCGTTTTTTCTAATTTATCCTTAGGAGTTTTAGGCAGATTGTTTTTAAAAACCCGGTCTTTTCCTAAATGCGTATTTATTAGGTACCTATTATTTGAGTTTTCGAAATGGTTATTAGAACTTGTGATATAACAGTAAATACGTAGGTAGGTACCTAACTAGGTACTATTCTTATCACTTATGAATGATGAAAGGTGCAATTTGATCTGCAAGATCGTTTTACCCGCAGCGGTTTAATGTGGCATGGTGTGTCCTTTGACGATAATGATAAGGCTAGAGTTAGATAATTTCCGTTTTAAAACTACCTAGCTCCTTAAAAAGGTAGGTAGATTTTAGATAGGTAGGCTGTTTACCGGATTATATTTGCAAAAAACGCACGAAGTTTGCTAGTAATTTCTAGCTGATTAAGAGCCTTCCCAGATAAATAATAATAATAATAAATAATCCGGGACGTAATCACACAGCATCATGTAGCCCCAAACTAAGCAGAGCTTGTATTATGGGAACCACATGATTGATATACTACATAGATACATTTTTTTTTTTGTAAATATATACATATCATACATAGAAAACACCCAGACCCGAGACAAATATCTGCAGAACATGCAAACATTTGTCCCGTAGCGGGAATCGAACCCGCAACCTTCTGCGTGACAGGCGGACCTTCGCCCACTGCGCCACAGAGGTTGTCAGTCATGGGCGATTCACCCGCGCGAGTTGCTCGTGCGATTGATATGTTTTGTGTACCCAATCAGGCAGGCTTGCTGAATTTCACGTGGAATGTGAAGTGCGTGCACACTACCAAGTGACATTCAGCAAGCCTGATTGGATACGCATGTCAATCGCGCGACCAATTCGCACTCGCACGAGCAAATCGCACATCTGGGAAGGCTCTAACCTAGGCAAAGACCCGTTTGCCATCTTTTGGATGGGCGACCGCCAATGCAAATCCTTCCATTGAGAAAGTTGCTAGAGACATCTTTTGACACATTTCAAAAGATTACAAACTTTCAAAAAAAATTATAACAGATGGCGTTGTGAAAAAAGTAGGTCTCTACTGTGCTCAGAACGGTAAGTAGTTTTGTCAATGAAACAGAGGTGGAGCTACTAACTCGTTTATTCGTCATAATTTTTAATATCTATTAAGTCTAGTAAATTATACATAAACCTATCGGTAATTTTTTTTACACCTTGGGTTATATTATTTGAGTTTTGGTAAGGATCCCATTATTTTTTGAAAATATTATATAGCTTATGTCACTCGGGGATAGTGTAACTTCCCAATGGTGAAAGATTTTGTTTAATCCGGTCTAGTAGTTCCGGAGCCTATTCAATGCAAACAAACAAAGAATCAAATCTTTCCTCTTTATAATATTAGTGTAGATAAATTTAAAAATCCTTATTTATATTTAACGTAAATATTATACCTGCCTCACGTATGTACCTACTAGCTTGTTTATCAGAACAGAGTAATAAGTTGATTCCCTAATAAAATACCGAGCTAGATACTTTGTTGTAACAAATAAACAAAGTAGGTACTTAGGTAGGTACTTAGTCGAAATCTGCGCGCGCTTCCTGTAGACCGATCAATATCGGGTAAGTCTGGGAACAACAGGTATGACTCGGTGTTCATAGCCCGTGGAATCGTTTTGCCGGCTGTAAAATAACTATAGTGATTCTTTGGAGAAGATAATTAGCTTGTTCCCAATACCGCAGAATGGAAAAGGAGGAAGAGTTCGAATTTGAAACCGGAGATTTGGTTACATCTCGTGGGCTCAAGGAAATGATGAATAAAGTTCTCTGGCTCATGCAAAATCGAGACATCATACTCCACGACTTCGAGTGCAGTGCTAAATTTGTGTACAAACACGCCTCCGAGCATTACCGACAATTTTATTACGGCACGCAGATTTACATAGTTAAAAATGCTATCGATGGCGATTTATATATCGTCCTAGATTGCGATAAAGACAATGTCTTCAAATTTCCTATAAACAAAAATGATATAGTAATATTTTTGAAGGAACTCTCTGATGGAAAAATATTGCTTTGTTTTGATAAGCCTACGTGGAATGTAACAATTATGAGGTTTACCGAAGTTCAAAAATTTTGGAAGGTTTTCAAAACTTCTTTTTTGGAAAACTTTTACAAGAATAGTGCAGGAAATGGCTCGAGTGGTGAGAATGCAGATCTACGGCCAGTTAAATGCATTTTCACGACAAAACAGAGACTGCTTGAGTTCCCAAAAAAGATTCTACAGATGTCCTTCTTAACCATTCTTAACCTAAGTGACAATGACATTAAGAACTTGCCTGAGGAAATAGGTAAGAATAACACGCTAATGCATCATTTTATAAATAGGTCACCTAAGGTGACAACACATGTCAAAACCTCCCTCTCGCTCGCACTATTCAAAATTTTTGAAGATATAAGATTATTGACTAGTTATGCAAAACAGCACACCTTCACATTCTAGAGAATAACAATTCTAAGGTACTGCAATACTATCATTTTGATTCTATCACGTTTTCTTACCAAAAAACTTGTACCAAAATTGATTACATTGGTAAAAGTTTGTACCAAAATTGATTACATTGGTAAAAGTTTTTTGGTAAGAAAACCTGATAGAATCAAAATAATATTATTGCTGTACCTTTGAATTGTTATTCTCTAGAATGTGAAGGTGTGCTGTTTTGCTTAACAATAGTCAGTGATTTTATATCTTCAAAAGTGTTGAATAGTGCGAGCGAGAGGGAGTTTTGACATGTATCGTTGCCTTAACACGCTGACTGCTGGCCTCAGAGATCTTAAATGGGAAAGTCTTGGCAGAATAATTGAGGTAGGTTAGTACTTACCTAATTGAAAACCTATTAATTTTAAGTTGAGTAGCGTAGTACATATGTCGTAGGTCCCTACTTTAAACTTCGGTTTGACTTACAATAGTATGCAAATTTTACATGTAGATTTTGTTGCAGGATCAATGCTAAGCCTCCGAGAACTAAACCTGGCTAATAATGAGCTAGGGAACAATACATATGGCGCCGATTGGACCTGGCTTATGGGTCCTAAGGTGAGATAACTTCTTTGTCTAATAGTTTTACCCCTCCGTTTTACCTTTTCCCTGGTTTTTTATTTAACGCACAAAACACTACCAACTAAAAGAGGATTTCCTTATCAGTTATTAATTGATAAACTAATACAACTTGAATTTTTAAAATTTTTCAATGGAAAACGAAGTGTCATCGGCTACAAAACAACTGCTACAAAATGTTATAGAAATCCACCAGGTTATGGAGGTATCGATGTAAATTTTCAACGTTTCGTAAAAAGTAGTACGAATTGCAACCAAGTACGAAGTTCTAATGATAATTCCATGGTTGCAACCAACAGTCGTTTAAATAATTTGACGACACGTTATCAGGAACTACCCAACCTAGAACATTCTGAACCAATATACATTTTTCAGAGTTTTATCTGAGTAACACTATTAAACGATGATTGTTTGTTTGTGGTTACAGATAGTAAAAACACTTCGAGTTTTGAACTTGAACCGCAACTATCTGACGAAACTGCCGGATACTATGTGGAAGCTAAGCAACCTGCTTGAGCTGCACCTTGAAAATAATATGATAGAAAAGCTTCCGCGCCTTTTCAGCCAGAGCTTGGAGTAAGTATGGCTTTATCTGTCTTCGTCTGTAAATGATTGCGCCGGAACTCTTAATGGCTTATAGAAATAAAGGCTTAGTGGCCAACTGTAAGCTCATACGTTCACAATAAAAGGAATAAAAAAAAACATCAATAGAAAACTACAATTATGTGTTATTTGTTCCAGATGCTTGACCATAGGACACAACCGTTTACTGTATTTACCAGAAAATCTTCTGCGGTGTCCCCTCAAGCTATTGGATGTAACAAACAACTTCAGATTGTACAATCTTCGTTTTAGAAATCGCCATGTGAAAACACAAATTCCCATTGATCAGTGCGATGTTCTGAGTTTAGAATACTTAGCGGCACGTGTGGTCATCACATACAAAGTAGACTACTCCATCCTACCACGTTCTCATTACTTGTACAGCTCCTGCACCTGCGTTTGCGGAGCTGCAGCGTTGGACGAATCCATGTATTGCGTAGAAGACTTTTTCATCCAAAATGTCTTCCCAATTGTTGCGCATAGTGATAGAAGGCAGGGGGATTTGGCAGTTGAGTGCACCATGTGCTCTTTAGAATGTAGAGGTCGTTTGGTGGTATGACTGCGGTACAATGCCTACTATGCAAGTTGGCGAAATGGACCACCCGGTAAATGTTACAGGTTTATCGGTAAAGGTATGATTATAACCTAAATGTAAGTCTTTGCCCAAATGCACTGACATTATATTTTATGTAAGTAGGTAATATCTACCCACTTATGCTGTATGATTATTATTTGTATAAAAAATATAGGTACCTACCTAATACATTCACCTTACCATCAGTCATGCGGTTCCCTTAATACAAGCTCTGTTTAGTTTGGGGCTACAAGATTCTGTTTGATAGTGTCCAGTATTATTTAATTATTAAGTATTGAACCCAAGGACCATCAATATTTCCTATCTGTTAAATAGAACGCAAAAGTTTTTGTCGATATACGAGTAGGTAGGTATATATTTAATTCGGTATTTTCATAATGCTCTTCTAATTTTCTAGCAACGGTTACAATCTTTAATAACTATACATACATTTATAAATATTTGGCACCTATTTTGACACCACCACCTGCTTGACATTATCACACATGGTCATGCAAACTCCGAAAGGTAGTAATCCCACTGTAGGCAATTAAATTTTAATTTGGAACCTCAAAAATGGTTGGTCTCGGTACAATCAACTACTGAGAGAATGGTGTTGAGTTAATATCGCACCTTTTCTATATCTGGGAGGATTCTGTGGCAATTAAGATTAGATTTACATTTACCTGTTGAGTGTTTTATTAGGTAGGTATGTTGTCAGGCTTGTCTTTCATTGTATCGCAGAAACTGTGTAAAGTAGTGTACCTATAACTGTTGGGGATAAAGCTGTCTTCGTCACGCGCGTCTTTGAGTCCCTCGTCACGCTCAGGATTCTAGTCTTAGCTCCCTCCCCAAGCCCTTGCACTCAGGATTTATTATGACGCGGTCGGCCGTGACCACAGACACTGCTTATCCCCTCTATATATATAATTAACCCCTAAATATTACTCACCTTCTAAGTCGGTAAGGTTCTTGTTTGTGTTAGGTTAATTAACCCCTAAATATTACCCACCATCTAAGGCAGTAAGGTTATTGTTGGTGTTAGGTTAATTAACCCCTAAATATTACTCACCTTCTAAGACACTAAGGTTATTGTTGGTGTTAGGTTAATTAACCCCTAAATATTTGTCACCATCGAACTCGGTAAGGTTATTGTTGGTGTTAGGTTTATTAACCCCTACCCCTAAATATTACTCACCTTCGAAATTGGCAAGGTTATTATTGGCGTTAGGTTTATTAACCCCTACCCCTAAATATTACTCACCTTCGAAATTGGTAAGGTTATTGTTGGTGTTAGGTTAATTAACCCCTAAATATTCGTCACCTTCTAACTCGGTAATGTTATTGTTGGTGTTAGGTTAATTAACCCCTATCCCTAAATATTACTCACCTTCGAAATAGGTAAGGTTATTGTTGGTGTTAGGGTCATTAACCCCTAAATATTACCCACCTTCTAAGGTAGTAAGATTATTGTTGGTGTTAGGTTAATTAACCGCTAAATATTCGTCACCTTCTAACTCGCTAAGGTTATTGTTGGTGTTAGGTTAATTAACCGCTAAATATTCGTCATTTTCTAACTCGCTAAGGTTATTGTTGGTGTTAGGTTAATTAACCGCTAAATATTCGTCACCTTCTAACTCGCTAAGGTTATTGTTGGTGTTAGGTTAATTAACCGCTAAATATTCGTCACCTTCTAACTCGCTAAGGTTATTGTTAGTGTTAGGTTAATGTTAAGAACCTACATACATTTTTACCACCTTAGTAGTTACCTACCGTATACACCAACCCCAGTTAGGTTTCTTATTAGCCTACTTAATTTAAAGACCAATATAATCACAGAGTTACGATAGTATCAGTAGTACCTAAGTTTAAAATATATATCGATGTTATATAAGAAGAAACTCTTGACAGAAAATACTATCAGTTATATTGTATTATTCTATCTTAACTAAATTTTTTGTGGTAATGGTTTTTATGTTAATAAGTTCGTAATTTCCTTTTAAATTGTCGACATAGCCTAGTCTATTTAAGTAAATGTACATTATATGGTTATCATAAATAAGGGAATACTAGTCTAAGTACCTATAGTCTTGTGTTTATCTATGTATCTTTGGTCGGTAAATAAATAAATAATCAACGACACCAGCCTTATCAATCCACTGCTGAACAAATGCCACCCCAATGAAGGGGGATACCCTCATATAGGTACTTAAATAACGCCTTAAGTTATTATTGATGTCGATTCTGTTGTGCATTTTCCTAAACTAAACTTAATATGACATTCCTAAAACTGATACTATCCTTTTCTTTTAGGTGTAAATAATAAGGATAGCTATAACTTTAAAGCTGTCAAATTTAGTTAATTTTAGAAAAGTGAACAACAGAATCGACACTATTATTTAGCTAGTCGAATCTAGTTGCTTACGTAGGTATGTAATGTGGGTACATTACATACCTACGTGAGCGTATAAATGGTTCGTGGGTACCCACCCAAAAGAGAGGGAAATGTCGTGTCGGAGCGTTCTTCAGAATCACCATCAGCAACTTTAAAAATCCGTCGAAATAGAAATACATTTGAAAGAATAATGACGGATTCGATGAAACTTTTTTGTGAGAGGTAGGTACCTAGTACCTAGAACTCATTGTGAAGGGCTCGTCCGAGGAAGTCCTACCACCATGCCTTTTTCTGCCGTGAAGCAGCATAGCTGTGTTTCGGTTTGAAGGGTGTGGGTGCCGATTACAGCCACAAGAAGCTTATCACCTTCATGCCTCAAGTTGATGGATGCAGGGCGTTACATCGTAAGGCACGTTACAATCAAGCGTTATCTACGATGGATGCAATGCTTTGTAATAAATAATAGTTACACAATTAACATCAGGTTGCAGTAGGGCCATGCGCTTGCTCCATCTTTAGGCCATAAGAAAAAGCTATTCGAATGTTTTAAAATAGCTCTCTCTGCTTGTACATCAATAATTACCTGTACCTACCTACCTATCGCCATAGGGTAAATGCTATAAACCACTCTTAAGTAGGTCGTCTTTGTCTTTGTCATATTGGAAACTTTACTATGTAGGCTGCCTGCCTCCCTATTCAGTTCTAGGTATGTAGGAAAAACTAGGGCAGATTGACTACAATAAAAGGATATGCCATAGGCATAGCGCTAAAAACTAAATTTATTTGATGATAGGTGGGTAAGTTTATTGAATAAATACCTATAAGTAATATAGGTATCTATCAATCATAAGTTTATGGTTTAGATATTGAATTTAACATGAAGTAAAAAGTTTTCATATTTTTTTGAATTAGGAACCGTGTTTATAACATAACATAATACCAATACATACTACTTGTAAGTAGGATACATGTCTGGACTTCCTTAGTTGCTAAGTGGATTATTGTACATTGAAACTGCATCAGTTGCACCTTCATTATCTCATGGATTTTCGTTTTAACAAAATGCCTCATCTACATTTCTTATTCTAAACTATTGATAGGATCTTAAAATAAAATACACTGACGGACTCATAAATCTGCATCAAAGCTCAGGATTATTTTCGAATTAATATTTTTGAGAAGTATGCAAACTTTTTATATTAAACTAAATGAAAATGTGGAGACTGACCATTAGTCAATTAAAAAAAAAAAAATTAAAATAGAACTGCTGTAAAAGATAATATAATTATTGGCGGGAAAATACAATTTATGCACATTTTATTGTCTCAAATTCGTGTGTTATTTTTGAAATTAATTATTTTTGTATTTATTTTATTTGCGATTTAAATTATTGTTACCAATAATATTGATTATTAGTCTTTTTAATTTGAAAGGTTCTTACAAAAGGTGACCCGGTACCGGCAGAACTCGAACAACCACCCGTCGTGACAACCGATTTATTGTTTCAACTTCCCGAAATCGTTTCCTCATGTCAGTAAACATAAAAACAGAGCTGAATGAAGTGCGTGGAGTAAGCGTGAGTGCACAAACAATAAGAAGCCTACCTCAAGGAAGCGGCAATCAACCCTTTTGGACCAGCCAATAAATATGGTGCAGATGGTCGCAGAAGAGTCTATCGTCGACGTGGGGGAGAGATATGCTCAAAGTTGCATTGAGGAGCGGTCGTGTATGGTGTGCGGTGGCATTTCGATGATCGGGCGAACTTAACTTGTGTTCATCGACTTGGTTCATCAAAACGGTAAAAGAGGCGGTTTGACGACACAACGCTATATAACAGAGGTTTTAGAAGCTCACGTGATACCTTACATGGGATTAATAGGCGAAAATTTTACTCTATTGCAAGATAATTCCCGACCTCACGCCGCTGCACAAGTTCGACAATATTACGAAGATGTTGGCATACACATTACGTACCATGTACCATGAATAGGGATGACGAATGAAAAAATCTAATTAGTTCGTCATTTACAATATCAAAAAATATTGGACATGTATTTTTTGTTTTGTCAATTAAACAAGAAATAGCAAAGATAATCTATGAAAGATATAGTGCGTTGAAGTGAAGTTCCGCGTGACGTCACGGGTTAGTACACTTTTTACCTAGCCGTGACGTCACGAGCCCCGCTCCCTAACTTTGACGCTCTTTATCTCCGTATTTTTTTATTTATTTGATAAATTAAAAAATACATGTCCAATATTTTTTGTTGATCTATCTGACGGACTAACTAGAATTTTTTTTTTTACCCACTCGTGATCCGTATTGGCCAGCACGCAGCCCGGATTTCAATCACTTATAGCATGTTTGGGACAAGCTTAAAAAAGCAGTATATGCGAGAACTCCTGTGCCCACAACAGTGGCAGCACTAAGAACAGCGATTTCACAAGAATGGAACAATATTCCGCAAGACCGTTTAAAAACCCTAATCAGATCTATGCGGAACCGATTAGAATCTGTAATAAGGGCACGTAGAGGCAATACACCTTATTAAAATAAATAAAAACCCGTGCTTCAACTTTATTTTTATTTTTAAAACCAATTTTTCAATAAAATCAATTTCTGTTCAGTGTATCGTTTTTGTTCAAAAACATTAATGGTCCTTTCCAGTATACAAACATACACATAAGGATGATACTACGCTGTTATGAAGTTTAAGGAACTAAACTTTAGGTTTCAATTTAAATTTGTATAAAAAGTTTGAATACTTGGTTAAAATGTTTATTTCAATGGCGTCTTGAAGATTGATGCAGTTTATGAGTCCGTCAGTGTAGGCTCTAACAACTTGGGGTGGGAAGTAGGACCTACTTACAAAGCAGCTAGCCTCGATGCAATTGCCAAACATCAATTATTCAAAGTATGCTAGAAACTAACATCGATTTATCACTGCTACGGTGTTGTCTCTTCAGTTTAATATAAGGACTCGGCTGAAAGCGTCGTATTCAAATAGAAATCAGATCAATATAAAAATGTCTCATTCAGATAGTTCTGATACATGGTCTGATAGTGCAATGAGTTATTACAGCACTGAGAGCAGCAGTCAGAACACCTTAGCTCTGGGCCGCTACCCTCAGCGTCTCATGGAATTGATCACAGAACAGTTCAGGCGCATGAAGTGCCTTAAGAGAAAATCACAAGAATCAACATCAGAGGTCCCACTGACTGAAGAAGACATGGGAGAATACAGCGGAAATAAATTACGTTCAAAACGGCTGGCCAACTTACTCAAAGTAAAACTAGAACAACTTCGTGAAGACAGAATTGCTGAGGAACTGGAAAGTTCTGAAGAAGAAATGATTCAGGAAATGCCAACGAACTCGAATGCACAATCAGCATCAATGTATGATGAAACCAACGGGGTTCGTTCAGGTTCAAGAGTGCCACGATCATCCTCGGCAGCAGCGAAACTGTACCCAAACCCTAACGAGAACATTCACGAGAGATGCGTAAAAGTGGGTCTAACCAAGAAGCCATCAGTTATGCAACTAAATTCTCAAGCATACCAAGCAGTGAATAGAGAAATTTTTCGTGATTATGGTAAACCATATCAACAGGGAAGCCAATATTTTTTAGCTGAAGATGTTTTCGCAGGTTGGCCTGCAAGTACGGAAATAAACACTAAAGTCGGATTAGGCAATTCAGGCCGCATCACTTTCACAATTGGAGATGAAGAGTACGAAATGGCGAATGATGCTGCTAGATCGTTGCAGCCATTGGAAGTGATGTGTATGGATCCACGAGAAGCAATCCATGCGACACTAGATTTGCCGAAAAACGACACGGGAGACAATCGCTCACGTACCGTGAAATGGACAGATGACACGAAGGACAACGAATGCAACAAAGATGGAGTGCTCTACGGGAAGAGGAAAAATAAAATGCGAAAGTAAATAACAATACTCTCATATTACATAGGTCCTACTTATCTCTACAGAAAGTTAGTTAACTATTTTGTCACCGGCACTTGTAGTAAAATAGCAACGTCTCTTAGAATTTGCTTTTGTTTGGATCTAAAAGTAGGTATCTATTTAAAATTATGTTAGAATGAGACGTCATGCATATTATGTAACCTAGTTTTAGAAGATTAAATTAGTACTTTAGGTCAAATAGACCGAGAAAAATATGGCGGGATGAACTAGACACCTTCGATAGAGCGTGGGTACAAATAGGTCAGGATCGATATGCCTGGAGGGATAGTGGGAAAGCCTTTGCCTTTTTCGTAACAGGCTCATTGTAATTGTAATCGTAGGTCAAATAGGTACCTACTACCTACAAAGATGAGGAAGGTTTCCAACTAAAATTTACAGATAGAACATGCTTCATTTCATCATCATTATCATCAGTCTATAGCAGTCCACAGCTGGACATAGAACTCACTTAATGAGCAAAATTACATGCTTGTAGTTGTTATTTACTTTTTTAGAGTACTTGAAGATGGAACAAGCTCATGGTCCACCTAATGTTAAGAGTGGTAACAATTACCTATCACAAATACGTATTATATTACGTACGTATTATACTAAACTTTTATTCAATTTAATTCAATTATAATGGTGATTTCGTGACACCGTTTCATGATGGTTAAAATGCACTGCTATGTCCCTACTTAGTTTGAGTTATTTTAATTAAATACCAATTAAAAGTAGAATTTATTTGTGTAAATTGCCTATATAGTATACCTACTTACGATTATAATGTTTTGATGTCCAGCATTATATTAGACAAATAATATTATAATATTTATTAGCAATCAACATAATATAAACTATTAAAATATCACAAATTGAAATACTTAGTTTTTTTTACAAATGGCCAACTTTTTGTCATTAATTTATGGATTAGCCTGGGTCAAAAATTGTAACGACACTCTAATTTATTTGTTTAGGTATTATTTTAATGGTGTACTCTAAAGTCTATTGCACCTACAGTTTCCAATCACCAAGTGTAACAGGTTACAATCAACCTTAGGAGGTTGATACCCCAGAATTAAGAAGTTGGTACAGGCAAAGTGTTCTGGCCCTATGCCTGTCTGTTTATTGAATTGACGTTAGGTCATAAAGCATAGATCAATTTTATCATAGCTTTTCAGACTGTAGAATTTTTGACAAAGGCTAGTCCATAAATGAATGAGCCATACTTATTACTAGAAATAAATACCTAATCTGTAAAGTCGTCTGTAAAGGCATCCAGTAAGACTTGTTCAAACCAGCGCAATCCTTCGCTACTTTGGTTATCATCAATAGTTTCTAACACTTCCTTAGCTTTTCTACGCAAGGCCCACCAGAACATATCCAATACCCACTGCAAGTAAGGATTTGAATATTTTAACTGAACATCTTTTATCGTCACTCTATGAATAACATCTAATACAGTGGTGTACAAAATTGATTGCCTTGTTGCTGGTTTGCAAATAGACAAGTGGTCCAGTGGCAACTGGTAGAAAACTCCTCTGCCCAGATCAGCAGAATATAACTCAACAAAATGTATAGGAACTTTAAATGCTGTGACTAGAGTAGGCATAGTTTCGGCAAAGCTTATTGTCTCCCAGCCATACATATCTGCATATTTCAGAAAAGTACTGTGTAGTTCAAGCAGTGTGGGTGAGTTTTCTTGTAATTGTCTGACATCATTGGAAGGCCAGAGCACAGCGGCGGCGGCCCGCGGCATAGTGGCCAGCGAGCTGCCCTTGTGAGGAGTGCTGTAAAATAGTATTGCTTTAGTATTCTCCGACAGTTTTTGTAGCACAGAATCCTGACTCTCACATGCTTCAGTCAGTACTTGTTTTACTATGAGGCCTCCCATTGAGTGGGCTAACCAAACGACAGGCACATTCTTTCTCCCAACGCCAGCATCTATCAGGGTTGGAGCCAGCTCTGTCGCCCTTGTGGCAATATCTGCTGTCTGTAAAGGACATCTTTCGAGCCACTCTGACAATGAGCTCCAATAATTAACTCCAAGTATTCTGAGATTGCTGCAGTCCATTGGTAGCCAGTCTTTTGGCCAACAAAATGTGTGGTTACACCGATCTTGTTCCTCTTCTAACAGTGCCGCACGTTTTTTATAAGATGTAAAAGCATGAGTATGAATAGCTTCTCTTTTGGCCTCAATGGGTAAATCATGCAATACAACATCATAATCAGCCAGAAAACTTTCTTCCTTTATTTCTAAAAGATCTTCCATGACCTGCTGGAGTTCAGGATCTAGGTATTTTGTTTCAGTTGTTGTTTCTTCGCAAGGGTCACAATCATTCACTTCTGAAACTGTCACATCAATTATACCAATAGGCTGCATGCATTTTTTATCTCTCTGTCGCCATGTAACAAAAACTCCTCCTCTTAGTCCATGAACTAAGAGAGTGTCGCAGACAGTTGGTGTTGTGGTCCTGTACAGCGGGTGAAGAAGATACAATCCTGGTCTGTAGCAGTACTCTCCAGATAGATTCGCCAAACAAACTGCAGCAGAGCTCGATAAACGGACATCTTTAGATCTGAGCAACCGAGACAATTCACCAATTAGACCATTCTGAAAGAAGTCTTTGAGCAAGTTGCAATGTACACTTAGGACTGTGAGGATTCTTAGCACTGCCAAATCAATGTCTGTATCATTTTTGTAACGTAGCAAAAGTTCAGATAATCTAGGCAAGAGTCCCATGTTCACAAGTGAATAAGTTGAAATATCATCATCATAAACTTTTGTGTGGAATAACGTTATATGATGATGGAGAGCATCCAGACACTGAATACAGAGATCTCTTTCACTAATAGTATCAGGTTTGGCGGGAACACCGTCGGCCTCCACGGCTGGGTCCTGGACGTTTGCAAAGTACTTATAGAGGAAGTGTTGTATGCAGCTGTGGCGGTTAATGTTTTGCACTGCGATGATCATGTCCCGGAACTTGTATGAGAGTAACTCTGGCGAGGAGGCAGCGCGGCGCACGTGGATTGGCGGCGGGAGGAAGTACCTCAGGTCGGCTCCACGCGTGCGAGCGAGCAGCACCGCCGTGCCTTGATCCAGGGCCTGCGCGAGCTTCAAACAATCCCAGTTCTTGTTGTTCTTGAAAGCGGCGAGTTGTTCAAGTGCTACGTTGCGTTGCTCCCGGTTCCCGTGCCGGCACAGCCAAAGCAGCCGCCAAGCCAGCGAGTGTTTCAGACTTTTCCAGATCCGCGCGAAGCCGACCGACTGCTTGGACTGCCTGTCTTGTTCCATTTTCAACGTAATACTGTATGTGGGGTCGTCGATGTACACGTATTCGGGGGTGTATTTCTTTTCGCGTTCGAGTACATTGGGATTCACGACTTTATTAATTCTTTTATAAGTTTGGCTTAGATGATAAGCAATGAATAAGCCACCACTTCCCCATAACGACGCGATCTTTAGGAATTTTATAAATGGTTTCAGTTTGTCCGGGAGGGTCATGATTTAGCGATTTATAGGTGCCCACCTACTTATAGTGTTATTAACGTATTCCAAAGACGATGGTGAAGTAATACCTGTCCAATGTCTAAAAATCACAAATTACGTTCATCAGAAATATGAGTGTTGTGAAATTCATTTCTTGATCAGAATCAAAACATAAACATAACCTAAAACACACTGTTAAGTTTGTCCACAGAACAATAATACTCCACAGTGTTTGTCTGCCTTTCTATTCTAGGGCTGCCAGATGAAAAAAAGGTGTGATCGTACATCAACTACAAAAAAATCGTATTCCAAGGAGAGAAGGCCGGTCATTTCAGACCTGACCATAAATAGAAGCTACTAAAAATGTGAATTATGTAAAAATATTCTTCATAATGGAGTATTTAAATTATAACTAATAACTTTATTTATGAAAGCCGGAATACTTAGTAAATTAATAATAATGATTGATCGAAATACGCCCTATCATAACGTATCATGGTTATTGAACGCACTCTCACCCACATTTTGCAACTCTCGTGCCAATGTCAACTGTCAAAAACAAAACTGTCACTAACAAGGCACGCGTTTATTGGTGGTGTTGCCACCTTGGCTGTTTTATAGGCCTGTTCTAGTACTTAATATTTCAGTTTTACTTATAGAGAAAATCCAGCTGTATAAATGGTTTTCCTTTAGTAACCACCAGTATATATAAAGTTGGTTTTTGTTTAATAGCGCCAGTGTCATAATCGACCTTAACCTAAAAGTGTAAAATAAATAACCAGCCAAAATTCTCCGGCTTTAAAAAAAACGATTAATTACACCTAATATCCTGCAATAAGAACTATCAATTAACATATATTATTTATTTATCAATTAACATATGGTTTTTTCTAGACACGACATTTTATGTTCAGGTCACAGGTTGTATGAAACTGACCGATCTTCTTTTGAAATGAAGAAATCGTACAACCTAGAATTAGAAAGTCTTTTATCAAAATAACTTCAATTCGTTTAGTTGTAGAAAAGAAATGCGATAAAACTTATTATTAGACCTAAGTATACAAATTAACCTATCCCTAAATTGGTTTTTACCAGGCCTTATTAACCAGTCCTTAATTTTTTTTAAATAAAGTTTTTCCTAATCAGATCGATACTTCTGAGTATATGCTCTGTGTTTGTCCCTTTCTGATGCAGAAAGCTCTCCTCTTTTATATTTTTTTTTAAGTACGTTTCTTCACATAAATTAAATATTCTAGCTGGAACTTATTAAAATAACACAAAAAAGCACTCAAGACTGTATTCCGATCCAAAGAAAATAACTACGTACAGATCGAGACTGATGGGAAAAACAGGTTTTTGTTTTGCAGGTAGCAATCATTACTAAAAGGGAAAAAAATATTTTTCTTAAAAATGCAAACAAATGCAGTCTTTTTATTATTGCGCAAAGAGTCTTCTTCATTCAAGTAAAGTATCTAGGCACGCGTTAGGTTAACGGGGAGTTCACCAAAATGCGTAATTTCCAGTGAGGCACGTTCGTTTCATTAAGAAATCTGGCCAAGTAAATAAAAATCGTACATTTTCCCTATGATCTTGGTCTAGCGATCGTACATGAGTAGAAATGCTAAAAAATCGTAGAGTACGATTTAAATTGTACATATGGCAGCCCTGTTCTATTCTGACAATGACAATTATTGAATTGGCCTGTTCTGTCAAATGATCCAAATCAATGAGGAAGCAAACAAATTCTGGACTCTCTGGTAAAAAAAACATTTTATTTCAATGTGCAGTTTCAATGCATTTATCTAGCCATTGTGAAAATTATTGTCGATCGACAATTGACATCATAGCCTCCTCATGCCCAACATGATAAAGTGTCTTTTTGTACTCGCACGCCCTCTATCGAAACATTTATGGATTTGGCTCTATGATTTGGCTACTTCCATGTCCAGTCCACGCTCCATCTTTCCGCTACTTCCACCATCCGGTCTGTCTGTATCAAAGTTCCACTGCTGTATGATAGATGTCACTATAACCCTGTCTCGTATTCCTAGACAGATCTATGCTCGTATTAAAGCTGCAAAAAAAGGTAAGAGCCTTCCGATTTACGCGAGACTGGAGTCGCGCGATTGACATGCGTATCCATTAAGGCTTGCCGAATATCACGTGGTATGTGCACACACTTTACATAGACGTCACATTGGGATACCAGTAAAAACTTACCTCTCTTGTATTGAGGTAAGTACGATGTGACTACCTGACTACGTAAAACTACGTTTTTTATTTTTAGCCGAAACTTGTCCGAGTCTAAATTAATCATGATTCGGGCATATTTTTAATCTAATACTTCATTCCTAAGATATTTAATGATTATCATGTTTTATTGCTAATTATTTTAAAACACTTATCACATTAGGGGGACTGGCCACCGAACTGTGACCGAACCCTCAGGGCCAAGAAATTGGTTTACCATCCTACGGTTGAAGTTCATGTGCACAATTTAAATAAAACAACAAGGTTCATTTTCCCTTGCAATTATTCTGACACTAATGCTGTCTTTAACATAAAAGGTAGGTATATAAACGCTTTGCCTTGTGTTCTTATACCCTAGTATTTGTCTAAAAATTATGTTTATCCCGTGCAAGGCGAATTTTGAGCCAAATTTTCTTGTTATACCTACCTATTGATAAGATGTAAAGCAAACCAGGGTGAGGAACTAGTATAAAAACAGTACCGACTAAAATTCTTGAAAAACTCTATACCGAATAATGGGAAATAACTTCCCATTTAATGATATTTTGCAATGCCGTTAAGAACAGCAGCATGTCTTCCAGCAGGAAGATTCTAAACGAATGACCCTAGACAAAAATGAATGATCCGGGCAGATAGCTTATATTTGTGCATAATAATTAATAAGTGAAGTAAAGTAAGTACCTAAAGTTACCCCAGCAGGAAATTGAATACCTCAAAAACCTTATTAGCGCACTTATTATGCACAAAAATAAGGTACCTGCCTATATCATTCATTTTAGTCTAGGGTCATGCGTTTAGAATCATCGTAATCAACGTTACTCCAGCAGAAAACGTATTTTGCATGCACATGCACAGTTTTTTTTTCTTTTTTTGAACTCTTTTCATTCTAGATTGATTCTAGAAGATATTTTTCTGCTGGGACTTTTACACACAATGTTTTTATGATCTTCAAATATCGGTATGGCTGGATGTTTCCTATGCAAAAAGTATATCAGTTAAGTAGTAGGTACCCATACCCATCCATAACAAAAGCACTGCTTTATATGTGAAAAAGTCTGGATTGATTTATTTACTTTTCTCAAACATAATTGGAAATTAGAGCATTATTTTGACAAACTTCTTCGAGATAAATGTAAATTGCTGTACCGGTCCAATACATTGTCATGCAGCAGTGGCCGGAAAAAGTTGTATGAAAATCCACATATGTCGTGTTTAGCAGCCAAATAAATTACTAAGTATGTAAACTCATATCCGTCGTGTAATTTTAAAATGGAACGATCTTTTACTCCTTAACATGGCAACCAAGGAGGTATTTAAAGATTTTATATAAATTTCGAACTGGCTTACAAATAAGAAGCTGTTTATCGATAAATGTACGATTTCTGCATAGGAATCTACTTAGTTTTAATTTCCGCGCATTATTTGAGAAAAGTACTATACAAGCCTTGGCCACAACTAGGCATTGATGGACTCAAGTATTTGTGCCTCGGCTTCGCCTCGGCCACCATTTACACGTTCGTCCGTCAATGCCTCTTTTGCTGGCCGCTGTAGTAATGTACTATATCACACATGGGGCATGTTGTGGGTAGCATAACTTCCTACTTTTCTTTCATCCGTCCCTTTGGTTGCCATGCACTCAAAGCCATGCAATGTTACTACCTACCAAGGTATATAAGCTGTATGTAAGTATCTATGATGACTACCGTAGAAGCAGAACAAGCTATGCTTAACTTCTTTTTTTTTGCACAACTCGCTTTTAAAGATGTGCTAAGGATAAATAAAATAAAACAGAAAATTGACTTTGTAAAATATTATTGTGTAAGTAGGTATGATTAACTTAGGTACAGAACCTAGCATAAGTACTCCTACCTTCTTAAGTACCTTAAACCTGACAAGTTGCCGGTAACCTGTTAGCTTCCTAGTTACCTGTTACCTGCCTACCTACCTTGGCCTATATCACGTACCTATAGGTACAATTACAGGCATTGTACATATACAGGGTAATCCAAATCCAATGTACCACAAACATTGATTATCTTCTTCACGCGGCTTTGCTCAGTTAAAACCCTCAGTAGGTGAAGGTACCTACAATTTTAGGAGTGAACGAGGAACAATTATGACACATCTCTCATTTTATTTATACCATTACCATTATCTAGCTATAAAGAAGGAAGGATGTTAAATGTGAAATGTATGCCCCTCATGTCAAAACCACAAAAAAAAATTATTTCCAATTTTAGACATGTAGTTAAATACCTTAAATAACACTAGGCTACTTTTCGGGTACCTTACCACGCGGGCGAAGCCGAGGGCAAATGCTAGTTAATAATACCTTATTATTTAGACGACCTCTGTGGCGCAATGGACGAAGGTTCACCTGGGACGCAGAAGGTTGCGGGTTCGATTCCCGCCGCAAATGTTTGCATGTTCTGCAGATATTTATCTGCGGGTCTGGGTGTTTTTCTATGAATTATATGTATGTATTTACAACAAAAAAAATGTATATAATTATGTAATATATCAATCATATGGTTCCCATTACACAAGCTCTGCTTGGTTTGGGGTTACATGATGTGATAGTCCAGCTTTATTTGTTTATTATTTATTATTATTATGAATGCTATGTCCACCTGTAATTGGCCTCTTTATCAGAATGATAGAAATTCAAGAACGAAAGCCTATTTAAGTAAATCAATCGGTAATCTTTTATTTCGATGCAGAATTTTGAACTACCTGTCACATTTATCAACAAATGTATTAGAAGATCGAACCGACCAAAATAATAACCTAGGTAGGTTATTATTTCGGTCCCTAGAAGTTTATTAAAAAAAACGCGGCAGGTTACAACGCAAAAAAAAAATCATTTGTGAAATCCGATCTCCAATATTTCTAGTGCTTTCCCTCCCTCCGGGGGCATTGATTTAGACCAACCTGTTTATTCAATAGGTAGGTAGTTTTAGAGGTAAAACCGCCTACAAACATTTATAATTGTGCCCTTAGTAGATAAGCAGCTGAATAAACCTAATTATTCATACCACCAAGCATAACTAGGTACTTCCAGGTACTACCGTACTAAAGGAATTACATAAATACATTCGCTACAAGCAAATTACAATACCTAGATTATGTCACAGAATAAATTACATTATTTAAGGTACTTACCGTAATAGTAAGTACCAACCTCTATCTTAAACTTATACCCAGAACACTAGTTTCTTCTAATTTCTTAGCAAAATGAAATTATAATATACTTATATGAAATTATAATTCTTTGTTTCTGTACTTATAATAATATTTCTTGTTTTTCCTTATTATCTAGGTACCTACCTTACAAAACATAGGTATCTTATCATAATTACGTATTTATTTACCTACTATCTTTAACAATTTGGATACTATTTATGTACCTAAATGAGTTTATAATACATTAACCCTATTATATGAAGAGAAAATTGGATTATCTTTGGACATTTCATTTTTTTTTTATTTAGATAAACTAATGGCAGATTACACCAACAACTATGGTAACGACTAGTTTATGCTTGACATACATCATCATCAACAGCCTATAGCTGTCCACAGTTGGACATAGGCCTCCCATGAGTCCCAGTCCTCAGCCAGACGCAACCTGCCTTTTGCAGATCATGACATTATTTGTTTTTTTTAACGAAGCTTTCCCGGTAAAGATTATATTTCTATTTACCTGTATTATCAAATACGGCAACTTATCGTCCCGTGGATATCATGGATGATGGGGACAAAGGTCAGGCTATGTGCAGCAGTTTCCATGTTACATAATGCGGTCACAAATCGAATAATTATATCGAGCTTATCCATTTTTTTTTTAATACATATGTATCCCCGTTCCGTAGACACGCTACGACGCGTCGTGGCGTAGAAATAGGGTTATATTTTGGGTTTTTCGAACTTCTTGATCGGTTTTGGAATCCTAATAAAAGAAACTCTGCGGATTAAACTAATAACTTAGGGTAATAATAATGCTGTATGTACTGATTAGTGATAATAGCTGTGTACAGATGTGACTGGCGATTGTGCTGGCGCGATGGCGGCTGGCGACGGCAACGCTGGGAGTGGCGTCTGCGGCGGCGTCGAGTACACCTACAAAATAATTGGTAACTTTATCTATCTTATTTATATAAAAAAGAAATCGCAAAAATCTGAGGAACGGCTATAAAATCTAAATTGATTAATTTTGTGGGAATTGCAGTTACTTCAGATTATAAATCAATTTTAGGTGGTACGAAGTTCATATAGATTGTGTTTGCAAATAAAATTTAATGTGGATTAATCTTGTCTTCTTCAACAAAATCTGGCAAAGCGGAATAAGTGAAAAAATGTAGACTTGTCCGACAATGTGACAGTCAGTCACTGTATTATAAACGATATATAAAAAAAAGGAAATATCAAATTATACCTTGCGGTCAGGGGGTAGGGCTGGTAAGGAGGAGGTCAGACCGAAGCCTCCCAAGCCGCTGATAGAAGACCCTCCAGACAACATCTGCCCGTGAACACCTCGCATCCCCGCGAACATTGGCGCCGAACCTGAAAACAAAACAATTATAAGAGGTTTGCAAAAAATATCATAAAAACTAAGGTTCATTCGCACTGCTTAAAAGCGTAAAAACACCGAGATCGGTAGCCGGACACTTTGTATGCCTACCTAAATTCTGCTACTATCAAAATGAGTAAATTTTTTTTGCCATCACACAGCATCATGTAGTCCCAAACTAAACAGAACTTGTATTTTAGGAATCACATGATTGATATACTACATATATATTATACATATATTTACACCCAGACTCGAGACAAATATCTGCAGAACATGCAAACATTTGTCCTGCAGCGGGAATCGAACCCGCAACCTTCTGCATCTCAGACGGGCCTTCGCCCACTGCACCACAGAGGTCATCAAATCAATAATAAGTAATTCCTTGATATTAGCTACCTATATAACGGACTTTATACAGCTAATACATCACAACCTAACCCCGCTATTTTCGACCTAACTACCTACAAAAAACCGTACTTTAGTACGTGGTGAGTGATGTTAAACCAGCAGCTCTACAGATATTATACAGCAAGTAGAATATTTTAGGTACGTAAAACTAAAGATTCTGGTATTCTGTAATTGCACGCAGAGGTTCCCAAGCGGCTGGAACATGTCCGTCGTCGGCCATGTGCACGCAGCTAGCTGCCATATTCTAAACAAACCTACAATTGGGCTGCTTTACGAATAAAACCTTGCTGGGAGCATGTCTTCTTAGAACCGCACATGTTTGTGGTTGAGGAACCTCTCTGTGATATTAATAAAGCCGTACGAACTATCGTGATGTGACGATTTTTATTTCATCGTCATATAATCTTGCCTTAATGGAAACATTTCAATAAGTAGGTACAACTTTCTTTATAACGCTCAGTTCTAAAGAAATATTATATAATTGTTAATTGTTTGTTGTTGATCATAATCATCATCATTTCAACCTTTATGCATAGGCATAGGCCTTCCTTTGATTATTCCTTTGTTGTTGATACTAAATATTTTATCGGATAAAAATAAGAACCACTTGGTCGAGCAATGGAGGTCGCTTTCGGGTGCTCTTTGCGACTCTTAAATCTGTATTGAAACAAAGGGTAGGTACTGTGTACAAAAGAGCGTTAGGATAGGACCGGCTATGCTCTTAACACTTAAAAACTTATTTTTGGTTGTAGATATAGCAACATTTTAAATGTTCTTAATAAGGTTATCTACAGATTATATAAAAATAAAAGCGTTTGCGGAAAAAAATAAGCATATTTGGGATGCAGGGAGACCCACAATCAGTAAAAATACGTTGTCTTCTCTATCGTAGAGTAGACATAAAAACGGTATGCTAAGGGGGCTGGATGCGAACCGTATCAAACGATTTGCTGACGCTGGTCTTAACGCCAGAAATAACAGAAACGCCAACGAACAAATATCAGTAGGGCTGACCCCAAAGCGGAAAAAAGTCAGGAGATTGATTGATGACCAATCTGGGACCACGAATCCAATTTCTACTAAGTCTCTCAACATGTTTTATGTACCTACTAGTAGGTATGTAAATATTTCTACCTACTGTTAAATGTCCGATATTTTCGATAGGCCGACGACAAATGCTCCTAAAGTGGGTACACTCAGTAGCCACTCGACACGTTATCGTTTCTTAAGTCGACCGCTGTCATCGCAGCCTCGTAGATCACTGGGCTGGCTGATGATAGAATAAATGGCTTTCAAGTTGCCGGGTGTTGAGAGAGGTCCATAGGCATACCACATTCACATCACCAATTACTTTAGTTGCTCTTTAGCTAGATATTTGATTTAGAGTACATATCCAATTAGAGCTATTCCTAATTTTCAAACTTAAATTATCTCACGTGCATACAACTTTAAAGTCACGGATTCAGTTTTCGATATCTGAATAATATTTTGTATAAAAAAAATAAGCATTAGTGCGTTATTATTTGCCATATGGTTGTCTATATTTTTAAAATGGCACACAAGTAATTGAATTTGTTCAAAGGAAATACCTACAATCGAGATTTTAGTTTTATAGATATATTAAGTACGCGATGCAAATTATTTTAAACTTGCGGCCCGTCCCGGCTTCGCATGCATTAGGGCACTTTTTTACACCTTGGGTTACGTTACTTAAGTTTTAGTAAGGATCCCTAATCTATTCTAGCAATAAATATAGCCTACTAGCTTCCGCACTATGTATATTCCAATGTTCATCCAAATCCGTTCAGTAGTTTTTACGTGAAAGAGTAACAAACATTCATCCATTCATCCATACATCCATACAGATAGAATAGGAAGTAGGAGGTTACTCAGGGTGAATGTAGCTTAGAAATGGTGAAAGAATTTTAGAAATCGGTACAAATTGGGCACAGTAGTTTTTCAGTTTATTCATTATAAACATACACACACACACATAAACACACAAACACACACACGCATACACACACGCACAAATATTTTTTTTCCTCTTTATAATATTAGTGTAGACAAGTTTGATGATGCTGGTAAGGTCACCAAGGAGGCTACTCCTATCACGAGTAGGGAGATCGTTTGGCCAAACACCCAGCAACGTGTTTCAAGGGCAGGGAAAAAAGACATTGCATGAGTCGCACAGCACATTTAGGTAGGTACACAATATTTCTCAAGAGTACACAATATTTCTCAAGATGCCTAAATAATTTCTCGCCAGCGAGTTATGTGAATCCTGAATGCCGGAAATTCATGAATATAAACATTTTTTAATGTCATTTCAGGCAATGAAAACTGATAATTCATTTTATGTTACACCGTCCACGCTCCCTAATTATTCGTTTACGATGTATGAAACATGTGGAAATCCTAAAATGAAATATTATTTAGATGTTATTTAGCATTTAGGATTCACGAGGACGCAATAATCCAGATTATTACATATCACGAAACATTTTTAGAAATACATGGCATTCGCTATATTGATTGAAAAATCGCATCGTTCATTTAAATTTTGATATTATACCTGAAGGCTATTTCTTGTATTAAGTAGGTATATTCATTCAGGTCACAAACGATGTATTCCAAGGTAAGAAGTCTGGTATTGCGCCTCCGATCCTCCCTATTAAAAGAAATGCCATCATTAGAAATTTTTGAACAGTCTAACTGTCCTACCAATTTGATATTTTATTCCAAAAAAATATTTTAATATTTACAACTTTGGTGTTAAATTACTAACAAACAAGACCGGTTAAGTGCGAGGTGACTCGCTCACCGTGGGTGACGTCAATGGCGTACGATACTCAATAGTAAGGTTTCTTCGTAATTAGAATGTGTAAGTCCTGTACAAAAACAAGTCCGATTAAGTGCGAGTTGACTCGCCCACCGCGGGTGACGTCAATGGCGTGCGATACTAATTAGTAAGGTTTCTTCGTGATTAGAATGTATAATTCCTGTGGAAAAATAAAAATCGGCGTAAGAATGAGCAAATTAGGGCCTTTCAGATAATACCATATTTGACCGTGTAACTTGCTTTACAGCTTGACTACAGCCGTCATTACATTTATTGAGGTTTCTACAAAATCTACAAATTAGCTGGAGACTTTGCTATAATTTTATTTATTCTAATCAGGCCTTTTCATTTGATACCCCATTCGACCTAGCAACCCCCCCTTTTATTTTTCAAATTTTGGAAGATTTCTCAAAAACTGTTTAAGGTTCGGACTTCGCTATAATTTGCATGTAAAATATATATATTTTTCTTTACCATATATTAGTTTCATTTGGGGGGGGGGACAAAGCGGCACCTTAAGGGTTCGTTTGACCGGTTCGGACGTCACCCTAAAAAGGATTAACTACACAAACAGTTTGAAGTCGGATCACCCAGCTTTTTTAATGAAGCTTTTGTAATGTTACCTACACTTATTTGTGCAAATAAATATCTTGTATCTTGTATCTTTAGTTCTAATATATAATTAGTCACAACAAACCCACAGTCGAGTAGAAACTATGTATTTAAATTACAATAGGTTTTTGATCAACTAAATAAGCTTATTTAATTTTTTGTTACAACAATTGTCCAGCTAAACAAATGTTTAACGCCAAAATATTCAAAAAATAACTAACAGTTTCTGATACCATTCTATTTGTGTGCCGCTTATTTACACAGATCGATGCATTGTAATGAGTTGTAATCTGTGTGCGGTCTGCGACGACCGCTATGGTAGGTATGTCTCGATACGGGCCCAAAATAGAATTAGTGGAGAATAACTGTACTCAATGCTTTACGGAAATTGTTGAAATAAGTTGGTTATAAATAGGTAATTCATAGTAGATGATCGCTTGCCGTAGGAGTGATATATTATAATGAATTCCTATAGGGGCAGTGAAGCAACTGCCAAGTTTTTCACACTTGATGCAAAACTACCAGGAGAACATAGGCTACAGGAGGTTAGAAGGGGTCGAAGGGGTATGGGGGAAAATGCACATGTGAACCTGAACTAAACGGATGGTAGTGCTTCGCGCATGCCCTGAAAATGCAGAGACGGAGTATAGAGAGAGATAGCATTTTATGAAATGCATTTCCTGCAAGAGTACACTTCTATCATCTATACAGTTTAAACTTAGTCATTAACCAACATTCCACCGATTACTTTATTAAAAGGTTAGCTGCATAAAAGTACAAAGATAGAATTGGTTAAATTCTTGTCGAGATAAAAAAAATGCTCATTGCTTTTGATCAGGCTTGTCCTGACATTGTCTGGCGCTTGAGTTATTTCAAAAAACGTCAGTCTTCGAATCAAAAACGCGAGCACCTACCCAGGATAAACAACATCAAGGTTGTCGCTCTTTAAAATCATTCTATTTTTTATGAAAGACCGTTAGAGTTCCGCCGACGGCGATATTTTCGAAATACCTATTGCATTTATAAAGATCAAACGGTGGAACAAACGGGCGTACTGTAAACAAATCATACTCGAGGGTAGGTACCTACATCGCGTACTCGGCACGTGTACGCGCAGCCATTATCTTTACGTAAACTAAATTTACACGAGAACGAATCACGAATATTTTTGTGATGGGTCTCGGAATTAAGTCTAATTTCAAGAACACTACTTTGGCTACTTTTATTCTTCGAGGAATTTTGTTTCAAAGAACAAAGTTTTGAGTCGGTACGGCCGTACACTGAATTTCTATCTGTTACTATTGTTGGTGCGATTATATTTACAACAAATCAAACAGCCTAGATTGTGATAGGTAAAACTCGTTGGTCCTCCCATACCTACCTACTTAAGTCATCTGGATTGAGTGAATGTGGATTCTGGCGTGGATCAAGCTTACAATTTGGGACTCACCTGTAGGAGTTGTGATGTTGGCAAACCCTTCTAAAAACACGTGAACATCATTTATTCAAGAAATGATTGATATGGAAAAAGGGTTTAGTATAGGTACTTGTACTTTAACTAAAATCTCAAAGGTAAAGAGAAACGGCATCTACCCGTATATGCAGCTAATAAATGGGAGTCCGGCGCAGGGTAATCGTCGATTTATTGCCTTCCATGTGCATCTCAGCCCGTTTCTCAGAAGCTCACTCCCTTACGACGCCATAAAATTTGTGGTAACATGTGCAATGCCAGCGCCCGTCGGTCAATCGCTTTCTGTTCCATCATGTTTGATTTTAGACCATTCACGAGCGAAATGTTAGAAACGAATGCCCCTCAAAATCCAAGTATGCTAGATTTCATTTCCGCTACGCCTGAACGTTTAGGTTATGTATCATGAATTTTCCGCTACACCGCCGTAGAGCTTCTGCGGTATATTGATCTAGCTCAACCCATTTGCCAGGGGTGGGGGTTATTTCACCCAGACTACCTCCCACCCCAGCCAGACTGCAACTTTCACTTTCATTGAACATTATTCTGAAACCACCTCTTGGCGATCTATGTGCCCCTGGTACAGACGCATCGTTCCGATGCACTTTATAGATCTCTAGATGCTTCGGTGCAACTCAAGTAAAACGATAACAGCAAATTCAATATGTGGTTAACATAAAATAATCTACGGTGATGGATACGTTTGCTTGTTACAACAAATGTTACCAAAGTCGATTATCCAAATATCGCATAGAATGCAACACATTCATTTATTTCTATTTGCATCTTGGCATTTTAAAATTATTATTAGCCATTTATATCATCTCAAAATTCCACTAACATTACTTTTTTGGGTCTGAAAATGCAATGCAATTTCTGAAGTCATCACTAATTATTTATAATACCTACACACAAAAAGACGAATAATGGATTTTAATTTCTGAAACTAAGCAGATGCAGTTACTAATGCATTCCAAAAGAAAAACTAGTAAAAAAAAATATAAAACCACGGCTGCAATGCTAACATTTAGGTGCTTAAGAATAAGCAAAAATATATCCATCCTTGTAGGTAACAAGAGATCTTAGAAATCTATGAAAAGGAACAAACTGAGCGTAAATTTATGCCAAGACTAGGCCATAACAAAAAATGGGAGGTGCTTGTGGGGAAAACGGCTGAGGGGCAAACAAAGTGTGCGTGATATAATATGCAAGGTATACTGAAAAACATGGACGCCGAGGGCGGGGCTTCAGGGTGCGTGCGGAAATGGCATGTGTGCGTAGCGTCGCTTCCTGAAATTGTGCTACGCAGAGAAATTAAAGTAAATTAATATAACATTCTATACATTAAAATGAATGCACACGTAGATCTTTCCTAAATATGCAACACCACCACCACATATATCAGTCCACTGCTGGCCAAAGCCTCCCCTATTATGAAGGGTTTTATGCTTATAATCCCCACACTGGGTGGTGCGGGTTGGGATCATTAAATCATAATATAAGTTCTTTAATTATATATATTGCTTTGTACCTACTTTCACACCCTCTTCAAGAATAGAAAGCAACTGTGTATTTTTTAATGATTTTGTTTTGAAAACTAACATTAAAACTGAAACATTTTCAAAAACTTCATTTCTAATCACTAGGAACACAGGAGATAAATTTATCCTCAAAACTTCTAAATATATATTGCATTAGACAAAGCTTATGTGGTCTATAATAACACAATGCATATTGTTACTGTGTTGTGTAGTGTTGTCGATACAATAGGTATTCATGTTATTTATATGAAGGATTAAGCATGGTTAAGTTTTGATTGAAGAAACATAATTATTCTTTGTAAATAATTCAAAATATATATACTGAACAACTTCATTTTCTCAGCATCATGGTTCTAGCAAGAACTAAAAATTGACACACATACATACATACATACAAAAGCACATACACGCACATCCAAGTTGTGGGCGGGCCAGCTAGTAAACTATAATTAAGTAACAATGTTAAAAGCACGTAAGAAGGAAACCAAAAAAACTTTATATGTTTACTTTACATCATTTATTAACTCCTAGGTACTAATATTATAAATGCGAAAGTTTGTAAAATGTGAAATGTTTATTCCTTGCCAAAAGCACTAAACGGATTGAGCTGAATATTTTTTTGCACATTATTCTAAACCTATACTTTTTATACGTGTACCATGCGAGCCAAGCCGAGCGGAAGCATTAGACTTTTAGTTAAATGCTAATGAATGAGAATCCGTAGGTTAGGTGTACCTACAAAATACAAAATATCACCACATTTTTTTCTGCGTGTGAATAATAGATGCGAAATAATTATAATAGCAACTTATGCACGATTGAAACGCACCTGCCACCAAGCACACATAAAACTGTAGGAGATAAAAGTTGAGAGAGATGAACTCTACTAACTACGTCACACTCGCACCACAATTGTCATAGTGGGTATGCAATGTGCATTGATTCTAAACACAGTTCCAGATTCGTTGCATGATCTGTTTGGTGTTATTTGCCTTGCATTTATTTCCGTATGCTGCAAAACACAAACTAAAACAACTTACTACCGAATAGAATGGTCATCAAGTTTTGACTTGTCACTTAATAAAAAACCGTGGAAGTCCAATAGTCGACGTAGGCTAAAAACAATCAAGAAGACAAACGTGAAGACTGACGTATATGCCACATGATATCTGTTGCATAAGCCTGTACCTATTGTAGTGAATCAATTCTAAAGAAATCCGGTACTAACCCACACTGCTTTGCAATATTTTTACCTTTTTTAAACTATAATGAAACAATAAATATTCCATGGTTTGTACGCAGAATTTCATATCTTTTTTAGCAATAGTACGCAGAAGAAACCAATAAGTTAATAATATATTAATTTCGAATTTAGGGCAGATTGTATTTCAAAATACATATATTTTTTAATAGTTTTTTTTTATGAGGACAACAACACCAGCCTATACAGTTCATTGCTGCACATAAGCCTCTTCATATCATATAATAGGATTTTTATATTGTAACTATTTTTCTCGATGCAAATGACCCAAAGTAAAACTCCTTTCAAGGAATAGATCGAATAGCCTAACCACTTTACCTTTCTTATCCCCTATTCATAAGAGCAAAAACCACGCGAGTTGAGTCATTCATACTGATCGTCAATCCATCTAATTATGTCCTACGCACTATATCATCAATAAAAGTTATAACATGAAACATAATAATAATAAATCATCTAGATTAGGTACAGAGGCTAACATTGGCTGAGATTCGTTTTTAACCAACTTAAAAAAACCTCCTCGTCCTGGGAGGTTCTCAATTGAGTTGTATTTTTTTTACTACCTGCGTACGTAGTAGCACTCAAAACATATTTCTAATTATGAATAACTATGCGTGTACTGAGAGTGAAATCGACGGCTAGTACAACATTTTACATAGGAAGGTACCTACACGATATTTGCTTTAGGCAAATAACGTAAAGAGATACGAAAGATACAAAAAATACCAACTTCTTGTAAAACTCTACATGTAAAAATAATCTAGGCGATTAAAACTATTTGAAACATTCACGTAAACAACTAGGTACTTGAGTGGAGGATGCGATCCAGACGGTGGCGTTTACTGCGTTACTGCCGCGTCGACAGGTTAGCTCAAGTGGCCTAAAATTTGGGCATGCTTAAAACATAATAAATTGCTACGTATGCGGCCAGCTACTTCTATTTTACTTTAAAGACTCTTGGCTCTTTGAAATGTAGGTTCACACTAGTTAGAATTCCATTGTTATAACTTATTGGAGCTAGTACAATTAAGTGCGCTGGTTGCTTTTGCAGAGATTTGGGTTCAAATCCAGTCTGGTAGAATATTAACTATAAATGATTTCAGAGTGGCACAAGTTTATAGTTTTTATAAAAAATAAACCGACTTCAAATAAATCACTTCTTACTTCTTGCCCTAAAGAATTTTGAAAATCTGTTCACAATTGACGGAGATATTGGTGATCATAGGGTGAAAATTACAAGTGAGGATGAGGTTTTTATGAGTTTTCTGGCAAAAGTACTCATCCCTCAGGAATGAAATTTATATGGGACTACCTGTGAAGTTATACTATTTTAAACAAAAAAAGAATTTTGAAAATCGGTTTACAATTGACGGAGTTATCGATGAACATACATAAAAAAAAAGGTTCCGACGAATTGAGAACCTCCTCCTTTTTGAAGTCGGTTAAAAAACATGATTAGTGCATTCTACTGCATTGCATTATTCAGGGCTACTTTAAATTTAGTGTAACCACGGGAGACTAGCGCTTTGGCAGCGCGTTCCGCTCAGCCCTAGCAAAAATGCTGTTTTAGTTACACAGTTTTAGAAAATTATACCTCACTATAGATAACTGTATTATTCGTGTAACAAAATAAAGGTATTTTGATCTGATTGATTTTATTTGAAATCAATCAAAATAAAACGGAAAATAAAACTTTAAATATAGTTTATGTAATAATAATTTAAAAAAATGCATACGTTGTTAGGGGATATGATGCTCCTCATGGGAAGCCTATCTTACAGTATACTGCTATAGATAGGATTATGATGATTGCATTCGTTTGCCTACCAGAAGTGCATTTCTAACCTAAGAAATGTGCAACGCTAACATGCAGTTCTACTAGGAGCTCATAAAGCCGAAGGAAGTCTTGCTTCTATAGGAAACAGGTCGATACTGCGCACATTGAAATTGAAAGTGGTGGTTTACGTCAGTCTGCGCATTTACAGGTAGGTAGCCTATAATATAGGTCACAACAAAGCTCTAGGTTACCTATATACGCGAAGATATATAGTTGGTGATGAAAAACAAAGAAAATCGACCCTTTTTTGAAGCTCATTTGCGATGAAGCTTTTTATAGTTGAAATTTTTTACTCATCACTTGCTCATCACCCGATTTTGGTTTGTCAGTGATAATGATAAGGCAACGGCATGTGCTGATTGAGAGAGCGAGATGAAAATACGCAAGCAAAACAAGAGAAAAGAGCGCGGCATGATGATGACGCTGCACCAAGTTCAATTAAAATAAGCTCTCATAATAAAACTATTGCTTTAAAAAACCATTTGCACATTTTGCAGATTAACCGTCCTAGTCATAATAGTATCATATACCTAATCAGATAGCTAAAATGGCGTAAAAATTTCATATCACCTCATTTTATTTACATTTAAATAACAGGGTCAAGCTACTTTAACGAGCCGTTATAAAATGACACTTGGTTATGAATAAGGGGGTAACTAAATCTTTGCCGACATTTCAGGTGAAAGAAACCAGCCAAAATTCAAAGTCGTTTGGAAGTCGTTTACTATTTTTCAGTCAAAAACAGCTGCACGCTGTTCATTTTACATAGTTTACATAGTAGTGGTACGTACATAGGTAGAATTTATACAGTTTTGCGGAAAAAAGGTCTCCAATAAATTCCAATACGCTCGTCACCATAATACTTTGATCATGTCCATGATTTCCAGGGCAGGAAAACCCTCATCCGGACATAAACTGACTGCATTATGCAGATATTAAAAAAATAATCTTGCAGTAGATATCAGAGCCTCCTGCGTCTTAACCTGCTTTACTGAACATTGTTTATTGTTTCTTCCACCAAATACTCTAATCATAAATATTTGGTTGAATTTACATCTTACTTACAAATTGGTAGATTTAGTAGTCACAATTCAATAATAATAATGTTAATAATTACAAATTCAAAAGTTAAAGTCAAATCCCAACGTCAAACAAAAATACACTTACACATACTTCTCACAGAAGTTCAAGCACTCAGTCAAAATCACCTTCCATCCAAATACATAGTCTGCAAATACATTAGAAGAGTCAGGGCTTGCGTCCAGGAGGGCATTGAGCACGGAGAGGGTGCAACAGTTCGGCAAGCTGGCACAGAGAATAGCCTGTGTTTCCTACAGCGAAGGTAGTTAGGGGGGACAGTAGTTTGAAAGTTCGTCATGAACATCAGGGGAGTCAATTTTTCCATGAAGAATGTTGAATATGGCTTACCAACACGAAGTTATGACGGCCTCTGTGGGGCGGTGGGTGAGGGTTCGCCTGGGACGCAAAAGCTTGCGGGCTCGATTCCCGCCGCGGAACAAATGTTAGCATTATTTGTAGATATGTATGTATTTACAAATAATAATAATTTAAGTATTATATCAGTCAAGTGGTTCCCATAATACAAGCTCTGCTTAGTTTGGGGCTTTATGATACCGACTGTGTGATAGTGTCCAGCATTATTTAGTTATTTAAACATAGCACGTACATAAGCTCAACAAAATATTTATCGTGGATTGCCTGTTGCGGTGCGGGGCTTTGAAAGTTTTTTGAAAAGACTAGGGCAAAATTCGTCTCAGTTTCGGTCATCTTAGTTGTCAGTTCATTGCTAGTTCTCACTTTGCTAGTAATAACCTAAAAATGCACTATTTTCGATGCAGTTCCACCAGGGAATCATAAGATAAAAGAGGTTTTTTATGCGCACATTGAAAGTAAAAGCTTAGTGTCTGCGCAGGGTGCACCACAGAGAGATAATTCAATTAAAAGGGTCGATAATGCATATTAGAATAGATTGCTGTACTAGGAGCTCATAGATAATAAAAAGGTGGTCTGGATAAAACTTATAACTTTCGACCGAACATGAGTAGGTATAAAATGCCTAAAATAGTACACTTATTATTGTAGATAGTACATCATGCAAGTCTTTTAAAATGGCTGTTTACCTACAACATGTTCGACTAATTGATACCCACCGTAAATCCTCTTGTATAGGAATATTAACAGTTGCCAACCAAAAGTAAAAGCTTGATTTCGGTTGTCTACCTGTAACCTGTTGTTGTGGACCTGGGATGGTCGATAAATGCGTCTAGCCAAAATACCTTCGTTGTACTAGGGACTCATAATATTAAAAGAGGTTTACGGCCGGAGTCTGTACTTTGAGATGTGCGAGACCAGAAATCGTGTAGCGGGGGGCGCTTTCAAGAGAAAATAGTTATTTTCACCACTACATTATCAATCTACTAATAATAAAAAAAAAAATTATAAAACTAAGGCTGCGGGTAGAGGCTGGGTGCGCCTGAGGACAGGGTGCAATGGCGCTCTTTGGGGGAGGTCAGCAGTCCAGCATTGAACTGCTATTACGCTGACGATGATGAAAATAATGATGATGATGATGATGATAATTATAAAACTGTAAGACAAAAGTCGAATTGTGTTTTCTGGGATACATAGCTGTTTTGTGACCATACCATACCAATCAAAGATGTGTGGTTGATTAGAAGATTCGTTAAACCTGGATTACGTCGAAGTAATAATTAATGATGGAAGGTGGTTACTTACCTACGTAATTAAAAATCTAAATGTGGTAAGATACATATTACAATATCTTCGGTGAGGTAGTTGAGGTACTACAATGGTATAAATAGGTAACTGTTGCCATTATGCGCACACCAAAAGTGAAAGCTTTCAGTATATAGGGCCTGAGTGGTCAGTCATCTAGCCAAAATTGTTTGGTGGTACCAGGCACTCATACATAGAGGAAATTTGATGCGGGAGCCTATTGCATACCATTCAATATAACTAACCGTAAAGTTTTGAGAATGCTCTTCATTCTTTTTATAATGACAAGAAAAAATCTTATCTCTTATATCTCATTTAATAGGTCACATTTGACATCTGTCAGTTTTAGCATCATAGTTAAATGACCTGCTTAAAACTGGCTACTGCCCCTCCTCCACGGGTGTTAACCCTACTCACAGATATAGAAGACAACTAGATAAAGCCTTAAAATTCACTATGTTCTGAACATCTACTCATACGGCTGATCTCTACTTTCTTATGTCCAATATAATCAGTTAGAAAGGGACGCATACCTATATCACCACCACCACCACCACCACACCAGCCTATATAAGTCCACTGCTGGACATAGGCCTCCCCTAATAAAGGGGGATATGCCCATAATCAATTAATACCTATATCAATGCGACATCAAATGAGATCAAAAAGTTAAGCGAACCAGGGCGCTCGAACAAAATTCTATACAGTTTCATAGAAATGCCCTGGTATGAAGTCGCAGAAATCAAATAGAGATAAAGTATGTATCCCTTTCTAGCAAACGATATATGGACATAAGACAGTAGAGATCAGACGTATGAGTTGACGTTCAGAATACTTATTATAGTGAATTTTAAGACTTCATCTAGTTCTCTTCTATATCTGTGGCCCTACTCAACCAACTTATGGCCGAGAATGACATTAACGTTTTCATGGACAATGCTGTTGAATTTTATAGATCTGTTTATTTATTATTGAATTCTCCTTTAAAATGACTTTTTATCAATTGTATTTGTTATCATCTTATTTTTTTTTATAGACCTTTTTGTTTTTTTGTCTCTAAGTTGTATTAAGTATAGCACATGGGCGCCCTGGAGTAAGTTATCTGTATGCCCGTTTTATTCAATAAATAAAATAAAATAAATAATAATAAACAATTTCATAATGTAACAAAAACATGCATTTATTCAGTCGAACTATTTTAATAATATATTTTTTTTTAAATATATATATATATATTTTAAAAATATATTATTAAAATAGTTCGACTGAATAAATGCATGTTTTTGTTACATTATTATATTATATATATATATATATATTCAGTCGAACTACTCGTATTTTTATAACTTGAATTGGAGACAACGAGAAACTGTGGTGGTGGAGTGGGTTAGGTTGGCTAAGTTGGTATATAACCAGCATCTACCACACGCACAATGGAGTCCAAACGCGGGAAAGGAAATCCATTTAAATTTTACCTTTGAATGAATTCGAAAAATTTGAAATTACGCTTTCTTTTTACCCGACTGAAGTTCACTTCAGACAGGTTATGTTTTTAGGGTGTATGTATGTTTGAAATATTGTTTGTCGGTCATAACCATAACCCCAAAATCTCCGAAGTTTGCATAACGAGAAACCTGAAACTATCCTAAAATATCTATATTTTACAGGAAAATTATAGCAGGCTCCAACTAAAACAATTTTTTAGAAATCTTCCGCAATGGGAGGGGGTTGAAAAATAAAAGGGGATGTTGCCAGGTTGAGGTAACAAATGAAAAGGCTTGATTTGAACAGTATAAAACAGTTTTAGATCATTGATATCATGCATAGTTTTTGATGTAGGATGAAATAAGTCCAAACCATTTTAGAAGTGAAAAACCTGAAATTTATGTATATTATAGTAGTATTTATAGATTTTACAGGAAAATTATAACAAAGTCTTTAGCTAATATGGTTTGTAGAAACATAAATAAATGTGAGGACAGCTGTGGTCAAGCTATAAAGCGAGTTACGTGGTCAATAAATATGGTTAAAGATGAAAGGCCTTAATTTGCCCATCCTAAAGCCGGTTTCTAATTTTGTATAGGACATACAGTTCTTTAATTACGAAGCAAACTTACTAATTAGTATCGCACGCCATTGACGTCACCCGCGGTGGGCGAGTCAACTCGCACTTAACCGGTCTTGTTTACACCTAAGATTGTCTAAGGCTAAAATAATGATAGTCCTGTAAAGTAAAAAAAAAATATTCCAGAAAAATACAATATTCTATTCGGAATTAATTAAAACACAGAATGATTTGAAATGATGAGAGCCTCGAGTAGGTTATAAACATTTGCATCGATGTTAAAATAGTTTGCCGCTAGCTCACTGCTTACCTAAGTTTAAACTAGGCCACCTGTCTACTGGAGGTATATCCAGGACCTCGGATGACCTGCTGTACTAGGAACTCATGTCTACTGAAGAGGTTTAGAATCTTCGAATGCACATTTCACAAAGTGCATGCTACCAACCTACCTGACGGCGGCGGTACGTACACATTGGCTTTTATAGAGGTGAGGGTGCATATTTGCACACTTTATTATGTGGTTGCCTAGGTGCTTAGGCCTCGGTTGATAAAACAAGTATAACTTTTTATAAAAAATAAACCGACTTCAAATTTATGAGTCCTTACTTCTTGCCCTAAATAATTTTGAAAATCGGTTCTCAATTGACGGAGATATTGGTGATCATAGGGCGAAAACAAGTTTAAACTTTTTATAAAAAATAAACTGACAAATAAATCATTTCTTACTTCTTGCCCTAAAGAATTTTGAAAATCGGTTCACAATTGACGGATATATTGTTGATCATGGGACGAAAAGTGAGGATGAGGTTTTCTGTGTTTTCCGGGAAAAGTACCAATCCCCCAGGAATAATATTTATATGGGATCACCTGTGAACCTCTTTTAATCAAAAAAAGAATTTAAAAAATCGGTTTACAATTGAAGGAGATATTGGTAAACATACGTAAAAAAAGTCGAGAAAAGACTTCTTTTCGTTTTTTTTTCCTTTTAGAAGTCGGTTAATAATTTCAAATATTGAGTAATGCCTATAAATAAAATTGACCTGCATATTTTTTCAAAAATTATATTATTTTAAAGATTTTTCGTAGAAACTTCATTTTAAGGATCTTTAGAAAAAAAAGCAACATACAGTCGAATTGAGAACCTCCTCCTTTTAGAAGTCGATTAAAAACCTAAAAGAAAGCACGTATGTCCCAATTTAGTGCATACATGCACCTGCACCACAGACCTGCACTTAATTCTCGACATCGTATTGTGTGGTTGTAGGAAGTTTATTTAGCCAACGAAATGCAACGAAATGCATTCTATCGATGCAGGTGTACCAGGATACCAGAAATATCAAAGAGGTGGGTTGGATAATCATTGTGTAGTATACACTATTAATTATTCTATGGTTATGCGCTGATTGAAAGCGAAAGTAATCCAACCCCCCAGTCTGCGCACCTGCCTAACCCACCTCCCACACTGTTGGTGAGGTTTGCCACGGCAAACCATATCTAAATTTAAAAAAAAAGTGTAAATAAATAAATAATGCTGGACATCATCTATCACTCAACATCATCTTGCCCCAACTGAGCAGAGCTATGGCATGGCTGATATGAACATATGTAAAAAAAGTCGAAAAAAAGACTTTTTTTCCTTTTTTTTTTCCTTTTAGAAGTCGGTTAATCATTTCAAATATTGAATGCCTATAAATAAAATTGACCTGCATAATTATTCAAAGATACGTATGTTATTTTAAAGATTTTTCGTAGGAAGTACGATCATTTTAAGGATCTTTAGATAAAAAAAGCAACATACAGTCGAATTGAGAACCTCCTCCTTTTAGAAGTCGATTAAAAACCTAAAAGAAAGCACGTATGTCCCAATTTAGTGCATACATGCACCTGCACCACAGACCTGCACTTAATTCTCGACATCGTATTGTGTGGTTGTAGGAAGTTTATTTAGCCAACGAAATGCAACGAAATGCATTCTATCGATGCAGGTGTACCAGGATACCAGAAATATCAAAGAGGTGGGTTGGATAATCATTGTGTAGTATACACTATTAATTATTCTATGGTTATGCGCTGATTGAAAGCGAAAGTGATCCAACCCCCCAGTCTCCCTCCTACACTGTTGGCGAGGTTTGCCACGGCAAACAACATCCAAATTTAAAAAAAATGTGTAAATAAATAAATAATGCTGGATATTATCTATCACTCAACATCATCTTGCCCCAACTAATCAGAGCTATGGGATGACTGATATAATACTATTTAATATTTGATTAAAAGTATATTTTTTTTAAATATCAATCGATGATTAAATCTGCCTACATTTTGAAAGGTAAAATATCATGGTACTCTAGTTCCCGATACCCACCACACAGAAACAAATCATCTATCATTATGTTATTGAACTCATTATATTGGATGTAGCATTGATTTACCGTTTGGTATGTAGGTAACATCAAAAACTAATAACAATAAATTGAAAATTACCAAAACAATTATAATTGAAAATGCACTGTTCTAAGAGAACATACTACTATTATTAAAAATTTATTAATATCAAATGATTAATAAAACTTAGCGATGCCAATGCCTTTCATTGCACACGTTGGTTGCATTTTCAATTTCTGACGCGCGCGGAGGGTGATTTTATACGCAATGCATTCTAACGCCCGCAAGTGTACCAGGAGCGCAGAAGCATCAAAGAGGTTTGTAGAATAATTTTATTTGTCAGTGCGCTGATTGAAAGTGAAAGTTGTACAACCCCCCAGTCTGCGCACCTCCCTACCCTTCCACCTACGCTACTGGCGGGATTTAAAAATAGAATAAAGTAAAATAGTTGGCAGCACAGATCGAAGTGAAACGTTGTTAAACTCATCATCACTCATCTATTTAAAAAGCATAGGATTTTGACTTTACCATGTGTCTATATTATATATTAGAACAATGTAAATTTGTGAAATCACATCCAGAACTATTTGAAACCTTGAAAATGTTTATCAATTTAGCTCAAGACATAAAGACCGATTAGCGTTGCCTATAGTCAAATCTGAATTATATAACCGCAACTGTTACATTATGGCAATTTCAAATATATAATAAACTGCCCAGTCATGTGAAAGAGCTCAAGGGTAATTTATTTAACAGAACTCCCTTTAATATACTAAACGAACAGTGTTTCTTTTCTATAAAGAACTATTTATTATTTAAATTTTGATGTTTTGACTGTGTGAAATTAGTCTTTGTTCTGTAGTTTTCTTTTTCTTCTCTTATACATTGACATTAAAATTTGACGAAATAGATTTTAGTTTGTTTTTTTTTGTTGTTTAGATAATTTGTTAGTTACTTTTAATTTAATAATTTGGACATACTTAGTTTGATTTTTTTAGTATTTTACAATTAAACATTCACATGCCTATATGCTGGCGAGATGTGAAGCACTATTATTATAATCTTTATCAATGTAAACCCTACCATGTCTTTTGTGAATAAATTATCTTTATCTTTAAAGTACGGTGACGCCAAGAAGAAAAAAAAACTCATCAAAGTTTGCAATTGCCTATAAATAATATGTCCCAATTTTGTTTATTTATTTATTATCTCTTTATTTAGTACCTCCTTTTAGGAAGTAATTACTTTTTCTAGAACGAAGTCTAAGGGGTTAAAAGTTAGTTCCTAATCAATAAAGTAACTGAAGCATTATAATATATAAATATTAAATTGAAAACTATCAAAAAAAATATTCTTACTTATTCTTCAGTTATACGAGCTTGCTACCCATGGGTAGTTAGTTCTTACAGACCTTGCAAACACGACGCTGTGTCGTCGCGCTTAGTCGCGAGCGTCTGTCATATCTTGCCGTCGCGATTGTCGCCGTGTGTGCGGAGCTTTGAACAAAATGTATGAAAATTGTCCCCCGCAGCTTTTCGTAGCGTCTATTCGCTGACGTTTGTCGTCCAATGTGCGCAGGCTTTTATAGTTGGCCATAAAGGCTGCTTTTTAACTGGGTAGGTACCACACGACCCGAGCAAAGCCGCGGAAGTAAACAAGTGTTTACCTGATAGGTGAGGTCAGCTCAAAGCGGCCATAGGAGGCAAAGCGGCCATGCTTCATTAGTCATTACTCTGTCATATTAAATAATACAGCGATTTTCCCGCTTTGGGCGCATTGGCGATTTCCCGCCCCGCACCGGTGCGCCCACAGGCCGCGGTCGGAGCAAACGCATCGCCGCGGTGTTACGTTATAGAATTTTGTGTGTGCAACTAAAAAAATGCAAGGATGATTTGGCTAAATCCCTCAATATTTCCGTTTTTATGTTAAAATTGTTTAATTGTCTCTATAATTGCGCGTGATTGTGTGATATTTGTAAAATATGTGAGTGCAGTTTACTTTGAAATAAAATTGGTCGAAATAGGCGAAGCGGTCCGTGCAAAGTGGCCACTGTCCACTTTGCTCTTGTTCAAATTCATTGACTGACTAATTCAGTATGTTTTGTTTAGATGGTGAACAATTACAAAAGAAAAACGACCCAGACCTCATCGGACGAAATAGAAATGGCACGGGCAATAGACGAAGTACGCAAAAATAAAAGTTAAGTATATTTTAATGTGAGATTAACATAAAACTGCTATTTTAATGTGAGGTTGATATGAAACTGTTAATTTTAATGTCAGATTGATATGGAACTTTAATTTGAATATTATGTTAATATGAACGGGGTGTACGGGGTTCCAACCCCCATCTTCGGAACCCAAGCCAACCTCACCTGCACGTGGTGCACCCTGCTAAACAACGAACGGGGCTCTGGCAGCCGGCTGATTGCGGCATAGCACAGCCTACATCGGCACATCTAAATTCCCTGTCCACCAACTGGCAGCAGCGTCGGTGGTGCGAGAAGCTGTGCCCTGCGATCCCCAACCCGCATGCCCAGCGTGGGGATTATGGGTATATCACCCTTTATTAGGGGAGGTCTATGTCCAGCAGTGGACTGATATAGGCTGGTGTGGTGGTGGTGGTTAATATGAAACTGTTTATTTAAATGTGAATTCATATGAAACTATTAATTTTGATCTAAGATTTTTTTTTAAATAAGTTCAAGATTAGTAAGTAATTAACGCCCGAATACTGAAATGCTACTTAAATGACCCTGTCAGCTAAGGGCTACTTAATTCTAATGGACTCCTAAATTTAAATGGTATACACAAACGCCACTTAACATTATTGAGACCGTGATTAGCTAAGCACGCATCAAATTCTCCTATAAGTTTGTTCCCAATTACATTTTTCATTATTTTGGTAAGAAAGTTTCGTTTTACGCAGAAATCAGCCCGTTTAGCATACGGATCGAAGACAAGGGTTTTCTCTACCAAAGTCTAGAGAAAAATGACATTTGGTGGTAGACAAAGAATTTTGTCTTCTGTGTAGAGCATGGGAATCGTGGAAATGAATGGGAAGACATATGTCTACTCTGCCAAGACAAAAGTCTTCCATGGCGAGCACGCCGTTTAATTTTCTCTAACTTTGACATTTGAGGTTAGAGATAGTTCTTCCTAATTTGTCTACACCTCTATAGAGGTAGACAAAAGTTTCTCTACGTGATTTTGTTCAAGAAATATGTACAAATCAGCCAAGTTTGAGTTGAACTCGCGAATTAAGATCACGATTTTAATCGTATGAAATATGTATAACAATACAAACATCATCACGACTTCCCGTGCTCAATCCACCACCACACCAGCCTATATCAGTCCACTGCTGAACATAGGCCTCCCCTAATAAAGGGGGATATGCCCATAATCCCCACGCTGGGCATGCGGGTTGGGGATCGCAGGGCACAACTTCTCGCACCACCGACGCTGCTGCCCGTCGGCGGTTAGGGGATTTAGCTGTGCCGGTGTTAGGCTGCGCTATGCCGCAATCAGCCGGCCGCCAGAGCCCCGTTCGTTGTTAAGCAGGGTGCACCACGTGCAGGTGAGGTTGGCTTGGGTTCCGAAGATGGGGGTTGGAAACCCTTACACCCCCGTGCTCAATGCGCAAATCTATTTAGGATAGGTACAGTATAGGGGTAGTTAGAAACCAGTCCAAACTTAACATTTGCCGTTTTTAATAGAACGCTAACCTAGCACATGCCTTTTTAGTTCTAAGGCATACTGATTTCCTCACGATGTTTTCCTTCATCATTTCAAACACGTGGTAAATAATGCGCACATAATTTTTTTGTGCATGGCTAGAGTTTGAACCCACGACCTCTGGATTGGAAGTCGGTATACATCCTTCTAGGCCACCCAGGCTCTACGGGAAATGAGTATGAAAAAAGAATAATCTACAAATAAAATACCTATATAGCTAAGTATAAATATGTACTAAGACATCTCTGAATATCACGAGGTGCTATCATGTCATTGAAAATGGATCTTTTAATTTTTTTCGAAGCTTTTGTGGCATAGCATGCACACCTAGGTGTCGTCTCATAATATTTTTTGTATACCGTTGCATTTTTGATAGTTTTCGCTCTATACATATAAGTAGGTACGTACCTACTATATAAGTGAAAAAAAGAGTTATTTTTTTAAACAATATTTAATTCAATTAATGTAAAAAATAATACATTGAAAATACATTGTGGTTGGGTACATAGTAGTTAAGTTTATTTTATTTGACACACCCTAAATATTTATAGTTCTACAACTTGGTGCCTTTGCCATTCTTGAATGGGAAAGTTTGTACAAAAAGGTAGATCCATTAGTCCAATAATAATTAGAATTGTCACGCTTCATTTGCTAGAACAAAAATAAATATGTGTTAGTACCTATTGTTTAAAGTACCTATCAAAAGTTTATTTCCCTAGTTACTAGACATTTTTCTTAAAGCTAAAACAAGCTCATGTTAACTAAGATTGCTCATCTCCATACCAAGATGAATAAGTACAATACGTAATCAGTTAGAGAGGTAGGTACTCGAACTGAGGACAGGGCGCAATGGCACTCATTAGCGGAGACCTATGTCCAGCAGTGGACTGCTGTAGGCTGATGATAATGTTAAAAGACGTAGTTGCAAAAAAGACAAGCCAATAGATAAACAATGATGGCTGTCAGGCTCACCGTTGCTCATCATGGAGCGGAGCGACCCATAACTAAAATTTAGGCAGTCAGACTAGAATCCCTACAGATTCTAGTGTGACTGCCTAAATTCTTCTACGACTATGACTGATTTATGAGTCGCGAAAAATCTTTTACATTACCTTTTCTTACATGTAGCAACCTAAATACTAGGTAGGTAAAGATTATAATGAATTACTTACCTTGACTTTTATAGACCGTCCATGCACTTGCTTAGTAATTATATTCTTTGCTCTAATGAGTAATCTATAATTTTTATTCACCATCGAATTTCACATTTCCCAATATCTTTGTTGTGATTGAAAATTGTCAATAGAGACATTTACGTATTTTACGTTTCGTTAACCTCGAAAGTAGGTTCAAATCTATTGTTTGACATATTTTTGGTAATGAAACGTAAAAGAATGAACGACATGTTGGGTGAAATGACTACATCACTAAAGACAACCTCGTTGCTATGGACAGGCCTTGTCTTCCAAGAAACTTTTGTCTTGAATGAACGCCGTGCTCTGGGTGGTAGAGAAAACGAGTGATAGACAAAGATCTTTGTCGAGTCTATGGAAGACACGACAAAATCCCCGTACTTAGCGGGCATGACTTCCTTTAGTCAATTTTACTAGATCAAGACTAATTTTCAGAAAATGCTGGTATTGAAACGTAAAATACAACGTCATGTTTCATCACTGCCAGTCAAGTTTTGTCAAACACTTATTTTATTCAAAGCTAGGTTTATTATTAATTAATTTACAACCAGCCTAGGTATACCTATCAGTCCACTACTGGTATATCCTATCAAGAAGGAAGATACTACCCTCTACCTTAAAATATTATTTATCAATAATAAGTATCTTTATTTATATTCTAGACGGTAACATTTAAATGTTTTCGAAGGAATTCATACACGTAACAAAGTTTAGGAGAGGTCGCGAGTCCACTCAGATTTGATGGCTACCTAAAATATCTATGGAGACGTCAAACGTCTAATCATCCTTTCAGTATACCGTTTGGTATTTATTTGGTAATTTAAGTGGGACTTAAATCTGACATCCCTAAATTTTAAGTTTGGATTTAATTATTGTTTCGGCATACGATATTGAAGGATAGCGGCGTCTCAAACATTTAGGATGACCTCAAATATTTAAGTGGCGTTTCAGTATTCGGCCGTAAGACTGTTACATAACTAAAGGAAAAATAAACTTTTTGTATATTTTTGTATTTTATCAGTATAATAGTCATCGTAAACCCTATTTATATAGACGAAAAGAGTGCTAGCCACTTTGCCCGTACTCCATGGCCGCTTTAGGCGACCACTCGGGCAAAACGGTTTTTTCTTAATTTTTCCAAATTTTTTAAATTGCTCTTGTAAAACATTTAAGAATTTGACAAATATCGAAAATACAATTAACTCTCTATTCTAAAGTTCTCCGAAGATTTAATTCGTTTTGTCACTTATTTCGACTGTCAAAGTTAAGGTCTCCGGTTTGAGCTGACCTCCCATATTGATTGTCATATTGATATTGATTGCGGGGTGAGGTAGGGGGGGTGAGGTATAGCTTTTCAGCCCCTACGTGAATCGGCTGATTTGTGAGCTCAGTGACGCCAAGGTTGGGTGCTCCGTAGAGGGTACAATGGTCAACAACATCAGTTATGCCAATGGCATGGCGTTGCTGAGCCCTTCAATCAGCGCCCTGCGAAAACTTGTTGGCACTCGGCATATGCGAGAGGTATGCCGTGAGTGCAGTCTCACTTGGAGGCTGAGTTCTCAAACAGGTTTCGCATTTTAAGTACTTTAGGCATTGTATCACTGCTACCCTCAAAGATGACATGGATGTTGAGAGGGAGCGGAGGGCGCCGGCGGTGAGGATTAACATGTTGATCCATAGGTTTGCCAAGTGTACACAATTTGTGAAAATCACCTTGTTTAGGCTTTAGGCTTACTGCCAAGTTTTTTATACCTGCACCATGTGATCAACGTTACTCAATCGGCATACAACGCGCTCCGAGTGCAGTACAACAATGCGTTCCGGATGCTGTTGGAGCTGCCGCGCTACTGAAGTGCATCAGGGATGTTAGTTGAGGCGAGAGTGGATGATTTCCACGACATCATGCGCAAGCGAGTCGGCTCCCCGATGAGGAGGGTGCGCGCTAGCCCCAATAGCCTCCTGGCCACGGTGGCCGAGCGGGTGGATGGTCCGGTCCTCAAGCACTGGACCAAAACGCATGTGTTGGCCAGCAACGCAATGCGTTGCGCCAAATAATTTCGCGTTCCAGTTCTCAATTGTCAATTTAATATTTATAATTATTTGGGGCGGTAAAACTAGACAATAAATTATTGTGTACTTTGTTTTATTCTGTTAATTTTCTAAAACATGCAGGACATTTTTTGTTGTTTATTGCCCAAAATTAAAATATCATACGTAGGTAGGAAATAAAATGATGTCACAACACCGCATCAAACTGAGAACATTATTAGTAATTTTTTTGATATCGGTAATAAGAAATCAAATATATTAAATTACCTTTATCGTGTTTATTATGTATATTAGAAAATTTAATTAGTTTATTTATCGATAAAAAGCAATCAGAAATATTAAATTACTTTTATCGTGTTTATTATTATTAAACTATCGTATGATTATTTAGTAGCTAAAATTTTGGTAAAATAGGCCATGACAATAAAATAAATAAAATAAAAATCCTTTATTTCAGACCATACATAAGTCCATCATAATTTCTTAACAAGCCGAACGATGCACCACATTGCATTTTCTCAGGTGCACAAAATGCATTCTAACACTGCAGGTGTACCAGGGTCGCAGAAATCTATAGGAGGTTTGTTTGAAATATCATTTTATGTGAAAGTTGCGCTGATTGAAAGTGAAACTGGTTCACCACCCTGTCTGCGCACCTACCCCTGCCACCCAACACCCATTGGCAATTAAAAATAGAAAGATTGTGTTGCAACGAGGAATATTTATCATTAGATTATATTCAATGTATTAAATTTGATTTAATTAATTAATACATTAAATTTGTTTTTCCGGGAAAATATTTTGAATAAGAAAAAATATTTATAATTTAGGGTTTTTAAAATACAAATTTTAAGCAAAACTTTGTAACTTTACTGAATATTTATTTAGCAGCTATTCGTATTTCGTACACATGCGTACCTGTACGGTGTTATGCGTATATACAATAACTGTGTTTTTTTGTATCGTAAAGCCGCGTATCGACTTTACGCTCCAAGAGGACGAACATTGGCGCGCGTTCATCCCTAATTTGTTGTTGTGTACAGTTTGCGCGTATCTACTTTCTTCTTTGTCTCTTTTCTATTTATTAATTCCAAGATAATCCACAAAATCGAGTGGTGGCCAAATATGAATAGGGGACGTCCACCGGAGGATGGATCGGGGATATCAGAAAAACTGTCGGTGGCACCTGACTCAGACTAGTGCAGGATCGAGGCGAGTACTTTATCAAAGTGAGGCCTATGCCCAGAAGTGGAATGATGATGTTGATGACAATGAATATTTTTTGAAAAAAAAAATGTTCTAACCACATCCGATAGCTTTTTTCAAATAAAAAAATCCACTCTAATACATGAAATGTTTTTTTTTACAGTCAACAGAAGCTAGACTTTAAGATAGATTATTAAATATTTTCATAACATAAAAAAAATATTAAATATTTGCTCCCCTTTTAGGCGCAGGCCAAGAGGCGTCGGGCGGAGGTGAAGTGAGGGCGCAGCGCGTCGGCGGCGCCGCGGCGCGCTACTTCAGGTTATTTCAATGCAATCAATGAATGCAAGCAGTTCCTTGCGTAAACTTTATATATCGCTTGCGAAGATTCAGCCATCCTTTTATATTAATCCAACTTCTTTACATGTAGGCCTACTAAAAATGCTTAACATAAAATTATAATTGATAACTAATTAATGAATAATGTTTTAATTTTATAAACTTAAATCACCCGATTGATTTAAGCTTAAATCATTCTGATTTTGTCATACAAAATCTTTACATGCCATTTGTTTGTTGCAACTTGTAAATGAATACAGTGGGCGGTACTTTGATGCAAAAGTACTAGGAGAGCAGAGTCTCCAAAGAGGTAAGTTTCAGGTATTCACGAACTATTCGATATACGAGAGCATGTTGCGCGTAACGATTTTGTCATACGAAATCTTTACATACCATTTGTTTGTTGCAACTTGCAAATGAATACAGTGGGCGGTACTTTGATGCAAAAGTACTAGGACAGCATTGTCTCCAAGGAGGTAAGTTTCAGGTATTCACGAACTATTCGATATACGAGAGCATGTTGCGCGTAACGAAAAAAGTCAAAACAGCGATTTATTCTGCGAATTGAAGTACTTAGATACGGTATATTAGTTTATAATAGGTAGTCTACTTGTCTACCTTCAAATATCAACAGAAAGGGTGTAACTGTAAATTCTGAGAAAATCGGTTCAATTATTAAATGTGTTCCTATATCAATAAACTAGATGATTCAGTGAGCTTCGTACCTATAATGTATAGCTTTTTGTGAAGGGTTCGGGGGAAGTACCAACTCTCCATGGTGGAGATTTCTGCCCTGAAGCAGCGTTACTATGTTTCGGTGATATTTTAGGCACATGAAGCTCGTCACCTTCTGGCCTCAAGTTGATGGACGCAGAGCTTTGCATTATGATACATTACTGCCATATGAACGTTATATATACGTTCCAAAAATACGTGCACTACGATAAAATATTCGTTATAGGTAATGGTTACCACTTAATATCAGGTGGGTCATGTGCTTGTTCCATCTTATAGTTTTTTTTTTATATACTACTTGAAGATGGAACAAGCACATGGCCCACCTGATCTTAAGTGATAACTATTACCTATCACAAAGCATTACATTGTAGATGACGTTTTTGGAGAACGTGCTCTACCATGTAACGCCCTACGTCCATCAACTTGAGGCATGAAGATGCCTCTTGTGCCTGTAAAGTATAGTAAAAATACCTACCACCATACAAAATTTACCAATTTCGAATTTTCGGCTGTTCCTTTGCGAGTTCCCAATTTTTTTCGAAAACCACCTAAGTGTTGATGTTAACAAAATTACTTGTATTAAAATTGAGGCACTTTTAGGTAATACGTTATAGTATATGTTTCGTGAGATGTTAATATAGTATTGTTAACAAATCTATGAGTAATGTCATCGATGATTAAACTGTTACTATCGGGTAACGTACTCGTAGTTACATTTTTTGTATATTGAGTAAGTAAATTTGTAGGTAGCTTATCTAGGTAAATATTATACAAAATACAAAAATCTTTATTCATAAAAAACAAGGTACTAACAGTGGTAGAGCTTTGTCACCTGCGATAGCTAAAATCAGCTGTGTCAGGCGACAATGCCTTCTCATAAAAAGTATCTATCTATTAGAAAATGTTACAAAAAGAAGAATAAGGTTAAATCTTGAAAGCACATTGAAAAAAGTGTGGTAATAATCTTAAATAAATTATTAAGTAGTCAAGATAAGCATTAACTATGTTGTTTTGTCTTATTTGATATAAAATGGTAAGTTTAGTAATATATTAGTCCAGAAATCTGTACTGAAATATTGTAACTTTGACTTTTTTGTACGGGTCCTGCCTGCAGGACACCAGGAGGTGTCCTGTAGGAACAAAAGATTTCAACGCGCTCCCTTATAATGATTCGACATTGCGTTGGCGATACCAAATTATTAATTAAATATTTATGTAATAACTTTTAAAAGGTTTTGATTAATTAAAAATATCTGAACCCTGCCTATGCAATCTATAAGGATCGTATTGAACAAATTCAAAAGAAATTTATACGATTTTTAAATTATCGGTCAAAAATTTACCTGCATGACTATGAACTACCTTGTAAAAAATACCATCTCCTACCGCTAGCGAGACGGCGTGATATTGCGGATATTCTTTCTCTAGGCAAGTTGTTGTCTGGTCAGGTTGACTGTCCTCAACTACTAAGTAGGTTACAGTTCTATATTCCAAGCAGATGTCGGAGGTATATTCCCACATTCAGTGTTAAATTTGTTAATACCAATTATCGGTGTAATTCTTATCTATGGCGTGTGTGTGATAATTATAACAAACATTATAATTCTACTATTGACTTGTTTGACAGTAACATAATGAAAATGAGGCGTTTACTGAGTTCCAAATTCTTTTGCTCTAGTACTAATAAATAAGGTGTAATCTTGCAGTGTCCAATCATATTATATGATTACTTAATAAGCTTATTAAGATCTATGTATTACTTTGTGGTTTATAATCTTGTTTACTTTATATCGTGCTCCACTACTATTTTGTTTTTTAAAAGTGAAGACTTATTATTAGCCTTTAGTTATCTATGTGTCTTGTTTCTTTTAAGGCTTAATATTATGTTTTTATGTGCTGTTAGTCTTCCAAAAAATAAATAAATAAAAAATAAATACACGTTTAACTTTATGTACTCGTGAAACACATGAATTAAGTAATTCGTATTCATCATCATCATCATCAGTCTATATCAGTCCACAGCTGGATATAGGCCTCCCCTAATGAGCGCCATTGCGCTTTGGAACGAGCTACGCTCAGAGTTTTTGAAGGATAGAATTCGCAACGAGACTATCTGACATAGATCTAAATTTGTTGAAATAGCTCAGAGAATTAGCAAGCTGAAGTCGCAGTAGGCTGGCGGACTTGTCTGTTTCTACCATGTCTGTTTCTACCATACCAAACTGCTGGAAAACTGTAATTTCTCGTTCCGTTACACCCATGAAGGCATATAAACCGTTTCAGTGCCAGACAGGACGTAGAGGAAGAGCACCGAGGTCACTCACCCTGGTAAAGGCTCACTGTATCCCTAGTTCGACTTGTTTATTACGAAAATTTACATAATTTTCGTTTACGACCTAAATTTTGAAGTTACTTTTACAGAAATTAATTACCTCACTGTTTTGAGTGAAAAATATTAAGAACGGTAGGCACATTACGGTACCTGTGTCATTTGATTACTTTATATTTGAATCCAATTCAGTAAATTTCATATAAAATAAATAATGCTAGACACTACCTTACACTACACTACACTACCTAGCTTCATGTAGCCCCAAACTATTTAGAACTGTAGGACTATTTAAAAAAAAATCACGAATTTTTTTTTGCCTACTTTTTGTTGTATTATTTTTAATTTTGCTTAATTGTTATCTACTAATTAAAATTGAATAATTAATGGCTAAATTGAGTTCTGAGGGGTTACCACAGGCTTTTATAGTTTACGAAAACTTTATAAGTTTCGGTATCTTTCCATACATTTTCAGTACAGCGCCTCTAGGGAAACGTGCATGAACTACGAAAATGTATGGAAAGATACCGAAACTTATAAAGTTTTCGTAAACTATAAAAACCTGTGGTAAGCCCTCTGTAAAATAAATAATGATAAAGTAATTAATTAGTTAAATAGTATGTTATTAATCGTTGAAATAGTAAATTATGTACGTATTCCTTAGCACATTTTTGAAATAATGTGTATAGTGATAATAAATACCCAGAAATTAAAAAAAAACTATAATAATAGGCTGATGATGATGATGATGAAAAAAAAAACTGCCTGGAAACTTCAACTGTTACTGAACTGTTTTGGGTCGTATGTCTCTAGGATTTAATGACTATAGCTCAATGACTATAGCTGCACCAAATTTACTACAAACTTCAGACTTCAGGCAAACAATGTAATTTTGTTCACATTGATTTGTAATAAAGGTTCTTGAAACTCCTATGTACTGAACATGTCCACTGCTGTAGATACACTTCCCTAATAAAGGCAGACATGCCCATTGGCCATAAATCAAACGCTGGACATGGTGGTAGGAGACCACAGGGCGCAGCTTCACGTGCGGCCCGTCGGCGGTCAGGGAATTTAGCTCTCTTGGTGTTACACTGTTCTATGCCACATTCATCGCCGGCCGCCAGAGCTTGCGAGGCGCGACAGATTACGGGATATGGACTTGGGGAATAGGTACTTATTATTTAAGACTCACCATGGTCACTGGCGTACTGGTAGTTTGGTATGAGGTCTGGCAGATCGTGGTGCGGTGGCGTCGCCGGCGGTGGCCGATAGCCGGACTCCACGCCGCCGTAGGGCAGCGGCCATTCGCGCTCGCTCATCCCGCCGTACGTACAGTATTCCCCGCCGTAGCTGAGCTGCTGGCCACTACTCGTGTGCGAGTATGCACAGGCCCCGTAGTCAATGGAAGGACCACCGCTGCCACTAGCACCACTGCCCCCGGCCAGCTCGTACTGAGGCTGCGACGATGGCAGCGCTGGAACACCACTCCCGCACAGATACCCTCCGCTCCCGAACTGAGGCTTCAGCGCCTGACATTTGCGCCGGAACCCTCGCGGTCGTCTTCTGAACGAACCCTCTTCAAACATAAACTCCGATGACGGATCTATCGTCCAGTAGTGGCCTTTCCCTGGACGGCCCAGACCTTTAGGCAGCTTAACGAAACATTCGTTCAGACTGAGATTGTGTCGCACGGAGTTCTTCCAGCCTTGATATGAGCTGCGGAAGAACGGAAACTGCTGCTGGAGGAAGGCGTAGATTTCACTGAGTGTTAATCTTTTGTTAGGAGAGTGTCGGATGGCCATAACGATGAGCGCTATGTAGGAGAAGGGTGGTTTTTCTTGGCGTCTGGTGGCGGGCGGGCGACGCGCCGCCTCCTCGGTGGTCTGATCCTCGGTCTTCATGCGTGAGTGCGCGTGCGCGTCGGAGCGCTTGCTGGCGAACAGTGCGCGAGCGGTGCCTCCGTACGATGCGCGTGCGCCGCCTAGGCCGCGCCCTGCGCCCGCCCCGAAAGCTACACCCACGCCCGCCTCTACGAACCTACTCCATTAGCGAAGTGATACTATACATACTTGTCAGTTTTTCCTGAAAAAGGTAGCTACGTGGGAAAATAAATAACTAAGTATAAAGTATATAAGTATTTATTATGAACACAAACAAGGTATACAGAAAAACCGTGGAAACGCTAACGCTACAAAAGTTGAAAACTGCGTAGTATTGCCAGCATCATCAGGTAGGTACCTATTGATGAATACGAGCTAATTTAACATTAGAGCGAGAGCTTTTCTGGAATGTACTAAGTGATTCGCAATCAAGATGAATAAATAACTGTAGGATAATTTTTACTGTACATAAATTACATTCTACGTCAAAATATGCCATGATAGTTTTTTGGAATTTATGCGTGTATCAACTTAGTAATATTAGAGTTCCTACAGAATCATAAGCAGGTACCTATAACTTTTATTATACTAAAACATTTTACAATAAAACCTAATCAATTTGCAAAAAAGGACGTTTGAAATCCTAAATATGTTTCTGACTTGCAGATTTTAATCTTAGGATACCTAGTTCTATATTGAAGTGGCAGGTCGTTGCTCTCGCGGATACCCGTCTGTATCATCCACAACATATAAACACCCAAACATCGGAAAACCCGTTTAGACAATAATATTTACCCGTCGCAAGGACGCCTGTCGAACGGATTCTCTTGACCTAGCACAATTAAACTAAACATTTTACTAGAACTATAAAACCGTACACCAAATATTTACCATAAAGCGTAAACGAAAAGTTTTGCATTAAACTTGTTGGATTTATTTAAACGCGCCGTAAACGAAAGTTTGTTATTAAAAGTGAGCTTTATGTAGCTGTGTTACAGCTTCTATTGAAACTTCTAAGATGATGAGGAACCACTTTGTAATGGGGAGTATATTAATGCTTTCCGAACTAAGCATGTTGTAGCTACCTAAAAACTGAGGCCTTTGCATCATTTCTGTTTTTATACAACGTCAATCGGTAACTTTGTACCCATTGACCGGATACTGCCTGAATGGTCAGAGAAGGGCAAGCCTACCGCAGCAACCATACCATACTCTCACCCTCATAATAAAAAAAAAAAATCCATATTGCATGATCAAAAGGATAAGCTTGCCCAGGAACTATACCATACTCTCCCCCATACTAGTTACGAGATACCTTGAATTGAAACTCTTGACAGGTAAGGTTGACTTGACTGAGCGTAACAGTAGCCCCCTTACTTATGAACGCTACTTAAAGTTAATGAATAGTCAAAGTTCGCCCTGTCACTGATTGTCATTATCCAACAGTAAGAGATAACAATAGTCTATTATTATTTTTTATACAAGCACATGGCCCACCTGATGTTAAGTGGTAACCATTACCTATCACGAAGCATTGCATCGTACATCACGTTTTTCCGGAACGTGCTCTACGATGCAACGCCCTACGTCCATCAACTTGAGGCATGAAGATGATAAGCCTCTTGTGCCTGTAATTTCACCGGCAACCATACCCTTCAAACCGAAACACAGCTCAGCTGCTTCACGGCAGAAATAGACATGGTGGCAGTACCTCCGCGGACGAGCCCTTCACAAATAACTCTACTACCTTCAAAAAATCGTTTATCTTTTGAAAGGTGTTCATAAGTAAGGCCATATATAAGTAGTTATCGATGGACTATTTATATATTTAGCCAACTGCCAAAACCCGATTTCAAGGTGAGTCGAGTAGCTAGGCTGAGATTTTGGCCACAACAGTATGGCTTGTTTACTTATTTGTTGGGCCGTGTAAGGCTGACGAGCCTTACCCGCAGACTTGATCAATACGTTTCGACTTGACGTGCTTAAGCCCGAATACCTGAAACTGTTCTCAACAATTTTATCAGTCATATGGTTTCCTTAAAACCTACTCTGCTTGGTTTGGTTGGAGCTATAAGCTGCTTTAATAGTGTCCAGCATTACAAAATACCGCCCAATAGTAGAATTTTACCATAGAAACAATGCAAACATTTATCCTGCAGTGGCAATAGAAGCCTCTTGTCTCAGCCCATTGTGCGGCACCAATGAGGTCATCGTTCGATGCAAGCCACCAGTTATGTATGAATTAAATTATATAAAAAAAAACCGGTGAAGTGTGAGTCACACTCGCACAAGAAGGGTTCCGTACGATCGTACAGCCCGCTTACAGACAGACGGACTTAGGAATAGTACCAGGGTCCCCGTTGGACGCCCTTTAGGTACGGAGCCCATAAAACAAACAAACATCTTCTCAACTTTCTACCCCCTTCTGGGTATGCCAGATCACATTAATATTATAAATGCATAAGTTTGTGTGTTTGTGAGTATGAGTATGTTGGTTCCCACTCAAATCATTAGCAGCTAAACAAATTTAGATTCAACTTTAAAGATAGTTTGTGACCTAGATTAACACATACTTTGCTTTTATCCGGGTACCGCGAGACCGAAGCTGCGGGGGGAAGCTAGTCTTCAATTATTGCTCAGTACCCAAATCTATTTCATATTCCAAGTTTTATCCAAATCCATTGAGTAGTTTATAACGTGAAAGAGTAACAAACATCCATCCATCCTCACAAACTTTCGCATTTATAGTATCCCCACCTTCTTCGTATGAGCTAGAGGCCAATTCTGTCGGAGTTTTTAGGCCACCCGAAGGCCTTCGACATGGCTTAACGACTGAAAAACAAACTTTCACATTTTTAATATTAGTAGTACTGTCGACTTAGTAGGATATAGGCGGCTTCGTAAAGACATTTCACACTTCGTTGAAACGATAGTCCACTTGGCGTTGCTGCAAGGATTCTAGGACAGCCTAGGTTTCAACAGAGGCCATCTCATTCTCCACAAAAGTATTTATAATCAGTGCGTCCTACCCTCCGTAACATACGGAGCTGAAGCGTGGACACACACAGTAAGACTAGTCCACCAACGAGCTATACTCGAAGTTTCTCTGAAGGATAGAATCCGCATTGAGATTATCCGATAAAGAACTAAAGTTGTCGACATAGCTCAGAGTATTAGCAAGCTGAAGTGGCAGTGGGCTGGTCATATCTGCTGAAGAACCGATAACCGTTGGTGTAAACGACTTCTTGAGTGGAGACCGTGGTTTGGCAAACCTAGTGTAGGACGCCTTCCGCCAAGGTGGAGTGACGATCTGCGAAAGGCTGCTGGATTCGTCGAGCTCGGTCAGGGCACAATGGCGGTCATAAACAGGCATTGAACAGACTTATGCCCAGCAGTGGAACGCTACTGGATAATGATGATGATGAGTAGGATAGGAGGGGGGTATATTTTACATGGACAAACTATCGGCATGACGCGATGACGACGGTGAGATGACGCCGCGGGTTGCTGATCTCTGCTATAAACAATGAACGTAGTAAACACAACCCGACCTAACTAACTATTAGCTATTCTACGACAAAACAGCGTCGGTACTAACTATTGCATACTCTGTGCCCCTAGTTGGTACGATTATTAATAGTATTTGTTTCCAAGCGATATAAGTACTTAAATTTTTTGGCAAAAATGCAACCCGCAAGAACATTACATTCCATAATATGTTTTTTAATCTGTTTATATTTAAACCCAATTCGTGCTACTAGTAGTAGTTGAAAAAGAGACTTGTTCCCAGCAGCTCCAAAACCGTTGTTGTCGAAATAATGAATTCCATACATTGATTCCACCAGCTCCAAAATATTATGTCAAACACAAGCATGTAAGTAGGAGCTGAAATAAATGCTCTACTTTTTTTTTAACCGATTTCAAAAAGGAGGAGGTTCTCAATTCGTCGGAATATATTAATTTCGACTTTATGTAGGTATGTTCACCGATATCTCCGTCAATTGTAAAACGGTTTTCAAAAATTCTTTTTTTATTTGAACGAGTCTACTCTATACACAGGTGGTCCCATATAAATATTATTCCTGAGGGATTGGTACTTGTCCCACAAAACTCAAAAAACCTCATCCTCACTTGTAATTTTCACCCTATGTTTAATAACAAGCTACTTTTTCAAGCGAGCAAGGGCGCGATGGAAGCTATTTTGAAAAAACATTATCTATTTAGTTGTGAACTTGATGATCAAATTCGGAAGTAGCAAGCATCTTCGTAAGCTAAAAATAAGTAAAAAAGCTGCCTAAAGTAAGTTTTGACAGTCAAATACTTATAAGTTACTCATAACTGCTTAAGTGCTCACCATGTAATTGGGCCATGGAAAGTGGTATTAAGTAAGTACCTACTGATTATCAGCGTTTATATGGATGGTAGGTGCCGACAAACCTATAAATTTTAAAGAGAGTTAATATATGTGCTTACCTATAGAATACGTAAATTACCTATTATGTAGGTAAAATAATATTAAAAAAATTAATATAATCCCTAAATTATTGATTATTATTTTTGAAAGAATGAGTTGGACCAACTCTAATGTCGGAGTTTTAGGCTGAAATAAGGGTTATAAAGTCTGAAAAAGCCAGGATAAACATTCCAACACGCCTTTCCAGAAAGGGAGGAATCGAAATTTAATACAATATCCAAATAGTGTCCTGGCAGAGAGTTGTTTAAACAAAGTGAACTGCTAATAACAATAAAATAAGCCAGGTTAAAGAAAAGACCTAAGTAGATAGTACGTACTACGATTACCTTGACAAAAGTCTTATTTATTACCTACTAGCTTCCGACCGCAGCTTTTTTCGCGTGGCACCCGGATAAAAAGTAGCCTTTAGTATGTTAATCCAAGTCACAAACTATGTATGTATGTACATATATTCCAAGTTTCATACAAAACCGTTTTAGTTCTTGCGTGAAAGAATATGAAGCATCCATCCTCAAATCCAACATTCACATTTTAAATATTAGCTGTGATATTAGTAGGATAGGATCTACAAATTGACGCAATTAGACTGGTCCTTTGTAATCGACCTCAAAAAAGGAAGAAATTGGGCACAATTATCTCTTTTTCACAACGAAGTATTCGTGTCGAATTGGAAGGCACTGCGCTGCGTGTAAGCTCCGCCCACAAGATGGCGCGGACACAACTCACGCGCATGCTGGATTTAATTTTGAGTAGAAAATAACATTACACGTATCCACTAACATTCTAGCAAATAGTAGTATCACATGAATGATTCTACACATTTTGTTTAATAAAAAACTTTACAGCAAACGCGATTGTAGGTGGGTGGCAGAAGTGTGATAGTGGTCAGACAAACATTACTTTTCCAAAAATATTACGTCCAAAAAATATTGGTTCTGAATAGAACGGCATAAAGCTCATTTTAGGTTGAAGTGTATTGAAAGTGACTCATGGCATGCGTGGTTCCAGAACATGGATCATTGGCTGATCTTGAACCCTCCATTCATCACCTTTTACGATCTCGAAATGTTTGCTTTGAGGTTTTACGGTTTCGCCTTAATTTCTGGTGCGATTACATTTTTATGGGCGAAATTTAATTGTATCTCCTACCAATATTGCATACCGAAAAATTCGGGATACTACAACAGTGATTCATGTCGTCGGTACACATTTTATTTTGTGATTATTGAATGTTGCAGTAAAACGGTAGGTACATTTGTGGTTTAGTGGTTTATTAAAGGCTACGAGAATTCCTAGCGTAGAATTTTTTTTCATAGGTTATCTTATTATTTTAGGTACCTATTTGACCTAAGCCTGCACAAGACTAACTTGGGCCGTCAATAATGACTATCTACTTTAGTTTAGTTTGTTCGCCTAGCGCTATAGCGGCAAGGGGTTTCGATTTCGACTTTCGCTCTTAGTCGTATATATAGACAGTAATTGAGTAACTTGATCTTGATCTATGTATGAATCTATGAAAAAATTATGTATTTTATAAAATATTAAAATACTTTTATATCATAGAAAATGTGTAATGTAATAAATTGATGGGTTTGATATAATTTAAAGTTTGTTAGTCTCTCTTTAAAACTTTCAATAAAAGCTTGTTTATAAAAGGGTTTTTTAATAATAATTTATTTGCAGTATACCCACAGAACAGAAATAACTGGAATATACCTATACTTTTGACAGCTGTAGGTACTCAGTATGAGAGCTGCAAGAAGTAATTCATAGACCGACAAAGCTCAAGATATTATTTCATTGTATCTGTTTGTAACAGACCGCCTTATCGTCTGTCGTGTCGTGTTACAGTCATGTAGCGTTTACATCCGCACTTCTTACAACACAGCTAACCATTAAAAGTAACTACTTATAAAAACACCTACAAATGTTGAGTATAGGCAGGTAGGTACTTTATGTTGTCTGATGTAACGTGATGTAATGTAATCTTTACAAATACTAGTGTCTCAGTAATCAAAGTGTCTGTGCTGGGTTCTAGCTAGGTACATACTTACGTTTTAGTACAGACAACTGAGAATTTCATAAATATTACGTATTTTTAGGGTTCCGTAGGTAGGGGTAAAAACGGGACCCCATTACTAAAACTCTGTCCATCTGATTGTCTAGCAATCATGGTTCATGAAAGGTCTGTTGTAATTTTCACAGATGATGTATTTCTGTCGCCGCTATAACAACAAATACTAAAAGCAGAATTAAATAAATATTTAAGTGGAGGCGGTTGGCTTGGGTTCCAAAGATAGGGGTTGAGCTTCGAGCATAACTCTCAAACCATTGATTCAATCTGCATACAATTTGTTGAGTCGATAGGTTGACATTTTTGAAATGGGAAGTATACTGGGAGTTAAATCAGACAGGGGGTCATCAAGATATGGAGTCCCAAAAGGGGCCAAATAAATTAACCATAATGTAAATTTATTGAGTAAGGTGTCATATGAATGGGTTTTGTTTGTTCATTCCAAAATAGTTTTAATTTTAGTTCTAGGATGTATAGATCATTAGATAAGTTAATCGGTGGTACTCAGAGGCAAGTCCAAATATTTTCTCACTAAGTGCACAGTGCTCACAGTCAACATAAAAAACAGCTCGCTCCCACAGATTTGTTCTAGGGAGAACAAATGTGTTTTCAGTACTCATACTCATACAATAGATAACTGAATTTTAGCATTGTAATTGTAACTCTATGATATGTGGAAAAGGCAGATAGGAGATGAAAGCTTGCACGGAGGGGAACCAATCATTTCTCAAGTTACGAGTAGGGATATAAAAACTTATGATACCTATACTTTTTTGCAGCTATTGACTTGACGACGGATTGCCAAAGGATAAGGGGACAACAACGGGCTCGGAAAAGGTAGCAGAAGTGGAAGTGAGAACGGCTACGGGAATGGGAACGCGCCCGGGTGCCGACCCGGACCTACCTGGTAATTTCTTGTTTTTTTTGTGACTGGTGTTACTTCTATACAATACATAGTCAGGGTTACACGTAACATAAAAAGCGTATACACGGAAACAAAGTTGCGGGTGGGTCAGCTAGCAATCTATAAAACCTAGCAATTGTCAATTGAACCTAATTTCATTTATATCGCTCTTTTTCCACCACTAACAATGAATTCAATAGATATTTACCTCTCTTTTATTGCTAGGGAAGAGAGCGAGAGAGCCAGTGTATCGATCTTTGAAGTACTTGCAGTATGCATTTTCTGAAACAGAACTCCTCGCGAGCTATAAGCTCCTAGTACAAAGCCTTCGTGAGGTTGCACATTTTAAAGATATATTTACCTCTCTTATATTGCTAGGGAAGAGAGCGAGAGAGCCAGTGTATCGATCTTTATAGTACTTGCAGTATGCAGTTACTGAAACAGAACTCCTCGCGAACTATGAGTTCCTAGTACAAAGCCTTCGTAAGGTTGCACATTTTAAAGCTATATGAACCAAGCCATGGCCGGCTGTAATCGAGAATTGACGAGAAGGAACAATCATTGAGTTGAAATTTTGGTCCTGTATTATGGAAACCACATGACTGATAAACTGACATACTTTTTTTTGTAAATACATAATTAAGATACATAAAAAACACTCAGACCCGAAACAAATATCTGTAAATATTAGAAACATTTGTCCCGCGACGGGAATCGAACGCGCAACCTTCTGCGTCTCAGGCGGACCTTTGTCCAATACGCCACAGAGGTCGTCCTCTATTTAATTTAGGAATTGTACATTAGTTTTAAAATAATTCATGGAATTAGTTTTTCTTTCACATCAAACCTCTGTCCAATGGCAAAAAAAAGCTAGTAAATAGTTACGCATTATTCACTAACCTTTAATTTAAAGGGGAAAGGTCTGATTTGTAGTATACTCATTTTTTTTTTAATTTTAATGTCAGTTTACTCTCTGCTTTTGTGCTCTCTGTCAGATATCTACCTAATTTAAAAATAGCAACAATACCCACGTTCATCTGCTCAAATAAATGCAGGCCGCCATGGCACGAGCTTGAAAAACGGCGGATATTATACCAGAAGAACATAAACTGAAAGAGGTCGTGATCCAGTATTCAAGCTTTCACAGGTGTACTAATAGTTAGGTATATGGTACGGGAAGGGAGGCTGGAGGTTAGGAGTGTGGGGGCTTTCGATGACGCTTACCCGCCCCTTCATGCTGGCTCGTCAACTGATCTATGCAGAGTACCTTCCTACAATGAGTTGTGTTGTTGTTTGAATGCAACATTGATAAATTATATAATACTACAACCCGCCCACGGCTTCACTCGCGTGGTACCCGGATAAGGGGGTGTTATTGGGTGTTATTCCAGTTATCGAACTACATATATGAAAAAATCTGGATAGGGACACCAGTGCCGTAAATAACCTTTTATGCGCCCGGTGCGATCTGCGCCTCTAATTTTTAGAGTGACGTTACCGAGACGGTGAAACGATCCCTTATGGTGCCACTTTGTCCTGAAATAATCAGGTGTGACAGACGGACGTCACACCTGATTATTTCAGGAACTACATAAGCTATCCTCTTGAAATTTAGTATAGATTTAAAATGCACTAAATGAATAAGATTGCCCGTAAACAAAAAAATTAATTTTGTTTTCTAACCAAAAGGGTCCAAAATAAAATAAAAAACAAACTGGGACCAACAGGTCGAGTGGGGTGTCATATCAAATGGCTTAATTTGTACTGCACGCAACAGTTTTTTTTATCATGCACCGTTTTGGATTTATGATGAAAAACATCCAAAAAATGACCGTCCCCCCCCCCCCTATCTCCAAAGTTTACAAGGTGAGAAACCTGATTTTTGTATATGTTATAAAAAGATATATATATTTTACAGGAAAATTGTAATGACGTCTCTATTAAAACGGTTTTGTAGAAAAAAATATAAATGTAAGAAAAACGGTGGTCAAGCTATAAGGAGAGTTACACGGTTAATAGGGTGTTATCTGAAAGGCCTTGATTTTCCTATTCTATTACAGGTTTTTATTAGTTTTTAAACTACGGACAAAACTTACTAATAACAAGAATACAACGGAATTGAGAACCTCCTCCTTTTTTGAAGTCGGTCAAAAAACTACTAGATAATTCCTTCACTAACTGTTTCAAATTATGGTGGTCAGCCACGTGGATGCAACTACCTATAAAAGAGAAGAGGGGTAGAAAAAGTTATACCCCTCTTCATACATCGAGTGTGAGTGAGAGAAACTATATATTTCCCTCACTAGAACTCACTACTATACTACTCATGATATCCACGAGAATACAATACTGAATGTATGAATTAGACGTAATTGACGTCACCCGCGGTGGGCGAGTTAACTCGCACTTTACCGGTCTTGTTTTTCTTAACTTATTAATAAATAAATTAATAACTGTGGAAGATTCAGAATTTTAAATAAAAAAATTGTAGGCTGACAAATTGAGTTTTATTGGAGAGATGCACACGTTTGGATAATGCAGTTGATGCAAGAGCGCAAGCGCGTTGGTTGAAAGAATCCTCAGCATGAAAATCGGAGGCGGCTAAACCAGGAGCACATAACTAAACAGTGGTCTGGCAAATAAAATATTAGGTACATAGATTGCATTGATTCATAGTTACTTACCGAATGATTACCTACATTCACTAGAATGCAAGGGTATGAAAACAGTTTTTTGTTATTTTACCTACTATTACCATGTTATTTGACGACCTCTGTGGAGCAGTGGGTGAAAGTCCGCCTGAGCCGCAGAAGGTTGCGAGTTCGATTAACGCCGCTAGAAAAATGTTTGTATTCTGTCTGGGTGTTTTCTATGTAGGTATAATACTTATGTATTTTTATTCAGCCGTTTTGACGGCTCTGCAGGTTCCCATAATAATAGAAGCTCTGCTTAGATTGAACCATTATAATGCAGTGTGATAGTGTCCAGCATTTATTTTATTTTTATTATTTTATTACAACACCATAATACGAGTGGGATACAAACCTTTACTTATGTATCACAGAATACATAATCGCACTTCTTATAAAACTAGCCTCAGCGCCTATTGTGCCAACAAAGTATTGTAGGTACCTACCTACCTACGTAAGTAGGAATTGCTGAATAGCAAAACAACTGAACAGTGAAATAAAACCTACTACAATTACTTACCTACTATGTTGACTGGTAGGTTGTAAATACCATCTTCAAAGCTATGGATTCCTGGTACACGTGAGAACTAATGTGCCAATGAAGGTTGCTCACCCCTGCCTGGCCCCATTGTAAAATAATATATTAAATGCTATTCATTGGTAAACGCAAACGCAACACTTTGGAATGGCAATTTGTAATAATCCAAATAAGGTTTTAGGGAAAGGTGAATAAAAGGTGGAAAACTGATTGTGGTTTTGTCTTCTCCTTAGCATAAAATGTAACTATTACTTGGAATTAATTATTTTTAAATTTAGCAGGTTCAAATATGTAACGCAATAATCATTAAAAATGTTCAAAAAAGGCTTAAAGTTGCTATGGTACATTTTGAAGAGTAAATTAACAATTATGAACATCTGTATCTTGATGGATAGGTATTGCATAGTCGGATGATCTCCGACATGGTAGGTTATCTACATCTCCGACCAATCATCATGGTTAGGAAATTTACTACTCTATTTTGTTGCAATTGCACTGATGAAACAAAATCTAAAATCCGCATGCTGACTTATGTAGCCATTGGCAAGAAAAAAACAACCGAATAGGTCCCTCGCACACACAGCACATGACGAACTTAACGCCTAATCTCTCATATTTATCTAGCAGCCAGAAGCCCTAGACAAAAATGTATGGAAAGGAGGCCTTCTCTCCTTGACCTAGAACTGGAATCCAATGAGCTTTTTAAATTAAATATAGAATTTCAAAATATGTTGTGAAAACGACATTCCACACAAAAAATAAAAACCCATATTTGGGGAAATATTTACGTAAAACTGAAAGAAAATACAACAGGCATACGAAGTTGAATGTGAGTCACATCGAAACAGTCGCTTTAGCCGAAATCGTACAACATACAAAGTTGGCACATTTTATATTTAATTTTATTTCCAATTTTTTATTTTATTTCGGAAAAAACTTACATTTTTGTAAATAAATGCAAGTTGATCCCTCCAATAATATTTGGGGGAGAACAACCTCAAATGTGCATTCTGCGTTGTCTCAGTACCAGGAGCGTATATGATTGGAAGAGGTTCATGAGCAAAATGAATATTGCATTGGTAGATCGTAGTAGCTAGTAGCACACTAGTAGTATCTCTGTATTCTGTGCTAGTAGGCAGAAGGTGCACACTACGCTGAAAAGGTGCACATGCAATTTTTATCATATCAATAATATTTTTACCCGACTCAAGTCATCTTCGTTATGTTTTTAGGGTATTATGTATGTTTGTAATATTATTGATCGGTCACTGTAGCTCAAACGGCTGCACGGATTTTGAATAATGAGGTTTCGTTAGATTCGTCTAAATCACAAGGGTGACATAGGCTATATGATGATATACTCTAATATGGCGACTGTAAGAGCCATTTTCAGTTTTTGTTTAACTAAAAAGGTATGAAAAACAGACCGATTTCCACAAATTAGGAGTATGTAATTGGACTTGACTGATCATTATATTGACATGTAAATCATATAAAGTGTCAAAAAATAAAATATGGCGACGGTAAGATGCTATTTCAATTATAAGCTGGATTGAAAAGATAAAAAAACTTATGGATTTTCACTAACAAGGTTTCATTGGATTCATCTAAACTAAATCATTAGCACTCATTAGTAGATTATATGAAGTGTCAAAAAATCCAATTTAACGACTGTAAGAAGTCATTTGCAATTTATGATGAACTGGTATCAAAAATTCCTTACTTACAATGTACGACGACTTAGCAGAAAACAGCTTTATCTACAAAAAGTGTTGCGACAGCATATGTCTATTTATTATAGTTATGTCTCAATAAGAGTTCTTTTAATTAAAAAAAAATATTGATATACCGGCGCTAGAAAAGGCTCTTTATTCGTCGCTTGGTATTCATCCTTATCAAAATAAATTACTTCATATGCAAGACTGTTTCAATAAATTTATATAACTTTTTAAATCATTCAATTCGAATATTCCATTTGAAAGATATCACGTGTTATAAAATGTAACTATTTGTAAGTTGCAACGAGTACGAAGGGAAGTCAATATCAAGAAATAAAGGATGTACGAACATGCTTACATCTTCATATTCTTACATAGCACTTTTTATTAACTTATTATTATTAGCTTCCGCCCGCGTGCAGCATGCACGCGGCACTCTATTAAAAAGTATGTGTTATTTCAGGTCTAAAACTACATTATATAAATAGGAATCTGTATGGGATATGAAATTACTATACTTTATTCGCAAACCTACTAAATAAACGTAAACCAAAATTCACAAAAATGGTCGAGCCGTTTCGGAGGAGTATACTTGATACTGGCGTAATTGTGGATAACTAACCCAGAAGCCATTTAATAAAGAAGTGAAGTGAAGTGAAGTGCGACCACAAATACCGTGATACGAGATTTTGATTGTTATGTAGGTACCTATTTATAAATATGATAAGATAAAAAAATGCATAGACATCAGAAATGGCTACCTAGCCTTTGCGCCTCGCAGCCTAACAGCCTAAAGCTAAACTATTATATTATGTAGGAACTCAAAACTTCTTGATTTTGTGATCCATAACAATACAAACTTTTTCATTACCTAGGTAGTACCTAGGTATGTACGAGTAACTACCTGTTCATTAATCGGTTTGAAGAAAGCTCTTATTCAGTTCTGAGTTCCTGGTAGATGTGCAAGGCAAAACGCACTGTTGTTACTGAATTTTGCGGGCGCATGCCTACTGTGTACTTTACGACTGATTTCCTTCATTTTGAACTTTTGATAAGTATTATTAACATTATTCTCCTACAAAATAAAATGTTATTTCCGATGGTTATTTCAAAAAAAGGCCCTAAAAAGGTACCTAGGTTCTTTTTCACAAACCTCCTTACATGTGGAAAATCAGAAAAAAAATCCATCCAATCTCTGGAAAAACTTTTTCTTTAGGTATGTATACGGTGGGTATAATAATTATGTGCTAAGATTGCTACGAAAGTTTTAGTTTTTTTTAATTGGTTTTGTACAGAATATACATTAAGTACATAATAATTATATGTGGAAATCCATTAATGTGTACAAGATCCCTTGTCTATCTTTTTCAATGAACTTCTGGCCCATCCTGGTGTTATTTAGGCAGTCCGAAGGTTTTTCCGTCATTCATAATTGATTGACATGACAGAAAACGCTGAAAACAAATCGTATTAATAATTTAATAATTATGGTATTGTTAGCCATGTGTGAGTCTCAGGGAGGAAGAGGGGATGTATGCATACATAGAATGCTATATATGAGTGCTGTTTTAATAACATATCTCCTTTATTAATATAATCTCCTGGTTACAGCTACAGGTGCAGGTAAAATATGCACTTCTAGGTAGCAGTTCGGTATATAGTATTTTGTATGTGTTTTATACTAAAACAAGACCGGTTAAGTGCGAGTTGACTCACCCACCGCGGGTGACGTCAACGGCGTGCGATACTAATTAGTAAGTTTTCTTCGTAATTAAAAACTGTACGTCCTATAGCAAAATAGAAACCGGTTTTTGAATGGGCAAATATGGGATTTTCAGATAACATCATATTTGACCGTGTAACTTGCTTTATAGCATGACTACAGCTGTCCTCACATTTATTTAGGTTTCTTGAAAACCATATTAGCTAGAAACTTTGCTATAATTTTCCTGTGAAATATAATATATTTCTATAATATACAAAAAAAACAGGTTTCTCACTTCGCAATCTTTCGAGTTAAGAGGGGCAGTATGGTCATATTTTTCATCCTAAATCAAAAACTGCATGATATAAAAAAAAACGGTTATATACTGTTCAAATCAAGCCTTTTCATTTGATACCCCACTCAACCCCACTCAACTCCCCCATTTTGGAAGATGTAACGGTCATTTTTTGGACAGTTTTAATCATAAAATTAAAACCATGCATCGTATAAAAATATATAAAACTGTTTTAAACTGGGTTATTTGACCCCTTTCATATGATATGCCACTCGATCTACTGGCGCCAGGTTGAAATTGTGATGTCATAGCTGAAAAATAATTGGACAAAGCGGCACCTTATGGGTTCGTTTGACCGGTTCGGTAACGTCACCCTAAAAACATCTAAGTATTTCATAGCAATAAAATACATACAACGCTCAACGTCGGTACATATGATAATTTTACTTTAAATATTTAATTTTATTTCGGTAATAAAATAAATCATTTTGTAAAATGCAAGTTGAACTAGCAACCCTAATTTCAGGGGAGACCAACCTCAAATGTGCAACCTGCGTTTTGTCAGTACCAGGAGCGTATAGGTTTGGAAGAGGTTCTTTTTGTGCAAAATATCGATGAATATTGCATACGTACACTATGCTGAAAAGGTGAAAAATGTTCCTCTAGTTGACAGTAATAAACAAAAGCTTGGAACCTTATTTTGTTTATTAAATATAAATATTGTGTTCCATATTTACTTCATTACTTGATTACTAAATTCGCACGCTTGGTATACCTACCCGAATACAAAATTGCATATAATATTATTTCTGCTGCGCCGGGCAAGGTGCTTTAAAATAAAAACTCATAATGTTTCTCTATAATGTATATTGATACTTTGTAGTTAGGTAATCGCTCTAGCTTTTTTAGTACCTACTCAAAAGGAATAATTGCCATTTAATTACTCATCTACGAAATAAGAACAAAAAGTTTACAAGTACCCCATCTTACCCGCAGGGTCAGGTAAGATGAGATATCCCTGGGTGGCAAGATGGGGCATACATGGATAATTGCAAACAAAACTCGCAGTTGCAAGTAGCTTCACCGTCTTCGTCCTCCACTCCAGCATAGCTGCAATGAGGCCACCTACCACATTACCAAATGCAGCGCATCATTTATTTAAGTCTAAATAACGACCTTTGCAACATAAACTGGAAATAACCCCTGTTTCCGGTATCGCAGTCACATTAAGCTAGTGCTGCACTAATTTTTAAAATAAACTTTTGACTGTTTTTTCTTTGTAAATAATTTATCACTTTATTTTTTTTCAATGCTTTTTTTCCGTGTTCATTATCTTGTAATCCATTTTTACAGGGTGACAAAGCAATTTTAATGGTTTTTTACGTTTTTAAGTCAAGCTATAGGTTTTAACAATAGATGGGAAAGGCATTTACTTCTATTGAATGGTCAAAAAATATCGTAAGGCAAGATATACTATATCGGGGTACCCCATCTTGCCCATTTATGCCAAAATGATTTCAAAAATATATTTTTAACATACAGTACACCGCACCAAGACAAACAAGTTATTATCTGTGGGACTAATCGTATACACATTTGTATAATTTTGACCCGAATCAGAACGACTGTTGTTCACGTCATAAATAACTTCGCGCAGTTAAATACAAAACAGATGAGCATTGAGGTAAGAACAGGTTTTTTTAGGAAATAAAAAGTTTAGCTGGTGTTTGCTACTCGGTTACTGTGTAGATTAAATGGCATCACGACAGCGCATAGTCACGCATGACAACGATTGTGTTTAGATTATTTTGCGAGAAAAAACGGCTACACCGTCCTACCCGATACCCTGTCTTGCCCGATACCTCGTCTTGGCCGCCTCTCCCTTAGGACGCGGTCACGAAGTCAGCGGGGCGGCGGCGCGGGGAGCGGCGCGCCAATGCAAATCTATGCATTGAAACGCGCCATTCCTTCGGCCGCGCCGCGCCGCCGCCGCCCCGCTTCCGCCGACTTCGTGACCGCGGCCTTATTTCTTCCTAAAAATAGTAAAGGTGCATCTTTGACACAAGTTTGTATGATTCGCAAATATTTGTCTCGGGGCTGGGTGTTTTCTATGTATAATATCTATGTAAAAATAAAAAAAACCAACCTTTAAAAGTGTGGTTCCCAGAATACAAGCTTTGCTTAGTTTAGAGCTAGATAATGTTCATTTGTATACAAGAGTGCAAAGTTGCTTTTTACCGCGTGCTCAATTTTGATGATCGAGCAAGCAAAGGATTCTAATATTAGAATCCTGAGCGTTAGCGAGGGAATCAAAAGAGCACAAGTTGAAAAATCTTTGCATTCGAGTGCAACATGTAACTTTTCATCCCACCTCAGCGAGGATATTACTGAATTTAAAAAAAGATTAACACACAGATAAGTATAAAAGACAACTAGACAAAGCCTTAAAATTCACTGACTGAACATCAACTCATACGGCTGATCTCTACTTTCCCATGTCCAATATCATCAGTTAGAAAGGGACGCATACATATATCAATGCAACTTCAAAATTGATCAAAAAATTAATCGTACCAGGGCGCTCAAACAAATTTCTATGCAGGTTCATACAAATGCCCTGGTACGAAGTTGTACGAAGTCGCAGAAATCAATTGAGATAAAGTGTGCATCTCTTTCTAGCTAACATAATATGGACATCAGAAAGTAGAGATCAGCCGTATGAGTTAATGTTCAGAGCATAAATGAATTTTAAGTCTTCTTCTATGCTTTAGTCATATTTATTTGATCTAGTTCTCTTTTATAACTGTGGTTTAACATAACAAAGTTAAAAAAAAAGTACACCAAGAAGGTTTTGAGTCGGAGGTTTTATCAAATTAAAAAAGGTTGTATGATAAATTCGGCACCATGGAGGTAGAAGTAAATAGGTTTAATGATGTTTTGAATTCACAAACTTAGTGCATTATGTCGATCTAAATTCAATTTTACTTTATCCGGATAAAAACGGCTTTTGCACTCAGGTATCAGATATAGAAGAGCAAAAATATTCTTTAGATGAAAAATTTATAGGGGAGACTGAGGACACTTGATCCTTACGGGAGACTAGGTACACGCCATTTACAAAAGTACTAAAAGTATTCGATGTATTTCGAATGCCAACATTTATAGTCTATGGTACCCAAAAACATTGTATAGGAGTGTCACCTGACGGACTTGACAACTATACAAACGGCCGACGGTTTGATGTTTGGAGCGGAGCCGAAACATTTTTCGTAAGTTTTAAATTTATGCTGTAGAGTGTTTTAAGAAGTTAGTGATTGTTGATAATTATTTCGACCAAGTAATTATTGATGTAGTTTTCAATTGAACACGAAGAAACAGCTAGATTTCTATAAGGTATTTAGCAAAAAAAATATTTTTACGTACATATGTTATGGGGACACTTGGTACACATTTATAGGGGAGAATTGATCCTACCCTATATATGACATAATGTGACTTGAAACAGGATTATAATCAAATTCAAAAATGTTGTTAAACGTAACCTTTGTAATAAAGCTTATTATATAATTTCTTATTATTTAGATGACAAAAAACTTTGGGATGAAACTTTTTCCAACTCTCTCAAAAACAATGTAATAGTTAAGAATTTGATTTGTAACATGGACTTTAAAAAAATATAAGCCGAGCAGAGTTTCTTGCCAATTCTTCTCTGTTTGATCACGTTGCGAATTCGTGAAGAATAAAAAAAAATTGCTTTTCAAATAGTACTGTTACAGTTCATAATGAATAAAAAAAATTGACTAACGATTAACGATGGACATTTTTTTGAAACTTAATAAGCTTAATTGTGCGGTACTATTTACGTCCATATGAAATTTGTCAAACCAGGCCTAAGAAGGCATAACCACTTAACAACAACAAAGTTGTAGTATTTAGAGAGCGAAAGCAAGTATCCAAAGTGACTTCTGGAGAGCGTATATAGCTTGTTATAGGTTGTGTGTGCGTCTATAAACGCTTTGGAGAATCGGCTGCCTTCATTTATGATACCCTCGTCAAAACTGGCAGCAAAGAATGAAAGATGGAGGACAGACAACAGAAGGAGCTCCAAACCCAAGCAGATGGATGACAGGAACAATCTTTTTGCTCTTCTTGAAGTTTATTCTGTAGCATGTGAAATGTAGCATTTGATTATTGTTTTAGTTACGTTGAGACTATTATATAATGCAAAATAAATGTATTTTAAGATATTTAAACATATTTTATTTCATAATATACTTAAATAATTTATCAATAGGACCAAGTGTCCTGAATATATGGGAGACTCAATCCCCCCGGATCAAGTCTAACATAGGGGAGGATCAAGTCACCCATACATATGGGACACTCGGTACAATTGTCTTCTGTTAGTTTAAGTATGAAAATTGTATAATTTATAAATGGAGGTTAATGGGAACTATAGCAATAGTTTGCAGTGAAATTTCAAGTGTTTTGGTACAAAAACATTTGTAAGAAGTTAATAAATAGGGCTCGTAGAGGCAAAAATAAAAAGGGGTGATCAAGTGTCCCCAGTTTCCCCTATATTTATCTTTTAACTACGCTATAAAGCTATGAAAATACTTAGAATAGTTTCTACGTTATAAATTAATACTAGCCTACGTCAAACGTAGTAGGGGTAAATACTATGTACGTACCTACGTACGATGGAGCTCTTACCACTCTGACTTCCCCCTTTTGCGTGGATCGATACTGTAGTACCTAACAGTAGCACACTTTTCATTCATAGATTTTGAGTAAGCTCTTCGACACTTCTGAGTTCCTGGTAGATGTGCAAGGCAAAATGCACTGTTGGTTGCATTTATGCTGCACCTTTGGCAAACTAATACGTACTACCTGCGTACCTACTTTACTTTGTTTTTATCTAGGACTGATGTCCTTCCTTTTCAACTTTAGTTATTCTCAATATCAACAATAAAAAAATTAAAAAAAGTTTCTAAACAGTAGGGGGCTCGTAGTTGGTTACCCTTTAAAGAAAGATTAGAACGTCTACTCCGTTTGCTCTATCATGCTACGTTCCCAAAGAACAAATTACTGGTTGCCTTCAGACCATTTTTATAATTCACTTTTGTATGCCGATACTTTTATTTAAGTATTTGTTTTGTACAGTTTAATTATTCATCGACTCAGGCGTGATTTTGATGAAATGCATCAGGTAGGTAAGTACATGATCAATTACAATTTGTGTAAATAAAGGCGGGTACAGACTTATGAAATGTAGCATGCAATGTACTAACGTAATGAAAGCGTTTGCCATCCACATTGTCGCAATGTATCGTGCAATGCTCGCAGGAACCGTGCACACTTCGCGCACGAACAGAGCATTTCAAGTCGTGCTTGCCGTTATCTGTGTCAACATTTATGAATTGCCCCTTTCAAGTTACATTGCATGTTACGTTACAGCAGCCTGTACCCGCCTTATTAAGTTAATTCACAGTGTTCTTCTTTTAGTATGAGGACAGTATGAGCTTATGCTATTTTACTGGTGTTGGTTAAATACACCAACACCAGTAAAATAGCATAAGCTCATACTGTCCTCATACTAAAAGAAGAACACTGTGAATTAACTTATCGGTAGTCCGAAGATCTTCGTCATGCTTAATTGACTAAAAGAAAACGCCTTAGTTTCCTTCAAACCCTTTCAAATAACCGAATAAACTTTCAACTGTGGTGGTATTTGATAGCTATGTGTGTGCCTCCGGGTAGGAGGAGGTGATGTATAATGTTAAGCATACAACAATGCTTTAGATGTATGCTTTTTAACCTATCTCTTGTAATAATATGATCTCCTGGTACCGGTGCAGTTCAAATATGCATTTTTAGGTTGCAGCTTGTTGCATATCGAATTTTGTATGCTGTTTTAATAAACAACTGTTTCAAAGAAATAAAAAACATCGAAATAGTTATATTTTATGTTGATAATTTAACTTCTAATAGGTACTTTTTTTTGTTATTTGGAAAACAAAATTAAAATTAGTTTGTCTAACTCCTATATTCAGGGGAGACCAACCTATAAGCATTGTGCATTTTGTTAGTACCAGGAGCGTCATTGTGTGGAAACGGTTACAATGCATGTCCAAGGCACACTACGCTGAAATGAAAAAAAAATCTAGTGCACATAGAAATTTTAACTAGAAAAATAAACAGAAATTGTGTGTTGTAGATATTAACTTACTTCGCGCGCTTTATACAATATTATTCCTGGTGTAGAAATACAGTAGTTTTAAACAATCAAAACAATCTGGGATCGCGGAGCAATCCATGGCAATTCAAGCGTAGTATACCTTTACCGGAACCAACTCGGGCATTTTTCAGCCCCCTGTAACTTCGTTACAGCTTACAGCACATTGCTGGAAATTATGCCACAAGAACGTCATCCGGACTTAACCCCAATTGCAAAATTTCGTGTCTGTTCCTTTAATAATTTTCAAGATATGCGTCGTAGAAAATCCATATTTTGTGAAATTTCGCCACTCACTCATTCATTATTATAAAAAAATCTTATGCGATGCATTCACATGCGATCTTTTTTTCTTAATTCAAATTCAAAATAATTGAGTACCCGGCATTATAACTATTAGCTCGGCTTTATAGGTAAGTATGAAGGTTTTATTAAGGTTCGTTTAAGTTATGATGTTAGTCTATAAATGCTGCTCAAATAGCCAAGTAAGAATATAAAATAATAAATATTTAATAAATAATGCTGCACATTATCACATAGCTTCATGTAGCCCCAAACTAAGCAGAGCTTGTCTTATGGGAACCACATGATTGATATAATACATAATAAAAAAACATAATCGTTTAATTAACTGTTTCAAGATGATAAGATACGGAAGGTTTATTGAGAATGTCCTTCCGACTTGATCAGAATTTTCACAAGATCTCAGAATTTTTTTGTGCGGTAGCAAAAGTACTCCGCGAAGAGTTGGCTCAATTTTTGCATTTGTTAAAATGGTTTTGTATGCATCTATCTTGTCTAATCTTATAAGCCTGTCTGATTGGAAAACAAAAGAAAAATTAGGAATGGCTAGCTATCACAGAAATTTTATTTTAGCTGACTTGCATATCACAGGCTAATCTAAACTTGTAATACCTAAATACCTACTTGATTTTGTGATCCAAAACAACATTCATTTTTCATTACTCCTTAAAGCATTCGATACAATTTATTTATTCCTAAAATAATATGTCTATAAACTATGTTATGCATATGAAAATACTCACGAGTAGTTTCTACGTCATGTAGTAGGGGTAAATACTATATTCGTACGACAGAGGCCACACTGCTTTAACATCCCCCCTTTGCATGGATCGATACTGTAGTACCTAGATACGAGTACATTTTATGCTAGCTCTTATACAGTTCTGAGTTCCTGGTAGATGTGCAAGGCGAAATGCACTGCTAGTTGCACTTTGAGAAACTGAATTATTTGTGCGTGCGCAAGCCTCGTTCGTACTTTATGAATGACTGATTTCCTTCCTTTTGATATTTTAACTACGTACTCTTCTAGAAATTTTATTTTAAAAATGGTCCATAAAATGGGGGGCGAGTAGTTACCTTCTTCACAAAGTACCTACTTACTTACGTAAAAAAAGCCTATAACGTGTTTGCTCTTTACGAACTACGGTCGCTAGGAGCTACGAACGATCTACGGGTTGCCGTTTGGACAGTTTTTAATGCATTTCAAATACTTTTTTTTAAAGTGGTTATTTAGTATTTGAACAAGTTAATAATTAATCAACTCAGGCGTGACTTTGGTGAAATCCATTAGGTACCTACAAGATTCATTACAATGTTTCAGTAAATACATAATGTTGTTTTTCTTTTAGTATGAGCTTCTGGCCCAACTTGGTGTTGGTGTATTAAGGCAAGCCGAAGGTTCAGTCTTGATTAATCGACCGAAAACGCTGAAAAACATCATAATTTGTCTTCCGACCCGATTATCGTAGAAAACAGAATTGTAGTATTTAATAGAAGTGTGTGAATATCGGGGGAGGAGGAAGGGGTGATGCATACACACAATGTTTTAGATGTGTGTGTGCGGTTTTAACTTACCTCCTGTAATCATATGAGATCCTGGTCCAGGTGCAGGTAAAATATGCACTTTTAGGTTGCATCTTGGCATATCAAATTTTGTATGCAGTTTCTCTGTACATTATAAAATACAACTGTTTCCTACAAAACAGTAAAATATATAAATATGTGTAATTGAGTATGCACAAAATAGGTACATTTCATAATGATTATATTTTTTAAATAGGGAGGGAGGGAATACTATTATTTTTAAAATGCAAGTTGATGTAACCTCAATTCCAGGGAAGACCAACCTCAAATGTGCATTCTGCGTTTTGTTAATACCAGGAGCGTATTGGTTTGGAAGAGTTTCTTGCGCAAAATATCAATGAAATACCACTACGTTGAAATAGTGTTCTAGTGCACATGCAATTTTAAAATAGAAAAATTAATTCTATTAATAGTAATAAATCAAAAGTTTTGAACTTTATGGGGTCTATTAAACATATTGCGTAATAGATATTACTTCGCACAGTTCGCACACTTGGTACCATATACTATTAGAATCTGGTCTAGAACTGCATTATGTGTAAAATAGCTCAATCGGTTCACTAGTTTTAACGTGAAAGTGTAACAAATATACATCCTCATAACCTACAACTGTTTTATCTGTACTTACTAATATTATATTTATGAGAAAGTTTGCACTCAACTCCGTAAAGACTAAACGGATTTGGATGAAACTTGGAATATTCAGTTTGTGACCTAGATTCACACATTAAACTACTTTATACGAGTGAAGACTCGGGCAAAAACTAGTTTATTGTAAATATGGTAGAAAAACCAAATACAATCAGGAACTGCTTTGCATCTCACAGCATAGGTAAAACTCATAATAAATCTAAAAACCTAGGTACTTGATTTCACTGAAATATACTGAAATTTATTTTTAATTTATTCTGATACCTACATCTTGTTAGTTCCTAAACTTCTTTAAACTATGCTTATGCAGCTATGAAAATACTTAGTCGTTTCTACGTCGTAGGTAGTAGGGGTAAATAAATCGAGGAATCATGTTGATTCCTCGATATATGATTATGTACCTACATACGGCAGAGATCGTAGGTACTGCTCTAAGTTCCCGCTTTGCGTGGATCATTACGAGTGCCTTACACAATGTTCATTCATAGATTTGATGGAAGCTCTTATACAGTTCTGAGTACCTGGTAGATGTGCAAGGCGAAATGCACTGCTCGTTGCGCTTACATTGCACCTTTGGCAAACTAAAAATGTGTATGCATGCCCCTGTGCACTTTTTTATTCATATCGGTAATCATGCTAAATTCTCAATAGGTAGTTCGCTTAGATGTTTGGTATTAAAACTAATAATAAAGTAACAGTACGCTAACCCTGGGTGCCGCATGCTTGTCATGATCCATTAATAAATTAAAATGGAAAATATATATAAATAGCTAGAGATAGATATAGAGATAGAGATAAATGATGATGATGTGATGGGATAAGTTTACCAAAACGCAATAGCCCGGCTACATTACCGCAATATCACGAAGATTCGTGTATCGCTTGACTGTTTTCCGGGTGAAAAGTATTATATAGTGCGTCTTTTTCAAACAACCCGAATCTTATTGAAAGCAGCCGGCCTTATCATAGGTATTCGTTGCCTTGGTCATACAAAAAGAAATGAGATCCATACAAAACCATTTTGACAAATGCAAAAATTTTGCCAAGTCTTCGGGGAGTACTTCTGCTACCGTACATAAAGTTCTGAGGTCTGGTGTACAACTAAGTCAGACTTCTCAATAAACCTTCCTTAACTAATCATCTTGAAACAATTAATGAAACCATTATTATTATGATTTATTTCCCTTTGCTATTTTAGCAGCGTTTATATTAAAAAATCAATTTATTAGCCTCTTATCAATGGTTTGCTGCAAAAAGTGCTGAGATCTTGTGTACTTGTGTACTAACCTTCCTTAACAATTAAACCATTATAGTTAAGGAAGGTTAATTAAGGAATGGCTGACTCGGCAGTACACGAGATCTAAAGCACTTTTTGTCCGGTAGTCTAGTGAGACCATTACTTGATATTTTCAATTTTGAAAATGTGTTTGTTTGGATCTACTTTTAACTGTATGTAACAGTTATCATAAAATTGGCGAAAATAGTTCCGTTATTTGAGTACAGTTTTTCAATATAAGTTGATACGCGGGGCATTGACATTGACATACACGTAGTGTTGACGCCGACCAATGATGAACGATTACGAAAAACCAATTGCGCTGTATACAAATTATTGTCCTTTTGAGATATTCCCGTGTTGACGTTTAGTCTGTTAATTAACTCCAGTCTCTTCTTACTTATGATGTCCATGAAAATACATTCATGTATGGCACGCAATCGATTTTGTATGGATGTATGGCGCATAGTACCTACTCATAAAAAACCATCAAAAAATCAGAAATGTCTGTGGAAATCCATTACAATTATTACAACCTTCCTGATTTAACAATTTTCTTCTTCCTTTTGTATGAGCTAATGTATTTGGGCAGACCAAAAGATCTTCATTCATGACTGAAAATGCTGAAAAACATCCATAATGCCTTCGGATTGTGGTATATGTTAGCCATGCATGTGTGAGTAGCGAGGGAGGAGGATAGGTTGTATGTATACAACAATGCTTTAAATGTGTGCTGTTAACTTTCCTCCTGTTATAATATGATCTCCTAGTACTGGTGCAGGTAAAATATGCACTTTTGTGTTGCAGCTTGTTGCATATCGAATTTGATATGCTGTTTTGATAATAAAATATAACAGTTTCATAGCAGCAAAGAATGAAAAAAAAAAATATTGTACTAAATAGGTTCATTTTATATTGATAATATAACTTCCAAAATATTTTATTTGGGATGCAAACTGAATTAGGTTATTATTAAATGTAACGTTGATCTAACCCCAATATCCAGGGGAGTCCAACCTTAAATGTGAAATCTGAGTTTTGTCAGTACCAGGAGAGTGTAGGCTCGAGAAGAGGTTCTAGTGCGAAGTATAATATAAATGAATATTAGACGGGCATTCTAACGCTGAAATGGTGTTCTAGTGTATAGTGTTCGAGCAGTTTTTTATTGAAAAAAGCTAACTTTAAAATTCGATAGAAAAAACAAAAAAAATCTTGCCATAGAATAATAAGAAATAACGATAAACAAGTACTTCTAAATATCCCGCGCCCGACTTATAACTAAGAGTAGAGTCGATCGAGTCCAACCAGTTTTATTTTAAATCATTCCCACTTTAAACAATACTATTCTTGACTACCTTCCTTTAGGTACTATCATAACACCTCATCATCATCATCATCAGCCTATAGGAGTCCACTGCTGGACATAGGCCTCCCCTAATGAGCGCCATTGCGCCCTGTTCTGATAATACATATTCATTCTTAATTATTTTGTCCTTTATGCATGGTGATATATATTATTATCACTTTTTACTGTTTATTTCCAAAATAAAATAAAATAAATAAGAAATAAAATGTTTTGGAATTTCAGGGGAGAACAACCCAATACATAATATTTAACGCTGAATATATACCAGGGACACAAAGCCGTAAGGAGATTTTGTTTGCCTGAATCACAATTGTAACATGCATTATTATGTCTACGCCGCACCGGCCGTCGCGTCGTCTCTTGTGTGCTAGGATTTGCAATGCTAGTCGCCTGCCGATTATGTTTAAAATCAAATTCTAAAGGCATGTAATATATTTTTATTTTGCACATTGTTTTGCATGATTATGACCAACTTGGTGTTTATCTCGTATTATAGACTGAAATGTCGAACTTCTTCCTAATAATCATAGTTGAATTCAATTCGTAGTATTAACTGTGTCTGAGAGTCGGGTGAGGGGGAAGGGACTGTATTCACACAGCGGCACAACAATGTTTTAGATATGTGCAGCAGTTGTGTATCGTCTGTTATAATTATGTTCTCCTGGTACAGGTGCAAGCCACTTTTAGGTAGCTTGCTGCATTTGGAAGTTTGTTACGAGTGCATGCTGTCATTAATTATACTGTGATCTAAGGATGTTTTAAAAATCTAACCTTAATAAAAAAAACCAAAAGAATAATTACAAATTCGCTTTTTGTTTAAATAGTAATAGTAAATAGTAGTAGTTTTAATAGTAGTTTAGTTTGGGAAGGTAGATTTCATTCAGCTGATGAAATCTTAGACAAAGTGGCAAATATTTTGAGGGCTACATGCACAGCCTTTATCGGTACCATTTGGTGGTGAAGGTGTAGTGGATGACGGCAATATATTAGAGCTTGAAGTTTCCCCTGAAGACGAGCTCCCATCTGAACAGGATGATGTTGCAACAGTGCATGCCATTATGTAATCATAATAATGAAAATTATGGTAATTAATGTTAGTTCAATAAAATTTTGAACTAACAGCAATTACCATAATTTTCATTATTTTTTAACTGTGCTTTTAATATTTGTATTTCTAAATCTATCTGCTCCGCCTTCTTATTATAATAATTAGCTATCGCTAAATTTCTTTCAAGCCGGCCATCTTCAACCTTTCTTCTTTTGGCTGGAAATAAGAAAAATAATTTAGTTTTTTCCAAAAACTTTAATTTGTAAAAGAAGTTTTTTATAAATTACCTTTGGTTTGTAGAGGCTTGGCCTTTGTAGGCATGCCATATAAATATTTCTGGCACCCACTAGAGCCAACTTCAGTGGTAATTAATTTTCTCTGTTTTGCTGAAACAAATTAAAATCATAAAATGCTATGTAACAGTACCATTAAATTTAACAATAAATTAATTATTCAGAGGATCAACTATTATTATAAAATCTTTTATCAGCTTTTATTTTTATTTTATTGTCAATAGGTCGAATCGATTCGAAAATATAGTTAAATTGCACAAAAATTACAAATTTCAGTCATCAATACATAATCCTAAGCAGGCTTCTCAGGCCAAGTTGCAGGCAAAAGCTAGTGTCAAATGTAATCTGTGTACCTCCACTTGTATTTGGAGTTGTGTCCAGTGGCAGTTGCACTGTTGCAACATCATCCTGTTCAGATGCCAGCTCGTCTTCAGGGGAAACTTCAAATTCTAATATAGTGCCATCATCCACTACACCATCACCACCAAATGGCACCATAAACCCCGTGCATGTAGCCCCCAAAATATTAGCCACTTTGTCTAGGATTTCATCAGCTGGAATGAAATCTGGCTTCCCACCACCAGTCTGCACCAAAATATAATTTGCATTTTACAAAGAATGCTACTCATTCAAATTATGTTTTTATTTTGAAAAAAACTAACATATTACTGATAGGTTTAGAAGCCCATGCAAGCTCAGGTCCAAGGAAGAAACAAGTAGTCTACAGACTCAACAGGTGCTTCTATTTCAGTCCCATTATGCTAAAAGTTTAGTGTTTCTAAAAGTGCATTACCTTAAGATTATTCATTCTTATTTGTTGGGATCTTTTACGTGCTGCCTTTTTTAGGTTGTCCCATTTGAGCTTGAGCTGGTCTTTGTGCTTTGGGATGCTCCCATTTTTAGCGTTGTAGGCAGCCGCCAACGAGACCCACGCATCTTCCTTGAGCTTGTTGGTGGCGGCATTGGTCTCTTTGCTTGTCAAAACTGTATAGTTTTGGATCAGATCCACAAAATAAGCCACTTCATCCTTACTCATTGGCTTTTTGCACTTCTGTAACAGAAAATAAGACTGTCAAATTGTTTAAAAATTCACAAGATGCAAATTTTCTATTTCGTTATATTTTTTAACAAAAGGGTTGGTTAGTTATTATTATCATTTGACTATAATAATGATAAAAACTCACTGTTGTATTATCCATGCCTATTTTCAAGATTTTTCCAGTCTTCCAAAGTTCATTTGCACTACACAAACAGACAAAACAATATTGTCAGCTGGAATGACGCGATTTATTCTAACGTTTCGTTTCATTATGGCAATTAATAACAATATCTAAAAAAAAACTTTAAAAAATGTCACTAAAATAATAAGTTATGCTTGTTACTACAGCAAAAATTAATTTTACTCTTAGCTATATTTATTTTACATAGTTATTATATTATTATTTTGTAAAAACATCGTATTCTTTAGACAATGAAACGCATGTTCTTTTTTAAAAATGAAACGTAAAGAGGGCCATCAGTTAGGCGCTAACGGACGGTTGTTCGTCGCTAGCCGGAGAGTTGTGAACGTTGTGAAACACTACGTAACTACTCGTTAATAGTTAAGTGGAAACCAGTCGTAGCTTTTATACTATGACTGTCCGTTGAATATAGAAACCGGGCATTAGTGATTTATTTTTAGTACTTCGTAAAAAACCTCCGTGGAGATTTGGCTTCCTTTATGGTCTGTTTTAACTTAACGTTGACTTTGAGTGACGGTTCATTCCATACACTATGTAGTTTATGAAACGCCTTTTTACCCGACTGCGCCAGAAAGATGGTAATGAGATGATTCTAACTCTAGAATTCTAAATCAACAAATACATTGTAGTTTAGATGCAGGAGTTGAAAAGCTGAGGAAAGTCAGGCTGCAAATTCTGACAATAGTTTTCGCCAGGCGTACAGAGAGGCAAAGAAGATATCAGCACTTTATTGTACGACTCACTGAAAAAATATAGTAGGTAATAATAATATCATCCAATATCATCAGTTAGAAAGGGAAGCATACATATATCAATGTGACTTCAAAAAGTGAATCGTACCAGGGCGCTCGAACAAATTTCTATGCAGGTTCATACAAATGCCCTGATACGAAGTCGTACGAAGTCGCAGAAATCGCATTGAGATAAAGTATGCATCTCTTTCTAGCTAACACATATGGACATAAGAATGTAGAGATAGCCGTTATGAGTTAATGTTCAGAGCATAAATGAATTTTAAGACTTCTTCTATGCTTTAGTCCTATTTCTTTGATAGGTACCCTACCTGCTGCCTGCACGCACAATGCATAAAACACTCAGGAAGAGACTAAATAGTTCGCTTTTGAATCAAGACTATACTTTCATTCCAAATTGATTGATAAGTTGAAACTTTGAATAAATTGTGGTGATTAATATATATAAACACTGTTTTTGTCAAACGAACTTTGTGATGATTCTTGTTGTACCCTCATCAAAAAATATATATAAAGTAATTTTATTTCAATCACATCGAGTTTTTTTTTGTGACAGCTACATATTCATTTCTGACCTCACATACGTTTCTTTGTTTGAATAACTTCATTTTGCGACTTTATAACTATTGAATTCAACTAACTTCCAATAGCAAATAATTCAAATAATAAGAAAGTAAAGATCAGCCGTATGAGTTTATAGCAAAGTGAACTTCTATATCTGTGAGAGAACTAGATGAAGTCTTAAAATTCACAATGTTCTGAACATCAACTCATACGGCTGATCTCTACTTTCTTATGTCCATAAATCATTTGCTAGGAAGAGATGCATACATTATCTCAATGCGATTGCTGCGACTTCGTACCAGGGCCTTTCTATGAAACTACATAGAATTTTATTCAAGCGCCCTGTTACGATTAACTTTTTGATCTCTTTTGAAGTCGCATTGATATATGTATGCGTCCCTCTCTAACTGATATTGGACATAAGAAAGTTGAGATCAGCCGTATGAGTTGATAAATAATAAATAAATAAATAATGCGGGACGTAATCATACAGCATCATGTAGCCCCAAACTAAGCAGAGCTTGTATAATGGGAACCACATGATTGATATACTACACATATATTTTTTTTGTAAATACATACATATCATACATAGAAAACACACAGACCCGAGACAAATATATACAGAACATGCAAACATTTGTATCGCAGCGGGAATTGAACCCGCAACCTTCTGCGTCTCAGGCGGACCTTCGCCCACTGCGCCACAGAGGTCGTGAATAATGTTCAGAACATAGTGAATTTTAAGACGTCATCTAGTTGTCTTCTTTATTTGTGGTGGTTACTGTATTTTGACACTTGTTAAGGAAGTTTGCATCTTGTAATATATCTCAATGGGGGTGACGAGTGTCACCCCCATTGAGATTGGGTAGATTCAAAAAATTTTTCTACAAAATTTAGTTTGGCAATCCTAGACAGTAGTTGCTGCAATAATTTCTTCGTGTCGATCACCTGAAGATGTTCTTGGTAACAATCACCAGTACCAGGTGCACATTTTGTTAAGGAGGTGGACAGAAATCTGAATGCGAATTGCAGTAAGTGGGGGAGGGATATAGGAAGCAAGCGATGCCATCCGCACTGCTCTGGCTGGAGGCTTTGGTATGATAGGGGGGATGGAATACTACATCCATGATTCTAGGATATATACCTAGAAAGCTGAATGAAAGGGGGTTGGGAGGGATAGGGGGACTAACAATACCTATTTACGATATAGTTAGTTAGGTGAGTACCTACATAAAACCTATACCGGTGACTTTCAGGAAATAATAACCTTGCATATCCAATAGTGGCTTTCGATTGGTAGAAACTATGTGTGAGTCTCAAGGGTAGGGGGAGGGGGTGTATCATACAATAAATCTTTAGATGTGTGCTGTTTTCAGACAGTTTAAAATGAACCTCCTACAAAAATATGAGCTCCTGGTACAAGTGCAGAGTAAAAATGCAGTTTTAGATTGCTTGTTGGTTGCATTTTAGTTTTTTTCAATCTTTTTTTCGATAAAAATACCGATGTGGTATCTCTGAAAAAAAAAAACCGTAAATTGTGTTTGAAGATATAATAAGTATTTTAAACTCTTTTAGATTTTACATTATTTATTTACCTAGGTACAGTGACAGTAGATAACCTAGGTACTCGTAGGTATTGATTCTCTATTTCACTGTCAAATTATTTCTTTAAAGATTTTATCATGATAATCATGACGTGAAAATCTCATATATAAAATGTGACGACCCTGAAGTTCAGTTTGACAGTTCTGTCATTTTTTTTTTATAACTGGAACCTTTAAGAAACGATAAATATATGATTGTTTAAATAATCGGACCCATAAAGTTATGCATCCCATGCGGGCAGGTCGAAAAATAAATGGTAAATAAGATTTTTTTTAATTAACCTTTATCGTCCCACTGCTAGACAAAGGTTTTCCCCAAAGTCTTCCAAACATCTATGTCCCGTGTAAATATGTTTAAATAAACAAAACACTGTTTTATGAATAAACATACAAGATCTATTTCCCACTTTCAGTTGCATTTAAAGTACCTTTTAATGAAGGTGCTATGCATATCAAGTACTAAATGCACTGCACATTTTTCCTTCGCAATAAAGTAGAATAATGAAAATATTTTTTTATTATAATACATAATATAAAACGAAACGGCCTTTAATTGTTTACACCCAAATCGTGATGATAATGATTGTGTTTGAATTTTGCTATCATCACCTTGAAGCAAAACTGACCCCCGAGAGTTCTGCGGTCCTGGTACAAGTGCAAGGAGTGCCAAGTTTTCGTTGGGGGCTAAGGTACATCTGCATTGTGCCTGCATGCTTGCAGTTTCAAACATTTTTAACATAACGTTTTTACAATTTTATTCCCTTGCAGAATTGAATTATGTAGTCACACTTAGTACTTATTTAATATTGGTTTATAAAAATTGTTGTATCTACATACCATCTACATAGTTACTTATTTACCTATGACCTACATATAAAGTTTTTAGTTCAAAGCAAACGTGATCAATTATGAAAGAAACTATAACATGTTGGTCCCCGGTTCTTTCAGTTAAAAATCTTCGGCTTAAAAATCTCCTACGAAGCTGTGTCAACAAGTTTGTTTGATTCAGTACTTAACCATGAAAAAGTAGGTAATATGATGTGAAATAAAAGCATTTCTTCAAACAAAATTGTACCTCTGTAGGTTGGTATTGTTTTATATGGATACCAATGAATGTGAAAATCTGAGCAAAATAATCGACAACACAGTGCAAAATAATTATTTATTTCTTCTCAACCAATGGCTAATAAACAAAATATACAGGTATGTAAGTACATAACATCTTAGGTAACATGCTAATTTAAAAACATATACATTAAATTTACGTTTTTTTTTCAGATTAAAAAAAATTCAAAACACGAAAAAATGTTCGGCTAAGTAGATACCTATAGTTCAAAATTTTAGATTGGGTTTTCTCAGAAGCTCTCTGAAGTTATCAAAAGGCGGGGGTTTGTACCAGGAGCCTAAACAAAATGGATGGAAAATCCATAGCATTGAACCTAGAAAATATGCTGTAGGTAATCCTACATATCCTAACAACAGATATTATAAAGACGAAAGTTTATGAAATTGCGCCAATACTTCTGAACGCATTGAGCTGAATTTGCTTCTAAACTAGAAAAATAATATAGTAGATTATTGTTTACCCGAGCCGATTTGAATTGGCAAAAATAGTGCATTTCTGTACAGAGATTTTTAATTTATTCGATTATTGTTTACCCGAGCCGATTTGAATTGGCAAAAATAGTGCTTATAAGTACTGAAATTTTTATGACTTGGTGAACTTCGTACCTACATAAATTTATTTTTCATCCGAAGTGGCAATTCCGATACAACATTCCAACTTAGATTTTCAGCTGTTCCTTTTTTCATCAAAATTTTCATTTTTCGATAACCACCCCAGTATTGAGATGAACAAACTCTTCAACTTAGCCCTTAGCCTTATTTACAAGTGCAAGAGATACAGTTTTCCATTTAAACAATCCGCTATATATTTATGCGTTCCTGGTACAAATCCAGGCGGCAAGTCTACCCACGCCTGATTTTCATACTGTAGCGTAATTGTTGGAAAGGTTTTCGAACGTTTTTACTGAAACGTAAAAAAATTATGAATAAATTATGTCTAGTGCTGTCGCCAAGAATGGTTCTCCGTGATTATTATTATTACTGACTTGGAATCTTTAGGAATAACCTACAACCAGTTGATGTTTTACCTTTTTAATCAGATACTGTTTAAGTGGAAACAATGCATCCATGTTGCACTGAATAAAAAAATATTATGTGCACTATTAGTGTTATGTGAGTGCAAGTTCAGGCAAGCCATTAGCAATTTAGTTTCGTACTTGTAGTGAGTACTAAGCTAAATGCATTACCATTGCGTTACGATCTCAGTGGCAACTTGGGCGATATTGCTTTGTATGTGTAGGTATATTTGTAGATATTTTTGTTAGAGCATAACTTTATAACCGTTTATCCAATCTGTATATATCTTATTAGATTAATAAATGGTTTCATGAAGTTTTGCTTGGAAGCTTAATCGGTGCGAAGAGTTTGTAAATATATGGGGTACCCAAGGTGGTAAAAATATAGCGCACAAAATTAAATGTAGCGGGATGTCTCAAGTAAAAAAGGCTTTATTAGTACATTTCAAAATGAGTTTTAGTTTTATTTATACAAAATTAAGAATAAGAAATCCGTTTTAACTGAGCTCCCATTTATCAGAATTTCAATTGGCGGCTCCGTAGTTTGGACTGGATAGAAAGGATATCGTTGCAATTGGCAGTAACTACCTACTTGTGTTTGGTACGTCTCCTATAATAAGTTGTCGACATAAAATCTTGATTTGTACTGTCAAGACATTTCAATTACAATCGACACAGACATTTTGTAATTGAAATTTCTGGTCTGAATGCCTGCCACCACACCTGAAACTTATTTTGCCAAGCAAACAAAAATGTTAAATTAATTTTCGTTCTGCACTCGAATGGAGAATCAAAATGTTTCACGTAAACATTCTCATTACCAAAGGCCGCAAGAGTGGTGGATGGTGGGTGATACGAGTCGTACGCTGAAACGTGGTTATAAATTAGAATACATGTTTTATGACGATGTGGCCATGTGCGTAGTGTCCGTCGACGATTTCTGCTGCTATTAATGTATTCTGTGCGCGTGCGTCTTACCGCGGGGGAACACATCTTGTAGGCGGCTCCGGAGGTGTAATCCAACTGCTTGATTGGGATGAACTGCCACAAAACAATGACTATGTTTGAAACGAGTTAAAGAGGGATTAGGGAGTTATTTCCCCTTATGCATAACCAAATGTCACTTTATAACGCTCGATAAAGTAAGCTTATCCCTGTCATTTAAATGTATGAAGAAAGAGGTGACATGAAAGGTAATTTTAACGCCATTTTAGCTATCTGAGGCTTATAGAACCGTTATGAATAGGACGGATTAAGAATAACAATAATTGTGACAACGACGTTAAGAAAATATAAGCCAAGCCAATCAGAGCTAAAATTACTAGCACATGAGGCTTAACACCTTCGGCATGAAGGTGTTAAGCCTCGTACATACTTGAACATACATAGTGTAACTTAACATCAGGTGGACCATGTGCTTGTTCCATCTACAAGTATCATAAAAAAAAACTCTATAATGTATTGATATTTAAGCTGTTGGCGTTCCTTTTAATAAATAAATGCCTCAAGTTGATGTTGTGACCTACGAAGCCATACTTTGTTAAAGGTAATGATTACCACTTAACATCAGGTGGGCCAAGTGCTACTTCCATCAATAGGTATTATAAAAACCGGACAAGTGCGAGTCGGACTCGCGCACAAAGACTTCATTCACCATTATCTATACATGAATGGGACCCCTCTTATTTATTTTATTTTAATTTAATTATTTATTTTCAAAGTGAATACACAACTAAATATTCTATGAATATTTCAAGCGTTCACGTGTTGCCGTTATTAATATCGAGCAAAAAAACCGGCAAAAACACGATTTGTGTATAGGAGCCCCCTTAATTATTTATTTTATTCTGTTTTTGTACCTATTTGTTGTTATGGCGGCAACAGAAATACATCATCTGTGAAAATTTCAACTGTCTAGCTATCACGGATCATGCGAGATACAGCTTGGTCCTGTCCTGAATAGACAGACAGACGGACAGTGGACTCTTAGTATTAGGATCCCGTTTTTACATTTTGGGTACAGAGCCCTAAAAAAGAGTTTCTTGACAAATCGCTGTTATGCCGTGTAGAATTGGTGTTATTTATAAAAAAAAATACGAAGTTATTAAGTGAAGAAATTCTTGAATTTTGAATTTTAATATGATACGAGTAAGGCGAAAGTTTATATAAAAAATGTGACATAGGCAATGCTTGTTCCTCCTTAACGCTCTCAGTGCTAAATAGCACACCGCCATAGTGCCCGAGGAGCACGTCGTGCAGCGGGTACACGACGTGCTCCTCGGGCATGGCGCGTATCTCATGTCAGAGGCCCACAGTCAACGTGCTAACACCAAAACTACTGAACGGATTAAAATGCATGAAGATACGTAGTACTAGACTAAAGCATGAGGCCTCTAGTCTAGAACTACGTATCTTTTTAATTGACGTTGTTTGAATTAAGACGGATGAAATGTCAAAGTTTGCAAATAATGGTCCGGTGCCGACCATATCGGTGGGCAACTGAGTTAATAAATGTGGCCTCAGGGAAAGCTTAGAGGCTAATTTTTATCCAGGTATCGACGGAAGCCGCGGGGCTGCAGCTAGTAATAAAGATAAGAAAGTATGCGAGGTATAATGTCAAAAAAATTACATCCTACTTAAATATTATACCTACCAAAAACATCGAGATACACCTAAAAGGCGTTATCTAGTACTAGTTTTTTTTTAGTTACATAATTAGCATATTTGAATGCCAAATATAGGTCAACTTTATATTAGGGGAAACTTTAATTTTAACTGCTTCAGCTAAGTCAATAAAATAGCTGACCTTACCTAAGTACCTCTCATAATATCTATACATTCAGTGTACCTTAAATAACTGCAGAATTTTTACTACGACCAACGACCATCGCTTTCAAAAGTGATTCCAATTCCAAGTCCAACGAAAATAGATCGTTCTACCCGAAAAATTACAAGCTACATGCTATTAATAAGAATGCCATGCGTAGACATCTATCAAGATGCCTACATTTGCATGGCACAGGATCCATTAAGGGACGGCAAACGTAAACATCACTAACATCTGACGGCGACTTTAAAGGCGTTAGGGGAATCGGCATCTTTCTTACACGTATGTAGGTACCCGCCACGATATTAGGACAATGTAATGGCCGTTCAGATTACAAGACGTATCATCGCGTCATTGGAGGTGTTTTCTTACAGTGGAAACTATTCAAGATTCGCTTTTAATTATAATCCTTTGGTAACATAAGAGCTAAAACAGGAGTGACATACATCCTCACCAAGATAGATCAAATGAAATGGAGATGGGCGGGTCAAGGTCACATGTTACGAAGCCCCAGGATAAGTGGAGTAAAATCCTGACTGAATGGCACCCAAGAAGTGGCAAAAGAAATAGAGGTCGACAACGCAAAAGATGGGAAGACGAACTAAAGCTTACAGCGGGTCCAAAATGGAGAAGAGTTGCAACAGACAGAAAGCAATGGAAAGCGTTAGAGGAGGCCTTTGCCAACAGGCACACTGAGCTCCGAGATATATTGTAACTCAGGAAAGAAAACAACAAAAACTTAGCTATCAAAGGAGTACCAGGATAAGAAGGCTATTGAAATTGAAATTGAAATTAAACATAATACTTAACAAGTTTTTTCCGCCCAATCTTGACTATATTAATGATTACCTTCTTCACTGCTGAGTAGAGTAACGGACTAACTGGATGGTCCGGTACCCAAACACAACATCACTGTTCTTATGAAGCAATCACTTTCTGATCCATCCATCATAACTAGATGCTAAAACTATCTGTAAGATTGCTTTTATATACCAATGATAAGGACTTATTATGGATTTGTTATCTGAAAATAAACTATTTTAAATTAGACCATAAAACGTGACATCAGTTATTTATGGGAACTAAGATACCGATACTAGAGCCTACTGTATGCCAAGTGCTTAAAATGTCGAGATGAAGACAGGGCGCAATGGCGCTCATTAGGGGAGACCTATGTTCAGTTGTGAACTGCGAAAGGCTGATGATGATGATGATATAAATGGAGAAGTTCATGTTCTAAAACCTAACTCGATACTTACTCGTAGTTTCCCCAAAATAACACCCGTAACGTTGCAAAAAAATAAAAAATACCGCTACGGTACCGGTTGTTATTTCAACCCTTTTTGTTTTTTTTATAGTTCGTGCCATTTTTGGATAGGAACCTTTGTAATATCATAGGTAACATACCCTCTGACGGCGGATGTAAACAAATGTAAATTACCGCCACATGTGTGTTCGAGGTTAAAAAACTTAGAAAACGATGCCCTATCCCGTCAAAAAAATTAACGTTTTACAACATGTCTGGTAAAAGATAAGATGGTGGTGTGAACAAACAATTCTTTGCAAACAGTAACGACAAGAAAAAATATGTTGCGATAAAAAAGTTATGACTGTCTCATCTCAAGTAGTCGGTAAAATAGTTAGGTACGTACCTACATACGAATGGTTAATGAGTTTGGAATTTTATACGTGTAACTACTTCAAGTGTTTAAATACAATACTTAAAGTAGTTACACGTATAAAATTCCAACCACTTTTTATTATACTTGGTGATAGCAACAGAACGGCTTTAACGCTAAGGCGAGCTAACTTCATCTTCATATGAGCTAGTGACCAACTCTGGTGTCGGAGTTTTTAGGCCACCCGAAAACCTCTGACATAGCTTAACTACTGAAAAAGCCGGAACCAAAATCTCAACGTATCTTCGAACCACGGAAGAGCTCAGATCTATATGCCACCAAACGGTCACCCATCCAAGTTGGCTAAGACCATCGAAGTAAGCCACACGTCGAGACTTAATAATGTTGTGTACAACAAAAATTTGCCAACAGTTACTTTATCTATAATTTTATTCTTATTTAGTTTCATAGTACTTTGAAACGTTATAAGTATTTTTCAAAACCATGCTAGTTAAGCTGAAACAGTCTCAGCTGTTATATCTCAAACCTGCTACATATTTCATGTCGTATTATTCAATAAAAGCTGCAACTTGTCACTCAGGTCAGGCCGTACAAAAGGATGCAGCCATCATCCGTACCCTTTGTTTTCATGAGCGCCATGCGTAGCACTATCAAAATATACAGCCGACCTAAATGTAACCGACTCGCCCACACGCTTCGTATTGGGTAGATATCTTAAATATCTTCCGGCCTAGCTCTAAAACTGCTGGCTTGGCACCCTACAGCACACAATCCTACAGACAACGTAATATGGGCTTGTTAGCAATTTATGCAGCTTGAGATAATACGATATTTCGGTGACGCTTACTTGTTTGGTACTATGTAATCTAGCTGGACTATGAAGAGACATAATAAATAATGATCGTCATAAAAATACAATCTCCGTCTTCTTCGTATTAGTTAGTGGCCAACTTTGGTGTCAGAAAGCCCACCCGAAAGCCTCCGACATAAAGCCAGGACCAACATCATAACGTGCCTTCCGATTCCGAAGCATGGAACTATAATAAGTACCTACTTACGTGTTTAAAGTGATTTTTCAGTATAAAAGCAAATATGAACTTCACTCTTTTTATTCCAAAAGCTTATTGTTATTTGATTTTAAAACCAATCTTTGGTTTGGTAACTGACCGTCTACGCCGACAATAATTAATTAATAAGTAATAAAAAGCACTTTCACGGTGCAAGTGTGCAAGTTCTCTTATAAAAAAGTCATTCAATACGAATACTTATAAGTTTCAGACTGAAACATAAAGCTGAGACTGAGAACCGATAGAAAAGGAGAACTGCATTGCTCGCATTGCGCATACTCGAATTCTGCATACGTGCGAGCAGGAAGTAATAACTCTCCGTCGAAGGTGGAAAAGTGACGAATGCAACCTTGGACCTAGGTTCCCCACCCCCCAAATACTTAGCTCTTAGCCGTTTCTGAACTCCTGGTAGTCAGCAATGAAAATAATGCATAGGCCTCGAATGTAAAATAGTTTAAATAATCATTTATTTATGGATTTGGCAACATTTTATTACCAGAACCACATTTTTATTATTTGGACAACGTATTTAGAAAGGTTTTAATGGCTTAGGGGTGACTGGTCACCGGGTAAATTGGTAAACGAAAAAAATTGTGTAAGCTGGTGGTAAACGCATCATCATTTTTTTCCGTTTTTGTGCAGTCTATCTACCAATGTAGTGTGAATTTTCTTAAATAAGTTTATTTTGAATAATAAAACAATCGCATTTTTGGATATTCAAAAAATGTAGTCAGCTTACAAAATTACAAATATCAATAAAAACCAGTTGGTCTCAATTGACTCCTTTTCCCATCAGAAACACTTAATAAAAAATTTCCTCACCGGCATATTATGCCCTGTATACAGGGTGTAATCGTTAAGTGTGCACAGGCGATTATTCCGTAACTATTGCAGATATCAAAAAACTAACTGATATCGAAAGTACTTTACCTAATGAGTAAAATGACATTAATAACTTTTTTAAAATAAAACGAGAAATATCCAAAAAAAATACATTTAGTATGAGATAGTAGAAAGGTTTTAGTTTCCTTATTTTAAGTGGAATAGTACCTACTCATTTTACCCTTGTCATTTTATAATTATGTACGATATGAAGGTATTAATGAATTTCAAGTAGATACACGTGTAGATTAATTATCTTACCACTTCAAATTTATAATAAACCTTGTTTTATGTATATACTAAATAAAAACAAAAAGAAAGATACTCTTTGGTGTTCGTTCTAAATTCAAATTCTTTATCGCGGGTTCTCGTTCCCGCCAATTTATTGTATTTTTCAATTTGCGTTAATAATCGTGATTGTTGCATTTATTGATTGAAAAATGGCATATTCCAATACAGAAAAGAGGGACATGTTAAAAATGTACTACAAACATGATTGTAACAATAGGGCGGCCATTATCGCCTACAGAAGAGAGTACCCAGATAGAGAAGTTCCTTCTGGTACGTATTTACGTAGGTTGGATAACAATTTGATAAATTATGGATCTTTTAACAGAAAAAAAGGTTCGAGAACAAGAGCTCCGGAATTTGATAATGACTTAGATAAGAATATTATTAACTACGTAGTAGATAATCCACAAGAATCAACGCGTTCAGTGGCCCGATCATTTCCAGTGTCCCACAATTATGTACACAAGTTATTAAAAAAAACACAACTTCAAAGCATTTAAGATAAAACCTACTCAAACGCTGCACAATGATGATCCTGCTCGTCGGCTGGTCTATTGCAATTGGCTAGTCAATAATTATGTCAATGTAAGGTCAATTTTATGGACCGATGAAAGTAATGTTTCAAACTGCGGCATTTACAATATAAAAAACTCGCATTATTGGTCAATTGACAATCCTCGCTTAACTACTGAAGTTAGAGCTCAGGTGCGATTCTCAATTAATGTGTGGTGTGGTATTCTTGGAGATCGGATCATTGGGCCATATTTTTACAGTGGAACCTTAAATGGACAGAGATATTTCTCCTTTGTACAAAACGATATGCCAAGTCTCTTAGAACCAATTCCAGACGATGAAAGAAGGTCGATAATTTTTCAACAAGATGGAGCACCTGCACATAATACAAATGTTGTAATGAATTTCTTACGAAACAATTATAATGGCTTAGTAGCCAATAATAGTGCAACCCCTTGGCCTGCCAGATCCCCGGATCTCACGCCTTGTGATTTCTTCCTATGGGGATTTGTCAAAGACCACGTGTACGCTGAGAGAGTACACAGCCTAGAAGAGTTACAGAATCGTGTACGTCGTGCAATTGCTTTAATTACTCCGCAAATGTTAAGGAAAGTTCATTTAGAAACTGTAAATAGAGCTCGTCATTGTATTGCACAAGGAGGACGTCACTTCGAACATATGCTTTGAACAAAAAATTTTGTACTTACTAAGAAATAAAATGTATGGGAGTGATTAATGTAATTTTTTTGGATATTTCTCGTTTTATTTTAAAAAAGTTATTAATGTCATTTTACTCATTAGGTAAAGTACTTTCGATATCAGTTTAAAGTTTTTTGATATCTGCAATAGTTACGGAATAATCGCCTGTGCACACTTAACGATTACACCCTGTATATAAATGGACTCTATTCACATACTTACACGTAATTAAATTATCTTACCATCTTTAAAAAAAAAAGCTATACAGAGTGGAGCTAAATTTTACCTTATTGAGGGCAGCTGCCTGTTCTTTTGTAGTTAGAAGGTTTTGATCTGAAAAAACTATAGTTTATTTTGAAGAAAAAAATAATAGAATTTTCGGATTTTTTATATTTTTTATCATTTTCCGGGCTGACTGTAATTTTTTTCAAAAATCCAAAAATGCCATCAAAGTAAAGAAAAGATAGCTGCCCTCAATGAAGTAAAAGTTTGCCCCACCCTATATAGCAATAAAAAGTAATCGTTAACCAAGATAACTTTTATTCAATCTTACAACTTAAATCAACGTTTTACTTAATAAATATCGATAGATCATTTTACGAAAAGCTTTTGGCAAAGGTAATGCTTCCCGCTGGGGTCTAGAAACTATAATTCCTCTGATTGGGCGGTGCTATTTCAGCCGCGTAGTACAGAGTCTCACCATCTTGCACCGGCTGTAGATTCGCCAGGTTCAAGAACTCTAAATGGTTCTCCTGCATAACTTGCGCATAGCTCTCAATGGGAAGTGTTCCGTCGGTCACGTGAGAGCGTACGTGAAAGTTCAAGTGGCTGCTCTGTTTGAACCGTCTCCCGCAAACCGTGCACTCGAACGGTTGGATGTTGGTATGGGTTCTCATGTGCTGACGTAGATGGACAGATTGGGAGAAGCTCTTGCTGCAAATAATGCATCGGAATGGTTTCACTTTAGTGTGAGTTCTTAAGTGCTGATCTAGGCCGGCTTTTTGAGTAAACGCTTTTGGGCAGAACGTACATGCGAACGGTCTGATCCCAGAGTGCATTCTCATATGTTGCTGCAAGCCGCCTTGTTGGGTGAAGCGCTTCGGGCATAGCGGGCATTGGTGGGGCTTCATTTTTGCATGAACGATGCGATTGTGTTCGTCGTAGTCGCTGCTCTCGCGGAAGGTTTGCCCGCACATTCTACAGGAGAATATAATTTGGCTGACTGCTTGCAATTGAGTGGTCAGCTGATCTGCGAGATGGAAGTCCCTGTCGAGACGTTTCTCGCAGACTTGGCAGCGTAAAGCCGCTTTACGACGCTTTGTGTGTTCTTCCCGGTAGTGGAGGGAATAGTCGCAGCAGTTGAAAAATATCTGCCGGCACTGCAGATCCGGTCGCAGGGTCGATGGAAACGTGCAAGTGAACGGGCCCCTAGACATTTTGTTATGATTCAGAAACATTATAATATACAACGTGATGTGAGACCTATTCCCAATAGGCATATCAAAGTTGCTTATGACATAAGATCATGAAAACAGCTAAATCAAAGTAGGTATTAATTGGTACACAAAGTCTGTTGGACCACATTTTATATCGCATGCACTACGAACGCAAACATTACCTCAAATCCACCGGTGGCTTTGGTTTCAACTGCACCCGCCTCTGGTCTCCCCTCTTGCCCATTGACTCTACATCGCCGTCTACTTTAACTATCAAGTACATGGTGTCTTCACTGAAAGTGCGCGTGGTCAAGCCGTCGTGGTAGGTCTCGATTGCCGGTTCTGTAGCTTCGGAAGGTATGAACTTGAAGCCGCCGATGAAGTTCTGGATAGGGATTTTGAAATAATCTTTTAACGGACTAACTATTAGGGGTCCAAACCAAAATGTATGGAAATAATAATTGTGATGCTTGAGTAGATAAAATATAAATGTAAGTGGGTAGGGCCACTTGTGTTTTTGTGTGTGGGCTTAGTAAACTGGATATAAATATGCCATCAACTTAATCATCGAACAATACAATGCAACAGCTGGCAATGTTTATTATTGTTGCGATGTTTCGCTTCACACTGTGGGAAATGAAACTTTGATTTTTATGCATTTATCTTTATCATAAGTAGCTATTATTTAATATCTAGTCTAGCACCTACCTATTTTCTTATGAGAATGGATAAGGAAGAATAAAAAATCAACTTCTACTTCTGAGCTATAAGTATAATAATAAAGTGAGGGTTTTGAGTAGTCTACCTCTATTTTAGTTTACATGACGGATAATATTTATACAAAAGGCTCATAAAACTTACCTAACTGCTTACAAAAATTAACCTACTTATACTTGTCATACTTTAATCATAACCAAATGTTCCGGTATTGCGTGATAATTGATAAATGCGCTTTATAAAAGGCTCAGCTGTTACTTTGCTATAAAAACTCTGTCTATAGCAAGAGGATATAGACATCGAGGCCTATAGCAAGCCTTTATATATATCTCTAGCTCATTGTGCGAAGGCCCGCCTGGCTCCTCGCACACGACCGATTTTTCCACCGATTTTTGTAGGACAGTTAGGAAGGAGCACTTCATGCCAACCTCATGCACGAAGCGTATACCAACCAGGTTGAATTTACGGAGCAAGTAAGGCCTGAAGAGCTAAAATGGTTGGAATTGGATTCTACGTATTGATTGTATTTTATGTTCTATTATTTTTTTTCGTAAATTTCATAGTTTAGGTGGTGTGTGTGCACTTTCAAATATGTATGAAAATTTCTTTTTCTGGATTTCATTTTAGCTCTCAAGGCCTTACTTCCTCCGTAAATCCAACTTGGTTGGTATAAGTTCAGTACGTGCATGAGGTTGGCATGACGTGCTCCACAAAAAATCGGTGGGAAAATCGGTCGTGGGCCTAGAAGGTTGCGGGTCTAATTCCCGCCGCAAGACAAAAGTTTCTACTCCATAGATGATCATAATCTGCAATAAAATGCTTGAGTCTGGGTATTTTCCATGTACGTATTTACACTGAAAATGTATATGAGTATTTAGTATATCAGTCGTGTGATCTCCATATAAAAAGCTCTGCTTATTTTGAGGCTATGATACTGTGTTAGTGACCAGCATTTTTTATTTATATTAGTACCTACCTTATCATCATAGTAGGTCGGAGTTTGGCATTCTCCCTCACTGCAAGATGTTTCATCGTCATGTTGGGTGTTCTTGTGGTTTTGCAAAGCGTTCGCGTTGTAAAAAGTTTTCTTGCACATACGGCAAACGAATATTGCCGGTGGTTCGTCGTCGTCCCAATGGTATTGGTACTGGATCAAAGTAAAAAACTCTTATGTTTTTTTACAGTATAAATCTACCATATTTTACTCTAGGATCAAGTATGAATAATGGATGACGTTACCGAATTTCTTTATATGACCTAAGACCCACCGCTCTCTGGTATAGGGCGCGTCACGTAAAAAGAACGCTGGACCTGCACATTAGGCGATTTATCGGTATTTACCCGTTTACCGAAACATACCCCGCGACTTCGTCAGCAGCGGTCACGAAGACAGCGGCGGCGGCGCGGGGAGCAGCCAATGCAAATCTATGCATTGAAACTTTGAAACGCGCCATTCCTTTCCGCGGCGCGCCACCCCGCTCCCGCCGACTTCGTGACCGCGTCCTTCAGCGTTCTTTTTACATGACGCGTACTAGGTTCAGGGTGGTGAATTAAGTCAGTTTTCTGTTTTCTGGAGTTAAAGTAGGTCTATCTATTTTTTTTAAAGATTGTACCTATAGAACAAAAGCACGACTACCAGCATAAAAAAAAAGGTTTAGCTAGTAGAAAATGCTCCTAGCATTAAGCCCACCTTTTGTTAGATTTATTGTGCAATAAACTTAAAAAAAAAAAAGTATTTCCAACCTACAAGTAGGTAGGTACCTACATATAGTAAAGTAAAAGTAAAAGTAAAAGTAAAAATTCATTTATTCAGTAGGAACTGTATAGTACACTTTGAAACGTCATTTTTTTTTTAATTTACCACCAATTCGTAACGTGACCAAACAGAGAAGAATTGGCAAGAAACTCTACTTGGCTTATATTTTTTTAACGTCATTGTACTTAATATCTATTACATTGTTTTTGATGGAGTTGGAGGCAGTTTCATCCCAAGCTTTTTTGTCATCTAAATAATCAGATATTTTATAATAAGCTTTATTACATAGATTACGTTTAACAACATTTTTGAATTTATTTACAGATAGATTAATCACATCATTTGGTATTTTGTTAAAAAATCGTACAGACATCCCTTTAAAAGATTGACTAACTTTATGGAGCCTTACAGTGGGAACAGCTAGTTTATCTTTATTTCTAGTGTTAACATTATGATAGTCGCTATTTTTCTTGAACATGTTAATATGTTTTCGGACATACATTAAGTTTTCATATATATATTGGCACGGCACTGTCATAACATTTATTTCTTTAAACTTAGTTCTAAGTGATTCTCTGGGGCCCATATTATAAATTGCACGAACAGCCCTCTTCTGCAACACAAATATGGTGTTGATATCTGCAGCATTTCCCCACAACAAAATGCCGTACGACATAATGCTATGGAAGTAGCTGAAATAAACTAGTCTAGCCGTTTCTACGTCAGTAAGTTGACGGATTCTTTTGACTGCGTATGCTGCAGAACTGAGTCTGTTCGACAACCCATCTATGTGAGCGCCCCATTGAAGCTTATTATCTAAAGTTATGCCTAAAAATACAGTACTGTCCACAAGATTTAGATCTTCATCTTTTATTTTAATGTTAGGTTTAACTTGTTTAACATTTGGTAATATAAATCTCATACATTTTGTTTTAGTCTCGTTCAGTAATAAATTATTTACATCGAACCAGTTAACAACTTTCGCTATAGCATTGTTCACGTCGTCAAAATTGGTCTGCCGTCGCTTTAATTTAAATAAAAGTGACGTGTCATCCGCAAACAATACAATTTCGTGGTTGTCTCTCACAAGTTGAGGTAGGTCGTTGATGTAAATTAAAAATAAAAATGGTCCAAGTATTGACCCTTGCGGAACACCCATCTTTACTACAGATCCCGGAGAACATTTTCCATTTACGTTTACTTTCTGTATTCTGTCAGATAGGTAAGAAGTGAGAAGGGCTAAAGCCATACCCCTGACGCCATAGTGATCTAGTTTCCTGATTAATGTTTCATGGTGTACGCAGTCAAATGCCTTAGACAAATCACAAAAGATGCCTAAAGCATCATGTGAGTCCTCCCAGGCATCGTAGATATGCGATACCAACTCAACACCGGTATCAGTTGTTGATCTGCCCCGCGTAAATCCGAATTGTTTGACATCTAGTAAGTTGTTAAAGTTAAAATGGCTTTGCAGTTGACTGAGAATAAGCTTTTCAAAAATTTTACTAAATGTTGGCAGTACTGATATCGGTCTAAAGTTAGTAGGGTCAGAACTACTACCGGATTTAAATAAAGGTGTTATTTTACTATGTTTCATTAAATCAGGAAACTCACCACAGTCAATACATTCGTTAAATATAAACGCTAGTTCTGGTGCGACAATGTCAATCAACGATGTTACAATATATAATTAAGATATTTGTTTCGGTAGGTACATGCCTACTTAGGTACCTACCTGATACCACAGCTGATACTAAACTACTAAAGATGGTATAATACATACCTTTGGAAAGATTCGTATTCCTTCGCTTTACTAATACCTACCTATTTATTGTTGGCATTGGTAATACTGTTACTGTGGATAAGCAAGTAGGTACTTTTGTAGGTAGGCAAGATAACTAGTAAGAAACTAACATCAGGATTTTTTTGCACCATCGTAATTGCTTCCCCTTTTGGTTTTAGAGAAGCTATATTGTCTTTTGAGCTATCCATTCGAGGTTTGGAAATGGTAAAAATCCGGGCAATCTGAAACAGGTAGTCACATAACATAAACGACGAATTATGGCGTAAACAAAACGCAGAAATAAAAACCTTCAGCTCAGGTTTTTATTATTTTATAAGCTACCAACTTCCTTCACTTGGCTATTTAATGAAAATTACACACATAGAGAATTTAAACGCTACGCTGTTACACAAAACAAAACTGAAAATGAGACTAAAAAAAAACGGTCAACATCTTGATTTTGGAAAGAGCGCTATTTTCACAATCATAGAGAAAATAAACGCTGTTCACAATCCTCAATTTTTTTTTTTTTTTTGGCGTCGCACTGTTTGTGCATTTGCCATATTAAGTTTTTGTATTATACTTTTTTTTTATAAAAAAAGTTAGGGAAACAATAATTACAAAAAACAATGAACGTACGAAATTTGGAAAAGGATCAGTAGGGTTAGTGAACGAAAAAGGATAATATATGTACATGATATTTACAAAAAATAGATGGCTATATATTTATATTATTAATTTCTATAAGCTAAACATTGATATATACAGGGGTCCAAGGAAGAGAGTAATAGAGTAATATTTGTAGGAAGTGGGACATGGAGGGAAATTAAATCATTATAGAGGGGAATGTGATCATATTTGCTGCAAGAAAAGAATATATGATTGACATCCCCAATTTCAATCCTCAAATTAGGCCTCAAATTTGCTTTAAAGTCAAATTCTACCACAGGCTACACAAAGGCGTCTGAACTTAATTCGTTCATTAAATTAACCGCTAAATACACTGTTAAAAAACATTTATAACAGCTACCCGCTACCGCTACCGCTAACAGCTACCCGTAAATCAATTCCGGTAGAATCAAAGAGTTCTTTTACGGGTGTGCCTGAATTTTCTTAATAAAAAATGGCCAAAAATGTGTCTCTTTTCTTTTTCGGTGTAACAATGAAGAAGAAACCACACACAACCAACAACCTTTTGGAAGACTAGTTACATTATCGCGCAAACCCTTATACAATAGTACTAGTAGTTATTCCATTGGTGGAATTAGTGGCACCTGCGTTGCGCCTGTTTTTTTCTTGACGATATTAGAGAGACAAATAATTATTTAAATATTTTGCTTACATAATAAGCGCGTTATTTGATTGTTACACTGTTTAAATAATCATTACTAAGTAATTTTCTTTATTACTTTTTATTTTTACTGACAACACCACAGTTGTGTGTGGTCCGCCATGCGTTAGCATCCTAGTAGTCTGTGGGTCCGCCCATGGAACTAAGCCTCCCCCACACAGCTGCGTTATTATTGGCGATCTTAAAGTACTGTGAGTACGATAATGCGATAATGCGTCCTATCTCCTTGCACAGAAATGCGTTATCGTAGCTGATCGTAGCAGTGTGTATCTTCATAGCCGTCCCGATCTAAAAACAGATAAAGGAGAGGCTCCCTAATGATAAAAAAATTAATGTACACAGCTCGCATCATCATGTTTAGCAGTACAGCGTACCTACACATAAGAGTGTAAGAGACAGCATTAAGAGAAGCTCATGGTTGCTTTTATGTTTTATAAGAGTCACAAGTTAGAATTATCAGGGGTTCCAAATTATTCTGGTAAAGTACGCGGTCGTCCTACCCCATGATCCTTGCGTGAAGATGGATCTTAAGAGTACTGAATGATGAATGTGCTTTAAATTTAGGCAAGAAGTACTCATTTATCATGCGTCTGTAACCCTCACCATCAACAGTAAAAGTTCTCACCACGTTGGTTTTAAAAAAATATGATCCAATTATTTTGTTCGACGACAAAGCAGCCCAGACAGTGACATTCGGGCTGTGCAGTGCTTGTTGGTGTTTAATTCGAGGGTTCTGTTTTCTTGGTGCCCAATAACGGCAGTTTTTTTGTTCTCAAACCCGTTTAGATAAAAATAGGGCTTCATCACTGAACCAAATCGAACTTACTGTACGAAATCGGTTTAACATGTTCTCACAGAACTCCTTGCGAACTGAGTAATCATTTGGTTTAAGAGCCACCGAGTAAGAGGAATAGTCTTCTTACTCTTACTACTTCAGATAGCTGAACCTTAAAAGGGTGGAGATTAATGTCCTTGCTTAATATTCGGTGCAACGTCGTTTTTAGCAGCACTAAAGTCGATGCCCTCTTGCGCATGCACAGGCGTGGATTTTCTCGTACGCTACTCTCAGCACGTTGAATGTTTTCTTCCGTTCTTATTGTTTGGCTGGGGCCCGGCCGTGGTTTGTTAACGGCTGATCCTGTTGCGCGGAACTTTTGCACCCACATTTTAAATAAATTATCACTAGGTGCGTCTGATATTCTGCGAATTTTGTAACGCGTACAAAATCTACGGCGCGCCAGGGTATTTGAATTGTTTGCGCTGAAGTACGCTTGGACTGCGAACGCGCGGTGCTCACTTGTCCACTGCAACATCCGCATAAATGGCGCTCCAAAATATATCACTTTCTCGCTCACCCGTGGAACGAAATCTTGCGATACAAACTTAGAAAACTTCCATGGGACACCCGTTAGTTCATCAACGTCATGACGTCGTGCTCTCCGAGCATGACTCTCCACGAAACGCCGTACCCGAGGAACACGATCTGCACCTCCTGTGTTTTCAGCATAGGTCTAATGTAATAAATCTATGGTTTTCAGCCCTTACAGCAGCGCAAAGCACAGCATGAATACCTACTTTCATACTGTGGTTGTTTTACCAGTTAAAAGTTTTGCTAGTATCTGCCCGCGGATTCGCTCGCTTTTTATTTTATTTATATATTTATTTGGGAAACAAAAATAAATATGTAATAAATACAATAAAACTTAAATACCTACCTACCTACTAAAATAATTATTAGATCGATCACGAACCAACAAAGTATCCAGATGAAAACTAGACTATTATTCTTGAGCTTAGGATAGCCACCACAAATTATACAGAATTAAAAAAAAATACCTAAATTATTTGAAGTTTTTAAACTAGTAAATAAATATAATTACAAAAAAAAGTCGTTTGTAACCTATAAAAATTATAGGAAAGGGACAACTTCTTTCGATTTAACGTTAAGTTTAGTGAATATCTTTAAAAATCACTAGATGCTTTCATAGGTACCTACTACTAAATTGATTGTGAATTTGTAATTTGTAAAGCCATTGCAAGCATTGCAAGTAAATTACATTTTAGTATGTTATGATATATTTTCTCATTTAACACACTTGACCGGTGCCAAGGTCCTGGAACTCCTTTTCATAACAAATCAGCTAAAGCAAAACGTTGTTGAAAAAACTCAAAAACATAACAGTGTATTTGACTATAGATATGAGTGCTGATTTTGCTTTCCAGAACATCATAAAAATTTGATTTAATTCTTCCTAAAAATAATAAGTAGGTACTAGGTAGGTGTATAATTTAAATTAAACAAGGTTGTGAAAAATTGCATGTAGGTACAGAGATTTTGATAATGATGATGTGATTTTTGGTGCAGGACACGATGGTGGTTTCTACGCATGCGTCGTTCGGGGAGTCCAAAAAATTGAAAACAAACAAATTCATTGATTTCTCTCTGTTACCTAACTTTGAAAACTCTGTAATAATGTCGAAAGTTACGAATGTAAACTCGAGCCTAGCTTACGAAATACTGCTTTATCTGAACAGTTTTTATTTGGGCATGTTCATTGTTTGTGAAGTAGCGATTGGTATCTTGAAAGCCTGTAACGCGAGTTATCCCGAAAACGCACTGATGACCGAAGCTGGAATTTTTGGGCTGCTTTGTTTAGTTGATGTTATAAGGATCTTTTTGGGGAGGAAAGGCAACCTGGTGAATAGGAGTAAGTATGTTCTGTACTTATAATTCCTACTGCTCTTGTATTTTAGTTAATTACCTTCATCATTACCTACCAAAGAACTAATAAGATTGTTTTTATATTTTCAGAGATACCAGTATTCTTCTCCATACTACTCACAGTGCCATCCTCTATCGGTGTTTGCTACTTCCTTATCTATCAGACATATATATTACGTCTTGAATACATTTGGTGTGCAGTTATGCTGATGTTCCAAGCTCTGGAGCTTGCCTTTGCTGTCCTCTACATGGTCACCGTATGTAAGAACAATCAGTGTGCATAGGAAAAACCTAACAGTACCTCCGTGCCAAAGAGATACTGATAAACAATAAACTAGTTTGAGGTACCTTTTATGTACCACCATAGTGAATTAATAATTATGTAGATATGAACATTTGTAGTGAATTTAAACTATGTTCGATTTTTTTTGACTACAAGAGAAAATCTGTTTAGGTAAGTTGTGTAGTTACCTACTGGATTGTGTTGTGAAAACATGTTCCGACCACGTTAAGACCCGAGAGATTATGATGATGGTTGTAGCAGCATAATTTATTACTTTTTAACATAAACTGTCATAGGTTGGTAGATTTACCCATAAGGTCTCTTCTTTAAGTTACAATAGAAAGTAAGTAAAAACCATTGACTTAATATGAGTAAAAGGCATGTAAGCCAAGGAAAATTAGGAGATTCACCTCGGAATGAGAGATAGTCGGCTATAAACTTCTATACACCTTTATTTGAGCACTCTAAAACTTGTCTTAAAACCTACTTATCGTAGGGTCTCCTACAGATATTCCAAGGTCAAAGGTCAAAAAATCTATTTATTGCAAATATCATGTTTCCTATGGGTTTAATGCTATTTATATTTCAATAAATATTGTAGAAAATTAAATTCTCTACAACTTTTGTACAAGCATTTTTTTAATATCTTGAACCATTTTCGAGATAGAGGGCAGAGTGCGAGCAGATCTAAATAGCATAAAACCCATAGGAAACATGATATTTGCAATAAATCAATTTTTTTACCTTTGCCCTTAGAATATCTGTAGAAGGTAACACCCATAAGTAGGTTTTGAGACAAGTTTAAGAGTGCTCAAATAAAGGTTTATACAAGTTTAAAGCCGTCTATCTCTCATTCCGAGATTCTTGCCCTAATTTGACTAGTTTTCTTGAACTAATGATTATTTTTTAGTAATAAATAATTAGGTACAGCTCAAAAGGTTGCTTATATGTAAGGATTTTGGATTAATACTATTTAAATATTAAGTAATAATATTTAGGTTGTCTGATTTTGACTTTTTATGATATATTTTTTTATAGGTAAGTTGATGTAATACTGCTGTGCAAAGGCCTCCCTTCCTCCTTTCCATTCCTTTCTATAAAGGCTTTGCCCTGCAGTGGGCTATTTCATGTTCATAGGTACTATATTTAACTAAAAAATAAGTTAATACAAAAATAACATAATAGGTAACTATATTAGCCACCTATTATCAACGTGGTCTACATAAATCTATTCATAAGCTTCTTCATAGTCGAATAGTAGGTACAAAGAAAATGTAAAGCATATAATAGTAGTAGAATACCATACATAAAGTAATAGTAAGAATAATTAGTAGGAAAATTGCGTTTAAAAGGAATTTAATTAATCTCAGCTTCTTAATAATAAATTATTTAGAATTATGCATTGCTTTTATTATACTTTTAATCAGACCCCATAAAGGGTTACGGAATAGCTGGTAAAAGTGGTAGTATCTATTATTCGATGAATGGATAGGTATAGCATGGTATAGCATCCAAGCCACCGAATTGACCAACGGTTCGTTTTATGATAAAGGTTTAGACAGGGCATTGGTATGAAATTGTGGAAATTATCCCAGAAGCCATTGAAAAAATGAATGAATGAATGACTTGGCCTTCGTTAAAATTTCAATTCATTCATTCCATTCATTCATTGATCTTTAAAATTGTGGAGTTTGGAATAGACGATTTTTGGTAATTTGGGGCATATAATAATTATTTCTAGCCTACTAGCTAATTAATAGTGACTGCACTGTACGTGAAAATGGCTGGCTCGGCCCTAAGGCGGCTTATGGCAGAATATAAGCGTAAGTATCTAGTTTTGTTTGCATTTTATACCCACCAAAACATTCGTGATACCGCGACATGAGCCAAGTTTCTCATGCATTCGTTTCTCATGCATTCGTAGCTTTCCAGTACCTCCTGGCTTGAAGCAGCCTTCGTGACTTCATAGCAGCCTCAGCCCATTCGCTGTTGGCACAAATACTCAAGTAATGAGTGGCCTCCTGACCAGCATATATAAGCTATCTAAGTAAGAACTTAGAGAAATCCATTTCCCTAAACGAAAAGTACTACTATAGAGGCCATAGAAAGGTTTCTATAAAATAGAAAGTAGTTTTTAGTGACAAAAAAACATGATACCATCACATAAAGACAAATGTTTTTTATCAAGTCACTTTGATATCTACATCAGAGAGAGCTACTTTCATGTTCTGCCCCCTTTGGTGAAAAACAGTACTACAGTTTGTCATTATACTGATATGCGGAATACTGACATTAACAGACAGATAAAGATGCAATGCCATGCCTGGCATGTTGAACGATGACAAAAACCAAAATAGCTTTTCATAGGATTGAGAACCCAATTGGATTAATGTCATTGTTCACCCTTGGTTGTTGTCTTTGTGTATCTCAATGTCAATAACCTGCACATGAAACTTATATTTATGTTCTAAAAAAAACAATAAAACTGATTTCAGAACTAACAGTTAACCCACCTGAAGGTATCATCGCTGGACCTATTAATGAAGAAAACTTTTTTGAATGGGAAGCACTTATAACGTGAGTTTTAGTAATAAATACTATTATGAATGTGTAGTAAAGATTTATGTTGCTGCGATTGTACAAGGAGGGGCCCAAAAAAAACAGGAATTTCATCATAACTTCTTTGTTTATTAATATTTTTACAGCAAATTTTGATCACCTTAAATAAAATTTTCTCTGTTGATCACAATTCACCCCTGCAAACAGTCCTTCCATTGTTCAAAACATTTTTTATATTCACATATGTCACTCACTGGATGTTCTTTAGGACTAAAAAAATTCCCACGGTAAAACCGATGTACGCACAGCAAGCGGACTTTGCACACTAACTCAGTAGACATGTCCCTAACGGACACCTGGTCCCCCCTCATATTATCACATAAACCTTCAGTGTATATTCTTTGATAATTTGAAGCATACAAATAGTAAATTCTAGCGTTCTAGCTACATAAAAGTGACAAAGAAGTGCACTGTTCTTAAAAGATGGTTACCCGTAGTATACTATGAAGTTAAATCAAATCACTAGTTTGATCAGAAAAATTCGTGTTCATATTACTATAATAATATAATAATAATAAAATTTAAAAATAAAATAAATAAATAATGCTACCCACTATCACACAGCATCATGTAGCCCCAAACTAAGCAGAGCGTGTATTTTGGGAACCACATGACTGATATAATACATAACTATATTTTTTTGTAAATACATACCTATTATACACAGAAAACACCCAGACCTGAGACAAATATGCAAATAATGCAAACATTTGTCCCGCAACAAGAATCAAACCTGCAACCTTCTGCGTCTCAGATAGACCTCCCACCCACTGCACATTGTACACTCAGCTAAACAAAACTTATTTACTTCCTGCCTACCTGACTAAGTTTATACCTCTATTACAATTTTACTTTTCTTAGCCCCTATTTGTACACTCGGAAAAAGACTTAAAGGCATTGTTATAACTATTACATTCATTCTAACAGTGGACCTGAAGGCACTTGTTTCGAAGGCGGCATATTTCCAGCGAAGCTGATATTCCCTCCAGACTACCCGTTGAGTCCACCGAAGATGCAGTTCATCTGTGAAATGTTCCACCCAAATAGTAAGTTCTGCTATGTTGGCTCTCCTACTAATTTCTACAACATCGATCTATAAAATCAATTGCTTTCAGTGTATCTTGCTAAAGTGAAAGGGCTCAGTCAATTTGAATAATTGTTTTTAGGTTTTGCATGCCTTGATTTAAATTTATGAAAACCCAAAGGAACAGCTGAAAAATTGTATTTGGTAATTTTGCATGGGAATTGCCATTTCAGCCATTTGCCATAACAAATCAATTGTAGGTGATACATAGTTCACAGGGTCACTTAATAATGATAATATATAAAGTGTAAGTTTGTGTTAGAAGATGTATGGTTATTCTTCCTTCATTGAATTGAATTGGACATTATGTAGTAGACCTGAGGCCTCATTAGAACTTAGTTGCCCACCGAAATGGTTGGCACTGCGGAGTGATCGGCTAACTCTGTTGCAAACAGATTTTGATGGTTGAAATGTCAAAGTTTATAAAAACAGTATCAGTGTCAATCATTTCTGTTTGCAACAGAGTTAGCCGATCACCCCGCTGGATATTTATTTGCAAACTTTGATATTGTATCTGTCGTAATTCAAACAGCATCAATTTGACAAACTGTTTAAATTTGTAATTGCGGTGGGCAGCTGAGTTACTAAATATACCCTCAGGATTTATACTACCTTTTAGCTGGGTACCATGAGACTCCATGATGAGAGCAAAGCCACAAACTGATGCTAGCAATAAATATTTTTTCAGTATACTCCGATGGACGAGTTTGTATATCGATCTTGCACGCGCCAGGCGATGATCCCATGGGCTATGAGAGCAGTGCTGAGCGCTGGTCTCCAGTTCAGAGTGTTGAGAAGATACTGCTTTCAGTTGTCAGTATGCTAGCCGGTGAGGATAAAAATATTTACTTCATCTCCCTGTCCTCTTTGCATAGATCTAAGTTCGGTATATTTGCAGTAAGTCTTCACTATGAGCAGGTTTGGTGCTCGCATACCGTCTCTTCCATACTGTGTAGCATGTAAGAGAATTGATCCAGCTATAACTTCTTACTTCATCATAAAATGCAAATAAAAACACCATCATACGACATCATTAGCTCCAAAATAAAAAACAGCTTGTTTAATGGGAACCACATGATTAATCAATATTAGGTCTGGGTGTTTTCTATGTATAATATGTATGTATTTACCAAAAAAATTATGTAGTTACATCAGTCATGTGGTTTCCATCATACAAGCTCTGCTTAGTTTGGGACTACATAATGATGTGTGATAGTGTCCAGAATTATTTGTTTATTTATTTATTTAATAATCTCAGAAATATTATTATTTTAATAAATACATATCTCCAAGAAAGTAAAAAAGAAATTTGTCAAAACATACTTGGAGCAGAGCTTTGTACGGGTGCGAGACGTGTACAATGACTCAGAGACACAAAGAGAATTTGGAAGCATTTGACATGTAGTGCTGCAGGAGAATGGAAAGAATAAGCTGGGAAGACAAAGTAACTATTATAGAAGTTTGAGTAGAGTTGCCAAAGAGAGAATTATGTCAAAAAATATATAAAAGAAAAGAGGAAAAAATTTAGGGACACCTTATTTGACATGACAGCTTTATACGCAAAATCATAGAGGGAAAAGGAAAGAAAGGTTAGGGGAAGACCAAGGATAAATTATATTGCTACATTAAAGAGAAAGTAATTGATGACAAACATTTGTCTCACGGCGGCAATCGAATCAATCGTTATCTTCTGCCTCATCTGAGGTGTGTGTTGCTTGCACAATATAAATAAATAAATAATGCGGGACGTAATCACACAGCATCATGTAGCCCCAAACTAAGCAGAGCTTGTATTATGGGAACCACATGATTGATATACTACACATATATATATTTTTTGTAAATACATACTTATCATACATAGAAAACACCCAGACCCGACACAAATATCTACAGAACATGCAAACATTTGTCCCGCAGCGGGAATCGAACCCGCAACCTTCTGCGTCTCATCTCAGGCGGACTTTCGCCCACGGCGCCACAGAGGCCGTCAGTATAGAAACTTTATGTAATCGGAAGAGTAATTTTATTTTATTGATGACTTGCCGATGTCTTTTTTTAAAGTTTCTGCACTTTATATTACTGATCCTTATACTGTCCGTTAAAGAAAAATATTTTGTTTTTCACAAGAAACAAATGTGGAAGGAAAGGCAGGCGGAAAACTTAATTTAGGCCCGTACTTATTAGAATCATGCTCAAATTTAATAGAACAATTAGATCAATTTTAATAGAACAATTCTAAAATTATGGAGAAAGAAAAAAAATGATTTATTAATGATTGTAGATCTTGTCAAATATTTTTAAATATCAAGACATTACGTAGTACCTAAAATGCGTTAATCTTGTAATATTTGTGTGCTAGTGTGCGCTCTATGTTAATTCCATATAATTTGGATCATTTCAGAACCGAACGACGAAAGTGGCGCGAACGTTGATGCAGCAAAAATGTGGCGGGAAGATCGAGTGCAATTCAACCAGATTGCAGAGCGACTTGTACGACAAACACTTGGACTTTCTCCACCTTAACGCCGCAACCGTGGTAAATAACGGCTGGTTCCTATAATAGACGAATATCAGTATGGCCCATAGTCTACTATCATTTAAAAATATCCTATTTAGATATGTACTAAATTTTATATGATAAAAGTTTGGCATTGATAACATCATGTTGTCATATAAACACTGCGACTCTGTGTTGTACTGGACACATGTCAACTTGTGAAGCGAACTTTACCTCGTGACGCGCGTACTTGCGGCCCGAAACGGTTTACTGACCTCACAAACTGAGCCCAGTACGCAACGTATGCAATGCAACATGGAAGAGTTGGTGTGTGCACTAGTACCGCTTATGCAACTTGACCTCAGATGCTGTAGTCATTTTTAATGTGTACTACTTCTAGACACCTTCTATTCGCCTTTGATGCGCAGTGAACGTAAGATTTAGAAACACACTGGTCACACGCGTGGGATAGCATACGAACATCCCGTCCACCTTCCCCATGTCGCGATGTCACTGGACATCGCACGTCGACGTTGCGTGGGAAGCATGTGATTGCTTTGCATACGTTAAGTGTGCTTCATAGTTTTTCATATAAAATCAAGAGTCCCGGATATGTAATAGAATAGATTTATTGAACACAATACACAGAAGAGATATCATCGTGCGTTGCATACGTGGGACCAGTCTCATTCATTCTCTACACGAGTATCACATGAACTACCTGACTAAACACTATGATCTACTAAACAATCATTTATGATGCATAAATAAGAGTGCATTACAGTCCTTAGCAGCATCTGTCAATTAACTTTTGTTTGAAATGACCAGAGTTTGTATCTAAAATTTGTTTTTTTAAAATGGCAACGCTAAACGCATATTAAACTTTCCCATTATACTTTTCACACTCGTATATTATAGTAACCGGCTGCAAGCTTTTCTCACGAGAGGTGTGTGAGGTAGCAAGGTGGTGACTAGAAACGCATCAATAGCATAGCTTCATTTCGAGATGGTTAGAAAATTAAGCTATCTTATTGGTATATTTTTCATTTTCTGCCCCTTCGCAGAGTTCTTGTGGAAAACCTAGGTAGTATAATAAATGCACTTGGTATTGTATTCCGAGAAATTGTTAACGTGACACAGTGCTAAGTCACGCGTCAAATTTATTCATCATTCCCGAGCATATCTGTTTTAATTCAGCCTTCATCCATTATGCTCCACATGCGTGTTTACATGTTCACCGTTTTTGCGATGAAAAGCAAGATATTCACTTCAGACCCGATATTGCTCAATTGAACGCATAGCATAACGCATGTACAGTGTCAGAAATATAATTTGGCGGTGGCGTTTTTAGTAACAAACCTGGAACTGCGTGTTAGTTTACGGACAAAAACTTAGTGATAAAACTGCGAAATGATTGGATTTTAAAATGCCGAAAGCGATTTAAAGTGGTTCAAGAGAAACCGTAATCAATGTAACTACATTTTTTGGTTTGCGGCAAAGTGGCGCACTGCCTCGCCAAGTTATCCTTGTGGCACTGTATGAAGACGTCTTTATGCACTTAAACGGGGCTCAGTGATGTTCGATGACACGATACATGGGCATGGGCATGCACATCAAGTATGTAGCATCTGTAAGCATTTCTTCAAGCTACATGCTGTACCTGCGTGCGCCGTTGTGCTTTCAGAACTCAAAGCAATATACATTAAACCATGTTTAAGATATTTCGTTGATCGTACAGTAAGCTAAAGTCACAAGACTACAAAAATAGATTAGCCTGTTTCTACTGGCTAATTTACGCCTTCGATGATGCTGAAAGTTAATAGCCACGTGACTACGTTTTTGTACTATGTAAACTAAGAACTAACTCAAAAAAACTTCTGATCAGAACTGGTAATTAATTTAAATACACTTGTTATTGTGAAGGCAATAATATAAATAGAGCTAGTATATTTTTTTACGGATTTTGATTCAATTTCGGTTTCGCTTCAGTTTTATTGACGGGACAATAATTTATTTATTTAAGTCGTTTTCGCATTGCGAAATAATTTTCATGCACGATGAAAATACTTTCACGAAACTTGTTTCACTACTTGTACAAAAAGTACTATCATGAAAATAACAGTGTCATGAAATGAAGTCATGCTGTAATCCTGGCTCCGTGAGCATCGAAGCTTTATTTGCCATGCACATTGTCTGCACAGATGTTAATGCATAAAAGTAAAAAAAAAACTCGTTAGATAAAGATCACGATCTCAATACAATAATGCGTGGAAAATCTTGCATAGAGTCAAAAATAAACAATATATTTAACGCATGCGACCCATCGCTCGCATCGCTTTTATGTCATCCGTTCGTCCAAAAAATCAATGTCATTAAATTAATACATGCATAGTGGACGTTTACACGTGAAATTTATAGTGAAATTATTGTCGTGAAAGTAGTTTTATGCCACTACATTTGCAATGTAAATTCGACTTTACTGTAAAAAAGTCTTGACACTGTCCCATATAAGTAGTGCAAATGGTCAGAGTCGCCAGGAATAATTGTATGGCGCTACCATCGACAGCTGTGACACCGACATAAATCGGCTGGCTAGAGATAACCATCGTCCTTCTTCGTCATCCTTTCAACAGTAAAAAAAGAAGTTCCAGAGACATCCCACAAAGGACTCGCATAGTTTATAGCTATTTACGCCCACTTTTGCAGCGTTTGTGTCAATTTCTAGGCTTTCGATATATTTAAATGTAATGAATGCTTTAACCTGCCTATTTATGTCGGTGTACATGGGCTTACTGTCTCATAGGTACTAGTTTATTTAAGTAGATAAACTATTTATTAGCATATTAAAGTTATTGTATCAATTTGTAGTTTATTTTACATTTTATGTGGTTATTTGAACATTATATTGTTTTTTAATTGGATTATGTAGTAATTTATTTGTATTATCAACAAACAAACAAACATCTTCACGACTTTCTCCTCATTATGGATATCTTCAGATTTTACTCAGTACGCAAATCTATTGAGGATTAACGGGGGTAGTCAGAGGCAAGTCCGAACATTACGTTAGATACATGCCCACTTTTTGCAAGCAGCTAGCATTCCACGTAACAGGTTGCAAGCCCATCGCCGCTTTATATTATTAACACATCAACTGCAAATAATAGAGCAGAAGTAGGTAATTTTTTTAATGAGAGATCTGACTAAAAAAGGAGATCTACCATTTTGTTCTGTGAGATCTACTTAGATTCGACGACCTCTGTGGCGCAGTGGGCGAAGGTCCGCCTGTGATGCAGAAGGTTGCGGGTTCGATTCCCGCTGCGGGACAAATGTTTGCATGTTCTGCAAATATTTGTCTCGGGTCTGGATGTTTTCTATGTATGATATGTATGTATTTACAAAAAAAAATGTATCTATGTAGTATATCAATCATGTGGTTCCCATAATACAAGCTCTGCTTAGTTTGGGGCTGCATGATGCTGTGGGATTTATTCTAAGAGCTTTAACTTCTTTATTAGATAATATAGGATTTATCCAGCAAAATATATCTCAAACAAAAATCAACTTACTTACCTATTTCATTTCTAAGTAGGTAGGTATTCGTTCGTCGTTTGATTATGTAAGCATTTTATATCTTTCGTCACCCTGATTGCTTATGTTAACTATGGCTTTCTAATGTTTTGTTTTTTGTTCAGTAGGTACTTATGCAATAAATTAAACACTTCTGGCCTTATTTCGATGAATAAATTTGTGTCACCGAAATCTTTTTGGAATTTAATCGTAGTTTGAAATTGTTGCATCTTTTCTGCCATCGTGTGCGAATATTGTTTAGTTTTAGTTTTTAGTGTATTATGATTCTTTGTGACTGAAAAAAATGCTTTTGAATGCAACTGGATCTGCTAAGCTTTAGCTGAGGGCGGGCAGCGGGGAGACATGTCGTACGAGGCTGGTACCGATCTTGTGGTGTTTGATAGAGGCAGGGTGAACGCTTAAAGATACGTGGACGAAGACCTTTGAGACCATTTAATGGCGAGAACTTCAGATTAATGCACGGCAATGCTCGTTGCCATACCGGAAGACCTGTCGCTCAATGCCTCGATGAGCTCGGAATTAAAGTTTCTCTGATCTGAATCCGATAGAGCACATTTGTGACAAGCTGGTAGATTTTTTTTAAATTAAACACCGTACATTTTCAGGAGAATTTTTCGCAATATAGATTTTTTGGTATATTTTTTTTATTAATAGGGTTTTTTCAAGACTTGTAATATTATTTATTCTTTATGGTGGCTTTTAACATATCTTCCATTAAATATGGTCCTAATTTGATGATTACTGTAAACTGAAAGTGCCTATGAGTGTATATCAATGTAAAGATGTAAAGGCACCGTTTTGTTGTAAATAGGTTGATGGAATTACTATTTGACTCGCTTGCAACTTGGATTGAATGTTAAACTTTCTTTCAAGTTTAGGTATTTCGCCGAATACGGGTATTTATTTTTTGTGCGCAATTCCATGTCTTTTTCACAAAAAAATTAATACCTATTTATTAATATTATCTAATCCAAATACCTCGCTGGATTCCACTACTGGGTAAAGGCCTTTCCTTCTTCCCATACATTCTTGTCTAGTGCTTCTGACTGCTAGATATGAGAAGAGTATGCGTCGTGTTCGTCATATGCTTGGGACCTATTCGCTAGTTATTTTATGCCAATTGTATAAAATGCTGGTCCTGATATTGCACAAACATAGCGAAAACAGTTGCTCACAGTTGTTTTTTTTGGTGACGTCGGTGACTTTGGTCTTGGAGCATAGTTTGGTGTATTTTATACAGTCTGCAAATCTAATCCCGATTATAATGCTATCTAAACCTACGCAGGTACTGTATTCAGAGGGTCTACTAAAATTCTCCAATGTCGATTGCAATAGTTCAGTCGTATGTTTTTGAAATAGGGTGCGCAATGTTTGTTACGAACTTTATCGAGTACCAAACAAAACACGCAATTTCGTACTTCATTGAATTAGAGTAGACCCCCAGGTGCGTAAGTCGTAAGTCCCGTATAAATTAGTCCATCCATTTTGGAGTTTAGGTACCCGGGATAAATCATAGTGTGGGGAAAACCTATTGTTATTTATAGGGTATAACTACATATTTAAAATAGAAAGGTAGTAAAGGGTTCCAATCTCCCATCTTCGAAACCCAAGCCAACCCCAGCGGCTCGTGGAAAACCCTGCTTACAAAGAAATGTGGCTGTGGCGGCCGGCTGATAGTGGCATAGCGCAGCATAACATCGCCACAGCAGAATGAATTCCCTGACTGCCGAGGAGCAGCAGCGTTATCGGTGCAAGAAGCTGCGATCCCCAACCGGCATGCATGGCGTGGGGATTATGGGCACCCCCTTCTCGTTAGGGGAGACCTATGCAGTGGAACGATATAAGTTAGTATTGTATTTGCTGTACAGTAAAGGAAACACGTAAAATTCTCATGTAAAAGTAACCCAGTGCATCAAAAGAGCCAGCCAAAAATTATCCTCTGTTACACAGATTAGTATTGGTTGGTTGGTACACTTATCTTCATCAAAATCTGTTCACAACTTTTCTCGTTTATTTCACCCAAACTAACAGACAAAATATCAAACAGATAGTTATGGGATCAAAAATGTTTTTCGCATAGCTGGTTATAATCCACGCCGTGTTCGATGGAAAGCGGCAACATTATGGAGTGGATGGCACATTGCTTTCCCTATTCGAGAGTCTATTGAAAAATAGACCACAAATTGTGGTGGGCGATGGAGGCATTGTAATACTGGTCCTCTGGAAATCACAATGGGCGTTGCTCAGGGATCATCTGTCTCCAACTTACTTTTCTCGTTACTCCTCAGGGATCTACCAGATGCTATAGAAGTTGCCGAAATACAAATGTATGCTGATGATGTTGCAGCAATTGGTACTTCTTCTTCGGTAGCTTGCATTGAACAAAAGCTGAACGAGGTAGCAGCCCAGCTTATACAGTGGTTTAATGGGCTGGCTCTAAATCTAAGGAAGACGCACTTCCTTTCACATTAACTTATTTGGCCGCAGTGCTGTACCATTGACTGTCTCAGTAAGTGGTACAGTATTAGACCAAACCATACACTTACTACAACTTTCCTGGGTTTTGAAATTGACGCGAGCTTAAAGTGGGATAAACATGTTAACAAACTCTGTGGTAATATTGGCAGTGAGTAGTTAGCCGGCGACTGGTTGCGCCGCAATGGTGTCCCGGTGAAATATAGGGCTACGAGTCTTACGAATTTCGACTCTGCCAGCGATAGTTTAATGAGTGGCGGTACATGTACGGACTAACTGGTCGTCCTTTGAAACCCATAAGATGGCACACTCCTATAATACCCGAAACGCTGGGAAGCTGGTTGGCATAAACCCTAAGCTAACGAGATCGTCCAAACTCACCTATGTCATGGGTCCGCCCTCTATAATAGACTGCCAGTATTTGTAACTACGGCGCCTAGTCTGCCCAGCTTTAAGTCTCGCCTAAAACGCTGGCTTATTGAGCAAGCGTTTTATCTATAATGAATTTATATTTTACAAAGCACCTAAGTGAATACTTAGGTGAAACTATTCTTTTGAATGTTATTTAGTGTTTGCAGGTACTGATAATAACTATACCTACTTTAATAATCAAACTGACATGTAACCAATTTACATGTCAGTTTGATTATTAAAGTTTTAAGAACAAAATTATGAGAAGATAAATCGCAAGATCTTTATTAAATAATAAGTCAAAAAGGGTGCTTATTTATTTGAGGTGTTACAATTTTGCATATTATAAGAATACACTGTGATAATAGATCTTTGATCGTAGTGAGTGATTTAATGATAAGCAGGTGATCTGGCCGCTTTCATTCTACACCAAATGTGCGAAGGAATGCGAAGTAAGACACCGAGGTTTTGATTATCTGAAAACAACAAGATTCTTTTTAGGGTTTTGCTTACCTCAAAAGGAGAAAAGGAACCGTATTAGGAGCACTTCGATAACCGTCTGTCTGTTTGTCAGTAGGTACCCTTTTTCTTTGCGTATCGACTTGAAAATATCGAGTAACCTACAATCAGCAAGTGTAAATAAAAAAGGTCAACATAGTATCATACGTAATAAACACCCAGACCCGAGACAAATATTTGCAGATCATACAAGCATTTGTCTCGAGGTAGGAATCAAACCCGCAGCCTTCAGCGTCTTAGGCGCAATGGGCTTTAGCCAGGTTCTCACCACCACACCAGCCTATATATGTCCACTGCTGGACATAGGCCTCCCCTAATAAACGTGGTAAGGTGGATATGCCCATAATCCCCACGCTGGTCATGCGGGTTGAGAATCGCAGTGCACAGCTTCTCGCACCGCCGACGCTGCTGCCCGTGCGTCGGCGGACAGGGGACTTAGCTGTGCCGATTTAGGTTGTGCTATGCCGCAATCCACATGACAAGTAGGACACACAGATTGAAAACTTCCGTTTTCAAACATTCCGGTATGGGTCACGAGAAGAGGACGGCTACCTCGCCAGTTTAAAGTCGCTCAGCGAGCTATGGAACGAACTATGCTCGGAGTTTCTCTAAATGATGGAATCCGCAACAAAACTATTCGAAATAGAACTAAAGTTGTCGACATAGCTCAGAGAATTAGTAAGCTGACGTGGCAGTGGGCTGGCCATACCTGGGAAAATCCGTCTTCTTATAGGGGAGGCCTATGTATGTGGCAGTGGACAGAATAGACTGGTCTTGTTTCTCATCAAATGCAATATGCGGAAAAGGATGAAAATCACGTTTGATCTTGAACGGAACTGTTGATACCAGCAAAGGCGGAATGATAATACCATACGTGCCTAAAACAATTCGTACCTACTAGGTAGTAATAGTTTCATGGCAATTAGTTATTAGTTATCTGCCGAAGAACCGATAACCGTTGGGGTAAACGAGTTCTTGAGTGGAGACCGCGGCTCGGCAAACGTAGTGTAGGACGCCCTCCGGCCAGGTGGGGTGACGATCTGCGAAAGGCTGCTGGTAGAAGCTGGATGCGTCGAGCTCAGGACAGGGCGCAATGGCGCTCATTAAGGGAGGCCTATGTCCAGCAGTGGACTGCGATAGGCTGATGATGATGATGATGATGATGAATTAGTTATTAGTGGCATTGCGAGAAATTAATACCTAAAAGCCTATTTTAATCTACTTATGTATTGTATCCTGTTTAGATTAAAGCACTGGAAGAAACTTAAAGCAACTGGAAGACTGGACTGAAAATATGAAAAAAATACCTACGGGGAAACATCTTCACAAAGTCTGCTTCAAGTCTCCTTAAAATTTGATGTATAAAAGTGTTAAGCCGTGTGTGCTGTAATTTCACCGGCGCCAACTTCCAAAAACAGAAATGCTGCTTTACAGCAGAAATTGGCTAGCGTGGTAATCTCCTGAATTAACACGGCAATAGCCCTACTGACCTTGACCAACTAAAATCGTAATTAAATACCTACCGAAGCCATCGTGGTGACCCCAACCGGCATCATCCCGCCAGCCATAACTTTGATGGGGTCTTGCACGTTTATTAGAAATATGAGCGCAGTCATACGGTTCTTCGAGTTCATACATTCCCAGGGCATATCATACACAGCGTGCTTCAGGCGATCACTCTGAAATAGCAAACAACAACCAACAGTCAAAAGTTACATACATACGCATAGCCTTGACCCTACACTAGGATTTTCTGCTGTTCCGATAAATAACAGCACCCTAGCACCCAGCACCTAGTCCACTATATGGTAGAGTCCTTTTCAAGAAAGGACTCCCGCAGACGCGGCGCCCCACTATCGTGTGAAAATTAAAATAGAATGGTAATGAAATCACAAGAAAAGTTAAATCATTTTCTACATTATTGCGTGTTTTTTACGTATACTGGAAATTCGGCTTTAGTTCCGCTCATTGCCGTGGGACTTCTTTCGTGAAAAGTACTCTACCAGGCATTCAGCTCAAACAGGCCGAAACAAATTTATCATTTTTTTTCTTCTTGCGCTAACGAATTCGTGATTATGACGTGGAAGTGAGCTCGTTTCTCATAAGCCATATACAGAATCGTCACACGTCTCACGAGAGAAACGAGCTCGAGCTGTCAACCGATCGTAATTTTTTTTTAATGATAAATACTTGAAGATGGATCAAGCACATTGCCTAACTGATGTTGAGTGGTAACCATTACCTATCACAAAGCATTGCAACATAGACCACGTTTTTTGGAACGTGCTCTACGATGCAACGCTCTGCGTACATCAACTTGAGGCAAGATTATGATAAGCCTCTTGTGCCTGAGGCATGCAACAATAAAACAACTGTCCGCTCGACATGCTCAGATTGCTCAGACCTTGTAGGCAACCACGCACGCAAAATATAGCTCATAAATGGCGAAACCCATCCTCACGGAAAACGCTGTCAGCGGTTTTAAACCGCGAACTAGTCAAAAAAAGTTCATGGTTCTGTTCTGATACACTCACAGAGCTTAATCAACTAGATACGTAGGTACCTAATTACATAAAAGGTTGGAAGAGATCACCAAAAGAGATAAGACCGCCCATTTCACATTCAATATAGTTAGGGTATTGTCCTATTGGTTCTAGGTAGGTATATGTTTAATTTTGTTACATTTCTAATTGTGAAATAAAATGGCAAAAAGCATAAAAATAAATAAGTTGGTGTAAGTACAAGACTTTTCTATCTATATGTATACGATCTCTAAATAATATCTTTTTTGTTGGTTTCTACTTACCATGGAGGATATTGTTTCAAAAATGATGGACACTTGAATAAGTTGTTGAAACATCATTATGGTGAGAGGCAAATATCGAACCAACGCTTGTGTGCTCTGAAACGGAGAAAAACATGAAAATTGCAATGGCTGTCTTGCCCGTCAGTCTTGGTAGACCTCATGAAGAACCACAATCAGTGTAGTCTAATGGATGCTGCTTACGGCGAGGGTTCACACAGGACATGAGCAAGCAAGGTGTTAATTTATATTTTCATCCCCCCATCTCGGAAAGAGTAATATGTTTAAGACGCTGGACTGGAAAGGTATGGGCATAAAAATAAACGGCGAGCACATCTCACACTTGCGATTCGTTGATGACATAGTTCTAATGGCGGAGTCGCCGGAGGAGCTACAACAGATGCTGGACGGCCTAGCATCAGCCTCGCGAAAGATAGGTCTCGGCATGAGTTTGGACAAGACCAAAGTCATGGTCAATGACCGAATTGATCCGAGACCTGTCGTCGTTTTGATTCGGAGTACGTACACCTACCTCGGGCAGATATTGCAGTTGGGTAGGAACAACTTCGAGAAGGAGGCCCAGAGGAGGATTCAGCTGGGTTGGGCAGCATTTGGAAAACTACGTCGAGTCTTCTTGTCACCCATACCGCAATGGTGGAAAAAGTTTTCAATCAGTGCATCCTACCCGTCATGACACATGGAGCCGAAACGTAGACACTCACAGTACGACTAATCCGACTAATCCATCAGTTTAAAGTCGCTCAGCGAGCCGTGGAACGAGCCATGCTTAGAGTTTCTCTGAAGGATAGAATCCGCAACGAGACTATCCGACATAGAACTAAAGTTGTCGACATAGCCCAGAGAATTAGCAAGCTGAAGTGGCTGTGGGTTGGCTGCCGAAGAACCGACGAGTTACGGGCAAACGAGTACTTGAGTGGAGACCGTGGCTCGGCAAACGTAGTGTAAGACGCCCTCCGCTGGTAGAAGCTGGATGCATCGAGCTCAGAACAGGGCGCAATGGCGCTCATTAGGGGACGCCTATGTCCAGCAGTGGACTGCTATAGGCTTATGATGATGACGGTGATGATGCCATTAAAACGCAGAGACTTTATCATATCACGACAACACCATTCCACTTGGGCCTGCTTCTGAGCATCGGTGAGGTTGTGCGGCATCCAGCGTGAAACTATCCTCCTCACGCAAAGATGTACGTGTGGAATCTCCTGAAGACTTCCCGATCCAATCTGCAGTATGTGCTGAATCTCCTGATACTTAACTCGTCTATTTTCTTGAATTGAATTTTTCACTGTTAGCACGATTTCTTCCATAACAGCTGTCAAAGGATGAGGACCTTTTTCTTCATCCCCCAAAGTTAATTGACCGCGCTTGTATTCGTTAGGTTATACCAACGATACACGGTGGCCTTAGAAGGGCCTTCATCCATGAATGCCATTTGAAGTCCATCGTACGATTCGTCCGAAAATATTAGCGCGAAAATGTTCCCGGCGCAGCTCCATTGTTCAATGAGAAACAGTCTTATTATAAATTAGCTCAAATTAGCTCGCAAAAAATGTGGAGTGAAATGTTGAATTTGGAACATAACTGTTTTTACTTACAAATAATCAAATTTTCAAAATAGATTATAACTGATCTCTCATACCTGTGACACCTTCTTCTCTAAAACCTTTTTTTCACAATGCTTTCTGAGTGGGCTGGTATACCTACTGTTACTATTGTAAATCTCGATGGCCGTCAGACAAACAAAGGTTTACTAATAGTAATCAATGCAAAATCAATATTTTTATAACGTTTATGACCATGACATAACTTACCAAATCGGAACATTCCAGTAACATCAAGCATAAAGCGACCTGGTGAAATACGAAGTACATAAACAGGCACATTGCAAATGCATCTGACATTTTATCTACGAACCTGTAAGAAGTCAGAAAATGTCGAAAAACATTCATGAATTGTCCTAATTAATTTGTGAAAGTTTGTATGTTTTAGTGCATGTGGTGCTCATCAAAACATAAACAATTTTTTTATGGTAATTGAAGATGGACATGGCCCACCTAATGCTAAGTGGTAAACATTACCTATTACTAAGCATTGCATCGGAGAACACGTGCTCTACGATGCAACTCCCTGCGTTCATCAACTTGAGACATTGACAAAGTTAAAGTTCTCAGTTCGGATGTAAGTCTGCATGGCTATATGAATGTTTTTAGGGTGACGTTACCGAACCGTTCAAACGAACCCTTTGTCCGTTCGTCCGTCTGTCACAGCAAGCTGAGGACTTGAAATTTGGTATAGATTTAAAATGTACTGACTGAATAAGATTGCAAGTAAAAAATATTTTCATTTTCATCCCCAAAAGGTCCAAAAATAGGAACGTCAAAATTTCAAACTGGTGCCAATAGGTCGAGTGGCATATCATATGAAAGGGAGCAATAAGCCCAGTTTAAAGCAGTTTTATTTTATGATCAAACTTGTCCGTAAAACTACCTAGCTATCGCATGCTATTATCGTCACCTGCGGTGGGCTAGTCAACTCGCACTTAACCGGTCTTGTTTTTTCATAATATAGAGTGCAGACTTGCACAGTGGGTTCTTCAAAAACTAGGCTCCTGAAATGACTAGTGTAAGGTTGAGGAAAAAATCATTATGTAGGTGTATTGACGAGCCTTGAACCCTAGCAATGAATGTATCACGAAAGCTCTCGATCGGTGATGGAATGAATGGAAAACAACACAAACATCTCGACGCCAGTTTTTACTACTTGTAACACTGTTTTTTCAGGTTCAAAAGAACAGTGTCACAAGTAGCAGTACCTAGACTTACGCTGATATAAGCCGATGGTAATTAATACATTCTTTCAATTTCTCAGCCAGCTCAACTTGCTCATTCTCCGAGTAATGATCAGAGCCCTTGATATAATCCGAGTCATGCTTGGAGTTTTCCGATGCTGGCCTTGGGAACGTCGTCAGGATGTTCAGAAGTATCTTGAAATGACCCCATATGTGGAATACCATGATAGCTAGGAAGAGATCGAACATGGTGACGCTGCTGGCACATAGATACGACCCGTACCTGTATAAAAAGAACTTTTAATAAAACGTGCCGTAACTGTGTCGACACGGCAAGTATGTTATAGATTTTAAAATTTACGTAAATATTTAGTTTACCAACAAATTTCGCTAAACTTTACTCCCCTAGCACCCCCTAGCTCACTTAAGCTTACTCCATAGAGGCTTACTCTCAACTCATCCTTTCACCAAAGAAACCATTCTTATTTTCATAATACTAAGCCTAGTGCCTAAGAACATAAGGATAGTAGTAGGGCTCTTTGGCCTTCATCACGCCTATTAATATTACCGAGAGGCATCGTTGTGTTTGAAAAGTGTATGTGCCGATGCCGGTGAAATCACAGGCACTTGAGGCATGAGACCTTCATGCTTCTCGTTGATGGACGTAGGACGTTTTGCATCGTATAAGGTTCATTTAAATGCACAACTGGCACAACCTACGATGCAATATTTTATAGACGTTACACACATGCCACTAAAACCCAAGTTGGCACAGAAGAGGCGTTTGATAGCCGCAGGCTAAATGATTAGATGATTTGCTAAAAAATCGACGTACCAGTTAATGACTGAAGCCACAATATATCCCTTGAAACTAGTATACGCGTTAAAAGGGAACTTGAAGTAGATCGCGTGTTCGTATGTTGTGTTCACGAGGCCTTTAGTCGTCTCATACTTGCCGTTCGCGTAGTTGTTGTAAACAGGAGTGAGGTTGAACAAGAATAATGCAATAATGGTGATAGCGAACAGGTAAATAGTGAAGAAAGTCGATAGTTTGTGTACTTTTTTGAAGACCTGCAAACAGATAGGTATCTAAAAGATGCTAAAGTTTCTGCTCAATTCGTTCCAAGGTTTTGATGTGAAGTAGTGAACATACATTAATCAAAATAAGCATAGAATACGTGTGGGATAGGATAAGTAAAGTCAGAGTCCTCTCAGAAGTTATTATTAGTACATTGTGGTAGGTATAGGATATTAGTAGGATTTTCATCAGAAGTTTCATCAAACTGAGGAACCTAATAAAAACTTTGGGTAATTTTTTTGTGGAGTATGAGAGGTATTTTTCTCACAGAAAGTGTGTTAATTACCGTAATAATACCTAACCTGGAGAATATAGGTATGTCTGACTGTGAACTTACGGTCATAGCGTATTTAGTTTTGTTTTTGTGATGGACCAAGTGGATTTCCTTGACAAACACGAAGGCTACGATGGGATACTTTGTTGATATACAAAGGGTCAAGCACCTTGACTGAAATAAACAATTTAAATGTACTTAGGTGCAGGCCAGGCCAAAGTTCACCAGCATATAGAAGGACAAACTGCATGAAAACTGCCGCCGTCCGCCTGGTAGTGTGTTGGTGAAATTAGCCTTTATTTAAGTTTTTTAAAAGCTAGCTTATGCATGCGGCTTCACTCGCGTGATATCTACTCCAATAAAAAGTTGCCTACATTTTATTCCTGGTCTAGAACAATTTGTTGATTTCAGTTCAATCAATTCAGTAGTTTTAGCGTGAAGACGGAATAACATTTCAAATTTAAGAAGTATAGAATAGAATACACAAAACATTTATTTCGAAAAAGGAGGGCAGGAGGGACACTTTACAAAGGTTACATTATAGACACGAATCACAACGGTATTAACAACATAGTGCCTATAAACATAAGTGATAGCCACGGTTGATATAAAAGCCACATAAAGCCACTCTGTGCTGAAATAGAGGTTGGCTCAGCATTGGTTGAATGACGGACGCTCAGCGCTGTTTTTCAGCCAAAACCTGTATATTAATTGGCGGTACAGTCAGCATCAAACGTAGATGATTTTTGAACCTATGACTTTATTTCCAAAATATTGCAACGTAATATAATTCATACATCTATAAAACTATTTTCTATTAGTTACTTTTGAACCAGTGACTTCATTTCAATAACCTTGGTAATAGGTACCTATAGTACCTACTTCATCATCATCATAAGCAGCACATAGTAACATTATTAGCCTATTGCAGTCCACTGCTGGACATAGTATCTACTGACCTTCAAAATGCCACAATAAAATTAGATGTTTACATTCTTAAAATACGTCCATTTTTTTTTTGCAAATAATAAGTCATGTTTTTTTTAGCCTTAAAGTCATCAGGTACTTGTGGTGGTTAGGTGAATTTAGTGCCATCAGCTTAATTATGGTATATTTTTTAATCACCTATATATGGAACATTTGAGCGCTATCAAATTCTGACGCAAATTTCGATCAACAATATTGAAAGTCTGAAACTCATCATCTATTTGCTGACTGTACGAATATTTTACATCTCACTTATTTTTTTTATGAACCATTTATAATAATAGTAAAGTCCTAGTGGAGATTTTATACCTACTTTCATACATATACATAATACTTACGCAACACAATAAGTTCATCAACATAACAATATACATATGACCCAACTCCAAAAATGACATAAACTGTATGTTATCCTTCAAGTACCAAAGTCCTAAGAAGAGATAACAGAATGAAAGGATCGTGTTATACATATTGTATCCATTTCCTTCTAAAATGAATAGTTTTTCTCCTAAATGCTTTCCTGGCCATCCACTTATGAGTCTTAGGATCACCCTGAGAAACTTCATGTATCTGTAATCAAAAGGACTCGTCGTTTGTCTGTAACAAAAGGTGTAAAGCTTCCTTAGGTTATTAACATATTGCGATCCTCGGACACGACGCTCCACGCCATGTCGCATATTCTTATCTAAGTCTCTAAGTGCACAATTGTGTTTTCAGCCCATAAAGCGTTGATCATTTCTTAGTCGAGCTTGTGTGAGATTTTTATTTATGCTGTAGGTACTGTAGATATTCATACTTTGGTAGTAAGTATAGGCTAGATAGATTGAAGGAATCGTGTCCACATGCAAACTACATTTTTTGAGCACCACATTTCAATGTAAACAAGTATTCAACTTTTTATAATAAACCAACTTCAAGTAAATCACTTCATACTTCTTGCCCTAAAGAATTTTGAAAATCGGTTCACAATTGACGGAGATATTGGTGATCATAGGGCGAAAATTACAAGTGAGGATGAGGTTTTTTTGAGTTTTCCGGGAAAAGTACTAATCCCTCAGGAATAAAATGTATATGGAACTACCTGCGAAGTTATACTCTTTTAAGCAAAAAAGAATTTTGAAAATCGGTTTACAATTGAAGGAGATATCGGTGAACATACATTAAAAAGTCGAAAAAGAAGGTTCCGAAGAAATGAGAACCTCCTCCTTTTTGAAGTCGGTTAAAAATATAAATTATTGAACTTTATTTTATTATTTTGGCATTGAAACGAAGGCGGCCCTGCAAAGTTGATAATTAAGTTCTTACTCGTGCCAATCCTCCTCCGGTTTTTGATGCTTCCCCATTATTTTAGACTGTTTACCACCACCACACACAGTTCATTTTGGATTAATAGGAATAAAACTCAAGTCGTTCCCTTTTATATTTCCTTCATGCCAATTATCGTGTTAGACAACTCTATAATTTGACGATAACTATTATAACCTCATGTAATTTTATTACCAGGTAATCGCGAGTTCTATTCCTTTGTACAATATAACTACCAAAGCATTAAAAACGATTCTAATTAAAAATAGAGCTATTTTCACGGACTTTGAAAAAAGGAGGTTAACAATTCAAAACGTATGTATGTATATTATCGGAACTGCAAAATATTCACGTAAGGTAATCTTTAAGGGCTTCCAAACAAATAAACAAAATTTTATAGGATATGTACCACGAGCTCGTAAACCTAGATGCTGAAGCTAGTTAGTAATAAATAAATAAATAGGCAGCCCAATCCGCAGTAGGTAGATGAACATTTTCCCAAAGTTTGGTTGTGTGATCCTGCCCTAACACTTTCTAATTTAATACCGTAATAGCTAGTCAAAATCATCGAATTATAATTATAATAGTAATTCTTACTTGGTCAAGATAAAAGAAAATAATACAAACTCTTGTCAAGATAAAAAAAACCAAAAGAATAAAGTTTATATCCAAACTCTTTGGAAAAAAGTAGCTAGTATATTACTAAAGTTTACTAATAGTACGTCAATGTAGTATATCCATAAATAAGTGTTCTGCCACAAATTCAACCTTTAAACCTCTATTTTCTCATTACTGTGGTCCGAAAACTCGGCCATAACATAAGGCGAAGCGATACGTCGTCTGGCCGGGAGATGACCCCACCTGTAGCTAACTTACCTGCATATTGCACAAGAGCTAGTTTCATAGCTCATATTGAGAGGTCTAGGTATCCCTGTGGAGGCGGGATTGCAATGCGCAAGTCCATTTTATTAACTAGTTATTGATTCCCGTCAGTCTGGGGAAAAATCGTGCATAAATTGGGTGCGGGCGTTTTACCTGTTGAGGGGTAAGTGTGCTTTACTTTAGAATTTAGATAATTTTCAATCGTTTCCTTTATTAATCTCAATAATGAATTAATATTCAACTAGCTTTACAAATTGGTTTGTACTAAAAAACTGAGAAATTATTTTTTTGCCTCAATTCAATGTCGTGTGTCGAGCATTTAGGTGGGTACCTAAAACATAGATTATGATAATATTTTGCTTACAAGATCTTGGTTGCTTAGCAACTTCCATAAAGGCTACTTGGAAATAACAAAGGATGCTAGCTTCGTAGCTTTTACGAGTAACGTAGGTAAAGTTTGAAGTGGGCGTATTTTGCGATATAATATTAGGCTTTTTCTAGCGCGATCTTTTCATCTTTTAGAACTGCTAGTTATATTTGTAGATGAATACTTACGGATTAATCCATTTATAAACGAATTTTATTAACTGAGTAGTTATATCCCTATTATTTTTAATGGATTTCACAGATGGGTTGATTGACTAATTCCAGTATGGCCACAGGAAATAGTACCTAAAGCATTTGCATATAGCGGCGTCCTAATTGGCAGCGATCGTATAATAAAACACACATAAGTCTTTAGAGTGTCCTAATTGAAGCTTGCAAGTCATCGCGCGAGCACAGGCCAAAATTTTCATCGCACGACTAATGGTCGATTCCTATATCATACCGTTACAGATAACGCTTTGTTTTCCCTTGAAAAACTGTCAAAAATTGACAACGAGGCGTCGAAAATTTGACAGTTTTTCATGGGAAAACGAGGCGTCATCGGTAACGGTATATTATAGGAACCGGCCGTAAAACGCATCGTGTCATCGTACGATCATTGCCAATCAACGCCGCCTAAGTCTTTGTAAGATTTTCTACAGATAAATTAACATACGAACAAACGAATTTAAAACGAGTGGTTTATCCTTTGGTCAGACACTAGCTTACCTACATTTTACCCTTCAGAATTTTGGATAATTTTTTGATCGCTATTTCTTTTACAAAACAAATTAATACAGCACGTAAAAAGTGTGAATATTACAATCATGCTATACTTCCACTCACACTAACCTATTCTATTCAATAACATGTATAAGTCGAGTGAGTTAATAATGTAGTTATTAGTAGTAGTATGTAGTTATTAGTTATTTCCACGGTATTCTGAATTAAAGGGTAAGCTTATACTTGAATGTTCTAAGTGGTAACACTAACTGTCAAAGGTTTTATGTGAATTGCTACGGCGTAAATGGCGTAGGCGTAGATGTTATTACGACGCGAAGTAGCCAACGGCGTAGATTGTTCTACGCCTTCGTTTGGCTACGCCGCCGGCCGCGCCGTACCAATTATAGCTTTGTGAGCAAAAAAATCAATATTATCCATACAGGATGGGGCATAATTTTGACTCATAGAGGGCAGATACTTTTTATAGTTTAGTAAGAAAGTTTAGTTCTTTGAAAGGTACTAGGTTTATTTTTTCTACTTGTATTTGGGTAGTGGTGGACATATAAAACTAGAAATACCTATAGTTTAACTTATATTTTGATATACATGATATAACAAATTCTTCAATAACAGCTTTGATTCGATAAAATTTTCATAAATTTCTGAAGGAACACATTTGAAATCTAAGGCTTCCTTAATTCAAAAGAAAAGCAACAGGTCTAATCAAAGAGTACTGAATAAAACGTACTGAATAAAACGTAGGTAGGTTCTTTAATTTTTACAATTTCACAAAGAGCTACTGCTGGCTATTTCTGCTAAAAATCGATATTATATAAAATAGGGTGGATTTTTGAGACGGGGTAGCAAGGGCAGGCACCTTGAACTTGACTCCTAAGAACGTTTTCCGTAATTTTATGTTAAGTAATGTAAGTTACTCCATTACCTACTCCTTATTCTGCCGTATATAACATAATTTTAGAGAATCTCCAAATTCAGTTGGATGACTGGCTCCTGTCAGCTGTCCTGGAACTATATCCTCCTTTCTGTTTGAAGTTTATTTTTAGCATGATAGCGCTCCGCCGCACAACAGCCGCCTTTCGCGTTCCAATTTGAATAGGTACCTAATTCGGAACACAGTGAATAGTTACACATGGTCCAATTATGTGGCCACCTCACAGCATTTTTTTGTGGGGCTATCTAAAGAACGAAGTTTACAAAAAGATAAACGACAGTGATCAGGAGCTGAAAGATGCATCAACGAGGATTTTAAATGATATCCATCCAATAAAATTATCTGCTGCTACTTGCTCAGTACACAAGCGAGTGAATATTTTATTGGTGAAAATGGCAACTATGATTTCCTAGATTGGTAGGTACTTTTGCTTCTGGGTAGGTACAGTATGCCACTAGGCCGGCTTTGCAAAATCTCTACATTTTCTTATGCCCGCTGCATGAGGTGCCTGCGTGTAAACCTGGTCTTAATAAATGTATTTATTTAAAACTTAAAGTTGGACTATAGTTGTTATGAGAAGCTCACAACTCTGATCCAGGCTTGAAATTACATGTTTATCGGTCGATTACTCGAGAATGGTCTAGAGTTATGAACTGGCAATCAAATTGTTCCTCGAGTATTTTTATGAAGTAAAAAAACAGATGAAAATACACTATTATTGCTTAGCGGGTCTTCCTCGTGTTTTACCTGTTTTATTTTCCCGACGTTTCGATCGTTTTGCAATTAGGATGAACACGATCGGAACGTCGTCGATCGTCACAGGAGTAATCCGGTGACCACGATCGTTGTAACGCGATCGAAACTTCGGGAAACTAAAAAAGGTAAAACGCGAGGAAGACCCATTAAACAATAATAGTTATGTCTAATACTCGTGAAATTTTAAAAATACTAGATAAAAATTACCATCACATAATTTTTTTTAAGAAGATAAGAAATATTTTTACAAAATTTCAAAAAATCAACATTGACAAACTAGAAGCTTAAATAACTTATTTATTTATGCATAGGTCAAATACACTCGAGAGCAATGAATCCGGGTCACTCAAAGAATCCAAAAAATCTCGGAAAGTAAGAATGCTAGGTTAATGCAATAAATTGTATTTAATAGACAATTTAATACTCCTTAAATGAAAGTTAAAAAAATATGAGTCACCATACATTTTATTTACACAAAATTACATAATGAAAAAAAAACTGCTGATCTCTCCTTAAAACAAAAATAGGAAACATGAAATTTTTGAACTTTATGACGATTTTCTTGAATTTCAATACTTCGTATTACCTCCTCGTGCTTCCATTACTGCGTTTACGCGGTTTGGCATGCTGTACACCAAGTTCCTTATACGATTTTGGGGAATATTCTCCCATTCCTCTGTGAGAGCAATTTTGAGCTCAGGAAGCGTGATTGGGGGAGGGTTTCGTTGTTTTACGCATCTCCCTAGCTCGTCCCAAGCATGCTCGATCGGGTTGATATCCGGGCTGCGCGCTGGCCACTCCATACAAGTAATGTTCATCTCTTGAAGGTAGTCATTCACAATCCTACCTGTATGAGGTCGGGCATTGTCATGCATAAATATAGCATCCTCACCCAAATTGACCATAAATGGACCAACGTGTTCGTTGAGGATTTCTTCCACATATCTTACGCTAGTTAAAGAGCCGTTTTCTATGATCACCAGCTCTGTGCGACTTTCAGAGGAAATTCCGGCCCACACAAGTACAGACCCACCACCGTAGGCTACTTTTTCTTCGATGCATGCTTGCTTGAATCTTTCCCCTGGTCTTCTATACACTCTGTGTCTTCCATCGTGCTTGTAGAGCATAAATTTTGATTCGTCGGAGAACATAACTTTCGACCAATCTTCAATACTCCAATTTACGTGGTTCTGGGCATATCTTAGTCTTGAAATACGATGGCCACGCTCCAGTTTAGGGCCGTTTGCAGGTCTAAGGGGTTTTAAGTTAGATTCAGCAAGCCGACGTCTTACTGTCCATGCACTTGGGTTACTTCCTCCGAGGCGTCGAAACTGATTTGTGAGTTCAGTTCCTGTGAGAAAGCGATTTCGAAGCATGGTGTTCACCAAGTATCGGTCTTCTCGTGCTGTGGTACACCTAGTTCTGCCCGTTCCTGGTCTGCGTAGGTTAGAATCAGTTTCTTCGTAACGTCGGAGAACTCTTTGTACTGTTGACAGCGACACACCGACAGTCCTGGCTGTATCGCGCTGACTCCGGCCGGTTTCCACCAATGTAAGTATTCTGGTGCATTCTTCAAGTGTAAGCGACATGATTTCAGCTTGAATAATGAATATTGAGCACTATCAACCTGGTTTATGTACCAACATAAATGACAGATTACAAACAAAAGCAAAAACAAATCCTGTAATTTCGTAGTTCCATCTTCGACAGTGTTCCCTTTTCAAATTTGATTTTTTTATGATATAACTTTACAATAACTAAGAAGTTTTAATACTTTCATTTAAGGAGTATTAAATTGTCTATTAAATACAATTTATTGCATTAACCTAGCATTCTTACTTTCCGAGATTTTTTGGATTCTTTGAGTGACCCGGATTCATTGCTCTCGAGGGTACTATGAAATCAAAAACAAAGTTAATAAAAAAACAATGTTTTATAGAAATAGAAATAGAAAAAACATTTTAAATAATTTCATTGTTGTTTGGTTATCTTTATGGAGTGATGGACAACGATCTTTCCTTCTCATCAGTAAATACGCATTTAGGACCCGGTTTCGTGTTTGTACTAACTACTCGCTCGCAGCATATTTCGTCTTCATCATCACCATCAGCCTGTAGCAGTCCACTGCAGGACATAGGCCTCCCCTAATGAGCGCCATTACGCCCTGTTTTGAGTTCAACGGATCCAGCTTCTACCAGCAGCCTTACGCAAATCGTCACTCCACCTGGCTGGAGGGCAACCTACACTACGTTTGCCGAGTAAAATTTTTTTCGTCTTAGTATGATAGAACTTCGCAGAATATTATATTTCGCCGCAGCTTCCCTTTGGCTGAAGACCCTATTTATTGTCGATTGCTTGAATGCATTCATTCTACCCTCGTAATGCCATTTGTAGGGCCGGCACCCGACCTTATTCATGGTTTACTGGCCTACAACAAAAAAACAGCAAGATTATATGATGAACAAGCTTTGCATTTTACTACGGCCTAAAAAAAACTAGGACTATAGATTGGACCCAAGCATAATTTTTTAGTTTGGCAGATCATTCCAAAAATATTAGAGTAAGTCATTTGATTTCAACACTTTTAACTAGCTGGATAACTTACCTGTACCAACTAACCATGAAAGTTAGCACAACTCAACTTTAAACCGGCGGTAGATAGGAAAGTTTGCTAGGGTTTAAAGCGCGCAAAATTTTTGTCGCAACTTGTCAGGAACTGCTTTGGTAAATGGCGGCGTCTAGATGACAGCTGTCATACCACAAAATGCGAACGTATCACAGCTTGAAACGTAGTTACTATAATCGCCGCTGGAAGTCGCCGTTTTGCCGATACACACGATTGACTGCTCTAAGGTAGTTGGACTATAGTGGCCCCCTAGAATTATATAATAGTTGGTAGGTTTTACGGTACTTAAGTAATCTTTCATTAATATCTTATCTGATCATGTTTTTCGAGAATTATGAATTATAAGCATTATGTAATACAGAACATATCTACTTTAAGCTTCGACTAAAAACCCTCTGTAGCATGTAAAAAAATCACTATCAAGTTGAGATGTTATGAAAATTTTAGTTAAACTACATTTAAAGATGTTTTTATTTATATCTTCACCACTGAATATATTATTTCTGTGATAGAAGCGATGCACAGTTATAATAAAAGCTTTCTTTTAGTACAGTTGATGCACGACGCTATGTGACAATATTTTAATAATCGAATTATGTATGTAGAAGGTGTAGGTACAAGTTCCTATAGGGATGTAACTAATTTAACCTTACCTTTACCTACCTAGGAGGTACCTAGGTAGGGAAGGGCTGTGTCAGTTATTCCTACCTTTTGAAGAGTTATTAACTACTTATCTTTCTTTTCCTTCCCTTTTAGATTAAAACCACAGAATACAATCAAAGTACCTACTGCAGGACTTAATAATGGCTCAAGCCAACGCATCAAACGAAATGAAAACATTTGATAAAATGACTGTGCAAGCCAAGAATGGAGAAAAATCTAACAATGCCGGGGCTGTTGCAGAGGAGAAAACTAAAACAGCTCAGGAAGTAATGGACGATTCTGTAAGGGAGAGGGAAACTAAAAATGGGAAAAAAAATTATAAAGGAAAGGGAATTAAGAAAGGAAAGGAACCCAAGAATGTTTCGGCTGCAATAGATGATGAAAGGTCGAACGCAATTCCTGGGACAAGCTCGCACCCACAGGCTGAGGACCACGCTAAGAACGAAAAAAACAAAAAAGGGAAAACTCCTAAATATGGCAAGTACCCAAAGAAGGAAAAGAATAAGAACAGCACGTCTTCTGTAGTAGAAGAAGACAAGCCGAATCCAAAGCAAGAAATGCAAGCCCAGAAGTATGAAGGAAAAGAACGAGTCTCTAAGAAGTCCTCTCTCATCAATGATATAGAAAAAATAATGGACGACGCTATTAACTCTATTTTATCTGAAATCACTGCTGATTTCAAAGATTTCCATATTACGCAAAAAGATGCTACTTTCCTTTACGTTCATATGCATCACGAGATCAACACTCGTCTGAAGGCTTTTGGCTGGACTAAGCTAGGCAAGATGAATTGCAAAGAAATGGTGGCTGCTTACAGGACCTACCATAACAAAGCGGAAGACATCGAATTCTTGGTTGACACTTTCTATGACATAAAGTCAGGTAAGTAAAATAAAAAAATCACATTATTCATGAGGCACTTAAAGTACACTGAATCTTTAATTAGGGTCACGTTACCGAACGGGTGAAACGTACCCTTATGGTGCCGCTTTGTCCGTCAGTCTGTCACTCCTGATTATTTCAGCAACTACCTTAGCTATCAACTTGAAATTCGGGTATAGATTTAAAATGCACAAACTGAATACGAATTGCTAGTTAAAAAAAATAATAATTACATATTCTACCCAAAAGGGTCCAAAATAAACAAAATTTCAAACTGGGACCAACAGGTCAAGTGGGATATCATATCAAAGGGCTTAATTTGTACTACTCGAAACAGTTTTGTATTTATTTTTATCGTACACAGATTTAAATTAATGATAAAAAACATCAAAAAAATTATCATCCAAAAAAGCTTTGGATGAAACTGTCTCCAACTCCCTCAAATACATTGTATTAGTTAATAAAAAACTTTGTAAAAAACAAGACGTTAAAAAAATATAAGCCAAGCAAAAATATAAGTAAATTCAAATTAAAAAAAATTACGTTTCAAAGTGTTCTGAGGGCCTACCACGGGTTTTGATAGTTTTCGAAAACTTTAAAAGTTTCGGTATCTTTCCATACATTTTCGTACAGCGCCTCTAGGGAAACGTGCATGAACTACGAAAATGTATGGAAAGATCAGTGTTGCCGTTTTTTATTTGGAGAAAATGCTAAAACTTGTTGCTAAAAATGCTAAATAACTTTTAAAAATGCTAAATAAAATGCTAAAATCTATATTTTTCTTTTGAATTCCTTAGGAATTTTGAATTTTTAGGTAGCGTACAAAAAAATGTTCATCATGAAAGATGCTAAATGCGAATTTTTCAAGCTAACAGACCCGAAAATATGCTAAATTTAGCATTAAAAATGTTAAAACGGCAACACTGGGAAAGATACCGAAACTTTTAAAGTTTTCGAAAACTATCAAAACCCGTGGTAGGCCCTCTGTATGTGCTTATTGAATAATCTTATTTTGATTTTGATTTTGATATGTTTATTAAATTATACATTTTGTTATTATTGATATCACAGTCAGCCCTAAATGTTATTTTCCAGGTACCTCACTTCCACACAACAACACCACATATAATTATATCATACAAATAAAGTTTTAAGTTGTCTTGGAAAAGAAAAATATGAACTATTCAACAGGTAACTTTTGGTAGTAGGAAGTAAAATGTTAAAATTTAAATTATCACCATTTAAGGTGACGGATATAGTATAGTGAAAGACATTTTGAACGGGGTAGGGCAAGTGGACTGTATGGATGATGTTGGTTCTCCTAGGCTAGTTGTTGGTACCTACAACAGGGTTCTTCAAATGAAAATGCCAGGGTATGCAGTTCAATTAGGGCTGGCTATCGGATGAGGAGAAGCTGCGGTACCTTCGCGATTTAAAACTTGGTTTACTCGAGAATAACACTGCTGATACTAACTCGAGGTCTTCTCTCGCACGTGCCAACATCCTGGTGGCTAATCGGCATATAACGTTTTCGAGGCTTTCCATTTCGAGGTCTCTGTGGATTGTGGAGTTTCGTACGTACGGAGCAGGGGTTCTGCTGGGTCTGTAGGTTTTTCCTGGGGCGTTCTGCCAACAGAGCGTACCAGGCGGGTGCTGTGTAGGTTAGACGCGAGCGGATGTACGTCTTGTAGAGACCGAGCTTCATCTTGAGCTGGCCTGGCTCCTGGTGCTTTGGCAGAGTTCACCATGTTCTTGGTGTTTTTTGCCGTAGTGAGTCTTTGGTCTATGGTTCGGGACCAATTAATCCCCTGGTATTGAAGGATGAGGTTCTTCGGCTGTTTACGTTTCCGTGTAATGGTAACTGCTTGTGTTTTACCCACGTTCACCGACAGTCGCCACTTGGCCAACCAGGGGGGAAGTTCGTCTAGCACACTTAGCATCTTGACGGCGGCGTGGTCAAGTTTGAAGGACGTGGTGATGTACGCCGCGTCGTCAGCGTAGAGGCCCTGGCAGGGTTGCGGATTCCGTTTTGGGGAAGTCGTCAGTGAACAGTGGGTAGCAGGTTGGGGATAAGCAGCTGCTTTGAGTTACTCCGGCCTCGATTGGTCGTGCTGTTGAGGTCGTTTGCTCCACGCTTACATGGAAACTTCTACCTTGGGGGACGAGGAGACTACCATCACTACCTTCTTTGGTGTTTTGGATGTTGCGAGCTTATAGATGAGTCCAGGATGCCAGACTCGGTCGAACACATGGCATGCTCTTTCTTGTTAAGAGACACGGCCAGGTGATGCAGTACTCTGGACAATTGCAGCGTGGTACTGTGTTGCGACCGGAATCTAAACTGTTCTGGCCAAGGAGGAGTGTAAGGAGTCAGGTGAGAGAGTAGAAGGATTTCAAAAAGTTTAGAGATGCTGGATAGGACGGTGATGGGACGATAACTTTCGGGGAGATGGATGTTCTTGCCAGGCTTTATTTATTTATTTTATTTATTTATTTATTTCATAAAAACACAGGTGGGCATAACAGATTAATTCCAAAGCGCCCAGAAGATAAAGAATAGTTTTAGAAAAACAGCAATTTAAACAGAATAAATATAATAATATAATATTTGGTACCATAATTACCCGACCTCTTTTCCATGCGGTTGGGAAGTGGCCGCTGCGCAGGATTCCATTGAAGAGTCGGGCAAGTGAGGCAATGGCTTTGGGTGGGAGATGTCGGAGGGTGGCGTTTGTGATATTGTCATCCCCCAGTGCCTTTCTTGGCTTTGTCCGGAGGATGGCTCGCTTTATTTGACAAGGGGAGAAAAAGATGACAGGCTGGTCTTTATCGTCCTCTTCTCGTGCAAATAGTCTTTGACAAAGACTTCCACTTATGCTGAGTGTTCCGGGTCTTTGTCTGGGTTCGGTTTGAACTGTGATTCGAGACAGTTGGCGAAGATCTCAGCTCTGTCTGCAGCTCTGTAGCAGGGTTTACCATCTTGGTGTGTTAGCGGTCTAATCGGGGTGGGTGTATTCCTCAGCTGTCTGCAGAGTGTGTGCCCAGAGTGGGCTGGGATGCCCAGTCATCCGTCGCGTCGGCTATGCGCTTCTCCCAGGTCTTAGCACAGTCGTCCCTCAATTCTGCCTTCGCCTCTTCGCAGAGTGTGTTAAGGCGAGTCTTCTGCGCTGGGTCTCTAGACCTTTGCCAGGACGTCGTTTTCCGTTAGGAGTTTAGAGAGTTTGGCAGAGGTTTTCGGGAGTCGGTTTGGACGCGGTGGTAATTTTGCTCTTTCTAGGGCCTGTTGTATGGACATGGTAATGTCATTTGTGAGATCATCGACATCTGCAGGGGTTTGGACTGGTCTAGTTGGGGCCGATGTTTGCATGGTGTCAGAGAACTTGGCCCAGTCCGTCCCTGGCTTGGCTGGTAGTGGATTGAGGGTAATCGGTCGTGTATCGAGGATAAAAGCTCGGGTTGGTGGTCCAACTGTAGCTCGTCTAACAGTACCTCTAGCTTTGGATATTGCGGTAGGTTCTTGTATATGGCAATGTCAAGGACATCTGGTTGGCAGGCTGTTTGGTCGGGACGTCTGGGGCGGCAACTTCATACTGGTGGGCCTCTATGTATCTCTGTAGAAGGTTGCCGTCCGTGTTCCTGCAGTGAGAGTTCCAGACTGGGTGCTTGCAGTTCCAGTCCCCGGCTGCCACTATTGGGTGTTCTGGTGCTGTGGGAAGCAGTTTGTTGAGGTCATCCCTTTTTAGTGCTAGTCCCGGTGGTTTTTAGAAAGCGTACACTCTCATGGGGTTTCCGTCTGCACAGATTTCTAACCCCAGCGCCTTGATTGAGTCCAATTTTATTGCTGGGAAGGGCTGATGGATGATCCGCCTTTTAACTAGAACCATCAGACCTCGGATGGCTCTTCCATCTTCGTTTTGGTCATCCTCACGGTAGCCTTGAGCATGGTCTCGTTTATGAGGGCTATGTCTATATTCTGTTCCTGGAGTAGCAATTTCAGGAGCGGTAATTTGCTGGATCTCTTGGTGGGCATCAGGCTTTGGGCGTTCCAGAAGAGAATCCTCACTTCCTTACTTGGAAGAGTTCTATCTGAGGAACTACGTTGAGGACTATTGGGATCAGGTCTCCCCCTGTGCGGAGTATTTGGAGAATGTCTTGTGAGATCTGGAGTGCCGTGTTCAGGAGGATGAGGCGCTCACTGTCGTAGCCGTGGGTCTTCTGTGTGGGTGGTGGTGGAGGCGGTGGAAATTGGGCTCTCCGTTGACGTGGGCCCGGTGGGCGCTTGGGCTGTACCATGGGGGTTGTTCTCCCGGGAGGGGAGCAGTAGTTCGTGTGGGGGCTGCTGCTGGCGTGGCTGGCCGAGGGGGCTGCAGGGGTTGTGATAGGGGTGCAGGGGCGTCTGAGTCGGGTGGGACCCCAGTGGTGTAGGTCTTCTTCTTCCTCGTCTTCTTCTTTATCTTCTGGCCATTGAACGATCGGATGGTGGCATTGTTGGCAGGTGCCCTTAGACATTGGGTTTGTGGATTCGGAAGCAATTTGGGGGGTAGCGGCTGATGGTGGGTCCTGGCAGCTGGGGTCTTAGCAGCAGAGCGGGTTCTATCCCGCCCGCCGCGGAGTATTTGTGGCGGCAAGAGAGCCACCTCTTTTATTTCTTGCCTCTCTCTTTAAGATGGGGCACGTTTTTTTGTTGGCGGTATGCGGGCCGCCATAGTGTAGCTGTGTGTGTTCTGTTGTAGCGCCATGTTCGAGGCCCGCAGGCAACGGGTTAAAAATAAGAAATGGGGTATCAGTCAGTTTTCATTGGTCGTCAATCATCATAGCAGAGTACTCTATGTAGCATCATGCGTGAGGCCCGCAGTCAACGTGTTAAAAATAAAAATGGTATTTTAGTCCGTTTTCATTTTTCACAGTCATCTTTTGTTGGTGGAATTAGTCTTCGCGTCATTTGTGTTAGTGCAGATGAACTATCAGTGCGTTGTCTATTTAGTTCGCGCCTTGCTGTGTAGATGGCCCTATGGTGGTTTTTCATGAAGTTAAATCACAAAATGTTATTCACTTTACTATTTCCGTCACCTTAAATGGTGATAATTTATATTTTTACATTTTACTTCCTACTACCAAAAATTTCTATACCTGATGAATACCTAGTTCATATTTTTCGTTTATAGGATACCTAAAAACTTAACTTGTATGATATAATTATATGTGGTGTTGTTGTGTGGAAGTGAGGTACCTAGTGATATCAATATAATTACATTTCCTAAAATGTATATGTTTGTTAAAGTACTTCCAATTTTAATCGATATGTTTTATTGTACACCCATCACTAGCAGGTACCGCACCGTAGGTGCTCAATGGGGAATAAAATCAAATTTTATTTTTTGTTCCCATTTGAGCACCATGTCAAAATATTGATTGGTGCTCACATGAGAATACCTTTGATGCTCAAAAAATTTGGTGGTGAAACGGGAATACTCCTAATTAATCAGATTTTTTATATTAAACTTTATCAACAGAGATTCCATTAAAAACCTTTTTGAATTTATTTACGGATAAATCAATCACGTCATTTGGGATTGTTAAAAAATAGAACACATCCCTGTAATAGATTGACTAACTTTAAGGAGCCTTACAGTAGGAACAGCTACTTTATCCTTATTTCTAGTGTTAATATTATGATTGTCGCTTTTTTTAGGAAAAAATAATATGATATCGGAATATACATTAAGTTTTCATATATGTAGTGACACGGAACTGTCATAATATTTATTTCTACTAAGACAATTGATATCACTTATTTATCTTTTATATTTTTCTACGGCTTATATATGTTATGGACAAAGTGATTAATGCGGGCATTATTCATAGTGCCCGGGCAATATGAATAATGACCAGCTACTTAGGGCAAAGTGATTAATTATTACCTAAACTTCATTATTTATAATACTACGTGATCATCGGGCAATGTGATAATAAAGCTACTTTGGGGATGGAGTGAGGGGAGGGAAGCGAACTCGTGACACGCGCTAACCAATCAGAGCCCGTCATGGCGGCGTACGAACGTCCATCGCTTCACTGTTCACTACACAGCTCTCAGTTTTGCATTCCAAGCGAATACGGACGGACGCAGACGGATAATTTCGTAATTCAGTTTCGTAACTAAAGTGAAGAAAGACTAGCGAAGTTCATAAGGCATCGCTAAAAGGAAGAAATTTGTGTTTTAAATTTTGATTTAAAGTCTGAAATAAAAATAATAGTTAAATATTGTGTCTTTTATTATTCTGCCCAACAGGTGATGGGCGTTATGTATATTGGCCGGGCAATTTGATTAATTCAATAGTTCTTATCACATTGCCCTCACATATTATATGAGGGCATATTATATGATGTATAATGACCAATTAATCACATTGTCCATAACATATACACTTGCCGATAAGTTCAAAAGTTAAATTTACTTTGCAAAAGTAGTGACGTAAAACGAATTTCACGACATTAATTATTTCACTTTATTTAATCAAACAGTACCGACCACATTAGGTAGGTACCTGGCTTTTGTGGACTCTGAGAAGGCCTTTGACTCTGTCGAAACCTGGGCTGTTCTGGAATTCTTGCAGCGATGTCAAGTTAGACTATCGTTAATCGAATCTAATTATGTGTTTATTAGGTTACTACTTTTTGGCAATAAATTTATTATTATTATGTCTGTACGAAGCCGCCACCATGAGTGTCCGAGTACATGACCAGTAGTCTAAGGCCCAGGTCACACATATCGGGCAAGGACATGGCGCGGACATGGCGCGGACGTGGCACGGACGTGGCGAGGACATGGCACGGGCATGGCGCGGACATGGCTCGGACAAGACGCAGAAATGACGTGACAGAGGCACAAGTGTAGTGCAGTCTGTTGTCCGGTATCGATGTGTCAGCATGTCATCCTCAGAAGACGAAGATGCTCTTGCTCTCGTGCATACAATTAATAAATATACAGATCAGGGCCCGTACAACCCCGATTTCGAGTTAGTTGCTTCGAAAGTGAAACCCCTTCATTGGGTTATACAGTTGACGGGATTACCCTTTAATGATTTAATATTACCCTTTAATGATCTAATAAATTTAAGCGAAAGTGTAACCCGTTCCTTTTGGTTTTCAGTCGATAGGGTTAACCTCTTATGAGGTTAAACGAATGAATGGAGTTACCTCTTGATAGGTTTTTTTGAATGTTACACAATGGTTATCATTACGCCTGACACTGGGTGGGGGAATTTAGATTTTGACTCTTGATTTATGTCGTCAATCATTAGGTATAAGTTCGGATCGCTTTATTTGGTTAAAGGAAGAGCGTCACTGCATTAAAGAAAAGTTTTGAAAACATAAGGAAAGTGCTGTGTTTCAGTCAGTTTTCATTGGTCATCATCACAGAGTATGCGTTATCATATACGAGACCCGCAGTAAACAAGTTAAAAAGAAAAAAAATGGTGTTTCAGTTTTCATAAGTCATCAGTTATGTCATGACTGAGGCCCGCAGCCAACATGTTAAAAAGAAAAAAATGTGTTTCAGTCAGTTTTCATAGGGCATCATCGCAGAGTACTCTGCGTAGCGTTATTTTTTATTTTTATTGTATTTATTAGGCAAAGCCGACAGTACACATAATGAGTATTTTGTAAAGCGTTATGTCCGAGACCCGCAGTCAACGTGTTAAAAAGAAAAATATGACCTCTAAACTATTTTGAATAATAATTTTTGATTGTCACTGTCACTGTCACTCTAAAACTCAAACTCAAAACTCAACTCAAAGCTCCACTCGAAACTCATTCTACAAATTCATCTATAAATGGTTATATCTCAGGAACTACTCATCCTAGACTAGCCGTTAATTGCTCAAAAGATAGCTATTGACAAGATCTTTATTTTCAATGACATATGTCAAACTTGAATTTGCCATATCTCGAGAAGTACTCATCCTAGACTTGCCGTTACTAGCTCAAATGAGAGCTACTAATAAAATCTTAATTTTCGATTACAGCTGTCAAACTAAAAACTGTCATCGAAAATTAAGATCTTAACAATAGCTATCATGTAAGCTAGTAACGGCAAGTAAAGGATGAGTAGTTCTCGAGATATGGTCGATTTAAGTTTGACAGCTGTCATCGAAAATTAAGGTCTTGTCAATAGCTATCATTTGAGCTACTAAAGGCAAGTCTAAGATGAGTAGTTATCGAGATATGGTCGATTTAAGTTTGACAGCTGTCATTGAAAATTAAGGTCTTGTCAATAGCTATCATTTGAGCTAGTAAAGGCAAGTCTAAGATGAGTAGTTATCGAGATATGGTTGATTTAAGTTTGACAGCTGTCATCGAAAATTAAGGTCTTGTCAATAGCTATCATTTGAGCTAGTAAAAGCAAGTCTAAGATAAGTACTTCTCGAGATATGGTCGATTTAAGTTTGACAGCTGTCATCGAAAATTAAGTTCATGTCAATAGCAATCATTTGAGCTAGTAAAAGCAAGTCTAGGATGAGTAGTTCTCGAGATATGGTCGATTTAAGTTTGACAGCTGTCATCGAAAATTAAGGTCTTGTCAATAGCTATCATTTGAGCTAGTAAAAGCAAGTCTAGGATGAGTAGTTCTCGAGATATGGTCGATTTAAGTTTGACAGCTGTCATTGAAAATTTATTCCAATTTTATTATAATATAATTATTTTTGCGTAAAATAAACAATTAGTAGTCTGCATTTCCACCCTTAATGCTTAGAACACAATTACCGCAATTATTTTTAATCTTTTGACCGAAATTCTTTTCTCCATTATCTCCTATAACCCACTTATAACCCGTGTTACAATGATAAAAAGGGTAACCCTAAGGAATGGGTTTTGGAATAATACCAAAACCCAATACTATTGATAACCCTCATGATCAGATAACCTAATCAAAAGGGTTTTGAATTGTTTAACCTATCAAATAATAGTGTAAACCATACGGAGAGGGTTAACTAAACTTTTGGAAAAACCCTGCCGAAAACCTCTTCATCGGGTTACCAAATCGGGCCCTGATACAGTTGAAGAAAATACGCGCAAACGAATTTGCACAAGGATCAGCTAGTATTACCATGGGTATTACATAAAAAAATCTTAATACCGGTTTAGTTTAATCTCTTTCCGATTTCCAGCCACAATTTATCTTGAACATTTCAGTTACAATAATGGAACGACAAGCATCATAAAGCGTTGCATATTTTACAATCAATTCAAAAAATTCAATATTAAAATCGATATCGTCATTCGTCACGCATTTTTACATCACTAACGGACATATGTCGCAAGCAAGTACATACTACGAACTGGCGGCCATCTGACGCCCATCTGGCGGCGATCGGGCGCGGGCGCCGAAATGGCGCGTCATACGTCCGATCAACGACATACCGTGTGTCCTAAATTGTGCTTTATTTCCATGCATTTTGTATGAAATTTGAATGGAATAGGAAACCGCCTGTGCCATGTCTGCGCCATGTCCGTGCCCGATGAATGTGACCTCGTCGGACGCAGACAAGGCACTGGCGGTTTCTTATTCCATTCAAATTTCATACGAAATGCATGGAAATAAAGCACAATTTAGGACATACGGTATGTCGTTGATCGGACGTGCTTATGACGCGAAGTCGTCCGAGCTAAATTGTGCTTTATTTCCATGAATTTTGTATTAAATTTGAATGGAATAGGAAAGCGCCCATGCCATGCCCGCGCCAGGTCAGACAAGTGGGGCCTATACCTAAGCCTATCCAACTGCGCACTCATTTTTTAACTGACGAACTTATACTAAAACTACCACCAAACAAGATGTATAATGTGCGATAAATGCTTGTAAAGTTTATTTATCAATTTCACGTGTAATTTCGTTCCACGCCAAATTTTTTTGCTAAAGCTGAGCATGAAAGTAATTTCACGGTGTAAACGCGATGCGAAACTAGTGTCGCGAAAGTGTGTGCGTTGAGTGGATTCTTTGTTTTTTACCCTATGCGAGTTTTTTCGTGCATTATTGTATTGACACTGATGAGAAAATGATCTTTCTTGACACATCCGTACAATAAATTATAGCAAAACAAAGCTCCAATGCTCATGGAGCCATTATTACAGCATGACTGACTTTCGTGAAAGTACTTTTTACAAGTACTTAAACCAAGGTACTGAAACAAGTTTCGAGAAATTAATTTCAGCATGCATAAAACTTGTTTCATAATGTAAATTCGACTTTATAAGCTTCTTCGATGAATAATTTAAAGTTATGTAGGTATTTATTTAGCAAAGCTGACCTAGTTATAACTTCGCTTGCGCTTGCTATCTATCACCTCATAGAAAAGCACTCAGTGGTAGAGGATTGGCAATAATTGCCATCCGTATGTTACCAATTATTGCCAATCCTCTACCACTAGGTAGGTTATAAATACTAAACACTGTCATAGTTATTATGTCTTATGTTGCAATATATAATATACTGAACACTGAATACTAGCCATATATATCGCACTGCTGACCAAGCCCTTCTTGTTATTAATGTAAATATAAATATATCTACACTGAATAGGTAAAGTTAGGCTTACCTAACCACAAATGTTAAATGCGAAGGTTTGTTATCAATGTGAAATATTTGGTCCTTCTTCACGCTAAACCGGAGGCGGAGCTAGTGTTACTTAATATTGTGAATATTAGTTCAAGTTAAATGTTGTAGCTGCTTCAGCGCCAGCTCTTACCGATGCTGAACTTGATGTCGTCAACGCTAATGCAGTTGATCAAGCGGCATACAATCGTGAGCCATCCTATTTCGGTGGACCAAGCTGCTCAGGCGTGTCGAAGATCTGGAAAGGAAAGGTTGGTGCTACGCACGTTAATCGCTTCACCTGGCTTGCTGTAGGTTTGTGGAATTCACTTCTAGTCCTTATTGGGAAAGCTCGCTCTATGCCCATTTCCACATCTGCGTAATTTCATCTACATTTTTAGGGTGGAGAATTTTACCGAACCGGTCAAAAGAGCCGCCGCCTTGTCCATCCGTCCGTCTGTCTGTCACAGCTGAATAATTCAGGAACTACTTATGCTACCTACTTAAAATTTCGTATAGATTTAAAATGCACTAACTGAATAAGATTGCTAATATTTTCGTTTCATTCCCTAAAGATTCCATGATAAGAAATGTCAAAAACTTTTCATCTAAATTTTTTTTATACTGTTCGAATCAAGCCTTTTCATTTGATACCCCACTCGACCTAGCAACCTCCTCTTTTATTTTTCAACCCCCCCATGATTTCTCAAAAACTGTTTCAGGTTGGGATTTCGCTATAATGTTCATGTAAAATATAGACATAACTGCTTTAAACTGGGCTAATTGACCTCTTTCATATGATATGTCACTCGACCTATTGGCACCAGTTTGAAATTTTGACATTTCTTATTTTGGACCAACAACCCTTCCTTGCGGCCTCTGTGGCGCAGCGGGCGAAGGTCCGCCTGAGATGCAGAAGGTTGCGGGTTCGATTCCCACTGCGGAACAAATGTTTGCATGTTCTTTATATTTTTTTTGTCTCGGGTCTGGGTGTTTGCTATGTATGATATGTATGTATTTACAAAAAAACAATAATTATATGTGTAGTATATCAATCATGTGGTTCCCATAATACAAGCTCTGCTTAGTTTGGGGCTACATGATGCTGTGTGATTACGTCCCGCATTATTATTTATTTATTTATTTACAGTCGGTAAACAGTCAAATAGTAGATAACATCAAATCATTGGCCTTTTGAGGTATCCCCGTGTTGACGTTAACGAAGAATCAACCTTTACCTCGATGATGAAAATGTTTCATTCATGTATTCTCTGCCCTTGACGTCACCCGAGGTGGGCTAGTCATCTCGCACTTTACCATTGCTTAGGTAAAAGATGATCATTTCATGACGTCTTGATGATAGAATTATAAGCCTGATTTTCGATAATGTTATAAATATTCAGGGTGGGGCATAATTTTACCTCATTGAGGGCAGCCACCACCTTTTCTTTTGTATTTAGAAGGTTTTATGTTTAGGAAATTATAGGTTTATTTTGACGAAAAAAACAATGGGATTAAAAAAAAAATTGTCAGCCTAGAAAATTCCTAATTCCTAATAGGAATACTTTTCCCAAAGTAACTTACCAAATCAAATCGTAATTTTTCGCGATAATTTTAAAAAATATTTTCTATTAAATTTTTATGAAACGCCATTCGCCACAACATAGTCTATACGCAATTCGATGCAAAAGGATAATCGGTGGTATCATAATTCTGCCAACACATTATGAAATTTATTTGAAATAAGAACAGAGTATTTCCCGGCAAGTGTTCCATTTGCATACATAGACTCAATTTTGTGGCGAATGGCGTCGAAATAAACCTGTAATTTCCTAAGAACAACAACTTCTAAATACAAAAGAAAAGGTATTCAATGAGGTAAACTTTTTCCTCACCCTGTATTACGCTACAGTTGGCCTACAACAGCTGGGTATTTATAAAATATATCTTTTGTTGCAGGGTGACGATTAAGCGATAACATTGCAAAGAGATATGAAGGAATGAAGGCCTAGTACTTAATATAATTTTATTACTGCTCATTTTTTTTATATAATCGTAATATCTATTTCCGTAATATCTACCGTAATGTCTAAAAAGGATTGTCTGATATTTGCTTGCTTTTTGATAGAAAAGAGTTTATGTTTAGGCCCCGTCCAGGGCTACCTGCTGTTTTGTTTTTTTTCTACAGCAAAAATTGACATGTTGACAAAATGCAAGCTCGAAGCAATGTGCTTTGTTTGTGTGTTGTTGGAAAATACAAACACAGATGGCAATGGACTCGGGTTTTAAAATTCAGTATCTACCTCTTACTTTTAAGATGTAAACGTAACTCAGCGACTTGAAGTAGTGCAAATCGGCAGACGGCAAGGAATTAGCAATTAGAATTTAACAACGTAAAATTCACAGGTTCACCTACTGTCAAAAGGAGAGTTTGAATTCGTATGATATCCCGAAAAGGGGTAAATCTACTCCCGGTCAACATTTGTTCAGTCTTATTGAATTGTGTAGCATTTCATTCAAGAACTGGCTTGTAAGTTGCGCCATAATTTAATTCAATTGAGGCAGTCGTAGAACAGCTAATTTTATTATACTTTATCCTTGATATAATAATGATGGTATGATAATAAAACTGCTTTTAAACTAGGACATAACAAAAAGATAAGCTTAAAATGTTTGGAGAGAGTTTGTAAACGTTACCTACTATCTATTAGTCACTGAAGTTTCTCGCGACCTGTGGCCAACCATGTTGGAAATCACCTCCTTTCGGGATAACATATGAGTTCGAATTCACCTTTCAATGGTAACAAAATAACCGGTGGGCCATAAAGTCTGGTGCATTTTTAAAAACATATGAAATAAAATGTAATAATTGATGCATAAACAATTTATTTTCTATATCAAAAAAGATATGGGAAAATTAATCTTTGAAAAGAACATCATCTAAAAGATGTGATCCATCTCGTTACAAACACTCTTTGAACCTTGTCTTTAAATTATAAACACAACGCGTGGAAAAGAGGATTTTTTTTCTGGATATTGCCTTGGACTGGTCATTAGTGGTTGGATTACGCGATTGATCGAGAAACTTTCCGTAAACCGAGCTACACAACCACCCTTCCCGCGTACGTCTTTCTGGCCCACCAAAAAAATAAAATAAATTCCAAAGCAAGACCGACAACTGGAATCATAGTTATGTAAGTCCCCTGCTCTGGCTCTCCGCGCCGATTTGCACGTTTATGCGTTGATTATGTATTTTAATTGTGTTTCAGGCTCAAAAAAGGAACTGGTTCTCAGTTCAGTTGTATTATTTTTTTGAAACTGGGTGTGCTAAGCGTAGAGCTTATCAGTTGGTATTGTCTTAAAAATGGTAATTTTGGATGAATTTTGGGATGTTCCATTTAGATAAGGTTTTTATTATCATTGATATTGATGTTACTTACTTAGGTGATAGTATGTAAACTTTCTATGCCACCAGTTGGTATATAGATATATCTAATGAATTCTCCTTAATAGACCACTATCTTATATATAAAATAGAACCTATGTAACAGGTTTCTTTCTATCAATAAATACTTTTGTAGTTATCTGTAGGTATGTCAGTGGCGTAACTATAGGGTGGCAGCCGCAGGGCTGGTAAAATACCAAGAGGCCAAAGTAAAAAAAAAGTGGCCCAAGAGGCCACAAACTCAGATAACCCACAATTTTTAAATAAATGTGGTGGATGGGAGTTAGTATAAGAAATTTTAGTAACCGAAATCGTGGTGCTGGCTAATTAGGGACGCATAATGTTAAGAAACTGTGTTTTATTGAACCTGTAAATGAAGGCAGGAATGAAAATCTGAGTGGGAGCGAAAAACGAAAGAGTCTGAAGAAAAAATAAAGTGTTACCTAAAATTAGTCAGTAGGTACATACTGTAATGATGACTTTCTTGATGAAAAAATAAGTAGAACTTTTTTTTTTAAATAAACAGACTTCAAATAGGTTACTTCTTACTTCTTGCCCTAAAGAATTTTGAAAATCGGTTCACAATTGACGGAGTTGTCGGTGAACATACATAAAAAAAAGTTGAAAAAAAAGGTTCCGACGAAGTGAGTACCTACTCCTTTTTGAAGTCGGTTAATAAGTGTGCTCCGAAAGTGAAGAATTTGACGTAACTAAACAGTATGTTAACAGTTTGACAGATATAGAACCCAACACCATTTTTTTTGACACAGTTTAACAAAATTTTTTTCGGCATAGTAGGTATCAAAAGATGGAATCTTATCAAGTTTTTTGACTGATAGGTAAAGAAAGGGACCCTTCAACTTCGACAACATCCCTACTAGATCGCCATGCCGTTATGATGCTATTTTCACTTTAAAATTCCGGTTTCTTGAAGTCCAAAAAGCGCTAACAAAAACAATTCTATTAAATTGCAAATGAGATGAAAGAATTGAAGCAATTTCACTCAAGAAGAAGATCAAAAACTACAATTTCATTATGTTATTGGTTTTCCATTGCAAAATTTACAAACTATCGATGCAGCCTCTAAAGCACTTCAGTTTAAAGCAACCGATCTTTCAAAATATTATTACGTTTGAATTTTTTTCTGGAAGAATTGGAAACGTACAACAACGACATGAATTTAATAATTTAGGAACAAATTAGTGTAGCAGAAAAGGTAAAAATAAATAAATAAAACAAAGGGTTGAAGGACCCATCAATCCTGAATTTTCTAAAACTCTTCAGTGGAAGGTGAAACGTCATATTGATGAACTTTGTGAAGACGAGCGTCTTCAAGATCCGAAATGTTTATTCAAAGTGAACATATTTCATAGTACATCATTATTTATCAACTGAAATCTTAGTGATGAAATGAAATTGTTTCCAATTTACAACCTGCCACTTTGCAAAATTTTAATGTTACTGATCTATTAAAAAAAGCTCTAGAATTTGTTGAAATACTTATAAACAAAGACATATCTAAATCTGAACATATTGGCCACGGGCCTCGGATGGTATAGTTACGCCACTGCTGTAATGTAATGTAATTAAGTACTATTGTATTTGTTAGACGTAAGAATGCACAAAGGAAACGCACATCCAATAATATACGTAGCTTTTATTTTAATTCTACAATATAATTTGAGTAAACTTAAGTTATATTGTATTTTCCACATTCTATTGAATGTCCAACGATGTGTGATAGAAACTGTGCTCAAATATAATGTTGTAAAGATTTTAGGAAAAGGGTAAAGCTGCAACAACAATACAAGTGTGGCGTCTCGTGGGCGAGTCAGAATCCTATAAATCTCAAAAATAGAATTCGGCAAAATTTTATACTTACAAAAAAAGGACGCTTTAGCGGAACCGCGCGCAAAAACCTATTGGTATTGCGAGGTTTCTTTCCCGTCTTTAACCCGACAATTTATTATCTATATTGAACATAAGTACATACTTGATGCTGGCGAAATTGTGGAAAATTATGCCAGAGGCCATTGTATAAAGAATAATTAACGATTGAATGGGTCCTGGGGACCTTCGGGGAGGTGAAGCTGTAGCTTCTGTTCTACTTTATATAGAATACCTATAGGTAAATACTTTGACTCATTCACGTCACAAAAGTTTACTAATAGTAAGTCAATGATTCACTTCAAACAAAACTTCTCTGAACAAGCAGGAATAACAATAAAGCTGACGCGACACACCATCCATCTTGCTGTACAGCCCGCAGAGGACATCCAAGGACATGCACGATGCACGATGCACAACGACCGTGTGCGAAGAACTTAACAGGGATACCACACCTGTGATTACACGGAGCGAAGCAGCGAGACAAAGCTAGAAAATAATTCTGACACGTCACGACACTCCACATATTGTAAATATGCAGCTTATGGCTTTAAAGGGTAAAAATTGAAGATATTCGACAGATTTCGTTTCGAAATATTTACCTGTTGATACTTATTAAGTAGGTACAATAAACATAAAAATATTTTATGACCTATGTAAAACTATGATTTCTTTATGCTAGGTACCTATATTTATAGGCACTTAGTGATTTACCTAAAGTATTAAAAAACCTTTAAACAAAATTTACTAAAAAATTAAAATCGGAGTAAGTATAATAGGTATTTTGTTGGATTGTTGTACCATTCGAGCCCAGTTTTACATCGGTGACAAATCGGGTTTGTGATCAATACAATAACTAACTCACGATGTCACGACACACACCGGTAGGTAGCTTCTATATTTTTTGGCTGAACATTGTTCTAACTTCTAAGGTAAAATCTGTAATGGCTTTGTTCTGGTACCTGGTTGAATTAATTAATTCTTAAAGCAGCTTGTAGGTACCTACCTACAAGGAAGCAGATCAGAACCAACATTTATTTTGATAGCTTTTCTATAAAGTTACTTAGTTCCTTTACGGTGGTTATGATACAAGCAACGTTGCCAATCTGTGGGGATTTTTAGTCCGATTGGGTAATTTTTGAGGAGAGTGTTTATGTGGGGAAAATCCGGCCGAGCAAAATCGTTCAAACAAAGTACAACAATGTTGCCATACCATAGCAATATTCATGACCATCTAAAGGTATCGGGGAACCACCAGTTTATCATATTTTTCCGTCTTAATAACAGTGCAGTTCAAGAAAGATTTTTGAATTTGAAATATGCAATTAGCCTATTGCTCGTTTTACCTTTCTCAAATGCATCTGTAGAAAGAAAATTAAGCGTCCTGCATAATTTGAAAACAGAGTATCGTAATCGCCTACACGCCCCTGAAGAAACGACAAGGACCACGATCGACACTATTTTAAATTCTTAATAAGATTTATATAGACAGAGAGTCATAGGACAACACCTATTTCGAGGATCGGCCATTTTCTACCAAGGTGAGGATGTCGGTTGTTTACTGGTGCCAAAAATCTACTATTGTTTGTTCATTACCCGATTTTAAGTATTCATTGTCGTCGAAAAACTTATCAGAAGGTACCTACCACTCTTAAAAAGTCCACTTTTATACAGTTACCAAATTATAAGTAGATAGATAATCTACATAATTAAATAGTGACAAGGTACATTATACATAGGTAGGTACGTCCATGTTATTGTACTATTTAGGTACCTTTTAATGTACGTTACTAGATAGCAGTACCTACTTTTTAGACACATTCACTTAAAAGACCTATTTAGTTCTATACTCGTATTTTTAAATAATTAGATTACCTACGTATAAATAAGTTGTTTGTTACGCCTAATTAATCAATTTGATATGTCGATGATTACATGATCAGTTAGGTACCACACAAATTAAAAGTAGGTACTAGAATTACTTAGTACCTACCTATAATTTAAGTACCTATTAACATAATTAAATAAATAATTATGTACGACCGAATTGATTTATTGTGACCTAGATATTTAAGTAGGTAGATACTTAAAATGTCAACCCATGAAGTTTCTTCAATACAATAAAAATGAGAATGTAGTACATGTATGTAGCATGAATATAAATATAATTATGTAGTAAATAATACTGTTAGTTTTATTAAAATTATAGATTAGTTAAAACTGGAGGAATGTTCGTCGTGAAAATATTTGAGACTCACTTTCACAGACTCATGATGTTTTTTCTTCATAAATATGTACTACCCAGTTACATAGAGAGCCTATGGCCTACCTAGTAGGATTTTTACACAGTTTCAATCCGACGGTCGTGGGTTTGAATCCCAGCCGTGCCACGCCATGCACCAAGTGTGGAATTCGATGGCGTACCCCAGAGCTAAAATTTCAAAGGCATGCGCCATTATAAGCGTCGATAGCAATGGGCTGTTTTTTTTGCCATCTGACAACGTTATGGACTAGCGGCAAGCGCAGACGGCGCTCGATTAATTATGGCAAACCATAGTTAAGACAGTCTTCTTATGACAGACTACCGCATTACAAATAGTATGAAGACGCGCACACTGCGACAAAGACGTCCCATAGTCAAAGACGTCTACAAAACAGCACGACAAGTCTGACTAGCGACTGTCGGCTGTGTTGCCGGCAGCTAAACAGAAAAAAATCCGAACCCAAAGTCAAAATAGTCCGAAATGCAACAAAAAATCATAACCCAGTCATACGTCATACGTAAGTCATACCTATCTGAAGTTGAATCACGGTGGGGATTATGAGTCGATTATTTTCTTCTTGTTTCACAATCTCCACTAGTGGGCCAGACCTGGTGGGGAATAGGGAATGATCCGCAACGGTGACGTACCCCGACGACGACGTAAGGGTTGAAAGTATTGAAATGTTGAAGTGTTGATTGTCGGTCGTGGGCGGACACACTAAATCCTATCCTTACAAATTTATTTAATGGGTAAATTAACTTCTTTGTTTCGATCCTCGGCCATCATCATGAAATTTAGCATACACATTTCAGGTGTACAGAAAAGGACAAAGGCCTTACCAAAAAGTATTGTTCCCGCGAGGGATAGTAAAATAACTTTAAATGCGAATGAAGCCGTGGGTAAAAGCTTGTATGTTATATAGAAAATATAAAGATCAGGGTCTGATGATGAAGCAAGAAAGAGAAATTAAGATTTTTGGAGGTTTCTTTTAAATAGGTACCTACCTAGTGAAATTACAGAACGGACTATTTTGACCTTGGGTTCAGATCTTTTTCTGTTTGACTGCCGGCAGCACTGAGCCGATAGTCGCTAGTCAGACTTGTCGTCGTGCTGTCATGTAGACGTCTTTGACTATGAGACGTCTTTGTGTGCCCGTCTTCATACTATTTGTAATGCGATAGTCTGTATTAAGACTGTCTTGACTATGGTGTGCGCTCTTTTAGTTATTTTTTATTTGGCTGGTGACCTTGACACACAACTTGCGCCGCGTAGCATAATTATTTAGTAGATTACCTTTTGGTACTTATTAGTATGGCCAAAGTACAGGGATTTTTTTAGTATATATAGGTAGGTAGGTACCAAGCTACTTACCTACTATCAACTGCTATAAAGACGGTTGTTGATTTGTTGGGAGGGAGTTAGACAGCCTGTACGATAAATCTGTAGCGCAGATTTCACCTGTTGGGTCACGAACTCTAGCCAACCACACGTTGCCACCTAGTTGCTGTAGTTAAAGACAAAGCGTTCCGTGAAAGTTTATGTAGGTAGGTAGGTACCCTTACTTACTTATTTACTTACTTACTAATGTGCTACTTACTCTAAATACTACATATGCAGGTCACCTAGTTGGATTAATATGAAAGTGATGTGATTTAACTTCGTAACGTAATTTGTACCTTGCGTCAAGCCACATGGTACGAGTAGGTGTAGGTGTACCTAACATATTATTTAGACCTGATTTCGGATCTTTTTCTGTTTGACTGCCGGCAACACTGAAGACAGTCGTGTTTCAGTGTACGCAGCATGATAGACAAAACAGTTTCGTTTTTGTTCGCTTAAAGTCAAGTCTGTCTTAGGACTGTCTTGACTATGGTGTGCGCTCAGCCTAAAAAGTTAGGTTGGGGCAGAGCTAAAGGGCACCACTAAGGTACGAACCTCGGCTTGGGCTATTGCCAGTTTTATGGGAGTAGGAGTACGCCTGGAGGATGCTGAGGAGAGGACTCGTGGGCCCCGCCGGCGGGGTCGGTGTTATCTGTGAAGTGTTTGTTAAAAATAAAAAAATTGCCTGAAGAACTTAAAGTATTAGATGGAACCATATTCAAGGAAAAGTTAAATAATTGGTTCCTAATTATTTAATTTTTATAGCCTAAATGAATAGTGAAATAATTAGTTTTGCTGTAACGACACTCAATTTATATTAGCATGCCTGCATGCAGGCTGAATACTTCTAAGATCTAACATAGCTATAAAGACCTAATTAGAAAATAATTTAATGTATTCTATTAAATAAACATTAGAATCTTGAATCTTTTCTCTGTCGCGGAGATGTCATCTCCAGGTTAGCGGAGCTTATGTCGTCTGAATAGGCAAGGTCGTGTCTTGCTCGACATCGACAGTTCGACACATGGATGGAATGCTAAACTGTTGCAAAAGTGGCATGTAGCGAATATTATGTTTTTTGGACTTGCCCCTTACCTTACCATCTTTTCTCTTCTTCTACCTACCTTAAATAACTACCTTCTTTACCTTTGACTTGGTATCTTCCTTAGACTTAAGTACTTGGGTACCTTCTTTACCTTTGACTTGGTATCTTCGTTAGGTACCATAATTAAGTACCTTCAGAGCAATATCTGAACTCTTGAAGATATCTTAATGGGGAAAAAGTTCGTGATGTTTCTTTTTATCTAGTAGGTAGGTACCTACTACTAATGTACCTTAGTAGGTACCTACTTTACGCGCGAGTTGAGTTGTGCGTAGCCCAGAGAGCGTAGCTAATCATAAGGACCTACGTCACATGTTCTTAAAGGTTGATACGCGGAACATTGACATAGGTACATATACATCCAACAACAAACTGCATGTTACTAAATATAAAGTATCAACCAACAGTACGGTACCTCCCTAAAATTAACCTTCCTAGGTTAGGTTTAAGTTGAACCTGCCCTGCCTGAAAAAGAAAAAAAAATCCAACCTCTTTGGCACTGCCTACTAACTTTCCCATGCATGCAAGTAGCTACACGCCTAATAAAGTATGTTCCGGCCCCAGCCACCCACCAGCACATAAGTGCCTACCTACAGCAAAATATGGAGCGTGTTAGGCTTCTGTAGTACGGACAATAATGGTACTAAAAAGTACCACACTAGTTCGATCCCCAAACTGCATGCCTAGCGTGGGGATTATGTGCATATCCCCCTCCTTAGGGTAGGCCTAGGTCCAGCTGTGGACTAATAATACATTTTTTGCGCACGTTGGATCGCTGGGGACTTTTAACATTTCATTTATAATGATGTTCCTAACATTCGTACCATTTGCCAATGATTGTAGCCTTGAATTTTTATTTTTACTTGTATTGTATACCGATGTTCGTTGCAAATAAATTATGAATCAAATTTTCTAAATTCTCGATTGAGCTTAAATTTTAGCATAGCAGTCCACGGCTGGACATGGCCTCCCCTAATGAGCGCCGTTGCCCTGTTCTCAGCTCGACGCAATCAGCTTCAACAGCCTTCAAGCAAGCCTTTCGAAGAATGTCACTCCACCTGGCCATAGGGTGTCCTACACTACGGAAGCTAGTAAAGAACAAAAACAACATAGATTCATCATCATTTATTACTTTTCCATAATTTCTGGTAAGTCCCTATCGCTCTCCTGATCAAAATAATCTTCTGGGATCACATAATCATCTGGAGGTCGCATTGGTCCATACATCTTGACATTACCATCTTTCCCACTGGGACTATCTTTAGATGTATCTTTTGCCTTGTTTAGACAACTAGAGCTATTCGATATTTCTTTGCTATCTGTATCGTCACTCCGAATTGCGGGTTCACTTTTTCCACTACTAGGGTTATTTGTATGAATGTTTTTACTTCTAGATAGTTCATTCTCACTTGATAATTTGTTATCAGGTATTTTATTATCTTTACTTTTATTCGTATCTTTAGTTTTTTTACTTGATTGTGCTGTTTCACTTTCTCTGTTAGGTTTAGTATCTTCTTTACTTCTAGAATCATCCTCGTCTGAGTCAACTTCCTCTACAAACTCTTCTTCATCCCGTGATACTTGCTTAGGAACAGGTTTTTTATCTGTGTCCGTTTTTAATTTAATTCTGAAATGAAAAAAAAAAAAACATGTTAATCGAATTTATTTATCTTACTTCGATATTCCTTCCTCCTGAGGCAGCTAAGTGGAGTAAGGAAGTAAGGTAATGGCCAACTCTGGTGTCTGAGTTACCGACTGAAGCCGAGACTAAGATCTTAACGAGCCTTCCGAAGCACGAAAGCGCTCAGGAGCCTGATTCTGACGATTCGATATATTTGATTCTATTAGATATATATCACGGAAACTGTCAAAACTGTATGAAAATTGACAGTTCTCTCGATATATATCTAAAAGAATCAAATATATCACGGAAACTGTCAAAACTGTATGAAAATTGACAGTTCTCTCTATATATATCTAAAAGAATGAAATATATCGAATAGTTAGAAACAGGCCTCAGATCTAAATGCCCCTCACTATAATATTAACTGTTATTATTATTAGATGCGTCGAGCTGAGGACAGGGCGCAATAGGGATCATTTGGAGAGGCCTATGTCCAGCAGTGGCCTATGACTGCATAGGCTGAAGACAAAGATGATGGGGATAATATGAGTGTGTTTGTAAGGTTGTTCCCTCTTAACTCCTATGTTATTCTAGACGAGGTATTACATATAGGCTTTTAATCCGGCTACCATGACACTCGCGCGAAAAAGTTAAAATAATAAAATTGTTTTAAACCTTTTCCCGTAGACAACTGAATTGCTGATTTTGATTCGTTTATCATCTTTCTTGATAAGTGGTGGCAAATGTGCCGGTCGCGCTAACTCTGCCAACCTTTGCGTTTTGGATAGCTCGCCTTTGAGCTTCTGTAGTGTCATCTGAAACAATGACATTAATTAATATTAGGGAAAACATTATATTTTATCTACTTGTCGAAGTTGTGACTAGACTTCATATACGACTTCTTAAGAATGCGGTGAACCTCGCTCGCAACTTCAATTCGAGGCGGGGATAGGATATCGCATTTTTATTTTTTATTTTTTTTCACAAAATAGTCAAGCGTTTGATAACTATCACACCTGAAACAGGTGAAGATGTGGTCTAGGATGGAGCACGCTTGCCTAGAAGGCACCGATTAACTCTGGATTTGAAGACTCCGAGATTGTACTGATCCGGGAAAACAGACGCCGGAAGCAAGTTCCACTCCTCACTAGTACTAACAATAAACGTGGAAGCGGGGCTGTTTAGCTGATGGATGATTCAGCCGTGCGGGCGGGATAGCAATATTGGCCGTTTCTAAGAATTTGGTTGTGTTCCGTAATACCAAAAATGATAGCTGGAAACTTGTATGCTTTACAAAATATTGCTATTCTGTAACTAGATCATATAAGCCATGTTCTTTAATAAAAAACACGTAAGATATTGTTGTTTTCAATACGAAACAAAGAGGAAGAAAAGTGGTCAATTTTGGCATAAAAATGGGCAAAATGCTATTGGCTTTTATTGCATTTTCGGTAAGTATTTTGTAAAAAAAACCTATCTAGGAACCTAGCTACATACTATTGGAATACAAATAATACAATAATATGGTGGAAATATGCTTGAATTAGAAAACATTTTGGTATTACGTTTGTATGGGCAATTTGTCCTCCGGAGGCCCCTTAAGGCGACTATAAGGGTCAAACCTCCCTCTCGCTCGCACTATTCAACATATTTGAAGATATAAAATCATTTAATGTAGCTATGCAAAATAGCAAACCTTCACGGCCTAGAAAATAACAATACAACGGTTCAGCGATGATCTGTAAAAGGCTGCTGGTAAAAGCTGGATGATTCGAGCTGAGTTCAGGGCGCAATGGCGCTCATTAGGGGAGGCCTGTGTACAGCGGTGGACTGCTATAAGCTGATGATGATGATCGACTTATTTTATTTCATTTTATTTAGTAAGTTTATCAACGACTGTTACAACGATACAATATATAGGTAAATAATACTGTAGGCATACATAAACCACACCACACCAGCCTATATCAGTCCACTGCTGGACATAGGCCTCCCCTAATATAGGGGGATATGCCCATAATCCCCACGCTGGGCATGCGTGTTGGGGATCGCAGGGAACAGCTTCTCGCACCACCGACGCTGCTGCCCGTCGGTGGCCAGGGTATTTAGCTGTGTCGATGTAGACTGTGCTATGCCGCAATCAGCCGGCTGCCAGAGCCCCGTTCGTTGTTTAGCAGGGTGCACCACGTGCAGGTGAGGTTGGCTTGGGTTCCGAAGATGGGGGTTGGTACCCCGTACACCCAGGCATACATAAAGTTACAAGGTAATTGCACAATCACTTATAGGTAAACACTGCTTCACTGACTGCATTGCAAACTTACTTTGCTAGTTGAGATTTCCGCCTTCACACTCATACTAGGCGCAGCGAGTGTTGCCATATACACATCTAAGTCGTCTCCCTCGTTGTCTGTATGTCTGCGTGTCTTGATGCTCTCTCTTAACCGTTCTAAGGTCCTCTCTTCAGCTTTTATCTTGGATTCTAGATCTGAGATCTGTTTTTGCTGTAAGAAGATATTTTAATTTAGTGCTAAATTTAAATAATGAAGGCAGGATGTAATGACGCTCATTAGGAAACGCCTATGTCTAGCAGTGGGCTGCTATAGATTATTTAATAAAGAATGCTGGAAATTTTTCACATCAGATTGCCTCAAAGTAAAAAGTCAAGTACCAAAAGTTTCTGAGATAGTGGGAACTACACTGTATGGAAAAAAAATCGTGGGTATTACAAAAACTTTGCGTTTATTAAATAATTATTTCTCAAACATGCTTGGAAATGTGGACATTATTTTGACAACCTTAGAGATAAATCGAAATTGTACTGGCCAAATACATGCGAGCAGCAGCCGGCAAAAGATGTATGAAAATACATATCAACCGTGTTAAGCGGCCAAATAAATTACTATGTAAACTATCTGTCGTGTAATTTAAAAATGGGACGATATTTTACTTCGAAACATGGTACTAAGGAGGTAACTAAATAAAGATTTTATTTAAAATTCGAACTAGCTTGCAAATAGAAAGTTGTTTTTTGAAAAATGTACAAGTTCTGCCAAGTAATTACTTAGCTTCAATTTCCGTGCATTATTTGAAAAACTACTATACAAGCCAGGCATTGATGGAATCACGTATGTGTGCCTCGGCTTCGCCTCGGCCCACATTTACGCCGCTACAGTAATGTACTATAAATTGTACTATTCGAGACACACAGCGCTAGCAACCAACTGAGACATCAAGTCATAATTATTGCCACAACAAAAAAATATGAACTAATTGTGTTGCAAGCTTAACCTTAGTAGTTCACACAAGATTCATTTTGTATGTTTAGACTGGTCTACTACTGATATATTATACTATACTTTAAATACTCTTTTTTAAATTCATAAGTATCTATTGATACTCCACTGTTTATCTATAAGTACAAGGTATATTTGAATTCTTATATTATCTCGAAAAAAACGTTGTAAGAACCTCGGTTATTATTTTTCTTTTAAAATAGTATTTATCTTTGTGATTTGCAGCCCCAAAATTAAAGTAGATCTTCAATTATTTTTATTTTTATTGAAAAGATCATCAACTTCAAAATATACAACAAAAAACAGAGTACCTTATTTCATTAAGTTATACAATATAATAAAGGTATCTTTCCAACTAAACTCTTATTAATGAACTACTTAATACTACTCATTTATAGTCTAAGAGCCGGTGTACATCGACCTTCACCCATTAGATAATTGGTTGAGACATATTTTTTATCAAATATAATTTATTAACAAACATGCCTATGATAACTTGACTATCGAAAAGTGTTCAAAACTATTTTTTATTGAATTAATTAATTGAATGTTCGATTTTTTGCAGACAAGCATATACAATTAGTTTTGTAATTAAAATATCTTACATAAGATATCAATTTCGATTGGTTAACAGATCGGTGTCGTTACCTATATTGACTTACCTGTTCACATCTACTTGTCCGGTAGCCATGCACAGAAATAAGAAGGCAAGCCTACCTAGGCATATTCTGCATTAAAAACTATCAGTTGAGATGAAATTCATTCTGTTATGAAAAGAGTGAAGGTGATGAGATAAAAGAACATTGATAAAAAAATAATTCAATTAAAAATAGCTATGAACACTTTTCGATATGCAAGTTATCATAGGCATGTTTGTTGATAAATTATATTTGATAAAAAATATCTCTCATCAAGTTATCTGAAGTTATCTGATAATGAATTATCATCAAAGCTTAACAAAAACGCAGCGCGTAGTTATCAATGGGTATAATTCAGACATAATCAAAGTCACTTCCGGCGTTGCACAGGGGTCAATTATTGGGCCACTGCTTTTTGTTCTTTTTGTTAATGACATTGATAGCTGCTTTAAATATACTTACTATACTTTAATACACTTTAAAATGTATCTTAGTTTACCCAACAACATCTTAGAATAAGTATACATTTAATTAGGCAAAGAGTGTAATTGTTTGTTACCCCAAATAAATAAAATAAAATAAAACTAAAGTATTACCTACCAATTGTTCATAAGTGAGAGGTCCTCCCTCCTTCGGCAGAGCTCCATGTCTCAGCATCCTGCCCTGCCGTTTCTTCTCCACCTGCCCGGTGCGGTCCAAGTAGTTATCATCATCTGAGTCGTAGTAATCATCCGCGCTCCAATCACGCTCTTTGCGACGCCGTGATTCTAAAAACATGTTTTACATTTACCACTTGTGTCCCTCCGCTGCGCGCTCCCTAACCCTCTTAAGACTATACGGGTCAAACCTCCCTCTCGCTCGCATTATTCAACATTTTTGAAGATATTAAACTTCACGGAAAATAACAATACAAAGGTTCAGCAAGAATATCATGTTGAACCCAACACGTTTTCCTACCAAAAAAATTGCGACAAAATTGATCACATTGGTGCAAGTTTTTTGGTAAGAAAACGTCATAGAATCAAAATGATATTATTGCTGAACCTTTGTATTGTTATTTTCTAGGCCGTGAAGGTTTGCTATTTTGCATACCTACATTCAATGATTTTATATCTTCAAAGATGTTGATTAGTGCGAGCGAGAGGGAGGTTTGACATCGGAGGTTGAAAAAAGCCTCTCAAATTTAATATAAATTAATAATTTCAACTTTTCGAAGAACTTTTATGTTACCTAGGTTCCATTCCAGCATTGTATTCATAAATAAGCTTGTGTTATGTTGTTGTAGGCTAGGTAGCTATGGTACAAATTTGCAGATAAATACCCATTAAACTAGTACACTCACCATGTTTCGCCTGCCTTAATAATCCTGCCCTATCCAATATCCTGCAAGCCTCTAACGCGCACGCGATAACAGCTTCCTTCTTCTTCCCAGTGTGTATCGCTTCGGCGATCACAGGGCGCCCTCTAGCATCGTCTATAGGCAACTCTACTCTGCAAATCACACAAAAATGTAAAGCTTATAGATGTTTTTATTTTATTTTTTATGTTACTTGAAGATGGAACAAGCTGTTGGACCACCTGACGTTGAGTGGTAACTATTGAGTATTACCTATCACAAAGCATTGCATCGTAGATCACGTTTTTTTGGAACGTACTCTACGAAGGCGGCATGAAGATGATAAGCCTCTTTTGCCTGTAATTTCACCGGCACCCATACCCTTCAAACCGAAACACAGCACAGCTGCTTTTCGGCAGAAATAGACATGGTGGCAATACTTCCCCATACGAGCCCTCCACAAAGAACTCTACAACTCCTTTTTGTTTTGTTTGCAGGAGTAAGCAACTCGTAATAATATGCAATTATAACAAGTGACTTCCTTGCATATAGCGTTACTTACTTGCATATAAATTGTCCTTGTCCTCTCTCTTCACAATCGTATTGTAACTCATGACCTTCTCTCTCAAAGTACCCTCTTAAAGTCTTCTTAGGATCCGTTAAGTATAGCTCCTCGTTGGTTGTGACAGCGAAGGGATTTTCAGATAAATCCGTCTCATCCTCAGCGTCTTCGCCTGTCAAAGTTATATTTATATATTTATATTTTATTTATTAAGTAAACTTTTAACAAAACTCTGGTTAGTAATGTCTTAAAACCTATGTTAGGGTTGTCTAGACACTAGGTTCTCGATAAAGACAAATAAAAGTACCTACAGAATGAGAAACACAACTAGGCCGGGAAGGGAACAAAATACAAAGTAAAAGTAACATTGGCACGTAAAAAGCGAGCGCACGCGCACAAAATACACAGGACCGTAAACAGGACCCGTAAAGTGCGAGCGTGGATATCATAGATTGAGAAAGAGTGAGGGAAATATATAGTTATTCTCACTCACACTCGATGTATGAAGAGGGGTAGGACTTTTTCTAACCCTCTTCATACTTCGCTTTTTTATAGGGAGTTGCATCCACGTCGCTGACCACCATAAAGACAAGTATTTGCAGATCATAAAAACATTTGTCTCAGGAAAGATGTCAAACCCGCAATCTTCTGATTCTCAGGCGGGCCTTGAGCCACTCAGTGCGTTACAGAGGTGATCTTTGCGTAGTAGTGATATAAAAATACGAACCCATTCCCCAATCAATGCCTTGCTCTTCCCTCTTCCTTTCTTCTTCCAATTTCTGCCTCTCCCTCTGCTCTTTGGCCTCCTGTATCATTCTGTCTCGTTCTATCTTCATATCTTTCGCTCTCTGTTTGATCTCGGTGACGGATAGTTCTGACTCCCCTTCGCAATCGAAATCTGGGCCCTGAAAACACAATAAATCTTTGGCTTTTGCCATCAAGTCTAGATGCACACAGCATCAAGCGGTAACTTTTCGATTGGACTTGCTCATGGCTCATTTGGTAGTGAGTGCATGGTAACGTATTTTTACTAACTGATTCTGCATTCTACACAGCCTCGGCTTTTCTTGATTACGTGCAACTCATTGTATTTCATTTTAACTTCGAAAACGAATAAATTTCTGTATATCTCAGTACCAGTCGTTTAAGTAACTTAAATACGCACTCAAACTTAACTTCAATCTAACAGTGGACAGTCTAAAGGGACTGTTCAGTGTAAATTAAGGTATATAAAGATTTTTCATTAATTAATTCATTTATCCAGTTTAAAGTTTCAATGCGCCCTCACCGTAAGAATATACGTCCTCGTACTATTTCCAAACTTAATCTGATGTCCAACCCTAACTCTGCTAAAATGAGACATTTTCAGTTTATCCTTGTTTAGATACGTTCCGTGAGTGCTACCGAGGTCGTACAGATACCATCCTGATGCAGGCTCGTCAGCTTCTGCAAAGGCTTTGTATTGAAGTATGCAGTGATATCTGTGAACAAATCATTCATACTAATATCATAAATTCGAAATTTTGTGTATGACTATGTTTGTTCCCACTTAACTCCGTAACGGCTGAACGGATTTTGATGAAACTATGTATATTCCAGTACATCATTTGTGACCTGGATTAACGCATAGACTACTTTACAAACGGGTACCACGCGAGCAAAACCGCGGGCCGGAGCTAGTTAAAGCTTGATAAATAAATGATCTTAGATTATCAGTCAAACAGCATCATCTAGCTCTACACTAAGCACAGCTTTTTTAATTGAATGACTTTTCAGTCGTCAATCAAAATTTATGTAGTACAAATTTCGCTTACTCACTTCTCTGACCAGTTCAATAAGTTGCATTAAAAAAACGGGCTAACGTAAAACAAAAAAATATGCATATACATAGTAAGCACTGCAAGATGTTTTAAAAGACGAGATATTTGGTAAAAACCCCGTTAACCCTCTTCTCCGACGAGTTCAACAAATTGCATACATGTGCACTACCTCTCTTAGACTAATCTGTGAGCGGGACTCACAGATTGACCTAAAATTAGAGATCTAAACGTGTTAACCTGTTATTAAAAAAATAAACAAATGTAAAATAAATGTTAAAAGTCTATCTGCAGCTTTAGAAATTTACCTGGATATCGTAGGATGTGCCATCACCACATCGCAGTCAGGCAGTCGTCCGAACACATAATATGGCTGTTGTGTTAGATCCAAATGCTCCAGTATAATTCCTGACTTCAACACATCTAGTCCATATTCTGATCCTACAACAAACAACGTTATTTGGAGTCCAAACTCTCTTGAAAACTAACAAATAGGCTCTAGTGAATGTAGCAACCGGCACAGCTCCGTGGTACCAGCATACCCAGTTTGGGGACTGTTATGTATGTACAAAGGGATACATTATCTATGGTTAGGTTGGGTCCCCTGGTTTATAAACCCTTAGTTATTCACACCTAAAAACTTACGTAAGTACTCGCGTGGGGTGCTTTATACCCCGGTTTACGAGTTAGAAAAAACTTCAAAATCAAAATTATGTTTCTGGTATTCTTTTGATGTATAGATAGATAGATAATTTTTTTATTGTACACCAAATTAAAAAATATAATTTGCAGAAACTTAACAATTTAAAAAAAAAGGTACAATCGGGCGGTCTTATCGCTAATAGCGATCTCTTCCAGACAACCTTTGGATGGAGAGGATAGCACGATAAACAAAAGACTTATCAATGAACTAACAGATAAACTATCCGTTAACTAACAGATAAACTCTTTTAGAAACAGATAATGTCATAAACTTTTTTTTTAAATATTTTTTTATAGGAACTAGTTTTCTTTGGTGAACTTCTGACATATTTAAAAACATGGTCAATTAAGTTGATGACATTTATTACATAATGTATTGGGTTTTTGGTCTCTTATTTTTGGACAAATATGGTCAGGAAAAAAAGAGGAAATTTTGAAGGAAACTAATGTCCATTGAATGTTTACATGCGTTAGGTGATTAACTAAATTTAAATGCAATGAATAAAATGTATAATTTACTCTATGTAAACACTCGCGTGGGGTGTTTTCTAGCCTCAACCGTATGCAACAGAGTGCTGTTAGTGACCAAATAATTGTGCTGTTTTTAGGAAACTATAAAAAAAAATTGCACTGTAAATTCAAAAGTCTAATAATTATAAAGTACTGAAAGTAAAACATACCATGCAAGTAATTAAGGGTTAACAATAGTGACGAGTCAAACTGGATCAAAGACAATATCGAGAATTTGGCTGGAAAATTTTAGCTCTACAAAGACAATCAGGAAACGTACTGGGAACAATTGTTTTTAGCATTAGATGAAGCAGGACCAGTGGATAACATTGGGGAAACCACAATGTTTTTCATTTCCAACAAGTATTGTGTAACTAACTTAAGCTGATTTGTGTGTTTATTATTTTACATTGGTTTTGAAATGTTTTAATTTGCATATTGAGTGTCTAAAAATTAAAATCCTACAAAGACCGAAAGAAGAAATTTGTTATGAAATGTGATAATACGAAGTCATTTGACAATTAGGTCGTATTTTAGGTGGCACAATACCACCACACCACCCTATATCAGTCCAGGGCCACACATGTCCTTGCGGTTGGGGATCGCAGAGCACAGCTTACACATAGCACCGCTGCCTGTCGACAGTCAGGGAATTTAGCTGTGCTGTTCTAATGCATCATATTTAGAACCATGTGAAAAAAAAATTAACACCCACTAGGTACTAATAGTTTTGACTTGAAATTTTTGCACATTTGTTTGTTTTTATATTTGAATATGGAATCATTCATAGATTTTGTTTTCCTGCTTAACTTTAATGTAAGTTTTTTGTAAAGTAAGCAAACTGATCGAACAATGTTTGTTGTTATAACTTCAGTATTTCGGGGAAGATATGCGTGGTTTCTTGTAATAAAAGATTAATTTCGATACAACATTGTTTACTCCAGTTCATGACGCCATTACGCACAACCAACTGACCATAGATAATCTATACATATATAACACCTCCCCTTTAACTTATAAATAAACTTAAACATATACATACAATAATTTCTTAAAATAATCAACAAAACAATTAACACCCAATAATTTCGCTCCACTCTTCAGGTGGTGGTATTATGACATCTAATTCATTTTCCTCTTCATTTCTGCTCTGTTCATTGTCATTATCATTTTCAGTGTTTCCCTGGGCATGGAGTGGCCTGCTCCTTAGCAACTGGTCCACATGCCTCCGGTGTCGACTTCCACCTTCTGCTTCCACCTCATAAACCGAAGGCTCCCGCTCGCATATTATCCTTCCCTGTTGCCACTTTCTATCTGTATTATATAACCTCATTAAAACATAATCTCCTTCATTAAATGTCTTCTTTTGTTTCTTTTGTGCATGACCCATCTCCTTTCTTTCCTCTTCCTCCGTCTCTCCTCTTTCCAAATCAGGGTGAATTTGTGTGACAGCTGTTCTCAGGTTCCTGCCATTTAACAACTCTGCTGGTGTTTTACCAGTCACTGTGCTTGGAGCAGTTCGCATTTGAAATAGCATTTTGGCTACTCGCTCTGCCCAAGGCATGTTAGGAGGCTGTTTTCTGATCTTGGCTTTTATTGTCTGTATGGTTCTTTCTGCTAGCCCATTAGTGGCGGGATGATATGGGGCGCCTGTCAGGTGTCGGATTGAATTTCTTTCCATAAACTCTTTAAATTCAGTTGAGGTAAATGCCAGACCGTTATCTGAAACTATTATGTCAGGTAGGCCATTATCAGCAAAAGCTCTTCTCAGTACATCTATCACTGTTTTACTAGACATTGAAGGAACAATTTCCACTATAGGCCATTTGCTATACGAATCTACTAGCACCAGAAAAGTCTTGCCTAAAAATGGGCCCATAAAGTCAATAAGTACTCTTGACCAAGGTCTTTTAGCTGATTGCCAGGTGTGTTCAGTTACAGGTGGATTGTTACGTCCAATCTGACACATCTCACAGCTACTTATTAGGTCTTCTATGTCATCATCTAGTGTCGGGAACCACAGGTATCCTCGGGCCATCATTTTAGTTTGTACTATTCCGCTGTGTCCTTCAAGTAATAAACTAAGTATTGCTTTTTGTAATTTAGTAGGAATAACCACTCTATTTGACCACATGACACAATCTTTATTCAGTGACAGGCATTGTCTTCGTCTGTGGTATGGTAGCAATTCACTGTTATCAATCTTTTCAGGCCACCCATTTAACAGAAAAAACTTCACCTTTTTCAAGATTTCATCTTTATTTGTTTCTTTGGCAATCACTTTTGAATTAATGCCGCTTTCCATTTGATCATCTTCACCTGTTTGTACATCACTTGCTGTTGGCCACCTACTCAGACTGTCAGCATCCCCCATGTCCTTACCTGGTCGGTACTTCAGATCATAGTTGTATGTGTTCATAATCATTGCCCATCTCAACATTCTAGGTGACACTAACTCTGGTATAGGCTTGCCTCTTCCAAATATACCTAGCAAAGGTTTATGATCAGTGTAAATTACAAATTTGCGACCCAGTAAGTACTGTCTGAATTTCTTTAGGCCAAACATGATTGCCAGAGCTTCTTTGTGGATCTGAGCATATCGGCGCTCATGTGCCTGCAATGTTCTTGACCCCATTATAATGGGTTTTTCTGTACCATCTTCCCACTTATGAACAAGTACCACTCCTACTCCATAGTCACTGGCATCACATAACATATGAAGTTCCTTGTCCAAACTGTAGTGTGTTAGAGTCATGTCCGAGGTCAGCATTTTCTTTGCTTTTTCGAAAGCCAACTGTTGGTCTTTGCCCCATTGCCAATCTACATCTTTTTTCAATAACCGATGAAGTGGTTCTAATGTTGTTGCCTTGTCCTTAAGGAATCTTTCATAAAAATTGTACAGCCCTAAAAAAGCTTTAAGGGCAGTCTTATTTCTTGGTGGAGGTTTATTAGCAATTTCTTCAACCTTCTCTTTTGCAGGGTGTACACCCTCTCCATCTATCTCATAACCAAGAAATGTAACTTTCTGTGCTGCAAATACACACTTGCTTTTATTTACAGTCAAACCAACATCGTTCAGTCTTTTCAATACTTTTTCTACTCTATAATCATGTTCTTCCATTGTGTACCCGCAAATAGCTATATCATCAAGAAGACATGCTACTCCCTTGATTCCAGCCAGTAAAGATACCATTAGTCGCTGAAATATGGCTGGGGCAGCATTCACTCCATAGGCTAAGCGGTTCATTTTCATCAGGCCTAGTGGTGTATTTAGAGTCAGAAGTTCTGCTGTTTCATCATCCACTTTTACTTGGTTGTATGCCTGCTTAAGATCAATTTTTGTGAAGTATTTACCACCAGACAAATCAAAAAATGCAGAATTCGATGTAGGCAATGGATAGTTGTCAGCCATACATCCAGCATTCACTGTACTCCGATAATCTCCACAAAGCCTTAAGGAGCCATCAGGCTTAGGAACTATTCGTAATGGTGTAGCCCACTGTGAATGTTTCACCGGTGTCAGGATGCCGTTGTCAATCATTTTCTTTATTTCCTGATTTACCTTTTCCCTCAAAGGGAACGGAACTGGTCGGGCAGGAAGAAATACTGGTTTAGCTCCATCCTTACAATCGATATGAACCAATGGACCATTATATTTATCCAGTTGATCATCAAACAGTTGAGGGAACTTCTCCGTGAAGTCAGTAGCTTTTTGATTAACAGTATGAATACCCTGTATTGATATGCCCAGCGCATCAAACCATGATCGGCCGAGCAAGGGAGGCCCACTGCCACAGCTAACCACCATAGACAGTTGTGCATTTCTTTCTCCATACTGTACATTTACCAGCTCTCTTCCTACAACTTTTAATTCACTATTTGTCCACGTCACTAGCTTCTTCTCATATGGCAAGAGTGGTCCAGGGAACGCCTGTGCATAACGCAGATAAAGACTGTGCGGGATGATGGTGCGCGCTGATCCAGAGTCCACTTCCATCCGCAGCAGCACACCATTCACCACCACCTCCACCATCATCGGCTCAGCCGCGGCATCTCCCTCATTTCCAACTACGCCGTGTATTCGTACTCCGAAACTATCTTCGCAGTCATATTCACAAGATTGTACTCTGTTTGAATCTTTAATCTTGCAAGCGGCCCGTGTGTGCCCTTTTTTATGACACTTAAAACACGTCGCGTTGAGGAACCTGCATTTATATCCTCCGTGCCGCTTCCCACAGTGACTGCACTGTGTCTTTGAGTTGATTGCGTCCACGTTCATCGGTGTTGGCACGTCGTCGTTGACCTCAACATCTTTGTCCGATGACGGTAAGCTAGCCAAAAAGCCTTTCTGTATGGCCTCATAATTTAGAGCTCGCTGCACCACTGCGTCGTAGCTAACCTCGTCCAGTTTTATTTTTAGAAGTTCTTTCTTCAAATTCGTCTCTCTCACTCCCAATATTATTTGTTCGATTATCCGCCGTGGTATATGATGGAACTCACAGCGAGAACTTAAATCGTGTAACGCAGCTATGAAACTCGTGATCGACTCATTTTCCTTTTGCTTCCGCTTATAAAATTTCTCGACTTCTAATATTGGGTGAGGTTTTGGGACGAAAAACTTGTTGAACACTTTTATAACCTCTTCAAATGAAACTTCACTTGGTTTTCTGGGTGCCAATAACGAAACAACCAGCGCATACGCTTCTTTTCCACACTGTGACAGGAATAAGGCTCGTTTCTGCACGCTATCCACTGGGCCTGCCGCATCCAATGCAAAAAACAATTGTTCCCGATAGTTTTCCCAATTGTCTTTGTAGGGCTCGAATTTTCCAGGCAGGACCAAATTCGCGATATTTGTCGCCGCTAATCCACTTTTACTCGTCGCCATTGTTATAACTTCAGTATTTCGGGGAAGATATGCGTGGTTTCTTGTAATAAAAGATTAATTTCGATATAACATTGTTTACTCCAGTTCATGACGCCATTACGCACAACCAACTGACCATAGATAATCTATACATATATAACATTTGTAATGTAATCTTCTTGCAGATTGCTATGTTCATCACACAAAACTAGTGGGTAACTAACGAAAGTACTTTAAAATTGAGCTTAAAGTTTTTGAACTGTGCAATTCATACTACTTGTTGATATTTTTCGTGTATATGAATATATTCTATCGAAGTGTTTAATTTCTCTATGAATATACGTTCCTGAATGTTATATGAGTTCTATGTTTTATTTTAATGATCAGATCCTGAAATATCAACAGTTACTGACTGATGGGCTCAGAGGCCTCATTTACAAACTCAGTTGAACAGCAAAATGCTCGGCACCAGACCTTTTTAGTTGGAAATTTTGACATTTCATCAGTCGGAATTGTTCTCAGTTTGTAAAAACAGGATTGGTGCTTATCATTTCGGTGTGCAACTGAGTTGGTAAAAGAAGCTTGTGGGCACATTATCAATTGAAACCAGGAGTTTTTATAAAGTTCACTACTTTGAACAGAATATCTGTGCCTGATTTTTCTCAATAAAAATGTCTAAAAGGGGGCTTTAAATATGTTTACTTACCATCAGGACACAGCCCCGACCACTTAGGTTCTTTATATGGCACTGGGACACTAGATTCCTTTGCAACTTGATGGGAAGCACTCTTGAAGCTTGGTTCTGGTTCTGGTGCATCTTTGTAAGGTTCTTTCGGTTTTTCTGTTGACTGATTTAAGGTTGATCCACTTGGTTTTTCTAGCTCACTGTTAACCTTTTTGGGTAGCTTTCCGATACGCCCAACGAGAACTGGTTTTTTAAAAGGTTCTTCTGTTGTTTCATTCTTCTTGGTTTCTTGGATCATCGACGTATCGTCTGCCATTAGTGGGATAAGACAGGGTTACAGGAACGTATCGACCAAACCTTTGATCCAATAATTTGCTGTTGAACTTGAAACAAGATACGATTCCTATAAGGTCTAATTTATCTTTATTACTCTACCTACTCAGTTGCTGTTGCAGTACTTAATACTTCCTTTATGGTCTATTACTTTACTCTTTGCTTATTACTTACACTTTAGCCTAAAATAAACAAGAAATTTTATGGTAGAGGGCTTGAACTGAACCATAATCTGGGTCCTGATATTGCGCGGCCTGATTATGCCCAGCCTGATCATCCATGTACAAACAAAACAATGCAAAATGTCCACCAAAAACTGGCTGTGAAAAATCAACACGTGACGATTATGTACGCCCTGATTAATCACAGCCTGATTATTGATGCACATGCTCCTGATTGGTCAACTTTTTGGGCAGCCATCGCTCGTTTGAAAGCGTCAAGTAAAAAACTTCCATAGATTAAAAATCACTAAAATATCAACGATAATTGAATATCCACAGACAATAAATTGAAGGTTTGGTAAGGGTGTATACAAACGGACAACAAACAACATAAGCACCTTGGAAAAAACCTGTGTTTGTAAACATGCCGGGAGGGCATTCGTTCCTTCTAGAAGTTCATTCATTCTTTCTAGGTTAACAGAGTAGAGGTAGGGTACATACTTCGACTTATTTTACTCGAAGGGTACATAATTATCACGTACAAAAAAAAAATGTTATTTTGAAAAAGTTTAGTAACTTACCTATAAGTTTTCTGAAGTTTTCTGAACTAGTTTCTAAGAATATGGTATAAATACGTATATTAAACATTGGTACATAATGTTAATAATAATAAGGTACATACGAGCTTACCTATCTCACTTACCATATTGGGTATTTTTTTAAACTTGGCGGCAATAGGGGTAAACACATAATAGGGGTAACCTGAAACACATACATAGATATTATGACCTTTTCAAAACTTTTTAAGGTAGTAGGTACTTTTTATGTACTTAGGTTACATTGAACGATCGCAAGAGTGTCATGTGTTCACTAATTAGGCACAGGGCGTAGACCATGCATGGTAGTATTCATTAACTTTTTTGTTGATATCAGGTTAAAAATCGTAGATTTCTTTCCTGGGGGGCGCAGAAATTATCAGATCAAAAAAATTCGCAGCTCGCTCTGCTCGCCGATTACGTTACCGCCTTTAGCTTCTATATGGAACATAACTACGTACTAAAATGTTTAAATCCATCTTATAAAGCTTGCAACAGTGACGTATTATAACACAACAGCGATTATATTAATTAAAAAACTGCTGTTCGCTCCGCTCACCTACTTCATATTTTACGTCTGTTGTAAAATAAGGGGTGCAGCTATCGCAGCTTGCACCGGGCGCGTAAAATACTATTATGAACTGATTGTGTCAATACAAAAAAAAGTAATGGAACGTTACCCGGTGTCCGTCATGAGATTAATTCACGTTTTTTGTTAATTATTCAGATTTGTAGCTATAAAAACTATCATATGTTTTTATGATAGTACCAAAAATGACAAATTTCACTAAAAACTTTAAAACTTATATCAAATAAAAATAAATTGGTGAACTTACAAAATACTTACTATTCCATGAATTACAGTTCAATATCCATCGAAAAAATTAGGTTTCATTTTGACGCAATCGCTTAAGCATTGGTACCGAATGCCATACATCAGACAGCATTGTCCTTTCATATAGCATTATAGCATATTTATATTCGCTCCGCTCGTTGGAATATGTTTTTGCTATTGCCTAATTCATAGTACTCTGGAAACTAGGTCAAAATTACCAAACACAAAAATTGCCCACCCTTAAACGAAATACTGTATCTGCGCCTGAATTTGCCACTGCATAATCAAATCATTCATGGTTACCTACCTATAATTAGACTACAATCAATAAGGTACTGGGTATATATAGATAACTACTTACTTATGACTACTAATGTAATAATAGTACCATTGAGTAAGTCAGTTGGTCAGTCAAACCCCATCTAAAACCTACTTAGGTTTTCCTTGTCGAAGCTAACTACATAGTTTAAGTACGTACAAAAAGATATATGAGTACGTACTATTGGTCTACCTAAAACAAAATAGGCCTATTACCTAGGCCAAGGAGTTTTTATTTGACGCTTTGAACAAAAATCTGTGCCTAGTGTATTTTATGTGTTCTTGGGATTAACTGTCGACTCAAAACTTCAGTGGGGACCACACATTACTACCCTTTCTAACAAACTTAATTAGCTCTGCAGCATATGCTATCCACACAGTAAGTCAACTAAAAGCGCCTACACACGATCTTAAAATCAGAGACAATATCGGGAGAGTGGTGGGGAGCGCCCTAGATAGCTCCATTGATCGCCTCGTGAGTAGCCAAAAAGTGATCAGTATTATTATTATTATTATTAACTCAGAAATTGGTTCGGGCGCGCTCACGATTATCGTCTAGGCAGCGTTGTCCGTGCGTGTGTAGTGAAATCGAAACCGATTTCACCGCAGTGTGCGTGCGACTGTAGTGGCGACTGGACGTGTTTTTATAAATCAATTTTTATTTCGTGCGGCGATATGGCGAAGGAGAAGTAGCAAGAGGTCTGAACGAAAATAATTGATATCTACAAGGAATTGTAGTACATATGGGACAAAAAACATAAAGAGTATTTATATCATATAAAACTTTCAATATCAATACTTTAAAAGTTTTTAAAATCAGCTGGTTCTAAATGTCTCATCACGTTGATGTGAAACATGTGACTCAATTCATGGCGTTTCATCAACCACCTCTTAACCCAGGTCTTCCTCTTTTGTTTTGGTCGCACCGTAGCAACAGCCAGAGCGATGCCAATTTTTTGATTTTTTGAGAGTGTAGACGGCATCTTGGATCGACGAGCGCTTTGCTTCAGGGTAGGTTACGTACTAACTGGCAGGGACGTGTGTAGAGTAGTAGCCGATTTCATCCCCACTACCACTCTCCCGATATTGCCTCTGATTTTAGGGTTGTGTGTAGGCACTTTAACAAATACCGCCACAGCTCACCTCGTAGCTACATTCATACCTTCATGACATATGGCATACTCCTCTGGGGCAGAGCTGCAGGGGCAGAATCAATATTTGTACTTCAAAACAGACCTGTCAGGGCTATCTACAAGCTTGGCTTACGAGTTTGTAAAAAAAAACTTTTTAAAACAATTAAAATATTGACAATGCCTTCTGTAAACATTTACACGTAATGTCTGCTAGTGAAAAATTTGGACAAATGAAAAGGCTTGGAGATAGGCATATATGTACAATACAAGAAATAGAAATAAATTGCGTGTACAAAAACTAGATTAGCTAGAGTAAATAGGTCATTCGACAACAAATTACCAGATGAAATAGGGTATTACACTCATTTTTCAAATAGGATTTTCTATGAATCCTAGAGTGTTATTACACAAAATAAAATGAAAATTTACAAAAGTTAGAAAAATGTTGCAAAGAAAGGGTTAGTGAAACAAAAGGAAGAAATATTTATACTTTTATACTCTTTGAATGCAGAAAACCAAGCACAGTCGAATTCGAAACAGCGACACACCTGTGTCCATTGATATATATTGTTACTATCGCCTGTGTCACCTAATCTTGGGCTGTTTATGTTACCGATTTGATTGATGATGATGAATAAAATAATAAGTAGATGTTATTTCTCCTGGCAACATTTTTAAACGAAATCCGATTTCTTTTCTGTGACATCGGTCGATCAAACTCAAAACTCTCTTCTCTTTGGATCAAACCAGCGTTGCCAGAAGGCTACATTTCTTACATTTTTCGTATCTTTTGACTTTTTGGGGTGGTAGGTGTGGGCAGATACTGGTTCAGATAGGATGAAAAAGTAGAAACACGTAGATAGATAGTCCAGTTCGCATTTAATGTCCAGAGCCACAACACAGGTTACTGAATTGAAGGAATTGAACACACATACAGAATTGAAGAAGCGTAAAGTAGGTACAGTAGAATTAAGATAGGTACGAAACAGGAATATAGAAAGTTATAAGCACAGGTAGATACGCGAGATAACAATGGCACAGATCAAAGGTGCGCGCGGTAGGTTCCATTCGACTGAGGCAGCGATTCCGCGCTCGCAAGGGGCGCGGGGTCGCTGTCAGCTGTCAGCGGGGTCAGCCGTTAGAAATATTGAAGTAAACATCTTGAAGTAAGAAGTATGAACATAGAACGCTAGTATGAACTATAAGCAAGTATGAACGGAAGGTATGAACAAGTAATGAGGTATGAACTATGAATGTATGTGAATATTAATGTCAATAGATATTAGATAGGTTAAAATTAAAATCGTAGCCTTGAATCAATTGACGGCCGCCTGGCCTGGTGGTTCACTGAGTGCCGTAAATAGGGCAGGGTTGTGGCACAGGGCGCAGAAATGACCAGAGCAGGACCAAGTTTTGGGTCTTGCATGGTTAGTAGGTACATATTAATAATACGGGTAATATTTAGATATAAATCGTAGTTTTCTTTTTTATATTTTGTATTCACCTTTGCAAGAAAAATTTCGAGGCTCGCTCCGCTCACCAATTCGGTTGTGAAATGACGAATTAAAATACAATCGCGTTTTTATTTTGTTACAAAAAAAACGCGGCAAACTCCTCTCACCGATTTCCTTTTCTTCATCTACTGTTACAGTTACCTAGGTGTTGAGGAAATTGCAAGCGTTTTCTTTATTATGTTTCTTTTGTAAACCTATACTTAAAATGTTCGTGGCTCGCTACGCTCGCCGATTTAATTTACGGTTCAGAAGCAGCTACTTTTGTTTCCTAGGGGTATTAAGATTGATGCGTAGTCAGCTACGCACTGTAAAGTTAAGTTATTTATGATACTAATTGCTCTTAGTCTCCGACTCCATTGGGTGTTCGGTTCAGCTTACGACAATCGGCCATGGCATCTCAGGAACCAAAGCCTAATAGCAAGGTGACGGATTCGTACCATTCGTTCCATTTTTGACTGTAGATTAAATGTCAAAATATGAAAATAAAACTTCCGATGTGTCATAGTTAGATTTTTTTTGGGGCCCCCCAGATCCTCGGAAGATGACCGAATAGATACGCTAATGCCTACCGACCCTAAAAACATGTAAATAGATAAGATAAAACTGCAGATTTCACACTACGTGGAACTATCAAAGGCATTGAGAATGTAATTTAGAAATTAAGCACACATTAAAATTTCATTTTTAATTTTCGTACTGACGACAAAGTGAACGGAGCGTGCCTAAAGACCCTTTTATTGCCTACAGTTTTCGTCCGCCCACCACCCAAGATGATTTTCTGTTTCTTGAATAGCGAGCACAAAATAGTTTTTGGGAAATTCTCGATTAATGTCAACGAAAAAATTTTGAAATTTTGATAAATATTGCTAATTTCTGTGAAGCTATCGGCAAATATCACAGTTTCAGGCATTATGCTCGTTCAGGAAAACAGACATTAGTGTCGATTTTGTTGGTCACTTTTCTAAACTTAACTAAATTTGGCAGCTTTAAAGTTATAGCTATCCTTATCATTTACACCTATAAGAAAGGGATATATCACTTTTAACAATGTCAAATTAGTTTAGTTTAGAAAAATGCACAACAGAATCGACATCAGTGTCATATAAGACGATAATGTAACTTTTGTAGCAAAAATGTAACATTTCAGGAAATGAAACGTAACTTATGACTCAAGGGCCCTGGCAGCAATGAATCAAACATGGCGGAAAAAGTTTTTCGTTGTGTTTAGCTAATGAAATGAATTTAAATTGTTTATGTCTGGGCGTACAGCATTACCAAAGACCCAAACCATTATCTTTAGATTTCCCAAACCTGAGAAAGAAAATTTTCTTCGGTAAGTCGTCATTTATTTTATTCCGCTTGAAATAGTTAAGTGAAGAAACGGAAAATACTTCTAGGTTCTTGTTTTGTTGCAGTCTGAGTATCTGCTGAATCAATATGTCCTCGAAACAGTGAAGGAAAACATCGTGAGGAAATCGGCATGCCCAAGAATTTCATTTCTATTCCATTAGAACAGAGATGGGCGTATCTTTGTTAGCTTTCTAAAGTCCTTTCAGACACAAGTTTCCATCTATTGTTTGTCATCCATCATAGTACTACACTTTACAATGTTATGAAATTATTCTTATTTATGTCAATTTTATCAATAAAATAGTTCCTTGCGCAGAAGGGTCAAATAAAAATTACATTGGCTGTTTTATTAATTGTGATAATAAATACTTTTCCAGATTGTATCTTCAGCAGGATCATCAGCTGTGTGCTGTGCCTTATAAATTAGTAACTGATCAAATAAGAAGTAAATTAGCTTTACCAGACAACGAACAAGAGGTAAAATATGATGTATAAATTAGTTGTAAACTAGTATTTTACTGTATTTATAAACAAACATTTTAGTAGGTAAAAGTTTAACAAACAAACATACATTTCCATTTACTTCCAGATTATGATGATACTAATAATTATATTTTTACTCTCATTGTTTTGAATTTTACATTATCTGTCAAGTACACTTGTGTACACCATTTCCTTTTTTATCATTAACTGTCTTCATACTTTTTTTATTACAGACGAATGTAGAGCTCTTAAACTCTTCTCTGCTACAGCTAAGTGAACACAAGAAAGCTCTGTGGATTGCCTTATCCACATAGCCGGTGTCAATATTCCACTTGGATTTATTATCTGGACCCACCACTCATGAGCCAAGCCACCGAGCGGTAGCACGGTGCTCATCGGTGGCTTGAGTGCAAAAAACATACAACAACAACAACAACATCCTAAATCAGTCCACTGCTGGACATAGGCCTCCCATTATAAGAAGGGGAATATGCCGATAATCCCTGCACTGGGCATGCGGGTTGAAGATCACAGGGCACAGCTTCTCGCACCATCAATGCTGCTTCCCATTGACCCTTCAAGGGACGTAGCTGTCCCGGTGCGTTATGCCACAGTCAGCTGCTGCCAGAGACCCGTTTCTTATCAGGATGAAGGGGAATATGCCGATAATCCCTGCACTGGGCATGCGGGTTGAAGATCACAGGGCACAGCTTCTCGCACCATCAATGCTGCTTCCCATTGACCCTTCAAGGGACGTAGCTGTCCCGGTGCGTTATGCCACAGTCAGCTGCTGCCAGAGACCCGTTTCTTATCAGGATGCACCATGGGCAGGTGAGATTGGCTTGGGTTCCGTAGAAGGAGGTTGGAACCCCTTACACCCTTACTACAGTGTTCGCTATATCTTGTTAACTATAAGTTTTACAAACGTCATTTTCATACAAAAATATAGGTAACACAGACTTTGTAGTAAGGTGTGCTTTTGGGTTCAAGCCATGTTGCCACTCACACTTTCGCCCCTTTACTGATCAGTAAGGGTGTGTTGATCATGTACAACTTACGATTACCATGAAAATAATTTCATTACCATTATGAAATCCCCAATCTTTATATGATAGAGATTCTATTGTATTATTTATGAGTATTTATATTGACTAAGACAAAATCATTAATGTAATTCATAATAATATGTTTATTTAACATTCTGTAGTTTATTTTCTTTCTAGGGACTCATCTTAGATCTTATTCTTCAATATCTGTTGGGCTAGTATAGTTATGCATATATTTTGTATAATTTTTAAAACTTATAAATTCATTCTTCGTTTATACAAATAAATAACTTCTGTTATTTCGATTTCTAGACTTTTTTATGTTGATTTTTTTATATGAATGCAATGTCTAATAATAGGATTTAGGGGTTTAGATTAATCGGTTACATCTTTACCTACACCGTGTTATGAAATACATGCATGTAAGTTAAGTACCTTACCTGCTATTTATATCACTACTATAGTAAAAATAAATAAAATATAAGTTAAGAAAATAATTCGTTTGATTTTACAGTTCAAAGGTACCTAATCAGTCCTACCTAATAACCCAATTTAACCCTCAGTAGGTAGGTATAGATAGATGTACCTAGGTAGTAGGCTCAACGCCCACGACCGATTTTTTGTAGGACAGTTAGGGAGGGGAGCACAGAGTGTATACCAACCAGGTTGGATCGACGAATGAAGTAACGCCATAAGAGCTCAAATGTTGGAATTGGATTGTACGTAATTATATAAGTATTTTATGTTCTATTACTTTTTTGCGTAAAGTTCATAGTTTAGGAGTTAGGACACTTTCAAATATCAATGAAATTTTATTTTTCTGGATTTAGAAAGTAAGGTCTTATGGGCTAAAATGGTTCGAATTGAATTCTACGTATTGATATAAGTATTTTATATTCCATTACTTTTTTTCGTAAAGTTCATAGTTTAGGAGTTAGGGCACTTGCAAATATGTATGAAAATGTATTGTTCTGGGTTCAGAAAGGCCTTAAGAGCAAAAATGGTTGGAATTGGATTGTACGTATTGATACAAGTATTTTATGTTCTATTACTTTTTTTCGTTAAGATCATAGTTTAGGAGTTAGGGCACTTTGAAATATGTATGAATATTTCGATTTCTGGATTCAGAAAGGCCTTATGAGCAAAAATGGTTGGAATTGGATTCTACGTATTGATATAAGTATTTTATTTTCTATTACTTTTGTTCGTAAAGTTCATAGTTTAGGAGTTAGGGCACTTGCAAATACATAAAAATTATTTTTTCTGGATTCAGAAAGTAAGGCCTTTAGGGATAAAATGGTTGAAAATAGATTATACGTATTGATATAAGTATTTTATGTTCTATTACATTTTTTCGTAAAGTTCATAGTTTAGGAGTTAGGGCACTTGCAAATATACACATGCAGCCTATGGGCTAAGTACACTCAAGTGGCGTATGGCTCCCTCCGCGTCTAGTTTAATAACGCGTTCAGAGCGGTATTGGGGCTGCCCCGCTACTGCAGCGCCTCCGGCATGTTCTCGCAAGCACACACCGATTGTTTTTACGCCACTATGCGGAAGAGGTGTGTATCCCTCGTGCGAAGGACGCGGGCCAGCACCAACACCGTCCTGGCGATGATCGCCGGACGAATAGACTGCCCCTATATACGACGATGCTGCGACAGACATGTCGTGTATAGGGTCCTTCATTCATCATACCTATACAGGCAGTTAACTTGGCGACGGGTCGCCAACGGAAACAGGAACGGAAAAAAGAGTGAGAGTGGGAACAGGAACAGGTACTCTACATATGACTACATTACGGGGTAGGTAATGTAGTAATATGTAGTATATTTACTTTTTATTCCATTCATATTTAGGATTCCGTGTCAAATCACCAGGCTTGGGAAACATTTCACATGAAAGGACATACGTAAAAAATTAGTATACACGCAAACGAAGTTGCGAGCGGGTCAGCTAGTACATAAAATACTCATATCAATACGTAGAATCCAATTCCAACCATTTTTACTCTTAAGGCCTTACTTTCTGAATACAGAAAAATAAATTTTCATTTATATTTGGAAGTGTCCTAACTCTAAACTATAAACTTTTAGAAAAATAGTAATAGAACATAAAATACTTATATCAATACATAGAATCCAATTCCAACCAGATTTGCTCTTAGACTTACTTTCTGAATACAGAAAAAAAAATTCATTGATATTTGAAAGTGTCCGAACTCCAAAACTATGAACTTTACGCAAAAAAGTAATAGAACATTAAATACTTATATCAATACGTACAATCTAATTCCAACCATTTTAACCCTAAAGGCCTTACTTTCTGAATCGAAAAAATAAATTTTCATTTATATTTGAAAGTGTCCTAACCCCTAAACTATGGACTTTACGAAAAAAGTAATAGAACATAAAATACTTATATAATTACGTATAATCCAATTCCAACCGTTTTCGCTCTTAAAGCCATACTTTCTAAATCCAGAAATTGAAATTTTCATACTTATTTAAAAGTGCACTAACTCCCAAACTATGAACTTTACGAAAAATAGTAATTGACGTAAAATACGTATATCATTACGTACAATCTAATTCCAACCATTGTAACCCTAAAGGCCTTACTTTCTGAATCGAAAAAAGAAATTTTCATTTATATTTGAAAGTGTCCGAACTCCTAAACTATGGACTTTACGAAAAAAAGTAATAGAACATAAAATACTTATATCATTACGTATAATCCAATTCCAACCATTTTAGCCCTAAAGCGGAGACGCTAAATCTTTCAGACTAATTTCGGTGGCTTCATATAACCAACCGATAAAAATCTTCAACAAGTATAAAATAAGTCGTAAACACGACATTCTACTAAGTTCATTGCCCCCCTCCCCCCCCCCCCCCCTCCTGTATCACATGCCCCCCCCTGAACTCCGGCAAAATACACTACATAATATGAACTTTTTAAAACTTTTAAATTGTTAGTATTTCACAAGGTACTTATTATGTAGATTGGTTTATTTGGAACGATCATCATATTGTCATATGTTAACTAACCAACTATTACCTAATGTGTGTGTTACTCCAGCGGCAAGTTGACTCGGATCGGGATGAAACTTACAGAAAAATTAGAGCACTATGTCCTGTAAATGTTCCCCAAAAATTAAGTTTGTGCCTATTAAGGTTCCAGAGTTATTCGAGAAAATAAGATGCGTTACTGCAGCGGCATGGTTTTTACCCATTAGCCTAAGCCAAATTTAAAGTAGCTTTTGTGCATGGCACTGGCCAAACAGCGGCATTTGTGCGACCTGTGGTTTATGAGTTATTGCAGATGCCGCTGGAGTAACGTTTTGCAGATTTCCGGATCTTCGAAACGGCTGAACGCACAAATATGATTTTTTGTGAGCAAATGCGTTCTAATTTGTGCCTATTTGTGCGGTAGTTGTTTTTCCGAAAAAATGCACGATGTATGAATTAGACGAGTTTTTGTGAAAATTGAAAATTGCCTCTAGCTCTTGAACTACTAGTGGAAAGCACTTTATGATTGCATTGGCTGATGCCTTTATGGAATATACATCTTCTGACAACATTTTGAAACCCTACACCTAATTTTCGACGAAATAAATCAATTTTACAACAGAAAATAGTTTACTAATTTCTAACCTCAAATAAGGGAGTTGTAACTTGTAACAAGTTATCAACTTTCATGATTTGCCAATAATAACTACCTAACAATATAACAATAATATACAAACAACATATAACTAACAATTTAACAATAATCCAGTGCCGAAAATAAGGCCACCGGTGCCTCGGCACATTGCGCAGACCATGCATGGTAGTATTCATTAATTATTTCGTTGATATCCAGTTATGAATCTTAGTTTTCTTTTTGGGGGGCGCAAAAATAACCAGACCAGGACCAAGATTTAATTAATAGGTTGATACCCAGTTATAAATCGTAGTTTTTTCTTTTCTTAGGGGCGCAGAAATGACCAGAAATTAGGTACCAGACCAGGACCAAGTTTTGGGTCATGAAAAGTAGTATTAATTAATTACTATTACTTTGATATCCAGTTATAAATTGAGTTGTCTTTTCTTGTGGGGTGCAAAAATGACCAGATCAGGACCAAGTCTTCGTTGATAATTATATCCTAATACATATAGGTTGGTTGAAATTCAGATATAAATCGTAGTTTTCCTACCTCTGATAGAAAAATTTCGCGGCTTGTTCTGCTCGCCGATTTCGTTACCATCTTATGGTTGTGAATGGTACTTAACTACGCACAAATATTTTTAAATCAATCCTATAAAGTTTGCAAAAATGACGAATTACGCACACACAACACAATAGCGCTAGTTAGAATGATAAAAACAGATTGCGGCTCACTGCGCTCGCCGACTACATTTTTTACGTCTGTTGTTGTAGTTTAAAAATGCCATCATTTTCTTTATATTTTTTCTTTTGTGCACAAAAAATTTTACGGCTCGCTACGCTCGCCGATTTTATTTCTATAATAAGTGAAGGGACTATGCACTGAGAAGTCAACTTTGACTTCATATATGCTGGAACGCGAGATATTTTTTTCTATTGTGTCTGGTATCCAGACTTTACAATTATAGAAGCTCGCACCGGGCGCGTAAAATGCTATTTACGGCACTGACTGTGTCCATACAAAAAACAAGTAATGGAACGATATCCTGTTTCCGTCATGAGGATCATCCACAGTTTTTGGTTAATTATGCAGATTTGTTGGTATAAAAATCAATATATATACTATGTTTTTGTTTTTATAGTATAAAAAATGACCAATATACAAAGGTTTTAGTGAAAAAAAATTGCGGCTCGATTCGCTCGCCGACTTCATTACTGACTTTTGCATTTACAATTTCCTATGAAAATATAAAAAATCGCAGTTATCTTTATCATGTTTTGTTTGTAATCATAATAATTATTATTATTATACATAGGTATAATAGCACATTCTCTGCAAATAACTTTTTCGCGGCTCGCTCCGCTCGCCGATGGAAGATAGGTAAGTGCAATGCCAAACACCAAAATTGCCCCCCCCCCGAAACGAAATCCTGTATCCGCGCCTGTCCCAAAGTAAGTTACCAAATCAATCATAAGATTTGCAAATATAAAAGAATAAAATAGTTTACAAAATTTGGTTCTTTTTTCATAACGATAATTACAGGTTTTTTTTTATACACTAATATTATAATTGTGAAAGTTTGTGTGAGTGTGTGTAAGTATGTTTGTCCCCACTCAACATGAACGGATTTGGATGAAACCTGGAATATACCTAGTTTAGTGACCTGTATTAACACAAAGGCTTTTTATACTGGTAGCAGCAAAGCCGCAGGCGGTATCTAGTTACAAGTCGCAGGTGTTATCTAGTTACAATTACATTTAGCAATCCAAACCCCAAACTAATGTTATAAATGCGAAACTCTGTTTGTTTGAAAACTTTATTGCACATACTTAAAAAATGTTACCAAGGGTGGGCTTAATGCCGTAGGCATCTGTCAATCTGTCTGTTAGTTATGTTTCTTATGCCTAAAGAGCTGCAATAATTTTAATGAATTTTAGTATAGACCTAGCTGGGACATTGGAGAAATAGAAATAGAAATAGAAATAGAAAATGTTTATTTGAAACAACAGTTTACAAGATAAAAGTTCAGTTAGTTTAATACATGTTAATAACATCGCTGTTGCAAAAAGGCCCTAACTCAGCATATTGATAGTTGTAGACGAATACCTACAACAAGCGCTGGTCTTCCGTTAGAACCCCTTTGGTGACGTCACGAACGGACGTACGTACATACTAGAAAAAACTAAATATATAGACTTAAACTAAAACTTTATATATAGAGGTTATTAATAAAGTATTTATAAAAGAACATGACGAAAAAGAAAGAAATTAATGTACCTACAAATAAATTTTAAAAAATTCCATAGAAAATGTATAGTGTACTTAAAATAAGCCAAAACTACAATAACAATGAATAAAATTGTATGAAAACTATAGAAATCTAAACAGAAAGATTATGCATTTTTATATAATATAATAAATACTTAATTTAATAAACATAATAAATAAGTGATACCTATAAAAAAAAAACAGAAGTAATACCTATCAAACGGAAAGTTCTCAACAAAGAAGTTTAAGTTTATGAACAATAAACATTATATTATGATACATAGGTATAGACAGGATAAAATGATATAGTTAGGAAAGTAATGTTTAAGTAGATTTATATTCTAAGATTATCCAAAATAACCTATTCAAATGTTTGTTTATAAAGCAAAACTATTCTAAGTAACAGGAGAAGCACATGGTGTATTCTGTGACATGGTCTAATTTTAGCAAAAATAAACATGAAAGCTTTGAAATAAGAAACGGAAAAAAATGGAAGAAACCATCAAAGGCTGGCCTCGGAACTGCTGGGCCTAAGGCTGCAGTGGGAGGATTCTCCTCACAGGGCATGTAGAGTCTAGGAGGGCCGCCTCTTGTATTTGACTTTTGATCAAGCTGCCAATCGAAAGCCCAAGAAATATTGGTTGCGGCTCTTCGTTATCAGACTGTTCATAGATTCACAGTTCACAGATTATTAGATTATACATTTTTATTATTAAATTAAAAAATGAAATTTTATTACATATTTTATGAAGGTAAAAATTTTTGTAATGTGGCGATATATGATTGTTTCCCCTACATACAAAAACAGGTCTATAGCACTAGACCAAGGATAACATCAACATGTTACCATAGCTGCAGGCAGAATATAGTTATACCTAATACTAGACATTTTCACATAGCATGTAGCCCCACGGTAAGAAAGCTTGTGTCACAAAAAAACACTCATATTACAATGTTCTGGTGTCGAAAGAACTTCCTGAACCTTCATTCACACTTTCGAAAACATACACCATAGAGATGCTCTAGCTCCTTGATCCTCTTCGAAAGGCAGTTTAGGGTCAACCCTACAGCCCATGCCCCGCCTTCACGCTGTAGATAACGTATTTGTGATACGTAAATATAGTTGAGTGGTGCCCGCTTTGCTGCCGGGTTAAATCCTGTTAGCACTGCTGCTCTGCACTACTAAAAAGTACATTTGCCCTTGAAGTAGCGATGTGAGCTGGCCTCTCTTAGTACGCGCCATTACGCCGTGTGCTCAGCTCATCGCATTCAATTTCTGCCAGCAACCTTTCGTCACTCCACGCAGTTATCCACTCTTTTACATCAAAACGGTTGCCGGTTCTTCGCCAGAATGGCCATCCCACTGCCATTTCAGCTTTGTCGAATTTCTTTAGGTATAGCCGGTAGCTAGGGTTTGCATAGTAACTTTGCAATCTAATCTACTATTTTATGTTATGTAATGAATTAGATTGACGAAATGACCAATGAAATTGATAACTGCGCTTGGTGCCTTTTGTTTTGTTTTGCCTTTTTGTTTGTATTATTAAAAACATCGGTAAACATTTAGTTCTAGCCAAAGTGCACCGTATACTCATTGGCATTGTGAACATGAACATAGCACTATCCTAGTCTATTCTTGGCACCTCGGGTAAGTACTGTAAACGAAGCTTAAGTCTCGTCGATGGCGTGTGCACGGATGATCAGGCTGTGCATTCCATGGGTGTGAAAAATCAGCACGTGCAAAACATGTACAGCCTGATCATCCATGGCCAATTGTGTACATGGATAATCAGGCTGTGAATAATCGGGTCGCGCAATATTGGCTCCCCCATAATCTTAGCAAATACGTTCCGTTCCTAGAAAATAAGCGTGTTCCGCAGTGTTGCCGTTTTATATTTGGAGAAAATGCTAGAACTTGTTGCAGAATATGCCAAAAAAATGATAAATAACTTTTTTAAATGCTAAAATCTAAATTTTATTCCCGAATAGCAAACTGAAGTGGTCAACTGTTAAAATAGATGCATATTCGCATATAAAGAACGCAAGAGAAGACTCTGCTCTTTGTGTATTAAGATTAATTTGCATCGCAGGCTAATTACTTTTCATTGTCCCTTCACATTTTGTATGTTTTGCGGTGGAAATGTGTTGTTTCAGTAAATTTTAGCTATTATGTTACACTTACAAAATTTGCAATAAGTTAAACTCTGTAATTTTTTCCCGTTGTTCGCGCATAAATATGAGAAGCCGTGATATTATATTTTGTTTCTTCTCTAAGTACTAGCTATGTTCTTTTAATCTTAAGTCTTTGAAATACAAGTATTATTGTTTTGTACAAGTAAGCTTCTAATAGTTTATATATGCGGAAACATATAAATAGTCAATAGTTGCATTTATAGATTTATTGTTTAGAGTTTAAGTACTGTTTGTTTTCCAAATAAATAAAAATAAAATAAATATTAACCTGATGTGTTTAAAAAAAAATTCAAATTTGACGTAAAAATTAAGAACACTGCACTGAACGTTTGAAAATTAACAATCGCTAAGTAACAGATAAACATACATTCCGGAAGCCCGAAATCCTCTATAGAGAGTTCCCATGTTTTAAAAAACTACTTTGAGTTAAATAACAAATTGTCTCTGGTTTCTATAAAATCTTTTGAATTCCTTACTAAGTAACGGGTAACGTTCAAAAAAATGTAAATCATGAATTAAGCTAAATGCGAATTTTTCAAGCTAACTTACCCGGAAATATGCTATATTTAGCATTAAAAATGCTAAAACGGCAACATTGTTCCGTTCCTTGCTTTGCCATGCGCCCAATGAGTAAACCAGCCAGTCAAAGAGAAAATAGACCCTAGACAGAGAAAGCTATAGACGACGAGATAATTCATCTCATTCTTTCAAGAAAGAGAACTACTTATGCGTGCTTCATGCAAATAAGGGAGACCGCACTATAGATTTGCTGTCCCTTATCGCGTGCCGGTTTTTTCGTTGTTTAGCGCAACATTGCGCTAAACAAACTTTGGCAGCTAGCAGCAGTTTCGGAAGATTTTGTGAAAAACTTGCTTGAAACTAAATTATTACCTGGAAAAATTATGTTTTCTATAATCATCTATTGTAAATCAATAATAACAAATGAATGTTATGGATTTCTCTATCAAAATGGATCGGTGTAGTGTATTTTGGTGCAAAAGTGGCAGTGATCAAAACATTCCGGATTTGTCTTTTCATTCGTAAGTATCGTACTTTTGACGAGGTATTTATTCAAAAATGGATTGTTAACTAGACTTCCACAATAAATAACAACATTTAGAGCAGAAATCTTTAAGAAAATAAGCCAAAAAGTGAAATTCAATTTTGTTTTGTTTTGTTTGGTGTTGCCGGCATTTGAAATGAATTTTGCCCACTGCACATTAATTTTTGGCTCGACTTTCATTTATTATTAGTGAGCTAGGTGGCTGGAATTTTCGTCACAGATAGGTCTATATCTAGGAAGCTTAAATCTAAAATGGCGTAGTGCGGAACCAAATAGTTTTTGAGATATGATTATTTGAAAATTCAATTTTTTTACTTAATTTCGTCAAACTTGATGACACTGCGAGCAATTTTTTTTTCATCACTGAATTGCGAAAATATGATCTTCTTCATTTTATTTATGGCCTCTGTGGTATTTTTTGGTAATTCGACATTGACAATGATATTTCTCGTTGTTAATGTAATACGTTGAATAGACAGTCGGTTATTAGATTTTTTACAACTACCTGGAAATCCTTCCCGCAGCAGTAGGTTCTAGGACACCCCAACTTTAGTAGCAAAGGTTCTAGATATATCACAGAACTGACGCAGATCACCCCGATGCCACGTAGTCTTGTGGTCCCTATGCGTAGATTGGATATAAAAAATGTGGAACCAGAAGTTCGCGTGGAAGATCCTGAGTGGAGCTAGCGCGCGAGGACGAGTGGACGAAGCGACACTCAGGGCCGACGAGGTCAAATACCCGAATCAAATATCCATTTTTATGATTTGAAACTATTTTTAAACTGATCATAGGTCATAGGTCCCTCTCCCGGTAGTGTGTTTTGGCGTATATAGTTTATTTTTTTTTCTCTCGTTAACCTCAAAACTTAATTAGTTTTTTCTCGGAAACTGTGAGTTTCCCCCTTTTAGAGGGAGGGTCCTCGCTCCCTCCCTGCCCTTCCCCACCCCATAAGCTCATTACATATAAAGGAAAGTCGTTTCATTTTTTATTAGAACTTTAAATTATATAATTTCTTTGGTTCATTATTATTTGCATAGCCCGGTTTAAAGATGACGTTTTAATTTCAGGATAAAAAACCAAAGGGCCACGTAATTCAATGGATGGTAACTGAAAATACACCTGTATGTCTCCAGTTATGTGAATCTTCCACAGTAAGTATAAAAAACTTTAGTCTATTTTGATACTGATTTTATCGTTTAAAAGCCATGTGCTATATTTGGTCAATTCAATTCAATTCAATTCAAATGATTTATTTGTGATACACAGGTTAAAAAGTTGTAACTTGGAAAGATATAAAGAGCTCACTGTGATCTGCCATTAGGCGTACAAAATTTAAAGACTACATACATGCTAATAATTAAATAGTAATAATAATCAAATATCTATAAAAATATTTAAAAAAAGTGTTGCAAAATTTTAAAAATAATCAGTAAATAAATCATAAAATAGTTAAAGAATGTCAAACGAGAATAAATTAGTCCTTGTTATCAAAAAAATCTTCAATCGAGTAAAATGTCTTGTCTATTAAATAAATGAATAGAGTTGTCTTAAATGTCTTAGAGTCATTGCATGTTCTAATTTAAGCTGGTAGTTTATTAAAGATTTTGGAGGACATTCCAAACACACAATTATTGAAGAGGGCTGTTTTAATGTTAGGTCTGAGTTGCAAGAAGTCGCGTCGTCGTGCACTGGATACGCATGGGAAAATGTGAGAGTTGCGCCTGATGTAGAGTACAATTTCATAGATGTATAATGATGTCAATGTCAATAAATTTAATTTCTTAAAAAATGGTCGGCAGCTATCTGTTCGCTGATAGATCGAATGCAGCTCTTCTGGGCTATAAATAAACGTTCTACTTTTACTGCATTTCCCCAAAATATGATTCCGTATCGTAGTCTTGATACAACATTACCATGGTATGCTGTAATCACTGTTTTTTGATTTGCCACCTTTCTCAACATGCGCAACGTGTAAGCATACTGGACGATTTTGCTGTGTACAAACTTACCTTTTGCTGTGTCAACCTTGACTAACCGAGGTCTTAATGAATGTATAGGAAAATAGACCACGAAAACCAAAGAATTCATTATTTTTTTGTATGTTGTGCTATTAAATGTTAGGTTATTGTTATTATTATTATTATCATACCTACAATGGTAGAATTCGTTCATTTTTGTTTTGGTTTAAAACTGTTTTTTTTTTATTTCAGACTAGAGAACCAGAGGCTACGACTAGAGAGGGATTCGGGATTCATCAGTCACAACTGACAGCATTTTTTGACAATACACCTATATGCCCCCAATTATTTAAATCTGCCACAGTAAGTAAGTATCAAAAAGCCTAAGCTATATTTTATCAAAACCGGGTAAGTGAAACCCAAGATACTGCTTGCCTTCTCCGAAGTACCCGCAAATTTAATTAGCTAGTTGTGGCTTCAATTCCCACTGCGGAGCAAGTGTTTGCATGTTCTGTTTGGGGCTACATATTACGTCCCGCATTATTTATTTATTTACAATGGACTTTGGCTGACAGGAAAGAAACACTTTAAAGTTAGCTCCAGTTTTCAAAAAGTTTTCTCTAAGATTTTATCCTAGCTTCTGCCCGCGGCTTCGCACGCATGGTACCTGGATAAAAAATAGCCTATAATGTTATTATTGGTGTAGCTCTACATAATGTGCAATGACAATTTGTTGTATAGGTGCACCTAGTTAACTACCTACAAAGCCTCGGTACTATATAACCATATTGCTAAATTTACCCTTAGACAGGGTTTATGTGAGATACCTTACCTAGAACCTGTAACACAATGCAATTTACTCCGGTGATCTTCGCAGTTCATCTTGGTTAAGCAACACTCCGCCCGGACACTACTTATATGGGTGATCTGGATGGCATTTAGATCTGAGCGCTTCCGCCCTTCGGAAGGCACGTTAAGATGTTCTTCCCGGCTTTTTCAGTTGTTAGCCATGTCGGAGGCCTTCGGGTGGAATAAAAATTCCGACATCAGGGTTGGCCACTACTTCATACGAAGAAGAAGAAGACCAATATGTTCCATGCCTCAATTCATATGTTTCATCATCATCATCAAAAGCAGCAGCATTAATAGCTTGTTATATTTCCCAGCCAGAACGATGAACACCTTGTAAAAGCAATAAATTTATTGTATTGTATTGTAATTGTATCTAAATTTTGCGTGACGGAGAAATAAACAATACTCAATACCTTTCGCCTTTATTATATTAGTAGGATTGCTAGCCTTTTATGTACGTATTTTCTACAGTTTACATTTGTTATGTTTAAATACCGAAATTAATTTTTGATTACTGTTTTTAGGGTAAATCACCATCATACACACCACGAAGGCTGCGGAAAAAATTTGCGTTGGACTGCTAAGATATTAGATGTGCTATGCTAAGATACGTGAAAAACTGCGAGCTCTTGGGGAAAAAAGTAGGCGTTAAATAAAAAAGTAGTGAGTTTAGAAAATATGATTGTAGAATTGAAAGCATAATTTTCTAAATGTTGAAGTTTTGGAGAAATAAAAATATTTTTCCTATAATTCTATTCTTTTTTGCATGTAGGAATTTTGAAAGCTTATACAAGAAACATAAAGACATGCGTGAACGACAACTTAGGACACAAATAAATAATAGGATATTTTTGCCGTTCTGTAAAAAAACAATGCAAAAGATATCTTTATTCATGTCTGTTAAAATATTCAATAGTCTCCCCGAAGACATGAAAGATTTAACACTTAGCTTTATTAAAATAAGACTTCACAAATGGCTTGTAGATATATGCTTTTATACGATCAAACGAATTTATTAAAACTAAATAATAATTTACTATTTTTATTTCTTCTTTTGAATGGTTAGTTTTCATTTTGACATATATTTATTAAGTAATCTTGATTGTCAACTTAATTATTGTTAATTAAAATTAACCGATATTAATGATAATTAATGACATATATACATATAACAATTTAATATATGCACGCTTCTGTAATGAAGCATTAGTATGCGATCCACATAGCCTTTAAGATCCTTTACTTTGTAATTACCATACTTTTATGCAAATAAATATAATTTGATTTGATTTGAAAATTATATAGGTAGGTGCATTCAATCAAATTTGCTAAACATCCTTCCTTCCCTAACATATTATCAAAAGTCATTAAAACTTGTTAGTGAAGGTAGATTATAAGTGACTAAAATTTCGTCATGCAATTAATCTATTAATTAATACTTTACCTGCAGTATTAATTGGTAGATTAATACTTTACCTGCATGACATTAATTTCTTGTTAGATTTATATTTTACCCATTATCTTCATCAGCCTATAGCAGTCCACTGCTGGACATAGGCCTCCCTTAATGAGCGCCTGAGTCCCTGTCCTGAGCTCGACGCATCCAGCTTCTACCAGAAGCATTTCGCAGATCGTTACTACCTGAGGCCTCATTTACTAACTCAGTTGCACACGGAAGTGATAAGCACCGGTCCTGTTTTTACAAATTTTGACAGTTTGCCAAATTGACGTTCTTTGAATTTCAACAGATGTATGTCAAAGTTTGCAAATAAAGGTCCGGTGCCGATCATTTCGGTGTGCAACTGAGTTAGTAAATGAGGCATCTGGCCGGAGGGCGTATTATCAGTATATTTTATCCAAATCTATGGAAATTTTAATTATCTGGCAACCCTGCAGTTGAAATGAGAAAGACAAGGGTGGCCACGCAAACTATAAATCTATATATATGTCACCGGAGGATAACAAAAACCGCAAATTTATAAATTTCCTAGGAAATTTACAAACCTTCGTAGGATTCTAAACGAGAGATAAATTGCATTATTTTACGTCCACATTTTCGGAAATTGATCAACTAACTGAACGCACTCGTAAAATAATAAGCAAGCAATAACCAAACGCCATGTGCGCTCTGATTGGTTGAATAAGTCACGTGTTCCTTCTCCTTCCTCTCCACCGCCATTGTTCGCCACGGAATGTAAATAAACAAACCGGTTGCTCGTGTGTTTTTTTAAAGTTTTTAATGTTATAGCTGTGTTGGAACTGTGAAAATAGTTTTATTTTGCTAAGGTTACTAAACTAGACCCATAATGAGTGACCTAGAAGCTGCAGACAGCCAAAATGGTGAAGATAGTGCGGTAAACTCTAGACAATTTGTTGACGAAGTGAAATTTACCACAGAGCTACGAAAGTTTTATAGTGGCCATGATCAAAATAGTAAGAAGTCGGAATGGACAGAGGAAAAAATTGAAAATGTCATTAAAATGATAGAAGATTATAATAAAGCTAAAGTTTTGAGACGTCGGCCCACAGACAAAGAGTACTATCACGCCAAAAAGTATGACATTATGAATTTTAGTGACGAAAAAGTCTTGATAGTTAAAAGGAAGTCTCAGAAAGATCCATTGGTACAAATACTTCCAAGCAGTCAGTATTATCAACGAATTCTCGATACACATGTAGCTACAGGTCACGGACGGCGTGACAAAATGATTTACGCCTTGAAAGACAAGTACATGGTTCCAGTATTTGCCATAAATATTTTTCTCCAATTGTGCAAAACTTGTCTTTCCAAAAAAAGTTTCCCTAAAACTGGGATAGTCGTAAAACCACTCATTTCAGATGACTTTAATAGAAGAGGACAGGTAGATCTTGTGGATTTTCAATCATCTCCAGATGGGGAGTACAAATGGATGCTTCAGTACCAAGATCATTTGACCAAATTTTGTTTTTTACGACCACTAAAGAGTAAAGAAGCAAAAGAAGTTGCAATAGAGATTTTGAAGATATTTTTAGAAGTTGGTTGTCCCAATATCCTCCAAAGCGACAATGGACGGGAGTTCACGGCATCAGTATTGAAAGAAATTGTAAGCTTATGGCCAGCTTGCAAAATTGTGAATGGACGACCCAGATATCCCCAAAGCCAGGGAAGTGTAGAACGCTCAAACCAAGACGTGAAGAATATGATTCGGGCTTGGATGGTGGATAATAATTCCACTAATTGGTCAATAGGCTGTTACTTCGCTCAATTCCAGAAAAATTCATCATACCATTCTACGATTGCAAGGACACCGTTTAAAGCCCTGTTTGGAGATGATCCAAGATGCGGTCTAACTTCTACGCATTTGTCTAAGAATATAATTTCTCAGTTTGAAATGGAAGAGGATTTGGAGACGTTCTTAGAAACTACAAATGACAATGAACGTAAAACCGTAAATGACGATGAAAATATAACTTCCGATCAAAATCTTTGTAAAACTCTTGATACTGCCACAGAGTCAATTATTATGACAGAAAGCAAGACTGAGACTGAGCTAGTCAAAGTACTCGTAGTTGGCAGTGAAAGAATGGTCGCAAATACAAACCATATTTTGCATGACTTTGACATGGTTGCACACGAAATCGAATCAAATACATTGTTTTGTCACATATGTAACAAGGAATCATCTGGGGCCCATACATGTATTAAATGTAAACGTATCACACACGTAATCTGCGGAGAGTCAACAGAAAACAATGACGAAGGATATGGGTCGCAGTTGATATGTAATTTGTGCGCAAACGAAATAAACATCTTGAGAGAAAGGAAGGACTCGCACTTGAATTTAAAAAGAGCAGCAGAAAAAATGACAGCTCATTCATCTAAGAAATTCAAAAATATTGATGTTGGTGCTACTGTGTTAGTTGAAGTTCCAAAAGTAGATAGAGGGCCTTTAGATAGCAAGAATGTGGTCGGCAAAGTCATAGAGAAAAAGAATGAACTATACAAAGTTGGCACTTCTTTTGGAGTCATTAATGACTGGTTGCCTCGAAACGCTGTTCTTCCAACCCCTGGAGAAATTTTGACTGATGACCTTCCAGAGGTTCGATTACTATTTTTAAAATTTTTACTATTATGCCTATAAACATGAATTCTATTTTTTTATATGCTATATTTTTATATTTACAGGCCAAATTACCATTAAGAAAAATATCTGCGATGTCTTCTGAATTTGGTGGGCAAGGAATGAAGCAATGCAACTGCAAAAAATATTCTAAGGGACAATGTTTATCTAATAAGTGCAATTGTAAAAAAGCTAATATTTTGTGTAATTCGAGGTGCCATAAATCTTTGACATGTTGCAATAAATAGATAATAGAACACGATTTCTGTTGTTTTATTTTGGTAGAGTTAAGAAGGGGTCATTAGCATAATTATTATTCACAAAAATAACCTTGTATTATACCAACCTAGTTTTAAAGTAGGTAAAATACTGTTAGGTAGGTAATCGAAACTGATAAATTTATAGTTTATAGTTTGGCAAGTCTGATTGTACATAGGTCTATGGACACAAGCATTGCCATTGTCAACATCGACCAATCAGAGAGCAGTGTGTTATTTGCCGTATTATAAAGAAGCGTAAAATTAAAAGCTCTTCTGTGATTGGTCGAACCGTTGAGAATCTTACGAATGGATATCCGTTAGTTTATAAATTTACCACGAGATGTCGCAAATTAATAAATTTGCGAAAACGTGGACGTAAAATAATACAATTTATCTCTCGTTTAGAATCCTACGAAGGTTTCTAAATTTCCTAGGAAATTTATAAATTTGCGGTTTTTGTTATCCTCCGGTGACATATATATACTTAATCTATGAAATAGACGGTGTTGCCCATAGATTAAGTATATATAGCTTTCTCTGTCTAGGCTGTTGCCAGTGGTAAGTTACTAAAAAAACATCACCTTTCATTCAATTAGATCTGTTAATCAATCATTCAAATAATGATGCCAACTTAGCAACTTTATAGCTAGATCTCCTTTTTTTCTATACCCGTCAGCTATAACAATGAAAATTTTGTAGCTAAATTGCATCGCTAATTGTTCTAGCAACTTTATAAAATTACATAAAAATAATCAAAACATCAATATTATTTCTACGGTTAACAACTGATCACGTGGGTAGGTGTTTAGTGTCCAACGCCTCATATAATCTTGTGGGCTTAGACATTATTTATAGAGGGAAGCTATTCCACAGAAGCCACAAATAAAAGAAGAAGAAAAGTGTCAGGAATAGACTACCGTAAGTTTCTGCGCGAAAAATTGTGATCACACTCACTTTTTCTTAGATAAATTCATTTTTTTCTTTATTATTAGCTATTCTTTCAAATAAACCGTATAAAATAAGCAGAGAAACTCGATGAGTTGGATTGCTCTAAATTCTATATTTATTATACTCTATCAGATATTACGGTAAATGTAGTTTTAACTAGGTACACTTGACCTCCTAAGGTTTACAGAAAACTTGGAACCGATGAAAATTATAAAAATCCGAAAACTTTTAGGATACAAGTAGTGGCACGAAACTCTAGCGCTGACCGTTATTGCGCAGAAGTCAAAAGTAAGGTATCATATATTGAGCTATACGGGAGCTAGAGGCGAGAAAGAGCGAGAGAACCTGCACAGAAATTTTGTTCACCGCTAGACTTACGTGACGCTAGATAATATATCTAGAGGTCCAGGGAAGCAGAAGGTTGGGGGTGCGATTCCCGCCGTGGGACCAAAATTTGCATCTTCTGCAGATATTTGTCTTGGATCTGGGGGTTTTCTATGTACGATATGTACGTGTTTACAAAAAAATGTATATTATATAATATAGCAATCATGTGGTTCCCATAACACAAGCTCTGCTTAGTTTGGGGCTTGAGGCTACATAATGCTGTATGATAGTCCAGCGTTATTTATTATTGCTTTACTTTTATTTCTAGCCATTTTTTCAAAAATTCTGGCAATCTTGTAACTATAAATGAATTAGACATTCTATAAATGATCTGTAGGATCCCGTGTATAGCTGCAAAAGGTAAACAAAGGGGATACCAGTAAAAACATATCTCCTTTGTAGTAGGTAAGTTGAGCTCAAGCAAAGCCTCGGGCAAGAACTATATAAATAATGACTAATGAGCCATAGAAAACAAGATTTTAGTCCACTGTCATATCAACATGGAATTATTACATGTGATTTTGTCAGAGACATTTCTTCGTTTACATTTTTTGCATCGTATCGAGTATAGCTCAATCAAGCTACAAAGTTAATGGTTCAGTTGGCAGCACTGCATTTAATGGCAGTGTTGCCGTTTTAGCATTTTTAATGCTAAATTTAGCATATTTCCGAGTAAGTTACCTTGAAAAATTCGCATTTAGCTTAATTCATGATTTACATTTTTTTGAACGTTACCCGTTAGTAAGGAATTCAAATTTTATAGATTTTATAGAAACTAGAGACAATTTGTTATTTAACTCAAAGTAGTTTTTTAAAACATGTGAACTCTCGTTTTAGGATTTCGGACTTCCCCGAAATTTATGTTTATCAGTTACTTAGCGATTGTTAATTTTTAACAAACGTTCAATGCAGTGTTCTTAATTTTTACGTCTCATTTGAACCTGATGTGTTAATATAATATCACGGCTTTTCATATTTATGAAAACAAATTGCGCGAACAACGGAAACAGATGACAAAGTTTAACTTATTGCAAATTTTGTAAGTGTAACATAATAGCTAAAATTTACTGAAACAACACATTTTCACCGCAAAACATACAAAATGTGAAGGGTCAATGAAAAGTAATTAACCTGCGATGCAAATTAATCTTAATACACAAAGAGCAGAGTCTTCTTTTGCGTTCTTTTTATGCGAATATGTATCTATTTTAACAGTGGACCACTTCAGTTTGCTATTCGGGAATAAAATGTAGATTTAAGCATTTTCACTAGCATTTTCTTAAAACAAAAGACGTCAACACTGTTTAATGGTATCACTTCATTTCATTTCATTCATTCAATCTCATTCGGATTCATTATCTAATAGTAGTCTGTGGATTCATTTTAATTCACGATTCCGTAAAAGAATTTGCTGTAAAAAAATCCTCCAACCAGCAACCAACCAAGCTTCTGAGTTCCGAATTCCGAAGATGAAATTTTAATTTTTTCCTATCAATTAGCATTTTGCAATGGAAATCAGGATGCTACAATGTCAAGTTTTTGTTCTCCAGAATGCCCCTGTGTCATACACATCACATGAGCGAAAATGTTTAGCTGCGCACATCTTCGTGTAACAGTGATTGAGGTGTAAAATAAGATAATAATGGCAGCATCTAACGCAGAGATGCAGGACAGATACAAACTGTACAAATACGCAAAGGAATTAACGTTGAAAGTGGCTCAAATAGTAGTGCAAAGCCGACAAGGTAAAAAGATTATCCACCAGCACCCAAAGCTATCAGATATCGGTAATTTTGAGATTACTCCTCCTTTACAATGGGTAAGTTTTGAAGTAGATCAAAAACTTAAAATTTTAGATACTTTTACCATCCGCAAGCAACATCAAATTGCTTTTTAAAGTGACAAGTTGGCTATCAATATATTTTATTATTTTAAGCAACAAATATATAGCTTGCTTTGATGTTTGCTAATGATAGAATAGCCCCTTCGACATTTATCTGCATTCTGATGTTACCTAAACAATAAAGCCAGGTCAACATTGCTATAATCATGCAATATTTGTCAAAATCAAGTGCATCTTATTGTATTCATGTCCTTCTTAAATAATATACATGCATAATGGTATTACAGTTTGATCTATCCATTCCTGATGAACCCAAAGTGAATGAGGAAACCAAACATGTGCTGAATGGAGAAGTCATTGATGCGCTCACAAAGATTCTTTGCATTGAGATATCACTGCGAACAACGGACGGCGATGAAATGGTCCTCGAGATGTGGACAGTAAAACTAGTTTCTGGAACAGAAATATGCTCACTACCAACAGTTTACTACAGAATGAGTATTATGTTGAAATCTACATTGAGTATATCAAGGATAACTCCAGCATACAAATTAGCAAGGTCCCAAAACAAGGATTCATACAATATCTACCATAAAATATATGGTGGAGAACCAAACTATACTCTTTTAGGTAAGATGAAATTATATATATAAAGCAATGCGAGTTTAAATGTATAAGGAGAAGTATTAACATGTTGACTGTGGCTTTGGACATGATGCAGAAGCTAAGCCACTGCACTTATATGGTTGTCTTATTTAGTAGTCAATGCGTTAATTGATACAGTTAAGTACTTTGAACTGTGGTATTCCTATCCAACATACCATGCATTATATTCTTAATTGAAATGCAGTATTGCAAGTAACATAACATGTGCATTATGTGATGTTGCCTTATAACCTGTGGAGCAGTGGGTGAAGCTCCGCCTGAGGTGCAGAAGGTTGTGGGTTGATTTGTATTGATTCCTGCTACAGGACAAATGTTTGTATTATTTGCAGATATTTGTCTCAGGTCTAGGTGTTTAATAATTAGTGTATTTTAAAAACAAATATATAAGTATTTATATAATTCCTATGGTTCTCTTGATACAAGCTCCACTTATTGTTATTGATTAATCAAAAACGCAGAAACATTCTTTATTTCTTACCAAAACTATAGGTATGATGAATTATAACCCTGACTTGGGAATAATTGGTTCCCAATACAAACTTTCATCCCCTACTTCACCCCTTTTACATTGATAAGTCAAAAACAATATTTATATCTTACAAAAAGTAAAGGTCTGATGATTAATTTATATCCATAACTTGAGAAGTGATTGGTTCCCCATACAAATTTTAATCTCCTATTTCACCCCCTTTAAGTTTTATTTTCTTGACAAAAAGCCATTGTCCTTTTTCAAGATTCCACTTATCTCTACACCAAAATTCATCATAATTCAGTAACTTTTACATTTATAATAAAAGTTTAGATTTATAAGGACTACCAAGCTTAATCCTTCTGAGCAAATAGGTCAGATCTGCAAAGCAACTGATTAAATGGTGATGAAACTATAAACTTTGTTTATTATAAAACTAGCATTCGCGTGTGGCTTCGCTCGCGTGGGACCGGGATAAAAGGAGCCTGTGTTAATATGATTATTGATTATTATTGATTTATCCAGGTCACAAACTTTGTATATTCCAAGTTTCATCCAAATCCGTTCAGTAGTTTTTGCATGAAAGAGTAACAAACATACATCCATACTCACAAACTTCGCTTTTATGATATTAGTATGATTAACGCTTTCACTTTTATAATACAAGATCGGATGTATGGGTCATTCTCATTTTTGAAAAAAAAACACTGTCTATAGATTTCCTAACTTATAGCAGCTAAATAATGTTATCATGCTTTGTATTGATAAAATATGAATAACATATATTATTCTAGAACAAAAGGATATGTAATTCATAATTTTTTTTATATTTAATTTTAAACCATCAAAATTTTCACTTCTGTGAATATGACATGTTTCTGCACTGGTTTCATAAAGAAAAAAAAGAGTTTTATTAGGCAAAGTGAATTTGTAAAAAAAGTGTGCAAATATTATCTGGAATATATATACAATTTATTGATAAAACGTATGTATCAAAAGCCAAGAACTACAAAAACTTTGACATTAACTTTGAGATTGATTTATGTCATTTACATGACCTGTGAAAATGAGGGTAATTCCTTATAAACACTGCCAAGATTAACACTCCTCACCAAAAAGGTCAGATCTGCATAACAACTGATCAAATGCTGATAAAACAGTATATATTGTAAAATTAGCAACGCTGCTCCTCGTCGGCGGCCAGGGGGTGTTAGGCTGCGCTATGCCGCAATCAGTCGGCCAACAAAGTCCGGTATTTAGTTTGGAGAGAGCATCACAGGCAGATGAGGTTGGCTCGGGTTCTGAAAATGGAGCTTCCAACCCGTTATACCCCCTTACATCCATAGCCTTGCTTTAATATTGGTTTAAGATGTGCTAGTTGTTTGCTAGACGTCTACTGCGCGGTTTTCCTACCAAAATTCAACTATTTTATTTTGATACAACCTTTGCTTCAGCGAGCTTCTGTATTAACCAGCCATTGCAAACTCAAGCACAAATAAAAATAAGTTACTTGATGCGGACTGTATATAAAGACAGAAAAAAACTGTGGTATAAACAACTACATAAAGACTTGCTATTTATTACCTTCATTTAATTTCAGCGAATCAAACAAAGACAATCACGAATATATCAATTAATTGAAGCGTAAATAAAATTTTGCTCAATGTCAAATCGTTTACGATAGTAATTGATTGAAATATTCGTCATGCCCATGCTACTAACTAAATTGCATATTCAAAGCTGCCTTATGCCATAGCTGTGTTCTAAATTATGCTCAGCCAATGTAATTTTGTTTAATTATCGCAATTTTATGGTAATCTCACTAATATTATTAATGAGAAATTAAATTTTGAAGTTCGTAATTACTTTGTATGTTTGTTACTACGGATTTCGATGTAGTATGATATGAAATATCCATGAATATTGGTTAATCCAGGGTATAATCTACATAAAATTACTTATTAGCGTTATCGCTTGCACGGTCTAGGGCGTCGCTGCTGTCTCACTCCAATGCGTTACACCGCACTAACTAGAGAAATCGAAGAGAGGGCTTTGCCCAAAGAAAACTTAATATAGATAATATTAGGTTTTCTTTGTTGTTTAAAAAATGTATCTTTATTCTGTAAAACCTGAAGTCCACCTATCGCGGGATCTCAAACGGCCGATGACTAGGGCTACTTATTATTATTATGAAATCGAATGTTTCTTTGGTTGTTTGGACGGACATCGTTGCGCCTGGGCGTTTTGGATGAAATTTATGGCTTACAGCCAAAGATTAACATATCACATAGGTTTCATCCATATGTACCATGGGTACCATGCGAGCGCAGTTGCAGGCAGGAGGTAGTTGCCCAAATAAAGCTTAGCGTATTATATCTTCAAAATAAATATAATATAATATAAATATATTAACGCACAGTCCAAACCGCTGGACCTAGAGACCTGAAATTTTTCACAATGATGCATCCACTAAAGAATGATTTTCAAAAATTCCACCCCTAAAGGGATAAAATAGGGGATGAAAGTTAGTATGAAAGTCCGTGAGTTTCGAAATTAGGATCTTCAAATTTTGTATTTAGGCTGACGATTAAAAAATATTTATACGTGCTTAAAAATCACTAAATAGAAAGAAATACTCTACGCAGACCAAGTCGCGGGCATAAGCTAGTGACCATATAAACACGTATTCAAAGAATTCATCATCATCAGCCTAAAGAAGTCCACTGTTGGACATAGGCCTCCTTAAATGAGGGCAATCGCGCCCTGTCCTTAAAGAATGAATAGGCATCTAATCATCAAATGCATCGAATTCGCCTATTGTCAACCTTCCATGCCGACGTAAGCCACGAGGTGACGCCACGCAAGCAAGATGTTGACTTATATCGGGGTATCGAGCGAAGCCGCGGGTGGAAGCTAGTAACAATATAAATTATTTGGTACAGTAAGATCACGACGAAGAGTTAAACGCTTTCTTCCGTCGCATGCGCTTTAACATAGCGCTTGATGCGCTGCTTTTGTATTGACGTGAAGTGACGGCCAATGCTTGCGTTTGCGATCGTGAATTTATAAATAAAAGCCTTGAAACTGTTTAATATTCATTCAAAGCTAATGTAGCGATCATATTCACATTATTAATTGTGCTTTTCCTTAAAATACAGCCGTTACTTAATAGTTGTATCTGATTTACGGTTATTTAAGAATATTATGCCTTTTTCTGATTCACGACAATGCAATGCAATACAATATAAATCGTTTATTTGCGAAACATGGGTCACATAAATGGTGAAAAACAATATGTCAAAAGTACAGCCATGTTCTGCTTTACAGTGTGCGAAATTTCGTGTTCATAATATTAAAATTAAAATATGTTACTAAACCAACGATGGAAGACGGCATCGTGGCAGACCCAGATTAAATGACATTGGACCACCACAGCCCTGGTTCGTGAAGAATGGAAGGGGGTATAGGGAGGCCTTTGCCCTGCAGTGGGACGATGCAGGCTGAAAATTATAATGAAACATACAAGTGAAATATTCAATGTCATTGAATGTTGTTGTTCAATGGCGTTGAAATAATTGAACATGCTCAATAATTTTCACTTGTAGCGCTCACTTGCAACGCGGATGAACGAGAAATTAATGTGTAAACAAAAGAATTGAACGATTCACTTTTAGTTAGTCATGCGCGCCTCAGTGTCGAGGAAGGACCATCGAGATAGTACTCAATAGAGTCACACTCTTCAATTGATAACTGTCAAAAGTCGTCCAAGCTTATTTAACATTAATAGAACATCGAAGACTATATTGAATGAACTTTCAATCCTCTCTCCAGATACCGTATAAATCAACCAAAGTGATTCAATTTGGTTGAACCGTGTAATATTGCCATAAGTTACGTCTAAATATCATAATTTACAATTTTATTTGCTCAAATATTCTTTTACATTGTATGCCCATTGCCCATGCCATTGTATGCTATGCACTCTTCAGTAAAAACTTTTTTAATTTCTATAATGACGATACGTTATACCGAAGTCCGAGCGACATTATTTTTATTTATGTATTTTTATATGGATGTGTATTAAATTTGTGTAGTTTCCTTTCTCATTCTGTGAGGTACCAAATAATTGTACAAATTCTTTGTAATAACTAAGCCCAATAGTAAGTAAACGTCAATCTTAATCAGAATCCAAGACCGTTTTTCAGAATAGCTAAAATGTATAACATAAGGTTAATTTACTTATTAGATTGAAGATTATTATTTCCTATAGGCTTGCTTTTAAACGAAATTTAACTACCAGTTTTGTTTTATTTACATCATAGAAGAATTATTTGCGGCCGCTGCTAATATTTCCATGCTCAGCTGTCTAAATCATATCCAAACTTAAAATTAAAAATGCGAATGTAACTGCCTGTTACTTTTTCACACCTAACCCGCTGACAAGATTTTGATGAATTTTCGTATAGATGGAACCTTGGAAAAGGATATTAGGCATTTTTTTTTGTCGTGAAAAAGAAACTTGAAAGCCGTGAAATAGGGAATGAAAGTTTGTTTGGGGGAACCAAACATTTCTCAAGTCAGGGATATAAAAAACCATCATACCTATACTTCGCTATCCGCCAGAAATGGAATAGCCCATACTTCAGACCTGATCCAGAGAATCTTAGCTCAGATTACTACTAGGAATAGGTCCCTGATCGGTCCTTGAGCATGGTTCTTGATTACGAGCCCAAGGTTTCCAGGCTTGCCACTATAGAGGTTATACTTTTCAGGAGAAAAACACAAGACTGTAAAAGTTAGTGAACTGCACACGCCGATTGGCACTCTGCTCATTGAAGTGGTTTACCGGACGAAGATGACAATCGTCCCTGAAGACAGGCGAAGGATCACGCAGAACAACGATATCATGGTTAAGAGTGACCATTTTAATTCTGAAAGCCCCAGGTAAGTGATTAGGATCTTCCCTTACCGAGGCAGTACTAGCTCTTCTATGTCGTGGCACCAATATCACCTAACAGAGAAAAAGACGTACAGAAACAGAAAGGATACTCATACCTTCCCACCTATACGACTTACTTCACTCACTTCCACCGACCAGACTTACCTCAATCCGCCTGCGAGTTTATAGACTTTATTTATGGCACTGAAGTAAAGGATTATCACGTACGAGTTTGGTTTCGGAGTGAGCGAAAGCATGTTATCTCTCTCATGCGACATCTGGTCACAGCGATATACCGTCCAATCCATAACAGTTGTATAAATCTCAGATAGCTGAAATAGCTTTATAAATATCATGTCACCATGTTCACATGAATGACAGGGACAAGCCACAACCAAGAGTATTTCTCTCACGCACTTATAAAGGCACCGTTCACATACACAAATTATCCATGTGGTGAATACAACGCGATTTTACATACGTTTTAAGGTGGGATTCTGTATCCGATATACATTAAAGAAACGGGCCAAGTGGCATAAGACTCAGTACGGTATTAAGATTTAGTTAGTGATTTACCGTCCAATCCATAACAGTTCTATAAGCCTCAGATAGCTAAAATGGCGTTAAAAAATATCAGTTACCTCTTTTTATTTACGTTTGAATGACAGGGGCAAGCTTACTTTTTCGAGCCGTTATAAAATGAATAAGGGCCTTAGTTTTTAATAAAAGAAGAAGTTCTTCCTTAACCAAATGTTCCTAAACAAGACGCAATCGTTCGCGTTGTAGAACTGAAGACAGTTATAGGATATTTTACTAGATATAGTAAAATTGATCTCTCTACCTTGTAACAAACAATTAAATCACATAGTTTTAAATTATTATGTTTTCAGAATGTATACAGTCCATTCACTAATTTAACATCTATAAATTATTGTAAAACCGAGGAATACAACCTATATTAACTTCTAAATGTCTAAAGTACATACATACATACATACATACAGTAAAGCGTTTTTCCCAGAGGAGTAGGCAGAGACCACGGATCTCCATGATGTCTAAAGTATCTAATAATAAATATTCACCTTTAATTACATAAACACATAGATTTGAACACATTAAAATGTCTTTACACTGGCCTTAAAAACTCAGTTGGTATTAGCTCTGCTTACTAGGTCGCGATTTCGACCCTGCCCAGTGCCCAGGTCACCCGTCTCATACCCATAGTGCACTGGCTAGTTTGGGATCCGTTAACCGTGTCCTGTATATTTATGTATTTTGAAAAATAAATTAAATTTTCCAGGAAAACCTACGACAAAAAAGTGATGGATCTTTCGAAGCCGCTGACAGCGGGTGCGTTTGTAGATGTTGCCAAAATCAAAGAGTTACACGCCACACTCAGTCAAAAGCTACCGCCAGAGCCTCCTATGCAGTGGCTGCTGGCAGAGAAAGAGAAAATGGAACATGTAAGTCACATACACACACAGCTTAGTGCCGCCGTACACGGACTGCTCGAGCAGTTACCACGTTATCAACATACACGGACCGCTCTTGTAGTCAGAGTCACCAGCTTGAAGCTGCCATTGATAACTGCTCGAGCAGTTAGCTCAACTGCTGCTCAATTGTTAGCAATTTCAAATGTTCTCAATAAACAAACGAAGCGTGCAGGCAGGAAGCGTGCGCGACGTGGAATGAAGAGCGCGGGTGGAAGTAACTGCGCGAGAGCTGTCGACAGCTCGAGCAGTCAGTGTATGCCTGGCGACTGCTTGACCGCACGATGAAATTTCACCGTGCTGCCGACCGCCCGAAGCAGTTGCAACTGCTCGAGCGGTTCGTGTATGTACGTACGTAGAAGTCTGAAGTTCACTATGCAGTCGCACCTTGAAGCAGTCGATATTGATATTTAATATATATATTACGTTTTGGTATAGAACTTATACAGCTAAGCAAAACAAGTAGGTAGGTATATAAATTTTGTTTATACTTTTTGACCCAGGCAGTTGCTCTCCTGGTTAATCTTATGACTGTTTTTAAGTTCCTTGTTTTACCTGAAATCCTCTTTGTGCGCCTAGCCTAAGATCAGAATTAACTACCCTTTTTTTTGTATGTAAAATATTTCCGACACAATAATTTATTGTTTGTGAATAAATGAAATGAAATGATACTGGCTGCTTCAAGCTGCTCGTGTATGGCCGGGTTAAACTCGCACATGGGCTGATCTCCTATACTATTTATGACAATTTTATTTTTCGTTGTGTGCGAGTGAACTCTAAAATAAATATGTTTTAGCTTGAAGGGTGTCGGTCAAATTACAGGTGCATGATGCCCAAAACCTTAATTAGTTTAACGCGGGCGTTGCATTGTAGATCTTGTTACTATTATGCGTAATCTTCGATGCAATATGACCTATAACCATGAATGGTTACTACTTAATATGAGGTGGGTCATTTGCTTGTCCCTTTTTCAAGCATCATAATAAAATATAGAAAGCCTAGAAACGAAATAAGTATACTATTGCAGGTATAGCCACCTAACTGGATCTGATTTTTTTTAAGCTATCACCCAGCATCGTGTAGCCCCAAACTACGCAGAGCTTGTATTATAGGAATCACATGATTGATGTACTTATATACCACTTAAATACCTTTTTTTGTAAATACAAATATGTTATATATAGAAAACACCCAGACTCGAGACAAATATTTGTAGAATACAAACATTGTATCTCGCGGCGGGAAACTTACTACTAACGCAACCTTCCGCGTCTCAGGCGCACCTTCACCCGCTGCGCTACAGAGGTCGTTAAATATGCGCGTGCGCTAAATATGAGGGCAAATTAAACAGTAAATTATATAAAAGCAGACGTGCAGTCGCGTCTCAGGCGCACCTTCACCCGCTGCGCTACAGAGGTCGTTAAATATGCGCGTGCGCTGAAGATGAGGGCAAATTAAACAGTAAATTATATAAAAGCAGACGTACAGTCTTATTCGAACCTTCCTTTTACTTAAAATACAATGTTTGTTATAATGATTTTATTACAATATACCCTATCGATTGGTATGATAAAGTTTTCGGAATTTATGATAACTTACTTTTTAAGTCAGTTGGATTCCTGAATCACTCAAGTAAATGTTTAAAAAAACATTCAACGCAGTTTTTCTTTTCATCAAAAATAAAATAGAGGATCCGCAGAGTATTTATGTATGTTCAATATTTTTGGTACTTACCCTCCTGGTCCCATTGGTTTGGTCCATCCTGCATTGCCTGCATATTATTCCAAAATAAAGTTTAGGTACTCTAGTTTGAGAACTCTTAGGAAGTTATCGGTTTGCTCTATTTAAAAATAAAGTTTTGAGTTACTTTTGAGAAAAAAACAATTTCATAACCCCTTATCTGTCAGCCACCTTTTAAAGGTCGATGTTAAAAATGGGCTTATCTGTCACCGACCTTTAAAAGATCTCAAAAAGAATTGTCTTTAATGGAAGTAATGATTAAAAATGGCAACTTTTTTTCAGAAGTTAAAGTGCTTGGCGGTGACTGAGCGAGCGGGCGCGGTTAAACCTACCGCCGAAGCTTCCACATCCGTACACGCCGCCAGCAAAGCCATTGAGGTGCCAAAGAAGAATGGGGACAAGTACTCCGGCTTGATGGTAAATGTTCATTATCATTATTATCATAAAAACTATTATCATATACTTTTTTATTATACTGTGCAGATATAATTTTTAGGATTCAGAATACCACTTATATGCTCATGACTTACAGCTATATATCGTCGCTGTTTACACTAAGTGACGTAACTGACAGTTTTAGAATTTTACAGAAGCATTTTTGCCAGAAGTTTCTAAAAATGTATTGTAGAACGTCTAAACATAAATCAATTGAAATATCAATATAAAATGCACACAGTTTATGTCAACGCCCTCCTGACAACATGCTTTTGTTGTTATTTTAACAATTGATTATTAAAATAAATAAATTTTAAGCAAATACGTCACTATTTTTGGACTTGGTTGATTTTAACACCGATATACGCCAAGATTAAAAAAAAGTAATAGTTTTACTCAAATACTAAAAAACACTATTTCTTTTAGTCACACTAAGGTGATATTTAAAAATTATCGTAGGAATATCTTAATTTAAAAATAATAATGTCACTTACGCCTCCATTTGAGAATTTTATTTAGTGTGAAAATCTTAATAAATGTCGTAAGTGACCATTTACGAAACTTAGAGGGATTTATATTTTTAATAACTGTAGATACGTCAACAGACATCTTGGGACTGGTAGAAGATACAGATATGTCGACTAGATAGATCGGTTTATATTAAAAAGTAGATTAAAATTACATTATAATATATCAGTTACGCCAAAATGTCAGTTACGTCCAGCGACTGAATACCTATAGACATCTGACGTCAAAGACATATGGCACTGAACATGTTACAAAATAACTACAAACTCAAACACCGGAACTCTTTTCGTCAATTTAATGAATGACAAATGTTACACTCAGTTGAAAATGGATCTTATATTTTGGGAACTTGGGTTTGAATTGCTGTTGAACGTGGCAAATAATATTTTCTGTCTAGATGACATGTTACGTCTGTGTCGTCACTCGGTATTATGGGGATATTTTATGCAGTAAGTGTAAAGCAAATTAAAATAATCGATTAAATAATTATGATTAATCTTATTGAAAAAAATGATTACCTGCCTACCTATCGTAGTAAATAAGATAATTTATATTTGTATGGTAACAGTTATTTTTTAGGGAAAATATAACAAAAATACATGAACATAATTTGCTGTCCCGCGGCTGGCCTTCCACGACTTAATAGGAAGATATTACAGTAAATCATTTCTCGACGTAGTCCAAATCGGGTAAAATAGGTTTAAAACATTTAATTATAGAAATATGTAAAAAGTAAACAGACAGACATTTTATAAAATTATTATTATATTTACACACATTACATCATCATCACGGCCTCTAAAGCAGTTCACTGCTGGATATAGGCCTCCCTAAATGAGCGCCAGTGCGCCCTTTCCTGAACTCGACGCATCCAGATTCTACCAGCAGGCTTTCGCAGATCGTCACTCCACCTGACCGGAGGGAGTCCTGCACTACGTTTGCCGATCCGCGGACTCCACTCAAAAACTCGTTTGCCCCAACGGTTATCGGTCCTTCAACAGATATAGCCAGCCCATTGCCACTTCAGCTTGCTAATTTTCTGAGCAATGTCGACAACTTTCGTTCTGTGTCGGATAGTCTCGTTACGGATTCTATCCTTCAGAGAAATTACGAGCATAGCTCGTTCCGTAGCTCGCTAGGCGACTTTAAACTGGTGGACTAGCCGTACTGTGAGTGTCCACGTTTCGGCTCCGTATGTGCAGACATTTCAATACTTTTTATTGTTATCTAGAGTACTGAAGATACATATATATTAAAAAAACCACAAACATACATTAAAACCTGATAAAATAAATATTGATTGTGGAATTAGGTAGCTATAGTATAGGTTTATGTATGTGTTAGTATGTTTGTTCCCATTTAAATCCGAAAGTAGCGAAATTGTATATTATTTTTGTGCCTCGAATTTTTTTTAGTTTATTTAATTGTTGCCGTGATGAGTGCAATAGTGAATCATCTTTGGCGATATAATGTAATCTAATTTTTAGGAATACATGAACAATGCTCTTCATAAAAAGTACCTACAGCGGGTGTTCTTTCAAAGTTTTTAAATATATCATTGTAACTTGTGACATATTGAAAACATTTGTTGTAAATTATTTTCAGATTATGCTTACTGGTCAAACATTTGCCTTATTGAATTAAATAAGGGTTTAGGAGTATGTTCATAAAATTTACCATTTTATTGGTGGGTAGAAAAGTTCATTGATTGGTTGGCATAATACCGTCCTCATACAAAATCAATAAAAAAATATATTTATCAAAATAAATTGATTTTTATTAGAAATAACATCAATAGCGATGTACATACGTATGAAAGGTGATTCCAGCATACTTTTTATGCACATGGGATCGATTAATGCTCCAATTCACGGCACACGAAGGCATTTTTTCATAAAATTATCTGACTGAAATTCGTCGAATGACACCATTGCCTGTCAGGCGCGAACTAAATTAGCTTGAGGCTCAAATTTTTAGACACACCCACTAAGGCTCAACTTTCGTTGGGGTATGTTCTAACGATAGGGAGGTGTCTATAGTAGGTATCTTCTGTCACTGGTTACGTCACTTAGTCAAAACAACGACGATATGTCTGTTAAGCCTGATGACCTGATGAGTGATGATACACCTGACGCTGTGAATAAAATTAATCGAAATTTGGATGGGTTGGTCTGCTGGTGTAACTCCAACAGTTTAGTTTTAAACCTACAAAGACCAAATTTTTAGTGTTAGGATCAAAATGCCAAATTAACGGTATACTCTCTGACGACCCTAAAACACACATAATAGGGAAGCTCGTAATTTAGGATTACTAATAGATGGCTCTTTGTATTTTGAAAATTATATCCTCGAAACGGTTCGAAATTGCTTTTATAGATTATCTGTATTATATAGAGTGCGTGATTATATTAACCGACCTTCGAATAACACAATGTGATTCCCTTATTCTATCTAAGCTTAGTTATGTCGATAATGTATTTGGGGAATGACTCTTAGCTCGTTCAAAGAAACTTATTCAGCGTGTGCAAAACGCTTGCGTCCGTTTCTGTTTTCCTATTCGTCACGGATCCCACATCTCTCCATAGATCAATAGACACGGTCTTTTGAGTTATGTCTTCTCGTCGACCTTACATTTTGCAACGCTACTTTTTGGTATCATGAAGAAGCAGACACCAACATACTTATTTGAGAAGCTTGATTTTTCTAGTCGCCATATTCGCATGGGTACCCGTTTAACCTGTCCACAATATAGAACGGCCGCATTTCGTGGTAGCTTTCGTTATGCTGCTACGAAATCCTGGAACAACCTACCTCCACCTATTAGAAATTCTAACACTATTTTACTCTTTTAAAAAATCCCGCAGGAAATACCTGTTAAAGTTACAAATATCTGTTCCTTTATATGGCCGTTCTATGTACACATTTAATTTAGGCACTTTTACATAATAAGGTTTATTCTTTGCCATGGTTGCTTTTAATCTTCATATTTTATAAGTGAACTATTTTTAATTTTATTTGTAAGAACATAATGCGTTTCAAAATTTCTGCTGCGCTCCGTATGGTGGCGCCACTGAAAACCAGCGCTGCATTAGCTTCCATGCTTCCGCAGCATATGCTGAGTGGCGACCTTTTTGTGTCACTATTTCTCGTATTAGATTTAAGCACTTTATTGTTTTTCTGTGAATTTATTTAAATAAATAAATAAAATATAGTTTATAATGATATAGTGTGGCTCAAATAAATTTTTCTTTATCTATTTTTATTAATAGTCGCTAATGTCGAACGGAATAGTGACTCCAAACAACACCACCGGTGGTTTCGTTCTAGTGGTTTCGAGTGGAATTTACGACAAAATCTATAACGACATGGCAAAAATAGCGGTAGTAGGTAAAAGACCGGGAAGGTGGTTGGCTGTCGGGTAATAGAAAAGAGCGGTCATATTTAGTGGGAGTATTTTCTATAAATAAGTTGCGGGTATGTAGTCTTCTATATTTTTTTTAAATAATTCCAGGATTTCCCATTCGCGGACGGCAGTCCGATCGCAGAACTAGCTAACTTCTACCAGGAGTGCCTTGAAGCGCGATCTATGAGCGACGAATGGAGTGACCTGCTCATAGAGACACCTTCTACCGACAGTGAGACGCTCTCGAGACAGCTGAAGATGTACGAGGACGCAGTACCAGAGTTTGATAACATGGTCGCCTCTATGTTCAGTAATTCAGAGGGCGGTTCTGACCACTCGTGAGATGAAAATCTTACGGTAAACGTGAGTTCTTGTAGCCAATACCGTAGGTCTTGAGTTTTGACATACCTACAGTCGCTAGTTTGCGTATAAAATTGACATGAATAGTCAATTTTATACAGCGAGGCTGCAATACATTTGACGTGCATTTTATAAGCACCCCAAACAGAATTGCAAAATCGATAAACACCATTAACATCTGCTGCGAATCCAGACAAAATTGAAAATCTATCATGCCCAGTTCACCGAAATAGACCAGCGTAAATGGCGTCGGCTTGACTCGTGCGACAGACGTGCTCAAAATATATATGCGTTGCTAAAGGTATTGCGCGTTCCAGTGAATGGGAAACCGACTATGCGTACTCTCGAACGCACAGTGCGTATGCGAGACCTGCGGGGTGATCGGCGAACTCTGTTGCAAACAGAAATCATTGACACCGATCCTGTTATTACAAACTTTGACATTTCATCCGTCGAAGTTCAAAGAACGTCAATTGACAAGCTGTCACAGTTTGTTAAAACGGGATCGGTGTCAATCATTTCTGTTTGCAACAGAGTTCGCCAATCACCCCGCAGGTCTTTTTTAAAGTATACAAGAAGATAAGCCGCTACGCACTGTGCGTTCGAGAGTACGCATAGTCGGCCTTGCCTTTAGGCTACATTTGGCAGAATTTTATGCCCTCGTTAACGTTCCAACCACGTTTTATAGGGCCTCATCAACGTCATCGGTAGGTTCCACAGCAACGAATCTGTCACCGAGAAGCTTCTGAAACTTCTCGGTGCCCGCCATTATCTGGAGTAGATTGGGTCGGAGCGTGGACTTCTTCAGACGGTTTCTTTCAAGCTTGAGATTGATATTCAGAGAGTCTCAAGTCTGTGATCAGATCCGGTATAGAACCTGTAGATCACGGAGACATCTTTGAATATGTGCCTTTTGTCCGTCATGATGAAGTCGATCTCGTTTTTGGTCACAGTGTCGGGTCTTTGTCATGTCCACTTCCTGTGAGGCTTCTTCTCAAAGAACGAATTCATCAAGAAGAGCCCCTCCTCTAGGAAGTTGACCAGCATTTGCCCCCTGTGATTTCTACACCCAAAATCATGCGGGCCCACTCTGGATTCGTCGCCAATTTGGACTCCCACATTGCCGTTAAAGTTAGCCTTCGTGGTGTTGTGCAAGGCTTTGGATATGTCCTCGTACATATCCTTCATAAGTGTGCCGAGGTCGGTGCGTAAACCTGAATGATCTTCATACTTATACCTCTTGAATAGTCGAAGAATCAGGTATGCTACCCTGGTCGACACACTGGAGATTTCTTCAACGTTATTAGAGAGGGCCTTATTGACGAGAAACCCTACGCCACTCTGGAATGTTTGGTCACCCTCGCGGAAGTACAGAAGGTGGCTCGAGTCTAGGGTAATGGTGTCCTCCCCCTCTCTACGGACTTTACACAACCCCAGAACATGCCACCTAATGTTCTCCAGCTCCACTTCCAACTGCGCTAGATGCTCGTCGAGCCTCAGAGTGCGTCCGTCAAACGTACCCAGGATCAGGTTTTGCAGGTAGCCAGAGGTAGCCCGGGGATTCCTAGCACCCCCTGTCCCGCCGTTACCATGGCTGCTACCTGTATAGCTAGGAATAGCGGGACGACCGGAACTGGGGGCCATTTCCTCATCATTAGGGGGTTTATGCCCATAATCCCCACGCTGGGCATGCGGGTTGGGGATCGCAGGACCATAGCTGTTAATAATTCTGTATGTTTCTATTTTACTGTTTTGCGGTGAATAAATGCCTCTCTATCTCGCTCTCTCTCTCTCTCTAGTTGTCATTGGTTACAATTTTACGCACTCCTCGCGACTGTTGGTAAGCCAAAACTCATGATAGGTCTACCGATGTAATTTTACGCTTACACTGCGGATGTCTAAATGTTACGTTTATATTAGAATATTTTAAATGTTATACTCAATGTGCCCATTTTGCATTTAAGTATTCCTATATATATCAATAATATTGTGAGGCCTTTGCATCTAATCTATTTAGATGATTTATACAACGTCAAGTGGAGACTTTTATAGTCTTGCCAGGGCCTTGTGTCATATGAAACAAGGGCTCAGCTTATCATTGCAAAAGTCAGAAACTGGGCAAAATTATAATCTTGTGAAAACACCTTTGCAACTTGTATTATCTTTTAAGGGTCAATAATTGCGTGACCTTGGTGCAACTACGTCTAAAAAAATATACCTAATGGAGATACTTAAATTTCTGCCTTGTTTGCGTATCGTTTTAAAATGTTTTTTTCCATAGCTGCATCCAGGTGACAAAATTTTTGTTTAAAGGAAGTGTGTCCATTGGATTTTAATTTAGTCCACATTTCTGAGGTCTGCAGGGATGAGCAATCCAGACTATACTTGTTCGGGATTTTAGGCATGGGACCTGTAGATAGAAAAGGTTACAATACCTTTTCTATCTAACTTTATGAGTAAGAAAATAAAATGCAAAAATAAATGAGCACATGCTAAGTAAAACAGTACGAATTTGTTCACGTGTGAACGACAATATCGTCTGCCGGACCGATAGTATGCTATCGTGGTGTTGTCAATCGGCATAAAGGTGACAGTGTGAGTATCACTTTTAACTATATAAAGTTGTTTCGTATATATTATCTTCATCTATAAGAAAGGGGCTTTTCCGTTTAGTGAAAATATTTTAGAATCACAACTATTTACCCATAAGTGAACAGCGGGGTGATTGGCTAACTCTGTTACAAACAGGAAACCATTGACACCGATCCTGTTTTCACAAACTTTTATATTTAATCCGTCGAAATTCAATGAACGTCAATTGACAAACTGTTACAGTTTGCTAAAACAGGATCGGTGTTATTCATTTCTGTTTGGAACAGAGTTACCCGATCACCCCGTTGGTGATAAAAGCTAAATTACTTTAAAAAACGTTAGCTTGTTGACTTATGTTTGAGATCCGTCAATCGAGATCGCCAACGGTTTTGGATTTCAAGCTTGAATAGTTAACGAGCTAGACCGCAGTTTTGTTGGTTTTTGGTGAATACATGCTAAAATTATCAATCCGCAAAACTATTGTTGCAAAAGGCTGATTATAAAAAAACCTGATTGATAAATGAGTTCAAATGAAGTTGTATTCGTGATATACTGCCACGATTAGTTAGAAACTATAATATATAGTATTTGAATGTCGAGTAAAGATTTATTTATTAAGGGCATAAGAGTTGTTACTATATTGTAATATATTATGTTGAGAGATTTTATTATTTTATATGTATGAATGTTAAATATTGACAGATATTCAGAAATATCTGTTTATAGTATTGACTGGCCATTATTATTTGTCTATAATACAATGAAATACAAATTAATATAAAATAATTTCAGCAGTTATGTTAACGACGTTGTGTAATGGTGCATTGTTATACATTTAATAACCATTGACACCTCCTTTTCCTTTAAAAAAATAATATTTTCGTCACCTCGATTTTATTTATGACAGATTTTTAAGGGAAAAAGATGCTTAATCGGTTACGAACTTGTAAAGAAATTCACCTAGCTGTGTCCTCATTAGTGAGCCTCTCACTGTTTGCCTCCAGTGTTTTAAATAGAGTATTCATACAGTCTGCTTCGTTTCGCTTGCAGATTCAAAGTTTGCGGCCGAATGGCAGCAAAATTTCGCGCAATAAGCTCTAGTTGGCAGCGAAATACGCTCGCTACGCATGCAAACAGTTGGAGCAAGACTTATTTTTTTTTTTTGTGAATCCATTGCTTCTTTATATAATTAACATCATTTAATTCCTCCAAGGTAGTTATCAATTTGAGAATATCCATGGCGTCGAACACGACCACTTCTCTCAGTGCACTGATAGCAATTGAGTTTGCATTGTTTGCCAAGAGTTCGTAAGCGCTTCGTGGTTAATTTGCTACAGTTCGCCGCTCACTCAGCAGTTTTGACCGATCCGCTCATAGTTCGTCTAATAAGGACACAGCTTAAGTCTAAGGACGCTATGCTTTATGCATATGATTTTTTATTTTGCTGTAATTGGGGGGTTGTTAGTTTGTCCTGTGCAGTTGTGATTTTGAAGGAATTACGAAAGACTGATGGCGTGCGGTCAACTCACGCCTGTGTCAACATTTTTGGGGTATTATACAATCTTAGACTGATGAAATGTTAAGACTGCACAAGGCAAATCTACAGGATCTTGTATTGGACTGATCCTAGTTGGGCTCCTTTGTTTAGTTGTAAACAGCAAGTTAACGTAAAAAGCCCTGTCCAGAGCTGCCTGTTTATGCACAAATATTATAGCCCCGACAAAATTAGTCATAATTCAACTACTTGGTCTAGACTAGAACAATGTGTTGAATAAACATAAAACGTTATGCCATGGATTTAGCATAATAGTTACAAAAGAAACTTCCATAAGAAGTATCAACAGCCACAGTATACCAGACACAATTATATTTAAGTTCATCAACATTTTATTGTTCGAATAAGCAAAACAAAAAAAAATACAACCGAATTGAGAACCTCCTCCTTTTTTTGAAGTCGGTTAAAAAAGCTTAAATCGCCGTACGGTCCATTTAGATGGAGATAGTTTCTCTCTTGGGGCGAGAATCGCCTGGTGAATCTATCGGCCGGCGTCCTGTTCGGAGGGCTTTCAGTAGCTCAGGCAAGTTTGATTTCCATTGCTTTAACTCGGAGCAGGCTTCTTTGCCTATCTCACTCATATGACGATGCATTCGGCTTCGGCTTCTGAAGCTGTCCAATTAGTCATCAGCTGCTTCTTCCGGGTGAGTTTCGTTGTTTCTCGGCGTTCAAGTTCTTGACGAAGATTGCTGTTGATGGCGTACTTCATGCTCCAAATATCAGCGACGTCATCATGTATTCCTCTTGTAACATCATATCAATAGTTGCGCCAGCGATATCTGAGTGCATCTCTTTCTTATTTTCTGAGATTCACTTGTTTCCTTTATGTCCCCTTATTTCGTTTGATCATGTTTGTTCGTTACTTGTGCTGGCCACCGAGTGTCCATTCTGGAGCGTGTTACCCATTACATTTCTTGTATGTGTAGATCCAGATATAATCCAGGCGTATGCCTTCCCTTAGCGTGTCGCCCGCGTTAATATATTGGTACTGATTTAGTACGGGCATCATGCGTGGGTCGTGTGCGGTGGCCTTTGGCGGTGGCTCTGTAAGTGCTTAAATATTATTTTATAATGTTTTAAATACTTTTATATCAAGCAAATCAAGTAGGATTTCGATGGTGGTGCTGGTTATTCATGTTTTAGATTTTATTTTATGAATTAAGTAAATTTATTAATCTTGAACTCCACAGTGTGTCTAGTGTGGGCGATAAAACTCCTTTTACTTTATTGATGTTAATATAACATAAATTATAACTTATGTTAATAATTTTGTAATGTAAATAAAATGATTTGCCTCATTCAATTTGAATCGGTGATCGATTGATTATATTATACAATTTTAATTTATGAATAATTTTTCATCCTTGAGTTTTATACTATGTATTTTACGATCAATGTACCTACATCATCGAGATATTATATAGGTACTATATCTCGATGACCTAGATATATACTCATTTGAATTGTGAAGCGTCTGGTAATATTTATTATTGTTATCATGGTCGAATCCGCACTTAATTTTCTAAAACAGCCGGGGTATTATAAAACGTTCGAAAAATTTCCGATGCTAATCTGACAGTTTTTGTTCGATACTATTTCTATTCCGACGGATATATTGGGTATCTTAAGCTTTTGATGGAGATTCTGAACAATGCAACAATACATTGTGTTGTCACAATACGACAATAATATAAAGCTGTCAACACACCGCAGCCGTCCTCGTGCCGGCACGAACACGGCGGGTTAGTATTTTCGGGTGGACCCGGCGGCGTTAGAAGTTGCGGTAGTCGCGGCGCAGACAGTAGCAGCATGTAGCGTTCACAATGAGGTGTTGCTAAGTGCTCGAGAGGAGCCGGCGGGCAACTGAATGATCAGACGTGCCGCCGGGTAATAAGCGCGGGCGCAACCCGCCGGCAAGGTCGTTTCAGGAATAAGGCCGTCGGCACTGCCCGGCTGGTTGGGCCACTGTATAGACAGCTTAATGTAGAGGTGACTAAAGCCCATCGAGATATTATATACTACGACTATAGATTCACTTCAAGTGAAAACTGTTAATGACAGCGTGCGCCGCGTTTTGGTGCAGACACTTTTTATTCACTTTTGTGGCTCTAGAGTATATAATATTTCGGTGCTAAAGCCGCACTATTTCGGTCATACGGTAAAAATTGAAAGTATCAAAGTCTGACTTTGGCGGTTCAGCGCGGCTGGTTACTAAAATCGACCGTCTAACTAAATACTCAAATATCAATGTTTTCCTTTGTCACAATACTAAAGTCACCTACGATTATTATCGACTCGTGCAAATGCGATGGTGATTTCTATTTTTACACCGCACGGCTAAAATCGACCCGTGTAAATCTGTCATAATTCCGGCTCATCACCGTCGGATTCGACTCGGAAACGTTTCAAACTTTTGAAATTACCCCTGCAGGTCCTTAGAAAGAATTGATAGAACAACATTTAGTTCAGCATAATGTTGTTTTATATTGGTTCTTCTATCATAATACCGGCTCATCACCGTCGGATTCGACTCGGAAACGTTTCAAACTTTTGAAATTACCCCTGCAGGTCCTTAGAAAGAATTGATAGAACAACATTTAGTTCAGCACAATGTTGTTTTATATTGGTTCTTCTATCTATGCCTTATTTCAAAATTTTGTACAGTGCAACGGTTGCGTGGAAGAAATCACTTTCAGCGATAATTGTACCATTCATTCAGTGCACGTCTGTTGTCCTCGAATTGTAGTCAATAGGCGCTATTTTAAGATAGCATTTACTTAAAAAAAAATGGTACTTAATTTGAAACTCGAGTTCATGATTTACATCAGCTGAACATGATGTTCAATTTATATTAGCCTAGGGCACATTCTTCCTCAGTACATACTCAATAATGCCCCAGGGTAGATCGTCTAACATAAGTATCTATCCTAGGTATTCCTTTATTAGTCTCTCCACCACAATAATTCACTCAAAATGTCTTTCGTTACCACTATCTGTTAGATAATTTGAAAATTGAACGCGTTTTTTCAATCTAATTTAATCTATTTTATACTATTCTACTTGACCTTTAATTATAGAACGAATGACAGTTGTGGCGGACCGGAATAAGCGAGCTACTTGATCGCACTTGATGTTTATCATTTTGTAGATAGATCGTTGTAATGTCCCTACATTATTTATATTCTAATTAACGTCCTATTCATAACAGTTCTATAAACCTAAGATAGCTAATTGGTTATGAATATGGGGGTTAATTAGATGTACCGTGGGAATAGTTCAAGCTTCATATATGTTAACTATACTAGATAGAAAATTGTTTCAAATATTATGAAAAGGGCTTTTAAATAAATAAACATGTTAAAAATTAATTATGTATTTAATTCATACATGAAGGCCCCACATAATTAATTTACCTGCAGTCTTATCGGGTTGGCCTGCTGCCCAATATAAGTTTACATACCTTTAGTTAGTCTATAGTTTTAGTATACAATAATCAAAAATAAAGTATGCATATTTAAAAATATATCAATAAATAATAGCTTAGAATACGAATTCACGCAATTAACTCTCAAAAAAATCACAATAACCAAAAACAACTCTTTTTCTGAGAGCTATGAAGTCGTCAGCAAAATAGGCGAACGATATAGCACCCGAAACTGGATGTGGCTGGAATTGGACCGTGGAGGGTACACACAACGGGAAGCATATACCCAGCAGTGGGTGAAATCAGCCTACGGATGATAATGATGATGGCAAATCTGGTATACAACCAAAATACTCCAACTAATAATAAGCTGGGTAGACCAAGTTACAAGATTTGTGTAGTCGTATAAAAATATAGAAAACAGAAGAGGAAAGATGTTTGGACACCTTATACGACATGAAAGCTTTATAGGCAACATCATAAAGAGAAAAGTAGAAGGAAAGAGAGGTAGGGGAAGACCAAGGATAAATTATAATTATGAGCCACGTACATTAAAGAGAAATTAGATGTCATGTCGTATAGGGAAGTAAAGGAGGCTGCTTTGAAGAGGCAGATGGAAGGAGCTGCATCAGTTGCGCCGACAAGAGCACAGCTCTTAAATAAATGATGATGATAATAATAAGCACATTATTATGTCATAACAAAACCATCACTTTTTTCATAAGCGATATATCTTCAAAATTGCTCCTTTTGTGCACTGCTGGCATTCCAACGCCGTAGAGATCGGAAGTTAGGGTACATTCCACTAGGCCTGGGCTAGAAAGTTTTGCTGTAGTCGGTCACGAGGGCGGGGCATCGCCTCGCGGCTTCGGTTTATCTTTCGGATGTATGCTGTAGACTTTTACGTTTTGACCCGTTATATTCTGAAATAAAAACATTACGTTATATCAGGTGCAATACATACAAGTACAACATTTATTTACAGGTCACAATAAACTGTTTATTTTAGTTAGACCAATTCGTAACGCGACCAAGCAGAGAAGTAAGAAATTCTGCTTGGCTTTTCTAATGGCATGTACTCAATGTTGTGGCGGATGGAGCTTCATAGAAGTTGTATGGAAAACTTTGTTTTATTTTCGCGAAATCTTATGATTTGATTTGGTGAGTTACTTTTGAAAAAGTGTTGGGAAATATAGTCGATTAAAACCACCTTGTTTTGTTTGACAAATTTCATATTCTAGTCTTGCAGTACATTTCATCATAAATCCGAGAACGCAATTATTTTCTTATTTTCTAAAATAAACCTATAGTTTCCCAAGAACAAAACCTAACTGTAAAAGAAAAGGTAAACATTTATTAAATAAACCCGACTGCATAAGCGGGAAGTTTTTAATACTTAGTCAGATTAGTAGTCTTTTTAAATTTTAAAATGGCTTCTCACAGTCGCCATATTGGATTTTTTTAAATTTCATATTGCCTTTGTGACCCTTATGATCAAGACGAATCCAACGACACCTCGTTAGTCAAAATCCGTCCAGCTGTTTGTGCTATAGTGACCGACAAATAATATTACAAACATACATACACCCTAAAAACATAACCTGACTGAAGAGGACTTCAGTCGGGTAAAAAAGAAAGGTGCCCTCAGGTGCGACTATAGAAACTTGCATGACAATGATCATACAGCGCACAGTACCGACACTTGTAAACTGATCTACGTACGTGATCGTCCAATGTGGGTCCATAGGTCCTTATGACTGGTGCACACATGCGCTTAGCGGACTGGGAGCGACGATGATGCGCGCGCACTGCGTCGTGCAAAAGCGCGTGCGTGATCCGCGCACGGTCCGCTGAACGCGCAACGCAGCGCACCTCGCGCAGCGCATCAAGCGCTATATTCAAGCGCACGCGGCCGAGGAAAGCGTAAAACGAATACTCTTCGTCGTGCTCCTGTTATACCAAATAATTTATATTATTATTACTAGCACCCGACCGCTGCTTCGCGTTGTTCCTGGATAAAAAGTAGCCTATGTGTTTAAACCAGCGGGGTGATCGGCTAACTCTGTTGCAAACATAAATGATTGACACCGTACCTGTTTTAACAAACTGTGACAGCTTGTCAATTGACGTTCATTGAATTTCGACGGATGAAATGTCAAAGTTTGTAAAAACAGGATCGGTGTCAATCATTTCTGTTAGCAACAGAGTTAGCCGATCACCCCGCAGGTCACAATATATGTACAGCGCCACAAGTATAAGTTGGCGGTGGCGTTTTTAGTAACTAAAACTGGAACTGTGTGTTTGACGAGTGGTAGTTAACAAATCTGAAGAGCCTTGAACACAGGCGTCGAGTTTCCAGACTGTCGGTTTTTTACAAGTTCCACTAGTAAATTTGCCCAAGATGTTCACGACCTGATCCCAACTTCCCCGTTTTATCACCGGACAAGCAGGCGTACTGCAAAGTACCACCTATACCTGGTCGACATCCCACCTTGTCGTACCAAACGATTCGCTTCCACGTTTATTGTTAGTACTAGTAAGGAGTGGAACTTGCTTCCGACGTCTGTTTTCCCGGATCAGTACAATCTCGGAGTCTTCAAATCCAGAGTGAATCGGTGCCTTCTAGGCAAGCGTGCTCCATCTTAGACCACATCTTCACCTGTTTCAGGTGTGATAGTTGTTAAACGCTTGACTATTTTGTGTAAAAAGTTTACGTACAATATTGCGATAAAGTTTTAAAATGCCGAATGTGATTTTATGAACCTAGTTCAAGAGAAACCGAAACAAAGTACATAAATTTTCTGGTTTGAAGCACAGTGGCGGCGCTTAGCCCCACTAAGCTACCTACTTGTGGCACTGTATATTCCAAGTTTCATCCAGCTGTTACGGAGTTGAGTAGGAACAAACATACTCACACACACACAAATTTTCGCATTTATTTATTTATTTACACTATTATCTTCGAGATAAGTATAAATATCTCGATGACTATTATACTATTTGCACAATAACTGTAACAAAAGGTAAGCTTAGTGCTAGGAGCATTTTCTACCACCCAAACCTGTGGTTTGTTTTATGATGGTGGTAGGCGTGCTTTATAATATGCGTTTTTCTTTAATAGTACTTGAAGTTGGAGCAAATGTACTTACCAACCAACCACGCATATCTCAACCTGTCGCATCGACATAGTTTAGTTGAATTTAGTTGACATAATACAAATAAATAACAATATACCTTCATTGACGAATAATATAAAAGTACATATTTTTGTTTTTAAAAAGTACCTAATTGCTTTCGCTGTTAAGGTCGCCGTCATTATATAAAATAAAATAATCACAAAGTACATGAATAACCCATCTTCAAATAATTTTGCCGCAAATTTAACCGCCATAAAAAAACTTACACTGTATAATATAAATAAACTTTACCTTTAACCTATCATTTTCAATAACGTGATCTTGCAGTTGCTTTATCTCCTTAGCCCAGCCTCTGCAAAAATATATTTATTTATTTAAAAAAACAACAGTTATATTACAGGTAATAGTGTATCATTAAATAAATACTTCCTAATGTCAATAAAAACATTCAGATTTTCATTCATAATAATAACATCTACAATAGTACTACAAAGAATAGTCTTTTTACTCAACCGAATTTTAGTTCTATGCCTAATTGTAGTGCCTAGTTAAATATAAACTTAGAAGTTGCGAAAACCATTAACAGAATCGATGTAGGCCTTGGCAGGTTAACAGCGCTGACCTGTCTTCGCATAGCGAAGCATAATGCCCATGACGAGTCGGGACCTTTTTACAAAAAAAACAACACTACTATAGTTTTTTGTACTAATATAATTTACTGTTACATTTTCTTATCTTTTAATAGTAGTTATGTACTTAGGTATTAAACCGTAAACTGGCTGTATATAACTTATCAGTTTATATACTACTTAACCACACTCTTAAGTAGTAAATAAACGTTTGTCTATGTCTATATTTGAACTTGTTTTTTGCTTTTTTTACAGTACGAGCCGACCCGCCCGCAACTACCGTTGCGTGTCAAGTACTTACTTGAAAATTGTTATTTTACGCGGAACCCTAAATAGGCACAAATTTCAAATTATCTGACCACTATGTCAACTATCAATTTAATGCAAGCCTAACAAATACGTCTAGGCAAAAATTTTGGTACCCAGGGTATTGACCTTGAATTACTTAGTATCTCAATGTTTCTGGGTTAAATTATTGCAATTATCTTGAAGATCTCAAATTAAAAAATAGAGTATAATGTTCAACGCTGATAATTTTGCTTAGTATAGGTGAAATAATTTTTAAAATCAGTTTAGTAGTTTTACGAGTTCATCCATTTCAAACAAACAAACATAAATCAAATATTTCCTAAGAGTAAATAAATAAACTACAATTACCGACGGGCTGAGTATTTAGATGGGTCACAGACCTGCCAATGTGCAGGAACTCCTGGAATATCTCCTCATCATACGGCAAGAAGCCAGAGCTCTGCTTTTCTGTCTCCACCCAGACCTCGCACTGCTTCAGGGTCAAGTAATGAGAGCAGAGTACCAGCACCGACTGTTAACACAAATAAATAAAATTTTAAACAACATTTGAAAATGGCAACCCTCCCTCTGCTTAGAAAAACAACGGGTCTGGCGACGTGCGTGGCATTACTTATCGAACTGTGCAGCTCCGTATGCCATGACGACAACAATTATAGGCAAATCTTCAAATTAGGCGTAAAAGTTTAGTCACAAGTTTAATTGTTACAGAATAGGGATGATGCTTGGGTAGAAAAATAATAAATCTAATTAGTCCGTCCATTAGATTATAAAAAAAAATCGATTTAAAGGCATCTAGCCTATTAACGCAGTTTCAAAAATATATTGTCAATCTGCTTTTGTCGCTGACTGTACGTGATTAATCGAAAGGCAAATCTAATTCTAATTTGAAGTGGTGAGAAAAAGTTTTGCACTGAATTCCTGCATTGAGGTGTATTGTGTACTGCTAAACCAACCCCAGCCAGCTAAAGCTGTTCGCACATCACACCGACTCGACGCCAATCCAACACTCTTTCAACCAGAACTACCGATCCGGTATCAAAGAGTCGTCAACTAGGCAATCAAAGCGTCTGTCACCATTGGACAACTTGGCGTCAATGAGTTGGCAATGCGTCGTCAACGAGTGGGAAGCGCGTTGTCAACGCCCAGCCAGGACGAGTTGGCAACACGTCGCCCACTAGTCGTAAGAACAATGTCGACTCGTGCCCGATTCGTCGACAACGAGTGGCAAACGGGTCGGTGACGTCAATAGGTGAACAACGCGTGGACCACGTGTCGTCCACGCCTCATATACCTTTTTCTTCCAAGTTGACAATTTCACTCTTAAGAAACATAACATACAGATTACATTTCAATGCCATACTGTGAGATGAGTTGGAGTTGAGTCGGCGTTGAGTCGATGTAATGTGCGAAGACCTCAATTCCTTAAAATAACGGAGAAGGACTCTGGGTTGGTGGCAACATTGCTCTAGAATTCCTGACGCTGCTTATGTCTGTAAATTTTGATTAGGCAGCTTTTGTGACCCGCATTTTGCTCTGACTTCGTTTGGGGCAGTGCAGTGCAAGATGACATGCTCCACTGTTTCTTCAGCTTGCTTCAAAGCAGCCCCGACAGGTTCCGCTGTCTGAAGCACCGGCCTTTACCAGTTGTTCAAGTCACAGTGGTCTGTCATAACACCAACCAGTGGTAGGTATATAGCATAGGTCTTCACGCTTCATTTTTAAACAAGGTAAGTTATTTTGTCGTTTCTTCTTTTCGCACATCCAATGACAGTAAATAGGTACATTCTATGCAAGCGTAATACATCGTCGACCGCATGATCATCTACTAACAGGTGTCATGGCGGTCAAACGTAAGCCTATAAACTGTAACAAAAAAAATGTAAAAGAAAAGTTAAGTCCATCTTACCTCATCCTCTGGTGCAAGTTTGATGTTCTTGTACAAATTGTAGGATTCATTTGCAAGCGACACTTTATAATTCAAGTCTTCTGACAGCATATGCAGTATTGCGAAGGCCTGAAATATAAAGATAATACCTGATGTAAAGTAACTAAGATAGTCCTGGGACATCCATCCAAGAACAAGATGTGTTTAAATTCGTATGCTATCCCAAAAAGGGGTAAATCGACTCCCATAGATAATAACTTTTTAGGTTTACATTGATATAATGCCTTGTAATTTTAAGCTTTATTTCAAATCAAAACCATGTGAGGCAGCCCTAGAACAGCTGATTTGGTTAAGCATTGTCCTTGAATTATTGATCATGATAATTGAAGCTCTGCCTTAGGGCTTTCATTTACAACTCAAAGATAAGCTTTAAGTTTTTGTATCGGGTATTTGTTATGAGGTTCTCACAACTTCTTTCGGAATAACATACCAACTCAACAAACACACCTTGTGGTTGTGGTTCAAACACATCTTGTGGTTGTGGTTCAAACACATCTTGTATATCATCTTATTAAGACTGTCCATCACTATACGGGATACACCTACCCTCGGCGATTTCAAAAACCATCTCAAAGAACGGCTTTGACAGCATGTATTTTACAACATCAATGAATTTTTGTCACTCAAAGAATACTAATACTAGATTTAATCGGGTGTAAAAAGACGTCTACCGAACACGAAAGGTTTACTGCACACCAAAACCCAGTCAAATAAAAAATTAAAAACTATAACCCGAGAAAACAATGTTACATTTCAAAACTGTACGAGCAGACTGCTTACTGCATGCATATATTGCTGATTTTATTTTTTGTGTATTTAACTGAGATAGTCAGGTAGATATGATGTAATTATGTTGTACTTTGTATACGTAACCAGAATTAAAATGACGTATATAAGTTTAAAAAAATCATGGTGTGATTGCAACCTCTCAGTTTCCGGTAGTAGTCTTTTTAAACCCTGTTTATACTATTAAACCTTTTTGTTAGCAAATTAACTGTAACTATGGGGTTGTAAATAACAATTTGTATCTGTATTGCACGGTAGGCCACTTTGGTTCAGGTTTCTGTACCTACCCGGTTCTTGGCCATTCAGTTATTTAAATATGCCTCATGTGCTCGTAATATCGCCTGTGATGATCCCAAACTAGGCAGTTCTGTATGGGTACCGATAAAACATACATATATAGTCAGGAAAATTAGGGGTTTCACCTCGGAATGAGAGATACAACAACACAACAACAACAGCCTATTCAGTCCACTGCTGGACATAGTCCTCCCCTATAAGAAGGGGGATATGCCCATAATCCCCACGCTGGGCATGCGGGTTGGGGATCGCAGGGTACAGCTTCTCGCACCGCCGACGCTGCTGCCCGCCGGCGGCCAGACGATTTAGCTGTGCCGGTGTTAGGCTGCGCTATGCCGCAATCAGCCGGCCGCCAGAGCCCCGTTTGTTAGTTAGCAGGGTGTACCACGTGCAGGTGAGGTTGGCTTGGGTTCCGGAGATGGGGTTTGGAACCCCTTAAACCCCCCAAACTAGGCAGTCCTGTATGGGTACTGATGAAACATACATATATAGTCCAGGAAAATTAGGGGTTTCACCTCGGAATGAGAGATAGTCGGCTATAAACTTGTAACCTTTATTTGAGCACTCTTAAACATGTCTCAAAACCTACTTCCATCAGCTAAACAGAGATGCGATATATGGAGCGATCCTTTGCCTGCGCCTCAAATTGAAGTTACAAGCGAGGGTCGCCGCATTCTTAAGCAACACGCCACCCGGTCACTACTTGGATGGGTGACCGTTTAGTTGCATTTAGATCTGAGCGCTTCCGTGTTTCGAAAGGCACGTTAAGATAGTGGTCCAGGCTTCTTTCGTGGTCGTTTGGTCGTTAGGCTATGTCAGAGGCCTTCGGGCGGCCTAAAAACTCTGACACCGGAGTTTGTGACAGGCGCATACGAAGAAGAATGAATGATGGCGCGCTTGGTTTGGATTCCAAAAATGGTATGACACTTATCTAAATGCTACTTTTCAATTGAAGGAAAAGTAATTTATTAGTTAAAGTTGCATTTGAAATTAAATTCAGTTGGATTACTTTAGTTATGATTTATATTAGCTTGTACTGCAGCTGAAGGCAAACAGATCGAACATTTTTTTGTAGAACCTTGTAAATCTGATTAATATAACTCATAATTAAAGTAATCTAACAACTTTATTTCATTTCAAATGCACCTAAAACTAACACATTACGTACTTTTAATCTTCAATTATGACAATTATGAAGTAACAACACACCATTTTGGAATCCAGTCTAAGCGCACCAGCTTGTCAAAATTGTGTATTAATTTTTTTTACAGTACAGTCGGTTAAAGTTGGGTGATGTAATATTTTGAATTCAATGTTGGGCAAAAATCTTTATTTAAAACTGAGACAGTTATGTTTTAACTTAACTGTAATTTTACAAAGGTACACAAAGGGCACGATACACATTAAAAAACTGACGAAAAAATAATGTTTGTAGTCACAGGACTTGAAAGAGCATCACAGGGTGTCAGTTTTTATGATTTATTTTTGAATGCTTATAATTTGAAGATATTTTTTTCATATTTTTGTCATTAGAAATGTCACGTGTCACGACTTGGTCTATTGCCCATTTTCGACTTGACGTTGATTTATGGGACACCCGATATAATGAATGGGCCACCTTATCGCTGAAAGCGATGTCTTAAAGGCAACCTGAAGAAGTCAACACGTACCTTGGACATTCTTGATCCAGAGATATCCGCCGCGGCCAGACAAACGGCAGTGCGTTGACTCAGAGGCATACTGAAGGCTGGATCGCTTATAGCTTTGCGAGCCTCCAATGACATTATGGGGGATTCAACATCTGAAATTTTATTTTACGGATAAATAAATAAATAATTCTGGACAATGTCACACGGCATCATGTACCTTCAAACTAAGCAGAGCTTGTATTATGGGAAACCACATGCATGACTGATACACTACATAGATATTTTTTTGTAAATACCTACATATTATACATAGAAAACACCCAGACCGAAACAAGTATTTACAGAACGTACGAACATTTGTCTCACGGCGGGAATCGAACCCGCAACCTTCTGCGTCTCAGGCGAGCCTTCACTGCGCCACAGATTATTTATATTTTATAAGATTACAAGCTAATCACTCACTGAGAAACATATAATACTCACCAGTATGAAGTTGCCGCCCCAGACGTCCCAACCCACTACCCCGACCAAACAGCCTGCCAATCAGATGTCCTCGACAAAGCTTTACATAAAGACCTACCGGTACACCCAACGGTAGAGGTACTGTTAGACGAGCTACAGTCGGACCACCAACCCGTCCTACTTATCATCTATATCATACACGACTGATCATCCTCAATACACTACCACCCAAGCCAGGGACGGACTGGGCTAAGTTCTCTGAAACCATGCAAACATCGGCCCCAACTAGACCAGTCCAAACCCCTGCAGATGAGGACGAGCTCACAAACGATATAACTAACTCCATACAACAGGCCCTAGAAAGATCAAAATTACCACCACGTCCAAACCCACAACCTCTGCCAAACTCTCGAAACTCCTTAAAGAAAAGCGTGCACTGAGAAAATCCAGGCAAGACCCAGCGCAAAAAACTCGCCTGAACGCAATCTGCGAAGAGGTGAAGGCGGAATTACGCGAAGACTATGCCAAGACCTGGGAGAAGCGCATAGCCGATGCGACGGATGACTGGGCATACCTCTACACGCTCTGCAGACAGCTGAGGAATAACCCCACCCCGATCAGACCGCTAACACACCAAGATGGTGAACCCCGCTACAGAGCTGCAGACAGAGCTGAGATCTTCGCCGACTGCCTCCAAGCACAGTTCAAACCGAACCCAGACAAAGACCCGTAACACTCAGCAGAAGTGGAAGTGAAAGTCTTTGTCCAAGACTACTTAGCACGAGAAGAGGACGACCGAGACCAGCCTGTCATCTTCTTCTTCCCTGGGCAAATACAGCGAGCCATCCTCCGGACAAAGCCAAGAAAGGCACCGGGGGATAACAATATCACAAACGCCACCCACATGTACACATGTAGTGCCACATGTAGTGCAACAGATGCAAACAGTGCTACATGGACTTCCCCCCTGGCTGGCCAAGTGGCGACTGTCTGTGAACATATGACGCGCAGAATATGGTGAACTCTGCCAAAGCCGCACGAGCCATACTGAAGCCGGTACTGAGCTCTAAACTACCGCTCAGAGGCCTGATTCTGACGATTCGATATATTTGATTATATTAGATATATATCGCGAGAACTGACAATTTTTATACAGTTTTGACAGTTACCGCGATATATTTCTAAATCAAATATATCGAATTGTCAGAATCGGGCCCCAGGAGGAAGCTCGGTCTCTACGTACGTACGTCCGCTCGCGTCTAACCTACGCAGCCCCCGCCCCGTTGGCACTCTGTTGCTCTGTTGACGCTCTGTTGGCAGAACGTCACAGAAAAAACCTACAGACCCAGCAGAACCTCTGCCTCCATACCATCGTAGACGCACAGCGCTATGTACGAAACTCCACTATCCACAGAGACCTCGAAATGGAAAGCCTCGAAAACTTTATATGCAGATTAGCCACTAGGATGTTCGCACGGACGACAGTGTCGACTCACGAACATATCCGCGGGCTGGCCCCGCCGTACGAACGGGATCCATAAGGCAAGGCATACCCACACGAGTTGGTCGAAGAAGACAGCGACCAGGTCAATCAACATGACCGAAACCCCCACCACCAACAAGCGGCCTGCGAACCGGCGGACTTCGCAGGAAGATCTCCGGGCGACAGAAGGTCGTCTGTATGACGTGGCCCTGGACGAAGCTCTTTCAGAGCTAACCCAACGACCCCCCAGTTGCTACTGGGGGCGACATGACGACCGCGGGAAGGGGCGAAAGTCCGAAACCGCTTCCCCCCACACGCCGGCTTCGTGAGAGAAAACCTCGAGTGCAGTCGGCAATGTGTGATTCTCGAGTATACTTAAAATCGCGAACGTACCGCCGCTCCTCCTCACCTTATCGCCCGCCTGCCTTGAACTTCATACCCTGATATTTTTATTCACCACGAACACCTCGCCTAGGAACCAAATACCAACAACATAATACAGTCCACTTGATCTATCTACCCCGTATAGAAATAAAAACATTTATTTGACACGACACAACAATCAAAACAATAAAAGGTAATAGAAAATGGTACCTAACCTACCATTAAAGTAAAATAATATAAAATAAAATGGCGAACAGTACCTAAAACTTATTTTTTTATTTCACGATTTTATTTGGTTAATTTATTTGGGAAAATTGTTCCTGTTGGGAAATAGAGTCGATTGAGACTAACTTGTTTTTATTTTGACAAATGTCATTTTCTGGGCTGACTGTAGCTTGTCTAGACTATAGTTTCTTCAGAACAAAACCTTCTAACTACAAAAGAAAGGGTAGCTGCCCTCAATGAGGTAAACTTTTGCCCCACCCTGTATACCGTTACTATGGCAACAACCATTGATATATTCTGTTACTATGGCAACAACCCTCATTTTGTTAATTATGTAGACAGTAGAATCAGCTAAAACTTATTGGAGATTACAGAGATTTGTCTTGGTACCGAGCGCCATACATCAGACGGCATTGTCCTTCAATTAAAATTAAGTTACCATGCCAAAAGTGACAACTCAGCATTTGTTGCTGAGAACTTACCCATTATAACTCCATTATGGTCAAGTCTGACCCCCGTGACTCTACACTCGTCGCGGAATATCGCCGCGAGCAGCGTCGCTATCGTCGCCCCACGCCTCACAAGGACCGGGTGCTACAAACAAAATGGACTCTGTAATCACATTACACTAATATTATAAATGCGAAAGTTTGTGTGTGTGTATGTGAGTTGTGTTATGTTATGTTTGTTACCACTCAATTCCGCAACGACTGAACGATGAAACTTGGAATATACAGAGATTGTGGCCAGGATTAACAAATAAGGTTTATCCAGGAACCACGCGTAAGCTAGTAATAAATAATGCTGGACATAATCACACATCCACACATCATAGCCTCAAAAAAAAGCGCAGACCTTGTAATATGGGAACCACATGACTACCTACTACTTACATGATATACCTACTACTTACAAAATTTTTACACACAATTATCATACGAAACAGATACCTGCAGAAAATGCAAACATTCGCAACCTTTTGCGTCTCAAGCAAGATTTCCCACAAACGATACCAATCTTGCAATCTTTACTAACACGCTTTTTATGATTGCGTTACTAAAAACGTAAGGGTAGGCCAGCTTCCTCTTTTCTAATCTAACCAATAAGTTTTATGTAATGATCACCAAATTGGATACCCCTAGCTGCTGTGCTGCCGTGAAAAGCTGGCCGGTGTGCAGATTAGTACCACAGCTTAGAGTCTAATCCTAAATAAGGTATTTTTTAGTGCTTACCGCATTTGATGCCCCTAGATTGGCACGCCATGTGACAAGTTGGCCGACGGCGTCGCCGGCGCGAGTCGCGTCGCAGATTAGCGCCAAAGCTATGCACTGCACTGGTGGCCGGGTCATCTAACAAGATATATGTACACAGTTTAACTCCCAGACTCATCCAAGAGCATCGCCGCTCTAGTCTATAATATTCCAGGTTCAGAACTACATTATTATGTGAAAAATTTCAAATTTTACGTGAACTTTTATAATATTAGTAGGATTTCCACCACATGATATACATGATATACATCCATGATGTATATACATTTACTTATTTCCACTTATCTATTCGTCTAGGTATAACCCTGTCATTCAGGTGTTGACAAAAAATATTATAACACCATTTACAGGCTAAATGTATAAGGCAAATGCACTGTATACGGGTATACCTCTGCCTACTCTCATCATAAAACAACAACACCATCTTATATCATTCCACTGCTAGACATAGGCCTCTCCCAATAAGTAGGGAGATATGCTCATAGTTTCCACGCTGAGCATGGGTTTGGGGATCCCTGGGCACAGCTTTTCGCACCGAAGTCGCAGCTGTACCAGTGTGAGGCTGCGCTAAACCGCAATCAGCTGGCCGCCAGAGTCCCTTTTGTTAGTTAGCAGGGTGCATCACGGGCCGGTGAGCTTGACTTGAGTTCCGAAGATGGAGGTTGGAACCCCTTACACGTCCTAAACGAAATGCATCATGAACCTGAAGTGCACATCTATATTAAGCATACGTATCTTGCTAACCGTAATTATATCCAGCAGTTTATAAATGCCATCTTTGAGAATGTACTTTTCCCTGTATTCCGGCTTCCATATTATAGCTTCCCAAATAAAGTTCAGTAGAGCAATCAACCACCTAGAAATTCAATACTTCTGAATATACTATGTATAAGAAGCGTAGGTATTGCGGCAATCGGCGAGCAACAAAATATCACTGACGATGAAATACTTCTTAACTTGTCGCTGACTATGAAATGTTACTGTACCTAACACTGACGAACAAATGTTACTATACTTATCACAAACGATGAAATATCACTATACCGCTCGCTGATGATCAAATATAACTATACCTGTTACTGACGATCAAATGTTATTATATCTATCGCTGATAACCAAATGTATACCTGTCGCCGACGAACAAATGTTAATAAACCTGTTACTGACGATCAAATGTAATTTACATTTTTTTATATCTATCACCGATAACCAAATGCATACCTGTCACCGAAGACCGAATGTTACTATACCTGTTACTGACGATCAAATGTTTATTATACCTGGGGGTCTACTACAATTCACCGAAGTACGAAATTACGTGTCGTTTCGTGCGATTGGTCGTATTTCATACTGTCAATTGCAATATTGTGGTCGTATGTTTTGTGAAATAGAGTAAGGATGCACAACGTTCGGACTGTTACACTTCGTGCCGAAATTTCGGGTTTCGTTTGATTATGGGTACCAATCGCCAGACACGGAACACGTAATTTCGTACTTCGGTGAATTGTAGTAGGACCCCTGTAACTGATGATCAAATGTAACCTATCACTGACGACCGAATGTTAGTATACCTGTCGCTGATGATGAAATGCTTCTCAAGCGAGTAGAGCGCGACATCTAACATCTTTTTGGCCAATGCGCTGACGGCTTGCGGCCACTTGATGTCGGGGTATACGCAGCAAGTGACGCGAGACTGCGGCTCCACTGCGCTCGTCAACAGACGCAGAGCGAGACCAAGAATCGCCTGACTCTTTTCAACGGGCGGTACCTTCTGCTCCAGCAGAGTGTAACACAGATCTGGAATAACAACAAATAAATATACAATGCTTGACAGTATCAAACACAATCATCTAATCCAAAATAAGCAGAGCTTAACTTCAACATGACGACCTTTGTGGGTTTGCTTTAGAAGATTCAAAGCCAACATAACAGTCACTTAATGCTACTTACACTTCACTATCTACCGCAAACTCGGAGTATGTAGCCTACTTCCAGTACCTACCGTGACCTCTTCTAAACGTCAGGGGGCAAATTATATGCGCGTTGGGCAGTGTTTGTTGATTGACTTTTACTTTGAAATTGAAATTTAGGTTACTAGGTTACGTAGGCTTCCTATTAAGGTGACGTTACATGTCAAACCTCCCTCTCGCTCGCACTATTCAATATTTTTGAAGATATAAAATCACTGTATGCAGTTATGGAAAATAGCAAACCTTCACGATCTGGAAAATAACAATACTAAGGTTCAGAAAGAAAATCAATTGCTATTTTGCATAACTACATTCAGTGATTTTATATCTTCAAAAATGTTAGGAAGCGTCCTTGTTCTTGGCGTCTGTTAGGCCTAGGTTCTAGAACATTACAGCCCACTGAACAAGAGTAGTCTCCAGTCTAGACCAAGTGTAAAAAAATCCTACTAATATTAAAATGTAAAAGTTTGTGAGGATGGATGCACAAAAGTAAAGTAGAAAATATTGAGTACTAACGTATGATTATGATGATACCATGGGTGTCAAATAGATCATTAAGCGTAGTGTTTCTAACAGGCTCGCCCCTCTTGTAGGTTGTGACATGCAGTAACCGCAGGCACCAATAAAGAACCGGAAGCTCATAGGGACTCTCAGAGTACCATTCAATGTACCACATTATTCTGGAAAACATACGTTTTCAAACATGATATACTTCTTTTGAAACTAATGTTTGTGAATATAATTATTAATATCAACGGAATATTTATCATGATCTGTGAGTTCTATTGTTTCTCAATATTTCGACGCTGTTTTATGCGCCATGACCACGGGGCGAACTCATGCAACTGCGTCGAAATATCGGAAAACAATAGAACTCACAAATCAGGCGGTCTAAAAACTCCGCAGAAGAAAAATTACCTTCTAACCAATCCGTATTCTTTCACAACTGTAGGTGAGCTATGCGGCAGTGTGCAGACAAGAGCCTGGAGTGTCGTCTTACGGAGCTCAGCGAACAGCGCGGGAGACCAGTGCGCGCGCAAGTAACTTAAACCAGGGTCGATGAGATACATCAATCCGAGGAGCCAGTGCCTGGATTCTACCATCTGAAATATATATATTACAGAATGTGACCTTATTCCGCCTTCACCTTTCTTCCATAGGAACTTCAAGCCTCTTCTACACGTCAACAGATGCATATGCAGACATCATCTGCGGAGCTTCTGCGAGTGCTTCTGTTTTTAAAATATATACCGATTGAGCGGTTGCACATCGTCGCATCGCAGATTAAGGCGACTATACGGGTCGAACCTCTCTCTCGCTCGCACTGAATGTAGTTATGCAAAATAGCAAACCTTCACGGCCTAGAAAATAACAATACAAAGGTTCAGCAAGAATATCATTTTGATTCTATCACGTTCTCTTACCAAAAAACTTGCACTAATGTGATCAATTTTGGTGCAATTTTTTTGGTAGGTAAACGTGTTGATTTCAACATGATTCTTGCTGAACCTTTGTATTGTTATTTTCGAGGCCGTTAAGGTTTGCTATTTTGCATATATATATTCAGTGATTTTATATCTTCAAAAATGTTGATTAGTGCGAGCGAGAGACATGTATCGTCGCCTATCGCGTCAAGATACGGCACATCGCATCGAAAATTACGAGTTTTTAGATTTCTGCTATGCGTTGTCGCACCGCAGTGGTGTGGCATCGCCCTAAGAGATGAACTTACACATTTGTTGTAAGGGAATGCTTTGAGCAAATCCACGCACAAATAGATCAGTTTTTTCTTGAACAGCACGTCATGTTGTGCCGTATTGAAGTTCACGTCTCCGACCCAGTCATTGCGGGGTGGCATCTCCGATGACACAGCCATGCTCATCACATCTGAAAAAGGACAGTAACACGTTAACTGCGAGACACAACACTGCGTTGCGACGACGCATCGCAAAGACGACGGCGCAACGCAATGCGACGCGTCCACCCAACGCAGAAAATAGATGGCATACGAAATCGTACGAGTGAATTAATGATTAAACACTTCATCGCGTGAAACACAACAAAACACATTTTAAAAAAATGTATAACAAGCGGCTTTCTCGCTGAAAGCGATTTCTTCCAGGCAACCTTTGGATTGAGAAAGCTATCAAAACAAAAATGTCTTGAGTGCTTCTTTCTGCAGCGGAATTACCATGATCGATGCGTTGATCAACTTCGTAGATATTTGCGATGCGTTGTCGCAACAGTGTTGTGGCTTCGTCGTAAGTGAAGCCTCCCGCTCCTACGAATTATCAGCGGTCAAAGCGTCAAGGCCTTATTAACATCAAAACTAGAACACAGAGGCGAATTCACATCTGAACAAGAATGTTACGAAATTTGTTCGCAACATAACAAGAAAGTAGAGTTATGGCGGATAGAACGAAGAGTATTATCAGCAGTGACAGAAGATACCTACTATAGACACCTCCCTATCGTTAGAACATACCCCAACGAAAGTTGAGCCTTAGTGGGTGGATCTAAAAATTTGAGCCTCAAGCTAATTTAGTTCGCGCCTGACAGGCAATGGTGTCAGTCGACGAATTTCAGTCAGATAATTTTATGAAAAAATGCCTTCATGTGCCGTGAATTGGAGCATTAATCGATCCCATGTGCATAAAAAGTATGCTGGAATCACCTTTCATACGTATGTACATCGCTATTGATGTTATTTCTAATAAAAATCAATTTATTGTGATTTTGTATGAGGACGGTATTATGCCAACCAATCAATGAACTTTTTTACCCACCAATAAAATGGTAAATTTTATGAACATACTCCTAAACCCTTATTTAATTCAATCAGGCAAATGTTTGACCAGTAAGCATAATCTGAAAATAATTTACAACAAATGTTTTCAATATGTCACAAGTTACAATGATATATTTAAAAACTTTGAAAGAACACCTCGCTGTAGGTACTTTTTACCAAGAGCATTGTTAATGTATTGCTAAAAATTAGATTACATTATATCGCCAAAGATGATTCACTATTGCACTCATCACGGCAAAAATTAAATAAACTAAACATTTTTCGAGGCACAAAAATAATATACAATTTCGTTACTTTCGGATTTAAATGGGAACAAACATACTAACACATACATAAACCTATACTATAGCTACCTAATTCCACAATCAATATTTATTTTATCAGGTTTTAATGTATGTTTGTGTTTTTTTAAATATATGTATCTTCAGTACTCTAGATAACAATAAAAAGTATTGAAATGTCTGCACATATGGAGCCGAAACGTGGACACTCACAGTACGGCTAGTCCACCAGTTTAAAGTCGCCTAGCGAGCTATGGAACGAGCTATGCTCGTAATTTCTCTGAAGGATAGAATCCGTAACGAGACTATCCGACACAGAACGAAAGTTGTCGACATTGCTCAGAAAATCAGCAAGCTGAAGTGGCAGTGGGCTGGCCATATCTGTTGAAGGACCGATAACCGTTGGGGCAAACGAGTTCTTGAGTGGAGTCCGCGGATCGGCAAACGTAGGCCTCCGGTCAGGTGGAGTGACGATCTGCGAAAGCCTGCTGGTAGAATCTGGATGCGTCGAGTTCAGGAAAGGGCGCACTGGCGCTCATTTAGGGAGGCCTATATCCAGCAATGAACTGCTTTAGAGGCCGTGATGATGATGTAATGTGTGTAAATATAATAATAATTTTATAAAATGTCTGTCTGTTTACTTTGTACATATTTCTATAATTAAATGTTTTATACCTATTTTACCCGATTTGGACTACGTCGAGAAATGATTTACTGTAATATCTACCTATTAAGTCGTGGAAGGCCAGCCGCGGGACAGCAAATTATGTTCATGTATTTTTGTTATATTTTCCCTAAAAAATAAATGTTACCATACAAATATTAATTCTCTTATTTACTACGATAGGTAGGCAGGTAATCATTTTTTTCAATAAGATTCATCATAATTATTTTATCGATTATTTTAATTTGCTTTACACTTACTGCATAAAACATCCCCATAATACCGAGTGACATGACACAGACGTAACATGTCATCTAGACAGAAAATATTATTTGCCACGTTCAACAGCAATTCAAACCCAAGTTCCCAAAATATAAGATCGATTTTCAACTGAGTATAACATTTGTCATTAAATTGACGAAAAGAGTTCCGGTGTTTGAGTTTGTAGTTATTTTGTACCATGTTCAGTGCCATATGTCTTTGACGTCAGATCCCTATAGATATTCAGTCGCTGATTATTAGGCGTTATGTCAGGCGTTATGGCATATGTCAAAGTTCAGTGTTTTACGTAGCAAGACACCACTGGAGCTATTATTTGCAAATTATTCAAACATTGATGCCAAAACGGAAATAGTCCGCACCTTTGTTATCTTCGTCAGCTTCTCGCTTGTTTATAGATAGTCTCAGTAGATTCTCAGCTTATCAGTATCAGCTGAACACGATTACATTACGGGAACCATGTGCTTGTTCCATGTTAATAGTACATTACTGCAGCGGCCAGCAAAAGAGGCATTGATGGACGAACGTGTAAATTCCATCAATGCCTAGTTGTGGCCAAAGCTTGTATAGTACTTTTCTCAAATAATGCGCAGAAATTAAAACTAATGTAGTTCCTAGGCAGAACTTGTACACTTTTCAATAAACAGCTTTTTATTAGCCAGCCCGTTCGAAATTTTAAAAAACCTTTGAATAGTTATCTCCTTGGTTGCCATGTTTCGGAGTAAAATATCGTTCCGTTTTTAAATTACAAGACAATAAATGTGTTTTTTTTTTAATAGATAAGATAGTAACTTATTTGGCCACTAAACACGAGAAATATGGATTTTCATACATGTTTTGCCGGCCGCTGCTCGCATGTATTTGGCCAGTACAGCAAAGAAGGTATTTCGAAGAAGGCTGTCAAATAGTGCTAAACATTTTTAAGCATGTTTGAGAAAAATATTGTATACAAAATGATGGCTGTTGTTGTTCGCTTGGTGTAGAAATGTGTCATCTGGTGAAAGGTGTTCCAACCCCCAACTTCGGCACCCAAGTCAACCTCACCTGCATGTGGTGCACCCTGCTAAAACTAACAAACGGGGCTCTGGCGGCCGGCTGATTGCGGCATAACGCAGCCTAGCACCGGCATAGTTAAATTCCTTGGCCGCCAACGGGCAGCATTCGCGTCGGCGTCGGCGGTGCGAGAAGTTGTGCCCTGCGACCCCCAACCCGCATGCCCAGCGTGGGGATTATGGGCATAGTCCCCTTTTTAAGGAGAGGCTTATGTCCATCAGTGGACTGATATAGGGTGCGGTATGGCGGTGGTGTAGAAAAATAGACAGCGAGTGAGCGTGCGGTACCCATCGTCGATTCGACCGACCTGACTACTTCTGTGGCGCTGTTGTTGCAGGTCCGCCTAAGACGGAAGAAGGTTGCGGGTCCGATCCCCACCGCGGGACTTGAGTTTGAGTTTGAGTTTGAGTTTGAATATGTATGTATTTACAAATAAATATATATACATGTATCATATCGGTCATGTGGTTCCCATGATCCAAGCTCTAGTTTGGGGCTCTTAGTTTGGGTCTAGATTATGTTGTGCGATGATTTCCAGTATTATTATTATTACTCAGTGTGACCCTTCGCTCGCCTTCGTTCGTTTGGTCTGTTACTATCCCTGACATACCTGGCATAAATAACGTGGAGAAAGCAGACAGTCTTTCACCAAAGCAATGTACTAGAGCGGAGGCGATCACAGTTAGCGTAGTCCTCTCATGCTGATGATCACGGGCTCTGCACTCGTAACGATATGCCCACACGAAGCATCTGTTGAACAGCACAAAATAAACAAGTTATCTTCATGGTTAGGTTTGAATTGTGATCGGATTACAGACAGCGCGAGGCGAGCGAGCGCAGCGAGCGTGCCCCAGCAGCGGGCACTGAAGCACCACAAATGTAGAGGTACTTTATAGAATACACAATAGGGATGAAGACTGGGAAAAAATAATCATTTAGAATACACAATAGGGATGAAGACTGGGAAAAAATAATCATTCTAATTAGTCTATCGATCTACAAAAAATATTAGACACGTATTTTTTATTTAACAAATAAATAATAATTGACGAAGATAAGAGCGTCAAAATGGACGGGAGTAGGGGCTCGTGACGGCTAGGTAAAAAGTGTACTAAGTCGTGACGTCACGTGGAATTTCAACGCACTATATCTTTGTCATTTTTTGTTTAATTGACAAAAGAAAAAATACGTGTCCAATATTTTTTGATAATGTAAATGACTGACTAATTAGAATTTTTCGGTCGTCATCCCTACTGTAGATATTTCGCTATATAGCTATGGAAAAACTGTACTTGTACCTGTTTTCGGATAAAGATTCTGAATCGAACAAAGTTTTACTAAAATCTCTGTTAACTGTTACGGAGTTGGGTGGGAACAAACATACTACAACTACTTGGGCTGTAAGGAGTTCCAACCTCCATTTTTGGAACCCAAGCTAACCTCACCTGCACATGGTGTACCCCGCTAACAAACAAACGGAGCTCTGGCGGCGGAACAATGCCCAGCATGGGGATTATAGGCATATCTCCCTTTATTAACGGAGGCTTATGTCCAGCGGTGGACTGATATAGACTAGTGTGGTGGTGTGGAAACACGCTACTTAAAACACAGACTTTTGTTTTTATTATATTAGTGGTGATGGTGAGTGGCTATCACTCACCTTTGTGCATAAATATCGGGGCATGGCAGCAGTCTTTTAAACTTAGGGTTCTCATCCAAGTACTGTTTAGTAGTCTTCAAGAGCACCAACAACAATGAGAGGGTAATTGACAAATGCACACCGCTGTCACCTAAAACAAGAATATAACAAGATTTTTATATAAAATTTCGACTCAGGCGGAAAATCTTAGATTTTCCCTGAAGTGTGGGGCCTAATACTTAAAATACAAAAAATCAAAGAATTTATCATGACCACTATTATGAACCTTAAGGCTCTCCGCAAACGACAGACTTTTCCACCGATTTTTTGTAGGACAGTTAGGGAGAGGTACGTCATGGACAGAGTGTAACCAGGAAACCAACCTCCATCAACCAACCAGGTTGGATTGACGTACGTGAGTTCATAGTTCTGAAGTACTTTACGAAAAAAAAAGTATGGAACATAAAATACTTATATGAATATGAAGAATCCAATTCCAACCATTTAAGCCCTTACTGTCTGAATCCAGAAAAATAAATTTTCATACATATTTCAAAGTTCCCTAACTCCAAAACTATGAACTTTACGAAAAAAAGTAATAGAACACAAAATACTTATATCAATACGTACAATCTAATTACAACCATTTTAGCTCTTAAGGCCTTACAACCTTCGTAAATCCAACCTGGTTGGTATTGCTCTTTCTTCCTGGTTGGTATGACATCCCATCCCTAATTGTCCGATTTTCTGTCCTATAAAAAGTTGGTCGTCTGGGGAGACCCTAATGTTTCTCTTGGCATTCTCTGAATCTTAACTTAGACTAATGAGAGATTAATTTGGGTAGTACTGAGCTGCAGTTTCTAAGCTCCAATTATGGTCTTGAATGTATCGGATGGATGCCACACTGCCAGAACCTATTGCAACTCCGGTGAGACTATGGGTGGGACTTAAGCCATCATCTTCCTGTCCATACATCCACCACCACCACACCAGCCTATATGAGTCCACTGCTGGACATAGGCAATAATAATAAAGGGGGATATACCCATAATCCCCACATGTTGGTTGAAATTATTTGGCAGTCAAAAAGAAATTCCCATAAATGAGGGTTAATACTTTTAATATGGTCTAAGTTCTAAGTTTCAGAATCAAAAAACTAACTTTCTATTTTGTTTCCTGTAATCCTACATACTTGACCACTTACTTACCCAATTTTACATTGTAGTCTTGTGGATTGGTTGGGTTGATGTCATATTCTGGTAACATTCTCTCTGGGAAGTAGGGGTTGAACCGGTAAAATATATTCTCTATGATGTTTTCCTTCATCAGTTCTATGCCTGTAACAAATATTACATTACTTACACCTAAGGAATTGGGAAAGAATTTTTGAAAAAAATCCCAAAAACTAGTATTCAATGGCCTCTATCAAGCAGTGGGTGAAGGTATGCCTGAAACGCAGAAGGTTGTCATATGCCATATGACAAATGTTTGCATTATTTGCAGATATTTGGGTCGGGTCTGGGTTTTTTCTATGTACAGTATGTATGTATTTAACTAGTTTATCAATCATGTGGTTTCCATAATACAAGCTCTACTTAGTTTGGGGCTAGACGATGCTGTGTGATAGTTTTCAGCATTATTAATTACTAGCTTCCGCCTGCGGCTTCGCTCGCGTTGTACCGGGATAAAAAGTAGCTTATGTGTTAATCCAGGTCCCAGTGTATATTCTAAGTTTCATCCAAATCCATTCAGTAGTTTTTGCGTGAAAGAGTAACAAATATTCATCCATCCATACTCACAAACTTTCACTTTTCTAATATTAAGCAGGATAGTAGGATTTATTATTTTATATGTGGTGTGGCTTCTTGCAAAGATGGGCCCAATATATCAATAAGCTGCTATAAATAAATAAAACTATCTATCAGGATATATTTATAGCTGTTGAAGATATGACGATATGTTGTGGGTAATGTGGGATATTTTAAGGCTGACCCGTATCGCCGTACTGTGACCCATTATGTCTATTTGCTAGCTGCTAGAAGTAGTCTTCATCAAGCAGCTGGAGCGACAGACGAGCTTCACTGGTTTCATTGCAAAAAAGACATGAATAAAACTCGTTATATCAAACATGATCGCTCAAGACAACACAGTAGGTATTTTAGTTCCCATTGCTGCAATGCATGCAAACGGTGCAATCATTTTCATATTGTTGAATTTCAAAAACTAACTCTCATAACGCAGAAAGCAAAGCGTGAAAGCGCAAAGAAAGAACAAAGTTTTAAAATGTTGTTTGTTTTGACGTTTGTTTTGTTTTTTTTTCTTGGCGTCTTAAGAACCAGTGCTGCCGTTTTTTATTTGGAGAAAATGCTAAAAAAATGCTAAATAACTTTTAAAAATGTCAAATAATTCTAAAATCTAAATTTTATTCCCGAATAGCAAAGTGAAGTGGTCAACTGTTAAAACAGATGCATAATCGCTTATAAAGAACGCAAGCGAAGACTCTGCTTTTTGGGTATTAAGATTAATTTGCATCGTAGGTTAATTACTTTTCATTGACCCTTCACATTTTGCATCGGCCAATTTCATACAACCTGTGACCTGAACATAAAATGTCGCAACTAGAAATGACATATGTCTTATTTGATAGTTCTTATTGCAGGATATCACGTGCAATTAATAGTTTTTTTTATCAAAGCCGGAGAATTTTACTGAATATTCATTTTATTCTTTTAGGTTAGGATCGATTAGGACAGTCTCAGTTACTCAATTTTTCTAATGTAACAAGTTACTACGTATTATATACTGGTGGTTACTAAAACCATTTATTTAAAATAAAGATGACAAAAATAACAGCTGAATTGTATCTTTATGTAAAACTGAAAATGGTACTAGAATTGGCCTAACAATGGCAACATCACCAATAAACGCGTGCTTTGTTAGTGACAGTTTTGTTTTTGACAGTTGACATTGGCATAACGAAATATGCACAATGTTGGTAGGCCATAAATAAAAGAAGAAGAAAGACAGAGTGCGTTCAATAACTATGATAAGATACGGTAGGGCGTATTGCGATCAATATTTCATATTAATAGTTCCGGCTTTAATAAACAAAGATAATAGTTATAATTTCAATACTCCATTATCAAGAATATTTTTATATAATTCGCATTTTTAGTCGTTTCCATTTATGGTCAGGTCTGAAATGACCGGCCTTCATTTAGCTATTAAGTTATGCTTACAATTTTTTTAAAAAAAAAATAATGAATAAAAAGGGCGGGAATTTTTTTAATCTATCACAACAGTGTTATTTTTGTTTTATTTTATTTTCTATTGTTTTTCTGATTTATGTCGCGCAAAGTTTATGGCACTTTAACCGACCTACGTTAGTAAGAAGACATAAGTGTGGTGAAATTAAATAAAAGTTTTATACTGGACTTCTCAGATGAAGAATTTTTTGCTGATTGTTTTGTTATAGCCGCCATAGTTATAACAGAACATGACTTGACCGAAGACTGACGACTGGAATACGGAAGAATTAGTAGTATGGTCAAAAGACTTACCTGCCCAAATTGGGCTAAGAAACAAAAAAAATGAATGAAATATTAAACTTGCATGGCTTTTGCAGAAACTTTTTTATAACTTACAGTTTTCCACATTATCGCAGGCCAGAAGCAGTGCTATCGTCAGGAAGGTGGAGAACCTGACAGGCGTGGTGACTGCCAGCATCCGGGTTACCGTCTGGTAAAGAACCGGAGCTGCGGCGGCCAGGGTGTGACGTAGCTTAGCCGACCCCGGTACCCGCAGCGAGTCGGGTGCCGCCAGCTGCCAGATCATAGCCTTCGATACTAACTCGAAGAGATCATCATCCTCCAGGCGCAGCAGAAGGTAACCTGTCGATTTTTTTTCGATGGTTATAAATAAGGTACTAGGTAGGCATACCAAGCCATACCTACCTTGAGAAATCTAAATAGGTACCTAGTAGAGTTCTTTTTGGAGGGCTCTTCCGGGGAAGTACTGCCACCGTGTCTATTTCTGCCGTGAAGCAGCTGTGCTGTGCTTCGATTTGAAGGGCTTATCATCTTCATGCCTCAAGTTGATGGGCGCAGGGCGTTGCATCGTAGAGCACGTTCTGAAATAACGTGATCTACGATGCAATGCTTTGTGATTGGTAATGGTTACCACATAACATCAGGTGGGCAGGTTCTCCATAATAGCACAATAGCTTGGAACTGTTAGGAACTAATTAGGTAGGTACTTATCTACATAGAATATACTTACCTACCTATAAAATCTTTTATACCTACTCTAGCATAGTAGGCTCATTACCGAGGTACGTACTATCAGCGAATAATCTACCTTGCCAATTTTAAAACAGTTTCGCTTGCAAGCAGTTTAGCTAGCTGACCCGCCTGAGATACAACATCTGTTTCTTTTTGAGAAAGCCATTTGTTTTATGACTCTTCGAATTTAAGTAATAAGCCTCTAGTTTACCTTTAGTCGAGTTTAAAATTTGATCTGGCGGGGTTAGCAGCTAGTCGCTGCACGGAAAATGTACCCTTAAGATGGTAAAGTAGACTTGTACTAACCTACGTATTTAATAAGAAAGGTGATGCCTTATTAAGTTATTAGTTATTATTATGTACATGTAACGTAGTATCGGTGCCAACGTACTATTCCTTATACTTACTACTGAGATAGGACATAACATAAAGTCGCCCATCTATTACCTACTATGTCTACATACATAATTACATAATAGTTTTCTACGAATAGGAAAAGTGATCAAAGCGATTGCATTACATGCGCACAAAAACCGTGAGAAGATACGACTCTCGAGCAGTCCTTTCAGTTGCTTACAGTTGATCTACTAAATAGGTTCGTACCGTACCACCGTACACTCCATACAACGTATCTTTTTAACCCTCATAAGTAGGCTGACGTTGTTCCTATTTTTGGGTTGGATTGTACTTAATGATTAGTCGAATCGTTTGCTGTGCCTAATTACTTTAGAGCAGTGGTTTCCCAACTTTTTTTTCTCGTACACCTGTTTATACCATATTCCCAAGACTCGTCGAAAATGTAATTAACCGTAAATGGCCCCATACTGTTGATAAATTAATAATTTTTTGAGTAGGTTATTGTCTGCCTACATTGATAGATAGGTAAAGCTAAGCCACCATATTTGCTCTTTACTATGAAACCAATTACATTTTCGTGGACCCCCACTTACAGATTGTGAAACCCTATTTCTTTTTCACGCCAACGTAGACCCCGTCGTGCCTCCCGTGGATCCCTGGGGGTATATTTCTAAGTATCCTAGCTGACCCGCTGTCTGAGGCAGCTAGGTCACTTTATTCTATGGTGTATAATATTGATAAATTTAGTTGATAAAAGTATTACACTGAATGATGTAACAGGGCTGACATAGCTGCCATGCGACACAAAGTCCTTTGTAAAATATAAGAATAAAAAAAACCCCCGGGGGGATCTTTGGGAATCACTGCTTTAGAGAAACAAAGATCCGTATGACTATTATACTCTATGTAAAACTGTATTTATAGATAAGTAAAACAGGCTGCTTTGGAGAAAGGCTGATGGAAGGAGCTACATCAGTTTCGCCCAACACCTAAATAAATGATGATGATGATCTAAACTGTAATTAACGCCTGACTAACTGACAATCAACACACAATTTAAGTGTCATATGTCATTGAATAACGCTCGATAAAATATGCTCAAATGTCATATAAATGTGAATAAAAAGAGGTGGTAGGATATTTTAACGCCATTTTAGCTATCTGAGGTCTATATAACTGTTACCTAAAGCTGTTCGTACATTACATCAACTCAACGCCGACTCAACTCTAACTCAACTCACAGTATGGCATTGAAATGTAAGCTTTATGTTAAGTTTCTTATGAGTGCATTTGCCAAACGGGTCGGTGACGTCAATAGGTGAACCACGCGTGAACCACGCGTCGTCACCACCTTTATCTTACAAGTGGGAGTTGAGTCGGCGTTGAGTCTATACAATGTGCGAAGACCTTAAAACAGCTTCATGTACCTACTTACAGGCCTATGCAATAAAACAAAAGAACCAATTATGATTCACAAAAAATGACATTTTCAAATATTTTTCCTGAGATACAAACGGGCCGTGCGTCCCTTAATAAATCAGCACGAATTACTATTTGTGTGTAGGTCACAAGGTTCCTAATGGCTACCTTCTAATGTATTGAGCACAAGCACGCGCCCCGCACTGTCACGCCGCCGGCCGCCTTCACCCGGGGGAGTTTTACTCCTAATTTGTCTTTGTATAATAAAACGTGCCATAAATACGTACGTAGACAGTACGTCTCGATCTAGGCCGGTCTTTCACTTATAACTAAGTAGCAGGTACTTTGCTTATCCAATACCTACCTAATAAATGACTGGTTTCTGCATTATAATGCAGCCTCTTATAGCTTTTCTATAAAAATTAAATACATCTCACATACTCATAAACAGCACTAACCCATAAACCCGATATAGTTCCTTATGTTTTCGAAATATTTGACGACGTCAGAGCAAGCGCACAATAGGATAGGCTGGTTCATGTTCTGAAGTAGCTGAGCTGTGATGCCACGCAGGTCAGGGTGCTTCGGAAGGGATTCTATCAAAAAATCCATCAATACGCAGACGTTGTCTAATACGTCCGCTCTCTGAATAATGTTCAAGTCTTATTCTGCATAATGGCAAGAACTATCTACTTATATGTAAGTACTATTGAGACCTACTTAGGCTAGGCTAGGTTCAAATTTCAAATAAGTACCATATTTTACAAAAGCCTGGGCCATGGTGACTTTGTGTATATCACCATCATCATCAGCCTAAAGCAGTCCATGTCTAGATAAGTCTCCCCTATTGAGCGCCACCGCGCCCTATACTCAGTTTGACGCATCCAGCGTCTACCAGCAGCCTTTTTCAGACCGTTATCTTTTCTAGGTACATACTTGTCCGTCTGCCTGTCTGTCTGTATGTATGTCAAGACCTTTTTCTCAGGAACGCGTGGAGGTATCAAGTTGAAATTAATAAAAAATACTCAGGTCTGTAATACCTTGGAGCTGAGAAAAACCAACCTTGGAGCTGAGAAAAACCAAACTTCTAAGTCAACGCAATCAGAAGATACAGCTGTTTATGCCGCATATTTTGTAACTCACAGGGGAATCAAAACCTTTATGACCTAGAATCATGAAATTTGGCAATAAGAAATGTTTTATAGGTTATAGCACAAGTAAAAGATTTTTGTACGGACCCTCGCTCGAGTCCCACGAGTCGAAATCGCGCTTGGCCGGTTTTTTAAAGGATACATGTCCATGACTCGTAGTTTTGACAAAGTCTTGAAGGTGCATATTGAGGCGCTCTTTCAGCTGGAACACATTGGGATTCGTCACGAGGAATACCAACTTTTCCGCCATACTCCATCCGAATCCAGGTGGGCACTTTTCGGTCCATTTAGTCTCTATAAAGTAAGAAGGTGTCATTAATCACCATCAAGGCGCTGGCGGGTGGCGCGACTGTTGATAACCAACATTAAATCAGATGCACGCTTATCAAGTTTTATGGAAATATTCTACGTACTGTCCATGTAGTATAGTCGATTCTATGTCGACTCGAAAATGCATACAAAAGATTTGAACGCGCGTCTGCTACGTACTTCGTAGTTAGTACACTGTACAATATGCCTAAAAAAGATACAAACGCGCGTCTGCTGCGTGGTAGGACTCTGTACACATTGCATACAACTGATTGAAACGCGCGATGTAGCTGGCACATTGTATAAAAATGTCATACAAAAAATACGAACGCGTGTCTGCTGTTTTTCGTAGGTAGGACACTACAAATTGCATATAAAATAATTAACCGCGTATGTGCTACGCAATTTGTATTCGTAGCCGATACACTGACTGTACAAAATGAATACAATAATGCATTCTACACACCATACATTCTCGCTGTACATCTAGTCAATGTACCGAGAAGTGGATTTGAATTTCAGCCATGCGTGCAAAGGTGTTTTTAGTTCTCTAAACAAAAAACTGACATCGCGTCGCGACATAGTCGGCTTCACACATATTGACCAAGTCTTTCCTATGGATAAAGCCGACTAGGCTGAAATCTAGATTTAATCAGTAATCATGTACCTACCTACGACAGCGTCCAGATCAGTGAGTAAAAGTGACAATTTGAAGCCGTATAAATCATCTAGATTAGACGCAGAAGTCATTTCGGGGTAACGAATAGATAATATCAGTTTAATAGTAGTATCTGCAACAGTGGATTGTAAAATTTTACAAGTTTCCGCTGCAGAGAGATAGCCTGACTAGATATTTCGAAAACTGTAATGTAGGTTACATTTTACGATAGCCGATAGCTGATGTGACGATTCAAAATAGGCAGCGACAAAGTATTTTATGGAAGTGCAATAAAATAGCACTACATATACCTATTTCGTACTCTCATTAAAAATGTACATTTTACACCTTACATAGTGTAGGCATCCACAAAGGAAAATATTTAGGAATTCCACCCCTTACGAGGATGAAAGTTTATATGAAAGTACCAACGTCATTTTCGAAGTTAGAATATTTAAATTTTGTTTTGAGGCAGACGATTGTAAATTAATTTGTACGTGTCTCTTCATCACCATTTTCAGGGAGGCGGAATTATCGCTTTTTTTATAATTCCGCCTCCCTGAAAATGGTGATGATGTTGTACATGGAAAGTACTTCATTTTCAAAGTAAAAATAATTAATAAAAAAGAAATACTTTACACGGATAAAGTCGCGGGCATAAGCTAGTTGACTTATATTAATTACAAAGTCTGGTTAGTTCACCACTGTATTTCGGCTGTTCGCTCATCAGGGGCCAGGGCATCTACTGGTGAGTGGCAGAGCCAAAACCTCTCTCGATGGGTGGCGAAACCAAAAATCTGTACATCGATTTTGGGTTTTCTGTCCCTAGCCTTCCTAAACTCGAATCCATCGCAGTACTAGGAGGCACTCGCAGATGGCGACGTTGAGACGTGTTTAATATTATATCGCTAATTGGTACACCAAACTAACACCAAACTACAAGCTTTGCTTAGTTTAGGGATATAAGATGTTATGTAGTGTTCAGCAATATTTATTTATTTAATTGTAAGTTACCAATTGGAACAGGATCTAGTTCTTTCAGTAAATGCCTTCTTAGCAATCCTTTCTCTGTGTATTTCTTTCCTTCGGCGTGTACACAGCGGAAGGTGTCCGAGGAACCAGATATAGACTCTGATACCCCGAAGTACTCATCTGCCTTGATTCTCTTATGCTCTTCCTCATGTCTGTTTTTCCTGAAGAACTGTGTGTGAGACGAGCTTTGGGAGTCATCGCAATCTCCTTTCGCCCTTCGAGAATTGGCTTTATTCTTTGCAGAATCCTTTTCGGTTTCGGATTTGAGTGTGAAACTTTTTCTTTTCCGGTCCATATCTAACACATATCTTAGCTAACCTCGTTAAAATTCTAGATTTTCAGATGTAAACATGAATATTTCCGAGATATGGCTCATAGACTGATCATTGATCAAACAGTATAAGCATGTTTATCACAGATTTATAAGTTTAGTATGTTTATGTGGAAAGTCAATATGACAAATCTATTTCTGACATACACGTAGGTATACGTCGCATTTTATAAACAAAATAGGTCAAATAGTTATCAGTTAGAGATTGCCTATGTGCTCATCCAGATACTAATCTTATTTTGCTCGAAGAATGTGCTATGTAGTCCGTGGTATCAGGTAGGTATGCCGGATGTATGGATCATAGATTTATTGTTTTTTCTTTACATTTAATGTAAAGAAAAAACTGTAATTGGGCCCCTCTCCTTCGTAATGGCACCCTGACCCTACGTCAAGAACGAGGTCCGTAAGCAATCAATCTTAGGCCACCAGACAGAGAAGAAACTATTTAATAAACTAACAAAATAAGACTGGTACACCGGATCGGCGGTGAAATATAATTATCGCAACAACTTCAATTTTACCCAACTAGTTTGTTCAACAAAAATAAGCCGGTACGAATTATTTGCAAAAGAATATTATAGAAAAGACGTTATGCAACTGAAAAGAATCGGTGACATCTATTTGGGTGGCCATTCAAGCGAAGAAAATCGGCCAGGTCCCAAAGGCCCGCGCGGGCGCAGGTCAGCGGTGCTCAAAAAGGTATCTGGCTCGAAAGCCCAACCAACGGACAGCTACTACAATTCGTCCCGCACGGCGCGCCCGCACGTTCCGTCACCCGCATCAGCTCACTCACTCACTCACTTCACTAAACTTCACTCACTAGTTGCACATCGGCCTCCGAATGTGATACCCGCGCGCCGCGTCTCGTCTTTAAATATCACGCAACATTCGATAAATTCATTAGTTTTCCCTAAGAGAAAACCAAGTGGAATAAAAAAATACTGACTGTGGACAAGCTGTGAGTGGATTTTACGCTTGAGTTAAGCAAACATCATTTCTCTAATCTTGGTGAGTTATTTACTTAGAATTAGTTTTTCTTTTTATCGTTTTGTACGTGGTGGAACGTTTGTTTTGTTGACATTGTTACGTGTACCTAGTACATACATAAATCTTACTTATTGTGATAGCTTAAGTTTTGCAAGCGCTGCAACGTGCTTAGCGATTTTACGGCAACCGGTGACATTCACATTATTAATTTATTCGTTGACAAAAAGATAAATAATGTAAACGCATATTTACTACTCCAAGGCTAATTCCTAAAAGTTCATAGCGCTTTATAGGTAGGTAAGTAGAATTATGTAAAGTTACTTATTTACCTTATTTCTGATAGGTACTATACCTACGTGGAGGGAGACATAAGTTTGTCCTACAAAGTAAGTTCCTAGAAGCCGTATTTGGGTGGTACAGTGGTCCTATAATCAGGACTATAAATACTTATTATTTAGCTTAAACTTACCGAACAGTTTTTACGCAATCATCTGTGTAGTATCACAGAATACAGAGAGGATATTGGTAGTATTTCAAATTCTAACACTTTTATTCTATGGTGGAGGATATTACCTAATTAAATCCAATTATATTGTACCGAACAATTGGTACAAACTAAGGAAGGCGATGGTACCTAATGTTGTAATAATACATTCCTATAATAGGTGGTTACCAATAGATAATTACCAATTGTTGCAATTTAAATGACAGGTGACGAAGATACCTACCTACCTATTATGATTTTATGTGATGATGATGAGTCAATGACGCAAGTAGAACTACCTACTCATTGCAAGTTACCAAACCAAACTGGCAGTTTATTTTCCTGTATTTAACTAAAGCGTATCGTTTTTGTTTCGCCATTTAAGATTCTATCTTAATACTTACAAGGTCTAAAATAATATGAGCAATACCGGCATCAGGTGGAAGTCAGCGCAACAGTAGAGTTGGAAAACAGGTCGTGCTCAACACCTGTCGGCTATTCTCAATACAGTGTGAAACATACAAAATACAATTTTAGTGAAATGTCGTATGGTAACTGTGGGGTGGGGTTCAATGGTTCCAAGACAGCCTATATCAGTCCTTTGCAGGAGAGAATAAGATGGGAGATATGCCCGCCCATAATCCTCTCGCTGGGCTCGGAACCGCAGGGCACAGCTTCTCGCAACGTCGACGACGCCGAAGGCCGGCCTGGGCCTGGGCCTGGGGACGTAGGTAGCTGTACCGGTATCAGATTGTGCTATGTCGTATTCAGCCGGCCGCCAGAACCCCGCTTATTATACAGCAGGGCCCCACGGGCAGGTAAGGTTCGCTTGGATTCCGAAGATGGAGGTTGGAACCCCTTACACCATAAAGAGTTGGCCATTCGCTCAATATTGTAACAATAGTAATTTATAGGCAAAACATAAGTATTGATAAGAGAAACAAAATAATCTTAGAAGTCAAAGTCCAAAGTGGTCTAAATAGACCATAGTTACAAGAACCTGGGGTAGAACTCCTAACAAGTTTTAAATAATTATTTTTAAATTGTCCAAGCTATTACTGTAACTACATAACATAAAATGACATACTTTCAATACTAATACGTTAACACAACTTTGCAATACTTGCCTAAGTAATAAGGTTAGTGTGACCTGTCTAGGCTATAAAATAGTTTTATTATATCGGTGGTATGTTAGAGTTTGTAGGCCACTTGAATACCTCCTTATCCATGCGTTCAGAAGCACAGAAGCGGTCGGTATTGAGAACCCTACTCATATTGCTATTATACTACCTGATTACTAATACCTCAATAAAAAAAAACATCTTCACGACTTTTTCCCCATGGATATCTTCAGATATTGCTCAGTACGCAAATCCTTTAGCACATACCTTTCAAACTTTTTAGTTCGAGGGCATGACGGTTTCCTCACGATGTTTTCCTTCACCGTTTCGAGCTCGTCGAAATGCGCACATACATTTTTCGAAACGGAAAATCCATCGGTGCACGGCTGGGATCTACGACCTAACCTCACGACCTACTTCAATTACCTAATTATTAATACGTCTTGATATTACAGGCGCCCATAGGCTACTGGAAACGCTTACCATCAGGAGGACCTTACGCCTTCAAAATATATATAATACATAAAAATCCAACGATCTATATACCTATATAAAAATCAATTGCCATGCGTGTGTCTCGTAAAAGTTCGAAAAGGCTCGATTATACATACCTATTTGTCAGCCTTGATAGTCAATCGCCGGTGGATCAAGCTAGCGCAGGACCGCAAGCCAGGACTTGGCAAGTGGCTAGTGCAAAGGAAGGCCTATACTCGGCAGTGGGTGAAGACGGGCTGTGGATGATGATGATGATGAAGCCTGGATTAAAGGGTGATTTCGAAAATAATATTTGGAAAAACTTAAAATAAATTAGGAAAAGTAAAATTATTTTATTTATTATGGGCCAGCTCTTGACCTCGAGGCTTGCATAGGCAAGGATGAGGTCGACGATGGGGCGAGCTTTCCGAGAAGATGCCTATTAAGTCACTTTTTGAAGCCGTTAGGGTAATACCGACTGTTTTATTCAATGGGATTTTTGAATGAACAATATATTTTTGACAGGACGTGTCTGCCGAGTTAAATAGTCCCATACAAATATACTCATACACATGTTTGTTCCCACTCAATAACGTAATGGCTAAACGGATTTGGATGAAACTTGGAACATACTTATATAGTTTATGACCTGGATTAACATAGGCTACTTTTGATCCAGGAGCGGGCGATGCCAGGGATGGAAGCCAGTAATATATAAAGGCGATAGTTTGTGAATCGTTTGTCTGTTCTACACGCTAAAGCTGACGGATTGCATACTATGTACTTCTGGACAAGGAATAATATATAGGCGAGTTCTCGTTAAGGTACCACGCAAGCGAAGCCACAGGCGGAAGCAAGTTATAAATGAGAAAGTTTGTTTGAATATGAGGTTAGATGTGAAGATGTTTATTGTTTGTTACTTCATCAAGCCAAAATTGCTGAACCGATCGAGTCTCGGGCAGACACTGGCTTTACTCATTACGTAGAACTTTTGTTACTAGCTTCCGCACGCGGCTTCGCTCGCGGGGTACCCAAGTAAAAAGTAGCCTATGTATTAAAACAGGTCAATATCTATGTATTTTCCAAGTTGCATCAAATCTCAGTCAGTTTTTGCCATCCATCCATCCATACAAACTTTTTCAGTGTCAATATTATTATCAAGTAGTAATGTTATGTTATAATACCGTAAATTAAACTCATCATGGCATTTTAAAGGTTACATTTGAATTAATAGTAGCATTCAAATTAACTCCCACATCATGGTATTAATAGGTGCGGTATGCTTCCTTTTGGGAGTTAATACAGAGGCGTTTGAATTTTTTACTGATTACAAACGTCATCTCATCATCGCCCTGCTCCTTTTCAATTTTCTGTGGGGTCATCACAACACATTTTTCCCTATAGATTTGCGTATTGAGCAATATCAAAAGTTACATGATGGCGATGATAAAACATTTTTACCCTCTATCGTCAAGTAAATACTCCTTCCTTACTAAAAATCTTTCTAACATTCATATCTACAACTCATTTGGTTTGTTTTAAATGTATTTTAAATGTATGTTAGGTCAGGGGTTCGATTTCCGCCGCGAGACAAATGTTTGTATGATTTGCAAATATTTTATCTGGGTCTGGGTCTTTCTAAGTATTTAGTATGTAAAAAATATTAAGTATAAGACATGTGGTACGCATAATACAAGATCTTGTTTTGGGAATAAACGATGTTGTGTGGTAATGTCCAGCATTATTTACATATATATTTGTGTGTATATGTATGTATGTTTATGGCTTATCTCTCTTAATAGTTTCCGAAGGTATATATACTAGTTGGTGAAAATACCTATACATACCACGCCAACCTAAAAATCTTGAATAATCAACATTATCATTGGTGAATGGCATAACTAGTGATCCTAACGGCCGAATACTGAAACGCTACTTAAATATTTGAGGTCATCCTAAATGTTTCAGACGCCGCTATCCTTCAAAATCGTATACCGAAACGATAATTAGATGACGACTTAAAATTTAAGTCCCACTTAAATTACCACATATGTTCCAAACGGTAAACTGAAAGGATGATTAGGCGTTTGACGTCTCCTTAAATATTTTAGGTAGCCATCAAATCAGAGTGGACTCGCGACCTCTCCTAAATTTTGATATGTGTATGAATTTTTCGAAAACATTTATATTTTACAGTCTAAAATATTATAGATACTTATTGATAAGTAACAGTATAAGGTAGAAGGTAGTACCTAGGTACCAGTTGGTATGCAGTTACTTAGGTATAAAATCTAAATAAAACCAAAAAGGTATACACGCAGTAGTAAGGCAGTTTTATTATTGTTTTTGGTAAATAGTAAATAGCACAATAAACTTTAGGCAAAATTTTGATATAGGTAGGTACGCCTATTTACTTTGATTATTGGTACACTTCACATTGGTAGGTAAGAAGGCTTTTCTTTTTCTGAATGAAGATGTGATTTATCACCATTCCTTCTTCTTATTACTTGCCGGCTGACTTCGGCACAGGGCAGCCTATTATTGCCCCGGCAAGCCGACGACTACGACTGAGGCCCGAGACAGGCAGCAGCATTACGTAGGGCATGGTGACGCGAGAAGCTGCCCAGCTTGAATGGGCATAGCTCCCCTGTGGAGCAATAGTGTTCTGTGGGGCATAGTGCCTTCTTGTTAGGAGAGGCCTACCAGCAGTGGACTGATGGTAAATAGTGGAGGCTGGTTGTAAATAAGCATCAGGTTTTTCTTCTTGTTTTTAGCTTTTGTATAAATTAATAATAAACCCGGCTTTGAATAAAATAATTGACAAAACTTGACTGACAGTGATGAAACATGACGTTCCATTTTACGTTTCGATACCAGCATTTTCTGAAAATTAGTCTTGATCTAGTAAAATTGACTAAAGGAAGTCCTGATTTCTGCGTAAAACGAAACTTTCTTACCAAAATAATGAAAAATGTAATTGGAAACAAACATAAAGGAGAATTTGATGCGTGCTTAGCTAATCACGGTCTCAATCATAGATCTTTTATACTATATAAAAGATCTATGGTCTCAATAATGTTAAGTGGCGTTTGTGTATACCATTTAAATTTAGGAGTCCATTAGGATTAAGTAGCCCTTAGCTGACAGGATCATATAAGTAGCGTTTCAGTATTCAGGCGTAAGGGGGACAAACCAAATTGGGAGGCCTATGTCCAGCAGTGGACTGCTTTAGGCTGATGAGGATGATGATGATGGTGATGAAACCAAATTACCATAATTCACCTTTATAACAGATGCTCACTGTCAAAGAATCCGAAAGAAGTTTATCCAAAACTTGAAGAAATAAACTACTCATACGCTTACGACATTATTTTCTTTTTGTCTTCAGATCCAAAGAAGACTTGACGACATCACGACGATATATATTATCTAGGCCAACTATTGAAATCTACTTACTATAAGGTAGCAAGAAAATAATCAATAATCAAGAACATTGTAATAGTACATTACTGCAGAGGCCAGCAAAAGAGGCCTTGATGGACGAACGTGTAAATGTGGGCCGTGGCGAAGCCGAGGCACACATACGTGAGTCCATCAATGCCTAGTTGTGGCCAAGGCTTATATAGTATAGTACTTTTCTCAAATAATGCGCGGAAATTAAATCAAAATAGTTCCTAGACAGAACTTGTACATTTTTCAATAAACACCATTCTATTTGCAAGCCAGTTCGAAATTTAAATAAACCCTTTGATTAGACCTTCTTGGTTGCCATGTTTCGGAGTAAAAGATGGTTCTATTTTTAAATAACACGACAGATATGAGTTTTCATCTGTGGTTTTCATAGTAATTTATTTGGCCGCTAAACACGACAAATATGAATTTTCATACAACTTTTGCCGGCCACTGCTCGCTGTATTGGGCCGGTACAGCAATTTCGATTTATCTCGAAGAAGGTTGTCAAAATAATGCTCTAATTTCCAAGCATGTTTGAGAAAAAGAATTTGAACCTTCCCTTCATGGTCATTGTGAAAATCAGAGTCCAGGAATAAGACACCCCAAGGCACCCCAAGGCTTTTTAATTTTTTCCTTACTCGTAAGTTGCGAAACTGTTCCAAAAGATAGATTAATACATCTATGCATAGGCGACCTAGTACCTAGGTAACCTCTCTACTAAATTTAGATATAGATGGATTCAGTAGATGAATAATCTCGCTAGTAATTGAGTAGAGTTCGATTGTACCTATACTATGTTCTAGTCTTCTGGTTGTCCATCCTATCACCATGTAGGTACATTTCCACATGACGCTGAATCTAGTTATCATAGCTGATATACCTGATTGACGTGCGGTTAGAGATAATTGATAAGGTGGAGTGAGCCTCGATCTGTCATGATAACACATCTCAGAAGATTGTGATAACAGGTGAAAACTTTCAGTCGCATAATATTGTTCTTTGAGTGTAAAATTGTGGGATTATTTAAATGTGGAAATAAATAGTGGTTCCAGCGATGGCTAATCTTCTAAAAAGGTAATTTTATCCATTTATTTTACTCGTCATGATTTTTTTCTTTTTATATAAAAGAGTCGATGAGACCTACCAGAAACCAGAAAAGTGAAATTATATAGATACTTTTCTCGACATAAAAGAAACCTCTGTGCTACGGTCACCAACCAACCCATACATCTATCTTCTATATAAATAAAAATGAAACCCGTTTTCCTTGGTCACGGTATCACGCGTGAATGGCTGGACCGATTTCACTAATTCTTTTTTTGTTGTATTTGTTATTATTAGGAGAAGGTTCTTACGGAAAAAAAATTAAGCAAATTGCTAAGCTAAGGCGGTACGAAGTTCGCCGGGTCAGCTAGTAGATTATATTTGTCAAAATTCTTCCTCCAAATGCGTACAATTAGAGTATTTGGAGAACATCTTCGATCACAGACAAAGGTGTTTCGTTATTTAAAAGGTACTTACGTTAATACACACAATCGGCGAACTAATTTCTTGGCTATTGGCCTAATTTTGGCATTGGAGTTTTAAGGCCAAGAAGGCATAGCGACAAAAAGCCGGGACCAACATATTAACGTGCTTTCCGAAGGACATGAACACCCGATGGGTGACTGTTTAGATTAGTCAGCTGTGATAGGGTATATTGCTTAACTAGGATAATCAGTTAAGGACGCCGAAATAAGCCACGCATATAATTGATAAAATTATGGGAAGCCTTGAAAATGCAAGGTACCTTCATTTTTAGCCAGTTGCTATGGGTTTTTAGCCAGTAGCTAATAGCTGCCACTAGTTAGTACAACAGGATGAATTAAACAACAACATACGAGGCAAAACTATTTCAGTAAAGCTGTATTTGTTTATTGGCGCATGCGACACATGTGCTCAACGCGTAGGCCGCCCCACTATTTATATTCGACCACTAAAATACCTATCAACGATAATTGTTGCCAAACATGACCTTCAAAAAGGTCGAGCCGGTGTAGGCGGTTATTTGAAACTAGTTTTCTATCGCGACACTCAGCCGTAATTACATACGTTGTATGAAGTGCTTTTTGCTACCGATCAGATAAGAAGGAACATAAAAAATATCATTCAATTTATAGTCAACGTACAAAAAGTACTTATTGGATTTTCAAAAGACAATTAACTATTAAAAATTAAGCAATTCTATAGACAATGACACAAGTAGAACTATTGAGTTACCAGGAACTCCCGCGAAATCTATACATAAGGTAGCGAGATTTATAACTCTGCTGTCTCCACAAACCCGTGCACATCACTTACAGATATTTTTGACAGTTTTTGAGTTTCTAAATGTTTTTAAGAATGCATAGCCTATGCTTTTGTTTGTAGTTTGTCTATATTTCTGTAATATTCTCATCTCATCTTATCTTCTGCATGTATCAGTCCACTGCTGGAGAAGGATGTTAAGGCCCAGTTAGCACTGAGCCTGATTGTCGGCAATTTTCTGTTATTCAATATATTTTTTATTTAAGCTTCACTAATTTTACATTATATTTTAACACAAAAAAGCAAAATACAGTCGAATTGAGAACCTCCTCCTTTTTGAAGTCGGTTATTTTTTTTATCGAAACAATAAAAAGAGAATATACAGGAAACATAAAAATCTCGATGGAGCACCGGAGTCAAGTGTGCAGTGTGCACTTTTGCATAGTACCTCATGAAAACACCGTCATCATTTCATCCTCTCCTCTCTTTTAATATTATACCCATGTATAAATATGAAATTAATTTTGACACCAACCTCTTCAATACTTGTAACTCGAGAGCAAGATAAAAAATATAGCATGCGATATGGCTTTCAATGTGTATTCAAATCGCAATCTCCAGAGACGGTAAACCATCAGTAAACAAGATAAAACAACTTTTACAAAAATACACAAACCTTGTGATTTTGGATTATTTTTAATATTTTATCACTATTTATTTGGGATTTACGGAAGCAACCTTGTAGAATGCCCTAATAAACAACAAGAAAATTAGTTAATTTTACATTTCGCTAGGAAAAAGATTGGATTTGCTTAATTTATATTATAAATGCAAGCTCCAAGGTAGTCAAGCGTTATTTCATTTTAGATGACAAATATGTAACTCTCGGTATTTCGATATACCTACCTACTTGTATTAACTTTTGCACTAGTACATTTATTTTTATTACATTCGCAATTTTTTTATTTCACTTATCTTCACTTATGCTCAAAGATAGGCTGAGCCTTGGTTATGTATTTGATCTGGCTCTTGTTTCTTATAATTATGGCGCTTTTTTTTTATAAAAACTAGTTTGGGCCGGGCCCTGTTTCAATGTGAGATAAATAAACTTAAAATTAACTTTCATGTATATTAGACGCTACGCTAGCGTTTGCGTGATACCAAAATAAAAATTATTGTCTATTATTATTCTCATTATGTATCAAATTTCAGCATCATAAAATATTTAATCTGACTAATTTGAATATACATAGATATTGTCATTCTTGTTTATTTTCAGTTCATTAATTTTTAGCAGTTGGGTGTTTTAGTAGAATGAAATTTATTATTCAACACAATTAGTACCATAGACCACACCACACCAGCCTTTATCAGTACTGGGCATAATCCACGCTGGGAATGCGGGTTGGGGATCACAAGACACAGCTTCTTGCAGCACCGACGCTGCTGCCCGTCATCGGTCAGGAAATTTAGATGTGTCGGTGTTAGGCTGTCTTAGTTGCCAGATATCTAAAATATTGACAACTAATATACTCGTAGATCCCTCCATACACGTTCCATTTAAACTTCATAACTTTTGTACTATAGAACTCTTTAAAGAATTATAGTGAATGAAATTGTGATAACATATAAATGGAGTCAAATTGGTAATAAATAATAGTTCGATCTTGGCTATTGACATGTTATTACTGCTGTAATGGATAATACTTTCACCATTTATCGGTTCCAATATCAAATCAAAATCACATAAGTAATATAAATGCGAAAGTTTTGTTACTGCATCTATCAAGTAATGTGAAACGCCCGCTACTTCGTCCGCAAAAATGTTTAAGTGTAGCAAGTACTTTATAGAGAATCTATTTATAGACAAATATAACATAGGTTTTAAGGTATTATTAATAAGCTAATCAGTAGGTATGTCTTTATCATTATCATAATTTCAGCCACTCTCGGCCCATTGCCCCTCCCTTGGATTATATCGCTCGCCTCGATTCTGCTCTGGTCAGAGCCAGGTGCCTCCCAAAGTTTTTCTGATATTGTCGACCCATCTCGCCGGTAGACTATACCAGTAAATAAATAATAACATGAATTACTGATAATAATTATGTAAGTTAGTGCATGTTCGTTTATAATGGGTATGTTTCGGTTCCTAGCGTCAAGAGCAGCTTACTCACGGGAAAATGCTGCTCTTCTGCCCCATGGCGCGGAGTGTCATGCGTGAGGTCCGCAGTCAAGGTGCACCTTAATATAGCGTTCCTCTTCCAGCCCAGTCCGGAAGTGAATGTCTGAAGCCTTGCAAGATGTTTGTAAGACATCCGCCAATGTTTTAATCAATACTAAGTAAACGAACAAGTTATGAAGCTCTACAAATATACCTTGGTCTCACTTTGTAGATTAAATACGCAAACCATCAAAATAAGTAGCGTAAAGCCTAAATACACTGAAGAGAATAGGTGGATGTAAAATAAAGAGCCTTTGCGTGATGCAGTGGATTTTTATAGGAAGGCAGGAAAAGAAGAATACAATGAAGGAGTCCATAAATCATCCTAGAACTTTGAAGCCTGTAGAATATTATGATCATAGGGATAATGATGTTCACTAAAATAATTAAATAATATATTGGACATCATTACACAACCTCCTCTAGCCCTAAATTAAGCAGAGTTTGTATTACAAGACGAATATACTTATATACATATTTTTTGTAAATACATACGTTAATAAATAAATACATGAAACTTGAACTTGAATATATCTACATAATATAATTATAATTAACATATTAATTAAAACACTAAGACAGGCTTATTCAACGTCCAAACCGGTGCAGCTAATGTTGTTAAAAAAACTTTACGCAGACGTAGTCTATGGTTGCACTTCTATGTCATCGCGATATTTCACCAGCACCTAGTCGTAATTTTATCTATTTAAAAAATTACGACAAACAAAATTTGAAACCGTGCCCTTCCTTAATAGATACGGGTTACAAGCCGTTAGTTTGTTTGGGAACAACAATTCTACGAGTATATTACAAAAGGTTTCCTGGTCTAACTTTACCGTGCGTTTCCCCCGATCATTAAACAATGTTTAGTAATACATGATTTTTTTAAATCAATGGCATATGGAGTATTATAATTTCTACAAATTCACCACTACCATGTATATTGATCAGTAGTTTCCACCCGCGGCTTCGCTCGCGGTAAGGCTATTTTCTAACGGTTGAGAACTTTTTTCTAGATGAAAGTAGCCTATGTCCATTTCTGTACCCGTCTCATAATAACGTGTATGCGTTTCATGACCATCCGTTGAATAGTTTAGGTGTTAAAGCGTAAGAAACAAACACAAAAATGTACTCACTTCCGCATTTATAATACATTTGCACCGTTGAGCCAGGTGGCGCCCACGGTTTTTCTGACATAGGTAGACAAAATACCAACTAATAATTTATTTGATGATTCCATAAAACGCAGACGACGATTCAGCACCAATCATAAATAGAATTTAACGAAACCGCCACTTTGCTCGGTAATTTCTCCCGCATACAGTAATAGAGGCTCTATTGCAGGTGAAAGGGAAAGCTTGGGATTATTTACGTTAAATTGCACCATCTTATGTCATTGCACCGTATCACTAGGGCCCTGTAAATAACTCATCGATTTATGCCAATGGAAGTGAATAATTTTTAATAATGCACTTATAGGAACTACTTCCATTCAGAGATGTACGTAATGTATAAGATTGTCTTATATTTATTTATTTTATAGGATCGCCAACAGCTTTTATATCGGATACATTGCATGATCAGACAAAGAAGCCTTACCTGAAACATAGAAGTTTTCGATTCCCGGCGCGGGACAAATGTCTAAGTTTTGCAATTATTTGTCTCGGGTCCGATTGTTTGCTATTCTAAGTATAATATGACCTGGATTAAAAAAATATCAGGAAGATCGTATTATCGTTGTCCATATTGGTTGTCAATATAGCATAATAGTTGAATATCTCTATAATAAATAAAAAAAGTAAAAGGGGAAGTACTGCCACTATTCCTATTTCTTCCGTAAAGCAGCTGTGCTGTGTTTCGGTTTGAAGGGTGTGGGTGCCGGTGAAATTACAGGCACAAGAGGCTTATCATCAAGTTGATATATGCAGGACGTTGCATCGTAGAGCACGTTCCAAAAAACGTGATGTATGATGCAATGCTTTGTGATAGGTAATGGTTACCACTCAACATCAGGTGGGCCATGTGCTTGTTCAATCATCAAGTATCATAAAATATATATATATATATATATATATATATATAAATAATGCCGAACATTTCCACACAACATAGAGCCCCAAAGTAAACAGAGCTTGTCTACCTATAGGTAACTATAGCTAACGGGTTATTGTTGCTTTTTAAATTATTTTATAATTTCAGACAGATAGTATAGAGAAAGAATTTAAATCCAAACATTGCCACAATGAATCGGAACACAGGTGGTATTACAAAGACAACAGTACTCGCCATAGAAAAGGGCAGTTGAATAAATTTCGTTGACCCGAGAACTATTTTGTAACTAGTACACATGAAGTCAATTTTTATGATACATATTGATGGAACTGGCATATGGCCTGATATTAAGTGGTAACCATTACCTATAACAATGTATTGCTTCATAGGTCACGGATGTTTGGAAAGTGCCCTACGATGCCACACCCTGCGTCCATCAACTTGAGGCTTTAATGTGTTAAGCCTCAAGTGGACTGATATTAGGCTGGTGTTCTTGTTGTTGTATGTAGAATGTAAGTATGTAGTCATGTTTTTAAAGTTATGCCTAATCCACCTAAGCACGTCCCAGGCACCACAGCGAAGTGACATGTTAGTGAGTAAAAGTTATCACGACCGCAACGCTGATAGAACTTCTGGTTTCCCAGTGTTATAATGACATGATGGTCTATAAGTCTTATAGGGGAGGGGTTGGCTACCTAATGTTGTATTCACATTTTGCGAAGAATATTTTAAACTCCTTAAAATTGTTTATTATGAGTTTGATGGTTTTTCGCTCAGCTCTTTTTATCACGACGTACTATGAATCGAGATGCGATATATCTCGATTTGTTCTTGACCGATTTAATTGGTGATAAATACATCCGCTAAAGGCTTCGCCCACCCAAATTAATAATAAGTACCTACATGAAATAAATAATTGATTCCTAAAATAATCACTTCGCATCAAATATGGAAGAAAGAATCTAAAACAACCCAAATTAATTTATATTTAGTACCTACCTAGGTTACATCAGTTATTGAAATAGGTAGCTCAGAGAATTAGCAAGTTGAAGTGGCAGTGGGCTGGCCATATCTGCCGACGAACCGATACCCGTTGGGGTAAACGAGCTCTTGAGTGGAGACTGCGGCTTGCCAAACATAGCGTAGGACGCACTCCGGCCAGATGGAGTAACGAGTTGTTATGGTGGACGCTGGATGTGTGGAGCTCAACATAGTGTGGACAGCGTGCAATGGCTCTCATTAGGCCTATGTCCAACAGTGGACTGCTATAGGCCCATGATGATGACAGAGGTTACATAATTATTTTTATTTACCGTATTAACCAATTTTTTTTATGTCTTCATTTTGATTCTAGCAACCTTCGATCATTTGATCGAGCTAGCAACCCATCTTGTATAGTTTTGCGGGCAATAATCCCTGAACGGGACGCGAAGGTTCGCCAATGCCTCTACTAGGGTTTTAGATGTTTACTTGTTTGAGATCCAAAAGTGTGACGTACAGTGCATAGTTCAGTGTAATGAAACAAATATATCTATACAAAATTTGTGTAGTTAATATATTAATATATAAAATCATATTTTATTTATGTATTTAACTTACTTTGTTTTTGTTAATTTTCCTAACCGTTATGTACGAACACACGTAACTTAATTTATGATTCCATAAAACGCAGACCATTTTAATGCTCAGACATAATCTTTCATTTCAGTGGTTTCACTTGACTTTCTATGACAAGTATTAAAGTAAAGGTAGTTATGACGAAGAAGGTCACCTGCTCGATGGTCGGAGAGTATTTTGAAGGTAGCGGGAGAACACCACATGCAGGCTCTCCTACTGCCACTCCTGCTGCACTGCCTGCACTTAGCAGTGAATATTCTGCAATTCGGCAACTTTACGTAAAATATCGCCTGTCAATTTTCCATCTCTAGCCGAAAACAACTACTGCATGAGTATGCAGTACATAACCGTAATCTAACCATTTGGTTAGGCTTGGTTAGGTTAAACGGTATGTGTCACTTTCTTGGAAAAGTTGAAATTATTTTTAATGTCTAGTGTCCGCATCTTGATAAGCGGTAGTCATTTTGATGCGTTCACCTTTTCCACACTGCCTAGTAACATTATTGTTAAAACTAGGTATTGCAATGATAAACAGGATGAATATAACATTGCTGGGGAATCCCAGCAGTGTTAGATACTTGATACAGCCTTCTCCTCCATAGAAGAACGCTTATTCATTATTAGCTCAACACGTTGACTGCTGGCTACGCTACCGATGCTAGTGAACATGAGGGTGACATATTCATCACTTAATACGCATTATATACTACACGCTAACATGTAGACTGCAGAATATATTTAATGTAGTTTTTTAATTAATTACTAATTTAGGTTATGTTATTGGCGTACGGTTATGGTTATTGTTTAGCATCGACCGAGAACAAACACGGGCTATCAATCACCAGCCGTCAACGAAGCAGCAAGGTTGCGACTGCATCTGTTTTGTAAACACAATCACAACTCATTGTCTAACATTTTCCACCATTGTGTCAGAGCCGGGAAATGCTATGCTGGGCTGGCTCGTAAAGTGAACTCTGCTTGGAACTTTACATCTATGATGATAACACAGTATGTGTCTGGGACATGAAAACAATTAGTAGATCTGAGAGCTTATTTCGAGCACGAGTGCCCATAATGCTGGTGGTATCACGTTTTTTTATTTATTAAGGGCCTATCTTGACCTCGAGGCATGCGTGGGCAAGGATGAGGTCACCAATGGGGCGAGCTTCGCAGAAGAAACCTATTAACTCTCCTTTTGAAAACGTTAGGGTCGTATGTCAATAGAAAAACAGACGCTGGCAGCTGATTGCATATTTTAGGAGTGCGCAGTATAAATAATGTTTGAAAGTTATTATCTGTTTGGCAGTTATATTCTATTCTAAAAGTTTTTTTTTAAAACCTTCTTCTTCTTCCTTGCTCCATCCCACTTTAGGTGGGGTCGGCCAAAGTCGGATTTACACTTTACCAGTGTTTACATTTATCGAGAGTATCGACAGTATCCACATCTACGCAATTGCAATCAATGTATGGAAATTTAAAGTGTAACAAACCAGAAAACTCACTGATTTCAGTGCCATTACCATAGGTGCCACAAAATTTATGGTAATGGCACAGAAAGATGTCAATACTTTCGTCAAACTAAGCCCCGATGATGCCAAATAACCAGCTGAAATGTATATCTGTAATCAACTCCACACCTTTCTAACCGCGTCTACTGTGCTCCATAAACCCCATCTAAACACTAGCAATTGTCCTACATCAGGCAAAACAATACTTGCTCTCTACCATCTAGAAAATATTGCGCATTTTGTTTTCAATTACGCTAACCTACTTTTGGTATATCTGCGCCCTAATAGCGTGCTCTGGTACTTTTATTTGTTCAAGTTCAAATAGTAGATACTAGTTCGTGCAAGCCGCAGGTCCCACTGACCTCGTTTGTGGCATTAGCGTCTCCACGACATCGTCAACCGGCTACAGTTACATCGTATCGGATTGGAAACTTGTCTGAGCCCTCAACGACATCTAGGAATAAGCAACGCCTTTACATTTATTACTCACATAACTTCGAAATTCCTAAAATCGTTGACATTTTAATTGGACACGAAAGAAGCCAATTTGAGAATCTCTGAAGCTGTCGAGTTGAATGTTAATCTCCATCAATCACCTATCGACTTCAACCAGGTCACTGATCTTCAATTTCACCGGGAGTCTAGTCAACTTAGTAAATTACCGGTCTATAAACTTTACCGCGTTACCAATGGCCATTCAACCGTGCGATCAGTAGATACGCTATTATTTTAAGTATAATGTCTTTTCTCCCATTCGTAGCATAAAAGCGACTGGCTTCTCACTCTGGGTCAATGTTTCACATTAGTACAGCATTGCTAATGTAATTATTGCGACCTTTCTATTGAAGTCAATTGAGCGCATGCCGTCGAATGTCCCCGCGGTGCTAGTCCTGTATGGTTAGCTTATTTATTGTGAAACGTGAACCGTTAGCGATGGGGCGCGTGATGCGATGTCGGCAACCGTCGGTCATTAGAGCAATTGGCGAATGATTAGAGCTAGTCACCTGTCCGTGGTCGCTTTGCACAACTGCCCATCGCGTGATTTACTGGAGCACAGAATTCAAATGAAATGTGCCTCGTTTATCTCGCGCTTATGCAATCATAATTCAATTTGACGGAGCGCTGAGCGGTTTGCATCGGAAGCACTCGGGTAGTCGTAATAATTGGCGAGTGTCCGACGTCCAATTAACTTTGCATTATACTTTCCCCTAACGCAGATGATTATGAGGTTCATAATGAGGCGGAGACAATGTCAGGTCCACGTTGAGGGGGGAGGTACAATAGTGAAAGGGAATTTGCTTTATAGCTTCACTAAAATAGAGATCAGACTGTTTGTATCACTTTTTCGTTTGTGCAGCGAACCGCCATTCAATTTGCTACGGATGAAAAGATCACGCACCATTGGAACAGTTAAGAGAGTTATGTATTGAAATTTTATTGTTTTACGCCCACGGCTAATAACTTTATTTTTTAACCTCCTATTCAGAATATAGGTACTCCTAGAAGCATTCATATCATTTCACGCTATGAAGTGAAGGGCTTATCGTGGTGCATAGGACTGCTTCAAAATATCAGTAGGTACCTAAACATTAGAACTCACTCCTTGGTAAATAAATATCCTGTCGATATAAATAATTTTATATTTACAACCATTGCCATCTTATTCAGTTCAATTTCAATAGCCTTTTTATACTGTAACTTTGCTAGCAAAATTTTTGTGGTTTTAATACCTTCCTGAGTTATAGTATATCTCGGAGTTCAGTTTGCCTCTTTGCATAGGCCTCTAACGCTTTCCATTGCTTTCAATTTTTTTGCAATTCTTCTCCATTTTGGACCTACGTTAAGATTTAGTACGTCTTCCCATTTTTTACGTTGTCGACCTCTATTACTTTTGCCATTTCTTGGGTGCCATTCAGTCAGGATTTTACTCCCTTTATCCTGGAGCTTCGTAACATGTGACCCGCCCATCTCCATTTCATTTGATCTATCTTGGAAAGGATGTCAGTCACTCCTGTCTTAAATCTTATGGATGTTTTTCTTACTCTGTCTAGTTTCCCGATTCCTAACATGCTCCTCTCCATAGCTCTCTGACAATGTTCTAACATATTCCTGTGATGTCTGGAGAGTGCCCAAGTTTCACAGCCATAAGTGAGGCAAGGGAGAATACAGGTGTTAAAGATTTTACTCTTAATTTTTTGCTAAGATCTGTTGTTTTCATAATCTCTTTCAGAGACCAATATCTTTTCCATCCATTTGCTACTCTCCTTTTGATTTCTTTGGTAGTTAGATCGGTTTGAGAAATGATTTGTCCCAGATATATATGTACTCTGCTATATATTCCAGAGGTTGGCTGTTAACTTTTATTTCGTGTGGAACTGAATTTTTTAACAGCGTAGTGGTGTAGTCTCCTTTCATTAATTTGGACTGAATACCAAATTAGTCCTATTATCATTTTCGGAATATATTTTCGAGCAAAGCACGGAAAAAAGCTCGGGAGAGAGCAGGTCCCCTTGCCTGACAGCTCTTTAAATTTTAAAAGTTTCTCCTAGCGTTTTCATCTGTATTCTTGCTTCGCAGTTAGCATTTATTGTTTTATGATGTTTATAAATACCTTATTCAGTTATACCAACCCATATATTGGGTCAAGACCATTGCAGTCCAATATTTCATCTTACCTTATCATAAATAATGGAGACACAGTTTTGTGCTTCTCATACTAAACTACCGTCTTCCGTCAGTTGCCGCTTCAGCAGGGGAGTATCCTAGCCGTTAGCTATTAGCCAATGAAGCAACGGTTACAAAGATTCCAGTACGTCAGTTCGTTGGAATCGTTAGATTGTGTGGGAAAATATTTTGATATATTAAACTTTTTTTTATTCCAACAGAAGTTTATTATGTTGAAGAGGTGCAAAACTATTTAGAGCAAACATTAAGTTCTTAGATATTTATTAGATGGTTGAGCATTTGACTTGATTTAGACATTCTGGGACAGGGACATACAGGGACTACTAGTAATATAATAAATTACTTTGATTTATTTCTCTAACTTCTAGTAAATAAATATATTGTTTCCTGATATTTGCTCTACATTTCCTGGGCTCTATGAAATATTCAAAATCATAAGAATGTCAAAATACAGGATGTAGAAAGAGCCAATCATATTTGTCGTACAAGTATCTGCTTGTATTGTAGTCTCATCTCAGTCCTGTCTCCTGAGCTCTCGGTTGAGTCCCAGATATTCTTTAGCAACCAAATCTAAAGTTGATAAACTAGAAGTGACACATTTTTGTAGATATTGAGATATTATCAAGTCAGAAAATGGTGCAAGCAGCAAAGTTAGTTAAAGCTCAATCAATCAATATAAATCAAAGTGTTTTTGCACAACCACAAATATCAACATTGCTTGCTAGCTTGTTGGCAAACTAGGAAATTGCCAGCGTTACAACATCTCTAACCAACTTTATGATTTTACTCATCACGCCAAAGTGCCTTATTAAAATATATACTTTATTATTCTTATTAAACATTTTGGATTATTAATGCTTTTGATTTAAAAAATTATAAAAGGCAGGTTTTGACTATGGGACATAGTATATTACATCTTGAGCTATAATATTTTATCTCTCATCATACATTTTGAAAGACCCACCTCTCCGGACACCGCACCTCCCCCTGCCTTGCCGTGAGTTTGAAGTTACATCCCATAGTCAAACGCTGGCTTTATCCTACTCCGTCCTCATATTGTAAATGTGAACATTTGTGAGGATGGGTGGATTTTAACAGCCTGCGCACATTGGACGACAAACGTCAGCGTAAGACGCTACGACAAGCAGCGCCAGCGGGGGGCATTTTTCATACATATTGTTCAAAGCTCCGCACACACGGCGACAATCGCGACGGCAAGATATGATAGACGTTCGCGACTAAGCGCGACGACAAAGCGTCGTGTTTGCGAGGTCTGTAAAATACCCTATAAATATATAATGTGTTTATTGCCACCTCATATTAAGTTTAATTCAATTCACATTATACAAATGTTAGCTGGTAGAGAATGCTTATTAGCATTAAGTTCGCCTACGTACATTTAATTTTGTTCTATAAAGATATTATATTTTATTCTATTCTGTTTGTGCTACTTAACGGCCTTAGATAAAAACGTATACATACATAGTTTATGACCTGGATTAACTCATAGGCTACTTTTTATCCAAGTACCACGCGAACGAAGCCGCTGGCCGAAGCTAGTTTTAAATAAATACGAAAATAGACAAAATGATTAATATCTACTTAAGAGAAACAAACAGATCGATATACAGTTCAGACATAATAATAAAAACGGGCACCTGCTGTAATAACAATGAATTGGTTATGTCTGTTTAAAAAAATATTATAGTCAATACAAACAGTGAATCGACCTTGTAAATAAAATAAAATTATATGTTTTGAATGAGAAAAGTAACATACACCGGGCTTTTGCTGGCCTCAGACCGGCCTCGGTGGTTTAAATTACATATGCCTTGGTTTCAAGAGGCAGTAGGAATGAGTAAGGAAGTACGTAAATATCTATAGGTACAGGTTACTTTAGCGAGAAAATTTATTAGCAATAAACACTAGTTCCAAATTATTTCACTCTCCCTCTCTTCCTGGCTATATATCCCACATGATGATGGGCAGCCTTCCTACAAATTTTCTTCCACTTCGCTCTATCTTTGTCGTCAGCATCGGAAACATTGCATGCCACCATGTCTCTACGCAACACCTCTGTTCAAGTTGTCTTAGGCATTCCTCTAGATCTTCTACCGGAGACGGAGAGTTCCTGTACTTGGTTGCCTACGTATTCAGGTGGACGTCTCTTGACATGCCCGTACCATCTCAACCTACTCTCTTGCAGCTTATCAGCGATATCACGGACCCCCAGGCTGCCTCGTACGACTCGTTTCGAATTTTGTCGTGCCTGGTAACTCCACACATCCACCTTAGCATCTTCATTTCGGCAACATGGATAGCATGGACATGACCCTGTTTGACCTCCCAGGTCTCGCTGCTATACATTAGCACGGGTCTTATTATGCTCTTATATACTAGCCCTTTGAGTTTAACCGGCATCTTTTTATCACATGTATCTAACACCTGTTACTTCTCGCCACTTAAGCCATGCAGCTGCTATTCGGTGTTGAATGTTGTTAAATAAATATGCTTATAACCAGAGACGAATCCATCTCTGAATTGTAATGTGAGATGAGATTTCTTTTAAATAAATCTAAAAATCTGAGTCTCAATCACCTCTGAGCTCAGAAGCTATGACCTGCGAACCCCGATTTGCATGCCTAGCGTGGCGATAATGGGCATATCCCTATTCTTATAGGGGAGGTGTCCATAAATGAGTCACACAATTGATTTCAGACGTTACAGATACCAATCGTCCATCACATAAGAGCTAGGCCAACTGAGTTGATGCAACTCTGTTATCGAGGTTTCAGTCGAAAACCCTCTCTCTGCTGCTTTGAATTAATTCAGCATTGAAAAATTACGTTAGCCTACAGCCTAGGCCGTGTCTAATATAACAGAGCAAACATTGTATAATATCCTTTCCAACAACACAAACACTAACATACATAATGTAACCATTTATATACGAAGAAAATTGCGAAACGAACGCATCAAAGTAGGTATTTGTAAAATTGTCAAGGGCAAAATTTCCGTGACTAATCGTTATATTGTTTCTTGCGTTGCAGTCACAATCAACTTTTATTGAAGCCCTCGTTGCCTTTACTTCATCATTCTAAGGAGATCTTCAATGAGTTAGTGGCCAACTCTGTTTGCGAAGTTTACAGGGTGCCCAAGGCCTCCGACATGACTTAACTTAAAAAGCCGGAATCAACATTTTAACGTGCCTACTGAAGCACGAAAACGCTCAGTTCTTAATTCCACGAAACGGTCACCCGCCAAATAGGGACCAGGTGGAGTGTAGCTTAATTATTATGATCAGCTAAGTAAGACCACTGAAATAAACCACGCCAAAAGCTATTATCTAACAAGGCCATCTTCAGATACCTAGTACCTATTTGAAAGAGTGACCTTAATCGGCAGATTTAGCACATCATCATCATCGGCCTATAGTAGTTCCCTGCTGCAGCACCGCTCTGAGCACTTCAGTGCACAGAAATTCAATTCAGTCGTCGTGATGTGGGGTTCCTACCTCCATCTGTGGAACCCAAGCCAACCTCTGCCCGTGGTGCAACCTGCCAACTAATAAACGAGTGGCTGATTGCGGCATAGCACAGCCTTATACCTACTGGCCAAGCCAAATCACCTTGCCGCCGATGGGCAGCAGCTTTGGTCTATGCCGTGTGCCCAACGTTCGGGTTATGGGCATATCAGTCCTCTTATAGGGAAGGTCTATGTCCAGCAGTGGACTGAAACGGCTAGTGTTGTTGTTTTTAGTAATTAAGTCTGTCGGCGGCGGCCTTCAGTCAGTGAGCATAAAACTCTAGAATTGGCCGGTAGGTATTTCCGGAGTGTATACAAGAAAATAAATCCACTCATGCACATGTTTTTATTATTTTTTATAATTATGTTCGAAGTCGCTGCTTGTTTCGAAGTCTTCATCAAGAACTGTCGATTAGCCTGGATAAGCTGTTGCGAACGATATAATGTCAATATCGTTTTGTTGTGTAATCTAATTAGGCGTTGGCTAATTTTGTTGTCACCCAACACTTTTCGTGTTGCGGCAACCAGTCATGTAAGACTAGCTTACGTCCGTGGCTTTGCTCGCGTGGCTAAGGTAGTCTATATGTTATTCCTGGTCTAGAACTACAATGTGTATTTCAGCTCAATCAGTTCAGTAGTTTGAAGGAGGAACAAACATGTATGTATGTATTTGTATATTGTATTTATTTGTTGTATGTGTATGTATGGTCCTTTCCAGGTATATCCCAAGTTTCATCCAAATCTATTCCAGGAGAATAGGTTTAGATAAAACTTGGGATATTTCGGAGTTAAGTAGTGAAAAAAATATTCTCTCTCACACACACAACAACATACACTTATTTTCACATGTATAATAATTGTTCAGTGTGATGTGATTTGTCTAAGATATGTTCGCCTGTTGGGTGACATGATAATTTGGTTGTAACCATGCGAATGTATTCTTATGGTGGAGGGGACTAATTGTTGTTATTATTTATAATCTTTATATTATCATAATATATTTATATCATAATTCAAAATGATATTATAAATGCGAATGTAAATTCGTTTGTTTGTTAAATTGTTACGCTTTCAAACCCGACCATCATGAAATTTCACATTCGCGTTGTCAATGTTGTGTACACAAAAAGGATAATATATATCTTTTATAAAGAAAATAAAAGATTTATTTTTATTGAGGAAAAAGATTACATTATTGCGATCGTAATTAAAATTAAATCTTAAAATATTGCTGGACATTATCAAATACGAGTAGCATAATCTAGCCGCAAACTAAACAGACCTTGTATTAATGGGACCTACTTACTACCTACTTACATGTGTATTTATTAGGGTTCCGTACCCAAAAGGTTATAAACAGGGCACTATTACCAAGACTCTACTGTACGTCTGTCTGTCACTAGGCTGTACCTCATGAACCGTGATAGCTAGATAGTTGAAATTTTCACAGATGATGTATTTCTGTTGCCAGTATAACAACAATTATAACAGAATATAGTGAATATTTCAATATATGGGTTCCCATATAACGGTACGGAAGTCCGACACTTGGCCGGCTTTGTTTTAATGTATATGTTATATTATACATATAGAACACCCAGACCCGAGAGAAATATTTGAAGAACATATTAACATTTGTCTGCCGGCGGGAATCAACCCCGCAATCTTCCGCGTCTCAGGCCGCACTTCGCCCACTATGCCACAGAGGCCGTCATAGAATAGCAACATATTTTGTAATTATACCTATTATTATGGTACACCGCCGCGAGACAAGTGTCTGCATGTTCTGCCTGTGGTTCTGCTTCTATAAGCAGAACATGGAGACACTTGTCTCGCGGCGGGAATCGACCCCGCAATCTTCTGCGTCTCAGGCAGGCCTTTGCCCACTGCGCCACAGAGGTCATCGAATTGCGATATCATGTAGCTTTGTTAAATGCTGTTCATGACCGATTTTCGAATAAGTAGGTTTTTCCTTTCGTTTAATTGTCACGTCCACGGTACAATAGGTACGGTACGTACGTACCTACTACGTACTTATGCTAGTAATCTATATCGCCCTGGATATGTAATAACTAGTATTTATTCCATGACCCCGGCTATTGTATTTTCAGGGACACGGCACCGGATTTGAACCAGCACTAATGGTTCCCGTATCGCCGCGTTTCAGTACTTAAAAATAAAACAAACTATTGTGTTTGTTTGTATTATAAAGGCGTTTGCACACTGAAATTACAGGCACATGAGGCTTATCACTTTCAAGCCTCAAGTTGACGCAGGGGGTTGCATCGTAGGGCACATTCCACACATGCATGACCTACTAAGCGATACTTTGTTATAAGTGATGGTTACCACTTAATATTAGGTGGGTCAGGGTCTTCCATGTGCAGCGGGATGAAATCTACGCTTGACTTAATTGCGCAGGAAGAAAGTGAAAAGTAAAGGAAATTGTAAATTCTTTCGTTCTACATTTTCTTTGATATGAGCACGGCTATCTATAGAATAGCAACATATTTTGTAATTGTACCTATTACAAGAAGAATACACTAGAAATAGAAGCCAAAGTGGTTTTAAATTCGGAGTTGGCATACTACTACAGCTCAGGACAATGCGCAATGGCGCTCATTGGGGGAGGCCTATGTCCAGCAGTGGACTGCTATGGGCTGATGATGATGATGATGATACTACCGAGGTTCGTTCACGGAGACTAGAGAAAAAGTCTCGATGCTACGAGACAAGTGACTAGTAACAATATAATATCGATGTAGGTACTGTAGACGCAAAATTTTAGTCAATGAGATAACGTAAATTCACTTTACTTCACTTCTTTATTTAAAATGGCTTCTACAATTACACCAGTATCAAAAAGGTAATGGTGTCCATTCAGTTGTGCACTTTCCTAAACTAAATTTAATTAGACTGTTCTAAAAGTGATGCTGTCCCTTACTTGTAGGTGAAAATGACATTCACTTCACTTCACTTCTTTATTTAAAATGGCTTCTACAATTACACCAGTATCAAAAAGGTAATGGTGTCGATTCTGTTGTGCACTTTCCTAAACTAAATTTAATTAGACTGTCCTAAAAGTGATGCTGTTCCTTACTTGTAGGTGAAAATGACATTCACTTCACTTCACTTCTTTATTTAAAATGGCTTCTACAATTACACCAGTATGAAAAAGGTAATTGTGTAGATTCTGTTGTGCACTTTCCTAAACTAAATTTAATTAGACTGTTCTAAAAGTGATGCTGTCCCTTACGTATAGGTGAAAATGACAGAGATAGCTATAACTTTAATGCTGTCAAATTAAGATAAATTTAGAAGAGTGAACAACAGAATCGACACCTTTGTTTATTAATATTATGTGGTAACGTAGTACGGTTTTTATGTCAGGTCTTTCGTGCCATAGCAATGGCGACTATAACAAAAAACTAGCGGTGAAAAATTTTCTTTAAAAAGAGAATATCCAGTCCACTTTTATTCCATTACAGCTACACTTGTTTCATATTATAACGGTTAAATATAATAAACAAAATCAATATCAGAAAAATACTAGAAAATAAAATAAAATAAAATAAAAACGACTCAACGGTCGTTCAAGATAAAAAAATGGAGCACCCTATTCAAAATAATGTTTTGTCATTGGCATCCTCGCTGGTCATTGCCAATAATTTTGGTTGCGTTTACGATACGTCGTCAGCTTCAAATGTTTGTGATCGCCCTACAGATGACAATAAGGTCGCTTATTGCGTAAAATACATAATGATATTCCGTAACGATTGATACAAATAAGAGAAAAAGTTAAAATGTCGTCACTTCCCTTTAAAGTTTCGAATGTTGTGAAACCCGTTGCCCTTGATATTAAAATAAATGGAGCACTTCAGACTTTCGACCGGACACCAGATGCATCGCATGCATTCATTTTACATATTAACTACTAGCTTTCGCCCGTGGCTTCACTCGCGTGATACCGAGATAAAAAGTAGCCTATGTGTTAATCCAGGTCACAAACGGTGTATATTCCAAATTTATCCGAATTCGTACAGCCGTTACGGAGTTGAGTGGGAACAAACATACTCATTCACAAGTCACAACAAAAATTTTACAATTTTAATACATACGAGTACATATACCTATACATACAGTCACGCCTTTTTCCTAGAGGGTTAGGCAGAGACCACAGATCTCCACTTGCATTTTTATCACACATCATATCTCTTGCATTTATAATATAAGAATCTATCTGTTATCGTGGTAACTGAAGATTAAAAATTCTGCCCATAATCTTAAAATGTCTACTGCGAGTTGTAAAAAACCGAATGCCACCGATAAAGTGGTTTAGCTTCTAAGTCAAGGCTAGCTTCTAACTGGGAACATGTGCTGCATTTACTTTTATTGATCCTGGAAAGTACGTACAAAGCCCAGAAATGCAACCTTTTGCGCATGCACTTCCCTTCTGATTTCCTGTGTTTCCTCTCACTAATTTTATACAATGGCATAACTAGCCTACCGCTTGTGGTTTGGCTCGCGTAGTATCTACCTGTAGAAAAGTAGATAGTAGTATTAGTAGTCAAATATTAAAGATATACAGTAGGTACGTTAATTACTTACCTTTGAATTTGTACATGACGCTTTAAGGTAATAAAATCAAACTGATTAAAATCTTAATGTACAAATCAATGTTGATTTAAATCAGTACAAATGTTTACCAAATACAGCTGTCATATTTAGATAGTTAGATGATAACGCTCGGATAAATTCGATTTTTCTCTAGATAGTATAGACTTTTTAATCAGTATTGTATCGATTAAATCGACCTTGAAGTTGAAAGCTTTTGGTTGTGAAATCTCGTACCTACGGAAGGTTATTGAACAACTTATCATAAACCTTGGTCAATAAAAACCGTTGCATATAAGTACTTTTTAACATTATTTGATGGTATAGTACCTTTATGCATTACGTAGTAGGTAAGCCAAAAATAGATGATTCTTTTTGAATCACACTAATATTACAAATAAAATAATTATTAATATCAACGGGATATTTACTTGTGAGAAAAGTAACAGGATTATATGAATGCTTGTGAGCATTTATTTATTTGTGAAGTTTGTGTGTGTGTGTGAGAGAGTTTTTGTTTCCATTTTCATTCAACTCCATAGTGGCTGAACGTATTTGGATGAAACTTGGTAGTTAAATAGTTTGTGCACTGCTGGAAAATAAACACCATCGCGACTTTTTCTCGTCCAGGGATATACGTCTATAGCTGAGGCCTCTCAAAGAGTCATTCCATTTACAGCCTGCGCACATTGGACGATAAACGTCAGCGATTAGACGCTACGACAAGCAGCGGGGGACAAGTTTCATACATTTTGTTCAAAGCTCCGCACACACGGCGACAATCGCGACAGAATGTGATACAAGATATGACAGGACGCTCGCGACTAAGCGCGACGACAAAGCGTCGTGTTTGCGAGGTCTGAGGGCTTACCACAGGTTTTTATAGTTTACGAAAACTTTATAAGTTTCGGTATCTTTCCATACATTTTCAGTACAGCGCCTCTAGGGAAACGTGCATGAACTACGAAAATGTATGGAAAGATACCGAAACTTATAAAGTTTTCGAAAACTATGAAAACCGGTGGTAAGCCCTCTGTTATAACTTACTACAAAGTTTACGTACGTTCATAGTTACTTTTGTAAGGTAATTTATTTATTAAGCTATTGCATAGCTTCTATCGAGGGCCTTGAGCGCGGGGACCGAATCCAGAAATTCCGTAACGAAAAAAAACCTCACGCTCCCCACTCCGACGGGCACGGAGGTGTGGCTTGAAGGCCGTGCATTGTCTAACGTCGTTTCTTTTCGGCAGTCTTCGACACGGTGTTTGTGTGCGTGCAACCAGACGTATTGTACGACTCTACGAAGCTCGTTTATTAAATAAAAGAAAAAAAATTGTTTTCTTATCGGTCACCACGCTCAAAAAGTGTAACTTGAATTAATATCAAAGAAAAAGAAATACTGCATAAATAAAATAAATAAATAATTATAATTGCATAAGTTGATACAAAATGCTATGCAATAGCTTTACCGCGGCAGTCCCCGAGTGCCACACGTCTTTTTTTTAATAATTGTTTGCTTACGTTTTCTAAAATTTAAATAAACAGGAAGGTGGTATTGTAGCCTGATTGTGGTGAATGACATGTACCTTGCAAGGGCACTGCAAAGTGAGTTAGGTCGTAGGTATATAAATTTAAAAAATGTCATTATAAGATAAATTTAAATAAATAATCCATGTCAACAGAGACAAAAATAATATTAGTTTTAACATATTTTGTTACATAAGGAGTCGAAGCTTTAACTTCTCACTAGGAGCGTTAAGGGCGATACAGACTAAAACGTTTTATACGTCGTATACACGTCAAACCTCCCTCTCGCTCGCTCTGATACTCTTGCTGAACCTTTGTATTGTTATTTTCTAGGCCGTGAAGGTTTACTATTTTGCATAACTACATTCAGTGAATTATATTTTTAAAAATGTTTAATAGTGCGAGCGAGAGGGAGGTTTGAATGTATCACCTTAAGATAAAATATCGCTCGCCATACAATTACTATGGCATCACACACGGTTAATATAATATATATTTTCATATTTTCGTATAGTAAGATAGAGAGATTGATTTGATAATTTATCGTAACATAACATCTTAAGTTTCTAAATATATCTTCTCTCTCAACA